>BSBN01000271.1:0-9258507 GCA_027924645.1 Cunninghamia lanceolata | reverse complement strand
CAATGCTCAGAATATTAATTTTGACATCTATACTCCTCTCAAAGAGTTTAAATCTTGAAGAGAAGGTGTGGTTTGGACCCCCCTCCTTGTAACTAGAATAAAGTGAACTTTGATGGTAACTTGAGATTGGAAGGGGGTAGTGGTCATTCTTAGAGATCACAAAGGAAGATTTATTGCTACTATTATAGAGTAAGATGTTTACCCTTGTTAATTTGGATATATTTTAACACCCAGTGGAACAATAAACAAGTAATTCTCGATCCCAATGAATAATCCCTGACAAATAAACTTAGGGTTGGTCTAAGCTCACCTCATTAAACACTCTCCAAAGTTTGTGGGGGATAAAGGACCAGGGTACCTAGCACCTTGGACTCGGATGATAACCCCAGCCTTAATTTGGTGGTGTCAGCTTAGAACACCTTCTTGGCTTACCCTTGTCAGCTCCATTTGGTTTTATTCATCATTAGTGAGCGGGAATGCATATAAGGAGTCCTTATTATTCATTTTACACCTAGAATGTTACAAGTACTTACCTCATGCTTTGATGAATACTCTCTTATGAGCAAGTGTTCTCCATGGTTGGAATAGCTCTTTGTATGTGGATATTATGATGCTTGTTTGCAGGTCTTGAAGGAAGTTCAAGTCTACATTCTCTATCTCCTTGTTAGTGCATGTCTTGAGTCACCTACTCCAACTAGTGTTTCAATATCTTATGGTAACCTTTAACCATTTACATTCATACTTTCATCTTTTATTGTAGACCTTGCCTCTGCACTCCTAGGGCATATACTCTTTGATCTCTAATCATTGTTATAGTGGAGGTGGAAACACCAACACAGGGTTTGACTAAAGCAAGCCCTAAAACAAAACAACCCTTTCCCTCCTTGTTGTGTGCAGGTCACATTCGGAGGAGCAGGAAAACAAAAAGTGACAAGAAGGAGGAAGTCAAACAGGAGAAGGCACCCAAATCTGAACATCATGCAAAACCCTAATTTGGGTATAGGGTGCCTAGAGGCCCTATTACCTCTCTGCTCTCGAAACTAGGTTATCATTCTACTCTATCCTCTAATCTTTGTTGTGGTTTTAGAATTCATGTATCTGTTTCCATTAGTCACCTATTATTTGATCTTGTTTGATTAGGGTTTCCTAATTTGCCCTAGTTTGGTTGGTTGAATTTGGTTGACACTCCTTTATACAACAAAGGGACAAACCCCTATAGTTTAGATCTCCTTTAAAGGTAGAAGCCAAACTCAGTATGTGTTCCAATGTTGATAGAAGAGGGTTTGGCCTAGTTTAACCTTTTAAGCTAAGTCTCCCTTTTCCATCTAACAACTACCTAGGCTAGTCCATCTAGAACAACAAACCAATAATTATGTAGAGGTTGCTACGACATTCAATGTTATGCAAATGGCTCATCAAACAAGTGTCTAAAAAATTATTAAGGGGATTCCCTCAACATTATTAATGCCTCCAAGGTTAAGAAAACTCCTAGTTGGTGTATAGATAATTTTGTTAAAGATTCTATCTCCCTTAGCAAAAAATTTGAAGAGGTTCATTTTCAGCATATGCTTCATGAAGGAAACAAATATGTCGATTACTTTGCTAATTGGGGAGTTTTTAATAGAGGGAAAACTAATGGGATGGAAAAGATATTTTACTTGAGAATGCTACTAATAATTACTAATGATGAAAAGATTCATGATATTTATCACATTACAAAAGAAGATTGTAGCTCTATCATACAAGGGAAGATTACATTACATCTAATGATGATGAGTACTTAGAGATAAATCCTTCTAGCATGTTCTAAGTATCTAACATTACTATCAAAGAACAATTGCAAGATTGTGTGTGTCATAGCTGAAAATGAGAGGGTTAATTCAAAGATGGGTGGTGAAAGGAACCATTTTGAGCCATCTTCTTGTAGTGGGGTTCGTCAAATGAAAAAAATTGGATGATTTTATCCAGAAGAGGGTTGATTCCATATTTAGAGTGGTTAAAGGGACATGATATAATGGTAGCTAAATCTTTTGCTAAAGGTTGGAAAGAGAGAAAAGTTACTATGCAGGGTGTGGAATGTTGCTCACAAAAGATATTATAGCTCACATAACTAGATTATCTATGGAGGGGAGAAAGGTATTCAAAGATAGGAGAGTTGGGGATGAAGCTATGGTTACATTTCTAAAGTTGGGTGATAATTTAACCAAGCTACATTCTAGCCACATGAGGAATTCCCTTAAGCCATTATGGGGGAGAAGTGGTTGAGTGCACTATGAGGTATGTAACACTTGAAGGAAGGTTTAAATCAGTATGTGGTTACCATTTTGTATTGTTAAATCATTTTAGGCATAAAATTAGGGTTTCATTTCCATTCTATCTATTATCATCCCTGGAAGTGTCCATAAGAGAATGTAAATGAGCTCTAGGCTCAACTTAGTCAATTACATGAAAGTTCATACTCCCAGCTCTAAAAGACTTGTTTTGAGTGTCAAGTCAAGGGAGGATAAATTCAATAGTTTTTTGGATTACTCAAACACTTCATCTAACAAATTTAAGCACTCTTTGAAGTATTTTCAGGAGACTAAGAAAAAGGCTCTCACCAACTCTAATATTGAAGGCTCTTCCCCTAGGCTGAGTAGCACATGGTTTCATGAAGAAAATGAGAGTGTTACATCTCCAATCTTGACTAAGCTTAATTTTACTTTTTATATGGTAAACTGGATAAATAATCATAGGTTAATGATTTGATGTTTGTGGAAAATATCAAGATAAATCATTGATTATATGTATTATGATTAATGCTTAGATTAGAAATGAGATTATATGTTGAAATTATTTTATCATAATGTTTTATGATTTATTGATGATACACTGATCATGGTTCGTATGACCGTGAGTGTAACCAGGAAAGGAATCCACCTTCAAGAATAGAAGGAGAGTATCACCAGAGAGAAGGGGATAGATATTTTGAAAAGACTAGTTTGCCATTTGAAGTCTCAAAATGATCATTATGTGAACCTGTTGGTGTTTACTTCTGAATCAGCAGTGGGTTTCCCAGTTCCAATGCATAGACAGATTCGGCCAACGGAATACAGGAGGTTGCATGAGCTGCCTCCCCTTCACTTCTGGTTCTGCCGCACCAAGGGGGGTATCCCTATAGCTAAAGATTTAACACTTTGACTCACCCAAATGATAAAAAGATTTAGCTTTACAATAGCAGGCAGAATACTCTCATGTATGGACCAAGATTTGTGTGACAAATCACAAGGTTGGCAACATTCTTGGACATATTTGTCTGGTTATGGATGAGAGTATGCAGGGGGTTCCTAATCCTACTCCTACAACTAACAGGTTGGAATAATGGAATGGTTTGAATCGATGTTTGGATGCAAGACAGGGGGGTTTTGGATCATAACTACTAATCCAGAAGCAGACAAGTCGCTATCTCAGGGCAAGGAGTCAACTAGATGTATACAAGAGAATGGCTTGCAACTAGCATTTGAGTTTCAAGGGGTTAGGACTGGTATTTGCCTTACAAACACCACCCAAGGATAAGTATTTAACTGTCTCTACTTATGAATATCCCAGCTGACATACAATCTTCTCCACACTTTAACCTAAAATAATTTAATCCACTCCTTGAATGGAAGTTACAGATCAAGCATGTGGTACAACAAGACTATACCCTAGAATCTGAGAAACCATTAGCAACTAGATTCAAAAGAAGAAAAATACATACAACAAATGGAGACAGACAGATAAACACATGCAATAATGCATTTTTCATATACAATGACAAGAAATCGAATATATGTGCAATATACACTTCAGATGCAACTAATAAACTCCATAGAGATACAACAGACAGAAATGCTCTGTATTTCGTTATTCACACAAAAAATTGCCCAAGTCTTCAACAACCTTGAATGACACAGTTTGCCACTCTTATAGCCAAACCATACCTCAGCAAATTAATTACATGACAAGTCAAAAATTCCTGCCAGATACAATGCACCAAGAATGGCACCCAAAATATTGAATGCAGCCGTGGAAAACAAAGGAGAGGGCAGGTGAGAATCGAGATTTGCACCGCCGCCCAAAGATTTGCATCATAAACCTGGTAGCTGGCCTGTTGCTCTATCTATTGTGTCCCTACAAGTAGCCAATAATGTCTCACTACCCGTGCTTCCTGGGAGTGCAGCGGCCAGTGAGCCTCAGAACTTTTCTGCCCAAAAACGGCTGCATATGTACAGGATAATCCATCGCTGCCAGTTTAAAACACGGTCATCAATCCTACCTCCATTGCCAAGATCCACGGCTCAAAATCCTATAGAAAAGTCAAGAGCCAATGATATCGCACCACGTAGGCGGCTCGTTCCTATCGCTGACTTTTCTGCCCTTGTATATGCCATGTTTTGAATGCATATACAATCACTTTTCAAATCCATGTATATGCAAAATGCATATACATACAACAACTTAATATACAAGGCGAACCCCAAATCTGGATAGAGCAAATTGGAATCACCATCGGGTCCACCTTGCATCCTTATTCCTTGCATATCCTCTTTGTATATCGCATATACAACGTGATATACATACAAGGCGGATCTCAACACACCTGTGAAGCAAATTAGAACAACCTTTGAAATCTGCTTTGTATCTCCACTAATGCACATCAACTTGTATATTGACATATACAAACGCCTTATACAACCTATGGACCTAAAATATTATTCGTCACATTTTAAACTCCTCCATCGCGTCCGGGTTGTATGTCTTTGTTTTTGCATATTTCAATGTATATATGCATGTACATTCTCCTTATACATACAAGGCGGATTTCAAATTTTATGAAGCTTGCAGAAGTTGCTTTGAAATCTGGCCTGCATCTTAACCCTTGTATCTTTCAAATGTATATTGGCACATACAAGCGCCCAATATACATGCTGCGGACCTAAAATATTATTAACTACATTTGATTTCTCCTTTAGGTCTGAAATGTATATTTCTTCATTGTATATTGGCTTGTATGTGCAAACATACAAGCAAATGGACATACAACTGGGTGGGCCCCATTAATTGTACTTTTGCTGCTTTGTATGTTGCCGAATATACAAGCGCCCTTGTATATACCTCTTTATACAACTACAGAATCTGCGACAGAATATTCTTAGAATGCACCTAAACGTAAACATACATTCGCTCCTACACATACAAACAAGGAATCTTTCTTGGAATATGCTTGTAATGTATCTTCCATCCTTGTATATTTTTCCTTTGTATCTCTACATGCAACCTGATATACAAAGCGAGAATATTCCTGGGAATCTGTGAAAGATTCCCCTTTATATATGCGCATTCTAAGCCCGATATGCATTCAAAATGCATCTAACTCACTTTTTCAAAGGCCGATAGAAATTTTTGACCTACCAATTGCACATTTGACCAACATGTATATACAAAGACACTTGCACCCTTAACTGATTTTGGCATTTTTTCAACTGCAGAGGCTGAAAGTGTTAGATTTTTTGGACTTTTTTGGGGGAAGGTGCCTGCATATTTAAATGCTTGAAATCTGAATGTTCATGCAGGCACCACCAGTGGATCTGTCTGGGGACGCATGCCTCTTGCAAGCATGGCGAGAACCTCAGGAATCTCTGGTTTTTCAGATTGGGCCTTATCTCATTGGGCCACAGAGTCTATCATACCAACCTACACACAAACTATGTTTTCAGACATTATTTTGGCGGCCCCGGGCAGCCAAAAAGGAAGAACCACAACTTTATCCTGTCAAATGCCTGATTCCAAACTGAATAATCCCAACCACAGCTGAAAACATTAAAACAATCTGCCTGTAAGCTGATTTGATCAATTACATGCTTCACCATTTTTTTGAATTTGCCACTGTAACTGTAACATCTATCACTCTGCATTTCAAAATCAAACATGCAGCCATGCATACTATAAAATCCTTCAGCATTGAGCAACATATGGATGTTATATTCTTCAGATGGTATATCCTCATATTGCATTTGGCAATACTCATTACTTACCTAGCTGTTGCACATTACCAAACACTCATCTAGTTGATCTAAAAACTAAAAACACACAGAATATATGAGACCCCCAATGTAATTCATATCACCTATTGACATTGAAAGCAAAACCTGATCCACATAGCTATCATTGTACATATCTGAGCCAACTGATACTAAGCATTTATCATCCACAGTTTGCAAACCAGTATCATCATCTTCAAACAGAGGGTTATTTCTGCACCACTGAAAGTCATAACTCACAAAATCAAATGCATCCGCAGGCTCATCATAAAGGGATTCATACTCATTGCAAAGGTCTCTATTTCTTCTTCATGACACTCTATTTCTTTTTCATTATCAAATCTAAAGTCATAAGAAGAACAAACCTGATCCATGAATTGATCATGGATATCATCTTTATCATCTTTAATCTCTGGTTGCCCCACATACAAAATTTTTGCTACTTCAATGCACTCTGAAGTTGAACTATCTACATCATTTTCCAGTCCTCTAATGCTTCCTGATGAAACTGATATTGACTCTTGATCCATATGATCGCAACTTTGCACAACTGGATCATTTAAACATGAATGCTCTTTGTTTAGGACTGGCATGCAAATATTACTTGGGAAATTATTGTTGTCAACTTCATTCGCTGGGCAAATCAGGACATCTCCTCTATAACAAAAACATCATCAACCTAAAATGATGCAAAAACTGGGACAATAGGGGTGTGAGTACTTTGACATTCATCTCCAACATTTAAACTATATCCCTCATCAACATTGGGGGCCCTAGGGCAGCAATTTTTTTTAGAGAAATACCCTTTTTGAATCCCATACCTCCAAATATTTTCAATGTCAATTACAAACTGATGTGCCTAATGCAATGTGGTGGGCTCCTTGTCCCTCAATCTATAGCTCATTTTCCTATCAAAATGCTCCTAAATAGACAACTAGGCACAATGCATCATTAGGTTTTATGCATTCTAGTATTCTATTCAATGCCCTCATAAATTTGAGGTTAAAGGCTGGGATCAATCTCATCTTCTTCAATATGGATATACATAAAATCACTAATAACTGCATATTTAGAAATTCTTTCACCATATTGTTCTAGAAATGCAGAGTTAAAATCATGCCAAGAGTTGACAGAGTAAGCTGGAAGATAGGAGAACCAGTCCCTTGCATCTTTATCTAGAGATTGAACAAATAATCTCATAACTACATCTTCATGGTCAATCTCAAAATCATCTACAACATTTATAAACTGCTGCAAGTGTTTCTCAGCTGATTCATCCTTTGCACCATTGAATTTGGGCAAGTACTTTCTGATTTTAGATGGAAAAGCATTTGGGTAGCCACAAATGCCATCAAAGTCTATGGTCTTATATCTGTCAATGCTGAAACTTCTTTTATTACATGGTTGGGACTGATTATAATGCACCATTACATTTGACACCTCATAAGGGTGCATGGGCCAATAATACATCTTTGTGTGTTTCTGCAACCCTTCTTTTCAACTCAGATTTTCAATCATAATAATGACCTTAGGCCTTTAAAATACAAACTGTTATTTCAGCTTTCCTAAAGTCCTCCAAATGAGTCTTTTAAACAATATTGCATACTCCTTTTGAAATGCAAACTAGGTCTCCTCACAAAAGTATGCAATCTAATCACCAATATTTCCCTTTGGACTAGTGCTATTTCACCAAATATGGAATCTTTCAAAACTTATGAAAATACCTAGATATGTTGCAGCAACTATAAATTCAACACCTCGGGTGTCCTCTTATCAGGTTCTTTATATGCAGAGTCGCCACCTCCTTGGCAGAGGAATGAGCTTCAAACAGACTAAAGCTGAAAATTGATTTCTTTCTAGGTTCTCCCACAGCAGAGCCACACACATAACTTTTCAAATTTTGTTGTAAAAAACACCTCCAGGTCTACTTTCTCAATCTTTTAGACTCACACCTTCATGGATATGACGTTGTCTCCCCAGTAGAGTCACCATCTGTTGGTGTTTACTTCCAAATTAGTAGTGGGTTTGCCAGTTCCAATGCACAGGCAGATTCAACCAACAAATACAGGAGGTTGCGTGAGCTGCCTCCCCTTCACTTCTAGTTCTGCCACACCAAGGGGGGTATCCCTATAGCTAAAGATTTAACACTTTGACTTGCCCAAATGATAAAAAGATTTAGCTTTACAATAGCAGGCAAAATACTCTCATGTATGGACCAAGATTCGTGTGACAAATCACAAGGTTGGCAACATTCTTGGACATATTTGTCTGGTTATGGGTGAGAGTATGTAGGGGGTTCCTAATCCTACTCCTACAACTAACAGGTTGGAATAATGGAATGGTTTGTGTAATCAATGAAATCTGTATGAAGATAATAACTAACCTAATGCATAAATACATGATTATACCTTTATGAAGACCTCACAAATCCATGCGGGAAGGAGATGCGCCTAATAGAGCTCCTCAGATGTTTCCCTTGATTAGAATGACTAAATGTGGATTGCTGAAATGCTCACAACACAATGTAGATGAGATTAGATGATGGATTGGATGGGATTGAGACCAAATTTTGACAGAGGTTTGATAGGATTAGGAGATCTGTGGAGAGATTTGGACAGAGTTCTGATGCATGAAGAGGTCCCCCTAATGGCTTAGAGAGGGGTTCAATTTATAGAATTTTGGAGATGAGGATGGAGGGTGAGGATTCAGTTGACAAGATCAAGGGCTAGGAATAAAAGTGAATCTTTTATTCCTAGTGGATGAATTAAAAATTCCCATTTTGAGAAGAGTGGAGGAGTGGATGAATAAATAATTCATCTTTGGGGAGAGTGAAGGATAATGGGGGACAACTAAATATTAAATTCAGTTTAGTGGAGGATAGTGGGGGACATCTAAATCTTAAATTCAGTGAGTGGATGAGTGTGGGGGACAAGTGAATTTTAAATTCAGTTTAGTGGATGAGTGGGAGACAAGGTTAATTAAGTGTTATCTTAATTAACTTAAGCCTAGGTTAATCAGATAAATAGGATTTATCTAATTAACAGTGATTAGGGAAATGGATAAATCATCTAAATGAATATTAGGAATATTCATTTAATTGATAGGATAGGGTTGTAAGGTTAAATGGATCAATTAGGTGAATTAATTGATCACCAGGAATATGCAGATTGGGGGAGTAGATGAGTGAAGAGGTACGAAAAATTGGTTTGCAGAGCAGTCCACTTTTAGGTGTCTACATTTTGCCCCTCTTTGAGATGGTGTTGCGGCTAAGCAACATCATTTCAAAGAAGTTAAAACATAGAGATGGATTGGATAGAAAAAATATTTTGGTTTGGAAGAATAAGGTTTGGGGATAATTAGTAAGGGTGATGCCCCCTCGAGAGGATAGGCGGGTTGCGAGAACACGGTTGTGCTCTCGAAATAGATGGGACAGATTGGTAGATGTGGTCAGAGGATAAGTGGTGGGATGAAAGGATGAGGATGTTTGGAGATGATTGGTGGATGATCATTGTGCTAAAACTAAATTTGAGCAATCCTAGGTTTGATATAGCAAAGTGGATATGTTCACCAAGGTATAGAAGACCAGGGTGATGATGTTTATCTGACATTTGCATGGACTAGACACGCAGATAAAGGGATGATCCCATGCATGCCCAAGATAGTACAACCTTGTCTAGACGAGGGAAGGGGACTCATAGCATAAGCTCTTAGTACAAAAAAAAGGTATGATGAACCTTAGATGCATAAGGAGATCAATATGCTAGAACCGACCCTATGATCAACAAGATATGAGTATGAGCTTGGAGTAATGAGACAAACCCACAAGCACAGCATACAAAAGCAAGACTATGCCCCATTCTAGATGATTTCGCCACATACCATGATATAGTAAGATCAAGGTAGCTTTGATGTGATCTTCGAATAGGACAAAAGATAAAAATCAAAAACTAAAAGACCAACGAACCAAACAAGTAACCATTGTATCTTTTGCCAAGATAGATAATGATGTGATAGATTCTACCTATCGTAGGAAAGATATATCCTAAGGCAGGGATCAATTGATGATTGGATAGATTCTGCCTATCGTAGGAACGACATATCCTAAGGCAAGAATCGATTGATGATTGGATCATATTTTGTTGATGTAAGATTGGCTCAAGATATGACGGTGACAAGTTATGGTTGATGTTGATTTGATAGTTGATGATTTTGATTAAGGGACAATGCTTTGATAGGTGATGCGATGCTTGGATCTAGTGTAAGATAGATGTGATGATGAATAAATTATTTTTGGAATTTTGTGTTTTCTATTGTTTTGGTATTTTTGATGATATTTGTGATGTTTTTGGATTTTTGATTTTTTTGATGTTTTTTGATGTTTTGATTTTTTTTGTGATGTTTTTTGGATTTTTAATTTTTTTGGACAAGGAATGGTTTATTATGATGGTTGCCTTGGATTTCGTGTGGATAGCCTTTGTGCTAAATACCAATGACAAGGGAACACCAAGTCTAGAGGTGAAAGTACATAAGAAATGGATGAATGATATGGAATGCAAGATAAAAAGATGACACACACAAGCAAGTCAGCAAGTATGCACGAATGATGCAGGCACAAACAAGGTATTGCCCCTGTCAAGCGGTAAACCCATGATATAGATTGATGATGTCTGGTTTCAAGAATGAAGTATGTCGTTTAAGACTCCAGGTCTGGTTTCGACAATGCGACATGTCTAAGACATATGATAACGATATACGACAGTGTTGTCATGGCTGGGAGTGATTTATCCCTAGAGCAACACGAAGGATAGTTATGACTAATTGATATGGTTTACGACCGAACAAGGATCAAGACCACTGATTGTGATCGGATCATTTGACAAGATTGACTTGACTTGATTGGCATGGATTAAGGATAGACTTGCAATTGGATATGGTATGGATATGGATATGGATATGAGGTGCACTTGGATATGGTATAGATATGGAAATGGATATGAGTTGTAGTTGGATACGGTATGGTTATGAGGATGAGCAATAGTGGACAGAAGGCAACAAGGATGTGATCTCCAAGGACTATGTCACATAAGTGTAACATGCCCCATTGTAGGTAGAGTATGTAGGATTGTTCATGACAATGCTAATGATGATAGGAGGATGAGCGGATAATGAATGATTCGCATGGTATGGAGGGATAAGGTATGCCAAGAGACATCTAGAACATTTGTCAACATTGTGCCCCCAATCTTTATCAAGACCAAAGAATAGAGGGAAGGAAGTTTGGATGGATGGACGAGATAGGATAGGCATGCAACAGATAGAGGATAGGATAGGAAACGGTATGAAAGGAAACTGGTAGGAGAAGAGTGATATGCCAATGAGGCAAGGTGCCCCCAAGTGTAGGTGACATAGAAGATCAACTTACACATGACGCCTGTTTGCCAGGTTTTCATCATGGTACTTATCCAAGGCGCCTGTTTGCTTGGTTTTCACCATTGGATGAAGGGATTTTTCTTTACTGTTTTTTTTTTTTGGTTTTTCTCTTTCTTCTTTTTTTTTTGAATATTGAGATTGGAGAAGGTGGATATGGAAAGACATTAGCATATAGTTCCTTGAAAGGTGATAGTCCTGCTAGATAGATATTGTCGAATGGACAATGTCAAGTGTTCTCACAGATGTTGGTAGGGGATCGTATGAAAGTGAGATGGTGTAGGTAGATAGTGGATTATGATGCAGAATATGGAGGGAAGGCTTATGCAAAAGCATGGACCGTAGGAATAGGATGAGGAAGATATGTAGGATAATAGTAGAAGGAAGGGGAGATGGAGGTATATGAAAATGTTGTGGAATGGAAGGGAATCATGACCAACGATTGCACATACCATGGTAAACATTGAAGCTGGTGATGGGAAAGTAGTGTAGGAGGCAACATAGACTTTTGCTTGTGGATGAATGATTTAGGAATTGATGGACCCACATAGACTTAGTATTTTTCTGATTTTTGTTTGCCAAGTGGGATGGAAGAATTTCAGACTTATGGATGGAATGGGAGAAAGTGGATGGTTGAGATTCTTGAGAGGTGGATGCCTCATGTAACTTTAGGGATTTTTGCTGAGGTACCCAAACCATTTTGTTTTTAGATAGTACTTGTGAAGGTAGGGGTTTGGGCATATGCAGCTTTTGTGCAGCTGTTGGAATAATCATTTGTTGCTTGGGGAGCCAAACCTTTTTCAATTTAGCATTGAGGTGTATGGGTGTATGCAGCTTTTGATGTGGATAATGCTTTGATTCTTGGCTTTTATATCCTAGGTCATGAAGACCATTAGGATTTTTGGTAGGATTTTTAGCTTTATGGATGAAGGCATCAAACTTTTTGCTTTTGAATCCCATGGGGTGGGTGGAGTGGATGGAATGATTGGAAGTTGTATGCTTAAATGATGTGTTCTTTTGTTGGCCATGTTTAGGGATGTAAGGATACTTATGAATGAGAGGTATGTTAGGTGTCGGAAGCAACGATGGCAAGGTGTAATCAATGAAATCTGTATGAAGATAATAACTAACCTAATGCATAAATACATGATTATACCTTCATGAAGACCTCACAGATCCATGTGGGAAGGAGATGCGCCTAATAGAGCTCCTCAGATGTTTCCCTTGATTAGAATGACTAAATGTGGATTGCTCAAATGCTCACAACACAATGTAGATGAGATTAGATGATGGATTAGATGGGATTGAGACCAAATTTTGACAGAGATTTGATAGGATTAGGAGATCTGTGGAGAGATTTGGATAGAGTTCTAATGCATGAAGAGGTCCCCCTAATGGCTTAGAGAGGGGTTCAATTTATAGAATTTTGGAGATGAGGATGGAGGGTGAGGATTCAGTTGGCAAGATCAAGGGCTAGGAATAAAAGTGAATCTTTTATTCCTAGTGGATGAATTAAAAATTCCCATTTTGGGAAGAGTGGAGGAGTGGATGAATAAATAATTCATCTTTGGGGAGAGTGAAGGATAATGGGGGACAACTGAATATTAAATTTAGTTTAGTGGAGGATAGTGGAGGACATCTGAATTTTAAATTCAGTGAGTGGATGAATGTGGGGGACAAGTGAATTTTAAATTCAGTTTAGTGGATGAGTGGGAGACAAGGTTAATTAAGTGTTATCTTAATTAACTTAAGCCTAGGTTAATCAGATAAATAGGATTTATCTAATTAACAATGATTAGGGAAATGGATAAATCATCTAAATGAATATTAGGAATATTCATTTAATTGATAGGATAGGGTTGTAAGGTTAAATGGATCAATTAGGTGAATTAATTGATCACCAGGGATATGCAGATTGGGGGAGTAGATGAGTGAAGAGGTACAAAAAATTGGTTTGCAGAGCAGTCCAATTTTAGGTGTCTACAGTTTGAATTGATTTTTGGATGCAAGACAGGGGGGTTTTGGATCATAACTACTAATCCAGAAGCAGACCGGTGCCTATCGCAGGGCAAGGAGTCAACTAGACATATACAAGAGAATGGCTTGCAACTAGCATTCAAGTTTCAAGTGGTTAGGACTGGTATTTGCCTTACAAACACCACCCAAGGATAAGTATTTAACTGTCTCTACTTATGAATATCCCAGCTGACATACAATCTTCTCCCCACTTTAACCTAAAATAATTTAATCCACTCCTTGAATGGAAGTTACAGATCAAGCATGTGGTACAGCAAGACTATACCCTAGAATCTGAGAAACCCTTAGCAACTAGATTCAAAAGAAGAAAATGCATACAACAAATGGAGACAGATAGATAAACACATGCAATAATGTATTTTTCATATACAATGACAAGAAATTGAATATATGTGCAAGATACACTTCAGATGCAACTCATAAACTCCACAGAGATACAACAGACAGGAAATGCTCTGTATTTCGTTATTCACACAAAAAATTGCCCAAGTCTTCAACAACCTTGAATGACACAGTTTGCCACTCTTATGCCAAACCGTACCTCCAGCAAATTAATTACATGACAAGTCAAAAATTCCTGCCAGATATAATGCACCAAGAATGGCGCCTAAAATATTGAATGCAGCCGCAGAAAACAAAGGAGAGGGCAGGTGAGAAACGAGATTTGCACCGCCGCCCAAAGATTTGCATCATAAACCTGGTAGCTGGCCTGTCGCTCCATCTATCATGTCCCTACAAGTAGCCAATAATGGCTCACCTACCCATGCTTCCTAGAGTGCAACGGCCAGCGAGCCTCAGAACTTTTCCTGCTCAAAAATGACTGCATATGCACAGGAAAATCCATCGCTGCCAGGTTAAAACACAGCCGTCAATCCTACCTCCATCGCCAAGATCCACGGCTCAAAATCCTACAGAAAAGTCAAGAGCCAATGATATCGTGCCACGTAGGCAGCTCCTTCCTATCGCTGACTTTTCCACCCTTGTATATGCATGTTTTGAATGCATATACAATCTCTTTTCAAATCCATGTATATGCAGGATGCATATACATACAATAGCTTAATATACAAGGACCCCAAATCTAGATAGAGCAAATTGGAATCACCATCAGGTCCGCTTTGCATCCTTATTCCTTGCATATCCTCTTTGTATATCGCATATACAAACGTGATATACATACAAGGCCAATCTCAACACACCTGTGAAGTAAATTAGAACAACCTTTGTAATCTGCTTTGTATCTCCACTAATGCACATCAGCTTGTATATCGTCATATACAAGCGCCTTATACAACCTATGGACCTGAAATATTATTCGTCACATTTTAACTCCTCCGTCGCGTCCGGGTTGTATGTCTTTGTTTTGCATATTTCAATGTATATATGCATGTACATTCTCCTTATACATACAAGGCGGATTTCAAATTTTATGAAGCTTGCAGAAGTTGCTTTGAAATCCGGCCTGCATCTTAACCCTTGTATCTTTCAGATGTATATTGGCACATACAAGCGCCCAATATACATGTTGCGGACCCGAAATATTATTAACTGCATTTGATTTCTCCTTCAGGTCCGGAATGTATATTTCTTCATTGTATATTGGCTTGTATGTGCAAACATACAAGCGAATGCACATACAATTGGTGGGCCCCATTAATTGTACCTTTGCTGCTTTGTATGTTGTTGAATATACAAGGCCCCTTGTATATACCTCTTTATACAACTGCGGAATCCACGACAGAATATTCTTAGAATGCACCTAAATGCAAACATACATTCGCTCCTGCACATACAAACAAGGAATCTTTCCTGGAATATGCCTGCAATGTATCTTCCATCCTTGTATATTTTTCCTGTGTATCTCTACATGCAACCCGATATACAAAGCGGGAATAGTCCTGGGAATCTGCGAAAGATTCCCCCTTTGTATATGTGCATTCTAAGCCTGATATGCATTCAAAAATGCATCTAACTCACTTTTTCAAAGGCCGATAGAAATTTCTGACCCACCAATTGCACATTTGACTAGCATGTATATACAAACACCCTTGTATATACAAAGACACTTGCACCTTAACTGATTTTGGCATTTTTTCAACTGCAGAGGCCGAAAGTGTTAGATTTTTTGGAGTTTTTTGGGGAAGGTGTCTGCATATTTAAATGCTTGAAACCTGAATGTTCATGCAGGCACCACCAGGACCCATGCGAGAGAAGGCATGTGACTGATAGTTGCTATCTCGAGATTATCCTAGATTTGACCATTATCAAATTAACGTGGGGAAAAGGTTTTCCAATGTAAAACTGCATCAATTTGGTCAAAATAGATTCACGGTCTCTTTCTCTACTTTGGTTAGTAGCTGATATTGACGTAAGTGTAAGGTGGTGACAGGGGATAAGGCCTCGACCCACTCTCGCACCTTAGCTGTGGTCAAATATCAACTTATGTTGAAATGGTAATGTTACCATTTAGTTTATATATATATATAATAAAGATAATAGTTTTTTAAGATATTAATAATTATTTCCTTGTGTTAGAAATTACCCATAGATGTTATATTTATGCTCACGTGGGAGAGCATTTTCCCCTCAACCCTCGAAACAAGGGAATGAGTGGAAATAACCCACTTGGCCGCGGGGCTGATTAGGGCAACTAGATAAAGGCATGCCCTCTCGCTGAGATTAAGGGGGAGAAAGTTTAGCATTGTGGGGGATTGGGAGTTGAGAGAATCCCATTCTCTCTAAGAGGGAAGTTGATAGTATTATTTTTGGGGGTTATTCTTTTTGGCATGTATGCTTCTGGCAGGAGGAACGAAAGGGAAGAGAGCACAGTCATTGGCGAGGTAAATCTCACGAAGGAGCTTAAGGGATTCGATAAGAACTGAGGTCGAAGTGCTCAGGTAATCCCATATACTTTGATTATGATAGAATATGTAATATTTATGTACCTCTATTCTCCTTATGGCTGCCATTGTGTTGAGTGGTATCACATGCCGGCCAGGTCGAACCCCTATGTCATGCATGTTAACTATTTATGTTTGATTTAAGACTGTTTCTTTGGATGAAACTTGTCTCTATTATTTCTATGCTATACTTCGATAGCTATGCTATTGTTTGATCAATGCTTGTCACTTTTATTTCTATGCTCTACTTCGATAGCCATGCTATCATTTATTTGGAACTCGTCTCTGTTGATTCTATGTTATATTTTGATAGCCATGCTATTGTTTCTTTATGACTATCATATGACTCGCCTTATAAATAGAAAGGTGGTAGCCGAAGTATATGTCTGTGTAATCATATTTCTTTACGTATACATATTGATAGACTGGTTGTGTCTATGTGTACGTAGAACCTCAACCATGTCCACTGTCATAATGACAAGAATGGCGAAACTTGGAGATAACAGGGTTGTAAACCCGACCCTACTATGTTGAATAATTACATTGTTATTATTATCTCTCATATTTGAGAGACAGTATGAACTGTTTATTGTGTACCATGGATATCTTATGGCTGTCTATTATTAAGATAGTGTTATTATCACATTGTTACACCTCGAGGGTGGTCGGCTGTGAATAATGCCACCAGCCAAGGTATTTCTTTATAAACTTTAAAACAATAAGTCTTTGTATGATTAAGAAGCTCTCGACAATCTTGAGTTGGAGTAGCTTAAATAGAACTATTGTTCTTTAATGCATGCATGTTGATAATACCACTAGTTGAGTGGTAACCAAAGAAACCTTTAGTCAATGAGGTCAAAAGATATAATTATATTATGGAACTATTTTGCAAGAACTCTAGCTAACCTTCAAGGATGAAGAGGGTTCTTGAGTCTTTAATAGAATTAGTTATTATTGTTGAATATGTAATAGTCTCCTATTTCTCCAAGAATGAGATTGTTATATCTTATGGGATTAGAGATGGATAACCTCTTTATGCACAAACGTTGGTAAATGTACAACTCTTTTATATTTGACTTTAGAGTAAACCAAGTAACGTAATTATTGGAGAGCATTAGATGAGAATCCTCAGTCCTGACGAGTTTCTTAGAGAACTTCTGAATTTTTTAAAAAATCTCTCTTGTGTTGATACTAGATATCAAACTATTTACGAATACAAACTTTTGCAATAATGAATAGGGTGACAGGTAGTCACAGCTTCCGTGTTGCAATTGCAACAAGAAATCTAGGACTAAACTCCAGAAATCAAAGTTAGTAATCTAGTCAAATGGACTAAAAATTACCTAATGCTATTGATAATGTATGTGTATTTATTCTGGTCTAAGGAAAGATACCAAGTTAGATTGACTAAAAGAAATGATGAATAGACAAGTTCTGTCTAAAACCTCTGCAGGATGAGATATCTTCTAATTCGAGTTAGATTGTGTGAATAATCGACTACGTTCATTGTGAAACGTCTATGTATATTAAATATTTGGCCAAAGTAATTCATCTGTCTCTGCATGCATTAGTCAATTCACTGTGCTCCAGATGACATAATTCTTCTAGTAGTGTCATACATAGTTAGAGTGGATCTATAGTTGTGTAACCGTGAAGAATTATGAAGGACACAACACTAGAGACTCGGATGACAAACGTATTGGTTCCTTATATCTATTCCCTTTGTGAAGGGTAGGGCCACTTCCAGGTAGGAAGTTGTGCGAGGGAACACCGATCTATGGTTGGAGGAAAAGCACTCAGGTGATGCTCTCATTCCTAAGAAGATGACATGCCAAGGCTTATGAAGACAGATATCAACACTCCAAATGCAATATATTCTATTATATGACTTGTTAGTCAAAAAATTTATGTAAAACTTATCATTATTACCATGAGAAAAACATTATGATTGTATAGTGAGTGGATTCACTAATATGTTATCTTTGAATATGTTGAGAAATTCAGTTTTGAAATTATTTAGAAAAGATATGCATTTTAATTATTTATTATGAAATTTATTCTTGTTAAACAAAAACATGATTATGTTGATCATAATTATTTACTTAATGGTAAATTGAGTTGAAAATTTGGGTAATATGAGTCGACATGTTACAGAGAGTTAGGATTCAAAGAGTTATGAGCCGCCCAGAGATAGCAAAATAAAGATAGTGGTAGAAAAACCTAAAGCAAAGCCACAACCAGAAAGGAAAATGAATAAGAAAGCAAAAAAATTGCACATAAAGGTGACTGTGAATATAGTAGAAGGAACTAAGAAGGATATGAATGAGGCAAGCTAGGAGAATAGCCACCCTCAGGGGAAAAGGGTCAAAGAGAAAGGGAAATCTATTCTTATTCCTGATCTTGTGGTTGGTGTCCCTTTTCTAGGAATATTGGATCCTTCACCTAGTTTTCCCAAAGACTTCTCTATTTTAGTGGCTAATGTGTCATTTAGGTAGGAATTAGTTGATATCCTGGGAACCATACATGAAGTTGTGGATACACAAAATTCCCTTTAAAAAAGCTTCTTTGTTGAAATTAATAGATTGAACATGAATCTTTTCATCATTGAGAAAAAGGATTGGGGAACAGACTCAAGTGGAAATGGAGGAAGATAATAGGATCTTTCAAAGTTGGGAAGTTGTGCCCAGATTAAACAAAATGGAGTATGAAATTTCTGACGTAAAATAGAGTGTTAACATGTTAAATGAGATGGATAAAGGGAAAGGGGATTATAACAATAGATTAACCACACTTGAGGAGGAGTGTATAGGCATAAAAGATAATCTTAATAGGGTCATTCAAGTTAGTAAATGCACTATCCAAACTAGTGTAATGGGCATTAAGATTCTCATGAAGAATTTGAAGGAAATATAGAGGGACCAGAGACCCAATTTGGGGAAGAAAAGATCATTAGTGCTGACAAAAGTGTGAAGGTAGGAGCAGGTGCAGTAACTTAGAGAAGAAAGAAGAAATCATTCGAGGAGAAAAAGGAGCTCCAAGATTTTCTCAAACTCCACGAGAGATTCTACTATCAAGAGTTAGAAGTAGCTGAGATTTTGAAGTAGATGTAGCTAGAGGTGGTTTGTCCCTTTATGTTGTCTTTTGTTGCTTTTGGTTTGATGGGTTGGCTCTTTTTTTATTTTAGGTTTTGGGTTCGCTGTATGTGAATGTTTTGATATTGTAATGTGTATACACCTAAAAATAGCTAAGTCAAATTAAATAAATATTTAATATTTATTTTATTCCCATTCCTATGTCAATGAATAAATTCAATAATTTATTTATGTGATTCACATCATCATAATTCTATAACAAATCAATTTATCAATTCTTCTAATGTCATCCCTAATTAAATAATTCTAAATTATTTAATCAAAGATCATATCCCAAAGTCAAAAGTCCATAAATCCACATCACCTAATCCACATCATTCAATCCACCTCATCATGTTGCACACTTAATTAAATATTTTAATATTTAATTATCTAATTTCCCTCACCCACATGTTCTATTATTACTCGAACTATCTATATTCACATGGATGTGGTCTCTCCATGTCATCTTGGTCAAAAGACACCTTGAGACACTTGTTCCATAAGTCCCTATATTCCTTCCAACCAACCTACAAACAAGGTCTCGTTCTTTGACCTTCACTCTATGGTCTTTGTGAGCCTTGTGACATGTGGCCTCATGTCACACCTTTCTCTCCACCATACACATCACAAGACTTCTTCTCCACCATTGAGATCGTGACACTTGGAATTGGCCTCTCCTTGGCCTATAAAAGGAACCCTCATTCCCTCGTATCAACAATCCAAGAGCTTTTGTAAAATTACTTTGCAAAAATTCTTCCAACATGCCTTTGGCAAAGTATCCTCATTGCACTTGCATAATCTCATTATCATCACAATCATCCAACCATGGCTTCATATCTCCATTATCAATCATTCTAGAGTTGCATTGGTAGTTCAATCTTCATTGCATTATCCATCTACATCCATTCTCATATTGTCATCTTCAACAGCAAGGAAGTACACACTTCTGAGAGCTCAACTCATTCATAAGATCAATATGAGATAGGCAACAATGGAAGCTACAAGGTGAATCGGTCTACGAAGGTATAATCTTTGTTTATTTGTATTTGCATCATTTCCATTGAGTTATTGGATGTTTAGTTTTTAATACTGTTGTTCATATTTCCTCTCATTTTTGGCGCCCACCATGGGGCCTTGTCCCATTTTTAACCTCTATTTGAGTTTTTTTGTGAAGCTACTGTCATGATAGATCATTTCGGTGCATTCACATTCCAGTCCTGCGCATTCATAGCTTCCTGTTGCACATTCATCTTTTTGTGCATTTACGTCATCTTTTCGCGCATTCACCACATTTTGTTGCGCATTCACTGAATAGCCCTACGCATACATCCACATTTTTGCACTTTTACTATGCAGTGTTGCGCATTTACTGCTTGTTCCTGTGCATTTACATTCTGACATAAGTTGTATTGTTTTTGCAAAGATTTCCATACTAACTCTTCTTGCAGGTGTAGGAGCTTTGTTTAGTCATTTAGCTGCATCATTACTTCATCTAGATTTAATTAGGGGGAAAGTAATTTGATATCTTCATGCAAATTTTCACCTAGATCTAATTAGGAGGAAGTAAATTGTATTGTTGCATTACAACTTGCACATAGTCCCAACCTAGGTGGATAAAACTAAACAAATCTTTCATTTTGCTATCTTGTACTACAAACTCTCATTTAGCTTAAATAGGGGAAAGTAAATTTGTTTGATTCTTCAACAACAATATTCACATAGATTTGTTTAGGAGGATAAAATTAACCATCTTTTCCAAGTTTTTGCTATCTTTTCAATGGAGTGTGCTTGGTAGAGTAAAATACACCTAGTTTTTTTTGTTTTTTGTTTTTAACTCTAGGAGGATAAAGAACTAGTGTACTATGTGCTTGAAAATGATGATAGGACTATGCTCTCCCCTTCTTGGGTGACCAAAATGCCAAACTCATCATTTTATTTGTGTAACCTTTAGAAGAGGTCTACCCTTGGGATTGCATTTCTTCCAAGTGGGACGACCTCGAGCGATAATGGGTTAACGTTAAGCCACTTTCTAGTCGCTATAAATAAATTGTGTTTGTGTCGAAAGGCACAAACAACGGGTGCTACTGTGTTATACCGATGAATGTTTCCCCTAAAACCCTGTGGAACGTAACCTCTACAGGCTGGGAAGCCTCCTTATCAGAGCAAATCACCGCACGTATAACCACTCAAATAGATGCCCAAACTAAAAATCCAATTGTTTTAGAAAGCCAAAAACCCCTATTTGTTGACGCAGGAGGAAGTCCTTTGAAGCCGCCCAACGTCATACACTCATCTAGTGTGGAGACAAAAAGTTTAGCTCTTTGGAGGAACTGTAACTTGGTATGCATGAGAAGTGAGTGCCGTGGAGGGGAGTCGGTGTTACCAAGTTACTAACTATCCGCCTTTATGTAAGTGGCTACAATAAAATCCAAGTTGGAATTCAACGAATATTGTCCTTGTCATCCTTAGGATTGTACTTGTTTTTTTTTTAATCTATCAAAACTTGTATCAAATAATCATGACAACTTCTTGTTTACTATGTTTTCTGGCAATAAATTGAGTCAAAAATAGTACTGCAAACTTTAGAGCATCCTAGGAAAACGTGCAAACAAGCCAAGATTGACAAACTGAAACAAAAGGCAAAACTTCTGTAGTCTTGCACATTTACACTATATTGCTACGCATTTACAAAGTCTTGCTGCGCATTCACTATTGTTGTGCATTTAACCAATATTATTGCGCATTTACACCTTTTTGTTGCGCATATACCGTTTTGTGCATTTGAAACACAATACTGTGCATTTGCAATGCAGCCCTGCGCATACACAGTACAGAGCTGTGCATTTGCCCTTTATTCATGCGCTTCTGACGCTGCGCATTCACAACAGAGAGTTGTTCCGTACATTCTGAGACAAAACTGAAACCATTTTTGGATACCATTTTTGCTCTATTTTATACTTGGAAAATAAGTTCAACCTTGCAGTCCCATCTTCACACCATTTTAAAACATCACCTTTGCATACCATTGTCTTGCTATCCAAAAAGTTGTCAAACCAAAAACCAAGATTTGTACCAAGACATGATTGATACTCTACCAAATTCAAACAATATATAGTTAGTTTCATATCAGGATTCCAATCATCCTTCACACTAAAACTATACTTGTGTATCTTGATAAAAGAATAGTCTATATCAATAGTGGTGATCATCTATCCCTATTTTGACTACCCTTTATATTGACACTTCAATAGCTATTACCATTATAGCTCAAGACCACCTTGTTTGGACAAATAGAATAAATAGAAAACCTTAGAAAAATCTAGTTTATCCAATCCAATTCACCTAGATCACATCGTACCAAAACACCAAACCAATTTCACCAAGTCTCACAATCCAACTTCACCCACATCTCAAAATTGCATGGTTTAAACTAGGTCCCAAGCAAAACAAAAACAAAAAATGATTTCCCTTCATAATAGTGGGCACAATTTTGATGATGAGAAGATTAGTCAAGAAGAAATCCTTAAACAACTTCAAGATCCAAATTTTCAAAATGTAATGGATAGGGTTGTTGCCACGGATCCTCATAATTATTTTCTCATGTTAGCTCAGTAAGGAGCTAAGTTGCCTGTTGATTTTGATGTCTCAAATCTAAGAGAAACCAACTCTTCAAATGAAGCAGAGTCTTCGAAAGATGGCTCCAAAAATGACAATGATGGATCCAAAATTGACAAAGATGCTTCTAAATTGAAAAAGTCTAAGGATACACCCAATCCTTTGGACACATTAACGGCACAAATCCAAGCCTTGCAAAAATAGTTGGTAGATATCCAAAGTGGGACAACCAAAAAACACTACTCCCTTAAAGACATCTCACCTTATCCCTTTGATAAATCTTTGCTCATGATACCTTTTCCCTCAAGGTTTGAGTTTCCAAAATTCAACAAATATAGAGGAAAAGGTGATCTAAGAGATCATATAAGGGAATTTAGTGTTGCATGCCTTGAAGTCGCACACAACAAAACATATCTTATGTGACTATTCCCAAGAAGCTTAGGAGGACAAGCTATGGAGTGGCTCTCACGCCTACCTGCCAGCATCCGCACTTTTGATGAACTAGTAGACAAATATGTGACACATTTCTCATACAATATTGAACACAAAATCTCCATGTTGGATCTTTGTAATAACAAGCAAAAGGGGGGAGAATCCTTTGCCTCTTTCCTACAAAGATGGAGACAACTTGCAAGCAAGTGTCCCTACCACATACTAGAGAAACAAATGATAGAAATGTTTGTTCACAACCTAACCATGGAACTGAGTTATCAAATCCAAATACAATGCCCAACTACTTTTAGTAAGGTCATTGAAATGGGGCTACTCATTGAGAAAGCCTTGATAACAAAGGGGCAAATTAAGCTATACAAAGACACCCCTAGTTGTAACAACAATGTGGACAAGTCACGATTTTAGACCAAGAACAAACCCATTGTAAATGATGGTGTGGTAGATGCTAAAAATGTGGTGCAAAAACAACCGATCTTCAATCTATCAAAACTGTAAAACAATACACCATCCAACAAGCCTCAAAGCAATGAGCAAAGACCTACCAACTTTCCTCCTAGGAGAAAGTTCACACCACTAGGAGAATCTCTCAAATCCACCCTTTGGAAGTTAATAGTGGGCAACCTCATAACACTTCCACCGGTGTGAGATTATGAACCAAAATTCAAACCCTCTTGGTGGAGTGATTCTGACTTTTGTGAGTATCACAGAAACAAAGGACATAAAACTAATGATTGTCAAGCGCTAAAACATGTCGTTCAAGACTTCCTAGATCAAAAACGGATATCAATTGAAGGGCATACCACTAATGAAGAGCATATAGCATTCAAAAATCTTCTTCCCCACTATGAGAAAGGAGGATCATCCAATCAAAACAACAACGGTATTGACAAAGAAAACTATAATAACGTTTCTTACGAGTACACCGTTAATCATATCTCACAAAGTGATTCACACATTAATGTAATCACTATCAATGATAAGCCCGACTATAATGTGACCACTTGTCGTGGAAACATTACTCTACAAGGAGCTCCACCCAAGTCATCATCCACATCAAACCAATACAACATCCTTGACCAACTCCATAAAACACCTGCACACATATCCATTTCAGAGTTATTGTGTCTATCCCCATCCCACAAAGCCATATTAGAGAAAGCCCTCTTGGAAACAACTATTCCTACAAACCTTGCTCAAGAGTAATTCCAAGCTATGGTGGGTCATCTAACCACACCACATTTCTTATCTTTCACAAAGAAAGATGATATGTCCATCAGCCAACCACACAACGCATCCCTCCACATTGATGCCCAAATCCACAAACACTGAATAAAAAGGGTCCTAATAGATAGAGGTGCTGGTTTAAACATATACATGTTAAAGTTAATCCTTGCATTGGGGTTTTCAGAAAATGTCGTTGATCCTAAAAATAAAATAACTATTAAGGCATATGACAAAGAAGAGAGAACTTCCAAAGGAACTATGGTCTTGCCAATATGAGTTGGACCAGTAGAGAGAGATGTTGTGTGCCAAGTTCTAGACATGGAGCTAGCATATAACATTCTTCTAGGTAGACCTTGGATCCATGCTATAAAGGCTATTCCATCAACATACCACCAATGTATCAAGTTCCCACATAATGGTCAAGAAATTACCATACAAGGTGACCCTGATCCATTCCAGTATTGCAATAACATCCAATCAAAACCAGAAGTTGTAATCCCCACCAATCGAGTAGCTTCCTCTTCTTCAAACCATGTGGATCCAAGTTCTCTAGCTTCTACCTCGAAAACATCAGGGCTTAAAGTCAAATTCAAGGACAAGGGTGTTGGAGAGAACGTCATTGAACAAACTTTCTATCTAGCATAGCTGCCTATATCACCAAAATCTTATGGAAAGCCATTACTGAACAAAGCCAAGTCATTAGAAACTTCTAAAGGTTCTTTCATTAGATGGGGAAACCTATCGAATGAGAGTGATGAAAAGGATGTCTTACAGTGGCTTTACAAAGATGAAGATAGTGAAACCACACCAAATGACCATCAACCTAAGCTACCCACTGAATAATATGGTCAAGGGTTTTCTATTTTACAAAGGATGGGATATGAAGGACATGGTCCCATAAGGTTAAGGAAAGATGGTCTCATAGAACCAATCCAACCCTCTACCTCCATAGCTCGAGACACTATCAGGTTGGGATACAATCGTAAAGAGAAGATCAAAGGCAAGGAGAAACTCAAACCAAAAGATAGAGAAACATCTACCACTAACCTAATGGAACAAATTCACCACTTACAAGAATCTAGTGAAACAGATTCCAATGAATATGAATGGGATAGCCTCTCAGAAATTTCTTGTGAAGATAAAAGGGTTGACGTCTAGTTCAACAATATAGATCTACTCATATGACGTATGAGGGACAAAGCTCTAGGGCTAGATTGCTAGACTTGGATTTGCAATATGATGAAAGTGAACTTCATGAGGAGAGTACGATGTCACACTTGATGAACCAACTTGAGGAGAGTACCATAATAGACCTTGTCAACACCTCTACCTATTCAAATGACTCCTCCATTCTAACCATTACCAACTTCTAACTAGATCAACCTGATGATCTATTACCCCTAGTGCATCCTGAATTGATAGACTGGGATTTGCAAGACACCACCCCTGAGCTAGATACTTTCCAAAATGACAATGCTATCATCAATTATCTAGAACTTAGAGACCATCTACCTGTAGGGGATCACAAAACTGGCTACACCATAGAACTCAATGACAAGGCCTATTTTGGAGAGGGTGCCAAGCCTTTTAGTCATAAAAATGTGAAAATAAAAGATAGATCTAATGGTGAAAACTGCTCTGCGGCAGTGTTAGATCATGAAAATAGTAAAAAAATCAAAGACGTATCTGATGGTGAAAACCTCTTTGAGGCACCGAAGGATGAAAGGCTTGACACTCTTCCCAATCTAACACATTAGGAGAGGTCCTCAATTCTAATTGAACTAGTAGAACCTATCAGTATTGGAATAGAAGACAACCCAAGGATAATCCATATGGCACAATTGTTATCTGCACAAGAAAAGCTAGAATTCACCAATTCTTCAAGTGGAAATAGATTAACTTTGCTTGGTCATATGCTGATATGCCAAGGTTGGATCCTGATCTTATCATGCATCATCTTTCACTAGCTCTAGGAGCTAAGTCAGTTAAATAGAAACTAAGAAAAATGCACCCACAAATAACATTAATGGTGAATGAAGAATTGAAGAAGCTGCTAGATGTTGGTTTCATCAGACCAATAGATTATCCAGAGTGGATTTCAAATATAGTTCTTGTTTCAAAACCAGATGGAAGAGTTAGATTGTGTAATGACTTCATAGATCTAAACAAGGCTTGTCCAAAAGATGACTTTCCTCTGCCAAACATAGATATCATTGTTGATCTAACGACAGGTCACACTATGTTGTCACTAATGGATGGATTTTCCAGCTATAATCAAATCAAAATAGCACCGAAAGATCAACACAAGACAGCATTCACATGTCCGTGGGGCACCTATTGTTGGTGCATCATGCCATATGGACTGAAAAATGCAGGGGCAACATATCAGAGAGCCATGACTACAATCTTTCATGACATGATGCACACCATCATGGAAGATTATGTAGATGACATCCTAGCTAAGTCACTCACCAGAGAAGGACATCTCCAAGTCTTGGACAAGATCTTCACGAGACTAGAGCAATTAATTGTATGGTTAAATCCAAAAAAGTGTGTTTTCAGAGTTACATCCGGTGAACTCCTTGGATATATCGTATTAGCTAATGGAATAAAGGTGGACCTGGCCAAGGTAAAAGCAATCATGGAAATGTCACCGCCTAAGAATCTGAGTCAATTGCAGTCTCTACAAGGAAAGTTGTAGTCCATCAAAAGGTTTATCTCTTAACTGGTAGATAAGTGCCATCCATTCACACATCTCTTACATAAAAACATTCCATTCAAATGGGATGACATGTGTGAGCAAGCATTTCAGCATCTAAAGGAATATCTAATGAACCCACCAGTCTTAATGCCACTGATTCAGGGAAATCCACTGCTACTCTACATCTCAGCTACACCAACATCTCTTGGAGCTCTGCTAGCGCAACAAAACCATGAAGGAAAAGAGGAAGCAATCTACTACATCAGCGGGACACTAGTAGGTTACGAGCTGCAATATACACCAATTGAAAAAGCATGCCTTGTAGTTGTCTTTGCTTCACAAAAGTGCAGACACTACATGCTCTCACACTCTATCAAGCTAGTGGCTAAGATTGACCCATTAAAATATTTACTCAGCAAAGCTACCCTAACAGGAAAATATCTAAATGGGTCATGATACTCAGTGAATTTGATATTATGTAGATAGAAGATCAATAAAGGGGCATTGTGGATTAGCTAGTGGATGCACCTTTGACAGATTACAACCCATTAAGCTTTGAATTTCCAGATGAGTCTATCTTCAACATCACTACCACAACCTAGAAACTCTACTTTGATGGGTCATATACTTAACATGGATCTGGAGCAAGAATCTTGTTGGTAACACCCCATGGAGATACAATCCCTAAGTCATACAGACTTCTATTTCCATGCACCAACAATGTGGCTGAGTATGAAGCTTTAGTCATTGGCATTAAGATGGTAGTAGATTGGAAGGTCAGAGAACTTCATGTGTACGAGGACTCACAACTCGTCTAATCAAGTAAATGACAATTATCAAACTAAGGATGAGAAGTTGATACCATACAAGCGTATGGTCGATGACTTTGTTGGTTATTTTCCCATACTAGATGCTTATTCCCAATAATCCCTACAAAATAGCCATCATTGATCAACAGGATTCCCGGGCCAGGGGCCAACAGTATAGGAGATAGACTCTATAAATATCTCCTCTTCTTCTTTAGGCTCTGTAGAACCAAGGGGGTATTCCCTATTCAACATCTATAAAATGCATCTATGTATTTGTTGGGATGTTGACGCAAAGCAGATAAATCCTCTATTAAGCAGACCAAAATTGTGAGATAAGTGTAAAGGGGCTAGCTTTGGGCCTATGTTCAATTGTAGACAGAGGATTTTGGTCCTAAAACTATTTATAAAGTCCTAAAAGGTTTGTTTATGAAGTTTGAGTTTGATTTATATTTGGATGCAAAACTAGGACCTGGAGTGTAACCTCAATGCAAGGCTAGATGGTGCCTATCCAGGGCTCGGAGTCAATAGACATACACATGTGAATGGTCAGCATAAAAATGTACCAAAGACTGAGTATCAAGGGGATTTTATTATATCTGCCTTACAGATATCTCCCAAAATAGAGTGTTTAGTCATTCATACTTAAAGGAATCCCTGCTGCAACATATTTTCTTAATGATTAATTTGAAACTTTTAATTTGTCCCTTGAACAAAGCTAGGAGATTAAACATTCAATACAGAAAACCCATATTCCTAAATCATAAATAACCCTTAGTTATTTAGACTCAAAAGAAAATACAGCCACAACTTGGAGACAAATGATTAAACACATGCAATCAATACATTTCTCATATAAAACAACATGAAACCAGTTAAATTATGCATGAAACACATAACATGAGACTCATAAACTCACAGAATTTTTAGGACAGGGCCACCAACTAAGTTGTATTGTATCACAGAGCCAGAAGTTTATCCAGTTTTCAACAACCACAAAAGAGTAACGCAGTTTGCTTAAAACAACAAGAAAGTGTACTTCGCAAAAAATAATTACAAGGCTAATCAAAAATCTACCAGATACAATGCATCGTGAGAAATGGCGCTCAAAATAATAAATGCAGCAGTAGGGGACACAACAGGAAGAAGCAAGAGAAGGGCAAGGAGTAGTTGAGCTTGAGCCCTGTGCCGCTACTGGAAGACTCCCCGTCATAAATCAGGTACTTGACCATTCAACCACCGGCCCATGACTATCCGCAATCCTTCCATAATGGCTCAACCACAGGTAGCTCCTTCCAGAAATAGTACATCACACCCATGAAAAATTCCCGCTCAAAATATGACTGCAGACGCAAGGAAAAAAGCCATCGCCAAAGGTTCAAAACTCGACCGTTGATCTGAAAACCCATTGCCAAGATCAACAGTCCCAAAATATGTAAGAAGAGCCACCAGCCAAGGAAATCATACCACGTGGGCACCCCATGATTATATCGCTAGCCTTTCGCACCTTTATTTTCCCCTCTTCGCCTTGAATATGCATGCCCAAAAGCATATACGAACACCTTATATACAAGTCGGACCTCAAATTTTATTAGAACAATTTGAGAATCGGTTCAAATCTGGCTTGTATCCCTTTTACCACACATCGGCTTGTATATCAGCATATACAAGCGCTTTATACAACCCATGGATGCCAAATTTCATTCATTGCACCTTATTCCTCCATCGCGTCCGGATTGCATGTCTCTCCTTTGGCATATCTTCGAATGTATAACTGCATATACATTCGCCTCATACGTACAAGGCAGATTTCAAATTTTAATGAGGCATTTGAAGTTGTTTTGAAATCCGGCTTGTATCTAGCCTTTGTACCTTTGCAATGTATATCAGCACATACAAGTGCCCAATATACATGCAGCGAACCCAAAATATTATTAACTTCATCTGATTTATCCCTCAGGTCTGGAATGTATGTCCTCTTTTTGTATATCGGCCTGTATATGCAAACATACAAATCCCCTAACATACAAGCAAGGAATCTTTTAGGATATGCGATATAGATTCCCTCTTGTATGTCGCTAATGTATGTCAAACATACATTCAACCATGTATCTGCCTCTCCTGTATGCCGAATATACAAACCTGTTTGTATATGCCCACGGGCCCTACCACATGTATCTCCCGCTGCTTTGTATGTGCTGGCGATGAACCTTTACACTATAGTAGATGTATATTGGGCCTCCTTGTATATTTTTCATTGCATAAGACCCGATGTATATTGACATACATTCATTCCTGCACATACAAACACAGGATCTTCTACAGATAATTCCCTCAATGTATCTTCCACCTTGAACCTGATATGCAATTGAAAATGCATACAAGTACAGAATATTCCTGAGAGTCTTGCGAAAGATTCCACTAATGTATATGCAACCCGATATACATTAAAACATGCATATAACTCAAATTTTCAACATTTTATGGAAGCCGATTAAGATTTCACAAGCCTGCCTACATGCAACTTGCATTTGCATATACAAGACTTAACATTTTTCATGAGTGCAACAGGAAAAGGCAGTAAAACACTCCATGTAGATGGAGGAACAATTTAAACCAGGGCACTAAGGGTTTGAAGAAACACACGCAGGAATCTACAAACTCGAATCAAAACCCAAATCCCAGGTGAACACCACCAGACTTCAAGGAATATTTTGTTGTGATATCCTTCGATCAGATACCAAGATTGGAAAACAAAGCAACAGATGCAATGGCTACTATTGCATCCCTCTTGGACATACCTGAAAATCATTCGCGTTATGAGTTCTTGGTGGAGCTAGTCTCCCATCCTGCTTATGAAATCCCAGAAACCAACACCATTTACCACATTGTAGGGTCTAATTCACCCTTATAAGGCAAAGTTTACACATATCTAAAAGAGAATATCCTACCACCTGACCTATCAAACAACCATAAATGAACATTCATACGCCAAGCATCTCATTATACCCTCATCATAGACACCCTGTATCGATGAGGTTTAGATGGTACTCTACTTAGGTGTTTGGATAGTGAGGAATATCAGATCACTCTGAGTGAAGTACATGAAGGAATATGCAGGACACACTCTAGTGGTCCTACCTTGGCAAAGAAGCTCATGCGTCTTGGATACTATTGGCCAAGCATGGAATCTGACTCTTATCATTTTGTCAAATGGTGCAAGAAATGATAGATTCATGGTAATTTAATACACGCACCCGCTCAAGAGTTGCAACCCTTAACGACACCTTGGCCCTTCTATCAATGGGGACTTGATCTAGTAGGCAAGATTCACCCTTCATCCTCCAACAGCCACAAATTCATTATCACAACCACTGAGTATTTTACGAAGTGGATTGAGGTCATTCCATTAACCAACGTCACAGGGAAACAGATATCCTCTTTCATCCTCAACTACATCGTATGCAAATATGGTATTCCATTATCCATTGTCACGGATAATGGATGACCTTTCAAGAATTAGGATGTGAAAGAACTTTATGATAAATTCCATTCAGCATTGCTTCTCCACTCCATACTACTTGTAAAGTAATGGCCAAGCTGAGGCATCAAACAAAACTATCCTGAAGATACTTAAAAAGACTGTTGATGATGTTGGTCATGACTGGCATATACAATTGAACCCCGCTTTGTGGGCCTACAAAACCAGTATCCGCACTCCCATAGGTGCAACACCATACGCCCTCGTCTATGGCTCTGAGGCCATCCTACCTATAGAAGTTGAGTTACCTTCCCTCATGGTGTCATTAAAGGGTCTCATCAATGATGAGGAATACATAGTATCCAGGCTCCAGGAGCTAGAGCTGCTAGAAGAACGAAGACAACATGCCTTTAACCATCTTAAGGCATACCAGTAGAGAATGTCAAGAAGTTATAATCACAGGATCAAACCACGAGTCTTCCAGGTGGGTTCTTGGTTCAAAGAGATAATTCAAGAAATCAGCACGAAGAGAGAAAAAGGGGAAATTTGAATCCCAACTGGTTGGGTCCCTATGTCATAGTTGATGTTTATGGATCAAGTGCTTATCAACTATCCACATCAGAAGGTGAACTGTTTGATGACCCCATCAATAGTATGCACCTTCGAAGGTTCTACACATAAATAACCCCAATGCAAGGGATGTAAAAAAAGTAGCAAGTAGTGAAAACCTAGCAAACAGGCACTATTTGTGATCGTGCAAATAAAATGCAAGTGGTGAAAACCTGGAAATAGACGCTATTTGTGATAAACCACTTCCTCCATCTTTTAGAAAAACCCAACCCGCATCCATCTTTCTTACCGTATCCATCAAATAACTACATCCATTCACAACCACCTAACGGTAACCTATCATAGCTTGGTGCTCTGTCACCCTATCACCTTATCCAATAAGGTCATCCAATCTTATCATCCATCCTATCATTCTATTGCAAGTCCATTGTTAGTATCACCAGTACCCCGAACTACGTCACCTTTGAGTTATCACATAGGCAAGGCCATCATTGATGCGCCCCCGAGGCTCCTTCCCCATTCATCCATATCCCAAATCCTACCATAAACCTATTCTTCATCCATATCTTCATCCATCACCAGTGTCAGCCTTCAAGATCGAACTATGTTTCCTCTATGTCATCACGTAGGCAAGGCCATCATTGATGACCCCCAAGGCTTCCCACCCCTAGGTCTTTAGGTCCCCATGGTTCACACAATCAAACTACGTTGCCTCTGCATCGTCACGTAGGCAAGGCCATCATTGATGAGCCCCCGAGGCTTCCCACCCCTAGGTCTTTAGGTCCCCATGGTTCACACAGTTGAACTACGTTGCCTTTGCATTTTCACATAGGCAAGGCCATTTAGCAATGAGCCCCCGAGGCACTAGGTCAGTCCCTTAGGGCCCGTCACTTTAGTCTATCGTCAGCTCATCCATAATAAATTGATCCATTACTTGACTAGGGGAAAATCCTTGACCTAGTTAGTGAATTGGATTTTTGAAAGCTACAACTCAGAGGATAACATATCAGATCATGGTTTTATCAGTAGACTGCAAGCAGCACAACAAGCAAGCTTTAAACATCATCTTGATAAAGAGACATCAAACTAAACCTAACAATACCAACCTGCCTAAAACCATCAAACATGAATCTATCAAGTTATTGCAAGAAAACATATATCTATGGAAAGAAGGTTTTTAATGGTTGTTTAAAATCTTATTATCATGATTTTTGTTATTATGTCTCCTATGCTACTCAAGGATGTCAAAAACTAGAGATGCTATGATGGAACATGATTATTTTATTTGTCTATTGTTTGTGGGTTTATCTGTAGTAATGTTTGGCCTTGTCTAAAGACATGATCAACATAATGGTCATCAAGGACATCAGAGGTCTAAACATGAAACATGTGTAATCCTTGTTTGTTGATACGTAAGCAATACTCAGGTCATCTTGGTTCAATTATACTTAGATGCTTGTATTAACTTGCTAAATCAAAATCCATGTAAGTAATACTCAGGTCATCATGGTTTAATTATACCTAGATGCTTATATTTTCTTACAACATTTTAAAAGCTCAATGATGAAACAAAGTACTTCAAAAACTTGTATACAAAGATGACAAAATCCACATCCATACATATCAAATTGCATTTTATTTCATTATAAGCATTTCATCCTTGTCAAAATTCCAAGTGTCTCAAGATCTCAGTTATCCATTTATCCAAGTTATTTCTTCTAAGTTACCCATTTATCCCAGTTATTAAGTCCAATTCTTCTAAGTGTTCTTTTATTTTATGATTGAGTATACTTGGGACAACAAAAGCAATTCATAATACATTTGCATGTCGTAAATAGGTGTGTCATCATATAGTATCCTCACATTAAGTGCATTAATGATCTAAGCATTTAGATCATGTTTGTGCTACATATAATGTTGTCATTTAGATGCATGAGTCACCATAACATTTCATAAATCAAAAAAATCTCACAAAAACATAGATATCACAGTATTTGCATATTAGATCATCATCCATAAATAAAACAATTAAAACATCATATGTTACATCTAAATCATCATAGTGTAGACATTAGGTCATCATAAATGGTAAACATATAGGATAGTAAACATGCATATAAGTCATCATGTCCATCATGTAGCTCCTAGAAACATCATGTCGCATAAGTATCAAGTGCATAAAAGAATCAAATAAACATAATTAGCAGCATTACATATAACCATAATCATAATAAATCATCATATAGAAGTGTCCATCCATAAATGCATATATAGATAGTCCATCAAGTGAATATATCATCATAAATAAATAAAAAAAATGTCCAAGTATACAATAATATAAAAAAATAATACATCTCAAAATGTCCACAATGTGGTGTATACAAAATGATGTTGCAAAATGATACATGTCTAGTAAAAACATAAGAGTGGCTGCCTCCTGAAGGCGCTGGCTACTGTGGCCGACCACCACCTGATGGCCCTGCACCTTCATCTGGTAGTCCCCTGGATGGCCCCATCACCCCTCCACTCTCTATGAAAGTCCCCCACGACCTACTGCGGTAGCTAGAGTGAAACTTGCCTGCTCACCGCTCTGGGGCCACAGCCTGCTCATAGAGTGATCGCAAGTAGAATATCTCCTGGCCAACCCTCACCATCTTAGTCACTATCTATCCTGTGGGACCCTGTCCCGTAGTCTACTGTACCTTCTTTAGCAGCCCCTCCGCCTTGGTATACCGTTGGATGGTAGTATCTCTCTCCAATCTCGCAGTCTGTAACTCACCCTATAGCTGGGTGATTTGTCCCTGCATATGCCCCAACTGTGTCTGTTGTTGAGCCAACTGGGCTCGTAACCCTGCAATCACCCCATCATCCTATCCCTATACAAGAGGTTGTACATGAGGCTGTATTTGTCCCTGCAGTAAGAGTTGTGCCTGTTGGGTTGGATCTCTGTCAACCAGTTGTCTCACCCTCCTGTCGTCTCCATCATATCCATCGCTCCCATCTCCTCCTCCACCGCCTTTGCCATCATCACCCCCATCCCTGCCACCCCGGCCACTTCGTCCTCCTTATTGCCTCCGTTGTCGCCGTGGCCCCTCGTCATCCTCCTCCTGATCATCTAGTCTCGAGGCCCGCTCTCTATGTCTTGAGTAGTGCGGGAATGGGTGTACAGAGAAGTAGTCGACATAATCCTGTGTCATGCCTACATCCACAACTATCCTCCTCATCAGCCATGGATGATATGGTATCTGCAAAAACTCTGCCTGTGCCTGATCATAAGATGCATCAAGACCCCATCGAGGATGCTCCTTGTATGTCCTAGCAAAGATGGCATTCCCCTGGGGCATCTCCTGGATCCTACCAAACTGTCGGTACACATGAGAAATGATGTGCCTCTCAAGAATATAGGGAGTCCTCCCTATCAACCACCTGGTCTGGAAACAAAACGGTAACTCTGAGGCATCCTCATCCCATACCTCACAATCTAGGTAGGGGTGCCAAACAACTGAATTGACATTATCAAACACATGCCGCCAGTACTCTAACTTTCCCAGCTTGGGCTGCGAAAGACTCTCCTGAAACATATAAGAATATGGTTGATCTCTACCCTGAGTGCCTATACCAATCAGCTGAGTAATCACAATGTGGCACCAAGCCAAATCTATAGAAGGGAGACTCCACATGCTAAACTGGAAGATCCATCATACACAAACTGGTGCAAATCATGATAAAGGTGTGCAAGGAAACACACACCCCAACCATATCGGGTGCCCTCTGTAGTGATCCGCTCTAGAGCTCTCCCCCATCCAACTACAAACCCGTGTGACCTCCTGTCAGGGCACACTATCCCTCCAATTAACCCAACAACAACCGACAGAAGAGGCTCATAGTAGGCAACCATGTCAACCCAATTGATCTCTATGCCCTCAATGGTATCATCATCCAAAACTCGGCAACACTCATCCAGCCTAGCCCCAGTCTGAGACTCATACTCCACGAGCTCTCCATCGATCAGAATCTGTAGAATCTGATCTACATCCTCCAAAGTCACAATGATCTCCCTAGTAGGAAGATGGAATGTCCCATCCTCGTTGTGATATAGCTCAACAAGCACAGTCAACATACCGAGATTAGCCTGAATCTCAGGCATAAAGCAAACAAAAGATAACCCTGTTGATCCCAGAATTAGGGGATCAATCTCTGTCAAGTACGGTCTAAGCAACTATGTCACTGGAAATCACTCCTAAGACATAAGTACATCATCAAGATCCTCCTGCAATCAGCCAAACATGCATTAATCAAATGAAATCAACTAAACTACATATCTATCTATCAAATATCAAGTACTTAGCTATTTTATCAGGATATCTATCCTATCATCTCTCCTGAGATAATATCAATCTCATAGATGAATTATCAGTTGGCAAACATCGATCACGATGCCAACTTTATCAAATTTACTAAGTATTTTTCTATCTAAAGTATATGCGCAGTTATGTTTAGCATTTGCGTAGAATCAGCCCTGGCGTATGCACAAAATCCCCTTGCATTTGCACAGCATAATTCAAATGCATTGATTCACGAGGTATTTGTGCAACATTACACCACATGCGCAGGTTTACAACAATTGCACAGTTTCATATCATCTGCACAGGAACCCCTTGTATTTGTGCAGATCTATCCCTTGTTTGTGAAATCCATGCATTTGCATAGATTCCGTCGGTATTTGCGCAGAGGCGTGACATTTACACCATTTCGTGGGGCAAATGCTCATATTCATTTATGCTACACATTCAAAACACCTAACTTTGACCTAGGGTTTTGACCATAATAAATGCACCTAGCCTAAAATTAAAAGCGTACTTATTAGTGGGCCGTATTATGCTGGACGGTTGAACCGTCGGATCCTCTTGAAACGGTGCAACTCAACTAGAATCTGCTACATTGTGGCTGACTCTCCTTAGCACATGAACTCTGATCTCCTATAAACTCTCTAACAAAGACAAGTGTGCAAATGACTAGGAATGTGACCCCACACTCATATTTATAGTGCATTGAACCCTAATTGGAGGTGTTTAACCTTGTGCATGTAGGGGCATGTTTTTCATGTAATTTTTCTTCCGTGTCAACTAATTTCTTCATCCACGTAACCTGTCATTTAATTTTTCTCATCGTGAGATCGTCTGTCATCCTGTCATCACATTCTTCCCATCCAATCTCCCGAGGGGACATCCTATCATCATAAACCTATACCAAGGGCAAACTGGGGCATGTATCAAAGTCACACAAAAAAAAATTATTCTTTGAAACAATGTGATAAAACACATTGTCTCAAAGAGGGGCAAAATGTATACACCTAAAAATGGCTAAGTCGAATTAAATAAATATTTAATATTTATTTTATTCCCATTCCTATATCAATGAATAAATTCAATAATTAATTTATGTGATTCACATCATCATAATTCTACAACAAATCAATTTATCAATTCTTCTAATGTCATCCCTAATTAAATAATTCTAAATTATTTAATCAAAGATCATATTCCAAAGTCAAAAGTCCATAAATCTACATCATCCAGTCCACCTCATCATGTTGCACACTTAACTAAATATTTTAATATTTAATTATCTAATTTCTGTCACCCACATGTCCTATTATTCCTCCAACTATCCCTATTCACATGGATGTGGTCTCTCCATGTCATCTTGGTCAAAAGACACCTTGAGACACTTATTCCATAAGTCCCTATATTCCTTCCAACCATCCTACAAACAAGGTCCCATTCTTTGACCTTCACTCTATGGTCTTTGTGAGCCTTGTGACATGTGGCCTCATGTCACACCTTTCTCTCCACCTTGTCAAGGTGAGAGGAACATCTTCCATATTTCTCTCCCTCATCCCAACCAATTCAATCTCCATCGTACACATCACAAGACTTCTTCTCCACCGTTGAGATCGTGACACTTGGAATTGGCCTCTCCTTGGCCTATAAAAGGAACCCTCATTACCTCATATCAACAATCCAAGAGCTTTTGTAAACTTACTCTGCAGAAATTCTACCAGCGTGCCTTTGGCAAAGCATCCTCTTGCACTTGCATAATCTCATTATCATCACAATCATCCAACCATGGCTTCATATCTCCATTATCCATCATTCTAGAGTTGCATTATTAGTTCAATATTCATTACGTTATCCATCTACAACCATTCTCATATTTTCATCTTCAACAGCAAGGAAGTACACACTTCTGAGAGCTCAACTCATTCATAAGATCAATACGAGATAGGCAACAATGGAGGTTATGAGGTGAATCGGTCTACGAAGGTATAGTCTTTGTTTATTTGTATTTGCATCATTTCCATTGAGTTATTAGATATTTAGTTGTTTAATATTGTTGTTCATATTTACTCTAACATAATGTTGTTCACTTGCTGATCTTTTGTTGTTTGTAAAGGGTTTTGGGGCCCCTTCAAAACTTATTTTACCTATATAATAAAAAAACATTTAATGTAGGGTCACATGATACAAGTCATCTCGAGTGTTTGGATAGGAGAGAGAATTTAGGTTGTCTTGGAGGTTGTAATAACTATTGGTCCTGGGTTCAAACTTGGATGTCAACCTTAAAGATGTACTTGGGTGCATTGATTATTGGTGCTCAGGGGCATCGATTAAGGGTCACTAGAAAACTTAGTAAGTTTTTCCATTCACGTTGCTCTCTTGCCTATATATAGAAGGCTTGAGATGGAGGTTAGACATCATATTTTGGTTGATCATCATCTTTTATATGTTCATTGTGAGAGAAGATCAGTGTATGCACCTAGAGGCTTGAGTTATTGTTGAGAGTTCCAGAGGAGTATGGAGTGGGATGTGTGGATCTCATTTTTTCTTAGATTGATCTCATGAGGAATGCAACAATAATTGCTCATTGATGTTTAACAAGGCCATATCTTGCATGGTTTCCTCTTTGATTAAGATTGTTGATCTCATGTGCAGGATCAAAGCTTGATATTGTATTATTACTTGTTATTATTGAGAATATACTGGTTTTGGTGCTTTGGATGCTATGTTTTTCCCTAAAAAGGTTTTCCCAAGGTATATTGATATCTCTCTTGTGTGGTTATTCAATACACTTTCATTCTTGTTGTTATTGTGTTGAATGCTACTAGAATTTATATAGTATATAGCTTGTGACATCTCTACTAATCTGATTAATGTTGAAAATTATTTTTATTTCTTTTCATTTGGTATCAAAACTTGGTTTTATGTTGTACGAGGGGATACCTTCCTTCTGGTACCAATCCTTGTTCATGTGGGAGTTTTTTAGTTCATCTTGTTTCATGATAGTTATTGCAAGCACTTCTAGAATGGAGGTGGAGAGATTTATTGGAAAACACTTTGAGCGTTGAAAGCTTAATATGGAGGATTCACTTGATTATGATGAGTGGATAGTAAAACATGATTACGAGTTTCCTTGGACTTCATCCTCATATTGTTGGAATTGGTCATATGGTGACTTGGATCTCATGTTTGGTTGTATGGGGTAAGTCCTTGATTATGTGGAGGTTGCGGAGTTGGTTACATTGTGACCTATAACTCATGTTTATCTCTTGAATACTTATCCATATGGAGGTTGTGGATTTAGAAAAATGGTGATTTGGAACTCATATTGAACACTTAGATACTATGTCACATGGATATTGTGGAGTTGGTCATATGATGACTTGGAGCTCATGAGTATCCCCATAGTCCTTTTGGTTGCATGTGCTTGGTGGAGGAGTTGGACATATGGTGACTTGGAGCTCCTAGATGAAAGGAAGCAAGGTATGCAAAAAACATTTCCTACAAGAATATTTAGAGGAGAGTGTTGTGCAAATTTTCAAACTTTACAATTATAGGAAGTAGAAACACATATAAACATAAATTAAACAATATATAACATAGGTGTTTGTGCAAAAATCCATTTCAGGAGAAAGCCCACACTCCAAAGTAGCCCAATGTATTATTTGGTAAACAACACAATTACAATACACTTGCAGAGAAATTCTTTACAAGAGTACCACCAACATTCAAATCTAGAGTAATTTTGGTAGTATTACGGTACATGCAAATTAACTCATACAAACAATAACTCCAAGCACCAATAAATAGGCAAGGTTCACACTAGAAACCATGAATGGTTTAGAAAAACCATTTGTAAAACCACAAGAGGTATGACACTAAAAAGAATGGGTCCAAATTCCAACACCCCTCTTTGGTCTTGGTCCTATTGGCTATTTTTAGCAAATTCCTTAAACACTTACATTGTCATAAATTGTCATATTTGACCACCCAAACTTAGATGCCTCAATTTTTTAAACCCATCCAAAGATGTTCCATGACAAGTGTATACACCTATCATAATATATGTCAAGGTTCCCATGTAACCTCCCTCTTACATGCCCTTACTCATCATGAGAATCTTTCATATTCATAATGATCTTACAACTCCACAAGATGTCGACACATGGCCAAACTATGTTACCTTAAAGTGGAATGCCTACCTCCTCATGTGAGGACAAAATCCACTAAAGATGAATTCCATGTCACTTCCAAACGTGACACTAACTCTCCCACAAGAAGATAAAATACACAAAAGATGAAATAGTGAATGCATACAAAAAGTATTATAATAAACAATAGGAATACAAGGTTGAGCACATTTTCCTAAAATTCTCCCACTTTTCAAGGGAAAAATGAAATATAAGAACACTAAAATCTACCTACTAGGGGTTGTAATGCCCATAGACTCACTATGCCACCTAAACTTATTTATACTCAAAGCTTTGTCAAAGAATTTGTAACATTCATCAAAGCATCAACCTTCTCCAACATCACCCTCTCATCCTCTACCATGTCACAAACAAAATGGTAGAGGACATAAATGTGCTTTGTACTTGCATGAAAAGTTAGGTTCTTTTCCAAACATATGGCACTTTGAATATTCAATAGAACTGTAATATCTCTTGCATCTAGCCTCACATCTGAACAAAAGCTCTTAAGTCAGATGGCTTCCTTACAAGCATGTGTAGTTTTCATGTACTTTTCTTCTATAGTGAACAAAGAGACCATATCCTACCATTTACTCATCCAACTAATGGCACCACCAAACATAGTGAAAACATATCCACTAGTGGATCTCCTTCTATCAACATCTCTAGCCTAATCTGAATCCACATATCCATGAATACATATTGAATGGCAAGCCCTATAGGATAACCATGATAATATATGGAATACTTAGAAGTACCCCACAAATAACTAAAGACCCTCTTCACTACATCACAATGTACGCATCCAAGATTAGCCATGAATCGGCTAAGGACTCCCACTGCTTGGACAATGTCTGGTCTTATATAGATCATAGCATACATCAAACTCCTAACTACACTAGTATAAGGTACTCTACTCATATCCTCCATATCACTAGGATAATAAGGACATTGCTCAACTAATAAATTTTCCCCATCATAACAAGAACACACAATGGCCTACCAACTGACATGTCAAATTTCTCCATCACTGAATTCACATACCTACTTTAGCCCAACCAAAGCTTTTTCTTAGCTCTATCTCTTATAATATCCATCCCCAAGATGTACCTAGCTGCCCCTAAGTATTTCATCTCAAATTGTGCCAAAAGATGAGACTTCAATTCACAAATCAATCCCTTCTCATTACCAAAAAATAAAATATCATCAACATATAAAACAATAATAAGAAAATGAACACCATCCATCTTGTAATGGATGAAATGATCTAATTTGGGTCTTTTAAATCCCAAACCCAACACAAATGAATCAAACTTCTGGTACCACATCCTAGGAGATTGTTTATGACCATACAAAGATTTCTTCAACTTACAAACTAAATGTTCTCTACCTTTTTCAATGCAGTGCTCTAGGTGTGACATATAAATCCCTTCCTCCAAATCACCATGAAGGAAAGTCGTCTTCACATATATCTGCTCAACCTCAAGACCATGCGCTATAGTAGTAGATAATAGAAACCAAATGGATGTCAATTGAGCAACTGGGGAGAAAAACTCACCATAGTCAATTTCCTCAACCTAAGAATATCCCTTTGCAACCAATCTCATCTTTTACTTCTCAACATTACCATTTGAACTTATTTTCTTCTTGAACACCCATTTGCATCTAATGGGTTTATGTTGATCAGGAAAAGATAACATATCCCATGTACCATTTTTGTTTAACACGTCCATATCTTCATCCATGGCCACTTTCCAAGAATATGCACCATTCATACCCATAAACTCCTTTATAGACTTAGGCTCATCAATGTTAGTAATCAAAGAAAAAATACATCTCCAATTAGAAGGAATATGCATGTTTGGTTGTTGTCTATGCTAAGCAGACCTTCTCAAAAGTTAATGTGAAGGTTATATCTCTTCTTCTTAACTATCTCAACTCTCCTCATCTTTAGGTCCTTCATGGGTTTCAGGTTCAACTTTCTCACTCTTTGGGGTTAGATGAACCACTTCTTTCTTTTCTTTCTTTTTTCATTGCAATAGAAGAAGGCTTAACTTCTCTAAAAATAACATTTATGCTACACAAAAATCTGTCAACCACATGATCCCAAAGCTTGTGCTATTTCACACCAATACCATAACCAATAAAGATATATTTAATAGCCTTGTTCTCCAACTTTGAACTCTTCTCCCTAGGCACATGTGCATATGCCTTACAACCAAAGACTCTAATATGTCTCAATGAGGAATTTTTCTTGACCACACCTCAATAGGTGTCTTCTCAACAAGTGCTAATGTAAGAGACCTATTAACTAAGTAATGAGTCATAGCAACTGCTTTAGCACAAAACTTTTGTTTCAAGCCAACCCCACTAAGCATACTCCTAGCCCTTCCATAAACATCCTATTCATTCTTTCTACAACTCCATTCTACTGAGGGGTGTACGGAGTTGTCTTATGTCTTTCTTTTCCAAGAGCTTTATATAACATGTTGAAGCTTGTGGAATAAAACGCATCGCCATTATCAATCCTCAAAATGTTAATTATTTTACTAGTCTAATTTTCAACAAGAGACTTAAACTTTTTAAACCAACTAAAGACTTCAAATTTATTCCTAAGGAAATATACCCATGTCCTTCTACTATAGTCATCAATGAAAGAAACACAATATATAAATTTTGAAATCAAAGCAACATTAATAGGATCAAAATCACTAGAATGTATTAAGTCCAATACCCTAGAAGATTTATGAGAACTAGAATAAAATTTAACTCAATTTTATTTTCCATAAATATAATGTTCACAAAAATGAAACTCAAAGTTACAATCATTTAACCCCTCAAGAAGGTTTTTATTTTTCATGGTTCATAGACCCTTCTCACTAATGTGACCAAGCCTCTAGTACCACAACATTGTTTTCTCTACTAGAAGTTTTATCTCCAAAGCATGACTATTAGAAGTGGATACAACACTCCTATTTGCTATTAGTTATAATGGTGAAGGTGAATATTCTATAGATCTCTTCACTATAGTAAAAAAAGAACTATTACACTGAATTGTGTGGGCATCCAACTAAAATAACGTGACAATACAAACACCCTTAGAAAGAATCATAGATCCTTTGACTATCTTGCACCCTCCACTTGAGAAAATAACTTGCACACCCACATCATTCAATTTACTTACATAAAGTAGGTTCCGTATCAAACCAGGCATATGGAAAACACCATAATCCCCTTTACTCATCTATTAGGGAATCATATTAGGAGTCATCCACGACCAAAAATCTTTAGATGAGAATCATCTCCAAGGTACACCTTCCCACCATCAAATTATTCATATTGTGTAAACCAACCCTGATGGGAGTTAATGTGAAAGATGCATCAAATTCAATCAACCATGATGCACCTTCTAATGCATGTGTATCCATGGATGTGACAAAGCATCAACATCATCGTGGGAGAATTTATTGGACTCATTGATGAGACAATAAATCGTCTCATTTATTAGATAAATAAAAGCATGTATTTTGCTTTATTAGTGTTATTACATGTCTTAATGATACTGCATGTTTAACCTTGTAATCAACAATTAGTAGTCTGAAGAATAAATTTTGTCAAGTTGAAATGCCAAAAAACTTTTTAAAAAGATGCACGAAAAAAGAGGAAGTTTAAAAAAATAGTCTTAGTAAAATGGCTATATCTCCCTCATTTCTCAATGAAATTCAAAATTTCAAAATCATCTAGAAAGGTGGGAATGAGAGGAACAAAACCCAGAAACCATTTGAAGCAATTCATCAAAATAAATGCATAGTTTGTGACTGAAAGTGACTGAAATAAAAGTGGCGTGATAAAAGGCAATGAGACTAGAGGAAGAAGATTTAGTTTTTCTCCCCAAGAATAGGATCTTAGATCCACATTCTTGGTGAATTGATTAAGAATAAATGCATTGTAATCAAGGAATCAAATGAGGAGAATTTTATAAAATAATAAACTTTAGTATTTTAGTAGCAGTAGTTGTTTGTAGTTTCATTTCTTAGTAGTCTTTCAATTTCCTGTTATTTCCCTTTTACAAGCTTCTTAGGATAGATTTGATTCCAGTATTTCCCTTCACAAGTTTCTTAGGATAGATTTGATTCCAAAATTTTCATTTACAAGCTCTTAGATTAGATTTGATTGTAGCAATTTGTTTCATGCATTTCCTTTCAATTCTACTTGTAGAAAAAGAATGTCAAGAAAATGATTTTTTCTCCCTTTTGCATATAGCCTTGGACACTCGCCTGGATTGACATATATAATTAAATGCTAAGGACTATAGTGACCCTCATCATTTTTGGCGCCGCTGTCGGGGATAGGTGTCATTAGGGAGTTGTTGTTGATCTAGTGATAGCAGGTCTAAAGAAAATTTAGTTTGGCAAGTTTTTCTTAGGTTTATTATTTTAGAAACTCCTCCCAAAAAACTAGACCCAAAGGAAGAGGTTCTTGCATACAAAGAAGGTGATAGCTCTTGTGCAACCTCCTCAACTGGAGGACCATGACTTCAAGCCCTAGCAAGGAAAGGATCATTATTATTTGGACACCTTCAAAGTCCAAGGAGGGCTGCCTGATCAGATATTTGAAGGACAAGGAGCTACATCCAGTCATGTATGCAATAAAATGTGATGAAGGATTGCAAGATCTTTCCAATCAACCCATGCATCTACTAGAATCAGAAATTATGGAGAAGGTTGCCATTTCAAATGAAGGTGAAACATCAAAGTTTAAATCTTCAATCATCTTCTTCTCATGGTTATCTTCTTTAAAAAAGTTGAATGCATGGATCCATCTTTTGAGAAAAAGATATTATTTTCCACAACCAGTTAATGGTTTTGTGTAACCTATCTCTACATCAGTAAGTAAAGTAGGATAGAGTAGGGTTCTTTTCTACAAATAAGTGCTTGGCACATGTTATTTCTTTTGCCAAGAGACACATTGTGGCTTCATGATTATTGTCATTGATGGCAACAAAGTTCATCCCACACATCCGTAGGACATGGTGTGCCTATACCAGAAGTTAGATTGAAGAGTGTTGTGGTTCGGTAAGCAAGAACAGAGCATGTGGCAAGGTCCGACAGTCAGGTCTGGATCTCTCAGAGGAAGTATCTTATTAAAGTGTGGACTTGGGAAAGTCAAGAGATGTACCTTGACTAATACATTCCAGAGATTGAGCCTCCGGTGATGAAAGAGTGAAAAGATATGAGCACCCAAGTGTTGGGTTCCTATTCGACAGAGTTGACAGAGGAAGAACTGACTGGCAGAACATCAGACCTTAATCCAGATGAGTTATTGATGGTGATCAAGTTTCTTAAGGTATCATTCATGATTGGCCGACATGATTGATGACTTCTATAAGCATCTCCTTGATACGCATCACTTGATAAAGAAGGATTCAGCCGACAGATTAGAGTTTGGGAAAATATTGACTATTCTGAATGCCGACTAGAAAGATGTTGAAATCATTGGTGCGGATATGTATACTAGATGTATTTGGACGTGAAGATGTGTGTTGTGTGTTGAAGTGTGTGAACAAAAGCAGAAAAGCAGTGTGAAAGTCCTAAGGCAGGTCCGGTATGTGACAGGACAAGAGCACCAAAAAGGAGGAAGAATGAAGTGCAGCAGATCAGTGTATTGAGCCTAACCGGAACTGAACCTCAACATATGTGGATGCTTCTCATTAGTTCAAGTATCTAGTTTCCTTGTATAAACTATTGCAGGCAATGAGCCTCTTGTGAGCAGTGTGGTCGGGCAGTGAGCCCTAATTGGCAAGTGCCATTTTGTACTATCTTATTCTTTTAACAGAGAATACAATCTTGGGTTAATCACCCCATGGTTTTTTCCCTTAACAGGGTTTTCCACATCAAAATCATTGTGTCATGTGTATTGATGTTATTTCCATTTCACAGTTATGTTTGCTTATATGATTTGATGTTGCATTAATTGTTAAGGAAGATCAGAAAGTTGAAGTAATTAAGATAACTTATTCACCCCCCTCTCAGTTATCAACAATTTCTTCTTCTAAAGATAAACATGCACTTTTCTAAACAAATTGCTATCCCCAAAGAACTCTTGAAATATTTTGGATCTCTCTGGAGCCACCTATGGGCTCTAGTTCTAGCATTATAGCATTTTAGATCTCTCTGGAGCTGACCATGCAACTAGCTCCAGATAGCTCCAGAGAGATCCGGAGCAACTCAGCCAACCATATAACTAGTTCTGGACAACTCTAGAGTAACTCAGAACAACTTTGGAGCATCTTTAACACACCTCTCAAAACATCTTCAGAACAACTCCCATAAAGATAAAGATATTAGCTCTAGAAGCTCACTATGAGTTGCAGGAGGACCTGCAACATTTTAGGTGTGGGGGAGATGATGAGACAATAAATTATCTCATCTATTAGCTAAATAAAAGCATGTATTTTTCTTTATTAGCATCATTACATGTCTTAATGATACTACATTTTTTTCCTTGTAATCAATAATTAGTAGTCTGAAGAATAAATTCTACTAAGTTGAAATGCCAGAAAACTTCCTAAAAAGAAGCACGAAAAGAGGAAGTTTAAAAACACAGTCTCAGTAAAATGGTGATATCTCCCTCATTTCTTAATGAAATTAAGAATTTTAAAATTATCTAGAAAGGTAGAAACAAGGGAAATAAAACATAGAAACCATTTGAAGCAATTAGTCAAATAAGCATGCAGTTTGTGATAGAAAGTGACTAAAATAAAAGTGGCATGATAAAAGGCAGCGAGATTAGAGGAAGAAGATTTAGTTTTTCTCCCCAAGAATAGGATCTCAGATCCACATTCTTGGTAGATTGATTGAGAATAAGAATTCTATAAATGCATTGTAATCAAGGAATCAAATGGGGAGAGTTTTATAAAATAATAAAGTTTAGTATTTTAGTAGCAATAGTTGTTTGTAGTTTCATTTCTTAGCAGTCTTTCAATTTCCTGTTATTTCCCTTTTACAAGCTTCTTAGGATAGATTTGATTCCAGTATTTCCCTTCACAAGTTTCTCAAGATAGATTTGATTCTAAAATTTTCATTTACAAGCTCTTAGATTAGATTTGATTGCATCAATTTGTTTCATGCATTTCCTTTCAATTCTGTTTGTAGAAAAAAGAATGTTATGCAAATGATTTCTTCTCCATTTTTCATATAGCCTTGGACACTGCCCTAGGTTGACATATATAATTAAATGATGAGGACTACAATGACCCTCATCACTCATCGTTAAAATCATATTTTCTTCTTCATCTTCTCCTCCTTACAATCTTTTTATAAATGACTAGGCTTATCATAGTTCCAACATTTAGCCTTGGACATACCAAGATATTTGGGTCCCCCATAGGATTTAGATCTTGTCTTATCTTGCTTATTGTCCTTCTTTCCTATTTATTTCGACCTTCCATGAATAGATAGGGCCTCCTTGGTCGATTCAGAATTCTTTCTTTGCATCTCTTAAGAAAACAACAATGCAACCACCTCATCCATTTTTAACTTGGTGGTATTGCTTCCAATGACCATAAAAAGGCGGTCACATGAATCTATTTTGCTGGAAATTGACTAACAATTTGTGAGTGAGTCATACATTGACATAACACATGAACTGTGTTCTTGTTAAAGGTGTCCATCCTAATCACTCTTGCTCTTATTGTAAAATTTAGTTGAGTGGTGGTGGAACTTAGGGGTGTTTTTTCTTGAGAAAATAAAACATCATGGACAAAATTTGAGTTGATCATGTGGCTGTATTAAGTGTGTTTTTGGTTGTTGAGATTATTATTGTTTTGATGTTGATGAAAACATTGACTTGAGATTTATTGTTAGTGTGAAAATATGTTCTACCTATCTAGCTTGACTAGGTCCTATTCACACTACACTTAAGCTCACTTAGAGAGATTTTTCTACTTTTGTATGACCTCCTGTGGACTCAACACATATCCCCACACTCATTCCAAGTGTGCTCACATGTGTCATTCACTTTGGAAGGGTAGTCAAACTTTCAGCCCTACCTTCCTACCTTCTCCTTGTCCTACTTATACAAGGGGGTTATTGTACTTTTGTAAGGTTCACATTTGACTCATTCTATGATAGTATTTTAGCAGTATCGTGCATTTTTAGCTTTGTGGAAGGTTGTGTTGATATTGCAAGTTGATCTGGGCTGCTCCAACATGGTATCAAAGTGAGCTTGCAAATACCTTCCCTTTTGAGTTGAATCCCACACATAGGCCTATCATTGGTGTGTCATGGATCCAAACATACATCATCATTGAGTCCAGAAGGCCTGCAAAAGTTAAAATTACCTTTCACTTCATTGATTTTTGACATATACAATTTTTTTCAATTTTTTGGAGGGCAACTTGTACCCGCACCATATGGATTATGTATAGAAATCTATATGGACACTTTACAATTTTTTTTGCACAAAAAGTAATTTTTTTTGCTTTCACAAGTTTGTTTGATCTTTGGTTCTAGGTGATTTTTTGAATATTCTCAACATTTTTTGGATCAGTACGATTCGTGGCAATAGGCATATAGTCAAGGGTTTGTAGAAGGACTAAGCTAGTTCATTTTTGGATTGTTGTATAAAGGTTTAATTTGGTTTGATCTATTTTGATCATAATTTTTAGGGTTTGTTATGATTCACCCAACTCAAGATTTTCCCTCCTCCAGAGCACGAGTGGCCCAATCAGGCCCTACTACCAATATATTCAAATTTGCATTGTAAAACCCTACCACTTTTTTAGTTTCATGGTTTGTAGATTAATGCTTTTAGTGTGGCATTTTATTTATAGTGTTAATTTGGTGGCTATGATTGGGTGAATGGTATTATGATTTCACCCAAAGGGTTTGAAAATTGACCTAAAACCTACTACATGATCTAAGCATCATTGAGCGTCTCAGCTAGGAGTGCCACCAGCCACAGACTCTTTCATCTTGTTCATGAACCTTTCAAGCACTCCAAACCTATTATTAGGGTTTCATTTTAATTGCATTTGTTACTTAACCCCTTTCCATCACTCTACTTCCTTTGGCCCACACTCTGCTCGAGTGCTTGCCATGGGTAACACCAACGGGCAACGCTCCATGGAGGTGACACCACTGACACTCCATTTGTTTGCCACTCTAGTGGAGCTCCACCCCTACTTTACCATTATGTGACCCTAGAGTCACTTCCACCCCACCTTAATTGTCAATCTACTGATGATGCCACCACTATGGCCATCAAGCGACCTCTTTGGCTCTTTCTAGCTTGTACAAGGGGGTTATTTTTCTTTTTGCTATAAGTTGCACCTAGGGAGTCAAATTTTTTATTTCTTATAGGCGATGAAAAATGGTTCTACCTATTTCATCATGGTATAATTTATTTTTCCCCTTCTTTGTATTTTGGGATTTGCCTCTAAATGTTTGTTTTGTACACTTTTTTCAACATTTTTTAGACAAGGCATAACTTTTGCCCACGATGTTGAAGATTTGCAAAAAAAAAAATTAATTTATTAGAAAATTGCAAGGAATGTAATGGTATACATGTATTTTTTGCTTTGGATAGTCTATTTTCCTCGAAATTTATAATTTTTTGTGGGTTATAAACAATCAATTTAGGCTTCCAAATTGCACAATTATACTCATAAACTTGTAATTTTTTCTAAGGGGCATATTTTACAACACTATTTCTTTTGGGGGTTTAATTTTCAATTTTTGTAACTTTTTGAGGACTGTAAGACATATGTATTCTTGTGGTTCCCTCTAACATAAACTAAAATTGTCCCTTTTTGGACACTTGTAAGAACTCTACAACAACACAATTGTTTGTAAATGCACTAACATAAAGTGTCAAATCTAATTTTGTGTTCCTTTAGGGGGATTCTTGCACATCATAGTGTGCCTCTTTTGTACTCGCACTATCTTATAAAGTGCCATGGGGGAGTTTTTGTGTGTGCCTTGTTTTTGCAATCAAAACCTTGTCTACCTTCATGTGAGTGTGCCTTATTTTCGCACACCCTTTTCAGTTGCTCATACATCATACTTGAACATGATGTTGCATCTCTCTGCACACCTTTTGTGTCACATTTCAGTTGATCTACCGACAACTCTCCCTTTTTAGAATTATGGGGGTATCACCACATGGTTATGCTAAAGCTTCTTAGTTTCACTTTGGAGTGAGCAATGTATCTAGTTTTTGTTCCTATGTACTAGGCAAATGCAATGGCTAGTTATCCATGCATTTTAGTGAGATGGAACTAATACCATATAGTTACTCTTGCATCCTTATTATGGAGGTGACCTTCTACCTTATTTAGTTGATCAATATTTGTGAGACTTTAGTCTGGTACTTTGTAGATCACTACTTGCACATTTTAGTAGTGTTGATGGGGCCACTCATGTAGTGTTTCTTTCTACCTCTTTGATCATTATACCATCTACATCTTTGAATTCACAGATTGTGTTGTCTTTGTGTCATCTATGCATATATGCTTGAGTTTTCCCCTCCATAGATTGTGTTGCCTTCATGCCATCTATGCATATATGGTTGAGTAGTGTTATTGAGGGCACTCATGCAAATTTTTGTGCCTTGTATATCCTGATCTACATTCATTAGAGGGTTCTTTGATTCTAGTAGACACCAATTCTTCTTCAGTAGAGTTTAAAACTTCTACATGCTTCAGGAGTTCTTCATGTTCCTATCTTTTAGGGACAACTTTTGAGGAGTCTATTTGTTCTTCTCATTCTCTTTTGGAGAGGAGTTTTATTTCCCATGTTGTTTTCTCCTTTTCTCTATTTGTGAGAGATTTTTTGTACATGGGTACCTCATTAGGCCTTTTTGTTGGGACCCATCCATGCATCTTTGCATTTTTTAGTGTTTAGATTTCTCCCTAAGTATCACTTAAGGGGGGTGTTAGTGTGAAAAGTTATTTTACCAATCTAGCTTGACTAGGTCCTATTCACACTAAAGGTCACTTAGAGAGATTTTTCTACTTTTACATCTCACCTTATCTGGACTCAACACATGCCCCCACACTTGTCCCAAGTGTTCTCACATGTGTCATTAACTTTGGAAGGGTAGTCAAACTTTTAGTCCTACCTTCCTACCTCCTCCTTATCCTACTTATACAAGGAGGCTATTGTACTTTTATGAGCTTCACATTTGATTCATTGTATGATAGTATTTTGGCATTGTTGTGCATATTAAACTTTGTGGAAGGTTGTGTTGATATTGCAAGTTGATCTTGGCTACTCCAACAACCTAGAGGGTTGTTTGTTCTCATTATATTTAGTTTGTTTGTCACAAAGTGATGGAATGTATCTAGTATCTTTGTTCTAAGTCAATTAATTCATCAAAGAGTCTAAGTTCTCTTGCTCGAATCTCCTCTTGGTGTATTTTTTCATTTTGTTGTTCTATTTGCCTTAAGATTTCTGATTGTCCTCAAGCTTCTTCCTTAGTGGGGTTTTCTTGGGTGGGTAAATTCTCCCTAATTTCCTCTAAGATTGATTTAATTCAATTTTCTTTCACACCTAGGCACATTGAGTATGTGCATTGAGTGAAGGAATAGGGATATTCTATTTTTTCTTGTTCTGCTAAAAGCTTTATACCTTGAGATGAAATCGAGTGTTTGTTTGAATGTTGAAATTTTTGTTACTTGTGATGGAATCAAGGGTTCACTCTGTTGTTATTTTTGTGTTTGAATGAGTTTCTAATGCACTTTACTTCTAACTGCATGCAACTATCTTTTTGTATTTTTCAAATCTTTTAAATATCATTTAGTTACTACTTTCTATATGCAATACAAATCTAAATGGCTCTTCCCTGATGTAATTTATCTATTTTTTTGGTATTTTTGAGATTGATTTACAAGATGGATGTATTCTAATAAATGAAACTTGTAGCTATTTTAATAATACAATGACTTGAAACTAGATGTAGAAAGGTAATAAACCAAGAGAAAATAAAATACAAGTTTTACTTCTCAAGGGAGAGTGTTTTTGCTAATTACTATTTCTAATCTACAAAACAATAAATAACTTGTAATCTAGAAAAATGTGCCAGTGCTAGGCTTATGTCCTTAGTGATCCAGCTTTGATTGGTAACCTTTTCTACAACAACTAGGTATTTTGCTTGATGATAGGAAAGCATGTGGATTTGAGGGAATTTTGCAATGAGAAAGAAGCTTAGAAACTTAGGGGAAAACTAAAGCAAAAGGCTCACGAGGTCTTGTGAAGAGCACAAAAAATTGTTATGGGGTTACTATGCATAATCTTGAAAAAGAAAGAATACATGAAAACAACATCCTCTAAGGGGAAATTTGAAATTAAAAATAAGAACCTTTGAAGCTTTAAAAAACTAAAACAAAACTAAAATAAAAAGGCTCTCAAAGTCCTATATGAGCATATGAATGATAATGGGGTTGCTATGCATAAGATTAATGAAACAAGAATACATGAAACAACCTCCTCTAAAACAAGAGAGGAGAGGGGTAGCTATAGGTTGAGAAACAACTCAAATGGTGGGAAGATAAGAAGGAAACAAGAAGAAACTTGAAGAATACTTAAGCTATTTGAAAAACTTTCTAGAGGAGATTGGTAGTGAACAAGTGATTGCATTGGAAAATTTCTAAAAGAGAGTGGGAGTGAACAATAGATTGCATTGGAAATAAAGGAATAGAAGGATCAGTTAAAATGGAAAGAGAATCTCAAACATGACCTAAAAATCAAGGAAAAAGGTTGGAACTAATAGACTTTACACACATCCAAAGATGACATAGTCACCCCTTTTGGGACCTAGGTCACCCCTTTTTCCAGGGTTAGTCACCTGGGTGACCCTGCAACTTAAGAACATGTCACTCAGGTGACCTTGAGTTCTCTCAAATGACCCTCCTACCAAGGATTTGTGAAGGGGCATTTGGAAACTGCAAAGTCTTGGAACTCGTTTGAAGGTTGAAAAAGATGGATAAGGGGATAAAGAGGTTAGTGGGTGCACCATCAAGCATGAAATTTATGAAAGAAGTATGATTCACACCTTCAAGGGTCATGAGTTAGACTATCACATCATCATCAGATTGCCATGTTAGCCTATGCAATTGTTTTCATACTTACAAAATCTGGCAAAGAACACAACAAAGTCATACAATGATCCTCCTCCATTTTTATTCCCATAGAGTTTAGTTGGGAAACTATCATATTAAATTGATTCATATTATTGGCTACAAATCCACCATCCTTGATGAAGGTGGTAAATCATAAAACACACAACAACATAAATTGCACACAGAAAATAGAACTTTCTTTATTGATTTGGACAACTTATTACATTACAGAAGCTCAAATACAATCAGAGGAATCAACCCTTCATAAGCTGTAATACATTACAGCTTCCTCTCACAAGACTCTAGAATCATCAGCCTTTTGTAACCCCAAATTAGCTAAGGTTTTTGTTTTCCCGCCTATTCTTAACTCTACACTTTCCCCCTTAACTCTACTACTGCCCAGGGTTCCCAAAAATGGTTATTAATAGCCTTTTTGGCGGCCAACAACCTAATTTCTAAATTTGCATCTCCCTCCAAAAATAGGTCAACTTCCGGGAGCCATAACTTTTGATAGGGTGTCCGATTGACGAACTGTTTTATGCGTTAGAAAGCTCACGGAGTGCTCTACGGGCTAAGAACTCGCTCTTCTAGTTCCGACCATTGTTGGGCCCGTACGAGCTTGTTTATTGCCTTAGACCTGAGTTTGAATAATTTTCAGGCATTTTTTAGGAAATAGAAACTTTAATATCTTTTAGCTCGCAAATGATCTTTGCGTGATTCCTTCGCCAAAGGTTTTATTTTTCAGTTATGTAGCTTCCTGTAAATTTTCACTTCATTCCGTACCCAAATGCAAACTTTCTAAAAATAACATGTTGCTATTTTTAGCAGTTTGGAAAAATTGAAAGTTCTACATCATTATTCAAGCGATTAAGGAAACAGAACCACAAATTTTGAAAAGAAATGGAAAGAATATCAACAATTTTGAAACACATCTTTTTTTTGGGTGATGCAAGATTGCCCTTACACCACTGGATGCTCCTGCATCAGACACCCAGGGTAATTTGAGAAGTGACCCTGTCACATCTTAGGTGTTTGTGTGAGGAAAACCCAATCGGTCAACCTCTACCTTAGATAACCAAGAAGAATCTTCAACAAGCCTTCCTTTCCATTTCACCAGATATTCTTCATATTGCCTGTTTCGAGTACTTCTTCCCACATGACTATCCAAGATCTCTTCTATCTCCTCTATTGAAGTAGATGCCAGAATACTCCACTATTCCTCTGATGGTCCATCCTCTGCTGCACCTTCATGATATTCTGATAAATCAACAATGTTGAAAATAGGGGAAATGTTAATCCCACTTAGCAGCTCTACCTCATATGCATTTCTTGAATCATGTTTCTTCAAAATTCTACATGGTCCAAATTTCTTCATTTTCATCTTATTGTATGTTCCAATTGGGAACCTTTCTTTTCTCAAGTGAACCATGACTTCATCTCCTACCTAGAATTCCTTATATCTCCTCTACTGATCTACCTTAGCCTTGTACTAAATATTCATCTTATTAATGTGCTTTTTCACCCCTTCATGCAAATTCTTCAGATGTTCTGCAAAGTCTTCAGCTTTAGCACTTGTCTTTTCTCCTTTGTCCAGCTTCCTTAACTCAGAAGCATTTCTTGGGCTATTTCCATATACAATCTGGAATGGTGATTTACCAGTACTCCTATTGATAGAATTGTTGTAAGCAAATTTTGCTTGTGGTAAAATCAAATCCCATCCCTTGGGCTTATCTCCTACTAAGCATCGTAGCAAGTTACCCAAACTCCTATTCACCACTTCGGTCTGTCCATCAGTCTGTGGATGGTGTGCAGAATTAAACTTCAAATCTGTCTTCAACTTCTTCCACAATGTCCTCCAGAAATAACCAACAAACTTGGTATCTCGATCTGAAACCATGCTCTTTGGTAGACCATGTAATCTCACCACCTCCCTGAAAAATAATTCAGCAATATGAACATCATCATTAGTCTTCTTGCAAGGAATGAAATGTGCCATCTTCAAGAATCTATCCACCACCACAAAAATGGAATCATGTCCTCTCTGTGTCCTTAAACCAAGAACAAAATCCATACTAATATCATCCCATGGCTTCTCTAGTATAGGTAGTGGTTGATATAACCCTATATTCTAACTTGTCCCTTTTGCCATTTGACACATTTTGCAACTTCGCACATATTTCCTCACATCCTGCTACAACTGTGGCCAATATTAACTTTCACCAACAATAGCAATGGTCTTATCTCAACCAAAGTGTCCAGCTAATCCTCCACTATGCTTCTCCTTAATCAAGTTCTCTCTCATGGAACTCCTTGGAATGCACAACTAGCTTCCTCTAAACAACATGCCATCTTGGATTATGAAATCCAACCATTTTGTCTATCCAAAGTAACAGGTTCCAAACAAGCTTTCCAGGCCTCTACAAAATCTGGATCCTCAGGATACAAACTTTTGAGCTCATTGAACTGATCAACCTCTATCTTCATTTATGTCAACAAATTTTGCTTTTTGCTCAAGGCATCTGCAACTCTGTTGGACTTCCCAGTCCTGTGCTTCAAAACAAAAGTATCGCTCTACAAAAACTCAACCTATTTTAAGTGCCTTTGATTTAACTTTCCTTGACTATTAAGATACTGCAATGCCTGATGATCAGTATATAAAACAAAATCCTTTGGAAACAAATAATGTCTCCATTTATTCAAAGCCCAAACTATTGCATAAAACTCCTGATCATAAACATAATACTTTTTCTTAGCATCATTAAGCTTCTCACTAAAATAGGCAATGGGCTTACCTTCTTGGCTCAAAACAGCTCCTATAGCACTACCACTAGCATCACAATCTACCTGAAATACCTTATTAAAATTTGGAAGTGCCAAAACAGGGTGCTTTGTGACTTTCTGTTTCAATGTATCAAAGCTTTTATTTGCTCCTTTAGTCCATCTAAACTCTTTTTTATCCCCTCTCATTGTCTCAGTTAGGGGTGCACAAATGCTACTAAAATTCTTGATAAACTTCCTATAAAAACTTGCCAAACCATGAAAAGATCTTACCTTCATTGCACTCCTTGGCGTAGGCCATTCAATGATAGCCCTTACTTTTTATGGGTCCATCTTAAGACCTTCCTCTGAGACAACAAATCCTATGCATACCATCTCCTTTGCAAAACTATATTTCTTCATATTGATCAACAACTTCTCTTCCCTCAGCTTCTCAAAAACTCTTCTGATATGCATCATATGCTAATCCCAAGTCTTACTGAAAATCAAAATATCATCTAAATAAACAATAACAAAACTTTCCAAAAATTCTTTCAATACCTCGTTCATGAGCCGCATGAATGTGCTCAGTGCATTGGTTAGCCCAAATGGCATGACTAACCACTCATGCAAACCCTCCTTTGTGTTGAAGGCTGCCTTCCATTCATCTCCTTCTCTGATTTGGATCTGGTGATACCCACTCTTCAGATCAATCTTCGTGAAGTACTTGGCTCCACTCAAACAATCCATTATGTCATCCATTCTGGGTAATGGAAATCTGTACTTGATCATGATCTTATTGATGGCTTGAGATTCTGTACACATTCTCCATTCTCCATCTTTCTTTGGTGCTAGTACTGCAGGTACCGCACATGGACTTAGGCTCTCTCTTATCAATCCCTTCCTCAACAACTCCTAAACTTGTTTGTTCAACTCTTCACTCTCTGCTGGAGTCCTTCTATGGGCTGCCTTATTCGGCAAATTGGCTCCTGGTATCAAATCTATTTGATGAATTATCTTCCTCACTGTTGGTAAACCTTCTGGTACATTATTAGAGACAATATCTTGAAATTCTTCCAACATTTCTGAGACTTCTGCTAGTACATCTTCACATTTCTCTTGACTAATCTTAGGAATCAATGCAAAGCAATGATGCTCATGCTTCATACCCTCCAAAAAATTTCTACCATCTACCAAGCAAATTCTTGCAGTATAACATACCTTTTCTTCCACCTCCTTCAAGGGCTTCAACTTATGACGAACTCCATCCTTTGTTAGGGAATATGTGTTTGTATGACCATCATGGATAGCCCTCCTATCATATTGCCACGGCCTCCCCAATAACATATGACATGCATCCATCAGTATGATATCACACAGCACCTCATCATGGTAGTCACCAATCTTGAACTTCACTAAACACTACTCATTGACCAAAGCTCTATGGTCTTTCTGCAACCATGCAATCCGATATGGATGCAGATGCTTTCTTCTTTCAACTTCAACTTGTCAACCATCTCCTTTGAAACAAAATTATCAGTGCTTCCACTATCAATAATAATATCACAACACTTACCTTCACATTTGCACCTTGTGCGGAATAAACTCTTCCTCTGATTGGGTTCTTTCTCCTCATTCAACAAAGTTCTTCTGACAACTAGGGTTTCTCCCCTTTCAACATCTTCAGAGCGCTCAGATTGGGCATCTTCATCGACATGTGCAACTCGTGCATTACCTTCAGGTCTTCTATTTGTCCTTCCTTGATGTTGTGGACACTCATATGCTCGATGTCCTTCTCCACATTGGAAATGGGTTCCTCTGAATCCTCCTCTTCCAGGTCCTTGCCCAGGTCTGCCTCTTCCTCTTTCTCTTTGCTCACCATTGTTCTGGTGACGAGGGTAGTAGGTATTACCTCCTCTCTGATTTCAACTAGTGTTGACTTCCTCACTTTTCTTTGAATCTTCATTTCGGCCCCCATAGGGTCTTCCACTAGTCCTTCCGCCTTGACCTCTTCCCCTTTGCTTACTATCAAATCTTTTATTCAGCTTCTCTTCCACCTTCAAGGAAAATTGGTATGCATCTTCTATGGTGGTCATTTTGACCAGGCTCAGCTCCTCTTGAATACTTGGCCTCAATCCATTAATGTAACGGGCTACCTTCTCCTTGTTGGGCTCTGCATGACCTATCCTGATAGTAATTTTATAAAACTCTTCTGTATACTCCTTAACATACTTGTTACCTTTCTTCAGTCCTTGCAACTTCTTCAGCAGCTCCATCTCATAGTCCACAGGAATGAACTACTTCTTCAGTTTCTCCACCATCCAATCCCATCTAGTGATCTTTCCTTTTCCTCTTTTGTTCCTCTCTAATTGAACCTCCTTCCACCAAATACTGGCATGGCCCTTCAACTTTGTTTTTACAAACTTAACCCGATCTGGGTCCTCCACATCTTCATACTTGAAATACTCCTCCATGTCATTGATCCAATCAATAAGTTGTTCCAAATTTAAATCTCTAGAATATGTAGAAACTTCAATCCTGGGCCTCTTTTCGATCTTTGAAATGGTCCTCAACAACCTAACTTCTGCAGGATCTCCTGCAGCTTCTTGTTCTTTCTCAGATAGCTCTTCTTCAGCTTCATCTTCTCTTTCTTCTCTTGTTCTTGGCTCAAACCCTCTTTGCAGCTCCTCCTGCAATGCATCGATTTGCCTTTGCAGGGCTCTAAAACCCTCTTCCATCAAATCATTCCTCCTAATATGATTTCTTCATGGAGGCACCTTGATCTCTGCAACAAACCCACAACCTCAAGTCCTGGTTCAAATTGCCTCACGGTCGGCGATCTGTCTACACACTAAGGAACCCTTGCTCTGATACCACTTGATGAAGGTGGTAAATCGTAAAACACACAACAATAGAAATTGAACATAGAAAATAGAACTTTACTTATTGATTTGGACAACTTATTACATTACAAAAGCTCAAATACAATCAGAGGAATCAACCCTCCATAGGCTGCAACACATTATAGCTTCCTCTCACAAGACTTTGGAATCATCAGCCTTCTGTAACCCCAAATCAGCTAGGGTTTTTGTTTTCCTACCTATTCTTGACTCTACACTTTCCCCCTTAACTCTACTACTGCCCAGGGTTCCCAAAAATGGTTATTAATAGCCTTTTTGGTGGCCAACAACCTAATTTCGAAATTTGCATCTCCCTCCAAAAATAGGTCAACTTCCAGGAGCCATAACTTTTGATCCGAGTGTCTAATTGACGAACCATTTTATGTCAGAAAGCTTGCGGAGTGCTCTACACACTAAGAACCCACTCTGGTAGTTCCGGCCATTTTTGGGCCCGTACAGGGCCATTTAGTGCCTCAAACCTGAGTTTAAATTATTTTCAGGCATTTTTCAGGAAATAGAAACTTTAATATCTTTTAGCTCGCAAATGAGCTTTACGTGATTCCTTTGCCAAAGGTCTTATTTTTTAGTTATGTATCTTCCTGTAAATTTTCACTTCATTCCGTGTCTAAATGCAAACTTTCTAAAAATAGCAGGTTGCTATTTTTAGTAGTTTGAAAAAACTAAAAGTTCTACATCATTATTCAAGCAATTATGGAACCATAACCACAAATTTTGAAAAGAAATGGAAAGAACATCAACAATTTTGAAACACATATTTTTTTTAGGTGATGCAAGATTGCCCTTACACCACTGGATGCTCCTGCAGCAATCCTCCATTTTAGGGTGTACAACTTCTTTCTTAGAAAGAGTTCATTAACTAGAGATTTAGCTTGATACAAATCTACTATAATTTCTTCCAAAGACTTGTTGCAATGGTTTCCTCATGAACACTCAATAACACTAAATCTACCAAAATAGAGTCTAATAAGACCCTTCACATTTTTATCCATAAAGTCCTAGTCTTCTTGTTTTTTATCATTTGGCTTTGTACCGGATATTGTTGCCCATAGTTCTTTATCTACTAGCATATCTTCCATTTTGAGTTTTCACAACCCAAAATTAGTTCTAGTAAACTTCTCCATATCTATTATAGATGTCTTTTCCATCTGTTCCCTCAATAAGATCAAAACCCACTCTACGCAAGCTCTCACTCAAACGAAGATTAATACAAAAAACCCTCTACCCAACACCTAGGATCCAAGGTGATCAAGCTTTGATACTAATTGAAAGAAAGTAAGGTATGCAGAAACATTTCCTACACTAATCTTTAAAGGAGAGCATTGCAAAAAATTTCAATCTTTACAATTATAGAAAGTAGAAACACATATAAACATAAAATAAATAATATAACATATGTAACATAGGTGTACATCGGGAAAACCCTTTCAGGAGAAAAGCCCCACACTCTAAAGAAACCCAATGTATTATTAAGGAAACAACATGGTTAAAATACACTTGCAAAGAAATATTTTATAGGAGTATCACTAACATTCAAATCTAGAGTGATTTTGGCAACATTATGTGACCTACAAATTAACTCATACAAACTACAACTTCAAGCACCCATAAATAAGCAAGGTTCAAACTAGACACCATGAATGGTTTAAGAAAACCAATTACAAAACCACACAAGGTATGGCACCCAAAAGCATGGGTCCAAATTACAACATCCTTCTTTCATCTTGGTCCTCCTGGCTATTTTTAGTAAATTCCTTACACATTACATTGTCATAAACCATCATATTTGACCACTCAAACTTGGGTGCCTCACTTTGTCCTTATTCAACCCATTCAAAGATACTCCATGATAAGTGCCCACATCTATCATAATATTGATCAAGATCTAATGTAACCTCCCTCTTACATGCTCTTATGTGTCATAAGAATATCTCATATTGATAATGATCTTACAACTCCACAAGATGACGACAGATGGCAAAACTATGCCACTTTAAAGTGGGATGTTGTTTCCCCAATTTTGACACAATCCAATTTTGATCCAAATTAGTCTTTTCTCCTTGTCCTTGTATTATGCCCCCGAGTCTAAGTCATTTTCCTCTGTTATCGACAAAATTCTCTTCTCTCAAACTCAAAGTTTTTGGAGTCTTCTTTTCTAAATTTCCTTTATTGTCGGCATTTTTGAGCTTTCTCAAACTTGACTTATTTTTCTATGTTATCAGGAAAATTCCCAGTCGATGAACTTTGTCAAAAATTTTCTGAGTTTGTGAACTCTATCAGTAAATATTTAAGTTAACGAACCCCCGACTTTCCCGATAACCTCTCCTCGGTGTATTGTCACTTTTTTTGTCAAGTTTTAGTTTATCGACTTTCTTTGCCTTTCGCGAACTTAACATGTGAGTCTGTCTTAGTTCTTGAGTTGTTAGTTTTATCGATAACTTGATATCCCGACAAACCAATGACTTGTATTTAGTTTGTGTTAGGTCTTTTTCCCTGATAAAGGAGAAACATTATTTAGTCATGGGTTTGCTCTAAGGTTCACGGAAGGTACTTTTTGCCACCCATTGTTATAACTTCTAAGCCCTGCAAAGTTTATCAGAGAATTGCATGGTTCTCAAAATCTTGAAATCACCAATAAAGCGACAAATACAAACAATCAAAGAGAGCTAAGGTTCATGAAGTTAGCTTTTTGCCAACTAAGCAGACACGGGAGTCTGAAATCCAATTCTCAAATTGGGAAGTTTGTCGATAGTTAAGCTTGACAATGGTCAAATTTACCAATAAAAGGGAAGTGGTGTTGTTAAGATAAAACTCTTAATTAAGTGTTTCTTCATATTGAGTAAAGGCAACATTTATTATGATGGAGCATTTAATGTTGTAACCCTACCCTCCCATTTTGTTCACCTCATAAAGTAAAGCTTCTCTTAACTCATTTTTCACAATTGCTAATTGGAATGCGTTAAATTTGGAGCCAAACCACAGTCCATCTAACTACTTCCTTCTCGTAAGCATCACATCCAAGGTAAGTGCACTACCTATTCTCTTTTCAAATTAAAAATTTATTGTTAGCTAGTAGTAAGGGGGGTGTGCTTTATGGTTTTCTTACCATTCATGACTTTTGAAACCATGTTTCTCTCGACTATTGACCATGAGTTGGCTCTCTTCGTTCCTAGTAGAGGATGGCCTAGCCAGAGTTGTTGATTGTGTAGGCAGTAGTCATGAGAGTAGACTTTATAGTGGTAGGGCTCCAATTAGAGTGGACTGCTTTGAGCAGGGTGGCCAGGCCACTAACATGGGGGCAAGACATGGAGTTGCCTAAGATGATGTATATGCAATTTGAGCTCATGAGTATGCACTCCAAATTCTCTCTTGAATGAATAGCTCCCTCTTTCCCAACCTAAAACCCTGTATCATCATCGTTGTCAATGACCTTACATATTAGTTACTTGGGTTCGTCAAGATGAAGTACAAGTATCAAGGGTTTGACATTTCCTTTATAATTGAGAATGAATTGGCGGGGGTAAAAGATACTGATTTGGGGCACGTTGACCTCAAAGAATTTTGGGCCAAAATGAATGCCAACCCGAGAGTTCCTATTGCTCAAAAGACCTTAGACAGTGGACTGGAACATGTGGGTGGTTTTCCCCGGCAGTCAAATGCACATACCTGATCATGGCTTGCATTCAAAATTATCACGTTGAAACTTGAGAGATCAGGATAGTGAGTGGTAAAACAATCTTGCAAATAAATGTCGACACCATTAATGATAGATTGGGTTTACCAGTGCATGAGGAATATGCTAAGGTATCACAAGAAACTGGTTGAGATTTCTTTATAGATGGAAATAAAATGTGTAAAGACTCCATTTCTACCACATGAATGAAGAAGGAAAAGAAGGGTGGATCCCAATTGCTAAAAAACCTAGTCAGATTCCTATTTAAAGATGACATTTTAGACATCATTACATTATTGCACACGGTAGTGGGTAGTGAGGAATGTAATGCTTTTATCAATTGGATCTATCAATTCATTCTTGTTATTTGTACTGGGAACCAACATATAGACTGGTCCCAAATTATTAGTGAGCATTTGCATGATGAATTGGTCAACTTCTAGTCTAGGGGTAAGAAGTTCTACATGTGCTCCTATTTGATTTATTTATTAGCCACAACCTAATAGGTTTGGTTGAGATTGGACATTGTTGGTCCCATGACTTAGGATACACAAGTCTATGATTATTTCCCTCAATTACAAGAGTACAATGGTAATAAAGTTTATAGGAGGGTTACTGATGCCTTTCTAATGCTAATGGTGAAGAAGATTTATGAAAATCCTGAAATTAGAATTTTAATTGAAGCAGCCAATTGGGTTATGAGGTTTGGGAGTTATTTCATTCAGTTTGACAAATTCACATATATCAAGATAGGTGGGTTTGAATTTCTTCCTCTAAATCTACCTTGATATGGACTTGATTACTTGATATTTTTGGAAGTATGCAGACAAGCATACCTTGTTGGTAAAAGATATTATGATTCTAAGAAAAATAGAAATCCCTTTCCATTGAAGTTAACCCACTATACATGCACTAAGACAAAGAATACTAAAAATGTGGACAGGCTCCTAGCTAAGTTTCATTTGCCATCTTTTAGCTCCAAGAGTTTCTTTGATAGCAAATATTTTGTGAAGAAGAATCTTTATTTTCCCATGCTAGGAGAGCACATGCCTCACTTGGAGGATTTTTGGGCCATCTATATAGATGAGTTTGAAATAAGGAAAATAGATTGGTCAAGGTTAACCTTGGACCAAATGAGAATTTATCAACTTGGTTGGAATCTCCCCAACTTGGTAGATGATTACACTAATTTGGTTGACCATGCCATTTCTGTTGAGAATACCAAACCCTTGTCTAATGTTGATTGGATTGTAGATGAAGTAACAGATATTAAGACTAGATCTTATTTTGTATTGCATAGAAGCTAGTAGTGGCTAAGATCTAAGGTGGATGGTGGTGCTGCAAGTTCTCCTTCTCATAAGGAGCAAGTCATGGAAGAGCAACAAGTCTTTGCAAGTGCTTTTGACCATAGTACTCCTATCACTATTTGGGATACTAGTTTACAGTCTCCAATCATAAATTGGGGTGATGATAGAGAAGGGTCTTAGAAGAAAATAGATTCAAAGAGCCATGGTGAGATGGGTAACCAGCCCCCAAGAAGAAATTGAAAACCAAAAAGTGTATGAACCCTTAGAATAATATTAGAACAAAGGCAAGTGCATCAAGATGAAGAAGATGGATAGACAACACTCCCTTCAAATCAGGATGCAAATCCTCCTACCAGTTCCCAGGATGGAGTATTTCAAACCCCTCCTCCTCGACAACAACACGGAGTAGATAATACTCCTAAAACAGACAAGGTATCTCATGCTACTTCAGGTGATTGTTCAGTAATGGCCACCCTTGCTTGGTTGAAAACTGAGGTTGGAAATAAAAGGAGGCATTCCCAGATTATTGATATAGAGTTTGATGCAGTAGCAAGACTGCTAAAATTTGAATCTACTCCTAAGAAAGCCAAGAGGATGTCAAGGATTATGGTGGACCCTGTTTTGAAACACCAATATGTGGAGATTGCTGAACCTATGGTAGATAAAGAAATGAATGATGTGTCTATAGATGACTTCCATGTTAGTACAGTAGATTTGGGGTCACCTTCTGTATAGGGTGACATTCATAATACTAAGCTTTCTGTAGAGATTTTGTCCACCCGGTTAGAGGAAAGGGAAAAAGAGAATGAGGTATTGGAGGACCAAGTAAACATTTTGATTTCATATATTGAATCCAATATTGTTGACACTACTTCCAAGCCTATAGATGCTACTACTAACATTCCTAAAGGTGTGAGCACTGAGGTCATTGATCAAATCAATAAATACAAATTTTTGGGAAAGGCAGTAGAAGAGTGGGTAGAAAAGTTGACTGTAGATGGGCTTCTTTTCATTCATGATGTCTTTCTTTTGTATACCAAGATCTCTAGCAAACAGACTAAAATTTTGAATGACCTAAAAGTAATCAAGAAAGAGGAAGCTATGCTAAATGTCGCCAAAAATGGGCTAACAACTATGGTAAACTTGATTCTAGTGTTTTGGTTGTAGAGAAGGTTATAGATAAACTTGAGGAAAATGAATCAGTTAAATGGATGTTTTGCTATATAATGGAAGTTAAGCATGGTGAAACAATGTTTGAGTCACTTGAAAAATATTGCCAAGAATAATAGGTCTTATTTGCTCAACCTCAGAAGTGCCTATGTCTCTTTGGGTGTAGATATTTATGATGAAACTGAATCCAATTTATTAGATGTTTTTGTTATTAAATAGGCTTTCAAAGACCTATTAACTAAGGAATTGAAGATTAAAGAAGATGCAACTGGTAACTCTATGGAGATGTTGAACAATGTGGCCGCCTATTTGATGAGCTTCAAGAAAGATGTGTTAGGAATGTAGAGAAAATATGAAGAACCTAGTGGTATGCTATAGATGTGGAAAACAAGATTGATGATTACTAGCATTCCCAATGCTAAAGGTATCATCTCTATATTAAATAAATTTAAAGTTATGTAGGCCAAGCTGGACACTACTCAAAAAATAGGAGGTCAAACAGAGAAAACTGGCACAGATGAACATGTTTTCCAGGAGGAGCAAACTAGACCAGATGCATTAGATGGAGAAGATAAAGATGTGTCCTCTTAAGAGTTTCCTTGGACTTTCATGCTTTATTAAGTTATGTTGGAACTTATGTTATTATTATTCGAGACTTTGTCTCATTTGGTTTCAAGAAACTTTATTATATTTTAATTGTTCATTGTATAAGACAGTTATACGGGAAAAATTTGGTTCCCACTCTTTTACTATATGATGTATGAGTAAAAGAGTGTTAGGATCTTTTGGTGAAATTTCTTTTCATGAATAGATCATTAGACATTGAATTTTAGTCTCAAGAAGAAAGGAGGAAATTTTATGCAGCATATGTGATGTCATTTTGAAGGGAACAGAGTATTGTTGTTCTACTTTATTTCATTAATACAAGAGAAGATTGATAGTGGGTCTGATGTCTCTATGTATGGCCATTTATTCTTCGTATGGTGGATGTATAGTGTGGTGAAAATAGGATATCTATATTGCTCTGTGTGAAATATTGATAACCTGCTTCCTTTGTAATTGCATTATCATTGAAGTGTCTTCTTTCGTACGTTAGAATTTGATGCAACATATGGTGATTCAGTTATTGTGATTTGCTTACTATTACTCTTCCATTCGTGTGTCTGGAAAGAGAGTTGGATGGTCTTGATCATAGTGAGTTAGACTCTTGCCTACAGTACATTCTGTATTTCAGTTTTAGCTTTATAGTTGTGGAAAACTTCCTTTCCTCGCTTTCAGGTTAAAAGCATGCCAGAAAATATAAAATCTCATTATACGAAGAGAGCTATAACTTCTATAATATTCAGAGGGCAATTTTTTAAATTGTCCAATTGTTAGTGGAGTTTGTTTTTACAAACTAGGCGAGTCTTATATTATACAAATGGTGACAAAATCTGTTCACTAACAGATGCCTACCTCCTCATGTGAGGAAAAAATTCTACTAAAGATGAATTCCATGTCAACTCCAAATGGGATGCCAACTCTTCCACAAGAAGACAAAATACACAAAAGATGAAATAGTGAATGCATACAAAAAGTATTAAAACAAACATTAGGAATGCAAGGTTGAGACACCTTTTCCCAACACTAGATGCATGTACTTGGTGGGGGTTGTGGAGTTGGTCATAAGGTGACCTAGAGCTCTTATTTATCCCCCTATTCCTTTGAATGCATGTGGTTTCATGTTGTAGATTCAAGTTGTGTTAGATTTTCATGTTACAAATTTGTGATATTCTATCATTCAAAATGTGAATCTCATGGTTGTAGATTTACAAGTGTTTTGAACATGTCAATGGATTCGAATTTACATGGTGGATTTATGTGGATTGATGCTATATGTAAGGCATTAATTTTTAATGAATGTGTGTTTTACAATTTTTTTTTTAAATATGTGTTTTTTGTAGATTTGTGTAAGATTGTTTTAATATTGTAATTCTCGATGATTGTTGAGATGGAGATAGTTTCAAATTTGCATGCATGATTTTGAGCATAGTTAGAGGCTTGTTCATTAGTCTTTGGTTCCTAACTTGTGGTTGTCCTATAGTTATATATTTATGGCATTTTAGATATAAATATGTGTTATATTTGATGTTCCTACCATAAGAATAGGCTACATGATGCTTATATGTTATTTTGTTAACAATGAAGATTTATATCTGCATATTTTTCTAGTTTCAAGTTGTACTAAGTTTGAGATATATTAGGATTTAGGTGCCATTAACCTTGTAAATCCTTGTAATTAATTTTTAATAATATTATTTGTAAATTACCCATAAGGGATGTACAAGTTTCATCGGAAGTGGTAAAAATTAGTTACCGGGGACAGTAATTACGGAGTTACTACATCGGTAAGTTCTAGAGTTACCGGCGGTAGTTATGGAGTAACATTTACTGATGATAATTGTAAATATCAAGAGTAATTGAGGGTAGGCACCACCTTGGAGGAATCACCTATATTTGTCTTGTATGACACACGTCATAAAGTTGGTAAGTGGTTCTAAGAGAATCTATGACAACTATCAGTTGTCATAAGATTCTATGACAATATGACAACTTATGACATATATTTATGAGTTGTAAGTAGCTATTCATGGCTCTAGGCATCCATATCAAGAAGATGCTATCTAGGGGGTGTTATGACATAATCTATGATGACTATGACAACATTTAATACCTTGTAAGTGCCTATTCTTGTCCATGGGCGCCCAAGTTTGCATGGTTGACTATTGACAAGTGTCATGAGCTTGTTAGAGGTCATTTAATGTTGCATATTGGAGTATACAAGGTGAGAGAAAGTGGACACCTAGTTTGAGGAGTGAAATACCTCTATAAATACAGTGCCTTGTATGTGTTGTTCAATATAATTTTCTTGTACACAGGTTCTGCCAGATTGAAGGTTGGAGAGACAGAGGAAGTGCATGTATTATGTATTTCAAATTTTGAAGATAATACAACTTGAGCCTCTTTTCTTGGTGGAGTTTTTTTACCTAAAATGGTTTTATCCATGTTATATCTCGTGTTGATATGGTTTATTCTTCTATGGTGTTTATTCCTGTTGTAATTTCATTTTCGTATGCAATCTCTATTCATATTACACTGCTTTAAGATCATAAACATATTGTAATCAGATTTCCATTTGGGTAGTTGGTGCCTTCATTTCTAACAAGATCTATGAGTTTTGTTTGATAATTTACTTTATTTTTAGTTTTTGGCCCATGGCCATGCTTATGTCACCTTTGTTGCAACTACATGTGTGTAGCATTAGGTTGCAAGTATCATGTTAGTGTTCTTTCACATTACATGAAGAACCTGGGAGTGGGTCTACAAAGTGTTGGTGTTGTCATGTCTTTGCAACAAAGAGATCTAGCATGAAATGGTGGTAGTGAGTTGGGTATGTCTTCCAAGATGGGGAACAAAAAATTAGCCAAACATGCAATTTAAAGCATAATGTGTAGACACTCTAAAAAATGTACGAGCTATAACATGATCACAATATGGCTTGTAACAAGTTTTTGGATTAGCATGTATGTGTTACCATATAAACCAATAAAATCCTTCTATTAGTCTTGGAACAAATTTGATTTTCTTAAGATTGAGGGTTGGATTGACAATTTAGTCTCCCAAATACATATTTTATGAAAAAAAGTAATGCCAAACTTATACCTTGTCAAGTTTACATATTTTAGATCAAAATTATATGAAACCATTGATCTACTTCTTATATTTCTAAACATGTAATATTTTTTGTATTTTAAAAAATTATAATTTATTTTGATTTACTTTAGTGATGTCTTCATATTGCTCAAATACATATGTATCATTTTTTCTTCATATTTTTTGATTTGTTTATCTAAATTTGAAAAAACAAAATAGGATTGTTCTATGTTTCATTCTATACATATTAAAAATTACATTTTTGATTATTTTTGTGTAATTTATGTGATGTAGATGCTCTGTAAAGTAGTTTATAGGATGCATCCACTTTAAAGAATCACAACAAAATTTAAAAATATATAACTTGTAGTACTATCTCTTAAGTATCTTTCCACCAATTGGTTTTGATAAATACTTAACACAACAAAACATTAGGGGGTGCATATCAGATTTTATGATGTATTTTATTATAAAAATAGGAACACTTCTATGTGCACTCAAAATTTGACCCTTTTAATCTTAACCATTTTAAAAAATTCATAATAGTTTAGAAACTAGAGTTGGAGTGATACAATTTTTGTTGTTATCACATCTTCAAAGTTTGAGTGTATGTATCTCAAATTACTTGTTGAAAATTTATATTTAGCTAATTTTAGGAAAAATGGCCAATCTTGTCCCCCATTTCAATGCACATACCTAGTTGTTGGTGCTTTTGAGCATCTTTGTTATTTGTTGTAAACTATTTGGATACCATGGTGTTGTAGATTTTATTTTGTTGGCATGTGGCCATCATTGAGCATTGGCATGTTGATTAATAGAAAGGTAGTGAGATGGACAACTGAGAAGGTCTTTTAATGGCCACACAAGAAGAACTCTAGATATCTACATTGTTTTGAGGACATGATATATGTTGTCATGAGAAGCTTCAAATCATAGTTCAGTAGGATCTTTATGTAGGAATATAGTTGGTTGTGCTATGTCATCTTCTACATTGAAGATGGTGATCATGATGACATGGGAAGCTCTTGAGTGCATAGTTGAATTTTTGGCATGACATGACCTTGCGCTTGTGATTCTACCATAGAGATGTTTATCATGATGCCACGTAAAGCTCCAAATAACTCTCAATGGGAGTTTTGGCAGTGATGTGGATCTATCATTTCCTGATAGATGGTTTTCTAGTATTGAGGATGTGTACTATTAGGTGAAAGTTTACAATTGTGTTCCACTTTAGGCCAACTTATCAACACAACTAAACTTAAGCATTTCCAATTGAAAGTTAATTTTGGTAAAAAAATGTGTTCTAGCTGGATTCATTCTGGCTAAATTAGATATGGGCCACAACTTTTCTAGCTGGAAGTGTCCACTAGATACATATGTAGCATTACTTTTGTGTTAGTTTACAAACAAAATAAATTATTTAAAAAACTTAATGTGGACTCACAACTCCTGCTCACATAAATAAAATTGTTAAAAAATCTAAAAACTTATTCTTTTGTAGATTATAAGTGTAGTTTTCAAAAATATAAATTTTTAATATTTTAATTAGTGTTTATATTTCTTTTACTAAAAGTAAGTCATCAACATTGAAATATAAGATTGATTTCCTTCTCAAGAAAAAATATTGAAGTTTATTAGAATTTTTTTTTTAAAATATGATGCACTAGAGGAGAGATTCTATGTTGAGATGATATAATTATTTTCTACCTTAGATAAATAGGTAAGATAAAAAATGGAGGTTGGTGAGGCATGATTGAACCTCATACTTTAGTAGATAATTACTTTGTCAAACTGGGGGTATTTGAAGGCTATCTACAATAGGGTGATTGGGAGTCCTTCCCTAGCGGTTAGTCAATCCTATTATAAAAGGAAATACATACACTAACCTACTCAATTAGAATTTAAATAGTTGCTACATAATTGAAAGGATAAAATTGAATTGAAAGATTAGTTCTACAAAATTGAAAGATGCTTATGCCTGAAAAGTAAATTCTAACTACTGAACAATAAAATGAAATTACTACAAACTACAACTCTCTTTTTTGATATTTTTTGCAATATAAATGACAAATGAAAAGAAATCCTTAATGATTTTTTTGTTTTTTCCTAAGTTTCCTTTTTAAGATAACTGAACATACAAAAATTCCATACACCAGCACAAATTAATAACATTCACTTTGAAACAACCACAACAATCACATTACACTACTAACAAACACATGAAACTTGTAGGTTAGCACTATGCAATTGTAGCATAACTTACATCACATATTTATGTAAAACAGACTCTCAAGGTGAATAATAAACCTAATCCTAACAAAAATGTGTGCAAAAATACAAGGTGGTGATTACAAAGTGGGCAATTTCTAACCTTGCATTGTCAAATTTCATAGTACCTTTTTTAATGAATTTTGTCATACCAAATTTTCTATTCTTTTACATTCATTTTTTGGCTTAATGTTATGAATTTTGTATTTCTTGCAAACAACCTTTCACTTACATACATTTCTATTCATAGGGCATGAGGATTCATTTGTTTGGACCTTTGAAAGTTTGTTGTAAATTGATTACAAAGCACATATAAAAATATTTTTCTTGATATATTAAGAATTTCTAGACTAGGTTCAATTTTGATATAAAAAGGCATTCCAATTTGGGAACTTAGCATAGGCTTGGTTAGATTTAAGTTGCAATATTATTTCTTTTTTTGCCTTTTTTTTTGTTTTCTTAGTGTTTGGGAGGAAAATGAGAAAGAGAGCGAGGAAGAAAGTGGTGTCAAATGTGGATGTGTATTTGGAAGCAAATAATATTATGCACACTATTTCACCTAGCCATTTAATAACAATACTATAAGAATATGAATCTGTAGTTTGGTTGTGGATTTTCTACTATGGTAATTAGACATAACCTACTTATTTGCTACTTTCTTTATAATCTATGCCACTGATAGTGAGTTGTTTGGCATGCAAATGGTGCAAAGTTGAAATAGAGAATAGATTGTAGGCATCACTCTCATACTTACCTCAAAAGATATTACCTCCACATGATAACTTGTGCTAAGGGATGTAGGCACCACTCTCATTTAGTTTGTAAATTCATCCATCCAAGATTTTCAAGAGATGGTGATACAAGAAATTAGGAACCTTATTCTCTTTAACCTCTAGTGGAATCATGTGGTGGTATTTTGATAATCCTGTTGATACCATGTTGTTAGGGCATAAGTTAGGGGTGGGATAAAATATTATCACAAACACTTCTTCTATGAATACAAGCTAAGGTATTTTCTATTTTTCCCTACTTCACAATAGCTTTGCTATGTTTACTATCGTTGCACCTACTTAAATGTATTTAGCTATCCCATGCCACCTACAATTATAAATTTTGCCTACATGTAGTTTGACAATGAGTCCATCTATATATATATATTCTCAAGGAGAAGGATTAGCATCAATCAATTTTTTTGTACCCAAAAAATGCCTCTACTTTAAGATTGATTAAGATGGGCTTTTGATGCTCTATTTAGAATTACAAAAGGAAGATCTTTATCTAAAGTTATTTGTTATCTTTTATGAGTACATTGACTCTATGCAATCATCCAAGGCCATGTAGAGATTATACGGTGTTTGCACAAATGGTCAATGTAGCTAGCTATCCAAGAGATGGTAATGCTTTTAATTCAATTGATGTCTCAAAACCCAATTTGAGATGTGTTCCATACGCTTCTTTGGTGTGCTTTGAAGAGGAAAAAAATGATAAGAGGAAAACCACAAAATGATAATGCAATAAACATAATACTTTTCACCTCAAATCACTCTTACTCCTTGTTGGTAGGGTATGTACAATAGCAGGGCACACAAAAGATCCTACCTCAACTTACAGCAAGGGGAATGTGGAGGACAAGACCAACATAGATATTGACATTTTGTAAGGGACACATCCCTAATGTAACATATAGATATGTAATAGATAATATGTAAGATAAAAGAGAGATGTAAAAGTGAATATGTAAGAAGAGATATATGCAGAGTAGAGACTCAAACCTGCCTACTTGTATATAAGATTATAATGAATATATAATGGAGATATAAGGATTTGATCTAATATCTAAGTGTATATGAGTGTATATGATATGTATGAGTGATGTATTCCTACCGCATACTATAATTTCTCACTGTTCTTTAGGATTCTCTTATTATATCTTTTGGGGTACAAACTAACTATAGAGATTTGACTGAGGATCAGATCTCTAGACTAAGTCCTCCCCAGTTTCTTGCCAACATTTGGTTCCATTTCTGGGACCCTGGATAGAATAGTGAAGAAGAATAGGATGAAACAGTAAAAGGGAAGTGTGGAGCAAAGAGGAGAAACAAAAGAATAAAAAGGAAGTTAATAGAATTTTTTTATGATCTTCGATGAATCCTCGTAGGACCTACCCTTGTGAGAAGGGGTAGGCACCTAAGGGGATGAAAAATAGAAAGGGGGAGGATCTGGAAAGATCCTTGAAAAGATGTAACTCTTCAATTTAATCCAGCCATGGGATACATAAGGATTAATGTAATACTAAACCTAAAACACCCATGTCAAAAGGGGATAATAAGAAATTAAGAGAAGTTAAAGAAATTATACAAATGAGAATGGATATAAGCATGGAAGAAAGGAAGAAGAAGACTTAGGAATGACAAGAAATATGCCGTAGAAGGATGGAGAAAGCAGAAAAATTAGGAAGGGAAAGCACCAGGAAGGTTACAGAGGAAAAAGAGGAAAAGGAGGAGTGCGCCATTAGGGAGCTGTTGTTGAGCGTGCCGATGTGGGTACTGCCAGAGAGGAAAATGTAGGAGAAGAAGAAAGATTAGATGAGTGCACCATAAGGGCTTCCACAAAAATAGTGAGAGATATAGAAAATCTAGGACCATTAATGGAACACATTAACAGGACTACATAAATCCTTAACAGCTTAGAAGGAAACATTAATGCTTATGGCCAGTAAAGAAGGACATGGAGGGAATAGTATAATCAAACCCTAAACCTACGGCAAGTAGGAATAACCCCAAAGTTTCAATCTAATTTTACTAATGTCCAGATTAGAATTGATAAAATAATGGGAAAATTATTAAACCCTATAAGAAACCTCCAGCCCTTGAACTTGGATGAAAACTATCTAGACCATCTGCTTAATCAAAGTGTGATGAAGGTTAGAGAAAGAAGAGAAGATGTGGTATATGATAACATTAGTTTCAAGAGTATAAGATAATTAAATGAAACCACACCAATAAATGATGAGATGTCATTAACAAACAAAGTCATCCCCTAAAATGAAGAGGCACTTTGAAGAGATGCAACCCCCAAACTAGAAGTCACCCCATGTGCCATATAAGACAAGGAGAGTTTTGGTGGAAGAGAGCAAAAATCAAGTAGAGAAACAAAAAGAGAGTGAAGAAGAGATTAGAAGGGACTACGAAGAAATATTGGGAAAAGATGATTTTAACATTAAGTTACAAAGGGATAAGGGAAGAGAGAATAAAACCCTAATACAAAGGAACAAACCTAAGCACAAAGATAATAAAACAACACACTGCAAGGAAGTAGAAGTACCAAAAAATAAAAGAAATCAACAATGAATTCACCAATCAAGTTGACTATATTCAGAAAAGACACAATAGAAGAAAGAAAACATATCTTTGTTTTAGAATCAATTTGGAATAGGAAAAATATAACAAGAGACCAGGTTAAACTATTTGATTTTGTGGGAACACTAAGAAATGATGCATTGAAATGGTATAGGAAGACATGCCCTGAACACAACAAAACATGGGATGAGGTTAAGAAAGAATTTCTAGATAACTTCAAGTCTCCGGAGATCCCCATAGGAGTAATATGTGAGAGATGGTCATGAGAGAAGGAGAATCCATTAAGGAATTTGATAAAAGGTTTAAAGAAATTACCCACAGACTAGAGGAACCATCGACAGAGAAACAAATGATTGAATGTTTGTATCAAGTTTAGGTCCTGATATTAGAACATCTTTGGATGGAAAGATTTTTATTCCTATTTAAAAGCAATGACTATGACCTTCCGCATCGAATCACAAACGTGGAACAAATAGGATAAGACCAAAGAAAACCTAGAGATGTAGAAGTTGAGGCTTGAACTAGAACAAATTAAACTAAAACAAGAAATTTTGGCAAGAAAAGAGGAGAGCTCACAAAAGAAAAGACCTAACATATGGTTTTCATACTATACAAAAGGATATTCACAGAATGAGTGTCTAATAATGAAAGGAGAAAGAAAGGCTACCGCGATGAAGGTAGACATCAAAACAATACCAAAAAGAAGCAATACGATTTACTACGGATTATGAAACGAGTGGGATGACCATGAAATAGAAGATTGTCCATGACAATGCTTCAGGTTAAGGGAGGAAGATGACCATGAACCTTGGTGTAATGCACACCACAAAAATAGAATAGATAATGAAAACATGACATATGTGAAAGGACTAGTAGAAAGGCTCTTGCACATGCAAGATCATGGCTATAAACATTATAACTGGGCTAAACAAAGAAATATCAACACTTTACAAAACACAAATCCTAATATTGCACCATATATGAATAATTATAGTAATGAAGAAAGAGGCCAATATAATGGTTATAGAGGAGGAAGAGGTTGCGGTAGAGGAAGAAGAAGGAGAGAAGATGCAACATGCTTTAAATGCGGTAAACCAGGCCACTTCGCTAATGAATGCTGGGGAGAAAGAAGGAAACAATGTACATTTTGCAGTAGTACAGATCATGACTTATTTTCATGTGATAAGGCTCAACAGTACTTCAGAAATCCATTGCAATAATAAAAAAGTGATAAATTACAGGGGCTTAACTCACAAAAAGGTGCCTTCATAATCAAGAAAATTCCAAAGGAACAACCACAGGCAACTAGAACTTACCAGAAAGAAGCTAACTATGAAACTGACAATTCTGACACTGAGAATTCAGAGGAAGATTATTGTTGTAGAAAAGTACATCATAAACAAACAAAACAAAAGAAGAATAAGGGAAAGACTAAAGCAACAATAGTTACTAGACAAGGCATTGATACCGCAAACCTCCAGAACACTGAAAGTGAAGAAGAGGATAATGAAGAAGAAGAAGAAATTGTCTTCCCTAATAAAACTCAACATGACACAATCATAGAAAAATCTAAACAAATTATAACTAAGGAACAAAACAAACATAATCAACGCACCCAATTCTTTACTGAATGTGAATTGGCAGCACTCAAACAACTGACAAACCTAGTGTAGCAACACAACCTAATTGATAAATTGAAACAATTTTGTAAATACTAGAACAAAGAACAAACAAACAAACAAACTGCAAATGAAGAAAATAGGCAAAATAGACAGGCCATGGAAGACTAAAACCTTGATGATTGAGGCACATATAAACCACAAGAAAATTACAAATGTTATGGTGGATCTAGGTGCAAATGTCAAGATGTTACCTAAGAGAGTATGGGAATGATTAGGACAACCTAGGTTGAATGAAACCCCTCATAACATTAGTCTAGCAGATGGAACAACCATGCCAACACTGGGAACCTAGAAAGAAGTTGAAGTAAACATAATGGGTATCAAACAAGTGATACACTTTGAAGTAGTAGCAATGAAAGAACCCTTTGATGCATTTAATGCACTACTAGGGTTATAGTGCTTTGTAAACACAAATGACATTGTAGATTCCCACAAGGAGGAAATATACTTTGCTGACAACAACAAAATAGTACATATACCATTAGGGGTTGACATGGAAGAAGCTTACACCGAAGAAACCAACTATGGAGAATGGAGTGATGAGGATCCTAAAAAACTCTATTCAATATCTAAACTACCCAAGGATGACACATCAGAAGAACCAAATTCAGAAGGTGAAATAGGAATAGAAGATGGCACCCATAGTACTAATAGTGAATAATTCTTGGAAGCATGGTTAAATAATGAACCAAAACTAAAAACCTAGAGGATGACAAGATGCTGCAGGATATTCATGGTACAGACCATAAAGGAAAATGTACTACAAATCACTGCATTAACCAATGATACAACACACAATACATGCGGCAACTCAGATGACCAAAACAAAGACATATCCCTGGAATCGTGAGGATTAAACCATATTACAAAATGAATTTCACATATCAAATTATCAAAATTTTCAGGTGTACGAGACTTGCAGTCATACCTGGTAGAAATGGAGAAAACTTTCACAAATGAACATACAAGACTAGAAGCCATACACCATACACTAATACATAACACCACAAATTGGTCGAATACACATAAGGGCACTATAAAACATTGTCCGGTATTCAAAATCCTTATAAAGGCCAGATACTTACCAAAAGAAGGGGAGTATGCAATTATACCTAAATAACTAGGCCAAATTCCATCTCAAGAACACCTCAACATATGTATAATGGTATGGAAGGGTAAAAATGAGTATGACACTAGATTATATGCTCATCTATTCTATTAGACATTGTTAGCGGTAGCGCAGACCTGGTATATACACCAGGAAAGAAGAAGAGAAACAAGAAACTGGGATGAGATAAAAAAAGATTTTCTACATACATTTTCATTTTATAGTCCAGATAGATACATCTACACCACACTACAGAAAATGAAGGAAATAATCTTTAAGAAAACCCCAGAAAAAGAACAAAAAAACCGGAGAAAAGTTTATCTCCACCCAAAATAGATGGAATATGGAAACTAATAGAGTGGATGGATAAAGAGACAAATCATATTGGACATAGATGCTTTAAAACCACACAAGGAGATGATGAAGATATAGATGACCTAGAAATAGAAGTCTAAGAAGGAGGAAGGGAATTATAACTACCAACAGAGTTAAAGGAGAAATATTACAACAAACCTATAAAACTTAGGGAGGATAACATAGCAAAAGAAGGTGACCCTAAGATGATAAAAATAGGTGATTATTGGGATGGCAAAGTGGTAGCAAAAGTAGTGTAGAGATATTATTAGAATTTGAAGACCTATTTCCTAAGACATTTACATACATGAAGGGTATTAAGGAAGAGGCAAGAGTAATGAATATTCAAATGAAAGAAGGAGTTAAGCCTATAAAGAAAAGACCATATAGACTGAACCCAAACATGAAAAAGAGAGTAAAAGTTGAACTAGATAATATGCTAGCAGTAGGTATAATTAAACCTATTGAAGATGCAGACTGGATTAGTCTGATGGTAGTGAACAACAAGAAGACTAGTGAAGTGATAATATGTGTTGATTTTAGGGAATTAAACAAATCATTCATACACGATCCATTTCCCACACCATTTACTGAGGAGATGCTAGAATCAGTTGTAGGGAGAGAGATCTATTCATTCACTGATGGTTTTTTTGGCTACCATCAGGTAAAGATAAGGGAAGAAGACTAGCCTAAAACTACCTTTACATTAAAGTTTGGATCATTTATGTATACAGCGATGCCTTTTGCCTTGAAAAATGCACCTTCGGTATTCAACATTATAATGGTCAATGCATTTAAAGAGTTCATACATGATTTCTTAGAAGTATACCTAAATGACTAGACAATGTATGGGTTGGTAAGATCATGTACAAACCCTAAGAATGATGCTAAATATGTGTAGAATCTTGCATATATCACTAAACCTAAAGAAATGTATGTTTGTGGTACCCTTTGGGACCCTACTAGGTCATATTATCTATAAGGAAGGATTAATGGTAGATCCTTTTAAAGTGACACTAATTCTCACACTACTAGCACCTAAGAAGACAACAAAAGTGAAAACTTTCTTGGGCTATATTGGGTACCACCACAAGTTTATTAGAGTTTATGTAGTAGTAGCAGCACCTCTTAAAGAACTGCTAAAGAAGAAAAGTGGTAAAAACATTGAATGGACAGACCAATGCCAAACTTCTTTTGACACCCTGGAACAAAAGATTACAGAGGCATCAATATTGATATTTCCTGACTGGAATATACCATTTCACGTATGTTGGTACCCATTTTGGCCTAGAGGTTGAGCTTGCATGTTAGAGGGTTTCTTCTTTCAAACCCTAGGTGTTCCTGTCCATCGGCAAGAGCTTGGTCTATCGGCGAAGGATATTGTGGTTCTGCCGACAATGTTGGTCGTGCCGATGGGGGTATCTCAAATGTTCATCGGCGAGAGTTGTATTGTCAGCCTAAGTATTTTGAGTTGTGCCGACGGTGGGAGGCTTGGCCGATGCGATGTCATCGGCGTAGGTCTCGCCGAGAGGGGAGCATGGAGTGGTCATCGGTGTTATCGGCATGAGTTTGCATGTGTCTTGGCGATCATTTCAGTAGCATGGTGTGTTCTTTGTATATCGCCGTGACTTTGTGCTATCGGCGAGGGAATTTCCTGTTGGGCCGATGGCATATGTTTGGCCGATGGATGTCATCGGCGTGAGTGGTAAGGTCGGCGAAGGAGTGTTCAGTTGCTCCGATGGTGTTGATCTCGCCGATGGATCGACGTGGAGGTGAGCGTCGGGAAGACTCTGTGTTTGGTTTGGCCGATGGAACTGCCATCGGTGTGATCTATATCATCGGCAGAGGCATTTCTTGTTGGGCCGACAATTGGTAGTCTAGCCAATGAAGGATGTTCAAGGTGGTCGTCGGCAGGAGTAATGCTATCGGCGAGAAGAGAGTTTTCGGGCCCGCCGATGGAGTATTCTCTGGCCGACAGGAGTATAGAGTGGCTATCGGGTAGATTTCGCGTTGGTCTCACCGATGAAGTATCATCGACGGAGTTGGTCTTCAGCATGACTTTTGCCTATCGGCGAGGAGTTTTTTGGGTTGGCCGATGGTAGTAGTCTGGCCGACAGGGGATTACGATAGGCATCGGTGAGACCGTTGTGGTCGGCAGGAGATCTGTGGGGTAGGCCGATAGTGGGTGTCATGGCGATGGGCTGTGGGCGAAGGGTCGTGTGTCGAGTGCAGCAAAAGCGCTCGACACTTAGTTTGCATGCGGCTATGTTTATAAAGCGCTAGTGTGTTCTCCTCACCATGCATGTGGGACTATTCTTTTTCCACAATTTGAACATGCGATGTGTTTTGGCGGGAAACTTCTGTTCGACTGTTGCGACGATTTTCAAGCGGCCGCGGGTGGTTGAGACCCTTAATGGCGACAGTGCAGGGATGTGGACAATGGTACACATGGTCAGGTCGCCCAATTTTTGAATGAAGACCCCAGATAGTGGCGCATGGCTCGAGGCCCCCCTTTGTCTGCTGCATTAACATTTTCTGAGCGCCATTCCTTCTGAGGACTATATCTGGCAGATTTTTTGTTATAGTCATGTAATTAATTGCTGTGGTACACGACCTGGCTGTTATAAGCAGGAAGTGTTACTCATTTCTAGGTTGTTGAAAGTTGAACATTTTGGCTCTGTAACACAATACAGTTCGTTTTGGTTGCTCTGTACAGCTAAACCTGTGAGTTTATGTATCTCTTGTTGTACATTTTGGCATGAATCCATTGATTTCATGGTTAATCTTGTATGAATAATGCTATGTTTGCATGTGTTTTGTTAATTCTGTCTCTAGTATTGCATGTATCTTTCTTCTGAGTCTGGATATTTAAGCAATATTTGAGACTCTAGAACATGGAATTCCTGTGTTGAATGTATGATCTCTTAACTTCTGCTCAAGGGGTAGATTAAACTATTTTCAGGTTGAACATTGGGAAGGGTATACTGCAGTAGGGATGCCATAAGTAGAGATAACTTAACACTCTGTATTGGGAGATATCTGTAAGGCAGGTATCATATATATCCCCCTGAAATCCAATTTTAGCTGTTCATGCTGATCATTCACAGGTGTATGTCTACTGACTCCAGGCCCTGGATAGGCACCAATCTTGCTTTGTGTTTGTGTTACAACCATGTCCAGCTTTGCATCCAAACTTAAAATCAAAATTGAAATCTAAAACAACCATTAGGATATTAGAATTAGTTTTAGGATCCTCAGTCCTCTGTCTACAACTGCAAATAGGCCCAAAGCTAGCCCCTTTGCTCTTATCTTTCAGTTTTGGTCTACTTACAGGAGGACTTATCTGCTTTCTGACAGCATCCCAATCCTTGTATGCGTATCTCATGGATGTTGAGTAGGGAATACCCCCCTAGGTCTTGCAGAGCCTGAAGAAGAAGAGGAGATAAAATATAGAGTCTATCTCCTACACTGTTGGCCCCTGGCCCAGGGATCCTGTTGATCACTGATGGCTACCTTGTAGGGAAATCTGGGAATAAGCATCCAGTCTGGGAAAAAACCAACAGAAATTGGCGACTCCGCTGGGGAGATCAATGTCATATCCATGAAAGTTTGAGTCTACAAGATTGAAAAATTAGACCTGGAAACTGTTTGTTGCAGCAGAGAAAAGGGTTATATATGTGACTCTGCTGGTGGATGACCCAGAACGAAAGAAACCAATTTGTAGCTTCAGCTTGTTTGAAGCTCATTCCTCTTCAAGGAGGTGGCGACTCTACATCAAAGAACCTGATAAAAGAACAAAATCAGTCAGAGAAGAATTTGCAGCTCCTGCAACATATCCAGGTATTTCATATTGTTTGACAGACTCCCTATTTGGTGAGATAGCACTGGTTAAAAGGGAAACATTGGTGAAAACAGAGCTTGCATGCTTTTATTAGAACTTACCCTATATTTCAAAGGGCATGCAATGTTGTTCAAAAGACTCATTTAAAGGACTTTAGGAAAGTTTGAAAAAATAGTCTGAATTTTGAGTGCCTAAAGTCATTGTTTGTAGAAAATCTGAGTAAAGAGGAGGGTTGCAAAAACATAAAGGATGTATTATCAGCCCATGCACCCTTGTGAAGTGTCAAGTGCAAAAATGTATAACAGTCAATCCCAACCATGTAATAAAAGAAGTTTCAACATAGACAGATATAAGCCCATAAATTTTAGAGGCATTTGTGGCTATCCAAATGCTCTTCCACCTAAAATAAAATTTTTTTTGCCCAAATTCAATGGTATAAAGGATGAATCAGCTGAGAGACACTTGCAACAGTTCCTAAATGTGATAGATGATTTTGAGATTGACCATGAAGATGTGGTTATGAGATTATTTGTTCAATCTCTAGATGAAGATGCAAGGGATTGGTTCTCCTACCTTCCAGCTAACTCTGTCAGCTCTTGGCATGGTTTTAAATCTGCATTTCTAGTACAATATGGTGAAAGAATTTCTGAATATGCAGTCATTAGTAACTTTATGTACATCCATATTGAAGAAGATGAGTTGATCCCAGCCTTTAACCTCAGATTTATGAGGGCATTGAATAGAATTCCAGAATGCATGAGACCTAATGATGCACTGTGCTTAGTTGTCTATTTGGGAGCTTTTGATAAGAAAATGAGTTACAGATTAAGAGACAAGGAGCCCACCACATTGCATCAGGCACATCAGTTTGCAATAGATATTGAAAACAATTGGAGGTATGGAATACAAAAGGGTTATTTCTCTGAAAATTTTTGTTGTCCTGCAGCCCCCAGTGTTAATGAAAGATTTAATTCAGGAGTTGACAATGAATGTCAAAGTATTCACACCCCTGTTGTCCCAATTTTTGCATCATTCCAAGTTGATGATGTTTCTGTTATAAAGGAGGATGTCATGTTTTGCCCAACAAATGAAGTTGAAAACAATGGTTTTTCAAGTAATATTTACATACCAGCCCTTATCAAAGAACCATCATGTTTAAATGATCCAGTTGTGCAAGGTTGTGATCATGTGGATCAACAGTCAGTATCAGTTTCATCAGGAAGTATTAGAGGGATGGAGAATGATGCAGATAGCTCAACTTCAGAATGCATTAAAACAACAGAAATCTTGTATATGGGGCAATCAGTTGATAGAAATGATAGCCATGATCAATTCATGGATCAGGTTTGTTCTTCTTATGACTCTGGATCTGATAATAATGAAGAAGAATTGGAGTGTCATGAAGAAGAAGCAGAGGCCTTTGCGGTGAGTGTTAATCCCCTTTATGATGAGTCTATAGGTGCCTTTGATGCTGTGAATCTTGACTTTCAGTGGTGCAGGATTAATCCTCTTTTTGAGGATGATGATGAATATAAGGAGACTATTGACCGTGGTGTTACATCAGTTTGTGAGTGGGGGACATATGAATCAGATATCTTCAGTTCTTGTGAAGATACTATGGATTTGCAAACTGTGAATGATGGATGTTCATCATCACCTGGTTTAGATATGTGCAACATTGGTTGTGTGGATCAGAATTTGTTTTCAATATCAGTAGATATTGGGGGTCTCATTTTTTCTGAGTATTTTGAGCTTTTGGATCAGCTGGATGAGTGCCTGATGGTGTGCAGTAGCCAGATAAATGATGAAGACTGCCAAGAGCAGTATGATGTACTATCTGAAGAGTATAACATGCATATGTTGCTTAATGCTGAAGGATTTTTTAGCATGTATGGTTGCATGTTTGATTTTGAAATGCAGAGTGACAGAGGCAGTACTACAAGTGGCAAGCTGTCAAAGGTGGTGGAATATCTAATTGAGCAAATGACCTTATGGACAAACTATGCCAATTTTTTCAGTTGGGATTGGGATCTTTCAGTTTGGGATCAGGCATTTGGCAGGAAAAAATTTTGGTTCTTCCTTTTTGGCAACCCGGAGCCACCCAAGTGATGACTAAAATATAGTTTTTCTGCAGGTTGGTGCAATGATTGACTCTGTTGCCCAATAGATATGGCCCAATCTGTGAAACCAGAGATTCTGGGGTCCTCGCTGTAGTTTTGCACCTGCACGTCCCCAGACAGAGCCAGTGTTGGTACCCATTTTGGCGTAGAGGTTGAGCTTGCATGTTAGAGGGTTTCTTCTTTCAAACCCTAGGTGTTCCTGTCCATCGGCAAGAGCTTGGTCTATCGGCGAAGGATATTGTGGTTCTGCCGACAATGTTGGTCGTGCCGATGGGGGTATCTCAAATGTTCATCGGCGAGAGTTGTATTGTCGGCCTAAGTATTTTGAGTTGTGCCGACGGTGGGAGGCTTGGCCGATGCGATGTCATCGACGTAGGTCTTGCCGAGAGGGGAGCATGGAGTGGTCATCGGTGTTATCGGCATGAGTTTGCATGTGTCTTGGCGATCATTTCAGTAGCATGGTGTGTTCTTTGTATATCGCCGTGACTTTGTGCTATCAGCGAGGGAATTTCCTGTTGGGCCGATGGCATATGTTTGGCCGATGGATGTCATCGGCGTGAGTGGTAAGGTCAGCGAAGGAGTGTTCAGTTGCTCCGATGGTGTTGATCTCGCCGATGAATCGACGCGGAGGTGAGCGTCGGGAAGACTCTGTGTTTGGTTTGGCCGATGGAACTGCCATCGGTGTGATCTATATCATCGGCAGAGGCGTTTCTTGTTGGGCCGACAATTGGTAGTCTAGCCGATGAAGGATGTTCAAGGTGGTTGTCGGCAGGAGTAATGCTATCGGCGAGAGAGTTTTCGGGCCCGCCGACGGAGTATTCTCTGGCCGACAGGAGTATAGAGTGGCTATCGGGTAGATTTCGCGTTGGTCTCACCGATGAAGTATCATCGACGGAGTTGGTCTTTGGCATGACTTTTGCCTATCGGCGAGGAGTTTTTTGGGTTGGCCGATGGTAGTAGTCTGGCCGACAGGGGATTACGATAGGCATCGGTGAGACCGTTGTGGTCGGCAGGAGATCTGTGGGGTAGGCCGATAGTGGGTGTCATGGCGATGGGCTGTGGGCGAAGGGTCGTGTGTCGAGCGCAGCAAAAGCGCTCGACACTTAGTTTGCATGTGGCTATGTTTATAAAGCGCTAGTGTGTTCTCCTCACCATGCATGTGGGACTATTCTTTTTCCACAATTTGAACATGCGATGTGTTTTGGCGGGAAACTTCTGTTCGACTGTTGCGACGATTTTCAAGCGGCCGCAGGTGGTTGAGACCCTTAATGGCGACAGTGCAGGGATGTGGACAATGGTACACATGGTCAGGTCGCCCAATTTTTGAATGAAGACCCCAGATAGTGGCGCATGGCTCGAGGCCCCCCTTTGTCTGCTGCATTAACATTTTCTGAGCGCTATTCCTTCTGAGGACTGTATCTGGCGGATTTTTTGTTATAGTCATGTAATTAATTGCTGTGGTACACGACCTGGCTGTTATAAGCAGGAAGTGTTACTCATTTCTAGGTTGTTGAAAGTTGAACATTTTGGCTCTGTAACACAATACAGTTCATTTTGGTTGCTCTGTACAGCTAAACCTGTGAGTTTATGTATCTCTTGTTGTACGTTTTGGCATGAATCCATTGATTTCATGGTTAATCTTGTATGAATAATGCTATGTTTGCATGTGTTTTGTTAATTCTGTCTCCAGTATTGCATGTATCTTTCTTCTGAGCCTGGATATTTAAGCAATATTTGAGACTCTAGAACATGGAATTCCTGTGTTGAATGTATGATCTCTTAACTTCTGCTCAAGGGGTAGATTAAACTGTTTTCAGGTTGAACATTGGGAAGGGTATACTGCAGTAGGGATGCCATAAGTAGAGATAACTTAACACTCTGTATTGGGAGATATCTGTAAGGCAAGTATCATATATATCCCCCTGAAATCCAGTTTTAGCTGTTCATGCTGATCATTCACAGGTGTATGTCTACTGACTCCAGGCCCTGGATAGGCACCAATCTTGCTTTGTGTTTGTGTTACAACCATGTCCAGCTTTGCATCCAAACTTAAAATCAAAATTGAAATCTAAAACAACCATTAGGACATTAGAATTAGTTTTAGGATCCTCAGTCCTCTGTCTACAACTGCAAATAGGCCCAAAGCTAGCCCCTTTGCTCTTATCTTTCAGTTTTGGTCTACTTACAGGAGGACTTATCTGCTTTCTGACAGCATCCCAATCCTTGTATGCGTATCTCATGGATGTTGAGTAGGGAATACCCCCCTAGGTCTTGCAGAGCCTGAAGAAGAAGAGGAGATAAAATATAGAGTCTATCTCCTACACTGTTGGCCCCTGGCCCAGAGATCCTGTTGATCACTGATGGCTACCTTGTAGGGAAATCTAGGAATAAGCATCCAGTCTGGGAAAAAACCAACAACATACATGTGGATGCATCAAGCATAGCAATAGGTACGATACTAGCTTAACCAAAAGGAACAAAAGACCATCCAATAGTATTTTCTAGCAGAAAGTTATTAAAAGATGAAAAGAATTGTACTTCAATAGACAGAAGCTCTAGAAATGGTCTATGCACTACAGAAATTTAGACACTATTTACTATCCACACAATTCATCTTCTATACAAATCATGAACCATTAAAGTATCTACTAAACAAACCAGTTACTCATGGAAGAATCTATTGCTAGCTACTCTTATTCCAGAATTTGACTTTAAAATAATGGTAAAACTAGGAAAGCACAATCGGGGACCGAACTACTTATCTAGGATTGAACAGGGGATGAACCCGATAGTCAGGAGGAAGACCTACTTGGCGTAAACCTGTTTAGAATCATTGTAGTACTAGAAGAACTAAATGACATAGCAATCTTACTTTCCACAGGTGAATTTCTAGAAAACATGACACCATAGGAAAAGCAAACCTTAATGTGGAAGGCTTTACCTTATACATTAATAGAAGGAGAGTTACATATCATAGGAATGGATGATGTTATAAGAAGGGTAGTATATGAGCATGAAAGATAATCTATATTGAGTGAAGCACATGAAGGAGTAGCAGGAGGGCATAATTTAGGAGAAATCACCACAAGAAAAATTAAACTAGTTGGACTTTGGTGGCCTACATTATACAAGGATGCAAAGAGATATGCTAAACAATGTGACATCTGCCAATGCATAGGGAAACCAACCGCAAGAGATGAGATGTCGTTGAAACTAGTACTAGCTCAACACCCATTTGAGAAATGGGCTATATTGATTTCATTGGACCTATAGACCCCCCTGCTAAACATTCTAACGCAAGATTTATCATTACCGGGGTTGAATACCTAACCAAATGGGCAGAGGTTGAACAACTAAAGATTGCACTACAAAAACCACCGTAAAGTTTTTGTATGAGAATACAATAACAATATTTAGATGTCCTCTAAGAATAACAAGCGACCGGGGAAAGCACTTTGTCAATAACATGATTGCATAACTATTACATACTTTTATGATAACACACAACAAGAGCTCATGCTATCATCCACAAGCAAACGAAGTGAGTGAAGACTTAAACAAGATAATATGGACAACATTGACTAAAATGTGTGATGGTAATAGAGAAGATTGGGACCTAAAAGTACATGCGGTACTCTAGGCCTACTGCACAACATATAAAAGGACAATAAAGTTCACACCCTTTGAACTAGTGTATGGAATGGATGCTATGATACCAATGAAATTTATACTTCCAAATTTTTGCACCGCACTAAATTTGTGGTTAACAGAGGATGAGTCTTTAGTTGAAAGGATTGAAGAACTACAAAAATTGGATGAAAATAGACTGATTGCGATATACAATTTGAACCTAGAAAGGATGCGACAAAAGTCCTGGCATGACAAAAACTTGTGGTTGAAAACTTTCAAAGAAGGTGAATTAGTACTTTTATATGACAGCAAATTCAAGAAACAAAGAAAATTGAAAGTAAGATGGTTAGGACCCTACTATATTCATGAAATTGCAAAATTTGGAGTAGTCAAATTAAGAGATGAATGGAAAATTGTCAGTAGGATTTGTTAATGGAGAAAGGTTGAAGCATTACCACCAATCTCTGGAATGAAAGAAAATAATGTGGTAGATTCAAAACAATATACCATAAGCAATGTATTATACTGTAACATAGTGTAACATAAAGTAACCATTAATAGTTTATAAGCAGATAACACTTAATGGCTAGAAAAGCTCGCCAAATGGGAAACAAATAGATACAATAAATGCAAAAAGATACCAATAGGGCTATAAAAACCCTAACCCTTTAGAAAACTCGTCACATTTTCATCCAACACTTAGTGAAAAATTGAGCTTCGACGAGAAAGAGAAGAAAACTAGCAAAACCTAACTATAGCTGTGAAACAAAAACTATGGCCACTCCCACGCTAATTGATGTTACAGAGAAACCAAGGCTGAAGTATAAGAAGTGTCCATACAAAGCGATGGAAGTGGATAAAGACAACACCTTCTCAGAAGTACCATCAAATGTTATATATACAAAGGATTGAGGAAGTATATTCATGCGTTGATCTAAAAAAATGACCATACAAAATTTGAGGGGCTGCAGACTACACTCCTCCAACCAGACCAAACAAGGTATTTACCACAATATGAGAATATAGCAACAAAGAAACTAGATATTTGGAAGGACTACCTAGACTTTTGTGGAGAGCATGACTGGGTGCACATAATTTTAAGTCACATACATGACGAGTATATGTACCTAGATATACCACACCACATTACCAAAGAAGCAATTCAAGAAGTTACATGGCTAAGTGCAGTAGGAGAAGTGTTGTCTAAGAAGGGAATCAAATATGAAAGAGTAATAGAGTTGATTGGGGCCACACCATATGGACATAGCTTAAATGTCAATGAGATTACAAACCCCATGGTTTGATATGCCACCATGGGGATTGGGTACAAAATATACTATGCAAAATGTGAAGGTTCAGCCACTGGGACGGCCATACATATGGCCTATCAGATGGTTGTGGATAGAAAAGACTTTGACTTGTGTGAAGTGTTGAGGGAGCAGTTGATGGAAAATCTACATAAAATGAAGAGCTTGAACTACAATTTTAGGTATGGAACCCTAATTGTATGTCTTGCCTTTTATTTTATGAATGCTTTACCGAATTATGGGGATAAAATATGGAAACAAGACAACATAGTAGCAGCACAAATAAAACAATATGGAACAATCTTCAAAGACAAACCCTCATACATCACCGCATACTGGGGGTTCTTTAAGGCCCTACAGGATAAGATGCAAGCAAGAGAGCAGATACCATATGAGTTAGTAAAATAATATGCAAATCATATAACTTTTATGGTGGATAAAGATTATACCTACATGGAGGTGATAAAACCTAGGACTTCATGTATACCTAGGCTACCCTATGAGATAACATCACAAGAAACTGATGCATATGCAAAAACCCTCTTGACAAAACCAAAAGACCTAAATGCGGAGAGGTTTGGGACATACAGAGAATTCATGGATAAGTTGCATAAGAAAGAGGCAGAGGAGCATGTAGAGAAACACAAAGAGAAGCTACACTCATAGTGGGGTATCCCACTGCAGCCTAGTTTATCTGCTCCATAGACTGTCACGACACTACCACAGGCTAGCACCAAAAGTACACCACAAACAAGAAGGTCTGAGAGATTACACTCCACAACTCTTAGCACCTAACCTACAGAGCCTAAACCTACAACTTCACCACAAACAATATCAACACCGCAACAAACAGAGAAAGATCTAGAGGTAGAAGAAATGTGCAATGTGTTTGTACAACTAAGTGCAAAAAAGAAAAATAAAGTAGCAAAGAAAAAGCAAGGAGTAAAAAGGAGCATAGTCCAAGCCTCTGTGGAAGAGGATATAGAAGAAGAAGAGGACGTCGAAGGAAGTAAGTTACAGAAGAAAATGAAAACAAAAATAACTACCTAAGAAGAATAGAAGCAATTACCTAAGAAGGAGGACTTGTTAGATTTGGATGCACTGGCAAATGCCATTGAAAATTTTGGTTTGCTTAAGAATACAGTAGACCTATAGAATGAGGTCTCATAGGACAATAAGGAGATAATCCAGGAAGTGGGAATAAGGCATATGCAAACAAATGAAAAAACATTATAGGATCTAATGGATGGATTTCTAGATGAGTTAACAGATGCCCTAAGAAAAAAGAGGGAAAAAGTAGTTGAACTAGAAGAAGAGATAAGGCAAAAAGCAATAAATGAGGTGGACCCAGCCATCTCCATAGAGCACAAAGAAAAAATAGCTCAACTACAAGCTACAGAGCTAAGGACAAATCAAAGAGTAGATACATTAATGAGTATGACTCGAGAGGATAGAAGAAAAATTCAAAAAGAGACAGAGGAGGTAACTAAGAGAGTATATAGCACATTGAGGGAGGAAGACAAACAAGAGAAAGCAATTAATTCCCCTCATGATACACAACAAGAGGAAGGGAAGGAGACACAACAAGAACAAACAAACTCTCCTCTGCAGGACACATAGGACAGTTAGCAACAAACATATAATATAGATGCTTCCTCCTCTACCTTCCCCATCCAATCCATCAAGGAATTTTTGGCACAACAGAAGAAAATTCAACCGGTGGTCACACCCCAACTTCTACAACTCCCTCTCATTGGATCATAGGTCAATCTATTTGGGATATCACCTCTCCAAAAGCTACAGCTAGGGGATATCTTTCATGCTACCACAAAAGAAGAAATATTACATCAGCATGTAGATAGTACTGAGCACTTACAAGAGGCAGTGGAAGCAATACAAAACTAGTTTCCAAATGCTCAGAGGGATACCACACTTCCACTAACACAAGAACTCAAGTAGTTGGTCAGTAGTCTACAAGTAAAGATGAAATATCAGTAGGACAAGATGAAGAAGTAGGTTACTGATGAAATGAACAAGAAAATAATGGCAGAAGCATCCAGAAAATGTGCATTAGCAACTACCCAGCTAGAAACACATATCAAAAACTTACAGCAAGCCATAGGGGAGGATACTGTACTATATCAATTTTATCTGCAATAGCCTACCACTACCAAGAATCTAAAAGATCAAATAGATGTCATAGAAGTACAAATAACACATATTGCATGGACATATGATCCCTTAAAGGACATGGATGGAACAATAAGGGCACAGATTGCGACAACCCACACACAACTGCAACAACTCTAGGACCAGAGGGAGCAAATTAATGGGCAGGTAAAGCAGCTGAGAGAGGTAATTAGCCTCCGTCTAGCCCACTTAATAGGCATATTAGCTGAGGCCAAGAAAAATGCACAGAAGATACAGATCCCAACCAATATGAGAGATGCAAACAAAACATACATTGAGATAGAGGCCCAGATCTAGGTGCTACAATAGACTAAGAAATAGTGGGACACTACTCTGAGCCAGTTGAAGGTGACTTACAAGAATATCCTCCCCGGGAACTAGCACTTCATGTCTTGAGGATAAGACATCTAGTTTAAAAAGGGAGATGATGTTGGCAGGGTATGTACAACAACAAGGCACACATCAAATCCTACCGTAACTCACCGCAAGGAGAATTCAGAGGATAAGGCCGACATAGATAGTGACATTTTGTAAGGGAAACATCCCTAATGTAACATATGGATATGTAATAGATAAAATGTAAGATAAAAGAGAGATGTAAGAGTGAATATGTAAGAAGAGATATATGCAGAGCAAAGACTCAGACCTACCTACCTGTATATAAGATTATAATGAACATATAATGGACATATAAGGATTTGATCTAATATCTAAATGTATATGAGTGTGTATGATACGTGTGAGTGATGTATTCCTACCACATACTATAATTCCTTATTGTTCTTTAGAATTCTCTCACTATATTGTCTGGGGTATAAACTGACTACAGAGATTTGACTAAGGATCAGATCTTCAGACTGAGTCCTCCCCATTTTCTTGCCAACACTCCTCCTAGAGCGGGAGTACAATGCACCCTTGTTCTACTTGATTTTCTCTCTTGATATGATATGATTGCTCAAATGTGGATTGCTCAATGAACTGACATAATCTTGCTTCTTGTGAAATTCTAGATCTCCTCATTCAAATCTTCATTTAAATCTTCATTCATTCAAATGAGTTGATTGAGAGGGATATTCATATGATCTTGGATGATAGGATGGATGGCTAGGATTAAATTAGAGATGAATGGTTAAGATTTGATGAGACATGTATCAACACATGGATCAAGGATGAATGGTTGTGATTAAGTGTAAATGAATGGATGAGATTAAGTGAGGATGCATTATGGGAAGGATGGAACCTATCCTCATGTAGTCAGTTAGGATTGAAATGAAGAGTGTAGATGGAGTTAGTTATTTTTAGATTTTTGTGCAAGGTATGTGGAGAATAATTAATTAAATAAAATTATTTAATTAATTATAAGATGGGAGTGATGTAGGAAAATTAAACTAATTAAATAAAGTTAATTAATTTAATTAGAGAATAATGGACACAAATTAATTAAATAAATATAATTAATTATGTGATGAGAGGAAAATGGATTTAATTAATTTTTTAAATAAAAGGGGTAAAAACTTTATTGAACTAGAAAAGCAGATCACATCAAAAGAGAACAACAAACCCACTCTGGGTCAAAAGCCCAAAACAGGGCAATCAAGCAACTCCCAAGCAACATCTCATATCCTCCATAACAAGATTTTCTAGCTCTTGAGAAAGGTCCTCTGGAAGGCTTCCCCAATCTTCCACAATCCAATTCCCCATCCGCTCAGACGCCCATTTAGCCAAGCCATTAGCCACCTTATTCCATTCCTATGGGATATGGCAAAAGGTGATAGAAAACAAAAACCCTCCCAAAGAAATGATTTGCTTGACCACCACTACCAACTGCCAATTCACATAATCTAATTGACGCTCATTCAACAAATCAATCACAATCTGGGAGTCCGACTCATAAATTATCCTTCTCTAACCAAGGGCACAAGCCTGTTTCAATGCCAAAAGAATAGACAAAGCCTCCATAAAGTTGTTGGTTTGCTGACCTCTATACATCAAAAAAAAGAACTCGACCACCTCCGAGCTATCCCTGCCAATACCACCAACCCCAGCATGCCCAGGATTGCCTTCGGAAGACCCATCAATGTTAATTTTTAGCACCCCAAGAGGAGGGCGATTCCAATGACCACATCTCTTAATCTTCCCTTTGGCACACTAGCTTGACCTAGGCAGAGGGCCATACTTATCACTATCTAGAAGCCCCAAAGTCCAGACAACACCCATATCACTAGGATCCATCGAAATGGATAAATCACACTTAGCAGCCAAAGTCTCTTGAAGAACCTCCAAGATTCTCAACCATAGTTGTCACACCTAAAGCTTCTTATCCATGAAGATCCTATGGCTACGTTCCAACCAGATCTACCAAATAATCAAATTAGAGCCAATTTTCCAAGCTATTTGGAGGAAAGAAGTCTTCGCTGGAGGGTTCCCCAACCCCACCCAAAAGTCATCCAAAGAAGAGACATGTCTACATGACTGGTTCCAGATGCCCCACTAGAAGTGCCAAATCATTCTAGCAAAGGGGCACTAAAAAAGAGGTGAGAAGTACACTCCTCATTACTGGTGGACATAACACACATAGAGGGACCCTGAAATCCATGCTTCTAAAGATTCTCCCAAGTGAGGCATTTATTATGTACCACAAGCCAAGAGAAGAAATTGCACTTAGGCCAAGAGAATTTATTCCAAACTTGTTTCCACCAAGGGACCCCCATACACCCAAAGACCTGTTTGTCCAGCTCCTGATAGCTAGAGGTAACCGAGAATTTGCCTTTCGAGTCATGTCCCCAGGCTAGCACATCCCTCCCCACAAGAGAATTGCAAACCCTTCTAGCTAGAATATTGGCTAGCTCCTGACGCTCCTCCAGTGATCCTCATAGAGGCCACTCTTGAGGATCCTTCCACCTGAACACGGTAATCTGACTGAGAGGATTTAAAATTTACCACTCTACACCAACCAACATCGAGGAAATTCCTACATAAAGCCTACAAATGAGGGTGGGTAGACATGATAGGAGGATGACCATCCCAAGAATCAAACTAGAAAAGAGCTTCCGAGCCACTATTACAGAGCCAAAACATCCCTTGTTTAACCAACTTGGCTCCCCTTTTTAGGGTGCCCCAAATCATAGATCCCTTCCCCATAAGGCTGAATTGAGGCACATCAACACTCTCCACACCCCCAAGATATTTTGAGGTGAGGATCTTGGCCCATATCTCATGTTGTTGTGAGCACCATCGCCAGTACAACTTAGCTGCCAAAGCCTGCGCATTCAAATCATCCCGTCACAACCCAAACCCACCTTCCTTCAATGGCCTGCAAACAAAATCCCACTTAACCAAGCTCCACTTCCTCGAGAGGAGGTATCCAGACCAAAGAAATTGATGGGAGAGACTCTCAAATTCTTTAATAAAGCAAGAAGGAGTGGACAACACAAAGCACCTGTATAAAGGAAGAGCCTAAACCACATACTTCAAAAGAGTCACTCTCCCGACAGTAGACAACCACCTACAAGTCCATTGGCTAAGGAAAATCGATTTAATTAATTAAATAAACATAATTTATTTAATTAATTGGACATAGAAGGGTCCTAGAATGAAAGTGTTGCTAGATGTCGCAAGATGGTGATGTTAGTAGTGTCGTAAAGGCAAGGTCAATTTTAGGTGTCTACATGCTCAAAGACAAGTATGCCCCAATGTCATCACTTTTTGGAATTGGACTAGATTTCTATTTTACTTATGTCAACGAAACTACTTCCACACTAGGATTGGTGGCAAAATATGAATGCAAAAAAACTACCCCAAAATTTGCCTTTGCAAAGCTCCTTTTTTAGGTATGGTGCTAATTTTCCTAGTGGTTATTTTTATCTATAGTCCAATGTCTATTCTATGAAAACTAACAGTCCAAGTGACAAGCTTTACAATGCCACTATTAATATTAAATTTTAGTCAAAGCCCAAGTGCATTAAATACTTGGTTATAATACACAAATTTCCTACTATTTGTGGAATATTTATCCTATTTTTGTTATTGTCATGGGCATGGATAAATAAGTTTAAAAAGATGAACAAGAAAAAGATGAAAATGAATATGAGAATGATCTTGTATGCTGGTTAACATGCTTCCCTTTATGATACTCATTTCAAGAATTACAAAACACTACAAATGAATTTATCGTGAAGTTGGATAATGAAGAATTTATTTTATTTTATTAGGGTGTTCTATCTAACAACTCAAAGACAACAATGAAGTACCTTGATAGAACATGACAAGGAAAAAAAGAGTTTCGAGCAGATGTGGAAATGCTAGGGAAAAATTGATCATCTTTATTTGGTAAAATTAAAGGGATTTTGTGCAAAGAACTCCCATCGAATGCTTGTATATGAGCATTTACCAGATCAATCTCTAGATCTAAATGCATATTTTATAACAAGAGCCATAAAAACGTGTTAGATTGGAAGACTATATCCAAAGTAGTGCTTAATATTGCAAGAGAATTAACATGTTTACATAAAGATTGTTGAGACTGGTAATATGTTTCAACATGAAGCCTCAGAACATTCTTATTAACCAAAATTTTAATGTAAAGGTTTTAGATTTGGGCTTGTAAAGTTGATTAAAAAAGAGCAAAGTGAAGTGATAATCATGATGAGAGGGACACTAGGGTATATGACACCTAAGTTGTTGAACATGCACATACGTAGAAAGTACATATAGATTTTGGTGATGTAGGGAGGACATGTTTGATGCTCATTGCTATCTTGAGTTAAATCTCTCAACTCATCAAGAATATCTCCACCATTCTCACTTGAGAAATATCCTAAGATAGAAAATGCAAGTTATGCTAACAATAGGAAAAATGAAGAGCATTAGTTACTATCTTTGTCTCTAAGTTGATCGTTAAGGGAAACATCCAGTACATGTTTATTTTGCATGTGATTGGTTGTGATAAATCAACATAATTGAAAGGAAGTAGAGGTGTTGAATACACTTCCTAAACTAATCTATGAGAGGAGGTACGTGCAAAATTAAATTTGATCATATAGTTACGAGGAAATTAACACAAAAATAATTATACCATAAGATAGTGATTTACACAGGGGAAACTGTTTTGGGAGAAAAACACCACAATCTAAACTAATTCAATGCATTATTCATTAATCAACATGGTTACATTATACTTGTAGAGTCTAAGCCTTTACATGAGTATCACCAACATGGTTACATTACACTTGCAGAGTCTAAGCCTTTACATGAGTATCACCAACATGTAGATTTAGAGCAATTCTAGTGACATAATATTACTTGCAAATTCATTATGAAACCTCCATCTCTAGCATCCAATAAATAGACAAATATCAAACCAAAACTATGACCCAAAAGTGGCATTATATTTGGCCCAAATTTCAACAACCAAGTTGGCCATGGTATTTCAAGCTAAATGGAATATGCTCTTAGAGCTATCATAACATGCCATAGAATTTGTCATATGTAAATCTTTAATTTAGGTTCTTCATTTTGGCATATTCAAACCCATTCAAAGATGCCTTATAACATGCATCATAGACTATCATAATGTTGGTGAAGATTCTGATGTAACTCCCCTATAATCATGCTCTTATGTGTTATAGAATCAATCATAAGAAACTCCCATATTATAATGTCATAAGATGCTCTTACACATCACAATGACATTAGATGCTCAAGTAAATGGATTACACACTTCCCAAAGTATCTGACACGTGGTAATGAGTGCCACCTCAAAGTGGGATGCCCTCTTTTCCATGTGAGGACAAAATAATACATAATACAAATAATTAATCAATTGAAACATTAGGACTCAAGGTTGAGGCACCTTTCCTAACAATAATGTTATGATATTAGTACTTATAATTAAATTGCGCTTTAAACTGTGTGTGTAATTGTAGTTGTGTAAAAAGTTCTATTATTATGATTGACTATGCTATGATTTGTTAATATGATCTCTTATAGGACACAATCATGACATTTATATATTTCATGTTTTTATAATATGTGTTATGCTTGTTTTTTGAATGTCTTGATTAATCTTTATGTAGCTAGTGTTTGTACTATATGCAAGATATTGCAATTGTATATAAGTGAATTGTGATAATAAATGAGCATTAAACAGTCAATTGCATTGTGTTTGGCATAAAAAAACAAACAAGTATACTTTTTTTTAAAAACTAATGTATTTTTAGGTGGGTTTTAATTTAATATATCCATTTTTTTGAAACAACTATAGTTTTGCTAGAAAGATCTTAAAATAAAATTATAAAATTATCCTTCTTATAGTTAATACTTATTGAATCAATGTTAAGTATTTTTTGGAAATAATCATTAATATTGAAAAATCATAATACCTTTAAAGTCACTTTTTTCTTAATAGAATCATCAAAAAATCTTTCAAATTATGACACCCATGAAATTCTTAAAAGCTAGTAACAATATCTAAAGGTGCTATTGAATGGCCATAGGCATAAATATTTATAGCCATATTGACCAAGCATTATATGAAATGGCTTTACAAAAAACAATAAATATATAATGTCTTTGTAAAACAAACCATTTAATAATACCTTTGAGAACTACTACTAATTTTATATAGTCAAAAACTCATCAAAATTAAAACATAACATTATTGACTTGAACTTGATTCATAAGAATCTAGAAGTACATGTGCTAAAAGTTTAACCTATCAAATCTCAAACTCTCCAACAAATAAACATTTTGAAAATCGTGATCATTCGAGTACTCATATTAGGGGGAATCATGCGTAAGAAAATTTAACTTAACACCAACCCACAATTATAAACAAAAGCTAAGATAAACTACCTCGTAAGTAGAGAGATCAGATATATAGTTTGATCCAGGGTAACCCTAGATTCGAAACTGACCAAACCCCATAAAACTTGACAATATAAGAATAAGACTTGAATCAATTCATTCTAAAAGTAAAATTCCTTTCGTCCCTCCTAATTGATATCCCAAGGGGAGCCTTAGAAGAGGAGGCCCTTCATTTCATATCAAATTATAAACCCCCCTCTCTCCTAATATCAATATCTTCAACTCAGTTGAAAAGCTATCAACTCAGTTAACCCACAATTTGAAACAATATAAGAATAAGGCTCAAATCGATTCATTCGAAAAATAAAATTCCTTTCATCCTTGCCCAAGGGAGCCTTAGAAGAGGAGGTCCTTCACTTCAGATGAAGTTACAAACCCCTCTCTCTCTTGAAAGAGAGGTTACAAGTTTGAATCTTGCAGAGGGTAGGGTATGTATGCCTCATATTAGAAGCATAGTTAGGTGCCCCCTGCATATTGGGAATATGAGGTAGTCTCATATGTTATAAGCCGCCTATAGACCCAAAATCAGATTGCCTAACATTATAAACTATAAAAAGATTTGATTTGATTTGATTTGATTTCTCCTAATATCTTCACTAATAAATAATATAGTACTTACTCAACTAAAGTTCAAAAGAATTTAAATTCCATAATAGAAAAAGACAAATGAAAGCGGAACCATGTTTACGAAAATTTGACTTACGCCAAGTCACAATTATAGACAAAAGTTGAGGTAAAGTATGTTCTAGTACTAGGTTACGAACCCACTATTTCCTAGTATCATTATCTTCACTAATAAATATAGTGCTAACAAATTAAGCAAACAAATTCCATAACCGGAAAAGACAAATGAATAGTTTGAAAAAGGAGAAAAGCCAAATCTGTCACTTCTCTCCCACCAATAATATAAAGGTACAAAAAGATTTGAAAACTATAAACAAAAGCACAGGGATAAGCATTCCCTGCACGGCACTTAACTGGGCAATACCTAGCATGGGTCAATTTCTCGAAATGGCTCAAAAACACTCCGAAAGACGACACTTAAATTAGTGGAAGTCGCAAAAACGCGACAGCGGTCACATGCGGTGGGGCCCCATGTGCACATGACGCTAAATGTATTGCTCCCTTCCAATGTTAGAAAAACACCTCCACTGGGTAAGATCTACACTGCGCCACAAATACTGTAACAATTTACAAAGACAAAAACAAATTGTACGAACGATGTTCCTGCCGTTAGCGTTATATGTCCGAAAATAATTAAAAGCCAGGTACGGAGAAGGAATAAGTTTAGTACTACGATCGAGGAAGGAGCTGCTTTCTGCTTGTGTCCAATGACTGCCTAAATTCGCAGCGAGTTTTAGTAAACTAGGGTTTCATCATCAAGTACAAAGATACTAATTAAGGTAAAGCCCGCTCCGCTCCGTACGAGAGTCGCTTACAATTCCCAGGCTGCTTCGATTCTTGGCGAGAAATAGAAAAAGTATAAAATATTGAAGGCAGCAATCATTTTCTATTGATTTGGAATGCTTAAAGATTAGACTGTAAATTTTAATTTCGATAGCTGGACCGTCACTCATGGCGGAAGTATTAATATTTTCGAGCATTTTGCGGCCCTGAGTTTGTTCCGCGTTATGATTTTCATGGAGCGGTTGAGCTATGTTTAGGTTTTGATTTGGATGAGATGAGAAGGAGAGGTTTGTGTTAGGAATGGCAGCCAATTATGGCGCAGGAGTTCAGCAAGGGTCGTCTTCTTCCTTCAATGGAAATACTGTGAACCAGAACGCTGCAGGGCCTTCGAAAGTATCTGCAGGTAATGGTAGTGGGAATTCAGGCACTTCGGCGGCACTTAAACATGACCCGGGGCTTGCGCTGGAATGGACTATGGAAGAACAGAACATACTTGAAGAGAGCCTTCAACAGTATTGATTTTAACTTTCACCTTAAATTGATTTTGTTTAATAGAAATGTTTTGTTGTCAGAATTTTTGGGACTGTTAAACATTATTGACATGTATCCACACCTTTTTTCAAGTTGTTTTGCTTAAAATCATCGTTATAGAACAATCACAGCATCCAATGTTGTGCGATTTGTTTTCTTAGCATCCATTCCTTGGATTTCATGATAAGAAGTGCTTGATTTAGTTCAAAGAATAACAACGAAGGAAATCAGTTATGTGCAAAGATTAGAATAGATCTTGATCTTTTATTTTTTATTTTTTTAAGATCAGATTGTTACTTTAATTGACAAGTATCTCCCTACTCTTCGAATTCCTCTACAAAAATATAATCCTAGAATAATCACAGCGTCCAATTATGTGAGATTTGCTTTCTTCAGATTCATTTTTTATGATAAGAAGTGCAATTAAGGTCAAAGAATTCCAGGAAAGGAAATCAGCTTTGCTCAGAGAACTTTTTCATGGAGATTGTTCTGATCGTCTGGCCAATTCGGCATTCCCCTGGAATTCATTTAGGCATCTTTATACACCACTTCAGGATTCATTTGGATCACTCATTTGACATTCGTTCTTTAGTTTGATTGAGGTGTAACCGTGTATCTCCATCCTTGTTGAACTCCTCTACAAAAACGTCATTCTAAAACAAATCCCAGCATCCAATTGTGTGAGATTTGCTTCCTCCAGTTCCATTTTGGATAATAAGAATGCAATTTATGTCAGAGTATACTAAGGAAGGAAATCAATTCTGCTAAAAAAATAGAGTAGATTTTTTTTTAGATTGTTACTTTGAATGCTATTTTTCTCCGTCTTTTTTGTACTCCTTTACAAAAACATTATTCTAAAACAATCACAGCATTCAATTATGTGAGATTTGCTTCCTCCAGATCAATTTTCGATGATAGGTGGTGCAATTTAGGTCAAAAATACCAAGGAGAGGAATTACTAATTAGTTTAATTATTAGCTACACTCAAAGACTAAAATAAATCTTGATTGAGATGCATCTCCATTCTTTTTGTATACTCTACAAACACGTCTTGATTAAGAAACAATCATAGTGTTCAACTATGTGAGATTTGCTTCCATCAGATCCATTTTTGATGATAAGAAGTGCAATTTAGGTCAAGGAGTACCAAGGAAGGGAGTCAGCTATGCTCAAATATCAGATTAGAACTTGATTTTTTTAGAGATTGTTACTTTAATTGAGGTTTATCCTCATCCATTTTTTTTACTACAAACACATTGTTCTCAAACAATCAAAGCATCCAATTATATGAGATTTGCTCTCTTTGCATCCATTTTGGATGATAAGAAATGTAATCTAGGTCAAAGAATGAGGCAACTGTGGGCTTACTGAATTTACTCAGCAGATGCTGTTGAATTAATTAAGAATTGAATTGAACATTAAAGAGAGAGGGAATGTTCGACTAACCTGCAGGTTTTAAGGATTTTGTATTTAATTGAGCCTTTTGAAATTTGATATTTTGAAAAAAAATTCAAAGATTACACCACTATGACACTTCCATCTGGGAAAATATTTCCTAAATCATCTGAGCGGGAGCTGCAAACTTCCAGCTCCCCTTTTAGCACCAGCTGAATTCTCCAACCAAATTTTTTTCTACTCTGCTCTTCTAGCTTGAGATTCTATTGCTCCCTCTTTTCCTTATTTACAATTTTCATGGGATCAGTTGCACAATAAAAATCAGAGCCTGAGCCCTTCCATGACACTGCTTCAAGAAGTATAATTTAGGTCAAAGAATACCAAGAAAATGAATTTGGCTGTGCTCAAAGACTAGGAGAGAAAAATAATCTCTTTGCCTAATGATGATGATGATGAAAGATGATTATTGTCGAGCAAGACTTCCTATAGTCCATGTGACCTATCAGAGTTTATTTTCTTCTTTTACTTGATTTTCTTTATCTTAACTTTTCATCTATCCAAGAGGCTAAAAATTAGGTTTTCAAGATACCTTCGATTTTTATGATTTAAAAGAGTATGTAAGTTTTCAAATCATACACATCTTTAAAATTTGACCAACCAGATATTCAATCTAAGAGGAAGTTCATTTCATGTTCTATCTCATTTAGTGTTATGGATTATATATGTTATATCTTCCTAGTGTATTTTAGCGTTGTCCTTCATCTTCCAGTCTTGCCATGAAGGTCATGATAATTTGTTTTAATATTTGCTATATGAATCTCATTCTTATGCCGGTTATGGTTAGGATAATTCTGACTTTTTAGTTCAGGGTTGATGCTGTCAACTCAGTTTCTTCTTTTTGTCTGTTTCTGTCCTACTCCAGTTAAATGTGATGCATTTGAGCACAAGCCGTAAAGATTAATTCCCAAAAACAGTTACACTGAAACACCATAGTGAATCCCAATATGACAGCGAAATTGCCTTTTCTTCCCAACAGAGTAAATGCATGTGCATGTTACTTTTTTCTAATGTTTCTCTGATTGAATTATAGACAAAATGATGCAGAACTACTCTGCCCCTCTTTTTACTGTTCAGTTTTCTCTCTAAGATTTGGAATTTTACAGCCGTGCACAATCTTCTCCAGGACAACCAATGAAATCACAGCTGCAGCAAGAATGATAATTCAGCTACACCGAGACAAGTGGAAATGACAGCTGGGGATGTAGTGTCCCCTTTTATATTTTTTTTTTATGGTTTTATACCTTTTTTGTATTTTCTAATTCTTTGAAACAAGAGACAAGCTGAAACAGTGAACTGAAAATTGAAAATAATGATGGAAAATACTGCATCAAACCCTCAAACACTTCATAAGCCAAATCTGAACCAAATTTTGATAAATTTAATGGCTGGTACAAACCCTAGGTCACTTCAAATGCTTAGATCAGATTCAAACATAAATTTAGAAACCCTCAAAGTTTGATTTTATTGATGTTTGCAATGATTACAAGCTAGAAACTGTTTTAAAACAAAATCAGATCTGAAATTACATTTTTGAACTCATATAGACCTTATTGGAGTGGTACGGCTGGCTGATCCAGCTAAGTTAAGGGCTGTACGAACTGGTACAACAGCTGTATGGCTGTGGTAAGAGCTTACAATGACCAACAAAATATTTTTAACACTCCTTGTTGCTGATGTAATGCAGATCAGGCCCTGGAAACACAAATCAGACCTCAAAAGTGCCAAATAAACATGTATGGACTGTCCTCACAGCTGGCCACCCTTACAAAATAATTTCTGAATTTTTGTGCAGCTGGGCTACCTCCAAAAACAATGCCAAACCCTCTAATGATGTCAACCAGGAGCTGGTATGGCTCTAACAACTCAGATCCAATCCTTTAGAATGCCCAAAAATTCGCCAAAAATCTGAAACTCAATATATAAACCCTCAAGTATGCTTCGGTGATGAAATGATGATTTTTGCTTGCCAAAAACATTGTAGCAAAATCCAAATCCACCACAAATTAGCACAATTGTGATTCCCAGATGGAATCACTCAAGATTGGAAACAAGGGTTTTCGTCCTTGATTCCAAATGTGAAATTCAAGAGGGTTTTCATCCTCTCAAACCCCGAACAAATCAAGGGTTTTCATCTTTGGATGCCCTAGATTGAACAAACTGCTCAAATCTGAAAATTTGACACAAAGAGAATAACTTGAATCCATCCCCAAATGAAGATAGCCACTTCCATGATAGACCTTTTCAAATTGGACCCTTGGGTCCTAAATTTCCCTCCAAGTATTTAAAAATATATTTTTTTAATTTTTATTTTAATTTAATTTAATTTTAGTACTAGTGTTTAAAAACACCTTTTATTTTAATTATAATAATATTATTTAAGTTGGGCCCGATAATTTATTCAGGCCCAACTTAAATAATATTATTAATTTATTTTAATCTGAAAAAGGGGACATGACAGGGGAATAAACTTCATACACAGATCTGTTCACCCGATGGAGTTTGCAGCAATGATCTCTCTCAGTCACATTGTTACACCAGCAATTTTAAAGTGGAAATGTTCAGAGGAATTCCTGATAAGAAAACAACATGTCATGCAAAAATGTTTTGAGTTTTTCCCTTTCTTTTCCTTCACCTTTAAAAAATCAATGTAGTCATTACATGCTCCACAACATGAAGAAATGAAATGACAGTGATTTCTGACACTCTACCTAAAACAATAGGCTGATGGCTGCTCCTAACTTCAGAAAAGCAAAGAACATGGGGTCCAACCTATGGTCAATTTTTTTAACAGACGTGAAACCATGCTTCTAAGTTAGCTACACAACTAGTACTAATTTGAGGCTGCTAAATGTCCCTGCAACACTGTAGTTATCCATTACAACACAAACTAAACCCAAGGAGAGCCCATTAAACTTGCAACTAACCAAGTATCATGCTGATGCCTACTAAAATATCAGAGGAAAAGGCATTAGCAGTTGAGTCTTACCTATTGTTTATCGTAAAAGTCTCATCACTACAGTTATATCAAAACCCCTCTGATACCACCTGCTCTGGATGAAAGACATCAAAATCGCAGACACCTGTCCTAGATGAAATACATCTAAAATACTAAATAGAACCATAAAAAATCAAATGCCTTAGTATTAGGAAAGCCATTCATTTTAAACTTCAGTCAAATCTATAAAATTGATCTTTATTGTAGGCATCTGTATCCCAGCCATAGTTTTGAGACTTGGTAAGTCTTGGTAAGGACTTGCAGATCTGAGTTCAAGTCAGGCTCAGTGAGCCTGCAGCCTTGACTTGCAGACTTAGTTGAGTCTGAAAAAAACAGAAAATCAATTCAAAATTTTCCAAAAACTGCCATAATTTTTTCTTCATATAGTATAATTTTTTAATTTCCAAGTTTCTTCACCGTGTCTGAGTCTGAGTCAAAAAATAGCGTGCAAAGTTTTTGCTAAATCTGGGTCTGAACACTATGATCCCAACTGCATCTTCAGGTTCTTCTTTTACAGCCAAACTTGCCAAAGGATGAATGGTATGATATCCCACACACCAACTACATCGATGTCAGCAAGTGGAGTGCCATTATAAATGTCTAGTGTCACTGACCAATTCTTCATGTGCAAGAGGGCAAGTTTTGGGAATAAGTAAATGGCCACCACCATGCCTCTTTCCATGATTAACCAATCTTGTACCGGGTCTGCAATTCTTTACTTTCAAGGACTGTGCACAAGGTATTTTATAGTCACAGGTAAGAGAACGTTGTTCCTCATGATGTAAATAAACACCAAGATGGGAAAAAATCCAAACTCATGACCTTTTATAACTAGATTGTTCCCTTTGTATAGTTCAACTGAAGTGAAAAAATACAGGCATAAGAAAGCCTGTAGTACCACTAGATCTCTGAGTCAACACTTGTGCAGCATCATATGCTGAAACATATTTCAGGATTGGCATGCTCACGATTCTTTTCATGTAGAACTGCTTGATCCTGAATGTACATCCATTGTTCACAATATTATCACTACCATGCCCTTTATCGCCATCAACTGTACCTATGATATGCCCTAAAAGAGCACTTCAGACCAAATTTTCACAACATATAAGCCTCATTGACTTACCACTAGTGTGTAGGTCAGAAGAACCAATACCGGCATCAGTACTGATAGTATTATCTCCTGTGAAGGCAACAATAAATCTGTCTACCAATGTTCATATTAGTGTGCTCATCTCTACTAGGCAAAGCATTACTAAAGCCCTGCCCATTAAGACTTTCATTTTAACAAATAAAGCCCCCTTGTAACAAAGCCATCTCCTGATCTGAACTGTGTGATTGTACCATAACAACCTGATTGTGATCATGCTGTGGCCACAAATCCCATACATCTCCTCCCATAGCAGCTTCATGAACCCAGCTATCCACACAAAAGATTAGGTAGAGAAGGAATGCTAGTGTTATTGAAATGTCTTCTCTATGTATAATTTTCTTAACTTCTATCTGACAATGACCTGGAACTTACCATACTTGGTAATGTCCCAAATATATTTTTTTGTGATTTTATACTTTGTTTTGAATTTTCTGATTTTTTTTGAAACAAGAAACAAACTGAAAATGTGAACTGGAAATTGAAACAAATGATGAGAAACCCTAGATCAAATCCTCAAGCACTTCATAAGCCAAATCTGAACCAAATTTTGATAAAAATAGTGGCCGATACAAATCCTAGGTCACTTCAAATGTTCAGATCAGAATCAAACATAAATTTTGAAAACCTCAAAGTCTGATTTATTATTGATTTTTGCAATGATCAGAAGCTGGAAATTGCTCTGAAACAAAAACAGATCTGAATTACAACTTTGTACTTACATAGACCTTATTGGAGTAGTATGACTGGCGGATCCAGTTAGATTAAGGTCTGTACAGACTAGTTCAGCAGCTGTACGGCTGTAGTAGGTGCTTACAATGATCAAATAAAATGTTTTAAACCCTCCTTGCTACTGATGTAATGCAGATCAGACCTTGGAATCACCAATCAGATCTACGTGGCTGCCCAAAATGATGCATTAAGACCTCCAAATGGCTACAGGTGGTACGGTTGGGATATAATGACTCCTCAATGGCTGGCACACCCAGATAAGACTTTTATGGCTGGGAAAATTAAAGTTTCAGACCTCCAAATGTCAAATACCTCTAGAAAATGATTCATGCCAATTAAAAATATTTTTTAGAATTTTGTTGCAGCTGGGCGACCTCCAAACTGATGCCAAAAATCCTTCAATGATGTCAAACAACAATTTGCCCTTGTAAAAAATCTTCAAAAATCCTGAATAATTATTTGCTTGCAAATCTTGATTGTCTTAAGTTCTCAACCCTTCAAAAAAGAGACCCAAGAGGGTTTTTGTTCTCCTAGTTTACAAATTGTAGCCGAGGGTTTTCGTCCTTGGATGCCCTAGATTGAACAAACTGCTCAAATCTAAAAATTGGATGCAAAAGGATACCTAAATGAATGCTCAAATGAAGATAGGTGCCTCCTTAATATACCTTTTTGAATTGGGCCCTTGGGTCCTAAATTTCCCTCCAAGTATTTAAAAATAATTTTTTTACTTAATTTAATTTAATTTTTATTTTAAGCATTTAGAAATACTTTTTATTTTTATTTTTTATTTTTTTTAATACTAGTGTTTAAAAACACCTTTTATTTTAATTATAATAATATTATTAAGTTGTCCCTTAAAAATTAGAAATTATCGGGACCAACTTAAATAATATTATTAATTATTTTAATAAAAAAAGGGGACATGACATACTCTTTCCTATTGGTTGAATGGTTCTAAGTTTGATTTAACTCTTGAGGAAAGCAAGTATAGTCAACATTTTGTGAAGCCATTATTTCATATGATTATGAAATTGAAATTAAAATTTAAGACTAATTACAATTGTCTCAATTAGGTGATCTATAATCAACTCTTTGCTGAGATTTTGCTAAATTTCAAATCAATTCTTACTCTCTAGCTTATCATGTCATTCTGGACTCCTGGTAGTGTAACTATGACGTAAATCGGAAAATTGTATATATTAAAAAATATGGAGGTCATGAAAAGGTGGATTAATGCATAATGTTAGGATGTTTACTAGGCTGGTGCATGTTATCTATGTTTGTTTGTTTTTCAAGCTTTTTGGTATTTTGCTGTAAAATAAAAAATGTTTAATTTGAGAAATTGAGAACTAACCAAAATCGTTTTCCCATCTTGAGAAACATTGATATTTTTCATAGACATTAGATTTCCACAGTCCATTATAATGAAATTTGAATGCTTCTGGATTAAACTGTGTGATAATTTATCCCTCAACGTTTTGTATCATACTACATGATCCATCATCAGGAGAAAAAACAGCAAGAGAGGAGAAAATTTTTCTGATCATACTAATTGATATTTTTCATAGTTTTCTAATTTCATTCTTCTATTTAGATACGTATTCAGCAGAGTTTGTGGGTTTGGAATTTTTTAGGTAGAAAATTTTCTTTTCTATATTTTAAATTTTTTGAAGAAATGTTAACAATTTTATTTTTCCTTAACAAAATTTGGTTAATGTTGTTGCTGGATGTTAATTCATATTCCGTTATATGCTCTTATCCAGATTGCATTCTACCTGCTGCAATTATTATGATATGTTCAATCATAATTAACAGTTTTATTTGCAACAATCACTATCTTGTTGGGAGTTGGGTTATCTGACCAATATTGTTGGGTATCAAGCGTTTGCTATTGTGCATTTGGTATCTCTTTAATTACAAATTGCCTGCATGTCACCACTGGCAGAAAGATGGTTATTCTGTTGAAAGACTTTTAACACCACTGGCAGAAAGATGGTTATTCTGTTGAAAGACTTTTATTTTTTCTAGTGTTTTATTACCTTCCAATACTGGGGGTGAAATTTAAAATTATTTGTTCCATCCATTTTCAGATTTGCAAATGAATCGAATTTTGTCAAATATATAAAAATTGCTGCACTTCTTCATGAGAAAACAGTGCGTGATGTGGCACTAAGGTGCAGGTGGATGTCGGTGAGTCTCCTTTCCTTCTATTCAACTCGAGGACACAGTTCTAGAATGTTACAATGCTTTCCCTTGTGCATTATCTTTATAATGCTAATAGAGTCTTAGATAAAATATTTGTATCATATGTGATTCTCAAGTTTAAATTGATCTCATCTTTTTAATTTATTATTTATTCATAATTACTATGTCTTGATAAGTCCAAGGAGTTGTTGTGTAATGGTAGTAGGAATCACTTGGAAGAGTGTGACCCAGGTTCTTCCTGACCACAGTAAGGCAACTCATAACTGTTGACATATGGCGAGGTTGTGGTCTAATAATTATGGGGTACATTCGAGTGTGACCCTAGTTTAAAACTTAAGAATATGGTCCAAACCATAACCTTGCTCCAGATTTACCAAGTAGGAAAAAGTCTACTGTATTTTGATGTATTTCAGAACCCTTTGTACCTGAAACAAGGAATCCTAAATCAGCAAAATAAAACATGTAGAAATTTTAGGAAGCAGAGTATTTTTATGTTAGATGATCAATTCATAAATTGCTAGGCCATGCATATTTGTCAAGGCTAACCATATTTTACAGCTAAATTTTTTGTTATCCTGATGCTGAAAATTTCTAAGTTATACCTTTAAAAGGCCTTGAATCCAAACACTTCCTACAGAAATACCATTTAGGATCTTATCACAATTTGTTTGAAGTTCTCTACAAAAGAAAAAAATAATCATGGAAACCAAAATAATCAAGGAAACCTCAGCACTACCATCTGGATAAGCAACTTGGACATCAGTATAATCAGGAGCAACTTTGGCAGCAGTACTTTGAAAACCTGAATTGCTGGCAACTGTAGCAGCATCAAGACGATTCATTGTCTCAATCTCACTCTTAAGTGACCAATAGCAATGACAATTGGTTCTATAATAGTTTTAGAGTATGAGAAGATGGATCAACTTGATCAAAAATCATACCAAGAAAAGTACCATCGGTGATAAAATGTGTATTTGAAATTTCATTACTCCGACCAGAAATAATTGGAAATGGACTCCTAGGAAGGGGAGAGCAGGAAAGAGAAGGATTCTTATAAGGAAAATGAGCAGTAGCTTTCAGGGATCATCTCTAGGTCGAGAAGCCACTTTGATCTTCCACTCTGTGTGGGCTCGAATAACAGCAGCATGGTCATTCTATGATCAATTCTTCCTGTGAATCAACTATGAATCTTACACCTAACCTACTGACTGCATCATATTTTGTATTTTTGCCTATGTACCAATTCCACATCAGACCCATGTTTAAAAAGCTACAGAGATCCTCAGCATCCACCTGCAAATGAATGGAAGTCTGCAACAACACAAAAGAATGTAATTTTGATATTGAAGCTAGTGAGATGCCCTGACAACTCTATACGAATATCAGCATTTCTCCTCTTGGGAAAAAATCAAATAAGTTCAGTTCAGCAATCCATGGTCTAGTAATGTGGCATGATTTCCATGATGCTGAGCTGGTTTCAAGTCCCACTGGGCATGCTCCGTATGTTAATACAGGCCTCGTGCATATGAGGTTGGGTGCAATTACAAGGATGATTTCTGTGGACTAGAAACCTTTCATGCATGGCTGCTAAGCTGAAAGGTTATTCAACCTTGATATTTCATTTTTCTGTGTTTAGCCTCTGGCACGGTGAGTGTTGCAACTTACCTATTAAAAAAAATTAAAGAAGTCTAGCTGAAAAATTTAACCAAAAAGGTTGCATAATTTTTGAAAATTCCACATCCAACCCCTTACTGGACCATATATCAAATCAATAAATATCTCTACCAATAAATTTCTTGTAATTTGTCCCTTTTGAAGCAAATTTGGATTCTTACAATCAAACAAATATGCCATTGAGATTCATGCTTATGACAAACTTTACATATGCACAAATCAATTCTATGTTTGAAAAAAAGTCTCCATAGGTAGCTTATTAGATGTTAAAAATATAAATTTTTGAGTTTGTCTTTGAATAGAAGGTTTTGAAGCTAGCTAAAAAATATAAAAGCCATATATGTTTTTACCCTTCCAACTTGGCTCAAAAACATAAAAAATACAAGAATAACTGGATCAAAACATATTATTAATGATTTTCCAACCTTCCCAACTTGATTAAAGATTATGGGAGCTAGGTGAAACAATAAAATTGCCAGAAATAAATTCAAACAAGAAAAATTCTTATAGTGTGGTTTACTCTTAGGTTGGCCATTATAATCTTTTTTTTAAGTAAAATCTTTCGAAACTTATTACCATGCTTAACCCTTAAAATCCACTTAAGTGATAATGGAATACCTCATTTTAGATCATATACTATGACCCCTCCTTTATTTGGGAAAGTTTATTTGCATGCCTCTTTTTCTAATTGAAGCCGTTTAACCATCAATAATCTCTATCTTCTTAAGTTGGGGATAATGAGCATAGTTGAAAAACAACATGATGAATAATAATTTCGAAAAGCAGAACAAGCTTTTAATAAAACCAAGGACAACCATCCAAACAAAGTTTTAGAGCTCGGGCTCAGCAAAATTTATTCAGCCCTAAATTTCAACTCAGACTTTGGACTTGGTAAAGACTTGTCATATTAAAAAATACATAAATCTGTAAAATAAACATAAATAACATGCAAATATTGTAAAAGAGTGTAAAAAATTAAAGTAGAGAACACAGGTATATTTTTTATTAGGTTTGGACTAAAAGGGAGTACAATGCACATAATAATGTCATATGATGATTGATCATCATCATAGAAAATTACAAATCTATAAAATGTTTACAAATTTCTCCTCCTATTGAAACTCCTCATCACATTTGTGCCCTTGACCTAGATGATAAATATTCCTCCTCAAGAAGAAATTCATCCTCAAGCATGGCATCATCCTTTCCAACCACTGCTAATACTCTCACTTCTGTTGCTGCTGCCTCCCTTTTGAAACTAGTGATCTCCTACTTGGTAAACAAGGGCTCCACATCCTTGGCAATCAAATCAAAACATGAGTCAATGTCATCCAAGTCAGTCTCATCATGAGTCTCCTTTGCCTCCACTTTTTTGACTCAAAGATGAAGATTGTATTGCATAAAAATGAGGTCAGCAAGACACTTTTAGGTCAATTTTCTGTGCTTCTTTGTGTGAATGGCCTCAAACATGGTTCAATTAGCTTCACACCTAGAAGCACTGTAGGGTTGGCACAAAATATGGATGGCTAGGCTTGGAAGATTTGTTGTTTTTGTACCATAACTTCCCACCACAAATTTGCATAGAGGACATTTATAACTTTGTAATTAAACTAGAATTGCATTGATTGAAGAAGTCTATTATGTACATGACTACAGTTGAAGGGACTTTTTCCCCCTTGGTTGTTGAGTCATTCTTTAAGTGCATAAACATGAGGAAAATAGCCTACCCTTCACATCCATGTAAATCTGCAACTTGTCAAGAATTGTGCCTCTAAGGGTTTCACTAGACATGATCCTCTCTTTACATGTGGTGAGGCCATCCATAACCTTTTCATCAGTCTTAAAGGAATCAAAGAAGAAAAAATTGGGGTTTAGGTTTTAGACTATTGCGTGTATGTGTTGGTGTTCCACCAAAGATCAATAATGCATCAAATTGGTTCATATTTCCTTTTTTCCCATAGTAATGTTGGATGGCCTGCTTGGCATTGTATATGACCTTATATAATAATCCATTGGTTTTTTTTCACCATCCACCAAGCATATAACATTGACCAAGGGTTTTGTCACCTAAAACAAAATAGTATGGATTTTTAAAATTAAAATTAATAAAAATTTGAACAATAACAACAAATAAAATGTAAATGATAAATCTAAGAATGAAAAATTTGTAAGTTTACACACTCAACAAAGTAATGGAGTTGAATACTTTGTAAGTTTGTACTCATTAAGTTTACAATTACCTTAAGGATCTTGTCCATGCTTCTGGTAAATACATTATCAATATGTTTTTCGCAACCTTTTCTTTGTTGGCCTTCTTGGAGTGTGGAGATTCTAGCATTGAGTGCTCACAAACATCTGCTTAAGAGACATTAGTGAGACTGCAATGCTTTGCAATGTGATCAAGTTGGTGGCAAATCATGTGACTCCTAATCACACAAACTCCTTTCCTTTTATGTGATTGTGGATGTATTGGTGACATGTCTAGCTTGTTTAGCCACAATTTTCACCCATCCATTTTTCCCATATCCTCAAGTGGGAGATCCATGCAATGGGTGGCACAAGGGGTTGAAAAAATGGTTGTCTGCCTATTCTTAAGAAGTCCTGTTGTCACGTGAAATTGCACCTTGCTTGAAGCCTTTTCAAATGTTCCAATGACACAATGGGACTGATCTCAAGGTGTGGGACTTTGCAGATGAGATCAGACCTCCAGAGAAGGCTGGGCTCAGAGAATTTAACTAAATCTATGCTAATAATCACCAGGGAAAAGGGAGAGGAGTGCAGAAAGGGAAAGGTGATACACCAAGATTTAGGGTGTTTGGATGCAGCTGACATAACACAATAATGATCTCAAATGCTGAAGGGAAATCACACAGACTCATGTAGGTTCAAACAGAGGTTAAGGCAGAGAGATGAAAAGTATGAAAGGGACCGTTTTATCCTCAATACATAGCTTACGTCTATCAAATAAACACAGTGCAAGAACAATCAGAGAGGCAAAACTCAGTTTATATTGATCATAGAAGCTAAATAGCGATTACAAAAGAAGAAGAATTCATTACAGGCATGAAATAGACACAAAATGATACTCTCCTTCATTGTTGAATTGGTGCAGACACATGAGAGGCTCACAAAAGAGCACAGTCCATCAAATCCGCCCAATTTTGGAGAAAACCACAAGGTCCGAACTTGCAAAGAACTTTCTGTCTCTAGAAGTGACCTAGCGCAACCAACCAACATAAATACATCTTTTTTACATGCATATATATCTTTTACAAATCACTGTAGTAGCCATGGATGTGGAATGAGAAGTCAACAAGAAAGAACCGTTGCCCATGCTGCAATAACTTCGTTTTAGTGTCCTTGGAGCGCGCCCACATGGCTCTGCCCATGAAATCCGCTGAAGAAGAGTGTTTGCCCATGCCATGGGTACAAAGATTTAATGCAAATGAGGCTACAGGAGCATGGGGAAATGAGGAATCCATCTTCTACAAGAAATCAGGCTATGAAGAAGCATTAATAGCGACCAAGAGGGTCATTGAGCAGTCCCGTCGTGTTTTGAACAGTAGAAAATGCCTCTAGAAGGCAAAAAGGTCGGGCCTCAGAGGTTGGGCTTTCACCATTGCATCGTTCCTTGAAAAGAAGAACCTGACCTCTGCCTCCGCAAACTTAGTCAATTTTATGAAATTGACGGAGATTGGGCCTCGGGCCTTCTGCCTTCCCAAAGAAGGAAGAAGAGAGAAAGTCTGAGCCCTGCAAATTTGAAGACTTAGCCGCTTTTGCAAAAGTTCGGTGGAGTTTGGGCCTCGGGCCTTCCATCTTCTGCCTTCCGAAGAAAGGAAGAGGGAAGAAGAAAGGTTCGAGCCTTGAAGTCTGAAACACTTAGAAATATTTTGAATGAAAAGAAGCGGAACTCGGGTCCCGAACCTTCCTTCCTGAGGATGACGTCATTGCCACCTGGCAGTTTTCCACGGTTCTGCGGTCACCTTTTGCCTTAATAAAATAATCTCTGTGAAATGGCAGAAACAAACCAAAATACGCCACGTGGCCCGTCGGGAGTGGACCTTCGGGCCTTCCACCTTATGCCTTTTATGAAGAAGATGGAAGGTGAGAAGCTCGAACTCTGACCTTCGACATACATAGAGCTTTTACTTGTTGGGCTTCGACAAGTAGACCTCCATCCTTCAGCCTTCCAAAAGAGAACGTGGAAGAGAGAAACCCCAAAGTCCGGCGCCGAAACACTTAGGCAAATTTGCAAGGGACAAAGCGGGGTTCAGAGCTGATTGGGATGGCATGGCGAAGGGTAGAATTGCAAACTCCGAAACTCCAAAAAGGCAAAAAACACAAGGAAAACTTAGGATTTTCAGGACTTAAGCCATTTTGGGTGTTTTTCTCTTGCATTTCTAAAGGGGAAAACACTTAGAGATTTTGTAGATTTGGGCTATTTGACTAGGAAGCAAAATAGGACAACATTTTGGCGACTTCTCTGGTGTTTGCCTGTTAAACACAAGGGAACCAGAGGCCTTATCAATCCATTGGGCATAGAGTCAAATGGGCAAAACAAGAACAGGGGTTGGCTAGACCAACACAAAACTAAACACTGCCTCCGGGAAACAAGACAAGGCAAAACAAACAAGGCAAACATTCTCCTAATGAGAATGCAACAGAGTGCAAGGGCACTTATTGAAAGAAACCCAGAACAGAAACAAAACTAACCTACACCCAAACTAACCAACCAGAACTGACCTTAAACAAAACCATTAACTGGGTCTTTAAAATAACTGCCCTTTCTCAACAATTTACAATGCTTTACATTCTTGTGGGCAGTTGACAGGAGGTGGGGGAGGGATGGGCATACAACAAATTGACAAAACACTTCCCCAGAAAGAGGACAAACTCACTCACTTGAACTGATTGGGAATGCAGTTCCTGGAAGTGGATAAGTGGGCTGATCCCACATATTTTGATGCTCAACTTCATGCCCAAGAGTAAGCATGACAAGTGGTGACTCTTTCTCATATGTCTCCAACTAGACCAAATGCTTGATAGGACATCCCCTTGAGATGTCATGCAAATCAACAGAGTTGATCTCATGTCTCTGCTCTGATTCTTCATTATTTTTCTACTGGTCATAATGCTTTGGCTCTTGTGGCTCAACTAGAAATATGACTGCCAATATCTTGTGCATAAGATGCTGCTCTTGATGTTCCTCCTCAGGGGATGCCGGCTCGATGTCACATCTTGAGCAGAAAAGATCTATCTCATCCCTAAAGAGGTCTTCGAGCTCTTCAAAGCACATAGGAATGAGAAGATCCACCCTGGCTTCATGGTTTTCTGCATTTTCTAGAACGGGGCCACTTACATGCCCCTTTTCATGAGCTGGAACCTCATTATTATGCTTGGCCTCAACCTGCAACAATTCGCCATCAGTTTCAATGCCCCTACGCTGCTCCGAAATTGCAACCAATGTTGGCATTTGCATGCCTTCTTCATCTTCACTGTAGATGGGCAATTCATTAAATAGAGTGGCATCATCCACCCCTGGAGCTACTAGAGCAATCTCTTCCACCATGCTCTCATCCTTTGATTGCAACTCCACTAGATTTTGCTTGAGCTGTCTTTGCAACTGGAACTCTTCACCATGCTTTCTTTGCATTTTGGTTTCATTATCTTGTTAAAAGCATGAGAAAACTCCCCAAATGAGTCAAATTCCATAAGGTTTAACCTTGCACCAGAATTAGCATTAGTCTCATGTTCAGTGCACTGTTGCTTTATCAGATTTGGCTTAACTTCTTGCAGCAGGTCTGAAATTTTTGTTTCAATGGCATGTGGGGGCTCACAAATAGCTGGCTACTTCACAACAGCCTCCAACACTTCTTTTTCTGGCTCATAGAACCCAACATCTCGCCAAGAGACTGGTCTGTTCTTATAGAGTGAGCTGGTGCATGAGGGTTCATTGTTAGCATGTGGCTTCTCCCTTGTTGTAGGTATCTCCTTCCCCGGATCAACTCTCCAATTAGCCCGATAGACAACAGGCCCACCTTTGAAAAGTGAAATAGTGTCAGGGCAAGGGGGATAACAGGGAACGTGAGCTGGAAGGGCTTCTTGAGAGGGTTGTTCCTGAGGAATAGTAGGATGGATTTGTGCAGGAATAGGCTCCAGTGAAGGCTGAGGGCCTCTAAAACTTGGAATTTTGAAACTGGAAAGTGGTTTTGGAGGCTCAGAGGGTTTCTCTTGCCTGAAGCTTGGGATCTTGAATTTAGGGGTTATTTCTGCTATAGGCTGAACTTGGGTAAAAGGGAGGGGCTGCCTGAAACTGGGAATGGAGGGGATTGCTTGGGCTTCCAGCCTCTTCTGGGCAAGCAATTGCCTTAATTGTTCTTCTTTGGCTGCAATCTCCAAAGCCAGGTTCTCTCGATAGGCTCTTTCCTGCGCTTCCATTTGCTGTTGTTGAAGATGAGCCTGATAAGCAAGCTCTTCTTGTTGTCTGTTATACTCCATCATTTCCTGAATTTCATCCTGCTCCCGTTGGAACCCTCGGAGTATCTCCATCACATCATCTTCGTTTCTCATATTAAAATTGAAGGGTTCCTGCAGCTGGTTATACCCATATTTCTTTTAATGTCGTCCAAATGTTCCCTAAGCTCTAGCAGCTTAGGGTAGTCTTCTTGGGGTTGATAACATGCATTATTAGGATGACAAGAAGATTGAGTAGGGGTGGGAGGGAGGTAAGCATCATGAGGATGCTGATGGCTTGTTGCAGTAGGGGCTTATGACATAAAATCAAGGGCATTTTTGGTTTGATATTGCTGGTATGGGGGCCAATAACTTCTGTGCTGGCCAGGAGGAGGGGAGTAGCCATAACTCCCATAAAAATTTGACATTTTAAGGCATCAAAATGCTAGATATTTATAGAAAATGTCTGAATTAGAGCAAAACAGGTCTACATCTAGAGAAAAATGGATACATACCAAGAAGAGTCGCCAGGTGATTTGAGATGCTTTTGAAACTAGGATAGACTAGGAAAACCACCGAAATCGTAATCAATGGAGTTCTTTAAGTACTTGAACTGGCTGCACTAGTAGATTTGCTCAGCAAAGTCACCATGGTGTTGAAGAACACTGCCCTGAATGGCAAGATGTGCTGAAGAACACACTAGATCCTTCAACGGATGATAAAGCTCATCGAACTGGTCCCACCGGGCGTGCTAGAAACTGTTGTCATGTGAAATTGCACCCTGTTTGAAGCCTATTCAAGCGTGCTAATGACACAATGGGACTGATCTCAAGGTGTGGGACTTTGCAGATGAGATCAGACCTCTAGAGAAGGATGGTTCCTCTTTCTGAGCTTAAGGCTCAGAGAATTTAACTAAATCTACGCTAATAATCAACAGGGAAAAGGGAGAGGAGTGCAGAAAGGGAAAGGTGATGCACCAAGATTTAGGGTGTTTGGATGCAACTGACATAACACAGTAATGATCTCAAACACTGAAGGGAAATCACACTCATGGAGGTTCAAATAGAGGTTAAGGTAGAGAGATGAAAAGTATGAAAGGGATCGTTTTATCCACAATACATAGCTTACATCTATCAAATAAACACAGTGCAAGAACAATGAGAGAGGCAAAATTTAGTTTATATTGATCATAGAGGCTAAATAGCCATTACAAAAGAAGAAGAATTCATTACAGGCATGAAATAGACACAAAATGATAGACACTCTTTCATTGTTGAATTGGTGCAGAGACATGAGAGGCTCAGCAAAAGAGCACAGTCCATCAAATCTGCCCAATTCTAGAGAAAACCACAAGGTCCAAACTTGCAAAGAACTTTTTGTCTCTGGAAGTGACCCAGCGCAACCAACCAACAGAAATACATCTTTTTTACATGCATATATATCTTTTACAAATCACTGTAGCAACCATGGACGTGGAATGAGAGGTCAACGAGAAAGAACTGTCGCCCATGCTGCAATAACTTCGTTTTAGTGTCTTTGGAGCGCACCCATATGGCTCTGCCCATGAAATCCGCTGAAGAAAAGTGTTCGCCCATGCCATGGGTACAAAGATTTAATGCAAATGAGGCTATAGTAGCATGGGGAAACGAGGAATCCATCTTCTACAAGAAATCAGGCTTTGAAGAAGCATTAATGGCGACCAAGAGGGTCGCTGAGTAGTCTCATCGCGTTTTGAACAGTAGAAAATGCCTTTGGAAGGCAAAAAGGTCGGGCCTCGGGGGTCGGGCTTTCACCATTGCATCGTTCCTTGAAAGAAGAAGAACCTAACCTCCGCCCCTGCAACATTTAGTCAATTTTATGAAATCAGTGTAGATCAGGCCTCGGGCCTTCTGCCTTACGCCTTCCCAGAGAAGGAAGAAGAGAGAAAATCCGAGCCCCGCTAGTTTGAAGACTTAGCCGCTTTTGCAAAGGTTTGGCGAAGTTCGAGCCTCAGGCCTTCTGTCTTCTGCCTTCCAAAGAAAGGAAGAGGGAAGAAAACAGATCTGAGCCTCGAAGTCCAAAAGACTTAGAAATATTTTGAATGAAAAGAAGCGGAACTCGGGTCCGGAACCTTCCTTCCCGAGGATGACGTCACTACCACCTAGCAACTTTCCGCAATTCCGCGGTCACCTTTTGCCTTACTAAAATAATCTCCGTGGAATGGCAGAAACAAACTAGAATACGCCATGTGAACCGTCGGGAGTCGGCCGTCGGGCCTTCCACCTTACGCCTTTTATGAAGAAGATGGAAGGCGAGAAGCCCGAACTCCGACCTTTGACATACATAGAGCTTTTACTTGTCGGGATTCGGCAAGTGGACCTCCAACCTTCGGCCTTCCAAAAGAGAACGCGGAGGAGAGAAACCCCGAAGTCCGACACCGAAACACTTAGGTGAATTTTCAAGGGACAAAGCGGAGTTTAGAGCTGATTAGGATGGCATGGCGAAGGGCTGAACTCCGAACTCCGAAACTCTGAAAAGGCAAAAAACACAAGGAAAACCTAGGATTTTCGGGACTTAGCCATTTTGGGTGGTTTTCTCTTGCATTTCTAAAGGGGAAAACACTTAGAGATTTCATGGATTTGGGCTATTTGGCTAGGAAGCAAAATAGGACAACAGTCACCTTGCTGCTTTGTATGTTGCTACATTGTCAGTCACAAATGGCATTCTCAACACTGAAATATCCCCAATTGGATAATTCTAAGAAATGGATGGTTCACCAAACATGTGCAAGCTGGGATAATGAATAAATGCTAAATGTAGGTGCCAACCCTATTTAAATTATGCGGATCATCAATATGTGTTAATCTGAAACAAATACTGGATTCCAAATCAACAACTGTAATTCTGTCCTAAATGTCAAATGGCTGGAATTTGCAAATCAGACCTTCATAATATAACTCATTAAGGTTATCATAAATAACAATTACAACCCTCACAAACTGACAAATAATCCCAGATCTAATTTATACAGCAATATGAGACCCTCTGAATCACAATATAAACTCAGAAATTTCCCTAACAACGATTGAAAACAGCAGTAGACAATCCAAGTAATATTCTCCAATATTATGCAGCCCCTAATGATGACTTAGATCCAAATTAATTATCGGACTTTCCAAAGAACATTATCGACAGCACCAAATGCCTGGTAAAGTCTTCCCTTAAAATATCATTACATCAGCAATAATGCTAAATCATACCCTGTATGGCAGGCTCCACAAACTCTTGCAATGGCTGGGATTAATTGTACGGTGACCCCACTCAAACAAATCTGCCTCTTCAAGTGTTGTGCTCTCCCCTTGACTCCTCAAAGGCTGCGATCCACTAAAACAGCAGGCTGAATAATTAAACCTCCCTTGATTCAGCAGCTCTGGGCCCCACAAGTCAGACCTTGCCTCCTGAATAGCAACAGATTTCAAATAATATATCTTCAAAACTTATGCAAGTTAATATAATCAGTGGTACGGCTGCTTCCTTACTAATGTACGGCGCCTTAGGAGTGCAACAAATAATATATAAACCTCCACTAATATTAATGTGCACAAATCAATCCATCAACCAAATAAGTAGAAAAAGTGCGGTCAAAATTATGAAAGATAAAGATTTGCCGAGGCAAATAAATAATTGATTTTTTATTCTTCAGATCTGAAACTTGCATTGTTTACAACAAAATTTGGAAACTCATAAATATCTTCAACAATTTTGAAACTCTTCTAGATCTCCAAAACCCTCAACAATTTGCTTGCAAATTCAAATCAAAGAACCATCAACGATTAGCTCAAATGCGATCCCTGAGTGGAGCTGCCTCTGACAGAGCAAGAGGGTTTTCATCCTCAAGCTTGTGGTGGAAACTGAAGGGTTTTCGTTTTTGACTGCTGAAAACTCCAAATTGGAAGGAATGATCAAAATGACAAATTGAATGATTTGCTTGATGCCTTTGTCCTCCTTTTATAGTTGCCTTTTTCAAGCCCTCTATTTATTTTGTTTTCCCTCCAAGCATTAAAATTACTTTTTGAATTACATCCATAGGTCCTCTTTTATAATTACTTTTGCATAAAGTGTTAAAAACACTTTTTATTACATAGGACCTATAATAATAGAAAGTGATTGGGCCAATTTTATTAATTTTTAATTCTAAAAAAGGGGACATGACAAACACCCACTTCCATAACTACCTTTGCCAACATATTATACAAAATATCAACATTTTTCACTTCATGGGAGGCATCAATGGATTTAAAGAATACCACTTAGCCACCTAAAGCCACTAGAAAGTTGAACTATGTGTGGTTCCTACCATTCATTCACCCATCAGACACAATATTGCGGCCATTTTTGTGCCAAATTGGTATTTGATTTTCTACTATCACGTCCATATTTTTCACGGTTTCCTCCAAAAAGGGCCCACTCAAATTATATAGAATAGGTGCTTTGAACCCTTTCTTGGCAATAATCAATGCACTAACTAGTGTCTCCCAATATGGGCTCCTTGCTGCATGGACTGGTATGTTGTTTTAATACCAAAAACTTATAGCAGCCATCCTCACTTCATGTTGTGTCTCTTGATTCCAAGTAGTACCTTTGAACAAATACTGCACGCTAGGAGTATTACAAGGAACAAAGAACCCTATGAATACAATTGGCTAGAACTCTTCGTAGTTTACGAGCCTTGCATTTCTGGACCAAATCAAGAGCCTACTAATTCAATATGTGAATGAGGGGGAGAATTCATCACAACTGCAACTGCCTCAATTGTCCTCTTTTTTTTCCCTACTTTTTCTCTTTAAAACTATTAAGGATAGCCTTCATCTTTCATGTAATGTCAAGTTCTACTATAGTACACAATTGCAAATCTCGGCAAGGGAATTGTGTAAGGTGATGTTTGAGGCAATTGATACCTTCACTTATTTGAAAACCACAATAATTGCACATCACTATTTCTTATGTCAAACCTACTTTGCCATGCTTCCAAGTGGGATCACTGGACTTGATACTACTATGGCTGGCTAAGGATGCCATCTCTATAATATATATCACTACAAAGTTAGAAACTGTTGGGATTAGGTGTGTCATACACCTTGCAAGTCCTAATGTTTGAAATATTTATTTATTTGTATTTATTAATTTTTTGTGCCTCATTTGGGAAACGGGGTGTCCCACTTATGACTTGGCCATTATGCCATTTGTATACCTTTGTATGACGTGTGTGTAAGAAGTTGTAAGAGCATCTAAGGTCATTATAACATTGTAAGATGTGGGAGTTACTTATGAGATTGAGATTCTATGATGCATGTAAGAGCACGTAAGAGGGGAGTTATAAAGTCGACCGAAAATCTTGACCAGCATTATGATAGTCTATGACATATGTCATAAAGCATCTTTGAATGGGAAAATAATGCCAAAATGGGGTGCCCAAGTTGGTTGGTGGAATGTGACAATTTTATGACATCTTATGCTATTGGACCCATCATGGCAGGGGGCTTTGGAATTCGGGCCATGGATTTGGGTGCCATTCTTCCCTTGGTTGGCTCATGGTTTTCCAAAACCACTTGTGGCTTCCTTGTTGGTGTTTGTCTATTTATTGGGTGCTTGGGTTTAGATGTTTGGGGAGAGGAGTTTTCGTTGGAAGGTTATGCTGTCGGATTCCTCCAGAGGAGTAGGATGATATTCTCCATCTTAAGGCAAGAGCTTGGAAGTGTATTGTAACTATTATTGTTGCTGAATAATACATTGGTTCTGTGCTTTGGAGAGGATTTCTTTACCTGAAAGGGTTTTCCCCATGTATATTAGTGTTTCTTCTCTTCTATCTATGCTTCTATTCTTTTTCATTCTTGTTTCTAAAAGTGTTATTTTACATGCCGTTATGCTACTGAAATTTTCATAGATCTAAGATTTGCGTTTAATTCCTCTAAGGGTTAATGTGGGAAATGAATTTATGTACTAATTCTGTTTTAAGGGCATAGTTTTTTTGCACTTGTATTAGGCTTTTTCTATAGTAAATCTTTTGGTATTGGAGGTGCATATTAGGTATTTTTCCCAAGTATCAAAGCTAAGGTGGTTCCACGGTTGCATGTACTTGCATGTTGGTTGCATGTGCGTAAATGCCTGTGATGGATCCATGGTGATCTGGTTTTGGGTATTCCTCCATTTTGATTCCTTAGCTTGAGAAGCTTGAGTGACTAATCATTAATCCTTGTTTGAGTGAAAGTCTTGTAGTTGATCTTGTTTTTAAGGATACGATATGGCGGACACTTGTAGAATGGAGAAGGCAGAGCAATATGGAGTTGACCTAGATCTCCTATTTGATGGTATGGAAAAACCCTCTTGCATGGTGGCTAAGTACTTTCATCGTATGGTCATGTGTAACAGAGTGCTCATGTTGGGTGCTTGGCTTTGGCCCCCTGGATACATGCAAAAGCATTGGTTGTCTGGACTATAGCTTGGTGTGCCTATGTTGGGGGCTTGATTATAGCCTTTGGCATTGGAAAGCACTAGTTTATTAGCCCTCAAATGCATGTAGGTTATGGAGTTGACCATTGGATGACTTTGAATCTTCTGGAACAACCTAGCTTCTCCATATGCATGTACATGGTGGTGGTTGAGGAGTTGGCCTATTTGGTGGCCCGGAGTTCCTAGACAACCACTTGGTCCTAATGGATGGTTGTATTTGCATGTTTTAGATTCATGTTGGCTGGATTTGTGGGTTTTGTAGATTTTCTATTCAAAATTTGTGGTTATGCTTATCTGTGTTATTCCATTGTTTTGGTTTAACTATTTTGGTGTTTTCAAATTTGTGGGTCATCTATTAGCCCTCAAATGCATGTAGGTTGTGGAGTTGACCATTGGATGACTTGGAATCTTCTGGAACAACCTAGCTTCTCCATATGCATGTACATGGTGGTGGTTGAGGAGTTGGCCTATTTGGTGGGGCTCGGAGTTCCTGGACAACGACTTGGTCCTAATGGATGGTTGTATTTGCATGTTTTAGATTCATGTTGACTGGATTTGTGGGTTTTGTAGATTTTCTATTCAAAATTTGTGGTTATGCTTCTCTGTGTTATTCCATTGTTTTGGTTTAACTATTTTGGTGTTTTCAAATTTGTGGGTCTTCTAGATGATAAGTGGATTCAGATTTGTATGCATGTCTTTGACATGGATGGTTTTGTAGGTTTTGCATGTTTAACTGAAATTTGTGGTTTTGTATATTTGCAAAGAGACTATTTTTCAAATTGTGAATCTTGTGGGGCTATTTCTAGATGCAAGGTAGTTGCATATTTGCATGCATGCTTAGTGCATGGTTCGAGGAGGTTGGTTGTCACTTGCTTGGTGCATAAGTGTTGGTGGTTGAGGAGTTGGCCTATTTGGTGGCTCGGAGTTCCTGGACAACCACTTGGTCCTAATGGATGGTTGTATTTGCATGTTTTAGATTCATGTTGACTGGATTTGTGGGTTTTGTAGATTTTCTATTCAAAATTTGTGGTTATGCTTATCTGTGTTATTCCATTGTTTTGGTTTAACTATTTTGGTGTTTTCAAATTTGTGGGTCTTCTAGATGATAAGTGGATTCAGATTTGTATGCATGTCTCTGACATGGATGGTTTTGTAGGTTTTGCATGTTTAACTGAAATTTGTGGTTTTGTATATCTGCAAAGAGACTATTTTTCAAATTGTGAATCTTGTGGGGCTGTTTCTAGATGCAAGGTAGTTGCATATTTGCTTGCATGCTTAGTGCATGGTTCGAGGAGGTTGGTTGTCACTTGCTTGGTGCATAAGTGTTGGTATGTGATCAATCAATCAACATTTTGTGGTGGTTCTTGCTGGGTTCTTGAGTTGTTGTCTCCAATTGTGGATTTTTGACATTTTGGATTTGGGTTTTGGATCTAATGTAAGTGTCATGGAAGAATCTACATTTTATCTCTTGATGTCTATGATTTGTTTGTTACTGATGTAGTGTTGAGTCTACTTGCTTTTGGATCTACATTGCTTCATGGATCCATGTTGTATTACTTTGAGATCTACAAGTTGTGTAGTTTTGTGAGCTATCTATACTTGCAAGTTGCATACATTACTTTGATGTGGGCTGTCTATATCCATAGATCTTTGTAGTTTTGATGGTATCTTGTTGTAGTGGGGTTTGGCTATAGACTGTTTGGATGCCATCGTGTTGTAGATTTTGGTTTGGTGGTCCTTCAGTCATCATGATGCATTGGTGAAGTGTAGTAGTGAGACAGTGAGATGGATGGATGGAGCACTTGTGAGTCATAGTATAGTACTTTGGGATCATCATGACATTCCTATAAGAGTACTTTGGGTCACTTGTAGTTGTATCTTCTTGGAACCTATAACAATTATTTTCTTTTGGAGATTGTGGTTTTACTTTGCCCTTTGTGAGCTCTTGATGTTGCAGTTGAGTTCTTTGATTGTGTGTGGGCCATGGATGATCTTTAGTTAGGAGATGCTCATCACAATGCCATGGGTAGCTTTGGACCACTTGTAGTGGGAGCTTTGGTAGTGATGTGATATTGTGCCATGGACTCTAGATCTTTTGTTTTTTGTATCTTGGCATGATATGGGTGCTCTTAGGAGTAGATTTGTCTATTGGAGGCAAATGATCTTCTATGAGGAAGATGTAAATCACAATGTTATGGAGAGTTCCTGGATTCTATACTAATCATGCAAAGGGAGCTTTGGCAATGGTTTGTGGTAATTTGCTAGTTGTGTGCCATGATCATTTTGTTTGGATACTTTAGGAGCTTGTGGTCTTGCAGTTGGAGTTTAGCATGAGATGATCAGTTGTGCACCTATTGCTACTAGTTAGATTTGGTGATGTTGGAGATCTCTTCTTTATGGGGATTGTTTGTTGGAATAGTGACTATTTAATGAGGTTTTAGTAGGAAGACCGAGGAGCGTTCACCTGGAGTTGGATGTGAGTTCATCATGGACTTGATGAGGAGATTGCTCATGGAGAGTCTGTGTGACTCAGTGCGTCTCAGGAGGAGCAATCTCATTCCCCACTCTTGGTCCACTTGGCAAAGAATTATCTAAAAGGTATTGCCCACCTTGTACTTAGATGTATTCTATTTTTTGTGCTTTGTTGTCTCATGGGAATTATTACAAGTCAGATGGTAAAATATTGAATTGAATTAAACAATAAGCGACACACGCTTATAAAGAATTACATATGTACAAACTTAGCAAGTTTCTAAAATAGAAACTGTAGAAGATCGTGAAGATGATCTTACCAAACTATTTACAATAAGTAACAAGAATGACTATTAAATAAATATGACATAAGTATTATTCTGATACCCTTCCTTAATGGTCAATCTATCAACTACACCAAGAGACCCCCTGAATTTTACAAACTTATCTGGACTAAGGGACTTGGTGAGGATATCTGCTGTCTGATCCTCTGTCGGAACATACAGCAACTGAACTGATCCGTCTTCAACAAGCTTTCTGATGAAGTGACAATGAGTTTCCACATTCTTGGTTCTTTCATGGAAGACTGGATTCTTGGCAAGTTTGAGAACTCCCTGATTATCATAGAACAAGGGAGTTGGACCTGCTTGAGATATTTGCATATCCTCAAGCATCCGGCGAAGCCAAACTGCCTTAACTGCTCCTCGATACTCTGCTTCTGTCGAGGAGAGAGCCACTGCCTGCTGCTTCTTATTAGTCCATGTGACTGCACCAGATCCCAAGCTGAACACATACCTAGAGGTTGATTTCCTGTCATCAACTGAACCTGCCCAATCTGAGTCTCTGAAACTACTGAGTCTAGGATCATGACTCCTAGTGTAAAGAAGTCCATAATCAAAAGTTCCCTTCACATAATGCAGCGCACGCTTCGCTGCTACCCAATGATCAGCCTTGGGGGCTGTCATGAAGCGTGAAATGTAGCTCACTGCAAAATTGAGGTCAGGTCTGTTGATGGTTGTTTTTCAACAAGTCAACAATTAAAGTAAAATACTGAGTATCTGACTCCCTCTTGAGCAAAGCCTCTCGGATGCTGAACTAGGTGATCAAACGAGATGACTCCAAGGTTCCTTCTGATGTTTTCGGTAAGAGACAGCTCAGCGATTAAGTATGAATTTGCTGTTAACAAACAAAGGGACTTACACAATTGTTCAAGTAACTTGTTGTTTCAAGGACTATGGAAGTGAATACTAGAGAGCCTAAGTACTGCAATTGACGCGTATGATTTAGCAATGGATGTTCTTTGGTCCTAATCCTAACTGAATGATAAAAAAGAGGCAAAAGATGTAGGGTTTAGAAACACTAATCTAATCCTAAATGCAAGGACGTTTACTACTTGAAGTGAAATCGAACCAAATCCTGCTTCGCCAAGATAAAACAACTACACAAGATAGGTGCAATCTTCAAAGGTGTACAAGATGTTTAAATCAATTATGCTCATGAAAGATTCAACAAGCATAAAGATCAAATTGACGTTCAATTGTTCAGACTAACCATGCACTGCAATCCACAAGCCGTAGACTACAAATGGTATGAACTTATAGACTTCACCACAAAGCAATAAAGCAACCTTTCATTAACTAACTTAAACTTAAAGAAAAAACTTATAACTTAACTTAATATTCGTTTGAAAATTGAAACCATGCAACACTCAGAAACATAAATAGAATCACCAAAACAATGAATCTTTTATTATCTCAGAGAGCTCTTACAACAATTTCAGAATTTCCAACCTCTTCAAATGAGAGCAATGAGAGCTCTTTTATAGACCTCAAAGGAAAGAAGGGTCAAGATCGATCGGCCGAATCAGCGGACCAGATCAAGCCACATCACAAGTAGTTGTAACAAACTATCTTTTATTAAATGAAGGAGGCTCACTTTATTAAATGAAGGAAGCTATGAAGGAGAGAACAAAGGCACGCTTTCCAAGAAGATAAGGAAGCCACATCATGTGCCCTCTATGTAGTAGTACTATGAGATACAATGAATCTAGACACAATTTGAACAATATCCTCTATTGGTACACTTGTCGCCGCATTAATGGATCCTTCTGCCACTGCCACATCTGACTCATAGACGCCAAGTGTCTTCTCCCAGTCGTTTATCCAAGACTTATTTTCTCCAAGACGATATGCAAGTGTGAATATACTATCCAGTTGACCCTCATCAAGTCCATCATATTGAAAGTAGAATGCCTTAACTTGTTGCTTCATGTTTTCAACAGTAACATTTCCATAAGGATTACAAATTGTTGTCAAAGCAGTGTATATATGATTTTCTGTTCTTAGAAGAACACTTCTTATCCTGGACATATCTACTTCAATTTTATCAACCAGTTGCCCCTTGTTGTGAAAGGAGAAATACCAAGTGATGAAGTCATGTAGAGTATCTCTATCAATCACCTTATCATGAATTAGATCTTCTAATGGAGCTTCCATTAAACTCTTGAGCTATGGCATGTATTGCTCTTTGATCGGTTTGAACTCAGCACAATTTCTTAATAAAGCTTGAACTCGATCTTTAAGCTTAATGACTCTATCATACACTTGCACAATTTCCTCAAGGTGAGTATAGGCCTTCTCTTCCGTCTTTTCTATCCATCCTTTCATCATTTGAGATGAAGTTCTCATGTTTTCAACTTGGGATACTGTTTCTTGTGGAAGAATGGACGGAGGAATTGGAGTAGCTTCCTTCTGTTGGATAGGCTGCATGACTTGCTGAATGTAGTGCTTCAATGTATTAAAATCTTGTTCAACCTTCATCCTTGCTTCTCTTTCTTGCTTCAACATGCTTCTTACACTGTTCACTGACTCTTGTAGTTCCTCCTCTACCTGTTCCCTTGTGATTGGACCCATGCCAATAGTAGTCATATTGTAATCCTCAAGTGTCATATTTTCTAACTCCTTGTCAATTCTAGGAACAACTATATGTACCTCTCTATTTCCAGCAGAATCTTGAGTGATTTTGGAAAGGACTGTTGCTTTCTTCTTCTGATTACTCTTCTGTACATTTACAAGCAATTCCTCAACTGGAGCAGGCTGATAAGTTTCTACAATTGTACTTTCTTCAATCCTTTGCCTCAACCAAGGTGGAAAAGCAGAAAGATCTCACTGTCCTTGAACTTGACTGTGTTGAACACGAGCTACTTCCTCATCAGATTCTGCTTGACCTACTTCATCTTGATCAAGATCATCATTCTCCTCCATTATGACAGTGGGACTTGACTGAATCTCTTCTGACGGAATCAAGGCAACTTCTTCTATAACTTCTATCTCTTATATTGGATTCTGAACAACTGAAGCACCTTCTTGTGGATTAGATGAAGTAGATGGATTATTCTTCTTTTGAGGTCTTTGGCTTGATTCTCCTTGATCTTGACTAGGTCTTTTCCTCTTTCTAGCTGGATTATTACTTTGATCATTCCCACTGTGTTGTGGTTGGCTATGTATACTATGCTGTCCTGGTTCTCCTTCATCCATCTTATTGTAAGTAAGAACTTGGCCTTCATCATTCATCTCTTGCAATAGTTGACTGATACATACTTGTGTCATGGCTAAGACCGGTTTTATCAATTCTTCTTCGGACACATCCTTCTTTGACCAATCAACTGTATAAGGCAAATCCTTTATCTTATCAAATTCATCTATCAACAAAGTATCATCTTCGGTGAACTGGTCTGGAATCCTGAAAACTTTGGAAGCTCTAACTAAATCCCAGGTGAGTCTCGAACTTTGAAGTGTTCGGAGATCATCTTCATCTTGGGCACTGGCCCAGTGATCTTCCAACTGCTTGACATGCTTGAATTCTCTGTTGTATTTCCAGCAAACTTGAAAAGGATCAAAGTTAAGCCTCTTGGTGCCATGAGTTTGCAAATGATATGCCTGTAGCTCTATCTCAGAATATTCAGCTGCTGATAATGATGGACACTCCAAATTTTGTCCAAGAAGAAGTGGAAACTGGATCCCTCCTTTTTTCTTCAACTTCTGCAACCTGATGAGTTCTAGGAGTTGCCTTGTAACCTCTAGCATCACCATCCTATTGGTTGGATATCTTGGTAATCTGTATGGATATGATGTAAACCCTTGGATCCTTAGGTAAGTGTACCTTTCATGCTGAGTATACCAGTGTCCATATGCTAAAATGAACTCTCTCGCTGCATTAGACAACCTTTTATGAAATTCTCCCCTTAGTTTCTTCATTATGAACATAGCAAATGCATCATTGAACCTTGTATAATGATTGATACTCTTGAGGTGCAACTGAGGATAACACTGATGCGATAGGTATTTATTAGGCCCAATGCCGACTTCTCCTCTTTTGGTCAAACTTGAGTAGACTTCATTTCTTGCGAGAAGGTACACTACATAGGAACTCATATGACAAGTCTTGGTCTTAGCAAAATTGATGAACTGCTCATGTATACTCTGACTGATAAGTCCAGCCCAATCAATCATTTTCCCTTTGAGAACTGACTTGATGAAAGAGTACATCCAAGGCTGAAAGGTAGCAGATTGCGGCATTCCTGTCATTCTATTTAGAAACATAATCAAGTATCCAATTTCAGGATGAAAATCTGACTTATGAAATTGCGGAGGATTATTCATATTGAACTTCATAGCTGGATTGGCCATCCATTCTCTTCTTATTTCTTGCAACTTTGTCTTGGAGTCGACATCATATTCCTGTTGACCTTGTTGTATCGAGATACTGATCATTCTTTCCCTAGTTGGAATGTTGAAAGTTTCTTCAACTGCCTCCTTTTGCAAATAGGCTAATATCGTTCCATCTTTGGCTGTAATTTGCCTTGTATCTACATCATACTTCTTGACACATTCGATGATCATCTCTGGACACGGCAAAGCTGGCGGAAAACAAGCAGCTTCAATGGCTTCACTCCTCATGATGGCTCGAGCAAGACTACCTCCGTTAGGTTCCTCAAGGACTGACTTGATATCTTCCAAGTTGCTGTTGCCCATATTCGTGTCTCCTACATTTGTCCACCTTGAGACGAGCTTTGATTCGGGAATCTTCCCCTTGGCATCCATCCGGATCTTCGCTTGTCGTTCCTTGGAAGTCATGGCCATAATCCTGCAAACTCGACGCGAATAAGTAATTGCAAACACAATCTAGACTTCACTTCAGCTACTTTAGTGGATTAGATTTATGAAGTTTTCCTCTACAATTATGAAATATTGCTATCTAGACTCAAGGAATCTATGAAAATCCACTTATCCTTCTTAAATTTTACCAATACTTGAACAATTTTAATGTATCTAAAGAAGGAAAAAGAAGAAAATCAGATCAGAAAATATTCATATCAGACTTACTTGATAGGCTGCTTTGAATTTGATACCTTGAAATTTGATCCACCACTTGGTTGGATTGACAAAATCAAATTTGTACTTCTATAAAATCTTCTTGTTGCTGCTCCTTGAAGACAAATCTGCTCTTGGAAAACAAATCTGCTCTTTGAAATGATAAAAAATGAAAAGGAGATGAGGTATATATATATAATTTGCTTTAAAACTTTACCTCTTACCTAGGCCGACCTCCTTTATTATAGTGAAAAAACATTTAATTTTGATTGATCTTTATTTAATAAATGCAATTTCCACGTTTTTCAAGATAAAAATCATTAAATGTTTATAACTTCCTTTGATTGGTGCATTGGATGGGGCCTTGACGATCTCCTTGTGAATTGCAATTACCTTCTCCCTCAAGCGCATTGGATCAAGAATTGAAATCCTCTTGTCTTTCGCATGTGTGGCGCTTTGGATCAAGGTTTGAATTCCTCCTAGCATTTCGCATTGGATGAAGGATTGAAATCCTCTCAACACTTCGCATTAGATCAAGTCTTAAGACTCCTCTCAACATTGCTTTAGTTTGAACTAGTTTTCACTTGCTTAAGGGAGTGGCGCATTGGATGGGTAACTTAAGATCTTCAAAAATGAACTTCATTCTCCCTTCATATATGGCGCACTAGATCAAGGATTGAAATCCTCAAGTTCCTAGCGCATTAGATAGGTAGTTTGAAGTCTTCAAAACAAGCTTCATTCTCCCTTCATGTATGGCGCACTAGATGCCACTTTTGATTTCTTCCTGTTTGAGCACTTTGATAAGGGTCTTGGAAGTGGGCGCATTGCTTCACTATGTTGAAATCTCCAAAACTTTGGTCTATTAGATGAACTTTACCTTGAAGTGAATCATACATGGTGTTGGCGCATTAGATGAGGCATGGAGAATCCTCTAGAAACAAATCTCATTCTTCCTTCTGTTGCGCATTGGATGAGCTTGAAGTGGGCGCATTAGATCACCTTGTTGGAAGCTTCAAAACTTAAGGGTGTTCATGAAGTTGGCGCATTAGATAAGGCTTTAAAATCCTCTGAACTAAAACCTTGAAGGCTTGACCTTGGATGTTCACCTTCCTCCTTGTAGGGCGCATTAGATCATCTTTTCGGAATCTCTGGAGTTTCCCCTCATGAGGTCGCATTAGATGAGGCATTGAAGATCCTCTAGACTTCGCCTTGGAGACTTGACTGGATAGACGCATTGGATCAAGGATTGAAATCCTCTGGTTTCTAGCGCATTGGATAGGCTTTTGAAATCCTCTGGTCTCATATTTGGTGAAGTGGTTCTAACACTTGTGTTGAATGTTTGAGTTGTCCATTGGCGCATCAGTTGAAGGATAAAAATCCTCAAGTTTTGGTGCATTAGTTCAAGTTTTCAAATCCTCTTCAAGCTAGATCCTTCTCAAGTCAACAAAACCTTAAGACTTCTTCTTCTTTCTTGGTGGCGCATCAGTTAAGGGATTGAAATCCTCAAGTTTCTCTTCAAAAAAATTTAGATTTCGGGATCCATCCTCTTTCCTAGCGCATTGGTTGAGCTTTTCAAATCCTCTAATACTCATCATCTTTTAATTCGCTCCAAGATTCGCTCTAAGAGGTGTCTTTTCATTTTCGCATTAGATCAAGGCATTGAAATCTTCATGTTTTCCTTCAAAATGATACTTTTGGTTTGGGCGCAGTAGATCATTGATCGAAATCCTCATACCTTTTCGCATTAGATCAAGGTTGGAGATGGGCGCATTGGTTCATCAAGTGGAAATCATCATCTTCAAGCGCCTTTTTCCTCGTGATTTTGCGCCACTTAAGTGCCCCGTCGCACTAGATCAGCTTTTTGAATCCTTTGGAATTGTCAGGCATTTTTCAGGATCGCGAGGGTAAAGGTATATTGAAAAATATATTTAAGTATAAGTTAAGTATACTTTAAATATTTTTCAATATACCTTTCAGGATGTTTGAGATAGGTCCCGAATCCACCGGATTTAAGATGCAAAATATAGAATTTGGAGGATTCACCAGATTTCAGACTTAGCCATTTTTTCAGGATTTTCAGGATTTCAGGCTCCAGACTTAGTCTTTTCAGGGTTTCAAACATTCTTCAGGATTGATCTCAACATTCATTATCTAGATGGGATTTGATCACAATTCTTCATCACTGCAAGTTGATCTGCCTCTTAATCATGAACCAATGATCGTAGAAGGGGGAAATCACTACCGGATCGGCAGAGGAAGATACCCAGGACATCATCAAAAACTCATTGAAAACTCATTGAAAGCACAGAGCTCAAAAAAAAGGGGGTCCCTATTCCTAATGGGGTGATGTGTGATTTGGTCACAACAAGGTCTAGTGGCAGTGAGATAGATGAGGCTGCCCACTAGTTGCTTGAACAATGATTCATCCACTATAGGTGAGTCTAACTTAGCTGACAACTTAAGCCCTTTTTCCATGGGTGTGGAGGCAGGTTTGCAATCCTGCATACCGAACTTATCCAGGAGACTTCGAGCATACTTGGACTAGGAGATGAAGATACTGCTCTCAGTTTGCCAAACCTCAACACCTAAACAATAATGCAAGAGTCCCAAATCTGTCATGTCAAATGTGCTGCACAAATCCTGTTTGATCTTAACGATCAAATGTGCCGAGCTACCAGTAATGATCAGGTCATCCACATAGACAACAAGAATTAGAATATCACTACCAGTGCGTTTGACATACAAATTAGAGTCAGATGGACTCCTCTGAAAGCCATGATTTGTGAGGTACTTGTCAATCTTGATGTACCAAGCCCAAGGAGCCTGTTTTAGGCCATAGAGTGCTTTTACCAATCTGCACACCTTGTGTTCTTGACCAGCAGCCTTGAACCCTGGAGGCTGCGTCATGTAGACTTCTTCCTTCAACTCACTATTGAGGAAAGCACTCTTAACGTCCATCTGATGGACTTTCCAACCAAACTGGGCTGCTAAGGCAAGGACAAGCCGAATGGTACTCATCTTGGCTATAGGAGCAAAAGTCTCCTCGTAGTCAATGCCTTCCTTCTGTGAGAACCCCCTAGCAACGAGACGAGGTTTGTACTTGTCAAGGGCTCCGTCAGCTTTGATTTCACCTTATACACCCATTTGCAGCTAATGGGCTTCTTCCCTGAAGGAAGATCAGAAAGGACCCAAGTGTGATTTTTCTGAAGACTGGTATACAAACTCCATAGACTTTTCCCGCTCAGGAATTCCTTTAGCCTCTAAATATATCTGAGGCTCATAGACACTGTGAATGTTGGCCATGAGAGCAAAATTAATTGTATGCTGCTGTTTGCTCTTGTTTCTAGATGATCTATCCTCAATGAGCTCATCATCATGAAGATCTCCAATAGTCTTAGCCCACCATTTAGGCCAGAGAGTAGAAGTGCCAACATCGGATGCAACAGGAGGAGTTGGAACTATACCTAGAACAGGTTCAATAGGTGGAAGACCAACATTATCCCTCCCATCAGGTGCACCTAACGGAAGATGAACACCCAAATCAGAAGCCTTCAAAGGCTGATCCTCAGAATGCTGCACAGACGAGGAAAGATGAAAAGGTCCTCGTTCTTCATCAAAGACAACATCTCGACTGAAGATAAGATGATTAGTATCTATATCAATCAACCAATAAGCCTTATGGTTGTCACTGTACCCTCTGAACATAAGCTTTTCACTCTTGGAATCCAACTTTGAGCGCTTGGCATCTGGAATCCATACATAAGCTAAAGAGTCAAATATTCTCAGATGACTGATCCGAGGTTTGTGACTAGTCCAAGCTTCCACAGGAGTCTTCCCCTTAACAGCATATGTAGGAGACCGATTAAGGAGATAGATAGCAGTGTAGACTGCTTCTGCCCAATATTTCTTAGGAACACTCCTGTGTTCTAACATGGAACGGGCCATCTCAGTGATTGTGCGGTTGCGCCGCTCTACAACACCGTTTTGCTGAGGAGTACATGGTGTCGTTAATTGGCGTTTGATGTCATGTATATCACAGAAGTTGGAGAAATTAGTAGAACAAAATTCCCCCCCATTATCTGACCTAAGAGTGACTATGGAATAGCCAGACTCTTTCTCTACTAAGGCCTTAAACTTCTGAAATACAGTAAACACATCTGATTTCTGTCTGAGAAAGTACACCCACATTTTATGACTGAAATCATCAACAAAAAGCAAGAAATACTTGCAACTAGTAACAGAAGGTGTATTCATTGGCCCACATACATCAGTGTGAACCAACTGTAGTACCTTAGAGGCTCGCCATGAGTCACCATTCGGGAACGGTGCCCTGTGTTGCTTCCCATCCTAACAAGCTCCACAAACGCCATGATGCTGAGTCTGGGTCTCAGGTAAACTGGCTACAAGTCCCTCCCGAGCTAGCTGAGAGAGATAGTGCACATTTAAGTGCCCATACTGCTGATGCCAAAGACTAGTGATGGAAGAATTTCTGGCTGCCATGGCTAACTTTGGAGAATCACCTGTATCCACAAGTTTGTATAGACCATGATCCTCAATACCAACAGCCACAGTCGTGCGAGTCTCCCGATCAACAATGGAGCATTTGTGTGCACTGAAAACCACATCCAACTGAGGAGAGTGCTGCATAATCTGACTGATAGAGAAAAGGTTCAGTTCCATGCCAGGAATGTAGTATACATTGAGGAATATGAGATTCCTGATGGTGATAGGTTGTCATTTGATGTCAAAAGTATGTTCATATCAGGAGGAGATGGTGCAATGAAAAAATTGCCTTAGTTGTTGCAGGATATCATGAGGAGATAGTTTACAGAGATATGGAAAATTGATGTCATACATTTGAGGTCGCTTGTTGTGAATTTAAAAGTCACAGGTTATGCTTTCATGATGCTTGTTTTTCAATGTCTCCATGTTGCATGAACAAGTTGCAAAATGTAGGTTGTGCTTCTGTCATCTTCATAAGTTGATATGTCTAATGCATAAAATCAGATGTCTTGATATGATTGGTGTAAATCTCTATTCACTCATATCAAATAATGATCAGGATTGAGAAGTTGATCTTCATATCGGGTTGTCATGGATGTTGGACATCAAGATCGTCAAGAGTTATGAGGAGTTATACTAGTTCATATGTATTGTCACCGATTGTTAGGGTGATGGAGTTCATTTGACATCATGTTGTTTACAAGTGACAGTGACTTGATCCAAATAACACGGAATGGTCTTCATAGTGACAGTTGTGGCATGATCTCATGTGTTCTCACTGTGATTGGTCTACTCTTCTTAGAATACAGAGACATCAAAGCTTTGCAGAGAGTTAGTATATTATCACTTAAGGTATTCATAGTTTCAATAATGCTCATGGAGGTTAAATGATCAGAGTTCAAATGGTTCATCCTTGAAGTGCTTTTGTAAATATCCTTAAGTTTTTTTTGAGCACATCATAATAAAAAGCATTTTTGTTTTAAAAATGTTTTGACTTGTTGGACAGGTCACGGGCCACTTAAGTGGCAGCCTAAAGGGTCTAGGCAATGTGAATCACCGGCCCTCTTTATATGCATAACTGACTCCATCGGTCCTCATCTATTTTGTTTATGGGCGGCATGAAGTGAGCGGTGTACATAATGTTTTTATAGTGAAAGCCCGATTCCTTTGAAAAGCATCGTATGAAGATCATCGAATATAGTGGGAGCTGTTGTTTTAAAGTGAAATTTATAATATTTATACTCCTAGTGAATATTCGAAGGGGAGCACCAAGTCTTTTTTAATGTGGTTTCTAAACCTTATTTTATGGGCCCCTTTTCTTACACTAACTTCAGTCATTCATATGAGCATCGGTTGCATTGAAAATGTTTTTTGATATATGAAGAGTATTAAAAAGAGCCCCGAATATGTTATTTGATGAAAAAGCATTTATAAAGCTTTGTAAAGGTTGGGGCACGTTTTGTGCAATGTTTTTAGAAGTATTTTTTTAGGAAATTTAAAAAAAAAAAAAATTTCTATTTTATTTGCCTTTTAAAAAAGGCATGAGATCCATTATAGAATGCATAGGCGTTTTTCAAGGTGTTGGTGGATTTTTTTAAAAAGGCAATTTTTAAGAAAATCCATTCTAGTTTTAGTGAAGAATTTAGTGAAATTTTTTTTTGAGAAGATTATGTCTTTTTATGAAGATTTTTATCAGAGAAGAGAAGGTGAAAGGTTTTCATTCACAATATTGTTTCAGATGAAGTGTTTTTGCAGTGAGAAGGATTTTCAAAGAAGATGAAAGGTTTAATGAAGATGAAACTTTGTATTACAGAAAAGAAGAATTTATTTGAAGACATTGAAGAGAATAGGAAGTTGGATTTTGAATCTGAAGGGTCATTTGCAGACAAAATGAAATATTGTAATTTTTGTTATGTGAAGTTTTTGAAAAGAATTTCCAGGTGCTTCAACAAGACTGAGGAAGATGGAATAATATGTTTTTGTTTCAGATGCAAAGTCAAATTAACTTTGTTACAGGGGATTGATTTTCTTTTGCTGGAATATGAAGGATCATGCATGAAGGTTTTTTTTATAGAAGATGAAAATGAGGACAGAGATTTTATTACAGGGGCAGATTCAAAATATATTATGATGAATTGTTTTTGCAGAATGGAGATCTATTTGATGCAATCAGATATTATTTTTTTCAGAGAAGATGAAAGGTTTTGATAAAAGGATAATGAAAATATGTTTTGAAGGTGAAAGGACATCAAATTTGTATACAATAGTTTTTCAGCTGCATTGATGCAAATATATAAACAGACATTGATGAAACATATTTGTGTGAAGTGTAGTTGAGTATATCCGGATGTAGGATTGTTTGAATAGAATGGACATTTGACAGACACAAGAAAGAGAAGAAATGTTTTGTATTGAAACAGAGAAACCCTCTGAATTCTAGTTTTCAGTTTGTTCTGTATTAGGGGTTGGTGCTCCTTGAAGCTGGTGCTTCTAAACAGTATGCCAGTGAGGCTTGTAGGTCAGTGAGACCTAATTGTTTGCCAGTGAGGTATATCAGTGTAGGAAGTGGGTGCTTCTATTTGGTATTGGAGTTGGTGCTCCATAAGGAGTTGGTGCTCCTAGATACATTTTGTATTGCCAGTGAGGCATGATTTTCAGTTAAGCCAGTGAGGCAGTTTCGAGTGGTTTTTCTACCCCGAGAGGGTTTTCCACTCCAGTAATTCTTGTGTTAATGATATGCTTCTATGTGTGTATCTGCTTCTATGTTGAGATTTATCTCTATGTGGTCCTGCTCATAATTTTTATTATCAAACCTATACATGTATGTGTAATAGTTTATTGATGACTGTCTCTTTCTGACTCTTGTAAATTAAAAGTTCTAATAAGTTGCAAAAATCTACACAACATTGATTCACCCCCCCTCTCAGTGTTGTCCTTAACTCCTACAATTCCTCCCACTAGATTGAATCTGAACAGTGCCCTTGCCGACAACTGTATGCTCTTCACCTCCAAAAACCACTGAGGCACCGAAGGGAGAGAAATCTGTGAACCAATCATGCCGATGGGTGAAGTGTTGCGAGGCACCTAAATCAATGTACCAGGCATAGGACTTTACATGATCTGTAGGTCTTTTAGCCATAAAGGCGTAAAAGGCAGATTCCTTCTGCTCAGTGTGCTCGACAACATTAGCTTTCGGCTGAGACCCTCCCTGCTTCTTTTGTTTAGAAGATTTTGAGACACATTCTTTCAACACAAATTCCAAGGCACGGATTTTGAGACACCCAGAAACATCTAATGACAACCCAAAAATCTTCTCGAAAAACCTAGAAAGAATCTGAGATCAGAATTTTTTTGGACTGAAATAAGAGGATTTATTGCCAAAACCCTAGTCGGATAGAGATGCGCCAACAATAATAGAAAGACCAGTCTGCAACCTCGAAACCCTAGCCGCTATAGATAAAAATGGCACCAAAAACAAGGGCAAGTCCGTAGAGCCCACAAGTTGCAGAAAAAAACGCAAGTAAAACAGAAGGACGAAACCTGTCGAGGTCGCAGGGACAGGCTTTCGTAGAAAAAAAAGAAGCCACACAGGTCACGATGCAAACCAAGCATGCGAGGAGCAAAAACGTGGGCAAGAAGTTCGAGCACAAACTCCCGTTGAAAATACGATTGCAGAGGAGCCATCACGGGATCTTCCCAAAAAACAAAAGAAAATTCTCTCGAAATTAAAAAAAAAAACTTAAAAGGCTCTGATACCATATTACAAGTCAGATGGTAAAATATTGAATTGAATTAAACAATAAGTGACACACGCTTATAAATAATTACATATGTACAAACTTAGCAAGTTTCTAAAATAGAAACTGCAGAAGATCGTGAAGACGATCTTACCAAACTATTTACAATAAGTTACAAGAATGACCATTAAATAAATATGACATAAGTATTATTCTAATAGGAATGAGTTTTGAGTTGTAGATGTTAGTTCTGGAGGGCTTATTTGAGGATTACATGGCATGGTGTCTTTTTCCTTTGTTTTCTCATGGGGTTGAGCTCTTGAGTAGGATTGGGCTCTAGAGTAGGACTGTGCTCCGGAGTGTGCTACGAAGTTTTGGTTATGAGTGCAAAGGATATTTTTGGGCATATTCCCTAGTGATGGGAATGGTTGTTGGTTTGATCTTCCTTCACTTGAGAAGCTTACATCCTTAATGGTTTATTGATTTATTACTATTGTGTTTGACTTTGGGGTTGGACTATTGGATGTTAAGGTTTTTCTGTTTGGGGTTTCAAAAATGGGGATCTTACTTGTTGTAGCTTGAGCACTCAATGGTGGTGGGAGGACATGGTATGTGTTATGGTTTCTAGTTTTTCTCTTTATGATCATTGTTTCTTCTTGGAGGTTCGTAGTCATGTGATTTGGAGAACTTGGGAGAGTTGAGGAGATCAGGGGTGAGAGAGTGAGTAGAAAACTGTTGGAGTAAGTATGCTCTATTTTGTAGCATTTTGGTTGCAATTTGCATATCATTGTCTATGTTCTTTGATATTGGTTTTGATGATATGAGCCACACCTTTTGTGAGAGTGTTGTTGGTGGACTTTGTGTTGCTTTGGTTGGCACCAGACCAAACATTGCTCGTGCAGTGGGAGTTCTAGGAGGTATATGTGTACTTGGTGGACAAGTTTCATTGGACTACAATATCAAGGGTCTTTAGGTTTTTAGCACATTGGTGTGTTTGTTACCATGGGAGACGGTAACCTTGAGCAGGACAATGCATATACAGGGATGAGAACTACAGTGTGGGCTGATATGTAGAGAGTAGAAGGTCTATCAATGGTTGGGATTAGTTAGATGTAAGCAACTGGTTGTGGTCATTGTTCTGAGTAGACTAGAGTATGTGGTGCATACTTGATCTTGTTTTGGAAGAGATTGGACTTTTGGATGTGTTTTGATAACGAGCAAAAGATGGCTATAGTGAGTTGGTGCTCCAGAGTTGGGCTCCTAGGTTGGTGCTCCAAAGTTGGTTTGGCTTCATAGTGTGCTTTGGAGTTGGTTTTGTGTGTTCCGAAGCTGGTGGCTCTTAAGTGTGCTTTGGAGTTGGTTGGCTTTGAGTGTGCTCCGAAGTTGATTATTACAGATGCCTCTATGAAGCTTGTGACCACATTGCAGTTTAGTTGGGACATGGTTATACCCTTGGTGGATAGTCCATATATTTGTTGAAGCTTCCTTTTGCTCTTGCAAGGTATACAACAAGTGGGAAAATGTTGGGATTAGGTGTGTCATACACCTTGCAAGTCCTAATATTCGAAATATTTATTTATTTGTATATATTAATTATTTGTGCCACATTTGGAAAATGGGGCATCCCACTTATGACTTGGCCATTATGCCATGTGTATGCATTTGTATGATACGTAAGAAGTGTAAGAGCATCTAATGTCATTATGGTATTGTAAGATGTGGGAGTTACTTATGACGGATTTTATGATGCATTAAAGAGAATGTAAGAGGGGAGTTACAAAGTGGACCAAGAATCTTGACCAACATTATAACAATCTATGATGGATGCTATAAAGCATCTTTGAATGGGAGAATAATGCCAAAATGGGGTGCCAAGTTGGTGGGTGGAATACATCAAGTTTATGACATCTTATGACATGACTATTTTTAGCTTGTTGGACCCATCATGGAAAGGGGACATCAGAATTTGGGCCGTGGAGTTAGGTGCCATTCTTTCCTTGGTTGGCTCATGGTTTTCCAAAACTACTTGTGGTTTCCTTGTTGGTGTTTTCCTATTTATTGGGTGCTTGGGTTGAGATGTTTGGGGAGAGGAGTTTTCATTGTAGGGTTATTCTGTCGGATTTCCTCTAGAGGAGCAAGATGATATTCTCTATGTTAAGGCAAGAGCTTGGAAGTGTATTGTAACTATTATGTGTTGCTGAATAATGCATTGCTTTTATGCTTTGAGGACTGGCGTTTTTTATCCAAAAGGGTTTTCCCCATGTATATTGTTGTTTCTTCTCTTATGTTTATGCTTCTTCTATTCTTCGTCATTCTCTTTTCTAATAGATCTAAGATTTGCATTTCTTTCCTCTAAGGGTTAATGTGGGAAATGAATCTATGTCTTGAGTCCGCTTTAAGGGCATAGTTTGTTTGCACTTGTATTAGGCTTTCTGTATAGCAACTCTTAAAGTATTGGAGGTGCATACTGGGTATTTTTCCCAACAGAAACCCTAGTTAAAAAAAATAACTTAAATTTTTTTAAACCGTAGCAAAGAAAGAAGAAAACGAAAAAATAGAAACAAAAACAAAATGTTGAAACCCAAGAACTAAAATGGAAGAATAAACAGCAAAAACATAAAAGTTAAAACTATTTAAAGAAAAAAAAAATTTATGTACCTCTCAAATCCAGTTAAAAAAATCCTTCAAATCTGTCGATAATCACTTCAAAGTAATTTAAAAACAGTCAAATATGTGTTAATATGGCAGAGCACAACTACAAAGTTGACAAAATGAGGGAGTTTAATGTGTTCTAAGCTTCAACCTGTCAATATGATGTGGTAGGCAAGTTCCTAGGTATGAATTGCGAGTTACTGTGAGTTTATTTGTGAGTAACTTGGCATGTACTCACCAGAAGCTCACCTTCCAAGTTTTGGAGAGTAACTTACTGAGGACATTTGGTCTTTGAGTACTTGCTGAGTTTTAAACAATGCATCTAGAGACAAAAAAATCGTCATGTTAACAACTTTTAAATTTTAATCAAGTAAAGTTTAAACCAATTATTTTAACTAAATGTCAGACCAAAAATGTGATTGTATCATTGATTCATGCCATTGCTAACATTGATTCAACAACTCAAAGCAACAACTAAATCCCAACTAAGAATACTAGATTTATTTAATTTAGTTATGGACCAAGATGTATCACAATAAACCATCAAGATTCAGCCTAGAAGTTAAATTATCCATATTATCTTGATCAAGATGGGGAAATGCCACATCATCTTGAAATTGGATTTTGCAAAGTTCATATTCATCAAGAGAAATCCCTCTTAACAGGCGGGCCCAAAGAAATGTCCCATAACAAACAAGAGGCATCATAATCTAGCAGTATAGAGAAATTCTAAAGAAGCTCCAACTTGTAGACTAAATCCTCAAGATTGGGACAAGAGCCAATGAACCTCATGCCATATGAAGGACTAAAATTCTAAATACATGCCATTATTAAATTTATTGAAAATATCTCTCCCTCAGTTACAGCCATAATTGATACTTGTTGTAAGAGAACCTTGGCTTAAGGGGTTAAAGAGTTGAAGAGAGCATTAGAAAGGATTCCGATCTGGGCACACAAATAGTTATTTCTGTTTCTAATTTTCCAATTACCTAATCAACTTCATCCCATATGAAGGAGACAAATTCTAATTAAGTGCTGTTATTGATTGTAAGGAAAATGCTTCTCCCCCAGCTACAAATGAATTAGATACTTGAAGGTGAAGAGACCCAAATGGTTATTTTTTTTTCTGCTCCAATGGAACACTTCAATATGGATCTTGATTGCCTTGGTATGGTGAAACCGAAACCGAGTTTTCAAAAATAGGAAAATCAAAAGCTCTTATATTGAGAGTTTTGTGTAGGTGAAACTTAAAATTTCTCACATACAAATTACACTTACCTTAAACATGCAAACATAGCAATGAGACTTGGACTTGATGAATCTCTTTTGGGCTTGGCCTTGGACTCCAACAAATTAGAAAAGCTTTAAATATAGAGACTTTCACAAAAATAATTATTTTCCATCCCACAACAAATTAACATTGATGACATACAAATTTAATCCATTCATGGAACATAAATAGTAGCCATCTAAATGTAACCAAATGATGTGATTGCTCATGAATCAGAGAAGGTTAAATTACCTTTTTAGGTTCAAAAACTGATTACATATTGCAAATTTATGCAATATCATAACCACGACATAAAAGACGAAGTACACTAGCTAATATGCATGTGGACTCACTGGTCCTAGCATCACTTGCCTCACCACTCGTAGGCCTCAATGTCTTAGAAGTGGAAGTTGTAGTTTATCTCTATCTAGATTTGTGCCTCTTCTCCCATGGGCATTCCTTTTGTCTCCGAATCTGCTTGATCCACCCAAGCGAATTCTGTGTAAACAGCAGCTTCTCAGTCTTAGTGCTCCAATTTGATAATGGATTAATCTTATCCAACTGAATGGACTATAAATAGGTTCCCATAATTTATTTATGGATACAAAGATTGTAGTGTAGAATCGGTTTTTTATTGTATGGTTATAACCAGCTTTACCAGTTCAAGTATGTCGAATGTAGTGTCTGCATTATGTAACGGGCCTTTTCATTATTTAGTAGCTATTTCTTTATGAAGATTAGAGCACTTAGTTTCATGATAACCCTATAGATAAGTTGAAAACAACTAAAATTAAATTTTTTTAAGTGGTACTTTAACTTGAATGAAGATAAATTATAGATAACCAAAGTTTGATCTTACCTGGTTCTAGTGCAGTGTTCTCAATTCCCCAACAAACCTCATAAATGAGAAAGATTTGGTAATGTATTTATCACAAACAAGATCAACTAAAAATAGATGAATTTACTTATCCAGTCACAAGTACAACTGATGAGCCACAAGTCTTTGAATCTTATTTATTTGTAGGCACTTTTATAGGTCCTAATGACTTAAGTATAGCATGGTTCCTGTAGTTTATGGAAAACAGAAGGAAAGCAAAACATAAACAAATGCATTAAACAAGTGTTATACCTTCCAAGATGATTCACAAACTCAAGATAAGGTGGAAGGAGTTGCACGCAAACTCCTTAGCTTTACCCAAGTAGATGAATGTAGAAATGTGGATTGCTCTATTGCTTTCAACACAAATGTAGATGAAAGGATTTGGATTTTGGATAGAGATAGAGATGAGGATAGATAGGCTAGAATGATTTTGGCACTATGGTGTTAGGATGAGGAGATTTTGGAGAGATTTTGACATAGTAAGGATGCAAGAAAAAGTGATGAAAATGGCCTAGAGGAGGGTCTTATTTATAAATTTTTGATAAAAGGATGGAGGGTGAGGATTGAGAGTTTAGATCAAGGGCTAAAAATGCTTGAGAGTTAGGGTTTGGATTGGAGTCATAGCCTTGTGACAAGTGTCACAAGAGGAGTGGATGAGAGAGATCAAGGGTTGAGGTTTGGTCAATGAGATTGGATGGTTCTTGTTATTTGTGAATTAAAAATTCACATTGGGAAGAGAGGAGGATTAAAAATGAATTAAAAATTCATTTTGGGATGAGCTCCATTCATGGGGAAGAGTTCCATTAATGAGCTATGACATGTGTAAGGAGTGAGGACATATGTACACTTACATGTGCAAGAGGGAGATGTGACTCTTTGAATAAAAAAATGATTTTTATTCGAAGTGTGTGGGAGAATGAGCTAAGTAAGGTTTAATTAAGTGTTAAGCTTAATTAATTTAGGTCTAGGGGATAGGTAGGCTAGGGTAGCTAATTAAATAATTGCTATTTAATCAACTAGGCTAGGTTTAGGTTGATTCGTATGGTGGATTAATTAGATAAGCATGATTTATCTAATTAACAAGGATTAGGGAAATGGACAAAATTAACTAAATAAATATTGAGAATATTTATTTAATTAATGAGGATATAGTTATAAGGTAAAGTGATAAATTAAGTGAATTAATTGATCACAAAGGATGGATAAATGGCTAAGGGTAGATGATTAGGGATAAATTAATTAAATAAAATGAATTTATTTAATTAATAGGAGGGATAATTGGTGGTGTAGAGATACGGAAAATTGGTTTGCGGAGCAAGTCAATTTTAGGTGTTTACATTTGCCCCTCTTTGAAATGGTGTTGAGGCTAAGTAACATTATTTCAAAGAAGTTAAAATATAGAATTGGATTGGATAGAAAAGGTTTTGGCTTAGAAGAATAGGGTAAGATTTAGGGATGATTGGTAAGGGTGATGCCCCCTCGAGAGGATAGGCGGGTTGCAAGAACACGGGTGTACTCTTGAAATGGATGGGATGGATTGGTTGAAGTGGTTAGAGGAATAAGGGGTGAGATGAAAGATTGATGATTTATGGGAGATTAGTTGATGAATGATTATTGTGCTGAAAATGATTTAGAGCAATCCTAGGTTTGTTATAGCAAAGTGGATATTTTCACTTATCCAACATTTGCATGGACTAGACACGCAAACAAGAGGGTGATCCCATCCATGCCCAAGATAGTACAACCTTGTCTAGATGAGGGAAGGGGACTCATAGCATAAGCCTTTAATACACAAAAGGTATGAAGAACCTTAGATGCACAAGGAGATCAATATGCTAGAACTGACCCTACGATCCACAAGATATGAATACTAGCTTGGAGTAATGAAACCAACCCACAAGCACAACATACAAAAGCAAGACTATGTCCCATTCTAGATGTTTTCACCACATACCATGATATAGCGAGATCAAGGTAGCTTTGATGTGATCTTCGAATAGGACAAAAGATAAAAATCAAGAACCAAAAGACCAATGAACCAAACAAATAGCCATTGTATCTCTTGCCAAGATGGATAATGATTTGATAGATTCTGCCTATTGTAGGAACGATATATCCTAAGGCAAGAATCGATGGATGATTGGATAGTTGGTGTTGTAAGATTGGCGCAAGATTTGATGGTTACAAGTTGTGGTCGATGCTGATTTGATAGTTGATAATTTTTGTTAAGGGATGATGCTTTGATAGGTAATGTGATGCTTGGGATATTGTGTTTGGATCTAGTGTAAGCTCAGCGGGTAGGGACCATCTAAGCAGGTTGGATGGGTGCACCTTATGTACCTGAGTACTGGAAACTTCCTTCGTATTCTAGATTGCCTACATACTCTGTATTCATAGGATCAAGGCACATTAAGATGCGGGTGGTGATGATATGTAGTTCTGATTTCTGATGATGATGTGGGATGGTTGAGGATAGATGTGATGATGTTGGAAGATGAGATGTGTTGGATGATTTGGGTGATTGTGATGATGTGGGATTGTTTTTGGGATTTTTGTAATTTTTTTATTTTTTTTTATTTTCATGATTTTTGCAATTTTGGATAGGGAATGGTTTATTTTGATGGTTGCATTGGATTTCCTTTGAATAACCTTTGCGCTAGATACCAATGACAAGGGAACACCAAGTCTAGAGGTGAAGGTGGTGGGGTTGGATTGGGGGATTGGCGATGAAAGGATAATAGATAGGAGATTTTTGATAGATAGATAGATACATGCGGATAAGGGGTAGGATGGGGGATAAAGGATCGGGTAGGATAAGTAAATGGAGGGATTGGCAATGGCAGGTGATAGAGAGGAGATTCATAATAGATGGATTGCAAGATAGACGGATGGGAGGTGGGTATGAGGGTTTTCTTCAAGGGCTAGGTTGCAAGGAATCGTATGCCCCATTGTAGGTATGACGCTTAGGGTTTTGTATGATGGGTAAATGCTTGGAAAGGATGAGTTTTGTAGTAGATAGATTTAGGATATGCTTGGGAAGGGAGTATGTTGAGAGGTGTCCAGAGCATGTTGTTGATATTTTGCCCCTTGTCTTTATCAAGATCTAAGGAGGAAGATATAGTGGATAGAATGGATGGGGCATGATAGGATAAATAAGGGATGGTGGATAGGAATATGATAGGATAAGGATAAGATAGTGGATAAGATGTGCAAAGGATATTATGGATGTGGATGAAGGATATGATTTTGCCCCCAAGTGTAGGGATACAAAATGAATGGAGAAGGGATTACGCATGACGCCCACAAGGGGTTTTCATCATGGTACTTGCCCAAGGTGCCACAAGGAGTGTTTTTCACCATTGGATGGATTTTTTCTCTTTACTATTTTCTTGATTTTTTGATTTTTTTGTTGGAATGGGGACTCTAGCGTCTATTTCCATAACAAGGCAAAGATGGTCCCATGTTGGATAGCATTATGGATGACAATTGCATGGATGTTGGTAGATAGGAGAAGATGGCTTGGATGGTGGATAGTGGATTATGATGTGGATTATGCAAAAGAATGGATAATAGGGATGTGATGGGGGAGATATGTAGGATAGTGGATGAAAGATGGAGAGATGGAGGTATATGGGAATGTCATGTGGTGGAGGGGAACCAAGACCAACAGTTGCACACACTGTGATGTATTTGGAAGCTTGTATTTTGGATGTGGAGTTGGGAGTAATGGGGATCGGGATACGGGATTTTTGGATGGCCGATTTGGGGTTTTAGGTACCCAAATGGACTTAGGAATTATGGGATTTTTAGATGGGGAGTGGGATGTTTGGGATTTTGGGGTAGATTGGGATGTGGATCCCTCATTACAGTTTGGTGGTTTTTGTTTAGGTTCCCACACCATTTTTGTTTTAGCTTTTTCTTATGATGGTGTGGGTTTTGATAGCCTTTTGGATTTTTCATTTTGCTTGGAAGGGATAACATCTTTAGGCTTTTGTGCTTTATGAGCCGAGGCATTCAAATTATTACTTTTGAATCCCATGGATTTGGGGGAAGCTTCATGTTTGAAAGATGTGTGCTTTTGTTAGTCTTGATTGGGAATTTTAGGGGGTTTATGGGTGGGTTGCCTTGTGGGAATTTAATGACTTTTGGGCTGCTTGCCTTGTGGGTTCCCTTGGGTATGCCTAGGTTTGTCCAGGGCAATGCGCAAACAACTTAGCTACACATAAAGCATACATAGGTTATGTTTGCGGTGAGCCCTTGGGAGACCTAGGCCTAGACCTAGACTCAAACTCATTTGGGCTAGGTACGAGGCCCTCCTTAGTTAAACCTTGCAACATAGCTGTACACAAATCCATAGTGTCTAAAGAATGCTTATTCTCCAATAGTGATGATGTGTTAAAGAAAGAAGTAATGAATTTGGTAGATCTGGGATCACCATAGAGAGATCTATTCCTAAACTTGGAGACTTGTTGAAAAAAGGAATGAGAGCTACCAAAGTCTCTATATAAAATACTACCTCTCTAGGATTTCATAGTAGACTGGATAGCAAAAAAAATAGCTCCTTAAATTCCACCTCTTGAAGAGAATAGAGGTGACAATCTTTCACTCTCCAAAATATGGTGGTCTGTCTCAAAAAGAAGTTGATTGGAACACAATATAATTGACCAAGGGGAATCCTCAAACTATGAGACCAATGATGTTGAAGATTGGTGGGCCAAACAATGACCCCATCAATAACTATTAAGAAATGCTTATCATAAAAAGCTAAATGTCAAACGGAAGTGACCTAGATGTACTAACAATAAATGTCCTCTCTAATAGGTTGATTAAACACCTCTTTCCCTAGAAGGAAATCGCAAGGAGCACATAAAAAGTACCCAAAGAGAGGCAGTTGGTCTAGATAAATGCCAATAGATTGGATGAATAGGTAGACCTCAAAGAACCAACAATGCTGATGTCTAAGGGAACATAGAGGCAATTTGCTTTGAGAAATGGAGTGCCAAGAAATAATATATCCCATGAGACAAAGTATAACCACTTATGGATCTTAGCCTATGTATAAAACAAGTGATTTCGAAGATAGCATCGAGACGAAGGGATTGGGCAGCAAATTCGGTCTGCACAAGACACTAAGGAACCATCCATTTGCACTGGATAATACATTGAAGCATAATTGTCTGAAGCCTCTTGACCTGAGCCCAATCATAAGAACCCAAGCCAAGGCCCCAAACTTCAGAACTGTATAGTGCTATAGGCTTAACCATTGTGTTGAAAAGGCACATCTTAGAACAATCTAAACATCCTCTATCCGTTCTATTGCATGTATTCTACCATCACCCAAAGAAACAAAATCTATAGAACTAAAATTAGAAGTAAACTTGACATATTAGTTTTTGTGGAAGGAAAAATGTTGAGATGTACCAAAACACAGAACCAACAATTGGTTGCATCACTATTATCTCAAAATGATGCCATAAAAGTATACTCTTCATCCCCAGAGTCTTGCTTTTGCCTCAACTGCCATATTACCTTGAGCTGCAACTTCTTATGGGATAGTTCATATTGTCTTTTTTGGCATTTGCTTTTGATATGCTCAAACTTATGACAATAATAACGCTTGATCTTATGTTTGGATTGTGAATTCAAAGTCAGGGTTTTTTTTTTTTGCCCTTTCCTATGTAGCAACTGCACTCTTAGATTGTCTAGATTTGAACTCAACTGTTTGTATATGTCTTCGTTATTTTTACAACAAATATGAATTGACTTTTTCAAAGATGAGAGCCCGACTCTCTGTCAACAGATGCAAAGGCTCCACAAAAGTTTCAAATGATGGTGGCAAACTATTAATGACTAGAGAAACCATATCATCTTCATCTACTAGGTGATAGTGGAGAGTTGGTCTCTTAGGTCTTTCATCCTAACTAGATGCTTTGATAATGACCCCCTCTCACCAAATTTCATGGAAAATAATGTATTTTCAAATACAGGACTGCCTTTTTCAGAAATTTGATATTTGTTTTTTGAACTCCTAAAGATCACCAACAAAAGTGGCATTTTGAACATTTGGGATCAAGGTATTAGAAACAAACTATTTTAACAAGGCTTCTTTATGACGATTATCAGAATTTGCAAGATTTGAAGCCATTCTAGTTTCTATTTTTTAAATTATTCTATCAAAATACCTATACTCAACAATGGTGAGTATTTTGTGACTTTAGACATTAGATTTTTGGCCTGCTGATTTTTGGGCTTGTTGGTAACCATATGAAACTTAGCTTCATATTGCTTTTGATCAATTTGTTGTCACTAATCAAGTAATCATTGTTGTGTTGTCAATATCAACTAATTTTCTCCCCTCATCAAGTTGCAAAGTTGTCTTGACACGGTCTAGTTTTTCAACTAACAATTCTTACAGATTGCCCAAGGATGATTTATTCTGGCAGTGGAAAGAAGAAACAGAGAATGATTTAAGAAGAGATCAAATCAGTTGATATGACAAGATGAAGTAGAGGCATCAAGTCAAGTGTAGTGCTATTTAGAGTCAGCAAATCCATTAGAAAACTCCACCCAAGTGATGGAAAACAGCTTATGAAGATGCGACAATGGTGAAGGAAAGAAACATCTGATGAAGGCATACATATTAGATGGCTATGTAATGAGAAATCTCCACCAAACATAAGGCTAGGTGCAAGTGTTTGAATGATCAAGTGTGGCTCACATTTGCCTTGGAAATAATAGTAGAACTAAGTTGTAGGGTTCTTCTGAAACAGGTACCATACCCGGACCGGGACGTCTGGGTACGGCTACTCAGTCAGGTTCTCTGGGGGTTCGCCCAGGGTCCTGCTAGGGGCCCTGAGGGCCATTGGCAGGACCCTGGGCGAACCCCCAGAGAACCCGGGCGAACCCGCGGCCAGGCAGCGCTAAAAAGTGCTTTATTTTATTTTTAAATTTTTTTTTAAAGCATTTAAATAACATTAAAAACAATTAGAATGCCCAGCTAACCCTAAAAAGCACATTTGAAACTAATAAAACATGAAAACATGAGTTCTTTTCATTCATTCATGCAAACAAAAGGGAGAAAGTTCATTTTTTTGTCTCCAAGCTGCCATTGTTGGTTCTTGAAGGTTGCTGCCTCTTTCTTCGAAGGTGAAGGCGAGGAGAGTGAAAGAACTACACCAAAAGGGAAGGAATGTAATGTCCCCTTCTAGCAAGCCAAAATTTCTGCAATCTTGCAAACAATTTCAACTTGTAAAGAGCACATTAGTATTCTATCTTTTTCTTTTAATTTTTAACTATATATTATTTCTTTCACAACTATATGCTTTTCTTGTTTATACTTTATGAATTACCTTGGGTGAGATAACCTTAAGCCTATTAATCATTCTTTCCATCTTATGGGAGAAGATACTTAAGGATGTAATGTCACCCCCAATTCTCATGGGTCCATCATTATTCCTTTGACTATTACATCAAAGGCCTAATCCTTTGATTCTCCAATCGAAGGACTATTATTCCTTGGTTCGTCAACCAAGGCCTATTAGTCCTTGGTTCTCCAGCCAAGGCCTATTATTTCCTTGGTTTTCCAACCAAGGCCTCTTATTCCTTGGTTCTCCTACAAAGGCCTATTATTTGCTTGGTTCTCCTACCAAGGCCTATCCCTTCAATACTAGATTGAGGGCTTATTATCTTCCTTGATTCATCAATCAAGGCCTATGATTTATCCCATGAATTAGTCAACTACAATCCTTGTTTTCCACCCCATCTTTATGGTGAAGATGATTAATGTTTAAGGACTATTATCTACCCCTTGGGTAATCATGCCTTTACAAATCTATTTCATATTCATAACTATGTATTTATAACCTTCTTGTATTCATTATCTTATTTAAACAAGAATCATGCATTTATGTAGGACATCTATTAGTCTCATATTTACTTGAGTTCATAAGACCTCTGCCTTTATATCTGATTCATAATGGGCCATCTTTTCTTACTTATATGTAGTTCTAAGACTAATCTTATAATGCTATTTTTATACATGTAGATTCCAATTAGATCATATATATATATATATATATATATATATATATATATATATAATTCTATTATAATATTTATTATCATATCTATATATGTGTGTGTGTGTGTGTGTTCTATGCAAAATTTATATTATTTATATTACATAACAATTATTATTATAATAATAATTAATCACTACTATTATAGTGATCAATGATCATTATTATTGTCATCACAATATTATTATATCATTATCCATATGATTTTGTAATTAATTCAAATTGTATCTTGGTTCTTATCTGAGTATCACAATTCAATTCAGAATATCTATATACTCTTAGAAATCCGAAAATATATTATTTTCTTCTATACACCCAACAAATATGTATATATATTTGCTAGCACTTGAATTCTATTGTTGTATTATTATTAACATAACTTTATAATATATTACTTATTTATTATCATTATAATATTATTATTATAAATATATATATATATATATATATATATATATATATATATATAGACATCATTTAATTATTATATAATATATATATTATTATAATATCATTATTATTATAGTATTATCATAAATATAATTTTTAATAATGTTTAATCGCATCCTTTATCTACTATATATATATTTATTTTTACTTGAATCATTTCTCCCTTTTGCTGCTGAGGTACATATCTCTATATATTAATTTATGATATCTTGCCGATGATCTTTTCCTTCTATCTCACAACCTTTATTTATTTCCCTTTCAGGGGATATGTTCCAAGAGGCACGTCTCTTATTATGCTTGGTGGTAAAAGACATACTTACCCTCTTATAATTTTTATTACTATATATTAATTCCCTTTTGTGGTAAAACTAGTTATAACCATACGTAACTCCCTTATCATAAGAGGATAGGTTAAAAGATGTTTATTTATATTATTATTTATTTATATTATATCATTATAATAAATGATATATTATTTATTTTATATTCTTTATATTATATCATTTATTACGATAATAAGTGATATATGATTTATATTATATTATTTATATTTATATTACAATATAAGATAATAATAATAATATTTGTATTTATATTATTAGATATATTTATAATATATTATTTATCTATATTATTTGTATTTATATTATATATCATTATAATAAAATGATATATGATTTATATTATATTATTTATATGTGTTATTTATAAATATAATAAAATATATATTTTGTTAATTGTGTTAAATAAATATTATTTAAATATATTAAATAGATTCTATTTATAATATTATTCATATTTTTAATTTGAATGAAATACATAATGGATTCAATTACAAATTACTAATATAGGGACATGACAAGGAAAAGCTGCACAAGGAAGATTTAGCTACAAAGGTGAGTGATTTTTGTAATTTTTTCCAAGTTTTCATGAATTTTTTCAAGATTTTTGAAGTTTTTCAAAAATTTTTCAACTTTTTTTTTGGTTTTTTTTAAGTTTTAGATTTTGTTTGTAAACCTTAAATGCATAATAAAGGGGTTATAATGCCCATTTTTTAAAATTTTCTTTTAAGTTGTAGGGTTCTAAATTTATAATGTTTCTTTTGTTTTGTAACTTTTGTTGTATAATTTTATACAGAATGGCTCATAGCTCTGCTTCAGTTGGTTCTCTAGAGAAGCCATTTAAAATTGATGCATCATCACCTCTCTGGTGACATACAACCATGATAGAACAATTACCTGGTGGTGGGGGTTATCTTTAGCGTTGTAACCAATGTTTGAAAGAATATAAGAGCTCATATAGTCGAGTGAAAGCTCACTTATGTGCTATTCCCGGCATAGGTATAAGAGTTTGCCCAGGGCCGAATAAAAAAGGGTTGTCAAATCAACAAATAATGGATTATATCAAGGAACAAGAGGATGCCGACATGCTAAGTAATAGAGGAAAGGAAAGAGTACATCCTCTTTCCAATAAGGGACCACAAAAATCTCTTGTTTGCTTCACAAAACCGGCTGGTCCACATCCTTTCATGCCACCACCATCTTCTGGAGAAGACACTACTCAATTTGAATCTCGTAAAAGAGGCCCATTGGAAAAAGCCTTCAAGAATGAGTCAAGGGAAATTGCAGATGACAGCATTGCTCGTTGCATTTATGCCAATGGGCTTCCTTTCAACCTTGTTAGATCACCATATTGGCGGGATATGGTGTCCGCAATTGCCAAGGCACCTAGTGATTATGTTAGTCCTGGATATGAAAAGGTGCGCACCACCTTATTAGCCAAGGAAAAAGCTTCTGTAGAGTTGTCATTTAGGGCAATCAAGGATACATGGATTGAAACAGGAGTGTCCATTTCTGATGGATGGAAGGATTGCAAAAATAGGCCACTAATTAATGTCATTGCAGTGTCGCCTAAAGGGGCTATGTTTTTGAAAGCGGTTGATTGTGAGGGGCAAGTGAAGGATGCAAGCTTCATTGCCGATATCCTCATACAAGCCATTGACATGGTGGGCCTTGAAAACGTTGTCCAAGTTGTAATAGATAATGCTAAAAATTGTAGGGCAGTTGGTTCAATAGTGGAGGGTAGATATGGGCATATTTTTTGGACACTATGTGCCGTTCACTCTCTCAACTTGATGATGCAAAAGATTGGCACACAAATTGAGTGGGTCAAGGAAATCTACACAGAGGCCGAGGAGATTCAAATGTTTGTGACAAATCATCACATGTCACAAGCCATCTTTAGGACCTTCTCCAAATTGGAGTTGTTGAAGGTAATTTTATTTTTATTTTTTACTTTTAGCATATTTAATATTTTTAAATTTTTGCTAAGTTGCTACTTGCTACTTTTTATTATTTTATTTTTTTATAAATTTATATGATGTTAGGTTGCCGAAACTCGTTTCACATCACACACAATTGTCTTGCGACAACTTGTGAAGGTGAAATCAGCATTGGGTGCCATGGTCATCGACACTCTTTGGAGTGTATGGAGACAATCACAGACAGACAAAGCCCAAAGAATCAAAGCATTGATCCTTGATGATGAGTGGTGGGTTCGTGTGCAATATGTTTTGGATTTCACCGAACCCATCATGAGTATGATTAGGTATGCAGATATGGATCGACCATGCTTGGGTGAGATTTATGGTGGTGTGGACTCCATGGTTGAAAAAATAAGGACCATAATAGAAGCCAAGGAGCAAGACCCCACAAAAGCATTTTTTAAAAGAGTACAAAGGATCATTGTTGACCATTGGAACAAGATGACCACACCCTTGCATCTCTTAGCATTTGCTTTGTCTCCAAAGTATTACAGCAGAGAGATACTTACCCTACCAATGAGGGTGGCACCATATAGAGATAAAGAGGTTGCTAGTGGGTACAAAACTGCATTCAAAAGACTATGTCCAGATGGAGATTTAGAGAAAATTGTCTCAGGTGAATTTGGTGAGTTCATATCTTCAAAGAATCAAGATGTTTTTTCTCTTCGAGACAAGTACAAGAAAGATGCTCAAGAATGGTGGTACCTACATGGCCAAGACTATTTTCACCTTCAACCTCTTGCAATAAAAATTCTATCTCAAGTATGTATCTTTTTTTTAAAAAATTAACTTCCTCATTTTTCTTTCTAATTTTTAAATTTTATGGTATGCAAATTTAACTTGTATGGTATGCAAATTTAACAGGTTGCAAGCTCATCTTCAGCTGAGTGGAATTGGAGTACATACTCCTTTATCCACTCAGTTAAACGGAACCGATTGGGTGCAAAAAAGGCCGAGGATTTGGTCTATTTGCTCTCTAACTTGCGTCTCTTGTCACATAAGAAACCTGATTACAGTGCGGGAGCAACAAAAAATTGGGATCTAACACCTGAGTGTGCTGATTTAGATGCTACTTCTACACAGCTTGCAGTAGTCTCTATTGATGAGGTCCATGATGACTATGAGGCTACACATGACATAGACCTGCCTACTGGGAGTGGTGTTCCAATTGATTGTGCTTCAAATGATGATGATAATGCTTTGGATGAAGACCCATATGATGCTTATTAAGTTATTAAGACTTTAAGTTATTGAACAATGGATATTGATTGTAATTTTGAATTTTCATTTTCTAGTGACATTTGACTCTTTGTGAGAAATCACTAAATTATGTCATAGACTCATATGAATTTCAATTCATGAGTATTTTGATTTACCTTAATGCAAGTTATGACATATGAGGTATGTTGATAATGATATTTTATTATGTTGTTTATAACTTTATTGGCAATTTGAATTATGAGTAATACTGTTTTTAACTTTAAGTTTTAGTCTTAGAGTTTATTGTTTTAAATATAAATTAAAAAATAAAAATTAATATATATATATATATATATATATATATATATATATATATATATATATTGCTGTACCGTACCCTGGCCAAAAAAAATTGCCGTATTCGTGTACCCGAACCCTGTATCCGTATCTGAACCTGTACCAGGACCGGCAACTTAGTAGTAGAAAAGGGCACCTACAAAGTGTCAAATTAATCATGAAACCACGACAAAGCCAAGAAGACAAGTCAATGAAGGGAGGTGCCATTTTGAAGTGGTCAAGCCAAGTCAAAAATGTGGTCAAGGTGGCAAAGTTTTAAGTAATCCACACCTAGCTAGTGAAGTGCACTTTTCAATTGGTTAAACCCATCTAAAACCCTACTTGGCTGTTAGAAACATGGCAGGACCTTAAGTGAATTGTGCCAGTTGGGAGAAAGGTTTTAAGTCATCAGCTTGGCACACTTTTGAGTGGCAAAGACCACCAAAAACTCCACCTAAGGTCAGCAAAGAAGTGGAAAGACAATTAGTGATCCATGCTCAAACAATAAACAAACAAGAATCAGCCTTAAGGTGCATTTTAGGTGTGGCAATGCCACCATAAAGTTTCCTCCTTGGTTCTTAAAACCTGGCAAACTCAAGGTCAAAGCACACCCAGCCATTAGTGGCAGATTGAAAATCTAAAGAGTCCTTTGACAACTCTTCACCACCATTTCATTCCTAGGCATGTTTTCATAATGGTCAAACCAATCTCAAATAACACTTGATTTATAAGGAGAAGTAAACTCATTCAAGGAGATGCGCTTTTAGGGTGGTACAACCACCAAAATCTTCCTCCACTTAAAATCTTAGTTGACCAACTTCAAAGCCAATGACTAAGTTTAGTTTTAAAAGCAAAAATTAGCCCGAAAATATGTAGTTCAGCATCCATAAAAGAATGTTTGAAGACTTGGTCAATCATAGCTAGGACAAGGATCTTTTCTCTTCATTGTTGCCTTTATATCAATCAAGCTTAATCTTCCATGACAAAGGGTTGAGGCCTCTCTAAACAATGGGTAGAACAATTTTATTATAGTTTTCACAAGTTTCAAAATCATGGTGGTTAAAGTTTTTCATCACATCAAAGAAACCAATAGGTATAGTATCTAGTTGGGCTACAAGATTCATGGTGACAAGGGATGCTTGTGCTAATTTTTTTTTTGAAACCCTAACGCAAGATTATGTACTTTGCCATTTGAAGTCATTAGCATGTTCACCATGGTGTTTAGCTTGGAAGAATTGCCAAGGTTGAGTCTTTAGTTTCAAAGCACACAAATTAGCAAGGAGTGTTCATCAAGTCAAGATTGAGTGCTCGATAAGTTCTGCTAGTTTTAAGAAAAAGTTTGTCAAGTTAGAAGTGTAAGAGCTAATGAAGAACTCCATAGGAGCCAAGGATCTCTTGCAACAAAAACAACCTTCCACACAAGAGAGAAGCAATGGAAATGCTATATTGCCAAAGAATTGATTAGATGCATACAAAATGGTACAATGTACAATGAAGAAACCTTTTTTATAAAGACAAGGATGAAACCCTAGGACAAACTAAGATCATGACAAGTGTCTTAATCCTCTGACATGAGACACAAATATTAAATGACTCAAGTAAGCTTAAGTATGCAAGTGTGAATAGGACCTAATGTGAAACCGGTTAGCTATGTTCACACAAACACCCCCTCTTAAGTGCAACTTAGGGAGAATGATAAAACATGCAAAGATGCAAGGATGAGCCCTAGCTACGAGGCCATGTTAGGTACCTATGTGTTGGTACCCAGATTTTCAAGCATCATATTTGCAAAAGCATGCCAAATTCATCAAAATTTTCCTAAGGGGTCCCTGTGCCCTTACCCTAATGCATGTTGAACCCTTGAATTTGACTAAGTTTGAAACCCTTAAACCCTAAAAATTTGGCTAACTCTGAAATTTGATGGATCCTCCGAATTCTAGAATCTGCATTATAACTCCTATGGATCCGAAACCACTCTCAAACATCCTAACAATATATACATAAAATATAACTTAAAGTATAAGAATGGAAAATACCAACTTATACTTAAATGTTTATTTTATGTATATACTGTCGGTTCTTTTTTCATTTTCTGTCCTTTTGTTCCTGCGGGTTTTCAAGATCCACAAGAACTTTTGCACTAGGTTCTTGCAGGACTTTAGGACCTGTCAGAACTTTTGAACTTTTTCCAAAAGTTCTAGGTTCCTTCGCGACCCCACAACCCGCCAGTTGAAGATCTTAGAAATCCAAAAATCTTCCGGACCCCTTGAATTTTCGAGTCAAATTTAAAGGTGCAAAAATTTGAGTTTTCAAGAAATTGTTTGAGAAAATGGCTAAGTATTTTATGCAGTTTTGGGTCAAACTTTCATTTTGGACCTTGGCCACTTTTGGTTCCGGTGGGATGCAAAGTGGGTGTTTGAATTTGATGTTTTTATTGCATTAGGTGTTGTTGGGGTTTTCTATCCCATTTTTCCATAAAATCCGAGTTGCAAGGCTATAAATTGAAGATGGAAACTCTTTTCAAGGGTTGGTCATTTTGGCATTTTTCAAACAACTGGTGTAGTGCGACTAGGGTTTCTATCATTGTGAAAGTTTCAGATCTTCAGGGGCAACTTTTTGTAAATCATATGGATGAATCAATGCAAAATTTGTGAGTAGAATCATTTGTCTCCATTGTTGCAGATGTTTATTTAGGGAATTTCTGATTTGTTACAGGATTCTTCTTGCCACAATTTGTGGTGTGATTGTAATCTTCATTTGAAGGATTTGACAGGTCTATAATATATTTCAAGATTGCATATGAATGAATGTTGTGTGAGAAGGGATCAATAAGCATGTCTGGTTCTATTTTCAGGTTTCATGCATCTAGGTGTTCCAGTTAGGCAACTCACTATCATTTCATTGTTGTTCGCCATTTTTGATCTATAAACTCTATAACCCATTGAAGGCACCAGTCTGAATGGTGTTTTGATCACCTAAACATTTTATAAATCAAACAAATCAACCTAGTGTGAGGTAGAAGTAATCAGATCTGTATGTTTTGTGTGATTTGCATTATAACGAGGGAATATACACTGTGAACTATTTTCAAACCATCTCTAAAACAAATCACCTGTGCATATCAGCAACTTGCAGTCATGCAAGAATGTTTCCATCATCTTAGAATGAGGTTCAAATGTGCAGCAAGTGTGTTTTAATTTAGTGACAGTTTTTTTGGGATTAAAACAACTGTCTGGGTATTGCTGCAAAGTTACAAATCTGAAGATAAATAGTGTGTAGTTTTAATCCCCTATTAAGGGATACCTCAAGATTACCCTGCTAAGCCTAGTTGAGCTTGAAGTGTAGAGGAGTTTACCCACTCCTGTAAGTTGGTCAAAATCACCCTAAACCTGTTGATAAACCCTTTTCCAATCACTCCAATGATGCCCCTGGTTTGGGTGATTGAGTAATGATTTAGGGTTTTGGGTTGTAGTAATTTTGGGAACCAACACCATGTACAAAAGAATCTCTCACAAATGGAGTAAAGGATAAAAACCTGTAGGAAAAAATTCCCTCTCCAAAAGAGAAAAAATGAAAGAAAACATGTACAAGTGAAGGAAGGACTCAGCATGACCTCTCTAGGACTACTTTTGTCACCAATCTACAATCAATGCCCGCCTCACACCCCTCCCCGCATAGGAGAGAAGAAGAGAGACTATGCAATCACTCCGCAATGTGTAATCTCTTGCAGTGATGGTGGATGCTCAACAAAGGATGGTGATGAAGATCCAACAATGCTGAACAATATTCCTCTCCTTGGGATGAAACAAAACCAACTATGAATGCAGGATGTCTTCCCATTACAAATAGGAATATGAAGGAAGAAAGATTATGAAGTATGATGATGTCTTTGAACTTTGCTCAAGTGTCTCCATTTCGGTATCAAAGTATGCCATAATCAAATTAGGTACAAGCCTAATCAATGAAGGTGACAAGCCAGGACCAAGTTGAAACTGATGTAGAGCAAGATCCAAAGACAAGTGATGGGACAACAACTATGATGGGGCTGCCATCAAAGAGGAGATGAATGTTTTCAATAGTGTTTGCCAAATCTGCAAGATGGGACTCACAAAACAAACCTACAATTTCTATCAAGTACTCATCCCAATGAATAAAATCTGGGAGACTGATATGTACTTGTTGCAAAGAATCACTCAAAGCAACAAGTAATGGAGATGTGATCTGAATGTATGTCATCCAACTATACTGCTCATCCCATGATTTAGTGTCCACACAAGATGTCTGAATATTAACAATTGGAGATGAATTTGCCAATGCTGGAATGTAAGAGTCCTCAGCCTCCAAATATTGACTTGAAGATAAAGAAGACGAAGCCTCTAAATCTGGATTAGAAGTCATAGAAGCCGAAGAATCAATCGATGTCTTTGTACGAGGAGAAGGAGCATTAGGAGAAGCCTCAATGCCATCACAATGATCAAGACCTGCCAAATAGTCAAGCTCCTCTTTTGTATCATCATCATATGGTACGTTATCACAATCATCAAGTGATACGAGACAAGTCCATAATAGAGCCATCTAGGAATGGAGAGAGATGTGGATCTCCATAGATCTCCCAAATTCTGGTCCAACCTATGCATGGAAACTCAGTCCCTAAGATCATATCAGAGATGTCCCAAAATGTCACCTCTAATAGTAGAACCAATCAATCCTAGGACATGGTCATTTTTGTTATCCCATGCCATCTTCTGATATTGAGTACCTAGTTTGGGGACAAGTCCATAGAGATGGGGCAAGAGATGAAGCCACCTAAGATGTTTTAGGATGCCATCTTGCCAAGACTTATAGTTCCCTTTAGTCAAGGTGATTATAGAAGGATGAATTGCAATACCCATGATTTACAATGATAGACTCCCCATATATCAATTAGAGATTAAAACATATGAAACTGGAACCCCCGCAACATAAAAAATTGATCCATATTTTGCAAATTGTTCAAAGTACAAGTTAAAACAGAAAAATCGACTTCAAATTGAAATAATATGTACTTGGGGCAAAATCTAGAAAAACCAAGTGGATGGCTGTGAAGCTCTCTAGCTTTCTAATGCATAAGAACGTGAAAATCCAATACCATGGGTGAAAGTTATGGCTCCCAAAAAAAATGCTTCCTTAAGGAAAATAAACAATCAACCCTTGCTCTATTTGGGTGGCTCTAGGGCAACGTCGCTTAGGCAAGTAGAGTGGTGGCGGTAGGATTGGGTTGTGCAGCTCAAGTTGGGCAGAGCGACCAATAGATGGCAGTTGGGTGGCTGGCGGCAGATCACGTGACTTCGGTAGCACTGTGAGCGGGCGTTGTTAAGCCCCCCCTCATTGGACGATGTGACCAAGGGTGACAACCAGGAAACCCTATGTAGAGGTGATGTTGGCTACTGGACCTGCGTTGTACATGGCCTGCCTTAGCAAATTACCTTGCTGACATAGAAATTCTACAACCCGGTACCCTGCAGTGAATGACTATCCTGTCATATAGTACCCTCAACCAATAAAATCTGCCAAACCAGAAAATCGTACCTTGGATGATGTAGGGCTTGTGTAGAGAAATATTTTGTAGAATGTACAAATCTGACGCAGGAATGGCGTATGGTTTGTACGGATCCGTATAGAACCCCAAATTTGGTCAAACCCTCATTTTTACTTCCTTGGGCACTCATAGTTATCTGCATGTCCTACTACAACTAGAGGTCTCTTTGATTGGTGGGAAGCCAATGAAATTCCTTCATTCATTATACTTATAGCTCTACTAATGCATTTGCAATTTGTGTGAAATCATTTAATCACCCTTAAAAAAAATGACTCGTTGGGAGCCAAGTAAGGTGAATGAGTGCTAAAAGATAAGGCAGTTCTTATAAGCTTTCTAGTTTTGAACCCTCAATGTGCACATAGCCCCTCTCTTAACAATAAGTTATTCCTTTGGGAAACCCTAATGGACTATGAGTGCAAAAGGGAACATTGTATAGCATTGAAGCTCAAAGGATGATGCTTGTCAAAAAGATGCCCTTCAAATTGCAGTTGAAATATATAATGTCTTTATCCGTAGTGAATCTTGCAAAAGCTGAAGCCATTTCTTTGTCTGCATGTGAAGGAATTCTGGAATTCTGATTCTTTGTACAATCTCTTGCAACCTAAACAATGGAAACTTAAGGGTTTTTGAGTCCTCCATGATATCTCTAAAATTTATCCCATAGAAATTCTCTGTACTTCCCTTGTAGGAATTCTCATCATGTCAACCAGAAGCCCTTTTTACAATCACTTTGTTGCATTTTGCAATTGCAAAAAATCAGCAAGTATGATCCTCTCTTTACAAATGGGATCCATCAGGGTGCTATGCTTTGTAAGAAGGGCTTACGGTTTGCAAGGTGAGTGCTCTTTTATAAGCTGACTATCAACTTGTTACTTTCTGATATATATTTTTTCATTTGCTTTTTGCATTTTAGCACCTTTTTATACTACCTTTCTTCTAATAGAAGTTAGCTTTGATAGATATATAAAGAACCCTTCATAGTTTATCTTGACCACAATGCACTAGGTGAAAAGTTCTTGAGTACTCTCTAAATTGCTCTCCCCAATCCAAGGCCTTGCATAACATACTACTGGTATCAGTTATGCACAATTAAGGAATCATTTCATGCTACCATCAATTATGTGTAACCAAGCTTTCTTTTTGTGTTCATGGACTAACTATTAGGAACGAACCTTGTTTCACCATTCAAACAAATCCTTGAGTTTGCACTTGATTGAACCATCTTAATTTATGTGGGTTGTAACTGCAGTTTGCATACTTGACACAAGACATTCCATAGGCATTTTTTTAAAAATCTGTAAATGATTTGAGAAGTAGTTTGTGTGGTACTATTCATATTTGCAGTTCTATATGACTGTAGGAATGTTGGGATCTGATCCTCCTATTCATCTTGGCCAACATTGCAATTTTTGTCAGGACTCAATTGCAGACCTTATTAATGCCTTTGATTGCCCATTTGCCATTGTATTATTAATTATTGTGAACAATGGTAAGCGACACTTTTTTATTTACAAAATGTTTATCTTTATCACTTTGAATATTTTTGGGTGACCAAATATTTTAATACTTCAGAACACTTTGCAAAATAATCCATGGCTGCAATAATATATCAGGATTTCTCCTTATTGAAAAGGGTAAATGGGGCTAACGAAATTAGTCTTCCATTTTTTAGTGGCTGCTGCAGAATCACATGGAACAATGGCATCTTTTCCTGCTGATTCAGTCTGCATATGTGTTGACATAGATCACAAGATGGAATATTTATTTTTATCGTGGAACAATATTGGCCGCCAATGACTTACTTGCAACATCTTTTTCGTAGTCTTTTCTCCTTCAAAGTGTCTTTTAGTAATGCTTTCATGGGCTTCTTTCAGTATGATCGTTGCTCATGTTCCAAAACAAATATGCACAAATCTAGATCCATATCTAACTTATAGAGAAACAATTGATATGGTACCCTTGCCAACAATTGTTTCTTCTCTTTGGTTGAATAGTGTGTAGGCATCTCCCTAGATGCTTTTTTTTTTTGTACAATCTTCTGTAAGTGCGCAAGAACTGCATTTATATGTGCAGGCTTTGAAAGGCATCCTATATTTCTTCATCTGCCTGTCCGGATTTATAGGACTTAGATTGTCTACCCTGATGTGTTCCATACATAGCTTGACTATGATCTTAAATTTGAAATCTTGGAGAAACATCAATCACCTAGGAATCTAGCATCCTAGCAAGGGTTTGTTCTCCAAAAACATACTGCATGGTGGTTGATATGAAACTTGAATGCGGCAATAAACAGTGGTTACACTTTTGTATCTCAAATACCATTGCCAATGTTTCATAGTCTCGTCTTTTATAGTTCTTTTCAACACTAGAAGGTCGCATGCTTGTGAAGCATATCAGACGTTCTATTTTGCCTTATCCAGATTGGAAAAGCATTGCTTCAATTTGATATCACATGCATCTGTAGGCACATGCAATGTCTTTTGTTGATTGGGATCCATGAGGATTGACACAATAACCGATTTCTTTTGCAGATAATCAAAATCCTTTTGAAAGGCTTTGGTCTAGATGAATACTTGGTCCTTATGTAGGAGCTCTTCAAATGGTGTGACAAATATTTTTATACTTCTGATAATATCCTATGTGGTCCTTGGTTGTGTGGGTTTTTGAAGGTGTGGCAAGAGGTGGTAGCTTGAGAATGACAATAATTTTGGCTTGACCAATCAAAATGCCTTCCTTGCACACCATGACTTGCAATGTTCTGAAGGCGGAGAAAACAAACATTTCTTAAGCGCAGTGTAGTGCTCTACATCATTCAAACATCAATCTTAACTTGGAAATATGCTTATTAAACAAACTCAACATAATCCAATCATCCAAATATAATTTAAAGAAATACTGGAGTTCCCAGAATGCAGTGATTACTATTTTCGAAAAAACAAGACACATTCTTAATGTTGAAAAGCATTATCATGTTGCTAAAGATTCTTAGTATGTTGCAAAGGCAGCCTTGGCTTGATCTTCTGCAATCATTACTTGGTAGAATCCATTGGTAAAAGACCAAGTATCACGACTTGCAATAGCATCATGCAGTGTGCAGTAGTCCCCCACATACATCTCACCGGTTTTCTTTGGTTGAAAGTTTGAAACACCATTGGAAATACATGGTTTTCAGCTTTGATTTCAAATTCAGATTTCTTATAGGGTCGACCCTTTATAGGTTTTACTCATTTACATTAATTATACATGATTTGATGAAACTTGCATAAATTAATTATCAGATATCTTCATGGCATCGATTTCAAAGGGCACCTTTCACATCTGGAGAGATTGTTTTTTATTGTTAAGGACTAGAGCTTTTTGACTGCCCAGTAGTAAAATTTACTACTTTTTTGAGGATAGAATTTCTATTTTCCAATGATTTGTTAACTTCTTTGGTATTTCAAATTTATATTGCTTGAAAATAGCTTGGTACTCAATCTTGATCAGGATTTAAATAAGTTATTGAGTTTTGGGGAAGTGAATATTCTACATTTTTTTTATTAAACAGACATTTCTTATATTTAGGTTGATATCTAATTTCAATCTCAGATCACTATATATAGAAAATTTATTTTATATGAAAATGATTTGATTGAGTCAATAGTATGCTATGTAAGAAATCATGACAAAGCTTATATTTTTCTGCAGAAAAAAGAGAATGGGAAACGAAGAAAGGCTGATGAACAGAACTTGACAAAGAAACCAAAGGACAGAAAGGTTAAAATTCGATACTTTTTTACTTTTGGAGTTTTGTTGACGGGGTTAACATTTATAAATGGATGTTCATTTTCATAAATTTGCATCTAGCTACCATCACTTTATGTTTTGCATGATTGTATAGTCTAATCAAATTGATTTATTTTTTCTCTGGAAACTTAAAAAGTAAAACTTGTCTAAGGTTATATATTTATTACAGTGGACTAAATTAGGGTTATAGTTAATTTTTATTGGGTGTTGGGCTAATTTCGTTATAATAGTCTGTCGACATTCATAGCATATTTTGTTAATTGGCACGTTGGTAGACCTAATTGAATTGAATTAAGCACATCCATATGAATTTAAACTCCATCAAAAACATTTACAACCTTAGATTGAAATACAAAAAAGAGTTACAAATCTATTTAGTTAGATGCTAAAGGTGTGCTCATCTTGCTGTTGGTGCGCACTTCTGCACTCTGCTCTGTGGGTTTGATTTTGGTGTTTTTTTTCTGAAACTATCTTCCCTCTATTCTGGGTGCACATCATCCAATAGGGTTGTAAATTCTAGGTCTTAAAAAGAAGAGACATTATAATAAAGAGTGATAACAAGATCATTGGGAACTATATGCTTGATGATAGATGTGATAGGCTTTGGTGATTGAATTTCCTTAGTGTCATGATTAAGAAATTATTAGGTTTTTTTTTTAAGTCAAATCATCGCAACCTCAAATAAAAAACCAAGCGGCATGTTTCCTTGCAAACCAAGCACGACCATAGCTAACACAAATGGGAAAATGATGGATAAACCTTGGACGATTCCAAAGAATTTATGTAAAGAACCCTACTAGTTCTAACTGAAATTTTTGCCTCGCTGGGCTTAATTTTCTGATTTAGATTTCTCTAAAAGTATGCAGTATTTTCAATACCCACTTTTTTCAATGCACTTAGAATATCATGAACATGGAAAGGTTCAAATATCACATGAAACAAACATCAAATGATCAAGTTACCATCAAATCCTATCAAACAAAACACAAGAAAGACATACCCGGAAACAACACTTCACTTCTTATTTCATTCAAGAGGTGGTTACAAATGTCTTTGGATGTCCCTTATATCAGACTGGGACTGATTACAAATCAGACTTCAAAACAAATTCAAAAGTGATGATAGTGAGCTCGAAACCCTAGCCGAATGTAGCACAATGTTTCCAAGGCAATGTAGAATGACAAAGCTGATGTATAAACTCTGTTACAGCCCCTGTAGATGCCCAATAAAAGTCTGATATGAATGTTATGACTGCTGGTAGGACTGCTGTACCTGATTATACTGCCCAGATTTGCAAAAGATGCCAAAAACAAGTCAAAATAGACCTCCAAACCCCCTAGTGATAGGCACTAGGAAGGCAGCGATGGATGTTTAGATGCTTCTTTGATGCTCAAACCCTTCAAATAATGCCAACACTCACTCAGATCTGCAAATTATGCCCTGCTGTACCCTGCTGATATAAAAATCTGAAGATGAAGATGACTGAAAATGATAAACAAACACTCCCTTTGCCAAGCAATTAACCCAATAATGCATCTGATATCAATAGCAAATGAAAATAGCTCCAAAAGCCAACCAAATCTACATTACAACTCCATATAAACCTGCAAATCAAACTCCATGATGAAATCCATATGAAATCATCTCACAATGTGGAATGGGATCATCTCCACCACCAAAATCAAGGGATCATCTCCTTGATACCACTGAAAATTCAATTCTAGCCAAGTAAACACATCAAATGCCAAATTTTCCAAGAGATCAATAGTTGCAAATTGAAGCCAAACAACTCTATTTATCTTCCTCTCAAGCTAGGTGCCCAAATTTGCCCATTTTGTGAGTATTTGAAATCCACCAATGTGTTTTAGATTTTGTCATTGATGTCAAGGAGATTAGAAAGTTTTCAAGCTGTTTTTTGAATAAGTTTTTTGGTTGAGCTGCTTGGACGTGTGCTTGAGCTACTTGGTTGTCTGCTTGAGCTGCTTGGTTACTTGCTTCAGCTGTTTGGGTGCCTACTTGAGCTCCTTGGTTGCCTGCTTGAGCTGCTTGGGTGTGTGGTTGAGTTGGGTGTGTGTCTACTTGAGCTCCTTGGTTGCCTGCTTGAGCTGCCTGGGTGTGTGGTTGTGTTGGGTGTGTGTCTACTTAAGCTTGTTGTGAGCTTACTTGTCTATTTGTCAGCTTTTGATTATTTATATTTGAATAGTGTGCTTGAGCTACTTGGTTGTTTGCTTGAGCTGCTTGGTTACTTGCTTGAGCTGTTTGGGTGCCTACTTGAGCTCCTTGGTTGCTTGCTTGAGCTGCCTGGGTGTGTGTCTACTTGAGCTCCTTGGTTTCTTGCTTGAGCTGCCTGGGTGTGTGGTTGTGCTGGGTGTGTGTCTACTTAAGCTTGTTGTAAGCTTACTTGTCTATTTGTCAGCTTTTGATTATTTATATTGAATTTATGGCTCTTTTGGAAATGCTGCGGTGGCAAAATAAGTATTTGAATTACTTTTGAAAACCTTTTGTGAAGCCATGACAAACTATAGATTTCATGAAGCGATTGAAAAAGAGGGGAGGTAGTAGTACGAGCCTTTTTGTGTGAAGTAGAATGACTTGGAGCTACCTTGTATTGGATACGATGGTGTATTCATTTTGTTCAGCGAGCCATTTCTATTGCAGAACAAATTTTCTTTTTTTGGCCGAATTGCTCTATTCATTGAGGCCGTTTCAAAATCCATGTGTAAAACGACAAAGGCTTGGTTTGGTGTCAAAGGAAAATGGTGGATATACGTTGTCAGATGCATGGAGGCTATGTTTAGCTGCAATTCTTCTTTCAAGCGATAAAATAATGAAGCACTGTTTTTAATTTTTGAAACCGTTTCAAGATTAATGTTATTGAAATGGAATATTTTTTATTGAAGCCATTTCAGCTTGGATGGGTGAGAGTTTCCTTAAGAAAGAGCCATCGCTTTGCATATATGAGCTGTTTTTTGTGGAGGTTGCTGAGGAATGATGTTGTGTATGGAATGATGCTGTGTATTGCTGAGTGAGCCTTGTATTTTCTGATTGTATCGATTTATTTAAGGAAGCTGATTCTGTACAGAAAAGGCATGATGTGATCTTTGTTGATGTTATTCAAATAGTGAAAGGATTTATATATGAAGTAATGTATGTTTTTGAAGAAATATTCAAATTAGCATGAAGATGATTTTGTGTAGTGAAGTGAGTCCATTATCGAAGGCATAGCAGAACCCATCATTTACTGTGAATCTGAGTTTCTTGTATGAACGAAGTTGGTGCTTCTGATGTATGAAGTTGGTTCTTCAGAGTTGAAAAGTTGGTGCTCTCTATGAGTTGGTGCTCACTTTTGTATTCTGGGTTGGTGCCCATTTGAGAATTAAAAGCTTTTGTGTGCCGTGGTTTTTTACCCGAAAGGGTTTTCCACGTGAAATCTTGTGTTCTTGTGTTTATGTTTACTCTCTGCAGTTTACTCTTTTTGGATTCAAGTTCTAAAAGTAAAATACTGATTCAACCCCCCTCTCAGTATTTTCTGTGTGCTTTTCACAATGAAAATGCAATGTTCAAATAACAATTTTAAATGCATTGCACTCATAAACCCAAATCATTTAAAAACATTCCCATATTTTATTAAATGTTTTCTTCTCCTCTCCAAACGCCAATGCTCTTGGGCAAATAAACACAATTTTATTAAATAATCTCTCCCACCCAAATCGCTTCATTTAAAAAAACGATTTTTTTTATTAATTTCCTTCTCCTCAAAATAGGCGGCGATTTCTTCTAGAGTAAATAAAAAATATTTTTTATTATTTCTTTTCTTCTTCCTTTGGCGTCAATTTCCACATCAATAAAATAATAAATATTATTATTTTTTCCAATATCCTTCTTGGTGTTGGGTCCCACTTGATAAAAATAATAATATTTTATTATTTTTATTTGTACTCCTCCAAGGTGGCGTTGGCACATGATCCAATAAAATAATAATTATTATTTTATTTTTCTCATTTTTCCCTCTAGGCATCAACCTCATAAGAAAATAATAGAATATTGAAAAATACAATTAAATATTGCATTTTCCCATCTTTTCACCTTTCTATCTTTTTCAAACTTCAAGTTACCCAACGTTTATTTCTTCCATCCTTGGCTAGAAAACACAATATTTTGGCTTTATGAACAATATCGCAAAATAACACTTAGCCAAAATACCAATAAAACCACGTGTTGAGCCAATGTTATAGATTTCCATCCTCTAAAACCAAGCTCAAACCAAAATCATGTCTAGCTCAAAATTGGGGACACTACAATTTATGCGGATTTTGGAAAAAGAATACAACCAAAAGATTGAATTGAATGATTCTTGGATATTGAAGTCAAGGTAAAGATTTCTTCTTGAGTAATGCAAGGAAGGTTTTCAATGAAGTTTGAAATATTTATATTCAGAGAAAGGCATCTTTAAATTTGCAATCAATTTGAAAGACCAGATTATAGTTCATAGCTTACAGATATAAAGAAAGAATGGCGAGATTTACCAGCGAGGTTGTCAAAGAGACGAATCAAAGGATTAACTTATTCCTTATGGCATCCTTTTGATCAACCACCAAACATGAAGGCCTTGTGTGAAGAAATAGAAGTCTTGATCTCCAAACCAAAGAGAAAATTGCTAGTAGCTCAACCTTTTGAAGATCAAAGGCTAGAAGAAGCCTCCATTCTCCATAGGTTGCAAAGAGTCTAGTGAAGCTGTATTGTTCAACCAAACTTTAGATGAACAGACTCATGATACCACCTAGTTACCTATCTCCTGGCAGTCCCTGCTAATGTCCCCATCATTAACCACTTCATAAAAGTCTTAGCACATATTTTAATTCCTCCCAGAAAAACTGGATCCACCAAAATCCCAGTTTTGTAAACTTTGCACATTGTTGGGAAATCTTAAGGACTCCAATTGAAAACTTGAAAGGGCAGTTGGAGGTTTTTCTTAGATGAATGAAAATCCACAAGGACAGCCATCCATCCCCCACTAGAGTGAAAATTGGTAATGTTGCTCTAGATGGAGTGGGATGGTACCAACAAGGGTGCCATGAACAATATGATTTCATGACCAATATGATTTCTTACCAATGTTGTTCACAAGTACTGCTGCAGCAATGTGTTGAGGAGAGATGCTCATTTTTGGCAATGAAAGTGATTTGTGGATGTCGCTGTCGTGGGATTAGAAAACAGTTTTAATGTGTTGTACTTGTTAGGGGATTATTATATAAATATTTGAGTTGAATACTTGTAAAGGTGCAAATATTGTAAAACATTTGCAATTTTGAATTAGGTAGAACTTAGTCGGGTTACGGAAAGAAGCAAGTAAGAGTGTTAAGGTAGTTATGTCCAACTAAGTGGTGCAAATTGTTTATGTATGAAACATGAAGAGGAAAATAGGATATAAACCAGTTACCAAATATATCCCTGAAAATAATGTGCATTTTTAGGCTTACTGAGTCCATGTACAATCTGTAAATTGGAAGTTTCAGTTCCTCTCTGTTGGAACTCAAATGTTAACTTTGGACGTTACTTCCTTGGCTCTGGTCACTGTTTTCATTAAACACCATACCTCAAAATTACTGGTTTCTGAAGCTTCAAATAGAGATTGAATTTTGAATATGGCATACTTAATTTGAGTACTATTGGAATAGAGGATGAGTACAAGAAATATTCTATTAGGTTTGAATGAAGCTCCTAGGTAAGGACACTGTATTTCACTGTTGGAACACACATTTTGAATGCTTGATATCACACACAATTCCTTGTTTCCATTTTTTTAATAAACACTAGTACTTTTGTTTTCAAAGCATCATAAATTACTTCTAATTTTTCATTTTCAGCAATGAATTCTATGCACTTAAAAGAGCAAATAAAGTTTTCTATTTTTTAGAACTCTATTTATGCAAGTATTACATCTGAAACTTCTCCACAGGTTGCAAAGAGTCCAGTGAAGCTGTATTTTTCAACCAAACTTTAGATGAATAGACTCATGATACCACCTAGTTACCTCTCTCCTAGCAGTCCCTACTAATGCCTCCATCATTAACCACTTCATAATAGTCTTGAGTGCTACTGGAATAGACTCATGATACCACCTAGTTACCTCTCTCCTAGCAGTCCCTACCAGTTTAGGGACTGCTAGGAGAGAGGTAACTAGGTGGTATCATGAGTCTATTCCAGTAGCACTCAAGACTATTATGAAATCATTAACCACTTCATAATAGTCTTGAGTGCTACTGGAATAGACTCATGATACCACCTAGTTACCTCTCTCCTAGCAGTCCCTACAGTGTAGGGACTGCTAGGAGAGAGGTAACTAGGTGGTATCACGAGTCTATTCATCTAAAGTTTGGTTGAAAAATACAGCTTCACTGGACTCTTTGCAACCTGTGGAGAAGTTTCAGATGTAATACTTGCATAAATAGAGTTCTAAAAAACAGAAAACTTTATTTGCCCTTTTAAGTGCATAGAATCCATTGCTGAAAATGAAAAATTAACCACTTCATAATAGTCTTGAGTGCTACTGGAATAGACTCAATAGAGGATAAGTACAAGAATTATTCTGTTAGGTTTGAAGGAAGCTCCTAGGTAAGGACACTGTATTTCACTGTTGGGACACACATTTCAAATGCTTGATATCACACACAATTCCTTGTTTCCTTTTTTTTAATAAACACCAGTGCTTTTGTTTTCAAAGCATCATAAATTACTTTTACTTTTTCATTTTCAGCAATGAATTCTATGCACTTGAAAGAACAAATAAAGCTTTCTGGTTTTTAGAACTCTATTTATGCAAGTATTACATTTGAAACTTCTTAATATGAGGCTCCAAGTACAATCTCAATGGGATCTAGTGGTGATGATTAATACTATTTGTCTATGCTGGTTCAGGAGAAATATGTGGATCCCTCATCAAAGCAACCTGGTCATTTAATTGCACAATCAAATATGGTCACATATGCTTCACCAATGCCTTCCATGGACAATGAAGGAGTACTATCATTTGAACGTTAGTATTTTTATTGGTTTGACAATATTTTCACTGCTGCTTTATGCAACAAGAGTAGTTTTTTATATTATGGATCTGAAAAATTGTGAATGTAGTATTTCCAAAAACTTGAAATAAAGCATATTATGCTTTGTTGTCACCAACACACTCAAATTTTAGAGTTGGAAACTTTGTTTTATTTCTTTGTTTCCTTTCAATTTTTGATTCATTTCAATCTTCTTTCTTTCCATTTCCCTAAAATATTTTGGAAATGATCTAAAATTTGTACATATTTCCCACTTCATTTTGTTTCATAGTTCCTTCACACAATTTTAAAACATTTAATGGATCTCTCCTTACTAAAACTCAGTCTCACAAAATCTCATTCACTTAAGTTATGCTCTTTGAATTATCCTTACTAAAACTTTGAACTTTGAACTTTTGAAGAGAGGTTCATCCTTGAAGTTTTATCCGTGTAAACACAACGGTAGCAAGAATCACTGTGATGCACAACAACAGCCTCACAATAATTGCAAACCAAATAGATGAAATGTTCTTGTCTGGTGCATCTTTAGAACTGAGATTTTATTTATGAATAAGCAAAACCCATCTTTCTATAAGGCTTTCCTTTTCCACCACTATACACTATGGCAACACTTTTTCCATCCCATGAAATATTGAATGTTTAAAACCTTCTAAAGCTGAAAATCAATTGAAATCTTGTGGCTCATGGTGATGCATGATGAAGACACATATATATTGTGTGAAACCGCAAGACACTTGGGCTTGAGGCCAAGAACTGCAATTTTATGTAAAACTTCCAGTCAAACAAGAATCATAGATCTCAATCTAATGGCCTAAGTGAATTCTCATTTCATATATTTTTCCTGCTTTTAAATAAAGAAGCCCAGTTGTGGTTTGAATTGATGAAACAATGGTGTTTTGTGCATTTATGGAGGAAATCAAAGTTGTTGTTTGTTAACCATTTTCCCCTGAGATGGTAGTGATTCTTGATAGTGCTAAAAACTCAGATAAATGCCATTTTTGAACCTGTGAAAACAATTTACTTCAACTTGTTAGTATCATATCCCAATGAAGTGTTAGCCATAGTTCAAAAAACTTGTGAGTAACTTGCAGATTGGTGGGTGAAACACAGTTGCCGAGTTACTTGCTCAAAAAATTGCTGCCAAGTTTTGGGCGAGCAATCGCATTTAAAATTGCACTTACTCATGAGTCCCATGTTAGAAGCTTGTTTTTTTCTTTTTGGTAGGGTTTGCAACTTTTTAGATAGAGATGGCATCCACAGGTAAGCATAGTGGTGACAAGGCCAAGGACTTTGCGTGAACAAGAATGGTGGTGTGCGATTATTATAGCTTGAGGATGAGAGAAGGCATCAATCACTTACAATATTGTTGGCGTTTCAATTTGTCTCTTTCAAGACAACACAAAACAAAACAAAATGCAAGGATGGACCTCTCTTCAAATTTGAAGGGAGGCTCCTTGGAAAACTAAAAATACCCTAGACTTTAAGCTATGAACAAAATACATAGTTATGCACACTTTACAATATTCTTTGAAGGGGGTTCACATAAATGAAATAACTGAAGTAAATCCTGCCCTAGCTTTTTGGTCTCAAGAATGAGCACAAGAGTTGAGTTTTTATATTTTAATACTTGTAACTAAATGTAATGTCCCCTTTTTGGGACAAAACTAATTTTTGTCCTAAATTATCAATTTCCAAGCAAACAAAGGTTTAGAGAGCACCTTGGCTTGATTTAATTCCAAGTATATCACTCTTGCCTTTGTATCTTGAAAACTCTTAATGATTGTACTCCCTTCTTTTAATGTTGATTGCAGTCCCATGTCAAATCTTCTGGTATATGTAAGATATATCCTTTTATTTCATTGTTTTTTCACTTTTATATCTGCATGAACTTATATCTTCATTATCTTCTCTTCTTTATCCCTATTAATCTCTCTTATACTTGGAATACCAATTTATATCAGAAATGTATTTAATTCCAAAACTATCTTTTTCTTTTATCCTCCATCTATCCTCTTATTCCCTGCTGCAGCGATCTCTTTTCCTTGCTGGTCTCTCTTTGAAATCAGATCTTTTAATATGAGAGATTCCTTAAGACTTTGACTCTTTAGACAATCCAGCCTTTCCTATACCTTACCACAATCTGGCCTTTTGTTTAGAAGATGGATCGCTGCACATAGGGAAGTCTTGGTTGAATCCTCTGCTGCTATTTTTTTTTTTTTTTTACTTCCTCCTATTCTATTGTCCGTTGGCTACTGAGGCCGATCCTTATATATTTGTGGCTTCTAAGGATCGCACCTTTTAGATGTGTATGAATTGCTTCCTATACTTATTGCTGCCTTAATAACATGGTTTGTCTTTATTTGAAATAATCTCAGATCTTACGAAGCCCACAATCTTTTATTTTAACTGCCTTTATATTAATTACTATATGTATAGTCTTTATTTTGTTTCATCATTGTTAAACACTTAATCGTAAAACTTGTCTTAGTTGCTTTATTCACTAATTCTTCCCCTTTTGTAATATCTATTTAGATATATTTCATTTAGTATATTAAACATATTTGTATTATAATATTAAATATTAATATTAATATTTATAATATTTATATTTATAATATTTATTCATAATAAAATATATCTTGTCATAAATATATTATATTAAGATATCTATATTTATATTTGTGTTTATAAAGATAATGATATATCTTGTTTATAAATATATATTATATTTTAATTAAATATTTATATAATAATATAATTTTAATATTATTATATTTTAATAACATTATATATGTTTTATTTAAATATGACTAAACGCCATGTTTTACGAAAGCGACTTCATTGTCTTTATTATGATGGTTTTAATTTAAATAATGCCTTAATATCGGAACATGACACTAAATGAGACTATCAACTTAACTAGACACAACAATCACTTCCTTCCTGGCTAAAATCAAAGACTAGTAAATCTGACACACACAAACAATGCAAGAATTCGTAGATCAAATAACTTGATGTGTGCAAAGCTTCAGCTAAGATGAATCACAATGTTAATACAAAGCATAACACTATTCTTCACTTTTAATTCAATGAATGCAATCCAAACATGCTAAATGCGCCTAAAACTTAGATTAACACTTGAATGACAATTTCTGCAGCATAATTCAATCAATGCAATCCAAACATGCTAAATGCACCTAAAACTTAGATTTAACACTTGAATGACAATTTCTGCAGCATAGGCATAACTTCAACTATCATTTTTCATCTTTTGTGTCCAAAACCTTTATTTATAGGTTACAAAGAATACCTGATTTTAGGGATTTAAAATAATAATTATTTATTCCCAAAAATCAATGTTTTAAAGCAACCCCAAGTGCCATGAATCTACCACAAAACACAAACCCTTGTTGATGAATGTGATTTGATCAGCAAACCAAGTTACCAAGGCTGAAAACCCTAAGATTTTCATTCAATGAGCAAAGGAAGTTGCCAAGGTTGCACAACATGTCGATATTCCCTCCTTTGAATGATCAAAACTTGCCCCAAAACACTGCTATTCTGAATACCTGAACCATTGATCCAGGCTTGGAAAGCTGTTGCCAAAGAGTCTTTAAATCCACTGTGTGTGGCACCTTCGAAGGCTTGAAACCCTGCATATCAGCAAACCCTAAAAGGTTGGAAGGCAGTTCTCAAATCAGTCAAAAGACCCAAAACCTTAGTCTAAAAAATTTCACAAAGCAAACAAAACGAATGCTTGAAATTGGAAGATTGAATACTGCCAAAATGCAGAACTGCTGTTGTATGGAATCTATAACAGTGTTTTTGCTGCTGTAATAGGTTGACCATTGAACAGCCCTGTCATGGTGTCATTCCTGCTGCAGCCACCAAACAGACATATAAATCCTTATTTAGGTGCTTTTTCACACACTTATGTTACTTGTATGATAGCAGGCACCCCTTTTTGATGAATTTGTCACTCAAATTGCGTCAAACACCTATTAGGTGTGTTATTTCATGATAGCATCTGACCGAATGAGGTATAGGCATGATTTCCTGATAACTGTCAACATGAATTTTGAAGGGGCACGATTTGCTGTTATTGTGGCGACATTGATGATCCTTAGGTATGATTTCATGTTGCTTTCCGAGAATAAAATCTTAATCACACAATTTGCTGTTTGATGCCGACATGAATGCTGCTAGTTGTGCAATTTTGCTCGTCTCTGCTTTCATTAAGTCCCTAATTGCGATTTGCTCATATCTGCCTCTGTTCTTTACATGGTTGCATGATTTGCCCATATTAGCCTCCAAACACTTACCCATTGAGCAATTTCCCTACCCTTGCTGGTTAGACTCTCCTCAGTTGTGTATTTACCCTCGTTCTGCCACTTGACACCATACAAATCGTCCTTTAAGTGTGTTTATGGGAAGACTCTGCCATTTGAAACTGAACATACTTCGGGGTTGCATTTTGCCACTAAATTTTGCCTCTACCTGTTCCCAAATGCAATTTTGTGCCATTGGATGACTGCTGCTGCTCTTGAATGCTACTTATCTGATGATTGTGAGGAATGAAAGATAAGTTTAAATGATATAAATACATGAACATTTCTATTATTGAAGTCAAAACAAGGCTGACCCTATTTTCAGTAATATTAGGGTTGCCCAAATTATGGATGATAGTAAATATCATGCATGACATCTTTGTTTAATTTTGAAGTTTCTATAGGGGTGTAACAAATATCACCTTTAACAATTCCCTTGTTGAGATGTGCAGTTGTGTAATTTAGTGGAATTGAAGATCATATGGGAGATGAAGGTTGTTCTTCTTCATATGAGGAGAAATTAGAAAAGAAGAGGATAGCCAAGGCAATTGTAGTTGTGATGAATTTTCCTCGTGAATTAGAGAATGATGTGGTTGGCTTTTGTCATGGTCCACAGATTTGGGGCTCATCCACTAGAGATAGTTCTATTCAGTTGTAGTCATAGGGTTTCTTTTGTAGGACTCATAATATTCTTGATGTGCAACCTTCGCTCAAAGGTACTGCATGTAACTAGGAGAAGCATCACGAGTTGATGATGGCATGTGCTAATTTTTGGTATTATAACAATATACCATTCTATGTTGTGAGGAGCCCATATCTGGAGACCATACTACACCAACAAAGCTGAAGAGTATGTTGGTGCAAAATCTATTTTGGTTCCATGATTAACCTCCCTTCTTCATCCAAGATTGGCAGTTTTGTTTGGATGGTAATATTTTGGCCAACCACCTTCTTGAGAAGTGAGACATGGAAGACATTATGTATACTCCAAGGCATATGCAACATTGTGATATCCTGATGTTAACGCATTGTTTAACTTTAAATTAAAGATTTAAACATCATGATAAAATGGTGAAGTTGCTTTCTTGAAATGTGGTTTTTGTCATGTCCCCCCCCATAGTCAATTTGAATGATAGAGAGTGCTTCTAGTAATAATTGTGAATGTATTAATATTTAATAAACATATATAATATTATTAATATATTATTATATAATATTAAATAACATTATTATATAAATATTTTAATATATAATATATTTATTTAACAACTAATAATAATTAACAAGATACATTATTATTTTATATAAAAATAAATATAAATAACAAATTATAATCTATAACATATTAATAAATGGAAAGACAACGATGATATATATTCTAAGAGGAGCAGCATATAAGACAAACTTTAAACAAGACAAAATTGTCATATCCTAAGTTACCGGGTTCTTTGCCTAGAGGCACCGGTCTGGTTGGGAGCAGGAGCAGCGACGGGAGCGGCCTTGGCACCCCAGGTTCCTTGTGGGTTCTCCGTCGGAGAACCCACAAGGAACCCGGGGTGCTAGGGCCGCTCCCAGGCCCTCCCAAGCGCTCCCAGGCGCATTTCTGGGATTTTTTTTAAATTACAAATTTTATTTTAAAAAACTAATAACTATATAAATTATTAAATACTATATATTATATAATAATAATATAATATAGAATATATAATATAATATAATATATAATATATAATATATAATATTCTTATATTATATATTCTATATTATATTATATTATATATTCAATATTAACAAAAAGGAGGGGTTAAAATTTATTAAAACAAGAAGAACAAAGCAAGAAAATTACAAAGCCCTATCAAGCTCCACTAAGTGAGCCAGATGTTGAGACAGATCCGGGGGTAAACAACCGCGGTCCATCAAATTCCAATCATGAATATGTTCAGAAGCCCATTTAGCCAAACAATCTGCAACACTATTCCATTCTCTAGGAATATGAGAAAAGGTAACATACTCCAACAAAGCACAGAGGTTAAGAATCTGGCAACAATCAAAGCCAAATGCCAACTGACATTATCTAATTGCTTCCTATTCAACAAGTTCACCACAACTTGGGAATCAGACTCACATATGATACTTCGCCACCCCAATTGACTTCCACGCTCCACAGCCGTTAAAATAGCCTGAGCCTCCATAAGATTATTAGTATGAAGACCCTTATAAACAGAGAAGATAAACTGAACTTCTCCAGAGCTATCCCGACCAACACCACCAATTCCAGCATTACCAGGGTTTCCGCAAGAAGAGCCATCCGTGTTGATTTTTAGAGTACCCTGAGGTGGAGGAGACCACTCCCCTCCATATTCACCTTCGGGGTAGGATGTCTACATCTGTTGCACATGAGTTGACGTTGCGGAGGCGGAAGATGAAGACGGTGACAACAACCAACATCACAAGGGTCCACTGATGCCGTAAGATCGCACTTAGCCGCAACAGTTTCCCCCAAAGAATGCAGAATTTTCCACCACAAGCAAGGGGCCACCAACCTCACCTCCTGAAAAATCCGACGATTCCGCTCCAACCAAAGGTTCCACATAATAAAGGAGGGGCCAATAGCCCAAGCAGCCTGAAGAAAGGAAGTAGAAACACGGGCCTTGCTCCACCGATCCACAAACTCAGCCAGGGAGGAGACATGCCAACAGGGCATATTCCACACCCTTCACCAAAAATGCCAAATCTCCCTAGCATAGGAACATTGGAAGAAGAGATGAGAGACACTCTCCTCATAGTTATAACACAAAACACACATAGAAGGGCCTTGGAAACCACGCTTACACAAATTATCCCAAGTAAGGCACCGGTTATGAGCAACAAGCCACAAGAAAAAATTGCATTTGGGCCACGACAACTTGTGCCAGACATGCTTCCACCAAGGGACCTCAAAAGCCCCAAACAACTACCTACCAAGCTGCTTATAACCAGCAGACACAGAGGACTTCCCAGATAAATCAGGACCATCCCAAGCCAAGACATCAGGTCCCTTCAAAGAATTACAAGCACGGGAAGCCAAAAGCTGAGCAAGCTCATACCTATCCTCCTCAGACCCCCCAGGAGGCCACTCAGAGGGAAGTTTCCAACGAAAGATTACAGCCAAACCACAATAATGTGCAAATTTATAATGATCAATGGTATCCCAGCTAGCTGCAGTAAAAACCTCAGAAAGTGACTGGAGGTGAGGAAGAGAAGAGAGAATAGGTTGGTGGCCATCCCAAGAATCTAACCAAAAAAGAGTCTGTGACCTCGAATGACAGATCCAAAAAAGCGCACGCTCAATCAACTGAGCCCTAGCTTTCCAAGTGTGCCAAATCATAGAACCACTCCCCTCCAGAGGATAGCGAGGGACTTCACAAGAAGCAACACCCCTAAGATACTTATGGGTGAGAATACGGGTCCATAACTGTTGCTGATTGGTACACCAACGCCAATAAAGCTTATCAGCAAGAACTTGTCCATTCAAAATAGCAGAGCGTAAACCTAGACCACCCTCCTGCTTTGGTCTACACACAGAATCCCACTTAACAAGGCTCCAATTAGTAGACAGTAAGTAACCACTCCAAAGGAATTGACGAGAGAGGGCATCAAAAGCCCTAAGGAAATACATAGGGGCCACTTGAACAAAGCATCTGTAGATAGGAAGGGCCTAGATAACCGACTTGAGAAGAGTCACTCTAGCAGTTGTAGATAACCATTGATGGGTCCAATGAGTTACCTTCCGCCTCAGCTTGTCAAGCAACATCTGCCAGGAGGACCTAGGCTGACGCCCAATAGCCAGAGGAATACCCAAATAGATAAAGGGAAGAGACCCAATTTGAAACCGCAAAATAGCTGCAATCCGCCGTTGGATAGCCTGAGGCGTATTAAAAAAGAAAATAGAAGATTTTTCCTCATTGACTTTCTGACCCGAAGCAGCAAGGTAGATATCCAAAGCTTGCCTAAATGAATCAGCTTCTCGAATACGAGCCAACCCCATAAGAGAAGTATCATCCACAAACTGGAGATGGGAAATCGTTGGCAGACCCAAGCCCCACTGCCAACCATGAATCAGGCCTTGGGAGACCTTATATTTAAGAAAGTGACTCAGCCCCTCCGCCATAATGATAAACAGATAAGGAGAGAGCGGGTCCCCCTGACGAAGGCCCCTAGTAGCACCAAAAGGCTCTGAAGGTTCACCATTCACAATAACCGAAAAGGAGGAGAAAGTCACACAACTCAAAGTCCAACTCACCCATTCCGAAGAAAAACCGAAGGCCAACATAATCTTCTGAAGAAAACTCCATTTAACTCTGTCGTAAGCTTTGGCCATATCCAACTTGATGAACATAGATCGTTCCAAAGAAGTCGCCATGGAATGAATGACCTTAGCGGCTACAACCACCCCATCCAGAATTTGCCGACCTGCCACAAAGCCTCCTTGCTCCTCAGAAATGACAACTGGCAAGCACTGTTTAAGCCTCTCAGTAATCAATTTTGTAATAATCTTGTACACCACATTACAGAGCGCAATAGGTCTAAAGAATTCAAGCCTATTAGCATCTTCCTTTTTAGGAATGAGAACCAGCAAAGTAGCATTCAGGGCCCGTAGCATCTGCTTACTATGGAGAGACTCCCGAACAACCTCCAACAAATCCAGCTTCACAATATCCCAAAACTCCTGGAAAAATTCAACTGGAAAACCATCAGGGCCAGGAGCTTTCCCCTTATTCATCCCGAACACAACCTCCTCCACTTCAGACAAGGAAATTGGACGAGTAAGAGAAGCATTCAAATCATTAGAGATCAAAGAAGGAATGCAAGCAAGGATCATATTCTCATCAGCCTCAGCAGGAGGTGAGTCTTCAGTAAATAGGGCAGAATAAAACTGACGAGCCTCTCTAGACAACGCTTGTTGCGAGGAAATTGAAAGACCCTCAGAGTTAACAAGAGAAGAAATATAACACTTATTCTGACGAGCTTGCACAGAATGATGGAAGAAAGCAGTATTCCTGTCACCCTCTTGAAGCGAATCAATCCTTGCCTTTTGTTTCCAGAAAATCTCCTCACAAAGCTCCCACTCCTCCACCAATTTCAGAGCCTGGGACTCAGCATGTTCCAGATCCTCCGAAAATCCCAAATCTCGAATTTGACGAGTAATAATAGCAAGATGATTCTGTGCCTCCCTTTTCTTGGCCCAAAGATTGCCAAAACACGACCTATTCCATCGCTTAAGATGATACTTGATAAATTGCAGCTTCTTAACAAGACAATACATAGCTGTACCATACGCAGGGGCCCTGTCCCACCACCATTGGGCAACCAGGTCATACAAGGCCAGATCACGGAGCCACATGAGCTGAAATTTGAAAGGAGGATTCTTTGGAGAAGGAAAAGAAGAAGTAGAAAACTTAATTGGCCAATGATCAGAGCCACACCAATCAAGAATCTCAGAGCAAGTGACCATGCAACCGCCCATCCAAAAACTAGAAACAAGAAATCTGTCCAGCCGCTCAGAAATCGCTTCTGGACCACCCTGTCTATTATTCCAAGTGAAAATACCATTAGAGGGTTTAACATCAACAAGAGCAAGAGAATCCACATTAGCTCGAAAAAGATCTGAAGCAGGACCAAGCCTAGGCAGCCCCCCTCTTTTCTCCTCCAAACACAACACATAATTGAAATCACCAGCTAAGATCCAAGGAAGAAAAGGCGCACAAGACCTAACAAACCTGGTGTGGGCCCAAAGCTGGATTTTACCATGGATGTCAATCGGAGCATACACATTACTGACCAGAATAGTCTCACCAGACTCCAAAACTGAAGCCACCACAGAAATAGAGGAATGGCTAGAAATCCACCAGCGAGGAACAACCTTACGTGGATCCCAGAAAAAAGCTAGACCTCCAGAGTTACCCTTAGAACCAATACACTGACATTGACCAGAAGCCCAAATACGAGGAGCATAGTGAAGCATGGAGTCCACCCGAAGCTTAGTCTCCTGAACGCAAAAGATATCTGGAGAATGAACCACAATCAAATCCTGAATAGCCTTTTAACGGGGGGTGCTATTCAAACCCCTTGTGTTCCAAGAAAGAATAATCATGAGGAAGGTGGAGAGAAAAGGGCATCAATGGTCCTAACCGACCCAGATTCCACCAACAAATCCCCAGTGGATTTAAGCTTGTCCACATCCTTTTTACGGCCAGCTTTAGATGAACTCTTAAGATGACCCCTCTTAAGAGGGCGTTGCAACACCCCCAGAACATGAGATGATCCCCGCCCCTTACTAGCAGGCAAAACCTCCTTAGCTAATCAGCTAGTATAATGTCATCCTGCGGATCTGCAGGGGCACCAGGAATCCCAGAAATCTCCTGTTCCAAAGCCAGAGAAAAATCCTTAACAACAATCGCCTACTCCATCCCTGTATCCATACCAGAGGCCCCAGAAGGAAACTCAACAGGAATCCCCTCCTCCAAGGCCTGATTATCCAAGACCTCAAAACGATTGGATACCTGATCATTTTGTCTATCTTTGTAGGCCCGCTTCTGTCCTCGTCCTTTCACCTTCGGCTTAACAAGAATGAAGCCATCCTTATCGGTCCCACCCTCAGCCACAGGCGACTTGCCTTTATCCCCCTTCTCCATCGAAGGCTCTGATGAAGGAGGAGAAGAAACCCCGGTAGCTTTGGGTGCCCGAGGGCATTGGCGCTGAAGGTGTCCATACTCATGACAGAAGCGACATCGAAAAGGGAGGGATTCATAATCTAACCGTTGAATCCACGAAGCAAAGCCAAGACAAATTTCCAAAGAATCCGGCAATGGATTGTTTAGGTCAATTTCAACACAAATACGAGCAAAGGAAAACACCTTTTTATCCAGAGTATTCTGAGCGATGGCATCCGGCTTCCCTAGCAGAGCTGCAATCTGGAGCAGAATATCCTCCTTCCAAAACTCCAGCGGTAGCCAGGGCAAACGGACCCACACAGGAACTCGTGAAGGCATATCCTCTGCCGTGTTAAAACCTCCATGCCAGGGCTTCATGAACAAACCAACATGTTTGTAAAAATACGGCCCTCCCTCAAAAACGCGATTTCGATCCGAAATACAAGAAAAATCAACCATGAAATAGCCATTCATCGCCACCAGAATATCAAAATCACCCTCAACCTGCCAGGATCGGCGAATCCAGGCCTCCAACGCCGAGAGAGGGATACGAATACCCAGGAACTTACAAATCAGAACATGTTGGCTCCAGTAAGAGATGTCCTCTTGTACCGATTCAGGAGAGATAACTAGCACCGGACGATCAAGACTCCGCGGCAAACAACCATTTAGTTTCTTAAGCTTAGAGCTCTCACCCACGAAAGAAGAATCCTCAGGTAAACCCTGAGACCACTTCACACCAGCAGACACCAAGCCTTTTGAAACCCCTGCCATTCCTCCACACCCAACACTAAACCCTACACACAGCCTTGACAGCAAAACCTGCTTTCACCCAACGCCAGTCCCTCTGGCAAAATCCGCAGCAAGAGCAAAATCGAGAAAAAAGAAAAGCAAAACCCACCTTGAAAGCAGAGAACACCCCCCAACCGAGAGCCGCCGCAGAACAAAGGCAAAAAACTGCACATGCAGAGAGAGAAGACCTGCGCGTGCCTTCACAGGCAGCGCGCAGCCTTCCCTTCACCACGCAGCGCCATCCTCATCCCCTTCCCTATTATATATTGAATATTATATTATATTATTATATATTATTTATTATATAATTATAATAATAGAATATAATATTATATATTATATATCATACATTATTATAAATATTAAATTTTATGTATGTATTTTAATATATAATATAATATAATATATTATATTAAATATTTATATATTATACATTATTATAAATATTAAATTATATATTTAGTACAGCTGTACCCACAGAAAAAAAATAAAAATTGCCTTTCCGGCATACCAGAACCCTACTCCCGTATCTACTCCCGTACCAGAACCAGCAACTTAGGTCTTATCCATATAAGACAAGCGATTCATATAGTTAAACAATTTACTATAAAAAAGATAGCCATTTGTTAAAAGGTGCGATTAATATTAAAGACAAGCAATTGATAGAAGTCAGCGATCTAACAAAGATAAGAGACAGCAATCAAACAAAGATAAGAGACAGCGATTGTAATTATTGAGTAAAGATGATTAGAAAAAGCAACCTACAAACAAGTTTGTTATTAATTGTCTCCTTGCAAAGTGCAGCGATCAAACATATGTAGAAGAGGTGCGATTAAAGGGAATTCAAAATACAAGAGGCAGCGATTAGTGTTGAGAAGGCACGATTTATTTGTGGAGTTGTGTCTGTTATAAAGAGTCACAAATGTTCATAGAAGACATCTCCTTTGATAGAATATAAAAGCATATAGAAGGTAGGATTTCAAGGGGAGGAAGAATATTTCGGAGTTTAATATATATATTGAGAGTATCCAAGCAAGGAAAATAATATAATTCATTCAAGCAAGCAGCATCATCTCCTAGACAGCAAGGCAGAAAGACATCCTCCAGAAATACATTCTCAGCCAGGCATAGAAGATCAGATGTGGGTATCGATAGCAGTGTAAACATACGCCATTGCAGCAGAACAATAAAGTAACCTATTCCTTTGGTATGCAATGATAAGTGTGTCTAGGCTTATTTAATAGATGAATATAGATGTGAACAAATATATATATATATATATATATATACACACACACTTACAATTATACCAATTAAAACACTGATAGTTGATGCCAATATAGCCTATATTATTGATGTTATGATCAGTGATCTGATTTTAGGGATGAGGCAGGACTGCAAGGAGGGGGAACGACAAATGATTCCTCACTAGGAGTGGCATCTCATGATGATGGTTAAGGACCATTGGTTAAGGACCACATGAGACCACCTCATGATGATGGTTAAGGACCACATGAGGCCAAGAAGGATAAGGTCCTATCCTTGGGCCTAGAGTTGAGGAACTAGGACACCCTATTGCAGCCTCCCGTACTATTCCCACTTGAATCAATTGTTGAAATAAATAAAAGGGGATTTTCAATCATAAGAGGAAGGTTTGGTGTGATGGAGGGGAATGGTGTAAAGCCCTTAGTAGGTAGGCCACCTCATGATGATGGTTAAGGACCACATGAGGCCAATGGAGGATAAGGTCCTGCTGTTGGGCCTAGGGGCACCTCATCATGTCCCCCTCTTTATGGTTGAGCCCACATAGTCCTTGAGATTTGTTACATTGTTATATATAATCTTTCTTAGATTTAGAATTAAATGTATTTCATATCATATTCATCTAACATGGTTGCAGGTCTCCATAACCAGATTTACGTCATCTCAATTTTGAGTAAGGAATTGTATCTTTAACTATAATCTGCTATTGGTTTCATTTGGAATTGTGATTTTAGGGCAAAGTATAAGGTGATCCCAACCGGGGACATTACAAACATCACCAATTTTTTGTAGGATCTTGTTATTAGAATATTAGAATAATGATATAATAAAGTGTATGTTTACACTTGTATATAATAGGTTAGTTGTTAGTGGCAGTTAGTAGTCTTTAATGAAGTTGTTGTAACAACAATCCTATTGAACTGCCATCTATTTTTAGACTATAACTACATTCTGTTTTTAACATATTTTAATTAATATAATGCAATGCTCTCAACTTGAGATAGCACACCAATTTCTCTCAATCTCAATTTTTCAGTTATACTAACATTGGTATCAAAGCTGGATTGTGTGGAGAAAGCCCAGTCAGCCATGTATTACACCGACCTATGGAGTTCAAAGAAGGTCAGGAAGAGAGGAGGTCAAAAGGCACAAAGCAAAGCGGTCATCAAAATCATGATTTGCAGAAACCAGTTAAAGAAGAAATCATGGCTAGAATATCTACTACAGCAATAAGCATGATTTGCAAAGGAAAATCGTGCAGATTTGGAGGAAAATATTAGGCAGAAAATGGTGATTTTTTAGTTAAAAGTTGTGTAGAAAATCAAGGGAATCACACACAAGCAAAAAGTTGAAGATTCATGGCATTTGTAGAGGTTACAACTTGTAGACAAGACCTATAGGGGGTCATGGCCTACATAAAATTGCGATGAAATCGCAAGCGGAAAAATAGTCATGGGCAAGAACAAAAAATTGCATTTTTAGGGCATAAGTCTATAGGCAAAAAAAAGTGGGTTTTTGCTAGGGCACAAATTTTTGCAATCATGAAACTGCAGAAATGCAATCACAGGTTAGAATATTTCTTGGTATTTTTTTATTTTTTAAATTTCCCTTCAAAGTCTGCAAACAAATATTTGTAAAATCTAGGTTTTTCAAATGTAGAAAGGTGTGAAATTTTTTTGGGGAAAAGTTTATTTTTTGGGTTAGTTTATTTATTTATTTATTTTTTGATTAGTAAAATTGGCTTTAAGGAGCCATACTCTAGTATAACAGTCAAAACCAAAAAAGAATAGTTTCATGGCCACTCCATTGGAGGGCCGAGGCAGTATGCCTTGAATATTTGTATTCATTACAAAATGCTATATTATAGCTTCTTTTAACACCTATACATATTCTATATTATTAATAATTTAATAGCAGACACCAGACTTATTATAGAACCTTGGTGACCAAAGTTCTTCCTCCATCTCCATCTTCTTCGTCGTCCTCAAAATTTGAGCTCCTGAACTCCAACGTGAAAGACCAGTCCACCTCCGATGTAGAAGAAGCCCTAGAGACAGCTTTGAGGAATTTGATGCCCCATTTGGCTTGGTGCCTACACACATTTTCATTTTATCCCATGGTCCTGATAATAAAAGGCACTTGTTGATGTTTGTTTTTAGACAAGTCAACAATAGAGTAAAACACTAGAGTATCCCACTCTCTCTTGAATAAAGCTCTTCAAAGGCTGAACTATGTGATCCAGTGAAGTAACTCCAAGGTTCCTTTTCCTATGACTTATGGTGGGTTAACTCAGTGGTTACATGTGATCTTGCTGATAATCATAAAGGGACTTACAAAGACATCTTCATACACTCAGCTTATTTCTCCCTTTTCGTGTGGATGATGTATCAATGATAAAGAAAAGACAAAAGATAAAGGTTCAAGGGATCTAATCTAAAGTCAATGAAGCAATGATGATGCTTGAATAGACAAACTCTTAAATAAACCTAACTCCACTTCGCCAAGGATGCCTACAACTACATGGAGTTGGTGCAATCTCCTAAGGTTACACGAATGGTTTTCAAATCATGAAGGCTTATATGAACACCCATCAAACGATGCAGCTCAAACAAGCATCCACAATCGAACTTATGCAAAATAAGCTCAGACTAGCTTTACACAACACTTCATCAGCGATGAATGTTAAAAGCATGAGCTAGGAGTTGATCAAATATTCAATACAACATACAGCACATCAATGAACTTCTAATCTACTTTTAATCAAATTTGAAACACCTCTCCATTTCATCAAAGTACAAGAAATCATGTAATTCCACAAGACAACACTTAACACCAAGCGAACTCCAATGTCCTTTGCATTAATCTTGAGAAATATGTACAACAACTTCAAGTCCTCTCAGGAAATTTTGAGAGTCTCTTTTATTCTACTCCTACAAACTATTGCCTACAATCTACCCCTTACAAATGAGGCAACAAGGCCTTTATATAGTGGTCTAGATTACAATGAATGGCTTGGATCGATTCGAGTAGTCAAGGGCTCAGATCATGCCACCTCAGTAGGTAGTTACAACAATTTGCTATTTTTAGTACAAAAGAGAGGCAATGAAGGCACGTTTCCCAATGTGATAAGGATAAGATGAAATCATTTAAAACATCCTCCACATAGGCGTCCCTTTTGGCTTCTCTTATTAAATGATACATTGAATGTATTTAAAATAATGTGTACTTGCCACATAGATGCCACCTCGGCATACTTTGAAAATTGTATCCTCAATGTGGTGATGTATTCAATGTGATTGCTTGAACTTGTATGTTTGGGAATACATCTTGTAGATCTTGCCTTGTTCATTCTTCTTGTAAACTGAATGTATGATACTTGTTGCTTCACTTGACTAACTTCATGATTCTTTCTTCTTCTTGTAGGTAAGTTGATATGATGATCTTCTTTGATGATGCTCCTTCTTGAAGAGTAAGTAATAGAGTAGATGATGATGACATGAAGTAGAGATCTCTCTTGGACTTGAAGGTTGAATGAAACTTGAAGTCGAATAGATGAAGTGTCTTTGCTTGATGTAGAAGTTGATGAAGTGATCCTTCATGATGGCCTTTGAAGTGACCCTCTTGGAGTGTAGATGATAACACCTTCCTTGGATGTGAAGTAGATGTTGATAACCTCTAGAAGAAACTTTGAAGTTTGATGAACCTTGACTTGAAGCTTGGATGGGGAACGCCTTGTCTTTGAACATGATGCAAAGGATGAAGTATACTTTGAACTTGATATGATCTAACATGATGTCTTTGATGTAGAAAACTTGAGATATGTCTTATTGTAACCTCTTGGAGCAGCTACCTCTTGAAGTGATGTCTCTTTTAGCAATGATCATGACTCCTAGCATGAATGACGGTGAATAACTCCTTTGAAACAGCTACATGATGACTTCCTTGAACAACTCCTGAGATCCGTTGATGCTCCTACAAAACAAGACAGTAATCAATCACTTCATAACAAAAGGAATAACTTTGAACATGTAATAAAATCTTTTTTTCAAGCTTAGGCGCAAATATAGGTGAAAAGGAGAGCAAAAGAGCGCCTAACATCATTTAGTCCCACATTCATTATTTCAAATGATTTCAAACGATTGCAAGGGTTTAAGAAGTCAACCTCCCTCATAATGTCCATTCAAAGGGTGTTTTTCAATGCAAATTCTTACTTAGGCGCCAATTGAGATAGTAGGAAGGTGTAAGGGCGCCTAAGTTTCATCATGTTCTTCTTGCAAATTTTGAGTGTTTTGATGATACTCATCTCAAAATCCCTTAGGCGCTCGTGTGGGTTCATAACCTTCATCTCAGATCAAGGCACCAAAGTGAGTTTTTTAGATGCAAAAATGAGGTTTTTTGATCCTTAGATGCAAATTCTCAAGATTCCTAATACCTCATTTTCCAGATGCCTGAATAGGCTAGTAAAGGAATGAAAGGGCGCCCTGGATTAATGGCTTCACACTTGGCCCTTTTTTATGTTTTAGATAGTTGTGAAGGTCTTAAAGGACTTCTATCCTTCAAGGCGCTCAATCCTCTTCTAGGCACCAAATTGGGGTTATTTCGTTGATCTAAGTCAATTAGAAATCTTCCACCATCTAAGCGCCTATTTATGATGTCAATTTGTTCCTTAGGCGCTCCTTGGTGATGCTCTCAAAGTCCTAGGGCGCCAAAATAGGTTTCTCCACACCATGCACTCCAAGGCGCCATAATATCATCTCTCCAATCTTCCGGGTGTAGGACGCTCAAAGGTGGCTGTTAATAACAAGAAAGTGTGCCTACTTCAATTCAAGGCGCAAGTGGATGATCATTTGAACATAGAAAGGGCGCCTAACTCACAATGTTGGTTATTTTATCAAATTTCCAATCCTTAAGGTATTTTGTCAACTTATCCATGAAGGCGCAATTGAATGAGGTGTTTGAAACTTGTCTTCTTCCTTTAGGCGCACATTTGAATATCTACCTAAGGCACCAATTTGGATCTCTGCAAATGGGAAAATGCGCCTAAGCTTCTTAGAGTGAATTCACGCCTAAATTTGGAAGTCCAAGTGAGTAAGGTATATTGAAAAATATATTTAAGTGTAAGTTTAGAGATTGAATTTCTTATACTTTAAATATTTTTCAATATACCTTTCAGGATGTTTGAGATAGGTCTCAGATCCACTGGATTTAACATGTAGATTATAGAATTTGGAGGATCCACCAGATTTCAGACTTAGTCGATTTTTTAGTGTTTCAGGATATCAGGCTATCAGACTTAGTCATTTTCAGGATCTTCTCAAACATACATCAGGATTTCATACTTTTTCTTCCTAAGGCGCAACTTGGAGTTAGTTTGAACATCTCTTGCTCTTTCATGCTAAGGCGCCAAAATGCGGTAGTCCAATGCATGAAGGGCGCCTAGCACTTGTTTGCTCATTTGGAGTTGTTTACACCCTTGGGAGGCTGGATCATCCTTAGGCGCAACTTGGAGTTTGTTCATCCACACTATTGCCAAGGCGCCTAAATGGCAAAAGCAACACTAAATGGCGCCTAAACTCATTCATTTTAACCTAAGGCGCAATTCCTATGATCATCTGAACATGCAATGGGCGCCTAGACCTAAATGCCTCTTCCTTGTCAAATTTGCAGTGTTTCGAGCTTCCCAACATCAATTTCAATCAAGGCGCTTTGGTTTTAAGCTCTCCTTGCCCAAGGCACAATCTTGAGGTTGTCTAGATGATGAAAGGCGCCCTAAGTTCTAGGCGGAGTTTTGAGGTGACCTTGGAGCAATTTCGCGCCCAGAACTGACAGTGCCCGAGGTAAGGTATATTGAAAAATATATTTAAGTATAAGCTTATACTTTAAATATTTTTCAATATACCTTTCAGGATGTTTGAGATAGGTCTCAGATCCACTGGATTTAACATGCAGATTCTAGATTTTTGAGGATCCACCAGATTTCAAACTTAGCCAATTTTCAGGATCTCCAGAATCAGGATACCAGACTTAGTCATTTTCAGGGTCTCAAACATCAAGATCAGGTCATTAAGGGACTACAGGACTCAAACACTATTGACTTCATCATGAAATAGCTCTAAGACATCATCAAAACTTCATGCAAAGCATTAGAATTCAAAAAAAGGGGGTCCCCATTTGCAATGGGGCGATGTGTGATTTGGTCACAACAGCACCCATGGTCCATAATACGTTAGGTTGATGCTTGGCCAATTTCCCAGGTTTGGGTGGAAGCCCAACCCCAGAACTGCGTCATCCACTATTTTCTTTAATCCACATTGCCATCGGGGCTTGATGAGTGTTTTTGCAACCGCTCAGATTATTTCTTTAGGTTCCCTTGCATCCAACAAGACCGCCAAGAACATTGATGACACATCAGTGTTCACATGGTATCTATGTGCCATGGAGAGAAAAATTCCCCCAACACCATTTTTATTGCCTGAAGCACCACCATTGATCTTGTTCTTAAAACTTTCTTCAACCTGAAATCCATTACCATCCCTAGAAACACAATTTGTTGTTTCTTATCTTTAAGGCATGCAAGCGTGTCCATACTTTGAATTTTGTATGCTAAACAATGGCGGAATGCAAAGAACTTAAGGATCATCCTTGGCGGCATAAGTGTTTGAAATAACGCCCTTATGTTATCTCTATTCCATTTAGGGTTTTTGTCACTATTTCAATTTGTTGTTAATGTTATTGCTTCATTAACAAATACACCATTAGGTATAAGTAATTTCTAGGGTTTATGAAATACATAATGTCACCAACAGTGGACTATTATTTCAAATTGGAATTTTTATACCTTTCAAAACTTAATGCAAACCCAGTTACACATAATCTCTATGTTAGGGAATAAAAAAACCCAGGTTGTAGCAATACAGTAAGAAACCACCGATTTAACTTATGCATATCTGAATGTAAATGACCCAAATCTCTATAATGCCTTGATTTCAAATATCTTTGTTGGCTCAAAGTTTACATAAGCTCAACTCATAGGCATATATGGCCTGTATGAAATGAATATCAACATTTAGAATGTGGTGCCCTGTGCCTTGTGATGGATTCTCAAGTCCCTTTGCTTGCTGACAACGAAATATTCATTTTTGGGCATCTGAGACTTGCCAAAAGGTGCCTCTAACACCAAAGCAGATCTGAGTATACAGTTTGCTGGTGTCAAAGACACCAACAACTATCCAAATCATTAGTTTGCTTGCTCTCTCAGCCCGTCGCCCTAGATCTAAATGTTGCATATCTCTTATGGACTCCAGTGATATGTTAGACTTCTAACCACATCTCCTGCTAGATGGTAGAATGGTGAGCTGGGTAAAATGTTAGCTCTTTTCCCTTGCTTCTCCCACACCGCCTCTAAAACACACAATACCTTCGACTAGCAACACACTTCCAGTTGGTATGTGGCAAATCTTATTCAGACCAAGAATCAGTTCCAGCGCTAAATGAATCCTGCAACTTGCCTTCCTGAAAATACATATTTCAGTTGATTGGCTCAACCTGCTCCTTCAGAGATGAAGTCGCCAAGAATGGGTACTTGGGGTTTCCTCCAAATACCTTGATAAGCAGATGCAGGGGTTTTCGTCCCATCAGCAACAATATTTCGAATATTCGAAAAACTCAAAAAATAGAAGTCAGATAGCATAATCCCTAATGAAATTCCAAGCGTTGCTTTTATACCAATATGGGTTTAATTTCAAAGAAGCCGACTAACTTGAATTTGAAATCCTTTGGCGCCGACCTAGATAGAGATATTTTAATTTTTTATTGTTAATAATATTATATTTTTTTTATTTAGTGTTTAAAAACACTTTTATTAAATTAAAATAATAAAATTAGTTCCCTTGAGTGGAGGGGACTTGACAGTGTTTGATCCATATTTGCAAAAGCCCTCTCGTAGTAACTTCTTTTGTACCGAAGTTGACGAAGAAGCAAGCCAAGCATTACATATTACCTTGCCATTATGATTTTCATTTATATCAACTGAGTTGTTAAGGATGGAAGATCAAGAGCCAAATCTTGCCACGCACCTAGGGTGCTTTTTTAATGATAGTCAGCCAACATTTCAACCACCGCATTGGCTATTCTGTCAGCCATGCCATTCACCTCCCAAAAAATGTGTCCTATTTGGAACTCCTTGAATGTTTCCATTAGCTCCCAACATTGGGATAAAATATTGTTTAGTTTCTAGTTTGGAGTCCCTCGTTTACGGAGAGCCTTAATTGTGATTAAGGAGTCTCCTTCGATTTGAAGTTTTTGCAAATCAAGTTTTTTGCAGTTTTGAAGTCCTAAAAGGGCAGTTTGAAATTTGGCTTCATTATTTGTTCCTATTGGGAGCTTTTTTACTGCTGCCCCAATCATTACTCCTTCGTGATTTTTAATTATCTATCCAACTCCTGATTGCCCTGGATTTCCTCATGATGCTTCATCAAAATTTAGTTTATGCCATCCCTCATTCGGAGGAACCCATCATGCATTTGCTCTTGTATTAGATGACAGATGATCTCAAGCAACCCCATGAACAGGGGGGACAACTAACCCCTACCAAGATCTTTGAATCTCTCCATCCCATGTTGTGAAGGAATTGTCCTTGAGTGCTTGATTTCTAGTAGCATTATTAACCACCTCTACAATGGCATTCTTAAGCTGGGTTAGTTTATTTTTAATTTCTAGAATCAATGTTGGATTTTGTTTGGGTCAAATTGAGGGGGTTGATCGAGTTTGAAAATATTTGGGATCACATTTAAAATTTTTTGGGAAAAGTTTTTTTTATGGGGGATGTTAGGAAAATTGCCAATATTCAAAATCTAGTATTTTCAAAGGCACAAAAACTCACTAGCAAAAATTATAATATATCTAGTCAAAACATACTAGCTATCACTAAGTATCGAGAATGTGATAGAATCCTGTTAGGCACAAAACTAGGCATATTTATCTCCTCGGTAACTTTGACTGACGTCATAGTGAAGCCGTACTAATTCTCAAGTTGTCAGTCTCAAATGTTTTAATCCTTGAAGTTCGAAGTGCTACTTCTACACATACCTTGTGGGATAGCTTAAAAAGTAAATATTAGGTTTCAGAAAAAGGTCGGGTTATGTATTTCATTTTTTTTTGTTTTCTATCAAATTGTCTTTGGGGGCGAGGGGTGGTCTTTTTCCAAACATCTCTTAAAGGTTGAGGATCTTAAGAATCATCTTGTCGCCATCAACAAATCAATCGATGAGGACATGGTTGCATTAATCATTAACAGCCTCCCACCTTTCTTTGAGACATTTGTAGAATCTTTGAATCTACTTGTTGAAACTCAAACCCTAACTTTTGATAAGGTTAGTATTTATTGCAGAAGGAGCAAAGACAATAGCAGATAAGGGAATATGCACCCGAGATTGGTAAAAATGCTCTTGTTGCCCAATTTAGGGGCAAATCTCAAATTTCATTTGACAAACACTTCTTCCATTCAATTCAAGCAAAAGGTGAACTTTTTTTATTGTAATAAGTTTGGGCATATGAAGAATGATTCCAAAAATAGAGTATGATCTATCCTAGAAGCAACATAATGAAGCTAATGTGGCGGATACTACTAAAGAAGACCATGAGGAGGAGTATGCATTAATGGCCTTTTCAAATAGTGTTAAATTAGTTGGTTCTTTAATTCAAGTGCATCCAAACGCTTAACATGTCAAAGTTGATGAGAGTAATAGAAAATTCGTTTCACTTGGTGACAACGAGTCACATACAGTCAAAGGGATAGGTGATATCAGAATTGCACTAAATAATAACATCAAACTTTTAGTATGGAATGCTAGGTATGTTCTAGGTTTGAACAAAAATCTACTCTCTATTAGCCAAATTATAAAAAATCTGAACATTCTAGTTCAATTTCGTGGGAAAGAGTGCATTGTTTGTGATGTAAACCATGATAAGGTAATTACTCAAGGTGTTAGGCCAGGCGGTGTGTACAAACTTGCTGATCCTATTTTGCATGCTACACTGGAGGAACCTGTTGATGCGGTTTTTGTGACTGCAACGAACATTATGATAAAGCACTGGGTGTTCTATCCTCTCTTGAACAAAGCTTCTCAGACGCTGAACTTGGTGATCGAATGAGACTGCTCCAAGGTTCCTTTTGTGTCAGGTCTTGACGGGCATGGGAAAAGCTCTGTGGAATGATGTGATTTGCTGATAATCATGAGGGGGACTTATGTACCGGACTTAGTGGTTTCAATGCTCAAGGAAGGAAAGATTTTGGATTTCATTGAGTTCAGGAGGCTAGGTTCGGATTCTTCCACTTCGGACTTGGATTTTTCAATCTATGGCAGAGGTGGAGTCTAAGTTCAACTAGTCCTACCTATGCAGACAGGGAATGATTTCTCAGTAAGCTCTTAACGATCTATTCCTAACACATATTCAAAAGAAAATGAAAAAGATGAATAAGGGTTCAAGGAACTAAATGATGGAAAGAACTATTGCTGGAGATGGAAACTGGAACTAGGCCTCTGCTTCGTCATGAGGGAACAACTTGGATAGAGATGGTGCTATCTTCAAAGGAGGAATAAGGATTTTCAGACTGCTCCGACATGAAACATGGGACTAAAGCATGCAGAAACAATCGAAGTTGAGCTTGGAACAAGTTCAGACTAACCATGCACTGTGATTTGCAAGCCATAGATCACAAATGGTATGAACTAATAGTTTCAATCATTTACCAGCAACAATATTTTCCATCACACTATCTAATGAAAGCTTAAAAAGTGGAAGAAATGAAATAACTTCAGAAAACTTAAGATATGCTCCAAAGAAGTCAAGAAAACCATGCCAAAATCCAAAGAACTTGATAAACACTAGTTCACAATGCTTATATCATTGCTTTGGAAAGTTTGTATACAACAATCTTGCTGATCTTTGAAGTTTCCAGGTCAAACATGTAGTACAAAAATGAAGCTAGCTATCAAGTTGCTCTAAGAGCATGAAAATATCAGAGAAAAGAGAGCCCTTTCAAATGAGGCGCCCCTGCCTTTATATAGGCAAGCAGAATACATTAGGTCAAAAAGGAAATCAGATTTCCTTGAAACATGTGCCCAGGCCTGAAACCCTAGAAGTGGTAGGTGGGGTCGTTAGAAATAGCAAGTAGGTGATTACCACCTGTCTTGGGCATCCAAGCTGACTAGGACTCCTGGACAGGACAATCCTGTCCTTCTGGAACATCTTCCTGCTCTTTAGTCTCTGCTTCCAGGAACCTGGTTAGGACGACTTGCAACTCCTCCATAGGAATGCTGGGCATGTTCTCAATTTGGAACTCCATGACGGACGCGGTGGTGGCATAGGCAGTAAGAATGTTCTCCCAATCCGCCCTCAGCTCCTGAATACTGTTCATGAAGGTCAGGAATGAAGATGCATCCTCGAGATGGGATTCCTGTGGAGGATACTCAGGCTTGAAGTATATATTCTGCATCTTGTCCTTCAATTCTTCCAAGTTAATGATCTCATCCTGAGCTACCTCCAGGTCGAACCAGGCCTCCATGGACACGAGGATTTTGTCTTGGATCTCTCTCAGCATGGCGTGGGCTTGAGTAATGTCACCCTCAATCTTCTCCAGATTATCTCTCTTCATAACCAAGGTGGAATATCAACTGAGGAAATCATATGTTGCATTAGCCTGTATCACCTATTCTCACCAAGTCCTGCTTTGGAGTGTTCATTAGTGCATTCAACCTAGGAATAGTCTCCTCCTAGACTATAGTGAACTGCTGATAGACTTCCAGAACTGCTTGAGTTCTGTCCATGAGTGTTGCAACTCTTTCGTTCACCTGGACGAGATCTGTGAACTTATGGGCTCTACCCAAGACCTTCTCCATCTACCCTCGAGCTCAGCTAATGAATCCTTGGTCAAGCTTGCAGGTTGGGCTGTGACTCCTTGGGCTGATTGCAATGGGCCCATTAGATGTTGGATGTACTGTCTTAACTCTTCGTTCTCCCTCTTCAGCTGGTTCTTCTTTTCCTCCTCCTTCCTCAACCTTTCTCTGATGGCAGCAATGGAACCCTCCAACTCTTCCATTTCTTGTCCTTTTGTAGTTGGTCCAAGATCGACCGTTACTACATCAAAATCCTTAGGACTGATGTCCTCTTTCACCTCATTCACTCTGGGAATTGCTACCTCTACTCGGCGAGACCCTGATTCATCCCTAGTGATTCTGGAAAACTTCTTTGCCTTCTTTGGATCTGTAGATTTTCCTATCCTAGCTAGGAAATTACCAAGCTCGGTGGAAGGATCACTCTTCTTGACTGTCTTCTTCTTCAACCTGTCCTATAGCCATTTGGGTCTCGTGGATGGATTGACTTCCTTCCGTGGTTTTTGCGGCCCCTGATCAACTTGCGGTGTGGATATCAGTACTTCGCCGGAATTGAACTCGTCGAGGAATTCCAAATCAGGGTGATGGAGCATGTCCTCAAGTCGGACATCTCCCAGATTCCGTGATGGAGGGTTAGGCTGACTTCCCACCACCAGGCTGGGAGTCCGTTCTCGGGCAGAATCGATGGACTCATTATCTCCTTCTTTTGCTTGCTCATTTTGGACCATCTCTTCCTCCGTAGGCCCCTTATCCTTAGCTGTTCGCATATCGCCATCAGAGAAGAAGTCAATCTCGTGGACGAAGGAAGTGCTGGCAGAGTGGGGTCTACTTGTATTCCGCTCCTCCTGGGTCGGCCCTCTGATAAATTCCTTCCGAGCCTTCACTCTCTTTGCCAGTGGATCCTTCGCAGTCTTGTTCCTTACTTCCTATCTCCCTATTCCTTGTTCCTTTGCGGGAGTTCCTTCGGTCATGTCCTCTTTGGAAGACTGAGAATCCAAGTCTCCCATCAGGTCATAAGTCAGGCGGATGCCCCTTTTGTGCACTCTGTCCATCTGCTGGTTTATCCATTTCTATGTTCTTGTTAGCACGGGTGCCATTAGCTCATGTAAGTGGGTGACCTTAGGATCGGACGAAACCAAGGGTGGAAGAGGTTTATCCTTCTCCTGCTCGAAGAACGACTGGACTTGCCTTCCATCCTCCTTAACTTGATCCGGGACTGAAAAAATCTTGGTGGCCCTGATCATGTCAACGGATAGCCGGGAACACATCCTCCTCTGAACCTCGAAGTCATCTTCAGCATTTGCCCAATGGTCCTCCAGGTGTACCTTATGCCTATGCTTCCTCCCACATGCAACCTGGGTGGTATTGAACGGGTCGAAGTTTCCTTGTGCAGAATGGGTCACCAGGTTGTAGAATTGCAGCTCCTCTTTAGATCTTTCGGTGGCTTGGAGAGATGGGCTCACTTCGACTATGTCTTCCGTTTGGACTGGGTAAGCTACCCCGACCTTCTTCTTCTTCTTCTGAACTTTGTCATATGCTGAGAGTTGTCTTGTTAATTCCAGCAGGACCATCTTGTCCAAAGGATACCTCGACAGTCTATATGGGTACTGTTGTGACCTAATCACACATCACCCCATTGCAAATGGGGACCCCCTTTTTTTGAGCTTTGATGCTTTGCATTAAGTTTTTGTAACAAACAACCCCAAAATTTTTTTCTCCAAAATATAGAATAGAGATAACACAGTGTTAGCACAATGAATGCATCTAACTAAATGCCTCACACTTTCTGATCACCCAGATCCCAGGATGGGCAAGGTGAGAGCATATAGTGATTTTGGCTTACATTGAACAACAATGCAACAAAAATATTCAATTCATCCGCTGCGGCGGGCATCCACGTATCGTGGGAATTCACCACTTCCCACTGGGTAAGAAGCAACATGAAATACTACAAAGCCATCCACTTATTCAGTGGGAATACTCCACTTATTCAGTGGGTGAGAGCAAATAAGAAAGGTTCATTTCTCCTCACTGGCGGTAAACCATCCAGGGGCCCTTATGTGATTTGCATAAGTAAGTACTATTACAATGAAACCAATGCAATCATAATCATGATACTGGATTAGGCATGATTTTGTCAACTATTTTGGAGATCTTGGAACAAGAGATCATACCCTGCATGATATCACTGAAGAATATATGAATCCTTTGCCACACTAAAGTTACTTTACTATCCAAACTGAATTGTAAGAAAAATCAGACAATTATGAACAGTACGGCTGCCCTGATTCAGATTTAGCTTCAAAAATGTTCACTAAATAATGATGTCCCTTTCCAAACAGCTATACCATCTCGCAGATTTGGTAACCAAGCCAGATGCAAATGAGAGAAAAACCAGATATAAACAGCAGGCTGCATCAAATCAGAGGATATCCTACAGATCCGTACAGTCTGTGAAATCATATATTCTTCCAAAATTACACAAACATTGCTCAGGACTCAAAGAGAGTTATCACATAAGCATTAACCATCAAATACATGTATTTTCCATCCAAAATTTGTATCAAAAGACTCATAACAAATACACAACCCAGAAATCGAATAGCTAGCAGAAATAGGGTCTGAAACCCTAGTGAAAAGCAATACTATAGCAATCCGTCACTGTAGCAACCCGCCACTGTAGCAATCCGCCACTGTAGCTTACTGTAGCTTGTTCCTTCAAATCCCTATACATAACACAAATTTAATCACAGACAAAATCCTGCAAAAATCCACAAACTCTCAATCATGCTGCTATAAACTGTACGGCCAGCATAAGGGACTCATACAATCTTCACAAGAACTCCAAAACTCATCAATACTCCATCCATAATAAGTCACAATATATCCAAAATCTCAAAAGATAAATTATTAAATCAATATACCAGAAAATCCATGAAAGCACACATGCAAACTCTGTGTGAGCTTGCTCCCAACTTCAGCTTTAGCACAATGGTGATTCCTGTAGTGAAACCACACCCAACCTCAAGAGGGGTTTCGTCCTCAAGAGCATTCTACAAGAGGGTTTTCATCCTCAAGAGAATATGGAAGAACACGCAGGTTCAATCCAGCAGAGTAACAATACAAATCCAAGCATGCCCAAACAATGAGCCCAACTCCTCTTTTTATAACTTTTTGAGGGAAATAAAATATTATTTCCTCTATCCCTTCATATTTCTCCTCAAAAGGATAAAAAATAATTCATTATGTGTGCACAACTTAAAGTCACCTTTTTAATTAAAAGCTCCCTTTAGCCCAAACGACCCCTTTATCAAATTAAAGGAAATATTTGATTCACAAGGCCCCAATATGATGCATCCATGATTTAGAGCTTTTAATCCCCTTTCCAATGAGCTATAACACTTAAGTGTTAAACGCACATTTCTCAATCTTTTTAACTTAAGTGCAATAATTAATGGTTTAGCTCATTAAATCAACGGATTTTACGGAAAATCCCAAATATCACCAAACTACAAAATTAAGCATACCAACATACTCCATGATGTTTGGGAAGATAATGATGCCTTCCGGGTGACTTTCTATATTTAGACGACGACTCCAAGAATCTTGGAGAGCAATCCGGGAACCCGATCAAACTTCTGAAAACATCACTGCAACCCTGGATATCCACTGAGCTCAATGCCAAAGAGAAATAATCCATTTTCTAAAAGGAAACTCCACTTTATAATTAATATTACACTAAGTAGCAATAATTAAATATAACCTTAGGCAACCTTAGTGAAATATTAATTAATTATCAAAATCATAGTCCCAAGCCAAAATAAGCACTAGAAATGCACTGATAAATAACTTCGACACATTCCCTGATGAAATGAAGACTTGAGACACATACAACTGCTCTGCATATAGAACCTCGACCACTCTAAGAACTTTGGAGTTCTTCCAACATGCCGGATAGCCTTCACAAGACTACGAACAAGCAAAAATGCGTACAAAGCCTATGCGCCATGTTAGTGCCTGAATTGACTGGTAGTTTTTTGAGCAATTTTCATTCAGGCACTCTCCCTAAGTATCCAAAAAATGCTCCAAGTGTTGGACCTCCTCAGTAGTTTTCAGCTGCATCATCATATTTTCCGAAGGAGGAGGTCATCATCACCATCTTTGTTTCGATGATGGTCAGCATCATCATGTTCTCCGTCGACCGGTTTCTCATCGTCATCATCATATTCAGTTATCGGGTGATGTTTGGTTTTTATCCTGATGATGCTGACAAGCTACAGTGCGCCCTGATCTGCTTGCGAGGGTGATTCTTCAAAGTCTCCGGTGATCTTCCATTTATCACCTTGCGCAGGCATGATGATGATGTTGCTTATTCTTTGAGTTGCTCGACCTAACTTGTTTTTTCCTAAGGGTCATCGTCATCATCATCATATTTCCAGTTATCATCCTGCTGCTTGCGGAGGTCATCATATTTTCTGCCTTCATGATATTTCGCCGGGGTGATATTTTTATCATCGGGTGATCTTGGTTATGATCATCCTGATGATGTATTTGAAGAGATCCAAGTGCGACCCGATATTCACTGGGGTCATCATATTTTGAACGTCAGGATGATCTTAGTCAATATCATCCTGATGATGTTGTATCACCTTGTTCTTTGTTTCTCATCCTGATGATGCTGACGTCATCCGTATATCAGGGTGATATCTTTCTTTCTGCCTATCTGCATCATGATTTTTCCGAAGGAGGGGGTGATATTCATATTTTCATATCACCCGGATATATGTTTGTTCGAGCAGCATGATGATGCTGATATCAAGGAGATATCCGCCTGCCGGCTTCGCGCATTATCTACTGGGGGTGATCTTTTCAAGCAGCGTCATCATATTCAGTTATCGCCCCGATCTTATAGAGGAGCTACAGTGCAACCTGATATTTGAATATCAGGAGGATATTTCCAAATATCCGGTTGTCTTCCGAATATCATGATGATGTTAACATGATGATGACGTCATCGAGGTCCCGGGGGGGTCATATTTCTAACACTGATCATCTTGAGGAGATCTCCCGATATTTGTAAACATGATGATGACGTCATCCGGATATGAGGAGGTGCGCAGTAGGCAGATATGATGATGACGTCAGCAGGATATGATGATGATGTCATCAGGATGTTCATCGGCCAGACTTTTGTTATAAGCTCAGCAGGAGGATGTTCCTCCGATGGATCCGGTTGTGCGGGTGAAGGCGAATATCATGCAGTTTGTATTGCAATATGATGATGACGTCAGGGTGATATTTCGGGCAACAGGATATCATGCTGCTGGAGGATGATGATGATGAAGTCTTATACTAGTGTCGTCAGGAGCAAAAGCACCGACATCATATATGCTCATGACCTAGTATATAAAGTGTTAAGGAGGTTGCTGCGGGGTGCATGTGGGATAATGTTATCCTGCATATTCAAAATATCATGATGATGAATCTCGGCGGGAAATGCTTGCGATGGTCTGTTTGATGTTCTTCCCGAGGCCGCGGGTTGGTGCGCCATCAATGGCGATTGTTGCAGAGGTATGGGCGATGGCGTGGACGGATGTAGTACCTGATTGAAGATCTGGATCCCGAGGCAGTGGCGCAGGGCTCGAAAAATCTTCCTGTCTCCTCTCCTACCTGCTGCGTTAATGTTTGAGCGCCATTTCTATGATACTGTATATCTGGCGGGAGTTTTGGTCAACCTGGTAGTTAATGCTGAAGACATCCTCCTGCTATATAATGCAGACGATGTTGTTCATTTGAGGTTGTTGAAAGTTGTAGATTTTTGGCTCTGTAATCCAAAACCAGTTGATCTGGTTGCTCTGTACAGTCTTTCTTGTGAGTTTATGTATCTCCTGTTGTAGGACTTGGCATGAATCCACTGGTTTCATGGTTGATCTTATATGAGTAATGCTGTCTTAGCATGTGTTGTGTTAATTCTGTCTCCAGTATTGCATGTATCCTTCTTCTGGATCTGGATGTTTGCTTATGTTTAGATTCTAGAGCATAGAATTCCTATGTTGAATGTCTGATCTTTGAACCTCTGCTCAAGGGGCAGATTAAACTGTTTTCAGGTTGAACATTGGGAAGGGTATACTGCAGTAGGGATGCCATAAGTAGAGATAACTTGACACTCTTTATTGGGAGATATCTGTAAGGCAGATATCATGTGTATCCCCCTGAAATCTAGTTTTAGCTATTCATGCTGATCATTCACAGGTGTATGTCTACCGACTCCAAGCCCTGGATAGGCACCAGTCATGCTGTGTTCTTGTGTTATACACCATGTCCAGCTTTGCATCCAAATTCATATCAAAACACTTCATACCTCCACCTGTTAGTTATAGGAGTAGGATTAGGAACCCCCTGCATACTCTCATACCCAACCAGACATCATGTCCAAGAATGTTGCCAGCCTTGTGATCTATCATGCAGATCTTGGTCCATACATGAGAGTATTCTGCCTGTTGTTGTCAAGTTAGATCTTTCTATCTTTGAGCTAGTCAAGGTTACATCTTAAGTTATAGGGATACCCCCCTTGGTGCGGCAGAACCAGAAGTGAAGGGGAGGAGCTCACGCAACCTCCTGTATTCAGTTGGCCTGAATCTGCCTGTGCATTAGAAGTGGCAAACCCTAATGCTGATTCAGAAGAAATGCCAACACGCCAAAAAAGGGACATTACAGTTTTGGATGATGTCTTAGATTTATTTTGATGAAGTCAGTGGTGTTTGAGTCCTATAGTCCCCTGATGACCTGATCCTGATGTTTGAGATCTTGAAAATGACTAAGTCTGATATCCTGAAAATTCTGAAAAATTGAGTAAGTTTGAAATCTGGTGGATCCTCCAAATTCTATAATCTACATGTTAAATCTGGTGGATTCGAGACCTATCTCAAACATCCTGAAAGGTATATTGAAAAATATTTAAAGTATATCTTCCAACTTATACTTAAATATATTTTTCAATATACCTGACCTCGGGGATTTTTAGTTTTAGGCGCAAATTTGTTTGAAGACCTTAGGCACATTTCTCCACTTGCACAACCTCGAAACTCCGCGTAGAACTCAGGGCGCCTTTCATCATCCAAACAACCTCAAAATTGCGCCTTGATATTGATAGGATATGTCAAAGTATAAAGGAGGGCACCTTAAGGGAGGCAATTCATCTTGATTATCAAAGTTGATCAAACAAATCAAACTGAGCATCATTCCTCTAGGTGCATTTTTGCCTCTCTTTGACATCATTTTGGCGCCTTGATGTAAAGTGAAGTCTAAACTTAGTGAAGATTGCGCCTAGAAGGATATCACCTTGGATTTGCGCCTAGAGTCATCCTAGATCATCCATTTGCGCCTAAGGGTCAATATAATGTAATATAACTTAGGAAGACTTTGAAAATCGTCAAAAGAAGCTTAGGCGTCTTTTCTTGTCTTCACCATCCACATTGGCGCCTAGAGGAAAACAAGTTTCAAAGCACTTCTAATTGTGGCGCCTTGAGGAGTTTGACATACCAAGACACTTTGCATATCCCTAAAGTCTAAAATTCACTCATCTTGAGCTAGGCGCATTCTGCCTCATGAACAACCTCAAAGTTCGCCCAAGCTTCAAACTCCATTTTTTTGCACCTAAGCATGAGATAAGGGCTTCAACCTATGAAAATTGTGCCTAAAAAGCATGGAGCTGGACACCATAAGGGTTGGTGCTTAGTGAAAAGTTGCTTGAAGGATTGCACATGAATTTGAAGTTTCATAATGCCAAAACAAGCCAAGGTAAGGTGAGGCACATTTCAACCTCTGGATAGTCAAAGAGTGTGCCTAAGTAGAAGTATGTTGTCAGAATGAATTGGGAGAGAATTTAAGTGTTAAGACCCTTTCTTGAACATGCACAATAGTTTGAAATTGTTAAAGAGTTCAAGTAAACACCTATCAATTGCTAGGCATAGATAAGCCGTTGTGAAGTCACTTTTGGTGCCTTGATGTAAAATGGAGTCTAAATCAATGATAAAGTGCACCTAAGAGAGATAAGGCGCACTTTTCAATCCTTGCAACCGTGAATGAGCGCCTAGGAGGAAAAGAGCTTTCAAACCTTGAAGTACAACATGTAGAAGATGAAAGAACCTCCTGCAAAGTTAACAACTCATTAAAGGAGTTAGAATAGTCAAGAGACGAAGTTCAGACCCTAGGCGCATATCAAGTCCATTTTCATCCAAATCAGCGCCTAGTATCAAATATCATAAATTGGTGCCTAAAATAAAGGAGGATCCCCATAAAAGTTTAAGTATGATATTGAAGTTAATGAGTGGCAAGAACTAGTTCAAGTGCTAGGCGCTCATTCATGTCTAGACAACCTTATTTCAGCACCTAGTATCAAAGAGAACATGAATTCTATTAAGGCACTAATTCATGTCAATGAGACCCCAAATCAGCGCCTTGGTTAGGAAATGCATTTAAGTTTCAAGCGTTGATCATCACTGTGCGCCTAAGAACATAGGGGTTTAAGTGCATAAAAAGTGAAGTGAACATCCTATCTGAATTAAGGCGCCAATTCCCATTCAAACAGTCATCAAATTGCATTTGACTTAGAGTTTTTTAGAAGAACACCAAGGAATATCTAGGCGCATATTTCTGCTTGAAAAACCTTGAATTGGCGCCTAGGAAGAGATTGTACGAATTGGCATCCAAGATTGAGCACCTTGCAAGAAGGAACTATCATGAGTCATCTTCAATTGTTAAGTTTATGAAATAACAAATATCAGGGCATTCAAGCCTAGGCGCCCTTTTGCCTTTCTATAGTCACTTATGAGCCCCTAGACCTAGAGAAGGTTATTGAATGCTTAAACATACTTTTTATGTTTTGAAATAAAATGTATATCAAAGGATTGATGTTGTTTCTTTGTTTGTTTTGTAGGAACAACGATGAAGTTGAGGAGTCATTCAAAGAGCTCGGATCATTCAAGGAGTCACTTTCATGCAAGGGGTGAAGTGAAGTCATCATGTAGCTGCTCTAATAGGTCACTTCAAGTCTAACATGTTGACACTCTTCCTCATAACATCATGTGAGATCACTTCAAGTCCAACATATCGACACTCCTCATCAATGGCAAGTACACTACTTCATCTTCAATGGCATCATGTCAAAGACACTTCATCCATTCAACTTCAAGTTCTTTCGCAATGTTCAAGTCCAAGAGAGATCTCCTACTTTGATTCATGAATGAAGCATCGTCATCTATTCTACTTCATGTCATCATCATCATCTACTCTTACATGAAGGAAGCCGCATCATCATCATAGACATTATCCTTCATGAAGAAGCATCAAGAAAGATCATTCCTACATCCTGCAAAGAAGAATCATAGGTTAGACAAATGAGTAACAAGCATCATACATATCCTACTTACAATCAACAAGGAGCATTCTCAAGCATACAAGTTCGTTCAAAGCAATCATATTCGAAGACATCACATTGATGATACAATTTGGGAATATGCCCATAGAACAAATTGAATAAACAATTAGAATCCATAAGAGTTGCTGAGATGGCACCTACGTGGCATGTACCTATCATCATTCAATTATAATCAGCCACATCATATGTCTAGGTTCAATGTATCTACAACAAGCAAGAAGCCAAAGAGGACGTCCATGTGGAAGATGCTCCAAAGATTCCATCTTATCTTATCTTCTTGGAAAATGTGCCTTCATTGCCTCTCTTAATGTACTAAAAATAGCAAGTTGTAACAAACTGCCTTGGCACGATTTGGACCCTTGGCTACATGAATTGATCCTAGCCATTCATTGTAATTTTCGACCTCTATATAAAGGCCTTGTTGCCTCATTTGTAAATCATTAGAAAGTAGTCAGTAGACATTAGACTAGTAGGAGTAGAGTAGGAAGAGACTCTCGAAATTCTCTGAGAGGACTTAATATTGTTGTACATATTTCTCAAGATTAATGCAAAAACATTGGAACTTATTTGGTGTTTAAGTGTTGTCTTGTGAAATAACATGGTTTCCGGTATCTTGATGAAGTGGAGAGATGTTTCAAGTAGATTAGAAGTAGATTAGAAGTTCTTTGATGTAATGCATGTATGTATGGAATATTTGATCAACTCCTAGCTCATGCTTTTGACATTCATTGCTGGTGAAGTGTTGTGTAAAGCTAGTCTGAGCCTCATCATTTGCTTAAGTTCGATTGTGGATGCTTGTTTGAGCTGCGCCATCTGATGGGTGCTTATATGAGCTTTCATGATTTGAAAACCTTTCGCTATCCTTAGGAGATCACACCAACTTCATGTAGTTGTAGGCATCTTTGGCGAAGTGGAGTTAGGTTTATCAAGGAGTTTGTCTATTCATGCATCATCATTGCCTCATCGACCTTAGATTAGCTCCCTAAACCTTATCTTTTCCCTTTTTTATTATCGAAGCATTGTAAATAAATCATCCACATTGAAAGGAGAAATAAGTTGAATGAATGAAGAAAAAGGCTAATGTAAGTCCCTTTGTGATAATCAGCAAGATCACATGTAATCACTGAGTTCATCCACTATGCATTATAAGAAAAGGAACCTTGGAGTTGTCTCGATTGATCACATCGTTAGCATTCGAGAGACTTTATTCAAGAGAGAGTGGGATACTCTAGTGTTTTACTCTATTGTTGACTTGTCTAAAAACAATCATCAACAGGTAGGCAGAGAATCCTTGCACTCGGATGTATGTGAACTTCGGGAATTGGATGAACCAGGAGCCATAAGTCTCGATCAACTGCTTGGACTTGGGTGACAACCTTTGGTGAGTGCCTCCTTGAAGGGTCCTTGTGATATGCATGGCTAATGCATATTATACCTCCTAAAATGAGCTATGTTCTGGAGGTAAAACTGGGTATAACAATCATAGACTCTGACTTGCCCCTCTTGATTCTCGACATGTCGCTTCCATGACAGTCCTCGGTATTTATTATTCCTTGTCAGCATATAGATCACATAGGAACTCATGTAAAAGGCCTTTGATTCCTCCAGATTCCGGAACTATGCATCAATGTTGTCATTGAGGATTCGAGCCTAGTCAATCATCTTCGTCCCGACGTTGACCTCCTCGATGTAGTAGAACATCCATGGTTCGAAGATTGAGGATTGAGGACTTCCCATGATTTTGTTCAACATGATGACAAGGTCTCCATGCTCTTGCTTGAAGTCAGATTTAAGGAGTCCTTTAGGCAACTTAAAATAGTGAGACCTCTTCTTTTGCATCCAAGACTTGTTGATGATCCCCAAATAGGTTGCCGGATCAGCCTTGAACATGTCGGAGGCTTCCTCCTTGCTTGTGTACTTGGTGGGGCTATAGACAAGAATGTTGAATGCCTTCGCGATCTTCTCCTTGGAGAAGAAGGCTACCACTGTGTCGTTGTGGCCGACAATCATCCGTTGTTCGGGATCATAGTGCATGAAACATTCCATGATCAGCTTGGGACAAGGAATGGCGGGTGGGAAAAATGTGGCGGAGGCAATTCCATTTCGAATGATCTTAGCTGCAAGCTGGGATGGAGGACGTCCGTTTATTCCGTACATTCGCTTCTTAATTTCCTCCATGCATGAGGGATGGATGTTGGCATCTCCCACGTTCACCCACTTTGAGATAATCCTGGACTCTGGAAGTGTTGCTTTGAGGGCATCCTTCATTTGAGTTTGTCTTGAAGAGCTTGCCTTGGCACTTGCCATTCACCTGTGGAACGAAGGAAAGAGATGCCAAGTATAAGATTTGAGGAGTAAGAGTGGAGGTGGGATGAGGGACTTTATTCCCAATATAAGATGTAAGTATAATGAATTCATGCATGTGGGACTAAAATCATGTTAAAGCAAATGCATAGAAATGAAAGCATAAGAAAAAGAAATTTGTTCCTTACTTGCCCAAACCTATTCTTGAACAATGAAATTCTGATTTTCAAGAAGATTTCTGATTTTCTAATGTGTTTTATGAATTTTATGCAGGAATTTCTGAATGTCTAATGGATTCCTATGAAGAAATCTACGTTTCAACTTCAGAAATTTTCAGTCTTATGAAGAAATTTGTCTTGGGATGGAGGAATCTGCCCTTGGAGGATGAATTTCTGCCCTTGGAATGGAAGGTTCTGCCTTAAATCTGTAGAAAATTCTGCTCTTATGAAGAAATCTGCTTTGGAAATGGATAAGATCTGAATTCTCCTTGATGAAATTTGCCTCTCCAATGGTGAAATCCCTTCCTAGAATGCCAAAATCTGCTTTGGAGAGCTGAAACCTGCTTTTTTGCTTTGGAATTGTGTTTGAATGCTTGATAATGACTTGGGCGGCCTCTATATATAGGTGCTTGAGTTGCCTATGCCACTTGGCTAACCTACCTTGGAAGAAGAGAAAAAAAACCTAAAAATAACTCTTGGCTGACCTTGCTAGCCGCCATACTATTTTGTCCTTTTCTCCTCCACGTGGTGGCGCATTTTGGGAGGTGTCGGGGATTTCCAGTGGTCAGGGAATCCTTTATGGCTTGGAGCGCATATTCTAGTTGGTCAGGGATTCTTCTTGTCCCGGAATTTCACTTGTCCAGGAGCACACATTCCACCTCAGACTGGATTTTGCGCTCAGGACAAAAATCCTCCTGGAGCGCATATTTCACCTGGTCATGGATTTTGCGCTTAGAGATAACTTTCTTCCTGAGTCCGGATTTCTTTTCTCTTGGACTTGCTTTCAAGTTCCCTTGTCCAAATTTTGCTAAGTCCTGGAAATTTTCTTTGGTGGAACCTCACTGCCCTTAGGATTCCTTCATTTAAGGTTGCATTTTCCAGTAGGCATTGGATTTTCCACTCAGGGATAAAATTCAATAGGAACAGGAGTCCCTTTGTCTAGGCCGCATAATCCACCTGGAGCAGGATTTTGCGACCCAGGAGAAAAAACTTCTTGGAGCGCAGATTCTAGTTGCAATAGGATTTGACAGGTTTTTCATGATTTTGGCTAAGGGTTTTCTATCTTTCCATTTAGTTCTTCGTGAGGATTTGATCAGAGGTTCATCATTCTGGAATGAAATCCAGTGTAAGTTGTATTTCGTATCTACTCAGAGAACTCCAGACTTTAGGTTGCATGTTGCAGAGGGAAGTGGATTTCTTCAGTCCAGGTTGCAGAATCCACTAGGTGAAGGATTATGCGACGACCAGGACAAAAAACCTTCCTGGGCGCATAATCCAGTAGGTACTGGATTTTGCGACCAGGACAAGATTTGTTCCCGGGTGCAAATTCCAGATCCTACAGGATTATGCGACCTGGATTTTCATGTTCAATTTTGACTAAGGACTTTATCCTTTTAGGTGTTTGTTCAGAGACTCAATCTTTTGAGATGGGATCTAAAACAAGAAACATCTTCTATCCCCTTAGGGAATTGCAGATTCCAAGGTGAGATCTTCTAATAGGCAAGGAATTTTTTTCATGCAGGTACTTGCAGACTAGATTCAGGAACTTCACCATGCAAGTCGCAGATTCCACCTAGAGAGGGATTTTGCGACCTGGACCAGTTTCTTCCTGGAGTGCAAAATCCACCTGGTCAAGGATTCAGCAACCAGGACTAGATTTCCTCCTGAGCACACAATCCACCTAGAACTGGAATTTGCGCCTAAGGACAAATTGATCCAAGTTCAAGGAATCACCTTCAGTTTGGAATTCCTCCCGGAGTATGGGTTTCAAATTGACTCTTGGGTTTACTCCTCGAGATTTCACTAAGTCCAAAAAATCCTTAAAACCTCCTGGATCACAGCTTTTGGAACAGAGTATCACGTCAGGGATGAGAGGGTTCTAAGGTGGAAAGATGGATTTGCCAAGGACTGGCCAGTTTTCCCTGTGGAGGGCTTCAAGACACATTCAGGAGGAAATCCTTCATGTTCATTTCTTCGAGCTGTAGGCTAACTCCACTATTGACTTCATCTCTGGTTTGAAATTATGCTCGAAACTGCGGGATCAGAGCAAAAACTACTAGCTAGGCCAAAAGAAGGGGGACCCCATCTGCAATGGGGTGATGTTGAAAAAAGGTCACAACAGAACCATGGTCCAATCATAAATCTAAGGAGGTCAAGGCAAATGCTAGTGATGTGGCACCATTGATAGATGTACCTTCTAGTTCATGGGGTGTTCCAATGCATCAACCCTTGGGTGGTTATTTTCCACTTATATATCAACAATGCAAAACTGAAGGTGTCTTTGTTATAGCTGAGATTCAACCCATATAGAGTTCACCTCTAGTCAAGACTTTGTCTTCGCAAGATTTTCTTGTTATTCCTCAAAGGCTCCAATGGTATTTTGAAGGTGAGCACGATGACGACTTTCCAAAATTAGATGCTCCACCTTAGAGAATGGGCAAACCAATGGATCATTCCATAGCAAAGCATGTTCATTTTGTTGTTTTTTGCATGTCTTTCTCAAGTGCTTGTTGCCATGAAGGTTGCTCATATAAATATTTCTCCCCATTTTGCACATCTCAGGAGCCAAATGGTAATTTAATGACTAAGCTTCCAGATCCTTTCAGTTTAGTCATTAAGGGGAGATATCAGAATACTGATATAATAAAGTGTATGTTATGTAATAACTTAGTTCTTAGTGTTAGTTAGTACTTAGTAGTCTTTAATGAAGTTGTTGCAACAAATGTCCTATGCAGCTGCCATCTATTTTAAAACTGTAACTACTTTCTATGTTTAGTTTATTTTCAATAATATAATGCGATGTTCTCAACCTAAGATAGCACACCAATATCTCTCAATCTCATTTCTTCAATTATACTAACACTTGTAGGGACCATAGACTTTAAGGGAAAGCCTTTCTATCCCCTTGAGATTGAGTGAATACTACTTATAAGGTTGGAGTCTAAGGTATACCCAATTTCCAACAACAAAATGTTGCTTAGTTTGACGATGGGTATATTGTTTTATATGTTTTTGAGCAAGTTGGAGTTTATCCTTGAGGTCAACCAAGGTTTGCCATGCTTTTTGGAAGTGATCATGAACCACTTACACCTTGGAGGAAGATGGAAGATAATTTTCAATTCTTGACAGACAATAACCATAAAGGGATTCAAAAAGAGTCATTTTGGTGGATATTTGATTGGTGGTGTTATACCACCACCCTACTAGGGATAGCCACTTAACCCATTGGGATTGCTTGTTTTCCAGAAAGCATCAAAGATACCCCTCCAAACATTTGTTCACTACCTCATTTTGACCATGTATCTATGGATGGTAGGAAGAACTCATAGCAAGTGGAGTGCCTTGGGATTGGAAAAATTCCTTCCAAAAGCTATTGATCAATTTGGGATCACAATTAGACACAATGATCTTTGGAAACCATGGATTTTGTCGACATCTCAAAGAACGATCCTTGCAAATTGACTTTCCTTGTAGGTGGAGGATATGATTGAGAAATGGGTGTATTTGATGAGTCAATCTACCACTACAAGGATAGGATCTTTGCCATTGGAGCATAACAAGCTTGTAATAAAGTCCATTGTTATTTCTTCCTAGCACTATGAAGGAATAGGCAAGAGTTGAACTAGGCTAGGAGGGTTAACAATTTGCCCATTTGTGTGATGACATGTTTCACAATTGGCCACAAATCTACGGACATCAGCTTTCATGCCATACCAAAGTAAAGAGGGTTTGACTTAATAATATGATTCAAGGAAGCCTGGATGGCCTGTTGTTGTAGAAGAATGCAATGTTGCCATAATGGAATGCTTTAATGAAGAATTGGATAGTAAAAAAACTTGGTTTTAATACCTGAAGAATTGAATAGTAAAAAAACTTGGTTTTAATACCTAAGGACATAATCTTCTTAGGTGAAGAGTAGAGAGCCATCTTGACTAGCAAACACTTATTGAATGATTTGTTTGTTAGAGTTTTTAGCTTGAGTTGCTTAGCTAGTGTTCTCACATTGATGGCACAATAGTGACAACAAATCTAGAACTGTGCGCAACTAAAAGATTAGCATGGAGAGGATGTAGTTATATAGGAGAATAAGGCCCATCTATGTAGGGAGTCTTTCTTTGAGATTAGTGCCTAGTTAACTATTTTGAGACTTGAGTGATTTGTCGTTGTAACTTAGTCTCAACTATTTTGATTGGGAATTATTCGTTGTTAGAGTAGGATGGTTGATTAGTTAGAGGAGTTGATTGATTAGTCAATCTAAGTGTCTCCAATAAGTTGTAAGTTATAATGCCCATAATTCCAATCATGGACAAAACCTCATAAAAGAATATCCAATAAATTTATTTAAAACAAAAAGCACTACACAATGGTAAGGCATCACACATGCATTGATGTCATTACCACATGAAACACCACCTATCATTGAACAAATGTGGAAGGAAATGTGTTAGCAATGTGGAAAGAAATGGAGGGAGTATATTGAATACATGATGAATGATCAGGGGCACGCATCCCCATGCAACACACCCTATATGATGACAGAAGCACTATCGTGATGCTCATTTATGCTCTTTATAGCATAAGAGAGTGGCATTCCCATGATGATCACTCCTCCAAGGTCCTAAGTGAGATGAGGGAGGTCCGCACCTATCTCCAACACTAACCAATATAAATGCATTTGAATGATCAAAATTTAGGCAATGATTGAAGATTCTCTTTCCGAACATCTTAATAAACATTAAAATCCTTTACATGCATCTACTAACCAATTATTTTCATTCATTTAAATAATATCACAATGCAAATGCCTATTCTATCCTTTTGATTCATTTGCCTTAAGACATAAGTAAATAGCATAAGCATTTATTCCCTTTTGATTGGGAGAGATAGGGATAGAGATTGTGTAACACTAAAATATTCCCAAGGTCTATTTGTTACTAACATTAGAGATTCAATACAAAGAAACATTTGATTCAACACCAACTTTTACACAAGGACAATTCTCTTTCTTTTCAAGACATGCAAACCAAGAGAGTAGAGAGAGGAAAGAGAACTATTCTCATGTTTCAAGATTATAAATATATGTTACATTGTTATCATATAATAAAATATATTATATTATATATAATATTATTATGTGTGTATATATCTACTATGAACTATTTAAAATAATTTTGACTTATGGCCTAAAAATGAATTAGAGAGAATTTTTTTCCATGTAAACTAGATTAGGAGTACAGACATTTCAAATAATTTGGATTTGTTCCTCACAATCTAGACTAAGAACAGTGTGCCTATATGTAAAATAATTCAGATTAATAGATGGGTATTTTCAATAATTTGGGCTTATTTCAAAGTATTTTTTAAAATTAGGACTATTAATAAGTCTATACTATTTGAAACAGTTTATTACTATTATTGAGTTTACAACCCAAATATTATAATGTATATTTTATATTATTAAATATAATATGATATTTATATATATTGTCAAAAAAATGCATAATATTAATTTTGCAACATATATATAACTACTTTTTTCCCTTTTTAAGTAATTATGTAGTTGGCAGGGAGAGTGAATTTAGTTTAGACTTAAACTGTAGAAGTCAAGGGGTTCACACATTTTATATTTTTCCACCATAATGCCAATAAAACATGCACCAATATTATTAAAATGTGGGCTACTAAACTTATAATCAAGAAAGTAACTTTGCAACATTTTATTTTACTCCACCATCATGCTAATAAAATGTGTACCAATGTTATTAAAATTGGGCTACTAAATTTTTAATCAAGAAAATAAATTTGTAATATTTTATTTTATTCCACCGTCATGCTACTAAAACATGCACCAATGTTATTAAAATGTGGGCTACTAACTTAAATCAAGAAAGTGAATTTGCAGCACTTCAATCTATGCACAACATTTTAACCATATATATATATATATATTTGTAGCAACTTGATCATCTATATTTGCAGCGACTTAATCATAAATATTTGCCAATGTCAGAGAAGAAATCAACATAATATTGAAACCCTCGACCACAAAAATGCATGCTTCTTTTTTGCAAATAGTGAACATAAATGGCTGCTTAAATGCAAATGTTGAATACACAAACAAATTTCAGTTCAGAAATGCAAATGCTGCATCCAAAAATCCTAAATAATTTTGCAAATCATTTCTGCAAGTAATGGACATATACAACCCTCCAAATGCAAATGATGCATACACAAATGGATTTCACTTAAGAAATACAAATGTTGCATACATACAAAAATCAATAGTAATTTAGTGAATAATATTTACAAGTAATGGACATATACGACTGTGCAAATGCAAATGTTGTGTTCACAAATGGATTTCACTTCAGAAATACAATGTTGCATACAAAATCCCTAATTATTTTGTGACTAATTCCTCAAGTAATGGCTATATACAACTGCACAAATGTAAATGTTGCATATACAAACAAATTTCAATTCAGAAATGCAAATGTTGAATTCAAAAATTCCTAATAATTTAATGAATAATTTCTGCAAGTAATGGGCGTATACAGCTACACAAATGCTTACAAAATAAGGATTTGAATTCTTCAAATTGATCAAAACTTACTCCAAACTGCAATATTGAAGCTCCAACACTACGAAGACCAAAATTGCCCAGAGGGAATGCTCACCTCTGCCATATGACATTATCAAGCCATTTCTATACTCTAGCCCACCCTCAAGCTAGGAGGACCAACTAGGAATGGGTTGCACAAACAGAAACAAGCAGTTCAAAGGATAAACAAACATACACATAGGGAGGCGCTTGAACAAACACCAACTTATGGATTCAAACATAGAGGAAAACCAAGAGGGATAAACCTCTATGAGATGCATATAAGAAAGGGTACTCATAGCCAAAATAGCTAAGTAGCCGAATCTTCAAACCTGACAGCCGATTCCGGGTACTGGTACGTACCGGAATCAGGTACTTAATGGAATACCTGTGGATTTGACCTGGGTTCCTCATTCTGTAACCCGGGCCGTTTCCACCTGAATCTGGCCGTTTCCAGCAGTTTCGGAAGCTGATGTGGCGGTTTTAAGGCGATTCCAGTGGTTTTTCAAAGGATTTTGACTGGAATTTTTTTTTGACTTTTTCATTTGAAAAAAATGCAATAATTTTTAAAACCCGCAACACCTTTTTTTAACCTAAAAGTAAAATATGTCATTTTTAGCTGCGGCGAAAGAAACAATCTAACAAACGCTGCATGAAGGACAAAAATAATTTTTACCCACTGCAAAGGAAACAAACGGTGCCTTGCAACTTGTCATTCCAACCTTCAACCCTGTAACTCGTCGTCCCAATCTGCAAGGTATGAATGTGGTTTTTTTTGAAGTTCGATTTTTTTAATTTAAAAGTTTAAATTCGTTTTTTTAATTTCAGGGTGATAGTTTTTATTTTTAATTTTTATAATTTATTTATTATTAATAATTAATTAATACTAGCCCTTCACCCATAGGAGGTTCAAGGAATACATAGATAGGTTCGAGGAATACGCAGGTACAACCGACGAGTTAAGAAAATTTCCAGCGTGATTTTTTTTACGACGTGAGACAATTTTCCCAGCACTATAATGTTCACATATAAAAACCTATTGGCTAATTAATATTTATTATTAATTTAATAATTTATTTATAAAATTATATAGGTATTATTATAGTTACTATTAACTTTTTAAAGTTTTAAGTATACTGTATTATTAAATAATAAATATTAATATAGAATCAGAATGTATTAAATCTTAATATTCCGTGGACCCTAACACATTTAATATATTACTATAAATTATAATTTATAATTTTATAAATTAATATATTATGAATTTATTATTTTATAATTTATTATTAGTAAATTAGTAATTTGAATTTTAAATGTAGATTACTAATTTCTATGTCTAATTTTCTTATAATAATTATTAATTAATAATTTAATATTTAATAATAAATTAATAATTAATATTGGAGGCTACGAAATTTGTTATAATAATTTATTAATTTAAATTTTAAATTACTGATGCCGATTAGTGATTACTACTTGTATTATTTTAATATTGAACCAATGAACAATGAATATCTATCATGTCATTCAAGTTTTGACAAATTATCATTGATATTGAATTTGGAATAGTATATTCATATTATATTTCAAATGTGTAACATTTATGGTAGTTTTGTTTAGCATATGCAGTATATGTCATTCTGAATGTAGTTCTTGTTTTTAGGCTGCAAATGCATATATATTTATGATTTTTTCTTTTTTTATGCACTGACGTACCCAAACGTACCCAACTCCCCCAAAAAGATTTGCCATACCGGCGAACCGTACCCACGTACCCGTACCCGTACCGGATTCAGCAACTTAGCAAAATAGGATTCTCATAGCTACACACATAAACACAATGTTGAGGGGTTGGTCTCAACACAACCTCATATCCAAATCAGGGCATTCTTGTTCCTCAACAAATATACGTACACCCAAAAATGAAGCAATAAATTTGCAAAAGAGAGCAAATGCTCTTCCAAAACTCAACACAAAACAATAAACCATGTTAGTGATCCAAAATGTCTCCTAGAATCCTAGAGAATATACTTGAGACCTAAACTTGGCAACTTATGTTGGTCTAAACTCATGAATAGATTGTAGACAATTGTGTGGCAATTGATAAGAGTGCGTAACTCTTCTACACTTTTGGCTTTGCAGGACTAAGGAAAGTATTCCCAAAGATCTTTTTATAGGACAATTAAAGAGAAATAAAAAACATATTAGGTCACATAGGTTAGCCACACCCTTTGCATAAGGATATCCCAAAGATTTGTCACTAAATACTCCTTACATTGGCTTACTAGTCTTGCAAACCTAAAGATCTGTTAACTAACCAGATTAGGTTACACAGGCAAGTAAAGATGCAAAATTGATTTATATTCCCAAAGGTTAATCCTGTTATGCATTTCTTACTTCATGTGCAACCTAGAAATTCAACATGCATAACTCTCTTAAGATATATTAGATACGATCTTTCAAAAGATATGGCACAAGTTTACAATACTAAGTTAAGCAAGCTAGAAGAACTTAACCTACACTAATCTACTAAGAGAATAGGTGGAGAATATTTTAATAAAGAAATTGATCGTTCAGCCATCTATGACCAATGCCTAATTCATTGGGAAACGAAGTCAAGAACTTAATAAAGGGGGGAAAACATTCATGTGAATTTAAAACAGAGAACTAGAAATGCATATGAGATCCCATTATTCTAGCTACAATCTCACCCACATGCAATTCAAAGACTCAAGAAACTTTGCACAACTGAACATTCTTATTCATCTATAACTACTCAAAGAAAGCACATTTGTTATTATGAAAAGCACTTACCAAAGACTCTGAGAAGGTTTTCCAACTATTTTGACAATCAACTAATTAAAAACAAGAAAAAAATAGCAAGTGTAACCCCAAAGATGTATTTCATTACCCCCTAAAATTCTCAATTAGTTATGGAGACATCCAAATCACGGAGAGGATTTCTACAAGACAATACCTTCTCCATATTTTAAACAAATTTTTCCCATAACCCTTTCAAGATTTGACATCATGGGAGTTGTAACATTAATGTGGTAGTTGTAATAGTAAATTTCTAGATCTATAAATAGTTGTGCTCTCTCAATGAGAGGCAAGCCTTTTCTCTCATCTTGTTCTTTTGCTTATACTAACATTGGTACTAAAGCCATTGTTCGCTCTTGTGAAGGAAGTCAAGAAGAAATTGTCAAGGGTGCGTGAAGTCATTGAAAAATGGGACTTTGTAGAAGAGTCACAAGTTGTGGAAGGATGTCAAAAATCTAGGGCACAAGCTGAAAATCTGTCAAAGTCATTTGCAAAGGTTGTGAAGGGTTGCAAGTTTGCAAGGTCATGGGCGTCTGAAAAAGGACATGAGTTTCAATCAAAATAGTGTAGGTTATAGTTGTCGTAGGAGTCATGGGCAATAGAATCATGCACAATCATTCATGGAAGGTCACATTGCAGGTAGAAATCGAAGGCAAATTGTGGGTAGGGGCAAAAAGTCACCATTTTTTTGTTGCAAGTTGCAAATGTCATAGGTTTCAAGGATGTGGTTGTCACAGGCAAAATAGTTGTAGCTTTTGCAAAGTTTTCCTAAGTTGTTTGTAGTTGTAGCTTGGTTTGAAAGTCTCACTTTTTGCAATTTCTACCGTTCTTGCACATTTTTCTATAGTCACGTCTCGTTTTTAGGGCACGTAAAAGTCTGGGTAGCATTGAGTGTCACATGGGTAGACAATGTGTTCAGGCAGAGGAAAAATCTTAGTCATAGGCACATAGTTGTGGCCATTTTTTGGGCTGTGTCTCGATTTCACGTGAGTTTTTCTAGCTACAAGGTCATCGTAGGTCGCAAGGAACTATTCACAAGTAGGTTTCAAGCCATCCATCACAGAAAATTGCAGATTTTTAGAAGTTGTGGTTAGGGTAGATTGTTACTAGGGCATGATTTTTTTTGCTGATGAAAGTTATATTTTGCATGGTTTTCTTCACATCACTAGGGCATGCGGGCAATGTTGGGGTTGCTTTTTTGCCAGGGCTAGGGGACATGCTTATGGGTATTTTTTTGTTACTAATAGTTTTGGTTATATCTAATTTTGGGGGTTTTCATAATAAAAATTGAGGGGGGTTTCAAGTTTGACGAAATTTGCAATTAGGTTGTTGGCAAAAAAATATTTTTTTTGTCAAATTAAAGGGGTTGTTGGAAAAGTTTATTTTTGGGGGTGTTGAGTAAATGGCCAATATACAATATTTAGTATTGCTAAAAGAAAAAAGACTCACCGTGAAAAATTATAATATCTGGAGTCGCAAGATACTCACTATTGTTGAGTATCCTAGATGATATTGACAAGCATCACTAAGAAGTGCTATTATTACTCAAGTTATCCGTGTTTGATGATTAATCCCTAAGTCTGAATGCTATGTCTACATTTACATTATGGGATAATCTAAAAACCAAATACCAAGTCTCAAAAAAAGGTTGGGTCTTGTATTTAAAAATCTATTGTTTTCAACTAAATTGCATGAGGGTGTCTTTGTCAAAACATCTAAAAATCAAATATCTTAGGGATTGCGGTAAAAAAACTAGTGGATCAGGACAATATGGTTGCTTTGATCATCAACAACCTGTTGCTCTCTTATAAGATTATTATGGAGTCTCTAAACTTTTTGACAGAAAGCCAAACTTTGACCTCTAACAAGGTCAATGCATACTTGTTGCAGAAGGAACGAGGACAAGAGCGGATGAGTGAAGTTTCTTCTAAGAGTTTATAAAGTGAACTTGTTACATGGTCTCAGGGTACAAACCACAGTTCTTCCGCTACTTCACAACCACAAAGAAAGGTACAATGCTTCTATTGCCACAAATTTTGGCATGTTAAGAATGATTATAGGAAATGATAGTATGATTTATCCCACAAGCAACAAAATGAAGCTAATATGGTAGATATTGCAAAGGAAGACCATGATGAGGAGTTTAAATTGATGGCTTTCAGACAAGGTTCTAACTTGTTGTAAGTCTTCTTGATTGGAAGATGAAATTGTTAAATCTTTCCAAACTTTAAGCAAACCTCTTTTATCAATATAGTCAGCCACTTTCTCCCCCATGGAACCTTTTATGGATCCACCGAGGGATCTCCAAGAGTTTAAAGAAGCCAAAGGAAAGTTGAGAAGCCAAGCATCCTCTGTAACATACACTGTCAGATAGGGTTTTTGGTTCTAAGTTTTTTGCCTTTTCTGAATGCTGTTTGGTTTAGGGTTTTATGTGTATACTTTGCATGTATGGTTTTTTGCATTGTAATAAATAATAACAGAATATAGTGCATATAACCAAAACCCAGAAAATCTAAAGCATATATGAATAAAATAACAAAGACCCAGATTATATTATGCCAAAGTATGAATTACAATGACATAACCTTTTTTAGATTCACAACTTCATATATCCACTGTATCCAGGCCAGCAACAAGTACATGAAAACTCACATATATGGCATCAACAATGAAGGAGTTTGATCAAAAAACACAATCCATGATCTCCATTGTCCAAATGACCCCAAACAATAAGGGAAGACTCCAAGCAAATCCCCAAATGGTCCCTCTAAATGGTCTGGCCAAGACTGGGAGAAGTACGACCTGCTGCAGGCTTTACCAGCATTAAATCCACTTCAAACAACTTCTGAAATCTCTATTTTGTATCAGATATTACTGCAGAATGCTAGGCGACCAGACTGAGGGAGAAATACACAATGGAACCCACATTAAACTTCACAAACTGCTGTCATGGGAGGTACGACCCTGCCTGTAGGTGTACGGCCTGCATATGGGTCTGATAACAGCCTCAAAAACACCTTCAATCTGCCTGAATCTGTCCTCTCAGCTGCATACAAAAATCTGAGGAAGATATGTACATTTAGCTCTAAAACTTCACCAAATTAAATCAGATTAAAGCCCAAATGAAACTCCTGTGTGAGGCTTCCAAGAATCCTTCCTAATGTAGTCTTTCACACATGAAGAAGGCGACTTTGAAGAGGTTTCTGTCTCAGCAAGTCTAGTTCAAAACCTCAAACCTCCAAAGCTCCAAGAATTGCACAACAATCTAATTTTCAAGTGAATGAAGAATAATGAAATGAGCTCACACTTTTTCTTTTATCTCTTTCTCCTCCAACGCCCAAGATGGGTATTATTTTATTATTTTTATTTGATTACTTTATGTCCCCAAGTCCCCATATGGGCGCCCATCTCCCTAGCAATATAACTTTAAGTTATAACTTGCATTATAAAGTGAAGTCGCTTAATAACTTAAAGTTACTTAAGCCCTTATAAATATTATAAGTTAAATATTAACATCGACAACAAATACTCCGGGCATCTTGAAACCATAAACCACATGCTAGGCATTCCGACTCTGTAGTGCTATAAATAGAAAGTCGATGCACACTGCCCCGACCTGACTTACTATAAATAGTAAGTCCTAGTGAATTGGTCCAATTAGGCTCTCAACCAAACCATTAGCCTACGGAAGCCTGGTGATAGGCTAATCTCATCAATTGATCATCTGGGCTAAATGGGGAACATTACATCCTCCCAAAAGAGAACTCTTCTACCAAATCCCACATTCCACTTGGAGCCTTTCCATAAAAGATTTCTGCCCTTAACTCTGTTCATGCAAGCGAGATTTTAAAAATTTGAATGAAAGCATCTAACTTAAACACAACACCACCACCTTCGTATTGGCTAAAATAGAGACTAACAATCTGATGCATACAAGATCTAAAAAATAACAATTTCAACATGGACGATACATGATTTCAAGAACTAAATAGCTAAGTTGCATGCAAATCTACAACCTAGATGAACAAACAACCTCAATATAAAGCTTGACACTTTTATTGAGTTCCAATTTAATCAATGAAATAATGCAAACACAAGAATGACAAATGGAACAATATTTTTCGTATCGAATAGCATAAACTATCATTATTTCTGTTTTGTGCTTAAAGCACTTGTTTATAGGTTACAAGATGCCCAATTTTTGGGATTTAGAATAATCATTATTTTATCCCAAAAATCAATGTTTAAATGCACAAATGCTTAAAGTTTCCAAAAACTAGGAAAGAAAGTAATTTAAAGTAAAAACTAATCAAAAGAAAGAATAAATAAAATCAAACTAAAGCAACCTAAAAATAGGCCCTAGCCCTTTGTTCAGAAATACAACCTGCATAATAGCAACTATTGTAAATAGCCATTGACAAAAATATCAAATGATGCATGAGTCTCCCCTATGATTCTGAAGCAGCTTTTCACTCTAAAACTTGATAGATTCACTAAAGTATCCAAAAATCCCAACTACTGATCAATTGATGACTCCATCAACCATCTTGGTGACTTGAATTTGATGTCCTTCTGGCAACAAAGCAATTTAGTGTTTCAAACCCTAGGTCCTTTTGTGGATGATTTCACCAACCCTAACCATTTGTTCTAATGGAAAACTACTTCCTTGGGTTCTGATGAAACTGAAAACCACTGCTCGCGCATTTGGAAAGCTGTATGTGAAGCCCTATAGCCTTATGCTTGATGAAGACCATTGATCAAATGTGTAGATAAAGTCATCTGCAAAACTGCTGTTATATCCTTATTTGAATGATGGAAATTGTCCTGAAACCTTATGGGAACCCTAAGATTTTTACCACAAATCTGCATTACAAAAGAGGAACCCTAGGCAGATACAAAAACATGTTCAAATCCCCTTTCAATAATTGCTGAAAACCTGACCTGTAACCCTAGCCATTCTAATTTATAAACCATTGATAAATGCTTGGAAATGGGAATAAGATGAAGTTGCATAAGCATTTATCATTTATCACTCGAAGTGTTGCTGATATAAGTTACTGAAAGCACTGTTCTTTTGCTGTGGTAGGAGGCTAAAAATCTTGTCATGGGCACCATCCCTGTGCTCTAACCAATCAAACTTGCCAAAACAGACCTAGGCACCTCTTTTGTGGTGTTTTGTCACTTTAAGGATGACTTTTATCCCTTCAGGTGCCTGATTCAGGTGACTCTACTACTTAAATCATCATTCATGCACATAAGTGCCCATTTCTGCTACACTTTTCACTAAAACTCTGCCTATGACTACTTCAGCACACTCTTTATGTAACCCTGTCAGCAATCAGCATCCATGCACCTCTTTTGTGTACATTTACCTCTTAAACATGTTAATTCTTCCTTTAGGCAAGCCCAAATGCTATCCTTGCCACTTAAATGTCTTCGCATGTCTTAGGTGCTTATTTTCTGTAATGTCCCTTTTACGGTCCATTCCAACATTCTTGGAAACTCCAACTTTCTTGGGGAGTCCTAGCTTTCTCAAAAAGGTTTTCTGATAGTGGTATAGAGATCTTGGAGCCAAGATGAGTACAATGGTACTTTCCGTGTGTGGATCCGACATTTTGGGAGCATTCCACACTTCTTGGAGAGGTCCGTCATCTTGGGAGAGCGCCAACCTTTATATAGACTGATATCCTATACACTTAAGGTATTGGAGGTGTGGTCAGAATTCATATTTGGGCCTTTTAATAGTTTTTGTAACTTTGTTAGTTGTGCGGAAAATAATTAAATTATTAAATGGTTAAATATTTAAGTTGTCGAAAAGTGGAAAATTAAAAGACAACTTATATTTAATTATTTAAAAAGGCAATTACTTGAGTTTGGAGGAAAAAGGTGAATATTTAATTAAAAGAAATTTCAATTACTTCTAGGGTTTGGATGGAAAGTGATAAAAAAAATTTATTGGGAAAAGGAAAATCATTCTATTCATTATCAAATTTTGAAACCCTATTTGCAGACCCTGAGCATATTGTTCAACTTTTACCTTGAGGATGAAAACTCTCTTGGTTTATCCAGGAATCGAAAGACAAAAACCTTCTGGTTCTCATTGTTGGCTTCATACAGAGGTCAAATTTGTGCTAACCGTGAGGTTATTCTATTTTCATATTTTTTGTGAACAAAAACTGCTACAGAGTACAGAATATTTGTATAGCAAATAATTCCAGACTTGGAGGCTGGAATTAATATTATTTAATTGCTGGAAGAAATAAACCAAAACAGGTTGTACCCTTTTGGCCATTCAATTCCATCCGTACCACATAAAGGAGATGTAAGTGCCGTACAAATCCTAGAGAGGAAGCATTTGAAAATAAAAGAGGAAATATTTCAGTTTTGAAAGAGTCAAAGACCACCTCATATGCTGCATTGGAGATTTGGAAGCTTTAAGTATTTATTATTTATGAATGTTTGCGGCCGTACCAAGTCTGAAGGGAATCGATCCATGTTTTGGCTTCAAAATATTAATAGAAAGAAATTATGGGAGTTGGTTGATGTGTGGGCCCCTCCAAAGCAGCAGCTCCATCTATTATTGATATCTTATGTGCTTGGGATTAAAGTCTAAGGAATCGCTGCCTTTGGAATAATTTTGTCTTATTCTTTATCCCAAAAAGGGATCGCTGACTTAGTCAGCATTTAGTGTATTCAGATTTTTGTATTAAAAAGAGGGTTGGTCAGCTACAGATGGAGGTCAACAATACAGAAAATCAGATCTGAATTTAATTAAATAGTATTATCTCATTATTATCAATATAAATTTGGTTGCAATTTCAAGTTTATATCAGCATTTGTTAATTTCAATAATGCAATTGGAATTATAAAATCAGACTTGCACATTTAGAAAAAAAAATCAGATCTCCGGGAATTGAAAAAAAAAAAAATTCAGTGGATTTTTGGGAATTATAAAAAGGGGATATTTCATTTTCATCACTTATGTCACTAAAGGCATATTTCTACTGCTCCAGGCGCCTTTATCTGCTATATTTGTCACTTAATACCTGATCAGACTCTCTAGACACACATCCTTGACATCCATGTCACTTAAGTGACAGTTTTCTTGCTCCCAAGCACCTATTTCTGTCCCTTACGTCAATCAAAACACGGATCTCTCATCTGCAAGTGTGTTTTTAGACCTCTCATGCCACTTAAAAGTGATTTCTGATTGACTTAGGTGCCTATTTTGGCTCATCCTTGTCACCAAAACAAGTCCTTATCCTCCTTTAGGCACACATTTGGAGCACCCATGTCACCATCAACACTCCTTGGTAGTTGTTTTTGCAATCTTTGTAACCTTAAGACATCACAAGACTCATCTAAGTGCTCTTTTCAGTCATAAATGCTACTTAACCTCCTCCTAGGCACTCATTTTGTGGTGTCTTGTCACTCAGATGTCTCATGGGAACTTATTTTGTTAGCCATGCCACTAAACTGCTGATCACAGACGCTCAAGCATGCCAATCTCTGGATCCCATTTCAGGCACCTCTTTTGGTCTCCTTTGTCCCTTGACTGCCATCTACACTTGGTTGACATCTGCAAAGAGCTTCATCCTGTTCTTCATCACTCAAGACAAGTTTCCTTCCTTTGTACAGGCTTACATCATTGAAAAAAATGAACAACTCATGGCTGCAGTCATGATATCGGGCTTATATCGATATGACAATTTGACAAATGAACATGACAACAAACACAGAACTTGTCATTGAAAGTTTCGTAGGGGTGCAACAGGTACTTGTCTGATTTGACGAGGGATACATTCTTTGTATTGGCATTATTGAGCAATGAGGAATTTCATAATCAGATTGAAGTTCTTTTGAATCACTTAATTCTTTAGGAAAGTGATAATTTTTGAAGATACTACCCATGAAATGGACTGATGCTTGTAATCCCTCATACATGTCCTAGGTGTAATTCATTTGATAATGAAGAGGTTTTTCACTGCAGTCCTTTAGAAATCTTTACCATTGAGTGCTAACTGTAGATATTGAAAAACAACAAATCTTGTCTAATAACAAGGAGGGGCTCCTAGTTCTACATATGTTCATAAAAAGTTTCTTAAGAAGCTCCAGAGGAGTAAAATGAGACAAAGAAAGAGGAATTTCAGCTGGTTGAAACAATGAAATACTTGGAAGCTGAAGAGGCATATGGGGTGAGTCCAAGGAGGATTCTTCTATGTGTTTCATTAAGTTTGTTAATTAATACATTGGTTCATGTAAATTCCTCTGCAGCTATGATAATAAGCTCTAAATAAAGTGAGCTCTCGTATTTTTATAGGTATTAGCTTCATGTTTACTTCTTATAAATGAATTTATTCTTTTGCTGGCATTGGGCAACATACAGAATATTTTTTAAGAAAACATAGTTTATTGAAATAAGATTATTGTTGGATCTAAGAGGTAAAGACCTTTCCATCTTTTGTTGATGCTTGTTATATGATTTGTGTGTGATAGAGTATTTTCTTTGATGTGTATCTTGGTTAACATAACTGGTTTACCAATGTATAAACTTTTTATTAATCCCCTAGATATTTGATTATATTTCTGTGATTGTTGTTTCCATAGCAGAAATTGGTGGTACAACGGGGCATCTTCTGGAACAAAATGCGAAGGCCTTTGAACAAATTACAGCAAATCTTTCGTCTTATAGAGTGAGTTGTCTTTTGATACTGCTTTTGAGCCTAAAGATAAGAAATAGTAGCATATGCCTGATATGAAGTAGATAGATCTATGAGAAAATATTAACTTGCATTAAGCATTCTGATATTGCTATATTGACATGTCTATTTATCCTCAATATTATATCCATCTTATTCTTTAGGTCAGGTCAAGTTTGCTTCTTGTCATTGTATACAAAACTGTTGTCATTACTTTCCAAAATAACCTCTTGTTCCATCATACAATTAATGGTTATTTACTAATTTAAAGAGTGGGTGTGGAGAATGTTTGAACCAATATTGTACCTCATTTATGCTGATGCATTTTTATAACGTGAGGGCTGACTTTTTAATCTTTATAGGCCATTATTCTTTTTTTTTACTACAACGTATTTTATGGTCCTTGCCTTTTTCCACCCATTGACATGTTTGACAGCGTTGAAATCTTTTTTTTACTACAATTTATTTCCTGGACCAATTCTTTTCTCATACATTGATGTTTGGCATGGTTGATGTGGTGGGGATGAACCTAGTAATGTTTTCTATGAGTTGCCTGCCTATATGTCAAGGAAAACATTACATGTTAAATTTTATTCAAAATTTATATTCATGCAGATGAAACCTTTTATTTCACAAATGATTTCTCATGGAAAATAATAAAATATGAAATTTACATCTTTGGGTGAGATTACCTCTTTTAGGTGAATTATGTTTAAGACAAGTGGAATAAATGATTCCAATAAGCAATGGCCAATCATAAGAAAATAAAGTTTTCTTTGTGCCCTTAACATGAATGTAATGTCCCCATTTTCGTAGTGATCACCTAGTGGAAATGGCTAGCCTATTTTCATTCCCGTAGGCTAAGCCAGAGGGCTCAGGGAATATCCTATTGGGCAAGTTTTCATACTTAGCCATTTTTGTAGGGCAAAACAAAGATGGATTATGATTTGATATAATTTTGTGGTATTTTTGGAGGAGTCAATGTTGATAAATAAAATTGCCCTATAGAAGAGTGACCCAATTGGAGGTGGGAAAGATGAGTAAATAAGCCTAAAATAAAATAATGTTTTATCTCTTGCTTGGGCACCCATAAGGAGGTCGGCTAAGGAGGAAAATAACATAAAATACAAATCTTTAATTTGTATTTTGGGCGCCAATCTAGCCTAGAGAGGGTCGACCCACTTTGGGAAGAAAAAAATAATAATATGAAAAGGTTAATCTTGTCTTGGTTGGCCAACTTGTGGAGAGGATGAGATCGTGTATAAATAGAAGTTCATTTGTGGTCATTTCATCATGATCAATCATTCATCTTTTGCTTGGAGTTTATCTCTTTTGGCTGCAACGAAAGTTGGGCTTGAATCCAAGGATGAAAACCCTTGAGATTCTGGTGGATTAGACGAAAACCTAATTCATCTTGGTGGAGGTTTCATAAAGGAGACCTACTTGCACTTCATTGGAGATCTATGGAGATTTGGAGTAGACTTGCATAAATCAGATTTAAGATCAACATTGAAGATTCTTCTTGTGGCATTTGCATCATTTGACACTAGGGTTTTTACCCTAGCTTCGTGCGCCAACCTTGAAGGATCATATTCATGGCATTTTGAGGCGAATTCTTCATTGGTTAGGGTTCTTGAATCCTAATTCACATCAGCAAGATCTGAGCACCACATTGGAGCAGCATTTCTTAGTGGTTCATGTTCACATTGCATTAGGGTTTCATGCCCTAGAATTGTCACCACTTCCTAGGAGGGCAATTTCACCATTTTGCTACTCATGTTGCCATGTTTTGGTATGTATAAACCTATCATTAGGTTTGGATTGTAATAGCAGAAATATATGATAAGTTTGGGCATGTTTGATCTAGATATTTGGATGTAATTTGCATATTCAGAATTCGGATTTTGTAACAGCAGGGTTTCAGTTCAGAAAATCAGACTTGTATTGCCCATTTGTTTGCCCTACATTCTATAATTCATGCTTATGATGAATATCAATGTGTAGTATCATTTTCCATCATTTTTTCCATGATTGGATGTGTTTTATGTTTGCTGGAATTAATTGTTTAAGAGCAGAAAATTAGATCAGAATTTAGGGTTTCAGCAGAAAACTAAAAGTGCAGAAATTTAGGGCAGAAATCAGCATTTAAAAATCAGAACTTTAGGGCAGATCCCATTGGGGATATTACAATGAATATGAGCATCAGAAACTCCTGCCAGTTTTTTGTAATATAAAGAAATTTTCAATAAGAGACACAAGATCAAGGTTGAAACATCATATTTATCATTGATGTGTCTGAAAGGTATACAAAAGTAAAAGGAAAAGAAGGAAAGCTCCATTTTTGGAAATGAAAAATCTATTAAAGTTCTCCATAGGAAAACATAAATAGTATGTTCATTTCACTCTGTTCCATTTGTTTCATAGAGTAAGTTCTGGTGGATATTGTGGATCCTCAAAGACATTTTTTGTTAATAGATATGTTACAGTGAATAACCGAACAAGTAATGTGCAATGTCCCCTTCCTAAGCAGTGTAGTTTGATTGACAATAAACCTATTCAACGGATTCTCGTAGGCTAATGAGTTAGGGTTAGGGAATCCTTGGAGTCAGTTGATCCAGCAGGATAGCAGTATCAGGTGTCTAATTGAGCTTCCAAATGGTTTGATGAGTGGTACACCATTTTCTGAGCTGTTTTCGGTTGATTTCTTACATACCATTTTTAGTAAGTCAGTTCAGGGCATCGACAGGGGTCATGGTCAACATTTCTATTTATAGTTATGTTGGTGGAGGCACTTGGTGTTGGGATTTCAAGCTCTAACATAGTCCTGCATTTTAAAATTTAATAATGATATTTTATAGGTTAAATTAAATATTTAACTTATCGTTATTTTATAAAGTGACTTAGGGTGATAAAGGCGGTTCTTTTAAAAAGAGGGAAAATTAAATAAATTAAGATGGCCGCTCATGTGGGAGACATAAGGAGTTGGATTTAATTAAAATAATATTTTTTAATGACTCTAATATTGGCGTGAAAGCTTGGGATGAATAAAAGTAAAAAATTGAAGCTCATTGTTCATTCACGTGCATTGATATTTTGATATTGTTCTTGCTTGGAGGATCTGGTTCTTCCTAGGGTCTGCGAGGACGAAAACCCTTGCAAACTACATCTTCCACATTGGTGAGAGACCCAATCTAGTAGATTTCTTGGTGGTTCTATACAAGGATCATAGCTAGACTTAATGGTTGAAAAATGTTTCATTTTAGAGCTTGTTGCACAGATTTTGGTGATGTTTGAATTCATTATGGCAGCATTTTGAGTGTTTTACAACAGGTTTTGGGAGATTTTATGACCAGTTATGAGCAGGCCGTACCAATCTGGGGGCTGTTTGGGCACTTTTCTCAGTGGTATCACCTCTTGATTTGGGGTTGGGGACTGTTGGCAATCTGCAGAAGTTTTGAGAGTATTTAGAACAGATTTAAAGAGGGTTTTAGGCTGTTTTATGCTACTGTAGTACTCCAAAAACAAGCCGTACAGGTACAAATGAGGGACGTGAGGGCTGTGAAGCTAATCGCCTAGGGTTTGGGACTTAAAACTACTTGTTTGGGAGCCATTTTTCATGCTTGTGTGGCTGGAGATCATTCTTGTTGGCCCATGATTGTCGTTAAACCAAAAGGTTGACCTGTCAATTTTCGATACAGGCGCCAGAGTTAATGAATCCACGTGAGGCGGTTAGTCCATGTCGCGAATCCCACGGGGAGCGTTGACCATCTGCCAACAAACTCCCCCCAGCGTTACCCGGGGGGATTCGAACCCGTGACCTTTTGCTTTGATACCAATTGCTGGCCCACGATTGCCATTAAACCAAAAGGTCGACTTGTCAATTTCCGATACAAGCGCCAGAGTTAATGAATCCACGGGAGGCGATTAGTCCATGCCACGAATCCCACGGGGAGCACTGACCATCTGCCAACAATTCCATGGAGGAAATTTTAGGGTTTGGACATTTTAAAGACTCCTTAGAGCTTTTTGTTCACTGTAAAATTCATAACAGACCTGTAGAAGAAAAAAACAGCTAATGGGTATGTTGGATTTTCTATTGTAATTTGCTTTTTAGCAACTGGGTATCTCAGATTTTACCAATATATTGCATTTCCAATGCTTGCTGGTTATGGGTGTTTAAATACTGCTCTATAAGAGTTATTTTCAGTCCTTTTATTTGCATGCATATATATATATATATATATATATATATATATAAGTTGCCGAATCGGAATCGGGCATGGGTACGGGTACGTGATTCCGGTACACTGGTACGGCAATTTTTTTGAAGGGGGTTTGGGTACGTTAGTACAAAATGCATATAAAAAATTAAAAATATATATATTTGCAGCCTAGAAATAGAATTAGCTTCAGAATCTAAGAATATCAATACCACATATGCTAAACAAAACCATTACAAGTTTCAAAATTCGAAATATAATATACTAATTTGATATCAAAGTTCAAACTTGAATGTCATGATAGATAATCATTGTTCAAAATTAAAATAATACAATTATTAGTCACTGATCAGTATCATCAAAATCATCATCATCATTAACATCATGTGATGATGTATGTAGATTACGAGAACCACATAGAATCCCACTACTCACACTAAAAGTATGCTGACTGGACTCCTCAAAAGCTACAGCTTGTGCAATAGAAGAATGATCGAAGTCAATTCCCTCTGGATCTACATCCCACAACTTCGTCGTCCCTTCCTTGTAGTCATCATCTTTGTAACTTAAAAGTCGCAAGTTGGAATGCACATAAACTAGCTCCTCTGCTTTACTTGATGCCAATCGATTGTGCTTCACTGAGTGGATGGAGTATGTACTCCAATTCCGTTCAGATGAAGAAGAGATAGCAACCTATTGAAGCAAAGGGAGATCTTGTTAGAGTCTTAAATTTAATAAATTGTGAATCAAACTTAAAATTTGAAAATGGAAATTTTTAAAATGAAAGAAATAAAAGTTTGAAGGTGGGTAAAAATTGATAAACATGTGATAAAACTCTGATTGCAAGTACTTGAAAGTGTGGCATTTTATTGGCATGGACGTACCACCAAGAGTGAGCATCCTTCTTATACCTGTTGCGGAGAGCAGAAAAAATTAGCCCATTGGAGGCTGCAAACTCAGCAAACTCAGTTGTAACTATATCCTCTAATTCAAGATCAGGATAGAGTTTAACAAGTGCTTTATTTAACCCCTCGTTGACTTCTGCATCAAGGTATGGTGGCACCCTTGTTGGCACAACAAGGATCTCTTTGCTGTAATATTTGGGAGTCAACGCAAAGGCAAGATGGAGTGGGGTGGTTATTTTGTTCCACCGCTCATCACAAATTGATTGCACCTCTTTGAAGAAAGTCTCTTCAGGATCTTGCTCTTTTGCATTTATGATGGATCTCATTTGCTCAATCATTGATTCAATGCCATCATAAAACTCTCCCAAGCATGGCTTATCCATGTCAATAAAGCGGAGCACACTCATGATGGGCTCAGTGAAACTAAGAAGATATTCCACTCGATCCCACCAAGTGTCAGAATCATTTGCTTTACATTATCTGCCCTCTCAGTGTTGGATTGCCTCCATATGAACCATGAATCACTGTTTGATTGATGAATCATGAATCACTGATGACCATGTCAGCAAGTGCTTTTCGCATCTTCACAAGTCGTCTCAAGATGATTGTGCTAGATGCAAATCTAGTCTCAACAACCTATTTGAAAACAAAAAATAAAAAAATTAAAGACAGAAGAATGCAAATTTAATTTTTTTAAACACAAATGATAAAATTAAAACTTTGCATTGTTTGAATAATGAATTACCTTCAGCAACTCTAATCGTGAGAATGATCTAAAAATACCCTGTGACATGTGGTGGTTTGTAATGAACATTTGGATCTCTTCGGCTTCAGCATACACTTGTTTGATCCAATCTATTTTCTTACCCAACTTTTGTAGCATGAGGTTGAGTGAGTGGACAGCACAAGGTGTCCAAAATATATGTGAGAACTGTTGCTTAACCAACATACCAGCAACTTTGCAATTCTATGCATTGTCCATTACAACTTGGACAACATTTTGAGGACCCACTTCCTAAATGCACTCTATAAGGATATCAGTAATAAATGATGCATCCTTCACTTGCCCTCACAATCCACAGCTTTCAAAAACATTGCCCCTTTAGGGCACACTTCAATCACATTGATTAATGGCCTATTTTTTGCATCCTTCCATCCATCGGAAATGGACACCCCTGTTTCTTCCATGAGGCCCTAATGGGAGACAATGAAGATTTATATGTTTGACCTCCTTTGACAATAAGGTGGTACACACCTTCTCATAACCTGGACCTGTGTACCCTTTTGGAGCTTCATTTATTTTTCTTACCATATCTTGCCAATACGGAGATCGAACAACATTGAAGGCCAAACCATTTGCATAGAGACATCTTGCAATGGGTTGATCAACAATCTCTCTTGCATCATTTTGAAATGCCCTTTCTAATGGTCCCCTTGCTCTATTCACATTTTAGGGCAAAAGTTCATTCCTGCCCAAAAATGGGTGGCTCTCTACTACAACAGCAGGGGCAGCACCATGAGTATCAGATGAAGAAGCAAGTGGCCTCCATGAGCACCCTCTTCTCCTCAAAGGATGCCCTCCTCTATTCAGAACTCTTGCATCTACTTCCTCTTGCTCTTTGATATATGCTGCAATTTGATGAGCTAGGATAGGTATGTTATTCTTTCCTGGACAAGCTCTAATTCCCAATCCAGAAATGGCACATAAATTTGACCCGACTGTATGAACTTGTATACTGCTTGTCACACCCATTGCATTTCCAAACAAATGTCCGCCACCTGGAACCTATTGTAACATCTCTACATGCCTCCACAAAGGTGAATTTGGGTCAATATTGAACGTAGGTTTGTTGACGGAGTTAGAGCAGCTGGCTGCCATAGTAACAAATTAGAATCCCTACCTGCAAACCTGCATTGACAAGATTGAGAAACAAATATTTTATATCTAATAAATTAAAAATTAAAATTTGAACAATTTATTTACAAATAAAGTATAAAATTGAAATAGAAATAAAAATTAAAATTAAAAAATTAAAATTAAAATTGATATAGATTTAAAATTTTAATAATGAAAATTCACTTTACTGTTAAATTTTAAATTTTAATGATAAATATTAAATATAACTATTATAATTTAAATTTATTATTAATAATAAAAATCTAATAATATTATATAGATGTAAAAACAAAATTAATAGTTGAAACTTGAAACCAAAAATAAAACCTACCTATATAAATTATAATTAAATCATTAATAAATATTAATTTAATATTAAATAATAAACAAACTATGTCTATTATTAATTATTATAAGCTATAAAGAAAACTATACAATATTTATTATTATTCATTAAAACTATAGTATGTATACAAAAAAAACTATACAAACTATTGAAACTATACAAAATTAAAAAAACGAATGAAATTGAATACCTAGAAGCCAAAAATCAGACGAGCGTCGCTGAAAAACTAGACGCGCATTGCTGAAAGTACAGATGGGTGTCACTGAAAATACAGAGCGTCGCGACATGCTCAAAGTGGCGGAATGAAAAATGGTTGGGCATCGGGTGGTGGAATAAAAAATGAGGAGAAAAAATCCCTCAAAAAGTTAAAAACAATCACATTTCAGGGTTTTTTCGCGGGTCAAAAGTCAACAAATTTTTGGAATCGCTCTAGAGTCGGTTTAGAATCTCCATCTGAAACCGTTTCAGAGGCAAAAAAACCGAACCTTGTGTGCACCCACAGGGAATTCGGGCTAGGATCCGATTCTGGGACGTTTCGTACCCGGAATCGGTCTGTACATTTGAGTGATTCAGTATCTTTTATATATATATGTATCCTGTGAAACAACTTCTCCAACTGTTTCTATTCCTATCAACATTCAAACTGAAACAAACAACACCGAAAAAAATCAGACCAAGGGTATATATTACAGTGGTATTAGAGCACCTTTTCTTGTCGTCTTGTGCAGTTGAGTGGATAAAACATGCAGTGTGTTTAGTAAGTGATGCAGCCCAACACACACCAGTATTACTTGAGGAGAAACAGGTGACAACCAAACCTCGAAACACCACCACACATAGACCCATTTGTAGGTGTTGATAGGGTTGAGGTAGAGATGGGTGACAAAGACCATGGTGAACCAAGCACTACGGATATACTAAATGACCTGGCTAGCAGACAACGTGAGTGTAATGCCCCCTTCTTAGCCAATTTGACAGGCGGGAGCAATTAGCCTATTCTAGGGTTCCTGTAGGCAAATGGTTGTTGGTTAGGGAACTTCAGTGGGGACTTCCAGCAGCTTTGGCACAATTGGATGTTTGTTTGAGTTCATCTTTACTTTCCGAGGGTGTCTTGGACACAATTACTAGGACTTACTATTTTTAGTAAGTCAGATAGGGTCACTAGTGGAGTTGGTTTTGATATTTCTATTTTTAGTAATGCCAGTGGGAGCAACTAGCACTTGTCTCATGACATTTGAAATGATCAAGGAGTAATATTTTTAAATGTCGATATATAAGTTAAATTAAATATTTAACTTATAATATCTTGGAAAGTATAAGTTACTTTATTTTATTAAGTGACTTATTAAAAGGGGTTATAAGTTGTTTATTAAAAATGTTGTGCTAGGTGATGAGGCGCCCAGCTTCATGGAAGTATAAGGGGTCTGAAGATATTAAAATATTAAAATTTAAAAGACCCAACTTGGGGCGTTGAAATGAGGAAGAATAAAAGAATGAAAGTAACTCATTTTTGACATCTATTGTCGTGCATTGTTAATGAAGCTTTGGCTTTGAGCTGGAAATTTCAAGGGTTTGTAGGGACGAGAACCTCTACAAATACCACTTTCTATATGGTTGAGAGATATCATCTGGAAGGTCTACTGGTAGTCTCAATTTAGGGATTACGTTGGTACTTCAAATGACAGGTTTATAGAGTTTTTGCACAAGTTTATTAGGCAAATTTTGTGAGAAACATCGGTGAACGAACTGCAGGGTTTCAAGTGATCTTTGAAGGCAGATTGGAGTGGTGATATTACTCTTTGATAGGCAGTACCCCTCTAGATGCTGGCCATACCACCAGTGGCAGCTATTCCTTGTGTTTTTGAAGATATTTCATATCATACTTGGGCGTAGGAGATTTCTACAGAACTGTAGGCTTATATTGAAGCATAGTTTAAAAACTCAGACTCGGCAATTACTCGGCGGGCCCAAAAATTTTAAAAACTCGGGACTCGGCAAAAACTCGGGGAATAACTCGGCAATAACTCGGCAAAGTTATTGAACATTTAAAAATACATTAATTTTTAAAAATATGCTTAAAAACATTCATATTACTGAATTTTGTGAATCATAATATCATATTATTGATTTTCTTCATATATAGATCAAAACTAAAGTTCATTACACTTCATAAACCTATTATTGTAATATATTACATAACCTATTATTGAACATATTATAAAATATAAATATTAAATTTATAATTTTATATATATATCTATTATCAGGTTTCATATTATATATTAAAATTAAATAGGTTGAAATATCACTCTTTATTTATAAATCTCTAATAGATAATAAATAATAGGTTTCATATTAATAAATTTATACTCTCTAAATCTCACGGTCTATTTATTTATAAGTTCATAATCTCTAATAGATAATAATAAATAGGTTTCATATTATATATTAAATAGGCGAAAATTATAAATCTCTCATTTCATATTATAGTCTTTTTAAAATTTAATTCGTCCAAAATCTCACGTTTCATATGATACAGGCCTCGGGTTTTTTTATTTCGATTTGTATTTTTTATATGAAAATAAACTTTTACAGTTTTAAACTTTTACCAGTCTACGATTTAGGGTTTTTAGATTGTGATTTTTAAACGAAATCGTGGAATCAAATAAGGTTTTAATTTAACTGAAGCCGTCCTGCCGCGTTAGGGTTTCTGTTTGCCCGCTGGGTCATCCGCTCGTTTGCAATGAAATGGCAAATATAAAAAATGAAAAACACTTTTATACCTTTTTATTTTCCTTCATTCGACGAGTTCGAGCGAGTTTTCATAAAATCCGTGAGTTTTTTGCATCTAAATCGCCACGATTTTTTTGTAAAAACCCGTTGGTGAGTTTTGGAGAAGAGTACTCGGCCAACCATTTCTGGCACGAGTACTCGCGGGTAATGGTGAGTTGTGGCGATTTTTTAAACTATGTTAATTGAAGGATTCATGGCAGATTTAGAGTTTGAGAGGTGATTTGTTCTGTAAGTAACCCACAACAGGGCCGTACCGTCACCAGTTGGGACGTGAGGGTCCTAAACCCCAAACGCCTCACATTTGGGGCTCATTTCTATACATGCAAGGGCGATTTGGTGTTATCTGTAAGCCCATGAAATGTATGAGAGGAAATTGATGTATTGAAGACCCTGGAGTGGTAAATCTATAGCTTCAGGTAGCTATTATTGGCATTTCAGAACTGTAGATTATAAACCAATAAATGAGTATGTTATGAAAGTTATGTTATTGATATTTTGTCAATTGGGTTTCAATAGTTTGTTGTATTGCACTCTTTTCAAGTTAGTAGTATTGTTATTGCTGTGTCATTTCCTGGTGAGCTTCATGTATGCTATGTTTATTGTGAAACACAAACAAGAAAACTAAACCTAACAGCATATAAACAAAAAAAAAATACTTTCAGCAAAACACACAAGGGTATATATTACAGTGGTATCAGAGCTCAGCTCTTCGTGCCATCCTTTGAGGTCAGTTGGAAAAACATGCAGAGTATTCAATGAGTAATGCAGCTCAACACTCACCAATATTATCTGAGGAGAAATAGGTCACAACCAAATCTCGAAATACCTCCGCATATAGATTCATTTGTAGGTGTTGACAGAGTAGAGGTAGAGATGGTTGACAGAGATTGTGAAGAACCTAGTACCAGAGAGATAATAAATGATTTGGCTAGGGGACAACATGAGTTACAGCAGAACTTGAACCAAATTTGTGCCCTATTGGCTAGCCAAGTTGAAGGGATCAACAACAACAACAACCACAACAACAACAATAACATGAATGGAAACGGGAATGATGGTGATAGGTGAAATGAGGGATATGGGTATGTTAATAACAGGATAGTCAGTCAACTAGCGTACTATAGTTGGAATAGTTAATACCAGACCACGCATGCCTACCTTTCCTCCACGAGATAACCCACCTGAGGTTAATGAGTTGACCCAGCATGAGTTACAGGATATGATTATGAGAGATTGGAGAGCTTCATGGGTAGAGTTTCAGGCTGAGATGTCTTTTAGAGACTGTGGATTTCAGGATGAGGCATAGACCCAACAGGGGAAATAGGCAGCATAACCATGAGCTACAGAAAAAGGTGAGCCAGTTGTCTATTCCGTACTTCGATGGCTCAGGGAAGACTACTGCGAGAGCTTGGGTACAACTGATGGATAACTATCTACATCTTGGCCCCATGCCAAAGGAGGCTATTACCTACGCTGTATTGCACCTTGATGGTAGTGCCCATGAGTGGTGGCACCATGACATGATTACACTTGGCCATGACCAGATTCCTTCATATGCAGAGTTCACTGAGAGACTATTGAGAGGTTCGATAAGGACATAGAGTTGCAGTTTAAGGAGTTAGCACAACTAAAACAATGGGGTTCAGTGGATAGTTATATCTCAGAATTTCAGAAGTTATCTGTGATGGTCACTAACATTTCAGAGCGTAGATTGGTAGTTTTGTTCATTGATGGGCATACAAATCCATTGAGGGGTTGGATTACAGGAAGCCATGAAGAAGGCAACAGACATGGAGTCCTTTACTTCCAGGAGCAAATTCCAATCTAAGGGTTTTCTGCATAAAAAGGATAAGGATAAGAAACATTTTCAGCGTGATGCTAATCAGCCAAAGAGGGACACCAATCAGCTGAGTAATGAGCAGTTGAATGAGTATCGGAGGAGGAAGTTATACTTTCATTGTAGGGAACCTTGGGACCCTTCTCACAGATGCCTTAACAAAGCAAAGGTGAAGCAAATTGAATACTTTTCAGCTGAGGAAACTAATTCAGAAAAATCAGATCAGCAATCTGATATAGCGGACAGTGATGATGAAAACTCATCTAAAGGTGAAAGTGATGGTGAAGGGGTGATAGCACAACTCTCTAGCTTCCAGAAACGGTTCTTTTAGAGTTAGAGGAGTTCTTGGTGGGCAACACATAGTTACTCTCATTGATACAGGTGCAACTCATAACTTTATAGATGAGGGTCTTGTTGCAAAATGAGGGCTCAAAATTGAGGAGTTCGAGGGCTTTAAGATGATGGTTGCAGGTAGCTTCAAACTCACTTGCAGTAGGAAGATTTCTAGTTTGAGTATTCGGCTGGGTGAATATGAGCTTAAGGATAATTTTTATGTAGTTGGCATTGGTGACACTGATGTGGTCTTAGGCATGCATTGGATGATGACCCTTGGAGAGTTTACAATGAACTTGCATAACATGGAGATGAAGTTTGATTCCAATGGGAAGAAGATTGTGCTTAGGGCAATTATCAGATGGAGGACCTCGAGTTGTTTCTCTCAAGAGGATGGAGAGAATGCTTAGACATGATCAGGTGCGGTGGGCTGCTGAGTGCCTAATCATGCCAGAGGTTTCCCAACAGCAGAAAAATAGCCACCATCCTGACATTCAGAAGTTGTTGACCAAGCACAGTAAGTTGTTTGGGAGTATACCACCAAGAGTGCCACCTGACAGAGGGATAGAGCATGTTATAGAGTTGGAGGATGGGTCAAAACCAGTGATTACCACACCCTATCGGCATCCTAAGAGGCTTAATGATGAGATAGAGAAAACTATCAAGGAGTTGTTAGATATGGAGCACATCAGACCCAGCAAGAGCCCATTTGCTTCTGTAGTTGTACTAGTCAAAAAGAAGGATGGGACCATACGCATGTGCATTGACTACTGTGCACTAAACAAGAAGACTATTAAGAATAGATACCCCATTCCTTGAATTGATGAGTTGATTGATGAGCTCCACGGAGCTTGCTACTTCTCTAAGATCAACTTGAGATCAGGATATCATCAGATCAGGATGAGGGAGGAAGATATAGAGAAGACTGCCTTCAGGTGCCATTACAGTCATTTTGAGCTCTTGGTGATGCTATTTGGATTGACTAATGCACCAACTACTTTTCAGAGTTGTATGAATTAGATATTCAGGAAACATTTGGGGAGATTTGTGTTGATCTTCGTTGAGGACATCCTGATTTTTAGTAAAACCTGGGAGGAGCACATGAGACATCTTGGGGAGGTGTTAAGCATACTGGAGAGTGAGTCTTTGTATGCTAAGGAGTCCAAGTGTGACTTCAGCATGACTGAGTTGCTTTATCTTGGTCATATTATCAGTGCAGAGGGAGTGAGAGTTGATCCAGAGAAGATAAGGGCTATCATAGAATGGCCTACACTTACAAATCTCTCTCAGCTCAAGGGATTCTATGGGTTATGTGGTTTCTACAGGAAGTTTGTCAAGGGCTTCTCATGGACTGCAGCTCCACTTACATACTTGACCAAGAAAGGAGCCTTTATATGGTCAGATTTAGCACAGAAGTGTTTTGAACACTTCAAATAGTTCATGTCCACTTGCCCCATGTTGGCAATTCCAGATTTCTCGAAGCCTTTTGAGCTGGAGTGTGACGCTTCTGGAGAGGGGATTGGGGCAGTGTTGATGCAAGAGAAACACCCCATAGCTTTTGAGAGAAAGAAACTCTGGGGTGTGGAGAGGAGTTATTTAGTGTATGACAGGGAGATGTTGGCCATAATGCATGCATTGGCCAAATTCAGACCATACTTGGTTGGGGGCAAGTTCATCATTAAGACAAACCATAATAGCATTAAGTACTTCATGAACTAGAAGGACCTTAATGATCGCCAACAGAAGTGGGTGAGCAGGCTACATGCATATGACTTTGAGATAGAATATGTCAAAGGAAAGAACGTGGTAGCAGATGCACTTTCTAGTAGACCCCACTTGTGTTTTTTAGGGGAGATCTCTACTGATTGGAGAGAGTCAATTTCAGCAGAGTACGCTAAGGATTCTTGGCCAACAGGAATCATAGAGGGCACAGTGCATGATGACAGGTACTCCGTGGTCAATGACTTGATTATCTATAAGGAGATGATTTTCCTAGTACCTACGTCATAGTTTAAGGGCAAGATATTAAGGACTTTCCATGATATACCTATGGCTGGTCATCCCGGATTCTTTAAGATTTACAGGCAGGTTCGGGAGTGTTTCACTTGGAAGGGACTCAAAAATGAAGTCCTTAAGTATGTTAGGGAATGCCCTATTTGCCAGCATAATAAGAATGAGCACACTTATCTAGCTAGGCTACTTCAGCCCTTACCCATTCCTAATTAGAAATGGGAATACATCTCCATGGACTTTATCACTGGGTTACCTAAGGTACAAGGGAAGGATTGCATATTTGTGGTGGTTGACAGATTGACCAAATTTGCACACTTCTTTGCTATAATAGTGACATACACGGTAGTGCAGGTAGCTGATCTATTTTTCAGGGAGATCTTCAAGTTACATGGGATACCTAAGGGGATTGTGAGTGATAGGGACAACAAGTTCCTAAGTCTTTTTTGGCAAAAAGGAGTTGTTCAGGTTGTGTGGCACTGAGCTTACTCCAAGTACTAGTTACCACCCACAGATGGATGGGCAAACCGAAATAGTGAACAAATGGGTGGAAAGGTATCTCAGAAACTATGTTTCGGGGCAACAAAGAGCATGGATCAAATGGTTGCATCTTGGGGAGTATTGTTACAACACTACATATCATATGTCTATCAGGATGACACCATTTATGGCTTTATATGGATATGATGCTCCCAGTTTGATGGATTTACTACTTGGTGATAGTAGGGTACCAAAGGCAAAAGACTTGTTGCAAGAAAGTCAGAACATCATGAAAGAGCTTAAGGAAAATCTGCAATAGGCACAAAATCAACAGAAATTGTATGCAGATCAACACCGAGTAGAGCGCAGTTTTGAGGTTGGGGACATGGTTTACCTAAGACTCCAGCCATATAGGCAATCTACCCTCAAATGGAGTGGAGCGGAGAAGCTGAAACCTAGGTTTTATGGTCCATTCAGAGTGTCCAAAAGAGTCGGGGAAGTTGCTTATGAGCTTGAGCTACCAACCAGCAGTAGAGTACACAAATGTGTTCCATGTATCCAAGCTCAAGAAGGCACTTGGATGCAACATAATTCCCTCTTCTGAGTTGCTACCATTGGATGAGGAAGGGAAGCTAATCCTGATTCTAGAGGCTATCATTGATACACGGGAGAGGAATCTCAGGAAGAGGATCATCAAAGAGTACCTAGTCAAATGGGAAAACTTACTAGTGGAGGATGCAACATGGGAAAATGAACAGATATTATAGCATCCTGAGTTGAGATTGCTTGAGGACAAGCAATTCTGGGGAGGGCGGACTATAATGTCCTCTTCTTAGCTAGTTTGATAGGTGGGAGCAATTAGCCTATTCTAGGGTTCCTGTAGGCTAATGATTGTTGGTTAGGGAACTTCAGTGGGGATTTCCAGCAACTTTGGCACAATTGGATGTTTGTTTGAATTCATCTTTCCTTTCCAAGGGCGTCTTGGACACAATTACGAGGACTTACTTTTTTTAGTAAGTCAGGCAGGGTCATCAGTGGAGTTGGTTTCGATATATCTATTTTTATTAATGCCGATAGGAGCAACTAGCACTTGTCTCATGACATTTGAAATGATCAAGGATTAATATTTTTAAATGTCGATATATAAGTTAAATTAAATATTTAACTTATAATAGCTTGGAAAGTATAAGTTACTTTATTTTATGAAGTGACTTATTAAAAGGGGTTATAAGTTATTTATTAAAAATGTTGTGCTAGGTGATGAGGACACCCAACTTCATGGAATTATAAGGGGTCTAAAGATATTAAAATATTAAAATTTAAAAGACCCAACTTGGGGCGTTGAAATGAGGAAGAATAAAAGAATGAAAGTAACGCATTTTTGACATCTATTGTCATGCATTGTTCATGAAGCTTTGGCTTTGAGCTGGAAATTTCAAGGGTTTGTAGGGACGAGAACCTCTGCAAATACCACCTTCTACATGGTTGAGAGATATCCTCTGGAAGGTCTGCTGGTAGTCTCAATTCAGGGATTATGCTGGTACTTCAAATGATAGTGTTGATGATTGTTTTTAGACAAGTCAACAATAGAGTAAAATACTAAGTATCCAACTCTCTCTTGAATAAAGCCTCTCGAATGCTAAACTGTGTGATCAATCGAGACAACTCCAAGGTTCCTTTTCTTATAATTCATAGTGGATGAACTCAATGATTACATGTGATCTTGCTGATAATCACAAAGGGACTTACGCTAAATTCTTCTTCATTCATTCAACTTATCTCTCCTTTAATGTGGATGATATATGTACAAGGTTTCAATAATGAAGAAACGGAAAAAGATAGGGTTTAGGGAGCTAATCTAAGGTCAATGAGGCAATGATGATGCACGAATAGACAAACTCCTTGATTAACCTAACTCCACGTCGCCAAGGATGCCTACAACTACGTGGAGTTGGTGCAATCTCCTAAGGTAAACGAATGGTTTTCAAGTCATGAAGGCTTATATAAGCACCCATTAAACGCCACAGCTCAAACAAGCATCCACAATCGAACTTAAGCAAATGATGAGGCTCAGACTAGCTTTACACAACACTTCACCGGCGATGAATGTTAAAAGCATGAGCTAGGAATTGATCAAATATTCAGTACAACATACATTACATCAAAGAGCTTCTAATCTACTTCTAATCTACTTTGAAACATCTCTCCATTTCATTAAGATACAAGAAACCATGTCATTCCACAAGACAACACTTAACACCAAATGAGTTCCAATGTTTTTGCATTAATCTTGAGAAATATGTACAACTTCAAGTCCTCTCAGAGAATTTCGAAAGTCTCTTCTATTCTACTCCTACTTGTCTACAATCTAATCTCTAATGATCTATATCTAATGAATTTACAAATGAGGCAACAAGGCCTTTATATAGAGGTCTAGAGTTGCAATGAATGGCTAGGATCATTTCATGTAGCCAAAGGCTCAAATCATGCCAACAAGGCAGTTTGTTACAACAAATTACTCATAGTACAGAAGAGAGACAATGAAGGCACGTTTTCCAAGAAGATAAGATGGAATCTTTTAGAGCATCTTCCACATGGACGTCCTCTCTGTCTTCTTGCTTGTCGAATGATGTGGCAAACTATGATTGGCTTGATGATGAGTGTCTGCCACGTAGGTGCCACCTTAGCATATTCCCAAATTGCATCATCTTGTGTGATGTCTTCAATGTGAGTGCTTGAATGAACTTGAGCACTTGTATGTTTGGGAATGTATCTTGTTTATCTTGCCTTGTTCATCTTCTTGTAAACTGGATGAGTACATGTTGCTTCATTTGACTAACACTGTGATTCTTTCTTCTTGTTGTAGGTAGGTTGATGTTCTTTGGATGCATCTTCTTGAAGAGTGTAGTAGGAGATGATGATGATGCTTCCTTCATGATAACATGGAGTAGGAGACTCTCGGAGACTTGAAGACTGAAGAGTCTTGAAGCTTGACGGAGGAAGTGACCTTGGAATGTTTGATGATGATGAAGATGAAGTAGTACACTTGCTATGTTGACCCTGAAGTGATAATTGATGAAGAAGCTAATTGATACTTGAAGTTGATAGAACTTGGAGCTTAATGGATAGATGTTGAATTTGATGTCATTGATAATGAAGTGTTTCGGCATGAGGCTGAAGTGATCACTTGGAGCAGCTACATTATGCCTTCTCTTTAGAAATGACCACCTAACCTCGTTCCTTGCTTATCGGTGGTTCCAAGCACTTGCTCCTTAGATGATTCCTTAGCTTAATCCAAGCTCCTTATTCCTGCAAAACAAACAAAGAAACAACATTAACCCTTTGATATAGATTTTATAACATATAAGAATCATTTCATGCATTTCTAAGCTAGGCGCATTAGATGGGAAATTGATCCTTCACTTATTTTTCACAAGATTTACACGTAAACAACCAAAACAAACTTCTTCAATCTTGGCGCATCAGTTAAGGATTTTAGTCTTTTCTTGAAATTTGTCTTAAAACTTGATTTAAACCATCCTCTACTAGTGGCGGATTAGATGAGGAATTTGAATGCATGTCGAAACCACACTTGAAACTTGAAGTTCACCTCACATAAATTGGTGCCTCACTTTGTTCTCCGTTTGAATGATGCATTTGAATGATTAAGATAAACTTTCATCCTAGGCGCACTAGTTGATGATTTCAACCTTTGGTTGAAATTTCACTTAAAATCTTGAATTAGCATACTCCAAATGGTGGCACATTGGATGGATGTTTTGAACTCTCTTAAAATTGGCATCCTAAAACTTGAGTCATCACACTCCAAGTGATGGCGTATTGGATGGATGTTTTGATTTCTTCTTGAAACTCATCAAAGACTTCACTTTATTTACATGTAGATGGCGCATGAGATCAAACGCATGAGTTGAGGATCTTGAATCCTCTTGAGATGACATTCAAAACTTAAACTTAAACCTTCTTCACATATGGCGCAACAGATCAGCCTTTTGATTTCCCTTTAAATTTCACCTTAAATCCTTATTGCTGATTCCTAGATGAGGGTGCATTAGTTCTATTGCAACAGATCATGATTTTGGATCCTCTTTAAAGTCTCATGTTTTAGTCGCATTGTTTGGAGATTTTGCATCCTCTGGAAATGAATTCATGAAACTTACAAGTTGACTCCCTCAAGTTGGCGCATTGGATGAGGCGCAAGGGATCATCATTTTGTTCTTCGGTGGAAAGTGGCGCAGTGGACCAAGATTTTGTGCTCCCCTTCCTTGGCGCATTGGTTGAAGATTTTGAATCAATTGTACTTCAAATATTTTTCAATATACCTTTCAGGATGTTTGAGATAGGTCTCAAATCCACTGGATTTAACATGTAGATTATAGAATTTGGAGGATCCACCAGATTTCAGACTTAGTCAATTTTTTAGGATATCAGGATACCAGACTTAGTCATTTTCAGGATCTCAAACATACATCAGGATTGGTCTCAGTGTTCATTATTTGGATGGAATTTGATCAAGACTCTTCATTACTGCAAGTTCATGTTCCAGATGAGACCTCCAGTTATAAGCAAAAACCTCCTAGGAGAGAGACTCCTTGTTGGACTGGCAAAGGAAACGACCCTAAGACATCATCCAAAACTAAATGCAAAGCATCAACGGTCAAAAAAAGGGGGTCCCCATCTGCAATGGGGCGATGTGTGATTAGGTCACAACAAATAGGTTTATGGAGTTTTTGCACAAGTTTATTAGGCAGATTTTGTGAGAAACATTGGTGAACAAACTGCAGGGTTTCAAGTGATTTTTGAAGGTAGATTGGAGTGGTGATATTACTCTTTGATAGGCCGTACCCCTCTAGATGCTGGTCGTACCACCAATGGTAGCTATTCCTTGTGTTTTTGAAGATATTTCATATCATACTTGGGTGTAGGAGATTTCTACAGAATTGTAGGCTTATATTAAAGGATTCACGGCATATTTAGAGTTTGAGAGGTGATTTGTTGCTGTAAGTAACCCATAGCAGGGTCATACCATCACCAGCTGGGACGTGAGGGTCCTAAACCCCAAACACCTAACATTTGGGGCTTATTTCTATACATGCAAGGGCAATTTGGTGTTATTTCCAGCTGTCCATCAAATGTATGAGAGGAAATTGATGTATTGAAGACCCTGGAGTGGTAAATCTATAGTTTCAGGTAGTTGTTATTCGCATTTCATAACTGCAGATTATAAACCAATAAATGGGTATGTTATGAAAGTGATATTATTGATATTTTGTTAATTGGGTTTTAATAGTTTGTTGTATTGCACTCTTTTCAAGTTAGTAGTATTGTTATTGTTGTGTCATTTCTTGGTGAGCTTCATGTATGCTATGTTTATGGTGAAACACAAACAAGCAAACTAAACCTAACAACATATAAACAAAAAAAAATTACCTTCAACAAAACACACAAGGGTATATATTACACTAAGTTGTAGTAGAATATGAACTAGATTTGTGCTCTATTGGCTAGACAGATTGGGGGAAATAATAACAACAATAACAAGAATGGAAATGGTAATGAGGGCAATGGCAACAGGAGAAATAGTGATAATGAGGATGGCTCAGTAAACAATAGGACAGGAAATCAATGTTCAATGGCAACGAACACTAGACCCCATATGCCTGTTTTTCCCCCACGAGATAACCTACCAGAGGTTAATGAGCCTACACAACATGAGTTGCAAGAGCAGATTATGAGAGATTAGAGAGATTCATGGGCAGAGTTTCAGGCTGAGATGTCTTTTCGGGACTACATGGATTTGAGACTGAGGCACATACCTAATAGGGGCAGCAGACAACATAACCATGAGTTGCAAAAAAAGGTGAGGAAGTTGACCATTCCATACTTTCATGGATCGGGGAAGACAATAGCTAGGGCATGGGTAGATCGATTAGATAGCTTCCTTAAGCTCAGTCCTATGCCGAAGGAGGAGGCTATTACTTATGTTGAGTTGCATCTCGATGGTAGTACCCATGAGTGGTGGCACCATGGTATGGTCACTCTAGGCCATGATCAGATTACTTCATATGCGGAGTTCACTGAGAGACTGATGGATAGGTTCGATAAGAAAGATCGTGAATTGCAGTTTAAGGAATTGGCCCAACTGAAACATGGGGTTCAGTGGACAACTACATTTCGGAGTTCCAGAAGTTATCAATGATGGTAACTGACATTTCTGAGAGGAGGTTGATGGTCCTCTTTATTGATGGACTTTCAGACCCATTAAGAGGTTGGATTAAGGCACTTAATCGACCCTCACTATAGGATGCTATGAAGAAGGCAAGGGATTTGGAATCCTCTACTTCAAAAGGCAGATTTCAGTCTAAAGGATTCTTACATAAGAAGGATAAAGACAAAAAACATTTTCAGCGAGATTCTAATCAGCCCAAAAGGGAGACAAATCAGCTGAGTAGTGATCAACTCAATGAACATCAGAGGAAGAAATTGTGCTTCCATTGTAGAGAGCCATGGGATCCATCCCATAAGTGCAACAACAAAGCAAAGGCCAAACAAATAGAGTACTTTTCAGCTGATGAGACGAATTCAAAAAAATGAGATCAACATTTTGATTTAGAGGATAGTGAAGAAGAAAATTCGTCGAAGGAGGAAAGTGATAGTGAGGGAGTGATGGCACAACTCTCTAGTTTCCAGAAAATTGGGTCCTTCAGGGTTAGAGGAGTACTTTGTCGACAGCAGATAGTAACTCTCATTGATACAGGTGCTACACATAATTTTATTGATGAGAGTCTTGTAGCCAAAAGGGGACTCAAAACATAAGAGTTTGTAGGGTTTAAGGTAATGGTTGTAGATGGATTCAAACTCACATGTACTCAAAAGATTGCTGGCCTAAGTATACGGTTGGGTGAATATGAGCTAAAAGATGATTTCTATGTGGTTGGTATAGGTGACAGGGATGTGGTTCTTGGTATGCATTGGATGAGGACTCTTGGGAGTATGAATCTGCATAGCATGGAAATGAAATTTGACTCTAATGGTAAAAAAAAAGTGCTTAGAGCTTTATCAGATGGTGGTCCTAGAGTTGTATCCCTCAAGAGGATGGAGCAAATGATTAAACATGACTAGGTGGAGTGGGTAGCAGAGTGTCTCATCATGCCTACAATTCCAGATCAGCAAAAGAACAACCATCATCCCAATGTTCAGAAATTTCTATCAAAGCATAGCAAGGTGTTTGGGAGTATTCCCCCTGGAGTACCACCCGATAGGGGGATAGAACATGTGATAGAGCTGGAGGATGGTGCCAAACCAGTAATTACTACACCATATGAGCATCCTAAGAGGCTCAAGGATGAGATAGAGAAGACTATTAAGGAGTTCTGGAAATGGGGCACATTAGACCTAGCAAGAGTCCATTTGCTTTAGTAGTTGTGTTGGTTAAGAAGGATGGGACAATATGCATGTGTATTGACTACAAAGCAGTGAATAAAAAGACGATAAAAAGCATGTATCCCATTCCTAGGATTGACGAGTTGATAGATGAGTTGCATGGAGCTTGTTACTTCTCGAAGATTGATTTGAGGTCAGGTTACCATCAGATCAAGATGAAGGAGGAGGACATAGAGAATAGAGCTTTTAGATGCCATTTTGGTCACTTTGAGTTTTTGGTGATGCCGTTCGTATTAACTAATGCACCAACCACTTTTCAGAGTTGCATGAACTAGATCTTAAGGAAATAGTTGAGGAAATTTGTGTTAATCTTCTTCGATGATATCTTGGTTTTCAGTAGAACTTGGGAACACATGAGGCATCTTGAGGAGGTTTTGAGCATACCGGAGAGTGCGTCCTTGTATGCTAAGGAGTCCAAATGTGACTTTGGCATGACAAAACTTCTTTACCTTGGTCATATTATCAGTGCAAAGGGAGTGAGAGTTGATCTTGAAAAGATCACGACTATTATTGAATGGCCTACACCTACGAATCTCTCAGCTTAAGGGATGTTTTGGTCTGTGTGGTTTTTATAGGAGGTTCGTTAAGGGATTCTCATAGACTGTAGCTCCACTTATAGACTTGACGAAGAAGGGAGATTTCGTGTGGTCCGACTCAACTCAGAAGTGTTTCAAGCACTTCAAACAGTTGATGTCCTCATGTCGTATGTTGGTGATTCCAGATTTCTCCAAACCTTTTGAGTTGGAGTGTGATGCCTCAGAAGAGGGGATTAGAGCCATGCTGATGCAGGAGAAACACCCCATAACATTTAAGAGCCGAAAACTCAAAGGTGTGGAGAGAAGTTATTCAGTTTATGATAGGGAGATGTTGGCCATTATGCATGCATTGGCCAAATTCAGGCCATACCTGGTTGGGGGTAAGTTCATTATCAAAACAGACCACAATAGCATTAAATACTTTATGAACTAGAAGGACCTAAATGATAGACAACAGAAGTGGGTGAGCAGGTTACAGGCACATGATTTTTACATTGAATATGTCAAAGGGAAGAAGAATGCAGTAGTTGATGCACTTTCTAAGAGACCCCACTTGTGTTTGTTAGCGAAGATTTCTGCTAATTGGAGAGAGTTGATATCAATAGAATATGCTAAGGATTCTTGGGCAGCAGAAGTTATAGAGGGCACAATTCATGATGACAGGTACTCCATTGTTAATGATCTAATTATTTGTAAGGAGAGCATTTTCTTGGTGCCTACTTCACAACTTAAGGGTAAGATATTGAAGACCTTTCATGATGCACCCATGGCTGGTCACCCGGGTTTCTTTAAGACCTACAGGTAGATCTGGGAGCGTTTTACTTGGAAAGGACTCAAGAATGAAGTCCTTAAGTATGTCAGGGAGTGCCCCACTTGCCAGCAGAATAAGAATGAGCACACTCATCTAGTTGGTTTACTTCAGCCTTTACCCATTCCTAATCAGAAATGGGAATGTATCTCCATGGACTTGATTATTGGGCTACCTAAGGTACAGGGCAAGGATTGTATATATGTTGTGGTCGACGGATTGACCAAATTTGCACATTTTTTTTGCCATATTAGTGACACATACTGCAGCTCAAGTGGCTGATCTGTTCTTTAGGGAGATATTTAGATTGCATGGGATGCCCAAGAGTATTGTGAGCAATAGGGACAACAAGTTCCTAAGTCTCTTTTGGCTGGAGCTTTTCAGATTGAGTGGCACCGAGCTCACTCCTAGTACGAGCTACCACCCACAGACGGATAGACAGACAAAAATAGTAAACAAATGGGTGGAAGGGTATCTCAGGAACTATGTTTCTGGACAGTAGAGACCTTGGATCAAATGGCTACATCTTGGGGAATATTGCTATAATATTACCTTTCACATGTCTATCAGGATGTCACCATTTATGGCTTTGTATGGGTATGAGGCTCCCAACCTTGTGGATTTACTGTTTGGGGATAGTAGAGTGCCTAAGGCAAAGGATTTGCTACAGAAAAGTCGGGACATCATGAAATCACTTAAGGAAAATTTGCAACAGGCACACAATCAGCAAAAGTTGTATGCTGATCGACATCAATTCGAACACAATTTTGAGGTTGGGGACATGGTTTATTTGAGACTTCAATGATACAGACAGTCTACTCTCAAGAACAGTGGAGCGGAGAAGCTTAAGCCCAGATTCTATGGCCCATTTAGGGTGTCCAAGAGGGTTGGAGAGGTTGCCTATGAGCTTGAATTACCAGCTAGCAGTAGAGTGGATAATGTCTTTAACGTATCCAGGCTCAAAAAGGCACTTGGACACAATGTAGTTCCCTCATCAGAGTTGCCACCATTAGATGAGGAGGGGAAGTTAATATTGATTCCAGAGGCCATTATTGACTCTCAAGAGCAGACTCTTTGAAGGAGGATCATTAAAGAGTTCTTGGTCAAATGGAAAAACTTGCCAGTGGAGGATGTGACATGGGAGAATGAGCAGATCTTGCAGCATCCAAAGCTGAAATTGCTTGAGGACAAGCAATTTTGGGAAGGGCGGACTATAATGTCCTTTTCCTACGCAGTGCAGTTTGATTGACAGCGAGCCTATTCAGCAGATTCCCGTGGGCTAATGAGTTAGGGTTAGGGAATCCTTGGAGTCAATTGATCTAGCAGGATAGCAGTATCATGTGTCTAATTATTCTCCCAACAATGGATACAAAGTAACCTTTTCCTCAGTTCTACCATTCAAAACACCACCCTTTTTAACCATTTGCCCATCTGCCTGAGCATTTTGCCTACAATTCCATAACCACAGAGTCAATTTAGATTTGAGAGCATGGGATTAACAAACCCTAGCTTCAGTAGGAAAGTCAAAGAATTGTGGTAAAATGCCCCTACCATCCTTGGGCATGCCATGTATAGGTTCATGAAAAAGATCAAATACTTAAGGCGGCAAATAGCTCTTTGGAATAAGAATGTTTTGGCGACATTTTAAAAAAGTGCACAAAGATCAGTGATCAACTGGGCAAATTGCAAAGAAGGATTAGAAACCATGGACATATGGAGCAAACAAAGCAAGAGGAACAACAACTAAAAGAGATATACTCTTTCATCCAATAGTGAGAAGAGCTCTATTGGTGAGAAAAGGCAAGAGAGAAATGCGTCGAGGGTGGGGATTAAAACACTGCTTTCTTTCACAAAGTGGTCCAGAATAAATAACATGTCAATCAGCAGCAAGGGCTTCACGATGCTCAAGGATAGTGGATCACAAACCTAGAAGACATGGTTGCACATGCAACTTGTATTATGAGACGATCCTTATGGAGGATGCTTCTCATGAATGTGCCCAAACTAATCACTGAAGATGGCGATGACAAGATCACCACCGAGATCTCAGAAGAGAAACTTCCACAAACAATCTTCTCCTTTGACAAAGACAAAGCTCCTAGAACTGATGGGTTTTCAGCTCCCTTCTTCCAACACTTTTGGGACCTCATCAAAATGTTTTTTCCTTGAAATTGTGTAGGAATCAAGAAAAAACCAACAAATGTTATCTTAGATCAACAATGCCAGAATTGTATTAATTCTTTCTACATCAGGGGCTGCTGCCATGGAACAATTCAGACCCATTTCTCCAGGTAAATTGACATAAAAGATCATAGCTAAAATAATCTCGAGAAGGTCAGAACCTTAACTGCCCAAAATAATCTCTGAATACCAATTCACTTTCGTCTCTCCTAGGAAATCACATACAATATTATTGCTGTCCAAGAGATAATGCACTCCCTAAAAGCCAAAAAAAGACCACAAGTGATTTGGAAGCTTAGCATGATAAAAGCTTTTGACAGATACAACAAGACTGCAATTCTCAGGACCATAAACACTTTTGGCTACAATGTTCAATTTTGCAATTGGGCGAAAAGCTACAGAACAACCCCATCATTTTGTGTAGCCATTAATGGGCATATGGGAAATTTTTTGAATTCCTCGAGGGGACTCATTAATAAGGAAGGTGACAAGTAAAATCAGTAATTGGATCAATGCTTGGCTTCCAATGGTGGGAGGAATCCAACTCATCAAATCACTCTTGTAAGCAGTGCCCATTTACCCTCTTGTTGATTGGTTGCAAGTAGTGCAACCCAAACATCAGGGTGGATTAAACATAAAGGATCCAAGCCCTCTTTAACTGGGCTTTGGCCATTAATTAGGTTTGGAGACTCATTGCATATCCGAATACAATTTGGTTCCAAATTTGTAAACAAGAACATAGGTTAAATGAGACCGATATGCCATCCAATAATGTATAGAAACACATAGTAAGCAATGACTGCAAAATTTGCAATAGGCTGCCATGTGGAAAATTGGCAATGGCTACACATCACATTTCTAGGAGGACCACTAGAATGGCTATTTGGCGGTTGCTACACTTGAGTTATAGAACCTACAAATGCATCTTTAGCGGAAATATCTACTTAGAGTGATTGTTGTCTCACTGATTCAACAAGAAGCCTACCTCAATGGACATGGACAACTAAGGTCAATTTGTAGGAAATCTTAGATCAACAATTGAGTTTGTTATGCAATTTTCTTCAACGCAAGCTTGTTTGTAGATCACCTAGCTTGGATTAAATTGATGCATCTTACACCCCTACAAAACTTTTAATGTTAAGATCCTTGTGCTCATTTTGTCACGTTTGTCCATCAAGTTGTCATGTGTATGAAACTATTATCAATACTTCATTCGTGAGTTGTTCGATGTTTTAAATGTGGTGTTGACCATTTGCTGTAATGTCCCCATTTTTTAGCTACTCTGATTTGCAAGCTTTTGTCCAACTCTTGTTCTACCAGTTCTGACCGAAGCAGCCTTCTGTTTTATGAGAGGAATTCCAAGGTTCTTGGAGCATGCAGGTTGTGTTCTGCAGGGATGTTTGTTGTTGGCAGTTAGCTTAGTTGGTCTTGAAGAGTCCTATGACACTTTCCGAGGTGAATTCTGACTTTCGATGTGTTCTCCAATATTCTTGGAGAGAGCGTCTATTTATAGAAAGTCACTTGGTCAACCCCGATTATCATTATTCATCATCAATATCATCCTAATATAGTTAGATTTTGATTTCGATGCTGTTTGGCAGTTTCTGCAACTCGGGTGAATTTATGAGCTTTAATTTAATTATTTCACTAAGGTTGCTTAATTTTATAAAATAATTCAAAAAGCAACTTAGTGTAATAGCTCGTTGGAACTTTCAATAATAGATTGAACTCTCATATATTATTTGGTTAACAAATCAACCTTGGATCTCCATCTAGAATTATCTATCCAACCAAAATACATACACCTCATAGAGTTTGGAGGTGGATCTTGTACATAACAATGTTGAGCAGAATGAGTATGTAGACCACATGATGTACAAGGGTGTAGATCAAAGCAATTATTAGAAAGATGACCTTGACGTCCACAATGGGAACAAATTTGGACATTATTGGACTTAGGACTTATTGGTTTTGGTTGACCAAGAGGTGAAGACTCACCATGACATTTATTCATATGTCCTCTTGATACAAATTTTATGGGTTTAGAATACTTCGGGACATAAGACCCGACAAAACCCTTATAACCAAGATCACATTTTCCCCTATTGATTTTTTGGGATTCCCAAACTCTCACCATGGGTTTTGATGAAGTAACAAATTTTGACTCAATGGGTTTCTTCTTTTGTGATTTTGATTGGTGGCATTTTTGGGCCATAGGCTTAGACACGACATTTTGCGTATGTGACACAAGAGGAGACAGAACACTGTTTGTTTTAGCTGCTTGTTGTGTTGAAGTGCTAGAAGAAGGTACATCCTCCTTTACATCTTTCTTCTATGTGTCTCCCAACTGATCTTGTAACCTATTGAGTTCTTTTCTCGATAATATGTATTGGTTGCAAAATTGCGTGAGCAAAGTTTTGTATTGTCTCCAACATTTAGATATCAAGTCTACCTTATTTTTTTGTGCTTACATGAATTTGCAAGGACAATATGCCGTCACAATATAAGCTTGTCATGTTTTACACACCTTATAACTCTAATTACAAACACTTATTTCTCCTTACCATACCAATAACTTCTTATAACTGCAAATCAACATCTTATGTCTTCTTATCACTCCATACATGATCAAAACATTAAAAATAGACAAAATATCAATGGCTGCAAAACATACTTTACAAGTCTGATTAACCTTGCAAGCATTAAAATAACGTACCGTTCCACATATCTGCAGCATACAGAACGTGTCTGGTCCATTGGAATCAGGCAAGACAATCCAAAGTCTGCAACTTCGAGGGTATACACATTGTCCAGCAGAATGTTGGAAGATTTTACATCTCTTTGCACAATGGATATTGACACAGCAGAGTATGACAGTGCTTCTGCAGTTTCTGTAGCCATGCACAGGCCGTTTTCCCAGTGAAGGCGCTGCTCATATTTGTTACCGTATAGATGATCAAACAGAGTGCCATTGGAAATATACTCATAAACTAACAAGGGGACCGGAGTCTCCAGGCAGCATCCCAGCAACTTCACCATGTTTTTGTGATTTATCTGATTCAGAAAAACAATTTCATTGATAAAATCATTGATTTCTTTGGAATGAACTTCTTTGGAATTAGCCTTCTTGATAGCCACAAGAATCCCATTGGAAAGAGCGCCTTTGTAAACCATGCCGTAGCCACCGGATCCCAAGATTAAACTCGGAGAAAAATTTTCAGTTGCTTTCTGAACTTCATCCAACGAAAAGACTCTTACCCCATCTACCTGAGATGAAATTAGTTTCTACGAATTTCTCTCTCCATTGCTGCAACAGTAACGGCTCTTTCAACACTGCTTATCCGTTATTTATTTTCCTTTTTTCATCTCCATTATTTCATCATGGCTTTGATACCACTGTCAAGCCCAAATTGAAAAGGACAGAATGATAAAACTTATTGATATTGAAAAGAAGATTACATTCTTGTTTATATAAGCAGAAGAACAGTTTAACTGCCCAATAACTATCTAAACTGAAAAATAAATTACATAAGTGTTGACCCTAATGATTAACACATTAACACACCACTTCATTTTCCTATGATGCCCTTTGTCACCTCTCTTGTCGAACATCCCAAGAGAGATGGAGAAGAATCTGGAACACCCTTTGGTTGGCCTAAAATCAAACACTTTCTATGGATATCTGCCCAAAACAAAATTCTTAGACAAGGACAAGTATGGAAGAGAGGAGGCTTTACAGGGCCCAATACTTACCTCAATTGCGTAAGCAAGAAGAAAAAATCATATATGTTTTTCTCCGTTGCAATCTTTCAAACAAATGGAATGATTGTGTCTTCTTTTTGTAATAGGGTTTTGTTGTGACCACTTTACAACATCAACCCCAATTACTAATTGGGTCCCCCTTTTTTGACTTGCCTGGATCCTTGAGGCTTATCCCATACTTTTATCCGGCGATGTCTTCACAGTTCGGATAGTGTTAGGAGCTTAGACTGGCCCACCGGGAAGAAAGAGAAGTAAAACACATAGGTTTCCTCCGGCAGTGCCCGAACCCTAATTGACTGTTCCAGACTATCCTTAGGCGAGAGTTTCGTTTTTTCCATCCTTAGGGAAGGGTTTTGTCTTTTCACACTTGGGTAATGAACCCACTCCGCTCCCGGCATGAAACCCAATTCCAGTCCTAGTCCAAGACCCCATGTATGGCTTAGAAATTCATTCCTGGACTCCGGTCCAGGAGTCCAACCCAGAGGTCCAAACCGGAGTCCTGTCCGGAAGTACCTCTCCCAAAGTCTCGTTCAAGGAATTTCGGCCTGGAATCCCGTTTCAAAGTTTATCTAGATTCTTCTTCCAACCAAGATTGCGGAGTTTAACAGAGACTGTCACTCCTTGGCGTGATCATCCTTCAGTCATGGAACTTAGTCCCGGCCAGACAACTCTAGTCCGGAAGGTCAAAACCAGGGGATGTCTCTCTAAATCTCAGTCCGACACTCAACCTCATTTCATAGCTCGGAAGACTCGCAGATCGAAGACTTAAGGCAATTTCAGGAGACAATCAGCATTTACTGAATATCCCTCCGGTAGGCTAGAATTGCGACAGGTGACTTTTGTCCTGGTCGCAAAATCCCTTACCTACTGGATTTTGCGCTCAAGGACACTTTTTGTCCTGGTCGCAAAATCCAGTACCTATTGGATTTTGCGCTCAAGGACAATCTTTGCCATTTTTCAGCGTCTTTAGGATAAAGGTATATTGAAAAATATATTTAAGTATAAGAAAGAATTTCTTATACTTTAAATATTTTTCAATATACCTTTCAGGATGTTTGAGATAGGTCTCGAATCCGCCGGATTTAACATGCAGAATCTAGAATTTGGAAGATCCACCAGATTTTAGACTTAGTCATTTTTCCAAGATTTCAGGATTTCAGGCTACCAGACTTAGCCAATTCCAAACAAGAAGAAATGAAGGATGAAACAAACGAACTTTGTCTCTCGCCACCGAATTTCTGGAGGATGGAACAAACGAACTTCGTGTCATGCCATCGAAAACAAACTCTCGGAAGACATTCCACCACTATGAAATCCTGCTGCAGGAACTGATAATGACTTCAGGGCAAAGGAATTCCAGACACCAGAGGAAAATGAAAGTACTCTCAGGAAATTCCCTGTCGCACATTCCAGGACCTTCTGGAATATGCGCCCAGGACAACTTTTTGTCCTGGGCGCAAAATCCAGTACCTACTGGATTTTGTGCCCAAGGACTGGGAGTATCCAGTTCCTCCATCCCTGCTCTGTCCAGTCACTTCTGGCTTGGATTTTTTTCTCTGACCCCTCTTTTGATACCTGACTCCTAGAATTCACAGTCAGGATGGAAGAAACGAACCTTGTGTCTCGCCATCAGATTCCCGGAGGATGGAAGGAACGAAGGATGGAAGAAACGAAGGATGGAAGAAACGAAAGATGGAAGAAACGAACCTTGTGTCTTGCCATCAGATTCCCAGAGGATGGAAGAAACGAAAGATGGAAGAAATGAACCTCATGTCTCGCCATCGAAAAGAGACTCTCGGAGGATGGAACAAACGAGGATGGAAGAAACGAACCCCTCATCCTGCCTTGGAAGTAACAGACTCTCGGAAGATGGAACAAACGAGGATGGAAGAAACAAAGGATGGAATGAACGAACCTCTCATCCCGCCTTGGAAGTAACAGATTCTGCGAGGATGGAAGAAATAAACTCCGTTTTCTGATCCTGTATCAACATCTGAACCTCCATGGAGTAGCTAGGAGAATGAACCTACTGCAAAACCAGAATCCCACTTCGAAACTTAGGAAAATGCAAATCCTTGACTTAGATTCCCTGAAACTGAACTCTAAAGGCAAGTGGCGCAAATTCCAGCACCTGTAGGATTCTGCGCTCCAGGACAAATTTTGTCCTGGGCGCAAATTCCTTAACCTTCTGGATTCTGCGCTCCAGGACAAATTTTGTCCTAGGCGCAAATTCCTTAACTTTCTGGATTCTGCGCTCCAGGACAAATTTTGTCCTGGGCGCAAAATCCTTGACCTTCTGGATTCTGCGCCCTTGGACATTCCTGATCCAGTCTAGAATGGGAGACCTGCGGGGTGAAATTCCGGAACCCAGTTTGCCAGCTCTTGCATGGAAGAATTCCTCGCCTGTTATACCTCGAAGTCCGGAATCCCTAAACACGATGGAGGGTACTTCTGGTTTTAAAATGGAGTCTCTGATCCCAGCATAAGAAAATCTATCCCTGCCAAAACAGAGTGATGAAGCCCTTAGCAAATATCCAAAAGATTGAACATAGAAGTCCAAGGACACATCCCGCCATGTTCCTCCGTAGAAAGCAAAGTGCAACCTTCCATCTGAGTAAGATTCCATAGGATAATGTTCCAAGACTTAGATGGATTTTAGCGGAAGTTCAAAGATTATGCTGGGGAAGAAAAATCCTAGACCTCAGGAATTCCCCGACATGCCAAATTCCCCGACATCCCAAATTCCCCGACGTTCACAAATCCCCGACCACCGATAAAATAGAAAAAGACAAAAAACTAAGTCGGCTAAGGGAAAAGTTTGGCGGTTAAGGAATTTCTTTTCCTTAACCTAGGTCGGCCAAGTCTAAAGGAGGCTAAGTTGCCTATATAAAGGGGGCGCCCAAGGCATTCCTAAAGCATTCCAATTCAAATTCAAATCTGAAATATTCATTTTAGGAGCAGAAATTCAGTCCAAGGGCAGATTTCAACAAGAGGAGAACAACTTCATCCAAGGAAATTGCAGATTTTATCATTTTCAAAGGACAAATTCGTCATTAGGGCAGAAATTTCTGAAGGTTTAGGGCAGATTTTTGAACCTTCCAAGAGCAGAAGTTCATCCTTTAAGAGCAGAAATTCCTTCTTCAAGACAAAACTCCTCTATTCCAAGGTAAGTTCTTCACTAAAACTCTATTTCTGAATATTCCTAAGGCAGATTTCTTGTTGGAGCATCCATTAAAACTCAGAAATTTCTGCAGAAAAATCAGAAATCCATTAGTAGGTCAAGAAATCTATAAAAAAAATCAGAAATTCATAGAAGGTCAAAAGTTCCTCGTGCAAGGAGAGGTATGTCACTACATGGAAAAAATTCCTTCTACTTAGAAAAATTGTTATTTTTGCCTTCCATGTGTACTTGAAAATTCCTAATTTTTTAGTCCCACATGCTTAAGATGTCACACCAACTTCCCACGTGTGGGAATAAAAGCTCCCGTCTTACCTCTATCCTTGCCCCTTTGGAAAACTCATACTGTGCTTTTCTCTTCTTGATTTCACAGGTAAATGGCAAGTGCCAAGGCGGGTCCCTCAAGGCAAACCCAAGTGAAGGCCGCCTTCAAAGGAATGATCCCACAGTCCAAGATCAAGTCGAAATGGGCAAACGTCGGAGACACCAACATCTATCCTTCAGTCATGGAAGAAATTGGGAATCGAACGTATGGAACGACTGAACATCCTCCATCCCTGCTCGCAGCCAAGATCGTCCGGAACGGAGTTGCCGCCGCTGCATGCTTCTCACCTGCCATTCCTTGTCCCGAGCTGATCGTGGAATGTTTCATGCACTATGATCCGGAGCGAAGGATGGTCATCGATCGTAACAACACAGTGGTGGCCTATTTCACCAAAGAGAAGATTGCGGAGGCTTTCAATATCCCAGTCTATAATCCCGTCGAGTTCATGAGCAAGGAGGATTCCGCCGAAATGACCCAAGCCGATCCGGCAACCTGTTTTGGAGTCATCAACAGGACATGGATGCAAAAGAAAAGGACTCACCGTTCCAAGTTGCCAAGGACACTCCTCAAGTCCGACTTCAAGCAGGAGCATGGAGACCTCGTCGTCATGCTGAACAGGATTATGGGAAGTCAGCAGTCCTCTACCTTTGAGCCATGGATGTTCTACTACATCGAAGAGGTCCTCGCTGGAACAAAGATGATTGATTGGGCTCGACTCCTCAGTGATAGCATTGATGCACAATTCCAAAACCTGGAGGAATCGAAGACCTTTTACATGAGTTCCTATGTGATCTACATGCTGGCTAGGAACAACAAATATCGAGGACTGTCATGGAAAGGTCGTATCGGCAATCAGGAAGGACAAGTCATGGTCTACAATTGCTATCCCCAACTTCATCTTCAGAACATAAACCACTTCCGGAGATTCAATGATGCATTCGCCATGCATATCACTAGGACCCTCCAAGGAGGCATTCACTAGAGACTATCACCCGAGGCCAAGAGGTTGGTCAGGACATATGGCTCGTGGTTCATCCAGTTCCCGAAGTTCACATACATCAGGGTGCAGGGATTTTTCGGCTATCCATACAGACTACCAAGGTATCCGTCGGACAAAATGGTCCTGTTGGAGTTAACAAGGCAACTCTCGGCGTATGACAAAGTCCAGAAGAAGAAGAAGAAGGCTGGGGTGACTTATCCAATCCAGACAGAAGATGAAGTCGAGTCATGCCCATCTCTCCTAGCCGCCGAAAAGTCTGAGGAAGAGCTACAGTTCTACAACTTGGTAACTCATTCCTTACGGGAGAACTTTGACCCGTTCAACACCACTAGGATAGCATGCAGAAGGAAACATAGACACAAGATACACCTGGAGGACCATTGGGCAAATGCCGAGGATGACTTCGAGGTGCGAAGGAGGATGTGTTCCCGGCTTTCAGTTGACATGATCAGAGCCACCGGGATCTTTCCAGTCCCTAACCAGGTCAAGGAGGACGGTAAGCTAGTCCAGCCATTCTTTGAGCAGGAAAAGAATAAGCCTCTTCCACCCATAGTTTGGTCTGATCCAGAGGTCACCCACTTGGATGACCTAATGGCACCTGTGCTAACAGTGACACAGAAGTGGATAAGTCAGCAGACGGAGAAAATGCATAGGATAGGTATCCGTCCAACTTACGACCTGATGGGAGACTTGGACTCTCAGTCTTCCGAAGAAGATATGGCTGAAGACACTCCTGTGAAAGCACAAGAGGCGAGAAGACAGGAAGAAGGGAACCAGGATGCGGAAGATCCACCAGCAAAGAGGGTAAAGGCTCGGAAGGAATTTATCAGCAGACCCAACCAGGAGGAGCGAAATGCATCCAGACCTCACTCTGCCAGCACTTCTTCCATCCAAGAGGTGGATCTTTTTGGAGATGCACAGACCGTTAAAGGCAAGGAACCCATGCAAGAGGAAGTGGTCCCAAATGAACCAGATGATCAGGGAGATGATGAGTCCATGGATTCCACCCGGGAACGGACTCCCAGCCTCATAGTGGGAAATCAGCCTAACCCTCTGCCTCGGAATCCAGGGGAGGCCCAGCTTGAAGACATGCTTCGTCATCCTGATTTAGAATTCCTCAATGAGGAGTTCAATTACGGAGAAATACCGGCCTCCACGCCACAAGTTGGTCAAGGACCTTAGGAAGCACAGGAAGAAGCCATTCCATCCACAAAGCCCGATTGGTTGCAGGACAGGTTGCGGAAGAAGACAATCAAGAAGAATAATCCTTCCACCGCACTTGGTGATTTTCTTGCCAGGATAGGAAAGTCTGCAGTTCCAAAGAAGGTGAAGAAGTTTTCCAAGATTACCAGAGATGAGTCAGGATCCCGCCAAGTAGAAGTGGCAATTCCTAGGATAACCGAGGCAAAGGAAGGTATCAGTCCTGATGACTTTGACATCTTGAAGGTCGACCTTGGACCAACTACGAAGGATCAAGAAATGGCAGAACTGGAGGATTCCGTCGCCGTCATCCGAGAGAGGTTAAGGAAGGAAGAAGAAAAGAAGGACCAGTTGAAACAGGAGAATGAGCAGCTGCGGCAGCACATCCAGCAACTCATGGGCCCATTACAGTCCGCCCAAGGAGTAACATCCCAACCTCTGAGCATAACTAAGGATTCCTTAGCTGAGGTTGAAGTTCTGAGGACAGTCGGCCACACAACAAAGGGCTGGATAGAGAAGGTCTTGGATAGAGCACATAGATTCATAGAAGACCTCGTCCAGGTGAATGGCAGAGTTACAGCACTTCTGGACAGGATTCATGCAATTCTGGATACATGTCAGCAGTTCATAGTTGTCCGGGAGGAAACTATCCCTAGACTAAAGGCACTGATGAACACTCCGCAGCTAGACCTGATCAAGAACAAGGTAATACAGGTAGGTTCAGTATATGATTTCCTCAGCTGGTATTCCGCCTTGCTCATGAAGAGGGATAACTTGGAAAAGATTGAAGGTGACACTTCCCGGGCCCACGCCATGTTGAAGGAAATCCAGGACAAAATCCTTGTATCATTGGAGACCTGGTTTGATCTAGATGTAGCACCAGACGAAATCATTGACTTGGAAGAATTGAAAGGCAAGATGCGGAGCATATACTTCAAAGCAGCTTATCCCACTAAGGAATCCCATCTTGAGGATGCATCCTCGTTTCTAATCCTCATTAACAGTATCTAGGAGCTGAGGGTGGATTGGGAAAATGTCCTTGTCGCCTGCACCACCACTGCATCCGTCATGGAGTTCCGGATCGAGAACCTGCCCAGTATCCCCATGGAAGAGTTGGAAGTTGTCCTGACTAGGTTCCTGGAAGCAGAGACAAAAGAACAGGAGGAAGTTCCGCACAGACAGGACAGTCCTATCCAGGAGTCTTAGACAGGTGGCGACCAGGACAGCTGGAAAGTTTCCTTACACATTCTGACGACCTAGACAGGTGGCAGTCTCCTGCATGGATATTCTGACGACCCCATCTGCTTTTTCTAGGATTTGTAACCTAGGGCACATGTTTCAAGGAAATCTGATTTCCTTTTGCCCTAGGATATTTTTGAGAGCCTATATAAAGGCTGAGGGATGCCTCATTGTAATCTCTCTCTCCTTTTCTGATATTTACCATTCTAAAGCTCCTAGAGCTCCTTAGTAGTTAGTTTTCATTTCTGCATAGTTTCTTATGAGCTGGAACTCCAAAATCAATTGGATTGTTGTGATATAAACTGCTGAAGTAATTATATATGCATTGAAGAATGGTGTTCATATATTCCTTTGGATTTTCGGCATGGTCTTATTGATTTCTTGGAGCAAATCTGAAAATATTGAAGTTGTTTCTTGTATTTTCATATTTTTATTAGTTAGAAAGATGGAGATTATTACTGTTGTATGATTGAATCTGTTTGTTCATACCATTGGTGATCTGTGGCTTGCAAATCATCGTGCATGGTTAGTCTGAACTTAATCCAAACCTAACTTCGACTGTTCCGTATGACCAAATCCATGTCTCTTACTGAAGCAGTCTGAAAATCCTTTTTCCCCCTTAGAAGATAGCACCACCCCTGCCTAGCTATTGTCTCATGACGAAGCAGAGGACTGGTTCCAGTTTCTATCTCCAGCAGCAGTCTTCTTCTATCAATTAGTTAAACTCCTGAACCCTTATCTTATCTTTTTCACTTTCTTTTAGATCTTCATTAGGATTAGTTTTCCAGAGCTTCATCGTCTAAATCATCCGCCTCTGTAGGAATGGAACTTTAGAATTCCAGTTGTCAATCTGTGAAAGAATTCCATTCACCCGCAAATCCCAGTCCGAATCCCAGAAATGAATTCCATGACTCTGAAAGAGCAATCTTACGTAAGTCCCCTTCGTGATTACCAGCAAATCACATCATTCTACTGAGTCTATCCCTATGCACGTCAAGACTTGACATAAAAGGAACCTTGGAGCAGTCTCATTCGATCACATAGTTCAGCGTCTGAGAAGCTTTATTCAAGAGAGGATAGGATACCCCGTATTTTATTCTAATGTTGTTGTAGTCACAAAAACCTCATCAACATAAATTGGCGCTAGAAGGAGGGCAATAACAAAGGCATTGGCCGATTGCTGCCGACAGAGTACTTCATTTTCAAGGAGGGTCAGCAAAAGACCACGCTGGATCGAATCACTTCTTTCTCACCGGAGAGGCATCAATGAATCCTAAGGTCCACTCCAGGAGCCTCCCAGGGTCACGTGGAACTAGACCTCCTCTCAAGGACCAGGCGAGGAAAGAAGACAGCATCATCTAGTCAGGGATCTCCCTGTGAAGGAGGCCTTTCGAACTTGTTTCAGACCCCACCATCTGGAAATTCTGTTCCAGGAGTTGCACAGCCGAGCAATCTGCAAGGACCCGCTCAAGCAGTTCCGCTTCAACCAGCAAACACCCCGATGGCGTGGCTTCCTGCGAATGCTTCCCCTCTCGCAAACTTCGCCAACTACAATGATATGCCGAAGAGCCCCGAACACTTTTGCTCCAAATTCCACATCAACGATGTGAATCGGACGGCGGAAGAGCATATCAAGGTTTTCGAGGACGTACTGCATAACAGACAAATTGGGCACGAGGACGTAGCCTGCAGACTATTTCCATACTCTTTGGATGGAGACGCGTTTTATTGGTATATCAACCTGTCGGCTAATTCAATCACTAGTTGGCCGAACTTGAAGGATGCCTTCCTAGCCAAATTCAGATGTCCCATCAGTCCGACGGAGTTGTACAAACAATTTGTCGATGTACGGAGGCAGGAGCATGAATCCATCAGCACCTTCATCCATAGGTTCCACAAGGCCTACTCAAGGATCCAGGCCCCGTATACCATAAATGATGGCTCCGCCCGAGCGATGTACTACGCAGCGCTGGATCGTCTCACTTCCATGTTCGTGCAAAGGAAGACCGTTCCTCCGACCACCTTGCTGGAAGCATATGCTGAAGCTGTTCAAGTGAACGAGGAGTTAGGAATGAATACCCATGGTCCACTTAACCATTTGGGGTATGCTGCTATGCCAAATCAGATCCAAGGGATTAATCAGGCATTGGCACACCACACCCCAGTGGTGAATCCCATTCCAGCTCCCAGCAACCAGTTGGTACTTCACCCCGGAGTACCCATCTCCCAAGCTATGCCTGCACAACCAGTGTACCTTCAAGGCGCGTCCTCGACAAGAACTCCAGAGGAGAAAGACGAAATGAAAGAGTTGATTGGCCAAGTAAGAAAGCTGTCTACAGAAGTCACTCACCTCAGGAACCAGAACAATCACCTGCAAAATACACAGAGGAATTCCCAAGGAAATCAAGGGTATCAAGGGAATCAGCCAGGTAATAATCAAGGAAACAATCCGGGATTCCGGGCGAACCCTCAAGGATACCAGAGGCAGAACCGGACGTGGAACACAACTCCAAACAATGGAAATGTCCCTTCTCCTTTGGATAATCCTCCCAGTTCCGCGGATAGGCCGGCGGATAAAGTTTTCCTAGCAGAAGCAGCATTGTCCAGTTGGTGTAGATTGCACAACACCAACCAACATTCAGAGTTACAATGCACTGAATTCAAGATTGCTGCGGACATCTTTCACAAGGAAATGCTGAGCTCACAAGATCCAGATACCCCTCCACCTGTGTCAGGATATGAAATTGTTTCGTCAACGAGGTATGATCAAGCTCTTATCCTAGAAGATTTCCCATTCCCCCCTCCACCAGAGTATGACTCCATGGGGTATGACGGAAGATTTCCTCCTGCATCAGCAAATGGTCCCGTCGATGATCCAGACTATTGCCCTCCATATAACAATGATTTCCAAACGGAGGAAGTGGACGAAGTACAAGCATTCCAGCAATCAGTCGGGAATGCAGGTCCAAGGGTCTACCAAAGGAATTATCGTCCCTAAGAGCCGCTGACCACCTCGACCCCTCCGAACAACTATCGGACTCCACCGGATCCAAATGCCAATAACAATCCTAGCTGCCCAAGGGATTCACCGGAGTACCGACAAAGGGATGTTCCTCAAAGAGTTGACTTATCCGGAGGTGCCGCTCCTAGAGTCTCTGTTCCCAGGGATAGTAATCCCAAGGATGGACTGAAAAGATTAAGCCAGTGTGTGACGGAGGAGTTCAAGAAGATAAGAGTAAGCCTCCCCATGACCGAGTTAATGAGAGTGCCCGAAATCAGGGCGACCTTTTTGGAGAGTTTGAATGACACCAACGCAGGGAACATCACCTCAGGCACGCAGGGCATCTCCAGCCCGTCTAAACCATCCGCTCCACCTAATGCATCTCGGGCAAATGGAACTCCAAATACCAACGTAGCCCAATCATTCCCCTATGATCCTCAGGTTCAGCGAGATGCTATATATGTAGCCCAGAACGCCGCTGATACCACCGGAGAAGCACCAGGAGGAAACTTGCAGAGGTATAAGGAACCTGTGAGGGGTGGCAACATAGCAAAAGGTCAAAATCCCGAGAGAGGATAGGATACCCCGTATTTTATTCTAATGTTGTTGTAGTCACAAAAACCTCATCAACAGGTTTAAGAGTGCAAATGGCATTTGGTAACAAATCAAGCACTAGTGTTGATAGCGACTATGACAGATAGAAGCCAATTCTAAAATTCATCCATAAAATGGCCCTAGGTTTTATAATATGGTATCTACAAAGGAATGTCATAGTCACAGATTTGAAAACATTTCTAGCCAAAAGGAAGTGATGGTCCAATGTAATGTCCCCTTTTAGGATATTCCTGATTTCTTTACCTGTACACCATAATAATCACTAGAAAGGGACATTAGAAATATTAAAGATCAATAAATTAAGATAATATTCAATTCATAGCATCATTCTTATTAAATTCATCTATCATTTATATTAAGTTCATCTATCGTAGCATAATTATTAGTCAGATCAATACTCCATAACACATAATGAGATCAATTGTAATGTTCCTAATAAGAATTATACTAATTTTATCCTAAACTATCAACTTTCCAAGCAAACAATGGATTTAGAGAGTACCTTGTCCTGACTTAATCCCTGCAACAAGTTAGAAATCGTAAACATCATTAAGTCCTTAACAATTTAATAAACTCAATTGAATCGTACCTTGGGATGATCAACCATGGGGAGCATGGAAGAGAGTGACTCGATGGGGTGTCTTAGCCTCTCTAGGCCCAAAGGCAGAACCGAAAATTCTGTTTTTTCGCCATATCTTCCTTGTTTTCACTCCATTTCCTCTGAAAATTCACCGGAACCCCTGAAATTCCATTCTGCATATTTCCTTCTTTGAGGACCATATCCCAAATTCCCCTTCTCGAAGCCCAAAATCCCAAATTTGTCTATTTTTAGGGTTTGTCATAACTTCGATTTTCACGCAAACACCTTCAAATTTGGCCACAGTGTTCATTTCCCATTTCTGCTCCCTTGTCCCTCTTCGACAGATTTTCTCATTCTTTCATCCCGCTTTTGACATCCCAATTTTTCTGCTTCCCTATCCCTCAGAAAGTGCCCAAACCCTAGTCAAACCCCCCTTACCCATCTGAGTTTTTCCCAAATCCTAATTTTCCCTTACTAAAAAAGTTTTTGTTTCTGTTTTTCTACCCATTCCCAAAAAAAAAAAAAAAAAAATTCCTGGTTATGGTTGTCACCTGCACAGAAGAAAAAAACATGGAGAATGAACTTGCAGCCCTCAAGGCCAAACTCAAAGAACTAGATGAAAAAATTCTTGGTCTCAATCTTCAGCATTCAGCCATGAACAATAGGCGGCCACAAGAGTCTTTTGTAGACATTGGGTCCTCTTCTTCCAACAATTTTCGTGGGCCGAGGCTTGATTTTCCTCGCTTCAATGGTGATGATCCGACTGGATGGATCTACCGGGCCGAACAATATTTCAGCCTACATACTACTTTTGATGTCAACAAAGTTCCACTTGCATCCTTTCATTTGGAACATGACGCCCTTCAATGGTTCCGTTGGTACATCAAGGCTCATGAAGAGCCAACATGGACAGATTTTTGCAAACTCATTTTGCAACGATTTGGCCCTAGTGCTTTTGATGACTTCACAGGCGCACTCACTAAACTTCGCCAAACTGGTATTGTGAGAGAATATCAGACCGAATTTGAGAACCTGGCCAATCACACCGAAGGATTGTCTGATGAATTTTTTCGGAGTTGTTTTGTCAGCGGTCTGAAGGATGCAATCCGATCTGAGGTTAAAATGTTCCGTCCTAGCACAATGATGGAAGCCCTGGGGTTGGCTAAGCTGGCAGAGGACAAGATCATAGCTCAACAACGCTCTAAATCCACTTTTGTTCCATTCAGAAATATGGGTTCCCAAAGACCTCCAATCACGCCAGCTCCTAGAACAACACCTATCAAGCATTTGCCTGAAGCCGAGATGAGGGCACGTAGAGAAAAAGGGCTTTGTTATAATTGTGATGAGAAATTCACTCGGGGACATAGATGTGTTCAGCAAAAGCTCTATCTCTTGGATGTGGATTCCCCGCCTGCACCTGAAGTTTATGAAGATGCTCAGGATACAGTAGATGATCAAGTCGACATTCAGCAACCACATGTTGACTCTCCTTCTCATGAAGACCACCTAGAGATCTCTCTCCAGGCTTTAGCAGGAGTCACCACCCCACAAACCAAGCGGGTCAAGGGTTACTTCAAGAAGCTCCCTCTGACAATACTCATTGATTCTGGTAGCACTCATAACTTCATTGACCCTCGGATCGCCACACAGGCTGATTGTTTTATGCATCCTTGCTCCAACTTCGAAGTCATGATTGCCAATGGGGGCACATTACCTTGCAAAGGGAAGTGTCACAATGTGCGTATCTCTATTGGAGATTATAACCTGCGCTTCGACATGTTTGCCTTGCCCTTAGGTGGATGTGATGTCGTTTTGGGCGCTCAATGGTTATGCACATTGGCCCCATCTTATGAAATTTTGCTGAACTTTGGATGCAATTTTCCGACAATGGGCAACAACACACATTGAAGGGCTTACAACCAGGGTCTCTCAGCATCATCAGTTCATATCGCATGGAAAAGCTCCTTAAGAAGAATTCACATGGGGTCATCGCTCAGCTCCACTCCATTCAGATGCAACCATCAGCAGTCTCCACTAGTCCTTTGGATCTACAACGACTTTTGGATAGATATGCCTGTGTTTTTTCGGAACCAGTGGGATTGCCACCTTCACATCTAGAGGACCATCGTATTCAGCTCCTTCCTGGAAGCATTCCTCCCAACATCAGGCCCTATTGCTACCCATTTCACCAAAAGACAAAGATTGAGATGCTCGTTCGGGACTTACTGAAGCAGGGTATTATTCGCCCTAGTACCAGTTCTTTTTCTTCACCAGTTCTCCTTGTCCGAAAAAAAGATGGGTCATGGCGCCTCTGCATTGACTTCCGAGCACTTAATCACATTACAATCAAAGATAAGTTTCCGATTCGTGTTGTTGATGAGCTTCTTGATGAGCTTCATGGTGCTCATTTTTTCTCAAAGTTGGATCTCCGTTCTGGGTATCACCAAATTCGGGTTCATGAGGATGATATCCCTAAAATGGCTTTCCGCACGCATGATGGCCACTATGAGTTTTTGGTCATGCCCTTTGGCCTCACTAATCCTCCTTCCACATTTCAGGCATTGATGAATAAAATATTCCGGCCCTACTTGCGGAAATTCATTCTGGTTTTCTTTGATGATATCCTCATCTATAGTACAACATGGGTTGAGCATCTCCAGCATCTGGATCTTGTACTACAACTTCTCTCTGCTCATCATCTCTGTGCAAACCAGTCTAAATGTGTTTTTAGACAGACAGAAGTGGAGTATCTTGGGCATATTGTTTCCGCCCAAGGGGTTCGAGTGGATCCTACCAAAATAGACGCCATGACAAATTGGCCGCATCCTCAGACACTCAACAGCCTCCGTGGTTTTCTGGGACTGACTGGCTACTACCGCAAGTTTGTCAAGGATTATGGGAAGTTTGCCGCTCCATTAACAACTCTTTTGAAAAAGGATGCTTTTCAATGGACGCATGCTGCTGAGTGTGCATTTGAAAAATTGAAACAAGCCATGTGTACTACACCTGTTCTAGCTATGCCAGATTTTTCCGAGACCTTCACTATTGAGAGTGATGCTTGCGGCAATGGACTTGGTGCTGTTCTTCTTCAAGATGAACATCCCATTGCGTTCACTAGCAAAGCCCTTTCAGGTAAGAATTTAGTCCTCTCTACATATGAGAAGGAAATGATGGCTATTTTGCATGCAGTATAGAAGTGGCGGCCATACCTATTAGGGAATCATTTCTGCATCAAGACTGATCACCAGAGTCTGAAATATTTCCTTGAACAACGGGTCTCCTCCCCAGCACAACAGAAATGGGTTAGCAAACTCATGGGTTATGACTATGAAATCACTTACAAGAAAGGCAAGGACAATATTGTGGCAAATGCTCTTTCTCGCACATTTGATGACCAAGCTTCTCTTTCAGCTATTTCTATGCCTGTTCCAAATTGGCTGGAATATGTCTAGCAAGGCTATGTCAATGACTCTTCATTATCTCAACTCATCCAACAGTTGACCCATAACCCTTCTGCTGTACCGCATTACTCTTGGGATGGTGCTTCTCTGAGATACAAGGGTCGTCTGGTGCTTCCCCAGATCACGGATCTTCAACAGGCTGTCTTCTATGAACTCCATGCTTCTCCATCAGCAGGGCACTCTGGGTTCCTCAAAACTTATGAGCGGGCACGGCGTAACTTCTTTTGGAAGGGAATGAAAAGGGCAATTCAACAGATGGTGGCTGAATGTGATACCTGCCAGCGCCACAAGGGTGAAACGACACTCCTTCCTGGATTGCTCGAACCCTTGCCCATCCCTACACGGATTTGGATAGATATTTCTATGGATTTCATTGAGGGGCTCCCTAAATCTGGAGGGAAGACAGTGATCTTGGTTGTGGTTGATCGCCTCTCCAAATATAGTCATTTTTGTGCCATCAACCATCCCTATACCGCCTCCTCCGTCGCACAAATTTTCTTGGACCAGATCTTCCGTCTTCATGGAATCCCTTCTTCCATTGTCTCAGATCGTGATGCCACTTTCACCAGTCATTTTTGGACTGAACTCTTTCACCACACTGGCACCACACTGAAGATGAGTTCTGGGTATCACCCACAAACAGATGGTCAGACTGAAGTTATCAACAAATGTTTGGAAACTTATCTTCGTTGTTTCACCTCAGAACAACAGCATCAGTGGGCAAAGTGGCTCCCTCTCGCTGAATGGTGGTACAATACCTCCTACCACACTACATCTAAAATGACTCCATATGAAGTGGTCTATTGTCAGGCACCGCCAATGCTCCTTCCATACCACCCCAACAGTTCACCAGTTCAGGCCGTTGACACGGTTCTCCGAACTCGAGCTCAGATCCTTCGCATTTTGCAGGACAACCTTCACCTAGCAAGAAATCGCATGAAACAACAAGCCGATCAGCACCGTTCTGAGCGCACTTTTCAAGTAGGTGATATGGTTTTTCTACGTCTACAGCCCTACAAGCAATCCTTCCTGAAACTCAAAGGGTGTCAAAAGCTGTCTCCAAAGTTCTATGGGCCATATAAGGTTCTTCAGAGGATTGGGTCCGTTGCTTATAAATTGGAGCTTCCTCCTTCCCGCGTTCATCCAGTCTTTCATGTCTCTTGTCTCAAGCAAGTTCTTGGTACCAACATTAGAGCACAAACTATTTTACCAGAACTGGATAACGAAGGATCCATCATTTTGGAACCGGAGGCAATCCTTGAAAGGCGCACCCGTCAGCTTCGTTCTCGATCCATCACCGAGGTATTAATTCAGTGGTATGGCATGCAACCCGAGGATGCTACCTGGGAACCACTCCTTCAGATTCAACATCAATTTCCACATCTTAAGCTTTGAGGACAAATCTTTTCTATGAGGGAGGGGATGTTAAGAACCCATGTTTAGCCCTTCTCTTTACTATATTAGTATATTGTTGTTGGATGCATATGCTTTGTAAGTCGTCCCGTGAGTATATGGTATTATCCCACATTCATGGGGAGTAATGGTTGTTTAGTTAGACTTAGTATATAAGTATGTGTTTAGGCCTATGAAGGCACCCACGAATTTATTGTATTGAGCTTGCTCAAAGGAGGTTGCCCCCTCGAAGTGGCCTACGATCAATAAATTCTTCTGTGATTCTGCTATTTCTGCTATATTGTTGTATTTTCATTATATTGTTCCAGGAGGTTCCTCTCATGACTGCAGCATGGCAGTTGCTAAATTATTGGTATTACATGAGGTGAAGCGTCATGTTCATGCATTTGGCTGCCCACAGGACTTGGTGCCCCTAAATTTGGTACATATGCTGCCTTACACCACTCACAATTTCCTCATCAAAATTATACAACTGGATTTATCTATCTTTATATTTTAATCCCCACGAGTATGAGTCCTTTCTTATTTCACAACATTATCTGGACTAAGACTTACAGCTATTTTTTTATATTTTAATATTTTTATATAGTTTGTACTTTGTACAGATGTACCCAGCTGTACTGAACCCAGGTGAAAAAATTTGGCAAACTGGCGTACCCAAACCCCAAACTCATACCTAAACCCGAACTGGTAACTTAGATTGATGGTATAACTATAAATTGAACTGATACAAAATTGTTGGCATGGTGTTGTTCAGTGGTTAAATACCTAATATAATCTTTATACATCCCTTCACCTTGAACTTGTTTTTGGTTGGAGTCTCCAATTGTTCAATATCCAAATCAGAAGATATAAACTCTTTTTTCACTTTGAGTCTGTAACTGTCCAATATTTAAATCAGAAGCAGCAACATGGGGTTTTACCTGTATTCTATCTAGCCTCTAATTGTTTTTCTTTTCTTTTATTCTTGACTTCGAGCTAGTGTTTGGAGCTTCTTTTTGTTTCCCCATTCTGTTAGTACTAGTTCTATATTTGAGTCCCATTGACCAATTTTGGTCATCCATGAAAATTATTATAATTTCTTTATTTCTTTCTTTCTGAAATATATTCCTATGTTGAATATTTCACAAGGAGGGATGTAAGTTAATACCTAATAGTTGACTGACCTTGCCACTGCATTTCTTAAACTTACACGAGAATTCATTTCTTACAGAGCATTTAGTTTATTTTTGTTCTTTATGGAATGGTATTCACTTTTTGTTTAAATGATAAATTTTTCATTCTTCTGGTCAAACAGATACGAGAGAACATCAACCTCTTCTGTCAGGCCCGAGACAACATTTTTGCAATTTTGAATGAGTAAGTAGCATGAAAATTTGACTTCAGTTGTATGAAAATTTGCTTCTTCCTGTGGTCTTGATTAACAATGGCTGATTGTTTTGTTGTTATTCAATTTGAAGTGGGTAAAGTACAGACTGACCTAATGTTAAAAAAATAAAACAATAACTCCTGTTTTTGCAGTATGAAAGATATGCCTGGAATAATGAGTCAGATGCCACCTCTTCCTGTTAAGATAAATGGGAATCTTGCAGATTCAATTCTTCCAACACCACCTCAGGTACCAGCTTGATCGCTAGCATTTCTTTTCTAGAAAGTATACTTTTGTTTGCATTTTGACTGGAGGAAGACTCTAAAATCCAATATTTGTTATGGCTGTAGTTATTTTTTAATAAGATGTATAATTTGGAATGGAAATTTCTCTAATCTGATCACTTCTCTTTGCTAAACATTATTTTACTATTAGATAAATTCTTTTAATCATTTTATATTTATATTTTAATGCATCTCAAGGAAAGTTAAATATAAATCATATATCGTTGGGTAGGGTGTGCTATATGCAGACCATTGTACTGGATAGCTCAAATAGACATTTGAAGCCAGAAATGAGATGAAAGATGGCGATCTATGGCAAAGGAAGTTTGACAGGGTCATGTGTAAATGTAATGGACCCACATAACCAGTGCATTTGTATATGCGCCTACAGAGACCATGAGCATTGTATGTTCAGAGTGTTTCTTAATTATGCAATTGGAGCAAATGATATATACTTGGAAGGAAAGGAACAGTCAATAATGTTGAGAATTATTGAATCAATGGATACTTGTTGATGTTGAGATCTTGATTCCCTGGAGTCAATCTGAAGGGTTCTTAATTTCAAGAGCTAAAGTTTTTATTCTGTCATGTAAAATAGGTGCAAGCCATCTATGATTTGTACTGCATGAGATGGTGAAAATAGTATTAGAAATGGAAAAAGAAGATATGGTTCTCATGATGGCCGCTGAAATTTGTTTTAGTAAATATGGCAACGTATTGAATCAATGTGCTACAATCTCAATGTGTTTTAGTTTGCTAATTATTTAGAAGAAATCTTAAGATTTTCCTCAAGTATCACCTCATAAACTGGTAACAGAAAATGTTTTGATACCTTCATACATGAATGACTAAAATCTGATGCACAATTCTTCATTTATACTTGTTGAATTTGTTTCCCTGTTCATGACAAGTATTGTGACATCTTGGTACCTCATAGTATATACCCTCTTACAAAACTTGATTTCCAAATAACCTATCTATAAGGTCGAGTTTGAACATAGAAAGTTGCTTGAGCTTAGAGCAGCCAAACTTTGACATCCTTGTGATATTGCACGGTGAGACTTTTTGTTGGCATAAACAGGTGGATGAGAGACACACAGGAAAACATGCAGATGACATACTCATGTCTGCTAATTAATCTGGGGCATTTCAATGCTGAACGTTTTCTTTGATAAAGAATTCAATCTGTATGTGTATGTACATTATATATTGAGTTTTGTCCATTAATATTAAAATCTTCATTATTTAATTAAGGTCAACCTTAAAAGTAGTTTATAAAGCTGACACGAAGATACTTATCAATGTAGTCAGCTGCAATTTTTTTTTGTTACTATAACTTGGTTTAGGTCCAGGAACCATTCAAAATAAAACATCTCTGTGCTCAAAATCCATACATATATAATCTACTGCTGGCGAGGTTTCAACAGACAATTACATATCAACTGCTACTATCATTCTACCAAAACAGGCTAAGCCCTTAAGCCTTAGTCCTAACAAGTACCAGAGTTCAGAGCAACAGTAAAAAAAACAGAAACTAAAACAAAGCATGGGGTTGGGGCAAATTATGCAGGCCTCAACGACCCACCACAACCATCATTACAATTAGGGCCTACCAAGCTATCTTTCTTCGCGGTCGCATCCCCCTCCTTGCTTCCCGCCTTTGTGTTGCAACATTTTGAGAGGACCGGGATAGCCTCCTCCGGCAAGTCAATCTTCATTTTCTTTGCCATCTCCTCTATTGCCAACTGTAGACACATTTGCCTTTTCTTGATCCCATGGAAATGTTCCATTACCGAGTCGTGGAATGCGTCTGCCTGTTGGACCACATCCCCCGCATCATCATGCATCAAATAAGAACATGCCGCTGTGAACATGGGCACACACCCCTAGGACTGGGCAACATCGAATACATTCCACCATCCCCGAGTGTATCCCGAGTCCAAGAAGAACCTGGCCATAGCCGAGCTAATGCCAAATTCTAGTTTACCGTTGAGGTCCTTCACGCCTTCCCAAACCCTCATCATCCATCGCCACATACTGGGACTTTCTATCTCCTGGTCCACAAAATCAATGAAATTACTCACTGCATCCTCCCTAGTGATTCTGCACTTCCTGCGCTTGGAAGAAGGCTCCAAGAACATTTTACCCTTAGCTTTGTCAACCATGATGCCTCCCACATGTCTCTTACTGGTGGAAGTTGCAATGAACAGAAAACAACAAGACAACCAAGTTCCAAATGAATGACACGCAACACTAATAACAAGCATGCCGCCGTCTCTTGCTCATCCCTTAGCCATCTTAAATTTCATGAATGCCAACACGCATGAATGTCCATCATCCAATTGGCATCGCCAACTAGCACCATATAATAATACGTTCTCTCTCCCCCCTAACTCCTCGTTATTGTCTCTATGATCCTCTACTCAGCCCCTTATCGGGTGGGTGTTCCTTGATATCATTCTGGATTAGTCTAATGGCTTCATATGCGAAATCCTTCCACCATCAACTAGTGTAGGCCTCAGAGCTCGTTTGGATGTGTGTGCCATAGTTGCCGAGTCTGCCCCCTGATTCCCTTTCCTATCGATATGTGAGAATCGAACCTCTTCATACTCACAAAGCAAACTTCTTGCTGCCTCAATGATTACTCTTAGTCTCCAATTTTGGATTTCTCCTGCCTTCATGGCCCCTATCACCAATTTCGAGTCTCCTATCCACAATTTTTTCCATCTTTTTTCTCTTGCTACCATCAGTCCCCATAGCATAGCCCTGGCTTCTGCTAAATTGTTAGTGTCAATTCCATAATCATGAGTGTATAACCTAGTCGGCTGGCCCTTTGAATCTCTAAAAATTCCCCCGCCTCTAGCTTTTTCTGGATTACCCTTTGCAGCTTCGTCGAAATTAAGTTTGATCCATTTTGGGCCCGGCCACTGCCACCTATTCTTGCCCCTTGATTCTTTGGGTTGAGCATGGACATGTCCAAGCCACCTATATCTTGGCCAAGCCGCCACACAATTGCCCTCCGAGTCTTCAATAGCCCAATCCTCTGCCTTGTGATTTTTCCCTAATTCACCAATAGCATTTTCCACTGTATCCCAAATCCTTTCCACCATCTTTGGTACATCCTTAAAGGTCTTGTTGTTTCTCTCCAGCCAAATATTCTATACAATCAGTGTGAGGACCGAGTTCCATATAAGTTGTAATCCAAGACTCTTGATTTTGAGGACCCAACTCTCCAAGAGGAATGGGATATTAGCCGATAGAACCCAGTCCAACCCCCATCGTCTTAGGAACATCATCCAAATCTACCTGACAAATTCGCAGTGGATGAGCAGGTGACCATTGCTCTCTTCACTTTCTTCACACAATACACCTTGATGGTCATTTTTTCCCTAATGTCTACAATCTATCCCATGTGAGGGCTCGTCATCTCCAAGTTACCCACAGAAAGGCATTTGCCTTTGGGATATCAATTTTGTTCCAAATCTTCCTACTAAGTTGGGGCCTGTTATCATCTTTGTGAAAATATGTTTGGAAGGTTGTACTTACTGTAACCTTGACGTTGCCCTAGCCGCCCCACACCAAGTTGCCATCCTTGCAAGGCCCTAAAATAGGCCATTTGTTGATCTTCGCCTGAATTTCTGCGCACAGACCTTCCAACTCTTGTGTTGGGGCCCTCATCTTCTTCCACTGCCTATTATGGGAGCTGCCCACGATGTAGTCTTTAATCATTTTACCCTCCACATCTTCAAAATGGGAACTTAAAGGATGGTAAGCTTAGTTGTCCTCAAGGGCTCTGTCCTCTAACCAACAATCTCGCCAAAACCTTATCTTCTGTCCATCCCCTAACTTCCATTTAATGTCTGGGGAGATGAGTTTGCTACATATCTGCAAGAAATTCCAAATACTCAATCCCTTAGGAAGGTTGTTGGTGTTGATAAATAGATTACTGGGTTCATTTTGCAAATACTTAGCTTGGATGATCTTACTCCACAACCTATTTCCTTCTTCATAGACTCTCCACACCAACTTGGCCCCTAAAGCCTTATTCATATCTTTGCAATTCCTAATCCCCAAACATCCCATCCCTACAAGCCTACTTAGCTCTTCCCATTTGACAAGATTATATTTGAAAAGGTTCGTGTTGCCCCTCCAAAGTAATACACATTGAACACCCTCTATATTCTTCGCCACCTTACCAGGAATCTGAAAAACATTGTGTAAATGGGCACAACTGCCAAGGAGGCTTTAATAAGAGTAATCTTCCCTACAAGGGTCAACCATTTTCTTTTCCAAGAAGCAAGCATTCCCTGTATCCAATCTGTTACATTTCTACATTCCATGTTCGAAGACCTTTTGTCCAAAAGAGGCATTCCTAAATATTTCCTTGGCAGCTTATCCACTTCAAATCCCAAAATCCTTTGAATCTCCAGCCTTTCCAAACAAGTGTCCTTCAAGAAGAATATCCTTGATTTTGCTTCACTAACTTTTTGACCTACCGCCAATTCATACTATGTCAAAAACTTTTTTAATGGCTCTAGCCTCCTTGACCATAGCCTCCCTGAACAGTAGAGTGTCATCTACAAATTGTAGATGTGTGACATTGCTTATGCCTGCCGAGACTTGCAAGCTTGTTAAATTGCCATTTCTAGCCTCAGCCTTTAGATTCCTGCCTAAAGCTTCAGCCAAGATGAGGAACAAAAAAGGGGATAAGGGGTCCCCGTGCCTTAACCCCCTTTTTGCATTGAAGAAATCAGTAGGAACCCCATTTATTAGAATAGCGTAGGTCGGAGAAGAAATACAACTGAGGACCCACCTGCACCATGCTTCACTAAACCGAAATTTCTGCATTATCATCATGAGAAACTCCCACAAAACCCTGTTGTAAGCTTTATTCATATCCAATTTGACAATCATGCCTTCCTTTTTCCTATTCTTGATAGAGTGAATAGTCTCATGGGCAATGATTATGCCATCCAAGATCTATCTATTTTTTAGGAAACCGCTCCATCCAAACACCTTTTGAGTCTAGAGGCCATAGTGTTGGAGACAATTTTGTACACTGTGTTGCAAAGCCCTATTGGTCTGTACTCATCAAAGTGTTTAGGAGCATTCTTCTTAGGGATGAGGGCGATGTAAGTGGAATTCCAACTTTTCAATGTTCCTCTCAGAATTCTGCATTCTTTTGTAGCCCTCCAAACATCCTCACCCATGATCTCCCAGTACCTTTGGAGAAACTCAGCCTAAAAACCGTCTAGACCAGGGGCCTTCCTAGCACCCAGAGAAAGGCATCTTTTCTCATTTCCTCCAAAGAAAATGGGGCCATGAGCTCCTCATTCTGGGCATTCGGAGAAAAGCCTCTTGCATCGATAGATCATTGGTCGGCACAATTGCTAGAAGATTTTGAAAAAAGGTCTTTCCTTCATCCCGATAGTTTCAATATCTTCTATCACTGAGTCCATGGGGAGCTGAATACCTAATATTTTATTGCCTTGTCTTCTTATGTTTGTAGCTAGGTGAAAAAAGTTGGTGTTGCAATTTCCTTCCTTAAGCCATTTGACTTTGGATTTTTGGTGCCACATTATTTCTTCCATTCTTAAAATCCTGCTTTATTCTTCAATTAAACCTTTCTCCTCCTCCCTAAGCTCTGGAGAGAGGCCCTTTGTAGCTATATCCGCCTCCACCCCTTTCAGATCTGCTTTGACCCTGTCCTTGTTTTCAAAAAGGTTTCCCATTTCTTCCTTATTCCAAATTTTGGCTTGTCTCTTAACTTCAAGTAATTTTTTATATACTTTGAACCTTAAACATCCCTTTGCTTCTACTTTCCACCATCCTTCCAAGGTAGATTTAAAATCAAGGTGTTCAAACCAGAAAGCTTCCATTTTGAAAGGGATCCCCTTCGGCTTATTAATCTTATTCAGATAGATTGAAATAGGTCAATGATCTAAGCCACCATATTGGACAACCTTCGAGTGAAAGCTATCTAAATCGAGCAACTAGTTTGTGTTCAATAAGAATCTATCTAGCCTGCATAGGGTATTATCTTCCCCTATTTTTCTATTACTCTGCGTAAACTAGCCAGATTTTGATTTGACATTTGCTAAAGATAGATCCTCACATAGTTTCCTGAATTCAAGTGATCCAAGTTTGGATTGGATTCTTCCTCCCTTCTTTTCCTCAGGAGTTAAAATAGCATTGAAATCCCCCTACAATCTAATTCCCCTCTTCATGCCTCTGTCTAAAATCCATGATGTACTCCCATGCTCTAATTCTCTGTCTCTCCAAATTCGGACCATGAATAATTGATACAATGGCTATTGTCTTGAAAATTCCTACACCTTATAGAAAGACTAAAATGAGATCCTTCAATCAACATACTTGAAATGTTGTGTTTATTCCATAGGATGACCAAACCTCCAATTGTTCCAACCGCATCTATCGCATCACAGTCCCCATTTTTCCATAATCTAGGTAACAATTCCTTAAACTTCTATCCCTCCATCTTTGTTTCTTGAATGAAGAAAATGTTTGGTGTTTCTATCTCAATTAGTCGTTTGATTAAACCGCATTTTTTCGGGCCATTGAGGTTGTATACGTTCCAGCTTAGAATATTCATAAATTCCTTGGCCCAAGGAGGTGCTTGCCTCCAGATTTCACAAATTTCTTCATTGACGCCTGAGTACCATTTTCCAGATCCTCCAAGGCCTTTGTCTTCACTTTGGAGGCATTCATCTTCCTTCCTTTGTTATTTGCTCCTCCAGCATCCATGGGTATGTTGTTTTTCCCTCCAAACCTTTTGGTCCTTCTTGTAGTGATGTTCTAGCCATTTTCTTTATCATTATCCTCTCCTAGGCCTGTATCAAAATCATTGTCCCCCTCTTTCAAAATTTGCATAATTACCGGGGTTTGCTCTTTAAGTCCCTTCTCTCCTACACCTTGAATTTTAATCTCATAGCATACATTGTCTATTGCCTTAATAGCCTCCAAACTTCGCCTCTCCGCCTTGACCCTTTCCTCCATACATATCTGAGTGGGCATTTTCCGCTTTCCCGTTTCTGAAGGAATTAAGTTATCCTTTGTCTGGCGTAGACTCGAACTTATATCTCATGTGCTGACCCTTTCTCTCTTCTCTAGAGAGGCATCCCATGTAGCCTTATCCATGCCAACCCCTAGAGTAGCCGGTGATGAGGCTTTGTCTCTCTCTAGCATAGACCTCTTCTCCTTGGGCAATGTTGCTTTTGAAGTCATGCCCCCCTTCTTCTTGCCTGTTGCGTCGCAAGACCTCACAATATGTCCTATTTTCCAACACTTGAAGCACCTAATCAAGAGACATTCATAATCCAGCTCCTGATACCATTCACCCAATACTGATGTCAGCTTAATGGTATACTTGATTGGTTTGGTCAGATTGATTTTCACACAAATTCTGGAATATGTCGCCAATTGTCTACTTCCAGAAGCATTCATGCAATGGACATACTCCCCAAGAGAATCTCCAATTAACGTAAAAATCTCTTTTGACCATAGTTCTTGAGGCAATTTATAAAGTCTGATCCACAGAGGAGCATCATGAATCAACTCACTATGTGGATCGAACCCGGGGGTCCAAGCTCGAATGTAGGGGTCGACATTGCCCATGAACCATGGCCTTCCCTTGAGAATGTTATTCCTTTCGAACTCTGACTGAATATGATCTAAATAAACCCTAGCGCTAAGAAATTTACCTCTGGTTCCAACCCCAACCACTTCTGTGCAATCCATTTCTTAATCCTATCCATGGAGGACCAAATTCCTACAAATTTGGCGATAACCACTCTTTTTTAGCTTCTCAACTTTTGAATTTAAAAAATTGTCTGGGATCTTGATGCACGGGATGTCCTCCGATACTTGTACATTAACATTGCCGACTGCAATTTTGAAAGCCTTATCCTTACCATGTGCAGGTGTCTCATCAATTCCCAAGTTGTGAAGGAGGTCGTCGAGGGCCTACACATCATAACAATCCTCCTCCACCCTCTTGGGAGCAACTATTTCGCTACCTTTTGCTCTTTTTGCCCTTTCGCCAATTTCGCCTTCTTTAGGTTACTCCATCTCTAAAAAAAAAACAATATAAGTTAACTACAATAATTAATGTAGTCAGTTGCATAATATTGGTTGAGTTTGTTCATTAAAAAGTGGAATCTTTATTATGAAATTATGGAAGACCTTAAAATTAGTTAAATATAGAGCCGACAAGAAGATATTTTTAGATTATATATACATAGTCTATCGAATGATCAAAGCCACAACTAAATACAAACAAGCTCTACTGCATGACATTATAGCATTATTTAGCCTTGACGGTGCTACAAGGAACCTAGATTGAGGAAGGTGATGGAAATATTGTGTTAATTTTCTTTAGTAAGGCACAATTTTATTCAATATGCTTAAGAGAAGATATTTGATATATTATTCAAGGAATCACAAGTTGTCAATACCTTTAAAGCTTTGTTAGCATTCTAATTTGCACCTGCACCAAAAATAGAGGAGTGGGAGGATAAATATCTCTTCCAATTGGAAGGGAACGTTTCTTGTAACAAAAATTGTAGAACATAAGGACACCACCTTTAGCTTTTACAATATGTACAATTTAACTCTCAGGGTTTTGAACATACATTGTAAAAAAGTAACTAAGTAATCATGTGTCTTTTAGCTCTCAAGCAAGGGCACAAGACTTATCAGCACTTTTGCTCAAGAATAGATATTTTGAACAACTTATGGCAATTAATAATTGCTCACTCTTTCCAACTAAAAGCAAAGACTGAAGAAGTGTGAGTACATCATGAAGATTAAATTGAATGACCATACTTCACTAAAATTAGCAATGTAAAGCTTGCAATTTGATTTACCTAAATAACACATACACAACAATAATTTCAACAACAAAATAGGCATACCAAATTCCATTAAAAATCCAAGTGCAATTGACATTTATTTATAAACATTCACAAAGTTTTGCATAAGAACAAAAAAAATTGACTAGAATTTTTACACAATGAATTGTTTGTTTGTGCAAAAAGCAAGTTTATTATATACTTTTGTCCACAAATTTCAAACCCTAAATCAAGAAATCTTCATATAGATTTTTAATAAGATTAACTATCAATAAAAAATAGAGCTTCTAGAAGATCATTTAAAAATAGTTGATCTATAAATATATTACTTGAAATATGATTATCTTCTCAAAAATATTGATAGTTCAAAATAACATGGGTTATCAATAGCTTGGGCTAAAACTAGCCAATCTGACACTTGGTTCTTGGTGATGATTCTGATGAAGCCCTTCCATTTTACCCATGGCAGATCCTTTGATGAAGCCTTGAGGACCAATTTTGGTCAATGGTCAACAAAAGGATGTAGAAGCCATCTCCCATGGGGATCTAAAGAAGCAGCCTTGATTGTGACATGTGAAGCTGTGCTTTTTTGGTTTTACTTGTGTTTTCATTTTGTTTTCTGACATTCAACTCCTCCTAGGCATGCGTAAGGTATTTGGAGGCATTTTATCTTCTATTTTCATGTTGGCAAATTAACAATCAGGGCATGAGGGGTCCCCTAATCATGGGAATGCACTTTTGTTCTAATTTGCAATTAACAATTTAACATGAGGAGGTCTATTGGGTGCCCTTAAGCACTTGCACTTTTTAATTTAATTTTGAGTTGACAACTTGGCAATCACCTATCCATTGTGCCCTTGGACACTTATTTGCACACATGTCTTGATCATGTCAAAGTGACATTCACTCCTCTATGGGTGCACTCAAGCATTTATTTGCACTTTTGTTATGTTTTTAACTTGACAAAGTGACAATCAAATTATCAAGCATGTGCCTCACCACTCATTTGTCACTTCATCATTCTTTGTTCTAATTTGATCTTCAGTTTAGTCACATAAGTGAAAATTGCACTTTTGTTCCAATTCTTCATTGGCATTGGACACTAAAATGAAAAAATGTTTTTTGAGTCAATTAAGTGATTTTCACATTTTAATTTGTCATTGACATTGTACTTTTTTAGTTAAACTCATTTTATGTTCTAATTTTAATTTGACATTATCACTTAAGCACTCGTTTCATGTTTGAAATTTCATTAAGTGAATGAGTTGTGTCTTTGGGCTCTTACTACACTTTCATCATGTTTGAAATTTCATTTAGATCACTTTTTGTACGTGACATTCACTTTTTTATTCTAATTTAAAGTTGACATTGTCACTTAAGTGAAAAAGTTCATTTTTAAATTTTAATTTGAAGTTGACTTGTTATAGCCCTTCCATTTTTCACTCGAGTGACAAAAGGTACATCTTTTGACCTACTAGGACCTTTTTCACCTTCACAAGCACTTATTTTGACTTGTTAAGCCTTTATTTTCATTTGAAATTCACTCAAAGTGACATTTCTCCTCATTGGCATGCCTTTGGCATTTGAAAGATATTTTTGAGTTTTTTAACCTTTGAGTATGACATTCTCTCTCTTTGGCATGTTCTAATTCACTTGTGTACCTTTTGCCAACTTGAAATTTGCATTTAAGTAAGTTTTCTTTTGTCAAGGCGCATCTCTAAAACTCTATCCTTCACTTCTCTACCTCTACACTACACTACCCTTCCTTGTATCTTAGGTTACAAGTCCATCTCATCCATTATGCTTGAAAAAACTTCTTTCATAAACCTTGTCATATGTTAGCTAAAATTAACAATGACAACATTGACAACTATTGGCAATAAGGACTTACAAATGGATTACAAGTGACAAGTGACAAATGACTAGCTTTATACTTAGAATTTGACTCATGAACAAAAACAATTGGCTTGTGATTTATAACTTGACACAATACAAAAGAATGTATGGGTACAACAAGCTCCATGCTATGTTAAGGTAATGGTTATGACCAAAGACAAACTTATACACGTGATGACAATATAAGCAAAGTAAATATTTTGTGTGTATGTGTAGTGCCCATCTATTATATCCAATCCCAACATGGCATTTTTTTGAAGTTAGTTACAAGTTTAATGATAAGTTTAGTTGAGTTTGAACTCAACCACGTGTCAAGAACACCACAACACACTATCTAATCAATTTGTGGTTACTCATGGTTTTCATCCACTCAAAACCATGCTTATGTCCAAGGTCTTTAAAGGGTGTTATTAACTTATTTATTTATGGGTAAGTGCACCAAGATAAGGGACAAAAAAGTGGCCAAAAAAGATATTTTAGACAAAATCTATACACATTATAATGCATGTGTTATAACACAAATGTGTATATGTTTTAAATGCTAAAATTCAAAATTTTCAAAATCCCACCCTTTTTTTTTTTAAGCTAGAAGGGTAGGAACTCCATTTTGGCTAACACATCTGTGTTTTTAATGTAAAATAGAATACTCAAACTTCATCTCCTTGAAGTTTACATGTTTTATGACAAAATTTCATCAAACCACCACCAAAATGTCAAACTATTTCTTAGCTTTCTATTCATTTTTTTTTTAAATATTTTGAATGAATTAAGGTATTTATTTTTATTCTCTTTTAACGTCTTCATATTCCTCAAATACATATGTATTATTTTTTCTTCATAAATTTTGATTCATTTGTCTAAATTTGACCAAAAAAAAGGATTGTTCTACGCTTCATTCTAAACACATTGATTTTTTTTTGCATTTTTAGTTATTTTTGTGGAAGTTATGTGATGTGCATGCTCAATAATACCATTTTCTCGATGCATCCACTTTGAAAATTTAAAAAAAAAAAATCTTGTAGTACTCACCCTTAGCTATATTTTCCATCAATTGGTTTTGAAAAATATTTAACACAATAAAAAAGGGAGGGCACACACCAAATGCTATGTTATATTTTAGTGATAAAAACATGAACACTTTTGTGTGTGCTCAGTCTTTCACCCTCTTAATCTTAACCATTTTTTTAAAGCTTCAATAGTTTATAAATTAGATTTGGAGTAATACAATTCTTGTTCTTATCGCATCTTCAAATTTTGAGTGGAAGCATCTTGAATTACTCATTATAGTTCTAGTTCAACTATTTATTTTTTAAGGCCACTTTTGACCCCTTTTAATACCCCATTCCTTACCCTTATCCGCACTCATTTAGATTCAATATTGTTACTTGCCCCTAGATCTAGCATGATAATACTTTCCTCCCCATGGTCAACTACTCATCCTTAAGTTGAATATGTGCCACTAAGGTATTTGGCCTAGGTAAGATATATCCCCCCTAATAATAATAAGATTAATTTAGCCAACATGGTTAAATCACCAAGGTGTTTCCCATAATTTAAATAAGGGTGCCTCTTGAAATGTGTAAGACATTGTTGTGTTGGCCTTAGAACTTGATGCAGGAGCATCCGGTGGTGTAAGGGTAATCTTGCATCACCCAAAAATATTTGAAGTTGTTTTGAATTTCTTATTTTTGTAGGTTTCCTTAATTGTGTTGGAGTCCATGTTGACACAACAGTGGTTTGGGACTATCAGAAGTTCAGAAAGGCTAAAAATAATAACCGGCTATTTTTAGTAAGTTGGCCTATTTGGGTACGTAAGGACCCAAAAATTTACCCCAAGAAACGAAATTGTAAAAATAAGCAAATGTGAAGAAACCATCTTAATATCATTTATAGTTTGAGAGATATTCAAGTTTCTATCTTGGAAAATTGCTCCTGATGAACTCCATATTTGATTTTGAGGCCTTTAGAAGCCTCGTTGGTGTTCGAAAAGTGGACAAAGATAAATTTTGGGTGTCATAGACCTCTTCATGAGCTTTCTAGTGCCTAGTTATGTTTGTCAATCGAACGAGTGGTTCAAAAGTTATGGCCCTCGAAAGTTGTGTTACAAAATTTCAAAAACTTTAGAATTTTCAAATTTCTAATTTCTTGGGCGAGGAAATCGACAGCTAGACTTGGCATCCAAAAAGGGCAATTACACTTTCTAGAACATTCGGGAAGGTAGTGGAGAAGTGGTGTGGAAGTTATTGGTGTCAAATAAAAGGGGAAACAAAAAGGTTACGAGGACAGTTCCATATGTGCAGTTGTGGCTCTAGATTGTAGAAATCTCTAATAGAGTAGGATTTTCTCTGTTGTGAAACAACCCATGTTGCTATAGCATGTAATACTAGATTTTGTACTCTATTTTACTGAAGAAATAAAAGTTTCTTGATTTCTTTCCTCATTTTTGGTGAGATCCTCTGTTGTTGTTTCATGTGTGAGTGTTGGCTAGAGTAGCCCTTCATCAAGTGGTATCAGAGAAAGGGTTCTTAAGTGTGTAGACAGATCGTTGACCATGAGGCAATTTGCACCAGGACCTAAGGTTGTGGGTTTGTTGTAGAGATCAAAATGCCTTGACAAAGAAACCATGGTGGGAGAAATGCTTTGATAGAAGAGGGTTTTAGAGCCTTGCAAAGGCAAATCGATGCATTGCAAGAGGAGCCGCGAAGAGGGTTAGATCCAAGAATAAGAGAAGAAAGTGAAGATAATGATGAAGAAGAAGATTTATCCGAGGAAGAACAAGAAGCTGTAGGAGATCCTATGCAAGTTAGGTTGTTGAGAGCCATTTCGAAGATTGGAAAGAGGCCTAGGATTGAAATTTCTACCTATTCTGGGGATCTAAATCTGGAAGAGCTTATTGATTGGATAAATGATATGGAAGAATACTTCGAGTATGAATATGTGGAGGATCCAAGATGGGTCAAGTTTGCAAAAATGAAGTTCAAGGGCCATCCCAGTATTTGGTGGAAGGAGGTCCAGTTAGAGATAAATAGAAAAAGGAAAAGGAAAGATTAACAAATGGGATTGGATGGTGGACAAACTAAAGAAGTATTTCATTCTTGTAGACTATGAGTTGGAGTTGTTGAAGAAGCTGCAAGGATTGAAGCAAGGTAACAAATCGGTTAAGGAGTGTACAAAAGAATTTTATAAGATTATTATTGTAGAGAAAAATCCCTTCATTTTGATGTATTCTTTGTTTTGCTAAAGTTGATGAGTTAGAGCCATTTTTGGGAGCGTATACTAGTTCGCATCTTGAGGCATCAATAGAAACAATGAATAAAAGGCAAATAGGAGCACGAGGTGCTAAAAGGGTCTATGAAGATTTCATCTTCCCTTCAAAGTTTCTTGCGGAATCAAGAAAAGGTAGGAAGCTCCACGTGTCACCATAGCGCATCATTTTGAGTTTTGGTAGTTTGCGCAGAGCTTCTTTTGTGTCATTGGTTGGAGTCTGCAATGTGTCACAACAGTGCATCATTTTGATTGATAGATCTATTCAGGGTTTCCTTATGTGCCATTCGCTCAATCATTTGTAGTGGAATCCACGTGTCTATTTCCCGCACCATTTCAAGGTTGATAGTTCTGATAGGATATTTTGTTGCGCCATTGGCTGAGGATATACATGTGGCATCATCGCGCATGGGATGAGGTTTTAAAAGGGAAACAACACATATTGGTGCATCATTGGTTGGAGTTTGTAACGTGTCAACATCATGCATCATGTGGTGGATCCTAGCAAAGAGGAAAGAGAATGGCCACGTGACAACACTGGGCATCTCTAAGAGAAAAAGGTTCCTGACAACATTTTTTGTTACACTATTGGTCCGAGTTGGAAATAACATAATGATTCATTCTTCATGCAGAGTCAAGGGAAAGTCTAAGCCACAGTCTGAACAATTATTGGAGTTTTTTATGCTTTTAAGTTTTAGTTAGTTTCTTAGTAGATTGTCATCTTTTTTGGAATCTTCGGATGGAGATTGGTTTAAATAGGCTTATGTATTTCATTTGAGTTAGAAGATATTGAAATTACAAAAATAGTAAGAATCTTGTAAAGCCTGGACGAACATTTCTCAGAAATGATTGAATATTCTATGCCTATGCAAACTTTAGCCTTCCATATTTTGTTCTCCAATCAACGATGAAGAGTGGTGACATTTTGTGATAATTAATTTCAAGGTTCCTATTTGTTGTATGTGATGCATTTTGGCCTATGTGATGCAACATCGAAGTGCCAACGTTTGGAGGTTGTTGTAAAATCATGTGTGTTTGCTTTTTTGAAAGCTATGATTCATTTTTATTATCAGTAAATGATTGTATTGTGCTTTTTATTTCCAAAGTGTGAAATCATGTTTCAGCGCATTGCCATAGATTAGATTTCAATTATAGTTATTTATTATCCAACATTTCTCTCTTTTCTTCTATATATCAAAGACTCAAGGAAGAGCCGACTTCTACAAAATCCAGAGATTGTCTCATGAATCAAGTCCCATATTTGTGAGATTTCCCATTGTTGTTTGGTTATATGCAAATTTAATCATCAACAGTTTTTGGCACGACTGGTTGGACCAAGTTTTAGTTACCTAATTGGAAGTCAGATCGCATGAACCAAGAACCTACAATGAGAACTCGTTCAACCAATAATCTAGGACTTCTAGTTTCACCATTGGTGACTGTTACTCGAAGAAGGACAACCGAATCAGAGACATCAATAATATAGATGGCTGCACCAGTACATCCTAGAAATTTTTTCAATTGGAATAGGAGTAGCCCTTTTATTCCCCCAGTATCTCTAGATACATGGGATCCTATCCTGACCAATGCTCTAAAGGCACTACCAAAATTGATGGGAGAAGATTCTAAGACTCTGGTTGAACACTTGCAAGATGTGGCAGATGTGGGCACGGTTCATCATGTAATGGAACATTGCAATTGCTCGCCACATCTTTTAAGGGGAAGGCTCTAGACTGGTATCGGTCTCTTCAGCTAAATTTGATAGGGAGGACTCTAGGCTACCTGCTCTGCATCCTGTAGGTGTACAAGACTATTTGACAACACTAGCCTCCCTACCAATTCAAAGTGCTAACAGACATCTTTCTACACAAAAATGTCAGCTAAAATCCTCAACTCTTTGCAGAGATGGAAAACTCTGTTTCTCTACTTGGTGTGGGACACATACCTTATCATCACTGCTTCTAAGATACTGCCTCAATGGCACATAACTTTTCTGAGCCCATTGCCCACCCTTCTCTCTCTATTCAAGGGTCTGGATTGCTTGGTGCTCACTTTCTTCCTCTCTGTTTTCCACCCCTGCAAGTCTATTTACCTACTTATCTAACTAGCCGGACTCCTTACTGAGCTCGCCTAGAACAAGCATGCATTGCCCCTAGTTGACAATCCGACCACCCCTCAAAAGAAAAACAAACAAAAAGCATGACTCTACTTGATGGCCTCCATACTGTATAGCGGAACTTGAGGAATCATCAATACAGAGTCATGGTTTGCAAAAGAAAACAAAATTGCAGAAAAAGAAATGACTAATCTACTTCAGAATAACAAACTAAAAACAGAATAGAAATACATAGATTGATCGAACTGCTGTATTTGATTTTTATTCAAAAACTGTTCTTACATCAAAAATGCTTCTCACATAAAAAATTTCCCCTTCTTCGATTCTTCTGCTGAACTCTCTACAGAAAGAATGCTAAATCATTTATACTTGCTCATGTCCATTACAGGATGGTTCAGTTACCAGACTTGTTCGTTTTCTAACTGTCGGTTCCGTTCTGCATTTTCTTGGCAATTACTTTCTCACCGCTTTCCTTTTTAATCTCCGTTGCCAAATCATGTCTATCGGTCAGATTTTCATCATTTCTGCCGATCATATAACCATACGCCGATATAACAATTATTGGCTAGACCTTAACTATCGGTGTAGCTTTCTCACCGATAATGCTTCTCATGCCGACACCCACTTCACTATCCCAAAATGATGAACTGTTGAACCATTGAACTTCAACAGCGAGGTTCAATCACGAGGTTCAACGGTGAGTTTCAACCTCCAACAAAGTGACCAACGATTTCAACTCCACCATTCAATAAGAATGAACCCGTTGAACCATTGAACTTCAACAGCGAGGTTCAACTGCGGGGTTCAATGAAGAGGTTCAACGGTGCGGTTCAACCGTTGAACAAATGCCGTACCTTCAAACATACATTCACTAACTTGAATTTCACTTGGCTCAAAGGCCGATCAAAAACAAAATGCTCCTCCCGCCAATGCATTTTCAGAAAACTAGGAAAAACTCCTAACATGCTGCAAACTCAAAATTGACAAATCAAAAAGGCTATGTATAGGCTGCATTGAGCCTTGGTGCTCCTGCACCATACTCCCCCTGTGCGGAAAGAAGCTAGGTCACCTCTGGTGACAATGAGGCAAAATCAATGCCCCTCTTTTTGAACTCTGACTCTGCAACCTAGGTAGCTTCTGCTTCAGGCAACTGCTTCCATTTGACCAAATGCTCCATATATACACCATGTCTGGTTTGCTTCTGTACTCTTGAATCCAGTATTCTCTCTGCCTATAGTTTGGGTTTTAGTGGCAAAGTCACATCTCTGACTGTCTGTTCCTTCTCTGAAATGGATCCATTTTCTGCTGACTGAGGACCCCTGTATTGCACCAGGTCTTGGACATTAAACACTGGTGAGATTGCCAAGTCTTCTGGCAATTCAATTCTGTAGGCATTATTTCCATACTTGTTCAGGATTCTGCAAGGACCAATTCTCCTCATATGCAGTTTGGTTGGCATTCCTTTCTGCATTCTGGCTTTGTTCAAGTGCACCATAACCAGATCACCAACCTTAAACTGAATATCCCTTCTGTGGGCATCTACTCTGTCCTTGATCTTCTGTGTGTTCTCTGTCAAAGTCTTCTTCACCTGCTCATGCACTTCCTTCATGGATTGTGCAAAATCCTCTGCATGACCACTTCTGTTCTCCCTGTTTCCCATATTCCTGAGTTCACTTAATCCTCTGGGATGCATTCCATAGACTATTTCGAATGGACTCTTACCAGTAGTCCTATTCACACTATCATTATAGGCAAATTCTGCCTGATGAATGACAAGATCCCAACTCTGTCCATATTCCTTGGTTATACACCTTAACAGGTTGCCCAATGTCCTGTTTACCACCTCTGTCTGACCATTTGTCTGTGGGTGATATGCTGAACTGAATGACAAATTTGTTCCCAATCTCTGCCACAATGTTTTCCAGAAATGCCCCATGAATTTAGCATCTCTGTCAGACACAATGCTTGCTGGAAGTCCATGAATCCTTATCACTTCTCTGAAAACAAGTGTGCTATATGACTGGCATCATGAGTCACTTTACAGGGAATGAAATGACTCATCTTGCTAAACCTGTCCACAACTACATATATGCTATCATAACCAGTCTTAGTCTTAGGCAAACCAACTACAAAATCCATGCTTACACATTCCCATGGCCTGGAAGGAATGGGCAAGGGTTGGTACAGTCCTGCATTTGAAATGGTTCCCTTGGCCTTTTGACATACGATACACTACTCTAAATACCTTCTGATGTCTCTGTGCATCCTCGGCCAATAATAGAACCTTTGGACTAGCTCCAGTGTTTTGTTTAGACCAAAATGGCCACTCAGACTACCATTGTGCTTCTCCTGTATGAGATTTTCCCTCATAGATCCCCTTGGCACACATAATTGCCCACCTTTGAATAGCAATCTCTGCTGTAAGGTGAAATCTGCAAACTCACTGTGAAAGTGATTCTCAAAATCTTGACATACCTTGTATGCCTCAGCAAAATCTTCATCATCTCTATAGAGATCCTTGAAGTCTTCAACTCCAATGCTCTTCAATTGCACTTCCTGCACTGTGAGCAATCTTCTGCTCAAAGCATCTGCAACTCTGTTCAGCTGCCCCTTCTTATGCCTAATTGTAAAGGTATAAGATTGCAGGTACTCCATCCATTTGATATGCCTGCTGCTTAACTTATCCTGTGAGTTTAGAAAACTCAGAGCTTGGTTATCTATGTAGACGACAAATGCTTTAGGCAGGAGATAATGTCTCCACTTCCTCAATGCTTGGACTAGAGCATACAACTCTAAGTCATACGAAGAGTACTTACTCTTTGCTTCATTCAGCCTCTCACTGAAAAAGGCTACAGGTCTGTTTTCCTGATTTAGCACTGCTCCTACAGCTATATTACTTGCATCACATTCAATAGTAAATAGCTTATCAAACTGGGCAACAACAAAACAGGTTGTGTTGCTACCTCTTTCTTCAACCTTTCAAAACTTCTATCAGCAGCTGGTGTCCATCTGAATTTTGCTTTCATTCCACCCTTAATTGTATCCAACATGGGTGCACATATTCCACTGAAATTTTTGACAAACTTTCTGTAAAACTGGGCTAAGCCATGGAAACTTCTCACCTCTATGGCTGCTCTGGGAGTAGGCCAGCTCAATATGGCTTCTACTTTGGACTTGTCCATCTTCAACTCTCCCTGGGACACCACAAAACCAAGGTATACCAATTCCTGCTTCATGAATTCACACTTCTCCAGATTGATGGTTAGTTGTTCATCATGTAATTTTTGCAAAACAATATTTACATGTTCTAGATGTTCTTCCTTGGTCTGACTAAAAATTAGAATATCATCTAGAAAAACAACAACAAATTTACCAATGTAATCCTTTAGGACTTCATTCATGAGTCTCATAAAGGTATTGGGTGCATTTGATAGACCAAATGGCATAACAAGCCATCCATACAGTCCTTCTATGGTCTTGAAGGCTGTCTTCCACTCATCACCTTCCTTGATTCTTATTTGGTGGTAACCACTCTTCAGGTCTATCTTGGTGAAATACTTTGCTTTTCCAATACAGTCCATGAGATCTTCAATTCTGGGAATTAGGAATCTATACCTTATAGTTATTTTGTTTATGGCTCTGGCATCTGTGCATAATCTCCATGATCCTCCTTTCTTGGGTGCCAACACTATGGGCACTGCACAAGGACTAATACTCTTCCTGATCAATCCTTGAACTAGCAACTCCTGCACTTGCCTGGAAATCTCTTTGTGCTGATCTGGAGTCATCTTGTAAGGTGCCTTGTTTGGCAAAGATGCTCCTGGAATCAGGTCTATCTGATGGCTTATTGCTCTCTATGGAGGCAATGTGGCTGGTGTACCATCATTGATTATGCCTTTATACTTCTCCAGTATAGGCTGCACCTCTTTGGGAATCTCTGTCTTCTTATCCTGCTGTCCTTCTTTTGGTTTTACTATGATGGCATAACCAATACCATCCTCCTTAAGAGTACTCAGAAACTCTTTTCCACTCACAACCAAGATATTAGGACTCTTTGTCTGAACTGCATCTTCATCCTCCAATGACTGAATCTTATAGGTGACACCATCCTTCTGAAAAGAATAGGCATTCTTCTCACCATCATGTACTGCCTTTCGGTCATACTGTCATGGTTTGCCCAATAAGAAATGGCATGCATCCATGGGTAGTATATCACATAATACCTTATCCTTATAGCCACCTATACTAAACTCTACCCAACTTTGTTCATTCACTACCACATTTTGACCCTTATTCAACCATGTGACTCTATATGGGTTTGCATGAGTAATTCTTTTCAAATTCAGTTTCCTAACTGCCTCATCAGAAATAATATTATCAGTAGATCCTGAGTCTATGATAATCTTACATACCTTATTAAAATTCTTGAACTTGATTCTAAATAGTGCTCTCCTCTGGCTTGGTTCAGACTTTACTGGTTCCTTCATCAAGGTTCTTCTTATCATCAGGTTCTCTCCATCTTCTGAGTTCAGATTGACCTCAGGTAACTGGCTGCTAGATGCATTATCTTGGACATAGTGATTTCTCTTATCACCTCCTTGAGAAGAGGATGTGGCCTTTTCTGGGCACCTATACGCTGGATGACCTAGATTGCCACAGTTGTAACACTTCATGTTGGTGAAATAGGATCCTTTGCCTGATCCTCCTGACCTTCCTCTGTTAGATCCTCTTCCTCTGTGGTTTCCTCTACCACTCGACTCCCCACTCTGCTCTGTGAGTTTGGATTCTGCTTGGGATCTATTGTCAGCATTCCTTCCACCAAAACCTCCTCTGTGTCCTCTGTTATCTCTGCCTCTTCCTCTTCCTCTACTATTTGAGTCTTGTTTCCTCTTATTCCTTTCCTCCACTTTTAGTGCCAGCTGATAGCATTTGTGTACCGTTGTAGGACACAACAAACTGATTTCTTCTTGTATATTCCACTTCAGACCGTTAAGGTACCTTGCTACCTTTATGCTTTCATCCTCCATTACTTTGGACCTTAAGCATAGCTTTTGGAATTCTTCAGTGTATGCACTGACATCTAATTCCTTCTGTCTCAGATTCTGTCCCTTCCTGTGTAGCTATATTTCATAATCTTCTGGCATATATGCTTCTTTGATTTTAGCTACCATTCCCTTCCAAGTAGCTATGGGCTTCTTATCTTCTTTTGCTCTTTCAATCTGCACAAATTTCCACCAGGTTAAGGCAGCTCCCCTGAGTCTGGATTTGGCCACCTTTACTTTTTGTGCCTCGCATACACCATCACATTCAAAGTGATTTTCAAGTCCTTCTATCCATTCCATGACCAAATCTGGGTCCATTTTCCCACTGAAAAGTGGTACTCCTTCCAATGTTTTACCACTCATTGCTTTCAAAGCTTTCAAGAATGGTTCTTCTTCCAACTTAGGATCAGGTGTGGGCTCTTCATCTTCTATAGACACACCTTTCTCCTTATCCTCAGAATATTTAACTCTCTGGCTGACTTCTTCAGTCTTTTGCAACATTACACCTAGCTTACTCTCCATTTCTGCTAGTCTTTCTTGTAGGAGTCTATTCTCCTCTTCTTGATCCTCAACCTTCTTTGCTAACTCTGCATTAGTCACCATTTTCTTGGATGAACCTACAGACTCACTTAAACTCGGTGATGACATACAACTCTTCTATTCCTATCTAGGAATAACCCAAATCTTACTGCTCTGATACCAATTTGACAGGGAGGACTCTAAGTTGCCTGCTCTGTGTCCTGTAGGTGTACAAGACTATTTGACAACACTAGCCTCCCTACCAATTCAAAGTGCTAACAGACATCTTTCTACACAAAAATGTCAGCTAAAATCCTCAACTCTTTGCAGAGATGGAAAACTCTGTTTCTCTACTTGGTGTGGGACACATACCTTATCATCACTGCTTCTAAGATATTGCCTCAATGGCACATAACTTTTCTGAGCCCGTTGCCCACCCTTCTCTCTCTGTTCAAGGGTCTGGACTGCTTGGTGCTCACTTTCTTCCTCTCTGTTTTCCACCCCTGCAAGTCTATTTACCAACTTGTCTAACTAGCTGGACTCCTTACTGAGCTCGCCTAGAACAAGCATGCATTGCCCCTAGTCGACAATCCGACCACCCCACAAAAGAAAAACAAACAAAAAGCATGACTCTACTTGATGGCCTCCATACTGTACAGCGGAACTTGAGGAATCATCAATACAGAGTCATGGTTTGCAAAAGAAAACAAAATTGCAGAAAAAGAAATGACTAATCTACTTCAGAATAACAAATTGAAAACAAAATAGAAATACACAGATTGATTGAACTTCTGTATTTGATTTTTATTCAAAAACTGTTCTTACATCAAAAATGCTTCCCACATCAAAAATTCCCCCTTCTTCAATTCTTCTGCTGAACTCTCTACAGAAAGAATGCCAAATCATTTATACTTGCTCATGTCTGTTACAGGACGGTTCAGTTACCAGACTTGTTCATTTTCTGACTGTCGGTTCCGTTCTGCATTTTCTTGGCAGTTACTTTCTCACCGCTTTCCTTTTTAATCTTCGTCGCCAAATCATGTCTATCGGTTAGATTTTAATCATTTCTGCTGATCATATAACCATACGCCGATATAACAATTATCGGCTAGACCTTAACCATCGGTGTAGCTTTCTCACCGATAATGCTTCTCATGCCGACACCCACTTCACTATCCCAAAATGATGAACTATTGAACCATTGAACTTCAACAGCGAGGTTCAATCGCGAGGTTCAACGGTGAGGTTCAACCTCCAACAAAGTGACCAACGATTTCAACTCCACCATTCAATAAGAATGAACCCGTTGAACCATTGAACTTCAACAGCGAGGTTCAACTGCAGGGTTCAATGAAGAGGTTCAACAGTGCGGTTCAACCGTTGAACAAATGTTGCACCTTCAAACATACATTCACTAACTTGAATTTCACTTGGCTCAAAGGCCGATCTAAAACAAAATGCTTCTCCCGCCAATGCATTTTCAGAAAACTAGGAAAAACTCCTAAGACAAAACCACATGCTGCAAACTCAAAATTGACAAATCAAAAAGGCTATGTACAGGCTGCATTGAGCCTTGGTGCTCCTACACCAAAATTCTATTAGCACATGGGACCAATTGGAAGACCTATTTTTCAACACAATCAATGAAAAGGGAGACAAGTCATCACTATTGCAACAATTGATTACTATCAAAAGAGCTCCACAGGAAGCCATTATGGATTTCATCATGAGATTCCAAAAGACATGGCAAAAATTTTCCAGTGGCAGCCCAACCCCCAGTAGGTATGGCGATCACCTTTTACATAAAAGCATTCAATTTAGATATATTAGTCATGATTCAATCATTAAGAGGGTAGACTCTTTCATCAGCCTATGATTTAGCCATAAGGGATGAGAACAACTTGATAGATGTCGGAAAGCTCCCCCGAGACCTCCTATGCCTGTATTCCCTGAGTTATCAATCCTAGTTCAAGGAGAGGTTTCCAATTCGCCACAACCCCATTCTCCCATGTATATCTATCCCTCGCCTCCAATCCCAACAACCCCAGTATCGATGCCTTTGACATTAGAGATGGAGGATATGAAAAATATTCTACGGAGCTTCTCAAATGAGATCATAAACCTTAAGATGCAACAAGCCTCTTACCAAAGGCCCCCATATCAGGGATTCCAAGGGGCTAAAACTCCTCTTCAATCCAACCATTATCAAAGATCCCAAATACCCGATCATTCGCAACCATCAAACCAGATTGCCCTAGTCTCGACACCATTGCAGGTTGTTGCACCAAATCCTCATAGAGAGTTAGTCAAGGGGCAAAACAATTTGGTGGAGGAAACAAATGCATGGTGTTTCCCTTGTGTTAGATTTTTTCCCAAACTGGATACTTCCTAGTTATCCCTACAAGGTAGCCATCATTGATTAATAGGATTTCCGGGCCAGGGGCCAACAGTACAGGAGATAGACTATAAATATCTCCTCTTCTTCTTTAGGCTCTGCAGAACCAAGGGGGATATTCCCTATTCAACATCTATAACATATGCCTATGGAGATTACTGGGATGTTGATACAAAGCAGATAAATCCTCTTTTTTGCAAACCAAAACTGTGAAATAAGTGCAAAGGGGCTAGCTTTGGGCCTATGTTTAGTTTGAGACAGAGGATTTTGGTCCTAAAACTACTTCTTATGTCCTAATGGTTTGTATTGAAGTTTAAGTTTGTTTTTGTATTTGGATGCAAGACTGGGACTTTGGGTTGTAGCCTCAATACAAGACCAGATTGGTGCCTATCTAGGGCTCAGAGTAAATATATGTGTGTGTGTGTGTGTGTGTGTGTGTGTGTGTGTGTGTGTGTGTGTGTGTGTGTGTGTGTGTGTGTGTGTGTGTGTGTGTTTACCATAGACTTAAAACAATAATCAGATTTCAAGGGGTTTTTTGTAATGTCTGCCTTACAGACACTACCCAAGACTAAGTATTTAGTTATTTTTTCTTACAAACATCCTCACTGCAACATATTCTTCCCAACACTTAACCCAAAACATTTAATCTACTCCTTGAGAAGAAGTAAAAGATCAAGCATTCAACATAGCAAACTCATATCCTAGAATCTCAAACACCCCTTAGCTATTTAGATTCAGAAGAAGAACACATTCAACTTGGAGACAAACAACAAAATACATGCAATGAAGCATTACTCATGTAAATCAACATGAAACTAATGAATTCTATGCATAAACATTCAACATACAACTCATAAACTCACAAGGCACAAAACAGAGCCACCAACGAAGTTGTGTCTTATTACAGCACCAAAATTTGCCAAATCTTCAACAACAAATGAGTAACATAGTTTGCATTTTATAGCAAGACTGTGCACCTAGCAAATTAATTACATGGCATTTCCAAAATCCTACCAAATACACTGCACCATCAGAATGGCGCCCAAAATATTCAATGCAGCAGGGGGACAAAGAGGGAAAAGCAGGTGGAATTGGGAACAACACCACCGCCTGAAGATTTTTTCATCAAATTTGGTGGTTGGCCAATCAATCATACCCATACCTCTATGCAAATAGCCATTAATGGCATACCAACCCGCGGCTTTTGAAAATGCAGCTAACTGCATACTTCTAAAGTTTTCCCGCCTGAAAACGGCTACAGATACAAAGAAAATCCCTCTTCCTTTGAGATTTGAATTGGTGCCATCGATTTACTCCCTATCACTGAGATACACGGCCTCAAATCGCTTGAAAAGTCGCCAGCCAATTAGAACGTGCCATGTAAGCACCCTGTGCTTCTATCGCTGACTTTTCCGCCATCTATTTTGCCCTTTTTCGCTCTATATATGCAAAAGAACATGCATATACATTCAAATGCCTGCATACAAGCCATAGATGCCAAATACTTATAGAACACTTTGCAATCACTATCGAGTCTTGCATCCTAACCCCTTGCATCTTTGCTTTGTACATTGCACATACAAACGCCACATACAACTTGCGGATTTCAAATTCTTATAAAGTAGATTGGAATCATTTTGAAATCTGGCATGAATCTAACTCCCTTTGTATATCGGCATACATACAATGCACAATATACACTCTGCGGATGCCAGCCACCTTATCAACTAGATTACATCCCCCCTCACGTCCGGGCCTTGTATATGCGCACTTGTACATTCGCTTTGTATATAACAAATACAAACAACCCAGGACATACAAGCTACGGGCCCCACCACATGTATCTTTTCCTTTGCATGTTTCGATTGTATGTTGGGAACATACAAACCCAACATACAATGCGTGGACTCCACCTGCCTTACAAATGCAATTAACTATCTTCACCACGTCCACCTTGCACTTGTTCACTTGTATATCTCCTCTTGTATATCGGACATACATTCGCCTTTGTATATCTGACTTGTATGCTACTGATGAATATTGTTTCATCGATGACCCCTTCATTATCGTGAATGCATGTCTGCCAATGTACCTTTTGCTTGCATGTTTCCCTTTTTATCTAGTTGTTGCATGTCAAAACATACAACACAAATATACATGCAAACCCACACATACAAGCAGGGAATATTCTTGGAATCTGTGATAGATTCCCCAATGCATATAATCAATTTTTTTCACTTGTTTGAAGGCCGATTGAACATTTTTGGCCCACCAATGTATATTTGGACTTGTACATACAAAAACACATACATTCGATAGATTTCACCACTACATAGAGTGATTTTTTTAAACTTAGCATTTTTTCTTAAGTGCGACGGGAAAAAAAGTGGTAAAACACTGCATATGGGCCAGTCAACCAATGAGTGCCAAGGCACAAAAATACAACTTAAGCAACTGGGAACCCTCTACAGGAAGTCAACGACAAAATAGGAGATGCAATGCAGAAGGCCAAGGGAAAAAATAACCTAAGGCATCAAGGGTTTGAAAGAATAAAAATATGGGCTTGCAAACTCGACTCAGAACCCTAACCCTAGGTGGGCACCATCATTGGCTCCGACTAGGACGTGCAGGCACAAGACTGTAGCGAGAACCAAACTACTCCGGGATAGACCAGACAAAATGCAAAACACAAAACACGACCGACTATACAAGGCTTGTTCAGACTATTTACACTTAATTTACAACGTGCACACAAGCAATTTATTTATGAAAAGTACGGCTTCAGGAACTAACCATGCACAGGCAATTCCAGTAGTTCACCACTTAGGGCCTGGAGAAAGTAGGAATCTTCTCCATGAGTATTGCTAATTTGATATGGGCCCATCCACAAGGGCTCAAATTTACCATGTTTGCCCTTATCCTGGTTCTTTGCATTCTAAACAAGGACCAAATCACTTATCTGAAACTTCCTTTCTGTAGCCTTCCTATCAAACAAATATTTTGCCTTTTGTTGTTTCTTGATATTTGTCTTTTGTGCTTCTCTTCTACTTTCATCCAATGCAATCAATTGATTTATCCTTTCATTCATTGAGTCCTTAGTCTCTTCCTCATTTTCCTGTATGAATCTATAAACTGGCAAGAGATTATTTATAGGCAATTTAACTGCTGCACCATATACTAGCTCAAAAGGTGATCTTCCAATTGCCTTCTTCACTGTTACCCTGTCAGCCCATAATGCCATCTTCAGCTTTGATTCCCAAGCCCTTTTGTTTTTATCTACCATCCTTTTAATGATTTTCATGAGGCTTTTGTTACTTGACTCTGCTTGACCATTTCCCTGTGGATGATATGGTGATGCATATGACAAATCAATCCCATAATTGTTGCAAAAATCAACAAATTCACCAGATCTAAAACACATGGCATTGTCTGTGACCACTTTGACTGGCACTCCAAATCTGATAACAATATGTTCCAAAATAAAATCCATCACCACCTTGCTTGCAGCTTTCTTACTTGGAATGGCTTCAATCCATTTGGTAAAATAGTCAGTAGCAACCAAAATCCAACTATGTCCTCCACTTGATTTTTCTAAAATTTTCCTTATAAAATCAATTCCCCATTGCTAAAATGGAGCCTCCACAGTTACAGTTCTAAGGGGTAATGCACCTTCATACTTTAGTTTTCCTAAGAACCTTTGACAGGGATCACATTTTCTTACCATCTTTTGTGCGTCTGAGAAAAGAGTTGGCCACCAATAGCCAGCTCTAAGAATTTTGTGAGCTGTTGTCTAGGCAGTATAGTGTCCACCACACACTCCTTTGTGCATGTCATTTAGCTTCATTTTCATCTACACACCTAAGTAATACATCGTCAGGATTCTTCCAATACAACTCTCCTTGAATAATGATGTATTTGATTGCAGGTAGCTTCAAGGTCCTTTTCTGACTATCACTGAGATGGGAAGGACAATTCAAATTCTGCAAATAATACACAATGTCCTTGTACCCTTCAAATTCTGACATATTAACAATTTCATTCTGAACTACATTCACTTGGCATGCTTCCAGATTTGACTGTGTCATCATCTTAGCCAAACCTTGTCCCCTTACCAATTTTGTAATCTGTATTTCAATGTTGAACTCTTGTAATTTGTTTATCCACCTGTATCTTCTTCCTGTCACTTCTTGCTGAGTAAAAATGTCTTTAACTGCCGCATGGGGTACATATGCAACTATCTGAGAGCCTACCAAGTATGGCCTGAAGCTTTTAATTGCCTTAACCAATGCATATGCCTGCTTTTCCATGATATCACATTTCAACTCAGCTACCTGCAATGACATGCTAAAAAAAGTAATAGGTTGCTCAAAACCCTCTTCATTTTTCTATAATAAATATGCAGCAACAGTATGAAAAGAAGCAAATGAGAACAACTGGAATGGCTTAGAAAAATTAGGAGAATTCAACATAGGAGCCATCTTTATAGCCTCTTTGATGTTCTGAAATGATTTAATTACTTCACTCTCCCATTTGATAGTCTCGCCCTTCTTCAACATTTTAGAAATATCCTTTGTAATCTCTGCGAAGTTGGAGATGAATCTTCTAACAAAATTAATCTGTCCAAAGAAGGACTGAATGCCTTTCACCGTTTTGGGAATTTGAATCCTGTCAATTGCAGCAACTCTTTCAGGATCAATCCTAACTCCATCCTTGGAAACAATGTGTCCCAAAAGCTTTCCTTCCACTACCCCAAAAGCACATTTCTTTGGGTTAAGTGAAATGCCATATTCCAATGCTCTAATAAAAATTTGTTCTAGGTGCATGCAATGTTTCTCTTCCTTTTTTGAATAGGCAGTTAGATCATCCTGATATACAGCCAGAATTGAGTCAATCAATCCTGCAAAAGCAACATCCATAGCCCTCTGAAATGTGGCACCAACATTTGTTAGTCCAAATGGCATTCTCACATATACATAGGTTCCCCATGGAGTGGGAAAGGCAGTCTTGTATTGTTCAGATTCTTTTACCTTTACCTGATTGTATCCTGAAAATCCATCCATCATGGATAAAAGCTCACAACTAGTTACTTTCTGCCGCATAGCCTCCATGTTGGGCAGTGGATAATTATCCTTTAAAAAAGATACATTCAGATTTCTAAAGTCCACACAAAGTCTTATATCACCATTTTTCTTTTTAACTTGGACAAGATTGGACACCCAAGTTGAGTGTCTGATAGGCAGAATTATTCCAGCCTCCCTAAGCTTCATGAGTTCTTCTTGCATTTTTGGAGCCAAAGTTGGGTTAATAGGTCATTGTTTTTGTCTGAATGGATTAGCTTCAGGCTTCAAAGGGATCTCATGCTGGAATAGGTCTTATCTATAAGCCTTTAGGTCCTCATATGACCAGGCAAAGACATGCTTATATCTTTTCAATAATGCAATTAACATGTTCCTGATGTGTGGCTTGAGCTATTTGCCAATATATACCCTTTTGGGGGCATGAGATGTCCCCAAGTTTATCTCCTCCAAGTCATTCTTTTTTGTAGGAGATGCCTTTGAAATAAATTGGTCTCTATTGTCAAATGCTCTTTCTAGAGCAACCAACCCTCTGGGGATTTTATTTGTTTTAAGCTGAATTACTTCTTTCCCCAAAAGAGTTTCTTTTCCATCCACAACTTCTACAAAATTCTGAAAATCAATCTCTTGGTTCTCATATTCATCTATGCAGTGTAGGAATCTCAACAAATCTCTATCATCATCAAATACTTGCCAACTGCATATATTTTCTGGTACTGTAGATCTAATTTTAACGTCAACATTTGTAACATCAGATAGAGTAATATCATCCGGCCTTATGGCCACATTAGCTAAAAAATCTGCCATGACATTTTTTAATCTTTCTATCCAGTTTATTGAAAAAGCATCAAATAATTCAATTGTGTCCCATACAACATGCTTGTACTGTTTTAACCTTTTATTCTTTGAAGCATATCTATCCCTAACCTGGGAAACAATTAATTCTGAATCTCCAAATACTTTTATCATTTTAATTCCATGCTTCAGAGCAACATTCAATCCTAGTAATAGAGCTTCATATTCTGCAATATTATTTGTGCAGGCAAACTTTAACAAGAAGGAGAACTTCAGGAGCTTACCTGCTGGAGACAAAAATACAACTCCAGCACCAGAACCTTCCTTTGAACAAGCTCCATCAAAATACATAGTCTAGAGACCCTGTTAGTCAAGCTCTTGAATGCAAGTATCTCTCCCTTTACCTCCTTGATTATCTGAGACAACTCTAAAATTTTCACAGTCAGTGTTCACAAAACAGACATGCTCATCTGGATCTTGATCTTCAACTGTCTCTAGTGACCTTTCTTCTCTGACCAGTTTAACGTTTTTACCGTTCATTGGAATCATGGCATATGATAGATCTAACTGCATACTTCCTCCAATCAATGCTGCCCATCTTCTTGACAACAACATACCATATTGTGGTTTTATGTCAACCACTGTTATGTTCATTCTGTATGTTTTTTCTGGATATGCTGCTAACCTAAAATCCACATCCTTCATGATTCCAATAACTGGTACCTCCCTAGCATCCATTGCATAGCATTTTCCACATGCCTTATCTATCTTCAATCTAGCTTGTTGCATGATAGCCAGAGGCATAATATTTGTTGATGCTCCTGAGTCAAGCATACAATTCCTAATTGTTTTTCCATTAATAACAAGGGAGACATAAAATGGCTCAACTTGTGATAGACATTTTGTCATTGTCACCCCAGATAAACTTCAGGAACCTCATCCTCTTTAACACACAAGCCCTGTTTCTTACCTTGAACCTCAACATTTTGCTCGGCTTGATTAACTACTCCTGAGATTAGGGACAATGCCTTATTTCTGAATTCTTCAATTTTCATCATCTCCATCAACAAAACTGAGATCTTTACTTGGGATAAAACTTGAGTTATGTCAAAGGGAGCATAATTTTGTATAACAGTTGTAGCCTGAGCTGTGGTTTTACTATTATCCTGAGCTGATCCAACTTTGATTTTAATGACCTTTTGACTGTCATCCATGACCTGAGAACTCTTATTTTGATCCTCATTTTGGGGGACTTTAATTTCTGGTCTTTGGGAATTAGGACCTAGTTTTTGCTTAGAACTTTTCTTGTTATCATTCCATCGCGTTTTACATGGTTTAGCCCCTTTATGATTATGCACTAGTTGATTCACAAAGGTGCTTTCTAGTTGACGTGGATTGTCTACCTGAGCTTTACCTCTAAGATTATAATTGCTCTTGACCTAAGCCACTGCTACAGCTGTGAGAGCTCTAATTTCTTCATCAGAAGGTCTCTTCAAGTTATTCAGAAAAATGTGTGAGTCCTGAGCATAAGCATAGTTATCTTCATCATCTTCATCACAGGAACCTGCTGGCAGACCTAAGTTCCATAACTTGCACTTTCATCTACATCATAGGAAGAACACTCCCTATTTGTGAACAACATATTTACATTATCATCCTCCATACAATGTGGCTCATTGCATTCATCACAGGCAACAACATTATTATATAAAGATTGAGCAATCATACATTGCGATTGTGAATGAGGCATTTGACAAATTATGCACCATGGGGTGTCATCGACAATATTAATAGCCTTCTTCAAAGGATCAGGAGTATCCTTTGCATTTTGAGCTCTTTGATTGGTGTTACTGTTATGTGGGAGGATGGGTTTACCATTATGCCAATTAGTGTTATATGGCATATCATGTAATGATGGTCTCTTTTCTTGTCTTTGGTAAACCTGTCTGTTGGGACCTATTCCCTTTTTATATTTAGTAAGTCTATAACTTAAGTCCTTAACAACAATTGTCAATTTATCTAATTTATCCTTAGAAGTAGATGCATTACCTTGTGTACCTTGAGACTTATTATTTGGATTTTGCAGAATCTTTACATCATCCCTTCTGTTTGTCTTACCAGATGCTTTTCTAGTATTTTCAATATTGGTTGCAATTCTAAAAGCATCCCTGAGGCTAGCAGGACCCTTATCTCTTAACCCATAAGCCATTTTAGCATCAAAAGCATTTATGTACAGCACCATGCACATTGGTTCATTAGGTCTCATGTGAGGTGGTAATTTGTTCAACACTTTAGTGAATCTAGCATTAAAATCTGCAACCTGCTCATTTGACTCCTTAGTGATTCTAGTGAATTCATTTACAAAAAAGATTGGATTAGTCTTATCACCATACTGCTCCTTAAAAATCCTTCTGAAATCATCCCATGATGAGATACTCCGGTCAGGCAGACTTTTATACCATTCTCTAGCTTCATCAACTAAGGATTGCATAAACAATTTCATAAAAAAATCTTCATGCTCAACCTCAAAGTTGTCCATGACATTTTGAAAAGCCTTCAAATGATCTTCACCTGACACAATATTGTTTCCTGAAAACTTTGGTACCTACGGCCTCACATGTTTGTCAATGGGGTTAGGGTAGCCAGGAATACTATAAAAAACAAGCTGCCTGAATCTGTCCAGCCACATAGGCTATCTACCAAACTGATTAACATTGGCATTCCTATTGGCATTCTGATTTCTCACATTATTTAATGGTACCCTAACATTGTTTACATTCTGTCTCTGATCATTCTGCTGATTATGGATTTCATTTCTTGCTAGTTTCTCAGCACATCTGCATTATCAAGGGTGGGAACTGAATTATGTTGAGCAATTTTCAAAGCTTGTACCCTTTGTCTCATATCATCCCTAATCTTCACTACCTGTAGATATTCTAATTCAGCCCTCAGGCTCTTGATTTCTTCAGCTAATTCATCATCTCTAGGCATAGAAGAGGATGGTCCCATTCCATTTTGGTCATCATCATCATCCCTTAGGGACTCAATTTCTTCAAATCTGTCAGGAGGATCTAAGAAAGGGCGTTCCTAAAACACCTCTGACCTCATTCTCAATCTGTCACCTTGTTGCCTTTCAAATACATCTTGAATTTTAGCTTATGTATTTGAAAAATAGGGTGCCTACTGCTCTGAAGATCTAGGATTGTCTGGGATATTATCATTATTTCTAGGAGAACCTTCTTGACTGGCTTGAATAGTCCTTTTTTTCCTGTACATCATTTTTCTGGGTAATTCTTCAAACAGAGGATTATGCAGGGATCTTCTCCCTTGCATACAAATTTTTACTTTACCGGTTAGGAGATTTGTTCAGAGTCGCCACCTACAACTAGGAATTAATTTTCACCAGGGTTCTTACACAAAGGTTCCCCAGTCGAGTCACCAAATTTGTCAGGAGGATCTAAGAAAGGGCATTCCTGAAACATCTCTAACCTCATTATCAATCTGTCACCTTGTTGCCTTTCAAATACATCTTGAATTTCAGCTTCTGTATTTGAAAAATAGGGTGCCTGCTACTTTGAAGATCTAGGATTATCTTGGATATTATCATTATTTCTGGGAGAACCTTCTTGACTGGCTTGAACAGTCCCTTTTTTCCTATACATCATTTTTCTAGGTAATTCTTCAAACAGAGGATTATGTAGGGATCTTCTCCCTTGCATACAAATTTTTACTTTACCGGTTGGGAGATTTGTTCGGAGTTGCCACCTACAACTAGGAATTAATTTTCACCAGGGTTTTTACACGAAGCTTCCCCAGTAGAGTCACCAAATCTGTTGGATTTTTTCCCAAACTGGATACTTCCCAGTTATCCCTACAAGGTAGCCATCATTGATCAATAGGATTTCCAGGCCAGGGGCCAATAGTACAAGAGATAGACTCTATAAATATCTCCTCTTCTTCTTTAGGCTCTGCAGAACCAAGGGGGTATTCCCTATTCAACATCTATAACATATGCTTATGGAGATTACTGGGATGTTGATACAAAGCATATAAATCCTCTTTTTTGCAGACCAAAACTGTGAAATAAGTGCAAAGGGGCTAGCTTTGGGCCTATGTTCAGTTGTGAGACAGAAGATTTTAGTCCTAAAACTACTTCTTATGTCCTAATGGTTTGTATTGAAGTTTAAGTTTGTTTTTGTATTTAGATGCAAGACTGGGACTTTGGGTTGTAGCCTTAATACAAGACCAGACTGGTGCCTATCAAGGGCTCAGAGTATATATATATATATATATATATATATATATATATATATATATATATATATATATATATATATATATATATATATATATATATGAATGTTTACCATAGACTTAAAACAATAATCAGATTTCAATGGGTTTTTTGTAATGTTTGCCTTACAGACACTACCCAAGACTAAGTATTCAATTATTTCTGCTTACAAACATCCTCACTGCAATATATTCTTCCCAACACTTAACCCAAAACATTTAATCTACTCCTTGAGCATAAGTAAAAGATCAAGCATTCAACATAGCAAACTCATATCCTAGAATCTCAAACACCCCTTAGCTGTTTAGATTCAGAAGAACACATTCAACTTGGAGACAAACAACAAAATACATGCAATGAAGCATTACTCATTTAAATCAACATGAAATTGATGAATTCTATGCATAAACATTCAACATACAACTCATAAACTCACAAGGCACAAAACAGAGCCACCAACGAAGTTGTGTCTTATTACAGCACGAAAATTTGCCAATTCTTCAACAACAAATGAGTAACACAATTTACATTTTATAGCAAGACTGTGCACCCAACAAATTAATTACATGGCATTTTCAAAATCCTGCCAAATACACTGCACCATTAGAATGGCGCCCAAAATATTCAATGCAGCAGGGGACAAAGAGGGAAAAGTAGGTGGAATTAGGAACAACACCGCCGCCTGAAGATTTTTTCATCAAATTTGGTGGTTGGCCAATCAATCATACCCATACCTCTATGCAAATAGCCAATAATGGCATACCAACCCACAGCTTCTGGAAATGCAGCTAACTATGTACTTCTGAAGTTTTCCTGCCTGAAAACAGTTACAGATACAAAGAAAATCCCTCGCCCTCTGAGATTTGAATTGGTGCCATTGATTTACTCCCTATCACTGAGATACACGGCCTCAAATCACTTGAAAAGTTGCCAGCCAATTAGAATGTGCTTCTATCGCTGACTTTTTTGCCATCTATTTTGCCCTTTTTCGCTCTATATATGCAAAAGAACATGCATATACATTCAAATGCCTGCATACAAGCCACGAATGCCAAATACTTATAGAACACTTTGCAATCACTATCGGGTCTAGCTTGCATCCCAACCCCTTACATCTTTGCTTTGTACATTGCACATACAAACACCACATACAACTTGCAGATTTCAAATTCTTATAAAGCAGATTGGAATCATTTTGAAATCCGGCATATATCTAACTCCCTTTGTATATCGGCATACATACAATGCACAATATACACTCTGCGGATGCCAGCCACCTTATCAGCCAGATTACATCCCCCCTCACGTCTGGGCCTTGTATATGCACACTTGTACATTCGCTTTGTATATAACATATACAAACAACCTGAGACATACAAGCTGAGGGCCCCACCACATGTATATTTTCCTTTGCATGTTTCGATTGTATGTTAGGAACATACAAACCCAACATACAATGCGTGGACTCCACCTGCCTTACAAATGCAATTAACTATCTTCACCATGTCCACCTTGCACTTGTTCACTTGTATATCCCCTCTTGTATATTGGACATACATTCGCCTTTGTATATTTGACTTGTATGCTGCCGATGAATGTTGTTTCGCTGATGACCCCTTCACTGTAGCGAATGCATGTCTGCCAATGTACCTTTTGCTTGCATGTTTCCCTTTTTATCTAGCCATTGCATGTCAAAACATACAACACAAATATACATGCAAACCCACACATACAAGCAGGGAATATTCCCAAAATCTGTGACAGATTCCCCAATGCATATAATCAATTTTTTTCACTTGTTTGAAGGCCGATTGAACATTTTTGGCCCACTAATGTATATTTGGACTTGTACATACAAAAACACATACATTCGACAGATTTCACCGCTACACAGAGTGATTTTTTTAAACTTAGCATTTTTTCTTAAGTGCGATGGGAAAAAGTGGTAAAACACTGCATAGGGGCCAGTCAACCAATGAGCGCCAAGGCATGAAAATACAACTTAAGCAACCAGGAACCCTCTACAGGAAGTCAACAACAAAATAGGAGATGCAATGCAGAAGGCCGAGGGAAAAATAAACTAAGGCATCAAGGGTTTGAAAGAATAAAAATATGGGCTTACAAACTTGACTCAGAACCCTAACCCTAGGTGGGCACCACCAGCTTGCAATAATGACCATATGCCTAAAGATTGTCCTAGAGGAAACTTGCAACAAAAGGTAGTAGAACAATGGAGACAAGGACTGCAAATAGAGACATCGTCTACATAATATAAGTATCAATCGTCTGGCATGCAAAATGTAGTTCTAGTAGCTCAAATGTAAGGTATGTCTATAGAGAAAGAAGCATAAATTTCTCCAGAACACACACTTTTCTCCTAGGTTGAAGAAGAAATAGTAGTGTTTGCAAATGATGCCTTGACTTCAAAGACTCCGCAAGTGCAGTCTAATTACTACACACAGTCAAAAAGAAAAATCATTGAAAATCAAGAAAGCATGCTACATCTAGATCTACATTTAGGAAGAATCCAGTAATTCAAGTCACTTACCCACAAATGCAAAAGGTAGACAATGCTGCGATAATGCCAAATTATGGGGTTCCAAGTCCATCAACTGAAAGGGTAAAATACTCCGGATATGTTCTAAGATCACAATTGCTTGGGCCATTGAATGTAGTAGAGAAACTAAAGAAATTACCTGCTAATGTTTCACTATGGAATGTGTTGTCTATTCCAGAACAAAAGACTCTACTTCGAGAAGCGTTGAATGAGAAAGAGAAATCAGTGGCTACAATTCCCACGGGAGATGCTAGCAAGGAAAAGTGACTGCATAAGGAACAAATGAAGAACGCGCAGTCACGTCTAGTAGCTGCTCTTGTGTATTTTAAGGTAGAGGTAGGTAAAACCAAACCTACACCCTTCTATTTGACCCTCATAGTGGGTAAAAAATTGTTACATAATTCAATGATAGATTCAGACGCAAGCACCACTGTAATGCCCAAACAAATAGTTGATGCCCTTCAAATAGAATTTGAGCCTATGAAAAAGGGGGTAATGCAGCTTGACAAAAGGAAGGTGCAATCAATGGGATTTATCAAAGAACTTCCACTCACATTGTATGCATGTCTGAATATCACTGTTTTGCAAGAAATGTTTGTAATAGATATTCCTTTGATCTTTGGCTTATGTTTATCTAGGGATTTTACAACTAAGATTGGGCGTTCCCTCTCCTTAGATTGGTCTCATTTGATCTTAAGAACCAAATATGACTCTAAAATGAAAGTGTTGTCAGAACCACTACATAAAAAACATATTATTGAAGAAGTAATGGCAAATTTTGAAGCCACTCACACTATGATCACAAAAGATGAGATGTTCAACATGGAAATGCTAGATGACGAGGTTGTACTAAGTGATTGAAATGAAGAAGTTCTATTAGAAGTTATGCAAAATGATCCCTATGGAAACTATGATTCTATTGGTTTAGGGACGTATGTGATTTTTGAAGAAGATCCACTGATTCTAGAAGTAATGAGTGCATCAAAGAAAGCAAAAGAAGTTTCAAAAGGAGACTTTCACTCTAGACATTGAAGTTTTTCTTGATTGGTCAATTGGGCTTAAGGGAGCTAGAACCCATGTATAATTGGAACCAAGAAAATTTAAACAAAAATTTGGCTGCTCATTGGATGAGGGCCACTATATATATTATCTTCTTTCATCTATTACATTCCAGACTTTCTAGCTACATTTTTGCTATATCATATATGTTATGGAGTAAAATGTTTTACCTCCTAGTTTAGCTCCTAGGTCCCCATGTTTACACTCTACAAGCAAAATTATTCATCTTGATGAGAAATCCCTTGAAACCCATGTCAAATGGGAACTAGGGGCCCATTTAATGCTTAGGTCTTGACCAAAAAGGTGCCTTGGGACTTGGGCACCCATGCCCAAGTCCACCCTAATTGGTCAGGGTAAAATTAAATGTATTTCAACATAGGACTCTTAAATGGGTCCTCCATTGTTGGCTCCTTCAATTAATTTGTGAAAGTTTAACGAGATAGCATATATAAATAAGTGTTTGAATTCATTTTGTGACAAGTTGATGATAGCAAGGTTATGATATTGAGAAAAGAAGCAATCAAAGCATTCATTATGTTATTGTTGCATACTTGTGTTTGTGTTGTACATGTTTTTTGTAGATTTGGAATCATCATCAACATCCTTATGAGTTGAAGAATCTTCATCCTCCTAAGGGCTTCACCTCCAAGGTGACATTATCATTGTGTTTGAATCATTTCATCATCATTTAGATTCTCTTTAGCCTCTGTCCTACAAGGACGCACTCTCTCTAACAATGGTGTTGGGAAAGCTTGAATGCTAACCTGGGATTTGATTGAGGTAAACACCACAACTCCCAAACCCCTTTTCTTCTTATGTGCAGGTTACATATGCGAGAATTGCAGAAGTGAAGGTACACGGAGGTTACTTAAGGGATAAAGATTCAAGATAAAAAAAGAGTTCACAAATTCCACTGTAGTAGACTTGGGCACTAGCCCTAGTGTCCAACAACTAAAACAAACCCTAGATTCAGCATTAGGGCATCATCTACAAAATTTTTCCAATTTGGAGATTTCAAAGATCAGGACTTTCTAGACTTGGACGCTAGCCCCAGAGTCTTCTGACATTTGAGCTTCTAAGGGATAGGTTACCACATCTCACTGATCATCTTGGTACTTTTAGATCTTGGCTTTTTATTGGTGTTTGTTTGTTATAAGATGATTATCACAATTCTAGGGTTTAGTGCATTGATTGGCCTAGGGTTTGATAAAAGGCTTGGTTGAATCACATCTTTCCATAGCAAACAAGAGAACAAAATTAGTAACTGAGTCCTCTTTCACCGTGTAGTGATGTAGCTCAGTTTTGTCCTTGAATGTTGTAGTGAAAGGAGGGTTTGATCTTGTGTACTCACATACTTTATATCCATCTCTCTTTTCATACTAAACAATATACTATTTACAATCAATATTTCTTCAGCATACTAATATTTCTTTAGCATACTATAATATTTTCCATTCTATTTACCATAATTTTTAGTTCCCTGCAGCTCCCGAGTTATCCTTCGATTCCTCTAAGGTTTGCAGCTCTGCCCAATCCACTCCTACACCATCAAATAGGCCCATCACTGTCTTCATAAAAGCTACCCCCCAATGGACCTCATTGCATATCTCGACCTCCAATCGGCCAGCCATGAGAGTCACAAACGAGATCCACGGTTCATTGTACCTCAGTAGCACCTCCGACCAACAATGCCCCTCTAGTCTGAAGCCTAATCTAGGGATGGCTAGCTCCAACATCTTGTCCAAACCCCCTCGCCACTTTTCCTAGATGAGCACTTGTTCCATCTCTCAAACCATGTCCTTTGATTCCCCAAGGTCAAGGAGAATGCCCACAAACATGCATGCAATGTCAGTGTTCACCTGGTAATTCTCATTCAAATTCATGAACACCTCTCCTAGGATCATGCCAATCACATGGAGAGCAATAGCCAAATTAAGTTTGAAGATTCCCCTTAACCTTTTATCTATAAGCGGGCCTCAGAAGGTCATTTGTCTTCGCTTCCCAATTAGAATCACTGTCAACTCCTTGATAGAATAAGACAATGCAATGCATTTGGTCTCCAACGAGTGGGATTAAACAAAACTATGAATCAAGCTCTCACATAGATTGCAATTAATCTATTATTGTTCATCACTTGCTATCTCACTCCCATGCCTCTGAGTACTCATAGTTGCATCATTACTATCTCACATCCTCCCTTCTCTACAAAAAAACCATGTTAAACTACCTATTCAGCATCCTCCACAAGCCACCTATCACACAACTCATCATTCCCCTGGCCCCATGTCTTTCCTAACGTCATCAAGATTTTTCTCTCCAGCCTCCAATCATGTGGTAACTCTCTCTAGCTCTCTATCAGAGAGATCCTGCTTTCCTCTTGAAGAAGCAATCCTAGGTTAGGGGTCACCTTGGCCCACTCAGCTAATGAATGTCCAATCAACATATCCTCCTCCATATCAAATTCCACATTAGCCACCCTATTAGCCACTCTTTTGTATTCCCTAAACACACAGTTGATTTTGTAATTTGTGAATTTGTGCAATAGTGCCAATCCTCTTTGAAGTAGATTATTTAATCTCCAGTTTAGTGTTTGTTTATTATGAATAACATTGATAATTATTTGGGAGTCACCTTCTATATGGACCCTTCTAACCCCTAACAAAAGACAAAGATGCATACTAATAATGAAGACCTACATTTTTGCCTCATTGTTTGACATAATCCCAAGACGTTTTGCAACTGCTCCACAAAACTTGCCTTCATCATCTCTAAACATACATCCAATTGATGCAGGCCCATGGTTTCCCCTTGAGGCCCCATCAAAGTTTATCTTATGCCATCCCTTATCGGGAGCCTTCCATCTTGCCTCTGCTCTACCACCTAGTGGATGATCCTACGGGCACTCTGGACATAGAAATTTGATGGTGCTAAGTGTAGAAATTTGATGGTGCTAAGGGACCGGTGTGTGTCTAAATCTCACCTAAGAGGACAAGATTCTCAGAGCTTTCAGTTTCATTTTAATTGTACAAATAATGAAGCGAAATATGAGTCATTAGTGCATGGTCTAATTCTTGCCAAAAAAATGGGAATCAAATGGTTGAAAGTGTATGGGGATTCTAAGTTGGTGATTAAATAGGTCAGAGGAACATCATCTAAGAATGTTAGAGTGAGGTCCTATCACCATCGAGTATGGGATTTGATTGAAGGATTTGATGCCTTCAATATTGAAGTCATCTCAAGGGTTCAAAATACTGAAGTAGATAAGATGACATAGATTGGGTCACAATTCGATCCAACAAGCAATCTTTTGACAAACGAAATGCAGTCAAAATGGTCATTCGGCCTGCTATCCCAAACAACGAAGATTATTGGCAACTCTTTGAGAGAGACTCTCAAATTGCATTGTTCTTACAACAATTAGGAGAGTTTGTTGATCAACTTCAGTCCAAAATTGAAGAATCTTATGGTGACCAAATAGTTTAACTAAAATCAAATAAACTTCTAAAAGGATTGATAACTCTTGAGAGTCTTTTCGATCCTAATGATGCAAAGTTGGACAAAAGAAAATTTGTGGCAAATAAGGATGATTATTCTGAAATAGAAGTCAAAGATGGCAAGAAGATCAAGGTAGGAAATGTTACTACCTAGGTTGAAAGAGACAAGTTAATCTCCTTATGTGATAAATATGATAGGGTGATAGCTTGGAATTATGATGATCTTTGGGGATATAATAAATAGATCATGCATCATACTATTGAGTTGGTTGAAGGGTCAAAGCCAATTTGATAGAAACAAAGGCCTGTTAACCCAAAAATCAAATCTCTCATGGCCCAAGAACTCAACAAATTGATCGAATCTAAAATCATCTTTCCAATCAAGCATTCAACATGGGTGTCAAATCTGGTTCCAGTTAGAAATAAAAATGGTGAAATCAAATTATACATTGATTTTTGGGACCTGAATGGAGTGTGTCTCAAAGATCACTACCCTCTTCTTCAATGGAGCAGATTCTTCAAACAATGGCAGGAGAAGAAAGATTCTCTTTATTGGATGGATTCTCAAGGTATAATCAGATTTGGCTGAAGGAAGAGGATCAACATAAGACTACTTTTACTACCAAGTGGTGAATTTTTTCCTATGTAAAAATTCCTTTTGGCATTTCAAATGCTGGAGCAACCTTCTAGTGCGCCATGGATATTGCATTCATTGGGTTGATAAATAAAATTATCCTGGGTTATCTTGATGACCTCACTACATTCATCAAATCGAAAGATGATCATTTTGATCATGTAGAGATGATCTTTCAAAGGTATCAGGAGTTTGGAATCTTAGTGAATCCAAAGAAATGTGTGTTTGGTGTACCACAAGGTAAATCACTTGGACATATTGTTTCTAAGGAGGGAATCTCGATAGACCCAGACAGAGTCAAGGCCATCATGGATCTGCCCTTACCAATAAATAAGAACGTAGTGCAGTCTTTCGTAGGAAAGATCAATTTCGTAAGTTGCTTCATTTCAAACTTTGAAGGACTGGTTAGACCCTTTCAATTTGATGCTTAAAAAAGATTTGAGTTTCAAATGGTCTCCTGAATACAGATAGGATTTTGAAAAGATTAAGATGGCTATCTCGATAGCCCTGGTTTTTGTTTAATCCAAAATTCTCAAGGGGTTTCATGATGTATGTGTATGGAGGAGAACACAACATAGCCGCAGTATTAACTTAGAAGGATGGTACTCAAACTGAAGAGCATCCAGTTTCATTCTTTTCAAGTACCTTGTGGGGATATGAATCAAAGTATAATTTTGTAGCAAAACAAGCCCACGCAATGGTGAAAGGCTTGAAGAAATTTCAGCATTTGGTAACTGGAAATAAGATCATAATATTTGTGGCCCATCCAAATGTCCAAGAATATATAATGGAAGGAGAAATTACTGAGAAAAGGGCGAATTGGATCACTAAGATTTTGGAATATGATGTTGAAGTTAAGTTGTCATAACCCCAAAATAACACTCAAAAATACTTGAGGATCTTTTCCTTTGTAAATCGATTCACATAATTAATATATACAAAGGCTTACATTAATATCAAATGCACATTTTATATCATTAAGCTTGCATCATTTAGTAAATGCTTAAATGGATCCTAATCACACAAGGTGTGATCCTTACCAATAGATGCCTCTCCCTAAAAGTCACAACCGCTTCTCTGCATAGGTAGAAATAAGGAGAGTTTAGTTTGACAAAGGAAAGGTAAGACAACAACAAGAAAAGAGGAGAATAGGGACACAAATCAGACAATGAATTAGGTGAGTCCTCTCACTTAGTTTTAATAGTCAATGTCTTCCAAAAGATGCCACAAGCATTTTGTATGATCTTGATATCTATAGATAAAATTTGTAGTTCTGACTCCATTATATTCACCGAATGGATTCATTGTTTATGGTCGTCCCTCCTTAATACATCAAATTCAAATATATTCATTCAAATGTGCCAAGAACTATGCATTATTGTTGATCATTCCTGTTATTATGTCCATATTTGATTAATCCATTGCATCTGTACTGACGGGTATTGGATCTGTAGAATGCATGGCCATATATCTAGGATCGACTAACATTAAGATTGAAATATATATATTTCTGCACTCTGCTATATTGTAATCGCAGGGCTCATTTGATTATACACTTATGTTAATGCTTCCAAGGGTAATCTATACAAATGCATATAAATTACTAGCAGTGTATATTCTATTGCTTGTTATGTGTTGGATTTATCAGAAAGAGGAATCGGGAGTAAGTTGGTTTGCCTAAAAGCTCCATCTAAGATTCCATCCCACAGGCCTAAGATAAGGGTTGGACCATGGAGGGATGGGGGTCCCACCTAAGGATTTAGCCCCACACGCCCAAAGCAAGGGTTGGGCAATAGAAGGTGGTATGCCTTAGGCCACTTAGATTCTATTAATACCTTTCCCTTGATAATACAAATGTTTTCAGAAGTGTTGTCATGAGTAGAGTATGCAGATAGTAAGCCCCTAGGCAAGAGGGTTTGTGATTGATAAACTCTTGAGTTTTATCCAAGGGCTTCAGGGCAGATTCACCCTCGGCACACTTCTTTGCTTACTAGAAAACAATCATGATTATGTCTGATTTTTGGATATTTGTTCTTAAAGCTAACCTAGGAACTTGTGGATATGTATGCATATGGTAAATGTAGGTATCACTTCAAGAAGGCTTTTAAGCGAGAATAAAGATAAAAAAACCTTAACTCTCAAGCAACATTAGAACCTGACAGGTAAGGGACATCACAGTGGTATCAGAGCATCTTTCCTATCACCCCATGGGAAATAATGCAAACCTATCACTGAAGAGGCTCTACGACTAGTACCCAAGGAAACAACCTCATGGATGACCCATTAAGAAATGAACTTAGGGCTTCATAGAGAATAATGATAAAAAAACCCAAGCCTTATTGGAACAAAATGAAAAAACTAACCAAGATTTACTTCAAGCCCTCCAAAACTTGAACAACAATAATACAAAAGAAGCAACCTCTAACCACTCCGAGAACAACCATCCCACACCCTTACAAGACACAAGCTCTAGGCCCACTCGACCCAATTTGTTGCCAAATGAAGAACCTATGAAAGAAAGTAATATTAATAGGCCTCCTGTAGAGAATGTTATGAGATAGTCGCAGCCTATTATAGGCTAGAATGTCATAACTCGATACTTTCCAATTAAAGATTGGAAAGACTTCATGAAGATCAGTCAATTTACAATAGTCTCTACTCTTGAAAGTACTCTAGAGTTAGCCTATATTTGTTGAAGGAAGAAGATTACTTGTTACAAAAAGACAAACAAAAAGACAAACATTAAATAAGAACAAAGACACATATGAGGTGCGCCGATCCTTAATGAGGATCAATTTAGCATTGAAGGTATATCGTTGGAAGGGAGACATCCCTTGGAAGAAGACCCATCGACAACTATAAGAGGCATCGAGCAAGTCTCAAGATGCACCAAGGAAGAGGGATAAATTAATAGGTGATCAATATCCATATAATCATTATAGCAGTCCACTCAATCTTTCCTGAAGCAATCATAAATCACCATTGAAACATTCAATCAGTCATAAGCATTTTGATATCTTAAGACTGTCATACTACAACAAAGAGCCAAAAAGGTATATCTTATCTCTCAACTTCATAATGTTAATATGCATGCTTTATAAACCATATGATGCATTTACATTTCAGTATATTTTAGATGAACAATTGTATAAGAAAGTAGTATTATAGCTATCATCAATTAAGGAATGAATCCATTATATAATATCATGAATTTTGGAAACTAAGTAATTTTGTATTAGTTTAATGGTTATACATGAATTTAATATTATATGAGGCAGTGGTAGCGAATAATATAGATTCCTTATGTGCATGGATATGAGAATATATTTAACTTGAAATGAATGTTGTAATTCAATGAATGTGATAGCTAAAATCCTTAGACAATTAAGTGCATGAAATTGTGAAAGATATGGAACCATGAGGCACATGAATAAACATGAAAACTATGAAAGAAGGCATATGGAAAGCCTCATTATGAAATCATGGCATCTTGTGATCCATGGTGGATCACAAGATGAGAAATATTGGATACCCTTAGGACACAACTCATGATCCATCCAAGAAAGGTGTTCGAACCTCCTTATTAATCGCCTTTTCGTCCATCATAGTAGGGTGAATTAGGGATGTATATGGAACATAGGTGAACCCCAAGTGGATGAAGAACAATGCGTGTTGTGTGAAGTCCCTTGGACCAAGAGACGAAGAACACCGCATGTAGTGTGAAGCTCTTGAGCCTATGATAATTTATGAGCTCATGATAATTGTGCCCGGCGTGAGGTGACTCTCGATGGAATGAAGAATGCCGCATGTTGTATGAAGTTCCATTGATCCAAATAGTGAGGAACACCGTGTGTAGTGTGAATCCTTTGGGCCTCTGTGGGGATGAAATGTGCCCTAATACATCCGTACTTAGGTGGAAGATGAGGATGATTAATGAGAAGGCAACCAAGAACCCAATCAAGGTGGAGCATGGGAAGTGTATGAACAAATGATAAGTTGGAAAAATTATATAAGGACATGAATATACAACTTACATATGGATGAATAATGATTATATTGTTAATATGATGAAGTGAAAAGAAAATGAAACTCTAATGTTCTCTTTTGTGAGTTGAATTGTGCAAGGTTAAAGGAAAAATTGGGACTCACTAGAAGGTGACATTACACGTGGTATCAGAGCATTTGACCTGCCATCCTGTGAGGAAATTTGATGCAAGCTCACTCAAGAAGGTACAACACACATAACAACAACAACCAAATGGATGAGGCACTAAGAGCATTCATAGTGGAACAAAACAAGACAAACCAAGCTCTCCATCAAGCACTACAAAATATGGACAACACTATCGAGAGTTTGAAGATCCAAGTAACTAATGGAAAGGAAGTGGGATCGAACCACACTGAAAATAGCCAATCCTCATCCGCTTCAAAAGTGCCTATTGGGACCTAAAATTACCTAACAGAATTTGCAAAAATTTTAGGATTCCCATATGAGAAAATCAATTTTTGGTGCTCAAAAATACACCTGAAGATCATGTTCAAGGAGCCTACTTTGGAGAGCCATCTTTCAAAGCCCATTCAATTTCATGCAAAATCACTTTGCAAGCATACTCATACATCATATCGAAGTGTGCATGTCTGATTTCAACTTCCTATGATGAGATTTGATTGAGTTTGGAGAAGTCAAGTTTAGGGGTTTTGGAAAAGTCTGATGTTTGAACATTGTCAAAACTCTCCAGTGACCTACTTTGGAGGGTTATAACTTGAAGCTTGTTTAGTTTCATACCAAACCACTTGGTAGGCATACTAATCTATCATAAATGAGTGCTCATGTATGATTTCAGCCCCCCATGATCAGATTTGACTAAGTTTTCAAATACCAAGTTGAAGGGTTCTGGTAAGGTTTGTTATGTGCACAGTGTGAAATCTGCCCGGGAGGTTAACTTTGGAGGCTAATATCTAGCATCTGGATAATTTTCATGATGAATCAGTTGGTGTTCCTGATTCATCCTATGAAAATGTACTTCTATGTCCGGTTTCAAGGCTCCAGCATCTTGTTTGTTATCTTTTCAAAATCAAAAGCAAACACACTTAGTCCTGATTTTACAGTTTCAGCTACAGAGAGGTCAACTTTGACCCTCAATATTTTAAGAAGAAAGATGATTGGTAAGAAACCATCTTGCACACATACTCATTTGACCTAAATGAGATAATCCCCCAGGTTGCAGACCCTCAAAATCAGATTTGATATTTTTTCGAAGGAGGAAATTGGCAAGCTCCAGATGAGTTTAGATAGGTTCAAAAAATGCTGAATGAGTTACTTTGATTACGAGCAGCTTTTAATCCTAATAACTTCATGTCAATTCGTCTGACAACCATACTCCCCTATCATAATTCAACATGCAGGTGTATTTTCATGGTTTTTGGAGATCGTTTGATCAATTTTCTAGGGCAATTCTAAAGGCTACTTGGCCTATTTTGACTGCTGTGCAATATGTCTAAAAAGGGATTTTTGATGATAACCCATTTCATATTTTCACTCTAGAAGCACATTGGAGGGAAACACTATAATTACATTCCAGGAGATGAAAAGTCTTCTCCATGCCTGTGTCAAAATAGGAGCTTTAAAACAGAGAATGGACATCTATCAAATCATATCGGAACGAAAATAATATATCGGTGAGAGATTAATATAGTCTCTCCAATATGCTGATAAAATGGGCCCCTCAAAATGAATAACAAATGACATATCGGGATACGGTAGAAGTAATTTTAGAGTTCCCCCGAACTGCCGATGAGTTGGGTATCCAAAGGCTTTTACATGCAAAGGCTAGGAGATATAAAGTAAACAAATATATTATCGGGTAATCTACAGAACTGAAATGTGGTCCCAGCAAAATCCCGATGGAAAATAAAGGTATAACTATTATCAAAGAGAGCAATGGGAAAAAGTATAAATATTGTCAAGAGGAAAATAAATATATGCAGAAGGTGCAAACAAAAAAATAAATGAGGTAAGATTATAGTAAAATAAAAATATAAACGTCATATTTTCGTGGAAGGGGATATAAGGTGGAGAATCATTAAAAAAAGGAATATAACTGAGAAAATGAGATAAATATTAAAGTATTGAAAATACTTTTTTATGCAAAGTGAAGATTTTATAAGGTTCTAATATATTTTCACTAAGATATGAAATATCTTAAGAGAGGGAATAAGTGTTTACCTAAAGAAATATTTCAATGACATGGAAGTGCATAGGTAAAATATTTCCAAAGGAGGTAAATAAGATTATATCTCCCATATTTGGTAAAAATTAAAGTGAATTCGCCGGTAAAGCACTTGGTAAATGGATTTCACACAGAGGTGAAATGGAAGTGAGAAAGGATTTAAAGGGAAATCAAAATCCAAAAAGGAAGTTCTTCATGGGTAAAAATGCCAAGGGAATACTTGCAAACCAAATAAATAATCATTTTACCTGATAAATATTTTATGGTGGCCTAGTTATTTTCACATAATGATTATTTTAGCCAAGAAAAGGTAGAAGGATACACAAGTATGAGCATGAAGATTGCCAGTAAAAGAGAGACGGCAATGATTATCATTAAAATTAATTAAGATACAAATATGAAGGATAAAATTAGATATTTTATTCCTACCAAATAATTGATTAATGAAGAGCTACATCGAATGGATATGTGAAGGGTTGTAACCCTAAAATCCAAAAGTATTTATTGGAGATGAAAATCAAAGAATAATCATCAAGCAATGAACCAAGAAATATCAATAGAGAGCAACTTAGGGTTAGATAAATATATCAAGAATGAAGCCCTCTAAACATATATTGTAAAACTTTATTGGATGGAGAAATGAATATTTTTATCTGATGTTTCAACCCTTGGTGTTCAGTTATTTGTTAATATTCAACCATATGTGTTATTTGTGTTGTCTCCAAAATGGTCTCCTTTGTTATTTAAATTAATATATCAAGGATGTATTTAATTTATCTAGTCACATTTGTTGATTCAGTGTGTTCTAATTGATTGGTTTCTGTAAGGAGTTGATTTAAGTCCTAAGTTGTTAAGAACAATTTTGGTCAGGTTTCCTTCTTGCCAGAATTAAACTTCCTTTCAGTTGTTCACAGTAACCTAGGAGAATATCATTGGGATTAATAAGAAGAGCATAAGTAACCTACAACCTTGCACGTTTATACAAGGTATAAACATTTGAAAAGTGCCAAATAATTTGAGTTAAGCCAAGAAGGGGGACACATTTATCCTACACATCCTGACTCCATTGCCCAATAGATAAAGCACTAATCATTACAAAAGCAACATTTCAAAACCTTAGTCATATTTTCAATCTTCAAACATTAGCATTAGGAGTAATCATCAAACATTGCATCTACTTCACACCTATTTGCCACCGTGAAGGTTAATATAAGTCTGCACTAGTAGTCAAGGTGCACCCACCTAGGTCTAGCAAAGCCTGAAGTGAAGAGGGTATTTCCCTGTGCCTGTTAGCTAAAAGCGTGAAGAGAGCTTGGCAACCTCTTAGGGTTAACGACCTGCATTTTTGAGACCTAATAGTGCCCATGCCATCCTTGCTCCCAAATGAAGTGGCTTCAAATGAGGAAGAAAATACATCAACCACCATGAGTGTGGATGATATAGCTACAACGTATGCCAACTTAGACCCCGAAGTGAGAAGGGTAGTTTCATTCAATGATTACTTTAATGCAAGGAGGAAAGAAGGAGGACAAAGGGAAAGAAGGCCAATAAATAAAGATCTCAAGCAAAAGACAAATAAAGTCAACCTCCCAAATTTTGATGGGACTAGCAAGATAACCCCTCATGCGTGGCTTCAAAAGCTAAATGACTATTTCCAACTCAGCCCTATGACGGAGAAAGATGCATTTCAATTTGTTTTCCTACACCTAGAAGGGGCTGCTTATGAATGGTGCACAATGGAAAAAGAACTCAAGATCATGGATCCATCACATCTTATATGTAGTTTTCTAAGAGATTCCTCAAAAAGTTTGATAGAAGGCACCCGCAACAAGATTTCAAAGATTTGACCATGATAAGATAGCGAGGGATAGTGGATGATTACGTGAGAGAATTTGAGAAAATAGCTCTCCAAGTTCCTGAGATGAGTGATGGAAGGCTCACCTTCCTTTTTATCCAAGGGTTGGACGAAAAGCTAAGAGGGTTAGTGGGAGCACTTAGGCCCTCAAATATGGATGATGCCATAGAGATAGCAACCCAATTGAAACCAATAAGACCTTCCAACTATTTAATAAACCCTATTCTAAACCCTTTTATAAACCATTCCAAAAGCCTTTCCCTTCTAAAAATGAGGAAAAAGATAAAAACCTTTGCCAAAGATGTGGTGAGCCATGGAAACCAGGGCATATATGTCAAAAAGATGAGTTGAGGGCAAAGGGGCTATGTTTCAAATGTAAGGAAAAATGGGGTCCCAGGCATAGGTGTAGTCAAGTCCAAACTCTAGAGGCCTTAAGTGATAATGAGGAAGATGAAACACCCCCTAAAAGACAAAAATGTGATAATCAAGAAAGAGTAGATCTTGCCTCCATCTCTAAGGTGTCTAAACATCATCCATTCCAACTTAAATGTAATCTAAAGAGGAATAAACTAATTTCCTTAGTGGACAGTAGGGCCACCCACAATTTCATAGATGAGTCTCTAGTTAAAAGACTAAAATTAGATGCCCAAGATTTTGAAGGGTTCACAGTTGCCCTAGCCGATGAAACCCTACGTGAATGCTCAAAAATATTACCCCAATTGGAGACGACCTTAGGAAAATTTCATGTTAAGGATGACTTCTATGTGGTAAACATAGGGAGTAATGATATCATTCTAGGGATGCCATGGTTACACTCATTAGGACAAGTCACCATAGACTTCCCCAAGTTAGAAATCCACTTTGAAGATCAAGGAAACAAAGTAGTCCTTCAAGGTTTATCCGATGGGTCTCCCCGAGTAGTCTCATGTAAACGTATGGCTAAGAAATTTAGGCATAACCAAGTGGAGTGGGCAGCCCAATGCCTAGTTTTAGACAAGTCCACACCCCAAGGAAAAATCATTCATATAGATATACAACCAATTCTAAAGAAACACAAGAGAGTGTTCGATGACATACCTCCAGGATTACCTCCCAAAAGAGGTTTCAAACACATCATTGAAATGGAAAAAGGGGCAAAACATGTCATAACCACCCCCTATAGGAACCCACAAAAGTTTAAGGAGGAAATCAAAAAATCTATCAACGAACTCCTAGAGATGGGTCATATTCAACCTAGCTCTAGCCCATTTGCTTCATCTGTGGTACTTGTAAAGAAAAAGATGGCACCCTCCAGATGTGCATAGACTACCAAGCCCTGAATAAACAAACCATCAAGAATCGCTATCCGATTCCAAGGGTCGATGAACTTATCGATGACTTACATGGGGCTAAATATTTCTCTAAGATCGACCTTTGATCAGGATACCACCAAATAAGGATGAGGGAGGAGGACATACCCAAGATAGCTTTCTAATGTCATTATGGATATTTCAAATTTTTGGTTCTACCATTCGGGCTAACCAACACCCTGACAACCTTCCAATCATGCATGAACCACACCTTTCAAAAATAGCTTCGAAAGTTCCTCCTAATCTTCTTTGATCACATATTAATATATAGCAAGACATGTGAAGAGCACTTGAAACATATAGAAGAAGTGCTATCTATATTAGAGCAAGAGTCCCTTTACGCCAAAATGTCTAAGTGTGAATTTGGAATGGAAGAAATTCTATACCTGGGGCATAAGATTAGTGCAGAAGGTGTCAAGGTGGATGAGGAAAAGATTGAGGCCATAAGGGAATGGCCTAGACTTAGAACCTTAACACAACTTCAAGGATTTCTAGGGCTCTACAACTACTATAGAAGGTTTGTGAAGAATTTCTCTTGAATAGCATCCCCCTTGTCAGACTTAACCAAAAAGGGGCTATTCCATTGGAGTGATGCCACAGAGAAGGCTTTTGAGGAGCTAAAGAATGTTATGAGTACTTGTCCGGTGCTAGCCATACCGGACTTCTCCCAGCCCTTTGAGTTAGAATGTGATGCCTCTGGTGTGGGAATTGGTGCCGTACTAATGCAAAACAAACATCCGATAGCATTTGAAAGCTGTAAACTAACAGCCATTGAGAGATTGTATTCGACCTATGACAAAGAGATGTTGGCCATTATACATGCCTTGGCCAAATTCTGGTAGTATCTTGTGTGTGGGAAGTTCTCTGTCTGGATTAATCATAACAACTTGCAACACTTTCTCAAGCAGCGAGACCTAAATGATCGGCAGCAAAAATGGGTAAGTAGGCTCCAAGCCTACAATTTTGATATCTCATACATGAAGGGGAAGAATAATGTGGTGGCAGATGCTTTATCCCAGAGACCACACATATGCTCCATGACTAGTGTCTCTCTAGATTGGAAATATCTTATCATAGCCGAGTATGCCAAAGATCCTGTTACAAAGGGCATTATGGAAGGACAGGCTAAAGAAGAAGGTTATGAGATAAAGGAAGAAATTATCTTTTATAAGAATAGGATATACCTAACTACAAGATCTAAGGTAAAGGATTGCGTGATTAAGGAGTTCCATGATAGCCCTCTTACCGGACACCAGGGCTATTACAAGACTTATAAATAGGTCCGACAGAGATTTGCATGGAAAGGCCAAAAAAGGGACATCCTCCAGTATGTTCAAGAATGTGATACTTGTCAGAGGAACAAAGTGGAACATATTTATCCTGCTAGACTCTTGCAGCCACTACCCATTCCAGATAAAAAGTGGAGTAGCATATCCATGGATTTTATTACCGAGCTTCCCAAGGTGCAAGGGCGAGATTGTATTTATGTGGTGGTGGACAGACTCACCAAATATGCACATTTCATGGCCATATCCTCCAAATACAAGGCTCCCCAGGTGGCCGAATTATTTTTCAAAGATATATTCAGACCCCATGGACTACCCCAAAATATTGTTAGTGATTGAGACAGTAGGTTTATGAGCTTGTTCTGGCAGGAATTATTCAGACTAACTGGAACATAACTCACCCCAAGCACAAGTTGTCACCCACAAACTGATGGTCAGACGGAAAGATTAAATTAGTGGCTTGAAGGATACTCAAGGAATTATGTCACTGGCCAGTAGAAAGCATGGATAAAGTGGTTATATATGGGATAATATTGTTATAACACTACTCATCACATGTCTATAGGAATGAGTCCATTCGAGGCCTTATATGGATATGAGGCAATGACATTTGGGAAGTTACTCACACAAGATAGTAAAGTACCCAAAGCCAAGGACTTCTTGTAGCAGCATGAGGACCTTATGAGAGTCCTTAAAGATAATTTGCATCATGCTTAGAACCAACAAAAATCTATGTAGACAGGAAGCGTGTCAAAAGATCTTTTGAGGCAGGAGACATGGTATTCCTCAGACTCTAGCCCTATAAATAGTCATCCATCAAGAATAGCGGGGCCAAAAAACTCAAACCAAGGTTCTATGGGCCTTATAAAGTCTTGAGAAGAATTGGAGAAGTGGCATATGAGTTGGATCTTCCCCTCACTAGTAAGATCCACAACATGTTTCATGTATCATGGCTTAAGAAGGTACTTGGACAGAAAGTTGCTCCCAGAGAAGAATTGCCCCTGCTTGATGATGAAGGCCAGTTGACCTTAGAACCTGAGAAAGTCTTGAGTTCTAGGGAAAGAAAGTTGAGAAACTGAACCATTGTAGAGTACCTTATCAAGTGGAAGAGTTTGCCTGATGATGATGCTACATGGGAAGGAGAAGAAATACTCCAACATCCAGATTTAAACATTACTTTAGGACAAGCAATCTCAATAGGGGAGACCTGTCATAACTCGATACTTTCCAATTAAAGATTGGAAAGACTTCATGAAGATCAGTCCGTTTACAATATTCTCTACTCTTGAAAGTACTCTAGAGTTAGCCTATATTTGTTAAAGGAAGAAGATGACTTGTTACAAAAAGACAAACATTAAATAAGAACAAAGACACATATGAGGGGTGCCGATCCTTAATGAGGATCAATTTAGCATTGAAGGGATATCATTGGAAGGGAGACGTCCCTTGGGAGAAGACCCATTAGCAGCTATAAGAGGCATCGAGCAAGTCTCAAGATGCACCAAGGAAGAGGGATAAATTAATAGGTGATCAACATCCATATAATCATTACAGCAGTCCACTCAATCTTTGTTGAAGCAATCAGAAATCACCATTGAAACATTCAAATCAATCATAAGCATTTTGATATCTTAAGATTGTCATACTATAGCAAAGAGCCAAAAAGGTATATCTTATCTCTCAACTTCATAATGTTAATATGGATGATTTATAAACCATATGATGCATTTACATTTCAATATATTTTAGTTGAACAATTGTATAAGCAAGTAGTATTATAGCTGTCATCAATTAAGGAATGAATCCATTATATAATATCATGAATTTTGGAAACTAATTGATTTTGTATTAGTTTAATGGTTATACATGAATTTAATATTATATGAGGTAGTGGTAGCGAATAATATAGATTCCTTATGTGCATGGATATGAGAATAGATTTAACTTGAAATGAATGTGATAGTTCAAATCCTTAGACAATTAAGTGTATGAAATTGTGAAAGATATGGAACCATGAGGCACATGAAAACAACATGAAAACTATGAATGAAGGCATATGGAAAGCCTCATTATGAAATCTGGCATCTTGTGATCCATGGTGGATCACAAGATGAGAAATATTGGATAGCCTTAGGACACAACTCATGATCCATCCAAGAAAGGTGTTCGAACCTCCTTATTAATCGCCTTTTCGTCCATCATAGTAGGTTGAATTAGGGATGTATATGGAATGTAGGTGAACCCCAAGTGGATGAAGAACACCACGTGTTGTGTGAAGTCCCTTGGGCCAAGAGATGAAGAACACCGCATGTAGTGTGAAGCTCTTGGGCCTATGATAATTTATGAGCTCATGATAATTGTGCCCGACGTGATGACTCTCGATGGAATGAAGAATGTGGCATGTTGCATGAAGTTCCATTGAGCCAAATGGTGAGGAAAACCGTGTGTATTGCGAAGCCTTTGGGCCTCTGTGGGGATGAAATGTGTCCTAATACATCCGTACTTAGGTGGAAGACGAGGATGATTAATGAGAAGGCACCCAAGAACCCAATCAAGGTGGAGCATGGGAAGTGTATGAACAAATGATAAGTTGGCAACATTATATAAGGACATGAATATACAACTTAAATATGGATGAATAATGATTATATTGTTAATATGATGAAGTGAAAAGAAAATGAAACTCTAATGTTCTCTTTTGTGAGCTGATTTGTGCAAGGTTAAAGGAAAAATTGGGACTCACTAGAAGGGGACATTACATAGAACCAAAATTGAGGGAGCCTGTGCCTTTCACAGACTATTGTAAAGCCAAACAAAGAGCCATACCTAGAGGAGAGGGAAGGGACCCAATAGATAAAGAACTTGAGAACAAGGTAATCCAATTAACCTTCCCCAACTTTGACAGAGAAAGCAAGACCATAGCTCGATCTTGGGTTCAAAATTTAGATACCTATCTATCCTTAAGCCCAACGACAGAAGCAAAGGACATCAAGTTTGCTATTTTACACCTAACTGGAATGGCCCATGATTGGTGGCATCATAATCTCATCACTCAAAACCATCAACAAGTCACCACTTACTATGACTTTACCCAAAGGTTGATAAAGAGATTTGATCAAAGGCACCTGGAATGGTACCTCAGGGAATTGACACAATTAAGGCAACAAGGCACTATAGAAAATTATGCCACTGAATTTCAGAAGTTAGCAATCATGGTCCCTAAAATTTCCCAAGAGAGACTCACATATTTGTTCATAGAGGGCCTAAGAGGACCAATCAGAAGCATGGTAAGTGCACTAGAACCCACCCGCCTAGATGAAGCTATTCAAAAGGTGATGAAATATTAAGAAAATTGGCCAAAAAACAAGTCTAAGAACTTCACTTCATCACCTAAACCCCCTCATAGAGAAGAAAGAGGCAGAAAGGAAGAAAATACCAGAACATGCCCCTAGTGCAAGGAAAAGAGAGACAGAGACCACTGGTGTAAGAAAATGGAAGAGCTGAAGAAAAAAAGGATTATGTTTTAGATGCCAACAACCATGGTGGTAAGGTCACAGATGTAGTGGCAAAGCTCACCAACTTGAAGCATATCCAAATGATGAATATCCTAACAAGAGAGCTAGAATTGAAGAGGAGAGTCCAACCATGTTAGCCACCATCTCCCAAGCCTCTAAACATAGCCCATTCTACATTAAGAGCATGCTCAAAGGACATAAAGTCATCACCCTTATAGATAGTGGGGCATCCCATTACTTCATCGATCAAAGGATAGTAACCCAAAGGAAACTAAGGACTGTGAATTTTGAGGGGTTTGAGGCAGCAACAACCACTGGAGCTAGGGTACAATGTACAAAAATAGTGCCCCAATTGGAAATTCACCTAGGGAACCATTGAATCATATAAGACTTTTATGTGGTCTCTGTTAGTACTCATTTATGTCTAGGGTTTTCAGCTTGAGTGTTTGTGGGTTTTCTATTTCAAACCCTATGTTTTACCGCTTCTTCCTGTTGCACCTATGAAAAATGTTAAGTTTTTGTATGTGCAATTGCAAATGTACATTGGCGGGCTTGTGAAATTTCCATCGCCCTTTTGAAAAATTGAATTATATGCATTATATATATGTATATCGGGCTCTAAAAGGTGCATGTACAAAGGGGGAATCTTTCACAGATTCCTAGGAATATTCCCGCTTTGTATATTAGGTTATATACAAAGCAAAATATACAAAGATGCAAAGATGCATTTGCTACAGTCCAGCGGAGGTGTTACAAGTTGCGGGGCCCACTTCACATACAAAGGCACTTGTATCTCATATACAAGTCGCACATGCAAGTTTCCAAAAGGCAAAATGCAAGACCTCGGGCCCACTAGTTGTGTACAAAGGCAGTTGTATGTATGCTGATGTACATTCAGAATATACAATTGAATGTACAAGCAAGAGATACAATGGAAATGTACAAGGCGGAATATACATGGAAGATTCTTTGAAGATGCCGCCGTTGTATCTAGCAGGTAAGAATGAATGAATGTCTGACATACATTGAGTTTATACGTTGAGAAGGTGCATTTGATGGGGCCCACCATTTGTATAAGGTGATTGTATGTTCAAGCATACAAGTGAAATATGCATTCTAGAACTGAAGAAGTCAGATGCGGCAGATAAAAGTTTGAAGTCCGCCATGTATGTATGAGGTGATGGATGCAGGCAAAGGGACATACAACCCAGACACGATGGAGGAATAAAATGCAGTGAATAATATTTCAGGTCCGTGGGTTGTATAAAGCACTTGTATATGCCGATATACAAGCCAATGTGCAATAAAAAAGAAACATGCTGGACTTCAAAAGGGGATACATTCTGATGCATAGTGATTTGAGGTCCGCAGCCTGTATGAATGTATGTGTTGTATATCGCGGATATACAAAGGATGGAGATGCAAGCCGGACCTGATCTGAACTTCAATTTGCTCTATAATTGTTAGGGGTCCGCCTTGTATAACAGACAGTTGTATATGCATTTGGTTTTGCATATACAAGGGTTTTTGACAGGGTGAATAGTAGCGATTGTATATGCATTCAAACATGCATATACAATGAGCGAAAAGACAAAATAAAGGAAGAAAAGGTCAGCGATAGAAAGTCAAGGTGCCTACGTGGCACGATGTCACTGGCTAGTAGCTCTTCATAGATGTTTTGGGACCGTTAATCTTGGCGATGGGTTTTTGATTGACGGTCGGGTTTTGAACCTTCAGCGATGGTTTTTTCCTTGCATCTGCAGTCATTTTTTTGAGCGGGAAACCTCCATGGGTGCGCTGTTACGATTTCCAAGAGGAGCTGAGGGTGGTTGAGCCATTAACAACAGGACTGCAGACAAACATGGGTTGATGGTCAAGTGGTCAAGTACCTGGTTTATGACAGGGAGTCTTCTAGCGGTGGCACAGGGCTCGAGCTCAACCACTCCTCGCCCTTCTCTTGCTTCTTCTTGTTTTGTCCCCTACTGCATTTATTATTTTGAGCGCCATCTCTGGTACATTGTCTGGTGGGAATTTTTGACCTTGTCATGTAATTAATTTTGCTGAGTACACAATTTTGGTATAAAGAAAACTGTGTTACTCTTTTGTTGTTGTTGAAAACTGGACAATATTTTTGGTGTTGTGACACAATACAACTTCATTGGTGGCCCTGCTCTTGTGGTCTTGTAAGTTTATGAGTCTCATGTTGTATGTTTCATGCATGAATTCACTGGTTTCATGCTGTTTTATATGAGAAATACTCTGTGCATGTGTTTAATCATTTGTCTCCAAGCTGTGGGCATAGTTTATTTTGAATCAAGATAACTAAGGGTTGTTAAGGTTTAGGAATATAGTTTTTCTATATTGAATGTTTAATCTCCTACTTTTGTTCAAGGAACAAATTATATGTTTCAGGTTAATCATTGAGAAAATGTGTTGCAACAGGGATACCATTAAGTATGAATGATTAAGCACCTAATTGTTGGGAAGTATTTGTAAGGCAAATATTAGAAATCCCCTTGATACCCAGTCTTTGGTATATGTTTATGCTGGCCATTCACATGTGTATGTCTATTGACTCTAAGCCCTAGATAGGCACCGATCCAGCCTTGTACTGAGGTCACAACCAAAGTCCTAGTTTTGCATCCAACTACAAAACAAACTCAAACTTCAAATCAAACCATTAGGACATTAGAAATAGTTTTAGGACCAAAATCCTCTGTCTACAACTGAATATAGGCCCAAAGCTAGCCCCTTTGCACTTATCTCACAGTTTTGGTCTGCATAAGAGAGGATTTATTTGCTTTCTGTCAACATCCCAGTCAATCCACAAACATACCTCATGGATGTTGAATAGGGAATACCCCCCTTGGTTTTGTAGAGCCTAAAGAAGAAGAGGAGATATTTATAGAGTCTATCTCTGGTGCAGGAGCACCCCTACAAGACAGGATATAGGTTCATTATCCGCATGACAGGGCATTAGTCTATTTTTAGCATGTTTGACTTCATAATGTAATAAGGTCCATTGGACCAATGCATATGTATTAGGTCAGCCTAGGAGAGTGTGCAGGTAGTTAGAGTTCGTGATCAGGTTGTCTGAGCTGTCCTCTCCCAACCGCTTGGAAGCTCCCAGCCGCTGGGAACCGAGTTGGTAGTACTCGTAGGATATTGCTATAAATAACTCAGATCAGTTAGGGTTTGACATGATATCAGAGAGAGTAGGAGAGAGTAGTAGTTATGTTATGTTGTACTGGTGATTGAGTGAGATCCAGAGATCAGTCCAGACATTGTGAAACATTGTTGTTTGATAGTATTGTAGAAACAGGACATTTGTGTTTCATCTAAATAAGATCTCATCAATTGCATTATCTGGATTATCAGCTGTTTATGTTTTGATTTCTATTCTGATTACAGGTTAATGGATTCTTTCAACCCTTCCACCGGTTGATTCTGTGAATCGGTGGAATGGTCATGCATATTAGTTTAGGTTGTATTTTAGTTTTTTTTTTATGCATTTCATTGTGTGGGAGATCGATTGGTAGCATGCTGTGAATCAACCTAGCATCCTCATGTGCTAGGATTTAGGAAGATAAACTGATAAGTTTTGATCTGAAGGTGATCCGGCCCGATCATCATGTTTTCTTTGTAAAATTGTGCGGTTCTGTGAGTTTGCATGCAGCTGACGGATATACAGGGATCTGCATGTGCTTTTCCAGACGGAGTGAATCGCATCGACATCTGTGAGTATATCGCTATCCGGATCAGGTTATGAAGTTGACGAAGACTGTATGTTTTGAATGCATCAGGATGATATAGGTTGGATATATACTCAGTGTGTATATCATCATCGGGATCATCTTTCGTGTGTATCCATCATTCGCATGTCGCTATCGCATGCAGGAGTGAAAGTTCACTTTTTGGCTAAGGACCAGGAAGGTCATCATCAGGATATTGAAAAGATCACCGGATATTCATTATCATGTTGCGGAGGGTATAAGTGTCTTATATCCTGTTGACATCATCATCGGGTGCAAGTGACGTCATCGTCATCAGGATATTGCGAATATCACCCTATGCAAGTTTATCCTGCTGTCGCTAAGTGTTTTGGCATCGGCGTAAGTCATCAGCATAAAGTTTGGTTAACATCATCAGGATGTTTCAATAGGACTGGATAAGTCATATCCTGATGCTGTTGTTTGAGTAGTCAGATATCGGGGTGACGTAAGCATTGAGGGAAAGGTGCTTGAAGTTGTCGTCATCAGGATATATGGGAGGAACCGGATATTTTATATCTTGCTGATGAAGATGATATCGAACATCATGATGATGAAGATAGAGTTTGGTGGTATGATGAACAGTGAACATCAGGAGGATGTTTGCGCTTGCTGGATATCATGATGCTGCTGATAGGCGAAAGGTGAAAGGCGATAAGGAAGTGAACAGTAGTTAGCAGGAGGATATTTCATGCCTCTTCGAATATGATGATGCTGTCTGTGTTAACAAGAAATATGATGATGCTATTAAGCCGATAGGTATTACATACTGCATGTCCAGGATTTTAACATGCTGGTTGTGTTAATGACTCCTCCTTCCCATTTGTAAGCTTCTGTTGCGTTTTCCTCTGCATCATAGTGGTATCAGAGCAAAGGAAGGATCTTCTGGAAAAGATCAGAATATAGCAGGATGTCAGGTGACGAAGGAACATCTGAGATTCCGGCAAGGATGACCAACGTTGAGTTGGCAGTTCTGGTGAAGAAACAGATTGTAGAGAGCAAGGCCGTGAAGGCTCAGAATCAGGAATTAAAGGATGAGTTAGAGAAGTTGAGGAACAGAGTAGGTTCTGGTAGAGAAGAAGATAGGGAAGAAGAAGAGATCCCTAGTTGGAACAAGGAGGTCGTTCCTGCAGACCAGAGACCACTGTTGAACGCCCTCAAGGCCATGGAGAGGAGAACCATGGATGTGAAATTAGATTTGCCAGTCTTTACAGGAAAGATGGAACCTGATTCAGTGATGGAGTGGATAGACTCCTTGAACAATTTCTTTGAAACAAAGGAGATACCAGAACAACAGAGGGTGAAAATAGCCCAGTCAAAAATGAAAGAAGCTGCCTTGACATGGTGGAATTTCGTCCAAGACGATAGAGTACAGGAAGGAAAGCGTAGAGTCACTACATGGAAGAAGATGATGGCGTTAGTAAAGGAAGCTTATGTCCCATTGGATTACAGTATCCAATTACACAAGAGGAAGCAAAACCTGAAGCAGAAGGAGCTAGATGTCAGCTCATATATAGAAGAATTCATGAAACTTTGTATGAAAACAAAGGTAAAGGAAAGTGAAGAAGAGAAGGTAGCCAGATACCTTAATGGATTGAGGTTCAATATTCAGGAAGATTTAAGTCTGCATAATCCAGATACAGTTCAGAAATGCTTTCAGTTGGCATTGAAAGTGGAAGAGAAGTTAAAGAGAAAACAAGAACAACACAATAGAGGAAGAGGAAGACAACAAAGGGGTGGAAGAGGTCCTTTTAGAGGTAGAGGACATGGACATGGATATCAAGGAGAATCCAGTCATGACAATAGTAAGGGAAATAATAGTCAGAACCAAGGGGAAAATTATAGTTAGCAAGGAAACTTCAGAGGTAGAAGACCTTTCAGAGGAAGATCCCAGGGCAGAGGATCCATCAGGTGTTATAACTGTAACAAAGAAGGCCATATAGCCAGCAGATGTCCAGAAAAGGCCACAAGCTCAACAGGAGAAAGGAGAACAAATCTGATCCAAGAACCTGATAATCAAAGTATGACAGGCTCTAATGCTTTTCAGAGTGTGAATGCTCCTGATAATTATGGATACCCAGAAAGTGGAGAGTCTCTAATGATGAGAAGAACAGTGACTACCATGAAGGTACCTGACAAAGAATCCCCTCAAAGAAAGTCTCTTTTCAGGACTATTTGCAAAGCAGGAGGTAAGGCATGTAAAGTTTTGATTGATTCTGGTTCTACTGAAAATTTTGTGTCTGAAGAAATGGTGACAAAGCTTAAGCTTAGGAGATTGCCTCACCCATCCCCATATAAAGTCTCGTGGCTTACCCAAGGTCAGCAGACAACTGTAGAAGAGCAGGCTTGGGTAGAATTTCAGATTGGAGCATATAAGGATAAGTTGTTGTTTGATATTACCATGATGGATGCTTGCAATCTTTTATTTGGTAGACCATGGCAGTATGATTTGAAGGCACAACATGATGGTGTTAGAAACATCTATACAATCACTAAAGATGGTAAGGTTATAAAGTTACTACCATTGACGGAGAAGGAGGAGAAATCTAAAGGAAAAGAGGTGAAGGTAATGCTGATGGAAGGTAAACAGTTCATGAAAGAAGTAGCAACAGAAGGTGCAGTTGCATATGCCCTAATCCCATGTATGAGGGTGAATAAAGAACAGCAGCAAGAAGTCAAGGAAGAGAAAAAGCAAAGGTTCATAGACCCAGCTATCCAAGAGCTATTGGATAAGTACACAGGTATCATCTCAGCAAGAATGGCTAGATCCCTACCACCTATCAGGGATATTAGTCACTGTATAGACTTAATTCCAGGGTCAACACTTCCAAACAAAGCAGCCTATAAACTAACTCCAGAACAGAATGCAGAAGTAGCCAGACAAATTGAAGAATTATTGGATTCAGGTCTGACTGGGAAAAGTTTAAGTCCATGTGCAGTACCAGCTGTACTAGCACCAAAGAAGGAAGGTACTTGGAGGCTTTGCACAGATTCCAGAGCTATTAACAAGATCACAATCAGGTATAGGTTTCCAATCCCTAGGATAGAGGATTTACTTGACTGTTTGGGAGGTGCTAAGTATTTTACAAAAATAGATCTAAAGAGTGGATATCATCAGATCAGGATTAGGCCAGGAGATGAATGGAAAACAGCATTCAAAACTAATGAAGGGTTATATGAGTGGAAGGTTATGCCTTTTGGTTTATCTAATGCACCTAGTACTTTTATGAGGTTGATGAATGAGGTTTTGAAAGAGTTCATTGGTAAGTTTGTCATAGTATATCTAGATGACATTCTGATTTTCAGCAACACAAAAGAAGAACATCTCAGACACATAGATTTGGTTCTTAAGAGGTTACATGAAAAGCAGCTGATGATAAATTTAGACAAGTGTTTGTTCATGCAAGAGGAGATCACATATTTGGGTTTTGTCATTTCACAAGGAAAGTTACAAATGGATAAGGAGAAGGTAAGTGCCATATTGTCTTGGCCAACCCCAAAGACTATGAATGATGTCAGAAGTTTCCATGGGTTAGCAACCTTCTACAGGAAGTTTATAAGAGGGTTTAGTCATATTTGTGCACCCATGCTTGATACCATCAAAGGAGGACAGAAGTGCAGATTTGTTTGGACTAAAAGAGCAGATGATTCTTTTGAAACATTGAAGAAGAAGGTGGCACAGCAGCCAGTCCTTGCACTTCCAGACTTTAACAAAATCTTTCAGGTGGAATGTGATGCCAGTCACATGGCCATTGGAGCAGTACTCAGCCAAGAAGGTAGACCTATTGCATTTTTCAGTGAGAAGCTCAATGATGCTAAAAAGAGGTATTCCTCATATGACTTGGAGATGTACGCTTTAGTCCAGTCACTCAAGAAATGGAGGCATTACTTGATGCCAAAGGAATTCATAGTATACACAGATAACCAGGCTCTGAGTTTCATCAACAACCAGGAAAAGCTGAACCACAGACACATGAAATGGGTAGAAACCTTACAAGCTTTTACTTTTACATTGAAGCATAAGAAAGGAGTCAAGAATAAAGTTGCAGATGCTTTGAGCAGGAGAGTTCTAACAATCAACTAGATTCAGTTAGAAAGTGTTGGCATTGATTCACTAAAGACCATGTATGAGACTGATGAAGATTTTGGGGAGATATATCATGTATGTACTTCTTTTGGAGAGAAATATCATGCTGAATACTCTGAATTTTTGATTCAGGATGGATTGTTGTTCAAAGGTGGACAGTTATGTATTCCAAGGTGTTCTATGAGGTTAAACATCATTAAGGAGAAACATTGTGGAGCTATGGCAGGTCATTTTGGTCTAGATAAGACTCTTGATCTGGTCCGAAGACATTACTTTTGGCCTAAGTTACAATCAGATGTCAGAAAGTTTGTAGAGACATGTGTGATATGTCAGAAAGCTAAAGGCAGGTCGACTAATGCAGGTTTATATCAGCCCTTACCCATTCCTTCCAGACCATGGGAAAGCATAAGTATGGATTTTGTCTTGGGTTTACCAAGGACAAGGAAAGGGTTTGACAGTGTTTTTGTTGTAGTGGATCGATTCAGCAAAATGGCACATTTCTTGCCATGCAAAACCACTGCTGATGCTTCATACATTGCAGATTTGTTTTTCAGGGAGATTGTCAGGATCCATGGATTGCCATTGAGCATAGTGTCAGATAGGGATGTGAAGTTTATTGGTCACTTCTGGAGAACTCTTTGGAAGAAACTTGGAACAAATTTGTCTTTTTCCTCTGCATATCATCCTCAAACGGATGGACAGACTGAAGTAGTGAACCGTTCCTTAGGAAATTTGCTTAGATGTTTGACAAAACAACATGGAGAAAAGTGGGATAATATTTTATCTCAAGCTGAATTTTCCTATAATGATACTGTCAATAGGAGCACAGGGAAATCACCTTTTCAGATAGTTTATGGTATGCATCCAAGAGGAATTTTGGAATTAAGAGATCTACCTACAGTAGACCCTGTTAGTGCAGAAGGCGAAGCTTTTGCAGAAGCCATCAAAGAGGTTCATGATCAAGTCAAGACCCAACTACAGCAAACCACCTTGAAGTATAAGGAATATGCTGATAAAAAGAAGAAGGATGTACAGTTTGATGTTGGAGATTTGGTATGGGTTCATTTGAAGAAGGACAGACTTCCTAAGGGAAAATATACTAAACTTATGCAGAGAAAAGTTGGACCATGTCAGATCTTGCACAAGCATGGACAGAATGCTTATGAGCTACAACTCCCACCTGATCTTGGTTTGTCCCCTATATTCAATGTATGTGATTTAACTCCATACAAGTCTTATCCAGATGCAGATCAGGAACTCCTACAGGATACAGTCCATGATAACATTCCCAAGCATGATCCTCCACAGTTGCAGAAGGTTTTGGACACCAGAGTGGTCAAACAGACCCGAAACAAAGAGTACTTGGAGTATCTAGTCTCTTGGAAGGGAAAACCTAATTCTGAAGCAGTCTGGATGACTGAAGAGCAGATCCAGAAACATGGTGCAGATCTTCATACTCTCATCTCAAGTGGACTTGAGATTTCTTCTTCTGGGGAGTATGGTGCAGGAGCACCCCTACAAGACAGGATATAGGTTCATTATCCGCATGACAGGACATTAGTCTATTTTTAGCATGTTTGACTTCATAATGTAATAAGGTCCATTGGACCAATGCATATGTATTAGGTCAGCCTAGGAGAGTGTGTAGGTAGTTAGAGTTCGTGATCAGGTTGTCTGAGCTGTCCTCTCCCAGCCGCTGGGAACCGAGTTGGTAGTACTCGTAGGATATTGCTATAAATAACTTAGATCAGTTAGGGTTTGACATGATATCAGAGAGAGTAGGAGAGAGTAGTAGTTATGTTATGTTGTACTGGTGATTGAGTGAGATCCAGAGATCAGTCCAGACATTGTGAAACATTGTTGTTTGATAGTATTGTAGAAACAGGACATTTGTGTTTCATCTAAATAAGATCTCATCAATTGCATTATCTGGATTATCAGCTGTTTATGTTTTGATTTCTGTTCTGATTACAGGTTAATGGATTCTTTCAACCCTTCCACCGGTTGATTCTGTGAATCGGTGGAATGGTCATGCATATTAGTTTAGGTTGTATTTTAGTTTTCTGTTTATGCATTTCATTGTGTGGGAGATCGATTGGTAGCATGCTGTGAATCAACCTAGCATCCTCATGTGCTAGGATTTAGGAAGATAAACTGTTAAGTTTTGATCTGAAGGTGATCCGGCCCGATCATCATGTTTTCTTTGTAAAATTGTGCGGTTCTGTGAGTTTGCATGCAGCTGACGGATATACAGGGATCTACATGTGCTTTTCCAGACAGAGTGAATCGCATCGACATCTGTGAGTATATCACTATCTGGATCGGGTTATGAAGTTGACGAAGACTGTATGTTTTGAATGCATTAGGATGATATAGGTTGGATATATACTCAGTGTGTATATCATCGTCAGGATCATCTTTCGTGTGTATCCATCATCCGCATGTCGCTATCGCATGCAGGAGTGAAAGTTCACTTTTTGGCTAAGGACCGGGAAGGTCATCATCAGGATATTGAAAAGATCACTGGATATTCATTATCATGTTGCGGAGGGTATAAGTGTCTTATATCCTGTTGACATCATCATCGGGTGCAAGTGACGTCATCGTCATCAGGATATTGCGAATATCACCCTATGCAAGTTTATCCTGTTGTCGCTAAGTGTTTTGGCATCGGCGTAAGTCATCGGCATAAAGTTTGGTTAACATCATCAAGATGTTTCAATAGGACCAGATAAGTCATATCCTGATGCTGTTGTTTGAGTAGTCGGATATCGGGGTGACGTAAGCATCGAGGGAAAGGTGCTTGAAGTTGTCGTCATCAGGATATATGGGAGGAACCGGATATTTTATATCCTGCTGATGAAGATGATATCGAACATCATGATGATGAAGATAGAGTTTGGTGGTATGATGAACAGTGAACATCAGGAGGATGTTTGCGCTTGCTGGATATCATGATGCTGCTGATAGGCGAAAGGTGAAAGGCGATAAGGAAGTGAACAGTAGTTAGCAGGAGGATATTTCATGCCTCTTCGAATATGATGATGCTGTCTGTGTTAGCAAGAAATATGATGATGCTGTTAAGCCGATAGGTATTACATACTGCATGTCCAGGATTTTAACATGCTGGTTGTGTTAATGACTCCTCCTTCCCATTTGTAAGCTTCTGTTGCGTTTTCCTCTGCATCAATCTCCTATACTGTTGGCCCCTGGCCCGACAATCCTGTTGATCACTAATGGCTATCTTGTAGCGATAATTGGGAACAAGCATCTAGTCTGGAAAATAACCAACAGTCCCTTTCTTGGGAACCCCATGGATCTACTCCTTAGACTACTTTATGTTTGATCTCCCAAACCAAATCATCCGCTTTCAACATGAAGGGCAGGAAGTCACTCTAAAAGGTTTACCCAATGGGGCCCCAAAAGTGGTCTCATGTAAAAAATGGAGAGGATTTTTAGACGAGGGTAGGGAGAATGGGCTGCCCAATGCATGATACTTTACAAAAGCACCTCACAAGGAAGGGCCATCCACATAGACATCCCAAGAAAATATAGGAAGGTGTTTGAAGAAATTCCACTAGGATTACCACCTAAGAGAGGATTTAAGCACACCATAGAATTGGAAGAAGGGGCAAAACTGGTCATAATCACTCCATACCGTCACCCCCATAAATACAAAGAAGAGAGAAAAAACCATTAAAGACTTCTTGAGATGGGGCATATTCAACCTAGCTCTAGCCCATTTGCATCATCTGTAGTTCTTGTCAAAAAGAAAGATGGCACCTTCAAAATGTGCATAGATTATAGAGCTCTAAATAAAACGACCATCAAGAACCGCTACCCCATCCCTCGGATTGATGAACTCCATGGAGCAAGATTCTTTTCCAAGATTGATCTTCAATTACGATACCATCAAATAAGAATGAGGGAAGAAGATGTGCCTAAAACAACTTTTCGGTGGCACTATGGGCATTTTGAGTTCTTAGTCATGCCTTTTGGGCTCACCAATGCCCCTGCTACCTTTCAATCATGCATGAACCACACCTTTTGCAAGCAACTCAGAAAATTCCTCCTAATATATAGTAATACATGGGAAGATCATCTCTAACATATTGACGAGACCCTCAAGATTTTAGAGCAAGAATCCTTCTACGCCAAAGCATCAAAATGTGAATTTGGCATGGAGGAGATACTTTACTTGGGCCATAAAATCAACACCCAAGGGGTGAGCGTGGATGAAGAAAAAATAGCAGCCATCAAGAATTGGCCTAAACCCAAAACTCTTACACAACTGAGGGGCTTTGTAGGACTGTGCAGTTATTATAGGCACTTTGTGAAGGGATTCTCGAGGATTGCTGCCCCACTTACAGACTTGACCAAGAAGGGAGCCTTTGTATGGAATGAAACAACCCAACATGCCTTTGAAAGACTAAAGGAATCCATGAGCTCATGTCTAGTGTTAGCCATTCCTGACTTCACCTTACCCTTTGAGTTACAAGGTGATGCATCTGGGGAAGGAATTGGCATAGTTTTAATGTAAAATAAGTATCCTATAGCTTTTGAAAGCCAGAAACTTACCCAAGCATAAAGACACTACCGTATCTATGACAAAGAGATGTTAGCTATAATGCATGCTTTGACAAAATTCCACCAATACTTAGTCTGCACAAAGTTCCATGTGAAAACTGATCATAATAGCTTAAGATACTTCATGCATCAGAAGCACTTGAACGACTGTCAGCAAAAATGGGTAAGCCGGATACAAGCCTATGACTTTGACATTGAGTATGTGAAGGGGGCCAACAATGTGGTGGCAAATACCCTATCTAGGTAGCCTTGCTTGAAAACTATAACCAGTATATCTGCAGAATGGAAGTATGACATCATTTTAGAGTATGCCAAAGATTCCCAAGCTAGTGAAATCTTGGAAGGACATCTCCCCAATGAAGAATACAAAGTGTCAGAGGAACTCATCTTATATAAGGATAGAATCCTTTTAGTGCCTAATTCCAAAGTAAAAGGGAAGGTTCTTAAAGAGTATCATGATAACCTACTAGCCAGGCACCAAGGGTACTGCAAAACATACCAGCAGGTGAGGGAGAAGTACTCATGGAAAGGGCTTAAGAAGGATGTGTTAAAATATGTGCAAGAATGTATGATATGCCAAAGGAATAAAACCAAACAAAGCCATCCATCTGGACTCCTACAACCCTTACCCATTCCCAATCAAAAGTGGGAAAGTATCTCTATGGACTTTATTACCGGATTGCCAAAGACTCAGGGAAAAGATTGCATATATGTGGTGGTCGATTAGCTCACTAAATATGCCCACTTCTTTGCTATATCCATGGAGTATAAGGCACCCCAAGTAGCAGAAGTATTCTTCAAAGAGATTTTTAGGCTCCATGGCCTCCCAAGAAATATTGTCAATGATCGGGACAGTAGATTCATAAGCCAATTTTGGCAAGAACTTTTTTGATTGTCAAGAACAAATCTTACACCAAACACTAGTTATCATCCCCAGACTGATGGACAGACCCAAATCGTCAACAAATGGATATAAGGCTACTTAAGGAATTATGTCACTAGTCAATAGAGTGCATGGGTCAAATGGTTGCATCTAGGAGAATATTGTTACAATACAACACACCACATGTCCATCTAGATGAGCCCCTTTAAAGCATTGTATGGATATGAACCCACAACTTTTGGGAGCTTGATTACACAAGAAAGCCAAGTGCCTCGAGCTAAGGACTTTGTGCAAGAAAGCATGGACATCCTAAATACCTTGAAGGACAATTTAAACCAAGCTTAGAACCAGTAGAATATGTACGCAGATAGGAACCACATTGAAAGGACTTTTGAAGTTGGAGAACTAGTGTTTTTTCTAGTTATAACCACATAAGCAATCATCTCTCAAGTCTAATGGGATAGAGAAGATGAGACCCTGATTTTATGGGCCCTACAAGATTACACAAAGGATTGGGGAAGTGGCCTATGAACTAGAGCTGGCCAAAGACAACCGTATCCATAATGTCTTCCATGTATCCAGATTAAAGAAAGTATTGGGCCAACATGTGGTTCCCTGTACAGAATTACCCCAATGGATGATGAGGGTAAGTTGATCCTCAAACCTGAAGCAGTCCTCAATAGGAGGGAGAAAAGATTAAGGAATAAGACTATTCCAAAGTTCTTAATCTAATGGAAGAACCTACTTGAAGAAGATGCTACATGGGAAAGTGAAGAAATTTTCAACCACCCAAACCTCCAGTTGCTTGTGGGCAAGCAATGTAAGAGGGGAGGACTGTCATAACCCCAAAATAACACTTGAAAATACTTGAGTATCTTTTCCTATGTAAATCGATTCACATAATTAATATATACAAAGGCTTACATTAATATCAAATGCACATTTTATATCATTAAACTTGCATCATTTAGCAAATGCTTAAATGGATCCTAATCGCACAAGGTGCAATCCTTCCTAATAGACGCCTCTCCCTAAAAGTCAAAACTGCTTCTTTGCATAGGTAGAAATAAGGAGAGTTTAGTTCAACAAAGGAAAGGTAAGACAACAACAGGAAAAGAGGAGAATAGGGATGTAGATCAGACAATGAATCAGGTGAGTCCTCTCAGTTTTAATAGTCAACGTCTTCCAAAAGATGTCGCAGACATTTTGTATGGTCTTGATCTCTGTAGATAAACTTTGTAGTGTTGACTCCATTATATTCATTGAATGGATTCATTGTTTATGGTTGTCCCTCCTTAATAGGTCAAATTTAGATATATTCACTCAAATGTGCCAAGAACTATGCATTACTATTGATCATGTCTGTTATTGCGTCCATATTTGCTTAATCCATTGCATCTGTACTGATGGGTATTGGATCTGTAGAATGCATGCCCATATATCTTGGATCGACTAACATTAAGATTGAAATATATATATATATATATATATATATATATATATATATATATATATATATATATATATATATATATATTACATTTATTTATGTACTCTGCTATATTGTAATCGTAGGGCTCATTTGATTATACACTTATGTTAATGCTTCCAAGGGTAATGCATACAAATGCATATAAATTACTAGCAGTGTATATTCTATTGCTTGTTATGTGTTGGATTTATCAAAAATAGCAATCGGGAGTAAGTAGGTTTGCCTAAAAACCCCATCTAATATTCCATCCCACAGGTCTGAGATAAGGGTTGGACCATGGAGCGATGGGGGTCTCACCTAAGGACTCAGCCCCACAGGCCCAAAGCAAGGGTTGGGCAATAGAAGGTGGTAGGCCTTAGGCCACTTAGATTCTATTGATTCCTTTCCCTTGATAATACAAATGTTTTCAGAAGTGTTGCCATGAGTGGAGTATATAGGTACTAAGCCCCTAGGCAAGAGGGTTTGTAATTGATAACCTCTTGAGTTTTATCCAAGGGCTTCAATGTGGATTCACCCTCGGCACACTTCTTTTCTTACTAGACAACAATCATGATTATGTTTGATTTTTGGATATTTGTTCTTAAAGCTAACCTAGGAATTTGTGGATATGTATGCATATGGTAAATGCAAGTATCACTTCAAGAAGTCTTTTAGGTGAGAATAAAGATAAACAATTCTTAACTCTCGAGCAACCTTAGAACCTGACAGGTAAGGGACATCACATAAGCCAACTAAACTTGTCAGAGGCAGGGGACTCTGCGAGTACATGGCACAAAGTCTAGAATATCTAGTAGAACTTGAAGAAGCTTCAAAAATAGCATTGGCAAATCAAGTAGAGGAGTCACAATTGTGGATAATGGATAGAGTGTGTTTCATGGAGACATGATAGTATCTGAGTTAGCTACCTTATCACAGAAGGAGATTCCATAGACTTCAAGGATCTAGTTATTACTTGATAGATGATATTCTTTTTAGACACAATTTCAATGGAATTTTTCTCAAATGCATGGAGGAGGAAGCCAATAGGATTTTGTATGACCTACACTATCAGACGTTTGGGGGGACACTTCTTAGCAAAAACTACAACAACAAAAATAGTCTATGCAGGATATTATTGGCCTACCCTCTTCTCAGACTGTCATGAAGTGGTTAGGAAATTTCCACAATGCCATTTCTATTCAGGAAAAAGAAGAAATGCCACCATGCCTCTTAGTCCAATCATGGTTGAAGAGCCATTTGCCCAATGGGGTCTAGATTTCATAGAGATGATCAATCCAGTGTCTAGTGTGGGCCATGAATGGATCCTCACAACAACAGACTATTTCACGAGATGGAGTGAAGCAGTGCCATTAAAGGAAGCCACAGAGAATGTTATCCTTAATTTTCTAGAGGAAATCATCACCAGGTTGGTCTTCCTAATACAATCATATCTGATAATGCTAAGGTATTTCTTGGATAGAAGATTTATGAGTTCACCCTGAAGAATAGTATTTTCTTGAAGACATCTTCAAATTATTATCCACAGGGAAATGGTTTGGCTAAATCAACTAATAAAAACTTGATTAGGCTTATCAAAAGAATGGGAGAAGATCACTAGAAGGAATGGCACAAGTATCTGAAGATAGCATTATGGGCAAACCAAATCACTCTAAAACAAATCATCAAGTCATCCCCTTATGAACTTGTAAATGGGAAAAAAGACTCAATGCCAATATCAATCAAAATTTTGGCACTACAGCTTATCAAGGAACTTGATATTGAAGAAGATAGAGTAATGCAAGTTAGACTTACAAAACTATTGGATCTTCAAGAGAAAAGGGAATTAGCATATGATGTGATGATCGATCACCAATAAAAAATGAAACGATGGTTTGATCAAGGAACTTTAGAGCCAGGTTTCAAAGTGGGTGATTGGGTTCTAAAATGGGAAGAGAGAGCTTCCAAACTAGGGCAACATGCAAAATTTGATTCACTATGGAGAGGCCCCTTCAAGATTGTTGCTTGCAATCAGAGTAATGCATATGAGTTGGAAAGTGGAACTAGAGAGTTCTTGAAGATCCCAGTCAATAGGATTTTCTTGAAACATTTCAATTGATTGAGGTTGTGACATCTATATATAGTTAGTGTAGATTGCATTTTCATGGGGTTGTTATTTCTCGCCTCTTTTCAAATAAGTGTTAGTCGCACAATGTTTTAGTTTACAATAAAACTATGTTGAAGACACCACAGGTCTATTTTTCATCAAGAATTTTGAATTTCCAGCATGGAGGGACAACTCAACTACCATCGAGATGGGGCATTAAATGATAAAACCTTCTCAAAGCTGTCGTCATCATGAAAATCTTTGAAATCTCCAATGACAAGAGGTTAAAATGTATGAATTTAGGTCGGTTGTGAGAAGGCGCTAATGTCAAAGTCAGGATCATAAATGTGCACGAAGGGAGCAACTATATAAATGCAATTTTGGTGTTGAATGGTCATTAGTAGAAACAACAGAGCTAAGAATTTTTTAGCAGTGAAGGAAAGCATTTTGTGATTTGTATCTAAATTGTTTCAATTTTTCTTGAGAGATATTGTTGATTCAGGATAGAAAACGTTGTCACAAAATGGAATTTCTAGAATCAGCTTTTGGAAGTGAGACTCTGAGGAAACCAAGGACTTCTGCAGTAAAGAAATTGCAAGATCTTCCTCTAGATTTGATAAACAACAGGCTATATGCCTCAGTTCCTGCACAACTGAAGCCCAAATTTCCAAATATCAGACAACTTAGGAAAGGTAAGTGCCATGATTCAAGTTTAGTCTTTGATCCTGCAGATCATATATACGAGCCTGTACTCACAAAGAATCCCAAGAACTTGAGAGAAAGAGTGCATGCACAATGCTCAAGAAGGTGAAGATGGGAGAATCAAAGACCTTTCGGATAAAATATGGAGCTCTAGGTTGGCTTAGTTCATGGTTCCTCTGGTTCACCCATGTCCTGAATTGGTAGATGCTTGAGTATGGTGCTATGATCAGAGCACCAGGACGGTCATTAGAAGAAACATTAAAATAGTGATTGATGCACACACTATAAGGGATATGCTAAGGATTGAATATGACCCAGCAAATAATTTCAATAATCATTCCAAGTTGTAGAAGATTTGGTAAACAAGGGAAAATCAACTTAGCTTCCTGAATACAGAGATCCGTTTGGAACCAGATAACACAGTGTTGCCAAACCCCCCTATTGCAATATCTAGTTTCACTCGTGATGGTCCATGTTGGCCTTCATATTCGGCTTTGATGATGATATTGATGTGTATGACTTCCAGCTAGTTATTTTTTTCATCTCAAGATGGTCACCAAGAAGCAAGCCTAGAAAATGGACTTCTTAGAAGTCATAGTTGACAGGCTAGCTCAGTTTGGCCACCAACAATTTTTTACGTATTCCTCCTTTTTGCTGCATTTAATGTTGTTGCAAAATTCACAAATTTTTCAATCCTGCATCCATCTAGTTATGACCAATGATTTAGTAGATGCATAAAGGATGATTCCTATTTCATCATGGACTCCTCTATTATCAACCACTACTGATTATTATGAGTTTTCCAAATGTTTCATTGCTTTGGCTCTCATTGACCTCAGCCCCAACCATATAGCCTTAAGGGTGAGTGATAAGCAAAGGAGTATATTATCCATCACTCATGTACCCTACGCCTAGATCTTTGGGGCTCATTACACAATGCTCAAAGTCCATGGTTTTAAAGAAGAGCCTTTCAGGCTACCCAAATTCTTGACTGATAGAATCATTGCAATTGAACTGGCTCACTAGTTAGATGTGGCAGACTCTAAGTTTAGAGCTGGGAGGAAGAAAAGAGCTATATCTAACATTCCCTTTTCCAAAAGTAGTATCATAGTGATTAAGAGGCAAGCAGAACATCTGTTGATTTTGAAACTTGTGGGCTTGGGTCTTGATCAAGTTAAGGATCAATGGGTGTATGACCTAGATGACTTTATGAAGAGGTGGTTATCCCAATCAAAGTCCCTAATCCCTTTTGAACATTAGGTTCACCCATTCTTTGAGGCCAGATGGTCACCTCTGATCAATTATGATGATGTCTATATTGAATTGAGTCAAAATCTAACTAAATCTTGGCATCCATGGGCAGAATTTTATCAGCATATAAGGGCTTATGATCCTGCTAAGTTGATGAGTTGTGGTCTCAGAGCATCTCTTGTCAAAGAGGAGTAGAGTGCAGAAAAGATCAATGCCTATTGGAAATATAGGTAAGAAATTTTTGAAATAGAAAGAAACTTTGGCGATGTTAGCACTGATGAAACCTGGCAGTGATTATGGGATGATGAGCATGAGCCACCTACTTCCCCATATGATGTAAGTAATATTTTTGGGCAAGAAGAAGAGAAAGAAGAATCAAAGAAAGAGCAAGAACCAACAAAGAAGAGGAGGAAGCTCAAATTACAGGAGGAATCTGAGGAGGAAGAAGTATTCATTGTTTTAGCACCATCAATGGGGCCAACATTTAGTGTCACATCGACATGAGATTCAAGTAGGTATTCCTATGTCCTCTTCTTCTTCTTAGTCTTCCCTTGATCCTCTGATGACGCCCCTCACCTCTACAGTTCCTCCATTACTTGCCACATCACCCATGACCCCATAACTTGTTTTTTCTTCACTTATCACCTCATAGTTGTTGGCTCCTCCCCTCTTAAAATTGCCACCATTTTCCCCTTGTCTTAGTGATGCAATCATCATTGCCAGATGGTCTTGGTACTACCTTAGCACAACAATAGGTAACCATTCCATATGGTTTACCACAAGGGTTCCCCTTCGTTGGTGGAGTGATTCAATCCCTAGCAGAGTTCCATCAACACATTGAAACCACCCAGAAGGCACGAGAAGCTCGCCTGGAGAAACAAAGAAGAAAGGAAGGGAAAACTCCTACAGTTCCATGCATGTGGTCATTATATGACCATTCATAGCAGCCATTGATGATCGCACATATGACCCCTAATGTGATCAAACCACATGAACATATGACACTAGAGGATTACTCTATACATAGAGTTTATTTGAATCTAGTGCAGGTTGGGCTGCAAGACAAAATTGAGATCATGGAGGAGACACAAAAGTATGTGACTACAAACTTCATCAAAATGAGCAAGAAATTTGAGAAACAAGGGTAGGAGCCATCACTAGTAAAAGACACTCTGGATCGACGAGGTAAAGATGAAGGATATGGAGATTTCCAGACTGACTCTTGACTTGCAAAAAAGAGTGCCAAAGGAGGCATTCCAAGAAGAACAGGCCATGCAAGCAGGACTACAATCAAAGATGGATACTGTTAAAGCTTTAACTGAGTCATTACAACAAGAGAAGAGCGTGGCAGAGAAGATTCTCCATGTCAGCTGAGATGAGGTGACTCAGCTACATAAGAGTCTCTTGGACTGAAGGGATTTGAATAAACAACTCCATGATGATATTTAGGTAAAGGGGCAACAAATTCTTTAGTTGAAGCAAGAGCTCGCACAAAGGTTATCAAATTCTGGGGTATTGCCCATGGTTCATGAGTTATATGTTTCATATTGGGGGCACATATCTGAAGAAACATTAAAGCTCAAGCCTGCACTAAAATTCATCTCAGATGCTTAGAGTCTCAGTGTAGAAGTAGGTGTAATAGTAGAGCAGACTCTCTCATCTATTACCCCAAAGGTTGTTGAATCCCAATTGCTAGTGCAAAAGCTATACAATGCCTCTGAGGAGATTCTTCAAGCAATAGGGGTAGACAACAGAAGAACAATTGTAGTAGAAGTTAATGAATTTCTAAGTTGGAATAAAGTTTCTCTCAAATGCAAGGCTCATCTTGATGCCTTGAAGTAGGGTTTAAAGGAAATGAAGAGACACATTGAACAACTGGTCCAATTAGGTCTCCTCTTTCCATTTCTCAATGATGCAACAATTTTGACTAAAGAACAAATTAATGCCCTATTGATCAATAGGCAGAATGATCATACATCATTTCAAACATTGAGCCAAATACTGAGTGTTGCAGAGGTGGCGATAGTTTTGCAACCACTTGGTTAGTTGGAGTTTCAGATAAAGGCCACGGTACAAAGTTTGCAAAGTTTCTCTTACAAGATCATTGATTTGGATAGAGTTTTCGAGGCTCTATAGAAAAAGTTTAGCCATCTAATAGTGAGTGGGCCTCTCTATAGATCGCTCTCCAGAAACTTTCAGGAATGTTCGGGATGTGTTCCCACAATTTTGTTGTTTATTATATTTCATTATTTCAGATATTTTTTAGTTCTTCTCCATAGACACAGATCCCCTGGTGAGTCACCAAGAACCGTAAAGCAAAAGCTCTACATTTTGATGTATTCCTTATTTTGCTAAAGTTGATGAGTCAGAGCCATTTTGGGAGCATATATTGGTTTGCGTCTTGAGGCATTAATAGAAATAATGAATAAAAGGTAAACAGGAGCACAAAGCACTAAAAGGGTCTGTGACAGTTTCATCTTCCCATCAAAGTTTCTTGCGGAATCAAGGAAAGACAGAAAGCTCCAAGTGTCACCATGGTGCATCATTTTGAGTTAAATGGTAGTTTGGGCAAATTTTATTTTATGTTATTGGTTGGAGCCTGTAATGTGTCACAATGACACATCATTTTGACTGACAGATCTTGGCAGAGTTTCCTTATGTGCAATTCACTGAATCATTTGTTGTGGAATCCACGTGTCTATTTCTTGCACTAACTGATAGTTTTGACAAGATATTTTATTATGCCATTGGCTTAGGGTATACATGTGGTGTCACCACACATGGGATGGTGTTTTAAAAGGGAAACAATGCATCTTGGTGCATCATTAGTTGGAATCTATAATGTGTCGACATCATGCATCATGTGGTTGGTCCCAGTGAAGAGGAAAGATAATGGCCACATGGCAGCACCATGTATCTCTAAGAGAAAAAGATTTTTGATAGGGTTTTCTATTGTACCATTGGTGTGAGCTGGAAAAAACATAATGATTCATTTTTCATGTAGAGTCAAAGGAATGTCTAAGCCACAGTCCAAACAATTGTCAATGTTTTTGATGCTTTTAAGTTTAGTTAGTTTCTAAGTAGACTATCATTTTTTTGGGAATCTCTGGTTGGAGATTGGTTTAAAAAGGATTATGTATTTCATTTGAGGAGTTACAAGATATTGAAATTACAAAAATGGTAAGAATCTTGTAAAGTTTGAATGGACATTTCTCAGAAAGGATTGAATATTCTATGCTTGTGCAAACTTTAGCCTTCCAACAACAAAGGGTTTAGCACTTTCAACAGCAAAGGCAGGGTCTACCACATCAGAGTAGTCATCAACTACATCAAGGAGCTTCTAGACAAGTCTATAAATTCTCATTTTATCTAAGTCAGCCTTGACCAATCCCTTCTTCTGTCTTTATATTCATCAACACAATTTGCCCAGAAGTCTTCCAATTGAGGCCTATGCTCTCTTAACATGGGAAAATACAAATTTTTCTTCACAAAGTCCTTAATGTTGAAGAAACTCCTGGAGCCATAGGACTGAAAGTGAAATTGAGCCAATAATCTATCCACATTTTTTGCATCCTCTGGTTTTGAGCAAGTATAGTGATTCAGCCTTAATGGAAATGGATACCCCTTCTTCTTAGAATCATAATATATTTTCCTGCCAAATAGGCCTGTCTACATACTTCTAAAAATATCACATAATCAAAAGCATATCTTGGCAACTTAAGTGGGGTAAATTCAAAAAGTCCTACTATGATATAGGTAAATTTGTCAAATTGAATAAAGTAACTATCAAAATTCATTATCCAGTTGCCTACCTCTATTGAAATCCTGACTTTAGGATTCTCCCAAATTCTCCTAACCATAAGCATTAAGCAAGCATCTTTTATTCTCCTGTACACCTTATTTCCATTCTCCTTTTGAATATGAGGAAAGTAATCATACACCTATACATTTGGGGCCAACGGACCTGCTACCTACAACCCTAGCCAACTTTGTTGTGTGGTAGCCAAAAAATAAATAAAAAATGAGCACTTATGAAATCTCCTCTTATTGTGAAAATCTACCAATTGATCATGTAGGTGATCACTTATTCACTAGGACCAGTCAATGCACTGCTTCCCAATACAACTTACAAGAATGAATTGACACATCTAGATTTCAAAATAATCAAACTCCTTACTACCCATCACTCTATGCAGCAAGGTAACTATGTTTGAAATGTCATCTTTGAACTGACCTCTAACCAAATTCTTGGGTAATTGTGATCCTCCCTTTTTCTCCTTCTTAAGTCACGTGGTAGCTATTATGCCTTTACACTTCTTCTTTCCATCTATGTATAAGTTTGTGGCTTTCTCCTTTGTTACATTAGCGTACTCTTCATGTATAGGCAAGCCCAACCTATCAGTTCAATGGAATCAACATTTATCTGTAGAATTACTTTACCACTCATAGTTCTGATTTTCCTCATTTCTGCATTATAGTTTTGGATGCAAGCCATCACCAAGTCGACGCATTTTACCTATGGAGGGAAATCTCCTGCTTGTGCTAATCCACTATCAAAAAATTTCTAAGCAATGGGAGATTTGGGGTTGGCATTCATTCTGACCCAAAATTCATGAAGGTTGACATGTCCCAGGTTAGTGTCCTTGTCCTCCACCAGTTCATTTCTTACAATGAAGGAAATGTCCAATATATTTCATCTTAACTGTCCCAAGTAACCAGTAAGTAGAATTCTTGACTAGGGTTAGGCACGAGAGACTTGGGTCAAGTAAGGAAGAGCTATGATCAACGACGAATAGAAATAGGGTTTCGCAAGTCATGAACAACAGAGGGAAACCACAAACACAACCCCTACTCAGCTAGCTAGCAATGATCTCTTCAATTTGAAAAAGAGGAAGGACCAAAGACTTACCTTGATGGCAATGCTTTACGAGAAGCTGATAGCTATACTAACTATGGTTAGCTCCCAAGGGCACTTCCTTGATAACAATTGTGAATGCAACTTATGAAGATGCTTTTACTTTAAAAGGTAACAAAAATAGGGTTAGGACATTAAATGTCCCTCACAATAAATGCCACCACTTGACTCACCAAAGTACTTTATCAAAGGTCACATTTTCTCTTCCATCAACGATTATTAGCTATCACAAAACTCAGTTATCGCCAAACTTTAGTTTTGAAAAACACAACTTTTAACCCCTTCCTTTGTTTTATTGGCAAAAAGCAGTGTTTGCAAACTTCATGTGTGCCCAATTATATACACGTGCCAATTGATTTGTCAGAGATTTCACCAAATTACAAAGCAAGCTTTAAATTGTAATGTAGTCTACAAAATGTGGCCTTCATGAACTTTATTGAGCAAGGTTGTTAGCCAAAGACATTTCTTCTTTTATCAGCGGGAGACACTTAACAAACAAAGACTATTGACTTATCAGCTTGTCAGGAAACTAGAGAAAAGTGAAACTTAAGAACCAAACTTAATTCACAAAAAAGACAAATAGCCGATAAGGGAACTCAACAAGACTGAAGGCTAGTTAGGAAATCAGAAAATTGGGAAAATCCATAACCTACGAACCAAGTTTGTAAGTTCACAAAAACAAAAAAATGCTGATTAAAGGAATGTAAGATAAAGAGCACTTGTCAGAAAAAATAGGAGCTTGAGAACTAAGAAATTTGTCAATATAGTTCATAAACTGAATATTTTTCTGACCAGTTTGCCAATAAAGGTATTCTTCGATAGAACAAAGAGATAAGTCAAGTTTTAAAAGTCTTGAATTTACTAATAGAACATAATAAGCCCTCAAACTTTAAGTGCAGGAAAAGGACATTTGGCCAATAAAAGAAGAAAAGAGGAACAAGACATAGAACAAGACACAAGGATGAAGGGAAAACAAAGATGAACCAAAAATTTTAGTTTTTGGGAAACAACTGGCTCTAACTAGGGACAAAGATTGGAAGGATGTAGAGAACCTAGAAAACTTTGGCAAGCCAGTGCCTTATTCATTGGGCTGAAGAGTTAGACCCAAAAACACCAAAAGGAAAGGAAAACAAGACAAAAAAGGACAACAAAGAAACTATAGTACATGGAAAGACAAAATCAACAATTGTAATGTTTCAAATCTTGCCCATTATAGGCAAGAGGCAATTCAACACCATCTAGATATGCCAAGAAGTAGGCATTGTCACCAACAACTACTCTGATCCTAAAAGGATCATTCCAAAGTGAATCAAACTTACCATGAGCCCCTTTAGGCTCCCTCCTTTTATCCCACAACAATACTAGATCTCCAATAACAAAGTCCCTTTGCCTAGCTTTCTTGTCAAAAGTTCTTTTTACCTTTATTATGATGTTCTGTAATATGATCCACCACTTAGTCCCTCTATTCTTCAATCTTTGAGAGATACATAATCCTCTTTTCCATAGCATCCCTAAAATGCTCATACTCAAATGGCCTTTTGCAGATTTAAAGCTAACAACTCTAATGCGATAGGTAGAGCACTACCAACACCATACACAAGTTTAAATGGGGACATATTAGTTTCCCTTTTCAAGGTAGTCCTATCTGCCCACAATGCATCATAAAATTTCTTGTGCCAATTCCTCTGATTGTCCTCTACTAGCTTATGAACAATAGTGATTAAAATTTTATTGTTGGATTATGCCTACCCATTTCCTTGAGGATAGTAATTAGAAGAATGTGAAATATTAATTCCATAATCATAACAAAAAAGAGACATCTCTAAAGAGGAGAAGCTTGAAGCATTATCTGTTACAATTTTCTTAGGAACCCCAAACCTGACTAAGATGTTTTATTTCAAGAACTTACCACCTTAGAGGTAGTATGTTTGACAGGAGCATCTTACACCCATTTGGTGAAATAGTTAGTGGCTGTCAAAATATGAGTGTGCCCTGCACTGGAGTTTGGATTGATAGGCCCTATGAAGTCTAAACCCCATTGATGAAAGGGTTCTTCAATGACCACTAGTCTGAGAGGAAGAGTGGCTAAATGGGGTCTGCTAGCAAACATTGTACATTTTTCACATTTAGACACCTAGTCATTGGCATCCTTGAACATGCCTGACCAATAGAAACATTGTCTTAAGATCTTAAAAGTTGTCACTGATGCTGACATATGCCCTCCACAAGCTTCATTATGAAAGAACTCAAGGAGTTTTCTCTGTTGTTCCTTCCCTACGCACCTCAAAAATGTTCCATCAATCCCTTTTTGTACAAGGAATTTTCCTATATAACATACTTTACATCTTTGAGCTTTAGGTTTCTCTTTTCTTTAGCTAAAAGGTAAGTGGGGCATTCTCCATAAGTTAGAAAGAAAGTGATGTTAGAAAACCATTCATCAGTAGTATCTACAAACAAAGTTAGACGAATATCCTCATTCTCTTTAGCTGGGTTTTTTTCTATCAATTTGCAAAGACCTCTTCCCTTGACTAGCTTTGTTGGTTTTATGGTAACATCATATTCTTGTACTTTTGTTACCCAAGCCCCTCTTTTATTACTACTTATCTCTTGTTGTGTTAAAATAGATTTAACAACAGAATCTAGAACATAAATAACAACATGAGAATGAAGAATGTAGGACCTTAATTGCTTTACCGCTTTTACTACTGCAAAGGCATGCTTCTCCATGGGCGAGTAATTTAACTCATGTTTCTCCAAAGGTGTACTCATGAAGGCTATAGGGGAGTCTACACCTTGTTCGTTCTTCTAGATTAGTATGGCAAACAAGGTATGCTATGATGTATAGAAATAAATGATGAAATCTTTGTTGAAGTCAGGGTGTATTAGGGTTGGGGCATTGGTAATTGCTTCTTTAATGGCCTTGAATGCTTCCTTCTTGTTGATGGTGTTTTTAGCATGCAACAATGCATGTAAGATATTAGATACCTCACCTCTCTTGAAAGGAATCCTATCCCAAAACTTCAGAGTAGGACTGCCCCAAGGTTTATACAGCTAGGTATTTGATCGTAGGATGACATAGTGGACATGTATTTTGTTGTTCCAACCAAGGGGACTTACGTGCAATGTAGACAAACTTTGGTACATTAGGGTTTGATTACACATGATCTTGGTCAGTTTTATGATTTGACAATGCATAGACGAACTAATATATACTCAGATTGCTACAAAATATGTGATTTCAACATGCAACCAACAATCTGCTGACTTGCATTCATTAAACATGAATTCTGTGACAACACTATGCAAGTTTATGAAACCTAATCTAATAGGATCTATTAAAGAAAATGCAAAAGGAAAGGGAGAGAAAAGGGATAAAGAGATCCTATAGACAATTGTAGAAATGATTAACCAAGAGATAGATAGATTCCTAACAACAAACAAATCTTTGCTTAACCAGGCAGCCCACAATGCCACAGAGATCGTGCAATCTTCTAAGGAAATGTAAGGTTTTTCAAACTATGAAAGATTCATCCAACACCCAATTTATGGCGTAGTTCAATGAAATCACACAATCAAACTTAGCTCAAACAAATATGTCCAGACTAACCATGCACAATGGCATACAATCAGCAAGCCATCAATGGTATGGATAGGAAATCCATCAAATATCTAGAAATAATTAACCACAAATGCAACTAAATAACTAATTGGAAAGGTGAAGAAGAACCATGATAATCATATCCAATCAACAGAATGAACTCAAATTAGGCAGAGGCAAATGAAATTCTATTTGTATTGATTCAGAAAAATGGCAGTTTCAATAATTCCTTCTTTAGTGCTTTCTCCTATATTTTACAATGAGAGCAGTTGCCTTTATATAACTAATTTTTTCAATGGACGGTGAGGATTAATTCAACACCAAGGGCTTAGATTACATAGCATTTAATTTTGGTTGATGGATAGTTACATTTCTGGATTTGCTTTTGTCCTCTAGGAAAAAAATGAAATTACAACTTTTTAGCTCATGTGAACAAGACAAAATAGCAAATTTTTGAGTTGTCTAATGGGACAAATGACTTTTCCAATGAATTAACTGGTCAAGAAGAGTATGTGGCACATTTTTGATGAAGGCATATCCAATTGGATGCTTGATGGATTGACATTGTATGACTGGATGGCTAGGGACATTTGTGAACATCTCTTGGACATTGGACTGAATTTGCTGGAACATCAATAAAGTAGGCCTGATCTCCTATGTATTCTAGCTCCTGGGACTTATCTCCATCACCTTTGACATCATATGAAGTTTCTCTTGTAGGTGTAACAACAATTTGGTTGATAAAATGATGATTCTGCATGTTCAGGTCAGCAGTGTATTTTTGGGTTTTCATCCTTCATGATAGCTCCTGTTAGTTACTTCACCCTTTCAAACCTGCAATTGACAATGCCAAGCATCAATTTCATCATAAAAAAATCATTTTCAATCAATATGGATCAAAATATATCCATTTGCAGGCATGGATCAATATGGGACAACTCAAAATCAAGTTTGTTGCTTATGAACAACTTCACAAATCTAGCATTTTCCAATATTTTTTGAGTTTTTCATCATTTTTGACTACCCATTTCACACTTATAATGATCTGAGGTGTTTTTGTACTCATTTGGATCTGGCAGGAGGCTTTTATTTTGCGTTTTATACCTTTTTTGCAAAAATCAAGATTTTTTGGGTCTACTGGATATGTATGTGCTGCTCAAAATCCATACTAGCATAATAAAAATGCTCATGAAGATGTAAAAGATGAAATGCAAATTAAATTTCCTCAATTAAACCAAGTTTACACCCTTAAAAATGAAATTTCCAGCCTAAATTATTGATGCAGGAGCATCCCAGGTTGCAGAGCAATCTTACATCAACCAAAAACATTTGCATTCTTTTTTTTCTTGCATTTTCAGTTAATTCAGTCATTTACAGTTTTAGCATTTTGTACTGCATTTCACCGCATCTTCATGTTAGAGCTCACAAAGTAGGATTTAACATCTACATATCATCATCTACATCATATCCAAATGTCAGGTCATTTGGACTTGTTTGCTAAAAGTTATCACTATCAGAAGATCATCAGTTTTCACAGAACAAAGCATTCAGACTGTCAGTTGAAGGAGAAGGTTTGCAGAGCACTTCCATGACTTGCGGAGCTAAATGAAACATCATGAACAACACATATGGATTAGGTAGGCCATCCTTGAGGTCCACACCAAGTTTCATCCATTTGTGGAGTAATACCAGATGTTTAAGGCTGACATACCTATTTTTACATGTTGCATCCTTCATTGGAGTTTGTAACCTCTTGTGGCTAATGCAGAGGATTTCATGAGCTTGAAGATGATATATAGATCTCTAAGATGTATTAGGAAGTTAGCTATTGTGATAGTTTAGATGAGATATTTTGTTCCAAGAAGGCACTTCAATGCCATATCTTGCATATATGTTGTAGCCTGAAAAATAGACTTGTGAGCCCTTTGATTGTAGCCCACATGTTGCCAGCATATGAGCATTATAATTCTTTGATATACTAAATATATGAATCTTCCATTGCATCCTATATTTGTGTTGTTTCCGTTGTGTTTACTCTAGCTGCACAATTTGGACAGTTCATTCTGTGGGCCCTCTAATCGTGACTACACCAATTATGAAAAAGTGGGGTTTTTTGCTGCTACTAAATATATGTAGTAGGACTGTATTTTAGTGTTGGCAGGGAAAATTGAGTCAACAAGATGAGTGATACTTTTGGTGCCAATATGGTGCAGGGGCACCCTCATGCACATGTTAATCAATTTTGGATTTTGTCTTGTTTTGATAATAATTGATGTGAATAAGGTCATCTAAGACCATGTTATGTGTGTTGGAGTCCATGTTAGGTCATTAGGTATGTGGAAGTGTCTAGTTGCAACTGATGTCAATGTTGCAAATATTGTCAAATTGCACAAAGTGGGAATTTGAATAGTTGTGACTTGAAAATTAGTGGTGAGTAGTTGGAAAAGATTTAAAAATCTTGTTAAAGGTCGAAGACATGAAGGGGAGATGGTGTGGTTGAAGTTTCTTTGAAGAATAATGGATAGAAACCTCTATTTTCTATAATTTAGAATGCTAATTTGTTGTTACAGTCAATTGTATGGATTTTTATTTTTTGGTATGAATGAAAGGATGATTACCCATTATGGAGGGCACTTATACCTTTAATGGGTTTTTTATTTGGTCCATTTTCATTGAATTTTGAGGGAGATACATGCATTTTTAAAAAAACTACCATAAATTATTTTATGCATTTTCTGAACGTTTTTCTCTATTCTAATGAATAATACGGTCATGTACAGTCGTTTCATGATATGAGACAAAATGGAAATGAAATATAATTGAGTCTACTTCCTTATTCTTTTTATTGCATTAATTTCATTGTGTTTCAAGCAAGTTATGGTTATTTTACTAAAATAGGTCTGAAACTCTAGTAAGCCTAATTTGAGTGAGAATAGTCCAAATTTGAGCATCTCCGTACAAAATAACCTACCTTGATTCTGAGATATGTTGTATAAGGTCCAAATGCATATCTAGAACTGTGTTTACAGTTTTGATATCATGTCTGCAATGAAAGTTATGGCCAAAAAACACAAATTGCTGCTCCACCTTAAGTCTAATCAAGAAGTAGGATAGTCAGTTTTTGAGGCATTCCGTACAAAGGACCCATACCCCATTTCTATATATGTTTAGTAATGTCCAAAAGGATATCTAAATCTGGTCTTACATTTTGATGATCATGTTTGATCCAAAAGTTATGGTCAAAAAGGCTGTTAGGAAGGACTATTAGAAGATTGAGGGTTAGTGAGCAAAAACCCACCATTGGATGTTTGAAAGATTGAAAGATTGGTTGTTTGTGATTATTTTGGAGTTGTCCACCCCTTCTCTACATTAAATTGGTATCAGAGCCCAAAGATCTAGGCAAGGAAGTTTTGGGAGTTTTGTGTATTGTCTTTTTTGCAAGTTGAAGGAAGAGCCTGGATACCAAAAGACTAGGCCAAGGGAAAAGAAAGGGGCATAAGGTGAGGTATCACAAAGACAAGAAGCAGTGAAGAAGAAGTAAGGTGAAAGAGACTTGCTTAAGAAAGAAGAATGGAAATGTTGAGAAGGTTAGTTCATGGAGAGTTGCAGAGTAAGGAGGTACTGTTGATGATGATTGTTAGTCATAACAATATGCATAAAAATTTGTGCATTAAACCTTTGTTATCTTGAAAAGTATGATCAATTTGGAACAAACTGATGACTCCAAGTCTCCATTGATTAGATCATGATCTCCTGACGTTACTCAGAGGTCGATGTGACATGTTGTTTTCCATTTCAAGGGGTCTTACACTATCTGTATTGTGAACTTTGGTCTAAATATTTGATTCTACACCTGTTTCCTATAAATCTACTTCATAAACAAGGTCATTTGCATTGTAGTCAACAGATGATGATTATATTTATAAGTTTGATCAATTCTTTTGAGCATCAACTGTCATGAACTTATCCTTACTTCTGCACTATGTATTTAATCAAATAATGTGCATATAAGAAGATATTTGCATTTTTATCTTGGATATTCATATGTATTTGCATGATATTTATCATTCTCACATGCTTTCACTCAAAATATGCTCTATATGTTCAATTATTTACGAGTTATAGGCATATTTCATGTTTATTTGCTTTAGATTGTCTATTATTTGCAATTATGAAGGTGATTTGTAATGAAATTAAAGAAAATTGAAAATACTTTCTAAATTTAATGAACCTTTAGCTATTAACTCACATACATTCTAGATACTTTCATGAAAGGAAGAAATCAGACCATAATTTCACCAGGATGCTCCACAACTAGGTATGGTTAATGCTAACTTCAAAGGAACGAGGAATGAAGACAACACATGCAAAATGATAAGCACTCCAAGGGACGCGGCTAATCAATGCATATATCTAGAATTCATCCACTAATTATTGAAGATTTACAATTAATTGTAATCAAAATAGCTTCTCTTTCATTAGGTATTCAAATGACATGTACATTCACAATGAGTTTCGAAATTAGTCCTAAAAACTTCAGCAATCTAACTTCAATTAAGTTTCTAATAATAAAACAAAGTGAACTCCATCCCTTTTTATAGAATAAGGAGAGGAGGCGGTTACAAGTGACATACGGTCAAGATTGGTCTATCTAGATCAACAATCAACATTGTTGCTTGACCAAGTCAACATCTACATATGTGGCAGAAGTTGCCAGCTAGCAACTTTCTAACAAAACTCGATCATTTGGCTATCTGATTATGCATATGACTCTGTTATTATGCATTTTTACTTATTCTTCATCCTCTGACTCTTCTTCATTTCTATCTTCTTCTTCATCCTCATCATCATCATCACTGTCATCTTCATGAAGATCACCCTTTATGTGTGTACCTTTATCGTTACCCTAGTGGCTTCATATATTTGCACTATTCTCTCAACTTCACCCCCATCTAGGACCTTAGCTTTTATTACAACATGCTTGTGAGAATGACACTTTGCTTGAAGAGTATTCCATTTATTTTTCCTGTTCAATGCCTCATTGTATGCTTCCACCTTGGCATTCATTCTCATGGATTTGTTTATTACATATTCTGTCAAGTGGTGAAGGGGATCCTTTGTTGCTTGCTTAAAATTGTTATAAAAGGCCTAGACAGTGAAATTAATATCTTGATTCTCTATTTTTCCTTCTACCTTGTCCTCTAAGGCCTCCAAAATGTCTAATTCTTCTGACATGAGGTGATGTAGTTTAACACTTATATCTCTTAACTTGCTAGTGCATCTCTTCAGTACATCACATTCAAACATGATATACTCATACCATATGCTTACCAGTTGTGCAATGTTATTATCCACTATGTTGTTATCCATGAGTATTTTCATATCAATCCTCTTCATTTCTCCTAAAGCATCTAGATGCTTTTCTAGCTTGAATGACCTCCTCCCTACCTCATTTTGTAGTTTGTCCACTTTACTCTTCAAAACACCAAGAGCATTCCAATTTGACAAGGATATCTTAACCACATTTTCTGGTTCAACAACAAAAGAGATAAACCAATTATCTACCAACTGAGCCTTATGCATCATAAGATCTAACCCAATCATCTCATCTTCAGATATGATTGTAAGTGGGGTAGTTGCACAGAGTGGTGTATGCTTGGGGTCAATTAACCCTTTAAAAAAAGAATGTAGTTGAGCAATGTGCTCTTTATGTTGTTTATTCTTATCTTTCTCCCTTTTCACACTTTTCAACAAGAAGTCAATACTAGCCTTGGCCTCCTGGCCTTCCTGCTCCTCTGTGGCGAAGCCTAGATCAATATCTGTTATTTGGAAATCTCCAAGACTTATTTTACCTTTCTCTTTATTTGCCATCGGCAGTGCCACCTAAGACATCCTCCTATTAGTGGTAGGGTCTCTTTTTATTGCAGTGGTTGGCCTTGCCTTCCTCTTTGGTTTCATCATGCTTGCAGAAAACAATGTAGAAACATCAAATTCTCTTACCTCATCTAGCTGTTGAAGATTTATTTCTTGTTGTATCCAATATGGAATATCACCGCTGGGCTCTTGTTGATCAATCTTCCCATTTTGAGCATGCGGGGATTCTATATTATGCATTACCCTTGGTGGTGAATTCTCCTTCCTTGGTTCTTCCTTATGCACATTCTCATGAGGGGGCTCTTGTTGAGGTACCTCCTGTTGAAGGATTTCTTCTCGAGGATTTTCTTGTTGAAAGATTTCATGCTGAGGAACTTCTTCCTAAGGTGGAGGCTCTTGTGATGTGTTCAGATTTTGATCATGTACCTCCTCCTACAACTTATTTTCAGGTGGTTCCAAAATATTCTAACCTTGTGTATTATGTGGCATTAGGTCCTCAGGAGAATCTTGTGCATTTTGACCTTGGGGACCACCTTGGTTACCCTTGGTCACAATCTTTGTCTCTTTCTCCTGACCACCATCTTGTGACATGTTCTTCTCAGGCTCCTCATTTGTTGTGTTTATTGCTCCAAGGCCTTGGGCCTTACCCAATTCTTTCTCCTCTGACTCCTTCTCTAACCCAGGGCTGTTACCTTGATTATCACCTTCAGCATGTGGTGATGTGACATTATGATTTTCAGCCCTATCAAGGATCTCCTTGTCAGTCTCCTCATGTGCAGGATTGTCCTGGTTATCTTTGTGGTCAGGTATCTCTTGATCACCCTCCCTCTAAACATTAGTCTCTATTTGTTCTTGCTCTAGAGGTGTATTGCTTTCCCCTTTACCTTGATTAGGCACAGTTTTATCAACCTTCTCCTGCACATTAAGCTCTTCCTTTTCAGACTCCAAAGGTGGAACATTATCTTTATTTTGCACCTCGTCACCTTGGTAAGCCGGATCTATCACCGCCAGGCTAGTAACCTGATCAACTAGATTGGTTAATCCTATATGCTGTGCTATGTCCTTAGGGTTAACTTCTTCAACTTATTCTATCCTGACTTGCTCCTGATGCATTTCCTTTTGGACCATAGGAGTACCTAGAGGGGTCATCTTTGTATTAGCCATTAAGGCTTCCATCTTTTGTGCAAAAACATCAATAACTACCTCATCATCAGATAAGTAAACTATATCATCCAGGGGAAGTGGAGGCTCTTTCCTACCCTTATGTCTCTCTTCTCTTTGCTCTTCAACCTTCTCAATTTTAAATTGAATAATATTTGGAATTGGATGTTCATGTTGTAGTTCTTTCATGAAATTCAAACCACCTACACCTCTTAATAAAATAGGATCAATGTTAACATTTCCCCTCATTGCCATCTTTTGCTTCTTCTGAGGTGGTGTCCTCAACACTTTCTTCCTTTTCTTCTTTGTTATCAATAAATCATCATCTCTAGGCTCTTCATCTAAAGGTTCCTCATCCAATGGACTTTCTTCCATTGGGTCATCTTGCAATAATTCATCTTCCAATGGCTCCTCCATAATCATAGGAGCAGGTTTTACGACCTTCTTGTCATTTTACTTAGCAGGGGTTTGTTGTGATACATTTGTAGCTGTAGATGTGGATGCCACATCTCCCTTTTGTTGAATTTTCTTGATGATCACAGCTTGTTGTGCAAGCACTGCCTTCTTATTTTTGCCTTGCTACTTTTGTTCTTCAGTAGGTAACCTTTCTCCATTGGATTTCCTCTTCTCAATGAGGAAGTCATCATATTCTTCTTCAGATAACTCTTGTCTTTTCATTTTGGGGTCCACGGTGAGGGATACACCCTTTTGCTTTAACTTAGCAACCTCAATCTTCACCCAAATCTAGGTCAATTCAATAACCTTCTGCATTATTTGATCAAAGAAGTCACCTCAAGCTCAATCAAATCAGGAGCTAAGATGGTGTCATTGTATATTTTCTTCTCTTCATACTCATTTGACATAATCTTTCCATCATCTTGGTGCAACTGAACTGGCACTGGTATACAATCAAAAGTGTAAATTTGGTTGAGTGTGACCCTTTGATAAGTCCTCCTGACTTTATTCTCATCATCACAATTAAACCAGTAGGCTTCAAGATGCTTCTAATACGCATGCATCTTCAATAATTTCTATATCCTACCATATGGGTCATATGACCTAGCTATTGAAAATGGCTATAGGTGCATTAGCTTCAATGCCCCGATTGCATCCTTAATACTTTGTCTATCAGGACATAAATACCAACCAATGAATACTGGAAACAACACAGGTGGAATCTTCCCCTTCTCTAGATGAGCCTCAACTAAGGTGGATATCTGTCTAACAAACTCCATTAGAATAACCCTATTAGTGGGATATGTGGGTAACATAAGAGGTTGCCCCTCAAATCCTTCTATCCTCATGTATGAGAATGTAAGGAACTGGATAAACCAAGCCCCATGTTTGTATATTACAGCTTGGGCTTCCATACTCAATATTTTTGGTTTATCTTCTTCCATTGATCTAACCAAATGCATAGAAATGGAATCATTTACCAATTTGTAATTTTGGAGACTTTCTCTCCTTCCTAGTTGTGGATAGTGCTCCCATATGTTAACATCACTAGGTTTGTTTCCCACCCTGCCTACTGTTTGTAATCCATTGAAGGTTCCTCTAAAGGCGCAACCTTATACATCATAATAGGTCATGTGGAACATACACATTGGGCCACCTAGCCTTCTCATTCCTTCATCTAAACTGTCACTGATGATTTTAGCCCAAAGAGGCATACTATCTAGTATTCTACCATTCTAATGATTCCATACATCTAGTTCTCAAAGTTCCTAGCATGTTGTCTCCCTGTCATCCTGGCAAGCATGACCATCATTTACTGATATTCTTTAGCAAAATCAAACTTGAAGAAGTGTACACTAGTAGTATGGCTGAGGCCTTATATGTACTTCTCTTAGACCTCCACTGGTACATGACCCTTCTGGCCTCTTTCTTATTACCATGGTATTCCTTTTCTAGTTTACTTAGGCAGAGCTTGACCACATTATTTTCTATAGGTAAGTTGAATGCAGAAGTGATGCCCTTGGTCAAAAAATCTGCATACACTCTGCCATGATTCTCTACTTTTCTGGTCTCAGGGTTATAATTTCATGCACATTCAACTTCTAGTTTAGTAGCATCCATGGTGTAAGGAAATCCCCCGGCGTGCCATATCCTTGTGGAGTATATCCTTTGTAGTATAGGGTTTCCACTTCCACTGTTCAATCTTCTTGTCCATGCATCCAGGTCCATATTTCCCTGGTGTGTATCATTTATCATGCCATATCTAAATCCTACCCCTTCAAGCTATATGAACATAGGCTTCAAGAACTCAGTTTTAGACTGGTTCCTTCTTGCTACCATTAGATTCTGCGATAAAACCATGTATTCTCTTACCCTAACATGTTTATGCGCAACAAGGGATAAGGAGTCTCATACATCCTAGTATCAATTTCATTATTCTAACTAATTTCATGCATTATCACATTAAATTAACCTATCCCAACCCTTTTTACCTCATGATTTACAATATACGACAAAAGAGAGGGTTTCAGTCACATTCTTGATAATCACTTTCCTCTTTTTACAGTATAAGTGATGATGGGAAAATTTGAATGAGTTGTGTTTACCTTCCTGTTCCATTCAAATGCATGTTTGTTCCATTTGTAAGTGATGGTGACGCTTTGACTTTCAAAGCTCTGTAATTTTTGATTAATGTATGGTGAATGTAAAATGAACCCGAGAATTCACTTTTATCTGATCAATACGACAAATTAGGGCATGTGTATTGTTTTTGTTTAAGTCCATCGATCATTTGGATAATGCTCATGGATGTTGCCAAGTGTCAGGTTTACATTTGAAATTGGGAGGGTGTGACCTATCGTTAAGCTTGCATTTAATGCTGGAGGGTGATCTCTTAGAAGATCAGGGATATGTAAAAATATGACCCTCGAGATAATTATTTACTAATGATCAGGGATATGCAACCATCCATATGGTCAACTTTTGACCAATGACTGATATCGGATCATTTTATATTTGTTAACAAATCATGATAGTATTGCATTTCTATGACCCTGAGGGAATTTCCATGTGGTATGATCAGATTGGTTGTTACGAAGCCTAGCATATCAGGTCATACAATTCAAAACAAGGGATATTAACAATATTCAGATCTTTAATACTCGGGGATATCACCCTCATTCGAGAATGTAGGGGTGTCATCATATTTTGCTAAGGACTTTTAGAATTACTCAAACAGATGACGTCAGTGTCATATTCGTTAAGGTCAGGGATATTTCAAAATATAACCTTTTTGGGTTGAATCATGATGACATCATCATAATGTCATATTCTCTTTGTTATCAGGTTATGATGATGTCATCGTCATATTAAGGAATATGGCAGATATTTAGAAATGTGACCCTCCACGAGTCGGGTGTATTGATGACGTCAGCATCAGGGTGATCTCTTCTATATATCAAAACCGAATGATGTCATGGTCATGTTTATGAAAGGTGATATTTACAAAGGGTGATATTTTGCAAAGATGACGGATGTTTCAAAATATGACCCTATGGGAAATATGCACTTAGGTTACGACGGGAAAATACTCTACCTCACTTAAGTTTGATGTTCACATATCGAGGAACAAAACAGGCATTGGGTGATCTTGTTAAGTCAGGGTCATCTTAGCAAATATGAATGATGTTCAGAAATATGACCCTATGGGAAATATCTGGGTTGACCAAACTTTGACTTAGCATAACTCCTTATTGTTGGCGAATATCAACATGATCCAAAAGACAAATCTGCTTAGAATTTTGTACTCTTTAAGACCATGAGGTTTATGATAGCATATTCTAACTTTGACAAATGACCCCTCTTTGTGATTTACATGCATGTAATAAGGGTGACATACTTGACTAACTTTTACCAAACCACCCAAAGCAAGAAAACACACCAGCCAAGCAAAAAGTTGGGTCCCTGTTTTGCCAAGGCAAAATGGGTCATGTTGTGTAATCACACAACTTGCCACCAAAGAAGACAACCAAATTCCAATGATTCAAGTGATGAGGTCACATTAAGACATAGTATTCTAACTCTCTCTAAGTACAAGTATCATGACCTTTTTGAATGATATCAGGTTCATTAGTGCAACAATGCTGACAAGGGATCAAGTGTGTGCAAATGATTAATTATTCTCATCTTGAAAGTAAGTTGAAAACACAAGTAACTAGTGTTAAGATACATATTTTGAGTTCATCCCTCATAGCCAACCGGGATAGAGCCTTACTGGTAGCAAGCATCCATAGCCTTGACAAGGTTATCTTTACAATCCCCCTAAGTAGAGCCCCACTACTAGCAGGCGTCCATAGCCCCGGTAGAGTTACTTAGATGGCCTAATTTTTATCCTTTTTGGATTTTCAATATTCATTATTCTTGTATTCATATGATATCATCATGTAAATTCAATGTGCAAGGTGTGATCACTTGCTTCTTTAGGTTGGGGATTGTAATGGTAGCAAGGGTGACCCTTTAGATTTTTCACTTAACACCTATACTAATGTGTTCAACAAACCCAAGGGTATTAGGTGAGTCATTGCGACAATCTCCTTGGTCAAGAAAGGAATCACTTATGAAAAGGATATCATAGACCTGATCAGGGATACTTCTTAGGGTGAATCACAACCTATGCAAAAATATGTTCTCATCACTTGAATCCTAATAATTTGATTAGTTTCTTAGAGTGGTAAGGTGTACCATCTTGACTAACCAAAACAAAGACTCAACAACAACGAGCAAACAACAAGCACACAAAACAAAACTATACAAACAACTATACAACATATACATTATGGCACAAATGACTTACATGACCTTGTTTAGGCTTGAAAATAATGCTTGATGAACTGCCCATTGACTGGTAATGGGACATCCTCACCAGTTAGAGTCTTAAGTCTATAAGTACTGTCTCCTAGGATCTCTAAAATTTGAAAAGGACCTATCCAAAGTTTGTCAAATTTACCATGGTCACCCTTTCTTTCATGTGCTTTATCCCACATGAAGATTAAATCTAAAATCTTAAAATCTTTCACTCTGGCTCTCTTATCAAACCAACATTTGACAACAACTTGATGTTTAGCAAACTGATCAATTGCTCTATCTCTTTTTTCTTCTAAATGCATGAGTTGAAGTAATCTTACTTCTTGTTTGTTATCCATACCTAGATATTCCTGTGCAAACTGCAATGTGGGGATCTTCAAGTTAACAGGGAGGATAGGATCCAACCCATACACTAACTGATAAGGAGAATTTCCTAATTCAACCTTCATCCTAGTTCTATCCACCCACAAGGCATACTTCAACAAGGTGTTCCACTCTCTAGGGTTTTTCTCAATCAGTTTCTTTATGATGTTTAACAAGTTTTATTTGTTGACTCTGCCAAGCCGTTCCCTTGGGGATTATAATTTGAAGAGAACTTTAAAATGATTCCATAATCAAAAGCCCAACTAGATAGTTTTAATGATGTAAAGGCAGGTCCATTATCACATACCAAAGCACAAGGAACTCCATACTTGGTCACTATGTTGCTTTCTAAGAATTTGGTCACATCTTCTGTATTGCATGTCTTACTGCTGACAACTTCAATCCATCTGGTGTAATAATCAGTGATGGTCAAGACATACTTATGGCCTGAAGATGATGGAGGATTGATGGATCCTATGAAATCCATGCCCCATTGAGCAAATGGGCACATCTCCATCAATGGCTGCAAAGGTTGAGCATCATATCTCTCTATGTTAGCAGCAACCTGACATGTGTGACAACATTTAATATGTTCAGTAGTATCTTTAAAGATAGTGGGGCAGTAGTATCCTGCACTCAAGATAGCGTGAGCGGTAACTAGGTGTGATCCATGTGCAGTCCCAAACTTGTCATACAATTCTGCCAAAACTTTATTAGCTTCTTGCCTATCCAGGCATCTGAGGTATATTCCTTCATAGTTCCTTTTGAAAAGGACTCCTCCCTTAATCATATATTTCTGTGATCTTATTTTTAAAGCTCTTCTCTATGAGGCTTGCATCTTTTAGGGACATCTCCCCATGATCAGGATGTGCTTGATGTCTGAATACCATTCTTCATTTCCTCTAATGTTTACCACATATTGTTGGCTCATGATATTAGGATTTGTTTCAATATCATCCGACTTAAGGGTTGCCCCCTCACCAACTTCATGGGCGTTATATCCATATCATATTCTTGGAGCACTATTATCCACTTAGCTCTTTTCTCACCAGGTTCGCTCTGCATCAGGAGCATTTTCACTGCTGCATCTGGTACTACAACAATTATCTTAGTTCTAAAAATGTAATGTCTAAATTTCTTGACTGCTCGAACCAGAGCAAGAGCTTGTATCTCAACATCCATGTATCTAAGTTTTTCATCTTTGAATGGGCAGCTCATGAAAGCTATGGGCTTTTCTTCTTTAACCTCATTTCTCTGTGTCAGTACTGCTATAGATGTATGCTCTGAAGCAAATGAATAAATGTAGAAATCTCTTGTATAATCTAGAATGATGAGAACAGGAGCATTAGATATGGCTTTCTTGATATCTTCAAACATTGCTCTTGCTTCAGGAGTCCATTCAATTTTAGCATCCTTTTTGAGCATTGCATTAAGTGGTCTAACAATCTCTGCAAACCTAGTAATGAACTTTCTAACAACATTTATCTTACCAAAATAGAATTTAAGTTCCTTCTTGCTTCCAAGAAGCTACAATTTCATGATTGATTCTACCCTAGAAGAATCAATGATAATCCCATTTTCTGTTATCAGATGGCCTAGCAATTTACCAGTCGTCACTCCAAAGATACACTTCTTGGGATTGAGTGAGATGCCATATTGCTCACACGTCTTTAGCACCTTCCTGAGGTCTTCTATACAATCCCCCTTTTCTTTGAGAAGGCAGTCAAGTCATCCATGTAAATGACTATGCATCTACCAATCAAGCCTCTGAAAGCTATATCCATTGCACATTGAAAAGTGGCTCTAGCATTTATCAATCCAAAAGGCATGTGCCTGTAAGTGAATATCGCCCACTTTGTTGTGAATGCAATTTTCAATCTATCTATTTTATCTACCATCACCTGGTTATACCTTGAGAATCCATCTAGGAATGACATCATCTGAGCACCATTTACTATTTGTAAGACCTCATCTAGTGAAGGTAAAGGATAGTTATCCTTTTCAGAAGCTCTATTCAGGTTTCTGAATTCTACACATAGCCGGATATCACTATTTTTCTTTCTTACAGGAACCAAATTTGCTGCCCACGTTGAGAGGAAATATGATTTTGGCATTGAGCAATTTCTTCACTTCTTCAAAGATGATGGGTTCTAACAAAGCATTAAAAGGCCTTTGCTTTTGTCTAAAAGGCTTAACATCTAGCTTTAGTGGTATAGTATGGGTGATGATTGAGGTATCATAATTTTTCAACTCATCATAGGTCCAGGTGATAACATGGATGTAATCCTTAAGTGCTTGCGTTATCCCTGCCATTTCTTCTTCTATACAAACTTTACTGATCAGGACATTCCTGACTTCCTTGTTTTGTCCTATGTTGATGGGTGAATATTCTCCTCCATTTGTCTTTGGGAGGTCTTTCTATTTTAGCATACTGTCCAAATCAAATGCTCTTTCTAATTCTATCATCCCTTTAGGGATTTTGTTACTTGGTAACTCTAGAATCTCTTCTTCCTCCCATGTAGGATCTTCTACGTTTCTTTCATCTATGATCTGGGCATCAAACACATCTCTGTTTGATATGAAGTCCAAAATGTGTTGATCATCATCAAACACTTGGAGATTGGTGACATTATCTGGTATGGAAGGCACTGATATTAATTCAACTAAAAATCTCTTCAGACTAAAAATAGACAATGGCTCCAATGTACTTTCATCTTCAGCCAAAACATCTTCTCTGTTATTATGTTCTCTAGGCACATGGGTGATGTTGAATGCATCAAATTCTTCTATTAAATCCCATACCCTATATCTATAGTTAGCCATTTTTTTGTAATTGCAAGAGTATATGCCTCTTACTTGTCTCACCACTAATTCTAAATCTCCATAAACATGGAGAATTTTCACTCTTTTCTTGAGAGTGAACAATAACCCATGAATTAAAGCTTCATATTCTGTCACATTGTTTGTGCATGGGAATTGTAATCTATATGCTACTACATAGGATTTTCCAACTGGATCAATGAGGTCTACCTCTATGTAGGAGTCTAGGAAAACACTAAGAGGGGGGGTGAATCAGTGTTGTATAAAATTTCAAATCTTTTTACAAACTTTAACTTTCAACACACAAAGAGAGAAAGATATCATTGATTTGTCAAACACATATGCACATGACTGAGAATGAAGAAAGAGAACAAAACCTCTTGAGCAAAGTATTAGCATACACATATACAGATGAAAACAATGAGACATAACACAAATTTGCACGAGTAGAAAACCCTCCCAGGGTAGAAAAACCACTCCAAAATTGCCTCACTGGCTTAACCTTGAAAATATCTTTACAAGCCTCACTGGTTGATGTGAGTGTCTCATTGACAAATGGTCTCACTGACCTACAAGCCTCACTGGCTAATACAAGGCGTCATTGGCATAAACAATCACCATCATTAAAACATAAAACTTTGTGTGCAAGAATTGATTGCTAATCAATCTGATTTGCACCATTATACAACCTATGTTTCATCATACACCCTTATACCTCCTATTTGATTTTCAAGTCAAGACCATACAAAATAACTCCTTTTGTACACCTTTGCAACACTCTTATCTCTACAAATTTGATTCACCTGATGCATATTCACTGGCATTTTATCTTTATGGTTCAATCTATAAGATTATTGCATGATGTCTTCATACTGTGTTTGATCCAATCCTGCACAACCATAATCTCACATACAATATCATGATTCATCTGTAAAATATCTTCAACACTCCATATTGATCCACATCACCACATACACACACACACAAATCAATGTACCTGAAACTTCATTATATTCAAATTTTAATGACCTTTCACATTCTCTCTTCTGCAACATTGTCTGCATAAAAACATCATATATTTCTTCACTGCATCTATGAAGAATCTAAAAAGAAAAATTAAATCAAATTTTCCTTTATTTCCATAACCATTCATATTCCCTCTTAGATATAAAAGAATATCTTTCATATTTGAGATTTTTCAATTTCTTTTTCATGAAGAACCTGCAAAAAAAATCTTCAACTCCCTTGCAAACAAAAACTCTTCACCTTCTCTCTGCAATTTTTCCTCTTTTAAAAAATCAAAACCTTTCATCTTTTCACAAAACAAATCTTCTCCATCATACATCATTCCTGCAAACACAAAGCACTTGTAAAAAAAAATGGTATTCTTTTCTCTCCATCTATTTCTTTTTTCTCTGCATAATCATTCATTTTCACCTTCCATATCATTTTATTAATCTGCCCTCATATCCATCTTTCTATTTTCTTATCTCTCCAAAAAAAACTTTAATAAACTTAATTCCATTAAGCCACTATTTGTCTACATGAGACAAAAAAAACTTCCAAAAAGATCCTTTTGAAAAATCTCCTTCATATAATTTGATTTTATATAAAGATACCTTTTTGAAGGCCTATAAAATAATATATGAAAAAAAGTTTCTAAATTTAATATCACAATTCCTTAAAAACCTACGAATCCTTTTGAAACAAATTCGATGCATATTAGGGCTAATAAAAGTCTAAGTAATATTAACTCCCCTTTCGAGTATGCATCGGGCCCTTAAAAAAACTTTATAAACTTTGAGTTAAACTCTCCTTAAAAAGCATTGGATCCTATGATAGCATTTGAAATGCTTTTTGGCACTTTCAAAATATTTAAACATAACCGATGATATATAATTGCTTCCACCATTATTAGATTGGGACAAGGTGAAAGGAGTGGATGGGGCCGGTTGCCCACGATACTAAGCCCCTTAAAGTTTCCACTTAAGTGGCTTTTGACCTATTGAAAAGGTCAATCTCAAAATAGAACAAATAGAATACTTCAAGTGTGAAGAGCAATGAAGGGAATAGAATATGTGATAAGGTGTATAAAGATTAATATCTCAAGAGTCAAAAAAAAAATCTTGGAATTTCTTCAAGCATATCTATATTGAGGCAATTCTCAAGACATTTTTAGAACCCAAAGATTGATGCAAAACACAACTCAATCACCATGAGATTACTCTAATTTGGAATAACAATTCTTTCTTTGAACACCTTGCTTCTTCTGTCCTTAAGATATCCTGAAACAATCTTTGCAACCTTATTGTGAATAGTATGACAAGATATCATCAAGCAACAACTCAAACCATCAACGGAAAACAACTCAACATCTTGTGTGAAGAAATGACCAAACCAAATATGAAGCATTGCACCAATAATTATCATGATCAAGGTCCACTGTGATGGCCTTTCAACTCTTCTCAACAAAACATCAAAGACAAGATCATATAGATAGTCCCGATGATGAAGACATAAATGAAGCTTTCTTGACATCTTTGATACTCCCAAGTATCTCTAATCTGATCCTCTTATTCCAAAGCACCAATGTGAGTATCATGAAGATATCCTAATCAAATGGAAGCATCATGAAAAAATAACTTCATATGAACTGACAACATTACCTGATGATTGACATCACATGTCACAAAATTCACTTTAACCATGAAGATCATTATGAACACCTGAACCTCCCTGCCATATGAGGACAAACAATAACTTCAAGTATAATCTAACTTTCACTATGATGTATCTACATCATTAACTCAACATCTTTTTGACATCAATGACAATCTATCACCATCACCCTACTCTAGCTCCATGCTTTGACTTGGATCCATCAAACCTGAGGATCCATTGTTTATCCTCTGTCAGGGGTTTGTCAGGACCTTCTCTTTTCTTTTTAGACCTGACAGCTACATCGCCTGATATCGCTTTTAACTTTTGTGACTCATTCTCTCTCACTTTTACTTTCTCTAATTGATGTGGAGCTGATAAACCTTTACTCCTTTTATCTATAATATCATGAACATCAGTACCTGTTGTACTTTGATACTCTTCTTTTCATCATTAAGTATGCTTTTTCTATCTAATAATTGATCCTTTGAATAAAACATCTCCTGGTTCTTCAAAATGTGTAAGCACAGTGAGCAAGTAGTCTCTGAATGTGGTGCTTCATGTAATCTACACCATCCTTCAATCAAAATGTTACGTGGATGAGTATTCTACATCATTCTCTGGATCTGTTTTGACAAAAATTTCTCAAATTTGGTTAGATTACTCTCTCTATCCTCATTAGACATTTCATAATCAGACTCAATCAAACAATCAATCCTTGGGGTGATGTTATTTTCTTCCCTAACAATGTTATCATTGTACATCAGGATCTCTTCTAAATCATGAGTGTAACTTTCATCCTGATATGTATCCTCATCTATTCCTACAGATGACAAATAAGAATCAACATCACTATAACTATCTACATTATTTACCTCTACTGATAATAATCCATTCTCACTACATGTTCATTCCAACTCTATCATATCTAAACAAGCATCACAAGTTTTCTCTGAATGGGCCTCATCATGTAACCTGCACCATTCTTCAATTAAAATATCCTCATGGGATATACTCAATGTTTGACAATGTTGCATTTCTTTAAACAAATACAATCCAAAGTTCCTGAAATGATCAACTTATTTACCATCATCTAAACTGTAATCAGACTCAATGATCACCCTATTGTCCTGATGAACATGTTCAGGGATAAGAACATCGTACATGAGGATTTCTTCTATCTTGACTGTTTGGGGCTTGATGGAATAAACCTCTAGTTCAACATCCATGTACAATATCTCATTAGTCTTGTTATATTCAGTGATCATGTGTTTCATCCTAGGTTCATCTTCTATCCTAATCTGATTGGGAATCCCCTTCTAGGGTAACCACATGTGGCTGAAATCTGTAGACATGTAACCATTAAGTGTTTTTGACCAATCTCTGCTAAGTAACATTCCATAGGTATCAAGGATATCCATTACTTAGATATCGATGTAATATTCAATTCTCGGATCTGATGCTAACTACATGTGGATATGTGTTAATTCTCCAACTTCACTTACTTTGGACTTGTCTAGCTGTGTCACCTTCTTTAGTGATTTAGTTGGATGTAACCCAAAGGCATTGCAGATTGATAATGGCATCACATTGGTTGATGCACTTGAGTCTACCAAACAATTATGTAAGTTCTTACTAAATATTCTCAATGTGAATAGGAAAGGAGGTGATTCAGCCTTATCTCTATATAGGGTCATATGAGAAGTTTGAGTAGCCTGGATAGTAGATGGCATTTTATGCTTAGCATTATTGTCTTTAGCAACATAATCTTGATTTGCAATATGGTTAGGATTATGAGCATGATTATCTTCTTTCGGAACCGGCTCATCTAAGGATCTCATGAAAACCTTCTTGATGGTTGGAGTTTTAAGCAATTCAGACAATGACAGACTGATCTTAACTCTTTTCATTTCATTTTCTATGTAAGTGACTAATTTGTTAGATTCAGGAGACTGATTATTGGCCCTTGTCCCTATATTTTGGGGTGTAAAATACTGAGCATTAACCCTGGGAACACCCAAATTATTGTTAGCTTTTGGATCTGGAGGAGTGTTAAAATTGTTAAGAGGTAATGATGTGGTCAAGGGACCAGAAGGTCTATTAGGATTACTCCTAAGGTTATAATTGTGTCTACCTTGCTACTGCTGTTGGTATGCATGGATTTCTTCATGTTCAACTGATGGTTCATTCTCATCCTCAAAGGGAAACACATAATTGGTTTCAAATGTTATGGTAGACTCCTCACATGCTAGTGTGTAATTCTCATGATCTGATACTGCTTGGTGATGAGGGTAATTTACATAACTCTCTAATACAAGGGTAGAATCATATCCACAAGGAACAATCTCATTTCCTTCAACAAAAGGAGGATTACTTGTAGTATTGGACACTTCAGCCTCAAAAGTAGAGGCTACTATTTTAAATTGAGGACAATCTAGCTCAGCATGTTCATTGGTGTTGTGTATCCTGCACCAATTTACAAGGGCTACTTCTGCTAAGTTCACTCTAGTGTCTGTTTTGGTTCACTAGGAGGCTGATTGTCTAAGGGTGATGGTAAGGAACCATTATTTAGCCTAGTGTTCCACACTCTAGGATGTCTAGGAGCATTATTGTTATAGTTCCTGTCATTACTATATCCTCTATCAGGATATCCTGATCTATCATTATTATATCCTCTATTTTGATTTGACTGGGAATAGAAGTTCTGATCTCTCAGATGTATAATTTCTGTTGTCAACTTCCTTAGCTGTGCAGACATTTCTTTGATATCTTCTTTCTCTTCCTAGGCTTTGTCTACTACATTTTTAGACTGAGCTTTAAAGAAAGAAGAACCATTAGTATTACTCTATCCTACATCTTGGGATGTTTGAGTATGTCCTGGGTACTATATTATCTGACCATTTGCATTTGGAGGAGGAATGATGCTAAGTGGAGGTACTTGTAAAGGACCTGACATTACAATAGGAGGCATCACAGCTCCATTAGTCTGCTATTGAGCAGGATATGCGAGGTATGTGGGATATGAAGGGAACGATGTGTTTGGCATAGGAGCAGGGATCAGTTGTTGATTAACTTTAATTGCTTCTTCAAAATCTCTTGTTAAAGTCGTGACGCCAGGATGTGTTCTTCTTATGAACATAGAAGTCAGGGGATCTAAGACTGAGTAGTATATACTTCTAGCTACCTCATCCACTACATTATAAGGAGCTACTAACTTGGAATACATTTTTTGGAACCTAGCATTGAAGTTTGAAATAGGTTCCCCTTCAAATCTTTTGATTGTAGAAAAAAGATGATAATTCATTAAAGGATCTATAGGTGTCTTAAACCTATCCATGAAGGCCTTTTCCAAGGCAGCCCATGAACCAATTGAGGCTTGACCAAGATTGATGTACCAATTATATGCTTCCTCTCCCAGGGAGTGTGTAAATAGTCTACATACTACATCTTGATGTTCAGTTCTTGCTCTACAACAAGCTTCTTTGAATGTCCTGATATAATCCTCTGCATCCTAATATGGATTATATTTAGGAAAAATCTTGTCAGGATTCTTAGGTAAAGGGTGATAAGGAGTAAAAGTGAAGGGTGACTTAGCCACAAAGAATGACATCGTGACTAGTGCTTGCTGGATCGGAGGTGTAATAGGTGGTCTTGTAGGTGTCTAAAGGACAAAAGGAGATATTGGAGATGTCAAATTATGTCCTAGTGGAGATGATGATGCACTAGAACCAGGAGTGTGGTGAATGTCTATGGTCCTAGGTCTAAGTCCACGAATAGGCAATTCATCCAAGAGTCCACCAGATCTAGACCTGTTGTTAGGCCTGTGAGCAAGGGTTTCGACAGTGTATGACAAACTTATGAAAATTTGACCTGATTTCTTTAAAGATCTACAAAACTATCAAAGCAAAGGAGATATTTATGATCTGGATTTAAGACTGACTAGATATTTATGTAATATTTGCATGAAACTTGCAAATATGAGCAAATCTCAAAATTCTGAACATGGATATGAGGACATCCAACAATACAAGCAGGTTATAGCAAGGATTTAAGAAAGAAAACTTTGAACAATGACTCAATCCTCAAGGGTTTCAAGAACTAACTACAAAGATTAAAGTATTTATGATGAACAAATTTGAAATAGCATAGAACAAGCAAACCTTTGCACAAACACTCAAAGCATGAGCAACTATGCGAATTTTGAGAAGATTACCTTGTTCGGACATAGGAATATGCATATGCAACCGATTCACCTACCAGGCGATGGACCAAGGCCCTCCTTCTAGCACCAATTTATGTTGATGATGATTGTTAGTCATAACAACATGCATAAAAATTTGTACATCAAACCTTTATTATCTTGAAAAGTACAATCAATTTGGAACAAACTGATGACTCCAAGTCTCCGTTGATCAGATCATGATCTTCTGATGTTACTTAGAGGTCAATGTGACATGCTATTTTCCATTTCAAGGGGTCTTACACTATCTATATTGTGAACTTTGGTCTAAATATTTGATTTTGCACCTGTTTCCTATGAATCTACTTCACAAACAAGGTCATTTGCATTGTACTCAACATATGATGATTATATTTATAAGTTTGATCAATTCTTTTGAGCATCAACTATCATGAACTTATCCTTACTTCTAAACTATGTATTTAATCAAATAATGTGCATATAAGCATATATTTGCATGTTTATTCTAGATATTCATATGTATTTTCATGATATTTATCATTCTGACATGTTTTCACTCAAAATATGCTCTATATGTTCAATTATTTACAAGTTAAAGGCATATTTCATGTTTATTTGCTTTAGACTGTTTGTTATTTGCAAGTATGAAGGTGATTTGTAATGAAATTAAAGAAAATTGAAAATACTTTCTAAATTTAATGAACCTTTAGCTATTGAGTCACATACATTCCAGATACTTTCATAAAAAGAAGAAATTAGACCATAATTTTACCAGGATGTTCCACAACTAGGTATGGTCGATGCTAACTTCAAAGGAAGGAAGAAAACACATGCAAAATGATAAGCACTCCAAGGGACGTGGCTAATCAATGCATATATCCATAATTCATCCACTGATTACGGAAGATTTGCAATTAATTGTAATCAAAATAGCTTCTCTTTCATTAGGTATTCAAATGACATGTACATTCACAATGAGCTTCAAACTTAGTCCTGAAAACTTCAGCAGTCTAACTCCAATTATGTTTCTAATAATAAAACAAAGTGAACTCCATCCCCTTTTATAGAATAAGGAGAGGAGGCGGTTACAAGTGACCGATGGTCAAGATTGGTCTATCTAGATCAACGATCAACATTCTTTCTTGACCAAGTCAACATCTGTATATGTGGCAAAAGTTGCCAGTTGGCAACTTTCTAACAAAACTCAATCATTTGGCTATCTAATTATGCATATGACTCCGTTATTATGCATTTTTACTTATTCTTCATCCTCTGACTCTTCTTCATTTCTATCTTCTTCTTCATTTATATCTTCTTCATCATCATCATCACTACCATCTTCATGAAGATCACCCTTTATGTGTACCTTTATCATTGCCCTGATGGCTTCATATAGCTACACTATTCTCTCAAATTCACCCCCATCCAAGACCTTAGATTTTATTACAGCATGCTTGTGAGAATGAAACTTTCCTTGAAGAGTATTCCATTTATTTTTCCTTCTGTTCAATGCCTCATTGTATGCTTCCACCTTGGCTTTCATTTTCATGGCTTTGTTTATTACATCTTCTATCAAGTGGTGAAGGGGATCCTCTGCTACTTGCTTAAAATTGTTATGAAAGGCCTAGACAGCGAAATCAGTATCTTGATTCTCTATTTTTCCTTCTACCTTGTCCTTTAAGGCCTCCAGAATGTCTACTTCTTCTGACATGAGGTGATGTAGTTTAACACTTATATCTCTTAACTTGCTACTGCATCTCTTTAGTACATCACATTCAAACATGATATCCTCATACCATATGCTTAGCAACTGTACAATGTTATTATCCACTATGTTGTTATCCATAAGTATTTTCATATCAATCCTCTTCATTTCTCCTAAAGCATCTAGATGCTTTTCTAGCTTGAATGACCTCCTCCCTACCTCATTTTGTAGTTTGTCCACTTTACTCTTCAAAACACCAAGAGCATTCCAATTTGACAAGGATATCTTAACCACATTTTCTGGTTCAACAACGAAAGAGATAAACCAATTATCTACCAACTGAGCCTTATGCTTCATAATATCTAACCTGGTCATCTCATCTTGAGATATGATTGTAAGTGGGGCAGCTGCACTGAGTGGTGTATGCTTGGGGTCAATTAATCCATTAATAAAATAATGTAGTTGAGCAATGTGCTCTTTATTCTATTTATTCTTATCTTTCTCCCTTTTCACACTTTTCAACAAGAAGTCAATACTATCCTTGGCCTCCTATCCTTCCTGCTCCTCTGTGGCGAAGCCTAGATCAATATTTGTTATTTGGAAATCTCTAAGGCTTATTTTACCTTTCTCTTTATTTGCCATCAGCAATGCCAATTGAGCCGTCCTCCTACCAGTGGTAGGGTCTCTTTTTATTGTAGAGGTTGGCCTTGCCTTCCTCTTTGGTTTCATCATGCTTGTAGAAAATAATGTAGAAACATCAAATTCTCTTACCTCATCCAGCTGTTGAAGATTTATTCCTTGTTGTAGCCAATATGGAATATCACCCCTAGGCTCTTGTTGATCAATCTGCTCATTTTGAGAATCCCGGCAATCAGTATTATGCATTACCCTTGGTGGTGAATTCTCCTTCCTTGGTTCTTCCTAATGCATATTCTCATGAGGGGGCTCTTGTTGAGGTACCTCTTATTGAGGGATTTCTTCTTGAGGATTTTCTTGTTGAAAGATTTCATGCTGAGGAACTTCTTCCTGAGGTGGAGGCTCTTGTGATGTGTTCACATTCTGATCATGCACCTCCTACAACTTATTTTTAGGTGGTTCCTGAATATTCTAACCTTGTGTATTATGTGGCATTAGGTCCTCAGAAGAATCTTCTGCATTTTGACCTTGGGGACCACCTTGGTGATCGTTGGTCACATTCTCTGTCTCTTTCTCCTGACCACCATCTTGTGACATGTTCTGCTTAGGCTCCTCATTTGTTGTGTTTATTGCTCCAAGGCCTTGGGCCTTACCCAATTCTTTCTCATCTGACTCCTCTAACCCAGGGCTGTTACCTTGATTATCACCTTCAACATGTGGTAATGTGACATTTTGATTTTCAGCCCTATCAGGGATCTCCTTGTCAGTCTCCTCATGTGTACAATCACTATCCTGGTTATCCTTGTGGTCAGGTATCTCTTGATTACCCTCCCTTTGAACATTAGTCTCTATATGTTCTTGCTCTAGAGGTGTATTGCTTTCCCCTTTACATTGATCAGGCACAGTCTTATCAACCTCCTCCTGCACATTAACCTCTGCCTTTTTAGACTCCAAAGGTGGATCATTATCTTTATTTTGGACCTCATCACCTTGGTAAGCTAGATCTATCACCACCGGGCTAGTAACCTAATCAACTAGATTGGTTAATCCTATCTACTGTGTTATGTCCTCATGGTTAACTTCTTCAACTTCTTCTATCTTGACTTGCTCCTGATGCATTTCCTTTTGGACCATAGGAGTACCTGATGCAAGAGCATCTAGTGGTGTAAGGGCAATCTTGCATCACCCAAAAAGAAGTTAATTTAAAATCATTGTAGTTGTTTTCATTTCTTTCCATAATTAGTGTTTTTGGTTCCATAATCGCCTGAATAATAATGTAGAACTTTCAGTTTTCCCAAACTGCTAAAAATAGTAAACTGCTATTTTTAGAAAGTTTGCATTTGGGCATGGAATGAAGTCAAAATTTACAGGAAGTTACATAATGGAAATATAAGACCTTTGGCAAAGGAATCACATGAAGATCATTTACGAGCTGAAAGATATTAAAGTTTTCGTTTCCTGAAAAATGCCTGAAAATTATTCAAACTCAGGTTTGAGGCACTAAACAGCCCCGTACGGGCTTGAAAATGGCTAGAACCAACAAAGCTGGTTCTTAGCATGTAGAGCACTCCGCGAGCTTTCCGACGCATAAAATGCTTCGTGAATCGGAGTCCCAGATCAAAAGTTATGGCTCCCGGAAGTTGACCTATTTTTAGAGGGAGATGCAAAATTCGAAATTAGGTTGTTGGCCACCAAAAAGGCTATTAATAACTATTTTTGGGAACCCTGGGCAAGAGGAGAGTTAAGGGGGCAAGTGTAGAGTCAAGAATAGGCAGGAAAATAGAAACCCTAGCTGATTTGGGGGTTACAGAAGGCGGAAGATTCTAGAGCCTGGTGATGGTAGCTGTAGTGTGTTGCAGCCTGTAGAGGACTGATTCCTCTGATTGTAATTAAGCTTCTGTAATGTAATGAGTTGCCCAGATCAATAAAAGAAAGTTCTATTCTCTGTGTTCAATTTCTATTATTGTGTGTTTTATGATTTACCCCCTTCATCAAGTGGTATCAGAGCGAGGGTTCCTGAGTGTGTAGACAGATCGCCGACCGTGAGGCAGTTTGCACCAGGACCTGAGGTTGTGGGTTTGCTGCAGAGACCAAGATGCCTCCACGAAGAAATCGTGTTGGGAGGAATGCTTTGATAGAAGAGGGTTTTAGAGCCCTACAAAGACAAATCGATGCATTGCAAGAGGAGCTATGAAGAGGGTTTGAGCCAAGGGTAAGAGAAGAAAGTGAAGATGAAGCTGAAGAAGAGCTATCTGAGGAAGAACAAGAAGCCACCAGAGATGCTGCAGAAGTTAGGTTGTTGAGGGCCATTTCAAAGATCAGAAAGAGGTCCAGGATGGAAGTTTCTACATATTCTGGAGATTTGAATCTAGAACAGCTTATTGATTGGATCAATGACATGGAAGAGTATTTTGAGTATGAAGATGTGGAGGACCTAGATCGGGTTAAGTTTGCAAAAACAAAGTTGAAGGGCCATGCCAATATTTGGTGGAAGGAGGTCCAATTAGAGAGGAATAGAAGAGGAAAAGGAAAGATCACCAGATGGGATCAGATGGTGGAGAAACTGAAGAAGTAGTTCATTCCTGTGGACTATGAGATGGAGTTGCTGAAGAAGCTGCAAGGACTAAAGCAAGGTAACAAGTCTGTTAAGGAGTATATAGAAGAGTTTTATAAAATTACTATCAGGACAGGCCATGCAGAGCCCAACAAGGAGAAGGTAGCCTGTTACATTAATGGGTTAAGGCTGAGTATTCAAGAGGAGTTGAGCCTAGTAAGAATGACCACCATAGAAGATACGTACCAATTTTCCCTGAAGGTGGAAGAGAAGTTGAATAAAAGATTTGACAGCAAGCAAAGGGGAAGAGGTCAAGGTGGAAGGATTGGTGGAAGACCCTATGGGGGCCAAAATGAAGATGCAAAGAAAAGTGAAGAAGCTAGTACCAGTCGAAATCAGAGAGGTGATAATACCTCCCACCCTCATGACCAAAACAATGATGAGAAAATAGGAAGAGGAAGAGGCAGACCTGGGCAAGGACCTGGAAGAGGAGGTTTTAGAGGAACCTATTTCCAATGTGGAGAAGAAGGGCATCGAGCATACGAGTGTCCGCAACATCAAGGAAGGATGAATAGAAGACCTGAAGGTAATGCACGAGTTGCACATGTGGATGAAGATGCACAGTCTGAGCACTCTGAAGATGAAGAAAGGGGAGAAACCCTAGTTGTCAGAAGAACTTTGTTGAATGAGGAGAAAGAACCCAATCACAGGAAGAGTTTATTCTGCACAAGGTGCAAATGTGAAGGTAAGTGTTGTGATATTATTATTGACAGTGGAAGCACTGATAATCTTGTTTCAGAGGAGATGGTTGACAAGTTGAAGTTGACAAGAAGAAAGCATCCACATCCATACAGGATTGCATGGTTGCAGAAGGACCATAGAGCTTTGGTCAATGAATAGTGTTTAGTGAAGTTCAAGATTGGTGACTACCATGATGAGGTGCTGTGTGACATCATACCGATGGATGCATGTCATATGTTATTGGGGAGGCCGTGGCAGTATGATAGGAGCGCTGTCCATAATGGCCGTGCAAACACATATTCCCTAACAAAGGATGGGGTTCGTCATAAGTTGAAGCCCTTGAAGGAGGTGGAAGAAAAGATATGTGGCACTGCCAGAATTTGCTTGGTAGATGGTAGAAAGTTTTTGGAGGGAATGAAGCATGAGCATCATTGCTTTGCATTGATTCCCAAGATTAGTCAAGAGAACTGTGAAGATGTACCAGCAGAAGTTTCAGATATGTTGGAAGAGTTCCAGGACATTATCTCTGATAATGTACCAGAAGGTTTACCACCAGTAAGGAAGATAAATCATCAAATGGATTTGATACCAGGAGCTAGTTTACCAAACAAGGCAGCCCACAGAATGACCCCTGCAAAGAATGAAGAGCTGAACAGACAAGTTTAGGAGTTGTTGAGGAAGGGACTGATAAGGGAGAGCCTAAGTCCATGTGTAGTACCTGCAGTACTAGCACCAAAGAAAGATGGAGAATGGAGGATGTGTACAGACTCTCGAGCCATCAATAAGATAACGATCAAGTATAGATTTCCATTGCCAAGAATGGATGACATAATGGATTGTTTGAGTGGAGCCAAGTACTTCACGAAAATTGACCTAAAGAGTGGATATCACCAGATCCATATCAGAGAAGGAGATGAATGGAAGACAACCTTCAAGACAAAGGAAGGTTTGTATGAGTGGTTAGTCATGCCATTTGGGCTAACCAATGCACCGAGCACATTCATGCGACTCATGAACGAGGTACTAAAAGAATTTTTGGGAAGTTTTGTTATTGTTTATTTGGATGATATTTTGATTTTCAGTAAGACTTAGGATGAGCATTTGATGCATATCAGAAGAGTTCTAAAGAAGCTGAGGGAGGAGAAGTTGCTGATTAATCTGAAGAAATGTAGTTTTGCAAAGAAAGAGTTGGTATACCTGGGATTTGTTGTCTTAGAGAAAAGGTAAGGGCTATCATTGAATGGCCTACACCAAGGAGTGCAATGGAGGTAAGATCTTTTCATGGTTTGGCAAGTTTTTAGAGGAAGTTTATCAGGAATTTTAGTAGCATTTGTGCACCTCTCACTGAGACAATGAGAGAGGATAGAAAAGAGTTTAGATGGACTAAAGGAGCAGACAAGAGCTTTGATACATTGAAGCAGAAAGTTGTACAACAACCTGTTTTGGCACTTCCAGATTTCAATAAGGTATTTCAGGTAGATTGTGATGCTAGTGGTAGTGGTATAGGAGCTGTTTTGAGCCAAGAAGGTAAGCCCATTGCCTATTTTAGTGAGAAGCTTAATGATGCCAAGAAAAAGTATTCTGTTTATGATCGGGAATTTTATGCAATAGTTCAGGCTTTGAAGAAATGGAGACATTATTTGTTGCCAAAAGAGTTTGTTTTATATACTGATCATCAGGCTTTGCAGTATCTTAATAGTCAAGGGAAGTTGAACCAAAGGCATTTAAAATGGGTTGGGTTTTTGTAGAGTTATACCTTTGTTTTGAAGCACAGGAGTGGGAAGTCCAACAGAGTTGCAGATGCCTTGAGCAGAAGGCAAAATTTGTTGACAGAAATGAAGATAGAGGTTGTTGGGTTCGATGAGCTCAAAAGTTTGTATCCTGAAGACCCAGATTTTGCAAAGGCTTGGAAAGCTTGTCTGGAGCCTGTTACTTTGGATAGGATAAAATGGTTGGATTTCATAATCGAAGATGGCATGTTGTTTAGAGAAAGCTAGTTGTGCATTCCGAGGAGTTCCATGAGAGAGAACCTGATTAAGGAGAAGCATAGTGGAGGATTGGCTAGACACTTTGGTCGAGATAAGACCATTTCTATTGTTGGTGAAAATTATTATTGGCCATAGTTGCAGCAAGATGTGAGGAAGTTTGTGTAGAGTTGCAGAGTATGTCAGATGGCAAAAGGAACAAGTCAAAATACATAATTATATCAACCATTACCTATATCAGAGAAGCCATGGGATGATATTAGTATGGATTTTGTTCTTGGTTTACCAAGGACACAGAGAGGGCATGATTCTATTTTTGTGGTGGTGGACAGATTCTCAAAGATGGCACATTTTATTCTTTGTAAGAAGACTAATGATGCTGTTCATATTGCAGAGTTATTTTTCAAGGAAGTGGTGAGACTACATGGTCTACCAAAGAGCATGGTTTCAGATCGAGATACCAAGTTTGTTGGTTATTTCTAGAGGACATTGTGGAAGAAGTTGAAGACAGATTTGAAGTTTAGTTCTGCACACCATCCATAGACTGATGGACAAACTGAAGTGGTGAATAGGAGTTTGGGTAACCTACTACGATGCTTAGTAGGAGATAAGCCTAAGGGATGGGACTTGATTTTACCACAGGCAGAATTTGCTTACAACAATTCTGTCAATAGGAGTACTGGTAAATCACCATTCCAGATTGTATATGGCAATAGCCCAAGAAATGCTTATGAGTTAAGGAAGCTGGACAACGGAGAAACGACAAGTGCTGAAGCTGAAGACTTTGCAGAACATCTGAAGAATTTGCATGAAGAGGTGAGAAAGCACATTAATAAAATGAATATTCAGTACAAGGCTAAGGCAGATCAAAAGAGGAGATATAAGGAATTCTAGGTAGGAGATGAAGTCATGGTTCACTTTAGAAAAGAAAGGTTCCCAATTGGAACATACAATAAGTTGAAAATGAAGAAATTTGGACCATGCAAAATTTTGAAGAAACATGATTCAAGAAATGCATATGAGGTAGAGTTGCCGAGTGGGATCAATATTTCCCCTGTTTTCAACATTGCTGATTTATCAGAATATCATGAAGGTGGAACAGAGGATGGACCAACAGAAGAACAATGGAGTATTCCGGCATCTACTTCAACAGAGGAGATAGAAGAGATCTTGGATAGCCCTGTGGGAAGAAGTACGCAGAATAAACGATATGAAGAATATCTGGTAAAATGGAAAGGAAGGCCTGTTGAAGATTCTTCTTGGTTGTCTAAGGCAGAGGTTGACCGTTTGGGTTTTCCTCACACAAACACATGAGACGTGATAGGGTCACTTCTCAAATTACCCTGGGTGTCTGATGCAGGAGCATCCAGTGGTGTAAGGGCAATCTTGCATCACCTAAAAAGAAGTTAATTCAAAATCATTGTAGTTGTTTTCATTTCTTTCCATAATTAGTGTTTTTGGTTCCGTAATCGCCTGAATAATAATGTAGAACTTTCAATTTTTCCAAACTGCTAAAAATAGTAAACTGCTATTTTTAGAAAGTTTGCATTTGGGCATGGAATGAAGTCAAAATTTACAGGAAGTTACATAATAGAAATATAAGACCTTTGGCGAAGGAATCACATGAAGATCATTTATGAGCTGAAAGATATTAAAGTTTTTGTTTCCTGAAAAATGCCTGAAAATTATTTAAACTCAGGTTTGAGGCACTAAACAGCCCTGTACGAGCTTGAAAATAGCCAGAACGAGCAAAGCTAGTTCTTAGCACGTAGAGCACTCCGCGAGCTTTCTGACACATAAAACGGTTCGTCAATCGGAGTCCCGGATCAAAAGTTATGGCTCCCGGAAGTTGACCTATTTTTGGAGGGAGATGCAAAATTTGAAATTAGGTTGTTGGCCGCCAAAAAGGCTATTAATAACCATTTTTGGGAACCCTGGGTAGGAGGAGAGTTAAGGGGGCAAGTGTAGAATCAAGAATAGGTGGGAAAATAGAAACCCTAGCTGATTTGGGGGTTACAGAAGGTGGAAGATTCCAGAGCCTGGTGATGGTAGCTGTAGTGTGTTGCAGCTTGTAGATGACTAATTCCTCTGATTGTAATTAAGCTTCTGTAATGTAATGAGTTACCTAGATCAATAAAAGAAAGTTCTATTCTTTGTGTTCAATTTCTATTATTGTGTGTTTTATGATTTACCCCCTTCATCAGTACCCAGAGGGGTCATATTTGTATTAGCCTCTAAGGCTTCTATCTTTTGTGCATCAACATTAGTAATTACCTCATGATCTAATAAGTAAATTGTATCATCTAGGGGAAGTGGTGGCTCTTTCCTAGCCTTTTGTCTCTCTTCTCTTTGCTCTTCAACCTTCTCAATTTTAAATTGAATAATATTTGGAATTGGAACTTCATGCTGTAGTTCTTTCATGAAAGTTAGACCACATGCACCTCTCAATAAAATAGGATCAATGTTAACATTTCCCCTCATTGTTGTCTTTTGCTTCTACAAGGTAGTGTCCTTTGCATTTTCTTCCTTTTCTTCTTTGTTATTAATAAATCATCATCTCTAAGCTCTTCATCTAAAGGTTCCTCATCCAATGGACTTTCTTCCATTGGTTCATCTTGCAATAATTCATCTTCCAATGGCTCCTCCATAATCACAGGAGCAGGTTTTACGACCTTCTTGCCTTTTTGCTTAGGAGGTGTTTGTTGTAATACATCTGTAGTTGTAGATGTGGATGCCACATCTCCCTTTTGTTGAATTTTCCTAACGATCACACCTTGCTGTGAAGGCACATCCTTCTTATTTCTACCTTATTGCTTTTGTTCTTCAGTAGGTAACCTTTCTCCATTGGATTTCCTCTTCTCAATGAGGAAGTATTCATATTCTTCTTCGGTAACTCTTGTCTTTTCTTTTTGGGGTCCATGGTGAGGGCTACACCCTTCTGCTTTAACTCAGCAACCTTAGTCTTCACCCAACTCTGGGTCAATTCAATAACCTTCTGCATTATTTAATCAAAAGAAGTCACCTCAGGCTAAGTCAAATCAGGAGCTAAGATGGTGTCATTGTATATTTTCTTCTCTTCATACTCATTTGACATAAGCTTCCCATCATCTTGGTACAACAGAACTGGCACCGGTATACAATCAAAAGTGCAAATTTGGTTGAGTGTGAGCCTTTGATAAGTCCTTCTCCTGACTTCATTCTCATCATCATAATCAGACCAGTAGTCTTCAAGATGCTTCTGGTGCACATGCTTCTTTAGTAATTTCTAAATCCTACCATATGGTTCATATGACCTAGCTATTGAAAATGGCTATAGGTGCATTAGCTTCAATCCCCCAATTGCATCCTTAATACTTTGTCTATCAGGACATAAATACCAACCAATGAATACTAGAAACAACATAGGTGGAATCTTCCCCTTCTCTAGATGAGCCTCACCTGAGGTGGATATTTGTCTAACAAACTCCATTAGAATAACCTTGTCAGTGGGGTATCTGGGTAGCATAAGAGGTTGCCCCTCAAATTCTTCTATCCTCATGTATGAGAATGTAAGGAACTGGATAAACCAAGCCCCATGTTTGTATATTACAGCTTGGGCTTCCATACTCAATCTTTTCAGTTTATCTTCTTCCATTGATCTAACCAGATGCATAGAAATGAAATCATTTACCAATTTTTAATTTTGGAGACTCTCTTTCCTTCCCAGTTGTGGATAGTACTCACATATGTTAACATCACCAAGATTATTTCCAACCCTGCTTACTGTTTGTAATCCATTGAAGGTTCCTCTAAAGACGTAAGCATATACAACATAAGAGGTCATGTGGAACATACACATCGAGCCACCTAGCCTTCTCATTCCTTCATCTAAACTGTCACTGATGATTTTAGCCCAAAGAGGCATACTATCTGAGTATTCTACCATTCTAATGATTCCATACATCTAGTTCTCAAAGTTCCTAACATGTTGTCTCCCTGTCATCCTGGCAAGCATGACCATCATATACTATTATTCTTCAGCAAAATCAAACCTGAACAAGTACAATAGGAGTTTGGCTGAGGCCTTATGTGTACTTCTCTTAGACCTCCACTGGTATATGACCCTTCTGGCCTCTTTCTCATTACTATGGTATTCCTTTTCCAGGCTACTCAGGCTCAGCTTGACCACATTATTCCCTATAGGAAAGTTGAATGCAGAAGTGATGCCCTTGGTCAAAAAATCTACATACACTCTGCCATGCTTCTCTACCTTTCTAGTCCCAGGGTTATAATTTCGTGCACATTCGACTACTAGTTCAGTAGCTTCCATGGCATAAGGAAATCCCCCAGTGTGTCACATCCCTATGGAGTATATCTTTTGTAGTATAGGGTTTCCTCTTCCACTGTCCAATCTTCTTGTCCATGCATCCAGGTCCGTATTTCCCTGGCGTGTATCATTTATCATGCCATATCTAAATCCTACCCCTTCGGGTTGTATGAACATAGGCTTCAAGAACTCAGTTTCATACCCGTTCCTTCTTGCTGCCATTAGATTCTGCGATAAAACCATGTATTCTCTTACCCTAACATGTTTGTGCGTAGCAGGGGATAAAGAATCTCATACATCCTAGTATCAATTTCATTATTCTAACTCATTTCATGCATTATCACATTAAATTAACCTATCCCAACCCTTTTTACCTCACGATTTACCATAAACAACAAAAGAGAGGGTTTTAGTCACATCCCTGATAATCACTTTCCTCTTTTTACAGTATAAGTGATGACGGGAAAATTTGATTGAGCTGTGTTTACTATCCCGTTCCGTTCAGATGCATGTCTGTTCCATTTGCAAGTGATGGTGATGCTTTGACTTTTAGAGCTCTGTAATTTTTGATTAACATATGGTGAATGTAAAATGAACCTGAGAATTCACTTTTATCTGATCAATATGACAAATTAGGGTGCGTGTATTGTTTTTGTTTAAGTCCATCAATCATTTACATAATGCTCTTAGATGCTGCCAAGTGTCAAGTTTATATTTGAAATTGGGAGGGTGCAACCTACCGTTAAGCTCGCATTTAATGCTGGAGGGTGATCTCTTTGAAGATCAAGGATATGTGAAAATATGACCCTTGAGACAATTACTTACTAATGATCAGCGATATGTGACCATCCATATGGTCAACTTTTGACCAATGACTGATATCGGATCATGTTATATTTGTTAACAAATCATGATAGTATTGCATTTATATGACCCCGAGGGAATTGCCATGTGGTATGGTTGGATTGGTTGTTACGAAGCCTAGCATATCAGGTCATACAATTCAAAACAAGGGATATTAACAATATCCAGATCTTTAATACTCAGGTATATCACCCTCATTCAAGAATGTAGGGGTGACATCATATTTTGCTAAGGACTTTTAGAATTACTCAAAAAGATGACGTCATCGTCATGTTCGTTAAGGTCGGGGATATTTCAAAATATGACTTTTTTGGGTTGAATCGTGATGACATCATCATAATATCATATTCTCTTTGTTATTGGGTTATGATGACATCATTGTCATATTAAGGAATATGGTAGATATTTGGAAATGTGACCCTCCATGGGTCGGGTGTATTGATGACATCAGCATCAAGGTGATCTCTTCTGTATATCAAAACCGGATGATGTCATGGTCATGTATGTGAATGGTGATATTTGCAAAGGGTGATATTTTGCAAAGATGACAGATGTTCTAAAATATGACCCTATGGGAAATATGCACTTATGTTATGACGGGCAAATAATCTACCTCACTTAAGTTTGACATTCGCATATTGAGGAACAAAATGGGCATCGGGTGATCTTGTTAAGTCAAGGTCATCTTAACAATATGACTAATGTTTAGAAATATGACCCTATGGGAAATATCTGAGTTGACCAAACTTTGACTTAGCATAACTCTATCCTTGGTGAATATCAGGATGATCCAAAAGTCAAATCTGCTTAGAATTTTGTACTCTTTAAGACCATGAGGTTTATGATAGCATATTCTAACTTTGACAAATGACCCCTCTTTGTGATGCACATGCATGTAATAAGGGTGACATACCTGACTAACTTTACCAAATCACCCAAAGCAAGAAAACACACCAACCAAGTTGGGTCCCTGTTTTGCCAAGGCAAAATGGGGCGTGTTGTGTAATCACACAACAGGTACCAAGCAAGAAATAAGGGATGAGAAAAGAGAAAAGTGAGACAAAGAAGAAGGATGAGAAGGTGAACTAAATTGATATTGAGCAAGAGATTGTAGATTTGTGGCAAGCCTTGGAGCAGATGAAAGAAATTCAAGAAGAAATGCAAAAAAGAATGGAACTTGAAATGCAACAACTTCTTGAGAGAGAAAAACAAGAAAATAGTTGGCATTTTCTAATAAGAAAGATGCTCAAATGGCCTATCAACAAGATTATTCTGAAGATAAGAAGGCAAGAAACGACAATAGAACTAGATATTGGAGGATCTTTGTTGATGATGGAAGATCTAAAGCCATTTGAGGAAGAGGAAATACGTGAAGAAAATGGGTCCATTGAGACTCAAGATTTTATTTCTAACAATATTTGTGAGCATGTGTTCATAGGTGCAGCAGATGAATATGAAGATGGAAAAGAGTCTAAAGAAGGAAGTGAGGTGCATATAGTGTATGAAGATTGTTGTACAAATACAACACACTATGGTGAAGACGATGTTGCCAAAACAACCGAGGTAATGTTTGCATTTTCTGATTTTACGGATGTTGACATATTATATTCCAATGATGAAGATGAAGACATAGACGGTGGTACTGAGGCATATGAACGAGAACTTGAGTTTTGGTACCTTGAAGCTGAGAAGATACTAAGAGGTGGTACAAGAAGAAGAAGAAAACAGATCCATGGAAAGTTGCAGAAATAAAGGACAAGTTGCAAAATAATTGGAAGACTAGAAAGAAAGAGAAGACCTGCACTCAAGTGGACTTGAGTTTTTCTTCCCCTTAAGAGTATGGTGTAAGGGCACCCTCATGCACATATTAATCAATTTTAGATTTTGTCTTGTTTTGATAATAATTGATGTAAATAGGGTTATTTAAGACCATATTATGTGTGTTGGAGTCCATGTTAGGTCATTAGGTGTGTGGAAGTGTCTAGTTGCAAAAGATGTCAATGTTGCAAATATTGTCTTGAATTGCACAATGTGGAATGTGAAGGGTCAATGTTGCATAAAGTGAGAATTTGAACAGTTGTAACTTGAAAATCAGTGGTGACCAGTTGGAAAAGGTTTAAAAATCTTGTTAAAGGCTGAAGACATGAGGGGGAGATGATGTGGTTAAAGTTTCTTTGAAGAATAATGAATAGAAACCTCGATTTTCAACATTTTAGAACACTAATTTGTTGTTACACTCAATTGTACAGACTTTTACTTACTAGTATGAATGAAATGATGATTACCCATTATGGAGGGCACTTATACCTTTAGTGGATTTTTTATTTGGTCTATTTTCATTGAGTTTTGAGGGAGATACATGGATTTTTGTACAAACTACCATAAATTATTTTCTGCATTTTCTGAACATTTTTCTTTGTTCTAGTGAATGGTACGGTCCTGTACGATTGTTTCATGGCATGAGACCAATTGAAAATGAAATATAATTGAGTCCACTTTCCTATTTTTTTTATTGCATTCAATTTTATTGTGTTTCAAGAAAGTTATGTCTATTTTACTAAAATAGGTCTGAAACCCTAGTAGGCCTAATTTAAGTGAGAACAGTCTAAATTTGAGCATTTGCATACAAAATAACCTACTTTGATTCTGAGCTATATTGTATAAGCGCCAAATGGGTATCTAGAACTATGTTTACATTTTTGATATCATATCTACAATGAAAGTTATGGCCAAAAAACCTAATTTGTTGCTCCCATGTTTGTGCAGGTAATTAGGCCTAGAGATTAGGACAATCAATTTTTAGCCTTGTTGTTCCAAAGAAACCCTATCCAATTTCTTGAAATGTTGTTAAAGGACAAAAAGGGTATTGAAAAATGCTTTTATAGTTTGGATATGAGGTCTTCATAGGTAGTTATGATAGAAAAATTAGTTTGTGAGGGCTACTAGAGGATTGAGGTCTAGAGACCAAAAACCCAACATTTAATGTTTCAAACTTTGAAAGTTTGATTTGTTGGAGTTATTACAAGATTATCTACCCCTACTCTGCATCACAATAGGATAGCAGGCATTTTCACTTCTATAGGATATATCCTATTGAAGGCATTTTTAGTGCTGACACACAATATCTAAGGATTGGCAGCTTAGCGGGGATTTCGACGGCAACAAGATAGCATTGTTTTCGGGGTCAATAGGATATATGCATTTGGATCACATTTTAGTGCAGGTCTAGTTGATGGAGATTTTAGCGCAAAACCTTAACAATAGTTTTAAGCCTTCTAGCGGGGAATTCGAGGGCAACATGATAGTGGGATTTTTTGAGCCTTTGGTATATATCATGTTGAGGCCAGTTTTAGCGCAAAGTTGTGCACAAAGGTTTTAGTGCTAATATCCAGTGACATGGGATATTAGTGCAAATTATAGTAGGGGTGTTTTTTAGCACCAGATTTTGAAATGCCCTGGGTGACAATATATTTAAAAATATATTTAAGTATAAATTTCTTATACTTTAAATATTTTGAAATATACTATCAGGATGTTTGAGATAGGTCTTGGATCCATAGGATTTAATATGCAGATTCTAGATTTTGGAGGATCCACCAGATTTTAGACTTAACCATTTTTTATGGTTTTAGGGCTTCAAACTTAGCTAATTTTAGGGTTTCAAGAACATGCATCAGGGTGAAAGCATATGCACCCCTTAGTGAAATGTTGTGGAATGTGACATGATTTTGCAATTCTAAGGCATAGAAATTGATGAAGGGGGTAAATCATAAAACACACAATAACAAAAATTGCACATAGAAAATAGAATGATATTTTATTAATATGGGAAAAATATTACATTACAGAAGCTCAAATACAATCAAAGGATGAATCCCCTACAGGCTGCAACACATTACAGCTCCCTCTCTCAAGACTCTAGAATCTTCAGCCTTCTGTAACCCAAAATCAACTAGGGTTTCTATTTTCCTGCCCTTTTCTTGACTCTACACCTTCCCCCTTAACTCTACTACCCAAGGGTTCCCAAAAATGGTCATATATAGCCCTTTTTGGTGGCCACCAGCTTAATTTCAAAATTTGCATCTCCCTCCAAAAACAGGTCAACTTCGCGGGGCCATAACTTTTGATCTGACCGTTGGATTTTCAATTATAATACCTTTTCAGAAAGCTCTCAAAAAGATGATGGTGCACAAGTAGTACCGATAGGTACACTACTTGGGTTTCCCACCAAATTTTGGGCCCATCCGGAGCCTCCAAGTGCCTTAAATTTGACTTTGAATATTTCAATAGGATTTTTGAAATTTGAAATTTTAATATCTCACAAATGACAAATGATATTGAAGTGATTTCTTCACCATTAGCTTCAATTCACCATTCTAGAGGTCTGTGTAAGATTTTCTATTGAATCGTGCACAAATGCAAACTTACTAAAAATAGTAACCCTGCCAAATTTAGCCCTTATTGAAAAGAAACAACATTTTTTTTTTGGTTGATGCAAGATTGCTCTTACACTTTGGATGCTCCTACATTAGAAACTAGGAATCCCAATATGATACCTCCTACAGTAGTAGTTTTAAAGACTATATCCAATGACACAAGATTTTGGAGCAAAATGCAGTGACACCCACTTTTAGCGCAAAAGGCACCACATGTTTATTTCTTAAGCACAAGGTCAATTAAGACTCCTCCAAATCAATCATGAAAGGCATTAAACAACTCCAAACAGGCAACATACCCAAACTTGGAACAAATCATGCATTCTAAGCACCATTTCACTTTCTCATTATCATAAGGAGGAAAGGTTGAGACTCTAAGCTAGAGCAAAAAAAGGGGGTCCCCATTTGGCAAAATGGGGCATGTGTGCAGGGCACAACACTTCCCATCATTATTCCATTTGAACAAAAGTTTGTTCTTCATCATCTCTACTATATGCCTGATCAACTCCACAAAATCAGATACAAACCTTCTTAAGAAATTAACCTGTTCAAAGAAAGACCTCGTATGGCTTTTACTGGTAGGGAGGGTTAGCTGCTGAATGACCTTAACTCTCTCAAGATCTATCTTGATAGCCTCCTTAGAGACAATGTGTTCTAGAAGTTTTCCCTTGGTAACTGCAAAGATAGACTTCTTAGGATTCAAGGATATACCTTTGTCTCTACACCTTTGTAATACAACCTCTAGGTGGTCGATGTGATCAACTCTCCTCTTGGAAAAGATAGTTAGGTAATCGAGATAGATCACAATTATCTTATCCTTTGAGTCCCCAAAGGACAAGTCCATGGCTCTATGGAAGGTTACACTAGCATTTATGAGCCCAAAAGGCATTCTATTATAAGCAAAGTATTGAAAATGGTAGAGCAAAAAAATAGATTAAACCATTGCACAAGAATATAAAAAAATATAGAATAATATATTAATTTATAATTGGGATATACACTGAATGAATTTTACATTTGAGTACATTGGCTTTATAAAGCCACATATTCCCGTGAACCAACCTTAACCTATTTACGTGAATGTAACTTTCAGAGAACTAACAATTACTAACTTATTTATTTACTTACTAACATTTATTTATTTATAAATTAACATACATATGTTAATTGATTTATCTATTAGTTACCTAATCTAAACTATTGATGTAATATAAATTCCAACAACCCCTTATTGTTAGGGTTAGCTGGCAGAAAATATCAACTAAATGCAAATAAAGATTAAACAGAGGAAAGAAAATAAATAGAAATAATAGCAGCGACAGATAAGTTTTAACGTGGTTCACCCAAACTCAGGCTACATCCACCAACAAAGAATCCAATGTTATTATCTAGTAAATCAAACTAATTACAACCAACAATCCTTGCAACTCAATATCGCTGCAAAATGCTACAATACAATCAATCAAAACCCTAACCCTTAGCCAGTTTTATCAAGCCTTGTGTCGGTTACAAAAATAAGGTTTTTTAATGTCGGCTAACAAAAAAATAACTCACAATGCCTTAATAAAATAATAAAAAACCATGTGAGGTTTCGGGGGTGCTACCCCTTGAAACTGCCCTGTATCGCGACAAGGAGCGCGCTAGTGGCACTACCCCTGGACCCCGTAAGAATTTGGGGGGAAATCATGCTGATAAAAGTGGGGTAAATTTAACCTCCGAGTATGATTAGGCTCCATATAACAACAATCTCCCACTTGGAGACTAATAAGACTTCACACCATATCATCTCCCACTCAGAGACTGGTCATAACACCGCTGACCCTATAGCTCCCACTGGAAATAAGCACCCTGGACTCTGTTGTTCTAATTTTGTTTTCAGTCTTGAAGACCAACCAAAGCTAAAGAGGAGCTCAACTTCTCCCTTGTCACTACCTTTGTAAACATATCCGCTAGATTTTCATCTGTTTTTCCAACCTTAACTGTCCATCATCCAACACCGACTGAATGAAGTGATACCTTAATTGTATGTGTTTGGTCTTTGAATGCAAGGTAGAATTCTTTGCAAGATGTATGACACTCTGACTGTTCATAAACAAATAACTGTTAGCCTGTTGTTTTCCCAATTCTTCCATGAAATATTACAGCCATATCATCTCCTTTCTTGCTTCTGTTGCAGCTACATACTCTGCCTTTGTGGTGGATAAAGCAACCACCTTTTGTAACTGTGAGATCCAACTCACCGCTGTCCCACCTACAGTAAAGACATAACCTGTAGTACTCTGCCTGGTATTAATATCCCCTACCAAATTGGAGTCTACATAGCCTACTAAATCAATATTAGAGCCCCCAAAATATAAGTGTTTATTGGATGTACCTCTCAAATATATGAGAATCTATTTTACTGCATTCCAAGGTTCTAATCTGGGATGACTCATATACCTACTTATGACTCCTACATCATGTGCAATATCCGGTCTCATGCATACCATGGCATACACTAAACTTCTTACAGCTGAAGCATATGGTACCTTGGACATTTTTACTTCCTCCTCTGGTGTCTTAGGACACATCTCCTTAGTTAATTTCAAATGACTAGGCAAAGGTGTGCTAATAGCTTTTGCATTCTCCATATGGGATCTTTGCACACCTTTTCAACATAATTAGCCTGAGATAGAGTCAATTTTATGTTCTTCCTATCTTTGCAAATTTTCATACCAAGGATTTGTTTTGCTACCCCCAAATCCTTCATAGCAAATGACTATGCTAACTGTTGTTTTAACTCTCTTATGTGATCCATGTTAGACCCAGCTACAAGCATGTCATCAACATATAAACATAAAATAATGTAGCTGTCATTATCCAACCTCTTAAAATAAACACAATGGTCAGAATTACACCGACTATAGCCTTGCTCGGCCATAAAACTATCAAATTTTAAATACCATCACCGAGGTGCTTGTTTCAAGCCATATAAAGTCTTCTTCAATATGCACACCAGTTTCTCCTTACCTTTGACCTCAAATCCTTGGGGCTATTCCATATATATCTCCTCCTCCAAATCACCATGGAAAAAGACAGTTTTCACATCTAGCTGTTCCAAATGCAAATCTTAAACAGCCACAACACTTAAACAGTACAAATAGAAGTCATCTTAACAACTGGAGAAAAGATCCCATCAAAATCATTGCCTTTTTTCTGTGCAAATCCTTTTACAACTAACCTAGCTTTAAATCTTTTCCTACCTCCATCTTCCTCTTTTAGCCTATAAACCCATTTGTTTGGTAAAACTTTTTTACCTGTAGGTAACTTACATAATTCCCAAGTCTAATTTTTCAGCAAGGAGTCCATTTCTTCTTTCATTACAAGCTCCCACTGAACCTTTGTATCCACCTGCATAGCTTCATCATACCCTTCTAGTTCACCAACATTTGTTAACAAAATAGAATACAAAGACGGAGAAAACCTTTTAGGAGGTCTACTTAGCCTTGTTGATGGTCTAACATTCACTGGAGTTTGTGGTATTTTTGGTTGCTGGTGCGGAGCATGAGGAACCACTGAAACATCACTATTTGAAGTATCATCCAGTACCACAGAATCTTTTTCTTTCTTCTCATGCTGCTACAACTGATCTTTGTACAACACCTCATTGAATACAACATCTGTGCTTCTCACAATTTTCTGATTTTTAAAATCCCAAAGCCTATAACCAAATTCATCAATGCCATATCCAACAAAGGTACACTTTTTTGATTTTGCATTCAGTTTGGTTCTATTTTTAGAATCTACATGTGCAAATGCTTCACATCCAAAGGTTTTGAGAAAAGAATAACTCACCTTCTTACCTGTCCATGCTTCTTTTGGAATACCACAACCCAAAGGAACTAAAGGACCTCTATTAATTAAATATACAACAGTGTTGATAGCCTCTGCCCACATGTTTAAAGGCATCTCAGCATGCAATCTCATTGTCCTTGCACGCTCCATTATTGTCCTATTTATGTGTTCAGCCACTCCATTTTCCTATGGAGTCCCTGGAACCATTTTCTGTCTACGAATTTCATTAAAGGAACAATAATCCTTAAATTCTTTGCTGCAATACTCACCACCATTATCAGATCTGAGACATTTTAATCTTTTACCTATCTCATTCTCAACCAAGCTTCTCCATTTATTAACTATTTCAAATACATCAGATTTCTACCTAAGGAAATAAATCCATACCTTCCTAGTTGCATCATCTATGAATGTAACATAATACCGAGAGCCACCAAGAGAAGATACCTGAGCCGGTCCCCATACATCTATATGCACAAGCTCCAACTTTTCATCTTTCTTTTGCTTCCCATCCTTTAGAAAACTAACTCTTTTGTTTGCCATACACACAACTTTCATAGAAATCCATATTAATACATTTTAGACCTGGTAAAACTTTCTTAGAATGAAGTACCTTCATACCTTTTTTCACTCAGATGCCCAAGTCTGTTATGCCATAGTGTTGTCTTAGAACCTGCAGTAACTATTTTAGTCTCTTCTTGTAAACCTGCAATAACTCTTCTTGAACCTGTTTGTTTTTTCTCTGCAATAGCTAAAGTAGAAGGAACAATATGACCTGTACAAAGATATAAGGTGCCGACTTTCATACCTTTTTCTACTATTAAGGAATCTTTTGAAACCTTCCAATTTTTATCAGTAAATGTAACAATGCAACCTTCTTTAGCTAGCTGCCCTACTGAAATTAAATTCCTACTGAGCCTTTGAACGTGCCTTACCTCTTGTAGTAGCCAATGATTCCCATTCTGTAACTTAATCTTGATTCTTCCCTTTCCAACAATCTGACAGGGTTCATTATCTCCCAAATAAACCAGCCCAAAATCCCCTTGGACATAATCAAGAAAATAACTTCTATGGGGCATAGCATGAAATGAGGCCCCTGAGTCTAAAACCCATGAATCATCAGCATTATCTAGGGAAAGAATCAAAGCATCATCTTCAGATTTATTACTTACCACATTTGCCTCCTTATTGCCTTCTTGTTTGTCTCCTTTATTCTTCCGAGACCAACAATCTTTCTTTAGATAACTTGGTTTCCTATAGTACCAACAATCCTTTTGTCCTCTAGATTGGGATCTCTTATCCTTTGATTTTCCTCATGAATTCCCATGACCTCCAGAACCTTTTCCTCTCTCCTTTGATCTACCCTTGCTTTCTGCATTCAAAACACTACCTGATGTGGACCCTCCTGAGCTTTTTCGTCGCATTTCCTCGCTAAGGAATAAGACCAACAACATAATCAAATTTCAAAGTGTTTGAACCAGAGACAAAGTTACTTATAGCCATTACCATGTTATTCTAGCTTTCTGACAAAAAACATAATATCAAGAGAGCCCTCACCTCTTCATCAAAACTTACTTTTACAAAAGTTAACTGACTGATAATCGTATTAAACTCATTTAAATGATCTATCACAAATCCACCTTCAATCATTTTTAGATTAAACAAAAGCTTCATGAGAAATACCTTATTTGAGGCTAAGGGTTTTTCATATAATTTAGCCAAAACTTTCATCAGACCATTTGTTGTCGTCGCTTCTATTATATTGAATGCCACCGATGGTGCTAGGCACAACCGAATGGTTTGCAATGCCTTTTTGTCTAGAAGATTCCAATCCTCATCCGTCATTCCTGCCAGTTTCTTAGATACTCCTTCTAATGGCCTCCATAAATCCTTTTAATAGAGATAATCCTCCATTTGCATCTTCCATAACTAATAGTTCTGCCCACTGAATTTATCTACCTTCAATTTACCCTCGTCTGCCATTGCTCCCACTCAATCGTGAGACCTTCCTGCAGATGATAATCAAACACAACTCATTTTGATACCACTTGTTAGGGTTAGCCGGCATTTACATTTGAGTACATTGGCTTTATAAAGCCACATATTCTCGTGAACCAACCTTAACTTATTTACGGGAATGTAACTTCCGGAGAACTAACAATTACTAACTTATTTATTTACTTAGTAACATTTATTTATTTATAAATTAACATACATATGTTAATTTATTTATCTATTATTTACCTAATCTAAACTATTGATGTAATATAAATTCCAACACCCCCTTATTACATCAATTTGAACAAGAAGTGAAATATTACAAGGACTTAACCCAACAACCCTTATGGAGACTTTGATGAAGTGCCTTCACCAATTCTCCTTGCTCACCCAAGAAACGCCAGACTGACACCACCAACAGATCTCCTGACTATAGAACCTGTAAAATTCTACACAACATCAAAGAACATAAAGTGTCCCCAACCTCCTTGCACAATGAGATAACAACTTTCCTCCAAAAGTCCACATCTCAAAATGTCTCCTCTAGGGCTACACATAAGAGAACAACTCTCCTTCGAGAGTACACATCTCCTCCAAGTGTGTCAATGTCCCTCCTTCAGTGCTGTGGAAACAATCCCTCCTCTAATGTGCAAAACAACTAAACCATTGTGAATACATTAATCCCACCTATTTCAGAGATTAAACTATCCACAAACTCCACTATGAATACACTAATCCCACCTATTTCATAGATTAAACTATCCACAAACTGAGTGAATGTAGATACACTAACTCCACCTATTTTAGAAATTACACTATCCACACATACTGCCACAAACTGCCAAGCCCCCTTGCTCCATGAAGGGACACAAATCAAAAACAACTTCTCCTCATGCAATGAATCATCCCTGTGTAAGAATTTAGCTTAGGATGACAAAATATCCTCCTACCTCCATTGCCTCCTGCTTCCAATGTGATGTTCTTACACTCTATGCATTTAATGTCACATTAGAATCTTCGATAGCACAAGTACACAATTCTTTCAAATCTCTATAAGGGATAGCATGGATAGCTTAAAGAACAAACATTTGTATATCCATGTTCAAGTCTCAAAAAATAATAGTGTCAATTTCTCCCAATGATGGACCCATACATCAATAAAACACTCTTGTTTTTAATATCACTCCAATGGATATAAATTTAACTTTAGATTATCAAATCACCATAAAAATATTTTCTCACTCTTTCTACACCAATCAATCTTGACACAAGCACATACAACTCCTTATTACTACAAATAAAACACATATTATTTTTCACTTATTATTCCAAATTGTTTTACCATCCATAATAAAAGAGGTGAGTTTTCAACTTGTAACCTCTCACATTAATTATCAAGTCCATCAACTAACTCTTCTAGTCACACAATTGATTTTATTTTCACATGTAATGCAATTATTATAAGAAGCTTGTTGGATCATATATTAAAAAACAAAACCCTATTCTTTTATGCCTTTAAAAAAAACTTCAATACGTTAGCGCACCATTTGAGCAAACTTGGACGCAAACTTGGAGCTTCTTTACTACACAACAATGTTTCAATGTATCAACATTCAACACTGCATTCAACACTATTTTCAATGCCTCAATCATAAATCTACAATTGGTGGAATGTTGTAACTAACTTTAGTTTCCTTTATCCACTTTAAACTGTCCAGAATGAGACCACAGTTTATAGGTCTACGCATCAATGACCAGTGGCTTTGTTAAGAACAACAAGTACTTTTCTCCACATGTGCCTTTGGATGTCTCAATCGGCTCAAAACATCTATCTTCTCCTTCAATAAAATCTCCAATCATGCATTCTATTTCCAATGTAGTTGAAATAATATTTGCACATTTTACTAATCACAGAGGCACTATTTGAAACTGTCAATCATGTCATTATATTATTGCTCATGTTTTGGCAAAAAACTGCTCATTAAATGCTCGAAATATCTTCAAAAGCTTTCTAGGTTTCATTCTATTGTTCATTAGATTTCCAAAACATGTTGAATTTCTACATTTTGTTACGAAATGAGAAAGATATCATGATTTTAATGAGACTGTATAGTTTTGGACGCTTTTATTCTTCTTATACGCAACAAGAAGAATTCACATATAGTTCTTACTTTTTATGAGCAGCAATGAGAGTTCACATACAGTAATCTCTTTGCAAATGAATTAGAATCTCCAAATGGATCATCAACCGGTCCTTCTCTTCCTCAATGTTTCTTTGCCAAGAACCTTTTCATTGCTTCCTCACAGGCCTCCAATCATGAATGCTCTGATACCATATTGAAAATGGTAATGTAAACAAATAGATTAAACCATTGTACAAGAATATCAAAAAATATAGAATAATATATTAATTTATAATCAGCATATACACTAAATGGATTTTACATTTGAGTACATTATCTTTATAAAGCCACATATTCCCGTGAACCAACCTTAACTTATTTATAGGAATTTAACTTCCTGAGAACTAACAATTATTAACTTATTTATTTACTTACTAACATTTATTTATTTATAAATTAACATCTATATGTTAATTTATTTATCTATTATTTACCTAATCTAAACTATTGATGTAATATAAATTCCAACACAAAGGTCCCTCTAGGAGTAGTAAAGGTTTTCTTGTGTTGGTCTTCAGGAGCCACACCAATTTGATTGTATCTACAAAAACTGTCAAACATAGACATCATTTCAGAACTTGAAACAGTCTGCAAAATATGGTCCATTACAGGCAAGGGCTAGTTATCTTTTAATGAAGCCTAATTTAAGTTTCTAAAGCCCACACAAATCCTTATCTCTCCACTCTTCTTTCTAACAGGGACAATATTGGCCATCCAAGTGGAATGATCTATAGGATATATAATCTTTGCTTTCAACATCTTATCAATCTCATTAAAAATTGCATGTACAATTTTAGGGTTATAAGATCTTTATTTTTTCCTAAAAGGATTAATACCTAGTTTCAATGGAATATGATGTTGCAATCCTGTCCATCAACATTTTAAGGTTTGCATAGCACTAGGAAAAAACATCCCTACAATTGATCAACAAAGAAATTAGTCTTTCCCTCTCTTGGGCTGTATAACATTTGCCAATGCATACCAACTTGGGTTTTGCATCAGTGCCAATATTTATAGTCATATTCAGCTGAAGAATTAATAACATACTAGATCTTTTGTTTAACATACCTGTCATTTTTATAAAAGAGATCTAGGCTCACCATGCCTTTGGGAAGTGTATTCCCTTTTAGTTGAATTACTCCTTTGTTTGCATCATCAGGTTGACTAACAACACCTTCTGTAACTTCACTATGTTCTAAACTACCCCCCTTAAAGAACAAATTTACAAAAGCATCAGCCTTCTCCAAGAAAGAGTTGATTTGTTTATCATTTTCAAACACTTGCTAATGGATTACATTGTCTGGCACACTAGGGCTATAAAGAACCTCCACTCTGTAGGAATTGTCTTTGAAGTCAAGGTGAGGAAGGAGTAAGGATGATGAAATGACCAAAGAATATACCCTAGTGTTTTGTTCCCTAGGGACAAACTCAATAGAAAAGACATCAAAATACTCTAAGTTGTCCCAGACTCTATTTCGGTAATGTTTTAGCCTACCATTCTTTACAGAGAAAATATTTCATACATGTTTCACAGTCAGTTCAGCATCTCCAAGAGCCCTTAACTACTTGATTCCTTTCTCTCTAGCCATCTCTAGTCCCAGAAGCAAAGCTTCATATTCAGTAGTATTATTAGTATTTTCAAATTCTAACTTGAAAGCAAAGGGAAATTTATAGTCATCTGGAGATATTAATAGAACACCTGCTCCTGACCTGATGAAGAATAGCTGCAATCAAACTCTAATGTCAATAACTCATTCAACAAGTTGGTCCCAATCAGCTCAGGATCTTCCCCCTCTGAAGTAGATGAGAACATATAAGTTCCTGGGCCGGTTTCCACATACAAGATCTCTAACCTGGGATCCCCTAATTTCAAAATAGTGAATTTGGCCTTGGGCTCAAGCTCTAATAAGACTTTCTTTCCTTCTACAAGTATCAATGCATGAGATCAGTCCATTTGGATTTCTCCTCCAAGATCTCTACAAAAACTCCCGCTCAGTAGCATGCTATAACTAGTAGGGATGTCAGCCACCAAAATGGTTAGCTTAATCCTCTTCTTGGGGTAGCCCACTAAAGCTATCTGAGCATCCTTAATTTGACCAATAATGGGGACTTGGGTACAGTCCATTGAATAGCACTTTCCATGGGATGAAGTAAGAGACAGACCTAGGGCTTTGGCTACTTGGGTAGGCATAACATTGTCAGAGGCCCTTGAGTCAATTACACAATTACTCAATTTGTATCTAGCTATGAATAGAGAGACATAGAAAGAATTAGGTTTGTCAAAAGGATTTCTTGGTTGAGATTTTCTAGAATCAGAGGCTTTTTCATTAGAAGCAGCTTTTTCTTTTTCTTTTTCTACATTCTTTGAGAACTAGGCATTTACATGCGTTGAAGATAAAGAGGGCTTTTCTTTTACATATCTTACAAGTCTATCTAATTCAGTGGGGTTTAGCCTAAGATACTTTCCTGGGAAGTCTGGATCTTGGTATTTTTACAAGATTCTATAATGTCAAAAGAAAGTGGAATAGACTCTTCAGAAGATGTAGTAAAAGGTACCTTAGGAGATGTAGTTTTAGGAATACTCTCATCTGTCTTCTTGGGTCTTTCAACAACATTTCTTGACAATATCCTAGGAGAGAAAGTATCATTACCAGAATGATTCTTGTTTTCATAATCTCTCCTATGATTTTGTTGCCTTGTGGTGAAGATAGTACAATTCAGGTTCTCCCATTTAGCATACAAATCCTCACTTCCATCTAAGTCAGATTGATACTCCAAAAATTGTACCATGGCATCTCCATGTTGCTTTGTGTCCTCCTCCTCCACTATGGTCTCATTAACATGCTCATTCATGGAAATCATTTACATGAATCTGGTCATCTCAGGGCAAGAATTGCCATCATGATCAGTGGTGAGGTGGAAGTTACATACCATGTGATTGGCCTTCCCACTGGTTGAAGGGCCTTCTAATACCAATCTTTGTGTTGGTCTAGATAACATTGGAGCTTTATTGACATTTGGCATTCCATAGTCTCTCTTGGGTGCATCATGATAGTAGGGTTGTTGCTATCCCCTGGGCATTTGTCTGTTAAGAGCAAGCACATCATTGGCCAAACGCTGTGGTGGTATTTGCCTATCCTTTATTTATCTGCACTTCTCTTGTCCACTCTCCTACCATTATGAGATCATCCTCGATGAAAACAACTATCTCCTAAGCTCCTTGGATATTTGTTGCTTCTTCCCTCTTGAGAGTGTAGCTAACATATGGAGGTAGAGAGTTTATGAAGAAACGCCTCTAAATTTCATTACTGGGCCTCATACTGGGGGTTATCCTATTTACAATTTGATTAAACTTGGCTACAAACTCCCTCATGGGATCATGTATATGCTTCTTCAGGGAAGTCAATTGAGCCAACAATGTATGTTCATTCTCTGTGGATTTGAATATGTTTTCAAATTTGGTTATCATGGTGGCCTATCCATCAACAGAACTAGGAGCCAGGTGATAGAACCACTCAGTAGAAGATTCAGATAGGGTCTCGACAAAGAGTTTGATGGAAACATCCTCATGTTGGATCCCCAAGATGGAGCATGTAGCAAAGAAGGCATTGATATGTTCATCAGGTGTGACCTTGCCATCTCTGAACTTTGGAAAAATCTTACTAGAACCTCTAGGCAAGTCATGTAACATATTACCAAGTGCCAACAGACCAATAACAACACCCCATGGAATGGGTTGTTGTTTTTGGTGGGCCATATGAGGTTGAAAGTTGACCACCATGGGCAAGGTGGTACCGTGCAAAACTAGTGCCTACCACACTGGGGATGAGACAAGACGAACAGGAGAAGAAGCTTTACTGGAAGACCTGACTTTATGATTTAAGGGAAATGTGGGGAAATTGGTAGATTCCAATAAATCAAAATCAGGGTCAGAGATACCTTTACTCCTATCTCCCCTTATATATCTTTTAGGAGCTAGCTTTTAATAATAAAATAATGTACTACACACCAATAGAGTTGCCACCTTCTTCAATTCACACGATTGAATCAAAGACTCACTTGTTGACCATTCCGTTGATTGTTTCGACAATTGTTTTGTTGATTATTCTGTTGGTTGTTAGGATGATTATTCTACTAATTATTTCTTCTATTATCAGGGACTTGATGAATTTGAAAGGGCCTTTCTCTCCTAGGTACCTCAACAAATTTATCTATCATGTAAATTTCTTGAGCCGCACCAAACTATCTATCATTTTCCCTCACTATCTCACCAAGTTCTTCTTTGATCTCAAGGATTTCATTCACTTGATGAAATTGTTCATTTATCTACCTATTTTGCCAAGCCAAATTTCTCAAATCAGTGATTATGTCTTTGATATAGTCAAGGTAGGAGGGCCTAATGAAGGACTGTCTAGCCATGCAGTCTTAAACAACTAATACCATGATCACAACAAAGATGCAATGAAAACATACAATGAACAATAGAATAATAAGAGGTATTCACAAACACATAACACAAGATTTATCCTGGGAAAACTCTCAAAGGGAAAAACTCAATCTTCAAAGATCACTTCTCATTATATTATAATCTCAAACCTTATTACATATGTCTCTAGGGCTTTTTAGATGCTAGGCTACAACCCAGGTTTCCAAAAGATTCATACAACAACATTCTTTCATGCCTTCCTTTCCTTTCTCCTTCTCCATTCACTACTTTGTATCTTCTTCCGCTCTCTGCTCTGTCTTCTACTTCTACTCTACTACCTTCTTGGATCAAAACAATTCATCTTCTCACTTCATATCTTCGCACACTTCATCATTGCCTTGCAACAATCCTTTATCCTTCATTTATATCCTCCACAAGCCTTCAAAACATTATCAAGTTGGCCTAATTATAACGGGTAGTATGAAATGTGTAGAAACAAGTAGGTCGATGTCAACACTCAACAATGCTCTGCAAATGATGGAAACTTGATGCGGTTCTCTATGAAGGTCAGTTAAGTCCTAAATTACCTTGAATGATGTTCCATTAGGATTTACAAGTCATAGAATTGCTTTGCAACCTCATTAGGCTTCAACTCAACATTGACTGCTATGCTCTGAGAAAAATGACAATCTTCTGATAGCGATAACTTATAGCAGACAAATTCAAATGACCTAAGTTTTGAATATGATGTAGCTGATGATATGTAGATGCTAATTCTAGCTTCGCACACTCTAATATGAAAAAGCGGTAAATGCGGTAATCTCCAATGTCTCTTCCTGGCACTCTGTAACTCACATTAACTATCTCAAGCTACTTGAATGAATTCCAAATACTCCTGCATCAGACTCTTGGGGTTAATTGAAAAGTGAGCCTCTTCACTTTGGTCTATATTCTATCAGAATCAATGTTGTATGTTAGGATATGTTCGGCGGTCTGTTCATAGGTACTTGCAACTGCCTCAAGGTTGGTGGTCTGTTCAAGCCATCCATGCAAACTCCCTCAAGTTTGGTGATTTGTTCTCAAATCACTGCACTGCCTCATGATCAGTGATCTATACAGTTCCTCCATGTAAACTGCCTCTAGTTCTTCTCACTTCTGGTGATCTAAATTCAGCGCTCTGCTTGCAAGCCTTTGCACTACCTTAATGATCAGTGATCTGAGCAAGTCTTCTCCTCAAGATGCCTCAAATTATTCATTTTATGGTGGTCTAGGTTCAATGGTTTGGCTACAATGTTGCAACTACCTCTCAATTCAATGTTCTATTGTCAAACACTTGTAGGCTGCCTCAATTCAATACTAGCTTCAATCAATCAAGAGTCAAATAATCTCAGCATCCCACAACACTCTAGAATAATTAGTCTACTTGATTCAGTCGATACATTCTTGAATTCTCTCTGCAACACTTTCTAATTTCTGGTTCTAGATAAAATTTCTTCCACACACATCAAAATCTTATAGTTTCTACTCCGCATACATGTTGTGTGGTTACACAACACGCCCCATTTTGACTTGGCAAAACAGGGACCCAACTTTTGTTTTGGCTTGTGTTGTCTGTTTCTGGCGGTTTGGTAAAAATAAGTCAGGTGCATCATCATCATGAAGGTCAGGATGAGGTAGGTCGTCATCATGAGGTTAGTTTGTCAAAGTTCATATTTTGTTTCTATGACTTCATGGTTAGAAAGAGCTTGAAATTTCATGCAGGTTTGCCTTTTGCATCACTTGAAAATTCGTCCATATGAGGGAGTTGTGAGCAGTCAAAGTTTTGGTCAAACCTGATAATTGCTGTATGAACATCATCATCATGATATTTGAAAAGCCCCCCCGATAATATCCTAAGGTCGAAACATCCGGACGTCAAGTTTAAGTCGTAATAATCCTTTCCCGTCAGGCGGTCTTTTGTATCGCCAGAGGTCATCATCATGATCTTACTCTATCACCTGATAAAAATCATGCAGTCCCGAAACATCCGGACGTCAATCTTAAGTGCTAGTGTGTTTTACCCATCGAGTAACCTTGGAAACATTGCGAGCATCATGATATTCCAACATCACCCGATATTATAATATCATGCTGATATTATAATATCACCTTACTTAGAGAAATCTGCCATCTGCATAATTTGCGCGCGCACGACAGTCTTGGTGATCAACGTCATCATGATATTTCAGGACCCGACATTTCCTAATATCCTCCTGACCTCCTTTTGCGTGATCATGATGATCACCTTATCTTTCGAAGCGGAGGGTGATTTTCGTTTCTTAAGTCGTGTTGAACAAGATCATCATGATCTTGTTCGTCTCTCCCAACAGTTCGTAATATCATCCTGCCGACGAGTATAACCTTTTGCAAATATGATGATGACGATGACGTCACCATCACCTTTGTCCTTCGGCAGGATATTTTCCAAGGCGTGATCCATTTCGCCAATATGATGATGACGATGACGTCATGTTCGAAGATTAACACAAGGCCGGGATGTCCTGATGACGTCATCGGGACTTTCAGCAGGATCATATTTTAGGTCGCCCAGTGCGAATATGATGATGCTGATGATCATCATCCTGATCTTTTTGAGAGGATCACCTTGGCCGCGAAAAGGGGCCATTTTGTGTGCACCACCTGATCATCTTCCTTAGAGGTGACCCGATATTCCATTTACCTCATGATCTTAGCGAAGCATGACGATGACGTCATCCCTTTGCATTTTAACCAAGCCTGATGATGACGATGACGTCATCATGATTTTCCTCAGCGGCAGGATCATTTTCCAAGTCCTCCTGTTTGTCTTCATCATGATGATGATGACGATGTCTTTCTTTCCCGAATATGCAAAAACAAAACATCCTGATGGGCTTTTCCTCAGAGCATTCAGAGGCGAAGAGCATCATATTTCACAATATCCTGCGGCTAGATACAAGACATAGAGTTGGTCATCATCATGATTTTCGGCGTAGGTATAACTGTTGCCGTCGGCCAAGTCTAATATTGTCAACCTGATCATGTGTGGTCGCACTGATGCGAACATGATGATGATGACCCGAAACATTCGAACGGAGCATGCAAAGCCAGGTATGAAGTAATTTGTTAAGGGTAGTTATTTCCTTGTATATTTTGACATACCTGATCATATTTGAACCTGATATACAAGAAAATGGGCAAAAACATGAAGCGATAGAAATTTGAAAGCCCGACTGCCTGATTTTCGGTCGACGAGGGTTGACCTGGTTGTTTTTTATGCTGTTTATGCGTTTAGTGCATATTTTTCACAGGTAAAGCCTGATTGCCTGTAGCTGCACATGGGGAGGTATGTTTAATAAAATGCTTACTTCCTGTTGTTTATCCACATGATGATGAACTTAATGTTTGTCTGTTTATTTGCAGGAAGTCATGATGCTGCTGAAGCTGAACATTGAAGTCATGATGCTGCTGAAGCTGAGCGTTGAAATCATGTGATGCTGCTGAAGCTGATAATTACAAAGTTACGCATGGAGTCAACATGGGCCAGACATGAGGAGGATATTGTCAAATATGCTGTTCGCCAGCTGGAGACTGAATCAAGTTGAAGATGTTGGAATATTCTGTGCCAGCTGTGCATTTGCCAACTGACGAAGCATGTGCTTTTCATCTGGACCGTTGTTTGTTAATGAAAGGATCCTGATCCTTGGATCATTGTAACCGTTTTCTGGCAGTTGCTCTATATAAGAGACAGAGCTTGTTTTTTTTTAAAAAGGAGGGATATACATTAGAATACACAGACGCATCTGGCGCAAAAAGGTCAATTACGGTAGAATCAATTAGGAGATCGGATTACTGAGACTAATGAGGATAGAATTGTTGAAATGCCAAGGTTCTTTCTTCAGATCACTGTAAATGTACCTGTTCTTGAGCATACTGAATGAAGATGAAGTTCCAGATTACATCTTAATTGTAAATTTTACGTAATCTTCTGTTGATTTCTGGATATGTACTGGTGAATGCTGTGTTCAACTGGAAGCGCTTTCATTTCATTACATGTTGTTGTCAACTTTCCTTTGAAGCTTTGCACTAGATCATGCGGATTTGTGGAATGTCCTGGTGAAGTATGATTTCTAGTTTTCCTTCTTTTCATCGCAAGTATGGGAGCTTGTATGTGAATCAGTGATCTAAGTCCAGTAATTTTGGGAATCTCACTCTCTACCCCTTTTCCTTTTTCAATTTCATTAATTCATCACCATAACTGCAAATCATGATAAATAACAAGCAGAAACAGTGAAATATGCTGAAATCTCGTAGATAACTGAAGATCCTTAGCATATTTGGTTAAATGCATGTAGTATTGAAAATATCATGCAAAGAATCATAAATAATGGTAGAAATCATGCAAATATCAGCCTGTATGCACATTATTTGACTAAATTTACAGTGCAGAGGTAGAATTGTTGGAGACTTATGCAGAGCGAACATCTAGAGCAGGATATTTGAAGATAATGATGATGAACAGTGCAGAAACACGTAAGGCCCCTGAATGGAAAACAGCAACACACATCAACCACTGAGTAACGTCAGTAGATTAAGACCTAATCAACGGAGACTTGGGATCATGAATTCTTTGAATTCATCGTATCTTTCAAGATGAGTAAAGGTTGTTGTGTAACTTTTATTCTATGTTTGCGAATGACTAACATCATGACCAACATAAATTGGCGCTAGAAGGAGGGCAAAGGATAGAAGATCACTTTCATCATCAGTACTTTCAGGTTTGATGACGCTCAGAGTAAGGTAACTTCAGATCATTGGTGAATTTCATCATATTGCGTAAATATTTGCTGCGACAAGTTTGTATATGCGCATTCTGTGTAAAGATTTCCAAATCTCACATAAATCTTGCAAGCTTTACAGTAGATTTCTTTAAATTCACTAAATATTGGCCAAAGATGCATAAATTTGTTCAAGCTTTGAGAATTTGAGCCTTAGACACGCGAGATCTGGTGCTACTGGTCGGAATATCCCACTATCCTGTCATATTTGCAGTGTCTTCGCAAATATTACGCGAATATTCAGTCTGATTTGCAAGTTGACCGCAAATATCACCTCGTCCGGTGGAATCCAGCCAATATTTGCAAAGTTTCAGCTAATTGGCCTCCAAATTGAGAAATCCTAGCTCACAGGATAAATACCAGGTCTAGACATAGTGAAATTTTTGAAGAATTGCCTGTCAGAGGTTTTAGACCTAAGACTGTAGACGTTCACCATACTCCAGAGTCTAGTACGTCCAGAGCTTCATCAGGACCTCCTCCTGTAACTCCTGTTGGTTTGCAAATACCTTTCGGTATACCCGTGACACCTTCTGTTCAACCTCAGGGTATACCTTTAGTCCAACCTCAGCCAACTGCACCACCAGTTCAGCCCCCTCAGGTTGCAATGTCGTTCTTTGCAGCGGAATCACCATTGACCTTTAATGCGTATCATGAGTTACCAAAGTATCCAGACAAACTTTGTCCAAAATACCATCCTTATCAGGATGCAGATGATCATATTAGGACGTTTAAAGAAGCTTGCTGCAGAGCCAGAATAGAGCATCAGGATGTGGTGTGCAGATTATTCCCTTTTTCCTTAGGGGAAGAAGCTTATAATTGGTTCATCAGTCTTGGTCAATCTTCTGTAGGTTCGTGGGCTGTCTTAGAGAAGGCCTTTCTTGACAGATTCAAGGTCCCTATTGATCCATCCATGAATTACCACCTGTTTGCCACAATCAAGAGATTTGAGCATGAACCTATTGCAAATTTCAATGCTAGGTTCCAGAAAATGTTGTCCAAGCTAGTTACCCCATATGTGGTGGCTGATGATGCTGCTAGAAGTATTTATTATTCAGCCCTGGATCCATTAACCGCCATGTTCATCAGGAGAACACATCCTGAGATCACCACATTGACAGGAGCTTTTCAAGAAGCTATCAAGGTAAATCAGCAGCTGATACCTGCTCCTACTCCAAATATAGCATTCCCTGCTTTGCCTGGCATGCAGTCACAATATCCAGCACAGTATCCTGCAGCTTATCCTTCGCAATATCCTGCACAATATCCAAATGGAGCAGTGATGCCCCCAGCAATCATGCCTGCACCTTTGCAAATACCTCCATTGAGTATCATGCCTCCTCCTAATGGAAATGGCCAATTGCCACAATATCCTGCACATACTCAGACACCTCAGGGTACAGACCTATCCCACAATAACCATGGATCTTCCTTTTTCCAGCCTCAGACTAAAAATGTAGTGGCCAAAGCTCAAGAGGAGAAAGAGGAAATCAAAGAAATTGCTTCTCAGTTGAGAAAACTCACCACAGAAGTAACACACTTGAGAAATCAAGGGTTTTATTCACAGTCAGGTCAGAATAGGAGTTATTCCAATGACAGACCAAATTACCCTGACAGAGGATACAACAATAACTTCAACAGTAGTGCTGCAAACAACAATAATCCTCCTAGGCAGCCCAGAGTGTGGAACTCCAGGCCAAATAATGGTTCATTACCATCCCCCCTAGACAATCAGCCTCCTGGTGAAGCCAAACAGACTACTAGAGTCAATCTTGCTGAGGCAGCCCTTACCAATTGGTGCAGGATTCACAACACCAATGCACATGCAGAATTAGATTGTCCACAATTTAGGATTGCTGCCAGCATCTTTCAGACTGAAGTGTCTAATACTTCTGGAAATCCACCTCAGGCAGAAGGAAATGAAATAGTTCCTTGTGGATATGACTCAGCTTTTGTGCTGGAAACATACACTAATCAGCCTCATCAGGAATATAATCAGACCTGTGAAGAATCTGCCTTAACCTTTGAAGCAAACTATGTCTTCCCTTTTGAGGATGAAAATGAACCTACAAGAGAGCATGAGGAAGTACATGCATACCAGCAGCAATACCCTGGTAAGCATAGTTATAACCTGAGGAGTAATGCCAACAGACCTGCCGGTCCATTGACATCATCTCTACCTCCAAACAACTTCAACACACCTCCTGACCCTAAGGCTAGCAATAACCCTGGGTTCCCTAAGGTGAATGCTCAGTACTTGTCTCCTCAAAACAAAGTAACAAAAGTCGCAGGTACACCTCATGAGTCTGACAGGTTAGTCAGCTATTTGGCTGATGAAATGAAGAAAATCAAGATCAGCCTGTCCCTATCTGAGTTACTGAAAACCCCTGCCATAAAAAGGGCATTCATGAAGTCGCTAGATGATCCTGCTTCTAAAGAGGATAATCACCTTTCGAGTCAATCCCATAGCAGAGACCATACTGCTAAAGATAATACTGTCAAGCCCAAAGTGTCAGCCACGGTCCAAGCTACTGAAACCTCTCACATGACCTTGTACAGAGACAAAACTGAATCACCTCCGTTTCTCCTCACCATAAGAATGTTCAGTAAGAATTTGCACAACTGTTTAGTTGATTCAGGAGCCTCAACTAATGTTATGCCTTTGTCAATATGCAACGCATTAGGACTGCATCCTGCTAAATCCTTAAAGAAGGTCACTCAACTGGACAAGACAGAAGTAAGTGTCGTAGGAGAACTCACTCACATTCACATGCAGCTAGCGTCTGATCCTAGGATCCAGTATTACATTGACATTCAGGTAGTTGACATACCTGATACATACGGGATGTTGCTTAGCCGGGACTGGTCTAAAACGCTTAACGGATACATGTCCACAGACTTCAGTCACATGTGGTTGCCATGGAAAGGTATACCTAATCAGATCAGGATTGATGCTGAGCCTAGGATGAAACATATGATCACGGAATATAACAGAACAAATGAGATCATGTATGTAAACGTAGAACCTGGAGTTTATCACATCAGGCCGCAAACTGTCCAAATAGAAGAGGTCCTGATGCTTGATGTTCATCATCATCATGATGATGATTATCATGAGGATTTGCCAGTTGTCGAGCTTAATAGTGATCCTGATAATGACAACGAAATAGATCACTTCAGGGATTTTCAGATGCATTTATCTACTCAGATAAAACGTTGTCAATTATTAAATATACCTGCTAATGATATTTTGATTGACGGATGGTGCAGATTGCATGGAGAAGCACACTCGGAAAAGACTTGCGAACCATGCTTAGACATGATCATGCTGGAGCAGACGTATAGTGAAGCATCATCATCATATTCCGAGGTGAGTGCTACATCTGATGATGATGATGATACTAATTTTTATTTGTCTTCTGCAGGAACAGAAGAGTCGACGGATCCTGATGAGGATCATATCTGAAAAACAGAGGAGATCCTGGTGTCCAATCAGACGAATGATGCGAGAAAGGAAAAGATCACTCCTGGTAGTGATTGCTTCATGGAACCAGATTATGAGTTGTCTGATGAGGACAAAGGCAGTGACCTGACGAAGTTCGAAGAATTTCTGGTCAAAGAAATAAAAAAAATGACACAACAGTGTAGATCTCCCCAGGAAGTTTTAATCAAAAGTTGGTGTAGGCTACATGAAGCGCCTCACTCAGAAACAACTTGCTCACTGTGCTTACACATTTTGAAGAAGCATGCAGCTGTATGTGCTGAGCATCATCCTCCTGCTAGGATGGAAGAAAAAATAGAAAAGCCGTCAGGCTCATCAGATAAAGGAAAGAAGAAGCTTGAAGATGACACACCTAAGTTAAGGTGGATATCAGGCGGAGCAGCAGCCAGAGCTGCAAAGAAAAAGGAAAGCTCAAGCAAATGTCCTGCTGAAGATATGCCTTGGATCCTGAGGTTTGATGGATCCAAATCCAAGCAAGGTTCTGGAGTAGGGATTGACCTTATTGATCCATCAGGAAAATCCCATTTAGCAGCTTACAGACTACAATTCCCCTGCACCAATAATGTCACAGAGTATGAAGCTCTGATTCATGGACTGTTGTTTGCCCATAAGAAGAAGGTGAAGATCCTGCATGTCTTTGGAGATTCAGAACTAGTTGTGAGACAAGTAAGGGGAATTTACTCTTGTAACTACAGAAAGCTGTCAAATTACAGACATCGTGTGTGGGACCTGATTGAAGACTTTGATGCCTTCAACATCGTTCACGTGCCAAGAGAACAGAACCAAAGGGCAGATGCACTTGCTCAGGCTACCAGTACACTGGAACCACTGTCCATATCTGGTCTGAAGAGATTTTCAGTAGAATTGGTGTCAGTACCTTCGGTACCTGACAATGTGACTAATCTCCAAGTGTTTGATGATGATCAGCACATCCTGGACTTCATATCAAACAGAGATGTATTTGAAGCTCAGATCATAGATGAAAATGGTATGGAGGATCATGTCTGGGAATAAGATGAGATATTAGAGTTGCCTAGCAACACAATTCCCAAAGGTATGATTGAATTAGAAAGAGCCTTTGATCTGGATAATATGCTCAAACATAAGGATCTGCCTAAGGCAGATGGAGGTCAATATTCACAGGTGAATATTGGACAGGCTGATGACAAGAGGAATGTCTTGTTGGGTAAGGTTTGTACACCTGAAGAGTTAGAAGGAATAACTCGGGCCCTTAAGGATTATATACATGTAATTGCATGGACTTATGACGAGTTGAAGACGTATGACACTTCTGTCATAACTCATACTATACCTCTCAAGCCAGATGCAAAACCTTTCAGACAGAAGCAGAGGCCAGTCAATGCTCTGCTTGAGCCCATCATCCTTGAAGAGGTCAAGAAATTGTTAAATGCCCGGATAATATTTCCTATAAGCACTCCACTTGGGTGGCAAATCTGGTACCAGTCAGGAAGAAGAATGGAGACATCAGATTGTGTGTGGATTTCAGGAACCTGAACAGAGCATCAGAAAAGGATAATTATCCTTTGCCCTCTTTGGATGAGGTTCTGCAGATGGTAAATGGAGCCAAGATGATGTCCTTCTTGGATGGTTTTCAGGGTACAACCAAGTGATGGTGGACAAAATTGACAGATTAAAAAACTGCCTTCACCACGAAATGGGGGATATTCGCATATAGACGTATGCCGTTTGGACTGATAAATGCTGGAGCTACATTCCAGCGAGCAATGACATAGCCTTCAGAGGCTTAATAGGAAAATGTATAGTCATCTATATGGATGACCTGACAGTGTTCTCCAAAGAAAGAGGAGATCATGTTGCTGACCTCAGAAATGTACTGAAGAAATGTGAAGAATATGGAATATCTTTGAATCCCAAGAAGTGCATATTCGGGGTCACAACAGGAAAGTTACTAGGCCACTGATCACAGAGGATGGGATTATCATTGATCCTAACAGGGTGGAATCTATTATGAAATTACCACTTCCAGGAAGCAAAAAGGAGCTTAAATCTTATTTGGTAAGATAAATTTCGTGAGGAAGTTCATCACTGGCTTTGCTGAGATTGTCAGACCACTGAATGCCATGTTGAAAAAAGATGCACAAATTGACTGGACACCAGAAGCCAGAGCTGCTTTTGAAGATATAAAGAAGGCCATTTCAGATGCTCCTGTCCTCATTAGTCCAGATTATACGAATGATTTCTACATCTACTCATTTGCTTCAGAACATACTTCTGCAGCAGTGTTAACTCAAAGAAATGAAGATAAAGAAGAGAAACCAATTGCCTTCATGAGCTGTCCTTTCAGGGATGCTGAGTTGAGATATGTAGATGTTGAAAGACAGGCACTTGCATTAGTCAGAGCAGTTAAAAAGTTCAGACATTATATACTGAGAAGCAAAGTGATTGCTGTGGTACCAGATGCAGCAGTAAAGATGCTGCTTATGCAGAGTGAACCTGGTGAAAAAAGGGCCAAATGGATTACGGTACTACAAGAATATGACATGGAGATCACACCCATGAAGCTAGTACGAGGACAGGCTCTGAGCCAGATGATATCTGAAACTGATCCAAACATCATCAGTCAGCAGTATGTAATCGATGAGAAGACAATAAAGAATGGTATTCAGACATCAGGCACATCCTGATCACTGGAAGATGTCCTTCGAGGATGCAAGCCCTCACAGAGAAGAGCTTTAAAGATAAGATCCCAGAAATATATGATGAAGGGAGGAGCCCTGTTTAAAAAGAATTATGAAGAGATATACCTGAGATGCTTAGAGAAACCAGAAGCCAATAAAGTCCTTGACAGAGTTACATGACAAGTTTGGAACTGCCCACGGATCAGCGTTGGCCACCACACATGCAATCCTCAGAGCAGGATATTACTGGCCTACAATTTTTAAAGACACAGCTGATCATGTTAAATGTTGTCATGTTTGCCAGGTTGCTGCCAACAGGGAAAAATATGCTACACAACCGTTGCAGCCAGTGATGGAGGAGCGCCCATTTGCACAGTGGGCATGGATTTCATAGGACCAATCAATCCTCCGTCTTCTTCAGGCCAGAGGTATGTCCTAACAATTACTGATTATTGTACCAGATGGACTGAGGCTATCAGCAGCAAAACTTGTACTGCTGATGATGTCATTAAATTTCTGGAAGCAACATTGTCACCAGGTATGGGATTCCTTATGCATTGGTAAGTGATAATGGTTCTGCCTTCATTTCCACTAAATTGTCAAGTTGGGCTTTTGATCATGGGATTATACTTAAGTTCTCATCCAATTACTATCCCCAAGAAATGAGATTAGCAGAATCCACCAATAAGAATTTACTGAGTATCATAAGAAAATTGATAGAGAAAAATCCCAGGGAATGGAACTCATTTCTGAAATATGCCTTATGGGTAGACAGAACTAGAATGAAAATTGCATTAGGAAACTCACCCTTCCAGCTAGTATATGGGGTAGATCCTATCCTCCCTGTAAACTTGAAAATTCCTACTCTGCAGTTTGCCCAAGACTATCTAGGCATAGATAATAAACAGGAAGTCAGGTTGCTTCAGTTGATGCATCTGGAAGAAAAACGAAGCCAAGCGATTGACCGATTTGCAAAACATCAGGCTGTTGTCAAACGCTGGTTTGACAAGAGAGCCAGAGTTAAAGCTTTCAGGATATCAGATTTAGTCCTGATGTGGGATAAAGCCCATGAAAGGAAAGGTGATCATGGTAAGTTCGATAGACTATGGATAGGTCCCTTTCAGATTTCTGAAATTTTAGGAGACAGCACTTATAGGCTTAAGAACCTGACAGGTGAGGATGTCCCGTTGCCAGTCAATGGACAATTCCTCAAACATTATTTCCAGGCCTGAGTAACTTCATGACAGTCTTGTGTATCATATTGTATATTTGTATAGTTGTTTGTACAGTTTGCTTGTTGTTGTTGTTGTTTGTTGGTTGGGACCTTGTTCTGGTAAGTCAGGATGATGCACTTCATCACCTAAGAAAATAACTAAATTGTTAGGATTCAAGTGATGAGATCAGATTTAGAAATAGATTGTAATTCATTCTGATAAATACTCATGATCAGGTTTATGATGTCTTTTCATCAGGGTACTTTTTCTTGTCCAAAGTGAATCAAACACAATGAAACACCTAACAGCCTTGGGTTTGCTGAAGATATGAGTATAGGTGTTAAGTGAAAAATCTAAAGGGACTCCCTTGCTACCAATACAATCTCCAACCTAAAGCTGCAAGTGACTACACCTTGTACAAATGAGCAGACATGATGATATCAAATTTAAATTTTTAAAGGAAAATCAGAAACGAAATAAAATTAGGCCATCTAAGTAACTCTACCGGGGCTATGGACGCCTGCTGGCAGTGGGGCTCTACTTAGGGAGATTGTATAGATAACCTTGCCGGGGTTATAGACACCTGCTGGCAGCAAGGCTCTATCCAGGTTGGCTATGAGGGATGATCTCCAACTATGTAGTTTAACACCAGTTACTTATGTTTTCAACTTACTTTCAAGATGAGGATAATTAATCATCTGCACACACATGATCCTTTGTTAGCTTTATCACCATAATGAAATTTTATCATTCAAAGATCATGATGATTTTACTTAGACAGAATTAGAACGCTATAGATGAATATGATCATATCACTTGAATTATTTGAATTTTGTTGTTTTCTTTGGTGGCAAGTTGTTGTGTGGTTACACAACACGCCCCATTTTGACTTGGCAAAACAGGGACCCAACTTTTGTTTTGGCTTGTGTTGTCTGTTTCTGGCGGTTTGGTAAAAATAAGTCAGGTGCATCATCATCATGAAGGTCAGGATGAGGTAGGTCGTCATCATGAGGTTAGTTTGTCAAAGTTCATATTTTGTTTCTATGACTTCATGGTTAGAAAGAGCTTGAAATTTCATGCAGGTTTGCCTTTTGCATCACTTGAAAATTCGTCCATATGAGGGAGTTGTGAGCAGTCAAAGTTTTGGTCAAACCTGATAATTACTGTATGAACATCATCATCATGATATTTGAAAAGCCCCCCCGATAATATCCTGAGGTCGAAACATCCGGACGTCAAGTTTAAGTCGTAATAATCCTTTCCCGTCAGGCGGTCTTTTGTATCGCCAGAGGTCATCATCATGATCTTACTCTATCACCTGATAAAAATCATGCAGTCCCGAAACATCCGGACGTCAATCTTAAGTGCTAGTGTGTTTTACCCATCGAGTAACCTTGGAAACATTACGAGCATCATGATATTCCAACATCACCCGATATTATAATATCATGCTGATATTATAATATCACCTTACTTAGAGAAATCTGCCATCTGCATAATTTGCGCGCGCACGACAGTCTTGGTGATCAACGTCATCATGATATTTCAGGACCCGACATTTCCTAATATCCTCCTGACCTCCTTTTGCGTGATCATGATGATCACCTTATCTTTCGAAGCAGAGGGTGATTTTCGTTTCTTAAGTCGTGTTGAACAAGATCATCATGATCTTGTTCGTCTCTCCCAACAGTTCGTAATATCATCCTGCCGACGAGTATAACCTTTTGCAAATATGATGATGACGATGACGTCACCATCACCTTTGTCCTTCGGCAGGATATTTTCCAAGGCGTGATCCATTTCGCCAATATGATGATGACGATGACGTCATGTTCGAAGATTAACACAAGGCCGGGATGTCCTGATGACGTCATCGGGACTTTCAGCAGGATCATATTTTAGGTCGCCCAGTGCGAATATGATGATGCTGATGATCATCATCCTGATCTTTTTGAGAGGATCACCTTGGCCGCGAAAAGGGGCCATTTTGTGTGCACCACCTGATCATCTTCCTTAGAGGTGACCCGATATTCCATTTACCTCCTGATCTTAGCGAAGCATGACGATGACGTCATCCCTTTGCATTTTAACCAAGCCTGATGATGACGATGACATCATCATGATTTTCCTCAGCGGCAGGATCATTTTCCAAGTCCTCCTGTTTGTCTTCATCATGATGATGATGACGATGTCTTTCTTTCCCGAATATGCAAAAACAAAACATCCTGATGGGCTTTTCCTCAGAGCATTCAGAGGCGAAGAGCATCATATTTCACAATATCCTGCGGCTAGATACAAGACATAGAGTTGGTCATCATCATGATTTTCGGCGTAGGTATAACTGTTGCCATCGGCCAAGTCTAATATTGTCAACCTGATCATGTGTGGTCGCACTGATGCGAACATGATGATGATGACCCGAAACATTCGAACGGAGCATGCAAAGCCAGGTATGAAGTAATTTGTTAAGGGTAGTTATTTCCTTGTATATTTTGACATACCTGATCATATTTGAACCCGATATACAAGAAAATGGGCAAAAACATGAAGCGATAGAAATTTGAAAGCCCGACTGCCTGATTTTCGGTCGACGAGGGTTGACCTGGTTGTTTTTTATGCTGTTTATGCGTTTAGTGCATATTTTTCACAGGTAAAGCCTGATTGCCTGTAGCTGCACATGGGGAGGTATGTTTAATAAAATGTTTACTTCCTGTTGTTTATCCACATGATGATGAACTTAATGTTTGTCTGTTTATTTGCAGGAAGTCATGATGCTGCTGAAGCTGAACATTGAAGTCATGATGCTGCTGAAGCTGAGCGTTGAAATCATGTGATGCTGCTGAAGCTGATAATTACAAAGTTACGCATGGAGTCAACATGGGCCAGACATGAGGAGGATATTGTCAAATATGCTGTTCGCCAGCTGGAGACTGAATCAAGTTGAAGATGCTGGAATATTCTGTGCCAGCTGTGCATTTGCCAACTGACGAAGCATGTGCTTTTCATCTGGACCGTTGTTTGTTAATGAAAGGATCCTGATCCTTGGATCATTGTAACCGTTTTCTGGCAGTTGCTCTATATAAGAGACAGAGCTTGTTTTTTTTTAAAAAGGAGGGATATACATTAGAATACACAGACGCATCTGGCGCAAAAAGGTCAATTACGGTAGAATCAATTAGGAGATCGGATTACTGAGACTAATGAGGATAGAATTGTTGAAATGCCAAGGTTCTTTCTTCAGATCACTGTAAATGTACTTGTTCTTGAGCATACTGAATGAAGATGAAGTTCCAGATTACATCTTAATTGTAAATTTTACGTAATCTTCTGTTGATTTCTGGATATGTACTGGTGAATGCTGTGTTCAACTGGAAGCGCTTTCATTTCATTACATGTTGTTGTCAACTTTCCTTTGAAGCTTTGCACTAGATCATGCGGATTTGTGGAATGTCCTGGTGAAGTATGATTTCTAGTTTTCCTTCTTTTCATCGCAAGTATGGGAGCTTGTATGTGAATCAGTGATCTAAGTCCAGTAATTTTGGGAATCTCACTCTCTACCCCTTTTCCTTTTTCAATTTCATTAATTCATCACCATAACTGCAAATCATGATAAATAACAAGCAGAAACAGTGAAATATGCTGAAATCTCGTAGATAACTGAAGATCCTTAGCATATTTGGTTAAATGCATGTAGTATTGAAAATATCATGCAAAGAATCATAAATAATGGTAGAAATCATGCAAATATCAGCCTGTATGCACATTATTTGACTAAATTTACAGTGCAGAGGTAGAATTGTTGGAGACTTATGCAGAGCAAACATCCAGAGCAGGATATTTGAAGATAATGATGATGAACAGTGCAGAAACACGTAAGGCCCCTGAATGGAAAACAGCAACACACATCAACCACTGAGTAACGTCAGTAGATTAGGACCTAATCAACGGAGACTTGGGATCATGAATTCTTTGAATTCATCGTATCTTTCAAGATGAGTAAAGGTTGTTGTGTAACTTTTATTCTATGTTTGCGAATGACTAACATCATGACCAACAATACACTTCTCCTATACCTTTCTCTATTTCTGCACCCATATTTACTTTACTTCGGTACACAGACTTTCTCTTCTGGTAGAATTATTTTTATCCCTTTGTTTTCTGCAATATGAACTTCCCTGTACATGTTTACACAAACTTTTTCTTGCACCGGATTCTCAATTCTGCAACACAACTATACTTAAGATCAATGTCTCATCTTCTGGCTTCTCTGTTGAACTTAGTGATTCAATAGATTATTCTTCCTCTGCATAAGTTATCTCTGCATCATTCACTACTTCTCCTTCATTAGTTTCTTGGTGACATTCAACACTCGATGCTTTTCACCTCCAAACTTGACAACAAGTTCCTCTCTTATCAAATGCTCTTTCATTCCTTCAGTACCTTTCATTGCGATATGAATTGTGGCTCCTATCATTTCTCCCTCTATGGTATGAATTATTGTCCTTGTTTTTCTCCACATGTGGTCTTCCTTCTTTGCACCTTGATCCATATCCTTCTTTTCCTCCAACACATGGATACTTCAGCCTATACAACCTTTTGAACATACAAGTAACATATTTCCAATTTGATCCATCAATCCATAATCCATCTACATACAACCTGTCATAGGCTTTCTTCTCCGCATTTTATTCCAACACATCTTTTTAGAGTGATTCCTTAATCCACAGAACTTACAGGGGTATAGATCCCAACACATTTGATTTCCATGTCCATGTCTATTACAATAAGAACAATGCATACATTTTCTTCCCCGAGTTGATTTGTTTGAACTAGTGACAACATCCTTACTTTTGATATATCTAAGGCCTTCATTTCTTGCTCTCATTACTGGCTCGATAGGATCTGTAATTCCTTGCTGATATTTTCCCAATCCTTTTCCTTCATATCCCATTCTTTTTATGATTTTGTAACCAACATTGTCAACACCATCACCAACAATTGTATATTCAATTTCATTGTTATCTTCAATCTCACCTTCTAAAGAAACTTTTGCAGCATCACACAAATCATTAGCATCACAAGAAACATCACAAAGTTTAGGCTTAGATCTCAGTCTTTCATTCTCTTCCTTGCATGCTACAAGTGATTGCTCTAACTGATTAACCTATTATTTCAATCTAGATATTTCACTTCTTTGTAAACAATTTTTCTTTTTCAACTTCTCCAAACTTCCTTCTAGAATAAATGTTCCTCTTTTCACTCTTCCCAAACAACTTGAATCCTTCTTCCAGTTCTTCAAAACTCTTTTTGACTTACTCAAACAACTTTAGCTCTTCTTCTAATTCTTCTTCCAAAATATCCTTCTCGCATATTAGGTTTTCATTTTCTTTCTTTATCCTTTTTCAAACTTCCCCATTGAAACAAATCATACAAACAATTTAATGTGAAAATCTTACACAGATCTTCCTTTCCTTGATCTTTCTTCTGTGGTGATTCCTATTACTCTTTAGGGTTTCACACTTTCTTCCAACACTTCCTATCTTCTTAATAGATTCAAAACTAGCTCTGATACCACTTGATGTAGTCTAGCCTTGTAGCCTTAAACAACCAATACCATGATCACAAAAAAGATGCAAGGAAAACATATAGATAACAATGGATTAATAAGATATATTCACAAAAACATAACACAAGATTTATCCTGGGAAAACCCTCAAAGGGAAAAAACCAGCCTTCAAAGATCACTTCTCATTATATTATAATCTCAAACCTTATTACATATGCCTCTAGGGCTTTTCAGATGCTAGGCCACAACCTAGGTTTACAAAAGATTTATACAACAACATTCTTTCATGCCTTCTTTCCTTTCTCCTTCTCCATTTTCTACTTTGTATCTTCTACTCTCTACTATGTCTTCTACTTCTGCTCTTCTACCTTCCCGAATCAAAACAATCCATCTTCTCACTTCATATTTTCGTACACTTCATCATTACCTTGCAACAATCCTTTATCCTTCATTTATATCCTCTGCAAGCCTTCAAAACATTATCAAGTTGGCCTAATTGTAACGGGTAGTATGAAATGTATAGAAACAAGTAGGTCAATGTCCAACACTCAGCAATGCTATGCAAATGATGGAAGCTTGATGCAATTCTCTATGAAGGTCGGTTATGTCCTAAATTACCTTGAATGATGTTCCATTAGGCTCCACAAGTCACGAAATTGCTTCACAAACCTGTTAGACTTCAACTGAACACTGACTGCTCTGCTATGAGAAAACTAGCAATCTTCTGATAGTGATAACTTTTAGCAGACAAATCCAAATGACCTAAATTTTGAATATGATGTAGCTGATGATATGTAGATGCTAATTCCATCTCCACACGCTCTAATATAAAAAAAACATGGTAAAATATGGTAATCTCCAATGTCTCTTCCTGGCACTTTGCAACTCACATTAATTGTCTCAAGCTGCTTGAATGACTTTCGGATGCTCTTGCTACAGTCTTCTTGTTTGACATCAAGCCAATTTGCATTGGGTTGGAGTACTGGTCTAACCATCTCTGGAGCACCATAGATATAAACCTTTTACATAGTTACTAGAGTTCTTAGAAAAGGAGGAAGGAGATCTTTCTCGTGCATTGCAACTCAAAAGTTTTATAAACCTCCTTTATATAAAATTTGAATCCACTTCCATAGTTATAACTGAAATGTATAATTTTGGATTCAAACAATATGTATTTAATATAAATTGAAGGGAACCAATAGATCTTAACAACAACAATCTTACTATTCCAGTCTGCAAAACTGGAGATTTTGGGTTCGATCCCTAGCAGAGTCACCAAAAATCTTTTGGTAAATAGATTTGTTACTACTTGTTTAATAATGACTCACCCAATTTTAGCAATAAAAAACTATACCAATTAGTTGGACAATTTTATGAACTGCCCTCTGAATGTTTTAGAAGGTATAACTCCCTTCATATGTTTGGGTTTAAGGTTTGTTGATGTGCTTTTAACCTAAAAGCAGGAAATGCATTTTTTTTACAAATATGAACTTTTAACTAACCATAACACATTTGTATTGCAGACAGGGACTTTATTCACAACAATAATTTATTTGATTTTCCTCCAAACACACAAATGAAAGAAACCAAGAATCAATCTTCAACAATTACACCACCACCTTTGCATCAAATTCTAACATAAGAAAGAAGACACTCTAATGGCAATAATTTCATAAAGAAGTAGGTTATCAATACTTCACACAGTGGAATGTAGATATCAAAATTCAATACATCACATATTCAACATATGAAGAATAAATGATAAATACTCAAAGAAACAATAGAATCACTACCAACCTTCCTCTGGTATTTATGAAATCAATTAACCACATACACCATATCAAGTATCCCCCTTTTTTCCCCAAAATAAAATATTTTGTGATCTAATCTTGAAAAGTGAATTTTGCCAAAAAAGATCCTTTCTTCTCTTTCACTCATCCATTATATAGTAAAAAAGAAGAACTAACTTTCCAGTATAACTATTTATAAAACCAATAATATATAATAAAACAAATCCATGGGTAAAAGCAAGAAACTCGGTCCACATGTAGGGGAAGTCACACGGGCAAAAAAAAATCCTAACAAGAATGGGTACCCGTTTTCAAAGAAACAGGTACCCGTTTAGGAACGAGCACCCATTTTCAAAGAAACAAATACCCGTTTAGGAATGGGCACCCGAAGCTAAACGGGTACCCGTTTAGTAATGGGTACCCAAGCCTAAACGGGTACTCGTTATATAATAGATATAATAGAAATGGGTACCCGTTATAAAATAGGTACCCATTCTTAAACATAACGGGTACTCATTATATAACGGGTACCTGTTTTGTTTATAAATGGGTACCCGTTCTATGAATTTTGAAATCACCGACTGCCTTTTCCCTCCCCTTTGCTTGGGTTTTAGGCTCGGGATAGGCATGGTTAGTCGACCTTGAGCCTTGAACTTGCAAGTTTTTTTCTAAGTACAGAACAAGAGGAAAGACTGAATTTACCTATATGGCTGACGACCTTTTTTTCTGAATTTTTTTACGAAATGAAAACCCATTACAGATGACAGTGTCTAGTTTTCAAATATGTAATTTTTTTTGTTATTGGACATGTTTTTCTATTTATTATTGAATTTATGAGCAAACTGGTCCAAAAACTTGAAATGATAGGTGTTTGTATTTTTTTAATAACTTTTAATTTTTAATTTAAAAAAAAAACAAATTATATGTCATCAATCTACACATCATTCTTTACACAATGAAAAAAAAATTAATTTTATGATTTTTTTTGCCCAAATTATGTTGGCCGTACACGAGGTGTTTTCAAAAGTAGCAATTAGGCCTAATAAAAAATTAATAAAAAAAATTATTTGGAAAAAAATTATTAAAAAATATCCTCATCAAACTTCATTGTACTACACATCTTTTTCCAAAAGGATTTTGAAAAATAATTTTATTTAGGTCAAATTATGTTGGCTGTACATGTGCATGGTATGGTTAAAAAAAAGTGACTTTTAAACAATAGTTTTTAGAAATGCCTATTGAAAATCAATTTGTATCATCTGGGTATTGAAAAAAATTACATATTTGGAAACTAAACTCTGAGTACTATATTTTATATTTAGTGACTTTTTAAAAGATTCCATCTCTAAGTTCTTCAAATTTTAAGGTCAAATGTGACAAATTCTAAAAATCAGGGAAAACACTTCCACTTTTTGGCCAAAAAGTGGACCCAACTTCTTGCACTAACCCCCATGAGAAATATTAAACGAGAAATAATCTCAAATAATAAAAGAGTCTTGTCTTAACAAATTATAAAAAATCATAGAACAATTATGAAACTAGTTCACTATCTTCATCCTCAGTTACATTAGATTATTTTGGTTCATCTGGGGCCTTCTTTTTTGCTTCATGTTCTTCTTTCTGGGATGTATTTAACTTAGCCTGAAGGACTTTGAATTTCCCTAGGATTAAGAGGACATTTTTAGCATTAGGAATGTTTGAAATCGCTAGCCTTATTCTCCACTTTTGCAATATATTGCTAACCTCTTCATATTTTATTTCCATTTCAACAATATCCTTCTTTAAATTGACTAAGTAGCCAAACACATTACTGAGCCATTCTATAGAATTTCCTGTGGCACCTTCTTTCTCTTTCAACTCTTTGGTTAGTAGACTCTTAAAGGCCTGTTTAATAGCATCCATTTCTAACATATTGGGCTAAGTTTCATCATAAAGATCAACTTCTAAAGATCCTCAAGTGCTCCTAAGATCACACAAGTAGGATCTATTATTCTTGGCTAGGTTCTTCAAGTCATTTAGGCATTCTTTCTCCATGTACAATTTCCACTCCACATAACCTAACCATTTCACTGACTCATTATCTTGAAGTTACTCAATGACCTTGTATGTAACAAGGATAGGGTGAACCTACATAATTGGGTTACAATTGCATTGAAGAAGGAAAATTGCCCGTGCCTCAAAAAACAAAAATGACCAGGTTTGATCGAATGGGGGTGTTTGATCGAACCCATAATTTTTGGGTTCGATTGAACCTCCCTGTTCGATCGAACACAATGTTAGCCCAAGTCATTGAGGGGGTTCGATTGAACCCCCCCACCAATGGGTATGATTTTTTTATTAATAAAATGGGGGGTTCAATCGAACCCCCTGGTATAATCTTGTTTATTTTTAAATAAGGGGGTTCGATCGAACCCCCCCACTATGATTATTTTTAAATAGGTGGGTTTGATCGAATGGGGGTTTGATCGAACCCTAGTTTAATCGAATGGGTCATGGGTGGTTCTTTCATACACCCATTCGATCGAACCCCCTTATTTTGCCCTTGTCCCTCTCCAGCTACAATTTTATGAAAATTTTTGGGTTTCGAAGCTCAGGTTGAGGATCAAAATGGAAGCAACTTGACAAACCCATCTGGAGGATTATAGTCCTTGAAACAAGCTTTCTATCAAGTATAATTTTGATATATTGTGGTTTTATTATAATTGTTTTTTTAGTTTAATTAAACATAGGTTTTTCACCGAAAATCAAGCTCTCTGTTCTGCACATGTGGAAAAATAGTATATTACTAAAACACAATTATGAAAAATATCTATCCTCTTGGTATTCATGTCCTTGATCAAAAAAAAAAATTGAATTCTGATACATACAAAAAAATTTATGCTTGACATAGTACACATATGTCTAAATTGTAATTGGTTTGACTTCAAAAGTTAATTAAAAGAAAAATATTCAATAAAACATTATGAAACCAAATGCATCCTCTAGATATCGTAGTTAAAAATCTAAATTTGAAAAAAATAGAATTTTATCCTTCATAGAAAAAAAGTTATGTTTTACACAGTACACATCACTCTTTAAAAATGGTGTTTACTGTTAAAATCTAGTTATTGAAGGAGATGGAAAAAGAAATGCAATTTGATTCTAAAAAAAATTAAAAAAATATACTTAGAATCTACAGATAAAATGTGACAAATCACTAGTTTACATCATCTTCAAATTCCTCATGGTTTAACAACTATAGGTATCCGAAAGTGAAGATTTTTTTCAAAATGTTCATTTCAATGTCAACTTTGGCCAAAAAGTGTAACCCACTATTGTGGGATCACCCGATACTAGAATCCAACTTAACCATGGCAGCAAGATTATTCCTAGCTACATTCAGCATAGCTTCATCTTTCTTGATTCTCTTCAAATCATTAAGAATCTTTGTTTGCTTGTCAGAAATCTTAACTTAAAGAGTAAAAACATTATGAATAAAGAGGAGGCCATCAATTATCAGTTTTTCAACCCATTCTTCAATTGCATTCCCAAGATACCTGTATTTGTTTATCTGATCAAACACTTTAGTGGCTATACCCTTAGGAATGCCAGTAGTGGCATCCAATGGCTGAGAGGTAGTATCAACAATAGATTTAACATATGAGGTTAAAATGTTTTCCTGATCCTCCAAGACTTCATTTTTCTTTTCTTTTTCCTCTAATTTGTTGGCTAAAATGTCAATGGATAGCTTGACATTATGAATATCACCTTGCACAAAAGGTGGTCTCAAATCTACAATGCTCACATGAAAATCATCCACAAATATGTCTTTCATCTCTTTGTTTACTATAGGCTCTGTTATCTCCACATACTGGTGCTTAGAAATTAGATCCACTATTAGCCTGGACATTGATGCAGGAGCATCCTAGGTTTCAAAGCAATCTTGCATCAACCAAAAATATTTGTATTGTTTTCTTTTCTTTTACTTCAGGTGCAGTTTAGTGATTTGCAATTCAACATTTTCTGCCATAATTTACCACATCTTCATATTAGAGCTTGTAGAGCAGGATTTAGCTTCTATACCATGCCAGCTACATCACACTCAAATTTTAGGAGATTTGGATTTGTCTATAGAAATTTATCGCTATCAGAAGATCATTAGCTTTCATAGAGCAGAGTATTCATGCAGTTTGTTGAGAATAGAAGGTTTGTGGAGCATTTCTATGACTTGTGGAGCCTAATGGAGCATATCACAAGGCAATAAGGACAAGATAGACCTTCCTTGAGGTCCACACCAAATTTCATTCATTTGCGGAACCATATCATATGTTGTAGGCCGACCTACATGTTATCTACACATTTCATCATTCATTGGAGTTTGTAAACTCTTGTGGCCAACACGAAGGATCATATGAGCTTGAAGAGGATATATATACATCTCCTCAATGCATTATAAATTCATTCATTCAAATCCGATGATAGTTTCTTTTTCAGAAGGCACCTCAATGCCATATCTTTCATTTCTATTGTAACCTAGAAAGCAGGCCTATGAGCTTTTTGATTGTAGCTTGCATGTTGCTGGCATATAAGCATTATGATTATTTGATATATTGAGCATTTGAAGCTTCCATTGCATTATGTTATTGTGTTGTTTCCATTGTGTTCACTCTTGCTGCATGGTTTGGACAGTCCCTTCTTAGGACCCTCCACCCATGACTGCACCAAGTGGTATCAGAGCAAAGTTGTGAATCCTTTGGGAAGTGAAGGCATTCTAGAAGATCTTGTGGTGAACATATCACCAACCTGAGGTAGTCTACTTGTGTTTGTCAACAAAGCATCGATTGTGAGGCAGTTTCTACCTTGTAGTTAGATCACCGAATTGAGGCAGTTGCACCGAATCCTAGGAAGAGATATTGCCAAGGAGGATGCCTGCTATGGCCGATGTTGTTGGAAGAATGGAAGAGATGATTAAGATGATGAGGACAATGAAGGGTAGATTGGATGATGTAGAAGAAGATAGAAGAAGAGGACTAAACCCTAGACATGAAGATGAAAGTGATTATGATGAATTTCTAGTTGCTGACCAAAATGAAGAAGATCTAGAAGAATAAGAATCTAATCGGGTAAAGATGTTGAAAGTTATTTCTAAGATGGGTAAGAGACGTAGAATGAAAGTACTGAACTATACCAAAAATTTGAGTGCTAAGGAATTGATTGACTAGATAAATGACTTGGAGGAATACTTTGAATATGAGGAAATTGAAGATCCAGAGAGTAAGATTTACAAAAACTAAGTTGAAAGGACATGCTGCTATTTGGTGGAAAGAAGTTCAATTGGATAGAAATAGGAGAGGAATAGAGAAGATCATAAAATGGGATAGGATGGAGACAAAATTGAAGAATCAGTTCATACCTGCTGACTATGAGTTGGAATTGTTGAAGAGATTGCAAAACCTAAGGCAAAAGGAGAGTACATTGAAGAATTTCATAAGATGATTATCAAGATTGGACATAGTGAAAGAAGCAAGGAGAAAGTAGAAAGATACATAAATGGATTAAGAATAAACATTCAATAAGAACTAAGTTTGGTGAGGATGACAACAGTAGAAGAAGCATATCAATTTGCATTGAAAGTTGAAGACAAATTGAATAAGAGGCATGAGCAAAGGGGTGCTGCCACAATAATGGGTTACACTTTCTAGGACATCCTAATTTTTGCTGACATCACATATTTTTAGAAAATATAATGATTTAAGCCTTAAAAGGTTCCATTTACAAGATTTTAATTGAAGAGGGTTTGATCAAACCCCCTTAGATTCAAACTCTCTTGGATAGAACTCCACTATTTTTAAACCATACCTATAATGGAGTCTCCTCTACAGCTATCGAAATGCTGATAAAAAATCACTTTTGATTTACCTTTTGGGGGATCAAATTATTTCATTTAAAATTTATGTTTTGTAGTATGTAGTCCTTATTATAAGCTTCCCAAAAAGAATAATTTTAAATATATTTAATTTGATTATTGTTTTTTTTTTAATTTCTTGTGAATGTAGGTTTTTCAATGAACATCAAGGTCTTTGTTTCACACATATGAAAAAATAAGAAAATAGAAAAACAAATTCTAAAAAATACATGTCCTCTAGGTATTGATGTCCTTAATCCAACAAAAAAAGTTATGTTGGACATAATATGCCTATGTCTAAATTATAATTGGTTTGACTTCAAAACTTAAGTAAAAAAATATTCAAAAAAACATTATGAAACCAAATGCATCTTCTAGATATCAGTGTTACCAATTTAAATTCAAAAGAATCAGAATTTTATCCTTTGTAGAAAAAAAGGTTATGTGTGACATAATACACATCATTTTAAAAAAATGTTGTTTACTATTAAAAACTAGTTATCAAAGGAGATGCAAAAAAATTTACAATTTAACTCCAAATATTTTTAAAAAATATATATTTAGAATCTACATACAAAATCTCACAAGTCACTAGTTCACATCATCTTCAAATTCTTAATAATTTAGTAGCTATAGGTGTTAGAAAGTGAAGATTTAATTCAAAATGTTGATTTCAATGTCAAGTTTCGCCAAAAAGTGTAACCCATTATTGTGGCATGACCAAAAGACAGAGAGGTCGAGGAGGTAAATTTTAAAGAGGTAGAACATATTCCAGAGGAGAAAGGCTTTATGTGGAGCAAAACAAGGAAAGTAGTCCATACAAGAAGGAAGATAGAAATAACAATTCATACCAGAGAGATGATAGGAGTTTCTATCACAATAGCAGAAGAAATCATAATTCTTACTGCAATGAAGGATTTGACAAAAGATCATTCAGAGAAACCAATTTTAAGTGTGGAGGAGGCCATGGAGCATTTGAATGTCATCAATGAAGTACAAGCAAGAGGATAGATAATAATGCAAGAACAGCTAATGCGAAGGACGAACCTATTGGATCACCTTGTTCGGTTGGAAAACCAGAGAGAGGAGTCATTGGTCATGAGAAGAGCATTGTTTCAAGCAGAGACAATTGAGGAACCACCGCAAAGGAAAATTTTGTTCCAGATAAGATGCAAATCATGAGGTAAATGTTGTAAAGTGATCATTGATAGTGACAATACTAATAATTTGGTTTTAGAGGAAATGGTGACTAAGCTGAACCTAGAGAGATATAAACATCTGAATCCTTACAAGATAGCATGGATTCAAGATGAACACAAGGTATTGGTGAGTGAACAATGTTTGGTGAAATTTCACATAGGATCTTATGTTGATGAGGTATTGTGTGATATTATGTTGATGGATGTATGCCATATATTGTTGGGAAGACCATGGCAGTATGATAGAAAGACAATACATGATGGGAGGAAGAATACCTATATTATAACATCTAATGGGAAGAAAAATATCCTGATACCTTTGGAAAATGAGCCTAAAAGTGAAGTATGTGGGAATGCTAGAATCTGTTTGGTTGATGGAAGGAAATTTTTGGATGTATTAAGACATGAGAATATGTAATTTTATTTAACTCCAAAGAAGTGTGGAACCCTAAGTGTAGAAAACACCACAACAAAAGAAGACGAACCACCGCTAGAGGGAATAACTGAATTGTTGATAGAATACCAAGATATCATATCAAATAATGTGCTTGAAGGATTGCCAGCAATTTAGAGTAACAGTAATCATATGGACCTTATACCTAGAGCTAGTTTTCCTAACAAAACAACACATAGAATGACACTAGTAGAGAATACGGAGATGAATATATAAATACAGGAGCTGTTAAGGAAAGGATTGATTAGAGAAAGTTTAAGCCCATGTGTGGTACCTGCAGTACTAGTATCAAAGAAAGATGGAGAATGGAGAATGTGTACAGACTCTAGAGAAATCAACAAGATCACTGTTAAGTATAGATTTCCATTGCCAAGGATGGATGACATCATGGAATGGTTGAGTGGATCAAAGTATTTTGCAAAGATAGACTTGAAGAGTGGATACCATCATATCAAGATCAGAGAAGGAGATGAGTGGAAGACTGCATTTAAGAAAAATGAGGGATTGTATGAATTGAAAGGAAGCAAGATATGTAAAAAATGTGTCGTACACTGATCTACTGAGGAAAGATTTATGCAAATTTTAACTTTTATAGTTACAGATTAATATGCGCATTAATAGAATGATAATAACAACATTCAAATGCAAAACTCATAACACAAGATATATGCAGGGAAAACCCTTTCAGATAAAAAACCCACACTCCAAAGCCACCCAATATATTATTCTGGAATCAAGAAGATTAAAACATACTTGTAGAGAAAGATTTCATAGGAGTATAACCAACCAAAGGTCCAGGAGGTTACTCAACATCTATAAGACTCTTACACACAACTTCCATCTCAAGCTCCTAATATATAGGAGATACAATATAGTAAACCATCAACGGTAATTACAAAACCATTAGCCAAAACCACCCAAAAGTGGCACCCAAATTATCTCCAATCAAAGAGGCCTTCTGATGTGCAAAAATACATACCAACACATGTAACTCTCCCCATTACAGCTCTTTTAAATGTCCAACATGTTTTTACATTTCCCAAAAACAGGAGGTTCAACTTCCGGAGGCCATAACTTTTGATCCGGGTGTCTGATTGACGAACTGTTTAATGGTCAGAAAGATCGTGAAGAGATATATCATTCTATAAACCACTTTGTCAGTTATGACAAATTTCAGGATGTTTAGGGACATCTAAGTGCCTCAAAATTGAGTTTGAAACTTTTTTGGTAGTTTCTAAAAATAGAAACTTTAATATCTCGCAATCTAGATATGATCTTGAGTCAAAACTCACTCAAGATGTTTACTTAGTAGTTCCACACATTTTGGGAAATTTTTTGGGTCAATCCAAGGTCAAATGTAGATTTACTAAAAATAGAAAGTCCCATCATTTTTAGCCCTTTTGGAAACTTTGAAAGTTCTAGATCATTCTCCAAGATAAAGGGTATTCATAAAGACCAAAACTGGGAAGAATAGTAACCTTTCGACGTTGCAAGGTTGATATACTTTTCCTAGCATTCTCCCACTTGTCGAACACCTTGCAAGAGCAAAGCGAGTATCAACACCATGATTTAATTTCTAGGGGCCAAGCAGCCCATAGACTTTGAACACCATCTAAACTTCTCTGTGCTCACAGGTTTTGTTAAAGAATCTACAACATTCATCAAAGTGTCAACTTTCTCCAAGTTTACCTTCCCATCCTCTACCATGTCATGAACAAAATGGTTCTAGACATCAATATGCTTAGTCCTCGCATGGAAAGTAGGATTCTTTGCTAAACATATGGCACTCTGACTGTCACAACAAATAATAATCTTCCCTACATCAAACCCAACATCAAAACACAATCTCTTAAGCCAAATGGCTTCATTACAAGTATGTGTTGCTGCCATGTACTCAACTTTAGTAGTGGACAAAGTGACCATAGGTTGCTGCTTACTCATCCAACTAATAGCACCACCAAACATAGTGAACACATAAGCACTAGTGCATCTCCTACTATCAATGTCACCTACCCAATCTGAATCTAAAAATCCACGAATACAAAGTGAATGCTGAGGTCCTATAGGATAACCATGATAACATAAGGAATACTCAGAAGTACATCATAAATATCTAAACACTCTCTTCACTGCATCCCAATGTAGCCATCCAAGATTAATCATAAATCAAATAAGGACTCCCACTGCTTGGGCAATGTCTAATCTAGTACAAACCGTCACATACATCAAACTGCCAACTGTGCTAGCATAAGGAACTATGCTCATATCCTCCATCTCAGAAGGAGACTTTGGGCAATCTACAATAGATAACTTTGTCCCCATTGTAATAGGAATAGTCAAAGGTCTGTAATCCACCATGTTGAATCTCTCCAACATAGTGTTAACATACTTACTCTAGCCTAACCAAAGTTTTTTATTTTCTCTGTCTCTTCTAATCTACATCCCTAGAATGTACTGAGCTGCCCCTAGATTTTTCATCTCAAACTATGCTGGCAATAGAGACTTCAAATAAAAAATCAAACGTTTACCATTCCCAATGAGTAATATATCATCGACATACAATACAATAATGAGAATGCAATTATTTCCAAACTTGTAATAAACACAATGATCTGATTTTGATCTCAAAAATCCAATACTCAACACAAAGGTATCAAACTTTTGGTACCACATCCTAGGAGATTATTTCAAACCTTACAAAGACTTTTTCAACTTGCAAACTATATTTTCTTTACCTTTCACCACATAGTGCTCTGGCTGTGACATATAGAATTCCTCCTCCAAGTCACCATGAAGGAATGTTGTCTTCACATCCATCTGTTCCACTTCTAGATCATACATTGTTGCAAGAGATAACAGGAACCGAATAGATGTCAGTTTTGCAACAGGAGAGAAAATCTCACCATAGTCAATTCCCTCCACCTGAGAATACCCCTTCGTAACCAATCTAGCCTTATATTTCTCAACACTACCATCTACACCAAATTTCTTTTTGAACACCCATTTGCATCCAACAAGTTTTCATCATTCAGGCAAAGGCACCAAGTCCCAAGTATTATTATTTTCCAAAGAAGCCATCTCCTCTTCCATAACCTCCTTCTAGGAACCTGCATCTTTCATACCCATAGCCTCTTTATAGTTCTAGGCTCATTAGTGTTAGAAATCAAAGCAAAAATACAACTAGAATCATGCAATGAATAACCAAACCTATCAGGTTTCCGCCTTATATGCGTGGAGCTCCTCAAAGATTAAGGTTGAGGTTCTTCATCTTCTTTTGAACTTTTAGAGCTACTAGAGTTCTCATTATCAGGTCTAATGGATGTTTTTGGTTCAATTTTCCCAGGGGTGGAAGGAAACTGAACCACATTCTCTTTCTTCTCTTCTTTCTCTAGTTGTAAGACAATAGAAGAAGGATTGAGCTCTCTGAAGATCACACTTTTACTACACATAACTCTCTCAGCCACTAGATCCCAAATCTTATACCCTTTCACACTGATGCCATAACCGATGAAGATACACTTCACAGCCTTCTCCAATTTATACCTTTTCTCCTTAGACACAAGTGTATATGCCTCACAACCAAATACTTGAATGTGTCTTAATGAAGGCTTTTTACTAGATCACACCTCCATAGGTGTCTTATCAATGAGCATTGATGTAGGAGACCTGTTGGCGAGGTAATAAGTAGTAGCAACAGTTTTAGCCTAGAACTTTTGTTTAAGGCCAGCTCCACTTAGCATACTCCTTGCCCTCTCCATCAACATTCTATTCATCCTCTCTGCAACTCCATTTTGTTGAGGGGTATACGAAGTTGTCTTGTGCCTCTCAATCCATGTTCTTTATAGAACTTGTTGAAATCTACTAAACAAAGCTCACCACCGCTATTAGTCCTCAAACACTTAATCTTTCTATCCTTCTAATTCTCTACAAGAGCTTTGAACTCTTTGAATCTACTAAAGACTTCAGATTCCCTTCTAAGGAAATACACTCATGTCCTTCTACTGTAATCATCAATAAATGAAACAAAGTAAACATATTTTGAAATCAAAGGAACATTAACAGGACCAAACACATCAGAATGAATCAAGTCCAACACCTTACAAGATTTGTGAGAACTGGAATAAAACTAAACACGGTTTTGTTTTCCATAAATACAATGTTTGCAGAAATTAAATTCAAGATTACATTCATACCCTTAACAAGATTTTTATTTTTCAGGGTCCTCAAACTCTTTTCACCAATGTGACCAAGCCTTTGGTGCCATAACATTGTCTTCTCAGTTGGAAGTTTCATCTCTATAGAATGAGCACCCTTAGGTACCCGAAATGCATGACGATCAGAAGTAGATTCAATAATCCTCTTTGCTATTGGTATCAATGGTGAGGATGAAGACTCTAAAGCTCTCTTCTTCGAAACATCGACACTATTGCACTGAACCGTGCATGCATCAATCTGAAATAAAGTGCCAATCCGAACACCCTTAGCCAACATCATAGATCCTCTAGTCGTCTTGCATCCTCCATTAGAGAAAACAACCTGCACACCCACATGATTCAACTTACTTAGAGAAAGAAGGCTCCGTACCAAACTAGGGATATTTTGAACACCATTGATTCCCTTCACTCATCCATTAGGGAATCAAATCAAGACTCTTCCATGGCCAACAATCTTCAAGTGAGAATCATCACTAAAGTACACCTTTCCACCATTGTATTCTTCATACTTCAAAAACCAACCCCGCTGTGAGGTCATGTGAAAAGATGCACCAAAGTCAATAAGCCACACATCCTAAGATGCATGTGTTTCCAAGGCAATGACAAATGCTTGTCCTTCATCCTAAGAGGACTTGTCAGAATCTAAAACATAGTTCTTCTTCATTTTCTTTTTTTGCTCCTTGCACTCTTTGTGGAAGTGACTAGGTTTTCTGCAGTTCCAATACAGAGGCTTGGACTTTTTGGGAGACTTAGATCTCCCATGTGATTTGGATCTTCTTTTTTCTTCCATCTTCTTATCCTTTTTCTTTCCCTTCTCTTTAGATCTACCACAAACCGCAAGAGCCTCCTTAGCCGATTCAGAAGACTTTCTCTATATCTCTTTAGATAACAATGAAGAAACCACTTCATCCTTCTTGAAGGTGGTAGTAGTACTCCTAATGGGTATAACAAGGTGGTCCCATGAATATGGTAAGGAACACATCAATGTCATACACCGATCCTCCTCCTCCATTTTCACACCAATAAAGGTCAAATGAGAAACATGCATATTGAATGTATTCAGGAGATCATCGATAATTCCTCCATCTTCCATCCTTAGAGAATACAATTTCTTTCACAGGAATAACTTGGTCACCAGGGATTTAGGCTAATAAACATCTCCAAGTTTCTTCCAAAGATCTTTTGTAATCTTCTCTTCATGGATATTCAAGAGTACTGAATCAACCAAACGGAGTCTTATCAAACCCTTAGCCTTTTGATCTTTGGGATCGTAGTTTTCTTAAGACATTTTCATTGGTTTTGTACCAGATATGGCATCCCATAAATCTTGATCTACAAGCATGTCTTCCATTTTAAGTTTCTACAACTAGAAATTACATTAAACTTCTCTATCTAAAACTTTCCAGATATGCTCGCCATCTCTTTCCTGCAACAAATATTTCAAAATCCTCTACAGAAGATCCCACTCAAATGAAGATCAACTCAAAAAACCCTCTACCTAACAACTAGAACTAAAGGTGATGAGGCTCTGATACCAATTGAAAGGAAGCAAGGTATACAGAAAATGCTTCCTACATTAATCTACTGAGGAAATATTTATGCAAATTTTAACTTTTCTAGTTACAGATCAAGATGCACAATAAGAAAAAGATAATAACAACATTCAAATACAAAACTCACAACACAAGACATACATGGGGAAAACCCTTTCAGGTTAAAAACCCACACTCCAAAGCCACCCAATATATTATTCAGGATTCAAGAAGATTACAATATACTTGCAAAGCAATCTTTCACAAGAGTATAACCAACCAGAGATCCAGGAGGTAACTCAACATCTATAAGACTCTTACACACAACCTCCATCTCAAGCTCTTGATATATAGGAGATACAATACAGTAAACCGTCAACGGTAATTATAAAACCATGAGCCAAAACCACCCAAAAATGACACCCAAATTATCTCCAATCAAAGATTCCTTGTGATCTGCCAAAATACAAACCAACATGTGTACCTCTCCCCTTTACAACTCTTTTAAGTGTCCAACACGTTTTTACATTTCCCAAAAATAGGTCTAACTTCCAGAGGCCATAACTTTTGATCTGGGTGTCTGATTGACGAACTATTTAATGTGTCAAAAATCTCGTGAAGAGATCTATCATACTATAACCCACTTCATTGGTTATGATAAATTTTGGTATGTTTAGGGACCTCTAAGTGCCTCAAAACTAAGTTCAAAACTTTTTTCGGCAGTTTCAAAAAATAGAAACTTTAATAACTCACAATCCAGATATGATCTTGAGTCGTAACTCACCGGAGATGTTTACTTAGTAGGTCTGCACCTTTTGAGAAAAAAATTGGGTCAATCCGAGGTCAAATGTAGAGTTACTAAAAATAGTAAGTCCCACCATTTTTAGCCCTTTTGGAAACTTTGAAAGTTCTAAATCATTCTCCAAGATAAAGGATATTCAAAAAGACCAAAACTGGGAAGAATAGTAACCTTTAGAAGTTGCAAGGTTGAGACACTTTTTCTAACATGAATGGTTAGTGATACCTTTTGGGTAAGTTTATTATTGTATACTTGGATGATATTCTGATTTTAGTAAGATAAAAGAAGAACACTTGTGGCATATTGGACAAGTATTGCAAAGGTTGAGGGAAGAGAAATTGTTGATAAACATTAAGAAATGTAGTTTCATGAAGGAAGAATTGGTATATTTGGGATTTGTGATTTCTGGGGAAGGATTGAAGATGGACCCTAAGAAAGTTAGAGTAATTGTTGAGTGACCAACACCTATGAAAATTGGAGAGGTAAGATCATTTCATGGATTAGCAAGTTTTTACTGGAAGTTCATTAGAAATTTTACTATATTATGCACACCTATGATAGAGACAAAGAAAGGTGACTGAAAGGATTTCAAGTGGATGTCAGGAGCAAATAAGAGTTTTGAATTATTGAAGCAGAAGGTGACAAAGAAACTAGTGTTAGCATTAAAGGATTTTAACAAAGTAGTTCAAGTTGATTGTGATGCCAGTGGAAATGCAATTGGAGCAGTCTTAAGTCAAGAGGGGAGACTAGTAGCATATTTCAATGAGAAGTTGAATGATACAAGGAGAATATATTTAGTTTATGATCAGGAGTTTTATGCTATAATTCAAGCTTTGAAGAAGTGGAGACATTACTTGTTGCCTAAGGAATTTGTGTTGTACACTGACCATCAAGCTTTGTAGTATTTGAATAACTTTAGGGAAACTTGAATCAGAGACATATGAGATGGTAGAGTTCATGCAGAGTTACACATTTGTATCGAAGCATAGGAGTGGAAAGATAAACAAAGTTGCAGATGCATTAAGTAGAAGAAGGAATTTTCTGATAGAGATGAGGATATAAGTATTAGGATTTGAGGAACTTAAGCATATGTATGAAGATGATCTTGATTTTGTAGAAGCATGGAAAGCATGTAAGGAACCTGTTGTGACAGATAGAAGTAATTGGTTGGATCATTTCATTTAGGAGGATATATTTTTCAAAGGAAATCATTTGTGTATACCTAGGAGTTCAATGAGAGATAATTTGATAATGGAGAAGCATAGTGGTGGATTGGCAGGACATTTTGGAATTGACAAGATAGTAGCTTCGGTAAGTGAACATTATTTTTGGCCTCAGATATATAAAGATGTAAGGAAGTTTTTTCAGAGTTGCAGAATATGTCAAGTTGTAAAAGGGAGTAGTCAGAATACTGGATTGTACAAATCTTTGACAGTATCAGAGAAACCTTGGTAAGATATAAGCATGGATTTCATATTGGGTTTGCCAAGAACATAGAGGATATATGTAGTAGTGGACAAATTTTCAAAGATGACACATTTCATTCCTTGTAAGAAGACAAATGATGTTGTACATGTTGCTAACCTATTTTTCAAGGACATTGTGAGATTGCATGGATTACCTAAGAGTATAGTTTCAGACAGGGATACAAGATTCATTAGATATTTTTGGAGGATATTGTGGAAGAAGATGAAGACAGACCTAAAGTTCAGTTCAACATTTCACCCACAGAAAGATGGACAAATAGAAGTGGTAAATAGGAGTTTGGGTAACTTGTTGAGATGTTTAGTAGGGGACAAACTAGGAAATTGGGATCTAATTCTACCACAAGCAAAGTTTGCATGCAATAATTCAATGAATAAAAGTACAGGGAAACCACCATTTGAAGTTGTGATAGGAGTACAACCTAGAGGAGTTGTAGAACTAAGAGACATTAGTATGGAGAAGAAGAGAAGTGTAGAGGCAAACGAATTTGCAAGATACATGGAGACACTACATAATTAGGTCAGAAAGCATTTGGAGGAGATGAATAGTAAGTATAAGGAGCAAGTAGATGCGAAGAGGAGACATAAAAAAATTTTAGTTGAAGATGAAGTTATGTAATATCTATGAAAGGAGAGATTTCCAGTGGGGACATACAACAAGCTAAAGATGAAGAAGTTTGGACCATGTAAGATTCTTAAGAAGTTTGATTCAGGGAATGCATATGAAGTGGAGTTACCAGAGACATTTGGTATATCACCTATATTCAACATTGTAGATCTATATCAGTAACATGAGGGAGAACCAAGTGATAGTCTTGAAGATGGATGGAAGGACCAGTTACCACAATAGCAACTGGAGCAGATAGAGAACATCTTGGATAACAAAGTTGGATGCAATACCAGAGGCAAGCAATATAAAGAGTATTTGGTAAAATGGAAGGAAGACTAGAAGAAGATTCATCATGGATTTCTCGGGTTGAGGTAGATTGCTTTGGTTTTCCTCTAGCCTGAGAAAAGTGAGGGACTCACTTTTTCAACAACCTCGGGTTTCTGATGTAGGAGCATCCCAGGTTGCAGAGCAATCTTGCATCAACCAAAAATATTTGCATTCTTTTATTTCTTTCATTTCAGTTGCAATTCAACATTTTCTACCACATTTTACCACATCTTCATATCAGAGCTCATGGAGCAGAATTTAGCTTCTATACCATGTTAGCTACATCATACTCAAATTTTAGGAGATTTGGATTCGTTTACAGTAAGTTATCGCTATTAGAACATCATCATCTTTCATAGAGTAGAGTATTCATGTAGTCTTTTGAGAATAGAAGGTTTACGGAGCACTTCCGTGACTTGTGGAGCCTAATGGAGCATATCACAAGGTAATAAGGACTAGATAGACCTTCCTTGAGGTCCGCATCAAATTTCATTCATTTGTGGAGCCATACCATATGTTGTAGGTCAACCTACATGTTATCTACACATTTCATCATCATTGGAGTTTGTAAACTCTTGTGGCCGACACAAAGGATCATATGAGCTTGAAGAGGATATATATACATCTTCTCGATGCATTAGAAATTCATTCATTCAAATCTAATGATAATATAGAGTTGAATATAGTATCTTTCCAGAAGGCACCTCAATGCCATATCTTTCATTTCTATTGTAACCCAGAAAGTAGGCCTATGAGACCTTTGATTGTAGCCCGCATGTTGTCGGCATATAAGCACTGTGATTATCTGATATATTGAGCATTTGAAGCTTCCATTGCATTCTATTATTGTGTTGTTTCTGTTGTGTTCACTCTTGCTACATGGTTTGGATAGTCCCTTCTTAAGACTCTCCACCCATGACTGCACTAGACATTCATTTAGCCTTCTTTGGAGTAGACTCTAGCTTGAGTAGTCTAGCTATTGTATCAAATTCTGTGTCAATGATCTAAGGTTACCTTCTTTTATTTCCAACCTCTGTTCTCAACCAAGTTGGGGTGGTAGTCACTAAACAATTACTTGTGACCTTTTGAGAAACCTTATCTGATTTAGAAGTATTATCCACTGCTAGTTGCTATTGAGGGGGAAGGGGAGTTTGAAATGATCCATCCTGAGAAATATGAGGAGTTCTACTTTATTTTGCATGTGATGTTGCTTCGTCATCCTCTTCATTTTGCAACCCCTACTGTTATTTCCCTGATGTTTTATTTGCCTATAGATTCGAGCACTTCTTCATCCTTTGTTTCTTCTTGGGTGTTTGCACACTATCCTCAATAGAAACTTTAGAAGGTGTTTCTTATCGAGGACCATCTGACCTGTTGGTGTTCCTAGCTAATATTTTGATTTCCCCTAAGAAGTAGCCATTTTCTATCTATAGGGATCTTAGAACTGAGGCCAACAGTATAGGAGATAGACTTTGATGTCTCCTCTTCTTCAGGCTCTGCAAGACCTAGGGGGTATTCCCTTAATACCCATATGGTGAATCTTGATTGTAACTAGGTATTGACACAAAAGCAAATAAATCCTCTATTATGAAGGCTAAAACTATAAGATAAATGCAAAGGGGCTAGCTTTGGACCCTACTCCAGTTGTGAACCAAATGATTTTGAACCTAAACTATTCCTAATATCCTAAAAGTTTATAAATGTTGTTCAATTTTTTGTTTTACGCTTGGTTGTAAGACTAGGATTCTGATTCATAAACTTAACACAAACTCTGATAGGTTCTTATCTCTAGGCATGGAGTCAATCTAACATATATATGTGAATGGTCTCACAAATATTACAAGATTACAGATTTCAAGGGGTTTGACCAGTATTTTCCTTACAAATACACCCAAGACTGAGTATTGTGTTAACCCTACTTACAAATATCCCTGCTGCAAAATAATCTTCCTCACACTTAACCTAAAACAGTTTAATGTACTCCTTGAATAGAGGTCAAAGATTAAGCATGTAATACATAGAATCTGTATCCTTGAACTTCAAAAACCCTTTGTTAATTAATTCAAAAAGAGATTGCTAACAACGCTGGAGAGAATCAACAGAAGACATGCATAAAGCATTTTTCATATACTGCAAGATGAAATTGTAAATGAGTTATGAAAAACAACATTCAATCACACAACTCATAGATTTATAGAACAAGAAATGAAGCACATAATAAAGCCCTGTATTTTGTTTACTTCTCAAAACTCCAAAAAAGAGAGCCCAGCAGTCACTTATAGGCTCAGAATAAGTTACCCAAAAATTTACTACATTTTGGAGGTAGGTAAGAAATTCATTACAATTTTGCCTCTAAAAGACACAGGAAAATATTAAAATATGTAGAAAAGAGGAGAAAATAAAATACAATATAAAATGGTTTTAATTTATTTCCCCTTTTTCTGACTTCCTACACTTCACATTTGACTGCCGAATAACCCCATTTCGCACCGTCATAGAGCACTATTGGAAGCTCTTCCATCCTCATGTGCTACCTCGAAACATGGCTCTGTGATATCTCCTCTATCTCTTCCAACTTCTATGATAACACTTTGGTGCAAGAGCAAATTGGCAAATTAATATTGCCCTGGACAAATATTTGAGTTTGATTAAATTTGTATGCTTTCACATTATAATGAGGTTTATCAAGTCATTTTTATGTGTTTAGGTCATTAGGAGTTTCAAAAATGCAAAATATTGCAAACCATGTAAAGGTTGTCAATGTAAAATTAAAAAAAAGATGCAAACTTGGAAGGTGAAGAGTCATTTGGCTCTTAGTTCACTCTAAATCAGTTATGAACTGAAGAGACATATTTTAATGCCTTTAAAAGGCCTTGTAACCATGAAGAATTCGTGGGTGGTTGAAGATTTGAGCATGGAATGAGAAAAAATAATGTTTTCCTGTATTTTCCTTCAGAAATTTGCTATCTTTTGCTATTGTACGGCCCTATATAGAATTGAATGGATTCCTAATGGATTGAAAATGTTAGATCCTTCAATCACCTTCTATTTGCTTCTTGTCCCATACATTTTTATTTATTTTTGTGAAAGATATGAGTGTTTTATGGATTGTAATTTTCTGATTTTCCCTGCAACAGTCATGTTGCAGCGTTTGGTATGGTTTTGTACGGATATATATAGGAGCAAGCTATATATGGTTAGAAAGAGTATTGAGTCTACTTTCCATTTCTTTTTGTTACATCAAATTTTATTAAGATTTGAATAAGTTATGGCATTTTTATTGAGGGTAGGTCTCCAAAGTTTAATTTTCTGAAAATAAAGTCTGAAAATATGCATGGTACGACTTGGTACGGCCTCACATTGATGCATATAATAGATGGCTGGAAAGATATGTGTTTCTAGTTTACAATTCTTTTAGTTTGGTATAATTTTATTAAGTTTTGTGAGAGATATTGCAATTTTTATGAGGGCAGGTCTGAACGTTGCCTAAGGTTTGTAGTTTTGGGAAAAGAGTCATAACTTTCTCTCCTACCATTAGATCTTCATGAAAATTGGAGGAAAAATATGTATTAATAGTCTATTCACCCTGACCAAAGAAATTAGATTATTTCTTTATTTTTTTAATGTTATTGAGGATAGTTTTGGTCCTCCTTCCTCTGCATCATATTAGTATTAGAGATGGCAAAAGATTTGGGTGGTGTGTTTTTTTTTTGTCACTGAAAAGGCAGGTGAAGACCAAGAAGATCTTGATTGTGTAGATAGATCACTGAGGGAGGCAATCTACACCTTTTGGATTTTGTGTTGCTCAGTTGTTTGGTTGCAGGTGCTTTTTCCATCTAGCTGCAAGAAGGATGTTTTCTGAGATTGTATGTGGGCAGACAAGATGAGGTCTGTCATGACCATTCTCCAATAGAGATTTGGCTAGAGAAGGATGCATAGACAAACCACTGAGGAGAGAGTGGTAGGTACATCACCAGGATCTGTTGTTGGGTGAGATGAATGGTTTGGTGAGTTGGTTTGTTGTGAAACAGTGAGAGAGATGGATACCTGAAGAAGCACTTGATGTTGCAGCACGAAGAGTACTCCACTGATGGGAGTAGAAGGAGCCTGAGGATGCTCTGTGAAGATGGTAGTTTGTTTTGTTGGTTGGTTGGTCACCATTTCTATAGATTGGAAGATTGTAGCTGAGAAGATTGAAGATAAAGACAGAGAAAATAGACTTTTGTTGCAGATACATTTCCAAGGGACTTAGAAATTTTGTTGGTTGGTTGTATGGTGTAGGAGCACCTTGGCAAATTAATATTGCCCTGGAAAAATATTTGAGTTTAATTAAATTTGTATGCTTCCACATTGTAATGAGGTTTATCAAGTCATTTTTATGAGTTTAGGTCATTAGGAGTTTTAAAAATATAAAATATTGCAAACCATGTAAAGGTTGTCAATGTAAAATTGAAAAAAAGATGCAAACTTAGAAGGTGAAGAGTCATTTAGCTCTTGGTTCACTCCAAATCAGTTATGAACTAAAGAGACATGTTTTAATATCTTTAAAATACCTTGTAACCATGAAGAATTCGTGGGTGGTTGAAGATTTGAGCATGGAATGAGAAAAAATAATGTTTTCCTGTATTTTCCTTCAGAAATTTGTTGTCTTTTGTTATTGTACGGCCCTATATGGAATTGAATGGATTCCTAATGGATTAAAAATGTTAGATTCTTCAAACACCTTCCATTTTCTTCTTGTCCCATGAATTTTTATTTATTTTTGTGAAAGATATGAGTGTTTTATGGATTGTAATTTTTTGATTTTCCCTGCAACAGTCCTGTTGCAGCATTTGGTACAGTTTTGTACAGACATATATAGGAGCAAGCCATATATGGTTGGAAAGAGTATTGAGTCTACTTTCTATTTCTTTTTGTTTCATCAAATTTTATTAATATTTGAATAAGTTATGGCATTTTTATTGAGGGTAGGTCTACAGAGTTTAATTTTTTAAAAATACAGTCTGAAAATATGCATGATACAACTTGGTACGGCCTCACATTGATGCATATAATAGATGGATGGAAATATATGTGTTTCTAGTTTACAATTCTTTTGGTTTGGTATAATTTCATTAAGTTTTGTGAGAGATATTGTAATTTTGGTGAGGGCAGGTCTGAACACTGCCTAGGGTTTGTAGTTTTGGGAAAAGAGTCATAACTTTCTCTCCTACCATTGGATCTTCATGAAAATTAAAGGAAAAATATGTATTAATGTTCTATTCAACCTGACCAAAGTAATTAGATTATTTCTTTAATTTTTTTAATGTTATTGAGGATAGTTTTGGTCCTCCTTCCTCTGCATCACACTTCACCATTAGAGGAGAATTACACTAGCATTCAATTCTGATTTTTGCCCAAACCAAACATCTCTGGGTCATTTTCTGAGAAATAGGGGCATTTTTCACCCTATTGGTAGCTAAAAAATTAATGTAAATGTGTTTAAAACCTTCACCAATGCCTTAGGAATGATCCAAGGACAAATTCTGAGCATAAAATTACATATTTTGGCTCAAAAATACCCCTAAAAATTAGCCTGAAATAGAAAAACGTGATTGCAGTTTTCAATCAACAACCACATCTGCCTGAGAAGCCTGAAACCTATTGAAATATCCACCAATGGCGTAGGAAGTGCTCATACTTAACTACATACAAGTTTGGATGGTAGGAAATGCCTTGTGATGGGCATTTCACACCATCGCAGAAGGTCTCGGGAGCACAACAAAGTGATGTGTGTGTTGCAAGTATAGGCCTAACCGGTGTTGTCATTGATGTCAACATACTCTTGTTGCATTAATGATAAGGATTGCATGAGCTGTATGCTGAGGATATTGAGAAAATTAGTCCTATCAGGAACATAGAAGAATGGTGAAGATAGTGAGGTGAAGATCCCAGTTAAAATAAAAATCAGAGGATGTGCATCAAAGGGTTTGTAGATATGTGTCTTAAGATGATCTAGTAAAGATTTCAGAGGTTCGCATGAAGATCTGAAGAAGTTATAGCCACCTAAGTAAAACCAGTTTTGGTAGATGTTTAGAAGTGACAGAGTGACATAGATAGGTCCGATGAGATCCAGAAATGCAATATCTTATTCTGTGGATTTGGTGGAGTGTTTAGGAAGTCAATATGAAATGACAACTCAATTGGTTTGTGGTCTAGAGGTCCGCAAGCATCTATTCCAATATGACAGTGATGATAGACTATGTTCTTGAGGTTCCAGATGAAGAAGAGAATGATTTCAGTAAGCAGAAGTAGTGTGGATGTTCCTGGTGATTCAGGCAATCTTGTGGAGGTCTTTGGATTGTGTCGAGTTCGTGTTAGTGGTCTACATTAAAGATTGAGCTCGTAGTTGAAGAATTACTTCCGGATGATGATGTTCTTCCTAAGTCTGGCTGACTAGATGAGTTACACATCCTGCGGATGATCTTGGAGATGTTCTATAAAGAATGGCGTGTTCCTAAGGAAGATTGAAGTCTTAGATCTGTGTGGCTGATAGTGTATTGATCCCCGTGAAGTGTTTTTTAATTAGTCATGTTGTATTTGTGTATTTGCTCTGTAATGTATGCCGACTTGGATGATTATCCCTAAGTCGATGTCTTGTATAAAAAGGAGTTGTAAAGTCATTTCAAAGGCATCTTGTGGAGATGAAAGTGTGGTAGAGAGGAGTAGAGCAAAAGGCAAAGCAGAAGTATTGGGCTTAAATGGAACGACTCAAGCATGGTGAAGATGCTATTCTTCAGTTCAAGTATGTAATACTTATTATTTTGTAGACAGTGTGTCTCTTGTAGGAAGTGGGCCTCTTGTGAGTAGTGTGCTCAAGTAGTGAGCCCTAATTGGCATGTGCCATTTTGTTCTTCCTATTCTTTTAATAGAGAATACAATCTTGGGTTAGTCACCCCATGGTTTTTCCCTTAACCAGGTTTTTCACATCAAAAATCTTGGTGTCATATGTGTTAATGTGTTTTTGCTCTTGAATTGTTGCATTATGTTTCCATGATTGATTTATTATTATGCTACTGAATTAAGAAAAGGATTTAAGTGATTAATTGGAAGAAAGTTTTAAACAACTGATTCACCCCCCTCTCAGTTGTCTATCCTAAATCTAACAATTGGTATCAGAGATAAGTTCCTCTAAAAAGAGTTTAACTGCTTGAGGAGATCCAGGATGTCGTCCTACAAGAATGATAGTCTGAGGTTTGATGGAACCAATTTCACTCTTTGGAAAAGTCGCATGGAATTCTACTTGCAATGTATGGGAATGCAGTATTAGATCATGGCTTCAAAGAAGTATGTTCCTCCACAGAATGGTCCGAGTACCATAGATAAAATCAGAGATGCTGAAAATAATCTTCAGACTAAAGAAGCTCTTCTAAGTGCCTTATCTGATTCAGAGCTGACAAATGTTATTGATCTAAAAACTACATATGAGATTTGGCAAAAACTAGAACTTCTGCATGAAGGAGACAAGTATGTTAAATGTGCCAAGCTACAGAGTCTGAAAGGAAAATTTAAAAACCTAAAGATGAGAGAAGATGAAAATATCACTACATTTATGCCAAGAGTAAATGAGCTTGTTTGTGGCATTAGATGTGCTGGTGGAATCTTGGATGAAGATGAGATTGTTGGTAAAGTTCTCAGATCCCTTCTTGATTCTTACAAATACAAGGTTGCTGCTCTTGAAGAATTCAGTTCTTATTTAGGTATCACAAGAGATCAATTGGTTGGTAAATTGGCTACATTTGAATTGACTGAGTTTAGAGATGCCCCCCCAAAACTGAATCTGCATTCAAAACTAGTGCCTCTATAAAAGGAAAACAAAAGTTTGATCAAGGAGAAAACTCTTCAAAGAAACTATCATGGTATGAAAAAGCAAGAAAAGACCTAGAAGAAGATGAAGCAAAAGCTGCTCAACTTGAAGCCCTTATTGCAAAAAGACTGCCAAGAGGATCCAGTAAGTATGAAGGGAAATTGCCTTTTAAATGTTTTAACTACAATAAGATTGGTCATTTTGCCTCAAGGTGTCTGGAAAGATTTTTAAGGCCAAATCCTAATAGATCAAGGTTCCAAAAGAAATGTTACTATGTTCATGAAGATGATGATGATGAAGGAGTAAGAGATAATGAATCAGAGACAGGAAACAAATCTAGAAGTTACTGGGTGTTTATTGCCATCAAGGAAGAAGATCCAATGCCCTCTGAATCTGTCAATCATAAAATTGTCGAAAAAGCTCTGGCTGCCCAAGTTGAAGAAAAGGATGATTGGGTCATTGACAGTGGATGCTCCCACCATATGATAGGTGACAAAAATAAGTTTATAGATTTGGAAAGGTATGAAGGAGGAGTGGTAAAATTTGGTGATAATTCTACTGGCAGAATCAAAGGTAGAGGAACCATTTCTTTTGATGGAAAGAACAAAACTAGTAATGTATTGTATGTTGAAGGTCTGAAGCACAATCTCCTTAGTGTTGGACAGTTGGTGGACAAAGGCTATGATCTCTGATTCAAAAATAGAAAATGCAAGATCTTTGAAAGTTTTGGAACATAGATTGCATCCGGTACTCAAACAAAAGGTAATATCTTCCACTTGGTTGGTACTGGTAAAAGTTGTTTATTTGTTCAAATTGATCAGAGTTAGTTGTGGCATAGAAGAATGTGTCATGTGAATTTTGATAATATTATCAAGATAAGCAACACCTAGGCTGTGAGAGATCTTCCAAGACTGGTGAAACCTACTAATAGTTTATGCAAAGAATGTCATTTGGGTAAGCAGAGCAGAGTCACATTCAAAAGTAAGGAACAGTCTTCTACTAGATTATTGGACTTAGTTCATATTGATCTATGTGGTCCAACAAGAATCAGAAGTGTGCAAGGTGATAGATACTTCATGCTATTAATTGATGATTACTCTCGGATGATGTGGGTGACTTTTCTGAAAGAGAAATTAGAGGCTCTTGATAAGTTGAAAATATTCAAAGCTATGGTAGAGAATGAAACCGAATTGAACATAAAATGTCTGAGGTCTGATAGAGGTGGAGAATTCACATCCGGTCATAGAATTCTGTGAGAAACATGGAATAAAAAGACAGTTGTCTGCTCCAAGGACTCCACAGTAGAATGGAGTAGTGGAGAGAAAGAATTGGACCATCCAGGAAGCATCTAGAACCATGATGATGGAAGAAAATGTTCCTCATATCTACTGGAGAGAAGCTATAAGCAGTGCAGTCTATACTCTTAATTAAGTACAAATAAGAAGCAATACTGGTAAGACTCCTTATGAACTCTGGTTTGGTATCATTCCCACTGTGAGGTATTTTAGAGTCTTTGGTAGCAAATGTAACATTAAAAGAGATGAAGATCTAAGCAAATTTGATTCTTGAAGTGATGAAGGAATATTCTTGGGTTATTCTAGTCAAAGCAAAGCATACTGGTGTTATAACAAGAGATTGAGAAAGATTATAGAAAGTACAAATGTGAAGGTTGATGAAGGTATTGAAAAACCCTCAAGGTTTTATGAATATGATGAAGATGATCAGAATGATATTTTGATCCAAGGAGTCCAAGCCCCTTCTAAAATTTAGATTCAGACTGATCCAGTGAATCAGAAAGAAGAGATGAGTTTGAATGAACCTGATCAAGAAATAGAAGTACAAGAAAGTCCCAAAATTCCCAGGTATGTAAGACTGAATCACTATGAAGATCAGATCATAGGTGATAAAAGCAAAAGTGTTCAAACAAGAAGAAAGATTGCTCAAGACTAAGAAGAGTATTGTCTGATTTCAAAGATTGAACCAAAGTTAGTAAATAAAGCATGCAATGATGAAAGCTAGACTAAAGTAATGGAGGAAGAGCTGATGCAAATTGAGAAAAATCACACTTGGGATCTTGTTCCTAGACCTAGAAACAAGAATGTGATTGGAACCAAATGGGTATTCTGGAATAAACTGAATGAAGATGGTGAAGTAGTCAGAAACAAATCCAGATTGGTTTGCAAGGGTTACTCTCAAGTAGAAGGAGTTGATTTTGAAGAAACTTTCACTCCGGTGGCAAGAATTGAAGCAGTCAGGTTATTTCTTGCCTTTGCTGCCTTCAAGGACTTCAAAGTATATCAGATGGATGTCAAGTCTGTTTACATTGAACAACCGGATGGATTTCAGTTGTCTGATCATGGTGATATGGTTTGCAAGTTGAAGAAAGCACTGTATGGACTTAAACAAGCCCCAAGAGCCTAGTATGAAAGATTGGATAAGCATCTTTTGAAGATTGGCTTCAACAATGGTACTACTGACAGTAACTTGTACTTCAAAATTGATCATGAAAACATCTTGATTGTTGAAGTGTTTGTTGATGATATCATTTTTGGAGGAAGAGATAGTATGTGTAAAACTTTTGCAAATCAAATGAAAAGTGAATTTGAGATGTCCATGTTTGGAGAAATGAATTTCTTCTTGGGTCTACAAATCATTCAAACAAAGAAAGGAATCTTCATTTCTCACACCAAATATGTTAAAGAATTATTGAATAAATTTGGGATGGAAGACTCAAAACCAATGAGTACTCCCATGGCAACCGGATGTAAATTAAGCAAAGATGATGACTCTCCTAAGGCTGATCAGAAAAAGTACAGGTCAATGATTGGAGGATTATTGCATCTCACTCAAACTAGACCTGACATTATGAATGTTGTTAGTCTTGTTGCTAGATTCTAAGCTGATCCTAGAGAATCTCATGTCATGGCAATCAAGAGGATTTTTAGATATCTAAAAGGGACATATGAGTATGGATTGTGGTATCCCAGAGATTATGATTTTTCTCTTCATGCATATACAGACGTGGATTGGGTAGGAGATGTGGATGAATGGAAGAGTACCAGTGGTGGAGCATTCTTTTTGGGGAAGAGATTGGTTTCTTGGCTGAAAAAGAAACAAGAGGGAATATCTCTGTGCACTGCAGAAGTAGAATATATTACAGTAGTAGGTAGTTGCACTCAAGTATTGTGGATGAAGCAAATGCTAAGAGATATCAGAGTGGAGTATAAAGAACCTATCACAATCTTCTATGATAATTCAAGTGCAATTAACATATCAAAAAATCTAGTGTTGCATTCAAGGACTAAACATATATCCATCAAGTTTCACTTTTTGAGAGAGCAAGTGAACGAAAATGAAGTCAGATTGGAGTTTGTGCCTTCCAAGGATCAGATTGCAGATATTTTTACTAAACCTCTACCTAAGGACTCTTTTAAGTATCTCAAGGAGAAGTTAGGGGTTATCACCCCTCCAGTTATGAATTAAGGTGCACTGATGTGCATCAGTCTGGTACATCTCACAGTCATATCTTGTGGTCCAGATTGATGATGGGAGGCTACTACTCAGGGGGAGTAGCTGATATGATTCTGAAGTGATGCAAGTATGTGCCCTTTTCCATTGATATCAAAGGGGGAGAGAAGACATGTGAAAAACAAATAGTTACTGATCAAAGGGGGAACAGTAAAGGAAGAGAAGACATGTGAATGGTTGTTGTTGATAGGGGGAGTTATGTCAGTGAGGAGAAGTTCTTGTCTTGATGGTTAAAATAATTTTTCACATCATATGTTGCCATCAATGACAAAGGGGGAGATTATTACAAGTATGGGCCTAATCGGTGTTGTCATTGATGTCAACATACTCCTGTTGCATTAATGATAAGGATTGGATGAGCTGTATGCTGAGGATATTGAGAAAATTAGTCCTATCAGGAACAGAGAAGAACAGTGAAGACAGTGAGGCAAAGATCCCAACTAAGATGAAGATTAGAGGATGCACATCAATGGGTTTGTAGATATGTGTCTTAAGATGATCTAGTAAAGATTTCAGAGGTCCGTATGAAGATCTAAAGAAGTTATGACCACTTAAGTAAAATCGGTTCTGGTAGATGTTCAGAAGTGAGAGAGTGACATAGATAGGTCCGGTGAGATCCAGAAATGCAATATCTTGTTATGCAGATTTGGTGGAGTGTTTAGGAAGTCAATGTGAAATGACAACTCAATTGGTTCATGGTCTGGAGGTCCGCAAGCATCTATTCCAATAGGACAGTGATGACAGACTGTGTTCTTGAGGTTCTAGATGAAGGAGAGAATGATTTCAGTAAGCAGAAGTAGTGTGGATGTTCCTGGTGATTCAGGCAATCTTGTGGAGGTCTTTGGATTATGTCTAGTTCGTGTTGGTGGTCTTCATTGAAGATTGAGTTCATAATTGAAGAATTACTTCCGGATGATGATGTTCTTCCTAAGTCTGGCTGACTGGATGAGTTACACATCCTACGGATAATCTTGGAGATGTTCTGTGAAGAATGGCGCGTTCCTAAGGAAGATTGAAGTCTCAGATCTATGTGGCCGATAGTGTGTTGATCCGTGTGAAGTCTTTTTGTACTTAGTCATGTTGTATTTATGTATTTGCTCTGTAATGTATGCCGACTTGGATGATTATCCCTAAGTCAATGTCTTGTATAAATAAGGAGTTGTAAAGTCATTTCAAAGGCATCTTGTGGAGATGAAAGTGTGGTAGAGAGGAGTAGAGCGAAAGGTAGAGTAGAAGTATTGGGCTTAAATAGAACTGATTCAAGCATGGTGAAGATGTTATTCTTCAGTTCAAGTATGTAATACTTATTAATTGTAGACAGTGTGTCTCCTATAGGTAGTGGGCCTCTTGTGAGCAGTGTGTTCGAATAGTGAGCCCTAATTGGCATGTGCCATTTTGTTCTTCCTATTCTTTTAACAGAGAATACAATCTTGGGTTAGTCACCCCGTGGTTTTTCCCTTAACTAGGTTTTCCACGTCAAAAATCTTGGTGTTATATGTGTTAATGTGTTTCTACTCTTGAATTGTTGCATTATGTTTCCATGATTGATTTATTATTATACTGCTGAATTAAGAAAAAGATTTAAGTGATTAATTGGAAGAAAGTTTTAGATAACTGATTCACCCCCCTCTTAGTTGTATGTCCTAAATCTAACAGTGTGATGGTGCGAAATGCACCCAAACTCTTTTATTTTTCCCTCTCAAACTTTAACATAAAGTTTTATAATGTATTTCATGACATTTGACTTTTAATTTTTTGCCTCTTGAACTTTTGAAAATGCTTTTAATATTTCCTTTTAATTTTTGCATTTTAAACGTTAGACTTTAGGCAAATTTTGAATTTCCTTTATCGGGCAATTGACATTTTTCACTGCGGGCAAACTGGGCATCCAATGACCACAAAAATTTGTGCAGGGGCATCATCAATTATTTCAAGAAAACCCATTTCCTCATAATATGTATCGCTGACTGAATTCAAGGACCTCCTTTGTAAACTAGCCCACCAGATGCCTTCGGCACAACCAAATAACATTAAAATGCCACATCATACGGTCTCTAACTCTAATGAAATTAGAACTAGAGAGGTTTGAGACCAAATTGAGAAATGGGTTGCCCTTAGAATTACGAAATTTATAACTTCCCAAAATGCTAAATCTAGCCCGGTCGTAGTCAGAAAATAATTAAATACCCCATCAAAACTCGTCTTGGAAGCATGAAACTAAGCAAGCATGTTATCAAATGCACCAAGAAACTTCTTGCCAAATAGATTTGCAATATGACTTTAGAGTTGCAAGATTTTAATTGATGAAGGTGGCCTCTGGGGTAGATTGAGCAACATGTCGACCCTGCCTTTGTCAACACTTCGAAAGAATATTGGCACATCAAATTTGTAAAATTTGAGGGTGCCAACAGTGGCTTTTGCTCGGGGATGCATTCCTCTTGTAGGCATGGTGAGATTCCAGTTATCTTCAAGACGTAGACCGGTGCCTACTCCATTGGGTTGCTGAGTCAATACTCCATCTTGCATTAAAAATCACATCTTCAATTTTATCTGGTGGCCCCAGGCCCCCAAAAATGAAAAACTAGAACCCTCCTATGTCAAATACCTAATTTTCATTTGACTGCCCTAGACCACAACTGAAAACACTGATATGGTCTGCCCACAAACTAACCCTGTCATTTACATGCTTAACTATGTCACTGAGGTTGCCACTGTCAACATTGCCTCAGTCAATCTGAAAGCTACACACTAACTGAAATCCGTAATTATTTTGACATTTCACTTTATCCAGCTCCCTGTCATGTTCCATTAAATGCTCATCCAACTGAACTAAGAATTGAAAACATTCATAATCCCTTTGACAGTTGACATCATTAATCTTGAAATCACACTTAGTTTGCACATTAAACACAAAAATTTCATAAAGAATTTGTTCAATAATCTCATCAAAAAACACTTTCCCTGATTCATTGAGGCCAAATTGTAACTCCAAGTTAGCACTATACTGGCATTCATACTTACTTGAGCCCTGCAAATTAGTCATACTATTATATGCCCCAGAGGTTTGGAAATGAGACTTGTCAAAGTCCATAGCATCCTTGTCATCATTCAAATCAGGGTTATCACAAGAAACATCATCTTTATCAACATCCCATGCATCAACAAACAATTATGTCTCAAGTTCATATATGATGTCAAACTCATTCTTCAAACCATCATACAATTCTATGTGAAATGTTTCAAATAGAGGCTCACAAATTTCAAGACTAAATCTCAAGTCACAAATTTCATATTTCTTTGTAACATACTCACTATTGCAATTGTCAGTTGATAGCAAAGCATTTGACCTGGATTCAGGAGATCCACCATAGCATGGTTCTTGTTCACCAAAAAGTGAGCATGTGTCTTCATCAAGCTTTACATTATTGCACCCCTCATTAAATGAAAACATGTCCACCTCTACGAAGAAACAAGCATACTCCATATCAGCATTAATTTCATGAGCTGGTGGCTTCACATCTAGATCTGAATCAACACATTTTCTAGTGTTATGCACATCAGCCTTCTCATAGAAGAATTCATAATCCATAGAAAAATAATCAAACCCTCTGCCATCATGATTCCTATCACAAGAGAATTCATCACTACATAAGCTATGCTCAAAATATTCAAAAGGAATGCTTAAAATTTCACTTTTAAAATCATGATTACTGAGTTGCAAGGAAGCATTTGCAACACTTGCACTGCTGTCATTGATTGAAACATAATGAGGATGGACATCTTGCACCTTTTTTACTTCTTCAACATCCAAGATATCACAGGAGGAAATTTCATATATATCTATTTTGTCATCATGCCATTTATCCTTATTTTTATTATTGATATATTGGTCTACATGTATGTTGCCTGTATGCTGATTACAATCATTATTTTCATTTACACAAGATAAATCTTGATTTTCTGATAGTCTTTTCTCAGTTATGTGCATCATGTTCTGATTCTTCCCAATATGACAGCTTCTATCTGCATTTTTAGGCGCCACACCACTTGCATAATTACATTGGGTCAATGCATAAATTAGGACAACAGGGACATGAGTACTCTAGTATTCATTTCCAACACTTGAATTACACCTTTCATCAACATTGGGTGCCTTAGGGTAGCAAACACTTGTAGAGAAATAACCCTTGTGCATTCCATACTTCTAGTTGTTCTCAATGTCCATGGCAATCTAATATGCCTGATGAAGTGTAGTAGGTTCCTTATCTCTTAATTTGTAGCTCATTTTCTTGTCAAATGCACCCAAATAAATAAGAAGAGCTAAAGCATCATTCGGCCTAATTTTTTTTGGAATTCTTTTCAATGCCTTTATGAATCTGAGGTTAAAGGCTGGAACTAACTCATCTTCTTCAATGTGGATATACATGAAATCACTAAGAAGTGAAATCTCAGATATTCTTTCACCAAATTGCTCATTGAAGGTTGATTTAAATTCATTCCAAGAGCTGACGGAGCAGGCTTCTAAGTAAGAGAACTAGTCTCTTGCATCTCCTTTTAGAGACTAAACAAATAGTCTCATGATCACATCCTCATGATCTACCTCATAGTCATCCATTAGATAATTAAATTGCTACAAATGTTTTCTGCTGATTCACTCTTCATACCACTCAATTTAGGTAAATATTTTCTAATTTCACTAGGGACAACATTTGGGTAACCATTAATGCCAATAAAATTTATGGCGAGCTATACCTTTCAATGTTGAAACTTCTTTGAAAACCTGGTTAAGGCTGATTACAAAGCACAGTTGCACTAGAAACTATACAAGGATGCATGTATTGATGATACATTTTAATATGCCTTTTCAAAAACTTTTACAGTGATGCAGCTATTACTCACATGGTTCCTAGCTTCCTTATACAACACATGACCTTAAACAAAACAAGCATACTTATGCATAATGCTAACTATAACTTTTATCACAGAAGTATGCAAATTTAGTACTGCTGCTCCTTCCATTTCCTAGTGCTATTTCACCCAATAGGGAATCATTTATCATCCTAAGGCTTGAAGACTTTTCATAAACAACTATCAAACAAAATAATACTTTCTTTAAATTTATGAGAATCCTTGGAAACTTGTAGCCGCTATTAACCTTTCTTCCTGACTGAAAATTTTGTATTTCTGGAACTTTCTTCACGTCTTCATTAGGTTCTTTTGACAAATCCACCACCTCTCTTCACAGAGGACTAAGCTTCAAATAGCCCAAAGCCTTTTAAAGCATTCTTTCATTCTGGGTTCTCTTCCAACAGCAAAGCCACACATAAATTCTTTTAAATTTGCTGCAACAAAGCTTCTTCCAGGTCTTACAACTTCAATTTATCTGAACCAAATGTTCAAACTCATCAAACTATTTGACTCTTCGCTCATAGATCTATCACTATCCCCAATAGAGTCACCAAATATGTTGGTGTTCCCAGCTGATATTTTGATTTCACCTAAGAAGTAGCCATTTTCTATCTACAGGTATCTCAGAATTGAGGCCAACAGTATAGGAGACAAACTTTGATGTCTCCTCTTCTTCTTCAGGCTCTGCAAGACCTAGGGGGTATTCCCTTACTCAATACCCATATGGTAAATCTTGATTGTAACTAGGTATTGACACAAAAGCAGATAAATCCTCTATTATGAAGGCCAAAACTATAAGATAAATGTAAAGGGGCTAGCTTTGGACCCTACTCCAATTTTAAACCAAAGGATTTTGAACCTAAACTATTCCTAATATCCTAAAAGTTTATAAATGTTGTTTAGTTTTTTGTTTTACGCATGGCTGTAAGACTAGGATTCTGATTCATAAACTTAACACAAACTCTGACCAGTGCTTATCTCTAGGCATGGAGTCAATCTAACATATATGTGTGAATGGTCTCACAAATATTACAAGATTACATATTTCAAGGGGTTTGACCAGTATTTGCCTTACAAATACACCCAAGACTGAGTATTCTGTTAACCCTACCTACAAATATCCTTACTGCAAAACAATCTTCCCCACATTTAACCTAAAACGATTTAATCTACTCCTTGAATAGAGGTCAAAGATTAAGCATGTAATACATAGAATTTGTATCCCTAAACTTCAAAAACCCTTTGTTATTTAATTCAGAAAAAGATTGCTAACAACACTGGAGACAGTCAACAGAAGACATGCATAAAGCATTTTTCATATACTGCAACATGAAATTGTAAATGATTTATGAAAAACAACATTTAATCACATAACTCATAGTATTACATAACAAGAAATGAAGCATCGAACAAAGCCCTGTATTTTGTTTACTTCTCAAAACTCCAAAATCATCCAACAACCCCAAAAAAGAGAGCCCAACAATCATTTATAGGCTCAGAATAAGTTATCCTAAAATTTACTACATTTTGGAGGTAGGTAAGAAATTCATTACAATTTTGCCTCCAAAAGACATGAGAAAATATTAAAATATGTAGAAAAGAGGAGAAAAGAAAATACAATATAAAATAGTTTTAATTTATTTCCCCTTTTTCTAACTTCCCACACTTCACATTTGACTGTCAGATAACCCCATTTCTCACCATCATAGAGCACTGTTGGAATCTCTTCCATCCTCATGCACTACCTTGAAACATGACTCTATGACCTCTCCTCTATCTCTTCGAGCTTCTATGATAACATTTCACCCTTAAAGGAGAATTACAACAGCATTCAATTCTAATTTTTGCCCAAACCAAACATCTGTGGGTTGGTTTTTGAGAAACAGGGGTGTTTTTCACCCTATTGGCAGCCAAAAAATTAATGTAAATGTGTTTAAAACCTCCACCAATGCCTTAGGAATGATCCAAGGATGAATTATGAGCATAAAATTGCATATTTTGGCTCAAAAATGCCCCCCAAAAGTAGTCTAGAACATAAAAACGTGATTGCAGTTTTCAATCAGCAACCACATCCGCTCGAGAAGCCTAAAACCCACTGAAATCTCCACCAATGGCATAGGAAGTGCTCATACTTACCTGCAGACAAGTTTGGGGGGCAGGAAATGCCCTGCAATGGATATTTCGCACCATCATAGGGGGGTCTCGGGAGCACAACACAGGGTTGTGCATGGTGCGAAATGCACCCAAACTCTTTTGTTTTTCCCTCTCAAACTTTAACATAAAGTTTTATAATGTATTTCATGACATTTGACTTTTAATGGGCATTTTGCACCATCACAAGGGGTCTCGAGAGCACAACACAATGTTGTGCATGGTGCAAAATGCACCCAAACTCTTTTATTTTTCCCTCTCAAATTTTAACATAAAGTTTTATAATGTATTTCATGACATTTGACTTTTAATTTTTTTCCTCTTGAACTTTTAAAAATGCTTTTAATATATTTCCTTTTAATTTTTGCATTTTAAACGTTAGACTTTCGGCAAATTTTGAATTTCCTCTGTTGAGCAATTGACATTTTTTCACTACAGGCAAACCAAACATCCAATGACAACAAAAATTTGCATAGGGGCATCATCAATTATTTCAAGAAAACCCATTTCCTCAAAATCTGCATCACCGACCAAATTCAGGGACATCCTTTGTAAACTGGCCTCTTAGATGCCTTTGCCACAACCAAATGACATTAAAACGCCACATCATACGATCTCTGATTCTGATGAAATTGGAACTAAATAGTTTTGAGACCAAATCAAGAAATGGGTCACCCTCAAAATTGCAAAATTTGCAACTTCTCGGAATTCCAAATCTAGCCCGGTCGTAGTCAGAAAATAATTAAATACCGCATCAGAACTCGTCCTAGAAGCACGAAACTGAGTAGGCATGTTATCAAATGCACCAAGAAACTTCCTACCAAACAGATTTGCAATATGACTTCAGAGTTGCAAAATTTTAATTGACGAAGGTGGCCTCTAGGGTAGATTGAGCAACATGTTGACCCTGCCTTTATCGACACTTTGAAAGAATATTGGCACATCAAATTTGCTAAATTTGAGGGTGCCACCATGGCCCATCCCGCCTTGTAGCTAGAAATGGTAACCCAACATCTTGGCTAATGGCATGGATGCTAATGTTAGCAGCATCTGTAGATACCTATTGTTGGGCCATAATTTGCTCCTTAAGAAGAGAAACTACATCAACACTCACCTTAGAATGGAGCCACATTTGACTTATATGTAACACAAAATGATACCTAACCTTAAGATCTATAATTTTATCTACCCCTCAATCAATAACAGGCCTGGATTTAGCACTTTCAACAGAAAAGGTGGGGTCTACCACATCAGAGTAGTCATCAACTACATCAGGGAGCTTCTAGCCAAGTCTATAAATTCTCATTTGATCTAAAGTCAGCCTTGACCAATCCCTTCTTCTGACTTCATATTCATCAACACAATCTGCCTAGAAGTCTTCCAATTGAGGCCTATGCTCTCTTAACATGGGAAAATACAAAATTTTCTTCACAAAGTCCTTATTGTCGAAGAAACTCCTAGAGCCATAGGACTGAAAGTGAAATTGAGCCAATAATCTATCCACATTTTTGGTATCCTCTAGTTTTGAGCAAGTATAGTGAGTCAGCCTCAATGGAAATGGATACTCCTTCTTAGAATCGTAATATATTTTTCCTATCAAATAGGCATGTCTACATACTTCTAAAAATATCACATAATCAGAAGCATATCTTGGCAACCTAAGTGGGGGGAATTCACAACCTCCTATTCTGATATAGGTAAAATTGTCAAATTGAATAAAGTAACTGCCAAAATTCATTATCTAGTTGGTTGCCTCTGTTGAAATCCTGACTTCTGGATTCTCCCAAATTGTCCTAGCCATAAGCATTAAGAAAGCATCATTTATTCTCCTGTACACCTTATTTCCATTCTCCTCTTGAAGTTGAGGAAAGTAATCATACACCTGTACATCTAGGGCCAATGGACCTACTACCTACAATCTTGGCCAACTCTGTTGTGTGGTAGCCAACAAATAAATAAAAAATGAGCACATATGAAATCTTCTCTTATTGTGAAAATTTACGAATTGATCATGTAGGTAATCACTTATTAATTGGGACCAGTCAATGTATTGCTTCCCAGTACAAATTATAAGAATGAACTGACACATCCTGATTTCAAAACTATTGCACTCCTTACTACCCATCACTCTATGTAGTAAGGTAACTATGTTTGAAATGTCATCTTTGAAGTGACCTCTAACCAAATTCTTGGGTAATTGTGATCTTCCCTTTTTCTCCTTCTTTAGCCATGTGGTAGCTATTATGTCTTTACACTTCTTTCTATTTATGTAGAAATTTGTGGCTTTCTCTTGTGTTACATTAGCATACTCTTGATGTACAGGCAAGCCCAACCTATCAATAATAGAATTGACATTTATTTTCACAATCACTTTACCACTTACAGTTCTCATTTCCCTCATTTCTGCATTATAGTTTTGGATGCAGGCCATCACCAAGTTGATGCATTTTACCACTGTAGGGAAACCTCCTACATGTGCTAACCCACTATCAAAATTTTTTTGAGCAATGGGAGATCTGGGGTTGGCATTCATTCTGACCCAAATTTTATGAAGGTTGACATGTCTTAGGTCAGTGTCCTTGACCTCTGCTAGTTCATTTCCGACAATGAAGGAAATGTCCAATCCTTTGTATTTATACTTCATCTTAATTATCCCATGAACTAGTAAGTTGAATTCTTGACTAGGGTTAGACATGGGAGACTTGGTTCAAGTAAGGAAGAGCTATGATCAACAATGAATGGAATTAGGGTTTCACAAGTCATGAACAATCGAGGGAAAACACAAACACAACCCCTACTCAGCTAGCTAGCAATGATCTATCCAATTTGAAAAGGAGGAAGGACCAGAGACTTACCTCGATGGTGACGCTTTACAGGAAGATGACGGCTAGACTAACTATGGTTACCTCCTGGGGGTACTTCCTTGATTACAATTGTGAATGAAACTTATGAAGAAGCTTTTACTTTGATATAGGCAAATTTGTCAAATTGAATAAAGTAACTGCCAAAATTCATTATCTAGTTGGTTGCCTCTGTTGAAATCCTGACTTCAGGATTCTCCCAAATTGTCCTAGCCATAAGCATTAAGAAAGCATCATTTATTCTCCTGTACACCTTATTTCCATTCTTCTCTTGAACTTGAGGAAAGTAATTATACACCTATACATCTAGGGCCAATGGACATACTACCTGCAACCTTGGCCAATTCTATTGTGTGGTAGCCAACAAATAAATAAAAAGTGAGCACATATGAAATCTTCTCTTATTGTGAAAATCTACCAATTGATCATGTAGGTAATCACTTATTAATTGGGACCAGTCAATGTACTACTTCCCATTACAAATTACAACAATGAATTGACACATCTAGATTTCAAAACTATTGCACTCCTTACTACCCATCACTCTATGTAGTAAGGTAACTATGTCTGAAATGTCATCTTTGAAGTGACCTCTAACCAAATTCTTGGGTAATTATGATCCTCTCTTTTTCTCCTTCTTTAGCCATGTGGTAGCTATTATGTCTTTACACTTCTTTCTATCTATGTAGAAATTTATGGCTTTCTCTTGTGTTACATTAGTGTACTCTTCATGTACAGGCAAGCCCAGCGTATCAACAATAGAATCAACATTTATTTGCAGAATCACTTTACCACTCATAGTTCTGATTTCCCTCATTTCTACATTATAGTTTTGGTACCACTGGAGCGAAACCTCCTGTGTGTGTTAACCCACTATCAAAAAAATTTTGAGCAATGGGAGATCAGGAAGTGGCATTCATTCTGACCCAAATTTTATGAAAGTTGACATGTCCCAGGTCAATGTCCTTGACCTCCGCCAATTCATTTCCAACAATAAAGGAAATGTCCAGTCCTTTGTATTTATATTTTATCTTAATTGTCCCATGTAACTAGTAAGTAGAATTCTTGACTAGGGTTAGACATGGGAGACTTGGGTCAAGTAAGGAAGAGCTATGATCAACGGCGAATGGAAATATGGTTTCAGAAGTCATGAACAATAGAGGGAAACCACAAACACAACCCCTACTTAGCTAGCTAGCAATGATCTCTTCAATTTGAAAAGGAGGAAGGACCAAAGACTTACCATGATGGCAATGCTTTACAGGAAGTTAACGACTAGACTAACTGTGGTTAGCTCCTAGGGACACTTCCTTGATAACAATTGTGAATGAAGCTTATGAAGAATCTTTTAGTTTAAAGATAACAAAAATAGGGTTAGGACATTAAATGTCCCTCGCAATAAATGCCACCACTTGACTCACCAAAGTACTTTATCAAAGGTCACATTTCCTCTTCCATCAGTGATTATTAGCTATCACGAAACTCAGTTATCAGCAAAATTTTGTTTTGACGAACAAAGATTTTAACCCCTTTGTTTTATTAGCAAAAAGTAGTGTTTGCGAACTTCATGTGTGCCCAATTATATACACGTGCCCATTACTTTGTCAGAGATTTCACCAAATTATGAACCAAGCTTGAAATTGTAATGTAGTCGGCAAAATGTGGCCTCCATGAACTTTATTGAGCAAGGTTGTGAACCAAAGACATTTCTTCTCTTATCGGCAGGAGACACAACAAATGAAGACTATCGACTTATTGACTTGTCAGGAAACCAGAGAAAAATAAAACTTACAAACCAAACTTAGTTCACAAAAAGGGTAGACAAATGATTAGGGAACTCAACAAGAATCAAGGCTAGTTGGGAAATTGGCGAATCGAGAAAATCCATAACTTACGAACCAAGTTTGTAAGTTTGTAAAAACAAGAGAATGCTAACTAAGGAAAGTAAGACAAAGAGCACTTGTTAGGAAAAATAGGAGTTTGAGAATTAAGAAATTTGTCGATAGAGTTTGTAAACTCAATATCTTTCTGACTAGTTCACTGATAAAGGTATTCTCTAACAGAACAAAGAGATAAGCCAAATTTTGAAAGTCTTGAATTTTCTGACAAAACATAATAAGACCTCAAACTTTAAGTTTGAGAAAAGGACAATTTGCTGATAAAAGAAGAAAAGGGGAACAAGACATAGAAAAGACACAAGGATGAAGGGAAAACAAAGATTTACCAAAAATTTCAATTTTGGGGAAACAATTAGTTCCTCTTGAAGAGGATCTATTTTTTTCTCTCGGAGTTCTCTTCATGATACTAGACCTTTCTTTCACTGGGAAGCATCAACAACTTGGTTTACCCTATAGGGTGGTAAGATGAAAGCTCTGATACCACTATAATGTGTCCAACCAAATATTTATGTAAATATGCTCAGATCTAAAATATTATAATGTATTCAAAAAATACTTATGAAATATGCTTTAGATCTAAAATATCCACAACAATTAATAAAAGATCTACACTCAAATCTACTTGAAAACTAGACATGCACTACTATGACCCAAACACCTGATTTATATAAAATCTAATTTAAAACTCTTATAAAACCTTCAACATAATATTTTAAATATTTATCACTTTCTAATCACTGGAATCCCATGAGAGTGACATGAGAGCATACGGTGAGAAATGTTAAATTTTACAATGTTAATTTACTCACAAAAACTATGCTAGAAAGATAGACAATCTTTGCATGCATTAATGGAAACTTCACAATATGCTAGAGCTAATTCATTTTAATCAAAAGTGCTACAAAATATTAACATATATATAAGTTATTACATCAATACAAATAATAGATAAATCTGAAATAATCTTCTATATGTTGGAGCTCTCAGACTTAATCTTGCAAATACAAACTACTAAAAATATGTTGAAATTCAAAACAATCTTTGAAGTGTAAATACAACCTCTGTATGAGTTTTATTTCAAAAAATCAAAGGGGTTCCATCCTTTGATCTCCAAGAATTAGAAGGTTTTCATCCTTAAATCTTGTAGTTAAACACAAGTGCTCAAGTGGTGAAGACAATAGATAAATTAGAAAAAAAAAAGAACTGGAGAAGTAATCTAGCTTATATAAAAGTTGGGGCACACATGCCAATGTCCCAATATCCCCACAAATAATAGAATAATAAAATATTTGTTTATATTGCATATTGTTTACAAATATTCTGCTCATACAAGCATCAACATGAGACCAATACAAGCTCTTGTGAGCACTTAGTAGAGACTAATACAAGCTCTTTGTAAGAAAACACACTAGAAATCACCTATGGAAGACCAAGAGTCACTACTTAGAAATCCACTTTTATTTAGAAACCACATCCACATTAGAAGCCAACTATGGAAGACCAAGAGTTACAACTTGGAATTCCATATTAGATGTCCCTATGAGGCTTTGAACTTAGGTCTCCACAATGAGAACCCAATGTTTTAACCAATTAAGCTCAACCCCTTGGAAAAAATAATAAAATATTTCAATATTGTCCCTCCAAAATAGTCCCTATAAAGAGTTGTCATAACCTCCTCTTACACTCAGCTATATTTAGTAGTCAAATATGCTCTTCTTACGCCCACTTACAGTTATCATAGATAATTGTAAATATGCTTCTCAAATTAAAAAAAATTCTAACTCCTCACTAATTTCCTTGTCATAAAATATTCTTCCCACAAAAATAGCTCCCACTTTGTCATAAAATCCAACTTATAACTCCCTAAAAATGGGTTGTCATAAAACTATCATAAACTTGTCATATAATATGTCATAAAAGAAGATGCAAAATTATTTGTGAGTCACATTATCCCATCTCCATGAGTTTTCACACCCCTCCTTGGTCAAATACTCAATAATAATAATATTTTATTAATTGCCCCTTTTATTGAAAATGAGAAATAATAATGAACTCGGATCCAAATAATCAAATTTTAATTAAATTTATTTCCCTAGCAATTTCTCCTTAACCCATGGGGAATATAAGAATGGACATTTTTTCACAAAATTAAACTAATTAAAAATGGGACATTATAAAGAACCCGACCTTTCATGTATGGACAAAGCATATTGATGTCTAGTACCATTTTGTTTGAGACATGGTAGAGGATGGAAGGGTGATGCTAGAGAAAGTTGACACTTTGCAAAATGTTGTAGATACATTGACAAAGTTGATGAGCATAGAGAAGTTCAAATGGTGTTATGAATCTATGGGCCTCTTAGCCCCTAACAGTTAGATGATAGTGTCGGAGTTACCATTTTACTCTTGCAATGTATATAACAAGTGGGAGAATGTTGGGAAAGTTGTCATAAATCTCACATTCTAATGTTTGTATTTATTTATTATTTTGTGTTCACATGGGAAAGAGGGTGTCCCACTATGAGATGGCATTAATGGCCATGTGTTGGCTATCGCATGATATGTGTAAGAAGTTGTAAGAGAATCTAATGTAATTATGATGTGTGAGAGCATCTACTAACATTGTAAGATGTGGGAGTTACTTATTACTAGTTCTATGATGCGTAAGAGTATGATTATAGGAGTTACACTGGAATCAAATGACCAACATTATGAAAATATATGATACATGTCATCAAAGAATCTTTGAATGGATAATAGAGATAATTTAATGGGGCACCTAAGTTGGGTGCTTAACTATAACAAGTTATGACAACTATGACAAGTTGTAAGAGAATCTTCTAAACATAGTGGGAGACCCATCTTGAACTATAGTGTTGGAGGTTGTGTCATGACCTTTTGAGCACCATACCTCTTGTATGTTGGTACATGGTTTTCAAAATCCATTGGATGGTTTTTTTTTTGTGCTTCATCTATTTAGTGGGTGCTTGGGTTGGAGTATGCATAGTGCATTTTTTCCCTTCTGAGGATGCAAGGAAAAACTACCCAAATTGAATAAGTCCAAAAAATCCTAAGTTTGCCTTGTGTTTACAGTGTTGTTAGAGTTTCAGAGTTCTGATCTTCAGTGTTCCATCCTTATCGTCTCTGAACTCTGCTCCTTTGCCTTCAAAATCACCTAAGTATTCAATGTTTTTTAGACCTCGGAGTTCGGACCTTCCCTCTTCTTCCTTCCTTTCTTTGGAAGGAGAAGGCTAGAAGGCCCGAGGGCTAAACTTCGACCCTTTCCTTTGTAAAAGAGGCTAAGTGTTTTTGCATTAGAGTCCAGCCTTTTAGACCCTTCCCTCTTCCTTTCCTTTTGGAAGGTGGAAGGCGAAAAGCCTGAACCCTGACTCCCGATGGCCATGTGGTATGATCTTGTGGCATTCTACCATTCCACCAAGCTCTTTTCGTGGGCCCTTTGCCCATTTGCAGAATCGAGGAATGCTACCACGTGGCAGTGATGTCATCAGAAGGTGGAAGGCCTAAGGCCCAAAGTCTGCGGAAACTTTCAAAATGAGGCTAAGTCCAAATTCTTGCGGGGCTCAGACTTCTTCTCTTCTCCTTTCTCTATGAAGGCAAAGGCTGGAATGTTGGGAATTAAGGTGTCTCAACCTCGGTAATTCCTTGCATTTATTTATTGTAATGTATTTATTTATTGTCTATTATGTAATTAGGATGCAAATCCTATTTTGTCATCTTGTGGGAGTTGGCATAGTGATGTGTCATCCTATGTGGAAGGTGACCACAAGTAATTTTGTCCTCACATGAGGAGATAGGCATCCCACTTAGTGGTAGAGGTATTTTTCCATGTGTCGGCACTTTGACTAGTGTGTAAGTGAATTTTGACTGAAATAGTTATGACATATTCCTATGATAGAATCTATGATGTGTAAGAGTCATAAATGGGATGTTCTATGATAGGTGAAGACATGTTTCATAAGCCATATTGGAAGAAGGTATCTTTGGGTGCCCCAAGGAGAGTTATGACATGTGTAAGAGAATATGCTATTTTTAGTTAGTGTATGGCAGATTCTCTTATAGTTGTAAGTATTATCAGTATGACGGATTCTATGATGGTCATAAGATGCGTAAGAGCATCTGTCATTGACCAACTTGGGAATAGGCAACCATATTGGGATGGGGTAATATGACAAATGCCATGATCATGTTGCAGTGTTGGACAAGTGTCCCTAGGCATGGGGAGGCCAATTTGGACACCCATCTCAAGGAAAGTTCATTTTTTCCTTGTAAACTTCTATTTAAGCAGGTGCTTTGAGAGGAGATGTATTATGTGATTGACAAGTGCTGCTATGCTGCTGGTTTGTCTCTAGATACGAGTGTCGAAGACCCCTGTAAAGACTTGCATTGCAAGTGTGTTGTAAACCTTGTTGTTTCGATAATACATTGTGTAGGTTTTGGAGTGTGGGGTTTTTCACCCGTAAGGGTTTTCCCCACGTTATATCTTGTCTCTCTCTCTTCTGTGTTACATTCTTGTGTTGTGTATTGCTACAATATCTCCATTGTTATGTTAACATTGCTATAACTATAAAGATTAAAATGAATTTGCACTCATCTCTCCTCTTTAGATTAGTGTAGGAAGTGATTTTTGCACACCTAGCTTCCTTTCAGTTGGTATCAGAGCCTGGTCAGTTTTGGTTCTAGCTGTTGGGTAGGGGTTTTTTGAGCTAATCTTAGGTTGAGTGGGAGTCTGTGTAGAGTATTCTAAAATCTTGTTGCAAGAAGGAGATGGTAGGCATATCTGGAAGATTAGAGGTGGAGAAATTCAATGGTACAAATTTTGAGTTATGGAAACTTAAGATGGAAGACATGCTTGTTGATCGAGACCTATGGGAAATTGTTTCCAGTGTAAAACCAACCGCAATGGAACAAGTTGATTGGGATCTCAAAGATCAGAAGGCTAAGGGTCTCATAAGACTCAGTCTAGCTGATTCTGTCCTGTTAAATCTCAATGAGGAGGAGACCATGAAAGATCTTTGGAAGAAGCTGGGAGATGTTTATCAGGCCAAATCCCTAGTGAACAAGTTTTTTCTGAGAAAGAAGTTGTATTCTCTGAGGATGGAGGATCTATTGCAGATCACCTAAATGCTTTCAACATGTTAGTTGCATAGTTGACATCCATTGGTGTGAAGATGGAGGAGGAGGATGGTTGTATGACCTTACTTCTTTGTCAGGCTCATGGGATCATCTAGTTATGGCTATTGGGAAAATCACATCCACTTTAAAAATGGATGAAGTGGTATCTTCATTGTTATCTGAAGAGATGTGTAGAAAGTCTTCTGAAGTAGCCAAAGAGGCTCTTGTAGTTCATAGAAGACCTAAGGAGAAAGGGAAAAAGAAGGACAAGAAAGTTGAGAAGGGTAGATCCAAATCCCATGGGAGATCCAAATCTCCTGGAAAGTCCAAGGCTCTCTAGTGTAATTGTGGAAAAATTGGGGATTTTCGAAAGGAATGCAAAGAGGAAAAGAAAAGGAAGAAGAAGAATGTCCCAGATTCAGATTTTGACAAGTCATAAGATGATGGTGATGCCTTCATCACAACCCTAGCCACCCATGCATCTAATGATGTGTGGTTGATTGATTCTGGTGCATCATTCCACTTGACCTCGTATCGAAGCTGGTTCACGAAGTATGAAGAGTTTGATGGTGGAAGACTGTACCTGGGTGGTGATTCTCATATGAAGATTGTTGGTTGTGAAAGAGTCTCAATGTGATTCTTTGATGGACGAGTGAAGGGGATCACTATGGTCATGCACATCCTAGGCTTGGCATGGAACCTACTTTCTATAAGTAAGTTGAATGATGCAGGTGTGCAGGTTGTCTTTTTGAAGGATGGATGCAAGATGACTAGATCATCTATGGTGCTTGCATAGATGATCTATGGTGCTTGTAAAGGGTACTCAGAGAGGTACTTTGTTTCAGCTGGAGGCATGCACTTCATAGTGCAATAGCTCTTCTAACTCAAAGAAAAGAGATGCAGTCACTTCATCCCCACCATCTGAACTAGCAATGAAGAACTCTGTTGTAACAAATTCTGATGGTAGTACATTTTGGGTACCCAAGGGTGTTCATGCTTTGGAATTAAAAATTCCTGCTGAAAAGATAATGTTATGGCATAAGAGATTTGGCCACATTGGTGAGAAGGGTCTTAGAACCCTAACAAATAAAAACCTTTGTTGAGGGGTTAAATGATTGTAATCTCGAGTTTAACTTTGCGAATATTGTATATATGGAAAGCAAAACTGTGTTCAGTTTTACTCTAGTTCTCATAAGTCTTCTAGTGTGTTGGACCTTATTCATTTTGATGTGTTTGGTCCTGCTAGTGTTCCTTTGATTTCCAAATCTGTATATTTTGTATCTTTTATAGATGATTACAGTAGAAGGAAATGGATTTATTTTCTCAGAAGCAAGTTTGAAGTCTTTATTCGGTTCAAAGAGTTTAAAGCTTTTGTTGATAATCAAACTAGTAAAAAGATTAAGTGTTTAAGAATTGATAAAGGTGGTGAGTTTTGTTTGACAGAGTTTGATAAGTTCTGTAAAGAGTAATGGATTGAAAGACATAAGACAACTCCATACACCCCACAACAAAATGGAGTTGTAGAGAGGATAAATAGGACAATGATGGAGAAGGCTAGGAGTATGTTTAGTGGAGCAAGCCTTGAACAAAAGTTTTGCACTGAAGCTGTAGCCACTGCTTGCTACCTAGTAAACAGGTCTCCTACATTAGCTCTTTTTGGTAAGACACCTATGGAGGTGTGGTCTGGTAAGAAGCCTTTAGTTAGACATCTTCGTGTTTTTGGTTGTGAGGCATATGCACATGTGCCTAGGGAGAAACGGTCTAAAATTAAGAACAAGGTTGTTAAGAGTATTTTCATTGGCTATGGTGTCAGTGTGAAAGGATACAAGCTTTGGGATCCTGTGGCTGAAAAAGTGTTGTATAGCAAAAGTATTATTTTCAGAGAACTAACACCTTCTCCCATTCTTCTATAGCCAGAAGAAATAGAAAAGAAAGAGGATGTGGTTCATTTTCCTTCTACCCTTGAGAAGACTGAACCGACAGACCATGTGAGACCTAATGATGAGGAGAGCTCTAGCAACTTTGAAAGCTTAGAAGAAGAAGCAGAACGTCAACCTCAGCCATTTAGGAGGTCTACATGAACAAGGAAGCAACCTGATAGGTTTGGTTACTCATTGCTTGATTTTAGTTGTGCTTTTGCCTTGCTTACTAACACTGATGAGCCTAGAACTGTGATAGAGGCTATGGGCATGAAAGATGCAGGTTCCTAGAAGGAGGCCATGGAAGATGAGATGGCTTCTTTGGAGAAGAATAAAACATGGGACTTGGTGCCTTTGCCTGAAGGACATAAACCTGTTGGATGCAAATAGGTGTTCAAGAAGAAATTCGGTGTAGATAGCAGTGTTGAAAAGTACAAGGCCAGACTGGTTGCAAAGGGGTATTCACAAGTGGAGGGAATTGATTATGGTGAAATTTTCTATCATGTTGCAAAGTTGACATCTATTCGGTTCCTGTTATCTCTTGCAGCAGCTTATGATTTAGAGGTAGAGCAGATGGATGTGAAGACAACATTCCTTCATGGTGATTTGGAGGAAGAGATTTATATGTCACAGCCAGAGCATTACATAGAGAAAGGTAAATAAAATTTGGTTTGCAAGTTGAAAAAGTTTTTGTATGGTTTGAAGTAGTCTTCTAGGATGTGGTACTTGAAGTTTGATGCCTTTGTGTTGTCGGTTGGATTTCTAAGATTGAAATCAGATCATTGTATGTATTATAAATTTGACAATGATTGCATTCTCATTATTGCATTGTATGTTGATGATATGTTGTCAATTGGGAATGGTAAGAATATGATTTCTGATTTGAAGTCTCAGTTGTTAGCACAGTTTGAGATGAAAAATCTAGGGGCAGCCAGGTACATTTTGGGAATGGAAAACAAAAGAGACAAAGCTAATAGAAAACTTTGGTTAAGACAGATTAAGTATGTGAAGACCATGTTGGATAGGTTCAGCATGCCAAATTGTAGACCATTGTGTGTACCTTTTTCATTGAGGACAAAGTTGTCTATTAAGGATTGTCCAAAATCTCCTAGTGAGGTGGAGGACATGAGAAGAGTACCTTATGTTAGTGTTGTTGGCAGTTTGATGTATGCTATGGTCTACACAAGACCAGGCATTGCCCAAGCAGTGGGAGTCTTTAGTCGATTTATGGCTAATCCCGAACGGGTACATTGGGATTTAGTTAAGAGAGTGTTTAGATATTTGAGTACTTCTGAGTATTCCATATGTTATCATGGTAATCCTACAAGACCTCTGCATTCAATTTGTATTTGTGGATTCGTGGATTCTGATTGGGCAGGTGACATTGACAGTAGGAGATCCACCAGTGCTTACGTGTTTACTATGTTTCGGTGGTGCAATTAGTTGGATGAGTAAGCGAAAACATGTGGTCACTTTTTCCATGACAGAAGATGGGTATATGGTAGCAATTCATGCTTGCAAGGAAGCCATTTGGCTCAAGAGATTGTGTTTAGATATTGGTGTTGATGCAGGACAGATTACGATTTGTTGTGACAGTCAGAATGCAATTTACCTAGCAAAGAATCCAACTTTCCATGCCAGAACAAAGCATATTGATGTATAGTTTCATTTCATGTGAGACATGGTAGAGGATGGGAAGGTGAATTTGGAGAAGGTAGACACTTTGAAGAATGTTGCAGATGCATTGACGAAACCAGTGGGCACAAAGAAGTTCAGATGGTGTTCGAAGTCTATGGGCATCTCGACCTATAACAGTTAAATCTTGTCATTTCCATTGGCTCTTACAAGGTGTTCGACAAGTGGGAGAATGTTGGGAATTAAGGTGTCTCAACCTTGGTAATTCCTTGCATTTATTTATTGCCTAATGTGTAATTAGGATGCAAATCTTGTTTTGTCATCTTGTGGGAGTTGGCACGGTGATGTGTCATCCTACATGGAAGGTGACCACATGTAATTTTGTCCTCATGCTAATTTTGTCCTCACATGAGGAGATAGGCATCCCACTTAGTGGTAGAGGTATTTTTCCATGTGTCAGCACATTGACTAGTGTGTAAGTGAATCTTGACCGAAATGGTTATGACAGATTCCTATGACAGAATCTATGACGTGTAAGAGTCGTAAATGGAGTGTTCTATGATAGGTGAAGACATGTGTCACAAGGCATGTTGGAAGAAGGCATATTTGGGTACCCCAAGGAGAGTTATGACATGTTGTAAGAGAATATACTATTTTTAGTCAGTGTGTGACAATTTCTCTTACAACTGTAAGTACTGTCACTATGACGGATTCTTTGACGATCGTAAGATGCATAAGAGCATTTGCCATTGGCCAACTTGGGAATAGGTGACCATATTGGGATGGAGTGATATGACAAGTGTCATGACCATGCTGCAGTGTTGGACAAGTGTCCCTAGGTGTGTATTTTGGGCCATGAAGCCAAGTTGGACGCCCATCTCAAGGAAAGTTCATTTTTTCCTTGTAAACTTCTATTTAAGTAGGTGCTTTGAGAGGAGATGTATTATGTGATTGACAGGTACTGTTATGCTGTCATTTTGTCTCCAAATACGAGTGTTGAAGACTCCTCTAAAGACATGCGTTGCAAGTGTGTTGTAAACCTTGTTGTTTCAATAATACATTGTGTAGGGTTTAGAGTGGGATTTTTCACCCATAAGGGTTTTCCCCATGTTATATCTCTCTCTCTCTCTCTCTCTCTCTCTCTCTCTCTCTCTCTCTCTCTCTCTCTCTCTCTCTCTCTCTCTCTCTTCTATCTTACATTCTTGTGTTGTGTATTGCTGAAATATCTTCATTGTTATGTTAACATTGTTGTAACTATAAAGATTAAAATGAATTTGCACTCATCTCTCCTCTTTAGATTAGTGTAGGAAGTGATTTCCGCACACCTAGCTTCCTTTCATGGAAGGCTCAAAGTCTGAACTCCACTAATTTTAGTATTCGAAGGTATACACTAGCGGAGTCAGCATTTCTCTCCTTCCTCTTCCAAATTGTGAAGGCAATAAGGTGAAAGGCCCAAGCTCTAAAGTCGAATATCTTAGAGCTTGACCCTTTTGCCTTCTGATGTATTTTCCACTATGCAGAACGCGACGGGATTGCTTAGTGACCCTCTCGGTCACCATTAATGCATCTTCAAAGCCTGATTTCATGTGGGAAATATATTTCTCATCCCCCCATGCCATTGTCTCTCATTTACATTGAATTTCTTGTACCCATGGCATGGGCGAACCTCTTGTTCTGGCAGATTTCATGGGTAGAGCCATGTGGGCATGGTCTAAGGATGCCAGTTCAAGGTAATGCAACATGGTCGACTTCCCATCTTGTTGACTTCTCACCTCCCATGCCATTACTACTATAGTGCAATTTTAAAATCTATATATGCATGTTTCAAAGATGTATTTTGGGTTGTTGGTTATTGTTCTGGGTTGTTATGCTGCCAGATAATTTGTTGTTCTAGGTCTTGTAATGCGATTGCAAGAACTAGTAGAATTTGATGCATTGTGCATGCATCTAGGCCTTTGATGTCTTCTATTGTGGTTCACCAATTAATGTAATCAATTATTTTATATATTATTCTGCAGCAAATCATTCTTCTTTGTAATGGTTATTTGACCTCTATGATCAATATAAATTGAATCTTGCCTCCCTCATTGTTCTTGCACTATATTTATGTGATAGATATAAGTTGTGTATTGTGGATAAAATGGTCCCTTGCATACTTTCATCTTTCTGCCCTAACCTCTACTTGAATTCCTTTGATTCTGTGTGATTCCCCTTCAACGTTTGAGATCATTACTGTGTTATGTCAGTATAATTCAACACACTAAATCTTGGTGCATCACCTTTTCCCTTTCTGTTTCCTTCTCTCCCTTTTTCTTGGTGATCATTAGTGTAGGTTTAGTTAATTTCTCTAAGCCTTAAGCTTAGAAAGAGGAATTGACCTTATCTGGAGGTCTTATCTCAATATTGCAAGGTCCTACACCTTGAGATCATTCCCATTGTGTCATTAGAATGCTTGGAAGTCTCCAAGCAGGGTGCAATTCTATGTGATAACAATAACTTACTAAGAATAGCAATTACTAGTTTGCCTTATTTCTATAAATTTACATTTACAATTTTGCCTTTTACATTTAATTATGCAAATACAATAATTAATTAATTGTGGGATAAATTACATTCCAAAAATCATCATCCATTGTGCAAGGGGATTAGACATCATGAACCAAAGTATGTGGATGAAAATAACTCAAAGGTAACACATCTTCATGATCATGCATATCACTATCACTATCACTAGTCATAGAAGAATAGAGGCAATATGAAGTGCATGGATAATTAGAGCAATTGTTGCTGGTGTAATATTTTATTCACCTTGGATATATTATATATCTTAAGTGTGATATTGCACCTATTTAATAAGTTTACTTAGGAAAATTGAATATTTAATTATTCTCACCTAAGTAGCTAATAATGACATGTGTAGACCTTGCCTTGAGGTACAAAAGTACCACCACTACCTCATTAACTCTTGATTAATGGTAGTTAGTGTTAGTGTAAATAAGGATATTATCAAACTAACTAGCTTTTAACCTATCTAGGAGAGTCCTATTCACAATTGTTAAGTCTCCACTTAGGGAATTTTTCTTTTTGTCTCACTTCATGTGGTTGAGACACATGCACTGACCTTTCGAGACACCTATCTCATGCACACTTGACACATGCTCTCACACTTGTCATATGAGCTAACATGTGTTGCACATTTGGAAGAATAGTCAATCATTCAGTTCTACCTTCCTACCTCCTCAGCCTTACCTTTTGTCATGTCCCTATAATGATTTATAATTGAATCGTTTATTTAAATAATAAGTTAGCCTTATATAAACTAAATATATAATATATTTATTTAAAATATATTATTAATATATATTACTTAATAAATAATATTATTAATTTAATATAATATTATAAAATATATGAAATATATATATTATAAATATAAATATTTTAATTTAATATTTATGTGAATAATTAATAAAATATATTATTATATATAAAAATAAATATTATGAAAAGTCTTATCTATTAAAGCTAGAAAGTAAAGTAATTTGGAATAAGGCAAAGTAATACGGTTAAACAAAAGGTCAAATTCAAAATAAAATCATATAAAGATAAAAGTCTAATAAGACAAAAACATTATCCCACCATATTATATGCTTGTGAATAAAATAAGATAAAAGAGCTCCCCTACTTAATAACAAATGTATTTATTTATACCATATATATTATATAAATAATGTACTTTAAAAAGATTAAGGGGAGGCCGAAGGAGGATATTTATAAGTGTAGCGATTAAGTTGGTTGGATCACATTAATAAACAAGAGCTGTAGAGCAGCTAAGTTTCTGCCAAAATATTCATGAATAGTGGTGTTTTAATTTGTTGTGTTTGTTTAGTTTTAGAAGCAATGATTCATATTTAAATATTTGTTATGTAGTATTTATATTTAATTGAACAAATTATTTTTCCAAGAAATAACTAATTTATGAGTTAACTAACTAGTTAAACTAAAATACTAAAAAAATTAAATATAATATTCCTCTTGACACATTCTATAGTAGCATCAAGGACCATCATGTCATGTCATGTCCATGTTAAGAAAAACTATTTAGATTAAAAAAATAGCTCTTAAGTAAATAAAATAGTTCTAAAGTAAAATAAAATAACTTTTAAGTAAATAAAATAACTCTTTTAAGTATTTAAATAAAATAACTATATGAGACTCCTAAGGATTATTTTATTTATTTATATTGTATTTGAAGAGTTATTTTATAATTATTATTTTTAATTAAGAATATATATAATCATAATAAAACTAGCATTCCTATATTTAGAAAAATATATCTCAAATAGGCCAGAGATATCCTTGTGGAGGTTCCTATATTTGAATTACTTTATAACATATAAAATGAAATAACTCTAAAATCTATGGATGTAAGCTATCTAAACTAGTTAGGGACCACTCCCAATAAAATCTAAGTTAAGACCTCCCAAAATTAAAAAAGCTTATCATTAATGCATATTAGTCTACTTCAATGGCAATCTTTTGCAAGTGAACATGGAAGAAAAGTTGAGGAATGTAGTCATTTTATAAAAAAAACTAATATTATCTTCATTATTATGGGTGAACATTTAGATTTACATGTGCAGTTACAGTGTGAATCAAAAAAATATTTTGAATCTATAAGGGCATACTTGCATTACTTTCTTGGTGGGTATATCTGGGTGCCACAACTGCACATCAATTTCTAAGGATAATAATCAAAGTGTAGACTGTTATTAACTGCATTGCTATCTTCTTGAAAACTTCTTTTTTAGGGATAACTATAACTAATATGGGTGTGCATGGATTGCACCAACATCATCTATTTGTACAAATAGGTGGCCTTGATCCCAATAGTTTATGTGTCCTCTTATCTTTCACACCCTTCACAGATTTCTTCTGCTGAAGAGTCCAACACAATTCAATAGTTTCTATCAGACTAAATTCATGAAGCTTTTATATCGCCAACTAAGGGACAAAAGTTGTAGATAGATTTATATGATACACTTACCAGGAAAAACTGTGTGCTCATAAAATTTCAAATGTCTTGCCTCAACATCTGCATAATTAGAATACTCATCTATATCAACTCTCCACCAAATAGTATTGTAAAGAGAAGAATACCCAATATATAATAGCACCTTAATAGCAATAATCAGACATTCATAATCTTGAATGCCTTCTAAACTCAACAAGCTTAAAAGAAGAAGAATAACCATCATCCTGAGCAGCTTAAAATCCAGTGCAAATTCTATTAAAGGTTGTTTTCTTTGACGGTCACTCTCCTTGTCAATTTACTGCAGCAAACAAATCTCGTTCATATTAAATAGTGGGATAAGGATTCAACAAAGTCCCTCTCAACATAATCTAAATTCCACATCAATAATTTTTTGGTTTTAATACATAACAAATTTAGTAGTCCTAAAACTTTTGGGTATTTTGAGTATTTTGGCTGTTATTTAGGAAGACTATTATAGAACAAATAAAACCCAAATATAACTAATTGTAATTGTACCCAATGACATCTATTTGGCCTTCTAGCCAATGACAACTAAAAAAACTAAGAGCAATAATTTTCAGGTGGATCTTGTGAAGAAAGGCTTAAGGTTTTTTCCGCCAAGTTGAGAGATCGTGGGTTTGTAGAAATTGATGTTCCAGTCAACAAAGGGCCACTTCTGAGGAACTTCATCGCAGATCTAGAGGATGCATATCACAGTCAAAGAAAGTCACAGCGACGGAAAAATCAAAAGGATTCATACGCAACATCCAAAAGATGCTCAAATGGCCCTTAAAAATGCTTCCGTAGTTTGACCAGTCTACTACCAATGGTTTTTTTAATGTGCATGTGGTGCCAAAGTCCATAGCAAATGAGAAATCCTAACCCCAAAAAATAGAGATCTGTGATCCAAGAAATGCAGGATCTCAAAACTTTGTAAGGAAAGCAACAAAATCAAGTTTGGATAAATTCAAAATCAGCAGATGCTGAACAAAATTGAAGTGTCATAGACCCAAACTGTGCCTTAGCGCCACCAAATCCAGAACAATGTAGATTAACCAAAAGAAACATGTGTAATGTACCTTTCTGTATAATGAATAACAGAAAGTAATGTTACCAAATTCTTTGAATTGTGCGCTCGACAAACTAACTACTTTGCTCATAGAGATAAGCCTATCAAGTGCTTGGTGAAGCATTAGAAAAGGGGAATATCATTGTTTGCTGTGGTGTGATGAAATGGATAGCGTAGAGGATAGACCAAAGGCGTCCCTGTTCATTACATGGTGTGGGAAAATAGTGAATGGCTTTGAAAATGTAGAATGGAATAGTAGCCTATAAACAAAACAAATTCATTTTGTATGTCCAGAAAATAGTCATGGCGTGAGAGATTCTGCAATGTTTGGACATCAAGAACATAAAAAAAATGAAAAATGGTTGTCTAAAGAGAGTGAAATGCATAAATTCTAGCCAACTACCAAACATGCCTAAATTTGGACGTGTGGGTGCAGCTCCTTCCTGCACTCCCTTAAAACTCTTGAGTGGCACGATGGAGGTTACCAACAATTTTTGAGAAAACAAAAGCAATGCATGAAAAAATTATTTCTAGTATTCATACAAAACTTTATAATTTAATGAATTTATTTCCAGTATTCATACAAAACTTTATAATATAAATCTTGATGATCTGCAAAAATTGCCCTTATCGGGTGAAAGTTTTTTGCCAATTAGATTGAAGAAAAATCATTTTTCAAATATGTCTTGTTAAAATATTTGCATCTATACAATAGCAATAGCTAAATATTTTTTAAATAAAAAAGCTATTTCAGTTCTCATTTGTTGCAAAAACGAATTATTAATAACTAGTTAACAACAGGCCTCGCCTATAGTTTGCTTGGCAGAAACTAAAAATATATATCTAATAATATAAATACAAATATTATTATTATTATCTTATATTGTAATATAAATATAAATAATATAATATAAATCATATATCATTTATTATGATATAAATGATATAATATAAAAACAAATAATATAAATAAACATCTTTTAACCTATCCTCTTATGATAAGGGAGTTACGTATGGTTAGAACTAGTTTTACCACAAAAGAGAATTAATATAAAGTAATAAAAATTATAAGAGGGTAATTATGTCTTTTACCACTAAGCATAATAAGAGATAGAAGGAAAACATCATCGGAAGAAAATATATATATATATATTTTTGAGTCATAAGTAGGAAAGATATCATAAATTAATATATAGAGATATGTACATCAACAATAAAAAGGAGTGAAATATATATTATAAAATATATAAACGACAACAACAATACAATAAAAATTATACATAGGTAAGGAATTCCAGGTAAAGCTATAGTGGGTAAGTAAGTATTTATATTTACTTATTCAATTTATGATTTGAATTCATAAGTGATTTATTAACATCATATGTGGGAAAGAGTAGAAAGTGCCAAGAGGCCATTCATGGATATTTATCACATAGAGGCCTTGTCACATGAGGTATGAGGTACCCATAGTGCAAGGATTGTGAATTAATGGCCTTGGCTACCTAGAGTACCAAGGAGTCTCACAGAGGCCTTATCTCCAAGAGTACAAAGGTATTTCTTGAGTAAGTATGGGAGACATTAGAGCCCCGTGATGGATAATGGCAACTCTCATCTCATCTCACATAAGTTGTTAATAAATGACATATGAGAGATAGCAAGTGTGTAATCTGTATAGATAAAGATCATAGATCATGTGAAATATTATGATAGAGAATATGCAAGAGATATGAATAATGATCGTAAGAATAACATGTGAAATATGAAAGATAGATAAGGGCAATAATGTTAATCCACTCACCACTATGAAGAGTAAGGAAGATGAGGGGTGGGCAATCGACCAAGGATAGGTACGGGTTCATGGGTCTAGAGCACTCCTTCAAGCCCTTGTCTCAAGATGGTACCTTAGGGAGCAAGAGGCAGTCTTTTGACTTGAGTGGTCTAGAGAGCCCCAAGTCAAAGGAAGGTCCTAGAGTGGCCTAGGTCTAGAGTACCCCTCGAAGGAAGAACGACCTATACCATTAGCATTGCACCCTAAAAAATTCACTCTCATAAGATGGATGATTTGATTAACAAATGCCCAAGTATATCTCTTCTAGAGAATCATGAGATGTATACAATCAATCTATGATAACAAATGCCTTATGTTTATAAATGATAGACATGTGATTTTGAAAGAAGATTTGAATACTAATGTTCTCTTTGTAGGTTGAAATTGTGCAAGGTTGTGAAAATTTTGGCTTGCTAGAAGGGGACATTACAAGTGGTATCAGAGCAGTCATCCTGTCATCCTATAAATAATAGTTAAATAAAAAAATAAAAATAAAAAGGTAAAAAATAAAATCACTGAAAATCGTATGTATGAATTTCATGAATTGCTAAATGTAACAAAAATAAATAAATAAATAAAAATCTACTAAATATGTTATATTACAAAATTAAAATTGGTTACAAATATGTAATAAATAATGAGTAAATAAGGTAAAAAATAAATAAAAATAAAACAACTCTTAATAACAATAAAATTATAATAAATGAAATAGTAAAATAAAATAATTAAAATATAATTTATAAATAAATATATATTAAGACATCTCTATTTAGTTCTTATAAGTAATATATTTCACAATGTTATTTTCATCTATGGGTAACCTACGGGTGAAATGGGTGAAAAAATAAATTAAAATATACGTAAACAACCAACCCAAAGTATTTATGGTGTAGATAAACCTTAATAAAATATAGTTATAAAATGAATTATTTATAAAATTTAGCGCTGAAAATTTAAAAGGGTAAACCCAAATTTATAAATTATTATTTTAGGGCACTATATTATTTATGGCACTATAGTTTATTAGCTATATTAATTTGTTAACTTTTATAGAGGTTATTTTATATTATTAGTGAGTGTAATGTTATTTTATATAAGGAAACCTAATAAATAATAATGTTATTAAATATTACTTTAGACCTATTATAGTTGCTTGAGGACAAGCAATCTTGAGTGGGGAGGGTTGGCATGTTTTTTTATGATTTATAATTGAATTGTTTATTTAAATAATAAGTTACTCTTATATAAACTAAATATATAATATATTTATTTAAAATATATTATTAATATGTATTACTTAATAAATAATATTATTAATTTAATATAATATTATAAAATATATGAAATATATATATTTAATTAACTAGATATATTATAAATATAAATATTTTAATATAATATTTATGTGAATAATTAATAAGATATATTATTATATATAAAAATAAATATTATGAAAAGTCTTATCCATTAAAGATAGAAAGTAAAGTAATTTAGAAAGTAAAGTAATTTGGAATAAGGCAAACTAATACGGTTAAACAAAAGGTCAAATTCAAAATAAAATCATATAAAGATAAAAGTCTAATAAGACAAAAACATTATCCCACCATATTATATGCTTGTGAATAAAATAAGATAAAAGAGCTCCCCTACTTAATAACAAATGTATTTATTTATACCATATATATTATATAAATAATGTACTTTAAAAAGATTAAGGGGAGGCCGAAGGAGGATATTTATAAGTGCAGCAATTAAGTTGGTTGGATCACATTAATAAATAATATACATCTAATAATATAAATACAAATATTATTATTATTATCTTATATTGTAATATAAATATAAATAATATAATATAAATCATATATCATTTATTATGATATAAACGATATAATATAAATAATATATCATTTATTATAATGATATAATATAAATACAAATAATATAAATAAACATCTTTTAACCTATCCTCTTATGATAAGGGAGTTACGTATGGCTAGAACTAGTTTTAACACAAAAGGGAATTAATATAAAGTAATAAAAATTATAAGAGGGTAAGTATGTCTTTTACCACCAAGCATAATAAAAGATGTGCCTCTTCGAACATATCCCTTGAAAGAGAAATAAATAAAGGTTGTGAGATAGAAGGAAAACATCATCAGAAGAAAATATAAAAAGAGTATCGGATAAATACATATATTTAGATCTACATTATATATATATATATATATTTCTGAGTCATAAATAGGAAAGATATCATAAATTAATATATAGAGATATGTACATCAGCAGTAAAAGGGAGTGAAATATATATTATAAAATATATAAAAAGCAACAATAATATAAAAATTATATATAGGTAAGGAATTCCAGGTAAAGCTACAGTAGGTAAGTAAGTATTTATATTTATTTATTTGATTTATGATTTGTAAGAATTTATATTTACTTATTCAATTTATGATTTGAATTCATAAGTGATTTATTAACATCATATGTGGGAAAGAGTAGAAAGTGCCAAGAGGCCATTCATGGATATTTATCACATAGAGGCCTTGTCACATGAGGTATGACGTACCCACAGTGTAAGGATTGTGAATTAATGGCCTTGGCTACCTAGAGTACCAAGGAGTCTCATAGAGGCCTTAGCTCCAAGAATACAAAGGTATTTCTTGAGTAAGGATGGGAGACATTAGAGCCTTGTGATGGATAACAGCAACTCTCATCTCATCTCACATAAGTTGTTAATAAATGACATATGAGAGATAGCAAGTGTGTAATCTGTATAGATAAAGATCATAGATCATGTGAAATATTATGATAGAGAATATGCAAGGCATATGAATAATGATTGTAAGAATAACATGTGAAATATGAAAGATAGATAAGGGCAATAATGTTAATCCACTCACCACTATGAAGAGTAAGGAAAATGAGGGGCAGACAATCGACCAAGGATAGGTATGGGTTCATGGGTCTAGAGCACTCCTTCAAGCCCTTGCTTCAAGATGGTACCTTAGGGAGCAAGAGGTAGTCTGTTGACTTGAGTGGTCTAGAGAGCCCCAAGTCAAAGGAAGGTCCTAGAGTGGCCTAGGTCTAGAGTACCCCTCGAAGGAAGAATGACCTATACCATTGGCATTGCACCCTAACAGATTCACTCTCATAAGATGGAGGATTTGATTAACAAAGGCCCAAGTATATCTCTTCTAGAGAATCATGAGACGTATACAATCAATCTATGATAACAAATGGCTTATGTTTATAAATGATAGACGTGTGATTTTGAAAGAAGATTTGAATACTAATGTTCTCTTTGTAGGTTGAAATTGTGCAAGGTTGTGAAAATTTTGGCTTGCTAGAAGGGGACATTACAAGTGGTATCAGAGCAGTCATCCTATAAATAATAGTTAAATAAAAAAAATAAAAATAAAAAGGTAAAAAATAAAATCACTGAAAATTGTATGTATGAATTTCATGAATTGCTGGAATAATGGTGTTTAATAAATTGCTAAATGCAACAAAAATAAATAAATAAATTAAAATCTACTAAATATGTTATATTACAAAATTAAAATTGGTTACAAATATGTAATAAATAATGAGTAAATAAGGTAAAAAATAAATAAAAATAAAACAACTCTTAATAACAATAAAATTATAATAAATGAAATAGTAAAATAAAATAATTAAAATATAATTTATAAATAAATATATATTAAGACATCTCTATTTAGTTCTTATAAGTAATATATTTCACAAAGTTATTTTCATCTATGGGTAACCTACGGGTGAAATGGGTGAAAAAACAAATTAAAATATACGTAAACAACCAACCCAAAGTATATATAGTGTAGATAAACCTTAATAAAATATAGTTATAAAATGAATTATTTATAAAATTTAGCACTGAAAATTTAAAAGGGTAAACCCAAATTTATAAATTATTATTTTAGGGCACTATAGCTTATTAGCTATATTAATTTGTTAACTTTTATAGAGGTTATTTTATATTATTAGTGAGTGTAATGTTATTTTATATAAGGAAACCTAATAAATAATAATGTTATTAAATATTACTTTAGGATACCTAATTATAGTTGCTTGAGGACAAGCAATCTTGAGTGGGGAGGGTTGGCATGTCCCTATAATGATTTATAATTGAATTGTTTATTTAAATAATAAGTTATCCTTATATAAACTAAATATATAATATATTTATTTAAAATATATTATTAATATGTATTACTTAATAAATAATATTATTAATTTAATATAATATTATAAAATATATGAAATATATATATTTAATTAACTAGATATATTATAAATATAAATATTTTAATATAATATTATGTGAATAATTAATAAGATATATTATTATATATAAAAATAAATATTATGAAAAGTCTTATCCATTAAAGCTAGAAAGTAAAGTAATTTAGAAAGTAAAGTAATTTGGAATAAGGCAAACTAATACGGTTAAACAAAAGGTCAAATTCAAAATAAAATCATATAAAGATAAAAGTCTAATGACAAAAACATTATCCCACCATATTATATGCTTGTGAATAAAATAAGATAAAAGAGCTCCCCTACTTAATAACAAATGTATTTATTTATACCATATATATTATATAAATAATGTACTTTAAAAAGATTAAGGGGAGGCCGAAGGAGGATATTTATAAGTGCAGCGATTAAATTGGTTGGATCACATTAATAAATAATATATATCTAATAATATAAATACAAATATTATTATTATTATCTTATATTGTAATATAAATATAAATAATATAATATAAATCATATATCATTTATTATGATATAAATGATATAATATAAATAATATATCATTTATTATAATGATATAATATAAATACAAATAATATAAATAAACATCTTTTAACCTATCCTCTTATGATAAGGGAGTTACGTATGGTTAGAACTAGTTTTAACACAAAAGGGAATTAATATAAAGTAATAAAAATTATAAGAGGGTAAGTATGTCTTTTACCACCAAGCATAATAAGAGACGTGCCTCTTCGAACATATCCCTTGAAAGAGAAATAAATAAAGGTTGTGAGATAGAAGGAAAACATCATCGGAAGAAAATATAAGAGTATCAGATAAATACATATATTTAGATCTACATTATATATATATATATATATACACACACACAGATATATATATATATATATATATATATATATATATATATATATTTCTGAGTCATAAATAGGAAAGATATCATAAATTAATATATAGAGATATGTACATCAACAGTAAAAGGGAGTGAAATATATATTATAAAATATATAAATGGCAACAATACAATAAAAATTATACATAGGTAAGGAATTCCAGGTAAAGCTACAGCAGGTAAGTAAGTATTTATATTTATTTATTCAATTTATGATTTGTAAGAATTTATATTTACTTATTCAATTTATGATTTGAATTCATAAGTGATTTATTAACATCATATGTGGGAAAGAGTAGAAAGTGCCAAGAGGCCATTCATGGATATTTATCACATAGAGGCCTTGTCACATGAGGTATGAGGTACCCACAGTGCAAGGATTGTGAATTAATGGCCTTGGCTACCTAGAGTACGAAGGAGTCTCACAGAGGCCTTAGCTCCAAGAGTACAAAAGTATTTCTTGAGTAAGGATGGGAGACATTAGAGCCCTGTGATGGATAACGGTAACTCTCATCTCATCTCACATAAGTTGTTAATAAATGACATATGAGAGATAGCAAGTGTGTAATCTGTATAGATAAAGATCATAGATCATGTGAAATATTATGATAGAGAACATGCAAGGCATATGAATAATGATTGTAAGAATAACATGTGAAATATGAAAGATAGATAAGGGCAATAATGTTAATCCACTCACCACTATGAAGAGTAAGGAAGATGAGGGGCAGGCAATCAACCAAGGATAGGTATGGGTTCATGGGTCTAGAGCAGTCCTTCAAGCCCTTGTCTCAAGATGGTACCTTAGGGAGCAAGAGGTAGTCTTTTGACTTGAGTGGTTTAGAGAGCCCCAAGTCAAAGGAAGGTCCTAGAGTGGCCTAGGTCTAGAGTAGCCCTCGAAGGAAGAATGACCTATACCATTGGCATTGCACCCTAATAGATGCACTCTCATAAGATGGAGGATTTGATTAACAAATGCCCAAGTCTATCTCTTCTATAGAATCATGAGATGTATACAATCAATCTATGATAACAAATGGCTTATGTTTATAAATGATGACATGTGATTTTGAAAGAAGATTTGAATACTAATGTTCTCTTTGTAGGTTGAAATTGTGCAAGGTTGTGAAAACTTTGGCTTGCTAGAAGGGGACATTACACCTTTAAATGCAAGGCTCTGATTGTATATTTGAGATACTCTCATTATTTTATAGACATGTATTTGTGCTTTATCATATCACTAGTGGAAGGCTTGATGCTTCTTTCAGATCTTGGCTACTCTGACATGGTATCAAAGTAGTGAATGCACATCCCTTCCTGAACCATGGTGACTCCAGTACTCAGACATATCATCAAAGAATCATGGAGCCAAATGAACCTTGTTATTGAGTCTATAAGGCTCGAGAAACGAAGAATAGTTTTTCATTTCATGAATTTCAATACCTTTCAATTTTTGCAAGTTGTTTACCCTCTGTATCTTGTATCATACGATCATGCATCTGTATCGTATAGATTTTTTGTTTAAAAAAGAAAAAAATCCTTAAATAGAGACTTAATAAGTGTGAATATGACTCTTCTAGATAGTCTAAAATCTAACTAGTTTGATAATGTCCTTATTTACACTAACACCCCCCTTAAGTGCGACTTAGGGAGAAGAGATACAATGTTGATGATGATGGGTCCTAGCTACTAGGCCATGTTAGGCACCCATGTACAAACAAATTACTCATAATCGGAGTAAAGGAGAAAATCTAGTGGGAAATAAAACTCCTTTCCAAAAGAGAAATGATACATGAAAGAATTGTACAAGTGAAGGAGGAGGACAAGAAGGGGGGATATTTTTATTTTTCCATAACTTTTGATCTGAGAGGTATTTTTCTGCAAATTAATAGTCAACGGAAAATCGGTTCCGTTGTCGACACTATGGTGTCAATTTGTTTTAACATTCTAGTATTTATTTATTTATTTTAGGCCTCTAAAGTACCTTCTTGTATTAAATATTCATGCATAAATTTTCACCCATGATATCAAAATTTCTCAAACTTTTTTGAAACTTACCAAAATTTCACAATGAATCCATCTACATATGTAAAGTTAAGATTTGGATCTAGCTAATTTTATCAAAAAATTATAAAAATCACCATGCATTATAAATAGTCTATTTTGGCATCCAGCCTTAACACACTTGTAATTTTTCATGCATTTTTTTGGGGGAAGGGCTAATTTTCATCATTAATCATTTAGGGGGGTAATCTTGCACTTCTATTTTGGATATTACTACTAATGCGATCATGTCTCTCACACTAAATCCCTTCCATTTGAGTATTATTTGTAATCCTTATAATAAATAAAATATCAAGTGTGGATATTGTGGGAAGAACAAGCATATAACAGAAGAATATATTCATCATCAAATTGATGAAATGAAACTTCTTCTTGATTGAATGGTATTGCTTTACCTAATCATTATAATCCAACACTTGCAAAAACATCATCTAGTCTCACTCATACATCTTGTGAGACACCATCATTTGGAGATGAACAATGCATTATGAGCTCATCTCCTCCATCACTTGATGCTACATCTGAATCTAGAGTTGATTCAACAATGGCTTTCAGTGATTCCTTGCACTAGGACATTGATTTTAATTTTCTAGATCCACCACAATGGGATGCATGTCTACCAGACATATCATCTCTATTTGTAAAGTCCTGCATTTCTGATTTGGGAGACACCATTGAGAACATTTGCCTTCTTTCTTATGACAGCCACATCAACATTGTTATTGCTACATGTACATCTTTGGATCCTGTTCTACATTAGCTTCCACATGGAACACTTGAGCAAGATTTGAAGATATCACCATGGGCATCATCCAGGTCTTTGAATCAGAGACATTCACCCTTCTTCTTGCATATTCCTATCTAGAATGGGAATATCACTTGCACATGCATCTATGGCTTTGTTTCTTCTCAAGCTGAGAAATATTGTTTAGTGATCATGGATCGTCTTTAGCAGCTAATTTCAAGCATCTACCAACATTATAGGAGGTAATTTTAGGGGAGGCTACATGGTTTCTCTTCTAATCTTAGTTTTGGGAGGGAGCATTTCCTCACATGGAGTTCTTTCCTTCTCACTTTTTGGAGGTTGCATAGACCTTCTCTCTTTTCTATCCTATGGGGGAGACCATTTATTGTACATTTATGTTAGAAGTAGTCCTTGGGGATCATGATGAGTCCTCCTTTACTTTTACAATTCTTTCATATATCATTTCTATTTTGGAGAGGAGTTTTATTTCCCATTGGGTTTTCTCCTTTACTTCAATTGTGAGAAATTTGTTTGTACATGGGTATCTAATATGACCTAGTACATAGGACCCATCATCATCATTGTATCTATTCTCCCTAAGTTGCACTTAAGGGGGGTTTTAGTATAAATAAGGACATTATCAAACTGGTTATCTTTTAGCCTATCTAGGAGAGTCATATTCACACCTATTTGTTAAACACATAGAAGGACTGAGAGGGGGGTGAATCAGTACTTAATCAAGTTATTTTCTTCTAAAACATTCAAACAAATGTAAGCATTTAAACTATGAGAAATAGAAGAGCACACAAGCACACAACCATAACACCAAATTTACGTGGAAAACCCTAAAAGGGAAAAACCACGGTGAGCAAGCTGCTTGGATCTACTATCCAAATCCAACCTCACAAAATAAAACAAGTTTACAATAACATTTATGGGCTACAACCCAAAGGAAGCTACAACTCCCTGATACAATTTTATGGGATCTAACCCAAAGGAAGCTACAACTCCCTAATACAGTTTTATGGGCTCCAACCCAAAGGAAGCTACCACTCCCTAAAGTGCTAGAACACTTACAAGAAGAGGTTCCAACCTCTGTACCAAAACATTTGACTAATTCTTATACTTCCACACCTCTACTATATCACAATAGTATCACAACTTCCTCAAATACTATGTACTGACCTTAACTGAATTGATCTTTTGCACACTTCATCATTATATTGCATCTGAGACGATCTCAATCGCACATTATCATTACAAACACATAACATATATATATATATATTTCTCTTCCATAAATCTTGATCTTACATTTATATCCTCTGCAAGTCTTTAAAACTTTACCTTTGTTGGCCATAAAGAAATGTGTAACATGAAACATGCAATGACTTAGTTGGTCGGCTCCCAAAACAATTGTGGTAATGTAGGAAACAAATTCCATTATGCGGTTCAAACTAGGTGATAACTAGGACCTATTTTACCTTAGCACAAATCTTAAAGCTGGCGCACACTTCCAAACATTTGGTGCAATCACTTACACTCACCAAGTCAGTATCACAAACACTTATTCTTCCATGCATTAGCTTCAAACCTAAAGCGGTATCGGAGACACAAAATAGCGCCAAATGTTTTATGCTATTTTGTGTCTCCAGTACTTGCATAAAACATTCTCATCCACTCCTTTCACCATTTCATGCTACTTCATGCTACCATAAACACTCAAACACTGAAGCTAGTAACCCTGACACGGTCTAAATATATTATCTTGATATAAAACACCAAAAATCATACTTGCAGTATTCCACAACACTTGAAACTTGAATAGAGCATACGTATTAATCATTTGATCTATCTGTCAATCCATAAAGCCAAATATTGTAGTGTGGTGAAATGTAATGGCTTTTACTTTCTCCCTCTAATAGTCTTAACCAACAATAAGACTTGTCTTCACACAGCTGACTTCAGAAACCACTACGGTACACCATATCATTTGAAACTTGAATCATATATGCATCTTCCTAGTATTTGGCCATCCTCCAAACCGCAATGTCATATATTCAATAGCAGAGAATTGTGGAGCAATATTCTAAACCTTTGTGGCTGCACCAACCCTATTTCATTACTGCCTCCACTCTGCCAACCCTAAAACATTTTGCGATAGGTTACATGATCTCAAATTTGAACCACACATACTTTAGAGTAGTTACAAGATATCTTTTCAATCCATGGGCTCATATCTTCATTCACGGTGATATGCAGTACAATTTCCTGAGCCTGTGACACCTTTGATGATTGGAACTTAGACAAAATTATGCAACTTTCTTCATCAAGCACCAAACAACATGACTTCATATAATCAACATACAACACAAGAAACCAACACAACATATCAAACTCTTCAACACTTTCACAACTTACCCTTATCCATGAATTTCAAAAGATAAAGTATGATTGTGTACAGATGACACTGATCCCTTATCTTACATCATCACTATTCTTCTTATCTGCTAATACAACTATGTAGATATGATACTAATCATCACTCTCCTTTGATCTACCCCTTTGACATCACATGCAACAGTATGCCATCCACATCACAACTCTATTGAGATCAATGACAACATATGCAACAATATCCCCTTTGTCATTGATGGCAACACTAACCTAATATGCAAAAATTCTCCCCCTTTGACATCAAGAGCAAAGGGCTAGTGGTCTTCCTCTGTACCAAAAACAATATATAGGCTCCCCCTATCTATACAAACCTTATTATCCTTTATCATTCCACTCCCCCTGAGAAGTAGACTCTGTCACTTAAAAAACTGATGTAGCAAAAACTTTGTTCTTAATTTTATTTATACATAGATAATATATACTGAGTGCCTTGTTCATATCAAAATAGCACTGTTTTATTCTTGTCCTATCTTCTGCATATCTATGTACAACATTCTTACCTTTAACATATCTTCTACTTTAGTAGAAGGTAGAACGTTCTTATATATTACCTTCAATTGGGCTAAGGTTGTATCCCAATGCTTCTTTGCTGAAGATAGAATGTGCATTTGGCTCTCAATCTGAATATGCATGTTGTCTTCCTCTTCCAAAGTAGATGGTACCTTTACCTTTTGAGCAACATTTTCTATTTCTGATAAAATACCAGTCAAAGATACAACTTCCCTTAGCTGACCAATTTCTCCTTTGATTTTCTCTCTTTGATCTAGAAGTTACTTCAGCTGGGAGTGAAGATTTTCTATTTGTACCCTTGTAGCTCCATCTTTTTCTTTCACTAGATCATGAACGTTGGCCACATGAGTGATTTGTGACTCAATTTGATCCTTTAAGTTCATTTTTAGTTGCTAGCCATTTCAAACAAAATTGATATAACACTTTAGCATCCTCTAAGCATTTTTGAATGCTTTTTACATTTTCATTCATTTTAGCATGTGTTGTAGCACATCTTCTGGGTGCAATTCTACAATCTCCTTCAGTAGTCCATGATGCACAATCCCATTAAAAACAACCTCTAACTGAAGATGATCTTGTGGAAGGGCCACTAGAGGAGTTTTCTTAGTTTTCTTCCCTCTCTTTTTCAGCTTAGTAGTATCTTCCTCTCCTTCTTCTTCAACCTCCTTTGTTTGAATTTTCTTTCTTTTAGTTGGTTGTTTAGGTCTAGCATGCTTCTTTTTTGTCATTTTCATCTGAGCCAAGGTTTTAGATGTAGTTTTTCTTCCAATGGATACAATTTGTGTTGAGCTAGAGGGTTGTAGAACATTTGTAGCTACAGAGGTAGACCTACTAGTCCTTCTTGGCATTTAGGTAGCTGGCAGATTAGTAGGAATAGTTTGAGTATCCACCACAGGGGTTTGTGATGAAGATTTGGGCTTTGGCAGTATACCCCACTTCTTATGTAAATCTTCTTTATGCTTCTCAAAATGCTCCTCCGCACTCTTCTTATTTATCTTGTCCCTTATTTCATCATAGGTTCCAAACCTTTTTTCTATTGTGTCCTTTGGTTTACTGAGAAGAATATCAGCATAAGTCTTAATTTCCTTTGCAGAGACCTCATAAGGCAATCTAGGTATCCAAGTTATCCTTGGCTCTACCGCTTCCATGTATGTGTAGTCTTTATCAACTAGGACTTGGTGATTTTCTCTTTATATTGCGTTACAATACTATAAGAAATTCTCTCTCTAGCTTGCACCTACATTTGTAGGGTTCTGAAAAACCCCCAGTACATTGTGCTACAATTTTTAGTATCACCAAAACTCCTCATATGATTCTTGATTTGAGTAGCAATAGGAATGTGTTGTTACCAAACCTTACCTTTACACCCAGGCAATTCATTTAGGAAGTAAAATACAAGACAAATGATAAGAGTACCATACCTAAAATTATAGCTTGTAACTTTTGTCCTCTTTAGATTCTCCATTAGTTTCTCTCTCATTCACTCACATAGGTCAAAATATTTCCCTTCCTTCACCATCTGATATGCAATGTAAATTGCAGTACTAGTAGCAGACCCTTCTCTGTTTGCATAATAAATCTTATGGGTGATGCCCATTGCAGCATACAGACCCCTAGATCTCTTATATCATTTACACTCAGAGTTGTCTTGTCAAATTGGTGCCAGTACACTCTGTGACATTCTCATTCTTGATAGCTTTCATCACCGGTACTAGTTTGGTTAAACTCAACCTAGTAACAACCCTAATTGCATCCTTAGTGATCCTATAAGGCTTATCAAGATATAGATATTCATCATGAATTATTCTCAATACATACATTACTCATTCATGAGCATCACAAAAATTAGGGTAGTCCTTCCATACATCCAGTCGTTTAGCTACCACATTTGCATATTCTAGTTTGTAATTGTCATCATCCAGGAGGGTATCCCTCAGCTCTTCAAACTTCACATGATTGATTTCATTCAGTCTAGAGTGGATGTATATCCTAACATTCTCTCTGTGTACAACATCTGCCAAAACATTCGAAAACACCTCATCCTTGTCCACTTCCATTGCATTATACATATATTTCTTATATTTTGGCCTTGGTTTCTCAAAGACATCAACTAGTTGAGGAGTCGCCATCTCAATCTTCTTTAAATTCAGAAACTAGGGTTTTGTGAAATAGTAGTTCTAAAAAATACCTTTGTGTTATGTCACTAGGGTTTCACCTTCAGCTCCTTTCCTCTCAAATTCACCAAATACTCTTAATGTTGGGATTTCCCTTCTCTTCTCAGCTTTGGATTGCAAATTCTTTGATTTCGAATGAAGTTAGATCATGCAAATGAAGCATAAGTAACTTACATTTGCTCTAACTTTTTACATTTAATGCACCTTATCCCTATTAGGTCAGCTATTGCTAGAGTGCTCTATAAATCCACAGAGACCAGATTTTATTCTGCATTCCTTTGCATTTATGATATTGTTTCAAAAATTTAAGGTATTGAAACTATCCTGCCTTATTAACATCCTCATCTATCAATTTCATGCCAAAACATCTGTGTGCCTAGCTTCCATTTGTAGATGCCAAAATCATTCAGAGGGGAAATAAAAAGATATGCATTGGTTAGCTCCCCCTGACTCTATGTCTTTTCTTAATCAATTATGAAGTCTTCTGCATGAGGAAGAAGCACAAGTTCTTCCTTCTTCTCACTATATTTTTCTGATTTCTTTTTCCATATCCTTCCCATTTCCTTCTTTTGCTGAATCAAGGTTTCTTCCATCTTCCTATACTAAATAGGTGGTTCCACAAAACCACTTTTGCAAAATCTTGCTTTATGCCCAAAATTGTTGCACTTGTAGCAAACAACATTATATTCTAAAGCCAAATATGAGTTGACACTCATTTAACCATTTCTCCTTGTTTTAGTTCTATAATCAACAACCCTATGACCGAACTTATTGCATGAATAACAATATGTTGGAAACAAGGCAGATAATTGAGAGGGGGGGTGAATCGGTTATCTCAAAACTTTCTTACTTTTACTTCCTTTTCTTATCTTAACATTTAGTGATATATCAAAATATGAAAGCATAAGCAACCATAAGAACTGAAATGAAATCAACACACATAACACAAGGATTTTTACGTGGAAACCCTGTTAAGGGAAAAACCATGGGGTGATTAACCCAAGATTGTATTCTCTGTTAAAAGAATAAAGAAGTACAAAATGGCACTTGCCAATTAGGACTCACTACCCAAACACACTTCTCACAAGAGGCCCACTGCCTACAGGAGACTCACTGTCTACAAAAGCTTACAAATGATAACAAAGTGTTTGAACTGATGAACAACATCCGCACATGCAAGAATTTAGTTCTGGTTAGGCATAGTATACCAATCTAGCACATTCCATCCTTCCTCTGCTCAGTATCACTCTTCTGTCACATTCTGACCTTAGATTACTACCTTCGCACTTCTCTCTACTTTTCTTCACACTTAATACATCATACTATCACTTCCACACCTTCACAAGTTTGAATCCATCGAGTATATATATCCGCATCAAGGATTTCCAACAACTTTCTAGTCAGCAACAAGAACACTTAGGATATTTGCAAGTTACTATTTTGCCAGCTGAATCCATATTTGATTGATGATGTACACCAAAAACTTAGGCATAGAAATCATTACCTATGTCGGTCAAAATCATATAACACCTCAAGTTACTTGATCAACACCTTCTGCACATCTGGATTGAGGTTTGATACCCTGTTGGCCAGTTCTTCCTTTGTCTGCACTATCTAACTGGAGTCCGATACTCAGATGCTCATAACTTTCACATGGTTTGTCACCAGAGGCTAAATCTATGGAATACAATAGTTTAGATACTTCTTATTACTCATCCAAATCCGCAACATGTTGGGTTTCACCATCAGAGAGTTCTAGACCCAATTGTCGGACCCTATCATATGCTTTATTCTTGACTAATGGACCAACCTATCTTCAATCTGACTTCCGGTATGAGTAATTCATGTACTGCAGATGTGTGGGATATACTTTGTTGCCATCAATGACAACACTTATGAATCCTAGCAGTGCCTCTTGCCAACAATCTCCTGTTGCAAGTATGGGCCTAACCGTGTTGTCATTGATGTCAACATAATCCTGTTACATTGATGATAAGGATTGGATGAGCTGTGTGTTGAGGATATTGAGAAAATTAGTCCTATCAAAAATAGAGAAGAATAGTGAAGTTAGTGAGGTAAAGATCCTAGCTAAGATGAATATAAGAGGATGCACTTCAAAGGGTTTGTAAATATGTGTCTTAAGATGATCTAGTAAAGATTTCAGAGGTCCGCATGAAGATCTGAAGAAGTTATGGCCACTCAAGTAAAACTAGCTCCAACAGATGTTTAGAGGTGACAGAGTGACACAGATAGGAAGTTAATGTAAATTGACAACTCAATTGGTTCATTGTTTGGAGGTCTGCAAGCATCTATTCCAATATGACAGTGATGACATACTATGTTCTTGAGGTTTCAGATGAAGGAGAGAATGATTTTAGTAAGAAGTAGTGTGGATGTTCTTGGTGATTCAGGCAAGCTTGTGGAGGTCTTTAGATTGTTTCTAGTTCGTGTTGGTGGTCTGCATTGAAGATTGAGCTCAAAATTGAAGAATTACTTCTGGATGATGATGTTCTTCCCAAGTCAGGCCGATCAGATGAGTTACACATTCTGCGGATGATATTGAAGGTGTTCTATGAAGAATGGTGTGTTCCTGAAGAAAGATTGAAGTCTTAGATCTGTGTGGCTGACAGTGTGTTGATCCGCGTGAAGTCCTTTTGTAATTAATCATGTTGCATTTATGTGTTTTCTCTATAATGTAATGTCGACTTGGATGATTATCCCTAAGTCGATGTCTTGTATAAATAAAGAGTTGTAAGGTCATTTCAATATGATCTTGTGGAGATGAGAGTGTGGTAGAGAGTAAAGGAGCGAAACACAGAGCAGAAGTATTGGGCTTAAATGGAATTGACTCAAGCAAGGTGAAGATGCTATTCTTCAGTTCAAGTATGTAATACTTATTATTTTGTAGACAGTGTGACTAGTGTGCTCGGGTAGTGATCCCTAATTGGCATGTGTCATTTTGTTCTTTCTATTCTTCTAACAGAGAATACAATCTTGGGTTAGTCACCCCATGGTTTTTCCCTTAACTAGGTTTTCCATGTCAAAATCTTGGTGTCTTATGTGTTAATGTGTTTCTGCTCTTGATTTAATGCATTATGTTTCCATGATTGATTTATTATTATGCTACTGAATTACAAAGTGGATTTGAGTGTTTAATTGAAGAAAGTTTTAGACAACTGATTCACCCCCCTTTCAGTTATCTGTCCTGAATCTAACAATTGGAATCAGAGCTAAGTTCCTCTAAAAAGGCTTGACTGCTTGAGGAGATCCAGGATGTCATCCTACAAGAAGGATAGTCTGAGGTTTGATGGAACCAATTTCACTCTTTGGAAAAGTTGCATGGAATGTCACTTGCAATGTATGGGAATGCAGTATTGGATCATGGCTTCAAAGAAGTATACTCCTCCACATAATAGTCTGAGTACCATAGATGAAATCAGAGATGCTGAAAACAATCTGTGAACTAAAGAAGCTCTTCTAAGTACCTTATCTGATTCAGAGCTGACAAATGTTGTTGACCTAAAAACTGCTTATGAGATTTGGGAAAAACTAGAACTTCTGCATGAAGGAGATAAGTATGTTAAATGTGCCAAGCTACAAAGTCTAAAAGAAAAATTCAAAAATCTAAAGATGAGAGAAGATGAAAATATCACTACATTTATAACAAGAGTAAATGAGCTTGTTTGTGGCATTAGATGTGCTGGTGAAATCTTGGATGAAGATGAAATTGTTGGCAAAGTTCTCAGATCCCTTCCTGATTCTTACAAATATAAGGTTGCTGCCATTGAAGAATTCAGATCCTATTCAGGTATCACAAGAGATCAATTGGTTGGTAAATTGGCTGCATTTGAATTAACCGAGTTTGGTGATACCCCCCAAGATTGAATCTGTATTCAAAGCTAGTTCCTCTATAAAAGGAAAACAAAGGTTTGATCTGGGAGAAAACTCTTTGAGGAAACTATCATGGTATGAAAAAGCAAGAAAAGACCTAGAAGAAGATGAAGCAGAAGCTGCTCAACTTGAAGCCCTTATTGCAAAAAGACTGCCAAGAGGATCCGATAAGTATGAAGGGAAATTGCCTTTTAAGTGTTTTAACTGCAATAAGATTGGTTATTTTTCCTCAAGGTGTCTGGAAAGATTTTCAAGACCAAATCCTAATAGATCAAGGTTCTAGAAGAAATGTTACTATGTTCATGAAGATGATGATGATGAAGGGGTTACATATGATGAATCAGAGACAGGAAACAAATCTGGAAGTGACTAGGTGTTCATTGCCATCAAGGAAGAAGATCCAATACCCTCTGAATCTATCAATCACAAATTCATAGAAAGAGCTCTGGCTACTCAAGTTGAAGAAAAAGATGATTGGGTCATTGATAGTGGATGCTCCCACCATATGACAGGTGACAAAAATAAGTTCATAGATTTGGAAAGGTATGAAGGAGGAGTGGTAAAATTTGGTGATAATTCTCTAGTAGAATTAGAGGTAAAGGAACTATTTCTTTTGATGGAAAGAACAAAATCAGTAATGTACTGTATGTTGAAGGATTGAAGCACAATCTTCTCAGTGTTGGACAGTTACTAGACAAAGGTTACGATCTCTGATTCAAAAATAGAAAATGCAAGATCTTTGAAAGTTCTGAAACAGAGATTGCATCTGGTACTCAAACTAAAAGTAATATCTTCCACTTGGTTGGTATTGGTAAAAGTTGCTTATTTTTTCAAGTTGATCAGAGTTGGTTGTGGAAGAGGAGAATGTGTCATGTGAATTTTGATAATATCATCAAGATAAGCAACTCTCAGGCTGTAAGAGATCTTCCAAGACTTGTGAAACCTACTAATAGCTTGTGCAAAGAATGTCAATTAGGTAAGCAGAGAAGAGTCACATTCAAAAGTAAGGAACAGTCTTCTACTGGATTATTGGACTCATTTCATACTGATTTGTGTGGTCCAAAAAGAATTAGGAGTGTGTAAGGTGATAGATACTTCATGCTATTAATTGATGACTACTCCCGAATGATGTGGGTAACTTTTCTGAAAGAGAAATTAGAAGCTCTTGAGAAATTCAAAATATTCAAGGCTATAGTAGAGAATGAAACCAGATTAAAATTAAAATGTCTGAGGTTTGATAGAGGTGGAGAATTCACATCTGGTGAGTTCACAGAATTCTGTGAGAAACATGGAATAAAAAGACAGTTGTCTACTCCTAGGACTCCACAGCAGAATGGAGTAGTGGAGAGAAAGAACCAGACCATCCAGGAAGCATCTAGAACCATGATGATGGAAGCAAATGTTCCTTAGATCTATTGGAGAGAAGCTGTAAGCACTGCAATCTATACTCTCAATCAAGTACAAATCAGAAGCAATACCAGTAAGACTCCTTATGAACTTTGGTTTGGCATCACTCCCACTATGAGGTATTTCAGAGTCTTTGGTAGCAAATGTTACATTAAAAGAGATGAAGATCTAGGAAAATTTGATTCTAGAAGTGATGAAGGAATATTCTTGGGTTATTCTACTTAAAGCAAAGCATACCGGTGTTATAACAAGAGATTAAGGAAGATTGTGGAAAGTACAAATGTGAAGGTTGATGAAGGTATTGAAAAACCCTCAAGGTTTTATGAATATGATGAAGATGATCAAAATGATGTTTTTGTTCAAGAAGTCCAAGCTCCCTCTAAAATTCAGATTCAAACTGATCTGGTAATTCATGAAGAAGAGATAAGTTTGAATGAACCTGTTCAAGAATCAGAAGTGCAAGAAACTCCCAAAGTTCCCAGGTATGTAAGACTGAATCACTCTGAAGATTAGATCATAGGTGATAAAAGTAAAGGTGTACAAACAAGAAGAAGGATTGCTCAAGATTTAGAAGATTATTGTCTGATTTCAAAGATTGAACCTAAGATAGTAAATGAAGCTTGCAATGATGGAAACTAGACTAAAGCAATGGAGGAAGAGCTGATGCAAATTGAGAAAAATCACACTTGGGATATTCTTCCCAGACCTAAAAACAAGAATGTGATTGGAGCCAAATGGGTCTTCCAGAATAAACTTAATGAAGATGGTGAAGTAGTCAGAAACAAAGCCAGATTGGTCTGCAAGGGTTACTCCCAAGTAGAAGGAGTTGATTTTGAAGAAACTTTTGCTCCGGTGGCAAGAATTGAAGTAGTTAGATTATTTCTTGCTTTTGCTTCCTTCAAGGATTTCAAAGTATATCAAATGGATGTCAAATCTACCTTCCTGAATGGTGACTTGGAAGAAGAAGTTTACATTGAGCAACCAGATGGATTTCAGTTGTCTAATCATGGTGATATGGTCTGCAAGTTGAAGAAAGCACTGTATGGAGTTAAGCAAGCCCCAAGAGCCTGGTATGAAAGATTGGATAAGCATCTCTTGAAGATTGGTTTCAACAAAGGTAGTGCTGACAGTAATTTGTACTTCAAAATTGATCATGAAAACATCTTGATTGTTGAAGTATTGTTGATGATATTATTTTTGGAGGAAGAGATAGTATGTGCAAAATTTTTACAAATCAAATGAAAAGTGAATTTGAGATGTCCATGTTTGGAGAAATGAATTTCTTTTTGGGTCTGCAAATCATTCAAACAAAGAAAGGAATCTTCATTTCTCAGACCAAATATGTGAAAGAATTGTTGAAGAAATTTGGGATGGAAGACTCAAAACCAATGAGTACTCCCATGGCAACCGGATGCAAATTGAGAAAAGATGATGACTTGCCTAAGACTAATCAGAAAAAGTATAGGTCAATGATTGAAGGATTGTTGTATCTCACTCAAACTAGACCTAACATTATGAATGTTGTTGGTCTTGTTGCTAGATTCCAAGCTGATCCTAGAGAATCCCATGTCATGGCAATCAAGAGGATCTTTAGATATCTAAAAGGGACAGTTGAGTATGGTTTGTGGTATCCTAGAGATCATAATTTCTCTCTTCATGCATATACAAATACGGATTGGTTAGGAGATGTGAATGACTGGAAGAGTACGAGTGGTGGAGCATTCTTTTTGGGGAAGAGATTGGTTTCTTGGCTGAGCAAGAAACAAGAGGCAATATCTTTGTCCATAGTAGAAGTAGAATATATTGCTGCAGCAAGTAGTTGCACTAAGGTTTTGTGGATGAAGCAAATGCTAAGAGACATCAGAGTGGAGTATGAGGAACCTATCACAATCTTCTGTGATAATTCTAGTGCAATAAGTATTTCAAAGAATCTGGTGTTGCATTCAAAGACTAAACATATATCCATCAAATTTCACTTTTTGAGAGAGCAAGTGAACAAGATGAAGTTAGATTGGAGTTTGTGCCTTCCAAAGATCACATTGCAGATATCTTTACTAAACCTCTACCTAAGGGCTCTTTTGAGTATCTCAGGGAGAAGTTAGGGGTTATTACCCCTCTGATTCTGAACTAAGGTACACTAATGTGCATTAGTCTGGTAGATCTCACAGTCATATCTTGTGATCCGGATTGATGTTTGGGAAGTTGCCACTCAGTGGGAGCAGCTGGTGTGATTCTGAAGTGATGCAAGTATGTACCCTTTGCCATTGATGTCAAAGGGGGAGAGAAGACATGTGAAAAAAAAGTGTGCTAATCAAAGGGGGAGCAATAAAGGAAGAGAAGACATGTGAATGGTTATTGTTGATAAGGGGAGTTGTGTCAGTAAGAAGAAGCTCTGGTCCCGATGGTTAAAAAAGTTTTCCACATCATATGTTGCTATCAACAACAAAGGGGGAGATTGTTGCAAGTACGGGCCTAACCATGTTGTCATTGATGTCAACATACTCCTGTTTGTGAGGCCTACCTTTTTCATTTCCATTCATGTGATTATTTACCTTACTGTTGCTGATACTTTTAGACTTGTGGGACTATTGATCCCGGTTTCCCAAACTATTACACTTTATTATGTTAAAGGAAAACTAATTGGGTGATGTTAGATAGATGCTTGTATTAAGAGAAAATAAATTGGGTGATGTTAGAGAGATTCTTAAGAGAAAACAAATTGGGTGATGTTAGATAGATGTTCATATTATAGGAAAACTAATTGGGCGATGTTAGATAGATGCTTGTATTAAGAGAAAACAAATTGGGTGATATTAGATAGATGTTTATATTGTAGAAAAGCTAATTGGGTGATGTTAGATAGATGCTCTATATTAAAGGAAAACTAATTGGGTGATGTTAGTTAGAAAATTGTAATGTGATTTCCTTTATGCTTAAGAGAACTTGTGATATCTAATGTGAGTGCAAGTTTTAATTTGCTTCAGCTATGTTATTGATATGTGGAATTAACTTTCCAACTAAGTGTGTAGGTATTTCTAACCAACCACAGATACTGGAGATCGTCCCACACTTGATGTTGTAATCCCTTGTGAAGCCGATCTGGTTCCACGAGGAACCAAGATCAACTCTATGTATGATGAAATGTTGTAATATTAATTTGCATGAGGTTAATTGGGTTAAGTCTACCCTCTTTTAATTTGAATTATGATATGTGTTGTAATAATTGTCTTTGAATTACATTTTTTAAATTTTAAGTTTTTCGAGACCCTTTTCTTGTGTTTTAACTTGACCCTAGGTGTTCTAACTAGGCTAAACTTGACCCTGGGTTATACCCCATGGGTCTAGGGTCCCTTTTGACTTGGGTAACCCTTGGTAAACCTCCATATGGTCACCTTAACTTCACACTGAAGTTAAGTGACGAATTTAGAGGTATGGGAGGGATAGGATGAGTGGTACCAACACTCAAACCCACCCCTTTTCACTTCCCAAGGTTAGAGATGACTCCAAGACCCACCAATTGTGGAGGACTTGACTTCAAGTCTCTCTCACAATTGGTGAGAGTACCCATGGAGTTGTGTGGTCCTTGAGAGGAAAGGAAGGGGACACATGTGTCACCTTTTCCCTCTTTAACTCCCATTTTCTCTCCCATGTGTTGGAGAGAGGACATGTGGTAAGGGGTGAGGGAGACTTTGGGGATGGGTGAGTGACATGTGTCAACACCCATCCCTTGGGACATGCTTGTAGTGGGGAGGAAGAGTGAGGAGGTGACAAGTGTCACCTCCCCATTCCTCTAATCTCATGGGTTGGGCTTATTTTAATCCCACTTGGGATAAGGTGAGGGGTTGTTGAATTTTTGAGAATTTTAATTGTTAGAAATTATTTTTGAGAAAAAAGATAGAGGGAGTTTGGTGGCTTATGTTGGAGGAGATTTTGGAGGAGCTCTACATCAACTTCTTCCATAATAGGGCTTTTAAAGGTTGGTTTTCAAGGCTAAGGCCTTCCTTTTATAATTTAGTTCGCTTGCATGAAGCATATGTGTGTGGTGAATTTCCTTGAGTGTTATTGTTATTGTTGGGAAATTTTGGTTGGGTGTTGTAAGAGCCTCTCCCACTTGGGAGAAAATGCTCAACAAGTGTGGGGTAGGGGAGGAGTGATCCTCCTCGAGGTCATTACCTTGTTTTGGGATGTTGAAAGCCTTGAGGGCATTTTATGTGATTTTGAGCAATTTGTTACATGGCTTGAGAGCCAAAATATGAATACTTTTAAAAATTTTGTTAACATGTTGGCTTGAGGCCATAAGAGAAATTGTGTTGAGATATTTTGAAGGAGTGGCACTCTTGAGTTGAGTGTGTCCACTCTCCTATCCCTTTGAACTCACCTTGGTTGAGTTCGTGTGTTGTGTTTTTCCTATGGGTATAATTTTATGTTTTTGGGATGTATGCATGCCTTGTTGTGAAATAGAATTGAGTTCCTTATGTGTGTGGATGAACACCCTAGTTCGGGGGTGACCCTCTTGCAGGTCTACGGTAGGGAGGAGAGCAAGATGTGTGGTTTCTTTTCCCATTGTGTGATATGCGGGTTCCTTGGAGCTTAGTGTGAAGTTGAAGAAATTCCTTGTCTTGGAAAATATTTTATTTTCCTTTACTCTTAAAGCTCATGAGAGAGAGCTTGGCCTTCTTGGAGATCTTACCATTGTTAGTTGTCAAGATGAGAACTTGGTTCTCTCTTTTGGTTGTAAAATTACATTCTTGAAGTTGTGTGTTGGACATTTATCATTGAATTGAAAGTTAGAAATTGTTAGTTTAAATGTATATTATTCAAAAGTTGATTGAAGAAAAATTTGATTTATAAGTTATTTCATTGTATGTCATAATGAATTGTCAATTGTTAAGTTGTGAATTTGTTGCCATGACAAATAAGAAAGTTATAAATTGTTATTTTGAAAAAGAGAAAATTAGTTGTTATAGATTTGAACTATCTAAATTATGTGTATATTCTTCCCTTCAAAAAAAAAAAAATTTGTGATATTCAATATTGTAATGAACATATTTTTGTCTTATTGAAAGTTTGATATATATATATATATAGACACAAATCCTTGCTTATTGTTTTTAAAGAAAATTTGAAAGTGGATTGAAGGAAGGTTTAAGTTAAAAATATATAGTTATATTTAAGCATGTGTTTTAAATGAATGTGTTTACAAGAATTAAAATAGAAAACTGATTTAGTATTTTACTTATAACACATGGGAATTCATTTTATGAATATATATATATATATATATATATATATTGTTAATTTTATTATATTAAATAAACTGTGAAACTGAAACCTTTGTATATATAAATATAGCATTAAATAAATTGTAATAGAATTAAATAACATAAATTAAAAATTAAAATACTGAAAAAAAAATGAAGAGACTGTATTTTTTTTGTGACAGTCGCATTTTTTTTTACAGAGGGTAATTTTGAGGTATACGGTGGGGGGGTTCGAACCACCCCACCGCCGAACTTTGGGTGTTTGGTGTGGGGAGAGGGGTAGAGCCCCCACCCACACCCCATCATATGGGATGTGGGTGGGGGCTCCATCCCCCTCCCCACACTCCCATTACATTTAAACCCCATGGCCCCCTTGCACCGTTTGCCGCTCCCCTGTGCAGAACCTCCACCCGCGACCTCCCTTAGAACCTCCACCCTCTCCACCTCCCGTGACCTCCACTCAGAACCTCCGCGGCTCTCCTTAGCTCTGCGCACCTCCACCCTGCGGCCGCTCCACCACCGCTGCCGTTGTCTCCATACCACCATAGCCCTACAACAAAAAAAACAAACAACAAAGCAAATAAAAATTAGGGCTTCCACAATTTTAAAACAAAACAAAAATATATTTAGAGTCTTCAATATCTACCCTAATGAAAAATACAAAAGGAATGTCTGGTTCATATTTATAAAAGAAAATCTAAAAAAATAACAATTATTTAATAAGAATATATATATATATATATATAAATTCTAATTATAAGAAAATGTGTTTTGGGGTTTGACAATTTTCACAAATGAAACACAAAGAAAAAGAAAAGAAAAATATAAATATATTTTATTAAAGAAAAACCTAGTGTTATAAATGCAATAAGCTTATATGTGTGTGTGTGTGTGTGTATTTATAACTTCACATTTATTTGAAGCCATCATATGCATTTCATATGTGGCCATTTAAACTCAACCTATAATTTGAGAAAACAACAAATTGAGAAAATGAGAGAAAAATGAGAGAAAAAGAGAAAGAAAGATAAAAGTGAAAACAAAGAGGAGAAAATGCACGACTTTTCTAGAATAGGGCTAAGAGTACTAATTAAGATTTAATAATCCATTAATCATGATTAGAGCAATATAATTAACAAAATTAATTTAAACGTTGAATTAAACCTAGAGCGGAAACCTAGTGGATTTCATCAAACGAAGTTAGTAAGTCCTATTTACATGATCTAATCTACCAAGAAATTAGGAATATTGTAAATGATGCAGAGATAACTCTGATTGATAGAGAACATGAAGGAGATCAAATTAGTATTAAATTACAGAAAACACGAAGGAGAACAAATTTATATTAAATTTTAGAAAACGTGAAGGAGAACAAATTAATATTAAATTTCAGAAAACGTGAAGGAGAGCAGATGATCGGACTTTGTTGAAAAATGTTCAAATTAACTTAATCAACTGTATTCCAATGTAATTAGTGAGATGTAAGAAATTTATTAACCTAAGTCAGGAAACCTCTTGATCAGATTAGTGTTAGTACAATAAACCCTACTCACGCCCGTAAGGCGATACGCTGCCAGAATTTCTTGAAATTTAGGGTTTAGTTAGGTTAGGGAAGTCTAACCCTATTAGCAACATTAACCATGTCGCGATGACCCCCTTGTTGGCCTTCTTGCAATTGGTATGCGCACATGTGTGTATTACGCCACTTTCAACTATTTTGTTTGGGCTTTAAGTGCACGCCACTGAACACGCTTATGCGTGCGAGGGGGGTTCTAGGGAAGCGTGGAATTTTTTTTGATATTTCGTGTCATGAGCACATGACAAATGTGGACATGACACGTGTGATGTGTGTTGTGACCACATGGGAAATGTGGGAATGACATTTGGTATCAGAGCTTAGGTTTAAACACTGGGTATATTTGGGCACGTTATTTTTTCTGCAACTTTGATTAATTAGTGCCTACCTTATTTTTGTAGGATGCCTCCCCGACGTGTTCAACAAGCACGATCATGCAACACTGCGTCCGTTGAGGTGCATAGCGATTCCTCTACAGAGGGACAGGCACCTGTAGTCATAGCAAATTATCCAGTACCACAGGCATCACCTATACTTGATATAGGTCCTCAGATTTTACAAACATTACAGGCCATGTTAGAGAGGTTATCGCCAGCTATTCCAGAGCCACATGATGAGCCTCGCGTCGATCTGCAAGAGGAGCCACGTAAGGAGCCGCATGCTGAGTCACGTGCTGAGCTACATGTGGAGCCCCACATCGATCCACGAGAGGTGCCACGTATGGAGCCCTTCGTAGAGATACCTGATACTACAGTGGAGGAGGTAGGGTCAGCCTACCGCTCACAGAGTAGGAGTCCTCTGAGACTTTCGAGACGAGATGAGACCATGAGAGTAGAGCAGATACATCATGGACTGTATGAGTATGGTTTGGATGAGCCGGTTATAGGACTTAGAGACAGAGGAGATCCCATCAGAGACCTGCTTAGGATTAATCCACCTACCTTCACAGGAGCTATAGAGGGAGCTATGGCCGAGGCTTGGCTCATCAGTTTAGATAGGTTCTTCGCATTGCAACATTATGGGAGCAACACAAAAGCACGAGTGGTAGTACACCTTCTGAGAGATGCAGCAGCTACCAAGTGGCGCACTGAGGAGTGCAAGCACCGGTTATCCTTAGCTACACTCACGTGGGACATATTCATAGAGCACTTTAATGTGTGTTACTTGTCAGATCACTATAGACAGCGTCAGATAGATGAGTTCCATGATTTATAGCAGAGAGGACTCACAATTGCTCAGTATGAGAGCCAGTTTATTGAGCTTTCTTGTTACGCAGAATATCTCCATGATGAGAAAATCCTAGTGGACAAATTCATCAGAGGTCTGAATCATGGGATAGTAGGACTAGTGCGTATGGCAAACCCCCAGACTATGAGTGAGGCTATCAAAAAGGCTTACATTGCAGAGGAAATTTAGGGACGAGGGCAGAATTCACGCCCGCAGTTTCAGGACCGTAATCACCAGCAGCAGTAGAACTTTCGAAGACCACAATCCATACCACAAAGAGGAGGATTCAATTCTTCATCATTACCTCCTAGGCCTCCACAGCAGTAGCAACAGCAACAGCATCAGTAGAGGTCTAGACACCAGCAGAGGGCTCAGGGAGGATAGAACCGTGGTTGGCAGCAGCAGGGCCCACATAGAGATCAGAGACAATAGGGATCATCTGCGAGACCTGTAAGGTCTCAGTAGTCTTACAGAGGTTCACAGGGGTCCACTAGACGGACTAAACAATAGCAATCGGGTAGGACTCAGTTAGGATAGTTACAGGCTAGGGGCCCGTGTTATGTATGTGGTGGGGTAGGGCATTTGGCTAGAGAGTGTCCACAGGGATTTACAGTAGGGGGACAACCCTGTTTAGGAGGATCTGAGCAGACTATAGGTGATGTGGGCAAGTTGCACCGCATGTTTGTAGTGGTTGACAACCACCAGGCTGACTTCCAGGCCTCAGTTATTGAGACAGCAGGTATGATTGGGGATTTTCCCATCTCTATTCTTTTTGACTCTAGAGCTACTGACTCTTTTCTGTCTACATCGTTAGTGGAACGTTGCAGGCTGGTGGCTTCTAGGCAGGACATTAGGTGGGAGGTTGAGTTGGTCTCTGGGGCTAGGATGTCAGTAGATACCTTGGTTAGAGATTGTGAGATCTCCTTGGGTTCCTTCACTACATCATGTGACCTTAGGGTTATGCCATTAGGATCTTACGGTGTAGTTTTGGGTATGGATTGGCTTGTGGATCATAGAGCCAAGCTAGATTGTCGCCAGAGGATGATTAGCTACTTAGACGATCATGGCTCACCGGTTGAGTTAGTGGGTATATAGAAGCCCGCAGCAGTATGTATGATATCCACTCAGTAGCTTAAGCACTGCATGCAGAAAGGGTGTCAGTTGTTCGCTATCACGATCAGTGACAGATCAGAGGATGAGCCTGAGGCTTCATTGGATGATCACCCTATCCTGAGAGATTTTGCTGACGTGTTTTTGCCAAAATTACCAGGTATGCCTCCACGCAGAGAGGTTGATTTCCACATTGATCTAGTGCTAGGTGCCGAGCCAGTGTCTCGTGCACCGGATGACTATACATGAGCTTACAGAGCTCAAATTGTAGTTAGAGGAATTACTTGAGAAGGGACACATCTAACCTAGCATTTCGCCTTGGGGCGCACCGGTTATCTTCATGAAGAACAAAGATGGGTCTCTTCACTTGTGCATGGACTACAGGCAGTTGAACAAGGTGACGGTGAAGAACCGTTATCCTCTACCTAGGATTGATGACCTCTTTGACCAGATGCAGGGAGCTAGAGTGTTCTCAAAAATTGATCTGAAATCTGGGTATCACCAATTGCATATCACAGAGGCAGATATTCATTAGACTACTTTTCGAACTAGATATGGCCATTATGAGTTCAGAGTGGTACCCTTCGGTTTGATGAATGCCCCTGCAGTGTTCATGAGTCTCATGAATGGGGTGTTCCGCACTTACTTGGATCAGTTCGTGATCATTTTTCTTGACAATATTTTGATCTATTCGCTGACCGAGGAGCATGTGGATCATTTGCGTCAGGTGTTGCAGTGCTTACGAGAATAGTAGCTTTATGGCAACCTGGCGAAGTGTGTCTTCTTCAGGACAGAGGTGCAGTACTTAGGGCACATCTTATCAGGTGATGGTATCTCCATAGATCCATCAAAGATCAGAGTGATTCAGGACTGGCCAGCATCCACCAGTGTGATAGAAGTCAGGAACTTCATGGGATTAGTTGGTTATTACCGTAGATTCGTTGAGGGCTTTTCCAGATTAGCGCATCCCATCACTTCCCTTCAGTGAAAAGGGAAGGGTTTCACTTGGACTGAGCAATGTGAGAGGGCCTTTGGGGTCCTCAAGGAGTGTCTTACCAGTGCTCCCATATTAGCAGTTCAAGATCCTGTAGAGGATTTTGTTGTTTGCACAGATGCATCACTAGAGGGTTTGGGAGCTGTGCTTATGCAGGGTGGTAGAGAGATTGCATATGAATCACGTAAACTCAAGACACATGAGCTAAACTACCCTACTCACGATTTAGAGCTCGTAGTAGTTATTCATGCTCTTGTTCGTTGGAGACACTTCCTTTTGGGTCGACGCTTTGAGCTCCATTCGGATCACCATAGCTTATAGTACATTTTCACACAGCCCAATTTGAACGCCCACTAGCGGCATTGGATGGAGTTCTTATGCGAGTATGACTTTGATGTCCACTACATCAAAGGGAAGGAGAATGTGGTCGTTGATGCCTTGAGTCAAAGGCGCCACAAGATCCTGACCTTGACATTGATGGTGGACTTGAGAGAGCATATCTTATAGCATTTGCCTAAGGACGAGTGGTTTCTTGAGGTGCAGCAGGAAATCTAGAAATAGAGGGCCCTTAAGGGCAGATTCGCAGGATATTCCCTTGAGCTTGATGGTTTTCTTAGACATTATCAGCACATCTATGTACCCTGTGTGGGTGATCTATGTGCAGTGATTCTTTTAGAGGCTCATAGAGCACATTATGTAGCACACCCAGGAGTGAAGAAGATGCATGCTGATTTGTGACAGTTATACCATTGGGACGGTATGAGATGAGACATTGCAGAATATGTTGCTCGTTGCCTTGAGTGCCAGAGGGTCAAGGCTGAGCATCAACATCCAGCAGGACTGTTGTACCCTCACGAGATACCTGAGTGGAAATGGGACACCATTTCCATGGATTTTATTGTTAGTCTACCTATGTCATCATGTCACCATGATGCCATCATGGTGACGGTTGACAAGTTGACCAAGGTGGTGCATTTCTCACCTGTTCGCACTACATATAATGCACCATCCATGGCGAGAGTGTTCTTAGATCAAATTGTCAAACTTCATGGAGTACCTTACTGCATCATTTTTGATAGAGACTCAGTTTTCACTTTAGCTTTTTGGAGAGCCTTACAGTAGGTGTTAGGCACACAACTCAACTTCAGTTTAGCTTACCATCTTGAGACTGACGGACAGACAGAGAGAGTTAATCAGGTGTTGGAAGACATGCTTCGTATGTATGTTATGGACCATCAGTCTAGATGGGAGGAGTATCTGTATCTGGTTGAGTTTGCCTACAATAATGGGCTTCACAACTCGTTGGGTATGCCTCCTTTTCAGGCTTTATACGGCAGACCATGCAGGACACCATTGAGTTGGGATCAGATAGAGGACAGGGTTGCCATTGGTCCAGAGATAGTTCAGGATATGGAGCAGCAGGTCACACTGATTAGACAAAGACTTCAGGAGGCACATGATAGACAGAAAAAGTATGTCGATGCTAAGAGAACTGATCGAAGCATCTCACTAGGTGACAAAGTATTTTTGAGAGTGCGACTACACAAGAGTCCAATGTGTTATGGAAAGGGCTCTAAGCTCGCACCTCAATTTGTAGGACCTTTTGAGATTTTGGAGAGGATAGGACCTGTAGCCTATCATCTAGCCTTGCCACCTAGCCTATCGCGTATCCACGATGTCTTTCATGTTTTAGTTTTACGACGATACATCTCTGACTTATCTCACATATTGGATTGGAGTGCTCTTTAGGTAGAAGCATACAGACAGCTTGCTTTGGAGCCAATTCACATATTGGCTCGTTAGACGCTGGGCCTTCGAGGTTGAGAGCTGGACCAGGATAGAGTCCAGTGGGACATGTACAATGAGGTCACTGCGACATGGGAGGATGCAATGAGACTGAGGACTCTTTATCCTCACCTCTTTGATAACTTCCAGGAGGAAGTACAGTCTTAGGGGGGAAGGATGTGAGGCCTACCTTTTTCATTTTTGTTCATGTGACTATTTACCTTACTGTTGCTGATACTTTTAGACTTGTGTGACTGTTGATCCCGGATTCCTAAACTATTAGATTTTATTATGTTAAAGTCTAACTAATTGGGTGATGTTAGATAGATGCTTGTATTAAGAGAAAATAAATTAGGTGATGTTAGATAGATGCTTAAGAGAAAACAAATTGGGTGATGTTAGATAGATGCTTGTATTAAGAGAAAATAAATTGGGTGATGTTAGATAGATGCTTGTATTAAGAGAAAACAAATTGGGTGATGTTAGATAGATATTTATATTGTAGGAAAACTAATTGGGTGATGTTAGATAAATGCTCTATATTAAAGGAAAACTAATTGGGTGATGTTAGATAGATGCTCTATATTAAAGGAAAACTAATTGGGTGATGTTAGATAGATGCTCTATATTAAAGGAAAACTAATTGGGTGATGTTAGTTAGAAAATTGTAATGTGATTTCCTTTATGCTTAAGAGAACTTGTGATATCTTATGCGAGTGCAAGTTTTAATTTGCTTCGGCTATGTTATTGATATGTGGAATTAACTTTGCAACTGAGTGCGCAGGTATTTCTAACCAACCACAGATACTGGAGATCATCCCACACTTGATGTTGTAATCCCTTGTGAAGCCGATCTAGTTCCACGAGGAACCAAGATCAACACTATGTATGATGAAATGTTGTAATGTTAATTTGCATGAGTTAATTGGGTTAAGTCTATCCTCTTTTAATTTGAATTATGATATGTGTTGTAAGAATTGTCTTTGAATTATATTTTTTAAATTTTAAATTTTTGGAGACCCTTTTCTTGTGTTTTCACTTGACCCTAGGTGTTCTAACTAGGCTAAACTTGACCCTGGGTTATACCCCATGGGTTTAGAGTCCCTTTTGACTTGGGTAACCCTTGGTAAACCTCCATATGGTCACCTTAACTTCACACTGAAGTTAAGTGACGAATTTGGAGGCATGGGAGGGATAAGATGAGTGGTACCAACACTCAAACCCATCCCTTTTCACTTCCCAAGGTTAGAGATGACTCCAAGACCCACCAATTGTGGAGGACTTGACTTCAAGTCTCTCTCACAATTAGTGAGATTACCCATGGAGTTGTGTGGTCCTTCTTGAGAGGAAAGGAAGGGGACACATGTGACACCCTCTCCCTCTTTAACTCCCCTTTTCTCTCCCATGTGTTGGAGAGAGGACATGTGGTAAGGGGTGAGGGAGACTCTAGGATGGGTCAATGACATGTCAACACCCATCCCTTGGGACATGCTTGTAGTGGGGAGGAAGAGTGAGGAGGTGACAAGTGTTACCTCCCCATTCCTCTAAGCTCATGGGTTGGGCTTATTTTAATCCCACTTGGGATAAGGTGAGGGGTTGTTGAATTTTTAAGAATTTTAATTGTTGGAAATTATTTTTGGGAAAAACGATAGAGGGAGTTTGGTGGCTTATGTTGGAGGAGCTCTACATCAACTTCTTCCATAATAGGGCTTTTAAAGGTTGGTTTTCAAGGCTAAGGCCTTCCTTTTGTAATTTAGTTTGCTTGAATGAAGCATATGTGTGTGGTGAATTTCCTTGAGTGTTATTGTTATTGTGGAGAAATTTTGGTTGGGTGTTGTAAGAGCCTCTCCCACTTGGGAGAAAATGCTCAACAAGTGTGGGGTAGGGGAGGAGTGATCTCCCTCGAGGTCATTACCTTATTTTGGGATGTTGAAAGCCTTGAAGGTGTTTTATGTGATTTTGAGCAATTTGTTACATGGCTTGAGAGCTAAAATATGAATACTTTTGGAAATTTTGTTAACATGTTGGCTTGAGGCCATAAGAGAAATTGTGTTGAGATATTTTGAAGGAGTGGCACTCTTGAGTTGAGTGTGTCCACTCTCCTACCCCTTTGAACTCACCTTGGTTGAGTTCGTGTGTTGTGTTTTTCCTATGGGTGTAATTTTATGTTTTTGGGATGTATGTGTGCCTTGTTGTGAAGTGGAATTGAGTTCCGTAGGTGTGTGGATGACTTCTCTAGCTCGGGGGTGGCCCTCTTGAGGGTCTACGGTAAGGAGGAGAGCAAGATGTGTGGTTTCTTTTCCCATTGTGTGATATGTAGGTTCCTTGGAGCTTAATGTGAAGTTGAAGAAATTCCTTGTCTTGGAAAATATTTTATTTTCCTTTACTCTTAAAGCTCATGAGAGAGAGCTTGGCCTTCTTGGAGATCTTACCATTGTTAGTTGTCAAGATGAGAACTTGGTTCTCTCTTTTGGTTGTAAAATTACATTCTTGAAGTTGTGTGTTGGACATTTATCATTGAATTAAAAGTTAGAAATTGTTAGTTTAAATGTATATTATTCAAAAGTTGATTGAAGAAAAATTTGATTTATAAGTTATTTCATTGTATGTCATAATGAATTGTCAATTGTTAAGTTGTGAATTTGTTGCCATGACAAATAAGAAAGTTATAAATTGTTATTTTGAAAAAGAGAAAATTAGTTGTTGTTATAGATTTGAACTATCTAAATTATGTGTATTATTCTTCCCTTCAAAAAAAAAGAAAAATTGTGATTTTCAATATTGTAATGAACATATTTTTGTTGGAAAAATATGTATTTTTGTCTTATTGAAAGTTTGATATAAAAATATATATATAAATAAATAAATAGATACAAATCCTTGCTTATTGTTTTTAAAGAAAATTTGAAAGTGGATTGAAGGAAGGTTTAAGTTAAAAATATATAGTTATATTTAAGCGTGTGTTTTAAATGAATGTGTTTACTAGAATTAAAATAAAAAACTGATTTAGTATTTTACTTATAACACATGGGAATTCATTTTATGAATATATATATATATATATATATATATATATATATATATATATATATATATATATATATATATATATATTGTTAATTTTATTATATTAAATAAACTATGAAACATATATATATAGCATTAAATAAATCATAATAGAATTAAATAACATAAATTAAAAATTAAAATACTGAAAAAAATAATAATAAAAAAAAATGAAGAGACTATATTTTTTTTGTGACAGTCACATTTTTTTTATAGAGGGTAATTTTGCGGTATACGGTGGGGGGGTTCGAACCCCCCCCACCACCAAACTTTGGGTGTTGGGTGTGGGGAGGGGGGCGGAGCCCCCACCCACACCCCATCATATGGGATGTGGGTGGGGGCTCCGTTCCCCTCCCCACAAAACTTTTTTACTTTTAAACCCTGCGGCCCCCTTGTAGCGTTCGCCGCTCCCCTTTGCAGAACTTCCACCCACGACCTCCCTCAGATCCTCTGCCCTCTCCACCGCTCGCGACCTCCACTCAGAACCTTCACAGCTCCCCTTAGCTCTGCGCACCTCCACCCTGCGGCTGGTCCACCACCGCGGCCGCTGGTCTCCATACCCCCACAGCCTTGCAACAAAAAAAAAACAAATAGCAAAGCAAATAAAAATTAGGGCTTCCACAATTTTAAAACAAAAACAAAATATATTTAGGGTCTTCAATATCTACCCTAATGAAAAATAGAAAAGGAATGTATTGTTCATATTTATAAAAGAAAATCTAAAAAAATAACAATTATTTAATAAGAATATATATATAAATTCTAATCATAAGAAAATTTGTTCTGGGGTTTGACAATTTTCACAAATGAAATACAAAGAAAAAGAAAAGATAAGAAAAATATACATATATTTTATTAAAGAAAAACCTAGTGTTATAAATGCAATAAGCATATATATGTGTGTGTGTGTGTGTGTGTGTGTGTGTATTTATAACTTCACATTTATTTGAATCCATCATATGCATTTCATATGTGGCCATTTAAACTCACCCTGTAATTTGAGAAAACAACAAATTGAGAAAATGAGAGAAAAAGAGAAAGAAAGATAAAAGTGAAAACAAAGAGGAGAAAATGCATGACTTTTCCAGAATAGGGCTAAGAGTACTAATTAAGATTTAATAATCCATTAATCATGATTGGAGCAATATAATTAACAAAATTAATTCAAACGTTGAATTAAACCTAGAGCGGAAACCTAGTGGACTTCATCAAACGAAGTTAGTAAGTCTTGTTTACGTGATCTGATCTACCAAGAAATTAGGAATAATGTAAATGATGCAGAGATAACTCTGATTGATAGAGAATGTGAAGGAGAACAAATTAGTATTAAATTATAGAAAACGCGAAGGAGAATAAATTTATATTAAATTTTAGAAAACGTGAAGGAGAACAAATGTTCGGGCTTTGTTGAAAAATGTTTAAAATAGAAAATGTGAAGGAGAATAAATTAATATTAAATTTTAGAAAATGTGAAGGAGAACAAATGTTTAAACTTTGTTGAAAGATGTTTAAATTTAGAAAATGTGGAGGAGAACAAATTAATATTAAATTTCAGAAAACGTGAAGGAGAGCAGATGATCGGACTTTGTTGAAACATGTTCAAATTAACTTAATCAACTGTATTCCAATGTAATTAGTGAGATGTAAGAAATTTATTAACCTAAGTCAAGAAACCTCTTGATCAGATTAGTGTTAGTATAATAAACCCTACTCACGCCTGTAAGGCGATATGCTACTAGAATTTCCCAAAATTTAGGGTTTAGTTAGGTTAGGGAAGTCTAACCCTATTAGTGACTTAACCACGTCGCGATGACCCCCTTGTTGGCCTTCTTGCGATTGGTATGCGCACATGTACGTATTACCTTGCTTTCAACTGTTTTGTTTGCACTTTAAGTGCATGCCACCAAGCACGCTTACGCATGCAAGGGGGTTTCTAGGGAAGCATAGGAAATTTTTTGATATTTCGTGTCATGACCACATGACAAATGTGGACATGACACGTGTGATGCATGTTGTGACTACATGGGAAATGTGGGCATGACACTGTTGCATTGATGATAAGGATTGGATGAGTTGTGTGCTGAGGATATTAAGAAAATTAGTCCTATCAGAAACAGAGAAGAACAGTGAAGTCAGTGAGGTAAAGATCCCAGCTAATATGAATATAAGAGGATGTGCTTCAAATGGTTTGTAGATATACGTCTTAAGATGATCCAGTAAAGATTTCAGAGGTCCGTATGAAGATCTGAAGAAGTTATGGCCACTCAAGTAAAATCGGCTCCGACAGATGTTCAGAGGTGACAGAGTGACATAGATAGATCTAGTGAGCTCCGAAAATGCAATATCTTGTTCTGCGGATTTGGTGAAGTGTTTAGGAAGTTAATGTGAATTGACAACTCAATTGGTTCATGGTCTCGAGGTCCGCAAGTATCTATTCCAATATGATAGTGATGACAGACTGTGTTCTTGAGGTTCCAAATGAAGGAGAGAATGATTTTAGTAAGCAGAAGTAGTGTGGATGTTCTTGGTGATTCAGGCAAGCTTATGGAGTTCTTTGGATTGTTTCCAGTTCGTTTTGGTGGTCCACATTGAAGATTGAGCTTGAAATTGAAGAATTACTTCCGGATGATGATGTTCTTCCCAAGTCAGGCCGACCGGATGAGTTACACATTATGCGGATGATATTGAAGGCGTTCTTTGAAGAATGGCGTGTTCCTGAAGAAAGATTGGAGTCTTAGATCTGTGTGGCCGACAGTGTGTTGATCTGTGTGAAGTCCTTTTGTAATTAATCATGTTGCATTTATGTGTTTGCTCTGTAATGTAATGCTGACTTGGATGATTATCCCTAAGTCAATGTCTTGTATAAATAAAGAGTTGTAAGGTCATTTCAATGTGATCTTGTGGAGATGAGAGTGTGGTAGAGAGGAAATGAGCGAAAGGCAGAGCAGAAGTATTGGGCTTAAATGGAACTCACTCAAGAATGGTGAAGATGCTATTCTTTAGTTCAAGTATGTAATACTTATTAGTCTATAGACAGTGTGTCTCCTATAGGTAGTGAGCCTCTTGTGAGCAGTGTGCTCGGGCAGTGAGCCCTAATTGGCATGTGCCATTTTGTTCTTTCTATTCTTCTAACAGAGAATATAATCTTGGGTTAGTCACCCCGTGGTTTTTCCCTTAACCAGGTTTTCCACGTCAAAATCTTGGTGTCTTATGTGTTAATGTGTTTCTGCTCTTGATTTAATGCATTATGTTTCCATGATTGATTTATTATTATGCTGTTGAATTACAAAGTGGATTTAAGTGTTTAATTAAAGAAAGTTTTAGACAACTGATTCACCCCCCTCTCAGTTATACGTCCTGAATCTAACATCTCCCCCTTTGGTATTGATGGCAACACTTAGTGAAAAATGACTAAGTGTCACTGTAACTCCCCCTTTGCTTGTGTTCCATCTCTCCACACTACTTATCGGTGCTCCCTTAATGCTAGATTCCTCATTTTTCACTACTCTTTAGTCCCCCTTTGACATCAATGGCAAAGGGTGGGATGAGATGGATCCTTCTAATATGTGGGCATGATCTTCTCCAGCACTCTGGATGCAATACTTAGCAGCTCACAGTCCTTTATATGAGATTTTAGGAGTTTTTCTTTGGCTTTGGCTTGAGCAAAAGATGCTATCTTCATTATATGAACTGGAGAGAGAGGGTCCAGATTCAGTGGCCCTTGAATCAACTCTAGTTCATCTAATTCCACAAATTCATTGTCTAAGAAACCTTGCACTACTTCTGCAGTGTTTCTTATAGTCTCATCTTCCTTGCCTTTGGGGGCATCCAAACTGATTTGCTTATTGCCATCAACAGTATTTGTCTCTTCTTTCTGCACTTCCTCTTCTAGAATAGAGGAGTCTAAGGCCTTAGATTGCTCTTCATAAATTTTCTTTAATCCTTCAACATCCATGTTAGAAGGCTCTTCATTTGCTTCCTCTACAATGGGAAGATTGAACCTTTTCAAGGCACTCCGGAGAATTTCTTTTGTCTCATCAACTATTTGGTCGGTTTCTCCAAGCATGAGCTTATTCATTTTGGACTTTCTCTAGAATTCTTCTTTGGAATCCTTGAAAACCATGACCATTTGTTTTTGAGTGATAGTAGGACATAACTGTATCACTATTTGTTCTCGGATCTCCAAGTCTTTTACTTTTGCACTTTCTTTTCTAACTCCAGAACTTCTTCTAAGCTCTTAGGAATTGAGGAAATTATTTCAATGAAAGCTTTGTTATAAATGTTCAGGTACCTTACTATTGCTTCCTCAAGAATTCTCTTGTCTACATCATTGTACTCATCATAGAATTCTATTACCGGTTGTAGGTTTCCATCCACAGTAACTACTTTAATGATGTCTTCAATGGAGAGAGTGGGTCTCTCAACAAACTCTTTTGTCTTATGATCCTCATCATTCCTTTCATTCTTGGAAGGTTTGTTCTTGGCTTTCTTCAATTCTCTGACCTCCACATTTGATTATGTCTCTTCATCATCCTTAAGGCTCACATATGTTCTTGTGGCCTTAGACTTCTTTCTCTTTTGTCCTTTAACAGATGATTTGGCTTCCGGTTTAGCAGTTTTTGAGCTTTCAGGAGTGACAGGTGTAGAACTCCTGGTATATCTTGTCCAGGTAGAGGCTTCCACCAGAACGCTTTCTTTCTTTGCTCCTTCCCTTTCCTTTTCAAATTTCTCTAGTCTTTCTCTATTTGCATCTACTGCCTCCTTTGTTATGCCAAACTTCATAGCAAGTTCTTCAACCTCCCTCCTCACTTTTCTTTTTGACTCAGGCTTCCTTAATTCAACATGTATTTTTATGTTTAGCTCATCAAAGGTACAAAACCTCTCTGCTTGAGTGTCCTTGGGTTGGCTTAGCAAGTGTTGAACATGTACCTCCAATATGTTTTTGTCAACTTCATAACCCATGGGCATTACCCATATAATTCTTGGCTCAACTGCCTCCATTAGGCATTGATCTGTGTCAACCATGGAGCAAACTATGTCTTTGTATATCTCAACTATTGATTTTGGTAATCTTTCTCTTGCATGCATCATGCTCTAGAAATTCTTGAAGTAACCCCAGAGAGTTGTCTTTCAGGCTTGTGCATCACCAAGTCCATACAAATAATCTCTGATTTGAATTGCAACAGGTCTATCATTTGCCCAGATCAGACCTTTTGATCCCGGTACATCATTCATGTAATAGAAGAACAAGCACAATACTAGATTGCCGTACTTGAAGGAATTTTTCTTATCTTTCTTAATCTTCTTCAGATTCTCCATTAGTTGATTCAATAGAAGCTCACACAAATCATAATCTGTAATTTCTTTCAGCATTTGATATGCAGTATAGATTGTTGTACCAGATATAGAATTTTCCCTACTTGAGTGGTAAATCTTGTAACCAATTACAATTGATGCAAACTTGACATCCAGATCAGTAATATCATCTATAGTCATTGCCCTCTTGTCATATTTTGATCCGGTGGCTTCTGTTATCGTTTGATTTTTCACAGATTTGAGTACAGGTAACCCACCAGTTGAGTGCAATCTGGTTATAGCCCTGATGGCATCTTTGGTTATCTTAAATGGACTCATTAACCACATAAAGTTATCATGCATCGTACTCAAGACATATTGGACCCATTCGTCCTCTACAAAAGATAGGAAATGTATACAATGTGCAAAGTGCTTATCTTTTAGGGCCTTGAATTTTGGTTTGAGATCAAAATTCTCACTTCTTAACTGTTTATGATATATTTCCATCAATTCTAAGTCTCCAAATTCTTCAATGTTTGCATGAATGTAAACCCTAATAGCTTCTAAATGCAGAACACCGCACGTGATATAAGAAAACGCACCCAAGGGATCAACTTCTATAGATTTGTGAGGATTTTTCACTGGATCTACTCATAACTTCTTCATAACTTTAGCCTTTCAAAACATGCCTCTAAATCCGCAGACCATAAAATTACATTTTTAGATCATACTGGATCTATTTGTGTAATTTTTTTTTTACCAGATAGCTGCCGGAACTGGATCTACTCATAACTTCTTCAAATCTATATGCGGATTTCTCAACTTTTAACTGAATGATTTTTAGATGAACCTCCAAAATCCCTTTAATCTGTAACCTCTGATTCTTACTCAATGTGCCGAATTCAGGCACTTACTAGCTGGCTGGGAGAATTTGATCTTCTTTGCAGTTCCCCCTGAGCTAGAGCTCACCTTTTAATTTTCAGAAGAATTATCAGCACCGAATTCTAGTGTGGAGCCATCACCAATGTTAATCACACTCTTCTTTACCCAAGTCTTGCTCATATCCTTTTGAATGTCATCTGCATTCACTTTACCTTTGCCTTTGTCTTGTTTCTGATCATGTTTCATCGAACCTTTTCCATCATGATTTCTGCTCCTGCAGAATCTAGCTATATGATTGGATTTATTGCAATTGTAACACACAACATTTCCTTGCTTATTTGATTGATATCCTCTTGATTTGCACTGATTAGCCATATGCCCCATTCTATTGCATGCAAAGCATCTACCATTGAAAGAATTGTTCATTTGCATATTTATGCATTCATGAGATTTGTGACCATATCTTTTGCAGTTAAAACATTGACCAGAGAAGGATGGATTATTCTGATTCATTCTGCTCCTACACTAAGTTGTTTTATGACCAAATTTGTTGCAGTTGAAGCAGCTTCCATTGAAAGATGGATATCTTTAAGCATTAGGTTGTCTTACTGGAGGTCTTCTAGGCCTGTTTATTTGTCTTCCTGACCCAAAGTTCTTTTGACCAGATCTAGAGATTTCACCTTTCTCATATCCCAAGCCATACTTATCATCTACCCTCTTTTGACTTTTAAGTAGTACTTCAAGTTTGGTTGAGCTTATCTTGATTTTTTCTTTGTATTCATTTGCAGTTTCAAGATCTTGTTTAAGAGTGTCAATCTGTCTCTCAAGTTGTTCTTCATTGTATCTGGTTTCTCCAAGATCATACTCAAGATGTCTAATTATTCTCTCCATTTTGTAGCAATCTTCTGTCTTCTCCTTGAGGGATTGATTTAAGTTTTCTTTAGTCTTTCTCTTCTCTTCAATTTCTTGGGTAAATTTTATAACCCCTAATTCCATTTCATGTCTTAGCATAACAACTTCTTTTGATAGTTTTTCACATAGCTTTGTTTTCTCATTTAGGTCCTCATCAGTGTTATTGGCTTCATTTTGATCCGCTAATTTATGAAGTAGTTCCTTTCTCTTTTTCATGGAATTACTAATTTTTTCTTTCAGCTCATTGATGAAATCATCAGCGTTCTTAAGTTGCTCTCTCAAATTATTGACTTCAGCCTGGGATTGATCAAGATCATCTAAGACAGAATGTAGTTGTTCGTTCATGCCATATGCATCCATTGAAATTCCCAGATCCTCCTCAAGCTGTTAGGCTTTTTCTAAGGAATTTAGCTCTAATACCAATTGTTGGAAACACGACAGATAACTGAGAGGGGGGGTGAATCAGTTATCTCAAAACTTTCTTACTTTTACTTCCTTTTCTTATCTTAACATTCAGTGATATATCAAAACATGAAAGCATAAGAAAACATAAGAACTGAAATGAAATCAACACACATAACACAAGGATTTTTATGTGGAAACCTTGTTAAGGGAAAAACCACGGGGTGATTAACCCAAGATTGTATTCTCTGTTAAAACAATAAATAAGTACAAAATGGCACTTGCCAGTTAGGGCTCACTGCTCGAGCACACTACTCATAAGAGGCCCACTGCCTACATGAGACTCATTGTTTACAAAATCTTACAGATGATAACAAAGTGTTTGAAATGATGAACAACATCCACACATGCAAGAATTCAATTCCGGTTAGGCACAATATACTGATCTAGGACATTTCATCCTTCCTCTACTCAGTATCACTCTTCTGTCACATTTTGAGCTTGGATTACTGCCTTCGCACTTCTCTCTACTTTTCTTTGCACTTAATCCATCATAATATCACTTCCACACCTTCACAAGCTTGAATCCATTGGGTATATATATCTGCATCAAGAATTTTCGACAACTTTCTAGTCGACAACAAGAACACTTAGGATATTTGCAAGTTATTGTTCTGTCAGCTGAATTCATACTTGATTGATGATGTGCACCAAAAACTTAGGCATAGAAATCATTACCTATGTTGGCCAAAATCATATAACACCTCAAGTTACTTGATCAACACCTTCTGCACATTCGGATTGAGGTTTGATACCCTGTTGGCTAGTTCTTCCTTTGTCTACACTATCTAACTAGAGTCTGATACTCAGATGCTCATATCTTTCACATGCTTTGTCACCAAAGGCTAAATCTTTGGAATACAATAGTTTAGATACTCCTTATTACTCATCCAAATCTACAACATGCTAGGTTTCACCATCAAAGAGTTCCAGACCCAACTGTCGGACCTTATCATATGCTCTGTTCTTGACTACCGGACCAACCTATCTTCAATTTGACTTTTGGTATGAGTAATTTATGTACTATGGATGTGTGGGATATACTTTGTTGCCATCAATGACAACACTTATGAATCCTAGAAGTGTCTCTTGCCAACACAATAACCATAAAAAGAATGTGAGATCATGGCATCATACTTTGGGGACACAAATGAATTCTTGCTCATGTAATCATTTCTTCTTTCCATAGTTCTAAAATCAATAGCTTTATGACCAAACTTATTACAAGAGTAATAGTAACCATAAAAGGGTTGAGAGAACCTAGAAATAGTAGCCTGCCTAGGAGGAGGACCCCTAAAACCTTTCTTTAGATCATTGACCTTAATGAAGTCATCATCCAACTCCTGCTCCTCATTTTCAGTCTCTTCAGAGACTTCAGTGTAGGGTCCTTCCTTTTTCATTTCATACATGCCTTCAAGTATATCTATTTTTGAATTCTGACCTTTCTCAAATCCAAGGCCACCTTATTCTTAAGTGGTTTTTGACTGCCAATTATCTCACCAAGGATGTCTATGCTTTTCTTAAGTTTTAGACTCTTGTCTATCTGATCCTTTGCTTTCTCCAATTCCTTTCTTAGAAGGACAATTTCTTTTTCAAGTTTGCAACATTCAACTAATTTAGCATTGAGCTTAGCATTTAGGCAATCTACAACCTTTTTACCTTCTTCAATTTGAACTTTCATGTTAACAATTGTTTCTTCTGATTCTTTAAGCTTGGATTTATATTCTTCATTTTATTTGCTTGCTGCATCTAGATCTTCTATAGTAGAAATGAGTTCTCCTTTAAAATCAACTTCACATTCTTCTTCATTAATGATTGTCATATCTTTATCATCCTCCGGAGGATTCTTATCATTAACTAGTAATTCATTTCCCATGTGTTCCAATCTAAGATCTACCTCTGTTGTTAGATTGTATCAAGGAACCTTGCTTTGATACCAATTGCTGAACACACAGAAGTACTGAGGCAAGGTGAATCAGTACTTAATCAAATTCTTTCCTTCCAAAACATTCAAACAAATGTAAGTATTTAAACCATGAGAAATAGGAGAGCACACAACCATAACACTAGATTTATGTGGAAAACCCTAGAAGGGAAAAACAACGGCGAGAAAGTTGCTTGGATCTACTATCCAAATCCATCCACACAAAATAAAATAGGTTTACAATAACATTTATGGCCTACAACCCAAAGGAAGCTGCAACTCCCTGATATAGTTTTATGGGCTCCAACCCAAAGGAAGCTACAACTCTCTAATACAGTTTTATGGGCTCCAACCCAAAGGAAGCTACAACTCCCTAAAGTGCTACAACACTTACAAGAAGAGGCTCCAACCTCTGTACCAAAACATTTGATTGATTCTGATACTTCCACACCTCTACTCTATCACAATAGCATCACAACTTCCTCACATACCTCCGCAACATCACTTATGTACTAACCTTGAATGAATTGATCTTTTGCACACTTCATCATTATACTACATCTAAGATGATCTCAATTACACATTATCATTGCAAAAACATAACATATATATTTATCTTCAACAATCTTGATCTTACATTTATATCCTCTGCAAGTCTTCAAAACTTTACCTTTGTCGGCCATTAAGAAACATGTAACATGAAACGTGTAATGGCCTAGCTAGTCGGCTCCCAAAACAATTGCGGTAATGTAGGAAACAAATCCCATTATGTGGTTCAAACCAAGTGATAACTAGGACCTATTTTACCTTAACACACATCTCAAAGCTGGCGCACACTTCTAAACATACAGCACAATCACTTACACTCACAAAGTTGATATCACAAACACTTATTCTTCCATGCATTAGCTCCAGACCAAAAGTGGTACCAGAGACACAAAATGACATCATGCAGATCATGTTACAATCATTATATGACTTGCATAAAACATTAGATCATCCACTTCTTTCACCATTTCATGCTACTTCATGCTGCTGCAAACACTCAAACACTAAAGTCGGTAACCCTAACACAGTCTGAATACACTGTCTTGATATAGAACACTAAAAATCATTCTTGCAGTACACTCCACAACACTTGAACTTGAATAGAGCATACATTCTGATAATTTGATCTTATCTATCAATCCACAAAGAAAAATATTGTAGTGTGGTGAAAAGCGGTGGCTTTTTCTTTCTCCCTCTGATAGTCTTAACCAGCAACAAGACTTGTCTTCACACAGTTGACTCTAGAAACCACTACGATACAACATATCATTTGAAACTTGAATCATATATGCATCTTACCAGTATTTGGCTATCCTCCAAACTATAATGTCATGGATCTTCAATAGCGAAGACGTGCAGAGCAATATCCTAAACCTTTGTGACTGCACCAACCTTGTTTCATTACTACCTCCACTCTGCCAACCCTAAAACACTTTGTGGTAGGTTACATGATCTCAAATTTGAACCACATACTTTAGAGCAGTTACAAGCTATCTTTTCAATCCGTAGGCTCATATCTTCATTTGTGGAGATATGTGGTACAATTTCCTTAGCTTGTGACACCTTTCCTGACTGGAACTTAGACAAAATTATGCAACTTTCTTCATCAAGCACCAAATAACATGACTTCATATCATCAAAATACAACACAAGAAACCAAAACAACATATCAAACTCTTCAACACTTTCACAACTTACCCTTATCCATGAACTTCATAAGATAAGGTATGATTGTGTACAGATGATATTGATCCCTTATCTTACATTATCACTGCTCTTCTTATCTATTGATACAACTACATACAGATGATACTGATCATCACTCTCCTTTGATCTACCCCTTTGACATCACATGCAACAGTATGCCATCCACATCACAATTATTTTGACATCAATGACAATATATGCAACACTATTAAGTCTCCACTTAGATACTTTTTACTTTTTGTCTCACTTCATGTGGCTAAGACACATGTACTTGCCTTTTAAGACACCTTCTCATGCACACTTGACAAATGCTCTCATATTTGTCAAGTGAGCTAACATGAGTTGCACATTTGGAGGGGTAGTCATTCGTTCAATCCTACCTTCCTACCTCCTCATTCTTGCCTTTATATGCAAGGCTCTCATTGTACATTTGAGACACTCTCATTAATTGATAGATATGCATTTGTGCTTTATCATTTCACTAGTGGAACATTGTCTTAATGTTGCTTTTAGATTTTGGTTGCTCCAACAGTTAGGTGCCACCTCTATTTAGTCAAGGTCATCTCTATCTTAGACAGGTTGAGTGAACTAATCCACTAATTGAAAGTTCAACTCTTGACTTATTAATTAGGTTGAGTTAACTCATCTCTTGATTGAGAGTGATTAAGAGTTAACTCATACCTCTTGGGCATGCCATCTCCTTGATTCATGCATCCAAAAGGCCTATATATGTATGTTTCTCATTATAATTTTGTCTCATAATATTGAATATAGAATAGCAATTATTTCATTCATCTAGATTTGTGATTAGCTTGTAGGCATTAGTCTTGGGTAGGCTTGTTGATCACAACAAATTCTAACAAGTGTATCTAAAATAGAAGGATAAGTAATAACTGTTGAATGTACAAGACAACTGAGAGGGGGGGTTAATCAGTTGTAACTTATAATTCCAAAACCCTTAAACAAATTTAGATCCACACCAATTCAATTAACCCTTAAACTGTTATGATGATTAAGCATGAAAGAAAATAACAAAAACTAAATCAAATCAACATCAAACACAAGAGAACACCAGATTTACGTGGAAAACCCAAGAAGGGAAAAACCATGGTGAGGATCAGCTCATAATATAAAGTAGTATCAACACCAAAAAACAATAGGCTCACTGTTAGAAGGCTCACTGCCCAAAAGAAAGGCTCACTGCCAAAAGCTTACTGCTAGAATAGAGAAGAAGATAGAGAAGATTGTTACAAGGAGAAGACTATCTCAATGCAACAGAGAGTTCCACCACAACACCATCAACACCTTCGCAGTCATACTGAAGAATTGTAGACACCTTTGCTCACTGCATCCAGTAATCTAACACACGAAAGCTTGTACTATACCACACACTCTACCACACTATTATTCACATCACATACATCGTGCACACCCTTTCACAATCCCTTGATACTTATTTATACCGCCTTCAACCTTGAAAGCATTCTCCAAGGTTGGAAAATCTCCTTAGTTTCACAAATTCAAATTAGGTCGGACCTAAAACATTCCCGCAATGGAAAGGAATGAAGGCAGACCACAACACACCTTAGCTTGGACCTAAATTCATCCAAGCATGCCACTCCACACATCCACAATCACCGAAGTAACTTCGTAATTAGTGTAAACACCCAAGGTTGGCCAAACATGTGTTAACACAATGAAATTTTAAGTACACTTTCTCAAGGTAAAATTCAACTTTGCGGACTATATACCAGACTTTAACACAATCTAGAGTATTCCACGAACATCCTGAAATCCAACAAATTCCTCCGCAATAATTTTTACCTGCCGCACAACCTTATCCAGTTTATCCAGTATGCTTAACTATCTCTGTCATGCATTGTATCTCTAGAAATCAACTTCTAGAGCACCAAACCACAAACAACTTCAACCGAAGAAATATATGAACCTTATAGGCACACTTCTAGAACCGTACAACCTAAAACCACTTTGTGGAGAAATGCGGAGCAAAGACATTTCGCCTAGACATCTCTACAATCCTCTGCAAATCACAGTCTTCATACTAGTGAACACACCTCCCTCTGCACAATAATCTAGCATGCCAAATCCTGAATGTAGCATCTATAAACACCTCTAAACAACATATTCAAATTGCATGAATAGATCTTCAATATATAAGAAATGCAGAGAAAAATTAGAGCACTACACTGCAACACAAAACATCTTTACAACACACTATTTCCTATATTATTCAAATTTTCTCAAAAGCACTTGGAAACCAAGCACTAGAAGCATATTATCACCATCTTTAGCACTTCCTCATCATCAGAGGCATCATCCATTCAACACCAACTGATTAAACTCTTGCATCATTTCTTACTCATACAGTTGACACGAATGACAACACAAGCTTGTTGGCATCAATGACAACACCAACTGCACATACTTGCAACAATAACAAACTCTATTAAGAAGGAGAGATCACAAACATGATGAGACACCTCCATAGAAGACACATCCCCATCCATAGAATAAAACTTGATATGAAAGAATCAAGAATTAGGGGATCAAATGAAACAAAGCATAAATAGATCAAGATTTATAATGGAGGCATAGATAGAGGCTAAGGACAAGGAGCTATGAGAATCCATGATAGAAGGATGTAGTGCAATGATGTATAAATCAAGGGCGTGTACGTGTGTATCAAAGGGATTGGGGAATAAAGATTGAAACCCTAAGAGAAATGGACATATGCTCTAGGAATGAGGTGATAGATGATATAGATCAAAAAAATAAGTCTCTAATTAGATCTAAAATGAAACATAAGAGGTGCCACCAAGGGTGGGTAGGGTGGATGAAAGCAAAGACACACTATGCACCAAAAACTCTGGAGAAGAATAAAGCTATGAAGCACAAATATGAAAGGGAAATAAAATCCTAATCACATTTAAAATAGGATAAAGCAATCATAAAACACATATCTAAAAAACCTGAAATGAGAGGGCTAAACCCTAGGAGATATAGGACAAGTCAAGTTCACCAAAATGTAAAGAAATAAATGATTTACATAAATAATCTAGGCTAATAAATAAATACAAACAAATAAACACAAATTAACCTTAAATTAAGTTAGAGTTGGATCAATAAGCATGCAATGAATATTTAGAAATTAAATGAGGAAAGATGTACTTAGCTTTGGGAACAACAATGGAGAATATATGTTAATCATGTCATGTAGAATCCATTCATTATGATACAAATATTTATTGCATACAATCTTGTGAATGCAACAGAGTTGACATAGTCTCGAAATTCTGTGTAGTTCGATCCCAAGCCCCCCATGTTCAAACCCGAGCCACATGGATCTAATATGAGGCGTGGATTTGAACTATGACCCACATAAATAATCTAACAAGATGTAGACTTTAGTAAGCTAGTTCGCCCTGATTCTTTGATCTCTAATTTTCTTATAAGGATGGTGATGTTTATAAACACTTTTAAGGAGATAGTTGGATCACTATGATCAAGTTCTCCTAGGTCAACCCCCTAAACAAATTGCTTTATGGATCTAAGAGAATTTTTGAAGATAGCATGTGCAAACATGCAATTGGCCTATATGATTATGAGTTCGTTGTCCTTTAGAAAATCAAAGTGTGGTCTAAAGATTTGTCTTTGATAAGCGATATGAATTAATTACACATTGAAAGTCTTTAAATATGAAAACATGACAACAATTCAAAAAATGTGTGTTAAGTCAGCCGACAACACCCTGTGAAAAGAGGCAACAATTTTGGGATATAAATTTGAATTTTTTGGATTTCAAGTTCAATCTCATGGGCCTTAAGATTGAACCAAGTTCAATCCCGAGAAGTAAGGAAGTGAACAGAATAGAGAAAATGAATGAATTGAAGCATAGAGTGAATGTATGGAAATAGATGTGAATATGGATGTAATAAAGAACTAATAAATGACAAATATATGAAAATGTACATAAATGAAAGAAAATAAGATTGAAAAAAGATCAAGATATGAGCTAAACCTAATACAAAAATGTGGCACTTCTCAATATATAATTGTATTAAGACATTCTATCAAAATGAACCCAAAACTAAATGGAAATTAACATCAAATTTCACAGATTAGAGTACTCTATCTATATTTTTTATTAATATATAAATTTATAAAGTTTACCAATAAAAAAGAAAGATATTGAAAGCCCCATAAAACATTTATTAATAAAAAATAAAGACTAAAAAACATCTAAACTACAATTACAACGAATGTTCCATATTGGCATATGGTCCAAACACCTAATTGGCCCCAAAACCAAAAAAGAATTAGAACCACAAAACCAAAGTCCACGTGTCTCCTTTGAATAGCCTGCTATCCTAAATCCATATCCGGTGTATGTCCAACATGGCACACTATAATTGGTTGCACACAAAATCATCTTATCTGTTTGCCACGTGGACAAATAGCCGGGGCAGACGAGAGCCTTCGGATAGCCACACCTTGGACCTGCCCGAGCTGCCCAATCCATCCATAACATATCACAAACCCGAACCCACACACAACATTTCTGATTACAGAGCAGAGTAAGAAAGTAAAGCAGAGAAAAAAGAGAATGGCACAGGCAATGGCTTCCATGGCAGCAGCAGCATTTGTGGAGGGTGGTCACATGAGCACCGGCCGCTTATCCGCCACCAGTTCAGTCAAGCCAAACCTCTTCACAGTCCGTACCCACCACAGCAGCAGCCTCCAATGCTCTGCCTCTGAATCTGCCGCCCCCACTCAGAGTGGTCGCCGCTCCCTTCTGGGCCTCCTCGCCGCCACTGTGTCGGTGGCAGGAGTAGCCAACAAAGCCCTGGCAGCGGCCACATCCATCAAGGTGGAGGGTCCACCTCCCCCTTCGGGTGGCCTGCGTAAGTATTGTTATTAGTTATTATTGAAGTGGATGATATTTAAGTAGAGTGGTTCCAATTTGTATCTCAATCTGTGTGTCATTTACAGCGGGAACGAAGAACTCGGACGAGGCCAGAGACCTGGATTTGCCGCTGAAAGAACGGTTTTATATCCAGCCGCTGAAGCCTGTAGAGGCGGCGGCGAGGGCGAAGGAGTCGGCCAAGGAGATCTTGAACGTGAAGGAGCTGATAAACAAGAAGGCATGGCCCTATGTTCAGAACGACCTCCGGCTGAGAGCCTCATATCTCCGCTATGACCTCAACACTGTCATCTCTGCAATGCCCAAAGACCAGAAGATGTCACTCAAGACCCTCACCAACAAGCTATTCGACACCATGAACAACGTAATTACATTACTTTGTGATCTTTTATCAAGATTTAACTTCATAGTTATGTGATGTTTTATTAAGATTTAGCTGCATAGTTTTTGAGTCATTTTTCATTGAGCTATATTTTATATATAGTGAATTATAAGAATTCATTTTTCATAAGTATTAACGGTGATGTTGATAGGGATGAAGTAGCAGACACTCTAGGAGGTCACCCATCCCAATAACAAATCCCACATGCCCATTTAACCAGAGTACTCTCACAAACACATTTAACCATAAAGTTTCCTCAAAATCAAACTGATTTAACTTTCTACCCCATTTTCTTCTCATTCTGTAAGGGAATTGGCAGTCTCTCTCAGATCTGTCTCAAGTGAAAAGATAACTCTTGGAGATACCACTCTAACCCTACCTCTCCCTAATAACTTGGTTTGGATTAAAGAAAACTCACAAAAAACCAAATTTTGAAATGTCGCCTCAAACTAATGGGCACTCAACAGACGCCAATTGATTACTCAGCCATGCCTATCCCATTTCCACTCTACTTAAACATCATCTAATTCAAAGGTCAAACAGTCAATAACAATTTTTTATTTCATCTATACCAAAAAGTAGTAAATATTTATCCTATTTTTATCCATACTAAATCTTTGACTGTTAAACTGGATTATATTTAAGAATGTTAAATTGAATTATGTTTAAGAATAGCCCCATTTCCATTATTTATCTGTTATAACTTTTTCCTCTCCTTCCAAGAATCCTGAGAGGGTTTCCAGGGAGGCCTTAAAACGGTGGGAGAAAAGAGTTTTACAGTCGGAACTTTTTTGTAGAAATCTGTGAAAATTGTTTATTTTGTCTGTTTTTAATGTACACGTTGTTTTTGGCAGCTTGACTATGCCGCGAGAGAAAAGAGCACGCCCAAGGCAGAGAAATACTACGCCGAGACTGTGTCTGCTCTCAATGATGTGCTCGCAAAACTTGGTTGATTTGATTTTTAGTGGCCTGTAATCTTTTCAGATGTATGAGAAATTGTACAATTTTTTTCATGTCAAATTCAATGCAGTTGGACGTTTAGATAAATATTACTTTCTATTAGTGCTGATGTCAAGGCAATCCTGGCAAATCACCTAAACGTTAAGTAAGTTTGGTGAAATTATCAATATATACATATTTTTAGATTTGTCACAGTAACTAATTGATTTCCTAATAATGTCTCCCTTCGCTTTAACTTTGTGAAAGGCTTTACCAGAAAGAAGTTGCAGAATTGACTGTAAATTCTCCATTACATATAATCAGCCAAGAATGTGGTAATGAATTCTTTCCTTTATTATCCTTTCACATTAGTTATTCCTTGGAGTTATTTATATAGCAACCTCAAGGTTTAAATACCACAGGAATAACAAAGTAACCAGGTATGGAAGTTTTTGAGATGATAAGTATGGTGGGTCAATTTACATGGGATGGTCAGTGACTTTGAGAAATGTGGGAGTGATATTGAACAATTAAATGTGATTGACAAAGGTGTATTTAGCTCTAAGCTCAATCAAGAACAATTAATGTTAAGCTAGAAAATGAAATGCAATAGATAAGGTGTAGTTAGTTTTAGGCTTAATGAAGAAGAATAAACCTGGTGGAGCATAGATCTTGGAGTTCTAACATGGAAAAATAGGTGATCTGGGCGTGTTTACTATATGGAACTCTGCACTAAATTGTTGTTGTTTTTTGGGTTGAATCTACACCTATAGATCACTTTTGCATCCACAAATCTATCTCGTAACTCACAGGTCTAATCTTGATGGTTGCATAATTCTACTTTATGATTCACTAAATTCACTAACATTTGCTCTGCAATGAAGATTGATGATATTTAAGAGTATTTGGGAGGTTGTTGAATGGCTAGGGGACAAGTTCTCTTATGTCAAGCCCCAAGAAAAAAATGGCTTTATAGTCATGCTAGGATTAAGGACAACAAGCAACAATGTAGATGTCCCAAGATGATCTGATGCAAAATTTGACTCCTTTTAGGTGCTTCAATTGAAGTGTTCCTAGCATGCTCCTTCAAATAATATGTGAATAATACTCAAATGTGAGAGATGATGAGATGAATGAAATTTAATGCCTTTAAATATAAGGACATAACAATAAATTGCACAAACGACTATTTAGTCAACTCATAACAACTAGTGAAATGGACATGATTTAGCCAAAATTGAATTTAAATTTTGGAATTTCAAGGATTGGATCCATAAATGCAAGTTTGATCATGCACCAATAATGTCTATGCAAGAAATGAATTTCTGATCATGGAGTGTGTAATAAATGTGGATTGTATAGGAAGGTGAATAGAAATGGATTGTATTGTCAGATGTGTGGGAATGTGTTTGAATGGGGATAGGTGAAGGATAGGAGAATGAACTCAACTTTGAACAAGATTACACTATTTGTCAATATGTAATTGCAACAAGTCATTCTCTCAAAATGGGCTTAAAACTAAATAGGAATTGGCATGGGTATGCAAGTTTCACCATTACATTTTGCCCCCACTTTGAGGTGCATGTGAATTCTAAGTGATCATGTATCTCAAATTATATAAGTACTCACAAACATGTATGTAAATTAAATATTTAAACATAAACAGATATTCAAGTCCATGTAAAGTAATGGAGCCCATTGGATGTCATCATGTGTTTGTCCTTTCACATGTGTGCTCCATGGGAACCTACAAAACAAAGGGAAATGTGCAATGAATAGATTCAATCATGCAAGTAGAGATAAGGATAATTGAAAATTGAATTCAACCTTCAACAATCATAAGGATAAGAAGAACACAGAATAGGGTTAGAGAAGTCTACTTGTATGGAAAGTGATATGGCATGCTATCATACATGGCATATCATACAATGCAAAGCAATGTGATAAAATTATGTCTAGTCATGGTGATGAATCTCTATGTAGGTACCTATAATTGTATGTAGTCTCAACATAGAAGTGTTAGCAATAGGAAATACCCGGGCCTACAATTGGTTACATTCATAGGATGCAAGGATTTGGAAGAGAGAGGAAAATAGTACATAAAAGGGCAAGTGCACCAAATTGGGGGACCAAAAAGTGACCAAATAAAAAAATGAATAGAATGTGAGCACATTATGTAAAAGTTCACATAACGTGCTCCATAACACAAGTGTGTTTTATAACACACTTTTGTTTAATAACGTGCTTGTGTTTTATAACATGAGTGCAACATATAGTGTTAAGAAAACACATTATATATAGACACATGTATATGTATATCAATCTACATAGATGCATGTATATACATGTGTATATATGTATGTATATGCATATATACATAATGTGTGTATATATATGCATATATATGTATATGTAGTACATACATAATGCACTCACAATTTATAATGTGCTCATGTTTTATAACGCATTCACATTACATAGAGTGTTAAGAAAAAATATTACCATAGGAGAAGAGTTAGAGTTAGAGAGAAGAGGTAGAGAGAGGAGAGATAGAGAGAAAGGGAAAGATAAAGGGAGAGATAGAGAGGGGGAGAGAGGGAGAGAGATTTGGAGACAGGGAGAGATAGGGAGGAGGGAAGAGAGATAGAGATAGAGAGGGAGATATATATATATATATATATATATATATATATATATATATATATATAGAGAGAGAGAGAGAGAGAGAGAGAGAGAGAGAGAGAGCCTTTATAGAAAGTGCTTCAAACTTTGAAAATCTATACAAATCCTTTTCTAACATGACAATTTAATGTTTGCATGGGGGAATTTTTGTTTAATAATCATATTCAACAATAAGCATATGTACATTCTAAAGTTTCATAAAAAATGACAAATGACACATTAAATGAAACTATGGGATGCATTATCTTGCCTTTATAGGTTGGTTCAAAAAGGTGCAAATTTAATGTCACATTAATACTTGTTCAAAGAGTATTAATATTTTACTTGGTAGACCTTGGATGGAGCAATGTAAAGAAATACCTCCTATGTTAGATCAGTGTATCAAGTGGTATAAGAACAATTGAGAGAAGAGTTGGCAATTTATAAGACTAAGCGAGCCTATAGTGATAAAATCTAAAGTTACTTATGCACATTCCTATTTTAAATAACTTGACAAAGCAAGGCCTAAAGCACCTCAAATTACAAAACCTACAATTAATGTGCATAAAGGGTTTGATATTTTTCTCTTTAGGAGATCCTTATGAAAAAAAAAATTAACTGTGTCAAGGAAAACAAAAAGAATAAAGGTATTGCAAATGATAAAGAAAAACATATTTGAAATTCTATAGGAACTTTTCCTACTTGGGTACCAAAGAAAAATTTGCAATGCAAAATTATACATATGGAACTACCTCCAAAGAAGTAATAATTAGTAAATAAAATAAAGATAAAATGATCTAGAGAGAGGGAGATAGAGATAGAGAGATGGATAGATAGAGGGAGATAGAGTTAAAAATAGAGATAGAGGGAGAGATAGAGAGAAGGGAAAGAGAGTAAGGGAGAGATAGAGAGGGGGAGATATAGAGATAGAGATAGAGGAGACAGAGAGATAGAGGGAGAGATAGAAAGAGATGGAGAGAGAGAGAGGCACATATAAAAAGATAGAGATGGAGAGATAGAGAGATGTGAAGAGAGAGAGAGATTTAGAGATAGAGAGAGGGAGATATGGGGAGATAGAGAGATAGAGAAAGGGAAAGGGGAGAGATACCGATGGAGAGAGGGTGGTGTAGGAGCACCTAATGGACTTTATGCCTCCATGAGGCCATTTTGTAAATTTTGTTTTTGTTGGGTGTTTTAACCATGTAATAAGGTCATTTAGACCATGTTGGACTTGTATGAGTCTATTTTGAGTCTTAGGGAGTCATTTTGGAGTCGTGTCAAATATTGTAAAAAATTGTTAAATTGTCACAAAGTTGTCAAGTTCAATTTAGCAATTTTGTCATAGGGTGGAAAATGAATGGTTAGTAGTTGAAAAGTTGGTTTTTAAATGTTGGGACAAGTTTGAAAAGGAATAAATATCTTGAATCCATTGTTGTAAATGTGGTGGAGTGGTTGGGAAAACATTTGGAGATCAAATAATGCAAGAAAACTCAGTTTTTTCTGAATTTTGACTATTTTTTGTTGTTCCTGAGGCTAGTATGAACATGTATGAACTAATAATGGTGTGAAACCAATTGGGTTTGATATTTATATAAATCATCTTTCATTTGGAGTTGGTTTCATCAATTTTGATCATGTTTAGAGAAAGTTATGGAGATTTTACTAAAAACTGCTTGTTAACCTAGGGTTTGTGAGCTTGAATGGTAAAAACGTGATTTGAAGCACTTGACACTATTGAAAACTTCTAAAAATTGGTGGAATGGAAGATTTTAACATGTTATTTTAGATTTTGAAAGTGGGTATTGTAGGAAATGGAGTTTTGGGTGAATTCCAAGCAGCCCTAACCCGCTTTTCTTATGTTTTTGGCTTGTTTGAATAGATTGAGGTAGGGTTTTGATAAAAGGTGATATGGGTATTGTCCCAATAAAAAAATTGGTGGATTTAGACCCCATGTAATTTTGGAGCACCCTATAGTTGAGTTTTGTGTTGTGGGTTTTGAATCTCATAGACTTGCTTTGCAAAACAAGCCTAATTAGGCCTTTGGGACAGCGTAGCAACAAGTTTTTGAGGGATATGTTCCAAAGTAACCCAACCTAAATTTAATATATCTTATAGAAGGGCTTAATAGGTATCCAAATCAGTTTTTAGATTGTGGTTTTGAGTTGTCTTCTAAAAATTATGTCAAAATTACCTTATTTGTTGTTCTCATCAAAGCATAGTGGAAGATTATGAGAAAAGTCATTTGTTGAAGTGTGTTTGTTTGATTGAACCCTCCATGCTCTACATCAGAGGGAGAGGGGGAGAGAGAGTGACAGAGAGTGAGAGAGGAGGGGAGATAGAAAGTCCATTCAATGTTTAGTTTTCATCTTTATGGGTTCAACATGTAATGTTTAACATTATGATTTACTAGTTTGTGTTCAATGCTTTAGTGTCGATGTTTTGGGTTTTGGGTTCACATTTAGGGAACTTACATTTCAACATTAAGAGGAATGTACAGGGAGAGAGAGGGGGGATATAGAGATATGGATGGAGAGAGGGATAGATAGAGAGAGTTAGAGATAGAGAAATAGAGATAGAGAGATAGATATATAGAAAGATATAGAGAGAGGGAGGGGGGGAGAGGTACATATAGAAAGATAGAGATGGAGAGATGCAGAGATAGAGAGGGAGAGGTGAAGAGATAGAGAGATGGGAAGATATAGAGATTTAAAGATAGAGAGAGGGAGAGGGGAGATAAAGAGATAGAGATAGGGAAAGGGGAGAGATACTGATAGAGAGGAAGTTATAGGGAGAGGGAGAGGTCATTCAATGTTTAGATTTCATCTTTATGGGGGCATGCGCAAAAGATGGGGGACCAAAAAGTGGCCAAACCACTTTTTGGTTCAAGCAAGTTAAAACACGAACACATTATAAGATGCTTGTGCTTTAGGCTTGGTAATACCAAGCCTTAAGCATGAGCACATTATAATGCGAGTGGGTTATAATGTAGTCACATTTTAACTTGCTAGACATTAAAAAATAGACTCACGAGTCATTGTATTTATTCACAAATTCAGTGTGAGGGATAAACACTACTAGGGTTATTTCATGAGCGTGTATTGAAGAAATTGGAGGAGAAGCACACAAACACTATGTTGCCACGCCATTCCCACTCTTAAGGATGTCATGCAAAAGCTCCATAGACACCACAAGATGAACAAGGTAGGTTTTGCATTTTTTCTAAATTTGAAAACAAATCATTTGTTTTTCAATGTTTTGTTTGAATTTTTATTTTGAGTTTTCAGCCAATGAATCTCATGAAACACCCCCAAATCTTAATCCACCAAATAGAGGGGATGATGTGATTCATTGTGAAGAGGAGGTTCAAAACAACCCTCCTCAAACTCCTTCAATTCCTTGCCATCCTCGTGACACACAAGAAAACTTTATAGGGAAAATTGAGGAGAAGAAAAGACAACTTGAAATCTTAATTGAAAGATTAAAAAATCCAAATGCAATCAATCCTCACTAGAGATCCCTTGCTACATCCTTAGAGTCGATTGTTTCTCACATCGATTCCCTTACAAGCCAAATAAACAAGTGGGCCAATTATAGGGAGAGTTGTCGGTAATACTATGCAAATAAATTATCATACAAATAGATGAAGAACATGAAAATTTTGAAATCTGATCTATGTGCCCTATTTGTTGATCCTAGAAGTAATGGAGCATTTCATAGGAGTTGTAAAAGATTTCCCATTCATTGGTGTGTACATGATGAAATATCTAAAAAAATTTGGGATAGGTGGTGGATGGTTTTTGACGATCCACCATGTAACAATAATGAGGTCCCACAATATTTTTGAGGAAACTTTATTGCGAGTTTATCCTCAATGACCTTCCAAACTATTTTGACATGTGGGATTTCCAGGGCAGAGGTGGTCGGTCTACATAGGATAGGGAGGGGGCACATCATGCCTAGGACCGTCCAGCTAGAACTTTAGTGAGGCCATCATTTCAGCATATCACACTCCCTTCTACTTTGAAGGAGACTGTTGAGGTGGACATGCTACATTCTATTAGTTGTCTTACTTAGTCTTTATTATAGCATGGGAACTATCTTTCATAGGCTGGTGAGGGTGAGACTAGTAGGCATCATCAGTCCCCACATCTTTGCCATGCATGTGGAGCTTTATGTGATTATGAGTCTAAGGATGCTCCCGATACAGACATTGGTCTGGAGGCTCCACACTTTTAGGACTATGCCACATAGGGGAAGGAACAGGTACAAGACACATCCGTAGTGGATGATATTGTAATAACAGATGAGTTGCTAAATAGGACCTTTGGTATTGATACACATGAAATTTTTTATAAGGTTATGCAATTTATTATATTTGTATTTGAAATCTCTAATTAATTATATTAATAGATATTATAAGTCAAAAATAATGTAGGTAATGGTATGCATTATGAAATTCTAGGGTCAAAGTACTCATCCTATGTCTGTTAGTTGTCCACTGCAAGCTTATGAGAGGGTGTTGAGTCGACAAGTATGTAATTTATAACAAGATAATAGATATAGTACATCTAAAAATTTTGTCATATATTAATGGTAATCTTATTTAGTGACAATTTGATGATTAACATGTGGGTGTTGGACTTTCAATATCAAGAGGAGTTGGTGGGGCCATTTATAGAGGGAGGTAGTTTCATTGAGGTAAATTTTACCATTTATAATCATTATGTTTTAAATAATTTTATGTAGATTTTGGTCAAATAACCTTGTTTTATTTTTAGTTGATGACATTTTTAGACTCCTAATATTTGTCAGTCAACAGAGGTGGGCATTACCGTAGTTGTTTTATCTTCAGTGCCTTTGACCGAGGTATGAGCCAATAACATGTAAATGTCATTATGTATTTCTTATTTTATCTCACGTCATTTATTATACATAAACAATATTCATCTTTACTCAAATCTTCTTCTTCATGCTTCTCATAGGAGGTCACCCCTCCAACCCATCCATCTACATGTATGAAGAAAGACAACAAATGATTGAGAGGGATCACTAGATTGTGGTAAGTGATTGATTACTTATGTCATGTTGTATATTTCATGTTTTCTACATTAATATGGATATTGGTTAATTGTATTAATAGGTGGAGCTTCAAAAATCTCTATTGAGGAGGTCCAATCGACAGATGAGAGAACATGATTTGTTGATTGATTCTCCATCTTCATGGCTAAGCAAGGGCCATCAATTATTTGATAGCACTCTATAGGAATTTTTATGTTGAGACATTTTGTTGTATGCCTATATGGATTTGTAAACATACTTTTTGTTGGGTGAATATTTTGTCTTCAACTAACTGAAGGCAAAATGGTTATATATACCACAGTGTAATGAGATAAATCTCTCCTCTCAGCAAGGGGAGGTTCCCTATCAACTATCACAAACTTATTTAAATTAAATACTAACTTAGGGGTGAGACCATATCATCCATTTCTCTTTTTTCAGAAATGATGTTTACAAAATGAAAGAGCACTTTCTTGATACAAATTTGAATAACCTAGAAACCCATGAAAGCACAAAGTCTATCATTGCTTCTTTTACTGATTTATAATTTAGAACCAAGTAGAATAAGGTGTAGCTCAAAGTCTTCATTGAATACTATGACAAAATATATGATCACAAAAGATAATAGTAGTTCAAAGCCTTTCCAATATCTTTTACTTCAAAATATAAAATCACAAAATAAAGATAATTGTTGTAGCACAAAGTCTCCAAAATCAGCTTTAGAACATCTCCCAGATTATTAACACTCACACTACAATTTGATCAAGCAAATAAGATAGTATTAGGAAAAGGACATAAGAACAATTTCTAATACGCCACAAGTTATTTCAACACAAAGATTGAACGATCACTTGCTTTTCTATTCACTTGATAAAATTTGATTTACAATTTGAACACAAAGTCTCAAAATGCTCTTCAATTTGGTAGAGTTTCGCTTCAATAACTAAAAGATAAAATTTACAATAGAGGCCCTCTTTATTTATAAGAGGAACTGAGAGCAAAAATAGGAAAAGAAAAACTAACTATGACTTATTCAACAAAGGAATCCTTTTTGATTTGGAACTTCCTATGTTTTTACATGTAATTACATATGAGAAAAGTACACGTAAATATGTCCAAAATTATTTCAAAAGTACATCTGAAAAGTGGAAAATAAACTAAGTAATGGAAAAGTTGCTTTAACTTGTATTGTCTTCTTTCTTCATGTGGCAATCATATATGGTGAATGATGCTTGCATCCCAAGACTATCCGGACCAACTGTGTTCTTGAAAATCATTTGGGCTCTAACTATTGCATCTCTGACCGTGGTGATTGATTTTGCATGACTAGTTAACTTGGCCTTCAGATTATCCAAAGTTAACTGATTGTCAAGAATATTATCCATGGAGGCCACTAAAAATGTTTTGTCCTCGAACTCTTTCTGGAACATATTTTCAAATTCCTGAATCATCTCTTCTACAGAAAGAAATCGGTTATCCTGTGACACAAGATTGCACGACAGCTCCTCCAATTTATGCAAAAGACTAACATCACTTTGATCACTTAGTTTCCTTGCAGTTTCTAGGTCATTGATCAAATCTTTCAGCACATGGCTCCGATATGTCAATGCCTCTTTAGTTTCAGTATAAGAATCCCTATTTGGAATGACACCAATTGATATCAGAGCACTTATTTTTAGTTTTCTCATCTCCACCCACTTATCATGACTCTGTTCTAGGTGCTCGATATCTTGAGAAATAACATCAATCAAGTCATCAAGTTCTGCTCTTATTTTCTCCATTTTGTCTATCTTCTCAGATAGCTTTGTAAGCAGAGAGATTCCTTGTGTGCGCATCCTTTCCAAGTACTCTTCCCTTAAGATGAGTCTTTTCTACTTTCTGGATGATAGGGTCTTCTACAAAAACGATCTTGGGAGTTACTGATTCTGAATTCAAAGTGATTTTCCTCACCACCACAGTCAACTGTTCAACCATTGCTTTGTAATGATCCTTCATCTCTTTCTCTTTGTCGAACTTCTGAATTAGAATGTGCATTGCTAACTACATGTCAGTCTTTGCACTTTCATGAGTTATTTTGCCTAGCTCAACCCTAGAGATAGAATAATCATTTATACTAAAATTTTCTATGGTTACATCCTACAGAGGTCTTGCAATCTCCAGAAATTTGTGTCCTTTGTCTCTGAGCATTCTCGAAAGAATCTTTGGCTTCTTCGGGGTCTTAGCTTTCGCAGGCACCAACTTACTAAAATTAAAGTCATTTGGAGAGATGGCTTGTTTCTTCCTTTTTGGTGTATATGCTGACAACCATGGTGGAAGCACAAAAGTACTCACATTAGGATTTGTTCCCATTGTTGGTGTTACTAGAACTGCACTTGCACTAGAAGTAGAAACAATAGGTGGAGTATTAGTAAAAACTGCACCTAACACATTTACATTAGAGACCTGGTCATAATTCATTACAAAGTGATCAAATATAGAAGTATCCCCAATATCAAAAGATGAGGAGGACAAGCTAGGAATAGACTCTGAGGAACAAAGAACATCATCAAAAGTAGTTTGAGGATTGTCAAAAATTGTTTTTGAAGGTGATGGGGATTCAGAAGAGGGGATGTCAATGGGTGAAACAAACAGAGGAACTGAAACAGGTGTGTCAGACAAAGGAGAAGAGACTCCCGTTTCTTGTTATACATTCTCCTATGGAGACAAAACTTCCTCTCCTTGTTGTTCTGTAGGTCTGTATTCAACCTCCATTTCCTCAATGGCTGGCTCTTCAGTATTATGTTTCTCAATTTCTATCTCTTCTATCTCAGATTCTTTCTCCACATCCTTTGCCTTCTTCATCACAAATTTGATTTTGGGCTTATGTGGCTTGGAACAAGAAGGAATGTCACTCTTGTTCTTCATCCTATTCTCCACCTTTTTACCTATTTGTTCTTGAATTTCAGTCTCTGATCCTATAATGAATTCTTTCAAAGCAATTCCCTTATCTAGTTCAAACCTTTTCCTCAAAGAAGTCAATGCTTTCTGAGACCATTGAATAGGAGGAAGAGGAGAACCAACAACCTGTTCAGTGTTATATCTATCATCAATCAACTCTTCATCATCCACTAGGTCTTCAAGAATATCAGCCAATCCCAGATATTCAATCTGCTCTAGAGATAACTGGCTATAATCCAACTTTTTGATATCTTCTTCTGTTCTCAAATCCACCTAGACGTCCTCAACCATAGGTTCATGAAACTGGGTCTTTCTCTTGATCTTGTCTTTCCAACCCTATAATCAAACTTTGGCCTTTGTCTAAATTGTTTCATGGTTACTAGCTGCATTTCAGTTTCCATGGCTCTAGCCTTTATAGCAGTTGATACTGAAAACCTGCCAATTTCAATTTGAAACCTGAAACCTGGTTTCTTGAGCTCCATTTTCTTATTATGTAAGACAATAATTTGTCTACATAATTCCATTAAAACAAATTTGTCTGAGGGAAACCTTGGCAACATATAAGGATGACCTTGGAAAAAGCCAACTCTTAAATATGAGAAAGAAGGAAATTGTATGAACATGCATCCATAATCATTCACCACTGACGAAGCTTCATTTGAAACTCTTCTTTACTCCAACTGAGGTTCAAAAAGACATAAGAACACTACGAAGAAAGCATCATTTACCCTCCTGAAGTGGTGGATAGAACCCTTCAATGTCAATTAAGAATAGTACTGATATACAGGAACTACTCTCCTATCTCCTTCTGATGTCAAACCTGGAAAGATTCTCATAGAGGCTGCTATATACACTAGATAAGAAGTCATATAGAATTTGAAGGTAGTGGATACCTTAATCAATTGCTCATGCAGAGCATTGCTGATTTGCTCATGCCAGAAGATGGCTTGTTTACCTTGAAGTATTACCTTGATGAAAGGGTACATCCACTCATGAAAAAGTGAGGAAGAGGCCAATCCCCTTATCCTACTAAGAAGAGTTATAAGATCACCAACTTCTTCTACAAAATCACTTCTAGGAAAACTCCTCGGCCACCTAGACAAGTTTGACCTTGAAGTCTTGAGCCATTTAGTATTGATTATCTTCTTAGCTTTCTCAGAATTTTTGTCGTACTCTTTTTGAGCTTCAACAAAATCTAGTTTTATAACTTCTGTAACAACAGGGCACATGAAAATGTTATCAATGAATTCAAGATCTAATCTGATTATCACATTTCCATTTGCATCCACCACTACCCTAGTATCTCTATTGTAAAATTGAACACACTGAAGAACAAACTCCGTGTTATGGGCTGCCACTGGGAAAGATGACACCAAATGAATATTACTATCAATAATCTTCTTCATTGCAAAACTAGGATTATTGGACTTGGTTCTTTCCACAAATTCAGCCATGTCCACATGGCCAATCTCTATATCTCAAATATCATCGACATTGGAAGTGACCGAGGTGATTGGAAAAACACCCTGATACTTATACTTCATCACTTTAGACTTCTTCGGAGACAACTCAGTCATCTGAAAAAGCTATCACCAGAAGGATGTTGGTGAAGAGAGAAAATCTATAGAAGAAACTGCAACAAAAAGCCATGATCATGCAATTAGGGGAAATACTGGTAACTTGGGAAAATTGCATGTTGACAATCATGACTATGGAGATATGCTTGAAATGGCTAGAGTGTGAGCGGGTTGAAAAATGGAGGGAAGCGGGTTTGGAAAAATAAAATTGAAAAACTCTCAGAGTTACAAAAATTGAGAGTGAATGCACAGGCAGCAAAATTTGCCGCCCTTGCATTAGAGGGACATATTGCACGTGTTAGGGTGGCCATTTTTACTGACCCTACAGGTACGCTAAAAAAGTAAATGTATCGACAGCAAAATTAATTGCTTTTGCATGTTGGAGTAAGTTTTATGTTTGAGCCGCAAATTTTGCCGACATCGCATGAGGTATGCCTTGTAAGTGTTTGAGCGGTAAATTTTTCTACTTTCACAGGTTGATGTTTCAAGGTTTTCTTCGTGTAAGGGAGGCAAAATTTGCCGCCCATACACCTCGTGATATAACTTCAAATGCTTAAGAGGCAATTTCCACCGACTTAGCATTTCTTCACAAATTTATGGAAGCACTTCGATCGGGAAATATCATCGACATTGCATAAAACCTAAACATAACTATGTATGATTGAGCGGCAATACTCTACAGGTGACAATGGCTATGTAAGTTCATGTTTTAAGTGGTAAAATTTACCGCTTAGGCACACAGAGGTTAATTCTTCTCATGATATGAGTATTGGCAAACCCTTCCGACAAAATGTCAGCCAGAGAAGGATTAAGCAAAGACTAAGGTTTTCTTATAAATGACTCAAAAAGAAAGAAAAGGCAAAATGAAAAATAATTTGCTTTGAACAATACTTGAACAATATAATTCCAAAAGGACATGAACAATCACTTCAATGAACAAGCAAAAGAAAAACCCTAGAAGGAAAAAATAACAAAAATGGAGGTTTAATGACTTACCTGTCGAAAAGACTGAAACCCTAAATGTGACCTTGGTGACTCAAAATCCATTTGAATCCAAGGTCAACGCGATCAAGCAGTTTGAGGGAGGTTTCAAGAATCGACTGGGAGGCTTAGAGAAAAAGAAATAACGAAATAAAACAAGTTTACCAATTAAAAAGGTTAAAAAGCAAGCTCTTAATGTTAACATGAGTGGCCATAAATGCCACTAAAGTTTGTGATCTTGAAGATCTTACTAGGGCGGTAAAAATTGTCGACCTGACATTTGCCATCCATAATGCAACGGTGGTAAAAGTACCGCCTATACACATTTGCATTTTAGCAAAGAACATGTAACGGCGGCGAAACTTGCCACTCGGACATGTTAAACAAAAGATTGTAAAAGTGGCAAATTTCACCGACACAACACAATTTTAAAAAAAAGGATGCAAGAGCAGCGGATTCGGCCGACTTTGTACATAAAGTTTCAAAATTTTACTAACACCCCAAAATGATCAAAATTGATATTTTGATCAGTTTACAACCTAATCGATTTGCACAAACTTCGAGGAATTGATTTGAGGGAATGTCGCAAACTAGTTTAGGATGTCATATGACTTTGCACGAGGCCAAGAAAATCTTGTCTCGATTTGCGAACTTCAAGTGTAGACTACAAAATGGATAAGTTTCGTAGGGGTTGTCTACAAAAATGAACGTAGCTGATTTTGAGAACAACAGCTGGCTCTAACTAGGGAACTTCCATCGATCAAACTTTGAAACGATCGAAGAGAGAAGAATCCAGTCTCTAAGTGCCTTCATCCATTCCATTGGGCCATAGAGTCAAGCCACCAAAAAGAAAAAGACACAAAAGACTAAATACAAACACAAAAATCAAAACACAAAACTATACAAATGTACAAATGAACTTATCTGATACTTCAAGGATTGAAGTGTTTCAGATGTCCACTGTGAGGCAGAAAGAATGGTGTTCCATCCAAGTATTCCAGCAAGAAGCTATTTTCACCACAGAGCTGATGAATGGTGAATGGGCCTCTCCATAAGGAATCAAACTTCCCATGCATTCCTTTTGGTTCTCTCTGCTTGTCCCATAACAAGACTTGATCTCCAATTTGAAACTCATGAGCCCTTGCTTTCTTCTCAAAGAGTTTCTTCACTTGACTTTGATGTTCAACGATACAATCTACTACCATAGCTCGCTGCTCCTCAAGTTTAGTTAGGTACATGATCCTTTTGTCAATAGAACTTTCAAAAGTTCTATCTTCCACTACATTTGCCAACTTCAGTGCCGACAACTCCAAGGTAATAGGTATCTCTGCATTCAGACCATACAGAAGCTGAAAAGGTGACATACCTATTGCCCTTTTAGGGGTAATCCTGTCTGCCCATAAAGCATCAAACAATGCTTTATGCCAAGTTCTCTGATTATCTTCTACCAGTTTCCTGATAATAATAACCAAATTTTTGTTACTTGATTCCGCCTGACCATTTCCTTGGGGATAATAGTTTGAAGAGTGGGAAAGAATGATCCCATGTTCATAGCAAAAGCCAGTAATCTTGTTGGAAGAGAAACAAGTAGCATTGTTTGCTACAACCTTGTTTGGGACTCCAAACCAGGAAATAATATTTTCCTTAAGGAAATTACATACCACTTTAGAAGTAGCATGCTTCACTGGGATGGATTCTACCCACTTGGTAAAATAATCTATTGCGGTGAGAACAAAGTTGTGTCTTGCACTTGATGGTGGGTTCACAGCACCAATGAAGTCAATGCCCCATTGCTGAAAAGGTTTATCAATCACAACTGGCTTGAGAGGTAGTGCAGCCAACTTAGGCTTTCCAACAAACTGTTGACACAACTCACACCTAAGTACCCAATTGTACGCATCCTGAAATAGTGTGGGACAATAGTATCTAGCCCGCAGAATCTTATGAGCCATCATAGGTGTAGAAAAATGTCCTCCACAGGCCACATTGTGGAAAGATTCCAAGAGTCTACTTTGTTGCGCTTTATCCACGCAACGGAGAAATACTCTATCAAAGCTTCTTTTGTACAAACCATTGTCCCATAGGACATAGTTAGTAGCCTTCAATTTGATAGTTCTTTTCTCCTTATAAGATAGATGGGAAGGACACTGACCATAGGTAAGAAAATGAGTGATATTTGAATACCACTCATCTATAGTAGTGACAAAAAGAACAGTTGGCATATCCTCAACTTCTTCTTCTTCGTCACTTGTTTCTTTTGGTACGTTATCAGCAATCAACTGACACAAACCTCTACCATGCACAATCTTGGTAGGTTTGATATCAAGATCAAACTCTTGGATCTTAGCAATCCAATTGCCTCTTTTGGTTCTGAACTCCTGTTGAGTCATAATCGACTTTACTGTTGTATCATGCACTAGAACAATAGTATGTGAATTCAGAATATAGAACCAAAAATTCTTTACTGCCTTAACCACGACATAAGCATGCTTCTCCATATTTGAATATTTCAATTCATGAGCCTTCAGAGGACAACTCATAAATGAAATGGGAGATTCCACACCTTCTTCATTTTGTTGAACAAGAATGGCTAAAAGTGTATGCTCAAAACCATAGCTGTATACTATGAAATCTTTAGTATAGTCAAGAAAAACAAGGATTGGAGCATGAGCTATAGCCCTCTTGATATCCTCAAATGCCACTTTGCCTTCCGCACTCCAATGGAAAGTAGCCTTACCCTTCATCATGTTGACAATGTGATGGGTTTTCTCTACAAATTCTGGAATGAACCTCTACAGAAATATCACCTTTCTGAAGAAAGAATGAACTGCAGTCTTACTAGTAGGAAAAGTAAGACTTTGGATAGACTTGATTCTTTCTGAGTCAATTTTAGTGCCTTCTCGGGATACAATGTGACCGAGAAGTTTACCTTTTGTAACCCCAAAAAATGATTCTTAGGGTTGAGAGAAATACCATTTTGTTGACATCTTTCCAGCACCTGTTGCAAATGATATGCATGATCATGACATTATTTGGAGAAAATAGTCAAGTCATTAAGATACACCACGATGAATTTCCCCATCTCATCTCTGAAGGCAAGGTCCATTGCTCTCTGGAATGTGGCACCAACATTGATCAAACCAAAAGACATCCTTCGATATACAAACGTGCCCCAAGGCATTGTGAAAGCAGTCTTGTACTGATCTACTTCATTGACCTCTACTTGATGATACCCCGAAAAACTGTCTAACATAGACAACATTTCTGAACTAGTTACTGTTTGCAACACTTGGTCCATGATGGGTAGGGGGTAGTTATCCTTTAGAGAAGACTGGTTGAGATTCCTAAAATCGACATAGATATGGATTTCTCCGTTCTTCTTTCTTACAGGAACTATATTCGTGATCCAGGTGGAATGATGAATTGGAAATATTATTCTTGCATTCAACATTTTCTGAATTTTAGAAAGGATAGTACCTGATACTTTGGGATTGTATTGCCTTTGTTTCTGCTTGTGAGGTAATGACCCAACTTTGAGAGGAATTTCATATTGAATCTCTTTAGGCCTAAAGGACTTCAAATCATCATAAGAATATGCCAAAACATCAATGTAATGGCGAAGGAGTGTAATGAATTTGAACTTCTCATCGGCAGTGCAACACTTCCCAATGTTGACCATTTTGGGATCTGCCTTAGAACTCAAATTTACTTGCTCAAATTCCATAGAGGAACTTGAATCAAGTTGTTGCTACTATTTAATGTATCTGTCATGCTTATCAAATAGCTTTTCCAGGGAAACCAAACCTTTTGGAATCTTAGTCCCTTTTAGTTTAAGAAACTCTTCACCAGTTTGTGAATCTATTTTAGAAACGTATTCCCGTGGTGGAGATTCACTACCTTCAAAATAGAGCTCATCAAAGCTATCCATCTTTTCCAAGAAAGTAATGATTTGGTTATCACCATTGAACACCTGCCAATGGTTAGCATTATCAGGTACACTTGGTTGGAAGACTAGCTCAATTGTGTACTTGTTTCCTTTGAAGTCTTTATAAGGAACCATGAGGGTGGCAGAGATAGCTAATGAATCTGCACGATCATTAAACTCTTTAGGCACCGCAGAAATATTGAAAGCATCAAAACCTTCAATGCAATCCCACACGCGATTGCGATAATGTCTCAATCTTTCATTTTTGGTCTGACACAAATTTCTCACTTGACAAACCACTAATTCAGCATCTCCTTGAGCATGAAAATTTTTAACACCTTTAGCATGAGCAACTTCCAATCCGAGCAACAATGACTCGTATTTAGCGGTGTTATTGGTATTGTCAAATTGCAGTTTGTATGAGAAAGAAAAGATATCACCTTGTGGAGATATCAAAACAAGTCCGACTTCAGAATTGGTAGAGGAACAACTGCCATCAAATTCTAAAATCCAAACCTTATTAGAATTTGATTTTTTGGAATTTCTTTGACCAGAAGATTCTTCTTCATCAGTTAGGGAAGAATCTAGCATTACTATACCTTCATCTGAACTTTCATCTGAATACTCTTCTAATTCTCCATCTGAATTATCTAAGTTCTCATCTAATGAACTAGAAGTATCTTCAGTAGACAGGAAATAATTACCCATACCCGAGGACTCAAACAAAATTTGGGCTTTGGAATTTGCCGTTTGGGTGACAATGTATTTTGCCTCTTTCTCAAGAAGCAACTTTTGTATGACACCTTTAACAGGTATCCTTGCTTCGTGATGTGGGAGTATCCAAGGGGCCACTTTGGAAAATAGACCCAGGAAGGGCACAGAGAGATGATCATAGAAATGTAGGGGTAAAATTTCATAAGGGGTGATGCAGAGACATCCACACTATAACCTTGACATACAGCATGGATGTCCGCAACCCTTCATCATCATCATCATATTTCCCTTTACACTGTCAGCATCATCATATTTTCTCTGCCGACCGATATCCTCCTGATGACAAACCTTCAACTTTTTGCCTGTCAGCAGCATCATCATATCCGACTATCGGCAGCATCATCACATTCGGCAAGCGCAAACATCCTCCTGACGTTCACTATTCACCTTACCGCCAACCTCTTTCTTCATCATCATGATGTTCAACACCATGTTCATCAGCAGGATATAGAACATCCGATTCCTCCCATATATCCTGATGACGACAACCTCATGCACCTTTCCTTCGATGCTTACGTCACCCTGGTATCCTGATGACGATTATCCTGATGACGATGACGTCACATGCAGCTCCTTCAATATCCTGCTGCCCGATATCCTGAGGACGATGACGTCACATGCAGTTCCTTCAATATCCTACTGTCGGCCGAACTTAACATTATCGGCCCGCGAAGGAATTGTCAACCCGATCTTCTACCTTATGCCGATACGCTCCTCCTCGGCAACACCTGATGATGATCACCCCAAAACACTTTCACTTTATGCAACCGACTGCATCATGCTCATCTCCACTTACTCGGATGACACCTGAAGTACCTGCAGGATATACGCAGAAATATCCTGATGATGCCGTTGCGAAGGATTTTCCAACCTTAGCGAATTTCCAATCCGTCGAACCTCCTGGGATGACCCGATCCACTTTCAGGGTGATCTTCCAAACTCTAACAACCAGCACGACCTAGCACATACCCATGCTAGGGTTCTCAACACCTCTCGACAACGATCCTGCACACCTGCATGCAAACGAACACAAAATGCAGACTAAACCCTAACCTACTGTACATGGCCATTCCACCGATTCAACGAATCAACCGGTGGAATGGATCAGCGAATCCATGAAACCACCAAAACAGCAAATCAATTTCACAATGGAGATCAAACAGAAAATGAACACAAACAGGATCTTTATTGATTTCAAAAGATGCAATACAATGATCAGTCTCTCTCTCTGTCTCACTCTGTGCAGCCTAGCTCGATGATCTAAAACCAACCGATCCTCATGCATAAATAGGATCTCTTGCGAGTACTACTGACCTGACTCCAAGCGGCTGGGAAATCTCTCCAGGCGGCTGGGAGATCCAACCGGACCTACAGCATAACAGCTGTCTTAACAAACTAGCTAAAAATAGTAAAGCATAGTCAACATGACCTTATTACATGCATTGGTCTTATCAGACCTTCTTGGAAACATTAACCAGACCTAAAACAAACTAACTGCCTCATGGAGGCCAGCTGTCAGGTAGGTGCTCCTGCACCATACTCCCCAACAGAAAAGAACTCATGTCCCATGAGTTTAGTTGTGGAAGTCCTCCACCTTTACACTTTTTCATGTTAGTGTTCTGACCTGTTCCAGCTTTATCCTCTGCTGGCTCTTGGCTGCTCCAAGACTTCTGAACTGTAACTTGCTTTCTTGCAAGTAAATCCTCATGCCTGTCAATGTAGGCCTTTCTCTCACATACCTTGTGTTTGTCAGGTTGTCTGACCAGAACCTCTGTCTGAACTGCCTCTTGAACTTCTGCAATGTTCAACTCTATCTTCCTTTCAACCTTTAGAGGACAAACAATAGTCCCAACTATGACAACATCCTTGTCATTCCTCTCAACTAGTTGTTGTTTGCAAACCTGTTTCTGCACCTGCTGCCGACCTCTATCAGTCAAAACTGAAACTTTCTTCAACCTGTTGTCCTTAACAACTCCTTTCCCTGCAGTGTCCTCAACTGCCTTTATGCCTGCTCCTATAGGCATCTGCACAAATTCCTTCTTTCCCACTAAAATGATTTTGGCTGCCCCCTGTGCTGCAGCTGCTTCCTGTAATGGCATCAACATAATAGTCTTCCCATCTTTCTTGATGGTGTAGGTATTAGCATACCCATCATACAGTACCCTCCTATCAAATTGCCATGGTCTACCCAACAGTAGGTGACAACATTCCATGGGCAAAATGTCACACAAAACTCTATCATGATATGCCCCAATCTGAAAATCAACATATGCCTGTTCATAGACAAAAAGTGATTGACTATCACTCACCCAAGATGCCTTGTAAGGGTGATGGTGTGGAATCCTTTCCAAATTCAGTTTATCCACCATTTCCTGAGATACCATGTTGTCTGTTGAACCAGTATCAATGACAACCTTACATACTTTACCTTTGCTCTTGCATGTGGTCTTGAAAAGAGCTCTTCTTTGCATCATATCCTTTGATGCCTGCAAACTAATTCTCCTTAGCATCAATGCTTCTCCCTCCTCAGGATATGCATAATTGTCAGGAACTCTATCTCCTTGATAAGTGTTTGAACTCTGCACACTTTGCTCTACTTTCTCTTCTTGCACAAGTTGTACTCTCTTGTCATTAGTTCTATCATTTCTGGATGATGAACCTTTGCTTTCTGGACATTTGAAAAATGGATGACCAAACTCACCACAGGTGTAACACTTTCCTGAAAATGTAGTAGAACCTCTACCACTTCCAAATCTGCCTCTATTACCTTTCCATCCACCTCTGAAATCAGACTGTCCCTGTCCTTTACCAGTGTCTTCTTGACCCTCATTGGTTTGCCTTGTTGTAGGGGCTGATCCTCTTCCCCTCATATTGTTTCCTCTTCCTCTCATGGACTTATCTTGTCCTCTATTCATCTTTTCTTCAATCCTGATTGCCATTTGGTAACAATCCTCCACACTCTTAGGGTTAGCTAAAACTAACTCATCCTGTATGTTCAATCTCAAACTAGCCAAGTACCTAGCCACCTTTTCTACCTCATTCTCATGATGACCAGATCTCATACTCAACTTATAAAACTCCTCAGTATATGCCTTCACCTCCATTTCCTTCTACCTTAAAAATTGCAGCTTCTTAAACATCTGAATTTCATAATCCTTTGGCAAGAATTTACCTTTGATCCTTGCTACCATCTTATCCCATGAAGTGATCTTTGACTTTCCTTGTTTCCTTCTCTCGGATTGTACATAATCCCACCATACCAAAGCATGACCTCCTAACTTGGTCTTTGCAATCTTTACCCTCTGATCCTCAGCAACATCTTCACATTCAAAGTGATTATCAAGTGCAGCAATCCAATCCAGTAACTCATCTTCATTCAAACTTCCATTATACTTGGAAACATCAACCTTTACCTTTGGTTTATCACTCTGCACTGCCTTTAACAGTTTTGCAAATCTCTGGTCTTCAGCATCCAGATCTTTAGCTACCTCTTCATACTCTTCAACAGCATCTTCATCTTCTTCAGACTCACTGTCTTCCACTTCCCTCTTTTTGTTCTTTTCCAGGGCTACAAGCCTGGCTTGAAGTGCTTTAGCAAGCTCCTTCATCTTCCTCATCTCTCTGGCATGTTTTTCCTTCATCTCCTGCAGTTGCCTTGCAGTACCACTACCTTTCGGAGGCATTTTGTCAACCTCTCACTTCTCTACCTCTGTCCTTTCAGTGACAGAACCAACTCTACCTCTGCCCTTTCGGTGACAGAATCAACACACAACAGCCCAGACCTTTTGCTGAGCTCTGATACCACTATGATGTAGAGACATCCACACTATAACCTTGACATACAGCATGGATGTCCGCAACCCTTCATCATCATCATCATATTTCCCTTTACACTGTCAGCATCATCATATTTTCTCTGCCGACCGATATCCTCCTGATGACAAACCTTTGACTTTTCGCCTGTCAGCAGCATCATCATATCTGACTATCGGCAGCATCATCACATTCGGCAAGCACAAACATCCTCCTGACGTTCACTGTTCATCTTACCACCAACCTCTTTCTTCATCATCATGATGTTCAACACCATGTTCATCAGCAGGATATAGAACATCCGGTTCCTCCCATATATCCTGATGACGACAACCTCATGCACCTTTCCTTCAATGCTTATGTCACCCCGGTATCCTGATGACGATTATCCTGATGACGATGACGTCACATGCAGCTCCTTCAATATCCTGCTGCCCGATATCCTGATGACGAATATCCTGATGACGATGACGTCACATGCAGTTCCTTCAATATCCTGCTGTCGGCCGAACTTAACATTATCGGCCTGCGAAGGAATTGTCAACCCGATCTTCTACCTTATGCCGATACGCTCCTCCTCGGCAACACCTGATGATGATCACCCCAAAACACTTTCACTTTATGCAACCGACTGCATCATGCTCATCTCCACTTACTCGGATGACACCCGAAGTACCTGCAGGATATACGCAGAAATATCCTGATGATGCCGTTGCGAAGGATTTTCCAACCTTAGCGAATTTCCAATCCGCTGAACCTCCTGGGATGACCCGATCCACTTTCAGGGTGATCTTCCAAACTCTAACAACCAGCACGACCTAGCACATACCCATGCTAGGGTTCTCAACACCTCTCGACGACGATCCTGCACACTTGCATGCAAATGAACACAAAATGCAGACTAAACCCTAACCTACTGTACATGGCCATTCCACCGATTCGACGAATCAACCGGTGGAATGGATCAGTGAATCCATGAAACCACCAAAACAGCAAATCGATTTCACAATGGAGATCAAACAGAAAATGAACACAAACAGGATCTTTATTGATTTCAAAAGATGCAATACAATGATCAGTCTCTCTCTCTGTCTCACTCTGTGCAGCCTAGCTCGATGATCTAAAACCAACCGATCCTCATGCATAAATAGGATCTCTTGCGAGTACTACTGACCCGACTCCAAGCGGCTGGGAAATCTCTCCAGGCGGCTGGGAGATCCAACCGGACCTACAGCATAACAGCTGTCTTAACAAACTAGCTAAAAATAGTAAAGCATGGTCAACATGACCTTATTACATGCATTGGTCTTATCAGACCTTCTTGGAAACATTAACCAGACCTAAAACAAACTAACTGCCTCATGGAGGCCAGCTGTCAGGTAGGTGCTCCTGCACCAAGGGGCCTGATAAGGACCCTAGGACCAAAACGAATGTAATAAACACCTAGGTAGTTTAGTTTTATTTTGTGGTTCATTTTGGTGTGATGTGTTTCTGAAGGTCCAAGCGACCAAGAATGTGATTAGCTAGCAAGAAACAGGATGTAACTGTGAGGTGAGCGGTTGCAGAACGGTTGGCATTCCCACCGCTGCAACTGCCACCCATGGAGAGTATGTTTTATGAGTCTTTTGTGATTAGACGGGTATGTGTGTATGTAGCGTAACAATCAAATTTCAGATTGAAGAAATAAGAATTTCCTTTTTGACAGTGAGTTTTACTTCCAGTTCTGTAATCTTGTGTATATCTTCTGATTGGCATCAAAGTAGACATTTTCCATTTTGTTTCTGAGTATAACCATGCCTGAACGGACCCATCCATGGATGTAAGAGTTTGGTTCTCATGGAGTGGTCCGCAGTAACCTATATAATATAACCCTAACCCTAACTGTGTGAGAGGAGTGTGAGTTCAATGGTGATCACCGTAAAAACATAGAGTCGAGACCTTGGGAAGGAGGATTCAAGAGTGAAGTGGGGGAGTTTGTGTGCGTATGTTGGAGGAGAACGTGTATTGGCGTGTCGGAAAGAGAAATGGAGACATTGCCGATAGAGGCCATCTTACCAATGACTAAGTTGATGGTATGCTTTTCAGCGTGAGAAGTATTATCGGAGTGAAGGGGAAAAGTTACACTGATGGTTAAAGACTTGCTGATAGAGAGATCATCAGCGTGAGAATAGACATCAGATTGAGGAAATGATAGTGGGCCAACGGTAGTAGGTTTCACTGATTGGGGTGACTGTTGTGAAGTGTCGCTGATGAAGGATATCGGTGTAAGAAGCACCGTCGGGAGAAGACTTGAAAGTCACACCGAAGGATAAGGTTAGATTGATGGAGAATTTGGTGTTACGTGTTTCGACATGACATTTGACATCGGAGAACGGCCAGAAGGTTGGACCGATAACTATTATCCTACCGATAGGTGATTACAAGCGACACACTCGTTGGTATGAGATGGGTGTCGGAGTGAGAGAGTTGGGAGAAGCCGATGGAAGTTAGTCTAGGCGATAGAGGTATATCGGTAAGACATTCATCAACTCTTGCCGATGTAAGGAGAAGTATCAATTTCTACCTTTATTAAGTGTTTCCGGCTGTGGCTCCACATCAAATTGGTATCAAAGCTAGCAAAAGCTCTGGGTAAAGTGTTGTGTATGTGAGGAGAAAAGGGATCTAGTGGAAAGATTCAGAGTTGTCAAGATGCCAGCGAAGGATAAGATGGCTAAGGCAAATGAAGAATTGAAAGAAGCATTGGAGGCAAGAGAAAGAGAATTGAGAGAGAGAAGTGCATAGGATGCTGCAAGAGAAAGAGAGCTAAGACAGGTGAGAAGGGAGAATGCTACAATCTTGGCTAGATTGGAAGCATTGGAGAAGAAAAGAGAGGAACAAGATGATGAGGAAGATGAAGAAGAATATGAGGAGACAGAAGAGAAATCTCCTGGGGATGAATTCGATCCTGAAGAAAAGAAACTTCTGAGATTGCTTAAGGTAGTTCAGGGTGGTGGAACAAAAGCAACTATGGAGTTGCCTATCTATCAGGGAAAGATGGATAGTGAGGAAGTCTTAGGGTGGATAGATTGCCTTGAAAATTTCTTTGAATATGAAGAAATCAGTGATGAGAGAAAGGTGAAATTTGCAAAGATGAAGATGAGAGGGACAACACTTACATGGTGGAGTAGTGTGCAGACAGAAAGAGTGGCTAGAGGTGGAACAAAAATCACTTCTTGGAATAAGATGAAGGACATGATGAAGACTTAGTTTCTTCCATCTGATTATACCATTCAGACAAAGAGAATGAGATAGAATTTGAGGCAGAAGGACATGGATGTGATGTCCTATACTAAGCAATTCCACAAGCTTAGTATTAGAGGTGGAGTGGAAGATGAGGATGAGAAAGTAGCAAGATACCTTAATGGGCTTAGGTATAACTTGCAGGATGAGATTGGTCTGAGTATACCAAAAACACTTGGTGAATGTTTTCAGTTGGCCATAAGGGCTGAAGAAAGGGTGAAGAGGAAGCAAGAGAGACAAGGATCTGGTAGAGGATCTAGAGGTAGGGGCAAGCCTACTAATGAGGAACAAAATAGCAATGAGAAAGGCAAGGAGTCCACTACAGAACAGAGAGGTGGATACAGAGGTGGAGGTAGATTTGGATTAGGTAGAGGTGCATTCGATGGCAGGTGTTATACTTGCAATGAAGTTGGGCACACAACTTTCAATTGTCCAAAATGGAAGGATGTTGAAAAGGGAAAGGATAAAAGACTTCACTTGACACAGGAAGAGGAAAAGAAAGAAGGCAAGGCACCAGAAGTAGCTCTCGATTCAGAAACAGGAGAGTGCCTCATGGTGGACAAAGTGCAGCTAGCACCACAGGTATCTATTTTTAGAACAAATTGTTTAAGCCATGGCAAATTATGTAAGATGATCATAGATTCAGGTTCACATGATAACTTAGTTTCTTGGGAGATGGTAAACAAATTGGGATTGCAGACATTTGATCATCCAAATCCTTACAACGCTACTTGGGTAAGCCAAGGACAACAAGTTAAGGTTAGTAAGAAGGCATATGCTGATTTCACAATTGGTCCATACCATGAGTCTGTTTTATGTGATGTTATTCCAATGACATGTGGGCATATAATTCTGGGTAGACCATGGCAACATTTAAGGAGAACAATTCATGATGGATATACAAAGAGTTATTTGGTGTATAAAGATGGTATGAAGTACAGGTTGAAACCTCTATCTTGTGAAGACAAAAGGGACTATATTGTTATCTATTTTTTGGAAAAAGTACAGCTGGATGTACAAGTTAATGCTGGCTGGAAGCAACATGAACAGTTACAGGGGAAGATGGAAGACAGTCCTAATTAACAGCAAGTTCAAGACTTGAATTGCATCAAGGTTGGGGACATTGATTGTCTTATAGAGAGGCTAAAGAAGAAGGCCAAACAGGAGCCATTGCAAAAAGAAACAAATCAGAAATTTCTAGTGAGCAGGGTAGGAGAACTTCAGTAGCAAAGTCCTAGGAGAGGACATCAGAATGTGTTTTGTAACACCAACACTGGTTGGAAGAGATATGCAGGTTGGAGAAGAAGGAGGCAGATAACTCTAGGTGAGTTCATGTTCCTTGTCACACAGCAGAGGAACTTTTCAAATAGTTTTTAGACTGGCTGGAACAGAGCACCCAACTCTTGGGATAAGAGTTTCCTTTATCCCAAGGAGTATGATGCAGGAGCATCCAAGGGGCCACTTTGGAAAAGAGACCTAGGATGGGCACGGGGAGATGATCATAGAAATGTAGGGGTAAAATGTCCTAAGGGGCCTGATAAGGACCCTAGGACCAAAATGAATGTAATAAACACCTAGGTAGTTTAGTTTTATTTTGTAGTTCATTTTGGTGTGATGTGTTTCCGAAGGTCCAAGCGACCAAGAATGTGATTAGCTGGCAAGAAATGGGATGTAACTGTGAGGTGAGCGGTTGCAGAACGGTTGGCATTCCCACCGCTGCAATTGTCACCCATGGAGAGTATGTTTTACGAGTCTTTTGTGATTAGATAGGTATGTGTGTATGTAGCGTAACAATCAGATTTCAGATTAAAGAAATAAGAATTTCCTTTTTGACAGTGAGTTTTACTTCCAGTTCTGTAATCTTGTGTATATCTTTTGACTGGCATCAAAGTAGACATTTTCCATTTTGTTTCTGAGTATAACCATGCCTGAACGAACCCATCCATGGATGTAAGAGTCTGGTTCTCATGGAGCGGTCCGCAGTAACCTGTATAATATAACCCTAACCCTAACTGTGTGAGAGGAGTGTAAGTTCGATGGTGATCACCGTAAAAACATAGAGTCAAGACCTCGGGAATTAGGATTCAAGAGTGAAGTGGGGGAGTCTGTGTGCCTGTGTTGGAGGAGAACGTGTATCAGTGTGTCGGCAAGAGAAATGGAGAAATTACCGATAGAGGCCATCTTACCGATGACTAAGTTGATGGTATGCTTTTCAGCGTGAGAAGTATTATCGGAGCGAAGGGGAAAAGTTACACCAATGGTTAAAGACTTGCCGATAGAGAGATCATCGACGTGAGCATAGACATCAGGCTGAGGAAATGATAGTGGGCCGACGATAGTAGGTTTCACCGATCGGGATGACTGATGTGAAGTGTCGTCGATGAAGGATATCAGTGTAAGAAGCACCGTCGGGAGAAGACTTGAAAGCTACACCGAAGGATAAGGTCAGACCGATGGAGAATTTGGTGTTACGTGTTTCAGCGTGACATTTGACATCGGAGAACGGCCAGAAGGTTGGGCCGATAACTATTATCCTGCCGATAGGTGATTGCAAGCGACACACTCGTCAGTATGAGATGGGTGTCGGAGTGAGAGAGTTGGAAGAAGCCGATGGAAGTTAGTCTAGCCGATAGAGGTATATCGGTAAGACATTCATCAACTCTTGCCGATGTAAGGAGAAGTATCAATTTTTGCCTTTATTGAGTGTTTCCAGCTGTGGCTCCACATCAAATTGGTATCAGAGCCAGCAAAAGCTCTGGGTAAAGTGTTGTGTATTTGAGGGAGAAAAGGGATCTAGTGGAAATATTCAGAGTTGTCAAGATGCCACCAAAGGATAAGATGGCTAAGGCAAATGAAGAATTTAAAGAAGCATTGGAGGCAAGAGAAAGAGAATTGAGAGAGAGAAGAGCACAGGATGCTGCAAGAGAAAGAGAGCTGAGACAGGTGAGAAGGGAGAATGCTATAATCTTGGCTAGATTGGAAGCATTGGAGAAGAAAAGAGAGGAACAAGATGATAAGGAAGATGAAGAAGAATATTAGGAGACAAAAGAGAAAGCTCCTGGGGATAAATTTGATCCTGAAGAAAAGAAACTTCTGAGATTGCTTAAGGCAGTTCAGGGTGATGGAACAAAAGCAACTATGGAGTTGCCTATCTATCAGGGAAAGATGGATAGTGAGGAAGTCTTAGGGTGGATAGATGCCCTTGAAAATTTCTTTGAATATGAAGAAATCAGTGATGAGAGAAAGGTGAAATTTGCAAAGACGAAGATGAGAGGGACAACACTTACATGGTGGAGTAGTGTGCAGACAGAAAGATTGGCTAGAGGTGGAACAAAAATCACTTCTTGGAATAAGATGAAGGACATGATGAAGACTTAGTTTCTTCCATCTGATTATACCATTCAGACAAAGAGAATGAGATAGAATTTGAGGCAGAAGGACATGGATGTGATGTCCTATACTGAGCAATTTCACAAGCTTAGTATTAGAGGTGGAGTGGAAGATGAGGATGAGAAAGTAGCAAGATACCTTAATGGGCTTAGGTATAACTTGCAGGATGAGATTGGTCTGAGTATACCAAAAACACTTGGTGAATTTTTTCAGTTGGCCATAAGGGCTGAAGAAAGGGTGAAGAGGAAGCAAGAGAGACAAGGATCTAGTAGAGGATCTAGAGGTAGGGGCAAGCCTACTAATGAGGAACAAAACAGCAATGAGAAAGGCAAGGAGTCCACTACAGAACAGAGAGGTGGATACAAAGGTGGAGGTAGATTTGGATTAGGTAGAGGTGCATTCGATGGCAGGTGTTATACTTGCAATGAAGTTGGGCACACAACTTTCAATTGTCCAAAATGGAAGGATGTTGAAAAGGGAAAGGATAAAAGACTTCACTTGACACAGGAAGAGGAAAAGAAAGAAGGCAAGGCACCAGAAGTAGCTCTCGATTCAGAAATAGGAGAGTGCCTCATGGTGGACAAAGTGCAACTAGCACCACATGTATCTATTTTTAGAACAAATTGTTTAAGCCATGGCAAATTATGTAAGATGATCATAGATTCAGGTTCACATGATAACTTAGTTTCCTGGGAGATGGTAAACAAATTGGGATTGCAGACATTTGATCATCCAAATACTTACAACGCTACTTGGGTAAGCCAAGGACAACAAGTTAAGGTTAGTAAGAAGGCATATGCTGATTTCTCAATTGGTCAATACCATGAGTCTGTTTTATGTGATGTTATTCCAATGACATGTGGGCATATAATTCTGGGTAGACCATGGCAACATTTAAGGAGAATAATTCATGATGGATATACAAATAGTTATTTGGTGCATAAAGATGGTATGAAGTACAGGTTGAAACCTCTATCTTGTGAAGACAAGAGGGACCATATTGTTATCTATTTTAGGGAAAAAGTACAGCTGGATGTACAAGTTAATGCTGGTTGGAGGCAACATGAACAGTTGTAGGGGAAGATGGAAGACAGTCTTAAGGAATAGCAAGTTCAAGACTTGAATTGCATCAAGGTTGGGGACATTGATTGTCCTATAGAGAGGCAGGAGAAGGAGGCCAAACAGGAACCATAGCAAAAAGAAACAAATCAGAAATTTCTAGTGAGCAGGGTAGGAGAACTTCAGCAGTAGAGTCCTAGGAGAGGACATTAGAATGTGTTTTGTAACACCAACACTGGTTGGAAGAGATATGCAGGTTGGAGAAGAAGGAGGCAGATAACTCTAGGTGAGTTCATGTTCCCTGTCACACAGCAGAGGAACTTTTCAAATAGTTTTTAGACTGGCTGGAACAGAGCACCCAACTCTTGGGACAAGAGTTTCCTTTATCCCAGGGAGTATGATGCGGGAGCATCCAAGGGGCCACTTTGGAAAAGAGACCCAGGAAGGGCACTTAGAGATGATCATAGAAATGTAGGGGTAAAATGTCCTAAGGGGCCTGATAAGGACCCTAGGACCAAAACGAATGTAATAAATACCTAGGTAGTTTAGTTTTATTTTGTGGTTCATTTTGGTGTGATGTGTTTCCGAAGGTCCAAGCGACCAAGAATGTGATTAGCTGGCAAGAAACAGGATGTAACTATGAGGTGAGCAGTTGCAGAATGGTTGGCATTCCCACCACTGCAACTGTCACCCATGGAGAGTATGTTTTACGAGTCTTTTGTGATTAGACAGGTATGTGTGTATGTAGCATAACAATCAGATTTCAGATTGAAGAAATAAGAATTTCCTTTTTGACAGTGAGTTTTACTTCCAGTTATGTAATCTTGTGTATATCTTCTGACTGGCATCAAAGTAGACATTTTCCATTTTGTTTCTGAGTATAACCATGCCTGAACGGACCCATCCATGGATTTAAGAGTCTAGTTCTCATGGAGCGGTCCGCAGTAACCTGTATAATATAACCCTAACCCTAACTATGTGAGAGGAGTGCGAGTTCGATGGTGATCACCGTAAAAACATAGAGTCGAGACCTCGGGAAGGAGGATTCAAGAGTGAAGTGGGGGAGTCTGCGTGCCTGTGTTGGAGGAGAACGTGTATCAGCATGTCGGCGAGAGAAATGGAGACACTACCGATAGAGGCCATCTTACCAATGACTAAGTTGATGGTATGCTTTTCAGCATGAGAAGTATTATCGGAGTGAAGGGGAAAAGTTACATCGATGGTTAAAGACTTGCCGATAGAGAGATCATCGGCGTGAGCATAGACATCGGGCTGAGGAAATGACAGTGGGCTGACGGTAGTAGGTTTCACCAATCGGGGTGACTGATGTGAAGTGTCGTCGATGAAGGATATCAGTGTAAGAAGCACCGTCGGGAGAAGACTTGAAAGTTACACCAAAGGATAAGGTCAGACCGATGGAGAATTTGGTGTTACGTGTTTCAGTGTGACATTTGACATCGGAGAACGGCCAGAAGGTTGGGCCGATAACTATTATCTTGCTGATAGGTGATTACAAGCGACATAGTCGTCGGTATGAGATGGGTGTCAGAGTGAGACAGTTGGGAGAAGCTGATGGAAGTTAGTCTAGCCGATAGAGGTATATCGGTAAGACATTCATCAACTCTTGCCGATGTAAGGAGAAGTATCAATTTCTGCCTTTATTGAGTGTTTCTGGCTGTGGCTCCGCATCATTTCAGATAGATCCATGTTCAATTCCCCACCCACATCTTTACAAAAATTACGCCTGAGAAGAATGCCATAAGAAGCTAGAACATCAGCTACTAGGACGGTCATCTTAATCCTCTTGTCCGAAAAGGCTGCAAATGCAAATTGGGCATCTTTGATTTGACCCAATATTGGTACTTGTTTATTTTCCATGGAGAAACATCTCCCAAAGGTCTTAGTTAAGGTGAGGCCAAGGGCGTCTGCTACTTTGGTAGACATAACATTATTAGAGGCCCTAGAATCTATTATGCAATTGCTCAACTTATGACCATTTACCAATAGGGAGACATAGAAAGGTTCTATTTTTCCAGAGGCAACAAGGTGAGTAGTGACAAGATTATTTTGGATAGATTTGTTCTTTGAGGAATCATGAGCAACTTTTGGAAACTCTTGTCTTGTAGGGACAGTCTTGTTTTTGACGTATTTTGCTAACCTATCAAACTGTTCGGGATTAGCTTATAAATACTCAACCTCAAACATTTGGATTTTGGTCTTCCTAGCATGATCTATTATATCAAATAGATGAAATGAACTAGAGGCAGAGGAAGGAGATCCATCATTTTGAGTTTTATTAGGGGTAGTACTGGTCTAAGGGATAGAAGTAGAAGATACAGGATTGTTAGATGTGCTTACTTGCTTATTTCCCATCGGGTCTTTTGATTGAAAAGGCAACGGAGTTCCCCGTTTGGCAATTGAGATCACTAGTTGAGGTTCCTCTCTTGCCTTTCCTTTCTCAGCTTGTTGAGTTGACTGATTTTGGGACCTAGTAAAAATAGCATATGCTCCATCATATACTTCTCCTTCTTTTTCGGCTTCATCTTGGTAATTCAGAAAGCCAATGGTAGAGTTGCCAGCTAATTCTTCTTCTCCTTCTGCAAAAAGATTAGCATCATTCTCCTGGTCCAACTCAGGTTGGAAAGAATGATCATGTTCTGCTTCATAATAACCAACTGTTGAGTTGACCAGCACTGCTTCAATGGCGAGCTTCCCCTATGTGGGTGGAAGACGATTATGTAGCCCTTGATTTTTAATAGCGTTGCCTTGATATGAATTGTTGGGAAATGTCCTCCTTGGTATATCCTGATAAGAAGGAGGGGCAAACATACCTTGGGATATTTGCCTTTTCAGAGCTAGCAATTCATTTGCTAACTTTTGCACCATAGGATCCATGGTGCTTGTGGAAGAATTATCAGTAGAATAGGGACCTCTATTTCTATTAGAATCTCTTCTTATCTTACCCGCAAGGATAAGATCATCTTCAACTTTAGTAGCCAAAATTTGAGCTGTAGGAAGATTTGTAGGGCTAACCCGTCTTAACAGAAAGCTCACCTCAGGAAGCTAAGTATTGATAAACACTTAAGATTTTCCGCTATTAGCTGAGCGGTGGTAGGAATCCTATTTCTCAGCTTATTGAACTTAGCGATGAAATCTTGCATGGGCTCATGCGGCTCTTTCTTCATCTGTGTTAGTTGTGCTAACAAGGCATGTGCATCTTCTACAGGTTTGAACCTAGCCTCAAACTTGGTCTTGAGAGTATTCCAATTGGTTATGGTTTGAGCTTGAAGATGGTAAAAGCAATCTATAGCAGCACCTTGTAGTGTTTCCACAAAAAGTCTTACTGCTACATCTTCATGCTCAACACCTATTACACCACAAGCTATGCAGAAAGTTGCAATGTGTTCATCCGGGTGAACTTTCCCATCACCATAGAACTTATGAAATTTCTTCTTTGAACTACGAGGTAGTTCATGCAATGGTGGAGTTAAATTCAAAGGACCAAAAGTATTACCACAAGGGCCTTGAGCTGCCATGGTGCACTGATTAAAGGGTGGGATAACAAACCTCTGTGGAGTATGAACAGACAAAACTCTGCTAGTACTAGAACTAGAAGCTTCACTTGGTATTGGAGACCTAGTGTTGGTAGGAGGAAAACTCCTAGTTTGCTGAAGTTGAGGTTGTGGAGGCAAAAGACCAAAATTATTTTGCTGCATCAACTCAAATACAGGATCAATGATACCTTGAGCTCTCTTGCTTCTTGTATACCATGAATTTGCCAGAATGTAGTGTACTCAACAAAATTTTGAAAAATCTTGAAACAATGGAAAAGAACTGCAATGCTTCAACTCAGAGCGTGAGGCTTCAAGTTGCGCATTCGATCCCCAGCAGAGTCACCAAAAACTGTTGGGTGAATATTTTGTCTTCAACTAACTGAAGGAAAAATGGTTATATCGACCACATTGTAATGAGATAAATCTCTCCTCTCAGCAAGGGGAGTTTCCCTATCAACTATCACAAACTTATTTAAACTAAATACTAACTTAGGGGTGAGACCATATCATCCATTTCTCTTTTTTTAGAAATGATGTTTACAAAATGAAAGAGCACTTTCTCGATACAAATTTGAATAACCTAGAAACCCATGAAAGCACAAAGTCTGTCGTTGCTTCTTTTATTGATTTATAATTCAGAACCAAGTAGAATAAGGTGCAACTCAAAGTCTTCACTGAATACTACGACAAAATATATGATCACAAAAGATAATAGTAGTTCAAAGCCTTTCCAATATCTTTTACTTCAAAACATAAAATCACAAACTAAAGATAATTGTTGTAGCACAAAGTCTCCAAAATTAGCTTTAGAACATCTCCCAGATTATTAATACTCACACTACAATTTGATCATGCAGATAAGATAGTATTAGGAAAAGGACATAAGAACATTTTCCAATACACCATAAGTTATTTCAACACAAAGATTGAATGATCACTTGCTTTTCTATTCAATTGATAAAATTTGATTTACAATTTGAACACAGAGCCTCAAAATGCTCTTCAATTTGGCAGAGTTTCACTTCAATAACTAAAAGATAAAATTTACAATAGAGGCCCTCTTTATTTATAAGAGGAACTGAGAGCAAACATAGGAAAAGAGAAACTAACTATGGCTTATTCAACAAAGGAGTCCTTTTTGATTTGGGACTTCCTATGTTTTTACATGTAACATATGAGAAAAGTACACTTAAATATGTCCAAAATTATTTCAAAAGTACATCTGAAAAGAGGAAAATAAACTAAGTAATGGAAAAGCTGCTTCAACTTGTATTGCCTTCTTTCTTCATGTGGCAATCATACATGGTGAATGCTGCTTGCATCCCAAGACTATCCGGTCTAACTGTGTTCTTGAAAATCATCTGGGCTCTAACTATTGCATCTCTAACCGTGGTGACTGATTTTGCGTGACTAGTTAACTTGGTCTTTAGATTATCCAAAGTTAACCGAATGTCAAGAATATTATCCACAGAGGCCACTGAAAATGTTTTGTCCTCGAACTCTTTCCGGGAACATATTTTCAAATTCCTGAATCATCTCTTCTGCAGAAAGAAATCAGTTATCCTATGACACAAGATTGCACGACAGCTCCTCCAATTTATGCAAAAGACTAACATCACTTTGATCACTTAGTTTCCTTGCATTTTCCAGGTCATTGATCAAATCTTTCAGCACACGGCTCTGATATGTCAATGCCTCTTTGGATTCAGTATAAGAATCCCTATTTGGAATGACACCAATTGATATTAGAGTGCTTATTTTCATTTTTCTCATCTCCACCCACTTATCATGACTCTGTTCTAGGCACTCAATATCTTGAGAAATAACATCAATCAAGTCATCAAGTTCTACTCTTATTTTCTCCATTTTGCCTGTCTTCTCAGATAGCTCTGTAAGCAGAGAGATTCCTTGCATGCGCATCCTTTCCAAGTACTCTTCCCTTAAGATGGGTCTTTTATGCTTTCTGGATGATAGGGTCTTCTACAGAAACGGCCTTGGGAGTTACTAATTCTAAATTCAAAGTGATTTTCCTCACCACCGCAGTCAACTGTTCAACCATTGTTTTGTAATGATCCTTCATCTCTTTCTCTTTGTCAAACTTTTGAATCAGAATGTCCATTGCTAATTGCATGTCAATCTTTGCACTTTCATGAGTTATTTTGCCTAGCTCAACCCTAGAGATAGAATAATCATTCATACTAAAATTTTCTATGGTTGCATCCTGCGGAGGTCTTGCAATCTCCAGAAATTTGTGTCCTTTGTCTCCGAGAATTCTCGAAAGAATCTTTGGCTTCTTTGGGGTCTTAGCTTTCATAGGCACCAACTTACTAAAATCAAAGTCATCTGGAGAGATGGCTTGTTTCTTCCTTTTTGGTGTATATGCTGACAACCATGGTGGAAGCATAGAAGTACTCATATTAGGATTTGTTCCCATTGTTGGTGTTACTGGAACTACACTTGCACTGGAAGTAGAAACAATAGGTGGACGGAGATGCTGACATGTGGAACACATCCCTTAAGTTAGTTATATTAGGTATTATGGATAACTTGTATAATTAATTATATTAGGAGTTGATTAGGCCTTCATTAGGATTACCCTTCCATTATGTTATTAGGAGGTGGTATATATAGGAGGTGAATATCATTGTAAGATATGTGGAGAGTATTTTATTGTATTGGAGATCACTTGGAGATATAGCGTGGAGTGGCTTCTTCCTTAAAGAGTATTATATGGTGTTACCCTACCTTAAGGGTTTATTCTATTTTTGCATATAGTGGATATTAGGGCATATTGGCCCGCAAACATCTCTTGTGTTGTGCATGAGATCTATCTTCTACATTATATATTATTTCCATTATTATGTGTTTAGATCATTACACATGACTAAAATTGTATGACAATATTCCTTAATAAATTCATAATAGTCATGAAGATATTTGATCATTGATTTATAAGAGTTACATATGTGATTAAAGTATGTACAACCTCATCCACTAAACTTGCATGGTTGCATGCAAATAGAACACAAGCAAATCTTACAATGTTAGGATATGTTCCAGAGTGCCTGATCAATTCAAAGATTTTGATAGCATCATTGTAAAATACATTTTGTGCATATCCTACAATCATGGCATTCCATGAGACTAGATTTCTTTGAGGCATCATGTCAAATAGTTCACGCGCCTTGTCTATGCTTCCACATTTTGCATACATGTCTCCTAGGATAGTTGCAACTACAACATTTGACAAAATTCCCATATCCTTTATGATTTGATGGATGTCCATGTACCCTGTTCCAAAGATCCTATTTTAGCATAGGTAGGGAGGATGTTGGCAAAGATTGTGGACTTTGGCTTTACACCCACCAATTGCATTTTCTTGAAAGTTTCTAAAGCCTTATCAACAAATCCATTTTGTGCATATCTTGCAATCATTACATTCCATGAGATGATATCTCTTTGAGGTGTTTTGTCAAACAATTCATGTGCCTTGTCTATGCTTCCACATTTTGCATACATGTCTACTAGGGCAATTTCAACTATAATATCTGAAAAAATCCCCTTTCCTTTATTTTTTGATGGATGTCCATGTACCATGTCTAAAGATCCCATTTTGGCACAGGAAGGGAGGATGCAAGTAATAGTTGTGGAATTTGGCTTTACACTTGCCAATTGCATTTGCTTGAAAGTTTCTAAAGCCTTATCAACAAATCTAGTTTGTGCATATCTTGCAATCATTACATTCCATGAGATGGGATCTCTTTGAGATGTTTAGTCAAATAGTTCACGTGCCTTGTCTATGCTTCCAAATTTTGCATACATGTCTACCAAGGCAGTTGCAACTACAACATATGAAAAAAATCCTATATCATTAATGATTTGATAGATGTTCATACCCTATTCTAAAGATCCCATTTTGGCATAGGTAGGGAGGATGTTAGCAAAGGTTGTAACACTTGCCAATTGAATTTGCTTGAAAGTTTCTAAAGCCTTATCAACAAATCCATTTTTTGCATATTTTGCAATCATTACATTCTATGAGATGGCATCTCTTTGAGGTGTTCTATCAAACAGTTAACGTGCCTTGTCTATTCTTCTACACTTTGCATACATGTCTACCAGGGTATTTGCAACTACAATATCTGGCATTTAAATTTCTATATCCTTTATGCTTTGATGGATGTCCATACCCTATTCCAAAGATCCCATTTTGGCACAACCAAGGAGGATGCTAGCAAAGGTTGTAGAATTTGGATTTACACCTACCAATTGTATTTGCTTGAAAGTTTCTAAAGCCTTATCAACAAATCCATTTTGTGCATATCTTGCAATCATTGCATTCCATGAGATGACATCTCTTTGAGGTGTTCTGCCAAATAGTTCATGTGCCTTTCCTATGCTTCCACACTTTGCATACATGTCTACTAGGATAGTTGCAACTACAACATTTGACAAAATCCTCCTTCCTTTATGTTTTGATGGATGTCCATGTACCATGTTCTAAAGATCCCATTTTTGTACAGGCAGGGAGGATCCTGGAAAAGGTTGTGGAATTTGGCTTTAAACCCACCAATTTCATTTTCTTGAAAGTTTCTAAAGCCTTATCAACAAATCCATTTTGTGCATATCTTGTAATCATTGCATTCCATGACATGGTATCTCTTTGAGGTGTACTATAAAAAAATTCACGTGCTTTTTCTATGCTTCCATACTTTGCATACATGTCTTCTAGGGTAGTTGCAACTATAATATCTAACAAAATTCCTGTATCCTTTATGCTTTGATGGATGTCCATGTACCTTGTTCTAGAAATCCCATTTTGGCATAGGCAAGAGGATGTGGGAAAAGGTTGTGGAATTTGTCTTTACACTCGCCAATTGCATTTTCTTGAAAGTTTGTAAAACCTTATCAACAAATCTATTTTGTGTATATCTTGCAATCATTGCATTCCATGAGATAGCATCTCTTTAAGTTGTTATGTCAAATAGTTCACATGCCTTGTCTATGATTCCACATTTTGCATACATGTCTACCAGGGCAATTGCAACTACAATATTTGATGAAATTCTCATATCCTTTATGCTTTGATGGATGTCCATACCATGTTCCAAAGATCCCATTTTGGCACAAGTAGGGAGGATGCTAGCAAAGGTTGTGGAATTTGGCTTTACAAATGTCAATTGCATTTTCTTGAAAGTTTTGAAAGCCTTATCAACAAATCTATTTTGTGCATATCCTGGAATCATTGCATTCCATGAGATGGCATCTATTTGAGGTGTTCTATCAAACAATTCATATGCCTTGTCTATCCTTCCACACTTTGCAAGAAACCATGTAATCTGACAAAATTCCACTTCCTTTATATTTTGATGGATTTCCATGTACCCTATTCCAAAGATCCCATTTTAGAACAGGTGGGGAGGATGCTAGCAAAGGTTATGGAAGTTGGCTTTACACCCACCAATTGCATTTGCTTGAAAGTTTCTAAAGCCCTATCAACAAATCTATTTTTGTGCATATCTTGCAATCATTGCATTCCATGAGATGGCATCTCTTTGAGGTGTTCTATCAGATAGTTCATGTGCCTTATCTATGCTTCCACATTTTGCATACATGCCTACCAGGGTAGTTGCAACTACAATATATGAAAAGATTCCTATATCCTTTATGCTTTGATGGATGTCCATGTACCCTAATCCAAAGATCCCATTTTTGCATAGGTAGGGAGGATTCTAGCAAAGGTTGTGGAATTTGGCCTTACACCCTCCAATTACATTTTATTGAAAGTTTTGAAAGCCTTTTCAACAATAAGAGTCACACATGTGATTGAAGTATGTACAACCCTCATCCACCAAACTTGCATGGTTGCATGCAAATAGAACAATAGACAAATAGACAAATTATGTGAGCAATCTTTATAATTTTAGGGGATTTTAAATTATGATGGTTTTAGATTATGTAATTGTAAGGGCATTTAACTATTTTGTTTGTCTTCTTCCTACAACATTTATTCCCCTATCTATTGTAGACACCTAAATTTGTCCATATCTTACGACATTACCTTAACGACACCTTTTCTTCTAGGTCCCATTTCATACCCCCTTTCATCATTCCCATTAGTTAAATAAAATATATTTATTTAACTAATTCTTCTTATCCATTTATCCTTCTCTTACATCAAATTAAATAAATCTTGTTTATTTAATTCCATTTGTCCTCCATTGGTATCAAATTAAATAAATCTTATTTATTTACTCGCATTTTCCTGCATCATCCAATTTAAAAAATTTAAATATTTATTTAGATTTTACATGTCTCTCATAATTTAAATAATTTTATTATTTAAATTATTTATCCCCACTCACATCCCTATTTTTAACCTCATTCATTGTGCGTCATAATCACTTCCTTTCCAAAATCAACTAAACATCTCATTTATTCCCACTCCCATCCTTATTTTAGTCACCTGTCATCCCCATTTATGGTGCATCATAAGCACTAAAATTGGCTTTCAATCTTAGCCATCCACCTCATCCCTCATGCTTTTAATCCTAGCCATCGATTTGATTCCCTCTCCTTCTATAAATTGGAGTTCCTTTTCAATTTCAAACCCTCACACTCTCACACTCCCTCACACACTGTCATCAAATTTCTATATGCACGCATATCTATCAATTTTCATCTATCTCATATCATTTTCTATTATTTTCTATCAAGGTTATGCTGCTTGTGTGAGCAGCCCACAAATCATCCAAAGGACAAATTAATGGAGCTTGAGTGCACTTCATTCCATCCTATCTGAAGTCCAATTTTATGTAAGGTTTGAAGGTATTTGCATTATTTATCTTTATGTTATTTTCTTTGCATGATTTTTTGGGTTTCATCTATTATCATAGTTTTGTATATAGTGTTGAGTGTTGAATTACAAGAACATGGCATAATTTGGAGAAGTTACTTGTACATTAGATATAAATTTGCATCAGGTCTTCAACCATGTCATATCTCATATCTCTTTTCACTTATCCACATTTAATGGCTTCAGGCAAATTCACTACCAAAAATTCATCGCCAACAATTCACCGTGGGAAAATTCACTACCATGACAAATTCACCTCAAGGAAAATTCACCACCATGGAAAATTAATTGCATTAACATTTGTTATTGAAAAGTTTTCATTTTTATATATGTGATGAATTTTTTGCAATAGTGAATTGCTGGTGGTGAATTATCCTTGAGGCGAATTTGTCATGGCGGTGAATTTTTCCGTGGTGAATTTTTTGACGGTGAATTACTGGTGGTGAATATTCCTAGAGCCACATTTAATATATCACACTTGTTTCTCACCTACATACCTTCCTTTCTATATCCTTGACCTTAAGTGATCTTATACATCCTATAGATTATGTTCTCATATCTATGCATATGTTCTTATCTCTTACATAACACTTATCTTATGCTTAAATGATTACTATTGGATGCAACATTGGCTAACATCTCATTGCACTTTGATACATGTGCTTACAAGATTATATATTATTATTTTAGATGATGTTATCTATGCCATTATTTCATTTTCTTGTACTAACATGATCATATCTTTTACATGTCACTTTTTCTCTTTCCTCCAATTCATTATATCATTCACATGTAACCAATTGGAGGGGGGTGCATATAATAGCTCTAACATCCTTTGATGTTTATGATTATAGTGATTGTCTCATGGTTATGATGACTCCTTCATAGACTGACATTATTATATCATGATGGCTCCTTCACAACCACATATACCAATTTTTTTTGTAGGCTCCTTCATAGCCACATAAATCAATTTGCTTTGCAAGCCACTTCATAGCCACACATTAATTTCTTGTCCATAATCCTTTAAAACCACATACAATAGTCTTATGTAGTCTCTTTCACAACCACATATATTGGTTTCCTTCATAGCCACACATTTATGATGGATCCTCACAACCCCCATCTTTTTCTACTTTTTACACATTGTTTGTTCACATTGTTAAGTAGTTGCTCATGCTTATTTTAGATTTTTTTGAATACAACTCATGGAATTTTGTCCTTATAGGTTTCAACACAAAATTATCAAGACACACTAGGCATTTACATTGTTTCTTCCTGCAATAGGAGTGTTATGGAGTAAAAAGTGTCCACATGCCTTTTTACCTCCTTGTTTAGCTCATAGGTCCCATTTATTACATTATACACTCAAAATGCTCATCTCGATGCAAAATTGTCTGATACCAATGTAAATTGGGAATAAGGGGCCCATGTTTTATCTTACCCCAGACCCATAAGGGGCTCAAAGACGTGGGTAGAACCACCCAAGTCCTCCCTAATTGGTCAGGGCAAAATTTAATATAGGTCATCCTAGGACCTTTCAAAAGGTTTATCTTTATCAACTCTTTTGGTTTAATTTCATGATTATGAGTGAGAAAGCATATATTTAAGTGTGTTTTTGAGTTCAATATGCACCTAGATAGAAATAACCAACTTTAGACATTGAAGTGAAGCAAGCAAGAGCATTCATTGTGATTCTAGAGCAAATTTGTATGTATTGTTACTGTGTTGTTGCATGTTTAAAGCTAACATCTATCCCTCCTTAGGTGTTGAAGGATCTTCATCCTCTTAAGGGTTTCATCACATAGGTGATATCATTGTGTGTTTATCATTATTTGAATCATTCTATCATCATTATTTTCAGCCTCTGCCTTGCAAAGGCACACTCTCTTTATCCATCAACAATGTTGGGAAGATTAAATGCTATCTTGGGATTTGACTGAGGCAAGTCCCTAAAAACCATAACCCCCCAAACCCTCTCTTGTCGTCTTGTGTGTAGGTTACAAGAGTGAGATCCAGAAAATGTGAATCTATAAGAAGACTAAGCAAGGATTAGGGTTTTGGGATTTGACAACAGCTCAGGAATATTCCTCTATCCAGGATTTGGGTGCCACCACCCTAGTCTTCCTACCCTTTCTGAGTGTAGATTTGGCTTCAAATAAGTCTTTACAACATCTTTCTAGTTCAGACCTCAGGCATATTCCCTCAATTAGGACTTGGGCGGTCTCGAATTGGTCCTCCAACACCTCTACTTTTTAGAGATAGGTTTTAATCATCCCCCTGATCATCCCTATGCAATTGCTTTTTTAGTTTCTAGCATATTTTGTCTGTTATAAGCAAATCATTGTAGAACTAGGTTTAGTGCATTGATGACCTAGGGTTTGAATAAAATACTTGATTAAATCAGATCTTTTTGTAGCAAACAAGAGTACAAGATCTGTAGCTAAGTCCTCCTCCACTTGGTAGTGATTTGGGTTGGTCTTGTCCTTGAATGTTATTATGGAAGAGGGTTTGATCTAGTGTGTATCCTAGTTGTTTTCATTCTCCATTTCTTTCACTTAACATTTTGGTGAACCTGTAGTATCTTACACTTTGTCTTCCTTCATGCATCAGATCTGAGCTATTTTTCCACCTTATATCTGATTGTATTTCACTCATTCATCATTTTGCATATTTATATATCTTAATTTTGTTGTTAGGGTTTAAAAAATTCTAGCATTTTTAGGAAATCTAGCTAATCTTCAACCTAGGGTTTCAAGATTGGCGTGTTGTGGTAGGTCTTGTTGCATTATTGGATTATTTAAAGGGTCTCAGGTTTCTATATAGGTTATCATCCTCACTATTTTAGGACATCTTTTGCATAGAAAAAAGAAAAAAAATAAAGCATTTTAGGCTTGCAAAAAGGCATATTTGTGCATTGTTTCATTGCATATGTTATAGATAATCATAGAAAAATTTAAATCTCTAATTTTTGCATCATATTTAATTCATATTAAAGTAGATAATCATTTCATGGTGTTGCATCACACATTTGAAGCTCTCATTTGCTAGGATTTTGTTGAAAAAGTTGTATTTTTGAAAACCTAGTCAAATTCAAAATCTAGGGTTTGTAGTTAAAATCTTGTTTTAGATTTTGCTACTGTCATACACATTTCAAATCAGATCTTGCAATGATTTATTGTATATTTCTCATTATTCACTTGAAAATCTTGCATAATTTTGGAAAATGTGCATATTTAGGACTTCAAAAAGCTTGCATTTTGGTAAAATTTTGCATTAGGGTTTTGAAAATTCTCTTGCATAATCATATTAGTTGTATAAAACATTTATCAAATCTGATTTTTGATAGTAGTATTGCATCATTTCACATCCTTGATTTCAAAATTCATACTTTTTGCAATTGCACATTATAAATTTCAATCCTTGGACAAAGTAGAATATGTGACAATGTCCGATCTCTTTTTACAAGACTTTCATGCATATGATGAGTTGTTTAGTAGTGACGACTTTGATATGTTAGATGTGTTGAAATACACTAGACAACTAAGAGGGGGGGTGAATTAGTTGTCTTCAAAACTTTGACTACTCATGAACATTAACACATCAAACACATGTTTACTGTTATTCAGATTTAATCATGAAAGCATGAAAATAAGAAACTTAACACAATATCATCATAAACACATGAGACACTAGATTTTTACATGGAAAACCCTAAAAGGAAAAAACCATGGTGGATGTTAGCCCACAGAAATATATATGTTATAATAATACCAAAAAATAGAGGCTCATTGCCCAATATGCTCACTGTAAATGTTGAGGCTCACTACCAAGGGTTGGCTCACTGCCAAGGATTGGTGAACTAATTTGATATCATCTACTCCATGCCTGGGTTCAGTTCCATTGAAGCACAATATTACTCCTCTGCTCTACTCTTTTACACCTTCACACTTATCTTTTCATTTTCACACCTTCGATCACTTTTTGCAACTACTTTACATGCTTTTATACAATTCATCATCCTTGGAATGTACATCAAGGTTGGCATTACATTCATCAACCATTGGAACAATCTTCAAGGTCAACATTACAAACATACATGGAAATAGGTCTGGACCTAAACAAAATTAGCTAAGGAAAAGATGTAAAGATGTATGTTGATCATGCCACACCTTAGCTGGGACTCAAATGCAATCTTCCATGCCATGACACGCTTCTATAATCTTCAATGCATCTCCACAAGAGGTGAAAACAACCAAGTCAGCCAAGATTGGTGTTAACACTAAGTCTTCTAAGAACAATCTTCATCCACGATCACAATTTCTCTTTGTGGACCAATCCAAAGGTAGAAACATGATTAGGAGACATTCGTAAGCACATTGTAATCACCAAGAACATCCACACAACCTCTAGCCAATTTGTCCAAAGGATTTTTCAAACTGGAGCACTTAAACAACACTGTCAGCCATTGCCATAAAGAAAGGGTTGCTTGCAGACCACAAAATCACAAACCATTGAAGTTGAGGGCACTTATCATTATTACCAACTTGATTCTAGAACCACAAACTGAAATACTTAACTACAGAGGAATGCGGAGCATAATACATTCTCCCTATCACCAGTAAATACTCAGAAGAAGCAGTTATGACTCTGGTGAACATAACTCACTCAAATCTTCATATTGGAGGCTCAATCTTGGAACATAGAATCTTCAAACATGCCTCTAAACAACTTCCAATCCACAGACAGAGATATTCATTCAACAAGAAATGCGGAGCAATCTACAGGATTGTTCTGCTATAAACAAAGATACTCTGCAACACACTATTTCCATCAGAGGAGCAAATTTTCTCAATATCCTTAATATCAGGATCTCCAATACTTACATAGGCAAATACAAAGCATCTAACTCATCACAAACAAGCATCAAAACAAGAGCACAATTGACACCAATGACAACACTGATATGTTGACATCAATGACAACACCAGTTAGGCACATACTTGCAACAAGATGAAGTCCTAGATGACTTTATCTCTATTGAACATTCCACTACGACTCCTAAATTGTCATTCCTTCAAAGATTAGTAAACACAATTTATGTTCCAAGATTTCAAGAAGAACCTGTGAAATTGAAAATAGTTGTCAACCTACATACGGATGTGCATAGAACACAAACGAAACTGGTGCTCATTGTAAGAGGTCTTCTAAATTCTTATTGACCTACTAGTTACATTTATAACTATGCTAAGCATATAACAAGTCAAAATCAAGTGTATCAAAATGCATTGCAACAACCCAACTACAATATGGTTTCTCACACATACAATACACAAAATAATAAAAAACGTAAACAATAATCAAATATTTGAATCACTTTACTAGCTTCTCAACCTATGCTTCCTCAGCCACCTCATCTTACTCATAATGTTGGTCATGATTATGATCTTTTTTAGTAGCTTCGTACTACTCCAGATAAAATCTCTCTAGGAACTCATACAAACATCGCCTACATACCATAGAATTCTCCAAGAAGCTTTATAAAAGGTGATCATACCACCTGGTATTAATCCAAATGATGTAGTAGCTCTGTTAGATTGTATGCATGCAACAAAAATTGATATTTTGTTTCAACAACATGAATTACCAACAACTGAAGCTGAAAACCAAAAATGATCCTCTTGTAATCCCTGTCATCATAAATAAAAGGTTACTAAAGTAAGTTATGATTGATAATGGATTAGCTCTTATTGTTTGTAGCATTGATTTGCTACACATAATTAAGGTTGACACATATTTAATCAAACTAGATAAACTTAACATTCGTGGCTTTGATAATGTCAGTAGACAATCACTAGGAACCATAGCTTTACCCATAAAGGCTGGACTTGTGACATTATCTACCCTTATCCATGTCATGACTAGTACGCTTCCATATAACATCATCCTTGGTAGACTATGGATTCATGCCATGGGGCCAGTTCCATTTACCCTTCATCGATCAATAAAGTTTATTTATGCAAATAAACTTCACACCATTGAAGCTAACTTGAATCCAGAAAGTTGTTTACAAGTTGAGGCAGAAAAACAAGTTATCAATCACAAGCTTCTCAATAACTTAAAAATTGATTCATCAATACCTCTTGTCATAGATAATACTGTGCAAGATTTCAAATCACCATCGAATGCACTTATTGGTGACAATTGGGGTTCATTATATTTTACTCCTTCCTTTATGGGGGAATATAAACTTAATAACTCTAATACTAAAACACCAAAAGTTGCATCGATCTCATCCAAGAAATATTTGTAAATACCTAAGAAACCTAAAGTTTCTTTAGTAGCAAACAAAGACAATGCTTTTACTTACACTATAGAATATGAGACTCATGAGGCTCCACCTTCTCCTAAAGAGATGGCATCCCTTTATGGTCATGGATTTCAAATCCTTTACAAAAATTGTAACTATGTAGGTAATTATTAAGGCATAAAATAACAAGGAATCAAAGTACCCTTAGAAGCTTTTATACATAGCTCTTCAACTGGTATTAGATACCATCCTTTGAAGCCCACCACAACTTAACATCATCCTACTCTCAATGTTAACATAGTATCAACAAGTCCAACACTCAATTTGATATGTCTTGAGATGAAAGACATAGATTGTCCACTAGGGAAATATCCCATTAGAAAAAATTTCAACAGATGAAGCATCAGAAGAATCAAGCAACACATGACTGCAAGTATGTATTTCTCCCTCATTTAGCCACACTTGATGTAGCACCTTTTCTAGTTTCTCTCAAGGGTTGCCTCCTCTTAGGAATAAGTGTTGTGTTGTGTTCTCTTGTGTTGTGTAAAATGTTGTTTAGGTCCCCTTAGATGACCCTTGATACTCTTGTAAGGTCAAGGATACAAGGAGATTGCCTCCGTTGTGACTTTCCTTTTATTTGTTTCTCTATTCTTCTACTTCTCTTGTTGCGATTTGTTGTTTGTGGTGCCTTAGGGGCATAACATTGTGGAGGATGATTTGGAGGCATCCTTCCACATTATGGGCCTAAGTCACTTTTTTCTCCTCTCTCATTTTTCTTGATTTCATTCTTCAATCATGCTTGTGGCTCTACTAGTTAGTGGATGATGACAACAAATATACACTTTTGATAAGGACCATATGTCCCTAAACAAGAAAAAAAATGGACCCAGTCCATATATGAAAATGGGGGTAATTTTTTACTGACGCTTAACTAGTAGAATCACTTTTGTGTCATGTTGTGAAATTCTTGTAACAAACCTTTGCAATACTCTAAATCTTCTTATATGCACTTTGAAATGCTTTTGTCTCACCTTGTAGCTACACTTAGTTCTGAGACACCTAAATTATAACCTCATGGCTATACTTGGTTCCGAACTCATAAGTATAGACTTGGTTTGTTTCTGTTCAATTGATGATTTGGTTGTTATATTAGCGTATATTTTCTAACCAAAATTTTGTTCTGATCTTTATGATCTTTCATATACATGCAAGTTGTTGATCAGTGATTTGTTAGAAAATAATACTAATGTGTTTCTATTGTGATTGTTGGGAACAATTTGGCAATTGTAAGCACATGTCACTTTGGGGCATGGGCTTTGCGAAAGCTGTTGTTCCCTCACATGTTTTCAACTTACCTTAAATGTGATTGCTACTGGCAAGTAGTAGCAACCACTTTAAGGTGGGGGCATATGTTATGGAAAATTCTTGGATATCTTAGACATTGTGATAGAATATGTGGTTTATACTTCCTTTTCACCACAAGGCATCTCCATGATGCAAGTGGGGTTGTATACTTTGTTTTTGTGTGTTGTGTATGCTTCCTTTTCACCATAAGGCATTCTACAATGTAGGTGGGGTTGTATACTTTGTGCACATGCTTCCAATTTTATTGTAAGGCATATCCACGATGTAAGTGGGGTTGCATGAAAGCCCTTCCGTGGAAGGGAGGAATGTTTATTCCCTTGAGTGCTTGCACATCCTTTTAAAAGTCCTTTGCAGAGGTAGGGTTAGATCTTGAGTTATTCACCCTTAAGCATCTTAGATGGTGGTGTGTAGCGATGAGATCCCCCCATCACTCGTGTTTACTGCGTGTAAGACGTATAGTGTGTTGACGACTCACTCTACGGTGCTTGTGTATTCCGTGTCTTCCATGTATCTTCCCTACGTGTTTTGCATGTTTTAGTGGCAACATGTAGCGATGAGCTCCCTCCATTGTGTGGTGCATAGCGATGAGCTCCCCCATGCTATGTGTTTTGCATGCTTTTGATGGTGGCACATAGTGATGAGCTCCCCCATCACCTAGTTAGGGTTGTATAATTGCTTAATCATGTCTTCTCTCCATGTATACCTTGTGTATTGCATGTTTTCTCTCATGCCTTCTTCACATATTACGTGCCTTCTCTATGTATTGTGTGCTTCTTTACTGTCTTCTTTGTGTTTTACATGATTATCAAGTTTTTTCTTATGATTACAAAGTGCAAAATGAAAAATATGGCTTCTAGCAAGATTATGTTGAATGCCATTGATGCATTTTACAAGAATGCATTTAATTTTGGTACGGTCAAATGGTTTGGAGTTGAAAAAACCAAGAGAGGTTATTATGGATGGACCCCACATACACTGTTAGGTCTAAATGGAACATTCCTAGGTGTAATGGATTTCGAGAACTACTCCATCAAAGTTTAGTAGTTTTTTCTCTTAGGGCTCTTAAGTCACTTTGTTGGAAGCCTGTAGTTCAGAATGATTGGGACACTTGGGGTACAAAAGAGACCTCCCCTAATAGTCACCTACCCACCTAGATGTGTTAGCATAGTCATTTCAGCCCCATGAGGCGCAAAATGAAAAATATGGCTTCTAGGAAGGTTATGTTGAAGGCCATTGATGCATTTTGCAAGAATGCATTTAATTTTGACACAGTCAAATGGTTTGAACTTGATAAAAATTGAGAGAGGTTATTGTGAATGGACTCCATATGTATGTATAGGTCCAAATAGGACATTTCTAGGTGCCATGGATTCTGAGAACTACTTTGTCAAAGTTTGGTAGTTTTTTGCTCTTCAGGATCTTAAGTGACTTTGCCAGAAGCTTGTAGTCTAGAATGACTAGGACACTTGGGGTATGAAATGAGACCTCCCATAACATTCACCCACCCACCTAGACATGTTGATGCATTCCTTTTGGCCCCACGAGGCACATAATGAAAAATATGGCTCCTAACACCTTTCCACTGCATGAAACTAAAGGATTTTGGAACATTACATGCCTTGCCACCACAGGCAAATGAATATGATTTAAAAACCTAAGGTAGGTATTTTTAGGTGGACCTAACATCCACCTATACATGCAAAGAACACATTCATTGGTGTAAGATTTGAGAGAATAATCAGTCCAAAGTTTGGCACTTTTTTTTGTCATAGGGCTCTTAAGAGACTGTCTTCATTTGATGTATTTGAGAATGACCATGAGGCTTTTCTACCAAAAAGACAGCCTATTAGCATTCGCCCACCCACCCTAACTTATTGGTGTAGTCGGTTCAGCCCTCAGAGATGCATAATGTGAAATCTCACTCCTACCAAGTTTGTAAGTTTGCAATTTTGTTGATAGTTGGTTCTTTGACATGATCCTACTATAAAGGTGTTCTCACTTGATCCAATGTGTTCTAGGGCATCAATCAAAGGTTCTAGGGCATCAATAAATCAAGGGAAGATGTTGAAAGTAGATGTTTCCTCATAGTGTTATATGCATTCTACTATTTAATCTATTATTTAAGTAGATATTTCACATCTTTGGTGCATATGCAATCTAGTGTTTAATCTTCTTTTCATGAGTAATCTAAAATAATCTAAACTAGGGGACCTCTCAACCACCTACATATCTAAATTTATACAAGTCCTACAAAGAAGCCCTAGAAGGTGCCTTATGAATTAATCAATCTACTGTCGATAGTGAAAGGAGAATGATGATGATGCTAAGTTAGGCCCAAAATAAGACATTGATGATGCCCCTAGCTAGCTATTGGAATAGGTTGATGCCCCCATAAATAGGAAAAGTAGTTCTGAAAATAAGTCTTCTTTTGTGTCCAAATCTATAGGTTTCTAGCAATACCAATGCATGAAGGTTTTCTTAATTCCTTCCCTCTCTTGTCATTTCATGATTTCACTCCAAATAAATAGATTTAGATGCATTTTTATCAATTTTGTGGTATCTACAAAAAACCTTTTCAACCTCACACCATGAAACATTCCTTCATTTTGTTAAAAATCTCCACCATGAGAAACTTGCCAAGGGCATAGCTAGTCTTGTTTGAAAGAGAATTTTCACCAAATGAAGGGGAGATCTTTGCCAAATCCTTAATAATCCTAAACTAAATTTCAATTTCAAAGTTAAATATACTGTTACAAGGTTTAAAAAAGGCAAGCATTAATACTATTTTGCATTAAAAAGGCAAGCATTCATGACATCAACTCACTACATATATAAACTAATAAAGGATCAAAACTTATATATGCATTAATATTGTTTTGCTACAACTAGGTCATTCCTACAAGTATCAAGGAAATAATACAATATTGAAATCAATATGGTCAAGGAATAGAACCAAAAATAATGATCATTAGGACCTCAAAAAAATCAAATTAATAGTATAAAGCAAGAAGAGTGATGGAGGTTGACATTTATGACTGTTAGCATTATGATGGTGGGTTGTCCTCTAGTTTTCATCTTACTTATAACTATTATGGCTGCCTTTAGACCATGATAATCATCAACTTGATAATGGAACTAGTACCCATGAGTTTTCTAACAAATGGACTAGTGCTTCTTATAGGGATAATGGTCCATTATTAGTCCAAATTGTTGTTCATAACATCCATAATGCAGTTTGATAGTCCAAAAGATTATGACACTCCTCTTGGTTTTGACTATCTTTTTCACCATTTTGCATCATCTTTTCCAATGCCCATGACTTCTATAGTACTTATCACATGAATTAATTCAAAAAATTTAATAGTTAAGACATCCTTTGTTTGACCTCACTCTCCTATGACATTACAGTCCCAACTGCCCTCTTCATTAGGATTGTACTATACCTCATGACTGCCTTATAGATTTATTTGATTTTTCTAGTTACTCACTAGGTACTAGGGATCTCTCATATCTTTGTGACACTCCTTGAAGAATGGAATAAACACCAACTGCTGCAATGGTTGTATGCAAATAGTGTAGCATGGTTGTAATATGAAAAGATAATGAAATAGAAGTAGGACTATTGTATGGACTACGACAATCCCTCTTACTTCAAATTCAAAATGATCATCATGTGAATGTTGACAGTGGCCCCTTAGAAGATGGTAGTCATGAATGATGGTAATTTGATACCCTACTAAGACAATGCTCCTAAATGGATTGTTATAGCCTCATACTATGAAAACACAATCATGTAGGGTTGGGACAATCATGCATGCCCTCTCAAATCCTAGCAATAATATTCAAATGATATTTCAACATTAAACCCTAGGATTCTTGACCTAAAGCCAAAACACATAGTACCCTTTTGCCAACTTTGGAGTGATAAAGTAGCCATTAAAATTCATAGTAACATGATGATATTATGGTCATAATCTCCTTGTAGGATATGTCAACCATTTCAATAAGATCCCTCTATTATTTCATGATGCAAAGATAAGTTTGATAAACCTTCAAAACCTCAGGGTATGCAAGACAAATGAGAACATCAGTGATTTTGTTAAGAAATCAAGCATTCTCAAACAAGATTAGGGCTTTCAAAGAATTAGGAATCAATTCACAAACCCCTACATGATGCAAAACCTTCAAAATATGTTATAATATACAAAAATAATTTAGAAAATTAGAAACCCTAAGCCTTGAACAACAAGCACAAAGAGAAAATGATATCTCCCATGCCCAAAATGATGTTATAATATACCTCTACTTGTTCACACGTGGGGCCACTTGTAAACTCAACATAGGCACCCAAAATTTGTCCTGTAACTATCTAAAGGAGTAAAAATTATAAAATGTCTATCATAAGGATTGAAACAGCTACAAGCAATTGCACTAAAGGTCCTAAGGATTAAACACATCATCATGGAAGACTTATCAAAATGACTACACCAATGTGATAAAATGAGATAATATCATCAAAATATCCCCACACAATACAAGAAACTAGGTGAAAACATGAAATGCAACATCAATCTAGAGAAGACCCTTCAAGAAAACATAATTTTCCATGACCTATCAAGTGAATGAAGAATCATAAAATTGACTCCTAAGGACATATAATATCAAATGAAAACATTCAAAGCATGGCACTCAACCAAGACTTAGTTTGATCAAACCAACTCACCAATCAAGACCCTCATGAATATCCAAATGCATTAACAACCATGCCAATTAGTCATGAGCTCTCTAATAAAACCAAGATGATCAACCAAGGCCAAGGAGAACATATAATAGGCTAAAATACTATAAAATCTAGGAAACTCACCGAATGACCTAGGATGGTGTATTTAAATGCACAACACTAGACACAATTCAAAACATTTGGCATGCATGCCAATGGGTAGTGGTCATATTCTAGGATTGTCGGCTTTGGAAACTATAAATTTTAAATTTTAAACTAGAGGGACAAGACTATATACTTGGTCAAGTCCAAAGGAAGAGAGTAAATATTGTAAGGAATATATAATGATCATGATATGATATGAGGACTAAAATTTTATCAAATCCAACCATGGATGGGTAGAAAACTAGTATTAGCAAAAGTAAGAATCAAGAAAGGATGCAAGAAGGGAGGCATGATGGGATGTCAAACATATAAAAGGTGAAATTAGGGTAAGAAAAAATGTCAAAAATATAGAAGGTGAAATGAGGATATGTACTAGTTTATTGTTAGTTTTTAAAGCTTCTCTTTGCTTCAAGAATATATAATTCTCTACTAATAGTACTACCAACCATGAGAAGGTGGAAGCCTATTTGGTACCACTAATCTACATTAATAACACTACTAGAAATAAATAAATAGAAGAAAAGAAAAGTGTAATTAATTCACAAAACTTTAGAAGTGTGCATAACATACTTTTGTGTCATTCCACTAATTCAATCCAATGAACCATGTGGATCTACTTTTCTCTTTATGTTGTCATGTATTGCTTCATGGTCAGACTCGTGAACTTTCCACAAGTTTTTATTCAATAGTCTACCCCCATGTTTTATCAATTAAACATTTGATGCCACAAAAAGGTTATAATAATTTTTTTTTTTTGATTTGTGTCAAAGTCCTTAAACCACCACACATCAAACTTCTTCATTGGATACCTTCTAATCCATGTTCCAGTAACAACCACCGATCTTGTAGGATACTCAATGTTTTCTCCATCTATGACAATGGCTATAAATTTCTTTTTTGCCTCAATACAATGAGATAAATAATAATCTATTCCTTCATCATTATCTTCATCTGTAATAATTGCATAAACATGCCCTACATGAAATTGCATAAAAAAGATTAATTCAATAAATGATACAAAAATAAGTCGATAAGGGCATGGTTTGGTGGTTAAGTCACTCAGTTGTAGTGGCGGCCACCAGAGTTCAAACCCCTGTTGGGCCAACGAGCTCGTGGGCATTATGCCTTTGCTGGGCCAATGAGCTCATAGATTTGAAGTGTTCTTTCTTGGGGATGAGGTCCCCCATGTTGTGGCCTCATTGGTTCATAGCTCCGGGCAAAAGCATTGTGTGGAGCTGGAGGGCGTGTCGCACCAGCGTCACCAGTCACATTAAAAAGTTTACCAGGCATATTAAAAATAAATAAATAAATAAATGATACAAAAATACTATACTGTACTATTGGGTACATGAATGAATGCTATATGCACAAATATGGCAACCTGAGTGGAGTTGTAGTACTGTAGGGTCATCCCACAATAATGGGTTACACTTTTTGGCCAAACTTGACATTGACATCAACATTTTGAACTAAATCTTCACTTTCTAACACATATAGCTGTTAAACCGTTAGGAATTTGAAGATGATGTGAACTAGTGATTTGTGAGAACCTTTCAAGGCTATCATTATATTTTCTAAAAATATGTGATTTCAACAAAAATCAAGATGTCCCAAAAAGTGTAACCCATTATTGTGGCAGCATCCTATGATTTAACCTCATTATGTGGTTTTAGTGTATAATTCTCTAGAAAGCCTATAATTGACATGATCATATGAAGAGGAAATGTGTCCTTGCATAACTTGAATTGCAAGTCCAACCATCAAGCTCTATGTGTATGCCTTGCATACTCATAAACTATATTTTCTCAAATAATAGGCATACATGTAGATACTGGTATTTCTTCATTCACCAATTCACATGTTTTTTCTTCTTTACCATATTTTAGACTATATGCCACTATCTTATATTCCTAAAAGGTACTAATTCTTTTCCAATAACATTTGCATTCTCCATGTGTACATAAGTTATCAAACATTGCAAACCACTGAAACTATCACATGTTCCATCCAAACATGTTTGCCTATAAAACATCATCCATCTACTCTTTCACAAAAAAATGTTTGAAATGAAATCTCTTGTTGATTTAGGTGGAGCTTCTATCATACACTCCTACAAAATGTCGTTAGTATGCAAAGATATACATATTTGTCAATAAACATTATAATGCATAGAAAACTCCATGTGAACTCTACAACAAGTTGTGCATGTGTGATTTATTTTGACATAATTTTTTTCGATTTCAAAATACCTTTGACTGATTTAAAATTGAGGTTAACTCTCTACAAATTTGGAGAAAAATTATGTTTGAGTCATATCTAAAAATTCTTTGGATGTGGCTCATAGTTTTGACAACCAATTCTCTTTTTTACAACATCCCTTTGACTAGGAGACACTCTTGTGTTATTTCTCCAAAACTCCTCAATTAGGGATTTTAAGGCTTCACCTATGACTTTATCTTTTTGTGGGAGTCTACTAGAAAATTCCCATAGTTAATTACTATTCAGATCCTCAACTCTTTCACACCTCCCAACGACTTTCATCAATATTTTTCTACTTACCTTTAGTGCTTGACTTGTTTTTCTTATCAAACAAGATTTCTTTGTTTGATTGCTCACAATAGTTGATAAAATTCACAATGATAAAATATAAATAAAAATCTGGTTTCGGGGGTGTTGCCCCTGAACCCCCACTAGGGGGATGATCCCCTGAACCCCTTATAGAGGGGAAACCCCCCTATGACCCCTTGTTGCAGATGAATGAGTGTCGTGTACTAGATATAAACATATGGATGAAACAAGATCGCCGCTGGTGAAACCTTTCATCCCTTATGGGTGATTTACAAACAATATTAGGAATAATTAATTATATAGGATTTACAAGGTTGATGGCACCTTAATCCTAAAACTATACACATTGAAAATAATGATTTTTGATCAGTTTTCAAAAAAGTTGGGGGGGGGGGAGGCATACTCAAATTTTCATTTTTCAAGATGTCTCTACTTTGAAAATTTATAAAAATCATATATTCATTAAAAAGTTAATAGAAAAATTAGACAAACTATGTGACGTTAGCTAATTTTCCACCAAAGTGATTTGTGAAATACTTGAATAAAATCAACATTTTAAGGGGAGCACACTAGGTGCAATGTTATATTTTTCTAACCATAATAGGAGCACTTTGTATGCTCTCCCTATTCAAACCTCTTAATCTCCACCATTTTTATAAAAAATAGTAGATTAGAAACTAGATTCCGAGCACTACAAATCTTGTTCTTATCAAATCTTCTAATTTCGAGTGTGGCTATCTTCAATTTCTCATCCAAGATTAGTTTTTACTAATTTTAAAAAAAGTGGCCACTTTTGACCCTCTTTTGGTCCCCTATTTCCATGCTCATACCTTGGGTTCAACATGTAATGTTTAATATTATGATTTACTATTTTGTGTTTAATGTTTAAGAGTCAATGTTTTGGGTTTTGGGTTCACATTTAGGGAACTTAAATTTCAACATGAAGTAAGAGGAATGTAGATGGAGAGAGAGGGGGTGGAGAGATAGAGAGATAAGAGAGAGGGAGAGATAGAGAGAGATGTACATAATGCACTCATGTTATGAAATACGAGTGTGTTATGAAGCACACTCATGTTATTTATCCAGATTTTGGTCTTGCCTTTTAGGCTTGGATGACCAAGCCTAAGGATTAGACCTTGATGATACCCCCCAAAGATGTGTTTTTCATAGTCGATAACATTTTTCAACTTCAATGTCATCAAATTTATTTGTTTTATAATAAAATTTGATGAAACCACCACCAAAACAATGAGCTAATTCTTATCTTTCTAACCATATAATTTTTTGATATTTTTAATAAGTTAAGATATTTATTTTTATTTTCTTTGAATATTGTCTTCATATTCCTCAATCACATATGTATTGATTTTTCTTTATAACTTTTGATCTGCTTATCAAAATTTAAAAAAACATATAGGATTATTCTATGCTTCATTCTTTATGCATTCAAAAAAATTGCATTTTTTATTATTTTTATGCAAGTTATATGACGTGAAACTCAATGATGCAATTTTCAGGATGCATCCACTTTGAAAAATCACAAAAAAAAAATTCAATAAAAAATATAAAAAATACACAACTTGTAGTACTCACTCTTAACTATATTTATACCAATTGTTTTTTAAAAATATTGAATGCAACAAAAGAAATAGGGGGCGCACATCAAAAACTATGTTATATTTTAGTGAGAAAAATAGGAACACTTTTGTGTGCATACAACATTTGACCCTCTTGATCTTAACCATTTAAAAAAAAATTAGTAGTTTAGAAACTATATTAAGAGTACAAATTCTTATTCTTATTGTATCTTCAAATTTTGAGTGCATGCATCTCAAATTACTCATCAAAGTTCAAGATTAGCTGATTTTAAGAAAAAAGTGACCATTTTATCTCCTTTTTTTCCCTATTTCCATGTACTTATCTAAAATGTAAATGTAATCTAAGTATGTAAGCATGAAATTCATGTAAATTAGTAACTATACTAAATTTATCATGTGATAATAAAGTGAAATATCTAGAGATAAGGCATAGAAATCATGTGGGTTGAAGATTAATCTCAAGGTATAGCGTTGCTCCCAGCATAGATAAATAAAAATGGTGATGTGTTCCTAAATGGAAAAAACACCCATCTAGGTGCATAAGGCAGAAGTATGGGCATATGCCCTCAATATAGCATCTAAGAGAATCAACACACAATTGTAGACATAAGACAATAGGTCCATATTGGTAACATAGGTGTAGGAATGTGATCTCAAGGTAATGGTGGGGAAGGTGTGATGACCACCAATGTAAAAGGATAAGTAATGATAACATAGGGAAAGATAAAGGGGGTAAGATGCCCCCATTGAAAAGAGGTGGCTCTAGCGACATGGTAGGACTATATTGGTACAATGGGGTATGTGCATGGAATTGGGGGACCAAAAGGGGATTAGAAGTGGCCACTTTTTTTAAAAATCAGTAAAAACTAATCTTGGATGAGAAATTGAAGATAGTCACACTCAAAATTAGAAGATGTGATAAGAACAATAGTTGTAGTGCTTGGAATATAGTTTCTAAACTACTATTTTTTTCTAAAAATGTTGGAGATTAAGAGGTTCAAATAGGGGGAGCACACAAAGTGCTCTTGTTTTTGTCAAAACAATATAACATAGTGTCTGGTTTGCTCCCCCTAAAATGTTGACTTTTTTTAAGTATTTCACAAATTGCTTTAGTGGAAAATTAGCTAACATCACGTAGTTTATGCCTAATTTTTCTCTTAATTTTAATGAATATATAAATTTTTATGAATTTTCAAAGTGGACACATCCTAAAAAATAAAAATTTGAGCATGCTCCCCCCTAATTTTTTTGAAAGCTAATCAAAAATAAAATTTTCTTTTAAATGTGTATAGAATAGATTCTAGAATCTAAAAATGTGATTTCTTTCAAATTTTAACAAACATGTAAAAAATGACACCAAAAATACTACACATAGGTTTTTTGCCAAAAAAACACATTAGCAAAAGAAATTGAAGATGGAAACCTTAATGTTTGAAATTTTAGAAAAAATTACATGGATAGAAAGGTAATAAAAAAATTGAAGTCATCCTAAGATTTTTTCTTATTAACATTAAAAAATGTGTAAACTTGATGGAGAGCACGCTTGGGATTTAGTTGATTTTCTATGTTTTGTTGAAAACATTTCTTTGGCATCCAAAAGGTAGGTCCAACCCTTTAGGTTGGATGCACAAGGAAAATCCAACCCTTAGGGTTGGATTTCCCAAAGTAGTAAAAAATACACTCATGTTTTAGATTCGGGTAAAATGCATGTTATCGTATTTTGCCTTTCGGCCAAATAGCCCAAGGATCCATGAATTCTAGGTGCTTTCCCTTTTAAAATGCAATGAAAAAGCCCCTCCAAATGGATAAGCCCCCAAAATTCTAAGTTTTCTTTGTATTTTCTACCTTTTCAAAGTTTCGTAGTTCAACCTTCTCCTCTTCATCATGCCATGTCTGTCGGCCATGATCTCCACATTGGTCGATTGCGTTTTGCCTAAGTGCTTTAGGTGCCAGAGGTTGAGAGTTTGTTCTTCCTTGTTCTTTTCTTTTGGAAGGTGGTGTTATCACATGAAATTGCACCTTGCTTGGAGCTTGTCCAAGCATTCCAATGACACAATGGGACTAATCTCAAGGTGTGGGACCTTGCAGATAAGATCATACCTCCAGAGAAGGTTGGTTCCTCCTTTTGGACTTAAGGTCCAGAGAATAACAAATAAACCTATGCTAATGATCACCATGGGAAAGGGATAGAGGGAATCCAAAAAAAGAAAATAGTGATGCACCATGATTTAGGATGTTTAACTAGAACTAACATAGCATAGTAATGATCTCAAATGCTGAAGGGGACTCACATAGATTCATATAGATTCAAACATAGGTTAACGTAGAAAGATAAAACTATGAAAGAGATTATTTTATCCACAATATATAGTTTACATCTATCAAATAAACACTGTGCAAGAACAATGAGAGAGGCAAAAAATTAGTTTATATTGATCATAGGGGCTAAATAACCATTACAAAAGAAAAGAATTCATTACAAGCATGAGATAGACACAAAATGATAGACTCTCCTTCATTGTTGAACTGGAAAGAGACGTGAGAGGCTCAACAAAAGAGCATAGTCCATCAAATCCGCCTAGTTCTGGAGAAAACCACAAGGCCTACCTACAAGAAATTTTCTACCCCTGGAAATGACCCAGCACAACCAACCAACACCTTTTACATCTTACTTTCATATATATATAGCCTTTTATTCCATTGTGCATCTATAGATGTTTGAAAATTAATCAATAAATATTGCCCATGCTGCATTGAACTCCAAGAAGCTACGTTAGAAGATCAATGGACTTTGAGGAGTGTACTCATGCCTTGGTAATGATTTGTTCTTGGAAAGACCTACAGAAGTATGGATTGCAGAGGGTACTTCATCCCTTTCATGAATATCTGGTCCTTTTGCATTGAAGTTTTCCACTGTTTCAGCTACCTGGATGACCATGGCCTACAATAATGGTGTCACCTGGAAGTGCATTTTAATGCACTCAGAAAAGTCATGCCTTTTAGAAGCTTTTACAACACTTTAAAAAACTTACTTTAAAATATTTCAAAGCACTACATTCTATTACATGCTTTATTTTTCATTGATTTTTACTTTATTCTGCCTTTACTTTACCTTATCGGCAAAATATCCATTTTGAGAACTAGGCTTCTCTTTTGCTTTTCAGGCCTCTTGGTCTTCCATTTTGCCTTATCGACAAAATCTTTGTTTAGAGAACCTTACTTTGCACTTGATTTCTCTTCAGTTGGCAAAACTTGACCTATGCGAATCAGTGGCCTTTAGTCAATTATTTTTCCTTATTGGAAAAATCTCCATTTGACTAACTTTACTTGCTTTACTTTTTAGCCTTTGGTTCTCTTTATCACCTTATCGACGAATTTGTCTTTTTTGGAACTTCCATGCCTTAGCCAATATTTTGCCTTGTCGGTAAATTTATTGTTTTCAAACCATCTCCTTTTGGCACTGATTCCTCTTCATTCGAGCTCCTATCACCTTATTGATGAGTCCTTAGAATTTCAAACCACTTCGCTAGTTAGACTTTCGTGCCTTAGCTTTTCTTGGATTTTGATGAAGAGATCCCCGTCGCCTTGCTTTATATTTTTAGTTGGCAAAATGCCTGATGACAAAACTGCTAATCGACGAACTATGAAGTTTGTAAACCTTCAATGTTGCCAACAAAGCAATCAAGATTTCTTATTTTCTTTGCTTTAGACTACCCTACCTTAGCCATTTTCGCCCCTTAGTCAGCAAAATGGCAAATCACTAAACCACCGAACCAAAGGATCACAAAACCAGAATTTTACCAACTAAGGCAAAATAAAGGGCAAAAAACTTAGTATTCTTTGGGGATTTTTTGGGCTTTTCTAAGGGAAAGTTCTTCCATTTCAGGTGTCTCAGATTAGATTTTTCTAATGGAAGGAGACATTTTGGGCTATTTTGACCTAGGTACAATATGTCAATAGGCAAAAGGCCAAAGGTTCGCTCGCTGAAGCCTGACAAGTATAAAGTTCTAAGTGTGGCAGGTGCGAAACTTTGGGGGTTTCTTCTTCTCTCTTCCTTTCCTTTTCAGTGGGTGGAAGGTAGAGAGTTTGAGGCCTGATCTCTGCCAAATTCAAAAATATTAACTAAGTGTTGCGAAGGCAGGGGCTCTCTTCTTCCTCTTCTTTTTGGAAGGTAGAAGGTGGAGGGCCCAAGGACCAATCTCTACTAAATTCTAAAATTAGTTAACTATTGTGGAGGCATAGATCAAGCATATCTTCTTTCCAAAGATGATGCATGGTGAAACCCCAATCAGTTTGGGCTCGACCTTTTTGCCTTCCAAACTCTTCTCTATTGTTCAAAATATGACAGGATGGCTCAGTGACCCTCCTGGTTACCATTAATGCTTCTTCAGAGCCCAATTACTTGTAGAAGATGGATTTCTCACCTCGCCATGCCACTACAGTCTCTTTTGCATTAAATCTTTGTACTCAAAGCATGGGAAGACACTCCTTTTCAGTAGATTTCATGGGTGGAGCCATGTGGGCACACTTCAAGGACATAGGAATGTGTTATTGCAATATGGGTGATGGTTTTCCTTGTTGACTCTTCTTTCCACGCCCATGATTACTACAATTTGGTCTAAGAAGATATATATGCATGTAAAAAAGATGTAGCTAGGGTTGTTGATTCGCTATTCTTACGGGCTATTACACTAGTTGGGTAGTTTTTTTCATAGACCTTGTAACACATTTACAAGAACTAGTTGGATCTGATGTATTGTGCTCGAAGCTAAACCTATGATGTCTCTAATAGTGGCTCACTAATAAATGTAGATGGTTATTTTGTGTCTACCTCTCTATAACAAAGTATTTTTCTTTTGTAATGGCTATTTATCCTTCATGATCATTATAATCACTTATATTTTACCTCTCTTATGCTTTCTCTCTATGTTTACTTGAAATCTATAACTCATTCTATGGATAAAATGGTCCCTCTATTAGTTACTATTTTCTAATTCGAGCCTCTATTAAAGTTGTAAGTCTGTGTGAGTCTCTATTAGTATTTGAGGTCATTGTTGTGTTATGTCAGTCCCAGCTAACACCCTAAATCTTGGTGTATCACCTCCCTTTTTATTTTAATCTCTTCCTTCCCCCTTTCCTTGGCGATCATTAGTATAGGTTTAGTTAATTACTCTAAACCTTAAGTTTAGAAAGAAGAACCAGCCTTCCCTAGAGGTTTGATCTCATTTGTAAGGTCCCATAACTTGAGATCACTCCCATGTTCAATGAATTTGTTGAAACTACTAAAAGCTTCAACATCAAGGAGTAAATTCAGGTGATAATAGTTTCTAGCATGCCCGGTGGGACCCCTCTGCTTTGAGTAAGAGTTGAACTAAGAATAATTGGTGTTGTTCTTGGTTCATTCGCTATTGTGGAAGCATTTAACAAGAACCTGGTGACTTTGCTTGTCCAATATTCAGATCAATCCAACATTTCATGTCTAGAGTGTAGACAAGATCTTCTTCTAGAGGTAATTTTCAATTCATAGAGCTATCTTTTACTGATTCAAGAAGAAGAAGTAGGTTGTCTAGGTCTTCTATGAGAGAAAATAGGAGTGTTGTTCCATCTCTTTCAAGAGCCCAATCTACCCGTCCTCTAGTTAGATTTCAATATTCAAGAAGGAGATACCCAAAATTAATCTGAATATCTCCAATATGGCAATGAATCTCCCTTTTGTGGCTTTCAATGGAGGAATCCCTCTTGACCTAGCCCAATATGATGATATCCCTACCTCAACTTTGAAATCCATCCCTTTCTTCATTGGTGAAAACTCCACCACACCCATTGAGCATATTCAGGACATTGCTAGTGTGTTCTTTGTCCATAATGTCACTACATGCAATGTTGATGTGAGGCTTCTGGCTTCTTCCTTTAAAGGAAAAGCCTTCCAATGGTATAGAGGTTTGCCAGCCAATTCCATTCATAATTGGGTTGACTTGGGAATGAGACTGTGCCAACACTTTGAAGGCTAGAGTGACCACCTATCTCTAATGGAATAGTTAGCTACAATCAAAAGAGCTCCCCATGAATATATGGTAAATTTCAACTACATATTTTAGAATACGCGGGACAAGATTCCATTGTTGGTGAAGCCCTCCTCAAATACAACATTTATGTACTATTTAATATGTTTAAATCCTGATATTGCTGTCAGGATTTAGTCTATGGGAGGAGATGTGTTAGCAGGAGCATATGACATAGCAATAAAGGTAGAAAACTATGTGATTCAGGCTAGGAAAATTGGTCAAAGACTACTGATGCCCCTATTTCCAAAAGCTCTTGTCATTCAGCCTATTGTGGCTCCCATTCCCACAATGGGCAGCCCTGCTACTCCTCTAATTACACCTTCAATTGAGCAATCAGAGGATAAGGATTCTACGATAAGAAGATCAAGTAATGAATTGATGTTGGTAAAGAGATAGTAGACCATATTAGCCATTCAATCAGACTTATCAGCAGAACAGACCTCCATATTAAGGTAATGTGCAGAGGCAAAATCAACCTAGTTATATTAGGCCATGGAATGATATCCATCCCAATGCTGCAAGCTCATGTGAACCTCTGGTGCCCATACAAAATAACTTGGCTCAAGACAATGATTGGTGTTATCCATGCAATCAGCCACATGATTAGAATTTATGCCAAAGCAATCATTTCAGTCAAGCTTTGATAGTGCAAAACCAATTAGTCCCATAAGAGCACAAGTTAGTTCTAGCCAAGAGATGGTGGGAGGGCAGGAACAAATACAAAGCAATTCTACCTTGATGAATTGGACATAAGATGACTTTTGTGGTGTTAATCAAGGTGCAGGCCCAATAACACACAACACAAGGGCCAAAAGAAGAGCCACTGAAGATGTGTTAATACCTAAAGTTGGTCAGGCCTCTTCTTCTCATGCATCCCAAAGGGCTACAAATGAAGGATTAGTAGCCAAGACTCCTTCAAAACAAGAAGATCAAGCTGTTGGTAAGGCAAATCTAGTGCCAGAGCAACAATCCCAGACTAGTCAACAGTCAAAAGTTGACACTTTGGTCACAAAGGCATCTGAGAAGGTTGGTTAGATTCCCTTTAGTATAGTTGATTAGATGAAAAAGACAAACCTAAATGTCACTATGTGGGATGCCCTATTAATCCCAACTCAGAGGGATTTACTTCAAGAAGCCCTAACAAGCTTTAGTCAACTTGCTGTGGAGACAACAAAAGAAAAGGAAACCACCCTAGCAAACATGTGCCAACCAAAAGAGGAGGCAAGCACAAGTAAAATCAATAAGCCCCCTCCCTTCTATGTTTCCCTAATCATTGGTGACAAATTTTTACACAATTACATGATTGATTCTGAGGCAGGTACTGCTATCATGCCCAAGGAAATAGTTGATAGGTTAGGTGTCAAATATGAGCCCATAATAAAGGGTGTTGTGCAATTAGATGGCATTGTTGTTAAAATAGTAGGTGTTGTTAAGGATTTAAATATCACCCTGCATGCATGCCTTGGATGCTCTATTTTGCAAGATATCTCATTCATTGACCTCCCTACATACTCTGGCATATGATTATCTAGGGATTTCACTACTAAAATAGGTGGGTACCTATCTTCTGACTGGTCCCATATGTTATTCAAAACTAGATATGGCACTAAGGTGCCCATTAAGGATGAATCAATATCTAATGACCACATAGAGCCTTATATGCCCACCCCTTTAAACATGAACTAAATAATCCATGATTTAGAAGAGGAGGGTTGCCCTATTTATGAAGCTACAACACCTATAGAGGAAATTCTAGACATATTACTTGATGAGTGGGCAAATTGTTTTCAGTTTGATACCCTAGATCATGTAGAACAAATAAGGCTAGGTACTTGTTTTATCCATGAGGAGGATGCCATCATCCCTAACCTTGAGAAGCCAATAATAGATCCAAGTGGGGTATGGTAGTTATATTTTGGTGGTTCCAGGAGTAAGAATGGAGTAGGTGCTGGGGTTGTGTTAATTTTGTTGAAAGGCACAAGACAACTGATAGGGTGGTGAATTAGTTGTATTAAAACTTTAACTTCTTTAAACAAAATCACTTTCACATTTACTTACTTTAACTCCTTATTTTGTTGTGAAGATTAAACATGAATAGCATACTCAAAACATAAACACATCAACACCATACACACATGAACACCAAATTTTTATATGGAAAACCCTAAAAAGGGAAAAACCACGATGAGTGTTAGCTCACAATATAATGTAGTAATAATACTGAATAACAAAAGAGGCTCACTACCCAAATGAAAGGCTCACTACCAAAGGGTGGCTCACTATCAAGGGTTGGTTCACTGCTGAGGGTTGGTGGCTCACTACCATGAACTAATATAGTAGCATCTACAACATGCCTGAGTTCAATTCCATTGAAGCGCAATATATCCCCTCTACTCTACTTTGCTTTTACACTTTATCTTCACATCTTCGAACAATCTTACCTCACTCATGAATTCATTACATACATTTATACCAATCATCAACCTTGGAATGTACATCAAGTTCAACATTACAATCTACAACCATTGGAACTATCTCCAAGGTTGGCATACGTACATAAATCAAATTAGGACTAGACCTAAACAAACTAGCGAAACAAATGAATGAAAGAGGAACATTCCATGGCTTATCTCAGATTCAAATACATCTTCACATGCTACAACATGCTTCAACAATCCACGAATCACCTCTGCAACAAGTGTAACTAACCAGGTCAGCTAGAATTAGTGTAAACATCAAGAATACTTAAATCATACATGGTTCCAAGAACTTCATTATAGCCTATAGATCAAGCACACTTCTTCAATACATCCTAGAGACATCCAAAAAAAATATAGAATCACTTAGGAGCTGACAAATCCAACCCCAATAGATCTCACTTGAAGATAATAGATATCACTGGAAGACACATCATAGATTGCTTCGCAATAGACACTATCAAACTCTGCTAATCAGTAACTTGCTTTCTAGAGCACCAAATCATAAATCTTTTGGAATGAAGATAGCTAAGGACCTTATAAGCTTGAGTCTAGAACTACAAGACTAGAATCCAAACTGCAGAGAAATGTGGAGCAAAATACTTTCTCCTTGTCACTCTGCAAACATTGCTAGGCAAAATCTTCAAACTGGTGAATGGAACTTTTTCTGCATAGTAATCTAGACCACCAAATTCTAGATTTAACATCTTCAAACACTTCTCTAAATCATATCTAAATCTCATAATTTGGTCTTTAATATAGAGGAAATTTAGAGAAAAATACTCAGACAATGTTCTTAACATGACAACTCAATCAACAAACAACAATATCAGAAGATATAGCTGGCACCAATGACAACACAAACATGTTGACATCAATGACAACACTAGTTAGCACATACTTGCAACATATGATGTGAAAAACTAAATAACAAGTTCCGCCATCAAGACACAATTCTGCATCAGAACTCCTTTCTTTTTACACATTTGAACTCTTTCTCCCCCTAAGTTTTTCACATGATCTCTCTCCACCTTTGACATTAATGGAAAAGGGAATTTCATCTCTTCTACTGCACATACTTGTACACCACTACTCTGATTAGTCTAAAATCATTCTTTACTCCCCCTGAATGCAATAATCATCTCAAACCACTACCTGCTCCCCCTGAGAGGTAGCATCCAATATCAGTCCAAAAGGAGGAATGTACTTTGAAGCATACTAGATTGATGCATCTTCTTATGCATCTAGTTCAAGGAAGGAGGGGCAATAACCCCTAATTTTTTTCCAGAGATACTCAAATGTGTCTTTTGGAAGAGCCTTAGTGAATATATCAACAACTTGATCTTTTGTAGGCATATGCTCAAGCTTCACCTCATTCTCTACAACTTTCTCTCTCAAAAAGTGATACTTAATTAAAATGTGCTTTGTCTTTGAATGCATCACTAGATTCTTTGAAATATTTATGGCACTTGTGTTATCACAAAGAATAGGAATTGGCTCATCATACTCAACTTTGATATCCTTCAAGGTCTGTTTCATCCATAGCACCTAAGTCAAGCATGATACTACAACAATATATTTTGCCTCTATAGTAGACAAAGAGACTAATTCTTATTTCTTTCTATGCCAGGACACTTCCCTATCTCCAAGGAAGAATGCTTCTCCACTTGTGTTTTTCCTATCATCAACACATTCGGCCCAATATACAACTGTATAGGCACTTAGGGAGAAGTCATTGTCTTTAGGATGCCACAATCCATGATCCAGAGTGCTCTTTAAGTACTTGAATATCCTCTTTACTACCATTACATGTGATTCTTTGGGATCTAATTGAAATTTGGCCACAAGACAGACTGTATGCATGATATTTGGTTTGGTAGCAATCAAGTAGAGTAGTCCTCCAATCATTGATCTATACTTGCTTTGATCAACCTTAGGAGATTCATCATTCTTGCTCAATTTATAGCCTGTAACCATAGGAGTGCATACCAATTTAGATTCCTCCATTCCAAACTTCTTTAACAATTCCCTGACATACTTTGATTGAGAAATGAAAATGCCTATATCAGTCTGATTGATTTGCAGTCAAAGAAAGAAGTTCATCTCACAACACATAGACATCTCAAATTCCTTTTGCATTTCATCTGCAAAATTCTTGCACATCGCTTCATTTCCACCAAATATGATATCATCCACATAGACTTCAATAATCAAGATTTGATCTTTGCTTGCCTTGATATACAAATTACTATCTGCGAACCCTTTACTAAAACCTTGCTGCAACAAATACTTATCTAGTCTTGCATACCAAGCTTTGGGAGCTTGCTTCAATCCATACAAATCTTTCTTCAACTTGTATACCATGTCTGGTTTGTCTGATAACTAGAACCCATCTGGTTGCTCTATGCAGACTTCTTCTAGCTCACCATTCAGGAAGGTAGATTTCACATCCATCTGATATACCTTGAAATTTTTATGTGCTGTAAATGCCAAAAATAATCCAATAGCTTCCATTCTTGCCACCAGAGCATAGGTCTTTTCATGGTCAATTCCTTCCACTTTTGAGTAGCCTTTACAAACAAGTCTTGCCTTGTTTCTCACAACTTCTCCAACTTCATTCAGTTTCTTCCTAAAAACCCACTTTGTTCCAATCACATTCTTGTTTCTAGGTCTAGGGACAAGTTCCCAAGTCTTGTTCTCCTCAATCTACATTAATTATTCTTCCATTGCCTTAACCCAATATTCATCATTGCATGCTTCATTTGTTGTTTTAGGTTCCACCTTTGAAAGTAGATAGAGATTTACTTGTTCTTCTGCAATCCTACTTCTTGTCATCACACCTTTCCTTTTGTCACCAATAATCTGATCTTTAGAATGATCTCTTTGCACATACCTAGGAGTTTTAGGAATTCTTACCGGAGCTTCAACTTGAACTTCTTCTTCTAGAGCAGCTTGTACTTCAATATGAACTTCCTTTTCTTTATCTTTTTCAACCTTTTCTGTATCAACAAATCCATCTGACTCATATCCATCTGGTTGAATATCTTCATCTACCTTCACATGTGCACTTTCAATGATCTTTCTTAGTCTTTTGTTATAGCACCGGTAAGCCTTTCTCTTAGTAGAGTACCCAAGGAATATGTCTTGATCACATCTAGCATCAACCTTTCCTAATTCTTCATCTCTTCTGATGTAGCATTTGCTTCCAAAAACTTTGAAGTATTTGACATTAGGAGTTCTACCATACCACGGCTCATAAGGTGTCTTTATTTCTTTTGCTTTGATTTACACTCTATTATAAATGTAGATAGTAGTGTGTATTGTTTCTTTCCAATATACTTTCAGTAGGTCTACTTCCTTGATCATTGTTATGGAAGCTTCTTGAACAATTCTGTTCTTCCTTTCAAATACTCCATTTTGTTGAGGATTCTAGGGGTAGACAAATGTCTTTTTATTCCATGTTCTTCACAACAAGCACTGAACTCACTTGAAGTAAACTCATCACCTCTATCAGACCTTAAACACTTGATTTTCAAATCCAACTCATTTTCAACCATAGCTTTGAATGACTTTAACTTATCTAGTGCTTCTTCTTTTTCTCTAAGGAAAGTAACCCAAGTCATTCTTGAAAAATCACCAATAAGAAGCATGAAATACCTTTCACCTTGCATACTTCTTGTTCTTGTAGGACCACACAGGTCTGTATGCACCAACTCCAACAAACTAGTAGAGGATTGTTCTTTACTCTTGAAAGTAGTGTTTGTCATCTTCCCAAAATGACATTCTTTGCATATAACATTGGCATGATTCACAATCTTAGGTAGGTCTTTTATAGCTTGAACAATTCCTATTCTCACCAGATTATTAAAGTTAACGTGACACATTATCCTATGCCATAGCCAACTCTCAATTGTTTTAGCCAACAAACAATAATTTTCAGTACCTTTCAAATGATAGACATTACTATGAGTCTTCTTACCAGCAACAATTAAGGTTGTGTAGCTTTTCCTTATCTCACAACCATTGTCATTGAACACAAGATTATACCATTTGTCACACATTTGTCCAACACTTAGAAGATTATGCTTTAAGCCCTTGACATAAAGAACACCATCTATATTATGCTTGCCATCAAAGGTAATTGATCCTTTTCCACAAATCTTACCAGTTGCATCATCACCAAACCTAACTAGTCCTCTATCATATTTTTCAAACTTAACAAACTTAACAAACTTACTCTTATCTCATGTCATATGGTTTGAACATCCATTATCAATGATCCATTCATCTTCCTTTTCAACATGAAATGCAGACAACTCTCCTGGACTTCCTTCCTTCACACAACTTGCAATATTAGTAGAAATAGGTTCTTCTCTAAGTGTAATAAACAAGCATTCACTACTATTACCATCATCAGAATCAGGTTTATCATCAGTTACACCATCATCATCTCTAACATAGTAACTCTTTCTTACCATCTTCCCTTTACTTTCATTGTTTTTGATTTTCAAAGCTTTGTCAGGACATCTTGAAGCATAGTGACCAATTTTACCATAATTGAAACATTTGAAAGATAACTTACCTTTGAACTTTCCTCTACTACCTCTTTTTATTCTACTTGCAAATTTTGCCTCAAGCTCTTCAAAATCTTCTTCATCTGATTCCACAACATATTTATCTGATCTAGCAATCTTTTCTTCCTTGGCCTTGAAAGTAGTCTCAATTTTCACAGGGCCATCAATAGTACCAAACTCTCTCATCTCAAAAGTAGTCAATTTACCAAGCAATTGATCTTTTGTAATTTTGCCCATATCAAACAATTCTTCAATGAAAGATACCTTGTGACTATAAGATTTGGGAAGAGTTCTAAGTATCTTATCTACAACATCCTCATCCTTGAATTTTCCACCAAGACCCCTGATGCTGCTGACAACTTCATCAATCTTCTACATGTAACTTGTTATGTTCTCATCTTTAGCCATTCGCATGGTTTCATATGTGGCCTTCAAGTTCTGCAACTTAGCCTTCTTGACAGATTCATCACCTTCATAGATTTTCTTTAATTTGTCCCAAATCTCATGAGCAGTTTCCAGATCCATAACTTTTGCCATTTCAGTGTTAGACAGGGCATTTAATAGAGCATTTTTAACTTTGTGATTAGTCTCAAAATACTTAATCTCTTCATCAAATTGCAAACCAGCTTTAGGTATTGTGTATCTATCTTTGACCATCTTCCAAACATTATAACTAATAGAAATAAGATAACTTTGCATTTGTAGCTTCTAGTAGGCATAGTCAAATCCATCACACTGAGGAATATCTTTCTTGTGTGCCATCCTGGATATACCTTAAGCTATTAGGCTTTCTTCCAAGGAACCTCACTCTGATACCAATTGTTGAAAGGCACAAGACAACTGAGAGGGGGGTGAATCAGTTGTATCAAAACTTTAACTTCTTTAAACAAAATCACTTTCACATTCACTTACTTTAACTCCTTATTATGTCATGAAGATTAAACATGAATAGGAGACTCAAAACATAAACACATCAACACCAAACACACATGAACATGATATTTTTACATGGAAAACCCTAAAAAGAGAAAAACCATGGTGAGTCTTAGCTCATAATATAATATAGTAATAATACTGAATAATAAAATAGGCTCATTGCCAAAGGGCTCACTACCCAAATGAAAGGATCACTACCAAAGGGTGGCTCACTACTGGGGGTTGGCTCAGTACTAAGGGTTGGCTCACTACCGAGTGTTGGCTCACTGCAGAGGGTTACTGGCTTACTGTCATGAACTGATATAGTAGCATCTACAACATGTCCGAGTTCAGTTCCATTGAAGCGCAATATATCTCCTCTACTCTGCTCTACTTTTACACTTTATCTTTGCATCTTCACACAATCTCGCCTCACTCACGAATTCATTACATACATTTATACCAATCATCAACCTTGGAATTTACATCAAGGTCAGCATTACAATACACAACCATTGGAACTATCTCCAAGGTTAGCATACATACATAAATCAAATTAGGATTAGACCTAAACAAACTTGTAGAGCAAATGAATGAAATAGGAACACTTCACATCTTACCTTAGATCCAAATACATCTTCACACACTACAACATGCTTCCACAATCCAGGAATCACCTCTGCAATAGGTGCAACTAACCAGGTCGGCCAGAACTAGTGCAAACATCAAGAATACTTAAATAAATGCTTCCAAGAACTTCATTAAAGCCTACAGATCAAGCACACTTCTTCAAAAGATCCTAGAGACATCTAGGAACAACATAGAATCACTTGGGAGATGACAAATCCAACTGCAATAGATCTCACTTGAAGACAAGATATATCACTTGAAGACACATCACATACGGGTTCTCAACATACACTGTCAAACTCTGCTAATTAGTAACTTGCTTTCTAGACACCAAATCACAAATACTTGGGCATGAAGATAGATAAGGACCTTATAATCTTAAGTCTAGAACTGCAAGACCAAAATCCAAATTATAGAGAAATATGGAGCAAAATACTTTCTCATTGTCACTCTGTAAACATTATCAGGCATAGTCTTCAAATTGGTGAATGGAACTTTTTCTGCATAATGATCCAGACCACCAAATTCTAGATTTTGTATCTTCAAACACTTCTCTAAATCATATCCAAATCGCATACTCTAGTCTTTAATACAGAGGAAATGTGGAGAAAAATACTCAGATACTGTTCTTTACATGATAACTCAATCAATCAACAAACAACAATATCAGAAGACACAGTTGGCACCAATGACAACACAAACATGTTGACATCAATAATAACACCAATTATCATATTGAAATCAATAATAACACCAATTATCACATACTTGCAACAAATTTTACCCCAAAAGGAAGGTTATTTCTCTGCTTTTAGATTACAATTTAGTTGTACCAATAATGTGGTTGAATATGAGGGCTTAATTTAGGGTACACAACTATCACAGAAGAGAGGAATACAATTTTTATAAACATTTGGTGATAGTGAGCTTGTTGTCCACTAAATCGAATCATACAATGCTTCTAGGAATGGCCTACTCAAGTCATATAAACATAGATTCTAGGATCTGATTGAAGACTTTCATGCCTTCAATATCTAGGTAGTGCCCAAATAGAGAAACAAAGATGTTGATAGGCTAGCTACAGTTGGTGCCCAATTTGACATTCCCTAGAATGTCAAACAAGATGCAGAAAAACATGTGAAGATTGTTGTGAGGCCTATTATGCCTGACAATGTGACAAGATGGAAAGTATTTGAAAATGACCAGCAGATTGTCAATTTCTTGCAAGATGAGGTAGACTTTACTGCCAAGAATTAGTCAATATTGCAAAAAGAGTATGGAGATTAGGAGATCTAGCTGAAGACCAATAAACTGCCCAGGGGATTGGTCACATTCGAGAACATTTTTGGTGTTGATGATCAACCTAAAAGAGAGAAAATAAACATGATAGTAAAGAAAGAGGACTATGAAGAGGTAGAAATTGCACAAGGTAGATTTCTGAAACATGGCAAGGTATGCAACCAAGATGAAAGACAAGGTTTTGTTGAACTTTGTAATGAATTTGATGATTTGATTGCTTGGGATTATAGGGATCTAAAATGATTTGACCCTATTTTAATCCAACATATCATTGATTTAGACCCTAATGCAAAACCTATCTAGAAAAACCAAAGGCTAGTCAATCCAAAAATTGAGCCATTGATGAGGAAAGAGCTATCCAAACTCATAGAGGCTAAATCATTTATCCAATCAAACATTTCTCTTGGGTGGCTAATCTTATTCTAGTTAGGAAGATGAATGGAGAAATTAGACTGTGTGTGGACTTTAAAGACCTAAACAAGGCCTCCCTTAAAGACCACTATCCACTCCCTTCCATGGAGCAAATCCTCTAAACAATAGGAGTTGAAAGGTTTTCAATCCTTGATGGCTACTCAAACTATAACCAGGTTATTGTAAAATAATCAGACCAGTAAGACAACCTTTACCAACAAGTGGGGTACTTTGGCTTATTAGAAAATGCCATTTGGGTTGACCAATGCTAGATCAACCTTCCATAGAGGAATGGATTTGGCCTTTAAAGGCCTGATCAATGATATTATTTTAGTGTATCTTGATGATTTGATTGTAGATTCTAAACATGCGGCTAACCATTAGGGTCATTTGAGAAAAGTCTTTGAAAGATGTACAGAATATGGCATATCATTGAATTCAAAAAAATGTGTATTTCTTGTCCCAAAAGGCAAATTACTGGGACATGTAGTTTCAAAGGAAGGACTTGCCATTGAACCTAAATTTTTTTTGACTTGACAAACTAGGGACCCAACTTTTGGCTTGGCTTGTTTTGTGCTTTCTGGTGGTTTTGGTAAAAGTAAGTCATGTAGATCATCATGCATGGAGAAGCTGGGTAAGTCATCATCATGAGGTCAGTTTGTCAAAATTCATATTTCATTCCAGTAACCTCATATTTAGAAAGAGCATCAAATTTCATGCAGGTTTGCCTTTTGCATCACCTTGATATTCATTAGGATGTGAAAGCTATGAATGGTCAAAATCCTGGTCAAACCTGATAGTCACAAGGGGAGGATCATATTTCTTAACATCAGTCATATTGTAGAAGATCATCCCGATCTAATTTATCACCTGATAAATCATGCGGTCCAAATGTTTGGATGTCAATTTTATGTGATAGTGACCTTTAACCTTCAGCAACCTTATGTATTTCACGAGGGTCATATTTATCAATGTAACCTGATATTTCTCAATATCCTCCTGCCGTGAAATATCCCCCTAAGCTATTATCCTGATGATGTCATTCAAGTCTGATAAACAAAGAAACAAACATGACGATGATGTAATCATCATTTTTACCTCTTCGGGGCATATTTCTTAAACATGATCCTTCTCCCATAACATGATGATGATGTCATGATGCCATAGCGATGTACTAAGCCAATATCTAGATGACATCATCCTGATATTCTGAGAGAGAGAGGTTATAGTTTATCCAGTCATCATCATTTTTGTAACATCACCTGATATATTGAAATATCCTTCTGATGTATAAAGCACGACCTAATGGTGCGTTCATCACCCGATCTTGTCAAGATAGTTTTTTTTTTGTTGAGGAGGATGATCACATTGCACTCGGGATGATATTTGAAATATCACCCTGATATCCAAATAATATCGTATATTCGAATATATCCTGTCATACGGATATCACCCAGCTCTTGTTGCCACCATTAACATTTAATGCACGCAGATGTGGTAGGTAGTTCCCACCGGCCACAAAACCCGATGACACACCTGGTGAAATCCTGAATTTTCATGAAAATCAATGATTAAAATCTAATACGTCAGGGTTTGCCCTAATTTCACCCTAATTGCAAAGTTAAAAGCTAAATTCAATTGTCATTTTTACACTTACCTTGCGATAAAATCATTTTTACTAAGTGCTAGCATTCCAAACCCTTGTACAAGCGATACTTGGATGAACAGAGCTTACAGGTAGGAAGAAGTGCGAGATTATCACCATAATTAAAAGTATTCTCAGAAAATTGCTGGTATAATCAAAGGGATCTGCATAACCAAGTAAGTAATTGAAACCCTCATCCTGTTACTTCTACATAATCAAGTATGATGTTGTTGGTTTAAAGTCGTAGTTTATACATCCCATGATAAGTAAATGCTGAATAAGTATAGTATGCATGATGTTAGTAGGGAAAAATCGTTATGTGCATGCTTGTGAATATCCATTGTAAGACAAATCTTGTTAATTGTAGATATCCATGGCTAACAAGAGGTTGGCTAAGTGTTAGGCTGAATTTAGCAGGCCCATGTTTGCATATCCTAAAGGAATCATGTTCAAGTATGGTGCCATAACGGATACACATCAAGGAAGTACCGATTTGGAAGCCTGGTCCGCTAAAATGAATGATGAAAATAATAGAAGCACCCTATTGGATGCAGTGTTCGTGTCAGGAATGTGGAATGCAACTAGTTTTGTGTACTCCATGGAGTCTCCAGAGCTAGTTATTGAGTATGCACGAAACTACAATTCACAAACAAGACAGGTGGTGAAACATGGGAGAATATATGCAGACCTGTCCATCAAGGGTCTTTCCAAGACATTTGGATTACCATTGGGCAGGAAGGTTAATAGCATAGATTTTGAAGAAATCTGAAGTTGAATATGAAAACAATAAGAAGAAAGCAAGAAAGAACATGTATCAGTGGAGGGCTAAGAACAATACATATCCTGTAGTGGCCAAGCTTCCAATGCACTTATATAAGTATGATTTTGATGAAGAGTATCAATATATGATTGCATTGCTTAGCAGGGTGACAGGCCAGCCTGATGCTGGTAGTTTTAAAGACTGGATGTACGGTGTCATCATGATGTGCATATATGCAGATACTAAGCCACTATGGGGCCAATTGATAAGTTATGCTCTACATGAGCAGCTAACGAACCTGGGAGGTTCAAATTGTTCCTTTTACATGACATCATACATTGTCTACTCCTGTGCTTACAAAGGCACATTTGATGCATTAACAACAGTTGGAAAGATTGGTGGAACCACCAATGATGCTCATATTTGGGATCATCATCCTCAGTTGCAGAGAGTTAATTACCTCCAAGATTACAAATTGGTAAATGATGCATTCTCTATGCATCCGGTGAGGACCATGGAGGAGGACAGGATGAAAAGATTGAGCATGGAAGCTCAAGAAGTTAGCTACAGGCATGGAGCCTGGTACACCCAATTTGCAACATTTTCTTACATGAGAATTGAGGGCTTTGAAGGACAACCCCTCATGCTGCCAAGATACCCCACTGATGAAGTGGTATTAATGGAATTTATAAGGCAGAACTCCACAATACTGAAGGCATACAAGGATGCTTATAAAATACCACCAATTTTATTTCCAATAACCATTGGCTAGTATATGTGCCCAGATTTAGAAAATATCAAGAAAGTCATGGTTAGTTTGAATAAAATGCAATTGCAGCCATTCCCACTGGTAAAGCCATACGATCCTTATGGGAGGGTATAGAAAATAATAGGGAGACCTATTCATCAGAGGCACTTGGAAGACTTCTCGGTGGATTGTGAAGATGAAGCAGAAGCTAGAAGAAGAAGATACCAAAGGTTAACACTGAATCAAATCAAAACCTTTGACTGCATCTCCATTCCTTCGCAGTTGAAAAAGGATGATGGCAGGATAATGGCAGAAAAGTATGAAGAAAAGAAAATATATAATGATACAATATTGCACCTGATCTGACTATACAAGAGGACATATTTTTGGATCCTTTCATTGCCAGGACATTATAGCTAACCCAAGCTTGGGTTGATGAACAAATAGATGCATAGAAAAAGAAAGGTGTTGCCATTACTGTAGACAATAAAAAGAAGAGACAGGATATTCCTGATGAGAAATATGATGATTTTATAATTGAACAAAGGAAATCTAAAGGAGAGAGGCTACCTCCACAACAACAACAAAGTAAAAGACCCCCTAGGGGTAAGAAAATTGATAATGAACCCAAAGGGGTGATTATTGAAAGAGCAGTGTTTCCAATTGAGGATACAACAACATCAGGATCAGGATCAGCATCACCGCCACATGTAGATAAACAAAAGTCCAAGAGAGTTCAAAGGGCAGAGGCAGTAGTTACTGAGACCCAAGAAGAGGGTCAATCCTCACAAAAACAAATAGAAGATGATATCCTTCTGGAGGATGAGCCTAAGGAAGAGGAGGCCCCTTTATTATTCAAAAGGAAAAGAAAAGCCCCACAGGTGATGGTAGCTACCACACCTAAGAAACCAAGAACCTCCATGAGAGGTGAGATAAAGCAATCCCTTATAATGTTGAAAGGGGTAGGTAGTGAAGTTTTCCATAAGGAATTTCAACACCATGTTCCACTTCCTACCATTGTGAAGTTCAAGGCTGAACTTGCAGAAGAACAAAGAAAAGAAACCTCCAAGATATTCGAAGGTGGCATTGTCTCACTGGATGAAATAGTTAATTTATCTGATGATGAGATAATGAAGGATGTAGCTTCATAGAGAATGGAAACCCTTGCTACAGGTACTCACTTGACCACTCATGGGACTCCATTAGTTCAAACAATATTGGAGGAGATGAAGCAAGTGGAATCTGAAAAGGAAAAGAGTCCAGAGAAGATAGCTCAAGAAATGGGGCTGGACACATTAGTTGAATAGGTGACAAGTCCTGTAATAGTGGATTTGACATATAGATAGGATGTAAGTCCTGAACATCCAGTAGGTATAGCTGATAAAGGAGAACATAGGGAAGAAGTGAAGATGGCCGAACCAAAGGGCCATGCTTCAAAAATAAGCCAACAACACCAATAGGATACATCAGTTAAGCCTGTTATAGTAGAAGTTCAAGAAAAGGGAGCTGATGAGAAACATGTCTTAGAAGATCATGATTCTAAAGTTTAGGAAGTAAGTAATGCAGGTGCAGAACAAATCATGGTTTCAGAACAAATAGAGGCACCTAAGGAGGATTCCACAATATCCACTGCTATGAATATGCCTCAACAGGAGGAAAAGTCAAAAGTGGATGAAGTAATAAAGGAGAAAGGTCATGATCATCATATAGATGCATCACAAGATCCTCCACATCAGGATGATGCTCCTCTGGAAAAGGAAATTCAACAGCAAAAGGATGTACCACAGGATTGCCCTTAGTATGAGCATCATGAAGAAGAAACAAGAAAATCACCTTCTCCATCACATATGCTGATGGATACAGGAGATCAAGGTGAACATCATGATGATGCTGAGAAGCATGATCAGGTACCTCGATGGTTGGAAAAGGAAGTCAATACAGAGGTTGATTTTGAGATTCAAGAATTTGATGTGTCCACTTTGTTTTCAGAAAACCTGATAAAACCAAAAAGGAAGGCCAGAATGACTTCAGCCATTAAGAGAGATCCAACAATTGGAAGAAGGACTGCATAGATAGCAATCCCTACTATAGATAAAGATAAGGGTAAAATTACTCTGGAAGAATTCTAGATTAATACAGTTGACTTATGGTTTGCTAATGAAGACCAAGAGGGTCAAGAAGGAAAAGACATTATAGATTCTTTGATTCAAAAGGTTAAGAGAGAAAAGGAGAAAAATAAGCAACACAAAGAGCACATTGCTCAGTTGCATGCATATATGGGAAGGTTAACTAATTCTGAAGATAATTCCACTGATCATGCAGTCCCATTGACTGCTATTTCCTAAGAGGAGGTAAATAAGTTGGATCTCATGAAACATGAGTCATCCATATTGAGAAAGTGGATGTACTCCACATTTGATACAATAGAAGGAGTGGTAAAGGCCTCTTTGAAGAGGTGGAGTTCTCTCAGTGGCTCCAGGAAAAAGGTAGACAAGTTGCAAATGGGGACAGGTAAAAGGTCTTTCCAATTGGAGAAGATACTGGATGTTCTAGGAGAAATAAGGAGTATAAATCCTCAATTGCTCATCAACAAGCAGGTGCTGAATAATAACAATGCATTATTGATAGATATATGGTATAAGGACACTCAATTTGAATGTGATATACTCAAAAGATGCAACAATAAGTTGAGAGAAATCAGCATAAAATTACATGATATGATGTCTTTTGAGGCAGAAATTTTGGAAATGTTGGAAGGAAAAGTGGAAGGAAAGGTAGAAAATCAAGATGAGGAGTTTGCAATCCAAGCCCTACATAATAACTTCCAATTTGCTGCTGATGATCCACTAGGCCAAATGACAGAAGAAATCATGGATAGACTAGTGAGGACCAAGGTGAAAATAGAAAATTATAATGAGACATTACACAATAGAAGGAATAAACTGGATAGCATCAGAACTAAATATCAGGCGCATAAACATGCTATTATCAAAGCAAAGACCCAGGATGGTGGGGAAATAGATAAAATAGTGCAGTTGTATGAAAATGTCCGGGTAATCATGCAACCTCATATACAAGGCCGACATCATCAGGATGATGAAGGTACAGAAAGTGATGCACCTGATGATGGAGTGGATGAGTTAGATGAAGTAGATGATGATACATCATGAAGTAAATATCAGCATCTAATACTTAGTGAAAATAAGTATTTCAGATAGTTGCCAGGTGGCAACTTGTGCCATTTGATAAAGTTGACAAAGTCAAAGGAAATACTCACCGTAGATATTCATAGATAAATCAAGATCATAGATCTTTTGTAACGGATTCCTCACCTTGTTCTATAAAAGGTGTAGGAATGCCTCATTTCAAACATTCAAAACTTAATTAAAATCCGTCAGCTAAAATATTCAGGGCTCATTTCAAAGCTTTTTTGTATACATTTATATCCTTGCATACTTAATGAATGAGAAGACTATTTTTATTACAATTCATAGTAAATCTAGAGTAATCAGTGTGTGAATTCTAGATATATGCTGTGATTTGCTGCATCCCTTAGAGTGCATATCTACTCACGTATGTTGTTTTCATACAATTCCTTTGAAGTTAGCATCAACTGTATCTAGTTGTGGAATGTCCTGGTGAACATATGGTTTGGTTTTCTTCTCTTCAAGACTATATCTGATGTACATGTGGTTCAATAGCTGAAGGTTCAACATTAATTTGAAGCATTTCTTTCAATTTCCTTTAAATTTCAGAGCATTTCACCATCATAATTGTAAATAATTGATAATCTCAAGCAAATAATGCAAATATGTGGACATTTCATAGATAATTGAAAAAAATTAGCATATTTGAAACTAAAGCATGTATAATTGATGAATATCATGCAAAGATTTAAATATTTCTGTATCATTTGATCAAACAACTGCATAAAATGACCTCTCTATGAAGAATCTTTGCAGAAATAGTGTCATGATGATGAACTCAACGTAAGGCCCCAAAATGGAAACAACAATGCACATCAACCTCTGAGTAACGTCAGATGATTAAGACTTAATCACCGGAGACTTGGGATCATGAATTCTCTGAATTCATCGTATCTTTCAAGATGAATAAAGGTTAATGTGTACTTTTATTCTATGCTTGTTTGTGACTAACATCATGACCAACATAAATTGGCGCTAGAAGGAAGGCTAAGCGGGAAAAGACACCATTGCTTCAGTCATCATTCATTTTATGCAGGCTCCTCGCTCCTAATGTAACATAAATTGGCGCTAGAAGGAGGGTCTTATCTGATAGAAGATGCTCATCATCATTATTTTTAGTTTTAATGATACAGAGAGTAAGGTAACCCCGAATGCATTCATGAATGTCACATATTTCTCAAGTATTTACTGTAGCAAGGTTGTAGATGTTCATTATGTGTAAAGATTTCCAGACCAAATGTAAATATTGCAAGCTTTATAGTAGATCATCATGAATTCACAAATATTGGCCAATGTTAAGTAAATTTGTTCAAGCTTTGAAGAATTTTGCCTTAGAAACTTAATATCTTGTGGTAAGAGTCATCATACCCCAAATATCACCTCATATTTGCACTATCTTTGCAAATATTTCATAAATATCCAGTTAGATCAGTCATTCAACCGTAAATATCACCTCAGCTAGTGAAATCCAGCCAATATTTACAATCGTCCAGCTAGTTTCCCACCAAATTTGAGAAATCCTAGCTCACAAGATAAATACCAGGTCAAGATCCACCGGACCTTTTGAAGAACTACCTATTAGAGGCTTTAGACCTAGGACTGTTGATATTCATCACACTCCTGGTTCCAGTGCATCAGGAACACCACTAGAACATCCTCTTGTGACTCCTATTGGTTTCAATATACCTACAGGATCTCCTTAGGGTGCACCTTTAGTCCAACCTCAGCCAGTTATACCTCAAATGCAACCTCCTCCGGTTACAATGTCTTTCTTCACGAGAGAATTACCTTTAACCTTCACTGCATATCATGAATTACCAAAGAATCTGGACAAAATTTGTCCAAAGTATCATCCTTATCAAGATGCTGAAGATCATATCAGAACTTTTAAGGAAGCTTGTTGCAGAGCTAGAATAGAACATCAGGACGTGGTGTGCAGGTTATTCCCTTTCTCCTTAGGGGAGGAGACTTATAATTGGTACATTAGTCTTGGTCAATCTGTAGGTTCCTGGGATGTCTTAGAGAAAGCTTTTCTTGATAGGTTTAAGGTTCCTATTGATCCATCTATGAATTACCACTTGTTTGCCACAATCAAAAGATTCGAGAATGAGCCTATTGCTAATTTCAATGCCAGATTCCAAAAGATGTTGTCTAAGCTAGTGGCTCCTTATACAGTAGCAGATGAAGCTGCTAGAAGTATCTATTATTCAGCTTTGGATCCTTTGACCTCCATGTTCATTAGAAGAGCCCATCCAGCAATTACAACTTTGACACAAGCTTTTCAAGAAGCTATAAAGGTTAGTCAGCAGCTGATACCTGCTCCTACTCCAAATATTGCCTTTCCCACACTACCTGACATGTATCCAACATATCTTGCACAATATCATACATCATATCCTGCACAATATCCTAATGGAGCAATGATACCTCCAGCAGTCATGCCTGCACCCTTGCAAGTGCCTCCATTAAGTATCATGCCACCTCCTAATGGGAATGGCCAATCGCCACAATACCCTGCACAAACTCAGACACCTCAGGGTGCTAACCTATCCACTAATAATCATGGATCCTCTTTCTTCAAGCCTTAAATTGAAAATGTAGTAGCCAAAGCTCAATAAGAGAAGGAGGAAATCAAAGAAATCTCTGCTCAGCTAAGAAAACTCACTACAGAAGTAACACATGTGAGAAATCAGAATTTCTATTCCCAGTCTAATCAGAATAGAAGTTATTCCAATGACAGACCAAATTATCCTGACAGAGGATACAATAACAGTAATTTCAATAATAGTGGTGGAAATAACAATAATCCTCAGAGACAGCCTAGAGTATGGAACTCTAGGCTGAATAATGGTTCATTACCATCACCCTTAGATAATCAATCACCTGGTGAAGCCAAACAAACTACTAGAGTCAATCTGGCTAAGGCAGCCCTCACTAATTGGTGCAGGATCCACAATACAAATGCTCATGCAGAGCTAGATTGTCCACAATTTCAAATTGCTGCCAGCATTTTTCAAACAAAAGTGTCTAATACTGTAGGGAATCCACCTCAGGTGGAAGGTAATGAAATTGTTCCCTATGGCTATGATTCAGCCCTAGTATTAGAAAGTTATATTGACCATCAGAATTGTTCACAAGCATGTGAAGAATTTGCTTTAGCCTTTGAGTTAAATTATGTCTTCCCCTTTGAAGATGAGAATGAGCCTTCCACTGAACATGAGGAGGTGCATGCATACTAGCAGCAATATCCTGGTAAGCATAATTATAATTTGAGAAGTAACTCCAACAGACCTAGTCCATTGACATCTTCTCGACCTCCAAATAATCTCAACACACCTCTTGATCCCAAAGCTAACAATAATCTGGGATTTCCCAAGGTGAATGCCCAATATCTGTCACCTCAGAATACAGAATCTAAGGCTGTTAGCTTACCTCATGAATCTGATAAACTTGTTACATACCTAGCAGATGAGATGAAAAAGAGAAAGATCAACCTGTCTTTATCAGAGTTATTGAAAACCCCTGCAATTAAGAAGGCATTCATGAAATCACTGGATGATCCTGCTCCTAAAGAGGATATTCATTCTCCAGGCCAATCTAGTAGTAAAGATCATGCTACTAGAGATAATAATATCAAGCCTAAAGTGTCAGCTTCTGTCCAAGCTGTAGAAACCTCACATATGACATCATACTGAGATAAGAGTGAGTCACCACCTTTCCTCCTTACCGTAAGGATGTTTGGAAAGAATTTACACAACTGTTTAGTGGGTTCAGGTGCATCTACAAATGTGATGCCCTTATCTATATGCAATGCTTTAGGACTGCATCCTGCTAAATCCCTAAAGAAGGTGACACAGCTAGATAAGACAGAAGTGAGTGTAATAGGAGAACTGAATCATATACACATGCAGCTAGCATCTGATCCCAGGATCCAATATTACATTGATATCTAGGTAGTTAACATACCTGATACATATGGGATGCTGCTTAGCAGAGATTGGTCAAAAACTTTGAATGGATATATGTCTACTGACTTCAGTTACATGTGGTTGCCTTGGAAAGGTATGCCTAACCAGATAAGAATAGATGCTGAACCCAGGATGAAGCACATGATAACCGAGTATAATAAAACGAATGAGATAATGTATGTAGACGTTGAACCTGGGGTTTATTCTGTTAGGCTACAGATTGTCAGGATAGAGGAGATCTTGATGTTGGATTTTCATCATCATGATGATGATCATCAGGAAGATATACCATGTGTGGGGCCTGATAATAATTTTTAAAGTGAGAATGAAGGGGATTGTTTCATAAATTTTGAAAGGCACTTATCCAAGCAGATAAAGTGATTTAAAGTACTGAATATACCTGCTAATGATATTTTGATTGATGGATGGTACAGGTTACATAGTGAGCCTCATTCAGAAAAGACTTGCGAAGCATGCAAGGACATGATGGAGCTAGAATAGACATACAGTGATGCATCATCATCATCAGAGGTAAGTTCATCAGATAGTGATAATGACAGTGATTCTGATTTATGTTTGTTTCTTGCAGGAACGGGAGAAGATAAATGCAAATATGAAGGCCAGGTTTAGATAACAGAAGAGATACTGGTGAGCAACTAGGATAATGGTAAAAGAAGACGAGAAATCACTCTAGGAAGTGATTGTTTTATGGAGCCAGACTATGAATTGTCTGATGAAGACAGAGGTAGTGACCTGACTAAGTTTGAGGAATTTTTAGCAAAAGAGATAGAAAAGATGACACAGCAGCACAGACTTCCCCAAGAGGTCTTGATTAAAGGTTGGTGTAGGTTGCATGAGGCACCTCATTCAGAGACTGCTTGCTCACTATGTTTACACATTTTAAAAAGACATACAGTACCAGATCCAGAAGATCATCCTCTTGATGTTGGAAAGAAAAAGGAGTCAGCTTCACAAAAGAAAGAAAAAGTGAGGTCCAAGGATACTAAAATTCCTAAACTAAAGTGGATATTAGGTGGAGTAGTAGCTAGAGCTGCAAACAAAAGAGAAGGTTTAGCCAAGCCTTTTGCTGAAGATAAATCCTGGACTCTAAGATTTGATGGATCTAAGTCCAAACAAGGAGCTGGAGTAGGGATTGATCTCATTGACCCATCAGGAAAATCTTACATAGCTGCATACAGATTATAGTTCCCCTGCACTAATAATGTGATAGAGTATGAAGCTCTGATTCATGGGATACTGTTTGCTCTCAAGAAGAAGGTAAAAATTTTGCATGTCTTTGGGGACTTAGAATTAGTTGTCAGATAGGTAAGAGGAATCTACTCTGGAAACTATAAGAGATTGTCAAATTATAGACACAGAGTGTGGGATTTGATTGAAGATTTTGTGTTGTGGTTGTTTTGATGCAATCATAACAATTAGTTAAAATTCACATATAATGAACCAAAACTAACTTGAAAGATATGAAGGAATTGGTTAAGATTCACTTAATCCCAAGTTTAATATGGTCAGGTCTTGACCTGTTGGGCAAATTCAGTTGGTCAATGTGAAGGTGTAATGTTCAAGGGGCCTTACGTAATATAAGGTTTCTTGTTGGTTAATTGGACTCAAACTATGTAAAGAGATCATGAAATATGGGTTTGTTTGTTCATTCTTTGCATAAAAGTGTTACTGTGCTACAAAGCTTTTAATGGTTTTCTTGAATTATTGCAGCTTTCTTCTTTATACATTTATGAAAACTTGTCTACTTTTAACTCTGTTGTTCATGCTTCTTCAAATATGAGACAAATTTCCTTCAAATTTCTACATTTTCAGCTAAGTATTTCAGATGGTTTGGGAAAAGTTAGAAAGATCTAATCTACACTTCATTTAAATCTACCAAAGGATCTAATTGTTCTGTTATGCACTTTATAAATAATACAGTAACTTGATCAAATCCATAGATAAAAAACCTTAAATGTAAGTTCTGAGCATTTTCACAAACATACATTTAAAATTGCAAGCTCTCAAAGAAAATGTTTCAAAACACAAAGAAGAGCAGGAAAACACTCAGAAGATAGATGCAGAATTCCAGATCTAATTGTATTAGAAACAGACAATCATGCATGATTTACAATGTCGGAATGACTCTTAGTTTCATTGATCAAACTACAGAGAACTTACAAGCTTTACAGATACAGTAAGGAAGCCAGATGTTCCACAAACTTCTTACTACAGACAACAGGCGACCTCCTTCTTCTACTTCTAATCTAAACTAAAAAATGCTGCTACAAATTTCTATGTAGCCCCTGTGTAAAGTATTATGGTGTATCAAGGCACCATATATAGACTTTCTGATTGTCCTCAATACAGCAAAAAAACCCTAACTAAACCCTGGTTCAAACCCCTGGTTACAACAATAAATGCTGGTGAACCAGTCTCAAAAATATCTCTGAGCAGTGTCTAATCTGGGTGAAAAAATGACCTTCTGAAAAGCTTAGCAGGTCAGTAATAACTTGTGTGGTCTGTTGTGATGATGCTTTCAGCTACATTTTGCCCTCTCATTTGAAGACCCTTGACTTCCTCACCCTTCATGTCCTTATCTTCCTGCTCCTGAGATCTGATTCCCTCTCTGTGATGTCACTGCCATTAAATTCTAGCTCCTTCTTCAACTGCAAGCCTGCAAAACAAGACAAGCAATAAATATCATTTTCACTTAATAAATAGCAGGAAATTAAAACACCTATTGAATCAAGGCATGACTGCACAAAATATGGAAATTGGGCCCAAAAATTGCCCCAAAAATGCACTCAAAATGTATATACAATGCCCAAAATACCACGGGTCAACCATTGCTGATTGAAAAATGCTATTGGGCTCCAAAAAAAATGATCTCAAACTCTATTGCTCTGCCCTTTTCCTGCCCATTGGCATGAGATATGTCGTCGGTGAGTCCCAAAAAATGATTGGCCGATCGTTATCGTTTGGCTGAAATGGCCTTGCTCATCGTTTATCCTTTTTACCGCTCATCGGTGTGATACTTCACTTCGGCGTGTCCAAAAACCTCTCCATCGATCTCTTTGTTCTAGCTGAAATGGCCTTAATGCCTAAGTCTTACATTGGCATGAGCCTCACCGAAATAACCCCTGGCGGCTTGTGCTTCCTTCCTATCGGCATAATACTGGACTATCGGCGTGAGCCTATCATTTCACTCCGATGTGGTTTGTTACGCCAATAGCCCCTTTCTTCTTTCCATCGGCGTAAGTCTCTTCATCAGCAAAAGCTTAGAATGTTACTCCGAATATTATTGTTACGCCGATACCCCTTTCTTCTTTCCATCGGCGTAAGTCTGCCCATTGGCGAAATCCTAAAATGTTGTTCCAATTACTACTTGTTATGCTGATGGACGCTGTTTGTATACTACACCTTGTTCATTTAGCTAAGTCCTTTCCTTCGTCGGGCTGGCCTCCCTTTATCGGCACGGGCTTGAAATGTTATTCCGATAGTTCTTACTTTCGTCGATCGCCTCTGTATCCTTCTATCGGTGTAACACAAGATTATCTCCCACCGATACCCGTCACTAATTTCCTATCGGTGTAATGCCAGATATCGGCGAGGCAAAAAATATCCCCACCGATTGTTTAATTTTGGCCAATATCCCCTGTTACCTTCTATGAGCGCGGGCTTGAAAAATTCCTACCGACGGTCCTTGTTTGGCCGATGCATCCCTTCGTCAGTGTGACTCTTACCGACAAACCTTATATCCCTTACCCTACTTCCTTCCATCAGACTGAGCTGGCTCTATTGGGGAGAGTTTAATGCTTTATTCTGATCGTTAATGTTACACCGATCGGCCCTCACCCTTCCATGTTATCAGCGTGAGACCCCCCCTCGCCCAGACAATTCCAAGGCATGCCGATACTGAGAGTTATGCCGATGAGCCTCCTTTGGTGTGAAACCTCCCTTCGGCGAGATAAAACCAAACTCGGCCGATCACCCTCGTTACACCGATGACTATACCATTGGTGAGAGACACCCCTATCGGGGAGACAATAAATAAGTGCACCTATGCATTTTTCCTGCCAACAAACAAATATGAGATACAAAGTGGATTTAAAACAATAATTCATTTTAACCTAAAATCCATCCTACATGTATATTTCAAAATTTTAACCAGATGCCTATAAGGAGAAGGACCTACAACTGACTTTGTATCATGCAAAACCTGATCTACAAACCTGAATGTACATTTTACCTTAAATAATCATAACTTGCAAAATATGGCAAATTTTAAGACAGTTCAAAAAGCAACCCTAGCTCATTTTTCACAAAGAATCCAACCATATCATGCCCTAGTACTGAAAATGCATTTTTTCTCTATTTTTAATGAAGTTTGTAAATCTTGACTCCCTTCTCCCTTTACCACCATGCAAAACAACACAAGCAGAAGCAAAAAAAGTAAAGCAACAGCAGGGGTCCTCATTTTGCTAAGGAGCAAAATGGGGCGTGTTGTGAACATCACAACAACTAGCAACCAAACAAAATAATTAAATTCAAAGCATTTAAGAAAACTAAATGAAATGAATCCATAACTTTAGACTATCTTTCCTGCAAATTACTATTCAGCTTGAGACCTAAGGTATTCAATTAGGGTGCATGAATTTTTATTTTTAGTTTAAGTATGTGCACGTGATTAATTATCCTCATCTTGAAGATTGGTTGAACAAACCAGTGACTGACATTAGCCTACATAGTTGAGGATATTCCCTCATAGCCAACCGGATAGAGCCTTGCTGCCAGCAAGCGTCTATAGCCCTGACAAGGTTATCGTTACAATTCTCCTAAGTAGAGCCCCACTGTCAGCGAGCGTCTATAGCCCTGGTAGAGTTACTTAGATGGCTTAATCCAGATTTTCAGTATAATCCGCTTTATTTATTTTTTATATTTTATATTTTCTGATTTTTATACTTTATTGATTTTTAAAAGAGATTTCACAAGATATAGCAATTTGTTACTTCAAGATGCTAGGAGTGAGCACTTGCTAAAATTAAGCTAAGAATTGTAATGGTAGCAAGGGTGAGCTTGGATTTTTCACCTAATATCTACACTGGTAGGTTCAACAAACCCAAGGATTTTAGGTGTGTCATCGTGAGAAACCTCCTTGAATTCTCAATCACATTTATTGAATACAAAAGTTCATAAGGTAAATAACTCTCTACATTCATGGCAGTCACAACAAGTTATGTGTAAATTGCAAATGATTAACTTGAATGTTTTGAATTTTATACTATTTTGAATGGTTGCTGGCTTGCCCCTTAATACTCTAAAGTAAAACAAAGATCCCTGCTGAGGAGAAAACAAACAAACCAAAAAAAATAGACTGTACAAGGAAAACAAAAAGACAGAAAACTGTACAAACAGCAAAACAGAAACAAAACAAGCAAATAGAAAGAAACAAAAATGAAACTATACAAACAACTAACCTAAAAAAAGAAAATAGAAAACAAAAGCAAAGAAAACTATACTACTACTTACACCAAAATATATACAAGCCTGCACAAGGCAAACAGAACCCAGGAAAAGACCCAAGAACACCCCTACTTGCATATTCCTTTAGATTGTGTAGGAGTAACAGGGTACTGGTTATGGTTCTTAACTTAGCAGATTTATCTTTAAATTCTGAAAAAAAATCTTGTATTCTAGATTCATTGTGTTTATCAGAATAGTTCTCAATAACTAGTAACTGAGGCAGCTCATCGTGTTCATGACTAATCCATATGCATGTCTTAGCTCTTAAATTTCCATAATCAAAGCAGTATTTATCATTATTCACTAAGGAAAGGAAAGAGACAACCTAATGTATTTTTAGCTCTGTTGGACATGTGTGTTCATTGATAGCTGGCTCTCCATTTAACTTTATACTTTCATTGTTTGGCTCTATGTCTGGTCCTTTTTCAAATTGAAAGATGAATGACTCTAGATGTATTGTTTCTTCATCTTTATCCAGCTTTGTTCCTTCATTTCAGATGTTTAGTTTATCCTCAAATTCAGCAAACCTCTCAATGTTCTCGTCAATTTCCTGCACATCAGCACTTAAGTGAGTATATTTATCATTATAACCTGATATACAGAAATTAATCATTTCTAGATCACTTGAGAGTAAAGGTGGGACAATATCTTTTGATTGACAGGAATACTCCCCTGTTTTACTTTCAAAACAATGCTGGGGTGATGTCTGATTTTGCACAGCAATAGCATGATCCTCTGTATCCTTCATTTTCAAGAATTGTTCATCAGATGACTCACTTTTATCATCAAGTAAATAGTCTAATTCTATTGACCTGCAACAATCTTGATTTTGATCATTTAATTCAAAGAAGTCAGTCGTAACACTAGGATTTACTTTCTTTTCTATGACTTCTTTAGTTGCTATAGTGGGAACTTCATTAGTTTTAGTGCACTTTAATTTTGCCAATGCTTGTTTACATTTCTTTGCCAAATCATTTTCGTTAAAACTTTTTAGGTCAAATCTAGAAATTTCCTCTTGACAAATATTCCTTAGTAATTCCATATATTTATCGAATGTATCAAGATGAACCTCACTTTCCTTTTCCTTTTCATTAAATCCTCTTTGCTTATCATCTAGAAAAGGAACATGAGCTGTGATTCCTTCTCTGTATTTTTTTGGATATTTATACCTTTCACTAACTTTAATCACAGCTAGACCTTGACAAAAAGATAGATTATTTTTCTTACCATCACATAATTCCAGCAAAGAGATCCTACTATCCTTTATTTCTAGCATTGGTTCCATCTTTGTATTCTCTGAACATTTAATGACCGATGATGCTGTATCCACTTGTTGCTCCATGATCTCCTCATTTTCCTACCAACTTGCAGCCTTATACACATCTAAGAGAGAGATTAGTCCTTTTAAATATAAATCTAACCTTGTAAGAAAAGCCAGACAATTAATTTCATTGTGCTCCGTGGACCTATGTATCCTACACCTTCCAAATAAGCCATAGCTAGATAAAATTTTAGGATAAAGCTGTCTATTTAAAGTTTCATGAAATAAAGGAATGCTAACTTGAAAATTGTCCCTAGATGAGTCCATTGAAAATGGGACCTTCTTTTCACCCTTTTAGGCTTTTGAAATTTTATGAGATCTAACATATCTCATAATATAGCATTTATAACTTAGAAAATTAACCTTAAATCCAATCAGGCCCTCCTTCTAGCACTAGAAAACTATTGGTGGTTGTTTTGATGCAATCATAACAATTAGTTAAAATTCACATATAATGAACCAAAACTGACTTGAAAGATATGAAGGAATCAGTTAAGATTCACTTAATCCCAAGTTTAATATGGTCAGGTCTTGACCTGTTGGGCAAATTCAGTTGGTCAATGTGAAGCTGTAATGTTCAAGGGGCCTTACGTAATTTAAGGTTTCTTGTTGGTTAACTGGACTCAAACTATGCAAAGAGATCATGAAATATGGGTGTGTTTGTTCATTCTTTGCATAAAAGTGTTACTATGCTGCGAAGCTTTTAATGGTTTTCTTGAATTATTGTAGCTTTCTTCTTTATACATGTTGTGTGGTTACACAACACGCCCCATTTTGACTTGGCAAAACGGGGACCCAGCTTTTGTTTTGGCTTGTGTTGTCTGTTTCTGGCGGTTTGGTAAAAATGAGTATGATAAGCAGCATCATCATGAAGGTCAGGATGAGGTAGGTCATCATCATGAGGTTAGTTTGTCAAAGTTCATATTTTGTTTCTATAACTTCATGGTTAGAAAGAGCTTGAAATTCCATGCAGGTTTGCCTTTTACATCACCTGAAAATTCGTCCATATGAGGGAGTTGTGAGCAGTCAAAGTTTTGGTCAAACCTGATAATTGCTGTATGAACATCATCATCATGATATTTGAAAAGCCCCCCGATAATATCCTGAGGTCGAAACATCCGGACGTCAAGTTTAAGTCATATTAATCCTTTCCCGTCGGGCGGTCTTTTGTGTCGCCAAAGGTCATCATCATGATCTTACTCTATCACCTGATAAAAATCATGCAGTCCCGAAACATCCGGACGCCAATCTTAAGTGCTAGTGTGTTTTACCCGTCGAATAACCTTGGAAACATTGCGAGCATCATGATATTCCAACATCACCCGATATTATAATATCATGCTGATATTATAATATCACCTTACTTAGAGAAATCTGCCATCTGCATAATTTGCGCGCGCACGACAGTCTTGGTGATCAGCATCATCATGATATTTCGAGACCCGACATTTCCTAATATCCTCCTGACCCCCTTTTGCGTGATCATGATGATCACCTTATCTTTCGAAGCGGAGGGTGATTTTCGTTTCTTAAGTCGTGTTGAACAAGATCATCATGATCTTGTTCGTCTCTCCCAACAGTTCGTAATATCATCCTGCCGACGAGTATAACCTTTTGCAAATATGATGATGACGATGACGTCACCATCACCTTTGTCCTTCGGCAGGATATTTTCCAAGGTGTGATCCATTTCGCCAATATGATGATGACGATGACGTCATGTTCGAGGATAAACACAAGCCCCGGATATCCTGATGACGTCATCAGGACTTTCAGCAGGATCATATTTTAGATCGCCCAGTGCGAATATGATGACGATGATCATCATCATCTTGATCTTCCGAAGATTGCCTTGGCCGAAAAGGGTCATATTGCATTCATCCACCTGATCATCTTCCTTAGAGGTGACCCGATATTCCATTTATCCCCTGTTTTAACGAAACATGACGGTGACGTCATCCCTTTGCATTTTATTGAAGCCTGATGATGACGATGACGTCATCATGATTTTCCTCAGCGGCAGGATCATTTTCCAAGTCCTCCTGTTTGTCTTCATCATGATGATGATGACGTTGTCTTTCTTTCCCGAATGTGCACGAACAAAACATCCTGATGTGCTTTTCATCAGAGCATTAGGAAGGGAGGATCATCATATTTTGTGATATCCTGCGGCCACTTTGAAGATATATAGTTGGTCATCATCATGATTTTTGGCGTTGGTATAACTGTTGCCGTCGGCCTAAGGTAAAATTGTCACCCTGATCATATGTAGTCACGCCGATGCAAATATGATGATGATGCAAAGCCGGATTCTAAGGATGGTTGAAAGGCGATTATTTCCTTGTATAATCTGAGATCATCATCATCATATTTCGAACCCGATATACAAGAAAATGGGCAAAAACATGAAGCGATAGAAATTTGAAAGCCCGACTGCCTGATTTTGGTCAACGAGGGTTGACCTGGTTGTTTTTATGCCGTTTATGCATTTAGTGCATATTTTTCACAGGTAAAGCCTGATTGCCTGTGGCTGCACATGGGGAGGTATGTTTAATAAAGTGTTTACTTCCTGTTGTTTATCATGATGATGATGAACTTAATGTTTGTCTGTTTACTTGCAGGAAATCATGATGATGCTGCTGAAGCTGAGCATTACAAAGTTGCGCATGGAGGCAACATGAGCCAGAAATGAGGAGGATATTGTCAAATATGCTGTTCGCCAGCTGGAGGCCGAATCAAGTTGAAGATGCTGGAATATTCTGTGCCAGCTGTACATTTGCTAACTGGCGAAGCATGTGCTTTTCATCTGGACCGTTGTTTGTTATGAAGGATCCTGATCCTTGGATCATTGTAACCGTTTTCTGGCAGTTGCTCTATATAAGGGCCAGAGCTTGTCATTTTAAAAAGGGGGAATACATTAGAATACACAGACGCATCTGGCGCAAAAGTCAATTACTGTAGAATAAATTAGGAGATCGGATTACTGAGACTAATGAGGATAGAATTGTTGAAATGTCAAGGTTCTTTCTTCAGATCACTGTAAATGTACCTGTTCTTGAGCATACTGAATGAATATGAAGTTCCAGATTACATCCTGATTGTAAATTTTACGTAATCTTTCTGTTGATTTCTGGATATGTACTGGTGAATGCTGTGTTCAACTGGAAGCGCTTTCATTCCATTACATGTTGTTCTCAACTTTCCTTTGAAGCTTTGCACTAGATCATGCGGATTTGTGGAATGTCCTGGTGAAGTATGATTTCTAGTTTTCCTTCTTTTCATTGCAAGTATGGGAGCTTGTATGTGAATCAGTGATCTAAGTCCAGTAATTTTAGGAATCTCACTCTCTAACCCTTTTCCTTTTTTCAATTTCATTAATTCATCACCATAACTGCAAATCATGATAAATAACAAGCAAAAACAGTGAAATATGCTGAAATCCCGTAGGTAACTGAAGATCATGAGCATATTTGAGTTAAGTGCATGTAGTATTGGAAATATCATGCAAGGAATCATAAATAATGGTAGAAATCATGCAAATATCAGCCTGTATGCACATTATTTGACTAAATTTACAGTGCAGAGGTAGAATTGTTGGAGACTTATGCAGAGCGAACATCCAGAGCAGGATATTTGAAGATGATGATGATGAACAGTGCAGAAACACGTAAGGCCCCTGAATGGAAAACAACAACACACATCAACCACTGAGTAACGTCAGTAGATTAAGACCTAATCAACGGAGACTTGGGATCATGAATTCTTTGAATTCATCGTATCTTTCAAGATGAGTAAAGGTTGTTGTGTAACTTTTATTCTATGTTTGCGAATGACTAACATCATGACCAACATAAATTGGCGCTAGAAGGAGGGGAGGAGTCCGGAAGATCACGTTCATCATCAGTACTTACAGGTTTGATGACGCTCAGAGTAAGGTAACTTCAGATCATTTGTGAATTTCATCAAATTGCATAAATATTTGCTGCGACAAGGTTGTATTTGCACATTCTGTGTAAAGATTCCCAAATCTCACATAAATATTGCAAGCTTTACAGTAGATTTCTTTAAATTCACTAAATATCGGCCAAAGATGCATAAATTTGTTCAAGCTTTGAGAATTTGAGCCTTAAACACGTGAAATCTGGTGCTACTGGTCGAAATATCCCAATATCCTGTCATATTTGCAGTATCTTCGCAAATATCGCGTAAATATTCAGTCTGATTTGCAAGTTGACCGCAAATATCACCTCGTCCGGTGGAATCTAGCCAATATTTGCAAAGTTTCAGCTAATTGGCCTCCAAATCAAGAAATCCTGGCTCACAGAATAAATACCAGGTCTAGACATAGTGAAATTTTCGAAGAATTGCCTGTTAGAGGTTTTAGACCTAAGACTGTAGACGTTCACCATACTCCAGAGTCTAGTACGTCCAGAGCTTCACCAGGACCTCCCCCTGTAACTCCTGTTGGTTTGCAAATACCTTCAGGTATACCAGTGACACCTTCTGTTCAACCTCAGGGTATACCTTTAGTCCAACCTCAGCCAACTGCACCACCAGTTCAGCCCCCTCAGGTTGCAATGTCGTTCTTTGCAGCAGAATCACCATTGACCTTTACTGCGTATCATGAGTTACCAAAGTATCCAGACAAGCTTTGTCCAAAATACCATCCTTATCAGGATGCGGATGATCATATCAGGACGTTTAAAGAAGCTTGCTGCAGAGCCAGAATAGAGCATCAGGATGTGGTGTGCAGATTATTCCCTTTTTCCTTAGGGGAAGAGGCCTATAATTGGTTCATCAGTCTTGGTCAATCTTCTGTCGATTCGTGGGCTGTCTTAGAGAAGGCCTTTCTTGACAGATTCAAGGTCCCTATTGATCCATCCATGAATTACCACCTGTTTGCCACAATCAAGAGATTGGAGCATGAACCTATTGCAAATTTCAATGCTAGGTTCCAGAAAATGTTGTCCAAGCTAGTTACCCCATATGTGGTGGCTGATGATGCTGCTAGAAGTATTTATTATTCAGCCCTGGATCCATTAACCGCCATGTTCATCAGGAGAACACATCCTGCGATCACCACATTGACAGGAGCTTTTCAAGAAGCTATCAAGGTAAATCAACAGCTGATACCTGCTCCTACTCCAAATATAGCATTCCCTGCTTTGCCTGGCATGCAGTCACAATATCCAGCACAGTATCCTGCAGCTTATCCTTCGCAATATCCTGCACAATATCCAAATGGAGCAGTGATGCCCCCAGCAATCATGCCTGCACCTTTGCAGGTACCTCCATTGAGTATCATGCCTCCTCCTAATGGAAATGGCCAATTGCCACAATATCCTGCACATGCTCAGACACCTCAGGGTACAGATCTATCTCATAATAACCATGGATCTTCCTTTTTCCAGCCTCAGCCTGAAAATGTAGTGGCCAAAGCTCAAGAGGAGAAAGAGGAAATCAAAGAAATTGCAGCTCAGTTGAGAAAGCTCACCACAGAAGTAACACACTTGAGAAATCAAGGGTTTTATTCACAGTCAGGTCAGAATAGGAGTTATTCTAATGACAGACCAAATTACCCTGACAGAGGATACAACAATAACTTCAACAGTAATGCTGCAAATAACAATAATCCTCCTAGGCAGCCCAGAGTGTGGAACTCCAGGCCAAATAATGGTTCATTACCATCACCCCTAGACAATCAGCCTCCTGGTGAAGCCAAACAGACTACTAGAGTCAATCTTGCTGAGGCAGCCCTTACCAATTGGTGCAGGATTCACAACACCAATGCACATGCAGAATTAGATTGTCCACAATTTAGGATTGCTGCCAACATCTTTCAGACTGAAGTGTCTAATACTTCTGGAAATCCACCTCAGGCAGAAGGAAATGAAATAGTCCCTTGTGGATATGACTCAGCTTTTGTGCTGGAAACATACACTAATCAGCCTCATCAGGATTATAATCAGACCTGTGAAGAATCTGCCTTAACCTTTGAAGCAAAATATGTCTTCCCTTTTGAGGATGAAAATGAACCTACAAGAGAGCATGAGGAAGTACATGCATACCAGCAGCAATACCCTGGTAAGCATAATTATGACCTGAGGAGTAATGCCAACAGACCTGCCGGTCCATTGACATCATCTCTACCTCCAAATAACTTCAACACACCTCCTGATCCTAAGGCTAGCAATAACCCTGGGTTCCCTAAGGTGAATGCTCAGTACTTGTCTCCTCAAAACACAGGAACAAAAGTTGCAAATGCACCTCATGAGTCTGACAGGTTAGTCAGTTATTTGGCTGATGAAATGAAGAAAATCAAGATCAGCCTGTCCCTATCTGAGTTACTGAAAACTCCTGCCATCAAAAGGGCATTCATAAAGTCGCTGGAGGATCCTGCTTCTAAAGAGGATAATCACCTTTCGAGTCAATCCAATAACAGAGATCATACTGCTAAAGATAACACTGTCAAGCCCAAAGTGTCAGCCACAGTCCAAGCTGCTGAAACCTCTCACATGACCTTGTACAGAGACAAAACTGAATCATCTCCGTTTCTCCTCACCATAAGAATGTTCAGTAAGAATTTGCACAATTGTTTAGTTGATTCAGGAGCCTCAACTAATGTTATGCCTTTGTCAATATGCAACGCATTAGGACTGCATCCTGCTAAATCATTAAAGAAGGTCACTCAACTGGACAAGACAGAAGTAAGTGTCGTAGGAGAACTCACTCATATTCACATGCAGCTAGCGTCTGATCCTAGGATCCAGTATTACATTGACATTCAGGTAGTTGACATACCTGATACATATGGGATGTTGCTTAGCCGGGACTGGTCTAAAACGCTTAACGGATACATGTCAACAGACTTCAGTCACATGTGGTTGCCATGGAAAGGTATACCTAATCAGATCAGGATTGATGCTGAGCCTAGGATGAAACATATGATCACCGAATATAACAGAACAAATGAGATCATGTATGTAAACGTAGAACCTGGAGTTTATCACATCAGGCCGCAAACTGTCCAAATAGAAGAGATCCTGATGCTTGATGCTCATCATCATCATGATGATGATTATCATGAGGATATGCCAGTTGTAGAACTTAATAATGATCCTGATAATGACAACGAAATAGATCACTTCAAGGATTTTCAGAGGCATTTATCTACTCAGATAAAACGTTGTCAATTATTAAGTATACCTGCTAATGATATTTTGATTGACGGATGGTGCAGATTGCATGGCGAGGCACACTCGGAAAAGACTTGTGAACCATGCTTGGACATGATCATGCTGGAGCAGACGTATAGTGAGGCATCATCATCATATTCCGAGGTGAGTGCTACATCTGATGATGATGATGATACTAATTTTTATTTGTCTTCTGCAGGAACAGAAGAGTCGATGGATCCTGATGAAGATCATATTCGAAAAACAGAAGAGAATCTGGTGTCCAATCAGACAAATGATGCGAGAAAGGAAAAGATCACTCCTGGTAGTGATTGCTTCATGGAACCGGATTACGAGTTGTCTGATGAGGACAAAGGCAGTGACCTGACGAAGTTCGAAGAATTTCTGGTTAAAGAAATAAAAAAAATGACACAACAGTGTAGATCTCCCCAGGAGGTTTTAATCAAAAGTTGGTGTAGGCTGCATGAGGCGCCTCACTCAGAAACCACTTGCTCACTGTGCTTGCACATTTTGAGGAAGCATGCAACTGTATGTGCTGAACATCATCTTCCTGCTAGGATGGAAGAGAAAAGAGGAAAGCCATCAGGCTCATCAGATAAAGGAAAGGAGCAACAAGCAGATGCAGCACCAGAAGTTATTAATTGTCCAGACACTGAAGTAGATCATTCTGAAGATTTTGAATTATATTTGTCTAGAAATATACAGCGTAGTCAAATATTAGGTTTGCCCATTGATGATGTCTTGATTGAAAGCTGGTGCAGATTACATGATGAAGAGCATTCAGAAAAAGATTGTTACCCTTGCTTGGTCATGTTGAAAAAGATTCTAGAAAATACAATAGCTGAGGCAGTTTCAGAAGGTAATGAAGATGAAACATCTTTCCTGGATTCATTTTATGCTGGGATTGATAGGAGTTCTCTACTTCCTAATACAAGTAAGGATCAATCAGTATGCAGGTATAAGTCTTGTGAAAATTTTAGAGAAGAAATCACTCATCAGGATAATAGTTTTGATTCTGATCCTAATACTTTTGATAAAGAAGATGAAACATCTTTCCTGGAGTCATTCTATGGTAAAGAGAAGTGTAAACAGATGCTAGAGCAATTTAAATGCACTCCTGATGATGAAGTTCCTATGATGGTAACTCAGGGAGTCACAGAGAAGAAAATAAATGCTGATTTATTACCTGACTTCTTTGAATTAAATGATCAAATGCAAGAATGTTGCAGGTTAAAGGAACCAGATCCTCTAATAGATAGAAAATGTGAATTATTTAATGAACAATTCCTGAAAAATGAAGATGTAGAAGACTTTGGAGTTGTTATGCATAATCAGATGTCACTCCAGAAATATTTTGAAAATGAAACAGGGGAGTGTCCTCATCAAGTGAAAGTTGTTTCTCCTTTACAGTCAAATGATTTAGAAATGATAAATTTTTGTATATCAGATTGTGATAATAAAGATACTTATTTAGATGCTGATGTGCAGGAAATTGAAGAAAATACTGAGAAGTTTCCTGAACTGGAGGATAAACTGAACATCCAGAATGAAGGGATAGGGCTGGATAAAGATGAAGAATCAATACATCAAAGGTCATACATCCTTCAATTTGAGGAGGGACCAGGCACTGAGCCAAGCAGTGAAAATATAATGACAAATGAAAGACCAACTGCCAATGAAGAAGCATGTCCAGCAAAGCCAGAAATACACCAGGTTGTATTTCTCCTTTCCACAGTAAATAATGTTGAATATTATTTTAATTATGGAAATTCAGAAGATAAGACATGCATATGGATTAATCATGAACATGATGAGCGTCCTCAGTTGCTGATCATCAAGAGTTGTTCTGTTGAATACAGTGAATTCAGAATACCAGAATATTCTTCAGAATATAAAGATAAATTTGCTAGGTTGAGAACCATAACTAATACCCTGATGCTCCTGCACAATCAAAAGAAGTATGCAAATATAGGTGTCCTTAGGTCTTTTTCTGGATTTTGTTTGCCTAGTAGTGGTTTGTATAGTGTTGCTTCTGTTTTGTGTTGTTTTGGTTGAGTTTTGTTTTGGTAAGTCAGGATGATGCACTTCATCACCTAAGAAAATAACTAAATTGTTAGGATTCAAGTGATGAGACCAGATTTAGATATAGGTTATGATTCATTCTGAGAAATGTTCATGATCAGGTTTATGATGTCTTTTCATCAAGGTGCCTTTTCTTGTCCAAAGTGAATCAAACACAATGAAACACCTAACAGCCTTGGGTTTGCTGAAGATATGAGTATAGGTGTTAAGTGAAAAATCTAAAGGGACTCCCTTGCTACCAATACAATCTCCAACCTAAAGCTGCAAGTGACTACACCTTGTACAAATGAGCAGACATGATGATATCAAATTTAAATTTTTAAAGGAAAATCAGAAACGAAATAAAATTAGGCCATCTAAGTAACTCTACCGGGGCTATGGACGCCTGCTGGCAGTGGGGCTCTACTTAGGGAGATTGTATAGATAACCTTGCCGGGGTTATAGACACCTGCTGGCAGCAAGGCTCTATCCAGGTTGGCTATGAGGGATGATCTCCAACTATGTAGTTTAACACCAGTTACTTATGTTTTCAACTTACTTTCAAGATGAGGATAATTAATCATCTGCACACACCTGATCCTTTGTTAGCTTTATCACCATAATGAAATTTTATCATTCAAAGATCATGATGATTTACTTAGACAGAATTAGAACACTATAGATGAATGTGATCACATCACTTGAATCATTTGAATTTTGTTGTTTTCTTTGGTGGCAAGTTGTTGTGTGGTTACACAACACGCCCCATTTTGACTTGGCAAAACGGGGACCCAGCTTTTGTTTTGGCTTGTGTTGTCTGTTTCTGGCGGTTTGGTAAAAATGAGTATGATAAGCAGCATCATCATGAAGGTCAGGATGAGGTAGGTCATCATCATGAGGTTAGTTTGTCAAAGTTCATATTTTGTTTCTATAACTTCATGGTTAGAAAGAGCTTGAAATTCCATGCAGGTTTGCCTTTTACATCACCTGAAAATTCGTCCATATGAGGGAGTTGTGAGCAGTCAAAGTTTTGGTCAAACCTGATAATTGCTGTATGAACATCATCATCATGATATTTGAAAAGCCCCCCGATAATATCCTGAGGTCGAAACATCCGGACGTCAAGTTTAAGTCGTATTAATCCTTTCCCGTCGGGCGGTCTTTTGTGTCGCCAAAGGTCATCATCATGATCTTACTCTATCACCTGATAAAAATCATGCAGTCCCGAAACATCCGGACGTCAATCTTAAGTGCTAGTGTGTTTTACCCGTCGAATAACCTTGGAAACATTGCGAGCATCATGATATTCCAACATCACCCGATATTATAATATCATGCTGATATTATAATATCACCTTACTTAGAGAAATCTGCCATCTGCATAATTTGCGCGCGCACGACAGTCTTGGTGATCAGCATCATCATGATATTTCGAGACCCGACATTTCCTAATATCCTCCTGACCCCCTTTTGCGTGATCATGATGATCACCTTATCTTTCGAAGCGGAGGGTGATTTTCGTTTCTTAAGTCGTGTTGAACAAGATCATCATGATCTTGTTCGTCTCTCCCAACAGTTCGTAATATCATCCTGCCGACGAGTATAACCTTTTGCAAATATGATGATGACGATGACGTCACCATCACCTTTGTCCTTCGGCAAGATATTTTCCAAGGTGTGATCCATTTCGCCAATATGATGATGACGATGACGTCATGTTCGAGGATAAACACAAGCCCCGGATATCCTGATGACGTCATCAGGACTTTCAGCAGGATCATATTTTAGATCGCCCAGTGCGAATATGATGACGATGATCATCATCATCTTGATCTTCCGAAGATTGCCTTGGCCGAAAAGGGTCATATTGCATTCATCCACCTGATCATCTTCCTTAGAGGTGACCCGATATTCCATTTATCCCCTGTTTTAACGAAACATGACGGTGACGTCATCCCTTTGCATTTTATTGAAGCCTGATGATGACGATGACGTCATCATGATTTTCCTCAGCGGCAGGATCATTTTCCAAGTCCTCCTGTTTGTCTTCATCATGATGATGATGACGTTGTCTTTCTTTCCCGAATGTGCACGAACAAAACATCCTGATGTGCTTTTCATCAGAGCATTAGGAAGGGAGGATCATCATATTTTGTGATATCCTGCGGCCACTTTGAAGATATATAGTTGGTCATCATCATGATTTTTGGCGTCGGTATAACTGTTGCCGTCGGCCTAAGGTAAAATTGTCACCCTGATCATATGTAGTCACGCCGATGCAAATATGATGATGATGCAAAGCCGGATTCTAAGGATGGTTGAAAGGCGATTATTTCCTTGTATAATCTGAGATCATCATCATCATATTTCGAACCCGATATACAAGAAAATGGGCAAAAACATGAAGCGATAGAAATTTGAAAGCCCGACTGCCTGATTTTGGTCAACGAGGGTTGACCTGGTTGTTTTTATGCCGTTTATGCATTTAGTGCATATTTTTCACAGGTAAAGCCTGATTGCCTGTGGCTGCACATGGGGAGGTATGTTTAATAAAGTGTTTACTTCCTGTTGTTTATCATGATGATGATGAACTTAATGTTTGTCTGTTTACTTGCAGGAAATCATGATGATGCTGCTGAAGCTGAGCATTACAAAGTTGCGCATGGAGGCAACATGAGCCAGAAATGAGGAGGATATTGTCAAATATGCTGTTCGCCAGCTGGAGGCCGAATCAAGTTGAAGATGCTGGAATATTCTGTGCCAGCTGTACATTTGCTAACTGGCGAAGCATGTGCTTTTCATCTGGACCGTTGTTTGTTATGAAGGATCCTGATCCTTGGATCATTGTAACCGTTTTCTGGCAGTTGCTCTATATAAGGGCCAGAGCTTGTCATTTTAAAAAGGGGGAATACATTAGAATACACAGACGCATCTGGCGCAAAAGTCAATTACTGTAGAATAAATTAGGAGATCGGATTACTGAGACTAATGAGGATAGAATTGTTGAAATGTCAAGGTTCTTTCTTCAGATCACTGTAAATGTACCTGTTCTTGAGCATACTGAATGAATATGAAGTTCCAGATTACATCCTGATTGTAAATTTTACGTAATCTTTCTGTTGATTTCTGGATATGTACTGGTGAATGCTGTGTTCAACTGGAAGCGCTTTCATTCCATTACATGTTGTTCTCAACTTTCCTTTGAAGCTTTGCACTAGATCATGCGGATTTGTGGAATGTCCTGGTGAAGTATGATTTCTAGTTTTCCTTCTTTTCATTGCAAGTATGGGAGCTTGTATGTGAATCAGTGATCTAAGTCCAGTAATTTTAGGAATCTCACTCTCTAACCCTTTTCCTTTTTTCAATTTCATTAATTCATCACCATAACTGCAAATCATGATAAATAACAAGCAGAAACAGTGAAATATGCTGAAATCCCGTAGGTAACTGAAGATCATGAGCATATTTGAGTTAAGTGCATGTAGTATTGGAAATATCATGCAAGGAATCATAAATAATGGTAGAAATCATGCAAATATCAGCCTGTATGCACATTATTTGACTAAATTTACAGTGCAGAGGTAGAATTGTTGGAGACTTATGCAGAGCGAACATCCAGAGCAGGATATTTGAAGATGATGATGATGAACAGTGCAGAAACACGTAAGGCCCCTGAATGGAAAACAGCAACACACATCAACCACTGAGTAACGTCAGTAGATTAAGACCTAATCAACGGAGACTTGGGATCATGAATTCTTTGAATTCATCGTATCTTTCAAGATGAGTAAAGGTTGTTGTGTAACTTTTATTCTATGTTTGCGAATGACTAACATCATGACCAACAATACATTTATGAAAACTTGTCTACTTTTAACTCTGTTGTTCATGCTTCTTCAAATATGAGACAAATTTCCTTCAAATTTCTACGTTTTTAGCTAAGTATTTTAGATGGGTTGGGAAAAGTTAGAAAGATCTAATCTACACTTCATTTAAATCCACCAAAGGATCTAATTGTTCTGTTATGCACTTAATAAATAATACAGTAACTTGATCAAATCCATAGATAAAAAACCATAAATGTAAGTTCTGAGCATTTTCACAAACATACATTTAAAATTGCAAGCTCTCAGAGAAAATGTTTCAAAACACAAAGAAGAGTAGGAAAACACTCAGAAGATAGATGCAAAATTCTAGATCCAATTGTATTAGAAACAGACAGTCATGCATGATTTACAATGTCAGAATGACTCTTAGTTTCATTGATCAAACTACAGAGAACTTACAAGCTTTACAAATACAGTAAGGAAGCCAGATGTTCCACGCACTCCTTACTACAGACAACAAGTGACTTCCTTCTTCTACTTCTAATCTAAACTTAAAAAATGCTGCTACAAATTTCTATGTAGCCCCTGTGTAAAGTATTACAGTGTATCAAGGCACCATATATAGACTTTCTGATTGTCCTCAATACAGCAAAAAAAACCCTAACTAAACCCTGGTTCAAACCCCTGGTTACAACAATAAATGCTGGTGAACCAATCTCTCAAAAATATCTCTGAGCAGTGTCAAATCTGGGCAAAAAATGACCTTCTGAAAAGCTTAGCAGGTCAGTAATAACTTGTGTGGTCTGTTGTGATGATGCTTTCAGCTACATTTTGTCCTCTCATTTGAAGACCCTTGACTTCCTCACCCTTCGCGTCCTTATCTTCCTACTCCTAAGATCTGATTCCCTCTCTGTGATGTCACTGCCATTAAATTCCAGCTCCTTCTGCAACTGCAAGCTTGCAAAACAAGACAAGCAATAAATATCATTTTCACTTAATAAACAACAAGAAATTAAAACACCTATTGAATCAAGGCATGACTGCACAAAATATGGAAATCGGGCCCAAAAATTGCCCCAAAAATGTGCTCAAAACATATATACAATGCCCAAAATACCACGGGTCAACCATTACTGACCGAAAAATGCTATTGGGCTCCAAAAAAAAATGATCTCAAACTCTATTGCTCTGCCCTTTTCCCGCCCATCGGCGTGAGATATGTCATCAACGAGTCCCAAAAAATGATTGGTCGATCATTATCGTTTGGCTGAAATGGCCTTGCTCATCATTTATCCTTTTTACCACTCATCAGCGTGATACTTCACTTTGGCGTGTCCAAAAACCTCTCCGCTGATCTCTTTGTTCTAGCTGAAATGGCCTTAATGCCTAAGTCTTACATCGGCGCGAGCCTCACCAAAATAGCCCCTGGCGGCTTGTGCTTCCTTCCTATTGGAATAACACTGGACTATCAGCGTGAGCCTATCATTTCACTTCGATGTGGTTTGTTACGCTGATAGCCCCTTTCTTCTTTCCATCACCGTAAGTCTCTTCGTCGGCAAAAGCTTAGAATGTTACTCCGAGTATTATTGTTACGTCAATACCCCTTTCTTCTTTCCATCAGCGTAAGTCTGCCCATCGGCGAAAGCCTAAAATGTTGTTCTGATTACTACTTGTTATGCCGATGGATGTTGTTTGTATACTACGCCTTGTTCATTCAGCTAAGTCATTTCCTTCATCAAGCTGACCTCCCTCTATCGGTGCAGGCTTGAAATGTTATTCCGATAGTTCTTAGTTTCACCGATCGCCTCTGTATCCTTCTATCAGTGTAACACAAGATTATCTCCCGCCGATACCCTTCACTAAATTCCTATTGGCGTAACACCAGATATCGGCGAGGCAAAAAATATCCCCGCTGATCATTCAACTCTGGCCGATATCCCCTGTTACCTTCTATCAGCGCGGGCTTGAAAAATTCCTACCGACGGTCCTTGTTTGGCCGATGCATCCCTTCGTCGGTGTGACTCTTACCGACAAACCTTATATCCCTCACCCTACTTCCTTCCATTGGACTGAGCTGGCTCTATCGGGGAGAGTTTAATGCTTTATTCTGATCGTTAATGTTACACCGATCAGCCCTCGCCCTTCCATGTTATCAGCGTGAGAGCCCCCCTCGCCCAGACAATTCCAAGGCACACCGATACTGAGAGTTATGCTGATGAGCCTCCTTCGGCATGACACCTCCCTTCGGCGAGATAAAACCAAACTCAGCTGATCACCCTCGTTACATTGATGACTATACCATCGGTGAGAGACACCCTTGTTGGGGAGACAATAAATAAGTGCACCTATGCATTTTTCCTGCCAACAGACAAATATGAGATACAAAGTGGATTTAAAACAATAATTCATTTTAACCTGAAATCCATCTTGCATGTATATTTCAAAATTTTAACCAGATGCCTATAAGGAGAAGGACCTACAACTGACTTTGTATCATGCAAAACCTAATCTACAAACCTGAATGTACATTTTACCTTAAATAATCATAACTTGCAAAATATGGCAAATTTTAAGACGGTTCAAAAAGCAACCCTAGCTCATTTTTCACAAGGAATCCAACCATATCATGCCTTGGTACTGAAAATACAATTTTTTCTCTATTTTTAATGAAGTTTGTAAATCTTGACTCCCTTTTCCCTTTACCACCAAGCAAAACAACACAAGCAGAAGCAAAAAAAGCAAAGCAACAGTAGGGGTCCTCATTTTTCTAAGGAGCAAAATGGGGCGTGTTGTGAACATCATAGCACTTTGATGCATTTAATATCACCCACGTTCCTAGAGAACAGAATCATAGGGCAGATACACTTGCCCAGGCTGCCAGTACACTGGAGCCACTATCTATATCAGGCCTAAAGAGATTTTCAGTAGAATTGGTATCGATACCATCAGTACCTGATAATGTTACTAATCTTCAGGTCTTTGATGGTGATCAACATATCCTTGATTTCATCTCTAACAGGGATATATTTGATGCTTAGATCATAGATGAGAACAGTGTGGAAGATCACGTTTGGGAAGAAGATAAAATATTAGAGTTACCTAGCAACAGGATTCCCAAAGGTATGATTGAACTAGAAAGAGCCTTTGATTTGGACAATATGCTAAAACAGAAAGATCTTCCCAAAGATGATGGAGGTCAATATTCACAAGTGAATATTGGACAAAATGAAGACAAAAGAAATGTCTTGATAGGTAAGGTTTGCACACCAAAAGAGTTAAAAGGAATAACTCAGGTCCTCAAAGATTACATACATGTTATTGCATGGACTTATGATGAGTTAAAAATATATGACACATCAGTCATAACTCACACTATACCCCTTAAACTAGATGCTAAACCTTTCAGACAGAAGCAAAGGCCAGTCAATGCTTTGCTTGAACCAATAATTTTTGAAGAAGTCAAGAAGCTATTAAATGCCTGGATAATCTTTCCTGTAAGGCACTCCACTTGGGTGGCTAATCTAGTCCCAGTTAGAAAGAAGAATGGAGACATTAGGCTATGCATAGATTTCAGGAATATGAATAGAGCATCAGAGAAGGATAATTATCCCTTACCATCATTAGATGAAGCTCTGCAGATTGTAAATGGAGCCAAAATGATGTCCTTTCTAGATGGTTTCTCGGGATATAACCAAGTGATGGTTGATAAGATTGATAGATTGAAAACTGCCTTCACCACCAAGTGGGGGATATTTGCATATAGACGTATGCCATTTGGACTTATAAATGCTGGAGCTACATTCCAGTGAGCAATGGACATAGCCTTCAGAGGCTTAATAGGAAAATGTATAGTCATATACATGGATGACTTGACAGTATTCTCCAAAGAAAGGGGGAACCATGTAGCAGATCTCAGAAGTGTGCTGAAGAAATGTGAAGAATATGGAATATCCTTGAACCCCAAGAAATGCATATTCAGGGTAACAACAGGCAAATTATTAGGCCATTTGATAACTGAAGATGGAATCATCATTGATCCTGCCAGAGTGGAGTCTATTATGAAAATACAACTCCTTGGAAGCAAGAAAGAACTTAAGTCTTACTTTGGTAAGATTAACTTTGTAAGAAAATTCATCACTGGTTTTGTAGAGATAGTCAGACCTCTAAACGCTATGCTGAAGAAAGATGCCAAGATTGAGTGGACATCAGAGGCTAGAGTTGCTTTTGAGGACATAAAGAAAGCCATATTAGATGCTCCTGTCCTCATCAATCCTGATTACACAAAAGATTTTTACATTTATTCATTTGCCTCAGAACATACCTCTACAGCAGTATTGACTAAAAGGAATGAAGAGAAAGAAGAGAAACCAATAGCCTTCATGAGATGTCCCTTCAAGGATGCTGAACTAAGATATGTGGATGTTGAAAGACAAGCACTTGCATTGGTCAGGGCAGTAAATAAATTAAGGAATTATATACTAAGAAGCAAAGTGATTGCAATAGTGCCTGATGCAGCAGTGAAGATGCTACTAATGCAGAGTGAACCTGGTGAAAAAAGAGCCAAGTGGATCACTGTATTACAATAGTATGACATGGAGATTACACCAATGAAATTGGTAAGAGGACAGGCTTTGAGTCAAATGATATCAGAAATTGATCCAAACATCACAAGTCAGCAGTATGTTATCAATGCTAAGGACAATAAAGAGTGGTATTCAGATATTAGGCACATCCTGATTACTAGAAGATGTCCTCCAAGACTGCAAGCTTCACAGAGAAGAGCCTTGAAGATAAGGTCACAAAAATATATGATGAAGGGAGGAACCTTATTCAAGAAGAATTATGAAGGAATATACCTGAGATGCTTAGAAAAGCTAGAAGCAAATAAGGTTTTATCAGAATTACATGACAAGTTTGGAACAACACATGGATCAGCCCTGGCCACAACACATGCAATCCTTAGAGCAGGATATTATTGGCCCATAATTTTTAAAGATACAGCTGAACATGTTAAATGTTGTCATGTATGTCAGGTTGCTGCCAACAGAGAGAAATATGCTGCAAAACCCTTGCAGCCAGTGATGGAAGAGCACCCATTTGCACAATGGGGCATGGACTTTATAGGACCAATCAATCCTCCATCCTCTTCAGGCCATAGGTATGTCTTAACAATTACTGATTATTGTACCAGATGGATTGAAGCTGGCAGCAGCAAGACTTGTACTGCAGATGATGTTATTAAATTTCTAGAAAGCAACATTGTTACTAGGTATGGAACTCCTTATGCTCTAGTAAGTGATAATGGTTCTGCCTTCACTTCAACCTGTAGACACCCAAATTTGTCCCAACTTTGTCCATGTCCTACAACACCTTGTTAAAACATTATCTTAAACATCATAAGCCAATTAATTAAGTAAATTTCATTTATTTAATTAAAATCCCATTCAATCCCATCCTCATCCTACTTAGCCAATTAATTAAATAAATTTTATTTATTTAATTAATTTCACATGCATAATCCCATTTATCTTATCCTCATCCCAATTAATTAAATAAATTTTATTTATTTAATTAATTTCCACATCACATCCTATTCATCTACCCAATTAATTAAATAAATCTTATTTATTTAATTAATTTCCAACTATATCACAACTACATCTCCCCATCTTCCATCCATTATCCTACATATCTCCCCCATGCTATCCCTATGGTCCATGCTTTTGCATAAGCCTCTCATCCATCTTCATTCCATAAGCCTATATAAATCCACACCATAAGCGACTAGCCTACCCTACCATCATTCCCTTCATAATCCATTATCTACCTAATCCATCTCTCATCTATGCAATCCCTTTACCAACATCCATCTCTAACGGGACTACCAACATCCATCAAACTAGACACTTGAGTCCCTCCTATCCATTACCATGGTGAAAACCTGGCAAATAGGCGCCATGTGTAATTGCTACCCCATCAAAAAAAAAAAAAGTCAAAATAGTAAAGAGAAATCCCTTCATCCAATGGTGAAAACTTGGTAAATAGGTGCCTTGGATAAGTACCATGATGAAAACCTGGCAAATAGGCGTCATGTGTAGATTGATCTTCTATGTCACTTACACTTGGGGGCACATTGTCTCATCCAACCTATCCATTTCCCAACTATCTATCCAATTATATCATACCAACCTATCTTATCCTATCTTGCCATCCTACCATCCTTAGCCATTACATAAACATGCCTATTCTATTTATCCATCCTTCCGCCTTTTGATTTTGATGAAGACATAGGGGCAAAATGTTGAAACATGTTTGGATATTTCTTGACATACCTTCTTTCCAAACCAAGGCCTATCCATTGACCATTTATCCATACCATTTAAACCAATCCATCATGTCATCCTATTGTCATAAGCATTGTCATGTAAAAATCCTAAGCATTACCCCCTAGAATGGGGCAAGTTCTTCCTATGCAACACAGTCTTTGGACATCACATTCTAGCTCCCTTATGATCCATCCACTATGGCGTATCCTTATCACGAGCTTTCCATCTTATAGCTTATCCCCATCTATTTATCATGAAGCTTTCCACTATAGCCTACCTATCCATTTATCATGGGGCATGCATCCATCCCTTATCTAGCCTATCCTCTTATCTATCCATCCAACTATCATGAACCTTTCATCACATATATTATGAGCCCATCCTTTTATCCATCCCTTGCACCTAGACTTGGTTTTCCCTTGTCATTGGTATCTATCACAAAGGCTACTCAATTGTAAATCCATCGACATTCAAAACATTTCAAAAACTCCAAAAAAAATCAAAATATGTCAAAAAATCCAAAAAATCAAATATCCAACAACAAATACAAGCAATAAAACCAATCACATCATCCAAAACAATCCACTTCAACATTCAATCAAAATCAAATCATCATCATCATCATCATCAACTCTTCTTATCAATAACATTCATTCATTCATTTCAATCAATCACTTCTTCCAATCATATCAATCAAATCAATCTAAGTAATGATCTTAAATCCAAGTCACACTAAGCCATATCAAGCAAGCCAATCAATCAAGGAACATTATCCAATCAAATGAACAGGTTTTGATCCTAATCTTGTCATGAGACAAATCAATCATCATCAAACATCATCAATGGGATATAGCGTTCCCACATCCTTGTGTTGATCTAGGGATATAGCTTTCCTTGCAATGACAACACTATCATCATCAAACAAACAATCAATTATTAGTTTATGACTTGACAAGGGCAATACCTTGTTTGTTTTACATCCTTTGAGCATACTAAGAACACTTGCTTAAGCTTAGATTGAGTGGACACTCTAATCATCAGCACATCAACTCTAATCAAAACAAATCCAATCACTTTAGCAAATCAAACGCAGCTCAATCCAACCATCAAATCAATTCATCAAACCAAATCAATCTAATCATCCATTCATCCAATCAAATCATTCCAAGCAATGATCTAAATGCAAGCCAATCCTTAAGCTATACCAATCAAGTTAATCAATCTAGCCAAGTTATCCAAACACAATCAATGGTCTTGATCTTAGCCTTGTTGTAAGCCAAATCACTCAGCCAATTAGCCAACCAGCTTAGCAAACAACCTTGTGTTGATCTAGGGATATAGCTTTCCTCGCAATGACAACACTCTCAACTATCATCAATCAACAATTAATCATTGGTTTACAGATTGACAAGGGCAATACCTTATTTGTTTTTGTATCATTTGTGCATGCTTGCTTGCTTGCTTGTGTGTGTTATCATTTTAACTTGCATTTGTATCAAATCAGTATCAATCTAGCTAATATTCATATCTTGTGTATGTTGGAATAGCTTTTTGCACTATCCTTTGCATCTAAGGTCATATCATACCTTTTATGCATTAGGACTTCAATGCTCTAAGTTTTCTTCCTCATACGTCAGACAAGGTTGTATTACGTTGGGCCATGAGACATAATGTCACCCTGGTCCTTATACCTTGGTGCATAAATTTTAGTGCTATATCAAACATCATGGTTGCTCACATTCATTGCAGCATAACACATCATTCATTTCTTCTATCTATCCCTTTATCTTTCTTTTGCAGTCAAGCCATTTCTTTTCGAGAGCCTACCCGTGTTTGTCCAACCCACCTAACCTCTCGAGGGGGCATCATCATCATATCTTTCCATCACCCTATCCTTTTCCTCTATCCATACCTTATCTTCTTTGAAATGATGTTACTCGACATAAAGCTCATCATCTTGAACATCATCTCAAAGAGGGGCAAAATGTAGACACCCAAATTTGTCCCAACTTTGTCCATGTCCTACAACACCTTGTTAAAAATATTATCCTAGACATCATAAGCCATTTTGTCCTAATTTCCATCCTAATTTCCCTTATCCCACTTAGCTAATTAATTAAATAAATTTTATTTATTTAATTAATTTCACATGCATAATTCCATTTATCTTATCCTCATCCCAATTAATTAAATAAATTTTATTTATTTAATTAATTTCCCCATCATATCCCAATCATATCCTATCCTCATCCCAATTAATTAAATAAATTTTATTTATTTAATTAATTTCCACATCATATCTTATCTCATCCTATTCATCTACCCAATTAATTAAATAAATTTTATTTATTTAATTAATTTCCAACTATATCCCAACAAATTCAAATATTTTATTTGAATTAAGTCACATGACTGTTCATCTCACCTTGACATTTGTCCATTTCCCCTTAATCATGTGTTGTAATACAACTTTTATCTTTCACATGCACAACTAATGGGACCTAATTTTAGTATTTATCTACACAAGCACACCTAAGCCTTATCCTCCTTTGCCACATGTCACATGACTACAATTTCTTGATGTGCAAGGAAACCTAACTTAATCCTATCCATCCATTTCACCTAAAGCCCTAATTGATCCTAGCCATCCATTTGAATTAAGCCTTTCCTATAAATCAACCCCCTCATAAGCCATTAGCATGCATTGATCCTCAAGTATCCACATGCTATTGAAATATCATTAGAGCCTTTACATCCTTATCAATGTTATGCTGCAAAAGTGAGCATCCAACATTCTTCCAATAATAATCCTTCAAAATCTTGCATGCTCATGCGGGGTGGAGAAGAGCAATGAAGATAAATCGAGCATAGTGTGGAGATCGGTTTGCATTTACATTTGTTATTTTGATTTTCATGTTGTCTTGTGCTTCATTGTGCATTGCTAGGGTTTTATCATTGTTGTTCATTCATTTGCCCTGATTTGCAATTTTACCCTAACTACACAACCAAATTGTCAAGTTGGGCTTTTGATCATGGGATCATACTCAAGTTCTCATCCAACTATTATCCCTAAGGGAATGGATTAGCAGAATCCACCAACAAAAATTTGCTGAATATCATAAGAAAATTAATAGAGAAGAACCCTAGGGAATGGAACTCATTTCTGAAATATGCCTTATGGGTAGACAGAACTAGAATGAAAACTGCATTAGGAAACTCACCCTTCCAATTAGTATATGGGGTAGATCCTATCCTCCCTGTTAACTTGAAAATTCCTACTTTGCAGTTTTTCCAAGAGTACCTAGGCATAGATAATAGACAAGAAGTTAGGTTGCTTCAGTTAATGCACCTGGAAGAGAAAAGAAGTCAAGCAATTGACCAATTTGCAAAACATCAGACTGTTGTCAAACGCTGGTTTGACAAGAGAGCCAAAGTCAAAGCCTTCAGGATATCTGATTTAGTCTTGATGTGGGATAAAGCCCATGAGAGGAAAGGAGACCATGGTAAGTTTGACAGATTATGGATAGGTCCCTTTCAAATTTCTGAGATACTAGGAGACAACACTTATAGGCTCAAGAATCTGACAGGTGAGGATGTCCCATTTCCAGTCAATGGACAATTCCTCAAACATTATTTCCAAGCCTAAGTGACTTCATGACAGTCATGTGTATCATAACGTACATTTGTATAGTTGCTTGTACAGTTGTGTTTTTGTTGTTTTGTTTGTTTGTTTGTTTTGTGGTTTGCTTGTTGAGTTTTGTTTTGGCTAGTCAAGATGAGGAAACTTATCATCCGAGAAAATAACTAAATTGTTAGGATTCAAGTGATGAGATCAAATTTAGACATAGGTTATGATACATTCTAAGAAGTATTCATGATCAGGTCTGTGATATCCTTTCATCAGGGTGCCTTTTCTTGATCAAAGTGAATCAATCACAATGAAACACTTAACAACCTTGGGTTTGTTGAACACACAAGTATAGGTGTTAAGTGAAAAATCTAAAGGGACTCCCTTGCTACCAATACAATCTCCAACCTAAAGCTACAAGTGACTATACCTTGTATAAATGAGCTGACATGATGATATCAGATACAGATTTTAAAGAAAATAAAAAAAGAAATAAAATTAGGCCATCTAAGTAACTCTACTGGGGCTATGAACGCCTGCTAGCAGTGGGGCTCTACTTAGGGAGATTGTATAGATAACCTTGCTGGGGCTATAGACGCCTGCTGGTAGCAAGGCTCTATCCAGGTCGGCTATGAGGGATGATCTCCAACTATGTAGTTTAACACCAGTTACTTATGTTTTCAACTTGCTTTCAAGATGAAGATAATTAATCATTTGCACACACGTGATCCTTTGTTAGCATTGTTACCATGATGAACTTTTATCATTCAGAAGATCATGATGCTTGTGCTTAGAAAGAATTAGAATAATATGGATGAATGTGATTACATCACTTGAATCATTAGAATTTGTTTGTTTTCCTTGGTGGCAAGTTGTTGTGTGGTTACACAACACGCCCCATTTTGACTTGACAAAACAGGGACCCAACTTTTGGCTTGGCTTATTTTGTGCTTTCTGACGGTTTTGGTAAAAGTAAGTCATGTAGATCATCATGCATGGAGAAGCTGGGTAAGTCATCATCATGAGGTTAGTTTGTCAAAATTCATATTTCATTCCAGTAACCTCATATTTAGAAAGAGCATCAAATTTCATGCAGGTTTGCCTTTTGCATCACACTGATATTCATTAGGATGTGAAAGTTATGAATGGTCAAAATCCTAGTCAAACCTAATATTCACAGGGGGAGGATCATATTTCTTAACATCAGTCATATTGCAGAAGATCATCCCGATCTAATTTATCACCTGATAAATCATGCGGTCCAAATGTCCGGATGTCAATTTTAGGTGATAGTGACCTTTAACCGTCAGCAGCCTTATGTATTTTGCGAGGGTCATATTTCTTAATGTAACCTGATATTTCTCAATATCCTCCTGCCATGAAATATCCCCCTAAGCTATTATCCTGATGATGTCATTCAAGTCTGATAAACAAAGAAACAAACATGACGATGACATAATCATCATTTTTACCTCTTGGGGGCATATTTCTCAAACATGATCCTTCTCGCATAACATGATGATGACGTCATGATGCCATAGCGATGTATTGAGCCAATATCTGGATGACGTCATCCCGATATTCCGAGAGAGAGAGGTTATAGTTTATCTGGTCATCATCATTTTTGTAACATCACCCGATATATTGAAATATCCTCCTAATGTATAAAGCACAACCTAATGGTGTGTTCATCACCTGATCTTGTCAAGATAGTTTTTTTTTTTCTCGAGGAGGATGATCACATTGCACTCGGGATGATATTTGAAATATCACCCCGATATCCAAATAATATCATATATTCGAATATATCTTGTCATATGGATATCACCCAGCTCTTGTTACCGCCATTGACATTTAATGCGAGCATATGTGGTAGATAGTTCCCGCCAGCCACAAAACCCGATGACACACCTGGCAAAATCCTGAGTTTCCGTGAAAATCAACGATTAAAATCTAATACGTCAGGGTTTGCCCTAATTTCACCCTAATTGCAAAGTTAAAAGGTAAATTCAATTGTCATTTTTACATTTACCTTGTGATAAAATCATTTTTACTGAGTGCTAGTTTTCCAAACCCTCGTACAGGCGATACTTGGATGAACAGAGCTTACAGGCAGGAAGAAGCGCGAGATTATCACCAGAATTAAAAGTATTCTCAGAAATCGCTGGTATAATCAAAGGGATCTACATAACCAGGTAAGTAATTGAAACCCTCATCCTATTGCTTCTGCATAATCAGGTATGATGTTTTTGGTTTGAAGTTGTAGTTTATACATCCCATGATAAGTAAATGTTGAATAAGTATAGTATGCATGCTGTTAGTAGAGACAAATCGTTATGTGCATGCTTGTGAATATCTATTGTAAGACAAATCTTGTTAATTACAGATATCCATGGCTGACAAGAGGTTAACTAAGTGTGAAGTTGAATTCAACAGGTCCATGTTCGCATATCGTAGAGGAATCCTGTTCAAGTACAGTGCCATAATGGATACACATCAAGGAAGTACCGATTTGGAAGCCTGGTCCACCAAAATGAATGATGAAAAGAATAGAAGCACCCTGTTGGATGTAGTGTTTGTGTCAGGAATGTGGAATGTGGCTGGTTTTTCATACTCCATGGAGTCTCCGGAGCTAGTTATTGAGTGTGCATGAAACTACAATCCACAAATAAGACAGGTGGTGAAACATGGGAGAATATATGCAGACCTGTCCATCAAGGGTCTTTCCAAGACATTTGGATTGCCATTGGGCAGGAAGGTTAACAACATAGATTTGAAGAAATCTGAAGTTGAATATGAAAACAATAAGAAGAAAGCAAGAAAGAAAATGTATCAGTGGAGGGCTAAGAACAGTACATATCCTGTAGCGGCCAAGCTTCCAGTGCACTTATATAAGTATGATTTTGATGAAGAGTATCAATATATGATTGCATTGCTTAGCAGGGTGACAGGCCAGCCTAATGCTGGTAGTTTTAAAGACTGGATGTACGGTGTCATCATGATGTGCATATATGTAGATACTAAGCCACTATGGGGCCAATTGATAAGTTATGCTCTACATGAGCAGCTGACGAACCTGGGAGGTTCAAATTGTTCCTTTTACATGACATCATACATTGTCTACTCCTGTGCTTACAAAGGCACATTTGATGCATTAACAACGGTTGGAAAGATTGGTGGAACCACCAATGATGCTCATATTTGGGATCATCATCCCCGGTTGCAGAGAGTTAATTACCTCTAGGACTACAAATTGGTAAATGATGCATTCTCTATGCATCTAGTGAGGACCATGGAGTAGGACAGGATGAAAAGATTGAGCATGGAAGCTCAAGAAGTAATCTACAGGCATGGAGCCTGGAACATCCAATTTGCAACATTTTCTTACATGAGAATTGAGGGCTTTGAAGGACAACCCCTCATGCTGCCAAGATACCCCACTGATGTAGTGGTATTAATGGAATTTATAAGGCAGAACTCCACAATATTGAAGGCATACAAGGATGCTCAGAAAATACCACCAATTTTGTTTCTAGTAACCATTGGCTAGTATATGTGCCCAAATTTAGAAAATATCAAGAAAGTCATGGTTAGTTTGAATAAAATGCAATTGCAGTCATTCCCACTGGTAAGGCTATATGATCCTTATGGGAGGGTACAAAAAATAATAGGGAAACCTATTCATCAGAGGCACCTGGAAGACTTCTGGGTGGATTGTGAAGATGAAGTAGAAGCCAGAAGAAGAAGATACCAAAGGTTAACACTAAATCAAATCAAAACCTTTGACTGCATCTCTATTCCTTCGCAGTTGAAAAATGATGATGGCAGGATAATGGCAGATGAGTATGAAGAAAAGAAAATATATAATGATATAATATCTGCACCTGATCTAACTATACAAGAGGACATATCTTTGGATCCTTTCATTGCCAGGACATTACAGCTAACCCAAGCTTGGGTTGATGAATAAATTGATGCATTGAAAAAGAAAGGTGTTTCCATTACTGTAGACAATAAAAAGAAGAGACAGGATATTCCTGATGAGGAATATGATGATTTTATAATTGAAAAAAAGAAATCTAAAGGAGAGATGCTGCCTCCACAACAACAGAAAAGTAAAAGACCCCCTAGGGGTAAGAAAATTGATAATGAATGCAAAGGGGTGATTATTGAAAGAGCAGTGTTTCCAACCGTGGATGCAACAACATCAAGATCAGGATTAGCGTCACCGCCACATGCAGATAAATAAAATTCCAAGAGAGTTCAAAGGGCAGAGGCAGTAGTTACTGAAACCCAAGAAGAGGGTCAATCCTCACAAAAACAAATAGAAGATGATATCCTTCTGGAGGAAGAGCCTGAGGAAGAGAAGGCCCCTTTATTATTCAAAATGAAAAGAAAAGCCCCACAGGTGTTGGTAGCTACCACACCTAAGAAACCAAGAACCCCCATGAGAGGTGAGATAAAGCAATCCCCTATAATGTTGAAAGGGGCAAGTAGTGAAGTTTTCCATAAGGAATTTCAACACAATGTTCCACTTCCTACCATTGTGAAGTTCAAGGCTGAACTTGCAGAAGAACAAAGAAAAGAAACCTCCAAGATATTCAAAGGAGGCATTGTCTCACTGGATGAAACAGTTAATTTATCTGATGATGAGGTAGTGAAGGATGTAGCTTCACAGAGAATGGAAACCCTTGTTGCAAGTACTCACATGACCACTCATGGGACTCCATTAGTTCAAACAATATTGGAGGAGATGAAGCAAGTGGAATCTGAAAAGGAAAAGAGTCCAGAGAAGATAGCTCAAGAAATGGGGTTGGACACATTAGTTGAATAGGTGATAAGTCCTACAGTAGTGGATTTGACATATAGATAGGATGTAAGTCCTGAACATCCAGCAGGTACACCTGATAAAGGAGAACATAGGGAAGAAGTGAAGATGGCTGAACCAGAGGGCCATGCTTTAGAAATAAGCCAACAAGACCAACAGGATACATTAGTTAATCCCGTTATAGTAGAAGTTCAAGAAAAGGGAGCTGATGAGAAAGATGTCTTAGAAGATCATGCTTCTAAAGTTTAGGAAGTAAGTAATGCAGGTGCAGAACAAATCATGGTTTCAGAACAAATAGTGGCACCTAAGGAGGATTCCACAATATCCACTGCTATAAATATGCCTCGATAGGAGGAAAAGTCAAAAGTGGATGAAGTAATAAAGGAGAAAGATCATGATCATCATATAGACACATCACAAGATCCTCCACATCAGGATGATGCTCCTCTAGAAAAGGAAGTTCAACAGCAAAAGGATGTACCACAGGATCGCCCTCAATATGAGCATCATGAAGAAGAAACAAGAAAATCACCTTCTCCATCACATATGTTGACGGATACAGGAGATCAAGGTGAACATCATGATGATGCTGAGAAGCATGATCAGGTACCTCGATGGTTGGAAAAGGAAGTCAACATAGAGATTGATTTTGAGATTTAGGAATTTGATGTGTACACTTTGTTTTCAAAAAACCTGATAAAACCAAAAAGGAAGGCTAGAATGACTTCGGCCATTAAGAGAGATCCAACAACTGGAAGAAGGACTGCACAAATAGCAATCCCTACAGTAGATAAAGAGAAGGGTAAAATTACTCTGGAAGAATTCCAGATTAATACAGTTGACTTAGGGTTTGCTAATGAAGACAAGGAGGGTCAAGAAGGAAAAGACATTATAGATTCTTTGATTCAAAAGGTTAAGAGAGAAAAAGAGAAAAATAGGCAACACAAAGAGCACATTGCTCAGTTGCATGCATATATAGGAAGGTTAACTAATTCTAAAGACAATTCCACTGATCATGCAGTCCCATTGACTTCTATTTCCCAAGAGGAGGTAAATAAGTTAGATCTCATGAAACATGAGTCATCCATATTGAGAAAGTGGATGTACTCCATATTTGATACAATAGAAGAAGTGGTAAAGGCCTCTTTAAAGAGATGGAGTTCTCTCAGTGGTTCCAGGAAAAAGGTAGACAAGTTGCAAATGGAGACAGGTAAAAGGTCTTTCCAATTGGAGAAGATATTGGATGTTCTATGAGAAATAAGGAGGATAAATCGTCAATTGCTCATCAACAAATAGGTGCTGAATAATAACAATGCATTATTGATAGATATATGGTATAAGGACACTCAATTTGAATGTGATATACTCAAAAGATGCAACAATAAGTTGAGAGAAATCAGCATAAAATTACATGATATAATGTCTTTTGAGGCAGAAATTTTGGAAATGTTGGAAGGAAAAGTGGAAGGAAAGGTAGAAAATTAAGATGAGGAGTTTGCAATCCAAGCCCTACATAATAACTTCCAATTCGCTGTTGATGATCCACTAGGCCAAATGACAGAAGAAATCATGGATAGACTAGTGAGTACCAAGGTGAAAATAGAAAATTATAATGAGACATTACACAACAAAAGGAATAAACTGGATAGCATCAGAACTAAATATCAGGTGCATAAACATGCTATTATCAAAGCAAAGACCCAGGATGGTGGGGAAATAGATAAAATAGTACATTTGTATGAAAATGTCTGGGTAATCATGCAGCCTCATATATAAGGCCGACATCATCAGGATGTTGAAGGTACAGAAAGTGATGCACCTGATGATGGAGCGCATGAGTCAGATGAAGTAGATGATGATGCATCATGAAGTAAATATCAGCATCTAATACTTAGTGAAAATAAGTATTTCAAATAGTTGCCAGGTGGCAACTTGTGCCATTTGATAAAGTTGACAAAGTCAAAGGAAATACTCACCGTAGATATTCATAGATAAATCAAGATCGTAGATCTTTTGTAATGGATTCCTCACCTTGTTCTATAAAATGTGTAGGAATGCCTCATTTCAAACATTCAAAACTTAATTGAAATCCGTCTGCTGAAATATTCAGGGCTCATTTCAAAGCTTTTTTGTATACATTTATATCCTTGCATACTTAATGAATGAGAAGACTGTTTTGATTACAATTCATAGTAAATCTAGAGTAATCAGTGTGTGAATTCTGGATATATGCTGTGATTTGTTGCGTCCCTTGGAGTGCATATCTACTTGCATATGTTGTTTTCATACAATTCCTTTGAAGTTAGCATCAACTGTATCTAGCTGTGGAATGTCCTGGTGAACATATGGTTTGGTTTTCTTCTCTTCAAGACTGTATCTGATGTACATGTGGTTCAATAACTGAAGGTTCAACATTAATTTGAAGCATTTCTTTCAATTTCCTTTAAATTTCAGAGCATTTCACCATCATAATTGCAAATAATTGATAATCTCAAGCAAATAATGCAAATATGTGGACATCTCATAGATAATTGAAAATATTTAGCATATTTGAAACTAAAGCATGTATAATTGATGAATATGATGCAAAGATTTAAATATTTATGTATCATTTGATCAAACAACTGCATAAAATGACATCTCTGTGAAGAATCTTTGCAGAAACAATGTCATGATGATGATCTCAATGTAAGTCCCCAAAATGGAAACAGCAACGCACATCAACCTCTGAGTAACATTAGACGATTAAGACCTAATCATTGGAGACTTGGGATCATGAATTCTCTGAATTCATTGTATCTTTCAAGATAAATAAAGGTTAATGTGTACTTTTATTCTATGCTTGTTTGTGACTAACATCATGACCAACACTAGGCAAGATCAACTTTGTGAGGAGGTTCATACCTAATTTTGCTTCAATAACAAAACCCCGCACTGCCATGCTTAAGAAGAATGTTGCATTCACATGGTCAAAAGAAGGCAGGGATAGTTTTGAAGTTGTCAAGCAAGCCATTGCATTGGTTCCCACACTGATAAACCCTAACTATGAGAAGGATTTTATCCTTTATGCCTTTGGATGCAAGGATGACATATCAATAGTTTGAACACAACAAAATGAAGAGAAATTGGAACAACCAATTGCTTTCTTCAGCTAGCCTCTCCAAGAATATGAGCTTAGGTATGATTTTATGGAGAAGAAGGTGTTATCTATGGTGAAAGAACTTAAAAAGTTCAGGCATATGCTTTCAAACAACAAGATACAATTAATGACAAACCATCTCGGCATGAAGGCATTCCTTTTGAGCAAAGACATCAATGAAAAGAGGGTTGGGTGGATCACAAAAGTAATGGAATATGACGTTAACATCAACATGACCAAGATAGTGTAAGACAAAGGCCTATGTGAGCAAATGGCTGCATACGCTGAAGCTAGAGATGACATTATATGCAACCTTGGGTAAACATAGCCAGCTGGTTCCTACGCTCTAACTGACTGGTACCATGATATGGCCACATTTCTATAGTCAAGTGGATGCCCAGATGGACTGGATCAAGCAAAAAGAAGGTATTTTAGACTCTAGTTCATTCCTTATGTTCTTGTTGATGGTGTCTTGTTTAGGAAACAAGAAATATGCATTATTTGTAGGTAAACAAAGGTTGGTTTCTCTTCTCCTACACCTAATTCAAACCGATCAACCATTTGCCCAATGGGGCTTGGACTTCATTGCAATTATTAATTCACCATCCAGTGTTGGTCATAAGTGAATCTTAGAAGCCAATGATTATTTCACAAGGTGGATAAAGGAGGTTGCATTGAGGGATGCCATAGAGATTTCTATTTTGGATTTCCTTAAGTGAATAGTTACCAGGTGTTGGGTTCCAGACCAATGGCAGTAAACCCTAAAGGTTTGTCACTTCTAATCAACAGGTCCACTACGTGATTCAGCCAATAGAGATGAGAGGTTGTGTGTCTCCCCTTCACTTTAGGTTCCACCACACCAAGTGTTAGATTTAGGGCAGACAAATGAGAGGGGGGGTGAATCAGTTGTCAAAAAATTTCTTCTAATTAAACACTTAAATCCACTTTGTAATTTAGTAGCATAATAATAAATCAATCATGGAAACACAATGCATTTAATCAAGAGCAGAAACACATTAACACATGAGACACCAAGATTTTGACATGGAAAACTTGGTTAAGGAAAAAACCACGGGGTGACTAACCCAAGACTGTATTCTCTGTTAGAAGAATAAAAAGAATAGAATGGCACATGCCAATTAGGGCTCATTGCCTACAAGAGACACATTGTCTACAAAATAATAAGTATCACATACATGAACTGGAGAATAGCATCTTCACCATGCTTGAATCAGTTCCATTTAAGCCCAATACTTCTGCTTTGCCTTTCGCTCTCTTCTTCGCTACCACACTCTCATCTCCACAAGACACCCTTTGAAATGACTTCACAATTGCTTATTTATACAAGACATTAACTTAGGAATAATCATCTAAGTCAGCAAACATCTACAAGAACATCCGCAGGATGAATAACTCATCCGGTTGGCCAGTCTAATGAAGAACACCTTCATTGGAAGTAATTCTTCAAATGTGAGCTTAAACTTCAATGCAGACCACCAACACGAAATGGAAATGATCTAAAGACCTCCACAAGCTTTCCTGAATCACCAAGAACATCCACACTTCATCTGCTTACTAAAATCCTTCTCTCCTTCAATCCAGAACGTCAAGAACATAGTCTGTCATTACTGTCACAAAGGAAGAGATGCTTGCGGACCTTCAAACCACAAACCAAATGAGTTGGCACTTCACAAAGACTTCTTGAACATTCCCTCAAATTTGTAGAATAGGATAATGCATTTCCAGATCTCACCGGACATGTCTGTATCACTCTATCACCTCTGAACACTTGCCAGAACCAATTTAACTTGAGCAGCCACAACTTCTTCAGATCTTCATGTGGACCTCTAAAATCTCTACTGGATCACCTTAAGACACATATCTACAAATCCTTTAAACCACATCCTCTGATCCTCATCTTAACTTGGACTTTTACCTTACTATCTTCATTGTTCTTCACTATTCTTGATATGACCAATTTTCTCAATATCCTCAGCAAACAGATCATCCAACCTTATCATTAATGCAACATGTGTATGTTGACATCAATGACAACACCGGTTAGGCCCATACTTGTAACAATATCCCCCTTTGTCATTGATGGCAACATATGATGTGAAAAACTATTTTGACCATTAAGACAAGAACTTCTCCTCACTGACACAACTCCCTCTATCAACAACAACCATTCACATGTCTTCTCTCTATTTACTACTCCCCCTTTGGTTAGCAACCACTTATTTTTCACATGTCTTCTCTCCCCCTTTGACATCAATGGAAAAGGGCACATACTTGCAACTCCATCACTTCAAAATCATACCAGCTACTCCCCCTGAGTGGCAGCTCCCCATCATCAATCCGGACCACAAGATATGACTATGATATCCACTGGACTGATGCACATCAGTGCACCTTAGTTCATCACTAGAGGGGCAATTACCCCTAACTTCTCCTTGAGATACTCAAAAGAGTCCTTAGGTAGAGGTTTAGTAAAGATATCTGCAATCTGATCCTTGGAAGGCACAAACCAATCTGACTTCATTCTTGTTCACTTGCTCTCTCAAAAAGTGAAACTTGATGGATATATGTTTAGTTTTTGAATGCAACACCGGATTTTTAGATATATTTATTGCACTTGATATCACATAAGATTACGATAGGCTCCCCATACTCCACTCTTATGTCTCTTAGCATTTGCTTCATCCACAAAACTTGAGTGTAACTACCTGCTGCTACAATATATTCTAATTTTGTAGTGGACAGAGATATTGCCTCTTGTTTCTTGCTTATCCAAGAAACTAATCTCTTCCCCAAAAAGAATGCACCACCACTGGTACTCTTCTGATCATCCACATCTCTTGCCCAATCAGCATCTATATATGCATGAAGAGAGAAATCATGATCTCTAGGATACCACAGACCATACTTAACTATCCCTTTTAGATATCTAAAAATCCTCTTGACTACCATGACATGAGATTCTTTAGGGTCGGTTTGAAATCTAGCAACAAGACCAACAACATTCATAATGTCAGGTCTAGTTTGAGTGAGATACAACAGTCCTCCAATCATTGACCTATACCTTTTCTGATTAGCCTTGGGAGAGTCATCATCTTTACTCAACTTACATCTGGTTGCCATGGGAGTATTCATTGGTTTTGAGTCTTCCATCCTAAATTTCTTCAACAGTTCTTTCACATATTTGGTCTGAGAAATGAAGATTCCTTTCTTTGATTGAGTGATTTGTAGACCCAAGAAGAAATTCATTTCCCCAAGCATAGACATCTCAAATTCACTTTTCATTTGATTTGCAAAAGTTTTACACATACTATCTCTTCCTCCAAAAATGATATCATCAACAAACACTTCAACAATCAAGATGTTTTCATGATCAATTTTGAAATACAAATTACTGTCAGCAGTACCTTTGTTGAAACCAATCTTCAAAAGATGTTTATCCAATCTTTCATACCAGGCTCTTGGGGCTTGTTTTAGTCCATACAGTGCTTTCTTTAATTTGCAGACCATATCATCATGATCTGACAAACGAAATCCATCTGGTTGCTCAATGTATACTTCTTCTTCTAAGTCACCATTCAGGAAGGCAGACTTGACATCCATTTGGTAAACTTTGAAATCATTGAAAGCAACAAAAGAAAGAAATAGTCTAACTGCTTCAATTCTTGCCATTAGAGAAAAAGTTTCTTCAAAATCAACTCCTATTTGAGAATAGCCCTTGCAGACCAATCTGGCTTTATTTCTGATTACTTCACCAACTTCATTTAGTTTGTTTCGGAAGACCCATTTTGTTCCAATCACATTCTTGTTTCTAGGTCTGGGAACAAGATCCCAAGTGTGATTTTTCTCAATTTGCATCAGCTCTTCCTCCATTGCTTTAGTCTAGTTTTCATCATTGCAAGCTTCATTCATAGTCTTAGGTTCAATCTTTCAAATCAGACAATACTTATCTGAATCTTGAGCAATCCTCCTTTTTTTGGGTACACCTTTGCTTTTATCACCTATGATCTAATCTTTAGAGTGGTTCAGTCTTACATACCTGGGAACTTTGGGAGTTTCTTGCACTTTTGATTCTTGATCAGGCTCATTGAAACTCATCTCTTCTTCTTGATTTACTGGATCAGTTTGAATCTGAATTTCAGAAGGGACTTGAGCCCCTTGAATTAGAGCACCATTCTAATCATCTTCATCAAATTCATAAAACCTTGAGGGTTTATCAATTCCTTCATCAACCTTCACATTTATACTTTCTATAATCTTTCTCAGTCTTTTGTTATAACACCAGTATGCTTTGCTTTGAGTAGAGTAACCCAAGAATATTCCTTCATCACTTCTAGCATCAAACTTCCCTAGATCTTCGTCTCTTTTAATGTAACACTTGCTACCAAAGACTTTGAAATACCTTACAGTAGGGGTGATGCCAAACCAAAGTTCATAAGGAGTCTTACTAGTATTGCTTCTAATTTGTACTCAATTGAGAGTATAGACTGCAGTGCTGACAGCTTCTCTCCAATAGATTTAAGGAACATTTGCTTCCATCATCATGGTTCTAGATGCTTCTTGGATGGTCCGGTTCTTTCTTTCCACTACTCCATTCTGCTGTGGAGTCCTAGGAGTAGACAACTGTCTCTTTATTCCATATTTTTCATAGAATTCTATGAACTCACCAGATGTGAATTCTCCACCTCTATCAGACCTCAGACATTTCAATTTTAATCCAGTTTCATTCTCTACCATAGCCTTCAATATTTTGAATTTCTCAAGAGTTTCTAATTTTTCTTTCAGAAAAGTTACCCACATCATCTGGGAATAGTCATCAATTAGTAACATGAAGTATCTATCAGCTTACACACTCTTGATTCTTTCCGGACCACAAAGATTAGTATGAACTAAGTCCAATAATCCAATAGAAGATTGTTCCTTGCTTCTGAATGAGACTCTATTTTGTTTACCCAACTGACATTCCTTGTACAAACTATTTGTAGGTTTCACCAATTTTGGAAGATCTCTTATAGCCTGAGTATTTCTTATCTTAATGATATTATCAAAATTCACATAACACGTCCTCTTATGCCATAGCCAACTCTGATCAATTTGCACAAATAGACAACTTTTACCACTACCAACTAATGGAAGATATTACCTTTTGTTTGAGTGCCAAATGCAATCTCTGTTCTGGAACTTTCAAAGATTTTACATTTTCCATTCTTGAATCAGAGATCATAGCCTTTGTCCACCAACTGTCCAACACTAAGAAGATTGTGCTTCAATCCTTCAACATAAATTACATTATCGGTTTTGTTCCTTCTATCAAAAGAAATAGTTCCTCTACCTCTGATTCTACCAGCAGAATTATCACCAAATTTTACCACTCCTCCTTCATACTTTTCCAAATCTATGAACTTGATTTTGTCACTTGTCATATGGTGAGAACATCCACTATCAATGACCCAATCATCCTTTTCTTCAACTTGGGCAGCTAGAGCTCTTTCTACAACTTTATGATTGACAGATTCAGAGGGCATTGGATCTTCTTCCTTGATGGCAATGAACACCTAGTCACTTCCAGATTTGTCTCCTGTCTCTGATTCATCATCTGTTACTCCTTCATCATCTCCTTCATGAACATAGTAACAATTCTTTTGGAACCTTGATCTGTTAGGATTTGGCCTTGAAAATCTTTCCGAACACCTTGAGGAAAAATGACCAATCTTATTGCAGTTAAAACACTTAAAAGGCAATTGTCCTTCATACTTACCGGATCCTCTTGGCAACCTTTTTGAAATAAGAGCTTCAAGTTGAGTAGTTTCTACTTCTTCTTGTAGGTCTTTTCTTGCTTTTTCATACCATGATAATTTCCTTTAAGAGTTCTCTCCTAGATCAAACCTTTGTTTACCTTTTACAGAGGCATTGGCTTTGAATGTTGATTCAGTCTTTGGAGGGGAATCTCCAAACTCGGTCATTTCAAATGCAACCAGTTTACCAATCAATTGATCTCTCATGACAATTGTATGAGCTCTGAATTCTTCAATGGTAGCAGCTTTGATTTTATAAGAAATAGGAAAGGATCTAAGAACTTTGCCAACAATCTCATCTTCATCCAAGACTCCACCAGTACATCTAATGCCACAGACAATCTCATTTACTCTTGGCATAAAAGTAGTTATATTTTCATCATCTCTCATCTTCAAATTTTCAAATTTCCCTTTCAAACTCTGTAACCTTGCACATTTAACATACTTGTCTCCTTCATGAAGAAGTTCTAATTTTTGCCAAATCTCAAAAACAGTTGGTAGGTCAACAACATTTGAGACCTCTAAATTAGATAATGCGCTTAGAAGAGCTTCTATAGTCTACAAATTGTTTTCAACATTTGTGGTTTCATTTGGGGCTTTCAGACCACCCTGTGGAGGAGTATATTTTGTTGAGACCATGTTCTAGTACTGCATTCCCATACATTGCAAGTGACATTTCATGCGACTTTTCCAAAGATTAAAATTGGTTCCATCAAACTTCAGACTATCCTTCTTGTAGGACATCTTGGATCTCCTCAAGTGGTTAAGCTCCTTTTAGAGGAACTTGGATATGATACCAATTGTTAGATTTAGGGTAGACAACTAAGAGGGGGGGTGAATCAGTTGTCAAAAACTTTCTTCCAATTAAACACTTAAATCCACTTTGTAATTTAGTAGCATAATAATAAATCAATCATGGAAACACAATGCATTTAATCAAGAGCAGAAACACATTAACACATGAGACACCAAGATTTTGATGTGGAAAACCCAGTTAAGGGAAAAACCATCAGGTGACTAACCCAAGAATGTATTCTCTGTTAGAAGAATAGAAAGAACAAAATGACACATGAAAATTAGGGCTCACTGCCCGAGCACACTGCTCACAAGAGGCTCACTGCCTACAAGAGACACACTGTCTACAAAATAATAAGTATCACATACATGAACTGGAGAATAGCATCTTCACCATACTTGAATCAGTTCCATTTAAGCCCAATACTTCTGCTCTGCCTTTTGCTCTCTTCTTTGCTACCACACTCTCATCTCCACAAGACACCCTTTGAAATGACTTCACAATTGCTTATTTATACAAGACATTGACTTAGGAATAATCATCTAAGTCAACAAACATCTACAAGAACATCCGCAGGATGAATAACTCATCCGGTCAGCCAGTCTAAGGAAGAACACCTTCATCTGGAAGTAATTCTTCAAATGTGAGCTTAAACTTAAATCTTGACCACCAACACAAACTAGAAATGATCCAAAGGCCTCCACAAGCTTGCTTGAATCACCAAGAACTTCCACACTTCATTTGCTTACTAAAATCCTTCTCTCCTTCATCTGGAACCTCAAGAATACAATCTATCATTACTGTCACAAAGGAATAGATGCTTGCAGACCTTCAAACCATGAACTAAATGAGTTGGTACTTCACAAAGACTTCCTGAACATTCCCTCAAATCCGCAGAATAGGATAATGTATTTCTGGATCTCACTAGACCTGTCTGTATCACTCTGTCACCTTTGAACACCTGCCGAAACCGATTTAACTTGAGTGCCACAACTTCTTTAGATCTTCATATGAACCTCTAAAATCTCTACTGGATCACATTAAGACACATATCTACAAACCCTTTAAACCGCATCCTCTGATCCTCATCTTAACTTGGACTTTTACCTTACTGTCTTCACTGTTCTTCACTGTTCTTGATATGACCAATTTTCTCAATATCCTCAGCAAACAGATCATCCAATCCTTATCATTAATGCAATAGGAGTATGTTGACATCAATGACAACATTGGTTAGGCCCATACTTTCAACACCAAGGGGGTATCCCTATAACAAAAGATTTAACTTTGAATCTCTTATAACAAAGGATTTAGCTTTGCAATATTAGGTAGAATGCTCTCATGAATGGACCAAGATCTATTGGATAAATCACAAGGCTGGCAATGTTCTTGGACATATCACATTGGTTGAGGATGAGAGCATGCAAGATCTTAACCTATTCCTAAAACCTAAAAGATTGTGATTTTGAAATGATCTGTTTTATAAGTTTGGATGCAAGACAGGGTTTTTGAATCATAACTTCAACACAAAAAATAGATTGGGCAAGGAGTCAACTAAACGTATATATGTGAATGATCTGCATAAACTCAACATTTAAGTTTTAGGGGGTTAGATTGGTATTTGCCTTACAAACACCACCCAAGATAGAGTATTTAGTTAACTCTACTTACAAATATCCCTGCTACCATACATTCTTCCTCACACTTAACCCAAAATAGTTTAATCTATTCCTTGAATATAGGTCAAAGATTAAGCATGAAATATAGAAAATCTATATCCTAGAATATCAACAAACCTTAGTTATCAAATTCAAAAGAAGAGATACATACAACACTGGAGGCAATTAACAGAATACATGCATGAAGCATTACTCATATAACATCAACATGAAACTGAAAACATATATGCAGACATACATTCAACATATAACTCCTAAAATCACAAAAAAGAGATAGAAGAGCCCATCTAAAATGTCTTTCATTCTTCTCCAAAATTTTCCCAAATCTTCAACATTTAATACATTGTTTTTCAAAATTCACTAGATACAAAGAACAACTAAAAAGGTGTTGAGAACATTAATCACATGAGATAGCTTCATTAATTTTCCTAACCTAGAAAACCTAGATTTAAATTTTGAAGATATGCTCACCATTTTCCTCCAAATACTCAAGAAATGTCTGCAACTAAAAAAAATTGTCTTTTGAATGCAGACCGTTGATTTTGATGAAGAGATGATGGGATCGACCCCTTGAAATACTCTGCCCCCATGTTGGTGCCATTGTAAAGTCCTCCGCCAATGACATCGCACCATGTTTTTAGTCCTCATTCTTCGCTGACTTTTCTCTCTTTTGTCCATTTATCCTCGCCACGTGTCACAATTCTGAGCCTGAGGGGAAAAGAGCAAGCAAATTCTCCTTTGGCTCAGCAGAATCAAGCAGGAGCCTCCACATGTCCCTCTTTGTTTTTTATGTGCCTCCTTGGTCATCAGGCTTAGTTTCCCTTTTATATAAAGAGAACACATGACGCTGTGACACTTGGCACTCTCCACCTCTTTTTCTTACTAAAACATGGCAACACCTGAGAGTCTCAAAGCTAAGACAGATGGTAGACTGGCGCACCCTCAAAAGCTTCTTTTGTTTCTCAACCTTCAATCACCCACGGTAGCGACATCTGGCACACTCTGCTGCACTTAGAAACATGACTTCAATATTTTGGGTCCACCACATCGTACTCCTAGGCCAAGCTTTCCACACATCACTCTATTGCAGCCATGTGACAAATATTCTCTTATGACAGATTCCTCCTTTGCACTTGCATGGTGCCCACCATGCGTCCTCTGATGCTTCCCAAAACTTATTAAAGAATAGAGAGACACACGACAGACTTCACAAAGTTCAACAAGAGACATGTGGCACACTAGCATGCATTCTAAATGCTTCTCCAAATAGTTTCTCCTTGAACCCCCATGGTAGCAACACTTGGCATGCTCCGATAATAGATAGAAATTATAAAAAAGAAACACAATCGAAGATACATGGTACATTTCCGTGGCACCTCGAGACTGCAAACCAAAAAGAAGACACTTGGCACATTATCGGGACCACATGGGGGTAAGGTGACATCATTGATGATGCAATGTGATGCTACGATAAACATTTATAAAACCTCCTAAACTTAGGACTTAAAGTTTAAATTTTCACTGGTGGTAGCCGGTAAGTTCTAGGACATGGGGCCGGTCAATTCATGGGCTCCAAGACTTAAGGTCATGACCTAAAGGATCGACAACTGGCTATAAATAGTCAACACAAGAATATACCAATAAAGTGCATGACATAAAGAAAAGGGGCAGGGGGTTATCAAGATTGAACACTTATAAAAATTTTAAAGCTAAAACCCTAACCCTAAGGGGGGAACCACCACCAAGTTGGGTGTTCCATTCACCATTATTTTTGACAATACTAAGGCCTTTGTAGGCACAAAAATTAGTGAGTGGGAACTTAACTATGAAATTTACTTGAATACATCATCCAATTACTATCCCAAGGGAATGGCTTAGTTGAGTCCAAACAAAAACTTGATCAGAATCATCAAAAGAATAGTGGATGATAATCAGAGAACTTGACATTCCAAGCTAAAGACAACTCTTTGGGCTGATAGAATGACTCCCAAGAGAGCCATAGGTAATTCCTCTTTCATGCTTGTGTATGGGAGTGAAGAAAAAATTCCATTATCATTAGAATTGCCTTCTCTTGAGCTAGCGCAACAGCTAGAATTGCAAGAAAATGACTATATGAATGTCAGGTTTGCTGAGCTAATGGTGCTTGAAGAAAAGAGAGATGGTGCCATGAAGACTCTTGAGGTTCACCAAGATCAATTCAAAAGAAATTTTGATATAAAATCAACTAGAGAAACATTAAGTGAGGGAGATTTGGTGTTGAAATATGATGAAGATAGAGCTAAAGCTAGGAGACATTCAAAATTTGATGCCATGTGGAGTGGCTCTTATATTAATACCAACTACAAACAGGCCAATGCATTTCAACTTTCCAAGTTGAATGGAGAGGTTTTGCCTATCCCAGTCAATAGGGTTCATCTCAAACCTTGCTTCTAGCATGGTTGTGGGATTTTGTAAATATGTTAGGTGTTTCCTTTCAATAAGTGTTGTTGCACTTTGTTGCATTGTCATTAGGAGGATGCTTGCCTTGTTTGTTTTGCTTTGTCTTGTTTTCTGGAGGCAATGTTCAATTTTGTGTTTGTATGGTCCCCCTTGTTCTTATTGGTGTGCCCTTTTGACTCTATGTCCAATCGATCGATAAGGCCCTTGGATCCCAATGTTTAGTAGGCAAATGCCCCTACATAGTCACCAAAATGTTATCCTATTTTTCCTTCCAACCAAATGGCCCAAGGATCGATGAATTCTAGGTGTTTTCCCTTTTAAAATGCAAGGAAAAAGCCCCCAAAATGACTATCCCAAAAATTCTAAGTTCTTGTATTTTCTTCCTTTTTGGAGTTTTGAAGTTCAGGCTTCTCCTCTTTGTCATGCCATGTTTTTCAACCCTGAACTCCACCTTGGTCACTTGCATTATGCCCAAGTGCTTCGGGTGTCAGAGGTTGGGATTTCATTCTTGTTCTTTTTTTTTGGAAGGCAGAAGATCAGAGATCTGCTCGCCAAAGCCTAACAATTATAAAGTTCTAAGTGTGGTGAGCACTAGCCTTCGGGGGTTTCTTCTTCCCTCTTCCATTCCTTTTCAACGGGTGGAAGGCAAAAGGCTTAAGGCCCGATCTCTGCCAAATTCAAAAAATTAGCTAAGTGTTGTAGAGGTGGGGCTTTCTTCTTCCTCTTCCTTTTGGAAGGTAGAAGGTAGAAGGCCCAAGGCCTGATCTCTACCAAATTCTAAAATTAGTTAAGTGTTGCAGAGGTGGACATCAAGTGTTTCTTCTTTTCAAAGACAATGCATGGTGAAAGCCTAATCAGTTGGGGCCCAACCTTTTTTCCTTCCAAGCTCTTTTCTACTATTTAGAATGTGATGGGACTACTGAGTGACCCTCCTAGTCACCATTAATGCTCCTTCAGAGCCCAATTACTTGTAGAATATGGATTTCTCACTTCCCCATGCCACTGTAGCCTCTTATTCATTAAAGATGTGTACCCAGGGCATGGGCGGACACTCCTTTTCAGTGGATTTCATAGGTGGAGCCATGTGAGCATGCTTTAAGGACACAAGAATAAGTTATTGCAGTATGGGTGATGATTTTCCTTGTTGATTCTTCTTTCCATGCCCATGACTACTACAGTTTGATCTGAGAATCTATATATGCATGTAAAAAATATGTAGTTGGGGTTGTTGGTTAGCTATTCTTCTGGGCTATTATGCTAGTTGGGTAGTTTGTTATCACAGACCTTGTAACACATTTGTAAGAACCAATCAGAGCAGATGTATTGGCCTCAAAGTTGGGCCTTTGATGTCTCTAATAGTGGTTCACCAATGAATGTAGATGGTTATTTTGTGTCTACCTCTCTATAACAAAGTATTTTTCTTTTGTAATGGCTATTTAGCCTTCGTGATCAATATAATCACTAATATTTTGCCTCTCTTATGCTTTTTCTCTATGTTTACTTCAAATTTGTAGCTCATTCTGTGGATAAAAGGGTCCCTTTATTAGTTACAGTTTTCTATTTTGAGCCTCTATTAAAGTTTTAAGTCTATGTGAGTCTATTGAACACACCTAATAATGAGAGGGGGGTGAATTGGTATTCAAACAATTCTCAAACCCTCCGGAGAAGATTAAAAATTAAACATTACAACATTAACAAACACATAAGATATCAACACAGTGCACATTACCACATAACACCAGATGTAAATGGAAAACACCAAAAGTGGAAAAACCATAGTGAGGATTAACTCATAATATATGAAGCTCAAAATTACAACTTTATTTTAGGGCTACAGCCCAAGGAAGCTACAAATCCCTGTAGACTTTGTTTTAGGGCTACAACCCAAGGAAGCAACTACTCCCTAAACTAAGAATAAACTTAGAAAATATTATAGCATGATAGTCCTTCTACTACCTGAAACTGACAATGAAGCTCACTCCTTTTAATGATTACTATTCTACCTTTTCACTCTTCTTTTGATGATTGAATCAATTAGCCACACTCTTCACTTCCCTCATGTCTTACAAGTGTCTTCAAGATGAATTAGGATAGGCTCTATTACTTGTACTCTTTCTCCTTCAGTGGCACATCATAATGCATTACATATCTATGTTTCCATTTCACACATTCATATTCACAATCATACCTCACTTAGATCAACTAGGTTTAAAATATATACATGATATTACATTGATTACATTGCATGTCAGCCAGAGACAACAAGAATATTACAATTACAAGTCGACTAGAGAACAATCACCATGAAACATGTAGAGGGCAATCCCTAAAGTGAACTACACACAACACCAGGAAGAGGAACATGCCTTGCGGATCCAACACATGCTTAACCTGGTCCTAAACATTATTCACAACATCATCCTTCAAGGAATGACATCCACACACTTGACACAATTGAATTAGGTCACTCTTAAGCAAGAACACATGAAGCTTGTAGTGGATCGATCATTATAACTTTGGCAATACTCATGGATGACTAAACACTACTTGCAGTTCTCCCAGATGAGTCGATATGACCCATACAACATCTCCAAACACTCCTTGAACTCTGCATAGCAAGGACTTTGTGGTACACACCTTCAACATGTGTTCTGAGAATAGTTAAGCATCTGAAACTATCTATAGCTCACTATCATTTAAAAACTGAACTTGCAGACCACCAAATCACTGAATACTACAAATTAGCATGCGTTGAACATCCTTGAACATGTCCATAAAACCACATGGACAAATCTTCACTTCCAGAGGAATGCAGAGCATTCTAATAGGCCTTCATCATCACTTTACTTTGGTAGAGCATAGACTAGAACTCTATTACTTACAAATTTCACTACAGAATGTGTAATGACTTGAACTCTTGGATATAACACCTTCACAACACACTAAACTCAACTTCAGAATTGCATGACCATATCTTCAAATGTAGAGGAATGTGGAGCATTTCCCAAGCAATCTTCTAGGTAACTTCCTGTAGTAGAATGGTTTATCTACATCTGAAGACCAGAAATTCCTTGTAGCAACACATACCTCCTTAGGAACAATAGCTCTCCAATATCAACATTTCTTCTAATCCTCATTTTGATGCTTCTAATTCCTATCTTAGTATATCATCTTGATATCATTTTTGTTGATAGGTGCTTTGAATTCCCATCTTAATATATCATCTTGATATCATCTCTACTGACAAGTGCTTCTAATTCCCATCTTAATATATCATCATACTCAATACTACATTAAACAAGGCATGACATCTAACCATGAACATTAGTAACATCACTGTTACCACACTATCATAATATACCATCAATAAGCATCAATGGCAACCCAAAATGAGTATTGACATCAATAACAACCTTACCTAACATATGTACAACAATATCCCCCTTCGGCATTGATGGAAACACACACCTGCTCTTTCTCCCCCTTTGACATCAAGGACAAAGGGAAACTACTTCTCCCCCTTAGGACACAAATTCTCCTTTTCAACCTTCTTGAAGCAACTTCACTTCTTTATCTACAACCTTCTCTCTCAAAAAGTGATACCTAATTGATATATGCTCGGTTCTAGAATGCATCACTACATTCTTGGAAATATTGATAGAAGTAGTATTATCACACAAAATAGGAATAGGCTCATCATACTGTATCTTGATATCCTGCATTGTTTGCTTCATCCACAATAATTGTGTACAACAAGATGCTACAACAATATAATCTACCTCTATAGTTGATAAAGATACTATATCTTGTTTCTTACTATGCATGAAACCAATCTACTTCCTAAAAAGAAAGCACCACCACTTGTACTTCTTCTATCATCAACACAACCAACCCAATCAACATTAGTGTAAGAACTCAGATCAAAGTCATTGCCTCTTGGATACCATAAGCCATAATCCAAAGTTCCCTTCAAGTATCTAGATATTCTTTTTACTGCCTTCTCATGAGTTTGCTTAGGATTAGCTTGATATCTAGTAACCAAACATATTGCATGCATAATATCATGTCTAGAAGTAGTCAAGTACAATAATCCTCCAATCATAGATCTATAAAGAGTTTGATCAACTTCAGGCGACTCATCAGCCTTGCTCAAATGAAAACCAATAACCATAGGAGTACTTACTAGTTTGGAATCCTCCTTACCAAATCTCTTCAACATCTCTCTAACATACTTATCTTGAGAAACAAAGATACCACCATCTAGCTAAACTATTTGAAGTCCAAGGAAGAAAGACATATCACCAATCATAGACATCTCAAAATCTTTATACATTTCATCTGCAAACCTCTTACACATATCATCATCTCCACCAAAGATGATGTCAGCAACATATACAACAACTATCAAATCATGTCTCCCACTTCCTTAATGTAAAGATTACTATCTGTAGTACCTTTCTTGAAACCTTGTTGAAGTACTTATCTAACTAACCATACCAAGCTCTAGGAGCTTGCTTGAGTCCATACAAAGATTTCTTGAATCTTCACACCATGTATGGATCCTAACACATACTTATCCTGGTCCTAAACATTCTTCACAGTATCATCCTTCAAGGAATAACATCTCCATGCTTCACAGAATTGAATTAGGTCACCCTTAAGCAAGAACATATGAAGCTTGTAGTGCATTGGTCATTACAACTTTGGCAGTACTCATGGATGACTAAATATTACTTGCAGTTCTCCCAGATGAGTTGACAAGACCAATGCAACATCTCCAAATACTCCTTGAACTCCACACAATAGGGACTTTGTGGTGCACACCTTCAACATGTGTTCTGAGAAATATTAGGCATCCAAAACTATCTATAGCTCACTGTCATTTATAAAACTAAACTTGCAGACCACTAAATCACCTGATATTACAAATTAGCATGCATTGAACATCCTTGAACATGTCCATAAAACTACATGGACAATTCTTCACTTTTAGAGGAATGCAGAGCATTCCCATAGGCCTTCATCATCACTTTACTTTGCCATAGCATAGATTAGAACTTTGTTACTTACAACTTTGACTGTAAAAGGTGTAATGACTTGAACTCTTGGATATAATACCTTCACAACACACTTAACTCAACTTCTGAACCACATGACCATATCTTCAAATGTAGAGGAATGTGGAGCATTTTGCCAAGTAGTCTTCTAGGTAACTTCCTACAACAAAAGCCTTTACCAACATCCAGAGACAAGAACTTCCTTGTAACAACACATACCTCATTAGGAATAATAGGAAATAGAATATAACATGCCACAAGCCATCAGCAATAGCTCTCCAACATCAGTATTTCTTCAAATCCCCATTTTGATGCTTCTAATTCCCATCTTAATATATCATCTTGATATTGATGAGTGCCAAATTGCACTCATGAAATACATCTTTTTGCCTCTCTTTTTCCCCTCTCTCAGTTCATCTTCCTAGTGTCTACACCCAAATAAGTTAGCAAGATTGTTCTATTTTGTGATTAATTAAGATAGATTACTTAAGATTAGAATTTTTGATTAAGTGACTAATGTGCATGGAATTGATGGAAAAATGCAGAACTTCTCTGTCTTTTTGAATCAACAGGTGTAGATGCCAGGAAGAGTGATTTTGTGCATCTCCGGAGATCGTCTTCAATGATCTCTAGAGACAATACCAAAGAACCATGACACCTAAAGTTTTGAAGATATGGGGAATGCCTCTCTGGAGCTCTGCAAGAGTCTGGAGTATCTCCAGAGCTGCAGACAAGAACAACTATCTCTAGTGCCTCCTAAGAGCAGGGCATGTTTCCAAGCAGGGCTGCCGACCAGACACTCTCAGCAGCAATCTTAATACCCCTCACTTCACTCAATGCATCACATAAGTGGTGTAGGGTCAACTATTAGTTAAATTGCTGAAGTTTTATCTTTTCAAAGATTTTGCATGAGTTACGAACTGAACTAATCCAATATCCTTATTTTCAGGGCTTTGATGCCCAAGTGTATTAAGACTTAAACTTAGACTTCTGAGTGGACTTCTACTCCACTCAAGTCTACCTTTCTCACATGGTGATTTTTCATAAGTTAGATAGTTAACTACAATAAAGAGATGTTGTCATCTCATAGAAAGACTGGTAGATAAGTTCAGTGATTTATCATCACTCATTTTTATATATACTCTCAGAAATAGTAGAAAAAAAATAATGATAAAATTATTCTGACTCTCAGAGATCTCAGTTCTGTTATAGCCATATTTTCATGAATGCAGAAATGAATGAATTGGATTGAATTTAGTTGTGATCATCTTTTGTGCTGATTTCTTGCTATAGCCTTCAGCCTCAAGGGTGTGGAGCAAGGGCCCACTCTCACCCCTCAGGCAAGAGGCTAGTACCACTGTTTTATTGTTTCAATTTTCTCTTATAAAGGTGTTTCCTATTTTAATAGATAGATGCATGTTATTGTTTCTTTGCTTTAAGTACATTTCCTATTTTATTCTGTTTTTCAGCATTCATTACATTTATTCAACAAGCAGATAGATTAATCTTTCTTTTAAAAATTAGGATTAGCTATAAACTGGTAACTATAGAATCCCTAGTTGCAGACAACCATGGACACAGCCCTGGTTCTTTTGACATCTGAAAATAGATTAAATGATGAGGTATAGCGACACCTTGTCAGATATCATTTTTGCTAACAGGTGCTTCTAATTCCCATCTTAATATATCATATTAATATCATCTTTGCTGACAATTGATTCTAATTCCCATCTTAATATATCATCATACTCAATACTACATTAAACAAGGCATGACATCTAACCATGAACATCAACAACATCACTATTACCATACTATCATAGTATACCATCAACAAGCATCAATGACAACCCAAACTGAGTGTTGACATCAATAACAACTACATCACAACCTTAGGTAACATTTGTGAAATAGAGTCTCTATTAGTATTTGAGGTCACTAAGTTGTGTTATGTCAGTCCCAGCTAACTGTTGAAATGTGCCGGACAACTGGGGGGGTGAATCAATTTCACAAAAACTTGAACACTTCTTCATTTAAACATCAATCACTTATCCACAAATATTATGATTTAACAATGAATGCATGAAATCAGAAACTTAAACATAGATGCAACATTATACATAAGAGACACCAGATTTTTACGTGGAAAACCCCAAGGTGGGGAAAAACCACGGAGAGGATTAGCTCTCAAGATATATTGTAATCTTTGAAAAATGATGTTCAGGCTTGGTCACTCCACGGGCCTGGAATATACTAGTTCACTGCCATGAAGTATAGCTAGGTCTAGCAGGCTCACTGCCTCAACCCTAAACCTAGAAATATTACAATAAGGGTTGTTAAACCCTACTGGTGGCTCACTTCCATGATCAACATCTTCTTCATGTCTAAGATTAATACATTGAAGTAAAATGGGTCCTCTACTCTTCCCTTCTCTGCATTTCCACTTCCCTTCCTTATCTTCCCATCTTCGTACAAGGACATCTTTTCCATAACTCAACTATAAGTATTTATACACTTCATCAACCTTGGAATGATCATCAAGGTCAGCATTACAATCATCAACCATTGGAACAATCTCCAAGGTTGGCATTACAAACATTTACAAAATAGTTCTTGACCTATTATAGTATTATGCAAAGGAAATGAAGTAAAGTTGTATGCAGATCATGCCATGCCTTAGCTAGGACTCAAACATGATCTTCCATGCCACAGCATGCTTCCACAATCTTCAAGGAATCTCCGCAATAACTAGAATTAACCAAGTCGACTAAGACTGGTTACACGTTACACTATCTGGGAACAATCTTCAAACATGATCTCAATTCCTTAACGTGGACCAATGTCAAGATAGGAACATGATTAGGAGGCATCCACAAGCATGTTATAATCATCAGGAGCAACCACATGAACCTTAACCACTTTATCCATAGGAATCTTCTCATCGGAACACATGAACTTCACTGTCTTCAATTGTCATAAAAGAAAGATAGCTTCTGGACTACCAAAACATGAACCATTACATTTGTAGGTACTTATCATCATCCTAGACTTCCCTCTAGAACCACAAAGCAAAATACTTTATTGCAGAGGAATGCAGAGCCAAATACTTTCTCCCTATCAACAGACAATAATCAGAGAAAGTAGGTTTTACTCTGGTGAATGCCACTCTCTCAATTCTTCATACTGGAGGCTCAAACTTAGGATTTAGCATCTTTAGACATACCTTTAAATAAATTCCAATCCACAGATAAAGATCTTCAAGCAACAGGAAATGCAGAGTAATCTACCACACTATTCTTCAGCATACAACTCACTATCTATACTGCACTTCACTGTAACTCACTTGTATCTTCTGGAGGGGCCAATTTTCTCAATATCCTCAACATACAAAGCTTCTAAACAAGTAATAGAATGGAACATAGTTGACACCAATGACAACAAGGATATTTGACATCAATGACAACACCGATTAGGCACATACTTACAACACTAACACCTTAAATCTTGGTCTATCACCTCCCTTTTTATTCCAATCTCTTCCTTCCCCCTTTCGTTGGTGATCATTAGTATAGGTTTAGTTGGTTTCTCTAAGCCTTAAGTTTAGAAAGAGGAACCAACCTTCTCTGGAGGTTTGATCTCATTTGTAAGGTCACACACCTTGAGATCATTCCCATGTTCATTGAATTTGTTGAAATTTCCAAAAGCTTCAACATGTGGTTGTAAATTTAGATGATATCAACACCTTGGATGATAAGTGGGAAAAATTATATGAGAAGACTCATGTCACCTTTGTAATGTCAGAAATTGTCCTCCTACATGGTATGGTACAATTTCCCTTGGTTTAGCTCCTCACTTTGGGTGACCTCTTAACCTCTATCTTTTTGACCTTCTTGAAACCCTAACTGACTAAGTCTAGTTGCAAAATGTTCACTTTTTGAGGTAACATTTTGATGGAACCTGAAAAGGGAATTTGGATTACAAGTCCCTAGGACCCCCAAAAAGTAGATCTGAGTGGAAATAGGGGGCTTGGACTTGGGTGTACGCCCCCTAGTCCTCCCCTGCTTCCCGGTATTTTGAATTTTAGTGGGATGTCAGCTCCCGCTGAGTGCCTCCGGATTTCATTTTCAAATTCTTGGTTTTCGCGCGATATCGAGACATTATTTCAAAATTTGAATTTCCCTAAAGCTAGATATAAAAAGACATTTGAAAATCATTTTAACACACACAATTCTTATGCCAGATTAATGCCAAGACTCTGCCAAAATTATCATTGAAGATCAGTAACTTGTTGAAGCTCTTGAAAGTATTCTATATTTGCTATCATGGAGACAATGGATGGAGATTAGGAATCAAGATCTTGAGACTATCTTGCTCTTCATAGGGTTTGTACACTCTTTGCATGATTGGGAGAAGGGTTGAAGCCTCCAACATCGACCTTGGAGATCCTCCATAGACATTGCTGATTCGCCTTCTTGTTCATGCAAGTCTTCGTTTGTTTCATCTCCTTGAGGTGAAGTTGTATGTGTTTATTGATGCAAAGCAAGTTGTTGATATTCCCTTGATTGAGACATCTAGGGTTTGATATTTTTGTATACACATTGTAGGGTTTGCACACACTTCTGCAAATCTTTATCTTTGGCTATTGTTGAGGTAGAAATACCAAAGACGAGGTTTGACCGAGGCATGCTCCTATATAGCTGCAACATCTTTCTCCTTCTTTTGTAGGTGTAGATCATGTTTTACCAAATGGATTGAGGCCATTCCAACTAAGAGAGCCACAAGTAAGGTGGTGACAGATTTCATGCTAGAAAATATTATCATCAGGTTTGGAGTACCATTCAAGATAGTCACTGATAATGCTATGTGCTTCAGATCAGGTGAATTTGTTGATTTTTGCAACAGGTATGGGATAAATCTATCATATACATCACCATATCACCCACAAGTGAATGGTCAAGCAGAATCAAGCAATAAAAGCATCATGAAAATTATCAAGAGGATATTGGACAAGAATAAGAGAGCTTGGGACTCAAAATTGAACTTAGCAATATGGGCTGATAGAGTGACAGTGAAAAGGGCTACTAGGACGTCACCTTTTGAGCTAGTATATGGTGCATCAGCCAGATTGCCCATAAACAATCTCCTACCAGTTTACAGATTCATTCAGGAAAATGATGAGGAGATTGAAGACTCCATGACAGAAAGAGTGAACCAGCTGGTTGCATTGGATGAAAACAGAAGGAAAGCCCACCAGATCAATCTCAAAAGACAACAAGATGTGAAATATCAGTTTGACAGGAGAACTACAAAAAGGAAGTTTCAAGTCAATGATCTGGTGCTTATTTGGAATGCAAAAGGTCAAGAAAAGGGTAAACATGGTAAATTTGAACCATTATGGATGGGCCCATATCAGATTTGCAGCACTCACGGGGAGGATTCTTATTTCCTCCATGCCCTAGATGGTGAAGTTCTGGAATTGCCTGTGCATGGCCAATTCCTTAAGTTCTATTTTGCATAAATGACTTGTCGCTATGCACATTTGTAAAAACATGTATGTAGTGTAAATGTCTTGTGCAGTTCGTGCTTTTGGGTTTTTTTGTCTGGTCTGCCCGGAGATCTGGTTCTCGCTGCAGGTTTTCACCTGCACGTCCCCATTCGGAGCCAGTGTTAGCACTCATTTTGACCTGGAGGTTGATTTTTCATGTTTAGGGGGTTTCTTCATTTGAACCCTATTTCTTCTTGCCCATTTTCCTAAGTGTTGGACCTCCTCGGCATTTTTCAGCTGCAGCATCATATTTTCCTGAGGAGGAGGTCATCATCATCATATTGTCTTTGATGATGGTCCGCATCATCATGTTTTCTGTCGACTTGTTTTTCATCAGGATCATCATATTTCAATATCGGGTGATGTTTGGATATCATCCCGATCCTGCTGACGAGCTACAGTGTGCCTTAATTTTCTTGCGGAGGGTGATTTTTCAAATATCCGGTGATCTTCCAATTATCACCCTGCCCTTTTATGATGATGATGTCACCCCGATCTTCCGAGGGGGTCATTTTCTAAGTTGTTCAACCCGGCCTATTTTTTCTTAAGGGTCGTCATCATCATGATCATATTTCCAGTTATCGCCGTGTTGCTTGCGAGGGTCATCATATTGTCTACCTGCATGATCTTTCGCTGGGGTGATATTTTAACATCGGGTGATCTTTGTTAAGATCATCCTGATGATGTTGCTGTAAAGTTCTAAGTGTGACCCGATTTTCATCGTGGTCATCATATTTTGGACGTCAGGATGATCTTAGTCAATATCATCCTGATGTTGTTGTATCACTTCATGTTCGTTGTTTTATCATCCTGATGATGCTGATATCAAGGAGATATCCGCCTGCCGGCTTCGTGCATTATCTAATGGGGGGTGATCTTTTCAAATATCTGGCATATTCATCTATCACCCCGATCTTATAGTGGAGCTACAGTGCAGCATGATATTTGTGCATCAGGATGATATTTCCAAATATCCGGTTATCTTCCGAATATCATCCTGATGTCGATATGATGATGACGTCATCTGGATATGAGGAGGTGCGCAGTAGGCAGATATGCTGATGACATCATCAGGATATGACGATGACGTCACCAGGATGTTCATCGGCCAGACTTTTGGTATCGGCTAAGCAGGAGGATCTTCCTCCGATGGATCAGGTTGTGCCGATGAAGGCGATTATCATGCAGGTTATATGTCGATATGATGCTGACGTCAGGGTGATATTTCAAGTGACAGGATATCATGCTGTTGGAGGATGATGATGAAGTCTTATACTAGTGTCATCAGGAGCAAAAGCACCGACATTATATATGCTCGTGGCCTAGTATATAAAGTGTTGAAAAGGTCACCGCGGGGTGCATGTGGGATAATTGATATCCTGCATATTTTCAAATATCATGACGATGAATCTTGGCGGGAAATGGTTGCGATGCACAATTGATGTTTTTCCCAAGGCCGTGGGTTGGCGCGCCATTAATGGCGAAGGTTGCAAAGGTATGGACGGATCTGGTACCCGATTGAAGGTGTACATCAACGGACAGTGGCGCAGGGCTCGAGGTTTCTTCCTGTCTCCTCCCCTACCTGCGGCATTCATGGTTGGGCGCCAATCTGGTAATGCGTTGAGCGCCATTTTTCTGATACTGTGTATCTGGCGGGATTTTTGGTCAACCATGTAATTAATTGCTGTGGTACACTACCTGGCTGTTATAAGAAGGAAGTGTTACTCATTTTTCGTTGTTGAAAGTTGAAAATTTTTGGCTCTGTAATTTAAAACAAGCTGATCTGGTTGCTCTGTACAGCTAAACCTGTGAGTCTATGTATCTCTTGTTGTATGTTTTGGCATGAACCCACTGATTTCATGATTAATCTTATATGAGAAATGCTATCTTAGCATGTGTTTTGTTAATTCTGTCTCCGGTATTGCATGTATTCTTCTTCTGAATCTGGATATCTGGGTAATGTTTAGATTCTAGAGCATAGAATTCCTATGTTGAATGTCTGATCTTTTAACTTCTGCTCAAGGGGTAGATTAAACTGTTTTCAGGTTGAACATTGAGAAGGGTATACTGCAGTAGGGATGCCATAAGTAGAGATAACTTAACACTCTTTATTGGGAGATATCTGTAAGGCAGGTATCACATATATTCCCCTGAAATCCAGTTTTAGCTGTTCATGCTGATCATTCACAGGTGTATGTCTACTGACTCCAGGCCCTGGATAGGCACCAATCTTGCTTTGTGTTTGTGTTACAACCATGTCCAGCTTTGCATCCAAACTTAAAATCAAAATCTAAATCTAAAACAATCTTTAGGACATTAGAATTAGTTTTAGGATCCTCAGTCCTCTGTCTACAACTGCAAATAGGCCCAAAGCTAGCCCCTTTGCTCTTATCTTTCAGTTTTGGTCTACTCACAGGAGGACTTATCTGCTTTCTGTCAGCATCCCAGCCTTGTATGCATATCCTCATGGATGTTGAGTAGGGAATACCCCCCTAGGTCTTGCAGAGCCTAAAGAAGAAGAGGAGATAAAATATAGAGTCTATCTCCTACACTGTTGGCCCCTGGCCCAGAGATCCTGTTGATCACTAATGGCTACCTTGTAGGGAAATCTAGAAATAAGCATCCAGTCTGGGAAAAAGTCAACAGAAATTGGTGACTCCGCTGGGGACTTTGTGAAAGAACCCTGGTTTTCAAAAGAAAACAGTTCCTAGTAATAGGTGGCGACTCCGAAGTAATCTCCCAACCGGTCAAAGTAAAATTTATATGCAGGGGAGAAGATCCCAACAAAATCCTTTATTTAAAGAGTTACCAGTAACAAGAAGAACGATGTACAGAAGAAAGGGAGCTATCTCAGTTAGTCATGAGGGTTCCCCCAGAAAAGGTGATGATATGCAAGATAACCCTAGGCCATCAGGACAGCATGTGCCTTACTTTTCAAATGCAGAAGCTGATATTCAAGGTGCATATGAGAGGCAACAGGGTGGTAGCATGAGAATGAGGTCAGAGGTGTTCCAAGAACGCCCATTTCTAGACCCTAGTGAAAGGTTTGAAGAGGCAGAGTCTCTGAGGGATGATGAAGATGATGACCAGAATGGTATGAGACCATCTACCTCCATGCCTAAGGATGAACAGTTAGCTGAAGAAATCAAAAATCTAAGAGAAGAACTAGAATATCTACAAGCCATGAAAATCAGAGATGATATGAAGCAGAAAGTGCAAGCTTTAAGAACTGCCCAAAATGATTCAATTCCTACCCTAGAGAATGCAAATGTGCAGAGACATCAGCAAAGAAATGAAGTGCAACATCAGCATAATGATGAGAGACAAAATGTGAATGATGCTAGGATACCACTGAACAATGTAAGAAACCAGAATGCAAACAGAAATGTTAATGTTAATCAGTTAAACAGACAGCCCATGCAGTTAGATAGATTCATGCAGCTGGTGTTTGATGGTATTCCTGGGTATCCTAACCCCATTGACAAGCATCTGAGGCTGCAAGTGCCTAAATTTTTAGGAAACAACACAGTGTCAGGAGAAGATCATCTAAAAGCCTTTCAAAATGTCATGGATAACTTTGAGGTTGAACATGAGGATGTTTTCATGAAGTCATTCATGCAATCCTTAATAGATGAGGCAAGAGAATGGTACAAGAATCTGCCTGACTGGAGTATTTCATCATGGGATGATTTTAAAAGGATGTTCAAGGAGCAATATGGTGACAAAACTGACCCTAGCTTTTTTGTAAATGAGTTCACCAGTATCACTAAAGGGTCAAATGAGCAGGTTGCAGATTTTAATGCAAGATTTACTAAAGTGTTAAACAAATTGCCACATCACATGAGGCCAAATGAACCAATGTGCATAATATTGTATATCAATGCCTTTGATGCAAAAACTGCATATGGATTAAGAGATAAAGGTCCTGCTACTCTCAGGGATGCTTTCAGAATTGCAGTGAATATTGAAAACAACAGGAAAGCATCGGGCAAGACAAATAGAAGGGATGATATGAAAATTCTGCAGAATCCAAACAAGCCTCAGAACACTCAAGGTAATACATCTGCCCCTGAAGATAAGATAGACAAATTGGCAAATGTTGTTAAGGACCTAAGCTATAGATTAGCTAGAAGTGAAAAAGGGATGGGTCCTGATAGGCAAGTCTATCAAAGGCAGGAAAAGAGGCCATCATTGCATGATATGCCTTATAATACCAATTGGCATGATGGTAAGCCTATTTTCCCACGTAACCACACAAATCAGAGGGCTCAACATGTCAAAGAAACTCCTGATCCTCTAAAGAAAGCTATAAATATTGTTGATGATGCTCCATGGTGTATAATTTGCCAGATGCCACATTCACAGTTACAGTGTATGATTGCTCAATCCTTGTATGATAATGCTACATCTTGTAATGAATGCAATGAGCCACATTATGTGCAAGATGATGATGTTAATATGATGTCCATAGGCAATGGATACACTTTTTATGATGCTGATGAGAATACAGATCATCAAATTCAGGCATGCCAACAGTTCCCATATGATGAAGATAATGAAGATAACTATGTGTATGCTCAGAACTCACACAATTTTCTGAGTAACTTACAACGACCTTTTGATGAGGAAATTAGAGCCTTCACAGCTGCAGCAGTTGCTCAAGTCAAAAGCAACTACAATCTCAGAGGTAAAAATCAAGTAGGCAGCCCACATCAGCCAGAAGATATTTCTGCAGGTCAGCTAGTGCATGGTCATAAAGGAATTGAACCACAAAAAAGGCAGTGGGTAAATAATAAACAGAATTTTAGACATAGAACAGGTCATGAATCTCAAGGACCAGAAAACAAAATCCCTCAGGCTGAAGATCAAAGTAAAGGTTCCCAAGACAAGAATGATGATCAAGGAACTATGAAAGTAAAAGCTAAATCAGCTCAGGATAAAAACAAGATTGTGGAGCAAGCTACAACTGTTACACAAAATTATGCTCCATTTGATATAGCTCAGGTCCTCTCTCAGGTAAAAGTCTCTGTTCCACTTATGGAACTGATGAAAGTGGAAGAAATCAAGAGTAGGACAATATCCCTGATCTCAGGGGTACCTTTTCAAACTAAACAAAATGTTCAGACCCAGGGTGAAAAACATGTCATGTGTAATGAAGAAGATGAGACTCCTGAAGTCTATTTAGGAGTGACTATGACAAAGTGTCCTTCACAAGTGGAACCATTTTATGTTTCCCTGGTTATAAATGGAAAAATAATTAGAAATTGTATGCTTGACTCTGGAGCATCTACAAATGTCATGCCTTTGGCCATCATGCAACAAGCTGGATTGAAAATTGACAAGGCATGTGGAAAATGTTATGCTATGGATGCCAGAGAGGTACCAGTTATTGGAATCATGAAGGATGTAGATTTCAAACTGGTAGCATTTCCTGAAAAGAGATATAAAATGAATATAACAGTGGTTGACATCAAGCCACAGTATGGTATGTTGTTGTCAAGAAGATGGGCAGCACTAATTGGTGGAAGTATGCAGCTGGACCTGTCATATGCCATGATTCCAATGAATGGCAGGGATGTTAAGCTAATCAGAGAACAAAGATCATCAGAGACAGTGGAAGACCAAGAAGCAGAGGAACAGGTATGCTTTGTAGACACTGACTGTGATAACTTCAAGGTTGTCTCAGATGATACAGAAGATAAAGAAAAAAATGTCTGCATTGAAGAGCTGGATCAGCGAGGTTTGTGGACCATGTTTTTTGATGGAGCTTGTGCAAAAGAAGGCTCTGGAGCTGGAGTTATTTTCCTGTCTCCAACTGGTAAGCTCCTCAAATTCTCTTTCTTGCTGAGGTTTGATTGCACAAACAACATTGCAGAATATGAGGCTTTACTCTTAGGCCTAAATATTGCTCTCAAACATGGAATTAAAATGTTAAGAGTATTTGGGGATTCTGAGCTGATTGTATCCCAAATTAGAGATAAGTATGCTTCAAAAAATAAAAGATTGAAACAATACAAGCATGCTGTTTGGGATACCATTGAACTATTTGATGCATTTTCAATAGGCTGGGTAGAGAGGTCAAAGAATGTTATGGCTGATTTCTTAGCCAATGTTGCAATAAGGCCAGATGACATCACTCTGTCAGGTGTTACAAATGTAGAAGTTAAAATTAGGCCTGCAGTACCAGAAAATATATGCAGTTGGCAAGTGTTTAATGATGATAGGGATTTGTTGAAATTTTTGCACTACATAGATGAATATGAGAATCAAGAAATTGATTTCCAAGCTTTTGTAGAGACTATAGATGGAAAAGAAACTCTTGTGGGAAAAGAGATAATTCAATTGAAGACTAATAAAATCCCTAGAGGGTTGGTAGCTTTGGAAAGAGTTTTTGACAGTAAAGATAAATTGGTCACAAGGACATCTCCCACAAATAAGGAAGATTTAGAAGAGATAAATTTGGGGACATCTCAGGCCCCTCAGAAGGTATACATTGGTAAACAGCTCAAACCACACATTAGGAGTATGTTGATTGCATTACTGAAAAAGTATAAACATGTTTTTGCTTGGTCATATGAGGACCTAAAAGCCTATAGGGAAGATTTATTCCAGCATGAGATCCCATTGAAGCCTGGAGCTAAGCCATTTAGACAAAAGCAAAGACCTATTAATCCTACCTTAGCTCCCAAGATGCAAGAAGAACTCAAAAGGCTCAGGGAAGCTGGAATAATTGTACCAATCAGGCATTCAACTTGGGTGTCTAACCTTGTCCCAGTCAGAAAAAAGAATGGTGATATTAGGCTTTGTGTTGACTTCAGGAACTTGAATGTATCCTCTTTAAAGGATAACTATCCACTGCCTAATATGGAAGCTATGTTGCAGAGAGTGACTGGTTGTGAACTCTTATCCATGATGGATGGATTTTCAGGTTATAATCAGGTGAAGGTAAAGGAATCAGAACAGTATAAGACCGCCTTCACCACTCCATGGGGAACTTATGTGTATGTTAGAATGCCCTTCAGACTAACCAATGCAGGTGCTACATTTCAAAGAGCAATGGATGTTGCTTTTGCAGGGCTGATTGATTCAATTCTGGCTGTATATCAGGATGACTTGACTGCTTACTCAAAGAAAGAAGAGCAGCATTGTTTGCATCTGGAGCAGATTTTCATAAGAGCACTAGAGTATGGTATTTCTTTAAATCCAAAGAAGTGTGCCTTTGGGGTAGTTGAAGGAAAGCTCCTGGGACATATTGTTTCCAAGGATGGAGTCAGGATAGATTCAGAGAGAGTGGCTGCTATTGACAGAATTCAAATGCCAAAAACTGTAAAAGGAGTTCAGTCCTTCTTTGGACAGATAAATTTTGTTAGGAGATTTGTTCCCAACTTTGCAGAAACCACAAGGAACATTTCCAAGATGATGAAGAAGGATGCAACTGTCCACTGGGAAAGGGAAGCAATAGAATCATTTCAGAGTATCAAAGAGGCAATCAAGATGGCCCCTGTTCTTAAATCTCCTGATTTTTCTAGGCCATTCCAAGTATTTTCATTTGCTTCCTTTCATACTGTTGCTGCATGTTTGCTACAGAAAAATGAAGATGGTTTTGAACAGCCCATCGCTTTCTTCAGTATGTCCTTGCAGGCCTCTGAGTTGAAGTATGATATTATGGAAAAATAGGCATATGCACTAGTCAGAGCCATCAAAAGTTTCAGACCATACTTGGTAGGATCATATATAATTGCATATGTACCCCATGCAGCAGTCAAAGACATATTCACTCAGCAGGAGGTGACTGGAAGAAGGTGCAGATGGATAAACAAACTGCAAGAGTTTAACATAGACATACAAGTTACCAAGTTGATAAGAGGACAAGGATTAGCCAAGATGATGGCACAGTCAAACTTGGAAGCATGCCAAGTTAATGTAGTTCAAAATGAGAGTGTAAATGTATCAGGATCTGAATGGTACAAGGATATTATCTACTACTTGCAAAATCTAAATTGTCCTTCCCATTTCGGTGACAGTCAAAAGAGGACTTTAAAGTTACATGCAATCAGGTATGTTATTGTTCAAGGTGAGCTATACTGGAAAAACCCTGATGGTGTGCTGCTGAGATGTGTGGATGAGGATATGGCTAACAATGTTTTGATTGATATGCATAAAGGATTGTGTGGTGGACATTATACTGCCCAAACAACAGCCCATAAAATTCTCAGAGCAGGATATTGGTGGCCCACTCTCTTTTCAGATGCACAAAAGTTAGTGAGGAAGTGTGACCCTTGCCAAAGATTTTCAGGAAAGCTGAAGTATGATGGTGCTTTACCCCTCGGAACTGTAACTGTGGATGCTCCATTTCAGCAATGGGGAATTGACTTCATAGGGGAAATTGCAGACAAATCAAGTGGGGGACACAGTTGGATTTTGGTGGCAACTGATTACTTTACCAAATGGATTGAGGCCATTCCAACTAAGAGAGCTACAAGTAAGGTGGTGACAGATTTCATGCTAGAAAATATTATCATCAGGTTTGGAGTACCATTCAAGATAGTCACTGATAATGCTATGTGCTTCAGATCAGGTGAATTTGTTGATTTTTGCAACAGGTATGGGATAAATCTATCATATACATCACCATATCACCCACAAGGGAATGGTCAAGCAGAATCAAGCAATAAAAGCATCATGAAAATTATCAAGAGGATATTGGACAAGAATAAGAGAGCTTGGGACTCAAAATTGAACTTAGCAATATGGGCTGACAGAGTGACAGTGAAAAGGGCTACTGGGACGTCACCTTTTGAGCTAGTATATGGTGCATCAGCCAGATTGCCCATAAACAATCTCCTACCAGTTTACAGATTCATTCAGGAAAATGATGAGGAGATTGAAGACTCCATGACAGAAAGAGTGAACCAGCTGGTTGCATTGGATGAAAACAGAAGGAAAGCCCACCAGATCAATCTCAAAAGACAACAAGATGTGAAATATCAGTTTGACAGGAGAACTACAAAAAGGAAGTTTCAAGTCAATGATCTGGTGCTTATTTGGAATGCAAAAGGTCAAGAAAAGGGTAAACATTGTAAATTTGAACCCTTATGGATGGGCCCATATCAGATTTGCAGCACTCACGGGGAGGATTCTTATTTCCTCCAGGCCCTAGATGGTGAAGTTTTGGAATTGCCTGTGCATGGCCAATTCCTTAAGTTCTATTTTGCATAAATTACTTGTCGCTGTGCACATTTGTAAAAACATGTATGTAGTGTAAATGTCTTGTGCAGTTCGTGCTTTTTGGTTTTTTTGCCTAGTCTGCCCGGAGATCTGGTTCTCGCTGCAGGTTTTCACCTGCACGTCCCCATTCGGAGCCAGTGTTAGCACTCATTTTGACCTGGAGGTTGATTTTTCATGTCTAGGGGGTTTCTTCATTTGAACCCTATTTCTTCTTGCCCATTTTCCTAAGTGTTGGACCTCCTCGGCATTTTTCAGCTGCAGCATCATATTTTCCTGAGGAGGAGGTCATCATCATCATATTGTCTTCGATGATGGTCCGCATCATCATGTTTTCTGTCGACTTGTTTTTCATCAGGATCATCATATTTCAATATCGGGTGATGTTTGGATATCATCCCGATCCTGCTGACGAGCTACAGTGTGCCTTAATTTTCTTGCGGAGGGTGATTTTTCAAATATCCGGTGATCTTCCAATTATCACCCTGCCCTTTTATGATGATGATGTCACCCCGATCTTCCGAGGGGGTCATTTTCTAAGTTGTTCAACCCGGCCTATTTTTTCTTAAGGGTCGTCATCATCATGATCATATTTCCAGTTATCGCCGTGTTGCTTGCGAGGGTCATCATATTGTCTACCTGCATGATCTTTCGCTGGGGTGATATTTTAACATCGGGTGATCTTTGTTAAGATCATCTTGATGATGTTGCTGTAAAGTTCTAAGTGTGACCCGATTTTCATCGTGGTCATCATATTTTGGACGTCAGGATGATCTTAGTCAATATCATCCTGATGTTGTTGTATCACTTCATGTTCGTTGTTTTATCATCCTGATGATGCTGATATCAAGGAGATATCCGCCTGTCGGCTTCGTGCATTATCTAATGGGGGGTGATCTTTTCAAATATCTGGCATATTCATCTATCACCCCGATCTTATAGTGGAGCTACAGTGCAGCATGATATTTGTGCATCAGGATGATATTTCCAAATATCCGGTTATCTTCTGAATATCATCCTGATGTCGATATGATGATGACGTCATCCGGATATGAGGAGGTGCGCAGTAGGCAGATATGCTGATGACATCAACAGGATATGACGATGACGTCACCAGGATGTTCATCGGCCAGACTTTTGGTATCGGCTAAGCAGGAGGATCTTCCTCCGATGGATCAGGTTGTGCCGATGAAGGCGATTATCATGCAGGTTATATGTCGATATGATGCTGACGTCAGGGTGATATTTCAAGTGACAGGATATCATGCTGTTGGAGGATGATGATGAAGTCTTATACTAGTGTCGTCAGGAGCAAAAGCACCGACATTATATATGCTCGTGGCCTAGTATATAAAGTGTTGAAAAGGTCGCCGCGGGGTGCATGTGGGATAATTGATATCCTGCATATTTTCAAATATCATGACGATGAATCTTGGCGGAAAATGGTTGCGATGCACAATTGATGTTTTTCCCAAGGCCGCGGGTTGGCGTGCCATTAATGGCAAAGGTTGCAGAGGTATGGACGGATCTGGTACCCGATTGAAGGTGTACATCAACGGACAGTGGCGCAGGGCTCGAGGTTTCTTCCTGTCTCCTCCCCTACCTGCGGCATTCATGTTTGGGCGCCAATCTGGTAATGCGTTGAGCGCCATTTTTCTGATACTGTGTATCTGGCAGGATTTTTGGTCAACCATGTAATTAATTGCTGTGGTACACTACCTGGCTGTTATAAGAAGGAAGTGTTACTCATTTTTTGTTGTTGAAAGTTGAAGATTTTTGGCTCTGTAATTCAAAACAAGCTGATCTGGTTGCTCTGTACAGCTAAACCTGTGAGTCTATGTATCTCTTGTTGTATGTTTTGGCATGAACCCACTGATTTCATGATTAATCTTATATGAGAAATGCTATCTTAGCATGTGTTTTGTTAATTCTGTCTCCGGTATTGCATGTATTCTTCTTCTGAATCTGGATATCTGGGTAATGTTTAGATTCTAGAGCATAGAATTCCTATGTTGAATGTCTGATCTTTTAACTTCTCCTCAAGGGGTAGATTAAACTATTTTCAGGTTGAACATTGAGAAGGGTATACTGCAGTAGGGATGCCATAAGTAGAGATAACTTAACACTCTTTATTGGGAGATATCTGTAAGGCAGGTATCACATATATTCCCTTGAAATCCAGTTTTAGCTGTTCATGCTGATCATTCACAGGTGTATGTCTACTGACTCCAGGCCCTGGATAGGCACCAATCTTGCTTTGTGTTTGTGTTACAACCATGTCCAGCTTTGCATCCAAACTTAAAATCAAAATCTAAATCTAAAACAATCTTTAGGACATTAGAATTAGTTTTAGGATCCTCAGTCCTCTGTCTACAACTGCAAATAGGCCCAAAGCTAGCCCCTTTGCTCTTATCTTTCAGTTTTGGTCTACTCACAGGAGGACTTATCTGCTTTCTGTCAGCATCCCAGCCTTGTATGCATATCCTCATGGATGTTGAGTAGGGAATACCCCCTAGGTCTTGCAGAGCCTAAAGAAGAAGAGGAGATAAAATATAGAGTCTATCTCCTACACTGTTGGCCCCTGGCCCAGAGACCCTGTTGATCACTGATGGCTACCTTGTAGGGAAATCTGGGAATAAGCATCCAGTCTGGGAAAAAGTCAACAAGACTAAGGAGCGGGCACCCTAGTCTAGTTAGCCCTCAAAATCTGGGTGCATAGTCTTTGATACTCTTTCTCTGCATTTCTATGATCAATTTTGCCTCTATTATTATTAGTTTCTATATATCTCTGATTTAAGGTATAATTAAGGTTTTCTTGGTTCATGAGCAAAATACTTAATAAAACCTTAGTTAGGATCTCGAAATTAGATACCATGAGCAAAAAGGGGTAGATAAGTAACTTATAGATTGACCTCACATTCGATCTTTGTCCTCCGCAATGCTTAGTTGGTAAAATAGTGGTCCTTAACCTAGTTAAACAAACCACCAATTTTTCCACTAAACATTTTGGTGAACCTAACTTTTAAAAAAATTGCATCATTTTAAACTTTAGATCTGAAATAATTTGTTGTCCTAGAGCATATTTGGATTGAAAAATCTCTTTGGTGAAATTGCATGCATTGAATTGAGAATCACATTCTTTATCTTTTCACTAAAAGAGTTGGAAAAATTGTTAATCATCATTTTACATGGCATTTCATTTTCATAGGCCATCATTGTGCATTTGAATCTTGGGTTAAAAAGAGCATGTTAAAATGTTGGATTATTTTTTGCAAGATTTTCATGCTTATGATGAGTCGTTTAGTCGTGATGACTTTGATATGTTAGATGAAGCCCTTGAGGACTTTATCTTGATTGAACATTCCACTATGGCCTCAAAGCTGTCATTATTTCAAAGATTTGCAAATGCAATTTATGTTCCTAAATCTAAAGAAGAGCTTGAAAAGCCAAAAATTGTGGTCACTTTATGTGCAAATGTGGTGCAACCATCTTCTAAACATGTGCTTACTATTAAAGGTTGTCCATCTGCTTCTCAAACTCTTGATCACATTTATGATTATGCTAAACAAATAGCACAACAAAACTTACAACAAACTAATCATAATGTGGTTTCTCGTGCATACAACACTCAGACTAATAAACAAAGTACACAACAATCAAGTATTCTGATATCTTTACCAGCTTCTCAACCTATGCTTCCTTAAGCACCTCGTTTAACATATAAAGGTGGTAAAGACTATGATCTTGTAGAGCAGCTTCACGCTACTCCTGCAAAGATATCTCTTTGGGAACTTATATAAACTTCACCTACTTACCATGGAATGCTACAAGACGCTTTACAAAAGGTGATTGTTGCTCCTACTATTAAACCAAATGGCGTTGCTACTCTATTACATTGTATGCATGCAACAAAAATAGATATTTTGTTTCAACAACATGAATTGTCATCTCTCGAAGTTCAAAATTAGTTTGATCCTTTGATTATCTTTATTACAATAAACAAAACATTGGTTAAGAGAGTAATGATTGATAATGGATCAGCCCTTAACATTTGTGGCATTGATTTATTACATAAGGTTAAGGCTGATACATCTGCAATCAAACTGAAATCATTAAGTATCCATAGTTTTGACAATGTTGGACGACAATCCTTGGGCACTATAACTTTACCTATACAAGTAGGACATGTGATGGTGCCTACCTTGATTCATGTCATGCCTTGTTCTCTATCTTATAACATGATTCTTGGTAGATTGTGGATACATGCATTAGGAGCAATTCCTTCCACTCTGCATTGTTCAATCAAGTTTATATTCAAAGATAAGTTACACACTATTCATACTGATCCTGAACTAGATAGTTGCTTACAAATGGAAGTTCATAAGCATGTTGTTTGTCCTAAGACTCTAAACAATCTGAAAATAGATTTATCAACTCCTCTTGCTACCAAACATGTTGTGCAAGAGCATAAACAATTGAATGCATTTGTTGGTGATAATTGGGGTTCATTGGATTTTACATCTTCTATAGGAGAATACAGACCTAAAAACCCCGTCCCCAAAACATCAAATATTGCATCAATCACATCACATGCTTTGATTGATAAACATAAAGCTTTTTTGGTGGCAAATAAGGATAATACCCTCACTTACACTACTAACTATGACACATATGAAGCTCCACCTTCCTCTAAGGAAATGGTTTCTCTTTATGGTCAAGGATTCTGAATCCTTTATAAACATTGTGATTATACAAGTAAAGGTTGTGGTATAAATCAACAAGGAATCAAAGTCGCTATAGAATCTACTTTGCAACATTGCTCTAGTGGCATTGGATACAATCCTTTAAAGGAATCCAAATCCCATAAACGCCCTACTCTTAATGTGAATACTATATCAACACTTAGTTTGATATTTCCTAAGATGATTGACATTAATTATCCTCTAGGACCACTTTCGTTGGATGTATTCTCAACAGATAAGGTGATAGTGGAATTCTTGGGTGCTTATGACAATATTCCTCATTATCACATAAACGCGGTCTACCTTATTATTTAAACAACGGTGCATATTTTGGAAAAACTACTAGCACAATAAATGCTACTGTAGAACTTAATGGAGAATTTGAAGAACAATTACAACCTACAATCCCTTAGACCATAGTACTCTCCTTAATGGAAAGACCATTGATGTTGTTATGGGTAAGGATGATATTGAAAAAGTTCTCCCTATTGGTGATTGTTTAAATGTGGAAGAAAAAGATGAAATGTCTAAGTTATTACATGAATTCAGAGAATTATTTTCTTCGAAGTATTCTGACATGCCTAGCATGGATCCTCATATTGTAACACATAATATCGTATTGAAACCAGATGCTAAGCCATTTAAACAGAAGATTCGTAAGATGAATCATAAGATTGTATTGCTTATTAGAACTGAGATAGAAAAGCTTCTAAAAGCTGGCTTAATACAACCTATTGACTATTCACCTTGGATTTGGAATATTGTTGCCATCACTAAACCTGATGGTCATATAAGAATGTGCACAGATTTTTGAGATTTGAATTCAGCATCCTTGAAAGATGATTTTCCACTTCCTAATATTGATATGATTGTCGATTCCATAGCTGGATATGAATTGCTATCTTTCATGGATGGTTTTTTTAGGATATAATCAAATTTTAATAAATCCTCAAGACTAATATAAAATAGCTTTGATAACACCTTGGGGTACATTTTGTTAGGTAGTCATGTCGTTTGGGCTTAAGAATTCAGGAGCTACTTATCAATGCGCAATGACTCTTATATTTCATGATTATATGCACAATATTTTAGAAGACTATGTTGACAACATCTTGGTGAAGTCTATTCGTTGTAAGGATCACGCTACAAATCTTTGACAAATATTTGAGTGCATAAGGAAATATAATATGCGATTGTATCCTCGTAAGTGTGTTTTCGGTGTAGACAGTGGAAAGTTACTATGATTTATTGTCTCAAATCATGGTATTGAGGTGGATACAAAAAAGATAGATGCAATTATTAATATGCCAATACCTAAGAACATATCTCAACTTCGTAGTTTATAGGGAAAGATACAAGCTATCCGCTATTTTGTTTCACAACTCGTGGCTAGGACTTGCCCCTTTACACAACTACTGAAGAAGGATTCTAATTTTCAATGGAATTCTGAATGTCAAAAAGCTTTCAATGACTTAAAGGATTATCTAGCTAATCTACCTATTTTACAACCTGCTATCTCCAATAAACCATTCTTGTTATATATCTCAGCATCTAACAATGCCCTAGCAGCTTTGTTAGCACAACATAATGCTGAAGGTAAGGAATATGTTGTCTATTACATCAGTCAAACTTTGCTCAATTATGAAGTGCGGTACACTGTTATAGAGAAGCATTACTTAGCATTAGTGTTGGCAACTCAAAAGCTTAGACACTATCTCCTAAATGTTGAAGTACATGTGATGGTAAAATTTGACCCTCTGAAACATCTCTTTACAAAAATAGATTTATTAGGTCGTCTCGCTAAATGGGTTATGTTACTAACATAATTAGATCTCAAGTTCATTTGCCAAAAAGTAATTAAAGGGCAAGCGTTAGCTGATCAATTAGTTGAAGCTCCTTCACCCTTCTCTACACAACATTAGGACATATTTCTTGATGACCAAATCTTAACAATTTGTGTGGATGAAAAATGAGAATTATACTTTGATGGATCAAAATGTCAAACTGGCTTTGGGGCTGGTGTTATATTGATACCCCTTGTAGGTAAGCCAATTCCCCTATTTTACCACTTAGATTTCTTATGCACAAACAATATAGCTAACTATGAAGCTCTTATCGTAGTACTTCGTGCAACCCTGGCTCTTAATATTAAAAACATTGCAATATATGGTGATTCTCAGTTAATTGTAAAATAGATAACAAGATCATATCAAACTAAGCATGATAAGCTATCTCAGTATTGTGAGTTGGCCTTATGTTTCTTAAAACAATTCACATCATATTCAATTAACACTATTCCTAGGAAAGATAATCGACATGCAGATGCAATGGCAAGCGCAGCTTCCCTTATGTCCCTTGATGATTCTCATGAGGAATTTACTTTTGTTGTTCATAATCTTAAAACATCGACAATTGACTATGGTGGTAGTACATACATAGATGAATGGTTCTCCCATATATATAATTATTTGCATGATAGAACTATTCCTATCAACATCTAAGAATGCCCGAATCCATTTATGCAAACTAGCAATGCAGTACATTATATTATCAAATGTCTTATATCATCATAGTTACAATGGTGTTTTACTCTGATGTTTAAGCAATTTAGAGATATTGATAGCTTTAGAAGAAGTTCACTCTAGTGCCTACATGGAGGGCATTTTGGAGGAAAATCATTGGTGCAAAAATTGTTATGTATGGGCTACTATTGGTAGCATATGGAACAAGATTCCTTTTCTTACGTCAAGAGATGCCCGTAGTGTCAACAACACAAACACCTAATCCATGCTCCGGATCAAGAGCTTCATGCCCAGGTGTCACCATGGTTGTTCTCTGTTTGGGGTCTGGATCTAATTGGTAAAATCTCACCACCCTCCTCCCAAGGACATATGTTTATCATTACTACCACTGATTATTTTACAAAGTGGGTCAAAGCAGTCCCCTTGCGATCTACGAACACCGATGTAATCTATCAGTTTATACAAGACAACATTATTTCTTGATTTGGAATATCTTCCTCTCTTGTTTTGGACAATGGTATGCCATTTAAGAACAAGGATGTGAAAAAGTTCCTCAAAAAATACCATATGTAACATCGCTTCTCTACGCCTTATTATCCTCAATCAAATGGCCAAGTAGAAGCTTCAAACAAAGTCATTTGGTAGATTTTAAAGAAAACTATTAATAAACATAAAAAAGATTGGCATACTCAATTATCCTATGCATTATGGAATTACAGAACAAGCATTCGAATGCCTACTGGTAATACACCGTATAATCTTGTCTATGGTGCAGACGCGATAATGCCCTTGAAGTTAGAAATTCCTTCCCTAAGAATTTCCCTAAGAGACATCATGGATGATGACATGGAACGTGAGAAAAGATTACAAGAACTTGAGATGCTTGATGAAAGGCAAGTTAACACTCTCGAGCACCTCAAAGCTTATCAAAAAGGTGTACAATGATCCTATAATTCACAAGTCATACAATGTTCATTCAATGTTGGAGATTTGGTTCTCTATGAAAATCAATGTAATGTAAAAGCACCACCTAGTGAAAAAGGTAAGTTCAGCCCTAATTGGCTTGGACCATACATAATTATTGAGACCTTTGGATTTGGAGTGTATAAGTTAGCTGATGAGCAAGGTATGCTGCTTAAAGAACCTATTAATGCAGTGCACCTCACAAGATTTTATCCTTAAAGATCTAATGTTAAATGTCCCTAAGCCAATTAAATGTCCCTAAATCATTTGAGAGGTTGTAAATGGTCATAATTAGTCCATTTTGTCATGTTAAAGGTGGTCTCGGATGGAGATTTTGTATAAAGTTGTCAACATTGAAAAATGACAAAAGTTGTAAAGTTGTCAAGGCAAGATTAGGGGAAATGAAGAGTCATTGTGTTAAAAGAGGGTAGTTGTTCAGTTAAACTGATGTGGAGGTTGATATTGTGTATGTTGACACCTATTTAAGCATGTAAAACTCAAACCAAAATGAATAGATGTGAATTAGAATTAAAACTTGTGATTTTAAGCCCTTATTCTGTAGTTCTAACTATTTTTTCTCCAGTTCTAGGCCTTGTATGGCCATGTACAGCATGGAACCCATACAATATTAATTTTATATTGAATTAGGATGAATAATCTTAATTTTGGTTCAAGTCTCATCGAATTTGGTGCAATATTGAGGAAGATATGAGTGTTTCATGGAATGTGATTTTCAGATTTTCCCTCCAACAATCCTGTTGCAGCATTTGGTACAGTTTTGTACGGATAGATACAGGGGAAAGACATATATGGTTAGAAATAGGATTGAAGTACCTTTCAAATTCATCTAGTCTGAGGTCTTAACTCAATTTATAGAGGAAGATATCACATTTTTTCTAAAACTACTCTGTTAACTAGGTTAACTAGGGTTTTGGTAGGAAAAATGTCATAAAACCTCATTCCACTGTGGGAATCCTCTAAAAATTGGTGGAATGGAAGTAAAGGGATTGATTGACATGTTGACCAAGGATCAAGACTGAAAAAATAGTTTGGGTGTGTTTAAAATGATGCCCTAGGTGACTGTAGCAGCATTTTCCTTGTTATTCTTGCATTTGAAGTGGGAAAACAAGCATAGAATGAAATTGTCTTGCATCCTAACCACAAAAGCCCAAAATCCTTTGTTTTGTCATGTATCCTAGATGTTCAAACCCTTGGTTGATTTTTGGGATTGCATTTGAGGGTAGTCTCTTTGTAAATTTGGCCTAATTGAGGCATTAGGCCATTGATAGGGGTTATTGGTTGAGATATTCCATCCAAAACAACCTATGCCAAGTTTGGGATATGTGATAGAGTGCCATAATGGGTATCTACTAATTGTCTAAGATCTGGTTTTGGAGGTCTGAGTCAAAAGTTATTTGAACTGTTGTCTTTTTGAAGGGTTAGAAGCCATTTTGGGTGGTTTGTGAAGGAAGTACCAACCCGAAGTCCAATTTGCCTTGGCCAATGGATGGAATGGGTCCCCTAACATCCCAAACCAACATTTCCATGATGATACTGGAGTTTCCTTTTGCTATTCCCACTTTTGCATAAAGGTCTTCATTTTTGGGCTTGTAGGTGAAGTAGAACCTTGTCTAGTTCGTCTATCTTTCCCCATCCAAAGTGCCTCTACATCATAGATTATCTTCAATTTTGACAAGATGTTATTTTTTTGTCTTAATTCATTTAACATTACGTCCTTTGTTCAGTTGATCATTGTTGTATTCTACTTAACTATTCTTTGCTTAGATCACTTCTGTATTAACTGAATATAGCATTCAAATTTGGATTATGTGTAAAATGCTTGATCATTGTGCTTATTACTATATGTTCTTTTTAGAATTGTTAGTATATCACAATAGAAATAATTAAAGCATTTAAACATCATCACTGGTAGTATTTTTAGGAAAATCACATGTGATAGATCAAAAACCATTACACATAAGGGAAAAGAAATAAGCATCATATATATATCCTCAGTTTTAAATATACATTTGCTTTGACTATCCCTCTAGACAAAATGGGATGTCGTAATGCCTAAATACATATATCACATAGCTGAGCCTCGATCGCCAGTACCCTCAGGCCCTTGTGGTGTGCAACTGACAGAAGCCTGACCATGTGTGGCTATAGATTGCGAATGACTCCTTGAGATGCTTCACGATCGTAACTCCCTGAACTCACCTCTCATCTCTATCATCTACTCATGTGCCTCTTGGTACATCATCTAGTATTGGTCTCTCTCAAAATGAACCCTATCTCTATTAGCTCTCACCTAACAAACCTCATGCATTAAGAACTCACTGATAGCTAGCTCTCCCTTCGATGTAGGCATCGCTACCGTCTAGTCTCATTGCGTCCTAAGCTCAGCTTCAATATGCTCAACTCTCTATCAAAAATCCTCTCTCTCTTGTACACACTTCTTTAGCATAGCCTCTGTAGCAGTCCTATACCAGAGAAAAGGCATAAAGATCTTTGCATGTCGCCCATCGGATGACAGTGGTTAATAACTTGCCTACACTCGCTACTTTGAGACATCTATAGGTAGTATGTCTACTATGATGTGACCCAAAAAGTCTCACCAAAAATCCATCCCAACTGCAAAATAGAGTATAAGACATATATTAGAATCTCATATAAAATCTCACAAATAATAAACTATACAAAACATCAAATTAATAAATCAAACCTAACCTAGATCTCCATCTCGCTAGGATGGATCTCAGATCACTGAAGGTGTGATGATCTCTACAATATGATCTATAGCTAGGGGCACAAACTTATTACTCTCCCCCCACTCTCCCTGACTAGGCCTCGCATCGCCTATAAGCATAGGACCACTATCCTTAGACCATGGTCTTGACTAGGTCTCCTCGTCAACGTCTACCTCCTGTTGGCTTTGTCGTGGTCTCACTCTGAAGATGTATTGCGGTGGGACCTCCTCTAACTCATCCTCATCAAGATCATAGTATCTTGCAAACTCACTGACATCATCCTCTACCCGTATGACACTAGCGTAAAAAGGTCGAGCATCACTTGTAGGGTGACCAGGAGGAAAGATAGGAGTAGGACGTGCTGTGTGCCACCAGGTTCGATATGCTTGGGTACAAATGACATCATCTATGTTTGACACTAGCTCTGTATCCTCAAGACCCTCGTCATCACTGAGTGGCACATCTACTCTTGTCAGTCATCAGACGGTATTTATCCTGACTGCGCTGTGAGCTACACGTACATAGCTCAGATTAACTATGGGAACATCTTGTATCTATTTGAACTGTTGTGCCACCCTATCAAAATAGAACCAAGCCACGAGATGATCGAGGTGATTGGCCATCAGCTGATCCCTCTGCATCATTGCTAACTGCCTCTACTAGCCATGCCATCTGATGTAGCCGCGATATGGTCCCCAGATTATGTCGCCAATCTATAATATGTCAAAAACAACTCTCCAATATAGTAGATTACCATGCCTCCAACACTTGACTAGTGGATAAGCATAAACACACAGATGGGTGAATGTTGCATCTATAGGATAAACCACCAGTCATGTGCATCTAATGTACTTAAAGGCCTAGACCTGTAGTAATGTGTCGATCATCAGACTATGCATCTCATAATGAACATATCACCCCAAGTTGCGGTAAAGGTGCACAAGCATATTGTGCCCCATGCATAGGCTGTCTGGTGCTCCTCCATCTCCCTAATGGTGTGAATGACACCCCCATGTAGGTGAGTTCCTCTTCCATCAGGAGCGATGGCTAATGCAACTGTGATATCATAATCCTCCGTAGTAAGGGAATGTCACCACATCCATGCTCTAGAAGTTAGAGCTGAATATGTCCTCGCTCTACCTAAGAAACAGTGTGACCCAAGCAGTATAGCTGACTCTCGCGGGTGTACCTCACTGAGTGATGTCCTACTATCCTCACTATCTCTCATTAGATGGGAAGTTGAAGGATCCTGAATACATCCTCCAATGTAATGCTCATCTCACCTGTCAGTAAGTGGATTGTGGATGTATCTGCATCCCATCTCTCCATTAGTGCCATCAACATAGCGCAGTGGAATCTGATTGTGGGCATATTGAACACCCACCATAGGCCCACCATCTATATGTTCTCTCTCTGTAGTGGATAATGAACTAGCATGCTCTCGTAGAAGCACCATCAGGCGACCACTTGTGTGCTCACATAACTCAAGGACATCCTATAGACCGAAAAGTAAGCAAGAACATCAAAATCTCATTAGAAACTGAAAACAACTATTAAAGATAGAAAAAGAGTGTCGATACCTAGGGCCCATGTCCTCTGTGGACCCAGGTGTCCTAGGAAGACTAGAGTGCCCCAGAGGGACACTAGACCCCTTGTGGGACTAGGGCACCCCAGAGAGACTCTGGCGCCCTAGGTGGACCCAGGTGCCCCTCTCAAGGACCCCTATCCATTCCTCCTTGGCATAGTTTACGATAAAAGTCAAAACAAGAGTAAACTGAAAGATGACAAAAGATTAGGATTAGGACCCTACCTTAGCCTCTAAATGTCTCTCTACTACTCGGGCTTGGAGCATCTCCAGTCGTGCCGGCTAATATGGGCGTTAGCTCTGTAATGCCTCAAATTTCTGCAACATAACATATCACTTCCTATTTATTAGAATAGATAATTATATGGCTAATTCATTAATTATACCTAAATGCAATAATGTGTTTAAAACTAAACAATGAACATACATTTATCAAATCAGGATTAAAATGCACAGCTGAATATAATCTAACTTATAAAGAAATAATTTAACAAATAATTATATTAATTCAATCTCAATAATTGGTATAACTAAGAAACAATACTTATCTATATATAATTAACAAGAATCCAAAGAGATTACTGGAATGGACCCTGGTTCAGCCTCTTCTGTCTATGAGCAATCTAGGAGAAATAAGTGTACTTTGACACTCTACATGAGTGCTGGTTCCTCTGGAACAATGCTCAACACCCGTGCAATACCCAAGCCCTGGCTAGGACAGTCCTGAGTGTACTTCTGTACCTCAGGTTGGACACACACATAAGATGTGCCCCCTTCTCCATCTTGCTCACAGGCTACTAACCTGAAATCCCATTCCTACAATATACAGTGCTTGATTGTTTCCTTTTTTTCCTTTTCTCTTTTCTCTATTTTCCTGTGTGTCTCCCTTTTACATTATTTTCGCAGGTTTAAATATTAACCCAAAGAGTGGTTCCAAATAGCACACCCTTTAATAAATAATGTTTCAAATAAACTTTTAATTGTAACCTCTCGTGAAACACACTCCATGAGTGTACTTATAAATAAGGTTTCTTTGACCTTTATTTTAATTCACAAGTAACTTCTTATTTTCTTCTATTTTTTTTTTATATATATATTTATTTTTACTCTCTAAAGTTTATATAAACTTTATTTCTTTAATTCACTTCTCAGGGGAAAAGTCCCATAACAAGCTCGGTATGGTCATCCTCCTATTCTCCTTCTCTCTCTCCTCTACTTTTCTACAATGATAAGAAACAAGAATGACTAAGTGATAAGTGACAACTCCCCTTTACATAAGGTAAATGAGTGAGAATTCCTATCCCTAACTAGGTGCAAGATTGATCTCTTTTACTCTTGAGCCCTTTTCTTGAGTTGTCAAATTCTGATTTTAGTGTCGTTTGTTGCGTTGGAATCTTGGTTTCGCTCTCTTTCTTACCCAATGTGTTGTGTTTGAGTGTTGTTTCTTCAAATGACCCTCATAACACATTTCTCATCAAGTTTCCCCAAAATTGACGCCTGCGAATATCTCCTTGTTTCTAATCTCAGACTGAGCAAGCAAAAACAAGGGGGGGCATTCATCTCCCTCAATTTCCTCCCTCTTCATGTCTCATCACTCAACTCCCCTTAGTGTTTTTTGTACTGACTCATTAGTGGTGGTTGCAGGTTGATTTGATTTTTTATTTTTTAACAAGTGTTCCTTTACAGGTTGTAGTTCTTGACTTTTGTGGTCTTGCAGGATTACAGACTTAGGGGCTCCTTCCTTCTTGGTGACAACACTTCAGCTTCCTCTATAGTATCCTTTTGGGTATCCTTTTCATGATTGATGTATTTACTTTCCTTTAGTTGCATATGCACGTAGTGTCATATGGCCACTAAAGTAAGGGCTACATGTAATGTTGGAAATTGTCTTCCTACATGGTATGGTACAATTTCCCTCAGTTTAGCTCCTCACTTTGGGTGACCTCTCAACCTCTATCTTTTTGACCTTCCCAAAACCCTAATTGACTAAGTCTAGTTGCAAAATGTTCACTTTTTGAGGTAACCTTTTGATGGAACCTAAAAAGGGAATTTGGATTACAGGTCCCTAGGACCCCCAAAAGGTAGATCTAAGCAGAAATAGGGGGCTTGGACTTGGGCGCCCGCTCCCTAGTCCTCCCTTGTTTCTTGGGATTTTGAATTTTGGCAGGATGTCGGCTCCCGCCGAGTGCCTTAGGATTCTATTTTCAAATTTTAAGTTTTCACGTGATATCGAGATGTTATTTTGAATTTTGAATTTCCCTAAAGCTAGATATAAAAAGACATTTGAAATTTATTTTAACACATACAATTCTTATGTAAGCTTGATGCCAAGACTCTGCCAAAATTGGGATTGAAGATCAGTAACTTGTTGAAGCTCTTGAAAGTATTCTATATTTGCTATCATGGAGACAATGGATGGAGATTAGGAATAAAGATCTTGAGACTATCTTTCTCTTCCTAGGGTTTGTACACTCTTTGCATGATCAGGAGATGGGTTGAAGCCTCCAACATCGAGCTTGGAGATCCTTTGTGGACATTTTTGATTCACCTTCTTGTTCATGTAAGTCTTCATTTGTTTCATCTCCTTGAGGTGAAGTTCTATGTGTTTATTGATGAAAAGAAAGTTGTTGATCTTCCCTTGATTAAGACATCTAGGGTTTGATATTTCTGCATACACATTGTAGGGCTTGCACACACTTCTACAAATTTTTTTATCTCTGGCTATTGTTGAGGTAAAAATACCAAAGATGGGGCTTGACCGAGGCAAGCTCCTATATAGTCGCAACATCTTTCTCCTTTTTTTGTAGGTGCAGATCATGTTTTGCAGGTTCCTATGGAAAGAAGCTATAGGAAGGAAGATATTGTGGTATAAGTTGTCATAGACTTTTGAATTTTTAGATTCTGACAATTGTGGGACTAAGGAGTGGGCACCCTAGTCCAACATGGGGCAATTTCTAGGATTTGGGAGCCATTTGGGAGTGTTAGATAGCATGTGCAAAAGATTTCTAGTTTTAGGAACTTTTAGGACTAAGGAGTGAGCACCCTAGTCCAGTTAGCCCTCAAAATCTAAGTGCACAGTCTCTGATACTCTTTCTCTGCATTTATGTGATCAATTTTTCCTATATTATTATGAGTTTCTATATATCTCTAATTTAAGGCATAATTAGGGTTTTCTTGGTTCATGAGCAAAATACTTAATAAAACCTTAGGCTCTTGAAATTAGATACCATGAGCAAAAAGGGGTATATAAGAAACTTATAGATTGACCTCACATTCAATCCTTGTCCTCCCCAATGCTTAGTTGGTAAAATAGTGGTCCTTAACCTAGTTAAACAAACCACCAATTTTTCCACTAAACAACCTCTCCATCTTATTTCCCTCATGTGTAGGAAGAGACAACCATTATATCATTGGGTGATGATAAGGTGGAAGATTCAAGGCCTCCATACTTTCAAATGGAAGAGGTAGTGTTGGAACAAGTAGCATCATATGAACCTTATTAGATGGGGAGATAGAGTTAGAGAGAGATAGACAACAATAGAAGAGAGAGATAGAGAGGGGGAGAGAGAGAGAGATAGAGAGAGAGAGAGAGAGAGAGATGAATAAGCCTTTACAAAAAGTGCTTTAGGCTTTGAAAATCTATACTAATCCTTTTCCAACATGTCAAATTAGTTTTTCAAGGAGGAATTCTTGTTTAATCATCATATTCAATAATAAGATTATGCACATTCTAAAATCTTATAGAAAATGACAAATGACATATTTAATGAAACTATAGGAGGCATTATCTTGCCTTTAGAGATTGGCTAAAAAATGGTGCAAATTTTATGTCACATTAATTCTTCTTCAAAGAAATTTAATATTTTACTTGGTAAACCTTGGATAAGCAATGTAAAGAAATGCCATCTACATTAGATCAATGTGTCCAGTGGTATAAGGAAGAACATCTAAGAGAAGAATTTTCTATTTATAAGATCAACTGAGCCTAAAATGATAAAGTCCAAAGTTACTTATCCACATTCCTATTTTAAGGAAATCGACAAAGCAAGGCCTAAGGCACCTCAAATTGAACAACCTATAGTTAACGTGCCTAAAATGGTTTTATATTTTTATGCATTTAGGAGATCCTTATGAAAAAAATTAATCATGTGTTAGGAAAAGAAAAAGAATAAAGGTATTGTAAATGATAAGGAATTTAAACATATTTGAACTTCTATAGGAACTTATTCTACTTGGGTCCCAAAGAAATATTTATAGTACATAATTATACATATGAAACCACCTCCAAAGAAGTAGGAATAATCCAGGTAAATAAAGATAAATCAATAGTTTCACCACTCTCTATCACATTTGTTAAAGGTTCTACCATGCATAGAAATGAGAACTTCATTCTACATGATCTAGAGAGAGGCAAGTAGGGAGAGTTAGAGAAAGAGAGATGGGGGAGAGAGATAGAGATAGAGATAGAGATATAGATAGAGATAGAGACAGGAGAGAGATAGGTAGATAGAGAGTGAGGGAGAGATAGAGAGGGAAAGATATAGAGATAGAGGTAGATAGAGGTAGAGGGAGAGATAGAGAGCTAGGGATATAGGGAGAGATAAAGAGAGGGAAAGAGATGAAGAGATGGAGAGATATGGGGAGAGATGTATTGAGAGGTAGAGATAGAGAGAGGGAGTGAGAGAGATAGAGAGGGAGAGAGATAGAGATAAAGAGGGAGAGATATCTAGATAGAGGAAGGATAGAGAGATAGAGAGAGGATATAGAGATAGAGATAGAAGATAGGTAGAAAGAGACTCTCCCTATATCTATTTATCCTCCCTTTCTGTATCTCTATCTCTCTCTCACACTATATATATATCAATCTCCTCTTCCCCCTTTCTCTTCCCTACCCTCTCTATCTCTCTGTATATGTCCCTCTTTCTATATCTTTCTATCTCTACCTCTCCCTCTCTATCTCCATCTCCTTCTATATCTCTCCCCCTCTCTATCTTTATTTCTCTCTCCCTCTATTTCCCCTTCTCTCTCCCTCTATGCATCCCTCTCTCTATATCTCTATCTATCTCTCTATCTCCCTCTCCCTCTCTCCCTCTCTAGATCTCTCCCTCACTCCCTCACTCCCTCACTCCCCACCTCTATCTCTCTATTTCTCCCTCTCTCTATCTTTGTATTTCATTGTCCCTCTTCCCCTCTCTATCTCTCTATCTATTTATCTCTCCATCTCTCTATCCATTTCTTTTTTCTTCTAGTACTAACTATAGTAATGGTATATGTCTAACATCCTTAAATTACCCACTTTCTTGTTGCTTGACCATATTAATACTTTAAAACTTTTTCTTATTGGTTTCTTACTTATCTTTTATCATAAAATTTATATGTAGATTTGAAATAAAGGAGAGAGTAGATTTCCTTCCGAATGGTACAAATGCAATGTACACTTCACTAATACCCATGGAGAGAAAATTCAAGAAAACAATTAAAGCATTTGAAGTGAAAATAAATGAATTAGAAGGCTAGGTCACCATAGATGTAGAGAAAGCCATTGAATCTGAAGAATCATAGGTAGAAGCAACTAAAAACAACTTCTAGAGAGGTTAAAACAAAATTGACTAAAGCAAGAATAGAGTTGGTTGTAGGGAAAAGCTACATGGTAACTAAGATAACCACCAAGAATGCATTATTGAAACAAGTTGAAGAATTGGAGGTATAATTGAGCCATGAAAATGCTAAAACTAGTACGAAGGCTATTGAAATATTATCACTAAAGAAAAATGCCTATAGCCAAGATTATGAGCTAGCCAAGCTAAATAATCAAGTGGACACCTAGGCCTAGACACTCAAGAGCCTAAGAGAAAAAGAGGCTAACCTAGTAAAGAATATACTAAAAGAATCAAAGGAGGAGGTCAAGAGGTTAAAGAACCAAATTAAAGAGTTAAAATAGTTAGTGGCTTTCCTTGACCACATCAAGGTCTTGCGAAGATCATACTGCAAGGAAAAAATGGAGGCCCAATCATCTAAACCTTGTGAAGATTACACTAAAAGGGAATAATAGAGGCCACGTCATCTTTACTCTAGCCTTATAGTTTATTGAGATGGTGTAGGCTCTAAGTGATATGGTGAAGAAAGAGATTGATAAGGTGGAGACTACCCTCTCTCCAATAATTGAAGATGCTTGGTCCTATGTCAAGAAGTTCTATAGTTTCTCCTCAACCAAGCTAGTCTTGGTACAAATTATGAGTAGAACATAGCAGGTAAAATCAATGACATTTTAGAAATGCATAAGGTCAACGAGGAATGTAAATCACACTTAGATTTCATTGGACAAACAATACATGGTATGTATACCTATATTCATCAACTAATCTAGTAGGGATTGCCTTCACCACTAGATGGGAATCAAAAATTGCTCCCACATGACAAATTTATAGAGCTAGTGAATGAGAAGAGCCAAGAAGAAACTATATTCAACATGTGGTCCTTAGATCCTTCTATCTAAGAGGTTAAATTAGTTCTCAAGACATTGACAAAGATAGAGGCTCTTGTACAAATATCTATGGCTCAAGCATAGGAGGTATCCTTTGAATGCATCATTGAACTAGAGTGTCAATTTAGACTCTTATAGAAGATAAATTTGCCCTAGGATAAAGAGTGAGAGAATTTTTTGGATTCTCTAAAAAATATGTAAGTGGTAGCATCTTCACTAATTTTCACAATTTGAAAGTTTTTATTTGTGCCCTATGTCTAATGGCTATCATTTTAGGTCCATGTTCTTCCCCTAGTAAAAGAACCCTAGTGAGTCACCAGAACTGTAGCAAATTCTTCACTACAAGCAACATATTTCTTTTGCCTTGTTCAAGATGGCTTGTAGCTTTGGCAAATTTTGTTCCCTCAATAATTTTGTAGTTTCTTGGCATGCATGGCATAGTTTCATATGTTCTCAAAGTTTGAGCAATGCAAGCCATCTAACCATGTCATGTCATCCTCCATTTGATGATGTGCAAGGATCCCAAACACAATAGGAAAAATTTAGTGTCAACACCACTATTAATCCATGTGTTTTTTGTAGGCCTACATTTCATATTTTGTTCTAAGAATCTTTTATTAGCAATAGGGCCCACATCCAATTATTTTTATTTATTTTTGTCAATGGGGATCCTTAACAAGTTCCATGTGGCATGCACCAAAGACTTCTAATAAAAAGGTAGACTTACATTCTTTTAGAGTAGTGCAAGCCATTTGATTTTGTCATGACATGGATTTTATTTGATATCTCATGAGGAGCAGGGATATTTCTTGGACATTTTCAACAACAATAGAGTTTATCAACCCAATTTTGATTTTAGATTATCTCTATAAAGAAATAACACAAGCGTGTTATAACGCACTCATGTTATAATGTGAGAGCATTATGGCTTGATAGTGACTGAACCGAGACTGAGCCATAATGAAAGCATGTTATAATATGCTCATGTTATATCTTGTTTGGACCAAAAAGTGGTTTTGGCCAATTTTTGGTCCCCCATCTTTTTGAACTTGCCCAATGATAAAAGGAGAAAGCATGATTCACCTAACAAAAAGATATGGCAATAGAAGCTCAAGTGCTATGAGAGGAAAGCATGATGCCCTTGATGTAGAGATATGGTAATGGAACCTCAAATACTATGTTGGAGTAGAAGGCATGATTCCCCCTATGTAGATATATGGGAATGGAAGCTCAAATGCTATGGTAAAGATATGTTGTCCCCATTGTAAATATAACTCCATGAGTGTGATATAGGCATATTCTAGTTATTATAAATGTCATAAGCATAAGCATGATAACATATGTTGATAAACACCCATTCATTAATGGGTTAAGAGCCAACAATAGTAGCAGAACAATTAATAATGAGAAGGACACAAGTGTGGAGGAGTCTTTGGGTAATCAATTAAATTTTGATGGGGCTTATATGGGAAATCTAGGGATTATAGGTTTTGGGTTCATTTTACAAGATGATAAAGGAGAAGTCAAGTATGGAGGCTCTCTCTTCCTAGGTGTGAAAATGAAAAATGGAGCTGAAGGTGAAACCCCAGTGGTAGGCTTAGTTGTTGTGGTTTCTAATGGTTATGAAAATTTAATGGTAGAAAGGGACTCTCTTCTCCTAATAATTGTTATCTTGATGTAATTTATGATACTAATTTGAGATTGTTGTATAGTGTAAACATCCTTACAAATCCCTAATACAACCTTGACACAAAGTTTGACATAATTCCTAATGCACAAGTGACACAAATCTAATGCACATATAAAATAAATAGTGATTTATTGGGGCTACCACAACCCTTGAACCTCCTCCAAAATTGTTAACATAGATAATATGATTATAAAATGTAAAATTGCATCAAGAGAAAATTGTATCAAGAACATAAACAATTTCTAGGTTATTTTCTCCTAATTTTGATGCTAAATAATATTTTTGCATTATGACTCTAGATTGATCATGTCAATCTTTTTACATGGATTGAGACTCTTTAAGTTTTTTTTAATCTTAAAATGCACTTGATTTATATTGTCAATAAAATTTATACCCTTTCTAAATTCTAACTCACTTTTTTCTCATTCTCTTTTGGTTGTTTACAACAACATCAAGATTTTCCTATTACAATCCCTTGCATATACTTTGCACCATTATTTTATTGATAATTTCAAGTTGAGCATTAATTCCATGGATAGAAAGTGGTAAATTTCTTTAATTTCATGTTCACTGTCTTCCACAAAGTGATCAAAGATCTTCTAAAAAAATGGTGTGTCTCTAAATGAATCAATGGAGTTATGAAAGCACACACACCCAAAAAAATAGATGAATAGCTTGTAATGTACAAGTCTACCTTATTACATGTTGATGTGTTAACATTCTCTTCCTCTATACTAGTCAATGCTCATAAAAATTGGTTATCACAGTACAAGTGAGACTCAAAACAAGTGATTTTAACTACAAATCAGTTTATAATAATATATTTCAAACTATCAAATTTTAAATTAAATTCATAATAATTAAAAATTACATTACAAATTGTTATATAACTTTAGTTAGTAAATAATACATAGTTAATTATATTTTCTAGATATTTCAAACCTAAAATAATTCTATCCACATGCCAATAATTTTATTTATAATTTCTTAATTTTATAATAGCATATAATAGATCAAGAATAAATATATTAAAAACATAAATCTTGTAGGGTTGAAATCCAAATGGTGAGAAAGCTTTGCTCACAAAGAGCCCACTAAAGTGAAATTATTATAGATTATTATAGAGGCTAGTGAAATAATGAAGAAGCAACCCAAAAAATGATAGTTAGCTTCTCACTTGTTTGTGTTGTAGATATTTTGTGCAACTTAGCTATTAGATATGTAGCAATTGAAACTCTTTAAAGAAATTGTATGATTTTGTTTGATTGAGAATGATTGTAGATCAAGTTATGTGCATGTTCCAGAAAACTAAGCAAACATGTTTTCATCCCCAAAACTTAGTGAAAAATGTACTTTTAGGTCTAATATATTTCTATTTGAGTAATCAATGCTAGTGAAAAATAATCATTCTTGGTATCCTTGATCATTTGCCTAGGAAAAGAAACAATCTAGATATTTCAAGATGCATTCATAGGTCGAGATAGGGAGTTTACAAAATGTATTTGAAGGTCTACAAATTAATATTATGATGAGCGGGCTAGCATCTTCTATACAAAATTACTTCTATACCTTTTTGTTAACCCCTAACCTCTTATTTGAATTCAAGGAGGAAAAAAATCATTTTATGTTCGCATATTACAAAATGTATTTCTTTTTTAGTTTGTAGGGATGTCAAGAACTCAATACAACCACTTATAGCGCAAGAATGTGACAAATTTTTGAATATATCTAAGGTTGAGAAAGAGAAGTATAAGCTTACAAGGAGAAGGATTTCGTCCATGGGCTAAAACTAATCTTGCTACGAAAACTAAGGACAAAATATATTATATTTCTATTGATAGAGATAAATATAAACATAGGTGGGTGCTCGTGCCATTTATTGAGATGAAAGGAAACGTAGCATCTACTACTTGTTAGACGACAGGCTTAACGTTGGAGAGTATCTCATACGACGCGGCGAATGGGGTCAATTAATGGAGGACAAATAGCATTGTTACAATCGTAGCCGGTAAGTAGTTCCACTGCATATTCAACCCCTGATGGCACGGTTACCACGCGGGGTACAATGGGTCTACAAACACAGTCGAACAAAGCAGATTGACGCCGAACCAGTACCTGCACTCCGTACGTTTCTCCTCCACTCAATGCCTGTCATAAAACATATCATAAAATAATGAGTAAGGAGTAGTTGTAGTCACAACTGATGTTGCAGAAAAGAAAAGAAATGAACATATATACCACAGTGGCGACCCAAATGTCACGAGGGGTCAAGGTCATGTTCCTGGGCACCACGAGGGGAGGGGAGACTAGAATCTTCAACTGTCCCTCAAATTCCAATTGCTGCGGAACTACAAATGTCACCTTCACATCTTGTCCCGAAGCAGAGACTGTAAGAAGAGTGAGCACACCCACAAGCAGGAGCAGCGAGACCAAGCTTTTCACGCAGCTAGCCATGGCTTTTTCTCTCTTGAAAGCAATCAGAACCAAAATATGATGTGGAAAATTTGGAGGGGACGATGGGGTTTATATTACATTTGGCTAAGAACAATGTCATAGGACGCGCGTGGTTGAAATCAATGTGTGGCTTTTAAGATTTTAAATTCTAATTAATTATTTTGGTAGAGAACTCATGTGGGTTGGAGATGAATCTCAAGCTAAAATGTTGTCCCCAGCATGGACAAATAAAAATGGTTCAATGTGGCCCTTAATGGGAAAAAAATCCATGTAGTGCATAACGCACGAGGATGGGTATATGCCTTCAATGTGGCATCTAAGAGTATCAACACACAATGGTAGTGGTAATATAGGTGTAGGAATGCGATCTCAAGGTAATGGTGGGCAAGGCGTGATGCCCACCAATGCAAAAAGATAAGTGATGATAGCAAAGGGAAAGAGCAAGGGGGTCAAATGCCTCCACTCAAAAGAGGTGGCTCTAGCAACATGGTAGGACTATGTAGGTACAATGATAAAAGGAGAAAGCATGATTCCCCTAATGGCAAGATATGGCAATAGAAGCTCAAGTGTTATGAGAGGAAGGCATGATGCCCTTGATATAGAGATATGGTAATGGAACCTCAAATTCTATGGTGAAGACATGTCCCAAATGTAAAGATAACTCTAAGATTGTGATATGACAATATACAATTAAGGATAAAACATAAGCATATTCTAGTTATGGTAAATGTCATAAGTATAGGCATGATAATATATGTGGATAAACCCCCCTTCATTCATGGGTTAAGAGCCGACAATAGTAGCAAAACAATTAATAATGAGGACACAAGTGTGGAGAAGTCTTTGGGTAATCAAACTAAATTTTGATGGGGCTTCTAGAGGAAATCTAGGGATTATAGGTATTGGGTTCATTTTGCACGATGATCAAGGAGAAGTCAAGTATGGAGGCTCACCTCCCATGCACAATTAAATAATTCTATTATTTAATTATCTAATTTAGTCTTTCACCACTAATTAAATTATTTATTTATTTAATTATCCCCTCAAATGCTAGCTCTCTAATTACCCACTCATCATGCACTTAAAGGTTATTAAACTAAATAAATTTAATAGAGTAATGAGGAGTTAACTACCTCATTTAATAGTTAACTACCTCATTACATCTAACCACCCACCTTCTCTAACTCAACAACAAATCTAAAGACTATTTCAAACCCATTAATATTTGCAACCAAAAATATTAATGTAACTTCAATAATTTAACCATTTTCTCTCTCATTTGATCACAACCATCAATCTTGTCTTTTAATTTTGACCATTAATTTCAAAAATAAATTAATTTATTTGATGATGAGATATGTTGCAAAGCTGGAAACAATAGTATAGGAGTAGACCAAGTTTACTGAGAGTAGAAGAACTAAATCCCAGCTAAAACCCCATTCTCTTGTCGTTTTCCTTTGATTTGGTCTCATGGGAGAAACAATAAATGGACCAACTAAATATGCAAACTCATCTGGATTGGTATAAGGGTAGTGTTTCACCTTACTTTGTACAACCAAATCTAGCTGAAGTTTAGAAATAGGCTATCTAAAGAATACATGCTCTTTACACAATCTTCCTTTCATTCTCACTAAGATGTACAAGAATACAAACATAAATATTTAAGTTACAAAAAATCATCATGAGCCACTATGGGGTTATAATCATTGCACTAGTAGTTTGTATCATTGTACATAGAATTGTCATTTCCATCATTCATTATATGATCAACTTCAGGTTATTGATGATTTGATTCCATTTTAATTGGTGCAACCTCTCCCACAATACCTTCCTTTAGAGCATGTTCCATAGATTTTTGAGTTCCCTCTATTTCTACATGAACAAACCAAAAATTGACCATTTTATCTCATTTTAGAGGAGTCGTGGCTTATGAAGTCCCAAAAATGACCACCCAATTTCATACCATGTCTCACCCTTTTCAAAACTAGTAGTAGGGTTTAACAGTGCAGATCCATTGCAGCTTAGACTTATATTTTAAACTCATGTGCTTGAGGTTGACCCAATTAGCCCCCTTGTACCAAGTATGGCAGAACTAGTGATGTCAAACTACCAAACAATTAATTGTCCTTAGCTCCATTTTCATGCACTGCACTTGCTCCTCATGCATGCAATTGACCTCCCTTCCTTGCCTTTGACTTATATAAACCCCTCTTTTTTAATTAAAAAGCTTACAGGATCTATAAAAAACAATCATGGCTTCATAGCTAACCGATCAATTTCCCATTATACTATCGACTATGTTTAGCTTTGTCATGGCCATTTTTTTAAGATTATGAACTAAGCCCGTGTTTGAATAAGGAGGATTGATATGCTCATAGTTGTTCTTGGTGTTTGTGGCATTGTGCACAAATCAAATATGCATAAGTACATTATGTAGCTAGTATCATATAGGGTGAAGAGTTATAGCAGTTGCTTACATTTGAAATAATAGCTTTAGTGTTAATGACATGGTGTTTAAAATTACTTAAGCATTTTCTATAAACACATTTTGCAATAGATCCATTTATATATTTTATACATGTGTTGTTAATGTTCAAGTGACATATTTCAATTGATTTCCTTCTATAAGTCTTTCTAGCTCTTTGTGAGGTTTTTGTTCCAAATCTTTTTGTGAAGTGCAATATTTTTGCATGGGGAAAAGACCAAAAAAAATTTAAACACACTAATGTCATTTCTTATAGGACATAAGTCGAAGATTTTATTTTCAAGCACTTCACATTTTGATTTGGGATTTAAATATAATTGTTTTCTATGTCTTTTTAGATTAGATTTATGTTTTAGTGGTTTGAGTTCATATATGTTCTCCTCTTGCACTGCTTAGGTGACCTTGTGGATCAAAAGTGGTTCAAATCACTTTATTTTTTATCCTGAAAGGTGAATACGTATGCTTTCCCTTGCACATTGATCCCACAGAGATTTAGAAGCATTAGGGTGGCATTTGTTCAAGAAACTATATTTTAGTTTTTCAATATTTTTTTCAGTTTTGTCTACATCCTAGTGATTGGCATTTTGGGAGGCCTTCAGAGTGGAATTCGGGGTCAAGACTTTCATTAGTTTCTTTGATCAATAGCCATAGACAAGGCTTGATGCAACTCAATCTAGTTCTTCAGGAGATCTTTTCAATGAGTCTAAAAAGTCTAGATTTCAACTAGCTGGCTAGAAGTTATGACCCTGCCTAGTGAGGTTCTGAATTAGTAGTTTTTTTAAAATTTGAAAATTTGAATTTTAGTATTTTTGTCACCTTCCAACTATCCATTTCAAATTCTATGGATAAGGTGACCTTTCACAGCGTTAGGTATTGTTATCTAAATTATCCATTAAAATTCAGATCAGTGGTATTAGAGTGGTTCTCTCCTGTACGTCACATCGTACGTAGTCTGGTTATCAAAGGTTGGGATTGCAGACAAGAGACCCATCAGATTACCTACCCTTGAGATGCACACGACCGAAGATGGAAGAATGAGGAGATGAATCTGACCCTTTCAAGGAGCTAGTACAAGAAGCTTTGGCAAAGTAACATGAGGATATGATGAATGAATTCTCTCGAATCCTCCAATGAAATCATCAACTACAAGATCCAGCTAGAGTGCCATTTCATGGTCACACCCCATTCAAGGTACAAGTAAATTTTGACATTCCAAATTTTGGAGGAAAAATTAATGCAGACATTGTTGATGATTGGCTATCAAAACTAGAGAAATATTTTTATGTAAACCACTTCACAGATGTTGATAAAATAACCTTTTTACTCCTCAAAGCTGAGGAACATGTGAAACAATATTGGGAGAATAGAATACTATCCAAAGATTGCCTTGACAGTTAAGGATTTGAAACATTGGAGGATGACAATCCCACATGGGGATAATTTGTGGAATACATCAAGGAGGAATACTACCCTAAAAATTCATATGAGGAGAAGTACATACAGTGGAACTTACTTCGACAAAAAAGGACCAATCTGTTCAAGATTATACAAATACATTTCATGTACTTTCTGCAAAATTGGGAATCTGTGACACAGAAAAGCTTTAGGTATTGAAGTATCATAGTGGGCTTCATCGGTATATCCAAACATAAATAGATTTCTTACATATTGAGACCTTGAGTACCACCTTCAAATATGCAGTAAAGATAGAGGAAAAATTCAAACAAAAGGGGAAGAAGGATTATTCCTCAATCAACAAATTCAAGGGTGAAGGTGGTAACAAATTTGGTGGGAAACAAACAACTAAGGACTTCTCCTCACAAACCTCATCAACAAAAAATAAGGGTAAGCAGAAGATGTGTGAATTCCATAAGAGCCCTGGTCATAACACTAAAGACTTTGTTGGTAGAAATTGAGATGGAACAGGAGTGACTGCCTACAAATCCTTGTGAACAAAATGATGGTGAATAAATCATTGAGGCTGACCCACATGCCATAGTTACCACTGCCAAAGTCATGCCCCATGAAGATGATGAACGCTTGTTCCACATAGATGTGGGTAAATGGAAAGGCTCTTCATTTCATTGTTGATAGTGAAAGCCAAAAGAATTTGATTTCTGTTGAAACTGTGAAAAGATTGAATTTGTAGACAACATGATATCCATAGCCATATCATATGGGATGGGTAAGTCAGGGACAAGACATTCTGGTGAATAAATAGTGTCGCTTACCTTATTCTATCAAGCCATTCAAAGATGAAGTGATATGTGATGTGGCACCTTTGAATGTATGTGATGTATTGTTGGGGCACCCATAGATGTACAAGTGCCATGGAGTTTATGAGTCAAGGCCACACAACATTACCATCAAGTTGGGTGAAAAGAGGTATCGAATATGTGAGGTAAGTCCTGCAGAATTAGTATCTTTGATTACTACAAAACAATGTAAGAATTTGATTGCTCACACTAGAAAATTTGTCCTACTAATGGTTTGACCTGAGGAGGCAAGGTCCATTGTGGTCGGAAGTCATACCAAAGTGTCCATTACCACAACTAAATAGAAACAAATGGAGAAAATATTGTCAACATATCAGGATGTATTCAATTCACCAATAGGGGTACCATTACACTGCCAAGTCAAGCATCGGATTGATCTAATTCTAGGGACACCATTACCAAATGGGCCGTTGTACTTAGTTTTTCACATTTGGCATGATAGGTATGAATTAGGCACTAAGGGGAGGACCAAGGAAAAAATTTGTTGGACAGATGTGCAATAGAAAACATTCATGGAGTTGAAGAGGAGGCTATGTTCTGCACCAGTACTAGCACTTCCAGATCTGTAACAATCTTTTCAAATTGAAACAGATGCTCCAGACTATGCACTAGGGGTAGTCCTCATGCAACACAGGCACCCAGTTGCCTACCACAGTGAGACTTTCTCTAACACAATGTGTAAGTACCCCACTTATGATGAGGAGTTGTATTCTATTGTGGAGGCCTGCAAACAATGGAAACATTACATTTTGGGGAGGGAGACTATCATTCACATGAATCATAAACCTCTACAATTTCTGCAAACATAAGGAAAGATACAAAATTCTAGGCATCAAAGATGGTTTGCCTACTTGCAACAATTTCATCTCAATATCTACCACAAGAAGGGAGCTACTAACAAAGTTGTAGACTATTTGAGTAGACCTCTGATCATAGCCCTAACAATGGTATTAGATTCTTGTGGCCACCACACAATAGATTAGCCTTAGTTGTATGGCACAGATCTTGATTTTGCTGAGATCTACAACAATCTAGTAGAGGGAAAACAAGCTACTAATTTCTACTTGAAGGACATGATTCTCTGTCACATGGGACACATATGTGTTCCAGCCAAGGAGTGGCAAAAGATGATATGGGAGGCACACTAATGCTATGGTGCAAGACACTTCAGGGTGGAGAAGACCATTGTTGTACTTCAAAGGTATTTTTATTGGCCCAATTTGAAACATGATGTCATTTTATACATCTGAGTTTGTATTGCTTTTACCATTGCAAAGCCTGCCAGTCGTAAAAAAGGATTGTATACACCTCTTCCAGTCCATGACAAACCTTGGCACTCAATTTCAATAGATTTCATGTCTGAACTACCTTCTACCAGATGTGGGCATGATTGTGTATATGTCGTGGTAGACAATTTTTCAAAAATGGCTATCATAGTGGCTTGCAAGAAAGGAGTCTCTACGGAAGACACTTCCAAGATTTTCTTTGAGAATGTTTGGGTACACTTTGGATTGCCACAAACCATCATATTTGACAGGGATAGTAGATTTCTTAGCAATTTTTGGTCAGCACTTTGGGCCTTGATGGACACTGTTGGTTTTTCTTCTGAATCAGCATTAGGGTTTGCCACTTCTAATGCACAGGCAGATTTAGCCAACTAATACAGGAGGTTGCGTGAGCTCCTCCCCTTCACTTCTGGTTCTGCTGCACCAAGGGGGGTATCCCTATAACTCAAGATGTAACCTTGACTAGCTCAAAGATAGAAAGATCTAACTTGACAACAATAGGCAGAATACTCTCATGTATGGACCAAGATCTGTATGATAGATCACAAGGTGGGCAACGTTCTTGGACATATATGTCTGGTTAGGGATGAGAGCATGCAAGGGTTTCCTACTCCTAATCCTACAACTAACAGATGGAAGGGAGAGATGGTTTGAAATGGTGTTTGGATGCAAACCTGGACCTGGTGTATAACCTCAACACAGAGCTAGATTGGTGCCTATCCAGGGCTTGGAGTCGGTAGACATACACCTGTGAATGATTAGCATGAATAGCTAAAACTGGATTTCAGGGGGATACACATGATACCTGCCTTACAGATATCTCCCAATACAGAGTGTTAAGCTGTCGATACTTATGGCATCCCTATTGCAGGAAGAAAGATACATGCAAAACTGGAGACAGAATCAGCATAACACATGCAAACATAGCATTATTCATATAAGATTAACCATGAAATCAGTGGATTCATGCCAAAACGTACAACAGGAGATACATAAACTCACAAGTTTTGCTGCACAGAGCAACCAAAACTAGTTGTATCTTATTACAGAGCCAAAATGTCTAGTTTTCAACAACCTAAACAATGGTAACACAGTCTGCCTATATTGGCCAGAAAGTGTACCTCTAGCATTAATTACATGGTTGACCAAAAAATCCCGCCAGATACACAGTATGAGAAAAATGGCGCTCAACGCATTACCAGATTGGCCCCCAAACATGAATGCAGTAGGTAGGGGAGGAGACAGGAAGAAACATCGAGCCCTGCACCACTGTCCGTTGATGTACACCTTCAATCGGGTACCAGATCCGTCCATACCTCTGCAACCTTCGCCATTAATGCTCATCTACCTCGCAACCATCGGGAAAACATCAAACAGTGCATCGCAACCGTTTCCCGCCAAAATACCTCATCGTGATATTTCAAAATATGCAGGATACCAATTATCCCACATGCACCCCACGGCGACCCTTTCAACACTTTATATACTAGGCCACGAGCATATATGATGTCGGTGCTTTTGCTCCCGACGACACTAGTATAAGACCTTCATCATCCTCATCCTCCAGCAGCATGATATCCTGTTGCTTGAAATATCACCCTGACGTCAGCATCATCATCGCAATATCACCTACATGATAATCGCCTTCATCGGCACAACCTGATGCATCGGAGGAAGATCCTCCTGCTTAGCCGATACCAAATGTCTGGCCGATGAACATCCTGATGACGTCACCGTCATATCCTGCTGACGTCATCAGCATATCTGCCTATCGCGCACCTCCTCATATCCGGATGACGTCATCGTCATGTTTGCAAATATCGGGGGATCTCCACAAGATGATCATTGTTAGAAATATGACCCCCCCGGACCTTGATGACGTCACCATACATCGGCATCAGGATGATATTCGGAAGATAACCGGATATTTGGAAATATCATCCTGATGCACACATATCATGCTGCACTGTAGCTCCACTATAAGATCAGGGTGATGTGTGGATATGTGATTGATATTTGAAATGATCACCCCCATTGGACAATGCATGAAGCCGACAGGCGAATATCTCCCTTCGAAAATATCATGATGCAGACAGGTAGAAAAACGGATATCACCCTGACATAAGAATGACGTCAGCATCATCAGGGTGATAAAACAACGAACATGAAGTGATAAAACAACATCAGGATGATCTTGACTAAGATCACCCGATGTTCAAATATGATGACCCCGATGAAGATCGGATCATACTTAGGACTTTGCAGCAACATCATCAGGATGATCTTAAGTAAGATCACCCGATGTTAGAATATCACCCCAGTGAAAGATCATGCTGACAGAAAATATGATGACCCTCGTAAGCAACATCAGGGTGATGTCTGGAAACATGATGATGATGACCTCCTCCAAAGAAAATATGATGCTGATGTTAAAACATGCTGAGGAGGCCCAAAGACTTAGAACTTTTTTGGATTTTTTGGGAAGGTGCTTGCATGAAAATTGCTAAAATAACCGACAGTGAATTTAGGCACCAACAGACACAAAGTTGACAAAATCCACTGCCTTCCACCCCCAAATAGGTCGGCAGACTGAGGTGGTGAATCAAATGATCATTCACATTTTGTGGATGTACCATTCCAAACATCCTAGGACTTGGGATGTGTTAGTGCCTACATGAATAATCAGGTTTCAAGTAATTAAATCGGCAAGCACCCTCCCAAAAAATCCAAAAAAATTCTAAGTCTTTGGGCCTCCTCAACATGTTTCAATATCAGCATCATATTTCTTGGAGGGGGGTCATCATATTTTTGTCAGCCTAGTATTTCTGGGGGGTCATCATATTTCTGTCAGCCTGGTATTCCTGCGGGGTCATCATGTTTCTAATATTAGTCATTTTTGTTATGATCACCCTGATGTTGTTGCTGCAAGTTTCAATATGACCCGATATTCTGCTGGGGGGTCATCTTTCGAATATCGGGTGATCTTAGTTAAGATCACCTCGACGTTGTTTTATCACTCGATGCTGCTAACGTCATTTTTACATGAGGGTGATATCTGCCTATCTGGCGACCGGATTTCCCGAAGGGGGGGTGATATTTGAAATATCAGTCATGTTCAAATATCACCCCAATGTTACAACAAAGCTACAGTTTGGCCTGATATTCTTTCCGGGGGGTAATATTCTAAATATCAGGTCATCTTACGAATATCACCCTTGCCACTGAAGATCCCCCTGATATTGCCAACATGATGATGATGTCATCAGGATCGGTGGGGTGCATCATGTGGTCTTCGGCATGATGGTTATTATCAGCAGGTATGGTAGAAATCCCCCTGATCATTGATGAGGAGATGAATATGATGATGACATGGATAAGTACAGGTGGATCATTAGTGATGTATTTGGTATGAATATGTAGGAGGATCTTTCTCTGACGCATCAAGTTGTGCCAATGAGGGTGGTCATCAGGGTGATAGTTCAAATATTAGGTAATGCGGTCTGGTGATTTTTCTGATAAGGGTGATATTTCACATCAGGGTGATGTGAAATATTAGGGTGGTGTTTCTTATTGGGTGATGTGGTCATCTGGGCGATATGAAATATCAGGGTGATATTTCATATTAGGATATCATGCAGGAGGTATGATGATGAGGTGTAAGCTTGCATCGTCGGGAGCAAAATCGCTGACATCATATATGCTCGCGGCCTAGCTTATAAAGTGTTGAGGAGGTTGCTGCGGGGTGAATGTGGGATAATTAGTTCCCACATGTTTTGAAATATTAGGGTCATGATTCTTGGCGGGAAAATTTCTAAAGCGCACTGTCCACTGCATTCCCAAGGCCGCAAGTTGGTACGCCATTAATGGCAGATATTACAGGGGTATGGATGGATTAACCACCAGATTTATGATGTGAATCCCCAGGCGGTGGCATAGGGCTCAAGATCAACCACTCCATGTCTCCTCCTCTACCTACTACATTCAATGTTTGAGCGCCATTTCTCATGATGCATTGTATCCGGCAAATTTTGAGCCACTCATGTAATTAATCGCTGAGTACAGGTTCTTGCTATTTTATGCAAAACTTGTCACTCATTTGTGGTTGTTGAAAACTGGACAAATCTTGGTGTTGTGATACAATACAACTTCAGTGGTGGCCCTGTCCTGGATGTCTTGTGAGTTTATGAGTCTCATGTTGTATGTTTCATGCATAAATTCACTGGTTTCATGTTGTTTTATATGAGAAATGCTCTATTGCAGGTGTTTAATCATTTGTCTCCAAGCTGTGGATATGTTTTCTTTTGAATCAAGATAGCTAAGGGTTGTTTAAGATTCAATAATATAGTTTTTCTGTATTGAATGTTTGATCTCCTACCTTTGTTCAAGGAACAAATTAAATGTTTCAGGTTAATCATTAAGAAAGTGTGTTGCAGCTGGGATACCATTAAGTATGAATGACTAAGCACCTAGTTTTTGGGAAGTATCTATAAGGTAGGTACTAAACAAACCCCCTTGAAATCCAGTCATTGGTATATGTTTATGCTGACCATTCACATGTGTATGTCTATTGACTCCAAGCCCTGGATAGGCACCAGTATAGTCTTGTATTGAGGTTACACCCCAGGTCCTAGTTTTGCATCCAAACACCAAAAATCACACTCTAAACTTCAAAACCAAACCTTTAGGACATTAGAAGTAGTTTTAGAACCAAAATCCTTTGTCTACAACTAAACATAGGCCCAAAGCTAGCCCCTTTGCACTTATTTCACAGTTTTGGTCTACATAAAGGAGGATTTATCTTCTTTGTGTCAACATTCCCCCAGTTCACAAGCATATCTTATGGATGTTGAATAGGGAATACCCCTCTTGGTTCTACAGAGCCTAAAGAAGAAGAGGAGATATCTATAGAGTCTATCTCCTGTACTGTTGGCCATTGGCCCAGGAATCTTGTTGATCATTAATGGCTACCTTGTAGGGATAACTAGGAATAAGCATCCAGTCGGATTGAGAACTAACAGATTTGGCGACTCTGCTAGGGACCTTTATGTAAGAACCTTGGTAAAACTTATTCCTAGTTGTAGGTGGCGACTCCAAACAATCTCCCAACCGGTAAAGTAAAAAATTTGTATGCAAGGGAGAAGATCCCTGCATAATCCTCTATTTGAAGAATTACCTAGAAAAATGATGTATAGGAAAAAAGGGACTATTCAAGCCAGTCATAAGGGTTCTCCTAGGAATAATTATAATGTCCAAGATAACCCTAGGTCTTCACGGCAACAACCATCCTATTTTTCAAATACAGAGGCTAAGATTCAAGATATGTATGAAAGAAAGCAAGGTGGTAGTCTGAGAATGAGGTCAGAAGTGTTTCAAGAATGCCATTTCTTAGATCCCAGTGACAAATTTGAAGAGGTTGAATCTCCAAGGGATGATGATGATGATGATGACCACAATGGAATAAAACCATCTTCTTCTATGCCAAGAGATGAACAATTAGTTGAAGAGATCAAGAGCCTGAGGGCTAAATTTGAATATCTAAAGGCTGTGAAAATTAGAGATGATATGAGACAAAAGGTGCAAGCTCTGAGAATTGCTCAACATGATGCAGTCCCTACCCTTGACAATGCAAATGTCTTGAGAAACTAGCACAGAAATGAAGCTTAGAATAAACAGAATGATCAAAGATAAAATGTAAACAATGTTAGGGTACCAATAAATAATGTTAGAAATCAAAATGCTGATAGGAATGTCAATGTGAATCAATTTGGTAGACAACCTATGCAGCTAGACAGATTCAAACAACTTGTTTTTTATGGTATTCCTAGTTACCCTAATCCCATTGACAAACATGTGAGGCCGCAGGTGCCAAAATTTTTAGGAAATAATGTTGTATCAGGTGAAGACCACTTGAAGGATTTTTAGAATGTCATGGACAACTTTGAGGTTGAGCATGAAGATGTTTTCATGAAGTTGTTTATGCAGTCCTTAGTTGATGAAGCTAGAGAATGGTACAAGGGTCTGCCTGACCAGAGTATCTCATCATGGGATGATTTCAGAAGGATTTTTAAGGAGCAGTATGGTGACAAAACCGACCCAAGCTTTTTTGTAAATGAATTCACTAGTATCACTAAGGGGTCAAATGAGCAGGTTGCAGATTTTAATGCTAGATTCACTAAAGTGATGAACAAATTGCCACCTCACATGAGACCTAATGAGCCAATGTGTGTGGTGCTCTATATAAATGCTTTTGATGCTAAAACAACATATGGATTAAGAGCTAAGGGTCCTGCTACTCTCAGGGATGCTTTCAGAATTGCAACAAATATTGAGAATAACAAGAAAGCATTAGGCAAGACAAACAGAAAGGATGATGTGAAGATTTTGCATAATCCAAATAAGCCTCAAAATACTCAAGGTAATGTATCTACCCCTGAAGACAAAATAGATAAACTAACAAATGTTGTTAAGGACCTAAGTTACAGACTTACTAGAAATGAAAAAGGGATAGGTCCCGATAGGCAAGTTTACCAGAGACAGGAAAAAAGACCATCATTGCATGATATGCCATATAACACTAATTGGCATAATGGTAAACCAGTTTTTTCCAAATAGCAACCCTAATCAAATATCTCAACATGTAAAGGAAACTCCTGATCCTTTCAAGAAAGCTGTTAATATTGTTGATGATACTCCCTGGTGTATAATATATCAGATGCCTCACTCACAATCACAGTGTATGATTGCTCAATCTCTATATGATAATGTTGTTGCCTGTGATGAGTGCAATGAACCGCATTACATGCAGGATGATAATGTCAATATGTTGTCCACAAATAGTGAATATTCCTCCTATGATGTAGATGAAGGCACAAGTTATGGGACTCAGGTTTGCCAATAGTTTCTCTATGATGATGATGATGATGAAGATGACTATGCATATGCTCAGGACTCATGCATTTTTCTGAATAATCTAAGGAGACCCTCTGATGAAGAAATTAGAGCTCTCACAGCTGTAGCAGTAGCTCAAGTCAAGAGCAATTATAACCTTAGAGGTAAGGCTTAGGTTGGTAATCCACATCAACCAAAAGACACTTTTGTGAATCAGCCAGTGCATAATCATAAAGGGACTGAACCGCATAAGACAAAATGGAATAACAATAGGAAAAACTTTAAACAAAAAGTTGTTCGTGATTTTCAAAGGCCAGAAAATGAGGCTTCCCATGTTGAGGATCAAAATAAGGACTCTCAGATCAAGAATGATAGTCAGGGGGCCATAAAAATCAAGGCTGGATCAGCCCAGGATAAAAATAAAACCATGGGTCAGGCTACAACTGTTATACAAAATTATGCTCCTTTTGACATAACTCAAATCTTGTCCCAGATAAAGATCTCTATTCCATTGATAGAACTGATGAAGATTCAAGAAATCAGGAATAAGGCAGTGTCCTTAATTTCAGGGGTACCTTGTCAAGACAAGCAAAATATTGAGGCTCAGGGTAAGAAACAGGCCTTGTGTAATGAAAAAGATGAAGTTCCTGAAGTATATCTAGGGGTGACCATGATGAAATGCCCTTCATAGGTTAAACCATTTTACGTCTCCCTTGTTATCAATGGAAAAGTGATTAAGAATTGTATGCTTGATTCAGGAGCATCAACAAATATCATGCCCTTGGCTATCATGCAGCAAGCTGGATTGAAAATAGACAAAGTGTGTGGAAGATGTTATGCAATGGATGCTAGGGAGGTACCAGTCATTGGAATCATGGAGGATGTGGATTTCAGGTTAGCAGCATATCCTGAAAAAACATATAGAATGAACATAACAGTGGTTGATATAAAACCACAATATGGTATGCTGTTGTCAAGAAGATGGGCAATACTAATTAGTGGAAGTATGCAATTAGATCTGTCATATGCCATGATCCCAATGAATGACAAAGATGTCAAACTAGTCAAAGAAGAAAGATCACTAGAGGCAGTTGAAGATCATGATTCAGAGGAGCATGTATGTTTTGTGGACACTGACTATGAAAATTTTAGAGTTGTCTCAGATGATCAAGAAGGTAAAGGGAGAGACATTTGCACTCAAGAGCTTTACCAATAGGGTCTATGGACTATGTACTTTGATGGAGCCTGTTCAAAGGAAGGATCTGGTGCTGGAGTTGTGTTCTTGTCCCTAGCTGGTAAGCTCCTAAAGTTCTCTTTCTTGTTGAAGTTTGCCTATACAAACAATATTGCAGAATATGAAGCTCTGTTGCTAGGATTAAATATGGCTCTAAAGCATGGAATTAAAATGTTAAAGAGTGTTTGGAGACTCAGAGTTAATTGTTTCCCAGGTTAGAGATAAGTATGCTTCAAAAAATAAAAGATTGAAGCAGTATAAGCATGTTGTGTGGGATACAATTGAGTTGTTTGATGCATTTTCAATAAACTAGATAGAAAGATAAAAAAATGTCATGGCAGATTTTCTAGCTAATATGGCTATTATGCCAGATGATATAACTCTATCTGATATTATAATGTTGAGGTTAAACTTAGACTTGTAGTACCAAAAAAAATATGCATTTGACAAGTATTTGATGATGATAAGGATTTGTTAAGATTTTTACACTGTATAGATGACTATGAGAACCAAGAAATTGATTTTCAGAATTTTGTAGAGGTTATAGATGGGAAAGAAACTCTCTTGGGGAAAGAAGTAATTCAAATCAAAACAAATAAAATCCCTAGAGGGTTAGTTGCTTTGGAAATAAATTTTGACAATAGGGACCAATTTATTACAGAGACATCTCCCACAAACAAGGATGACTCGGAGGAGATAAACTTGGGGACATCTCATGCCCCCAAAAGGGTGTATATTGGCAAACAGCTCAAACCACACATTAGGAACATGCTGATTGCATTGTTGAAGAAATATAAGCATGTCTTTGCTTGGTCATATGAGGACCTAAAAGCCTATAGAGAAGACATATTCTAGCATGAGATCCCATTGAAGCCTAGAGCTAAGCCATTTAGGCAAAAACAAAGACCTATTAATTCTACTCTGGCTCCAAAAATGCAGGAAGAACTCAAGAAGCTTAGGGAGGCTGGAATAATTGTGCCTATCAGACATTCAACCTGGGTGTCTAACCTTGTCCCAGTTAGAAAAAAGAATGGTGATATAAGACTTTGTGTTGATTTCAGAAATTTAAATGTCTCTTCCTTCAAGGATAATTATCCACTGCCCAACATGGAGGCTATGCTACAAAAGGTAACTGGCTGTGAACTTCTATCCATGATGGATGGATTCTCAGGGTATAATCAGGTGAAATTCAAAGAATCCAAATAGTTCAAGACTGCCTTCACTACAGGATGGGGAACCTATGTATACGTAAGAATGCCATTTGGACTAACAAATGCAGGTGCTACATTTCAGAGGGCTATGGATGTTGCTTTTGCAGGATTGATTGACTCAATTCTGGCTATATATCAAGATGATCTGACTTCCTATTCAAAAAAGGAGGAGCAACATTGTATGCACCTAGAACAGATTTTTATTAGAGCATTGGAATATGGCATTTCACTCAACCCAAAGAAATGTGCTTTTGGGGTAGTGGAAGGAAAGCTCTTGGGACACATTGTTTCCAAAACTGGAGTTAGGATAGATCTTGAAAGGGTTGCTACAATTGATAAGATTCAAGTTCCTAAAATAGTGAAAGGTATCTAGTCCTTCTTTGGATAGATCAACTTTGTTAGAAGATTTATCCACAACTTTGCAGAAATCACAAAGGATATTTCTAAGTTCTTGAAAAAGGGTGCAACTGTCAAGTGGGAAGGTGAAGCAATTAAATCATTTCAGAACATCAAAGAAGCAATAAAGATGGCTCCTGTGTTAAAATCTCCTAATTTTTCTAAGCCATTTCAATTGTTTTCAGTTGCTTCTTTCCATAATGTTGCTACATGTTTACTATAGAAAAATGAGGATGGTTTTGAGCACCCTATTCCTTTCTTCAGTATGTCATTGCAGGCTACTAAATTAAAGTATGATATCATGGAAAAGAAGGAATATGCATTGGTTAGAGCAATCAAAAACTTTAGGCCATATCTAGTAGGATCTCAGATAGTTGCATATGTGCCCCATGCAGCAGTCAAGGATATTTTTACTTAGCAGGAGGTAATAGGAAGAAGATGCAGGTGGATAAACAAGTTACATGAATTCAACATAGAGATACAGATCACAAAACTGGTAAGGGAACAGGGGTTAGCTAAGATGACGACATAGTCAAATTTAGAAGCATGCCAAGTCAATGTAGTCAAGAATGAAATTGTTAATATGTCAAAATCTAAGTGGTACAAGGACATTGCGTACTATTTGCAGAATTTGAATTGTCCTTCCCATTTTAGTGATAGTCAGAAAAGGATCTTGAAGCTACATGCAATCAAGTACATCATTGTTCAGGGAGAGTTGTATTGGAAGAATCCTGATGGTGTACTACTCAGATGTGTGGATAAAAATCAAGCTAAAGATATTCTGAATGACATGCACAAAGGGATGTGCGGTGGACACTATACTGCCCAGACAACAGCTCATAAAATTCTTAGAGCAGGATATTGGTGGCCAACTCTTTTCTTAAATGCACAAAAGTTGGTGAGGAAATGTGATCCTTGACAAAAGTTGGTGAGGAAAGGTGATCTAGTCCTTATTTAGAATGCAAAAGGTCAGGATAAGGGCAACCATGGTAAGTTTCCGCCCTTATGGATAGGCCCTTATCAGATTAGCAATACTCATGGAGAACACTCCTACTTTCTCCAGGCCCTAGATGGTGAAGTACTGGAATTGCCTGTGCACGGTCAATTCCTTAAGCTTTATTTCTCATAAGTGAACTTCTTCTGTGCACATTTGTAAATTATTTGTAAATTGCCCTGTATAGTCGATGTTTTACCTTTTTTGTGTTTTGCCTGGTCTGCCTGGAGGTGATCTGGTTCTCGCTATAGCCTTGTGCCTGCACATCCCCAATCAGAGCTACTGTTAGTGCATGCATGAATAGTCAAGTTTCAAGTAATTAAATCTGCAGGCACCCTCCCAAAAAATCCAAAAAAATTCTAAGTCTTTGGGCCTCCTTAGCATGTTTCAATATTAGCATCATATTTCTTGGAGGGGGGTCATCATATTTTTGTCAGCCTAGTATTTCTGGGGGGTCATCATATTTCTGTCAGCCTGGTATTTCTGCGGGATCATCATGTTTCTAATATCATTCATTTTTGTTATGATCACCCTGATGTTGTTGTTGCAAGTTTCAATATGACCCGATATTCCGATGGGGGGTCATGTTTCAAATATCGGGTGATCTTAGTTAAGATCACCCCGATGTTGTTTTATCACCTGATGCTGTTGACGTCATTTTTACAATAGGGTGATATCTGCCTATCTGGCGACTAGATTTCCCGAAGGGGGGTGATATTTGAAATATCAATCATGTTCAAATATCACCTCGATGTTACAACAAAGCTACAGTTTGGACCGATATTCTTTTTGGGGGGTAATATTCTAAATATCAGGTCATCTTACGAATATCACCCTTGCCGCTGAAGATCCCCCTAATATTGCCAACATGACAATGACGTCATTAGGATTGGTGGGGTGCATCATGTGGTCTTCGGCATGATGGTGATTATCAGCAGGTATGTTAGAAATCCCCCCTATCGCTGATGAGGAGATGAATATGATGATGACATGGATAAGTGTAGTTAGATCATCGGTGATGTATTTGGTATGAATATGCAGGAGGATCTTTCTTTGACGCATCAGGTTGCGCCGATGAGGGTGGTCATCAGGGTGATAGTTCAAATATCAGGTGATGCGGTCTGGTGATTTTTCTGATAAGGGTGATGTGAAATATCAGGGTGGTGTTTCTTATCGGGTGATGTGGTCATCTGGGTGATATGAAATATTGGGGTGATATTTCATATCAGGATATCATGTAGGAGGTATGATGATGAGGTTTAAGCTAGCTTCATTGGGAGTAAAATCGTTGACATCATATATGCTCACGGCCTAGCTTATAAAGTGTTGAGGAGGTCGTTGCGGGGTGAATGTGGGATAATTAGTTCCCACATGTTTTGAAATATCAGGGTCATGATTCCTAGCGAGAAAATTTCTAAAGTGCACTATCCACTGCATTCCCAAGGCCACGGGTTGGTACGCCAATAATGGCGGATGTTACAGGGCTATGGATGGATTAACCACTAGATTTATGATGTGAATCCCCAGGCGGCGGCGCAGGGCTTGAGATCAACCACTCCCTATCTCCTCCTCTACCTGCTACATTCAATGTTCGAGCACCATTTCTCATGATGTATTGTATCTGGCAAATTTTGAGCCACTCATGTAACTAATGGTTGAGTACAGGTTCTTGCTATTTTATGCAAAACTTGTCACTCATTTGTGGTTGTTGAAAACTGGACAAATCTTGGTGTTGTGATACAATACAACTTCATTGGTGGCCCTATCCTAGATGTCTTGTGAGTTTATGAGTCTCATGTTGTATGTTTCATGCATAAATTCACTGGTTTCATGTTGTTTTATATGATAAATGCTCTGTTGCATGTGTTTAATCATTTGTCTCCAACCTGTGGGCATGTTTTCTTTTGAATCAAGATAGCTAAGGGTTGTTTAAGATCTAGGAATATAATTTTTCTGTATTGAATGTTTAATCTCCTACCTTTGTTCAAGGACCAAATTAAATGTTTCAAGTTAATCATTGAGAAAGTGTGTTGCAACAGGGATACCATTAAGTATGAATGACTAAGCACCTAGTTTTTGGGAAGTATTTGTAAGGCAGGTACTAAATGGTGCAGAAGCACCTACCTAACAGCTGGCCTCCTTGAGGCAGTTAGTTTGTTATAGGTCCGCATGATGACATACATGATCAGGATATAGGATAGTTATCAGCATGATGACAGGGCAGTAGGCTATTTTTAGTATGTTTGACTTTCTCATGTAATAAGGTCCATTGGACCGATGCTATGTATTAGTTCAGCCTAGGAGTATGTGTAGGCAGTTAGAGATCGGGATAAGATAGTCTGAGTTGTCCTCTCTCCCAGCCGCTTGGAAGCTCCCAGCCGCTGGGAAGTGAAGTTGGTAGTACTCGAAGGATTTGTTATATATACCTTCGATCTGTAGGGTTTAGAGATATAGTTTTGATATTGATGTTGCTAGATGTACTGGTGTTGTGTTGAGTTGATATTCAGGAGAGCAGTTCAGACATTGTGAAGCTGTATTCAGGACATTGAATTTCAATTGAATAAGATCTCGCCTTTTGCATTATCTGTTTGCATCTGTGTTGATTTCCTTTCCGTTTTGCAAGTTAATGGGCACTTTCAACCCTTCCACCGGTTGATCCTGCAAATCGGTGGAATGGTCCTGTATCATAGTTTAGATTGCATTTGTGTTTTCTGTTTATGCATTGCATTGTTCAGGAGATCAGTTAGGAGCATGCTGTGAATCAGCCTAGCATCCTCATGTGCTAGGTCTAGAAGATAAACTGTTAGATTTTGGTTTGGAGGTGATCCGGCCCGGTCGTCACATGATCTTTGTGAAATTATGCGGTTGTGAGTGTTTTCATGCAGTGGAAGGATACACAGGAGTCTGCATGTGCGTTTCCAGTCGGAACGAGCCGCATCATCATCTGCGAATCCATCGCCATCAGGATCGGGTCATGAAGTTGTTGAAGTTTGCATGTTGCAGGTGCATCATGATGTTTTGAGTTGGATATATACTCAGTGTATATATCGCAATCAGGATCATCTCTCGGGGAAGGTCATCATCCGCATATCGCTAACGGAAGCGGGTGTGAAAGTTAAGTTTTTTTGGCTAAGTGTTGAAGAATTCATCAGGATGATGTGTGACGTCATCGTCATCAGGATGTGACGTCATCGTCATCAGGATATTAAGAAATCCCTCTATGCGAGTTTATGCTGTCGTCGCTAAGGGTTTAGGCATCGGTGAAGGCAGAAAGTCGTTAAGCATCATCAGGAGGTTTCGAGGAACCGGATGACCAATATCATGATGCTGTTGCTTGTATCGTCGGGCAGTGGAGTGTCGAAGGCAAGTTGTTGAAGTGCAACGTCATCAGGATATTTGGAGCAAACGGATATTGGGATATCCTGCTGACGAAGGTGATATTGAATATCATGATGATGCCGCTTGTATTTGGCACCCGATGAACAGTGCAACCGGAGGATGTTTGCGCCCGTTGATTATCATGATGATGATGATAGGCGACAGACGGAGGAGATAAATAGTAATCGACAGGAGGATATTTGCGATCATCCGAATTATGATGATGCTGTTGAAATGTGATAATGCTGTTGGCGTCCTTAGGAAATATGATGATGATGTTCAGCCGATAGACATTTTTATCAGGTTGTTTGTTTAATTGGCTCTTCCTTCCTGTTAGGTTGCCTCCGTTGCGTCCCACTCTGCGTCATAGTGGTATCAGAGCAAAGGTTAGGATCTTTTGGAAAAGATAAGCAGGATGTCAGATGAAGAAGGAACATCTGAGTTCCCAACAAAGATGACCAACGCTGAGTTGGCAGTTCTGGTGAAGAAACAGATCACAGAAAGTAGGGCCGTGAAGGCTCAGAATCAGGAGTTGAAAGATGAGTTAGCAAAGTTGAGGAGCAGAGTAGGTTCTGGTAGAGAAGATGATAGGGAAGAAGAGGATATCCCTAATTGGAGCGAGGAGGTCGTTCCTGCAGACCAGAGGCCGCTGTTGAATGCCCTCAAGGCCATGGAGAGGAGAACCATGGATGTGAAGCTGGATTTGCCAGTGTTTACAGGTAAGATGGACCCTGATTCAGTAATGGAATGGATAGATTGTCTGAACAATTTCTTTGTAACAGAGGAGATACCAGAACAGCAGAGAGTGAAGATAGCACAGTCAAAGATGAAAGAAGCTGCCTTGACATGGTGGAACTTTGTTCAGGATGATAGAGTGCAGGAGGGAAAACGTAGAGTTGCCACATGGAAGAAGATGATGGAATTGGTAAAGGAGGCTTATATTCCTTTGGATTACAGTATCCAGTTACACAAGAGGAAGCAGAACCTGAAGCAGAAGGAGCTAGATGTCAGCTCATATACAGAAGAGTTCATGAAACTCTGTATGAAGACAAAGGTGAAAGAAAGTGAAGAAGAAAAGGTAGCCAGATACCTGAATGGACTGAGGTTTAATATTCAGGAAGATCTCAGTCTGCATAACCCAGATACAGTGCAAAAAAGCTTTCAGTTGGCATTGAAAGTGGAAGAGAGGTTGAAGAGAAAACAAGAGCAAAACAACAGAGGAAGAGGATCAGCCCACAAGACAAGGCAAACTAATGGGAGTCAAGAAGACACTGGTAAAGGACAGGGACAGTCTGATTTCAGAGGTGGATGGAAAGGTAATAAAGGAAGATTTGGAGGTGGTAGAGGTTCTACTACATTTTCAGGGAAATGTTATACTTGTGGTGAGTTTGGTCATCCATCCTTCAAATGTCCAGAAAACAAAGGTTCATCATCCAGAAATGATGGAACAAGTGACAAGAGAGTACAACTTGTGCAAGAAGAGAAAGAAGAGAAAAGTGTGCAGAGTCCAAACATTTATCAAAAGGATCAGGATGCTGATAATGTTGGATATCCAGAGAGTGGAGAATCATTGATGTTAAGGAGAATTAGTTTGCAGGCATCAAAGGATATGATGCAAAGAAGAGCTCTTTTCAAAACCACATGCAAGAGTAAAGGTAAGGTATGTAAGGTTGTCATTGATACTGGTTCAACAGACAACATGGTATCTCAGGAGATGGTGGATAAACTGAATTTGGAAAGGATCCCACATCCACACCCTTACAAGGCATCTTGGGTGAGTGATAGGCATTCACTTTTTGTCTCTGAACAGGCATATGTAGATTTCCAGATTGGAGCATATCAGGATAGAATTTTATGTGATATTTTGCCCATGGAATGTTGTCACCTACTGTTGGGTAGACCATGGCAATTTGATAGAAGGGTACTATATGATGGGTATGCTAATACCTATACCATCCAGAAAGATGGAAAGACTATTAAGTTGATGCCATTGCAGGCAGATGCTGCAGCACAGAAGGCAGCCAAAGTCATTTTACTGGGAAAGAAGGAATTTGTGCAGATGCCTAGAGGAGTAGGCATAAAGGCAGTTCAGGACACTGCAGGGAAAGGAGTTGTTAAAGACAACAAGCTGAAGAAAGTTTCAGTTGTGACTGACAGGGGTCAGCAACAGGTGCAGAAACAGGTTTGCCCGCAGCAACCAGTTCAGAAGAATGACAAGGATGTTGTCCTAGTTGGGACTATTGCTTGTCCCATAAGAGTTGAAAGGAAGACAGAGTTGAACATTACAGCAGTTCAAGAGGTAGAGGTTCTGGTCAAGCAACCTGACAAACACAAGGTATGTGAGAGACAAGCCTACATTGACAGGCATGAGGATTTACTTGCCAGAAAGCAAGTTACAGTTCAGAAGTCTTGGAGCAGCCAAGAGACAGCAGCAGACAAAGCTGGAACAGGGCAGCACATTGCACAGGCAAAGTGTAAAGGTGGAGGACTTCCATATCCTAACTCATGGGACATGAGTTATTTTCTTTTGGGGAGTATGGTGCAGAAGCACCTACCTAACAGCTGGCCTCCTTGAGGCAGTTAGTTTGTTATAGGTCCGCATGATGACATACATGATCAGGATATAGGATAGTTATCAGCATGATGACAGGGCAGTAGGCTATTTTTAGTATGTTTGACTTTCTCATGTAATAAGGTCCATTGGACCGATGCTATGTATTAGTTCAGCCTAGGAGTATGTGTAGGCAGTTAGAGATCGGGATAAGATAGTCTGAGTTGTCCTCTCTCCCAGCCGCTTGGAAGCTCCCAGCCGCTGGGAAGTGAAGTTGGTAGTACTCGAAGGATTTGTTATATATACCTTCGATCTGTAGGGTTTAGAGATATAGTTTTGATATTGATGTTGCTAGATGTACTGGTGTTGTGTTGAGTTGATATTCAGGAGAGCAGTTCAGACATTGTGAAGCTGTATTCAGGACATTGAATTTCAATTGAATAAGATCTCGCCTTTTGCATTATCTGTTTGCATCTGTGTTGATTTCCTTTCCGTTTTGCAAGTTAATGGGCACTTTCAACCCTTCCACCGGTTGATCCTGCAAATCGGTGGAATGGTCCTGTATCATAGTTTAGATTGCATTTGTGTTTTCTGTTTATGCATTGCATTGTTCAGGAGATCAGTTAGGAGCATGCTGTGAATCAGCCTAGCATCCTCATGTGCTAGGTCTAGAAGATAAACTGTTAGATTTTGGTTTGGAGGTGATCCGGCCCGGTCGTCACATGATCTTTGTGAAATTATGCGGTTGTGAGTGTTTTCATGCAGTGGAAGGATACACAGGAGTATGCATGTGCGTTTCCAGTCGAAACGAGCCGCATCATCATCTGCGAATCCATCGCCATCAGGATCGGGTCATGAAGTTGTTGAAGTTTGCATGTTGCAGGTGCATCATGATGTTTTGAGTTGGATATATACTCAGTGTATATATCGCAATCAGGATCATCTCTCGGGGAAGGTCATCATCCACATATCGCTAACGGATGCGGGTGTGAAAGTTAAGTTTTTTTGGCTAAGTGTTGAAGAATTCATCAGGATGATGTGTGACGTCATCGTCATCAGGATGTGACGTCATCGTCATCAGGATATTAAGAAATCCCTCTATGCGAGTTTATGCTGTCGTTGCTAAGGGTTTAGGCATCGGTGAAGGCAGAAAGTCGTTAAGCATCATCAGGAGGTTTCGAGGAACCGGATGACCAATATCATGATGCTGTTGCTTGTATCGTCGGGCAGTGGAGCGTCGAAGGCAAGTTGTTGAAGTGCAACGTCATCAGGATATTTGGAGCAAACGGATATTGGGATATCCTGCTGACGAAGGTGATATTGAATATCATGATGATGCCGCTTGTATTTGGCACCCGATGAACAGTGCAACCGGAGGATGTTTGCACCCGTTGATTATCATGATGATGATGATAGGCAACAGACGGAGGAGGTAAATAGTAATCGACAGGAGGATATTTGCGATCATCCGAATTATGATGATGCTGTTGAAATGTGATAATGCTATTGGCGTCCTTAGGAAATATGATGATGATGTTCAGCCGATAGACATTTTTATCAGGTTGTTTGTTTAATTGGCTCTTCCTTCCTGTTAGGTTGCCTCCGTTGCGTCCCACTCTGCGTCACTAAACAAACCCCCTTGAAATCCATTCATTGGTATATGTTTATGTTGACCATTCACATGTGTATGTTTATTGACTCCGAGCCCTGGATAGGCACCAGTCTAGTCTTGTATTGAGGTTACACCCCAGGTCCTAGTTTTGCATTCAAACATGAAAAATCACACTCTAAACTTCAAAACCAAACCTTTAGGACATTAGAAGTAGTTTTAGGACTAAAATCCTCTGTCTACGACTGAACATAGGCTAGCCCCTTTGCACTTATTTCACAGTTTTGGTATACACAAAGGAGGATTTATCTGCTTTGTGTCAACATCTCCCTAGTTCACAAGCATATCTTATGGATGTTGAATAGGGAATACCCCCCTTGGTTCTGTAGAGCCTAAAGAAGAAGAGGAGATATCTATAGAGTCTATCTCCTGTACTATTGGCCACTGGCCCAGGAATCATGTTGATCATTGATTGTTACCTTGTAGGGATAACTGGGAATAAGCATCCAGTCGGATTGAGAACTAACAGGATGAAATCTTTCCATATGTACAACATAGTTACAATCGAGCACTACATGGTTCCACAGGGCATAGTCCATTTGAGGTATGTCTTGGCTACCAACCATTGGCTCTAATTGATGTAGCATTACCAACTATGTTGAGTGACCCATCAACACATTCATAAAGAGAGGTAGATAGGGAAACTAAGTTTGTGGAGAAGATATGCCATATTTAGCAACAAGTCCATGAGATACTACAATATAGTAATTAGAAATACAAGGACAGACATGATCAGCATCATACACCTCATCAGTTCAAGGTTGGGGACAAGGTTTGGCTTCATATTCAAAAAGAAAGACTTCAAGGGTCTCATAAGAAACTCCATCCTATTAGATATGGTCCATACACCATCCTCAAACAAGTTGGTGAAAATGCTTTTGAACTCAATTTTCCATCTTTTTCTTGGACTACATCCTATTTTCAATGTTGAATTATTGCGTCCATATTTTCCACTATTGTTGGACACTTTAGATGTTGCAGAACATATAAGTTGCTCAGAGTTGAATCCATACCCTACTTCCCCTCTCACATGTGATAAGATTACTGATGTTGTGGTGAAAACATTGAAGAAACAACAGATTCCTCTCTATCAGGTGGTACAGGCAGGACAACTTCCACATCAAGGAAAATGGTTCACTAAGGACCAGATTGAGAAGAAATTTCCTCATCTATTGCAACACACAGGTGCAATGGGGTCCATTGCCTCTCAAGGGGAAGCAATGATCCCACAAAGATTTAGAATCATTAGGGTGGCATTTGTTCAAGAAACTATATTTTAGTTTTTCAATATTTTTTTCAGTTTTGTCTCAATTCTAGTAATTGGAATTTTCAGAGGCCTTCAGAGTGGAATTTGGGGTCAAGAATTTCATTGGTTTCTTTGAGAAATAGCCATAGGTAGGGCTTGATGCAACTCAATCTAGCTCTTCAATAGATCTTTCCTACGAGTCTAAAAAGTCTAGATTTCGACTAGCTAGCTAGAAGTTATGACTCTTCCTAGTGGGGTTCCGAATTTAGTAGTTTTTTAAAATTTTGAAAATTTGAAAATTTGAATTTTAGTAGTTTTGTCACCTTCCAACTATCCATTTCAAATTCTATGGATAAGGTGACCTTTCACATTATTTCTCATTGTATATAATCAACTTTTTATGCAATAAGATATCCTCTTTGGTTACCTGCAACTTTTTACAAGTTCTACACATTGAGCTTTTGTTTATTCCCACAATACCACAGGCTCAACGCTAGGTATTGTTATCTAAATTCTCCATTAAAATTTAGATCACACATAATCATGATCTTGGGAATCAGAAATATTCTTTTTTCTTATTATTTTATAGTGGGCATGCCTAAGGATTTAATCACCTTAGAGAATGACCCACACTCAGATGTTTTGGAAGTGTATAGAAATTTAGGAGAGAATCAAAAGACTCTCTTATTGGAGGACATTTGTCATTTGCCTAAGCTTGCAACAACTTTATACCTTGCAAAGTGATAGAGGAGAGTGAGTTATCCTCTTGAACCAAGCCTTTAAACATACTCTTCATTTCATGGACTTGGGCCTCCCGTACCTTCAAGTATTTTGATGACATCCCGTAGATTCTTGTATAGCCTAGTTAAGACCATTCAGTCATATATACTTGTAATGCATTGATAAGTAGTTAGCCCCAAGAAGTTATTCACCACATTCATCATAAGGCAAGTGTAAATTCCCTCTAGAACCAAGTGTGTATGTGATCTATGCTCCCCTCTCACCATAGAGTGATCTTGGGTGACCAAAATTGGTTAGTTTCATCATCATGGGACTTACACATCATGACTAGATAAGACAACAAGGTGGGTTTACAAGCATATACATACCCACTTAATTAAAATAGGCTTGTTGGCATGTTTGGTGTATTCCTCTTGACCAAAAGCCCCATCTCCACCCTCACCCCTAGTAAAGCACTAAAGAATAGATAGGTTTTGAAACTAAGATGGGTGAAATTGACTAGCGATCTCCCTCCTATCCTCTAATTGTGTAAAACCTATAAATTTTCCAAAATAAAAAAAAATTCAAAAGTCGAAAAAAAAAATCTCTTAAATACAAAAAAAAATCAAGTACACTCTCATGTCACCTATAACTAGGTGTCAAACAAAACATGTCATGTAATTCCTTGAAGAAAATATTTTTCTTCTTGAGAACCGATGTGTCTAAAACCCATACCTTGTTGAAGAAATCTCTCATCAATTCTTGCATGAAATCCAAGAAGATAATGATAGTGATAGTGATAGTCTTCCCAATCAAAGTGAATATTCCCATCACCATCATGATTTATTTAACTCTAAACAAATACGTAGCCTCATAGATTGATTCATACATCAAAATAGAGATGACATACTTTGTATTATTATCAAATTAGAATCCATATTTCCTATCAATTATAACATAGATAACCTTAATAACATCATAAACCAAGATCCCTCCAACCCAAATCCCAATACTGCCAATGTCAATCAAACTCATGTGGACCTCAACAATTTTATTCCAAAAGTGTCTAGCCTCAACATAAAATAGAAATCATAATGTGATCCTCAACAATAAGGTAAAACCAAAGTTTTGTCACTCAAGTTACCATGACAACCCAATCCATTATAACAATCTAAACCCAACAATCAAAATCCTCAACAAAATCAATCCGCTCAAAACAATAAACACATCCCAACTAATCAAATCAATTTGTAGAATCAATCTAATCCAAGTCATCAACCAAATCAATCCAATCTCAACAATGCAACATACCCGCAATATAAGTGCAATCACAACAAGAAAATAACCAACTGCAACACCCTAATATGCTATTTGACTAAGAATGGAAAGCCATGAAAGACACCATAAGAGGCTTATAAGCAGGAAACTAAACTCAACACAAGGGATACACATTTGAATAGTTATGTCCTTATCCATGAGATAGATCCATAACACAAATCCCTTTTCCTCAACATTTTGAGATTCCAAAGTTTGATATGTATAAGGGGAAAGAGGATCCTTGAGAGCATTTTTCATTTCTAGTCAAGAGATTTTCTTTTTTATGACATGTACTTGCTTAGACTATTTTTATGCAGCTTGGGTGGACAAGCACTTGAATGGTTTTTACATTTACCATAATACTATCACTACATTCAAATATTTAGCTAAAAGATTTGTTACACATTTTTCATGCAATGTAGAGGAAGAAATCACCATGATGGACCTTTGTAATACCAAATAATGAAATGGGGAAAGTTTCTCTTCCTTCTTATAATAATGGAGAGGTTTAGCAAGTCGATTCCCTTGGCCAGTACCTCAAAAACAATTGGTCAATATATTTATTGCAAACCTAAACCAAGAAATAGCATTTCACCTACAAGTCCATTGTGTTTCTACTTTTAATGAAATTATCAAAAAAGGTGTGCAAATGAAAAAATTCCTCATAGCTAAAGGACTTGTTAATATCTTTTCTAAAGATCAATGTCAATCTGAAAAACCCAAATTCTTTAGAAAAATTAAATATGTAGTAGGTGATTGTGTTAACAACTCAAAACATGTTCAAGCTATCCAAAACACCTGTAACATAACAATTCTCATTGTACAACCAAAAAAAGACATGAAACATAGACAATATACACCTCTTAATGAGACAATAGAGGTAGTCTTTCATAAATTGGTTAAATCAAACATGATCATCTTTCCATCTACCAAACCATTCAATGACAATAAGCTGAAGCCAACATGGTACAAGGAAAAAAAATATTGTGAGTACCACAAGATCAAAGGGAATTCTACTAACCAATGTATGAAGTTGAAAAACAATGTCCAAGGCCTCATTGACAATGGGGATATTGAGATACAAGGGGCCACATCATTATCGCCAAATAAATAATTACAGATATATCAAGACCCCTTTCTAAAGCATGGCCAAATGTGTCAATCGACCAAAGCCAAAATTCCCATGATAATAATATTCATGATAATAAATTTCCCTATACATATGATGTTGTAGTAGGCCATATGCACCATTCCAAAAACTAAATAACCACAAATAAAATTAAATCCCCTTCTTGTCTTGTTACTACAAGATGTAACAAAGTCACTATCTAAGGGCCTTCCCCACCTCCTCTTAAGGGGTGATACAATCTCATAGAGCAATTGGAAAAGACTCCAACACAAATATCAATCATGGATGTTTTGAAAACATCCAATGTTCATAAAGATGTATTATACAAATTCCTCCAAGAATCAATAGTCCCAAATAATATTGACCCATTAAAATTTCAAGCTCTTATGGTACATTTTATCCTTAATTCACCACCTAACATTTAGCCAATTCAATATGCTCTCCATAGGTCTAGACCATGACCTTCCTCTACACATTGAAGTTATTATCACCAAACATAAAGCCAAAAGGGTGCTTGTGGATAATGGGGCTGATTTGAATGTTTTCACTTTAATGTTGATTCAACACATGGGGTATTCAGAGCAAGATTTGAATCCTGAAATGATCACCATCAAAGCTTATGGTAATATAGAATGAGAGTCAGCTATAACAATACATATTTCACTTGAAGTGGGACATGTCATACACCAAACCCTATTACATGTCATCAATATTGATCTTCCTTATAATATTCTCTTGGGTCATTCATGGATCTATGCAATGCAACTTGTCATACCCTCCACCTTCCATCAATGTATTAAATTCTCAAACCTAGGAACATAAGTAATAGTTTTTGTCAATCCCCAACCTTTCCAATATTATAAAATGTTGGAAAGTTGCTATCAACCAAATCAATCATTGCCCCATTACTTATGTAATCTTGAATAACAAAACTAAGAAATCTTCTTCATACATATATCTAGCCAATCTTGCATCCACATCTACAACCTCACATCCTAAATCCCTCATGTACTAGCATCTGTACACCTACTAGTGCTACTCTCTATTCCCTCATCTTTGGTATTGAAGCCATTTTTCTAGTTGAGATTAAGAAACCATCCTTGCACATATCTTTGTGTGACCTCATCACTCATGAAGATTATAGAGTGACACAACTACATGAACTATAGATTCTTGATGAACATTGACTCAACGTGCTAAATTAGCTTAGCTACAACAAGTGCATAAAGACTAGAGAATTTGAAATTGGGGACCTTGTGTTCAAAGAAAATAAGAATAGAAATTAGGACCATGACAAATAATGAAAATTTGAGCCAAACCAAATGGATCCCTATGTCATCACCAAATATGGCTCTGGGGCATATGACCTAGAAACACATAACTGTCAAGAGCTAGAGGAGCCTACGAACATTGTGCATCTCAAGCAGTTCCATGCATAATCTAGTAGTAGTGGTTTCATAACATTAAAAAATAATAATTAATAAAAAATTAAAAAGCCTTATCACTTGATCATAATAGAAAGGCACGACGATGTGATCAATTCAAATGGATAAAAGTTGATCTCTCTGCATCCTTACTAATTGCTAAGAAATACCCACCCATGATCGACAACTCCTATACGGTCTCCACTAGATATCCAGAGGCTGTAATCTATCAAACCTCACTCTCCAATACAATATATCACCACATATCCATGGTCACCTTAGTGCGTAGGCATGTGCTTGTGGATAAGTCCAAGTAGACTTTGTCAGGAACTCCACTGACCATGTGCATGTAATATGCTCGAATGCCCACACTTAAAGAAGTGTGCAAGCAATCAAGCTATGCATCTCGTGATGCACATAGTGCCCTAAATCATGGTATAAATGAGTGAGCATACTCCATCCCAATGCACATATAGTCATATTCTCCTCCATCGCACTAATGGTATGAACAAGGCCCCCATGAAGGTGTGTGCCTCATCCATCATGTGTAACAACAAGGGCGATGGTAGTGATCAAAATCTGACAGATGATTGGTACAACCGCAGAACCATGCTCTAACCATGACATGATATTATGGTCAGATGTACTCTAGGGCATGCTATGGCTAAGATAATATACCTGGCTTGCCTTGACATACTCATAGGATTGATGCTCAATGATCTTGACAGTCTCACATTGCACTAGAAGCCATAAAATCTGATGCACATCCTCTAATGTGACTACCATCTCTCCCATTAGAAGATGAAAGGTAGAGGTGTCCACATCCCATTGCTTCATGAGTGCCATCAACATCATAAAATGATACCTAACGATAGGCATTGTGTAAATCCACCATAAACCAACATCCCTAAAATGTGCCTTGTTAGCAGTAGATAACGTCTCAATGTGGCTACACAACAATGTGTACATGTTCCCACTTGCATGCTCACACATCACTTGGGGCACCTGAAATCACACAATTTAATCAAACTATGTCACTATCACATCATCAAAGAATCAAAGTCAAATGTCAACATCATAATTTAGCTAGTTTATCCTGGACACTAGCACCTAGAAAGGACACTAGCGCCCCAGGTAGACATTCACAATCTACAAGGCCTAGTTCGACACAAAAAATGATAAAAATTATTAGAAACTAAATGAAAAGAAAGGATTTCATACTCACCTTGTCCTCATGCATGCCCCATGCTACGCAAACCCTTAGTGCCTCCAGCCTAGGTGGTCAATATGTCCATCGACATGGCATGGCTGCTCTTGTAAGTCACTTGAGATTCTCCAAGCTTCTCCAAAAGTGACATGGTGAAATGAATGGTGAGAAAGTGAATTCCTTTTACTACTTCTAGTAAACCAATCAAATTCCATCTTCCTATTTAGGGTCAAAAATCAAAATTATCAACAATTTTGAAACATATTTTTTTGGGGTGATGCAAGATTGCCCTTACACCACTGGATGCTCCTGCATCAGACACCCAGGGTAATTTGAGAAGTGAACCTATCACGTCTTAGGTGTTTGTGTGAGGAAAACCCAAATGGTCAACCTCTGCCTTAGACAACCAAGAAGAATCTTCAATTGGTCTTCCTTTCCATTTCACTAGATATTCTTCATATTGCCTGTCCTGGGTACTTCTTCCCATAGCTATCCAAGATCTGTTCTATCTCCTCCGTTAGAGTAGATGACAGAATACTCCACTGTTCTTCTGTTGTTCCATCCTCTATACCACCCTCATGATATTTTGTTAAATCAGCAATGTTAAACACAGGGGAAATATTAATCCCACTCAGCAGCTCTACCTCATATGCATTTCTTGAATCATGCTTCTTTAGGATTCTGCATGGTCCAAATTTCTTCATTTTAAACTTATTGTATGTTCCAATTGGGAACCTTTCTTTTCTCAAGTGAACCATGACTTCATCTCCTACCTAGAACTCCTTATACCTCCTCTTCTGATCTGCCTTAGCCTTGTACTAAATATTCATCTTATTAATGTGCTTTCTCACCTCTTCATGCAAATTCTTCAGATGTTCTACAAAGTCTTCAGCCTTAACACTTGTATTTTCTCTTGTGTCCAGATTCCTTAACTCTGAAGCATTTCATGGACTATTTCCATATACAACCTAGAATGGTGATTTACTAGTACTCTTATTGACAGAATTGCTGTAAGCAAATTTTGCCTATGGTAAAATCAAATCCCATCCCTTGGGCTTATCTCCTACTAAGCATTGTAGCAGGTTACCCAAACTCCTATTCACCACTTTTGTCTGTCCATCAGTTTGTGGATGGTGTGCAGAACCAAACTTCAAATCTGTCTTCAACTTCTTCCATAATGTCCTCCAGAAACAACCAACAAACTTGGTATCTCAATCTGAAACTATGCTCTTTGGCAGACCATGTAATCTCACCACCTCTCTGAAAAATAATTCAGTAATATGAACAACATCATTAGTCTTCTTGCAAGAAATAAAATGTACCATCTTTGAAAATCTGTCCACCACTACAAAAATGGAATCATATCCTCTTTGTCTCCTTGGTAAACCAAGAACAAAATCCATACTGATATCATCCCATGGCTTCTTTGGTACAGGTAATGGCTGATATAGACCTGTGTTCTAACTTGCTCCTTTTGCCATCTGACATACTCTGCAACTCTGCACAAATCTCCTCACATCATGCTGCAACTGTGGCCAATAATAATTTTCACCAACAATAGCAATGGTCTTATCTCGACCAAAGTGTCTGGCCAATCCTCCACTATGCTTCTCCTTAATCAAGTTCTCTCTCATGGAACCCCTTAGAATGCACAACTGGCTTCCTCTAAACAACATGCCATCTTGGATTATAAAATTCAACCATTTTGTCCTGTCCAAAGTAAGAGGTTCCAAACAAGCTTTCCAGGCCTCTGCAAAATCTAGATCCTTAGGATACAAACTTTTGAGCTCATTGTACCCAACAACCTCTATCTTCATTTCTGTCAACAAATTTTGCCTTCTTCTCAAGGCATCTGCAACTTTGTTGGACTTCCCACTCCTGTGCTTCAAAACAAAAGTATAGCTCTACAGAAACTCAACCCATTTTAAGTGCCTTTGGTTCAACTTCCCTTGACTACTAAGATATTGCAAAGCTTGATGATTAGTATATAAAACAAACTCTTTTGGCAACAAATAATGTCTCCATTTCTTCAAAGCATGAACTATTGCATAAAATTCTTGATCATAAATAGAATACTTTTTCTTGGCATCATTAAGCTTCTCACTAAAATAGGCAATGGGCTTACCTTCTTGGCTCAAAATAGATCCTATACCACTACCACTAGCATCATAATCTACTTGAAATACCTTATTAAAATCTGGAAGTGCCAAAATAGGTTGTTCTACAACTTTTTCCTTCAATGTATCAAAGCTCTTGTCTACTTCATTAGTCCATCTAAACTCTTTTCTATCCCCTCTCATTGTCTCGGTTAGGGGTACACAAATGCTACTAAAATTCCTCATAACCTTTCTATAAAAACTTGCCAAACCATGAAAAGATTTTACCTCCATTGCACTCCTTGGCATAGGCCATTCAATGATAGCCCTTAGTTTTTCTGGGTCCATCTTAAGACCTTCTTCTGAGACAACAAATCCCAGGTATTCCAACTCCTTCTTTGCAAAACTACATTTCTTCAGATTAATCAGTACCTCGTTCATGAGCCACATGAATGTGCTCTGTGCATTGGTTAGCCCAAATGGCATGACTAACCACTCATACAAACCTTCCTTTGTCTTGAAGGCTGTCTTCCATTCATCTCCTTCTTTGATACGGATCTGGCGATACCCACTCTTCAAGTCAATTTTTGTGAAGTACTTGGCTCCACTCAAACAATCCATAATATCATCCATTCTTGGCAATGAAAATCTATATTTGATAGTTATCTTATTGATGGCTCGAGAGTCTATGGGCTGCCTTGTTTGGCAAACTGGCTCCTGGTATCAAATCCATTTGATGACTTATCTTCCTTACTGGTGGCAAACCTTCTGGTACATTATCAGAGATAATGTCCTGGAACTCTTCCAACATATCTGAAACTTCTACTGGTACATCCTCATAGTTCTCTTGACTAATCTTAGGAATCAATGCAAAGCAATGATACTCATGCTTCATACCCTCCAAAAATTTTCTACCATCTACCAAGCAAATTCTGGCAGTACTACCGGCCTTTTCTTCCACCTCCTTCAAGGGCTTCAACTTATGACGAACTCCATCCTTTGTTAGGGAATATGTGTTTGCACAGCCATCAAGGACAACGCTCCTATCATACTACCATGGCCTCCCCAATAGCATATGACATTCATCCATCGGTATGATATCACACAGCACCTCATCATGGTAGTCCCCAATCTTGAACTTCACTAAACACTGCTCATTGACCAAAGCTCTATGGTCCTTTTGCAACCATGCAATCTGATATGGATGTGGATGCTTTCTTCTTGCCAACTTCAACTTGTCAACCATCTCTTCTGAAACAAGATTGTCAGTACTTCCACTGTCAATAATAATGTCACAACACTTACCTTCACATTTGCACCTTGTGCAGAATAAACTCTTCCTCTGATTTGGCTCTTTTTTCTCATTCAACGAAGTTCTTTTGACCACTGGGGTTTTTCCCCTTTCTGCATCTTCATCTATAGGTGCAACTCGTGCATTACCTTCAGGTCTTCTATTTGTCCTTCCTTGATGTTGCAGACACTCATATACTTGATGCCCTTCTTCTCCACATTGGAAATAGGTTCCTCTGAAACCTCCTCTTCTGAGTCCTTGCCTAGTTCTGCCTCTTCCTCTTCCTCTTTGCTCACCATTGTTCTGGTCACGAGGGTGGTAGACGTTATCCCCTCTCTAATTTTGAATAGTGCCAGCTTCTTCACTTTTCTTTTGATCTTCATTACGAACTCCATGGGGCCTTCCACCAGTCCTTCCGTGTTGACCTCTTCCCCTTTGCTTGCTATCAAATCTTTTATTCAGCTTCTCTTACACCTTCAGGGAAAATTGGAATGCATCTTCTATGGTGGTCATTCTGACTAGGCTCAGCTCCTCTTGAATACTCGGCCTCAACCCATTAATGTTGAAGAGACCTAATGTCTCAAGTTACTGCTTGGAACCTCATTCATTCATCAATTTTGTACATAACATGTACTTGTTCATCATTCATAGTTCATTGGCAAGTTTTGAACTGTCAGTGAACTCTTGAACTTTGCTCATTCAGTAGGTTCAATGGTTTGATGGTTCAGCAGGTTCAATGGTTCAATGGTTTAGCAGGTTCAATAGTTCAATAGGTTCAATGGTTCAATGGTTCAACAGGAACAACTGATATGTGATATGTTTATCAGCATAATGTTGGCCATCGACTGAACTTGTGATAGTTACTCCAATGGTCTTCTGTTACTCTGATTAATGATGAAGGCTTAGATGTTGGTGGGACAAGGAATCATCGGTGTGAATGGTGGAGTGGTCGCTGATGGTTTTTCGATGAGCCTTAGACTGGCATCGTTGGCAATAAAATTGCCGATGATAGTCTTACTGAGTGTTTGAGTATATAAACTGGGATATCAAACGTGAACTAGTGAATATGGGACTAAAAGTCTCACATGAATATGAAGAGTCAAGTGATGGTTGGAATAGAGATGCTGGGTCAGTTAGAATGTATGGTTAGGATAGAAGTTAAAAATGCTTTTGCTCTTGAAGACTGTGTTATATACAGGTTCGGTGAGGTCGTCAATGTACAATTAAGATTCGATCAAATTGTTCATTCTGTAAATATACAGAGGAAATGAACTATGTATATGATTTGAGAATCAATGCCTGAGAAAGAAGGCTATGATCTTTATTGTAACTTTTAAGCTTACTGCAAATAAAGATTGTCTCTCTTGTGGTGGTGGGTTTTTTACTTGAAAGGGTTTTCCCATGTACATCTGGTGTTGTTCTTTGTTATCTTGTGTGTTTATTCTATACTTTTCTAGTGTGTTCATCTTTGTATTTGAATTAAAAGTTACTTGTTTGCATTATCCCCTTTGAATTGACATTAGGGAAGCTGTATTCCGCACCTCTGCTTTCCTTACAAGTGGTATCAGAGCCTGGCCAGTTGTGTTATCCTTGTTGGTAGGTTGGGTTTTTTGTGTCAGTTCTGTGAGTCAGAGTTTTGTAGATGTCTATTTTGTTAAATAAGATGGCAAGTACATCAGGAAAAATAGACATTGAAAAGTTTAATGGCACAAACTTTGAGTTATGGAAGCTTAAGGTTGAAGATATGCTAGTTGACAGAGATCTTTGGGTTGCTGTGTCTGGGACTAAACCTTCAGGTATGAAGCAAGAAGATTGGGACCTGGCAGATAGGAAAGCCAGAGGACTGATAAGATTAAGTCTAGCGGATTCTGTTCTATTGAACGTCCATGAGGAGAAGACTGCAAATGCTTTGTGGAAAAAATTGGGAGATATTTATCAGGGAAAGTCCTTGGTAAATAAACTTTTCCTCAGAAAGAAATTATACTCTCTGAAGATGGATGAAGGAGCATTTGTAGCAGAAGATCTGAACACTTTTAATACGTTTGTTGCACAGTTGAATTCTGTAGGTGTAAAAATAGAAGAGGAGGACCACTGTATGCTTTTGTTGTGTTCCTTACCTAACTCATGGGATCATCTTGTAATGGCTATTGGAAGTGCAACAACTACATTTACAACTGAAGCTGTTGTTGCCTCACTATTATCTAAAGAGATGCAGAGGAAATCTTCTGAGATGGCCAAAGAGGCCCTATCTGTTTGAGGTAGATCAAAGGAAAGAGACAAGAAGAAAGACAAGAAGTCTAAGTCTAAATCAGAGGGGAGATCAAAATCTCCTGGTAAAAATTCCAAGGTGAAGTGCTGGAATTGTGGGCAAAAAGGACACATCAGAAAAGATTGCAAAGAGGAGAAAAAGAAGAAGAAGAAGAATTTCTTTGACACCCATTCTTCTCAGAGTGATGTTGATGCCTTCATTGCAGCCTTGGCAACGCTTGCATCTAAAGATGTATGGTTGGTGGATTCAGGAGCATCTTTTCATATGACATCTCATAGAGAATGGTTCACTAAGTATGAACAGTATGCTGGTGGGAAGGTATTCCTGACAAGTGATTCGACACTAGAAATTGTTGGCTGAGGAAGAGTCAGAATCTAATTCCCGAATGGCAGAATAAAGGGAATGAATGGAGTACTACACATACCAGGTTTGGCTCAAAATTTACCTTCTGTTAGTAAGCTTAATGATGTTGGAGTGCAAGTTACTTTTGTGAATGGTGGCTATAAGATGACTAGAGGTTCTATTGTATTAGCAAAGGATGAACGCATTAGAACTTTGTATAGGTTAGATGCTAAACCAGTGTGCTGTAATAATGTCTCTGAAAAATCTAAAAAAGCTACTATTGTAACACATGATGCAACCTCTATGGAAGTTAAACTTCCTGCAGAGAAAATAATGCTCTAGCATCATAGACTTGGTCACATAGGTGAAAAAGGTTTAAAAACTTTGAAAAACAAAAACCTGGTAGATGAGCTGATTGATTGTAATCTAGAATTTGATTTTTGCGAACATTGCATATATGGAAAACAGAACCATGTATCTTTTTACTCTAGTTCTCATAAATCTTCTGGTGTTATGGACTATGTACATTTTGATGTTTTTGGTCTAGTTGATGTTCCTTCTCTGTCTAAATCAAGCTACTACATATCATTTATTGATGATTATTCAAGGAGGGCATTTGTATATTTAAAAATAAATAAATCAGAAGTGTTCAATTGGTTTAAAGAATTTAAAAATCTAGTGGAAAATTAGACTAGTAGAAAAATAAAATGTTTGAGAATGGATAACGGTGGTGAATATTGCAATGCAAATTTTGATAAATTTTGTCTTGATCATGGAATAAAAAGGCATTAGACTACACCTTATACCCCATAGCAAAATGGAGTTGCTGAAAGGTTAAATCGATCATTGATGGAGAAAGCAAGAAGTATGTTAAATTATGTTGGTCTTGAACAAAGGTTCTAGGCTGAGGTAGTTGCTACAACTTGTTACTTGCTGAATCGTTCTCCTCTTTCAGCATTCGTTGATAAGACGCCTATGGAAGCATGGTCTGGAAAGAAGCCCTCTCTAAGACATATTTGTATCTTTGGCTATGAGGCATATGCTCATATTCCTAAGGTAAAAAGATCTAAGTTGGATAACAAGGCAGTCAAATGTATCTTTATTGGCTATGGAGTCGGTGTTAAAGGGTACAAGCTTTGGAATCCTGAAACTGAAAAGGTAATTTATAGTAGGAATGTAATTTTCAAAGAGCTAAAACCTTTGGTTATTTATCCTCAGCTGGAGAAGACAGAAGAGAATAAAGAAAACAGTGTTGTTAATATTCTTCTAACTCCTGTAAAAGAGGAACAACAAGCAGCAAGTGTAGATGGTTCAGAAGTGAGTTTGAGTAGCTCTGAAGATTCAGATCCAGAGCAAGAACCTAAAGCTGCACCTCAACGATTGAGGAGGTCTACACATGACAAAAGACAACCCGATAGGTATGGATTTTCAGTACTTGATTCAAGTTGTGCCTATGCTTTGCTAACTGATATTGATGAACCTAGGACTGTGAAAGAAGCCATTAGTTTACCTGATTCAGATTCTTGGTTGGAAGCCATGGATAGCTAAATGTCATCGTTGGAGAAAAATGGAACCTGGGATCTGGTGCCCTTGCTTGAAGGTAGAAAACCTGTGGGCTGTAAGTGGGTATTTAAAAATAAATATGGTCCAGATGGTCGTATTGAAAATTACAAGGCAAGACTAGTTGGTAAGGGGTATTCCCAAAAGGAAGGTATAGATTATGGAGAAATCTTTTCTCTTGTAGCTAAGCTAACATCCATTAGATTTCTGTTGTCACTTGCAGCAGCATATGATTTTGAAATTGAGCAAATGGATGTGACGACAGTATTTCTTCATGGGGACCTTGAAGAAGAAATTTATATGTCCCATCAAGAGCATTTTGTAGTAAAAAGTAAAGAACATCTGGTATGTAAACTTAAAAAGTCTCTTTATGGTTTGAAGCAATCTCCTAGAATGTGGTATGAGAAATTTGATACATATGTTTTATCTTTGGGATATGTGAGATCTAAATCTGATCATTGTGTCTATTATAAAACTGATGGTTATTGGATTCTTATGATTGCACTGTATGTGGATGACATGTTATTCATTGGCAATGGTAAGGGGAATCTCATAATTAAAATCTCAGTTGTCCTTGAAATTTGAAATGAAGAATTTGGGGGCAGCCAAGTACATTCTGGGAATGGAAATCAAAAGGGACAGATCTAAGAGAAAGATTTGGCTCAGCTATAGCAAGTATATTACTATTGTTCTTGATAAATTCAATATGTCTGATTGCAAACAGTTAGTTATTCCAGTTTTGCAAGGAACGAAACTATCTATTGAAGATTGTCCAGAATCTTTGAGTGAAATTGACGACATGAAAAAAGTGCCTTATGCAAGTGTTGTTGGCAATTTAATGTATGCAACGGTCTGTACCAGACCAGACATTACCTAAGTAGTGGGAGTTTTGATCCAGTTTATGGCAAATCCAGGCAGATCACATTGGGATACTGTGAAGAGAGTCATGAGATATTTGAAGGGAACTTCTGACTATGCTATTTGCTATCATGGGAACTTAGTTGGATCTTAGAAATCTATCTACATTCAGGGATATGTTGATTCTGATTGGGCAGGGGACATTGACAGTAGAAGATCCACCAGTGGATATGTATTCACATTAAATGGTGGTGCTATCATTTGGATGAGCAAGTGGCAGGTTGTAGTTGCTTTGTCCACAATAGAGGCAGAGTACATGGCAGCTACTCATGCATGCCAAGAAGTCATTTGGTTGAAGAGGTTGTGTTCTGATGTCAGTTTTGATGCAGGGCAGATACAAATTCATTGTGATAGTCAAAGTGCTATATGTTTTGCAAAAAATCCTACTTTTCATGCTAGGACAAAACATATTGATGTTCAATATCACTTTGTTTGTGATATGGTGGAAGACAAAAAGGTCAAGCTGGAAAAGGTTGATACTTTGGATAATGTTGCAGATGCCTTGACTAAACCTGTGAGCATAGCCAAGTTCAAATGGCATTCAGATGAGATGGATCTTCAGGCTCATAATTCTCAGTAATTATATGAGGTTTAAGAGGTAGAAATAATCTCTTCGACAAGTGGGAGATTGAAGAGACCTAATGTCTCAAGTTATTGCTTGGAACCTCATTCATTCATCAATTTTGTACATAACATGTACTTGTTCATCATTCATAGTTCATTGGCAAGTTTTGAACTATCGGCAAACTCTTGAACTTTTCTCGTTCAGCAGGTTCAATGGTTTGATGGTTCAGCAGGTTCGATGGTTTAGCAGGTTCAATGGTTCAATGGTTCAACAGGTTCAATGGTTCAACAACAACAACTGATATGTGATATTTTTATCAGCATAATGTTGGCCATCAGCTGAACCTGTGATAGTTACTCTGATGGTCTTCTATTACTCTGATGAAGGATGAAGGCTTGGACATTGGTGGGACAAGGAATCATCGGTGTGAATGGTGGAGTGGTCACCAATGGTTTTCCGATGAGCCTTAGACTGGCATCGTTGGCAAAAAAATTGCTGATGATAGTCTTACTAAGTGTTTGAGTATATAAACTGGGATATCAAATGTGAACTGGTGAATGTGCGACTAAAAGTCTCACATGAATACGAATAGTCGAGCGACGGTTGGAATAACGATGCTGGGTTAGTTAGAACGAACAGTTAGGATATAAGTTAAAAATAGTTTTTCTCTTGAAGACTGTGTTATGTACAGGTTTGGTGTGGTTGTTAAAATACAATTAAGATTCGATCAAATTGTTCATTCTATAAATATACAGAGGAAATGAACTGTGTATATGATTTGAGAATTAATGCTTGAGCGAGAAGGCTGTGATCTTTATTGTAACTTTTAAGCTTACTACAAATAAAGATTGTCTCTCCTGTGGTGGTGGGTTTTTTACCTGAAAGGGTTTTCCCACATACATCTGGTGTTGTTCTTTGTTATCTTGTGTGTTTATTTTGTACTTTTCTAGTGTGTTCATCTTTGTATTTGAATTAAAAGTTACTTGTCTGCATTATCCCCTTTGAATTGGCATTAGGGAAGCTATATTCCACACCTCTCCTTTCCTTACAAATGTAATGGGCTACCTTCTCCTTGTTGGGCTCTGCACGACTAGTTCTAATAGTAATCTTATAAAATTCTTTTGTATACTCCTTAACAGACCTGTTACCTTGCTTTAGTCCTTGCAACTTCTTCAGCAACTCCATCTCATAGTCCACAAGAATGAACTACTTCTTCAGTTTCTCCACCATCTGATCCCATCTGGTGATCTTTCCTTTTCCTCTTCTGTTCCTCTCTAACTAGACCTCCTTCCACCAAATATTGGCATGGCCCTTCAATTTTGTTTTTGCAAACTTGACCCGATCTGGGTCTTCTACATCTTCATACTCAAAGTATTCCTCCATGTCATTGATCCAATCAATAAGCTATTCTGGTTTCAAATCTCCAAAATATGTAGAAACTTTGATCCTGGGCCTCTTTCCAATATTTGAAATGGCCCTCAACAACCTAACTTTTGTAGGATCTACTACAACTTTGTGTTCTTCCTCGGATAACTCTTCTTCAGCTTCATCCTTGCTTTCTTCTCTTGCTCTCGGATCAAACCCTCTTCACAGCTCCTCTTGTAATGCATCAATCTACCTTTGTAGGGCTCTAAAACCCTCTTCTATCAAAGCATTCCTCCCAACATGATTTCTTTGTGGAGGCATCTTGGTCTCCGCAACAAAGCCACAACCTCAGGTCCTGGTGCAAATTGCCTCATGGTCAGTGATCTATTTACACACTCAAGAACCCTTGCTCTGATACCACTTGATGAAGGGGGTAAATCATAAAATGCACAACAACAATAATTGCACACATAAAATAGAACTTTCTTTATTGATTTGGACAACTTATTACATTATAGAAGCTCAAATACAATCAGAGGAATCAACCCTCCACAGGCTGCAACACATTACAGCTTCCTATTCCCAGACTCTAGAATCATCTGGCCTCTGTAACCCCAAATCAACTAAGGTTTCTATTTTCCTGCCTATTCTTGACTCTACACTACCCCCTTAACTCTACTGCTACCCAAGGTTCCCAAAAATGGTTATTAATAGCCTTTTTGGCGGCCAACAACCTAATTTTGAAATTTGCATCTCCCTCCAAAAATAGGTCAACTTCTGGGAGCCATAACTTTTGATCCGGGTGTCCGATGGACAAACCATTTTATGTTTCAGAAAGATCGTAGAGTGCTCTACGCACTAAGAACCAACTCTGCCAGTTCTAGGCTTGTACAATATGGTTTAGTGCCTCAAACCTAAGTTTGAATAATTTTCAGGCATTTTTTAGGAAACAAAAACTTTAATATCTTTTAGCTCGCAAATGATCTTTGTACGATTCCTTCGCCAAAGGTCTTATATTTTTGTTATGTAACTTCCTGTAAATTTTCACTTCAATCCATGCCCAAATGCAAACTTTCTAAAAATAGAAGGTTACTATTTTTAGCAGTTTAGAAAAACTGAAAGTCCTACATCATTATTCAAGCGATTATGGAACTAGAACCACAAATTTTGAAAAGAAATGGAAAGAACATCAACAATTTTGAAACACATATTTTTGTGGGTGATGCAAGATTGCCCTTACACAACTAGATGCTCCTGCATCACAAATATTTTTGGGTGATGCAAGATTGCTCTTGAACCAGGGATGCTCCTACATCAGGTGTAGGCTCTAAGTGATATGGTGAAGAAATAGATTGATATGGTGGAGACCACCCTCTCTCCAATAATTGAAGATGCTTGGTCCTATGTCAAGAAGTTCTATAGTTGCCCCTCAAGAAAGCTAGTCATGGTGCAATTTATGAGTAGAACTAACATAGCATGGAAACTGAATGACATCTTAGAAATTCATAAGGCCAATGAGGAATGTAAAGCAAACTTAGATTTAATTGGACAAATAATAAAGGTAATGTAGACCTATATTCATCAACTAGTCTAGTAGGGATTGCCCTCACCAATAGATGATAATCAAAAAGTGTTTGCACATGACAGATTTCTAGAGCTAGTGAATGAAAAGAGCCAAGAAGAAACTTTATAGATTGATTATCCTCATTTCATTTTTTATGGGTCTACCATATCCTTAGGGAGAGAGAAAGATACTCAAGGCAAGAGAGAAAGAGACTCAAGGAGAGAGGAAGAGAGAGACATAGGGAGACAAGAAGAGGTATACATAGGTGGGGAGAGAGAGAGAGATAGTGTGAGAGATATGTTTGGAATAATTAACATTTCACCTTCTATATGTTTAAAAATTTTCATTACCTTAGTTTCACGTTTTATATACATTTGACATTATATGTGTAGTTAGAGGGGAGAGAAAAAGAGTTCAAGAAAGAGTAGAAGAGAGGATGATAGAGAGATCAAAAGCTTTAAGAAATGTGCTCATGTTTCAAACTAGGTAAAATTTTGACTAAAAACCTGGAAAAAGGCATATCACGTGATTTTGGCCCATATGCTATATTTTAATCCCCTGTTCTATGCTTTTTATGACATGTAAAGATTCAATTGATGCTTTTGAAGTTCTACAATGATTGGCTAACAAAATTAGTTCACTTTTTGTTCTTGTATTGATATAGAAAATTCCAATTACATGTTTTTAAATCAAATTTGATATTGCAAATCATTATTTTCATGTTTTGATGAATTGCAACACTTGATTGAACAAATTAACTAGTTTTTTGTCTTATATTAACAAAAAAATATGACTATACATGTTTTTTTGAATTGAAAATCATATACTATTAATTCAAACTATCACAGTATAGTCAGTATGGCCCAAGAAGCCATAGAAGTAGAAAGTTACATCATTTTCAATTCAACCAAGGAAAGCAATTAATACAGTACATTCAACAAAATCACTACAAAGTTCAGTGCTATATTTGAGACACAATGGAAACAAATGTAATATTGCTGAGACACCTTTCAAATATGTCTTCAACTATTTATTATTATCATCCCTAGTCTCATAAATTAGCTTGTCTAAACTCCTAGGCTCTATAATAGTGTACAGGTTCATGTTGGTAAGACACACTGCTTTGCTTGATAGGTGTTGTCATTGATGGCAACTAAGATCATCCCAATCATCCACATAACACAATTTGTTCATACCAGAAGTCAGATTCAAAATTTGTCTAAGTATGGGCAGTTAAGAATAGAGCAGTAACAGGGTCTGATATTTTGGTCCGGATCTCTCCGGTGGAAAGTCATGATTAGCTAAAGATATAGGGGAGTCATATGCATTGTTAAGATAGTCAAAATCTAGATTTTTGTCCTCTGGTGATGAAGGATTCAAAAGATATTAACCTCTAAGTACTGGGTTCTAGTTTGGCAGAGCAGATAGAAGAAGAATAGGCCGACCTTGCAGAAAATCTTGATTTCAGATGTATGGAAGTTGTTTGTTGGACAAATGGTGATGATCAATGATAGTGGATGACATGAGTGATGTTTTTCAAGAACAAGTTTTGGACCGCACCTTTATGCATAGATCTAGCCAACAAAGTAGAGCTTTCATAAAAGTTCTAAGTGTTGTTGTAGCCAACTAGTAAGAGATTGCAAATCAAGATGAGTATATATCTAGCCAATTGTTGTAGATAATTTTGTGTGTTTGGTGTGCACGAATAAGGTGTATGTGAGAAGAGAAAAAATCCTAAGTGCAAATGAAGGTAGAACAGTAAGAAGAGCAGAGCAAAGATGAAATGTGTAAGATCAGTTTTTGTACTTAACCAGAACTGAAACGCTTGCATGGGTAGATGCTATTAATCAGTTCAAATCTCTATCATTTTCTTGTAATATTTCCATAGGTACTGAGCCTCCATTTGAGTAGTGAGCTCTGGGCAGTGAGCCCAAATTCATGTGCATTCCCATTTGTAAAATAATTTTAACAAGGTATTAATTCTTGTGAGTTAACCCCCACCATGGTTTTTCCCTTAACTGGGTTTCCACGTCAAAAATCTTGTTGTCCAATGTGTTGATTATGTTTTTTCTTCTGTGTTAATATCATATGCTTTAATGTTTGCATCATTATTCAAATTGACAATAGAGAAAGAAGTTTAAAAGAAAGATTTTGGAGACAATTGATTCACCCCCCTCTTAATTGTCTAGGTTAATTCCAACAATTGGTATCAGAGTGAGGTTCCTTTGAAAAGCCTAATAGCTTGAGAAAAAGATCTTGGAAGAAGTTTCAAATGGGTTCACTCAAAGATCAACTTCAGGTGGCCCTAGAAGAGCTTGTTTAGTCTAAATTAGAAATTAGTAGTCTAAGAGGTGAACTCAAAGATTCTGATGATACCATTGAAATGTTAAAAGATAAATTAAAGAAATCTTTGTAAAGGAAAAAGGGGCTACTTTTACAGCTATCCAGTTTACCTGAAGAAAATGGCATGAGTGAAGTTTTGGAAGAAAAGACAAAGGAATGTGAGAAGTTGTCAAAAGAAGTTGTTGTTTTGAAAATTGAAATGGAATTTGAGGTGATGAGGTAAACCAAAGAAAGTGAAGATAGGAACAAAATTGAAGAAGAGATGAATCAAAAACTAAGAGAAAAAATTGAAGAATATTACAAATTGGATAGAATAGCTAGACATCTAGAGTTTGATCTACAAGGAAGTAGAGACAATGAGAGAGAACTTGAAAGGAAAATTGTCATTCTCAGACATGACCTAGAAGTTGCAAATGAATATAAGGAGAACTTCAAGATAAGCTCAACAAAACTAGAAGCACTGCTAGAAGGACAGAAAAAGGTTGATGACAAGCATGGTCTTGGATATGAGAAAGGTGAAAGCTCTGGATCTGGATAGAGAAATTTTCAACCAAGGAATAAAAGAGACAGAACTAGAAAACCTCTGGTAAGATAGCCTAATGCTCAAAGATATCCATCATTCAATGTAAATTGTTTCAATTGCAATAGATTTGGTGATAGAGCTACTCAGTGCAAAAGCAAAGAAAATCAAAATGGTCCATCCTTCTCTCATCAATGCTTCAAATGCAAGAGGTATGGTCATAAATCCAATGAATGTAGAAGTATGATAATAAATAACTCTAATGGCAATTCTTTCAATGGCTACTACTTTTTGTGTAATGGATATGGACACATGGCTAATAAGTGCAAATCAACAGGAAATCCAGTTTATAAGAAAGGGAATATTGTGTGCTTTAATTGCAATAAATATGGTCATATTGCAACATTTTATAGAAGTAGGAACAATGGAAGAAGAGGTCTGGTAAATAGAAAACTGGATGAGTAGAGACAAGACAAAGGCAAAGGAAAAATTGATGTGAATGAGACTCAGAATGAATTAAACATGATATGGGTCAAGAAAACAATTATGAATGACAGTATCAGAACCGCACCAGAATCTGGTGCTGAAAATTCCTCCTGAAATTGATTTGGGAGCCTTGGCTCAGGGGGACCAACATTGTAAATCAAATTCCCCCAACCAGTAAGTGAGTGCCTAGATCTGGCACAATAAGAAAAGGTACCTTAAATTGATTCAGAATAGTTGGAAGGATTTCCAAAAGAAAAGAGGTGGATATGGTAAATTGCGTAGTAATTTATGTGAAACTATTCAACAAACAGAGCAACCGGATGTATTAGGGTAGAGCATTTATTACAAAGACAAATTAGGTGTTGTGAAACATAAAAAGATAATTCATTTCTGATTTAGATCACTTTGCATCAGAAGAAAGCAAGAAGAGGAGAAGTAAATGAGTTCAGAGCTGAGAATTTCCAAAAATTGAAGCACGAAGAGGATCTCCAAGCAAAACCCTGATCTATGGCACAAGGTATTTCTCTTTTCTGCAAAACTTCTTGAATTCTCAATCTTTGCAAATGGCTGCACCTTTACTTGTCAATATCATTGAGAGGCCCCATCCTAAATTTAAGAAACATCCCTATAAATCTAATGAAGTCAAGCGGCTAGGTGCCTTCTTGAGTGTTCCATATGGGGTTTTACATGTTGAAGACATTAGAGCATACATTCATTGCAATATAGAAGAATTTGGGAATCTAAAACTAATGGAGATGTTTAAGAACCATTTAAAATATGATAATTACCAACTGAGACCTAAATTTGAAGCCCTTGAAAGCAAACACTTTTTGCAAATGATTGAATTTATGTCTTTTGATGAAAATGAATGGGTTCGGTACATCTTAAGTTGAATGGGTAAAAGCACAAAGTTGTGTCACAAATTTATAAAGGAAACGACCAACGTTGATCCAACTTTTAAACTTGAATCACTAAAAACTGACATATATGTTTTGAATTTTGAAATGATGTAAACTAATAAAATATTTATTTTTTAGTATATTTTATGTTTGTATTTTTTTTAAAATTTAAAAATTTATTTGAATATAGTTTTTAATAAATTGACACTATAATTTAGATGCTGATAAAATGCTGAAAAATGAAGTTACATGAGACGTCAATCTTTATATAGTAAATTTTATTCTTTTTTCTTCAATTTTTTTATGTGTATTTATAATGTGAAACTTTAGTGCATGGATATATTTTTTTTCAGCTTTGATAAATATATATTTTTAAATAAATAATAAAATGTGTGTATTAAAACGTAGTTGTTTCCATTCGACATCAACTTTCATATTAACTATTTATCTAAAATAGAAAAAATATTATACCATCTTGATATAAATTCTTTTATCTAGTGCAACATATTTTTTTCAAATTTTTTAATAAGTTTTACTATTTTTCCTTAACATTGTAATCCACCTAATGTTTTGTGCTGATAACCTACGTTTGGTAAAAATAGAAAGGAAAAATATAAATAATAATTAAACTATATATATATATTTGAAAACTAAACTTATAGATCTACAAAAGGGTATTTTATATTTTTTAAAAATTATTATTTACACGACTAGAAGTTGTTGAAATATCAAGTTTTTCAAATAATTTTATTTTTTTAGCAAACTGGCCTCATAGTGGTGCTACATATGCATTTACCCAACAATTTTAGCTGGAAAAGTTGTGGACATATCTAACTTAGCTAGAATGAATCTTACAAGATCATATGTTTGACCAAAATTTATTTTTAGTTAGAAATACTTAAATTCACTTGTGTTGATAAGTCCGCTGAAAGTGTGACACAACTTTGTGCTTTTACCCGAAGACATGATGAATTATATGGCTAATGAAACCATTTAAGATTACAAAGGATGTTATTAAGATTGTAACTGGGTTAAACTCCTCTGGCAGATTACCCATGTTGAAAGCTATGAAAAACTAGACAGTAATTGATGCTACTGGTGCCAAGTTTGACAAAAGGGCAATGACCATCAATGATATCATAGAACCGGATGTTAAATTTGCCTCTATGGTGATCAAGTACAAGATCTATCACTCCAGTATGGAAAATTCAATTTCTAGGACTGCAATATATGGAGCTTATAAGATGTTAAAAGAGAATGCAGATTATGATCTGTGTGATTTACTACAGGATTAATTGGTAGAGAATTTGAGCAAAATCAAAAGAGACAAGAAAAACTCTTTGAAATATGGTTCCTTGATCATATGCCTATTTTTCTATTTCATGAATGAAGTGCCTAGAGTGCAAAGTGTGCACTAGACAAATGACAAGCCAGTGGCAATCTAGATAAGAGACCATTTATATAGTCTTGGAGATTCAGGTGCATAAAAGACTGCAATCTGGGGATATTTCAAAAACTTTTAGAGTCTGATGCATGCAAGGGAAAGAATCTCTAATTTAGTTGTAGAAAAGTATGAAAATGAGATATGTTTTATGGTTGACACAGATCAATGTTTGATGGAAGCTATAGAACCAAGAATATTATGGATAATGCCAATGGGTTATGAGGTGTATGAGGAAATTCTGGACATGTATGCTCAACATCTTCTAAGAAAACCTAAAGACACCTTTGTTGAAAGGTTTGGAACCTACAAGGAACTAAGCTTAAAGTTGCATGTGGAACTAAGACAGTTGGAAACAAAAAGAAAAGTGCATAAGCAAGTGGAGATATATGCAGAAAGTATTGGGATTACAAAAGAAGCAGTGAGAGAGAACAGAGAAAGGATTGAAAAGATAAAGAAGAACATTGAGTAGACTTCAAATACTTCTGAAGACCAACCTTCCAAAAGCAATAAAGCTCGTAAAAAGTAAGCAACTGGTAAGGTCGCTATGTCTATTGATGAAATTATAAAAACAATCATCGTTCATGGAAATCTAAAGCCCATCAGAGTTTACTATGACAATTTTGATCAAGTAAATAAGAAAATTTTGGAAGATGCCACCATCATGTATTTGAATAAATTCAATAGATCCCTATTGGAAATTTTACAAGAACTTCCTAAAAGTTTAAGGAGAGTACTAGAAACGAGAAAAGAAGCAGCTAAGGCTAAAGATCTAGAACTCAGAGAGTATGTCCTCTCCACGCTGTCTTGTAATGACCAATAAAGAAGTAGATAAAATTCTCAAAGAAGTCAAAGAAAAATTCATAAGCAAAGTCCAAATGAACAAGCTAATGCTTGGTGAGACTGAGAAAATTGCAAAGGAAATAGAAGAAATCTTGAGAAAAGCTTTAGACAAAGATAAATACTATATTGTTTCAGAAAAAGAAGTTGAAGAAGACAATCCTTCTGCTCTGGAACAAGAAGCTCATGAAGAAGAAACTAACAAGAGAATTAATGACCAAAGTACTACTCTAGATCCTCCAGAATTAATCTATGAGGAGACCAATGATGGGCTTGATTCATCAAATCTAAATACTGGAGAAGTTTAGGAATAGAAATGGTAGATAGAATAGTTGATGCAGGAGTAACTCCTCCACCTGATCAATCTAGAAAAGAAGAGGATATTGCTACCACATAGAGCCTCTAGATCAAGTAGCAAGTGGTGAGCAAATAGGAAAGAGTCCCTCTAGAGAAAACATAGAGAAGAGTATAACAGAGAAAGAGGAAGAAAAAAGAAAGAAGGATAAGGTAGAAGAAGATAGTGCAAATGTTGAAGCACCTAAAGTAGATACTGAGAAATCAAGTGAACAAAAGGATGGTTCTGAAATGGTTGCAAGAGGCATTGTAGATGCAGCAAAAATTCTTCTTGAAAAAGAAATGATTGAACTTGATGAGCCTAATCTACTCCATGACCTAGCCAATCCAGATGCTCTCTCTCCAATTCAATTGATGAAAATAGCATCATTCACCCAAGTAAAGTCTAGAGAAAAGATGTTAAAGTCCCACATGGAGGACAATGAGCTATTGTGCCTTGCAACTGAAATTTTGGAGAAATTAATGCTAACCTACCAGAAGAATCAAAATGATTCCCCCTCCAGACATCTAATAAATATTATAAGTTCAGTAAACTCACATTTTGAGTCTTTTGAAAAGTCTGCGGAGGCAAAAGTTCAATAAGAGCTCTTGAATAATAAATTCAATAAAGTTAAGAATCTAATAAAGAGTGACAGGTTGATACTAGGAATTAGCATAAAGAGCATTCAGAATGCTCTAAGTGATGAAGGGGATATATATAAGTTTTGCCTATCATGGACTAAAGTCAATGAGGATATTGAGAAGAAGATAAAATAACAAGAACACAAAATATTAGTTCTATCTCAAAATTTTGATCCTCTAACTGCCTCTCCTATAAGCCAAGAATGTTAGGTTATTAGCTTGACAGATGAAATAAAGGGACTTGAAAAAGAGAAAATCAATACTATGAAGAGAATGTGTGAACTTCGGGGATTGATTGCCCCCAAGTTGGAATCCATGCATAATGCCTTATCGGAAGCCCAGAATGCACTTTAGACAAGTGAGCCTCTGAATCTGGCAAAGGCAGAAGCATATGCATTTTTGTTGAGTGGGCACATCTCCATTTTGGATGGAATAAAGAGTAATTGGGCCTCCGAACATGCCCAATTAAAAACTAGTTTTACAAATATCCTAAAGTTCATGTAAATAGGATTTGATGATTTGTTGTACATATGCAGCAATATAAACAAAAATTTTAGAGAATTTTGGCTTGTGGAATCCACCCTTTTCCATTGATGTCAAAGGGGGAGTGAAGGGCAGTGAAAAATGATGTATTCAACAAAGGGGGAGCACCAAAATAAGTGAAGAGAACAAGTGTACAGACAAAGGGGGAGTTACACTAAGACACTTGGTCATTTTTCACTAAGTGTTGCCATCAATGCCAAAGGGGGATATTGTTGGCAAGAGACACTACTTTGCTTGATAGGTGTTGTCATTGATGGCAACTAAGATCATCCCATTCATCCACATAACATAATTTGTTCATATCAGAAGTCAGATTTAGAATTTGTCTAAGTATGGGTAGTTAGGAATAGAGCAGTAACAAGCTCCAGTATTTTAGTCCAGATCTCTCTGGTCGAAAGTCATGATTAGCTACGGATCTAGGGGAGTCATATGCATTGTCAAGATAGTCAAAATCTATATTTTTTTCCTCCGGCGATGAAGGATTCAAAAGATATTAGCCTCTGAGTACCAGGTTCTAGTTTGGCAAAGTAGATAGAAGAAGAATAGGCTGACCTTGTAGAAAATCTTGATTTTGGATGTATGGAAGTTGTTTGTTGGGTGATGATCAGTGATAGTGGCCAACATGAGTGATGTTTTTCAAGAGCAAGTTTTGGTCTGCACCTTAAGTTATGAATAGATGTAGCTAATAGAGCAGAGCATTCATAAAAGTTCTAAGTATTGTTGTAGCTGACTTGTAAGTGATTGCAAATCAAGCTGAGTATATATATAGCCAATTGTTGTGGATGATTTTGTGTGTGTGGTGTGTACGAATAAGGTGTATGTGAGAAGAGTAGAAATCCTAAGTGCAAATGAAGGCAGAACAGTAAGAAGAGCAGAGCAAAGATGAAATGTGTAAGATCAGTTTTTGTACTTAACCGGAACTGAAACTCTTACATGGCTAGATGCTATTAATCAGTTCAAATCTCTGTCATTCTCTTGTAATATTTCCATAGGTAGTGAGCATCCATTTGAGCAATGAGCTCTGGGTAGTGAGCCTGAATGCATGTGTATTCCCATTTGTAAAATACTTTTAACAGGGTATTAGTTCTTGTGGGTTAACCCCCACCATGGTTTTTCCCTTAACTGAGTTTCCATGTCAAAAATCTTGGTGTCAAATGTGTTGATTATGTTTTTGCTTCTGTTTTAATATCATATGATTTAATGTTTGCATCATTATTCAAATTGACAATAGAGAAAGAAGTTTAAAAGAAAGATTTTGGAGACAATTGATTCACCCCCTCTCTCAGTTGTCTAGGTTAATTCCAATAGTTCACTTGTCTAATTTAGTAAAACCTTGATCATGCTTATCTTAAAGGATCCTGTTGGGCCTGCTAGTGTCACTAGCCTATAGGATACCTCTATGTTCAAGCTCCTGAAGGTTTACATATGTACCCTAACCCTTGTCTCTATCTTGTATATCCAAATATCCTATGTTGTCACTGGCATCATAGGAGTCCACCCCTCTAAAGTTACCAATAGGTGGTGAAACTCTGAGTTGACTACTCTCTACACTGAAGTTTTGAAAGGTAAATCCAAAGTCTCTTAATGCTTCATCTCTTAGCTTTTCCATCTTGTGTTGCTTTCAATACAAGTTTTGGAAGTTTATGTATTCATTGTTCTTTTTCATTTACCTTTCTCAAATCATGCAACAAAAACTCTACATATTTGATTTTTGCCTTGTAGATAACCTCTGATCCTTCATCTATTATCTTTGTGAAACTTTCTATGGGGAACTCCATTGTCATGACCACCTATTCATAAATATTAGAAATGATGAGTCTAAAGCTAGACCCAGTAAGAGTCCTCCTCTTGCCTTGGAAATGATCCTAATTTCTTTTTTTCAACAACCATAAAATGTTAGTAGATAAAAACAACCAAAATATATTAGAATTAACATTCATGCCACTAATGTACCCACAAAGAGTCTTTTTCCAATTTAATCTATTCAAGGGAGACTAGTTTTTAATATTCCCCATAAACAATGAGCAGACCTTAACATTGACAAAAAAAAATTGACTATACATGTTTGGTATTATAATTTAATAAATTATCAGATATTTTTTGTGTTATTTTTACCATTGTTTTAGATTGATATAGAATTCAATACCATTCCAATGAAATGACCAAAAACTCAAACACTAAAGGAGCATGAAGATGAGAATTCAAAGAAAAGAGAACGAATGAGACAACTTCGTGAAAATAAGAAATTGGACTCCACAAATAAAGATTAACCACATTTTCCAATTGAATTAGATCATGAAGAATCCAAGATAGAGAAGGATTTGGAGAAACAAAGGGAATGAATGCAAAAACTTCATGCAAGTAAGGAATCAAATGCGGGAGTTGAAGGTATGCCATCTTTGCCATCTCATATTGATATTGTAGAAAATGTTCAATCACAAATTAAAAATGATTATGCATTTGCAAATGTGAATATAGATCTTACACTAATTGATCAAGTGTTGAATTAGCAAAAATTGTCTAATGATTCAAGTTTTCCATTGACAACACCTCTTAGAATTTTGCGTAAAAAGCCTAAGTCTTTTTATTGAAATTGATGAGAATATTTGAAAGCCTATGGCTGATAAGATTCCTGAATGTACTTGTAGAAGAAATGTGAATAAGATATGGAACATGCTTTTTGAAAATATAAGTGAAACCAGAAGATGCCAATAATTTGTTGAAATATAGAAATATATTAATTTTAGGCCAACCATGAAGATTCTTGGTCTAATAACATCAAATAGCAATAGTGAAAAATCTATTGTTGTTAGGGTAAAATAGGATCAATAATGAATATGCAATAAACAACATCAAATACCCATAACTCAATAAAATAACAAAACTAAGAAAGATTGAATGAAATGAAGCAATGAATAACACAGTGCAAACCTTCCTCGAATCGAAGCTTCTATTGTTTGCTTATTAAAACCGCCCTTGTTTGTATGAAGTAGGCCCTCAGTGAGTGCACTCTTTTGCTATTTCAAGGATGTCGATAGTAAATGGTTGTGGTAGTAAATGCGCAATGAAGAGGAGCTTCAAAGCTTTGGGTGATCTCAAGCAAATTGTATTGGGGTGCCAAAGGCGCGCTGGTGAATTTCTGCAGAGTAATAATACGAATAGCCTGGATGAATAGAATGGGAGGATGAGGTTTCTTTTATAGACTCAGAAGAATGAAGATCAACGGTTGAGAAGAAGTATGATGATCAATGGCTGAGAGTGGTTGAGGAATTTGCAACGAGTAGGAATATGGCAAGTGTCCCACCTCCATCATGAAAGAGGGGATTTGACAAAATTAATTGGAGAGTTAACTCCATTGACTGATCAGTTAACAAACTTGATTGATCAGTTAGGAGATTAGATTGTGGAGTTGACAGAATTGATTGAGGAGCTGACATAATTGATTGGTTAGATAACATTTTTGATTGAGAAGTTAACTAATTTTGATTTAGAGAAGAAATAGGACATGTGGGTGAGGGAATATTAGGTAATTAAATATTTAAAATATTTAATTACATGTGCAACATGGTGAGGTGGAAAGATGAGGTGGATTTTTTGAAATTAGAACTTAGGATAGAGGAATTTATGAATAATTAAATAATTTAGGATTATTTAATTGTGTGACATTAGAAGAATTTAGGGAATTTAATTAAATAAATTAATTTTATTTAATTATGGAATAGTGAATTGATAAATAAATTTAGAATATTTATTTAATTGATAGAAGAAGGGAATAAATATTTAGAATATTTATTTAGAATAAATCATGTCATTTTTAGGCATATACATTTTGCCCCTCTTTGATGTAGTGCAGTTTACGATGTTGCTTCAAAGAAATCGATAGTCTGATAGTGATACATGCCCTAGTTTGCCCCTGGTACAAGTTTAATGACGATAGGATGCCCCCTCGAGAGATTGGACAGGAAAAAGGCAGAAGGCATGAGACGGACAATCTCACGATGAAGAAGGATGAAGAAAGAGCCGAATGATACGTGATGCAAGATAGAATGATGAAACACACAAGCAAGTATGCAAGTATGCACAAATGATACAAGAATAAATAAGGTGTTGCCCCTATCAAGCAATAAACCAATGATATACTGATAACGATATACGACAGTATTGTCATGGCAGGGAACGATATATCCCTAGACCGACATGGTAGGTGTGTTGTCATGGCAGGGAATGATAGATCCCTAAAGCAAACACAAAGGATAATGTATGATTTCAGGAAATGAAGAATGTCATGTAAGATGCGTGTATTGGTCTGATTTTGACCATGCAACATCTTGTATAAGACAATTGATTGATTAACTGATCGAGTTGGTTTACGACCAGACAAGGATCAAGACCACTGATTGTGATTGGATCATTTGTGCAAGATTGACTTGACTTGATTGGTATGGATTAAGAATGGACCTTGCATTTGGATCATTGCTCAGATTGACTGGACAAGGATGAAATATATGATGATAGATAGAAATATGATTAATAGAAGAAAGACTCGATAAAAGGACTCACAAGCTTTTGTAAACATTGATACTTTGCATTTTGTGGAGCTTTTATTGCATGGGGTATGGATGTATGGATGTATAAATGGATGTATAATGGATGCTTTTCTTTTGACATCTTGACGGTGCAAGTATTTTGAAGTGCTTTATTTCATCATTGGGCTTTTTTAGGTACTTTTTTTGAAATGTTGTAAGTTAATACAAGCATCTAGGTATAATTGAACCAAGATGACCTGAGTACTGCTTACATGGATTTTGATTTAGAAGAAAATACAAGCATCAAGGTATAATTGAACTGAGATGACCCGATTACTTCTTGCATATCAACAAACAAGGATTACCCCATTCATGTTAGACCTTTGAAGTCCTTGATGATCTTTTGTCGATCATGTCCTTAGACAAGGTGTCACATTACTAAAGTTTAATCCACAAATAGCAAACAAAGAAAATAATCATGCCCCCATCATAGCATCTCTAGCTTTTGGCATCCTTGAGTAGCATAGAAAGACATGATAACAAAAATCAAGACTCTATAACTTAACCATGATTCTAATCCACAAAACATTCTTGCATTTAGATGTGTTTTTCTTGCCATAATTTAGATAGAATTAGTTAGAATGCCTTAGGTGTTTGTTTGCTTTGCCTTGGATAGGTTAATGTCTTGCTTTAGGACTTTTGCTTGAAAAGAGTGGGTTTTTCTTGTGCTTGCTTGCCTGGTGAAAGATTCCATAATCTTTATTGGTGAGACGGACCCTAAGGGACTGACCTAGTGCCTTGGGGGTGCATGGAAATATGGCCTTGCCTACATGATGATGCAGAGGCAACGTAGTTCATGGACTTGGACTTTGATGGACCTAAGATATGGATTGGATGAGACATGATATGGAATAGATATGGATTGGATAAGACCCAATATGGAATAGATATGGATCAGACATGGAACAAATATGGATTAGATAAGACACGATATGGAACATATATGGATCAGACATGACACAATATGGAACAGATGATACCGATGACAAGGAAACACCACGGATAGGTAGATGTATGGGTGATAAAGAATGGAATGAGTAGGTATGAGGATGGGCAATAGTGGATAGAAGGAAACAAGGATGTGATCTCCAAGGACTATGTCGCATAAGAATAACATGCCCCATTATAGGTAGAATACTTAGGATTTTTCATGGCAATGCTTACGATGATAGGAGGATGAGAGGGTAATGAAGGATTTGCATGGTTTGGAGGGATAAGGTACATCAAGAGACATCTAAAACATTTGTCAACATTGTGCCTCCAATCTTTATCAAGAACAAAGAAAATAGAGGAAAGGAAGATTAGGATGGATAGATTGTATAGTATAGGTAGGATAGAATAGGAAATGGTACGGAAGGAAATTGATAGGAGAAGAGTGATAGGCTGATGAGACAAGGTGCCCCCAAGTGTAGGTGACATAGAAGATCAACTTACGCATGATGCTTGTTTGCCAGGTTTTCATCATGGTACTTATCCAAGGCGCCTGTTTGCCAAATTTTCACCATTGGACGAAGGGATTTTTCGTTACTTTTTTCATTTTTTATTTTTTTTTGTTTGTATTTTTTGAACATTTGGATAGGAGAAGATAGATATGGATGAGAGGAACCCAAGTGCCTGGTTCCTTGAAAGGTGATAGTCCTGCTAGATAGATGTCATCACATGGACCATGTCGAGTGCTCTCATAGATGTTGATAGGAGACTGGATGAAAGTGATACGGTGGGTGCCAAAAATGTTAGGGTAAAATAGGATCAAAAATGAATATGCAATAAACAACATCAAATACCCATAACTCAATAGAATAATGAAACTAAGAAAGATTGAATGAAATGAAGCAATGAATAACACAGTGCAAACCTTCCTCGAATCGAAGCTTCTATTGTTTGCCTAATAAAACCGTCCAAAGTAGGCCCTCAGTGAGTGCACTCTTTTGTTGTTTCAAGGATGTCGATAGTAAATGGCTGTGGTAGTAAACGCACAATGAAGATGAGCTTCAAAGCTTTGGGTGATCTCAAGCAAATTGTATTGGGGTGCCAAAGGTGCGTTGGTGAATTTCTGTAGAGTAACAATACGAATAGCCTGGATGAATAGAATGGGAGGATGAGGTTTCTTTTATAGACTCAGAAGAATGAAGATCAACGGTTGAGAAGAAGTATGATGATCAATGGCTGAGAATGGTTGAGGAATGTGCAACGAGTAGGAATATGACAAGTGTCCCACCTCCATCATGAAAGAGGGGATTTGACAAAATTGATTGGAGAGTTAACTCCATTGATTGATCAATTAGGAGATTGGATTGTGGAGCTGACAGAATTGATTGGTTAGTTAACATTTTTGATTGAGAAGTTAACTAATTTTGATTTAGAGAAGAAATAGGACATGTGGGTGAGGGAATATTAGTTAATTAAATATTTAAAATATTTAATTACATGTGCAATATGGTGAGGTGGAAAGATGATGTGGATTGGTGAGGTGGATTTTTTGAAATTAGAACTTAGGATAGAGGAATTTATGAATAATTAAATAATTTAGGATTATTTAATTGTGTGAGACATTAGAAGAATTTAGGGAATTTAATTAAATAAATTGATTTTATTTAATTATGGAATAGTGAATTGATTAAATAAATTTAGAATATTTATTTAATTGATAGAAGAAGGGAATAAATATGTAGAATATTTATTTAGAATGAATCGTGTCATTTTTAGGCATATACAATTGTAAAATCTAATAAATGCATATCAAAGCATTGGTTCCACCTCATGGATGTTTAGATAAATATTACTTTCTACTAGTTCTGATGTCAAGTCAATCCTAGAAAAGCACCTAAAAATTAAGAAGGTTTGGTGAACTTATCAATATTATACATATTTTTAGATTTGTCACAGTGACTAATTAGTTTTCTAATAACATCTCGCTTTGCTTAAACTTTTTTTTTTTGTGAAAGGCTTTATCGGAAAGAAGTTGTAGAATTGACTATAATTTCTCCATTACATATAATTAGAATTGTAATGTTTCTACAATAATTTATTATTGACCTCTTCCATTTCCATGCTAACTATATTTGCAAACTACCAAGTTGGATTTTAGTTCACATACTAGAATTTAAGGGCAAGCCTACAATAGTGAAAGAGGCATTGCACATACGTGAGGTTTATAAAGTCATTTCTATAGAAAATGAAACTTTTTATGAAATTGTTGCATTATGCACAACTGGTACCCAATAATAAGTGTGATACTTGTTAGAGATTCTACTTTTATTTTAGTAGATAATGTTAATATTCCATATTCTTTATAAATTTTGTGGCTTCTTTTCAAAAGTGTTGTAAACAATACTAGATTGTGAGTTTTCCATTAAGTAATGAAGAAGCAACCCAAAAAATGATAGTCGGCTTCTAACTTCTTTGTGTTGTAGAATAAACATATAAAAAATATAAATCTAGTAGGGTTGAAATCTAAATGGTTAGAAGGATTTTCTCACAAAGAGCCTGCCAAAGTGAAATTATTATATATTATAATAGAGGCTAGGATCAATCTACAAGTGTGTGGTTGGAGTCAAGTTCAATCTCTAAGGATGTGATTGGGGTTGATTTCAATCCACAAGTATGCAATTAGGTTGGGTTTAATACATGCAGTCAGAGTTAATTTTGATCCACACATGTGTAGGTCATGTTGGGTTTGATATCCACATGTTTAATTGGAGTTAGAGTCAATCCCCTAGTGGCTTTAACAAAATAGATTCTACAAATTACATACTTGAAGCTAAATGGGCAAGAAAAGTCTTTTTTAAATCATTTAGTTGGGGTTCTATTAAGGCCCCACCCTTTAAAATAAAACAAGATTACATGTAAAGGCTACAAAAGAGCTCTTAAAAACACTAGTTGGATATAACCATACATATATTTGAATAACTAGAGATAACCTATAATAACCATAGAGGCTTATAACACATCAAATAGATAGCCATAGCAGAAACCCTAATACAAAGCAAACTTGAAACAACCACCTTATGTCTAACTTTCATTACCACCCACTAACTCACTACCTACCACAAAATACTCCTCCACCCTACCCACTATAGAAGGCACTTCCACATTCCTAAAATCACCTGAATGGAACCTATTAGAGAAGGGAACCATATGCCATAAACAATATCATTTTGATAGCAAGCATGATGTAAAAATCTACTATAGAAGACTAGGACCAAAAATTTGTCGATAGTAAGGAACACTGAGAGGGGGGTTGAATCAGTATTCCACAAAACCACTTCTTAAAAAGTTTATTTATCCAATCTCCAAAATTAATAATATGAAAGCAGAATAAATGTAGAAATAGCAACCATAAAGACATAACACATGAACACTAGGATTTTTACATGGAAAACCCAAAAAGGGAAAAACCAGGGTGAGTGTTAGCTCACAATATATTAATGTAGCACAATACCAAATTACAAGAAGGATCACTACCTTAGGGATCACAACCCTATGAAGAAGTGCTCACTACACAAAGGTTCACTGACAAGAGAAAGGAAGATATAAGAGAATGTTTGGTTCACTACCAACATGTGACTACTGAGAATGCATCTAAGAATGCTAAGGTACAATTTCCCTTAAACTCGATAAATAGACTCAAAAGTCTTCATAATGTTAATTCTGCTATCTCTTGCTCTACTTCACATATGCTCTATTTTTCTGGCCCATTGTCTTCTTTAGATCACAATTTTGCCTTAGATTGAATTTCCATTCTTATCGCAATATATTCTCTACTCAATGCCTCATCAATGCTGAAATCCATCAAGTATACATATCTGTAACTAGATTTACCACACAAATAGGTCGGCCACCCAGGCATGAAACATGTAGCCAAGTGTTTCACCTTGTCAGCTCAAACTTAAGCATAAACAACAATGCGGACTCAAATGATCATACAATAGTATGCATATAAGTTAGCATCAATCATTCAATCACTTGGATTGATTGTTCAAACAATATTACTTCTCTGCATATCGATCTGTCATCACTATCAGTTTGTTCCTCATGACCACAGTTGATCAATTTAACTGTTACAACATAACTTCCACTGTGGATCAAATGAGACTCTAAAAATCATATTCAACATTCTATTGATGTTTAAAATTGCATAGGTTCCAACACCAACATGAGAAGTTTCAAGAATGTGGGACTTGCTACTTGAAACAACCTCTAGATTTTAAAGAAGCTGGATCTTCCTATTTTAATGGGGTTTTGAGCAAAGGTAAGGGAAACGAAATGGGATTATAGATACAATAAGCAAAATCTAAACTATGGTGATGCACTGAATGAAATGTATTCCTCCAATTAGCACAGTGAACCAATCCTTAAGTTGTAGCTATATTAAAGAGCAGATATTGCATGATTAATATAAACAGATTGTAAATGAATAAGATCAAAGGCTAAAGTCAGATAAATTTTGCAAAGACATAGATAATATCAACAAGGGCATAGAACAGAGTTCCTTTCATTACTATTTTAGCAGCATAAGAGGCATAGTAACATGCACAAGTATATTAACCTTCTTTGAATTCTCTACTTAATTCTTGATAAAACTTATCCAAAGTTTGATCCCCCTTATATTACAATTGCTACATATTTATAACCATGGACTTGGCCCAAGATTACCTGCAACAACCCAAATCTTCAACGGCAAAATAGAATTGGATCTAACTGGGAGTCTTCGACTATTAGGATCTCCTGAATATGTATCTTCTTTATCCCGCACACTTATTGGCTAAGGAATAAAATATGTGGCACTCTAACTATATTACCATTAAGACACATAGAGACACCCACGGGCTTATAATTCCTTTGCCTTCAAAATGAGATACACTGAAAAGCGCCACCTATCACACTTCACTTTATGTTGGAATTGATATGTGTCTCTCTCCGCTGAGCACTTAAAAATGTATCTTTATGCCCAAGCAACTTACCACTATGACATCTGTCACCATCTGCAACACTTAGAAACTGAGATATAATTATGGGACCCACTACATATGTCACTTAACTATCTGCATAGAGAAGTAAAACTGGGACACATGGCACCTTCTACATGAAAAAAAACTAGACACATGACACTATTTGGTAAAACAAGTAACTTATGAAAAAGGTTTCAATGAATCTCTTGGAGATTGACACTTGTTGCACTCCGGTGCAACTGAAAATCAAAATGCCTCAACCCAAGAGCATTGAAATAAAAGAAGTCCCTCCTCCATTATTGCCACATGGTGCTCTCCGCAACAAGCATGAAATTGTGTCTTAAAACAACTATGGCCCACCATACTTATGCTGATACTAACAAGCTTTGAATAAAAGAAGATACATGTGGCATTATCTGCTTAAAGCTCTAGATGACACATGGAAACTTCTTCTAGCAAGCAGCACAAAAGAAACCTTTTAGAAACTACCTCAGGTGTTAACACATGGCAAAGCCTGTAGCAAGTATGAAACTTAACAAAAAGAAGACTGCTACCCGATATGTGGCATGCTCCGCTACTTCACTGAAAGAAAAGAAACATGCGATAGCTTCCGCTTAAAACTTAATACCGCTTTGTTTTCTATGGTTTAGACACTTGGTGCAATCCATGTACAGGAAAACACATAGTCACAAATATAGAAACTGCTGAAATATATTACAACATTTCTGAAACAAAATGTAGAGTTTTTTAATCTCTACAGTTGTTGGCGACTATCAGGACTTCTAAGCCTGCTTAGAAAGAACCCCAAAAAGAGAAGAAGCAAAAAGATACTTCCACTGATATATATTAGAATTACAAATTTTGCAATGTAGTCTGATATACAGACCACTCTAAATCTGACAATATTTGTCTACGGGTCATCCCACAATAATGGGTTACACTTTTTGGCCAAACTTGACATTGAAATCAATATTTTGAACTAAATCTTCACGTTCTAACACCTATAGCTGCTAAACCATTTGGACTTTGAAGATGATGCGAACTAGTGATTTGTGAGATTTTGTTTGTAGATTCTAAATATATATTTTAAAAAAAATTTGGAGTCAAATTGTAATTTTTTTTGCATCTCCTTTGATAACTAGTTTTTAATAGTAAACAACATTTTTTAAAGTGATGTGTACTCCGTAGCACATAACTTTTTTTCTACAAAGGTTAAATTTCTAATTCTTTTTAATTTAGATTGGTAACACTGATATATAGTGTATGCATTTGATTTCATAATGTTTTGTTGAATATATATTTTTAATTAATTTTTAAAGTCAAACCAATGATAATTTAGATATAGGCGTATTCCATAAAACATAACTTTTTCTGTATGTATCAAAATTCAATTTTTTTTCTTTTGTTGAAACAAGGACATCAATACCTAGTGCATAGATTTTTTTTAGATTTTTTTTTTAGTAATTTACTAATTTTCCATGTGTGTAGAATAGAGAACTTGATGTTCAGTGAAAAACATACATTCACAAGAAATAAAAAATAAATATAATAATCAAATTAAATATATTTAAAATTATATATTTTTGGAAGCTTATAATAAGGACTACATACTTACAAAGCATAAATTTTAAATGAATTCATTTGTTCCCTCAAAAGATAAATCAAAATTGGTTTTTTATCAGCATTTTGATAGGTGTAGAGGAGACTCCATTATAGGTATGGTTTACAACTAGCAGGATTCTATCCAAGGGGGTTTGAATCTAAGGGGGTTTGATCAAACCCTCTTCAATTAAAATCATTTAAATAGAACATTTCAAGGCTTAAATCATTATATTTTCTAAAAATATGTGATTTTAGCAAAAATTAGGATGTCCCAAAAAGTGTAACCCATTATTGTGGCAGCATCCCTACTCTGCAAATCTTGAAAAGAAAAATCAAGATTGATTATATCTTTATGAGAAAATGACTGCAAAATTTGGACCATATCTTTTAATTGAAACTCTAGCTGAGCCATTGGCACCAACACACCTTTAACCTCTCCCATAGTAGATGAATCACTCAGACCCTAGAAAATAGCCCGATCATTCTATTTTGTCAAAAGCAGAGCCTTTATTTCATCTATCATCAGTACTGTATTACTATTTGGGAAAGGTGAAGGTAGACCTAATTGCACCAAATCTTCAATGTGCTTCTTCATATTTTTCACTCCTTGTTTAACTATATCTAAGAGTTCTTTATAATTCATAGTTGCAAAATTACAACTCAAAACCTCATTCACTTTCTTAGGAGCAATCATCCTATCATTTATACCTGCTGCTAATAGTGTCTCATCTATTGTATCATATAACTTCTGCAATAGAAGCTAAGAATCAGAAACTCTTAATGAAACAATAGATAAAGTGGCCTGTATAGAAGATTCCACCTTCTCACACAACTGTTGGGCATTCTGTAAGAAAGTGAGAGATGGCTTGAGCTGAATAATTTCCTTAGAGATTATTTTCCATATTGAAATATACAACTCCTTGACCAAATTTAAAACTCTTGCATTCTGTGGTCTATTTGCCAACTCAATTATTAGTTCCTTTGTTTTCTGTTGCTCAGCCATGTACTATGCTTGAGCTACACTGCTGGCATTCTTCTCCTTTAGTAGTTTCTATTGCAAATATGTTTCTTGTTGCCACTTATCTTGATATCTCTTCTCTACAGTGGCCTTCTCTTGCCTTAAAACAACAACAGCAACATTCTCTTGTGCCAGCTCAGTCTTTAGAGAAGCAACTTGAGCTTGTATAGTTTGATGAATCTATAATGAAATCGTAGTCTACAATTGTTTATTCAAGTTATCAATTTCATTTATCTTAGATTGTATCTCCTAAGTGAGGTTACTGCTATTAACCTTTCCTGTGCCAAATTAGCTTCCACCTTTTCTAGCCTTTTGGGCACTTTCAGGTAGTCAGTGGCAACTATAGTACGAGTCTCATTCATTAATTCTACTTGGTCTTGTGTCCTAAAAAGAGACATATCCATGGATTTTGCATTCATTGCATAATCTTGTGGTTGCATCTATTCATTTGGCTTAATCACATTTGGAGACAAATATGTCACAGTCAAAGACTATTGAATGGGGTCAAAGAGTGACTTCATATGAGCCACAATAGGACTTTTGTTCTCTTTCTTCCTTTTCTTCTCCATCCTGGCTTCTTTGGCCTTTCTTGTTGTGTCTGCTTAGGCTTGGAAAGTAGGAGGGGATGCAATATAACCTCCAACAAAAGGACGACCCTGAGGTAGGCCATAAGGAATAATAGATACTTGTTGACTAGGGGAAATTTGAGGCGAGGCCCGCTTGGGCATGGATGGAGAAAACAATGGTAGAGTTATGGCTTGTGAAGACATGGACGGTGCACTGGCAATTGGAGGAAAAGTTTGTGAAGGCACAGTAGAAGTGGCAGGAGACATGGAAACTTGGGTACTTGGGGATGCCATTCCTAAATAAGAAGAAATGGAGGCAGGAGAGAAAAGGGAAGAAGTACTTACTTGAGAAATAGGTGAGATGACTGGAGCTTATTTTTTCTGAGGTGTTGCTACTTCTTCTTCTTCTTCTTATAGAATTATTCTTCTTATCTTCTAAGGCCTACCTATTGCCTCTTCTAGATCTTCTTCTTCAACATTAATTATAGTTTGTTGCAAAGGTGCTACTTTGGAACCCCCAGATGCTGAAGCTTCATGGATCTCAAGAGATGGTGATGATACAATTTCCTTCTATTTCTTGAGGGTGCTAAGAGATTGAGGCCATGGAGCTCTGGAGTTAGTACATGATGTTTGTCCTATTTGTTGCATTCCTTGATCCTCCTCTATTTCTTCTTCAGCTTCTTCACCCCTTTTCTGAATTTTACTTGTATTAGGACTTGAGATTGGAAATGTATGCCATTCATCCCAAATTGATTCCCAAGTCTCATTAGTTTCAACATTTCCAAAAGTGTGAGTAAATTTAGAGATTTCTTGGCAATATTTCCAATAAGCCTCAATCTTCTGTGCACTCTAGTCTTTACTTTTCAATGTTTTCCTTAGGCCCTGGGTTATCTTCAATTTAGGGTCATATTTCTTCTCTTTTCTATAGAATGTCTCCCAGTATCTAGGCCCTTCATATGGAAAGTCACTCAATTCAACATAGAGAGCTAGGTTATCTTCTTTTGGACTTCTCCTATCCTCCCAGAAAGGATGTCCTTCATGTACTACTTTGGTAGAAACTTTATTGTTGATAATCTAGGAAGCCATGAAACTATCTGGGTCATATTTCCATTTATCTTCTATGATTAGGAAACCATAGGTAGCCAACTTTCTCAGTAGGAGGTTTCCCTCTGGTTTAGGGGATATCATACATATTTTTCTTCCTCTTTGTGTGTGCATAGTCATTGTCTATAATAGACACTTGATGAGCTACCTCTGAAAAGGTGACCCTAAGAGTTAAGACTTTAGGTAATAAAACAAGTTCCCCACTAAAACCATGGACTTTGATTATAGTAGTGTGAGCCCCAAAGAAGTAATCACAAGGTATTGGGTAGTTGATTAGGAAAACCCTATTGCTCGGTGTCATCCTATGTTCTACAAGCTCAGGACTAAAATGGGTAAAAGCAGGAGCAACAAAACACTCTAAAAATTCATAAGGATCTGAGGTATCAAACAACACATGAGTCCATGCAGACACTGGGATGGTCCTACTACCATTTGACTATGGGTCATACATATTTAGAGTCACATATTATTTAAAGAGACTAAAATTCTGATACAAAATTAGATGGAAAAAATATGCGGAATACCTGAAAATGTGTTTTGTCTGGAAATTGGTAAGCTAGTCAATCATGGTCACTGTAATTTGCTTTGAAAAGTCTAGCTGATACTCCTAGGACTTATCTATGGTCTGCAATTTGAAAATGACTGCCAGCTGCCAGTCATGAACTGTGAAATCTTCATTCTGACTAAAGATGAAGGCTAGCATAGAAAGGCCCTCTTGGATGTTAGGGTTGAATTGAGAGCGGCTAGTGGGTAGTGCAGGTAACTGGGTATTATCCTCACCCAGGTGCATCTCCGTATTTAGAAACTTTGGTGTGCTATGGAGATTTTCCCATGTACCTTGCATCTTGCCAATAGTTGGAAATGTGGTCATCCTATCATACTGCAAAGCCAGCATGTCCCTAATTGCCTTAGGGGTAATGTGAACCATGAAGGGGCCTTGCTGAATGGAATTTGATGGTGGGTGAAACAATTCTACACATAAGTCAATCAACTCGGGGCATAGGTGCACATTAGGAACTAGAAACTATGCCAATTGAGTTGCCCATATTCTCATCCTGAAAGTTTCCCAGTGACTCTTCAATGCTCAGATGAGGCACCTTTGATGAGCTCCCTCCTAGAGACTCTTAGTATTCTTTTGTAGGTGTGTGTCAAATATGTCATTAGTAAAATCCTTCACCTAAGTTGGGTCTACACTCACACCTGTTTCAGAGACTCTTGTCCTTAGACAGTTTTTCCTCAGCTGTACAGGTGCAGAAGCATAGGATTTGTTGTTCATCAGCTTATCGATGTGTTCAAAAATACCTAGCCCTTCATGTGGTGATTGTGTCTTTGACATTTCTGTGTCTTTTGTGGAAACTTAGAAGCTCTTGACATGGAAGGTAAGAAAATTGTAAAAGAAATTATACTTAGCTAGAAATTCTTGCAGGGAACAGGGATTAGATGTAATAGCAATTTAGATTTTAGAGGTCCGCATAAAGATTTGAAGAAGTTATGGCCACTTAAGTAAAACCGGTTCTAGCAGAAGTTCAGAGGTGACAAAGTGATACAGAAAGGTCCGGTGAGATTCAGAAATGAAATATCTTATTCTGTGGATTTGGTGGAATGCTTAGGAAGTCAATTTGAATTGACAACTCAATTGGTTCCTGGTCTGGAGGTCCGCAAGCATCTATTCCATTATGACAATGATGATAGACTATGTTCTTGAGGTTCTAGATGAAGGAGAGAATGATTTCAATAAGAAGATGAAGTGCGGATGTTCCTGGTGATTCAGGAAAGCTTGTGGAGGTCTTTGGATTGCCAACATTAAAGATTGAGCTTGTAATTGAAGAATTACTTCTAGATGATGATGTTCTTCCCACGTCAGGCTGACCGGATGAGTTACACATCCTACGAATGATCTTGAAGATGTTATGTGAAGATTGGCGCGTTCCTAGAAGAAGATTGAATTCTCAGATCTGTGTGACTGATAGTGTGTTGATCCGCATGAAGTCTTTTGTAATTAGTCATGTTGTATTTATGTATTTTCTCTGTAATGTATACTGACTTGGATGATAATTCCTAAGTCGATGTCTTGTATAAATAAAGAGTTGTTAAGTTGTTTCAAAAGTAATCTTGTGGAGATGAGAGTGTGGTAGAGAGGAGAGCGAAAGGTAGAGCAAAAAATTTTGGGCTTAAATGGAACTGACTCAAGCATGGTGAAGATGTTATTCTTCAGTTCAATTATGTAATACTTATTATTTTGTAGACAGTGTGTCTCCTGTAGGCAGTGGGCCTCTTGTGAGCAGTGTGCTCGGGTAGTGAGCCGTATTTGGCATGTGCCATTTTGTTCTTTATATTCTTCTAATAGAGAATACAATCTTGGGTTAGTCACCCCATGGTTTTTCCCTTAACCGGGTTTTCCACGTTAAAAATCTTGGTGTCATATGTGTTAATGTGTTTCTTCTCTTGAATTGTTGCATTGAGTTTCCATGATTGATTTATCATTAAGAAAAGGATTTAAGTAGTTGATTGCAAGAAAGTTTTGGATAACTGATTAACCCCCCCTCTCAGTTGTCTGTCCTAAATCTAACAATTGGTATCAAAGCTAAGTTACTCTAAAAGAGCTTAACCACTTGAGGAGATCTAGGATGTCATCCTACAAGAAGGATAGGCCAAGGTTTGATGGAACCAATTTCACTCTTTGGAAAAGTTGCATGGAACATCACTTGTAATGTATAGGAATCCAGTATTGGATCATGGCTTTAAAGAAGTATACTCCTCCACAAAATGGTCTAAAAATCGTAGATGAAATCAGAGATGCTAAAAATAATCTATGGACTAAAGAAGCTCTTCTAAGTGCCTTGTCTAATTCAGAGCTGACAAATGAGTTAACCTACAAACTGCTTTTGAAATTTGGGAAAAAATGGAACTTCTACATGGAGGAGACAAGTATGTAAAATGTGCCAAGCTACAGAGTCTAAAAGGAAATTTTGAAAACTTGAAGATGAGAGAAGATGAAAATATCACTATATTTATGCCCAGAGTAAATGAGCTTGTTTGTGGCATTAGATATGCTAGTGGAGTCTTGGATGAAGATGAGATTGTTGGCAAAGTTCTCAAATCCCTTCGTGATTCTTACAAATACAAGGTTGATGCCATTGAAGAATTCAAAGCCCATTCAGGTGTCACAAGAGATCAATTGGTTGGTAAATTGCCTGCATTTGAATTGACTGAGTTTGGAGATGCCCCCAAGACTGAATCTACATTCAAAGCTAGTGCATTTGTAAAAGGCAAACAAAGGTTAGATCTGGGAGAGAACTATTCAAGGAAACTATCATGGTATGAAAAAGAAAGAAAAGACTTGAAAGAAGATGAAGCTAAAACTGCTCAACTTGAAGCCTTTATTGCAAAAAGACTGTCAAGAGGATCCGGTAAGTATGAAGGGAAATTGTCTTTTAAGTGTTTTATTTGCAATAAGATTGGTCATTTTGTCTCAATGTGTTTAAAAAGATTTTCAAGGCCAAACCCTAACAGATCAAGGTTCCAAAAGAAATGCTAATATCTTCATGAAGATGATGATGATGAAGGAGCAATAGATGATGAATCAGAGATAGGAAACAAATTCGGAAGTGACTGGGTGTTTATTGCCATCAAGGAAGAAGATCCAATGCCCTCTAAATCTGTCAATCATAAAATTGTTGAAAAAGCTCTGGCTGCCCAAGTTGAAGAAAAGGATGATTGGGTCATTGGCAATGGATGCTCTCACCATATGATAGGTGAAAAAAACAAGTTTATAGATTTGGAAAGGTATGAAGGAGGAGTGGTAAAATTTGGTGATAATTCTGCTAGTAGAATCAGAGGTAGAGGAACTATTTCTTTTGATGGAAAGAACAAAACCAGTAATGTATTGTATGTTGAAGGCCTGAAGCATAATCTTCTGTGTTGGATAGTTGGTGGACAAAGGCTATAATCTCCGGTTCAAAAATGGAAAGTGCAAGATCTTTGAAAGTTCTGGAATAGAGATTGCATCCAGTACCTAGACTAAAGGTAACATCTTCCACTTGGTTGGTACTGGTAAAAGCTATTTATTTGTTCAAATTGATCAGAGTTGGTTGTGGCATAAAAGAATGTGTCATGTGAATTTTGATAATATCATTAAAATAAGCAACACCCAGGTTGTGAGAGATCTTCCAAAACTGGTAAAACCTACTAATAGTATGTGCAAAGAATGCTAGTTGGGTAAGCAGAGCAGAGTCACTTTCAGAAGTAAGGAACAATCTTCTACCAAATTATTGGACTTAGTTCATACTGATTTATGTGGTTTGGCAAGAATTAGGAGTGTGCAAGGTGATAGATACTTCATGCTATTAATTGATGACTACTCTTGGATGATGTGGGTAACTTTTCTAAAGGAGAAATCAAAGGCTCTTGAGAAATTAAAGATATTCAAGGCTATGGTGGAGAATGAAACTGGATTGAGGATAAATTGTATGAGGTCTCATAGAGGTGGAGAATTCACATCCGGTGAGTTCATAGAATTCTATGAGAAGCATGGAATAAAAAGACAGTTGTCTGCTCCTAGGACTCCGCAGCAGAATGGAGTAGTGGAGAGAAAGAACTAGACCATCCAAGAAGCATCTAGAACCATGATGATGGAAGCAAATGTTCCTCAGATCTATTGGAGAGAAGCTATAAGCATTGTAGTCTATACTCTCAATCGAGTACAAATCAGAAGCAATACTGGTAAGACTCCTTATGAACTTTGGTTTGGCATCACTCCCACTATGAGGTATTTCAGAGTCTTTGGTAGCAAATGTTACATTAAGAGAGATGAATATCTATAGAAATTTGATGCTAGAAGTGATGAAGGAATATTCTTGGGTTATTCTACTCAAAGCAAAGCATACCGGTGCTATAACAAGAGATCGAGAAAGATTATAGAAAGTACAAATGTGAAGGTTAATGAAGATATTGATAAACCCTCAAGATTTTATGAATATGATTATCAGAATGATGTTTTGATCCAAGGTGTTCTAGCCCCTTTTGAAGTTTAGATTCAAATTGATCTGGTAAATCAGGAAGAAGAGATAAGTTTGAATGAACGTGTTCAAGAATCAAAAGTGCAAGAAACTCCCAAAGTTCCTAGGTATGTAAGACTGAATCACTCTGAGGATTAGATCATAGGTGATAAAAGCAAAGGTGTACAAATAAGAAGAAGGATTTCTCAAGATTCAGAAGAGTATTGTTTGATTTCAAAGATTGAACCTAAGACAGTGAATGAAGCTTGCAATGATGAAAACTGGACTAAGGCAATGGAGGAAGAGCTGATGCAAATTGAGAAAAATCACACTTGGGATCTTATTCCTAGAGCTAAAATCAAGAATGTGATTGGAACCAAATGGGTCTTCTAGAATAAACTGAATGAAGATGGTGAAGTAATCAGAAACAAAGCTAGATTGGTCTGCAAGGGTTACTCCCAAGTAGAAGGAGTTGATTTTGAAGAAACTTTTTCTCCGATGGCAAGAATTGAAGCAGTCAGATTATTTCTTGATTTTTCTACCTTCAAGGATTTCAAAATATATCAGATGGATGTCAAATCTACCTTCCTAAATGGTGACTTGGAAGAAGAAGTATACATTGAGCAATTGGATGGATTTCAATTTTTTGATCATGGTAATATGGTCTGCAAGTTGAAGAAAGCATTGTATGGACTCAAGCAAGCCCCAAGAGCCTGGTATGAAAGATTGGATAAGTATCTTTTGAAGATTGGTTTCAACAAAGGTACTGCTGATAGTAATTTGTACTTCAAAATTGATCATGAAAATATTTTGATTGTTGAAGTGTTTGTTGATGATATCATTTTTGGAGGAAGAGATAGTATGTGCAAAACCTTTGCAAATCAAATGAAAAGTGAATTTGAAATGTCCATGTTTGGGGAAATGAATTTATTCTTGGGTCTACAAATCACTCAAACAAAGAAAGGAATCTTCATTTCTCAGACCAAATATGTGAAGGAATTGTTGAAGAAATTTGGGATGGAAGACTCAAAACCAATGAGTACTCCCATGGCAACTGGATGTAAATTGAGAAAAGATGATGACACTCCTAAGGCTGATCAGAAAAAGTACAGATCAATGATTGGAGGATTGTTGTATCTCACTCAAACTAGACCTGACATTATGAATGTTGTTGGTCTTGTTGCTAGATTCCAAGCTGATTCTAGAGAATCTCATGTCATGGCAATCAAGAGGATTTTTCGATATCTAAAAGGGACAATTGAGTATGGCCTATGGTATCCTACAGATCATAATTTCTCTCTTCATGCATATACAGATGCAAATTGGGTAGGAGATGTGGATGAATGGAAGAGTACCAGTGGTGGAGCATTCTTTTTGGGGAAAAGATTGGTTTCTTGGCTAAGCAAGAAACAAGAGGCAATATCTTTGTCCACAGTTGAAGTAGAATACATTGTAGCAACATGTAGTTGCACTCAAGTTTTGTGGATGAAGAAGATGCTAAGAGACATCAGAGTGGAGGATGAGGAACCTATCACAATTTTCTGTGATAATTCAAGTGCAATAAATATATCTAAGAATCCGGTGTTGCATTCAAAGACTAAACATATATCAATCAAGTTTCACTTTCTGAGAGAGCAAGTGAACAAGAATGAAGTCAGACTAGAGTTTGTGCCTTCTAAGGATTAAATTGTAAATATCTTTAGTAAACCTCTACCTAAGGACTCTTTGAGTATCTCAAGGAGAAGTTAGGGGTTATTACCCCTCCGGTGATGAACTAAGGTGCACTGATGTGCATCAGTTTGGTGGATATCACAGTCATATCTTGTGATCTAGATTGATGATGGGGAGATGCTACTCAGGGGGAGTAGCTGGTATGATTCTGAAGTGATGGAGTTGCAAGTATGTGCCCTTTGCCATTGATGTCAAAGGGGGAGAGAAGACATGTGAAAAACAAGTGGTTGCTGATCAAAGGGGGAACAGTAAAGGAAGAAAAGACATGTGAAAAACAAGTGGTTGTTGATCAAAGGGGGAGCAGTAAAGGAAGAGAAGACATGTGAATGGTTGTTGTTGATAGGGGGAGTTGTGTCGGTGAGGATAAGTTCTTGTCTTGATGGTTAAAATAGCTTTTCACATCATATGTTGCCATCAAAGACAAAGGGGGAGATTGTTGCAAGTATGGGCCTAACCAGTGTTGTCATTAATGTCAACATACTCCTGTTGGATTAATGATAAGGATTGGATGAGCTATATGCTGAGGATATTGAGAAAATTAGTCATATCAGGAACATAGAAGAACAGTGAAGACAATGAGGTAATGATCCAAGATAAGATGAAGATCAGAGGATGCGCTTCAAAGGGTTTGTAGATATGTATCTTAAGATGATCTAGCAAAGATTTCAGAGGTCTGTATAAAGATTTGAAGAAGTTATGGCCACTTAAGTAAAACCAGTTCTGGTAGAAGTTCAGAGGTGACAAAGTGATACAGAAAGGTCTGGTGAGATCCAGAAATGAAATATCTTGTTCTGTAGATTTGGTGGAATGCTTAGGAAGTCAATTTGAATTGACAACTCAATTGGTTCTTGGTCTAGAGGTCCGCAAGCATCTATTCCATTATGACAGTGATGACAGACTGTGTTCTTGAGATTCTGGATGAAGGAGAGAATGATTTCAGTAAGCAGATGAAGTGTGGATGTTCTTGGTGATTCAAGAAAGCTTGGAGAGGTCTTTGGATTGTGTCCAATTCATGTTGGTAGTTCGCATTGAAGATTGAGCTCGTAATTGAAGAATTACTTCCGGATGATGATGTTCTTCCCAAGTCAAGCCGACTAGATGAGTTACACATCCTGTGGATGATCTTGAAGATGTTATGTGAAGATTGGTGTGCTCCTAGAAGAAGATTGAAGTCTCAGATCTATGTGGTTGATAGTGTGTTGATCCACGTGAAGTCTTTTGTAATAAGTCATGTTGTATTTATGTATTTTCTCTGTAATGTATGCTGACTTTGATAATAATTCCTAAGTCGATGTCTTGTATAAATAGAGAGTTGTTAAGTCATTTCAAAAGTAATCTTGTGGAGATGAGAGTGTGGTAGAGAGGAGGAGAGCGAAAGGCAAAGCATAAGTTTTTGGGCTTAAATGGAGCTGACTCAAGCATGGTGAAGATGCTATTCTTCAATTCCTGTATGTAATACTTATTATTTTGTAGACAGTGTGTCTCTTGTAGGTAGTGGGCCTCTTGTGAGTAGTGTGCTCGGGCAGTGAGCCCTATTTGGCATGTGCCATTTTGTTCTTTCTATTCTTCTAATAGAGAATACAATCTTGGGTTAGTCACCCTGTGGTTTTTCCCTTAACCAGGTTTTCCACATGAAAAATCTTGGTGTCATATGTGTTAATGTGTTTCTACTCTTGAATTGGTGCATTGAGTTTCCATGATTGATTTATCATTAAGAAAATGATTTAAGTAGTTGAATGCAAGAAAGTTTTGGACAACTGATTCACCCCCCCTCTCAGTTGTCTGTCCTAAATCTAACACCTATAGTATCTTTTCTTATCAGGGGAGAGTTCATTTGGGAATATACCAGTTCTCATGAACTGTATTATGTCTTTTACCCAAGAATCTTGGTCGGTCTCTTGGAGTCTCAGCACTGTTTCATTTTCTTTTTCTTCTAGCATTGATTCTTCTATGTCTTGAGTCATATATTGACACAATCCATTGCCTCTAACCAACTTGGTAGGCCTTACCTCTACATCATATTCTAAAATCTTAGTTATCCAATTGGCTCTTTTTTCAGTGATTTCACCTTCCATGATGTATTCCCTTACACTAGGGTGGGCTACTAATATCAAAATCTTATTTCATGTTACTAAATGCCTAAATTTCTTAAGGGCTTTTACCATAGCATAGCTTTTTTTTCAACAAAATTGTACCTTGATTCATACTCCCTAAGTGTTCTAGAGAAGAATGTTATTGGATGTTCTCCTTCCTGTTCATCATCTATTTGAGTTAGAGCAGCTGCAACACTGTGTTCTCCTCCATACACATACATTATAAAAGGATTGGAGAAATCTAGGTTTCTTAATACTGGCACAGTTGAAATGGCTCTCTTAACTTCTTCAAAATCTTGTCTCCCTTCTGTTGTCCATTTGAAAACTAAATCTTTCTTTAGTAACAGAGTAATATGTCTGACTAGTTCTACAAAATCAGATATAAATCAGCTGACAAAATTAATCTTTCCTAAAAAGGACTAAACTGCCTTCTTGTTAACTGGCAAAGATAGATTCATTATGGCTGTGACCCTCTCTGGATCAATGGAAATCCCATCCTTTGAAACTATGTGTCCCAAAAGTTTCCCCTGAGGCATAGCAAAGATGTACTTTTTAGGATTTAGAGAGATTCCAAGCTCTTGACACTTCTAGAAAATAGCCTCTAGGTGCTCAAAATAATCTTTGGCATCCTTAGTAAATATGGTCAGGTCATCTAGATAGATCAAAATTATCTTATTTATAAGCTCCCCAAAGGCTACATCCATGGCATGCTAGAAAGTAGCTCCAACATTTGAAAGATCAAAAGGCATCTTGGCATATGAAAATGTTCCCCACTTTGTAGTGAATGTTGTCTTGTGTTGGTCTTCATCTGCTAACTAGATCTGATTGTATCCTGAGAAACCATCAAGCAAAGAAAACCTGTCTGAACCATCCATAGTCTACAAAATCTTTTCCATAGAAGGGAAGGGGTAGTGATCCTTTAATGATTCTTTATTTAGGTCTCTGAAATCCACACAAAGTCTTATATCACCATTATTTTTCCTTACAAGCACTAAATTAGACACCCAAGTTGAGTGCTTAATTGGAAAAATAATCTTTGATTCTAGAAGCTTTTGAAGTTCATCTACCATTAGTGGCTCAATTCTAGGATTCACTGGCCTTTGCTTCTGTTAGACTGGTTTTTATCCTTCAGCAACCTCTATGGTATGTTGAATGATGTCTCTATTATAGCCATGGAGATCCTCATAGGTCCAAGAAATCACCCTATCATACTTGTTACACAAAGCAATCACCCTTTCCTTTTCCTCTTGGGTAGTGGCATTGCCTATCTTTAACTTTCTTCCTTCACTGACCTAGATTTCAGAATAGGCATCTTTACTTGCCTTAAACTTCCTTTTGTCTATGCTTACATCTTCAGGGTTCAAATAGATTCTCTAGGGTGATAAGTCCTTTTTGAAGCTTATTTGACTTTAGTTGAATAATTTGGTCCCCATAAGCTTCTTCAATCTTGGGCTGTAACTGATCAACAAATTCTCCTGAATGTTGCAGAAACAAGAGTACTTGAAGATCTTTATCAAAAACTTGCCAATTCTGGTCATTATCTAGGATTGCTAACTGCACTATAACTTTAACTAACTCACTATTAACAAGTAGGTCGCTTGCTGGGTCAAATTGAGAACCAATTTGTGCCATTCTGTCTGCTTTAGTGTTTTGGGTCCTGGGGACAACTTCAATATTGAAGGCATCAAAACCATCTATTAGATCCCAAATCCTATGATGGTAAGACCTCATTCTTACATTCTTTTCTATAGCTTTCTCTCTAATTTGTTTTACCACTAGTTCTAAGTCTCCTCTAACTATCAGATTCTTAATTCCTCTTTTTATGGCCAACATAAGACCATGCACTAAAGATTCATATTCAACATCATTATTAGTGCAAGAAAACTAAAAGTGTATAGATCTTAGAATTTTCTCACCATTTGGGGTAGTGAGGCAAATACCTACTCTAGCACCATTTTTGCTTCTAGCCCGTTCAAAATTTAAAGTCCAGATTTCATAGTTTCTTCCAGATTCTTCATTTTCAGATACCTCTTTTCTCATAACATTTAGAATTTCTTGGCCTTCCTCAAAAATGACATACGTACCTAGATCGATAGAATCATAGTTTCAATAAGGATCACTCTGCATCATGGTCATTAATTGACTATTTTCCTCTTCTTGTTGGTCATGTTCAGTCTAGTCAGCTAATTCTTCCACAAAGACTCTCTCTTCCTTATTCATCATGGCATCAGATGCTTCTATCCTTGGGGCTAGTTCATCAGTGATATGATCATTGGACAAAGGTTCTGACAACACTTTCATCTTTGTTCCATACTTGGTTCTCAAAATTAGATGTGACATATATCCTATCTTAGCTGTAAAATCTCTAGATAGGCATAGACCAAAGACAAGGGGAATATCTATGACACCACTACATCCTGTTTAAAAATTATGTTGGGGCAAGTATACAATTACAATGGGAGTTGTTTGATCCTTCCTATAGTTTGGACAGACTTTCCATCTAATTGCATGACTCCTCTAGTAAGTGGCTCATATTTTACCTTTAAAGCATCTATTATCTGCTTTGGCATGACTGTAGTACTAGCTCTAGAATCTATCATTGAGTTATGCAGCAATTTCTTTCCCACTATTAAAGTCAGATAAAATGGATCTAGCTTAGATTTACCTACCTTTGGTGCATTGTTCAACAGAACTATTATCTACAAAGGTGTAATGTCTTTATGTTGAGTCTTTCCTTTATCAGCAACTCCTTCTTTAGCACTAGCAGATTTAGAGCTCACCTCTCTTTGTAATGCTTCTTGTAATAGTGTTTTTTGCTCAGGAATAGCCAACATGTCCTAGATTGACACATGCGCTGGGGTCTTTTTCAACTACTCTACCACATTCATAGGTCCTTGCACTTGTGTCTTTAGGTAGTAAGGATATCTTGTTCTTTCCAGCATCTGACTAGAGGTTGCTTGATTTTGAATTTGCTGAGGCACTTCCTGCCTAGGGACTAGATTATAATGATTTTGGAAAGGAGGAGCTCTAGCAGTCTCATTCTTTGTGACTTTAGGTTGTTCCATCATTCTTCTCTTTGATTTGGTATAATAATTAGACTGTACCAAGGGCTCCTTGGAAGTAGATGTCTCATTTAAGAACACCGAATCTTGATCTTCAATCCATGAAAATAGAGCATGCTGAGGGGCAATTTCCTCTTCTTGCTAAATAGACATGTGGCAACTTCTGCTTAAAGCTTAATACTGCTTTGTTTGTTGTGGCTTAGACACTTGGCACGATTTGTGCACATGAAAACACATAGTCACAAATATGTAAACTACTAAAATATATTGCAACACTGTTGAAACAAAATGTAGAGTTTTTTAAGCTCTACACATTCATCATTGATCTCTTAGTATACCTTCAAAGCCCCAAAGCATAATAATCAACTACTGAGAAATGCAGAGCTCAAAACTATTACCCTGTCACTATGAAACATTGTCAAACTGCAATCTGGTAAAGAACATCTTGTAGAATGAAACCAAAGGAACTTTAGAAGCTACAACTCTTGATTTATGAAGCCATGATATTTATCTTTTCTAATCCAAAACCACAAGATAAACTTTTTAATAGTGGAGGAATGTGGACTATTTTGCTTCTGAACTGTGCATTGTTTCTACTTTAACTTTGTCTATTTGGACTTCAACAATTCTTCATATAACTATTGGAGGAAGTTAGAACCTGGAGACTTAAACAAGTGACCACTAAGTAGTTATGAACAACATACCTGATCTACATACAATTGCTAGTAACTGCGGAGGCATACCACCACAAACAATATTACTTTGCATACTTCTCATACTTAGTTAGATCTTCTTCCAAAGTGAGGTCTCTTTTCCATACCCGTGCACATTGTCTTGTTTCCATCAATGACAACAATTGAACATCCATCAGAATAGTGTCTCTTGTAAACAATCTCCCCCTTTGGCATTGATGGCAACACTTAGTGAAAAATGCTTGTGTTGCTCCCCCATACTTTGTACACTCTGGTTTTCCATTCTCCTTTAGATGTATGCTTATTTTTCACTAGTTTTCCTATCCCCCTTTGACATCAATGGCAAAGGTGTGTGTACAAAATTGTGTCAAAAATTCATCAAAACTATCATATTCTACCGCATATATACAGGTAAACATTCCCATCTCAATTTATGGTTGAAGGGAGAATATCATTATAGATAGTCTTTATCAGAGCTATCTCTCCATTCCATCTATTCCATGCACTCTCCAAAATATGTATGTGGCCATTTATTAGAAAGACTAACTTTTCTACCTTCTGTACATTTGATTTGTATCAATTAATGCTTGTGATTTTAAGGCTTCTTCTACCAGATTAGCCATAGAATCAATTTTTTGACTTATCAGCCCCCTTAGCTAGCACAACCTATCATTGACTTCTTCCCTTTTCTTCATCAAAATGCTTAAATTGTTGTGAATATTTACAACTTGTGTCTCTTTGGTACTTATTGACTCAACTATCAGATTATATGTGTTAGAGATATTAAGCAGTTTGAGTTCCAAGTCCTTGATTTTATCCTCTAATTTCTTTGTAACTTCTGGCCAAGATAAGCAAAATTTATATATTTTACAAGCTTCTTCAATGTCATTCTAAATGCATTTTATTTTTTTTTCAATAGAGTTTCATCATTTGCTAACATGGTTTTTAATTTAACCAGTCTCTTATCATCAAACTCTTTTCTGACTTTTACCTCTGTAGATTTTTCAAATGATTCAAAATGTGTACTCATTGAGTTTAGTAGCCCCTTGAGTTGATTGGCTGAGGATAATAAAGTATCCTTCTCGAATGTCAGAATCATCTTCTCCAGAATGTTGGATGCATCATTGATCAATTTACTATCTTGAATATGTGATTTTAGGATTTCCTCCTGTGCCTTAGCTTGAATAATTGATACTAATTTGAACTTCTGTACAGGTGACATTGAGGGTAGATTAATTGGTCCTTGAAGAAGTTCAAATTCATCTAGATCTTGTTGTCCCTCAAAATCAACTGAGACAACTGTAATGTCTCTTACTCTAGAAGATACTTCTTCTTGACTTTGCTCTAGAGGATCCATGTCAATGTCTTCTTGTTGACCAATATTTTGCTCCGATGCAGGCCTCTCCTTAGATTTCTCAGGGCTTTTCTCTTCCTCTTGTTCTTCCATTTTTGGAGAAATAGTATCAGTTTGTTCTAAGCCTTGATGTGTGCTGACTTCCAAAATAGATGTGTTATCTACAATATCAGTTTCCTCTCTATTATAAATGGTTAGAAGATGATGTTCCTTCAACACTCTTAGAATGATTTCCTCTGTCTCCTTCACCACTTTCTCAATGTCATCTGACATGAGAGTATTCACTCTTCTCTTTGTCTTGAACTCCTTGCCGAGTGCTTTGGAGATGTTTGATTTTTCTTCTGGGGAAATCTCTGGACATAGTTTTATCAAAGTATGTTCTTTGAGTTCAAGGACTTTTGCCATTGCAGCCTCTTTTCTAGTAGACATTATACTACTCAAACTATCTAGAAGATCAGTTATTATCTCAATTAGGGCCTTGTTGTAAATGTTTAGGTATTCTATAATAGAAGTCTCAATGATTCTCTTATCCAGATCATTATATTCATCATACAATTATGCAATGGGTTTTAGATTACCATCCACTGTTATGGATTTGAGAACATCTTCAAGGATTATAGTTGCTTCTTCTATCTAAGGTACATCTTGCTTTTGCCTTTTCATAGGTTTACCCTTACTAGAGGGTTTCTTTTTGCTAGTTTTGGAGGCTTTTGTAGTCTCAGTTTTCATCTTCCTTACTTCTTCATATGATTATGTTTCTTCTTCATCAACCCTTATAATTTCATGCATCCTTTTTGTTTTGGTTTTCACCCTTTTTTGCCTAGGTGCCTCCATACTTGTAGATTGTGTGGGACCAGAGGATGTAGATGTTGAACTTCTTGTCATTCTTTTTGATATTTCAGTCTTCTCCAGTTTCTTCTTAAGCTCTTCTAGAGCCTTGACTAGTTCACTTTCTTCTTTTTCTTTTGTAGCCCTTTTAGCTTGTACTTTTTCCCTTGCTCCTTTTACTTGTTCTTTTGTGAAGCCTTGTTTCATGGCATAATCCTCCACTATTTTCCTAGCCTTTCTTGAGATTACAAGTTTTCTTGTTTCAACAGGCATTTTTACAATTAATTCCTCATAAGTCCCAAATCTTTCTTCATTGAGATCTCTTGGTTTTCTCAACATGTGTCGAACATAGTTTTCCAATATTCCATCTACCTCATATCCCATAGGCATGACCCATACTGTTCTAGGCTAAACAACCTCCATCAAGCATTGATCTTTTGTCACAATAAAGCATATAGTGTCCTTGTATTTTTCAACAACTGCTCTAGGGATTCTTTCCCTGGATTGCATTGACTTCTAATTTTTTTTTAAATAGCCCCAGAGGGCTGTGTTCTGGGCATCAAGACTACCTATGCTATTAATATGATTTCTAATTTGAACTACATTAGGTTTATCATTTATCTAGAATAGATTCTTCATACCTGGCAACTCTTGCATGAAGTAGAAGAATAAATAATAATCAATGTACCATACTTGAATGGATATTTTTGCTCTTTGGTCTTCCTTAAATATTCCATCAGCTATTGATGGAGCAGTTCACAAATATCATACTCTGCATCTTCTTTCACCATCTCAAATGCTATGTAGATTGTTGTACCAGAGACTGAATTCTCCCAGTTTGAGGAATAAACTTTGTATCCAATAACCATGGATGCAAATCTTACTACATGGTCTTTAATATCATTGATTGTTAGTGCCCTTTTGTCAAACTTCACTCCAGTGGCTGCCATTACTGTATCATTCTTCATCGCTTTCATGGTACCAATCTGGTGGAGCTTAGTCCAGTTACTAACCTTATAGCATCTTTTGTGATCTTAAAAGGTCTCTCAACCCACATGAATTCATCATGAACCCTGCTCGATACATACCGGACCCATTCATCCTCAATGAATGTCAGAAAATCAATGTACTGGATGAATTTATTTGTTTCCAATGCCTTGTATTCATTCTTCAAATCACAATTCTCACCACACAAGTGATTTAGGAATAAATCTATGAGTTTCCTTTTTCCATGTTCTTCTAGGGCAACATGACTATAAGCCCTAACATCCTTTGCATGCAAAACTCTATGTGGAATGTCTAAAAATGCACCCATTTGATCGACTTAGGTTGATTTGAATTGATGTTTCTTAAATTTCGGTCCGGCTCGCTCGATGATATCCACTACTTGTGGCGTTGCCATTTCTATGAATAATCAAACAAATTTGTGAAAGGGTTTCAAGTATAAAATACCTCTTTGACCAGATTAGGGTTGTTCTTGATCTTGCCTTGAAATGCTTTGGAGAACACTGTAGTCACTTTGAATCTTGCTTTAGTTCACTTTAGACACTTGAGAGATGGAATGCAAAATGATTTCTCCTTCAAATACAATTCCTTTTAACCTTCGCATGCCAAAACCTAAGTGTCATTAATGTCATCTTTCAAAAAGATGTCAAGCACTTTTCTGATAACCACAGACACTCTAGATTACTCCGCAGATCTTTGCAATTGATCTTTTTCTTCCAGAACTTCCTTTAAAAGATTTGTCATATGATTTTTTTCATCATATCTTTGTGCTGGATTCCAGCACTGGCTACCTAGCCAGGGGGTTGGAAATTTCAATGCAGCTCCCCCTAAGCCAGAATTCCCAATTTACTTCTTGAAGGAAGTATCTGCACCAGAATCTAGTTCAGATCCATCCTTGGTATTAATAACATCTTTCTTAATCCAAACCTTGGCCATTTCTTTCTTAGTTTCAACTGGATCAACTTTTTCCTTTCCCTTATCATTCCTCTGCTCTATTTTCCTTTCTTTAGTATGGTAGTTTCTTTCCACATTCTTACTTCTTCAAAACTTTGCATCATGACCAAACTTGTTGCAATTGTAGCACACAATACTTCCATGTCCTTGATTGAATGAATTCATCATTGATCTGCATTGATTAGCCATTTGTCCAAATCTATTTCATGCAAAACATATTCCAGTGAATGATTAAGTATTCCTTGAATTGTGAAAGCCATTACTTACCGAACTTCTACATTCACTTGATCTATGGCCAATTTTCTTACAATTGAAACATTGACCAAAAAATGATGGAACATTTTGATTCTAGTTTATTCTACTCCTACACTGAGTAGCCTTATGACCAAACTTATTGTAATTAAAACAATATCCATTGAAAGATGGGTACCTTTGAGCATTTAGTTGTATGACCAAAGGTCTTCTAGGTCTTCTTCTTTGATTCCTAAAATGATTTCCTTTGTTTTGCTTCCTCTAAAAATTTTCTTGGCCGATTTTGAACTTTCTCCTTTCTCAAATCCTAAACCTTGCTTGTCATCTAAACTCTTCTGGCTTAAAATCAACTCCTCAAGCTTTGCAAAGCTTGTTTTGAATTTTTCTTTGTAGCTATTAGCTACTTCCAGATCAAATTTTAGAAGTAGCACTTCTTCATCCAAATTTTCACATTCCTCTAACTTATCCTCAACAACTTGATTCAGATGCCTTTCAATTTATTATTTCTTTTCAACTTCCAATGTCAAACTATTTAGGATATCATGTGCTTCATCTAATTGATCATTTAGCTCCTTGTTTTTTTCTTTAAACTTGCTAACTTGCTCTCTTAGCTTTAGGATGTATTCATCAACTTCATGAATATTAGCTTTTAGTTCCCTAATTTCTGCCTCAGATTTTTCAAGATCAATAAGCATTGCTTCTAGTTCTTTGTTGCTTTCATAATTTCCAAATCTTCTTGCTTCCATGATTACACTACTCCAGATCTTCCTTAAGCTGTTAGGCCTCTTCCAAGGAACCTTGCTCTGATACAAATTGTTGATAGTAAGGAAACTAAGGGGGGGGGGGTGAATCAGTATTCCACAAAACCATTTCTTAACAAGTTTATTTAACCAATCTCCAAAATTAATAATATAAAAGCATAATAAAAATAGAAATAGCAACCATAAAGACATAACACATGAACACTAGGATTTTTATGTGGAAAACCTAGAAAGGGGAAATCCACGGTGAGCGTCAACTCACAATATATTAATGTAGCACAATATTGGATTACAAGAAGGCTCACTACCTTAGGGCTCACTGCACTATGAAGAAGTGCTCACTGCACAAAGGCTCACTGCCAAGAGAAAGGAAGATAAAAGGGAAGGTTTGGCTCATTGCCAACATGTGACTACTGAGAATGCATCTAAGAATGCTAAGGTGCAGTTTCCCTTAAGCTCAATAAATAGACTCAAAATTCTTCATAATGTTAATTCTGCTATCTCTTGCTCTGCTTCACATATGCTCTATTTTTCTACCCCACTGTCTTCTTTAGATCACAACTCAGCCTTAGATTGAATTTCCACTCTTATCACAATATATTCTCTACTCAATACCTCATCAATGCTGAAATCCATCGAGTATATATATCTGCAATTAGATTTACCACAAAAATAGGTTCGCCACCCAGACATGGAATGTGTAGCCAAGTGTTTCACCTTGTCGGCTCAAACTTAAGCACAAACAACAATGCTAACTCAAACAATCATATAGTAGTCTTCATATGAGTTAGAATCAATCATTCAATCACTTGAATTGATTGTTCAAACAATATTACTTCTCCGCATATCGATCTGTCATGCCTGTCGGCTTGTTCCTCATGAACACACTTGATCAATTCAACTATTACAACATAACTTCCACTGCGGATCAAATGAGACTCTAAAAATCATATTCAACATTCATCATTGATCTCTTAGTATACCTTCAAATCCATAGAGCATAATAATCAACTACTGAGAAATGTGGACCTCAAAATTGTTACCCTATCACTGTGAAACATTATCAGACTGCAAGACGATAAAGAACATCTTGTAGAATGAAACCAAAGGAACTTCAGAAGCTACAACTCTTGATTTAGGTAGCCATGATATGTATCTTTTCTAATCCAGAACCACAAGACAAACTTTTTCATAGCGGAGGAATGCAAACCATTTTGCTTCTGGACTATGCATTGTTTCTGCTTTAACTTTGTCTATCCGAACTTGGACAATTCTTCATATGACTACTAGAGGAAGTCAGAAACTGGAGACTTAAACAAGTGACCACTAGTAATTTATGAACAACATACCTAATCCACATACAAGTGCCATTAACTATAGAGGCATACTACCACAAACACTCTTACTTGCATACTTCCCATAGTTAGTCAGATCTTCTTTTGGAGTGAGGTCCCTTTACCATACCAGTGCACTTTGTCTTGTTGCTATGAATGACAAAAATCAAACATCCATTAGAACAATGTCTCTTGCCAAAAAAATTCACTTCCAACCTCAACATACGGTCCCTTCCTATGTGCGGCATGTAGTCTAGCTAAAACCTTTCCAACATTAGTGTAATACACCCTCATGACTCCAATCTCCATGCATTTCATCCATCTCTGCTAAACAATAGTCCCTAGAAGTTGGGGAGATTATTGATTTAGCATCTTCCATTTATTTAGTTGCCAACTTTGTGAGGCATGGGGCATCCATTGCAAATGTTGCCACCATATCTCCAAACTACATGTTTTTGGTACCTTGACTAAGACACGAGAGAAAAGAGCATGCCCAAGGTGGAGAAATACTATGCCAAGACTGTATCTGCTCTCAATGATGTGCTCACAAAAATTGGTTGATTTGTGTATGACACAGAAATTGAGCATGAGAAACAAGTTAAAACACTAACCTATTTCACCCAAAATCTATGCTACCTCCAATTGAGCAAATAAAGGATGTATAAATAAAGGAAACTAAACAAGGCTAGTTACCATGCAACCTTTGTTGAAGTGGATGTACTCCTCAAATGGGCAGCATAACCTTTCTTCTCATGGATGTTGGGAATTAAGGTGTCTCAACCTTGGTAATTCCTTGTATTATTTCATTGTATTTATTATTTATTGCCTATTGTATAATTTGGACATAAATCCTATGTTCTCATATTGTGGGAGTTGGCACGATGATGTGTCATCATACATGGCATATGACCTCATGTAAATTTTTCCTCACATGAGGAGATAAGCATCCCACTTAGTGGTAGGAATATTTTGCGATGTGTTAGCATCTTAGAATGTGTGTAAGGGAATATTGACTGAAACGGTCATGACAGATTCCTATGACAAAGTTATGATATGTAAGAGTCAAAAATAGAAGATCCTATGATAGGTATGGACATGTGTCAAGAAACATCTTTGAAAAAGGCATCTTTAGGTGCGGCAAGGTGGACTATGACATGTTGATGCAGAGCCACAGCTAGAAACGTTAAGTGGGATGGTGGAATTTGATATTTCTTATTTCATCGACAAGATTTGCCTAAATGTCTTACCGACATATCCTATCGGCCAGAGAATAACCATCGGCCAACCAAACATAACTTACACTGATCGCTTACCTTGTGCTGATAAAGAATCAACTTTTCGACTATCGACGGGACCTCCACTATCGGCGAACACCTTGAATCTTTTGTCGATCTCTATTCTCTCCCTGACACTACCAATATCAGGCTCCACCATTGGCCAGACTATGACTATCAGCACCTCCTATACATCTCACCCTGATGAGCGTTTTCATTTATGTGCCTATCGGCAAAACATACATTGTCAATCACCTCGTGGAAAATCTCTCCAATGCTCCAACTCATACCGATGCTAACAACCTTCGTCGCCGAGACTCCACTCTTTGGCAAAACATTCACCTCCTCTGCCGATCACTCCTCTTACTCTGATGCTACAGTGGATTGTATGTCTTAGCATACATACAATCAAATATACAACCACAAAATATACATCTGCGGAATATAGCTAGGAATATTCCCTCAGTCAGCGGTTGACCATTGACTTCGCTTTATATCGCCTGAATGTATATTTGAAATATACATTCACTATATGCAAACCACAAAATGCATTTGATGGATACGCAAAAACATGCAACTGCAGTATACTCACAAAATGTATACAAAAGGTGTATACACGAAACTTGTATGACCTGATGTACAATTGTGATATACACAAAGATTGTATATTGACCCCTTATCAAATCCACAACATATAAACCTAATATATGAATGACAGATACACACGAAATGATCCTCAGATGCAAAAGCGATATACACATCAATTGTATATCTGAACTATTTTACCTTTATACCTTCGAAACATGCATTTTTGACATGTTTTAACTCCTGATCTGCTTAGCGATATATGCACAGGTACAAATGTGATATACACATAGACTATATGTCACATACAAAAGCTATATATCCGTCAAATGTACATTTCGACAAAAACCCTCGAAACTTCACAAACTTCACGCATAAAACACTGAGATCGGGTCGACCTATTTTCTGAGCAACCTTAACTTAGATTTTATCCTTTCAAACCCTAGCACATGAGGATGCTAGGATAAATCATAGCATGCTATCACTTGAGCCCAAAAACATGAAATGCAAAAATAGAAAAATGAAATTGTAAACTAAACTACTGTACTTGTCCATTCCACCGATTCAGAGAATCAACCGGTGGAATGTATGAATGATTCCATCTCGACTACAAAACAAGAAATATGATCACACAGATAGATCAAAAATCAGATAAATGAAACAACAAGATCTTCTTTATTCCAATATCAGAAGTGCATGCAAATATCTAACCTCACAGTCCCACTGTACCACAACAGTCTGATCTCCAAACACAATCTCTCTATTTTTCATATGCAATGCTAAACTATCTCTAGCAAACTAATCTAGGGCATAAATAACTACTCCTCTCGAGTAGTACAGACTTGATTCCTAGTGGTTGGGAGGCTTCCAAGTGGCTGGGAGAGGACAACTAGCATAACAAACTATAACTGTCAACACACAATCCTATATTGACTTAAAACATAAGAATTGGTCACATGGACCTTATTACATCCTAATGTAAAACATACTATAATTATACTTATTCTTTATGTCGAAGGGGTGCTCCTACACCATACTCCCCAGAAGAAGAAATCTCAAGTCCACTTGAGATGAGAGCATGTAGGCTTGAATCATGTTGGTTGATCTGTTCTTCAGTCATCCATACTGCTTCTGAATTAGGTTTTCCTTGCCAAGCCACCAAATATTCTAAATATTCTTTGTTCTGGGTCATCTTGTTCACTCTGGTGTCTAAAATCTTTTGTAACTGTGGTGGATCATGTTTTGGAATGTCATCAGCTGTTGTATCCTATAGTAGTTCTTGTTCTTCATCTGGATTATGCTTGTATGGAGTTAAATCACATACATTGAATATAGGTGATAAACCAAGATAGAAGGAAGTTGTATCTCATAATCATTTGGCACACATTTCTTCAAAATCTGACATGGTCTAATCTTCCTCTACATGAGGTTGGTATATTTACCTTTAGGAAGTCTATCCTTTTTCAAATGAACCCATACCAAATCTCCAACATCAAACTGTACATCTTTCTTCTTTTTATCAGCATACTCCTTATACTTCAAGGTAGTTTGTTGGAGTTGGTTTTTGACCTGATCATGTACCTCTTTTATGGCTTCTGCAAAAGCTTCACCATCTGCACTAACAGAATCTCCTGTAGGTAGATCTCTCAGCTCCAAAATACCTTGTGGATGTATCCCATACACTATTTGAAAAGGTGATTTCCCTGTACTCCTATTGACAGTATCATTATAGGAAAATTATGCTTGTGGTAGGATATTATCCCACTTGTCTCCATGCTATCTTGTCAAACATCTAAGCAAATTCACTAAGGAACGATTGACCACTTTAGTCTGTCCATTCATTTAAGGATGATAGGCGGATGAGAAAGACAAATTTGTTCCAAGCTTCTTCTAAAGAGTCCTCCAAAAATGACCAATGAATTTTACATCTCTATCTGACACTATGCTTAATGGCAATCCATGTATTCATACTACTTCTTTGAAAAACGAATATGCAATATATGAAGCATTAGCAGTGGTTTTGCATGGCAATAAATGTGCCATTTTGCTGAATCTGTCCACTACAACAAAAACACTATCATATCCCTTTCTGGTTCTGGGTAAACCCAACACAAAATCCATACTGATATTTTCCCATGGTCTGGAAGGAATGGATAATGGCTGATATAGACCTGCATTAGTGGATCTCCATTTTGCTTTCTAACATATCACACATGTCTCCACAAATTTTCTGACATCTGATTGTAACTTAGGCCAATAATAATGTCTTCTAACAAGATCAAGAGTCTTGTCTAAACCAAAATGTCCCGCCATAGCTCCACAATGTTTCTCTTTAATGATGTTCAACCTCATAGAACACCTTGGAATACACAATTGTCCACCTTTGAACAGCAATCCATCCTGGATCAGAAATTCAGAGAACTCAGCATGATATTTATCTCCAAAAGAAGCACATGCCTGATATATCTCTCCAAAATATTCATCATCATCATACATGGTCTTCAAGGAATCAATGCCAACACTTTCCAACTGAATCTGGTTGACTATTAGAGCTCTCCTGCTCAAAGCATCAACTACCTTATTCTTGACTCCTTTCTTATGCTTCAATGTGAAAGTAAAAGCTTGCAAAGTTTCTACCCACTTCATATGCCTATGGTTCAACTTTTCCTGGCTGTTGATAAAACTTAAAGCCTAATTATCTGTGAATACTATGAATTCTTTTGGCATCAAGTAATGCCTCCACTTTTTGAGTGACTGGACTAGGGCATACATTTCCAAATCATATGATGAATACCTCTTTTTAGCATCATTGAGCTTCTCACTAAAAAATGCAATTGGCCTACCTTCTTGGCTGAGTATTGCTCCAATTGCCATGTGACTTGCATCACATTCTACCTGAAAATTTTTATTAAAATCTGGAAGTACAAGGACTGGTTGTTGTGCCACCTTCTGCTTCAATGTTTCAAAGGAATCATCTTCTTCCTTAGTCCAAGCAAATCTACACTTCTGTCCTCCTTTTATAGTATCAAGCATGGGTGCACAAATATGACTAAACCCTCTGATGAACTTTCTATAGAAGGTTGCTAACCCATGGAAACTTCTGACATCATTCATGGTTCTAGGAGTTGGCCAAGACAATATTGCACTTACCTTCTCCTTATCCATTTTCAGCTTTCCGTGTGAAATGACAAAACCCAAATATGTGATCTCCTCCTGCATGAACAAACACTTGTCCAAATTTATCATCAGCTGCTCTTCATGTAACCTCTTGAGAACCAAATCTATATGTCTGAGATGTTCTTCTCTTGTATTACTAAAAATCAGAATGTCATCTAGATATACTATGACAAACTTGCCCATGAATTCTCTCAAAACCTCATTCATCAATCTCATAAAAGTACTAGGTGCATTAGATAAACCAAAAGGCATAACTTTCCACTCATACAACCCTTCATTGGTTTTGAATGTTGTTTTCCATTCATCTCTTGGTCTAATTCTAATCTGATGATAACCACTCTTCAAATCTATTTTTGTTAAATGCTTAGCACCTCCCAAACAGTCAAGTAAATCCTCTATCGTAGGTATTAGAAACCTATATCTGATTGTGATCTTATTAATAGCCCTGGAATCTGTGCAAAGCCTCCAAGTGCCTTCTTTCTTTGGTGCTAGTACAGCTGGTACTGCACATGGGCTTAAACTTTTACCAATCAGACCTGTGTCTAATAATTCCTCAATTTGTCTTGTTACTTCTGCATTCTGCTTTGGAGTTAGCTTGTATGTTGCTTTGTTTGGAAGTGTAGATCCTAGGATTAGATCTATGCAATGGCTGATATCCCTTACAGGTGGTAGGGATCTTGGCATTCCATCAGAAATGATGCCTTTGTACTTATCCAATAGCTTTTGGATAGCTGGGTCTATGAACTTCTACTTCTTCTCTTTCTTGACTTCTTGCTACTATTCTCTATTCACTGTCAGACATGGAATTAGGGCATATGCAACTGCACCTTCTGCTACTACTTCTTTCATGAATTGTTTTCCTTCCATCAACATTACCTTCACCTCTTTTCCTTTTGATTTCTCCTCCTTGTCTATCTATGGGATCAACTCTGTCACCGTACCATCTTTAGTGATTGTATAGGTGTTCTTAACACCATCATGACGTGCCTTCAAGTCATACTGCCATGGTCTTCCAAATAAAAGATGGCAAGCATCCATCTTAGTAATATCAAACAATAACCTATCTTTATATGCTCCAATTTGAAATTCTACCCAAGCTTGCTCTTCTACAACTGTTTGTTGACCTTGGGTAAGCCATGAGACTTTATATGGGGATGGGTGAGGCAATCTTCTAAGCTTAAGCTTTGTTACCATTTCATCAGATACAAAATTTTTAGTAGAACCAGAATCAATCAGAACTTTACATGCCTTACCTCCTGCCTTGCACGTGGTTCTGAAAAGAGACTTTCTTTGCAGGGGTTCTTTGTCAGGTACCTTCATGGTGGTCATTGTTGTCCTCATTATCAGAGATTCTCCACTCTCTGGATATCCATAATTGTCAGGAGCATTACACTCTAAAAAGTGTTTGAGCCTATTGCATTTTGACTATTAGGTTCTTGAATCAGATTCATTCTCCTTTCTCCTGTTGAACTTGTTGCCTTTTCTGGACATCTACTGGCTATATGGCCTTCTTTATTACAGTTATAACATCTGATAGATCCTCTACCCTAAGATCTTCCTCTGAAAGGTCTTCTGCCTCTTAAGTTTTCTTGCTGATTGTAACTTCCTCTCTGGTTTTGACTGTTATCTCCCTTGCTGTTGTTATGACTAGATTCTCCCTGATATCCAAATCCATGTCCTCTGCCTTTGAAAGGACCTCTTCCACCTCTTTGCTATTTTCTTCTTCCTCTATTGTTTTGTTCTTGTCTCCTCTTTAACTTCTCTTCCACTTTCAATGCCAACTGAAAACATTTCTGAACTGTATCTGGGTTATGCAGATTCAAATCTTCCTGAATGTTGAATCTCAATCCATTAAGGTATCTGGCTACCTTTTCTTCCTCACTCTCTTTTACTTTTGTCTTGACACAAAGCTTCATGAACTCTTCTGTATATGAGCTGACATCTAGCTCCTTCTGCTTCAAATTTTATTTCCTCTTATACAATTGGATGCTGTAATCCAGTGGAACATAGGCTTCTTTCACTAGAGCCATCATTTTCTTCCACATAGCAACTCTACGCTTGCCCTCTTGTACTCTACCATCTTGGACAAAATTCCACCAAGTCAATGCAGCCTCTTTCATTTTTGATTGGGCTATCCTTACCCTCTAGTGTTCTAGTATCTCCTCTGTCTCAAAGAAATTGTTTAAGGAGTCTATCCACTCCATCACCAAATCAGGATCCATCTTTCCTGTAAACACTGGCAAATCTAGTTTCACATCCATGGTTCTCCTCTCCATGGATTTGAGGGCATCAATCAAAGGTTTTTGGTTTGCAGGAACGTCTACCTCGTTCCACTTAGGGATCTCCTCTTCTTCCCTATCTTCTTCTTTACCAGAACCTACTCTGTCCCTCAACTTCTCCAACTCATCTTTCAATGCCTGATTCTAGGCCTTTACAGCAATGCTCTCTGTAATCTTCTTCATTACCAAAACTGCCAACTCAGCGTTGGTCATTCTTGCTAGAATCTCGGATGTTCCTTCTTCACCTGACATCTTACAGTCTTCAAATCTCCCCAGAAGATTCTTCCTTCGCTCTGATACCACTTTGACGTAGAGCCACAGCCGAAAATGTTAAGTGGGATGGTGGAATTTGATATTTCTTATTTCAGTGGCAAGAGTTACCTAAATGTCTTACCAACATATCCTATTGGCCAGAGAATAACCATCGGCCAACCAAACATAACTTACATCGATCGCTTATCTTGTGCCGATAAAGAATCAACTTTTCACCTATCGGCAGGACCTCCACTATCGGTGAACACCTTGAGTCTTTTGCCGATCTCTATTCTCTCCCCGACACTACTAATACCAAGCTCCACCATTGGCCAGACTATGACTATCGGCACCTCCTATACATCTCACCCCGATGAGCATTTTCATTTATGTGCCTATTGGCAAAACATACATTGTCGGTCACCTCGTGGAAAATCTCTCTGATGCTCCAACTCATACCGATGCTAACAACCTTCATCACCGAGACTCCACTCTTTGGCAAAACATTCACCTTCTCTACCGATCACGCCTCTTACTCTGATGCTACAGTGGATTGTATGTCTTAGCATACATACAATCAAATATACAACCACAAAATATACATCTGCAGAATATAGCTAAGAATATTCCCTCTGTCAGCGGTTGACCATTGACTTTGCTTTGTATTGCCCGAATGTATATTTGAAATATACATTCACTATAAGCAAACTAAAAAATACATTTGATGGATACGTAGAAACATGCAACTGTAGTATACTCACAAAATGTATACAAAAGGTGTATACACAGAACTTGTATGACCCGATGTACAATTGTGATATACACAAAGATTGTATATTGACCCCTTATCAAATCCACAACATATAAACCCGCTATGTGAATGATGGATACACATGAAATGATCCTCGGATGCAAAAGCGATATACACATCAATTGTATATCCAAACTATTTTACCTTTATACCTTCGAAACATGCATTTTTGACATGTTTTAACTCCCAATCTGCTTAGTGATATACGCATAGGTACAAATGCGATATACACACAGACTGTATGTCGCATACAAAAGCTGTATATCCGTCAAATGTACATTTAAAAAAAACCCTCGAAACTTCACAAACTTCATGCGAAAAACACTGAGATTGGGCCGACCTATTTTTTGAGCAACCTTAACTTAGATTTTATCCTTTCAAACCCTAGCACATGAGGATGCTAGGATAAATCATAGCATGCTATCACTTGATCCCAAAAACATGAAATGCAAAAACAGAAAAATGAAACTATAAACTAAACTACTGTACATGTCCATTCCACTGATTCAGAGAATCAACCGGCGGAATGGATGAATGATTCCATCTCAACTGCAAAACAAGAAATATGATCACACAGATAGATCAAAAATTAGACAAATGAAACAATGGGATCTTCTTTATTCCAATATCAGAAGTGCATACAAATATCTAACTTCACAGTCCCACTGTACCACAACAGTCTGATCTCCAAACACAATCTCTTTGTTTTTCATATGCAATGTTGAACTATCTCTAGCAAACTGATCTAGGGCATAAATAACTACTCCTCTTGAGTAGTACAGACTTGATTCCCAGTGGCTAGGAGACTTCCAAGCGGCTAGGAGAGGACAGTTAGCATAACAAACTATAACTGTCAACACACAATCCTAGATTGACTTAAAACATAAGAATTGGTCACATGGACCTTATTACATCATAATGTAAAACATACTATAATTATACTTATTCTTTATGTCGAAGGGGTGCTCCTGCACCACATGTTGTAACAGAATATGCTATTTATAGGCTGTGTATGACAGATTCTATGACAGTTGTAAGAGTCATAAGAGCATTTGTCATAGCCCATTTTGGAAATAGGTGACCTCATTGGGATGGGGTGACTTGACAAGTGTTAGGAACATCTTACTGTGTTGGACAAGTGTCCATAGGTGTGGGTTTTGGGCCATGAGGCCATGTTGGATGCCCATCTCAATGTGGAGCCATTTTTGCCTTGTATTTGTTATATAAATAGGTGCTTTGGAGAGGTGATGCATTATATGATTAATAGGTACTGTTATGCTATCGGATCATCTCCAGATATGAGTGTCAAAGACTCCTACAAGAGCATTGGCTTTGTGACTGTATTGTAACCTTCATTATTTACAGAATACATTTGAGCTGTGTTTTGGAGTGTGGGGTTTTTTACCCGATAAGGGTTTTCCCTACATATATCTTGTCTCTCTTCTTCTATCTTTCATTCTTGTTTATGTGTTTGCTACAATATCTCTATTAGTGGGTAAACATAATCTGTAATTGTAAAGATAAAATTGAATTTGCACTCTCCTTCCCTCATTAGATTAGTGTAGGAAGCATTTTCCACACACCTAGCTTCCTTTCAGTCGGTATCAAAGCTTGATCACCTTTGGTCCTAGTTGTTGGGTAGGAGTTTTTTGAGCTAATCTTAGGTTGATTGGGAGCTTTGTGCAGAGCATTCTGTAATCTTGTTGTAGAAAAGAGATGGCAGGCACATCTAGAAGATTAAAGGTGGAGAAATTCAATGGCACTAATTTTGAGTTGTGGAAACTTAAGATGGAGGACATGCTTGTTGATCGTGACCTATGGGAAACCATATCTGGTGTAAAACTAGCTACAATGGCACAAGCTGATTGGGAACTCAAAGATCGAAAGGCTAAGGGTCTCATAAGACTCAGTCTAGCTGATTCTATCCTATTAAATGTCCATGAGGAGAAGACCATAAAAGAACTTTGGAAGAAGTTGGGTGATGTTTATTAGGCTAAATCCCTAGTGAACAAACTTTTTCTGAGGAAGAGGTTGTATTCTCTGAAGATGGAGGATGGAGGATCTGTTGCAGATCACCTGAATGCCTTCAACATGTTAATTGCTCAATTGACATCAATTAGTGTGAAGACAGAGGAGGAGGATCGTTGTATGACCCTGCTTTGTTCTTTGCCGGTCTCATGGGATCATCTTGTGATGGCTATTGGAGTACCACATCCACTTTCACAATGTATGAAGTGGTATCTTTGTTGTTATCTGAAGAGATGCAGAGAAAGTCTTCTGAGGCAGCCAAAGAGGCTCTTGTGGTTCGTGGAAGACCCAAGGAGAAAGGGAAAAAGAAGGACAAGAAAGCTAAGAAGGGCAGATCCAAATCCCGTGGGGATCCAAATCTCCTAAAAAGTCCAAGGCTCTCTATTGGAACTGTGGCAAAACTAGGCACTTTTGAAAGGAATGCAAGGAAGAAAAGAAAAAGAAGAAGGAGAATGTCCCAGATTCAGATTCTGACAAATAACAAGATGATGGTGATGTTTTCATCACATCCTTGGCCACCCATACATCCAATGATGTGTGGTTGATAGATTCTAGTGCATCATTCCACATGACCTCGCATCGAAGCTAGTTCATGAAGCATGAAGAGTTCGATGGTGGAAGAGTGTATGTGGGTGGCGATTCTCATCTAAAGATTGTTGGTCGTGGAAGAGTCTCAATCTGATTCCTTGATGGATGAGTGAAGGGGGCCAATGGGGTTATGCACATCCTAGGCCTAGCATGGAACCTGCTTTCTATAAGTATGTTGAATGATGCAGATGTGTAGGTTGTCTTTTTGAAGGATGGATGCAAGATGACTAGAGGATTTATGGTGCTTGCGAAGAGTACTTAGAGAGGTACTCTATTTCAGCTGGAGGCATGCACTTCATAGTGCAATAGTTCTTCTGACTTGAAGAAAAGAGCTGCAGCCACTTCATCCCCACTATCTGAATGAGTAGTGAAGAAATCTTTTGTAACACATTCTGATGGTAGTGCACATGCTTTGGAAGTTAAAATTCATGTTGAAAAGACTATGTTATGGAATTTGAGATATGGCCACATTGGTGATAAGGGTCTTAGAACCCTAAAAAATAAAAACCTCGTTGAGGGGTTAAATGATTGTAATCTCTAGTTCAAATTTTGCTAACATTGTGTATATAGAAAGCAAAACCGTGTTCAGTTTTACTCTAGTTCTCACAAGTCTTCTGGTGTAGTGGATGTTATTCATTTTGATGTGTTTGGTCCTGTTAATGTTCCTTCGATTTCCAAATCTATATATTTTGTATCTTTGATAAATGATTATAGTAGAAGGACATGGGTTTATTTTATTAGAGGCAAGACTAAAGTCTTTAGTTGGTTTAAAGAGTTTAAAGCTTTTACTGAAAATCAAACTAGTAAAAAGATTAAGTGTTTGAGAACTGATAACGATGGTGAGTTTTGTTCGGTAGATTTTGATAATTTTTGTAAAGAGAAAGGGATTGAAAGACATAAGACAACTCCATACACCCCACAGGAAAATGGAGTTGCAAAGAGGATTAACAGGACATTGATGGAGAAGGCTAGGAGTATGCTTAGTGGAGAAAGCCTCGAACAAAAGTTTTGGGCTGAAGTTGTAGCCACTGCTTGCTATGTGGTAAATAGATCTCCTACATCAACTCTTGTTGGTAAGACACCTATGGAGGTCTGGTCTAGTAAGAAGCCTTCAGTTAGACATCTTTGTGTTTTTGGTTGTGAGGCATATGCACATGTGCCTAGGGAGAAATAATCTAAATTGGAGAACAAGGTTGTTAAGTGTATCTTCATTGGCTATGGTGTCAGTGTGAAAGGATACAAGCTTTGGGATCCTGTGGCTAAAAAAGTGTTGTATAGTAGAAGTGTTATCTTCAGAAAGCTAACACCATCTTCCATTGTTATACAGCCAGAACAGACAGAAAAGAAGGAGGATGTGGTTCAGTTTCCTTCTACCCCTAAGAAGACTGAACAGATAGACCTTGTGAGACTTGATGATGAGGAGATATCTAGCAGCTCTAAAAGCTCAAAAGAAGAAGCAAAACCTCAACCTCAGTAATTGAGGAGGTCTACATGAACAAGGATGATTCTAGTTGTGCTTTTGCCTTGCTTACTAACACTGATGAACCTAGAACTGTGAAAGAGGCTATGGGCATGCAAGATGCAGGTTCTTGGAAGGAGGCCATGGAAGATGAGATGGCTTCTTTGGAAAAGAATAAAACATGGGACTTGGTGCCTTTTCCTGAAGGACAGAAACATGTTGGATGCAAATGGGTGTTCAAGAAGAAATTTAGTGTAGATGGTAGTGTTGAAAAGTACAATGCCAGACTGGTTGTGAAGGGGTATTCATAAGTGGAGGGAATTGATTATGGTGAAATTTTCTCTCCTATTGCAAAGCTGACATCTATTTGGTTCCTCTTATCTCTTGCAGAAGCTTATGACTTAGAGGTAGAGTAGATGGATGTGAAGACAACTTTCCTTCATGGTGATTTGGAGGAAGAAATCTACATGTCACAGCCAGAGCATTACATAGAGAAAGGTAAAGAAAATTTGGTTTGCAAGTTGAAAAAGTCTTTGTATGGTTTCAAGCAGTCTTCTAGGATGTGGTATTTGAAATTTGATGCCTTTGTGTTCTCAATTGGATATTTAAGATCAAAATCAGATCATTGTGTGTATTACAAGTTTGACAATGATTGCATTGTCATTATTGCATTGTATGTTGATGATATGTTGTTAATTGGGAATGGTAAGAATATGATTTCTAATTTGAAGTCTCAATTGTCAACATAGTTTGAGATGAAAAATCTAGGGGCAGCCAGGTACATTCTAGGAATAGAAATCAGAAGAGATAGCTAATAGAAAACTATGGGTAAGCTAGAGTAAGTATGTGAAGACCATGTTGGATAGGTTTAGCATGGCAGATTGTAGACCATTGTGTGTTCCTATTTCATTGGGGACAAAGTTTTCTGTTATGATTGTCCAAAATCTCCTAGTGAGGTGGAGGACATGAGCAGAGTACATTATGCTAGTGTTGTTGGCAGTTTGATGTATGCTATGGTTTGTACAAGACCAGACATTGCCCAAGCATTGGGAGTCCTTAGTCGATTTATGACTAATCCTGGATGGGTACATTGGGATACGGTTAAGCAAGTGCCCAGATATTTGAGGGGTACTTCTAAGTATTCCATATGTTATCATGCTAATGTTACAGGACCTCCACATTCAATTTGTATTTGTGGATTCTAATTAGGCAGGTGACATTAATAGTAGGAGATCCACCAGTGCATATATGTTCACAATGTTTGGTGGTGCAATTAGTTGGATGAGTAAGCAATAACCTATTGTTGCTTTGTCCATGACAGAAGCTGAGTACATGGAAGAAACTCATGCTTGTAAGGAAGCCATTTGGCTTAAGAGATTGTGTTTAGATATTGGTGTTGATGCAGGACAGATTATGATTTGTTGTGACAGTCACAGTGCAATTTGCCTTGTGAAGAATCCAACTTTCCATGCCAGAACAAAGCATATTGATGTACAATTTCACTTCGTGTGAGACATGGTAGAGGATGGGAAGGTAAATTTGGAAAAGATAGATAATTTGAAGAATGTTGTAGATGCATTGACAAAGCCAGTGGGCACAAAGAAGTTCAGATGGTGTTCAGAGTCTATGGGCCTCTTGGCCTATAGTAGTTAAATCATGTTATTTCTATTGGCTCTTACAAGGTGTTTGACAAGTGTGAGAATGTTGGGAATTAAGGTGTCTCAACCTTGGTAATTCCTTGTATTATTTCATTGTATTTATTTATTTAGTGCCTATTGTATAATTTGGACGTAAATCCTATGTTGTCATATTGTGGGAGTTGGCACGGTGATGTGTCATCCTACATGGCATATGACCACATGTAAATTTGTCCTCACATGAGGAGATAGGCATCCCACTTAGTGGTAGGAATATTTTGCCATGTGTTAGCATCTTGGAATGTGTGTAAGGGAATATTGACTGAAACGACAGATTCTTATGACAAAGTTATGACATGTAAGAGTCAGAAATAGAAGATCCAATGATAGGTATGGACATGTGTTGAGAAGCATCTTTTGGCACTGCAAGGTGGACCGAGACATGTTGTAAGAGAATATGCTATTTATAGCCTATGTATGACAGATTCTCTTATAGCTATAAGTTATGATAGCTATGACAGATTCTATGATGGTTGTAAAAGTCATAAGAGCATCTGTCATAGTCCATTTTGGAAATAGGCAACCTCATTGGGATGGGGTTACTTAACAAGTGTCAGGAACATCCTACAGTGTTGGACAAGTGTCCATAGGCATGGATTTTGGGCCATGAGGTGATGTTGGATGCCCATCTCAATGTGGAGCCATTTTTGCCTTCTATTTGTTATATAAACAGGTGCTTTGGAGAGGTGATGCATTATGTGATTGACAGGTACTATTATGCTACTGGATCATCTCCAAATATGAGTGTCGAAGATTCCTACAAGAGCATTGGCTATGTGACTGTATTGTAACCTTCATTGTTTATTGAATACATTTGAGATGTGTTTTGGAGTGTGGGGTTTTTTACGCGATAAGGGTTTTCCCCACGTATATCTTGTGGCTCTTCTTTTGTCTTTCATTCTTGTGTATGTGTTTTCTACAATATCTCTGTTAGTGGGTTAACATAATCTATAATTGTAAAGATAAAATTGAATTTGCACTCTCCTTCCCTCATTAGATTAGTGTAGGAAGCGATTTCCGCACACTTAGCTTCCTTTCAATGGAGTCTTGGAGTGAAAATGGTAGAATTATGTTGCATTAAGAAGTTGATTTGTTAAGGGGTGAGCTCCAATTTATAGATTTTTGGAGTCTCAATTGGATGGTTGGGATTGAATTGAGAGATCAATGGATGAGGATGCTTGAGAGCTCTCAAGCAAGGAGAGATTGACAAGTGTCATGATAGGATTGGTGGATGGGAGATGTCCTTGGATCAAGGAGGAATGAAGGGTTGAGATTTGACTTTGGGAAGATTGGAGGGATGAAATTGACTTGATAAATAGGAGGTATGGGTAAGATTTGATTAGAATTTTAAATTGGGAAGCATGGGTACATGACCAATTTAAAATTAGAGGAAAAGGGATGAGTTGGAATTTATTTAAATTTTAAACTAGGAGCATGGGTACCTGCTTAATTTAAAATTGAAGGAATAGTGGATGGAGGACAAAAAGACCTTTGTGCATGGGTCCTTGACCATGCCTTTTGTAAGAAGGCCATGTGGACATGTACAAGAGGCCCATGCCTTTGTACATTTGGAGGAATGGAGAGGATTTGACCATGATTAGATTAGGGATTAGGTTGTGCAAGTGGGGGATTAGGTTAGTTAATTAGGTTTAGGTGACCTAATCAAAAGTGTAGAAAATAGAGAATTAAATAAAGGTAAATATTTATTTAATTTATGGGATGGGATAAAGGGATATTAGATAAATTAAATTTATCTAATGTTTGGACTATAGAGGATAGGGATAAATGATTAATAAATCATTTTTGCTAGGGCTAGGTACCAATGCAAGTACGAATGAATAGTAAATAGTACATGAATAGTGATTTTAACAATAAAATATTGTAAAATCAAATATTAAAGGGGAATTGGTTAATTAACTATCTAAACATGCCTATATTGAGTTAATTGTGGAGAAATGGTAGTTTAGGGTTGTCTAGAGATGATTAGTGATGGTTTAGGGATGCATAGGGATGAATTGAGGATAATTAGGGTTGTCTAGAGATGATTAGTGATGGTTTAGGGATGCATAGGGATGAATTGAGGATAATTAGGAATGAATTAGGGATGTTTAGAGATGGTTAGTGATGGTTTAGGGATGAATTAGTGATGACACGAAGAGTGGACAATTTTAGGTGTCTACATTTTGCCCCTCTTTGAGATGTTGCGAAGCAACATCATTTCAAAGAAAGATGAAACATAGCATTGGATAGGATATAGAAGAAAGTGATGGGATTAGCAATAAAGATGCCCCAATCACTCAAAGCAAGAGTGACAAGGAGGAATGATGGTAAATATGATGGTAGGGATGATGCCCCCTCGAGAGGACAGGTGCGTTGAAGAGCATGGGTGCACTCTCGAAAGGATGAAGAGGGTGGGATTTGAAGGACCACATGGATTGGGGGATGAGAAAGGATGGGTGATTTGGAGGAAGGGGGCAATGCGGGATAAATGATTAAGAAGAAGGATGGGATGAAAGGATTAAGGAGGATAGTGGATGAATGCAACATATACATGCCCAACATAATACAACCTTGTCTAGATGTGTGAGGAACAAAACTTAGAGCATAAGTCCTTAGTGCACAAAAGGTATTGAATGACCTTAGATGGAAAAGGACTAGTATGTAAAAATTTGTTCCAACACACACAATATATGAATATTTGTTGGAGAATGCCAATACTTGACCCCATGGATTACGTGTTATGTTGCACTGATAAATGAGAGCCATCCTTATTTGATATGGGATGAGACATTATGCACCAAGGTATAAGGAACTAGGGTGACAATGTGTCCCATGCATAAAAGCCAACCGATTAGGTCACAAGAAACCCTATGCCATAATAGCACCATGATATGGAAGACCATGATACTACTGTGGCAGGTACATTACAAGGACCCATATTAATGCAAGATAAAAGATAATGCATATACATAAGCAAGCACACATGCACAAAATGATTCATGGACAAACAATATGTTGCCCCTAGTCAAGCTAGAAAGCCAAAGAACAACATGAGGATTGGGAATGATATATCTCAATGATGATGATGATGGATGTTGTGAATCAAAGACTTGCAACAAGGCTAGGAACAAGACCATGGATGCGATTGGATGATTTGGATGATGATGCTTAGCTTGGGATGCCCATTGATAAGGATGATCTTGTGATTTTGGATATTATGGAGATTTGGATATTTGGGGATTTGGATTGTTGGGAGTGGATTTCATTGGGTTGCATGAGGGTAGACTTTAGCTAGATACCAACAACAAGGGAAAGCCAAGTTTATCGACTAGGCACAATGGGGTGACGGGGATGAAGTGATAAAGGGATAATAGATAATGGATAAGAAGAATGAGTGATAAATGGTTAGTGGATAAGTGATAGGTAGGTGATGGATAGGGAGAGGATAGGATGGGGAGAGCTAAATAGAAGAAGTGTGAAGATGATCTCCAAAGACTACATTGCTTAGGAAGGGAATGCCCCACTCTAGATGTGTCATGCATGAACCATGTGTCATGATGTTGGGGATGGATGGACATTATAGGATATGCTTAAAAGGAAGGTATGTCAAGGAGTGTCCAAGGCATGTCTTACATACATTGTCCCTATCCTTAAAAGGATCACAAGTGGGGAAGGAGGATGAAAGGATGATAGGATCGCATGGGAGATATGGATAGGAGATGATAGGATACATGGATAGAGCTAGTGAAGGGGATTAATAGATAAGAAGATGGATGATAGGATGAGGATGGGGAAATGTGATGAATGAGGAGATAATAGGCTAGGTGAGAATTGTCCCCAAGTGTAGGGTGCAAATGAAAAAGCAATTACGCATGATACCCACAAGGGGTTTTCATCATGGTACTTACCCAAGGTGCCACAAGGAGTCATTTTCACCATTGGATGAATTTATTTATCTTTACTTTTTTTTTTGGGAATATTTGGGTAGGATGGATAGATTTGGATAGAGGAAGAGGATGATTTGTAGGATGAGGGGGACTCAAGTGTCTAATTCCATAGTAGGGTGAAAGTATCCCATTTGGATGGATGGTGCACGTGGACCATGTCAAATGTAAGGACATGCATGTATGTTGGTAGTTGGAGAATAATGGATCATGGATGGATGAAGATAATGGATTATGATATGGATTATGGATGGGGATATTAAGGATGGGTGATAAGGGGATTTGAGGATGGGGATATTAGGAGTTGGGAGGAGTGGAGGAAGTGTGGATTTAGGGAGGTGTATGGTCACATGCTTTTGGATTGGTGGATGAAATAAGATAAAGGAGGAGTGATGGTGGCATATGATTTTGAGGTGCAATGAGGTGCACCAAGTTTGGTTTTGGAAGAAGTGGATTTGGGAGGTATGTCAATGGTACCAACATGCTTAGATTGTTTTCCTTGGGATGTATAGCCCAGGACATGTGTATGTGGATGGATTTTGACATGGATGGGGGCTCTAAATGTCATTTTCATGAAGGCCTATGCCTTTACCATGATAGTTCATGTTCTAGAGCATAAGTTGTGCAATGAGATGGGAGTTGTTTTAGAAACATGACACGAGTCCATTATTACATGAAGGGGGGTGAGTGGTGGAAAAAAGTTGTTCCTATCCTATGAGAGAACCACCATAGAGGAAGGTAGTGGGAACAAGATGATAAGATAGTGGATTTAGGATGGGGTCGATAGGTGATGGTAAAGGCTTGATGGGAGATGGTAAAGGATTAATAGGAGAGGATGGGGGATTAATAGGAGATGGTATGGGAGTGATAGTAAATGGTGTGGGATCAGGAATAGGAATACATGGGATGCATGGATCATGATTAGGATGGGGGTTGGATGTTTCAAGATACTTTGGACTTGTCTCTTGGCATAGCTGAATTTGCATGGATGGTGTGATGGGGGAGGAGCATGTAGCTTGACTAGGCTCCTTGTATGGGGTAGATGGAGGAGAGAATGATACTTTGGATAAGATGATGGATAAAATGGAGGAGGATGGTTTGGCTTTTATGGGTGTGAGGTGAATGATGGGGTCATCAATGACACATGTAGGTGATTGGGGAGGAGTTGGGTGACAGGACTCTATAAGTTTGTTCTCATTTTTCTCTATACTCTTAGTGAGGAGTCCTTGGAGAAAGGATTATATAGATTTAGTAGTTGATTTGGATAATGGAGTAGATGGGGAATTCAATAGTGGGGTAGATGATGAGGTTGATGGATAATGAGATGGTGGATTTGGATAGGAGAGATTCAGATAAGGAGGTGGTAGATTTGGATAAGTGGGATAAAGATAATGATGTAGATAAGAGGTGGAGGTAATGAAGATTCCATAAGAGGATGGATGATGCAATGCGGATGGGGGATAGAATAGATTTCCCTTGTCAAGGGTAGCATAAGGATGACCATAGGATAAGTAATTAGGCATGGGGTTATAGCTTGTTCTAGCCAATGCATGGTCAAAGGGTGCTTGCATGTTTATAGATGGGCAAGAGTGATTTATGTAAAGCTTACTTGCAATGATTTCATCAAGTATTTCAATTTTAACTTGTTCAACAATATCATCAAAAGGATTTGAATTCATGGTTGGATTTGGATTTAGGATGATGTGACATAGGATGACTTGATGAAATGATTTGGATTTGGTCTAAAGGGGGGCTTGGATTGATTTGTATTGATTGGGATTGGATTGATCACAGTCAACGATATATGACACTTTATGCTAGGATAGATTTGATTTGATTTGATTATTCAAGGCTAAGGATATATGATACTTGACCGGATTTGGATTTATTGGGGATGATTTGTATTAGGCCAAAGGCCCTTTGATGGTTGGATTGGATTGCATGATTTGATTAAGGATTAGGTCAAGGGCCCTTTGGATAGTGATTTGAATGATGATTTGGATGAAAATGATTATGGATTGGATAAATTGGATGGGATATGATTAGGATTTGGAGAGGGTTGAAGGGGGTTAAGTTCTTAACCAAATTTTGATTTGCAAATGATGGTTTTGGATTAAGGATCAGAATTGAGTTATTATGAAGGATGGTTAGAGGAATGATGGATAATAGATGATTGATTTGATATGGGAGATGATTGGATTAGATGATGATTAAAATGGAATTGGATTGAATCTCAACTATGGGATTATGATTAGAATTGATTAATGGATTGGATGATTAGGAATGACTAGAATACAATTAGGGATCAATGGATGAAGGGAATTGGGATATTTGATGGGATTAGATCAGAATGGATGACAGATTTGATTAGGGAGATGGGTTGGATTAAGATTAGGGATGGAATGGATTAGGATTGGATGATGTGGATGTATTCTGATTAAGGATGAAGTGGATTATGAGAGACTTGATTAAGCTCAAATAGTGGGATTGGGAAAAGCTTAATTGATGGGAATTGATTAAGATAGTGATGATGATTGGGAAATAGATGAGGTGGGTAAATGGATAGATGATTAGGATAAGATGGTTAGGATAATGGATTGGATTAGATGTGAAAGAGAGTTGGGGTTATATGGATAAGGGATTTGAGGAAGTGATTAGGATTGAATTAGGATGGAGATGGAGAATTAGATTAGAGAAATAGATTATGATGTGGATTAATAGGAAAATGGATGAAAGATTAAGCTCAATAATGGGATTAGAATTAGGAGTGGTTAATGGATGAAATTATTAGGAAGGATAAGATGATATTATTAGACTATGATAAGTGGATGAAGTGATTTAGAAAAATTGGATTAGAGAGTGATTAAGATGGGTTAAAGATGGTGATGAAGACTTGAATTAGGATGAAAGTGATGTGATTAGGATAATGGAAAATGGATTAGGATATGGAGTTAAGGATGATTATGGAAAATGAATGATGGATAAATGATTGGATTAGAAGGTGATTAGAATTAGAGGATGGGATTAAGCTCAAAGATGGGGGTTAATTGAGTTCAAATGATGGGATTAGATTAGGACAATGATGATGAAATTGGATTGGGATAATGTGGATTAGGATAGTGTGGATTATAAATATAATTGATAATTTGGATTTGGATTAGGAAATGGATGATTTGGATGATGGATTAAGATGTGATTAATGATGGCTTAGGTGCTTGATATTAGGCAACTTTGCAATAAAGTAAACACACATACATGCACAATTATTGCAAAGGATTTGGATTGGATTTGGACTAAGGGGATTCATGGGTTTTGACAATGAAGACATGGCAAACACACCAACATTCCTAAATTATTCAAGTGGGATTAACATATCTTGTGGATCTCATGAAGTGGTCGTGGGTCAATATCAACTCAAAGTGAAATTAGATTCCCACCCCAACTAATACCTTAGATGCTATAGCTTGGATAGATAGGGAAAGCAAGGTCATGGACCACCTTACCCCCTCACCTTGAAAACTTTCATCTTGCCAAAAGCATATCCTATCTCAAGTATAACGGTACGGTGAGCATCTTCCCCTCCTCTATTGTAGTGCACCACACGATATGATGGTTGAAGGGTCTTAAGCTAGGATTGTACAAGTTTGCTAAGGAGTCCTTGTTATATGTACATCAGGCCCAAACTGTGAACACTAGTCCATTGAAGGGATGTGGTACCAAGTGGTTAAGCAAGCACCACTTCACCTTGTGTCTAGAATCACCTAGGGCCCCAAGACTGCCCCAATGACAATGCAACTAGATTGTAGAACAAGTTTCCTTCTCCTACCTTTGATATATCCTGCTGGTACACATGGTTGAGGTCATCCCTTGGGGTGATGAAATCTCCAAGTAGACCCCCTAAAAAGAAACCAATTGCCACTTTTGATCACTCAAGGTCACATGAAGCACAAGGGGAGAGCATATGTGAAGAAGTGACACCTTCAGGATTAACAATGATAACATAGATTAAATCAAATCAAGGCTTTTGATCTCCAAGATCACCAATTAGTATGAGGAGAGAGCATACACCTTGAAATGACCTCAAACAAAGCATACAAGTTATTTTTAATCCCAAAAAGAAATGTGCCTAGATTTAGTGTAAAAATGATGGATCCTTGGACAAGCAGGGCTACAACAACTTGTTAGTAGTCTTATGATGATGTTATCTTTGACCAACGATGTGCTACAAACAAGTGTGTTAGATTAAAATGACAAAATATGTAAAAACCAAATTTTAGATGGAATGATAAAGCAAATTATATAAGATATTTAGATTCCTTGTGAAATTCTAAGCCATTTCCAAAAAAAAGAATCAAATTTCATTGAGTTTTACAAAAATTATGAGCATTTGAAGTTTCTAGGATCCGAGCACTGACAGACAGGTCTAGGCACTACTATATTGAATCTAGACACTGTTTTGCAGAAATTAGTCACTACTTTGCAGAAATTAGGTGCTAATATAGGGTATGGGTGTTGCTTTGTAGAAATTGGGTGCTGATATAGGGTATGGGTGCTAATAGAGGAAAATTAGGCGTTGATAAAGGAAAATTATGCACTGACAGATGAAAATTAGGCGCTGATTGATGAAAATTAGGTGCTAAAAGGCCTAAAATAGGCACTAAAACACAGGGAAGATATACCTGAGTGCAAGGACGTTGAAACTTGGCATTGAACTAGAGGTGTAGGCACTAATTCAGAGGTACAGGTGTTGATTTGCAATTGTAGGCATGCCTATAACCTGCATGACACTTCTTGACAAGAAAACTCACAAAGATGTTAGATTAGAAGGGTGGGGGTACCACTGACTGTGCCAGAATGTATGACATAGAAATTGATTATGAGAAAAAAGTTAAAACACTAACGTATTTCACCCAAAATCTAAGCTACCTCTGATTAAGCAAATAAAGGATGCATAAAGAAAGGAAACTAAACAAGGCTAGTTGTCATGCAACCTTTGTTGAAGTGGATGTGCTCCTTGATGTGTTGATGTGGATGGCTCCTCAAAATCGGTAGCATAACCTTTCTTCTCATGGAGTCTTGGAGTGAAAATGGTAGAATTATGTTGCATTAAGAATTTGTTGATTTGTGAAGGGGTGAGCTCAAATTTATAGATTTTTGGAGGCTCAATTGGCTGGTTGGAATTGAATTGAGAGATCAATGGATGAGGATGCTTGAGAACCCTCAAGCAAGGATAGATCAACAAGTGTCATGATTGGATTGGTGGATAGGAGATGTCCTTGGATCAAGGAGGAATGAAGGGTTGAGATTTGACTTTGGGAATATTAGAGGGATGAGAATGACTTGATAAATAGGAGGTATGGGTTAGATTTGATTGGAATTTTAACCTTAAACCTCCTCCAAAATTGTTAACATAGATAATATGATTATAAAACATAAAATTGCATCAAGAGAAAATTGTATGAAGAACATAAACAATTTCTAGGTTATTTTCTCCTAATTTTGATGCTAAATAATATTTTTGCATTGTGACTCTAGATTGATCATGTCAATCTTTTTACTTGGATTGAGACTCTTTAAGTTTTTTTTAATCTTAAAATGCACTTGATTTATATTGTCAATAAAATTTATACCCTTTCTAAATTCCAACTCACTTTTTTCTCATTCTCTTTTGGTTGTTTACAACAACATCAAAAGGTTTGTTTATAAAATAACCAAAACATGTTTCAAAAGGAGATTTATTAGTTTATGTGTCATTACACTATTGTATAAATGTTGAGCCTATATCCAAATTTTATCCCAAATCTTTGCATGATTCTAAGACACCACTTAAGTGTAATTGCACATTTTTTTTATCATCCTAAGTCTTTAGATTTTCCTATTACAATCCCTTGCATATACTTTGCACCATTATTTTATTGATAATTTCAAGTTGAGCATTAATTCCATGGATAGAAAGTGGTAAATTTCTTTAATTTCATGTTCACTGTCTTCCACAAAGTGATCAAAGATCTTCCAAAAAAATGGTGTGACTCTAAATGAATCAATGGAGTTATGAAAGCACACACACCCAAAAAAATAGATGAATAGCTTGTAATGTACAAGTCTATATTATTACATGTTGATGTGTTAACATTCTCTTCCTATATACTAGTCAATGCTCATAAAAATTGGTTATCACAGTACTAGTGAGGCTCAAAACAAGTAATTTTAACTACAAATTAGTTTATAATAATATATTTCAAACTATCAAATTTTAAATTAAATTCATAATAATTAAAAATTACATTACAAATTGTTATATAACTTTAGTTAGTAAATAATACATAGTTAATTATATTTTCTAGATATTTTAAACCTAAAATAATTCTATCCACATGCCAATAATTTTATTTATAATTTCTTTATTTTATGTTCGCATATTACAAAATGTATTTCTTTTTTAGTTTGTAGGGATGTCAAGAACTCAATACAACCACTTATAGCGCAAGAATGTGACAAATTTTTGAATATATTTAAGGTTGAGAAAGAGAAGTATAAGCTTACAAGGAGAAGGATTTCGTCCTTGGGCTAAAACTAATCTTGCTACGAAAATTAAGGACAAAATATATTATATTTCCATTGATAGAGATAAATATAAACATAGGTGGGTGCCCGTGCCATTTATTGAGATGAAAGGAAATGTAGCATCTACTACTTGTTAGACGACAGGCTTAACGTTGGAGAGTGTCTCATACGACGCGGCGAATGGGGTCGATTAATGGAGGACAAATAGCATTGTTGCAATCGTAGCCGGTAAGTAGTTCCACTGCATATTCAACCCCTGACGGCACGGTTACCACGCAACAATGCTATTTGTCCTCCATTAATCGACCCCATTCGAACAAAGCAGATTGACGCCGAACCAGTACCTGCACTCCGTACGTTTCTCCTCCACTCAATGCCTGTCATAAAACATATCATAAAATAGTGAGTAAGGAGTAGTTGTAGTCACAACTGATGTTGCAGAAAAGAAAAGAAAAGAAATGATATGTTCCTGGGCACCACGAGGGGAGGGGAGACTAGAATCTTCAACTGTCCCTCAAATTCCAATTGCTGCGGAACTACAAATGTCACCTTCACATCTTGTCCCGAAGCAGAGACTGTAAGAAGAGTGAGCACACCCACAAGCAGGAGCAGCGAGACCAAGCTTTTCACGCAGCTAGCCATGGCTTTTTCTCTCTTGAAAGCAATCAGAACCAAAATATGATGTGGAAAATTTGGAGGGGACGATGGGGTTTATATTACATTTGGCTAAGAACAATGTCATAGGACGCGCGTGGTTGAAATCAATGTGTGGCTTTTAAGATTTTAAATTCTAATTAATTATTTTGGTAGAGAACTCATGTGGGTTGGAGATGAATCTCAAGCTAAAATGTTGTCCCGAGCATGGACAAATAAAAATGGTTCAATGTGGCCCTTAATGGTAAAAAAATCCATGTAGTGCATAACGCACGAGGATGGGCATATGCCTTCAATGTGGCATCTAAGAGCATCAACACACAATGGTAGTGGTAATATAGGTGTAGGAATGCGATCTCAAGGTAATGGTGGGCAAGGCGTGATGCCCACCAATGCAAAAAGATAAGTGATGATAGCATAGGGAAAGAGCAAGGGGGTCAAATGCCTCCACTCAAAAGAGGTGGCTCTAGCAACATGGTAGTACTATGTAGGTACAATGATAAAAGGAGAAAGCATGATTCCCCTAATGGCAAGATATGGCAATAGAAGCTCAAGTGCTATGAGAGGAAGGCATGATGCCCTTGATATAGAGATATGGTAATGGAACCTCAAATTCTATGGTGAAGACATGTCCCAAATGTAAAGATAACTCTAAGAGTGTGATATGACAATATACAATTAAGGATAAAACATAAGCATATTCTAGTTATGGTAAATGTCATAAGTATAGGCATGATAATATATGTGGATAAACCCCACTTCATTCATGGGTTAAGAGCCGACAATAGTAGCAAAACAATTAATAATGAAAAGGACACAAGTGTTGAGAAGTCTTTGGGTAATCAAACTAAATTTTGATGAGGCTTCTAGAGGAAATCTATGGATTATAGGTATTGGGTTCATTTTGCACGATGATCAAGGAGAAGTCAAGTATGGAGGCTCACCTCCCATGCACAATTAAATAATTCTATTATTTAATTATCTAATTTAGTCTTTCACCACTAATTAAATTATTTATTTATTTAATTATCCCCTCAAATGCCAGCTCTCCAATTACCCACTCATCATGCACTTAAAGGTTATTAAACTAAATAAATTTAATAGAGTAATGAGGAGTTAACTACCTCATTTAATAGTTAACTACCTCATTACATCTAACCACCCACCTTCTCTAACTCAACAACAAATCTAAAGACTATTTCAAACCCATTAATATTTGCAACCAAAAATATTAATGTAACTTCAATAATTTAACCATTTTCTCTCTCATTTGATCACAACCATCAATCTTGTCTTTTAATTTTGACCATTAATTTCAAAAATAAATTAATTTCTCTGATGATGAGATACGTTGCAAAGATGGAAACAATAGTATAGGAGTAGACCAAGTTTACTGAGAGTAGAAGAACTAAATCCCAGCTAAAACCCCATTCTCTTGTCGTTTTCCTTTGATTTGGTCTCATGGGAGAAACAATAAATGGACCAACTAAATATGCAAGCTCATGTGGATTGGTATAAGAGCAGTGTTTCACCTCACTTTGTACAACCAAATCTAGCTGAAGTTTAGAAATAGGCTATCTAAAGAATACATGCTCTTTACACAATCTTCCTTTCATTCTCACTAAGATGTACAAGAATACAAACATAAATATTTAAGTTACAAAAAATCATCATGAGCCACTATGGGGTTATAATCATTGCACAAGTAGTTTGTATCATTGTACATAGAATTATCGTTTCCATCATTCATTATATAATCAACTTTAGGTTATTGATGATTTGATTCCATTTTAATTGGTGCAACCTCTCCCATAATACCTTCCTTTAGAGCATGTTCCATAGATTTTTGAGTTCCCTCTATTTCTACATGAACAAACCAAAAACTGACCATTTTATCTCATTTTAGAGGAGTCGTGGCTTATGAAGTCCCAAAAATGACCACCCAATTTCATACCATGTCTCACCCTTTTCAAAACTAGTAGTAGGGTTTAACAGTGCACATCCATTGTAGCTTAGACTTATATTTTAAACTCATGTGCTTGAGGTTGACCCAATTAGCCCCCTTGTACCAAGTATGGCAGAACTAGTGATGTCAAACCGCCAAACAATTAATTGTCCTTAGCTCCATTTTCATGCACTGCACTTGCTCCTCATGCATGCAATTGACCTCCCTTCCTTGCCTTTGACTTATATAAACCTCTCTTTTTTTAATTAAAAAGCTTACAAGATCTATCAAAAACAATCATGGCTTCATAGCTAACCGATCAATTTCCCATTATACTGTCGACTATGTTTAGCTTTGTCATGGCCATTTTTTTAAGATTATGAACTAAGCCCGTGTTTGAATAAGGAGGATTGATATGCTCATAGTTGTTCTTGGTGTTTGTGTCATTGTGCAAAAATCAAATATGCATAGGTACATTATGTAGCTAGTATCATATAGGGTGAAGAGTTATAGCAGTTGCTTACATTTGAAATAATAGCTTTAGTGTTAATGACATGGTGTTTAAAATTACTTAAGCATTTTCTATAAACACATTCTGCAATAGATCCATTTATATATTTTATACATGTGTTGTTAATGTTCAAGTGACATATTTCAGTTGATTTCCTTCTATAAGTCTTTCTAGCTCTTTGTGAGGATTTTGTTCCAAATCTTTTTGTGAAGTGCAATATTTTTGCATGGGGAAAAGACCAAAAACTTTTTAAACACACTAATGTCATTTCTTATAAGACATAAGTCAAAGATTTTATTTTCAAACACTTCACATTTTGATTTGGGATTTAAATATAATTGTTATCTATGTCTTTTTAGATTAGATTTATGTTTTAGTGGTTTGAGTTCATATATGTTCTCCTCTTGCACTGCTTAGGTGACCTTATGGATCTAAAGTGGTTCAAATCACTTTATTTTTTATCCTGAAAGGTGAATACATATGCTCTCCCTTGCACATTGATCCAACAGAGATTTAGAAGCATTAGGGTGGCATTTGTTCAGGCAACTATATTTTAGTTTTTCAATATTTTTTTTAGTTTTGTCTACATCCTAGTGATTGGCATTTTGGGAGGCCTTCAGAGTGGAATTTGGGGTCAAGACTTTCATTATTTGCTTTAAGCGATAGCCACAAGCAAGGCTTGATGCAACTCAATCTAACTCTTCAGGAGATCTTTTCAATGAGTCTAAAAAGTCTAGATTTCAACTAGCTGGCTAGAAGTTATTACCCTGCCTAGTGAGGTTCTGAATTAGTAGTTTTTTTAAAATTTGAAAATTTGAAAATTTGAATTTTAGTAGTTTTGTCACCTTCCAACTATCCATTTCAAATTCTATGGATAAGGTGACCTTTCACAGCATTAGGTATTGTTATCTAAATTATCCATTAAAATTCAGATCAGTGGTATCAGAGTGGTTCTCTCCTGTACATCACATCATACGCAGTCTGGTTATCAAAGGTTGGGATTGCAGACAAGAGACCCATCAGATTACCTACCCTTGAGATGCACATGACCGAATATGGAAGAATGAGGAGATGAATCTGACCCTTTCAAGGAGCTAGTACAAGACGCTTTGGCAAAGTAACATGAGGATATGATGAATGAATTCTCTCGAATCCTCCAATGAAATCATCAACTACAAGATCCAGCTAAAGCACCATTTCATGGTCACACCCCATTCAAGGTACAAGTAAATTTTGACATTCCAAATTTTGGAGGAAAAATTAATGCAGACATTGTTGATGATTGGCTATCAAAATGAGACAAATATTTTTCTGTAAACCACTTCACAGATGTTGATAAAATAATCTTTGCACTCCTCAAAGCTGAGGAACATGTGAAACAATATTGGGAGAACAGAATGCTATCCAAAGATGGCCTTGACAGTTAAGGATTTGAAACATTGGAGGATGACAATCCCACATGGGGATAATTTGTGGAATACATCAAGGAGGAATACTACCCTAAAAATTCATATGAGGAGAAGTACATACAGTGGAAATTACTTCGACAAAAAAGGACCAATTTGTTCAAGATTATACAAATACATTTCATGCACTTTCTAAAAAATTGGGAATCTGTGACACAGAAAAGCATCAGGTATTGAAGTATCATAGTGGGCTTCATCGGTATAACCAAACATAAATAGATTTCTTACATATTGAGACCTTGAGTACCACCTTCAAATATGCAGTAAAGATAGAGGAAAAATTCAAACAAAAGGGGAAGAAGGATTATTCCTCAATCAACAAATTCAAGGGTGAAGGTGGTAACAAATTTGGTGGGAAACAAACAACCAAGGACTTCTCCTCACAAACCTCATCAACAAAAAATAAGGGTAAGCAGAAGATGTGTGAATTCCATAAGAGCCCTAGTCATAACACTAAAGACTTTCATGCCACAAAGACTTTGTTGGTAGAAATCTGTCAAGGAGAGATGGAACAGGAGTGACTACCTACAAATCCTTGTGAACAAAATGATGGTGAACAAATCATTGAGGCTGACCCACATGCTATAGTTACCATTGCCAAAGTCATGCCCCATGAAGATGATGAACGCTTGTTCCACATAGATGTGGGTAAACGGAAAGGCTCTTCATTTCATTGTTGATAGTGAAAGCCAAAAGAATTTGATTTCTGTTGAAACTGTGAAAAGATTGAATTTGCAGACAACACGATATCCATAGCCATATCATATGGGATGGGTAAGTCAGGGACAAGACATTCTGGTGAATAAATAGTGTCGCTTACCTTATTCTATCAAGCCATTCAAAGATGAAGTGATATGTGATGTGGTACCTTTGAATGTATGTGATGTATTGTTGGGGCACCCATAGATGTACAAGTGCCATGGAGTTTATGAGTCAAGGCCACACAACATTACCATCAAGTTGGGCAAAAGAGGTATCAAATACCTGAGGTAAGTCCTGTAGAACTAGTATCTTTTATTACTACAAAACAATGTAAGCATTTGATTGCTCACACTAGAAATTTTGTCCTACTAATGGTTCGACCTGAGGAGGCAAGGTCCATTGTGGTCGGAAGTCATACCAAAAGTGTCCATTACCACAACTAAACAGAAACAAATGGAGAAAATATTGTCAACATATCAGGATGTATTCAATTCACCAATAGGGGTACCATTGCACTGCCAAGTCAAGCGTCGGATTGATCTAATTCTAGAGACACCATTACCAAATGGGCCGTTGTACTTAGTTTTTCACATTTGGCATGGCAGGTATGAATCAAGCACTAAGGGGAGGACCAAGGGAAAAAATTTAATGGACAGAGGTACAATAGAAAACATTCATGGAGTTGAAGAGGAGGCTATGTTCTGCACCAGTACTAGCACTTCCAGATCTATAACAATCTTTTCAAATTGAAACATATACTCCAGACTATGCACTAGGGGCAGTCCTCATGCAACACAGGCACCCAGTTGCCTACCACAGTGAGACTTTCTCTAACACAATGTGTAAGTACCCCACTTATGATGAGGAGTTGTATTCTATTGTGTAGGCCTGCAAACAATGGAAACAGTACATTCTGGGGAGGGAGACTATCATTCACACGAATCATAAACCTCTATAATTTCTGCAAACACAAGGAAAGATACAAAATGCTAGGCATCAAAGATGGTTTGCCTACTTGCAACAATTTCATCTCAATATCTGCCACAAGAAGGGAGCTACTAACAAAGTTGTAGACTATTTGAGTAGACCTCTGATCATAGCCCTAACAATGGTATTAGATTCTTGTGGCCACCACACAATAGATTAGCCTTAGTTGTATGGCACAGATCTTGATTTTGCTGAGATCTACAACAATCTAGTAGAGGGAAAACAAGCTACTAATTTCTACTTGAAGGACATGATTCTCTGTCACATGGGACACATATGTGTTCTAGCCAGGGAGTGGCAAAATATGATATGGGAGGCACACTAAAGCTATGGTGCAAGACACTTCAGGGTGGAGAAGACCATTTTTGTACTTCAAAGGTATTTTTATTAGCCCAATTTGAAACATGATGTCATTTTATACATCCGAGTTTGTACTGCTTGTACCATTGCAAAGCTTGCCAGTCGTAAAAAAGGATTGTATACACCTCTTCTAGTCCATGACAGACCTTGGCACTCAGTTTCAATAGATTTCATGTCTAAACTACCTTCTACCAGATGTGGGCATGATTGTGTATATGTGGTGGTAGACAATTTTTTGAAAATGGCTATCATAGTGGCTTGCAAGAAAGGAGTCTCTATGGAAGACACTTCCAAGATTTTCTTTGAGAATGTTTGGGTACACTTTGGATTGCCACAAACCATCATATCTGATAGGGATAGTAGATTTCTTAGCAATTTTTGGTCAGCACTTTGGGCCTTGATGGACACAAAGTTGACAAAATCCATTGCCTTCCACCCCCAAATAGGTCGGCAGACTGAGGTGGTGAATCGAATGATCATTCACATTTTGTGGATGTACCATTCCAAACATCCTAGGACTTGGGATGTGTTAGTGCCTACATGAATAGTTAGGTTTCAAGTAATTAAATCTACAGGCACCCTCCCGAAAAATCCAAAAAAATTCTAAGTCTTTGGGCCTCCTCAACATGTTTCAATATCAGCATCATATTTCTTGGAAGGGGGTCATCATATTTCTGTTAGCATGGTATTTCTGGGGGGTCATCATATTTCTGTCAGCCTAGTATTTCTGCGGGGTCATCATGTTTCTAATATCAGTCATTTTTGTTATGATCACCCTAATGTTGTTGCTACAAGTTTCAATATGACCTGATATTTCGATGGGGGGGTCATGTTTCAAATATCAGGTGATCTTAGTTAAGATCACCTCATCGTTGTTTTATCACCCGATGCTGCTGAAGTCATTTTTACATGAGGGTGATATCTGCCTATCTAGTGATTGGATTTCCCGAAGGGGGGTGATATTTGAAATATCAGTCATGTTCAAATATCACCCCAATGTTACAACAAAGCTACAACTTGGCCCGATATTCTTTCTGGGGGATAATATTCTAAATATCAGGTCATCTTACGAATATCACCCTTGCCGCTGAAGATCCCCCTGATATTGCCAACATGATGATGACATCATCAGGATCGGTGGGGTGCATCATGTGGTCTTCGGCATGATGGTTATTATCAGCAGGTATGTTAGAAATCCCCCCGATCGTTGATGAGGAGATGAATATGATGATGACATGGATAAGTGTAGGTGGATCATCAGTGATGTATTTGGTATGAATATGTAGGAGGATCTTTCTTCGACGCATCAAGTTGTGCCGATGAGGGTGGTCATCAGGGTGATAGTTCAAATATCAGGTGATGCGGTCCGGTGATTTTTCCAATAAGGGTGATATTTCACATCAGGGTGATGTGAAATATTAGGGTGGTGTTTCTTATTGGGTGATGTGGTCATCTGGGCGATATGAAATATTAGGGTGATATTTCATATCAAGATATCATGCAGGAGGTACGATGATGAGGTGTAAGCTTGCGTCGTTGGGAGCAAAATCACTGACATCATATATGTTCATGGCCTAGCTTATAAAGTGTTGAGGAGGTTGCTGTGGGGTGAATGTGGGATAATTAGTTCCCACATGTTTTGAAATATTAGGGTAATGATTCTTGGCGAGAAAATTTCTAAAGCGCACTGTCCACTGCATTCCCAAGGCCGCAAGTTGGTACGCCATTAATGGCAGATATAACAGGGGTATGGATGGATTAACCACTAGATTTATGATGTGAATCCCTAGGCGGCGGCACAGGGCTCGAGATCAACCACTCCATGTCTCCTCCTCTACCTGCTGCATTCAATGTTTGAGCACCATTTCTCATGATGCATTGTATCTGGTAAATTTTGAGCCACTCATGTAATTAATGGCTGAGTACAGGTTCTTGCTATTTTATGCAAAACTTGTCACTCATTTGTGGTTGTTGAAAATTGGACAAATCTTGGTGTTGTGATACAATACAACTTCAGTGGTGGCCCTGTCCTAGATGTCTTGTGAGTTTATGAGTCTCATGTTGTATGTTTCATGCATAAATTCACTAGTTTCATGTTGTTTTATATGAGAAATGCTCTGTTGCAGGTGTTTAATCATTTGTCTCCAAGCTGTGGACATGTTTTCTTTTGAATCAAGATAGCTAAGGGTTGTTTAAGATTCAAGAATATAGTTTTTCTGTATTGAATGTTTGATCTCCTACCTTTGTTCAAGGAACAAATTAAATGTTTCAGGTTAATCATTAAGAAAGTGTGTTGCAGCATGGATACCATTAAGTATGAATGACTAAGCACCTAGTTTTTGGGAAGTATCTATAAGGCAGGTACTAAACAAACCCCCTTGAAATCCAGTCATTGGTATATGTTTATGCTGACCATTCACATGTGTATGTCTATTGACTCCAAGCCCTCGATAGGCACCAGTACAGTCTTGTATTGAGGTTACACCCCAAGTCCTAGTTTTGCATCCAAAAACCAAAAATCACACTCTAAACTTCAAAACCAAACCTTTATGACATTAGAAGTAGTTTTAGGACCAAAATCCTCTGTCTACAACTGAACATAGGCCCAAAGCTAGCCCCTTTGTACTTATTTCACAGTTTTGGTCTACATAAAGGAGGATTTATCTGCTTTGTGTCAACAACCCCCAGTTCACAAGCATATCTTATGGATGTTGAATAGGGAATACCCCCCTTGGTTCTACAGAGCCTAAAGAAGAAGAGGAGATATCTATAGAGTCTATCCCCTGTACTATTGGCCACTGGCCCAGGAATCCTGTTGATCATTGATGGCTACCTTGTAGGGATAACTAGGAATAAGCATCCAGTCGGATTGAGAACTAACAGATTTGGTGACTCTGCTGGGGACCTTTATGTAAGAACCATGGTAAAACTGATTCCTAGTTGTAGGTGGCGACTCTAAACAATCTCCCAACCAGTAAAGTAAAAAATTTGTATGCAAGGGAGAAGATCCTTGCATAATCCTCTATTTGAAGAATTACCCAGAAAAATGATGTATAGGAAAAAAGGGACTGTTCAAGCCAGTCATGAGGGTTCTCCCAGGAATAATTATAATGTCCAAGATAACCCTAGGTGTTCATGGCAGCAGCCATCCTATTTTTCAAATACAGAGGCTGAGATTCAAGATATGTATGAAAGACAGCAAGGTGGTAGTTTGAGAATAAGGTCAGAAGTGTTTCAAGAATGCCCTTTCTTAGATCCCAGTGACAAATTTGAAGAGGCTGAATCTCCAAGGGATGATGATGATGATGACCAGAATGGAATGAAACCATCTTATTCTATGCCAAGAGATGAACAATTAGCTGAAGAGATCAAGAGCTTGAGGGCTAAATTTGAATATCTACAAGCTGTGAAAATTAGAGATGATATGAGACAAAAGGTGCAAGCTCTGAGAATTGCTCAACATGATGCAGTCCCTACCCTTGACAATGCAAATGTCTTGAGAAACTAGCACAAAAATGAAGCTTAGAATCAACAGAATGATCAAAGACAAAATGCAAACAATGTTAGGGTACCAATAAATAATGTTAGAAATCAAAATGCTGATAGGAATGTCAATGTGAATCAATTTGGTAGACAACCTATGTAGCTAGACAGATTCAGATAGCTTATTTTTGATGGTATTCCTAGTTACCCTAATCCCATTGACAAACATGTGAGGCCGCAAGTGCCAAAATTTTTAGGAAATAATGTTGTATCAGGTGAAGACCACTTGAAGGCTTTTCAGAATATTATGGACAACTTTGAGGTTGACCATGAAGATGTTTTCATGAAGTTGTTTATGCAGTCCTTAGTTAATGAAGCTAGAGAATGGTACAAGGGTCTGCCTGACCGGAGTATCTCATCATGGGATGATTTCAGAAGGATTTTGAAGGAGCAGTATGGTGACAAAACTGACCCAAGCTTTTTTGTAAATGAATTCACTAGTATCACTAAGGGGTCAAATGAGCAGGTTGCAGATTTCAATGCTAGATTCACTAAAGTGATGAACAAATTGCCACCTCACATGAGACCTAATGAGCCAATGTGTGTGGTGCTCTATATAAATGCTTTTGATGCTAAAACACATATGGATTAAGAGATAAGGGTCCTGCTACTCTTAGGGATGCTTTCAGAATTGCAACAAATATTGAGAATAACAGGAAAGCATCAGGCAAGACAAACAGAAGGGATGATGTGAAGATTTTGCATAATCCAAATAAGCCTCAAAATACTCAAGGTAATGTATCTACTCCTGAAGACAAAATAGATAAACTAACAAATGTTGTTAAGGACCTAAGTTACAGACTTGCTAGAAATGAAAAAGGGATAGGTCCCGATAGGCAGGTTTACCAGAGACAGGAAAAAAGACCATCATTGCATGATATGCCATATAACACTAATTGGCATAATGGTAAACTAGGTTTTTCCAAATAGCAACCCTAATCAAAGATCTCAACATGTAAAGGAAACTCCTGATCCTTTGAAGAAAGTTGTTAATATTGTTGATGATACTCCATGGTGTATAATATGTCAGATGCCTCACTCACAATCACAGTGTATGATTGCTCAATCTCTATATGATAATGCTGTTGCCTGTGATGAGTGCAATGAACCGCATTACATGCAGGATGATAATGTCAATATGTTGTCTACAAATAGTGAATATTCCTCCTATGATGCAGATGCAAGCACAAGTTATGGGACTCAGGTTTACCAGCAGTCAATATATTCCACATCAACCAGAAGACACTTTTGTGAATCAGCCAGTGCATAATCATAAAGGGACTGAACCGCATAAGACAAAATGGAATAACAATAGGAAAAACTTTAAACAAAAAGTAGTTCGTGATTTTCAAAGGCCAGAAAATGAGGCTCCCCATGTTGAGGATCAAAATAAGGACTCTTAGATCAAGAATGATAGTCAGGGGGCCATAAAAATCAAGGCTGGATCAGCCCAGGATAAAAATAGAACCATGGGTCAGGCTACAACTGTTATACAAAATTATGCTCCTTTTGACATAACTCAAATCTTGTCCCAGATAAAGATCTCTATTCTGTTGATAGAACTGATGAAGATTGAAGAAATCAGGAATAAGGCAGTATCCTTAATTTCAGGGGTACCTTGTCAAGCCAAGCAAAATATTGAGGCTCAGGGTAAGAAACAGGCCTTGTGTAATGAAGAAGATGAAGTTCCTGAAGTATATCTAGGGGTGACCATGACAAAATGCCCTTCACAGGTTAAACTATTTTACGTCTCCCTTGTTATCAATGGAAAAGTGATTAAGAATTGTATGCTTGATTCAGGAGCATCAACAAATATCATGCCCTTGGCTATCATGCAGCAAGCTGGATTGAAAATAAACAAGGTGTGTGGAAGATGTTATGCAATGGATGCTAGGGAGGTACCAGTCATTGGATTCATGAAGGATGTGGATTTTAGGTTAGCAGCATATCTAGAAAAAATGTATAGAATGAACATAACAGTGGTTGATATAAAACCACAATATGGTATGCTATTGTCAAGAAGATGGGCAGCACTGATTAGTGGAAGTATGCAATTAGAATTGTCATATGCCATGATCCTGATGAATGACAAAGATGTCAAACTGGTCAAAGAAGGAAGATCACTAGAGACAGTTGAAGATCATGATTCAGAGGAGCATGTATGTTTTGTGGACATTGACTATGAAAATTTTAGAGTTGTCTTAGATGATCAAGAAGGTAAAGGGAGAGACATTTGCACTCAAGAGCTTGACCAATAGGGTCTATGAACTATGTACTTTGATGGAGCTTGTTCAAAGGAAGGATCTAGTGCTGGAGTTGTGTTCTTGTCCCCAGCTGGTAAGCTCCTAAAGTTCTCTTTCTTGTTGAAGTTTGCCTGCACAAACAATATTGCAGAATATGAAGCTCTGTTGCTAGGATTAAATATGGCTCTAAAGCATGGAATTAAAATGTTAAAGAGTGTTTGGAGACTCAGAGTTAATTGTTTCACAGGTTAGAGATAAGTATGCTTCAAAAAATAAAAGATTAAAGCAGTATAAGCATGCTGTGTGGGATACAATTGAGTTGTTTGATGCATTTTCAATAAACTAGATAGAAAGATCAAAAAATGTCATAGCAGATTTTCTAGCTAATATGGCTATTATGCTAGATGATATAACTCTATCTGATATTACTAATGTTGAGGTTAAACTTAGACCTGTAGTACCAAAAAACATATGCATTTGGCAAGTATTTGATGATGATAAGGATTTGTTAAGATTTTTACATTGTATAGATGAATATGAGAACCAAGAAATTGATTTTCAGAATTTTGTAGAGGTTATAGATGGGAAAGAAACTCTCTTGGGGAAGGAAGTAATTCAAATCAAAACAAATAAAATCCCTAGAGGGTTAGTTGCTTTGGAAATAAAATTTGACAATAGGGACCAATTTATTACAGAGACATCTCCCACAAACAAGGATGACTCGGAGGAGATAAACTTGGGGACATCTCTTGCCCCCAAAAGGGTGTATATTGGCAAACAGCTCAAACCACACATTAGGAACATGCTGATTGCATTGTTGAAGAAATATAAGCATGTCTTTGCTTTTTCATATGAGGACCTAAAAGCCTATAGAGAAGACGTATTCTAGCATGAGATCCCATTGAAGCCTGGAGCTAAGCCATTTAGGTAAAAACAAAGACCTATTAATTCTACTCTGGCTCCAAAAATGTAGGAAGAACTCAAGAAGCTTAGGGAGGCTGGAATAATTGTGCCTATCAGACATTCAACCTGGGTGTCTGACCTTGTCCCAATTAGAAAAAAGAATGGTGATATAAGACTTTGTGTTGATTTCAGAAATTTAAACATCTCTTCCTTGAAGGATAATTATCCACTGCCCAACATGGAGGCTATGCTACAAAAGGTAACTGGCTGTGAACTTCTATCCATGATGGATGGATTCTCAGGGTATAATCAGGTGAAAGTCAAAGAATCTGAACAGTTCAAGACTACCTTCACTACTGGATGGGGAACCTATGTATACGTAAGAATGCCATTTGGACTAACAAATGGAGGTGTTACATTTCAGAGGGCTATGGATGTTGCTTTTACAGGATTGATTGACTCAATTCTGGCTATATATCAAGATGATCTGACTTCCTATTCAAAAAAGGAGGAGCAACATTGTATGCACCTAGAACAGATTTTTATTAGAGCATTGGAATATGGCGTTTCACTTAACCCAAAGAAATGTGCTTTTGGGGTAGTGGAAGGAAAGCTCTTGGGACACATTGTTTCCAAAACTGGAGTTAGGATAGATCTTGAAAGGGTTGCTACAATTGATAGGATTCAAGTTCCTAAAACAGTGAAAGGTATCTAGTCCTTCTTTGGACAGATCAACTTTGTTAGAAGATTTATCCACAACTTTGCAGAAATCACAAAGGATATTTCTAAGTTGTTGAAAAAGGGCGCAACTGTCAAGTGGGAAGGTGAAGTAATTAAATAATTTTAGAACATCAAAGAAGCAATAAAGATGGCTCCTGTGCTAAAATCTCCTAATTTTTCTAATCCATTTCAATTGTTTTCAGTTGCTTCTTTCCATACTGTTGCTACATGTTTACTACAGAAAAATGAGGATGGTTTTGAGCAGCCTATTGCTTTCTTTAGTATGTCATTGTAGGCTGCTGAATTAAAGTATGATATCATGGAAAAGTAGGAATATGCATTGGTTAGAGCAATCAAAAACTTTAGGCCATATCTAGTAGGATCTTAGATAGTTGCATATGTGCCCCATGCAGTAGTCAAGGATATTTTTACTTAGCAGGAGGTAACAGGAAGAAGATGCAGGTGGATAAACAAGTTACATGAATTCAACATAGAGATATAGATCACAAAACTGGTAAGGGGACAGGGGTTAGCTAAGATGATGACATAGTCAAATTTGGAAGCATGCCAAGTCAATGTAGTCAAGAATGAAATTGTTAATATGTCAAAATCTGAGTGGTACAAGGACATTGTGTACTATTTGCAGAATTTGAATTGTCCTTCCCATTTTAGTGATAGTCAGAAAATGATCTTGAAGCTACATGCAATCAGGTACATCATTGTTCAGGGAGAGTTGTATTGGAAGAATCCTGATGGTGTACTACTTAGATGTGTGGATAAAAATCAAGCTAAAGATATTCTGAATGACATGCACAAAGGGATGTGTGGTGGACACTATACTGCCTAGACAATAGCTCATAAAATTCTTAGAGCAGGATATTGGTGGCCAACTCTTTTCTCAAATCCACAAAAGTTGGTGAGGAAATGTGATCCTTGCCAAAGGTTCTCAAGAAAGTTAAAGTATGAAGGTGCGTTACCCCTTAGAACTATAACTGTGGAGGCTCCATTTTAGTAGTGGGGAATTGATTTTATAGGGGAGATTTCAGAAAAATCAATTGGAGGACATAGTTGGATTTTGGTTGCTACTGACTATTTCACCAAATGGATTGAAGCCATTCCAACTAAGAAAGCTACAAGTAGGGTGGTGATGGATTTTATTCTGGAAAACATTATTATCAAGTTTGGAGTACCATTCAAAGTGGTCACAAATAATGCCATGTGCTTCAGATCTGGTGAATTTGTTGATTTTTGCAATAAATATGGGATTAATTTGTCATATGCATCACCATATCATCCACAGGGAAACGGTCAAGCAGAGTCAAGTAAAAAAAGCCTCATGAAAATCATCAAAAGGGTGGGGGACAAGAATAAAAGAGCATGGGATTCAAAGCTGAAGATGGCATTATGGGCTAATAGAGTGACTATAAAGAAAGCAATTGGGATGTCATCTTTTGAGCTAGTATATGGCACAACAGCTAGGTTGCCTGTGAACAATCTCTTGCCAGTCTATAGATTCATACAAGAAAGTGATGAGAAGATTGAAGATCCAATGACTAAAAGGGTAAATCAGTTGGTTACATTAGATGAAGTCAGAAGAGAGGCACACAAGACAAACATCAAGCAACAACAGGGTGTTAAATATCCATTTGATAGAAAGACTACAGAAAGAAATTTTTAGGTAGGTGATCTAGTCCTTATTTGGAATGCAAAAGGTCAGGATAAGGACAAGCATGGTAAGTTTCCACCCTTATGGATAGGCCCTTATTAGATTAGCAATACTCATGGAGAACACTCCTACTTTCTTTAGGCCCTAGATGGTGAAGTATTGGAATTGCCTGTGCACGGTCAATTCCTTAAGCTTTATTTCTCATAAGTGAACTTCTTCTGTGCACATTTGTAAATTATTTGTAAATTGCCCTGTATAGTCGGTGTTTTGCCTTTTTTGTGTTTTGCCTTGTCTGCCTGGAGGTGATCTGGTTCTCGCTACAGCCTTGTGCCTGCACATCCCCAATCGGAGCCACTATTAGTGCCTGCATGAATAGTCAGGTTTCAAGTAATTAAATCTGCAGGCACCCTCTGAAAAAATCCAAAATAATTCTAAGTCTTTGGGCCTCCTTAGCAAGTTTCAATATTAGCATCATATTTCTTGGAGGGGGATCATCATATTTCTGTCAGCCTGGTATTTCTGGGGGGTCATCATATTTCTGTCAGCCTGGTATTTCCGCGGGGTCATCATGTTTCTAATATCATTCAATTTTGTTATGATCACCCCGATGTTGTTGCTGCAAGTTTCAATATGACCTGATATTTCGATGGGGGGGTCATGTTTCAAATATCAGGTGATCTTAGTTAAGATCACCCCGACGTTGTTTTATCACCTGATGCTACTGATGTCATTTTTACATGAGGGTGATATATGCCTGTCTGGCGACTAGATTTCCCGAAGGGGGGGTGATATTTGAAATATCAATCATGTTCAAATATCACCTCGATGTTACAACAAAGCTACAGTTTGGACCGATATTCTTTTCAGGGGGTAATATTCTAAATATCAGGTCATCTTACGAATATCACCCTTGCCATTGAAGATCCCCCTAATATTGTCAACATGACGATGACATCATCAGGATTGGTGGGGTGCATCATGTGGTCTTTGGCATGATGGTTATTATCAGCAGGTATGTTAGAAATCCCCCCGATCACTGATGAGGAGATGAATATGATGATGACATGGATAAGTGCAGTTAGATCATCGGTGATGTATTTGGTATGAATATGCAGGAGGATCTTTCTTTGACGCATCAGGTTGCACCGATGAGGGTGGTCATCAAGGTGATAGTTCAAATATCAGGTGATGTGGTCTGGTGATTTTTTTGATAAGGGTGATGTGAAATATCAGGGTGGTGTTTCTTATCGAGTGATGTGGTCATCTGGGTGATATGAAATATTGAGGTGATATTTCATATCAGGATATCATGCAGGAGGTATGATGATAAGGTTTAAGCTAGCTTCGTTGGGATCAAAATAACCGACATCATATATGCTCACGGCCTAGCTTATAAAGTGTTGAGGAGGTCGTTGCAGGGTGAATGTGGGATAATTAGTTCCCACATGTTTTGAAATATTAGAGTCATGATTCTTGGTGGGAAAATTTCTAAAGTGCACTGTCCACTACATTCCCAAGGCCACGGGTTGGTACGCCATTAATGGTGGATGTTACAGGGCTATGGATGGATTAACCACTAGATTTATGATGTGAATCCCCAGGCGGCGGCGCAGGGCTCGAGATCAACCACTCCCTATCTCCTCCTCTACCTGCTACATTCAATGTTTGAGTGCCATTTCTCATGATGCATTGTATCTGGCAAATTTTGAGCCACTCATGTAACTAATGGTTGAGTATAGGTTCTTGCTATTTTATGCAAAACTTGTCACTCATTTGTGGTTGTTAGAAACTGGATAAATCTTGCTATTGTGATACAATACAACTTCATGGGTGGCCCTGTCCTGGATGTCTTGTGAGTTTATGAGTCTCATGTTGTATGTTTCATGCATAAATTCACTATTTTCATGTTGTTTTATATGATAAATGCTCTGTTGCATGTGTTTAATCATTTGTCTCCAAGCTGTGGGCATATTTTCTTTTGAATCAAGATAGCTAAGGGTTGTTTAAGATTCAAGAATATAGTTTTTCTGTATTGAATGTTTAATCTCCTACCTTTGTTCAAGGACCAAATTAAATGTTTTAGGTCAATCATTAAGAAAGTGTGTTGCAGCAGGGATACCATTAAGTATGAATGACTAAGCACCTAGTTTTTGGGAAGTATTTGTAAGGCAGGTACTAAACAAACCCCCTTGAAATCCAGTCATTGGTATATGTTTATTCTGACCATTCACATGTGTATGTTTATTGACTCCGAGCCCTGGATAGGCACAAGTCTAGTCTTGTATTGAGGTTACACCTCAGGTCCTAGTTTTGCATCCAAACATGAAAAATCACACTCTAAACTTCAAAACCAAACCTTTAGGACATTAGAAGTAGTTTTAGGACCAAAATCCTCTATCTACGACTGAACAAAGGCTAGCCCCTTTGCACTTATTTCACAGTTTTGGTATACACAAAGGAGGATTTATCTGCTTTGTGTCAACATCCCCCTAGTTCACAAGCATATCTTATGGATGTTTAATAGGGAATACCCCCTTGGTTCTGTAGAGCCTAAAGAAGAAGAGGAGATATCTATAGAGTCTATCTCCTGTATTGTTGGCCACTGGCCCAGGAATCATGTTGATCATTGATTGTTACCTTGTAGGGATAACTGGGAATAAGCATCCAGTCGGATTGAAAACTAACAGGATGAAATCTTTCCATATGTGCAGCATAGTTACAATCGAGCACTACATGGTTCCACAGGGCATAGTCCATTTGAGGTATGTCTTGGCTACCAACCATTGGCTCTAATTGATGTAGCATTACCAACTATGTTGAGTGACCCATCGACACATTCATAAAAAGAGGTAGATAGGGAAACTAAGTTTGTGGAGAAGATATGCCATATTTAGCAACAAGTCCATGAGATACTACAATATAGTAATCAGAAATATAAGGACAGACATGATCAGCATCATACACCTCATCAGTTTAAGGTTGGGGACAAGGTTTGGCTTCATATTCAAAAAGAAAGACTTCAAGGGTCTCATAAGAAACTCCATCCTATTTGATATGGTCCATACACCATCCTCAAACAAGTTGGTGAAAATGCTTTTGAACTCAATTTTCCATCTTTTCTTAGACTACATCCTATTTTGAATGTTGAATTATTGCGTCCATATTTTCCACCATTGTTGGACACTTTAGATGTTGCAGAACATATAAGTTGCTTAGAGTTGAATCCATACCCTACTTCCCCTCTCACATGTGATAAGATTACTGATGTTGTGGTGAAAACATTAAAGAAACAATAGATTCCTCTCTATCAGGTGGTACAGGCAGGACAACTTCCACATCAAGGAAAATGGTTCACTAAGGACCAGATTGAGAATAAATTTCCTCATCTATTGCAACACATAGGTGCAATGGGGCCCATTGCCTCTCAAGGGGAAGCAATGATTCCACAAAGATTTAGAATCATTAGGGTGGCATTTGTTCAGGAAACTATATTTTAGTTTTTCAATATTTTTTTCAGTTTTGTCTACATTCTAGTAATTGGAATTTTCAGAGGCCTTCAGAGTGGAATTTGGGGTCAAGAATTTCATTGGTTTCTTTGAGAAATAGCCATAGGTAGGGCTTGACACAACTCAATCTAGCTCTTCAGGAGATCTTTTCTACGAGTCTGAAAAGTCTGGATTTCGACTAGCTGGCTAGAAGTTATGACTCTTCCTAGTGGGGTACCGAATTTAGTAGTTTTTTGAAATTTTGAAAATTTGAAAATTTGAATTTTAGTAGTTTTGTCACCTTCCAACTATCCATTTCAAATTCTATGGATAAGGTGACCTTTCACATTATTTCTCATTGTATATAATCAACTTTTTATGCAATAAGATATCCTCTTTGGTTACCTACAACTTTTTACAAGTTCTGCACATTGAGCTTTTGTTTATTCCCACAATACCACAGGCTCAGCGCTAGGTATTGTTATCTAAATTCTCCATTAAAATTTAGATCACACAATCATGATCTTGGGAATCAGAAATATTCTTTTTTATTATTATTTTATAGTGGGCATGCCTAAGGATTTAATCACCTTAGAGAATGACCCACACCCAGATGTTTTGGAAGTGTATAGAAATTTAGGAGAGAATCAAAAGACTCTCTTATTGGAGGACATTTGTCATTTGGCTAAGCTTGCATCAACTTTATACCTTGCAAAGTGATAGAGGAGAGTGAGTTACCCTCTCGAACCAAGCCTTTAAACATACTCTTCAATTCATGGACTTGGGCCTCCCATACCTTCAAGTATTTTGATGACATCCCCTAGATTCTTGTATAGCCTAGTTAAGACCATTCAGTCATATATACTTGTAATGCATTGATAAGTAGTTAGCCCCAAGAAGTTATTCACCACATTCATCATAAGGCAAGTGTAAATTCCCTCTAGAACTAAGTGTGTATGTGATGTATGCTCCCCTCTCACCATAGAGTGATCTTGGGTGACCAAAATTGGTTAGTTTCATCATCATGGGACTTACACATCATGACTAGATAAGACAACAAGGTGGGATTACAAGCATATATACACCCACTTAATTAAAATAGGCTTGTTGGCATGTTTGGTGTATTCCTCTTGACCAAAAGCCCCACCTCCAGCCCCACCCCTAGTAAAGCACTAAAGAATAGATAGGTTTTGAAACTAAGATGGGTGAAATTGATTAGCTATCTCCCTCCTATCCTCTAATTGTGTAAAATCTATAAATTTTCCAAAATAAAAAAAAATTCAAAAGTTGAAAAAAAAATCTCTTAAATACAAAAAAAAATCAAGTACACTCTCATGTCACCTATAACTAGGTGTCAAGCAAAACATGTCATGTAATTCCTTGAAGAAAATCTTTTTCTTCTTGAGAACCGATGTGTCTAAAACCCATACCTTGTTGAAGAAATCTATCATCAATTCTTGCATGAAATCCAAGGAGATAATGATAGTGATAGTGATAGTCTTCCCAATCAAAGTGAATATTCCCATCGCCATCATGATTTATTTAACTCTAAACAAATACGTAGCCTCATAGATTGATTCATACATCAAAATAGAGATGACATACTTCATATTATTATCAAATTAGAATCCATATTGCCTATCAATTATAACATAGATAACCTTAATAACATGATAAACCAAGATCCCTCCAACCCAAATCCCAATACTGCCAATGTTAATCAAACTCATGTGGACCTCAACAATTTTATTCCAAAAGTGTCTAGCCTCAACATAAAATAGAAATCATAATGTGATCCTCAACAATAAGGTAAAACCAAAGTTTTGTCACTCAAGTTACCACAGCAACCTAATCCATTATAACAATCTAAACCCAACAATCAAAATCCTCAACAAAATCAATCTGCTCAAAACAATAAACACATCCCAACTAATCAAATCAATTTGTAGAGTCAATCTAATCCAAGTCATCAACCAAATCAATCCAATCTCAACAATGCAACATACCCGCAATATAAGTGCAATCACAACAAGAAAATAACCAACTGCAACACCCTAATATGCTATTTGACCAAGAATGGAAAGCCATGAAAGACACCATAAGAGGCTTATAAGTAGGAAACTAAACTCAACACAAGGGATACACATTTGAATAGTTATGTCCTTATCCATGAGATAGATCCATAACACAAATCCCTTTTCCTCAACATTTTGAGATTCCAAAGTTTGATATGTATAATGGGAAAGAGCATCCTTGAGAGCATGTTAAAGAATTTTTCATTTCTAGTCAAGAGGTTTTCTTTTTTATGACATGTACTTGTTTAGACTATTTTTATGCAGCTTGGGTGGTTAAGCACTCGAATGGTTTTTACATTTACCATAATATTATCACTACATTCAAATATTTAGCTAAAAGATTTGTTACACATTTTTCATGCAATGTAGAGGAAGAACTCACCATGATGGACCTTTGTAATACCAAATAATGAAATGGGGAAAGTTTCTCTTTCTTCTTATAATAATGGAGAGGTTTAGCAAGTCGATTCCCTTGGCCAATACATCAAAAACAATTGGTCAATATATTTATTGCAAACCTAAACCAAGAAATAACATTTCACCTACAAGTCCATTGTGTTTCTACTTTTAATGAAATTATCAAAAAAGGTGTGCAAATCAAAAAATTCCTCATAGCTAAAGGACTTGTTAATATCTTTCCTAAAGATCAGTGTCAATCTGAAAAACCTAAATTCTTTAGAAAAAACAAATATGTAGTAGGTGATTGTGTTAACAACTCAAAACATGTTCAAGCTATCCAAAACACCCGTAACATAACAATTCTCATTGTACAACCAAAAAAAGACATGAAACATAGACAATATACACCTCTTAATGAGACAATAGAGGTAGTCTTTCATAAATTGGTTAAATCAAACATGATCATCTTTCCATCTACCAAACCATTCAATGACAATAAGCTGAAGCCAACATGGTACAAGGAAACAAAATATTGTGAGTATCACAAGATCAAAGGGAATTCTACTAACCAATGCATGAAGTTGAAAAACAATGTCCAAGGCCTCATTGACAATGGGGATATTGAGATACACGGGGCCACATCATTATCGCCAAATAAATAATTACAAATATATCAAGACCCCTTTCTAAAGCATGACCAAAAGTGTCAATCGACCAAAGCCAAAATTCCCATGCTAATAATATTCATTATAATAAATTTCCCTATACATATGATGTTGTAGTAGGCCATATGCACCATTCTAAAAACTAAATAACCACAATTAAAATTAAATCCCCTGCTTGTCTTGTTACTACAAGATGCAACAAAGTCACTATCTAAGGGCCTTCCCCACCTCCTCTTAAGGGGTGATACAATCTCATAGAGCAATTGGAAAAGACTCCAACACAAATATCAATCATGGATGTTTTGAAAATATCCAATGTTCATAAAGATGTATTATACAAATTCCTCCAAGAATCAACAGTCCCAAATAATATTGATCCATTAAAATTCCAAGCGCTTATGGTACATTTTATCCTTGATTCACCACCTAACATTTAGCCAATTCAATATGCTCTCCATAGGTCTAGACCATGACCTTCCTCTACACATTGAAGTTATTATCACCAAACATAAAGCCAAAAGGGTGCTTGTGGATAATGGGGCTGATTTGAATGTTTTCACTTTAATGTTGATTCAACACATGGGGTATTCAGAGCAAGATTTGAATCCTGAAATGATCACCATCAAAGCTTATGGTAATATAGAATGAGAGTCAGCTATAACAATACATATTTCACTTGATGTGGGACATGTCATACAACAAACCCTGTTACATGTCATCAATATTGATCTTCCTTATAATATTCTCTTGGGTCATTCATGGATCTATGCAATGCAACTTGTCATACCCTCCACCTTCCATCAATGTATTAAATTCGCACACCTAGGAACATAAGTAATAGTTTTTGTCAATCCCCAACCTTTCCAATATTTTAAAATGTTGGAAAGTTGCTATCAACCAAATCAATCATTGCCCCATTACTTATGTAATCTTGAATAACAAAACCAAGAAATCTTCTTCATACATATATCTAGCCAATCTTGTATCCACATCTACAACCTCACATCCTAAATCCCTCATGTACTAGCATCCGTACACCTACTAGTGCTACTCTCTATTCCCTCATCTTTGGTATTGAATCCATTTTGCCAGTTGAGATTAAGAAACCATCCTTGCACATATCTTTGTGTGACCTCATCACTTATGAAGATTATAGAGTGACACAACTACATGAACTATAGATTCTTGATGAACATTAACTCAACGTGCTAAATTAGCTTAGCTACAACAAGTGCATAAAAACTAGAGAATTTGAAATTGGGGACCTTGTGCTCAAAGAAAATAAGAATAGAAATCAAGACCATGACAAATAATGAAAATTTGAGCCAAACCAAATGGATCCCTATGTCATCACCAAATATGGCTCTAGGGCATATGAGCTAGAAACACATAAAGGTCAAGAGCTAGAGGAGCCTACAAACATTATGCATCTCAAGTAGTTCCATGCATAATCTAGTAGTAGTGGTTTCATAACATTAAAAAATAATAATTAATAAAAAATTAAAAAGCCTTGTCACTCGATCATAATAGAAAGGCACGACGATGTGATCAATTCAAATGGATAAAAGTTGATCTCTCTGCATCCTCACCAATTACTAAGAAATATCCACCCATGACCGACAACTCCTATACGGTCTCCACTAGATATCCATAGGCTATAATCTATCAAACCTCACTCTCCAATACAATATATCACCACATCTCCATGGTCACCTTAGTGCGTAGGCATGTGCTTGTGGATAAGTCCAAGTAGACTTTGTCAGGAACTCCACTGACCATGTGCATGTAATATGCTCGAATGCCCACACTTGAAGAAGTGTGCAAGCAATCAAGCTATGCATCTCGTGATGCACATAGTGCCCTAAATCATGGTATAAATGAGTGAGCATACTCCATCCCAATGCACATATAGTCATATTCTCCTCCATCGCACTAATGGTATGAACAAGGCCCCTATGAAGGTGTGTGCCTCATCCATCATGTGTAACAACAAGGGCGATGGTAGTGATCAAAATCTGACAGATGATTGGTACAACCGCATAACCATGCTCTAACCATGACATGCTATTATGGTCAGATGTACTCTAGGGCATGCTATGGTTGAGACAATATACTTGGCTTGCCTTGACATACTCATAGGATTGATGCTCAATGATCTTGACAGTCTCACTTTGCACTAGAAGCCATAAAATTTGATGCACATCCTCTAATGTGACTACCATCTCTCCCATTAGAAGATGAAAGGTAGAGGTGTCCACATCCCATTGCTTCATGAGTGCCATCAACATCATAAAATGATACCTAACGGTAGGCATTGTGTAAATCCACCATAAACCAACATCCCTAAAATGTGTCTTGTTAGCAGTAGATAACGTCTCAATGTGGCTACACAACAATGTGTACATGTTCCCACTTGCATGCTCACACATCACTGGGGGCACCTGAAATCACACAATTTAATCAAACTATGTCACTATCACATCATCAAAGAATCAAAGTCAAATGTCAACATCAGAATTTAGCTAGTTTATCCTGGACACTAGCACCTAGAAAGGACACTAGTGCCCTAGGTAGACATTCACAATCTACAAGGCCTAGTTCAACACAAAAAATGATAAAAATCATTAGAAACTAAATGAAAAGAAAGGATTTCATACTCACCTTGTCCTCATGCACGCCCCATGCTATGCAAACCCGTAGTGCCTCCAGCCTAGGTGGTCAATATGTCCATCGACATGGCATGACTGCTCTTGTAAGTCACTTGAGATTCTCCAAGCTTCTCCAAAAGCAACATGGTGAAATGAATGGTGAGAAAGTGAATTCCTTTTACTACTTCTAGTAAACCAATCAAATTTCATCTTCCTATTTAGGGTCAAAAATCAAAATTATCAACAATTTTGAAACATATTTTTTTGGGGTGATGCAAGATTGCCCTTACACCACTGGATGCTCCTGCATCAGACACCCAGGGTAATTTGAGAAGTGAACCTGTCACGTCTCAAGTGTTTGTGTGAGGAAAACCTAAATGGTCAACCTTTGCCTTAGACAACCAAGAAGAATCTTCAATTGGTCTTCCTTTCCATTTCACTAGATATTCTTCATATTGCCTATTCCGGGTACTTCTTCCCACACGGCTATCCAAGATCTCTTCTATCTCCTCCGTTAGAGTAGATGCCATAATACTCCACTGTTCTTCTATTGTTCCATCCTCTATATCACCCTCATGATATTTTGTTAAATCAGCAATGTTGAACACAGGGGAAATATTAATCCCACTCGGCAGCTCTACCTCATGCATTTCTTGAATCATGCTTCTTTAAGATTCTGCATGGTCCAAATTTCTTCATTTTCAACTTATTGTATGTTCCAATTGGGAACCTTTCTTTTCTCAAGTGAACCATGACTTCATCTCCTACCTGGAAGTCCTTATACCTCCTCTTCTAATCTGCCTTAGCCTTGTACTAAATATTCATCTTATTAATGTGCTTTCTCACCTCTTCATGCAAATTCTTCAGATGTTCTACAAAGTCTTCAGCCTCAACACTTGTCTTTTCTCCTGTGTCCAGATTCCTTAACTCTGAAGCATTTCATGGACTATTTCCATATACAACGTAGAATGGTGATTTACCAGTACTCCTATTGACAGAATTGCTATAAGCAAATTCTGCCTGTGGTAAAATCAAATCCCATCCCTTGGGCTTATCTCCTACTAAGCATTGTAGCAGGTTACCCAGACTCTTATTCACCACTTCTGTCTATCCATCAGTTTGTGGATGGTGTGCAGAACTAAACTTCAAATCTGTCTTCAACTTCTTCCATAATGTCCTCCAAAAATAACCAACAAACTTGGTATCTTGATCTGAAACTATGCTCTTTGGCAGACCATGTAATCTCACCACCTCTCTGAAAAATAATTCAGCAATATGAACAGCATCATTAGTCTTCTTGCAAGAAATAAAATGTGCCATCTTTGAAAATCTGTCCACCACTACAAAAATGGAATCATGTCCTCTTTGTCTCCTTGGTAAACCAAGAACAAAATCCATACTGATATCATCCCATGGCTTCTTTGGTACAGGTAATGGCTGATATAGACCTGTGTTCTAACTTGCTCCTTTTGCCATCTGACATACTCTACAACTCTGCACAAATCTCCTCACATCATGCTGCAACTATGGCCAATAATAATTTTCACCAACAATAGCAATGGTCTTATCTCGACCAAAGTGTCTGGCCAATCCTCCACTATGCTTCTCCTTAATCAAGTTCTCTCTCATGGAACCCTTTGGAATGCACAACTGGCTTCCTCTAAACAACATGCCATCTAGATTATAAAATTCAACCATTTTGTCCTGTCCAAAGTAAGAGGTTCCAAACAAGCTTTGCAGGCCTCTGCAAAATCTGGATCCTTAGGATACAAACTTTTGAGCTCATTGAACCCAACAACCTCTATCTTCATTTCTGTCAATAAATTTTGCCTTCTTCTCAAGGCATCTACAACTTTGTTGGACTTCCCACTCCTGTGCTTCAAAACAAAAGTATAGCTCTGCAGAAACTCAACCCATTTTAAGTGCCTTTGGTTCAACTTCCCTTGACTATTAAGATATTGCAAAGCCTGATGATTAGTATATAAAACAAACTCTTTTGGCAACAAATAATGTCTCCATTTTCTCAAAGCATGAACTATTGCATAAAATTCTTGATCATAAACATAATACTTTTTCTTGGCATCATTAAGCTTCTCACTAAAATAGGCAATGGGCTTACCTTCTTGGCTCAAAATAGCTCCTATACCACTACCACTAGCATCACAATCTACCTAAAATACTTTATTAAAATCTGGAAGTGCCAAAATAGGTTGTTCTATGACTTTTTGCTTCAATGTATCAAATCTATTGTCTACTTCGTTAGTCCATCTAAACTCTTTTCTATCCCCTCTCATTGTCTTAGTTAGGGGTGCACAAATGCTACTAAAATTCCTCATAAACTTTCTATAAAAACTTACCAAACCATGAAAAGATCTTACCTCCATTGCACTCTTTAGCGTAGGCCATTGAATGATAGCCCTTAGTTTTTCTGGGTCCATTTTAAGACCTTCCTCTGAGACAACAAATCCTAGGTATACCAACTCCTTCTTTGCAAAACTACATTTCTTCAGATTAATCAACAACTTCTCTTCCCTTAGCTTCTCTAGAACTCTTCTAATATGCATCAGATGCTCATCCCAAGTCTTACTAAAAATCAAACTATCATCCAAATAAACAATACCAAAACTTCCCAAAAATTCTTTCAGTACCTTGTTCATGAGCCACATGAATGTGCTCTATGCATTGGTTAGCCCAAATGGCATGACTAACCACTCATACAAACCTTCCTTTGTCTTGAAGGCTGTCTTCCATTCATCTCCTTCTCTGATACGGATCTAGTGATACCCACTCTTTAGGTCAATTTTTGTGAAGTACTTGGCTCCACTCAAACAATCCATGAAGTCATCCATTCTTGGTAATGGAAATCTATACTTGATCCTTATCTTATTGATGGCTCGAGAGTCTGTACACATCCTCCATTCTCCATCCTTCTTTGGTGCTAGTACTGTAGGTACCACACATGGACTTAGGCTCTTCCTTGTCCGTCTCTTCCTCAACAACTCCTAAACTTGTCTGTTCAACTCTTCATTCTCTACAAGGGTCATTCTGTGGGCTACCTTGTTTGGCAAACTAGCTCCTAGTATCAAATCCATTTGATGGCTTATCTTCCTTACTGGTGGTAAACCGTCTGGTACATTATCAGAGATAATGTCCTGGAACTCTTCCAACATATCTGAAACTTCTACTAGTACATCTTCATAGTTCTCTTGACTAATCTTAGGAATCAATGGAAAGCAGTGATACTCATGCTTTATACCCTCCAAAAATTTTCTACCATCTACCAAGCAAGTTCTGGCAGTACTACATGCCTTTTCTTCCACCTCCTTTAAGGGCTTCAACTTATGATGAACTCCATCCTTTGTTAGGGACTATGTGTTTGCACAGCCATCAAGGATAGCGCTCCTATCATACTGCCATGGCCTCCCCAATAGCATATGACATTCATCCATTGGTATGATATCACACAGCACCTCATCATGGCAGTCCCCAATCTTGAACTTCACTAAACAGTGCTCATTGACCAAAGCTCTATGGTCCTTTTGTAACCATGCAATCTGATATGGATGTGGATGCTTTCTTCTTGTCAACTTCAACTTGTCAACCATCTCTTCTGAAACAAGATTGTCAGTACTTCCACTGTCAATAATAATGTCACAACACTTACCTTCACATTTGCACCTCGTGCAAAATAAACTCTTCCTCTAATTTGGCTCTTTTTTCTCATTTAGCGAAGTTCTTTTGACCACTAGGGTTTTTCCCATTTCTGCATCTTCATCTATAGGTGCAACTCGTGCATTACCTTCAGGTCTTCTATTTGTCCTTCCTTGATGTTACAGACACTCATATGCTTGATGCCCTTCTTCTCCACATTGGAAATAGGTTCCTCTAAAACCTCCTCTTTCGGGTCCTTGCCCAGTTCTGCCTCTTCCTCTTCCTCTTTGCTCACCATTGTTCTGGTCATGAGGGTGGCAGACGTTATCTCCTCTCTGATTTTGACTAGTGCTAGCTTCTTCACTTTTCTTTTGATCTTCATTACGACCTCCATGGGGCCTTCCACCAGTCCTTCCGTGTTGACCTCTTCCCCTTTGCTTGCTGTCAAATATTTTATTCAGCTTCTCTTCCAGCTTCAGGGAAAATTGGTATGCATCTTCTATGGTGGTCATTCTAACTAGGCTCAACTCCTCTTGAATACTCAGCCTCAACCCATTAATGTTGAAGAGACCTAATGTCTCAAGTTACTGCTTGGAACCTCATTCATTCATCAATTTTGTACATAGCATGTACTTGTTCATCGTTCATAGTTCATTGGCAAGTTTTGAACTGTCAATGAACTCTTGAACTTTGCTCATTCAGTAGGTTCAATGGTTTGATGGTTCAGCAGGTTCAATGGTTCAATGGTTCAGTAGGTTGAATGGTTCAATGGTTTAGCAGGTTCAATAGTTCAATAGGTTCAATGGTTCAATGCTTCAATAAGAACAACTGATATGTGATATGTTTATCGGCATATTGTTGGCCATCGACTGAACTTGTGATAGTTACTCCAATGGTCTTCTATTACTCTGATGAAGGATGAAGGCTTAGATGTCGGTGGGAAAAGGAATCATTGGTGTGAATGGTGGAGTGGTCACCGATGGTTTTTCGATGAGCCTTAGACTGGCATCGTCGGCAACAAAATTACCGACGATAGTCTTACTGAGTGTTTGAGTATATAAACTGGGATATCAAACGTGAACTATTGAATGTGGGACTAAAAGTCTCACATGAATACGAACAGTCGAGTGACGGTTGGAATAGAGATGCTAGGTCAGTTAGTACGTACGGTTAGGATAGAAGTTAAAAATGCTTTTGCTCTTGAAGACTGTGTTATATACAGGTTCGGTGAGGTTGTCAATGTACAATTAAGATTTCATCAAATTGTTCATTCTGTAAATATACAGAGGAAATGAACTATGTATATGATTTGAGAATCAATGCCTGAGAAAGAAGGCTATGATCTTTATTGTAACTTTTAAGCTTACTGCAAATAAAGATTGTCTCTCTTGTGGTGGTGGGTTTTTTACCTAAAAGGGTTTTCCCATGTACATCTGGTGTTGTTCTTTGTTATCTTGTGTGTTTATTCTATACTTTTCTAGTGTGTTCATCTTTGTATTTGAATTAAAAGTTACCTGTCTGCATTATCCTCTTTGAATTGACATTAGGGAAGTTGTATTCCGCACCTCTACTTTCCTTATAAGTGGTATCAGAGCTTGGCCAGTTGTGTTATCCTTGTTGGTAGGTTGGGTTTTTTGTGTCATTTCTGTGAGTGGGAGTTCTGTAGACGTCTATTTTGTTAAATAAGATGGCAAGTACATCAGGAAAAATAGACATTAAAAAGTTGAATGGCACAAACTTTGAGTTATGGAAGCTTAAGGTTGAAGATATGCTGGTTGACAGAGATCTTTGGGTTGCTGTGTCTAGGACTAAACCTTCAGGCATGAAGCAAGAAGATTGGGACCTGGTAGATAGGAAAGCCAGAGGACTGATAAGATTAAGTCTAGCGGATTCTATTCTATTGAACGTCCATGAGGAGAAGACTGCAAATGCTTTGTGGAAAAAGTTGGGAGATATTTATCAGGGAAAGTCCCTGGTAAATAAACTTTTCCTCAGAAAGAAATTATACTCTCTAAAGATGGATGAAGGAGCATCTGTAGCAGAACATCTAAACACTTTTAATACATTTGTTGCACAGTTGAATTCTGCAGGTGTAAAAATAGAAGAGGAGGACCATTATATGCTTTTGTTGTGTTCCTTACCTAACTCATGGGATCATCTTGTAATGGCTATTGGAAGTACAACAACTATGTTTACAACTGAAGCTGTTGTTGCCTCACTGTTATCTAAAGAGATGCAGAGGAAATCTTCTGAGATGGCCAAAGAGGCCCTGTCTGTTTGAGGTAGATCAAAGGAAAGAGACAAGAAGAAAGACAAGAAGTCTAAGTCCAAATCAGAGGGGAGATCAAAATCTCCTGGTAAAAAGTCCAAGGTGAAGTGCTAGAATTGTGGGCAGAAAGGACACATCAGAAAAGATTGCAAAGAGGAGAAAAAGAAGAAGAAGAAGAATTTCTCTGACACCCATTCTTCTCAGAGTGATGTTGATGCCTTCATTGTAGCCTTGGCAACACTTGCATCTGAAGATGTATGATTGGTGGATTTAGGAGCATCTTTTCATATGACATCTCATAGAGAATGGTTCACTAAGTATGAACCGTATGCTGGTGGGAAGGTGTTCCTAACAAGTGATTTGACACTAGAAATTGTTGGCCGAGGAAGAGTCAGAATCTAGTTCCTGGATGGCAGAATAAAGGGAATGAATGGAGTACTACACATACTAGGTCTGGCCCAAAATTTACTTTCTGTTAGTAAGCTTAATGATGTTGGAGTGCAAGTTACTTTTGTGAATGGTGGCTGTAAGAACTAGAGGTTCTATTGTATTAGCAAAGGGTGAACGCATTAGAACTTTGTATAGGTTAGATGCTAAACTAGTGTGCTATAATAATGTCTCTGAAAAATCTGAAAAAGCTACTATTGTAACACATGATGCAACCTCTATGGAAGTTAAACTTCCTGCAGAGAAATAATGCTCTAGCATCATAGACTTGGTCACATAGGTGAAAAAGGTTTAAAAAATTTGAAAAACAAAAACCTGGTAGATGGGCTGATTGATTGTAATCTAGAATTTGATTTTTACGAACATTGCATATATGGAAAACAGAACCGTGTATCTTTTTACTCTAGTTCTCATAAATCTTCTGGTGTTCTGGACTACATACATTCTGATGTTTTTGGTCTATTTGATATCCCTTCTCTATCTAAATCAAGCTACTACGTATCATTTATTGATGATTATTCAAGGAGGGCATTTGTATATTTTTTGAAAAATAAATCAGAAGTGTTCAGTTGGTTTAAAGAATTTAAAAATCTTGTGGAAAATCAGACTAGTAGAAAAATAAAATGTTTAAGAACAGATAACGGTGGTGAATATTGCAATGCAGATTTTGATAAATTTTGTCTTGATCATGGAATAAAAAGGCATAAGACTACACCTTATATCCCATAGCAAAATGGAGTTGCTGAAAGGTTAAATCGATCATTGATGGAGAAAGCAAGAAGTATGTTAAATTATGCTGGTCTTGAACAAAGGTTCTGGGCTGAGGTATTTGCTACAACCTGTTACTTGTTGAATCATTCTCCTACTTTGGCATTGATTGATAAGACACCTATGGAAGCATGGTCTAGAAAGAAGCCCTCTCTAAGACATATTTGTGTCTTTGGCTATGAGGCATATGCTCATATTCCTGAGGTAAAGAGATCTAAGTTGGATAACAAGGTAGTCAAATGTATCTTTATTGGCTATGGAGTCGGTGTTAAAGGGTACAAGCTTTGGAATCTTGAAACTGAAAAGGTAATTTACAGTAGGAATGTAATTTTTAAAGAGCTAAAACCTTTGGTTATTGATCCTTAGCTGGAGAAGATAGAAGAGAATAAAGAAAAGAGTGTTGTTAATATTCTTTTGACTCCTGTAAAAGAGGAACAACAAGCACCAAGTGTAGATGGTTCAGAAGTGAGTTTGAGTAGCTCTGAAGATTCAAATCCAGAGCAAGAACCTGAAGCTACACCTCAACCATTGAGGAGGTCTACACATGACAGAAGATAACCCGATAGGTATGGATTTTTAGTACTTGATTCAAGTTGTGCCTATGCTTTGCTAACTGATACTGATGAACCTAGGACTGTGAAAGAAGCCATTAGTTTACCTGATTCAGATTCTTGGTTGGAAGCCATGGATAGCTAAATGTCATCATTGGAGGAAAAATGGAACCTGGGATCTGGTGCCCTTGCCTGAAGGTAGAAAACCTGTGGGCTGTAAGTGGGTATTTAAAAAGAAATATGGTCCAGATGGTCGTATTGAAAATTACAAGGCAAGACTGGTTGGTAAGGGATATTCCCAAAAGGAAGGTATAGATTATGGAGAAATCTTTTCTCTTGTAGCTAAGCTAACATCCATTAGATTTTTGTTGTCACTTGCAGCAACGTATGACTTTGAAATTGAGCAAATGGATGTGATGACAGTATTTATTCATGGGGACCTTGAAGAAGAAATTTATATGTCCCATCCAGAGCATTTTGTAGTAAAAGGTAAAGAACATCTAGTATGTAAAATTAAAAAGTCTCTTTATGGTTTGAAGCAATCTCCTAGAATGTCGTATCAGAAATTTGATACATATGTTTTATCTTTGGGATATGTGAGATCTAAATCTGTTCATTGTGTCTATTATAAAACTGATGGTTATTGGATTCTTATAATTGCACTGTATGTGGATGACATGTTATTCATTGGCAATGGTAAGGGGAACCTCATAATTAAAATCTCAGTTGTCCTTGAAATTTGAAATGAAGAATCTGGGGGCAGCCAAGTACATTCTAGGAATGGAAATCAAAAGGGACAGATCCAAGAGAAAGATTTGGGTCAGCTAGAGCAAGTATATTACTATTGTTCTTGATAAATTTAATATGTCTGATTGCAAACAGTTAGTTATTCCAGTTTTGCAAGGAATGAAACTATTTATTGAAGATTGTCCAGAATCTTTGAGTGAAATTGACGACATGAAAAAAGTGCCTTATGCAAGTGTTGTTGGCAGTTTAATGTATGCAATGGTCTGTACCAGACCAGACATTGCTTAAGCAGTGGGAGTTTTGAGCCGATTTATGGCAAATCCAAGCAGATCACATTGGGATACTCTGAAGAGAGTCATGAGATATTTGAAGGGAACTTCTGACTATGCTATTTGCTATCATGGGAACTTAGTTGGATCTCAGAAATCTATCTACATTCAGGGATATGTTGATTCTGATTGGGCAGGGGACATTGACAGTAGAAGATCCACCAGTGGATATGTATTCATGTTAAATGGTGGTGCTATCATTTGGATGAGCAAGTGGCAGGCTGTAGTCACGTTGTCCACAATAGAGGCAAAGTACATGGTAGCTACTCGTGCATGCCAAGAAGTCATTTGGTTGAAGAGGTTGTGTTCTGATGTCATTTTGATGCAGGGCAGATACAAATTCATTGTGATAGTCAAAGTGCTATATGTTTTGCAAAAAATCCTACTTTTCATGCTAGGACAAAACATATTGATGTTCAATATCACTTTGTTTGTGATATGGTGGAAGACAAAAAGGTAAAGCTAGAAAAGGTTGATACTTTGGATAATGTTGCAGATGCCTTGACTAAACCTATGAGCACAACCAAGTTTAAATGGCGTTTAGATGAGATGGGTCTTCAGGCTCATAATTCTTAGTAATTGTATGAGGTTTAAGAGGTAGAAATAATCTCTTCGACAAATGGGAGATTGAAGAGACCTAATGTCTCAAGTTACTGCTTGGAACCTCATTCATTCATCAATTTTGTACATAACATGTACTTGTTCATCGTTCATAGTTCATTGGCAAGTTTTGAACTATCAGCGAACTCTTGAACTTCATTCATTCAGTAGGTTCAATGGTTTGATGGTTCAGTAGGTTTGATGGTTCAGCAAGTTCAATGGTTCGATGGTTCAGCAGGTTCAATGGTTCAATGCTTCAACAGGTTCAATGGTTCAACAACAACAACTGATATGTGATATTTTTATTTGCATAATGTTGGCCATCGGCTGAACTTGTGATAGTTACTCTGATGGTCTTCTGTTACTCTGATGAAGGATGAAGGCTTGGACGTCAGTGGGACAATGAATCATCGGTGTGAATGGTGGAGTGGTCACCAATGGTTTTCTGATGAGCCTTAGACTGGCATTGTCGGCAACAAAATTGCCGATGATAGTCTTACTGAGTGTTTGAGTATATAAACTGGGATATCAAACGTGAACTAGTGAATGTGGGACTAAAAGTCTCACTTGAATACGAATAGTCGAGCGACGGTTGGAATAGCGATGCTGGGTTAGTTAGAACGATCAGTTAGGATAGAAGTTAAAAATAGTTTTTCTCTTGAAGACTGTGTTATGTACAGGTTCAGTGAGGTTGTTAATGTACAATTAAGATTCAATCAAATTGTTCATTATGTAAATATACAAAGGAAATGAACTATGTATATGATTTGAGAATCAATGCTTGAGCGAGAAGGCTGTGATCTTTATTGTAACTTTTAAGCTTACTACAAATAAAGATTATCTCTCCTATGGTGGTGGGTTTTTTACCCCAAAGGGTTTTCCCACATACATCTGGTGTTGTTCTTTGTTATCTTGTGTGTTTATTTTTGTACTTTTCTGGTGTGTTAATCTTTTTATTTGAATTAAAAGTTACTTGTCTGCATTATCCCCTTTGAATTGGCATTAGGGAAGCTATATTCCGTACCTCTCCTTTCCTTACAAATGTAACGGGCTACCTTCTCCTTGTTGGGCTCTACATGACTAGTTCTAATAGTAATCTTATAAAATTCTTCTGTATACTCCTTAACAGACCTGTTACCTTGCTTTAGTCCTTGTAGCTTCTTCAGCAACTCCATCTCATAGTCCACAAGAATGAATTGCTTCTTTAGTTTCTCCACCATCTGATCCCATCTGGTGATCTTTCCTTTTCCTCTTCTATTCCTCTCTAACTGGACCTCCTTCCACCAAATATTGGCATGGCCCTTCAATTTTGTTTTTGCAAACTTGACCCGATCTGGGTCTTCTACATCTTCATACTCAAAGTATTCCTCCATGTCATTGATCCAATCAATAAGCTGTTCTGGATTCAAATCTCCAGAATATGTAGAAACTTTGATCCTGGGCCTCTTTCCAATATTTGAAATGGCCCTCAACAACCTAACTTTTGCAGGATCTACTGCAACTTCATGTTCTTCCTCGGATAACTCTTCTTTAGCTTCATCCTTGCTTTCTTCTCTTGCTCTCGGATCAAACCCTCTTCACAACTCCTCTTCCAATGCATCAATCTACCTTTGCAGGGCTCTAAAACCCTCTTCTGTCAAAGCATTCCTCCCAACATGATTTCTTTGTGAAGGCATCTTGGTCTCTGCAACAAAGCCACAACCTCAGGTCATGGTGCAAACTGCCTCACGGTCAGTGATCTATTTACACACTCAAGAACCCTTGCTCTGATACCACTTGATGAAGGGGGTAAATCATAAAACGCAAAACAACAACAATTGCACACATAAAATAGAACTTTCTTTATTGATTTGGACAACTTATTAAATTACAGAAGCTCAAATACAATCAGAGGAATCAACCCTCCACAGGTTGCAACACATTATAGCTTCCTATTCCCAGACTCTAGAATCATCTGCCCTCTGTAACCCCAAATCAACTAAGGTTTCTATTTTCCTACCTATTCTTGACTCTACGCTACCCCCTTAACTCTACTACTACCCAGGGTTCCCAAAAATGGTTATTAATAGCCTTTTTGGCGGCCAACCATCTAATTTTGAAATTTGCATCTCCCTCCAAAATAGGTCAACTTCTGGGAGCCATAACTTTTGATCCAGGTGTCCGATGGACAAACCATTTTATGCATCAGAAAGATCGTGGAGTGCTCTACGCACTAAGAACCAACTCTACCAGTTCTAGGACTATACAATATGGTTTAGTGCCTCAAACCTGAGTTTGAATAATTTTCAGGCATTTTTTGGGAAACAAAAACTTTAATATCTTTTAGCTCGCAAATGATCTTTGCGTGATTCCTTCGCCAAAGGTCTTATATTTTTGTTATGTAACTTCCTGTAAGTTTTCACTTCAATCCATGCCCAAATGCAAACTTTCTAAAAATAGAAGGTTACTATTTTTAGCAGTTTAGAAAAACTGAAAGTCCTACATCATTATTCAAGCGATTATGGAACCAGAACCGCAAATTTTGAAAAGAAATGGAAAGAACATCAACAATTTTGAAACGCATATTTTTTTGGGTGTTGCAAGATTGCCATTACACCACTAGATGCTCCTACATCACAAATATTTTTGGGTGATACAAGATTGCTCTTGAACTAGGGATGCTCCTGCATCAGGTGTAGGCTCTAAGTGATATGGTGAAGAAAGAGATTGATATGGTGGAGATCACCCTCTCTCCAATAATTGAAGATGCTTGGTCCTATGTCAAGAAGTTCTATAGTTGCCCCTCAAGCTAGTCATGGTGCAATTTATGAGTAGAACTAACATAGCATGGAAACTGAATGACATCTCATGAATGCATAAGGCCAATGAGGAATGTAAAGCAAACTTAGATTTAATTGGACAAATAATAAAGGTAATGTAGACCTATATTCATCAACTAGTCTAGTAGGGATTGCCCTCACCAATAGATGAGAATCAAAAAGTGTTTGCATATGACAGATTTCTAGAGCTAGTGAATGAAAAGAGCCAAGAAGAAACTTTATAGATTGATTGTCCTCATTTCATTTTCTATGGGTCTACCATATCCTTAGGGAGAGAGAAAGATACTCAAGGCAAGAGAGAAAGAGACTCAAGGAGAGAGGAAGAGAGAGACATAGGAAGACAAGAAGAGGTATACATAGGTGGGGAGAGAGAGAGAGAGAGATAGTGTGAGAGATATGTTTGGAATAATTAACATTTCACCTATATGTTTAAAAATTTTCATTACCTTAGTTTCACGTTTTATATACATTTGACATTAAATGTGTAGTTAGGGGGAGAGAAAAAGAGTTCAGGAAAGAGTAGAAGAGAGGATGATAGAGAGACCAAAAGCTTTAAGAAATGTACTCATGTTTCAAACTAGGTAAAATTTTGACTAAAAACCTGGAAAAAGGCATATCACGTGATTTTGGCCCATATGCTCTATTTTAATCCCCTGTTCTATGCTTTTTATGACATGTAAAGATACAATTGATGCTTTTGAAGTTCTACAATGATTGGCTAACAAAATTAGTTCACTTTTTGTTCTTGTATCGATATAGAAAATTCCAATTACATGTTTTTAAATCAAATTTGATATTGCAAATCATTATTTTCATGTTTTGATGAATTGAAACACTTGATTGAACAAATTAACTAGTTTTTTGTCTTACATTGACAAAAAAATATGACTATACATGTTTTTTTGAATTGAAAATCATATACTATTAATTCAAACTATCACAGTATAGTCAGTATGGCCCAAGAAGCCATAGAAGTAGAAACTTACATCATTTTCAATTCAACCAGGGAAAGCAATTAATATAGTACATTCAACAAAATCACTACAAAGTTCAGTGCTATATTTGAGACATAATGGAAACAAATGTAATATTGCTGAGACATCTTTCAAATATGTCTTCAACTATTTATTATTATCAGCCCTGGTCTCATAAATTAGCTTGTCTAAACTCCTAGGCTCTATAACAGTGTACATGTTCATGTTGGCAAGACACACTGCTTTGATTGATGGGTGTTGTCATTGATGGCAACTAAGATCATCCCAATCATTTGCATAACACAATTTGTTCATGCCAAAAGTTAGATTCAGAATTTGTCTAAGTATGGGCAGTTAAGAATAGAGCAGTAATAGGGTCTGATATTTTGGTTCGGATCTCTCCGGTGGAAAGTCATGATTAGCTGAAGAGATAGGGGAGTCATATGCATTGTTAAGATAGTCAAAATCCATATTTTTGTCCTCTCGTGATGAAGGATTCAAAATATATTAACCTCTAAGTACTGGGTTCCAGTTTGGCAGAGCAGACAGAAGAAGAATAGGCCAACCTTGTAGAAAATCTTGATTTCAGATGTATGGAAGTTGTTTGTTGGACAAATGGTGATGATCAATGATAGTGGCTGACATGAGTGATGTTTTTCAAGAACAAGTTTTGGACCGCACCTTAATTTATGCATAGATCTAGCCAACAGAGTAGAGCTTTCATAAAAGTTCTAAGTGTTGTTGTAGCCGACTGGTAAGAGATTGCAAATCAAGATGAGTATATATCTAGCCAATTGTTGTAGATAATTTTGTGTGTTTGGTGTGCACGAATAAGGTGTATGTGAGAAGAGAAAAAATCCTAAGTGCAAATGAAGGCAGAACAGTAAGAAGTGTAGAGCAAAGATGAAATGTGTAAGATCAGTTTTTGTACTTAACCAGAACTGAAACGCTTGCATGGGTAGATGCTATTAATCAGTTCAAATCTCTATCATTTTCTTGTAATATTTCCATAGGTACTAAGCCTCCATTTGAGTAGTGAGCTTTGGGCAGTGAGCCCAAATTCATGTGCATTCCCATTTGTAAAATAATTTTAATAAGGTATTAATTCTTGTGAGTTAACCCCCACCATGGTTTTTCCCTTAACCGAGATTCCACGTCAAAAATCTTGTTGTCCAATGTGTTGATTATGTTTTTTCTTTTGTGTTAATATCATATGCTTTAATGTTTGCATCATTATTCAAATTGACAATAGAGAAAGAAGTTTAAAAGAAAGATTTTGGAGACAAATGATTCAACCCCCCTCTTAGTTGTCTAGGTTAATTCCAACAATTGGTATCAGAGCGAGGTTCCTTTGAAAAGCCTAATAGCTTGAGGAAAAGATCTTGGAAGAAGTTTCAAATAGGTTCACTCAAAGATCAACTTCAGGTGGCCCTAGAAGAGCTTGTTTAGTCTAAAGTAGAAATTAGTAATCTAAGAGGTGAACTCAAAGATTCTAATGATACCATTGAAATGTTAAAAGATAAATTAAAGAAATCTTTGTAAAGGAAAAAGGGGCTACTTTTATAGCTATCCAGTTTACCTGAAGAAAATGGCATGAATGAAGCTTTGGAAGAAAAGACAAAGGAATGTGAGAAGTTGTCAAAAGAAGTTGTTTTGAAAATTGAAATGGAATTTGAGGTGATGAGGTAAACCAAAGAAAGTGAAGATAGGAAGAAAATTGAAGAAGAGATGAATCAAAAACTAAGAGAAAAAATTGAAGAATATTGCAAATTGGATAGAATAGCTGGACATCTAGAGTTTGATCTACAAGGAAGTAGAGACAATGAGAGAGAACTTGAAAGGCAAATTGTCATTCTCAGACATGACCTAGAAGTTGTAAATGAATATAAGGAGAACTTCAAGATAAGCTCAACAAAACTAGAAGCACTGCTAGAAGGACAGAAAAAGGCTGATGACAAGCATGGTCTTAGATATGAGAAAGGTGAAAGCTCCGGATCTAGATAGAGAAATTTTCAACCAAGGAATAAAAGAGACAGAACTAGAAAATCTCTAGTAAGACAGCCTAATGCTCAAAGATATCCATCATTCAATGGAAATTGTTTCAATTGCAATAGATTTGGTGATAGAGCTACTTAGTGTAGAAGTAATGAAAATCAAAATGGTCCATCCTTCTCTCGTCAATGCTTCAAATGCAAGAGGTATGGTCATAAATCCAATGAATGTAGAAGTATGATAATGAATAACTCTAATGGCAATTCTTTCAATGGCTACTACTTTTCTTGTAATGGATATGGACACATGGCTAATTAGTGCAAATCAACAGGAAATCAAGTTTATAAGAAAGGGAATATTGTGTGCTTTAATTGCAATAAATATGGTCATATTGCAACATTTTGCAGAAGTAGGAACAATGGAAGAAGAGGTCTGGTAAATAGAAAACTGGATGAGTAGACACAAGACAAAGGCAAAGGAAAAATTGATGTGAATGAGACTCAGAATGAATTAAACATGATATGGGTCAAGAAAACAATTATGAATGACAGTATCAGATCCGCACCAGAATCTGGTGCTAAAAATTCCTCCCAAAATTGATTTGGGAGCCTTGGCTCAGGGGGACCAGCATTGTAAATCAAATTCCCCGAACCAGTAAGTGAGTGCCTAGATCTAGCACAATAAGAAAAGGTACCTTAAATTGATTCAGAACAGTTGGAAGGATTTCCAAAAGAAAAGAGGTGGATATGGCAAATTGCGGAGTAATTTATGTGAAACTGTTCAACAAACAGAGCAACCAGATGTATCAGGGTAGAGCATTTATTACAAAGACAAATTAGGTGTTGCAAAACATAAAAAGATAATTCATTTCTAATTTAGATCACTTTGCATCAGAAGAAAGCAAGAAGAGGAGAAGTAAATGAGTTCAGAGCTGAGAATTTCCAAAAATTGAAGCGCGAAGAGGATCTCCAAGCAAAACCCTAATCTACGGCACAAGGTATTTCTCTTTTCTGCAAAACTTCTTGAATTCTCAATCTTTACAAATGGTTGCACCTTTACTTGTCGATATCATTGAGAGGCCCCATCCTAAATTTAAGAAACATCCCTATAAATCTGATGAAGTCGAGCCGCTAGGTGCCTTCTCGAGTGTTCCATATGGGGTTTTACATGTTGAAGACATTAGAGCATACATTCATTACAATATAGAAGAATTTGGGAATCTGAAACCGATGGAGATGTTTAAGAACCATTTAAAAGATGATAATTACCAACTGAGACCTAAATTTGAAGCCCTTGAAAGCAAACACTTTTTGCAAATGATTGAATTTATGTCTTTTGATGAAAATGAATGGGTTCGATACATCTTAAGTTGAATGGGTAAAAGCACAAAGTTGTGTCACAAATTTATAAAGGAAACGACCAACGCTGATCCAACTTTTAAACTTGAATCACTAAAAACTGACATATATGTTTTGAATTTTGAAATGATGTAAACTAATAAAATATTTATTTTTTAGTATATTTTATGTTTGTATTTTTTTTTTAAATTTAAAAATTTATTTGAATATAGTTTTTAATAAATTGACACTATAATTTAGATGCTGATAAAATGCTGAAAAATGAAGTTACATGAGATGTCAATCTTTATATAGTAAATTTTATTCTTTTTTCTTCAATTTTTTTATGTGTATTTATAACGTGAAACTTTAGTGCATGGATATATTTTTTTCCAATTTTGATAAATATATATTTTTAAATAAATAATAAAATGTGTGTGTATTAAAACGTATTTGTTTCCATTCGACATCAACTTTCATATTAACTATTTATCTAAAATAGAAAAAAAATTATACCATCTTGATATAGATTCTTTTATCTAGTGCAACATATTTTTTCAATTTTTTTTAATAAGTTCTACTAGTTTTCCTTAACATGGTAATCCACCTAATGTTTTGTGCTGATAACCTACGTTTGGTAAAAATAGAAAGGAAAAATATAAATAATAATTAAACTATTAATATATATATATATATATATATATATATATATATATATATATATATATATATATATTTGAAAACTAAACTTATAGATCTACAAAAGGGTATTTTATATTTTTTAAAAATTATTATTTACACGACTAGAAGTTGTTGAAATATCAAGTTTTTCAAATAATTTTATTTTTTTGGCAAATTGGCCTCATAGTGGTGCTACATATGCATTTACCCAACAATTTTAGTTGGAAAAGTTGTGGACATATCTAACTTAGCTAGAATGAATCTTACAAGATCATATGTTTGACCAAAATTTATTTTTAGTTAGAAATACTTAAATTCACTTGTGCTGATAAGTCCACTGAAAGTGTGACACAACTTTTTGCTTTTACCCGAAGACATGATGAATTATATGGCTAATGAAACCATTTAAGATTACAAAGGATGTTATTAAGATTGTAACTGGGTTAAACTCCTCTGGCAGATTACCCATGTTGAAAGCTGTGAAAAACCAGACAGTAACTGATGCTACCGGTGCCAAGTTTTACAAAAGGGCAATGACCATCAATGATATCATAGAATCGGATGTTAAATTTGCCTCTATGGTGATCAAGTACAAGATCTATCACTCCAGTATGGAAAATTCAATTTCTGGGACTGCAATATATGGAGCTTATAAGATGTTAAAAGAGAATGCAGACTATGATCTGTGTGATTTACTACAGGATTAATTGGTAGAGAATCTGAGCAAAATCAAAAGAGACAAGAAAAACTCTTTCAAATATGGTTCCTTGATCATATGTCTATTTTTCTATTTCATGAATGAAGTGCCTAGAGTGCAAAGTGTGCACTGGACAAATAACAAGCCAGTGGCAATCTAGATAAGAGACCATTTATATAGTCTTGGAGATTTAGGTGCACAAAAGACTGCAATCTGGGGATATTTCAAAAACTTTTAGAGTCCGATGCATGCAAGGGAAAAAATCCCTAATTTAGTTGTAGAAAAGTATGAAAATGAGATATGTTTTATGGTTGACATAGATCAATGTTTGATGGAAGCTGTAGAACCAAGAATATTATGGATAATGCCAATGGGTTATGAGGTGTATGAGGAAATTCTGGACATGTATGCTCAACATCTTCTGAGAAAACCTAAAGACACCTCTATTGAAACGTTTGGAACCTACAAGGAACTAAGCTTAAAGTTGCATGTGGAACTAAGACAGTTGGAAACAAAAAGAAAAGTGCATAAGCAAGTGGAGATATATGTAGAAAGTATTGGGATTACAAAAGAAGCAGTGAGAGAGAACAGAGAAAGGATTGAAAAGATAAAGAAGAACACTGAGCAGACTTCAAATACTTCTGAAGACCAACCTTCCAAAAGAAATAAAGCTAGTAAAAAGTAAGCAACTGGTAAGGTTGCTATGTCTATTGATGAAATTATAAAAATAATCATCATTCATGGAAATCTAAATCCCATCAGAGTTTACTATGACAATTTTGATCAAGCAAATAAGAAAATTTTGGAAGATGCCACCATCATGTATTTGAATAAATTCAATAGAGCCCTATTGGAAATTTTACAAGAACTTCCTAAAAGTTTAAGGAGAGTATTGGAAATGAGAAAAGAAGCAGCTAAGGCTAAAGATCTAGAACTCAGAGAGTATGTCCTCTCCACGCTGTCCTGTAATGACCAATAAAGAAGTAGATAAAATTCTCAAAGAAGTCAAAGAAAAATTCATAAGCAAAGTCCGGATGAACAAGCTAATGCTTGGTGAGATTGAGAAAATTGCAAAGGAAATAGAAGAAATCCTAAGAAAGGCTTTAGACAAAGATAAATACTATATTGTTTTAGAAAAAGAAGTTGAAGAAGATAATCCTTCTGCTCTGGAACAAGAAGCTCATGAAGAAGAAACTAACAAGAGAATTAATGACCAAAGTACTACTCTAGATCCTCCAGAATTAATCTATGAGGAGACCAATGATGGACTTGATTCATCAAATCTAAATATTGGAGAAGTTTAGGAAGAGGAACAAGTCAATCAGGAGGACATAGAAATGGTAGATAGAATAGTTGATGCAGGAGTAACTCCTCCACCTGATCACTCTAGAAAAGAAGAGGATATTGCTACCACATAGAGCCTTTAGATCAAGTAGCAAGTGGTGAGAAAATAGGAAAGAGTCCCTCTAGAGAAAACATAGAGAAGAGTATAACAGAGAAAGAGGAAGAAAAAAGAAAGAAGGATAAGGTAGAAGAAGATAGTGCAAAAGTTGAAGCACCTAAAGTAGATACTGAGAAATCAAGTGAACAAAAGGATGGTTCTGAAATGGTTGCAAGAGACATTGTAGATGCAGCAAAAATTCTTCTTGAAAAGGAAATGATTGAACTTGATGAGCCTAAGCTACTCCAAGACCTAGCCAATCCAGTTGCTCTCTCTCCAATTCAATTGATGAAAATAGCATCATTCACCCAAGTAAAGGCTAGAGAAAAGATGTTAAAGTCCCACATGGAGGACAATGAGCTACTGGGCCTTGCAACTGAAATTTTGGAGAAATTAATGCTAACCTACCAGAAGAATCAAAATGATTCCCCCTCCAGACATCTAATAAATATTATAAGTTTAGTAAACTCACATTTTGAGTCTTTTGAAAAGTCTGTGGAGGCAAAAGTTCAATAAGAGCTCTTGAATAATAAATTATTTAAAGTTAAGAATCTAATAAAGAGTGATAGGTTGATACTAGGAATTAGCATAAAGAGCATTCAGAATGCTCTAAGTGATGAAGGGGATATATATATAAGTTCTGCCTATCATGGACTAAAGTCAATGAGGATATTGAGAAGAAGATAAAATAACAAGAACACAAAATATTAGTTCTATCTCAAAATTTTGATCCTCTAACTGCCTCTCCTATAAGCCAGGAATGTTAGGTTATTAGCTTGACAGATGAAATAAAGGGACTTGAAAAAGAGAAAAGCAATACTATGAAGAGAATGTGTGAACTCCGGGGATTGATTGCCCCCAAGTTGGAATCCATGCATAATGCCTTATCAGAAGCCCAGAATGCACTTCAGACAAGTGAGCCTCCGAATCTAGCAAAGGCAGAAGCATATGCATTTTTGTTGAGTGGGCACATCTCCATTTTGGATGGAATAAAGAGTGATTGGGCCTCCGAACTTGCCCAATTAAAAACTAGTTTTACAAATATCCTAAAGTTCATGTAAATAGGATTTGATGATTTGTTGTACATATGCAGCAATATAAACAAAAATTTTGGAGAATTTTGGCTTGTGGAATCCACCCTTTTCCATTGATGTCAAAGGGGGAGTGAAGGGCAGTGAAAAATGATGTATTCAGCAAAGGGGGAGCACCAAAATAAGTGAAGAGAACGAGTGTACAGACAAAGGGGGTGTTGCACTAAGACACTTGGTCATTTTTCACTAAGTGTTGCCATCAATGCCAAAGGGGGAGATTGTTGGCAAGAGACACTACTTTGCTTGATAGGTGTTGTTATTGATGGCAACTAAGATTATCCCATTCATTCACATAACACAATTTGTTCATACCAGAAGTCAGATTTAGAATTTGTCTAAGTATGGGTAGTTAGGAATAGAGCAGTAACAAGCTCCGGTATTTTGGTCCAGATCTCTCCGGTGGAAAGTCATGATTAGCTACGGATCTAGGGGAGTCATATGCATTGTCAAGATAGTCAAAACCCATATTTTTTTTCCTCCGGTGATGAAGGATTCAAAAGATATTAGACTCTAAGTACCAAGTTCTAGTTTGGCAAAGCAAATAGAAGAAGAATAGGTCGACCTTGTAGAAAATCTTGATTTTGGATGTATGGAAGTTGTTTGTTGGGTGATGATTAGTGATAGTGGCCAACATGAGTGATGTTTTTCAAGAGCAAGTTTTGGTCTGCACCTTAAGTTATGAATAGATGTAGCTAATAGAGCAGAGCATTCATAAAAGTTCTAACTATTGTTGTAGCCAACTTGTAAGTGATTGCAAATCAAGATGAGTATATATATAGCCAATTGTTGTGGATGATTTTGTGTGTGTGGTGTGTATGAATAAGGTGTATGTGAGAAGAGTAGAAATCCTAAGTGCAAATGAAGGTAGAACAGTAAGAAGAGCAGAGCAAAGATGAAATGTGTAAGATCAGTTTTTGTACTTAACTGAAACTGAAACTCTTGCATGGCTAGATGTTATTAATCAGTTCAAATCTCTGTCATTCTCTTGTAATATTTCCATAGGCAGTGAGCCTCCATTTGAGCAATGAGCTCTGGGTAGTGAGCCCGAATGCATGTGTATTCCCATTTGTAAAATACTTTTAACAAGGTATTAGTTCTTGTGGGTTAACCCCCACCATGGTTTTTCCCTTAACCGGGTTTCCATGTCAAAACTCTTGGTGTCAAATGTGTTGATTATGTTTTTGCTTCTGTGTTAATATCATATGATTTAATGTTTGCATCATTATTCAAATTGACAATAGAGAAAGAAGTTTAAAAGAAAGATTTTGAAGACAATTGATTCACCCCCTCTCTTAGTTGTCTAGGTTAATTCCAATAGTTCACCTATCCAATTTAGTAAAACCTTGATCATGCTCATCTTGAAAGATCCTATTGGGCCTGCTAGTGTCACTAGCCTATAGGGTACCTCTATGTTCAAGCTCCTGAAGGTTTACATATGTACCCTAACCCTTGTCTCTATCTTGTATATCCAAATATCCTATGTTGTCACTGGCATCATAGGAGTCCACCCCTCTAAAGTTACCAATAGGTGGTGAAACTCTGAGTTGACTACTCTCTACACTGAAGTTTTGAAAGGTAAATTCAAAGTCTCTTAATGCTTCATCTCTTAGCTTTCCATCTTGTGTTGCTTTCAATACAGGTTTTGGAAGTTTATGTATTTATTGTTGAGTTTTTCATTTACCTTTCTCAAACCATGCAACAAAAACTCTACATATTTGATGTCTGCCTTGTAGATAACCTCAGATCCTTCATCTATTATCTTTGTGAACCTTTCTATGGGGAACTCCATTGTCATGACCACCTATTCATAGATATTAGAAATGATGAGTCTAAAGCTAGACCCAGTAAGAGTCCTCCTCTTGCCTTGGAAATGATCCTAATTTCTTTTTTTCAACAACCATAAAATGTCAGTAGATAAAAACAACCAAAATATATTAGAATTAACATTCATGCCACTAATGTACCCACAAAGAGTCTCTTTCCAATTTAATCTATTCAAGGGAGACTGGTTTTTAATATTCCCCATAAACAATGACCAGACCTTAACATTGACAAAAAAAATTTGACTATACATGTTTGGTATTATAATTTCATAAATTATCAGATATTTTTTGTGTTCTTTTTACCATTGTTTTAGATTGATATAGAATTCAATACCATTCCAATAAAATGACCAAAAACTCAAACACTAAAGGAGCATGAAGATGAGAATTTAAAGAAAAGAGAACGAATGAGACAACTTCATGAAAATAAGAAACTGGACTCCACAAATAAAGATTAACCACATTTTCCAATTGAATTAGATCATGAAGAATCCAAGATAGAGAAGGATTTGGAGAAACAAAGGGAATGAATGCAAAAACTTCATGCAAGTAAGGAATCAAATGCGGGAGTTGAAGGTATGCCATCTTTGTCATCTCAAATTGATATTGTAGAAAATGTTCAATCACCAATTGAAAATGATTATGCATTTGCAAATGTGAATATAGATCTTACACTAATTGATCAAGTGTTGAATTAGTAAAATTTATCTAATGATTCAAGTTTTCCATTGACAACACCTCCTAGAATTTTGCGTAAAAATTCTAAGTCTTTTTATTGAAATTGATGAGAATATTTGAAAGCCTATGGCTGATAAGATTCCTGAATGTACTTGTAGAAGAAATGTGAATAAGATATGGAACATGTTTTTTGAAAATATAAGTGAAACCAAAAGATGCCAATTATTTGTTGAAATACAGAAATATATTAATTTTAGGCCAACCATGAAGATTCTTGGTCTAATAACATCAAATAGCAATAGTGAAAAATCTATTGTTGTTAGGGTAAAATAGGATCAACAATGAATATGCAATAAACAACATCAAATACCCATAACTCAATAGAATAACAAAACTAAGAAAGATTGAATGAAATGAAGCAATGAATAACACAGTGCAAACCTTCCTTGAATCGAAGCTTCTATTGTTTGCCTATTAAAACCGTCCTTGTTTGTATGAAGTAGGCCCTCAGTGAGTGCACTCTTTTGCTATTTCAAGGATGTTGATAGTAAATGGCTGTGGTAGTAAATGCGCAATGAAGAGGAGCTTCAAAGATTTGGGTGATCTCAAGCAAATTGTATTGGGGTGCCAAAGGCATGCTAGTAAATTTCTGCAGAGTAACAATACGAATAGCCTGGATGAATAGAATGGGAGGATGAGGTTTCTTTTATAGACTCAGAAGAATGAAGATCAACAGTTGAGAAGAAGTATGATGATCAATGGCTGAGAATGGTTGAGGAATGTGCAACCAGTAGGAATATGACAAGTGTCCCACCTCCATCATGAAAGAGGGGATTTGACAAAATTGATTGGAGAGTTAACTCCATTGACTGATAAGTTAACAAACTTGATTGATCAGTTAGGAGATTAGATTGTGGAGCTGATAGAATTGATTGAGGAGCTGACAGAATTGATTGGTTAGTTAACATTTTTGATTGAGAAGTTAACTAATTTTGATTTAGAGAAGAAATAGGACATGTGGGTGAGGGAATATTAGGTAATTAAATATTTAAAATATTTAATTACATGTGCAACATGGTGAGGTGGAAAAGGTGAGGTGGAAAGATGAGGTCGATTGGTGAGGTGGATTTTTTAAAATTAGAACTTAGGATAGAGGAATTTATGAATAATTAAATAATTTAGGATTATTTAATTGTGTGAGACATTAGAACAATTTAGGGAATTTAATTAAATAAATTGATTTTATTTAATTATAGAATAGTGAATTCATAAATAAATTTAGAATATTTATTTAATTGATAGAAGAAGGGAATAAATATTTAGAATATTTATTTAGAATGAATCGTGTCATTTTTAGGCATATACATTTTGCCCCTCTTTGATGCAATGCAATTTAAGATGTTGCTTCAAAGAAATCAATAGTTTGATAGTGATACATGCCGTAGTTTACCCCTGGTACAAGTTTAATGACGATAGGATGCCCCCTCAGGAGATTGGATGGGAAAAAGGTAGAAGGCATGAGACGGACAATCTCACGATGAAGAAGGATGGAGAAAGAGCTGAATGATACACGATGCAAGACAGAATGATGAAACACACAAGCAAGTATGCAAGTATGCACAAATGATACAAGAACAAATAAGGTGTTGCCCCTGTCAAGCAGTAAACCAATGATATACTGATAACGATATACAACAGTGTTGTCATGGCAGGGAACGATATATCCCTAGACTGACACGACAGGCATGTTGTCATGGCAGGGAATGATAGATCCCTAGAGCAAACACAAAGGATAATGTATGATTTCAGGAAATGAAGCATGTCATGTAAGATGTGTGTATTGGTCTAATTTTGATAATGCAACATCCTATATAAGACAATTGATTGATTAACTGATCGAGTTGGTTTACGACTAGACAAGGATCAAGACCACTGATTGTGATTGGATCATTTGTGCAAGATTGACTTGACTTGATTGGTATGGATTAAAGATGGACCTTGCATTTGGATCATTGCTCAGACTGACTGGACAAGGATGAAATATATGATGATAGATAGAAATATGATTAATAGAAGAAAGACTCGATAGAAGGACTCACAAGCTTTTGTAAACATTAATACTCTGCATTTTGTGGAGCTTTTATTGCATGGGATATGGATGTATGGATGTATAATGGATGTTTTTCTTTGGACATCTTGACGGTGCAAGTATTTTGAAGTGCTTTATTTCATCATTGGGCTTTTTTTTGGTACTTTTTCTGAAATGTTGTAAGTTAGTACAAGCATCTAGGTATAATTGAATCAAGATGACCTGAGTACTGCTTACATGGATTTTGATTTAGCAAGAAAATACAAGCATCAAGGTATAATTGAACTGAGATGACCTGAGTACTTCTTGCATATCAACAAACAAGGATTGCCCCATTCATGTTAGACCTTTGAAGTCCTTGATGATCTTTTGTCGATCATGTCCTTAGACAAGGTGTCACATTACTAAAGTTTAATCCACAAATAGAAAACAAAGAAAATAATCATGCCCCCATCATAGCATCTCTAGCTTTTGGCATCCTTGAGTACCATAGAAAGACATGATAACAAAAATCAAGACTCTGTAACTTAACCATGATTCTAATCCACAAAAGATTCTTGCATTTAGATGTGTTTTTCTTGCCATAATTTAGATAGAATTAGTTAGAATGCCTTAGGTGTTTGTTTGCTTTGCCTTGGATAGGTTAATGTCTTGCTTTAGGATTTCTGCTTGAAAAGAGTGTGTTTTTCTTGCGCTTGCTTGCCTGGTGAAAGATTCCATAATCTTTATTGGTGAGATGGACCCTAAGGGACTGACCTAGTGCCTTGGGGGCGCATGGAAATATGGCCTTACCTACATGATGATGCAGAGGCAACGTAGTTCATGGACTTGGACTTTGATGGACCTAAGATATGGATTGGATGAGACATGATATGGAATAAATATGGATTAGACATGGAATAGATATGGATTGGATAAGACCCAATATGGAACAGATATGGATCAGACATGGAACAGATATGGATTAGACAAGACACGATATGGAACAGATATGGATCAGACATGACACGATATGGAACAGATGATACCGATGACAAGGAAACACCATGGATAGGTAGATGTACAGGTGATAAAGAATGGAATGAGTAGGTATGAGGATGGGCAGTAGTGGATAGAAGGAAACAAGGATGTGATCTCCAAGGACTATGTTGCATAAGAATAACATGCCCCATTGTAGGTAGAATACTTAGGATTTTTCATGGCAATGCTTATGACGATAGGAGGATGAGAGGGTAATGAAGGATTTGCATGGTTTGGAGGGATAAGGTATGTCAAGAGACATCTAAAACATTTGTCAACATTGTGCCTCCAATCTTTATCAAGACCAAAGAAAATAGAGGGAAGGAAGATTAGGATGGATAGACTGGATAGTATAGGTAGGATAGGATAGGAAATGGTACAGAAGGAAATTGATAGGAGAAGATTGATAGGCTGATGAGACAAGGTGCCCCCAAGTGTAGGTGACATAGAAGATCAACTTATGCATGACGCCTGTTTGCCAAGTTTTCATCATGGTACTTATCCAAGGCACCTGTTTGCCAGATTTTCACCATTGGATGAAGGGATTTTTTTTTACTTTTTTCATTTTTCATTTTTTTTTGTTTGTATTTTTTGAACATTTGGATAGGAGAAGATAGATATGGACAAGAGGAACCCAAGTGCCTAGTTCCTTGAAAGGTGATAGTCCCACTAGATAGATGTCATCACATGGACCATGTCGAGTGCTCTCATAGATGTTGGTAGGAGACTGGATGAAAGTGATATGGTGGGTGCCAAAAATGTTAGGGTAAAATAGGATCAACAATGAATATGCAATAAACAACATCAAATACCCATAACTCAATAGAATAACGAAACTAAGAAAGATTGAATGAAATGAAGCAATGAATAACACAGTGCAAACCTTCCTCGAATCGAAGCTTCTATTGTTTGCCTAATAAAACCGTCCTCATTTGTATGAAGTAGGCCCTCAGTGAGTGCACTCTTTTGTTGTTTCAAGGATGTCGATAGTAAATGGCTGTGGTAGTAAACATGCAATGAAGAGGAGCTTCAAAGCTTTAGGTGATCTCAAGCAAATTGTATTGGGGTGCCAAAGGTGCGTTGTTGAATTTCTACAGAGTAACAATATGAATAGCCTGGATGAATAGAATGGGAGGATGAGGTTTCTTTTATAGACTCAGAAGAATGAAGATCAACGGTTGAGAAGAAGCATGATGATCAATGGCTGAGAATGGTTGAGGAATGTGCAACTAGTAGGAATATGACAAGTGTCCCACCTCCATCATGAAAGAGGGGATTTGACAAAATTGATTGGAGAGTTAACTCCATTAACTGATCAGTTAACAAACTTGATTGATCAGTTAGGAGATTGGATTGTGGAGCTGACAGAATTGATTGAGGAGCTGACAGAATTGTTGGTTAATTAACATTTTTGATTGAGAAGTTAACTAATTTTGATTTAGAGAAGAAATAGGACATGTGGGTGAGGGAATATTAGGTAATTAAATATTTAAAATATTTAATTACATGTGTAACATGGTGAGGTGGAAAAGGTGAGGTGGAAAGATGATGTGGATTGGTGAGGTGGATTTTTTGAAATTAGAACTTAGGATAGAGGAATTTATGAATAATTAAATAATTTAGGATTATTTAATTGTGTGAGACATTAGAAGAATTTAGGGAATTTAATTAAATAAATTGATTTTATTTAATTATAGAATAGTGAATTGATTAAATAAATTTAGAATATTTATTTAATTGATAGAAGAAGGGAATAAATATGTAGAATATTTATTTAGAATGAATCATGTCATTTTTAGGCGTATACAATTGTAAAATCTAATAAATGCATATCAAAGAATTGGTTCCACCTCATGGATGTTTAGATAAATATTACTTTCTACTAGTGCTGATGTCAAGTCAATCCTAGGAAAGCACCTAAAAATTAAGCAAGTTTTGTGAAATTATCAATATTATACATATTTTTAGATTTGTCACAGTGACTAATTAGTTTTCTAATAACATCTCGCTTTGCTTTAACTTTTATTTTTTTGTGAAAGGCTTTATCGAAAAGAAGTTGTAGAATTGACTATAATTTCTCCATTACATATAATTAGAATTGTAATGTTTCTACAATAATTTATTATTGACCTCTTCCATTTCCACGCTAACTATATTTGCAAACTACCAAGTTGGATTTTAGTTCACATACTAGAATTTAAGGGCAAGCCGACAATAGTGAAAGAGGCATTGCACATACATGAGGTTTATAAAGTCATTTCTATAGAAAATGAAACTTTTTATGAAATTGTTGCATTATGCACAAATGGTACCCAATAATAAGCGTGATACTTGTTAGAGATTCTACTTTTATTTTAGTAGATAATGTTAATATTCCATATTCTTTATAAATTTTGTCGGTTCTTTTCAAAAGTGTTGTAAACAATACTAGATTGTGAGTTTCCCATTAAGTAATGAAGAAGCAACCCAAAAAATGATAGTCAGCTTTTAACTTCTTTGTGTTGTAGAATAAATATATAAAAAATATAAATCTAGTAGGGTTGAAATCTAAATAGTTCGAAGGATTTTCTCACAAAGAGCCTGCCAAAGTAAAATTATTATATATTATAATAAAGGCTAGGATCAATCTCCAAGTGTGTGGTTGGAGTCAAGTTCAATCTCTAAGCATGTGATTGGGGTTGATTTCAATCCACAAGTATGCAATTAGGTTGGGTTTAATACATGCAGTCAGAGTTAATTTTGATCCACACATGTGTAGGTCATGTTGGGTTTGATATCCACATGTTTAATTGGAGTTAGAGTCAATCCCCTAGTGGCTTTAACAAAATAGATTCTATAAATTACATACTTGAAGCTAAATGGGCAAGAAAAGTCTTTTTTAAATCATTTAGTTGGGGTTCTATTAAGGCCCCACCCTTTTAAAATAAAACAAGATTACATGTAAAGGCTACAAAAGAGCTCTTAAAAAAACTAGTTGGATACAACCATACATATATTTGAATAACTAGAGCTAACCTATAATAACCATAGAGGCTTATAACACATCAAATAGATAGCCATAGCAGAAACCCTAATACAAAGCAAACTTGAAACAACCACCTTACGTCTAACTTTCATTACCACCCACTAACTCACTACCTACCACAAAATACTCTTGCACCCTACCCACTATAGAAGGAACTTCCACATTCCCTAAAATCACTTGAATGGAACCTATTAGAGAAGGGAACCATATGCCATAAACAATATCCTTTTGATCGCAAGCATGATGTAAAAATCTACTATAGAAGACTAGGACCAAAAATTTGTTGATAGTAAGGAACACTGAGAGGGGGGGTGAATCAGTATTCCACAAAACCACTTCTTAACAAGTTTATTTATCCAATCTCCAAAATTAATAATATGAAAGCAGAATAAATGTAGAAATAGCAACCATAAAGACATAACACATGAACACCAGGATTTTTACATGGAAAACCCAAAAAGGGAAAAACCAGGGTGAGTGTTAGCTCACAATATATTAATGTAGCACAATACCAAATTACAAGAAGGATCACTACCTTAGGGATCACAACCCTATGAAGAAGTGCTCACTACACAAAGGCTCACTAACAAGAGAAAGGAAGATATAAGAGAATGTTTGGTTCACTACCAACATGTGACTGCTGAGAATGCATCTAAGAATGCTAAGGTGCAATTTCCCTTAAGCTCGATAAACAGACTCAAAAGTCTTCATAATGTTAATTCTGCTATCTCTTGCTCTACTTCACATATGCTCTATTTTTCTGGCACATTGTCTTCTTTAGATCACAGCTCTGCCTTAGATTGAATTTCCATTCTTATCGCAATATATTCTCTACTCAATACCTCATCAATGCTGAAATCCATCAAGTATACATATCTGCAACTAGATTTACCACACAAATAGGTCAGCCACCCAGGCATGAAACATGTAGCCAAGTGTTTCACCTTGTCAGCTCAAACTTAAGCACAAACAACAATGCGGACTCAAATGATCATACAATAGTATGCATATAAGTTAGCATCAATCATTCAATCACTTGGATTGATTGTTCAAACAATATTACTTCTCTGCATATCGATTTGTCATCATTGTCGGTTTGTTCCTCATGACCACAGTTCATCAATTTAATTGTTACAACATAACTTCCACTGTGGATCAAATGAGACTCTAAAAATCATATTCAACATTCTATTGATGTTTAAAATTGCATAGGTTCCAACACCAACATAAGAAGTTTCAAGAATGTGGGACTTGCTACTTGAAACAACCTCCAGATTTTAAAGAAGCTGGATCTTCCTATTTTAATGGGGTTTTGAGCAAAGGTAAGGGAAAAGAAATAGGATTACAGATACAATAAGCAAAATCTAAACTATGGTGATGCACATGAATGAAATGTATTCCTCCAATCAGCACAGTGAACCAATCCTTAAGATGTAGCTATATTAAAGAGCAGATATTGCATGATTAATATAAATAGATTGTAAATGAATAAGATCAAAGGCTAAACTCAGATGAATTTTGCAAAGACATAGATAATATCAACAAGGGCACAGAATAGAGTTCCTTTCATTAATATTTCAGCAGCATAAGAGGCACAGTAACATGCACAAGTATATTAACCTTCTTATCAGAAATAACAAAATTAAGGCAAATGATACAATCTAGTCACCACAAATTCTTTGAATTCTCTACTTAATTCTTGATAAAACTTATCCAAAGTTTGATCCCCCTTCTATTACAATTGCTACATATTTATAACCATGGACTTGGCCCAAGATTACCTGCAACAACCCAAATCTTCAACGGTAAAATAGAATTGGAGCTAACTAGGAGTCTTTGACTATTAGGATCTCCTAAATATGTATCTTCTTTATCCCGCACACTTATTGGCTAAGGAATAAAATATGTGGCACTCTAACTGTATTACCATTAAGACACATAGAGACACCCACGGGCTTATAACTCCTTTGCCTTCAAAATGAAATACACTGAAAAGCGCCACCTATCACACTTTGCTTTATCTCGGAACTGATACATGTCTCTCTCCGCTGAGCACTTAAAATGTATCTTTATGCTCGAGCAACTTACCACTATGACATCTATCACCATCTGCAACACTTAGAAACTGAGATATAATTATGGGACCCACTACATATGTCATTTAACTATCTGCACAGAGAAGTAAAACTGGGACACATGGCACCTTCTACATGAAACAAAACTAGACACACGACACTATTTGGTAAAATAAGTAACTTATGAAAAAGGTTTCAATCAATCTCTTGGAGACTGACACTTGTTGCACTTCGATGCAACTAAAAATCAAAATGCCTCAACCCAAGAGCATTGAAATAAAAGAAGTCCCTCCTCCATTATCGCCACATGGTGCTCTCCGCAACAAGCATAAAATTGTGTCTTAAAACTATGGCCCACCATATTTATGCCGGTACTAACAAGCTTTGAATAAAAGAAGATACATGTGGCATTATCCTCTTAAAGCTCCAGATGACACACGGAAACTTCTTCTAGCAAGCGGCACAAAAGAAACCTTTTAGAAACTACCTCTGGTGTTAACACATGGCGAAGCCCGTAGCAAGTATGAAACTTAACAAAAAGAAGACTGCTACCCGATATGTGGCATGCTCCGCTACTTCACTGAAAGAAAAGAAACATGCGATAGCTTCCGCTTAAAACTTAATACCACTTTGTTTGCTATGGCTTAGACACTTGGTGTGATCCGTGTACAGGAAAACACATAGTCACAAATATAGAAACCGCTGAAATATATTACAACATTGCTGAAAAAAAATGTAAAGTTTTTGAATCTCTACAGTTGTTGGCAACTATCAGGACTTCTGAGCCTGCTTAGAAAGAACCCCGAAAAGAGAAGAAGCAAAAAGATACTTCCACTGATATATATTGGAATTACAAATTTTGCAATGCAGTCTAATATATAGACCACTCTAAATCTGACAACATTTGTCTACGGGTCATCCCACAATAATGGGTTACACTTTTTGGCCAAACTTGACATTGAAATCAATATTTTGAACTAAATCTTCACGTTCTAACACCTATAGCCGCTAAACCATTTGGACTTTGAAGATGATGCGAACTAGTGATTTTTGAGATTTTGTTTGTAGATTCTAAATATATATTTTAAAAAAAATTTGGAGTTAAATTGTAAATTTTTTTGCATCTCCTTTGATAACTGGTTTTTAATAGTAAACAACATTTTTTAAAGTGATGTGTACTCCGTAGCACATAACTTTTTTTCTACAAAGGTTAAATTTCTAATTCTTTTTAATTTAGATTGGTAACACTGATATATAGTGTATGCATTTGATTTCATAATGTTTTGTTGAATATATATTTTTAATTAATTTTTAAAGTCAAACCAATGATAATTTAGATATAGGCGTATTTTGTAAAACATAACTTTTTCTGTATGTATCAAAATTCAATTTTTTTTCTTTTGTTGAAACAAGGACATCAATACCTAGTGCATGGATATTTTTTAGATTTTTTTTTTAGTAATTTACTAATTTTCCATGTGTGTAGAATAGAGAACTTGATGTTCAGTGAAAAACATACATTCACAAGAAATAAAAAATAAATATAATAATCAAATTAAATATATTTAAAATTATATATTTTTGGAAGCTTATAATAAGGACTACATACTTACAAAGCATAAATTTTAAATGAATTCATTTGATCCCTCAAAAGATAAATCAAAATTGGTTTTTTATTAGCATTTTGATAGGTGTAGAGGAGACTCCATTATAGGTATGGTTTAAAACTAGTAGGATTCTATCCAAGGGGGTTTGAATCTAAGGGGGTTTGATCAAACCCTCTTCAATTAAAATCCTTTAAATGGAACCTTTCAAGGCTTAAATCATTATATTTTCTAAAAATATGTGATTTTAGCAAAAATTAGGATGTCCCAAAAAGTGTAACCCATTATTGTGGTAGCATCCCTACTCTGCAAATTTTGAAAAGGAAAATCAAGATTGATTATATCTTTATGAGAAAATGACTACAAAATTTGGACCATAGCTTTTAATTGAAACTCTAGCTAAGCCATTGGCACCAACACACCTTTGACCTCTCCCATAGTAGATGAATCACTCAGACCCTAGAAAATAGTTTGATCATTCTATTTTGTCAAAAGCAGAGCCTTTATTTCATCTATCATCAATATGACATTACTATCTGGGAAAGGTGAAGGTAGACATTGTTGGTTTTTTCCCAGACTGGATGCTTATTCCCAGATTTCCCTACAAGGTAGCCATCAGTGATCAACAGGATCTCTAGGCCAGGGGCCAACAGTGTAGGAGATAGACTCTATATTTTATCTCCTCTTCTTCTTCAAGCTCTGCAAAACCTAGGGGGGTATTCCCTACTCAACACCCATGATAATGTGCATACTAAGGCTGGGATGCTGACAGAAAGCAGATGAGTCCTCCTATAAGTAGACCAAAACTGAAAGATAGAGCAAAGGGGCTAGCTTTGGGCCTATTTGCAGTTGTAGACAGAGGACTGAGGATCCTAAAACTAATTCTAATGTCCTAATGGTTGTTTTAGAGTTTGATTATGATTTTAAGTTTGGATGAAAAGCTGGACATGGTTGTAACACAAACACAAAGCAATATTGGTGCCTATCCAGGGCCTGGAGTCAGTAGACATACACCTGTGAATGATCAGCATGAACAGCTAAAACTAGATTTCAAGGGGATATATATGATACCTGCCTTACAGATATCTCCCAATACAGAGTGTTAAGTTATCTCTACTTATGGCATCCCTACTGCAGTATACCCTTCCCAATGTTTAATCTAAAAACAGTTTAATCTACCTTTGAGCAGAAGTTAAAAGATCAGACATTCAACACAGGAATTCTATGTTTTAGAGTCTCAACATTCCTTAAATACCCAGACTCAGAAGAAAGATACATGCAATACTGGAGACAGAATTAACAAAACACATGCTAACATAGTATTTCTCATATAAATTTAATCATGAAATCAATGGGTTCATGCCAAAACATACAACAAGAGATACATAGACTCACAGGTTTAGCTGTACAGAGCAACTAGATCAGCTTGTTTTGAATTACAGAGCCAAAAATCTTCAACTTTCAACAACCTCTAAATGAGTAACACTTCCTTCTTATAACAGCCAAAAAGTGTACCACAGCAATTAATTACATGGCTTTGACAAAAATCTGCCAGATACAGCCTTCAGAAGGAATGGCACTCAGAAAATGTAAATGCAGCAGACAAAGAGGAGCCTCGAGCCATGCACCATTATCTGGAACCTCTGCTTAAAAATTGGGCAACCTGACCATGTGTACCATTGTCCACATCCCTGCACCGTCGCCATTAAGGGTCTCAACCACCTGCGGTCACCTGAAAAACTGTCGCTGCATTCAAAAAGGAATTCCCGCCAAAACACGTCCTTCACAGGTTCAAAAATAATGCAAGGGGAAAAATCCCACATGCATGGTGAGGAGACTCCTTCATTAGTTTAAAAATGGGCCCGCACACATAATAGGTGTCGAGCGCTTTTGCCACGCTCGACACACAACCCTTCGCCCATAGCCCATCGCCATGACATACACTATCGGCCTACCCCACAGATCTCCTGTCGACCACAGTGGTCTCGCCGATGCCTATTTCACATTCCTTGTCTGTCGGTGAGACCAAAACCATCGGCGAGCAACAAAATACCTACGCCGATGATACCATTCACACCGATGACCACTCCATGCTCCCCTCTCGGTGTGACCTACGTCGATGACACCCTCGTCGGCCAGAGACACTCCATCGGTGGACCTTCCAACGGCTAGCCCGACAGCCAAAGTCTCGCCGATCGCCAAATCCCACATACTCCACCGTCAGTCAAACCGAACACAAAGTCATCCCGATGGCATTCCCCATCGGGGTGACTTCCTTCTATCGGTGAACCACAAAACACATTGGCCGATCACAGTAGTCTTACCGATGCCAAACGTCAACCCCACTTTCCTCGGTAAGACACACGCCGATGAATCTTATCGGCTAGACACTACACTGTCGGCCCAACATCTGACCGCTCACCCGATGCACCAAGTCACGCTGACAACACACACATCCACTTATCAGCCAAACATACGCCGTCGGCCCAATAGGAAACTCCCTCGCCGATAGCACAAAGTCACGGCGATATACAAAGAACACACCATGCTACTAAAATGATCGCCAAGACACATGCAAACTCATGCCGATAACACTTGAGGTACCCCCATCGGCACGACCAACATTGTCGGCAGAACCACAATATCCTTCGCTGATAGACCAAGCTCTTGCTGATGAACAGGAACACCTAGGGTTTGAAGGAAGAAACCCTCCAACAAACAAGCTCAATCTCCTGGCCAAAATGAGCACCAACACTGGCTCTGAATGGGGACGTGCATGTGAAAACCTGCAGCGAGAACCAAATCTCCGGGCAGACCAGGCAAAAAACCAAAAAGCACGAACTGCACAAGACATTTACACTATATACATGTTTTTACAAATGTGCACAGTGACAAGTCATCTATGCAAAATAGAACTTAAGGAATTGGCCATGCACAGGCAATTCCAGAACTTCACCATCTAGGGCCTGGGGGAAATAAGAATCCTCCCCATGAGCACTGCAAATCTAATATGGGCCCATCCATAAGGGTTCGAATTTACCATGTTTACCCTTGTCCTAATCTTTTGCATTCCATACAAGCACCAGATCATTGACCTAAAATTTTCTTTTTTTAGCTCTCCTATCAAACTGATATTTCACATCTTGTTGTCTCTTGAGATTGATCTGGTGGGCTTTCCTTCTGTCTTCATCCAGTGCAACCAGCTGATTCACTCTTTCTGTCATGGAATCTTCAATCTCCTCATCATTTTCCTAGATGAATCTGTAAACTGGTAGGAGATTGTTCATGGGCAATCTGGCTAATGCACCATATACTAGCTCAAAGGGTGACATTCCAATAACCTTTTTTACTGTCACTCTGTCAGCCCATATTGCTAACTTTAATTTTGAGTCCCAAGCTCTCTTGTTCTTGTCTAGTATCCTCTTGATAATTTTCATGATGCTTTTATTGCTTGATTCTGCTTGACCATTCCCTTGTGGGTGATATGGTGATGCATATGATAGATTTATCCCATATTTGTTGCAAAAATCAACAAATTCACCTGATCTGAAGCACATAGCATTATCAATGACTATCTTGAATGGTACTCCAAACCTGATGATAACATTTTCCAGTATGAAATCCATCACCACCTTACTTGTAGCTCTCTTAGTTGGAATGGCCTCAATCCATTTGGTAAAGTAATCAGTTGCCACCAAAATCCAACTGTGTCCCCCACTTGATTTGTCTGCAATTTCCCCTATGAAGTCAATTCCCCATTGCTGAAATGGAGCATCCACAGTTACAGTTCTGAGGGGTAAAGCACCATCATATTTCAACTTTCCTGAAAATCTTTGGCAAGGGTCACACTTCCTCACTAACCTTTGTGCATCTGAAAAGAGAGTGGGCCACCAATATCCTGCTCTGAGAATTTTATGAGCTGTTGTTTGGGCAGTATAATGTCCACCACACAATCCTTTATGAATATCAATCAAAACATTGTTAGCCACATCTTCATCCACAAATCTCAGCAGCACACCATCAGGGTTTTTCCAGTATAGCTCACCTTGAACAATAACATACCTGATTGCATGTAACTTTAAAGTCCTCTTTTGACTGTCACTGAAATGGGAAGGACAATTCAGATTTTGCAAGTAGTAGATAATATCCTTATACCATTCAGATCTTGATACATCTACACTCTCATCTTGGACTGCATTAACTTGGCATGCTTCCAAGTTTGACTGTGCCATCATCTTGGCTAATCCTTGTCCTCTTACCAACTTGGTAGCTTGTATGTCTATGTTAAACTCTTGCAGTTTGTTTATCCATCTGCACCTTCTTCCAGTCACCTCCTGCTAAGTGAATATGTCTTTGACTGCTGCATGGGGTACATATGCAATTATATATGATCCTACCAGGTATGGTCTGAAACTTTTGATGGCTCGGACTAGTGCATATGCCTGTTTCTCCATAATATCATATTTCAACTCAGAAGCCTGCAAGGACATACTGAAGAAAGCTATGGGCTGTTCAAAACCATCTTCATTTTTCTGTAGCAAACATGCAGCAACAGTGTGAAAGGAAGCAAATGAAAACAATTGGAATGGCCTAGAAAAATCAGGAGATTTAAGAATAGGGGCCATCTTGATTGCCTCTTTGATACTCTGAAATGATTCTATTGCTTCACTTTCCCAGTGGACAGTTGCATCCTTTTTCATCATCTTGGAAATGTTCCTTGTGGTTTCTGCAAAGTTGGGAACAAATCTCCTAACAAAATTTATCTGTCCAAAGAAGGACTGAACTCCTTTTACAGTTTTTGGCATTTGAATTCTGTCAATAGCAGCCACTCTCTCTGGATCTATCTTGACTCCATCCTTGGAAACAATATGTCCCAGGAGCTTTCCTTCAATTACCCCAAAGGCACACTTCCTTGGATTTAAAGAAATACCATACTCTAGTGCTCTTATGAAAATCTGCTCCAGATGCAAACAATGCTGCTCTTCTTTCTTTGAATAAGCAGTCAGATCATCTTGATACACAGCCAGGATTGAATCAATCAACCCTACAAAAGCAACATCCATCGCTCTTTGAAATGTAGCACCTGCATTTGTTAGTCCGAAGGGCATTCTAACATATACATAAGTTCCCCATGGGGTGGTGAAGGCAGTCTTATACTGTTCTGATTCCTTTACCTTCACCTGATTATAACCTGAAAATCCATCCATCATGGATAAGAGTTCACAACCAGTCACTCTCTACAACATAGCTTCCATATTAGGCAGTGGATAGTTATCCTTTAAAGAGGATACATTTAAATTCCTGAAGTCAACACATAGCCTAATATCACCATTCTTTTTTCTAACTGGGACAAGGTTAGACACCCAAGTCGAATGTCTGATTGGCACAATTATTCCAGCTTCCCTCAGCCTTTTGAGTTCTTCTTGCATCTTTGGAGCTAAGGTAGGATTAATAGGTCTTTGCCTTTGTCTAAATGGCTTAGCTCCAGGCTTCAATGGGATCTCATGCTGGAATAAATCTTCCCTGTAGGCTTTTAGGTCCTCATATGACCAAGCAAAAACATGTTTGTACCTTTTCAGTAATGCAATCAGCATACTCCTGATGTGTGGTTTGAGCTGTTTACCAATGTATACTTTCTTGGGGGTCTGAGATGTTCCCAAATTTATCTCTTCTAAATCCTCCTTGTTTGTGGGAGATGTCTTTGTGACCAATTTATCTCTACTGTCAAAAGCTCTTTCCAAAGCTACCAACCCTCTAGGGATTTTATTAGTCTTCAACTGAATTATCTCCTTTCCCACAAGAGTTTCTTTTCCATCTATAGTCTCTACAAAAGCTTGGAAATCAATTTCTTGATTCTCATATTCATCTATGCAGTGCAAAAATTTTAACAAGTCCCTATCATCATTAAACACTTGCCAACTGCATATATTTTCTGGTACTGCAGGCCTGATTTTAACTTCTACATTTGTAACGTCTGATAGAGTAATGTCATTTGGCCTTATTGCAACATTGGCTAAGAAATCAGCCATAACATTCTTTGACCTCTCTACCCAGCCTATTGAAAATGCATCAAATAGTTCAATGGTATCCCAAACAGCATGCTTGTATTGTTTCAACCTTTTATTTTTTGAAGCATACCTATCTCTAATTTGGGATACAATCAACTCAGAATCCCCAAATACTCTTAGCATTTTGATTCCATGTTTGAGAGCAATATTTAGGCCTAAGAGTAAAGCCTCATATTCTGCAATGTTGTTTGTGCAAACAAACCTCAGCAAGAAAGAGAATTTGAGGAGCTTACCAGCTGGAGACATGAAAACAACTCCAGCTCCAGAGCCTTCTTTTGCACAAGCTCCATCAAAAAACATGGTCCACAAACCTTGCTGATCCAATTCTTCAATGCAGACATTTTTCTTTTTATCTTCTCTATCATCTGAGACAACCTTGAAGTTATCACAGTCAGTGTTTACAAAGCATATCTGTTCCTCTGCTTCTTGGTCTTCCACTGTCTCTGATGATCTCTGTTCTCTGATTAACTTAACATCCCTGCCATTCATTGGAATCATGGCATATGACAAGTCCAGCTGCATACTTCCACCAATTAGTGCTGCCCATCTTCTTGACAGTAACATACCATACTGTGGCTTGATGTCAACCACTGTTATATTCATTTTATATCTTTTCTCAGGAAATGCTGCCAGTTTGAAATCTACATCCTTCATGATTCCAATAACCGGTACCTCTCTGGCATCCATAGCATAACATTTTCCACATGCCTTGTCAATTTTCAATCCAGCTTGTTGCATGATGGCCAAAGGCATGACATTTGTAGATGCTCCAGAGTCAAGCATACAATTTTTGATTATTTTTCCATTTATAACCAGGGAAACATAAAATGGTTCCACTTGTGAAGGACACTTTGTCATAGTCACTCCTAAATAAACCTCAGGAGCCTCATCTTCTTCATTACACATGACATGTTTCTCACCCTGGGTCTGAGCATTTTGTTTAGCTTGAAAAGGTACCCCTAAAATTAGGGATATTGTCCTATTCTTAATTTCTTCCACTTTCATCAGTTCCATAAGTGGAACAGAGACTTTTACCTGGGAGAGGACTTGAGCTATATCAAATGGAACATAATTTTGTATAACAGTTGTAGCTTGCTCCACAATCTTGTTTTTATCCTGAACTGATTTAGCTTTTACTTTCATAGTTCCCTGATCATCATTCTTGTCTTGGGAACCTTTACCTTGATCTTCAGCCTGAGGGATTCTATTTTCTGGTCCTTGGGATTCATGACCTGTTCTATGTCTAAAATTCTATTTATTATTACCCCACTGCCTTTTTTGTGATTCAATTCCTTTATGACCATGCACCGGCTGACCTGCAGAAATATCTTCCGACTGATATGGGCTGCTTACTTGATTTTTACCTCTGAGATTGTAGTTTCTCTTGACTTGAGCAACTGCTACAGCTGTGAAGGCCCTAATTTCCTCATCAGAAGGTCGTTGTAAGTTACTCAGAAAATTGCGTGAGTTCTGAGCATAGGCATAGTTAACTTCATCATCTTCATCATATGGGAACTGTTGGCAGCCCTAAGTTCCATCATTTGTACTCTCATCAGCATCATAAAGAGTGTATCCATTGCTTATGGACATCATATTTACATCATCATCTTGCACATAATGTGGCTCATTGCATTCATTACAAGATGTAGTATTATCACATAAGGACTGAGCAATCATACACTGTGACTGTGAATGTGGCATCTGACAAATTATACACCATGGAGTATCATCAACAATATTTATAGCTTTCTTTAGAGGATCAGGAATTTCTTTGACATGTTGAGCTCTTTGATTTGTGTTGTTACGTGGGAATATAGGTTTACCATCATGCCAATTGGTATTATAAGGCATATCATGCAATGATGGCCTCTTTTCCTGCCTTTGATAGACTTGCCTATCAGGACCTATCCCTTTTTCACTTCTAGCTAATCTATAGCTTAGGTCTTTAACAACATTTGCCAATTTGTCTATCTTATCTTCAGGGGCAGATGTATTACCTTGAGTGTTCTGAGGCTTGTTTGGATTCTACAGAATTTTTATATCATCCCTTCTATTTGTCTTGCCTGATGCTTTCTTGTTGTTCTTAATATTCACTGCAATTCTGAAAGCATCCCTGAGAGTAGCAGGACCTTTAACTCTTAATCCATATGTAGTTTTTGCATCAAAGGCATTGGTATACAATATTATGCACATTGGTTCATTTGGCCTCATGTGATGTGGCAATTTGTTTAACACTTTAGTAAATCTTGCATTAAAATTTGTAACCTGCTCATTTGACCCTTTAGTGATACTGGTAAACTCATTTACAAAAAAGCTAGGGTCAGTTTTGTCACCATATTGCTCTTTGAACATCCTTTTAAAATCATCCCATGATGAAATACTCCGGTCAGGCAGATTCTTGTACCATTCCCTTGCCTCATCTACTAAAGATTGCATGAATGACTTCATGAAAACATCCTCATGTTCAACCTCAAAGTTATCCATGACATTTTGAAAGGCTTTTAGATGATCTTCTCCTGACACTGTGTTGTTTCCTGAAAATTTAGGCACTTGCAGCCTCAGATGCTTATCAATGGGGTTAGGATACCCAGGAATACCATCAAATACCAGCTGTCTGAATCTATCTAGCTGCATGGGCTGTCTATTTAACTGATTAACATTAATATTTCTGTTTGCATTCTGGTTTCTCACATTGTTCAGTGGTATCCTAGCATCATTCACATTTTGTCTCTCATCATTATGCTGATGTTGCACTTCATTTCTCTGTTGATGTCTCTGCACATTTGCATTTTCAAGGGTAGGAATTGAATTATTCTGGGCAGTCCTCAAAGCTTGCACTTTCTTCCTCAAGTCATCTCTGATTGATATTGCCTGCTGATATTCAAACTCGGCCCTTAAGCTCCTAATTTCATCAGCTAGTTCTTCCTCGCTGGGCCTAGAGGAGGATGGTTTTACCATATTCTGATCATCATCTTCATCATCCCTCAAAGATTCTGCCTCTTCAAATCTATCACTAGGGTCTAGAAATGGGCGTTCTTGGAACACCTCTGACCTCATTCTCATGTTACCACCCTGTTACCTCTCATATGCACCTTGAATATCAACTTCTGCATTTGAAAAGTAGGGCGCATGCTATCCTGATGGCCTAGGGTTATCTTCTGTATCATCATTTTTTCTGGGGCACCCCTCATGACTAACTGAGACAGCTCCCTTTCTTCTATACATCATTCTTCTTGTTACTAGTAACTCTTTAAATAAAGGATTTTGTTGGGATCTTCTCCCCTGCATATAAATTTTACTTTGACCGGTTGGGAGATTACTTCGGAGTCGCCACCTATTACTAGGAACTGTTTTCTTTTTGTAAATCAGGGTTCTTTCACAATTTCCCCAGCAGAGTCGCCAATTTCTGTTGGTGACTCGGATGGGTCACAGATATATTACTGGAGATGATTAGATAGTACTTTTACTTCTCAATCCCCAGTAGAGTCGCCAATTTCTGTTGGTTTTTTCCCAGACTGGATGCTTATTCCCAGATTTCCCTACAAGGTAGCCATCAGTGATCAACAGGATCTCTGGGCCAGGGGCCAACAGTGTAGGAGATAGACTCTATATTTTATCTCCTCTTCTTCTTCAGGCTCTGCAAAACCTAGGGGGGTATTCCCTACTCAACACCCATGATAATGTGCATACTAAGGCTGGGATGCTGACAGAAAGCAGATGAGTCCTCCTGTAAGTAGACCAAAACTGAAAGATAAGAGCAAAGGGGCTAGCTTTGGGCCTATTTGCAGTTGTAGACAAAGGACTGAGGATCCTAAAACTAATTCTAATGTCCTAATGGTTGTTTTAGAGTTTGATTATGATTTTAAGTTTGGATGCAAAGCTGGACATGGTTGTAACACAAACACAAAGCAAGATTGGTGCCTATCCAGGGCCTGGAGTCAGTAGACATACACCTGTGAATGATCAGCATGAACAGCTAAAACTGGATTTCAGGGGGATATATATGATACCTGCCTTACAGATATCTCCCAATACAGAGTGTTAAGTTATCTCTACTTATGGCATCCCTACTACAGTATACCCTTCCCAATGTTTAATCTGAAAACAGTTTAATCTACCTTTGAGTAGAAATTAAAAGACCAGACATTCAACACAGGAATTCTATGTTCTAGAGTCTCAACATTCCTTAAATACCCAGACTCAGAAGAAAGATACATGCAATACTGGAGACAGAATTAACAAAACACATGCTAACATAGCATTTCTCATATAAATTTAATCATGAAATCAGTGGGTTCATGCCAAAACATACAACAAGAGATACATAGACTCACAGGTTTAGCTGTACAGAGCAACCAGATCAGCTTGTTTTGAATTACAGAGCCAAAAATCTTCAACTTTCAACAACCTCTAAATGAGTAACACTTCCTACTTATAACAGCCAGAAAGTGTACCACAGCAATTAATTACATGGCTTTGACAAAAATCCGCCAGATACAGCCTTCAAAAGGAATGGCGCTCAGAAAATGTAAATGCAGCAGACAAAGAGGAGCCTCGAGCCATGCGCCATTATCTGGAGCCTCTGCTCAAAAATTGGGCAACCTGACCATGTGTATCATTGTCCACATCCCTGCACCGTCGCCATTAAGGGTCTCAACCACCCGTGGTCACCTGAAAAACTGTCGCTGCATTCAAAAAGGAATTCCCGCCAAAACACGTCCGTCGCAGGTTCAAAAATAATGCAAGGGGAAAAATCCCACATGCATGGTGAGGAGACTCCTTCATTAGTTTAAAAATGGGGCCGCACACATAATAGGTGTCGAGCGCTTTTGCCACGCTCGACACACAACCCTTCGCCCACAGCCCATCGCCATGACATACACTATCGGCCTACCCCACAGATCTCCTGCCGACCACAGTGGTCTCGCCGACGCCTATTTCACATTCCTTGTCTGTCGGTGAGACCAAAACCATCGGCGAGCAACAAAATACCTACGCCGATGATACCATTCACACCGATGACCACTCCATGCTCCCCTCTCGGTGTGACCTACGTCGATGACACCCTCGTCGGCCAGAGACACTCCATCGACGGACCTTCCGACGGCTAGCCCGACAGCTAAAGTCTCGCCGATCGCCAAATCCCACATACTCCACCGTCGGTCAAACCGAACACAAGGTCATCCCGATGGCATTCCCCATCAGGGTGACTTCCTTCTATCGGCGAACCACAAAACACATTGGCCGATCACAGTAGTCTTACCGATGCTAAATGTCAACCCCACTTTCCTCGGTAAGACACACGCTGATGAATCTTATCAGCCAGACACTACACTGTCGGCCCAACATTTGACCGCTCACCTGATGCACCAAGTCACGCCGACAACACACACATCCACTTATCGGCCAAACATACGCCGTCGGCCCAACAGGAAACTCCCTCGCCGATAGCACAAAGTCACGGCGATATACAAAGAACACACCATGCTACTGAAATGATCGCCAAGACACATGCAAACTCATGCCGATAACACTTGAGGTACCCCCATCGGCACGACCAACATTGTCGGCAGAACCACAATATCCTTCACCGATAGACCAAGCTCTTGCCGATGAACAGGAACACCTAGGGTTTGAAGGAAGAAACCCTCCAACAAACAAGCTCAATCTTCAGGCCAAAATGAGCACCAACAGACCTAATTGCACCAAATCTTCAATGTGCTTCTTCATATATTTTACTCCTTGTTTAACTATATCCAGGAGTTCTTTACAATTCATAGTTGCAAAATTACAACTCAAAACCTCATTCACTTTCTTAGGAGCAATCATCCTATCATTTATACCTGCTACTGATAGTGTCTCATCTATTGTATCATATAACTTCTGCAATAGAAGCTAAGAATCAGAAACTCTTAATGAAACAATAGATAAAGTGGCCTGTATAGAAGATTCCACCTTCTCACACAACTGTTGGGCATTCTATAAGAAAGTGAGAGATGGCTTGAGCTGAATAATCTCCTTAGAGATTATTTTCCATGCTGAAATATACAACTCCTTGACCAAATTTAAAATTCTTGCATTCTGTGGTCTATTTGCCAACTCAATTATTAGTTCCTTTGTTTTCTGTTTCTCAGCCATGTACTATGCTTGAGATACACTGCTGGCATTCTTCTCCTTCAGTAGTTTCTATTGCAAATGTGTTGCTTCTTGCAACTTATCTTGATATCTCTTCTCTACAGTGGCCTTCTCTTGCCTTAAAACAACAACAGCAACATTCTCTTGTGCCAACTCGGTCTTTAGAGAAGCAACTTGAGCCTGTATAGTTTGACGAATCTATAATGAAATAGTAGTCTGCAACTATTTATTCAAGTTATCAATTTCATTTATCTTAGATTGTATCTCCTAAGTGAGGTTACTGCTATTAACCTTTCCTATGCGAAATCAGCTTCCACCTTTTCTAGCCTTTTGGGCACTTTCAGGTAGTCAGTGGCAACTACAGTAGGAGTCTCATTCATTAATTCTACTTGGTCTCGTGTCCTAAAAAGAGACATATCCATGGATTTTGCATTCATTGCATAATCTTGTGGTTGCATCTATTCATTTGGCTTAATCACATTTGGAGACAAATGTGTCACAGTCAAAGACTGTTGAATAGTGTCAAAGAGTGACTTCATATGAGCCACAATAGGACTTTTGTTCTCTTTCTTCCTTTTCTTCTCCATCCTGGCTTCTTTGGCCTTTCTTGTTGTGTATGCTTGGGCTTGGAAAGTAGGAGGGGATGCAATATAACCTCCAACAAAAGGATGACCTTGAGGCAGTCCATAAGGAATAATAGATACTTGTTGACTAGGGGAAATTTGAGGAGAGGCCCGCTTGGGCATGGATGGAGAAAACAATGGTAGAGTTATGGCTTGTGAAGACATGGTTGGTGCACTGGAAATTGGAGGAAAAGTTTGTGAAGGCACAACAGAAGTGGCAGGAGACATGGAAACTTGGGTACTTGGGGATGCCACTCCTAAATAAGAAGAAATGGAGGCAGGAGAGAAAAGGGAAGAAGTACTTACTTGAGCCACAGGTGAGATGACTAGAGCTTATTTTTTCTAAGGTGTTGCTACTTCTTCTTCTTCTTCTTCTTCTTCTTATAGAATTATTCTTCTTATCTAAGGCCTACCTGTTGCCTCTTCTAGATCTTCTTCTTCAACATTAATTATAGGTTGTTGCAAAGGTGCTACTTTGGAACCCCCAGATGCCGAAGCTACATGGGTCTCGAGAGATGGTGATGATACAATTTCCTTCTATTTCTTGAGGGTGCTAAGAGATTGAGGCCATAGAGCTCTGGAGTTAGTAGATGATGTTTGTCCTATTTGTTGCATTCCTTGAGCCTCATCTATTTCTTCTTCACCTTCTTCACCCCTTTTCTAAATTTTAATTGTATCAGGACTTGAGATTGGAAATGGATGCCATTCATCCCAAATTGATTCCCATCTCTCATTAGTTTCAACATTTCCAAAAGTGTGAGTAATTTCAGAGATTTCTTGGCAATATTTCCAATAAGCCTCAATCTTCTCTGCACTCTAGTCTTTACCTTTCAATGTTTTCCTTAGGCCCTGGGTTATCTTCAATTTAGGGTCATATTTCTTCTCTTTTCTATAGAATGTCTCCCAGGATCTAGGCCCTTCATATGGAAAGTCACTCATTTCAACATAGAGAGCTGGGTTATCTTCTTTTGGACTTCTCCTATCCTCCCAGAAAGGATGTCCTTCATGTACTACTTTGGTAGAAACTTTATTGTTGATAATCTAGGAAGCCATGAAATTGTCTGGGTCATATTTCCATTTATCTTCTATGATTAGGAAACCATAGGTAGCCAACTTTCTCAGTAGGAGGTTTCCCTCTGGTCTAGGGGACATCATACATCTTTTTCTTCCTCTTTGTGTGCGCATAGTCATTGTCTATAACAAACACTTAATGAGCTACCTCTAAAAAGGTGACCCTAAGAGTTAAGACTTTAGGTAATAAAACAGGTTCGCCACTAAAACCATGGACTCTGATTATAGTAGTGTGAGCCCCAAAGAAGTAATCACAAGGTATTGGGTAGTTGGTTAGAAAAACCCTACTGCTCTATCATCCTGTGTTCTACAAGCTCAGGACTAAAATGGCTAAAAGCAGGAGCAACAAAACACTCTAAAAATTCATAGGGATCTGAGGTATTAGAAAACACATGAGTCCATGCAGACACTGGGATGGTCCTACTACCATTTGACTCTGGGTCATACATATTTAGAGTCGCATATTATTTAAAGAGACTAAAATTCTGATACAAAATTAGATGGAACAAATATGCGGAATACCTGAAAATGTGTTTTGTCTGGAAATTGGTAAGCTAGTCAATCATGACCACTACAATTTGCTTTGAAAAGTCTAGCTGATACTCCTAGGACTTATCTATGGTCTGCAATTTGAAAATGACTGCCAGTTGCGAGTCATGAACTATGAAATCTTCATTCTGACTAAAGATGAAGGCTAGCATAGAAAGGTCCTCTTGGATGTCAGGGTTGAATTGAGAGCGGCTAGTGGGTAGTGCAGGTAACTGGGTATTATCCTCACCCAGGTGCATCTTTGTATTTAGAAACTTCAGTGTGCTATGGAGATTTTCCAATGTACCTTGCATCTTGGCAATAGTTGGCAATGTGGTCGTCCTATCATACTGCAAAGCCAGCATGTCCCTAATTGCCTTAGGGGTAATGTGAACCATGAAGGGGCCTTGCTGAATGGAATTTAATGGTGGGTGAAACAATTCTACACATAAGTCAATCAACTCGGGGCATAGGTGCACATTAGGAACTAGAAACTATGCCAATTGAGTTGCCCATATTCTCATCCTAAAAGTTTCCCAGTGACCCTTCAATGCTCGGACGAGGCACCTTTGATGAGCTCCCTCCCAGAGACTCTTAGTATTCTTTTGCAGGTGTGTGTCAAATATGTCATTCGTAAAATCCTTCACCTAAGTTGGGTCTACACTCACACCTGTTTCAGGGACTCTTGTCCTTAGATAGTTTCTCCTCAGCTGTACAGGTGCATAAGCATAGGATTTGTTGTTCATCAGCTTATCGGTGTGTTCAAAAATACCTAGCCCTTCATGTGGTGATTGTGTCTTTGACATTTCTGTATCTTTTGTGGAAACTTAGAAGCTCTTGACATGGAAGGTAAGAAAACTATACAAAAAATTATACTTAGCTAGAAATTCTTGCAGGGAATAGGGATTGGATGTAACAACAATTTAGATTTTAGAGGTCTGCATAAAGATTTGAAGAAGTTATGGCCACTTAAGTAAAACTGGTTCTAGTAGAAGTTTAAAGGTGACAAAGTGATATAGAAAGGTCCGGTGAGATTCAAAAATAAAATATCTTATTCTGTGGATTTGGTGGAATGCTTAGGAAGTCAATTTGAATTGACAACTCAATTGGTTCCTAGTCTGGAGGCCCACAAGCATCTATTCCATTATGACAGTGATGATAGACTGTGTTCTTGAGGTTCCAGATGAAGGAGAGAATGATTTCAATAAGCAGATGAAGTGCGGATGTTCCTGGTGATTCAGGAAAGCTTGTGGAGGTCTTTGGATCATGTCCAATTCGTGTTGGTGGTCCACATTAAAGATTGAGCTTGTAATTAAAGAATTACTTTTGGATGATGATGTTCTTCCCAAGTCAGGCTGACCGGATGAGTTACGCATCCTACGGATGATCTTGAAGATGTTATGTGAAGATTGGCATATTCCTAGAAGAAAATTAAATTCTTAGATCTATGTGACTGATAGTGTGTTGATCTGCATGAAGTCTTTTGTAATAAGTCATGTTGTATTTATGTATTTTCTCTGTAATGTATACCGACTTGGATGATAATTCCTAAGTCGATGTCTTGTATAAATGAAGAGTTGTTAAGTCGTTTCAAAAGTAATCTTGTGGAGATGAGAGTGTGGTAGACAGGAGGAGAGCGAAAGGTAGAGTAGAAAATTTTGGGCTTAAATGGAACTGACTCAAGCATGGTGAAGATGCTATTCTTTAGTTCAAGTATGTAATACTTATTATTTTGTAGATAGTTTGTCTCCTATAGGTAGTGGGCCTCTTGTGAGCAGTGTGCTCAGGCAGTGAGCCTATTTGGCATGTGCCATTTTGTTCTTTATATTCTTCTAATAGAGAATACAATCTTGGGTTAGTCACCCCATGGTTTTTCCCTTAACCGAGTTTTCCACGTTAAAAATCTTGGTGTCATATGTGTTAATGTGTTTCTTCTCTTGAATTGTTGCATTGAGTTTCCATGATTGATTTATCATTAAGAAAAGGATTTAAGTAGTTGATTGCAAGAAAGTTTTGGACAACTGATTAACCCCCCCCTCTCAGTTGTCTGTCCTAAATCTAACAATTGGTATCAAAGCTAAGTTCCTCTAAAAGAGCTTAACCACTTGAGGAGATCTAGGATGTCATCCTACAAGAAGGATAGCCCAAGGTTTGATGGAACCAATTTCACTCTTGGGAAAAGTTGCATGGAACGTCACTTGTAATGTATGGGAATCTAGTATTGGATCATGGCTTCAAAGAAGTATACTCCTCCACAAAATGTTCTAAAAACTGTAGATGAAATCAGAGATGCTAAAAATAATCTATGGACTAAAGAAGCTCTTCTAAGTGCCTTGTCTAATTCAGAGCTGACAAATGTAGTTAACCTACAAACTGCTTTTGAAATTTGGGAAAAAATGGAACTTCTACATGAAGGAGACAAGTATGTAAAATGTGCCAAGCTATAGAGTCTAAAAGGAAAATTCAAAAACTTGAAGATGAGAGAAGATGAAAATATCACTACATTTATGCCCAGAGTAAATGAGCTTGTTTGTGGCATTAGATGTGCTGGTGGAGTCTTGGATGAAGATGAGATTGTTGGCAAAGTTCTCAGATCCCTTCCTGATTCTTACAAATACAAGGTTGATGCCATTGAAGAATTCAGACCCCATCTTGGTGTCACAAGAGATCAATTGGTTGGTAAATTGGCTGCATTTGAATTGACTGAGTTTGGAGATGCCCCCCCAAGACTGAATCTACATTCAAAGCTAGTGCATTTGTAAAAGGCAAACAAAGGTTAGATCCAGGAGAGAACTATTCAAGGAAACTATCATGGTATGAAAAAGAAAGAAAAGACCTAAAAGAAGATGAAGCTAAAACTGCTCAACTTGAAGCCCTTATTGCAAAAAGACTGTCAAGAGGATTTGGTAAGTATGAAGGGAAATTGTCTTTTAAGTGTTTTAATTGCAATAAGATTGGTCATTTTGCCTCAATGTGTTTGGAAAGATTTTCAAGGCCAAACCCTAACAGATCAAGGTTCCAAAAGAAATGCTAATATGTTCATGAAGATGATGATGAAGAAGGAGTAATAGATGATGAATCAGAGATAGGAAACAAATCTGGAAGTGACTGGGTGTTTATTGCCATCAAGGAAGAAGATCCAATGCCCTCTAAATCTGTCAATCATAAAATTGTTGAAAAAGCTCTGGCTGCCCAAGTTGAAGAAAAGGATGATTGGGTCATTGGAAATGGATGCTCCCACCATATGACAGGTGAAAAAAACAAGTTTATAGATTTGGAAAGGTATGAAGGAGGAGTGGTAAAATTTGGTGATAATTCTGCTAGTAGAATCAGAGGTAGAGGAACTATTTCTTTTGATGGAAAGAACAAAACCAGTAATGTATTGTATGTTGAAGGCCTGAAGCATAATCTTCTTAGTGTTGGATAGTTGGTGGACAAAGGCTATAATCTCCAGTTCAAAAATGGAAAGTGCAAGATCTTTGAAAGTTTTGGAATAGAGATTGCATCCAGTACCCAGACTGAAGGTAACATCTTCCACTTGGTTGGTACTGGTAAAAGCTGTTTATTTGTTCAAATTGATCAGAGTTGGTTGTGGCATAAAAGAATGTGTCATGTGAATTTTGATAATATCATTAAAATTAGCAACACCCAGGTTGTGAGAGATCTTCCAAAACTGGTAAAACCTAGTAATAGTATGTGCAAAGAATGCTAGTTGGGTAAGCAGAGCAGAGTCACTTTTAGAAGTAAGGAATAATCTTCTACCAAATTATTGGACTTAGTTCATACTGATTTATGTGGTCTAGCAAGAATTAGGAGTGTGCAAGGTGATAGATACTTCATGCTATTAATTGATAACTACTCTTGGATGATGTGGGTAACTTTTCTAAAGGAGAAATCAAAGGCTCTTGAGAAATTAAAGATATTCAAGGCTATGGTGGAGAATGAAACCAGATTGAGCATAAAATGTATGAGGTCTCATAGAGGTGGAGAATTCACATCCGGTGAGTTCATAGAATTCTATGAGAAGCATGGAATAAAAAGACAGTTGTCTGCTCCTAGGACTCCACAGCAGAATGGAGTGGTGGAGAGAAAGAACTGGACCATCCAGGAAGCATCTAGAACCATGATGATGGAAGCAAATGTTCCTCAGATCTATTCGAGAGAAGCTATAAGCACTGCAGTCTATACTCTCAATCGAGTACAAATTAGAAGTAATACCAGTAAGACTCCTTATGAACTTTGGTTTGGCATCACTCCCACTATGAGGTATTTTAGAGTCTTTGGTAGCAAATGTTACATTAAGAGAGATGAAGATCTAGGGAAATTTGATGCTAGAAGTGATGAAGGCATATTCTTGGGTTATTCTACTCAAAGCAAAGCATACTGGTGCTATAACAAGAGATTGAGAAAGATTATAGAAAGTACAAATGTGAAGGTTAATGAAGATATTGATAAACCCTCAAGATTTTATGAATATGATTATCAGAATGATGTTTTGATCCAAGGAGTTTTAGCCCCTTTTAAAGTTTAGATTCAAATTGATCCGGTAAATCAGGAAGAAGAGATAAGTTTGAATGAACATGTTCAAGAATCAAAAGTGCAAGAAACTCCCAAAGTTCCTAGGTATGTAAGATTGAATCACTCTAAGGATCAAATCATAGGTGATAAAAGCAAAGGTGTACAAATAAGAAGAAGGATTTCTCAAGATTTAGAAGAGTATTGTCTGATTTCAAAGATTGAACCTAAGACAGTGAATAAAGCTTGCAATGATGAAGACTGGACTAAGGCAATGGAGGAAGAGCTGATGCAAATTGAGAAAAATCACACTTGGGATTATATTCCCAGAGCTAAAAACAAGAATGTGATTGGAACCAAATAGGTCTTCCAGAATAAACTGAATGAAGATGGTGAAGTAATCAGAAACAAAGCTAGATTGGTCTGCAAGGGTTACTCCCAAGTAGAAGGAGTTGATTTTGAAGAAACTTTTTCTCCGGTGGAAAGAATTGAAGTAGTCAGATTATTTCTTGCTTTTGCTACTTTCAAGGATTTCAAAATATATCAGATGGATGTCAAATCTGCCTTCCTGAATGGTGACTTGGAAGAAGTATACATTGAGCAACTGGATGGATTTCAATTTTTTCATCATGGTAATATGGTCTGCAAGTTGAAGAAAACACTGTATGGACTCAAGCAAGCTCCGAGAGCCTGGTATGAAAGATTGGATAAGTATCTTTTGAAGATTGGTTTCAACAAAGGTACTACTCATACTAATTTGTACTTCAAAATTGATCATGAAAATATTTTGATTGTTGAAGTGTTTGTTGATGATATCATTTTTGGAGGAAGAGATAGTATGTGCAAAACCTTTGCAAATCAAATGAAAAGTGAATTTGAAATGTCCATGTTTGGGGAAATGAATTTATTCTTGGGTCTACCAATCACTCAAACAAAGAAAGGAATCTTCATTTCTCAGCCCAAATATGTGAAAGAATTGTTGAAGAAATTTGGGATGGAAGACTCAAAACCAATGAGTAATCCCATGGCAACTAGATGTAAATTGAGAAAAGATGATGACACTCCTAAGGCTGATCAGAAAGAGTATAGATCAATGATTGGAGGATTGTTGTATCTCACTCAAACTAGACCTGACATTATGAATGTTGTTGGTCTTGTTGCTAGATTCCAAGCTGATTCTAGAGAATCTCATGTCATGGCAAGCAAGAGGATTTTTAGATATCTAAAAGGGACAATTGAGTATGGTCTATGGTATCCTAGAGATAATAATCTCTCTCTTCATGCATATACAGATGCAGATTGGGTAGGAGATGTGGATGAACAGAAGAGTACTAGTGGTGGAGGATTCTTTTTGGGGAAAAGATTGGTTTCTTGGCTAAGCAAGAAACAAGAGGCAATATCTTTGTCCACAGTTGAAGTAGAATACATTGCAGTAGCATGTAGTTGCACTCAAGTTTTGTGGATGAAGCAGATGCTAAGAGACATCAGAGTGGAGTATGAGGAACCTATCACAATCTTTTGTGATAATTCAAATGCAATAAATATATCTAAGAATCTGGTGTTGCATTCAAAGACTAAACATATATCAATCAAGTTTCACTTTCTGAGAGAGCAAGTGAACAAGAATGAAGTCAGACTAGAGTTTGTGCCTTTTAAGGATTAAATTGCAAATATCTTTACTAAACCCCTACCTAAGGACTCTTTGAGTATCTCAAGGAGAAGTTAAGGGTATTACCCCTCCGGTGATGAACTAAGGTGCACTGATGTGCATCGGTTTGGTGGATATCATAGTCATATCTTGTGATTTGGATTGATGATTGGGAGATGCTACTCAGGGGGAGTAGCCGGTATGAATCTAAAGTGATGGAGTTGCAAGTATGTGCCCTTTGCCATTGATGTCAAAGGGGAGAGAAGATATGTGAAAAACAAGTGGTTGCTGATCAAAGGGGGAGTAGTAAAGGAAGAGAAGACATGTGAAAAACAAGTGGTTGTTGATCAAAGGGGGAGTAGTAACGGAAGAGAAGACATGTGAATGGTTGTTGTTGATAGGGGGAGTTGTGTCAGTGAGGAGAAGTTCTTGTCTTGATGGTTAAAATAGCTTTTCACATCATATGTTGCAATCAAAGACAAATGGGGAGATTGTTGCAAGTATGGGCCTAACCAATGTTGTCATTAATGTCAACATACTCCTATTGGATTAATGATAAGGATTGGATGAGCTATATGCTGAGGATATTGAGAAAATTAGTCATATCAGGAACAGAGAAGAACAGTGAAGACAGTGAGATAATGATCCAAGATAAGATGAAGATTAGAGGATGCGCTTCAAAGGGTTTGTATATATGTATCTTAAGATGATCTAGAAAAGATTTTAGAGGTCCGCATAAAGATTTGAAGAAGTTATGGCCACTTAAGTAAAACTAGTTCTAGCAGAAGTTCAGAGGTAACAAAGTGATACAGAAAGGTCTGGTGAGATCCATAAATGAAATATCTTGTTCTGTGGATTTGGTGGAATGCTTAGGAAGTCAATTTGAATTGACAACTCAATTGGTTCTTGGTCTAGAGGTCCGCAAGCATCTATTCCATTATGACAGTGATGACAGACTGTGTTCTTGAGATTCTGGATGAAGGAGAGAATGATTTCAGTAAGTAGATGAAGTGCGGATGTTCTTGGTGATTCAAGAAAGCTTGGGGAGGTCTTTGGATTGTGTCCAGTTCATGTTGGTAGTCCGCATTGAAGATTGAGCTCGTAATTGAAGAATTACTTCCAGATGATGATGTTCTTCCCAAGTCAGGCCAACCAGATGAGTTACACATCCTGCAGATGATCTTGAAGATGTTATGTGAAGATTGGCGTGCTCCTAGAAGAAGATTGAAGTCTCAGATCTATGTGGCTGACAGTGTGTTAATCCGTGTGAAGTCTTTTGTAATAAGTCATGTTGTATTTATGTATTTTCTCTGTAATGTATGCCGACTTGGATGATAATTCCTAAGTCGATGTCTTGTATAAATAAAGAGTTGTTAAGTCATTTCAAAAGTAATCTTGTGGAGATGAGAGTGTGGTAGAGAGGAGGAGAGTGAAAGGCAAAGCATAAGTTTTTGGGCTTAAATGGAGCTGACTCAAGCATGGTGAAGATGCTATTCTTCAATTCATGTATGTAATACTTATTATTTTGTAGACAGTGTGTCTCTTGTAGGCAGTGGGCCTCTTGTGAGTAGTGTGCTCGAGTAGTGAGCCCTATTTGGCATGTGCCATTTTGTTCTTTCTATTCTTCTAATAGAGAATACAATCTTGGGTTAGTCACCCCATGGTTTTTCCCTTAACCAGGTTTTCCACATGAAAAATCTTGGTGTCATATGTGTTAATGTGTTTCTACTCTTGAATTGGTGCATTGAGTTTCCATGATTGATTTATCATTAAGAAAATGATTTAAGTAGTTGATTGCAAGAAAGTTTTGGACAACTAATTCACCCCCCCTCTCAGTTGTCTATCCTAAATCTAACACCTATAGTATCTTTTCTTATCAGGGGAGAGTTCATTTGGGAATATACCAGTTCTCATGAACTGTATTTTGTCTTTTACCCAAGAATCTTGGTCAGTCTCTTGGAGTCTCAGCACTGTTTCATTTTCTTTTTCTTCTAGCATTGATTCTTCTATGTCTTGAGTCATATATTGACACAATCCATTGCCTCTAACCCTTACACTAGGGTGGGCTACTAATATCAAAATCTTATTTCCTGTTACTAAATTCCTAAATTTCTTAAGGGCTTTTACCATAACATATGCTTGTTTTTCAACAAAATTGTACCTTTATTCATACTCCCTGAGTGTTCTAGAGAAGAATGTTATTAGATGTTCTCCTTCCTCTTCATCATCTATTTGAGTTAGAGTAGTTGCAACACTGTGTTCTCCTCCATACACATACATTATAAAAGGCTTGGAGAAATCTAGGTTTCTTAATACTGGCATAGTTGAAATGGCTCTCTTAACTTCTTCAAAATCTTGTCTCCCTTCTGTTGTCCATTTGAAAACCAAATCTTTCTTTAGCAATAGAGTAATATGTCTGACTAGTCCTACAAAATCAGATATAAATCAGCTGACAAAATTAATCTTTCCTAAAAAGGACTAAATTGCCTTCTTGTTAACTGGCAAAGATAGATTCATTATGGTTGTGACCCTCTCTGGATCAATGGAAATCCCATCCTTTGAAACTGTGTCCCAAAAGTTTCCCCTCAGGCATAGCAAAGATGTACTTTTTAGGATTTAGAGAGATTCCAAACTCTTGACACTTCTGGAAAATAGCCTCTAGGTGCTCAAAATGATCTTTGGCATCCTTAGTAAATATGGTCAGGTCATCTAGATAGATCAAAATTATCTTATTTATAAGCTCCCCAAAGGCTACATCCATGGCATGCTAGAAAGTAGCTCCAACATTTGAAAGATCAAAAGGTATCTTGGCATATGCAAATGTTCCCCACTTTGTAGTGAATGTTGTCTTGTGTTGGTCTTCATCTGCTAACTAGATCTGATTGTATCTTGAGAAACCATCAAGCAAAGAAAACCTGTCTGACCTAGCCACAGTCTACAAAATCTTTTCCATAGAAGGGTAGGGGTAGTGATCCTTTAATGATTCTTTATTTAGGTCTCTGAAATCCACACAAAGTCTTATATCACCATTCTTTTTCCTTACAAGCACTAAATTAGACACCTAGGTTGAGTGCTTAATTGGAAAAATAATCTTTGATTCTAGAATCTTTTGAAGTTCATCTACCATTAGTGGCTCAATTCTAGGATTCACTGGCCTTTGCTTCTGTTAGACTGGTTTTTATCCTTTAGCAACCTCTATGGTATGTTGAATGATGTCTCTATTATAGCCATGGAGATCCTCATAGGTCCAAGAAATCACCCTATCATACTTGTTACACAAAGCAATCACCCTTTCCTTTTCCTCTTGGGTAGTGGCATTGCCTATCTTTAACTTTCTTCCTTCACTAACCTAGATTTCAGAATAGTCATCTTTACTTGCCTTAAACTTCCTTTTGTCTATGCTTACATCTTCAGGGTCAAATAGATTCTCTAGGGTGATAAGTCCTTTTGGAAGCTTATTTGACTTTAGTTGAATAATTTGGTCCCCATAAGCTTCTTCAATCTTAGGCTGTAACTGATCAACAAATTCTCCTGAATGTTGCAGAAACAAGAGTACTTGAAGATCATTATCAAAAACTTGCCAATTTTGGTCATTATCTAGGATTGCTAACCGCACTATAACTTTAACTAACTCACAATTAACAAGTAGGTTGCTTGCTGGGTCAAATTGAGAACCAATTTGTGCCATTCTATCTGCTTTAGTGTTTTGGGTCCTGGGGACAACTTCAATATTGAAGGCATCAAAACCATCTATTAGATCCCAAATCCTATGATGGTAAGACCTCATTCTTACATTCTTTCATATAGCTCTCTCTAATTTGTTTTTCCACTAGTTCTAAGTCTCCTCTAACTATCAGATTCTTAATTCCTCTTTTCATGGCCAACATAAGACCATGCATTAAAGATTCATATTCAACATCATTATTAGTGCAAGAAAACTAAAAGTGTATAGATCTTAGAATTTTCTCACCATTTGGGGTAGTGAGGTAAATACCTACTCTAGCACCATTTTTGCTTCTAGCCCCTTCAAAATTTAAAGTCCAGATTTCATAGTTTCTTCCAGATTCTTCATTTTCAGATACCTCTTTTCTCATAACATTTAGAATTTCTTGGCCTTCCTCAAAAATGACATATGTACCCAGATCGGTAGAATCATAGTTTCAATAAGGATCACTCTGCATCATGGTCATTAATTGACTATTTTCCTCTTCTTGCTGGTCATGTTCAGTCCAGTCAGCTAATTCTTCCACAAAGACTCTCTCTTCCTTATTCATCATGGCATCAGATGCTTCTATCCTTGGGGCTGGTTCATCAGTGATATGATCATTGGACAAAGGTTCTGACAACACTTTCATATTTGTTCCATACTTGGTTCTCAAAATTAGATGTGACATATATCCTATCTTAGCTGTAAAATCTCTAGATAGGCATAGACCAAAGACAGGGGGAATATCTATGACACCACTACATCCTGTTTAACAATTATGTTGGGGCACGTATACAGTTGCAATGGGAGTTGTTTGATCCTTCCTATAGTTTGGATAGACTTTCCATCTAATTGCATGACTCCTCTAGTAAGTGGCTCATATTTTACCTTTAAAGCATCTGTTATCTGCTTTGGCATGACTGTAGTACTAGCTCTAGAATCTATCATTGAGTTATGCAGCAATTTCTTTCCCACTATTAAAGTCAGATAAAATGGATCTATCTTAGATTTACCTACCTTTGGTGCATTGTTCAACAGAACTACTATCTGCAAAGGTGTAGTGTCTTTATGTTAGTCTTTTCTTTATCAGCAACTCCTTCTTTAGCACTAGTAGATTTAGAGCCCACCTATCTTTGTAATGCTTCTTGTAACAGTGTTTTTTGTTCAGGAATAGCCAGCATGTCCCAGATTGACACATGCGCTGGGGTCTTTTTCAACTGCTCTACCACATTCATAGGTCCTTGCACTTGTGTCTTTAGGTAGTAAGGATATCTTGTTCTTTCCAGCATCTGACTAGAGGCTGCTTGATTTTGAACTGGCTGAGGCACTTCCTACCTGGGGACTAGATTATAATGATTTTGGAAAGGAGGAGCTCCAGCAGTCTCATTTTTTGTGACTTTAGGTTGTTCCATCATTCTTCTCTTTGATTTGGTATAATAATTAGACTGTACCAAGGGCTCCTTGGAAGTAGATGTCTCATTTAAGAACACCAAATCTTCATCTTCAATCCATGAAAATAGAGCATGCTGAGGGGCAATTTTCTCTTCTTGCTAAATAGACATCCCCTGCATCTAAGCCATCATCACTACATTCTAGATACCAAGTGACTGATATGGAGGAGTATTAGATGCCATGACTTGACCTTCTCCTCTTCTTTGTTCTGCTATTTTTTGATGTAAATTGCCTCTGGGACAATCTCTAGGCATATGGGCATTGTTGCAAGGGAAGCACCAGGCATTGGTGTCTCCTGCTAAATTATTTTGTCCTGGAACTATTTCTCTATTGGGATTATGAAGAATAACCTATAGAGGTATGGGGACTGTGATCAATTGGTTTGATGGTTGAGGATTATTTTGCCTTTGAGGACCTTGATATTGATTTGATTGATAGGGGTTCTATTTCCTTGGAAACCTTGGTAAGAAGGCTTTGGATAGGAAGTTTGTTGCCTTTTGAGATTAATTATTTCCTTTGAAAAGGTCTTGAGGGTATTATTGACATCATCCATTTCAGATGGTTGAGCACAATGTGTTGCCACACTGGGCTTTTGAGGTGTTGGGAATGTATACATAGACACAGGTGGAACTGCGAGATTAGGAGCTTCTTGTGGCAAGGGGATGGAGATTTCTGGGAACATGGGCATAGGAGGCCATGGAGGCAATTTTCTAGCATCTATCAGGTTGTTCTCAACCTTAACAACTAATTCATATGCTTCTGGCAGAGTCTGAACTTCCAGGGACTGAATCATTATAGATATATCAGAATTAAAAGCTTTGAGGTAGAAGACAATAGCCATACCTAATGGTGGCCTTGCTGTAGCAAGAATTTTGTCCCAAGTCTTTTGAAACTTTGTGTTTAAATCAGTTATGGTTTCTTGTGGTGCCCTCTTTATGGTGATTAATTATCGTAGCAAATATGATTTCTCACCCTTCTCACTAAATCCTGCAAAACAAGCATCACCAAGCTGATCCCATTAGATATTGTATTTGGGGTCAAGGATCTATACTAGTCCAAAGCTTTCCCTTTGAAAGAATATGCTAATAATCTGACTGCTAAATTATGTACAATAATAACATGCATTGTACAAACATCTGATACATCTTGAAGATGTTCTCTGGGTGTCTTAAACTCCTCTCCACTAAAGGTCCCACTAGGCATGCCAAAAACTATTGATGTTTAAAATTGCACAGGTTCCAACACCAACATGGAATGTAGGACTTGCTACTTCAAACAACCTCCAGATTTTAAAGAAGATGGCTCTTCCTATTTTAATGTGGTTTTGAGCAAAGGTAAGGGAAAAGAAATAGGATTACAGATACAATAAGAAAAATCTAAACTATGGTGATGTACCTAAATGAAAAGTATTCCTCCAATTAGCACAGTGAACCAATCCTTAAGATGTAGCTATATTAAACAATAGATATTACATGATTAATATAAACAGATTATAAATGAATAAGATCAAAGGCTAAACTCAAATAAATTTTGCAAAGACATAGATAATATGGACAAGGGCACAGAATAGAGTTCCTTTCATTAATATTCCAGCAACATAAGAGGCACAGTAACATGCACAGGTATATTAACCTTCTTATCAGAAATAACAAAATTAAGGCAAATGATACAATCTGGTCACTACAAAATATCTAAATTCTCTACTTAATTCTTGATAACACTTATCCAAAGTTCGATCCCCCTTCTATTACAATTGCTACGTATTTATAACCATGGACTTGGCCCAAGATTGCCTGCAACAACCCAAATCTTCAACGGCAAAATAGAACTAGAGCTAACTAGGAGTCTTCGACTATTAGGATCTCTTGAATATGTAATTGCTTTATCTCACACACTCATTGGCTAAGGAACAATATATGTGGCACTCTAACTATATTACTGTTAAGACACATGGCAACACCTGCGGGCTTATAACTCCTTTGCCTTCAAAATGAAACACATAGAAAAGTGCACCTATCGTACTCCGCTTTATCTTGGAATTGATACATGTCTCTCTCCGCTAAGCGCTTAAAAATGTATCTTTATGCCCAAGAAACTTACTGCTATGAGATCTATCACCATCTGCAACACTTAGAAACTGAGATATAATTATGGGACCCACTGTATATGTCACTTAACTATCTGCACAGAGAAGTAAAACTAGGACACATGGCACCTTTTGCATGAAAAAAAACTAGACACGCAGCACTATTTGGTAAAACAAGTAACTTATGAAAAAGGTTTCAATGAATATCTCGAAGATTGACACTTGTCACACTCTAGTGCAACTGAAAATCAAAATGCCACAACTCGAGAGCATTGAAATAAAAGAAGTCCCTCCTTTGTTGTTGCCACATGGTGGTCTCCACAACAAGCATGAAACTGTGTCTTAAAACTATATATCCTGCTGATGAAGATGATGTCGAACGTCATGATGATGAAGATAGAGTTTGGCGGTAAGATGAACAGTGAACATCAGGAGGATGTTTGCGCTTGCCGAATGTGATGATGCTGCTGATAGTCGAGTATCATGATGCTGTTGACAGGCGAAAGGCAAAAGGCGATAAGGAAGTGAACAGTAGTTAGCAGGAGGATATTTCATGCCTCTTCGAAATATGATGATGCTGTTTGTGTTAGCAAGAAATATGATGATGATGATAAGCCGATAGGTATTACATACTGCATGTCTAGGATTTTAACATGCTGGTTGTGTTAATGACTCCTCCTTCCCATTTGTAAGCTTCTGTTGCGTTTTCCTTTGCATCATAGTGGTATCAGAGCAAAGGAAGGATCTTCTGGAAAAGATCAGGATATAGCAGGATGTCAGATGAAGAAGGAACATCTGAGATTTCGGCAAGGATGACCAACGTTGAGTTGGCAGTTCTGGTAAAGAAACAGATTGCAGAGAGCAAGGCCGTGAAGGCTCAGAATCAGGAATTGAAGGATGAGTTAGAGAAGTTGAGGAACAGAGTAGGTTCTGGTAGAGAAGAAGATAGGGAAGAAGAAGAGATCCCTAGTTGGAATGAGGAGGTCGTTCCTGCAGACCAGAGACCACTGTTGAACGCCCTCAAGGCCATGGAGAGGAGAACCATGGATGTGAAATTGGATTTGCCAGTGTTTACAGGAAAGATGGAACCTGATTCAGTGATGGAGTGGATAGACTCCTTGAACAATTTCTTTGAAACGGAGGAGATACCAGAACAACAGAGGGTGAAAATAGCCCAGTCAAAAATGAAAGAAGCTGCCTTGACATGGTGGAATTTCGTCCAAGATGATAGAGTACAGGAAGGAAAGTGTAGAGTCACTACATGGAAGAAAATGATGGCATTAGTAAAGGAAGCTTATGTCCCATTGGATTACAGTATCCAATTACACAAGAGGAAGCAAAACCTGAAGCAGAAGGAGCTAGATGTCAGCTCATATACAGAAGAATTCATGAAACTTTGTATGAAAACAAAGGTAAAGGAAAGTGAAGAAGAGAAGGTAGCCAGATACCTTAATGGATTGAGGTTCAACATTCAGGAAGATTTAAGTCTGCATAATCCAGATACAGTTCAGAAATGCTTTCAGTTGGCATTGAAAGTGGAAGAGAAGTTAAAGAGAAAACAAGAACAACACAATAAAGAAAGAGGAAGACAACAAAGGGGTGGAAGAGGTCCTTTTAGAGGTAGAGGACATGGACATGGATATCAAGGAGAATCCAGTCATGACAATAGTAAGGGAAACAATAGTCAGAACCAAGGGGAAAATTATAGTCAGCAAGGAAACTTCAGAGGTAGAAGACCTTTCAGAGGAAGATCCCAGGGCAGAGGATCCATCAGATGTTATAACTGTAACAAAGAAGGCCATATAGCTAGCAGATGTCCAGAAAAGGCCACAAGCTCAACAGGAGAAAGGAGAACAAATCTGATCCAAGAACCTGATAATCAAAGTATGACAGGCTCTAATGCTTTTCAGAGTGTGAATGCTCCAGATAATTATGGATACCCAGAAAGTGGAGAGTCTCTAATGATGAGAAGAACAGTGACTACCATGAAGGTACCTGACAAAGAATCCCCTCAAAGAAAGTCTCTTTTCAGGACTATTTGCAAAGCAGGAGGTAAGGCATGTAAAGTTTTGATTGATTCTAGTTCTACTGAAAATTTTGTGTCTGAAGAAATGGTGACAAAGCTTAAGCTTAGGAGATTGCCTCACCCATCCCCATATAAAGTCTCATGGCTTACCCAAGGTCAGCAGACAATTGTAGAAGAGCAGGCTTGGGTAGAATTTCAGATTGGAGCATATAAGGATAAGTTGTTGTTTGACATTACCACGATGGATGCTTGCAATCTTTTATTTGGTAGACCATGGCAGTATGATTTGAAGGCACAACATGATGGTGTTAGAAACACCTATACAATCACTAAAGATGGTAAGGTTATAAAGTTACTACCATTGACGGAGAAGGAGGAGAAATCTAAAGGAAAAGAGGTGAAGGTAATGCTGATGGAAGGTAAACAGTTCATGAAAGAAGTAGCAGCAGAAGGTGCAGTTGCATATGCCCTAATCCCATGTATGAGGGTGAATAAAGAACAGCAGCAAGAAGTCAAAGAAGAGAAAAAGCGAAGGTTCATAGACCCAGCTATCCAAGAGCTATTGGATAAGTACAAAGGTATCATTTCAGAGGGAATGCCAAGATCCCTACCACCTGTCAGGGATATTAGTCATTGCATAGACTTAATTCCAGGGTCAACACTTCCAAACAAAGCAGCCTATAAGCTAACTCCAGAATAGAATGCAGAAGTAGCCAGACAAATTGAAGAATTATTGGATTCAGGTCTGATTGGGAAAAGTTTAAGTCCATGTGCAGTACCAGCTATACTAGCACCAAAGAAGGAAGGTACTTGGAGGCTTTGCACAGATTCCAGAGCTATTAACAAGATCACAATCAGGTATAGGTTTCCAATCCCTAGGATAGAGGATTTACTTGACTGTTTGGGAGGTGCTAAGTATTTTACAAAAATAGATCTAAAGAGTGGATATCATCATATCAGGATTAGGCCAGGAGATGAATGGAAAACAGCATTCAAAACTAATGAAGGGTTATATGAGTGGAAGGTTATGCCTTTTGGTTTATCTAATGCACCTAGTACTTTTATGAGGTTGATGAATGAGGTTTTGAAAGAGTTCATTGGTAAGTTTGTCATAGTATATCTAGATGACATTCTGATTTTCAGCAACACAAAAGAAGAACATCTCAGACACATAGATTTGGTTCTTAAGAGGTTACATGAAGAGCAGCTGATGATAAATTTAGACAAGTGTTTGTTCATGCAAAAAGAGATCACATATTTGGGTTTTGTCATTTCACAAGGAAAGTTACAAATGGATAAGGAGAAGGTAAGTGCCATATTGTCTTGGCCAACCCCAAAGACTATGAATGATGTCAGAAGTTTCCATGGGTTAGCAACCTTCTACAAGAAGTTTATAAGAGGGTTTAGTCATATTTGTGCAGCCATGCTTGATACCATCAAAGGAGGACAAAAGTGCAGATTTGTTTGGACTCAAAGAGCAGATGATTCTTTTGAAACATTGAAGAAGAAGGTGGCACAGCAGCCAGTCCTTGCACTTCAAGACTTTAACAAAATCTTTCAGGTGGAATGTGATGCTAGTCACATGGCCATTGGAGCAGTACTCAGCCAAGAAGGTAGACCTATTGCATTTTTCAGTGAGAAGCTCAATGATGCTAAAAAGAGGTATTCCTCATATGATTTGGAAATGTATGCTTTAGTCCAGTCACTCAAGAAATGGAGGCATTACTTGATGCCAAAGGAATTCATAGTATTCACAGATAACCAGGCTCTGAGTTTCATAAACAGCCAGGAAAAGCTGAACCACAGACACATGAAATGGGTAGAAACCTTACAAGCTTTTACTTTTACATTGAAGCATAAGAAAGGAGTCAAGAATACAGTTGCCAAGCATGATCCTCCACAGTTGCAGAAGGTTTTGGACACCAGAGTGGTCAAACAGACCCGGAACAAACAGTACTTGGAGTATCTAGTCTCTTGGAAGGGAAAACCTAATTCTGAAGCAGTCTGGATGACTGAAGAGCAGATCTAGAAACATAGTGCAGATCTTCATACTCTCATCTCAAGTGGACTTGAGATTTCTTCTTCTGGGGAGTATGGTGCAGGAGCACCCCTACAAGACAGGATATAGGTTCATTGTCCGCATGACAGGACATTAGTCTATTTTTAGCATGTTTGACTTCATAATGTAATAAGGTCCATTGGACCAATGCATATGTATTAGATCAGCCTAGGAGAGTGTGCAGGTAGTTAGAGCTCGTGATCAGGTTGTCTGAGCTGTCTTCTCCCAGCTGCTTGGAAGCTCCTAGCCGCTGGGAATCGAGTTGGTAGTACTCGTAGGATATTGCTATAAATAACTCAGATCAGTTAGGGTTTGAGATCATATGAGGAAGAGAGTAGTAGTTATGTTATGCTGTACTGGTGATTAAGAGAGAGTAGTAGTTATGTTATGTTGTACTGGTGATTGAGTGAGATCCAGAGATCAGGCCAGACATTGTGAAACATTGTTGTTCGATAGTATTGTAGGAACAGGACATTTGTGTTTCATCTAAATAAGATCTCATCAATTGCATTATTTGGTTTATCAGCTGTTTATGTTTTGATTTCTGTTCTGATTACAGGTTAATGGATCTTTCAACCCTTCCACCAGTTGATTCTGTGAATCGGTGGAATGGTCATGCATGTTAGTTTAGGTTGTATTTTAGTTTTCTATTTATGCATTTCATTGTGTGGGAGATCGATTGGTAGCATGCTATGAATCAACCTAGCATCCTCATGTGCTAGGATTTAGGAAGATAAACTGTTAAGTTTTGATCTGAAGGTGATCCGGCCTGACCATCATGTTTTCTTTGTAAAATTGTGCGGTTCTGTGAGTTTGCATGCAGCTGATGGATATACAGGGATCTGCATGTGCTTTTCCAGATGGAGTGAATCACATCGTCATCTACGAGTATATCGCTATCCGGATCAGGTTATGAAGCTGACGAAGACTGTATGTTTTGAATGCATCAGGATGATATAGGTTGGATATATACTCAGTGTGTATATCATCGTCAGGATCATCTTTCGTGTGTATCCATCGTCCGCATATCGCTATCGCATGCAGAAGTGAAAGTTCACTTTTTGGCTAAGGACCAGAGAGGTCATCATCAGGATATTAAAAAGATCACCGGATATTCATTATCATGTTGCGGAGGATATAAGTGTCTTATATCCTGTTGACATCATCATCAGGTGCATTGACATCATCATCGGGTGCAAGTGACGTCATCATCATTAGGATATTGCGAATATCACCCTATGCAAGTTTATCCTGCTGTCGCTAAGGGTTTTGGCATCGGTGTAAGTCATCGGCATAAAGTTGAGTATCATCATCAGGATGTTTCAATATGACCGGATAAGTCATATCCTGATGCTGTTGTCTGAGTAGTCGGATATCGGGGTGACGTAAGCATCGAAGGAAAGGTGCTTGAAGTTGTCGTCATCAGGATATATGGGAGGAACCAGATATTTTATATCCTGCTGATGAAGATGATGTCGAACGTCATGATGATGAAGATAGAGTTTGGCGGTAAGATGAACAGTGAACATCAGGAGGATGTTTGTGCTTGCCGAATGTGATGATGCTGCTGATAGTCGAGTATCATGATGCTGCTGACAGGCGAAAGGCGAAAGGTGATAAGGAAGTGAACAGTAGTTAGCAGGAGGATATTTCATGCCTCTTCAAAATATGATGATGCTGTCTGTGTTAGCAAGAAATATGATGATGATGATAAGCCGATAGGTATTACATACTGCATGTCCAGGATTTTAACATGCTGGTTGTGTTAATGACTCCTCCTTCCCATTTGTAAGCTTCTGTTGCATTTCCTCTGCATCATGGAGACTTAAACAAGTGACCACTAAGTAGTTATGAACAACATACCTGATCTACATACAAGGGCTAGTAACTACGGAGGCATACCACCACAAACAATATTACTCTACATACTTCCCATACTTAGTTAGATCTTCTTCCAAAGTGAGGTCTCTTTTCCATACCGGTGCACATTGTCTTGTTTCCATCAATGACAACAATTGAACATCCATCAGAATAATGTCTCTTGTAAACAATCTCCCCCTTTGGCATTGATGGCAACACTCAGTGAAAAATGCTTGTGTTACTCCCCCATACTCTGTACACTCTGGTTTTCCATTCTCCTTTAGATGTATGCTTATTTTTCACTACTTTTCCTATCCCCCTTTGACATCAATGGCAAAGGTGTGTGTACAAAATTGTGTCAAAAATTCTTCAAAACTATCATATTCTGCCGCATATATACAGGTAAACATTCCCATCTCAATTTATGGTTGAAAGGAGAATATCATTATAGATAGTCTTTATTAGAGCTATCTCTCCATTCCATCTATTCCATGCACTCTCCAAAATATGCATGTGGCTATTTATTAGAAAGACTAACTTTTCTACCTTTTGTACATTTGATTTGTATCAATTAATGCTTCTGATTTTAAGGCTTCTTCTGCTAGATTAGCCATAGAATCAATTTTTTGACTTATCAGCCCCCTTAGCTAGCACAACCTATCTTTGACTTCTTCCCTTTTCTTCATCAGATTGCTTAAATTGTTGTGAATATTTACAACTTGTGTCTCTTTGGTACTTATTGACTCAACTATCAGATTATATGTGTTAGAGATATTAAGTAGTTTGAGTTCCAAGTGTTGGTACTCATTTTGACCTGGAGGTTGATTTTTCATGTTTGGAGGGTTTCTTCATTCAAACCCTATATTTTCTTGCCCATCGGCATGACCTCGCAGGTGTTTTGGCGATCAAGTGGGTGGTAGTGATATGCCTTCGGGATGACTTGTGTCATCAGCATGTGTTTTTTCTGATCCCCCGACGGGATTGTTCTTGCCGATGGTGTCATTGGCGAGAGTTGGTCTATCGGTGAGGGTTCTTTTTGTTTCTTCGATGTCTTACATCTTGCCAACGGAGGATGTGTCTCGTTTGTTGCCATCGGAGTGACCTTCTGTATCGGTGGATGAGTTTTCAGCTAGCTCGACAGGGTTAGTCATACCGACAAGGGATTTGGAATGAGCATCAACGTAGTGATTGTCATCGGTGAAGCATTTTCTGGGGATGCCGATGTGAGGAGCTTGGCCAATGAGGAGTCATCGGCATGTGTCTGGCCAACAAAGGAGCAGAGTCTAGCTTGTTGATATATCAGTATGACATGAGGTATCAGCTAGAGATTTTTCAGTTGCTCCGACAATGTTGGTCTCGACGGAGATGGGAAGCGAATGTGTTGTTGGTGTGACTTTGTTCATCGGCGAAGGACATTTGTGCTTGGCTGATGGTTCTTCTCTGGCCGATGAGGAAGTTGGAGGCTTTTGGGAGGTGTTCATCAGTGTGACTAAAGGTGTCGGCGAGAGGAATTTCATGTTGGCCAATAGTGTTGGTCTCACCGACAGGGAAATGTGATGTAGCGATCGGCGAGACAATTGAGATCGGTGAGAGGTTTTTTGAGTTGACCGATGGTTTGGGTCTTGGCGATAGGCTTTGGGCTGAGAGGTGTGTGTCGAGTGTGGCAAAAATGCTTGACACCTTTTGTGCATGCAGCCATACTTTTAAAATGCTAAAGTGATCTCTGTGGCATGCATGTGGGATTATTTTCCTGCATATTTTGAGATTTGAGTGTAAAACGCATTTCGGCGGGAACTCCCCATTTGAACACTGCGATAGTTTTCTTGGTGGTTGCGGGTGGTTGAACCATCAATGGTGATAGTGCAGGGGTATGGGTGATGGGACAAGCGATCAGGTTGCCCCATTACGGATGAAGACTTCCGGATGGCAGCACAGGGCTCGAGGCCACCCTTGTCTACTCTCCTATCTGTTGCAGCAATAAATTCTAAGTGCCATTCCTTCTAAGGACTGTATCTGGCAAGTTTTGAATTTGACCATGTAATTAATGCTCAGTACGCTTCTTTGGCTATTATAAGCAAGAAGTGTTACTCATTTTCAGGTTGTTGAAAGTTGAACATTTGGGCTCTGTAATACAATACAACTGATTCGGTTGCTCTGTGTAGTAAAACTTGTGAGTTTATGTATCTTCTGTTGTATGTTTCCTGCATGAATCCACTAATTTCATGGTTAATCTTATATGAGAAATGCTATGTTTGCATGTGTTCTGTTAATTTTGTCTCCAGTATTGCATGTATCTTTCTTCTGAGTCTAGGTATTTAAGGAATGTCTGAGACTCTAGAACATAGAATCCTTGTGTTGAATGTTTGATCTTTTAACTTCTCCTCAAGGGGTAGATTAAATTGTTCTCAAATTGAATATTGGGAAGGGTATACTACAATAGGGATGCCATAAGTATAGATAGCTTAACTCTCTGTATTGGGAGATGTCTGTAAGGTAGATATCACATGTATCCCCTTGAAATCTAGTTTTAGTTGTTCATGTTGATCATTCACAGGTGTATGTCTACTGACTCCAAGCCCTGGATAGGCACCAATCTAGCTTTGTGTTTGTGTTACATACCATGTTCAGCATTGCATCCAAACACATAAATCAAAATCAAACACTAAAACAACCATTAAGATAGTATAATTAGTTTTAGGATCCTTAGTCCTCTGTCCAGAACTGCAAATAGGCCCAAAGCTAGCCCCTTTGTTCTTATCTTACAGTTTTGGTCTACTTATAGGAGGACTCATCTTCTTTCTGTCTTCATCCCAGGCTTTGTATGCATATTCTCATGGATGTTGAGTAGGGAATACCCCCCTAGGTTTTGCAAAGCCTAAAAAAGAAGAGGAGATAAAATATAGAGTCTATCTCCTATACTGTTGGCCCCTGGCCTAGAGATCTTGTTGACAATTGATGGCTACCTTGTAGGTCACCAATAGAAATTAGCGACTCTGCTGGGGATGTGATTTAAAAGTTGTTATTTTTTGTCCTCCTTGGTGAAATATCTGTGTGCCCATCCGAGTCGCAACAAAAATTGGCGACTTTGCTGGGGATTTGTGAAAGAACCCTAATTTTCAAAAGAAATAGTTCCTAGTAATAGGTGGCGACTCCGAAGTAATCTCCCAACTGGTCTAACTAGAATTTATATGCAGGGGTGAAGATGCCAATAGAATCCTTTATTTGAAGAGTTACTAGTAACAAGGAGAATGATGTACTGAAGAAAGGGAGCTGTCTCAATCAGTCATGAGGGTTCCCCCAGAAAAAATGATGATATGCAAGATAACCCTAGGCCATCAGGATAGCATGTGCCTTACTTTTCAAATGCAAAAGATGATATTCAGGGTGCATATGAGAGGCAACAGGGTGGTGGTGTGAGAATGAGGTCAGAGGTGTTCCAAGAATGCCCATTTCTAGACCCTAGTGAAAGGTTTGAAGAGGCAGAGTCTTTGAGAGATGACGAAGATGATGACCAGGATGGTATGAGGCCATCTACCTCTATGCCTAAAGAAGAACAGTTAGCTGAAGAAATTAGAAATCTAAGAGCAGAACTAGAATATCTACAAGCCATGAAAGTCAGAGATGACATGAGGCAGAAAGTGCAAGCTTTAAGGACTACCCAAAATGATTCAATTCCTACCCTTGAGAATGCAAATGTGCAGAAACATTAGCAAAGAAATGAAGTGCAACATCAGCATAATGATCAAAGACAAAATGTGAATGATGCTAGGATACCACTGAACAATGTAAGAAACCAGAAGGAAAATAGAAACATCAATGTTAATCAGTTTGACAGACAGCCCATGCAGCTAGATAGATTCAGATAGCTGGTGTTTGATGGTATTCTTGGGTATCCTAACCCCATTGACAAGCATCTAAGGCTGCAAGTGCCTAAATTTTCAGGAAACAACACTATGTTAGGAGAAGATCATCTAAAGGCTTTTCAAAATGTCATGGATAACTTTGAGGTTGAACATGAGGATGTTTTCATGAAGTCATTCATGCAATCTTTAATAGATGAGGCTAGAGACTGGTACAAGAATCTACCTGACTGGAGTATTTCATCATGGGATGATTTTAAAAGGATGTTCAAGGAGCAATATGGTGACAAGACTGACCCTAGCCTTTTTGTAAATGAGTTCACTAGTATCACCAAAGGATCAAATGAACAGGTTGTTGATTTCAATGCTAGATTCATGAACGTGTTGAACAAATTGCCACATCACATGAGGCCAAATGAACCTATGTGCATTGTGTTGTACATAAATGCTTTTGATGCCAAGACAGCTTATGGATTAAGAGACAAGGGTCCTCACAGCTTTAGAGATGCCTTCAAAGTTGCAACAAATATTTAAAATAATAAAAAGGCATCTGGTAAAACAAACAGAAGGGATGATGGGAAAATTCTGCAGAATCCAAACAAGCCTTAGAACACTCAAGGTAATACATTTGCCCCTAAAGATAAGATAGACAAATTGGCAAATGTTGTTAAGGACCTAAGCTATAGACTGGATAGAAGTGAAAAAGGGACAGGTCCTGATAGGCAAGTCTACCAAAGACAAGAAAAAAGGCCATCATTGCATGATATGCCATATAATACCAATTGGCATAATGGTAAGCCTATATTCCCACATAACAACACAAATCAGAGAACTCAACATGTCAAAGAAACTCTTGATCCTTTAAAGAAAGCTATAAATATTGTTGATGATACTCCATGGTGTCTAATTTGTCAGATGCCACATTCACAGTCACAGTGCATGATTGCTCAGTACCTGTATGATAATGTTGTATCTTGTAATGAATGCAATGAGCCACATTATGTGCAAGATGATGATGTTAATATGATGTCCATAAGAAATGGACACCCTCCTTATGATGCTAATGAGAGTACAGATAATGAAATTCAGGCCTGTCATCAGGCTTCCTATGATGAAGATAATAGAGATAGTTGTGTGTATGCTCAGGGCTCACACAATTTTTTGAATAATTTACAACGACCTTCTGATGAGGAAATTAGGGCCCTCACAGCTGCAGTAGTGGCCCAAGTCAAAAGCAACTACAATCTTAGAGGTAAAACTCAGATAAGCAGCCCAGATCAGCCAAAAGGTATTTCTACAGGTCAGCTAGTGCATGGTCATAAGGGGATTGAACCACAAAAAAGGCAGTGGGTTAATAACAAGCAAAATTTTAGACAAAGAACAGGTCATGAATCTCAAGGACCAGAAAATAGAATCCCCTAGGCTAAAGATCAAAGCAAAGGTTCCCAAAACAAGAATGATGATCAAGGAACTAAGAAAATGAAAGCTAAATCAGTTCAGGATAAGAATAAGACTGTGGAGCAAGCTACAACTGTTATACAAAATTATGCTCCATTTGATATAGCTCAAGTCCTCTCCCAGGTAAAAGTCTCTGTTCCACTTATGGACCTGATGAAGGTTAAAGAAATCAAGAATAGGACAGTATCCCTAATTTCAGGAGTACCTTACCAAGCTAAGCAGAATGTTCAGATCCAGGATGAGAAACATGTCTTATGTAATGAAGAAGATGAGGCTCTTGAGGTTTATTTAGGAGTCACTATGACAAAGTGCCCTTCACAAGTGGAACCATTTTATGTATCCCTGGTTATAAATGGAAAAATAATCAGAAATTGTATGCTTGACTCTGGAGCATCTACAAATATCATGCCTTTAGCCATCATGCAACAAGCTGGATTGAAAATTGACAAGGCATGTGGGAAATGTTATGTTATGGATGCCAGAGAGGTACCAGTTATTGGAATCATGAAGGATGTGGATTTCAAACTGGTAGCATTTCCTAAAAAAAGATATAAAATGAATATAACAGTGGTTGACATCAAGCCACAGTACGGTATGTTGCTGTCAAGAAGATGGGTAGCACTAATTGGTGGAAGTATGCAGCTGGACCTATCATATGCCATGATTCCAATGATTGGCAGGGATGTTAAGCTAATCAGAGAATAAAGATCATCAGAGACAGTGGAAGACCAAGAAGCAAAGGAACAGATATGCTTTGTAAACATTGACTGTGATAACTTCAGGGTTGTCTCAGATGACAGAGAGGATAAAGAGAAAAATGTCTGCATTAAAGTGCTAGACCAGCAAGGTCTATGGACCATGCTTTTTGATGGACCTTGTACAAAAGAGGGCTCTAGAGTTGGAGTTGTTTTCCTGTCTCCAAATGGTAAGCTCCTCAAATTCTCTTTCTTGCTGAGGTTTGTTTGTAGAAACAACATTGCCGAGTATGAAGCTTTACTCTTAGGCCTAAATATAGCTCTCAAACATGGAATTAAAATGCTAAGGGTATTTGGGGATTCTGAGCTGATTGTATCCCAAATTAGAGATAGGTATGCTTCAAAAAGCAAAAGATTGAAATAATACAAGCATGTTGTTTGGGACACCATTGAACTATTTGATGCATTTTCAATAGGCTGGGTAGAGAGATCAAAGAATGTTATGGCTGATTTCTTAGCTAATGTTGCAATAAGGCTAGATGACATCACTTTGTCAGATGTTACAAGTGTGGAAGTTAAAATCAGGCCTGCAGTACCAGAAAATATATGCAGTTAGCAAGTGTTTAATGATGATAAGGACTTGTTAAAATTTTTGCACTACATAGATGAATATGAGAATCAAGAAATTGATTTCCAAACTTTTGTAGAAACTATAGATGGAAAAGAAACTCTTGTGGGGAAAGAAATAATTCAATTGAAGACTAATAAAATCCCTAGAGGGTTAGTAGCTTTGGAAAGAGCTTTTGACAGTAGAGACCAATTGGTCACAAAGACATCTCCCACAAACAAGGATGATTTAGAAGAGATAAATTTGGGGACATCTCAGGCCCCTAAGAAGGTATACATTGGTAAACAGCTCAAACCACACATCAGGAGTATGCTGATTGCATTACTGAAAAGGTATAAACATGTTTTTGCATGGTCATATGAGGACCTAAAAGCCTATAGGGAAGATCTATTCTAGCATGAGATCCCATTGAAGCCTAAAGCTAAGCCATTTAGACAAAGGCAAAGACCTATTAATCCTACCTTAGCTCCAAAGATGCAAGAAGAACTGAAAAAGCTTAGGGAAGCTGGAATAATTGTGCCAATCAGACATTCAACTTGGGTGTCTAACCTTGTCCCAGTCAGAAAAAAGAATGGTGATATTAGGCTTTGTGTTGACTTTAGAAACTTGAATGTATCCTCTTTAAAGGATAACTATCCACTGCCTAATATGGAAGCTATGTTGTAGAAAGTGACTAGTTGCGAACTCTTATCCATGATGGATGGATTTTCAGGTTATAATCAGGTGAAGGTAAAGGAATCAGAATAGTACAAGACTGCCTTCACCACTCCATGGGGAACTTATGTGTATGTTAGAATGCCATTTGGGCCAACAAATGCAGGTGCTACATTTCAAAGAGCAATGGATGTTGCTTTTGTAGGGTTGATTGACTCAATCCTGGCTGTGTATCAGGATGATCTGACTGCCTATTCGAAGAAAGAAGAGCAGCATTGTTTGCATCTAGAGCAGATTTTCATAAGAGAACTAGAGTATGGCATTTCTTTAAATCCAAAGAAATGTGCTTTTGGGGTAGTTGAAGGAAAACTCCTAGGACACATTGTTTCCAAGGATGGAGTCAGGATTGATCCTGAGAGAGTAGCTGCAATTGACAGAATTCAGATGCCTAAAACAGTAAAAGGAGTTTAGTCTTTCTTTGGACAAATAAATTTTGTTAGGAGATTTGTTCCCAACTTTGTAGAAACCACAAGGAACATTTCCAAGATGATGAAGAAGGATACAACTGTCAACTGGGAAAGTGAAGCAATTGAATCATTTTAGAGCATCAAGGAAGCAATCAAGATGGCCCCTATTCTTAAATCTCCTAATTTCTCTAGGCCATTTCAATTATTTTTATTTGCTTCCTTTCACACTGTTGCTGCATGTTTGCTATAGAAAAATGAGGATGGTTTTGAACAACCCATAGCTTTCTTCAGTATGTCCTTGTAGGCTTTTGAGTTGAAATATGATATCATGGAAAAACAGGCATATGCACTAGTTAGAGCCATCAAAAGTTTCAGGCCATACCTGGTAGGATCACATATATTTGCATATGTACCCCATGCATCAGTCAAAGACATATTCACTCAACAGGAGGTGACTGGAAGAAGGTGCAGATGGATAAACAAACTGCAAGAGTTCAACATAGAGATACAAGTTACCAAGTTGGTAAGAGGACAAGGATTAGCCAAGATGATGGCACAGTCAAACTTGGAAGCATGCCAAGTTAATGCAGTCCAAAATGAGAGTGTGAATGTATCAAAGTCTGAATGGTATAAGGATATCATATATTACTTGCAAAATTTAAATTGTCCTTCCCATTTCAGTGACAGTCAAAAGAGGACTTTAAAGTTACATGCAATCAGGTCTGTTATTGTTCAAGGTGAGCTATACTAGAAAAACCCTGATGGTGTGCTGCTAAGATGTGTGGATGAAGATATGGCTAACAATGTTTTGAATGACATGCATAAGGGATTGTGTGGTGGACATTGTACTTCCCAAACAATAGCTCATAAGATTCTCAAAGTAGGATATTGGTGGCCCAATCTCTTTTCAGATGCACAAAGGTTAGTGAGGAAGTGTGATCCTTGCCAAAGATTTTCAGGAAAGTTGAGATATGATGGTGCTTTACCCCTCAGAACTGTAACTATGGACGCTCCATTTCAGCAATGGGGAATTGACTTCATAGGGCAAATTGTAGACAAGTCAAGTGGGGGACACAGTTGGATTTTGGTGGCAACTGATTACTTTACTAAATGGATAGAGGCCATTCCAACTAAGAGAGCTACAAGTAGGGTGGTGATGGATTTCATACTAGAGAATGTTATCATCAGGTTTGGAGTACCATCCAAGATAGTCACTGATAATGCTATGTGCTTCAGATTAGGTGAGTTTATTGATTTTTGCACTAAATATGGGATAAATCTATCATATGCATCACCATACCACCCACAAGGAAATGGTCAAGCAGAATCAAGCAATAAAAGCATCATGAAAATTATCAAGAGGATACTAGATAAGAACAAGAGAGCTTGGGATTCAAAACTAAAGTTAGCAATATGGGCTGACAGGGTGACAGTAAAAAAGGCTATTGGGATGTCACCCTTTGAACTAGTATATGGTGCATCAGCCAGATTGCCCATAAACAATCTCCTGCTAGTTTACAAATTTATCCAAGATAATGATGAGGAGATTGAAGACTCCATGACAGAAAGAGTGAACCAGCTGGTTGCATTGGATGAGAACAGAAGGAAAGCCCACCAGATCAATCTCAAGAGACAACAAGATGTGAAATATCTGTTTGACAGGAGAGCTACTAAAAGGAAGTTTCAAATCAATGATCTGGTGCTCATATGGAATGCAAAAGGTCAAGAAAAGGGTAAACATGGTAAGTCCTTATGGATGGGCCCATATCAGATTTGCAGTACTCATGGGGAGGACTCTTATTTCCTCCAAGCCCTAGATGGTGAAGCTTTGGAATTTCCTGTGCATGGTCAGTTCCTTAAGTTCTACTTTGCATGATGGCCTATCTCTGTGCACATGTGTAAAAAATATGTATATATTGTAAATGTTCTGTACATGTTCGTGCCTTTTTTGGTTTTTGCCTGGTCTGCCTGGAGATCTGGTTCTCGTTGTAGGTTTTTCACCTGCATGTCCCCATTCAGAGCCAGTGTTGGTACTCATTTTGACCTGGAGGTTGATTTTTCATGTTTGGAGGGTTTCTTCATTTAAACCCTATATTTTCTTGCCCATCGGCATGACCTCGCAGGCATTTTGGCGATCAAGTGGGTGGTAGTGATATGCCTTCGGGATGACTTGTGTCATCGGTATGTGTTTTTTCTGATCCCCCGACGGGATTGTTCTTGCCGATGGTGTCATTAGTGAGAGTTGGTCTATCGGCGAGGGTTCTTTTTGTTTCTCTGATGTCTTACATCTTGCCGATATAGGATGTGTCTTGTTTGTTGCCATCGGAGTGACCTTCTGCATCGGTGGATGAGTTTTCGGCTAGCCCGACGGGGTTACTCATACCAATAAGGGATTTGGAACGAGCATTGGCATAGTGATTGTCATCGGCGAAGCATTTTCTGGGGATGACGATGTGAGGAGCTTGGCCAATGAGGAGTCATCGGCATGTGTCTAGCCAAGGAAGGAGCAGAGTCTAGCTTGTTGATATATCGATATGACATGAGGTATCGACTAGAGATTTTTCAGTTGCTCCGACGATGTTGGTCTCACTGACGGAGATGGGAAGCGAAGGTGTTGTCGGTGTGACTTTGTTCATTGGCGAAGGAGATTTTTGCTTGGCCAATGGTTCATCTCTGGCCAATGAGGAAGTTGGAGGCTTTCAGGAGGTGTTCATCGGTGTGACTTGTTAGTGCCTGAATTGACTGGTAGTTTTTTGAGCAATTTTCATTCAGGCACTCTCCCTAAGTATCCAAAAAATGCTCTAAGTGTTGGACCTCCTCAGCAGTTTTCAGCTGCATCATCATATTTTCTTGAGGAGGAGGTCATCATCATCATGTTTGTTTCGATGGTGGTCGGCATCATCATGTTCTCCGTCGACCGGTTTCTCATCGTCATCATCATATTGAAGTATCGGGTGATGTTTGGTTTTTATCCTGATGATGCTGACGAGCTACAGTGCGCCCTGATCTGCTTGCGAGGGTGATTTTTCAAAGTATCCGGTGATCTTGCACTTATCACCTTGCCCAAACATGATGATGTTGTTGCCCCGATATTCTGAAGGGGTTATTCTTTGAGTTGTTTCGACCTGACTTGTTCTTTCTTAAGGGTCGTCGTCATCATCATCATATTTCCAGTTGTTATCCTGCTGCTTGCAGAGGTCATCATGTTTTCTGCCTTCATGATATCTCGCCGGGGTGATATTTCTATCATCGGGTGATCTTGGTTATGATCATCCTGATGATGATGTTGAAGAGTTCTAAGTGCGACCCGATATTCACTAGGGTCATCATATTTTGAACGTCAGGATGATCTTAGTCAATATCATCCTGATGATGTTGTATCACCTCTTGTTCGTTGTTTTGTCATCCTGATGATGCTGACGTCATCCTTATATCAGGGTGATATCTTTCTTTCTGCCTATCTGCATCATGATATTTCCGAAGGAGGGGGTGATATTTTCATATCACTCGAGTGTGTTTGTTCCAGCATCATGATGATGCTGATATCAAGGAGATATCCGCCTGCCGGCTTCGCACATTATCTACTGGGGGTGATCTTTTCAAGCAGCATCATCATATTCAGTTATCGCCCCGATCTTATAGTGGAGCTACAGTTCAACCTGATATTTGAACATCAGGATGATATTTCCAAATATCCGGTTGTCTTCCGAATATCATGATGATGTTAATATGGTGATGACGTCATCAAGGTCCCGGGGGGGGTCATATTTCTAACACTGATCATCTTGAGGAGATCTCCCGATATTTGCAAACATGATGATGACGTCATCCGGATATGAGGAGGTGCGCAGTAGGCAGATATGATGATGACGTCAGCAGGATATGATGATGACGTCATCAGGATGTTCATCGGCCAGACTTTTGGTATAAGCTCAGCAGGAGGATGTTCCTCCGGTGGATCCGGTTGTGCGGGTGAAGGCGAATATCATGCAGTTGTTTTGCGTTATGATGATGACATCAGGGTGATATTTCGGGCAACAGGATATCATGCTGCTGGAGGATGATGATGATGAAGTCTTATACTAGTGTCGTCAGGAGCAAAAGCACTGACATCATATATGCTCATGACCTAGTATATAAAGTGTTAATGAGGTTGCCGCGGGGTGCATGTGGGATAATGTTATCCTGCATTTTTGAAATATCATGATGATAAATATCGGCGGGAAGTGGTTGCGATTAACTGTTTGATGATCTTCCCAAGGCCGCGGGTTGGTGCGCCATCAATGGCGATTGTTGCAGAGGTATGGGCGATGGCGTGGACGGATGTAGTACCTGATTGAAGATCTGGATCCCTAGGCAGTGGCGCAGGGCTCGAGAAACCTTCCTGTCTCCTCCCCTACCTGCTGCATTAAAGTGTTTGAGCGCCATTTCCATGATACTGTGTATCTGGCGGGATTTTTGGTCAACATTGTAATTAATTGCTGAGCACCTACCTGGCTGTTATAAGCAGGTGGTGTTGCTCATTTGAGAAGTTGTTGAAAGTTGTGGATTTTTGGCTCTGTAATCCATAACCAGCTGATCTGGTTGCTCTGTACAGTTTATCTTGTGAGTTTATGTATCTCCTGTTGTAGGACTTGGCATGAATCCACTGATTTCATGGTTGATCTTGTATGAGTAATGCTGTCTTAGCATGTGTTGTGTTAATTCTGTCTCCAGTATTGCATGTATCCTTCTTCTGGATCTGGATGTTTGCTTATGTTTAGATTCTAGAGCATAGAATTCCTATGTTGAATGTCTGATCTTTTAACCTCTGCTCAAGGGGCAGATTAAACTGTTTTCAGGTTGAACATTGGGAAGGGTATACTGCAGTAGGGATGCCATAAGTAGAGATAGCTCAACACTCTATATTGGGAGATATCTGTAAGGCAGATATCATGTGTATCCCCCTGAAATCCAGTTTTAGCTATTTATGCTGATCCTTCACAGGTGTATGTCTACCGACTCCAAGCCCTGGATAGGCACCGATCATGCTGTGTTCTTGTGTTATACACCATGTCCAGCTTTGCATCCAAATTCATATCAAACCATTTCATCCCTCCACCTGTTAGTTGTAGGAGTAGGATTAGGAACCCCCTGCATGCTCTCATACCCAACCAGACATCATGTCCAAGAATGTTGCCAGCCTTGTGATCTATCATGCAGATCTTGGTCCATACATGAGAGTATTCTGCCTGTTGTTGTCAAGTTAGATCTTTCTATCTTTGAGCTTGTCAAGGCTACATCTTGAGTTATAGGGATACCCCCCTTGGTGTGGCAGAACCAGAAGTGAAGGGGAGGAGCTCACGCAACCTCCTGTATTCAGTTGGCCTGAATCTGCCTGTGCATTAGAAGTGGCAAACCCTAATGCTGATTCAGAAGAAATGTCAACAAAATGGCGACTTCGCTGGGGATGGACTAAAAAATGATATACTTGTGGCCCATCCGAGTCACTAACAAAATGATGCTCTGCTGGTGGAATGAACCTGGAAAAGTAGCTTTCAGCTATTGAAAATTTTGTCCTCTCTGGAGAGGTGGCGACTCTGCAAAAAAGATCCAAATGCACATGAAAGATGGATGTATGTGATGTGACAGAAATGTGTTGTTCATTTTTCTGCATCTGTATGAGAAAAGGTACCTTGTTCCTTCCCCTTTATTTGCTGTTTTACTGCATAGGTTAGATGCCAGGGGAAGCCTTAGGTCTTAGACAGACAAAGGATGTCTAAGAGTAAGATTTTTATGAATCCAAGTATGAGTTATCCCATACTTAGTGGTAAAATGTTGGATAAAGGAATAGAAGAGATAAGAAATAGGTTGATATTCTTAGAGGCTGAGCAGGCCCAGTTAAAAAGCAGTAACCCTGTTGTGTCTGCCTGTTAGAAAGCTAAACCTCCTGTCAGCCCTTTTGATCCTTTGTATGACCAACTGGATTTGTCATGGGTGGATTATAAAGTAGAAACTATGCCTGCTAGGATATACTGTCAGATGCCTAGATTTAGTGGTCACAATGTATGTGATGGGAATGCACATATCCAAAATTTTCAAAGTTTTATGGGAAAATATTCATTCAGAGATGAGGATATGTGGATGAGGTTTTTTGTTAGGTCCTTTGATGCAAAAGCAAAAGACTGGTATTTGAGCTTTCCAAAGAAATTTTTTGCCTGTTGGGATGAGCTTGCTGACTGTTTCAAGGAAGAATTTGCAAAAGAACTGGCTGATCTTGTTGCAGAATTGATGAGAATCAGAAAACAAGATGAAGAGCCATGTGTTGATTTCAGTCATAGGTTTGCAATAGCCCTTTCACAGATCCCAGAAGTCTTCAGACCTGATATTTCAGCCTATGTTGGCATATTCTTTGAAGCTTTTGAGGAGGGCTCTAGTGCGTTACTGAGGGATTTCAAGGTGACAAGTATGCAGATGGCATACAAATTTTTAGAAAATGTAGAAGAAATGAGAAATGTGCACCTGCTGAAACCCCTGTCCCCAGGCCTTGGTGTGAATAATGGTTATGAAGCTGCAAATGACCAAATGATTATGGCATCATGTGCAGATAAAAATGAAAATAAAAGCATAGAGATTGAGACTGCTGTATTTGAACATAATGCTAACAATACTGCTCAACTGGATTGTTCACCAGTTGAGGATGCCAGTGAAAGGACTAATGAGGGTTCCCATTGCAATGATGAGGCAGCTGACCATGAAAACAATAACGAGGTTGTGGACAGCAATGAGCAATTTTTAGAATGGACCTGTGGAGACAATTGTGAGTATTGTACTCAAGACAGAGAAGATATAAGCAAACAGAGAAGCAGTCCTATGTGTGACCCATTGCCTACCTTTCAAACACATGGAGATCATGAAGAGCAATCAGATATTGAAATAAGTGCTAGTTCAGAGCATGATTGTTTTTCATTTGATGGCTGTTTTGCTTATGACACACAGGCTGATACTCCTCCACAGAGTGAATCCATTGGTGATGAAGAGGTGTGCTCTGCTGCCCATGAACAAATGGCATACTATGATGAAACTGATGCACCTGGATCACCCATTTATGACACATATGGTGATGAGGATCTGTCTGAGTATGGTGAGGATCTAGATACTATTTTTGGCCTGGATTCTATTTCTCATCCTGATGAAAGAGGAAACAACATACATCAGGTAAGTGACTGTGAAAATGTGCCTGACTTAAAAGAGATGCCAGAGCCTGATCTTTTCCAGCCTAGTGTACCAGATGGTTGTGTACATGATGTACACAATTGTGATTTTGAAAGCTTTTCTTTTGATGAGCCAGCATATAATACAATGAGCCTTGATCTTCCTAGTTGTGTGGTGGACTCTGAGTGTTTCCTATTTGCAGTCCAGCTAGGAGATCATGTTGCAATGCATGATGATAATATAGGTGATGAGTGCTATATGCCATATGAACATGCATTGTTTGATACATTCTGCACCCACATGTCACATGATGCTGAGGGTTATCTGTACAAGGGTGATAATGACAAGCCAAATCAGAAGGTTGAGTATGCAGATGACAAGATTTGTTTGTGGGTGGATGTCTGCAGTATCTCCAAGCTTGACCCAGTGCATGCAGATGAAAACAAGATATTTGACAAAGGGAGATACATGTTTTTCTTTTCTTGGTGGCCTTAGGCCATCAAGTGTGTTTGGTGATGCAGGTATTTGACTCTGTGCCCAATGGATAAGGGACTGGTCTGCATCCCAGAGATCTGGTGTTCTCGCTGCAGGTTTTCACCTGCACGTCCCCAGACAGAGCCATTGTTAGTGCCTGAATTGACTGGTAGTTTTTTGAGCAATTTTCATTCAGGCACTCTCCCTAAGTATCCAAAAAATGCTCTAAGTGTTGGACCTCCTCAGCAGTTTTCAGCTGCATCATCATATTTTCTTGAGGAGGAGGTCATCATCATCATGTTTGTTTCGATGGTGGTCGGCATCATCATGTTCTCCGTCGACCGGTTTCTCATCGTCATCATCATATTGAAGTATCGCGTGATGTTTGGTTTTTATCCTGATGATGCTGACGAGCTACAGTGCGCCCTGATCTGCTTGCGAGGGTGATTTTTTAAAGTATCCGGTGATCTTGCACTTATCACCTTGCCCAAACATGATGATGATGTTGCCCCGATATTCTGAAGGGGTTATTCTTTGAGTTGTTTCGACCTGACTTGTTCTTTCTTAAGGGTCGTCGTCATCATCATCATATTTCCAGTTGTTATCCTGCTGCTTGCGGAGGTCATCATGTTTTCTGCCTTCATGATATCTCACCGGGGTGATATTTCTATCATCGGGTGATCTTGGTTATGATCATCCTGATGATGATGTTGAAGAGTTCTAAGTGCGACCCGATATTCACTAGGGTCATCATATTTTGAACGTCAGGATGATCTTAGTCAATATCATCCTGATGATGTTGTATCACCTCTTGTTCGTTGTTTTGTCATCCTGATGATGCTGACGTCATCCTTATATCAGGGTGATATCTTTCTTTCTGCCTATCTGCATCATGATATTTCTGAAGGAGGGGGTGATATTTTCATATCACTCGAGTGTGTTTGTTCCAGCATCATGATGATGCTGATATCAAGGAGATATCCGCCTGCCGGCTTCGCGCATTATCTACTGGGGGTGATCTTTTCAAGCAGCATCATCATATTCAGTTATCGCCCCGATCTTATAGTGGAGCTACAGTTCAACCTGATATTTGAACATCAGGATGATATTTCCAAATATCCGGTTGTCTTCCGAATATCATGATGATGTTAATATGGTGATGACGTCATCAAGGTCCCGGGGGGGTCATATTTCTAACACTGATCATCTTGAGGAGATCACCTGATATTTGCAAACATGATGATGACGTCATCCGGATATGAGGAGGTGCGCAGTAGGCAGATATGATGATGACGTCAGCAGGATATGATGATGACGTCATCAGGATGTTCATCGGCCAGACTTTTGGTATAAGCTCAGCAGGAGGATGTTCCTCCGGTGGATCCGGTTGTGCGGGTGAAGGCGAATATCATGCAGTTGTTTTGCGTTATGATGATGACATCAGGGTGATATTTTGGGCAATAGGATATCATGCTGCTGGAGGATGATGATGATGAAGTCTTATACTAGTGTCGTCAGGAGCAAAAGCACCGACATCATATATGCTCATGACCTAGTATATAAAGTGTTAATGAGGTTGCCGCGGGGTGCATGTGGGATAATGTTATCCTGCATTTTTGAAATATCATGATGATAAATATCGGCGGGAAGTGGTTGCGATTAACTGTTTGATGATCTTCCCAAGGCCGCGGGTTGGTGTGCCATCAATGGCGATTGTTGCAGAGGTATGGGCGATGGCGTGGATGGATGTAGTACCTGATTGAAGATCTGGATCCCTAGGCAGTGGCGCAGGGCTCGAGAAACCTTCCTGTCTCCTCCCCTACCTGCTGCATTAAAGTGTTTGAGCGCCATTTCCATGATACTGTGTATCTGGTGGGATTTTTGGTCAACATTGTAATTAATTGCTGAGCACCTACCTGGCTGTTATAAGCAGGTGGTGTTGCTCATTTGAGAAGTTGTTGAAAGTTGTGGATTTTTGGCTCTGTAATCCATAACCAGCTGATCTTGTTGCTCTGTACAGTTTATCTTGTGAGTTTATGTATCTCCTGTTGTAGGACTTGGCATGAATCCACTGATTTCATGGTTGATCTTGTATGAGTAATGCTGTCTTAGCATGTGTTGTGTTAATTCTGTCTCCAGTATTGCATGTATCCTTCTTCTGGATCTGGATGTTTGCTTATGTTTAGATTCTAGAGCATAGAATTCCTATGTTGAATGTCTGATCTTTTAACCTCTGCTCAAGGGGCAGATTAAACTATTTTCAGGTTGAACATTGGGAAGGGTATACTGCAGTAGGGATGCCATAAGTAGAGATAGCTCAACACTCTATATTGGGAGATATCTGTAAGGCAGATATCATGTGTATCCCCCTGAAATCCAGTTTTAGCTATTTATGCTGATCCTTCACAGGTGTATGTCTACCGACTCCAAGCCCTGGATAGGCACCGATCATGCTGTGTTCTTGTGTTATACACCATGTCCAGCTTTGCATCCAAATTCATATCAAACCATTTCATCCCTCCACCTATTAGTTGTAGGAGTAGGATTAGGAACCCCCTGCATGCTCTCATACCCAACCAGACATCATGTCCAAGAATGTTGCCAGCCTTGTGATCTATCATGCAGATCTTGGTCCATACATGAGAGTATTCTGCCTGTTGTTGTCAAGTTAGATCTTTCTATCTTTGAGCTTGTCAAGGTTACATCTTGAGTTATAGGGATACCCCCCTTGGTGCGGCAGAACCAGAAGTGAAGGGGAGGAGCTCACGCAACCTCCTGTATTCAGTTGGCCTGAACCTGCCTGTGCATTAGAAGTGGCAAACCCTAATGCTGATTCAGAAGAAATGTCAACATGACTAAGGGTGTCGGCGGGAGGAATTTCATGTTGGCCGATAGTGTTGGTCTCACCGACAGGGGAATGTGATGTAGCGATCAGTGAGACAATTGAGATCGGTGAGAGGTTTTTTGAGTTGACCGATGATTTGGGTCTTGGCGATGGGCTTTGGGCTGAGAGGCGTGTGTCGAGCGTGGCAAAAGCGCTCGACACCTTTTGTGCATGCAGCCATACTTTTAAAATGCTAAAGTGATCTCCGTGGCATGCATGTGGGATTATTTTCCTACATATTTTGAGCTTTGAGCATAAAATGCATTTTGGCGGGAACTCCCCATTTGAACACTGCGACAGTTTTCTTGGTGGTTGCGGGTGGTTGAGCCATCAATGGCGACAGTGCAGGGGTATGGGCGACAGGACAAGCGATCAGGTTGCCCCATTATGGATGAAGACTTTCAGATGGCAGCACAGGGCTCGAGGCCACCCTTGTCTACTCTCCTATCTGTTGCAGCAATAAATTCTGAGTGCCATTCCTTCTAAGGACTGTATCTAGCGAGTTTTGAATCTGACCATGTAATTAATGCTCAGTACGCTTCTTTGGTTGTTATAAGCAGGAAGTGTTACTCATTTTTAGGTTGTTGAAAGTTGAACATTTGGGCTCTGTAATAGAATACAACTGATTTGGTTGCTCTGTGTAGTAAAACTTATGAGTTTATGTATCTTTTGTTGTATGTTTCCTGCATGAATCCACTGATTTCATGGTTAATCTTATATGAGAAATGCTATGTTTGCATGTGTTCTGTTAATTCTATCTCCAGTATTACATGTATCTTTCTTCTAAGTCTAGGTATTTAAGGAATGTTTGAGACTCTAGAACGTAGAATTCCTGTGTTGAATGTTTGATCTTTTAACTTCTCCTCAAGGGGTAGATTAAATTGTTCTCAGATTGAATATTAGGAAGGGTATACTGCAATAGGGATGCCATAAGTATAGATAGCTTAACACTCTGTATTGGGAGATGTCTGTAAGGCAAATATCACATGTATCCCCCTGAAATCCAGTTTTAGTTGTTCATGTTGATCATTCACAAGTGTATGTCTACTAACTCCAAGCCCTGGATAGGCACCAATCTAGCTTTGTGCTTGTGTTACATACCATGTTCAGCTTTGCATCCAAACACATAAATCAAAATCAAACACTAAAACAACCATTAGTATAGTATAATTAGTTTTAGGATCCTCAGTCCTTTGTCTACAACTACAAATAGGCCCAAAGCTAGCCCCTTTGTTCTTATCTTATAGTTTTGGTCTACTTACAGGAGGACTCATTTGCTTTCTATCAGCATCCCAGCCTTTGTATGCATATTCTCATGGATGTTGAGTAGGGAATGCCCCCCTAGGTTTTGCAGAGCCTGAAGAAGAAGAGGAGATAAAATATATAGTCTATCTCCTATACTATTGGCCCCTGGCCCAGAGATCCTGTTGATCATTGATGGCTACCTTGTAGGTCACCAACACCAAGTCCTTGATTTTATCCTCTAATTTCTTTGTAACTTCTAGCCAAGATAAGCAAAATTTATATATTTTACAAGCTTCTTCAATGTCATTCTAAATGCATTTTATTTATTTTTAATAGAGTTTCATCATTTGCTAACATGGTTTTTAATTTAATCAATCTCTTATCATCAAACTCTTTTCTGACTTTTGCCTTTGTAGATTTTTCAAATGATTCAAAATGTGTACTCATTAAGTTTAGTAGCCCCTTGAGTTGATTAGCTGAGGATAATAAAGTATCCTTCTCGAATGTCGGAATCATCTTCTCTAGAATGTTGGATGCATCATTGATTAATTTACTATCTTGAATATGTGATTTTAGGATTTCCTCTTGTGCCTTAGCTTGAATAATTGATACTAATTTGAACTTCTATACAGGTGACATTGAGGGTAGATTAATTGGTCCTTGAAGAAGTTCAAATTCATCTACATCTTGTTGTCCCTCAGAATCAACTGAGACAACTGTAATGTCTCTTACTCTAGAAGATACTTCTTCTTGACTTTGCTCTAGAGGATCCATGTCAATGTCTTCTTGTTGACCAATATTTTGCTCTAATGCAGGCCTCTCATTAGATTTCTCAGGCCTTTTCTCTTCCTCTTATTCTTCCATTTTTGGAGAAATAGTATCAGTTTGTTCTAAGCCTTGATGTGTGCTGACTTCCAAAATAGATGTGTTATCTCCAATATCAGTTTCCTCTCTATTATAAATGGTTAGAAGATGATGTTCCTTCAACACTCTTAGAATGATTTCCTCTATCTCCTTCACCACTTTCTCAATGTCATCTGACATGAGAGTATTCACTCTTCTCTTTGTTTTGAACTCCTTGCCGAGTGCTTTGGAGATGTTTGATTTTTCTTCTGGGGAAATCTCTGGACATAGTTTTATCAAAGTATGTTCTTTGAGTTGAAGGACTTTTACCATTGCAGCCTCTTTTCTAGTAGACATTATACTACTCAAACTATCTAGAAGATCAGTTATTATCTCAATTAGGGCCTTGTTGTAAATGTTTAGGTATTCTATAATAGAAGTCTCAATGATTCTCTTATCTAGATCATTATATTCATCATACAATTATGCAATGGGTTTTAGATTACCATCCACTGTTATGGATTTGAGAACATCTTCAAGGATTATAGTTGCTTCTTCTATCTAAGGTACATCTTGCTTTTGCCTTTTCATAGGTTTACCCTTACTGGAGGGTTTCTTTTCACTAGTTTCAAAGGTGTTTGTAGCCTCAGTTTTCATCTTCCTTACTTCTTCATATGATTATGTTTCTTCTTCATCAACCCTTATAATTTCATGCATCCTTTTTGTTTTGGTTTTCACCCTTTTTTGCCTAGGTGCCTCCATACTTGTAGATTGTGTGGGACCAAAGGATGTAGATGTTGAACCTCTTGTCATTCTTTTTGATATTTCAGTCTTCTCCAGTTTCTTCTTAAGCTCTTCTAGAGCCTTGACTAGTTCACTTTCTTCTTTTTCTTTTCTAGCCCTTTCAGCTTGTACTTTTTCCCTTGCTCCTTTTACTTGTTCTTTTGTGAAGCCTTGTTTCATGGCATAATCCTCCACTATTTTCCTAGCCTTTCTTGAGATTATAGGTTTTCTTGTTTCAACAAGCATTTTTACAATTAATTCCTCATAAGTCCCAAATCTTTCTTCATTGAGATCTCTTGGTTTGCTTAACATGTGTTGAACATAGTTTTCCAATATTCCATCTACCTCATATCCCATAGGCATGACCCATATTGTTCTAGGCTAAACGACCTCCATCAAGCATTGATCTTTTGTCACAATAAAGCATATAGTGTCCTTGTATTTTTCAACAACTACTCTAGGGATTCTTTCCCTGGATTGCATTGACTTCTAAATTTTTTTGAAATAGCCCCAGAGGGCTATGTTCTAGGCATCAAGACTACCTATGCTATTAATATGATTTCTAATTTGAACTGCATTAGGTTTATCATTTATCTAGAATAGATTCTTCATACCTGGCAACTCTTGCATGAAGTAGAAGAATAAATAATAATCAATGTATGATACTTGAATGGATATTTTTGCGCTTTGGTCTTCCTTAAATATTCCATCAGCTGTTGATGGAGCAGTTCACAAATATCATACTCTGCATCTTCTTTCACCATCTCAAATGTTGTGTAGATTGTTGTACCAGAGACTAAATTCTCCCAGTTTGAGGAATAAACTTTGTATCCAATAACCATGGATGCAAATCTTACTACATGGTCTTTAATATCATTGATTGTTAGTGCCCTTTTGTCAAACTTCACTCCGGTGGCTACCGTTACTGTATCATTCTTCACCGCTTTCATGGTACCAATCCGGTGGAGCTTAGTCCAGTTACTAACCTTATAGCATATTTTGTGATCTTAAAAGGTCTCTCAACCCACATGAATTCATCATGAACCCTGCTCGATACATACTAGACCCATTCATTCTCAATGAATGTCAGAAAATCAATGTACTGGATGAATTTATTTGTTTCCAATGCCTTGTATTCTTTCTTCAAATCATAATTCTCACCACACAAGTGATTTAGGAATAAATCTATGAGTTTCCTTTTTCCATGTTCTTCTAGGGCAACATGACTATAAGCCCTAACATCCTTTGCATGCAAAACTCTATGTGGAATGTCTGAAAATGCACCCATTTGATCGACTTAGGTTGATTTGAATGGATTTTTCTTAAATTTCGGTCCGGCTCGCTTGATGATATCCACTACTTGTGGGTTGCCATTTCTATTAATAATCAAACAAATTTGTGAAAGGGTTTCAAGTATAAAATACCTCTTTGACCAGATTAGAGTTGTTCATGATCTTACCTTGAAATGCTTTGGAGAACACTGTAGTCACTTTGAATCTTTCTTTAGTTCACTTTAGACACTTGAGAGATGGAATGCAAAATGATTTCTCCTTCAAATACAATTCATTTTAACCTTCGCATGCCAAAACCTAAGTGTCATTAATATCATCTTTCAAAAAGATGTCAAGCACTTTTCTGATAACCACAGACACACTAGATTACTCCACAAATCTTTGCAATTGATCTTTTTCTTGAAGAACTTCCTTTAAAAGATTTGTCATATGATTTTTTTCATCATATCTTTGTGCTAGATTCCAACACTGGCTATCTAGCCAGGGGGTTGGAAATTTCAATGCAACTCCCCCTAAGCCAGAGTTCCCAATTTACTTCTCGAAGGAAGTATCTGCACCAGAATCTAGTTCGGATCCATCCTTGGTATTGATAACATCTTTCTTAATCCAAACCTTGGCCATTTCTTTCTTAGTTTCAACTGGATCAACTTTTTCCTTTCCCTTATCATTCCTCTGCTCTATTTTCCTTTCTTTAGTATGGCAGTTTCTTTCCACATTCTTGCTTCTTCAAAACTTTGCAACATGACCAAACTTGTTGCAATTGTAGCACACAATACTTCCATGTCCTTGATTGAATGAATTCATCATTGATCTGCATTGATTAGCGATGTGTCCAAATCTATTTCATGCAAAACATCTTCTAGTGAATGATTAAGTATTCCTTGAATTGTGAAAGCCATTACTTACCGAACTTCTACATTCACTTGATCTATGGCCAATTTTCTTACAATTGAAATATTGACCAGAAAATGATGGAACATTTTGATTCTAGTTTATTCTACTCCTACACTTAGTAGCCTTATGACCAAACTTATTGTAATTAAAACAATATCCATTGAAAGATGGGTACCTTTGAGCATTTGGTTGTATGACCAAAGGTCTTCTAGGTCTTCTTCTTTGATTCCTAAAATGATTTCCTTTGTTTTGCTTCCTCTAAAATTTTTCTTGGCTGATTTTGAACTTTCTCCTTTCTCAAATCCTAAACCTTGCTTGTCATCTAAACTCTTCTAGCTTAAAATCAACTCCTCAAGCTTTGCAAAGCTTGTTTTGAATTTTTCTTTGTAGCTATTAGCTACTTCCAGATCAAATTTTAGAAGTAGCACTTCTTCATCCAAATTTTCACATTCCTCTAACTTATCCTCAACAACTTGATTCAGATGCCTTTCAGTTTAGTGTTTCTTTTCAACTTCTAATGTCAAACTATTTAGGATATCATGTGCTTCATCTATTTTATCATTTAGCTCCTTGTTTTTTTCTTTAAACTTCCTGACTTGCTCTCTTAGCTTTAGGATGCATTCATCAACTTCATGAATATTAGCTTTTAGATCCCTGATTTCTGCCTTAGATTTTTCAAGATCAATAAGCACTGCTTCTAGTTCTTTGTTTCATAATTTCCAAATCTTCTTGCTTCCATGATTACACTACCTCAGATCTTCCTTAAGCTGTTAGGCCTCTTCCAAGGAACCTTGCTCTGATACAAATTGTTGATAGTAAGGAATACTGAGGGGGGCGTAAATCAATATTCCACAAAACCATTTCTTAACAAGTTTATTTAACCAATCTCCAAAATTAATAATATAAAAGCATAATAAAAATAGAAATAGCAACCATAAAGACATAACACATGAACACTAGGATTTTTATGTGGAAAACCTAGAAAGGGGAAACCCATGGTGAGTGTCAGCTCACAATATATTAATGTAGCACAATACTGGATTACAAGAAGGCTCACTACCTTAGGGCTCATTGCACTATGAAGAAGTGCTCGCTGCCAAGAGAAAGGAAGATAAAAGGGAAGGTTTGGCTCATTGCCAACATGTGACTAGTGAGAATGCATCTAAGAATGCTAAGGTGCAGTTTCTATTAAGCTCAATAAATAGACTCAAAAGTCTTCATAATGTTAATTCTGCTATCTCTTGCTCTACTTCACATATGCTCTATTTTTCTACCCCACTATCTTCTTTAGATCACAACTCAGCCTTAGATTGAATTTCCACTCTTATCACAATATATTCTCTACTCAATACCTCATCAATGCCAAAATCCATCGAGTATATATATCTACAATTAGATTTACCACAAAAATAGGTTGGTCACCCAGACATGGAAGGTGTAGCCAAGTGTTTCACCTTGTCAGCTCAAACTTAAGCACAAACAACAATGCCAACTCAAACAATCATATAGTAGTCTTCATATGAGTTAGAATCAATCATTCAATCACTTGAATTGATTGTTCAAACAATATTACTTCTCCGCATATCGATCTGCCATGCATGTCAGCTTGTTCCTCATGAACACACTTGATCAATTCAACTGTTACAACATAACTTCCACTGCGGATCAAATGAGACTCTAAAAATCATATTCAACATTCATCATTGATCTCTTAGTATACCTTCAAATCCATAGAGCATAATAATCAACTGCTGAGAAATGTGGACCTCAAAATTGTTACCCTGTCACTGTGAAACATTGTCAGATTGCAAGACGGTAAAGAACATCTTGTAGAATGAAACCAAAGGAACTTCAGAAGCTACAATTCTTGATTTAGGTAGCCATGATATGTATCTTTTCTAATCCAGAACCACAAGATAAACTTTTTCATAGCCGAGGAATGCAAACCATTTTGCTTCTAGACTATGCATTGTTTCTGCTTTAACTTTGTCTATTCGAACTTGGACAATTCTTCATATGACTACTAGAGGAAGTCAAAAAATGGAGACTTAAACAAGTGACCACTAGTAATTTATGAACAACATACCTAATCCACATACAAGTGCCATTAACTGTAGAGGCATACTACCACAAACACTCTTACTTGCATACTTCCCATAGTTAGCCAGATATTCTTTTGGAGTGAGGTCCCTTTACCATACCAGTGCACTTTGTTTTGTTGCTATCAATGAAAAAAATCAAACATCCATCAGAACAATGTCTCTTGCCAAAAAAATTCACTTCCAACCTCAACATACGGTCCCTTCCTATGTGCGGCATGTAGTCTAGCTAAAACCTTTCCAACATTAGTGTAATACACCCTCATGACTCCAATCTCCATGCATTTCATCCATCTCTGCTAAACAATAGTCCCTAGAAGTTGGGGAGATTATTGATTTAGCATCTTCCATTTATTTAGTTGCCAACTTTGTGAGGCATGGGGCATCCATTGCAAATGTTGCCACCATATCTCCAAACTACATGTTTTTGGTAGCTTGACTAAGACACGAGAGAAAAGATCATGCCCAAGGTGGAGAAATACTATGCTGAGATTGTATCTGCTCTCAATGATGTGCTCACAAAAATTGGTTGATTTGTGTATGACATAGAAATCGAGCATGAGAAACAAGTTAAAACACTAACCTATTTCACCCAAAATCTAAGCTACCTCCAATTGAGCAAATAAAGGATGCATAAATAAAGGAAACTAAACAAGGCTAGTTACCATGCAACCTTTGTTGAAGTGGATGTACTCCTCAAATGGGCAGCATAACCTTTCTTCTCATGGATGTTGGGAATTAAGGTGTCTCAACATTGGTAATTCCTTGTATTATTTCATTGTATTTATTATTTATTGCCTATTGTATAATTTGGACATAAATCCTATGTTCTCATATTGTGGGAGTTGACACGATGATGTGTCATCATACATGGCATATGACCTCATGTAAATTTTTCCTCACATGAGGAGATAAGCATCCCACTTAGTGGTAGGAATATTTTGTGATGTGTCAACATCTTGGAATGTGTGTAAGGGAATATTGACTAAAACGGTCATGACAGATTCCTATGACAAAGTTATAATATGTAAGAGTCAAAAATAGAAGATCCTATGATAGGTATGGACATGTGTCAAGAAGCATCTTTGAAAAAGGCATCTTTAGGTGCCGCAAGGTGGACTATGACATGTTGACGCAGAGCCACAGCTAGAAACGTTAAGTGGGATGGTGGAATTTGATATTTCTTATTTCATCAGCAAGAGTTGCCTAAATGTCTTATTGACATACCCTATCAGCCAGAGAATAACCATCAGCCAACCAAACATAACTTACACTGATCGCTTACCTTGTGCCGATAAAGAATTAACTTTTCGCCTATCGACAGGACCTCCACTATCAGCGAACACCTTGAGTCTTTTGTCAATCTCTATTCTCTCCCCGACACTACCAATACCAGGCTCCACCATTGGCCAGACTATGACTATCAGCACTTCCTATACATCTCACCCCGATGAGCGTTTTCATTTATGTGCCTATCGGCAAAACATACATTGTCGATCACCTGGTGGAAAATCTCTCCGATGCTCCAACTCATACTGATGCTAACAACCTTCATCGCCGAGACTCCACTCTTTGGAAAAACATTCACCTCCTCTGCCGATCACTCCTCTTACTCTGATGCTACAGTGGATTGTATGTCTTAGCATACATACAATCAAATATACAACCACAAAATATACATCTGTGGAATATAGCTAGGAATATTCGCTCTGTCAGCGGTTGACCATTGACTTCGCTCTGTATCACCTGAATGTATATTTGAAATATACATTCACTATATGTAAACCACAAAATGTATTTGATGGATACGCAAAAACATGCAACTGCAGTATACTCACAAAATGTATACAAAAGGTGTATACACGGAACTTGTATTACCTGATGTACAATTGTGATATACACAAAGATTGTATATTGACCCCTTATCAAATCCACAACATATAAACCCAATATATGAATGACAGATACACATGAAATGATCCTTGGATGCAAAAGCTATATACACATCAATTGTATATCCGAACTGTTTTACCTTTATACCTTCGAAACATGCATTTTTGACATGTTTTAACTCCTGATCTGCTTAGCGATATACGTACAAGTACAAATGTGATATACACATAGACTGTATGTCGCATACAAAAGCTATATATCCATCAAATGTACATTTCGACAAAAACCCTCAAAACTTCACAAACTTCACGCAGAAAACATTGAGATCAGGTCGACCTATTTTCTGAGCAACCTTAACTTAGATTTTATCCTTTCACACCCTAGCACATGAGGATGCTAGGATAAATCATAGCATGCTATCACTTGAGCCCAAAAACATGAAATGCAAAAATAGAAAAACTAAACTGTAAACTAAACTACTGTACATGTCCATTCCACCGATTCAGAGAATCAACCGGCGGAATGGATGAATGATTCCATCTCGACTGCAAAACAAGAAATATGATCACACAGATAGATCAAAAATTAGACAAATGAAACAATGGGATCTTCTTTATTTGAATATCAGAAGTGCATACAAATATCTAACTTCATAGTCCCACTGTACCACAACAGTCTAATCTCCAAACACAATCTCTCTGTTTTTCATATGCAATGCTAAACTATCTCTAGAAAACTAATCTAGGGCATAAATAACTACTCCTCTCGAGTAGTACAGACTTGATTCCTAGCATCTAGGAGACTTCCAAGTGGCTGGGAGAGGACAGCTAGCATAACAAACTATAACTGTCAACACAAAATCCTAGATTGACTTAAAACATAAGAATTGGTCACATGGACCTTATTACATCCTAATGTAAAACATACTATAATTATACTTATTCTTTATGTCGAAGGGGTGCTCCTGCACCATACTCCCCAGAAGAAGAAATCTCAAGTCCACTTGAGATGAGAGTATGTAGGTCTGAACCATGTTGGTTGATCTATTCTTCAGTCATCCATACTGCTTCTGAATCAAATTTTCCCTGCCAAGCCACCAAATATTCTAAATATTCTTTGTTCCAGGTCTTCTTGATCACTCTGGTGTCTAAAATCTTTTGTAACTATGGTGGATCATGTTTTGGAATGTCATCAGCTGCTGTATCCTGTAGTAGTTCTTGTTCTTCATCTAGATTATGCTTGTATGGAGTTAAATCACATATATTGAATATAGGTGATAAACCAAAATCAGAAGGAAGTTGTATCTCATAAGCATTTGGCCCACATTTCTTCAAAATCTGACATGCTCCAATCTTCCTCTACATGAGTTTGGTATATTTTCCTTTAGGAAGTCTATCCTTTTTCAAATGAACCCATACTAAATCTCCAACATCAAACTGTACATCTTTCTTCTTTTTATCAGCATACTCCTTATACTTCAAGGTAGTTTGTTGGAGTTGGTTTTTGACCTAATCATGTACCTCTTTTATGGCTTCTGCAAAAGCTTCCCCATCTGCACTAACAGAATCTCGTGTAGGTAGATCTCTCAGCTCCAAAATACCTCGTGGATGTATCCCATACACTATTTGAAAAGGTGATTTCCCTGTACTCCTATTGACAGTATCATTATAGGAAAATTCTGCCTGTGGTAGGATATTATCCCACTTGTCTCCATGCTGTCTTGTCAAACATCTGAGCAAATTCACTAAGGAACGATTGACCACTTCAGTCTGTCCATTCATTTGAGGATGATAGACGGATGAGAAAGACAAATTTGTTCCAAGCTTCTTCCAAAGAGTCCTCCAAAAATGACCAATGAATTTTACATCTCTATCTGACACTATGCTTAATGGCAATCCATGTACTTGTACTACTTCTTTGAAAAATAAATCTGCAATATATGAAGCATCAGCAGTGGTTTTGCATGGCAAGAAATGTGCCATTTTGCTGAATCTGTCCACTACAATAAAAACACTATCATATCACTTTCTGGTTCTGGGTAAACCCAACACAAAATCCATACTAATACTTTCCCATGGTCTGGAAGGAATGGGTAATGGCTGATATAGACTTGCATTAGTGGATCTTCCTTTTGCTTTCTGACATATCACACATGTCTCCACAAATTTTCTGACAACTGATTGTAAATTAGGCCAATAATAATGTCTTCTAGCAAGATCAAGAGTCTTGTCTAAACCAAAATGTCCTGCCATAGCTCCATAATGTTTCTCTTTAATGATGTTCAACCTCATAGAACACCTTGGAATACACAATTGTCCACCTTTGAACAGCAATCCATCTTGGATCAGAAATTCAGAGAACTCAGCATGATATTTATCTCCAAAAGAAGCACATGCCTGATATATCTCTCCAAAATCTTCATCATCATCATACATGGTCTTCAAGGAATCAATGCCAAGACTTTCCAACTGAATCTGGTTGACTGTTAGAGCTCTCCTACTCAAAGCATCAACTACCTTATTCTTGACTCCTTTCTTATGCTTCAATGTGAAAGTAAAAGCTTGCAAAGTTTCTACCCACTTCATATGCCTGTGGTTCAACTTTTCCTGGCTGTTGATAAAACTTAAAGCCTGATTATTTGTGAATACTATGAATTCTTTTAGCATCAAGTAATGCCTCCACTTTTTGAGTGACTAGACTAGGGCATACATTTCCAAATCATATGATGAATACCTCTTTTTAGCATCATTGAGCTTCTCACTGAAAAATGCAATTGGCCTACCTTCTTGGCTAAGTACTGCTCCAATTGCCATGTGACTTGCATCACATTCTACCTAAAAATTTTTATTAAAATTTGGAAGTGCAAGGATTGGCTGTTGTGCCACCTTCTGCTTCAATGTTTCAAAGGAATCATCTTCTTCCTTAGTCCAAGCAAATCTGTACTTTTGTCCTCCTTTTATAGTATCAAGCATGGGTGCACAAATATGACTAAACCCTCTAATGAACTTTCTATTGAAGGTTGCTAACCCATGGAAACTTCTGACATCATTCATGGTTCTAGGAGTTGGCCAAGACAATATGGCACTTACCTTCTCCTTATCCATTTTCAGCTTTCCGTGTAAAATGACAAAACCCAAATATGTGATCTCCTCCTGCATGAACAAACACTTGTCCAAATTTATCATTAGCTGCTCTTCATGTAACCTCTTGAGAACCAAATCTATATGTCTGAGATGTTCTTCTCTTGTATTACTAAAAATTAGAATGTCATCTAGATATACTATGACAAACTTGCCCATGAATTCTCTCAAAACCTCATTCATCAATCTCATAAAAGTACTAGGTGCATTAGATAAACCAAAAGGCATAACTTTCCACTCATACAACCCTTCATTGGTTTTGAATGCTATTTTCCATTCATCTCCTGGTCTAATTCTGATCTAATGATAACCACTCTTCAAATCTATTTTTGTAAAATACTTAGCACCTCCCAAACAGTCAAGTAAATCCTCTATCCTAGGTATTGGAAACCTATACCTGATTGTGATCTTATTAATAGCCCTAGAATCTGTGCAAAGCCTCCAAGTACCTTCTTTCTTTGGTGCTAGTACAGCCGGTACTACACATGGGCTTAAACTTTTACCAATCAGACTTGTGTCTAATAATTCCTCAATTTGTCTTGCTACTTCTGCATTCTGCTCTGGAGTTAGCTTGTATGCTGCTTTGTTTGGAAGTGTAGATCTTGGGATTAGATCTATGCAATTGCTGATATCCCTTACAGGTGGTAGGGATCTTGGCATTCCATCAGAAATGATGCCTTTGTACTTATCCAATAGCTCTTGGATAGCTGGGTCTATGAACCTCTACTTCTCTTTCTTGACTTCTTGTTGCTGTTCTCTATTCACTGTCAGACATGGAATTAGGGCATATGCAACTGCACCTTCTGTTGCTACTTCTTTCATGAATTGTTTTCCTTCCATCAGCGTTACCTTCACCTCTTTTCCTTTTGATTTCTCCTCCTTCTCTATCTGTGGGATCAACTCTGTCACCGTACCATCTTTGGTGATTGTATAGGTGTTCTTAACACCATCATGGTGTGCCTTCAAGTCATACTGCCATGGTCTTCCAAATAAAAGATGGCAAGCATCCATCTTAGTAATATCAAACAATAACCTGTCTTTATATGCTCCAATTTAAAATTCTACCCAAGCTTGCTCTTCTACAACTATTTGCTGACCTTGGATAAACCATGAGACTTTATACGGGGATGGGTGAGGCAATCTTCTAAGCTTAAGCTTTGTTACCATTTCATCAGATACAAAATTTCTAGTAGAACCAGAATCAATCAGAACTTTACATGCCTTACCTCCTGCCTTGCATGTGGTTCTGAAAAGAGACTTTCTTTGCAGGGGTTCTTTGTCAGGTACCTTCATGGTAGTCATTGTTCTCCTCATCATCAGAGATTCTCCACTCTCTAGATATCCATAATTGTTAGGAGCATTCACACTCTGAAAAGTGTTTGAGCCTGTTGCACTTTGACTATTAGGTTCTTGAATCAGATTCATTCTCCTTTCTCCTGTTGAACTTGTTGCCTTTTCTAGACATCTGCTGGCTATATGGCCTTCTTTATTGCAGTTATAACATCTGATAGATCCTCTACCCTAAGATCTTCCTCTGAAAGGTCTTCTGCCTCTGAAGTTTTCTTGCTGATTGTAACTTCCTCTCTGGTTTTGACTATTATCTCCCTTATTGTTATGACTAGATTCTCCCTGATATCCAAATCCATGTCCCCTGCCTCTGAAAGGAGCTCTTCCACCTCTTTGTTGTTTTCCTCTTCCTCTATTGTTCTATTCTTGTCTCCTCTTTAACTTCTCTTCCACTTTCAATGCCAACTGAAAACATTTCTGAACTGTATCTGGGTTATGCAGATTCAAATCTTCCTAAATGTTGAACCTCAATCCATTAAGGTATTTGGCTACCTTTCCTTCCTCACTCTCTTTTACTTTTGTCTTGACACAAAGCTTCATGAACTCTTCTGTATATGAGCTCACATCTAGCTCCTTCTGCTTCAAATTTTGTTTCCTCTTATGCAATTGGATGTTGTAATCCAATGGAACATAGGCTTCTTTCACTAAAGCCATCATTTTCTTCCACATAGCAACTCTACGCTTTCCCTCTTGTACTCTGTCATCTTGGATAAAATTCCACCAAGTCAATGCAACCTCTTTCATTTTTGATTGGGCTATCCTTACCCTCTGGTGTTCTAGTATCTCCTTTGTCTCAAAGAAATTGTTTAAGGAGTCTATCCACTCCATCACTGAATTAGGATCCATCTTTCCTGTAAACACTGGCAAATCCAGTTTCACATCCATGGTTCTCCTCTCCATGGATTTGAGGGCATCAATCAAAGGTCTCTGGTCTGCAAGAACGTCTACCTCATTCCACTTAGGGATCTCTTCTTCTTCCCTATCTTCGTCTTTCCCAGAACCTACTATGTCCCTCAACTTCTCCAACTCATCTTTCAATGCCTAATTCTGAGCCTTTACAACAATGCTCTCTGCAATCTGCTTCCTTACCAGAACTGCCAACTCAACATTGGTCATTCTTTCCAAAATCTCAGATGTTCCTTCTTCACCTGACATTTTATAGTCTTCAAATCTCCCCAGAAGATTCTTCCTTTGCTCTGATACCACTTTGACGCAGAGCCACAGCCGGAAATGTTAAGTGGGATGGTGGAATTTGATATTTCTTATTTCATTGGCAAGAGTCACCTAAATGTCTTACTGACATATCCTATCGGCTAGAGAATAACCATCGGCCAACCAAACATAACTTACATCGATCGCTTACCTTGTGCCGATAAAGAATCAACTTTTCACCTATTGGCAGGACCTCCACTATCGGTGAACACCTTGAGTCTTTTGCCGATCTCTATTCTCTCCCTGACACTACCAATACCAGGCTCCACCATTGGCTAGACTATGACTATTGGCACCTCCTATACATCTCACCCCAATGAGCATTTTCATTTATGTGCCTATCAGCAAAACATACATTATCGGTCACCTCGTGGAAAATCTCTCCGATGCTCCAACTCATACTGATGCTAACAACCTTCATTGCCGAGACTCCACTCTTCGGCAAAACATTCACCTTCTCTACCGATCACGCCTCTTACTCTGATGCTACAGTGGATTGTATGTCTTAGCATACATATATTCAAATATACAACCACAAAATATACATCTGCTGAATATAGCTAGGAATATTCCCTCCATCGGCGATTGACCATTGACTTTGCTTTGTATTGCCCGAATGTATATTTGAAATATACATTCCCTATATGCAAACCAAAAAATGCATTTGATGGATACGCAGAAACATGCAACTGCAGTATGCTCACAAAATGTATACAAAAGGTGTATACACAAAACTTGTATGACCTGATGTACAATTGTGATAGACACAAAGATTGTATATCGACCCCTTATCAAATCCACAACATATAAACCCGATATGCGAATGACAGATACACATGAAATGATCCTTGGATGCAAAAGTGATATACACATCAATTGTATATCCAAACTATTTTACCTTTATACCTTTGAAACATGCATTTTTGACATGTTTTAACTCCCAATCTGCTTAGCGATATACGCATAGGTACAAATGCAATATACACATAGACTGTATTTCACATACAAAAGTTGTATATCTGTCAAATGTACATTTCGAAAAAAACCATCGAAACTTCACAAACTTCACGTAGAAAACACTGAGATCGGGCCGACCTATTTTCTGAGCAACCTTAACTTAGATTTTATCCTTCAAACCCTAACACATGAGGATGCTAGGATAAATCATAGCATGCTATCACTTGATCCCAAAAACATGAAATGCAAAAATAGAAAAATGAAACTATAAACTAAACTACTGTACATGTCCATTCCACCGATTCAGAGAATCAACCAGCGGAATGGATGAATGATTCCATCTTGACTACAAAACAAGAAATATGATCACATAGATACATCAAAAATTAGACAAACGAAACAATGGGATCTTCTTTATTCCAATATCAGAAGTGCATACAAATATCTAACTTCACAGTCCCACTGTACCACAACAGTCTGATCTCCAAACACAATCTCTCTGTTTTTCATATGCAATGCTGAACTATCTCTAGCAAACTGATCTAGGGCATAAATAACTACTCCTCTCAAGTAGTACAAACTTGATTCCCAGCGGCTAGGAGAGGGCAGCTAGCATAACAAACTATAACTGTCAACACACAATCCTAGATTGACTTAAAACATAAGAATTGGTCACATGGACCTTATTACATCATAATGTAAAACATACTATAATTAGACTTATTCTTTATGTCAAAGGGGTGCTCTTGCACCACATGTTGTAACAGAATATGCTATTTATAGCCTGTGTATGACAGATTCTATGACAGTTGTAAGAGTCATAAGAGCATGTCATAGCCCATTTTGGAAATAGGTGACCTCATTGGGATGGGGTGACTTGACAAGTGTTAGGAACATCTTACAGTGTTGGACAAGTGTCCATAGGTGTGGGTTTTGGGCCATGAGGCCATGTTGGATGCCCATCTCAATGTGGAGCCATTTTTGCCTTGTATTTGTTATATAAATAGGTGCTTTGGAGAGGTGATGCATTATATGATTAACAGGTACTATTATACTATCGGATCATCTCTAGATATGAGTGTCAAAGACTCCTACAAGAGCATTGGCATTGTGACTGTATTGTAACCTTCATTATTTACAGAATACATTTGAGTTGTGTTTTGGAGTGTGGGGTTTTTTACCCGATAAGGGTTTTCCCTACATATATGTTGTGTCTCTCTTCTTCTATCTTTCATTCTTGTGTATGTGTTCACTACAATATCTCTATTAGTAGATTAACATAATCTATAATTGTAAAGATAAAATTGAATTTGCACTCTCCTTCCCTTGTTAGATTAGTGTAGGAAGCATTTTCCGCACACCTAGCTTCCTTTCAGTCGGTATCAAAGCTTGATCACCTTTGGTCCTAGTTGTTGGGTAGGGATTTTTTGAGCTAATCTTAGGTTGAGTGGGAGCTTTGTGCAGAGCATTCTGTAATCTTGTTGTAGAAAAGAGATGGCAGGCACATCTAGAAGATTAAAGGTGGAGAAATTCAATGGCACTAATTTTGAGTTGTGGAAACTTAAGATGGAGGACATGCTTGTTGATCGTGACCTATGGGAAACCATATCTGGTGTAAAACTAGCTACAATGGCACAAGCTGATTGGGAACTCAAAGATCGAAAGGCTAAGGGTCTCATAAGACTCAGTCTAGCTAATTCTATCCTATTAAATGTCCATGAGGAGATGACCACAAAAGAACTTTGGAAGAAGTTGGGTGATGTTTATTAGGCTAAATCCCTAGTGAACAAACTTTTTCTAAGGAAGAGGTTGTATTCTCTGAAGATGGAGGATGGAGGATCTGTTGCAGATCACCTGAATGCCTTCAACATGTTAATTGCTCAATTGACATCAATTGGTGTGAAGATGGAGGAGGTGGATCATTGTATGACCTTGCTTTGTTCTTTGCCAGTCTCATGGGATCATCTTGTGATGGCTATTGGGAGCACCACATCCACTTTCACAATGTATGAAGTGGTATCTTTGTTGTTATCTGAAGAGATGCAGAGAAAGTCTTCTGAGGTAGCCAAAGAGGCTCTTGTGGTTCGTGGAAGACCTAAGGAGAAAGGGAAAAAGAAGGACAAGAAAGCTAAGAAGGGCAGATCCAAATCCCATGGGGATCCAAATGTCCTAAAAAGTCCAAGGCTCTCTATTGGAACTGTGGCAAAACTAGGCACTTTTGAAAGGAATGCAAGGAAGAAAAGAAAAAGAAGAAGGAGAATGTCCTAGATTCAAATTCTGACAAATCACAAGATGATGGTGATGTTTTCATCGCATCCTTGGCCACCCATGCATCCTGTATGTTAGGGTAAAATTGCAAATAGGATAAATGAAGAATCAATAATGATAAAACCCTAGCAATGCACAATGAAGCACAAGACAACATGAAAATTAAAATAACAAATGTAAATGCAAACTGATCTCCACACTATGCTTGATTTATCTCCATTGCTCTTCTCCACCTCGCATGAGCATGCAAGATTTTGAAGGATTATTTTTGGAAGAATGTTGGGTGCTCACTTCTGCAGCATAACATTAAGATGAAGATGCTAGAATGAAGTATGCAAAGGCTCTAATGATATTTCAACAGCATGTGGATACTTGAGAATCAATACATGCTAATGATAATTGGCAGAATAATGGTACTTGAAGCTCAATGCATGCTAATGGCTTGTGAGGGGTTTGATTTATAGGAAAGGCTTGGTTCCAATAGATGGCTGAGATTAAAAAGCTAATTGATTGATGTGGATGGCTAGGATTGATTCAGTTATCCCACTCTTCAAGGGAGTTGTAGTCATTTGACAAGTGTCAAGGAGAATAGGGCTCATGTGTGCTTGTGTACATAAAAAGTACTACATATAAAAGATATTAAATAAAAAGCTGTTGTACCACTTATATTTTTTAAATGAAAGAGGCACACATGTCGACTAAATGATAAGATAAATTAATTAAATAAATAAAATTTATTTAATTAATTGGAAAGTCGGCTTATTAATTCAAATAAAATATTTGAATTAGTTGGAATATGAGTTGGATATTAATTAAATAAATAAAATTTATTTAATTAATTGGATAGTGGGATTAGGACATGATTGGGAAATTAATTAAATAAATAAAATTTATTTAATTAATTGGCTAATGGATAAATGGGATTAAGAGTGGGATTTAGGACAAAATGCTACATGATGTCTAGGATAATGTTTTTGACAAGGTGTTGCTAGACATGAACAAAGTTGGGACAAATTTGGGTGTCTACATTTTGCCCCTCTTTGAGATGATGTTCGAGATGATAAGCTTTATGTCGAGTAACATCATTTCAAAGAAGCTAAGGTGTGGATAATTGATAGGGATGCTGCTGCTGATGATGATGATGATGATGATGATGATAATGGAAACATAGGATGATGATGGAAAGATAGGATGATGATGCCCCCTCGAGAGGATAGGTGGGTTGGACAAACACAGGTATGCTCTCGAAAAGAAATGGCTTGGCTACAAAAAGAAAGATAAGGGTAGAGAAAGAAGAAATAGATATGCGTTATGCTGCAATGAAAGGTGAGCAACCATGATGTTTGATATAGCACTAGACGTTATGCACCAAGGTATAAGGATCCAGGGTGACAATGTGTCTCATGCCCCAGTGTAATACAACCTTGTTTGGATACAAGATATGAATATTAGCTGGATTGATACTGATATGATGCAAATGCAAGATAAAATGATAACACATACAAGCAAGCAAGCAAGCATGCGCAAATGATACAAAAACAAACAAGGTATTGCCCCTGTCAAGCTATAAACCAATGATTAATTGCTGATTAATTGTTTTGTTGGGAGTGTTATCATGGCGGGGAAAGCTATATCCCTAGATCAACACAAGGTTATTTGCTAAGTTGGTTGGCTGGTTGATTGATTGATTTGGCTTACAACAAGGCTAGGATCAAGACCATGGATTGCGTTTGGATAACTTGGCTTGATTGATTAACTTGATTGGTATGGCTTTAAGGATTGACTTACATTTGGTCATTGCCTTGAATGATTTGAAGATGAGAAAATGATTAGATTGATTTGGTTTGATGAAATGTTGACGATGAGATGATATGTGGTGGATTGAGCTGCTTTTGATTTGTTGGAGTAGTTGGATTTATTTTGATGGTTGGCTTGATGTGCTTGAGGTGATTTGCTTTGGTGTTGATGCTGATGATTGATAGGATTTGTTTGGATGATTGGATTGTTTTGAATGATGATAGTGATGGTGTGATGATTAGAGTGTTCACGCAATCTAAGCTTAAGCAAGTGTTCTCAATGTGCTCAAAGGATGTAAAACAAACAAGGTATTGCCCTGTCAAGTCATAAACCAATAATTGATTGTATGATTGATGATGATAGTGTTGTCATTGTGGGGATAGCTATATCCCTAGATCAACACAAGGATGTGGGAACACTATATCCCATTGATGATGATTGATAATGATTGATTGGGCTCATGACAAGATTAGGATAAAAAACTTGTTGATTTGATTGGATAATGTTCCTTGATTGATTAGCTTGCTTGATATGGATTAATCTGACTTGGATTTAAGATCATTGCTAAGATTGATTTGATTGATATGATTGGAAGAAGTGATTGATTGAAATGGATGAATGAATGTTATTGATAGGAAGAATTGATGATGATGATTTTGATTTTCTTTTGATTTTTTGAATATTTGATTTTTTTGGATTTTTGAGATATTTTATTTTATTTTGGATTTTGGATGAATGTTTTAGAAAATGCCAATGGATTTACAATTGGGTAGCCTTTGTGCTTAATACCAATGACAAGGGAAAAAACCAAGTCTAGGTGCAAGGGATGGATAAAAGGATGGGTGATAGTAAATGGGATGGTAAGATCATGAGAGTTGGATGGATAGATAAGAGGATAGGCCATATAAGGGATGGATGCTTGCCTCATGATAAATGGATAGGTAGGATATAGTGGAAAGCTCATGATAAATAGATGGGGATAAGCTATAAGATAGAAAGCTAATGATAAGGATACACCTTAGTGGATGGATCATAAGGGAGCTAGGATGTGATCTCCAAAGGCTATGTTGCATAAGAAGAACTTGCCCCATTCTAGGTGGTAATGCTTAGGATTCTTTGTGTGACAAAGTTCATGACCAAGGGATGACATGATGGATTGGATTTGGATGGGATGGATAAATTGTCAATGGATAGGACTTGGTTTGGAAAGAAGGTATGCCAAGAGATATCCAAACATGTTTCAACATTTTGCCCCTATATCTTCATCAAGATCAAAAGAAGGAAAGAAGGATAGACTCAACATGATAGGTATGTGGATGTAATGGCTAATGATGGTAGGATAGGATATGGCAAGACAGGACATGATAAGATGGAAAATGATAGGTTGGATGAGACAATGTGCCCCCAAGTGTAAGTGGCATAGAAGATCAACCTACACATGACGCCTGTTTGCTAGGTTTTCATCATGGTACTTATCCAAGGTGCCTGTTTACCAGGTTTTCACCATTGGACGAAGGGATTTCTCTTTACTTTTTTGATTCTTTTTGCTTCTTTTGCTTTTTTTTTTCTTTTTTGCTTTTAGATGTGTTGACAATTACACATGGCGCCTGTTTGCCAGGTTTTCACCATGGTAATGGATAGGAGGGACTCAAGTGTTTAGTGCTATGAATGTGATGGTGTCCCATTAGAGATGGATGTCATTGCATGGACCATGTCATTATGCTCATAGATGTTGGTAAAGGGATTGCATAGATGAGAGATGGATTAGGTAGATAATGTATTATGAAGGGAATGATGGTAGGGTAGGCTAGTCACTTATGATGTGGATTTATACAGGCTTATGGAATGAAGATGGATGAAAAGTTTATGCCAAAGCATGGACCATAGGGTTAGCATGGAGGAGATATGTAGGGTAATGGATGAAGGTTGGGGAGATGTAGTTATGTGGAAGTGCTGCGGAGTGGAAGGGAACCATGACCAACAGTTGCACACACCGTGATAAACATTGAAGCTTTTGATTGGATGGTGGTGTAGGAAGCAATGGAGTTGTTTTCTTAGGAGATGGTTGATGTATGCATTTGGGGACCCACATAGATTTAGTATTTTTCATGATGTTGTTTTGCTTGTGGGATTTTTGAAGAGAATGGAAGTTTTGGATGGAAGTAGGCTTTTGGATGGATATAGGTGGTTGGGATTCTTGAGAGGTGGATGAGGATGCCTCATTTGACTTGCTAGATATTTGCTTAGGAACCCAAACCATTTTACTTTTGGGCTTTGCTTTTGGAGGTATGGGCTTGGATAGCTTTGTGAATGTACTTTGCTTTGAGTTTGATTCTTTATGTCCTAAGGTATGAAGACCTTTAGGATATTTGTTGATAGGATTTTTAGCTTTATAGGTAGAGGCATCAAAATTTTTGCTTTTGAATCCCATGGGGTGGATGGAGTGAATGGAATTATTGGAAGCTTTATGCTTAAACGACGTGTGCTTTTGTTGGTCATGATTAGGGATGTAAGGATACTTATGAATGATATGTATGTTAGGTGTTGGAAGCAATGGTGGCAAGGTGGATGGAGGGATATTTGGAGTTGGTAAAAGTGGAGGTAAAGTGGATGGTGGAAGGTGTACGGTCACATGCTTTTGACATTTATAGGATGATGGAGATGAAATGGCAACATATGTGTTGGGTAGATGATGTGGTTTGTGATGGAAAGTGGTAGATTTAGGATGCATGAAGGGATTACCAATATCTTGGCCTTGTTTACCTTGGGGTGTGTATCCAAGGCCATATGAGCATGGAGGAATCTTGACATGGTTTGGCTCCAAAATACCTTGTTCATAAAGGCCTAGACCTTTGCCTTTGTAGTTCATGTTTTGGAGTATGCGATGAACAATGGGACTAGGTGTGCTTTGAACACTAGACTTGAGTTCATTATTGGATGAAGAAGGTGAAGTGGATAGAGGTTGTTTTTGTCCTAAGGAAGAACACTCATGTATAAGGGTGGATAGACCAATAGGACATGATGGATTTGAAATGGGATCGATGGTGGATGTGGAAGGAGGATCATTAGGATCTTGATTAGCATTGTGTTCACTAAGATCCAAGTTATTTGTTTGATATTTTATGCTTACTTGGGGGACAAGTGTCTCATCATGACAAGTGCATGATTGCTCATTATGGATAGGGCTAGATGGCAGATGACTAGGAGCAATGTGGATATCTTGCTCATGGATAGATATAGGATTATGGATAGGATCAAGGTGCTCATGGATAGCTTCTTCATAGGTATCATCTTGATCATAAAGAAGGTAAATGTTATGGATGGGTTGCATGAAAGTGTTTTGATCTTGAGTTGGATTAGGGCTTAATGTTTCCACATGCTTAGGATTAAACCTTTGACATACCTCTTGAGTTGCTTGAATGGAAGTAGATGACTCTTGGATAGGCTCTTGGTCAACAACATGAGAACATGATGACTCTTGACTTGGATTCATAATAGGAGACTCTTGAATAGGCTTGATGGCTTGTAGGTCACATGATGGGCTTGAAGGGCTAAGAATATTAATTGAGGGCTCTTGGATAGGCTCAAGGATAGGTGGACCACATGATGGGATTATAGGCTTGGACATGACCTTTGGAAGTTCTTTGGTTGGCTCATGAATGGGTGTTTGACATAGAGGTAGTTTATTCCTAGCTAGTAGCCAATGGATCACATCCTTCACAAGGGTATGTGTAGATGGGAAATATAATGGATGAGCAATAATAGAGGATGATGTTGTAAGCGTAGGACTAGGATTTTGATTGGATGGAAGGATAATGGAGTTTGATGGATTAGGATGTGGACTAGATGGGTGTGACACATGGGATTGGGATGATGTGGCATGATTTCTTATTGTATGTTGATACACCTTGTAAACAATTGGGAAAAACATGGGGCATGTATTTGTATCATGACCTTTGGTCCTATGGTATGCACAATAATCATGTTCATCATATGGACTTTCTTCACATGGTTTGACTTCGGGAAGTTCAATGAGTTTTGCTTCAAGCATCCTTTGTAAAACTCTCTCAGCCATATCCTTTGGTGAAGGATTAGAATGACATGGTGATGAAGGTAATGGAGGGCTTGGTAATTTGGAAGGTAGAGGGATTAATGGACTAGGAATGGGATCACATGGTGGTGTTGTGATAGGGCTAGTAGGCTCATGTGTTGGCATGTGATTAGATGATGAAGGCCACTCTAGATTGGTATCTCTCTTGTCAAAGGTTATTAAGTCTTGCATAGGATAACTTGGGCTCATTTGATTTATGTACAAGGGGCCTTTTGGACTTGGATGTGCTTCTTGTTGGAAAGATGGACTTAGGTCTATCAATGGTGCTTGGTGGTCTTGTTGAAAAGGTGTACTTGGACTTGCTTGATTTATGTACAAAGGGCTATTTGGACTTGGATGTTGTTCTTGTAATATCACTTGGTTGCCTTGTGGATGGGCTTGATAGTGCATTGGAACAGTGGCATGAGGGATTGGATAAGCTTGAGGTGGATATTCATAGGTTGATGTGGCATTGACTTGGTGAATAGGTGGATTAAGTTGATAGGAAGTGGATGGATATGACATGTGGCTATAAGGTGGATTAGGTTGGTATGGAATGACTAAGGTTTGTTGTACTTATCGAGCTTGACTAGTAGCTAAAAGGTGTTGGACTTGGGCTATGAAGTGTTGTAGTTGAGGTGATTGACTTGCATGGGGTTGAGCTCTTTGGATGAAGAAGTGTAATATTTCAATGGCATCTTGGTTTAGGGGTTGTGATCCTTGATAAAGATTTTAGAGGAATCTTTGGAATTTAATTTCTAGGTCCTCTAGTGTAGACATGTTGTCACTTAGTGTTTGTCTTAAGTCCTTTTAGCAAGTGCTTGTTTAGGGATTTTAATGATGATGTGGCTTGTTTGGATGACTTGGCTATGAAAGGTTGGATGATGACTAGGCTATGTTTGGGATGAAAGTGATTGGGTTTGAATGTTATTGGAAGAATGTGTAGGATGACTTGTCTTTATGTGTTTGGGTGTTTAAAGCTTGATTTGGCAATATTCAAACAAATGATTATGCATATACACACATGAATCACTCACGCAAGACACAAGCAAGTTGTTAGTTTGAAAGAATGTGATGATGGTTATGCAAGCACGTGAAGACATTTCAACAAGTTCTAGTCAAGGCAAGGCCACTACCACAAGGAGGTTCTAGTGAAAATCCAGGGGACCGGCACCCCACGAGCATCTAGCAAGCCACTTAAGACTTTAACTAACCCTACTAGGAGTTTTAATATACACAAAGGTACGCCTCCTTTCGAGTTAGCACTGTATGGTGAGCGCTAATACCGGTTAGACTTGGCTTTCGCCTTGTCCTCTGATTTTTATAGCGGACCGGATGAAAGTACCGCTTGAGGTCATTCCCTTGGGGTGGATACCAAGGCAGGCCTCTAAGGCTAAACAAAAGCAACACAAGTAAATATTTTTGATCTTCAAGTTCGTGTTGGGACGCGAGGAGAGAGCATACACATTTACTTGGTCACACTCGCATGGGGTTCATTAACCTTAGAAATTCAATGTGTGAAAGACAATGCAAGCACTTATTTGTTTTAAAGCCTAAATCCAAATGTGATAAAAGACAATGGTTCATTTTAGCCCAATTTTTTGATGTGAATTTGCAAACAATTGTTCATTTTATGCCCAAAATCCAAATGTGTTTGCAAACAATGATTAGAAGATGAGAAATGAAATGATTGCACCTGGTTAATTCGCTATCCAAATTGCTATAGATGTTGATGTCAATGTTGCTCCAGCTCCTTATGATCACCTACAACATAAAAAAATGATATTATAATGCAGGCATAAAAAAATAGGCTCATCAGGCAAGAAAAATTGTAATTTTAGATGCATAGCCGAATTAGATTTGATTATTTCGATAGATTTTTAGTTTGAAAATTAAAAAATCAAAGAAGAGATCCTCATTAATTTTTAGAGAGCTTTCTGAAAATGTAAAGAAATCAGAAAAATTCCCTGATTTACGCCCAAAAATGTGGATTTATGAAAATGGTATAGTCGGCAAAGATATGATATTTTCATGCTGTAAATGACCTCCAAATTAAATCTACAAAATGTATACCCTAATTAAAATTTCAAGAGCTTTCTAGAAATATAAAAATTTCTGAAAAATTCGCTAATTTGCACCCAGAATTGTGATTTTATGAAAAAACATAAAAACGTGATAAATCCCGCAAAAATTGCAATAAACCCAAAATTTTTCTGCTGTAGCTTCCTTATATCATTGAAAAACTTCTGCTAAAATCTTGTAGAAAAATTTGCAGCCATTTGGAAGATATGATGAAATCTTTGAAACCTAGGGTTTTGTCCAAAAAGTAGCAGATCTGCAACAAAAAGTTAATTAAACCTGCAAAACTCAACAATGGGGGTTAGATGAATGCAAATTTTTACTACAAAAACCTACAAAAAAGATCAAGCAAAGTGAGTCCCACCGAGCGTGCCAAATGTATGTTAGGGTAAAATTGCAAATATGATAAATGAAGAATCAACAATGATAAAACCCTAGCAATGCACAATGAAGCACAAGACAACATGAAAATCAAAATAACAAATGTAAATGCAAACTGATCTCCACACTATGCTTGATTTATCTCCATTGCTCTTCTCCACCTCGCATGAGCATGCAAGATTTTGAAGGATTATTTTTGGAAGAATGCTGGGTGCTCACTTCTGCAGCATAACATTAATATGAAGATGCTAGAATGAAGGATGCAAAGGCTCTAATGATATTTCAACAGCATGTGGATACTTGAGGATCAATACATGCTAATGATAATTTGGCAGAATAATGGTACTTGAAGCTCAATGCATGCTAATGGCTTGTGAGGGGTTTGATTTATAGGAAAGGCTTGGTTCCAATGGACGGCTGAGATTAAAAAGCTAATTGATTGATGTGGATGGCTAGGATTGATTCGGTTATCCCACTCTTCAAGGGAGTTGTAGTCATTTGACAAGTGTCAAGGAGAATAGGCCTCATGTGTGTTTGTGTACATAAAAAGTACTACATATAAAAGATATTAAATAAAACGCTGTAGTACCACTTATCTTTTTTTAAATGAAAGAGGCACACATGTTGGCTAAATGATAAGATAAATTAATTAAATAAATGTAATTTATTTAATTAATTAGAAATTTAGCTTATTAATTCAAATAAAATATTTGAATTAGTTGGAATATGAGTTGGATATTAATTAATTAAATAAAATTTATTTAATTAATTGGATAGTGGGATTAGGATATGATTGGGAAATTAATTAAATAAATAAAATTTATTTAATTAATTGGCTAAGTAGGATAAGGATATGATTGGGATTTTAATTAAATAAATAAAATTTATTTAATTAATTGGCTAATGGATAAATGGGATTAAGAGTGGGATTTAGGACAAAATGCTACATGATGTCTAGGATAATGTTTTTGACAAGGTGTTGCTAGACATGAACAAAGTTGGGACAAATTTGGGTGTCTACACATCCAATGATGTGTGGTTGATAGATTCTAGTGCATCATTCCACATGACCTCGCATCGAAGCTAGTTCATGAAGCATGAAGAGTTCGATGGTGGAAGAGTGTATGTGGGTGATGATTCTCATCTAAAGATTGTTGGTCTTGGAAGAGTCTCAATCCGATTCCTTGATGGATGAGTGAAGGGGGTTAATGGGGTTATGCACATCCTAGGCCTAGCATGGAACCTGTTTTCTATAAGTATGTTGAATGATGCAGGTGTGTAGGTTGTCTTTTTGAAGGATGGATGCAAGATGACTAGAGGATTTATGGTGCTTGCGAAGAGTACTTAGAGAGGTACTCTGTTTTAGCTGGAGGCATGCACTTCATAGTGCAATAGTTCTTCTGACTCGAAGAAAAGAGCTGCAGTCACTTCATCCCCACCATCTGAATGAGTAGTGAAGAAATCTTTTGTAACACATTCTGATGGTAGTGCACATGCTTTGGAAGTTAAAATTCATGCTGAAAAGACTATGTTATGGAATTTGAGATATGTCCACATTTGTGATAGGGGTCTTAGAACCCTAAAAAATAAAAACCTCATTGAGGGCTTAAATGATTGTAATCTCTAGTTCAAATTTTGCTAACATTGTGTATATAGAAAGCAAAACCATGTTCAGTTTTACTCTAGTTCTCACAAGTCTTCTGGTGTATTGGATGTTATTCATTTTGATGTGTTTGGTCATGTTAATGTTCCTTCAATTTCCAAATCTATATATTTTGTATCTTTGATAGATGGTTATAGTAGAAGGACATGGGTTTATTTTATCAGAGGCAAGACTGAAGTCTTTAGTTGGTTTAAAGAGTTTAAAGCTTTTACTGAAAATCAAACTAGTAAAAAGATTAAGTGTTTGAGAACTGATAACGATGGTGAGTTTTGTTTGGTAGATTTTGATAAGTTCTTGTTGGTAAGACACCTATGGAGGTGTGGTCTAGTAAGAAGCCTTCAGTTAGACATCTTTGTGTTTTTGGTTGTGAGGCATATGCACATGTGCCTAGGGGGAAACAATCTAAATTGGAGAACAAGGCTGTTAAGTGTATCTTCATTGGCTATGGTGTCAGTGTGAAAGGATACAAGCTTTGGGATCCTGTGGCTAAAAAAGTGTTGTATAGTAGAAGTGTTATCTTCAGAAAGCTAACACCATCTTCCATTGTTATACAGCCAGAACAGACAGAAAAGAAAGAGGATGTGGTTCAGTTTCCTTCTACCCCTAAGAAGACTGAACAGATAGACCCTGTGAGACTTGATGATGAGGAGATATCTAGCAGCTCTGAAAGCTCAGAAGAAGAAGCAGAACCTCAACTTCAGTAATTGAGGAGGTCTACATGAACAAGGAAGCAACCTGATAGGTTTGGTTATTCATTGCATGATTCTAGTTGTGCTTTTGCCTTGCTTACTAAAACTGATGAACCTAGAACTGTGAAAGAGCCTATGGGCATGAAAGATGTAGGTTCCTGGAAGGAGGCCATGGAAGATGAGATGGCTTCTTTGGAAAAGAATAAAACATGGGACTTGGTGCCTTTTCCTGAAGGACAAAAACATGTTGGATGCAAATGGGTGTTCAAGAAGAAATTTAGTGCAGATGGTAGTGTTGAAAAGTACAAGGCCAGACTGGTTGCGAAGGGGTATTCACAAGTGGAGGGAATTGATTACGGTGAAATTTTCTCTCCTATTGCAAAGCTGACATCTATTCGGTTCCTATTATCTCTTGCAGCAGCTTGACTTAGAGGTGGAGTAGATGGATGTGAAGACAACTTTCCTTCATGGTGATTTGGAGGAAGAAATCTACATGTCACAGCCAGAGCATTACATAGAGAAAGGTAAAGAAAATTTGGTTTGCAAGTTGAAAAAGTCTTTGTATGGTTTGAAGCAGTCTTCTAGGATGTGGTACTTGAAATTTGATGCCTTTGTGTTCTCAATTGGATATTTGAGATCAAAATCAGATCATTGTGTGTATTACAAGTTTGACAATGATTGCATTGTCATTATTGCATTGTATGTTGACGATATGTTGTTAATTGGGAATGGTAAGAATATGATTTCTGATTTGAAGTCTCAATTGTCAACATAGTTTGAGATGAAAAATCTAGGGGTAGCCAGGTACATTCTAGGAATAGAAATTAGAAGAGATAGCTAATAGAAAACTTTGGGTAAGCCAGAGTAAGTATGTGAAGACCATGTTGGATAGGTTTAGCATGGCAGATTGTAGACCATTGTGTGTTCCTGTTTCATTGGGGACAAAGTTTTCTGTTATGATTGTCCAAAATCTCTTAGTGAGGTGGAGGACATGAGCAGAGTACCTTATGCTAGTGTTGTTGGCAGTTTGATGTATGCTATGGTTTGTACAAGACCAGACATTGCCCAAGCATTGGGAGTCCTTAGTCGATTTATGACTAATCTTGGATGGGTACATTGGGATGCAGTTAAGCGAGTGTTTAGATATTTGAGGGGTACTTCTAAGTATTCCATATGTTATCATGCTAATGTTACAGGACCTCCACATTCAATTTGTATTTGTGGATTTGTGGATTCTAATTAGGCAGGTGACATTGACAGCAGGAGATCCACCAGTGCATATGTGTTCACAATGTTTGGTGGTGCAATTAGTTGGATGAGTAAGCAATAACCTATTGTTGCTTTGTCCATGACAGAAGCTGAGTACATGGAAGAAACTCATGCTTGTAAGGAAGCCATTTGGCTTAAGAGATTGTGTTCAGATATGACAGCTATGACAGATTCTATGACGGTTGTAAAAGTCATAAGAGCATCTGTCATAGCCCATTTTGGAAATATGCAACCTCATTGGGATGGGGTTACTTAACAAGTGTCAGGAACATCCTATAGTGTTGGACAAGTGTCCATAGGCATGGGTTTTGGGCCATGAGGCGATGTTAGATGCCCATCTCAATGTGGAGCCATTTTTGCCTTGTATTTGTTATATAAACAGGTGCTTTGGAGAGGTGATGCATTATATGATTGACAGGTACTGTTATGCTTCTGGATCATCTCCAAATAGGAGTGTCGAAGATTCCTACAAGAGCATTGGCTATGTGACTGTATTGTAACCTTCATTGTTTATTGAATACATTTGAGCTGTGTTTTGGAGTGTGGGGTTTTTTACGCGATAAGGGTTTTCCCCACATATATCTTGTGGCTCTTCTTTTGTCTTTCATTCTTGTGTATGTATTTTCTACAATATCTCTGTTAGTGGGTTAACATAATCTATAATTGTAAAGATAAAATTGAATTTGCACTGTCCTTCCCTCATTAGATTAGTGTAGGAAGTGATTTCCGCACACTTAGCTTCCTTTCAATGAAGTCTTGGAGTGAAAATGGTAGAATTATGTTGCATTAAGAAGTTGATTTGTTAAGGGGTGAGCTCCAATTTATAGATTTTTGGAGTCTCAATTGGATGGTTGGGATTGAATTGAGAGGTCAATGGATGAGGATGCTTGAGAGCTCTCAAGCAAGGAGAGATTGACAAGTGTCATGATAGGATTGGTGGATGGGAGATGTCCTTGGATCAAGGAGGAATGAAGGGTTGAGATTTGACTTTGGGAAGATTGGAGGGATGAGATTGACTTGATAAATAGGAGGTATGGGTAAGATTTGATTAGAATTTTAAATTGGGAAGCATGGGTACATGACCAATTTAAAATTAGAGGAAAAGGGATGAGTTGGAATTTATTTAAATTTTAAACTAGGAGCATGGGTACCTGCTTAATTTAAAATTGAAGGAATAGTGGATGGAGGACAAAAGTACCTTTGTGCATGGGTCCTTGACCATGCCTTTTGTAAGAAGGCCATGTGGACATGTACAAGAGGCTCATTGTACATTTGGAGGAATGGAGAGGATTTGACCATGATTAGATTAGAGATTAGGTTGTGCAAGTGGGGGATTAGGTTAGTTAATTAGGTTTAGGTGACCTAATCAAAAGTGTAGAAAATAAAGAATTAAATAAAGGTAAATATTTATTTAATTTATGGGATGGGATAAAGGGATATTAGATAAATTAAATTTATCTAATGTTTGGACTATAGAGGGTAGGGATAAATGATTAATAAATCATTTTTGCTAGGGCTAGGTACCAATGCAGGTACGAATGAATAGTAAATAGTACATGAATAGTGATTTTAACAATAAAATATTGTAAAATCACATATTGAAGGGGAATTGGTTAATTAACTATCTAAACATGCCTTTATTAAGTTAATTGTGGAGAAATGGTAGTTTAGGGTTGTCTAGAGATGATTAGTGATGGTTTAGGGATGCATAGGGATGAATTGAGGATAATTAGGAATGAATTAGGGATGTTTAGAGATGGTTAGTGATGGTTTAGGGATGAATTAGTGATGACATGAAGAGTGGACAATTTTAGGTGTCTACATTTTGCCCCTCTTTGAGATGTTGTTGCGAAGCAACATCATTTCAAAGAAAGATAAAACATAGCATTGGATAGGATATAGAAGAAAGTGATGGGGTTAGCAATAAAGATGCCCCAATCACTCAAAGCAAGAGTGACAAGGAGGAATGATGGTAAAGATGATGGTAGGGATGATGCCCCCTCGAGAGGACAGGTGCGTTTAAGAGCATGGGTGCACTCTCGAAAGGATGCAGAGGGTTGGATTTGAAGGACCACATGGATTGGGGGATGAGAAAGGATGGGTGATTTGGAGCAAGGGGGCAATGCGGGATAAATGATTAAGAAGAAGGATGGGATGAAAGGATTAAGGAGGATAGTGGATGAATGCAACATATGCATGCCTAACATAATACCAACTTGTCTAGATGTGTGAGGAACAAAACTTAGAGCATAAGTCCTTAGTGCACAAAAGGTATTGAATGACCTTAGATGGAAAAGGACAACTAGTATGTAAAAATTTGTTCCAACACACACAAGATATGAATATTAGTTGGAGAATGCCAATACTTGACCCCATGGATTATGTGTTATGTTGCACTGATAAATGAGAGCCATCCTTGTTTGATATGGGATGAGACATTATGCACCAAGGTATAAGGAACTAGGGTGACAATGTGTCCCATGCATAAAAGCCAACCGATTAGGTCACAAGAAACCCTATGCCATAATAGCACCATGATATGGAAGACCATGATACTACTATGGCAGGTACATTACAAGGACCCTTATTGATGCAAGATAAAAGATAATGCATATACATAAGCAAGCACACATGCACAAAATGATTCATAGACAAACAAGATGTTGCCCCTGGTCAAGCTAGAAAGCCAAAGATTGATGGATTGATGATGACTGATTGTGTTATTGACCATAAGAACAACACGAGGATTGGGAATGATATATCTCGATGATGATGATGATGGATGTTGTGAATCAAAGGCTTGCAACAAGGCTAGGAACAAGACCATGGATGCGATTGGATGATTTGGATTATGATGCTTAGCTTGGGATGCCCATTGATAAGGATGATCTTGTGATTTTGGATGTTATGGAGATTTGGATATTTGGAGATTTGGATTATTGGTAGTGGATTTCATTGGGTTGCATGAGGGTAGACTTTAGCTAGATAGAAATGACAAGGGAAAGCCAAGTTTATTGACTAGGCACGATGGGGTGATGGGGATGAAGTGATAAAGGGATAATAGATAATGGATAAGAAGAATGAGTGATAAATGGTTAGTGGATAAGTGATAGGTAGGTGATGGATAGGGAGAGGATAGGATGGGGAGAGATGAATAGAAGAAGTGTGAAGATGATCTCCAAAGACTACATTGCTTAGGAAGGGAATGCCCCACTCTAGATGTGTCATGCATGAACCATGTGTCATGATGGTGGGGATGGATGGACATTATAGGATATGCTTAAAAGGAAGGTATGTCAAGGAGTGTCTAAGGCATGTCTTACATACATTGTCCCTATCCTTAAAAGGATCACAAGTGGGGAAGGAGGATGAAAGGATGATAGGATCGCATGGGAGATATGGATAGGAGATGATAGGATAAGTGGATAGAGCTAGTGAAGGGGATTAATAGATAAGTAGATGGATGATAGGATGAGGATGGGGAAATGTGATGAATGGGGAGATAATAGGCTAGGTGAGAATTGTCCCCAAGTGTAGGGTACAAATGAAAAAGCAATTACGCATGATACCCACTGTTGACATTTCTTCTGAATCAGCATTAGGGTTTGCCACTTCTAATGCACAGGCAGATTCAGGCCAACTGAATACAGGAGGTTGCGTGAGCTCCTCCCCTTCACTTCTGGTTCTGCCGCACCAAGGGGGGTATCCCTATAACTCAAGATGTAACCTTGACTAGCTCAAAGATAGAAGGATCTAACTTGACAACAACAGGCAGAATACTCTCATGTATGGACCAAGATCTGTATGATAGATCACAAGGCTGGCAACATTCTTGGACATGATGTCTGGTTGGGTATGAGAGCATGCAGGGGGTTCCTAATCCTACTCCTACAACTAACAGGTGGAGGTATGAAGTGTTTTGATATGAATTTGGATGCAAAGCTGGACATGGTGTATAACACAAGAACACAGCATGATTGGTGCCTATCCAGGGCTTGGAGTCGGTAGACATACACCTGTGAATGATCAACATGAATAGCTAAAACTAGATTTCAGGGGGATACACATGATATCTGCCCTACAGATATCTCCCAATATAGAGTGTTGAGCTATCTCTACTTATGGCATCCCTACTGCAGTATACCCTTCCCAATGTTCAACCTGAAAACAGTTTAATCTGCCCCTTGAGCAGAGGTTAAAAGATCAGACATTCAACATAGGAATTCTATGCTCTAGAATCTAAACATAAGCAAATATCCAGATCCAGAAGAAGAATACATGCAATACTGGAGACAGAATTAACACAACACATGCTAAGATAGCATTACTCATATAAGATCAACCATGAAACCAGTGGATTCAAGTCCTACAACAGGAGATACATAAACTCACAAGAAAAACTGTACAGAGCAACCAGATCAGCTGGTTTTGGATTACAGAGCCAAAAATCTACAACTTTCAACAACCTTCAAATGAGCATCACAATCCTGCTATATACAGCAAGGGCGTGCTCAGCCTTAATTACATTGTTGACCAAAAAGTCCCGCCAGATACATAGTACCAGGAAAATGGCGCCCAAACATTAATGCAGCAGGTAGGGGAGGAGACAGGAAGATTTTTCGAGCCTTGCGCCGCCGCCTAGGGATTCAGATCTTCAATCAGGTACTACATCCGTCCACGCCATCGCCCATACCTCTGCAACAATCGCCATTGATGGCGCACCAACCCGCGGCCTCGGGAAGAACATCAAACAGACAGTCGCAACCGCTTCCCGCCGAGATTCATCATCATGATGTTTCGAATATGCAGGATAACATTATCCCACATGCACCCCGCAGCAACCTCCTTTGCACTTTATATACTAGGTCATGAGCATATATCATGTCGGCGCTTTTGCTCCTGACGACACTAGTATAGACTTCATCATCATCATCCTCCAGCAGCATGATATCCTGTTGTTCGAAATATCACCCTGACGTCATCATGATATTTGAAACATAACCTTCATGATAATCGGGCACAACCTGATCCATTGGAGGAACATCCTCCTGCTGAGCTTATACCAAAAGTCTGGCCGATGAACATCCTGATGACGTCATCATCATATCCTGCTGACGTCATCATCATAACTGCCTACTGCACACCTCCTCATATCCGGATGACGTCATCATCATGTTTGCAAGTATCAGGAGGTCTCTTCAAGATGATCAATGTTAGAAATACGACCCCCCGGACCTTGATGACGTCATCATCATATTAACATCATCATGATATTCGGAAGACAACCGGATATTTGGAAATATCCTCCTGATGTGAAAATATCAGGTTGCACTGTAGCTCCTCTGTAAGATCGGGGCGAAAACTGAATATGATGATGCTGCTTGAAAAGATCACCCCCAGTAGATAATGCACGAAGCTAGCAGGCGGATATCTCCTTAATATTAGCATCATCATGATGCCCGAACAAACAAACATATATCCGGGTGATATGAAAATATCACCCCCTCCTTCGGAATATCATGATGCAGATAGGCAGAGAAATAGATATCACCCTGATATAAGGATGACGTCAGCATCATCAGGATGAAGAAACAACGAACAAGAAGTGATACAACATCATCAGGATGATATTGACTAAGATCATCCTGACGTTCAAAATATGATGACCCTAGTGAATATCGGGTCGCACTTAGAACTCTTCAACATCATCATCAGGATGATCATAACCAAGATCACCCGATGATAGAAATATCACCCCGGCGAAATATCATGAAGGCAGAAAATATGATGACCACCGCAAGCAGCAGGATGACAACTAAAAAATGATGATGATGACGACCCTTAGGATAAAACAAGTTAGGTCGAGCAACTCAAAGAATAAGCAACATCATCATCATGCCTGCGCAAGGTGATAAATGGAAGATCACCGGAGACTTTGAAGAATCACCCTCGCAAGCAGATAAGGGCGCACTGTAACTCGTCAGCATCATCAGGATAAAAACTAAACATCACCCGATAACTGAATATGATGATGACGATGAGAAACCGGTCGACGGAGAACATGATGATGCTGACCATCATCGAAACAAACATGATGACGATGACCTCCTCCTTAAGAAATATGATGCTGCAGTTGAAAAATGCTGAGGAGGTCCAACACTTAGAAAAAATGGGCAAGAAGATAAAGGCTTCAAATGAAGAAACCTCCTGATCATGACAAATCAACCCCTGGTCAAAATGAGTGTCAACACCCACAAGGGGTTTTCATCATGGTACTTACCCAAGGTGCCACAAGGAGTCATTTTCACCATTGGACGAATTTATTTATCTTTACTTTTTTTTTTTTTTGGAATATTTGGGTAGGATGGATAGATTTGGATAGAGGAAGAGGATGATTTGTAGGATGAGGGTGACTCAAGTGTCTATTTCCATAGTAGGGTGAAAGTATCCCATTTGGATGGATGGTGCACGTGGACCATGTCAAATGTAAGGACATGCATGTATGTTGGTAGTTGGAGAATAATGGATCATGGATGGATGGCGATAATGGATTATGGATAGGGATATTAAGGATGGGGGATAAGGGGATTTGAGGATGGGGATATTAGGAGTTGGGAGGAGTGGAGGAAGTGTGGATTTAGGGAGGTGTTTGGTCACATGCTTTTGGGATTGGTGGATGAAATAAGATAAAGGAGGAGTGATGGCGGCATATGATTTTGATGTGCAATGAGGTGCACCAGGTTTGGTTTTGGAAGAAGTGGATTTGGGAGGTATGTCAGTGGTACCAACATGCTTAGATTGTTTTCCTTGGGATGTATAGCGAAGGACATGTGCATGTGGATGGATTTTGACATGGATGGGCTCCTAATGTCATTTTCATGAAGGCCTATGCCTTTACCATGATAGTTCATGTTCTAGAGCATAAGTTGTGCAATGAGATGGGAGTTGTTTTGGAAACATGACACGAGTCCATTATTACATGAAGGGGGGTGAGTGGTGGAAAAAAGTTGTTCCTGTCCTATGAGAGAACCACCATAGAGGAAGGTAGTGGGAACAAGATGATAAGATAGTGGATTTAGGATGGGGTCGATAGGTGATGGTAAAGGCTTGATGGGAGATGGTAAAGGATTAATAGGAGAGGATGGGGATTAATAGGAGATGGTATGGGAGTAACAGTAAATGGTGTGGGATCAGGAATAGGAATACATGGGATGCATGGATCATGATTAGGATGGGGGTTGGATGTTTCAACATACTTTGGACTTGTCTCTTGGCATAGCTAAATTTGCATGGATGGTGTGATGGGGGAGGAGCATGTAGCTTGACTAGGCTCCTTGTATGGGGTAGATGGAGGAGAGAATGATACTTTGGATAAGATGATGGATAAAAAGGAGGAGGATGGTTTGGCTTTTATGGGTGTGAGGTGAATGATGGGGTCATTAATGACACATGTAGGTGATTGGGGAGGAGTTGGGTGATAGGACTCTATAAGTTTGTTCTCATTTTTCTCTATACTCTTAGTGAGGAGTCCTTGGAGAAAGGATGATATAGATTTAGTAGTTGATTTGGATAATGGAGTAGATGGGGAATTCAGTAGTGGGGTAGATGGTGAGGTTGATGGATAATGAGATGGTGGATTTGGATAGGAGAGATTTAGATAAGGAGGTGGTAGATTTGGATAAGTGGGATAAAGATAACGATGTAGATAAGAGGTGGAGGTAATGAAGATTCCATAAGAGGATGGATGATGCGATGTGGATGGGGGATAGAATAGATTTCCCTTGTCAAGGGTAGCATAAGGATGACCATAGGATAAGTAATTAAGCACGGGGTTATAGCTTGTTCTAGCCAATGCATGGTCAAAGGGTGCTTGCATGTTTATAGATGGGCAAGAGTGATTTATGTAAAGCTTACTTGTAATGATTTCATCAAGTATTTCAATTTTAACTTGTTCAACAATATCATCAAAAGGATTTGAATTCATGGTTGGATTTGGATTTAGGATGATGTGACATAGGATGACTTGATGAAATGATTTGGATTTGGTCTAAAGGGGGGCTTGGATTGATTTGTATTAATTGGGATTGGATTGATCAAGGTCAACGATATATGACACTTTATGCTAGGATAGATTTGATTTGATTTGATTAGTCTAGGCTAAGGATATATGATACTTGACCGGATTTGGATTTATTGGGGATGATTTGTATTAGGCCAAAGGCCCTTTGATGGTTGGATTAGATTGCATGATATGATTAAGGATTAGGTCAAGGGCCCTTTGGATAGTGATTTGGATGATGATTTGGATGAAAATGATTATGGATTGGATAAGTTGGATGGGATATGATTAGGATTTGGAGAGGGTTGAAGGGGGTTAAGTCCTTAACCAAATTTTGATTTGCAAATGATGGTTTTGGATTAAGGATTAGAATTGAGTTATTATGAAGGATGGTTAGAGGAATGATGGATAATAGATGATTGATTTCATATCGGAGATGATTGGATTAGATGATGATTAAAATGGAATTGGATTGAATCTCAACTATGGGATTATGATTAGAATTGATTAATGGATTGGATGATTAGGAATGACTGGAATACAATAAGGGATCAATGGATGAAGGGAATTGGGATATTTGATGGGATTAGATTAGAATGGATGATACATTTGATTAGGGAGATGGGTTGGATTAAGATTAGTGATGGAATGGATTAGGATTGGATGATGTGGATGTATTCTGATCAAGGATGAAGTGGATTATGAGAGACTTGATTAAGCTCAAATAGTGGGATTGGGAAAAGCTTAATTGATGGGAATTGATTAAGATAGTGATGATGATTGGGAAATAGATGAGGTTGGTAAATGGATAAATGATTAGGATAATGGATTGGATTAGATGTGAAAGAGAGTTGGGGTTATATGGATAAGGGATTTGAGGAAGTGATTAGGATTGAATTAGGATGGAGATGGAGAATTAGATTAGAGAAATGGATTATGATGTGGATTAATAGGAAAATGGATGAAAGATTAAGCTCAATAATGGGATTAGAATTAGGAGTGGTTAATGGATGAAATTATTAGGAAGGATAAGATGAGATTATTATACTATGATAAGTGGATGAAGTGATTTAGAAAAATTGGATTAGAGAGTGATTAAGATGGGTTAAAGATGGTGATGAAGACTTGAATTAGGATGAAAGTGATGTGATTAGGATAATGGAAAATGGATTAGGATATGGAGTTATGGATGATTATGGAAAATGAATGATGGATAAATGATTGGATTAGAAGGTGATTAGAATTAGAGGATGGGATTAAGCTCAAAGATGGGGGTTAATTAAGTTCAAATAATGGGATTAGATTAGGACAATGATGATGAAATTGGATTAATGATTAGAATAAATTGGATTGGGATAATGTGGATTAGGATAGTGTGGATTATAAATATAATTGATAATTTGGATTTGGATTAGGAAATGGATGATTTGGATGATGGATTAAGATGTGATTAAGGATGGCTTAGGTGCTTGATATTAGGCAACTTTGCAATAAAGTAAACACACATACATGCACAATTATTGCAAAGGATTTGGATTGGATTTGGACTAAGGGGATTCATGGGTTTTGACAATGAAGAAATGGCAAACACACCAACATTCCTAAATTATTCAAGTGGGATTGACATATCTTGTGGATCTCATGAAGTGGCCGTGGGTCAATATCAACTCAAAGTGAAATGAGATTCCCACCCCAACTAATACCTTAGATGTTATAGCTTGGATAGATAGGGAAAGCAAGGTCATGGACCACCTTAGCCCCTCACCTTGAAAACTTTCATCTTGCCAAAAGCATATCCTATCTCAAGTATAATGGTACGGTGAGCATCTTCCCCTCCTCTGTTGTAGTGCACCACACGATATGATGGCTGAAGGGTCTTAAGCTAGGATTGTACAGGTTTGCTAAGGAGTCCTTGTTATATGTACGTCAGGCCCAAACTGTGAACACTAGTCCATTGAAGGGATGTGGTACCAAGTGGTTAAGCAAGCACCACTTCACCTTGTGTCTAGAATCACCTAGGGCCCCAAGACTGCCCCAATGACAATGCAACTAGATTGGAGAACAAGTTTCCTTCTCCTACCTTTGATATATCCTGCTGGTACACATGGTTGAGGTCATCCCTTGGGGTGATGAAATCTCCAAGTAGACCCCCTAAAAAGAAACCAATTACCACTTTTGATCACCCAAGGTCACATGAAGCACAAGGGGAGAGCATATGTGAAGAAGTGACACCTTCAGGACTAACAATGATAACATAGATTAAATCAAATCAAGGCTTTTGATCTCCAAGATTGCCAATTAGTATGAGGAGAGAGCATACACCTTGAAATGACCTCAAACAAAGCATACAAGTTATTTTTAATCCCAAAAAGAAATGTGCCTGATTTAGTGTAAAAATGATGGATCCTTGGACAAGCAGGGCTACAACAACTTGTTAGTAGTCTTATGATGATGTTATCTTTGACCAATGATGTGCTACAAACAAGTGTGTTAGATTAAAATGACAAAATATGTAAAAACCAAATTTTAGATGGAATGATAAAGAAAATTAGATAAGATATTCAGATTCCTTGTGAAATTTTAAGCCATTTCCAAAAAAAGAATCAAATTTCATTGAGTTTTACAAAAGTTATGAGCATTTGAAGTTTCTAGGATCCGGGCACTGACAGACAGGTCTAGGCACTACTATATTGAATCTAGACACTGTTTTGCAGAAATTAGTCACTACTTTGCAAAAATTAGGTGCTAATATAGGGTATGGGTGTTGCTTTGTAGAAATTGGGTGCTGATATAGGGTATGGGTGCTAATAGAGGAAAATTAGGCGTTGATAAAGGAAAACTATGCACTGACAGAGGAAAATTAGGTGTTGATTGATGAAAATTAGGTGCTAAAAGGCCTAAAATAGGCACTAAAACATAGGGAAGATATACCTGAGTGCAAGGACGCTGAAACTTGGCATTGAACTAGAGGTGAAGGCACTAATTCAGAGGTGCAGGTGTTGATTTGCAGTTGTAGGCATGCCTATAACCTGCATGACACTTCTTGACAAGAAAACTCACAAAGATGTTAGATTAGAAGGGTGGGGGTACCACTAACTGTTCCAGAATGTATGACATAGAAATTGATTATGAGAAAAAAGTTAAAACACTAACGTATTTCACCCAAAATCTAAGCTACCTCTGATTGAGCAAATAAAGGATGCATAAAGAAAGGAAACTAAACAAGGCTAGTTTCCCTGCAACCTTTGTTGAAGTGGATGTGCTCCTTGATGTGTTGATGTGGATGGCTCCTCAAAATGGGTAGCATAACCTTTCTTCTCATGGAGTTTTGGAGTGAAAATGATAGAATTATGTTGCATTAAGAAGTTGTTGGTTTGTGAAGGGGTGAGCTCCAATTTATAGATTTTTGGAGGCTCAATTGGCTGGTTGGAATTGAATTGAGAGATCAATGGATGAGGATGCTTGAGAACCCTCAAGCAAGGATAGATTGACAAGTGTCATGATTGGATTGGTGGATAGGAGATGTCCTTGGATCAAGGAGGAACGAAGGGTTGAGATTTGACTTTGGGAATATTAGAGGGATGAGAATGACTTGATAAATAGGAGGTATGGGTTAGATTTGATTGGAATTTTAACCTTGAACCTCCTCCAAAATTGTTAACATAGATAATATGATTATAAAACATAAAATTGCATCAAGAGAAAATTATATGAAGAACATAAACAATTTCTAGGTTATTTTCTCCTAATTTTGATGCTAAATAATATTTTTGCATTGTGACTCTAGATTGATCATGTCAATCTTTTTACTTGGATTGAGACTCTTTAAGTTTTTTTTAATCTTAAAATGCACTTGATTTATATTGTCAATAAAATTTATACCCTTTCTAAATTCTAACTCACTTTTTTCTCGTTCTCTTTTGGTTGTTTACAACAACATCAAAAAGTTTGTTTATAAAATAATCAAAACATGTTTCAAAAGGAGATTTATTAGTTTATGTGTCATTACACTATTGTATAAATGTTGAGCCTATATCCAAATTTTATCCCAAATCTTTGCCTGATTCTAAGACACCACTTAAGTGTAATTGCACATTTTTTTTTATCATCCTAAGTCTTTAGATTTTCCTATTACAACCCCTTGCATATACTTTGCACCATTATTTTATTGATAATTTCAAGTTGAGCATTAATTTCATGGATAGAAAGTGGTAAATTTCTTTAATTTCATGTTCACTGTCTTCCACAAAGTGATCAAAGATCTTCCAAAAAAATGGTGTGTCTCTATATGAATCAATGGAGTTATGAAAGCACACACACCAAAAAAAATAGATGAATAGCTTGTAATGTACAAGTCTACCTTATTACATGTTGATGTGTTAACATTCTCTTCCTCTATACTAGTCAATGCTCATAGAAATTGGTTATCACAATACAAGTGAGGCTCAAAACAAGTAATTCTAACTACAAATCAGTTTATAATAATATATTTCAAACTATCAAATTTTAAATTAAATCCATAATAATTAAAAATTACATTACAAATTGTTATATAACTTTAGTTAGTAAATAATACATAGTTAATTATATTTTCTAGATATTTTAAACCTAAAATAATTCTATCCACATGCCAATAATTTTATTTATAATTTCTTAATTTTATGTTCGCATATTACAAAATGTATTTCTTTTTTAGTTTGTAGGGATGTCAAGAACTCAATACAACCACTTATAGCGCAAGAATGTGACAAAATTTTGAATATATTTAAGGTTGAGAAAGAGAAGTATAAGCTTACAAGGAGAAGGATTTCGTCCTTGGGCTAAAACTAATCTTGCTATGAAAACTAAGGACAAAATATATTATATTTCCATTGATAGAGATAAATATAAACATAGGTGGGTGCCCGTGCCATTTATTGAGATGAAAGGAAATGTAGCATCTACTACTTGTTAGACGACAGGCTTAACGTTGGAGAGTGTCTCATACGACGCGGCAAATGGGGTTGATTAATGGAGGACAAATAGCATTGTTACAATCATAGCCGGTAAGTAGTTCCACTGCATATTCAACCCCTGACGGCATGGTTACCATGCAGGGTACAATGGGTCTACAAACACAGTCGAACAAGGCCTGATGTTACCCCTGACATCGAACCAGTACCTGCACTCCGTATGTTTCTCCTCCACTCAATGCCTGTCATAAAACATATCATAAAATAGTGAGTAAGGAGTAGTTGTAGTCACAACTGATGTTGCAGAAAAGAAAAGAAATGAACATATATACCACAGTGGCGACCCAAATGTCACGAGGGGTCAAGGTCATGTTCCTGGGCACCACGAGGGGAGGGAAGACTAGAATCTTCAACTGTCCCTCAAATTCCAATTGCTGCGGAACTACAAATGTCACCTTCACATCTTGTCCCGAAGCAGAGACTGTAAGAAGAGTGAGCAACCCACAAGTAGGAGCAGCGAGACCAAGCTTTTCACACAGCTAGCCATGGCTTTTTCTCTCTTGAAAGCAATCAGAACCAAAATATGATGTGGAAAATTTGGAGGGGATGATGGGGTTTATATTACATTTGGCTAAGAACAATGTCATAGGATGCACGTGGTTGAAATCAATGTGTGGCTTTTAAGATTTTAAATTCTAATTAATTATTTCGGTAGAGAACTCATGTGGGTTGGAGATGAATCTCAAGCTAAAATGTTGTCCCGAGCATGGACAAATAAAAATGGTTCAATGTGGCCCTTAATGGGAAAAAAATCCATGTAGTGCATAACGCACGAGGATGGGCATATGTCCTCAATGTGGCATCTAAGAGTATCAACACACAATGGTAGTGGTAATATAGGTGTAGGAATGCGATCTCAAGGTAATGGTGGGCAAGGCGTGATGCCCACCAATGCAAAAAGATAAGTGATGATAGCATAGGGAAAGAGCAAGGGGGTCAAATGCCTCCACTAAAAAGAGGTGGCTCTAGCAACATGGTAGGACTATGTAGGTACAATGATAAAAGGAGAAAGCATGATTCCCCTAATGGCAAGATATGGCAATAGAAGCTCAAGTGCTATGAGAGGAAGGCATGATGCCCTTGATATAGAGATATGGTAATGGAACCTCAAATTCTATGCTGAAGACATGTCCCAAATGTAAAGATAACTCTAAGAGTGTGATATGACAATATACAATTAAGGATAAAACATAAGCATATTCTAGTTATGGTAAATGTCATAAGTATAGGCATGATAATATATGTGGATAAACCCCCCTTCATTCATGGGTTAAGAGCTGACAATAGTAGCAAAACAATTAATAATGAGAAGGACACAAGTGTGGAGAAGTCTTTGGGTAGTCAAACTAAATTTTGATGGGGCTTCTAGAGGAAATCTAGGGATTATAGGTATTGGGTTCATTTTGCACGATGATCAAGGAGAAGTCAAGTATGGAGGCTCACCTCCCATGCACAATTAAATAATTCTATTATTTAATTATCTAATTTAGTCTTTCACCACTAATTAAATTATTTATTTATTTAATTATCCCCTCAAATGCCAGCTCTCCAATTACCCACTCATCATGCACTTAAAGGTTATTAAACTAAATAAATTTAATAGAGCAATGAGGAGTTAACTACCTCATTTAATAGTTAACTACCTCATTACATCTAACCACCCACCTTCTCTAACTCAACAACAAATCTAAAGACTATTTCAAACCCATTAATATTTGCAACCAAAAATATTAATGTAACTTCAATAATTTAACCATTTTCTCTCTCATTTGATCACAACCATCAATCTTGTCTTTTAATTTTGACCATTAATTTCAAAAATAAATTAATTTCTCTGATGATGAGATACGTTGCAAAGCTGGAAACAATAGTATAGGAGTAGACCAAGTTTACTGAGAGTAGAAGAACTAAATCCCAGCTAAAACCCCATTCTCTTGTCGTTTTCCTTTGATTTGGTCTCATGGGAGAAACAATAAATGGACCAACTAAATATGCAAACTCATGTGGATTGGTATAAGAGCAGTGTTTCACCTCACTTTGTACAACCAAATCTAGCTGAAGTTTAGAAATAGGCTATCTAAAAAATACATGCTCTTTACACAATCTTCCTTTCATTCTCACTAAGATGTACAAGAATACAAACATAAATATTTAAGTTACAAAAAATCATCATGAGCCACTATGGGGTTATAATCATTGAACCAGTAGTTTGTATCATTGTACATAGAATTGTCATTTCCATCATTCATTATATGATCAACTTTAGGTTATTGATGATTTGATTCCATTTTAATTGGTGCAACCTCTCCCACAATACCTTCCTTTAGAACATGTTCCATAGATTTTTGAGTTCCCTCTATTTCTACATGAACAAACCAAAAATTGACCATTTTATCTCATTTTAGAGGAGTCGTGGCTTATGAAGTCCCAAAAATGACCACCCAATTTCATACCATGTCTCACCCTTTTCAAAACTAGTAGTAGGGTTTAACAGTGCACATCCATTGTAGCTTAGACTTATATTTTAAACTCATGTGCTTGAGGTTGACCCAATTAGCCCCCTTGTACCAAGTATGGTAGAACTAGTGATGTCAAACCGCCAAACAATTAATTGTCCTTAGCTCCATTTTCATGCACTACACTTGCTCCTCATGCATGCAATTGACCTCCCTTCCTTGCCTTTGACTTATATAAACCTCTCTTTTTTTAATTAAAAATCTTACAAGATCTATCAAAAAAAATCATGGCTTCATAGCTAACTGATCAATTTCCCATTATACTGTCGACTATGTTTAGCTTTGTCATGGCCATTTTTTTTAAGATTATGAACTAAGCCCGTGTTTGAATCAGGGGAATTGATATGCTCATAGTTGTTCTTGGTGTTTGTGGCATTGTGCAAAAATCAAATATGCATAGGTACATTATGTAGCTAGTATCATATAGGGTGAAGAGTTATAGTAGTTGCTTACATTTGAAATAATAGCTTTAGTGTTAATGACATGGTGTTTAAAATTACTTAAGCATTTTCTATAAACACATTTTGCAATAGATCCATTTATATATTTTATACATGTGTTGTTAATGTTCAAGTGACATATTTCAGTTGATTTCCTTCTATAAGTCTTTCTAGCTCTTTGTGAGGATTTTGTTCCAAATCTTTTTGTGAAGTGCAATATTTTTGCATGGGGAAAAGACCAAAAACTTTTTAAACACACTAATGTCATTTCTTATAGGACATAAGTTGAAGATTTTATTTTCAAACACTTCACATTTTGATTTGGGATTTAAATATAATTGTTATCTATGTCTTTTTAGATTAGATTTATGTTTTAGTGGTTTGAGTTCATATATGTTCTCCTCTTGCACTGCTTAGGTGACCTTGTGGATCAAAAGTGGTTCAAATCACTTTATTTTTTATCCTGAAAGGTGAATACATATGCTCTCCCTTGCACATTGATCCCACAGAGATTTAGAAGCATTAGGGTGGCATTTGTTCAGGCAACTATATTTTAGTTTTTCAATATTTTTTTTAGTTTTGTCTACATCCTAGTGATTGGCATTTTGGGAGGCCTTCAGAGTGGAATTTGGGGTCAAGACTTTCATTATTTGCTTTAAGCGATAGCCACAGGCAAGGCTTGATGCAACTCAATCTAGCTCTTCAGGAGATCTTTTCAATGAGTCTAAAAAGTCTAGATTTCAACTAGCTGGCTAGAAGTTATTACCCTGCCTAGTGAGGTTCTGAATTAGTAGTTTTTTTATAATTTGAAAATTTGAAAATTTGAATTTTAGTAGTTTTGTCACCTTCCAACTATCCATTTCAAATTCTATGGATAAGGTGACCTTTCATAGCATTAGGCATTGTTATCTAAATTATCCATTAAAATTCAGATCAGTGGTATCAGAGCGGTTCTCTCCTGTACATCACATCATACACAGTCTGGTTATCAAAGGTTGGGATTGCAGACAAGAGACCCATCAGATTACCTACCCTTGAGATGCACACGACCGAATATGGAAGAATGAGGAGATGAATCTGACCCTTTCAAGGAGCTAGTACAAGACGCTTTGGCAAAGTAACATGAGGATATGATGAATGAATTCTCTCAAATCCTCCAATGAAATCATCAACTACAAGATCCAGCTAGAGCGCCATTTCATGGTCACACCCCATTCAAGGTACAAGTAAATTTTGACATTCCAAATTTTGGAGGAAAAATTAATGCAGACATTGTTGATGATTGGCTAGCAAAATGAGATAAATATTTTTCTGTAAACCACTTCACAGATGTTGATAAAATAACCTTTGCACTCCTCAAAGCTGAGGAACATGTGAAACAATATTGGGAGAACAAAATGCTATCCAAAGATGGCCTTGACAGTTAAGGATTTGAAACATTGGAGGATGACAATCCCACATGGGGATAATTTGTGGAATACATCAAGGAGGAATACTACCCTAAAAATTCATATGAGGAGAAGTACATACAGTGGAAATTACTTCGACAAAAAAGGACCAATTTGTTCAAGATTATACAAATACATTTCATGCACTTTTTGCAAAATTAGGAATCTGTGACACAGAAAAGCATCAGGTATTGAAGTATCATAGTGGGCTTCATCGGTATATCCAAACATAAATAGATTTCTTACATATTGAGACCTTGAGTACCGCCTTCAAATATGCAGTAAAGATAGAGGAAAAATTCAAACAAAAGGGGAAGAAGGATTATTCCTCAATCAACAAATTCAAGGGTGAAGGTGGTAACAAATTTGGTGGGAAACAAACAACCAAGGACTTCTCCTCACAAACCTCATCAACAAAAAATAAGGGTAAGCAGAAGATGTGTGAATTCCATAAGAGCCCTAGTCATAACACTAAAGACTTTCATGCCACAAAGACTTTGTTGGTAGAAATCTGTCAAGGAGAGATGGAACAGGAGTGACTGCCTACAAATCCTTGTGAACAAAATGATGGTGAACAAATCATTGAGGCTGACCCACATGCTATAGTTACAACTGCCAAAGTCATGCCCCATGAAGATGATGAATGCTTGTTCCACATAGATGTGGGTAAACGGAAAGGCTCTTCATTTCATTGTTGATAGTGAAAGCCAAAAGAATTTGATTTCTGTTGAAACTGTGAAAAGATTGAATTTGCAAACAACACGATATCCATAGCCATATCATATGGGATGGGTAAGTTAGGGACAAGACATTCTGGTGAATAAATAGTGTCGCTTACCTTATTCTATCAAGCCATTCAAAGATGAAGTGATATGTGATGTGGTACCTTTGAATGTATGTGATGTATTGTTGGGGCACCCATAGATGTACAAGTGCCATGGAGTTTATGAGTCAAGGCCACACAACATTACCATCAAGTTGGGCAAAAAGAGGTATCGAATACCTGAGGTAAGTCCTACAGAACTAGTATCTTTGATTACTACAAAACAATGTAAGCATTTGATTGCTCACACTGGAAAATTTGTCCTACTAATGGTTCGACCTGAGGAGGCAAGGTCCATTGTGGTCAGAAGTCATACCAAAAGTGTCCATTACCACAACTAAATAGAAACAAATGGAGAAAATATTGTCAACATATCAGGATGTATTCAATTCACCAATAGGGGTACCATTGTACTGCCAAGTCAAGTGTCGGATTGATCTAATTCTAGGGACACCATTACCAAATGGGCCGTTGTACTTAGTTTTTCACATTTGGCATGGCAGGTATGAATCAAGCACTAAGGGGAGGACCAAGGGAAAAATTTTAATGGACAAAGGCACAATAGAAAACATTCATGGAGTTGAAGAGGAGGCTATGTTCTGCACCAGTACTAGCACTTCCAGATCTGTAACAATCTTTTCAAATTGAAACATATACTCCAGACTATGCACTAGGGGCAGTCCTCATGCAACACAGGCACCCAGTTGCCTACCACAGTGAGACTTTCTCTAACACAATGTGTAATTACCCCACTTATGATGAGGAGTTGTATTCTATTGTGTAGGCCTACAAACAATGGAAACAGTACAGTCTGGGGAGGGAGACTATCATTCACACGAATCATAAACCTCTATAATTTCTGCAAACACAAGGAAAGATACAAAATGCTAGGCATCAAAGTGTTGCAAGTATGAGGTTAACCAGTGTTGTCATTGATGTCAACATACTCATATTGCATTGATGAGAAGGATTGGATGAGCTATGTGCTGAGGATATTGAGAAAATTAGTCTCAATCAGGAACAGTGAAGAACAGTGATGTCATTAAGGTAAAAGGCCAAGATAAGATGAATATCAGAGGATGCAGATTAAAGGGTTTGTAGATATGAGTCTTGAGATGATCTAGTTAAGATTTCAAAGGTCTGCATGAAGAAATGAAGAAGTTGTGATCGATCAAGTAGAACTAGTTCTGGGAGATGCTCCGGAGTGACAGATTGCTACAAAAAGGTCCGGTGAGATCCGAAAGTGCATTTTCCTATTTTGCAGATTGGAAGGAGTGTTTGGGATGTCCTTTTGATGTGTCATCTCTATTTGTTCATGGTTTGGAGGTTCGAAAGCACCTTTGTGATTGTGACAGTGGCGACAGACTGTGTTCTTGAAGTTCTAAATGAAGAAGAGAAGAGATTCTAGTAAGTAGAGGAAGTGCAGATGTACCTGGTCATTCAAGCAAGCTTGTGAAGGTTCTTGGATCATGTTGAGGTTGTGTTGTTGGTCCGCATTAGTGTTAGAGCCCAGAATTTGAGATATTCTTCTAGATGGAGGTGTTCTTGTTGGCCGACCAGATGAGTTCTTCTGGATAAAGTTGTTCTTGCTTAGCTGATCAGATGAGTTATTCATCTTGCGAATGTTCTTGTGGTTGATTGCTGACTTAGATGATTGTTCCTAAGTCGATGCCTTGTATAAATAAAGGTTTGTGAGTTCATTTCGAAGCATGTCATGGTGCGGATGAGTGTGGTATAGCGAAAGAGCAAAAGGCAGAGCAGAAGTGTTTCAGGCTTAAATGGAACTGATCCAGACATGGTAAAGATGTCATTCTCCAGTTCAAGTTTGTGATACTTATGATCTTGTAGACAGTGTGTCTCTTGTAGGCAGTGTGCCTCCTTGTGAGCAGTGTGCTTAGGCAGTGAGCCCTAATTGGCATGTGCCATTTATTTTTCTCATTCTTCTAACAGAGAATAATCCTTGGGTTAATCACCCCGTGGTTTTTCCCTTAACTAGGTTTCCACGTCAAAAATCTTGGTGTCTAATGTGTTGATGTTTATCTGCTCCGATGTTTATGCTTTATGCTTTCATGAATGGTTAATTGATATGCTGTTAACTAACAAAGAAGAATCAAGTGTTTGAAGTAAAAGCAAGTTTTTGTACAATTGATTCACCCCCCCTCTCAGTTGTATGCCCTAGATCTAACAATTGGTATCAGAGCCAAGTTCCTCTAAAAGGAGCTTAACCGCTTGAGGAGATCCAGGATGTCGTCATACAAGAAGGATAGTCTGAAGTTTGATGGAACCAATTTCTCGCTCTGGAAAGGTCGCATGAAATGTCACTTGGAGTGTATGGGAAAAGCATACTTGACCATGGTCTCAAAAGCATATGTACCTCCATAGGGTGGTCCTACAACTCTAAATGAAATCACAGATGCTGAAAATAATCTGTAGACAAAAGAAGCTCTTTTAAGTGCACTAACTGACTCAGAGCTCTCAAATGTCATTGACCTACCAACTGCCTATGAGATCTAGACTAAACTGGAACTTCTACATGAAGGAGATGAGTTTGTTAAGAGTGCAAGGTTGCAAAGTCTCAAAGGGAAATTTGAAAGATTAAAGATGAGAGATGATGAGAATATCACTACCTTTATGCCAAGAGTAAATGAGCTGGTGTGTGGAATCAGGAATGTTGGTGGAGTTTTGGATGAAAATGAGATTGTTTGCAAAATTCTCAGATCCCTTCTTGTTGCCTACAAAATCAAGGTTGTTGCCATTGATGACTTTAGAGCTCATACAACTATCACAAGAGAGCAATTGGCTGGCAAACTGGCTGCATTTGAAATGACTAAGTTTGGAGATGATCACCCCAAGACTGAATCTGCATTCAAAGCCAGTGCCTATGTGAAAGGCAAACAAAGATTTGATCCGGGAGAAAACTCTTCAAGGAAGTTGTCATGGTATGATCAAGCAAGGAAAGACATGGAAGAGGAAGAAGCAGAAATAGCTCAACTTGAAGCCCTCATTGCAAAGAGACTGCCAAGAGGATCTGGTAAGTATGAAGGAAAGTTACCCTTTAAGTGCTTCAACTGCAATAAGATTGGTCATTTTGCTTCAAGATGTCTGGAAAGATCTGCAAGGTCCAATTCTAACAGACAAAGGTTCCAAAAGAACTGTTATTATGTTCATGAAGAAGATGATAATGAAGGTGTAACAGATGATTAATCAGAAATAGGAAATAGATCCAGAAATGAATGGGTGTTTATTGCCATCAAGGAAGAAGATCCAATATCCTCTGAATCTGTCAATCATAAGGTTGTAGAAAGAGCTTTGGCCACCCAAGTTGAAGAAAAGGATGATTGGGTTATTGATAGTGGATGCTCTCACTATATGACTGGTGACAAGAGCAAGTTCTTAGATTTGGAAAGGTATGAAGGAGGAATGGTAAAGTTTAGAGACAATTTTGCTGGTAGAATTAGAGGTAGGGGAACTATTTCTTTTGATGGAAAGAGCAAAACTGGTAATGTACTATATGTTGATGGATTGAAGCACAATCTTCTCAGTGTTGGTTAGTTGGTAGACAAAGGTTATGATCTCTGGTTCAAGAATGGAAGATGCAGGATCTTTGAAAGTTTAGAATTGAAATTGCATCCGGTACTCAAACAAAAGGTAATATCTTTCATCTAGTTGGTTTTGATAAAAGTTGTTTGTTTGTTCAAGTTGATCAGAGTTGGTTATGGCATAGAAGGATGTGTCATGTGAATTTTGACAACATCATCAAGATAAGCAATACTTAGGCTCTAAGAGATCTTCCAAAATTGGTGAAACCTACAAATAGTTTGTGCAAAGAATGTCAGCTAGGTAAACAGAGCAGAGTCTCTTTCAAAAGCAAGGATCAGTCCTCTACCAGATTACTAGAATTAGTTCATACTGATCTTTGTGGTCTGACAAGAATCAAGAGTATGCAAGGTGATAGATATTTCATGTTACTGATTGATAACTATTCTCAGATGATGTGGGTTACCTTTCTAAAAGAAAAATCAAAAGCCCTTCAGAAGTTCAAAATCTTCAAAGCTATGGTAGAGAATCAAACCAGATTGAAACTAAAATGTCTGAGGTCTGATAGAGGTGGTGAATTCACATCCGGTGAGTTCATAGACTTTTGTGAGAAGCATGGTATAAAGAGACAGTTGTCTGCTCCTAGGACTCCACAGCAGAATGGAGTAGTTGAGAGAAAGAACCGGACCATCCAGGAAGCATCCAAGACAATGATGATGGAAGCAAATGTCCCCCAAATGTTCTAGAGAGAAGTTGTCAGCACTACAGTCTATACTCTCAATCGAGTTCAAATCAGAAGCAATACTAGTAAGACTCCTTATGAACTTTGGTTTGGTTTAACTCCCACTGTGAGATATTTCAGAGTATTTGGTAGCAAGTGTTATATCAAAAGAGATGAAGATCTAGGAAAGTTTGATGCTAGAAGTGATGAAGGAATTTTCTTGGGTTACTCCACTCAAAGCAAAGCATATCGGTGTTACAATAAGAGATTGAGAAAGATGATAGAAAGTACAAATGTGAAGGTTGATGAAGGAATTGAGAAGCCCTCAAGGTTTTATGAATATGATGAAGATGATTAGAATGATTCCCTGGTGCAAGGAGCTCAATCCTCCTCTGAAATTCAGATTCAAACTGATCTGGTAAATCAGGAAGAAGAGGTGTGTCTAAATGAGCCTGATCAAGAAACAGTAGTGCAAGAAACTCCCAAAGTTCCAAGGTATGTAACTCTAAACCATTCTGAAGATCAGATTATAGGTGACAAAAGCAAAGGGGTACAAACAAGGAGGAGAGTTGCTCAAGATTCAAATGAATACTGTCTGATTTCAAAAATTGAACCTAAGACAATTAATGAAGCTTGCAATGATGAAAACTGGACCAAAGCAATGGAGGAAGAGTTGATGCAAATTGAGAAAAATCATACTTGGGATCTTGTTCCCAGACCTAGAAATAAGAATGTGATTGGAACCAAATGGGTCTTCCAAAACAAACTAAATGAAGTTGGTGAAGTAATCAGAAATAAGGCCAGATTAGTCTGCAAAGGCTACTCTCAAATAGAAGGGATTGACTTTGAGGAAACCTTTGCTCCGATGGCAAGAATTGAAGCAGTCAGACTATTTCTTGCATTTGCTGCCTTCAAAGATTTCAAAGTATATCAGATGGATGTCAAATCTGCCTTCTTGAATGGTGACTTAGAAGAAGAGGTGTACATTGAACAACCGGATGGATTTCAGTTATCTGAGCATGGTGATATGGTCTACAAATTAAAGAAGGCACTATATGGTCTAAATCAAGCACCAAAAGCATGGTATGAAAGGTTGGATAAGTATCTTGTGCAGATTGGATTCAACAAAGGTACTACTGACAATAACTTATATTTCAAAATTGATCATGAAAACATTTTGATTGTTGAAGTGTTTGTGGATGATATCATTTTTGGAGGAAGAGATAGTATGTGTAAAACTTTTGCAAATCAGATGAAAAGTGAGTTTGAGATGTTTATGCTTGGTGAAATAAATTTCTTCTTGGGTCTGCAAATTACTCAAACAAAGAAAGGGATCTTCATTTCTCAGACCAAATATGTGAAAGAATTGTTGAGGAAATTTGGGATGGAAGATTCAAAGCCAATGAATACTCCCATGGCAACCGGATGCAAGTTGAGCAAAGATGATGACTCTCTTAAGGTAGACCAGACAAAGTATAGATCAATGATTGGTGGATTGTTGTATCTCACTCAAACTAGACTGGATATTATGCAAGCTGTTGGTCTTGTTGCTAGATTCTAGGCTGATCCCAGAGAATCTCATGTCATGGTAATCAAGAGAATTTTTAGATATCTAAAAGGGACAGTGGAGTATGTTTTGTGGTATCCTAGAGATCATGATTTCTCTCTTCATGCTTACACAGATGTAGATTGGGCAGGAGATGTAGATGACCAGAAGAGCACCAGTGGTGGAGCATTCTTTTTGGGAAAGAGATTGGTTTCTTGGCTAAGCAAGAAACAAGATGCAATATCTCTGTCTACAACTGAAGCAGAATACATTGTAACAGTAGGTAGTTACACTCAAATCTTATGGATGAAGTAGATGCTAAAAGACATTAAAGTAGAATATGAGGAGCCTATCACAATTTTTTGTGATAATTCAAGTGCAATAAATATTTCTAAGAATCCGGTGTTGCATTCTAAGTCCAAGCACATATCTATCAAGTTTCACTTTCTGAGAGAACAAGTGAACAAGGATGAAGTCAGATTGGAGTATGTATCCTCCAAGATCAGATTGCAGATATTTTTACTAAACCTCTTCCCAAGGACTCTTTTGAGTATCTCAGGGAGAAGTTAGGAGTCATGGCCCCTCCGAAGATGAACTAGGATGCACTAATGTATATCAGTTCGGTGGATATCACAGTCATATCTTGTGATCCAGATTGATGATGGGGAGCTGCTACTAAGGGGGAGCAGCTAGTATGATTCTGATGTGTTTGAATTGCAAGTATGAGCCCTTTGCCATTGATGTCAAAGGGGGAGAGAAGACATGTGAAAAACAAGTGGTTGATGATCAAAGGGGGAGCAGTAAAGGAAGAGAAGACATGTGAAGAGTTGCTGCTGATAGGGGGAGCTGTGGCAGAAAGGAGAAGTTCTTGTCTTGATGTTTTTTCACATCATATGTTGCCATCAATGACAAAGGGGGAGATTGTTGCAAGTATGAGGTTAACCAGTGTTTTCATTGATGTCAACATACTCATATTGCATTGATGAGAAGGATTGGATGAGCTGTGTGCTGAGGATATTGAGAAAATTAGTCTCAATCAGGAACAGTGAAGAACAGTGATGTCATTAAGGTAAAAGGCCAAGATAAGATGAATATCAGAGGATGCGGATTAAAGGGTTTGTAGATATGAGTCTTGAGATGATCCAATTAAGATTTTAGAGGTCTGCATGAAGAAATGAAGAATTTGTGATCGATCAAGTAGAACTGGTTCTGGGAGATGCTCCGGAGTGACAGAGTGCTACAAAAAGGTCCGGTGAGATCCGGAAGTACATTTTCCTATTCTACGGATTGGAAGGAGTGTTTGGGATGTCCTTTTGATGTGTCATCTCTACTTGTTCATGGTTTGGAGGTCTGAAAGCACCTTTGTGATTGTGACAGCGGCGATAGACTGTGTTCTTGAAGTTCCAGATGAAGAAGAGAAGAGATTCTAGTAAGTAGAGGAAGTGCGGATGTACCTGGTCATTCAGGCAAGCTTGTGAAGGTTCTTGGATCATGTTGAGGCTGTGTTGTTGGTCTGTATTAGTGTTAGAGCCTGGAATTGGAGATATTCTTTCGGATGGAGGTGTTCTTGCTGGCCGACCAGATGAGTTCTTCCAGATGAAGTTGTTCTTGCTCAGACTGGCCGACCGGATGAGTTATTCATCTTGCAAATGTTCTTGTGGTTGATTTCTGACTTAGATGATTGTTCCTAAGTTGATGCTTTGTATAAATAAAGGTTTGTGAGTTCATTTCGAAGCGTGTCGTGGTGTGGATGAGTGTGGTATAGCGAAAGAGCGAAAGGCAGAGCAGAAGTGTTTTGGGCTTAAATGGAACTGATCCAGACATGGTAAAGATGTCATTCTCCAGTTCAAGTTTGTGATACTTATGATCTTGTAGACAATGTGTCTCTTGTAGGCAGTGTGCCTCCTTGTGAGCAGTGTGCTTGGGCAGTGAGCCCTAATTGGCATGTGCCATTCATTTTTCTTATTCTTCTAATAGAGAATAATCCTTGGGTTAATCACCCTGTAGTTTTTCCCTTAACCGGGTTTTCCACGTTAAAAATCTTGGTGTCTAATGTGTTGATGTTTATCTGCTCTGGTGTTTATGCTTTATGATTTCATGAATGGTTAATTGATATGCTGTTAACTAACAAAGAAGAATCAAGTGTTTGAAGTAAAAGCAAGTTTTTGTACAATTGATTCACCCCCCCTCTCAGTTGTATGCCCTAGATCTAACACAAAGATGGTTTGCCTACTTGCAACAATTTCATCTCAATATCTACCACAAGAAGGGAGCTACTAACAAAGTTGTAGACTGTTTGAGTAGACCTTTGCTTAGAGACCTAACAATGGTATTAGATTCTTGTGGCCACCACACAATAGATTAGCCTTAGTTGTATGGCATAGATCTTGATTTTACTGAGATCTACAACAATCTAGTCGAGGGAAAACAAGCTACTAATTTCTACTTGAAGGACAAGATTCTCTGTCACAAGGGACACATATGTGTTCTAGCCAAGGAGTGGCAAAAAATGATATGGGAGGCACACTAAAGTCATGGTGCAAGACACTTCAGGGTGGAGAAGACCATTGTTGTACTTTAGAGGTATTTTTATTGGCCCAATTTGAAATATGATGTCATTTTATACATCTGAGCTTGTACTACTTGTGCCATTGCAAAGCCTGCCAGTCATAAAAAAGGATTGTGTACACCTCTTCCAGTCCATGACAAACCTTGGCACTCAGTTTCAATGGATTTCATGTCTGAACTACCTTCTACTAGATGTGGGCATGATTGTATATATGTGGTGGTAGATAGTTTTTCAAAAATGGCTATCGTAGTGGCTTGTAAGAAAGGAGTCTCTACAAAAGAAACTTACAAGATTTTCTTTGAGAATGCTTGGGTACACTTTGGATTGCCACAAACCATCATATCTGATAGGGATAGTAGATTTCTTAGCAATTTTTGGTCAACACTTTGGGCCTTGATGGACACAAAGTTGACAAAATCCACTGCCTTCCACCCCCAAACAGGTCGGCAGACTGAGGTGGTGAATCAAATGATCATTCACATTTTGTGGATGTACCATTCCAAACATTCTAGGACTTGGGATGTGTTAGTGCCTACATGAATAGTCAAGTTTCAAGTAATTAAATTTGCAAGCACCCTCCCAAAAAATCCAAAAAAATACTAAGTCTTTGGGCCTCCTCAACATGTTTCAATATCAGCATCATATTTCTTGGAGGGGGGTCATCATATTTTTGTCAGCCTGGTATTTTCAGGGGCTCATCATATTTCTGTCAGCCTGGTATTTCTGCGGGGTCATCATGTTTCTAATATCAGTCATTTTTGTTATGATCACCTTGATGTTGTTGCTGCAAGTTTCAATATGACTCGATATTCGGATGGGGGGGTCATGTTTCAAATATCGGGTGATCTTAGTTAAGATCACCTTGACGTTGTTTTATCACCCAATGTTGCTAACGTCATTTTTACATGAGGGTGATATATGCCTGTCTGGAGACCGGATTTCCCGAAGGGGGGTGATATTTGAAATATCAGTCATGTTCAAATATCACCCTGATGTTACAACAAAGCTACAGTTCGGCCCGATATTCTTTCCGGGGGGTAATATTCTAAATATCAGGTCATCTTACGAATATCACCCTTGCTGCTGAAGATCCCTTTGATATTGCCAACATGATGATGATGTCATCAGGATCGGTGGGGTGCATCATGTGGTCTTCGGCATGATGGTTATTATCAGCAGGTATGTTAGAAATCTCGTCGATCACTGATGAGGAGATGAATATGATGATGACATGGATAAGTATAGGTGGCTCATTGGTGATGTATTTGGTATGAATATGCAGGAGGATCTTTCTCCGACGCATCATGTTGTGCCGACGAGGGTGGTCATCAGGGTGATAGTTCAAATATTAGGTGATGCGGTCCGGTGATTTTTCTTATCGGGCTAATTTTTTGATAAGGGTGATTTTTCACATCAGGTTGATGTGAAATATTAGGGTGGTGTTTCTTATCAGGTGATGTGGTCATCTGGGTGATATGAAATATCAGGGTGATATTTCATATCAGGTTATCATGTAGGAGGTATGATGATGAGGTGTAAGCTAGTGTCATCGGGAGCAAAATCATCGACATCATATATGCTCACGGCTTAGCTTATAAAGTGTTGAGGAGGTTGCTATGGGGTGAATGTGGGATAATTAGTTCCCACATGTTTTGAAATATTAGGGTCATGATTCTTTACGGGAAAATTTCTAAAGCACACCATCCACTGCATTCCCAAGGCTGCGGGTTGGTACACCATTAATGATGGATATTACAGGGGTATGGATAGATTAACCACCAGATTTATGATGTGAATCCCCAGGCGGCGGCGCAGGGCTCGAGATCAACCACTCCATGTCTCCTCCTCTACCTGCTACATTCAATTTTTGAGCGCCATTTCTCATGATGCACTATATCTAGCGAATTTTGAGCCACTCATGTAATTAATGGCTAAGTACAGGTTCTTGCTATTTTATGTAAAACTTGTAACTCATTTGTAGTTGTTGAAAACTGGACAAATCTTGGTGCTGTGATACAATACAACTTCATTGGTGGCCCTGTCCTAGATGTCTTGTGAGTTTATGAGTCTCATGTTATATGTTTCATGCATAAATTCACTGGTTTCATGTTGTTTTATATGAGAAATGCTCTGTTCCAGGTGTTTAATCATTTATCTCCAAGTTGTGGGCATGTTTTCTTTTGAATCAAGATAGCTAAGGGTTGTTTAAGATTCAAGAATATAGTTTTTCTGTATTGAATGTTTAATCTCCTACCTTTGTTGAAGGAAGAAATTAAATGTTTCAGGTTAATCATTGAGAAAGTGTGTTGCAGCAGGGATACCATTAAGTATAAATGACTAAGCACCTAGTTTTTGGGAAGTAACTATAAGGTAGGTACTAAACAAACGCCCTTGAAATCCAATCATTGGTATATGTTTATGCTGACCATTCACATGTGTATGTCTATTGACTCCAAGCCTTGGATAGGCACCAGTATAGTCTTGTATTGAGGTTACACCCTAGGTCCTAGTTTTGCATCCAAACACCAAAAATCACACTCTAAACTTCAAAACCAAACCTTTAGGACATTAGAAGTAGTTTTAGGACCAAAATCCTCTGTCTATAATTGAACATAGGCCCAAAGCTAGCCCCTTTGCACTTATTTCACAGTTTTGGTCTACATAAAGGAGGATTTATCTTCTTTGTGTCAACATCCCCCTAGTTCACAAGCATATCTTATGGATGTTGAATAGGGAATACCCCCCTTGGTTCTATAGAGCCTAAAGAAGAAGAGGAGATATCTATAGAGTCTATCTCCTGTACTATTCGCCACTGGCCCAGGAATCCTGTTGATCATTGATGGCTACCTTGTAGGGATAACTAGGAATAAGCATCCAGTCAGATTGAGAACTAACAGATTTGGCAACTCTGCTGGGGACCTTTATGTAAGAACCTTGGTAAAACTTATTCCTAGTTGTAGGTGGCGACTCCAAATAATCTCCCAACCGGTAAAGTAAAAAATTTGTATGCAAGGGAGAAGATCCTTACATAATCCTCTATTTGAAGAATTACCCAGAAAAATGATGTATAGGAAAAAAGGGACTGTTCAAGCCAGTCATGAGGGTTCTCCCAGGAATAATTATAATGTCCAAGACAACCCTAGGTCTTCACGGCAGCAGCCATCCTATTTTTCAAATACAGAGGCTGAGATTCAAGATATGTATGAAAGACAGCAAGGTGGTAGTCTAAGAATGAGGTCATAAGTGTTTCAAGAATGCCCTTTCTTAGATCCCAGTGACAAATTTGAAGAGGCTGAATCTCCAAGGGATGATGATGATGATGACTAGAATGGAATGAAAGCATCTTCTTCTATGCCAAGAGATGAACAATTAGCTAAAGAGATCAAGAGCCTGAGGGCTAAATTTGAATATCTGCAGGCTGTGAAAATTAGAGATGATATGAGACAAAAGGTGCAAGCTCTAAGAATTGCTCAACATGATGCAGTCCCTACCCTTGACAATGCAAATGTCTTGAGAAAGCAACACAAAAATGAAGCTTAGAATCAACAGAATGATCAAAGACAAAATGTAAACAATGTTAGGGTACCAATAAATAATGTTAGAAATCAAAATGCTGATAGAAATGTCAATGTGAATTAGTTTGGTAGACAACCTATGTAGCTAGACAGATTCAGACAGCTTGTTTTTGATGGTATTCCTGGTTACCCTAATCCCATTAACAAGCATGTGAGGCCGTAGGTGCCAAAATTTTTAGGAAATAATGTTGTATCAGGTGAAGACCACTTGAAGGCTTTTTCAGAATGTCATGGACAACTTTGAGGTTGAGCATGAAGATGTTTTCTTGAAGTTGTTTATGCAATCCTTAGTTGATGAAGTTAGAGAATGGTACAAGGGTCTGCCTGACTAGAGTATCTCATCATGGGATGATTTCAGAAGGATTTTTAAGAAGCAGTATGGTGACAAAACTGACCCAAGCTTTTTTGTAAATGAATTCACTAGTATCACTAAGGGGTCAAATGAGTAGGTTGCAGATTTCAATGCTATATTCACTAAAGTGATGAACAAATTGCCATCTCACATGAGACCTAATGAGCCAATGTGTGTGGTATTCTATATAAATGCTTTTGATGCTAAAACAACATATGGATTAAGAGATAAGGGTACTGCTACTCTCAGCGATGCTTTCAGAATTGCAACAAATATTGAGAATAATAGGAAAGCATCAGACAAGACAAACAAAAGGGACGATGTGAAGATTTTGCATAATCCAAATAAGCCTCAAAATACTCAAGGTAATGTATCTACCCCTAAAGACAAAATAGATAAACTAACAAATGTTGTTAAGGACCTAAGTTACAAACTTTCTAGAAATGAAAAAGGGATAGGTCCCGACAGGCAGGTTTACCAAAGACAGGAAAATAGACCATCATTGCATGATATGCCATATAACACTAATTGGCATAATTGTAAACCAATTTTTCCAAATAGCAACCCTAATCAAAGAGCTCAACATGTAAAGGAAACTCCTGATCCTTTCAAGAAAGCTGTTAATATTGTTGATGATACTCCATGGTGTATAATATGTCAGATGCCTCATTCGCAATCACAGTGTATGATTGCTCAATCTCTATATGATAATGCTGTTGCCTGTGATGAGTGCAATGAACCACATTACATGCAAGATGATAATGTTAATGTGCTATCCACAAATGGTGAATATTCCTCCTATGATGCAGATGAAGGCACAAGTTATGGGACCTAGGTTTGCCAACAATTTTTCTGTGATGATGATGATGAAGATGACTATGCATATGCTCAAGACTCATGCATTTTTCTGAATAATCTGAGGAGACCTTCTGATGAAGAAATTAGAGCTCTCACAACTACAACAGTAGCTCAAGTCAAGACCAATTATAACCTTAGAGGTAAGGCTCAGGTTGGTAATCCACATCAACCAGAAGACACTTTTGTGAATCAGCCAATGCATAATCATAAAGGGACTGAACCACATAAGACAAAATGGAATAACAATAGGAAAAACTTTAAACAAAAAGTAGGTCATGATTTTCAAAGGCTAGAAAATGAGGTTCCCCATGTTGAGGATCAAAATAAGGACTCTCAGATCAAGAATGACAGTCAGGGGGCCATAAAAATCAAGGCTGGATCAGCCCAGGATAAAAATAAAACCATGGGTCAAGCTACAACTGTTATACAAAATTATGCTCCTTTTGACATAACTCAAATCTTGTCCTAGATAAAGATCTCTATTCTGTTGATCGAATTGATGAAGATTTGAGAAATCAGGAATAAGGCAGTGTCCTTAATTTCAGGGGTACCTTGTCAAGACAAGCAATATATTGAGGCTTAGGGTAAGAAACATGCCTTGTGTAATGAAGAAGATGAAGTTCCTGAAGTATATCTAGGGGTGACCATGACAAAATGCCCTTCATAGGTTGAACCATTTTATGTCTCCCTTGTTATCAATGGAAAAGTGATTAAGAATTGTATGCTTGATTCAGGAGCATCAACAAATATCATGCCCTTGGCTATCATGCAGCAAGATGGATTGAAAATAGACAAAGCATGTGGAAGATGTTATACAATGGATGCTAGGGAGGTACCAATCATTAGAATCATGAAGGATGTGGATTTCAGGTTAGCAGCATATCCAAAAAAAACATATAGAATGAACATAATAGTGGTTGATATAAAACCACAATATGGTATGCTATTGTCAAGAAGATGGGCAGCACTGATTGGTGGAAGTATGCAATTAGATCTATTATATGCCATGATCCCAATGAATGGCAAAGATGTCAAACTGGTCAGAGAAGAAAGATCACTAGAGACGGTTGAAGATCAAGATTCAGAGGAGCATGTATGTTTTGTGGACACTGACTGTGAAAATTTTAGAGTTGTCTCAGATGATCAAGAAGGTAAAGGGAGAGACATTTGCACTCAAGAGCTTGACCAACAGGGTCTATGGACTATGTACTTTGATGGAGCTTGTTCAAAGGAAGGATCTGGTGCTGGAGTTGTGTTCTTGTCCCCAGCTGGTAAGCTCCTAAAGTTCTCTTTCTTGTTGAAGTTTGCCTGCACAAACAATATTGCAGAATATGAAGCTCTGTTGCTAGGATTAAATATGGCTCTGAAGCATAGAATTAAAATGTTAAGAGTGTTTGGAGACTCAGAGTTAATTGTTTCCCAGGTTAGAGATAAGCATGCTTCAAAAAATAAAAGATTGAAGCAGTATAAGCATGTTGTGTGGGATACAATTGAGTTGTTGATGCATTTTCAATAAACTGGATAGAAAGATCAAAAAATGTCATGGCAGATTTTCTAGCTAATATGGCTATTAGGCCAGATGATATAACTCTGTCTGGTATTACTAATGTTGAGGTTAAACTTAGACCTACAGTACCAGAAAATATATGCAGTTGGCAATATTTGATGATGATAAGAATTTGTTAAGATTTTTACACCACATAGATGAATATGAGAACCAAGAAATTAATTTTCAGAATTTTGTAGAGGTTATAGATGGGAAAGAAACTCTCTTGGGGAAGGAGGTAATTCAACTCAAAACAAATAAAATCCTGAGAGCATTAGTTGCTTTGGAAAGAACTTTTGACAATAGGGACCAATTTATTACAAAGACATCTCCCACAAACAAGGATGACTTGGAGGAGATAAACTTGGGGACATCTCATGCCCCCAAAAGGGTGTATATTGGCAAACAGCTCAAACCACACATTAGGAACATGTTGATTGCATTGTTGAAGAAATATAAGCATGTCTTTGCTTGGTCATATGAGGACCTAAAGCCTATAGAGAAGACCTATTCCAGCATGAGATCCCATTGAAGCCTGGAGCTAAGCCATTTAGGCAAAAACAAAGACCTATTAATCCTACTGTAGCTCCAAAAATGTAGGAAGAACTCAAGAAGCTTAGGGAGGCTAGAATAATTATGCCTATTAGACATTCAACCTAGGTGTCTAACCTTGTCCCAATTAGAAAAAAGAATAGTGCTATAAGACTTTGTGTTGATTTCAGAAATTTAAATGTCTCTTCCTTGAAGGATAATTATCCATTGCCCAACATGGAGGCTATGCTACAAAAGGTAACTGGCTGTGAACTTCTATCCATGATGGATGGATTCTTAGGGTATAATCAAGTGAAAGTCAAAGAATCTGAACAGTTCAAGACTGCCTTCACTACTCCATGGGGAACCTATGTATATGTAAGAATGCCATTTGGACTAACATATGCAGGTGCTACATTTCAGAGGGCTATGGATGTTGCTTTTGCAGGATTGATTGACTCAATTCTAGCTGTATATCAAGATGATCTGACTGCCTCTTCAAAAAAGGAGGAGCAACATTGCATTTACCTAGAACAGATTTTTATTAGAGCATTGGAATATAGCATTTCACTCAACCCAAAGAAATGTACTTTTGGGGTAGTGGAAGGAAAGCTCTTGGGACACATTATTTCTAAAAGTGGAGTTAGGATAGATCCTGAAAGGGTTGCTGCAATTGATAGGATTCAAGTTCCTAGAACAGTGAAAGGTATCTAGTCCTTCTTTGGACAGAACAACTTTGTTAGAAGATTTGTCCACAACTTTGCAGAAATCACAAAGGATATTTCTAAGCTGTTGAAAAAGGGTGCAACTGTCAAGTGGGAAGGTGTAGCAATTGAATCATTTCAGAACATCAAAGAAGCAATAAAGATAGCTCCTGTGCTAAAATCTCTTGATTTTTCTAAGCCATTTTAATTGTTTTCATTTGCTTCTTTCCATACTGTTGCTACATGTTTACTACAGAAAAATGAGGATGGTTTTGAGAAGCCTATTGCTTTCTTCAGTATGTCATTGCAGGCTACTGAATTAAAGTATAATATCATGGAGAAGTAGGCATATACATTGGTTAGAGCAGTCAAAAGCTTTAGGCCATATCTAGTAGGATCTCAGATAGTTACATATGTGCCCCATGTAGCAGTCAAGGATATTTTTACTTAGCAAGAGGTAATAAGAAGAAGATGCAGGTGGATAAACAAGTTACATGAATTCAACATAGAGATACAGATCATAAAACTGGTAAGGGACAGGGGTTAGTGTAGACATAAAAAAATTGACCAGTCAATCCATTCCCTAAGTCAGGAAATTTAATTAATTTTAACTAATTAATTAAATACTCCTTAATTCCTAACACACCATTAATCAAGATTTAATTAATTTTAATTAATTAATTAAATCTTATCCTTTTACCATTTCCTATAGATAATAAATTAAACTTCAAAAACTTAATTTATTATTTAACATAAGCCTCAACCTAACTTATTCATAAAAAACTAAATCAAAATCCATTAAAAACCTTAACTACCTTTTACCTATCCTTTACCATTCACCAAAAAATTGTTTAACCACTCGAACCAACCATCTCCAAACTTTATAAAAATCAAACTCATTTTCATTTATTACCCCCAACAACATTTACATTGGAGTTATGCCAATATTTTGAGAAACCACATTACTTCGGTAACATTTATTTTTGTGTGGTTTTATAGTTTTTATCATTAATCTTTTCTGTTGCTCATAATATAGATTTTAGGTGTTTAGTCTCTTACTATTATTGCCTAAAGTTGTGCAAATTTTCTTTTGTAAGAATGGTATACATACATTTCGAACTCTTTGAATTAAAACTGCACCTTCACACTTGGAAAGTTCCCACACCATAAAAAGCATTCACCAGAAAATTGTTCTAAATCATCAGTTGTTCCTATCAATGTATCATTGGTGCCTTAGATAAGAATTAAATGCTACAAAATTTTCTAAAATCGTCAGTTGTTTCTATCTACGTCTTCTATGTGTGTAGGTGCTAAACTTGTCTGTTGTATCTATTGGTGTATTCCTTAAACCTGCTATGAGTGCGATTGCTATTTTGTGGCAGCAGTAGTAATATTTCCTGCTAATAAAATGGCCATCTGAAGCTAGAAAGATCATTAAACTTAGCGTATTTGTTGAACCTTTAATAGCATTTACTTCATTTTCTTTAGCATTAATGTAACTGGACTGTGTATTATTTGCTACATTTTAAACTTCCATATGGCCTTACAAAAGGATCAAAATCTTCTTGTCCTCTATCAATAAAGCATGGCGAGCCTGTAGAAGCATGAATACAAAAAAAAAAAATACAAACTCTAAAGTTTACAGACCAGGCGGAATCTATGGCCAAAAACAGATGGATGCATAACGTAAATTGATTAATCTATATTTGTTTCTTTTTGATATACATTGGGTATGCATATTGTTTTGGTATGCTAGCGTAAGTGTTAGAATAATCTGCAAATGCTAGATTCTCCTTGGTGTTTAGTGATAGTGTTTTGTGTTGAACATTAAGGTTTTATGATTATTATTGTCTTTAAAGTAGTTGTTTTAAAACATAAAAACTGCCCATTTAAAGCATCACATCACTAAGGTTTTTTCATTGATAAGCAGTTTGTTGATACAATTTAGCTATAGACATTAACGTTTGACTCACATTTAGTTACAATGGTGATCATTTAAAATTTAATTGTGGGCACTACATACTAATATCAGTGGTTTGTGTGTGTAGGGTTAAATGGTGACATCAAGAAGATAACCTTAAACTTTGATTTTGTTGTCCTCACAAGACTTTTTTATAGTAATAAACAATTGCCAAGAAGATAATCGTTGCATGTGAACACATTTCTTGAAAACTGTCTATAGTCAATTAATCGCCAGGGAGCCCATTTTTAGCCCTTGGAGGCTGTTTTCTTCAACTCATCATAACTTTCTTGTTTCTCATCAGATTTTCATGTTTTTGTAGGTGTTGGAAAGCTACTTCCGAGTTCTACGCATTTATGCTATCATTTCATCTAGAAACATTTCAGATTTGTACGATCATTCATATTGTGCAGCTACACACATGTCAAAGACTATTTTGCAAACTACTAATCAGTGTGTTGCAGGTTTGATTGTCAAAGAATCTAATCTTGAAATATTGTGTCTTCATTTTATAGATTAGATCACATCATAAGCAAGGGTTAAAATTAACAAGTGTTTGCGATGTCTTATGGCTTGCAATTTTGTTATTGAATGTGTATGCTCTTCTCTTGTGCCATTAGACAATCTTGAGAATCAAAAGCATTCCTTTGACATTTTGTATAATGACCCACACATTTGGATTTGGAATTAAAATGAACCCCATGTGAGTGTGAGGCAAAGGCGTTGTGTATGCTCTCTCCTTGTGTTTTGTACGATCTGGGAGATCAAAAACAACGTGTTTCCTTGCTTTTGTTATCCTTAGAGTGGGCCTGCTCTTGAGACACATCCACAAGGAGAACTCATTTGCGACCCCAAGTGGGACTTTCATCCGGTCCACTATATAAATTGAGGATAAGGTGAAATCCAAGTCTAACCAGTATTAGCACTTACCGTACAGCGCTATCTCAAAAAGAGGTGTAATTTTGTGTATATTAAAACTCCTAGTAGGATTAGTCAAAGCCTTTAGTGGCTTGCTAGATGCTCGTAAGGTGTCGGTCCCCCAGATATTCACTAGAACCCTTTTGTTCAGTGGCTAAAAACCCTCTACTTGTTGATACAAGAGGAAACTTTGATAGTCGTCCCACATTTTCATGGCTTATGGTAGAGATAGCAAGGTACCTCAGGATCTGCACGTCTTAGGACTTGGAACTTGGTGTGCCTGAGAAGTGAGTGCACTGTAAGGGGGAGCCCGTGCCCCAAGTTCCTGGAGCTATACACCATAAGTAGGCGCGGATGGGTAAAACCAAGTGGAAACTCAACAAGTATTGTCCTTTCCTAGCCTAGGATCGTGCATGTTTACAAGTGTTTGTAAAACATCAAGGTGTCATCAAAAACAACCAATCAAATTGTTGTGTGTCTTATATGATTGATATTTGTGCATACTTGATCATCATCACCATTATAACTTGTCTCCTACATCATCAACTTGACTTTCAAAATTGAGAACCTTTTATCCTCGTGGCACATCTCAAGTGGAATCTCGTCACTTTAAATCATAAGAAGCTCTTTCATTTGATCATTCATCCATATCCATTCCCAAAATCTCTTTTCAATAGTGGACTCCCATTATCCCATTGATCATATATCAACATCCAATTAAGAGACAGACCTTTTTCTAATCAATCCCATACCAATCCATTTGCTTAAGAGGCCCTAACCATTCATAAGTTAATGTATCCTTGCCATATTATCTTTTCTACTCAATAAGCCCTGACTTCCTTTGAGTAGAGGTGGCATTTTAATCTCCTTTTTTCCTTAGGCATATCGCAACCCTGAGTGTTTTAAAGGAGCCTCTTATCCAATACTAAGGTTCATCTGGTCTCTTTGAGTCATCATTTTGACTCTATTTCTATCTTAAATCAAATAATCCACATCCATATCTCAATCTAATTCATATCATTTATCCCCACTTTTGGAGTCTTCCATATCAACCATATATATCCATCTGAGAGCTTTTTACCATTCCAAATTGTCCTCTATTTTCATGGTTACTACCCGTGCCAAGCCAAGAAAAACAATATGGAGTTCACTCCTCAAAAATGGCAACCTTAATCCTCAAGATTCCTTGAAGAAGAGACCATCCACGATCAAATCAATCCCACTCAACAAAATACTAGATCATCATCATATTTTCATAATGATCCACTTGGAGACCTTTCAACTTATGTAGACATTTGAGATGACGTATCCGACCAACTAGTTACTCCCAAAACTCCTAAATCCACACATGACTATACTAAAATGAATCCAATTGCACTTTAACTCCAACAAGATCTTGAAACATTACAACTAGTTCATCTCTCCATGGATCATGATCCTAATTATTTTATGCAATACCTTTATGATTGTGGAGCTAGAGTCCTTGCTGATATTTATGAGAGAGAAAAAGCATGTAGAAAAGCAAAAAAAGCTAAAGCCAAAGCTTAGGCTACTTCCTCTCTCCATCAATCATTTTCAACACCTATGTCAAATGTGTTCCAATCTACCTCTTCTATCACATCACCATAAAATTTCACCTTGGGAATACCACAAGATACCTCTATTTCTACAATCCAATCTCTCTTCCCATCAATCACTTTCAACACCTATGTCTATCTTATCACATACTTACACATTGGGGATACATCTAGACTATTCTCCTCCCGTGATCTAACCTATTCAGTCATCACTTGCACCTTCATCATTTCCTTCATTAGGGTCATCACTTACACCCCCATCGATTCCACCATTAGGAATCTCACAATCTATCCTCATAATTCAACCCATTCAGTCATCACTAACATCTTTATCATTTCCTTCATTAGGATTATCTCTCACAACCCCTTCCATTTCACCAGTAGGGATCTCACAATCTGTCCCTATATCTTCTATACCGAAAACCTCCAACATTCCCTCATCTCAATTAATCCCCAATACAACTCATGTTTCCATACCTCAAAATTCTTCTATCCACATCCATCACATCAACACTCAACCAACACAGGTATCTACTTCCATACCCTCAACTTCACAAAATTATAACCCTACCAATGTCTCATCCTCAAAACCCATTGATCCCCAAATCCTTCAGCTACAACAACAACTCACTCAATCACAACAACAACTCACCCAATCACAACAATTTGCCCAATCACTACAACAAAATTTGAGACTTTAATTGGCCCAACAATCTTAATCATCGTCACAACATCAAAATCACCCACTAACATCACTCCAAACACAATTAAACAATCAATCAATCACCACTCCACCCATTCAAGATGAAATCAAATGAATCATCGATAATCAGATTGGTGCTCAACAAAAGAAATACTCATTTGAAGAACTATACCCTGATCCATTTGACAAATCTTTAATCATGGTACCTTTTCCTACAAACCTTGAAATACCAAAATTTGACAAATACAAAGGAAAAGGTGACCCTTGCGATCATATTCGTGAATTATGTATCGCATGCATGGAATTTTGACACGAACGTACATACTTAATGAGATGTTTTCCTAAAAGTTTGGTTGGCTCAGCCCTTGAATGGTTCTCACATCTCCCAGGGAACATCAAATCTTTTGAACAACTAGCAGAAGAATTTGTCAAAAAATTTGCCTACAACATTAAACAAGACACCTCCATGCAAGACCTTTATAACACTAAATAAAAAGGAGGGGAAACCCTTACTTCTTTCCTACAACGATGGAGGCATATTGCTAGTCGACTCCCTTGTCATATTCCTGAGAAACAACTAGTTCTAATTTTTGTGCAAAATCTTAATCAAGAGCTAGCTTTTCACTTACTAGTGCAATGCTCTGATTCATTTGAGCAAATTAGGACAAAAGGCAAGATGATTGAAACAACTCTTATCAACAAATTTCTCATTAAAATTTACAAAGACAATCACAATCGCGATTCCAATAACCAAAACAATGATAAATCTCGATATTGGAATCAAAACAAGAATATTGTGAATGATGGAATCACTAATACAGAACATGTTCAACATGTGCAAAAAAAACCATTTGTCCTCAATTCTTCATCAACTCATTATACACCTCGGGATCGTCCACCACATGTACAGAAGAAATTTACCCTTCCAAGTTTGAGACCACCATGCAAATTTTTAGACTTAACTAAACCTCCTGAATCCGTATTTCAGAAACTTAAACAAGCAAACATGATTGAACTTCCTAACATTAGTAAACCTTATGATGATAGTCGACCAAAACCCTATTGGTTCTGAGAAGATCAATATTGTGAATACCACCATGTCAATGGGCATGCCACTAATTCATGCATGAGACTGAATCATTATGTCCAAGATCTAATTGATCAAGGAGAGATAAACATAGATCACATACCTCATGAGTCTCCCAATGAGAAACTCAAAGCCTACCAAGAACCATTTCCTCCACATGGGTAAAAAAATAATAGAGCCAATAATGTCGATAATACATCACACCATGAAGTTCATTATGACTATAGTAACCACAACTTAGTTGGTTGTATTGAAGTTTCATATCCTCATGTCAATGTTATAACTGTTAGAGGTAGAACTCCTGAGTGTGATGTCACTACACGAAGAGGTCGTATCACTGTTTAGGGAAATCCTCCTCCTATTTCATCCCATAACCCCACAAGACCTCCTATTTTATCCCATAATGTACCTAAATATAATATCCTGGATCAATTAAAAAAGACACCTTCCCAAATCTTAATCCTAGATTTTTTAAGTAGATGAACAGAGACAATTACTATTGAGTATATATCACAGAGGTTATCCTATCATTAAAAAGTTGGGCTATACAGAAGTTCAGCTTGGGCAACAACAAAAGGGAATCTTAGAGCCTTTAGAGTTTCATCACCAACCTAAGCATGTTGGGCTAGGGTTTGGATCCACTAAGTGTGAGTCACCCAATGTTGAGTTTATCTTAGACGAAGTGGCAAAAGCTTTTCCCACAGTTGAGTCATTTAATCGAGACACTTTCATAGATCCTTTTGAAGCAGTTGCTGATGTCTTCAAGGATAATTCCATCTATACCATCACTTATTCCTTTGATCAACCATCGTCCTCATCCACCCCGTCCACTTCATCTCATTCATTATCCCTTGTTTATCCAGATCTCATTGACTGGGATCAAAAAGGATCTCCTGTCCTTGATGTCTTTGAAAATGATGAGGCTATTGGTGAATTTTTGGGACTTCATACTCATCTACCTATCGGAGATCACAAGATTGGTTACGGTATTGAATTACACTTTGATGCCTACTTTGGAGAATCTGGTAAATTCCTTAGTCAGAAAAATGAAAATATAAAAATAACGTCCCCTAGTGAAAACCACTTTGTGGCACTTTTGGATGATGAAAAAATAAAACTAGAAGATGTATCCACTAGTGAAAACATCTCTGAGGCACCAGAGGATGAGGAATTTAACCTTCCCAAAGTGGGGGCACACCAAGAAAAGTCCACTATACTCATAGAACAGACACAAGAGATGAATCTTGGAACTATAGAAGAACCCAAGATCAAATATGCAGCAAAGTCTTTGTCAGAATTTGAAACTCGAGACTTCAATTCTTTCTTCATAAAATGGGAAATCAATTTTGCTTGGTCCTATGCACATATGCTAGGATTAGATCCATCACTGATAGTACATCATTTAATAGTCTGTCCAGGAACAAAACCAGTCAAACAAAGATTGAGAAAGATGCATCCCAAAATTGCCTTAATGGTCAAAGCAGAGTTAGAAAAGCTCTTGGCAGTTGGTTTCATCAAACCAATAGATTATCCCGAGTGGATCTCAAACATTGTACCTATGGCCAAGCCAAACGGAACCATCAGAATTTGTAATGATTTCAGAGACATCAACAAAGCTTGTCCAAAAGATGATTTTCCATTACCAAACATTGATATCATAGTGGATCTGATAGCAGGATGTGAAATGTTATCATTGATGGATGGATTTTCTGGATATAACCAAATTAGAATAGCCGAAGAAGATCAACATAAAACCTCTTTCATTTGTGTCTAGGGAACATATTGTTGGCTTGTCATGCCTTTTTGTCTAAAAAATGCTGGAGCCACATATCAAAGAGCAATGACTGTTATCTTTCATGATATGCTTCACAAACAAATGGAAGATTATGCAGATGACATACTTGCCAAATCAAAAACTAGAGAGGGTCACCTATATGTTTTGGAAAACATTTTTGATCATCTTGAAAAGTACAATGTCAGACTAAATCCTAAGAAGTGTGTATTTGGAGTAACATCTAGAAAACTCTTAGGTCAAGAAATTTAATTAATTTTAACTAATTAATTAAATACTCCTTAATTCCTAACACACCATTAATCAAGATTTAATTAATTAGTTAAATCTTATCCTTTACCATTTCTCATAGATAATAAATTAAAATTCAAAAACTTAATTTATTATTTAACATAAGCCTCAACCTAAATTATTCGTAAAAAACTAAATCAAAATCCATTAAAAACCTTAACTACCTTTTACCTACGCTTTACCATTCACCAAAAATTTGTTTAACCACTCAAACCAACCATCTCCAAACTTTATAAAAATCAAACTCATTTCCATTTATTACCCCCGGCAACATTTACATTGGAGTTATGCCAATATTCTGAGCAACCACATTACTTTGGTAACATTTATATTTGTGTAGTTTTATAGTTTTTATCAATAATCTTTTCTATTGCTCATAATATAGATTTTAGGGTTTTTGTAATAGTTTCAAATCATTTTGTAAAAATCTATATTCTGGTGCAAACAGTTAGCTAAGATGATGACATAGTCAAATTTGAAAGCATGCCAAGTCAATGTAGTTGAGAATGAAATTGTTAATATGTCAGAATCTGAGTGGTACAAGGACATTGTGTACTATTTGCAAAATTTGAATTGTCCTTCCCATTTTAGTGATAGTTAGAAAAAGGACCTTGAAGCTAGATAAAATTAGGTCCATCATTGTTCAGGGAGAGTTGTATTGGAAGAATCCTGATGGTGTACTACTCAGATGTGTGGATAAAAATCAAGTTGGATATATTTTGAATGACATGCACAAAGAGATGTGTGGTGGACACTATACTACCTAGACAACAGCTCATAAAATTCTTAGGGCAGGATATTGGTGGCCAACTCTTTTCTTAGATGCACAAAAGTTGGTGAGGAAATGTGATCCTTGCCAAAGGTTCTCAAGAAAGTTAAAGTATGAAGGTGCATTAGCCCTTAGAATTGTAACTGTGGAGGCTCCATTTCAGTAATGGGGAATTGATTTTATAGGGGAGATTTCAGAAAAATCAAGTGGAGGACATAGTTGGATTTTGGTTGCTACTGACTATTTCACAAAATGGATTGAAGCCATTCCAACTAAGAAAGCTACAAGCAGGGTGGTGATGGATTTTATTCTGGAAAACATTATTATCAAGTTTGGAGTACCATTCAAAGTGGTCACAGATAATGCTAGGTGCTTCAGATCTGGTGAACTTGTTGATTTTTGCAACAAATATGGGATTAATTTGTCATATGCATCACCATATCATCCATAGGGAAATGGTTAGGCAGAGTCAAGAAACAAAAGCCTCATAAAAATCATCAAAAGGATGGTGGACAAGAACAAAAGAGCATGGGGTTCAAAGCTGAAGATGGCATTATGGGCTGACAGAGTGACTGTAAAGAAAGCAATTGCGAGGACATCTTTTGAGCTAGTATATGGCACAACAACTAGGTTGCCTGTAAACAATCTCTTGCCAGTCTATAGATTCATACAAGAAAGTGATGAGGAGATTGAAGACCTAATGACTGAAAGGATAAATCAGCTGGTTGCATTAGATGAAGTCAGAAGAGAGGCACACAAGACAAACATCAAGCAATAATGGGGTGTTAAATATCTGTTCGATAGAAAGACTGTAAAAAGAAATTTTCAGGTAGGTGATCTAGCCTTATTTGGAATGAAAAAGGTCAAGATAAGGGCAAGCATGGTAAGTTTGAGCCCTTGTGGATAGGCCCTTATCAGATTAGCAATACTCATGGAGAAGACTCCTACTTTCTCCAGGCCCTAGATGGTGAAGTACTGGAATTTCTTGTGCACGGTTAATTCCTTAAGTTTTATTTCTCATAAGTGAACTTCTTCTGTGCACATTTGTAAATTATTTGTAAATTGCCCTGTATAGTCGGTGTTTTGCCTTTTTTGTGTTTTGCTTGGTCTACCCGGAGGTGATCTGGTTCTCGTTGCAGCCTTGTGCCCGCATGTCCCCAATTAGAGCCACTGTTAGTGCATGCATGAACAGTCAGGTTTCAAGTAATTAAATTTGTAGGCACCCTCCCAAAAAATCCAAAAAAATTCTAAGTCTTTGGGCCTCCTCAGCATGTTTCAATATCAGCATCATATTTCTTGGAGGGGGGTCATCATAGTTCTGTCAGCCTGGTATTTCTGGGGGGTCATCATATTTCTGTCAGCCTGGTATTTCCGGAGTGTCATCATGTTTCTAATATTAGTCATTTTTGTTATGATCACCCTGATGTTGTTGCTGCAAGTTTCAATATGACCCGATATTCTGATGGGGGGGTCATGTTTCAAATATTGGGTGATCTTAGTTAAGATCACCTTGACGTTGTTTTATCACCTAATGCTACTGACATCATTTTTACATGAGGGTGATATCTGCCTGTCTGGTGACTAGATTTCCCGAAGGGGGGGTGATATTTGAAATATCAGTCATGTTCAAATATCACCCCGATGTTACAACAAAGCTACAGTGCGGCCTGATATTCTTTCTGGGGTAATATTCTAAATATCAGGTCATCTTATGAATATCATCCTTGTTGCTAAAGATCCCCCTGATATTGCCAACATGACGATGACATCATTAGGATCGGTGGGGTGCATCATGTGGTCTTCGGCATGATGGTTATTATCAGCAGGTATGTTAGAAATCCCCCCGATTGCTGATGAGGAGATGAATATGATGATGACATGGATAAGTGCACTTGGATCATAGATGATGTATTTGGTATGAATATGCAAGAGGATCTTTCTCCGATGCATCAGGTTGCGCCGATGAGGGTGGTCATCAGGGTGATAGTTCAAATATCAGGTGATGCGGTTCGATGATTTTTCTGATAAGGGTGATGTGAAATATCAGGGTGGTGTTTCTTATCGAGTGATGTGGTCATCTGGGTGATATGAAATATTAGGGTGATATTTCATATTAGGATATCATGCAGGAGGTATGATGATGAGGTTTAAGCTGGCGTCATCAAGAGCAAAATCGTCGATATCATATATGCTCATGACCTAGCTTATAAAGTGTTGATGAGGTCGTTGTGGGGTGAATGTGGGATAATTAGTTCCCACATGTTTTGAAATATTAGGGTGATGATTCTTGATGGGAAATTTTCTAAAGCGCACTGTCCACTGCAGTCCCAAGGCCGCAGGTTGGTATGCCATTAATGGAAGATGTTATAGGGGTATGGACAAATTAACCACCAGATTTATGATGTGAATCCCCAGGCGGCGGCACAGGGATCGAGATCAACCACTCCCTGTCTCCTCCTCTACCCACTACATTCAATGTTTGAGTGCCATTTCTCATGATGCACTATATCTGGCAAATTTTGAGCCACTCATGTAATTAATGGTTGAGTATAGGCTCTTGCTATTTTATGCAAAACTTGTCACTCATTTGTGGTAGTTGAAAACTGGACAAATCTTGGTGTTGTGATACAATACAACTTCATTGGTGGCCCTGTCCTGGATGTCTTGTGAGTTTATGAGTCTCGTGTTGTATGTTTCATGCATAAATTCACTGGTTTCATGTTGTTTTATATGAGGAATGCTTTGTTGCATGTGTTTAATCATTTGTGTCCAAGCTATGGGCATGTTTTCTTTTGAATCAAGATAGCTAAGGGTTGTTTAAGATTCAGGAATATAGTTTTTCTATATTGAATGTTTAATCTCCTACCTTTGTTCAAGGAAGAAATTAAATGTTTTAGGTTAATCATTGAGAAAGTATGTTGTAGCAGGGATACCATTAAGTATGAATGACTAAGAACCTAGTTTTTGGGAAGTATTTGTAAGGTAGGTACTAAACAAATGCCCTTGAAATCCAGTCATTGGTATATGTTTATGCTGACCATTCACATGTGTATGTCTATTGACTCCGAGCCGAGGATAGGCACCAGTCTAGTCTTGTATTGAGGTTACACCCCAGGTCCTAGTTTTGCATCCAAACACCAAAAATCACACTCTAAACTTCAAAACCAAACCTTTAGGACATTAGAAGTAGTTTTAGGACCAAAATCCTCTGTCTACAACTGAACATAGGCCCAAAGCTAGCCCCTTTGCACTTATTTCACAGTTTTGGTCTACATAAAGGAGGATTTATGTGCTTTGTCTCAACATCCCCCCAGTTCACAAGAATATCTTATGGATGTTGAATAGGGAATACCCCCCTTGGTTCTGCAGAGCCTAAAGAAGAAGAGGAGATATCTATAGAGTCTATCTCCTGTACTGTTTGGCCCAGAAATCCTATTGATCATTGATGGTTACCTTTTAGGGATAATTAGGAATAAGCATCCAGTCAGATTGAGAAGTAACAAGATGAATGCTTTCCAGATATACAGCATAGTTACAATCGAGCACTACATGGTTCCATAGGGCACGGTCTATTTGAGGTATGTCTTGGCTACCAACCATTGGCTCTAATTGATGTAGCATTACCAACTATGTTGAGTGACCCATCAAAACATTCATAAAAAGAGGTAGATAGGGAAACTAAGTTTGTGGAGAAGATATGCCATATTCAGAAACAAGTCCATGAGATACTACAATATAGTAATAAAAAATACAAGGATAGTCATGATCAACATCATACGCCTCATCAATTTAAGGTTGGGGACAAGGTTTGGATTCATATTCAAAAAGAAAGACTTCAAGGGTCTCATAAGAAACTCCATCCTATTCGATATGGTCCATACACCATCCTCAAAGAAGTTGGTGAAAATGCTTTTGAACTCAATTTGCCATCTTTTCTTGGACTACATCCTATTTTCAATGTTGAATTATTGCGTCCATATTTTCCACCATTGTTGGACACTTCAGATGTTGTAGAACATATAAGTTTCTCAGAGTTGAATCCATACACTACTGCTCCTCTCACATGTGATAAGATTACTGATGTTGTGGTTAAAACATTGAAGAAACAACAGATTCCTCTCTATCAGGTGGTACAGGCAGGACAACTTCCACATCAAGGAAAGTGGTTCAGTAAGGACCAGATTGAGAAGAAATTTCCTGATCTACTACAACACACAGGTACAATGGGGCCCATTGCCTCTCAAGGGGAAGCAATGATCCCACAAAGATTTAGAATCATTGGGTGGCATTTGTTTAGGCAACTATATTTTAGTTTTTCAATATTTTTTTTAGTTTTGTCTACATTCTAGTTGGAATTTTCAGAGGCCTTCATAGTGGAATTTGGGGTCAAGAATTTCATTGGTTTCTTTGAGCAATAGCCACGGGTAGGGCTTGATGCAACTCAATCTAGCTCTTTAGGAGATCTTTCCTATGAGTCTGAAAAGTTTGGATTTCGACTAGCTGGCTAGAAGTTATGACTTTGCCTAGTGGGGTTCTGAATTTAGTAGTTTTTTGAAAATTTGAAAATTTGAAAATTTGAATTTTAGTAGTTTTGTCACCTTCCAACTATCCATTTCAAATTCTATGGATAAGGTGACCTTTCACATTATTTATCATTGTATATAATCAACTTTTTATGTAATAAGATATCCTCTTTGGTTGTCTGCAACTTTTTACAAGTTCTGCAAATTGAGCTTTTGTTTATTCCCACAATACCACAGGCTCAACGCTAGGTATTGTTATCTAAATTCTCCATTAAAATTTAGATCACATATAATCATGATCTTGGGAATCAGAAATATTCATTTTTCTTATTGTTTTATAGTGGGCATGCCTAAGGATTTAATCACCTTAGAGAATGACCCACACCCAGATGTTTTGGAAGGGTATAGAAATTTAGGAGAGAATCAAAAGACTCTCTTATTGGAGTACATTTGTCATTTGGCTAAGCTTGCAACAACTTTATACCTTGCAAAGTGATAGAGGAGAGTGAGTTACCCTCTCGAACCAAGCCTTTAAACATACTCTTCATTTCATGGACTTGGGCCTCCCATACCTTCAAGTATTTTGACGACATCCCCTAGATTCTTGTATAGCCTAGTTAAGACCATTCGGTCATATATACTTGTAATGCACTGATAAGTAGTTAGCCCCAAGAAGTTATTCACCACATTCATCATAAGGCAAGTGTAAATTCCCACTAGAACCAAGTGTGTATGTGATGTATGCTCCCCTCTCACCATAGAGTGATCTTGGGTGACCAAAATTGGTTAGTTTCCTCATCATGGGACTTATGCATCATGACTAGATAAGACAACAAGGTTAGCTTACAAGCATATACACACCCACTTAATTAAAATAGGCTTGTTGGCATGTTTGGTGTATTCCTCTTGACCAAAAGCCCCACCTCCACCCCCACCCCTAGTAAAGCACTAAAGATTAGATAGGTTTTGAAACTAAGATGGGTGAAATTGATTAGCGATCTCCCTCCTATCTTCTAATTGTGTAAAACCTATAAATTTTCCAAAATAAAAAAAAATTCAAAAGTCAAAAAAAAAAAAATCTCTTAAATACAAAAAAAATATCAAGTACACTCTCATGTCACCTATAACTAGGTGTCAAGTAAAACATGTCATGTAATTCCTTGAAGAAAATATTTTTCTTCTTTAGAACTGATGTGTCTATAACCCATACCTTGTTGAAGAAATGTCTCATCAATTCTTGCATGAAATCCAAGAAGATAATGATAGTGATAGTGATAGTCTTCCCAATCAAAGTGAATATTCCCATCACCATCAAGATTTATTTAACTCTGAACAACTACGTAGCCTCATAGATTGATTCATACATCAAAATAGAGATGACATACTTAGTATTATTATCAAATTAGAATCCATATTGCCTATCAATTATAACATAGATAACCTTAATAACATCATAAACCAAGATCCCTCCAACCCAAATCCCAATACTACCAGTGTCAATCAAACTCATGTGGACCTCAACAATTTTATTCCAAAAGTGTCTAGCCTCAAAATAAAATAGAAATCATAATGTGATCCTCAACAATAAGGTAAAACCAAAGTCTCATCACTCAAGTTACCATGGCAACCCAATCCATTATAACAATCTAAACCCAACAATCAAAATCCTCAACAAAATCAATCCGCTCAAAACAATAAACACATCCCAACTAATCAAATCAATTTGTAGAATTAATCTAATCCAAGTCATCAACCAAATCAATCCAATCTCAACAATGCAATATACCCACAATATAAGTGCAATCACAACAAGAAAATAACCAACTGCAACCCCCTAATATTCTATTTGACCAAGAATGGAAAGCCATGAAAGACAACATAAGAGGCTTATATGCAGGAAACTAAACTCAACACAAGCGATACACATTTGAATAGTTATGTCCTTATCCATGAGATAGATCCATAACACAAATCCCTTTTCCTCAACATTTTGAGATTCCAAAGTTTGATATGTATAAGGGGAAAGGGGATCCTTGAGAGCATGTTAAGGAATTTTTCATTTCTAGTCAAGAGGTTTTCTTTTTTATGACATGTACTTGCTTAGACTGTTTTTATGCAGCTTGGGTGGACAAGCACTTGAATTACATTTACCATAATACTATCACTATATTCAAATATTTAGCTAAAAGATTTGTTACACATTTTTCATGCAATGTAGAGGAAGAACTCAACATGATGGACCTTTGTAATACCAAATAATGAAATGGGGAAAGTTTCTCTTCCTTCTTATAATAATGGAGAGGTTTAGCAAGTCGATTCCCTTGGCCAATACCTCAAAAACAATTGGTCAATATATTTATTGCAAACCTAAACCAAGAAATAACATTTCACCTACAAGTCCATTGTGTTTCTACTTTTAATGAAATTATCAAAAAAGGTGTGCAAATTTTAAAATTCCTCATAGCTAAAGGACTTGTTAATATCTTTTCTAAAGATCGGTGTCAATCTGAAAAACCCAAATTCTTTAGAAAAAACAAATATGTAGTAGGTGATTGTGTTATCAACTCAAAACATGTTCAATCTATCCAAAACACCCCTAACATAACAATTCTCATTGTACAACCAAAAAAACACATTAAACATAGACAATATACACCTCTTAATGAGACATTAAAGGTAGTCTTTCATAAATTGGTTAAATCAAACATGATCATCTTTCCATCTACCAAACCATTCAGTGATAATAAGCTAAAGCCAACATGGTACAAGGAAACAAAATATTGTGAGTACCACAAGATCAAAGGGAATTCTACTAACCAAAGCATGAAATTGAAAAACTATGTCCAAGGCCTCATTGACAATGGGGATATTGAGATACAAGGGGCCACATCATTATAACCAAATAAATAATTACAGATATATCAAGACCCCTTTCTAAAGCATGACCAAAAGTGTCAATCGACCAAAGCCAAAATTCCCATGCTAATAATATTCATTATAATAAATTTCCCTATACATATGATGTTGTAGTAGGCCATATGCACCATTCTAAAAACTAAATAACCACAATTAAAATTAAATCCCCTGCTTGTCTTGTTACTACAAGATGCAACAAAATCACTATCTAAGGGCCTTCCCCACCTCCTCTTAAGGGGTGATACAATCTCATAGAGCAATTGGAAAAGACTCCAACACAAATATCAATCATGGATGTTTTGAAAACATCCAATGTTCATAAAGATGTATTATACATATTCCTCCAAGAATCAATAGTCCCAAATAATATTGACCCATTAAAATTCCAAGATCTTATGGTACATTTATCCTTGATTCACCACCTAACATTTAGCCAAATCAATATGCTCTCCATAGGTCTAGACCATGACCTTCCTCTACACATTGAAGTTATTATCACCAAACATAAAGCCAAAAGGGTGCTTGTGGATAATGGGGCTGATTTGAATATTTTCACTTTAATGTTGATTCGACACATGGGGTATTCAGAGAAAGATTTGAATCCTGAAATGATCACCATCAAAGCTTATGGTAATATAGAATGAGAGTCAGCTATAACAATACATCTTTCACTTGGAGTGGGAGATGTCATACAACAAACCCTATTACATGTCATCAATATTGATCTTCCTTATAATATTCTCTTGGGTGATTCATGGATCTATGCAATGCAACTTGTCATACCCTCCACCTTCCATCAATGTATTAAATTCGCACACCTAGGAACATAAGTAATATTTTTTGTCAATCCCCAACCTTTCCAATATTATAAAATGTTGGAAAGTTGCTATCAACCAAATCAATCATTGCCCCATTACTTATGTAATCTTGAATAACAAAACCAAGAAATCTTCTTCATACATATATCTAGCCAATCTTGTATCCACATCTAAAACCTCACATCCTAAATCCCACATCTACTAGCATCTGTACACCTACTAGTGCTACTCTCTATTCCCACATCTTTGGTGTTGAAGCCATTTTGCCAGTTGAGATTAAGAAACCATCCTTGCACATATCTTTGTGTGACCTCATCACTCATGAAGATTACAGAGTGACACAACTACATGAACTATAGATTCTTGATGAACATTGACTCAATGTGCTAAATTAGCTTAAAGTATATCAAAATCAGCTATGTCATAGCTACAACAAGTGCATAAAAACTAGAGAATTTGAAATTGGGGACCTTGTGTTCAAAGAAAATAAGAATAGAAAACAGGACCATGACAAATAATGAAAATTTGAGCCAAACCAAATGGATCCCTATGTCATCACCAAATATGGCTCTGGGGCATATGAGCTAGAAACACATAAAGGTCAAGAGCTAGAGGAGCCTATGAACATTGTTCATCTCAAGCAGTTCCATGCATAATCTAGTAGTAGCGGTTTCATAACATTAAAAAATAATAATTAAAAAAAAAAATTAAAAGCCTTGTCACTCGATCATAGTAGAAAGGCACGATGATGTGATCAATTCAAATGGCTAAAAGTTGATCTCTTTGCATCCTCACCAATTACTGAGAAATACCCACCCATGATCGACAACTCCTATACGGTCTCCACTAGATATTCATAGGTTGTAATCTGTCAAACCTCACTCTCCAATACAATATATCACCACATATCCATGGTCACCTCAATGCGTAGGCATGTGCTTGTGGATAAGTCCAAGTAGACTTTGTCAGGAACTCCACTGATCATGTGCATGTAATATGCTCGAATGCCCACACTTAAAGAAGTGTGCAAGCAATCAAGCTATGCATCTTGTGATGCACATAGTGCCCTAAATCATAGTATAAATGAGTGAGCATACTCCATCCCAATGCACATATAGTCATATTCTCCTCCATCGCACTAATGGTATGAACGAGGCCCCCATGAAGGTGTGTGTCTCATCCATCATGTGTAACAACAAGGGCGATGGTAGTGATCAAAATGTGACAGATGATTGGTACAACCACAAAACCATGCTCTAACCATGACATACTATTGTGGTTAGATGTACTTGAGGGCATGCTATGGCTAAGATAATATACCTGGCTTGCCTTGACATGTTAGATTTAGGGAAGACAACTGAGAGGGGGGGTGAATCAGTTGTCCAAAACTTTTCTTCCTTTTCAACACTTGTATTCACTTAGCAATATAATAATAAATGAAACATGAAACTTAATGCATTTAATCAAGAGCAGAAACACATCAACACATGAGACACCAAGATTTTAATGTGCAAAACCCGGTTAAGGGAAAAACCATGGGGTGACTAACCCAAGATTGTATTCTCTGTTAGAAGAATAGAAAGAATAAAATGGCACATGCTAATTAGGGCTCACTGCCTGAGCACACTGCTCATAAGAGGCTCACTGCCTACAAGAGACACACTATCTACAAGAATAAGTATTACATACTTGAACTGGTAAATAGCATCTTCACCATGCTTGAGTCAGTTCCATTTAAGCTCAATCCTTCTGCTCTTCCTTTCGCTCTTCTCCTTGCTACCACACACTCATCTCCATAAGTCACACTCTGAAATGACTTCACAATCCCTTATTTATACATGACATCAACTTAGGAACAAACATATAAGTCAGAAAATACCCACAAGAACATCCGCAGGATGAGAAAATCATTCGGTCAGCCAGCCTAAGGAAGAACACCTTCATCCAGAAGTATATCTTCAATTCCAGGCTTCAACTCTAATGCGGACCATCAACATAAATTGAACATGATCCAAGGACCTCCACAAGCTTTCCTAAAACACTAGGAACATCTGCACTTCCTCTACTTAATGAAATCTCTCTCTCCTGCATCTGATGCCTCAAGAACACAGTCTGCCATTACTGTCACAAAGGAATAGATGCTTTCGGACCTTCAAATCATGAATAAATCTATATGTCTCATCATAAGGACTTCCCCAATACTCCTTCCAATCCACAAGATAGGATAATGCATTTCCAGATCTCACCATACCTTTCTGTAACACTCTATCACCTCTAAACATCTATCAGAACTGGTTCTACTTGAGCGATCACAACTTCTTCATATCTTCATATAGACCTCTAAAATCTCTACTGGAACATATTAAGACTCATATCTACAAACCCTTTAATCCACATCCTCTGATCGTTAACCTATCTTGAGCTTTTACCTTGCTGTCATCACTGTTCTTCATTGTTCCTGATTGAGACTAATTTTCTCAGTATCCTCAACAAATAACTCATCTAATCCTTATCATTAATGCAACAGAAGTATGTTGACATCAATGACAATACTAGTTAGGCCCATACTTGCAACAATCTCCCCCTTTGTCATTGATGGCAACATATGATGTGAAAAACTTATTTGACCATCAAGACAAGAACTTTTTCTTTACTGTCACAACTCCCCCTATCAGCAACCACCATTCACATTTCTTCTTTCCCATTACTACTGATGCAGGAGCATCCAATGGTGTAAGGGCAATCTTGCATCACCCAAAAAGAAGTTAATTCAAAATTATTGTAGTTGTTTTCATTTCTTTCCATAATTATTGTTTCTGATTCCATAATATCCAGAATAATGATGTAGGACTTTCAGTTTTTCCAAAACTGCTAAAAATAGCAACTTGCCTATTTTGGAAAGTCTACCTGCTATTTTTGGAAAGTTTGCAGTTGGGCACAGATTGAAGCGTAAACTTGCAGAAAGTTACTAAATGGAAATATAAGACCTTTGGTGAAGGAATCAGGCAAAGATCATTTGTGAGCTGAAAGATATTAAAGTTTTTGTTTTCTGAAAAGCCCCTAAAAATTTTTGAAACGAGATATGAGGCACTAAAACTTCCCTAAACGTCTCAAAAAGTTGACAGAAATTCATTTACAAATATGTGGCGTGATAGTTCACATCGTGAGCTTTTCGAGGCCTAAAACGGTTCGTTAATCAGACACCCAGATCAAAAGTTATGCTTCCTGGAAGTTTACCTACTTTTATAGGGAGTTGTAAATTTCAAAATTTAGCTGGAGGCCACCAAAAAGTGTTATTTATGGCTATTTTGGGGACCCTGGGCAGTAGTAGAGTTAAGGGAACAAGTGTAGAGTCAAGAATAGGTGGGAAAATAGAAACCCTAGCTGATTTGGGGGTTACAGAAGGTGAAAGATTCTAGAGCCTAGTGATAGTAGCTGTAGTGTGTTGCAGCCTGTGGAGGACTAATTCCTCTGATTGTAATTAAGCTTCTAATGTAATAAGTTGCCCAGATCAATAAAAGAGAGTTCTATTCTCTGTGTTCAATTTCTGTTATTGTGTGTTTATTGATTTACCCCCTTCATCAAGTGGCATCAGAGCCAAGTTCTTGAGTGTGTAGACAGATCGCCGACTGTGAGGCAGTTTGCACCAGGACCTGAGGTTGTGGGTTTGCTGCAGAGACCAGGATGCCTCCACAAAGAAGTCATGTTGGGAGGAATGCTTTGATAGAAGAGGGTTTTGGAGCCCTGCAAAGGCAAATTGATGCATTACAAGAGGAGCTACGAAGAGGGTTTGAGCTAAGGATAAGAGACGAAAGTGAAGATGAAGCTGAAGAAGAGCTATCTGAGGAAGAACAAGAAGTTGTCAGAGATCCTGTAGAAGTTAGGTTGTTGAGGGCTATTTCAAAGATTTGAAAGAGGCCCAGGATCGAGGTTTCTACATATTCTGGGGATTTGAACCCAGAACAGCTTATTGATTGGATCAATGACATGGAGGAGTATTTCAAGTATGAAGATGTGGAGGACCCAGATCGGGTCAAGTTTGCAAAAACAAAGTTGAAGGGCCATGCCAATATTTGGTGGAAGGAGGTCCAACTAGAGAGGAATAGAAGAGGAAAAGGAAAGATCACCAGATGGGATCGGATGGTGGAGAAACTAAAGAAGCAGTTCATTCCTATGGATTATGAGATGGAGTTACTGAAGAAGTTGCAAGGACTGAAGCAAGGTAACAAGTCTGTTAAGGAGTATACAAAAGATTTTTATAAGATCACTATCAGGACATGCCATGGAGAGGCCAAGGAGAAGGTGGCCAGTTATATTAATGGGTTGAGAACGAGTATTCAAGAGGAGCTGAGCCTAGTCAGAATGACCACCATAGAAGATGCATTCTAGTTTTCCCTGAAGGTGGAAGAGAAACTGAATAAAAGATTTGACAGAAAGCAAAGGGGAAGAGGTCAAGGCAGAAGGACTGGTGGGAGGCCCTATGGAGGCCGTAATGAAGATCAAAAGAAAAGTGAAGAAGCTGGCACCAGTCAAAATTAGAGAGGGGATAACACCTACTGCACTCGTGACCAGAACAATGGTGAGCAAAGAGGAAGAGGAAGAGGTAGACCTGGGCAAGGACTCGGAAGAGGAGGTTTCAGAGGAACCCATTTCCAATGTGGGGAAGAAGGGCATCGAGCATACGAGTGTCCGCAACATCAAGGAAGGACAAATAGAAGACCTGAAGGCAATGCACAAGTTGCACATGTAGATGAAGATGCACATTCTGAGCATTCTGAAGATGTTGAAAGGGGAGAAACCCTAGTTGTTAGAAGAACCTTGCTGAATGAGGAGAAAGAACCCAATCAGAGGAAGAGTTTATTCCACACAAGGTGCAAATGTGAAGGTAAGTGTTGTGATATTATTATTGACAGTGGAAGCACTGATAATATAGTTTCAGAGGAAATGGTTGACAAGTTGAAGTTGACAAGAAGAAAGCATCCGCATCCATATCGGATTGCATGGTTGCAGAAGGACCATAGAGCTTTGGTCAATGAGTAGTGTTTAGTGAAGTTCAAGATTTGTGGTTACCATGATGAGGTGTTGTGTGATATCATACCGATGGATGCATGCCATATGCTGTTGGGGAGGCCATGGCAGTATGATAGGAGTGCTGTCCATGATGGCCGTGCAAACACATATTCCCTAACAAAGGATGGAGTTCGTCATAAGTTGAAGCCCTTGAAGGAGGTGGAAGAAAAGGTATGTAGTACTGCCAAAATTTGCCTGGTAGATGGCAAGAAATTTTTGGAGGGTATGAAGCATAAGCGTCATTGCTTTGCATTGATTCCTAAGATTAGTCAAGAGAATTGTGAAGATGTACCAATAGAAGTTTTAGATATATTGGAAGAGTTCTAGGACATTATCTTTGATAATGTACCAGAAGGTTTGCCACCAGTAAGGAAGATAAGTCATCAAATGGATTTGATACTAGGAGCCAGTTTGCCAAACAAGGTAGCCCACAGAATGACCCCTGCAGAGAATGAAGAGATGAACATACAAGTTTAGGAGTTGTTAAGGAAGGGAGTGATAAGAGAGAGCCTAAGTCCATGTGCGGTACCTACAGTACTAGTACCAAAGAAAGATGGAGAATGGAGGATGTGTATAGACACTTGAGCCATCAATAAGATAACTATCAAGTATAGATTTCCATTGCCAAGAATGGATGACATTATGGATTGTTTGAGTGGAGCCAAGTACTTCACAAAAATTGACCTGAAGAGTGGGTATCACCTGATCCGTATCAGAGAAGGAGATGAATGGAAGATAGCCTTCAAGACAAAGGAAGGTTTGTATGAGTGGTTAGTCATGCCATTTGGGCTAACCAATGCACCAAGCACATTCATGCGGCTCATGAACGAGGTATTGAAAGAATTTTTGGGAAGTTTTGTTATTATTTATTTGGATGATATTTTAATTTTTAGTAAGACATGGGATGAGCATCTGATGCATATCAGAAGAGTTCTAGAGAAGCTTAGGGAGGAGAAGTTGCTGATTAATCTAAAGAAATGTAGTTTTGCAAAGAAGGAGTTGGTATACCTGGGATTTGTAGTCTTAGAAGAAGGTCTTAAGATGGACCCAGAAAAAGTAAGGGCTATCATTGAAAGGCCTATGCCAAGGAGTACAACGGAGGTAAAATCCTTTCATGGTTTGGCAAGTTTTTACAGAAAGTTTATCAAGAATTTTAGTACATTTGTGCACCTCTAACTGAGACAATGAGAGGGGATAGAAAAGAGTTTCGATGGACTAAAGGAGCAGACAAGAGCTTTGATACATTGAAGTAGAAAATTGTAGAGCAACCTGTTTTGGCACTTCTAGATTTCAATAAGGTATTTTAGGTAGATTGTGATGCTAGTGGTAGTGGTATAGGAGCTGTTTTGAGCCAAGAAGGTAAGCCCATTGCTTGTTTTAGTGAGAAACTTAATGATGCCAAGAAAAAGTATTCTGTTTATGATCAGGAGTTTTATGCAATAGTTCAGGCTTTGAAGAAATGGAGACATTATTTGTTGCCAAAGGAGTTTGTTTTATATACTGATCATCAGGCTTTGCAGTATCTTAATAGTCAAGGAAAGTTGAACCAAAGGCACTTAAAATGGGTTGAGTTTTTGTAGAGTTATACTTTTGTTTTGAAGCACAGGAGTGCGAAGTCCAACAGAGTTGCAGATGCCTTGAGCAGAAGGCAAAATTTGTTGATAGAAATGAAGATAGAGGTTGTTGGGTTTGATGAGCTCAAAAGTTTGTATCCTGAGGATCCAGATTTTGCAAAGGCCTGGAAAGCTTGTTTGGAACCTGTTACTTTGGATAGGACAAGATGGTTGGATTTCATAATCCAAGATGGCATGTTGTTTAGAGGAACCCAGTTGTGCATTCCAAGGAGTTCCATGAGAGAGAACCTAATTAAGGAGAAGGATAGTGGAGGATTGGCCGGACACTTTGGTCGAGATAAGACCATTGCTATTGTTGGTGAAAATTATTATTGGCCACAGCTGCAGCAGGATGTGAGGAAGTTTGTGCAAAGTTGCAAAGTATGTCAGATGGCAAAAGGAACAAGTCAGAATACAGGGTTGTATCAACCATTACCTGTACTAGAGAAGCCATGGGATGATATCAGTATGGATTTTGTTCTTGGTTTACCAAGGACACAGAGAGGACATGATTCTATTTTTGTGGTGGTGGAGAGATTCTCGAAGATGGTGCATTTTATTCCTTGCAAGAAGACTAATGATGCTGTTCATATTGCTAAATTATTTTTCAGAGAGGTGGTGAGACTACATGGTCTACCAAAGAGCATAGTTTCAGATCGAGATACCAAGTTCGTTGGTTATTTCTGGAGGACATTATGGAAGAAGTTGAAGATAGATTTGAAGTTTAGTTCTGCACACCATCCATAGACTGATGGACAGACTGAAGTGGTGAATAGGAGTTTGGGTAACCTGCTACGGTGCTTAGTAGGAGATAAGCCCAAGGGATGGGATTTGATTTTACCACAGGCAAAATTTGCTTACAACAATTCTGTCAATAGGAGTACTGGTAAATCACCATTCTAGATTGTATATGGAAATAGTCCAAGAAATGCTTCAGAGTTAAGGAATCTGGATAAGGGAGAAAAGACAAGTGCTGAGGCTGAAGACTTTGCAGAACATTTGAAGAATTTGCATGAAGAGATGAGAAAGCACATTAATAAGATGAATACTTAGTACAAGGCTAAGGAAGATTAGAAGAGGAGGTATAAGGAGTTCCAGGTAGGAGATGAAGTCATGGTTCACTTGAGAAAAGAAAGGTTCCCAATTGAAACATACAATAAGTTGAAAATGAAGAAATTTGGACCATGCAGAATCTTGAAGAAGCATGATTCAGGCAATGCATATGAGGTAGAGCTGCCGAATGGGATCAATATTTCCCCCATTTTCAACATGCCTGATTTATCAAAATATCATGAAGGTGGAGCAGAGGATGGACCAACAAAAGCGCAGTGGAGTATTCCAGCATCTACTTCAATGGACGAGATAGAAGCGATTTTGGATAGCCGTGTGGGAAGAAGTACTCAGAACAAGCAATATGAAGAATATTTGGTAAAATGGAAAGGAAGGCCTATTGAAGATTCCTCTTGGTTATCTAAGGTAGAGGTTGACCGTTTGGGTTTCTCTCACATAAACATGTTGGACGTGACAGGGTCACTTTTCAAATTACCCTGGGTGTTTGATGCAAGAGCATCTAGTGGTGTAAGGGCAATCTTGCATCACCCAAAAAGAAGTTAATTCAAAATCATTGTAGTTGTTTTCATTTCTTTCCATAATTAGTGTTTCTGATTCCATAATATCTAGAATAATGATGTAGGACTTTCAATTTTTCCAAAACTGCTAAAAATAGCAACCTGCCCATTTTGGAAAGTCTACCTGCTATTTTTGGAAAGTTTACAGTTGGGCACAGATTGAAGTGAAAACTTGCAAAAAGTTACTAAATAGAAATATAAGACCTTTGGTGAAGGAATCAGGTAAAGATCATTTGTGAGCTGAAAGATATTAAAGTTTTTGTTTTCTGAAAATCCCCTAAAAATTTTTGAAACGAGATATGAGGCACTAAAACTTCCCTAAACATCCCAAAAAGTTGATGAAAATCTATTTATGAATTTTTGGCGTGATAGTTGACATCGCGAGCTTTCCGATGCCTAAAACGGTTTGTCAATTAGACACCTGGATCAAAAGTTATGCTTGCTAGAAGTTTACCTACTTTTATAGGGAGTTGTAAATTTTGAAATTTAGTTGGAGGCCACCAAAAAGTGTTATTTATGGCTATTTTGGGGACCCTGGGTAGTAGTAGAGTTAAGGGAACAAGTGTAGAGTCAAGAATAGGTGGGAAAATAGAAACCCTAGCTGATTTGGGGGTTACAGAAGGTGAAAGATTCTAGATACTGGTGATGGTAGCTGTAGTGTGTTGCAACCTATGGAGGACTAATTCCTTTGATTGTAATTAAGCTTCTGTAATGTAATAAGTTGCCCAGATCAATAAAAGAGAGTTCTATTCTCTGTGTTCAATTTCTGTTATTATGTGTTTATTGATTTACCCCCTTCATCAACTACTCCCCCTTTGATCAGCAACCACTTGTTTTTCACATGTCTTCTCTCCCCCTTTGACATCAATGACAAAGGGCTCATACTTGCAACTTTACCACTTCAGAATCATATATGTTGCTCCCCCTGAGTAGCAGCTCCCCATCATCAGTTCGGACCACAAGATGTGACTATGATATGCACCAGGTTGATGCACCTTAGTGCACCTTAGTTCATCACCAGAGGGGCAATAACCCCTAACTTCTTCCTTAGATACTCAAAAGAGTCCTTAGACAGAGGCTTTGTAAAGATGTCTACAATTTGATCCTTGGATGGCACAAACTCCAATCTAACTTCATTCTTGTTCACTTGTTCTCTTAGGAAGTGAAATTTGATGGATATATGTTTAGTCTTTGAATGCAACACCGGATTCTTAGATATGTTTATTGCACTTGAATTATCACAAAAAATTATGATAGGCTCCTCATACTCTACTTTGATATCTTGTAACATCTGCTTCATCCACAACACTTGAGTGCAACCACTTGTTGCTGCAATATATTCTGCTTCAGTTGTAGACAGAGATATTGCCTCTTGTTTCTTGTTCAGCCAAGAAACCAATCTCTTCCCCAAAAAGAATGCTCCACCACTGATACTCTTCTAGTCATCCACATCTCCTGCCCAATCTACATTTGTATATGCATGAAGAAAGAAATCATGATCTCTAGGATACCACAGGCCATACTCAACTGTCCCTTTTAGATATCTAAAAATCCTTTTGATTGCCATGACATGAGATTCTCTAGGATCAACCTGGAATCTTGCAACAAGACCAACAGCCTGCATAATGTCTGGTCTAGTTTGAGTGAGATATAACAGTCCTGTAATCATTGATCTATACTTTTTCTGATCAGCCTTAGGAGAGTCATCATTTTTGCTTAGCTTACATCTAGTTGCCATGGGAGTGTTCATTGGCTTTGAATCTTCCATCCCAAACTTCTTCAACAATTCTTTTGCATATTTGGTCTGAGAAATGAAGGTACCTTTCTTTGTTTGAGTGATGTGCAGACCCAAGAAGAAATTCATTTCACCAAGCATGGACATCTCAAACTCACTTTTCATTTGGTTTGCAAAAGTTTTACACAAACTATCTTTTCCTCCAAAAATGATATCATCAACAAACACTTCAACACCTAAGATGTTTTCATGATCAATTTTGAAATATAGATTACTGTCAGTAGTACCTTTGTTGAAACCAATCTTCAAGAGATGTTTATCCAGTCTTTCATACCAGGCTCTTGGGGCTTGCTTCAGTCCATACAGTGCCTTTTTCAACTTGCAAACCATATCACTATTGTTAGACAATTGAAATCCATCCGGTTGCTCAATGTACACTTCTTCTTCCAAATCACCATTCAGGAAGGCAGACTTGACATCCATCTGATACACTTTGAAATCCTTGAAGGCAGCAAATGCAAGAAATAATCTGACCGCTTCAATTCTTGCCACCGGAGCAAAAGTTTCTTCAAAATCAACTCCTTCTATTTGAGAGTAGCCTTTGCAAACTAATCTGGCCTTATTTCTAATCACTTCACCGGCTTCATTCAATTTGTTCTAGAAGACCCATTTGGTTCCAATCACATTCTTGTTTCTAGGTCTGGGAACAAGATCCCAAGTGTGATTCTTCTCAATTTGCATCAGTTCTTCCTCCATTGTCGTAGTCCAGTTTTCATCATTGCAGGCTTCATTTATTGTTTAGGTTCAATCTTTGAAATTAGACAATACTCATCTGAATCTTGAGAAATTCTTCTTCTTGTTTGTACGCCTTTGCTTTTTTCACCTATGATCTGATCTTCAGAATAGTTCAGTCTCACATACCTTGGAACTTTGGGAGTTTCTTGTATTTCTAATTCTTGATCAGGCTCATTGAAACTTATCTCTTCTTCCTGACTTATCGGATCACCTTGAATATGTTTTTTAGGAGGGATTTGGGCACCTTGAATCATAGCATTATTCTGATCATCTTCATCATTCTCATAAAACCTTTAGGGTTTTTCAATTACTTCATCAACCTTCACATTAGTACTTTCTATAATCTTTCTCAACCCCTTATTATAACACCGGTATGCTTTGCTTTGAGTGGAATAACCCAAAAATATTCCTTCATCACTTCTAGCATCACACTTTCCTAGATCTTCATCTCTCTTGATGTAACATTTTCTACCAAACACTCTGAAATACCTTATAGTAGGTGTTGTATACACCTAAAAATGACACGAGTCAACTAAATAAATATTCTAAATATTTATTCCGTTCTTCTACCAATTAAATAAATATTCTAAATTTGTTTAAGCGGTTTACTATTCCATAATTAAATAAATTCAATTTATTTAATTAAAATCCCTAAATTCTTCTAATATCCTACACAATTAAATAATCCTAAATTATTTAATGAATCCAAATTCCTCTATCCTAAGTTCTAATTCCAAAAATCCACCTCGTACTTACACCTCACTTTTCCACCTCACCTTGTCCACCTCATTGGTTTGAACATGTAATTAAATATATTAAATATTTAATTACCTTATTTTCCCTCACCCACATGGCCTATTTCTTCTCAAATCAAAAGTTAGTTAACTAATCAATCAAAAGTGTTAACTAACTAGTCAATTGAGTTAATCCCTCAATCAATTCAGTCAATCCCATAATCCATTCTTCCAACTGACTAATCAAGTTTGTTAACTGCTCAGTTAAAGAAGTTAACTCTCTAATCAATGTTGTCAAGTCCCCTCTTTCATGATGGAGATGAGACACTTGTCATATTTCTACTGGTTGCACATTCCTCAACCTCTCTTAGCCATTGATCCTCATTCTTCTGAGTCTATAAAAGAAACCTCATCCTCCCATTCTATTCATCCAGGTTATTTATATTGTTACTCTGCAGAATTCTACCCGTGCGCCTTTGGCACCCCCAATACAATCTACTTGAGATCACCATTTGCTTTGAAGCTTCTCTTCACAGCAATATCTATCAACATAGCCATTTACTACCGACATCCTACAACACAGCTAAAAGAGTGCACTCACTGAGGGCCTACTGTTGGATCTGGGGCATACAACTGAGAGGGGGGGGGGTGAATCAGTTGTACAAAACTTCTTCTAATTCAAATACTTAACTCTCTGTTGTTAGTTAGCAGCATATCAAATAATCATCCATGAAAGCATAATACATAAACACAAGAGCAGATAAGCATCAACACATTGAACACCAAGATTTTGACATGGAAAACCTGGTTAAGGGAAAAACCACGGGGTGATTAACCCAAGAATTATTCTCTGTTAGAAGAATAAAGAAAAATGAATGGCACATGCCAATAAGGGCTCACTGCCCGAGCACACTGCTCACAAAGAGGCCCACTGCCTACAAGGAGACACACTGTCTACAAAGTGATGAAAATCACAGTCTTGAACTGGAGAATGACATCTCTATCATGTCCGGATCAGTTCCAATTAAGCCCAACATCTCTGTTCTGCCCTTCGCACGTTTCTTCGCTATGCCACACTCATCCACACACCACACACTGAAATGAACTTACAAACCGTTATTTATACAAGACATCGACTCAGGAACAAACATCTAAGTCGGCAAACAACCATAGGAGTATCCGCAAGATGAATAACACATCCGGTCGGCCATCACAAGAACATTCGCAGGATGAACAACTCATCCGGTCGGCTACACAGAGCAAGAACTTCATCCGGAAGAATAACTTCAATTCCGGGCTCTACCATCAATGCGGACCAACAACACAACCTAAACATGATCCAAGAATCTTCACAAGCCTGTCTGAATGTCCGGATACTTCCGCACTTCCTCTGCTTACTGGGATCTCTTGTCTTCCTCATCCGGAACTTCAAGAACACAGTCTGTCGCCACTGTCATAATGCAAGAGGTACTTCCGGACCTTCAAATCATACACAAATCAGGATGACACATCACAAGGACATCCTAAACACTCCTTTCAATCCACAGATTAGGGTAATACAATTCCGGACCTCACCGGACCTTTTTGTGATCCTCTGTCACCTCCGGATACTTGTCGGACCCGGTTCTATACCGGCAGCCACAACTCCTTCAGATCTTCATGCGGACCTCTGAAATCTTAACTGTAGCATCTCAAGACTCATATCTACTAACCCTTTAATCCGCATCCTCCGGTTCTCATTCTATACAGTACATTTACCTTCTTCTCATCACTGTTCTTCACTGTTCCTGACTGAGACTAATTTTCTCAATATCCTCAGCACACAGCTCATCAAATCCTTCTTGTTAATGCAATATGAGTATGTTGACATCAATGACAACACTGGATAACCTCATACTTGCAACAATCTCCCCCTTTGTCATTGATGGCAACATATGATGTGAAAAACCATTAAGACAAGAACTTCAACTTTTCATATGTCTTCTCTTCCTTTACTGCTCCCCCTTTGATCATCAACCACTTGTTTTTCACATGTCTTCTCTCCCCCTTTGACATCAATGGCAAAGGGCTCATACTTGCAATTCTCATGCATCAGAATCATACCAGCTGCTCCCCCTTAGTTGCAGCTCCCCATTAGTCCGGATCACAAGATATGACTGTGATAGCCACCGGACTGATGCACATCAGTGCATCTTAGTTCATCACCGGAGGGGCCATGACCCCTAACTTCTCCCGGAGATATTCAAAGGAGTCCTTGGGAAGAGGTTTTGTAAAGATATCTGCAATCTGATCCTTGGAGGGAACATACTCCAATCTGACTTCTTCCTTGTTTACTTGTTCTCTCAAAAAGTGAAATTTGATAGATATGTGCTTAGTCTTAGAATGCAATACCGGATTCTTGGAAATATTAATTGCACTTGAATTATCACAGAAAATTGTGATAGGCTCCTCATATTCAACTTTGATGTCTCTTAGCATCTGCTTCATCCATAAGATTTGAGTGCAACTACCTGCTGCTGCAATGTATTCTGCTTCAGTTGTAGACAGAGATATTGCATCTTGTTTCTTGCTTAGCCAAGAAACCAATCTCTTCCCCAAAAAGAATGCTCCACCACTAGTGCTCTTCCGGTCATCCACATCTCCTGCCCAATCTGCATCTGTGTAAGCATGAAGAGAGAAATCCGGATCTCTAGGATACCATAGACCATACTCAACTGTCCCTTTTAAGTATCTAAAAATTCTTTTGATTGCCATAACATGAGATTCTCTAGGATCAGCCTGGAATCTTGCCACAAGACCAACAGCCTGCATTATATCTGGTCTAGTTTGAGTGAGATACAACAATCCACCAATCATTGATCTATACTTTGTCTGATCTGCCTTTGGAGAATCATCATCTTTGCTTAACTTACATCCGGTTGCCATAGGAGTGTTCATAGGCTTTGAGTCTTCCATACCAAATTTTTTTAACAATTCTTTCACATATTTGGTCTAAGAAATGAAGATCCCTTCTTTTGTTTGAGTAATTTGCAGACCCAAGAAGAAATTCATTTCACCAAGCATAGACATTTCAAACTCACTTTTCATCTGATTTGCAAAAGTTTTGCACATACTATCTCTTCCTCCAAAAATGATATCATCCACAAACACTTAAACAATCAGAATGTTTTCATGATCAATTTTGAAATATAAGTTGCTGTCAGCAGTACCTTTGTTGAATCCAATCTGCACAAGATGCTTATCCAACCTTTCATACCATGCTCTTGGGGCTTGCTTCAATCCATACAAAGCTTTCTTCAACTTGCAGACCATATCATTATTATCAGACAATTGAAATCCATCCGGTTGTTCAATGTAGACTTCTTCTTCCAGATCACCATTTAGGAAGGCAGACTTGACATCCATCTGATATACCTTGAAGTCTTTGAAGGCAGCAAATGCAAGAAGTAATCTGACTGCTTCAATTCTTGCTACCGGAGCAAAAGTCTCTTCAAAGTCAATTCCTTCTATTTGAGAGTAGCCTTTGCAGACCAATCTAGCTTTGTTTTTGATTACTTCACCAGCTTCATTTAGTTTGTTCCGGAAGACCCACTTGGTTCCAATTACATTCCTGTCTCTAGGTCTGGGAACAAGATCCCAAGTATGATTTTTCTCAATTTGCATCAGTTCATCTTCCATTGCTTTGGTCCAGTTTTCATCATTGCAGGCTTCATTTATTGTTTTAGGTTCAATCTTTGAAATCAGACAACATTCATTCTGATCTTGAGCAATATTCCTTCTAGTTTGTACACCTTTGCTTCTGTCACCTATGATCTGATCTTCAGAGTGATTCAGTCTTACATACCTTGGAATTTTGGGAGTATCCAGCACTGCTGTTTCTTGATCATGCTCATTCAAACCTATCTCTTCTTCCTGATTTACCGGATCAGGCTGACTCTGTCTCACCGGAGAGGATTGAGGTTCTTGAACACTGTCTTGGTCATCTTCATCAAACTCATAAAATCTTGAAGGCTTCTCAATTCCTTCATCAACCTTTACATTGGTGCTTTCTATCATCTTCCTCAATCTCTTATTGTAACACCGGTATGCTTTGCTTTGAGTGGAGTAGCCCAAGAAAATTCCTTCATCACTTCTAGCATCAAACTTTCCTAGATCTTCATCTCTTTTAATATAACACTTGCTACCAAATACTCTGAAATATTTCACAGTAGGAGTGATGCCAAACCAGAGTTCATAGGGGGTCTTACCGGTGTTGTTTCTGATTTGAACTCGATTGAGAGTGTAGACTGCAGTGCTGATAGCTTCTTTCCAAAACATTTGAGGAACATTTGCTTCCAACATCATTGTCCTAGCAGCTTCCTGGATGGTCCGGTTCTTTCTCTCAACTACTCCATTCTGCTGTGGAGTCTTAGGAGCAGACAACTGTCTCCTTATACCCTGTTTCTCACAAAAGTCAATGAATTCACCAGATGTAAATTCACCACCTCTATCAGACCTTAGACACTTTAGTTTCAATCCGGTTTGATTCTCCACCATAGCTTTGAAGATTTTGAACTTCTCAAAAGCTTCTGATTTTTCTTTTAGAAAGGTAACCCACATCATCCGGGAATGATCATCTATTAACAACATGAAATATCTATCACCTTGCAGACTCTTGATTCTTGTCGGACCACATAGATCAGTATGTACTAATTCCAACAGTCCAGTAGAAGACTGATCTTTGCTTTTAAAAGAGACTCTGCTTTGTTTGCCTAACTGACATTCTTTACACACACTATTTGTAGGTTTTATCAACTTTGGAAGATCTCTCACAGCCTGAGTATTGCTTATTTTGATGATGTTATCAAAATTTACATGACACATTCTTCTATGCCATAACCAACTCTGATCAATTTGAACAAACAAACAACTTTTATTTGAACCAACCAGATGAAAGATGTTACCTCTTGTCTGAGTACCGGATGCAATTTCAGTTCCGGAGCTTGTAAAGATTCTGCATTTTCCATTCTTGAACCGGAGATCATAGCCTTTGTCCACTAACTGACCAACACTGAGAAGATTGTGCTTCAATCCTTCAACATACAGTACATTTCCTGTTTTGCTCTTACCATCAAAGGAAATAGTTCCCCTACCTCTGATTCTGCCAGCAGAATTGTCACCAAACTTTACCATTCCTCCTTCATATCTTTCCAAGTCTAAGAACTTATTCTTGTCACCAGTCATATGGTGAGAACATCCACTGTCAATAACCCAATCATCCTTTTCTTCCACTTGAGCAGCCAATGCTTTTTCAACAACTTTGTGATTGACAGATTCAGAGAGCAAGGAATCTTCTTCCTTGATGGCTATAAACACCCACTCATTTCCGGATTTGCTTCCTGGTTCTGATTCATCATCTGTTACTCCTTCATTGTCATCTTCTTCATGAACATAATAGCAATTCTTTTGAAACCTTTGTCTGTGAGTATTAGATCTTGCAAATCTCTCCGGACATCTTGAGGCAAAATGACCAATCTTATTGCAGTTGAAACACTTAAAGGGTAGTTTTCCTTCATACTTACCGGATCCTCTTGGCAGTCTCTTTGCAATGAGGGCTTCAAGTTGAGCCGTTTCTGCTTCTTCTTCTTCCATGTCTCTTCTTGCTTGATCATACAATGACATTTTCTTTGATGAGTTTTCACCCGGATCAAATCTCTGTTTGCCTTTCACATAGGCACTGGCTTTGAAAGCAGATTCAGTCTTGGGAGGATCATCTCCAAACTCGGTCATTTCAAATGCAGCTAGTTTGCCAGCCAGTTGTTCTCTTGTGACAGTTGTGTGGGCTCTGAATTCATCAATGGCAGCAACTTTGATTTTGTAGGCAGCAGGAAGGGATCTTAGGATTTTGTAGACAATCTCATTTTCATCTAAAGTTCCACCAGCATTTCTGATTCCACATACCAGCTCATTTACTCTTGGCATAAAGGTAGTGATGTTTTCATCATCTCTCATTTTCAATCTTTCAAATTTCCCTTTCAGACTTTGCAACCTTGCACTTTTGACAAACTCATCTCCTTCATACAGAAGTTCCAGTTTAGTTAGGATCTCATATGCAGTGGGTAGGTCAATGACATTCGAGAGATCTGAGTCATTCAATGCGCTTAGAAGAGCTTCCTTGGTCCGCAGATTGTTTTCAGCTTCTGTGATTTCATTCAGAGTAGTCGGACCACCTTGTGGAGGTACATATGGTTTTGAAATCATACCCAGATATGCTTTTCCCATGCATTCCAAGTGACACTTCATGCGACCTTTCCAGAGAGTGAAGTTGGTTCCATCGAACTTCGGACTATCCTTCTTGTATGACGACATCCTGGATCTCCTCAAGCAGTTAGGCTCTTGTCAGAGGAACTTGGCTCTGATACCAATTGTTGGATCTGGGGCATACAACTGAGAGGGGGGGGTGAATCAGTTGTACAAAACTTCTTCTAATTCAAACACTTAACTCTCTGTTGTTAGTTAGCAGCATATCAAATAATCATCCATGAAAGCATAATACATAAACACAAGAGCAGATAAGCATCAACACATTGAACACCAAGATTTTGACGTGGAAAACCCGGTTAAGGGAAAAACCACGGGGTGATTAACCCAAGAATTATTCTCTGTTAGAAGAATAAAGAAAAATGAATGGCACATGCCAATAAGGGCTCACTGCCCGAGCACACTGCTCACAAAGAGGCCCACTGCCTACAAGGAGACACACTGTCTACAAAGTGATGAAAATCACAGTCTTGAACTGGAGAATGACATCTCTATCATGTCCGGATCAGTTCCAATTAAGCCCAACATCTCTGTTCTGCCCTTCGCACGTTTCTTCGCTATGCCACACTCATCCACACACCACACACTGAAATGAACTTACAAACCGTTATTTATACAAGACATCGACTCAGGAACAAACATCTAAGTCGGCAAACAACCATAGGAGTATCTGCAAGATGAATAACACATCCGGTCGGCCATCACAAGAACATTCGCAGGATGAACAACTCATCCGGTCGGCTACACAGAGCAAGAACTTCATCCGGAAGAATAACTTCAATTCCGGGCTCTACCATCAATGCGGACCAACAACACAACCTAAACATGATCCAAGAATCTTCACAAGCCTGTCTGAATGTCCGGATACTTCCGCACTTCCTCTGCTTACTGGGATCTCTTGTCTTCCTCATCCGGAACTTCAAGAACACAGTCTGTCGCCACTGTCATAATGCAAGAGGTACTTCCGGACCTTCAAATCATACACAAATCAGGATGACACATCACAAGGACATCCTAAACACTCCTTTCAATCCACAGATTAGGGTAATACAATTCCGGACCTCACCGGACCTTTTTGTGATCCTCTGTCACCTCCGGATACTTGTCGGACCCGGTTCTATACCGGCAGCCACAACTCCTTCAGATCTTCATGCGGACCTCTGAAATCTTAACTGTAGCATCTCAAGACTCATATCTACTAACCCTTTAATCCGCATCCTCCGGTTCTCATTCTATACAGTACATTTACCTTCTTCTCATCACTGTTCTTCACTGTTCCTGACTGAGACTAATTTTCTCAATATCCTCAGCACACAGCTCATCAAATCCTTCTTGTTAATGCAATATGAGTATGTTGACATCAATGACAACACTGGATAACCTCATACTTGCAACACCTACTTCACACCAACAAAGGACGATTGTAATAGGTGAACAATAGAAGCTTTGATTCAAGGAAGGTTTGCCCTATATTATTCATTGCTTCATTTCATTCAATCTTTCTTGTTTTCATTATTCTGTTGATGTTTGGGTTTGATATTGTTCATTTGATTAATCCACATTTTACCCTAACATTTTTAGTGCCCACCGTAGGGCCTTTGCCCCTTTATCTCATCAAAATCTGAGCTTTTTTGAAGGCAGGGTCCGTACAAGTCACGCAAGGTCACGCACAGGCTACTTCGCGCATTTAAACATTTCTGCGGTGCATATACCCATTTCTGTGGTGCTTCTATTATTTTTACGCATCTGTGCTTTATTGCTACACTTTTGCGCACTGTTACAGTGCTTTTGTTATTATTGCGCATATGTTCATTCTTGCTGCGCATATATACACTGTTACTATGTATTTGTAATTCATGCACATCTATTCATTATTACTATGTATTTGAGTATTGTTACTGCGCATTCATCCTTTCTGCGCTTCTGTGTATTTTTGCTACGCTTTTACACACTGTTGTGGCGCATTTGTTCTTGTTGTGCTTCTATTGACTATCTCTGCGCATTTAGTCACTGAAGCTGTGCATTTATAATAAGCAATGGTTTTAGTGCTTTTTAAGGAAAGTTTGCTAATGCTAACCTTTTCGCAGGTGTTCTCTAGAGCTGTTTTGTAGGATAGGCTCAGGTTTAGTTCCATATAGTTGCATTTAAATAGTTCACACTCCACTTTCTAAGGGATAGTAAAACTAATGTTCATTCAAATCCTCACCTAGCTCTAATTAGGAAAGAAGAAACTGGATCATTTGTTTCTTGCATTGCAACACTTTCCAAGTTATTGCTAACTGGGATTAAAACTGAACTCACCATTGATTTCTGGGTTAAAATTGAACTACTGCTATCTCGTTGGACCAAAACTTCAAAGTTAACTATTTCGTGCTACGAGGATTAAAACTGAAATCACCATTGATTTCTAGGTTAAAATTGAACTACTACTATCTCGTTGGACCAAAACTTCAAAGTTAACTATTTCATGCTACGAGGATTAAAACTGAACTCACCATTGATTTCTGGGGTTAAAACTGAACCAATGCTATCTTGCTAAAATCACTTCAAAGTTCTGTGCTTGCCCAAGTAGATTAGCCCATTTAGTTTTTCTACTTTTAAATAGGTTGGATTAATTAGTGTCTTCTGTGCTTGACGAATGACAATAGGCTTATGCTCTCCCCTTTACTGGGTGATCAGAGTGCCAAACTTGTTATTCCATTTGTTTAACCTTTAAGAGGGGCCTGCCCTTGGATGCACGCTTGTTCAAGTGGGAACAACCCTGAGTGGTAACAGGCTAAAGCCAAGCCCTACCAAGCCACTTAAAATAAATTGTGCTTGAGGTGAAAACTTCCTACAACAAGTGCTGATATGTTACACCAACGGCCAACCTCCCCCAAAACCCTCTAAGGTGTAACCCTTTGAGGCTGGGAGACTCCACAACGGAGAGTAGTGTTGCCACATGTGTAACCACTTGAACGGTTGCCTGCATTAAATACCTCTTGTTCCAGTGGCCAAAAACCCTTGTAATCAATTTCTAGCCTAGGATCTTTGTGCTTGCTTTTGTTTAGTTTAGTCCAAAATAGAGTCAAAAAAACCACAAAATAATGAAAAACTATAAAATATTCTTTGTGCTTGCTATGTTTTCTTGCTGTTAATTCATAAAATCAGATCAAGAAGGCCTTTTTCCAGCCAAAAAATACCAAAAACAACAAAAAAGTCCAAAATTTTGCTAAAAAATAGAGCTGCGCATATACCCATTTTTGTTGCGCATTTGCGTCGACTTGCTATGCATACGTGTAACCTTGCTGCACATTTACAAACTGTTGATGCACATACATTTTCCATCAGTATGGTGCATATATTGCGACTTCCTGCGCATATATTCATTTATGCGGCGCATTTGTTTCTGCGCATACACAACAGTGAGCACTTACACTATTTTTTAGGAAATATTCTTACCTGTTTGGAGCAACCATTTCAGCCTAGCTTCACATCTCGAGATCAGATTTAACCTTGCAGTCAGTCTTCATCTGTTTCACCCAAGTGTCTCTCTTCCGTCAATCACCCATTCACCTCCTGTCAAAGTGTAAGTCAGTTTATTCCATACCGGTTCGACATAGGTCCCTTCTTCGTATCATTAGTGAACTCACGTAAGCCTAGTAGGTCACAGTACCTTTGCTAGTAGTCTTGTTGAATGACTAGTCCCTACACAATAAGATAGGTATGAACTACCCTTACTAGTGGCTACCGTCTTGTGTCAACCGTCTTACTTGAAGTCATTGAGCGAGAGAATCCGTTGTCCAAACCTTGTTTTAGGTATCCCATTCACAACAGTCTCAGTTGGCACCTTGCCAAAATTTCTAATCCTAGTCCACTCCATCCCACGTCACCTTGCATGGTTCTTACTCGATCCCAGTACAAAAAGCAAATAGAGATGTCCGACTCATCCAATCGCATCGTCCCACCACATGATAGTGACAAAGAAATTTTTCATGAAGAATATGAAGCGCACATCCAAGATAGAAAATTCCAACACCTAGTAGAGAAGGTGCTCCTTGAAGACCCCCATAAATACTTCCATCATCTTGCTAGTCTCGGAATTAAACTCCCCACAGACTTTGATATAAGTACAATCATGGAAAATGTAGACAATGATCATGAGAGGGGTACAAATGACACAGTCCCGCATACAAATGATAGAGGAAAGAAACCCATAGATCAAAATGCTCCTATGGAAGAAATGAGAAAACAACTCGAGAGCATCACACAACAAATATCAAACCTTAAGATGGGTACAAGTACCAAGAAATACTCTTTGGAAGATATAGCACCATACCCCTTTGACAAAAATTTGGTCATGAAACTGTTCCCCTATCAGTTCGGAGTGCCAAAGTTTGAGAAATACAAAGGGAAGGGGGACCCTAGAGATCATATCAGGGAATTCAATGCAGCATGTTTAGAAGTAGCTCACAATGAGACCTACTTGATGAGACTATTCCCAAGATCTTTAGGTGGTCAAGCTATGGAGTGGTTCTCACGTCTCCCACTAGGAATCAGAACTTTTGATGAACTTGTCAATAAATTTATAATGCACTTCTCTTACAACATCGAACACGAGGTATCTATGCTAGATCTATGAAACACCAAACAAAAGAGTGGTGAGTCATTCGCCACCTTCTTACAATGTGTTAGTGCCTGAATTGACTGACAGTTTTTGAGCAATTTTCATGCAGGCACCTTCCTTAAAAATGTTCTAAGTGTTGGACCTCCTCAGCATTTTTCAGCTGCAGCATCATATTTTCCTGAGGAGGAGGTCATCATCATCATGTTTTCCTCGATGGTGGTCAGCATCATCATGTTCTCTGTCGACCGGTTTCTCATCAGGATCATCATGTTTCAATATCAGGTGATGTTTGGATATCATCCTGATCCTGCTGATGAGCTACAGTGTGCCCTGATTTGCTTGCGGGGGTGATTTTTCAAATATCTTGTGATCTTCCAATTATCACCCTGCCCTTATATGATGATGATGTCACCCCGATCTTCCGAAGGGGTCATTTTCTAAGTTGTTCGACCCGACCTGTTTTTTCTTAAGGGTCGTCATCATCATCATCATATTTCTGGACATCACCCCGATGTTGCTTACGAGGGTCATCATATTTTCTGCCTGCATGATCTTTCGCGGGGTGATATTTTAACATCGGGTGATCTTTGTTAAGATCATCCTGATGATGTTGCTGTAAAGTTCTAAGTGTGACCCGATATTCATCGTGGTCATCATATTTTGGACGTCAGGATGATCTTAGTCAATATCATCCTGATGTTGTTGTATCACTTCATGTTCGTTGTTTTATCATCCTGATGTCGATATGATGATGACGTCATCCGGATATGAGGAGGTGCGCAGTAGGCAGATATGCTGATGACGTCAGCAGGATATGACGATGACGTCATCAGGATGTTCATCGGCCAGACTTTTGGTATCGGCTAAGCAGGAGGATCTTCTTCCGATGGATCAGGTTGTGCCGATGAAGGCGATTATCATGCAGGTTATATTGCGATATGATGCTGACGTCAGGGTGATATTTCAAGCGACAGGATATCATGCTGTTGGAGGATGATGATGAAGTCTTATACTAGTGTCGTCAGGAGCAAAAGCACCGACATTATATATGCTCGTGGCCTAGTATATAAAGTGTTAAAGAGGTCACCGCGGGGTGCATGTGGGATAATTGATATCCTGCATATTTTCAAATATCATGACGATGAATCTTGGCGGGAAATGGTTGCGATGCACAGTTTGATGTTTTCCCGAGGCCGCGGGTTGGTGCGCCATTAATGGCGAGGGTTGCAAAGGTATGGATGGATCTGGTACCTGATTGAAGGTGTACATCAACGGACAGTGGCGCAGGGCTCGAGGTTTCTTCCTGTCTCCTCCCCTACCTGCTGCATTCATGTTTGAGCGCCAATCTGGTAATGCGTTGAGCGCCATTTTTCTGATACTGTGTATCTGGCAGGATTTTTGGTCAACCATGTAATTAATTGCTATGGTACACTACCTGGCTATTATAAGTAGGAAGTGTTACTCATTTTTGGTTGTTGAAAACTGGACATTTTGGCTCTGTAATAAGATACAACTGGTTTTGGTTGCTCTGTGCAGCAAAACTTGTGAGTTTATGTATCTCCTATTGTACGATTTGGCATGAATCCACTGATTTCATGGTTAATCTTATATGAATAATGCTGTGTTTGCATGTGTTATGCTGATTCTGTCTCCAGTTTTACATGTATCTTTCTTACTGCAATAGGGATGCCATAAGTATAGACAGCTTAACACTCTTTATTGGGAGATATCTATAAGGCAGATATCATGTGTATCCCCCTGAAATCCAGTTTTAGCTATTCATGCTGATCATTCACAGGTGTATGTCTACCAACTCCAAGCCCTAGATAGGCACTAATCTAGCTCTGTGTTGAGGTTATACACCATGTCCAGCTTTGCATCCAAAATTCAAACTAAACCATCTCTTCCTTCCATCTGTTAGTTGTAGGATTAGGAGTAGGAAACCCTTGCATGCTCTCATCCCTAACCAGACATATATGTCCAAGAACGTTGCCCACCTTGTGATCTATCATACAGATCTTGGTCCATACATGAGAGTATTCTGCCTGTTGTTGTCAAGTTAGATCTTTCTATCTTTGAGCTAGTCAAGGTTACATCTTGAGTTATAGGGATACCCCCCTTGGTGCGGCAGAACTAGAAGTGAAGGGGAGGCAGCTCACGCAACCTCCTGTATTTAGTTGGCTGAATCTACCTGTGCATTAGAAGTGGCAAACCCTAATGCTGATTCAGAAAAAAAGTCAACAAAATGGTGACTCCGCTGGGGAGAAAATTGATGAAAAAGTGTTATATCTTGTGGCCCATCTGAGTCACCAACAAAATGATGCTCTGCTGGTGGAATGAACTTGGAAAAGTAGCTTTCAGCTATTGAAAATTTTGTCCTCTCTGGAGAGGTGGCGACTCTGCAAAAAAGATCTGAATGCACATGAAAGATGGATGTATGTGATGTGACAAAAATGTGTTGTTCATTTTTCTGCATCTGTATGAGAAAAGGTACCTTGTTCCTTCCCCTTTATATTTGCTGTTTTGCTACATAAGTTAGATGCCAGGGGAAGCCTTAGGTCTTAGACAGACAAAGGATGTCTAAGAGTAAGATTTTTATGAATCCAAGTATGAATTATCCCATACTCAGTGGTGAAATGTCGAATAAAAGAATAGAAGAGATAAGAAATAGATTGATATTCTTAGAGGCTGAGCAGGCCCAGTTAAAAAGCAGTAACCCTGTTGTGTCTACCAGTCAGAAGGCTAAACCTCTTCTCAGCCCTTTTGATCCTTTGTATGACCAACTGGATTTGTCATGGGTGGATTATAAAGTAGAAACTATGCCTGCTAGGATATACTGTCAGATGCCTAGATTTAGTGGTCACAATGTATGCGATGGGAATGCACATATCCAAAATTTTCACAGTTTTATGCGAAAATATTCATTCAGAGATGAGGATATGTGGATGAGGTTTTTTGTTAGGTCCTTTGATGCAAAAGCAAAAGACTGGTATTTGAGCTTTCCAAAGAAATCCTTTGCCTGTTGGGATGAGCTTGCTGACTGTTTCAAGGAAGAATTTGCAAAAGAACCGGCTGATCTTGTTGCAGAATTGATGAGAATCAGAAAACAAGATGAAGAGCCATGTGTTGATTTCAATCATAGGTTTGCAATAGCCCTTTCACAGATCCCAGAAGTCTTCAGACCTGATATTTCAGCCTGTGTTGGCATATTCTTTGAAGCTTTTGAGGAGGGCTTTAGTGCAATACTGAGGGATTTCAAGGTGACAAGTATGCAGATGGCATACAGGTTCATAGAAAAGATAGAAAAAATTAGAAATGTGTACCTGCTGAAACCCCTGTCCCCAGGCCTTGGTGTGAAAAATCGTTGTGAAGCTGCAAATGACCAAATAATTAAGGCATCATGTGAAGATGAAAAGATGAATATTGAAGGTGCTAGTGAAAGGACTAATGAGGATTCGCATTGCAATGATGAGGCATCTGACCATGAAAACAATAACGAGGTTGTGGACAACAATGAACAACTTTTGGAATGGACCTGTGGAGATAATTGTGATTATTGTACTCAAGACAGAGAAGATATAAGCAAACAGAGAAATAGTCCTATGTGTGACCCATTGACTTCTTTTCAAACACATGGGGATCGTGAAGAGCAGTCAGAGATTGAAACAAGTGCTGGTTCAGAGCATGATTGTTTTTCATTTGATGGCTGTTTTGCTTATGACACACAAGCTGATACTCTTCCACAAAGGGAATCCATTGGTGATGAAGATGCATGTTCTGCTGCCCATGAACAAATGGCATACTATGATCAAGCTGATGTACCTGGATCACCCATCTTTGACACATATGGTGATGAGGATTTATTTGAGTATGGTGAGGATCTAGACATTGTTTTTGGTTTGGATTCTGTTTCTCATCCTGATGAAAGAGGAAACAACATACATCAGGTAAGTGACTGTGAAAATGTGCCTGATTTGAAAGAGATGCCAGAGCCTGATCTTTTCCAGCTTGGTGTACCAGATGGTTGTGTACATGATGTACACAATTGTGATTTTGAAGGCTTTTCTTTTGATGTGCCAGTATATACAATGAGCTCTGATCTTCCTAGCTATGTGGTGGACTTTGAGTGTTTCCTATTTTCAGTCCAACTAGGAGATCATGTTGCAATGCATGATGATGATATAGATGATAAGTGCTATATGCCATATGAGTATGCATTGATTGATACATTCTACACCCACATGTCACATGATGCTGAAGGTTATCTGCACAGGTTTGACAATGACAAGCCAAATCAAAGGGTTGAGTGTGCAGATGACAAGGTTTGTTTGTGGGTGGATCCTGACAGTATCTCCAGGCTTGACCCAGTGCATGCAGATGAAAACAAGATATTTGACAAAGGGAGATACATGTTTTTCTTTTCTTGGTGGCCTTAGGCCATCAAGTGTGTTTGGTGATGCAGGTCGGTGCAGTATTTGACTCTGTGCCCAATGGATAAGGGACTGGTCTGCATCCCAGAGATCTGGTTCTCGCTGCAGGTTTTCACCTGCATGTCCCCAGATAGAGCCAGTGTTAGTGCCTGAATTGACTGACAGTTTTTGAGCAATTTTCATGCAGGCACCTTCCTTAAAAATGTTCTAAGTGTTGGACCTCCTCAGCATTTTTCAGCTGCAGCATCATATTTTCCTGAGGAGGAGGTCATCATCATCATGTTTTCCTCGATGGTGGTCAGCATCATCATGTTCTCTGTCGACCAGTTTCTCATCAGGATCATCATGTTTCAATATCGGGTGATGTTTGGATATCATCCCGATCCTGCTAATGAGCTACAGTGTGCCCTGATTTGCTTGCGGGGGTGATTTTTCAAATATCTGGTGATCTTCCAATTATCACCCTGCCCTTATATGATGATGATGTCACCCCGATCTTCCGAAGTGGTCATTTTCTAAGTTGTTTGACCCGACCTATTTTTTCTTAAGGGTCGTCATCATCATCATCATATTTCTGGACATCACCCCGATGTTGCTTACGAGGGTCATCATATTTTCTGCCTGCATGATCTTTCGCGGGGTGATATTTTAACATCGGGTGATCTTTGTTAAGATCATCCTGATGATGTTGCTGTAAAGTTCTAAGTGTGACCTGATATTCATCGTGGTCATCATATTTTGGACGTCAGGATGATCTTAGTCAATATCATCCTGATGTTGTTGTATCACTTCATGTTCGTTGTTTTATCATCCTGATGTCGATATGATGATGACGTCATCTGGATATGAGGAGGTGCGCAGTAGGCAGATATGCTGATGACATCAGCAGGATATGACGATGACGTCATCAGGATGTTCATCGGCTAGACTTTTGGTATCGGCTAAGCAGGAGGATCTTCTTCCGATGGATCAGGTTGTGCCGATGAAGGTGATTATCATGCAGGTTATATTGCGATATGATGCTGACGTCAGGGTGATATTTCAAGTGACAGAATATCATGCTGTTGGAGGATGATGATGAAGTCTTATACTAGTGTCGTCAGGAGCAAAAGCACCGACATTATATATGCTCGTGGCCTAGTATATAAAGTGTTAAAGAGGTCACCGCGGGGTGCATGTGGGATAATTGATATCCTGCATATTTTCAAATATCATGACGATGAATCTTGGCGGGAAATGGTTGCGATGCACAGTTTGATGTTTTCCCGAGGCCGCGGGTTGGTGCGCCATTAATGGCGAGGGTTGCAGAGGTATGGACGGATCTGGTACCCAATTGAAGGTGTACATCAACGGACAGTGGCGCAGGGCTCGAGGTTTCTTCCTGTCTCCTCCCCTACCTGCTGCATTCATGTTTGGGCGCCAATCTGGTAATGCGTTGAGCGCCATTTTTCTGATACTGTGTATCTGGCAGGATTTTTGGTCAACCATGTAATTAATTGCTGTGGTACACTACCTGGCTGTTATAAACAGGAAGTGTTACTCATTTTTGGTTGTTGAAAACTAGACATTTTGGCTCTGTAATAAGATACAACTGGTTTTGGTTGCTCTGTACAGCAAAACTTGTGAGTTTATGTATCTCCTATTGTACGATTTGGCATGAATCCACTGATTTCATGGTTAATCTTATATGAATAATGTTGTGTTTGCATGTGTTATGCTGATTCTGTCTCCAGTTTTGCATGTATCTTTCTTACTGCAATAGGGATGCCATAAGTATAGACAGCTTAACACTCTTTATTGGGAGATATCTGTAAGGCAGATATCATGTGTATCCCCTTGAAATCCAGTTTTAGCTATTCATGTTGATCATTCACAGGTGTATGTCTACCGACTCCAAGCCCTGGATAGGCACTAATCTAGCTCTGTGTTGAGGTTATACACCATGTCTAGCTTTGCATCCAAAATTCAAACTAAACCATCTCTTCCTTCCATCTGTTAGTTGTAGGATTAGGAGTAGGAAACCCTCATCCCTAACCAGACATATATGTCCAAGAACGTTGCCCACCTTGTGATCTATCATACAGATCTTGGTCCATACATGAGAGTATTCTGCCTGTTGTTGTCAAGTTAGATCTTTCTATCTTTGAGCTAGTCAAGGTTACATCTTGAGTTATAGGGATACCCCCCTTGGTGCGGCAGAACCAGAAGTGAAGGGGAGGCAGCTCATGCAACCTCCTGTATTTAGTTGGCTGAATCTGCCTGTGCATTAGAAGTGGCAAACCCTAATGCTGATTCAGAAGAAAAGTCAACACAATGATGGAGACAACTAGCTAGTAAGTGTTCTTATGATATGCCTGAGAAGAAGCTATTGGAGATGTTTGTCCATAACTTGAACACTCATCTTAGCTATCAAATACAGATACAATGCCCTACATCATTCTCAAAAGTCATTGAAATGGGCTTATTCATTGAAAAGGCTATGATCACTAAAGGAGCTATCAAGCTATACAAGGACACACCTACCTCCAATTAAACAACAGACAAATCAAAGTTTTGGACCAAGAACAAGAATGTGGTCAACGATGGGGTAGTGGATGCCAAGACGGTAGCTCCCAAGAAACAACCCATATTCACTCTCAAGGGAGAAACAAACAATAGTACACTCAAAAAACCACCCTCTCGGGAGCCCAGACCTTGGTTCAGTTTAAATCCAAGGAGAAAATTCACACCATTGGGTGAGTCTCAAGAGTCTGTACTAAGGAAGTTGTTGGCTAATAACGAAATTTCTCTACCACCAACAAGTGATTATGAGCCTATAGTCAAACCTCCCTACTGGAAGGACACATACTATTGTGAATATCATCAAGGGGCATACAACTAACAACTGCATCCACCTCAAAAATGTCATACAAGATGTACTAGATCAGAACCAGGGAGGGACACAACAACATACCTCCAATGAATCTCATGTGGCCTATAGGGATCCACTTCTGAATCACAACAGGCCATATAACAACAACAACAACAATGGCCACAACAACAACAACAACAGCTACAACAACAATGACAACAACAACAATAATCACAACCGGCCAAATCAGAATAGTGAGACTAGTAATGCCAACTATGCAAGTGTGCCATTTGACTACACCATAAACTGCATTTCTGAGCAAATCCCACAGGTCAATGTCATCTCACCCAACCAACAATCAAGACCTAACTGGTTGTAGTATAATTACCCGCAGTGGTAAAGTCATGCTCAATACCACCCCTCCAAAGGTCGTCATAGTCCCCATCCAACTTCCGTCAGTACAATGTCATCGACTAGTTACAAAAAACTCCAGCTCACATTTCTATATTGGAGCTATTGCGTCTATCTCCTTCTCATAAGAAGATTCTTGAGAAAGCCTTAGTGGAAACTACTGTCCCCACTAATTTGGCCCATGAAAAGTTTTAGACCATGGTAGGCAATCTGACATCCTCTAACTCCATATTGTTTACTGAGCAAGATGACCTCTCTATATCCCAACCTCATAACACCCCTCTGCACATTGTCGCATTCATACACAAGCACCGCATCAAGAGGGTTCTCATTGATGGGGGTGCCGGTTTAAATATTTGCACATTAAAGCTAGTCCTTGCACTGGGGTTCTCCGAATAGGCAGTTGATCCAAGGAGGAAAATAACCATCAAAGCATATGACAAGGAAGAAAGAACTACAAAGGGAATAGTTGTCCTACCCATTCAAGTGGGACCAGTAATAAAAGATGTGGTTTGTCAAGTCCTTGATTAGGAGCTCACTTATAATATCCTACTTGGGAGACCATGGATTCACGCCATGAAGGCTATCCCTTCAACCTTTCATCAATGCATTAAATTCCCGCACAATGGCAAGCAAGTCACCATTCAAGGTGACCCTGACCCCTACCAACACTGCAATTCTTTCCATGCAAAACCCAAGTGTGTCAAACCCAACAACAGAGCATACATTTCCCCTACCCCGCAATAGGACCATACCGTTGAAGCTTCCTCCTCAAGACCCAAAGCACAGAAAATTACCATAAAAGAAAGTGGAGTGGGGGAATACTCCATTGAGCACAGCCTCAATCTTGCCAAGATGCCTTTGTCTCCTCGCTCTTTTGGCCAACCCAAACATTTTCCAAAGCCATATGCTCCTCCCGTAGCCCCCGCAACTCCCTTTGTAAAATGGGGGACCTTATCTGATGAAACAAATGACCGAGATCTCCTAAAATGGCTTTTTGCTGAAGAAGAAAACACACCCCAAGATCCGCCCAGACTCCCAACAAAACTCTATGGGCGAGGTGAGACTATTCGACACAGGATGGGGTATGAAGGACAAGGCCCCATCGGCCTCAAAAAAGAAGGAATCATTGAACCTATTTAACCTTCTTCATCCTCATCGGCTAGAAACACAAGTGGCCTAGGATACAAAAGCAAGGGTAAAGCCAAGGAAAATGATTGTCTTATAGAAATAATCTAAACACTCCAAGTGGACAGCGACATAGATTCAAATGAGTATGAGTGGGACGAGCTAATAAAGCACTTCTATGATGACAAAGAGGTAGACACCATCCAAACTCTTAGCCCCTACCGTGAGGGACAAACGCAATAGAACAGACCACTGGAGTCTGATTTGCCCATCCCTGAGATTATGGCTTTTGAGGAAAGTTTAAATTCCATTGCAATAAACAACTTGGAGGAAAGTACCACCCTGAACACTACCCCTGCCAATGCTCCTAATATTTCCATTCACACCATCAATGAATTAGGTCTATCATCCGACTCCCTTCCCCTCTTGCACCCTGAGCTTATTGATTGGGATCTGCAAGGAACTCCCCAACTAGATATGTTCCAAAACGACGATGATTACATTGATTATATGGAACTTAGGGACCACTTACCCAAGGGAGATCATAAAGCTAGTTTTGCTATCAAACTGAATACCGTGGCTTACTTCGGGGATGGTGCCAAGCCTTCCAATCAAAAATATCAAGATCAAAAATAGATCTAATAGTGAAAACCACCTTGTGGCAGTGTCAGATCACAAAACAGTAAAAATAAAGGATGCATCCGAAGGTGAAAACCCAACTGTGGCACCTGACGATGGAATGCTTGACACTCTCCCTAGTGATATGTACCAGGAAAGGTCACAGATTGTTGTGGAACCGACAAAGCCCGTGAATATTGGAATAGAAGAATAGCCCAAGATTATCCACTTTGCCAAATCTCTTACACCACCTGAGAAAACCAAGTTTGTACCATTCTTTAAGAAGAAGAAAGGCAACTTTGCTTGATCATATGCAGACATGCCAAGTCTAGACCCAAACTTGATTCTACATCATCTGCCATTGGATCCAAGAGTAAAACCAGTAAAGTAGAAGCTGAGAAAGATGCATCCTCACATAGCACTTTTGGTCAAAGAAGAACTCAAGAAATTGCTGGATGTGGGGTTCATCAGAGCCATAGATTACCCAGAATGGATATCCAACATTGTGCCAGTGTCAAAACCAGATGACCGAGTTTGACTATGCAATGATTTTCAAGACTTAAACAAAGCATGCCGCAAGGATGATTTTCCATTGCCAAACATCGATATCATAGTCGACCTAACTGCAGGACATACAATGCTATCACTCATGGATAGATTCTCAGGGTATAATCAAATCAAAATAGCACCAAAGGACCAACACAAGATAGCTTTTACTTGCCCATGGGGTACCTTTTGCTGGAATGTCATGCCATTTGGGGTGAAAAATGCAGGTGCTACATATCAGCGAGCTATGACAACTATATTTCATGACATGATGCATGTAACAATGGAGGACTATGTCGACGACATCTTAGCAAAATATCTCACAAGGGACTCACACCTGGATGTCTTAGAAAAAGTTTTTCAAAGATTGGACCAATTCCAAGTCAAACTGAACCCAAAGAAATGTGTGTTTGGGGTAACTTCAGGCAAGCTACTAGGCTTCATCGTGTTGGCAAACGGAATAGAGGTAGACCCTACCAAGGTCAAGGCTATAATGGACATGCCACCACCCAAGACTCTAACTCAGTTGAGATCCCTATAGGGCAAGCTGCAAGCCATCCGCAGATTCATATCACAACTAGTAGACAAGTGCCAACCTTTCAGCCATCTCCTACATAAGAACATTCCATTTAGGTGGGATGAGCGGTGTGAAGAGGCATTCAACAAGCTAAAGGAGTACCTTATGAATCCACCTATTCTCATGCCTCTGATTCAAGGAAAGCCTCTAATTCTCTACATATCAGCTACACCTACTGCTCTTGGAGCTCTTCTAGCACAGCAAGATTACGAGAACAAGGAAAGAGCTGTATACTACATTAGTCAAACCTTAGTGGGCTATGATTTGCAATACTCACAAGTAGAAAGATCATGTCTCACGATAGTTTTTGCTTCACAAAAACTCTGACATTACATGCTTGCACATCTAGTAAAACTCATTGCAAAAATTGACCCGCAGAAGTATCTCCTCAGCAAAGCAGCTCTCACAGGTCACCTAGCAAAGTGGGTTATGCTTCTCAGTGAGTATGACATTGAATATGTGGATAGAAAAGCCATAAGGGACAAATCATAGCTGACCAACTAGCAGATGCACCGTTACAAGATAGCAATCCCATGCAGTTTGAGTTTCCTGATGAGTCCTTATTCACTATATCAACATCTTCTTGGAAACTCTACTTCAATAGGTCTTACAAAAACCATGGATCAGGGGCAGGTATCCTGTTTATAACTCCTCATGGCGACACAATTCTGAAGTCTTATCATTTGTTATTTCCATGCACCAACAACATAGTGGAATATGAAGCCTTGGTAATTGGTCTCAAGATGGCAACTGAGTGGAAAATCCAAGAACTACATGTCTATGGTGATTCTCAGCTTATAATCAATCAAGTTAACGACGAGTATCAAACCAAAGATGAAAAGCTCATCCCATACAAACGGATGGTCGACGACTTTAAAGAGCACTTTGGGACCATCTCCTTCGAGCAAATACCCAGGATCAAGAACAAAGCAGCAGATGCAATGGCAACCATCGCCTCTCTTCTAGAAATACCTGAAAATGAGTCACAGTATGAGTTATTAGTGGAAACTATCCGACAACCAGCTTATGATCTTCTTGAGACCCATTCCATATGCCTCCTAGTTGGATCTGATTCACCTTGGTACAGTAAGACTTACACTTACCTCAAGGACAATGTTCTCCCACCTGACCTCTCTTCCAACCAAAATTGAACTTTCATACAACAAACCTCTCGCTACACCATCATAGCTGATACCGTTTACCGACGTGGTCTGGATGGTACTTTGCTTCATTGTTTGGAACCAGAAGAATCCATAACTGCCTTGCAAGACGTACACGAAGGGATCTATGGAACACACTCTAGCGGTCCTTCCTTAGCCAAGAAACTCATGCGTTTGGGTTATTACTGGCCAAACATGGAAATGGATTCATATCAGTTCGTCAAAAAGTGCAAATAGTGCCAAATACACGGGAACCTGATCCATGCACCTACTCAAGGGTTGAGACCTTTAACGACACCCTGGCCCTTTTGCCAGTGGGGACCTGACCTTGTGGGAAAGATTCATCCACCCTCTTCCAATGGCCACAAATTCATCATAACCACCACTGAGTATTTCACAAAGTGGATTGAGGCCATTCCCCTAACCATTGTCACAGGCAAGCAAATTTCCTCTTTCATTCTAAATTACATTATCTACAGACATGGCATTCCTTCATCTATTATCACAGATAATGGAAGACCATTCAAAAATTAGGATGTCCAAGTACTCTGTGAGCATTTCAAAATCCAACATCGTTTCTCCACTCCATACTACCCCTAAGGTAACAGCCAAGCTGAGGCATCGAATGAAACCATTCTTAAAATCTTAAAGAAGATTATCAATGAGGCTGGCCATGATTGGCATGTCCAACTCAATCCTGCTCTGTGGGCCTACAGAACCAGTATACACACTCCCTCAGGTGCTACACCTTATGCCCTTGTCTATGGTATAGAAGCCATCCTCCCCATTGAGGTCGAACTACCATCTCTCAGGGTGTTGTTGAAAGGTCTCATATCAGATGAAGAATATAGAGTCTCCAGGTTACAAGAACTAGAGCTACTAGAAGAAAGGCACCAGAAAGCCTTTGATCATCTCAAAGCATATCAACAGATGATGTTAAGAAGCTATAACCACAAGGTTCACCCAAGATGCTTTAAGGTTGGGGACCTCATTCTCAAAGAGAATCCTTGCAATCAACAAGATAGAGAAAAGAAAGGCAAGTTTGAACCTAACTGGCTTGGGCCCTATGTGATTGTAGCTGCTTACAGATCGGGGGTATATCAGTTGGCAACATCAAAGGGTGAGTTGTTCGATGATCCAATCAACAGCATGCACCTTCACTGGTTCTATACCTAGGAGAACCCCAATGCAAGGGGGCACAAAAATACAAAAAAAATCAAAAAAGTTGAAAAGAGAAAATCCAAAAAAAATAGAAAAAATAGAAAGCATACAAAAAAAAATCATCCTTTGGTGAAAACCTGGCAAACAGGCGCCTTGGATAGGTATAATGATGAAAACCTGGCAAACAGGTGTCATGTTTACTTTCTAGCTTCTTGTACAAATAAAAGCAAGTGATGAAAACCTGGTAAACAGGCATTACTTGTGATAAACTGCCTTCTCCATCATTGGGAGTCCAATCACCCTGAGTCCATTTGGCTCATTTCCCATTTGATCCATATCTGTCCCACAATAAACACTTGATAGTTACCTATCATGGCTTGATACTCTCCTTGTGGCCTTGTCAACCAAGGTTTTGTCCCATACCGTCTCCTCAGTGTGAGCCTGGCATAGTGTCCCTCGTCAGTGTCCATGGTCCAAGTCCGTGAACTACGTTGCCTCTGCCCCGTCAGGTAGGCAAGGCCATTATTCTAATGCACCCCCGAGGCTTCCATTTGTCCCATCTATCCCATACCTAATCCCTCTATCAATCTGAGTCCATCTCCACTTTCTCTCACCTAGGTCTTAGGTCTGTTAGGGTTTACCCCGAACTACGTTGCCTCTACATCATCACGTAGGCAAGGCCATTTAGTAATGAGCCCCCGAGGCACTAGGTCAGTCCCTTAGGGTCCGTCTCCCCAATAAGGATTGTGCAATATTCTCACCAAACGAGCAAATGCAAGCAGAACCTGCACTTCAAGCAAAAATCTTGACTATGAACATCTTAACCTATCTAACGCAAAGCAAATACCCAAGGTCTTCTAAATGATTTTACTCAAATTAAGGCATGAAATAAACACATATCAACGCAAATATGTTTTGTAGATCAGAAACTTGGTTAACATATCGAGTCCTGATTTTTGCTATCATGACTTTCTATGCTACTCGAAGATGCCAAAAGCTAGAGATGCTATGATGGGGGCATGATTACTTTCTTTGTTTTCTATTTGTAGATTAAACTTTAGTAATATGAAGCCTTGTCTAAGGACATGATCGGCAAAAGATCATCGAGGACATCAAAGGTCTAACATGAACGGGGGCAATCCTTGTTTGTTGACACGCAAGAAGTACTCAGGTCATCTAGATTCAATTTTGACTAGATGCTTGTATTTACTTGCCAAATTACACACCCACGTAAGCAGTACTCAGGTCATCTCAGTTCAATTATACCTAGATGCTTGTATTCACTTACAACATTTCAGAAAATGTACCAAAATAAATTGCCCAATGATGAAATAAAGCACTCTAAAAGCAAAGCATCCATCCTATATCCATATACACATCCATGCATCCATATTTCATACAATCCTCAGTACCCGTATTATGTAGAGTAACAATATCAAATGAAACTTCTAAGTATTTCCACATCAAAACCATTCTTCTATCTATCATCCTGTCATTCTTGTGTCGATAGAGTACATTTGGACATCACAAAAAACAAAGCATATAGGTGCATATCATACCACATTTTAGAGCTAGTCATGAACATGATTAAATCAGCTGCATACATAAAACAATGCATTAGGTCATCCATATATCATCATCATATCGCATCAAATAGCAAAGAAATAAAAAACATAGCTAAGTGCATCATATACAAAGGTCGCATAATCATATAGAAATCATGTTGCATTTGCATACATTCCAGACATATCATATCAAACACTCATATCACATAAACATTAGATCATATAGACATCACATAGCATCATATCAAAAGCATCTCATATAGCATCAGATAAAACATCTAAGTCTACACATGCATCACATCATACAATAGAAGTGAATCATCATCTCATAACATATGCAATGAATCATAAGGCTGCATCATCATGGATACAATCATAAAAAGAAGTCCAAATGTACAATATCATCATCTCTGTCTCTGAATCAACATGTCGTATACAATGTGCATCCAAAAGGATGGTGATACATGTCCCAAAAAAGTACAAACTCTGGTACAAGTCTACCCCTACTGTTGTGGGCCACCACTGCCAGCTCCTGACTGCTGGGGACCCATCACAGAAGCCCCTGACTATGATGGACTTGCTCTCTGAGTAGCCCTAGACTAACTCCTAAAACTCAACACCCTCTGACTCGCTGGCATTGCCCCATGGGACAAGCCCCGGTAATACTGCACCTATGCCTGTGCTCTGGCAAGCTCTGCCTGCACCTGTGCCAACTGTGTCTGCAACTGGCCTCCTTGTGCCTGTGCCTGTTGCACCTACCCAACCAGAAAGGAGCTAGCTGCCTCTGTCCCCATGGCTACTACTGCAGTGTCCCGCTCCACACAGATAACATGTACCCGTGCGTCTGCCATATCCCTCTCGCGGGTCAGCCCAACAATCATCGCTGCATCTATCTCTCGCCAGTCGTCAGCCCTCCTAAGCTGTGCCTGTAGCTCTTGCACCTATCCCCTCAGGCTGGCTATGGCCCTCTCATACACCTCTACCTGCACTGGCCCCTGTGATGCCTCTGCCTATCCTGGTCCCTGTGGCTGGGGCACCTGCTGGGGTGGCAGCATCTGCACCTACTGCAGTATCTGCTGCTGTGTAGCCTGTCCTGGCACTGCCTGCTCAACCTGAGCTACCCTCCTCCACTGTCTCAGCCTCTCTCCATCTCTACCATCCCATCCTCCTCAACCCTGTTCTCCTCTACCTCCCCTCTGGCCCGGGCCAACCTATCCCTCCTCCTCTGAATCAGCCTCGTCAATACGAGGCACCAACATGCCAGGTCCTGAGTACCTCAGGAAGGGATGTGCTGTCATCCAATCCTCATAGTCCTGTGTAACCTTGGCATTGGCTATCTCTATCCTCATGTCCTATGCCACATAAGGAGTCTGCTGGAACTCTGCCAAGGCCTCCTCATACGAAGCCATCGGCCCCCATCGGACCCTCTCTGCATGTGTCCGTGCAAATAGTGCCTATCCTTGTGGCATGCCCTACCTCCTGCCAACCTGTCTCAACACCTGGCCCACCATCTATCTCTCTAATATGTGTTGTGTACAACCTATCAGCCACCTCATCTGAAAATAGTACAGCAGCTCGTCTCCCTCGTCATCCCAGGGCTCACAATCTAGATATGGTTGCCAGACGACCACATCTACACTGTCCAACATGTGCCTCCAGTACTCTAGCTTCCCCAACTTGTGCTGGGAAATCACTCCTACATAGCCATAACTGTATGGCTCTCCTCATTGCCTCGCGAACACACATATTGGCCTCATCACTGCTATATGCTCCCACAGCCAAAACTGTAGCAATAGTACCCCAGCTGACAGACTTGTGCTGTGGTGATACACTACCTGGTGCATGTCATGGTACAGGTGAGCCAGTACATAGACTCCCCATGCATATCGGGTGCCCTCAGTCAGCATCCGCTCCATAATCCATCCCCATCCAATGGGGAACCCATGCGATCTCCTATCGGGGCATACAACGCCTTCGATCAATGCAACCACGATCCCAGGGAAGTAGTCATAACAGTCATATATATCATACCAGGGGATGTCCTGTCCAACCAGCTCAGGATCATCAAACACTCGCCTGCACTCGGTGAGTCCCGCATCCCGCTGCGCGTTGTACTCTACCAACTCCCCCTGAATGGGTAAGTGCAGTATCCTGTAGACATCCTATAGAGTCACAGTCATCTCTCTAGTCAGAAAATGGAAGGTCCTATCCTCACTGTGGAATCTCTCCATGGCAGCTATCAACAATCCATGGTTCGGCTGCACCTCAGGCATGAAGCAAATGTAGTCCAAACCCATGGCACCAAGTGCCTCTCTGTCGATCTCTGTAAGCATATATCTCTACAATAAGGGCATAGGGAACGTCTCTCTAGACTACAGTGTGTCTCGTATCTCCTCTTGCAAGCACGCAAAAACAAGGCATCAATCCAAAGCCGCATATACCATACTCAATATATCTACTAAACTATATCAACTAAACTTAGCATTTCAAATTGATCAAAATAGCACACTACATCTCTTGACTAGATTCCCTGCAATCTTGGAGATTGCTCGTCAATTGACGCGTCAAATAGGATGCTCATCGAGTCAATTTTGCTAAGTAATTTGCTATCTAAGGCAAATGCGCCACTACAGGTGGTAAAAGCACCATTTTTTTACAAATGTGCCGCTACAATCGATAAATGCGCCACTAAATAACATATGCACCGTTATATTGCATGTATGCGCAACTTTAGTGTATGCACCGCCACATTCAATAGATGCGCCGCTAATTTACAAAAGCATCGCCAAAAGCGACAAATGTGCAGCTTTCACAGATGCGCAATCAAACTAAACATATGCGCCGCAAAATGACAAATGCGCCGTTTTGTACTTCGACGCATCTGTTTGACCTATTTTCTACTTGCATTTATGACACCCTAATGCGACTCTAGGGAAATTTTTTCGAAGCACATACTGGGGGTCCTGCCTCTATTGGGCTCCTGAATTGACGGACTCGCTCGAATCGATGCTCCTCGCGCAGAATATCAGCTGCTCTGGCGGCCATACTGCTCCAAGTTTGCTCTAAGCTCTCTATCTCCAGTCCAGATCAAGCAAGTGTGCAAATGACTAATCTTGTGGACCCAGCTCCTATTTATAGCCTCCAAACCCTAATTCTGGCTAGGTGATGACTGTGACTACTTCCCGCGCCCATTTTCCCTCCAGTTTTCTTCCTGTTTCCCTGAAATGCGTCTTTTTTCCTCCAACCTAACCTAAACCCTTCGTCTTCATGAGATTGTCCGTCTCAAAATCTTTCACCCTTTTCCCGTCCAATCTCCTGAGGGGGCATCCTATCATCATTAAACTTGTACCAGGGGCAAACTGTGGCATGTATCACTGTCAGACTATCGATTTCTTTGAAACAAAGTTGTAAACAACATTGCATCAAAGAGGGGCAAAATGTATACGCATAAAAATGACATGATTCAACTAAATAAATATTCTAAATATTTATTCTGTTCTTCTACCAATTAAATAAATATTCTAAATTTATTTAAGCGGTTCACTATTCCATAATTAAATAAATTCAATTTATTTAATTAAAATCCCTAAATTCTTCTAATATCCTACACAATTAAATAATCCTAAATTATTTAATTAATCCAAATTCCTCTATCCTAAGTTCTAATTCCAAAAATCCACCTCATACTTACACCTCACTTTTCCACCTCACCTTGTCCACCTCATCGGGTTGCACATGTAATTAAATATATTAAATATTTAATTACCTTATTTTCCCTCACCCACATGGCCTATTTCTTCTCAAATCAAAAGTTAGTTAACTAATCAATCAAAAGTGCTAACTAACCAGTCAATTGAGTTAATCCCTCAATCAATTCAGTCAATCCCATAATCCATTCTTCCAACTGACTAATCAAGTTTGTTAACTGATCAGTTAAAGGAGTTAACTCTCCAATCAATGTTGTCAAGTCCCCTCTTTCATGATGGAGATGACACACTTGTCATATTTCTACTGGTTGCACATTCCTCAACCTCTCTTAGCCATTGATCATCACACTTCCTCTCAACCGTTGATCCTCATTCTTCTGAGTCTATAAAAGAAACCTCATCCTCCCATTCTATTCATCCAGGTTATTTGTATTGTTACTCTGCAGAATTCTACTCGCACGCCTTTGGCACCCCCAACACAATCTACTTGAGATCACCATTTTCTTTGAAGCTTCTCTTCACAGCAATATCTATCAACACAGCCATTTACTACCGACATCCTACAACACAGCTAAAAAAGTGCACTCACTGAGGGCCTACTTCACACTAGCAAAGGACGGTTGTAATAGGTGAACAACAGAAGCTTTGATTCAAGGAAGGTTTGCACTGTATTATTCATTGCTTCATTTCATTCAATCTTTCTTGTTTTCATTATTCTATTGATGTTTGGGTTTGATATTGTTCATTTGATTAATCCACATTTTACCCTAACAAGTGTAATACCAAACCAAAGTTCATAAGGAGTCTTACCGGTATTGCTTCTGATTTGAACTCGATTGAGAGTATAGACTATAGTGCTAACAACTTCCCTCCAATAGATCTGGGGAACATTTGCTTCCATCATCATGGTCCTTGATAGTTCCTGGATGGTCCGGTTCTTTCTCTCAACCACTCCATTTTGTTGTGGTGTCCTGGGAGCAGACAATTGTCTTTTTATTCCATATTTCTCACAAAACTCTATGAACTGACCGGATGTGAATTCTCCATGTCTATCAGACCTTAGACATTCAATTTCAATCCGGTCTCATTTTCCACCATAGCTTTGAATATTTTGAATTTCTCAAGAGCTTCTGATTTTTCTTTCAGAAAGGTTACCCACATCATTCGGGAATAGTCATCAATTAGCAACATGAAGTATCTATCACCTTGCACACTCTTGATTCTTGCCAGACCACATAAGTCACTATGAACCAAGTCTAATAATTTGGTAGAAGATTGTTCCTTGCTTTTGAATGAGATTCTGCTTTGTTTTCCCAATTGACATTCTTTGCACAAACTATTTGTAGGTTTTACCTATTTTGGAAGATCTCTTACAGCCTGAGTATTGCTTATCTTGATGATATTATCAAAGTTCACATGACACATTCTTCTATGCCATATGATCAACTTAAACAAATAAGCAACTTTTACCAGTGCCAGCCAAGTGAAAGATGTTACCTTTTGTTTGGGTACCGGATGCAATCTTTGATCTAGAACTTTCAAAGATTTTGCACTTTCCATTCTTGAATCTAAGATCATAGCCTTTGTCCACCAATTGTCCAACACTGAGAAGATTGTGTTTTAACCCTTCAACATACAATACATTACTAGTTTTGTTCTTTCCATCAAAAGAAATAGTTCCTCTACCTCTAATTCTACCAGCAGAGTTATCACCAAACTTTACCACTCCTCCTTCATATCTCTCCAAATCTATGAACTTGTTTTTGTCACTTGTCATATGGTGAGAGCAACCACTGACAATGACCCAATCATCCTTCTCTTCAACTTGGGAAGCCAGGTCTTTTTCGTCAACTTTATGATTGATAGATTCAGAGGGCATTGAATCTTCTTCCTTGATGGCAATGAACACCCAGTCACTTCCGGATTTGTCTCCTTTTTCTGACTCATCATCTGTTACTCCTTCATCATCTCCTTCATGAGCATGATAACAATTCTTCTAGAATCTTGGTCTATTACTGTTTGGCCTAGAAAATCTTTCCAGACACTTTGATGCAAAATGACCAATCTTATTGCAATTAAAACACTTAAAAGGCAAGTTTCCTTCATACTTACTTGATCCTCTTGTCATTCTTTTTGCAATAAGAGCTTCAAGATGAGCAGTTTCAGCTTCTTCTTCTTCGGAGTCTTTTCTTGCATTTTCATACCATGATAGGTTTCTTAAAGAGTTTTCTCCTAGATCAAACCTTTGTCTCCCTTTTATAGAGACACTGGCTTTGAATGTAGATTCAATCTTTGGAGGATCATCTCCAAACTTGGCCATTTCAAAAGAAGCCAACTTACCAGCCAATTGATCTCTTGTGACTGTTGTCTGGGCTCTGAATTCTTCGATTGCAAAGGCCTTGATTTTATAAGAAGCAGGAAGGGATTTGAGAACTTTACCAATGATCTCTTCTTCACTGAGGGTTCCACCTACATTTCTAATTCCACAAACCAGCTCATTCACTCTTGGCATAAAAGAGGTAATATTTTCATCATCTCTTATCTTCAGTTTCTCAAATTTCCCTTTTAGACTTTGTAACCTTGCACACTTAACATATTGGTCTCCTTCATGCAAGAGTTCCAGTTTATTGCAAATATCAAAGGCAATTAGTAGATCAATAACATTTGAGAGCTCTGAGTCAGATAATGCACTTAGAAGAGCCTCTTTGGTCCACAGATTATTTTCAGCATCTGTGATTTCATTTGGGGTTGTCGGACCACCCTATGGAGGTACATACTATTTTGTAACCATGGACGAGTACACCATTCCCATACACTGTAAGTGACATTTCATGCGACCTTTCCAAAGAGGGAAGTTGGTTCCATCGAACTTCGGACTATCCTTCTTGTAAGATGACATCCTAGATCTCCTCAAGTAGTTAAGCTCTTTTAGAGGAACTTGGCTCTGATACCAATTGTTAGATTTAGGGCAGACAACTGAGAGGGGGGGTGAATCAGTTGTCCAAAACTTTTCTTCCTTTTCAACACTTATATTCACTTAGCAATATAATAATAAATCAAACATGAAACTTAATGCATTTAATCAAGAGCAGAAACACATCAACACATGAGACACCAAGATTTTAATGTGGAAAACCCGGTTAAGGGAAAAACCATGGGGTGACTAACCCAAGATTGTATTCTCTGTTAGAAGAATAGAAAGAATAAAATGGCACATGCCAATTAGGGCTCACTTCCCGAGTACACTGCTCACAAGAGGCTCACTGCCTACAAGAGACACACTTTCTACAAGAATAAGTATTACATACTTGAACTGGTAAATAGCATCTTCACCTTGCTTGAGTCAGTTCCATTTAAGCCCAATCCTTCTGCTCTTCCTTTCGCTCTTCTGCTCGCTACCACACACTCATCTCCACAAGTCACACTCTGAAATGACTTCACAATCCCTTATTTATACATGACATCAACTTAGGAACAAACATCTAAGTCGGCAAACACCCACAAGAACATCCATAGGATGAGTAACTCATCTGGTCGGCCAGCCTAAAGAAGAACACCTTCATCTGGAAGTATATCTTCAATTTTGGGCTCCAACTCTAATGTGGACCATCAACACGAACTGAACATGATCCAAGGACCTCCACAAGCTTGCCTGAGTCACCAGGAACATCTACACTTCCTCTACTTACTGAAATCTCTCTCTCCTGCATCCAGTGCCTCAAGAACACAGTCTGCCATTACTATCACAAAGGAATAGATGTTTCTGGACCTTCAAATCATGAATAAATCTATATGCCTCATCATAAGGACTTCCCCAATACTCCTTCCAATTGTAAGACAAGATAATGCATTTCCAGATCTCACCAGACCTTTTTGTAACACTCTGTCACCTCTGAACATCTATCGGAACCGGTTCTACTTGAGTGATCACAACTTCTTCATATCTTCATGCGGACCTCTGAAATCTCTACAAACGCTTTAATCCGCATCCTCTGATCCTTAACCTATCTTGAGCTTTTACCTTGCTATCATCACTGTTCTTCACTGTTCCTGATTGAGACTAATTTTCTCAGTATCGTCAATAAACAACTCATTCAATCCTTATCATTAATGCAACAGAAGTATGTTAACATCAATGACAATACTAGTTAGGCCCATACTTGCAACATGACATACTCATAGGATTGATGCTCAATGATCTTGATAGTCTCACATTGCACTAGAAGCCATAAAATCTAATGCACATCCTCTAATGTGAATACCATCCCTCCCATTAGAAGATGAAAGGTAGAGGTGTCCACATCCCATTGCTTTGTGAGTGCCATCAACATCATAAAATGATACCTAACAGTAGGCATCGTGTAAACCCACCATAAACCAACATCCCTAAAAAATGCCTTGTTAGAAGTAGATAATGTCTCAATGTGGTTACACAACAATGTGTACAAGTTCCCACTTGCATGCTCACACACCACTGGGGGCACCTGAAATCACACAATTTAATCAAACTATGTCACTATCACATCATCAAAAAATCAAAGTCAAATGTCAACATCATAATTTAGCTAGTTTATCCTGGACACTAGCACCTAGAAAGGACACTTGTGCCCCAGGTAGACATTCACAATCTACAAGGCCTAGTTCGACACAAAAAATGATAAAAATCATTAGAAACTAAATGCAAAGAAAGGATTTCATACTCACCTTGTCCTCATGCACGCCCCATGCTACGCAAACCATTAGTGCCTCCAGCCTAGGTGGTCAATATGTCCATCGACATGGCATGACTGCTCCTATAAGTCGCTTGAGATTCTCCAAGCTTCTCCAAAAGTGACATGGTGAAATGAATGGTGAGAAAGTGAATTCCTTTTACTACTTCTAGTAAACCAATCAAATTCCATCTTGCTATTTAGGGTCAAAAATCAAAATTATCAACAATTTTGAAACATTTTTTTTGGGTGATGCAAAATTGCCCTTACACCACTGGATGCTCCTGCATCAGACACCCAGGGTAATTTGAGAAGTGACCCTATCACGTCTCAGGTGTTTGTGTGAGGAAAACCCAAATGGTCAACCTCTGCCTTAGACAACCAAGAAGAATCTTCAACTAGTCTTCCTTTCCATTTCACTAGATATTCTTCATATTGCCTATTCCAGGTACTTCTTCCCACATGGCTATCCAAGATCTCTTCTATCTCCTCCATTGAAGTAGATGCCAGAACACTCCACTGTTCTTCTGTTGTTCCATCCTCTGTACCACCCTCATGATATTTTGTTAAATTAGCAATGTTGAACATAGGGGAAATATTAATCCCACTCGGCAGCTCTACCTCATATGCATTTCCTGAATCATGTTTCTTCAAGATTCTGCAAGGTCTAAATTTCTTCATTTTCAACTTATTATATGTTCCAATTGGGAACCTTTCTTTTCTCAAGTAAACCACAACTTCATCTCCTACCTGGAACTCATTATACCTCATCTTCTGATCTGCCTTAGCCTTGTACTGAATATTCATCTTATTAATGTGCTTTCTCACCTCTTCATGCAAATTCTTTAGATGTTCTACAAAATCTTCAGCCTCGACACTTGTCTTTTCTCTTGTGTCTAGATTCCTTAACTCTGAAGCATTTCATGGACTATTTCCATATACAACCTGGAATGGTGATTTACCAGTACTCCTATTGACAGAATTGCTGTAAGCAAATTCTGCCTATGGTAAAATCAAATCCCATCCCTTGGACTTATCTCCTACTAAGAATCATAGTAGGTTACCCAAACTCCTATTCACCACTTTTGTCTATCCATCAGTCTGTGGATGGTGTGTAGAACTAGACTTCAAATGTATCTTCAACTTCTTCCATAATGTCCTCCAGAAATAACCAACAAACTTGGTATCTCGATCTGAAACTATGCTCTTTGGTAGACCATGTAATCTCACCACCTCTCTGAAAAATAATTCAGCAATATGAATATCATCATTAGTCTTCTTGCAAGGAATAAAATGTGCCATCTTTGAAAATCTATCCACCACCACAAAAATGGAATCATGTCCTCTTTGTCTCCTTAGTAAACTAAGAACAAAATCCATACTGATATCATTCCATGGCTTCTTTGGTACATGTAATGGCTGATATAGACCTGTGTTTTGACTTGCTCCTTTTACCATCTGACATACTCTGCAACTCTACACAAATCTTCTCACATCTTGCTGCAACTGTGGCCAATAATAATTTTCACCAACAATAGAAATGGTCTTATCTTGACCAAAGTGTCCAGCCAATTCTCCACTATGTTTCTCCTTAATCAGGTTCTCTCTCATGGAACCCCTTGGAATGCACAACTGGCTTCCTCTAAACAACATGCCATCTTTGATTATAAAATCCAACCATTTTGTCTTGTCCAAAGTAACAGGTTCCAAACAAGCTTTCTAAGCCTTTGCAAAATCTAGATCCTTAGGATACAAAATTTTGAGCTCATCGAACCCAACAACCTCTATCTTCATTTCTGTCAACAAATTTTTCCTTTTTCTCAAGGCATCTGCAACTTTGTTGGACTTCCCACTCCTGTGCTTCAAAACAAAAGTATAGCTCTGCAGAAACTCAACCCATTTTAAGTGCCTTTGGTTCAACTTCCCTTGACTATTAAGATATTGCAAAGCCTAATGACTAGTATATAAAACAAACTCTTTTGGCAACAAATAATGTCTCCATTTCTTCAAAGCTTGAACTATTGCATAAAATTCCTGATCATAAACAGAATACTTTTTCTTGGCATCAGTAAGCTTCTCACTAAAATAGGCAATGGGCTTACCTTCTTGGCTCAAAACAGCTCCTATACCACTACCATTAGCATCACAATCTACCTGAAATACCTTATTAAAATCTGGAAGTGCCAAAATAGGTTGTTCTACGACTTTCTGCTTCAATGTATCAAAGCTCTTATCTACTCCGTTAGTCCATCTAAACTCTTTTCTATCCCCTCTCATTATCTTAGTTAGGGGCACACAAATGCTACTAAAATTCCTGATAAACTTTCTATAAAAACTTGCCAAACCATGAAAAGATCTTACCTCCATTGCACTCCTTGGCGTAGGCCTTTCAATGATAGCCGTTAGTTTTTCTAGGTCCATCTTAAGACCTTCCTCTGAGAGAACAAATCCTAGGTATACCAACTCCTTCTTTGCAAAACTACATTTCTTCAGATTAATCAGCAACTTCTCTTCCCTCAGCTTCTCTAGAACTCTTCTTATATGCATTAGATGCTCAACCCAAGTCTTACTAAAAATCAAAATATCATCCAAATAAACAAAAACAAAACTTCGCAAAAATTCTTTCAGTACCTCGTTCATGAACCACATGAAAGTGCTCGGTGCATTGGTTAGCCCAAATGGCATGACTAACCACTCATACAAACCTTCCTTTGTCTTGAAGTCTATCTTCTATTCATCTCCTTCTCTGATACGGATCTAGTGATACCCACTCTTTAGGTCATGTTTTGTAAAGTACTTGGCTCCACTCAAATAATCCATGATGTCATCCATTTTTGGCAATGGAAATCTATACTTGATCCTTATCTTATTGATGGCTCAAGAGTCTGTACACATCCTCCATTCTCCATCCTTCTTTGGTGCTAGTACCATAGGTACCACACATGGACTTAGGCTCTCCCTTATCAGTCCTTTCCTCAACAACTCCTAAACATGTCTGTTTAGCTCTTCATTCTCTGCAGGGGTCATTCTGTGGGCTACCTTGTTTGGTAAACTGGCTCCTAGTATCAAATCCATTTGATGACTTATCTTCCTTACTAGTGGTAAACCTTCTAGTACATTATCAGAGATAATATCCTGGGACTCTTCCAACATATCTGAAACTTCTACTGGTACATCTTCATAGTTCTCTTGACTAATCTTAGGAATCAATGCAAAGCAATGACACTCATGCTTCATACCCTCCAAAAATTTCCTACCATCTACCAAGCAAATTCTGGCAGTACTACATACCTTTTCTTCCACCTCCTTCAAGGGCTTCAACTTATAACAAACTCCATCCTTTGTTAGGGAATATGTGTTTGCACAACCATCATGGACAACACTCCTATCATACTGCCATGGCCTCCCCAACAGCATATGACATTCATCCATTGGTATGATATCACATAGCACCTCATCATGGTAGTCCCCAATCTTGAACTTCACTAAACACTACTCATTGACCAAAGCTCTATGGTCCTTTTGCAACCATGCAATCCAATATGGATGTGGATGCTTTCTTCTTGTCAACTTCAACTTATCAACCATCTCTTCTGAAACAAGATTGTCAGTACTTCCACTATCAATAATAATGTCACAACACTTACCTTCACATTTGCACCTTGTGCATAATAAACTCTTCCTCTGATTTTGCTCTTTTTTCTCATTCAGCAAAGTTCTTTTAACAACTAGGGTTTTTCCCCTTTCCGCATCTTCAGAATGCTCAGACTGTGCATCTTCATCTACAGGTGCAACTTGTGCATAACCTTCAGGTCTTCTATTTGTCCTTCCTTGATGTTCCAGACACTCGTATGCTCAATGCCCTTCTTCTCCAGATTGGAAACAAGTTCCTCTAAAACCTCCTCTTCTAGGTCCTTGCCCAGTTCTGCCTCTTCCTCTTCCTCTTTGCTCACCATTGTTCTGGTCACGAGGGCGGTAGACATTATCCCCTCTCTAATTTTGACTAGTGCTAGCTTTTTCACTTTTCTTTTGATCTTCATTACGGCCTCCATAGGGCTTTCCACTAGTCCTTCCGCCTCGACCTCTTCCCCTTTGCTTGTTGTCAAATCTTTTATTTAGCTTCTCTACCACCTTCATGGAAAATTTGTATGCATCTTCTATGGTGGTCATTCTCACTAGGCTCAGCACCTCTTAAATACTCAGCCTCAACCCATTAATGTTGAAGAGACCTAATGTCTCAAGTTACTACTTGGAACCTCATTCATTCATTGATTTTGTACATAACATGTACTTGTTCATCGTTCATAGTTCATTAGCAAGTTTTGAACTGTCGATGAACTCTTGAACTTTGCTCATTCAGTAGGTTCAATGGTTCAATGGTTCAGTAGGTTCAATTGTTCAGCAGGTTCAATGGTTCGATGGTTTAGTAGGTTCGATGGTTCAGCAGGTTTAATGTTTTGATGGTTTAGCAGGTTCAATAGTTCAATAGGTTCAATGGTTCAATGGTTAAACAGGAACAACTGATATGTGATATGTTTATCAGCATAATGTTGGCCATCGACTGAACTTGTGATATTTACTCCAATGGTCTTCTATTACTTCGATGAAGGATGAAGGCTTGGATGTCGGTGGGACAAGGAATCATCGGTGTGAATGGTGGAGTGGTCACTGATGGTTTTCTGATGAGCCTTAGACTGATATCGTTGGCAACAAAATTGCCGATGATAGTCTTACTGAGTGTTTGTGTATATATACCAAGATATCAAATGTGAATTGGTGAATGTGGAACTAAAAGTCTCACATGAATACAAACAATCAAGTGATGGTTGGAATAGCAATGCTGGGTCAGTTAGAATGAACAGTTAGGATAGAATTTAAAAATGCTTTTGCTCTTGAAGACTATGTTATATACAGGTTCGGTGAGGTCGTCAATGTATAATTAACATTCGATCAAATTGTTCATTCTATAAATATACAGAGGAAATGAACTGTGTATATGATTTGAGAATCAATACTTGAGCGAGAAGGCTATGATCTTTATTGTAACTTTTAAGCTTATTGCAAATAAAGATTATCTTTCTTGTGGTGGTGGGTTTTTTACTCGAACGGGTTTTCCCACATACATCTGGTGTTGTTCTTTGTTATCTTGTGTGTTTATTCTATACTTTTCTGGTGTGTTCATCTTTGTATTTGAATTTAAAGTTACTTGTCTACATTATCCCCTTTGAATTGACATTAGGGAAGTTGTATTCTGCACCTCTGCTATCCTTACAAGTGGTATCAAAGCCTAACCAGTTGTGTTATCCTTGTTGGTAGGTTGGGTTTTTTGTGTAAGTTCTATGAGTGGGAGTTCTGTAGACATCTATTTTGTTAAATAAGATGGCAAGTACATCAGGAAAAATAGACATTGAAAAGTTCAATGGCACAAACTTTGAGTTATGGAAGCTTAAGGTTGAAGATGTGCTGGTTGACAGAGATCTTTAGGTTGCTATGTCTGGGACTAAACCTTTAGGCATGAAGCAAGAAGATTGGAACCTAGCAGATAGGAAAGCTAGAGGATTGATAAGATTAAGTCTAGTGGATTCTATTCTATTGAACATCCATGAGGAGAAGACTGCAAATGCTTTGTGAAAAAAGTTGGGAGATATTTATCAGGGCAAGTCCTTGGTAAATAAATTTTTCCTCAGAAAGAAATTATACTCTCTGAAGATGGATGAAGGAGCATCTGTAGTAGAACATCTGAACACTTTTAATACTTTTTTTGCATAGTTGAATTATGTAGGTGTAAAAATAGAAGAGGAGGACCACTGTATGCTTTTGTTGTGTTCCCTACCTAACTCATGGGATCATCTTGTAATGGCTATTGGAAGTGCAACAACTATGTTTACAACTGAAGCTGTTGCTGCCTCGCTGTTATCTAAAGAGATAAGGAGGAAATCTTCTGAGATGGCCAAAGAGGCCCTTTCTATTTAAGGTAGATCAAAGGAAAGAGACAAGAAGAAAGATAAGAAGTCTAAGTCCAAATCAGAGGGGAGATCAAAATCTCCTGATAAAAATTCCAAGGTGAAGTGCTAGAATTGTGGGCAGAAAGGACACATTAGAAAAGACTGCAAAGAGGAGAAAAAGGAGAAGAAGAAGAATTTCTCTAACATTAATTCTTCTTAGAGTGATGCTGATGCCTTCATTGCAGTCTTGGCAACACCTGCATTGGAAGATGTATGGTTGGTGGATTCAGGAGCATCTTTTCATATGACAACTCACATAGAATGGTTCACTAAGTATGAACCATATGGTGGTGGGAAGGTGTTCCTGACAAGTGATTCGACACTAGAAATTGTTGGCCGAGGAAGAGTCAGAATCTAGTTCCTGGATGGTAGAATAAAGGGAATGAATGGAGTACTACACATACCAAGTCTAGCTTGAAATTTCCTTTCTATTAGTAAGCTTAATGATGTTGGAGTGCAAGTTACTTTTGTGAATGGTGGTTGTAAGATGACTAGATGTTCTATTGTATTAGCAAAGGGTGAACGCATTAGGACTTTGTATAGGTTAGATGCTAAACCAGTGTGCTATAATAATGTCTCTAAAAAATCTAAAAAAGCTACTATTGTAACACATGATGCAACCTCTATGGATGTTAAACTCCCTGTAGAGAAAATAATGCTCTAGCATCATAGACTTGGTCACATAGGTGAAAAAGTTTTAAAAACTTTGAAAAACAAAAACCTGGTAGATGGGCTGATTGATTGTAATTTGAAATTTGATTTTTCCAAACATTGCATATATGGAAAACATAACAGTGTATCTTTTTACTCTAGTTCTCATATATCTTCTGGTGTTCTGGACTATGTATATTTTGATGTTTTTGGTCTAGTTGATGTTCCTTCTCTATCTAAATCAAGATACTATGTATCGTTTATTGATGATTATTCAAGGAGGGCATTTGTATATTTTTTGAAAAATAAATTAGAAGTGTTTAGTCGGTTTAAAGAATTTAAAAATCTTGTGGAAAATTAGTTTGGTAGATAAATAAAATGTTTGAGAATGGATAACGGTGGTGAATATTGCAATGCAGATTTTGATAAACTTTGTCTTGATCATGGAATAAAAAGGCATAAGACTACACCTTATACTCCATAGCAAAATGGAGTTACTAAAAGGTTAATCGATCATTGATGGAGAAAGCAAGAAGTATGTTGAGTTATGCTAGTCTTGAACAAAGGTTCTGGGCTAAGGTAGTTGGTACAACTTGTTACTTGCTGAATCGTTCTCCTACTTCAGCATTGGTTGATAAGACACCTATGGAAGCATGGTCTGGAAAGAAGCCCTCTCTAAGACATATCTGTGTCTTTGGTTGTGAGGCATATGCTCATATTCCTGAGGTAAAAAGATCTAAGTTGGATAACAAGGTAGTCAAATGTATCTTTATTGGCTATAGAGTCGATGTTAAAGGGTACAAGCTTTGGAATCCTAAAACTAAAGAGGTAATTTACAGCAGGAATGTAATTTTCAAAGAGCTAAAACCTTTGGTTATTGATCCTTAGCCAGAGAAGATAGAAGAGAATAAAGAAAAGAGTGTTGTTAATATTCCTCCAACTCCTGTAAAAGAGGAACAACAAGCACCAAGTGTAGATGGTTCAGAAGTGAGTTCGAGTATCTCTGAAGATTTAGATCTAGAGCAAGAACCTGAACCTGCACCTCAACCATTGAGGAGGTCTACATGTGAAAGAAGACAACCACATAGGTATGGATTTTCAGTACTTGATTCAAGTTGTGCCTATGCTTTGCTAACTGATACTGATGAACCTAGGACTGTGAAAGAAGCCATTAGTTTACCTGATTCAGATTCTTGGTTGGAAGCCATGGATAGCGAAATGTCATTATTGGAGAAAAATGGAACCTGGGATTTGGTGCCCTTGCCTGAAGGTAGAAAACCTGTGGGCTGTAAGTGGGTATTTAAAAAGAAATATGGTCCAGATGGTCGTATTAAAAAGTACAAGGCAAACCTGGTTACTAAGGGGTATTCCCAAAAGGAAGGTATAGATTATGGAGAAATTTTTTCTCTTGTAGCTAAGCTAACATCCATTAGATTTCTGTTGTCACTTGCAACAGCGTATGACTTTGAAATTGAGCAGATGGATGTGACGATAGTATTTCTTCATGGGGACCTTGAAGAAGAAATTTATATGTCCTAGCTAGAGCATTTTGTAGTAAAAGGTAAAGAACATCTGGTATGTAAACTTAAAAAGTCTCTTTATGGTTTGAAGCAATCTCCCAGAATGTGGTATCAGAAATTTGATATGTATGTTTTATCTTTGGGATATGTGAGATCTAAATCTGATCATTGTGTCTATTATAAAATTGATGGTTATAAGATTCTTATAATTGCACTGTATGTGGATGACATGTTATTCATTAGCAATGGTAAGGGAATCTCAGAATTAAAATCTCAGTTGTCCTTAAAATTTGAAATTAAGAATCTGGGGGCAGCCAAGTACATTCTGGGAATGGAAATCAAAAGGGACAGATCCAAGAGAAAGATTTGGCTCAGCCAGAGCAAGTATATTACTAATGTTCTTGATAAATTTAATATGTTTGATTGCAAATAGTTAGTTATTCTAGTTTTGCAAGGAACGAAACTATCTATTGAAGATTGTCCAGAATCTTTGAGTGAAATTGATGACATGGAAAAAGTGCCTAAGCAGTGGGAGTTTTGAGCTAGTTTATGGAAAATCTAGGCATATCACATTAGGATGTTGTGAAGAGAGTCATGAGATATTTGAAGGGAACTTCTGACTATGCTATTTGCTATCATGGGAACTTAGTTGGATCTTAGAAATCTATCAGCATTTAGGGATATGTTGATTCTGATTGGGCAGGGGACATTGATAGTAGAAGATCCACCAGTGGATATGTATTCATGTTAAATGGTGGTGCTATCAGTTGGATGAGCAAATGGTAGGCTGTAGTCACTTTGCCACAATAGAGGTAGAGTACATCGCAGCTACTCGTGCATGCCAAGAAGCCATTTGGTTGAAGAGGTTGTGTTCTGATGTTAGTTTTGATGCAGGGCAGATACAAATTCATTGTGATAGTCAAAGTGCTATCTATTTTGCAAAAAACACTACTTTTCACGCTAGGACAAAACATATTGATGTTCAATATCACTTTGTTCATGATATGATGGAAGACAAAAAGGTAAAGCTAGAAAAGGTTGATACTTTGGATAATTTTGTAAATGCATTGACTAAACTTGTGAGCACAAACAAGTTTAAATGGTGTTTAGATGAGATGGGTCTTCAGGCTCATAATTCTCAGTAATTGTATGAGGTTTAAGAGGTAGCAGTAATCTCTTCAACAAGTGGGAGATTGAAGAGACCTAATGTCTCAAGTTACTGCTTGGAACCTCATTCATTCATCAATTTTGTACATAACATGTACTTGTTCATCGTTCATAGTTCATTGGCAAGTTTTGAACTATGAGCAAACTCTTGAACTTCACTCATTCAGCAGGTTCAATGGTTCGATGGTTCAGCAAGTTTAATGGTTCGATGGTTCAATAGGTTCAATAGTTTGATGGTTTAGTAGGTTCAATATTTTAGCAGGTTCAATGGTTTAATGGTTCAACAGGTTCAATGGTTCAACAGCAACAACCGATATGTGATATGTTTATCAGCATAATGTTGGCCATCGGCTAAACTTGTTATAGTTACTCCAATGGTCTTCTATTACTCTGATGAAGGATGATGGCTTGGACGTCGGTCAGACAAGGAATCATCAGTGTGAATGGTGGAGTGGTCGCTGATGGTTTTCTGATGAGCCTTAGACTAGCATCATCGGCAACAAAATTGCCGACGATAGTCTTACTGAGTGTTTGAGTATATAAACCAGGATATCAAACACGAACTGGTGAATGTGGGACTAAAAGTCTCACATGAATACAAATAGTCAAGCGATGGTTGGAATAGCGATGTTGGGTTAGTTAGAACGAACGGTTAGGATATAAGTTAAAAATAGTTTTACTCTTGAAGACTATGTTATATACAGGTTCGGTGAGGTCATTAATGTACAATTAAGATTCAATCAAATTGTTCATTCTGTAAATATACAGAGGAAATGAACTGTGTATATGATTTGAGAATCAATGCTTGAGTGAGAAGGCTGTGATCTTTATTGTAACTTTTAAGCTTACTACAAATAAATATTGTCTCTCTTGTGGTGGTGGGTTTTTTACCCAAAAGGGTTTTCCCACATACATCTGGTGTTGTTCTTTGTTATCTTGTGTGTTTATTCTGTACTTTTATGGTGTGTTCATCTTTGTATTTGAATTAAAAGTTACTTGTCTGCATTATCCCCTTTGAATTGACATTAGGGAAGCTATATTCCACACCTCTACTTTCCTTACAAATGTAACAGGCTACCTTCTCCTTGTTGGGCTTTGCATGACCAGTTCTGATAGTAATCTTATAAAATTCTTTTGTATACTCCTTAACAGACTTATTTTTTTTCTTTAGTCCTTGCATCTTCTTCAACAACTCCATCTCATAGTCCCCAAGAATGAACTACTTCTTCAGTTTCTCCACCATCCGATCCCATATGGTGATCTTTCCTTTTCCTCTTCTGTTCCTCTCTAATTGGACCTCCTTCCACCAAATATTGGCATGGCCCTTCAATTTTGTTTTTGCAAACTTGACCTGATCTAGGTCTTCTACATCTTCAACTCAAAGTATTCCTCCATGTCATTGATCCAATCAATAAGCTGTTCTGGATTCAAATCTCTAGAATATGTAGAAACTTCGATCCTGGGCCTCTTTCCAATCTTCAAAATGGCCCTCAACAACCTAACTTCTGTAGGATCTACTACAGCTTCTTGTCCTTCCTCAGATAGCTCTTCTTCAGCTTCATCCTTGTTTTCTTCTCTTGCTCTCGGATCAAACTCTCTTCGCAGCTCCTCTTGCAATGCATCGATCTGCCTTTGCAGGGCTCTATAACCCTCTTTTGTCAAAGCATTCCTCCCAACATGATTTCTTTGTGGAGGCATCTTGGTCTCTGCAACAAACCCACAACCTCAGGTCCTAGTGCAAACTGCCTCACGGTCGACGATCTATCTACACACTCAAGAACCCTTGCTCTGATACCACTTGATGAAGGGGGTAAATCATAAAATGCACAACAACAAAAATTGCACATAGAAAATAGAACTTTCTTTATTGATTTGGACAACTTATTACATTACAGAAGCTCAAATACAATAAGAGGAATCAACCCTCCACAGGCTGCAACACATTACAGCTTCCTATTCCCAGACTCTAGAATCATCTGCCCTCTGCAACCCCAAATTAGCCAAGGTTTCTATTTTCCCACCTATTCTTGACTCTACACTTCCCCCTTAACTCTAATACTACCTAGGGTTCCCAAAAATGGTTATTAATAGCCCTTTTGGCAGCCAACAACCTAATTTTGAAATTTGCATCTCCCTCCAAAAATAGGTCAACATCTGGGAGCCATAAATTTTGATCCGAGTGTCCGATTGACAAACCGTTTTATGCATCGAAAAGATCGTGGAGTGCTCCATGCACTAAGAACCAACTCTACTAGTTCTGGGCCCATACAAGATGGTTTAGTGCCTCAAACCTAAGTTTGAATAATTTTTAGGCATTTTTTGGGAAACAAAAACTTTAATATCTTTCAGCTTGCAAATGATCTTTGCGTGATTCCTTTGCCAAAGGTCTTATATTTTTTTATGTAACTTCCTATAAATTTTCACTTCAATCCATGCCCAAATGCAAACTTTCTAAAAATAGAAGGTTACTATTTTTAGCAGTTTAGAAAAACTGAAAGTCCTACATCATTATTCAAGCGATTATGGAACCATAACCACAAATTTTGAAAAGAAATGGAAATAACATCAACAATTTTGAAAAACATCTTTTTTTGGGTGATGCAAGATTGCCCTTACACCACTAGATGCTCCTGCATCACAAATATTTTTGGTTGATGCAAGATTGCTCTTGAACCAGGGATGCTCCTGCATCAGGTGTAGGCTCTAAGTGATATGGTGAAGAAAGAGATTGATATGGTGGAGACCACCCTCTCTCCAATAATTGAAGATTCTTGGTCCTATGTCAAGAAGTTCTATAGTTGCCCCTCAAGCAAGCTAGTCATGGTGCAATTTATGAGTAGAACTAACATAGCATGGAAACTGAATGACATTTCAGAAATGCATAAGGCCAATGAGGAATGTAAAGCAAAATTAGATTTAATTGGACAAATAATAAAGGTAATGTAGACCTATATTCATCAACTAGTCTAGTAGGGATTGCCCTCACCAATAGATGAGAATCAAAAAGTGTTTGCACATGACAAATTTCTAGAGCTAGTGAATGAAAAGAGCCAAGAAGAAACTTTATAGATTGATTATCCTCATTTCATTTTCTATGGGTCTACCATATCCTTAGGGAGAGAGAAAGATACTCAAGGCAAGAGAGAAAGAGACTCAAGGAGAGAGGAAGAGAGAGACATAGGGAGACAAGAAGAGGTATACATAGGTGGGGAGAGAGATAGAGAGATAGTGTGAGAGATATGTTTGGAATAATTAACATTTCACCTTCTATATGTTTAAAATTTTTCATTACCTTAGTTTCACGTTTTATATACATTTGACATTATATGTGTAGTTAGGGGGGAGAGAAAAAGAGTTCAAGAAAGAGTAGAAGAGAGGATGATAGAGAGACCAAAAGCTTTAAGAAATGTGCTCATGTTTCAATCTAGGTAAAATTTTGACTAAAAACCTGGAAAAAGGCATATCACGTGATTTTGGCCCATATGCTCTATTTTATTCCCCTATTCTATGCTTTTTATTGCATGTAAAGATACAATTGATGCTTTTGAAGTTCTACAATGATTGGGTAACAAAATTAGTTTACTTTTTGTTCGTGTATCAATATAGAAAATTCCAATTACATGTTTTTAAATCAAATTTGATATTGCAAATCATTGTTTTCATGTTTTGATGAACTGCAACACTTGATTGAACAAATTAACTAGTTTTTTGTCTTACATTGACAAAAAAATATGACTATACATGTTTTTTTGAATTGAAAATCATATACTATTAATTCAAACTATCATAGTATAGTCAGCATGGCCCAAGAAGCCATAGAAGTAGAAAGTTACATCATTTTCAATTCAACCAGGGAAAGCAATTAATACAGTACATTCAACAAAATCACTAAAAAGTTTAGTGCTATATTCGAGAAATAACGGAAACAAATGTAATATTGCTAAGACATATTTCAAATATGTCTTCAACTATTTATTATTATCATCCCTGGTCTCATAAATTAGCTTGTCTAAACTCCCAGGCTCTCTAACAGTGTACATGTTCATGCTGGCAAGACACACTGCTTTGCTTGATAGGTGTTGTCATTGATGGCAACTAAGATCATCCCAATCAACCTCTCATCTACATAACACAATTTGTTAATACCAAAAGTCAGATTTAGAATTTGTCTAAGTATGGGTAGTTAGGAATAGAGCAGTAATAGGGTCTGATATTTTGGTCTGGATCTCTCCGATGGAAAGTCATGATTAGCTGAAGAGCTAGGGGAGTCATATGCATTGTCAAGATAATCAAAATCTAAATTTTTGTCCTCTGTTGATGAAGGATTCAAAAGATATTAACCTCTAAGTATTGGGTTCCAATTTGGTAGAGCAGACAGAAGAAGAATAGGCCGGCCTTTCAAAAATCTTGATTTCAGATGTATGGAAGTTGTTTGTTGGACAAATGATGATGATCAATGATAGTGGATGACATGAGGGATGTTTTTCAAGAACAAGTTTTGGACCACACCTTAATTTATGCATAGATCTACCCAACAAAGTAGAGATTTCATAAAAGTTCTAAGTGTTGTTGTAGCTGACTGGTAAGAGATTACGAATCAAGATGAGTATATATCTAGCCAATTGTTGTAGATAATTTTGTGTTTTTGGTGTGTACGAATAAGGTGTATGTGAGAAGAGTAGAAATCCTAAGTGCAAATGAAGGCAGAACAGTAAGAAGAGTAGAGCAAAGATGAAATGTGTAAGATCAGTTTTTCTACTTAACTAGAACTAAAACTCTTGCATGGGTAGATACTATTATTCAATTCAAATCTCTATCATTTTCTTGTAATATTTCCATAGGTAGTGAGCCTCCATTTGAGTAGTGAGCTCTGGACAGTGAGCCAAAATTCATGTGCATTCCCATTTGTAAAATACTTTTAACAAGGTATTAATTCTTGTGGGTTAACCCCCACCATGGTTTTTCCCTTAACTGGGTTTCCACGCCAAAAATCTTATTGTGCAATGTGTTGATTATGTTTTTTCTTCTGTGTTAATATCATATGCTTTGATGTTTGCATCATTATTCAAATTGACAATAGAGAAAGAAGTTTAAAAGAAAGATTTTGGAGACAATTGATTCACCCCTCCTCTTAGTTGTCTGGGTTAATTCCAACAATTAGTATCAGAGCGAGGTTCCATTGAAAAGCCTAACATCTTAAGGAAAATATCTTGGAAGAAGTTTCAAATGGGTTCACTCAAAGATCAACTTCAGGTGGCCCTAGAAGAGCTTGTTTAATCTAAAGTAGAAATTAGTAATCTAAGAGGTGAACTCAAAGATTCTGATGATACCATTGAAATGTTAAAAGATAAATTAAAGAAATCTTTGTAAAGGAAAAAGGGGCTACTTTTGCAGCTATCCAGTTTACCTGAAGAAAATGGCATGAATGAAGCTTTGGAAGAAAAGACAAAGGAATTTGAGAAGCTGTCAAAAGAAGTTGCTGTTCTAACAATTGAAATGGAATCTGAGGTGATGAGGTAAACCAAAGAAAGTTAAGATAGGAAGAAAATTGAAGAAGTGCTGAATCAAAAACTAAGAGAAAATTGAAGAATATTGCAAATTGGATAGAATAGCTAGACATCTAGAGTTTGATCTACAAGGAAGTAGAGACAATGAGAGAGAACTTGAAAGAAAAATTGTCATTCTCATACATGACCTAGAAGTTGCAAATGAATATAAGGAGAAGTTCAAGATAAGCTCAACAAAACTAGAAGCATTGCTAGAAGGACAGAAAAAGGCTGATGACAAGCATGGTCTTGGATATGAGAAAGGTGAAAGCTCTAGATCCGGATAGAGAAATTTTCAACCAAGGAATAAAAAAGACACAACTAGAAAACCTTTGGTAAGACAGCCTAATGCTCAAAGATATCCATCATTCATGGAAATTGTTTCAATTGCAATAGATTTGGTCATAGAGCTACTCAGTGCAGAAGTAAAGCAAATCAAAATGGTCCATCCTTCTCTTGTCAATGCTTCAAATGCAAGAGGTATGGTCATAAATCCAATGAATGTAGAAGTATGATAATGAATAAATCTAATGGCAATTCTTTCAATGGCTACTGCTTTTCCTATAATGGATATGGACACATGGCTAATCAGTGCAAATCAAGAAGAAACCAAGTTTATAAGAAAGGGAATATTGTGTGCTTTAATTGCAATAAATATGGTCATATTGCAAGATTTTGCAGAAGTAGGAACAATGGAAGAAGACGTCTGGTAAGCAGAGACAAGACAAAGGCAATGGAAAAATTGATGTGAATGAGACTCAGAATGAATTAAACATGATATGGGTCAAGAAAACAATTATTAATGATAGTATCAGATCTGCACCAGAATCTGGTGCTGAAAATTCCTCTAGGAATTGATTTGGGAGCCTTGGCTCAGGGGGAGCAGCACTGTAAATCAAATTCCCCCAACCAGTAAGTGAGTGCCTAGATCTGGCACAATAAGAAAAGGTACCTTGAATTGATTTAGAACAGTTGGAAGGATTTCCAAAAGAAAAGAGGTGGATATGGCAAATTGTGGAGTAATTTATGTGAAACTGTTCAACAAACAGAGCAACCGGATGTATTAGGGTAGAGCATTTATTACAAAGACAAATTAGGTGTTGCGAAACATAAAAAGATAATTCATTTCTCATTTAGATTACTTTGCATCAGAAGAAAGCAAGAAGAGAAGTAAATGAGTTTAGAGATGAGAATTTCCAAAAATTGAAGCGTGAAGAGGATCTCCAAGCAAAACCCTAATCTGCAAAACAAGGTATTTCTCTTTTCTGCAAAACTTCTTGAATTCTCATTCTTTGCAAATGGATGCACCTTTACTTGTCAATATCATTGAGAGGTCCCGTCCTAAATTTAAGAAACATCCCTATAAATCTGTTGAAGTCAAGCCGCTAGGTGCCTTCTCAAGTGTTCCATATGGGGTTTTACATGTTGAAGACATTAGAGCATACATTCATTGCAATATAGAATAATTTGGGAATCTGAAACTGATGGAGATGTTTAAGAACCATATGAAAGATGACAATTACCAATTGAGACCTGAATTTGAAGCCCTTGAAAGCAAACACTTTTTGCAAATGATTGAATTTATGTCTTTTGATGAAAATGAATGGGTTCAATACATCATAAGTTGAATTGGAAAAGCACAAAGCTGTGTCACACTTTTATAAAGGAAACGACCAACGCTGATCCAACTTTTAAACTTGAATCACTAAAAATTGACATATATGTTTTGAGTTTTGAAATGATGTAAACTAATAAAATATTTATTTTTTAGTATATTTTATGTTTGTATTTTAAAAAAAAATAAAAAAATTATTTGAATATAGTTTTTAATAAATTGACACTATAATTTAGTTGCTGATAAAATGCTAAAAAATGAAGATACATGAAACGTCAATCTTTATATAGTAAATTTTATTATTTTTTCTTCAATTTTTTTGTGTATTTATAATGTGAAACTTTAGTGCATGTATATATTTTTTTCCAATTTTGATAAATATATATTTTTAAATAAATAATAAAATGTGCATGTATTAAAACGTAGTTGTTTCCATTCGACATCAACTTTCATATTAACTATTTATCTAAAATAGAAAAAAAATTATAACATCTTGATATAGATTCTTTTATCTAGTGCAACTTATTTTTTTCAATTTTTTTTTAATAAGTTTTACTATTTTTCCTTAACATGGTAATCCACCTAATGTTTTGTGTTGATAACCTACGTTTGGTAAAAATAGAAAGGGAAACATAAATAATAATTAAACTATATATATATATAAAACTAAGCTTATAGATATACAAAAGGGTATTTTATATTTTTTAAAAATTATTATTTACATGACTAGAAGTTGTTGAAATATCAAGTTTTTCAAATAATTTTTTTTTTTTGGCAAATTGGCCTCATCGTGGTGCTACATATGCATTTACCCAACAATTTTAGTTGGAAAAGTTGTGGACATATCTAACTTAGCTAGAATGAATCTTACAAGAGCATATGTTTGACCAAAATTTATTTTTAGTTAGAAATACTTCAATTCACTTGTGCTAATAAGTCGGCTGAAAGTGTGAGACAACTTTGTTCTTTTACCCGAATACATGATGAATTATATTGCTAATGAGACCATTTAAGTTTACAAAGGATGTTATTAAGATTGTAACTGAGTTTAACTCCTCTAGCAGATTACCCATGTTCAAAGCTGTGAAAAACTAGACATTAACTGATGCTACCAATGCCAAGTTTGACAAAAGGGTAATGACCATCAATGATATCATAGAACTAGATGTTAAATTTGCCTCTATGGTGATCAAGTACAAGATCTATCACTCCAGTATGGAAAATTCAATTTCTGGGGCTGCAATATATGGAGCTTATAAGATGTTAAAAGAGAATGCAGACTATGATTTGTGTGATTTACTACAAGATTAATTGGTAGAGAATCTGAGCAAAATCAAAAGAGACAAGAAAAACTCTTTCAAATATGGTTCCTTGATCATATGCCTATTTTTGTATTTTATGAATGAAGTGCCTAGAGTGCAAAGTGTGCACTGGACAAATGACAAGCCAGTGGCAGTCCAAATAAGAGGCCATTTATATAGTCTTAGAGATCCAGGTGCACAAAAGACTGTAATCTGGGGATATTTCAAAAACTTTCAGAGTCTAATGCATGCAAGGGAAAGAATCCCTAATTTAGTTGTAGAAAAGTATGAAAATGAGATATGTTTTATGGTTGACATAGATCAATGTTTGATGGAAGCTGTAGAACCAAGAATATTATGGATAATGTCAATGGGTTATGAGGTGTATAAGGAAATTCTGGACATGTATGCTCAACATCTTTTGAGAAAACCTAAAGACACCTTTGTTGAAAGGTTTGGAACCTACAAGGAACTAAGCTTAAAGTTGCATGTGGAACTAAGATAGTTGGAAACAAAAAGAAAAGTGCATAAGCAAGTGGAGATATATGTAGAAAGTATTGGGATTACAAAAGAAGCAGTGAGAGAGACTAGAGAAAGGATTGAAAAGATAAAGAAGAACACTAAGCAGAATTCAAATACTTCTTAAGACAAACCTTCCAGAAGCAATCAAGCTAGTAAAAAGTAAGCAACTGGTAAGGTTGCTATGTCTATTGATGAAATGATAAAAACAATCATCATTCATGGAAATTTAAAGCCCATCAAAGTTTACTATGACAATTTTGATCAAGCAAATAAGAAAACTTTGGAAGATGCCACCATCATGTATTTGAATAAATTCAATAGAGCCCTATTGGAAATTTTACAAGAACTTCCAAAAAGTTTAAGGAGAGTACTGGAAATGAGAAAAGAAGCACCTAAGGCTAAAGATCTAGAACTCAAAGAGTATGTCCTCTCCACACTGTCCTGTAATGACCAATAAAGAAGTAGATAAAATTCTCAAAGAAGTCAAAGAAAAATTCATAAGCAAAGTCCGGATGAACAAGCTAATGCTTGGTGAGACTGAGAAAATTGCAAGGAAATAGAAGAAATCCTGAGAAAGGTTTTAGACAAAGATAAATATTATATTGTTTTAGAAAAACAAGTTGAAGAAGACAATCCTTCTGCTCCAGAACAAGAAGCTCATGAAGAAGAAACTAACAAGAGAATCAATGACCAAAGTACTACTCTAGATCCTACAAAATTAATCTATGAGGAGACCAATGATGGACTTGATTCATCAAATCTAAATACTGGAGAAGCTTAGGAAGAGGAACAAGTCAATTAGGAGGACATAGAAATGGTAGATAGAATAGTTGATGCCAGAGTAACTCCTCCACCTAATCACTCTCAAAAAGAAGAGGATATTGCTACCACATAGAGCCCTCTAGATCAAGTAGCAAGTGGTGAGCAAACAAGAAAGAGTCCCTCTGGAGAAAACACATAGAAGAGTATAACAGAGAAAGAGGAAGAAAAAGGAAAGAAAGATAAGGTAGAAGAAGATAGTGTAAATGTTGAAGCACCTAAAGTAGATACTGAGAAATTAGGTGAACAAAAGGATGGTTCTGAAATGGTTGCAAGAGACACTGTAGATGTAGTAAAAAGTCTTCTTGAAAAAGAAATGATTGAACTTGATGAGCCTGAGCTACTCCAAGACCTAGCCAATTCAGATGCTCTCTCTCTAATTCAATTGATGAAAATAGCATCATTCACCCAAGTAAAGGCTAGAGAAAAGATGTTAAAGTCCCACATGGAGGACAATGAGCTACTAGGCCTTGCAACTAAAATTTTGGAGAAATTAATGCCAACCTACCAGAAGAATCAAAATGATTGCCTCTCTAGACATCTAAAAAATATTATAAGTTCAATAAACTCACATTTTGAGTCTTTTGAAAAGTCTACGGAGGTAAAAGTTCAATAAGAATTCTTGAATAAGAAATTCAATCAAGTTAAGAATCTAATAAAGAGTGACAGGTTGATACTAGGAATTAGCATAAAGAGCATTCAGAATGCTCTAAGTGATGAAGGGGATATATATAAGTTTTGCCTATCATGGACTAAATTCAATGAGGATATTGAGAAGAAGATAAAGGAACAAGAACACAAAATATTAGTTCTATCTCAAAATTTTGATCCTCTAACTACGTCTCCTATAAGCCAAGAATGTTAGGTTTTTAGCTTGATAGATGAAATAAAGGGACCTGAAAAAGAGAAAAGCAATACTATGAAGAGAATGTTTGAACTCTCGGGATTAATTGCCCCCAAGTTGGAATCCATACATAATGCCTTATCCGAAGCCCAGAATGCACTTTAGACAAGTAAGCCTCTAGATCTGGCAAAGGTAGAAGCATATGCGTTTTTGCTGAGTGGGCAAATCTCCATTTTGGATGGAATAAAGAGTAATTGGGCCTCTGAACTTGCCCAATTAAAAACTAGTTTTAAAAATATCCTAAAGTTCATGTAAATAGGATTTGATGATTTGTTGTACATATGTAGCAATATAAACATAATTTTTAGAGAATTTTGGCTTGCGGAATCCACCCTTTTCTATTGATGTCAAAGGGAGAGTGAAGGGCAGTGAAAAATGATGTATTTAGCAAAGGGGGAGCACCAAAAATAAGTGAAGAGAATGTGTGTACAGACAAAGGGGGAGTTGCACTAAGACATTTGGTCATTTTTCACTAAGTGTTGCCATCAATGCCAAAGGGGGAGATAGTTGGCAAGAGACACTACTTTGCTTGATAGGTGTTGTCATTGATGGCAACTAAGATCATCCCAGCCATCCACATAACACAATTTGTTCATACCAGAAGTCAGATTTAGAATTTGTCTAAGTATGGGTAGTTAGGAACAGAGCAGTAACAAGGTCCTGTATTTTGGTCGAGATCTCTCTGGTGGAAAGTCATGATTAGCTACGGATCTAGGGGAGTCATATGCATTGTCAAGATAGTCAAAATCCATATTTTTTTTCCTCTGGTGATGAAGGATTCAAAAGATATTAGCCTTTGAGTACCAGGTTCCAATTTGGCAGAGTAGATAGAAGAAGAATAGGCCAACCTTGTAGAAATTCTTGATTTTGGATGTATGAAAGTTGTTTGTTGGGTGATGATCAGTGATAGTGGCCAACATGAGTGATGTTTTTCAAGAGAAAGTTTTGGTCCGCACCTTAAGTTATGTATAGATCTAGCTAATAGAGCAGAGCATTCATAAATGTTCTAAGTATTGTTGTGGCCAACTAGTAAGTGATTGCAAATCAAGATGAGTATATATATAGCCAATTGTTGTGGATGATTTTGTGTGTGTGGTGTGTGCGAATAAGGTGTATGTGAGAAGAGTAGAAATCCTAAGTGCAAATGAAGATAGAACAGTAAGATGAGCACAGCAAAGATGAAATGTGTAAGATCAATTTTTGTACTTAACTAGAATTGAAACTCTTGCATGGCTAGATGTTATTAATCAGTTCAAATCTCTATCATTCTCTTGTAATATTTCCATAGGTAGTGAGCCTCCATTTGAGCAATGAGCTCTGGGTAGTGAGCCTGAATGCATGTGCATTCCCATTTTTGAAATACTTTTAATAGGGTATTAATTCTTGTGGGTTAAACCCCACCATGGTTTTTCCCTTAACCAGGTTTCCATGTCAAAAATCTTGGTGTCAAATGTGTTGATTATGTTTTTGCTTATGTGTTAATATCATATGATTTAATGTTTGCATCATTTTTCAAATTGACAATAGAGAAAGAAGTTTAAAAGAATGATTTTGGAGACAACTGATTCACCCCCTCTCTTAGTTGTCTAGGTTAATTCCAATAGTTCACCTGTCCAATTTAGTAAAACCTTGATCATGCTCATATTGAAGGATCCTGTTGGGCCTGCTAGTGTCACTAGCCTATAGGGTACCTCTATGTTCAAGCTCCTGAAGGTTTACATATGTACCCTAACCCTTGCCTCTATCTTGTATATCCAAATATCCTATGTTGTCACTGGCATCATAGGAGTCCACCCCTCTAAAGTTACCAATAGGTGGTGAAACTTTGAGTTGACTACTCTCTACACTGAAGTTTTGAAAGGCGAATTCAAAGTCTCTTAATGCTTCATCTCTTAGCTTTTCCATCTTGTGTTGCTTTCAATATAGGATTTGGAAGTCTATGTATTCATTGTTAAAATTTTCATTTACCTTTCTCAAATCTTGCAGGAAAAACTCTACATATTTGATGTCTGCCCTGTAGATAACCTCTGATCCTTCATCTATTATCTTTGTGAACCTTTCTATGGGGATCTCCATTTTCATGACCACCTATTCATAGATATTGGAAATGATGAGTCTAAAGCTAGACCCAGTAAGAGTCCTCCTCTTGCCTTGGAAATGATCCTAATTTCTTTTTTTCAACAACCATAAAATGTCAGTAGATAAAAACAACCAAAATATATTAGAATTAACATTCATGCCACTAATGTACCTACAAAGAGTCTCTTTCCAATTTAATCTATTCAAGGGAGACTAGTTTTTAATATTCCTTGTAAACAATGATGAGACCTTAACATTGACAAAAAAAAATTGACTATACATGTTTGGTATTATAATTTGATAAATTATCAAATATTTTTTGTGTTCTTTTTACCATTGTTTTAGATTGATATAGAATTCAATACCATTCCAATGAAATGACCAAAAACTCAAACACTAAAGGAGCATGAAGATGAGAATTCAAAGAAAAGAGAACGAATGAGATAACTTTGTGAAAATAAGAAATTGGACTCCAAAAATAAAGATTAACCATATTTTCCAATTGAATTAGATCATGAAGAATCCAAGATAGAGAAGGATTTGGAGAAACAAAGGGAATGAATGCAAAAACTTCATGCAAGTAAGGAATCAAATGCAGGAGTTGAAGGTATGCCATCTTTGCCATCTCAAATTGATATTGTAGAAAATGTTCAATCACCAATTGAAAATGATTATGCATTTGCAAATGTGAACATAGATCTTACACTAATTGATCAAGTGTTGAATTAACAAAATTTATCTAATGATTCAAGTTTTCCATTGACAACACCTCCTAGAATTTTGCATAAAAAACCTAAGCTTTTTATTGAAATTGATGAGAATATTTGAAAGCCTATGGCTGATAAGATTCCTGAATGTACTTGTAGAAGAAATGTGAATAAGATATGGAACGTGTTTTTTGAAAATATAAGTGAAACCAGAAGATGTCAATTATTTGATGAAATATAGAAATATATTAATTTTAGGCCAACCATGAAGATTCTTGGTCTAAGAACATCAAATAGCAATAGTGAAAAATCTATTGTAAATCTAATAAATGCATATCAAAGCATTGGTTCCACCTCATGGATGTTTAGATAAATATTACTTTCTACTAGTGCTGATGTCAAGTCAATCCTAGCAAAGCACCTAAAAATTAAGCAAGTTTGGTGAAATTATCAATATTATACATATTTTTACATTTGTCACAGTGACTAATTAGTTTTCTAATAACATCTCACTTTGCTTTAACTCTTTTTTTTTTGTGAAAGGCTTTATCAAAAAGAAGTTGTAGAATTGACTATAATTTCTCCATTACATATAATTAGAGTTGTAATGTTTCTACAATAATTTATTATTGACCTCTTTTATTTTCATGCTAACTATATTTGCAAACTACCAAGTTGGATTTTAGTTCACATATTAGAATTTAAGGGCAAGCCTACAATAGTGAAAGAGGCATTGCACGTACGTGAGGTTTATAAAGTCATTTCTATAGAAAATGAAACTTTTTATGAAATTGTTGCATTATGCACAATTGGTACCCAATAATAATTGTGATACTTGTTAGAGATTCTACTTTTATTTTAGTAGATAATGTTAATATTCCATATTCTTTATAAATTTTGTGGCTTCTTTTCAAAAGTGTTGTAAACAATACTAGATTGTGAGTTTTCCATTAAGTAATGAAGAAGCAACCCAAAAAATGATAGTCGGATTCTAACTTCTTTGTGTTGTAGAATAAATATATAAAAAATATAAATCTAGTAGGGTTGAAATCTAAATGGTTAGAAGGATTTTCTCACAAAGAGCCTGCTAAAGTAAAATTATTATATATTATAATAGAGGCTAGGATCAATATCCAAGTGTGTGGTTGGAGTCAAGTTCAATCTCTAAGCATGTGATTGGGGTTGATTTCAATCCACAAGTATGCAATTAGGTTGGGTTTAATACATGTAGTCAGAGTTAATTTTGATCCACACATGTGTAGGTCATGTTGGGTTTGATATCCACATGTTTAATTGGAGTTAGAGTCAATCCCCTAGTGGCTTTAACAAAATAGATTCTACAAAATACATACTTGAAGCTAAATGGGCAAGAAAAGTCTTTTTAAAATAATTTAGTTGGGGTTCTATTAAGGCCCCACCCTTTTAAAATAAAACAAGATTACATGTAAAGGCTACAAAAGAGCTCTTAAAAAAACTAGTAGGATACAACCATACATATATTTAAATAACTAGAGCTAACCTATAATAACCAAAGAGGCTTATAACACATCAAATAGATAGCCATAGCAGAAACCCTAATACAAAGCAAACTTGAAACAACCACCTTACGTCTAACTTTCATTACCACCCACTAACTCACTACCTACCACAAAATACTCCTCCACCCTACCCACTATAGAAGGCACTTCCACATTCCCTAAAATCACCTAAATGGAACCTATTAGAGAAGGGAACCATATGCCATAAACAATATCCTTTTGATAGCAAGCATGATGTAAAAATCTACTATAGAAGACTAGGACCAAAAATTTGTTTATTGTAAGGAACACTGAGAGGGGGGGTGAATCAGTATTCCACAAAACCACTTCTTAACAAGTTTATTTATCCAATCTCCAAAATTAATAATATGAAAGTAGAATAAATGTAGAAATAGCAACCATAAAGACATAACACATGAACACCAAGATTTTTACATGGAAAACCCAAAAAGGGAAAAACCACGATGAGGTTAGCTCACAATATATTAATGTAGCACAATACCAAATTACAAGAAGGATCACTACCTTAGGGATCACAACCCTATGAAGAAGTGCTCACTACACAAAGGCTCACTGACAAGAGAAAGGAAGATATAAGAGAATGTTTGGTTCACTACCAACATGTGACTACTGAGAATGCATCTAAGAATGCTAAGGTGCAATTTCCCTTAAGCTTGATAAACAGACTCAAAAGTCTTCATAATGTTAATTCTGCTATCTCTTGCTCTACTTCACATATGCTCTATTTTTCTGCCCCATTGTCTTCTTTAGATCACAATTCTGCCTTAGATTAAATTTCCATTCTTATCGCAATATATTCTCTACTCAATACCTCATCAATGCTGAAATCCATCAAGTATACATATCTGCAACTAGATTTACCACACAAATAGGTCGGCCACCCAAGCATGAAACATGTAGCCAAGTGTTTCACCTTGTCAGCTCAAACTTAAGCACAAACAATAATGCGGACTCAAATGATCATACAATAGTGTGCATATAAGTTAGCATCAATCATTCAATCACTTGGATTGATTGTTCAAACAATATTACTTCTCTGCATATTGATCTATCATCACTGTCAGTTTGTTCCTCATGACCACACTTGATCAATTTAACTGTTACAACATAACTTCCAATGTGGATCAAATGAGACTCTAAAAATCATATTCAACATTCTATTGATGTTTAAAATTGCATAGGTTCCAACACCAACATGAGAAGTTTCAAGAATGTGGGACTTGCTTCTTGAAACAACCTCCAGATTTTAAAGAAGCTGGATCTTCCTATTTTAATGGGGTTTTGAGCAAAGGTAAGGGAAAAGAAACAAGATTACAGATACAATAAGCAAAATCTAAACTATGGCGATGCACCTGAATGAAATGTATTCCTCCAATTAGCACAGTGAACCAATCCTTAAGATGTAGCTATATTAAAGAGCAGATATTGCATGATTAATATAAACAGATTGTAAATGAATAAGATCAAAGGCTAAACTTAGATAAATTTTGCAAAGACATAATAAGGGCACATAATAGAGTTCCTTTCATTAATATTTCAGCAGCATAAGAGGCATAGTAACATGCACAAGTATATTAACCTTCTTATCAGAAATAACAAAATTAAGGCAAATGATACAATCTAGTCACCGCAAATTCTTTGAATTCTCTACTTAATTCTTGATAAAACTTATCCAAAGTTTGTCCCCCTTCTATTACAATTGCTACATATTTATAACCATGGACTTGACCCAAGATTTCCTGCAACAACCCAAATCTTCAATGGCAAAACAAAATTGGAGCTAACTGGGAGTCTTTGACATTTAGGATCTCCTGAATATGTATCTTCTTTATCCTGCACACTCATTGGCTAAAGAACAAAATATGTGGCACTCTAACTGTATTACCATTAAGACACATAGAGACACCCATGGGCTTATAACTTGTTTGCCTTCAAAATGAAATACATTGAAAAGTGCCACCTATCACACTTCGCTTTATCTTGGAACTGATATGTGTCTCTCTCTGCTGAGCACTTAAAAATGTATCTTTATGCTGGAGCAACTTACCACTATGACATCTATCACCATCTGCAACACTTAGAAACTGAGATATAATTATGGGACCCACTACATATGTCACTTAACTATCTGCACAGAGAAGTAAAACTAGAACACATGGTGCCTTCTACATGAAACAAAACTAGACACACGGTACTACTTGGTAAAAGAAGTAACTTATGAAAAAGGTTTCAATGAATCTCTTGGAGACTTACACTTGTCGCACTGCGGTGCAACTAAAAATCAAAATGCCTCAACCCAAGAGCATTGAAATAAAAGAAGTCCCTCCTCCATTATCACCACATGGTGCTCTTCACAACAAGCATGAAACTGTGTCTTAAAACTATGGCCCACCATATTTATGCCAGTACTAACAAGCTTTGAATAAAAGAAGATACATACGGTATTATCTGCTTAAAGCTCCAGATGACACACGGAAACTTCTTCTAGCAAGTGGCACAAAAGAAACATTTTAGAAACTGCCTCTGGTGTTAACACGTGGTGAAGCCCATAGCAAGTATGAGACTTAACAAAAAGAACCCCAAAAAGAGAAGAAGAAAAATGATACTTCCATTGATATATATTGGAATTACAAATTTTGCAATTCAGTCTGATATATAGACCACTCTAAATCTGACAGCCTTTGTCTACGGGTCATCCCACAATAATGGGTTACACTTTTTGGCCAAACTTGACATTGAAATCAATATTTTGAACTAAATCTTTACGTTCTAACACCCATAGCTGCTAAACCATTAGGACTTTGAAGATGATGCAAACTAGTGATTTGTGAGATTTTGTTTGTAGATTCTAAATATATATATTTTTAAAAATTTGGAGTTAAATTCTAAATTTTTTGCATCTCCTTTGATAATTGGTTTTTAATAGTAAACAACATTTTTTTAAAATGATGTGTACTCTGTAGCACATAACTTTTTTTATACAAAGGATAAATTTCTAATTCTTTTTAATTTAGATTGGTAACACTGATATATAGTGTATGCATTTGATTTCATAATGTTTTGTTGAATATATATTTTTAATTAATTTTTAAAGTCAAACCAATGATAATTTAGATATAGACGTATTCTGTAGAACATAACTTTTTCTGAATGTATCAAAATTCAATTTTTTTTCTTTTGTTGAAACAAGGACATCAATACCTAGTGCATAGATATTTTTTAGAATTTTTTTTTAGTAATTTACTAATTTTCCATGTGTGTAGAATAGAGAACTTGATGTTTAGTGAAAAACATACATTCACAAGAAATAACAAATAAATATAATAATCAAATTAAATATATTTAAAATTAAATATTTTTGGAAGCTTATAATAAGGACTACATACTTACAAAGCATAAATTTTAAATGAATTCATTTGATCCCTCAAAAGATAAATCAAAATTAGTTTTTTATCAGCATTTTGATAGGTGTAGAGGAGACTCCATTATAGGTATGCTTTAAAACTAGTGGGATTCTATCCAAGGGGGTTTGAATCTAAGGGGGGTTGATCAAACCCTCTTCAATTAAAATCCTTTAAATGGAACCTTTCAAGGCTTAAATCATTATATTTTCTAAAAATATGTGATTTCGGCAAAAATCAGGATGTCCCAGAAAGTGTAACCCATTATTGTGGCAGCACCCCTACTCTGCAAATCTTGAAAAGCAAAATCAAGATTGATTATATCTTTATGAGAAAATGACTGCAAAATTTGGACCACAACTTTTAATTGAAACTCCAGCTGAGCCATTGGCACCAACACACCTTTGACCTCTCCCATAGTAGATGAATCACTCAGACCCTAGAAAATAGCCTGACCATTCTATTTTGTCAAAAGTAGAGCCTTTATTTCATCTATCATCAGTACTGTATTACTATCTTGGAAAGGTGAAGGTAGACCTAATTGCACCAAATCTTCAATGTGCTTCTTCATATTTTTCACTCCTTGTTTAACTATATCCAGGAGTTCTTTACAATTCATAGCTGTAGAATTATAACTCAAAACCTCATTCACTTTCTTAGGAGCAATCATCCTATCATTTATACCTGTTGTTGATAGTGTCTCATCTGTTGTATCATATAACTTCTACAATAGAAGCTGAGAATCAGAAACTCTTAATGAAACAATAGATAAAGTGGCCTGTATAGAAGATTCCACCTTCTCACACAATTGTTGGGCATTCCATAAGAAATTAAGAGATGGCTTGAGATGAATAATCTCCTTAGAGATTCTTTTCCATACTGAAATATACAACTCCTTGACCAAATTTAAAACTCCTGCATTTTGTGGTCTATTTGCCAACTCAATTGTTAGTTCCTTTGTTTTCTGTTGCTCAGCCATGTACTGTGCTTGAGCTGCACTGCTGGCATTCTTCTCCTTTAGTAGTTTCTATTGTAATTGTGTTGCTTCTTACAAATTATCTTGATATCTCTTCTCTACAGTGGCCTTCTCTTGCCTTAAAACAACAACAGCAACATTCTCTTGTGCCAGCTTGGTCTTTAGAGAAGCAACTTGAGCCTTTATAGTTTGACGAATCTATAATGAAATAGTAGTCTGCAACTATTTATTCAAGTTATCAATTTCATTTATCTTAGATTGTATCTCCTAAGTGAGGTTACTACTATTAACCTTTCTTGTGTCAAATCAGCTTCCACCTTTTCTAGCCTTTTGGGCACTTTCAAGTAGTTAGTGGCAACTATAGTAGGAGTCTCATTCATTAATTCTACTAGGTCTTGTGTCCTAAAAAGAGACATATCCATGGATTTTTCATTCATTGCATAATCTTGTGGTTGCATCTATTTATTTGTCTTAATGACATTTGGAGACAAATGTGTCACAGCCAAAGACTGTTTAATGGGGTCAAAGAGTGACTTCATATGATCCACAATAGGACTTTTGTTCTCTTTCTTCCTTTTCTTCTCCATCCTGGCTTCTTTGGCCTTTCTTTTTGTGTCTATTTGGGCTTGGAAAGAAGGAGGGGATGCAATATAACCTCCAACAAAAGGACGACCCTACGGTAGGCCATAAGGAATAATAGATACTTGTTGACTAGGGGAAATTTGAGGTGAGGCCCACTTGGGCATGGATGGAGAAAACAATGGTAGAGTTATGGCCTGTGAAGACATGGCCGGTGCACTGGAAATTGGAGGAAAAGTTTGTGAAGGCACAACAGAAGTGGCAGGAGACATGGAAACTTGGGTACTTGGGGATGCCACTCCTAAATAAGAAGAAATGGAGGCAGGAGAGAAAAGAGAAGTACTTACTTGAGCCACAAGTGAGATGACTGGAGCTTGTTGTTGCTAAGGTGTTACTACTACTTCTTCTTCTTCTTCTAATAGAATTATTCTTCTTATCTTCTGAGGCCTACCTGTTGCCTCTTCTAGATCTTCTTCTTCAACATTAATTATAGGTTGTTGCAAAGGTGCCACTCTAGAACCCCCAGATGCTGAAGCTACATGGGTCCCGAGAGATGGCGATGATACAATTTACTTCTGTTTCTTGAGGGTGCTAAGAGATTGAGGCCATGGAGCTCTGGGGTTAGTAGATGATGTTTGTCCTATTTCTTGCATTCCTTGAGCCTCCTCTATTTCTTCTTTAGCTTCTTCACCCCTTTTCTGAATTTTACTTGTATCAGGACTTGAGATTGGAAATGGATGCCATTCATCCCAAATTGATTCCCATGTCTCATTAGTTTCAACATTTCCAAAAGTGAGAAATTTCAGAGATTTCTTGGCAATATTTCCAATAAGCCTCAATCTTCTGTGCACTCTATTCTTTACTTTTCAATGTTTTCCTTAGGCCCTGGGTTATCTTCAATTTAGGGTCATATTCCTTCTCTTTTCTATAGAATGTCTCCCAGGATCTAGGCCCTTCATATGGTAAGTCACTCAATTCTACATAGAGAGCTGGGTTATCTTCTTTTGGAGATCTCCTATCCTCCCAGAAAGGGTGTCCTTCATGTACTACTTTGGCAGAAACTTTATTGTTGATAATCTAGGAAGCCATGAAACTGTCTGGGTCATATTTCCATTTATCTTCTATGATTAGGAAACCATAGGCAGCCAAATTTCTTAGTAGGAGGTTTCCCTCTGGTCTAGGGGACATCATACATCTTTTTCTTCCTCTTTTTGTGTGCATAGTCATTGTCTATAATAGACACTTGATGAGCTACCTCTAAAAAGGTGACCCTAAGAGTTAAGACTTTAGGTAATAAAATAGGTTCCCCACTAAAACCATGGACTCTGATTATAGTAGTGTGAGCCCCAAAGAAGTAATCACAAGGCATTGGGTAGTTGGTTAGAAAAACCCTACTGCTCTATCATCCTGTGTTCTACAGGCTCAGGACTAAAATGGCTAAAAGCAGGAGCAACAAAACACTCTAAAAATTCATAGGGATATGAGGTATTAGAAAACACATGAGTCCATGTAGACACTAGGATGGTCCTACTACCATTTGACTCTGGGTAATACATATTTAGAGTCACATATTATTTAAAGAGACTAAAATTCTGATACAAAACTAGATGGAATAACTATGCAGAATACCTGAAAATATGTTTTGTCTGGAAATTGGTAAGCTAGTCAATCATGGCCACTGCAATTTTCTCTGAAAAGTCTAGTTGATACTCCTAAGACTTATCTATGGTCTGCAATCTGAAAATGATTGCCAACTACTAGTCATGAACTGTGAAATCTTAATTCTGACCAAAGATGAAGGCTAGCATAGAAAGGCCCTCTTGGATGTCGGGGTTGAATTAAGCGCGGCTAGTGGGTAGTGTAGGTAAATGGGTATTACCCTCACCTAGGTGCATCTCCGTATTTAGAAACTTTGGTGTGCTATGGAGATTTTCCCATGTACCTTGCATCTTGGCAATAGTTGGAAATGTGGCCATTCTATCATACTGCAAAGCTAGCATGTCCATAATTGCCTTAGGGGTAATGTGAACCATGAAGGGGCCTTGCTGAATGGAATTCAATGGTGGATGAAACAATTTTGCACATAAGTCAATGAACTTAGGGTATAGGTGCACATTAGGAACTAGAAACTGTGCCAATTGAGTTGCCCATATTCTCATCCCGAAAGTTTCCCATTGACCCTTCAACGCTTGGACGAGGCACCTTTGATGAGCTCCCTCCCAGAGACTCTTAGTATTCTTTTGTAGGTGTGTGTTAAATATGTCATCAATAAAATCCTTCACCTGAGTTGGGTCTACACTCACCCCTGTTTCAGGGACTCTTATCCTTAGACAGTTTTTCCTCAGCTGTGCAGGTACAGAAGCATAGTATTTGTTGTTCATCAGCTTATGGGCATGTTCAAAGATACCTAGCCCTTCTTGTGGTGATTGTGTCTTTGACATTTCTATATATTTTGTGGAAACTTAGAACCTCTTGACATGGAAGGTAAGAAAATTGTAAAAGAAATTATACTTAGCTGGAAATGCTTGCAGGGAACGAGGTTGGATGTAACAGCAATTTAGAAATATAGAATGATAATAGCAAATGCAACTCTCTAAGGGACTAATACTTAGCTTAGTGGGGCATCATGAAAAAAAAAATGACACATCTCATCATATTAATGGCATTAATGCTAAGAGACAGTTAGTGCATCCTTTTGAAATCCGTATTGGACAGAATGTCAGATCTACTTTAAGAGTGGCGATCTTCTGAAAAAGTGGGTACTTTCTTGGAATTTAAGGAACTAAAAAACAACCTAAATGAAAAGGGACTCTGTGCTACTGACACATGTTCTCAAAACACTTATTTAAAAGGGAAAAAGCAGGAAAGCAAGACAAAAGAGGGAAAAGGGATTGAAAGCAACTAACTAGCTATGATACATGATGAGTCTCAAGACTTAGGTATAATGTTTCAAGAAGATCCCATTTACCGGAATCTCTTTAGGTTCCCCATCCATAGTCTCTAACTCAAAAGCATTTTTTTTCTTAAAGGAACAGATCTTAAAAGGTCTTGTCCACAGTGATTCAAATTTGTTGTGTTAGCCTAGCTTGGCAACTCTCTCATCCCACTTCAACACTAGAGACCCAACTTCAAAATTTAGGTTGGAAAATTTCTTATCAAACCAACTTTTAATCATCTGCTAATACTTCAAAACTGACTCATGTGCCTTTTCTCTCTTTTCTTGTACTTCTAGCAACTTGGCAAGTCTGACTTGCATTGAGCCATTTTCTTCAATTTCAAATTATTTCGACAATTACAAAGTAAGAATTTCTATACTTAGTGGCATCACTGCATTCTTTCCATAGACTAGCTCATAAGGAGTCATTTTATTCACTTGCTTTGGTGTGATTCTATCAGCCCATAGTGTTGTATTAAGTGACTTGTGCCACTCTCTCTAATGGTCAGCTCCCGTTCTTATTATGAGTCTAATCAAATTCTTGTTGGTAGATTCTGCCAAGCCATTACCTTGTGGGTAGTAATTGGAAGAGGACTTTAGATATATTCCATTTTTCAAGGCAAACTCAGGCAGTTTAGTCCCTAGGAATGCTTTAGCATTATCTAATATGATGGTGCAAGGAGGACCAAACTGAGTAGTTATCCCTTCTAAGAACTCTAGGATGACCTTTTCAGTAGCTTCTTTGAGTGGTACTACTTCACTCTGCCTTGTAAATTAGTTTGTTGCAGTAAGAATCCACTTATATCCCATATTTGACACTGGATTGATCATGCCAATAAAGTCTAAACCCCACTAAGAAAAGGGTTCATCCACTATTATGGGACTTAGGGGCAATGTTGCATTTCTTCTCTTCCCAGTGTAAAACTGGCAAGCCTGGCACTCCTTGACCATTTGATAGTAATCTGCAAATAGGGTAGGCCAGAAATTGCCAGCTTGTCTCACTTTAATTGTAGTACTCTTTGCTAAAAAATGTCCCCTGAGGCTCCATGATGAAACTCATATAATATCTTTTGGGACTCATCTCTTTCTACACATCTCAATAGTATTCCATCAATACTCCTAAATAATACATGATCAATTGATACAAAATGAACTCCTTGCTACCTATTGTTGCAAGTATGGGCCTAACCAGTGTTGTCATTAATGTCAACATACTCCTCTTGCATTAATGATAAGGATTGGATGAGCTATATGCTGAGGATATTGAGAAAATTAGTCATATCAGGAATAAAGAAGAACAGTGAAGATAGTGAAGTAAAGATCCAAGATAAGATGAAGATCAAAGGATGCACTTCAAAGGGTTTGTAGATATGTGTCTTAAGATGATCCAGCAAAGATTTCAAAGGTTTGCATAAAGATCTAAAGAAGTTGTGGCCACTTAAGTAAAACCGGTTCTGGTAGAAGTTTAGAGGTGACAAAGTGATACAGAAAGGTCTGGTGAGATCCAAAAATGAAATATCTTGTTCTGCAGATTTGGTGGAATGCTTAATAAGTCAATTTGAATTGACAACTCAATTGGTTTGTGGTCTGGAGGTCCGCAAACATCTATTCCATTATGACAGTGATGACAGACTATGTTCTTGAGGTTCCAGATGAAGGAGAGAATGATTTCAATAAGCAGATGAAGTGTGGATGTTCTTGGTGATTAAGGAAAGCTTGTGGAGGTCTTTGGATCATGTCCAATTCGTGTTGGTGGTCCACATTGAAGATTGAGCTTGTAATTGAAGAATCACTTCTGGATGATGATGTTCTTCCCAAGTCAGGCTGACTGGATGAGTTACACATCTTGTAGATGATCTTGAAGATGCTATGTGAAGATTGGCATGTTCCGAAAAGAAGATTGAAGTCTCAGATCTGTGTGGCTGATAATGTGTTGATCCACATGAAGTCTTTTTTAATAAGTCATGTTGTATTTATGTATTTCCTCTGTAATGTATTGTGAGGACCGCCCTTTTTACTACTGTTGTTATGACTATTTACAGTACTGTTATTGTTACTTTCATATTTGTGGGATAGCAGTTCCCGAAATTTGTCAGACTATTTAACTTTATTATGTTTTCGGAAAAACTAATTGGGTGATGTTTGGATAAGTTACTTTTCAGAAAAATGAATTAGGGATGATGGAAAATTGTAATATGATTTTTAATTATGTTAAATTGTACTAAGGCATGAGAATGCATGTGTTATTTAAGTTGCTTCGGCTATGATGAATTTATGTGGTTACTGATCTTGTAATTGAGTGTGCAGGGACTACTAATCAAACCACAGATTTCGGAGATCATTCCACACCTTGTTAATTGTTATTCCCTATTAAGCCGATCTGGTTCCACGAAGAACCAAGATCTCTTTGTGTTTGATGTCATGATGTAATGTGGTCTTTCGTATGGTCGAGTGGGTTAGGTTACCCTCATGTAACATTATTTTTATAAGTAAGTGTTGTTAAGAGATTGAATTTGAAATTTCTATTTTTCTTTAAATTATGAGGCCCTTTTTCTTGTGCTTTACCTTGACCTGGGGTGTCTTGTATGGGTTAAAATTGACCCTAGGTTCTACCCCATGGGTCCAGGGGCCCATTTGGCATGGGTAACCCTTGAGTAACCTCCATCTAGTCAACTTAACCTTCCCCTGAAGTTAAGTGGCGAAAATTGGAGGTAGGAGGGGACATGATGGGTTGTACCAACACTCAACCCATCCCCTCTACTTTCCCCTAGATAAGAGATGCCATCCATTAGTAAAAGTTACCTCTTCTTTAGTAAGATTCCCCCATGTACTATGGGGACACCCATGTGAAGAAAGGAGAAAGAGGCATGGGTCACCTGTCTTGTTCCCATTTAACTCTTTTTTTTTATTTTTCCCATGAGAAAGTGGAGTCACATGAAAGGAATAAGGAGTACCCTTGGGAATGGAGAGTGACATAAGCCACCTAGACAGAATAGTGATTTTTGGGAAGGGTGAGGAGGTGACAAGTGTCACTTCCCCATTTCTCAAAATTAGAAAGAAAGAGAATTTTGGGTTATTTATTTTCAAATTTTGGGATGAGAGGGAGTTAGTTGAATTTTGGGGAAAATCTTTCATTTTGGCCTTACCAAAAATAGAGAAGTTAGTTTGGAAGATAGAGAAGAGAGAGGGAGTTGGTGGCTAAGCTTGGAAGTGAACTCTGTGGACTCTGCAACAACTTCATTCCAGGAGGGCTTTGCAAGGTTGGTCTGAATTTTACCTTTGATTTGGTAGAACTGAAATGTGTATGAAATGTGTGTGAAATATGTGTTTAAATTTGTTTTCTGTGGGGTTCTTGTCGGGTGTTTGACAGAGCGTCTCCCACTTGGGAGAAATGCTCATCAAGTTTGGGGTAGGGGAGGAGAGATCCTCCTCGGGTGCATACCTGTTCCATCTTTTGGGATGTTGAAAGCCTTGAGGGCATGTATCTGTGACTGTATTTTTGACTTGAGAGTCATATACAGATTTCTTACAACTTGTGATCACACTTGGTTGAGACCAAGAGAAATTTATATGAGTTCATTTATCTGTCAGGGTGACACTCTGGAGTCGAGTGTATCCACTCTCCTGCCCCTTATGAAACTCACTGTAGTTGAGTTTCCGTATTGTGTAAAATAGCCACGGGTGTATGTGTGCTTTGGGATTGTTGTTGTTTCTGTTGTGAAGTGGAGTGTTTGAGTACCCAGGTGTGAGTATGGTCTCCCTAGCTCGGGGGTGACCCTCTTGCGGGTTTACGGTAGGGAGGAGAGCTAGACATGTGGTATTTTCTTCTTTGTTTGTCTTTGATACGCAGGTTTTTCTCTTGGAGCTTCTGGTTGGCTATTTATGAAGAAACAGATTATCTTCTTGTCATGAGAATTAGGCCTGGTTCATTTCATAGAGATGAAGAGAGAACACCTCTCTTGTTAATGTTGTAAATTAATGATATTCTGGGAGTGAAGAAAATCACCTCCCTGATCTTGTTATTATTGGACTTTTATTGGTTGTCATAGTTTTCAGTTGTCTACTGTTTGGGAGGAGAAAGTTCATATCTGGGAAGTTGGTGTTCATGATTGAGAAGCTGTAATATGAATGTGCTTAAAATTTAAGTTGATGTTTGTAATCTTTGTTCAATAGCAATTTTTGTGTTTCAAGTATTACTGAAAAGAAAAAAGTTCGTTTTTGCAAATTAATCTGAGTTGTTTACATTTGAAAGTTTGGAATTGCTTCACTGGTTGAAATGCTATTTTTCTTTATAGTCCAATATTAAAATGGAAAAGACAGTTTTAAATATTTGAGTTATTCTCCATATTTAATGGATTCTGTTAATTTAGAAGGATTAGAGGAAATCTAGCATGTAAATATAATCTGTTTGTAAATTTACAAGTCTTATATGTTTATGAAAATGGAAATTTATACTTAAAATAAGGGGATAGCTATTTACCATTTGGTGAAATTGGCATATATATATATATATATATATATATCTAATTGTTATGACAATTTCTTTATAATAGGTTGATTTGGAGAAAATGCATAGAGTAGTGAATTTGAGAAATTGTAGAAATTGGAATTATTCAAGTATATAAAGAGTATTTTTTTCTCTAAATAATTTATAAATATATATATAGAGATATATATATATTTCTCATTTTGAGTAATTATCATTTTAGAAAATAATAGAGTAATTGAAAGTAATTATAACTGTTATATATCAATATAAAAAAAAGGGGGATATATATATATATATATGAAATATATATATATATATATATATATATATATATTATTGTTGATATATATACATATATATATATATATATTTATATATGAATATATATAAATATATATATATATATATATATACTTGTTAATATATTATTATTGATAATAACCAACGAATGGTGAAAGACTGTCAACATGTAAGCCGCGGATTAAAAAAAAAACACAGTCGAAATTTTATATGGGCGGTGGGGAGTAAACCCCACCGCAAGTTGTTATTACATATGGAGGTGTGGAGTGGGGCGGAGCCCCACCCACACCCCACGTCGTGGGAATGTGGGTGGGGCTCCGCCCCACTCCACATCTCCCCCCCTCCAAACCCTTATGCCTCCCGCGGATCTTGTCCGCCGCTCTGCGGCCACTGCGAAATCCGTCCGCCGCTCTGCGGCCACCGCAGGTCTTGTCCGCCGCTCCGCGGCCACCACCGGCCCTGCTCCTCTGTCTCTGCAGCCACCGCCACCCATGGCCGCCGCCTGCTGTGAATCTAAAGCTATAAAGAATGTTAGGGCTTGGGCCCTAACATATGAGTGGTGTATTTGTAATATAAATACAATTTTTTTTTATATAGCTTTATATATATAGGCATATATATATACTATATATGTCTATGTATATAGCTATATAGATATAATATAATAATGATTATATATCTGTATATATATATATATATATATATATATATATATATATATATATATAGATAAAGATATAGGTATATAAGTTGTGGGAAACCAATTTGTCCAATATATAGACATTAAAATAAATATATTATATATATGTATGTATGTATATATATATATATATATATATATATATATATATATATATAATATGCATAGGAGTAAATCTTTGAACCAATTTATTGGGCCCTCGTTTAAAATCGTTATAAACTATGTCTCATGGATATAGAGAAAAAAAAAAATATATAACAATTCTATTCTCACAGTAGATGTTATTAAGTGTTGAACACAACAACCAAAGAAGATATATTACCATGAACAGAGTTTTATAAAGTGGTGAACCACCTACATCTATTGACAACGTCATACGAATTACAATCAGTGTATGAATCGTAATTAAGAGTAACAGTAACAACAGTAATTCTAAACAAGAGAAAATAAAATTATAATGTAAAGAGAGTTTAGGAATATTCAGTGATACTCTGGAAAGAGTTTCTCGGAAGTTTCAACTGTTAACGTACTAATAATCACCCGGAAAATGAAGAGGAAAATTACACAACTCTTTGCTCAAAAGAACACTGGAAATAAACTTATGAAGCCACCACTAACAATCCATGTGGCCATATTAATCTCAACTGTAGCAAACGATCTCATATGTAAACCTGTAAGAGGTTCCGAAGAAGGAAAAACTAACATTGGAAAACACAGAGGAGAAAATGCGCGACCTTTCTCACACGGGATAAGAGAACTAAGTTGACGGACCCTTCTGTCAATTGTGCTTAGGAACAAGTTGACTAAGTATTTACGAAGAGGAGGAACCTAGATCGGGGAAGATTAGGAGACCGAGTCCAGCGAAATAGTAAACCAGCCTTTGTGACCTAGATCATCCTGAAATTAGGTTTAATATCAACAATAACTGCGGTGATAACCCTGATTGACGTAAATCATGAAGAAAGGACAGGATGCACATAAAGAAAGTATAGAAAATGAAAGAGAGAGAGAGACCGAAATATAAACACACTAAATGAACTAAGAGATAGTTAAGGTAAGGGCGATAAAGATATAATCCAACTTAAGAACTTGTGGAAAGGGAAGAGAGGGCAACCAAACCGCCTTGTTGAAAATGCTAAGTCATAGGAGGAGTATGTTTCAGGGAACAAGAGAGGAGACAGACAACCGTGCCTGGCTGAAAAATGACTAAATAGGGAGATCACTAGCCGGTTTAGTCGGAACAAGGCGTCGTGGGGAGTGGTTCCTCTATCAGCGAACCACGGGCGTAAATGAGTGCAGCGTAATTCCCACTAACGCCGTAAGGCATTCTGCTACCGAACATTGCCGAGGATTCGATTTAAGAACTTTGGTAATCTCACTCTTGCAATGACGTTAGCAGCGTTGTATAGACCCTCTTGTTGATCTATATGCTTCTGGTTGCACGCCATTGTACTTGTATTCCGCTGATGAGTATAGTGTTTCGCCATGAGAGAACACCGTTGAGCATGCGTACGCATGCGAAAGGGGTTTTTAGGACAGTGTGAGAAAAGTTTTTCATATCTCGTGTCATAACCACATGACAGATGTGGCTATGACACGTGCGATGTGTGTTGTGACCACAAGGAAAATGTGGGCATGACATGTATACCGACTTGGATGATAATTTCTAAGTCGATGTCTTGTATAAATAAAGAGTTGTTAAGTTGTTTCAAAAGTAATCTTGAGGAGATGAGAATGTGGTAGAGAGGAGGAGAGAGAAAGGTAGAACAAAAATTTTTGGGCTTAAATGGAACTGACTCAAGCATGGTGAAGATGCTATTCTTCAGTTCAAGTATGTAATACTTATTATTTTGTAGACAGTGTGTCTCTTGTAGATAGTGGGCCTCTTGTGAGCAGTGTGCTTGGGCAGCGAGCCCTATTTGGCATGTGCCATTTTGTTCTTTCTATTCTTCTAATAAAGAATATGATCTTGGGTTAGTCACCCCATGGTTTTTCCCTTAACTAGGTTTTCCACGTTAAAAATCTTGGTGTCATATGTGTTAATGTGTTTCTTCTCTTGAATTGTTGCATTAAGTTTCCATGATTGATTTATCATTAAGAAAAGGATTTAAGTAGTTGATTGCAAGAAATTCTTGGACAACTGATTCAGCCCCCCTCTCAGTTGTCTATCCTAAATCTAACAATTGGTATCAGAGCTAAGTTCCTCTAAAAGAGCTTAATCGCTTGAGGAGATCTAGGATGTCATCCTACAAGAAGGATAGCCCGAGGTTTGATGGAACCAATTTCACTCTTTGGAAAAGTTGCATGGAATGTCACCTGTAATGTATGGGAATGCAATATTGGATCATGGCTTCAAAGAAGTATACTCCTCCACAAAATGGTCTGAAAACCATAGATGAAATTAGAGATGCTAAAAACAATCTGCAGACTAAGAAGCTCTTCTAAGTGCCTTGTCTGATTCAGAGCTGACAAATGTAGTTAACCTACAAACTACTTTTGAAATTTGGGAAAAACTAGAACTTCTACATGAAGTAGACAAGTATGTAAAATGTGCCAAGCTACAGAGTCTGAAAGGAAAATTCAAAAACCTGAAGATGAAGGAAGATGAAAATATCACTACATTTATGCCCAGAGTAAATGAGCTTGTTTGTGGCATTAGATGTGCTGGTGGAGTCTTGGATGAAGATGAGATTGTTGGAAAATTTCTTAGATCCATTCCTGATTCTTACAAATACAAGGTTGATGCCATTGAAGAATTCAGAGCCCATCAGGTGTCACAAGAGATCAATTGGTTGGTAAATTGGCTGCATTTGAATTGACTGAGTTTGGAGATGCCCCCCCAAGACTAAATTTGCATTCAAAGCTAGTGCATTTGTAAAAGGAAAACAAAGGTTAGATCTGGGAGAGAACTATTCAAGGAAACTATCATGGTATGAAAAAGCAAGAAAAGATCTGAAAGAAGATGAAGCTGAAACTGCTCAACTTGAAGCCCTTACTGCAAAAAGACTATCAAGAGGATCCAGTAAGTATGAAGGGAAATTGCCTTTTAAGTGTTTTAATTGCAATAAGATTAGTAATTTTGCCTCAACATGTCTAGAAATATTTTCAAGGCGAAACCCTAATAGATCAAGGTTCCAAAAGAAATGCTACTATGTTCATGAAGATGATGATGATGAAGGAGTAATAGATGATGAATTAGAGACAGGAAATAAATCCAGAAGTGACTGGGTGTTTATTGCCATCAAGGAAGAAGATCCAATGCCCTTTGAATCTGTCAATCATAAAATTGTTGAAAAAGCTCTGGCTGCCCAAGTTGAATAAAAGGATGATTGGGTCATTGGCAATGGATGCTCCCACCATATGACAGGTGACAAAAACAAGTTTATAGATTTGGAAAGGTATGAAGGAGGAGTGGTAAAATTTGGTGATAATTCTGCTAGCAGAATTAGAGGTAGAGGAAATATTTCTTTTGATGGAAAGAACAAAACCAGTAATGTACTGTATGTTCAAGGCCTGAAGCATAATCTTCTCAGTGTTGGATAGTTGGTGGACAAAGGCTATAATCTTTGGTTCAAAAATGGAAAGTGCAAGATCTTTGAAAGTTTTGGAACAGAGATTGCATCCAGTACCCAAACTAAAGGTAACATCTTCCACTTGGTTGGTATTGGTAAAAGCTGTTTATTTGTTCAAATTGATCAGAGTTGGTTGTGGCATAGAAGAATGTGTCATGTGAATTTTGATAATATCATTAAAATAAGCAACACCCAGGCTATGAGAGATCTTCCAAAACTGGTAAAACCTACTAATAGGATGTGCAAAGAATGCCAGTTGGGTAAGTGGAGCAGAGTCACTTTCAGAAGTAAGGAACAATCTTCTACCGAATTATTGGACTTAGTTCATATTGATTTATGTGATCCGGCAAGAATTAGGAGTGCGCAAGGTGATAGATACTTCATGCTATTAATTGATGACTACTCCCGGATGATGTGGGTAACTTTTCTGAAGGAGAAATTAGAGGCTCTTGAGAAATTCAAGATATTCAAGGCTATCATAGAGAATGAAACCGGATTGAGCGTAAAATGTATAAGGTCTCATGAGGTGGAGAATTCACATCCAGTGAGTTCATAGAATTCTATGAGAAGCATGGAATAAAAAGACAGTTGTCTACTCCTAGGACTCTACAGCAGAATAGAGTGGTGGAGAGAAAGAACTGGACCATCCAGGAAGCATCTAGAACCATGATGATGGAAGCAAATGTTCCTCATATCTATTGGAGAGAAGCTATAAGCACTGTAGTCTATAATCTCAATCGAGTACAAATCAAAAGCAATACCGGTAAGACTCCTTATGAACTTTGGTTTGGCATCACTCCCACTGTGAGGTATTTCAGAGTCTTTGGTAGCAAATGTTACATTAAGAGAGATGAAGATCTAGGGAAATTTGATGCTAGAAGTGATGAAGGAATATTCTTGGGTTATTCTACTCAAAGCAAAGCATACCGATGCTATAACAAGAGATTGAGAAAGATTATAGAAAGTACAAATGTGAAGGTTAATGAAGGTATTGATGAACCCTCAAGATTTATGAATATGATGATCAGAATGATGTTTTGACCCAAGGAATCCCAGCCCCTTCTGAAGTTTAGATTTAAACTGATCTAGTAAATCAGGAAGAAAAGATAAGTTTGAATGAACATGTTCAAGAATCAGAAGTGCAAGAAACTCCCAAAGTTCCCATGTATGTAAGACTGAATCAATCTGAGGATCAGATCATAGGTGATAAAAGAAAAGGTGTACAAATAAGAAGAAGGATTTCTCAAGATTCAGAAGAGTATTGTCTGATTTCAAAGATTGAACCTAAGATAGTGAATGAAGCTTGCAATGATGAGAACTGGACTAAGGCAATGGAGGAAGAGCTGATGCAAATTGAGAAAAATCACACTTGGGATCTTATTCCTAGAGCTAAAAACAAGAATGTGATTGTGTAAGGAAATGTGAGCATCTCAGAACGTATTTCTAAGAACAGTGGTGTCTTCAACATATTTAAATTCTTTTCAGTTGCTTCAAAAACACGCACAACTATGCCATTAAAGTACAAACTGACATAGAACATTTTCAACATTGACCCTTAGAGGAAAGCACAAGTGAACATTAATCAATTTCAATAGCAGAGACATTAAACATGAAAGACAGAACAAGAACACAGATTTACGTGGGGAAAACCCTTACAGGTAAAAAACCCCACACTCCAAATCATAGAGCCATTGTATTATTCAGCAACCAAACAGTTATAATACATTTACAGGCTCATAGCCTTTACAGGAGATTAACATCTTGTTCCTTCTGAAGAATATCTGACAGTATAACCCTGCACAAAGTTCTCCAGCACTCAGTTGGTTCTTCATACTGTTATTGTTCCTCAAATAGCACACAGTACAGAACTTCACCTTCTCGGCCAGAACCCTTTCACGTGAACTTTGTTTACACTTTATCCTCAGTCCTTTTACATACTATTAACATGCTGCATACAACATACAGCATAGGACTTCATAGAAGGAGAAAACTATAGCTCAACAGATTGATCGCACCGTCCAACTCTCTCTCAGTCTATCTATTCCCAATTGCTTTTAGCAATCTAATCAAGAAACTCATGTAACTGACCGTTCATTCCAATTGCCCAGCATCGTTGTCTTCCAACCATCCAAACCACCGCTTCTAACCTTTTGCATATTCGTGAGAAACTTTAGTCCCACATGCATCTATCATTGGGTGACTTTCTAGTTTATAGACTCAACCACTTAGTAAGACTATTGTTGGCACTTTTGCTACCACCGACCCCAGTCTAACCTCATCGGTGTAATCCAAAACCATTGGCCAACCACTTAGTATTCACAGTGACAAGTCCTTGTCCCACCGATGCCCAAGACTTTGTGCCTTCATCAGAATAACAGAACCATCGAAAAGACATCGACCTTCGGTGTAACTTCATCCTTCTTCACCAACTACGTTCCTCTCGCTGATGCCAAACTTTTGCCAACTCCCATCAGTAAGATAGTTAATATCAGAGCAACATCCCTAGGTTGGGCTGATAGTTATTCTCACGCCGATGCCAACTTCGTATATCATTGAACTTGTTGAACCATTGAACCTTGACGTGAGGTTCAAGCCTTTCATCAGGGAGACACTATCGTCAGAGTGATATCTTCAGCTAAGTCTGATAGTTAGAGTCAAGTTGATGGACCATTGAACCACTGAACTGATGAACCATTGAACCTATCCTATTGAACCAAGGAACCAATGCCGCCGAACCATTGAACGAAGGAACCGTTGAACTAATGAACCAATGCCGCCAAACCATTGAACCAAGGAACCAATGAACCAATGCTGTTGAACTAAGGAACCTTTGAGCTATTGAACCTATAATCTGAGTCACTAGTACTCAACATTCTCCCACTTGATGAAGGAATTACAGGAAACCATCAATGCTCCAAGTCACAGAAACAAGATAGACCATTAGCTAGAACAACAATCAGAAAGCTGACTGCTCCCATCCAACTGAACCAAAAAACCCACTTGACTAAAAATAGCACAAAAAACCAGTACTAAAACATCCAATCACTCATACCTTGAAGGTATGAACATCAGTAGACTCATGCTACCTAGACATACACCCATCAACTACAAATACAAGCTCCATGTGTCAACCAGTCGAAGAAGACCAAACACATCAAGAACTCTCACTACATGGATAATACAGATCTAAAAAAGATCAAGACATACTAAGTCTACCAATAACATAACACAAAAAGTGTAAACATCATGTAGTACCAAGGAAACATCCACCATGATATGCAAAAATCTGTAAATCAATAACCTGTACATCTCACCACTAGTCGAGAAATCTCTCAAGTTCTTCACACCCAACAATGAAAGAGATAACAGAACCTCCATGTCATCACCCAAAAGCATAAGTGAAAACACATGATCACAAACTAGTGATCACTTCAGATCTGAACAAAACCTCAAAATAATGTAATGTGAAACACACCATCAGAGAAAATAACTGAGACCAAGAGAAACACTACACATCATATACTTGTAGACAATCCTTCTACATACACCTCTGAATGCTAACTATGTCAAGTATGATCTCCTTCTTAAAAACCCAAAGAGAACATCATAACAACACCCAAAGTTGTTCAAGCTCATAGAGATCAAATTCAAAACATGTAATCATGCAACTAAACATGGATGTAAGCCTCTCAAACCAAAGAAGATCAAACTAATCCATCTCTCATTTTAGGAAATCAACCCATAAAACCATCTCCTAACAATTCTCATCAATGAATGATATCAAATGCATAAGGAGATTAATCATGCTATCCATCTCTCACAATGAATCTTCTAGAGTAGTTCAAGATCCATGTCTATGAAAGAAAGCATAAAACACCTGAGAGAAACAATGGGCAATACCTCTTAAGTTATAAACTGCTGATGGATCATTGAACCACTAAACCAATGAACCATTGAACCTATCCTGTTGAACCAAGGAACCAATGTCGCCAAACCATTGAACCAAGGAACCGTTGAACCAATGAACCAATGCCGCCGAACCATTGAACCAAAGACCAATGAACCAATACCGTTGAACTAAGGAACCTTTGAGCTATTGAACATGTAATCTGAGTCACTAGTACTCAATAGATTGGAACCAAATGGGTCTTCTAGAATAAACTAAATGACGATGGTGAAGTAATAAGAAACAAAGCCAGATTGGTCTGCAAGGGTTACTCCCAAGTAAAAGGAGTTGATTTTGAAGAAACTTTTTCTCCAGTGGCAAGAATTGAAGCAGTCAGATTATTTCTTGCTTTTGCTACCTTCAAGGATTTCAAAATATATCAGATGGATGTTGTTAGCACTTATTTTGACCTGGGGTTGATTTGTCATGATCAGGAGGTTTCTTCATCTGAAGCCTTCATCTTCTTGCCCAATTTTTCTAAGTGTTGGACCTCCTCAGCATTTTTCAACTACAGCATCATATTTTCCTGAGGAGGAGGTCGTCATCATCATCTTGTCTTCGATGATGATCTTCATCAGCATGTTCTTCGTCGACTTGTTTTTCTCATCGTCATCATCATATTTCAACTGTCGGGTGATGTTTGGATATCATCCTGATGATACTGGTGAGCTACAGTGCGCCCTCAGTTGCTTGCGAGGGTGATTTTTCAAGTATCCGGTGATTTTCCGAATATCACCTTGCTCAAACATGATGATGATGTTGCCCCGATGTCCTGAAGGGGTTATTCTCTAAGTGTTCGACCTAACTTGTTTTTTCCTAAGGGTCGTCATCATCATGATATTTCCAGTTATCATCCTGCTGCTTGCGGAGGTCATCATATTTTTTGCCTTCATGATATTTCGCCGGGGTGATATTTTATCATCGGGTGATCTCGGTTATGATCATCCTGATGATGATGTTGAAGAGTTCTAAGTGCGACCCGATATTCACTAGGGTCATCATATTTTGAACGTCAGGATGATCTTAGTCAATATCATCCTGATGATGTTGTATCACTTCCTATTCTTTGTTTCTCATCCTGATGATGCTGACGTCATCCGTATATCAGGGTGATATTTTTCTTTCTGCCTATCTGCATCATGATATTCCGAAGGAAGGAGTGATATTTTCATATCACCCGGATATATGTTTGCTCGTGCATCATGATGATGCTGATATCAAGGAGATATCCGCCTGTTGGCTTCGCGCATTATCTACTGGGGGTGATCTTTTCAAGCATCATCATCATATTCAGTTATCGCCCTGATCTTATAGAGGAGCTACAGTGCAACCTGATGTTGGAACGTCAGGAGGATATTTCCAAATATCCGGTTGTCTTCCGAATATCATGATGATGTTAATATGATGATGACATCATCAAGGTCCGCGGAGGTCATATTTCTAACAAGTGATCATCTTGAAGAGACCTCCTGATATTTGCAAACATGATGATGACGTCATCCGGATATGCGAGTTGGTGCGCAGTAGGCAGATATGATGATGACGTCAGCAGGATATGATGATGACGTCATCAGGATGTTCATCGGCCAGACTTTTGTTATAAGCTTAGCAGGAGGATGTTCCTCTGAAGGATCAGGTTGTGCCGATTATCATGAAGGTTATATTTCAAATATCATGATGACGTCAGGGTGATATTTCGAACAACAGGATATCCTGCTGCTGGAGGATGATGATGATGAGGTCTATACTAGTGTCGTCAGGAGCAAAAGCACCGACATGATATATGCTCATGACCTAGTATATAAAGTGTTATTGAGGTCATCGCGGGGTGCATGTGGGATATTGATATCCTGCATTTTCAAATATCATGATGATGAACCTCGGCGGGAAATGGTTGCGATGCAGAATTAATGATCTTCCCAAGGCCGCGGGTTGGTGCGCCATTAATGGCGATTGTTGCAGAGGTATGGGCGATGGCGTGGGTCGATCTTGTACCCGACTGAGGGTGTACATCAGCGAACAGGGGCGCAGGGCTCGAGAAATCTTCCTGTCTCCTCCCCTACCTGCTGCATTCAAGTTTGGGCGCCAATCCGGTTGTGTTTGAGCGCCATTTTCCTGATACTGAGTATCTGGCGAAATTTTGGTCAACCTTGTAATTAATTGCTGAGCACCTACCTGGCTGTTATAAGCAGGTGGTCTTGCTCATTTGAAAGGTTGTTGAAAGTTGATGATTTTGGCTCTGTAATGCATAACAAGCTGATCTGGTTGCTCTATACAGCTTACCTGTGAGTTTATGTATCTCTTGTTGTTTGTTTTTGGCATGATCCCACTGATTTCATGATTAAACTTATATGAGAAATGCTGTTTGGCATGTGTTGTGTTAATTCTGTCTCCAGTATTGCATGTATTCTTCTTCTGAATCTGGATGTTTGATAATGTTTAGATTCTAGAGCATAGAATTCCTATGTTGACTGTCTGATCTTTTAACTTCTACTCAAGGGGTAGATTAAACTGTTTTCAGGTTGAACATTGGGAAGGGTATACTGCAGTAGGGATACCATAAGTAGAGATAACCTAACACTTTGTATTGGGAGATGCCTGTAAGGCAGGTATCACACATATCCCCTTGAAATCCAGTTTTAGTTGTTCATGCTGATCAATCACAGGTGTATGTCTACTGACTCCAGGCCCTGGATAGGCACCAATCATGCTTTGTTTTGTGTTATAACCATATCCAGCTTTGCATCCACACTTAAACTCCAAAGCAAAATCTAAAACCAACATTAGGACATTAGAGTTAGTTTTAGGAACCTCAGTCCTCTGTCTACAACTGCAAATAGGCCCAAAGCTAGCCCCTTTGCTCTTATCTTTCAGTTTTGGTCTACTTACAGGAGGACTATCTGCTTTCTGTCAGCATCCCAGCCTTGTATGCATATCCTCATGGATGTTGAGTAGGGAATACCCCCCTAGGTCTTGCAGAGCCTGAAGAAGAAGAGGAGATAAAATATAGAGTCTATCTCCTACACTGTTGACCCCCTGGCCCAGAGATCCTGTTGATCACTGATGGCTACCTTGTAGGGATACCTGGGAATAAGCATCCAGTCTGGGAAAAAGTCAACAGAAATTGGCGACTCTACTGGGGAGCCTTGTGAAAGAACCCTGGTTTTCAGAAGAAAACAGTTCCTAGTAATAGGTGGCGACTCCGAAGTAATCTCCCAACCGGTCAAGGTAAAATTATATGCAGGGGAGAAGATCCCAACAAAATCCTCTATTTGAAGAGTTACCATTAACAAAAAGAATGATGTATAGAAGAAAGGGAACTGTCTCAGCTAGTCATGAGAGCTCCCCCAGAAAAAGTGATGAGGTACAAGATAACCCTAGGCCATCAGGACAGCATGCTCCTTATTTTTCAAATGCAGAAGCTGATATCCAAGGTGCATATGAGAGGCAACAGGGTGGCAGTATGAGAATGAGATCAGAGGTGTTCCAAGAATGCCCTTTTCTAGACCCAAGTGAAAGGTTTGAAGAGGCAGAGTCTCTAAGGGATGATGAAGATGATGACCAAAATGGCATGAGACCATCTACCTCCAGACCTAAGGATGAACAGTTGGCTGAAGAAATCAAAAGCCTAAGAGCAGAACTAGAATACCTACAAGCCATGAAAATCAGAGATGATATACAGCAGAAAGTGCAAGCCTTGAGAACTGCCCAAAATAATTCAGTTCCTACTCTAGAGAATGCAAATATGCAAAGACATCAGCAAAGATATGAAATGCAACATCAGCATCATGATGACAGACAAAATGTGAATGATGCTAGGATACCACTGAACCATGCAGGAAACCAAAATACAAACAGAAATGTTAATGTTAATCAGCCAAACAGACAGCCCATGCAGCTAGATAGATTCAGGCAGCTGGTGTTTGATGGTATTCCTGGGTATCCTAACCCCATTGACAAGCATCTGAGGCTGCAAGTGCCTAAGTTTTCAGGAAACAACACAGTGTCAGGAGAAGATCATCTAAAGGCCTTCCAAAATGTTATGGATAATTTTGAGGTTGAGCATGAGGATGTTTTCATGAAGTCATTCATGCAATCCTTAATAGATGAGGCAAGAGAATGGTACAGGAATCTGCCTGACCGGAGCATATCATCATGGGATGATTTTAAGAGGCTGTTCAAGGAGCAATATGGTGATAAAACTGACCCTAGCTTCTTTGTAAATGAGTTCACCAGTATCACAAAAGGGTCAAATGAGCAGGTTGCAGACTTTAATGCAAGATTTACTAAAGTGTTGAACAAACTGCCACATCACATGAGGCCAAATGAACCAATGTGCATAATCTTGTACATCAATGCCTTTGATGCAAAGACTGCATATGGACTGAGAGATAAAGGTCCTGCCACTCTCAGGGATGCTTTCAGAATTGCAGTAAATATTGAAAACAATAGGAAAGCATCAGGCAAGACTAATAGAAGGGATGATGTAAAAATTCTGCAGAATCCAAATAAGCCTCAGAACACTCAAGGTAGTACATCTGCTCCTGAGGATAAGATAGACAAACTGGGAAATGTTGTTAAGGACCTGAGCTATAGATTAGCTAGAAGTGAAAAAGGGATGGGTCCTGATAGGCAAGTCTATCAAAGGCAGGAAAAGAGGCCATCACTACATGATATGCCTTATAACACCAATTGGCATGATGGTAAGCCTGTATATCCACATAACAACACAAATCAGAGGGCTCAACATGCCAAGGAAACTCCTGATCCCCTGAAAAAAACTATAAATATTGCTGATGATGCTCCGTGGTGTATAATCTGTCAGATGCCACATTCACAGTCACAGTGCATGATTGCCCAATCTTTGTATGATAATGCTACATCTTGTAATGAGTGCAATGAGCCGCATCATGTGCAGGATGATGATGTTAACATGATGTCCATAGGTAATGGATATACTCTTTATGATGCTGATGACAAGACAGATCATCAGGTTCAGGCCTGCCAACAGTCCCCATATGATGAAGATGATGAGGATAACTATGTGTATGCTCAGAACTCACACAATTTTCTGAGTAGCTTACACCGACCTTCTGATGAGGAAATCAGAGCCTTCACAGCTGCAGCAGTTGCTCAGGTCAAGAGCAACTACAACCTCAGAGGTAAACATCAGGTTGGCAGCCCACATCAGACAGAGGATATTTCTGCAGGTCAGCTGATGCATGGTCATAAAGGAACTGAACCACAAAAAAGGCAGTGGGTAAATAACAGGCAGAACTTTAGATACAGAACAGGTCATGAATCTCAAGGACCAGAAAATAAAACCCCTCAGGCTGAAGATCAAAGTAGAGGTTCCCAAGACAAGAATGATGATCCGGGAACTATGAAAGTGAAAACTAAATCAGCTCAGGATAAAAGCAAGGTTGTGGAGCAAGCTACAACTGTTGTACAAAACTGTGCTCCATTTGATATAGCCCAGATCCTCTCTCAGGTAAAGGTCTCTGTTCCACTTATGGAACTCATGAAAGTGGAAGAGATCAAGAATAGGACAATATCCCTAATCTCAGGGGTACCTTTTCAAGCTAGACAAAATGATCAGACCCAGGGTGAGAAACAGGTCATGTGCAATGAAGAAGATGAGACTCCTGAAGTCTATTTAGGAATGACCATGACAAAGTGCCCTTCACAGGTGGAACCATTTTATGTTTCCCTGGTTATAAATGGTAAAATAATTAGAAATTGTATGCTTGACTCTGGAGCATCCACAAATGTCATGCCTTTGGCTATCATGCAGCAAACTGGATTAAAAATTGACAAGGCATGTGGGAAGTGTTATGCTATGGATGCCAGAGAGGTACCAGTGATTGGAATCATGAAGGATGTAGATTTCAAACTGGCAGCATTCCCTGAAAAAAGATACAAAATGAATATAACAGTGGTTGACATCAAGCCACAGTATGGTATGCTGCTGTCAAGAAGATGGGCAGCACTAATAGGTGGAAGTATGCAGCTGGACCTATCATATGCCATGATTCCAATGAATGGCAGGGATGTCAAGCTAAGCAGAGAGCAAAGATCATCAGAGACAGTGGAAGACCAAGAAGCAAATGAACAGATATGCTTTGTAGACACTGACTGTGATAACTTCAAGGTTGTCTCAGATGATGCAGAAGACAAAAAGAAAAATGCCTGTATTGATGAGCTGGATCAGCAAGGGTTATGGACCATGTTCTTTGATGGAGCTTGTGCAAAAGAAGGCTCTGGAGCTGGAGTTGTTTTCCTGTCTCCAACTTGTAAGCTCCTCAAATCCTCTTTCTTGCTGAGGTTTGATTGCACAAACAATATTGCAGAATATGAGGCTTTACTCTTAGGCCTGAATATTGCTCTCAAACATGGAATTAAGATGTTAAGAGTATTTGGAGACTCTGAGCTGATTGTATCCCAAATCAGAAATAAATATGCTGCAAAAAATAAAAGACTGAAGCAATACAAGCATGCTGTTTGGGATACTATTGAACTTTTTGATGCATTTTCAATTGGCTGGGTAGAAAGGTCAAAAAATGTTATGGCTGATTTCTTAGCCAATGTTGCAATAAGGCCAGATGACATCACTCTGTCAGGTGTCACAGATGTAGAAGTTAAAATTAGGCCTGCCATACCAGAAAACATATGCAGTTGGCAAGTTTTTAATGATGATAGGGATTTGCTGAAATTTTTGCACTGCATAGATGAGTATGAGGACCAACAGATTGATTTCCAAGCTTTTGTAGAAACTGTAGATGGAAAAGAGACTCTTGTAGGGAAAGAGATCATTCAGTTGAAGACTAACAAGATCCCTAGAGGGTTAGTGGCTTTGGAAAGAGCCTTTGACAGTAGAGACAAAATGGTCACAAGGACATCCCCCACAAATAAGGAGGATTTAGAAGAAATAAATTTGGGGACATCTCAGGCCCCTCAGAAGGTATATATTGGCAAACAGCTCAAACCACACATAAGAAGTATGCTGATTGCATTGCTAAAAAAGTATAAACATGTTTTTGCTTGGTCATATGAGGACCTAAAAGCTTATAGAGAAGACTTATTCCAGCATGAGATCCCACTGAAGCCTGAAGCTAAGCCATTTAGACAGAGGCAAAGGCCTGTAAATCCTACCTTAGCTCCCAAGATGCAGGAAGAACTCAGAAGGCTCAGGGAAGCTGGAATAATTGTGCCCATCAGACATTCAACTTGGGTGTCTAACCTTGTCCCAGTCAGGAAAAAGAATGGTGATATTAGGCTTTGTGTTGATTTCAGGAACTTGAATGTATCCTCTTTGAAGGATAACTATCCATTGCCTAATATGGAAGCTATGTTGCAGAGAGTGACTGGTTGTGAACTCCTATCCATGATGGATGGATTTTCAGGATATAACCAGGTGAAGGTAAAAGAATCAGAACAGTATAAGACTGCCTTTACCACTCCATGGGGAACGTATGTGTATGTTAGAATGCCATTTGGACTAACAAATGCAGGTGCCACATTTCAAAGAGCAATGGATGTTGCTTTTGCAGGGCTGATTGACTCAATCCTGGCAGTATATCAGGATGACCTGACTGCCTACTCAAAGAAAGAGGAGCAGCATTGTATGCATCTTGAGCAGATCTTCATAAGAGCACTAGAATATGGTATTTCTTTAAACCCAAAGAAGTGTGCCTTTGGAGTAGTTGAAGGAAAGCTTCTGGGACACATTGTTTCCAAGGATGGAGTCAGGATAGATCCAGAGAGAGTGGCAGCTATTGACAGGATTCAAATGCCAAAAACTGTGAAAGGAGTTCAGTCCTTCTTTGGACAGATAAACTTTGTTAGAAGATTTGTTCCCAACTTTGCAGAAATCACAATGAACATTTCCAAGATGATGAAGAAGGATGCAACTGTCAACTGGGAAAGGGAAGCAGCAGGATCATTTCAGAATATCAAAGAGGCAATTAAGATGGCCCCTGTTCTTAAATCTCCTGATTTTTCTAGGCCATTTCAAGTGTTCTCATTTGCTTCCTTTCATACTGTAGCTGCATGTTTGTTACAGAAAAATGAAGATGGTTTTGAACAGCCCATCGCTTTCTTCAGTATGTCCCTGCAGGCCTCTGAGTTGAAGTATGACATTATGGAAAAGCAGGCATATGCACTTGTTAGAGCCATCAAAAGTTTCAGACCTTACTTGGTAGGGTCATATATCATTGCATATGTACCTCATGCTGCAGTCAAAGACATATTCACTCAGCAGGAGGTGACTGGAAGAAGGTGCAGATGGATAAACAAACTGCAGGAATTCAACGTAGACATACAAGTTACTAAGTTGATAAGGGGACAAGGATTAGCCAAGATGATGGCACAATCAAACTTGGAAGCATGCCAAGTTAATGTAGTCCAAGATGAGAATGTGAGTGTATCAGGATCTGAATGGTACAAGGATATTGTCTATTATTTGCAAAATCTGAATTGTCCTTCCCATTTCAGTGACAATCAAAAGAGGACTCTGAAGCTACATGCAATCAGGTATGTTGTTGTTCAAGGTGAGCTGTACTGGAAAAATCCTGATGGTGTGCTGCTGAGATGTGTGGATAAGAACATGGCTAACAATATTTTGATTGACATGCATAAAGGATTGTGTGGTGGCCATTATACTGCCCAAACAACAGCTCATAAAATTCTCAGGGCAGGATATTGGTGGCCCACTCTCTTTTCAGATGCACAAAAGTTAGTAAGGAAGTGTGACCCTTGCCAGAGATTCTCAGGAAAGCTGAAATATAATGGTGCTTTGCCCCTCAGAACTATACCTGTGGATGCTCCATTCCAGCAATGGGGAATTGACTTTATAGGGGAAATTGCAGACAAATCAAGTGGGGGACACAGTTGGATTTTGGTGGCAACTGACTACTTTACCAAATGGATTGAGGCCATTCCAACTAAAAGAGCTACAAGTAAGGTGGTGACAGACTTCATACTAGAGAACATCATCATCAGGTTTGGAGTACCATTTAAGATTATCACTGATAATGCTATGTGCTTCAGATCAGGTGAGTTTGTTGATTTTTGCAACAGGTATGGGATAAACCTGTCATATACATCACCATATCACCCACAAGGAAATGGTCAAGCAGAATCAAGCAATAAGAGCATCATGAAAATTGTCAAGAGGATACTGGACAAGAACAAAAGAGCTTGGGACTCAAAGTTGAATTTAGCAGTATGGGCTGACAGAGTGACTGTGAAAAGGGCTATTGGGAAGTCACCTTTTGAGCTGGTATATGGTGCATCAGCTAGACTGCCCATAAACAATCTCCTACCAGTTTATAGGTTCATTCAGGAAAATGATGAGGACATTGAAGATCCCATGACAGAAAGAGTGAATCAGCTGGTTGCATTGGATGAAGACAGAAGGAGAGCCCACCAGATCAATCTCAAAAGACAACAGGATATGAAATATCAGTTTGACAGGAGAACTACAAAAAGGAAGTTTCAAGTCAATGATCTGGTGCTTATTTGGAATGCTAAAGATCAGGAAAAGGGTAAACATGGTAAATTTCAGCCCTTATGGATGGGCCCATATCAGGTTTGCAATACTCATGGGGAGGATTCTTATTTCCTCCAGGCCCTAGATGGTGAAATTCTGGAATTGCCTGTGCATGGCCAATTCCTTAAGTTCTACTTTACATGAATATCTGGTTGCTGTGCACATTTGTAAAATATGTATGTAGTGTAAATGCCTTGTACAGCTCGCGTTTTTTGGCTTTTTGTCAGGTCTGCCCGGAGATCTGGTTCTTGCTGCAGGTTTTCACCTGCACGTCCCCATTCGGAGCCACTATTAGCACTTATTTTGACCTGGGGTTGATTTGTCATGATCAGGAGGTTTCTTCATCTGAAGCCTTCATCTTCTTGCCCAATTTTTCTAAGTGTTGGACCTCCTCAGCATTTTTCAACTGCAGCATCATATTTTCCTGAGGAGGAGGTCATCATCATCATCTTGTCTTTGATGATGATCTTCATCAGCATGTTCTTCGTCGACTTGTTTTTCTCATCGTCATCATCATATTTCAACTGTCGGGTGATGTTTGGATATCATCCTGATGATACTGGTGAGCTACAGTGCGCCCTCAGTTGCTTGCGAGGGTGATTTTTCAAGTATCCGGTGATTTTCCGAATATCACCTTGCTCAAACATGATGACGATGTTGCCCCGATGTCCTGAAGGGGTTATTCTCTAAGTGTTCGACCTAACTTGTTTTTTCCTAAGGGTCGTCATCATCATGATATTTCCAGTTATCATCCTGCTGCTTGCGGAGGTCATCATATTTTTTGCCTTCATGATATTTCGCCGGGGTGATATTTTATCATCGGGTGATCTCGGTTATGATCATCCTGATGATGATGTTGAAGAGTTCTAAGTGCGACCCGATATTCACTAGGGTCATCATATTTTGAACGTCAGGATGATCTTAGTCAATATCATCCTGATGATGTTGTATCACTTCCTATTCTTTGTTTCTCATCCTGATGATGCTGACGTCATCCGTATATCAGGGTGATATTTTTCTTTCTGCCTATCTGCATCATGATATTCCGAAGGAAGGAGTGATATTTTCATATCACCCGGATATATGTTTGCTCGTGCATCATGATGATGCTGATATCAAGGAGATATCCGCCTGTTGGCTTCGCGCATTATCTACTGGGGGTGATCTTTTCAAGCATCATCATCATATTCAGTTATCGCCCCGATCTTATAGAGGAGCTACAGTGCAACCTGATGTTGGAACGTCAGGAGGATATTTCCAAATATCCGGTTGTCTTCCGAATATCATGATGATGTTAATATGATGATGACGTCATCAAGGTCCGCGGAGGTCATATTTCTAACAAGTGATCATCTTGAAGAGACCTCCTGATATTTGCAAACATGATGATGACATCATCCGGATATGCGAGTTGGTGCGCAGTAGGCAGATATGATGATGACGTCAGCAGGATATGATGATGACGTCATCAGGATGTTCATCGGCCAGACTTTTGTTATAAGCTCAGCAGGAGGATGTTCCTCTGAAGGATCAGGTTGTGCCGATTATCATGAAGGTTATATTTCAAATATCATGATGACGTCAGGGTGATATTTCGAACAACAGGATATCATGCTGCTGGAGGATGATGATGATGAGGTCTATACTAGTGTCGTCAGGAGCAAAAGCACCGACATGATATATGCTCATGACCTAGTATATAAAGTGTTATTGAGGTCATCGCGGGGTGCATGTGGGATATTGATATCCTGCATTTTCAAATATCATGATGATGAACCTCGGCGGGAAATGGTTGCGATGCAGAATTAATGATCTTCCCAAGGCCGCGGGTTGGTGCGCCATTAATGGCGATTGTTGCAGAGGTATGGGCGATGGCGTGGGTCGATCTTGTACCCGACTGAGGGTGTACATCAGCGAACAGGGGCGCAGGGCTCGAGAAATCTTCCTGTCTCCTCCCCTACCTGCTGCATTCAAGTTTGGGCGCCAATCCGGTTGTGTTTGAGCACCATTTTCCTGATACTGAGTATCTGGCGAAATTTTGGTCAACCTTGTAATTAATTGTTGAGCACCTACCTAGCTGTTATAAGTAGGTGGTCTTGCTCATTTGAAAGGTTGTTGAAAATTGATGATTTTGGCTCTGTAATGCATAACAAGCTGATCTGGTTGCTCTGTACAGCTTACCTGTGAGTTTATGTATCTCTTGTTGTTTGTTTTTGGCATGATCCCACTGATTTCATGATTAAACTTATATGAGAAATGTTGTTTGGCATGTGTTGTGTTAATTCTGTCTCCAGTATTGCATGTATTCTTCTTCTGAATCTGGATGTTTGGTAATGTTTAGATTCTAGAGCATAGAATTCCTATGTTGACTGTCTGATCTTTTAACGTCTACTCAAGGGGTAGATTAAACTGTTTTCAGGTTGAACATTGGGAAGGGTATACTGCAGTAGGGATACCATAAGTAGAGATAACCTAACACTTTGTATTGGGAGATGCCTGTAAGGCAGGTATCACACATATCCCCTTGAAATCCAATTTTAGTTGTTCATGCTGATCAATCACAGGTGTATGTCTACTGACTCCAGGCCCTGGATAGGCACCAATCATGCTTTGTTTTGTGTTATAACCATATCCAGCTTTGCATCCACACTTAAACTCCAAAGCAAAATCTAAAACCAACATTAGGACATTAGAGTTAGTTTTAGGAACCTCAGTCCTCTGTCTACAACTGCAAATAGGCCCAAAGCTAGCCCCTTTGCTCTTATCTTTCAGTTTTGGTCTACTTACAGGAGGACTATCTGCTTTCTGTCAGCATCCCAGCCTTGTATGCATATCCTCATGGATGTTGAGTAGGGAATACCCCCTAGGTCTTGCAGAGCCTGAAGAAGAAGAGGAGATAAAATATAGAGTCTATCTCCTACACTGTTGACCCCCTGGCCCAGAGATCCTGTTGATCACTGATGGCTACCTTGTAGGGATACCTGGGAATAAGCATCCAGTCTGGGAAAAAGTCAACAGATGTCAAATCTGCCTTCCTGAATGGTGACTTGGAAGAAGTATACATTGAGCAACCAGATGGATTTCAATTTTCTAATCATGGTGATATGGTCTGTAAGTTGAAGAAAGCACTGTATGGACTCAAGCAAACTTTGAGAGCCTAATATGAAAGATTGGATAAGTATCTTTTGAAGATTGGTTTCAACGAAGGTACTACTGACAGTAATTTGTACTTCAAAATTGATCATGAAAATATTTTGATTGTTGAAGTGTTTGTTGATGATATCATTTTTGGAGGAAGAGATAGTATGTGCAAAACCTTTGGAAATCAAATGAAAAGTGAATTTGAAATGTCCATGTTTGGGGAAATGAATTTATTCTTAGGTTTGCAAATCACTCAAACAAAGAAAGGAATCTTCATTTCTCAGACCAAATATGGGAAAGAATTGTTGAATAAATTTGGGATGGAAGAATCAAACCAATAAGTACTCCCATGGCAACCAGATGTAAATTGAGCAAAGATGATGACACTCCTAAGGCTGATCAGAAAAAGTACAAATCAATGATTGGAGGATTGTTGTATCTCACTCAAACTAGACCTGACATTATGAATGTTGTTGGTCTTGTTGCTAGATTCCAAGTTGATTCTAGAGAATCTCATGTAATGGCAATCAAGAGGATTTTTAGATATCTAAAAGGGACAATTGAGTATGGTCTGTGGTATCCTAGAGATCATAATTTCTCTCTTCATGCATCTATAGATGTAGATTGGGCAGGAGATGTGGATGACCAGAAGAGTACCAGTGGTGGAGCATTCTTTTTGGGGAAAAGATTGGTTTCTTGGCTAAGCATAAAACAAGAGGCAATATCTCTGTCCACAGCTGAAGCAGAATACATTGCAGCAGCAGGTAGTTGCACTCAAGTTTTGAGGATGAAATAGATGCTAAGAGACATCAGAGTGGAGTATGAGGAACCTATCACAATCTTCTGTGATAATTCAAGTGTAATAAATATATCTAATAATCCAGTGATGCATTCAAAGACTAAACATATATCAATCAAGTTTCACTTTCTGAGAGAGCAAGTGAACAAGAATGAAGTCAGACTAGAGTTTGTACCTTCTACAGATCAGATTGCAGATATCTTTACTAAACCTCTACCTAAGGACTCTTCGAGTATCTCAAGGAGAAGTTAGAAGTTATTACCCCTCTGATGATGAACTAAGGTGCACTGATGTGCATCAGTCTGGTGGATATCACAGTCATATCTTGTGATCCAGATTGATGATGGGGAGCTACTACTCAAGGGGAGCAACCAGTATGATTCTCAAGTGATGGAGTTGCAAGTATATGCCCTTTGCCATTGATGTCAAAGGGGGAGAGAAGACATGTGAAAAACAAGTGGTTTCTGATCAAAGGGGGAATAGTAAAGGAAGAGAAGACATGTGAATGGTTGTTGTTGATAGAGGGAGTTGTGTTAGTGAGGAGAAGTTCTTGTCTTGATGGTTAAAATAGTTTTTCACATCATATGTTGCCATCAATGACAAAGGGGGAGATTGTTGCAAGTATGGGCCTAACTGGTGTTGTCATTGATGTCAACATACTCCTGTTGGATTAATGATAAGGATTGGATGAGCTGTATGCTGAGGATATTGAGAAAATTAGTCATATCAGGAATAGAGAAGAATAGTGAAGATAGTGAGGTAAAGATCCAAGATAAGATGAAGATCAGAGGATGCACTTCAAAGGGTTTGTAGATATGTATCTTAAGATGATCCAGCAAAGATTTTAGAGGTCTGCATAAAGATCTGAAGAAGTTATGGCCACTTAAGTAAAATTGGTTTTGGCAAAAGTTCAGAGGTGACAAAGCAATATAGAAAGGTCCAATGAGATCCGGAAATGAAATATCTTGTTCTGCAGATTTGGTGGAATGCTTAGGAAGTCAATTTGAATTGACAACTCAATTGGTTCCTGGTCTGGAGGTTTTCAAGCATCTATTCCATTATGACAGTGATGACAGACTGTGTTCTTGAGATTCTAGATGGAGAGAATGATTTTAGTAAGCAGATGAAGTGTGGATGTTCTTGGTGATTTAGGAAAGCTTGGGGAGGTCTTTGGATCATGTCCAGTTCATGTTGGTGGTCCGCATTGAAGATTAAGCTCGTAATTGAAGAATTACTTTTGGATGATGATGTTCTTCCCAAGTTAGGCCAACCAGATGAGTTACACCTCCTGCGGATGATCTTGAAGATATTATGTGAAGATTACCCTACTCCTAGAAGAAGATTGAAGTCTCAGATCTATGTGGCCGATAGTGTGTTGATCCCCGTGAAGTCTTTTGTAATAAGTCATGTTGTATTTATGTATTTTCTCTATAATGTATGGTGACTTGGATGATAATTCCTAAGTTGATGTCTTGTATAAATAAAGAGTTGTTAAGTCATTGTGGAGATGAGAGTGTGGTAGAGAGGAGGAGAGCGAAAGGTAGAGCAAAAGTTTTTGGGCTTAAATGGAACTAAATCAAGCATGGTGAAGATGCTATTCTTCAGTTGAAGTATGTAATACTTATTATTTTGTAGACAGTGTGTCTCCTATAGACAGTGGGCCTCTTTTGAGTAGTGTGCTCGGGCAGTGAGCCTTATTTGGCATGTGCCATTTTGTTCTTTCTATTCTTCTAATAGAGAATACAATCTTGGGTTAGTCACCCTGTGGTTTTTCCCTTAACTAGGTTTTCCACATGAAAAATCTTGGTGTCATATGTGTTAATGTGTTTCTACTCTTGAATTGTTGCACTGAGTTTGCATGATTGATTTATCATTAAGAAAAGGATTTAAGTAGTTGATTGCAAGAAAGTTTTGGACAACTGATTCACCCCCCTCTCAGTTGTCTTTCCTAAATATAACACCTATAGTATCTTTTCTTATCAGGGGAGAGTTCATTTGGGAATATACTAGTTCTCATGAACTGTATTCTATCTTTTACCCAAGAATCTTGGTCAGTCTCTTGGAGTCTCAGCACTGTTTCATTTTCTTTTTCTACTAGCATTGATTCTTCTATGTCTTGAGTCATATATTGACACAATCCCTTGCCTCTAACCAACTTGGTAGGCCTTACCTCTACATCATATTCTAAAATCTTAGTTATCCAATTGGCTCTTTTTTCAGTGATCTCATCTTCCATGATGTATTCCCTTACACTAGGGTGGGCTACTAATATCAAAATCTTATTTCCTGTTACTAAATGCCTAAATTTCTTAAGGGATTTTACCATAGCATATGCTTGTTTTTCAACAAAATTGTACCTTGATTTATACTCCCTGAGTGTTCTAGAGAAGAATGTTATTGGATGTTCCCTTTCCTCTTCATCATCTATTTGTGTTAGAGTAGCTGCAACACTGTGTTCTCCTCCATACACATACATTATAAAAGGCTTGGAGAAATCTAGGTATCTTAATACTGGCGCAATTGAAATGGCTCTCTTAACTTCTTCAAAATCTTGTCTCGCTTTTGTTGTCCATTTGAAAACCAAATCTTTCTTTAGCAACAGAGTAATATGTTTGACTAGTCCTACAAAATCATATATAAATTAGCTGACAAAATTAATCTTTCCTAAAAAGGACTGAACTACCTTCTTGTTAATTGGCAAAGATAGATTCATTATGGCTAAGACCCTCTCTGGATCAATGGAAATCCCATCCTTTGAAACTATGTGTCCCAAAAGTTTCCCCTGAGGCATAGCAAAGATGCACTTCTTAGGATTTAGAGAGATTCCAAACTCTTGACACTTCTGGAAAATAGCCTCTAGGTGATCAAAATGATTTTTGGCATCCTTAGTAAATATGGTCAGGTCATCTAGATAGATCAAAATTATCTTATTTATTAGCTCCCCAAAGGCTACATCCATGGCACGCTAGAAAGTAGCTCCAGCATTTGAAAGACCAAAAGGCATCTTGGCATATGCAAATGTTCCCCACTTTGTATTGAATGTTGTCTTGTGTTGGTCTTCATATGCTAACTAGATCTAATTTTATCTTGAGAATCCATCAAGCAAAGAAAACCTCTCTGACCCGGCCACAGTCTACAAAATCTTTTCCATAGAAGGCAAGTGGTAGTGATCCTTTAATGATGTTTTATTTAAGTCTTTGAAATCCACACAAAATCTTATATCACCATTCTTTTTCCTTACAAGCACTAAATTAGACACCTAGGTTGAGTGCTTAATTGGAAAAATGATCTTTGATTCTAGAAGCTTTTGAAGTTCATCTACCATTAGTGGCTCAATTCTAGGATTCATTGGCCTTTGCTTTTGTTAGACTGATTTTTATCCCTCAGCAACCTCTATGGTATGTTGAATGATGTCTCTATTATAGCCATGGAGATCCTCATAGGTCTAAGAAATCACCCTATCATACTTGTTACACAAAGTAATCACCCTTTCCTTTTCCTCTTGGGTAGTGGCATTGCCTATCTTTAACTTTCTTCCTTCACTGACCTAGATTTTAGAATAGTCATCTTTACTTGCCTTAAACTTCCTTTTGTGTATGCTTACATCTTTAGGGTCAAATAGATTCTCTAGGGTGATAAGTCCTTTTGGAAGCTTACTTGATTTTAGTTGAATAATTTGGTCCCCATAAGCTTCTTCAATCTTGGGTTGTAATTGATCAACAAATTCTCCTAGATTTAGAGCTCACCTGTCTTTGTAATGCTTCTTGTAACAACATTTTTTTCTTAGGAATAGCCAGCATGTCCCAGATTAACACATGCACTGGGGTCTTTTTCAACTACTCTACCACATTCATAGGTCCTTGTGCTTGTGTCTTTGGGTAGTAAGTATATCTTGTTCTTTTCAGCATCTGACTAGAGGCTACTTGATTCTAAACTAGCTGAGGCACTTCCTGCCTGTGGACTGGATTATAATGATTTTGGAAAGGAGGAGCTCTAGCAGTCTCATTCTTTATGACTTTAGGTTGTTCCATCATTCTTCTCTTTGATTTGGTATACTAATCAAACTTTACCAAGGGCTCATTGGAAGTAGATGTCTCATTTAAGAATACTGAATCTTCATCTTCAATCCATGAAAATAGAGCATGCTCAGGGGCAATTTCCTCTTCTTGCTAAATAGACATCCACTGCATCTGAGCCATCATCACTGCATTCTACACACCAAGTGACTGATATGGAGGAGTATTAGATGACATGACTTGACCTTCTCCTCTTCTTTGTTCTGCTATTTTTTGATGTAATTGCCTCTGGGCTAATCTCTAGGCATATGGGCATTGTTGCAAGGGAAGTACCAGGCATTGGTGTCTCTTACTAAATTATTTTGTCCTAGAACTATTTCTCTATTGGGATTATGAAGAACAACCTATAGAGGTGTGGGGATTGTGATCAATTGGTTTGATGGTTGAGGATTATTTTTCCTTTGAGGACCTTGATATTGATTTGATTGATAGGGGGTCTATTTCCTTGGAAACCTTGCTAAGAAGGCTTTGGATAGGAAGTTTGTTGCCTTTTGAGATTAATTATTTCATTTGAAAAGGTCTCGAGGGTATTCTTGACATTGTCCATTTCAGATGGTTGAGCACAAGGTGTTGCCACACTGGGCTATTAAGGTGTTGGGAATGTATACATAGACACAAGTGGAATTGCAAGATTAGGAGCTTCTTGTGGCAAGGGGATGGAGATTTTTGGGAACATGGACATAGGAGGCCATGGAGGCAATTTTCTAGCATCTATTAGGTTGTTCTTAGCCTTAACAACTAATTCATATGCTTCTGGCAGAGTCTGACCTTCCAAGGACTGAATCATTACAAATATATCAGAATTAAAAGCTTTGAGGTAGAAGACAATAGCCATACCTAATGGTGGCCTTGTTGTGGCAACAATTTTTTCCCAGGTCTTTTGAAACTTTATGTTTAAATCAGTTATGGCTTCTTGTGGTGCCCTCTTTATGGTGATTAATTTTTGTAACAGAGATGATTTGTCACCCTTCTCACTAAATCCTGCAAAACAAGCATCACCAAGTTGATCCCATTAGATATTGTATTTGGGGTCAAGGATCTATACTAGTCTAGAGCTTTCCCTTTAAAAGAAGATGCTAATAATCTAACTGCTACATTATGTACAGTAATAACGTGCATTGTACAAACATCTGATACATCTTGAAGATGTTCTCTGGGTGTCTTAAAATCCTCTCCACTAAAGGTCCCACAGGGCATGCCAAAAACTATTGATGTTTAAAATTGCGCAGGTTCCAACACCAACATGGGAAATTTTAAGAATGTGGGACTTGCTACTTGAAACAACCTCTAGATTTTAAAGAAGATGGCTCTTCCTATTTTAATGGGGTTTTGAGCAAAGGTAAGGGAAAAGAAATAGGATTACAGATACAATAAGAAAAATCTAAACTATGACGATGTACCTAAATGAAAAGTATTCCTCCAATTAGCACAGTGAACCAATCCTTAAGATGCAACTATATTAAAAAGCAAATATTGCATGATTAATATAAATAGATTGTAAATGAATAAGATCAAAGGCTAAACTCAGATACATTTTGCAAAGACATAGATAATATGGACAAAGGCACAGAACAGAGTTCCTTTCATTAATATTCCAGCAACATAAGAGGCATAGTAACATGCATAGGTATATTAACCTTCTTATTAGAAATAACAAAATTAAGGTAAATGATACAATCTGGTCACTACAAAATATCTGAATTCTCTACTTAATTCTTGATAACACTTATCCAAAGTTTGATTCCCCTTCTATTACAATTGCTACATATTTATAACCATGGACTTGACCCAAGATTTCTTTTAACAACCCAAATCTTCAACGGTAAAATAGAACTAGAGCTAACTAGGAATCTTCAACTGTTAGGATTGCTTGAATATGTAACTGCTTTATCTTGCACGCTCATTGGCTAAGGAACAAAATATGTGGCACTCTAACTATATTACTATTAAGACACATGGCAACACCCATGGGCTTATAACTCCTTTGCCTTCAAAATGAAGCACACAGAAAAGTGCCACCTATCACACTCCGCTTTATCTTGGAATTAATATGTGTCTCTCTTCGATGAGCACTTAAAAATGTATCTTTATGCCCAAGAAACGTACTGCTATGAGATCTCTCACCATTCGCAACACTTAGAAACTGAGATATAATTATGGGACCCACTGCATATGTCACTTAACTATTTGCATAGAGAAGTAAAACTAGGACACATGGCACCTTTTGCATGAAACAAAACTAGACACGCAGCACTATTTGGTAAAACAAGTAACTTATGAAAAAGGTTTCAATGAATCTCTTGAAGATTGACACTTGTCGTACTCTGGTGCAACTAAAACTCAAAATGCCACAACTAGAGAGCATTGAAATAAAAGAAGTCCCTCCTCTGTTGTTGCCACATGGTGCTCTCTGCAACAAACATGAAACTGTGTCTTAAAACTGTGGCCCACCATATTTATGCCAGTATTAAAAAGCTTTGAGTAAATGAAGATACACGTAGAATTATCTTCTTAAAGCTCCAGATGACACACGACAACTTCTACTAGCAAGCGGCACAAAAGAAACCTTTTGGAAACTACCTCTGATGTTAACATGTGGTGAAGTCCGCATCAAGTATGAAACTTAACAAAAATAAGACTGCTACCTGATACATGGCACACTCTGCTACTTCACTGAAAGAAAAGAAACACGTGGCAGCTTCTGCTTAAAGCTTAATACTACTTTGTTTGTTTGTCTTAGACACTTGGCATGATCTATGCACATTAAAACACATAGTCACTAATATATAAACTGCTAAAATATATTGCAACATTGCTGAAACAAAATGTAGAGTTTTTTAAGCTCTACACATTCATCATTGATCTCTTAGTATACCTTCAAAGCCCCAGAGCATAATAATCAACTACTGAGAAATGCAGAGCTCAAAACTGTTACCCTGTCACTATGAAACATTGTTAGACTGCAATCTGGTAAAGAACATCTTGTAGAATGAAACCAAAGGAACTTTAGAAGCTACAACTCTTGATTTAGGAAGCCATGATATGTATCTTTTCTAATCCAGAACCACAAGACAAACTTTTTCATAGTGGAGGAATGTGGACCATTTTGCTTCTGAACTGTCCATTGTTTCTACTTTAACTTTGTCTATTCGGACTTCAACAATTCTTCATATGACTGCTGGAGGAAGTCAGAACCTGGAGACTTAAACAAGTGACCACTAAGTAGTTATGAACAACATACTTGATCTACATACAAGTGCTAGTAACTGCAGAGGCATACCACCACAAACAATATTACTCTGCATACTTCCCATACTTAGTTAGATCTTCTTCCAAAGTGAGGTCTCTTTTCCATACCGGTGCATGTTGTCTTGTTTCCATCAATGACAACAATTAAACATCCATCAGAATAGTGTCTCTTGCAAACAATCTCCCCCTTTGGCATTGATGGCAACACTCAGTGAAAAATGCTTGTGTTGCTCCCCCATACTCTGTACACTCTAGTTTTCCATTCTTCTTTAACCATCTCAAATGCTGTGTAGATTGTTGTACCAGTGACTAAATTCTCTCAGTTTGAGGAATAAACTTTGTATCCAATAACCATGGATGCAAATCTTACTACATGGTCTTTAATATCATTAATTGTTGGTGCCCTTTTGTCAAACTTCACTCTGGTGGCTGCCATTACTGTATCACTCTTCACCACTTTCATGGTACCAATCCGGTGGAGCTTAGTCCAGTTACTAACCTTATAGAATCTTTTGTGATCTTAAAAGGTCTCTCAATCCACATGAATTCATCATGAACCCTGCTCATTACATACCGAACCCATTCATCCTCAATGAATGTCAGAAAATCAATGTACTGGATGAATTTATTTGTTTCCAATGCCTTGTATTCATTCTTTAAATCATAATTCTCACCACACAAGTGATTTAGGAATAAATCTATGAGTTTCCTTTTTCCATGTTCTTCTAGGGTAACATGACTATAAGCCCTAACATCCTCTGCATGCAAAACTCTATGCGGAATGTCTAAAAATGCACCCATTTGATTGACTTAGGTTGTTTTGAATGGATGTTTCTTAAATTTTAGTCCGGCTCACTCGGTGATATCCACTACTTGTGGTGTTGTCATTTCTATGAATAATCAAACAAATTTGTGAAAGGGTTTCAAGTAGAAAATACCTCTTTGACCAGATTAGGGTTGTTCTTGATCTTGCCTTGAAATGCTTTGGAGAACACTGTAGTCACTTGAGAGATGGAATGCAAAATGATTTTTCCTTCAAATACAATTCCTTTTAACTTTTGCATGCTGAAATGTAAGTGTCATTAATGTCATATTTCAAAAAGCTGTCAAGCACTTTTTTGATAACCATAGACACTCTAGATTACTCTGCAAATTTTTGCAATTGATCTTTTTCTTCCAAAACTTCCTTCAAAAGATTTGTCATATGATTTGCTAGATTCTAGCACTGGCTGTCTAGCCAAGGGGTTGGAAATTTCAATGCAGCTCCCCTAAGCTAGAGTTCCCAATTTACTTCTCGAAGGAAGTATCTGCACAAGAATCTGGTTCGAATCCATCCTTGGTATTGATAACATCTTTCTTAATCCAAACCTTGGCCATTTCTTTCTTAGTTTCAACTGGATCAACTTTTTCCTTTCCCTTATCATTCCTCTACTCTATTTTCCTTTCTTTAGTATGGTAGTTTCTTTCCACATTCTTGCTTCTGAAAAACTTTGCAACATGACCAAACTTGTTGCAATTGTAGCACGCAATACTTCCATGTCCTTGATTGAATGAATTCATCATTAATCTACATTGATTAGCCATGTGTCCAAATCTATTTCATGCAAAACATCTTCTAGTGAATGATTGAGTATTCCTTGAATTGTGAAAGCCATTACTTACCGAACTTCTACATTCACTTGATCTATGGCCAATTTTCTTACAATTGAAACATTGACCAGAAAATGATGGAACATTTTGATTCTAGTTTATTCTACTCCTACACTGAGTAGCCTTATGACCAAACTTATTGTAATTAAAACAATAGCCATTGAAAGATGGGTACCTTTGAGCATTTGGTTGTATGACCGGAGGTCTTCTAGGTCTTCTTCTTTGATTCCTAAAATGATTTCCTTTGTTTTGCTTCCTCTAAAATTTTTCTTGTCTGATTTTGAACTTTCTCCTTTCTCAAATCCTAAACCTCACTTGTCATCTAAACTCTTCTAGCTTAAAATCAACTCCTCAAGCTTTGCAAAGCTTGTTTTGAATTTTTCTTTGTAGCTATTAGATACTTCCAAATCAAATTTTAGAAGTAACACTTCTTCATCCAAATTTTCACATTTCTCTAACTTATCCTCAACAACTTGATTTAGATGCCTTTCAATTTATTCTTTCTTTTCAACTTCCAATGTCAAACTATTTAGGATATCATGTGCTTCATCTAATTGATCATTTAGCTCCTTGTTTTTTTCTTTAAACTTCCTGACTTGCTCTCTTAGGTTTAGGATGCATTCATCAACTTCATGAATATTAGCTTTTAGATCCCTGATTTCTACCTCAGATTTTTCAAGATCAATAAGCACTGCTTCTAGTTCTTTGTTGCTTTCATAATTTCCAAATCTTCTTGCTTCCATGATTACACCACTCCAGATCTTCCTTAAGCTATTAGGCCTCTTCCAAGGAACCTTGCTCTGATACAAATTGTTAATAGTAAGGAATACTGGGGGGGTGAATCAGTATTCCATAAAACCATTTCTTAACAAGTTTATTTAACCAATCTCCAAAATTAATAATATAAAAGCATAATAAACATAGAAATAGCAACCATAAAGACATAACACATGAACACCAAGATTTTTGTGTGGAAAACCTAGAAAGGGGAAACCCACAGTGAGTGTTAGCTCACAATATATTAATGTCACACAATATTGGATTACAAGAAGGCTCACTACCTTAGGGCTCACTAACCTATGAAGAAGTGCTCACTGCACAAAGGTTCACTACCAAGAGAAAGGAAGATAGAAGGGAAGGCTTGGCTCACTGGCAACATGTGACTACTGAGAATGCATCTAAGAATGCTAAGGTGTAGTTTCCCTTAAGCTCAGTAAATAGACTCAAAAGTCTTCATAATGTTAATAGTGCTATCTCTTGCTCTGCTTCACATATGCTCTATTTTTCTACCCCACTGTCTTCTTTAGATCACAACTCAGCCTTAGATTGAATTTCCACTCTTATCACAATATATTCTCTACTCAATACCTCATCAATGCAGAAATCCATCGAGTATATATATCTGCAATTAGATTTACCACAAAAATAGGTTGGCCACCCAGACATGAAATGTGTAGCCAAGTGTTTCACCTTGTCGGCTCAAACTTAAGCACAAACAACAATGCCGACTCAAACAATCATATAGTAGTCTTCATATGAGTCAGAATCAATCATTCAATCACTTGGATTGATTATTCAAACAATATTACTTCTCCGCATATCGATCTGTCATGCCTGTCAGCTTATTCCTCATGAACACACTTGATCAATTCAACTCTTACAACATAACTTCCACTGCGGATCAAATGAGACTCTAAAAATCATATTAAACATTCATAATTGATCTCTTAGTATACCTTCAAATCCATAGAGCATAATAATCAACTGCTGAGAAATGCGGAGCTCAAAATTGTTACCCTATCACTGTGAAACATTGTTAGACTACAAGACGGTAAAGAGCATCTTGTAGAATGAAACCAAAGGAACTTCAGAAGCTACAACTCTTGATTTAGGTAGCCATGATATGTATCTTTTCTAATCCAGAACTGCAAGACAAAAATTTTCATAGTGGAGGAATGCAAACCATTTTGCTTCTAGACTATGCACTGTTTCTGCTTTAACTTTGTCTATCTGAACTTGGACAATTCTTCATATGACTACTGGAGGAAGTCAGAAACTACAGACTTAAACAAGTGACCACTAGTTAGTTATGAACAACATACCTAATCTGCATACAAGTGCCATTAACTGCGGAGGCATACTACCACAAACACTCTTACTTGCATACTTCCCATACTTAGTCAGATCTTCTTTTGGAGTGAGGTCCCTTTACCATACCAGTGCACTTTGTCTTGTTGCCATCAATGACAAAAATCAAACATCCATCAGAACAATGTCTCTTGCCAACAAAATTCACTTCCAACCTCAACATATGGTCCCTTCCTATGTGTGGCATGTAGTCTAGCTAAAACCTTGCCAACATTAGTGTAGTACACCCTCATGACTCCAATCTCCATGCATTTCATCCATCTCTGCTAAAGAATAGTCCCTAGAAGTTGGGGAGATTATTGATTTAGCATCTTCCATTTATTTAGTTGCCAACTTTGTGAGGCATGGGGCATCCATTGCAAATGTTACCACCATATCTCCAAACTACACCTTTTTGGTAGCTTGACTAAGCCGCAAGAGAAAGAGCATGCCCAAGGTGGAGAAATACTACACCAAGACTGTATCTACTCTTAATGATGTGCTTGCAAAAATTGGTTGATTTGTGTATGACACAGAAATTGAGCATAACCTTTCTTCTCATGGATGTTGGGAATTAAGGTGTCTCAACCTTGGTAATTCCTTGTATTATTTCATTGTATTTATTATTTATTGCCTATTGTATAATTTGGACATAAATCCTATGTTGTCATATTGTGGGTGTTGGCACAATGATGTGTCATTGTAAATGGCATATGACCTCATGTAAATTTTTCCTCACATGAAGAGATAAGCATCCCACTTAGTGGTAGGAATATTTTGTGATGTGTTAGCATCTTGGAATGTGTGTAAGGGAATATTGACTGAAACGGTCATGACATATTCCTATGACAAAGTTATGATATGTAAGAGTCAAAAATAGAAGATCCTATGATAGGTATGGACATGTGTCAAGAAGCATCTTTAGGTGCCACAAGGTGGACTATGACACGTAATAGAATATGCTATTTATAGCCTGTGTATGACATATTCTATGACAGTTATAAGAGTCATAAGAGCATTTGTCATAGCCCATTTTAGAAATAGGTGACCTCATTGGGATGGGGTGACTTGACAAGTGTCAGGTACATCTTACACTGTTGGACAAGTGTCCATAGGTGTGGGTTTTGGGCCATGAGGCCATGTTGGATGCCCATCTCAATGTGGAGCCATTTTTGCCTTGTATTTGTTATATAAATATGTGCTTTAGAGAGGTAATGCATTATATGATTAACAGGTACTATTATGCTACCGGATCATCTCCAGATATGAGTGTGGAAGACTCCTACAAGAGCATTGGCTTTGTGACTATATTGTAATCTTCATTATTTATGGAATACATTTGAGCTGTGTTTTGGAGTGTGGAGTTTTTTACCCGATAAGGGTTGTCCCTACATATATCTTGTGTCTCTCTTCTTCTATCTTTCATTCTTGTGTATGTGTTTGCTACAATATCTCTATTAGTGGGTTAACATAATCTGTAATTGTAAAGATAAAATTGAATTTGCACTCTCCTTCCCTCTGTTGGTTTTTGCCCAGACTGGATGCTTGTTCCCAGATTTCCCTACAAGGTAGCCATCAGTGATCAACAGGATCTCTGGGCCAGGGGCCAACAGTGTAGGAGATAGACTCTATATTTTATCTCCTCTTCTTCTTCAGGCTCTGCAAGACCTAGGGGGGTATTCCCTACTCAACATCCATGAGATACGCATACAAGGATTATGATGCTGTCATAAAGCAGATAAGTCCTCCTGTAAGTAGACCAAAACTAAAAGATAAGAGCAAAGGGGCTAGCTTTGGGCCTATTTGCAGTTGTAGACAGAGGACTGAGGATCCTAAAACTAATTCTAATGTCCTAATAGTTGTTTTAGAGTTTGATTATGATTTTAAGTTTGGATGCAAAGCTGGACATGGTTGTAACACAAACACAAAGCAAGATTGGTGCCTATCCAGGGCCTGGAGTCAGTAGACATACACCTATGAATGATCAGCATGAACAGCTAAAACTAGATTTCAGGGGGATATATATGATACCTGCCTAACAGATATCTCCCAATACAGAGTGTTAAGTTATCTCTACTTATGGCATCCCTACTGTAGTATACCCTTCCCAATGTTTAATCTGAAAACAGTTTAATCTACCTTTGAGCAGAAGTTAAAAGATCAGACATTCAACACAGGAATTCTATGTTCTAGAGTCTCAACATTCCTTAAATACCCAGACTCAGAAGAAAGATACATGCAATACTGGAGACAAAATTAACAAAACACATGCTAAGATAGCATTTCTCATATAAGATTAATCATGAAATCAGTGGGTTCATGCCAAAACATACAACAAGAGATACATAAACTCACAGGTTTAGCTGTACAGAGCAACCAAAACAAACTGTATTGTGTTACAGAGCCAAAATGTTCAACTTTCAACAACCTAAAAATGAGTAACACAGTCTGCTTATAACAGCCAGAAAGTGTACTACAGCAATTAATTACATGGCTTTGACAAAAATCTGCCAGATACAGCCCTCAGAAGGAATGGCGCTCAGAAAATATAAATGTAGCAGACAAAGAGGAGCCTCGAGCCATGCGCCACTATCTGGAAGTCTTCCTGTCAAAAATCTAGTACCTGACTGTGCAACAATTCGCCCATGCCCCAGCACAGTCGCCATTAAGGGTCTCAACCACCCGTTGTCACCTAAAAAACCGTCGCTGCATTCAAAAAAGATTTCCCACCAAAACACGTTCAACCACGGGTTCAAAAATAATGCAAGGGGAAAAATCCCACATGCATGGTGTGGAGAGCCTTCCACTACTTTAAAAACAGGGCCGCATCTATAATAGGTGTCGAGCGTTTTGCCGCGCTCGACACATGACCCTTTGCCCACAGCCCATCGCCATGACATACACTATCGGCCTACCCGACAGATCTCCTACCGACCACAGTGGTCTTGCCGATCACAACATCTCCACAAGTCACCAACATCCCCATCGGCCAGAGGAGAACCATTGGCCAGCTCCACAAAACTCCTGCCGACCACAGTGCTCACCCCGATACACACATCCACTATCAGCGAGACCCTCAACCATCGGCCAAGCAGAAACATCCTCTGCCAATGATACCATTCACACTGATGACCATTCCATGCTCCCCTCCATCGGCGAGACCTACGCCGATGACATCGCATCGGCCAAGCCTCCCACCGTCGGCATAATTCAAAATACCTAGGCCGACAATACAACTCTCACCGATGAACGATGGCTTCATCCCTCCGTCGGCCAAACACACGCCGATGATTCTTCATCGGCCAAGCTCCTCACATCAGCAGATCGAAACAATGCTAGCCCGATACACCAAATCTTGCCGATGAACACTTGACTTACCCCATCAGCATGACCAACACCGTCGGTGGAAACACAATATCCTTTGCCAATAGGCAATAGTCTTGGCGATGGACAAGAACACTTAGGGTTTGAAAGAAGAAACCCTCCAACAAGCAAGCTCAAACTCCAGGCCAAAACGAGTGCCAACACTGGCTCCGAATGGGGACGTGCAGGTGAAAACCTGCAGCGAGAACCAGATCTCCGGGTAGACCAGGCAAAAAACCAAAAAGCACAAACTAGACAAGACATTTACACTATATATATGTTTTTACAAATGTGCACAGTGACAAGTCATCTATGCAAAATAGAACTTAAGGAATTGGCCATGCACAGGCAATTCCAGAACTTCACCATCTAGGGCCTGGAGGAAATAAGAATCCTCCCCATGAGCACTGCAAATCTGATATGGGCCCATCCATAAGGGTTTGAATTTACCATGTTTACCCTTGTCCTGATCTTTTGCATTCCATACAAGCACCAGATCATTGACCTGAAATTTCCTTTTAGTAGCTCTCCTGTCAAACTGATATTTCACCTCTTGTTGTCTCTTGAGATTGATCTGGTGGGCTTTCCTTCTGTCTTCATCCAGTGCAACCAGCTGATTCACTCTTTCTGTCATGGAGTCTTCAATCTCCTCATCATTTTCCTGGATGAATCTGTAAACTAGTAGGAGATTGTTTATGGGCAATCTGGCTGATGCACCATATACTAGCTCAAAGGGTGACATTCCAATAGCCTTTTTTACTGTCACTCTGTCAGCCCATACTGCTAACTTTAATTTTGAGTCCCAAGCTCTCTTGTTCTTGTCCAGTATCCTCTTGATAATTTTCATGATGCTTTTATTGCTTGATTCTGCTTGACCATTTCCTTGTGGGTGGTATGGTGATGCATATGATAGACTGATCCCATATTTGTTGCAAAAATCAACAAATTCACCTGATCTGAAGCACATAGCATTATCAGTGACTATCTTGAATGGTACTCCAAACCTGATGATAATATTTTCTAGCATGAAATCCGTCACCACCTTACTTGTAGCTCTCTTAGTTGGAATGGCCTTAATCCATTTGGTAAAGTAATCAGTTGCCACCAAAATCCAACTGTGTCCCCCACCTGATTTGTCTACAATTTCCCCTATGAAGTCAATTCCCCATTGCTGAAATGGAGCATCCACAGTTACAGTCCTGAGGGGTAAAGCACCATCATATTTCAACTTTCCTGAAAATCTTTGGCAAGGGTCACACTTCCTCACTAACCTTTGTGCATCTGAAAAGAGAGTGGGCCACCAATATCCTACTCTGAGAATTTTATGAGCTATTGTTTGGGTGGTATAATGTCCACCACACAATCCTTTATGCATATCAATCAAAACATTGTTAGCCATATCCTCATCCACACATCTCAGCAGCACACCATCAAGGTTTTTCCAATATAGCTCACCTTGAATAATAACATACCTGATTGTATGTAACTTTAAAGTCCTCTTTTGACTGTCACTGAAATGGGAAGGACAATTTAGATTTTGCAAGTAGTATATAATGTCCTTGTACCATTCAGATCTTGATACATTTACATTCTCATTTTGGACTACATTAACTTGGCATGCTTCCAAGTTTGACTGTGCCATCATCTTGGCTAATCCTTGTCCTCTTATCAACTTGGTAATCTGTATGTCTATGTTGAACTCCTGTAGTTTGTTTATCCATCTACACCTTCTTCCAGTCACTTCCTGCTGAGTGAATATGTCTTTGACTGCTGCATGGGGTACATATGCAATTATATATGATCCTACCAAGTATGGTCTGAAACTTTTGATGCCTCGGACTAGTGCATATGCCTGTTTTTCCATAATATCATATTTCAACTCAGAAGCCTGCAAGGACATACTGAAGAAAGCTATGGGCTGTTCAAAACCATCTTCATTTTTCTGTAGCAAACATGCAGCAACAGTGTGAAAGGAAGCAAATGAAAATACTTGGAATGGCCTAGAAAAATTAGGAGATTTAAGAACAGGGGCCATCTTGATTGCCTCTTTGATACTCTGAAATGATTCTATTGCTTCACTTTCCCAATGGACAGTTGCATCCTTCTTCATCATCTTGGAAATGTTCCTTGTGGTTTCTGCAAAGTTGGGAACAAATCTCCTAACAAAATTTATCTGTCCAAGGAAGGACTGAACTCCTTTTACAGTTTTTGGCACTTGAATTCTGTCAATAGCAGCCACTCTCTCTGGATCTATCCTGACTCCATCCTTGGAAACAATATGTCCCAGGAGCTTTCCTTCAACTACCCCAAAGGCACACTTCTTTGGATTTAAAGAAATACCATACTCTAGTGCTCTTATGAAAATCTGCTCCAGATGCAAACAATGCTGCTCTTCTTTCTTTGAGTAAGCAGTCAAGTCATCCTGATATACAGCCACGATTGAATCAATCAACCCTGCAAAAGCAACATCCATTGCTCTTTGAAATGTAGCACCTGCATTTGTTAGCCCAAACGGCATTCTAACATATACATAAGTTCCCCATGGGGTGGTGAAGGCAGTCTTATACTGTTCTGATTCCTTTACCTTCACCTGATTATAACCTGAAAATCCATCCATCATGGATAAGAGTTCACAACCAGTCACTCTCTGCAACATAGCTTCCATATTAGGCAGTGGATAGTTATCCTTTAAAGAGGATACATTCAAGTTCCTGAAATCAACACAAAGCCTAATATCACCATTCTTTTTTCTAATTGGGACAAGGTTAGACACCCAAGTTGAATGTCTGATTGGCACAATTATTCCAGCTTCCCTAAGCTTTTTAAGTTCTTCCTGCATCTTTGGAGCCAAGGTAGGATTAATAGGTCTTTGCCTCTGTCTGAATGGCTTAGCTCCCGGCTTCAATGGGATCTCATGCTGGAATAAATCTTCCCTATAGGCTTTTAGGTCCTCATATGACCAAGCAAAAACATGTTTATACTTTTTCAGTAATGCAATCAGCATACTCCTAATGTGTGGTTTGAGCTGTTTACCAATGTATACCTTCTGAGGGGCCTGAGATGTCCCCAAATTTATCTCTTCTAAATCTTCCTTGTTTGTGGAAGATGTCTTTGTGACCAATTGGTCTCTACTGTCAAAAGCTCTTTCCAAAGCTACTAATCCTCTGGGGATTTTATTAGTCTTCAATTGAATTATCTCTTTTCCCACAAGAGTTTCTTTTCCATCTATAGTCTCTACAAAAGCTTGGAAATCAATTTCTTGATTCTCATATTCATCTATGCAGTGCAAAAATTTTAACAAGTCCCTATCATCATTAAACACTTGCCAACTGCATATATTTTCTGGTACTGCAGGCCTGATTTTAACTTCTACATTTGTAACATTTGACAAAGTGATGTCATCTGGCCTTATTGCAACATTAGCTAAGAAATCAGCCATAACATTCTTTGATCTCTCTACCCAGCCTATTGAGAATGCATCAAAAAGTTCAATGGTATCCCAAACAGCATGCTTGTATTGTTTCAATCTTTTATTTTTTGAAGCATACCTATCTCTAATTTGGGATACAATCAGCTCAGAATCACCAAATACTCTTAGCATTTTGATTCCATGTTTGAGAGCAATATTTAGGCCTAAGAGTAAAGCCTCATATTCTGTAATGTTGTTTGTGCAAACAAACCTCAGCAAGAAAGAGAATTTGAGGAGCTTACAAGTTGGAGATAGGAAAACAACTCCAGCTCCAGAGCCTTCTTTTGCACAAGCTCCATCAAAAAACATGGTCCATAAACCTTGCTGGTCCAACTCTTTACTGCAGACATTTTTCTTTTTATCTTCTCTATCATCTGAGACAACCTTGAAGTTATCACAGTCAGTGTTTACAAAGCATATCTGTTCCTCTGCTTCTTGGTCTTCCACTGTCTCTGATGATCTCTGTTCTCTGATTAGCTTAACATCCCTGCCATTCATTGGAATCATGGCATATGATAGGTCCAGCTGCATACTTCCACCAATTAGTGCTGCCCATCTTCTTGACAACAACATACCATACTGTGGCTTGATGTCAACCACTGTTATATTCATTTTATATCTTTTCTCCGGAAATGCTGCCAGTTTGAAATCTACATCCTTCATGATTCCAATAACTGGTACCTCTCTGGCATCCATAGCATAACATTTTCCACATGCCTTGTCAATTTTCAATCCAGCTTGTTGCATGATGGCCAAAGGCATGACATTTGTAGATGCTCCAGAGTCAAGCATACAATTTCTGATTATTTTTCCATTTATAACCAAGGATACATAAAATGGTTCCACTTGTGAAGGACACTTTGTCATAGTCACTCCTAAATAGACTTCAGGAGCCTCATCTTCTTCATTACACATGACATGTTTCTCACCCTGGGTCTGAGCATTTTGTACAGCTTGAAAAGGTACCCCTGAAATTAGGGATATTGTCCTATTCTTGATTTCTTCCACTTTCATGAGTTCCATAAGTGGAACAGAGACTTTTACCTGGGAGAGGACTTGAACTATATCAAATGGAACATAATTTTGTATAACAGTTGTAGCTTGCTCCACAATCTTGTTTTTATCCTGAACTGATTTAGCTTTTACTTTCATAGTTCCCTGATCATCATTCTTGTCTTGGGAACCTTTACCTTGATCTTTAGCCTGAGGGATTCTATTTTCTGGTCCTTGGGATTCATGACCTGTTCTATGTCTGAAGTTCTGTTTATTATTACCCCACTGCCTTTTTTGTGATTCAATTCCTTTATGACCATGCACCGGCTGACCTGCAGAAATATCCTCCGACTGATATGGGCTGCTTACTTGATTTTTACCTCTGAGATTGTAGTTGCTCTTGACTTGAGCAACTGCTGCAGCTGTGAAGGCCCTAATTTCCTCATCAGAAGGTCGTTGTAAGTTACTCAGAAAACTGCGTGAGTTCTGAGCATAGGCATAGTTAACTTCATCATCTTCATCATATGGGAACTGTTGGCAGCCCTGAGTTCCATCATTTGTACTCTCATCATTATCATAAAGAGTGTATCCATTGCTTATGGACATCATATTTACATCATCATCTTGCACATAATGTGGCTCATTGCATTCATTACAAGATGTAGTATTATCACACAAGGACTGAGCAATCATACACTGTAACTGTGAATGTGGCATCTGACAAATTATACACCATGGAGTATCATCAACAATATTTATAGCTTTCTTTAGAGGATCAGGAGTTTCTTTGACATGTTGAGCTCTTTGATTTGTGTTGTTACATGGGAATATAGGTTTACCATCATGCCAATTGGTATTATAAGGCATATCATGCAATGATGGCCTCTTTTCCTGCCTTTGATAGACTTGCCTATCAGGACCTATCCCTTTTTCACTTCTAGCTAATCTATAGCTTAGGTCCTTAACAACATTTGCCAATTTGTCTATCTTATCTTTAGGGGCAGATGTATTACCTTGAGTGTTCTGAGGCTTGTTTGGATTCTGCAGAATTTTCACATCATCCCTTCTGTTAGTCTTGCCTGATGCTTTCCTGTTGTTTTCAATATTCACTGTAATTCTGAAAGCATCCCTGAGAGTAGCAGGACCTTTATCTCTTAATCCATATGCAGTTTTTGCATCAAAGGCATTGATATACAATATTATGCACATTGGTTCATTTGGCCTCATGTGATGTGGCAATTTGTTTAACACTTTAGTAAATCTTGCATTAAAATCTGCAACCTGCTCATTTGACCCTTTAGTGATACTGGTGAACTCATTTACAAAAAAGCTAGGGTCAGTTTTGTCACCATATTGCTCCTTGAACATTCTTTTAAAATCATCCCATGATGAAATACTCCTGTCAGGCAGATTCTTGTACCATTCCCTTGCCTCATCTACTAAAGATTGCATGAATGACTTCATGAAAACATCCTCATGTTCAACCTCAAAGTTATCCATGACATTTTGAAAAGCTTTTAGATGATCTTCTCCTGACACTGTGTTGTTTCCTGAAAATTTAGGCACTTGCAGCCTCAGATGCTTATCAATGGGGTTAGGATACCCAGGAATACCATCAAACACCAGCTGTCTGAATCTATCTAGCTGCATTGGCTGTCTGTTTAACTGATTAACATTAATATTTCTGTTTGCATTCTGGTTTCTCACATTGTTCAGTGGTATCCTAGCATCATTCACATTTTGTCTCTCATCATTATGCTGATGTTGCACTTCATTTCTCTGTTGATGTCTCTGCACATTTGCATTCTCAAGGGTAGGAATTGAATTATTCTGGGTAGTCCTCAAAGCTTGCACTTTCTGCCTCATGTCATCTCTGATTTTCATGGCTTGCAGATACTCTAATTCTGCTCTTAGATTTCTGATTTCTTCAGCTAACTGTTCTTCCTTAGGCATGGAGGTAGATGGTCTCATACCATTCTGGTCATCATCTTCATCATCCCTCAGAGACTCGGCCTCTTCAAACCTTTTACTAGGGTCTAGAAATGGGCATTCTTGGAACACCTCTGACCTCATTCTCATGTTACCACCCTGTTGCCTCTCATATGCACCCTGAATATCAGCTTCTGCATTTGAAAAGTAGGGTACTGTCTTGTCTGAAGACCTTGGATTGTCTTGCATATCATCATTTTTTCTGGGGGAACCCTCACGACTGACTGAGACAGCTCCCTTTCTTCTGTACATCATTCTTCTTGCTACTGGTAACTCTTCAAATAAAGGATTTTGTTGGGATCTTCTCCCCTGCATATAAATTTTACTTTGACCAGTTGGGAGATTACTTCGGAGTCGCCACCTATTACTAGGAACTGTTTTCTTTTTGTAAATCAGGGTTCTTTCACAATTTCCCCAGTAGAGTCGCCAATTTCTGTTGGTGACTCGGATGGGTCACATATATATTACTGGAGATGATTAGATAGTACTTTTACTTTTCAATCCCCAGCAGAGTCACCAATTTCTGTTGGTTTTTTCCCAGACTGGATGCTTGTTCCCAGATTTCCCTACAAGGTAGCCATCAGTGATCAACAGGATCTCTGGGCCAGGGGCCAACAGTGTAGGAGATAGACTCTATATTTTATCTCCTCTTCTTCTTCAAGCTCTGCAAGACCTAGGGGGATATTCCCTACTCAACATCCATGAGATACGCATACAAGGATTGGGATGCTGTCATAAAGAAGACAAGTCCTCCTGTAAGTAGACCAAAACTGAAAGATAAGAGCAAAGGGGCTAGCTTTGGGCCTATTTGCAGTTGTAGACAGAGGACTGAGGATCCTAAAACTAATTCTAATGTCCTAATGGTTGTTTTAGAGTTTGATTATGATTTTAAGTTTGGATGCAAAGCTGGACATGGTTGTAACACAAACACAAAGCAAGATTGGTGCCTATCCAGGGCCTGGAGTCAGTAGACATACACCTGTGAATGATCAGCATGAACAGCTAAAACTAGATTTCAGGGGGATATATATGATACCTACCTAACAGATATCTCCCAATATAGAGTGTTAAGTTATCTCTACTTATGGCATCCCTACTGCAGTATACCCTTCCCAATGTTTAATCTGAAAATAGTTTAATCTACCTTTGAGCAGAAGTTAAAAGATCAGACATTCAACACAGGAATTCTATGTTCTAGAGTCTCAACATTCCTTAAATACCCAGACTCAGAAGAAAGATACATGCAATACTGGAGACAGAATTAACAAAACACATGCTAAGATAGCATTTCTCATATAAGATTAATCATGAAATCAGTGGGTTCATGCCAAAACATACAACAAGAGATACATAAACTCACAGGTTTAGCTATACAGAGCAACCAAAACGAACTGTATTGTGTTACAGAGCCAAAATGTTCAACTTTCAACAACCTAAAAATGAGTAACACAGTCTGCTTATAACAGCCAGAAAGTGTACTACAGCAATTAATTACATGGCTTTGACAAAAATCTGCCAGATACAGCCCTCAGAAGGAATGGCGCTCAGAAAATATAAATGCAGCAGACAAAGAGGAGCCTCGAGCCACGCGCCACTATCTGGAAGTCTTCCTGTCAAAAATCTGGTACCTGACTGTGCAACAATTCGCCCATGCCCCAGCACAGTCGCCATTAAGGGTCTCAACCACCCGTTGTCACCTAAAAAACCGTCGCTGCATTCAAAAAAGATTTCCTGCCAAAACACGTTCAACCGAGGGTTCAAAAATAATGCAAGGGGAAAAATCCCACATGCATGGTGTGGAGAGCCTTCCACTACTTTAAAAATAGGGCCACATGTATAATAGGTGTCGAGCATTTTGCCGCGCTCAACACACGACCCTTCGCCCACAGCCCATCACCATGACATACACTATCGGCCTACCCGACAGATCTCCTGCCGACCACAGTGGTCTCGCCGATCACAACATCTCCACAAGTCACCAACATCCCCATCGGCCAGAGGAGAACCATCGGCCAGCTCCACAAAACTCCTGCCGACCACAGTGCTCACCCTGATACACACATCCATTGTCGGTGAGACCCTCAACCATCGGCCAAGCAGAAACATCCTCTGCCAATGATACGATTCACACCGATGACCATTCCATGCTCCCCTCCATCGGCGAGACCTACGCTGATGACATCGCATCGGCCAAGCCTCCCACCGTCGGCACAATTCAAAATACCTAGGCTGACAATACAACTCTCACCGATGAACGATGGCTTCATCCCTCCATCAGCCAAACACACGCCGATGATTCTTCATCGGCCAAGCTCCTCACATCGGTAGATCGAAACAATGCTAGCCCAATACACCAAATCTTGCCGATGAACACTTGACTTACCCCATCGGCATGACCAACACCGTCGGTGGAAACACAATATCCTTTGCCGATAGGCAATAGTCTTGGCGATGGACAAGAACACCTAGGGTTTGAAAGAAGAAACCCTCCAACAAGCAAGCTCAAACTCCAGGCCAAAACGAGTGCCAACACCCTCATTAGATTAGTGTAGGAAGAATTTTCCGCACACCTAGCTTCCTTTCAGTCAATATCAAAGCTTGATCACCTTTGGTCCTAGTTGTTGGGTAGGAGTTTTTTGAGCTAATCTTAGGTTGAGTGGGAGCTTTGTGTAGAGCATTCTGTAATCTTGTTGTAGAAAAGAGATGGCATGAACATCTAGAAGATTAGAGGTGGAGAAATTCAATGGCACTAATTTTGAGTTGTGGAAACTTAAGATGGAGGACATGCTTGTTGATCGTGACCTATGGGAAACCATATCTAGTGTAAAACTAGCTGCAATGGTACAAGCTAATTGGGAACTCAAAGATCGAAAGGCTAAGGGTCTCATAAGACTCAGTCTAGCTGATTCTGTCCTATTAAATGTCCATGAGGAGAAGACCACAAAAGAACTTTGGAAGAAGTTGGGTGATGTTTATCAAGCCAAATCCCTAGTGAACAAACTTTTTCTGAGGAAGAGGTTGTATTCTCTGAAGATGGAGGATGGAGGATCTGTTGCAGATCACCTGAATGCCTTCGACATGTCAATTTCTCAATTGACATCAATTGGTGTGAAGATGGAGGAGGAGGATCGTTGTATGACCTTGCTTTGTTCTTTGCCAGTCCCATGGGATCATCTTGTGATGGCTATTGGGAGCACCACATCCACTTTCACAATGTATGAAGTGGTATCTTTGTTGTTATCTAAAGAGATGCAGAGAAAGTCTTCTGAGGCAGCCAAAGAGGCTCTTGTGGTTTGTGGAAGACCCAAGGAGAAAGGGAAAAAGAAGGACAAGAAAGATGAGAAGGGCAGATCCAAATCCTGTGGGAGATCCAAATCTGCTAGAAAGTCCAAGGCTCTCTGTTGGAACTGTGGCAAAACTAGGCACTTTTGAAAGGAATGCAAGGAAGAAAAGAAAAAGAAGGAGAATGTCCTAGATTTAGATTCTGACAAATCGCAAGATGATGGTGATGTTTTCATCGCATCCTTGGCCACCCATGCATCTGATGATGTGTGGTTGATAGATTCTAGTGCATCATTTCACATGACCTCGCATCAAAGCTAGTTTATGAAGCATGAAGAGTTTGATGGTGGAAGAGTGTACTTGGGTGACGATTCTCATCTAAAGATTGTTGGTCATGGAAGAGTCTCAATCTGATTCTTGTTGGTATATAGATTTGCACTATCACATATGGCTGATTATATTGACTCTTTCCCCAGAAAAACACATAGTGAAAATAAGTACCAACAGTTGGTAAAGTTGTAGTTTTTCTATCAACTTACCTCTACGTGTAGAGGAGTAGCTCCCTTGTTTGATAAATTATAGGTTTTTGAGAATGAAATATAATTAAAGAAAGGTTTGGAAGATGAAGACAATGGGTTTACGAGCATTGACTCATCTAGCATACACAAAGTTCAATAATCTCACCAAAACAAATATAAGAATACTTCTTAAACTGTTACAATGAGTGTAGTATTTGAAAGAAGAAATGATTCAGGAGATATTCAACATATGTTGAAACATTATCTAATAACCAATTCCTTCAAGACTAGTTGTTATTCCACATTGCAGATGCAAATTTATGTAAAGAAAACCATCATCCATCAACATAAGAAGAATGAATAATGTTAAGAAGATATTTGAGATCACACAATCCAAAATGCTTCTTATTTCTCCACACTGAGTCATACAACTCTATTCCTTATAACATCCTTATAAATGTGAAAGCCAAAAAGTCCCTATTACAAACACCAAGCCTTGTATATATAGACTTGTCTTAGTAACCAACTTTATAACTACCTTATAACCACTTCTTGTAACTACCCAAAATACGTTATGCAAATAAAAGTGCCTTTTAGGTAACCTTTATATATTGTTTCAAAAAGTCCCTGAGAGAATAAAATGCACTTTTCACCTTAATTACAAAAGAGTGATATAAAGTCACTTTCATGGAAAGAGAACTAAAACCTATCAAAACTTTGAAAAGTAGACCAATAAGATGAATCTCATGAGAGACTATCAGGTTTTGTCCTCGCCATGGTTGACACCATCTGAAGATGTTTCTATTGCTCTAGATTGTTGTGACGGGAAGGTAGACTTTGTTTTGTATACTCTGAACATCCTCACTGCTGCGGCTATCAGTTTATTTTTGGGAACAATTACTCCCGTCATGCGAAGCTTCCATTCTGATTGATCTTTATGGACATCATTCAAATTAGTCGATAAATTGATATGTGATCAATACCAGAATTGACATCCATGAAGATGAGGTTCAATTTATCCATAAGTCCTTCATTGAAAACCTGTTTGTTGAACAACCTTGTGTTAATCATTTCTTCAAAACTTCTTTTGATAGTTTGGGCTTCTAAAGCTGAAAATTTATCTATCTCAATTATATCAGGATCGATTGTCAATAAATCAATCTGAATATTCTTCTTCACCTGCTCGCAAACTTCCAAGAACTTTTCTTGGGCTACCAACACTTGTCTTATATTAGACAATTTCCATTCAACTGAAAATAGCCAAGAACTAGATTGATTTTCTTCAATGTTTTGAAAGACTTTTTCAGCAAGTAATATCTCATTATCAGTTTTGATCATCTCACCAAGGTCTCTGGATATTCCCTGCCATAACAATTCTTCTTTTTGGATACCTCTCATTTCATTCTCAATCTCTTCCCTCTTTGTTTCTGCTTCATCAAATAGACTCCTTGCCTACTCAAAGAAACTGAAAGCTTTTGATTTCATATGTTCAACCCACTTTTCAGTCACCTTTCCATACAACTGATATTTGCTGACACTCTCAATAATTTCCTTTTCAACATTACTTTCAAGAGAGAAATTAGTGGAGGAAGAAGAAGCCTCAAGAGGCAAACCTGATGTATCTATGATGGCTTTGAGATAAGATGTCAAAACTTGCACCTATTGCTTTAGTTGCTCTTTCATATGTCTTTCCTTCTCTATTCTTTTTATTAACTGGGCAGCCAATACTTGAAAGTTTTGCATGTCACCCTCATATGTAGATGGACCAAGATCTACCTTAGTGATGTTAAAATCACTTTCTGTGGCCTCATTCAAATTCTTTTCTGAAATAGGTTGTGCAACCTCAACACAAAGATTGCCTGATGAAGAATCCACTACCATCCTTGATGTGACCTTTATCTTTTTAGATTTGGGAGACCTTTGTAGCAAATGAGAGACTGTATCAAAATCTAGCATGATTAATTGAGCAGTGTTTCTTTTTCTTGACAAACTTTGTTGCAACCAGGAAGAAGAAGGATTATGTGAGGATTCTAGAATATTTGTGGAAAGAGGTACTATGTTTGAGGGAGGCATATGCTCACTGAATATATTCATAGGTGGCAGGAGTGGAAATTGTAATGCATGAGGTGAACAAGGTGTTTCATGAGAAGGAGAAAGAACAAGGGGTAAAGGAGAGGTATTCAAATGCTCAACATTTTGATGGGTTACTTCAGGACTTGTAGACTTGTTTACCTCAACTATTTCCTGTATGGGAGGCAATGCATTCTCTTTCATTTTTGTTTTCCCTCTTTTTTGTTTTTCATCATTTTCACAGATGCTCTTAGTACCCTTTCTTCTAGATGGATCTTCTCCATCATCTCCTCCTTGAGTACTCTTATGGGAACCATTTCTTAAAGATGGAGAATGAGAACTAAAAGAGGAAGAAGAAGAATTCGAATGCTTATTTTTTCTACTTGATGATAAAGTATTATTACTTGTCGGTTTAGTAGCTATTGCCTTAGTAGCCTTTTTCTTTACCCAAGCTTTAGTCCTTTGAATGATATGTGCAGTTCTTGTAGCTAAAACTTTGACCTCCTCATTAGCCCAATTGATAGGTGGTAAAGACTGTGTTTCAATTTTATCAAAATACACAGGATCAATCAATTCTGAACCATCTTCCTCAATTCCATCTATGTTACAATCTTGTTTGAATTCTCTAATCTGTGGGATGGTCATCCTCATCCAGTCCCCTTTACGTACCTCAAAATCATTTTCACAGTCTTCCCAAAAGTCTTCAAGTTCTAGAAAGTGACAATATCCTGTACCAAGCCATACATTATCTCTGACATATCCTTTACTGTCAAAAGGGAATCTCATAGTATAGGCATACAAGCTAATTTTTATCAAAGATCTCTCTATGTTTTGAGCATCTGTAGAAGATTTGCAGCTGTAATGGCTAAGACCAATGGGAAATGGAACTCCAGGTTTCCTCTTGTCTTTGCATTTCTTGTTAAGTGAACCAATTTGCCTGCATAGTTCTATCAATATCATCTTGTCATCTACATATCTAGGTAACTTATATGGATATCCATCAAACCCACCAACTCGCAGATAGGTAAATCTAGGATATTGGATGAAGTAACTCCCATATATTTTGATCAAACTAGCAGCTTCTGGTGATATCCGGAGTGTAGTGTTACCTTGAAGTTCTCTTACTGTTAACATTGTGAAAGCATCATTTACTTTGCGGTAGTGCTTGTAACTTTGTTCTAGTTGCAACTGAGGATAATGATCATAGATCTATGTCATGTTATCATAAATTCCTTTAGTAGCAAGACCTGGCCATGATTTCATGCATGTAATTGCATAAAATAAGTAAGAGGACATGTAGAAATGTTCATTCAATTCAAAATTGGTCAACTGATAATGCAAATTGTCACTAATAATGCTGCCCCAATCAATAAACTGAATTCGTACACAAATAACATTTACAAAGAGAAACATCCACATTTCAAAATTGGCTGCTTTTTCATCTACCATCACCATATGAAGTAGGACAATCATATTTCAAATATCCTCTATGAAACATGATCTGTGAAGAACTTTAGGCAACTGTGATTTTCCTCCTTTCAGTGTATGTAACCAATGTTTTCCAATGGTATTGAGGCACTGATGTTGTCTTTCATCAAAATATTGATGAGCAAGCTTCTTATCTATGTTCACAAACTAATCCCTGATAGGTAATCTGAAAGCTATACCAATTGAAACACTATCCAACTTGACAATAAGTTTCTCATCAATGGTTCTGATCTCTCTGGTTTCCAGTTTGTAATGTTTCATACATTCTAGAACCAAGTCTGTGCATTGGACTGCCACAAAAAAACTAGCTACTTGGGCGAATCCACTGTCAAACAATTTCTGAGTCATGGGTGATTTCTTTTCTTGTTTCATTGTCTCCCAGAAATCTGTCAAAATGCCCCAAAGAGGTATCTGATATTTCTGGAAGAGTGGATTCAAGTACTGAGAGAAATTCAAACCCCTGGTATCTAAATTTCATGATGAAATGTTTGCAATAGGCTATGAAAACTTTTTGTGTTTATTCCTTTTCAAAGTTTTATTGGACTGTTATAAGAGGTTTTTGTTTTGGCAATGTGCAAATTGTTGCAATGAATTTCAAATTTGGAAAGACATATCATTCAACTAGAAGGTAGAAGAAGTGTTCATACCTGGCATCTTCATTGACTAGTCATGATTGCACTGCAAGAGGACTGCATTTGGTGATGTCCATACTTCTGTATTTCTTCACAAAGCTACACCTCTTGTATGACAAATAAATCAATCTATAGAAAATTCACGTGTTGGCTTGTGATTTCACATCTTACACCCATATCAGCTTGGGATATGTACTCAAACAATAAGCATAACCTACAAACCAATTTTCTGATCAAAGACTTCCTTCGTAGAGATTGTCAATGGAAAGCAAGCATTTCACTTCAATGCAACAAGAATCTTGTGATTTTGATTTTAGACTTTATAGTTTCTGCATAGCAAATCAGCCTTTCATGATGTTCACTCATCTTTGCCACAAATCTTGTTGTACTAACAAACACACTGTTATACACAAATGCATATGCATAACTTTCAATTAGTAGCCACCTTGATAAACCATCATCTTAGTATTAGAACATGTTCAAAATAGCTGTGTTCCCATTTCCTCTAGCTGACTGTCAAATCATGTGTTGTGATTGTTATTTCCAAATAACTACGAGTTGTGCTTCTGTCAATGATTTAAAGTCGTGTTCTATGAGATATACTTTCTTCAAGTTCCAAATAATCATGTTATCTGCATGATAACCTTCGGCTCTTTCATATTGTAGAAAACTAACAAAAGAATGATGGCAATGCACCCGACTTTTAGTCCTTCGAAACCCTTAGTTTTGTGAAACCTCAAGGTGGCGAGCATCTGTCGTCGACATCATGCCAACATGCAGTACTATGTGTGTTTTAAGATGACTGTTGCATGGCCAAAATCAATCAACAAAAAGAGACCACGGCATAATGGTATGTTACCTCCTATGTGCCATCTTCAAATTTTGAGCCAGAGACTTCACAACGAGTGCCAAGGTTGTCGATGGAGTCTAGAAACCCGCAAAGAGCAAAAATAGTAGTAAATCTGCAATCACAGCAGTTCTATGAAGTTTTCTATCATGGAGAACAACCATTCGCAAGATATTCCAAAAGTCGCAGCCCATATACTGAGAGGAAGAGAGCGACAACAATTGAGAAAATAGGTTCCTAAATCTTGGGCAAGAATGATTTGTCACTTAACAGACTAAAGGCAGGCAACATTGCATAATGTAAGGTTGGCACAGACCATGTTGCCTATAAATTGAAACAAGCATAAACCATCCTCTGGCATAGTATTATGTGTCTGTTCAAATCCATGATGTGCTTACAAAAATCTCTAGCCATCCTATGGCCCATCTCTTTTGTTGTACAAGAGTGTTTGGACCGTTTCCTAGTGCACATCCCATGAAAGCTGGCAGCTCGAGTATTTGGCTTGAAATAGCCTTCCCTTAGTCTACAGAATGTATTTACTGAAGTCAGGATCAACCGATACAATTGTCTTTGGTCTTTCAAACAAACTAAATCTGAAAATGGGCTCGCAGTGGCATTTCGTGGTGTAGACTGTTGCCAATTTCTCTTGATTACCTTAAGTCTACAGTTTGAGGACGTTACGTGAGGCATGCTCTTCCCCATCATACAAGGGACAGTGAGAATGTGGTAATTGTATGCCAACCAACTTCTATCGCATGCCATGATGCTCGGTGGAGGATGGCATAAAATAAGTTTGAGGTTCAACGTTTTCATCTCACGAATGTGACACCTGTCGACTATGCCACTTTTTCTGACATACATCAGTCACGTATTACTGAAAGGTAAAACCAATCGGTGAAATAACATGTATAGTGGTCATGGAAGCTTAATCTTTTAGTTGAAGACGTGTGACAACTAAAGTTTGTGGACCGAAAACATAGATGGTCGATTCCTTAACCATCAGATAGAACTAAGGAAATAATTGGAAACCCTTCATGCCATTGGAAAATTAGAATTGAGTTTTAATGATAGTTATGAATAACAATATGGCAGGGAGGTGTTTAAAAGAATATTCCCAGAGATGATCATGGACACAAAAATTGTAACCAACTTTTAACGCAAGTAACAAATGAATTTTAACACCTTGGCTATTCGTATTTTATGCCCCCACTTTATTTACTTGCTTCATAAAAGAAAAATGTGCAACTTGTGATTTGAATAGAAACGATGTTTACTTCGCGGTTGTCACAAGTGAATGTAAACTTCTTGCATCGGTAAAAAGTGAATATGAACAACTTAGACAAACTTCACAAGTTGCACACACTTAGCGAAAAGGAGAAATTGGTACGAGTTTGGTGTGGATTAAAAGTAGATGCAAATGGACTTGGGGAGAAGCAAAAATTAACGCGGACTTAATCAAAACTAAAAATAGACACAAAGCAAAATGTGACTAAGTGGTGAGTTTTGCCTTGGGACAAAATTTGTTTTGACATTTAAATGGAGGGAAAAATGAGACGAGGGAAGACTTATGATAACAAATTAAGATTTAAAAGTTTACAACGTGACCCCAAATGCATTTGAAACTAAAAATACGACTTCACACAGATGTTTAAATTTTGTAAGAAGATTTTATATTCTGGATAGAAGGATCGGCGCAAATAATTCCTTGATGGATGAGTGAAGGGGGTCAGTGGGGTTATGCACATCCTAGGCCTAGCATAGAACTTGCTTTCTATAAGTATGTTGAATGATGTAGGTGTGTAGGCTGTCTTTTTGAAGGATGGATGCAAGATGACTAGAGGATTTATGGTGCTTGCGAAGGGTACTCAGAGAGGTACTCTATTTTAGCTGGAGGCATGCACTTCATAGTGCAAAAGCTCTTCTGACTTGAAGAAAAGAGCTGTAGTCACTTCATCCCCACCATCTGAATGAGCAGTGAAAAAATCTTTTGTAACACATTCTGATGGTAGTGCACATGCTTTGGAAGTTAAACTTCATGCTAAAAAGACTATGTTATGGCATTTGAGATATGGCCACATTGGTGATAAGGGTCTTAGAACCCTAAAAAATAAAAACCTCATTGAGGGGTTAAATGATTGTAATCTCAAGTTTGACTTTTGCTAAAATTGTGTATATAGAAAGCAAAACTGTGTTCAGTTTTACTCTAGTTCTCACAAGTCTTCTAGTGTATTGTATCTTATTCATTTTGATGTGTTTGGTCCTGTTAATGTTCCTTCGATTTCCAAATCTATATATTTTGTATCTTTTATAGATGATTATAGTAGAAGGACATGGTTTTATTTTATCAGAGGAAAGACTGAAGTCTTTAGTTGGTTTAAAGAGTTTAAAGCTTTTGCTGAAAATTAGACTAGTAAAAAGATTAAGTGTTTGAGAACTAATAACGATGGTGATTTTTGTTTGGCAGAGTTTGATAAGTTCTATAAAGAGAAATGGATTGAAAGACATAAGACAACTCCATACACCCCACAGGAAAATGGAGTTGCAGAGAGGATTAACAGGACATTGATGGAGAAGGCTAGGAGTATGCTTAGTGGAGAAAGCCTCAAACAAAAGTTTTGGGCTGAAGTTGTAGCCACTGCTTGCTATGTGGTAAATAGATCTCCTACATCAGCTCTTGTTGGTAAGACACCTATGGAGGTGTGGTCTAGTAAGAAGCCTTCAGTTAGACATCTTTGTGTTTTTGGGTGTGAGGCATATGCACATGTGCCTAGGGAGAAACAATCTAAATTGAAGAACAAGGTTGTTAAGTGTATCTTCATTGGCTATGGTGTCAGTGTGAAAGGATACAAGCTTTGGGATCCTGTTGCTAAAAAAGTTTTGTATAGTAGAAGTGTTATCTTCAGAAAGCTAACACCATCTTCCATTGTTATACAACCAGAATAGACAGAAAAGAAAGAGGAAATAGAATCTCAACCTCGGTAATTAAGGAGGTCTACATGAACAAGGAAGCAACCTGATAGGTTTGGTTATTCATTGCTTGATTCTAGTTGTGCTTTTGCCTTGCTTACTAACACTAATGAACATAGAACTGTGAAAGAGGCTATAGGCATGAAAGATGCAGGTTCCTGGAAGGAGGCCATGGAAGATGAGATGGCTTCTTTGGAGAAGAATAAAACATGGGACTTGGCACCTTTTCCTGAAGGACATAAACATGTTGGATGCAAATGGGTGTTCAAGAAGAAATTTAGTGCAGATGGCAGTGTTGAAAAGTACAAGGCCAGATTGGTTGCGAAGGGGTATTCACAAGTGGAGGGAATTGATTATGGTGAAATTTTCTCTCTTGTTGCAAAGCTGACATCTATTCAGTTCCTATTATCTCTTACAGCAGCTTATGACTTAGAGGTGGAGTAGATGGATGTGAAGACAGGTTTCCTTCATGGTGATTTGGAGGAAGAAATCTACATGTCACAGCCAGAGCATTACATAGAGAAAGGTAAAGAAAATTTGGTTTGCAAGTTGAAAAAGTCTTTGTATGGTTTGAAGCAGTCTTCTAGGATGTGGTACTTGAAATTTGATGCCTTTGTGTTCTCAATTGGATATTTGAGATCAAAATTAGATCATTGTGTGTATTACAAGTTTGACAATGATTGCATTCTCATTATTGCATTATATGTTGTTAATTGGGAATGGTAAGAATATGATTTCTGATTTGAAGTCTCAATTGTCAACATAGTTTGAGATGAAAAATCTAGGGGCAACTAGGTACATTCTAGGAATGGAAATCAGAAGAGATAGCTAATAGAAAACTTTGGGTAACCCAGAGTAAGTATGTGAAGACCGTGTTGGATAGGTTTAGCATGGCAGATTGTAGACCATTGTGTGTTCTTGTTTCATTGGGGACAAAGTTTTTTGTTAATGATTGTCCAAAATCTCCTAGTGAGGTGGAGGACATGAGCAAAGTACCTTATGCTAGTGTTGTTGGCAGTTTGATGTATGCCCAAGCATTGAGATTCCTTAGTCGATTTATGACAAATCCTGGATGGGTACATTGGGATGCAGTTAAGCGAGTGTTCAAATATTTGAGGGGTATTTCTAAGTATTCCATATGTTATCATGATAATGTTACAGGACCTCCACATTCAATTTGTATTTGTGGATTTGTGGATTCTAATTAGGTAGGTGACATTGACAGCAGGAGATCCACCAGTGCATATGTGTTCACAATGTTTGGTGGTACAATTAGTTGGATGAGTAAGCAATAACCTATTGTTGCTTTGTCCATGATAGAAGCTGAGTACATGGCAGCAACTAATGCTTGTAAGGAATCCATTTGGCTTAAGAGATTGTGTTTAGATATGGTGTTGATGTAGGATAGATTACGATTTGTTGTGACAATCAGAGTGCAATTTGCCTTGTGAAGAATCCAACTTTCCATGCCAGAACAAAGCATATTGATGTACAGTTTCACTTCGTGTGAGACATGGTAGAGGATGGGAAGGTAAATTTGGAAAAGATATATAATTTGAAGAATGTTGTAGATGCATTGACAAAGCCAGTGGGCACAAAGAAGTTCAGATGGTGTTCGGAGTCTATGGACCTCTTGGCCTATAGTAGTTAAATCATGTTATTTCTATTGGCTCTTGCAAGGTGTTTGACAAGTGCGAGAATGTTAGGAATTAAGGTGTCTCAACCTTGGTAATTCCTTGTATTATTTCATTGTATTTATTTATTTATTCCCTATTGTATAATTTGGACGTAAATCCTATGTTGTCATATTGTGGGAGTTGGCACGGTGATGTGTCATCCTACATGGCATATGACCACATGTAAATTTGTCCTCACATGAGGAGATAGGCATCCCACTTAGTGGTAGGAATATTTTGCCATGTGTTAGCATCTTGGAATGTGTGTAAGGGAATATTGATTGAAACGGTCATGATAGATTCCTATGACAAAGTTATGACATGTAAGAGTCAGAAATAGAAGATCCAATGATAGGTATGGACATGTGTTGAGAAGCATCTTTTAGCACCACAAGGTGGATTGTGCCATGTTGTAAGAGAATATGCTATTTATAGCCTGTGTATGATAGATTCTCCTACAGCTATAAGTTATGACAGGTATGACAGATTCTATGATGGTTGTAAGAGTCGTAAGAGCATCTGTCATAACACATTTTAGAAATAGGCAACCTCATTAGGATGGGGTGACTTAACAATTGTCAAGAACATCCTACAGTGTTGGACAAGTGTCCGTAGGCATGGGTTTTGGCCTTGTATTTGTTATATAAATAGGTGCTTTGGAGAGGTGATGCATTATATGATTGATAGGTACTGTTATGTTGCTGGATCATCTCTAGATACGAGTGTCGAAGATTCCCACAAGAGCATTGGCTATGTGACTGTATTGTAACCTTCATTGTTTATTGAATACATTTGAGCTGTGTTTTGGAGTGTGGGGTTTTTTACGCGATAAGGGTTTTCCCCATGTATATCTTGTGGCTCTTCTTTTGTCTTTCATTCTTGTGTATGTGTTTGCTACAATATCTCTGTTAGTGGGTTAACATAATCTATAATTGTAAAGATAAAATTGAATTTGCACTCTCCTTCCCTCATTAGATTAGTGTAGGAAGTGATTTCCACACACTTAGCTTTCTTTCAATGGAGTCTTGGAGTGAAAATGGTAGAATTATGTTGCATTAAGAAATTGATTTGTTAAGGGGTGAGCTCCAATTTATAGATTTTTGGAGTCTCAATTGGATGGTTGGGACTGAATTGAGAGATCAATGGATGAGGATTCTTGAGAGCTCTCAAGAAAGGAGAGATTGACAAGTGTCATGATAGGATTGGTGGATGGAAGATGTCCTTGGATCAAGGAGGAATGAAGGGTTGAGATTTGACTTTGGGAAGATTGGAGGGATGAGATTGACTTGATAAATAGGAGGTATGGGTTAGATTTGATTAGAATTTTAAATTGGGAAGCATGGGTACATGACCAATTTAAAATTAGAGGAAAAGGGATGAGTTGGAATTTATTTAAATTTTAAACTGGGAGCATGGGTACATGCTTAATTTAAAATTGAAGGAATAGTGGATGGAGGACAAAAGGACCTTTGTACATGGGTCCTTGACCATGCCTTTTTTAAGAAGGCCATGTGGACATGTACAAGAGGCCCATGCCTTTGTACATTTGGAGGAATGGAGAGGATTTGACCATGATTAGATTAGAGATTAGGTTGTGCAAGTGGGGGATTAGGTTAGTTAATTAGGTTAAGGTGACCTAATCAAAAGTGTAGAAAATAGAGAATTAAATAAATGTAAATATTTATTTAATTTATGGGATGGGATAAAGGGATATCAGATAAATTAAATTTATCTAATGTTTGAATTATAGAGGATAGGGATAAATGATTAATAAATCATTTTTGCTAGGGCTAGGTACCAATGCAGGCATGAATGAATAGTAAATAGTACATGAATAGTGATTTTAACAATAAAATATTGTAAAATCACATATTGAAGGGGAATTGGTTAATTAAATATCTAAACATGCCTTTATTGAGTTAATTGTGGAGAAATGGTAGTTTAGGGTTGTCTAGAGATGATTAGTGATGGTTTAGGGATGCATAGGGATGGATTGAGGATAATTAAGAATGAATTAGGGATGTTTAGAGATGGTTAGTGATGGTTTATGGATGAATTAGTGATGACACGAAGAGTGGACAATTTTAGGTGTCTACATTTTGCCCCTCTTTGAGATGTTGCAAAGCAACATCATTTCAAAGAAAGATAAAACATAGCATTGGATAGAATAAAGAAGAAAGTGATGCGATTAGCAATAAAGATGCCCCAATCACTCAAAGCAAGAGTGACAAGGAGGAATGATGGTAAAGATGATGGTAGGGATGATGCCCCCTTGAGAGGACAGGTGGGTTGAAGAGCATGGGTGTGCTCTCGAAAGGATGAAGACAGTTGGATTTGAAGGACCACATGGATTGGGAGATGAGAAAGGATGGGTGATTTGGAGGAAGGGGGCGATGCGAGATAAATGATAGGATAAATGATTAAGAAGAAGGATGGGATGAAAGGATTAAGGAGGATAGTGGATGAATGCAACCTTGTCTAGATGTGTGAGGAACAAAACTTAGAGCACAAGTCCTTAGTGCACAAAAGGTATTGAATGACCTTAGATGGAAAAGGACAACTAGTATGTAAAAATTTGTTCCAACACACACAAGATATGAATATTAGTTGGAGAATGCCAATACTTGACCCCATGGATTATGTGTTATGTTGCACTGATAAATGAGATCCATACTTATTTGATATGGGATGAGACATTATGCACCAAGGTATAAGGAACTAGGGTGATAATGTGTCCCATGCATAAAAGCCAACCGATTAGGTCACAAGAAACCCTATGCCATAATAGCACCATGATATGGAAGACCATGATACTACTGTGGCAGGTACATTACAAGGACCCATATTGATGCAAGATAAAAGATAATGCATATACACAAGCAAGCACACATGCACAAAATGATTCATAGACAAACAAGATGTTGCCCCTGGTCAAGCTGGAAAGCCAAAGATTGATGGATTCATGATGACTGATTGTGTCATTGACCATAAGAATAACATGAGGATTGGGAATGATATATCCCAATGATGATGATGATGGATGTTGTGAATCAAAGGCTTGCAGCAAGGCTAGGAACAAGACCATGGATGTGATTGGATGATTTGGATTATGATGCTTAGCTTGGGATGCTCATTGATAAGGATGATCTTGTGATTTTGGATGTTATGGAAATTTGGATATTTGGGGATTTGGATTGTTGGGAGTGGATTTCATTGGGTTGCATGAGGGTAGACTTTAGCTAGATACCAATGACAAGGGAAAGCCAAGTCTATCGACTAGGCACGATGGGGTGACGGGGATGAAGTGATAAAGGGATAATGGATAATGGATAAGAACAATGAGTGATAAATGGCTAGTGGATAAGTGATAGGTAGGTGATGGATAGGGAGAGGATAGGATGGGGAGAGGTGAATAGAAGAAGTGTGAAGATGATCTCCAAAGACTACATTGCTTAGGAAGGGAATGCCCCACTCTAGATGTGTCATGCATGAACCATGTGTCATGATGGTGGGGATGGATGGACATTATAGGATATGCTTAAAAGGAAGGTATGTCAAGGAGTGTGCAAGGCATGTCTTACATATATTGTCCCTGTCCTTAAAAGGATCACTTGATAAATAGGAGGTATGGGTTAGATTTGATTGGAATTTTAAATTGGGAAGCATGGGTACATGACCAATTTAAAATTAGAGGAAAAGAGATGAGTTAGAATTTATTTAAATTTAAACTGGGAGCATGGGTACATGCTTAATTTAAAATTGAAGGAATAGTGGATGGAGGACAAAAGGATCTTTGTACATGGGTCCTTGACCATGCCTTTTGTAAGAAGGCCATGTGGACATGTACAAGAGGCCCATACCTTTGTACATTTGGAGGAATGGAGAGGATTTGACCATGATTAGATTAGAGATTAGGTTGTGCAAGTGGGGGATTAAGTTAGTTATATAGGTTTAGGTGACCTAATCAAAAGTGTAGAAAATAGAGAATTAAATAAATGTAAATATTTATTTAATTCATGGGATGGGATAAAGAGATATTAGATAAATTAAATTTATCTAATTTTTGGACTATAGAGGATAGGGATAAATGATTAATAAATCATTTTTGCTAAGGCTAGGTACCAATGCAGGTATGGATGAATAGTAAATAATACATGAATAGTGATTTTAACAATAAAATATTGTAAAATCACATATTGAAGGGGAATTGGTTAATTAGCTATCTAAACATGTCTTTATTGATTTAATTGTGGAGAAATGGTAGTTTAGGGTTGTCTAGAGATGATTAGTGATGGTTTAGGGATGCAGAGGGATGAATTGAGGATAATTAGGAATGAATTAGGGATGTTTAGAGATGGTTAGTGATGGTTTAGGGATGAATTAGTGATGACACGAAGAGTGGACAATTTTAGGTGTCTACATTTTGCCCCTCTTTGAGATGGTGTTGCGAAGCAACATCATTTCAAAGAAAGATAAAACATAGCATTGGATAGGATATAGAAGAAAGTGATGGGATTAGCAATAAAGATGCCTCAATCACTCAAAGCGAGAGTGACAAGGAGGAATGATGGTAAAGATGATGGTAGGGATGATGCCCCCTCAAGAGGATAGGTGGGTTGAAGAGCATGGGTGTGCTCTCAAAAGGATGAAGAGGGTTGGATTTGAAGGACCACATGGATTGGGGGATGACAAAGGATGGGTGATTTGGAGGAAGGGGGCAATGCGGGATAAATGATAGGATAAATGATTAAGAAGAAGGATGGGATGAAAGGATTAAGAAGGATAGTGGATGAATGAAACATATACATGCCCAATATAATGCAACCTTGTCTAGATGTGTGAGGAACAAAACTTAGAGCACAAGTCCTTAGTGCACAAAAGGTATTGAATGACCTTAGATGGAAAAGGACAACTAGTATGTAAAAACTTGTTCCAACACACACAAGATATGAATATTAGTTGGAGAATGCCAATTCTTGACCCCATGGATTATGTGTTATGTTGCACTGATAAATGAGAGCCATCCTTATTTGATATGGGATGAGACGTTATGCACCAAGGTATAAGGAACTAGGGTGACAATGTGTCCTATGCATAAAAGCCAACCGATTAGGTCACAAGAAACCCTATGCCGTAATAGCACCACAATATGGAAGACCATGATACTACTGTGGCAGGTACATTACAAGGACCCATATTGATGCAAGATAAAAAGATAACGCATATACACAAGCAAGCACACATACACAAAATAATTCATAGACAAACAAGATGTTGCCCCTTGTCAAGTTGAAAAGCCAAAGATTGATGGATTGATGATGATTGATTGTGTCATTGACCATAAGAACAACACGAGGATTGGGAATGATGTATCCCAATGATGATGATGATGGATGTTGTTGATGATTTGGATTATGATGCTTAGCTTGGGATGCTACTTGATAAGGATGATCTTGTGATTTTGGATGTTATGGAGATTTGGATTGTTGGGAGTGGATTTCATTGGGTTGTGTGAGGGTAGACTTTAGCTAGATACCAATGACAAGGGAAAGCCAAGTCTATTGACTAGGCATGATGGGGTGATGGGGATGAAGTGATAAAGGGATAATGGATAATGGATAAGAACAATGAATGATAAATGGCTAGTGGATAAGTGATAGGTAGGTGATGGATAAGGAGAGGATAGGATGGGGAGAGGTGAATAGAAGAAGTGTGAAGATGATCTCCAAAGACTACATTGCTTAGGAAGGGGATGCCCCACTCTAGACGTGTCATGCATGAACCATGTGTCATGATGGTGGGGATGGATGGACATTATAGGATATGCTTAAAAGGAAGGTATGTCAAGGAGTGTCCAAGGCATGTCTTACATATATTGCCCCTGTCCTTAAAAGGATCACAAGCAGGGAAGGAGGATGAAAGGATGATAGGATTGGATGGGAGATATGGATAAGAGATGATAGGATAAGTGGATAGAGCTAGTGAAGGGGATTAATAGATAAGTAGATGGATGATAGGATGAGGATGGGGAAATGCGATGAATGGGGAGATAATAGGCTAGGTGAGAATTGTCCCCAAGTGTAGGGTGTAAATGGAAAAGCAATTATGCATGATTCCCATAAGGGGTTTTCATCATGGTACTTACCCAAGGTGCCACAAGGAATCATTTTCACCATTGAATGAATTTATGTATCTTTACTTTTTTATTTATTTAAATTTTTTCTTTGGATTTTTTGGAATATTTGGGTAGGATGGATAGATTTGGATAGAGGAAGAGGATGATATGTAGGATGAGGGGGGCTCAAGTCTCTATTTCCATAGTAAGGTGAAAGTATCCCATTTGGATGGATGGTGCATGTGGACCATGTCAAATGTAAGGACATGCATGTATGTTGGTAGTTGGAGAATAATGGATCATGGATGGATGGCGATAATGGATTATGATATGGATTATGGATGGGTGGATGCTTACATTAATAAATATTTATTATGTATGGATGGATGATGGAGGGATTATGCAAAAGCATGGACCATAGGGATGTGATGGGGAAGATATGCGAGATAGGGGATATAAGATGGAGGCATGAAGGCATGTGGGAATGCTATGGGAATTAAGACCAAACAGTTGCACATATCATAATGGATTTTGAAGATTATATTTGGGATGGGGAGTGGGAAGCAATGGTGATGTGGGATTTATGATGGATTCATGGGATCACAATGGGGAATTCTAGGATTGTCGATTTGGGAATTTAGGGACCCAAATGAACTTATGATTTTGAGGATTTTTTGATGGGGAGCGGGATTTTTGGGATGTGGGGATAGAGTGGGATGTGGATGCTCCACTTAGATTGATTTCTTGTTCTTTAGGGACCCACACCATTTTTTTTCTTTTGGAGGTGTGGGCTTATGTAGCCTTTTAGATGGGTTGTTCTTGGATGTTGTGTATTGATGTCCTACGACATGATACCCTTTAGGTTTTTGTGGATCTTTTGCTTTATGTAGGGAGGCATAAAAATTATTATTTTTGAATCCCATGGAAGGTTTGATAGCTTCATGTTTGGGTGATGTGTGTTTTGGTTGGTCTTGATTAGGATATTTAGGGGAGCAGGATTTATGGATGGGGATATTAAGGATGGGGGATAAGGGGATTTGAGGATGGGGATATTAGGAGTTGGGAGGAGTGGAGGAAGTATGGATTTAGGGAGGTGTATGGTCACATGCTTTTGGGATTTGTGGATGAAATAAGATGCAGGAGTGATGGCGGCATATGATTTTGAGGTGCACCAGGTTTGGTTTTGGAAGAAGTGGATTTGGGAGGTATTTTAGTGTACCAACATGCTTAGATTGTTTTCCTTGGGATGTATAGCCAAGGCCATGTGCATGTGGATGGATTTTGACATGGATGGGCTCCAAAATGTCATTTTAAATGAAGGCCTATGCCTTTACCATGATAGTTCATGTTATAGAGCATAAGTTGTGCAATGAGATGGAAGTTGTTTTGGAAACATGACACAAGTCCATTATTAGATGAAGGGGGGTGAGTGGTGGAAAAAAGTTGTTCCTATCCTATGAGAGAACCACAATGGAGGAAGGTAGTGGGAACAAGATGATAAGATAGTGGATTTAGGATGGGGTCGATAGGTGATGGTAAAGGCTTGATGGGAGATGGTAAAGGATTAATATGAGAGGATGGGGGATTAATAAGAGATGGTATGGGAGCGATAGTAAATGGTGTGGGATTAGGAATAGGAATACATGGGATGCATGGATCATGATTAGGATGGGGGTTGGATGTTTCAACATACTTTGGACTAGTCTATTGGCATAGCTGAATTTGCATTGATGGTGTGATGGGGGGGGGAGAATGTAGCTTGACTAGGCTCCTTGTATGGGGTAGATGGAGGAGAGAATGATACTTTGGATAGGAAGATGGATACAATGGAGGAGGATGGTTTGGCTTTTATGGGTGTGAGGTGAATGATGGGGTCATCAATGACACATGTAGGTGATTAAGGAAGAGTGGGGTGACAGGATTCTACAAGTTTGTTCTCATTTTTCTCTATACTCTTAGCGAGGAGTCCTTGGAGAAAGGATGATATAGATTTAGTAGTTGATTTTGATAATGGACTAGATTGGGAATTCGGTAGTGGGGTAGATGTTGAGGTTGATGGATAATGAGATGGTGGATTTGGATAGGAGAGATTCGGATAAGGACGTGGTAGATTTGGATAAGTGGGATAAAGATAAGGATGTAGATAAGAGGTGGAGGTGATGAGGATTCCATAAGAGGATTGGTGCAGGAGCACCTACCTGACAGCTGGCATCCATGAGGCAGATAGTTAGTTTGAGTCTTGTTAATGTTTCCAAGAAGGTCTGATAAGACCAAATGCATGTAATAAGGTCATGTTGACCATGCTTTGCTATTTTTAGATAGTTGTTAGGGCAGTTGTCATGCTGTAGGTCTGGTTGGATCTCCCAGCCGCTTGGAGAGATTTCCCAGCCGCTTGGAGTCGGGTCAGTAGTACTCACTGAAGATCCTATATATGCATGAGGATTGGTTGGTCTTGCATAGATCGATCATCGAGCTAGGTTGCACAGAGTGAGACAGAGAGAGAGAGAGACTGATCATTGTATTGCATCTTTTGAATCAAATAAGAGATCCTGTTGGTGTTCATTTTCTATTTGATCTCCACTGTGTGATCGATTTGCTGTTTTGGTGGTTTCATGGATTCGCTGATCCATTCCACCAGTTGATTCGTCAAATTGGTGGAATGATCATGTACAGTAGGTTAGGTTTTAGTTTGTTTTCTGTTTGCATGCAGGTGTGCAGGATCGCCGTCAAGAGATGTTGAGAACCCTAGCATGGGTATGTGCTAGGTCGAGCTGATAGATTAAAGTTTGGAAGATCACCCTGAGAGTAGATTGGGTCATCCCAGGAGGATCAGCGAATTGAAAATTCGCTAAGGTTGGAAAATTCGTTACAACGGCATCATCAGGATATTTCGGTGTATATCCTGCAGTCGCTTCGGGTGTCATCCGAGTAAAGGGAGGTGAGCATGATGCAGTCGATTGCATGAAGTGAATGTGTGTCAGGGTGATCATCATCAGGAGTTGCCGAGGAGGAGCGTATCGGCATAAGGAAGAAGATCAGGTTGGTCGCGGGCCGAAAAAGTTAAGTTTGGCCAACAGCAGGATATTGAGGAATTGCATATGACGTCATCGTCATCAGGATATCGGGGTGACGTAAGCATCAGAGGAAAGGTGCGTGAGTTGAGTATCGTCATCAGGATATATGGGAGGAACCGGATGTTCTATATCCTGCTGATGAACATGATGTTGAACATCATGATGCTGAAGATAGTGAAGGTAGAGGTTGTCGGTAAAGTGAACAGTGAACGTCAGGAGGATGTTCGCGCTTGCCGAATGTGATGATGCTGCCGATAGTCAGATATGATGATGCTGCTGACATGCGAAAGGGCGAAGGCTTGTCTGTAGGAGGATATCGGTCGGCAGAGTAAATATGATGATGCTGACAATGTTAAGGAAAATATGATGATGATGATGAAGGGTTGCGGACATCCATGCTGTATGTCAAGGTTATAGTCTGGATGCCTCTGCATCATAGTGGTATCAGAGCTCAGAAAAAGGTCTGGGCTGTTGTGAGTTGATTCTGTCACCGAAAGGACAGAGGTAGAGTAGTGAGAGGTTGACAAAATGCCTCCAAAAGGTAGTGGTACTGCAAGGGAATTGCAGGAGATGAAGGAAAAACATGCTAGAGAGATGAGGAAGATGAAGGAGCTTGCTGAAGCACTTCAAGCTAGGCTTGTAGCCCTGGAAAAGAACAAAAAGAGGGAAGTGGAAGACAGTGAGTCTGAAGAAGATGAAGATGCTGTTGAAGAGTATGAAGAGGTAGCTGAAGATCTGGATGCTGAAGACCAAAGATTGGCAAAACTGTTGAAGGCAGTGCAGAGTGATAAACCTAAGGTAAAGGTTGATGTTTCCAAGTATAATGGAAGTCTGAATGAAGATGAGTTACTGGATTGGATTGCTGCACTTGATAATCACTTTGAATGTGAAGATGTTGCTGAGGATCAGAAGGTAAAGATTGCAAAGACCAAGTTAGGAGGTCATGCTTTGGTATGGTGGGATTATGTACAATCTGAGAGAAGGAAACAAGGGAAGTCAAAGATCACTTCATGGGATAAGATGGTAGCAAGGATCAAAGGTAAATTCTTGCCAAGGGATTATGAAATTTAGATGTTTAAGAAGCTGCAATTTTTAAGGCAGAAGGAAATGGATGTGAAGGCATATACTGAGGAGTTTTATAAGTTGAGTATGAGATCTGGTCATCATGAGAATGAGGTAGAAAAGGTGGCTAGGTACTTGGCTGGTTTGAGATTGAACATACAGGATGAGTTAGTTTTAGCTAACCCTAAGAGTGTGGAGGATTGTTACCAAATGGCAATCAGGATTGAAGAAAAGATGAATAGGGGACAACATAAGTCCATGAGAGGAAGAGGCAGCAATATGAGGGGAAGAGGATCAGCCCCTACAACAAGGCAAACCAATGAGGGTCAAGAAGACACTGGTAAAGGACAGGGACAGTCTGATTTCAGAGGTGGATGGAAAGGTAATAGAGGCAGATTTGGAGGTGGTAGAGGTTCTACTACATTTTCAGGAAAATGTTACACCTATGGTGAGTTTGGTCATCCATCTTTCAAATGTCCAGAAAGCAAAGGTTCATCATCCAGAAATGATAGAACTAATGACAAGAGAGTACAACTTGTGCAAGAAGAGAAAGTAGAGCAAAGTGTGCAAAGTTCAAACACTTATCAGAGAGATAGGGAGCCTGACAATTATGCATATCCTGAGGAGGGAGAAGCATTGATGCTTAGGAGAATTAGTTTGCAGGCATCAAAGGATATGATGCAAAGAAGAGCTCTTTTCAAAACCACATGCAAGAGCAAAGGTAAAATATGTAAGGTTGTCATTGATACTGGTTCAACAGACAACATGGTATCTCAGGAAATGGTGGATAAACTAAATTTGGAAAGGATTCCACACCATCACCCTTACAAGGCATCTTGGGTGAGTGATAGTCAATCACTTTTTGTCTATGAACAGGCATATGTGGATTTGCAGATTGGAGCATATCATGATAGAGTTTTGTGTGACATTTTGCCCATGGAATGTTGTCACCTACTGTTGGGTAGACCATGGCAATTTGATAGAAGGGTACTATATGATGGGTATGCTAATACCTACACCATCAAGAAAGATGGGAAGACTATTATGTTGATGCCATTGCAGGCAGATGCTGCAGCACAGGGGGCAGCCAAAATCATTTTAGTGGGAAAGAAGGAATTTGTGTAGATGCCTATAGGAGCAGGCATAAAGGCAGTTGAGGATACTGTAGGGAAAGGAGTTGTTAAGGACAACAGGTTGAAGAAAGTTTTAGTTGTGACTGACAGAGGTCAGCAGCAGGTGCAGAAACAGGTGTGCAAATAGCAACCAGTTGAGAGGAATGACAAGGATGTTGTCATAGTTGGGACTATTGTTTGTCCTATAAAGATTGAAAGAAAGATAGAGTTGAACATTGCAGAAGTTCAAGAGGTAGTTTAGACAGATGTTCTGGTCAGACAACCTGACAAACACACGGTATGTGAGAGAAAGGCCTACATTGACAGGCATGAGGATTTACTTGCAACAAAGCAAGTTACAGTTCAGAAGTCTTGGAGTAGCCAAGAGCCAGCAGAGGACAAAGCTGGAACAGGTCAAAACACTGACAAAGCAAAGTGTAAAGGTGGAGGACTTCCACAACCCAAACTCATGGGACATGAGTTCTTTTCTGTTGGGGAGTATGGTGCAGGAGCACCTACCTGACAGCTAGCATCCATGAGGCAGATAGTTAGTTTGAGTCTTGTTAATGTTTCCAAGAAGGTCTGATAAGACCAAATGCATGTAATAAGGTCATGTTGACCATGCTTTGCTATTTTTAGATAGTTGTTAGGGCAGTTGTCATGCTGTAGGTCCGGTTGGATCTCCCAACCGCCTGGAGAGATTTCCCAGCCGCTTGGAGTCAGGTCAGTAGTACTCGCTGAAGATCCTATATATGCATGAGGATCGGTTGGTCTTGCATAGATCGATCATCGAGCTAGGTTGCACAGAGTGAGACAGAGAGAGAGAGACTGATCATTGTATTGCATCTTTTGAATCAAATAAGAGATCCTGTTGGTGTTCATTTTCTGTTTGATCTCCACTGTGTGATCGATTTGCTGTTTTGGTGGTTTCATGGATTCGCTGATCCATTCCACCGGTTGATTCGTCGAATCGGTGGAATGATCATGTACAGTAGGTTAGGTTTTAGTTTGTTTTCTGTTTGCATGCAGGTGTGCAGGATCGCTGTCGAGAGATGTTGAGAACCCTAGCATGGGTATGTGTTAGGTCGAGCTGATAGATTAAAGTTTGGAAGATCACCCTGAGAGTAGATCGGGTCATCCCAGGAGGATCGGCAAATTGAAAATTCGCTAAGGTTGGAAAATTCGTTACAACGGCATCATCAGGATATTTCGGTGTATATCCTGCAGTCGCTTTGGGCGTCATCCGAGTAAAGGGAGGTGAGCATGATGTAGTCGATTGCATGAAGTGAATGTGCGTCGGGGTGATCATCATCAGGAGTTGCCGAGGAGGAGCGTATCGGCATAAGGAAGAAGATCAGGTTGGTCGCGGGCCGAAAAAGTTAAGTTTGGCCAACAGCAGGATATTGAGGAATTGCATATGACATCATCGTCATCAGGATAATCGTCATCAGGATATCGGGGTGACGTAAGCATCGGAGGAAAGGTGCGTGAGTTGAGTATCGTCATCAAGATATATGGGAGGAACCGGATGTTCTATATCCTGCTGATGAACATGATGTTGAACATCATGATGCTGAAGATAGTGAAGGTAGAGGTTGTCGGTAAAGTGAACAATGAACGTCAGGAGGATGTTTGCGCTTGCCGAATGTGATGATGCTGCCGATAGTCGGATATGATGATGCTGCTGACATGCGAAAGGGCGAAGGCTTGTCTGCAGGAGGATATCGGTCGGCAGAGTAAATATGATGATGCTGATAGTGTTAAGGAAAATATGATGATGATGATGAAGGGTTGCGGACATCCATGTTGTATGTCAAGGTTATAGTCTGGATGCCTCTGCATCAAGGATGGATGATGCGATGTGGATGGGGGATAGAATAGATTTCCCTTGTCAAGGGTAGCATAAGGATGACCATAGGATAAGTAATCAGGCACGGGGTTATAGCTTGTGCTAGCCAATGCATGGTCAAAGGGTGCTTTCATGTTTATAGATGGGCAAGAGTGATTTATGTAAAGCTTACTTGCAATGATTACATCAAGTATTTCAATTTTAACTTGTTCAACAATATCATCAAAAGGATTTGAATTCATGGTTGGATTTGGATTTAGGATGATGTGACATAGGATGACTTGATGAAATGATTTGGATTTGGTTTAAAGGGGGGCTTGGATTGATTTGTATTGATTGGGATTGGATTGATCAAGGTCAATGATATATGACACTTTATGCTAGGATATATTTTATTTGATTTAATTAGTCAAGGCTAAGGATATATGATACTTGACCAGATTTGGATTTATTGGGGATGATTTGTATTAGGCCAAAGGCCCTTTGATGGTTGGGTTGGATTGCATGATTTGATTAAGGATTAGGTCAAGGGCCCTTTGGATAGTGATTTGGATAATGATTTGGATGAAAATGATTATGGATTGGATAAGTTGGATGGGATATGATTAGGATTTGGAGAGGGTTGAAGGGGGTTAAGTCCTTAACCAAATTTTGATTTGCAAATGATGGTTTTGGATTAAGGATCAGAATTGAGTTATTATGAAGGATGTTTAGAGGAATGATGGATAATAGATGATTGATTTGATATGGGAGATGATTGGATTAGATGATGATTAAAATGGAATTGGATTGAATCTCAACTATGGGATTATGATTAGAATTGATTAATGGATTGGATGATTAGGAATGACTGGAATACAATTAGGGATCAATGGATGAAGGGAATTGGGATATTTGATGGGATTAGATTAGAATGGATGATAGATTTCATTAGGGAAATGGGTTGGATTAAGATTAGGGATGGAATGGATTAGGATTGGATGATGTGGATGTATTCTGATTAAGGATGAAGTGGATTATGAGAGACTTGATTAAGCTCAAATAGTGGGATTGGGAAAAGCTCAATTAATGGGAATTGATTAAGATAGTGATGATGATTGGGAATTAGATGAGGTGGGTGAATGGATAGATGATTAGGATAAGATGGTTAGGATAATGGATTGGATTAGATGTGAAAGAGAGTTGGGGTTATATGGATAAGGGATTTGAGGAAGTGATTAGGATTGAATTAGGATGGAGATGGAGAATTAGATTAGAGAAATGGACTATGATGTGGATTAAGAGGAAAATGGATGAAAGATTAAGCTCAATAATGGGATTAGAATTAGGAGTGGTTAATGGATGAGATTATTAGGAAGGATAAGATGAGATTATTAGACTATGATAAGTGGATGAAGTGATTTAGGAAAATTAGATTAGGGAATGATTAAGATGGGTTAAAGATGGTGATGAAGACTTGAATTAGGATGAAAGTGATGAAGACGGTACGGTGAGCATCTTGCCCTCCTCTGTTGTAGTGCACCACAAGATATGATGGCTGAAGGGTCTTAAGCTAGGAATGTACATGCTTGCTAAGGAGTCCTTGTTATATGTACATCAGGCCCAAACTATGAACACTAGTCCATTGTAGGGATGTGGCACCAAGTTGTTAAGCAAGCACCACTTCACCTTGTGTCTAGAATCACCCAAGGCGCTAAGGCTATCCCAATGACAATGCAACTAGATTGGAGAACAAGTTTCCTTCTCCTCCCTTTGATATATCCTGCTGGTACACATGGTTGAGGTCATCCCTTGGGGTGATGAAATCTCCAAGTAGACCCCCTAAAAAGAAACCAATTGCAACTTTTGATCACTCAATATCACATGAAGCACAAGGGGAGAGCATACATGAAGAAGTGACACCTTCAGGATTAAAAATGATAACATAGATTAGGTCAAATCAAGGCTTTTGATCTCCAAGATCACAAATAATACGAGGAGAGAGCATACACCTTGAAATGATCTCAAACAAAGCATACAAGTTATTTTTAATCCCAAAAAGAAATGTGCGTAGATTTAGTGTAAAAATGATGGGTCCTTGGACAAGCATGGCTACAACAACTTGTTAGTAGTCTTATGATGATGTTATCTTTAACCAACGATGTGCTACAAACAAGTGTGTTAGATTAAAATGACAAAATCTATAAAAACCAAATTTTAGATGGAATGATAAAGAAAATTGGATAAGATATTTAGATTCCTTGTGAAATTTTAAGCCATTTCAAAAAAAAAAGGAATCAAATTTTGTTAAGTTTTGCAAAAGTTATGAGCATTTGAAGTTTCTAGGATTCGGGCGCTAACAGACAGGTCTAGGCACTACTATATTGAATCTAGACACTGTTTTGTAGAAATTAGTCACTACTTTATAGAAATTAAGTGCTAATATAGGGTATGGGTGTTGCTTTGTAGAAATTGGGTGCTGATATGGGGTATGGGCGCTGATAGAGGAAAATTAGGCGTTGATAAAGGAAAATTATGCACTAACAGAGGAAAATCAGGTGCTGATTGATGAAAATTAGGTGCTAAAAGGCCTAAAATAGGCACTAAAACATAGGGAAGATATACCTGAATGCAAGGACGCTAAAACTTGGCATTGAACTAGAGGTGTAGGCACTAATTCAGAGGTGTAAGTGTTGATTTGTAGTTGTAGGCATGCCTATAACCTGTGTGACACTTCTTGACAAGAAAACTCACAAAGATGTTAGATTAGAAGGGTGGAGGTACCACTGACTATGCCAAAATGTATGACATAGAAATTGATTATGAGAAACAAGTTAAAACACTAACCTATTTCACCCAAAATCTAAGCTACCTCTGATTGAGAAAATAAAGGATGCATAAAGAAAGGAAACTAAACAAGGCTAGTTGCCCTGCAACCTTTGTTGAAGTGGATGTGCTCCTTGATGTGTTGATGTGGATGGCTCCTCAAAATCGGTAGCATAACCTTTCTTCTCATGGAGTCTTGGAGTGAAAATGGCAGAATTATGTTGCATTAAGAAGTTGTTGATTTGTGAAGGGGTGAGCTCCAATTTATAGAGTTTTGGAAGCTCAATTGGCTAGTTGGAATTGAATTGAGAGATCAATGGATGAGGATGCTTGAGAACCCTCAAGAAAGGAGAGATTGACAAGTGCCATGATTGGATTGGTGGATAGGAGATGTCTTTGGATCAAGGAGGAATGAAGGGTTGAGATTTGACTTTGGGAAGATTAGAGGGATGAGAATGACTTGATAAATAGGAGGTATGGGTTAGATTTGATTGGAATTTTAACCTTGAACCTCCTCCAAAATTGTTAACATAGATAATATGATTATAAAATGTAAAATTGCATCAAGAGAAAATTGTATCAAGAACATAAACAATTTCTAGGTTATGTTCTCCTAATTTTGATGCTAAATAATATTTTTGCATTGTGACTCTAGATTGATCATGTCAATATTTTTACTTGGATTGAGACTCTTTAATTTTTTTTAATCTTAAAATGCACTTGATTTATATTGTCAATAAAATTTCCACCCTTTCTAAATTCTAGCTCACTTTTTTCTCATTCTCTTTTGGTTGTTTACAACAACATCAAAAGGTTTGTTTATAAAATAACCAAAACATGTTTCAAAAGGAGATTTACTAGTTTATGTGTCATTACACTATTGTATCAATGTTGAGCCTATATCCAAATTTTATCCCAAATCTTTACATGATTCTAAGACACCACTTAAGTGTAATTTCATTTTTTTTTATCATACTAAGTCTTTAGATTTTCCTATTACAACCCCTTGCATATACTTTGCACCATTATTTTATTGATAATTTCAAGTTAAGCATTAATTCCATTAATGGAAAGTGGTAAATTTCTTTAATTTTATGTTCATTGTGTTCTGCAAAGTGACCAAAGATCTTCCTAAAAAATGGTGTGTCTCTATATGAATCAATGGAGTTATGAAAGCACACGCCCAAAAACATAGATGAATAGCTTGAATGTACAAGTCTACCTTATTACATGTTGATGTGTTAACATTCTCTTCCTCTATGCTAGTCAATGCTCATAAAAATTGGTTATCACAGTACAAGTGAGGCTCAAAATAAGTAATTTTAACTACAAATCAGTTTATAATAATATATTTCAAACTATCAAATTTTAAATTAAATCCATAATAATTAAAAATTACATTACAAATTGTTATATAACTTTGGTTAGTAAATAATACATAGTTAATTATATTTTCTAGATATTTTAAACCTAAAATAATTCTATCCACATACCAATAATTTTATTTATAATTTCTTTATTTTATAATAGCATATAATAGATCAAGAATAAATATATAAAAAACATAAATCTTGTAGGGTTGAAATCCAAATGGTGAGAAAGCTTTGCTCACAAAGAGCCCACTAAAGTGAAATTATTATAGATTATTATAGAGGCTAGTGAAATAATGAAGAAGCAACCCAAAAAATGATAGTTAGCTTCTCACTTGTTTGTGTTGTAGATATTTTGTGCAACTTAGCTATTAGATATGTAGCAATTGAAACTCTTTAAAGAAATTGTATGATTTTGTTTGATTGAGAATGATTGTAGATCAAGTTATGGACATGTTCTAGAAAACTAAGCAAACATGTTTTCATCCCCAAAACTTATGTCAAAAATGTACTTTTAGGTCTAATATACCTCCATTTGAGTAATCAATGTTGGTGAAAAATCATCATTCTTGGTATCCTTGATCATTTGCCTAAGAAAAGAAACAATCTAGATATTTCAACATGCATTCATAGGTCAAGATAGGAAGTTTACAAATGTACTTGAAGGTCTACAAATTAGTATTATGATGAGCGGGCTAGCATCTGCTATACATATTTACTTCTATACCTTTTTGTTAACCTCTAACTTGTGGTTTAAATTCAAGGAGGAAAAAACTCATTTTATGTTCGCATATTACAAAATGTATTTCTTTTTTATTTTGTAGGGATGTCAAGAACTCAATACAACCACTTATAGCGCAAGAATGTGACAAATTTTTTAATATATTTAAGGTTGAGAAAGAGAAGTATAAACTTACAAGGGGAAGGATTTCGTCCTTAGGTTAAAACTAATCTTGCTATGAAAACTAAGGACAAAATATATTATATTTCCATTGATAGAGATAAATATAAACATAAGTGAGTGGCATTTATTGAGATGAAAGGAAATGTAGCATCTACTACTTGTTAGACGATAGGCTTAACATTGGAGAGTGTCTCATATGACGTGGTGAATGGGATCGATTAATGGAGGACAAATAACATTGTTACAATCGTAGTTGGTAAGTAGTTCCATGTAATATTCACTCACTGATGGCACGGTTACCACGCAGGGTTCAATGGGCCTATAAACATAGTTGAACAAGGAAGATTGACACCGAACCAGTACCTGCACTCTGTATGTTTTCAATCCTTGATGGCTACTATAACCAGATTCTTGTAAAAGAATCAGACGAGTAAAAGACAACCTTTACCACCAAGTGGGGTACTTTGGCTTATCAGGAAATGCCATTTGGGTTGACCAATGCTAGATCAACCTTCCAAAGAGTAATGGATTTGGCCTTTAAAGGCTTGATCAATGATATTATTTTAGTGTATCTTGATGATTTGACTGTATATTCTAAACATGCGGCTAACCATTTGGGTCATTTGAGAAAAGTCATTGAAAGATGCATAGAATATGGCATATCATTGAATCCAAAGAAATGTGTATTTCTTGTCCTGAAAGGCAAATTACTAGGACATGTAGTTTCAAAGGAAGGACTTGCCATTGAACTTGAAAGAACTAGTGCCATTCTATCTCTTCCCCTTCCTAGTCACAAGAAGGGCCTGCAAAGCTTCCTAGGAAAGATCAACTTTGTGAGGAGGTTCATACCTAAATTTGCTTCAATAACAAAACCTCTCACTGCCATGCTTAAGAAGAATGTTGCATTCACATGGTCAAAAGAAGGCATGGATAGTTTTGAAGTTGTCAAGCAAGCCATTGCATTGGCTACCACACTGATAAACCCTAACTATGAGAAGGACTTTATCCTTTATGCCTTTGGATGCAAGGAGGGCATATCAATAGTTGTAACACAACAGAATGAAGAGAAATTGGAACAACCAATTGCTTTCTTCAGCTAGCCTCTCAAAGAATATGAGATGAGGTATGATTTTATGGAGAAGAAGGTGTTTTCTATGGTGAAAGGACTTAAAAAATTTAGGCATATGCTTTCAAACAACAAGATACAATTAATGGTGAACCATCCTGGCATGAAGGCATTCCTTTTGAGCAAAGACGCCAATGAAAAGAGGGTTGGGTGGATCACAAAAGTAATGGAATATGATGTTAACATTGACATAACCAATCTAGTGTAAGGCAAAGGCCTATGTGAGAAAATGGTTGCAGACTCTAAAGCTAGAGATGACACTATATGCGACCTTGGGTAAACATAGCCAGCTAGTTCCTATGCTCTAACTGACTGGTACCATGATATGGCCATTTTTCTATAGTCAGGTAGATACCCAGATGGACTGGATCATACAAAAAGAAGGTATTTTAGACTCTAGTTCATTCCTTATGTTCTTGTTGATGGTGTCTTGTTTAGGAAACAAGAAATGTGCATTATTTGTAGGTAAAAAAAGGTTGGTTTCTCTTCACCTATACCCAATTCAAATCAATCAATAATTTACTCAATGGAGCTTGGACTTCATTGGGATAATTAATCCACCATCCAGTGTTGGTCATAAGTGGATCTTAGTAGCGACTGATTATTTCACAAGGTGGATAAAGGAGGTTGCATTGAGGGATGCCATAGAGATTTCTATTTTGGATTTCCTTAAGTGAATAGTTACTAGGTGTTGGGTTCCAGACCAGCGGCAGTAAACCCTAAAGGTTTGTCACTTCTCAACAACAAGTCCACTGTGTGATTTGGCCAACAGAGACGGGAGGTTGTGTGCCTCCCCTTCACTTTAGGTTCTGCCACACCAAGGGGGGTATCCCTATAACAAAAGATTTAACTTTGACTCTCTTATAACAAAGCATTGAGCTTTTCAATATCGGGCAGAATGCTCTCATGAATGGACAAAGATCTATTGGATAAATCACAAGGCTAGCAATGTTCTTGGACATATCACATTGGTTGAGGATGAGAGCATGCAAGATCCTAACCTATTCCTAAAACCTAAAAGATTGTGATTTTGAAATGATCTATTTTATATTTTTGGATGCAAGACAAGGGTTTTGAATCATAACTTCAACACAAAAATAGACTGGTGCCTATCTCAGGGCAAGGAGTCAACTAGATGTATATATGTGAATGATCTGCATAAATCAACATTCAAGTTTCAAGGGGTTAGATTGGTATTTTCCTTACAAACACCACCCAAGATAGAGTATTCAGTTAATTCTACTTACAAATATCCCTTCTTCCATACATTCTTCCTCACATTCAACCCAAAATAGTTTTATCTATTCCTTGAATATAGGTCAAAGATTAAGCATGTAATATAGAAAATCTATATCCTAGAATATCAACAACCCTTAGTCATCAGATTCAAAACAAGAGATACATACAACACTAGAGGCAATTAATAGAATACATGCATGAAACATTACTCATATAACATCAACATGAAACTAAAAACATATATGCAAACATACATTCAACATATAACTCATAAACTTACAACAAAGAGATAGAAGAGCCCAGCTGAAATGTCTTTCATTACTTCTCCAAAATTTTCCCAAATCTTCAACAACCACAAAATGAGTAACACAGTTCCATTTTATAATAGCAAAGTGTACCCTTAGCATTTAATACATTGATTTTCAAAATTCACTGGATACAAAGAACTGCCAAAAAGGTGTTGAGAATATTAATTGCATGAGCCAACTTCATTAATTTTCTTGCCCTAGCAACCCTAGATTTAAATTTTGAAGATACTCTCGCCATTTCCCTCCAAATTCTCAAAAGAAATGTTTGCAACTAAAATTTTTTTGTCTTTTGAATGCAGACCATTGATTTTGATGAAGAGACGATGAGATCAATGCCTTGAAATACTCTACCCCCACGTTGGTACCATTGTAAATTCCTTCACCAATGACATCGCACCACATTCACGGTCCTCTTTCTTTGTTGACTTTTCTCTCTTTTGTCCATTTATCCTCACCACGTGTTGCAATTTCAGGCCCGAGAGGCAAAGAGTGAGCCAATTCTCCTTTGGCTCCATGTAATCAAGTAGGAGCCTCCATGTGTCCCTCTTTGTTTTCTTTGTGCCCCCTCTATCATCGGCCTTAGTTTCCCTTTTATATAAAAAGAACACATGACACTGTGACACTTGGTGCTCTTCACCTCTTTTTCTTACTAAAACGTGGCAACAACTAAGAGCCTCAAAACTGAGACAAATGGCAGACTGGCATGCCCTCAAAAGCTTCTTTTGTTTCTCAAACTTTAATCACCCGTGGTAGTGACACCTGGCACACTCTACTACACTTAGAAACTTGACTTCAATATTTTGGGTCCACCACATCATACTCCTGTGCCAAGCATGCCACGCATCGGTCTGTCACAGCCACATGGCAAATATTCTTTTCTAATAGATTCCTCCTGTGTGCTTGTACGATGCCCACCACACATCCTCTGATGCTTCCCAAAACTTATTAAAGAATAGAGAAACACATGGAAAACTCTACATAGTGCAACAAGAGACATGTGGCACACTAGCGCGCATTCTAAATGCTTCTCAAAATAGTTTCTCCTTGAACCCCTGCAGTAGTGACACTTGGCACACTCTGGCAACAGATAAAAAATATAAAAAAGAAACACAGCCGAAGATATGTGGCGCATTTATGTGGCACCTCAGAATTGCAAACCAAAAAGAAGACACTTGGCACATTGTCGCGGCCGCGCGGGGGTAAGGTGACATCATTGATGACCCACTGTGACACTGCGATAAACATTTCTAAAACCACCCAAACTTAGGACTTAAAGTTTAAATTTTCACGGGTAGTAGGAGGTAAGGTCTAGGACATGGGGCCAGTTAGCTCATAGACTCCAAGAGTTAAGGTCATGACTTAAAGGATTGACAACTGGCTATAAATAGTCAACACAAGAATATATCAATAAAGTACATGACCTAAAGAAAAGGGGTAGGGGGTTATCAAGATCAAACACTTAGAAAATGTTTAAACCTAAAACCCTAACCCTAAGGGGGGAACCACCATTGGCTCTGACTGGGGATGTGCAGACGCAAGGCTACAACGAGAACCAGACCACTCTAGGACATAGACCAAGTGCCTACTTGATTGGATTGCATAGTCAATGCTCGATTTTGCATTAAAAATCACACCTTCAATTTTACTTGGTGGCCCCGAGCCTCCAAAAATGAAAAACTAGAAGCCTCCTCTGTCAAATACCTAATTTTCATCTAACTTCCCCATACCACAACTGAAAATACTGACATTATCTGCCCACAAATTAACCATATCATTGCCATGTTCTATGAAAACACTGAGCCTTCCCCTGTCGATATTACCTCTGTCAATCTAAATACTATATGATAACTTAAATCCATAATCCTTTTGACATTGTACCTATCCAGAACACTGTCATGTTTCACCAAATGTTCATCCAACTGAACTAGAAATTGAAAACATTCATAATCCTTCTGACAACTGGGATCAATGATCTTGAGACCACATTCAACTTGCAAATCAAACATAAAATTTTCATAAAGAATCTATTCATTTATCCCATCAAGAAATACTTGTGTTGATTCATTGAGGCTAATTTGCAGCTCCAACTCTGTGCTATACTGACATTCATACATAGGTGACATCGTTACTTGCTCCATTGAACATTAACTTTCATATTCATATAAACCTTTCAACCCTGAGGCAAACTTTTGCTAGGCATGCTCACACAAATAATCATAATCAACTAAAAATTGATCATACCCACAATCACCATGGGCAATAGGCTAAAGGAGTTCATTATTAAAATCATCCTCATATCCATCATCGTTGTGCTCGACACTTTCATCATTAAATTCTACCAGAAATACCTCAAAAGAAGGCATGAAAAAATTAGAATATTACCCCTTATTAGAAGCTTCACAGTCATGGATATTAATGTTGTCCATTGTTGCATTATCATGAATATCAACAACTTGCCCATTTATATCTGAATAATGACCCTAATTTTCTTCTTCATCAAGCTTTACACTATTACACCCCTCAGTGAATGAAAGCATGTCCACCTCTACAAAGAAACAAACATATTGCATTTCATCATTGATTTCATGAGCCGAAGGCTTTACACCTTGATCTGAATCAACACATTTTCCAATGTCATGCATATCAACATCCTCATAGAAGCACTCAAAATCCATAGAAAAATAATCAGACATGTTGCTATCCAGATACTCATCACAAGAAAATTCATCACTATACAAACTATGCTGAAAATCCTCAGAAGGAGTGCTTAAAATTTTACTTTCAAAATCATGATCACTAATTTGCAAGGAAGTATTTATAACACTTGCACTGCTGTTGCTGATTGAAGCATAACAAGGATGAACATCCTGCATCTCTTTTACCTCTTCATCATCTGAGATATCATAGGCAGAAATGCCTATTTTGTCATCATGCCACACATCTTTGTTCTCATTGCTGACATATTGGTTTGCATACATGCTGCCTGTGTGTTGATTACATTTACCATCTTCATTTACATAGGATAAATCTTCATTTTTTTATATAGTCTTTCCAGTTATGTGCATTATGTTCTAATTTTTTCCAATGGGACAGCAACTATTTACATTTTTAGATGCCACGCCTCTTGTGTAATCACATTGTGTTGTTGTATAAATTAAGACAGTAGGGGTGAAAGTGCTCTGGCAGTTATTTTCAACACCTAGATTATACCTTTCATCAACATTGGTGGTCTTAGGGCAACAAACACTTGTAGCCAAAAAGCATTTATGCATTCCATACTTCCAATTGTTTTCAATCTCCAATGCAAACTGATATGCCTGACAAAGTGTTGTAGGCTCTTTATCTCTCAACTTGTAGCTCATCTTCTTGTCAAAAGCACCCAAATAAATAAGCAAAGCCAAATCATGATTAGGTTTGATTTTTTTTTGGAATTATTTTCAATGCCTTCATGAATATGAGATTAAAGGCTAGAACTAACTCCTCTTCTTCAATATGGATATGCATGAAATCATTGATAAGTGAAAACTCATAAATTCTTTCACCAAATTGTTATATGAATGCTAATTGAAATTCTTGCCAAGAGCTAACAAAGCACGCTGGAAGATAAGAGAACCAGTCCCTTGCATCTCCTTTTAGAGACTAGACAAATAATCTCATGACCACATCTTCATGGTCAACCTCATAGTCATCCATTAAATTTATAAACTGCTACAAATGTCTTTCAACTAATTCAATCTTTGCACCAATGAATGTAGGCAAATACTTTCAGATTTTGCTAGGGACAACATTTGGGCAACCATTGATATTGCAAAAATTTATGGCCGTATACCATTCAATGCTGAAATTTCTTTTGTTGCATGGCTGGGGCTGATTACAAACCATTGATGCATTTGACATCATGCAAGTATGCAGGGGTTAATGATATATTTTTTCATATGCCTTTACAATCTTTTTCACAACTCAGACTTCTTTCCACAACAATGATCTTAGGCCTTTAAAATACGAACTACTATCTCATCTTGCCTAAGGTCCTCTAAATGAGTCTCATAAAACATTTTTCATACTTCATTTGAAAATACAAACCACATTCTCAGTAAATGCAAAAGTATGCAAGCTTATCATCAATATTTCCCTTTTAACCAGTGCTAACTTCACTTAATAGGGAATCATTTAAAACTCATACACCATGGTTTTTTGAAAACCAAAATATAAAAATACCTAGATATGTTGCAGTTGCTACAAGTTCTTTTTCTTAACTGAAAACATGTTGATATGGAACTCTTTACATCTTTTATCAGCTTCTTTATATGCAGAGCTGCCACCTCCTCATAGAGGAATGAGCTTCAAATAGCCCAAAGCTTTTTAAAACATTTTTTCATTCTGGGTTCTCCAACAGTAGAGCCGCACATAAAATTTTCAAATTTGTTACAACAATGTTTCCTCCAGGTCTAAAACTTCAATATCTAAACCAAATGCTCAAACTGATCAAATTCTTTGACTCTTTACTCATAGATTTATCACTATCCCCAGTAGAGTCACCAATTTTGTTGGGTTCCAAACCAATGGCAATAAACCCTAAAGGTTTTCCACTTCTCATCAACAAGTCCACTACGTGATTCAGCCAATAGAGATAGGAGGTTGTGTGCCTCCCCTTCACTTAAGGTTCTGCCGCACCAAGGGGGGGTATCCCTATAACAAAAGATTTAACTTTGACTCTCTTATAACAAAGGATTTAGCTTTTCAATATCAGGTAGAATGCTCTCATGAATGGACAAAGATTTTTTGGATAAATCACAAGGCTAGCAACATTCTTGGACATATCACATTGGTTGAGGATGAGAGCATGCAAAATCCTAACCTAGTCCTAAAACCTAAAAGATTGGGATTTTGAAATGATTTGTTTTATATTTTTGGATGCAAGACAGGGGTTTTGAATCATAACTTCAACACAAAAAATAGACTGGGCAAGGAGTCAACTAGACGTATATATGTGAATGATCTGCATAAACTCAACATTTAAGTTTTAGGGGGTTAGATTGGTATTTGCCTTACAAACACCACCCAAGATAGAGTATTTAGTTAACTCTACTTACAAATATCCCTTCTGCCATACATTCTTCCTCACACTTAACCCAAAATAGTTTAATCTATTCCTTGAATAGAGGTCAAATATTAAGCATGTAATACAGAAAATCTATATCCTAGAATCTCAACAACCCTTAGTTATCATATTCAAAAGAAGAGATGCATACAACACTGGAGACAATTAACAAAATACATACATGAAGCATTACTCATATAACATCAACATGAAACTAAAAATATATATGCAGACATACATTCGACATATAACTCCTAAAATCACAAAAAAGAGAGAGAAGAGCCCATCTAAAATGTCTTTCATTCTTCTCCAAAATTTTCCCAAATCTTCAACATTTAATACATTATTTTTCAAAATTCACTAGATACAAAGAACAACTAAAAAGGTGTTGAGAACATTAATCACATGAGCCAGCTTCATTAATTTTCCTAACCTAGAAAACCTAGATTTAAATTTTGAAGATATGCTCACCATTTTCCTCCAAATGCTCAAGAAATGTCTACAACTAAAAAAAATTGTCTTTTGAATGCAGACCGTTGATTTTGATGAAGAGATGATGGGGTCGACCCCTTGAAATACTCTGCCCCCACGTTGGTGCCATTGTAAAGTCCTCCGCCAATGACATCGTACCATGTTTGCAGTCCTCTTTCTTCACTGACTTTTCTCTCTTTTGTCCATTTATCCTCGCCACGTGTCACAATTCTGAGCCTGAGGGGCAAAGAGCAAGCCAATATTCCTTTGGCTTGGCAGAATCAAGTAGGAGCCTCCACATGTCCCTCTTTGTTTTCTATGTGCCTCCTTGGTCATCGGGCTTAGTTTCCCTTTTATATAAAGAGAACACATGACGCTGTGACACTTGGTGCTCTCCACCTCTTTTTCTTACTGAAACGTGGCAACACCCGAGAGTCTCAAAGATAAGATAGATGGTAGACTAGCGCACCCTCAAAAGATTCTTTTGTTTCTCAACCTTTAATCACCCACGATAGCGACATCTAGCACACTCTGTTGCACTTAGAAACATGACTTCAATATTTTGGGCCCACCACATCTTACTCCTAGGCCAAGCTTGCCACATATCACTCTGTTGCAGCCACGTGACAAATATTCTCTTATGACAGATTCCTCCTATGCACTTGCGCAGTGCCCACCATGCGTCCTTCGATGATTCCCAAAACTTATTAAAGAATAGAGAGACACGCAATAGACTTTGCAAAGTTCAACAAGAGACATGTGGCACACTGGCATGCATTCTAAATGCTTCTCAAAATAGATTCTCCTTGAACCCCCATGGTAGCAACACTTGGCATGCTCTGGTAACAGATAGAAATTATAAAAAGAAAACACAATGAAAGATACGTGGCACATTTCTATGGCACCTCGGGACTGCAAACCAAAAAGAAGACACTTGGCACATTATCGGGACCACATGGGGGTAAGGTGACATCACTGATGATGCAATGTGATGCTACGATAAACATTTATAAAACCTCCTAAACTTAGGACTTAAAGTTTAAATTTTCACTGGCGGTAGCCGGTAAGTTCTAGGACATGGGGTCGGTCAATTCATTTGCTCCAAGACTTAAGGTCGTGACCTAAAGGATCAACAACTGGCTATAAATAATCAACACAAGAATATACCAATAAAGTGCATGACATAAAGAAAAGGGGTAGGGGGTTATCAAGATTGAACACTTAGAAAATTTTTAAAGCTAAAACCCTAACCCTAAGGGGGGAACCACCACCAGGTTTGGTGTTCCATTCACCATTATTTTTGACAATGCCAAGGCCTTTATAGGCACAAAAATTAGTGAGTGGGAACTTAACTATGAAATTTACTAGAAGACATCATCCAATTACTATCCCAAGGGAATGGCTTAGTTGAGTCGACAAACAAAAACCTGATCAGAATCATCAAAAGAATAGTGGATGATAATCAGAGAACTTGACATTCCAAGCTAAAGACAACTCTTTGGGCTGATAGAATGACTCCCAAGAGAGCCATAGGCAATTCCCTTTTCATGCTTGTGTATGGGAGTGAAGAAAAAATTCCATTATCATTAGAATTGCCTTCTCTTGAGCTGGCGCAATAGCTAGAATTGCAAGAAAATGGCTATATGAATGTCAGGTTTGCTCAACTAATGGTGCTTGAAGAAAAGAGAGATGGTGCCATGAAGACTCTTGAGGCTCACCAAGATCAAGTCAAAAGAAATTTTGATATAAAATCAATTGGAGAAACATTAAGTGAGGGAGATTTGGTGTTGAAATAGGATGAAGATAGAGCTAAAGCTAGAAGACATTCAAAATTTGATGCCATGTGGAGTGGCCCTTATATTAATACTAGCTACAAACAGGCCAATGCATTTCAACTTTCCAAGTTGAATGGAGAGGTTTTGCCTATCCCAGTCAATAGGGTTCATCTCAAACCTTGCTTCTAGCATGGTTGTGGGATTTTATAAATATGTTAGATGTTTCCTTTCAATAAGTGTTGTTGCACTTTGTTGCATTGTCATTAGGAGGATGCTTGCCTTGTTTGTTTTGCTTTGTCTTGTTTTCTGGAGGCAATGTTCAATTTTGTGTTGGTATGGTCCACCTTGTTCTTATTGTTGTGCCCTTTTGACTCTATGTCCAATCAATCGATAAGGCCCTTGGATCCCAGTGTTTAGTAGGCAAATGCCCCTACATAGTCACCAAAATGTTATCCTATTTTTTCTTCCAGCCAAATGGCCCAAGGATCCATGAATTCTAGGTGTTTTCCCTTTTAAAATGCAAGGAAAAAGCCCCCAAAATGACTATCCCAAAAATTCCAAGTTCTTGTATTTTCTTCCTTTTTGGAGTTTTGAAGTTCAGGCTTCTCCTCTTTGTCATGCCATGTTTTTCAGCCCTGAACTCCACCTTGGTCACTTACATTTTGCCCAAGTGCTTCGGGTGTCAGAGGTTGGGATTTCATTCTTGTTCTTTTTTTTTGGAAGGTAGAAGGTCAAAGATCTGCTCGCCAAAGCTTGACAAGTATAAAGTTCTAAGTGTGGTGAGCACTAGCCTTCGGGGGTTTCTTCTTCCCTCTTCCATTCCTTTTCAACAGGTGGAAGGCAAAAGGCTTAAGGCCTGATCTCTGCCAAATTCAAAAAATTAGCTGTGTTGCAGAGGTGGGGGCTTTCTTTTTCCTCTTCCTTTTGGAAGGTAGAAGGCAGAAGGCCCTTGGCCTGATCTCTACCGAATTCTAAAATTAGTTAAGTGTTGCAAAGGTGGACATCAAGTGTTTCTTCTTTTCAAAGACAATGCATGGTGAAAGCCTAATCAATTGGGGCCCAACCTTTTTGCCTTCCAAGCTCTTTTCTACTATTTAGAATGCGATGGGACTATAGAGTGACCCTCCTAGTCACCATTAATGCTTCTTCAGAGCCCAATTACTTGTAGAATATGGATTTCTCACCTCCCCATGCCACTGTAGCCTCTTATTCATTAAAGCTGTGTACCCAGGGCATGGGCGGACACTCCTTTTTAGTGGATTTCATAGGCGGAGCCATGTGGGCATGCTTTAAGGACACAAGAATGAGTTATTGCAGTATGGACGATGATTTTCCTTGTTGATTCTTCTTTCCATGCCCATGACTACTACAGTTTGATCTGAGAATCTATATATGCATGTAAAAAATATGTAGTTGGGGTTGTTGGTTAGCTATTCTTCTAGGCTATTACACTAGTTGGGTAGTTTGTTATCACAAACCTTGTAACACATTTGTAAGAACCAGTCAGATCAGATGTATTGGCCTAAAGTTGGGCCTTTGATGTCTCTGATAGTGGTTCACCAATGAATGTAGATGGCTATTTTGTGTCTACCTCTTTGTAACAAAGTATTTTTCTTTTGTAATGGCTATTTAGCCTTCGTGATCAATATAATCACTAATATTTTGCCTCTCTTATGTTTTTTCTCTATTTTTACTTGAAATTTGTAGCTCATTCTGTGGATAAAAGGGTCCCTTTATTAGTTATAGTTTCTATTTTGAGCCTCTATTAAAGTTTTAAGTTTGTGTGAGTCTATTGAACACACCTAATAATGAGAGGAGGGTGAATTGGTATTCAAACAATTCTCAAACCCTCCAGAGAAGATTAAAAATTAAACATTACAACATTAACAAACACATAAGATATCAACATAGTGCACATTACCACATAACACCAGATGTAAATGGAAAACACCAAAAGTGGAAAAACCACAGTGAGGATTAACTCACAATATATGAAGCTCAAAATTACAACTTTATTTTAGGGCTACAACCCAAGGAAGCTACTACTCCATGTCGACTTTGTTTTTTGGCTACAACCCAAGGAAGCTACAAATCCCTGTAGACCTTGTTTTAGGGCTACAACCCAAGGAAGCAACTACTCCCTAAATTGAGAATAAACTTAGAAAATATTATAGCATGATAGTCTTTCTACTGCCTGAAACGGACAATGAAGCTCACTCCTTTTAATGATTACTATTCTACCTTTTCACTCTTCTTTTGATGATTGAATCAATTAGCCACACTCTTCACTTCCCTCATGTCTTACAAGTATCTTCAAGATGAATTCGGATAGGCTCTATTACTTGTACTCTTTCTCCTTCAGTGGCACATCATAATGCATTACATATCCATGTTTCCATTTCACACATTCATATTCACAATCATACCTCACCTAGATCAACTAGGTTTAAAATATATACATGATATTACATTGATTACATTGCGTGTCAACCAGAGACAACAAGAATATTACACTTACAAGTCGACTAGAGAACAATCACCATGAAACATGTAGAGGGCAATCCCTAAAGTGAACTACACACAACACTAGGAAGAGGAACACGCCTTGCGGATCCAACACATGCTTAACCTGGTCCTAAACATTATTCACAACATCATCCTTCAAGGAATGACATCCACACACTTGACACAATTGAATTAGGTCACTCTTAAGCAAGAACACATGAAGCTTGTAGTGCATCGATCATTATAACTTTGGTAATACTCATGGATGACTAAACACTAATTGCAGTTCTCCCAGATGAGTCGGTATGACCCATACAACATCTCCAAACACTCCTTGAACTCTGCATAGCAAGGACTTTGTGGTACACACTTTCAACATGTGTTCTAAGAATAGTTAGGCATCTGAAACTATCTATAGCTCACTATCATTTAAAAACTGAACTTGCAGACCACCAAATCACCGAATACTACAAATTAGCATGCATTAAACATCCTTGAACATGTCCATAAAACCACATGGACAAATCTTCACTTCCAGAGGAATGCAGAGCATTCTAATAGGCTGTCATCATCACTTTACTTTGGTAGAGCATAGACTAGAACTCTGTTACTTACAAATTTCACTGCAGAATGTGTAATGACTTGAACTCTTGGATATAACACCTTCACAACACACTAAACTCAACTTCAGAATTGCATGACCATATCTTCAAATGTAGAGGAATGTGGAGCATTTTCCCAAGCAATCTTCCAGGCAACTTCCTATAGTAGAAATGTTTATCTACATCCGAAGACCAGAAATTCCTTGTAGCAACACATACCTCCTTAGGAACAATAGCTCTCCAACATCAACATTTCTTCTAATCCTCATTTTGATGCTTCTAATTCCCATCTTAATATATCATCATACTCAATACTACATTAAACAAGGCATGACATCTAACCATGAACATTAGTAACATCATGTTACCACACTATCATAATATACCATCAATAAGCATCAATGGCAACCCAAACTGAGTATTGACATCAATAACAACCTTACCTAACATATGTACAACAATATCCCCCTTTGGCATTGATGGAAACACACACCTACTCTTTCTCCCCCTTTGACATCAAGGACAAAGGGCAACTACTTCTCCCCCTTAGGACACAAATTCTCCTTTTCAACCTTCTTGAAGCAACTTCACTTCTTTATCTACAACCTTCTCTCTCAAAAAGTGATACCTGATTTATATATGCTCGGTTCTAGAATGCTCACTACATTCTTGGAAATATTGATAGAAGTAGTATTATCACACAAAATAGGAATAGGCTCATCATACTGTATCTTGATATCGTGCATTGTTTGCTTCATCCACAATAATTGTGTACAACAAGATGCTACAACAATATAATCTACCTCTGTAGTTGATAAAGATATTATATCTTGTTTCTTACTATGCATGAAACCAATCTACTTCCTAAAAAGAAAGCACCACCACTTGTACTTCTTCTATCATCAACACAACCAACCCAATTAACATTAGTGTAAGCACTCAGATCAAAGTCATTGCCTCTTGGATACCATAAGCCATAATCCAGAGTTCCCTTCAAGTATCTGGATATTCTTTTTACTGCCTTCTCATGAGTTTGCCTAGGATTAGCTTGATATCTAGTAACCAAACATATTGCATGCATAATATCATGTCTAGAAGTAGTCAAGTACAATAATCCTCCAATCATAGATCTATAAAGAGTTTGATCAACTTCAAGTGACTCATCAGCCTTGCTCAAATGAAAACCAATAACCATAGGAGTACTTACTAGTTTGGAATCCTCCTTACCAAATCTCTTCAACATCTCTCTAACATACTTATCTTGAGAAACAAAGATACCACCATCTAGCTAAACAATTTGAAGTCCAAGGAAGAAAGACATATCACCAATCATAGACATCTCAAAATCTTTATACATTTCATCTGCAAACATCTTACACATATCATCATCTCCTCTAAAGATGATGTCAGCAACATATACAATAACTATCAAAAACATGTCTCCCACTTCCTTAATGTAAAGATTACTATCTGTAGTACCTTTCTTGAAACCTTGCTGAAGTACTTATCTAACCGAGCATACCAAGCTCTAGGAGCTTGCTTGAGTCCATACAAAGATTTCTTGAATCTTCACACCATGTATGGATCCTAACACATACTTATCCTGGTCCTAAACATTCTTCACAGCATCATCCTTCAAGGAATAACATCTCCATGCTTCACAGAATTGAATTAGGTCGCCCTTAAGCAAGAACATATGAAGCTTGTAGTGCATTGGTCATTACAACTTTAGCAGTACTCATGGATGACTAAATATTACTTGCAGTTCTCCCAAATGAGTTGACATGACCGATGCAACATCTCCAAATACTCCTTGAACTCCACACAACAAGGACTTTGTGGTGCACACCTTCAACATGTGTTCTGAGAAATATTAGGCACCCAAAACTATCTGTAGCTCACTGTCATTTATAAAACTAAACTTGTAGACCATTGAATCACTTGATATTACAAATTAGCATGCATTGAACATCCTTGAACATGTCCATAAAACTACATGGACAATTCTTCACTTTTAGAGGAACGTAGAGCATTCCCATAGGCCTTCATCATCACTTTACTTTGCCATAGCATAGATTAGAACTTTGTTACTTACAACTTTGACTGTAAAAGGTGTAATGACTTGAACTCTTGGATATAATACCTTCACAACACACTTACCTCAACTTTTGAACCACATGACCATATCTTCAAATGCAGAGGAATGTGGAGCATTTTGCCAAGTAGTCTTCTAGGTAACCTCCTACAACAAAAGCCTTTACCAACATCCAGAGACAAGAACTTCCTTGTAACAACACATACCTCATTAGGAACAAAAGGAAATAGAATATAACATGCCACAAGCCATCAGCAATAGCTCTCCAACATCAGTATTTCTTCTAATCCCCATTTTGATGCTTCTAATTCCCATCTTAATATATCATCTTGATATTGATGAGTGTCAAATTGCACTCATGAAATACATCTTTTTGCCTCTCTTTTTCCCCTCTCTTAATTCATCTTCCTAGTGTCTGCACCCAAATAAGTTAGCAAGATCATTCTATTTTGTGATTAATTAAGATAGATTACTTAAGATTAGAATTTCTGATTAAGTGACTAATGTGCGTGGAATTGATGGAAAAATGCAGAACTTCTCTCTCTTTTTGAATCAACAGGTGTAGATGCCAGGGACAGCGATTTTGTGCATCTCCAGAGATCGTCTTCAATGATCTCTAGAGACAATACCAAAGAACCATGACACATGAAGTTTTGAAGATATGGGGAATGCCTCTCCAGAGCTCTGCGAGAGTCTAGAGTATCTTTGGAGCTATAGACAGGAACAGTTATCTCCGGTGCCTCCTAAGAGCAGGGCATGTTTCCAAGCAGAGCTGTCGACCAGACACTCTCACCAGTGATCTTAATACCCCTCACTTCACTCAAAGCATCACCTAAGTGGTGTAGGGTCAACTATTAGTTAAATTGCTAAAGTTTTATCTTTTCAAAGATTTTGCATGAGTTACGAACTGAACTAATCCAATATCCTTATTTTTAGGGCTTTGATGCCCAAGTGTATTAAGACTTAAACTTAGACTTCTGAGTGGCCTTCTGTTCCACTCAAGTCTACCTTTCTCGCATGGTGATTTTTCATAAGTTAGATAGTTAAGTACAATAAAGAGATGGTGTCATCTCATAGAAAGACTGGTAGATAAGTTCAGTGATATATCATCACTCATTTTTATATATACTCTCAGAAATAGTAGAAAAAAACAATGAAAAAATTATTTTGACTCTCAAAGATCTCAGTTTTGTTATAGCCATATTTTCATGAATGCAGAAATGAATGAATTGGACTGAATTTAGTTGTGATCATCTTTTGTGCTGATTTCCTGCTATAGCCTTCAGCCTCAAGGGTGTGGAGCAAGGGCCCACTCTCACCACTCAGGCAGGAGGCTAGTACCACTATTTTATTGTTTCAATTTTCTCTTATAAAGGTGTTTCCTGTTTTAATAGATAGATGCATGTTATTGTTTCTTTGCTTTAAGTACATTTCCTATTTTATTATGTTTTCTAGCATTCATTACATTTATTCAACAAGCAGATAGATTAATCTTTCTTTTAAAAATTAGGATTAGCTATAAACTGGTAACTATAGAATCCCTAGTTGCAGATAGCCGTGGACACAGCCCTAGTTCTTTTGACATCTGAAAACAGATTAAATGATGAGGTACAACGACACCTTGTCAGATATCATTTTTGCTGACAGGTGCTTCTAATTCCCATCTTAATATATCATATTAATATCATCTTTGCTGACAGTTGATTCTAATTCCCATCTTAATATATCATTATACTCAATACTACATTAAACAAGGCATGACATCTAACCATGAACATCAACAACATCACTATTACCATACTATCATAGTATACCATCAACAAGCATCAATGACAACCCAAACTGAGTGTTGACATCAATAACAACTACATCACAACCTTAGGTAACATATGTGAAATAGAGTCTCTATTAGTATTTGAGGTCATTAAGTTGTGTTATGTCAGTCCCAGCTAACTGTTGAAATGTGCCAGACAACTGGGGGGGTGAATCAATTTCACAAAAACTTGAACACTTCTTCATTTAAACATCAATCACTTATCCACAAATATTATGATTTAATAATGAATGCATGAAATCAGAAACTTAAACACAGATGCAACATTATACATAAGAGACACCAGATTTTTACGTGGAAAACCCCAAGGTGGGGAAAAACCACGGAGAGGATTAGCTCTCAAGATATATTGTAATCTTTGAAAAATGATGTTCAGGCTTGGTCACTCCACTGGCCTGAAACATACTAGTTCACTGCCATGAAGTATAGCTAGGTCTAGCAGGCTCACTGCCTCAACCCTAAACCTAGAAAGATTACAATAAGGGTTGTTAAACCCTACTGGTGGCTCACTTCCATGATCAACATCTTCTTCATGTCTAAGATTAATACATTGAAGTACAATGGGTCCTCTACTCTTCCCTTCTCTGCATTTCCACTTCCCTTCCTTATCTTCCCATCTTCGTACAAGGACATCTTTTCCACAACTTAACTATAAGTATTTATACACTTCATCAACCTTGGAATGATCATCAATGTTAGCATTACAATCATCAACCATTGGAACAATCTCCAAGGTTGGCATTACAAACATTTACAAAATAGTTCTTGACCTATTATAATATTATGCAAAGGAAATGAAGTAAAGTTGTATGCAGATCATGCCATGCCTTAGCTAGGACTCAAACATGATCTTCCATGCCACAACATGCTTCCACAATCTTCAAGGAATCTCCGCAATAACTAGAATTAACCAAGTCGACTAAGACTGGTTACACGTTACACTATCTGGGAACAATCTTCAAACATGATCTCAATTCCTTAACGTGGATGAATGTCAAGATAGGAACATGATTAGGAGGCATCCACAAGCACGTTATAATCATCAGGAGCAACCACATGAATCTTAACCACTTTATCCATAGGAATCTTCTCACCGAAACACATGAACTTCACTGTCTTCAACTGTCATAAAAGAAAGATAGCTTCCGGACCACCAAAACATGAACCACTACATTTGTAGGTACTTATCATCATCCCAGACTTCCCTCTAGAACCGCAGAGAAAAATACTTTATTGCGGAGGAATGGAGCCAAATACTTTCTTCGTATCACCAGACAATAATCAGAGAGAGCAGGTTTTACTCTGGTGAATGCCACTCTCTCAATTCTTCATACTGGAGGCTCAAACTCAAGATTTAGCATCTTTAGACATCCCTTTAAATAAATTCCAATCCACAGATAAAGATCTTCAAGCAACAAGAAATGCGGAGTAATCTACCAGACTGTTCTTCAGCATACAACTCACTATCTATATTGCACTTCATTGTAACTCACTTGTATCTTCTGGAGGGGCCAATTTTCTCTATATCCTCAACATACAAAGCTTCTAAACAAGTAATAGAATGGAACATAGTTGACACCAATGACAACAAGGATATTTGACATCAATGACAACATCGATTAGGCACATACTTGCAACACTAACACCTTAAATCTTGGTTTATCACCTCCCTTTTTATTCCACTCTCTTCCTTCCCCCTTTTGTTGGTGATCATTAGTATAGGTTTAGTTGGTTTCTCTAAACCTTAAGTTTAGAAAGAGGAACCAACCTTCTCTAGAGGTTTGATCTCATTTGTAAGGTCACACACCTTGAGATCATTCCCATGTTCATTGAGTTTGTTGAAATTTCCAAAAGCTTCAACATGTGGTTGTAAATTTAGATGATATCAACACCTTAGATGATAAGTGGGACAAATTATATGAGAAGACTCATGTCACCTTTGTAATGTGAGAAATTGTCCTCCTACATGGTATGGTACAATTTCCCTTGGTTTAGCTCCTCACTTTGGGTGACCTCTTAACCTCTATCTTTTTGACCTTCTCGAAACCCTGACTGACTAAGTCTAGTTGCAAAATGTTCACTTTTTGAGGTAACCTTTTGATGGACCCTAAAAAGGGAATTTGGATTACAAGTCCCTAGGACCCCCAAAAAGTAGATCTGAGTGGAAATAGGGGACTTGGACTTGGGTGTACGCCCCCTAGTCCTCCCCTACTTCCCAGTATTTTGAAATTTTAGTGGGATGTCAGCTCCTGCTGAGTGCCTCTGGATTTCATTTTCAAATTCTTGGTTTTCGCGCGATATCGAGACATTATTTCAAAATTTGAATTTCCCTAAAGCTAGATATAAAAAGACATTTGAAAATCATTTTAACACACACAATTCTTATGCCAGATTAATGCAAGACTCTGCCAAAATTATCATTGAAGATCAGTAACTTGTTGAAGCTCTTGAAAGTATCCTATATTTGCTATCATGGAGACAATGGATGGAGATTAGGAATCAAGATCTTGAGACTATCTTTCTCTTCATAGGGTTTGTACACTCTTTGCATGATTGGGAGAAGGGTTGAAGCCTCCAACATCAAGCTTGGAGATCCTCCACAGACATTACTGATTCGCCTTCTTGTTCATGCAAGTCTTCATTTGTTTCATCTCCTTGAGGTGAAGTTGTATGTGTTTATTGATGCAAAGCAAGTTTTTGATAATCCCTTGATTGAGACATCTAGGGTTTGATATTTTTGTATACACATTGTAGGGTTTGCACACACTTCTACAAATCTTTATCTCTGGCTATTGTTGAGGTAGAAATACCAAAGACGAGGCTTGACTGAGGCAAGCTCCTATATAGCTACAACATCTTTCTCCTTCTTTTATAGGTGCAGATCATGTTTTGCAGGTTTCAGTGGAAAGAATCTATAGGAAGGAAGATATTGTAGGTACAGTTGTCATGGACTTTTGAATTTTTTAGATTTTGACACTTGCAGGACTAAGGAGCAGGCACCCTAGTCCAACAAGGGGCAATTTTTGGGATCTAGGAGCCATTTGGGAGTGTCAGATAGCCTGTGCAGAAGATTTCTAGTTTCAGGAACTTTTGAGACTAAGGAGTGGGCACCCTAGTCTAGTTAGCCCTCAAAATCTGGGTGCATAGTCTTTGATACTCTTTCTCTGCATTTCTGTGATCAATTTTGCCTCTATTATTATCATTTTCTGTATATCTCTGATTTAAGGTATAATTAAGGTTTTCTTGGTTCATGAGCAAAATACTTAATAAAACCTTAGTTAGGCTCTTGAAATCAGATACCGTGAGCAAAAAGGGGTAGATAAGTAACTTATAGATTGACCTCACATTCAATCCTTGTCCTCCGCAATGCTTAGTTGGTAAAATAATGGTCCTTAACCTAGTTAAACAAACCACCAAATTTTTCCAATAAACATATTGGTGAACCCGACCTTTAAAAAATTTGCATCCTTTTAAACTTTAGATCTAAAATAATTTGTTGTCCTAGAGCATATTTGGATTGAAAAATCTCTTTGGTGAAATTGCATGCATTGAATTGAGAATCACATTCTTTATCTTTTCACTAAAAGAGTTGGAAAAATTGTTAATCATCATTTTACATGGCATTTCATTTTCATAGGCCATCATTGTGCATTTGAATCTTGGGTTAAAAAGAGCATGTTAAAATGTCGGATTATTTTTTGCAAGATTTTCATGCTTATGATGAGTCGTCTAGTCGTGTTGACTTTGATATGTTAGATGAAGCCCTTGAGGACTTTATCTTGATTGAACATTCCACTATGGCCTCAAAGCTGTCATTATTTCAAAGATTTACAAATGCAATTTATGTTCCTAAATCTAAAGAAGAGCTTAAAAAGCCAAAAATTGTGGTCACTTTATGTGCAAATGTGGTGCAACCATCTTCTAAACATGCGCTTACTATTAAAGGTTGTCCATCTGCTTCTCAAACTCCTGATCACATTTATGATTATGCTAAACAAATAGCACAACAAAACTTACAACAAACTAATCATAATGTGGTTTCTCATGCATACAACACTCAGACTAATAAACAAAGTACACAACAATCAAGTATTCTGATATCTTTACCAGCTTCTCAACCTATGCTTCCTCAAGCACCTCATTTAACATATAAAGGTGGTAAAGACTATGATCTTGTAGAGCAGCTTCACGCTACTCCTGCAAAGATATCTCTTTGGGAACTTATACAAACTTCACCTACTTACCATAGAATGCTACAAGAAGCTTTACAAAAGGTGATTGTTCCTCCTACTATTAAACCAAATGGCGTTGCTGCTCTATTACATTGTATGCATGAAACAAAAATAGATATTTTGTTTCAACAACATGAATTGTCATCTCTTGAAGTTCAAAATTAATTTGATCCTTTTATTATCTTTATTACAATAAACAAAACATTGGTTAAGAGAGTTATGATTGATAATGGATCAGCCCTTAACGTTTGTGGCATTGATTTATTACATAAGGTTAAGGTTGATACATCTGCAATCAAACTGAAATCATTAAGTATCCGTAGTTTTGACAATGTTGGACGACAATCCTTGGGCACTATAACTTTACCTATACAAGTAGGAACTGTGATGGTGCCTACCTTGATTCATGTCATGCCTTGTTCTCTATCTTATAACATGATTCTTGGTAGATCGTGGATACATGCATTAGGAGCAATTCCTTCCACTTTGCATTGTTCAATCAAGTTTATATTCAAAGATAAGTTACACACTATTCATACTGATCCTGAACTAGATAGTTGCTTACAAATGGAAGTTCATAAGCATGTTGTTTGTCCTAAGACTCTAAACAATCTGAAAATAGATTTATCAACTCCTCTTGCTACCAAACATGTTGTGCAAGAGCATAAACAATTGAATGCATTTGTTGGTGATGATTGGGGTTCATTGGATTTTACATCTTCTACAGGAGAATACAAACCTAAAAACCCCATCCCCAAAACATCAAATATTGCATCAATCACATCACATGCTTTGATTGATAAACATAAAGCTTTTTTGGTGACAAATAAGGATAATACCCTCACTTACACTACTAACTATGACAAGTATGAAGCTCCACCTTCCTCTAAGGAAATGGTTTCTCTTTATGGTCGATGTTTCTGAATCCTTTATAAACATTGTGATTATACAGGTAAAGGCTGTGGTATAAATCAACAAGGAATCAAAGTGGCTATAGAATCTACTTTGCAACATTGCTCTAGTGGCATTGGATACAATCCTGTGAAGGAATCCAAATCCCGTAAATGCCCTACTCTTAATGTGAATACTATATCAACACTTAGTTTGATATTTCCTAAGATGATTGACATTAATTATCCTCTAGGACCACTTTCATTGGATGTATTCTCAATAGATAAGGCGATAGTGGAATTCTTGGGTGCTTATGACAATATTCCTCATTATCATCATAAATGCAGTCTACCTTATTATTTAAACAACAGTGCATATTTTGGAAAAGCTACTAGCACAATAAATACTACTATAGAACTTAATGGAGAATTTGAAGAACAATTACAACCTACAATCCCTTAGACCATAGTACTCTCCTTAATGGAAAGACCGTTGATGTTGTTATGGGTAAGGATGATATTGAAAAAGTTCTCCCTATTGGTGATTGTTTAAATGTGGAAGAAAAAGATGAAATGTCTAAGTTATTACATGAATTCAGAGAATTATTTGCTTGGAAGTATTCTGACATGCCTAGCATGGATCCTCATATTGTAACACATAATATCGTATTGAAACCAGATGCTAAGCCATTTAAACAGAAGATTCGTAAGATGAATCATAAGATTGTATTGCTTATTAGAACTGAGATAGAAAAGCTTCTACAAGCTGGCTTAATACAACCTATTGACTATTCACCTTGGATTTGAAATATTGTTGCTATCACTAAACCTGATGGTCGTATAAGAATGTGCACAGATTTTTGAGTTTTGAATTCAGCATCCTTGAAAGATGATTTTCCACTTCCTAATATTGATATGATTGTCGATTCCATAGCTGGATATGAATTGCTATCTTTCATGGATGGTTTTTTAGGATATAATCAAATTTTAATAAATCCTCAAGACTAATATAAAATAGCTTTTATAACACCTTGGGGTACATTTTGTTAGGTAGTCATGTCATTTGGGATTAAGAATGCGGGAGCTACTTATCAATGCGCAATGACTCTTATATTTCATGATTATATGCACAATATTTTAGAAGACTATGTTGACAACATCTTGGTGAAGTCTATTCATCGTAAGGATCATGCTACAAATCTTTGACAAATATTTGAGCGCATAAGGAAATATAATATGCGATTGTATCCTCGTAAGTGTGTTTTCGGTGTAGACAGTGGAAAGTTACTATGATTTATTGTCTCAAATCATGGTATTGAGGTGGATACGAAAAAGATAGATGCAATTATTAATATGCCAATACCTAAGAACATATCTCAACTTCATATTTTATAGGGAAAGATACAAGCTATCCGCTATTTTGTTTCACAACTCGTGGATAGGACTCGCCCCTTTACACAACTACTGAAGAAGGATTCTAATTTTCAATAGAATTCTGAATGTCAAAAAGCTTTCGATGACTTAAAGGATTATCTAGCTAATCCACCTATTTTACAACCTGCTATCTCCAATAAACCATTCTTGTTATATATCTCAGCATCTAACAATGCCCTAGCAGCTTTGTTAGCACAACATAATGCTGAAGGTAAGGAATGTGTTGTCTATTACATCAGTCAAACTTTGCTCAATTATGAAGTGCGGTACACTGTTATAGAGAAGCATTGCTTAGCATTAGTGTTTGCAACTCAAAAGCTTAGACACTATCTCCTAAATGTTGAAGTACATGTGATGGTAAAATTTGACCCTCTAAAACATCTCTTTACAAAAATAGATTTATCAGGTCGTCTCACTAAATGGGTTATGTTACTAACATAATTAGTCTCAAGTTCATTTCCCAAAAAGTAATTAAAGGGCAAGTGTTAGCTGATCAATTAGTTGAAGCTCCTTCACCCTTCTCTACACAACATCAGGACATATTTCTTGATGACCAAATCTTAACAATTTGTGCAGTTGAAAAATGGGAATTATACTTTGATGGATCAAAATGTTGAACTGGCTCTAGGGCTGGTGTTATATTGATACCCCCCGTAGGTAAGCCAATTCCCCTATTTTACTGCTTAGATTTCTTATGCACAAACAATATAGCTAAATATGAAGCTCTTATCGTAGGACTTCGTGCAACCCTGGCTCTTAATATTAAAAACATTGCAATATACAATGATTCTCAGTTAATTATAAAATAGATAACAAGAACATATCAAACTAAGCATGATAAGCTATCTCAATATTGTGAGTTGGCCTTATCTTTCTTAAAACAATTCACATCATATTCAATTAACACTATTCCTAGGAAAGATAATCGACATGCAGATGCAATGGCAAGCATAGCTTCCCTTATATCCCCTGACGATTCTCATGAGGAATTTACTTTTGTTGTTCATAATCTTAAAACTTCGACAATTGACTATGGTGGTAGTACATACACAGATGAATGGTTCTCCCATATATATAATTATTTGCATGATAGAACTATTCCTAATTCAACATCTAAGAATGCCCGAATCCATTTACGCAAACTAGCAATGCAGTAGATTATATTATCAAATGTCTTATATCATCAAAGTTACAATGGTGTTTTACTCTGATGTTTAAGCAATTCAGAGATACCGATAGCTTTAGAAGTTCACTCTAGTGCCTACACGGAGGGCATTTTGGAGGAAAATCATTGGTGCAAAAATTGTTATGTATGGGCTACTATTGGTAGCATATGGAACAAGATTCCTTTTCTTACGTCAAGAGATGCCCGTAGTGTCAACAACACAAACACCTAATCCATGCTCTGGCTCAAGATCTTTGTGCCCAGGTGTCACCATGGTTGTTCTTTGTTTGGGGTCTGCATCTAATTGGTAAAATCTCACCACCCTCCTCCCAAGGACATATGTTTATCATTACTACCACTGATTATTTTACAAAGTGGGTCAAAGCAGTCCCCTTGCGATCTACGAACACCGATGTAATCTATCAGTTTATACAAGACAACATTATTTTTTGATTTGGAATATCTTCCTCTCTTGTTTTGGGCAATGGTACGCCATTTAAGAACAAGGATGTGAAAAAGTTCCTCAAAAAATACCATATGTAACATCGCTTCTCTACGCCTTATTATCCTCAATCAAATAGCCAAGTAGAAGCTTCAAACAAAGTCATTTGGTAGATTTTACAGAAAACTATTAATAAACATAAAAAAGATTGGCATTCTCAATTATCCTATGCATTATGGAATTACAGAACAAGCATTCGAATGCCTACTGGTAATACACCGTATAATCTCGTCTCTGGTGCAGACGTGATAATGCCCTTGAAGCTAGAAATTCCTTCCCTAAGAATTTCCCTAAGACACATCATGGATGATGACATGGAACGTGAGAAAAGATTACAAGAACTTGAGATGCTTGACGAAAGGCAAGTTAACACTCTTGAGCACCTCAAAGCTTATCAAAAAGGTGTACAATGATCCTATAATTCACAAGTCATACAATGTTCATTCAACATTGGAGATTTGGTTCTCTATGAAAATCAATGCAATGTAAAAGCACCACATAGTAAAAAAGGTAAGTTCAGCCCTAATTGGCTTGGACCATACATAATTATTGAGACCTTTGGATCTGGAGTGTATAAGTTAGTTGATGAGCAAGGTATGCTGCTTAAAGAACCTATTAATGCAGTGCACCTCACAAGATTTTATCCTTAAAGACCTAATGTTAAATGTCCCTAAGCCAATTAAATGTCCCTAACTCATTTGAGAGGTTGTAAATGGTCATTATTAGTCCATTTTTTCATGTTAAAGGTGGTCTCGGATGGAGATTTTGTATAAAGTTGTCAACATTGAAAAATGACAAAAGTTGTAAAGTTGTCAAGGCAAGATTAGGGGAAATGAAGAGTCATTGTGTTAAAAGAGGGTAGTTGTTCAGTTAAACTGATGTGGAGGTTGATATTGTGTATGTCAAAACCTATTTAAGCATGTAAAACTCAAACCAAAATGAATAGATGTGAATTGGAATTAAAACTTGTGATTTTAAGCCCTTATTCTGCAGTTCTAACTATTTTTTCTCCAGTTCCAGGCCTTGTATGGCCATGTAAAGCTTGGAACCCATACAATATTAATTTGATATTGAAGTAGGATGAATAGGCTTAATTTTGGTTCAAGTCTCATCGAATTTGGTGCAATATTGAGGAAGATATGAGTGTTTCATGGAATGTGATTTTCAGATTTTCCCTCCAACAATCCTGTTGCAGCATTTGGTGTAGTTTTGTATGGATAGATATAGGGGAAAGCCATATATGGTTGGAAGGAGGATTGAATTAAATTTCAAATTCATCTAGTCTGAGGTCTTAACTCAATTTCTAGAGGAATATATCACATTTTTTCTAAAACTACTCTGTTAACTAGGTTAATTAGGGTTTTGGTAGGAAAAATGTCATAAAACCTCATTCCACTATGGGAATCCTCTAAAACTTGGTGGAATGGAATTAAAGGGAGTGATTGACATGTTGACCAAGGATCAAGACCGAAAAAGTTGTTTTGGTGTGTTTAAAATGATGCCCTAGGTGACTGTAGCAGCATTTTCCTTGTTATTCCTGCATTTGAAGTGGGAAAACAAGCATAGAATGAAATTGTCTTGCATCCTAACCACAAAACCACAAAATAATTTGTTTTGGCATGTATCCTAGATGTTCAAACCCTTGGTTGATTTTTGGGATTGCATTTGAGGGTAGTCTCTTTGTAAATTTGGCCTAATTGAGGCACTAGGCCATTGATAGGGGTTATTGGTTGAGATATTCCATCCAAAACAACCTATGCCAAGTTTGGGATATGTGATAAAGGGACATAATGGGTATCTACTGATTGTCTAAGATCTAGGTTTGGAGGTTTGAGTCAAAAGTTATTTGAACTGTTGCCTTTTTGAAGGGCTAGAAGCCATTTTGGGTGGTTTGTGAAGGAAGTACCAACCCGAAGTCCAATTTACCTTGGCCAATGGATGGAATGGGTCCCCTAACATCCCAAACCAACATTTCCATGATGATACTAGAGTTTCCTTCTATTGTTCCCACTTTTGCATAAAAGTCTTCATTTTTGGGCTTGTAGGTGAAGTAGAACCTTGTCTAGTTCGTCTATCTTTCCCCATCCAAAGTGCCTCTACATCATAGATTAGCTTCAATTTTGACAAGATGTTATTGTTTTGTCTTAATTCATTTAACATTGCATCTTTTGTTCAGTTGATCATTGTTGTATTCTACTTAAGTATTCTTTACTTAGATCACTTCTGTATTAACTGAATATAGCATTCAAATTTGGATTATGTGTAAAATGCTTGATCATTGTGCTTATTACTATATGTTCTTTTTAGAATTGTTAGTATATCACAATAGCAATAATTAAAGCATTTAAACATCATCACTGGTAGTATTTTTAGGAAAATCACATGTGATAGATCAAAAACCATTACACATAAGGGAAAAGAAATAAGCATCATATATATATATCCTCAGTTTTAAATATACATTTGAGTCGACTATCCCTCTAGACAAAATGGGATGTCATAATGCCTAAATGCATATATCACATAGCTAAGCCTCAATCGCCAGTAACCTCAGGCCCTTGTGGTGTGCAACTGACAGAAGCCTGACCATGTGTGGTTACAGATTACGAATGACTCCTAGAGATGCTTCACGATCGTAACTCCCTGAACTTGCCTCTCATCTCTATCATTTGCTCATGTCCCTCCTGGTACATCATCTGGTATTGTTCTCTCTCAAAATGAACCCTATCTCTATTAGCTCTCACCTAACAAACCTCACGCAGTAAGAACTCACTGATAGCTAGCTCTCCCTCTGATGTAGGCATCGCTACCGTCTAGTCTCATTGCGTCCTAAGCTTAGCTTCAGTACGCTAAACTCTCTGTCAAAACTCCTCTCCCTCTTGTACACACTTCTTTAGCATAGCCTCCATAGCAGTCCTATACCAGACGAAAGGCATAAAGATCTCTGCATGTCGCCCATCGGATGACCGTGGTGAATAACTTGTGCCTGCACTCGCTACTTTAAGACATCTATAGGTAGTATGTTTGCTATGATGTGACCCAAAAAGTCTCGCCAATAATCTGTCCTAACTGCAAAATAGAGTATAAGACATATATTAGAATCTCATATAAAATCTCACAAATAATAAACTATACAAAACATCAAATTAATAAATCAAACCTAACCTAGATCTCCATCTCGCCAGGATGGATCTCAGATCACCGAAGGTGTGATGATCTCTACAATCTAATCTATAGCTAGGGGCATAGACTTATTACTCTCCTCCCACTCTCCATGACTAGGCCTCGCATCGCCTATAAGCATAGGACCACTATCCTTAGACCACGGTCTTGACTAAGTCTCCTCGTCAGCGTCTACCTCCTGTTGGCTTTGTCGTGGTCTCACTCTAAAGATGTATTGCGGTGGGACCTCCTCTAACTCATCCTCATCATCCTCCTCATCCTCATCGAGATCATAGTATCCTACAAAATTAACTTCTTATTTTCCTTTCTTTTTACATTCCTTCTTATTTTCTTCTATTCTTTTTTTATATATATATTTATTTTTACTCTCTAAATTTTATATAAACTTTATTTCTTTAATTCACTTCTCAGGGACAAAGTCCCATACCAAGCTTGGCATGGTCATCCTCCTATTCTCCTTCTCTCTCTCCTCTACTTTTCTACAATGATAAGAAACAAGAATGAGTAAGTGATAAGTGACAACTCCCCTTTACATAAAGTAAATGAGTGAGAATTCCTATCCCTAACTAGGTGCAAGATTGATCTCTTTTACTCTTGAGCCCTTTTCTTGAGTTGTCAAACTCTGATTTTAGTGTCGTTTGTTGCATTGGAATCTTGGTTTCGCTCTCTTTCTTACCCAATGTGTTGTGTTTGAGTGTTGTTTCTTCAAATGACCCTCATAACATATTTCTCACCAAGTTTCCCCAAAATCGACGCCCACAAATATCTCCTTGTTTCTAATCTCGGACTAAGCAAGCAAAAACAAGGGGGGGCATTCATCTCCCTCAATTTCCTCCCTCATCATGTCTTATCACTCAACCCCCCTTAGTGTTTTTTGTACTGACTCATTAGTGGTGGTTGCAGGTTGATTTGATTTTTGATTTTCTAACAAGTGTTCCTTTACAGGTTGCAGTTCCTAACTTTTGTGGTCTTGCAGGATTACAGACTTAGGGGCTCCTTCCTTCTTGGTGACAACACTTTAGCTTCCTCTACAGTATCCTTTTGGGTATCCTTTTCATGATTGATGTATTTACTTTCCTTTAGTTACATATGCATGTAGCGTCATATGGCCACTAAAGTAAGGGCTAAATGTAATGTTGGAAATTGTCCTCTTGCATGGTATGGTACAATTTCCCTCGGTTTAGCTCCTCACTTTGGGTGACCTCTCAACCTCTATCTTTTTGACCTTCCCAAAACCCTAATTGACTAAGTCTAGTTGCAAAATGTTCACTTTTTGAGGTAACCATTTGATGGAACCTGAAAAGGGAATTTGGATTACAGGTCCCTAGGACCCCCAAAAGGTAGATCTGAGTAGAAATAGGGGGCTTGGACTTGGGCGCCCACTCCCTAGTCCTCCCCTATTTCTTGGGATTTTGAATTTTGGCGGGATGTTGACTCCCGCCAAGTGCCTCAAGATTCTGTTTTCAAATTCTAAGTTTTCACGCGATATTGAGATGTTATTTTGAATTTTGAATTTCCCTAAAGCTAGATATAAAAAGACATTTGAAATTTATTTTAACACATACAATTCTTATGTAAGCTTGATGCCAAGACTCTGCCAAAATTGGGATTGAAGATTAGTAACTTGTTGAAGCTCTTGAAAGTATTCTATATTTGCTATCATGGAGACAATGGATGGAGATTAGGAATAAAGATCTTGAGACTATCTTTCTCTTCCTAGGGTTTGTACACTCTTTGCATGATCAAGAGATGGGTTGAAGCCTCCAACATCGAGCTTGGAGATCCTTTGTGGACATTTCTGATTCACCTTCTTGTTCATGTAAGTCTTCATTTGTTTCATCTCCTTGAGGTGAAGTTGTACGTGTTTATTGATGAAAAGCAAGTTGTTGATCTTCCCTTGATTAAGACATCTAGGGTTTGATATTTCTGCATACACATTGTAGGGCTTGCACACACTTCTACAATTTTTTATCTCTGGCTATTGTTGAGGTAAAAATACCAAAGATGGGGCTTGACCAAGGCAAGCTCCTATATAGCCGCAACATCTTTCTCCTTTTTTTGTAGGTGCAGATCATTGATGCAGAGGTAGGAGGACCAAAACTATCCTCAATAACATTAACAAATCAAAGAACTAATCTAATTGATTTGGTCAGATTGAAGAGAACATTAATACAGACTTTTCATCCAATTTTCATGAAGATCCAATGGTAGGAGAGAAAGTTATGACTCTTTTCCTAAAACTACAAACCCTAGGCAGCGTTCAGACCTGCCCTTACCAAAATTGCAATATCTCTCAGAAAACTTAATGCAATTATACCAAACTAAAATAATTGTAAACTAGAAACACATATCTTTCCATCCATCTATTATATGCATCAATGTGAGGCCGTACTAAGTCGTACCATGCATATTTTCAGACTGCATTTTCAGAAAATTAAACTCTGCAAACCTACCCTCAATAAAAATGCCATAACTTATTCAAATCTTAATGAAATTTGATGCAACAAAAACAAATGAAAAGTAGAATCAATACTCTTTCTAACTATATATGTTTTTCTTCTATATATGTCCATACAGAACCGTACCAAATGCTACAATGGGACTGTTGCAGGGAAAATCAGAAAATTATAGTCCATAAAACACTCATATCTTTTACAAAACTAAATAAAAATGCATGGGACAAGAAGAAAATGGAAGGTGGTTGAAGGATATAACATTTACAATCCATTAGACATCCATTCAATTCTATATAGGGCCATACAATAGCAAAAGACAGCAAATTTCTGAAGGAAAATACAGGAAAACATTGTTTTTTCTCATTCCATGCTCAAATCTTCAACCACCCACAAATTCTTCATGGTTACAAGGCCTTTTAAAGGCATTAAAACATGTCTCTTCAGTTCATAACTGATTTGGAGTGAACCAAGAGCCAAATGACTCTTCACCTTCCAACTTTGCATCTTTTTTTCAATTTTACATTGACAACCTTTACATGCTTGCAATATTTTGAATTTTTGAAACTCCTAATGACCTAAACACATAAAAATGACTTGATAAACCTCATTACAATGTGGAATCATACAAATTTAATCAAACTCAAAGATTTTTCCAAGGCAATATTAATTTGCCAAGGTGCTCCTGCACCAATCATGTTTTGCATGTTCCTATGGAAAGAAGCTATAGGAAGGAAGATATTGTGGGTATAGTTGTCATAGACTTTTGAATTTTCAGATTCTGACACTTGTGGGACTAAGGAGTGGGCACCCTAGTCCAACATGGGGCAATTTCTAGGATTTGGGAGCCTTTTGGGAGTGTTAAATAGCATGTGCAAAAGATTTCCAATTTCAGGAACTTTTAGGACTAAGGAGTGAGCACCCTAGTCTAGTTAGCCCTCAAAATCTAAGTGCAAGTCTCTGATACTCTTTCTCTGCATTTATGTGATCAATTTTTCCTATATTATTATCAGTTTCTGTATATCTCTAATTTAAGGCATAATTAGGGTTTTCTTGGTTCATGAGCAAAATACTTAATAAAACATTAGGCTCTTGATATTAGATACCATGAGCAAAAAGGGGTATATAAGAAACTTATAGATTGACCTCACATTCAATCCTTGTCCTCCCCAATGCTTAGTTGGTAAAATAGTGGTCATTAACCTAGTTAAACAAACCACCAATTTTTCCACTAAACAACATCTCCATCTTATTTCCCTCATGTGTAGGAAGAGACAACCATTATATCATTGGGTGATGATAAGGTGGAAGATTCAAGGCCTCCATACTTTCAAATGGAAGAGGTAGTGTTGGAACAAGTAGCATCATATGAACCTTATTAGATGGGGAGATAGAGTTAGAGAGAGATAGACAACAATAGAAGAGAGAGATAGATAGGGAGAGAGAGAGAGAGAGAGGGGGATGATAAAGAAATAGAGATAAAAGGGAGAGGTAGATAGATATATGGAGAGAGAGAGAGAGAGAGAGAGAGAGAGAGAGAGAGAGAGAGAGAGAGAGAGAGAGAGAGATGAATAAGCCTTTACAAAAAGTTCTTTAGGCTTTGAAAATCTATACTAATCCTTTTCCAACATGTCAAATTAGTTTTTCAAGGAGGAATTCTTGTTTAATCATCATATTCAACAATAAGATTATGCACATTCTAAAATATTATAGAAAATGACAAATGACATATTTAATGAAACTATAGGAGGCATTATCTTGCCTTTAGAGATTGGCTAAAAAATGGTGCAAATTTTATGTCACATTAATTCTTCTTCAAAGAAATTTAATATTTTACTTGGTAAACCTTGGATAAGCAATGTAAAGAAATGCCATCTACATTAGATCAATGTATCCAGTGATATAAGGAAGAACATCTAAGAGAAGAATTTGCAATTTATAAGATCAACTAAGCCTAAAATGATAAAGTCCAAAGTTACTTATCCACATTCCTATTTTAAAGAAATTGACAAAGCAAGGCCTAAGGCACCTCAAATTGAACAACCTATAGTTAACGTGCCTAAATGGTTTTATATTTTTATGCATTTAGGAGATCCTTATGAAAAAAATTAATCATGTGTTAGGAAAAGAAAAAGAATAAAGGTATTGTAAATGATAAGGAATTTAAACATATTTGAACTTCTATAGGAACTTATTCTACTTGGGTCCCAAAGAAATATTTATAGTACAAAATTATACATATGAAACCACCTCCAAAGAAGTAGGAATAATCCAGGTAAATAAAGATAAATCAATAGTTTCGCCACTCTCTATCACATTTGTTAAAGGTTCTACCATACATAGCAATGAGAACTTCATTCTACATGATCTAGAGAGAGGCACGTAGAGAGAGTTAGAGAAAGAGAGAAGGGGGAGAGAGATAGAGATAGAGATAGATATAGAGACAGGAGAGAGATAGGTAGATAGAGAGTGAGGGAGAGATAGAGAGGGAAAGATATAGAGATAGAGGTAGATAGAGGTAGAGGGAGAGATAGAGAGCTAGGGATATAGGGAGAGATAAAGAGAGGGAAAGAGATGAAGAGATGGAGAGATATGGGGAGAGATGTATTGAGAGGTAGAGATAGAGAGAGGGAGTGAGAGAGATAGAGAGGGAGAGAGATAGAGATAAAGAGGGAGAGATATCTAGATAGAGGAAGGATAGAGAGATAGAGAGAGGATATAGAGATAGAGATAGAAGATAGGTAGAAAGAGACTCTCCCTATATCTATTTATCCTCCCTTTCTGTATCTCTATCTCTCTCTCAAACTATATATATATATATATCAATCTCCTCTTCCCCCCTTTTCTCTTCCCTACCCTCTCTATCTCTCTCTATATGTCCCTCTTTCTATATCTTTCTATCTCTATCTCTCCCTCTCTATCTCCATCTCCTTCTATATCTCTTCCCCTCTCTATCTTTATTTCTCTCTCCCTCTATTTCCCCTTCTCTCTCCCTCTATGCATCCCTCTCTCTATATCTCTATCTATCTCTCTATCTCCCTCTCCCTCTCTCCCTCTCCCTCTCTCCCTCTCTAGATCTCTCCCTCACTCCCCACCTCTATCTCTCTATTTCTCCCTCTCTCTATCTTTGTATTTCATTGTCCCTCTTCCCCTCTCTATCTCTCTATCTATTAATCTCTCCATCTCTCTATCCATTTCTTTTTTCTTCTAGTACTAACTATAGTAATGGTGTATGTCTAACATCCTTAAATTACCAACTTTCTTGTTGCTTGACCATATTAATACTTTAAAACTTTTTCTTATTGGTTTCTTACTTGTCTTTTATCATAAAATTTATATATAGATTTGAAATAAAGGAGAGAGTAGATTTCCTTCCAAATGGTACAAATGCAATGTACACTTCACTAATACCCATGGAGAGAAAATTCAAGAAGTGCACCAAGCTAAAGTAGGCTAAGAAAACAATTAAAGCATTTGAAGTGAAAATAAATGAATTAGAAGGCTAGGTCACCATAGATGTAGAGAAAGCCATTGAATCTGAAGAATCATAGGTAGAAGCAACTAAAAACAACTCCTAGAGAGGTTAAAACAAAATTGACTAAAGCAAGAATAGAGTTGGTTGTAGGGAAAACCTAGATGGTAACTAAGATAACCACCAAGAATGCATTATCAAAGCAAGTTGAAGAATTGAAGGTATAATTGAGCCATGAAAATGCTAAAACTAGTACCAAGGCTATTGAAATATTATCACTAAAGAAAAATGCCTATAGCCAAGATTATGAGCTAGCCAAGCTACATAATCAAGTGGACACCTAGGCCTAGACACTCAAGAGCCAAAGAGAAAAAGAGGCTAACCTAGTAAAGAATATACTAAAAGAATCAAAGGAGGAGGTCAAGAGGTTAAAGAACCAAATTAAAGAGTTAAAATAGTTAGTGTCTTTCCTTGACCACATCAAGGTCTTGCGAAGATCATACTGCAAGGAAAAAATGGAGGCCCAATCATCTAAACCTTGTGAAGATTACACTAAAAGGGAATAATAGAGGCCACGTCATCTTTACTCTAGCCTTATAGTTTATGGAGATGGTGTAGGCTCTAAGTGATATGGTGAAGAAAGAGATTGATAAGGTGGAGACTACCCTCTCTCCAATAATTGAAGATGCTTGGTCCTATGTCAAGAAGTTCTATAGTTTCTCCTCAACCAAGCTAGTCTTGGTACAAATTATGAGTAGAACATAGCATGTAAAATCAATGACATTTTAGAAATGCATAAGGTCAACGAGGAATGTAAATCACACTTAGATTTCATTGGACAAACAATACATGGTATGTATACTTAATCATGGGGCGTGATGCCCTTGATGTAGATATATGGTAATGAAGCCTCAAATACTATGTTGGAGTAGAAGGCATGATTTCCCCTATGTAGATATATGGGAATGGAAGCTCAAATGCTATGGTAAAGATATGTTGTCCCCATTGTAAATATAACTCTATGAGTGTGATATAGGCATATTCTAGTTATTATAAATGTCATAAGCATAAGCATGATAACATATGTTGATAAACACCCCTTCGTTAATGGGTTAAGAGCCAACAATAGTAGTAGAACAATTAATAATTAGAAGGACACAAGTGTGGAGCAGTCTTTGGGTAATCAATTAAATTTTGATGGGGCTTATATGGGAAATCTAGGGATTATAGGTATTGGGTTCATATTACAAGATGATAAAGGAGAAGTCAAGTATGGAGGCTCTCTCTTCCTAGGTGTGAAAATGAACAATGGAGCTGAAGGTGAAACCCCAGTGATAGGATTGGTTGTTGTGGTTTCTAATGGTTATAAAAATTTAATGGTAGAAAGGGACTCTCTTCTCCTAATAATTGTTATCTTGATGTAATTTATGATACTAATTTGAGATTGTTGTATAGTGTAAACATCCTTACAAATCCCTAATACAACCTTGACACAAAGTTTGACATAATTCCTAATGCACAAGTGACACAAATCTAATGCACATATAAAATAAATAGTGATTTATTGGGGCTACCACAACCCTTGAACCTCCTCCAAAATTGTTAACATAGATAATATGATTATAAACCATAAAATTGCATCAAGAGAAAATTGTTTCAAGAACATAAACAATTTCTAGGTTATTTTCTCCTAATTTTGATGCTAAATAATATTTTTGCATTGTGACTCTAGATTGATCATGTCAATCTTTTTACTTGGATTGAGACTCTTTAAGTTTTTTTTAATCTTAAAATGCACTTGATTTATATTGTCAATAAAATTTATACCCTTTCTAAATTCTAACTCACTTTTTTCTCATTCTCTTTTGGTTGTTTACAACAACATCAAAAGGTTTGTTTATAAAATAACCAAAACATGTTTCAAAAGGAGATTTATTAGTTTATGTGTCATTACACTATTGTATAAATGTTGAGCCTATATCCAAATTTTATCCCAAATCTTTGCATGATTCTAAGACACCACTTAAGTGTAATTGCACATTTTTTTTTATCATCCTAAGTCTTTAGATTTTCCTATTACAATCCCTTGCATATACTTTGCACTATTATTTTATTGATAATTTCAATTTGAGCATTAATTCCATGGATAGAAAGTGGTAAATTTCTTTAATTTCATGTTCACTGTCTACCACAAAGTGATCAAAGATCTTCCAAAAAAATGGTGTACAATGGGTCTACAAACACAGTCGAACAAGGCAGATTGACGCCGAACCAGTACCTGCACTCCGTATGTTTCTCCTCCACTCAATGCCTGTCATAAAACATATCATAAAATAGTGAGTAAGGAGTAGTTGTAGTCACAACTGATGTTGCAGAAAAGAAAAGAAATGAACATATATACCACAGTGGCGACCCAAATGTCACGAGGGGAGGGGAGACTAGAATCTTCAACTGTCCCTCAAATTCCAATTGTTGCGGAACTACAAATGTCACCTTCACATCTTCTCTCGAAGCAGAGACTGTAAGAAGAGTGAGCACACCCACAAGCAGGAGCAGCGAGACCAAGCTTTTCACGCAGCTAGCCATGGCTTTTTCTCTCTTGAAAGCAATCAGAACCAAAATATGATGTGGAAAATTTGGAGGGGACGATGGGGTTTATATTACATTTGGCTAAGAACAATGTCATAGGACGCGCGTGGTTGAAATCAATGTGTGGCTTTTAAGATTTTAAATTCTAATTAATTATTTCGGTAGAGAACTCATGTGGGTTGGAGATGAATCTCAAGCTAAAATGTTGTCCCGAGCATGGACAAATAAAATGGTTCAATGTGGCCCTTAATGGGAAAAAAATCCATGTAGTGCATAACGCACGAGGATGGGCATATGCCCTCAATGTGGCATCTAAGAGCATCAACACACAATGGTAGTGGTAATATAGGTGTAGGAATGCGATCTCAAGGTAATTGTGGGCAAGGCGTGATGCCCACCAATGCAAAAAGATAAGTGATGATAGCATAGGGAAAGAGCAAGGGGGTCAAATGCCTCCACTCAAAAGAGGTGGCTCTAGCAACATGGTAGTACTATGTAGGTACAATGATAAAAGGAGAAAGCATGATTCCCCTAATGGCAAGATATGGCAATAGAAGCTCAAGTGCTATGAGAGGAAGGCATGATGCCCTTGATATAGAGATATGGTAATGGAACCTCAAATTCTATGGTGAAGACATGTCCCAAATGTAAAGATAACTCTAAGAGTGTGATATGACAATATACAATTAAGGATAAAACATAAGCATATTCTAGTTATGGTAAATGTCATAAGTATAGGCATGATAATATATGTGGATAAACCCCACTTCATTCATGGGTTAAGAGCCGACAATAGTAGCAAAACAATTAATAATGAGAAGGACACAAGTGTTGAGAAGTCTTTGGGTAATCAAACTAAATTTTGATGAGGCTTCTAGAGGAAATCTATGGATTATAGGTATTGGGTTCATTTTGCACGATGATCAAGGAGAAGTCAAGTATGGAGGCTCACCTCCCATGCACAATTAAATAATTCTATTATTTAATTATCTAATTTAGTCTTTCACCACTAATTAAATTATTTATTTATTTAATTATCCCCTCAAATGCCAGCTCTCCAATTACCCACTCATCATGCACTTAAAGGTTATTAAACTAAATAAATTTAATAGAGTAATGAGGAGTTAACTACCTCATTTAATAGTTAACTACCTCATTACATCTAACCACCCACCTTCTCTAACTCAACAACAAATCTAAAGACTATTTCAAACCCATTAATATTTGCAACCAAAAATATTAATGTAACTTCAATAATTTAACCATTTTCTCTCTCATTTGATCACAACCATTAATCTTGTCTTTTAATTTTGACCATTAATTTCAAAAATAAATTAATTTCTCTGATGATGAGATACATTGCAAAGTTGGAAACAATAGTATGGGAGTAGACCAAGTTTACTGAGAGTAGAAGAACTAAATCCCAGCTAAAACCCCATTCTCTTATCGTTTTCCTTTGATTTGGTCTCATGGGAGAAACAATAAATGGACCAACTAAATATGCAAACTCATGTGGACTGGTATAAGAGTAGTGTTTCACCTCACTTTGTACAACCAAATCTAGCTAAAGTTTAGAAATAGGCTATCTAAAGAATACATGCTCTTTACACAATCTTCCTTTCATTCTCACTAAGATGTACAAGAATACAAACATAAATATTTAAGTTACAAAAAATCATCATGAGCCACTATGGGGTTATAATCATTGCACCAGTAGTTTGTATCATTGTACATAGAATTGTCATTTCCATCATTCATTATATGATCAACTTCAGGTTATTGATGATTTGATTCCATTTTAATTGGTGCAACCTCTCCCACAATACCTTCCTTTAGAGCATGTTCCATAGATTTTTGAGTTCCCTCTATTTCTACATGAACAAACCAAAAATTGACCATTTTATCTCATTTTAGAGGAGTCGTGGCTTATGAAGTCCCAAAAATGACCACCCAATTTCATACCATGTCTCACCCTTTTCAAAACTAGTAGTAGGGTTTAACAGTGCAGATCCATTGCAACTTAGACTTATATTTTAAACTCATGTGCTTGAGGTTGACCCAATTAGCCCCCTTGTACCAAGTATGGCAGAACTAGTGATGTCAAACTGCCAAACAATTAATTGTCCTTAGCTCCATTTTCATGCACTGCACTTGCTCCTCATGCATGCAATTGACCTCCCTTCCTTGCCTTTGACTTATATAAACCTCTCTTTTTTAATTAAAAAGCTTACAAGATCTATCAAAAACAATCATGGCTTCATAGCTAACTGATCAATTTCCCATTATACTGTCGACTATGTTTAGCTTTGTCATGGCCATTTTTTTAAGATTATGAACTAGGCCCGTGTTTGAATAAGGAGGATTGATATGCTCATAGTTGTTCTTGGTGTTTGTGGCATTGTGCACAAATCAAATATGCATAAGTACATTATGTAGCTGGTATCATATAGGGTGAAGAGTTATAGCAGTTGCTTACATTTGAAATAATAGCTTTAGTGTTAATGACATGGTGTTTAAAATTACTTAAGCATTTTCTATAAACACATTTTGCAATAGATCCATTTATATATTTTATACATGTGTTGTTAATGTTCAAGTGACATATTTCAGTTGATTTCCTTCTATAAGTCTTTCTAGCTCTTTGTGAGGTTTTTGTTCCAAATCTTTTTGTGAAGTGCAATATTTTTGCATGGGGAAAAGACCAAAAAAAATTTAAACACACTAATGTCATTTCTTTGTCGAAGATTTTATTTTCAAACACTTCACATTTTGATTTGGGATTTAAATATAATTGTTTTCTATGTCTTTTTAGATTAGATTTATGTTTTAGTGGTTTGAGTTCATATATGTTCTCCTCTTGCAATGCTTAGGTGACCTTGTGGATCAAAAGTGGTTCAAGTCACTTTATTTTTTATCCTGAAAGGTGAATACATATGCTCTCCCTTGCACATTGATCCCACAGAGATTTAGAAGCATTAGGGTGGCATTTGTTCAAGCAACTATATTTTAGTTTTTCAATATTTTTTTCAGTTTTGTCTACATCCTAGTGATTGGCATTTTGGGAGGCCTTCAGAGTGGAATTTGGGGTCAAGACTTTCATTAGTTGCTTTGAGCAATAGCCATAGACAAGGCTTGATGCAACTCAATCTAGCTCTTCAGGAGATCTTTTCAATGAGTCTAAAAAGTCTAGATTTCAACTAGCTGGCTAGAAGTTATGAACCTGCCTAGTGAGGTTCTGAATTAGTAGTTTTTTTAAAAATTTTAAAATTTGAAAATTTGAATTTTAGTAGTTTTCTCACCTTCCAACTATCCATTTCAAATTCTATGGAACGTGACCTTTCACAGCATTAGGTATTGTTATCTAAATTATCCATTAAAATTCAGATCAGTGGTATTAGAGCGGTTCTCTCCTGTACATCACATCGTACGCAGTCTAGTTATCAAAGGTTGGGATTGCAGACAAGAGACTCATCAGATTACCTACCCTTGAGATGCACACGACCGAAGATGGAAGAATGAGGAGATGAATCTGACCCTTTTAAGGAGCTAGTACAAGAAGCTTTGGCAAAGTAACATGAGGATATGATGAATGAATTCTCTCAAATCCTCTAATGAAATCATCAACTACAAGATCTAGCTGGAGCACCATTTCATGGTCACACCCCATTCAAGGTACAAGTAAATTTTGACATTCCAAATTTTGGAGGAAAAATTAATGTAGACATTGTTGATGATTGGCTATCAAAACTAGAGAAATATTTTTATGTAAACCACTTCACAGATGTTGATAAAATAACCTTTGCACTCCTCAAAGTTGAGGAACATGTGAAACAATATTGGGAGAATAGAATACTATCCAAAGATTGCCTTGATAGTTAAGGATTTGAAACATTGGAGGATGACAATCCTACATGGGGATAATTTGTGGAATACATCAAGGAGGAATACTACCCTAAAAATTCATATGAGGAGAAGTACATACAGTGGAAATTACTTTGACAAAAAAGGACCAATCTGTTCAAGATTATACAAATACATTTCATGCACTTTCTGCAAAATTGGGAATCCGTGACACAGAAAAGCTTTAGGTATTGAAGTATCACAGTGGGCTTCATCAGTATATCCAAACATAAATAGATTTCTTACATATTGAGACCTTGAGTACCGCCTTCAAATATGCAGTAAAGATAGAGGAAAAATTCAAACAAAAGGGGAAGAAGGATTATTCCTTAATCAACAAATTCAAGGGTGAAGGTGGTAACAAATTTGGTGGGAAACAAACAACCAAGGACTTCTTCTCACAAACCTCATCAACAAAAAATAAGGGTAAGCAGAAGATGTGTGAATTCCATAAGAGCCCTGGTCATAACACTAAAGACTTTCATGCCACAAAGACTTTGTTGGTAGAAATATGTCAAGGAGAGATGGAACAGGAGTGACTGCCTATAAATCCTTGTGAACAAAATGATGGTGAACAAATCATTGAGGCTGACCCACATGCCATAGTTACCACTGCCAAAGTCATGCCCCATGAAGATGATGAATGCTTGTTCCACATAGATGTGGGTAAACGGAAAGGCTCTTCATTTCATTGTTCATAGTGAAAGCCAAAAGAATTTGATTTCTATTGAAACTGTGAAAAGATTGAATTTGCAGACAACACGATATCCATAGCCATATCATATGGGATGGGTAAGTCAGGGACAAGACATTCTGGTGAATAAATAGTGTCACTTACCTTATTCTATCAAGCCATTCAAAGATGAAGTGATATGTGATGTGGCACCTTTGAATGTATGTGATGTATTGTTGGGGCACCCATAGATGTACAAGTGCCATGGAGTTTATGAGTCAAGGCCACACAACATTACCATCAAGTTGGGCGAAAAGAGGTATCGAATATGTGAGGTAAGTCCTGCAGAACTAGTATCTTTAATTACTACAAAACAATGTAAGCATTTGATTGCTCACACTGGAAAATTTGTCCTACTAATGGTTTGACATGAGGAGGCAAGGTCCATTGTGGTTGGAAGTCATACCAAAGTGTCCATTACCACAACTAAACAAAAACAAATGGAGAAAATATTGTCAACATATCAGGATGTATTCAATTCACCAACAGGGGTACCATTACACTGCCAAGTCAAGCATCGGATTGATCTAATTCTAGGGACACCATTACCAAATGGGCCATTGTACTTAGTTTTTCACATTTGGCATGACAAGTATGAATTAGGCACTACAGGGAGGACCAAGGAAAAAATTTGTTGGACAGAGGTGCAATAGAAAACATTCATGGAGTTGAAGAGGAGGCTATGTTCTGCACCAGTACTAGCACTTCCAGATCTGTAACAATCTTTTCAAATTGAAACAGATGCTCCAGACTATGCACTAGGGGTAGTCCTCATGCAACATAGGCACCCAGTTGCCTACCACAGTGAGACTTTCTCTAACACAATGTGTAAGTACTCCACTTATGATGAGGAGTTGTATTCTATTGTGGAGGCCTGCAAACAATGGAAACATTACATTTTGGGGAGGGAGACTATCATTCACATGAATCATAAACCTCTACAATTTCTACAAACATAAGGAAAGATACAAAATGCTAGGCATCAAAGATGGTTTGCTTACTTGCAACAATTTCATCTCAATATCTGCCACAAGAAGGGAGCTACTAACAAAGTTGTAGACTGTTTGAGTAGACCTTTGATCATAGCCCTACCAATGGTATTAGATTCTTGTGGCCACCACACAATAGATTAGCCTTAGGTGTATGGCACAGATCTTGATTTTGCTGAGATCTACAACAATCTAGTAGAGGGAAAACAAGCTACTAATTTCTACTTGAAGGACATGATTCTCTGTCACATGGGAAACATATGTGTTCCAGCCAAGGAGTGGCAAAAGATGATATGGGAGGCACACTAAAGCTGTGGTGCAAGACACTTCAGGGTGGAGAAGACCATTGTTGTACTTCAGAGGTATTTTTATACATCCGAGTTTGTACTGCTTGTACCATTGCAAAGCTTGCCAGTCGTAAAAAAGGATTGTATACACCTCTTCCAATCCATCACAAACCTTGGCACTCAATTTCAATAGATTTCATGTCTAAACTACCTTCTACCAGATGTGGGCATGATTGTGTATATGTGGTGGTAGGCAATTTTTCAAAAATGGCTATCATAGTGGCTTGCAAGAAAGGAGTCTCTACGGAAGACACTTCCAAGATTTTCTTTGAGAATGTTTGGGTACACTTTGGATTGCCACAAACCATCATATCTGATAGGGATAGTAGATTTCTTAGCAATTTTTGGTCAGTACTTTGGGCCTTGATGGACACAAAGTTGACAAAATCCACTACCTTCCACCACCAAACAGGTCGGCAGACTGAGGTGTTGAATCAAATGATCATTCACATTTTGTGGATGTACCATTCCAAACATCCTAGGACTTGGGATGTGTTAGTGCCTACATGAATAGTCAGGTTTCAAGTAATTAAATCGGCAGGCACCCTCCCAAAAAATCCAAAAAAATTCTAAGTCTTTGGGCCTCCTCAACTTGTTTCAATACCAGCATCATATTTCTTGGAGGGGGGTCATCATATTTCTGTCAGCCTGGTATTTTTGGGGGGTCATCATATTTCTGTCAGCCTAGTATTTCTGCGGGGTCATCATGTTTCTAATATCAGTCATTTTTGTTATGATCACCCTGATGTTGTTGCTGCAAGTTTCAATATGACTCGATATTCTAATGGGGGGGTCATGTTTCAAATATCGGGTGATCTTAGTTAAGATCACCTCGACGTTGTTTTATCACCTGATGTTGCTGATGTCATTTTTACATGAGGGTGATATCTGCCTATCTGGTGACTGGATTTCCCGAAGGGGGTGATATTTGAAATATCAGTCATGTTCAAATATCACCCCAATGTTACAACAAAGCTACAGTTCGGCCCGGTATTCTTTCTGGGGGCTAATATTCTAAATATCAGGTCATCTTACGAATATCACCCTTGCCGCTGAAGATTCCCCTGATATTACCAACATGATGATGATGTCATCAGGATCAGTGGGGTGCATCATGTGGTCTTCGGCATGATGGTTATTATTAGCAGGTATGTTAGAAATCCCCCCGATCGTTGATGAGGAGATGAATATGATGATGACATGGATAAGTGCAGGTGGATCATCAGTGATGTATTTGGTATGAATATGTAGGAGGATCTTTCTCCAACGCATCAAGTTGTGCCGATGAGGGTGGTTATCAAGGTGATAGTTCAAATATCAGGTGATGCGGTCTGGTGATTTTTTCGATAAGGGTGATGTGAAATATTAGGGTGGTGTTTCTTATTGGGTGATGTGGTCATCTGGGCGATATGAAATATCAGGGTGATATTTCATATCAGGATATCATGCAGGAGGTATGATGATGAGGTGTAAGCTTGCGTCGTCGGGAGCAAAATCGCTGACATCATATATGCTCACGGCCTAGCTTATAAAGTGTTGAGGAGGTTGCTGCGGGGTGAATGTGGGATAATTAGTTGCCACATATTTTGAAATATTAGGGTCATGATTCTTGGCGGGAAAATTTCTAAAGCGCACTGTCCACTGCATTCTGAAGGCCGCAAGTTGGCATGCCATTAATGGCGGATATTACAGGGGTATGGACGGATTAACCACCAGATTTATGATGTGAATCCCTAGGCAGCGGCATAGGGCTCGAGATCAACCACTCCATGTCTCCTCCTCTACCTACTACATTCAATGTTTGAGCACCATTTCTCATGATGCATTGTATCTGGCAAATTTTGAGCCACTCATGTAATTAATGGCTGAGTACAGGTTCTTGCTATTTTATGCAAAACTTGTCACTCATTTGTGGTTGTTGAAAACTGGACAAATCTTGGTGTTGTGATACAATACAACTTCAGTGGTGGCCTTGTCCTAGATGTCTTGTGAGTTTATGAGTCTCATGTTGTATGTTTCATGCATAAATTCACTGGTTTCATGTTGTTTTATATGAGAAATGCTCTATTGCAGGTGTTTAATCATTTGTCTCCAAGCTGTGGACATGTTTTCTTTTGAATCAAGATAGCTAAGGGTTGTTTAAGATTCAAGAATATAGTTTTTCTGTATTGAATGTTTGATCTCCTACCTTTGTTCAAGGAACAAATTAAATGTTTCAGGTTAATCATTAAGAAAGTGTGTTGCAGCAGGATACCATTAAGTATGAATGACTAAGCACCTAGTTTCTGGGAAGTATCTGTAAGGCAGGTACTAAACAAACCCCCTTGAAATCCAGTCATTGGTATATGTTTATGCTGACCATTCACATGTGTATGTCTATTGACTCCAAGCCCTGGATAGGCACCAGTATAGTCTTGTATTGAGGTTACACCCTAGGTCCTAGTTTTGCATCCAAACACCAAAAATCACACTCTAAACTTCAAAACCAAACCTTTAAGACATTAGAAGTAGTTTTAGGACCAAAATTCTCTATCTACAACTGAACATAGGCCCAAAGCTAGCCCCTTTGCACTTATTTCACAGTTTTGGTCTACATAAAGGAGGATTTATCTACTTTGTGTCAACAACCCCCCAGTTCACAAGCATATCTTATGGATGTTGAATAGGGAATACCCCCCTTGGTTCTACAGAGCCTAAAGAAGAAGAGGAGATATCTATAGAGTCTATCTCCTGTACTATTGGCCACTAGCCCAGGAATCCTGTTGATCATTGATGGCTACCTTGTAGGGATAACTAGGAATAAGCATCTAGTCAGATTGAGAACTAACAGATTTGGTGACTCTACTGGGGACCTTTATGTAAGAACCCTGGTAAAACTGATTCCTAGTTGTAGGTGGCGACTCCGAACAATCTCCCAACCAGTAAAGTAAAAAATTTGTATGCAAGGGAGAAGATCCCTGCATAATCCTCTATTTGAAGAATTACCCAAAAAAATGATGTATAGGAATAAAGGGACTATTCAAGCCAGTCATAAGGGTTCTCCCAGGAATAATTATAATGTCCAAGATAACCCTAGGTCTTCATGGCAGCAGCCACCCTATTTTTCAAATACAGAGGCTGAGATTCAAGATATGTATGAAAGACAACAAGGTGGTAGTTTGAGAATGAGGTCAGAAGTGTTTCAAGAATGCCCTTTCTTAGATCCCAGTGACAAATTTGAAGAGGCTAAATCTCCAAGGGATGATGATGATGATGACCAGAATGGAATGAAACCATCTTCTTCTATGCCAAGAGATGAATAATTAGCTGAAGAGATCAAGAGCCTGAGGGCTAAATTTGAATATCTACAAGCTGTGAAAATTAGAGATGATATGAGACAAAAGGTGCAAGCTTTGAGAATTGCTCAACATGATGCAATCCCTACCCTTGACAATGCAAATGTCTTGAGAAACTAGCATAGAAATTAAGCTTAGAATCAACAGAATGATCAAAGACAAAATGCAAACAATGTTAGGGTACCAATAAATAATGTTAGAAATCAAAATGCTAATAGGAATGTCAATGTGAATCAATTTGGTAGACAACCTATGCAGCTAGACAGATTCAAACATCTTGTTTTTTATGGTATTCCTAGTTACCCTAATCCCATTGACAAACATGTGAGGCAACAGGTGCCAAAATTTTTAGGAAATAATGTTGTATCAGGTGAAGACCACTTGAAGGCTTTTCAGAATGTCATGGACAACTTTGAGGTTGAGCATGAAGATGTTTTCATGAAGTTGTTTATGCAGTCCTTAGTTGATGAAGCTAGAGAATGGTACAAGGGTCTGCCTGACCGGAGTATCTCATCATGGGATGATTTCAGAAGGATTTTTAAAGAGCAGTATGGTGACAAAAATGACCCAAGCTTTTTTGTAAATGAATTCACTAGTATCACTAAGGGGTCAAATGAGTAGGTTGCAGATTTCAATGCTAGATTCACTAAAGTGATGAACAAATTGCCACCTCACATGAAACCTAATGAGCCAATGTGTGTGGTGCTCTATATAAATGCTTTTGATTCTAAAACAACATATGGATTAAGAGATAAGGGTCTTGCTACTCTCAGGGATGCTTTCAGAATTGCAACAAATATTGAGAATAACAGGAAAGCATCAGGCAATACAAACATAAGGGATGATGTGAAGATTTTGCATAATCCAAATAAGCCTCAAAATACTCAAGGTAATGTATCTACCCCTAAAGATAAAATAGATAAACTAACAAATATTGTTAAGGACCTAAGTTACAGACTTGCTAGAAATGAAAAAGGGATAGGTCCCGATAGGCAGGTTTACCAGAGACAGGAAAAAAGACCATCATTGCATGATATGCCATATAACACTAATTGGCATAATGTTAAACTAGTTTTTTCCAAATAGCAACCCTAATCAAAGATCTCAACATGTAAAGGAAACTCCTAATCCTTTGAAGAAAGCTGTTAATATTGTTGATGATACTCCATGGTGTATAATATGCCAAATGCCTCACTCACAATCACAGTGGATGATTGCTCAATCTCTATATGATAATGCTGTTGCCTATGATGAGTGCAATGAACCCCATTACATGCAGGATGATAATGTCAATACGTTGTCCACAAATAGTGAATATTCCTCCTATGATGCAGATGAAGGCACAAGTTATGGGACTCAGGTTTGCCAGCAGTTTCTCTATGATGATGATGATGAAGATGACTATGCATATGCTCAGGACTCATGCATTTTTCTGAATAATCTGAGGAGACCCTCTGATGAAGAAATTAGAGCTCTCATAGATGCAGTAGTAGCTCAAGTCAAGAGCAATTATAACCTTAGAGGTAAGGCTCAGGTTGGTAATCCACATCAACCAGAAGACACTTTTGTGAATCAACCAGTGCATAATCATAAAGGGACTGAACCGCATAAGACAAAATGGAATAACAATAGGAAAAAATTTAAACAAAAAGTAGTTCATGATTTTCAAAGGCCAGAAAATGAGGCTCCCCATGTTGAGGATCAAAATAAGGACTCTTAGATCAAGAATGATAGTCAGGGGACCATAAAAATCAAGGCTGGATCAACCCAGGATAAAAATAAAATGATGGGTCAGGCTACAACTGTTATACAAAATTATGCTCCTTTTGACATAACTCAAATCTTGTCCTAGATAAAGATCTCTATTCCGTTGATAGAACTGATGAAGATTAAAGAAATCAGGAATAAGGCAGTGTCCTTAATTTTAGGGGTACCTTGTCAAGCCAAGCGAAATATTGAGGCTCAGGGTAAGAAACAGGCCTTGTGTAATGAAGAAGATGAAGTTCCTGAAGTATATCTGGGGGTGACCATGACGAAATGCCCTTCACAGGTTAAACCATTTTACATCTCCCTTGTTATCAATGGAAAAGTGATTAAGAATTGTATGCTTGATTCAGGAGCATCAACAAATATCATGCCCTTGGCTATCATGCAGCAAGCTGGATTGAAAATAGACAAAGTGTGTGGAAGATGTTATGCAATGGATGCTAGGGAGGTACCAGTCATTGGAATCATGAAGGATGTGGATTTCAGGTTAGCAGCATATCCAGAAAAAACATATAGAATGAACATAACAGTGGTTGATATAAAACCACAATATGGTATGCTGTTGTCAAGAAGATGGGCAGCACTGATTAGTGGAAGTATGTAATTAGATCTGTCATATGCCATGATCCTAATGAATGACAAAGATGTCAAACTGGTTAGAGAAGAAAGATCACTAGAGATAGTTGAAGATCATGATTCAGAGGAGCATGTATGTTTTGTGGACACTGACTATGAAAATTTTAGAGTTGTCTCAGATGATCAAGAAGGTAAAGGGAGAGACATTTGCACTCAAGAGCTTGATCAATAGGGTCTATGGACTATGTACTTTGATGGAGCTTGTTCAAAGGAAGGATTTGGTGCTGGAGTTGTGTTCTTGTCCCCAGCTAGTAAGCTCCTAAAGTTCTCTTTCTTGTTGAAGTTTGCCTGCACAAACAATATTGTAGAATATGAAGCTCTGTTGCTAGGATTAAATATGGCTCTAAAGCATGGAATTAAAATGTTAAAGAGTGTTTGGAGACTCAGAGTTAATTGTTTCCTCGGTTAGAGATAAGTATGCTTCAAAAAATAAAAGATTGAAGCAGTATAAGCATGCTGTGTGGGATACAATTGAGTTGTTTGATGCATTTTCAATAAACTGGATAGAAAGATCAAAAAATGTCATGGTAGATTTTCTAGCTAATATGGCTATTATGCCGGATGATATAACTCTATCTGATATTACTAATGTTGAGGTTAAACTTAGACTTGTAGTACCAAAAAAATATGCATTTGGCAAGTATTTGATGATGATAAAAATTTGTTAAGATTTTTACACTGTATAGATGAATATGAGAACCAAGAAATTGATTTTCAGAATTTTGTAGAGGTTATAGATGGGAAAGAAACTCTCTTGGGGAAGGAAGTAATTCAAATAAAAAAAAATAAAATCCCTAGAGGGTTAGTTGCTTTGGAAATAAATTTTGACAATAGGGACCAATTTATTACAGAGACATCTCCCACAAACAAGGATGACGCGGAGGAGATAAACTTGGGGACATCTCATGCCGCCAAAAGGGTGTATATTGGCAAACAACTCAAACCACACATTAGGAACATGTTGATTGCATTGTTGAAGAAATATAAGTATGTCTTTGCTTGGTCATATGAGGACCTAAAAGCCTATAGAGAAGACATATTCTAGCATGAGATCCCATTGAAGCCTGGAGCTAAGCCATTTAGGCAAAAACAAAGACCTATTAATTCTACTCTGGCTCCAAAAATGTAGGAAGAACTCAAGAAGCTTAGGGAGGCTGGAATAATTGTGCCTATCAGACATTCAACCTGGGTGTCTAACCTTGTCCCAGTTAGAAAAAAGAATGGTGATATAAGACTTTGTGTTGATTTCAGAAATTTAAATGTCTCTTCCTTGAAGGATAATTATCCACTGCCCAACATGGAGGCTATGCTACAAAAGGTAACTGGCTGTGAACTTCTATCCATGATGGATGGATTCTTAGGGTATAATCAGGTGAAAGTCAAAGAATCCAAACAATTCAAGACTGCCTTCACTACTGGATGGGGAACCTATGTATACGTAAGAATGCCATTTGGACTAACAAATGCAGGTGCTACATTTCAGAGGGCTATGGATGTTGCTTTTGTAGGATTGATTGACTCAATTCTGGCTGTATATCAAGATGATCTGACTTCCTATTCAAAAAAGGAGGAGCAACATTGTATGCACCTAGAACAGATTTTTATTAGAGCATTGGAATATGACATTTCACTCAACCCAAAGAAATGTGCTTTTGGGGTAGTGGAAGGAAAGTTCTTGGGACACATTGTTTCCAAAACTGGAGTTAGGATAGATCTTGAAAGGGTTGCCGCAATTGATAGGATTCAAGTTCCTAAAACAATGAAAGGTATCTAGTCCTTTTTTGGACAGATCAACTTTGTTAGAAGATTTATCCACAACTTTGCAGAAATCACAAAGGGTATTTCTAAGTTGTTGAAAAAGGGTGCAACTGTCAAGTGGGAAGTTGAAGTAATTAAATCATTTCAGAACATCAAAGAAGCAATAAAGATGGCTCCTATGCTAAAATCTCCTAATTTTTCTAAGCCATTTCAATTGTTTTCATTTGCTTCTTTCCATACTGTTGCTACATGTTTACTATAGAAAAATGAAGAGGGTTTTGAGCAGCCTATTGCTTTCTTCAGTATGTCATTACAGGCTATTGAATTAAAGTCTGATATCATGGAAAAGCAGGAATATGCACTGGTTAGAGCAGTCAAAAACTTTAGGCCATATCTAGTAGGATCTCATATAGTTGCATATGTGCCCCATGCAGCAGTCAAGGATATTTTTACTTAGCAGGAGGTAACAGGAAGAAGATGCAGGAGGATAAACAAGTTACATGAATTCAACATAGAGATACAGATCACAAAACTGGTAAGGGGACAGGGGTTAGCTAAGATGATGACATAGTCAAATTTGGAAGCATGCCAAGTCAATGTAGTCCAGAATGAAATTGTTAATATGTCAAAATCTGAGTGGTACAAGGACATTGTGTATTATTTGTAGAATTTGAATTGTCCTTCCCATTTTAGTGATAGTCAGAAAAGGATCTTGAAGCTACATGCAATCAAGTACATCATTGTTCAGGGAAAGTTGTATTGGAAGAATCCTGATGGTGTACTACTCAGATGTGTGGATAAAAATCAAGCTAAAGATATTCTGAATGACATGCACAAAGGGATGTGTGGTGGACACTATACTACCTAGACAACAACTCATAAAATTCCTAGAGCAGGATATTGGTGGCCAACTCTTTTCTCAAATGCACAAAAGTTGGTGAGGAAATGTGATCCTTGCCAAAGGTTGTCAAGAAAGTTAAAGTATGAAGGTGTGTTACCCCTTAGAACTATAACTATGGAGGCTCCATTTTAGTAGTGGGGAATTGATTTTATAGGGGAGATTTCAGAAAAATCAAGTGGAGGACATAGTTGGATTTTGGTTGCTACTAACTATTTCACCAAATGGATTGAAGCCATTCCAACTAAGAAAGCTACAAGCAGGGTGGTGATGGATTTTATTCTGGAAAACATTATTATCAAGTTTGGAGTACCATTCAAAGTGGTCACAGATAATGCCATGTGCTTCAGATCTGGTGAATTTGTTGATTTTTGCAACAAATATGGGATTAATTTGTCCTTTGCATCACCATATCATCCACAGGGAAATGGTCAGGCAGAGTCAAGTAAAAAAAGCCTCATGAAAATCATCAAAAGGGTGGTGGACAAGAACAAAATAGCATGGGATTCAAAGCTGAAGATGGCATTATGGGCTGACAGAGTGACTGTAAAGAAAGCAATTGGGAGGTCATCTTTTGAGCTAGTATATGGCACAATAGATAGGTTGCCTGTGAACAATCTCTTGCCAATCTATAGATTCATACAAGAAAGTGATGAGAAGATTCAAGACCCAATGACTAAAAGGGTAAATCAGCTGGTTGCATTAGATGAAGTCAGAAGAGAGGCACACAAGACAAACATCAAGCAACAACAGGGTGTTAATATCTGTTTGATAGAAAGACTACAGAAAGAAATTTTTAGGTAGGTGATCTAGTCCTTATTTGGAATGCAAAAGGTCAGGATAAGGGCAAGCATGGTAAGTTTCCGCCCTTATGGATAGGCCCTTATCAGATTAGCAATACTCATGGAGAACACTCCTACTTTCTCTAGGCCCTAGATGGTGAAGTACTGGAATTGCCTATGCACGGTCAATTCCTTAAGCTTTATTTCTCATAAGTGAACTTCTTTTGTGCACATTTGTAAATTATTTGTAAATTGCCCTGTATAGTCGGTGTTTTGCCTTTTTTGTGTTTTGCCTTGTCTACCTAGAGGTGATCTGGTTCTCGCTATAGCCTTGTGCCTACACATCCCCAATCGGAGCCACTGTTAGTGCCTGCATGAATAGTCAGGTTTCAAGTAATTAAATCTGCAGGCACCCTCCCAAAAAATCCAAAAAAATTCTAAGTCTTTGGGCCTCCTTAGCATGTTTCAATATTAGCATCATATTTCTTGGAGGGGGGTCATCATATTTCTATCAGCCTAGTATTTCTGGGGGGTCATCATATTTCTGTCAGTCTGGTATTTCCGCGGGGTCATCATGTTTCTAATATCATTCATTTTTGTTATGATCACCCCGATGTTGTTGCTGCAAGTTTCAATATGACCCGATATTCCGATGGGGGGGTCATGTTTCAAATATTGGGTGATCTTAGTTAAGATCACCCTGACGTTGTTTTATCACCCGATGCTGCTGACATCATTTTTACATGAGGGTGATATCTGCCTGTCTAGCGATTGGATTTCCCGAAGGGGGGGTGATATTTGAAATATCAATCATGTTCAAATATCACCTCTATGTTACAACAAAGCTATAGTTTGGACCGATATTCTTTTCAGGGGGTAATATTCTAAATATCAGGTCATCTTACGAATATCACCCTTGCCGCTGAAGATCACCCTAATATTGCCAACATGATGATGACGTCATTAGGATTGGTGGGGTGCATCATGTGGTCTTTGGCATGATGGTTATTATCAGCAGGTATGTTAGAAATCCCCCCGATCGCTGATGAGGAGATGAATATGATGATGACATGGATAAGTGTAGTTAGATCATCGGTGATGTATTTGGTATGCATATGCAGGAGGATCTTTCTTTGACGCATCAGGTTGCACCGATGAGGGTGGTCATCAGGGTGATTGTTCAAATATCAGGTGATGCAGTCTGGTGATTTTTCTGATAAGGGAGATGTGAAATATCAAGGTGGTGTTTCTTATCGGGTGATGTGGTCATCTGGGTGATATGAAATATTGGGGTGATATTTCATATCAGGATATCATGCAGGAGGTATGATAATGAGGTTTAAGCTAGCTTCATCGGGAGCAAAATCGCTGACATCATATATGCTCATGGCCTAGCTTATAAATTGTTGAGGAGGTTGTTGCGGGGTGAATGTGGGATAATTAGTTCCCACATGTTTTGAAATATCAGGGTCATGATTCTTGGCGGGAAAATTTCTAAAGTGCAATGTCCACTGCATTCCCAAGGCCATGGGTTGGTATGCCATTAATGGTGGATGTTACAGGGCTATGGATGGATTAACCACCAGATTTATGATGTGAATCCCTAGGCGGTGGCGCAGGGGTCGAGATCAACCACTCCCTATCTCCTCCTCTACCTGCTACATTCAATGTTTGAGCACCATTTCTCATGATGCATTGTATCTGGCAAATTTTGAGCCACTCATGTAACTAATGGTTGAGTACAGGTTCTTGCTATTTTATGCAAAACTTGTCACTCATTTGTGGTTGTTGAAAACTGGACAAATCTTGGTGTTGTGATACAATACAACTTCATTGGTGGCCCTGTCCTAGATGTCTTGTGAGTTTATGAGTCTCATGTTGTATGTTTCATGCATAAATTCACTGGTTTCATGTTGTTTTATATGATAAATGCTTTGTTGCATGTGTTTAATCATTTGTCTCCAAGCTGTGGGCATGTTTTCTTTTGAATCAAGATAGCTAAGGGTTGTTTAAGATTCAGGAATATAATTTTTTTGTATTGAATGTTTAATCTCCTACCTTTGTTCAAGGACCAAATTAAATGTTTCAGGTTAATCATTGAGAAAGTGTGTTGCAACAGGGATACCATTAAGTATGAATGACTAAGCACCTAGTTTTTGGGAAGTATTTGTAAGGCAGGTACTAAACAAACCCCCTTGAAATCTAGTCATTGGTATATGTTTATGCTGACCATTCACATGTGTATGTTTATTGACTCCGAGCCCTAGATAGGCACCAGTCTAGTCTTGTATTGAAGTTACACCCCAGGTCCTAGTTTTGCATCCAAACATGAAAAATCACACTCTAAACTTCAAAACCAAACCTTTAGGACATTAGAAGTAGTTTTAGGACTGAAATCCTCTATCTACGACTGAACATAGGCTAGCCCCTTTGCACTTATTTCACAGTTTTGGTATACACAAAAGAGGATTTATCTACTTTGTGTCAACATCCCCCTAGTTCACAAGCATATCTTATGGATGTTGAATAGGGAATACCCCCCTTGGTTCTGTAGAGCCTAAAGAAGAAGAGATATCTATAGAGTCTATCTCCTGTACTGTTGGCCACTGGCCGAGGAATCATGTTGATCATTGATTGTTACCTTGTAGGGATAACTGGGAATAAGCATCTAGTTGGATTGAGAACTAACAGGATGAAATATTTCCATATGTACAGCATAGTTACAATTGAGCACTACATGGTTCCACAGGGCATAGTCCATTTGAGGTATGTCTTGGTTACCAACCATTGGCTCTTATTGATGTAGCATTACCAACTATGTTGAGTGACCCATCAACACATTCATAAAAAGAGGTAGATAGTGAAACTAAGTTTGTGGAGAAGATATGCCATATTTAGCAACAAGCCCATGAGATACTACAATATAGTAATAAAAAATACAAGGACAGACATGATCAGCATCATACACCTCATCAGTTTAAGGTTGGGGACAAGGTTTGGCTTCATATTCAAAAAGAAAGACTTCAAGGGTCTCATAAGAAACTCCATCCTATTCAATATGGTCCATACACCATCCTAAAACAAGTTGGTGAAAATGCTTTTGAACTCAATTTTCCATCTTTTCTTGGACTACATCCTATTTTTAATGTTGAATTATTGCATCCATATTTTCCACCGTTGTTGGACACTTTAGATGTTGCAGAACATATAAGTTGCTCAGAGTTGAATCCATACCCTACTTCCCCTCTCACATATGATAAGATTACTAATGTTGTGGTGAAAACATTGAAGAAACAATAGATTCCTCTCTATCAGGTGGTACAGGCAGGACAACTTCCAAATCAAGGAAAATGGTTCACTAAGGACCAAATTGAGAAGAAATTTCCTCATCTATTGCAACACACAGGTGCAATGGGGCCCATTGCCTCTCAAGGGGAAGCAATGATCCCACAAAGATTTAGAATCATTAGGGTGGAATTTGTTCAAGAAAATATATTTTAGTTTTTCAATATTTTTTTTAGTTTTGTCTACATTCTAGTAATTGAAATTTTCAGAGGCCTTTAGAGTGGAATTTGGGGTCAAGAATTTCATTGGTTTCTTTGAGAAATAGGCATAGGAAAGGCTTGACGCAACTCAATCTAGCTCTTAAGGAGATCTTTCCTACGAGTTTGAAAAGTCTAGATTTCGACTAGTTGGCTAGAAGTTATGACTCTTCCTAGTGGGGTTCCGAATTTAGTAGTTTTTTGAAAATTTGAAATTTTGAAAATTTGAATTTTAGTAGTTTTGTCACCTTCCAACTATCCATTTCAAATTCTATGGATAAGGTGACCTTTCACATTATTTCTCATTGTATATAATCAACTTTTTATGCAATAAGATATCTTCTTTGGTTACTTGCAACTTTTTACAAGTTCTGCACATTGAGCTTTTGTTTATTCCCACAATACCACAGGCTCAACGCTAGGTATTGTTATCTAAATTCTCCATTAAAATTTAGATCACACATAATCATGATCTTGGGAATCAGAAATATTCTTTTTTCTTATTATTTTATAGTGGGCATGCCTAAGGTTTTAATCACCTTAGAGAATGACCCACACCCAGATGTTTTGGAAGTGTATAGAAATTTAGGAGAGAATCAAAAGACTCTCTTATTGGAGGACATTTGTCATTTGGCTAAGCTTGCAACAACTTTATACCTTGCAAAGTGATAGAGGAGAGTGAGTTACCCTCTTGGACCAAGCCTTTAAACATACTCTTCATTTCATGGACTAGGGCCTCCCATACCTTCAAGTATTTTGACGACATCCCCTAGATTCTTGTATCGCCTAGTTAAGACCATTCGGTCATATATACTTGTAATGCATTGATAAGTAGTTAGCCCCAAGAAGTTATTCACCACATTCATCATAAGGCAAGTGTAAATTCCCTCTAGAACCAAGTGTGTATGTGATGTATGCTCCCCTCTCACCATAGAGTGATCTTGGGTGACCAAAATTGGTTAGTTTCATCATCATGGGACTTACGCATCATGACTAGATAAGACAACAAGGTGGGCTTACAAGCATATACACACCCACTTAATTAAAATAGGCTTGTTGGCATGTTTGGTGTATTCCTCTTGACCAAAAGCCCCACCTCCACCCCCACCCCTAGTAAAGCACTAAAGAATAGATAGGTTTTGAAACTAAGATGGGTGAAATTGATTAGCGATCTCCCTCCTATCCTCTAATTGTGTAAAACCTATAAATTTTCCAAAATAAAAAAAATTCAAAAGTCGAAAAAAAAATCTCTTAAATACAAAAAAAAATCAAGTACACTCTCATGTCACCTATAACTAAGTGTCAAACAAAACATGTCATGTAATTCCTTGAAGAAAATATTTTTCTTCTTGAGAACCGATGTGTCTAAAACCCATACCTTGTTGAAGAAATCTCTCATCAATTCTTGCATGAAATCCAAGAATATAATGATAGTGATAGTGATAGTCTTCCCAATCAAAGTGAATATTCCCATCACCATCATGATTTATTTAACTCTAAACAAATACGTAGCCTCATAGATTGATTCATACATCAAAATAGAGATGACATACTTCGTATTATTATCAAATTAGAATCCATATTTCCTATCAATTATAACTTAAATAACCTTAATAACATCATAAACCAAGATCCCTCCAACCCAAATCCGAATACTGCCAATGTCAATCAAACTCATGTGGACCTCAACAATAAGGTAAAACCAAAGTTTTGTCACTCAAGTTACCACGACAACCCAATCCATTATAACAATCTAAACCCAACAATCAAAATCCTCAACAAAATCAATCCACTCAAAAAAATAAACACATCCCAACTAATCAAATCAATTTGTAGAATCAATCTAATCCAAGTCATCAACCAAATCAATCCAATCTCAACAATGCAACATACCCGCAATATAAGTGCAATCACAACAAGAAAATAACCAACTGCAACACCCTAATATGCTATTTGACCAAGAATGGAAAGCCATGAAAGACACCATAAGAGGCTTATAAGAAGGAAACTAAACTCAACACAAGGGATACACATTTGAATAGTTATGTCCTTATCCCTGAGATAGATCCATAACACAAATCCCTTTTCCTCAACATTTTGAGATTCCAAAGTTTGATATGTATAAGGGGAAAGAGGATCCTTGAGAGCATGTTAAAGAATTTTTCATTTCTAGTCAAGAGGTTTTCTTTTTTATGACATGTACTTGCTTAGACTATTTTTATGCAGCTTGGGTGGACAAGCACTTGAATGGTTTTTACATTTACCATAATACTATCACTACATTCAAATATTTAGCTAAAAGATTTGTTACACATTTTTCATGCAATGTAGAGGAAGAAATCACCATGATGGACCTTTGTAATACCAAATAATGAAATGGTGAAAGTTTCTCTTCCTTCTTATAATAATGGAGAGGTTTAGCAAGCCGATTCCCTTGGCCAATACCTCAAAAAAAATTGGTCAATATATTTATTGCAAACCTAAACCAAGAAATAGCATTTCACCTACAAGTCCATTGTGTTTCTACTTTTAATGAAATTATCAAAAAAGGTGTGCAAATCAAAAAATTCATCATAGCTAAAGGACTTGTTAATATCTTTTCTAAAGATCAGTGTCAATCTGGAAAACCCAAATTCTTTAGAAAAAACAAATATGTAGTAGGTGATTGTGTTAACAACTCAAAACATGTTCAAGCTATCCAAAACACCCGTAACATAACAATTCTCATTGTACAACCAAAAAAAGACATGAAACATAGACAATATACACCTCTTAATGAGACAATAGAGGTAGTCTTTCATAAATTGGTTAAATCAAACATGATCATCTTTCCATCTACCAAACCATTCAATGACAATAAGCTAAAGCCAACATGGTACAAGGAAAAAAAATATTGTGAGTACCACAAGATCAAAGGGAATTCTACTAACCAATGCATGAAGTTGAAAAACAATGTCCAAGGCCTCATTGACAATGGGGATATTGAGATACAAGGGGCGGCCACATCATTATCGCCAAATAAATAATTACAGATATATCAAGACCCCTTTCTAAAGCATGACCAAATGTGTCAATCAACCAAAGCCAAAATTCCCATTCTAATAATATTCATTATAATAAATTTCCCTATACATATGATGTTGTAGTAGGCCATATGCACCATTCCAAAAACTAAATAACCACAATTAAAATTAAATCCCCTGCTTGTCTTGTTACTACAAGATGCAACAAAGTCACTATCTAAGGGCCTTCCCCACCTCCTCTTAAGGGGTGATACAATCTCATAGAGCAATTGGAAAAGACTCCAACACAAATATCAATCATGGATGTTTTGAAAACATCCAATGTTCATAAAGATGTATTATACAAATTCCTCCAAGAATCAATAGTCCCAAATAATATTGACCCATTAAAATTCCAAGCTCTTATGGTACATTTTATCCTTGATTCACCACCTAACATTTAGCCAATTCAATATGCCCTCCATAGGTCTAGACCATGACCTTCCTCTACACATTGAAGTTATTATTACAAACATAAAGCCAAAAGGGTGCTTGTGGATAATGGGGCTGATTTGAATGTTTTCACTTTAATGTTGATTCAACACATGGGGTATTCAGAGCAAGATTTGAATCCTGAAATGATCACCATCAAAGCTTATGGTAATAGAGAATGAGAGTTAGCTGTAACAATACATATTTCACTTGAAGTGGGACATGTCATACACCAAAACCTGTTACATGTCATCAATATTGATCTTCCTTATAATATTCTCTTGGGTCATTCATGGATCTATGCAATGCAACTTGTCATACCCTCCACCTTCCATCAATGTATTAAATTTGCACACCTAGGAACATAAGTAATAGTTTTTATCAATCCCCAACCTTTCCAATATTATAAAATGTTGGAAAGTTGCTATCAACCAAATCAATCATTGCCCCATTACTTATGTAATCTTGAATAACAAAACCAAGAAATCTTCTTCATACATATATCTAGCCAATCTTGCATCCACATCTACAACCTCACATCCTAAATCCCTCATGTACTAGCATTTGTACACCTACTAGTGCTACTCTCTATTCCCTCATCTTTGGTATTGAAGCCATTTTGCTAGTTGAGATTAAGAAACCATCCTTGCACATATCTTTGTGTGACCTCATCACTCATGAAGATTATAGAGTGACACAACTACATGAACTATAGATTCTTGATGAACATTGACTCAATGTGCTAAATTAGCTTAGCTACAACAAGTGCATAAAAACTAGAGAATTTGAAATTGGGGACCTTGTGCTCAAAGAAAATAAGAATAGAAATCAGGACCATGACAAATAATGAAAATTTGAGCCAAACCAAATGGATCCCTATGTCATCACCAAATATGGCTTTGGGGCATATGAGCTAGAAACACATAAAGGTCAAGAGCTAGAGGAGCCTACGAACATTATGCATCTCAAGCAGTTCCATGCATAATCTAGTAGTAGCGGTTTCATAACATTAAAAAATAATAATTAATAAAAAATTAAAAAGCCTTGTCACTTGATCATAATAGAAAGGCACGACGATGTGATCAATTCAAATGGATAAAAGTTGATCTCTCTGCATCCTCACCAATTGCTAAGAAATACCCACCCATGATCGACAACTCCTATACGGTCTCCACTAGATATCCATAGGCTGTAATCTATCAAACCTCACTCTCCAATACAATATATCACCACATCTCCATGGTCACCTTAGTGCGTAGGCATGTGCTTGTGGATAAGTCCAAGTAGACTTTGTCAAGAACTCCACTGACCATGTGCATGTAATATGCTCAAATGCCCACACTTAAAGAAGTGTGCAAGCAGTCAAGCTATGCATCTCGTGATGCACATAGTGCCCTAAATCATGGTATAAATGAGTGAGCATACTCCATCCCAATGCACATATAGTCATATTCTCCTCCATCGCACTAATGGTATGAACAAGGCCCCCATGAAGGTGTGTGCCTCATCCATCATGTGTAACAACAAGGGCGATGGTAGTGATCAAAATCCGACAGATGATTGGTACAACCACAGAACCATGCTCTAACCATGACATGCTATTATGGTCAGATGTACTCTAGGGCATGCTATGGCTAAGACAATATACCTGGCTTGCCTTGACATACTAATAGGATTGATGCTCAATGATCTTGACAGTCTCACATTGCACTAGAAGCCATAAAATCTGATGCACATCCTCTAATGTGACTACCATCTCTCCCATTAGAAGATGAAAGGTAGAGGTGTCCACATCCCATTGCTTCATGAGTACCATCAACATCATAAAATGATACCTAACGGTAGGCATTGTGTAAATCCACCATAAACCAACATCCCTAAAATGTGCCTTGTTAGCAGTAGATAACGTCTCAATGTGGCTACACAACAATGTGTACATGTTCCCACTTGCATGCTCACACATCACTGGGGGCACCTGAAATCACACAATTTAATCAAACTATGTCACTATAACATCATCAAAGAATCAAAGTCAAATGTCAACATCAAAATTTAGCTAGTTTATTCTGGACACTAGCACCTAGAAAGGACACTAGCACCCCAGGTAGACATTCACAATCTACAAGGCCTAGTTCGACACAAAAAATGATAAAAATAATTAGAAATTAAATGAAAAGAAAGGATTTCATACTCACCTTGTCCTCATGCATGCCCCATGCTACGCAAACCCTTAGTGCCTCCAGCCTAGGTGGTCAATATGTCCATCGACATGGCATGACTGCTCTTGTAAGTCACTTGAGATTCTCCAAGCTTCTCCAAAAGTGACATGGTGAAATGAATGGTGAGAAAGTGAATTCCTTTTACTACTTCTAGTAAACCAATCAAATTCCATCTTCCTATTTAGGGTCAAAAATCAAAATTATCAACAATTTTGAAACATATTTTTTTGGGGTGATGCAAGATTGCCCTTACACCACTGGATGCTCCTGCATCAAACACCCAGGGTAATTTGAGAAGTGAACCTATCACGTCTCAGGTGTTTGTGTGAGGAAAACCCAAATGGTCAACCTCTGCCTTAGACAACCAAGAAGAATCTTCAATTGGTCTTCCTTTCCATTTCACTAGATATTCTTCATATTGCTTGTTCTGGGTACTTCTTCCCACACGGCTATCCAAGATCTGTTCTATCTCCTCTGTTAAAGTAGATGCCGGAATACTCCACTGTTCTTCTGTTGTTCCATCCTCTATACCACCCTCATGATATTTTGTTAAATCAGCAATGTTGAACACAGGGGAAATATTAATCCCACTCGGCAGCTCTACCTCATATACATTTCTTGAATCATGCTTCTTTAGGATTATGCATGGTCCAAATTTCTTCATTTTCAACTTATTGTATGTTCCAATTGGGAACCTTTCTTTTCTCAAGTGAACCATGACTTCATCTCCTACCTGGAACTCCTTATACCTCCTCTTCTGATCTGCCTTAGCCTTGTACTGAATAATCATCTTATTAATGTGCTTTCTCACCTCTTCATGCAAATTCTTTAGATGTTCTGCAAAGTATTCAACCTCAACACTTGTCTTTTCTCCTGTGTCCAGATTCCTTAACTCTGAAGCATTTCATGGACTATTTCCATATACAACCTAGAATGGTGATTTACCAGTACTCTTATTGACAGAATTGCTGTAAGCAAATTCTGCCTGTGGTAAAATCAAATCCCATCCCTTGGGCTTATCTCCTACTAAGCATTGTAGCAGGTTACCCAAACTCCTATTCACCACTTCTGTCTATCCATTAGTTTGTGGATGGTGTGCAGAACTGAACTTCAAATCTATCTTCAACTTCTTCCATAATGTCCTCTAGAAATAACCAACAAACTTGGTATCTCGATCTGAAACTATGCTCTTTGGTAGACCATGTAATCTCACCACCTCTCTAAAAAATAATTCAGCAATATGAATAGCATCGTTAGTCTTCATGCAAGAAATAAAATGTGTCATCTTTGAAAATCTGTCCACCACTACAAAAATGGAATCATGTCCTCTTTGTCTCCTTGGTAAACCAAGAACAAAATCCATACTGATATCATCCCATGGCTTCTTTGGTATAGGTAATGGCTGATATAGACCTGTGTTCTAACTTTCTCCTTTTGCCATCTGACATACTTTGCAACTCTGTACAAATCTCCTCACATTATGCTGCAACTGTGGCCAATAATAATTTTCACCAACAATAGCAATGGTCTTATCTCAACCAAAGTGTCCGGCCAATCCTCCACTATGCTTCTCCTTAATCAAGTTCTCTCTCATGGAACCCCTTGAAATGCACAACTGGCTTCCTCTAAACAACATGCCATCTTGGATTATAAAATTCAACCATTTTGTCTTGTCCAAAGTAAGAGGTTCCAAACAAGCTTTCCAGGCCTCTGCAAAATCTGGATCCTTAGGATACAAACTTTTGAGCTCATTGAACCCAACAACCTCTATCTTCATTTCTGTTAACACATTTTGCCTTCTTCTCAAGGCATTTGTAACTTTGTTGGACTTCCCACTCCTGTGCTTCAAAACAAAAGTATAGCTCTACAGAAACTCAACCCATTTTAAGTGCCTTTGGTTCAACTTCCCTTGACTATTAAGATATTGCAAAGCCTGATGATTAGTACATAAAACAAACTCTTTTGGCAACAAATAATGTCTCCATTTCTTCAAAGCATGAACTATTGCATAAAATTCTTGATCATAAACAGAATACTTTTTCTTGGCATCATTAAGCTTCTCACTAAAATAGGCAATGGGCTTACCTTCTTGGCTCAAAATAACTCCTATACCACTACCACTAGCATCACAATCTACCTGAAATACCTTATTAAAATCTGGAAGTGCCAAAATAGGTTGTTCTATGACTTTCTACTTCAATGTATCAAAGCTCTTGTCTACTTCGTTAGTCCATCTAAACTCTTTTCTATCCCCTCTCATTGTCTCAGTTAGGGGTGCACAAATGCTACCAAAATTCCTCATAAACTTTCTATAAAAACTTGCCAAACCATGAAAAGATCTTACCTCCATTGCACTCCTTGGCGTAGGCCATTCAACGATAGCCCTTAGTTTTTCTAGGTCCATCTTAAGACCTTCCTCTGAGACAACAAATCCCAGGTATACCAACTCCTTCTTTGTAAAACTACATTTCTTCAGATTAATCAGCAACTTCTCTTCTCTCTTCTTCTCTAGAATTCTTCTAATATGCATTAGATGCTCATCCCAAGTCTTACTAAAAATCAAACTATCATCCAAATAAACAATACCAAAACTTCCCAAAAATTCTTTCAGTACCTTGTTCATGAGCCACATGAATGTGCTCTGTGCATTGGTTAGCCCAAATGGCATGACTAACCACTCATACAAACCTTCCTTTGTCTTGAAGGCTGTCTTCCATTCATCTCCTTATCTAATACGGATCTAATGATACCCACTCTTTAGGTCAATTTTTGTGAAGTACTTGGCTCAACTCAAACAATCCATGATGTCATCCATTCTTGGTAATGGAAATCTATACTTGATCCTTATCTTATTGATGGCTCAAGAGTCTGTACACATCCTCCATTCTCCATCCTTCTTTGGTGCTAGTACTATAGGTACCACACATGGACTTAGGCTCTTCCTTTTCAGTCCCTTCCTCAACAACTCCTAAACTTGTCTGTTCAACTCTTCATTCTCTGCAAGGGTCATTCTGTGGGCTACCTTGTTTGGCAAACTGGCTCCTAGTATCAAATCCATTTGATGACTTATCTTCCTTACTGGTGGTAAACCTTCTGGTACATTATCAGAGATAATGTCCTGGAACTCTTCCAACATATCTGAAACTTCTACTGGTACATCTTCATAGTTCTCTTGACTAATCTTAGGAATCAATGCAAAGCACTAATACTCATGCTTCATACCCTCCAAAAATTTTCTACCATCTACCAAGCAAATTCTAGCAGTACTACATGCCTTTTCTTCCACCTCCTTCAAGGGCTTCAACTTATGACGAACTCCATCCTTTGTTAGGGAATATGTGTTTGCATAGCCATCAAGGACAGTGCTCCTATCATACTGCCATGGCCTCCACAACAGCATATGACATTCATCCATTGGTATGATATCACACAGCACCTCATCATGGTAGTCCCCAGTCTTGAACTTCACTAAACACTGCTCATTGACCAAAGCTCTATGGTCCTTTTGCAACCATGCAATCTGATATGGATGTGGATGCTTTCTTCTTGCCAACTTCAACTTGTCAACTATCTCTTCTAAAACAAGATTGTCAGTACTTCCACTGTCAATAATAATGTCACAACACTTACCTTCACATTTGCACCTCGTGCGGAATAAACTCTTCCTCTGTTTTGGCTCTTTTTTCTCATTTAGCGAAGTTCTTTTGACCACTAGGGTTTTTCCCCTTTCTGCATCTTCTTCTATAGGTGCAACTAGTGCATTACCTTCAGGTCTTCTATTTGTCCTTCCTTGATGTCACGAGGTCGGTAGATGTGCATTACCTCCTCTTCCGGGTCCTTGCCTAGTTCTGCCTCTTCCTCTTCCTCTTTGCTCACCATTGTTCTGGTCAAGAGGGCAGTAGACATTATCCCCTCTCTAATTTTGACTAGTGCCAGCTCCTTCACTTTTCTTTTGATCTTCATTACAACCTCCATGGGGCCTTCCACCAGTCCTTCTGCGTTGACCTCTTCCCCTTTGCTTGCTGTCAAATCTTTTATTCAGCTTCTCTTCCACCTTCAGGGAAAATTGGAATGCATCTTCTATGGTGGTCATTCTGACTAGGCTCAGCTCCTGTTGAATACTTGGCCTCAACCCATTAATTTTGAAGAGACCTAATGTCTCAAGTTACTACTTGGAACCTCATTCATTCATCAATTTTGTACATAACATGTACTTGTTCATCGTTCATAGTTCATTGGCAAGTTTTGAACTATCAGCGAACTCTTGAACTTTGCTCATTCAGCAGGTTCAATGGTTTGATGGTTCAACAGGTGCAATGGTTCAGCAGGTTCAATGGTTCAATGTTTTAGCAGGTTCAATGGTTCAATGGTTTAGCAGGTTCAATAGTTCAATAGGTTCAATGGTTCAACAAGAACAACTGATATGTGATATGTTTATTGGCATAATGTTGGCCATCAACTAAACTTGTGATAGTTACTCCAATGGTCTTCTGTTACTTTGGTGAAGGATGAAGGCTTAGATGTCGGTGGGACAAGGAATCATCGGTGTGAATGGTGGAGTGGTTGCCAATGGTTTTTCGATGAGCCTTAGACTGGCATCGTCGGCAACAAAATTGCCAATGATAGTCTTACTGAGTGTTTGAGTACATAAACTGGGATATCAAACGTGAACTAGTGAATGTGGGACTAAAAGTCTCAGATGAATACGAATAGTCGAGTGACGGTTGGAATAGAGATGCTAGGTCAGTTAGAACGTATGGTTAGGATAGAAGTTAAAAATTCTTTTTCTCTTGAAGACTTTGTTATATATTGGTTCGGTGAGGTCATCAATGTACAATTAAGATTCGATCAAATTGTTCATTCTGTAAATATACAGAGGAAATGAACTATGTATATGATTTGAGAATCAATGCCTGAGAAAGAAGGCTATGATCTTTATTGTAACTTTTAAGCTTACTACAAATAAAGATTGTCTCTCTTGTGGTGGTGGGTTTTTTACCTGAAAGGGTTTTCCCATGTACATCTGGTGTTGTTCTTTGTTATCTTGTGTGTTTATTCTATACTTTTCTGGTGTGTTCATCTTTGTATTTGAATTAAAAGTTACTTGTCTACATTATCCCCTTTGAATTGACATTAGGGAAGCTATATTCCGCACCTCTGCTTTCCTTACAAGTGGTATCAGAGCCTGGCTAGTTGTGTTATCCTTGTTGGTAGGTTGGGTTTTTTTGTGTCAGTTCTGTGAGTGGGAGTTCTGTAGATGTCTATTTTGTTAAATAAGATGGCAAGTACATCAGGAAAAATAGACATTGAAAAGTTCAATGGCACAAACTTTGAGTTATGGAAGCTTAAGATTGAAGATATGCTGGTTGACAGAGATCTTTGGGTTGCTGTGTCTGGGACTAAACCTTCAGGCATGAAGCAAGAAGATTGGGACCTGGCAGATAGGAAAGCCAGAGGACTGATAAGATTAAGTCTAGCGGATTCTGTTCTATTGAACGTCCATGAGGAGAAGACTGCAAATGCTTTGTGGAAAAAGTTGGGAGATATTTATCAGGGAAAGTCCTTGGTAAATAAACTTTTCCTCAGAAAGAAATTATACTCTCTAAAGATGGATGAAGGAGCATCTGTAGCAGAACATCTAAATACTATTAATATGTTTGTTGCATAGTTGAATTCTATAGGTGTAAAAATAGAAGAGGAGGACCACTGTATGCTTTTGTTGTGTTCCTTACCTAACTCATGGGATCATCTTGTAATGGCTATTAGAAGTGCAACAACTACATTTACAATTGAAGCTGTTGTTGCCTCACTGTTATTTAAAGAGATGTGGAGGAAATCTTCTGAGATGGCCAAAGAGGCCCTATCTGTTTGAGGTAGATCAAAGGAAAGAGACAAGAAGAAAGACAAGAAGTCTAAGTCCAAATCAGAGGGGAGATGAAAATCTCCTGGTAAAAAGTCCAAGGTGAAGTGCTGGAATTGTGGGCAGAAAGGACACATCAGAAAAGATTGCAAAGAGGAGAAAAATAAGAAGAAGAATTTCTTTGACACCCATTCTTCTCAGAGTGATGTTGATGCCTTCATTGTAGCCTTGGCAACGCTTGCATCTGAAGATGTATGGTTGGTGGATTCAGGAGCATCTTTTCATATGACATCTCATAGAGAATGGTTCACTAAGTATGAACCGTATGCTGGTGGGAAGGTGTTCCTGACAAGTGATTCGACACTAGAAATTGTTGGCCGAGGAAGAGTTAGAATTCAATTCCCGAATGGCAGAATAAAGGGAATGAATGGAGTACTACAAATACCAAGTTTGGCTCAAAATTTACTTTCTGTTAGTAAGCTTAATGATGTTGGAGTGCAAGTTACTTCTGTGAATGATGGCTGTAAGATGACTAGAGGTTCTATTGTATTAGCACAGGGTGAACGCATTAGAACTTTGTATAGGTTAGATGCTAAACCAGTGTGTTGTAATAATGTCTCTGAAAAATCTAAAAAAGCTACTATTGTAACACATGATGCAACCTCTATGGAAGTTAAACTTCCTGCAGAGAAAATAATGCTCTGGCATCATAGACTTGGTCACATAGGTGAAAAAGGTTTAAAAACTTTGAAAAACAAAAACCTGGTAGATGGGCTGATTGATTGTAATCTAGAATTTGATTTTTGCGAACATTGCATATATGGAAAACAGAACCGTGTATCTTTTTACTCTAGTTCTCATAAATCTTCTGGTGTTATGGACTATGTACATTCTGATGTTTTTGGTCTAGTTGATGTTCCTTCTCTATCTAAATCAAGATACTACGTATCATTTATTGATGATTATTCAAGGAGGGCGTTTGTATATTTAAAAAAAATAAATCAGAAGTGTTTAGCTAGTTTAAAGAATTTAAAAATCTTGTGGAAAATTAGACTAGCAGAAAAATAAAATGTTTGAGAATGGATAACGGTGGTGAATATTGCAATGCAGATTTTGATAAATTTTGTCTTGATCATGGAATAAAAAGGCATAAGACTACACCTTATACCCCATAGCAAAATGGAGTTGCTGAAAGGTTAAATCGATCATTGATGGAGAAAGCAAGAAGTATGTTAAATTATGTTGGTCCTGAACAAAGGTTCTGGGTTGAGGTAGTTGCTACAACTTGTTACTTGCTGAATCATTCTCCTATTTCCGCATTGGTTGATAAGACACCTATGGAAGCATGGTCTGGAAAGAAGCCCTCTCGAAGACATATTTGTGTCTTTGGCTATGAGGCATATGCTCATATTCTTGAGGTAAAAAGATCTAAGTTGGATAACAAGGCAGTCAAATGTATCTTTATTGGCTATGGAGTCGGTGTTAAAGGGTACAAGCTTTGGAATCCTGAAACTAAAAAGGTAATTTACAGTAGGAATGTAATTTTCAAAGAGCTAGAATCTTTGGTTATTGATCCTTAGCTGGAGAAGACAGAAGAGAATAAAGAAAAGAGTGTTGTTAATATTCTTCTGACTCTTGTAAAAGAGGAACAAGCAGCAAGTGTAGATGGTTCAGAAGTGAGTTTGAGTAGCTCTGAAGATTTAGATCCAGAGCAAGAACCTGAAGCTGCACCTCAACCATTGAGGAGGTCTACACATGACAGAAGACAACTCGATAGGTATGGATTTTCAGTACTTGGTTCAAGTTGTGCCTATGCTTTGCTAACTGATACTAATGAACCTAGGACTGTGAAAGAAGCCATTAGTTTACCTGATTCAGATTCTTGGTAGGAAGCCATGGATAGCTAAATGTCATCATTGGAGAAAAATGGAACCTGGGATCTAGTGCCCTTGCCTGAAGGTAGAAAACCTATGGGCTATAAGTGGGTATTTAAAAAGAAATATGGTCTACATGGTCATATTGAAAATTACAAGGCAAGACTGGTTGGTTAGGGGTATTCCCAAAAGGAAGGTATAGATTATGGAGAAATCTTTTCTCTTGTAGCTAAGCTAACATCCATTAGATTTCTGTTGTCACTTGCAATGGCGTATGACTTTGAAATTGAGCAAATGGATGTGACGACAGTATTTCTTCATGGGGACCTTGAAGAAGAAATTTATATGTCCCATCCAGAGCATTTTGTAGTAAAAGGTAAAGAACATCTGGTATGTAAACTTAAAAAGTCTCTTCATGGTTTGAAGCAATCTCCTAGAATGTGGTATTAGAAATTTGATACATATGTTTTATCTTTGGGATATGTGAGATCTAAATTTGATCATTGTGCCTATTATAAAACTGATGGTTATTGGATTCTTATAATTGCACTATATGTGGATGACATGTTATTCATTGGCAATGGTAAGGGGAATCTCATAATTAAAATCTCAGTTGTCCTTGAAATTTGAAATGAAGAATCTGGGGGTAGCCAAGTACATTCTGGGAATGGAAATCAAAAGGGACAGATCCAAGAGAAAGATTTGGCTCAGCCAGAGCAAGTATATTACTATTGTTCTTGATAAATTTAATATGTCTGATTGTAAACAGTTAGTTATTTCAGTTTTGCAAGGAACAAAACTATCTATTGAAGATTGTCCAGAATTTTCGAGTGAAATTGACGACATGAAAAAAGTGCCTTATGCAAGTGTTGTTGGCAATTTAATGTATGCAACGGTCTGTACCAGACCAGACATTACCTAAGCAGTGGGATTTTTGAGCCAATTTATGGCAAATCCAGGCAGATCACATTGGGATACTGTGAAGAGAGTCATGAGATATTTGAAGGGAACTTCTAACTATGCTATTTGCTATCATGGGAACTTAGTTGGATCTCAGAAATCTATCTACATTTAGGGATATGTTGATTCTAATTAGGTAGGGGACATTGACAGTAGAAGATCCACCAGTGGATATGTATTCATGTTAAATGGTGGTGCTATCATTTGGATGAGCAAGTGGCAGGCTGTAGTCGCTTTGTCCACAATAGAGGCAGAGTACATGGCAGCTACTCATGCATGCCAAGAAGTCGTTTGGTTGAAGAGGTTGTGTTCTGATGTCAGTTTTGATGCAGGGCAGATACAAATTCATTGTGATAGTCAAAGTGCTATATGTTTTGCAAAAAATCCTACTTTTCACGCTAGGACAAAACATATTGATGTTCAATATCACTTTGTTTATGATATGGTGGAAGACAAAAAGGTAAAGCTGGAAAAGGTTGATACTTTGGATAATGTTGCAGATGCCTTGACTAAACCTGTGAGCACAGCCAAGTTCAAATGGCATTCAGATGAGATCGGTCTTCAGGCTCATAATTCTCAGTAATTGTATGAGGTTTAAGAGGTAGAAATAATCTCTTCGACAGGTGGGAGATTGAAGAGACCTAATGTCTCAAGTTACTACTTGGAACCTCATTCATTCATCAATTTTGTACATAACATGTACTTGTTCATCGTTCATAGTTCATTGGCAAGTTTTGAACTATCGGCGAACTCTTGAACTTTGCTCGTTTAGTAGGTTCAATGGTTTGATGGTTCAGCGGGTTCGATGGTTTAGCAGGTTCAATGGTTTGATGGTTCAGCAGGTTCAATGGTTCAATGGTTCAACAACAACAACTGATATGTGATATTTTTATCAACATAATGTTGGCCATCGGCTGAACCTGTGATAGTTACTCCGATGGTCTTCTGTTACTCTGATGAATGATGAAGGCTTGGACGTCGGTGGGACAAGGAATCATCGGTGTGAATGGTGGAGTGGTCACCAATGGTTTTCCGATGAGCCTTAGACTAGCATCGTTGGTAACACAATTGCCGATGATAGTCTTACTGAGTGTTTGAGTATATAAACTGGGATATCAAATGCAAACTGGTGAATGTGGGACTAAAAGTCTCACATGAATATGAATAGTCGAGCGATGATTGGAATAGCGATGGTGGGTCAGTTAGAACAAACAGTTAGGATAGAAGTTAAAAATAGTTTTTCTCTTGAAGACTGTGTTATGTACAGGTTTGGTGAGGTTGTTAATGTACAATTAAGATTCAATCAAATTGTTCATTCTGTAAATATATAGAGGAAATGAACTGTGTATATGATTTGAGAATCAATGCTTAAGCGAGAAGGCTGTGATCTTTATTGTAACTTTTAAGCTTACTACAAATAAAGATTCTCTCTCCTGTGGTGGTGGGTTTTTTACCCGAAAGGATTTTCCCACATACATCTGGTGTTGTTCTTTGTTATCTTGTGTGTTTATTTTGTACTTTTCTGGTGTGTTCATCTTTGTATTTGAATTAAAAGTTACTTGTTTGCATTATCCCCTTTGAATTGGCATTAGGGAAGCTATATTCCATACCTCTCCTTTCCTTACAAATGTAACGGGCTACCTTCTCCTTGTTGGGCTCTGCATGACTAGTTCTAATAGTAATCTTATAAAATTCTTCTGTATACTCCTTAATAGACCTGTTACCTTGCTTTAGTCCTTGCAGCTTTTTCAGTAACTCCATCTCATAGTCCACAACAATGAACTGCTTCTTCAGTTTCTCCACCATCTGATCCCATCTGGTGATCTTTCCTTTTCCTCTTCTGTTCCTCTCTAACTAGACCTCCTTACACCAAATATTGGCATGGCCCTTCAATTTTGTTTTTGCAAACTTGACCTGATCTGGGTCTTCTACATCCTCATATTCAAAGTATTCCTCCATGTCATTGATCCAATCAATAAGCTATTCTAGATTCAAATCTCCAAAATATGTAGAAATTTTGATCCTGGGCCTCTTTCCAATATTTGAAATGGCCCTCAACAACCTAACTTTTGTAGGGTCTACTACAACTTCGTGTTCTTCCTCAGATAACTCTTCCTCAGCTTCATCCTTGCTTTCTTCTCTTGCTCTCAGATCAAACCCTCTTCACAGCTCCTCTTGCAATGCATCAATCTACCTTTGCAGGGCTCTAAAACCCTCTTCTGTCAAAGCATTCCTCCCAACATGATTACTTTGTGGAGGCATCTTGGTCTCCGCAACAAAGCCACAACCTCAGGTCCTGGTGCAAACTGCCTCATGGTCGGTGATCTATTTACACACTCAAGAACCCTTGCTCTGATACCACTTGATGAAGGGGGGTAAATCATAAAATGCACAACAACAATTGCACACATAAAATAGAACTTTCTTTATTGATTTGGACAACTTATTACATTACAGAAGCTCAAATACAATCAGAGGAATCAACCCTCCACAGGTTGTAACACATCACAGCTTCCTATTCCCAGACTCTAGAATCATCTACCCTCTATAACCCCAAATCAACTAAGGTTTCTATTTTCCTGCCTATTCTTGACTCTACACTACCCCCTTAACTCTACTACTACCCAGGGTTGCAAAAAATGGTTATTAATAGCCTTTTTGGCAGCCAACAACCTAATTTTGAAATTTGCATCTCCCTCCAAAAATAGGTCAACTTCTGGGAGCCATAACTTTTGATCTGGGTGTCTGATGGATAAACCATTTTATGCGTCAGAAAGATCATAGAGTGCTCTATGCACTAAGAACCAACTCTGCCAGTTCTAGGCATGTACAATATGGTTTAGTGCCTCAAACCTGAGTTTGAATAATTTTTAGGCATTTTTTTGGAAACAAAAACTTTAATATCTTTTAGCTCGCAAATGATCTTTGCATGATTCCTTCACCAAAGGTCTTATATTTTTGTTATGTAACTTCCTGTAAATTTTCACTTCAATCCATGCCCAAATGCAAACTTTCTAAAAATAGAAGGTTACTATTTTTAGCAGTTTAGAAAAACTAAAAGTCCTACATCATTATTCAAGTGATTATGGAACCAGAACCACAAATTTCGAAAATAAATGGAAAGAACATCAACAATTTTGAAACACATATTTTTTTGGGTGATGCAAGATTACCCTTACACCACTAGATGCTCCTGCATTACAAATATTTTTGGGTGATGCAAGATTGCTCTTGAACCAGGGATGCTCCTGCATCAGGTGTAGGCTCTAAGTGATATAGTGAAGAAATAGATTGATATGGTGGAGACCACCCTCTCTCCAATAATTGAAGATGCTTGGTCCTATGTCAAGAAGTTCTATAGTTGCCCCTCAAGAAAGCTAGTCATGGTGCAATTTATGAGTAGAACTAACATAACATGGAAACTGAATGACATCTTAGAAATGCATAAGGCCAATGAGGAATGTAAAGCAAACTTAGATTTAATTGGACAAATAATAAAGGTAATGTAGACCTATATTCATCAACTAGTCTAGTAGGGATTGCCCTCACCAATAGATGAGAATCAAAAAGTGTTTGCACATGACAGATTTCTAGAGCTAGTGAATGAAAAGAGCCAAGAAGAAACTTTATAGATTGATTATCCTCATTTCATTTTCTATGGGTCTACCATATCCTTAGGGAGAGAGAAAGATACTCAAGGCAAGAGAGAAAGAGACTCAAGGAGAGAGGAAGAGAGAGACATAGGGAGACAAGAAGAGGTATAGATAGGTGGGGAGAGAGAGAGAGATAGTGTGAGAGATATGTTTGGAATAATTAACATTTCACCTTCTATATGTTTAAAAATTTTTGTTACCTTAGTTTCACGTTTTATATACATTTGACATTATATGTGTAGTTAGGGGGGGAGAGAAAAAGAGTTCAAGAAAGAGTAGAAGAGAGGATGATAGAGAGATCAAAAGCTTTAAGAAATGTGTTCATGTTTCAAACTAGGTAAAATTTTGATTAAAAACCTGGAAAAAGGCATATCACGTGATTTTGGCCCATATGCTATATTTTAATCCCTTGTTCTATGCTTTTTATGAAATGTAAAGATACAATTGATGCTTTTGAAGTTCTACAATGATTGGCTAACAAAATTAGTTCACTTTTTGTTCTTGTATCGATATAGAAAATTCCAATTACATGTTTTTAAATCAAATTTGATATTGCAAATCATTATTTTCATGTTTTGATGAATTGCAACACTTGATTGAACAAATTAACTAGTTTTTTGTCTTACATTGACAAAAAAATATGACTATACATGTTTTTTTAAATTGACAATCATATACTATTAATTCAAACTATCACAATATAGTCAGTATTGCCCAAGAAGCCATAGAAGTAGAAAGTTACATCATTTTCAATTCAACCAGGGAAAGCAATTAATATAGTACATTCAACAAACTCACTACAAAGTTCAGTGCTATATTTGAGACATAATGGAAACAAATGTAATATTGCTGAGACATCTTTCAAATATGTCTTCAACTATTTATTATTACCATCCCTGGTCTCATAAATTAGCTTGTCTAAACTTCTAGGCTCTATAATAGTGTACATGTTCATGTTGGCAAGACACACTTCTTTGCTTGATAGGTGTTGTCATTGATGGCAACTAAGATCATCCCAATCATCCGCATAACACAATTTGTTCATACCAAAAGTTAGATTTAGAATTTGTCTAAGTATGGGTAGTTAAGAATAGAGTAGTAACAGGGTCTGATATTTTGGTTCGGATCTCTCCGGTGGAAAGTCATGATTAGCTGAAGAGATAGGGGAGTCATATGCATTGAGAAGATAGTCAAAATCTAGATTTTTGTCCTCTGGTGATGAAGGATTCAAAAGATATTAACCTCTAAGCACTGGGTTCCAATTTGGTAGAGCAAATAGAAGAAGAATAGGCCGACCTTGCAGAAAATCTTGATTTCAGATGTATGGAAGTTGTTTGTTGGACAAATGGTGATGATCAATGATAGTGGATGACATGAGTGATGTTTTTCAAGAACAATTTTTGGACCACACCTTAATTTATGCATAGATCTAGCTAACAGAGTAGAACTTTCATAAAAGTTCTAAGTATTGTTGTAGCTGACTTGTAAGTGATTGCAAATCAAGATGAGTATATATCTAGCCAATTGTTGTAGATAATTTTGTGTGTTTGGTGTGCACGAATAAGGTGTATGTGAGAAGAGCAAAAATCCTAAGTGCAAATGAAGGCAGAACAGTAAGAAGAGCAGAGCAAAGATGAAATGTGTAAGATCAGTTTTTGTACTTAACTAGAACTGAAACGCTTGCATGGGTAGATGCTATTAATCAATTCAAATCTCTATCATTTTCTTGTAATATTTCCATAGGTACTGAGCCTCCATTTGAGCAGTGAGCTTTGGGCAGTGAGCCCAAATTCATGTGCATTCCCATTTGTAAAATAATTTTAACAAGGTCTTAATTCTTGTGAGTTAACCCCCACCATGGTTTTTCCCTTAACCGGGTGTCCATGTCAAAAATCTTGTTGTCCAATGTGTTGATTATGTTTTTTCTTCTGTGTTAATATCATATGCTTTAATGTTTGCATCATTATTCAAATTGACAATAGAGAAAGAAGTTTAAAAGAAAGATTTTCGAGACAATTGATTCACCCCCCTCTTAGTTGTCTAGGTTAATTCCAACAATTGGTATCAGAGCGAGGTTCCTTTGAAAAGCCTAATAGCTTGAGGAAAAGATCTTGGAAGAAGTTTCAAATGGGTTCACTCAAAGATCAACTTCAGGTGGCCCTAGAAGAGCTTGTTTAGTCTAAAGTAGAAATTAGTAGTCTAAGAGGTGAACTCAAAGATTCTGATGATACCATTGAAATGTTAAAAGATAAATTAAAGAAATCTTTGTAAAGGAAAAAGGGGCTACTTTTACAGCTATCCAGTTTACCTGAAGAAAATGGCATGAATGAAGTTTTGGAAGAAAAGACAAAGGAATGTGAGAAGTTGTCAAAAGAAGTTGTTGTTTTGAAAATTGAAATGGAATTTGAGGTGATGAGGTAAACCAAAGAAAGTGAAGATAGGAAGAAAATTGAAGAAGAGATGAATCAAAAACTAAGAGAAAAAATTGAAGAATATTGCAAATTGGATAGAATAGCTAGACATCTAGAGTTTGATCTACAAGGAAGTAGAGACAATGAGAGAACTTGAAAGGCAAATTGTCATTCTCAGACATGACCTAGAAGTTGCAAATGAATATAAGGAGAACTTCAAGATAAGCTCAACAAAACTAGAAGCACTGCTAGAAGGACAGAAAAAGGCTGATGACAAGCATGGTCTTGGATATGAGAAAGGGGAAAGCTCCAAATACGGATAGAGAAATTTTCAACCAAGGAATAAAAGAGATAGAACTAGAAAACCTCTGGTAAGACAGCCTAATGCTCAAAGATATCCATCATTCAATGGAAATTATTTCAATTGCAATAGATTTCGTGATAGAGCTACTCAGTCCAGAAGTAAAGAAAATCAAAATGGTCCATCCTTCTCTCGTCAATGATTCAAATGCAAGAGGTATGGTCATAAATCCAATGAATGTAGAAGTATGATAATGAATAACTCTAATGGCAATTCTTTCAATGGCTACTGCTTTTCTTGTAATGGATATGGACACATGGCTAATCAGTGCAAATCAACAGGAAATCAAGTTTATAAGAAAGGGAATATTGTGTGTTTTAATTGTAATAAATATGGTCATATTGTAACATTGTGCAGAAGTAGGAACAATGGAAGAAGAGGTCTGGTAAACAGAAAACTAGATGAGTAGAGACAAGACAAAGGCAAAGGAAAAATTGATGTGAATGAGACTCAGAATGAATTAAACATGATATGGGTCAAGAAAACAATTATGAATGACAACATCAGATCTGCACCATAATCTAGTGCTGAAAATTCCTCCCGAAATTGATTTGGGAGCCTTGGCTCAAGGGGACAAGCATTGTAAATCAAATTCCCCCAACCAGTAAGTGAGTGCCTAGATCTGGCACAATAAGAAAAGGTACCTTAAATTGATTTAGAATAGTTGGAAGGATTTCCAAAAGAAAAGAGGTGGATATGGCAAATTGCGGAGTAATTTATGTGAAACTATTCAACAAATAGAGCAACCGGATGTATTAGGGTAGAGCATTTATTACAAAGACAAATTAGGTGTTGCGAAACATAAAAAGATAATTCATTTCTGATTTAGATCACTTTGCATCAGAAGAAAGCAAGAAGAGGAGAAGTAAATGAGTTTAGAGCTGAGAATTTCCAAACATTGAAGCGCGAAGAGGATCTCCAAGCAAAACCCTAATCTACGGCACAAGGTATTTCTCTTTTCTGCAAAACTTTTTGAATTCTCAATCTTTGTAAATGGTTGCACCTTTACTTGTCAATATCATTGAGAGGCCTCATCCTAAATTTAAGAAACATCCCTATAAATCTGATGAAGTCAAGCCGCTAGGTGCCTTCTCAATTGTTCCATATGGGGTTTTACATGTTGAAGACATTAGAGCATACATTCATTGCAATATAGAAGAATTTGGGAATCTGAAACTGATGGAGATGTTTAATAACCATTTAAAAGATGATAATTACCAACTGAGACCTAAATTTGAAGCCCTTGAAAGCAAACACCTTTTGCAAATGATTGAATTTATGTCTTTTGATGAAAATGAATGGGTTTGATACATCTTAAGTTGAATGGGTAAAAGCACAAAGTTGTGTCACAAATTTATAAAGGAAATGACCAACGCTGATCCAACTTTTAAACTTGAATCACTAAAAACTGACATATATGTTTTGAATTTTGAAATGATGTAAACTAATAAAATATTTTTTTAGTATATTTTATGTTTGTATTTTTTTTTTAAATTTAAAAATTTATTTGAATATAGTTTTTAATAAATTGACACTATAATTTAGATGCTGATAAAATGCTGAAAAATGAAGTTATATGAGACGTCAATCTTTATATAGTAAATTTTATTCTTTTTTCTTCAATTTTTTTATGTGTATTTATAACGTGAAACTTTAGTGCATGGATATATTTTTTTCCAATTTTGATAAATATATATTTTTAAATAAATAATAAAATGTGTGTATTAAAACGTAGTTGTTTCCATTCGACATCAACTTTCATATTAACTATTTATCTAAAATAGAAAAAATATTATACCATCTTGATATAGATTCTTTTATCTAGTGCAACATATTTTTTTCAATTTTTTTTAATAAGTTTTACTATTTTTCCTTAACATGGTAATCCACCTAATGTTTTGTACTGATAACCTATGTTTGGTAAAAATAGAAAGGAAAAATATAAATAATAATCAAACTATTAATATATATATATTTGAAAACTAAACTTAGAGATCTACAAAAGGGTATTTTATATTTTTTTAAAATTATTATTTACACGACTAGAAGTTGTTGAAATATCAAGTTTTTCAAATAATTTTATTTTGTTGGCAAATTGGCCTCATAGTGGTGCTACATATTGTTGGTCATGATGTTATTCATTTACAAACATAGAATAAAAGTTACACAACAACCTTTACTCATCTTGAAAGATACGATGAATTCAAAGAATTCATGATCCCAAGTCTCCGTTGATTAGGTCTTAATCTACTGACGTTACTCAGTGGTTGATGTGCGTTGCTGTTTTCCATTCAGGGGCCTTACGTGTTTCTGCACTGTTCATCATCATCTTCTTCAAATATCCTGCTCTGGATGTTCGCTCTGCATCAGTCTTCAATAATTTCTACCTCTGCACTGTAAATTTAGTCAAATAATGTGCATACAGGCTGATATTTGCATGATTTCTACCATTATTTATGATTCTTTGCATGATATTTTCAATACTACATGCATTTAACTCAAATATGCTAAGGATCTTCAGTTACCTACGGGATTTCAGCATATTTCACTGTTTCTGCTTGTTATTTATCATGATTTGCAGTTATGGTGATGAATTAATGAAATTGAAAAAAAAGGAAAAGGGGGAGAGAGTGAGATTCCTAAAATTACTGGACTTAGATCACTGATTCACATACCAGCCCCCATACTTGCAATGAAAAGAAGGAAAACTAGAAATCATACTTCACCAGGACATTCCACAAATCCGCATGATCTAGTGCAAAGCTTCAAAGGAAAGTTGACAACTATATGTAATGAAATGAAAGCGCTTCCAGTTGAACACAGCATTCACCAGTACATATCCAGAAATCAACAGAAGATTACGTAAAATTTACAATAAGATTGTAATCTGGAACTTCATATTCATTCAGTATGCTCAAGAACAGGTACATTTACAGTGATCTGAAGAAAGAACCTTGACATTTCAACAATTCTATCCTCATTAGTCTCAGCAATCCGATCTCCTAACTTATTCTACAGTAATTGACTCTTTGCGCCAGATGCGTCCGTGTATTCTAGTGTATTTCCTCCTTTTTATGTTTCAGGCTCTGGCCCATGTTATATAGAGCAACTGCCAGAAAACGGTTACAATGATCCAAGGATCAGGATCCTCTCATAACAAACAACGGCCCAGATGAAAAGCACATGCTTCGTCAGTTAGCAAATGTACAGCTGGCACAGAATATTCCAGCATTTTCAACTTGATTCGGTCTCCAGCTGGCGAACAGCATATTTGACAATATCCTCCTCATTTCTGGCTCATGTTGCCTCCGTGCGCAACTTTGTAATGCTCAGCTTCAGCAGCATCATCATGATCTCAACGCCCAGCTTCAGCAGCATCATCATGATCTCAACGCCCAGCTTCAGCAGCATCATGATGATTTCCTGCAAGTAAACAGACAAACATAAGGTTCATCATCATCATGATAAACAACAGGAAGTAAACACCTGATTAAACATACCTCCCCATGTGCAGCTACAGGAAATCAAGCTCTACCTGTGAAAAAATATGCACTAAATGCATAAACAGCATAAAAACAACCAGGTCAACCCTCGTTGACCAAAATCAGGTAGTCGGGCTTTCAAATTTCTACCGCTTCATGTTTTTGCCCATTTTCTTGTATATCGGGTTCGAAATATGATGATGATGATCTCAGGTTATACAAAGACATAATCGCCTTTCACCCATCCTTAGAAACCGGCCTTGCATCATCATCATATTTGCATCGGCGTGACTACATATGATCAGGGTGACAATTTTACCTTAGGCCGACGGCAACAGTTATACCGATGCCAAAAATCATGATGATGACCAGCTATATATATCTTCAAAGTGGCCGCAGGATATCACCAAATATGATGATCCTCCTTTCCTAATACTCTGATGAAAAGCACATCAGGATGTTTTGCTCTTGCACATTCGGGAAAGAAAGACATCGTCATCATCATCATGATGAAGACAAACAGGAGGACTCGAAAAATGATCCTGCCGCTGAAGAAAATCATGATGACGTCATCGTCATCATCAGGCTTCAATAAAATGCAAAGGGATGACGTCATCGTCATGTTTCGTTAAGATCGGGAGGTAAAAGGAAAATCGGGTTCCCTCCAAGGAAGATGATCAGGTCATGAAAGCAGTATGACCCCCTTATCGGCTAAGGCAATCCGCTCGAAAGGTCAGGATGATGAACATCATCATCATCATATACGCACTGGGTGATCAAAAATATGATCCTGCTGAAAGTCCTGATGACGTCATCAGGATATCCGGGGCTTGTGTTAATCTTCGAAGATGACGTCATCGTCATCATCATATTGGTGAAATGTATCGCGCCTTGGAAAATATCATGCCGAAGGAGAAAGGTGATGGTGACGTCATCGTCATCATCATATTCGCAAAAGTTTATACTCGTCGGCAGGATGATATTACGAACTGCTGGGAGAGACGAACAAGATCATGATGATCTTGTTCAACATGACTTAAGAAACGAAAATCACCCTCCGCTTCGAAAGATAAGGTGATCATCATGATCACACAAAAGGAGATCAGGAGGATATTAGGAAATGTGATCCTGCCATGAAAGATCCTGATGATGATGATCAGCAGGACTTGGTCGTGCGCGCGCAAATTATGCAGATGGCGGGTTTCTTAAGCAAGGTGATGATGATCATCAGCATGATATTATCACATCGGGTGATTTTAAATATCATGATGCTCGCAATGTTTAAATATCATGATGATGATGAAGTTAGAATATCATGATGCTGATGAAGTTAGAATATCATGATGCTCGCTTGACGGGTAAAACACACTAGCATTTAAGATTGACGTCCGGATGTTTCGGGACTGCATGATTTTCATCAGGTGATAAAGTAAGATCATGATGATGACCTTTGGCGATATAAAAGACCGCCTGACGGGAAAAGATTACTACGACTTAAACTTGACGTCCGGATGTTTCGACCTCAGGATATTATCGGGGGGGCTTTTCAAATATCATGATGATGACCTTCATACAGCAATTATCAGGTTTGACCAAAACTTTGACTGCTCACAACTCCCTCATATGGACGAATTTTCAAGTGATGCAAAAGGCAAACCTGCATGAAATTTCAAGCTCTTTCTAACCATAAAGTCATAGAAACAAAATATGAACTTTGACAAACTAACCTCATGATGATGACCTACCTCATCCTGACCTTCATGATGATGATGCACCTGACTTAATTTTTACCAAAACCGCCAGAAACAGACAACACAAGCCAAAACAAAAGCTGGGTCCCTGTTTTGCCAAGTCAAAATGGGGCGTGTTGTGTAACCACACAACACATATGCATTTACCCAACAATTTTAGCTAGAAAAGTTGTGGACATATCTAACTTAGCTAGAATGAATCTTACAAGATCATATGTTTGACCAAAATTTATTTTTAGTTAGAAATACTTAAATTCACTTGTGCTGATAAGTCCGCTAAAAGTGTGACACAACTTTGTGCTTTTACCCAAAGACATGATGAATTATATGGCTAATGAAACCATTTAAGATTACAAAGGATGTTATTAAGATTGTAACTGGGTTAAACTCCTCTGGCAGATTACCCATGTTGAAAGCTATGAAAAACTAGGCAATAACTGATGCTACTGGTGCCAAGTTTGACAAAAGGGCAATGACCATCAATGATATCATAGAACCGGATGTTAAATTTGCCTCTATGGTGATCAAGTACAAGATCTATCACTCCAGTATGGAAAATTCAATTTCTGGGACTGCAATATATGGAGCTTATAAGATGTTAAAAGAGACTGCAGACTATGATCTGTGTGATTTACTATAGGATTAATTGGTAGAGAATCTGAGCAAAATCAAAAGAGACAAGAAAAACTTTTTCAAATATGGTTCCTTGATCATATGCCTATTTTTCTATTTCATGAATGAAGTGCCTAGAGTGCAAAGTGTTTACTGGACAAATGACAAGCCAGTGGCAATCTAGATAAGAGACCATTTATATAGTCTTGGAGATTCAAGTGCACAAAAGACTGCAATCTAGGGATATTTCAAAAACTTTTAGAGTCTGATGCATGCAAGGGAAAGAATCCCTAATTTAGTTGTAGAAAAGTATGAAAATGAGATATGTTTTATGGTTGACATAGATCAATGTTTGATGGAAGCTGTAGAACCAAGAATATTATGGATAATGCCAATGGGTTATGAGGTGTATGAGGAAATTCTGGACATGTATGCTCAACATCTTCTGAGAAAACCTAAAGGCACCTCTATTGAAAGGTTTGGAACCTATAAGGAACTAAGCTTAAAGTTGCATGTGGAACTAAGACAGTTGGAAACAAAAAGAAAAGTACATAAGCAAGTGGAGATATATGCAGAAAGTATTGGGATTACAAAAGAAGCAGTGAGAGAGAACAGAGAAAGGATTGAAAAGATAAAGAAGAACACTAAGCAGACTTCAAATACTTCTAAAGACCAACCTTCCAAAAGCAATAAAGCTAGTAAAAAGTAAGCAACTGGTAAGGTCGCTATGTCTATTGATGAAATTATAAAAACAATCATCGTTCATGGAAATCTAAAGCCCATCAAAGTTTACTATGACAATTTTGATCAAGCAAATAAGAAAATTTTGGAAGATGCCACCATCATGTATTTGAATAAATTCAATAGAGCCCTATTGGAAATTTTACAAGAACTTCCTAAAAGTTTAAGGAGAGTACTGGAAATGAGAAAAGAAGCAGCTAAGGCTAAAGATCTAGAACTCAGAGAGTATGTCCTCTCCACGCTGTCCTGTAATGACCAATAAAGAAGTAGATAAAATTCTCAAAGAAGTCAAAGAAAAATTCATAAGCAAAGTCTAGATGAACAAGCTAATGCTTGGTGAGACTGAGAAAATTGCAAAGGAAATAGAAGAAATCTTGAGAAAGGCTTTAGACAAAGATAAATACTATATTGTTTCAGAAAAAGAAGTTGAAGAAGACAATCCTTCTGCTCCGGAACAAGAAGCTCATGAAGAAGAAACTAACAAGAGAATTAATGACCAAAGTACTACTCTAGATCCTCTAGAATTAATCTATGAGGAGACCAATGATGGACTTGATTCATCAAATCTAAATACTGGAGAAGTTTAGGAAGAGGAAGAAGTCAATCAGGAGGACATAAAAATGGTAGATAGAGTAGTTGATGTAGGAGTAACTCCTCCACCTGATCAATCTAGAAAAGAAGAGGATATTGCTACCACATAGAGCCTCTAGATCAAGTAGCAAGTGGTGAGAAAACAAGAAAGAGTCCCTCTGGAGAAAACATAGAGAAGAGTATAAAAGAGAAAGAGGAAGAAAAAAGAAAGAAGGATAAGGTAGAAGAAGATAGTGCAAATGTTGAAGCACCTAAAGTAGATACTGAGAAATCAAGTGAACAAAAGGATGGTTCTGAAATGGTTGCAAGGGACATTGTAGATGCAGCAAAAATTCTTCTTGAAAAAGAAATAATTGAACTTGATGAGCCTAAGCTACTCCAAGACCTAGCCAATCCAAATGCTCTCTCTCCAATTCAATTGATGAAAATAGCATCATTCACCCAAGTAAAGGCTAGATAAAAGATGTTAAAGTCCCACATGGAGGACAATGAGCTATTGGGCCTCGCAACTGAAATTTTGGAGAAATTAATGCTAACCTACCAGAAGAATCAAAATGATTCCCCCTCCAGACATCTAATAAATATTATAAGTTTAGTAAACTCACATTTTGAGTCTTTTGAAAAGTTTGTGGAGGCAAAAGTTCAATAAGAGCTCTTGAATAATAAATTCAATAAAGTTAAGAATCTAATAAAGAGTGACAGGTTGATACTAGGAATTAGCATAAAGAGCATTCAGAATGCTCTAATTGATGAAGGGGATATATATAAGTTTTTCCTATCATGGACTAAAGTCAATGAGGATATTGAGAAGAAGATAAAATAACAAGAACACAAAATATTAGTTCTATCTCAAAATTTTGATCCTCTAACTGCCTCTCCTATAAGATAGGAATGTTAGGTTATTAGCTTGACAGATGAAATAAAGGGACTTGAAAAAGAGAAAAGCAATACTATGAAGAGAATGTGTGAACTCCGGGGATTGATTGCCCCCAAATTGGAATCCATGCATAATGCCTTATCAGAAGCCCAGAATGCACTTCAGACAAGTGAGCCTCCGAATCTGGCAAAGGCAAAAGCATATGCATTTTTGTTGAGTGGGCACATCTCCATTTTGGATGGAATAAAGAGTAATTGGGCCTCCAAACTTGCCTAATTAAAAACTAGTTTTACAAATATCCTAAAGTTCATGTAAATAGGATTTGATGATTTGTTGTACATATGCAGCAATATAAACAGAAATTTTGGAGAATTTTGGCTTATGGAATCCACCCTTTTCCATTGATGTCAAAGGGGGAGTGAAGGGTAGTGAAAAATGATGTATTTAGCAAAGGAGGAGCACCAAAATAAGTGAAGAGAACGAGTGTACAGACAAAGGGGGAGTTGCACTAAGACACTTGGTCATTTTTCACTAAGTGTTGCCATCAATGCCAAAGGGGGAGATTGTTGGCAAGAGACACTACTTTGCTTGATAGGTGTTGTCATTGATGGCAACTAAGATCATCCCATTCATCCACATAACATAAATTGTTCATACCGAAAGTCAAATTTAGAATTTGTCTAAGTATGGGTAGTTAGGAATAGAGCAGTAACAAGCTCTGGTATTTTGGTCTAAATCTCTCCGGTGGAAAGTCATGATTAGCTACGGATCTAGGGGAGTCATATGCATTTTCAAGATAGTCAAAATCCATATTTTTTTCCTCCGGTGATGAAGGATTCAAAAGATATTAGCCTCTGAGTACCAAGTTCCAGTTTGGCAAAGTAGATAGAAGAAGAATAGGCTAACCTTGTAGAAAATCTTGATTTTGGATGTATGGAAGTTGTTTGTTGGGTGATGATCAGTGATAGTGGCCAACATGAGTGATGTTTTTCAAGAGCAAGTTTTGGTCTTCACCTTAAGTTATGAATAGATGTAGCTAATAGAGCAGAGCATTCATAAAAGTTCTAAGTATTGTTGTAGCCGACTTGTAAGTGATTGCAAATCAAGATGAGTATATATATATCCAATTGTTGTGGATGATTTTGTGTGTGTGGTGTGTACAAATAAGGTGTATGTGAGAAGAGTAGAAATCCTAAGTGCAAATGAAGGCAGAATAGTAAGAAGAGTAGAGCAAAGATGAAATGTGTAATATTAGTTTTTGTACTTAACCAGAACTGAAACTCTTGCATGGCTAGATGCTATTAATCAGTTCAAATCTCTATCATTCTCTTGTAATATTTCCATAGGCAGTGAGCCTCCATTTGAGCAATGAGCTCTGGGTAGTGAGCCCGAATGCATGTGTATTCCCATTTGTAAAATACTTTTAACAGGGTATTAGTTCTTGTGGGTTAACCCCCGCCATGGTTTTTCCCTTAACCGGGTTTCCATGTCAAAAATCTTGGTGTCAAATGTGTTGATTATGTTTTTGCTTTTGTGTTAATATCATATGATTTAATGTTTGCATCATTATTCAAATTGACAATAGAGAAAGAAGTTTAAAAGAAAGATTTTGGAGACAATTGATTCACCCCCTCTCTCAGTTGTCTAGGTTAATTCCAATAGTTCACCTACCCAATTTAGTAAAACCTTGATCATGCTCATCTTGAAGGATCCTGTTGGGCCTACTAGTGTCACTAGCCTATAGGATACCTCTATGTTCAAGCTCCTGAAGGTTTACATATGTACCCTAACCCTTGTCTCTATCTTGTATATCCAAATATCCTATGTTGTCACTGGCATCATAGGAGTCCACCCCTCTAAAGTTACCAATAGGTGGTGAAACTCTAAGTTGACTACTCTCTACACTGAAGTTTTGAAAGGTAAATCCAAAGTCTCTTAATGCTTCATCTCTTAGCTTTTCCATCTTGTGTTGCTTTCAATACAGGTTTTGGAAGTTTATGTATTCATTGTTGAGTTTTTCATTTACCTTTCTCAAATCATAAAACAAAAACTCTACATATTTGATGTCTGCCTTGTAGATAACCTCTGATCCTTCATCTATTATCTTTGTGAACCTTTCTATGGGGAACTCCATTGTTGACCACCTATTCATAGATATTAGAAATGATGAGTCTAAAGCTAGACCCAGTAAGAGTCCTCTTCTTGCCTTGGAAATGATCCTAATTTCTTTTTTTCAACAACCATAAAATGTCAGTAGATAAAAACAACCAAAATATATTAGAATTAACATTCATGCCACTAATGTACCCACAAAGAGTCTCTTTCCAATTTAATCTATTCAAGGGAGATTGGTTTTTAATATTCCCCATAAACAATGACCAGACCTTAACATTGACAAAAAAAATTTGACTATACATGTTTGGTATTATAATTTAATAAATTATCAAATATTTTTTTTGTTCTTTTTACCATTATTTTAGATTGATATAGAATTCAATACCATTCCAATGAAATGAGCAAAAACACAAACACTAAAGGAGCATGAAGATGAGAATTCAAAGAAAAGATAACGAATGAGACAACTTCGTGAAAATAAGAAATTGGACTCCCCAAATGAAGATTAACCACATTTTCCAATTGAATTAGATCATGAAGAATCCAAGTTAGAGAAGGATTTGGAGAAATAAAGGGAATGAATGCAAAAACTTCATGCAAGTAAGGAATCAAATGCGAGAGTTGAAGGTATGCTATCTTTGCCATCTCAAATTGATATTGTAGAAAATGTTCAATCACCAATTGAAAATGATTATGCATTTGCAAATGTGAATATAGATCTTACACTAATTGATCAAGTGTTGAATTAGCAAAAAATATCTAATGATTCAAGTTTTCCATTGACAACACCTCTTAGAATTTTGCGTAAAAAGCCTAAGTCTTTTTATTGAAATTGATGAGAATATTTGAAAGCCTATGGCTGATAAGATTCCTGAATGTACTTGTAGAAGAAATGTGAATAAGATATGGAACATGTTTTTGAAAATATAAGTGAAACCAGAAGATGCCAATTATTTGTTGAAATACAGAAATATATTAATTTTAGGCCAACCATGAAGATTCTTGGTCTAATAACATCAAATAGCAATAGTGAAAAATCTATTGTTGTTAGGGTAAAATAGGATCAATAATGAATATGCAATAAACAACATCAAATACCCATATCTCAATAGAATAACAAAACTAAGAAAGATTGAATGAAATGAAGCAATGAATAACACAGTGCGAACCTTCTTCGAATCGAAGCTTCTATTGTTTGCCTATTAAAACTGCCCTCGTTTGTATGAAGTAGGCCCTCAGTGAGTGCACTCTTTTGCTATTTCAAGGATGTCGATAGTAAATGGTTGTGATAGTAAATGCGCAATGAAGAGGAGCTTCAAAGCTTTGGGTGATCTCAAGCAAATTGTATTGGGGTGCCAAAGGCGCGCTAATGAATTTCTGCAGAGTAACAATACGAATAGCCTGGATGAATAGAATGGGAGGATGAGGTTTCTTTTATAGACTCAGAAGAATGAAGATCAACGGTTGAGAAGAAGTATGATGATCAATGGCTGAGAATGGTTGAGGAATGTGCAACCAGTAGGAATATGACAAGTGTCCCACCTCCATCATGAAAGAGGGGATTTGACAAAATTGATTGGAGAGTTAACTCCATTGACTGATCAGTTAACAAACTTGATTGATCAGTTAGGAGATTAGATTGTGGGGCTGACAGAATTGATTGGTTAGTTAACATTTTTGATTGAGAAGTTAACTAATTTTGATTTAGAGAAGAAATAGGACATGTAGGTGAGGGAATATTAGGTAATTAAATATTTAAAATATTTAATTACATGTGTAACATGGTGAGGTGGAAAAGATGAGGTGGAAAGATGAGGTGGATTGGTGAGGTGGATTTTTTGAAATTAGAACTTGGGATAGAGGAATTTATGAATAATTAAATAATTTAGGATTATTTAATTATGTGAGACATTAGAAGAATTTAGGGAATTTAATTAAATAAATTGATTTTATTTAATTATGGAATAGTGAATTGATAAATAAATTTAGAATATTTATTTAATTGATAGAAGAAGGGAATAAATATTTAGAATATTTATTTAGAATGAATCGTGTCATTTTTAGGCATATACATTTTGCCCCTCTTTGATGCAATGCAGTTTACAATGTTGCTTCAAGGAAATCGATAGTCTGATAGTGATACATGCCCTAGTTTACCCCTGGTACAAGTTTAATGATGATAGGATGCCCCCTCGGGAGATTGGACAGGAAAAAGGCAGAAGGCATGAGATGGACAATCTCACGATGAAGAAGGATGAAGAAAGAGCCAAATGATATGCGATGCAAGACAGAATGATGAAACACACAAGCAAGTATGCAAGGATGCACAAATGATACAAGAACAAATAAGGTGTTGCCCCTATCAAGCAGTAAACCAATGATATACTGATAACAATATATGACAGTGTTGTCATGGCAGGGAACAATATATCCCTAGACCGACATGGTAGGCGTGTTGTCATGGCAGGGAATGATAGATCCCTAGAGCAAACACAAAGGATAATGTATGATTTCAGGAAATGAAGCATGTCATGTAAGATGCGTGTATTGGTCTGATTTTGACAATGCAACATCCTGTATAAGACAATTGATTGATTAACCGATCGAGTTGGTTTACAACCACACAAGGATCAAGACCATTGATTGTGATTGGATCATTTGTGCAAGATTGACTTGACTTGATTGGTATGGATTAAGGATAGACCTTGCATTTGGATCATTGCTCAGACTGACTGGACAAGGATGAAATATATGATGATAGATAGAAATATGATTAATAGAAGAAAGACTCGATAAAAGGACTCACAAGCTTTTGTAAACATTGATACTTTGCATTTTGTGGAGCTTTTATTGCATGGGGTATGGATGTATGGATGTATAAATGGATATATAATGGATGCTTTTCTTTTGACATCTTGACGGTGCAAGTATTTTGAAGTGTTTTATTTCATCATTGGGCTTTTTTTTGTACTTTTTCTGAAATGTTGTAAGTTAATACAAGCATCTAGGTATAATTGAACCGAGATGACCTGAGTACTGCTTACATGGATTTTGATTTAGTAAGAAAATACAAGCATCAAGGTATAATTGAACTGAGATGACCTGAGTACTTCTTGCATATCAACAAACAAGGATTACCCCGTTCATGTTAGACCTTTGAAGTCCTTGATGATCTTTTGCCGATCATGTCCTTAGACAAGTTGTCACATTACTAAAGTTTAATCCACAAATAGAAAACAAAGAAAATAATCATGCCCCCATCATAGCATCTCTAGCTTTTGGCATCCTTAAGTAGCATAGAAAGACATGATAACAAAAATCAAGACTCTGTAACTTAACCATGATTCTAATCCACAAAACATTCTTGCATTTAGATGTGTTTTTCTTGCCATAATTTAGATAGAATCAGTTAGAATGCCTTAGGTGTTTGTTTGCTTTGCCTTGGATAGGTTAATGTCTTGCTTTAGGATTTCTGCTTGAAAAGAGTGGGTTTTTCTTGCACTTGCTTGCCTGGTGAAAGATTCCACAATCTTTATTGGTGAGATGGACCCTAAGGGACTGACCTAGTGCCTTGGGGGCACATGGAAATATGGCCTTGCCTACATGATGATGCAGAGGCAACGTAGTTCATGGACTTGGACTTTGATGGACCTAAGATATGGATTAGATGAGACATGATATGGAATAGATATGGATTAGACATGGAATAGATATGGATTGGATAAGACCCGATATGGAATAGATATGGATCAAACATGGAATAGATATGGATTAGACAAGACACGATATGGAACAGATATGGATCAGACATGACATGATATGGAACAGATGATACCGATGACAAGGAAACACCATGGATAGGTAGATGTATGGGTGATAAAGAATGGAATGAGTAGGTATGAGGATGGGCAATAGTGGATAGAAGGAAACAAGGATGTGATCTCCAAGGACTATGTCGCATAAGAATAACATGCCCCATTGTAGGTAGAATACTTAGGATTTTTCATGGCAATGCTTATGACGATAGGAGGATGAGAGGGTAATGAAGGATTTGCATGGTTTGGAGGGATAAGGTACGTCAAGAGACATCTAAAACATTTGTCAACATTGTGCCTCCAATCTTTATCAAGACCAAAGAAAATAGAGGAAAGGAAGATTAGGATGGATAGACTGGATAGTATATGTAGGATAGGATAGGAAATTGTACGGAAGGAAATTGATAGGAGAAGAGTGATAGGTTGATGAGACAAGGTGCCCCCAAGTGTAGGTGACATAGAAGATCAACTTACGCACGACGCCTGTTTGCTAGGTTTTCATCATGGTACTTATCCAAGGTGCCTATTTGCTAGATTTTCACCATTGGACGAAGGGATTTTTCTTTACTTTTTTCATTTTTTATTTTTTTTTGTTTGTATTTTTTGAACATTTGGATAGGAGAAGATATATATGGACGAGAGGAACCCAAGTGCCTGGTTCCTTGAAAGGTGATAGTCCCGCTAGATAGATGTCATCACATGGACCATGTCGAGTGCTCTCATAGATGTTGGTAGGAGACTGGATGAAAGTCATACGGTGGGTGCCAAAAATGTTAGGGTAAAATAGGATCAACAATGAATATGCAATAAACAACATCAAATACCCATAACTCAATAGAATAATGAAACTAAGAAAGATTGAATGAAATGAAGTAATGAATAACACAGTGCAAACCTTCCTCGAATCGAAGCTTCTATTGTTTGCCTAATAAAATCATCCTCATTTGTATGAAGTAGGTCCTCAGTGAGTGCACTCTTTTGTTGTTTCAAGGATGTCGATAGTAAATGAGGAGCTTCAAAGCTTTGGGTGATCTCAAGCAAATTGTATTGGGGTGCTAAAGGCACATTGGTGAATTTCTGCAGAGTAACAATACGAATAGCCTGGATGAATAGAATGGGAGGATGAGGTTTCTTTTATAGACTCAGAAGAATGAAGATCAACGGTTGAGAAGAAGTATGATGATCAATGGCTGAGAATGGTTGAGGAATGTGCAACCAATAGGAATATGACAAGTGTCCCACCTCCATCATGAAAGAGGGGATTTGACAAAATTGATTGGAGAGTTAACTCCATTGACTGATCAGTTAACAAACTTGATTGATCAGTTAGGAGATTGGATTGTGGAGTTGACAGAATTGATTGAGGAGCTGACAAAATTGATTGGTTAGTCAACATTTTTTATTGAGAAGTTAATTAATTTTGATTTAGAGAAGAAATAGGACATGTGGGTGAGGGAATATTAGGTAATTAAATATTTAAAATATTTAATTACATGTGCAATATGGTGAGGTGGAAAAGGTGAGGTGGATTTTTTGAAATTAGAACTTAGGATAGAGGAATTTATGAATAATTAAATAATTTAGGATTATTTAATTGTGTGAGACAGAAGAATTTAGGGAATTTAATTAAATAAATTGATTTTATTTAATTATGGAATAGTGAATTGATTAAATAAATTTAGAATATTTATTTAATTGATAGAAGAAGGGAATAAATATGTAGAATATTTATTTAGAATGAATCATGTCATGTTTAGGCGTATACAATTGTAAAATCTAATAAATGCGTATCAAAGCATTGGTTCCACATCATGGATGTTTAGATACATATTACTTTCTACTAGTGCTGATGTCAAGTCAATCCTAGCAAAGCACCTAAAAATTAAGCAAGTTTGGTGAAATTATCAATATTATACATATTTTTAGATTTGTCACAGTGACTAATTAGTTTTCTAATAACATCTCGCTTTGCTTTAACTTTTATTTTTTTGTGAAAGGCTTTATCGGAAAGAAGTTGCAGAATTGACTATAATTTCTCCATTACATATAATTAGAATTGTAATGTTTCTACAATAATTTATTATTGACCTCTTCCATTTCCATGCTAACTATATTTGCAAACTACCAAGTTGGATTTTAGTTCACATACTAGAATTTAAGGGCAAGCCTACAATAGTGAAAGAGGCATTGCATGTACGTGAGGTTTATAAAGTCATTTCTATAGAAAATGAAACTTTTTATGAAATTGTTGCATTATGCACAACTGGTACCCAATAATAAGTGTGATATTTGTTAGAGATTCTACTTTTATTTAGTAGATAATGTTAATATTCCATATTCTTTATAAATTTTGTGGCTTCTTTTCAAAAGTGTTGTAAACAATACTAGATTGTGAGTTTTCCATTAAGTAATGAAGAAGCAACCCAAAAAATGATAGTCAGCTTCTAACTTCTTTGTGTTGTAGAATAAATATATAAAAAATATAAATCTAGTAGGGTTGAAATCTAAATGGTTAGAAGGATTTTCTCACAAAGAGCCTGCCAAAGTGAAATTATTATATATTATAATAGAGGCTAGGATCAATCTCCAAGTGTGTGGTTGGAGTCAAGTTCAATCTCTAAGCATGTGATTGGGGTTGATTTCAATCCACAAGTATGCAATTAGGTTGGGTTTAATACATGCAGTCAGAGTTAATTTTGATCCACACATGTGTAGGTCATGTTGGGTTTGATATCCACATGTTTAATTGGAGTTAGAGTCAATCCCCTAGTGGCTTTAACAAAATAGATTCTACAAATTACATACTTGAAGCTAAATGGGCAAGAAAAGTCTTTTTTAAATCATTTAGTTGGGGTTCTATTAAGGCCCCACCCTTTTAAAATAAAACAAGATTACATGTAAAGGCTACAAAAGAGCTCTTAAAAAAACTAGTTGGATACAACCATACATATATTTGAATAACTAGAGCTAACCTATAATCACCATAGAGGCTTATAACACATCAAATAGATAGCCATAGTAGAAACCCTAATACAAAGCAAACTTGAAACAACCACCTTACGTCTAACTTTCATTACCACCCACTAACTCACTACCTACCACAAAATACTCCTCCACCCTACCCACTATAGAAGGCACTTCCACATTCCCTAAAATCACCTGAATGGAACCTATTAGAGAAGGGAACCATATGCCATAAACAATATCCTTTTGATAGAAAGCATGATGTAAAAATCTACTATAGAAGACTAGGACCAAAAATTTGTTGATAGTAAGGAACACTGAGAGGGGGGGTGAATCAGTATTCCACAAAACCACTTCTTAACAAGTTTATTTATCCAATCTCCAAAATTAATAATATGAAAGCAGAATAAATGTAGAAATAGCAACCATAAAGACATAACACATGAACACTAGGATATTTACATGGAAAACCCAAAAAGGTAAAAACCAGGGTGAGTGTTAGCTCACAATATATTAATGTAGCACAATACCAAATTACAAGAAGGATCACTACCTTAGGGATCACAACCCTATGAAGAAGTGCTCACTACACAAAGACTCACTGACAAGAGAAAGGAAGATATAAGAGAATGTTTGGTTCACTACCAACATGTGACTACTAAGAATGCATCTAAGAATGCTAAGGTGCAATTTCCCTTAAACTCGATAAATAGACTCAAAAGTCTTCATAATGTTAATTCTGCTATCTCTTGCTCTACTTCACATATGCTCTATTTTTCTGGCCCATTGTCTTTTTTAGATCACAACTCTGCCTTAGATTGAATTTCCATTCTTATCGCAATATATTCTCTACTCAATACCTCATCAATGCTGAAATCCATCAAGTATACATATCTTCAACTAGAGTTACCACACAAATAGGTCGGCCACCCAAGCATGAAACATGTAGCCAAGTGTTTCACCTTGTTAGCTCAAACTTAAGCACAAACAACAATGCGGACTCAAATGATCATACATTAGTATGCATATAAGTTAGCATCAATCATTCAATCACTTGGATTGATTGTTCAATCAATATTACTTCTCTGCATATCGATCTGTCATCACTGTCGGTTTGTTCCTCATGACCACAGTTGATCAATTTAACTGTTACAACATAACTTCCCATGTGGATCAAATGAGACTCTAAAAATCATATTCAACATTCTATTGATGTTTAAAATTGTGTAGGTTCCAACACCAACATGAGAAGTTTCAAGAATGTGGGACTTGCTACTTGAAACAACCTCCAGATTTTAAAGAAGCTAGATCTTCCTATTTTAATGGGGTTTTGAGCAAAGGTAAGGGAAAAGAAACGAGATTACAGATACAATAAGCAAAATCTAAACTATGGTGATGTACTTGAATGAAATGTATTCCTCTAATTAGCACAGTGAACCAATCCTTAAGATGTAGCTATATTAAAGAGCAAATATTGCATGATTAATATAAACAGATTGTAAATGAATAAGATCAAAGGCTAAACTCAGATAAATTTTGCAAAGACATAGATAATATCAACAAAGGCACAGAATAGAGTTCTTTTCATTAATATTTCAATAGCATAAGAGGCACAGTAACATGCACAAGTATATTAACCTTCTTATCAGAAATAACAAAATTAAGGCAAATGATACAATCTAGTCACCACAAATTCTTTGAATTCTCTACTTAATTCTTGATAAAACTTATCCAAAGTTTGATCCCCGTTCTATTACAATTGCTACATATTTATAACCATGGACTTGGCCCAAGATTACCTACAACAACCCAAATCTTCAACGGAAAAACAGAATTGGAGCTAACTGGGAGTCTTCGACTATTAGGATCTCCTGAATATGTATCTTCTTTATCCCGCACACGTATTGGCTAAGGAATAAAATATGTGGCACTCTAACTGTATTACCATTAAGACACATAGAGACACCCACAGGCTTATAACTCCTTTTCCTTCAAAATGAAATACACTGAAAAGCGCCACCTATCACACTTCGCTTTATCTTGGAACTGATACGTGTCTCTCTCTGCTGAGCACTTAAAAATGTATCTTTATGCCTGAGCAACTTACCACTATGACATCTGTCACCATCTGCAACACTTAGAAACTGAGATATAATTATGGGACCCACTACATATGTCACTTAACTATCTGCATAGAGAAGTAAAACTGGGACACATGGCACCTTCTACATGAAACAAAACTAGACACATGACACTATTTGGTAAAACAAGTAACTTATGAAAAAGGTTTCAATGAATCTCTTGGAGACTGACACTTGTTGCACTCCGGTGCAACTAAAAATCAAAATGCCTCAACCCAAGAGCATTGAAATAAAAGAAGTCCCTCCTCCATTATCGCCACATGGTGCTCTCCGCAACAAGCATGAAATTGTGTCTTAAAACAACTATGGCCCACCATATTTATGCCGATACGAACAAGCTTTGAATAAAAGAAGATACATGTGGCATTATCCGCTTAAAGCTCCAGATGACATACGGAAACTTCTTCTAGCAAGTGGCACAAAAGAAACCTTTTAGAAACTACCTCTGGTGTTAACACATGGCAAAGCCTGTAGCAAGTATGAAACTTAACAAAAAGAAGACTGCTACCCAATATGTGGCATGCTCCGCTACTTCACTGAAAGAAAAGAAACATGCGACAGCTTCCACTTAAAACTTAATACCACTTTGTTTGCTATGGCTTAGACACTTGGTGTGATCCGTGTATAGGAAAACACAATCACAAATATAGAAACCACTTAAATATATTACAACATTTCTGAAACAAAATGTAGAGTTTTTTAATCTCTATAGTTATTGGCGACTATCAGGACTTCTGAGCCTGCTTAGAAAGAACCCCAAAAAGAGAAGAAGCAAAAAGATACTTCCACTGATATATATTGGAATTACAAATTTTGTAATGCAGTCTAATATACAGACCACTCTAAATCTGACAACATTTGTCTACGGGTCATCCCACAATAATGGGTTACACTTTTTGGCCAAACTTGACATTGAAATCAATATTTTGAACTAAATCTTCACGTTCTAACACCTATAGCCGCTAAACCATTTGGACTTTGAAGATGATGCGAACTAGTGATTTGTGAGATTTTGTTTGTAGATTCTAAATATATATTTTAAAAAAAATTTAGAGTTAAATTGTAAATTTTTTTGCATCTCCTTTGATAACTGGTTTTTAATAGTAAACAACATTTTTTAAAGTGATGTGTACTCCATAGCACATAACTTTTTTTATACAAAGGTTAAATTTCTAATTCTTTTTAATTTAGATTTGTAACACTGATATATAGTGTATGCATTTGATTTCATAATGTTTTGTTGAATATATATTTTTAATTAATTTTTAAAGTCAAACCAATGATAATTTAGATGTAGGCATATTCCATAAAACATAACTTTTTCTGTTTGTATCAAAATTCAATTTTTTTTCTTTTGTTGAAACAAGGACATCAATACCTAGTGCATAGATATTTTTTAGATTTTTTTTCTAGTAATTTACTAATTTTCCATGTGTGTAGAATAGAGAACTTGATGTTCAGTGAAAAACATACATTCACAAGAAATAAAAAATAAATATAATAATCAAATTAAATATATTTAAAATTATATATTTTTGGAAGCTTATAATAAGGACTACATACTTACAAAGCATAAATTTTAAATGAATTCATTTGATCCCTCAAAAGATAAATCAAAATTGGTTTTTTATCAACATTTTGATAGGTGTAGAGGAGACTCCATTATAGGTATTCTTTAAAACTAGCAGGATTCTATCCAAGGGGGTTTGATCAAACCCTCTTCAATTAAAATCATTTAAATAGAACCTTTCAAGGCTTAAATCATTATATTTTCTAAAAATATGTGATTTTAGCAAAAATTAGGATGTCCCAAAAAGTGTAACCCATTATTGTGGCAGCATCCCTACTCTGCAAATCTTGAAAAGAAGAATCAAGATTGATTATATCTTTATGAGAAAATGACTACAAAATTTGGACCACAGCTTTTAATTGAAACTCTAGCTGAGCCATTGGCACCAACACACCTTTGACCTCTCCCATAGTAGATGAATCACTTAGACCCTAGAAAATAGCCTAATCATTCTATTTTGTCCAAAGCAGAGCCTTTATTTCATCTATCATCAGTACTGTATTACTATCTGGGAAAGGTGAAGGTAGACCTAATTACACCAAATCTTCAATGTGCTTCTTCATATTTTTCACTCCGTGTTTAACTATATCCAGGAGTTCTTTATAATTCATAGCTGCAGAATTACAACTCAAAACCTCATTCACTTTCTTAGGAGCAATCATCCTATCATTTATACCTGCTGCTGATAGTGTCTCATCTATTGTATCATATAACTTCTACAATAGAAGCTAAGAATTAGAAACTCTTAATGAAACAATAGATAAAGTGGCCTGTATAGAAGATTCCACCTTCTCACACAACTGCTGGGCATTCTGTAGGAAAGTGAGAGATGGCTTGAGCTGAAAATCTCCTTAGAGATTATTTTCCATACTGAAATATACAACTCCTTGACCAAATTTAAAACTTCTGCATTCTGTGGTCTATTTGCCAACTCAATTATTAGTTCCTTTGTTTTCTGTTGCTTAGCCATGTACTATGCTTGAGCTACACTACTGGCATTCTTCTCCTTCAGTAGTTTCTATTGCAAATGTGTTGCTTCTTGCAACTTATCTTGATATCTCTTCTCTACAATGGCCTTCTCTTGCCTTAAAACAACAATAGCAACATTCTTGTGCCTGCTCGGTCTTTAGAGAAGCAACTTGAGCCTGTATAGTTTGATGAATCTATAATGAAATAGTAGTCTACAACTATTTATTCAAGTTATCAATTTCATTTATCTTAGATTGTATCTCCTAAGTGAGTTACTGCTATTAACTTTCCTGTGCCAAATCAGCTTCCACCTATTCTAGCCTTTTGGGCACTTTCAGGTAGTCAGTGGCAACTACAGTAGGAGTCTCATTCATTAATTCTACTTGGTCTTGTGTCCTAAAAAGAGACATATCCATGGATTTTGCATTCATTGCATAATCTTGTGGTTGCATCTATTCATTTGGCTTAATCACATTTGGAGACAAATGTGTCACAGTCAAAGACTGTTGAATGGGGTCAAAGAGTGACTTCATATAAGCCACAATAGGACTTTTGTTCTCTTTCTTCCTTTTCTTCTCCATCCTGACTTCTTTGGCCTTTCTTGTTGTGTCTTCTTGGGCTTGGAAAGTAGGAGGGGATGTAATATAACCTCCAACAAAAGGATGACCCTGAGGCAGGCCATAAGGAATAATAGATACTTGTTGACTAGGGGAAATTTGAGGCGAGGCCCACTTGGGCATGGATGGAGAAAACAATGGTAGAGTTATGGCTTGTGAAGACATGGCCGGTGCACTGGCAATTGGAGGAAAAGTTTGTGAAGGCATAGCAGAAGTGGAAAGAGACATGGAAACTTGGGTACTTGGGGATGCCACTCCTAAATAAGAAGAAATGGAGGCAGGAGAGAAAAGGGAAGAAGTACTTACTTGAGCCATAGGTGAGATGACTGGAGCTTATTTTTTCTGAGGTGTTGCTACTTCTTCTTCTTCTTCTTCTTATAGAATTATTCTTCTTATCTTCTGAGGCCTACATGTTGCCTCTTCTAGATCTTCTTCTTCAACATTAATTATAGGTTGTTGCAAAGGTGCTACTTTGGAACCCCCAGATGCCGAAGCTACATGGGTCTCGAGAGATGGTGATGATACAATTTCCTTCTATTTCTTGAGGGTACTAAGAGATTGAGGCCACGGAGCTCTAGAGTTAGTAGATGATGTTTGTCCTATTTCTTGCATTCCTTGAGCCTCCTCTATTTCTTCTTCAGCTTCTTCACCCCTTTTCTGAATTTTACTTGTATCAGGACTTGAGATTGGAAATGGATGCCATTCATCCCAAATTGATTCCCATGTCTCATTAGTTTCAACATTTCCAAAAGTGTGAGTAATTTCAGAGATTTCTTGGTAATATTTCCAATAAGCCTCAATCTTCTGTGCACTCTAGTCTTTACTTTTCAATGTTTTCCTTAGGCCCTGGGTTATCTTCAATTTAGGGTCATATTTCTTCTCTTTTCTATAGAATTTCTCCCAGGATCTAGGCCCTTCATATGGAAAGTCAGTCAATTCAACATAGAGAGCTGGGTTATCTTCTTTTGGACTTCTCCTATCCTCCCAGAAAGGATGTCCTTCATGTACTACTTTGGTAGAAACTTTATTGTTGATAATCTAGGAAGCCATGAAATTGTCTGGGTCATATTTCCATTTATCTTCTATGATTAGGAAACCATAGGTAGCCAACTTTCTCAGTAGGAGGTTTCCCTCTAGTCTAGGGGACATCATACATCTTTTTCTTCCTCTTTGTGTGCGCATAGTCATTGTCTATAATAGACACTTGATGAGCTACCTCTAAAAAGGTGACCCTAAGAGTTAATGCTTTAGGTAATAAAACAGGTTCCCCTCTAAAACCATGGACTCTGATTATAGTAGTGTGAGCCCCAAAGAAGTAATAACAAGGTATTGGGTAGTTGATTAGGAAAACCCTATTGCTCTATGTCATCCTATGTTCTACAAGCTCAAGACTAAAATGGCTAAAAGCAGGAGCAACAAAACACTCTAAAAATTCATAGGGATCTGAGGTATTAGACAACACATGAGTCCATGTAGACATTGGGATGGTCCTACTACCATTTGACTCTGGGTCATACATATTTAGAGTCGCATATTATTTAAAGAGACTAAAATTTTGATACAAAATTAGATGGAATAGATATGCGGAATACCTGAAAATGTGTTTTGTCTGGAAATTAGTAAGCTAGTCAATCATGGCCACTACAATTTGCTTTGAAAAGTCTAGCTGATACTCCTAGGACTTATCTATGGTCTGCAATTTGAAAATGACTGCCAGTTGCCAGTCATGAATTGTTAAATCTTCATTCTGACTAAAGATGAAGGCTAGCATAGAAAGGCCCTCTTAGATGTTAGGGTTGAATTGAGAGCGGCTAGTGGGTAGTGCAGGTAACTGGGTATTATCCTCACCTAGGTGCATCTCCATATTTAGAAACTTCGGTGTTCTATGGAGGTTTACCCATGTACCTTGCATCTTGGCAATAGTTGGAAATGTGGTCATCCTATCATACTGCAAAGCCAACATGTCCCTAATTGCCTTAGGGGTAATGTGAACCATGAAGGGGCCTTGTTGAATGGAATTCGATGGTGGGTGAAACAATTCTACACATAAGTCAATCAACTCAGGGCACAGGTGCACATTAGAAACTAGAAACTATGCCAATTGAGTTGCCCATATTCTCATCCTAAAAGTTTCCCAGTGACCCTTCAACACTCAGACGAGGCACCTTTGATGAGCTCCCTCCCAAAGACTCTTAGTATTCTTTTGTAGGTGTGTGTCAAATATGTCATTAGTAAAATCCTTCACCTAGGTTGGGTCTACACTCACACCTGTTTCAGGGACTCTTGTCCTTAGATAGTTTTTCCTCGGTTGTATAGGTGCAGAAGCATAGGATTTGTTGTTCATCAGCTTATCGGTGTGTTCAAAAATACCTAGCCCTTCATGTGGTGATTGTGTCTTTGACATTTATGTATCTTTTGTGGAAACTTAGAAGCTCTTAACATGGAAGGTAAGAAAACTGTAAAAGAAATTATACTTAGCTGGAAATTCTTGTAGGGAATAGGGATTGGATGTAATAGCAATTTAGATTTTAGAGGTCCGCATAAAGATTTGAAGAAGTTATGGCCACTTAAGTAAAACTGGTTCTGTCAGAAGTTCAAAGGTGACAAAGTGATATAGAAAGGTCCAGTGAGATTCAGAAATGAAATATCTTATTCTGCGGATTTGGTGGAATGCTTAGGAAGTCAATTTGAATTGACAACTCAATTGGATCCTGGTCTAGAGGTCCGCAAGCATCTATTCCATTATGACAGTGATGACAGACTATGTTCTTGAGGTTCCAGATGAAGGAGAGAATGATTTCAATAAGCAGATGAAGTGCAGATGTTCTTGGTGATTCAGGAAAGCTTGTTGAGGTCTTTGGATCATGTCCAATTTGTGTTGGTGGTCCACATTAAAGATTGAGCTTGTAATTGAAGAATTACTTCTGGATGATGATGTTCTTCCCAAGTCAGGCTGACCGGATGAGTTACACATCTGGTGAATGATCTTGAAGATGTTATGTTAAGATTGGCACGTTCCTAGAAGAAGATGGAATTCTCAGATCTGTGTGACTGACAGTGTGTTGATCCGCATGAAGTCTTTTGTAATAAGTCATGTTGTATTTATGTATTTTCTCTATAATGTATACCGACTTGGATGATAATTCCTAAGTCGATGTCTTGTATAAATAAAGAGTTGTTAAGTTGTTTCAAAAGTAATCTTGTGGACATGAGAGTGTGGTAGAGAGGAGGAGAGTGAAAGGTAGAGCAAAAAATTTTGGGCTTAAATGGAACTGACTCAAGCATGGTGAAGATGCTATTCTTCAGTTCAAGTATGTAATACTTATTATTTTGTAGACAGTGTGTCTCCTGTAGGCAGTGGGCCTCTTGTGAGCAGTGTGCTCAGGTAGTGGGCCGTATTTGGAATGTGCCATTTTGTTCTTTATATTCTTCTAATAGAGAATACAATCTTGGGTTAGTCACCCCATCCTTTTTCCCTTAACCGGGTTTTCCACGTTAAAAATCTTGGTGTCATATGTGTTAATGTGTTTCTTCTCTTGAATTGTTGCATTGAGTTTCCATGATTTATTTATCATTAAGAAAAGGATTTAAGTAGTTGATTGCAAGAAAGTTTTGGACAACTGATTAACCCCCCCTCTCAGTTGTCTATTCTAAATCTAACAATTGGTATCAAAGCTAAGTTCCTCTAAAAGAGCTTAACCACTTGAGGAGATCTAGGATGTCGTCCTACAAGAAGGATAGCCCAAGGTTTGATGGAACCAATTTCACTCTTTGGAAAAGTTGCATGGAACGTCACTTGTAATGTATGGGAATCCAGTATTGGATCATGGCTTCAAAGAAGTATACTCCTCCACAAAATGGTCTAAAAACTGTAGATGAAATCAGAGATGCTAAAAATAATCTATGGACTAAAGAAGCTCTTCTAAGTGCCTTGTCTAATTCAGAGCTGACAAATGTAGTTAACCTACAAACTACTTTTGAAATTTGGGAAAAAAATGGAACTTCTACATGAAGGAGACAAGTATGTAAAATGTGCCAAGCTACAGAGTCTAAAAGGAAAATTCAAAAACTTGAAGATGAGAGAAGATGAAAATATCGCTACATTTATGCCCAGAGTAAATGAGCTTGTTTGTGGCATTAGATGTGCTGGTGGATTTTTGGATGAAGATGAGATTGTTGGCAAAGTTCTCAAATCCCTTCCTGATTCTTACAAATACAAGGTTGATGCCATTGAAGAATTCAGAGCCCATTCAGGTGTCAGAAGAGATCAATTGGTTGGTAAATTGGCTGCATTTGAATTGACTGAGTTTGGAGATGCCCCCCAAGACTGAATCTGCATTCAAAGCTAGTGCATTTGTAAAAGGCAAACAAAGGTTAGATCCCAGAGAGAACTATTCAAGGAAACTATCATGGTATGAAAAAGAAAGAAAAGACCTGAAAGAAGATGAAGCTAAAACTGCTCAACTTGAATCCTTTATTGCAAAAAGACTATCAAAAGGATCTGGTAAGTATGAAGGGAAATTGTCTTTTAAGTGTTTTAATTGCAATAAGATTGGTCATTTTGCCTCAATGTGTTTAAAAAGATTTTAAAGGCCAAACCCTAACAGATCAAGGTTCCAAAAGAAATGCTAATATGTTCATGAAGATGATGATGATGAAGGAGTAATAGATGATGAATTAGAGATAGGAAACAAATCCAGAAGTGACTGGGTGTTTATTGCCATCAAGGAAGAAGATCCAATGCCCTCTAAATCTATCAATCATAAAATTGTTGAAAAAGCTCTGGCTGCCCAAGTTGAAGAAAAGGATGATTGGGTCATTGGCAATGGATGCTCCCACCATATGACAGGTGAAAAAAACAAGTTTATAGATTTGGAAAGGTATGAAGGAGGAGTGGTAAAATTTGGTGATAATTCTGCTAGTAGAATCAGAGGTAGAGGAACTATTTCTTTTGATGGAAAGAACAAAACTAGTAATGTATTGTATGTTGAAGGCCTGAAGCATAATCTTCTCAGTGTTGGATAGTTGGTGGACAAAAGCTATAATCTCCAGTTCAAAAATTGAAAGTGCAAGATCTTTGAAAGTTCTGGAATAGAGATTGCATCCAGTACCTGTTGTGTGGTTACACAACACGCCCCATTTTGACTTGGCAAAACAGGGACCCAACTTTTCTTTTGGCTTGTGTTGTCTGCTTTCTGGCGGTTTGGTAAAATCAGTCATGTTCATCATCATGTGGAGTCAAGATGAGGTAAGCCCCAATATGAGGTCAGTCTGTCAAAATTCGTATTTCATATATATGACCACATATTCTGAAAGAGCATTAAAATTCATGTAGGTTTGCTTTTTACATCACCCTGATATTCATCAGGATGTGAGAGTTATGAACAGTCAAAGTCTTGGTCAAACCTGATATTCGCAAGAAGAGGGTCATATTTTATAACCTCAGTTATGCTGTGTGAAGAACATCATCATCATATTTGAAACATCCCCCCCCCCCCCCCGATAATATCCTGTGGTTCAAATATCTGGACGTCAACGTTAAGTGATAGTAAGTCTTCCCCGTCGAACGGTCTTTTGTATGGCGAGCATCATATTTTGAAAGTAACCCGATATTCGTTAATATCATCCTGATGCAAAATATCACGCTTAACAAACATCCTGATGACATCATCTGAATCCGATAAACAAAGAAACAAACATCCTGATGACATCATCTGAATCTGATAAACAAAGAAACAAACATCCTAATGACATCATCATCATATTTACATTTCGACAGGATATTTTGTGAACATGATCATGTTCACCCAATGTGGCGATGACGTCATGAGACATTTCCAATACAAAGAACAAATATCATGAGGACATCATCCCGATATTCAAAGAGGAGAATGAGTAAGTTTGAAGGTCATCATCATATTTTGGAATATCACCCGATAGACCGAAATATCCTCCTGATGTGCTAAAGTGTAAACGAAGGTGCGTTGTCACCCAAATTTTGTCGCGATAACAGTTCCAATGCTGGGGAGAATGATATCGAAACTCAACCCGATATTTGTGAAATGTCATCCTGCTCTCATGATATCATGTCATATGGATTTTCCCCCGCTCCCTTTGCCGCCATTGCCATTAAATGCGCGCAGATATTGTAGGTGATTCCCGCCGATCCCAGAACCCAATGAAACGTCTGGCGAGATCCTGAGTTTTCACACGAATGATCAAAGATTACGATCTAACTTGTCAGAGTTACCCTAAGTTTACCCTAACTGCGAGGTTAAAAGGTAATTCAACCGCCATTTTTACATTTACCTGCATTAAAATTGTTTTACAGAGCACTAGCCTCCATTTCTACATAACAGCTACCGTTGCGCGACTGGAGCTCATAGACTGAGGGAGGAAGGTGATCAGCAGCTAAATCAAGAGCATCTTAGAGATATACTGGTATAAAAAGAAATCGGCATAACCAGGTAAGTAAACTGAAACCCTCATCATGTTGTTTCTATATGATGCTGTAAGTTCTGGTTATGTATCCGTATGAATAAGTAACATGAAATTGGTACAGTAGGCACGATATTTGCAATATGTATGCATGCATATCCCGTTGTGAGAAGAAATGTTGTTAATTGCAGGTACCCATGGCTGAAAAATGCTTAGTCAAGTGTCAGGAAGAATTCAGCAGGCCTATGTTCTCTTCTCAGAGAGGGGTCCTGTTTAAATTTGGGGCAATTACAGACACCCATCAGGGGAGTACCAACCTGGAGGCTTGGTCAGCCAAGCTGAATGATGGGCAGGATAAGAGTCCGGTGCTGGACGCTGTGTTTGTATCAGGTATGTGGAACGCTGCTGGCTTCCCCTACTCCATGGAGTCTCCGGAGCTGGTTATTGAGTGCGCCCAGAATTACAACCCTCAGACGAGGCAGGTGGTGAAGCATGGGAGAATGTATGCAGACCTATCCATCAAAGGTCTATCCCAAACATTTGGACTGCCAATGGGCAGCAAGGTAAAGAGTGTAGACTTGAAGAAGTCTGAAAGAGAATATGAGGCCAACAAGAAGACGGCCAGGAAGAACATGTATGCTTGGCGGGCCGAGAACAGCACATATAATGCAGCGGCCAAGCTCCCTGTGCGCATGTTCAAATTTGATTTTAATGAAGAATATCAGTATGTGATTGCCCTACTGAACAGGGTGACTGGCCAGCCTGATACTGGAGAATTCAGAGACTGGATGTACGGCATAATAATGATGTGCCTATATGCAGACATCAAGCCACTGTGGGGCCAAATCATAAGTGATGCTCTGCATGAGCAGTTGCTGAACCTGGGAGGTTCAGATTGTGCCTTCTACATGACCTCCTATATTGTTTATTCCTGTGCTTATAGTGGCACTTTTGATGCCCTGGTCACAGATGGAAAGCTGATGGGCACGAATGCAGCATATATATGGGATCATCATCCTCAGCTGCAAAGAACCAAATATATCAAGGACTACAAACTGGTCAATGATGCATTCTCTATGCATCTGGTAAGGACCATGGAAGATGACAGGACAAAAAGACTGAGCATGGAAGCTCAGGAGGCAGTATAAAGGCATGGGGCATGGTACATCCAATTTGCCACCTTTTCCTACATCAGGATAGAAGGTTTTGAAGGGCATCCCCTGGTGCTGCCAAGGTATCCTACAGATGCAGTAGTTTTAATGGAGTTTATCAGGCAGGGCTCCACCATCATACAGACGTATAAGGATGCCAAGAACCAACCTAGCAAAAGGGCCACAAAGGGCAAGAAGGTGGAAAAGGGACCCAAAGGGGTCATAGTTGAAAGGGCAATATTCACAGCGGAGGAGGTAGCCAAATCAGGGTCAGAATCAGATTCTCCTCCCAAGCCCAAGAAAGCCAAGACAGCAGAGGCTGGAACCTCAGAGACCCAAGAAGTGGGTCAATCATCCAGACAACCAGGCAAGGATATCCTCATGGAGGAAGAGCCTGAAGAAGAGGAGGAAGCTCCATTGATAATCAGAAGAAAAAGGAGAGCTCCACAGGTGTTGGTTCCTACCACACCTAAGAAACCAAGAACCTCCATGAGAGGTGAGATGAGTCAACCCCCAGTGCAAATACAAGGGGCAGGTAGTGAAGTGCAGAAGGAACTTCAGCACAATGTTCCACTTCCTACCAATGTCAAGTTCAAAACTGAACTGGCAAAAGAGCAACAAAAAGAAGCATCCCAGGCGCAAGCAGAAAAGCATGTCTCGCTAGATGAGACAATAAACTTGTCTGATGATGAGGTGGTGCAGGATGTAGCTGCACAAGAAATGGAAACACTTGCGGATGCTGGCATCAGTGTGACTCCTCACAAGCCTCCAACGGTTCGAACAGTGCTTGAGGAGATGAAACAAGCAGAAGCAGAGCGAGAAAAGAGCCCAGAACCAGAGAAGAGCCCAGAGCAGGTAGCTCAGGACATAGGGCTGGATACATTGATCGCTGAGGTGACAAGTCCTGCAGTGGTAGACTTAACAGAAAAGCAGGATGCAAGTCCTGAACAGCCAGCAGGATCACCTGATAAGGGCCACTTAATAGAAGAGATAGAGATGGCAGAAACAGAAGGCCACATTCTTGAATCAGGCCAACAAAGGCCACAAGGTACATCAACAGGACCTGCTATAGTAGAGGTCCAAGAAGCAAAGGCTGATGATGAGAAGAATGAAGCGATAGAGGATCCTGCTGATAAGGCACAAGAGGTGGATGCTGCAAGTACAGAACAGATAGCCGCTACGGAACAGATGCCATCACCTCAGGCAGATCCAGTGATATCAGATACGGTGGACATGCCGCCAGAAATAGAGAAGCAAGAGGAGGATGATCAACCTCCACAAGGGGAAGAACTGGGGACAGGTGAAGAAAGGATGAAGAAAGATCATGATCATCATGATCCACATACAGGTACACCGCCAGGTTCCCCACACGGAGAAGATGCTCCCCCAGAAAAGGAAGTTCCTCAACAGGAGGAGGCACCACAGGATTCGCAGCAAGGTGAGCATCAAGAGCCAGAAAAAGAAAAGTCACCATCTCCACAACGCTTGTTGGTGGAAACGAGAGATAGAGGTGAACAGCATCATGATGCTGAAAAGCATGATCAGGTGCCTCCATGGTTAGAAAAGGAGGTAAATGTTGAGGAGGAGCTGGAGATTCAAGAGTTCGATGTCTCCACCCTGTTCACCGCAGATATAATGAAACCCAGGAGGAAGGCCAAAATGACTTCGGCCATCAAAAGAGATCCGGCGACAGGGAGAAGGACCGCACAAATTGTTGTGCCTGCGGTAGAGAAAGAGAAAGGCAAAATCACTGTGGATGAATTCCAGATAAGCACAGTTGATTTGGGTTTTGCCAATGAAGAGCAGGAAGGTCAGGAGGGAAAAGATATCATTGACTCTCTGATTCAGAAAGTGAAAAGAGAGAAAGAGAAGAATAAGCAACATAAAGAGCACATTGCTCAGTTGCATGCATACATTAAAGGCTTGACCAATCCTGAGGCTACTACAAGTGAAGCTGCAATCCCATTGACTGCCATTTCTCAAGAGGAAGTAAATAAACTGGACCTCATGAAACATGAGGTTTCCGTAATAAGAAAGTGGGTGTCATCCACATTGGATGATGCCATTGAAATAATGAAAGGTTCTTTGAAGAGGTGGAGCATCCTAAGTGACTCCAAGGCTAAGGTGGACAGGTTGCAGATGCAGACCGGAAAAAGGTCTTATCAACTGGAGAAAGTCCTCAGCCTGTTGGAAGAAATAAGGAAGATAAATCCACAACTGCTTATCAGTAAGCAGGTGTTAAATAATAATACTGCATTATTAGTGGACATCTGGTATAAGGATGTGCAGTTTGAATGTGGAGTCCTCAAGAGATGCAATAATAAGCTGAGGGAGATCAACATGAGGCTACGTGATTTAATGGGCATTGAAGCAGACATGCTCGAAACATTAGAAGGCAGGCTGGAAGGGAAGATAGAAAATCAAGATGAAGATTCTGCCCTCAAGGCTCTGCGTAATAACTTCCAAGTGGAAGATGATGGTCCGCTAGTCCACTTGACAGAAGAGATAATAAATAAAATGATGAGGATCAAGGTCAAGATGGAGACTTACAATGAGACACTGCAGGACAGAAAGAATAAGCTGGACAACAGCAGGGATAAGTATGAGGCACACAAGCACGCCATTATCAAGGCAAAAACTCAAGATGGCAGAGGAATAGATCAGGTTGTGCGGTCATACGAACAAATCCAGAGCAGCATGCAGCCCCATATGCAGCAGCGTCATCATCAGGATAGCAAAGAGTCAGGAAGTGATGCACATGATGATGACCCACATGCATCAGATGAAGAGCATGATGAAGATACATCATGAAGGGGAATATCTTGCATATGCAGTATAGATAGTTGCCAGCTGGCAACTTGTGCCTTTTTGTAAAATTGACAAGTCATGATGTGATGACCATTGATTTGTATTGACATATCTGATCCGTGGATCTTTTGTAACGGATTCCTCACCTTATTCTATAAAAGGTGGTGGAATGCCTTGTTATATTTGTATATCGAAAAATTTGGATTTATAAATGGAAATGATCAAACAATTGAAATGCATAACCTAAACCCAAATAATTCAATACCTCGAAGATGCAAGATGAGTTTGATTGATCAATTTGTTGTGTTGGTTGCTCGATTCTGCAGCATAACATTAAGATGAAGATGATATGAGGATGATAGTTGAAGGATGCAAAGGCTCTAATGATATTTTGACAGAATAATGTTACTTGAAGCTCAATGCCTTGCTAATGGCTTGTGAGGGGTTTGATTTATAGGAAAGGCTTGGTTCAAATGGATGGCTAGGATCAATTAGGGCTTTAGATGAAATGGATGGATAGGATTAAGTTAGGTTTCCTTGCACATCAAGAAATTGTAGTCATATGACATGTGGCAAAGGAGGATGAGGCTTAGGTGTGCTTGTGTAGATAAATACTAAAATTAGGTCCCATTAGTTATGCATGTGAAAGATAAAATTGTAACACATGATTGACTGGACAAGTGTTGGAATGTGATGAAAGATGAGTGTTTAATTCAAATAAAATATTTGAATTAGTTGGGATATGAGTTGGATATTAATTAAATAAATAAGATTTATTTAATTAATTGAGAAATTGAATAGGATGAGATAAGATATGATGTGGAAATTAATTAAATAAATAAAATTTATTTAATTAATTGGGATGGGGATAAGATAAATGGGATTATGCATGTGAAATTAATTAAATAAATAAAATTTATTTAATTAATTGGCTAAGTAGGATGAGGATGGGATTGAATGGGATTTTAATTAAATAAATAAAATTTATTTAATTAATTGGCTAATGGATAAATGGGATTAAGAGTGGGATTTAGGACAAAAATGGCTTATGATGTTTAGGATAATGTTTTAATAAGGTGTTGTAGGACATGGACAAAGTTGGGACAATTTTGGGTGTCTACATTTTGCCCCTCTTTGAGATGATGTTCAAGATGATGAGCTTTGTATCGAGTAACATCATTCCAAAGAAGCCAAGGTATGGATAGAGGAAAATGATAGTGATGATGATGTAAGGATATGATGATGATGATGATGATGATGATGATGATGATGATAGAAAGGATAGGTTGGTGATGCCCCCTCGAGAGGATAGGTGGGTTGGACAAACACAAGTATGCTCTCGAAAAGAAATGGCTTGGCTACAAAAGAAAGATAAGGGGATAGATAGAAGAAATGAAGAGGCGTTATGCTGCAATGAAGGTGAGCAACCATGATGTTTGATATAGCACTAGACGTTATGCACCAAGGTATAAGGAACCAAGGTGATGATGTGTCTTATGCCCCAGCGTAATACAACCTTGTCTGGATACAAGATATGAATATTAGCTGGATTGATATGGATTTGATACAAATGCAAGATAAAATGATAACACACACAAGAAAGCAAGCAAGCATGCACAAATGATACAAAAACAAACAAGGTATTGCCCCTGTCAAGCTGTAAACCAATGATTAATTATTGATTGATTTGTTGAGAGTGTTGTCATTGCGGGGAAAGCTATATCCCTAGATCAACACAAGGTTGTTTGCTGAGTTGGTTGGCTAATTGGCTGATTGATTTGGCTTACAACAAGACTAGGATCAAGACCATGGATTGCGTTTGGATAACTTGGCTTGATTAATTAACTTGATTGGTATGGATTAAGGATGGGCTTGCACTTGGATCATTGCTTGGAAGGATTGGAAGATGATTGAAGGATGATTAGATGAAGTGATGATTGGATTGATGTGCTATGATAGATTGATTGGAAGAAGTTGTTTATTGATGATGTATAAGATAGATGATAGAAGAAATGATGAGAGAAGAAAGAGGAAAATCGCTTGTGCCTGAATCTGGGCACTTCCTTTGTACTCCAGACTGCCTACATACCCTATATCCACAGGATCAAGGCACTTAACGATGGAAATGAGATGTAGTTCTGATGTTGTGTTTTATTGATGAGATGATAAAAATGGATTGAATTGATTAATGAAATGTTGATGATGAGATGATATGTGGTGGATTGAGCTACTTTGGATTTGTTGGAGTGATTGGATTTATGTTGATTGGAGTTGATGTAGTTGAGTTGATTTGCGTTGGTGTTGATACTGATGATTGATAGGATTGATTTTGATGGTTGGATTGATGTGCTGTGAGTTGATTTTCTTTGGTGTTGATGATGAGAGTGTCCACTCAATCTAAGCATAAGCAAGTGTTCTCAACATGCTCAAAGGATGCAAAATAAACAAGGTTATTGCCCTTGTCAAGTCATAAACCAATATTTGATTGTTTGATTGATGATGATAGTGTTGTCATTGCAGGGAAAGCTAAATCCCTAGATCAACACAAGGATGTGGGAATGCGATATCCCATTGATGATGATTGATTGGGCTCATGACAAGATTAGGATCAAAAACTTGTTGATTTGATTGGATAATGTTCTTTGATTGATTAGCTTGCCTGATATGGATTAATGTGACTTGGATTTAAGATCATTGCTTAGATTGATTTGATTGATATGACTGGAAGAAGTGATTGATTGAAATGGATGAATGAATGTTATTGATAGGAAGAATTGATGATTGATGATTGAAGATGATGAATTGATTTTGATTGAATGTTGATGAAGTGGATTATTTTAGATTGATGATGATTGGTTTTATTGCTTGGAGTTTTCGTTGGATAGTTGATTTTTTGGATTTTTTGACAATATGTTATTTTTTTATTTTTTGAAATGTTTTGGGATGTCAATGGATTTACAATTTAGGTAGCCTTTGTGCTTGATACCAATGACAAGGGAGAAAACCAAGTCTAGGTGTAAAGATGGATGAATGGGATTGGATGGATAAAAGGATGGGCTCATAGTAAATGTGATGAAAGGCTCATGATAGATGGATAGATAAGAGGATAGGCTGTATAAGGTATGTATGCATGTCTCATGAAAAATGGATAGGTAGGCTATAGTGGAAAGCTCGTGATAAACAGATGGGGATAAGCTATAAGATGGAAAGCTCATGATAAGGATACGCCATAGTGGATGGATCATAAGGGAGCTAGGATGTGATCTTCAAAGGCTATGTTGCATCAGAAGAATAACTTGCCCCATTCTAGGTGGTAATGCTTAGGATTTTTACATGACAAAGTTCATGACCAAGGGATGACATGATAGATTGGGTTGAATGGGATGGATAAATGGTCATTGGATAGGACTTGGTTTGGAAAGAAGGTATGTCAAGAAATATCCAAACATGTTTCAACATTTTGCCCCTATGTCTTCATCAAAATCAAAAAGGCGAGAGGATGGATAAATGGGTTCAACAGGATAAGCATGTTTATGTAATGGCTAAGGATGGTAGAATAGAATGGTATATGATAGGTTGGAAATGGATAGGATTGAAAATGATATAATGGGATAGATAGTTTGGAAATGGATAGGTTGGATGAGACAATGTGCCCCCAAGTGTAAGTGATATAGAAGATCAACCTACACATGACGCCTGTTTGCCAGGTTTTCATCATGGTACTTATCCAAGGCGCCTGTTTACCAAGTTTTCACCATTGGACGAAGGGATTTCTCTTTACTATTTTGATTTTTTTTTTTTTGTATTTTTCTTTTTTGCTTTTAGATGTGTTGACAATTACACATGGCGCCTGTTTGCCAGGTTTTCACCATGGTAATGGATAGGAGGGACTCAAGTGGCTAGTTCAATGGATGTTGTTAGTCCCATTGGATATGGATGTCATCGCATGGACCATGTTGTTATGCTCATAGATGTTGATAAGGGAGATATGGATGGGAGATGGATTAGGTAGATAGTGGATTATGAAGGGAATGATGGTAGGGTAGGCTAGTCGCTTATGATGTGGATTTATATAGGCTTATGGAATGAAGATGGATGAAAAGTTTATGCCAAAGCATGGACCATAGGGATTGCATGGGGGAGATATGTAGGATAATGGAGGGAAGATGGGGAGATGTAGTTATGTGGTGGTGCTGCGGAGTGGAAGGGAACCATGACCAACGGTTGCACACACCGTAATAAACATTGAAGCTTTTGATTGGATGGTGGTGTAGGAAGCAATGGAGATGTTTGCTTAGGGGATGGTCGATGAAGTGATTTAGGTACCCACATAGATTTAGTATTTTTAGTGCTTTTTCTTTGCTTGTGGGATTTTTGAAGGGAATGGAAGTTTTGAATGGAAGTAGGCTTTTGGATGGAGATAAGTGATTGGGATTCTTGAGATGTGGATGAGGATGCCTCATTTGTTTTGTTAGTTATTTGCTTAGGAACCCAAATCATTTTGCTTTTGGGCTTTGCATTTGGAGGTATGGGCTTGGATGGTTGCTTAGATGTGGATGAGGATGCCTCATTCGCTTTGCTAGCTGTTTGCTTAGAAACCCAAACCATTTTGCTTTTGGGCTTTACTTTTGGAGGTATGGGCTTGGATAGTTTTTTGGATTGCTTTGATTTGGTTCTTTGCATTGATTTTTCATGTTTGTGCCCTAAGGCATGATAGTTCTTTGGATTTTTGGTAGGACTTTTAGCTTTATAGGTAGAGGCATCAAAATTTTTGCTTTTGAATCCCATGGCATGGGTGGAGTGGATGAAATGATTGGAAGTTTTATGCTTAGGTGATGTGTGCTTTTGTTGGCCATGATTAGGGATGTAAGGATACTTATGAATGATATGTATGTTAGGTGTTGGAAGCAATGGTGGCAAGGTGGATGGAGGGATATTTAGAGTTGGTAAAAGTGGAGGCAAGATGGATGGCGGAAGGTGTATGGTCACATGCTTTTGACATTTATAGGATGATGGAGATGGAATGGCTACATATGTCTTAGGTAGATGGGGAGTGTGATAGAAAGTGGTAAGTTTAGGATTCATGAAGGGATTACCAACATCTTGGCCTTGTTTACCTTGGGGTGTGTATCCAAGGCCATATGAGCATGGATGAACTTTGACATGGTTTGGCTCCAAAATACCTTGTTCATAAAGGCCTAGACCTTTGCCTTGGTAGTTCATGTTTTGGAGTATGCGATGGACAATGGGACTAGGTGTGCTGTGAACATTAGACTTGAGCTCATTATTGGATGAAGAAGGTGAAGTGGATAAAGGTCTTTGTTGTCCTAAGGAAGAACATTCATGGACAAAGGTGGTAAAACCAATAGGACATGATGGTGGACTTGAAGTGGAATCGATGGTCAATGTGAAAGGAGGATCATTAGGATCTTGCTTATGTTCATGTTGATCCAAGTTATTGGTATGATCTTTTATGCTTACTTGGGGGACAAGTGTCTCATCATGACAAGTTGATGTTTGCTCATTATGGATAGGGCTAGATGGTAGATGACTAGGAGCAATGTGGATATCTTGGTCATGGATAGATATAGGATTATGGATAGGATCAAGGTGCTCATGGATAGCTTCTTCATAGGTATCATCTTGATCATAAAGAAGGTAGATATTATGGATAGGTTGCATGAAAGTGTATTGATCTTGAGTTGGACTAGGGCTTAATGTTTCCACATGCTTAGGATTAAACCTTTGACATACCTCTTGGGTTGCTTGAATGGAAGTAGATGACTCTTGGATAGGCTCTTGGTCAACAACACGAGAACATGATGACTCTTGACTTAGGCTTGTGGTTGGAGACTCTTGAATAGATTTGTTGGCTTGTAGGTCACATGATGGGCTTAAAGGGCTAGGTATGTTAATGGAAGGCTCTTGAAGAGGCTCAAGGATATGTGAACCACATGATGAGATTATAAGATTGGACATGACCTTTGGAAGTTCATTGGTAGGCTCATGAATTGGTATTTGACATGGGGGTAGTTTATTCCTATCTAGTAGCCAATGGATCACATCCTTTGCAAGTGTATGGGTGGATGGGAAATATAATGGATGGATGATAATGGTAGATGGTGCTGGAAGCTTAGGATTATGATTAGGTTGAGGGCTAATTGGATTGGATGGATTAGGATTTGAACTAGATGGGGATGATGTGGCACGATTTCCCATTATAGGTGGGTACACCTTGTAAACAATTGAGACAAATATTAGGCATTGATCTGTATTATGGCCTTTGGTCCTATGGTATGCACAATAATCATGTTCATCATATGGACTTTCTTCACATGGTTTGACTTTAGGAAGTTCAATGAGTTTTGCTTCAAGCATCCTTTGTAAAACTCTCTCAGCCGCATCCTTTGGTGAACGATTAGAATGACATGGTGAGGAAGGTAATGAAGGGCTTGGTGGTTTGGAAGGTAAAGGGATCAATGGACTATGATTAGGATCACATGGTGGTGTTGGGATAGGATTAGTTGGCTCATGTGTTAGCGGGTGATTAGATGATGAAGGCCACTCATAAGATGCATTCGCTAGATTGGTATCTCCCTTGTCAAAGGTAATTAAGTCTTGCATAGGATAACTTGGGCTTGTTTGATTTATGTACAAGGGATTACTTGGACTTGGATGTGCTTCTTGTTGCAAAGGTGGACTTAGGTCTATCAATGGTGCTTGGTGGTCTTGTTGAAAAGGTGTACTTGGACCTAATTGATTTATGTACAAAGGGCTATTTGGACTTACATGTTGTTCTTGTGATATCACTTGATTGCCTTGTGGATGGGCTTGGTAGTGCATTAGAATGGTGGTATGAGGGATTGGATAAGCTTGAGGTGGAGGTTGATAGGTTGATGTGGCATTGACTTGGTGGATAGGTGGATTAAGTTGATAGGAAGTGGATGGATATGACATGTGGCTATAAGGTGGATTAGGTTGATAGGAAGTGGCTAAGGATTGTTGTACTTGTCGAGCTTGACTAGTGGCTAAAAGGTGTTGGACTTGGGCTATGGAGTGTTGTAGTTGAGGTGATTGGCTTGCGTGGGGTTGAGCTTTTTGGATGAAGAATTGTAATATTTCAATGGCGTCTTGGTTTAGGGGTTGTAATCCTTGATAAAGATTTTGGAGGAATCTTTGGAATTTGATTTCTAGGTCCTCTAGTGTAGACATGTTGTCACCAAGTGTTTGTCTTAAGTCCTTTTAGCAAGTGCTTGCTTAAGGATTTGGATGATGATGTGGAATGTTTAGATGATGTGTTTAGATTGATTTGTTTATGTGTTTGGGTGTTTAGAGCTTGATATGGCAATATTCAAACAAATGATTATGCATATACACACATGAATCACTCACGCAAGACACATAAGCAAGTTGTTGACTTTGAAAATGAAATGTGATGATTATGCAAGCACACATGGAAGACACATCAACAAGCCTAATGTGTAGTCAAGTGGGTATAGCCAATTAGGTCTTAGGCTATCTATTGCACAAGGTTGACTATGGAATTGAAAGTGAAATCCTGCCACACAGCCAGGAGAAAGGGGTAACCCACCCTTCACCTTCACTTCCCAAAGGTATAAAGTTCTTTGGGGCTTAGCCAAAAGTGACAAGATTCCAACTCCCAATGAGGGTGTCTTTCGATTCAGCCTCGATTGAGGTCGTCCCTTGGAGTGGTGTGTCTCCAAGCAGGCCTCCTAAGAAGGGTATGACAAAAGCAAACCAAGTAAGCTGTCACTTGATTCACACTCGCAGTTGTTATTTTCCCCTTAGAAACTTGAAATGTGTAACAAACAGTTCAAGCACTTGTTCTTTTTAGACCCAAATCTAAATGTGATGGAAGACAATGGTTTGTTTTAGCCTAATTTTTTGATGTGAATTTGCAAACAATTGTTTATTTTAAAGCCCAAATCTAAGTGTGATGACAAATAAGTTGTTTGTTTTATGCCCAAAATCTAAATGTGTGATCAAATAATGATTAGAGATGAGAGATTAGAATGAGTGCACCTCATAAAAATTGCTTTCCAAGTTGCTATTATGATTGATCCAAATGTTGCTCCAGCTCCTTTGATTCACTTACAAGTCACTGCAAAAAATAAAATGTGATTTGATTTGCTAGATTGGAAGATATGATTTTTTTTTTTCTAAAAGTAGCGCGTCAAAATTTTCTGAAAAATTAGAATCGCAGGGTCAACTTCAAATCACCATAACTCTTTGAATACTGAACCAAATCTTTAATGTAACCACTTTTCGGAAAGCTCTCGAAGTCCTCTTTCCAACGAATCTAAGATCTCCTTTTTACAGGACATGTGTAAAACAAAAAACCCTCTGCAACAGATTTGGTCATAAATTAAAAAAATCAGCAAAAAGTTGCGCGTTAAAAATTTCTGAAAAATTAGAATCGCAGGGTCAACTTCAAATCGTCATAACTCTTTGAATACTGAGCCAAATCTTTAATGTAACCACTTTTCGGAAAGCTCTCGAAGTCCTCTTTCCAACGAATCTAAGATCTCTTTTTTCTAGGACCTGTGCAAAACAAAAAACCCTCTGCAACAAATCTGGTCAGAAATTAAAAAAATCAGCAAAAAGTCGCACGTCAAAAATTTCTGAAAAATTAGAATCGTAGGGTCAACTTCAAATCATCATAACTCTTTGAATACTGAGCCAAATCTTTAATGTAACCACTTTTCGGAAAACTCTCGAAGTCCTCTTTTCAATGAATCTAAGATCTTCTTTTTACAGGACCTGTGTAAAACAAAAAACCCTCTACAACAGATCTGGTCATAAATTAAAAAAAATCAGCAATATAAAATATCTTCAACCTACAAATCAAAGTGCATAAACCTGCAAAAATGAATGATTGACGCTCCAAGAAATCTGATCTTCACAAAAACAACTCAAACAAGAGGGTTAATCAGGGACGTGAGTCCCACCGGGCGTGCCAAAATGTATATCAAAAAATTTGGATTTATAAATGGAAATGATCAAACAATTGAAATGCATAACCTAAACCCAAATAATTCAATACCTCGAAGATGCAAGATGAGCTCGATTGATTGATCGCTTTGTTGTGTTGGTTGCTCGATTCTGCAGCATAACATTAAGATGAAGATGATATGAGGATGATAGTTGAAGGATGCAAAGGCTCTAATGATATTTTGACAGAATAATGTTACTTGAAGCTCAATGCCTTGCTAATGGCTTGTGAGGGGTTTGATTTATAGGAAAGACTTGGTTCAAATGGATGGCTAGGATCAATTAGGGCTTTAGATGAAATGGATGGATAGGATTAAGTTAGGTTTCCTTGCACATCAAGAAATTGTAGTCATATGACATGTGGCAAAGGAGGATGAGGCTTAGGTGTGCTTGTGTAGATAAATACTAAAATTAGGTCCCATTAGTTATGCATGTGAAAGATAAAATTGTAACACATGATTGACTGGACAAGTGTTGGAATGTGATGAAAGATGAGTGTTTAATTCAAATAAAATATTTGAATTAGTTGGGATATGAGTTGGATATTAATTAAATAAATAAGATTTATTTAATTAATTGAGAAATTGAATAGGATGAGATAAGATATGATGTGGAAATTAATTAAATAAATAAAATTTATTTAATTAATTGGGATGGGGATAAGATAAATGGGATTATGCATGTGAAATTAATTAAATAAATAAAATTTATTTAATTAATTGGCTAAGTAGGATGAGGATGGGATTGAATGGGATTTTAATTAAATAAATAAAATTTATTTAATTAATTGGCTAATGGATAAATGGGATTAAGAGTGGGATTTAGGACAAAAATGGCTTATGATGTTTAGGATAATGTTTTAATAAGGTGTTGTAGGACATGGACAAAGTTGGGACAATTTTGGGTGTCTACAATATTCATTTGAAACTTAATTGAAATTTGATTGCTGAAGTATTCAGGACTTATTTCAAAGCTGCTGTATATGTACATGTCTTTTGCATACTTAATGAAAGGGAAGAGTATTTTGATTACAAATCTTCGTAAATCTTGAGTAATCTATGTCTAAATTCTGGATATGTACTTTGATTTGCTGCGTCCCTTGGAGTGCTCATCATGTTGCATGTATTGTTTTCATTCATTATCCTCTGAAGTTTGCATCAACTGTATCTAGCTGTGGAATGTCCTGGTGAACATATGGTTTGATTTCTTCTCCTCATGACAGTATCAAGCATGTATGTGGATCAAAAGCTAAAGGTTCAACTTAATTAGAAGCATTTCCTTTAATTTCTTTCAATTTTAGGGCATCTCACTATCACAATTGCAAATAAACTGATAATCTTAAGCAAGCAATAGAGAAATATGCTGAAATCCCGTAGGTAACTGAAAATCATTAGCATATTTGAGTTAAATGCATGTAGTATTGAAAATATCATGCAAAGAATCATAAATAATGGTAGAAATCATGCAAATATCAGCCTGTAGGCACATTATTTGACTAAATTCACAGTGCAGAGGTAGAATTGTTGGAGATTTATGCAGAGCAGACATACAGAGTAGGATATTTGGAGGAATGATGATGAACCTTGCAGAAACACGTAAGGCCCCTGAATGGAAAACAGCAACACACATCAACCACTGAGTAACGTCAGTAGATTAAGACCTAATCAACGGAGACTTGGGATCATGAATTCTCTGAATTCATCGTATCTTTCAAGATGAATAAAGGTTAATGTGTACTTTTATTCTATGTTTGTTTGTGACTAACATCATGACCAACACAAATTGGCGCTAGAAGGAGGGCACGTCCGGAAGATCATGCTCATCATCAGTATTTTCAGGTTTGATGATGCATAGAGTAAGGTACCCTCAGATCGTCTGTGAATTTCAGTAAATTACGTAAATATTTACTGTGGAAAGATTGTATATGCACATTCTATGTAAAGATTTTCAGATCTCACATAAATATTGCAAGCTTTACAGTAGATCTCTCTGAATTCACTAATATCGGCTAAAGATACGTAAATTTGTTCAAACTTTGAGACTTTTAGGCCTTAGGCACTCGAGATCTTGTGTTACGGGTCAGGATATCCCAATATTCTATCACATTTGCAGTGTCTTCGCAAATATTTCGTAAATATCCAGTCTGATTTGCAATTTGACCGCAAATATCACCTCATCCAGTGAAATCTAACCAATATTTGCAAAGTTTCAGCCAATTTGCCTCCAAATCGAGAAATCCTGGCTTACAGGATAAATACCAGGTCTAGACCTAGTGAAGTTTTTAAAGAATTGCCTGTTAGAGGTTTCAGACCTAGGACTGTAGACATTCACCATACTCCAGGGTCTAGTGCGTCTAGAGCTTCACCGGGACCTCCTCCTGTGACCCCTGTCGGTTTGCAAATACCTTCCGGTATATCCGCGACACCTCCTGTTCAAACCCAGGGTATACCTTTAGTTCAACCTCAGCCAACTGCATCACCAGTTCAGCCCCCTCAGGCTGCAATGTCTTTCTTTGCAGCGGAGTCACCCTTGACTTTTACTGCATATCATGAGTTACCAAAGAATCCGGACAAACTTTGTCCAAAGTATCATCCTTATCAAGATGCTGATGATCATATCAGGACATTTAAAGAAGCGTGCTGCAGAGCCAGAATAGAACATCAGGACGTGGTGTGCAGATTATTTCCTTTTTCCCTAGGGGAAGAGGCTTATAATTGGTTCATCAGTCTTGGCCAAGCTTCTGTCGGTTCGTGGGCTGTCTTAGAGAAAGCCTTTCTTGACAGGTTCAAGGCCCCTATTGATCCATCCATGAATTACCACATGTTTGCCACAATCAAAAGATTTGAGAATGAGCCTATTGCTAATTTCAATGCTAGGTTCCAAAAAATGTTGTCCAAGCTAGTTGCCCCATATGTGGTGACTAATGCTGCTGCCAGGAGTATCTATTATTCAGCCCTGGATCCATTAACTTCCATGTTCATTAGGAGAACACATCCTGAGATCACTACTTTGGCAGGAGCTTTTCAAGAAGCTATCAAGGTAAATCAGCAGTTGATACCTGCTCCTACCCCAAATATAGTATTCCCTACTTTGCCTGGCGTGCAAGCACAATATCCAGCACCATATCCTGCAGCTTATCCTTCACAATATCCTGCACAATATCCTAATGGGGCAGTGATACCCCCAGTAGTCATGCCTGCACCTTTGCAAGTACCTCCATTGAGTATTATGCCTCCTCCTAATGGAAATAGCCAATTGCCACAATATCCTGCACATGCTCAGACACCTCAGGGTACCGATCTATCCAACAATAACCATGGATCTTCCTTTTTCAAGCCTCAGACTGAAAATGTAGTGGCCAAAGCTCAAGAGGAGAAGGAGGAAATCAAAGAAATTTCTGCTCAACTCAGAAAACTCACCACAGAAGTAACACATTTGAGAAATCAAGGGTTTTATTCGCAGTCAGGTCAGAATAGAAATTATTCCAATGACAGACCAAACTACCCTGACAGAGGATATAACAACTTCAACAATAATGGTGGAAACAATAATAATCCTCCTAGACAGCCCAGAGTGTGGAACTCCAGGCCAAATAATGGTTCATTACCATCACCCCTAGACAATCAGCCTCCTGGTGAAGCCAAACAGACTACCAGAGTCAATCTTGCTGAAGCAGCCCTTACCAATGGGTGTAGGATTCACAATACAAATGCACATGCAGAATTAGATTGTCCACAATTTAGGATTGTTGCCAGCATCTGTCAGATTGAAGTGTCTAACACTTCTAGAAATCCACCTCAGGTAGAAGGAAATGAGATAGTTCCTTGTGGATATGACTCAGCTTTTGTGTTAGAAACATACATAAATCGGCCTCATACGAGTTATGATCAGACCTGTGAAGAATCTGCCTTAACCTTTGAAACAAACTATGTTTTCCCCTTTGAGGATGAAAATGAACCTGCAAGAGAGCATGAGGAAGTACATGCATACTAGCAGCAATACCCTGGTAAGCACAATTATAACCTGAGAAGTAGTGCCAACAGACCTGCTGGTCCATTGACATCATCTCTACCTCCAAACAACTTCAATACACCTCCTGATCCTAAGGCTAGCAATAACCCTGGGTTCCCTAAGGTGAATGCTCAATACTTGTCTCCTCAAAACACAGTAACAAAAGTCGTAAATGCACCTCAGGAGTCTGACAAGTTAGTCGGCTATTTGGCTGATGAAATGAAGAAAATCAAGATCAGCCTGTCCCTATCGGAGTTACTGAAAACTCCTGCCATCAAAAGGGCATTCATGAAGTCACTAGATGATCCTGCTCCTAAAGAGGATAATCATCTTTCAAGTCAATCCAATGGCAAAGATCATGCTGCTAAAGATAATACTATCAAGCCCAAAGTGTCAGCTACAGTCCAAGCCGCTGAAACCTCCCACATGACCTTGTATAGAGATAAAACTGAATCACCTCCATTTCTCCTCACCATAAGAATGTTCAGCAAGAACTTGCACAATTGTTTGGTTGATTCAGGAGCCTCAACGAATGTTATGCCTTTATCAATATGTAACGCATTAGGACTGCATCCTGCTAAATCCTTAAAGAAGGTTACTCAACTAGACAAGACAGAAGTAAGTGTGATAGGAGAACTAACTCACATTCACATGCAGCTAGCATCTGATCCTAGGATACAGTATTACATTGACATTCAGGTAGTGGACATACCTGATACATATGGGATGTTGCTTAGCCGAGATTGGTCTAAAACGCTTAATGGATATATGTCCACAGACTTCAGTCACATGTGGTTACCATGGAAAGGTATACCTAATCAGATCAAGATTGATGCTGAGCCTAGGATGAAACATATGATCATGGAATATAACAAAACAAATGAGATCATGTATGTAAATGTAGAACCTGGAGTTTATCACATCAGGCCGCAAACTGTTAAAATAGAAGAGATCCTGATGCTAGATGTTCATCATCATTATGATGATGATTATCATGAGGACATGTCGAGTATGGAATTTGATAATAATCCAGATAATGAGAATGAAATAGATCGCTTCAGAGATTTTGAGATGCATTTATCTACTCAGGTAAAACGTTGCCAATTATTGAATATACCTGCTAATGACATTTTGATTGATGGATGGTGCAGATTACACGGCAAAGCACACTCAGAAAAGACTTGTGAACCATGCTTAGACATAATGATACTGGAGCAAACGTATGGTGAAGCATCATCATCATATTCCGAGGTGAGTGTTACATCTGATGATGATGATGATATTAATTCTTACTTGTCTCCTACAGGAATAGAAGAGTCGACGGATCCTGATGAAGATCATATCTGGAGAGAAGAAGAGGTCCTGGTGTCAGATCCGATAAATGATACGAGAAAAGAAAAGATCACTCCTGGTAGTGATTGCTTCATGGAATCAGATTATGAGTTGTCTGATGAAGATAAAGGCAGTGACCTCACGAAGTTTGAAGAATTTCTGGTAAAAGAAATAGAAAAGATGACACAACAGCGTAAATCTCCCCAGGAGGTTTTAATTAAAGGTTGGTGTAGGCTGCATGAGGCACTTCACTCAGAAACAACTTGCTCACTATGCTTACATATTTTGAAGAAGCATGCAGCTGTATGTGCTGAACATCATCCTCCTGCTGAGATGGAAGAGAAAACAGAAAAGCCATCAGGCTCACCAAATAAAGGAAAGAAGAAACTTGAGGATGACATCCCCAAGTTAAAGTGGATATCAGGCGGAGCAGCAGCCAGAGCTGTAAAGAAGAAAGAAAGTTCAAGTAAATATCCTGCTGAAGACAAATGTCCTGCTGAAGATAAGCCTTGGATCTTAAGGTTTGACGGATCTAAATCCAAACAAGGTGCTGGGGTAGGAATTGACCTTATTGATCCATCAGGGAAGTCCTACTTAGCAGCTTATAGACTACAGTTCCCCTGCACCAATAATGTCACAGAGTACGAGGCTCTGATTCATGGAATGTTGTTTGCCCATAAGAAGAAAGTGAAGATCTTGCATGTCTTTGGAGATTCAGAACTAGTTGTGAGACAAGTAAGAGGAATTTACTCGTGTAATTACAGAAAGCTATCAAATTACAGACATCGTGTGTGGGATCTGATTGAAGACTTTGATGCCTTTAATATCGTTCACGTACCAAGAGAACAGAACCAGAGGGCAGATGCACTTGCCTAGGCCACCAGTACGTTGGAACCGCTGTCTATATCTGGTCTGAAGAGATTTTCAGTAGAATTGGTGTCAGTACCTTCAGTACCTGACAATGTGACTAATCTCTAGGTGTTTGATGATGATCAGCACATCCTGGACTTCATATCAAACAGAGACATATTTGAAGCTCAGATTATAGATGAGAATGGTATGGAAGATCATGTCTGGGAAGAAGATGAGATATTAGAGTTGCCTAGCAACAGAATTCCCAAAGGTATGATTGAATTAGAAAGAGCCTTTGACCTAGATAATATGCTTAAACATAAAGATCTGCCTAAGGCAGATGGAGGTCAATATTCACAGGTGAATATTGGACAAGCTGATGACAAGAGAAATGTCTTATTGGGTAAGGTTTGTACACCAGATGAGTTAGAAGGAATAACTCAGGCCCTTAAAGATTACATACATGTAATTGCATGGACTTATGATGAGCTAAAGACATATGACACTTCTATCATAACTCATACTATACCTCTCAAGCCAGATGCAAAACCTTTCAGACAGAAGCAGAGGCCAGTCAATGCTCTGCTTGAGCCAATCATCCTTGAAGAAGTCAAGAAATTGTTAAATGCCCGGATAATATTTCCTGTGAGGCACTCCACTTGGGTGGTGAATCTTGTGCCAGTTAGAAAGAAGAATGGAGACATCAGATTATGTGTAGATTTCAGGAACCTGAACAGAGCATCAGAAAGGGATAATTATCCTCTGCCCTCTTTGGATGAAGTTCTACAAATTGTGAATGGAGCCAAGATGATGTCCTTCTTGGATGGTTTTTCAGGATACAACCAAGTGATGGTTGATAAAATTGACAGATTAAAAACTGCCTTCACCACAAAGTGGGGTATATTTGCATATAGACGTATGCCATTTGGACTTATAAATGCTGGAGCTACATTCCAGCGAGCAATGGACATAGCCTTCAGAGGCTTAATAGGAAAATGTATAGTCATCTACATGGATGACTTGACAGTATTCTCCAAGGAAAGGGGAAGTCATGTTGCTGATCTCAGGAGTGTACTGAAGAAATGTGAAGAATATGGAATATCGTTGAATCCTAAGAAGTGCATATTTGGAGTCACAACAGGAAAATTACTAGGCCACCTAATCACAGAAGATGGAATTATCATTGATCCTGACAGGGTGGAATCTATTATGAAGTTACAACTTCCAGGAAGCAAAAAGGAACTTAAATCTTATTTTGGTAAGATAAATTTTGTGAGGAAGTTCATCACCGGCTTTGCTGAGATTGTCAGACCACTGAATGCCATGTTGAAAAAAGATGCACAAATTGAGTGGACACCAGAAGCCAAGGCTGCCTTTGAAGATATAAAGAAAGCCATTTCAGATGCTCCTGTCCTCATTAGTCCAGATTATACAAGAGATTTCTACATCTACTCATTTGCCTCAGAACATACTTCTGCAGCAGTGTTAACTCAAAGAAATGAAGAGAAAGAAGAGAAACCAATTGCTTTCATGAGCTGTCCTTTTAGAGATGCTGAATTGAGATATGTAGATGTTGAAAGACAGGCACTTGCATTAGTCAGAGCAGTAAAAAAGTTTAGACATTATATACTGAGAAGCAAAGTGATTGCTGTGGTACCAGATGCAGCGGTGAAGATGCTGCTGATGCAGAGTGAACCTGGTTGAAAAAGAGCCAAATGGATTACTGTATTACAAGAATATGACATGGAGATCACACCAATGAAGCTGGTAAGAGGACAAGCTCTGAGCCAGATGATATTTGAAACTGATCCAAACATCATCAGTCAGCAGTATGTGATCAATGAGAAAGACAATAGGGAATGGTATTCAGACATCAAGCACATCCTGATCACCGGAAGATGTCCTTCAAGAATGCAAGCCTCACAGAGAAGAGCCTTAAAGATAAGATCCCAGAAGTATATGATAAAGGGAGGAACCTTGTTTAAGAAGAATTATGAAGGAATATACCTGAGATGCTTAGAGAAACCAGAAGCAAATAAAGTTTTAACAGAGTTACATGACAAGTTTGGTACTGCACACGGATCAGCATTGGCCACAACACATGCAATCCTCAGAGCAGGATATTACTGGCCTACAATTTTTAAGGACACAGCTGATCATGTTAAATGTTGTCATGTTTGCCAGGTTGCTACCAACAGAGAAAAATATGCTGCACAACCATTGCAGCCAGTGATGGAAGAGCGCCCATTTGTACAGTGGGACATGGATTTCATAGGACCGATCAATCCTCTGTCTTCCTCAGGCCATAGGTATGTCCTAACAATTACTGATTATTGTACCAGATGGACTGAGGCTATCAGCAGCAAAACTTGTACTGCGGATGATGTCATTAAATTTTTGGAAAGCAACATTGTCACCAGGTATGGAATTCCTTATGCATTGGTAAGTGATAATGGTTCTGCCTTCATTTCCACCAAATTGTCAAGTTGGGCTTTTGATCATGGGATCATACTTAAGTTCTCATCCAACTACTATCCCCAGGGAAATGGATTAGCAGAATCCACCAACAAGAATTTACTGAGTATAATAAGAAAATTGATAGAGAAAAATCCCAGGGAATGGAACTCATTTCTGAAATATGCCTTATGGGTAGACAGAACTAGAATGAAAACCGCATTAGGAAACTCACCCTTCCAACTAGTATATGGGGTAGATCCTATCCTCCCTGTAAACTTGAAAATTCCTACTTTGCAGTTTGCCCAAGAGTATCTAGGTGTAGATAATAAACAGGAAGTCAGGTTGCTTCAGTTGATGCACCTGGAAGAAAAGCGAAGTCAAACAATTAACCGATTTGCAAAACATCAGGCTGTTGTCAAACGCTAGTTTGACAAGAGAGCCAGAATTAAAGCTTTCAGGATATCCGATTTAGTCCTGATGTGGGATAAGGCCCATGAAAAGAAAGGTGATCATGGTAAGTTTGATAGATTATGGATAGGTCCCTTTCAGATTTCTGAAATTTTAGGAGATAGCACTTATAGGCTTAAGAACCTGACAGGTGAGGATGTCCCATTGCCAGTCAATGGACAATTCCTCAAACATTATTTCCAGGCCTAAATGACTTCATGATAGTCATATGTATCATATTGTATATTTGTATAGTTGTTTGTACAGTTTGTTTGTTGTTGTTGTTGTTTTGTTGGTTGGGACCTTGTTTTGGTAAGTCAGGATGATGCACTTCATCACCCTAAGAAAATAATTAAATTGTTGGGATTCAAGTGATGTAATCACATTTAAATATAGGTTATAATTCATTCTAGGAAGTATTCATGATCAGGTTTGTGATATCTTTTCATCAGGGTGTTTTTTCTTGGTCAAAGTGAATCCATCACAATGAAACACCTAACAGCCTTGGGTTTGTTGAACACACTAGTATAGGTGTTAAGTGAAAAATCTAAAGGGACTCCCTTGCTACCAATACAATCTCCAACCTAAAGCTGCAAATGACTATACCTTGTACAAATGAGCTGACATGATGATATCAAATATAAATATGAAAGAGAAAATAAGAAAAGAAATAAAATTAGGCCATCTAAGTAACTCTACCGGGGCTATGGACGCCTGCTGGCAGTGGGGCTCTACTTAGGGAGATTGTATAGATAACCTTGCCGGGGCTATAGACGCCTGCTGGCAGCAAGGCTCTATCTAGGTTGGCTATGAGAGATGATCCCCAACTATGTAGTTTAACACCAGTTACTTATGTTTTCAACTTACTTTCAAGATGAGGATAATTAATCATATGCACACACCTGATCCTTTGTTAGCTTTATCACCATGATGAAATTTTATCATTCAGAGGATTATGATGCTTACACTTAGAAAGAATTAGAACACTATAGATGAATGTGATCACATCACTTGAATCATTGGAATCTGTTTATTTTCTTTGGTGGCAAGTTGTTGTGTGGTTACACAACACGCCCCATTTTGACTTGGCAAAACAGGGACCCAACTTTTCTTTTGGCTTGTGTTGTCTGCTTTCTGGCGGTTTGGTAAAATCAGTCATGTTCATCATCATGTGGAGTCAAGATGAGGTAAGCCCCAATATGAGGTCAGTCTGTCAAAATTTGTATTTCGTATATATGACCACATATTCTGAAAGAGCATTAAAATTCATGCAGGTTTGCTTTTTACATCACCCTGATATTCATCAGGATGTGAGAGTTATGAACAGTCAAAGTCTTGGTCAAACTTGATATTCGCAAGAAGAGGGTCATATTTTATAACCTCAGTTATGCTGTGTGAAGAACATCATCATCATATTTGAAACGTCCCCCCCTGATAATATCCTGCGGTTCAAATATCTGGACGTCAACGTTAAGTGATAGTAAGTCTTCCCCGTCGAACGGTCTTTTGTATGGCGAGCATCATATTTTGAAAGTAACCCGATATTCGTTAATATCATCCTGATGCAAAATATCACCCTTAACAAACATCCTGATGACATCATCTGAATCTGATAAACAAAGAAACAAACATCCTGATGACATCATCTGAATCCGATAAACAAAGAAACAAACATCCTGATGACATCATCATCATATTTACATTTCGACAGGATATTTTGTGAACATGATCATGTTCACCCAATGTGGCGATGACGTCATGAGACATTTCCAATACAAAGAACAAATATCATGAGGACGTCATCCTGATATTCAAAGAGGAGAATGAGTAAGTTTGAAGGTCATCATCATATTTTGGAATATCACCCGATAGATCGAAATATCCTCCTGATGTGCTAAAGTGTAAACGAAGGTGCGTTGTCACCCGAATTTTGTCGCGATAACAGTTCCAATGCTGGGGAGGATGATATCGAAACTCAACCCGATATTTGTGAAATGTCATCCTGCTCTCATGATATCATGTCATATGGATTTTCCCCTGGTCCCTTTGCCGCCATTGCCATTAAATGCGCGCAGATATTGTAGGTGATTCCCGCCGATCCCGGAACCCAATGAAACGTCTGGCGAGATCCTGAGTTTTCGCATGAATGATCAAAGATTACGATCTAACTTGTCAGAGTTACCCTAAGTTTACCCTAACTGTGAGGTTAAAAGGTAATTCAACCACCATTGTTACATTTACCTGCGTTAAAATTGTTTTACAGAGCACTAGCCTCCATTTCTGCATAACAGCTATCGTTGCGCGACTAGAGCTCATAGACTGAGGGAGGAAGGTGATCAGCAGCTGAATCAAGAGCATCTTAGAGATATACTGGTATAAAAAGAAATCGGCATAACCAGGTAAGTAAACTGAAACCCTCATCATGTTGTTTCTATATGATGCTGTAAGTTCTGGTTATGTATCCGTATGAATAAGTAACGTGAAATTGGTATAGTAGGCACGATATTTGCAATATGTATGCATACATATCCCGTTGTGAGAAGAAATGTTGTTAATTGTAGGTACCATGGCTGAAAAATGCTTAGTCAAGTGTCAGGAAGAATTCAGCAGGCCTATGTTCTCTTCTCAGAGAGGGGTCCTATTTAAATTTGGGGCAATTACAGACACCCATCAGGGGAGTACCAACCTGGAGGCTTGGTCAGCCAAGCTGAATGATGGGCAGGATAAGAGTCCAGTGCTGGACGTTGTGTTTGTATCAGGTATGTGGAACGCTGCTGGCTTCCCCTACTCCATGGAGTCTCCGGAGCTGGTTATTGAGTGCGCCCGGAATTACAACCCTCAGATGAGGCAGGTGGTGAAGCATGGGAGAATGTATGCAGATCTATCCATCAAAGGTCTATCCCAAACATTTAGACTACCAATGGGCAGCAAGGTAAAGAGTGTAGACTTGAAGAAGTCTGAAAGAGAATATGAGGCCAACAAGAAGACGGCCAGGAAGAACATGTATGCTTGGCGGGCCGAGAACAGCAGATATAATGTAGCGGCCAAGCTCCCTCTGTGCATGTTCAAATTTGATTTTAATGAAGAATATCAGTATGTGATTGCCCTACTAAACAGGGTGACTGGCCAGCCTGATACTGGAGAATTCAGAGACTGGATGTACGGCATAATAATGATGTGCCTATATGCAGACATCAAGCCACTGTGGGGCCAAATCATAAGTGATGCTCTGCATGAGCAGTTGCTGAACCTGGGAGGTTCAGATTGTGCCTTCTACATGACCTCCTATATTGTTTATTCCTGTGCTTATAGTGGCACTTTTGATGCCCTGGTCACAGATGGAAAGATGACGGGCACGAATGCAGCATATATATGGGATCATCATCCTCAGCTGCAAAGAACCAAATATATCAAGGACTACAAACTGGTCAATGATGCATTCTCTATGCATCTGGTAAGGACCATGGAAGATGACAGGACAAAAAGACTGAGCATGGAAGCTCAGGAGGCAGTATACAGGCATGGGGCATGGTACATCCAATTTGCCACCTTTTCCTACATCAGGATAGAAGGTTTTGAAGGGCATCCCCTGATGCTGCCAAGGTATCCTACAGATGCAGTAGTTTTAATGGAGTTTATCAGGCAGGGCTCCACCATCATACAGACGTATAAGGATGCCAAGAAGCTGCCACCAATTTTGTTCCCAGTCAGCATCGGCAACTACATGTGCCTTGACTCGGATAATATAAAGAAGGTGATGGTCACACTGAATAAGATGAATCTACTACCCTTCCCAGTAACACGACCATATGATCCTTATGGCCGAATGCAGAAGATCCTAGGAAAGCCTATTCACCAGAGGCACCTAGAAGATTTTTGGGCTGACTGCGAAGATGAGGCAGAGGCCAGGAGGAGGAGATATCAGAGGTTAACTCTGAACCAGATTAGAACGTTCGACTGCATCTCCCTCCCTCAGCAGCTGAAGAGTGATGACGACAGGATCATGGCAGATGAATATGAGAAGAAGAAGATCTACAATGATACCATTTATGCCCCTGACCTCACCATGCAGGAGGATATGTCCTTGGACCCATTCTTTGCCAGAACCATACACTTGACCCAAGCTTGGGTAGATGCACAGGTAGAGGCATTGAAGAAAAAGGGTGTTGCCATCACAATAGATAGCAAGAAGAAGGGGCAGGACATCCCCACAGATGAATATGATGACTTCCTGCTAGAGAAGCGGAAGACTAAGGGAGAGAGGACCCTTCCACCACAGCAACCTAGCAAAAGGGCCACAAAGGGCAAGAAGGTGGAAAAGGGACCCAAAGGGGTCATAGTTGAAAGGGCAGTATTCACAGCGGAGGAGGTAGCCAAATCAGGGTCAGAATTAGATTCTCCTCCCAAGCCCAAGAAAGCCAAGACAGCAGAGGCTGGAACCTCAGAGACCCAAGAAGTGGGTCAATCATCCAGACAACCAGGCAAGGATATCCTCATGGAGGAAGAGCCTGAAGAAGAGGAGGAAGCTCCATTGATAATCAGAAGAAAGAGGAGAGCTCCACAGGTGTTGGTTCCTACCACACCTAAGAAACCAAGAACCTCCATGAGAGGTGAGATGAGTCAACCCCCAGTGCAAATACAAGGGGCAGGTAGTGAAGTGCAGAAGGAACTTCAGCACAATGTTCCACTTCCTACCATTGTCAAGTTCAAAACTGAACTGGCAGAAGAGCAACAAAAAGAAGCATCCCAGGCGCAAGTAGAAAAGCATGTCTCGCTAGATGAGACAATAAACTTGTCTAATGATGAGGTGGTGCAGGATGTAGCTGCATAAGAAATGGAAACACTTGCGGATGCTGGCATCAGTGTGACTCCTCACAAGCCTCCAACGGTTCGAACAGTGCTTGAGGAGATGAAACAAGCAGAAGCGGAGCGAGAAAAGAGCCCAGAACCAGAGAAGAGCCCAGAGTAGGTAGCTCAGGACATAGGGCTGGATACATTGATCGCTGAGGTGACAAGTCCTGCAGTGGTAGACTTAACAGAGAAGCAGGATGCAAGTCCTGAACAGCCAGCAGGATCACCTGATAAGGGCCACTTAATAGAAGGGATAGAGATGGCAGAAACAGAAGGCCACGTTCTTGAATCAGGCCAACAAAGGCCGCAAGATACATCAACAGGACCTGCTATAGTAGAGGTCCAAGAAGCAAAGGCTGATGATGAGAAGAATGAAGCGATAGAGGATCCTGCTGATAAGGCACAAGAGGTGGATGCTGCAGGTACAGAATAGATAGCCGCTACGAAACAGATGCCATCACCTCAGGCAGATCCAGTGATATCAGATACGGTGGACATGCCGCCAGAAATAGAGAAGCAAGAGGAGGATGATCAACCTCCACAAGGGGAAGAACTGGGGACAGGTGAAGAAAGGATGAAGAAAGATCATGATCATCATGATCCACATACAGGTACACCGCTAGGTTCCCCACACGGAGAAGATGCTCCCCCAGAAAAGGAAGTTCCTCAACAGGAGGAGGCACCACAGGATTCGCAGCAAGGTGAGCATCAAGAGCCAGAAAAAGAAAAGTCACCATCTCCACAACGCTTGTTGGTGGAAACGGGAGATAGAGGTGAACAGCATCATGATGCTGAAAAGCATGATCAGGTGCCTCCATGGTTAGAAAAGGAGGTAAATGTTGAGGAGGAGCTGGAGATTCAAGAGTTCGATGTCTCCACCCTGTTCACCGCAGATATAATGAAACCCAGGAGGAAGGCCAGAATGACTTCGGCCATCAAAAGAGATCCAGCGACAGGGAGAAGGACCGCACAAATTGCTATACCTGCAGTAGAGAAAGAGAAAGGAAAAATCACTGTGGATGAATTCTAGATAAGCACAGTAGATTTGGGTTTTGCCAATGAAGAGCAGGAAGGTCAGGAGGGAAAAGATATCATTGACTCTCTGATTCAGAAAGTGAAAAGAGAGAAAGAGAAGAATAAGCAACATAAAGAGCACATTGCTTAGTTGCATGCATACATTAAAGGCTTGACCAATCCTGAGGCTACTACAAGTGAAGCTGCAGTCCCATTGACTGCCATTTCTCAAGAGGAATTAAATAAACTGGACCTCATGAAACATGAGGTTTCCGTAATAAGAAAGTGGGTGTCATCCACATTGGATGATGCCATTGAAATAATGAAAGGTTCTTTGAAGAGGTGGAGCATCCTAAGTGACTCCAAGGCTAAGGTGGACAGGTTGCAGATGCAGACCGGAAAAAGGTCTTATCAACTGGAGAAAGTCCTCAGCCTGTTGGACGAAATAAGGAAGATAAATCCACAACTACTTATCAGTAAGCAGGTGTTAAATAATAATACTGCATTATTAGTGGATATCTGGTATAAGGATGTGCAGTTTGAATGCGGAGTCCTCAAGAGATGCAATAATAAGCTAAGGGAGATCAGCATGAGGCTACGTGATTTAATGGGCATTGAAGCAGACATGCTCGAAACATTAGAAGGCACGCTGGAAGGGAAGATAGAAAATCAAGATGAAGATTTTGCCCTCAAGGCTCTGCGTAATAACTTCCAAGTGGAAGATGATGGTCCGCTAGTCCACTTGACAGAAGAGATATTATATAAAATGATGAGGATCAAGGTCAAGATGGAGACTTACAATGAGACACTGCAGGACAGAAAGAATAAGCTGGACAACAGCAGGGATAAGTATGAGGCACACAAGCACGCCATTATCAAGGCAAAAACTCAAGATGGCGGAGGAATAGATCAGGTTGTGCGGTCATACGAACAAATCCAGAGCAGCATGCAGCCCCATATGCAGCAGCGTCATCATCAGGATAGCGAAGAGTCAGGAAGTGATGCACATGATGATGACCCGCATGCATCAGATGAAGAGCATGATGAAGATACATCATGAAGGGGAATATCTTGCATATGCAGTATAGATAGTTGCCAGCTGGCAACTTGTGCCTTTTTGTAAAATTGACAAGTCATGAAGTGATGATCATTGATTTGTATTGACATATCTGATCCGTGGATCTTTTGTAACGGATTCCTCACCTTATTCTATAAAAGGTGGTGGAATGCCTTGTTATATTCATTCGAAACATAATTGAAATTTGATTGCTGAAGTATTCAGGACTTATTTCAAAGCTGTTGTATATGTACATGTCTTTTGCATACTTAATGAAAGGGAAGAGTATTTTGATTACAAATCTTCGTAAATCTTGAGTAATCTGTGTTTGAATTCTAGATATGTGCTTTGATTTGCTACGTCCCTTGGAGTGCTCATCATGTTGCATGTATTGTTTTCATTCATTATCCTCTGAAGTTTGCATCAACTATATCTAGCTGTGGAATGTCCTGGTGAACATATGGTTTGATTTCTTCTCCTCATGACAGTATCAAGCATGTATGTGGATCAAAAGCTAAAGGTTCAACTTAATTAGAAGCATTTCCTTTAATTTCTTTCAATTTTAGAGCATCTAACTATCACAATTGCAAATAAACTGATAATCTTAAGCAAACAACAGAGAAATATGCTGAAATCCCGTAGGTAACTGAAAATCATTAGCATATTTGAGTTAAATGCATGTAGTATTGAAAATATCATGCAAAGAATCATAAATAATGGTAGAAATCATGCAAATATCAGCCTGTAGGCACATTATTTGACTAAATTCACAGTGCAGAGGTAGAATTGTTGGAGATTTATGCAAAGCAGACATACAGAGCAGGATATTTGGAGGAATGATGATGAACCTTGCAGAAACACGTAAGGCCCCTGAATGGAAAACAGCAACACACATCAACCACTGAGTAACGTCAGTAGATTAAGACCTAATCAACGGAGACTTCGGATCATGAATTCTCTGAATTCATCGTATCTTTCAAGATGAATAAAGGTTAATGTGTACTTTTATTCTATGTTTGTTTGTGACTAACATCATGACCAACAGTACCCAGACTAAAGGTAACATCTTCCACTTGGTTGGTATTGGTAAAAGCTGTTTATTTGTTCAAATTGATCAGAGTTGGTTGTGGCATAAAAGAATGTGTCATGTGAATTTTGATAATATCATTAAAATAAGCAACACCCAGGCTGTGAGAGATCTTCCAAAACTGGTAAAACCTACTAATAGTATGTGCAAAGAATGCTAGTTGGGTAAGTAGAGCAGAGTCATTTTCAGAAGTAAGGAACAATCTTCTACCAAATTATTGGACTTAGTTCATACTGATTTATGTGGTCTGGCAAGAATTTGGAGTGTGCAAGGTGATAGATACTTCATGCTATTAATTGATGACTACTCTTGGATGATGTGGGTAACTTTTCTGAAGGAGAAATCAAAGGCTCTTGAGAGATTAAAGATATTCAAGGCTATGATGGAGAATGAAACCGGATTGAGCATAAAATGTATGAGGTCTCATAGAGGTGGAGAATTCACATCCAGTGAGTTCATAGAATTCTATGAGAAGCATGGAATAAAAAGATAGTTGTCTGCTCCTAGGACTCCACAACAAAATGGAGTAGTGGAGAGTAAGAACTCGACCATCCAAGAAGCTGTTGGCAAGAGACACTATATGGATTCATGGTTGTTGTCATTGATGGCAACAAAGGTCATCCCACATATCCGCAAGACATGATGTGTCTCTACCGGAAGTCAGAATAAAGAATGTTGTGGTCTGGTGAAGAAGAATAGAGCATGTGGCAAGGTTCGACAGATTGGTCCGGACCTCTCAAAGGAAGTGTCTTGGTGCAGTGCGGATTTGGGGAAGTTAAGAGGACTACCTTGAGTGGCATATTCCAAGGATTTAGCCTCCGGTGATGGACAAGGAAAAAGATATGAATGGTTGAGTACCGGATTTCTGAGAGACAGTGAAAACAGAGGAAGAACTGACTGGCAGAGTATCAGACTGCTTTCCGGATGTGTTACTGTTGATGACAGAGGTTGTGAAGGCATGAATCATGTTTGGCTGACATGATTAATGATATCTACAAGTATATGCTTGATCTGCATAGCTTGGTGAGGAAGGATTCAGCCGACAGAATGAAAGTTTGTAAGAAACTAGACTGTTCCGGATGCCGACTAGAAAGGTGATGAAATTACTTGTGCGGATATATATAGAGGATGGATTTAGTTGTGAAGTGTGTGTGGATGTGGAGAGATATGCGAATAAGTCCAGAGAAAGAGCAGAGGTAGCAAAAAGGATCCGGTATGTGAAAGATAGCAGAATAAAGAACAAAGGAAAGATGAAGTGCAGCAGATCAGTGTACTGAGCCTAACTGGAACTGAACTCCAGCATATGCAGATGCTTCCAATCAGTTCAAGACTGTGATTCTCATCACTTTGTAGACAGTGTGTCTTCTTGTAGGCAGTGGGCCTCTTGTGAGCAGTGTGCTCGGGCAGTGAGCCCTAATTGGCAAGTGCCATTTTTGTAATTTCCTATTCTTCTAACAGAGAATAATTCTTGGGTTAATCACCCCGTGGTTTTCTCCCTTAACAGGGTTCCCACGTCAAAAATACTGTGTCATGTGTTTCTTATTTCATGGTTAATGTTTTTGTGTTTGATTTTATGCTGCATCAATTAAAAGGAAAGTTCAATAAGGGAAATAATTAGGATAACTGATTCACCCCCCCCCTCTCAGTTATCAACAATTGGTATCAGAGCTAAGTTCCTCCTAATAGAGCCTAACAGCTTGAGGAAGATCTGGGATTTCAAATGGATGCATATGGTTTAAGAGAGCAACTCAAGACTGCTCTTGAGGATCTTGAACAGTCAAATTCTGAAGTCAGTGAATTAAAGGAAAGACTCAAACAGGCTGATGAATTCATGAGAGAATTAAAAGACAAATTAAGTCTCTCTATGAAAAAGAGAAAGGAGCTGCTTCAACAGTTGGCAAGGCAAAGTGAAGAAAGCAATACAAATGAAGAATTGACTGAGCAAATCAAGTTATGTGAAAAGTTATCAAAAGAAGTCATTATGTTAAGACATGAAATGGAATCAGGAACTATAAAGTTTACTCAAGAGATTGAAGAAAAAAGAAAGGCTGAAGACAATCTAAGACAATCTCTTAAAGAAAAATCAGAAGAATGCCACCAGATGGACAGGATTATCAGACATCTTGAATCTGATCTTGAAGATGCCAAAGATAATGAAGGAAAACTTGAGGATCAAATTGCCTCTCTCAAAAGAGACCTTCAAACAGCAAATGAATATAAAGAGAAATTCAAGATAAGTTCTGCTCAACTTGAAGTTCTTCTTGGAAGTCAAAAGAGGACAGATGACAAGTATGGTTTGGGATATGAGAAAGGAGAAAGCTCCGGATCCGGTCAGAAGAATCTTGGATCAGAAAATCCAAGGAGCAGGCCTAGAAGACCTCCGGTAAGACAGCCAAATGCTCAAAGATATCCATCCTTCAATGGATACTGCCACAGCTGCAACCACTTTGGTCACAAAGCTAATCAGTGCAGAATGAGAATGAATCAGATTAATTCATCCTTCTCCGGACAGTGCTTCAACTGCAAAAGGTATGGACACAAATCCCATGAATGCATAATTATGCAAGTAAACAAATCATTCAAAGGTAGATGCTTCACATGCAATAGAATAGGTCATAGGGCTAATCAATGCAGATCAAGAGGATATCAGTCAAATATGCAAAGAAATATTATTTGCCAAATCTGCAATAGGTCCGATCATAATGCTAAAGTTTGCAGAAACAAGAATCAGGACAAAAGAGGTCCGGTGTATAATCAGAATCAAGACAAGGGTAAACAAAAGATGAATGCGGATGAGGTTAGGAATCAGATGAGCAAGATTTGGGTGAAGAAAAGTTCAGAAAATGTAGAGGTTGGATCCGCACCAGACTCTGGTGCTGATATTTCTTCCAGAAATTAAAAAGTGAGCTCAGGCTCAGGGGGAGACTCAAAGAAAATCTTGTTCCCCCAGCCAAACAAGTGGTGCCGGATGTGGCACAAGATGCGGATCAAAGGGTTTGTAGATATGAGTCTTGAGATACTTCAGTCAAGTTTTCAGAGGTCCGCATGGAGTTATGAAGAAGCTGTGATCGATCAAATAAGACCTGTTCAGGGAGATGCTCCGGTATGATAAGGGATTACAAAAAGGTCTGGAAAGATCCGGAAATGCACTATCTTGTTCTGCGGATTGGACAGAGTGTTTGGGATGCTCTTGTAATATGTTACCTTGATTTATTCATGATTGAAAGATCTGGATGATATCCTCAGATCAGAACTAATCCGGGACAATCCAAGCTATCCAGACAAGGCAAACCGGAATGATGTAGGTGAAGCATTTATTGCAGACAGATATTAGGGTTCGCGGAGTAATTTAAGAGATTTCTCAAAGGTTATTTGCTCATTCTGCACTCGAGAAGAAGCGAAAAGTGGAGCTCTGCAACAAGGTTCATCAAGCACACCAAGGATCTCCTGCCGAAGCTATTGCATAAAGAAATCAATCCAACCACTCCGTGCAAACCGAAGGCGCATAAGGTATTCTCCGTTTTTCATTACCTCACTGCAAATCTTTGAAGAATGGCCACTCCAAACATAGTTAAGATCTCTGATAGACCTCGCCCCTCATTCAAGAAACATCCCTACAAATCATTGGAGGTAGACCCACTAGGAGCCTTCTCTAGTGTTCCTCACGGAGTTTTACACACCGAAGACATTAGGGTTTACATACATGCAAACATTGAGGAATTTGGGGAATTCAAATTAAGAGACCTCTATCACAAGCAGCTGATTGACAATGCTTTTGAGCTTAAACCAGAGTATAAGGATATTCAGAAGAAACAATTTGAGCAATTTATTCATTTCCCCTGCTTTGAAGAAGATGAATGGGTCCGGTATGTACTGAGCAGGATGCATGACAACTTTCTATGGCTAGATAGACCCTGCAAGATTACAAAAGAGGCAATTAGAGCAGTAACTGGTCTATACTCTTCCGGAGGGGTACCTATTCTCAAATCTGTCAAGAACAACATTGTAACTGAGGCCACCGGATCAAAATTTGACAAGAGGGCAATGACCATTGAAGATATTTCGGATCCGGATATCAAATATGCATCAATGATAATAGGATACAAGATCTATCACTCCAGCAGGGAGAATTCTGTATCCGGAACTGCAGTATACACTGCCTTTGAAATGCTAAGAAAGAATGCAGAATATGACCTCTGCGAACTACTGCTAAGCCAATTAATGGAAAATATACAGAAAATCAAGAAGGATAAGAAGAATTCCTTCAAGTATGGTACTCTTATTGTATGTCTATTCTTCTATTTCATGAATGAGCTACCCGGAACAAGTGGATGGGTATGGCAGAATGACAAACCTGTTGCAGTCCAGATAAGAGACTATTTGCATGGACTTGGGGATGCAAAAGCGAGAAATACAGCTCTATGGGGATACTTCAAAAACTTTCAGAGCATGATGCAAGCAAGAGAGAGAATTCCCCAGTCTCTCATTGAGAAATACAAGGACTCAGTGTGCTTTATGGTTGACACTGATCAGTGCCTAATGGAGGCAGTGGAGCCAAGGACTGTCTGGATCATGCCCATGGGGTATGAAGTTGATGAACAGATAGTGGAGCTGCATGTTCAACACATGCTAAGTCAGCCCAAAGATCCTAAGGCAGAAAGGTTTGGAACCTTTGAGGAGCTGAGTGTAAAAATACATGTAGAACTCAGGGAACCTGAGATTAAAAGAAAGGTAAGAAAAGAAGTAGAGCACATTGCTCAAGGCCTAGGTATCTCAAAGGAGGCACTTGATGCCAGCCGGAAAAGAGGAGGAAGGCCGAGGAAGAAGAGAAAAGCAAAGAAAGTGCTCCGGTTGAAACTCCCACCCGGACCAGATCATCAAAGAGACCTGCACCTCCCACAACCAAAAGTTCAAAACCGGAAGTTCAGGCATCCGGTAAGAGATCCAAGACAAAAGCCACAAGGGCTTATGGAAGCCAAAAGGATGAAGAGGAAACAGAATCAGATGAGGGAGTAAGAGAAGTAAAGAAACAGAAGAAGAAAGGATCCGGTAAGCCCTCCACAGGCCAAGACAAGGAGGAAATGGCAGAGGTATCTGTTGAGAAGCCCACTCTGTCACTAGAGAGCATAATCAAGTCGGTCACGGTGGATGGAAACCTTCAACCAATGACTGAATCATATGATGACTTCAGTGAGGCCGACCAAAAGACTCTGCAGGAGGCCACAGTAAAATATCTTAACATATATAATAAGGCTTTCATTGAAATAATATCTCTTATTCCTAAAAGCCTAGAAAAGGAAATGGAAGTAAGAAAGAATAATGCTCATGCTAAAGATCTTGAGATCCGGGAGCAGATAGCTATTCATCTATATCCTCAAATTGATCCCAAGACAATGAACATTATCTTCAAGGACTGCAAAGATGAGTTCAGAAGCAAAGCCAGGATGAATCAACTCATGCTTGGCGAGACTGACAAAGTGGCCCAAGAAACAGAAGAGATCCTCTGGAAGGCCTTCAAAAGGTTCAATCTTCCGGTTGTAGAGGATTTAGGTACAGAAACAGCTGAGGACTTGGGACCCTCTGCTCTAGAAGAAGTGGCTCATGAACAAACTAGCATCTCTCCTCCGGTTTCCCCTACAGTCTCCGGATCCAAAGAAGAAGAGCAATTACAGGAGAAGGAAGCAGTGGTGAAAGACAAAGAGGTTGACAGTTCTAAGACTGCAGAAGAAAAGAAACATCTGTCTCCGGCAAGAGACACTGCACAAACTGTTCAACAATTTTTGAGCAAAGAAACTCTAGAGATTGATGAACCGGAGCTTCTAAAAGGCCCATTTGATTTTGACTCTCTCTCTCCGGTACAAACAATGAAGATAGCTTCATTTGCAAATGCCAAGGCAAATGAAAAGCTCCTGAAGTCTCATATGGAAGACTGTGAGTTGATAGAGGCTGCTTCCGGAGTACTTGTGAAGATCATGCCATCAATCCAGATAGATCCGACAGCCTCCTCTTCCGGTAATCTAAAAACCTTAGTCAGCAGTGTTGATACACATTTTGATTCTTTAGAAAAATCAGCTGAAGAAAAGGTCCGGAAGGAATTTTTGGATAAAAGATTTTCAGAGATATTAGAATTAATCTCTAAAGATAGGAAGATTGTAAGCATTGGAATAAAGAGCTTAGAGAATGCTCTTAAGGATGGCGGTGACATCTATAAATTTTGTATATCCTGGTCAAAGGCAACAGCAGCATTTGACAAGAAAATAAAAGAGGAACAGGATAAGCTACAAAGCTTATCTCAAAGTTTTGATCCTCTCTCTTCCTCTATAATAAATCAAGAATGTCAGACCATTGCAGTCTTGAATGAAATAAAAAATCTTGAGAAGGAAAGGAAGAACATCACTAACCGGATGGGAGAACTTAGAAGGATTATAATCCCTAAATTGGAAACCATGCATGAGGCCATCAGTGATGCTCAGACCACTGCCCAAACAAAAGATCCGACAGATCTCAAGCGGGCAGAAGCGTTTGCATTTTTGCTAAGTGGTCACATTTCAATTTTGGATAGAATGAAGCAAAGTTGGGCCACAGAAATGATCCAATTGCAGACATCCTTTGCAGACATTCTTCAATATATGTGAGTATGTAAATATGTGGCTAAGTATAAGAAATTTTTGAAAATTTTGATATGCGGACCCTACCCTTTGCCATTGATGTCAAAGGGGGAGTGAGGAGCAGTGAAAAATGAGGAATCCAACTAAGGGGGAGTTCCGAAAATTGTATATAAAGACAGAGCATCAGCAAAGGGGGAGCATAGTGAAAACACTTAGTCATTTTTCACTAAGTGTTGCCATCAATGCCAAAGGGGGAGATTGTTGGCAAGAGACACTATATGGATTCATGGTTGTTGTCATTGATGGCAACAAAGGTCATCCCACATATCCGCAAGACATGATGTGTCTCTACCGGAAGTCAGCATAAAGAATGTTGTGGTCCGGTGAAGAAGAACAGAGCATGTGGCAAGGTCCGACAGATTGGTCCGGACCTCTCAAAGGAAGTGTCTTGGTGCAGTGCGGATTTGGGGAAGTTAAGAGGACTACCTTGAGTGGCATATTCCAAGGATTTAGCCTCCGGTGATGGACAAGGAAAAAGATATGAATGGTTGAGTACCGGATTTCTGAGAGACAGTGAAAACAGAGGAAGAACTGACTGGCAGAGTATCAGACTGCTTTCCGGATGTGTTACTGTTGATGACAGAGGTTGTGAAGGCATGAATCATGTTTGGCCGACATGATTAATGATATCTACAAGTATATGCTTGATCCGCATAGCTTGGTGAGGAAGGATTCAGCCGACAGAATGAAAGTTTGTAAGAAACTAGACTGTTCCGGATGCCGACTAGAAAGGTGATGAAATTACTTGTGCGGATATATATAGAGGATGGATTTAGTTGTGAAGTGTGTGTGGATGTGGAGAGATATGCGAATAAGTCCAGAGAAAGAGCAGAGGTAGCAAAAAGGATCCGGTATGTGAAAGATAGCAGAATAAAGAACAAAGGAAAGATGAAGTGCAGCAGATCAGTGTACTGAGCCTAACCGGAACTGAACTCCAGCATATGCAGATGCTTCCAATCAGTTCAAGACTATGATTCTCATCACTTTGTAGACAGTGTGTCTTCTTGTAGGCAGTGGACCTCTTGTGAGCAGTGTGCTCGGGCAGTGAGCCCTAATTGGCAAGTGCCATTTTTGTAATTTCCTATTCTTCTAACAGAGAATAATTCTTGGGTTAATCACCCCGTGGTTTTCTCCCTTAACAGGGTTTCCACGTCAAAAATACTGTGTCATGTGTTTCTTATTTCATGGTTAATGTTTTTGTGTTTGATTTTATGCTGGATCAATTAAAAGGAAAGTTCAATAAGGGAAATAATTAGGATAACTGATTCACCCCCCCCCTCTCAGTTATCAACAGAAGCATCTAGAACCATGATGATGGAAGCAAATGTTCCTCAGATCTATTTGAGAGAAGCTATAAGCACTACAGTCTATACTGTCAATCGAGTACAAATCAGAAGCAATATCGGTAAGACTCCTTATGAACTTTGGTTTGGCATCACTCCCACTGTGAGGTATTTCAGAGTCTTTGGTAGGAAATGTTACATTAAGAGAGATGAAGATCTAGGGAAATTTGATGCTAGAAGTGATGAAGGAATATTCTTGGGTTATTCTACTCAAAGCAAAGCATACTGGTGCTATAACAAGAGATTGAGAAAGATTATAGAAAGTACAAATGTGAAGGTAAATGAAGATATTGATAAACCCTCAAGATTTTATGAATATGATTATCAGAATGATGTTTTGATCCAAGGAGTTCTAGCCCCTTTTGAAGTTTAGATTCAAATTGATCTTGTAAATCAAGAAGAGATAAGTTTGAATGAACGTGTTCAAGAATCAAAAGTGCAAGAAACTCCCAAAGTTCCCAGGTATGTAAGACTAAATCACTCTGAGGATCAGATCATAGGTGATAAAAGCAAAGGTGTACAAATAAGAAGAAGAATTTCTCAAGATTCAGAAGAGTATTGTCTGATTTCAAAGATTGAACCTAAGACAGTGAATGAAACTTGCAATAATGAAAATTGGACTAAGGCAATGGAGGAAGAGCTGATGTAAATTGAGAAAAATCACACTTGGGATCTTATTCCCAGAGCTAAAAACAAGAATGTGATTGGAACCAAATGGGTCTTCCAGAATAAACTGAATGAAGATGGTGAAGTAATCAGAAACAAAGCTAGATTGGTCTGCAAGGGTTACTCCCAAGTAGAAGGAGTTGATTTTGAAGAAACTTTTTCTCCAGTGGCAAGAATTGAAGCAGTCAGATTATTTCTTGCTTTTGCTACCTTCAAGGATTTCAAAATATATTAGATGGATGTCAAATTTGCCTTCCTGAATGGTGACTTGGAAGAAGAAGTATACATTGAGCAATTGGATAGATTTCAATTTTTTGATCATGGTAATATGGTCTGCAAGTTGAAGAAAGCACTGTATGGACTCAAGCAAGCCTCGAGAGCCTGGTATGAAAGATTGGATAAGTATCTTTTGAAGATTGGTTTCAACAAAGGTACTATTGATAGTAATTTGTACTTCAAAATTGATCATGAAAATATTTTGATTGTTGAAGTGTTTGTTGATGATATCATTTTTGGAGGAAGAGATAGTATGTGCAAAACCTTTGCAAATCAAATGAAAAGTGAATTTGAAATGTCCATGTTTGGGGAAATGAATTTATTCTTGGGTCTACAAATCACTCAAACAAAGAAAGGAATCTTCAGTTCTCAGACCAAATATGTGAAAGAATTGTTGAAGAAATTTGCGATGGAAGACTCAAAACTAATGAGTACTCCCATGGCAACTGGATGTAAATTGAGAAAAGATGATGACACTCCTAAGGCTGATCAGAAAAAGTATAGATCAATGATTGGAGGATTGTTGTATCTCACTCAAACTAGACCTGACATTATGAATGTTGTTGGTCTTGTTGCTAGATTCCAAGCTGATTCTAGAGAATCTCATGTCATGGCAATCAAGAGGATTTTTAGATATCTAAAAGGGACAATTGAGTATGGTTTATGGTATCCTAGAGATCATAATTTCTCTCTTCATGCATAGACAGATGTAGATTGGGCAGGAGATGTGGATGAACGGAAGAGTACCAGTGGTGGAGCATTTTTTTTAGGGAAAAGATTAGTTTCTTGGCTAAGCAAGAAACAAGAGGCAATATCTTTGTCCGTAGTTGAAGTAGAATACATTACAGTAGCATGTAGTTGCACTCAAGTGTTGTGGATGAACTAGATGCTAAGAGACATCAGAGTGGAGTATGAGGAACCTATCACAATCTTCTGTGATAATTCAAGTGCAATAAATATATCTAAGAATCTGATGTTGCATTCAAAGACTAAACATATATCAATCAAGTTTCACTTTCTGAGAGAGCAAGTGAACAAGAATGAAGTCAGACTAGAGTTTGTGCCTTCTAAGGATTAAATTGCAAATATCTTTACTAAATCTCTACCTAAGGACTCTTTGAGTATCTCAAGGAGAAGTTAGGGGTTATTACCCCTCCGGTGATGAACTAAGGTGCACTGATGTGCATCAGTTTGGTGGATATCACAGTCATATCTTGTGATCTAGATTGATGATAGGGAGATGCTACTCAGGGGGAGTAGTCAGTATGATTTTGAAGTGATGGTGTTGCAAGTATGTGCCCTTTGCCATTGATGTCAAAGGGGGAGAGAAGACATGTGAAAAACAAGTGGTTGCTGATCAAAGGGCGAGTAGTAAAGGAAGAGAAGACATGTGAAAAACAAGTGGTTGTTGATCAAAGAGGGAGCAGTAACGGAAGAGAAGACATGTGAATGGTTGTTGTTGATAGGGGGAGTTGTGTCAGTGAGGATAAGTTCTTGTCTTGATGGTTAAAATAGCTTTTCACATCATATGTTGCCATCAAAGACAAAGGGGGAGATTGTTACAAGTATGGGCCTAACCAGTGTTGTCATTAATGTCAACATACTCCTGTTGGATTAATGATAAGGATTGGATGAGCTATATGCTGAGGATATTGAGAAAATTAGTCATATCAGGAATAGAGAAGAACAGTGAAGATAGTGAGGTAATGATCCAAGATAAGATGAAGATCAGAGGATGCACTTCAAAGGGTTTGTAGATATGTATCTTAAGATGATCTAGCAAAGATTTCAGAGGTCTGCATAAAGATTTGAAGAAGTTATGGCCACTTAAGTAAAACCGGTTCTGGCAGAAGTTCAGAGGTGACAAAGTGATACAGAAAGGTCCGATGAGATCCAGAAATGAAATATCTTATTCTGTGGATTTGGTGGAATGCTTAGGAAGTCAATTTGAATTGACAACTGAATTGGTTCTTGGTCTAGAGGTCCGCAAGCATCTATTCCATTATGATAGTGATGACAGACTGTGTTCTTGAGATTCTGGATGAAGGAGAGAATGATTTTAGTAAGCAGATGAAGTGTGGATGTTCTTGGTGATTCAAGAAAGCTTGGGGAGGTCTTTGGATTGTGTCCAGTTCATGTTGGTAGTCCGCATTGAAGATTGAGATCGTAATTGAAGAATTACTTCCGGATGATGATGTTCTTCCCAAGTCAGGCCGACCAGATGAGTTACATATCCTGCAGATGATCTTGAAGATGTTATGTGAAGATTGGTGTGCTCCTAGAAGAAGATTGAAGTCTCAGATCTATGTGGCTGATAGTGTGTTGATCCATGTGAAGTCTTTTGTAATAAGTCATGTTGTATTTATGTATTTTTTCTGTAATGTATGCCGACTTGGATGATAATTCCTAAGTCAATGTCTTGTATAAATAAAGAGTTGTTAAGTCATTTCAAAAGTAATCTTGTGGAGATGAGAGTGTGGTTGAGAGGAGGAGAGAAAAAGGCAAAGCATAAGTTTTTGGGCTTAAATGGAGCTGACTCAAGCATGGTGAAGATGCTATTCTTCAATTCATGTATGTAATACTTATTATTTTGTAGACAGTGTGTCTCTTGTAGGCAGTGGGCCTCTTGTGAGTAGTGTGCTCGTGCAGTGAGCCCTATTTGGCATGTGCCATTTTGTTCTTTCTATTCTTCTAATAGAGAATACAATCTTGGGTTAGTCACCCCGTGGTTTTTCCCTTAACTAGGTTTTCCATATGAAAAATCTTGGTGTTATATGTGTTAATGTGTTTCTACTCTTGAATTGGTGCATTGAGTTTCCATGATTGATTTATCATTAAGAAAATGATTTAAGTAGTTGATTGCAAGAAAGTTTTGGACAACTGATTCACCCCCCCTCTTAGTTGTCTGTCCTAAATCTAACACCTATAGTATCTTTTCTTATCAGGGGAGAGTTCATTTGGGAATATACCAGTTCTCATGAACTGTATTATGTCTTTTACCCAAGAATCTTGGTCAGTCTCTTGGAGTCTTAGCACTGTTTCATTTTCTTTTTCTTCTAGCATTGATTCTTCTATGTCTTGAGTCATATATTAACACAATCCATTGCCTCTAACCAACTTGGTAGGCCTTACCTCTACATCATATTCTAAAATCTTAGTTATCCAATTGGCTCTTTTTTCAGTGATTTCACCTTCTATGATGTATTCCCTTACACTAGGGTGGGCTACTAATATCAAAATCTTCTTTCCTGTTACTAAATGCCTAAATTTCTTAAGGGCTTTTACCATAGCATATGCTTGTTTTTCAACAAAATTGTACCTTGATTCATACTCCCTAAGTGTTCTAGAGAAGAATGTTATTGGATGTTCTCCTTCCTCTTCATCATCTATTTGAGTTAGAGCAGCTGCAACACTGTGTTCTCCTCCATACACATACATTATAAAAGGCTTGGAGAAATCTAGGTTTCTTAATACTGGCACAGTTGAAATGGCTCTCTTAACTTCTTCAAAATCTTGTCTCCCTTCTATTGTCCATTTGAAAACTAAATCTTTCTTTAGCAACAGAGTAATATGTCTGACTAGTCCTGCAAAATTAGATATAAATCAATTGACAAAATTAATCTTTCCTAAAAAGGACTAAACTGCCTTCTTGTTAACTGGCAAAGATAGATTCATTATGGCTATGACCCTCTCTGGATCAATGGAAATCCCATCCTTTGAAACTATGTGTCCCAAAAGTTTCCCCTGAGGCATAGCAAAGATGTACTTTTTAGGATTTAGAGAGATTCCAAACTCTTGACACTTCTAGAAAATAGCCTCTAGGTGCTCAAAATGATCTTTGGCATCCTTAGTAAATATGGTCATGTCATCTAGATAGATCAAAATTATCTTATTTATAAGCTCCCCAAAGGCTACATCCATGGCATGCTAGAAAGTAGCTCCAACATTTGAAAGATCAAAGGCATCTTGGCATATGCAAATGTTCCCCACTTTGTAGTGAATGTTGTCTTGTGTTGGTCTTCATCTGCTAACTAGATCTGATTGTATCTTGAGAAACCATCAAGCAAAGAAAACCTGTCTGACCCAGCCACAATCTACAAAATCTTTTCCATAGAAGGGAAGGGGTAGTGATCCTTTAATGATTATTTAGGTCTCTGAAATCCACACAAAGTCTTATATCACCATTCTTTTTCCTTACAAGCACTAAATTAGACACCTAGGTTGAGTGCTTAATTGGAAAAATAATCTTTGATTCTAGAAGCTTTTGAAGTTCATCTACCATTAGTGGCTTAATTCTAGGATTCACTGGCCTTTGCTTCTGTTAGACTGGTTTTTATCCTTCAGCAACCTCTATGGTATGTTGAATGATGTCTCTATTATAGCCATGGAGATCCTCATAGGTCCAAGAAATCACCCTATCATACTTGTTACACAAAGCAATCACCCTTTCCTTTTCCTCTTGGGTAGTGGTATTACCTATCTTTAACTTTCTTCCTTCACTGACCTAGATTTCAGAATAGTCATCTTTACTTGCCTTAAACTTCCTTTTGTCTATGCTTACATCTTCAGGGTCAAATAGATTCTCTAGGGTGATAAGTCCTTTTGGAAGCTTATTTGACTTTAGTTGAATAATTTGGTCCCCATAAGCTTCTTTAATCTTGGGCTGTAACTGATCAACAAATTCTCCTGAATGTTGCAGAAACAAGAGTACTTGAAGATCATTATCAAAAACTTGCCAATTCTGGTCATTATCTAGGATTGCTAACCGCACTATAACTTTAACTAACTCACTATTAACAAGTAGGTCGCTTGCTGGGTCAAATTGAGAACCAATTTGTGCCATTCTGTCTACTTTAGTGTTTTGGGTCCTGGGGACAACTTCAATATTGAAGGCATCAAAACAATCTATTAGATCCCAAATCCTATGATGGTAAGACCTCATTCTTACATTCTTTTCTATAGCTTTCTCTCTAATTTGTTTTACCACTAGTTCTAAGTCTCCTCTAACTATCAGATTCTTAATTCCTATTTTCATGGCCAACATAAGACCATGCACTAAAGATTCATATTCAACATCATTATTAGTGCAAGAAAACTAAAAGTGTATAGATCTTAGAATTTTCTCACCATTTGGGGTAGTGAGGCAAATACCTGCTCTAGCACCATTTTTGCTTCTAGTCCCTTCAAAATTTAAAGTCCAGATTTCATAGTTTCTTCTAGATTCTTCATTTTCAGATACCTCTTTTCTCATAACATTTAGAATTTCTTGGCCTTCCTCAAAAATGACATATGTACCTAGATCGGTAGAATCATAGTTTCAATAAGGATCACTCTGCATCATGGTCATTAATTGACTATTTTCCTCTTCTTGTTGGTCATGTTCAGTCTAGTCAGCTAATTCTTCCACAAAGACTCTCTCTTCCTTATTCATCATGGCATTAGATGCTTCTATCCTTGGGGCTAGTTCATCAGTGATATGATCATTGGACAAAGGTTCTGACAACACTTTCATCTTTGTTCCATACTTGGTTCTCAAAATTAGATGTGACATATATCCTATCTTAGCTGTAAAATCTCTAGATAGGCATAGACCAAAGACAGGGGGAATATCTATGACACCACTACATCCTGTTTAACAATTATGTTGGGGCAAGTATACAATTGCAATGGGAGTTGCTTGATCCTTCCTATAGTTTGGACAGACTTTCCATCTAATTGTATGACTCCTCTAGTAAGTGGCTCATATTTTACCTTTAAAGCATCTATTATCTACTTTGGCATGACTATAGTACTAACTCTAGAATCTATCATTGAGTTATGCAGCAATTTCTTTCCCACTATTAAAGTCAGATAAAATGGATCTAGCTTAGATTTACCTACCTTTGGTTTTTTGTTCAACAGAACTACTATCTGTAAAGGTGTAATGTCTTTATGTTGAGTCTTTCCTTTATCAGCAACTCCTTCTTTAGCACTAGTAGATTTAGAGCTCACCTGTCTTTGTAATGCTTCTTGTAACAATGTTTTTTGCTCAGGAATAGCCAGCATGTCCCAGATTGACACATGCGCTGGGGTCTTTTTCAACTGCTCTACCACATTCATAGGTCTTTGTGCTTGTGTATTTAGGTAGTAAGGATATCTTGTTCTTTCCAGCATCTGACTAGAGGCTGCTTGAGGCACTTCCTACCTAGGGACTAGATTATAATGATTTTGGAAAGGAGGAGCTCCAACAGTCTCATTCTTTGTGACTTTAGGTTGTTCCATCATTCTTCTCTTTGATTTGGTATAATAATTAGATTGTACCAAGGGCTCCTTGGAAGTAGATGTCTCATTTAAGAACACTGAATCTTCATCTTCAATCCATGAAAATAGAGCATGCTGAGGGGCAATTTCCTCTTCTTGCTAAATAGACATCCCCTGCATCTAAGCCATCATCACTACATTCTAGACACCAAGTGACTGATATGGAGGAGTATTAGATGCCATGACTTGACTTTTTCCTCTTCTTTGTTCTACTATTTTTTGATGTAAATTACCTCTGGGACAATCTCTAGGCATATGGGCATTGTTGCAAGGGAAGCACCAGGCATTGGTGTCTCCTACTAAATTATTTTGTCCTGGAACTATTTCTCTATTGGGATTATGAAGAACAACCTATAGATGTGTGGGGATTGTGATCAATTGGTTTGATTATTGAGGATTATTTTGCCTTTGAGGACCTTGATATTGATTTGATTGATAGGGGGTCTATTTCCTTGGAAACCTTGGTAAGAAGGATTTGGATAGGAAGTTTGTTTCCTTTTGAGATTAATTATTTCATTTGAAAAGGTCTTGAGGGTATTATTGACATCGTCCATTTCAGATGGTTGAGCACAAGGTGTTGCCACACTGGGCTGTTGAGGTGTTGGGAATGTATACATAGACACAGGTGGAACTGCAAGATTAGGAGATTCTTGTGGCAAGGGGATGGAGATTTCTGGGAACATGGGCATAGGAGGCCATGGATGCAATTTTCTAGCATCTATCAGGTTGTTCTCAGCCTTAACAACTAATTCATATGCTTCTGGCAGAGTCTGACCTTCCAGGGACTGAATCATTACAGATATATTAGAATTAAAAGGTTTGAGGTAGAAGACAATAGCTATACCTAATGGTGGCCTTGTTGTAGCAAGAATTTTGTCCCAGGTCTTTTGAAACTTTGTGTTTAAATCAGTTATGGCTTCTTGTGGTTCCCTCTTTATGGTGATTAATTGTTGTAGCAGAGATGATTTGTCACCCTTCTCACTAAATCCTGCAAAACAAGCATCACCAAGCTGATCCCATTAGATATTGTATTTGGGGTCAAGGATCTATACTAGTCCAGAGCTTTCCCTTTGAAAGAATATGCTAATAATCTGACTGCTAAATTATGTACAATAATAACGTACATTGTACAAACATCTAATACATCTTGAAGATGTTCTCCGGGTGTCTTAAAATCCTCTCCACTAAAGGTCCCACCGGGCATGCCAAAAACTATTGATGTTTAAAATTGCATAGGTTCCAACACCAACATGGGAAATTTTAAGAATGTGGGACTTGCTACTTGAAACAACCTCCAAATTTTAAAGAAGATGGCTCTTCCTATTTTAATGGGGTTTTGAGCAAAGGTAAGGGAAAAGAAATAGGATTACAGATACAATAAGAAAAATCTAAACTATGGCGATGTACCTAAATGAAAAGTATTCCTCCAATTAGCACGGTGAACCAATCCTTAAGATGCAGCTATATTAAACAACAGATATTACATGATTAATATAAACAGATTGTAAATGAATAAGATCAAAGGCTAAACTCAGATAAATTTTGTAAAGACATAGATAATATGGACAAGGGCACAGAATAGAGTTCCTTTCATTAATATTCCAGCAACATAAGAGGCACAGTAACATGCATAGGTATATTAACCTTCTTATTAGAAATAACAAAATTAAGGCAAATGATACAATCTGGTCACTACAAAATATCTGAATTCTCTACTTAATTCTTGATAACACTTCTCCAAAGTTTGATCCCCCTTCTATTACAATTGCTACATATTTATAACCATGGACTTGGCCCAAGATTGCCTGCAACAACCCAAATCTTCAAAAAATAGAACTAGAGCTAACTAGGAGTCTTCTACTATTAGGATCTCTTGAATATGTAACTGCTTTATCTCGCACACTCATTGGCTAAGGAACAATATATGTGGCACTCTAACTATATTACTGTTAAGACACATGGCAACACCCTTGGGCTTATAACTCCTTTTCCTTCAAAATGAAACACATAGAAAAGTGCCACCTATCGTACTCTACTTTATCTTGGAATTGATACGTGTCTCTCTCCGCTAAGCACTTAAAAATGTATCTTTATGCCCATGAAACTTACTGCTATGAGATCTATCACCATTTGCAACACTTAGAAACTGAGATATAATTATGGGACCCACTATATATGTCACTTAACTATCTGCATAGAGAAGTAAAACTAGGACACATGGCACCTTTTGCATGAAACAAAACTAGACACGTGACGCTATTTGGTAAAACAAGTAACTTATGAAAAAGGTTTCAATGAATCTCTCGAAGACTGACACTTGTCACACTCTGGTGCAACTGAAAATCAAAATGCCACAACTCGAGAGCATTGAAATAAAAGAAGTCCCTCCTCTAGTGTTGCCACATGGTGGTCTCCACAACAAGCATGAAACTATGTCTTAAAACTATGGCCCACCATATTTATGCCAGTACTAACAAGCTTTGATTAAAAGAAGATACATGCAACATTATCTTCTTAAAGCTCCAGATGACACACGACAAATTCTACTAGTGAGCAGCACAAAAGAAACCTTTTAGAAACTACCTCCAGTGTTAACATGTGGCGAAGTCCGCATCAAGTATGAAACTTAACAAAAATAAGACTGCTACCTGATACATGGTACACTCCACTGCTTCACTGAAAGAAAAGAAACACGTGGCAGCTTCTGCTTAAAGCTTAATACTGCTTTGTTTGTTGTGGCTTAGACACTTGGTACGATCTGTGCACATGAAAACACATAGTCACAAATATGTAAACTACTAAAATATATTGCAACACTGCTGAAACAAAATGTAGAGTTTTTTAAGCTCTACACATTCATCATTGATCTCTTAGTATACCTTCAAAGCCCCAAAGCATAATAATCAACTACTGAGAAATGTAGAGCTCAAAACTATTACCCTGTCACTATGAAACATTGTCAGACTGCAATCTGGTAAAGAACATCTTGTAGAATGAAACCAAGGAAACTTCAGAAGCTACAACTCTTGATTTAGGAAGCCATGATATTTATCTTTTCTAATCCAAAACCACAAGACAAACTTTTTCATAGTGGAGGAATGTGGACCATTTTGCTTCTGAACTGTGCATTGTTTCTACTTTAACTTTGTCTATTTGGACTTCGACAATTCTTCATATAACTTTTGGAGGAAGTCAGAACCTGGAGACTTAAACAAGTGACCACTAAGTAGTTATGAACAACATACTTGATCTACATACAAGTGCTAGTAACTGTGGAGGCATACCACCACAAACAATATTACTCTACATACTTCCCATACTTAGTTAGATCTTCTTCCAAAGTGAGGTCTCTTTTCCATACCCGTGCACATTGTCTTGTTTCCATTAATGACAACAATTGAACATCCATCAGAATAGTGTCTCTTGTAAACAATCTCCCCCTTTGGCATTGATGGCAACACTCAGTGAAAAATGCTTGTGTTGCTCCCCCATACTTTGTACACTCTGGTTTTCCATTCTCCTTTAGATGTATGCTTATTTTTCACTAGTTTTCCTATCCCCCTTTGACATCAATGGCAAAGGTGTGTGTACAAAATTGTGTCAAAAATTCTTCAAAACTATCATATTCTACCGCATATATATAGGTAAACATTCCCATCTCAATTTATGGTTGAAGGGAGAATATCATTATAGATAGTCTTTATCAGAGCTATCTCTCCATTCCATCTATTCCATGCACTCTCCAAAATATGTATGTGGCCATTTATTAGAAAGACTAACTTTTCTACCTTCTGTACATTTGATTTGTATCAATTAATGCTTGTGATTTTAAGGCTTCTTCTACCATATTATCCATAGAATCAATTTTTTAACTTATTAGCCCCCTTAGCTAGCACAACCTATCTTTGACTTCTTCCCTTTTCTTCATCAAAGTGCTTAAATTGTTGTGAATACTTACAACCTGTGTCTCTTTGGTACTTATTGACTCAACTATCAGATTATATGTGTTAGAGATATTAAGTAGTTTGAGTTCCAAGTCCTTGATTTTATCCTCTAATTTCTTTGTAACTTCTAGCCAAGATAAGCAAAATTTATATATTTTACAAGCTTCTTCAATGTCATTCTAAATGCATTTTATTTTTTTTTCAATAGAGTTTCATCATTTGCTAACATGGTTTTTAATTTAACCAGTCTCTTATCATCAAACTCTTTTCTAACTTTTGCCTCTGTAGATTTTTCAAATGATTCAAAATGTGTACTCATTGAGTTTAGTAGCCTCTTGAGTTGATTAGTTGAGGATAATAAAGTATCCTTCTCGAATGTCGGAATCATCTTCTCCAGAATGTTGGATGCATCATTGATCAATTTACTATCTTGAATATGTGATTTTAGGATTTCCTCCTATGCCTTAGCTTGAATAATTGATACTAATTTGAACTTCTGTACAGGTGACATTGAGGGTAGATTAATTGGTCCTTGAAGAAGTTCAAATTCATCTAGATCTTGTTGTCCCTCAGAATCAACTAAGACAACTATAATTCTCTTACTCTAGAAGATACTTCTTCTTGACTTTGCTCTAGAGGATCCATGTCAATGTCTTCTTATTGACCAATATTTTGCTCTGATGCAGGCCTCTCCTTAGATTTCTCAGGGCTTTTCTCTTCCTCTTGTTCTTCCATTTTTGGAGAAATAGTATAAGTTTGTTCTAAGCCTTGATGTGTGCTAACTTCCAAAATAGATGTGTTATCTCCAATATCAGTTTCCTCTCTATTATAAATGGTTAGAAGATGATGTTCCTTCAACACTCTTAGAATGATTTCCTCTGTCTCCTTCACCACTTTCTCAATGTCATCTGACATGAGAGTATTCACTCTTCTCTTTGTCTTGAACTCCTTGCCGAGTGCTTTGGAGATGTTTGATTTTTCTTCTAGGGAAATCTCTGGACATAGTTTTATCAAAGTATGATCTTTGAGTTCAAGGACTTTTGCCATTGCAGCCTCTTTTCTAGTAGACATTATACTACTCAAACTATCTAGAAGATCAGTTATTATCTCAATTAGGGCCTTGTTGTAAATGTTTAGGTATTCTATAATAGAAGTCTCAATGATTCTCTTATCCAGATCATTATATTCATCATACAATTATGCAATGGGTTTTAGATTACCATCCATTGTTATGGATTTGAGAACATCTTCAAGGATTATAGTTGCTTCTTCTATCTAAGGTACATCTTGCTTTTGCTTTTTCATAGGTTTACCCTTACTAGAGGGTTTCTTTTTGCTAGTTTCGGAGGCTTTTGTAGCCTTAGTTTTCATCTTCCTTACTTCTTCATATGATTATGTTTCTTCTTCATCAACCCTTATAATTTCATGCATCCTTTTTGTTTTGGTTTTCACCCTTTTTTGCCTAGGTGCCTCCATACTTGTAGATTGTGTGGGACCAGAGGACATAGATGTTGAACCTCTTGTCATTCTTTTTGATATTTCAGTCTTCTCCAGTTTCTTCTTAAGCTCTTCTAGAGCCTTGACTAGTTCACTTTCTTCTTTTTCTTTTATAGCCCTTTCAGCTTGTACTTTTTCCCTTGCTCCTTTTACTTGTTCTTTTGTGAAGCCTTGTTTCATGGCATAATCCTCCACTATTTTCCTAGCCTTTCTTGAGATTATAGGTTTTCTTGTTTCAACAGGCATTTTTGCAATTAATTCCTCATAAGTCCCAAATCTTTCTTCATTGAGATCTCTTGGTTTGTTTAACATGTGTCGAACATAGTTTTCCAATATTCCATCTACCTCATATCCCATAGGCATGACCCATACTATTCTAGGCTAAACAACCTCCATCAAGCATTGATCTTTTGTCACAATAAAGCATAGTGTCCTTGTATTTTTCAACAACTGCTCTAGGGATTCTTTCCCTAGATTGCATTGACTTCTAAATGTTTTTGAAATAGCCCTAGAGGGATGTGTTCTGGGCATCAAGACTACCTATGCTATTAATATGATTTCTAATTTGAACTGCATTATGATGCAGAGGCATCCACACTATAACCTTCGCATATAGCATGAATGTCTGCAGACCAACCTCATCATCATCATCTTCGCCATCATCATCATATTCCCTAAAACTACCAACATCATCATCATATTTTGCGTTACACAGTCAGCATCATCATATTTCAGACGATCACAATCATCCTCCTGCCGACTACTGTTCACCTTCTCCGCCAGTCGCCTATCATCATCATGATATTCAGCGGCGCACACATCCTCCGGTTGCACTGTTCATCAGGCGCCGAACTCCATCGGCATCATCATGACCTTCAACACTCTCTTCGTCAGCAGGATATCCAAATATCCGGTTGCTCAAATATCCTGATGACGATCAGTTCAGTACCTTCCCTTCGATGCTCCGCTAGCCGACGATCCAAACAACAGCATCATGATCTGCTTTATCCGGTCCTCTTCGAAACCTCCTGATGATGTTAATACACTTTCTGCCGATGCCGATACTTAACCACTTAACAACGGCAGGATAAACTCGCACAGGGGGATATCTCAATATCCTGATGACGATGACGTCATATCCTGATGACGATGACGTCACCCGATATCCTGATGACCTCTTCAACACTTAGTCGAAAAAAACAAACTTTCCCTTCCGCATCTACTCGCGATACGCGGATGTTTGGCACTCCCGATATGATGATCCTGATGCCGATACATGCACTTAGTCTATGTCCGACCTAAACATCCTGATGCACTCGCAACATGAAAACTCCAACAGTTTCATGACCCGATCTTCTTCCTGATGCCGATGCACTCCTCCTCGGCTCCTCCAGATGATGATCACCCCGATGAACTTGCACTTCATGCAATCGACATCATCATGCTCTCCTCCACTTATCAGGATGACGATGCCTAACCCGACTGCAGGATATTTGCAGAAATATCCTGATGATGCCGTCTTGACGAACTTCTTCACTTAGCGAAATTTCACTTCGCCGATCCTCCAGGGATGACCCGATCCAGTCTTAGGATGATCTTCGACACTCTGTCTTATCAGCTTGACCTAGCACATGAGGATGCTAGGCTCCTCAACATCTGTCGACCGCGATCCTGCACACCTGTATGCAAACAAACAAACTACCTACTAACCTACTGTACATTACCATTCCACCGATCAGATGAGTCAACCGGTGGAATGGATCAGGAAATCCATGAAGTCTCTCAAACCAGCAAATCAATCAAGTAATGGAATTACAACCAGAGCAAGAACACAAACAGGATCACTTTATTGATTTCAAAGATGCAATACAATATGATCAATCTCTCTCTCAGTCTCACTCTCTGCAACCTAGCTCGATCGATGATATCTGTCTGTATATGCAATATCAAACGATCTCATGCTTATAAAGACTTTCCTACGAGTACTACTGACCCGACTCCAAGCGGCTGGGAACTCTCCAAGCGGCTGGGAGATCCCACCGAACATACATCATGACAGCTGTTATAACTAACTAGCTAAAAATAGCAAAAGCCCGGTCAGCATGATCTTATCATGATCAGCATGACCTTATTACATGCATTTGGTCTAACAGACCTTCTTGGAAACACAAACAAGACCTATAACTACTAACTGCCTTATGAAGGCCAGCTGTCAGGTAGGTGCTCCTGCACCATACTCCCCAACAGAAAAGAACTCATGTCCCATGAGTTTAGTATGTGGAAGTCCTCCACCTCTACCCTTTGCCTTGTCAATCTTCTGACCTGCTCCAGCTTTATCTGCTGCTGACTCTTGGCTGCTCCAAGCCTTCTGAACTGTGACTTGCTTGCTGGCAAGTAAATCTGCATGCCTGGTGATGTAGGCTTTTCTCTCACATACCCTGTGTTTGTCAGGTTGCCTGACCAGAACCTCTGTCTGAACTGCCTCTGTGGTGTTCAACTGTATTTTTCGTTCAATCTGAATAGGACAAGCAATAGTCCCAACTATGACAGCATCCTTGTCATGCTTCTGAACTGGTTGCTGTTTGCACCCCTGTTTCTGAACCTGCTGCTGACCTCTGTCAGTCACAACTGAAACTGTCTTCAACTTGTTGTCTGTAACAACTCCTTTCTCTGCAGTATCCTAAACTGTCTTCATGCCTGCTCCTCTAGGCATCTGCACATACTCCTTCTTTCCCATTAAAATGATTTGAGCTACCTTCTGTACTACAGCTTTTGCCTGCAATGGCATCAACTTAATAATCTTCCCATCCTTCTTGATGGTATAGGTATTAGCATACCTATCATACAGTACTCTTCTGTCAAATTGCCATGGTCTACCTAACAGTAGGTGACAACATTCCATAGGCAAAATATCACATAAAATTCTATCCTGATATGGTCCAATCTGGAAATCCACATATGCCTGTTCAGAGACAAAAAGTGATTGCCTATCACTCACCCAAGATGTCTTGTAAGGGTGTGGATGTGGAATCCTGTCCAGCTTCAGTTTATCCACCATTTCCTGAGATACCATGTTGTCTATTGAACCAGTATCAATGACAACCTTACATACTTTACCTTTGCTCTTACAGGTGGTCTTGAAAAGAGCTCTTCTTTGCATCATATCCTTTGATGCCTGCAAACTAATTCTCCTTAACATCAGTGATTCTCCACTCTTTGGATATCCATAATTCTCAGGACCTTTGTTTGAACTCTGTGCACTTTCTTCTACTTTCTCTTCTTGTACCAGTTGTACTCTCTTGTCACTAGTTCTATCATTTCTGGATGATGAACCTTTGTTTTCTGGACATTTGAAAGATGGATGACCAAACTCTCCACAGGTGTAACACTTTCCTGAAAATGTAGTAGAACCTCTACCACCTCCAAATCTTCCTTTATTGCCTTTCCATCCACCTCTGAAATCAGACTGCCCTTGTCCTTTACCAGTGTCTTCTTGACCCTCATTAGTTTGCTTTTGTGTAGGGGCTGTTCCTCTTCCCCTATTGTTTCCTCTTCCTCTCATGGACTTATCATGTCCTCTATTCATCTTTTCTTCAATCCTGATTGCCATTTGATAACAATCCTCCACATTCTTAGGGTTAGCTAACACTAACTCATCCTGTATGTTAAACCTCAAACCAGCCAAGTACCTAGCCACCTTTTCTACCTCATTCTCATGATGACCAGATCTCATACTTAATAGATAAAATTCCTCAGTATATGATTTCACATCCCTGTCTTTCTGCTTCAAAAATTGCAGCTTCTTAAACATTTGGATTTCATAATCCCTTGGCAAGAATTTTCCCTTGATCCTTGCTACCATCTTATCCCAAGAAGTGATCTTAGACTTCCCTTGTTTCCTTCTCTCAGATTGTACATAATCCCACCAAACCAAAGCATGACCTCCTAACTTGGTCTTTGCAATCTTTACCTTCTGATCCTCAGCAACATCTTCACATTCAAAGTGATTATCCAGTGCAGCAATCCAATCTAACAATTCATCTTCATTCAAACTTCCAGTATACTTGGTAACATCAACCTTTACCTTAGGTTTTTCACTCTGTACTGCCTTTAACAGTTTTGCCAATCTCTGGTCTTCAGCATCCAGATCTTCAGCTACCTCTTCATACTCCTCAACAGTATCTGCATCTTCTTCAGACTCACTGTCTTCTACTTCCCTCTTTTTGTTCTTTTCCAGGGCTGTCAGCCTGGCTTGAAGTGCTTCAGCAAGCTCCTTCATCTTCCTCATCTCTCTAGCATGTTTCTCCTTCATCTCCTGCAGTTCTCTTGCAGTACCACTACCTTTAGGAGGCATTTTGTCAACCTCTCAATCAACACACAACACACAATTCACTCTACCTCTGCCCTTTCGGTGACAGAATCAACACACAACAGCCCAGACCTTTTGCTGAGCTCTGATACCACTATGATGCAGAGGCATCCACACTATAACCTTCGCATATAGCATGAATGTCTGCAGACCAACCTCATCATCATCATCTTCGCCATCATCATCATATTCCCTAAAACTACCAACAGCATCATCATATTTCGCGTTACACAGTCAGCATCATCATATTTCAGACGATCACAATCATCCTCCTGCCGACTACTGTTCACCTTCTCCGCCAGTCGCCTATCATCATCATGATATTCAGCGGCGCACACATCCTCCGGTTGCACTGTTCATCAGGCGCCGAACTCCATCGACATCATCATGACCTTCAACACTCTCTTCGTCAGCAGGATATCCAAATATCCGGTTGCTCAAATATCCTGATGACGATCAGTTCAGCACCTTCCCTTCGATGCTCCGCTAGCCGACGATCCAAACAACAGCATCATGATCTGCTTTATCCGGTCCTCTTCGAAACCTCCTGATGATGTTAATACACTTTCTGCCAATGCCGATACTTAACCACTTAACAACGGCAGGATAAACTCGCACAGGGGGATAACTCAATATCCTGATGACGATGACGTCATATCTTGATGACGATGACGTCACCCGATATCCTGATGACCTCTTCAACACTTAGTCAAAAAAAACAAACTTTCCCTTCCGCATCTACTTGTGATACGCGGATGTTTGGCACTCCCGATATGATGATCCTGATGCCGATACATGCACTTAGTCTATGTCTGACCTAAACATCCTGATGCACTCGCAACATGAAAACTCCAACAGTTTCATGACCCGATCTTCTTCCTGATGCCGATGCACTCCTCCTCGGCTCCTCCAGATGATGATCACCCTGATGAACTTGCACTTCATGCAATCGACATCATCATGCTCTCCTCCACTTATCAGGATGACGATGCCTAACCCGACTGCAGGATATTTGCAGAAATATCCTAATGATGCCGTCTTGACGAACTTCTTCACTTAGCGAAATTTCACTTCGCCAATCCTCCAGGGATGACCCGATCCAGTCTTAGGGTGATCTTCGACACTCTGTCTTATCAGCTTGACCTAGCACATGAGGATGCTAGGCTCCTCAACATCTGTCGACCGCGATCCTGCACACCTGTATGCAAACAAACAAACTACCTACTAACCTACTGTACATTACCATTCCACCGATCAGATGAGTCAACCAGTGGAATGGATCAGGAAATCCATGAAGTCTCTCAAACCAGCAAATCAATCAAGTAATGGAATTACAACCAAAGCAAGAACACAAACAGGATCACTTTATTGATTTCAAAGATGCAATACAATATGATCAATCTCTCTCTCAGTCTCACTCTCTGCAACCTAGCTCGATCGATGATATCTGTCTGTATATGCAATATCAAACGATCTCATGCTTATAAAGACTTTCCTACGAGTACTACTGACCCGACTCCAAGCGGCTGGGAACTCTCCAAGCGGCTGGGAGATCCCACCGAACATACATCATGACAGCTGTTATAACTAACTAGCTAAAAATAGCAAAAGCCCGGTCAGCATGATCTTATCATGATCAGCATGACCTTATTACATGCATTTGGTCTAACAGACCTTCTTGGAAACACAAACAAGACCTATAACTACTAACTGCCTTATGAAGGCCAGCTGTCAGGTAGGTGCTCCTGCACCACATTAGGTTTATCATTTATCTAGAATAGATTCTTCGTACCTGGCAACTCTTGGATGAAGTAGAAGAATAAATAATAATCAATGTACCATACTTGAATGGATATTTTTGCTCTTTGGTCTTCCTTAAATATTCCATTAGCTGTTGATGGAGCAGTTCACAAATATCATACTCTGCATCTTCTTTCACCATCTCAAATGCTATGTAGATTGTTGTACTAGAGACTGAATTCTCCCAGTTTGAGGAATAAACTTTGTATCCAATAACCATGGATGCAAATCTTACTACATGGTCTTTAATATCATTGATTGTTAGTGCCCTTTTGTCAAACTTCGCTCCGGTGGCTGTCATTACTGTATCATTCTTCACCGCTTTCATGGTACCAATCCGGTGGAGCTTAGTCCAATTACTAACCTTATAGCATCTTTTGTGATCTTAAAAGGTCTCTCAACCCACATGAATTCATCATGAACCCTGCTCGATACATACCAGACCCATTCATCCTCAATGAATATCAGAAAATCAATGTACTGGATGAATTTATTTGTTTCCAATGCCTTGTACTCACTCTTCAAATCACAATTCTCACCACACAATTGATTTAGGAATAATTTTATGAGTTTCCTTTTTCCATGTTCTTCTAGGGCAACATGACTATAAGCCCTAACATCCTTTGCATGCAAAACTCTATGTGGAATGTCTAAAAATGCACCCATTTGATCAACTTAGGTTGATTTGAATGGATGTTTCTTAAATTTCAGTTCAGCTTGCTTGATGATATCCACTACTTGTGGCGTTGCCATTTCTATGAATAATCAAACAAATTTGTGAAAGGGTTTCAAGTATAAAATACATGTTTGACCAGATTAGGGTTGTTCTTGATCTTGCCTTGAAATGCTTTGGAGAACACTGTAGTCACTTTGAATCTTGCTTTAGTTCACTTTAGACACTTGAGAGATGGAATGCAAAATGATTTCTCCTTCAAATACAATTCCTTTTAACCTTCGCATGCCAAAACCTAACTGTCATTAATGTCATCTTTCAAAAAGATGTCAAGCACTTTTTTGATAACCACAGACACTCTAGATTACTCTGCAGATCTTTGCAATTGATCTTCTTCTTCCAGAACTTCCTTTAAAAGATTTGTCATATGATTTTTTTCATCATATCTTTGTGTTGGATTCCAGCATTGGCTATCTAGCCAGGGGGTTAGAAATTTTAATGCAGCTCCCCCTAAGCCAGAGTTCCCAATTTATTTCTCGAAGGAAGTATCTGCACCAGAATCTAGTTTAGATCCATCCTTGGTATTGATAACATCTTTCTTAATCCAAACCTTGGCCATTTCTTTCTTAGTTTCAACTGGATCAACTTTTTCCTTTCCCTTATCATTCCTCTGCTCTATTTTCCTTTCTTTAGTATGGTAGTTTCTTTCCACATTCTTGCTTCTTCAAAACTTTGCAACATGACCAAACTTGTTGCAATTGTAGCACACAATACTTCCATGTCCTTGATTGAATGAATTCATCATTGATCTGCATTGATTAGCCATGTGTCCAAATCTATTTCATGCAAAACATATTCTAGTGAATGATTAAGTATTCCTTGAATTGTGAAAGCCATTACTTACCGAACTTCTACATTCACTTGATCTATGGCCAATTTTCTTACAATTGAAACATTGACCAGAAAATGATGGAACATTTTGATTCTAGTTTATTCTACTCCTACACTGAGTAGCCTTGTGACCAAACTTATTGTAATTAAAACAATATCCATTGAAAGATGGGTACCTTTGAGCATTTGGTTGTATGACCAAAGGTCTTCTAGGTCTTCTTCTTCGATTCCTAAAATGATTTCCTTTGTTTTGCTTCCTCTAAAATTTTTCTTGGCCAATTTTGAACTTTCTCCTTTCTCAAATCCTAAACCTTGTCATCTGAACTCTTCTGGCTTAAAATCAACTCCTCAAGCTTTGCAAAGCTTGTTTTGAATTTTTCTTTGTAGCTATTAGCTACTTCCAGATCAAATTTTAGAAGTAGCACTTCTTCATCCAAATTTTCACATTCCTCTAACTTATCCTCAACAACTTGATTCAGATGCCTTTCAATTTATTATTTCTTTTCAACTTCCAATGTCAAACTATTTAGGATATCATGTGCTTCATCTAATTGATCATTTAGCTCCTTGTTTTTTTCTTTAAACTTCCTGACTTGCTCTCTTAGCTTTAGGATGCATTCATCAACTTCATGAATATTAGCTTTTAGATCCCTAATTTCTACCTCAGATTTTTCAAGATCAATAAGCACTGCTTCTAGTTCTTTGTTGCTTTCATAATTTCCAAATCTTCTTACTTCCATGATTACACTACTCCAAATCTTCCTTAAGCTGTTAGGCCTCTTCCAAGGAACCTTGCTCCGATACAAATTGTTGATAGTAAGGAATACTGACGGGGGGGAGGGTGAATCAGTATTCCACAAAACCATTTCTTAACAAGTTTATTTAACCAATCTCCAAAATTAATAATATAAAAGCATAATAAAAATAGAAATAGCAACCATAAAGACATAACACATGAACACCAGGATTTTTATGTGGGAAACCTAGAAAGGGGAAACCCATGGTGAGTGTCAGCTCACAATATATTAATGTAGCACAATACTGGATTACAAGAAGGCTCACTACCTTAGGGCTCACTGCACTATGAAGAAGTGCTCACTGCACAAAGGCTCACTACTAAGAGAAAGGAAGATAAAAGGGAAGGTTTAGCTCATTGCCAACATGTGACTACTGAGAATGCATCTAAGAATGCTAAGGTACAGTTTCCCTTAAGCTTAATAAATAGACTCAAAAGTCTTCATAATGTTAATTCTACTATCTCTTGCTCTGCTTCACATATGCTATATTTTTCTACCCCACTGTCTTCTTTAGATCACAACTTAGCCTTAGATTAAATTTCCACTCTTATCATAATATATTCTCTACTCAATACCTCATCAATGCCGAAATCCATCGAGTATATATATCTGCAATTAGATTTACCACAAAAATAGGTTTGCCACCTAGACATGGAACGTGTAGCCAAGTGTTTCACCTTGTCGGCTCAAACTTAAGCACAAACAACAATGCTGACTCAAACAATCATATAGTAGTCTTCATATGAGTCAGAATCAATCATTCAATCACTTGAATTGATTGTTCAAACAATATTACTTCTCTGCATATCGATCTATCATGCTTGTCGGCTTGTTCCTCATGAACACACTTGATCAATTCAACTGTTACAACATAACTTCCACTGCGGATCAAATGAGACTCTAAAAATCATATTCAACATTCATCATTGATCTCTTAGTATACCTTCAAATCCATAGAGCATAATAATCAACTGCTGAGAAATGTGGACCTCAAAATTGTTACCCTGTCACTATGAAACATTGTCAGATTGCAAGACGGTAACGAACATCTTGTAGAATGAAACCAAAGGAACTTTAGAAGCTACAACTCTTGATTTAGGTAGCCATGATATGTATCTTTTCTAATCCAGAACCACAAGACAAACTTTTTCATAGCAGAGGAATGCAAACCATTTTGCTTCTGGACTATGCATTGTTTCTGCTTTAACTTTGTCTATCCGAACTTGGACAATTCTTCATATGACTACTAGAGGAAGTTAGAAACTGGAGACTTAAGCAAGTGACCACTAGTAATTTATGAACAACATACCTAATCCACATACAAGTGCCATTAACTGTAGAGGCATACTACCACAAACACTCTTACTTGCATACTTCCCATAGTTAGTCAAATCTTCTTTTGGAGTGAGGTCCCTTTACCATACCAGTGCACTTTGTCTTGTTGCTATCAATGACAAAAAATCAAACATCCATTAGAACAATGTCTCTTGCCAAAAAAATTCACTTCCAACCTCAACATATGGTCCCTTCCTATGTGCGGCATGTAGTCCAGCTAAAACCTTTCCAACATTAGTGTAATACACCCTCATGACTCCAATCTCCATGCATTTCATCCATCTCTACTAAACAATAGTCCCTAGAAGTTGGGGAGATTATTGATTTAGCATCTTCCATTTATTTAGTTGCCAACTTTGTGAGGCATGGGGCATCCATTGCAAATGTTGCCACCATATCTCCAAACTACATGTTTTTGGTAGCTTGACTAAGACACGAGAGAAAAGAGCATGCCCAAGGTGGAGAAATACTACGCCGAGACTGTATCTGCTCTCAATGATGTGCTCACAAAAATTGGTTGATTTGTGTATGACACAGAAATTGAGCATGAGAAACAAGTTAAAACACTAACATATTTCACCCAAAATCTAAGCTACCTCCAATTGAGCAAATAAAGGATGCATAAATAAAGGAAACTAAACAAAGCTAGTTACCATGCAAACTTTGTTGAAGTGGATGTACTCCTCAAATGGGCAGCATAACCTTTCTTCTCATGGATGTTGGGAATTAAGGTGTCTCAACCTTGGTAATTCCTTGTATTATTTCATTGTATTTATTATTTATTGCCTGTTGTATAATTTGGACATAAATCCTATGTTGTCATATTGTGGGAGTTGGCACGATGATGTCTCATCATACATGGCATATGACCTCATGTAAATTTTTCCTCACATGAGTAGATAAGCATTCCACTTAGTGGTAGGAATATTTTGTGATGTGTCAGCATCTTGGAATGTGTGTAAGGTAATATTGACTGAAATGGTCATGACAGATTCCTATGACAAAGTTATGATATGTAAGAGTTAAAAATAGAAGATCCTATGATAGGTATGGACATGTGTCAAGAAGTATCTTTGAAAAAGGCATCTTTAGGTGCCGCAAGGTGGACTATGACGTGTTGACGCAGAGCCACAGCTGGAAACATTAAGTGGGATGGTGGAATTTGATATTTCTTATTTCATCGGCAAGAGTTGCCTAAATGTCTTACCGACATATCCTATCAGCCAGAGAATAACCATCGGCCAACCAAACATAACTTACACTGATCGCTTACCTTGTGCCAATAAAGAATCAACTTTTCACCTATTGGTGGGACCTCCACTATCAGCGAACACCTTGAGTCTTTTGTCGATCTCTATTCTCTCCCTGACACTACCAATATCAGGCTCCACCATTGGCCAGACTATGACTATCGGCACCTCCTATACATCTCACCCTGATGAGCATTTTCGTTTATGTGCCTATCGGCAAAACATACATTGTCGATCACCTCGTGGAAAATCTCTCTGATGCTCCAACTCATGTCGATGCTAACAACCTTCGTCGTCGAGACTCCACTCGCTAGAAAAACATTCACCTCCTCTGCCGATCACTCCTCTTACTCCAATGCTATAGTGGATTGTATGTCTTAGCATACATACAATCAAATATACAACCACAAAATATACATCTGCAGAATATAGCTAGGAATATTCCCTCCGTCGGCGGTTGACCATTGACTTCGCTTTGTATCACCCAAATGTATATTTGAAATATACATTCACTATATGCAAACCACAAAATGCATTTGATGGATACGTAAAAACATGCAACTACAGTATACTCACAAAATGTATACAAAAGGTGTATACACGGAACTTGTATGACCTGATGTACAATTGCGATATACACAAAGATTGTATATTGACCCCTTATCAAATCCACAACATATAAACCCAATATATGAATGATAGATACACACGAAATGATCCTCAGATCCAAAAGTGATATACACATCAATTGTATATCCGAACTGTTTTACCTTTATACCTTTGAAACATGCATTTTTGACATGTTTTAACTCCTGATCTGCTTAGCGATATACACACAGGTATAAATGTGATATACACATAGACTGTATGTCGCATACAAAAGCTGTATATTCGTCAAATGTACATTTCAACAAAAACCCTTGAAACTTCACAAACTTCACGTAGAAAACACTGAGATCGGGCTGACCTATTTTCTAAGCAACCTTAACTTAGATTTTATCCTTTCAAACCCTAGCACATGAGGATGCTAGGATAAATCATAGCATGCTATCACTTGAGCCCAAAAACATGAAATGCAAAAATAGAAAAATGAAACTATAAACTAAACTATTGTACATGTCCATTCCACCGATTTAGAGAATCAACCGACAGAATGGATGAATGATTCCATCTCGACTACAAAACAAGAAATATGATCACACAGATAGATCAAAAATTAGATAAATGAAATAGCGAGATCTTCTTTATTCCAATATCAGAAGTGCATACAAATATCTAACTTCACAGTCCCACTGTACCACAACAGTCTGATCTCCAAACATAATCTCTCTATTTTTCATATGCAATGTTGAACTATCTCTAGCAAACTGATCTAGGGCATAAATAACTACTCCTCTCAAGTAGTATAGACTTGATTCCTAGTAGTTGGGAGACTTCTAAGCGGCTGGGAGAGGACAGCTAGCATAACAAACTATAACTGTCAACACACAATCCTAGATTGACTTAAAACATAAGAATTGGTCACATGGACCTTATTACATCCTAATGTAAAACATACTATAATTATACTTATTCTTTATGTCAAAGGGGTGCTCTTGCACCATACTCCCTAAAAGAAGAAATCTCAAGTCCACTTGAGATGAGAGTATGTAGGCCTGAACCATGTTGGTTGATCTGTTCTTCAGTCATCCATACTGCTTCTGAATCAGGTTTTCCCTTCCAAGCCACCAAATATTCTAAATATTCTTTGTTCCGGGTCTTCTTGTTCACTCTGGTGTCTAAAATCTTCTATAACTATGGTGGATCATGTTTTGGAATGTCATCAGCTATTGTATCCTATAGTAGTTCTTGTTCTTCATCTGGATTATGCTTGTATGGAGTTAAATCACATACATTGAATATAGGTGATAAACCAAGATCAGAAGGAAGTTGTATCTCATAAGCATTTGGCCCACATTTCTTCAAAATCTGGCATGGTCCAATCTTCCTCTACATGAGTTTGGTATATTTACCTTTAGGAGGTCTATCCTTTTTCAAATGAACCCATACCAAATCTCCAACATCAAACTATACATCTTTCTTCTTTTTATCAGCATACTCCTTATACTTCAAGGTAGTTTGTTGGAGTTGGTTTTTGACCTGATCATGTACCTCTTTTAAAAGGTACATGATGTAGGTAGATCTCTCAGCTCCAAAATACTTCTTGGATGTATCCCATACACTATTTTAAAAGGTGATTTCCCTGTACTCCTATTGACAGTATCATTATAGGAAAATTCTGCCTGTGGTAGGATATTATCCCACTTGTCTCCATGCCGTCTTGTCAAACATCTGAGCAAATTCACTAAGGAACAATTGACCACTTCAATCTGTCCATTCGTTTGAGGATGATAGGTGGATGAGAAAGACAAATTTGTTCCAAGCTTCTTCCAAAGAGTCCTCCAAAAATGACCAATGAATTTTACATCTCTATCTGACACTATGTATTCATACTACTTCTTTGAAAAACAAATCTGCAATATATGAAGCATTAGCAGTGGTTTTGAATGGCAAGAAATGTGCCATTTTGCTGAATCTATCCACTACAACAAAAACACTATCATATCCCTTTCTAGTTCTGGGTAAACCCAACACAAAATCCATACTGATACTTTCCCATGGTCTAGAAGGAATGTGTAATGGCTGATATAGATCTATTAGTGGATCTCCCTTTTGCTTTCTAACATATCACACATGTCTCCACAAATTTTCTGACATCTGATTGTAACCTAGGCCAATAATAATGTCTTCTAACAAGATCAAGAGTCTTGTCTAAACCAAAATGTCCTGCCATAGCTCCACAATGTTTCTCTTTAATGATGTTCAACCTCATAGAACACCTTGGAGTACACAATTGTCCACCTTTGAATAGCAATCCATCCTGGATCAAAAATTCAGAGAAGTCAGCATGATATTTATCTCCAAAAGAAGCACATGCCTGATATATCTCTCCAAAATCTTCATCATCATCATACATGGTCTTCAAGGAATCAATGCCAACACTTTCCAATTGAATCTGGTTGACTGTTAGAGCTCTCCTTCTCAAAGCATCAACTACCTTATTTTTGACTCCTTTCTTATGCTTCAATGTGAAAGTAAAAGCTTGCAAAGTTTCTACCCACTTCATATGCTTGTGGTTCAACTTTTCCTAGCTGTTGATAAAACTTAAAGCCTGATTATTTGTGAATACTATGAATTCTTTTGGCATCAAGTAATGCCTCCACTTTTTGAGTGACTGGACTAGGGCATACATTTCTAAATCATATGATGAATACCTCTTTTTAGCATCATTGAGCTTCTCACTGAAAAATGCAATCAGACCTGTGTCTAATAATTCCTCAATTTGTCTTGCTACTTCTACATTCTGCTCTGGAGTTAGCTTGTATGCTACTTTGTTTGGAAGTGTAGATCCTGGGATTAGATCTATGCAATGGCTGATATCCCTTACAGGTGGCAGGGATCTTGGCATTCCATCAGAAATGATGCCTTTGTACTTATCCAATAGCTCTTGGATAGCTGGGTCTATGAACCTCTGCTTCTTCTCTTTCTTGACTTCTTGCTGCTATTCTCTATTCACTGTCAGACATGGAATTAGGGCATATGCAACTGCACCTTCTGCTGCTACTTCTTTCATGAATTGTTTTCCTTCCATCAACATTACCTTCACCTCTTTTCCTTTTGATTTCTCCTCCTTCTCTGTCCGTGGGATCAACTCTATCACCATACCATCTTTAGTGATTGTATAGGTGTTCTTAACACCATCATGGCGTGCCTTCAAGTCATACTGCCATGGTCTTCCAAATAAAAGATGGCAAGCATCCATCTTAGTAATATCAAACAATAACCTGTCTTTATATGCTCCAATTTGAAATTCTACCCAAGCTTGCTCTTCTACAACTGTTTGCTGACCTTAGGTAAGCCATGAGACTTTATATGGGGATGGGTGAGGCAATCTTCTAAGCTTAAGCTTTGTTACCATTTCATCAGATACAAAATTTTTAGTAGAACCAGAATCAGTCAGAACTTTACATGCCTTACCTCCTACCTTGCACGTGGTTCTGAAAAGAGACTTTCTTTGCAGGGGTTCTTTGTCAGGTATCTTCATGGTGGTCATTGTTCTCCTCATCATCAGAGATTCTCCACTCTCTGGATATCCATAATTGTCAGGAGCATTCACACTCTGAAAAGTGTTTGAGCCTATTGCACTTTGACTATTAGGTTCTTGAATCATATTCATTCTCCTTTCTCCTGTTGAACTTGTTCCCTTTTCTGGACATCTACTAGCTATATGGCCTTCTTTATTGTAGTTATAACATCTGATAGATCCTCTGCCCTGAGATCTTCCTCTGAAAGGTCTTCTGCCTTTGAAGTTTTCTTGTTGATTGTAACTTCCTCTCTGGTTTTGACTGTTATCTACCTTGCTATTGTTATGACTGGATTCTCCCTAATATCCAAATCCATGTCCTCTGCCTCTGAAAGGACCTCTTCCATCTCTTTGCTATTTTCCTCTTCCTCTATTGTTTTGTTCTTGTCTCCTCTTTAACTTCTCTTCCACTTTCAATGCTAACTGAAAACATTTCTGAACTGTATCTAGGTTATGCAGATTCAAATCTTCCTGAATGTTGAACCTCAATCCATTAAGGTATCTGGCTACCTTTTCTTCCTCACTCTCTTTTACTTTTGTCTTGACACAAAGCGTCATGAACTCTTCTGTATATGAGCTGACATCTAGCTCCTTCTGCTTCAAATTTTGTTTCATCTTATGCAATTGGATGCTGTAATCTAGTGGAACATAGGCTTCTTTCACTAAAGCCATCATTTTCTTCCACATAGAAACTCTACGCTTTCCCTCTTGTACTCTGTCATCTTGGACAAAATTCCACCAAGTCAATGCAGCCTCTTTCATTTTTGATTAGGCTATCCTTACCCTCTGGTGTTCTAGTATCTCCTCTGTCTCAAAGAAATTGTTTAAGGAGTCTATCCACTCCATCACCAAATCAGGATCCATCTTTCCTGTAAACACTGGAAAATCCAGTTTCACATCCATGGTTCTCCTCTCCATGGATTTGAGGGCATCAATCAAAGGTCTCTAGTCTATAGGAACATCTACCTTGTTCCACTTAGGGATCTCCTCTTCTTCCCTATCTTCTTCTTTACCAGAACCTACTCTGTCCCTCAACTTCTCCAACTCATCTTTCAATCCTGATTCTCAGCCTTTACAACAATGCTCTCTACAATCTGCTTCCTTACCAAAACTACCAACTCAGCATTGGTCATTCTTGCCAGAATCTCGAATGTTTCTTCTTCACTTGACATCTTATAGTCTTCAAATCTCCCCAGAAGATTCTTCCTTCACTCTGATACCACTTTGACACAGAGCCATAGCCAGAAATGTTAAGTGGGATGGTGGAATTTGATATTTCTTATTTTATCGGCAAGAGTTGCCTAAATGTCATACCGACATATCCTATCGTCTAGAGAATAACCATCAGCCAACCAAACATAACTTACACCGATCACTTACCTTGTGCCGATAAAGAATCAACTTTTCGCCTATCGGCGGGACCTCCACTATTGGCGAACACCTTGAGTCTTTTGTCGATCTCTATTCTCTCCCTGACACTACCAATACCAAGCTCCACCATTGGCCAGACTATGACTATCGACACCTCCTATACATCTCACCCCAATGAGCGTTTTCATTTATGTGCCTATTAGCAAAACATACATTGTCGGTCACCTCGTGGAAAATCTCTCTGATGCTCCAACTCATATCGATGCTAACAACCTTCGTCGCTGAGACACCACTCTTCGGCAAAACATTCACTTTCTCTACCGATCACACCTCTTACTCTGATGCTACAGTGGATTGTATGTCTTAGCATACATACAATCAAATATACAACCACAAAATATACATCTGTGGAATATAGCTAGGAATATTCCCTCCGTTGGCGGTTGACCATTGACTTTGCTTTGTATTGCCCGAATGTATATTTGAAATATACATTCACTATATGCAAACTAAAAAATGAATTGATGGATACACAGAAACATGCAACTGCAGTATACTCACAAAATGTATACAAAAGGTGTATACACGGAACTTGTATGACCTGATGTACAATTGCGATATACACAAAGATTGTATATCAGCCCCTTATCAAATCCACAACATATAAACCCGATATGCGAATGACGGATACACATGAAATGATCCTCGGATGCAAAAGTGATATACACATCAATTGTATATCTAAACTATTTTACCTTTGTACCTTCGAAACATGCATTTTTGACATGTTTTAACTCCTAATCTGCTTAGCGATATATGCATAGGTACAAATGCGATATACACATAGACTGTATGTCACATATAAAAGTTGTATATCTGTCAAATGTACATTTCAAAAAAAACCATCAAAACTTCACAAACTTCACACGGAAAACACTGAGATCAGGCCGACCTATTTTCTGAGCAACCTTAACTTAGATTTTATCCTTTCAAACCCTAGCACATGAGGATGCTAGGATAAATAATAGCATGCTATCACTTGATCCCAAAAACATGAAATGTAAAAATAGAAAAATGAAACTATAAACTAAACTACTGTACATGTCCATTCCACCAATTCAGAGAATCAACCAGCAGAATGGATGAATGATTCCATCTCGACTGCAAAACAAGAAATATGATCACACATATAGATCAAAAATTAGTCAAACGAAACAACGGGATCTTCTTTATTCCAATATCAGAAGTGCATACAAATATCTAACTTCACAGTCCCATTGTACCACAATAGTCTGATCTCCAAACACAATCTCTTTGTTTTTCATATGCAATGCTAAACTATCTCTAGCAAACTGATCTAGGGCATAAATAACTACTCCTCTTGAGTAATACAGACTTGATTCCCAGTGGCTAGGAGACTTCCAAGTGGCTAGGAGAGGACAACTAGCATAACAAACTATAACTGTCAACACACAATCCTAGATTGACTTAAAACATAAGAATTGGTCACATGGACCTTATTACATCATAATGTAAAACATACTATAATTAGACTTATTCTTTATGTCAAAGGGGTGCTCCTGCACCACATGTTGTAACAGAATATGCTATTTATAGCCTGTGTATGATAGATTCTATGACAGTTGTAAGAGTCATAAGAGCATTTTTCATAGCCCATTTTGGAAATAGGTGACCTCATTGGGATGGGGTGACTTGACAAGTGTTAGGAACATCTTACAGTGTTGGACAAGTGTCCATAAGTGTGGGTTTTGGGCCATGAGGCCATGTTGGATGCCCATCTCAATGTGGAGCCATTTTTGCCTTGTATTTGTTATATAAATAGGTGCTTTGGAGAGGTGATGCATTATATGATTAATAGGTACTGTTATGCTATCGGATCATCTCCAGATATGAGTGTCAAAGACTCCTACAAGAGCATTGGCTTTGTGACTGTATTGTAACCTTCATTATTTACAGAATACATTTGAGCTGTGTTTTGGAGTGTGGGGTTTTTTACCCGATAAGGGTTTTCCCTACATATATCTTGTGTCTCTCTTCTTCTATCTTTCATTCTTGTGTATGTGTTTGCTACAATATCTCTATTAGTGGGTTAACATAATCTGTAATTGTAAAGATAAAATTGAATTTGCACTCTCCTTCCCTCATTAGATTAGTGTAGGAAGCATTTTCCGCACACCTAGCTTCCTTTCAGTCGATATCAAAGCTTGATCAAAATTTGGTCCTAGTTGTTGGGTAGGGGTTTTTTGAGCTAATCTTAGGTTGAGTGCGAGCTTTGTGCAGAGCATTCTGTAATCTTGTTGTAGAAAAGAGATGGCAGGCACATCCAGAAGATTAAAGGTGGAGAAATTCAATGGCACTAATTTTGAGTTGTGGAAACTTAAGATGGAGGACATGCTTGTTGATCGTGACCTATGGGAAACCATATCTGGTGTAAAACTAGCTGCAATGGCACAAGCTGATTGGGAACTCAAAGATCAAAAGGCTAAGGGTCTCATAAGACTCAGTCTAGCTAATTCTATCCTATTAAATGTCCATGAGGAGAAGACCACAAAAGAACTTTGGAAGAAGTTGGGTGATGTTTATTAGGCTAAATCCCTAGTGAACAAGCTTTTTCTGAGGAAGAGGTTGTATTCTCTGAAGATGGAGGACGGAGGATCTGTTGCAGATCACCTGAATGCCTTCAACATGTTAATTGCTCAATTGACATCAATTAGTGTGAAGACGGAGGAGGAGGATCATTGTATGACCTTGCTTTGTTCTTTGCCGGTCTCATGGGATCATCTTGTGATGGCTATTGGGAGCACCACATCCACTTTCACAATGTATGAAGTGGTATCTTTGTTGTTATTTGAAGAGATGCAGAGAAAGTCTTCTGAGGCAGCTAAAGAGGCTCTTGTGGTTCGTGGAACACCCAAGGAGAAAGGGAAAAAGAAGGACAAGAAAGCTAAGAAGGGCAGATCCAAATCCCGTGGGGATCCAAATCTCCTAAAAAGTCCAAGGCTCTCTATTGGAACTGTGGCAAAACTAGGCACTTTTGAAAGGAATGCAAGGAAGAAAAGAAAAAGAAGAAGGAGAATGTCCCAGATTCAGATTCTGACAAATCACAAGATGATGATGATGTTTTCATCTCATCCTTGGCCACCCATGCATCCAATGATGTGTGGTTGATAGATTCTAGTGCATCATTCCACATGACCTCGCATCGAAGCTAGTTCATGAAGCATGAAGAGTTCGATGGTGGAAGAGTGTATGTGGGTGACGATTCTCATCTAAAGATTGTTGGTCGTGGAAGAGTCTCAATTCGATTCCTTGATGGATGAGTGAAGGGGGTCAATGGGGTTATGCACATCCTAGGCCTAGCATGGAACCTGCTTTCTATAAGTATGTTGAATGATGCAGGTGTGTAGGTTGTCTTTTTGAAGGATGGATGCAAGATGACTAGAGGATTTATGGTGCTTGGGAAGAGTACTTAGAGAGGTACTATGTTTCAGCTGGAGGCATGCACTTCATAGTGCAATAGTTCTTCTAACTCAAAGAAAAGAGCTGCAGCCACTTCATCCCCACTATCTGAATGAGCAGTGAAGAAATCTTTTGTAACACATTCTGATGGTAGTGCACATGCTTTGGAAGTTATAATTCATGTTGAAAAAACTATGTTATGGAATTTGAGATATGGCCACATTGGTGATAAGGGTCTTAGAACCCTAAAAAATAAAAACCTCATTGAGGGGTTAAATGATTGTAATCCCTAGTTCAAATTTTGCTAACATTGTGTATATAGAAAGCAAAACCGTGTTCAGTTTTATTCTAGTTCTCACAAGTCTTCTGGTGTATTGGATGTTATTCATTTTGATGTGTTTGGTCCTATTAATGTTCCTTCAATTTCCAAATCTATATATTTTGTATCTTTGATAGACGATTACAGTAGAAGGACATGGGTTTATTTTATTAGAGGCAAGACTGAAGTCTTTAGTTGGTTTAAAGAGTTTAAAGCTTTTACTAAAAATCAAACTAGTAAAAAGATTAAGTGTTTGAGAACTAATAACGATGGTGAGTTTTGTTCAGTAGATTTTGATAAGTTCTGTAAAGAGAAAGGGATTGAAAGACATAAGACGACTCCATACACCCCATAGGAAAATGGAGTTGTAGAGAGGATTAACAGGACACTGATGGAGAAGGCTAGGAGTATGCTTAGTGGAGAAAGCCTTGAACAACAGTTTTGGGCTGAAGTTGTAGCCACTGCTTGCTATGTGGTAAATAGATCTCCTACATTAGCTCTTGTTGGTAAGACACCTATGGAGGTGTGGTCTAGTAAGAAGCCTTCAGTTAGACATCTTTGTGTTTTTGGTTGTGAGGCATATGCAAATGTGCCTAGGGAGAAACAATCTAAATTGGAGAACAAGGCTGTTAAGTGTATCTTCATTGGCTATGGTGTCAGTGTGAAAGGATACAAGCTTTGGGATCCTATGGCTAAAAAAGTGTTGTATAGTAGAAGTGTTATCTTTAGAAAGCTAACACCATCTTCCATTGTTATACAGCCAGAACAAATAGAAAAGAAAGAGGATGTGGTTCAGTTTCCTTCTACCCTTAAGAAGACTGAATAGATAGACCCTATGAGACTTGATGATGAGGAGATCTCTAGTAGCTCTGAAAGCTTAGAAGAAGAAGCAGAACCTTAATCTCGGTAATTGAGGAGGTCTACATGAACAAGGAAGCAACCTGATAGGTTTGGTTATTCATTGCTTGATTCTAGTTGTGCTTTTGCCTTGCTTACTAACACTGATGAACCTAGAACTGTGAAAGAGGCTATGGGCATGAAAGATGCAGGTTCCTGGAAGGAGGCCATGGAAGATGAGATGGCTTCTTTGGAAAAGAATAAAACATGGGACTTGGTGCCTTTTCCTGAAGGACAGAAACATGTTGGATGCAAATGGGTGTTCAAGAAGAAATTTAGTGCAGATGGTAGTGTTGAAAAGTACAAGGCCAGACTAGTTGCGAAGGGGTATTCACAAGTGGAGGGAATTGATTATGGTGAAATTTTCTCTCCTATTGCAAAGCTAACATCTATTCGGTTCCTGTTATCTCTTGCAGCAGCTTATGACTTAGAGGTGGAGTAGATGGATGTGAAGACAACTTTTCTTCATGGTGATTTGGAGGAAGAAATCTACATGTCACAGCCAGAGCATTACATAGAGAAAGGTAAAGAAAATTTGGTTTGCAAGTTGAAAAAGTCTTTGTATGGTTTGAAGCAGTCTTCTAGGATGTGGTACTTGAAATTTGATGCCTTTGTGTTCTCAATTGGATATTTTAGATCAAAATCAGATCATTGTGTGTATTACAAGTTTGATAATGATTGCATTGTCATTATTACATTGTATGTTGACGATATGTTGTTAATTGGGAATGGTAAGAATATGATTTCTGATTTGAAGTCTCAATTGTCAACATAGTTTGAGATGAAAAATCTAGGGGCAGCCAGGTACATTCTAGGAATAGAAATCAGAAGAGATAGCTAATAGAAAACTTTGGTTAAGCCAAAGTAAGTATGTGAAGACCATGTTGGATAGGTTTAGCATGGCAGATTGTAGACCATTGTGTGTTCCTGTTTCATTGGGGACAAAGTTTTCTGTTATGATTGTCCAAAATCTCCTAGTGAGGTGGAGGACATGAGCAGAGTACCTTATGCTAGTGTTGTTGGTAGTTTGATGTATGCTATGGTTTGTACAAGACCAGACATTGCCCAAGCATTGGGAGTCCTTAGTCGATTTATGACTAATCCTAGATGGGTACATTGGGATGTAGTTAAGCGAGTGTTCAGATATTTGAGGGGTACTTCTAAGTATTCCATATGTTATCATGCTAATGTTACAGGACCTCCACATTCAATTTGTATTTATGGATTTGTGGATTCTAATTAGGTAGGTGACATTGACAGTAGAAGATCCACCAGTGCATATGTGTTCACAATGTTTGGTGGTGCAATTAGTTGGATGAGTAAGTAATAACCTATTGTTGCTTTGTCCATGATAGAAGCTAAGTACATGGAAGAAACTCATGCTTGTAAGGAAGCCATTTGGCTTAAGAGATTGTGTTCAGATATTGGTGTTGATGTAGGATAGATTATGATTTGTTGTGACAGTCAGAGTGCAATTTGCCTTGTGAAGAATCCAACTTTCCATGCCAGAACAAAGCATATTGATGTACAATTTCACTTCGTGTGAGACATGGTAGAGGATGGGAAGGTAAATTTGGAAAAGATAGATAATTTGAAGAATGTTGCAGATGCATTGACAAAGCCAGTGGGCACAAAGAAGTTCAGATGGTGTTCGGAGTCTATGGGCCTCTTGGCCTATAGTAGTTAAATAATGTTATTTCTATTGGCTCTTACAAGGTGTTTGACAAGTGCGAGAATGTTGGGAATTAAGGTGTTTCAACCTTGGTAATTCCTTGTATTATTTCATTGTATTTATTTATTTATTGCCTATTGTATAATTTGGACGTAAATCCTATGTTGTCATATTGTGGGAGTTGGCACGGTGATGTGTCATCCTACATGGCATATGACCACATGTAAATTTGTCCTCACATGAGGAGATAGGCATCCCACTTAGTGGTAGGAATATTTTTCCATGTGTTAGCATCTTGGAATGTGTGTAAGGGAATATTGACTGAAACGGTCATGACAGATTCTTATGACAAAGTTATGACATGTAAGAGTTGGAAATAGAAGATCCAATGATAGGTATGGACATGTGTTGAGAAGCATCTTTTGGCACTGCAAGGTGGACTGAGACATGTTGTAAGAGAATATGCTATTTATAGCCTATGTATGACAGATTCTCTTATAGCTATAAGTTATGACAGCTATGACAGATTCTATGACGGTTGTAAAAGTCATAAGAGCATCTGTCATAGCTCATTTTGGAAATAGGCAACCTCATTGGGATGGGGTTACTTAACAAGTGTCAGGAACATCCTACAGTGTTGGACAAGTGTCCATAGGCATGCATTTTGGGCCATGAGGTGATGTTGGATGCCCATCTCAATGTGGAGCCATTTTTACCTTGTATTTGTTATATAAATAGGTGCTTTGGAGAGGTGATGCATTATGTGATTGACAGGTACTGTTATGCTGCTAGATCATCTCCAAATACAAGTGTCGAAGATTCCTACAAGAGCATTGGCTATGTGACTGTATTGTAACCTTCATTGTTTATTGAATACATTTGAGTTGTGTTTTGGAGTGTGGGGTTTTTTACGCGATAAGGGTTTTCCCAATGTATATCTTGTGGCTCTTCTTTTGTCTTTCATTCTTGTGTATGTGTTTTCTACAATATCTCTGTTAGTGGGTTAACCTAATCTATAATTTTAAAGATAAAATTGAATTTGCACTCTCCTTCCCTCATTAGATTAGTGTAGGAAGCGATTTATGCACACTTAGCTTCCTTTCAATGGAGTCTTGGAGTGAAAATGGTAGAATTATGTTACATTAAGAAGTTGATTTGTTAAGGGGTGAGCTCCAATTTATAGATTTTTGGAGTCTCAATTGGATGGTTGGGATTGAATTGAGAGATCAATGGATGAGGATGCTTGAGAGCTCTCAAGCAAGGAGAGATTGACAAGTGTCATGATAGGATTGGTGGATGGGAGATGTCCTTGGATCAAGGAGGAATGAAGGGTTGAGATTTGACTTTGGGAAGATTGGAGGGATGAGATTGACTTGATAAATAGGAGGTATGGGTAAGATTTGATTAGAATTTTAAATTGGGAAGCATGGGTACATGACCAGTTTAAAATTAGAGGAAAAGGGATGAGTTGGAATTTATTTAAATTTTAAACTAGGAGCATGGGTACCTGCTTAATTTAAAATTGAAGGAATAGTGGATGGAGGACAAAAGGACCTTTGTGCATGGGTCCTTGACCATGCCTTTTGTAGGAACGCCATGTGGACATGTACAAGAGGCCCATGCCTTTGTACATTTGGAGGAATGGAGAGGATTTGACCATGATTAGATTAGAGATTAGGTTGTGCAAGTGGGGGATTAGGTTAGTTAATTAGGTTTAGGTGACCTAATCAAAAGTGTAGAAAATAGAGAATTAAATAAAGGTAAATATTTATCTAATTTATGGGATGGGATAAAGGGATATTAGATAAATTAAATTTATCTAATGTTTGGACTATAGAGGATAGGGATAAATGATTAATAAATCATTTTTGCTAGGGCTAGGTACCAATGCAGGTACGAATGAATAGTAAATAGTACATGAATAGTGATTTTAACAATAAAATATTGTAAAATCACATATTGAAGGGGAATTGGTTAATTAACTATCTAAACATGCCTATATTGAGTTAATTGTGGAGAAATGGTAGTTTAGGGTTGTCTAGAGATGATTAGTGATGGTTTAGGGATGCATAGGGATGAATTGAGGATAATTAGGAATGAATTAGGAATGTTTAGAGATGGTTAATGATGGTTTAGGGATGAATTAGTGATGACACGAAGAGTGGACAATTTTAGGTGTCTACATTTTGCCCCTCTTTGAGATGTTGTTGCGAAGCAACATCATTTCAAAGAAAGATAAAACATAGCATTGGATAGGATATAGAAGAAAGTGATGGGGTTAGCAATAAAGATGCCCCAATCACTCAAAGCAAGAGTGACAAGGAGGAATGATGGTAAAGATGATGGTAGGGATGATGCCCCCTCGAGAGGACAGGTGCATTTAAGAGCATGGGTGCACTCTCGAAAGGATGCAGAGGGTTGGATTTGAAGGACCACATGGATTGGGGGATGAGAAAGGATGGGTGATTTGGAGGAAGAGGGCAATGCGGGATAAATGATTAAGAAGAAGGATGGGATGAAATGATTAAGGAGGATAGTGGATGAATGCAACATATACATGCCCAACATAATACAACCTTGTCTAGATGTGTGAGGAATAAAACTTAGAGCATAAGTTCTTAGTGCACAAAAGGTATTGAATGACCTTAGATGGAAAAGGACAACTAGTATGTAAAAATTTGTTCTAACACACACAAGATATGAATATTAGTTGGAGAATGCCAATACTTGACCCCATGGATTATGTGTTATGTTGCACTGATAAATGAGAGCCATCCTTATTTGATATGGGATGAGACATTATGCACCAAGGTATAAGGAACTAGGGTGACAATGTGTCCCATGCATAAAAGCCAACCGATTAGGTCACAAGAAACCCTATGCCATAATAGCACCATGATATGGAAGACCATGATACTACTGTGGCACGTACATTACAAGGACCCATATTGATGCAAGATAAAAGATAATGCATATACATAAGCAAGCACACATGCACAAAATGATTCATAGACAAACAAGATGTTGCCCCTGGTCAAGCTAGAAAGCCAAAGATTGATGGATTGATGATGACTAATTGTGTTATTGACCATAAGAACAACACGAGGATTGGGAATGATATATCTCAATGATGATGATGATGGATGTTGTGAATCAAAGGATTGCAACAAGGCTAGGAACAAGACCATGGATGCAATTGGATGATTTGGATTATGATGCTTAGCTTGGGATGCCCATTGATAAGGATGATCTTGTGATTTTGGATGTTATGGAGATTTGGATATTTGGGGATTTGGATTGTTGGGAGTGGATTTCATTGGGTTGCATGAGGGTAGACTTTAGCTAGATACCAACAACAAGGGAAGGCCAAGTTTATCGACTAGGCACGATGGGGTGAAGGGGATGAAGTGATAAAGGGATAATAGATAATGGATAAGAAGAATGAGTGATAAATGGTTAGTGGATAAGTGATAGGTAGGTGATGGATAGGGAGAGGATAGGATGGGGAGAGCTGAATAGAAGTGTGAAGATGATCTCCAAAGACTACATTGCTTAGGAAGGGAATGCCCCACTCTAGATGTGCCATGCATGAACCATGTGTCATGATGGTGGGGATGGATGGACATTATAGGATATGCTTAAAAGGAAGGTATGTCAAGGAGTGTCCAAGGCATGTCTTACATACATTGTCCCTATCCTTAAAAGGATCACAAGTGGGGAAGGAGGATGAAAGGATGATAGGATCGCATGGGAGATATGGATAGGAGATGAGAGGATAAGTGGATAGAGCTAGTGAAGGGGATTAATAGATAAGTAGATGGATGATAGGATGAGGATGGGGAAATGCGATGAATGGGGAGATAATAGGCTAGGTGAGAATTGTCCCCAAGTGTAGGGTGCAAACGAAAAAGCAATTACGCATGATACCCACAAGGGGTTTTCATCATGGTACTTACCCAAGGTGCCACAAGGAGTCATTTTCACCATTGGATGAATTTATTTATCTTTACTTTTTTTTTTGGAATATTTGGGTAGGATGGATAGATTTGGATAGAGGAAGAGGATGATTTGTAGGATGAGGGGGACTCAAGTGTCTATTTCCATAGTAGGGTGAAAGTATCCCATTTGGATGGATGGTGCACGTGGACCATGTCAAATGTAAGGACATGCATGTATGTTGGTAGTTGGAGAATAATGGATCATGGATGGATGGCGATAATGGATTATGATATGGATTATGGATGGGGATATTAAGGATGGGGGATAAGGGGATTTGAGGATGGGGATATTAGGAGTTGGGAGGAGTGGAGGAAGTGTGGATTTAGGGAGGTGTATGGTCACATGCTTTTGGGATTGGTGGATGAAATAAGATAAAGGAGGAGTGATGGCGGCATATGATTTTGAGGTGCAATGAGGTGCACCAGGTTTGGTTTTGGAAGAAGTGGATTTGGGAGGTATGTCAGTGGTACCAACATGCTTAGATTGTTTTCCTTGGGATGTATAGCCAAGGACATGTGCATGTGGATGGATTTTGACATGGATGGGCTCCAAATGTCATTTTCATGAAGGCCTATGCCTTTACCATGATAGTTCATGTTCTAGAGCATAAGTTGTGCAATGAGATGGGAGTTGTTTTGGAAACATGACACGAGTCCATTATTACATGAAGGGGGGTGAGTGGTGGAAAAAAGTTGTTCCTGTCCTATGAGAGAACCACCATAGAGGAAGGTAGTGGGAACAAGATGATAAGATAGTGGATTTAGGATGGGGTCAATAGGTGATGGTAAAGGCTTGATGGGAGATGGTAAATGATTAATAGGAGAGGATGGGGGATTAATAGGATATGGTATGGAAGTGATAGTAAATGGTGTGGGATCAGGAATAGGAATACATGGGATGCATGGATCATGATTAGGATGGGGGTTGGATGTTTCAACATACTTTGGACTTGTCTCTTGGCATAGCTGAATTTGCATGGATGGTGTGATGGGGGAGGAGCATGTAGCTTGACTAGGCTTCTTGTATGGGGTAGATGGAGGAGAGAATGATACTTTGGATAAGATGATGGATAAAATGGAGGAGGATGGTTTGGCTTTTATGGGTGTGAGGTGAATGATGGGGTCATCAATGACACATGTAGGTGATTGGGGAGGAGTTGGGTGACAGGACTCTATAAGTTTGTTCTCATTTTTCTCTATACTCTTAGTGAGGAGTCCTTGGAGAAAGGATGATATAGATTTAGTAGTTGATTTGGATAATGGAGTAGATGGGTAATTTAGTAGTGGGGTAGATGGTGAGGTTGATAGATAATGAGATGGTGGATTTGGATAGGAGAGATTCAAATAAGGAGGTGGTAGATTTGGATAAGTGGGATAAAGATAACGACGTAGATAAGAGGTGGAGGTAATGAAGATTCCATAAGAGGATGGATGATGCGATGTGGATGGGGCATAGAATAGATTTCCCTTGTCAAGGGTAGCGTAAGGATGACCATAGGATAAGTAATTAGGTATGGGGTTATAGCTTGTTCTAGCCAATGCATGGTCAAAGGGTGTGTTGACATTCCTTCTGAATCAGCATTAGGGTTTGCCACTTCTAATGCACAGGCAGATTCAGGCCAACTGAATACAGGAGGTTGCGTGAGCTCCTCCCCTTCACTTCTGGTTCTGCCGCACCAAGGGGGGTATCCCTATAACTTAAGATGTAACCTTGACTGGCTCAAAGATAGAAAGATCTAACTTGACAACAACAGGCAGAATACTCTCATGTATGGACCAAGATCTGCATGATAGATCACAAGGCTGGCAACATTCTTGGACATGATGTCTGGTTGGGTATGAGAGCATGCAGGGGGTTCCTAATCCTACTCCTACAACTAACAGGTGGAGGTATGAAGTGTTTTGATATGAATTTGGATGCAAAGCTGGACATGGTGTATAACACAAGAACACAGCATGATTGGTGCCTATCCAGGGCTTGGAGTCGGTAGACATACACCTGTGAATGATCAGCATGAACAGCTAAAACTGGATTTCAGGGGGACAAACATGATATCTGCCTTACAGACATCTCCCAATATAGAGTGTTGAGCTATCTCTACTTATGGTATCCCTACTGCAGTATACCCTTCCCAATGTTCAACCTGAAAACAGTTTAATCTGCCCCTTGAGCAGAGGTTAAAAGATCAGACATTCAACATAGGAATTCTATGCTCTAGAATCTAAACATAAGCAAACATCCAGATCCAGAAGAAGGATACATGCAATACTGGAGACAGAATTAACACAACACATGCTAAGGTAGCATTACTCATATAAGATCAACCATGAAACTAGTGGATTCATGCCAAGTCCTACAACAGGAGATACATAAACTCACAAGAAAAACTGTACAGAGCAACCAGATCAGCTGGTTTTGGATTACAGAGCCAAAAATCTACAACTTTCAACAACCTCAAAAGAATAACACCATCTGCATTATATAGCAGGAGGGTGTCTTCAGCATCAACTACCAGGTTGACCAAAATTCCCGCCAGATATACAGTACCATAGAAATGGCGCTCAAACTTGAATGCGGCAGGTAGGGGAGGAGACAGGAAGATTTTTTGAGCCTTGCGCCGCCGCCTAGGGATTCAGATCTTCAATCAGGTACAACATTCGTCCACGCCATCGCCCATACCTCTGCAACAATCGCCATTGATGGCGCACCAACCCGCGGCCTCGGGAAGAACATCAAACAGACAGTCGCAACCGCTTCCCGCCGAGATTCATCATCATGATGTTTCAAAAATGCAGGATAACGTTATCCCACATGCACCCCGCAGCAACCTCCTTTGCACTTTATATACTAGGTCATGAGCATATATCATGTCGGCGCTTTTGCTCCTGACGACACTAGTATAGACTTCATCATCATCATCCTCCAGCAGCATGATATCCTGTTGTTCGAAATATCACCCTGACGTCATCATGATATTTGAAACATAACCTTCATGATAATTGGCACAACCTGATCCATCGGAGGAACATCCTCCTGCTGAGCTTATAACAAAAGTCTGGCCGATGAACATCCTGATGACATCATCATCATATCCTGCTGACGTCATCATGATATTAACATCATCATGATATTCGGAAGAGAACCGGATATTTGGAAATATCCTCCTGATGTTCAAATATCAGGTTGCACTGTAGCTCCACCATAAGATCGGGGCGATAACTGAATATGATGATGCTGCTTGAAAAGATCACCCCCAGTAGATAATGCGCGAAGCTAGCAGGCGGATATCTCCTTAATATTAGCATCATCATGATGCTCGAACAAACAAACATATATCCGGGTGATATGAAAATATCACCCCTTCCTTCAGAATATCATGATGCAGTTAGGCAGAAAGAAAAATATCACCCTGATATACGGATGATGTCAGCATCATCAGGATGAGAAACAAAGAACAAGAAGCGATACAACATCATCAGGATGATATTGACTAAGATCATCCTGACGTTCGAAATATGATGACCCTAGTGAATATCGGGTCGCACTTAAAACTCTCCAACATCATCATCAGGATGATCATAACCAAGATCACCCGATGATAGAAATATCACCCCGGCGAAATATCATGAAGGCAGAAAATATGATGACCTCCATAAGCAGCAGGATGATAACTGGAAATATGATGATGATGAACACGACCCTTAGGAAAAAACAAGTTAGGTCGAGCAATTCAAAGAATAAGCAACATCATCATCATGCCTGCGCAAGGTGATAAATGGAAGATCACCGGAGGCTTTGAAGAATCACCCTCGTAAGCAGATCAGGGCGCACTGTAGCTCGGCAGCATCATCAGGATAAAACCCGAACATCACCCGACAGCGAAATATGATGATGACGATGAGAAACCGGTCGAAGGAGAACATGATGATGCTGACCTTCATGGAAACAAACATGATGATGATGACCTCCTCCTCAAGAAAATATGATGATGCAGCTGAAAAATACTGAGGAGGTCCGTTACTTAGAGCATTTTTTGGATACTTAGGGAGAGTGCCTGAATGAAAATTTTTCAAAAAACTACCAGTCAATTCAGGCGTCAACAGTGGCTCTGTCTGGGGACGTGCAGGTGAAAGACTGCAGCGAGAACCCCAGATCTCTGGGATGCAGACCAGTCCCTTATCCATTGGGCACAGAGTCAAATACTGCACTGACCTGCATCACCCAACACACTTGATGGCCTAAGGCCACCAAGAAAAGAAAAACATGTATCTCCCCTTGTCAAATATCTTGTTTTCATCTGCATGCACTGGGTCAAGCTTGGAGATACTACAAAGATCCACCCACAAACAAATCTTGTCATCTGCACATTCAACCCTCTGATTTGGCTTGTCATCATCCTTGTGCAGATAACCCTCAGCATCATGTGACATGTGGGTGCAGAATGTTTCAGGCAATGCATGCTCAAATGGTATGTAACACTTATCATCTATATCATCATCATGCATTGCAACATGATCTCCTAGCTGGACTGCAAATAGGAAACACTCAGAGTCCACCACACAACTAGGAAGATCAAGGCTCATTGTATTATATGCTGGCTCATCAAAAGAAAAGCTTTCAAAATCACAATTGTGTACATCATGTACACAACCATCTGGTACACCAGGCTGGAAAAGATCAGGCTCTGGCATCTCTTTCAAATCAGGCACATCTTCACAGTCACTTACCTGATGTATGTTGTTTCCTCTTTCATCATGATGAGAAACAGAATCCAAGCCAAAAATAGTGTCTAGATCTTCACCACACTCAGACAGATCCTCATCACCATATGTGTCATAAACGGGTGACCCAGGTGCATCAGTTTCATCAGAGTATGCCATTTGTTCATGGGCAGCAGAGCACATCTCTTCATCATCAATGGATTCATTCAGTGGAGGAGTATCAGCCTGTGTGTCATAAGCAAAACAGCCATCAAATGAAAAACAATCATGCTCTGAACTAGCACTTATTTCAATTTCTGACTGCTCTTCATGATCTCCATGTGTTTGAAAGATAGGCAATGGGTCACACATAGGACTGCTTCTCTGTTTGCTTATATCTTCTCTGTCTTGAGTACAATACTCACAATTTTCTCCACAGGTCCATTCTAAAAATTGCTCATTGCTGTCCACAACCTCATTGTTGTCTTCATGGTCAGATGCCTCATCATTGCAATGGGAATCCTCATTAGTCCTTTCACTGGCATCCTCAACTGGTAAACAATCCAGTTGAGCAGTATTGTTAGCATTATGTTCAAACACAGCAGTCTCAACCTCTATGCTTTTATTTTCATTTTCATCTGCACATGATGCCATAATCATTTGGTCATTTGCAGCCTCATAACCATTTCTCACGCCAAGGCCTGGGGACAGTGGTTTCAGCAGGTGCACATTTCTCATTTCCTCTACATTTTCTAAAAATTTGTATGCCATCTGCATACTTGTCACCTTGAAATCCCTCAGTAATGCACTAGAGCCCTCCTCAAAAGCTTCAAAGAATATGCCAACACAGGCTGAAATATCAGGTCTGAAACTTTCAGGGACATGTGAAAGGGCTACTGCAAACCTATGACTGAAATCAACACATGGCTCTTCATCTTGTTTTCTGATTCTCATCAATTCTGCAACAAGATCAGCCGGTTCTTTTGCAAATTCTTCTTTGAAACAGTCAGCAAGTTCATCCCAACAGGCAAAGGATCTCTTTGGAAAGCTCAAATACCAGTCTTTTGCTTTTGCATCAAAGGACCTAACAAGAAACCTCATCCACGTATCCTCATCTCTGAATGAATATTTTCCCATAAAACTTTGAAAATTTTGGATATGTGCATGCCCATCACATACATTGTGACCACTAAATCTAGGCATCTGACAGTATATCCTAGCAGGCATAGTTTCTATTCTATAATCCACCCATGACAAATCCAGTTGGTCATACAAAGGATCAAAACGGCTGACAGGAGGTTTAGCTTTCTGACTGGCAGACACAACAGGGTTACTGCTTCTTAACTGGGCCTGCTCAGCCTCTAAGAATATCAACCTATTTCTTATCTCTTCTATTCCTTTATCCAACATTTTACCACTGAGTGTGGGATAACTCATACTTGGATTCATAAAAATCTTACTCTTAGACATTGTTTGTCTGTCTAAGACCTAAGGCTTCCCCTGGCATCTAACCTATGCAGTAAAACAGCAAATAAAGGGGAAGTAACAAGGTACCTTTTCTCACACAGATGCAGAAATATGTACATCTTTCAACCAATAACATACATCTATCTTTCATGTGCATTGGGATCTTTTTTGCAGAGTCGCCACCTCTCCAGAGAGGATAAAATTTACAGCAGCTGAAAGCTACTTCTCCAGGTTCATTCCACCAGCAGAGCAAAACTTCACCAGAGACTGCGGGATATCACTTTACATTAACTTCCCCAGCAGAGTCGCCAATTTGTTGACATTCCTTCTGAATCAGCATTAGGGTTTGCCACTTCTAATGCACAGGCAGATTCAGGCCAACTGAATACAGGAGGTTGCGTGAGCTCCTCCCCTTCACTTCTGGTTCTGCCGCACCAAGGGGGGTATCCCTATAACTTAAGATGTAACCTTGACTGGCTCAAAGATAGAAAGATCTAACTTGACAACAACAGGCAGAATACTCTCATGTATGGACCAAGATCTGCATGATAGATCACAAGGCTGGCAACATTCTTGGACATGATGTCTGGTTGGGTATGAGAGCATGCAGGGGGTTCCTAATCCTACTCCTACAACTAACAGGTGGAGGTATGAAGTGTTTTGATATGAATTTGGATGCAAAGCTGGACATGGTGTATAACACAAGAACACAGCATGATTGGTGCCTATCCAGGGCTTGGAGTCGGTAGACATACACCTGTGAATGATCAGCATGAACAGCTAAAACTGGATTTCAGGGGGACAAACATGATATCTGCCTTACAGACATCTCCCAATATAGAGTGTTGAGCTATCTCTACTTATGGTATCCCTACTGCAGTATACCCTTCCCAATGTTCAACCTGAAAACAGTTTAATCTGCCCCTTGAGCAGAGGTTAAAAGATCAGACATTCAACATAGGAATTCTATGCTCTAGAATCTAAACATAAGCAAACATCCAGATCCAGAAGAAGGATACATGCAATACTGGAGACAGAATTAACACAACACATGCTAAGGTAGCATTACTCATATAAGATCAACCATGAAACCAGTGGATTCATGCCAAGTCCTACAACAGGAGATACATAAACTCACAAGAAAAACTGTACAGAGCAACCAGATCAGCTGGTTTTGGATTACAGAGCCAAAAATCTACAACTTTCAACAACCTCAAAAGAATAACACCATCTGCATTATATAGCAGGAGGGTGTCTTCAGCATCAACTACCAGGTTGACCAAAATTCCCGCCAGATATACAGTACCATAGAAATGGCGCTCAAACTTGAATGCGGCAGGTAGGGGAGGAGACAGGAAGATTTTTCGAGCCTTGCGCTGCCGCCTAGGGATTCAGATCTTCAATCAGGTACAACATTCGTCCACGCCATCGCCCATACCTCTGCAACAATCGCCATTGATGGCGCACCAACCCGCGGCCTCAGGAAGAACATCAAACAGACAGTCGCAACCGCTTCCCGCCGAGATTCATCATCATGATGTTTCGAAAATGCAGGATAACGTTATCCCACATGCACCCCGCAGCAACCTCCTTTGCACTTTATATACTAGGTCATGAGCATATATCATGTCGGCGCTTTTGCTCCTGACGACACTAGTATAGACTTCATCATCATCATCCTCCAGCAGCATGATATCCTGTTGTTCGAAATATCACCCTGACGTCATCATGATATTTGAAACATAACCTTCATGATAATCGGCACAACCTGATCCATCGGAGGAACATCCTCCTGCTGAGCTTATAACAAAAGTCTGGCCGATGAACATCCTGATGACATCATCATCATATCCTGCTGACGTCATCATGATATTAACATCATCATGATATTCGGAAGAGAACCGGATATTTGGAAATATCCTCCTGATGTTCAAATATCAGGTTGCACTGTAGCTCCACCATAAGATCGGGGCGATAACTGAATATGATGATGCTGCTTGAAAAGATCACCCCCAGTAGATAATGCGCGAAGCTAGCAGGCGGATATCTCCTTAATATTAGCATCATCATGATGCTCGAACAAACAAACATATATCCGGGTGATATGAAAATATCACCCCTTCCTTCGGAATATCATGATGCAGTTAGGCAGAAAGAAAAATATCACCCTGATATACGGATGACGTCAGCATCATCAGGATGAGAAACAAAGAACAAGAAGTGATACAACATCATCAGGATGATATTGACTAAGATCATCCTGACGTTCGAAATATGATGACCCTAGTGAATATCGGGTCGCACTTAAAACTCTCCAACATCATCATCAGGATGATCATAACCAAGATCACCCGATGATAGAAATATCACCCCGGCGAAATATCATGAAGGCAGAAAATATGATGACCTCCATAAGCAGCAGGATGATAACTGGAAATATGATGATGATGAACACGACCCTTAGGAAAAAACAAGTTAGGTCGAGCAATTCAAAGAATAAGCAACATCATCATCATGCCTGCGCAAGGTGATAAATGGAAGATCACCGGAGGCTTTGAAGAATCACCCTCGTAAGCAGATCAGGGTGCACTGTAGCTCGGCAGCATCATCAGGATAAAACCCGAACATCACCCGACAGCGAAATATGATGATGACGATGAGAAACCGGTCGAAGGAGAACATGATGATGCTGACCTTCATGGAAACAAACATGATGATGATGACCTCCTCCTCAAGAAAATATGATGATGCAGCTGAAAAATACTGAGGAGGTCCGTTACTTAGAGCATTTTTTGGATACTTAGGGAGAGTGCCTGAATGAAAATTTTTCAAAAAACTACTAGTCAATTCAGGCGTCAACAGGGTGCTTGCATGTTTATAGATGGGCAAGAGTGATTTATGTAAAGCTTACTTGCAATGGTTTCATCAAGTATTTCAATTTTAACTTGTTCAATAATATCATCAAAAGGATTTGAATTCATGGTTGGATTTGGATTTAGGATGATGTGACATAGGATGACTTGATGAAATGATTTGGATTTGGTCTAAAGGGGGGCTTGGATTGATTTGTATTGATTGGGATTGGATTGATCAAGGTCAACGATATATGACACTTTATGCTATGATAGAATTGATTTGATTTGATTAGTCAAGGCTAAGGATATATGATACTTGACCGGATTTGGATTTATAGGGGATGATTTGTATTAGGCCAAAGGGCCTTTGATGGTTGGATTGGATTGCATGATTTGATTAAGGATTAGGTCAAGGGCCCTTTGGATAGTGATTTGGATGATGATTTGGATGAAAATGATTATGGATTGGATAAGTTGGATGGGATATGATTAGGATTTGGGGAGGGTTGAAGGGGGTTAAGTCCTTAACCAAATTTTGATTTGCAAATGATGGTTTTGGATTAAGGATCAGAATTGAGTTATTATGAAGGATGGTTAGAGGAATGATGGATAATAGATGATTGATTTCATATGGGAGATGATTGGATTAGATGATGATTAAAATGGAATTGGATTGAATCTCAACTATGGGATTATGATTAGAATTGATTAATGGATTGGATGATTAGGAGTGACTGGAATACAATTAGGGATCAATGGATGAAGGGAATTGGGATATTTGATGGGATTAGACTAGAATGGATGATAGATTTGATTAGGGAGATGGGTTGGATTAAGATTAGGGATGGAATGGATTAGGATTGGATGATGTGGATGTATTCTGATTAAGGATGAAGTGGATTATGAGAGACTTGATTAAGCTCAAATAGTGGGATTGGGAAAAGCTTAATTGATGGGAATTGATTAAGATAGTGATGATGATTGGGAAATAGATGAGGTGGGTAAATGGATAGATGATTAGGATAATGGATTGGATTAGATGTGAAAGAGAGTTGGGGTTATATGTATAAGGGATTTGAGGAAGTGATTAGGATTGAATTAGGATGGAGATGGAGAATTAGATTAGAGAAATGGATTATGATGTGGATTAATAGGAAAATGGATGAAAGATTAAGCTCAATAATGGGATTAGAATTAGGAGTGGTTAATGGATGAAATTATTAGGAAGGATAAGATGAGATTATTAGACTATGATAAGTGGATGAAGTGATTTAGAAAAATTAGATTAGAGAGTGATTAAGATGGGTTAAAGATGGTGATGAAGACTTGAATTAGGATGAAAGTGATGTGATTAGGATAATGGAAAATGGATTAGGATATGGAGTTAAGGATGATTATGGAAAATGAATGATGGATAAATGATTGGATTAGAAGGTGATTAGAATTAGAGGATGGGATTAAGCTCAAAGATGGGGGTTACTTAAGTTCAAATGATGGGATTAGATTAGGACAATGATGATGAAATTGGATTAATGATTAGAATAAATTGGATTGGGATAATGTGGATTAGGATAGTGTGGATTATAAATATAATTGATAATTTGGATTTGGATTAGGAAATGGATGATTTGGATGATGGATTAAGATGTGATTAAGGATGGCTTAGGTGCTTGATATTAGGCAACTTTGCAATAAAGTAAACACACATACATGCACAATTATTGCAAAGGATTTGGATTGGATTTGGACTAAGGGGATTCATGGGTTTTGGCAATGAAGACATGGAAAACACACCAACATTCCTAAATTATTCAAGTGGGATTGACATATCTTGTGGATCTCATGAAGTGGCCATGGGTCAATATCAACTCAGAGTGAAATGAGATTCCCACCCCAACTAATACCTTAGATGCTATAGCTTGGATAGATAGGGAAAGCAAGGTCATGGACCACCTTACCCCCTCACCTTGAAAACTTTCATCTTGCCAAAAGCATATCCTATCTCAAGTATAATGGTATGGTGAGCATCTTCCCCTCCTCTATTGTAGTGCGCCACATGATATGATGGCTGAAGGGTATTAAGCTAGGATTGTACAGGTTTGCTAAGGAGTCCTTGTTATATGTACGTCAGGCCCAAACTGTGAACACTAGTCCATTGAAGGGATGTGGTACCAAGTGGTTAAGCAAGCACCACTTCACCTTGTGTCTAGAATCACCTAGGGCACCAAGGCTGCCCCAATGACAATGCAACTAGATTGGGGAACAAGTTTCCTTCTCCTACCTTTGATATATCCTGCTGGTACACATGGTTGAGGTCATCCCTTGGGGTGATGAAATCTCCAAGTAGACCCCCTAAAAAGAAACCAATTGCCACTTTTGATCACCCATGGTCACATGAAGCACAAGGGGAGAGAATATGTGAAGAAGTGACACCTTCAGGATTAACAATGATAACATAGATTAAATCAAATCAAGGCTTTTGATCTCCAAGATCGCCAATTAGTACGAGGAGAGAGCATACACCTTGAAATGACCTCAAACAAAGCATACAAGTTATTTTTAATCCCAAAAAGAAATGTGCCTAGATTTAGTGTAAAAATGATGGATCCTTGGACAAGCAGGGCTACAACAACTTGTTAGTAGTCTTATGATGATGTTATCTTTGACCAACGATGTGCTACAAACAAATGTGTTAGATTAAAATGACAAAATATGCAAAAACCAAATTTTAGATGGAATGATAAAGCAAATTAGATAAGATATTCAGATTCCTTGTGAAATTTTAAGCCATTTCCAAAAAAAAGAATCAAATTTCATTGAGTTTTACAAAAGTTATGAGCATTTGAAGTTTCTAGGATCCGGGCGCTGACAGACAGGTCTAGGCACTACTATATTGAATCTAGACACTGTTTTGCAGAAATTAGTCACTACTTTGCAGAAATTAGGTGCTAATATAGGGTATGGGTGTTGCTTTGTAGAAATTGGGTGTTGATATAGGGTATGGGCACTAATAGAGGAAAATTAGGCGTTGATAAAGGAAAATTATGCACTGAAAGATGAAAATTAGGCACTGATTGATGAAAATTAGGTGCTAAAAGGCCTAAAATAGGAACTAAAACACAGGGAAGATATACCTGAGTGCAAGGACGCTGAAACTTGGCATTGAACTATAGGTGTAGGCACTAATTCAAAGGTGCAAGTGTTGATTTGCAGTTGTAGGCGTGCCTATAACCTGCATGACACTTCTTGACAAGAAAACTCACAAAGATGTTAGATTAGAAGGGTGGGGGTACCACTGACTGTGCCAGAATGTATGACATAGAAATTGATTATGAGACAAAGGTTAAAACACTAATGTATTTCACCCAAAATCTAAGCTACCTATGATTGATCAAATAAAGGATGCATAAAGAAAGGAAACTAAACAAGGCTAGTTGCCATGCAACCTTTGATGAAGTGGATGTGCTCCTTGATGTGTTGATGTGGATGGCTCCTCAAAATCGATAGCATAACCTTTCTTCTCATGGAGTCTTAGAGTGAAAATGGTAGAATTATGTTGCATTAAGAAGTTGTTGATTTGTGAAGGGGTGAGCTCCAATTTATAGATTTTTGGAGGCTCAATTGGCTGGTTGGAATTGAATTGAGAGATCAATGGATGAGGATGCTTGAGAACCCTCAAGCAAGGATAGATTGACAAGTGTCATGATTGGATTGGTGGATAGGAGATGTCCTTAGATCAAGGAGGAACGAAGGGTTGAGATTTGGCTTTGGGAATATTAGAGGGATGAGAATGACTTGATAAATAGGAGGTATGGGTTAGATTTGATTGGAATTTTAACCTTGAACCTCCTCCAAAATTGTTAACATAGATAATATGATTATAAAACATAAAATTGCATCAAGAGAAAATTGTATGAAGAACATAAACAATTTCTAGGTTATTTTCTCCTAATTTTGATGCTAAATAATATTTTTGCATTGTGACTCTAGATTGATCATGTCAATCTTTTTACTTGGATTGAGACTCTTTAATTTTTTTTTAATCTTAAAATGCACTTGATTTATATTGTCAATAAAATTTATACCCTTTCTAAATTCTAACTCACTTTTTTCTCATTCTCTTTTGGTTGTTTACAACAACATCAAAAGGTTTGTTTATAAAATAACCAAAACATGTTTCAAAATGAGATTTATTAGTTTATGTGTCATTACACTATTGTATAAATGTTGAGCCTATATCCAAATTTTATCCCAAATCTTTGCATGATTCTAAGACACCACTTAAGTGTAATTGCACATTTTTTTTATCATCCTAATTCTTTAGATTTTCCTATTACAACCCCTTGCATATACTTTGCACCATTATTTTATTGATAATTTCAAGTTGAGCATTAATTCCATGGATAGAAAGTGGTAAATTTCTTTAATTTCATGTTCATTGTCTTCCACAAAGTGATCAAAGATCTTCCAAAAAAATGGTGTGTTTCTATATGAATCGATGGAGTTATGAAAGCACACACACCCAAAAAAATAGATGAATAGCTTGTAATGTACAAGTCTACCTTATTACATGTTGATGTGTTAACATTCTCTTCCTCTATACTAGTCAATGCTCATAAAAATTGGTTATCACAGTACAAGTGAGGCTCAAAACAATGAATTTTAACTACAAATCAGTTTATAATAATATATTTCAAACTATCAAATTTTAAATTAAATCCATAATAATTAAAAATTACATTACAAATTGTTATATAACATTAGTTAGTAAATAATACATAGTTAATTATATTTTCTAGATATTTTAAACCTAAAATAATTCTATCCACATGCCAATAATTTTATTTATAATTTCTTAATTTTATGTTCGCATATTACAAAATGTATTTCTTTTTTAGTTTGTAGGGATAGAAGGCATGAGTTTTCCACAGTCCATGATAAAGTATGCATGTGCTTTTGGATTTCACTGTGTATGTTTTTGAATCAACGTTTCGAATCATACTCAATGATCCATCATCAGGAAGAGGAGTGTTGAAAAATATAAATAGTAGACTTGAGCCTTATAAAGGAAATAGAGGGGGAGAGGGGAATGGAAAACCAAGGGCAATGGGTGAGGGGAGAAAAATAAGGGAAATAAAAAGAGCACCAAGGGGGCAGTGTTGAAGCACAACACGAGACAACAAAAATTAAAAAGGATAAGAAAGAAAGCTAAGACAAGGAAATATAAGACACAAGCAACAAGAGAAATAAGCGTGAGGAAAGAGTACGAACATATGCTATAAAAGAAATAACTAGATAAGTAGGTGTATCTAAATATGCATGCAAAAAATATAATAAATATATTACAATTTGTAAAAAATCGATACAAGAGAGACTAAGAATATTAAAAATAATAAATAAATATATTGAATTAGAGATAAAAATTATATAACTAATATATCATATTAATATAGGAATGTGATAAAATAGAAACCTGAAAAAATTGAATAATATATAACAAGATATTAATAAGGAAATGAGGAAATCTATAAATATATTAAAAAGGGGTAGTGGGATAGATAGATATAATATGGTAATGGAAAGATAAAACTAATACATAATATTAAAATAGGAATGTAATAATATAGAAACCTGAAAGTGTATAATGATATATAACAATATATTAATAAGGAAACGAGAAAAAATTTAAATATATTAAAAAAGGGGGGGGTTGATAGGAAAGATAGAAATATTAATAAGGTAATAGAAAGATATGTTAGATATGAAAAAGGAGAGAGAATAGAGAGAGATAAATAGTGAAACGAGGGGAGGGGAGACTACAATCTTCAACCGTCCCTCAAATTCCAATTGTTGCGGAGCTACAAATGTCAACTCCGCCTCCACCTGCAGACCTTGTCCCGAAGCAGAGACTGTAAGAAGAGTGAGCACACCCACAAGCAGGAGCAGCAAGACCAAGCTTTTCACGCAGCTAGCCATGGCTTTTTCTCTCTTGAAAGCAATCAGAACCAAAATATGATGTGGAAAATTTGGAGGGGACGATGGGGTTTATATTACATTTGGCTAAGAACAATGTCATAGGATGCGCGTGGTTGAAATCAATGTGTGGCTTTTAAGATTTTAAATTCTAATTAATTATTTTGGTAGAGAACTCATGTGGGTTGAAGATGAATCTCAAGCTAAAATGTTGTCCCCAGCATGGACAAATAAAAATGGTTCAATGTGGCCCTTAATGGGAAAAAAATCCATGTAGTGCATAATGCACGAGGATGGGTATATGCCCTCAATGTGGCATCTAAGAGCATCAACACACAATGGTAGTGGTAATATAGGTGTAGGAATGCGATCTCAAGGTAATGGTGGGCAAGGCGTGATGCCCACCAATGCAAAAAGATAAGTGATGATAGCATAGGGAAAGAGCAAGGGGGTCAAATGCTTCCACTCAAAAGAGGTGGCCCTAGCAACATGGTAGGACTATGTAGGTACAATGATAAAAGGAGAAAGCATGATTCCCCTAATGGCAAGATATGGCAATAGAAGCTCAAGTGCTATGAGAGGAAGGCATGATGCCCTTGATATAGAGATATGGTAATGGAACCTCAAATTCTATGGTGAAGACATGTCCCAAATGTAAAGATAACTCTAAGAGTGTGATATGACAATATACAATTAAAGATAAAACATAAGCATATTCTAGTTATGGTAAATGTCAAAAGTATAGGCATGATAATATATGTGGATAAACCCCCCTTCATTCACGGGTTAAGAGCCGACAATAGTAGCAAAACAATTAATAATGAGAAGGACACAAGTGTGGAGAAGTCTTTGGGTAATCAAACTAAATTTTGATGGGGCTTCTAGAGGAAGTCTAGGGATTATAGGTATTGGGTTCATTTTGCACGATGATCAAGGAGAAGTCAAGTATGGAGGCTCACCTCCCATGCACAATTAAATAATTCTATTATTTAATTATCTAATTTAGTCTTTCACCACTAATTAAATTATTTATTTATTTAATTATCCCCTCAAATGCCAGCTCTCCAATTACTCACTCATCATGCACTTAAAGGTTATTAAACTAAATAAATTTAATAGAGTAATGAGGAGTTAACTACCTCTTTTAATAGTTAACTACCTCATTACATCTAACCACCCACCTTCTCCAACTCAACAACAAATCTAAAGACTATTTCAAACCCATTAATATTTGTAACCAAAAATATTAATGTAACTTCAATAATTTAACCATTTTCTCTCTCATTTGATCACAACCATCAATCTTGTCTTTTAATTTTGACCATTAATTTCAAAAATAAATTAATTTCTCTGATGATGAGATACGTTGCAAAGCTGGAAACAATAGTATAGGAGTAGACCAAGTTTACTGAGAGTAGAAGAACTAAATCCTAGCTAAAACCCCATTCACTTGTCGTTTCCCTTTGATTTGGTCTCATGGGAGAAACAATAAATGGACCAACTAAATATGCAAACTCATGTGGATTGGTATAAGAGCAGTGTTTCACCTCACTTTGTACAACCAAATCTAGCTGAAGTTTAGAAATAGGCTATTTAAAGAATACATGCTCTTTACACAATCTTCCTTTCATTCTCACTAAGATGTACAAGAATACAAACATAAATATTTAAGTTACAAAAAATCATCATGAGCCACTATGGGGGTATAATCATTGCACCAGTAGTTTGTATCATTGTACATAGAATTGTCGTTTCCATAATTCATTATATGATCAACTTCAGGTTATTGATGATTTGATTCCATTTTAATTGGTGCAACCTCTCCCACAATACCTTCCTTTAGAGCATGTTCCATAGATTTTTGAGTTTTCTCTATTTCTACATGAACAAACCAAAAATTGATCTCATTTTAGAGGAGTCGTGGCTTATGAAGTCCCAAAAATGACCACCCAATTTCATACCATGTCTCACCCTTTTCAAAACTAGTAGTAGGGTTTAACAGTGCACATCCATTGCAGCTTAGACTTATATTTTAAACTCATGTGCTTGAGGTTGACCCAATTAGCCCCCTTGTACCAAGTATGGCAGAACTAGTGATGTCAAACCGCCAAACAATTAATTGTCCTTAGCTCCATTTTCATGCACTGCACTTGCTCCTCATGCATGCAATTGACCTCCCTTCCTTGCCTTTGACTTATATAAACCTCTCTTTTTTTGATTAAAAAGCTTATAGGATCTATGAAAAACAATCATGGTTTCATAGCTAACCGATCAATTTCCCATTATACTGTCGACTATGTTTAGCTTTGTCATGGCCATTTTTTTAAGATTATGAACTAAGCCCGTGTTTGAATAAGGAGGATTGATATGCTCATGGTTGTTCTTGGTGTTTGTGGCATTGTGCACAAATCAAATATGCATAGGTACATTATGTAGCTAGTATCATATAGGGTGAAGAGTTATAGCAGTTGCTTACATTTGAAATAATAGCTTTAGTGTTAATGACATGGTGTATAAAATTACTTAAGCATTTTCTATAAACACATTTTGTAATAGATCCATTTATATATTTTATACATGTGTTGTTAATGTTCAAGTGACATATTTCAGTTGATTTCCTTCTATAAGTCTTTCTAGCTCTTTGTGAGGATTTTGTTCCAAATCTTTTTGTGAAGTGCAATATTTTTGCATGGGGAAAAGACCAAAAACTTTTTAAACACACTAATGTCATTTCTTATAGGACATAAGTCGAAGATTTTATTTTCAAACACTTCACATTTTGATTTGGGATTTAAATATAATTGTTTTCTATATCTTTTTAGATTAGATTTATGTTTTAGTGGTTTGAGTTCATATATGTTCTCCTCTTGCACTGCTTAGGTGACCTTGTGGATCAAAAGTGGTTCAAATCACTTTATTTTTTATCCTGAAAGGTGAATACATATGCTCTCCCTTGCACATTGATCCCATAGAGATTTAGAAGCATTAGGGTGGCATTTGTTCAGGCAACTATATTTTAGTTTTTCAATATTTTTTTTAGTTTTGTCTACATCCTAGTGATTGGCATTTTGGGAGGCCTTCAAAGTGGAATTTGGGGTCAAGACTTTCATTATTTGCTTTAAGCCATAGCCACAGGCAAGGCTTGATGCAACTCAATCTAGCTCTTCAGGAGATCTTTTCAATGAGTCTAAAAAGTCTAGATTTCAACTAGCTGGCTAGAAGTTATTACCCTACCTAGTGAGGTTCTGAATTAGTAGTTTTTTTAAAATTTGAAAATTTGAAAATTTGAATTTTAGTAGTTTTGTCACCTTCCAACTATCCATTTCAAATTCTATGGGTAAGGTGACCTTTCACAGCGTTAGGTATTGTTATCTAAATTATCCATTAAAATCCAGATCAGTGGTATGAGAGCGGTTCTCTCCTGTACATCACATCATACACAGTCTGGTTATCAAAGGTTGGGATTGCAGACAAGAGACCCATCAGATTACCTAACCTTGAGATGCACACAATCGAATATGGAAGAATGAGGAGATGAATCTGACCTTTTCAAGGAGCTAGTACAAGAAGCTTTGGCAAAGTAACATGAGGATATGATGAATGAATTCTCTCAAATCCTCCAATGAAATCATCAACTACAAGATCCAGCTAGAGTGCCATTTCATGGTCACACCCCATTCAAGGTACAAGTAAATTTTGACATTCCAAATTTTGGAGGAAAAATTAATGCAGACATTGTTGATGATTGGCTATCAAAATGAGATAAATATTTTTTTGTAAACCACTTCGCAGATGTTGATAAAATAACATTTGCACTCCTCAAAGCTGAGGAACATGTGAAACAATATTGGGAGAACAGAATACTATCCAAAGATGGCCTTGACAGTTAAGGATTTGAAACATTGGAGGATGACAATCCCACATGGGGATAATTTGTGGAATACATCAAGGAGGAATACTACCCTAAAAATTCATATGAGGAGAAGTACATACAGTGGAAATTACTTCGACAAAAAAGGACCAATCTGTTCAAGATTATACAAATACATTTCATGCACTTTTTGCAAAATTGGGAATCTATGACATAGAAAAGCATCAGGTATTGAAGTATCACAGTGGGCTTCATCAGTATATCCAAACATAAATAGATTTCTTACATATTGAGACCTTGAGTACCGCCTTCAAAAATGCAGTAAAGATAGAGAAAAAATTCAAACAAAAGGGGAAGGAGGGTTATTCCTTAATCAACAAATTCAAGGGTGAAGGTGGTAACAAATTTGGTGGGAAATAAACAACCAAGGACTTCTCCTCACAAACCTCATCAACAAAAAATAAGGGTAAGCAGAAGATGTGTGAATTTGATAAGAGCCCTGGTCATAACACTAAAGACTTTCATGCCACAAAGACTTTGTTGGTAGAAATCTGTCAAGGAGAGATGGAACAGGAGTGACTACCTACAAATCCTTGTGAACAAAATGATGGTGAACAAATCATTGAGGCTGACCCACATGCCATAGTTACCACTGCCAAAGTCATGCCCCATGAAGATGATGAACGCTTGTTCCACATAGATGTGGGTAAACGGAAAGGCTCTTCATTTCATTGTTGATAGTGAAAGCCAAAAGAATTTGATTTCTGTTGAAACTGTGAAAAGATTGAATTTGTAGACAACACGATATCCATAGCCATATCATATGGGATGGATAAGTTAGGGACAAGACATTCTGGTGAATAAATAGTGTCACTTACCTTATTCTATCAAGCCATTCAAAGATGAAGTGATATGTGATGTGGTACCTTTGAATGTATGTGATGTATTGGTGGGGCACCCATAGATGTACAAGTGCCATGGAGTTTATGAGTCAAGGCCACACAACATTACCATCAAGTTGGGAAAAAAGAGGTATCGAATACCTGAGGTAAGTCCTACAGAACTAGTATCTTTGATTACTACAAAACAATGTAAGCATTTGATTGCTCACACTGGAAAATTTGTCCTACTAATGGTTTGACCTGAGGAGGCAAGGTCCATTGTGGTCGGAAGTCATACCAAAAGTGTCCATTACCACAACTAAATAGAAACAAATGGAGAAAATATTTTCAACATATCAGGATGTATTCAATTCACCAATAGGGGTACCATTGCACTGCCAAGTCAAGCGTCAGATTGATCTAATTCTAGGGACACCATTACCAAATGGGCCGTTGTACTTAGTTTTTCACATTTGGCATGGCAGGTATGAATCAAGCACTAAGGGGAGGACCAAGGGAAAAGTTTTAATGGACAGAGGTACAATAGAAAACATTCATGGAGTTGAAGGGGAGGCTATGTTCTGCACCAGTACTAGCACTTCCAGATCTGTAACAATCTTTTCAAATTGAAACAGATACTCCAGACTATGCACTAGGGGCAGTCCTCATGCAACACAGGCACCCAGTTGCCTACCACAGTGAGACTTTCTCTAACACAATGTGTAAGTACCCCACTTATGATGAGGAGTTGTATTCTATTGTGTAGGCCTGCAAACAATGGAAATAGTACATTCTGGGAGGGAGACTATCATTCACACAAATCATAAACCTCTACAATTTCTGCAAACACAAGGAAAGATACAAAATGCTAGGCATCAAAGTGTTGCAAGTATGAGGTTAACCAGTGTTGTCATTGATTTCAACATACTCATATTGCATTGATGAGAAGGATTGGATGAGTTGTGTGCTGAGGATATTGAGAAAATTAGTCTCAATCAGGAACAGTGAAGAATAGTGATGTCATTAAGGTAAAAGGCCAAGATAAGATGAATATCATAGGATGTGGATTAAAGGGTTTGTAGATATGAGTCTTGAGATGATCCAGTTAAGATTTCAGAGGTCCGCATGAAGAAATGAAGAAGTTGTGATCGATCAAGTAGAACCGGTTCTGGGAGATGCTCCGGAGTGACAGAGTGCTACAAAAAGGTCTGGTGAGATCCGAAAGTGCATTTTGCTATTCTACAGATTGGAAGGAGTGTTTGGGATGTCCTTGTGATGTGTCATCTCTATTTGTTCATGGTTTAGAGGTCTAGAAGCACCTTTGTGATTGTGACAGTGGCGACAGACTATGTTCTTGAAGTTCCAGATGAAGAAGAGAAGAGATTCTAGTAAGTAGAGGAAGTGCGGATGTACCTGGTCATTCAGGCAAGCTTGTGAAGGTTCTTGGATCATGTTAAGGTTGTGTGGTTGGTCCGCATTAGTGTTAGAGCCTGGAATTGGAGATATTCTTCTGGATGGAGGTGTTCTTTTTGGCCGACCGAATGAGTTCTTTTGGATGAAGTTGTTCTTGCTCAGACTGGCTGACCGGATGAGTTATTCATCTTGCGAATGTTCTTGTGGTTGATTGTTGACTTAGATGATTGTTCCTAAGTCGATGCCTTGTATAAATAAAGGTTTGTGTGTTCATTTCGAAGCATGTCATGGTGCGGATGAGTGTGGTATAGTGAAAGAGTGAAAGACAAAGCAGAAGTGTTTCAGGCTTAAATGGAACTGATCCAGACATGGTAAAGATGTCATTCTCCAGTTCAAGTTTGTGATACTTATGATCTTGTAGACAGTGTGTCTCTTGTAGGCAGTGTGCCTCCTTGTGAGCAGTGTGCTCAGGCAGTGAGCCCTAATTGGCATGTGCCATTCATTTTTCTCATTCTTCTAACAGAGAATAATCCTTGGGTTAATCACCCCGTGGTTTTTCCCTTAACTAGGTTTTCCACGTCAAAAATCTTGGTGTGTAATGTGTTGATGTTTATCTGCTCCGGTGTTTATGCTTTATGCTTTCATGAATGGTTAATTGATATGCTGTTAACTAACAAAGAAGAATCAAGTGTTTGAAGTAAAAGCAAGTTTTTGTACAACTGATTCACCCCCCTCTTAGTTGTATGCCCTAGATCTAACAATTGGTATCAGAGCCAAGTTCCTCTAAAAGGAGCTTAACTGCTTGAGGAGATCCAGGATGTCGTCATACAAGAAGGATAGTCTGAAGTTCGATGGAACCAATTTCTCGCTTTGGAAAGGTCGCATGAAATGTCACTTGGAGTGTATGGGAAAAGCATGCTTGACCATGGTCTCAAAAGCATATGTACCTCCACAGGCTGGTCCTACAACTCTGAATGAAATCACAGATGCTGAAAACAATCTGCAGACAAAAGAAGCTCTTTTAAGTGCACTAACTGACTCAGATCTCTCAAATGTCATTGACCTACCAACTGCCTATGAGATCTGGACCAAACTGGAACTTCTACATGAAGGAGATGAGTTTGTTAAGAGTGCAAGGTTGCAAAGTCTCAAAGGGAAATTTGAAAGATTAAAGATGAGAGATGATGAGAATATCACTACCTTTATGCCAAGAGTAAATGAGCTGGTGTGTGGAATTAGGAATGTTGGTGGAGTTCTGGATGAAAATGAGATTGTTTGCAAAATTCTCAGATCCCTTCCTGCTGCCTACAAAATCAAGGTTGTTGCCATTGATGAATTCAGAGCTTATACAACTGTCACAAGAGAGCAATTGGCTAGCAAACTGGTTGCATTTGAAATGATTGAGTTTGGAGATGATCACCCCAAGACTGAATCTGCATTCAAAGCCAGTGCCTATGTGAAAGGCAAACAAAGATTTGATCCGGGAGAAAACTCTTCAAGGAAGCTGTCATGGTATGATCAAGCAAGGAAAGACATGGAAGAGGAAGATGTTGGATCTAGGGCATACAACTGAGAGGGGGGGGTGAATCAGTTGTATAGAACTTGTTCTCTTTCAAACACTTAATTCTCTGTTGTTAGTTAGCAGCATATCAAATAATCATTCATGGAAGCACAATACATAAACACAAGAGCAGATAAGCATCAACACATTGAACACCAAGATTTTGACGTGGAAAACCCGGTTAAGGGAAAAACCACGGGGTGATTAACCCAAGAATTATTCTCTGTTAGAAGAATAAGGAAAAATGAATGGCACATGCCAATAAGGGCTCACTGCCCGAGCACACTGCTCACAAAGAGGCCCACTGCCTACAAGGAGACACACTGTCTACAGAGTGATAAAAATCACAGTCTTGAACTGGAGAATGACATCTCTACCATGTCCGGATCAGTTCCAATTAAGCCCAACAATCTCTGCTCTGCCTTTCGCACCTTTCTTCGCTACTCCATACTCATCCACATGCTTCCACACTGAAATGAATTCACAAATCATTATTTATACAAGACATCGACTTAGGAACAAGCATCTAAGTCGGCAAACAACCATAGGAGTATCCGCAAGATGAGTAACACATCCGGTCGGCTATCACAAGAACATTCGCAGGATGAACAACTCATCCGGTCGGCTAAACAGAGCAATAACTTCATCCGGAAGAATAACTTCAATTCCGGGCTCTGCCATCAATGCGGACCAACAACACAACTTAAACATGATTCAAGAACCTTCACAAGTCTGTCTGAATGTCCGGATACATCCGCACTTTCTCTGCTTACTGGGATCTCTTGTCTTCCTCATCCGGAACTTCAAGAACACAGTCTGTCGCCACTGTCATAATGCAGGAGGTACATCCGGACCTCCAAATTACACACAAATCAGGATGAAACATCACAAGGACATATAAAACACTCCTTCCAATCCGCAGATTATGATAATACAATTCCGGACCTCACCGGACCTTTTTGTGATCCTCTGTCACCTCCGGATACTTGCCGGACCCGGTTCTATACCGGCAGCCATAACTCCTTCAGATCTTCATGCGGACCTCTGAAATCTTAACTGTAGCATCTTAAGACTCATATCTACTAACCCTTTAATCCGCATCCTCCGGTTCTCATCCTATACAGTATATTTACCTTCTTCTCATCACTGTTCTTCACTGTTCCTGACTGAGGCTAATTTTCTCAATATCCTCAGCACAAAGCTCATCAAATCCTTCTTGTCAATGCAGTGTGAGTATGTTGACATCAATGACAACAATGGCTCACCTCATACTTGCAACAATCTCCCCCTTTGTCATTGATGGCAACATATGATGTGAAAAACCATCAAGACAAGAACTTCTCTTTTCTGTCACAGCTCCCCCTATCAACAACAACTCCTCACATGTCTTCCTTTGCTGCTCCCCCTTTGATCATCAACCACTTGTTTTTCACATGTCTTCTCTCCCCCTTTGACATCAATGGCAAAGGGCTCATACTTGCAACTCTCATGCATCAGAATAATACCAGCTGCTCCCCCTTAGTTGCAGCTCCCCATTAGTCCGGATCACAAGATATGACTGTGATAGCCACCGGACTGATGCACATCAGTGCATCTTAGTTCATCACCGGAGGGGCCATGACCCCTAACTTCTCCCGGAGATATTCAAAAGAGTCCTTGGGAAGAGGTTTTGTAAAGATATCTGCAATCTGATCCTTGGAGGGAACATACTCCAATCTGACTTCTTCCTTGTTTACTTGTTCTCTCAAAAAGTGAAATTTGATAGATATGTGCTTAGTCTTAGAATGCAATACCGGATTCTTGGAAATATTAATTGCACTTGAATTATCACAGAAAATTGTGATAGGCTCCTCATATTCAACTTTGATGTCTCTTAGCATCTGCTTCATCCACAAGATTTGAGTGCAACTACCTGCTGCTGCAATGTATTCTGCTTCAGTTGTAGACAGAGATATTGCATCTTGTTTCTTGCTTAGCCAAGAAACCAATCTCTTCCCCAAAAAGAATGCTCCACCACTAGTGCTCTTCCGGTCATCCACATCTCCTGCCCAATCTGCATCTGTGTAAGCATGAAGAGAAAAATCCGGATCTCTAGGATACCATAGACCATACTCAACTGTCCCTTTCAAGTATCTAAAAATTCTTTTGATTGCCATAACATGAGATTCTCTAGGATCAGCCTGGAATCTTGCCACAAGACCAACAGCTTGCATTATATCTGGTCTAGTTTGAGTGAGATACAACAATCCACCAATCATTGATCTATACTTTGTCTGATCTGCCTTTGGAGAATCATCATCTTTGCTTAACTTACATCCGGTTGCCATAGGAGTGTTCATAGGCTTTGAGTCTTCCATACCAAATTTCTTTAACAATTCTTTCACATATTTGGTCTGAGAAATGAAGATCCCTTCTTTTGTTTGAGTAATTTGTAGACCCAAGAAGAAATTCATTTCACCAAGCATAGACATTTCAAACTCACTTTTCATCTGATTTGCAAAAGTTTTACACATACTATCTCTTCCTCCAAAAATGATATCATCCACAAACACTTCAACAATCAGAATGTTTTCATGATCAATTTTGAAATATAAGTTGCTGTCAGCAGTACCTTTGTTGAATCCAATCTGCACAAGATGCTTATCCAACCTTTCATACCATGCTCTTGGGGCTTGCTTCAATCCATACAAAGCTTTCTTCAACTTGCAGACCATATCATTATTATCAGACAATTGAAATCCATCCGGTTGTTCAATGTAGACTTCTTCTTCCAGATCACCATTTAGGAAGGCAGACTTGACATCCATCTGATATACCTTGAAATCTTTGAAGGCAGCAAATGCAAGAAGTAATCTGACTGCTTCAATTCTTGCTACCGGAGCAAAAGTCTCTTCAAAGTCAATTCCTTCTATTTGAGAGTAGCCTTTGCAGACCAATCTAGCTTTGTTTCTGATTACTTCACCAGCTTCATTTAGTTTGTTCCGGAAGACCCATTTGGTTCCAATTACATTCCTGTCTCTAGGTCTGGGAACAAGATCCCAAGTATGATTTTTCTCAATTTGCATCAGTTCATCTTCCATTGCTTTGGTCCAATTTTCATCATTGCAGGCTTCATTTATTGTTTTAGGTTCAATCCTTGAAATCAGAAAACATTCATTCTGATCTTGAGCAATATTCCTTCTAGTTTGTACACCTTTGCTTCTGTCACCTATGATCTGATCTTCAGAGTGATTCAGTTTTACATACCTTGGAATTTTGGGAGTATCCAGTACTGCTGTTTCTTGATCAGGCTCATTTAAACCTAACTCTTCTTCCTGATTTACCGGATCAGGCTGACTCTGTTTCACCGGAGAGGATTGAGTTCCTTGAACACTATCTTGGTCATCTTCATCAAATTCATAAAATCTTGAAGGCTTCTCAATTCCTTCATCAACCTTTACATTGGTACTTTCTGTCATCTTCCTCAATCTCTTATTGTAACACCGATATGCTTTGCTTTGAGTGGAGTAGCCCAAGAAAATTCCTTCATCACTTCTAGCATCAAACTTTCCTAGATCTTCATCTCTTTTAATATAACACTTGCTACCAAATACCCTGAAATATTTCACAGTAGGAGTGATGCCAAACCAAAGTTCATAGGGGGTCTTACCGGTGTGGTTTCTGATTTGAACTCGATTGAGAGTGTAGACTGCAGTGCTGATAGCTTCTTTCCAAAACATTTGAGGAACATTTGCTTCCAACATCATTGTCCTAGCAGCTTCCTGGATGGTCCGGTTCTTTCTCTCAACTACTCCATTCTGCTGTGGAGTCCTAGGAGCAGACAATTGTCTCCTTATACCCTGTTTCTCACAAAAGTCAATGAATTCACCAGATGTAAATTCACCACCTCTATCAGACCTTAGACACTTTAGTTTCAATCCGGTTTGATTCTCCACCATAGCTTTGAAGATTTTGAACTTCTCAAAAGCTTCTGATTTTTCTTTCAGAAAGGTAACCCACATCATCCGGGAATGATCATCAATTAACAACATGAAATATCTATCACCTTGCAGACTCTTGATTCTTGTCGGACCACATAGATCAGTATGTACTAATTCCAACAATCCGGTAGAAGACTGATCTTTGCTTTTAAAAGAGACTCTGCTTTGTTTGCCTAACTGACATTCTTTACACACACTGTTTGTAGGTTTTATCAACTTTGGAAGATCTCTCACAGCCTGAGTATTGCTAATTTTGATGATGTTATCAAAATTTACATGACACATTCTTCTATGCCATAACCAACTCTGATCAATTTGAACAAACAAACAACTTTTATTTGAACCAACCAGATGAAAGATGTTACCTCTTGTCTGAGTACCGGATGCAATTTCAGTTCCGGAGCTTGTAAAGATTCTGCATTTTCCATTCTTGAACCGGAGATCATAGCCTTTGTCCACTAACTGACCAACACTGAGAAGATTGTGCTTCAATCCTTCAACATATAGTACATTACCTGTTTTGCTCTTACCATCAAAGGAAATAGTTCCCCTACCTCTGATTCTGCCAGCAGAATTGTCACCAAACTTTACCATTCCTCCTTCATATCTTTCCAAATCTAAGAACTTATTCTTGTCACCAGTCATATGGTGAGAGCATCCACTGTCAATAACCCAATCATCCTTTTCTTCCACTTGAGCAGCCAAGGCTTTTTCAACAACTTTGTGATTGACAGATTCAGAGAGCAAGGAATCTTCTTCCTTGATGGCTATAAACACCCACTCATTTCCGGATTTGCTTCCTGGATCTGATTCATCATCTGTTACTCCTTCATTGTCATCTTCTTCATGAACATAATAGCAATTCTTTTGAAACCTTTGTCTGTGAGTATTAGATTTTGCAGATCTCTCCGGACATCTTGAGGCAAAATGACCAATCTTATTGCAGTTAAAACACTTAAAGGGTAGTTTTCCTTCATACTTACCGGATCCTCTTGGCAGTCTCTTTGCAATGAGGGCTTCAAGTTGAGCTGTTTCTGCTTCTTCTTCTTCCATGTCTCTTCTTGCTTGATCATACCATGACATTTTCCTTGATGAGTTTTCACCCGGATCAAATCTCTGTTTGCCTTTCACATAGGCACTGGCTTTAAAAGCAGACTCAGTCTTGGGTGGATCATCTCCAAACTCGGTCATTTCAAATGCAGCTAGTTTGCCAGCCAATTGTTCTCTTGTGACAGTTGTGTGGGCTCTGAATTCATCAATGGCAGCAACTTTGATTTTGTAGACAGCAGGAAGGGATCTTAGGATTTTGCAGACAATCTCATTTTCATCTAGAGTTCCACCAGCATTTCTGATTCCACATACCAGCTCATTTACTCTTGGCATAAAGGTAGTAATGTTTTCATCATCTCTCATTTTCAATCTTTCAAATTTCCCTTTCAGACTTTGCAACCTTGCACTTTTGACAAACTCATCTCCTTCATACAGAAGTTCCAGTTTAGTTAGGATCTCATATGCAGTTGGTAGGTCAATGACATTCGAGAGATCTGAGTCATTCAATGCGCTTAGAAGAGCTTCCTTGGTCCGCAGATTGTTTTCAGCTTCTGTGGTTTCATCAGGAGTTGTCGGACCACCTTGTGGGGGTATATATGGTTTTGAAATCATAGCCAAGTATGCTTTTCCCATACATTCCAAATGACACTTCATGCGACCTTTCCAGAGAGTGAAGTTGGTTCCATCGAACTTCGGACTATCCTTCTTGTATGACGACATCCTGGATCACCTCAAGCGGTTAAGCTCCTATCAGAGGAACTCAGCTCTGATACCAATTGTTGGATCTAGGGCATACAACTGAGAGGGGGGGGTGAATCAGTTGTATAGAACTTGTTCTCTTTCAAACACTTAATTCTCTGTTGTTAGTTAGCAGCATATCAAATAATCATTCATGGAAGCACAATACATAAACACAAGAGCAGATAAGCATCAACACATTGAACACCAAGATTTTGACGTGGAAAACCCGGTTAAGGGAAAAACCACGGGGTGATTAACCCAAGAATTATTCTCTGTTAGAAGAATAAGGAAAAATGAATGGCACATGCCAATAAGGGCTCACTGCCCGAGCACACTGCTCACAAAGAGGCCCACTGCCTACAAGGAGACACACTGTCTACAGAGTGATAAAAATCACAGTCTTGAACTGGAGAATGACATCTCTACCATGTCCGGATCAGTTCCAATTAAGCCCAACAATCTCTGCTCTGCCTTTCGCACCTTTCTTCGCTACTCCATACTCATCCACATGCTTCCACACTGAAATGAATTCACAAATCATTATTTATACAAGACATCGACTTAGGAACAAGCATCTAAGTCGGCAAACAACCATAGGAGTATCCGCAAGATGAGTAACACATCCGGTCGGCTATCACAAGAACATTCGCAGGATGAACAACTCATCCGGTCGGCTAAACAGAGCAATAACTTCATCCGGAAGAATAACTTCAATTCCGGGCTCTGCCATCAATGCGGACCAACAACACAACTTAAACATGATTCAAGAACCTTCACAAGTCTGTCTGAATGTCCGGATACATCCGCACTTTCTCTGCTTACTGGGATCTCTTGTCTTCCTCATCCGGAACTTCAAGAACACAGTCTGTCGCCACTGTCATAATGCAGGAGGTACATCCGGACCTCCAAATTACACACAAATCAGGATGAAACATCACAAGGACATATAAAACACTCCTTCCAATCCGCAGATTATGATAATACAATTCCGGACCTCACCGGACCTTTTTGTGATCCTCTGTCACCTCCGGATACTTGCCGGACCCGGTTCTATACCGGCAGCCATAACTCCTTCAGATCTTCATGCGGACCTCTGAAATCTTAACTGTAGCATCTTAAGACTCATATCTACTAACCCTTTAATCCGCATCCTCCGGTTCTCATCCTATACAGTATATTTACCTTCTTCTCATCACTGTTCTTCACTGTTCCTGACTGAGGCTAATTTTCTCAATATCCTCAGCACAAAGCTCATCAAATCCTTCTTGTCAATGCAGTGTGAGTATGTTGACATCAATGACAACAATGGCTCACCTCATACTTGCAACAGAAGAAGCATAAATAGCTCAACTTGAAGCCCTCATTGCAAATAGACTGCCAAGAGGATCTGATAAGTATGAAGGAAAGTTACCCTTTAAGTGCTTCAACTGCAATAAGATTGGTTATTTTGCTTCAAGATGTCTGGAAAGATCTGCAAGGTCCAATTCTAATAGACAAAGGTTCCAAAAGAACTATTATTATGTTCATGAAGAAGATGATAATGAAGGTGTAACAGATGATGAATCAGAAATAGGAAATAGATCCAGAAATGAATGGGTGTTTATTGCCATCAAGGAAGAAGATCCAATATCCTCTGAATCTGTCAATCATAAGGTTGTAGAAAGAGCTTTGGCTGCCCAAGTTGAAGAAAAGGATGATTGGGTTATTGACAGTGGATGCTCTCACCATATGACAGGTGACAAGAGCAAGTTCTTAGATTTGGAAAGGTATGAAGGAGGAATGGTAAAGTTTGGAGACAATTCTGCTGGTAGAATTAGAGGTAGGGGAACTATTTCTTTTGATGGAAAGAGCAAAACTGGTAATGTACTGTATGTTGAAGGATTGAAGCACAATCTTCTCAGTGTTGGTCAGTTGGTAGACAAAGGTTATGATCTCTAGTTCAAGAATGGAAGATGTAGGATCTTTGAAAGTTTCAGAATTGAAATTGCATCCGGTACTCAAACAAAAGGTAATATCTTTCATCTAGTTGGTTCTGATAAAAGTTGTTTGTTTGTTCAAGTTGATCAGAGTTGGTTATGACATAGAAGGATGTGTCATGTGAATTTTGACAACATCATCAAGATAAGCAATACTCAGGCTGTAAGAGATCTTCCAAAATTGGTGAAACCTACAAATAGTTTGTGCAAAGAATGTCAGCTAGGTAAATAGAGCAGAGTTTCTTTCAAAAGCAAGGATCAGTCCTCTACCGGATTACAAGAATTAGTTCATACTAATCTCTATGGTCTGACAAGAATCAAGAGTATGCAAGGTGATAGATATTTCATGTTACTGATTGATGACTATTCTCAGATGATGTGGGTTACCTTTCTAAAAGAAAAATTAGAAGCCCTTGAGAAGTTCAAAATCTTCAAAGCTATGGTAGAGAATCAAATCGGATTGAAACTAAAATGTCTGAGGTCTGATAGAGGTGGTGAATTCACATCTGGTGAGTTCATAGACTTTTGTGAGAAGCATGGTATAAAGAGACAGTTGTCTGTGCCTAGGACTCCATAGCAGAATGGAGTAGTTGAGAGAAAGAACCGGACCATCCAGGAAGCATCCAAGACAATGATGATGGAAGCAAATGTCCCCTAGATGTTTTGGAGAGAAGCTGTCAGCACTGCAGTCTATACTCTCAATCGAGTTCAAATTAGAAGCAATACTAGTAAGAATCCTTATGAACTTTAGTTTGGTTTAACTCCCACTGTGAGATATTTCAGAGTATTTGGTAGCAAGTGTTACATCAAAAGAGATGAAGATCTAGGAAAGTTTGATGCTAGAAGAGATGAAGGAATTTTCTTGGTTTACTCCACTCAAAGCAAAGCATACCGGTGTTACAATAAGAGATTGAGAAAGATGATAGAAAGTACAAATGTGAAGGTTGATGAAGGAATTGAGAAGCCCTCAATGTTTTATGAATATGATGAAGATGATCAGAATGATTCCCTGGTGCAAGGAGCTCAATCCTCCTCTGAAATTTAGATTCAGACTGATCTGGTATATCAGGAAGAAGAGGTGTGTCTAAATGAGCCTGATCAAGAAACAGTAGTGCAAGAAACTCCCAAAGTTCCAAGGTATGTAACTCTAAACCATTCTGAAGATTAGATTATAGGTGACAAAAGAAAAGGGGTACAAACAAGGAGGAGAGTTGCTCAAGATTCAAATGAATACTGTCTGATTTCAAAAATTGAACCTAAGACAATTAATGAAGCTTGCAATGATGAAAACTGGACCAAAGCAATAGAGGAAGAGTTGATGCAAATTGAGAAAAATCATACTTGGGATCTTCTTCCCAGACCTAGAAATAAGAATGTGATTGGAACCAAATGGGTCTTCTAGAACAAACTAAATGAAGTTGGTGAAGTAATTAGAAATAAGGCCAGATTAGTCTGCAAAGGCTACTCTCAAATAGAAGGGATTGACTTTGAAGAAACCTTTGCTCCGGTGGCAATAATTGAAGCAGTCAGACTATTTCTTGCATTTGCTACCTTCAAAGATTTCAAAGTATATCAGATGGATGTCAAATCTGTCTTCTTGAATGGTGACTTAGAAGAAGAGGTGTACATTGAACAACCAGATGGATTTCAGTTATCTGAGCATGGTGATATGGTCTGGAAATTAAAGAAGGCACTATATGGTCTAAAGCAAGCACCAAGAGCATGGTATGAAAGGTTGGATAAGTATCTTGTGTAGATTATATTCAACAAAGGTACTGTTGACAGTAACTTATATTTCAAAATTGATCATGAAAACATTTTGATTGTTGAAGTGTTTGTGGATGATATCATTTTTGGAGGAAGAGATAGTATGTGTAAAACTTGTGCAAATCAGATGAAAAGTGAGTTTGAGATGTCTATGCTTGGTGAAATGAATTTCTTCTTGGGTCTGCAAATTACTCAAACAAAGAAAGTGATCTTCATTTCTTAGACCAAATATGTGAAAGAATTGTTGAGGAAATTTGGGATGGAAGATTCAAAGCCAATGAATACTCCCATGGCAACCAGATGCAAGTTGAGCAAAGATGATGACTCTCCTAAGGCAAACCAGACAAAGTATAGATCAATGATTGGTGGATTATTGTATTTCACTCAAACTAGACTGGATATTATGCAAGCTGTTGGTCTTGTTGCTAGATTCTAGGCTGATCCCAGAGAATCTCATGTCATGGCAATCAAGAGAATTTTTAGATATCTAAAAGGGACTATGGAGTATGGTTTGTGGTATCCTAGAGATCATGATTTCTCTCTTCATGCTTACACAGATGCAGATTGGGTAGGAGATGTGGATGACCAGAAGAGCACCAGTGTTGGAGCATTCTTTTTGGGAAAGAGATTGGATTCTTGGCTAAGCAAGAAACAAGATGAAATATCTCTGTCTACAACTGAAGCAGAATACATTGTAGCAGCAGGTAGTTGCACTCAAATCTTATGGATGAAGTAGATGCTAAAAGACATTAAAGTAGAATATGATGAGCCTATCACAATTTTTTGTGATAATTCAAGTGCAATAAATATTTCTAAGAATCTGGTGTTGCATTCTAAGACCAAGCACATATCTATCAAGTTTCACTTTCTGAGAGAACAAGTGAACAAGGATGAAGTCAGATTGGAGTATGTATCCTCCAAGGATCAGATTGCAAATATTTTTACTAAACCTCTTCCCAAGGACTCTTTTGAGTATCTCAGGGAGAAGTTAGGGGTCATGGCCCCTCTGGAGATGAACTAGGATGCACTGATGTATATCAGTTTGGTGGATATCACAGTCATATCTTGTGATCTGGATTGATGATGGGGAGCTGCTACTAAGGGGGAGCAGCTGGTATGATTTTGATGTGTTCGAATTGCAAGTATGAGCCCTTTGCCATTGATGTCAAAGGGGGAGAGAAGACATGTGAAAAACAAGTGGTTGATGATCAAAGGGGGAGCAGTAAAGGAAGAGAAGACATGTGAAGAGTTGCTGCTGATAGGGGGAGCTATGGCAGAAAGGAGAAGTTCTTGTCTTGATGGTTTTTCACATCATATGTTGCCATCAATGACAAAGGGGGAGATTGTTGCAAGTATGAGGTTAACCAGTGTTGTCATTGATGTCAACGTACTCATATTGCATTGATGAGAAGGATTGGATGAGCTGTGTGCTGAGGATATTGAGAAAATTAGTCTCAATCAGGAACAGTGAAGAACAGTGATGTCATTAAGGTAAAAGGCCAAGATAAGATGAATATTAGAGGATGTGGATTAAAGGGTTTGTAGATATGAGTCTTAGATGATCCAGTTAAGATTTCAGAGGTCCGCATGAAGAAATGAAGAAGTTGTGATTGATCAAGTAGAACTAGTTCTGGGAGATGCTCCGGAGTGACAGAGTGCTACAAAAAGGTCCAGTGAGATTCGGAAGTACATTTTCCTATTTTACGGATTGGAAGGAGTGTTTGGGATGTCCTTGTGATGTGTCATCTCTACTTGTTCATGGTTTGGAGGTCTGAAAGCACCTTTGTGATTGTGACAGTGGCGATAGACTGTGTTCTTGAAGTTCTAGATGAAGAAGAGAAGAGATTTTAGTAAGTAGAGGAAGTGCAGATGTACCTGGTCATTCAGGCAAGCTTGTGAAGGTTCTTGGATCATGTTGAGGCTGTGTTGTTGGTCTGCATTAGTGTTAGATCCTAGAATTGGAGATATCCTTCCAGATGGACGTGTTCTTGCTGGCCGATTGGATGAGTTCTTCCGGATGAAGTTGTTCTTCCTCAGACTGGCCGACTGGATGAGTTATTCATCTTGTGAATGTTCTTGTGGTTGATTGCTGACTTAGATGATTGTTCCTAAGTCTATGCCTTGTATAAATAAAGGTTTGTGAGTTCATTTCGAAGCGTGTCATGGTACGGATGAGTGTGGTATAGCGAAAGAGTGAAAGGCAGAGCAGAAGTGTTTCGGGCTTAAATGTGTGTATATGGAAAATCGATCTATTCTAAACTAAATAAAACCAAAGAATCCAATAACATAAAGAAAATGAATTTAAATAAAAGCCATGACCAATAATCAATGCAATAAAGACTTTTACCGAAATTTGTGTTGTTTCCTTTGGATTGAATGTAGAATTGCTCAATGAAATTGCAAAGCCATAGCTGCAACAAGCAAGTGTAGTGCTCAAGAGATCAATGTCAAATGATCGTAAGGTTGCTCAATCGACGCGTTGTGTATGCTCGAAGCTCTGTTAAGTATGCCTGAGAATACAATCGAAGAGAGAGAGCTAATGAAGGAGATGAGGGGGGTTTATATAGATTTCAAGGAAAATCGATCAACGGTCCAGATAATTCAGAAGAATCAATGGAGGAGATAAGCTGAGGAATGTGCAACAAATGAGAAGAAGACATGTGTCTTGCTTGCTTTTGCATGAGAGGAGTTATCAAGAATAGAAGAATGAGTTAACTGAAGAGATAAATCAATTAAAAGAATAAAACAATCAGTTAAGTGTTGGTCATGATGTTAGTCATTCACAAACATAGAATAAAAGTTACACAACAACCTTTACTCATCTTGAAAGATACGATGAATTCAAAGAATTCATGATCCCAAGTCTCCGTTGATTAGGTCTTAATCTACTGACGTTACTCAGTGGTTGATGTGTGTTGCTGTTTTCCATTCAGGGGCCTTACGTGTTTCTGCACTGTTCATCATCATCATCTTCAAATATCCTGCTCTGGATGTTCGCTCTGCATAAGCCTCCAACAATTCTACCTCTGCACTGTAAATTTAGTCAAATAATGTGCATACAGGCTGATATTTGCATGATTTCTATCATTATTTATGATTCTTTGCATGATATTTCCAATACTACATGCGTTTAACTCAAATATGCTAAGGATCTTCAGTTACCTACGGGATTTCAGCATATTTCACTGTTTCTGCTTGTTATTTATCATGATTTGCAGTTATGGTGATGAATTAATGAAATTGAAAAAAGGAAAAGGGTTAGAGAGTGAGATTCCCAAAATTACTGGACTTAGATCACTGATTCACATACAAGCTCCCATACTTGCAATGAAAAGAAGGAAAACTAGAAATCATACTTCACCAGGACATTCCACAAATCCGCATGATCTAGTGCAAAGCTTCAAAGGAAAGTTGACAACAACATGTAATGAAATGAAAGCGCTTCCAGTTGAACACAACATTCACCAGTACATATCCAGAAATCAACAGAAGATTACGTAAAATTTACAATCAGGATGTAATCTGGAACTTCATATTCATTCAGTATGCTCAAGAACAGGTACATTTACAGTGATCTGAAGAAAGAACCTTGACATTTCAACAATTCTATCCTCATTAGTCTCAGTAATCTGATCTCCTAACTTATTCTACAGTAATTGACTTTTGCGCCAGATGCGTCTGTGTATTCTAATGTATTCCCCCCTCTAAAATGACAAGCTCTGGCTCTTATATAGAACAACTGCCAGAAAACGGTTACAATGATCCAAGGATCAGGATCCTTCATTAACAAACAACGGTCCAGATGAAAAGCACATACTTCGTCAGTTAGCAAATGCACAGCTGGCACAGAATATTCCAGCATCTTCGACTTGATTCGGTCTCCAGCTGGCAAACAGCATATTTGACAATATCCTCTTCATGTCTGGTCCATGTTGACTCCATGCGCAACTTTGTAATGCTCAGCTTCAGTAGCATCATCATGATTTCAATGTTCAGCTTCAGCAGCATCATGACTTCAATGTTCAGCTTCAGCAGCATCATGATGATTTCTTGCAAGTAAACAGACAAACATTAAGTTCATCATCATCATGCTAAACAACAGGAAATAAACGCTTTATTAAACAAGTCCCCAAAGTGTGCATCCACGAGCTTCAAATCAATGGAAATTTATGCACTAAATGCATAAACAGCATAAAAACAATCAGGTCAACCATCGTTGACCAAACATCAGGCAGTCGGCCCTTTCAAATTTCCATCGCTTCATGTTTTTGCCCATTCTCTTGTATATCTGGTTCGAAATATGATGATGATGATCTCAAAATATACAAGGAAACAATCGTCCTTTAACCACCCTTCGAATCCGGCCTTGCATCATCATCATATTTGCATCGGCGTGACTACATATGATCAGGGTGACAATTTTAGCTTAGGCCGACGGCAACAGTTATACCGATGCCAAAAATCATGATGATGACCAACTATATGCCTTCTGTCTGTCCGCAGGATATTTGAAATATGATGCTCCTCCTTTCCGAATGCTCTGAGGAAAAGCACATCAGGATGTTTTGTTTTTGCATATTCGGGAAGGAGAGACATCGTCATCATCATCATGATGAAGACAAACAGGAGGACTTGGAAAATGATCCTGCCGCTGAGGAATATCATGATGACGCAATCGTCATCATCAGGCTTCGTTAAAATGCAAAGGGATGACGTCACCGTCATGTTTCGTTAAGATCAGGAGGTAAATGGAATATCAGGTTCCCTCTAAGGAAGATGATCAGGTGATGAAAGCAGTATGACCCTTTTCGGCCAAGGCAATCCGCTCGAAAGATCAGGATGATGAACATCATCATCATCATATACGCACTGGGTGATCAAAAATATGATCCCACCGAAAGTCCTGATAACGTCATCAGGATATCCGGGGCTTGTGTTAATCTTCGAACATGACGTCATCGTCATCATCATATTGGTGAAATGGATCACGCCTTGGAAAATATCTTGCCGAAGGACAAAGGTGATGGTGACGTCATCGTCATCATCATATTTGCAAAAGGTTATACTTGTCGGCAGGATGATACTACGAACTGTCGGGTAGAGAAAGATCATGATGATGATGTCCACAAGACTAAGGAATGAAATATTACCCTCCGCTTCGAAAGATAAGGTGATCATCATGATCACGCAAAAGGAGGTCAGGAGGATATTAGGAAATGTCGGGTCTCGAAATATCATGATGATGTTGATCACCAAGACTGTCGTGCGCGCGCAAATTATGCAGATGGCAGATTTCTCTAAGTAAGGTGATATTATAATATCAGCATGATATTATAATATCGGGTGATGTTGGAATATCATGATGATGCTCGCAATGTTTCTAAGGTTACTCGACGGGTAAAACACACTAGCACTTAAGATTGACGTCCGGATGCTTCGGGACTGCATGATTTTTATCAGGCGATAGAGTAAGATCATGATGATGACCTTTGGCGACACAAAAGACCGCCCGACGGGAAAGGATTAATACGACTTAAACTTGACGTCCGGATGTTTCGACCTCAGGATATTATCGGGGGGCTTTCCAAATATCATGATGATGATGTTCATATAGCAATTATCAGGTTTGACCAAAACTTTGACTGCTCACAACTCCCTCATATGGACGAATTTTCAAGTGATGCAAAAGGCAAACCTGCATGGAATTTCAAGCTCTTTCTAACCATGAAGTTATAGAAACAAAATATGAACTTTGACAAACTAACCTCATGATGATGACCTACCTCATCCTGACCTTCATGATGATGATGCACCTGACTTAATTTTTACCAAAACCGCCAGAAACAGACAACACAAGCCAAAACAAAAGCTGGGTCCCTGTTTTGCCAAGTCAAAATGGGGCGTGTTGTGTAACCACACAACAACTTGCCACCAAAGAAAACAACAAAATTCAAATGATTCAAGTGATGTGATCACATTCATCTATAGTGTTCTAATTCTGTCTAAGTAAATTATCATGATCTTTGAATGATAAAATTTCATTATGGTGATAAAACTAACAAAGGATCAGGTGTGTGCAGATGATTAATTATCCTCATCTTGAAAGCAAGTTGAAAACATAAGTAACTGGTGTTAAACTACATAGTTGGAGATCATCCCTCATAGCCAACGTGGATAGAGCCTTGCTGCCAGCAGGTGTCCATAACCCCGGCAAGGTTATCTGTACAATCTCCCTAAGTAGAGCTCCACTGCCAGCAGGCGTCCATAGCCCCGGTAGAGTTACTTAGATGGCCTAATTTTATTGTTTATGATTTTCCTTTAAAAATTTAAATTTGATATCATCATGTCTGCTCATTTGTACAAGGTGTAGTCACTTGCAGCTTTAGGTTGGAGATTGTATTGGTAGCAAGGGAGTCCCTTTAGATTTTTCACTTAACACCTATACTCATATCTTCAACAAACCCAAGGCTGTTAGGTGTTTCATTGTGTTTGATTCACTTTGGACAAGAAAAAGTACCCTGATGAAAAGACATCATAAACCTGATCATGATTATTTATCAGAATGAATTACAATCTATATCTAAATCTGATCTCATCACTTGAATCCTAACAATTTAGTTATTTTCTTAGGTGATGAAGTGCATCATCCTGACTTACCAGAACAAGGTCCCAACCAACAAAACAACAACAACAACAAGCAAACACTGTACAAACAACTATACAAATATACAATATGATACACAAGACTGCCATGAAGTCACTCAGGCCTGGAAATAATGTTTGAGGAATTGTCCATTGACTGGCAACGGGACATCCTCACCTGTCAGGTTCTTAAGCCTATAAGTGCTGTCTCCTAAAATTTTAGAAATCTGAAAGGGACCTATCCATAGTCTATCGAACTTACCATGATCACCTTTCCTTTCATGGGCTTTATCCCACATCAGGACTAAATCTGATATCCTGAAAGCTTTAACTCTGGCTCTCTTGTCAAACCAGCGTTTGACAACAACCTGATGTTTTGCAAATTGGTCAATTGCTTGGCTTCGTTTTTCTTCCAGATGCATCAACTGAAGCAACCTGACTTCTTGTTTATTATCTATGCCTAGATAGTCTTGGGCAAACTGCAGAGTAGGAATTTTCAAGTTTACAGGGAGGATAGGATCTACCCCATATACTAGCTAGAAAGGTGAGTTTCCTAATGCAATTTTCATTCTAGTTCTGTCTACCCATAAGGCATACTTCAGAAATGAGTTCCATTCCCTGGGATTTTTCTCTATCAATTTTCTTATGATACTCAGTAAATTCTTATTGGTGGATTCTGCTAATCCATTTCCCTGGGGATAGTAATTGGATGAGAACTTAAGTATGATCCCATGATCAAAAGCCCAACTTGACAATTTAGTGGAAATGAAGGCAGAACCATTATCACTTACCAATGCATAAGGAGTTCCATACCTGGTGACAATGTTGCTTTCCAGAAATTTAATGACATCATCAGCAGTACAAGTTTTGCTGCTGATAGCCTCAGTCCATCTGGTACAATAATCAGTAATTGTTAGGACATACCTTTGGCCTGAAGAAGACGGAGGATTGATTGGTCCTATGAAATCCATGCCCCATTGTGCAAATGGGCACTCTTCCATCACTGGCTGCAATGGTTGTGCAGCATATTTTTCTCTGTTGGCAGCAACCTGGCAAACATGACAACATTTAACATGATCAGCTGTGTCTTTAAAAATTGTAGGCCAGTAATATCCTGCTCTGAGGATTGCATGTGTTGTGGCCAACGCTGATCCGTGGGCAGTTCCAAACTTGTCATGTAACTCTGTCAATACTTTATTAGCTTCTGGTTTCTCTAAGCATCTCAGGTATATCCCTTCATAATTCTTTTTAAACAGGGCTCCTCCCTTCATCATATATTTCTGGGATCTCATCTTTAAGGCTCTTCTCTGTGAAGCCTGCATCCTCAAAGGACATCTTCCAGTGATCAGGATGTGCCTGATGTCTGAATACCATTCTTTATTGTCTTTCTCATCTATCACATACTGTTGACTGATGATGTTTGGATCAGTTTCAGATATCATCTGGCTCAGAGCCTGTCCTCTTACTAGCTTCATGGGTGTGATCTCCATGTCATATTCTTGTAGTACCGTAATCCATTTGGCCCTTTTTTCACCAGGTTCACTCTGCATCAGCAGCCTCTTTACTGCTGCATCTGGTACCACAGCAATCACTTTGCTCCTCAGTATATAATGTCTGAACTTTTTTACTGCTCTGACTAATGCAAGAACCTGTCTTTCAACATCTACATATCTCAACTCAGCACCCCTGAAAGGACAGCTCATGAAGGCAATTGGTTTCTCTTCTTTATCTTCATTTCTTTGAGTTAACACTGCTGCAGAAGTATGTTCTGAAGCAAATGAGTAGATGTAGAAATCTTTTGTATAATCTGGACTAATGAGGACAGGAGCATCCGAAATGGCCTTCTTTATATCTTCAAAAGCAGCTCTGGCTTCTGGTGTCCAGTCAATTTGTGCATCTTTTTTCAACATGGCATTCAGTGGTCTGACAATCTCAGCAAAGCCAGTGATGAACTTCCTCACAAAATTTATCTTACCAAAATAAGATTTAAGCTCCTTTTTGCTTCCTGGAAGTGGTAATTTCATAATAGATTCCACCCTGTCAGGATCAATGATAATCCCATCTTCTGTGATCAGGTGGCCTAGTAACTTTCCTGTTGTGACCCCGAATATGCACTTCTTGGGATTCAAAGATATTCCATATTCTTCACACTTCTTCAGCACACTTCTGAGATCAGCAACATGATTTCTCCTTTCTTTGGAGAACACTGTCAGGTCATCCATGTAGATGACTATACATTTTCCTATTAAGCCTCTGAAGGCTATGTCCATTGCTCGCTGGAATGTAGCTCCAGCATTTATCAATCCAAACGGCATACGTCTATATGCAAATATCCCCCATTTTGTGGTGAAGGCAGTCTTTAATCTGTCAATTTTATCAACCATCACTTGGTTGTATCCTGAAAAACCGTCCAAGAAGGACATCATCTTGGCTCCATTTACCATCTGCAGAACCTCATCCAAAGAGGGCAAAGGATAGTTATCCTTTTCTGATGCTCTGTTCAGGTTCCTGAAATCCACACACAATCTGATGTCTCCATTCTTCTTCCTGACTGGTACCAGATTTGCCACCCAAGTGGAGTGCCTTACAGGAAAAATTATCCGGGCATTCAACAACTTCTTGACTTCCTCAAGGATGATGGGCTCAAGCAGAGCATTGACTGGCCTCTGCTTCTGTCTGAAAGGTTTTGCATCTGGCTTGAGGGGTATAGTATGAGTTATGACAGAAGTGTCATACGTCTTCAGCTCGTCATAAGTCCATGCAATTACATGTATATAATCCTTAAGGGCTTGAGTTATTCCATCTAACTCTTCAGGTGTACAAACCTTACCCAACAAGACATTCTTCTTGTCATCAGCTTGTCCAATATTCACCTATGAATATTGACCTCCATCTGCCTTAGGCAGATCCTTATGTTTGAGCATATTATCCAGATCAAAGGCTCTTTCTAATTCAATCATACCTTTGGGAATTGTGTTGCCAGGCAACTCTAAAATCTCATCTTCTTCCCAGACATGATCTTCCATACCATTTTCATCTATGATCTGAGCTTCAAATACATCTCTGTTTGATATGAAGTCCAGGATGTGCTGATCATCATCAAACACTTGGAGATTGGTCAAATTGTCAGGTACCGAAGGTACTGACACCAATTCTACTACAAATCTCTTCAGACCAGATATAGACAGTGGTTCCAGCGTACTGGTGGCCTGAGCAAGTGCATCTGCCCTTTGGTTCTGTTCTCTTGGCATGTGAACGATGTTGAAGGCATCAAAGTCTTCAATCAGGTCCCACACACGATGTCTGTAATTTGACAGCTTTCTGTAGTTACAAGAGTAAATTCCTCGTACTTGCCTCACAACTAGTTCTGAATCTCCAAAGACATGCAGGATCTTCACCTTCTTCTTATGGGCAAACAACAGTCCATGAATCAGAGCTTCATACTCTGTGACATTATTAGTGCAGGGGAACTGTAATCTGTAAGCTGCTAAATGGGATTTCCCTGATGGATCAGTAAGGTCAATCCCTACTCCAGAACCTTGCTTAGATTTGGATCCATCAAACCTCAGGATCCAAGGCTTATCTTCAGCGGGACATTTATTTGAACTTTCCTTTTTCTTTGCAGCTCTGGCTGCTGCTCCGCTTGATATCCACCTTAACTTAGGTGTGTCATCTTCAAGCTTCTTCTTTCCTTTATCTGATGAGCCTGATGGCTTTTCTGTTTTCTCTTCAATCCTAGCAGGAGGATGATGTTCAGCACATACAACTGCATGCTTCTTCAAAATGTGCAAGCACAGTGAGCAAGTGGTTTCTGAGTGAGGCGCCTCATGCAGCCTACACCAACTTTTGATTAAAACCTCCTGGGGAGATCTACACTGTTGTGTCATTTTTTTTATTTCTTTGACCAGAAATTCTTCGAACTTCGTCAGGTCACTGCCTTTATCCTCATCAAACAACTCGTAATCCGGTTCCATGAAGCAATCACTACCAGGAGTGATCTTTTCCTTTCTCGCATCACTTGTCTGATTGGACACCAGGATCTCTTCTGTTTTTCGGATATGATCCTCATCAGGATCCGTCGACTCTTCTGTTCCTGCAGAAGACAAATAAAAATTAGTATCATCATCATCATCAGATGTAGCACTCACCTCGGAATATGATGATGATGCTTCACTATACGTCTGCTCCAGCATGATCATGTCTAAGCATGGTTCGCAAGTCTTTTCCGAGTGTGCTTCTCCATGCAATCTGCACCATCTGTCGATCAAAATATCATTAGCAGGTATATTTAATAATTGACAACGTTTTATCTGAGTAGATAAATGCATCTGAAAATCCCTGAAGCGATCTATTTCATTCTCATTATCAGGATCATTATTAAGTTCTACGACTGGCATATCCTCATGATAATCATCATCATGATGATGATGAACATCAAGCATCAGGACCTCTTCTATTTGGACAGTTTGCGGCCTGATGTGATAAACTCCAGGTTCTACGTTTACATACATGATCTCATTTGTTCTGTTATATTCCGTGATCATATGTTTCATCCTAGGCTCAGCATCAATCCTGATCTGATTAGGTATACCTTTCCATGGCAACCACATGTGACTGAAGTCTATGGACATGTATCCGTTAAGCGTTTTAGACCAGTCCCGGCTAAGCAACATCCCATATGTATCAGGTATGTCAACTACCTGAATGTCAATGTAATACTGGATCCTAGGATCAGACGCTAGCTGCATGTGAATATGAGTGAGTTCTCCTACGACACTTACTTCTGTCTTGTCCAGTTGAGTGACCTTCTTTAATGATTTAGCAGGATGCAGTCCTAATGCGTTGCATATTGACAAAGGCATAACATTAGTTGAGGCTCCTGAATCAACTAAGCAGTTGTGCAAATTCTTACTGAACATTCTTATGGTGAGGAGAAACGGTGGTGATTCAGTTTTATCTCTGTACAAGGTCATGTGAGAGGTTTCAGCAGCTTGGACTGTGGCTGACACTTTGAGCTTGACAGTGCTATCTTTAGCAGTATGGTCTTTGCTATTGGATTGACTCGAAAGGTGATTATCCTCTTTAGAAGCAGGATCATCCAGCGACTTCATGAATGCCTTTTTGATGGCAGGAGTTTTCAGTAACTCAGATAGGGACAGGCTGATCTTGATTTTCTTCATTTCATCAGCCAAATAGCTGACTAACTTGTCAGACTCATGAGGTACATTTGCAACTTTTGTTACTGTGTTTTGAGGAGACAAGTACTGAGCATTCACCTTAGGGAACCCAGGGTTATTGCTAGCCTTAGGATCAGGGGGTGTGTTGAAGTTATTTGGAGGTAGAGATGATGTCAATGGACCGGCAGGTCTGTTGGCATTACTCCTCAGGTTATAATTGTGCTTACCAGGGTATTGCTGCTGGTATGCATGTACTTCCTCATGCTCTCTTGTAGGTTCATTTTCATCCTCAAAAGGGAAGACATAATTTGCTTCAAAGGTTAAGGCAGATTCTTCACAGGTCTGATTATATTCCTGATGAGGCTGATTAGTGTATGTTTCCAGCACAAAAGCTGAGTCATATCCACAAGGAACTATTTCATTTCCTTCTGCCTGAGGTGGATTTCCAGAAGTATTAGACACTTCAGTCTGAAAGATGCTGGCAGCAATCCTAAATTGTGGACAATCTAATTCTGCATGTGCATTGGTGTTGTGAATCCTGCACCAATTGGTAAGGGCTGCTTCAGCAAGATTGACTCTAGTAGTCTGTTTGGCTTCACCAGGAGGCTGATTGTCTAGGGGTGATGGTAATGAACCATTATTTGGCCTGGAGTTCCACACTCTGGGCTGCCTAGGAGGATTATTGTTATTTGCAGCATTACTGTTGAAGTTATTGTTGTATCCTCTGTCAGGGTAATTTGGTCTGTCATTGGAATAACTCCTATTCTGACCTGACTGTGAATAAAACCCTTGATTTCTCAAGTGTGTTACTTCTGTGGTGAGTTTTCTCAACTGAGCAGCAATTTCTTTGATTTCCTCTTTCTCCTCTTGAGCTTTGGCCACTACATTTTCAGGCTGAGGCTGGAAAAAGGAAGATCCATGGTTATTGTGGGATAGGTCTGTACCCTGAGGTGTCTGAGTATGTGTAGGATATTGTGGCAATTGGCCATTTCCATTAGGAGGAGGCATGATACTCAATGGAGGTACTTGCAAAGGTGCAGGCATGATTGCTGGGGGCATCACTGCTCCATTTGGATATTGTGCAGGATATTGCGAAGGATAAGCTGCAGGATACTGTGCTGGATATTGTGACTGCATGCCAGGCAAAGCAGGGAATGCTATATTTGGAGTAGGAGCAGGTATCAGCTGTTGATTTACCTTGATAGCTTCTTGAAAAGCTCCTGTCAATGTGGTGATCGCAGGATGTGTTCTCCTGATGAACATGGCGGTTAACGGATCTAGGGCTGAATAATAAATACTTCTGGCAGCATCATCAGCCACCACATATGGGGTAACTAGCTTGGACAACATTTTCTGGAACCTAGCATTGAAATTTGCAATAGGTTCATGCTCCAATCTCTTAATTGTGGCAAACAGGTGGTAATTCATGGATGGATCAATAGGGACTTTGAATCTGTCAAGAAAGGCCTTCTCTAAGACAGCCCACGAACCTACACAAGATTGACCAAGACTGATGAACCAATTATAAGCCTCTTCCCCTAAGGCAAAAGGGAATAATCTGCACACCACATCTTGATGCTCAATTCGGGCTCTACAGCAAGCTTCTTTAAACGTCCTGATATGATCATCTGCATCCTGATAAGGATGGTATTTTGGACAAAGCTTGTCCGGATACTTTGGTAACTCATGATATGCAGTAAAGGTCAATGGTGATTCTGCTGCAAAGAACGACATTGCAACCTGAGGGGGCTGAACTGGTGGTGCAGTTGGCTGAGGTTGGACTAAAGGTATACCCTGAGGTTGAACAGAAGGTGTCACGGGTATACCGGAAGGTATTTGCAAACCAACAGGAGTTACAGGAGGAGGTCCTGGTGAAGCTCTGGACGTACTAGACTCTGGAGTATGGTGGACGTCTACAGTCTTAGGTCTAAAACCTCTAACAGGGAATTCTTCAAAAATTTCACTATGTCTAGAACTGGTATTTATCCTGTGTTCCAGGATTTCTCGATTTGGAGGCCAATTAGCTGAAACTTTGCAAATATTGGCTGGATTCCACCGGACGAGGTGATATTTGCGGTCAACTTGCAAATCAGACTGAATATTTACGCGATATTTGCGAAGATACTGCAAATATGACAGGATATTGAGATATTTCGACCGGCAGCACCAGATCTCACGTGTTTAAGGCTTAAATTCTCAAAGCTTGAACAAATTTATGCATCTTTGGCCAATATTTAGTGAATTTAAAGAAATCTACTGTAAAGCTTGCAATATTTTTGTGAAATTTGGAAATCTTTACACAGAATGTGCAAATACAAACTTGTCGCAGCAAATATTTATGCAATTTGATGAAATTCATAAATGATCTGAAGTTACCTTACTCTGAGCGTCATCAAACCTGAAAGTACTGATGATGAATGTGATCTTCCGGACTCAGGCCCTCCTTCTAGCGCCAATTTATGTTGGTCATGATGTTAGTCATTCACAAACATAGAATAAAAGTTACACAACAACCTTTACTCATCTTGAAAGATACGATGAATTCAAAGAATTCATGATCCCAAGTCTCCGTTGATTAGGTCTTAATCTACTGACGTTACTCAGTGGTTGATGTGTGTTGCTGTTTTCCATTCAGGGGCCTTACGTGTTTCTGCACTGTTCATCATCATCATCTTCAAATATCCTACTCTGGATGTTCGCTCTGCATAAGCCTCCAACAATTCTACCTCTGCACTGTAAATTTAGTCAAATAATGTGCATACAGGCTGATATTTGCATGATTTCTATCATTATTTATGATTCTTTGCATGATATTTCCAATACTACATGCGTTTAACTCAAATATGCTAAGGATCTTCAGTTACCTATGGGATTTCAGCATATTTCACTGTTTCTGCTTGTTATTTATCATGATTTGCAGTTATGGTGATGAATTAATGAAATTGAAAAAAGGAAAAGGGTTAGAGAGTGAGATTCCCAAAATTACTGGACTTAGATCACTGATTCACATACAAGCTCCCATACTTGCAATGAAAAGAAGGAAAACTAGAAATCATACTTCACCAGGACATTCCACAAATCCGCATGATCTAGTGCAAAGCTTCAAAGGAAAGTTGACAACAACATGTAATGAAATGAAAGCGCTTCCAGTTGAACACAGCATTCACCAGTACATATCCAGAAATCAACAGAAGATTACGTAAAATTTACAATCAGGATGTAATCTGGAACTTCATATTCATTCAGTATGCTCAAGAACAGGTACATTTACAGTGATCTGAAGAAAGAACCTTGACATTTCAACAATTCTATCCTCATTAGTCTCAGTAATCCGATCTCCTAACTTATTCTACAGTAATTGACTTTTGCGCCAGATGCGTCTGTGTATTCTAATGTATTCCCCCCTCTAAAATGACAAGCTCTGGCTCTTATATAGAACAACTGCCAGAAAACGGTTACAATGATCCAAGGATCAGGATCCTTCATTAACAAACAACGGTCCAGATGAAAAGCACATGCTTCGTCAGTTAGCAAATGCACAGCTGGCACAGAATATTCCAGCATCTTCGACTTGATTCGGTCTCCAGCTGGCAAACAGCATATTTGACAATATCCTCTTCATGTCTAGTCCATGTTGACTCCATGCGCAACTTTGTAATGCTCAGCTTCAGTAGCATCATCATGATTTCAATGTTCAGCTTCAGCAGCATCATGACTTCAATGTTCAGCTTCAGCAGCATCATGATGATTTCTTGCAAGTAAACAGACAAACATTAAGTTCATCATCATCATGCTAAACAACAGGAAATAAACGCTTTATTAAACAAGTCCCCAAAGTGTGCATCCACGAGCTTCAAATCAATGGAAATTTATGCACTAAATGCATAAACAGCATAAAAACAATCAGGTCAACCATCGTTGACCAAACATCAGGCAGTCGGCCCTTTCAAATTTCCATCGCTTCATGTTTTTGCCCATTCTCTTGTATATCTGGTTCGAAATATGATGATGATGATCTCAAAATATACAAGGAAACAATCGTCCTTTAACCACCCTTCGAATCCGGCCTTGCATCATCATCATATTTGCATCGGCGTGACTACATATGATCAGGGTGACAATTTTAGCTTAGGCCGACGGCAACAGTTATACCGACGCCAAAAATCATGATGATGACCAACTATATGCCTTCTGTCTGTCCGCAGGATATTTGAAATATGATGCTCCTCCTTTCCGAATGCTCTGAGGAAAAGCACATCAGGATGTTTTGTTTTTGCATATTTGGGAAGCAGAGACATCGTCATCATCATCATGATGAAGACAAACAGGAGGACTTGGAAAATGATCCTGCCGCTGAGGAATATCATGATGACGCAATCGTCATCATCAGGCTTCGTTAAAATGCAAAGGGATGACGTCACCGTCATGTTTCGTTAAGATCAGGAGGTAAATGGAATATCGGGTTCCCTCTAAGGAAGATGATCAGGTCATGAAAGCAGTATGACCCTTTTCAGCCAAGGCAATCCGCTCGAAAGATCAGGATGATGAACATCATCATCATCATATACGCACTGGGTGATCAAAAATATGATCCCACCGAAAGTCCTGATAACGTCATCAGGATATCCGGGGCTTGTGTTAATCTTTGAACATGACGTCATCGTCATCATCATATTGGTGAAATGGATCACACCTTGGAAAATATCTTGCCGAAGGACAAAGGTGATGGTGACGTCATCGTCATCATCATATTTGCAAAAGGTTATACTTGTCGGCAGGATGATACTACGAACTGTCGGGTAGAGAAAGATCATGATGATGATGTCCACAAGACTAAGGAATGAAATATTACCCTCCGCTTCGAAAGATAAGGTGATCATCATGATCACGCAAAAGGAGGTCAAGAGGATATTAGGAAATGTCGGGTCTCGAAATATCATGATGATGTTGATCACCAAGACTGTCGTGCGCGCGCAAATTATGCAGATGGCAGATTTCTCTAAGTAAGGTGATATTATAATATCAGCATGATATTATAATATCGGGTGATGTTGGAATATCATGATGATGCTCGCAATGTTTCTAAGGTTACTCGACGGGTAAAACACACTAGCACTTAAGATTGACGTCCGGATGCTTCGGGACTGCATGATTTTTATCAGGCGATAGAGTAAGATCATGATGATGACCTTTGGCGACACAAAAGACCGCCCGACGGGAAAGGATTAATACGACTTAAACTTGACGTCCGGATGTTTCAACCTCAGGATATTATCGGGGGGCTTTCCAAATATCATGATGATGATGTTCATATAGCAATTATCAGGTTTGACCAAAACTTTGACTGCTCACAACTCCCTCATATGGACGAATTTTCAAGTGATGCAAAAGGCAAACCTGCATGGAATTTCAAGCTCTTTCTAACCATGAAGTTATAGAAACAAAATATGAACTTTGACAAACTAACCTCATGATGATGACCTACCTCATCCTGACCTTCATGATGATGATGCACCTGACTTAATTTTTACCAAAACCGCCAGAAACAGACAACACAAGCCAAAACAAAAGCTGGGTCCCTGTTTTGCCAAGTCAAAATGGGGCGTGTTGTGTAACCACACAACATTAAGTGATTTAAAACAAGAAGAAGAGATTTGCATGAGAAAAGAAGATATTTTGCTTTATTAAATATAGAAATATTTAATTGATGAGCAAAAAAGCTTGGTTATTTTAGAGATAACTCAAATTAGAAGAAAAAGCAATTTAAATAAATAATTGATTTATTTAACTTTAGAGAAGATATTTTGGAAGAAATAATTAAATAATTAGAATTATTTAATTTAGAAGATTTACAAGCAAATTAAATAAATAAATTTATTTAATTGTTGTGCATGATTTTGGAAGAACAATTTTTGATTTAATTAAATAATTTAGAATTATTTAATTAGAGGGAATTTGTTGAATTAATTAAATAATTAGATATATTTAATTAATGTAGACTTAATTTTTGGAAAGAGGGTAATGATCAAATTAAATAATTATAATTATTTAATTGTGGAAGAATAATGAGGAATTTGATTTAATTAATTAAATAATGAGGATTTATTTAATTAATGTTGAATTTAGGAGATTTAGAAGAATTTGATGAAAATTAATTAAATAATTAGATTATTTAATTAACGTTGAAATGCAGGTGATGAGACAGATAACGAAATGCAAGTGATTCGACGACACGGTCATTTTAGGGTGTCTACATTTTGCCCCTCTTTGATGCGATGCAGCTTGCAGCGTTGCGTCAAAGAAAATAATTGTTGAAGATGTAATACAATTTTTATGCCCCAGTGTATCGAGTTGCCCCAGCATATGCCCCCTCGAGCGGGAAGACAGGGAAGCGACAGAAGAAAGGTGTTGACGCTTGACTAGAAAGGTGCGCGACCAGTAGGAAGAAAAAGCAGAAACAGGGGGGGAAGAAAAACTGAAGGGTGGGGACACTATAAATAGGTCCCATGGGGACCACAATCCTCATTTGCACCCATTGAGATTCTAAATTTAGAGAAAAGAGTTTCTAAACTGAGTGGAGAGAGAGTTGAGCAGCCAGCGGAGAGAGATGCCGATTCCTGTGCACAGACATCGGGCGGAGCTGGTGCGGACCTACGGGAGGCCAGCAGGAGCTCCGGCAGTGGTAGGTGATCGAAAACCCCCTTGCAATTTGTCGATTAGGGGTAGATTAGGGCTATATTTAGGGAGGTTTGCAATTTTAGCCAAAAGCGCTCTAGGAAAGTGCAGCGCGTATGGTAGTCGTTCGGCGTGCTTTTGGCGCGCTGTAGCGCGGCTGGTAGTCGCGGGCAGCGCGGTTGGTGAAATCGCGTCGCATCTGGTTAATGTGGGTAGCGTCGCAGCGCATGTGGAAAAAGCTGCAGCGCTTCTGGTATGGCGGTGCAGCGCACCTGGTAAGGTAGGTTAGCGCGGGTGGCGGGTATGTGGAGAAAGCGCATCGCTTCTGGTAAAACAGAGCGGCGCAGTTGGCATAATGTTTTAGCGCGCTTGAAAAACAAGGCGCACGTGGGAGGAAAAATCAAAGCGTAGCGGCATAAGTAGTGAAGCGCGTTTGGCTGGGAGAAACAGCGCGGTTGCATAAACAAAGCGCTTCTGGCTAGATAGAAGAAAAAGTTAGGGTTTAGTACAATGGGGGGGCCTAGAGGAGAGACGCCTAGCCTAGCTCACAAGAGGGAAAAGGGATGGCAGGGGTGGGGTATAGCATAGCCAATGGGTAGATAGGTTTTGAGGGATTTGGTTATGAAACTGACAAGTGATATGTTTATGGATGCAGAGGATTTTTCCATCGTTGATGTCGCGGGAGCGACACCACGCGATTGCGCACGAGGTTGTTCAGTTGACCTGGGAGGAGGATGCATTCTTAGAGCATGCAGGGCTATGGCATGTGGCACACCTCACACACATTAGGGCGAATCTCGCCCTAGTGACAGCAGTCGTGGAGAGATATCACAGCGAGACCTCGTCATTTCACTTCCCGACAGGGGAGGCTACAGTGACACTGGAGGATGTATATCGCATCCTGCGGATTCGGATTGATGGAGAGATAGTGGACTTCGACCCGGCACGGGGCGAGGCAGGCTTGGAGGAGGTCTTCTGCACAGATGACCTATGGATAGACGATGGGGAGATCCGATGGGCAGATGTCCCGAGACTCTGCGATAGGATCCGCTGGATAGTGGCATCATTGATCGGCGGCTTCCTGTGCCCAGATAGGAGATCCAGAGGCTTATCAGTTGGTTGGGGGACAGTGTTATCCGGGATGTTTACACATGGCCGACAGTATGCGTGGGGACCCTATGTCCTAGGACAGTTATACCATGATATGCATTATTGCGTATACAAGAGAGGCAGGAGCCTCTCAGCAGGGGTGACTTTGTTACAGGTGTGGGCGTGGGAGCACATTCCAGTTATCCAGCCCATGGCACAGCGCCACCGAGACCGAGGGGAGCCGTATGCGTTTCTGTACGATGGGGTGATGACACACAGGAGGATGGGATCGGTCAGCTACTGGCAGCGACAGATCGATGAGATGGACATATTCATCTGGAGGCCGTGGTTATCGTGCGAGGAGTGGCCGGATGAGCACAAGCAGCTCATGTACTGCAGATAGGCTCGCTATCTGTTCGGTAGACAGACAGATATGATAGAGAGATATCTTCCGGAGCGGGTACTGAGACAGTTTGGACTACCACAGGGGCTACCAGTGGGGGAGGCCACACATGCCAGGACGCGGAGAGAGACAGGAGACTGGGACGCAGTGATCCCGGTGGCGACAGCATTAGCAGAGGTGCGGGGACTTATCCCCATGAGATGGGATTGGGACTCTGGGCTGGCAGACCCAGGGACGCTGCCAGACTATGACCAGTACTGGCAGACTCACAGGCCGATGAGATAGACTACACCAGGTGTAGTAGGGGCAGTGGGAGAGGTGTTAGTACTTGGCGGAGAGGCCAGGATGAGGCGGCAGGCCAGGGTAGCCGGACAGCAGGCAGGTGTACAGCAGGCAGGCGGCCAGCAGGAGGATGTTGAGATGGCAGAGGCATTGGGCCCAGTCGTAGAGACTGATCTGCAGAGGGCTGAGCGACTGCTGCAGGAGGAGATAGCCCGAAGGACTCGACTAGAGCTCCGGATGGTTAGACTGAGGAGAGACAGGGATACAGCGCGAGCAGAGGCGAGACAGGCAGAGGCCACAGCCCAGGCCCAGACACAGGCAGCCACAGCCGCACAGACAGCCCTGGCACAGGTACAGGCACAGTTACAGGCACAGGTGTAGGCCTACAGATAGCTACAGGCCCAGGTGCATGCACAGGCACAGGCACAGATGCAGCCACCGGCCGCACCAGCAGCCGACACCGAGGCAGTAGCACAGGCCAGGAGGGAGAGAGATGTAGAGGTACAGCTACGGCTGACAGCAGAGGCTACACTCTTTAGAGTGAGGCGGGAGAGAGAGGAGGCACGCCGTGCACTGGGCGCAGACCAGAGGACACTATACAGTGAGCTCGTCCGAGTGCAGGGTGAGTTGGTATCAGCTGGCCGGGAGGCAGAGTACTACAGGGGCCTGTATGTGGGGGTGGTGCCAGCAGCTCAGTAGGCACCGAGCTACAGAGACAGGAGCAGATCTGGGGCATCCGGATCTCGGAGGACAGGGCAGTCAGCGTCCTTGGTCAGAGGGCCACTTTTGCCGCCAGGGGGAGGAGGAGGACCATCAGGGGGACCTCCACTAGCACAGGGGGAGGCCAGGGGCCACAGCAGGAGGGTAGCTCTACGCACTAGGGCATACTCATGTATATTGTATCATATTGTATTATTTTGGACAGATGCCTGCGTGCATTCTGATGTTATTTTGAGGGCTCTTGATAGCCTTGATGTACCATATTGATGTATATTTGGATGTATACATATTTTGTACTATTGATGTAGACACAGACACTTGGTATTATGATGACCATTATATGATATATATATATGATGATCTGTTCGATTCACTGCTGTTCATGCTTTTGTGTATGCATTATCTGATGTCATGGATGTGATGATATGTATGTATGATTATGGATTCATGTGATGACATATGTTGCTTATATGATGCTTATAGATGTATGATGATAAAGATGTATGATGATATAGATGTGATGACTAGTGATATCTGACATGTGGGTTTTGCAGATATGCACCAGAGAAGAGAATAGGAGGAGATGGAGGACGCAGACTGTTGATCGATTACTGCAATGAAAACAATATAAAGGGTGTGGGAATGGATGAATGAGCTTGTTGCAATGGCTTCACATTTGTATATAAAGAGCAATCCTTAGTTTGATATAGCACGTGGATATCACCACCAAGGTATAAAAAGACCAAGGTGCAGTAATATCTGAGTGCGTGGACGTTGACTCTGCAAGCAAGCGGTTTGAACTTAGATCTCTTTAGACATCATATAACCTTGTTGGAACATGTGAATAAGCCATAGTTTTGAACATAAAATAAACTTCAATACATGTAAATGCAAGAAGAAATATTAATATGTAAGATGCTAGGTCGTAACACACACAAGATAGATATGATGCTAAGAAAGATACTAAAGATCACTCCTCAAACACGGCACACAGAAAGCAATGACTATGCCCCCAATCCGTACTGCATCGCAACATACCAAGATTATAGATAAATCAAGGTAGTCTTGAATAGGTGTTGGAAAAGGAACAAAAGATAAACCATAACACAAATTGACTGACTTACAAAGTAAACATACAGCCAACATATTCTCTTGCCAAAGAGGTTGCTTAGGATAGATTGGATAGGAAAGATAACAGCCTTATCGTAGGAACTCTGTGTCTGTTAAAGGGGGCTATCTACCTAAAAAGACAATGTCTCACTTGCAGGAAATGCCACATGTTGCAGGAGACGCGTGTGTTGGTCTCGACAATGGAACACTTCGAAGAAGACAAGCTCGTTGATCTAGGGCTTGGTTAAGCGGTACTTAGCTGATGTTGGCAATCGGTATGCAGGACAGTAGATGATGCTGGAAGGAAGCTGCTTTGCTTCAGGTTTGTGAAGGACTATTGCTTGGAACGGGTGTGCTAGCTTGCTGCTTGAGTTAGTCAAGTCGAGGTGAATGGATTTTGACAAACGGAAGGCTAGAAGGATGAAATGCTAATGGATTGCGACGGGTGGAGAATGATGGATCGTGGGTGCCTGAGTACTGGATACATCCTTCGTATTCCAGACTGCCTACATACCCTGTATCCACGGGATCAAGGCACACTTACGATGGAAGATGAATGTGATAAATATGTAGTTCTGGATAGAGTGATGAATGGGTCAAGGTGAAAGGAGGGGATCTAATGTACCTGAGTACTGGATACTTCCTTCGTATTCCAGACTGCCTACATACCCATATCCATGGGATCAAGGTACCTTAAGATTGAGAAGAGATGATATGTAGTTCTGGGGGAGGTGATGATGTAGAACAAGTGTTGAGAAGATAACAGCCTTATCGTAGGAACTCTGTGTCCGTTAAAGGGTGTTACCTGTGGAAATGAGACAAGATTGAAGTATGCGCTGCGAACCATGAACAAGGAACCAATCCTAGACTGAAGCTAAGGAAAGATTTGCCCCCATTCTGGTAGAGGAAACTGTAGGGGTGACCGCCGAAGAAGACACCGAAAGACTTGACCTAGGACAAGACAGTGTTAACTGTAGACACAGATCAAGACGTGGGATGACGATGAGGGACACTGACAAATTTCCAAGCTATACTAGGTAGGGAGATGGAAATGCAAACAAAGTCAATGGTTTTATTATGGATGGATGGATGAATCAGGTTGCGAACTGGACAAGGAGTGGACAGGACTCAATAGATGATGGATGCTGACTCTACGCATAGCGCCTGTTTGCCAGGTTTTCACTATGGTACTTATCCAAGGCGCCTGTTTGCCAGGTTTTCACCAGAGGATGGATTTTTTTTGTATTTTTTGAATTTTTGAATTTTTTGTTTTTTGATTTTTTTATTTTTTTGATTTTTTTTTATTTTTTTTATTTTTTTTTTATTTTTTTGATTTTTTGTGGGAATACTCTGAGGATCAGGCGTAGAACTTCTTGAGATGGACACTGTTAAGTGGCTCATCTAGAGGAATGCCGTCAGGTGTAGCTAAAGTATAAGCTCCCGAGCCATATGCTTCTGTGACAATGAAGGGACCTAACCAGTTAGGTTCAAACTTGCCCTTCTTCTCTCGATCTGCTTGATTTCTCTGATTCTCCTTAAGTACAAGATCACCAACTTGAAACCGTCTTTCTTTGATCTTTTTGTTGTAATTACGCCGGAGGCGGTTTTGATAGACATGGAGATGATTAAGTGCGGCAAGACGCCTCTCATCTAGTAGTTCAAGCTCAGCTAATCTAGAAGTGCGATACTCATCTCCACTGATCAGGTCCTGCATGGATACTCTGAGGGATGGGATCTCGACCTCTATAGGTAGGATGGCTTCAGAGCCAAAGACCAAGGCATATGGTGTGGCACCAGTGGGTGTTCTGATACTAGTGCGGTAGGCCCATAAGGCGGGATTGAGTTGCAAGTGCCAATCACGACCAGCTTCATTAACTGTTTTCTTGAGGATTTTGAGAATGGTTTTATTGGAAGCCTCAGCTTGGCCGTTACTCTGCGGATAGTAGGGAGTTGAAAAGCGATGTTGGATATTGTATTGTATGCATAAGGCACGGACATCTTGGTTCTTGAATGGTCTCCCATTATCAGTGACAATAGCTTGGGGAATACCATACCGGCATATGAGGTAGTTTAGGATGAACTTGGCTATTTGCTTAACGGTGATATAGGTCATAGGAATGGCTTCCACCCACTTCGTGAAATACTCAGTGGCGGTAATGATAAACTTGTGGCCATTGGAGGAGGAAGGGTGGATTTGTCCTACGAGGTCAAGACCCCATTGAGAAAAAGGCCATGGAGTTGTCACAGGTTGTAACTCATGAGCAGGTGCGTGAATCAAATCTCCATGCTGCTGACATTGTAGACACTTCTTAGCAAACTGTGCAGCATCTTGCTCTATTGTAGGCTAGTAATAACCTGTTCTGAGTATCTTCTTAGCAAGATTAGGACCGGTAGAATGTGTGCCACAGACACCTTCGTGTATGTCTCATAAGGTAGCTTCGGCTTCTTCCGCATTAAGACATCGTAAGAGGACACCATCGAGACTTCGGCGATATAGTGTATCACCCAGAATGATGTAACGAGAGGATCGACGGATAAAGGTTTTGCGTTGAGTGGATGATAGGTCAGGGGGAAAGGTTTTGTTCTTGAGGTATTCATAGATATCTTCGTACCATGGGGAATTGGGACCAACAAGTTCGCAGATGATTTCAGTAACAGGAACATCGACGGCTGGTATCAACAATTGCTCGATCAAGAATTCACACTTGTGTATATTTACAGGCATGTCAATCAGTGACCCTACAGAAGCCATAGAATCTACAGCTTTATTATGCTCTCTTGGAATTTGCTCAAATGTGATGCTAGAAAAATGTGGTTTGTAGGCATCCACTAGTTGTTTGTAGGGGACCAACTTTTCATCCTTTGTTTGGTATTCATCTGTGACTTGGCGAATGACTAGCTGTGAGTCTCCATATACTTGTAATTCTGTGATGTCCCATTGAACTGCTGTATTGAGACCTATGAGGAGTGCTTCATACTCGGCTATGTTGTTGGTGCAAGGGAATGCTAGCCGATATGACTTTGGAATGTAGTCATTCTGAGGTGTAACAAATAAGATGCCGGCTCCTGATCCATGCTATGTGTAAGAACCATCAAAGTACAACTTCCACATTATGGAGTTAGCAAGAGTGAATAGATTCTCATCAGGAAAGTCTACTACCATAGGATGTGTATCTTTCATAGGTGCTTCTGCTAGTTGATCCGCAAGGGCTTGTCCTTTAATTGCCTTACGATCTGTGTACTCAATGTCGAACTCACTAAGGATCATAACCCATTTAGCCAGTCTGCCTGTGAGAGCTGCTTTTGCTAATAGATATTTCAAGGGATCAATCTTGGCTATCAGATTTGTGTGTTGGTTCAACATGTAATGCCGCAATTTTTGGGAGGCGAACACTACTGCTAAACAAGCCCTTTCCATGGGTGAATAATTGAGCTCATATCCCACCAAGGTTCTACTGATATAGTAAATTGCGTGCTCTCTGCCTGAGTCATCATTTTGTGCTAGCAGGGCCCCTAGGGCCGAATTTGTAGTGGAGATGTACAATATCAAGGGTTTGTCCGCAACTGGTGGAACCAATACAGGAGGTGTAGCTAGATACTCCTTAAGTTGATCAAACGCTGCCTGACACTTGTTGTCCCATCAAAACGAGACATCCTTTCGGAGCAAGTGTTGAAAGGGTTGACATTTATCTGCTAGCTGTGATATGAAACGCCTGATGGACTGTAACCTTCCTTGGAGGCTCCTTAATACTTTAAGGTTCTTTGGTGGAGGCATCTCCACTATAGCCTTTTACTTTTGCTGGATCTACTTCGATGCCCCTACGAGATACTATGTATCCCAACAGCTTCCCTGATGTGACACCGAAGACACACTTCTTAGGATTAAGTCTTACTTGGTATTTTTCAAGCCTGTCGAAGATCTGTCCTAGGACCTGTATATGTTCTGCTCTAGAAGATTTAGCCAATATATCATCAACATAGTCTTCCATGATGTGATGAAAGAGATAGTGGAAGATCACTGTCATTGCTCTTTGATAGGTTGCTCCTGCATTCTTCAGACCAAACGGCATGACACACCAACAATAATTGCCCCAAGGACATGTAAAGGTTGTTTTGTGTTGATCCTCCTCAGCTATTCTAATCTGGTTATAGCCTGAGAATCCATCCATGAGAGAAAGCATCTCGTGACCAGCTGTCAAGTCCACTATAATGTCAATGTTTGGTAGTGGAAAGTCATCTTTAGGACATGCCTTATTGAGATCTCTGAAATCATTACACATGCAGATGCGCCCATTAGGTTTAGATACAGGTACAATGTTTGAGACCCAATCTGAATAGTCAATAGGTCATATGAATTTTGTGTCTAATAGCTTTTGTATTTCCACCTTCACCAAGAGAGCTATCTGTGGATGCATTTTTCTCAACTTCTGCTTGATTGGTTTCACCTTGGGATCAACTGTGAGATAATGAACTACCAGCTTAGGGTCTAGCCCTGGCATATCTGCATAGGTCCATGCAAAGTTGATGGTTCGTTGCAAGAAGAAGCTATTAAGATTTCTATGCTCTGTGTCAGATAATGATGCTGCTAGGAATGTTGTCTTTGGATTCTGTTCTGTACCTAGGTTGATCTCTGTAGAATCTTCCACTAGTAGAGCTGATTTCTCTTGATACTTAGAAGGTAAGGGAAGGTCAAATCCTCCATCCTCAGGTGCCACAGTTGGGTTTTCACCTTTGGATACGTCCTTTATTTTTACTATTTTATGATCAGGAGGTGCCACAGTGTGGTTTTCACCTAGAGATCTTTCTTTATTTGCACTTTTACGACTAGAGGATTTGGCATTCTCACCAAAATAAGCTGTGGGCTTGAGTTCCATTACAAAACCTGCCTTGTGATCGCCAAGAGGGATACCTTCCCGAAGTCCCATAAACTCAGCTAGAGCTTCGTCATTCTGAAAGACATCTATAACGGGGGCCCCTTGTTGGTCCCAATCGATAAGTTCAGGGTAGACAAGCGTGACATTCTGGGTGCTAGTGGTGGAAGTTAAGGATACGGAGGATAGTGTAAAAATGGAGGATTCTACGAATAGATTGGTCATGTGGAGGGAAGAGTCATCGGTGATATCCTCTGTAGATGTCGAATCGGCGGGAAACTTGTCAGCTACCTCGTCAAGGATATACTCGATGTCCGAGGCGCGTGGTACCTTCTTACCAAATCCTAATCCTTTCTTGTCTAGCTTCTTTGTTAGCACAATGGGCTCCATAGTGCCTTGATTCTGTTTCCCAAGGCCGCCTTTGCCTTTATAGCCCATATTTTTCACTATCCTTAAGCCATTGCCATATTGCTTGACTGGTATCGTGACTGGTTCTTTCTCCTTGTAGAGCCAAGAAGAGATGTCCTCAATAGTTTCCTCTTCCAATAACCATCCATGTTGGAATTGGGTTAGGAATGTTGGGGGAGGAATAGCTACTTTTTTGGTAACTTTAGCAATGGGTGGTTTGCCGTAAGATTTTGGAGATAGAGGCATCTTCCCTACACAACAAGATTCAGAGATATCATAAGTGCCAAAGCCTATATCCCGAAAGCGAGCTGTGATTTTGGGGAGGGGTGTAGGTTCACTTGTAGAGGCTTGCGTGAGAGTTTCAGGGTCAACATAGAGAGGGGACTCAAGGGCTTTGTCATTTTTAGGCACTTGGTTGCAATTCTTATAGCTTCCTTGCAAGACACGGCAAAATTCAAAAGGATTAGGATCTCCTGGGATGGTGATCTCCGTACCATTGTATGGGAACTTTAGGGCCTGATGGTACGTGGAGGGAACAGCTTTCATTGCATGGATCCATGGGCGGCCAAGAATAATGTTGTAAGGTAGCTCAATATCAAGGACTTGACACCTAGTTTCAAGCATGACTGGGCCCAGTTGTATAGGTAAGTGAATAACACCCTCTGAACGGCGTTCTGCATCATCATACCCCTTGATTGTAATACTATGCTCAGTGTTGACGTGATCCTCAGAGTATCCCAATTGCTTTAGTAACTTTAAAGAACAGATGTTGAGACCAGCACCACCATCTATGAGGATGCGTTTGATTTTGCGCTTATGGATGAGCACTTCAATATGGAGGGCATCGTTGTGACAAGGATCATGGGAGGGAAGGTCTTTCTCTGAGAAGACCACATTGTAAGGCGAAGCAATATTACCCACTATAGCTTGGAAATCTGCGACAGCTATGTTGTTAGGAACAGACGACTCTTGGAGGGCTTTTTCTAGCACCACTCTATGTGCAGGTGATGACCGTAGAAGGTCCAAAATAGAGATCTGTGCTGGTGTTCTCCCTAGATGTTCGACAAGATTATAATCAGACTGAACTGGAAGCCTAGGTGTAGGTGCACGAATGGTGACATGACCTCGACGAGTAGTAACAGCACAATCTGTAGATTTGCCTTTGATGGTGAGGATAGACACTCGACTCTCTTCAAAACGACCTACAATGGAATCGAAGGACGTGGAAGCGTGATTGATACCTTTACCTCTATCCTGAGGAGGAGGTGGACCATGATGAGGGAATGGTTCCTTGTACATATCGAGATCCTTGTTCGTGTGTTGCGCTGGTGATTCATTCTCAAAAGTGATTTGATTACCGTCGATGAGGTTTTGGATGAGGTGCTTAAGCTTCATGCAAGATGCAGTTCGATGACCTTTGCTCCTATGGAACTCACAATACTCATTGTCTCTGTAACGTGCAGTTTTGTAGATAGGTTCTCCATAAGGAGGAGCATCAGGTAAGGTTATGAGCCTTTTCTACAAAGCTTGCTGTAAGACCGATTCGATGGGCACTCCCAAAGGAGTAAATTGACGTTGCGGAGGGTAATCTTGTTGAGGCCGCTCTTGTTGTCGTTGCTATTGGTTGGGATAAGGCTGCCTTTGTTGCTGCTGTTGTTGAGGTGGAGCTTGACTTGGTTTGGAGAGTTGCAGCGGTGTTTGCAACGTTTGGACATGCTTAGTATCGACCACTCCATCATTGACCACGTTTTTGTTCTTGTTCCAATATTTGGGTTTATCATTCGACTGTTGATGCGAGGAGCTATCTTTCATCTCTTTAAAGATTTTGACCACACCTTTAGCAATAAGGGCCTTCTCTATGTTGATACCCTTGTATGTGATTTCATCGAAGGTTGTAGCACTAAGAATTTGCAAATGGAAACCTAACTCTTGGTTGAGGTTCTGTACAAATATGCTAACAAGCTGTTTCTCTGGAATCTTGAAAGGGAATTTACTAGCCATTTGTCTCCATCGTTGAAGGAAAGAAATGAAAGTCTCACCATTTTTCTGTTTATTGTTGCATAGATCCGTCATGGAAATCTCATGCTCTGCATTGTAAGAAAAATGGGTGGCAAACTTTTCTGCTAGCTCGTTGAAAGACTTGATACCCGTAGGTAAGTGTGAGAACCATTCTATGGCTTGACCTCCAAGACTACGAGGAAAGAGACGCATAAGATATGTGTCATTGTGAGAGACCTCGAAGCAGGCAAGATAGAATTCCCTAAGATGGTCTTTTGGGTCACCTTTTCCTTTGTACTTATCGAACTTGGGAATAGTGAAATTTTGAGGAAAAGGGATCATTGGTAATGACCGATCAAAAGGATAAGGGCACACTTCCTCCAAGGAGAAGGTCTTTTTGGTGTGGCCAAACGTAAGATCAGATAGCTGTTGTTGCACCTCCGCAATCTTTAGTTCCATAGTCGTGGGAGGGGTTGGTAATGTCTCCTGTTGTCCAAAAAGTGGTTGGTGTTGCCCATATGGAAGATTATAGTGTGAGCCATGCGTACTGGTATTGTAAGGGTCGTAAGATTGATTGGGATTGTATGGATTGTATGATTGGTTCAGATTGGGTTGGAATTGGAGGTTTTGATTAGGCAGAGGTGGAGGTGGCACTAGGTAAGAATGTTGGCTCTGCGATGGTTGAAGAAACGTATTGGGGGGAGGAAAGCTAAAGTGCGTTTGATTAGGTTGTGATGGTGGCACATAGCTTTGGGAAACCTGATGTTGGGAATGTTGAGAGTGGCTAGGCAATGTATGAAAGAAGTTGAGCGTGGATGAACGTTGTGGAGGAGGAACATAGGTAGAAGTGATTTGCGACGGTGGGGGTTGATTGAAGATGAGAGTAGATGAATGTTGTGGTGGAGGAACATAGGGAGAAGTGAGTTGCGACGGTTGGGGTTGCTTGAGGATGAGAGTAGAAGAATGTTGTGGTTGGGGCTGCGTGACTCCAATTGGTTGAGAGACATGCAGGTGTGATGATATAGGAGGTGGCATATGTTGAGACCCTTGTTGCATGGCTACGTACGTGTTCCCCGGATTGTAATTGGGTGGGAAATCTACGCGTGATGGGGTAACCAAGATTCCGCTTGCACTTGGGATGGACACTTTAGGAGGTGGTTGCACATTGGATCGAGCTAAGGTGGCTTGCTTAGCTAACTCTGCTTGCCGTTGGAGAGTTTCTTGTTGGTTTTGATAGATCTCCATAGGAGTCAAAAGTGGTGATACGGGCCTCTCCTCTATTGGATTTTGAAAAAGGGGATTCCTATACTGCGAACCTTGAGTAGGTAGGGGCGTAGTCACCGTGGACATGGTTTGCACTGCTTGTATGGCTTCTTGGGTGTTGGTGCTCTCCTTGAGAGTGGACACATCAAAATCGGGAGGTAACTTGGCACCTTGCTTTGTAAGCAAGTGAAAGAAATGATCCTGGTTCTCACTAAGGATTTTATCAAAGGCAGCTATAGCTCTAGGATCTTGTATAAATGCATCAAGATCTTGCCCATCTTCTTGAGAGGATTGACCTATTTCAAAGTGTCGCTCTTCTTGAGATGGGGGTTGATCTATGACATAACCTTGTGGGACAAAATCCGGAGGCAAGCCTGTGGTATACTGCGGTACATTTAGCAAAGGGGTTCTATCCTCATGAGGATTGCTTGGTTCATCTATGTGTGGCATGTTTGGAGAGCTGATTGGTTTTGCCATGGGTGTACTAGGAGTCACTTTGGGAGTAACGTTGAGACGACCTGATTGTGGTGTGTGAGGGGGTGACTTGTGCTTCTTAGGGACAACTTGCCTAGACTTCATAGTTTGCTGTAGCCTAGTGGTGACCATGGGATACACTTAGGCACAATGAAATGCTGGGAATCTGTAAGATGCTTTGAAGAAACAGACAAACTCTGATGCACAAAGTACTGGACCAAAGGTGCTATACTGTTTGACCAGAGGCGCAGGACTATGCTACCAAAAGCGTGCTACTGTGGGCCAGAGGCGATGGACTGAGCTGCCAATAGCGAGTTACTGCTATGTCAAAGGTGAGCTACAGTGACCAAAAGCGAGCTACTGTTATACCAAGGGCGCTGAAGTAGAGTTTTGCCAGAGGCGGGTTACTGCTGACCAAAGGCGATCTACTGTATTACCAAAGGCGAGCTGCTGTAATACCAGGGGCGCTGAAGTAGTGTCTGATGTTTTTCAAAGGCAAGATTTTTCTGTTTCTGATTGGATTGGTTTGGCAAGAGAAAACACAGCAAACAAGTGGTCAAAAAAGGCACAAGGACTGACACAACAGATAGTGTATGTTCAAGGCTCCAAACAAGCCCAATGTTTCCATAGGTCTAATACAGTTGCAATCAATAACAAGCACTTTTTATCCCTAGAGACAAGGTTTCATTGCAGTAGATCAGCTCACAGCTTAATACTTCGTCGATAAAAATATCATTCCATAAAGGTGTCAGATATTTAGTATCTTTGCGAGAGACGATAGGTAGGGATATCTCACCCTCCCCTTGGAAAGCTCAAGTAGGTCACAAGAGCTTTATGTCTGAGGGAATACTATCTCTTCTCAAGGGAGCCAATGGTGAGTGTCTTAAGGGTTTAAATCGATTTCCCTTGCACTGATGATTACTGCAATGTTCGGAGGTAGGTCGGGTAGTCTCTAACTAAATTGGTTCTTAGTGACTTTGAGGGACCGACGCCTTACGAGCAATGCGACAAGCTACTAAAAGCTTTAACCAATCCTACTAACAGTTTCAAACACTTCGCTCAATGTGAAAATCATTTCCACAAAGGGCTAGTACACCTCTTTTCAGTTTGGCATCACAAGGTAAGGCTGACGTCGGTTAGGACTTGGCTTTCGCCTTATCCCTTTTATAGAGTGGTTCAAAGGAAAACTCTGCTTAGGGTCGTCCCTTTTGGATGAATCGCAATCCAAAAGTAGGCCCTTCTAAAGGAAGTACAAAAAATGTAAAATCAAGCACGCCACACAAAGGTTCAATTGTCCCGTTATAAGAAAAATAAGGTGCAACTAAGCTATGCACACACATGATTGTAGTTGTAAATTGTCCCTTATGAAATGAAGTGTTTGGCATTCATGTCCATTGTCCTTTAGAAAATTGAGGTGTTTGTCCATACATGTCCATTGTCCCTTAAGAAAATCAGTATGTTCCTAAGACTTAGATTTGCAAAAAAGATTTGTTCAATTATCCTTTTAAGCATGCAATGTGTTTCTAAGACTTAGTGAGATAAAACAAAAGGGTCTTCAACGCTCGTCCTGTATAAATATGTTAAAAAACACCTATTGGCTCTGTGTGCATAATAAGAAGCTGCAACAATTCCGTTAGTTCCACCAAAAATTCACAAGTTAGAAAAAATAAATCAATTTTGACCAAAAGCGCTGAACAACATTACTAGAAGCGACCTACTGTGTTCCAGGAGCGCTGTAATGCAGATCAGAAGCGTCAGAGAATATAGCCAACAGCGTTGAACAATAACCAGAAGCGCTTCACTGTCGTCCTGAAAGCGCTGCGATAAATACCAAAAGCGTGTAACGATAATCACAAAAGCGCTGTAAAATATCCAGGTGCCCTTCACTGTGTAACCGAGAGCGCGATACTGTGTGGCCAAATGCGCTGTTCTGTCTCAGATACAGAAAATATTAGTTTTGTTAATAATAACCAGGTCAAGATAACTTTTCATGGTGGACCTATTATCTGAAGGATGATATCTGATAGATCTGGGTTGTGTAATCTGGAAACTCAGAAAAATGGATCAGACCAATAGATTAGCACCAGAAACAAGGATATTCCTAAATAAATCAGCTTAGGAGATATCAAAAAATCAGGTTCTGAAAGACAAATATAACAGCTTGTCCGACAGAACGACAGATCTGAAATGAGAAATCACTGCAAAACCTGAATGAAGTCAAAAAACCTAATTTTAACCAAAAGCGCCTAATAATATCGCCAGTAGCGCTTCTCTGTGCTACCTATAGCGCTTCTCTGTGCTACCAGAAGCGCGGCCGTGCTGCTAAGGGTGCTGAACTGTTCCTGCAAAAGCGCTGTAATATACTGCTAGAAGCGCTGTGAAGTGCCGTAAGCGCCGTGCCGTACTGTGTCTTCAAAAAAAATAAATTTCTCAAAGAAACCAAGGGATTAGTGGGTCCCACCGGGCGTGCCAGAATGTGTATATGGAAAATTGATCTATTCTAAACTAAATAAAACCAAAGAATCCAATAACATAAAGAAAACGAATTTAAATAAAAGCCATGACCAATAATCAATGCAATAAAGACTTTTACTGAAATTTGTGTTGTTTCCTTTGGATTGAATGTAGAATTGCTCAATGAAATTGCAAAGCCATAGCTGCAACAAGCAAGTGTAGTGCTCAAGAGATCAATGTCAAATGATCGTAAGGTTGCTCAATCGACGCGTTGTGTATGCTCAAAGCTATGTTAAGTATGCCTGAGAATACAATCGAAGAGAGAGAGCTAATGAAGGAGATGAGGGGGGTTTATATAGATTTCAAGGAAAATCGATCAACGGTCCAGATAATTCAGAAGAATCAATGGAGGAGATAAGCTGAGGAATGTGCAACAAATGAGAAGAAGACATGTGTCTTGCTTGCTTTTGCATGAGAGGAGTTATCAAGAATAGAAGAATGAGTTAACTGAAGAGATAAATCAATTAAAAGAATAAAACAATCAGTTAAGTGATTTAAAACAAGAAGAAGAGATTTGCATGAGAAAAGAAGATATTTTGCTTTATTAAATATAGAAATATTTAATTGATGAGCAAAAAAGCTTGAGTTATTTTAGAGATAACTCAAATTAGAAGAAAAAACAATTTAAATAAATAATTGATTTATTTAAATTTAGAGAAGATATTTTGGAAGAAATAATTAAATAATTAGAATTATTTAATTTAGAAGATTTACAAGCAAATTAAATAAATAAATTTATTTAATTGTTGTGCATGATTTTGGAAGAACAATTTTTGATTTAATTAAATAATTTAGAATTATTTAATTAGAGGGAATTTGTTGAATTAATTAAATAATTAGATTATTTAATTAACGTTGAAATGCAGGTGATGAGATAGATAACGAAATGCAAGTGATTCGACGACACGGTCATTTTAGGGTGTCTACAAAATGGAACCAATCCAGACATGGTAAAGATGTCATTCTCCAGTTCAAGTTTGTGATACTTATGATCTTGTAGACAGTGTGTCTCTTGTAGGCAATGTGCCTCCTTGTGAGCAGTGTGCTCAGGCAGTGAGCCCTAATTGGCATGTGCCATTCATTTTTATTATTCTTCTAATAGAGAATAATCCTTGGGTTAATCACCCTGTGGTTTTTCCCTTAACTGGGTTTTCCACGTCAAAAATCTTGGTGTCTAATGTGTTGATGTTTATCTGCTCCGGTGTTTATGCTTTATGATTTCATGAATGGTTAATTGATATGCTGTTAACTAACAAAGAAGAATCAAGTGTTTGAAGTAAAAGCAAGTTTTTGTACAACTGATTCACCCCCCCTCTCAGTTGTATGCCCTAGATCTAACACAAAGATGGTTTGCCTACTTGCAACAATTTCATCTCAATATCTGCCACAAGAAGAGAGCTACTAACAAAGTTGTAGACTATTTGAGTAGACCTCTGATCAGAGCCCTAACAATGGTATTAGATTCGTGTGGCCACCACACAATAGATTAGCCTTAGTTGTATGGCATAGATCTTGATTTTATTGAGATCTACAACAATCTAGTCGAGGGAAAACAAGCTACTAATTTCTACTTGAAGGACGGGATTCTCTGTCACAAGGGACACATATGTGTTCCAGCCAAGGATTGGCAAAAAATGATATGGGAGGCACACTAAAGTCATGGTGCAAGACACTTCAGGGTGGAGAAGACCATTTTTGTACTTCAGAGGTATTTTTATTGGCCCAATTTGAAATATGATGTCATTTTATACATCTAAGCTTGTACTGCTTGTGCCATTGCAAAGCCTGCCAGTCATAAAAAAGGATTGTATACACCTCTTCCAGTCCATGATAAACCTTAGCACTCAGTTTCAATGGATTTCATGTCTGAACTACCTTCTACTAGATGTGGGCATGATTGTGTATATGTGGTGGTAGACAGTTTTTCAAAAATGGCTATCATAGTGGCTTGCAAGAAAGGAGTCTCTATGAAAGAAACTTACAAGATTTTCTTTGAGAATGCTTGGGTACACTTTGGATTGCCACAAACCATCATATCTGAAAGGGATAGTAGATTTCTTAGCAATTTTTGGTCAACACTTTGGGCCTTGATGGACACAAAGTTGACAAAATCCACTGCCTTCCACCCCCAAACAGGTCGGCAGACTGAGGTGGTGAATCAAATGATCATTCACATTTTGTGGATGTACCATTCCAAACATTCTAGGACTTGAGATGTGTTAGTGCCTACATGAATAGTCAAGTTTCAAGTAATTAAATTTGCAAGCACCCTCCCAAAAAATCCAAAAAAATACTAAGTCTTTGGGCCTCCTCAACATGTTTCAATATCAACATCATATTTCTTGGAGGGGGGTCATCATATTTCTGTCAGCCTGGTATTTCTGTGGGGTCATCATGTTTCTAATATTAGTCATTTTTGTTATGATCACCTTGATGTTGTTGCTACAAGTTTAAATATGACTTGATATTCGGATGGGGGGGGTCATGTTTCAAATATCGGGTAATCTTAGTTAAGATCACCTTGACATAATTTTATCACCCGATGTTGCTGACGTCATTTTTACATGAGGGTGATATATGCCTGTCTGGCGACTAGATTTCCTGAAGGGGGGTGATATTTGAAATATCAATCATGTTCAAATATCACCCTAATGTTACAACAAAGCTACAGTTCAGCCCAATATTCTTTCCGGGGGGTAATATTCTAAATATCAGGTCATCTTACGAATATCACCCTTGCTACTGAAGATCCCCCTGATATTGCCAACATGATGATGATGTCATCAGGATCGGTGGGGTGCATCATGTGGTCTTTGGCATGATGGTTATTATCAGCAGGTATGTTAGAAATCTCGTCGATTGCTGATGAGGAGATGAATATGATGATGACATGGATAAGTACAGGTGGCTCATCAGTGATGTATTTGGTATGAATATGTAGGAGGATCTTTCTCCAACACATCAAGTTGTGCCGATGAGGGTGGTCATTAGGGTGATAGTTCAAATATCAGGTGATGCGGTCCGGTGATTTTTCCTATCAGGCTATTTTTTTTTATAAGGGTGATATTTCACATCAGGTTGATGTGAAATATCAGGGTAGTGTTTCTTATCAGGTGATGTGGTCATCTGGGTGATATTTCATATCAGGATATCATGCAGGAGGTATGATGATGAGGTGTAAGCTAGTGTCGTCGGGAGTAAAATCATCGACATCATAAATGCTCATGGCCTAGCTTATAAAGTGTTGAGGAGGTTGCTGTGGGGTGAATGTGGGATAATTAGTTCCCACATGTTTTCAAATATTAGGGTCATGATTCTTTATGGGAAAATTTCTAAAGCACACTATCCACTGCATTCCCAAGGCCGCGGGTTGGTATGCCATTAATGGTGGATATTATAGGGGTATGGATAGATTAACCACCAGATTTATGATGTGAATCCCCAAGCAGCGGCGTAGGGCTCGAGATCAACCACTCCATGTCTCCTCCTCTACCTGTTGCATTCAATGTTTGAGTGCCATTTCTCATGATGCACTGTATCTAGCGAATTTTGAGCCACTCATGTAATTAATGGCTGAGTACAAGTTCTTACTATTTTATGTAAAACTTGTCACTCATTTGTAGTTGTTGCAAACTGGACAAATCTTGGTGCTGTGATACAATACAACTTCATTGGTGGCCCTGTCCTAGATGTCTTGTGAGTTTATGAGTCTCATGTTATATGTTTCATGCATAAATTCACTGGTTTCATGTTGTTTTATATGAGAAATGCTCTGTTCCAGGTGTTTAATCATTTGTCTCCAAGCTGTGGGTATGTTTTCTTTTGAATCAAGATAGCTAAGGGTTGTTTAAGATTCAAGAATATAGTTTTTTTGTATTGAATGTTTAATCTCCTACCTTTGTTCAAGGAAGAAATTAAATGTTTTAGGTTAATCATTGAGAAAGTGTGTTGCAGCAGGGATACCATTAAGTATGAATGGCTAAGCACCTAGTTTTTGGGAAGTATCTATAAGGTAGGTACTAAACAAATGCCCTTGAAATCCAATCATTGGTATATGTTTATGCTGACCATTCACATGTGTATGTCTATTTACTCCAAGCCCTGGATAGGCACTAGTATAGTCTTGTATTGAGGTTACACCCTAGGTCCTAGTTTTGCATCCAAACACCAAAAATCACACTCTAAACTTCAAAACCAAACCTTTAGGACATTAGAAGTAGTTTTAGGACCAAAATCCTCTGTCTACAACTGAACATAGGCCCAAAGCTAGCCCCTTTGCACTTATTTCACAGTTTTGGTCTACATAAAGGAGGATTTATCTTCTTTGTGTCAACATTCCCCCAGTTCACAAGCATATCTTATGGATGTTGAATAGGGAATACCCCTCTTGGTTCTACAGAGCCTAAAGAAGAAGAGGAGATATCTATAGAGTCTATCTCCTGTACTGTTGGCCATTGGCCCAGGAATCTTGTTGATCATTAATGGCTACCTTGTAGGGATAACTAGGAATAAGCATCCAGTCGGATTGAGAACTAACAGATTTGGCGACTTTGCTAGGGACCTTTATGTAAGAACCTTGGTAAAACTTATTCCTAGTTGTAGGTGGCGACTCCAAACAATCTCCCAACCGGTAAAGTAAAAAATTTGTATGCAAGGGAGAAGATCCTTACATAATTCTCTATTTGAAGAATTACCCAGAAAAATGATGTATAGGAAAAAAGGGACTATTCAAGCTAGTCATGAGGGTTCTCCCAGGAATAATTATAATGTCCAAGATAACCCTAGGTCTTCACGGCAGCAGCCATCCTATTTTTCAAATACAGAGGCTGAGATTCAAGATATGTATGAAAGATAGCAAGGTGGTAGTCTAAGAATGAGGTCAGAAGTGTTTCAAGAATGCCCTTTCTTAGATCCCAGTGACAAATTTGAAGAGGCTGAATCTCCAAGAGATGATGATGATGATGACTAGAATGGAATGAAACCATCTTCTTCTATGCCAAGAGATGAACAATTAGCTAAAGAGATCAAGAGCCTAAGGGCTAAATTTGAATATCTGTAGGCTGTGAAAATTAGAGATGATATGAGACAAAAGGTGCAAGCTCTGAGAATTGCTCAACATGATGCAGTCCCTACCCTTGACAATGTAAATGTCTTGAGAAACCAACATAGAAATGAAGCTTAGAATCAACAGAATGATCAAAGACAAAATGTAAACAATGTTAGGGTACCAATAAATAATGTTAGAAATCAAGATGCTGATAGGAATGTCAATGTGAATCAGTTTGGTAGACAACCTATGCAGCTAGACAGATTCAGACAGCTTGTTTTTGATGGTATTCCTGGTTACCCTAATCCCATTAACAAACATGTGAGGCTGTAGGTGCCAAAATTTTTAGGAAATAATGTTGTATCAGGTGAAGACCACTTGAAGGCTTTTTTAGAATGTCATGGACAACTTTGAGGTTGAGCATGAAGATGTTTTCTGGTGCAGGAGCACCTACCTGACAGCTGGTCTGGATAAGACAGTTAGTAGTTTAGGTCCTGTTTATGTTTCCAAGAAGGTCTGTTAAGACCAGTTGCATGTAATAAGGTCAAGCTGATCATGATAAGATCATGCTGACCGGGCTTTTGCTATTTTTAGCTAGTTAGTTATAACAGCTATCATGATGTATGTTCGGTGGGATCTCCCAGCCGCTTGGAGAGTTCCCAGCCGCTTGGAGTCGGGTCAGTAGTACTCATAGGGAAAGTCTTTATAAGCATGAGATCGGTTGATGTTGGACAGACAGACAGATATCATCGATCGAGCTTGAGTGAGACTAAGAGAGAGATTGATCATATTGTATTGCATCTTTGAAATCAATAAAGTGATCCTGTTTGTGTTCTTGCTCTGGTTGCATTCCATTACTTGATTGATCTGCTGGTTTGAGAGGGTGTCATGGATTTCCTGATCCATTCCACCGGTTGACTCATCTGATCGGTGGAATGGTAATGTACAGTAGGTTAGATTGTAGTTTGTTTGTTTACATGCAGGTGTGCAGGATCGCGGTCGACAGATGCTGAGAAGCCTAGCATCCTCATGTGCTAGGTCAAGTTGAGAAGTTCAAGTTGAGAGAGATCACCCTAAGACTGGATCGGGTCGTCCCTGGAGGATCGGCGAAGTGAAATTTCGCTAAGTGAAGAAGTTCATGAAGACGGCATCATCAGGATATCTTGGTGAATATCCTGCAGACAGTTCGGACATCGTCATCCGGATAAGTGGAGAAGATCGGCATGATGTTGTCGATTGCATGAAGTGTGAGTTAGTCGGGGTGATCATCAGCAGGAGGAGCCGAGGAGTGTATCGGCATCAGGATCATCATATCAGGAGTGCCAAACATCCGCATATCGCGAGTAGATGCGGGAAAGAAAGTTTGTTTTTTTCGACTAAGTGTTGAAGAGGTCATCAGGATATTGGGTGACGTCATCGTCATCAGGATATGACGTCATCGTCATCAGGATATTGAGATATCCCCCCTATGCGAGTTCATCCTGCTGTCGTTAAGAATCGGCATCGGCAGAAAGTGTAATTGCATCATCAGGAGGTTTCGAAGAGAACCGGATAAAGTAGATCATGATGCTGTTGCTTGTGTCGTCGGGTAGCGGAGCATCGAAGGTAAGCTGCTGAAGGTGAACGTCATCAGGATATTTGGGACAACCGGATGTTGAATATCTTGCTGACGAAGGAAGTGTTGCATATGATGATGACGATGGAGTTCGGAGCCCGATGAACAGTGCAACCGGAGGATGTGTGCGCCCGCTGAACATCATGATGATGATGTTAGAAGGAAAGCGGAGGTGAACAGTAGTCGGCAGGCGGATGTTTGCGATCGTCCGAAATATGATGATGCTGACTGTGTAACGTGAAATATGATGATACTGTTGGTAGTTCTAGGGAATATGATGATGATGGCGAAGATGATGATGATGAGGTTGGTCTGCAGACATTCATGCTACATGCGAAGGTTATAGTGTGGATGCCTCTACATCATAGTGGTATCAGAGCTCAGCAAAAGGTCTGGGCTGTTGTGTGTTGATTCAGTCACTGAAAGGGCAGAGGTAGAGGTAGAGTTGATTGTGTTGTGTGTTGTGAGAGGTTGACAAAATGCCTCCTAAAGGTAATGGTACTGCAAGGGAATTGCAGGAAATGAAGGAGAAACATGCTAGAGAGATGAGGAAGATGAAGGAGCTTGCTGAAGCACTTCAAGCTAGGCTGACAGCCCTGGAAAAGAACAAAAAGAGGGAAGTGGAAGACAGTGAGTCTGAAGAAGATGCAGATACTGTTGAAGAGTATGAAGAGGTAGCTGAAGATCTGGATGCTGAAGACCAGAGATTGGCAAAACTGTTAAAGGCAGTGCAGAGTGAAAAACCTAAGGTAAAGGTTGATGTTACCAAGTATACTGGAAGCTTGAATGAAGATGAGTTGTTAGATTGGATTGCTGCACTGGATAATCACTTTGAATGTGAAGATGTGGCTGAGGATCAGAAGGTAAAGATTGCAAAGACCAAGTTAGGAGGTCATGCTTTGGTATGGTGGGATTATGTACAATCTGAGAGAAGAAAACAAGGGAAGTCTAAGATCACTTCTTGGGATAAGATGGTAGCAAGGATCAAGGGAAAATTCTTGCCAAGGGATTATGAAATCCAGATGTTTAAGAAGCTGCAATTTTTAAAGCAGAAAGACAGGGATGTGAAAGCCTATACTGAGGAATTTTATCTGTTGAGTATGAGATCTGGTCATCATGAGAATGAGGTAGAAAAGGTGGCTAGGTACTTGGCTGGTTTGAGGTTTAACATACAGGATGAGTTAGTTTTAGCTAACCCTAAGAATGTGGAGGATTGTTATCAAATGGCAATCAGGATTGAAGAAAAGCTGAATAGAGGACATGATAAGTCCATGAGAGGAAGAGGAAACAATAGGGGAAGAGGAACAGCCCCTGCACAAAAGCAAATCAATGAGAGTCAAGAAGACACTGGTAAAGGACAAGGACAGTCTGATTTCAGAGGTGGATGGAAAGGTAATAGAGGAAGATTTGGAGGTGGTAGAGGTTCTAGTACATTTTCAGGAAAATGTTACACCTGTGGAGAGTTTGGTCATCCATCCTTCAAATGTCCAGAAAACAAGGGTTCATCATCTAGAAATGATAGAACTAGTGACAAGAGAGTACAACTTGTACAAGAAGAGAAAGTAGAAGAAAGTGCACAGAGTTCAAACAGAGAACCTGATAATGTTCGATATCCAGAGAGTGGAGAATCATTGATGTTAAGGAGAATTAGTTTGCAGGCATCACAGGATCTGATGCAAAGAAGAGCTCTTTTCAAGACCACATGTAAGAGCAAAGGTAAGGTATGTAAAGTTGTCATTGATACTGGTTCAACAGACAACATGGTATCTCAGGAAATGGTGGATAAACTGAAGCTGGAAAGGATTCCACATCCACACCCTTACAAGGCATCTTGGGTGAGTGATAGGCAATCACTTTTTGTCTCTGAACAGGCATATGTGGATTTCCAGATTGGGCCATATCAGGATAGAATTTTGTGTGATATATTGCCTATGGAATGTTGTCACCTACTGTTGGGTAGACCATGGCAATTTGACAGAAGGGTACTGTATGATGGGTATGCTAATACCTACACCATCAAGAAGGATGGGAAGATTATTAAGTTGATGCCATTGCAGGCAAAAGCTGCAGTATAGAAGGCAGCTCAAATCATTTTAATGGGCAAGAAGGAGTATGTGCAGGTGCCTAGAGGAGCAGGCATGAAGGCAGTTCAGGACACTGCAGGGAAAGGAGTTGTTACAGACAACAAGTTGAAGACAGTTTCAGTTGTGACTGACAGAGGTCAGCAGCAGGTTCAGAAACAGGGGTGCAAACAGCAACCAGTTCAAAGGATTGACAAGGATGTTGTCATAGTTGGGACTATTGTTTGTCCTATAAGAGTTGAAAGGAAGATAGACTTGAACACTTCAGAAGTTCAAGAGGTAGTTCAGCCAGAGGTTCTGGTTAGGCAACCTGACAAACACAGGGTGTGTGAGAGAAAGGCCTACATCAACAGGCATGATGATTTACTTACCAGAAAGCAAGTTACAGTGCAGAAGTCTTGGAGCAGCCAAGAGTCAGCAGCAGATAAAGCTGGAACAGGTCAGACTATTGACAAAGCAAAGTGTAGAGGTGGAAGACTTCCCCATACTCAACTCATGGGACATGAGTTCTTTTCTTTTGGGGAGTATGGTGCAGGAGCACCTACCTGACAGCTGGTCTGGATAAGGCAGTTAGTAGTTTAGGTCCTGTTTATGTTTCCAAGAAGGTCTGTTAAGACCAGTTGCATGTAATAAGGTCAAGCTGATCATGATAAGATCATGCTGACCGGGCTTTTGCTATTTTTAGCTAGTTAGTTATAACAGCTATCATGATGTATGTTCGGTGGGATCTCCCAGCCGCTTGGAGAGTTCCCAGCCGCTTGGAGTCGGGTCAGTAGTACTCGTAGGGAAAGTCTTTATAAGCATGAGATCGGTTGATGTTGGACAGACAGACAGATATCATCGATCGAGCTTGAGTGAGACTAAGAGAGAGATTGATCATATTGTATTGCATCTTTGAAATCAATAAAGTGATCCTGTTTGTGTTCTTGCTCTGGTTGCATTCCATTACTTGATTGATCTGCTAGTTTGAGAGGGTGTCATGGATTTCCTGATCCATTCCACCAGTTGACTCATCTGATCGGTGGAATGGTAATGTACAGTAGGTTAGATTGTAGTTTGTTTGTTTACATGCAGGTGTGCAGGATTGCGGTCGACAGATGCTGAGAAGCCTAGCATCCTCATGTGCTAGGTCAAGTTGAGAAGTTCAAGTTGAGAGAGATCACCCTAAGACTAGATCGGGTCGTCCCTGGAGGATCGGCGAAGTGAAATTTCGCTAAGTGAAGAAGTTCGTGAAGACGGCATCATCAGGATATCTTGGTGAATATCCTGCAGACAGTTCGGACATCGTCATCCGGATAAGTGGAGAAGATCGGCATGATGTTGTCGATTGCATGAAGTGTGAGTTCGTCGGGGTGATCATCAGCAGGAGGAGCCGAGGAGTGTATCGGCATCAGGATCATCATATCGGGAGTGCCAAACATCCGCATATCGCGAGTAGATGCGGGAAAGAAAGTTTGTTTTTTTCGACTAAGTGTTGAAGAGGTCATCAGGATATTGGGTGACGTCATCGTCATCAGGATATGACGTCATCGTCATCAGGATATTGAGATATCCCCCCTATGCGAGTTCATCCTGCTGTCGTTAAGTATCGGCATCGGCAGAAAGTGTAATTGCATCATCAGGAGGTTTCGAAGAGAATCGGATAAAGTAGATCATGATGCTGTTGCTTGTGTCGTCGGGTAGCGGAGCATCGAAGGTAAGCTGCTGAAGGTGAACGTCATCAGGATATTTGGGACAACCGGATGTTGAATATCCTGCTGACGAAGGAAGTGTTGCATATGATGATGACGATGGAGTTCGGAGCCCGATGAACAGTGCAACCGGAGGATGTGTGCGCCCGCTGAACATCATGATGATGATGCTAGAAGGAAAGCGGAGGTGAACAGTAGTCGGCAGGCGGATGTTTGCGATCGTCTGAAATATGATGATGCTGACTGTGTAACGTGAAATATGATGATACTGTTGGTAGTTCTAGGGAATATGATGATGATGGCGAAAATGATGATGATGAGGTTGGTCTGCAGACATTCATGCTACATGCGAAGGTTATAGTGTGGATGCCTCTGCATCATTTTCATGAAGTTGTTTATGCAGTCCTTAGTTGATGAAGTTAGAGAATGGTACAAGGGTCTGCCTGACCAGAGTATCTCATCATGGGATGATTTCAGAAGGATGTTTAAGAAGTAGTATGGTGACAAAACTAACCCAAGCTTTTTTGTAAATGAATTCACTAGTATCACTACGGGGTCAAATGAGCAGGTTGCAGATTTCAATGCTAGATTCACTAAAGTGATGAACAAATTGCCACCTCACATGAGACCTAATGAGCCAATGTGTGTGGTATTCTATATAAATGCTTTTGATGCTAAAACAACATATGGATTAAGAGATAAGGGTCCTGCTACTCTCAGCGATGCTTTCAGAATTGCAACAAATATTGAGAATAACAGGAAAGCATCAGACAAGACAAACAAAAGGGACGATGTGAAGATTTTGCATAATCCAAATAAGCCTCAAAATACTCAAGGTAATGTATCTGCCCCTGAAGACAAAATAGATAAACTAACAAATGTTGTTAAGGACCTAAGTTACAAACTTGCTAGAAATGAAAAAGGGATAGGTCCCGACAAGCAGGTTTACCAAAGATAGGAAAAAAGACCATCATTGCATGATATGCCATATAACACTAATTGGCATAATGGTAAACCAATTTTTCCAAATAGCAACCCTAATCAAAGAGCTCAACATGTAAAGGAAACTCCTGATCCTTTCAAGAAAGCTGTTCATATTGTTGATGATACTCCATGGTGTATAATATGTCAGATGCCTCATTCACAATCACAGTGTATGATTGCTCAATCTCTATATGATAATGTTGTTGCCTGTGATGAGTGCAATGAACCACATTACATGCAAGATGATAATGTTAACGTGCTATCCACAAACGGTGAATATTCCTCCTATGATGTAGATGAAGGCACAAGTTATGGGACCTAGGTTTGCCAACAATTTTTCTATGATGATGATGATGAAGATGACTATGCATATGCTCAAGACTCATGCATTTTTTTGAATAATCTGAGGAGACCTTCTGATGAAGAAATTAGAGCTCTCACAGCTACAATAGTAGCTCAAGTCAAGAACAATTATAACCTTAGAGGTAAGGCTCAGGTTGGTAATCCACATCAACCAGAAGACACTTTTGTGAATTAGCCAGTGCATAATCATAAAGGGACTAAACCACATAAGACAAAATGGAATAACAATAGGAAAAACTTTAAACAAAAAGTAGGTCATGATTTTCAAAGGCTAGAAAATGAGGTTCCCCATGTTGAGGATCAAATGAGGACTCTCAGATCAAGAATGATAGTCAGGGGGCCATAAAAATCAAGGCTGGATCAGCCCAGGATAAAAATAAAACCATGGGTCAGGCTACAACTGTTATACAAAATTATGCTCCTTTTGACATAACTCAAATCTTGTCCTAGATAAAGATATATGTTCTGTTGATCGAACTGATGAAGATTTAAGAAATCAGGAATAAGGCAGTGTCCTTAATTTCAGGGGTACCTTGTCAAGCCAAGCAAAATATTGAGGCTTAGGGTAAGAAACGTGCCTTGTGTAATGAAGAAGATGAAGTTCTTGAAGTATATCTGGGGGTGACCATGACAAAATGCCCTTCACAGGTTGAACCATTTTATGTCTCCCTTGTTATCAATGGAAAAGTGATTAAGAATTGTATGCTTGATTCAAGAGCATCAACAAATATCATGCCCTTGGCTATCATGCAGCAAGATGGATTGAAAATAGACAAAGCGTGTGGAAGATGTTATGCAATGGATGCTAGGGAGGTACCAGTCATTAGAATCATGAAGGATGTGGATTTCAGGTTAGCAGCATATCCAGAAAAAACATATAGAATGAACATAACAGTGGTTCATATAAAACCACAATATGGTATGCTATTGTCAAGAAGATGGGCAGCACTGATTGGTGGAAGTATGCAATTAGATCTTTCATATGCCATGATCCTGATGAATGGAAAAGATGTCAAACTGGTCAGAGAAGAAAGATCACTAGAGACAGTTGAAGATCAGGATTCAGAGGAGCATGTATGTTTTGTGGACACTGACTGTGAAAACTATAGAGTTGTCTCGGATGATCAAGAAGGTAAAGGGAGAGACATTTGCACTCAAGAGCTTAACCAACAGGGTCTATGGACTATGTACTTTGATGGAGCTTGTTCAAAGGAAGGATCTAGTTCTGGAGTTGTGTTCTTGTCCCCAGCTGGTAACCTCCTAAAGTTCTCTTTCTTGTTGAAGTTTGCCTACACAAACAATATTGTAGAATATGAAGCTCTGTTGCTAGCATTAAATATGGCTTTGAAGCATGGAATTAAAATGTTAAGAGTGTTTGGAGACTCAGAGTTAATTGTTTCCTAGGTTAGAGATAAGCATGCTTCAAAAAATAAAAGATTGAAGCAGTATAAGCATGTTGTGTGGGATACAATTGAGTTGTTTGATGCATTTTCAATAAACTGGATAGAAAGATCAAAAAATGTCATGGTAGATTTTCTAGCTAATATGGCTATTAGGCTAGATGATATAACTCTATCTAATATTACTAATGTTGAGGTTAAACTTAGACCTACAGTACCAGAAAACATATGCAGTTGGCAAGTATTTGATGATGATAAGAATTTGTTAAGATTTTTACACTGCATAGATGAATATGAGAACCAAGAAATTGATTTTCAGAATTTTGTAGAGGTTATAGATGGGAAAGAAACTCTCTTGGGGAAGGAGGTAATTCAACTCAAAACAAATAAAATCTCGAGAGCATTAGTTGCTTTGGAAAGAGCTTTTGACAATAGGGACCAATTTATTACAAAGACATCTCCCACAAACAAGGATGACTTGGAGGAGATAAACTTGGGGACATCTCATGCCCCCAAAAGGGTGTATATTGGCAAACAGCTCAAACCACACATTAGGAACATGCTGATTACATTGTTGAAGAAATATAAGCATGTCTTTGCTTGGTCATATGAGGACCTAAAAGCCTATAGAGAAGACCTATTCCAACATGAGATCCCATTGAAGCCTGGAGCTAAGCCATTTAGGCAAAAACAAAGACCTATTAATCCTACTATAGCTCCAAAAATGTAGGAAGAACTCAAGAAGCTTAGGGAGGCTGGAATAATTGTGCTCATTAGACATTCAACCTGGGTGTCTAACCCTGTCCCAGTTAGAAAAAAGAATAGTGCTATAAGACTTTGTGTTGATTTCAGAAATTTAAATGTCTCTTCCTTGAAGGATAATTATCCACTGCCCAACATGGAGGCTATGCTACAAAAGGTAACTGGTTGTGAACTTCTATCCATGATGGATGGATTCTCAGGGTATAATCAGGTGAAAGTCAAAGAATCTGAATAGTTCAAGACTGCCTTCACTACTCCATGGGGAACCTATGTATATGTAAGAATGCCATTTGGACTAACAAATGCAAGTGCTACATTTCAGATGGCTATGGATGTTGCTTTTGTAGGATTGATTGACTCAATTCTGGCTGTATATCAAGATGATCTGACTGCCTCTTCAAAAAAGGAGGAGCAACATTACATGCATCTAGAACAGATTTTTATTAGAGCATTGGAATATGGCATTTCACTCAACCCAAAGAAATGTGCTTTTGGGGTAGTGGAAGGAAAGCTCTTGCGACACATCATTTCTAAAAGTGGAGTTAGGATAGATCCTTAAAGGGTTGCTACAATTGATAGGATTCAAGTTCCCAGAACAGTGAAAGGTATCCAGTCCTTCTTTGGACGGAACAATTTTGTTAGAAGATTTGTCCACAACTTTGCAGAAATCACAAAGGATATTTCTAAGCTGTTGAAAAAGGGTGCAACTGTCAAGTGGGAAGGTGAAGCAATTGAATCATTTCAGAACATCAAAGAAGCAATAAAGATGGCTCCTGTGCTAAAATCTCTTGATTTTTCTAAGCCATTTCAATTGTTTTCATTTGCTTCTTTCCATACTGTTGCTACATGTTTACTATAGAAAAATGAGGATGGTTTTGAGAAGCCTATTGCTTTCTTCAATATGTCATTGCAGGCTGTTGAATTAAAGTATGATATCATGGAGAAGCAGGCATATACATTGGTTAGAGCAGTCAAAAGCTTTAGGCCATATCTAGTAGGATCTCAGATAGTTGCATATGTGCCCCATGTAGCAGTCAAGGATATTTTTACTCAGCAAAAGGTAATAGGAAGAAGATGCAGGTGGGTAAACAAGTTACATGAATTCAACATAGAGATATAGATCACAAAACTGGTAAGGGGATAGGGGTTAGTGTAGACATCAAAAAATTGACCAGTCAATCCATTCCCTAAGTCAGGAAATTTAATTAATTTTAACTAATTAATTAAATACCCCTTAATTCCTAACACACCATTAATCAAGATTTAATTAATTTTAATTAATTAATTAAATCTTATCCTTTTACCATTTCTTGTAGATAATAAATTAAACTTCAAAAACTTAATTTATTATTTAACATAAGCCTCAACCTAACTTATTCATAAAAAACTAAATCAAATTCCATTAAAAACCTTAACTACCTTTTACCTACCTGTTGATGATTGTTTTGATGCAATCATAACAATAAGTTAAAATTTACATATAATGAACTGAAACTATACTTGAAAGATAAGAAGGAATCATTTAAGATTCAACTAATCCCAAGTCTACAATGGTTCGGTTGGTCAAGTTCAGTTGGTCAATGTGAAGTTGTAATGTTCAAGGGGCCTTACGTAGTTTAGGTTTGTTTGGTGGTTTAATGGACTAAGAATATGCAAAAGAATCATAGATTTCAACAAGTATTTTGTTCATTTGCATACAAGTGTTACTGTGTTGCAAATTCAGATGGTTTTCTTGAATTATTGCAGCCTTCTCTTTTATACATTTATGAAAACTGTCTACTCTTAACCCTGTTATGCATGCTTCTTCAAATTTGAGACAACTTCCTTTAGATTTCTTCGTTTTCAGCTAAATATTTCAAATGGGTTGGGAAAAGTTAGAAAGATCTAATCTATACCTCATTTAATCTACCAAAGGATCTAATTGTTTTTGTTATGCACTATGTAAATACTACAATAATTTGATCAAATCCACAGTAAAAACCTTAAATGCAAGTTCTGAGCATTTTCACAAACATACATTTAAAATTGCAAGCTCTCAAAGAAAATATTTCAAAACACAAAGAAGAGCAGGAGAACACTCAGAAGATAGATGCAGAACTCCAGATTCTATTGTATTAGAAACGAATAGTCATACATGATTTACAATGTAGGAATGACTCTTAGTTTCATTGATCATACTATAGAGAACTTACAAGCTTTACAGATACAGTAAGGCAGCCAGACATTCCACGCGCACCTTACTGCAGACAAACAGGCGACCTCCTTCTTCTACATCTAATCTAAACTAAGCTAACTTGCTGTGTTTTCCTAAAAATCCCTGTGTAGCCCCTGTTGTAAAGTATTACAATGTAGAGAGGCACAATATAAAGACTCTTTGATTGTCCTTACTACAGCAAAAACCTAACTGAACCCCTGGTTCAAACCCCTGGTTACAGCAATAAATACAGATGAACCAGATCTTCCAAAATATCTCTGAGCAGTGTCAAATCTGGGTGAAATATTGCCCCTTCTAAGAAGTTCTGGCAGCTCAGTAATAACTCTTGTTTGTCTATTGTAGTAATACTCTTAGCTGCAACCTTGTTCTTCATTTGGTTGGCCTTGACTTCTTTGCACTTCATCCTTAGCCTCCTGCTCCTGAGATTAGATTTCCTCCGTGATGTCACTGTGTTGAAGTTCCAGCTGCTTCCTCAACTGTAAGCCTGCAAGACAAGACAAGTAATAAGTATCAATTTATCAAATAAACAGCAGGAGATTAAAATAATGTTTAAATCCAGGTGACTGTGCAAAATGTGGAAATCGGGTCCAAAATTAGCAGAAATTGCGTTCAAAATGTACACAGACTGTTCAAAACCCATCGGGTCAACTATCGCTGACCAAAAATGCTACAAGCACCAAAAATATTGTTTAAAATTCCTATCGCTTTGATTTCCCGCCCATCGGCGTGAGAATTGCCATCGGCGGACCAAAAAACATTTTGGCCGATATTCGCTGTTTGGCCAACGGCCTTTCCTTCGTTTTACCCTTTGTTTCCTTCCTATCGGTGTGAGTTATGCCGATATAGCCCTTCGGCCTGTATTTCTTCCTTATCGGGCTGACTTATACTGTCGGCAGGCCTTTTATTTCCTCTGCCGATGACTATGGTTACATCGATGTGCTCCCCGTCGGTGAGACTCTTACCGACGATTCCTTCGTTGATGTTCATCGGCGAGAGATCGCCCATCGGCGCCTCATAATTTCCCTCCGCCGATGCCTTTACCTTGGCCGATACCTTTATCGGCGAGAGTTTCGCCGATAACCCCCTCCGTTGTTCGCCATCGGCGTGAGATGGCCCATCGGCAACTCACAAATCTCCTCCGCCGATGGCCTTCATTATACCGATGCCACTTCGTCGGTATGACTCCTGCCTATCGCTAAGACATAACAAAACACCGCCGACAGTGTAAGTTATGCCGATGGCATACCATCGGCGAGACCACATGCTTCAGGGTAACCGTTTGAAACTCAGTCGATACCTGAAGGTTATGCCGATGACAATTTCATCGACGAGAAACCCTACTTCAGTGGAACACTTCAAAACTCCACCGATCACTATTGTTAGGCCGATGTTCTTTCTGCAAAATAATCAAAGGTAACATACAGAGTGGAACCCAGACAAAATTGCCCACGACCCGGAACCACTAAGTATGAATTTTCTCGAAATTTAAAATGAATGCCAACAAAAAGGGCAAACAACTGACTGTATATTATGCAAAACCTGATAGTTCATTTTACCTAAATGATCATAACTTGCAAGATATGATGAATTTTATGATGGTTCAAAAAGCAACCTTGGCTCATTTTTCACAAGGAATCCAACCATATTATGCAATGGTACTAAAAATACATTTTTCCATATTTTTAACAAGGTTTGCAAATTTGACTCTCTTTTCCCTTTACCACCAAACAGAACAAACACAAGCAGAAGCAAAAAGCAAAGCGACAGCAGGGGTCCCCATTTTGCTAAGGAGCATAATGGGGCGTGTTGTGAACATCACAACAACTAGCAACCAAAACAAAACAATTAAATTCAAAGTGTTCAAGAAAACTAGATGAAATGAACTCATAACTTTCGACTATCCCTCCTGCAAATTACTATTCAGCTTGAGACTTAAGGTATTCAATAAGGGTGCATGAATTTCTATTTTCAGTTTAATTGTGTGCATGTGATTAATTATCCTCATCTTGAAGATTGGTTGAACAAACCAGTGACTGACATTAGCCTACGTAGGTGAGGATATTCCCTCATAGCCAACCAGATAGAGCCTTGCTGCCAGCGAGCGTCCATAGCCCCGGCAAGGTTATCGTTACAATTCTCCTAAGTAGAGCCCCACTGCCAGCGAGCGTCTATAGCCCCGGTAGAGTTACTTAGATGGCTTAATCTAGATTTTCAGTATAATCCGCTTTATTTATTTATTTATTTATTTTATTTTCTAATTTTTGAAAGACTTCATAAGATATAACAATTTGTAACTTCATGATGCAAGGAGTGGACACTTGCTGAAATTAAGCTGAGAATTGTAATGGTAGCAAGGGTAACCTCTAATTTTTCACCTAATATCTACACTGGTAAGTTCAACAAACCCAAGGATTTTAGGTGTGTCATCGTGAGAAACTTGCTTCGAATTCTCAATCACATTTATTGAATACAAAACTTCAGAAGATGAACAACTCTCTACATTCATGACAGTAACAAGTTATGTGTAAATTGTAAATGATTAACTTGAATACCCTAAATTTTATACTGTTTTGAATGGTTGCTAGTTTTGCTCCTTAATACTCTAAAGTAAAATAAAGATCCCTGCTGAAGAGACAACAAACAAACCAAACAAACAGGCTGTACAAACAAAAAGAAACAAAAACAGAAAGAAACAAAAAGGAACTATACAAACAGCCAACCCAAAAGAAAACACAAAAGAAGAACTGTACATTACTTACAGCACTTTACATTAAGAAAAAAGGACTGCGCCCCCCCCCTTTTACCTCAAGCCTGGAAGTAGTGTTTCAAATGCTAGCCATTAACTGGTAATGGCATATCTTCTCCAGTCAAGGTCTTAAGTCTAAAGGTGTTATCTCCTATTATTTCTGAGACTTGTAATGGACCCAGCCATAATTTATTGAATTTTCCATGGCTTCCTTTCTTTTCATGTGCTTTGTCCCAGCACAACACTAAGTCTGATATCCTAAATGTCTTGACTCTTGCCCTTTTGTCAAACCACCTCTTAACAACCACTTGGTGTTTGGCAAACTTCTCGAGGGCTTGACCTCTTTTCTCCTCTAGTTGTAACATTTGCACTATTCTGGCTTCCCTATGGTTCTCAAAGCCTAGATATTCATTGGCAAACTTCCAGGTTGGTATTCTCAGATTTACTGGAAGTATGGGATCAGTCCCATAAACTAAGTGATAAGGTGTGCTACCTAAAGCTATTTTAAACTTGGTCCTGTCTACCCATAATACATATCTTAACAGGGTATTCCATTCTCTAGGACTTTTGGCAATTAACCTCTTGATTATGTCTAATAAAAGTTTGCTTGTTGATTCAGCCAGTCCATTACCTTGAGGGTAGTAATTCGAAGAAAACCTTAGAATAATCCCATATTCAAATGCCCATTTAGAAAATTTTAAAGAAGAGAAAGCAGGGCCGTTATCACATACCAATGAATAGGGCGTTCCAAACCTGGTGATAATGTTTTCTTCAAGGAACTTGATAACTACCTTAGTTGTGGAAAATTTGTAGCAGGTGGCCTTAGTCCACCTTGTACAATAGTCTGTTACCATCAATATAAATTTGTGTCCTGCAGAAGATGGGGGATTGATGACTCCGATAAAATCCAAGCCCCACTGTGCAAACGGTCTGGATTCGATCACAGGTTGCAGTGGATTGGCCAGATTTCTCCCTTTGTCTGCTGCAGTCTGACAGGTGTGGCAACTTCTGATGTGACTCTTAGTATCTTTGAACATAGTGGGCCAGTAATAGCCCACCCTCAGTATTTTGTGTGTTGTAGCTAAATGGGAACCATGGCCGGTTCCGTACTTGTCATGTAGTTCTGTCAACACTCTATCAGCTTCAGTTCTGTTTATGCATCTCAGATAAATTCCATCATGGTTCTTCCTGAATAGAAGACCTCCTTGCACCATATAATTTTGTGCCTTAATCTTCAAAGCTCTCCTCTGAGAAGCCTTCATCCTGCTTGGGTACTTTCCAGCTATCAGGAAGGTGCTTAAATCATCGTACCAGCCTGATACGTCTTGGGAATTCAATACATATTGTTGTTTTATCAGATTTGGATCCATGTTTGCTATTGTCTGCACCAATGCCTGCCCTCTGACCAGCTTTACGGGAATGATCTCCATGTCAAATTCTTGCAGTGTGGTGATCCATTTGGCTCTTTTTTCTCTAGGCTCGTTTTGCATCAACAACATTTTTACTGCTGCGTCTGGTACTATGGCTTTGATCTGGCTGCGCAGAATGTAGTGTCTAAATTTTTTCACAGCCTTTACTAATGCGAATGCCTGTCTTTCAATATCTAGATATCTCAGCTGTGCATCCTTCAGAGGCGCACTCATAAATGCTATGGGCCTCTCTTCATTATTTTCACCTTTCTGTGTCAAGGCAACCACGACAGAATGAGAAGATGCAAAGGAGTAGATGTAAAACGGGCTTGTGTAGTCTGGACTTGCCAATACAGGGGCATCAGAAATTGCCTCCTTGATATCTTCAAATGCGGCTTTGGCCACTGGCGTCCATTCCATCTGTGCATCTTTCTTCAACATGGCATTCAACGGCTGCACGATCTCTGCAAAACCTGTTATAAACTTCCGAACAAAGTTAATTTTACCAAAAAATGATTTCAACTCTTTCCTACTGTTTGGTATTTGCAAATTTTTTATGGATTCTATTCTATCTGGATCAATTGAAATTCCATTTTCAGAAATGACATGGCCTAATAATTTACCTTCAGTTACGCCAAATATACATTTCTTAGGATTAAGGGAAATCCCATACCTTTCACGTCGCTTGAGTACTTTTCTGAGGTCTTCAGCGTGGGTGGATGCATCCTTGGAATACACAGTTAAATCATCCATATACACAACAATGCATTTACCTGATAATCCACGGAATGCAACGTCCATGGCCCTCTGAAAAGTGGCACCTGCATTGATCAGACCAAAAGGCATTCTTCTATACACATAATTTCCCCATTTGCAAGTGAAGGTGGTTTTTAGTCTATCTTCTCTATCAATTAAGATCTGATTATAACCTGAAAAACCATCTAAAAAAGACATCATCTTTGCGCCATTTACTGCTTGCAGTACTTCGTCTATAAGGGGCAAAGGATAATTATCCTTTTCAGATGCCTTGTTTAAATTTCTAAAGTCTACGCACAACCTGATGTCTCCGTTTTTCTTCCTCACTGGTACTAAGTTAGCTACCCAGACAGAATGTTTGACTGGGAAAATTATTCCAGCGGACAGTAATTTTTTAACTTCCTCAAAGATTAAAGGCTCTAGAATGGCATTTACAGGCCTCTGTTTCTGCCTAAATGGTTTGACTTCTTTTCTTAAAGGTATTACGTGAGTTATGATGGACTCATCAAATGTTTTCAAGTCTTCATAAGTCCATGCTATGACATGTTTATATTCTTTCAGAACGTCCAGAACCTCTTTTCTAATTTTCTCAGAGCAAGCTTTCCCAATTAGTACACTTTGTGGATTTAGCTCAGTCCCTAAGTTATGTAAATCACACCTACCCCCTTTTGTTTTGGGTAAGTCTTTCTGTCTTATTACTCCGTCGAAGTCAAAGATGTGTTCTAATTCAATTACTCCTTTTGGTAAGAAGTTGCTCTTTAAGTTGATCATATCTTCTTCGTCCCATGTTACTTCAGGTCTTTCTTGTTCATCAATGATTTGGGCCTCAAATGCCTCATTACAAGTCAGAAAATTAATAATTTGCTGATCCCCTCCAAATACCTGAAAGTGTGTAACGTTGTCTGGTATACTGGGCACGTTAACTAGCTCAACAGCAAATCGTCTTAATCCTGACAGTGTCAATGGTTCTAATGTACTAGCAGCAACTGCTAACGCATCTGGCCTATGGTTCAGCTCTCTAGGAATGTGCCCTATGTTAAAAGCATCAAACGAATCCATTAAACCCCATACTCTATGTCTGTAACTAATCATTTTCTTATAATTGCAGGCATATAGTTTCCTCACTTGTCTGACTACTAATTCAGAGTCTGAAAATACTCTGATGGTTTTTACCCCTTTCTTGATGGCCATGACAAGTCCTAAAATTAGGGCCTCATATTCAGCAATATTGTTAGTGCAAGAAAATTGTAATCTATATGCTGCCAAATGTGATTTACCTTGAGGATCTATGAGTTCAATACCCGCACCTGCACCCTGTTTTGATTTGGACCCATCACATTTTAACGTCCACATGCCATCTTTACTTTTTTGATCTTTTACCTTGGCATACTTTGTCCCTTTTATTGCCTGTGGGGTGTTGTCTTGTTTATTCATGGGTTTTTCCGTTTGGTTATCTTGCATATGTGTGTTTTTAGTTTGCAACTCAGAAAGATAACTACCCTTGTCCTCTATTTCTTTTCCTAAATCTGGAATCAAGGCATCTATATTATCCTGAACATATCTCTGTGTTGGATCAGGATTCTCATTTTCCTCTTGTGACTCTACCCTCCCTATGCACTTTTTGTATTCATATTCAATGATGTCTTTGCATATTTCACAATTCTCCTCAGAATGTTGCCTATCATGGATTCTACACCTATTTTTATATAACTTACATTGGACTGGGAGATTGTGTTTAACGCACTCTTCCACCTCTTGTCTAATGGCATGACCAAATTTGTCTATTGCATTGTTTTCTTCATCTAAAGAATTTCTGTCAGACTCAATGAATAGTGCCGTTCTATTGCTGACACACTTTTTTCTAATGTTTAACATCATAATCTCTTCAATCTGCACCCCATTGTTGGTAATTCTATAGACACCTGGTTCAACAGCAGCATATAATATTTCATTAGTTCGATTATACTGTGTTATCATATGTTTCATTCTGGGCTCTGCCTCTATTCTGATCTGGTTTGGGATGCCTCTCCAAGGTAACCACATGTGTGAAAAGTCAGTAGCCATATATCCGTTTAATGTCTTGGACCAATCCCTACTTAGCAACATTCCATAATTTACGGGTATATCCACTACTTGAATGTCAATGATTTGGCTTACCCTAGGGTCTGAAGCTAATTGCACTTGAATGTTCATGAGTTCTCCTATCACGCCAACCTCGGTCTTATCTAATTGCGTGACAACCTTGGCAGATTTGGTGGGAGTCAGCCCGAGAGTTTTACATATTCCTAAGGGCATTACGTTGGCTGAAGCACCAGAATCTACCATGCAATTGTGTATATTCTTCCCACACAACCTAACAGTTAACAAGAAAGGGTGAGTATCCCTCTTATCCGCATGTATTACTACATTTGTATTGGAAGGCTGCTCAACTTTCTTACCTTTCTCCTTAGGTGGTGAATCACTATTAGGAACAGTTATATCAGCAGACACCTTGTTTGTTATGGATGTATCCAGAGATTTTAAAAAAGCATTTCTGATCCCTGGGGTCTTCAATAATTCATTTAGAGGTATACTGACCTTAATTTTCTTTATTTCCTCTGACAAGTAATTCATTAATCTTGTTGTCTCTATTGCTTCTGTCTTACTTGTTTGATCCTTTTGCACTGTTGTTCCATTATTTGTGTGCTGACTAGCTTTAAGTATGGCAGGATTGTTGCTAGCATTCTGATCTAGGGGTGTATTGATGTTATTCGGAGGAGTGGAAGTGGTGAAAGGTCCTCCTGGCCTGGGGTTGTTCCTCAAATTGTAGGTGTGGCTTTTATTTGTCTGTTGAAAGGCCTGCACCTCTTCTGTTTCATTTAATATCTCATTTTCAGATTCAAAAGGAAACTGAAAAGCATTTAACACAAACGCTGATTCAAGATAAAGACTTTCACAACAGCATGGTTCATCCTCTAGCAATTCATCCTCTTTCTCTTCTGCAGTTGCAAAGGTAAACTGATGCAGAGGCATCCACACTAAAACCTTGACATACAGCATGTATGTCTAAAACCCATCATCATCATCATATTTTCCTTAACACTGTCAGCATCATCATATTTTCTCTGCCGACCGATATCCTCCTGCAGACAAACCTTCGCCCTTTCTCCTGTCAGCAGCATCATCATATTCGGCTATCGGCAGCATCATCATATTCGGCAAGCGCAAACATCCTCCTGATGTTCACTGTTCATCTTATCGCCAAACTCTATCTTCATCATCATGATGTTCAACATCATGTTCATCAGCAGGATATAAAATATCTAGTTCCCTCCATATATCCTGATGATGACAACCTCATGCACCTTTCCTTCGATGCTTACGTCACCCCGATATCCTGATGACGATTATCCTGATGACGATGACGTCACATGCAGCTCCTTCAATATCCTGCTGTCGGCCAAACTTAACATTATTGGCCCACGAAGGAATTGTCAACCCGATCTTCTACCTTATGCCGATACGCTCCTCCTCGGCAACACCTGATGATGATCACCCTAATGCACATTCACCTTATGCAATCTACTGCATCATGCTCATCTCCACTTACTCGGATGACGCCCGAAGTAACTGCAGGATATACACAGAAATATCCTGATGATGCCGTTGCGAAGGATTTTCCAACCTTAGCGAATTTCGATCCGCCGAACCTCCTGGGATGACCCAATCTACTTTCAGGGTGATCTTCCAGACTCTAACTACCAGCACTACCTAGCACATACCTATGCTAGGGTTCTCAACACCTCTCGACTACGATCTTGCACACCTGCATGCAAACAAACATAAAATGTAGACTAAACCCTAAACTATTGTACATAGCCATTCCACCGATTCGACGAATCAACCGGTGGAATGGATCAGCGAATCCATGTAACCACCAAAACAGCAACTCGATTACACAATGGAGATCAAACAGAAAATGAACACAAACAGGATCTTTATTGATTTCAAAAGATGCAATACAATACTCAGTCTCTCCTCTCTGTCTCACTCTCACAAAGTCTGATCGATGATCGGTGATATGCAATACCAACCGATCCTACTACATAAATAGGATTTCCTGCGAGTACTACCACTCGATTCCCAGCGGCTGGGAGCTTCCAAGCGGCTGGGAGGATCCAACCGGACATACAGCATAACAGCTGTCCTAACAACCTACCTAAAAATAGTAAAGTATGGTCAACATGACCTTATTACATGCATTGGTCTTATAAGACCTTCTTGGAAACATTAACCAGACCTAAAACAAACTAACTGCCTCATGGAGGCCAGCTGTCAGGTAGGTGCTCCTGCACCATACTCCCCAACAGAAAAGAACTCATGTCCCATGAGTTAGGTTGTGGAAGTCCTCCACCTTTACACTTTGCCTTTGCAGTGTCTTGACCTGTTCCAGTTGTATCCTCTGCTGGCTCTTGGCTGCTCCAAGACTTCTGAACTGTAACTTGCTGTCTTGCAAGTAAATCCTCATGCCTGTCAATATAGGCCCTTCTCTCACATACCTTGTGTTTGTCAGGTTGTCTGACCAGAACCTCTGTCTGAATTACCTCTTGAACTTCTGCAATGTTCAACTCTGTCTTTCTTTCAACTTTTATAGGACAAACAATAGTCCCAATTATGACAACATCCTTGTCATTCCTCTCAACTGGTTGCTATTTGCAAACCTATTTCTGAACCTGCTGCTGACCTCTGTCAGTCAAAACTAAAGCTTTCTTCAACCTGTTGTCCTTAACAACTCCTTTCCCTGCAGTGTCCTCAACTACCTTTAAGCCTGCTCCTATAGGCATCTACACAAACTCCTTCTTTCCCACTAAAATGATTTTGGCTGCCCCCTGTGCTGCAGCATTTGCCTGCAATGGCATCAACATAATAGTTTTCCCATCTTTCTTGATGGTATAGGTATTAGCATACCCATCATACAGTACCCTCCTATCAAATTGCCATGGTCTACCCAACAGTAGGTGACAACATTCCATGGGCAAAATGTCACACAAAACTCTATCATGATATGCTCCAATCTGAAAATCCACATATGCCTGTTCATAGACAAAAAGTGATTGACTCTCACTCACCCAAGATGCCTTGTAAGGGTGTTGGTGTGGAATCCTTTCCAAATGCAGTTTATCCACCATTTCCTGAGATACCATGTTGTCTGTTGAACCAGTATCAATGACAACCTTACATACTTTACCTTTGCTCTTACATGTGTTCTTGAAAAGAGCTCTTCTTTACATCATATCCTTTGATGTCTGCAAACTAATTCTCCTTAGCATCAATGCTTCTCCCTCCTCAGGATATCCATAACTGTCAGGAACTCTATCTCCTTGATAAGTGTTTGAACTCTGCACACTTTGCTCTACTTTCTCTTCTTGCACAAGTTGTACTTTCTTGTCATTCGTTCTATCATTTCTAGATGATGAACCTTTGCTTTCTGGACATTTGAAAAATGGATGACCAAACTCACCACAGGTGTAACACTTTCCTGAAAATGTAGTAGAACCTCTACCACCTCCAAATCTACCTCTATTACCTTTCCATCCACCTCTGAAATCAGACTGTCCCTGTCCTTTACCAGTGTCTTCTTGACCCTCATTGGTTTGCCTTTGTGTAGGGGCTGATCCTCTTCCCCTCATATTACTGCCTCTTCCTCTCATGGACTTATCTTGTCCTCTATTCACCTTTTCTTCAATCTTGATTGCCATTTGGTAACAATCCTCCACACTCTTAGGGTTAGCTAAAACTAACTCATCCTGTATGTTCAATCTCAAACCAGCCAAGTACCTAGCCACCTTTTCTACCTCATTCTCATGATGACCAGATCTCATACTTAATTTATAAAACTCCTCAGTATATGCCTTCACATCCATTTCCTTCTGCCTTAAAAATTGCAGCTTCTTAAACATCTGAATTTCATAATCCTTAGGCAAGAATTTACCTTTGATCCTTGCTACCATTTTATCCCATGAAGTGATCTTTGACTTCCCTTGTTTCCTTCTCTCGGATTGTACATAATCCCACCATACCAAAGCATGACCTCCTAACTTGGTCTTTGCAATCTTTACCTTCTGATCCTCAGCAACATCTTCACATTCAAAGTGATTATCAAGTGCAGCAATCCAATCCAGTAACTCATCTTCATTCAAACTTCCATTATACTTGGAAACATCAACCTTTACCTTAGGTTTATCACTCTGCACTGCCTTTAACAGTTTTGCAAATCTCTGGTCTTCAGCATCCAGATCTTTAGCTACCTCTTCATACTCTTCAACAGTATCTTCATCTTCTTTAGACTCACTGTCTTCCACTTCCCTCTTTTTGTTCTTTTCCAGGGCTACAAGCCTGGCTTGAAGTGCTTCAGCAAGCTCCTTCATCTTCCTCATCTCTCTGGCATGTTTTTCCTTCATCTCCTGCAATTCCCTTGCAGTACCACTACCTTTTGGAGGCATTTTGTCAACCTCTCACTTCTCTACCTCTGTCCTTTCGGTGACAGAATCAACTCTACCTCTGCCCTTTCGGTGACAGAACCAACACACAACAGCCCAGACCTTTTGCTGAGCTCTGATACCACTATGATGCAGAGGCATCCACACTAAAACCTTGACATACAGCATGTATGTCTAAAACCCATCATCATCATCATATTTTCCTTAACACTGTCAGCATCATCATATTTTCTCTGCCGACCGATATCCTCCTGCAGACAAACCTTCGCCCTTTTGCCTGTCAGCAGCATCATCATATTCGGCTATCGGCAGCATCATCATATTCGGCAAGCACAAACATCCTCCTGATGTTCACTATTCATCTTACCGCCAAACTCTATCTTCATCATCATGATGTTCAACATCATGTTCATCAGCAGGCTATAAAATATCCAGTTCCCTCCATATATCCTGATTATGACAACCTCATGCACCTTTCCTTCGATGCTTACGTCACCCCGATATCCTGATGACGATTATCCTGATGACGATGATGTCACATGCAGCTCCTTCAATATCCTGCTGTCGGCCAAACTTAACATTATCGGCCCGCGAAGGAATTGTCAACCCGATCTTCTACCTTATGCTGATATGCTCCTCCTCGGCAACACCTGATGATGATCACCCCAATGCACATTCACCTTATGCAATCTACTGCATCATGCTCATCTCCACTTACTCAGATGATGCCCGAAGTAACTGCAGGATATACACAGAAATATCCTGATGATGCCGTTGCGAAGGATTTTCCAACCTTAGCGAATTTCGATCCACCAAACCTCCTGGGATGACCCGATCTACTTTCAGGGTGATCTTCCAGACTCTAACTACCAGCATGACCTAGCACATACCTATGCTAGGGTTCTCAACACCTCTCGACTGCAATCCTGCACACCTGCATGCAAACAAACACAAAATGTAGACTAAACCCTAAACTACTGTACATAGCCATTCCACCGATTCGACGAATCAACCGATGGAATGGATCAGCGAATCCATGTAACCACCAAAACAGCAACTCGATTACACAATGGAGATCAAACAGAAAATGAACACAAACAGGATCTTTATTGATTTCAAAAGATGCAATACAATACTCAGTCTCTCCTCTCTGTCTCACTCTCACAAAGTCTGATCGATGATCGATGATATGCAATACCAAACGATCCTACTACATAAATAGGATTTCCTGCGAGTACTACCACTCGATTCCCAGCGGCTGGGAGCTTCCAAGCGGCTGGGAGGATCCAACCGGACATACAGCATAACAGCTATCCTAACAACCTACCTAAAAATAGTAAAGTATGGTCAACATGACCTTATTACATGCATTGGTCTTATAAGACCTTCTTGGAAACATTAACCAGACCTAAAACAAACTAACTGCCTCATGGAGGCCAGCTGTCAGGTAGGTACTCCTGCACCATAAACGTTTCTAAGACTAATGCTATGTCATATCCTGAGGGTACTACCTCATTACCCTTAGGAATGAGAAATTCAGAGGTAGGAGGTTGTACATCTATGTTGAAAATACTAGCTGCCAAGTGGAACTGTGGACAGTCGTGCTCAGCATGGGCATTGGTATTGTGAAATCTGCACCAATTTTTGGGTGCTGTACTGGCCATTTGTATGGTAGTCGTTTGTTTTGTAGCATGATTATCTGTATTCTCAAAAGGAGAAGCCAGAGTACCGTTGTTGGGCCCAGTGTTCCATGTCTTGGGTGGCCTAGGTTGATTCTGATTTCTGTTATTATTGCCCCAGGTCCTATTATCTATCACTGGCCCCCTATTTTGCATTGGTTGCCCCTGACTGGGGCCTTGATGCTGATTGTAGTTTTGGCTCTGATTGTACTGCTGATTTTGGCCTTGGTTGTGATTTTGATGTGGATTGTAGTTTTGGTTGCTTCTTCCATAGAGGTTCTCATTTCTTAGCTGTGTCACTTCGGTTGTTAATCTTTTCAAATGTGCAGTAATTTCTTTGATTTCTTCCCTATCTCTTGTGCTTTTGCCACAGTTACATCCCTAGGAAGTTGGAAGAAAGGCTGACCATTATTTTGACTGTTATTGGAAGTACTAGCCATGTAAGGAGTTATAGCTTGGATTGGAGTAGGATTATACACAGGTGTGTAAGAAGGAACCGGATTTACTAGTGGAGCATGCTGCACAGGGACTCCATTCCATGGGTGTGCCTGATTCTGCACCCCAAAATTTCCTCCATTGACAAATGGACTATAAGTTGTATGCCTCATTTCTTGGTTCACTGAGGCTGCCTCTTTATAGGCTTTGGATATTGAATCTATGTCAGGTTTTCTTTTGACAAACATGGTGGTTAAAGGATCCAAGGCAGCATAGTACATAGCCAACAAGGGAGCATCATCTATGGTATAAGGGGTTACCAGCCTAGAATAGGCCTTTTGAAATCTGTCATTGAAATTATCAATTAGCTCTCCCTCACCTCGTTTTATAGCAGCCAATTTATGATACAAAGCGCAAGGGTCAATGGGTCCTCTAAATCTTGACAGAAATGCTTCTTCCATAAGTGCCCAGGAAGAAATGTAACCATTGGGTAAGTTTACATACCAGCTAGAGGCCTGCTCATTAAAGGTGTAAGGAAACAATCTACACACAACATCCTCGTGCTCTAACATAGCCCTAAAGCATGCTTCCTTAAATATTCTAATATGATCTTCTGGGTCCTGATGCAACTGGTATTTGGGACATATCTTTTCCGGATTTTTGGGCATCTCATGATAATCATTGAAGAGTATGGGAGAATTGACATCGAAATAAGCCATTGCAGGTGTTTGAGCTTGACTTGAACTTGCAGGAATACCTGGATTGATTGGTGGATTAGGATTTACAGGAGGATTGAGACCTCCAGGAGTGCCTGAACCAAGATTTAAAGATCTGAATAGTGATCTGTCAGGACTCACAATACTACATATGTTAAAAGGTGACCCAGGAGGTGTTCCAGATGAACTTCCCGTTTGCGATATCTTTGGATTCCAAACTAAAGGGTTTTTACTTCGCCTTGTATCAGGTAGTTGCACAAATATATCTCCTGAACTAGATCTAGACCTAGTCACTCTATTACTGTCATTAGCCAGTTTGAAATGAAACCTAACTCAGGAAGGCCCTCCTTCTAGCACCAGAAAACTGTTGGTGATTGTTTTGATGCAATCATAACAATAAGTTAAAATTCACATATAATGAACTGAAACTATACTTGAAAGATAAGAAGGAATCATTTAAGATTCAACTAATCCCAATTCTATAATGGTTCGGTTGGTCAAGTTCAGTTGGTCAATGTGAAGCTGTAATGTTCAAGGGGCCTTACGTAGTTTAGGTTTGTTTGGTGGTTTAATGGACTAAGAATATGCAAAAGAATCATAGATTTCAACAAGTATTTTGTTCATTTGCATACAAGTGTTACTGTGTTGCAAATTCAGATGGTTTTCTTGAATTATTGCAGCATTCTCTTTTATACATTTATGAAAACTGTCTACTCTTAACTCTGTTATGCATGCTTCTTCAAATTTGAGACAACTTCCTTTAGATTTCTTCGTTTTCAGCTAAATATTTCAGATGGGTTGGGAAAAGTTAGAAAGATCTAATCTATACCTCATTTAATCTACCGAAGGATCTAATTGTTTCTGTTATGCACTATGTAAATACTACAATAATTTGATCAAATCCACAGTAAAAACCTTAAATGCAAGTTCTGAGCATTTTCACAAACATACATTTAAAATTGCAAGCTCTCAAAGAAAATATTTCAAAACACAAAGAAGAGCAGGAGAACACTCAGAAGATAGATGCAGAACTCCAGATTCTATTGTATTAGAAACGAATAGTCATACATGATTTACAATGTAGGAATGACTCTTAGTTTCATTGATCATACTATAGAGAACTTACAAGCTTTACAGATACAGTAAGGCAGCCAGACATTCCACGCGCACCTTACTGCAGACAAACAGGCGACCTCCTTCTTCTACTTCTAATCTAAACTAAGCTAACCTGCTGTGTTTTCCTAAAAATCCCTATGTAGCCCCTGTTGTAAAGTATTACAATGTAGAGAGGCACAATATAAAGACTCTCTGATTGTCCTTACTACAGCAAAAACCTAACTGAACCCCTGGTTCAAACCCCTGGTTACAGCAATAAATACAGATGAACCAGATCTTCCAAAATATCTCTGAGCAGTGTCAAATCTGGTCGAAATATTGCCCCTTCTAAGAAGTTCTGGCAGCTCAGCAATAACTCTTGTTTGTCTGTTGTAGTAATACTCTCAGCTGCAACCTTGTTCTTCATTTGGTTGGCCTTGACTTCTTCGCACTTCATCCTTAGCCTCTTGCTTCTGAGATCAGATTTCCTCCGTGATGTCACTGTGTTGAAGTTCCAGCTGCTTCCTCAACTGCAAGCCTGCAAGACAAGACAAGTAATAAGTATCAATTTATCAAATAAACAGCAGGAGATTAAAATAATGTTTAAATCCAGGTGACTGTGCAAAATGTGGAAATCGGGTCCAAAATTAGCAGAAACTGCGTTCAAAATGTACACAGACTGTTCAAAACCCATCGGGTCAACTATCGCTGACCAAAAATGCTACGGGCGCCAAAAATATTGTTTAAAATTCCTATCGCTTTGATTTCCCACCCATCGGCGTGAGAATTGCCATTGACGGACCAAAAAACATTTTGGCCGATATTCGCTGTTTGGCCGACGGCCTTTCCTTTGTTTTACCCTTTCTTTCCTTCCTATGGGCGTGAGTTATGCCGATATAGCCCTTCGGCCTGTATTTCTTCCTTATCGGGCTGACTTATACTGTCGGCGGGCCTTTTAATTCCTCTGCCAATGACTATGGTTACATCGATGTGCTCCCCGTTGGTGAGACTCTTACCGACGATTCCTTCGTTGATGTTCATCGGCGAGAGATCGCCCATCGGCGCATCATAATTTCCCTCCACCGATGCCTTTACCTTGGTCGATACCTTTATCAGCGAGAGTTTCGCCGATAACCCCCTCCGTTGTTCGCCATCGGCGTGAGATGGCCCATCAGCAACTCATAAATCTCCTTCGCCGATGGCCTTCGTTATGGTGCAGGAGCACCCCTACAAGACAGGATATAGATTCATTGTCCGCATGACAGGACATTAGTCTATTTTTAGCATGTTTGACTTCATAATATAATAAGGTCCATTGGACCAATGCATATGTATTAGATCAGCCTAGGAGAGTGTGCAGGTAGTTAGAGTTCGTGATCAGGTTGTATGAGCTGTCCTCTCCCAGCCGCTTGGAAGCTCCCAGCCGCTGGGAACCGAGTTGGTAGTACTCGTAGGATATTGCTATAAATAACTTAGATCAGTTAGGGTTTGAGATCATGATAAGGAGAGTAGTAGTTGTGTTATGTTGGTTGAGTGAGATCCAGAGATCAGTCCAGACATTGTGAAACATTGTAGAAACAGGACATTTGTGTTTCATCTAAATAAGATCTCATCAATTGCATTATCTAGTTTATCAGTTGTTTATGTTTTGATTTCCGTTCTGATTACAAGTTGATGGATTCTTTCAACCCTTCCACCGGTTGATTCTGTGAATCGGTGGAATGGTCATGTATGATAGTTTAGTTTGCATTTTAGTTTTCTGTTTATGCATTTCATTGTTTGAGAGATCGATCGGTAGCATGCTATGAATCAACCTAGCATCCTCATGTGCTAGGGTTAGGAAGATAAATCTTTAAGTTTTGATCTGAAGGTGATCCGGCCCGATCATCATATTTTCTTTGTGAAATTGTGCGGTTCTGTGAGTTTGTATGCAGCTAACGGATATACAGGAATCTGCATGTGCTTTTCCAGCCGGAGTGAATCGCATCGTCATCTGTGAGTATATCGCTATTCGGATCGGGTTGTGAAGCTGACGAAGATTGTATGTTTCAAGTGCATCAGGATAATATAGGTTGGATATATACTCAGTGTGTATATCGTCGTCAGGATCATCTTTCGCATGTATCCATCATCCGCATATCGCTATCGTATGCGGAAGTGAAAGTTCATTTTTTGGCTAAGGACCGGAAAGATCATCATCAGGATATTAAGAGATCACCCAGATATTCATTATCATGTTGCGAAGGATATAATTGTCTTATATCCTGTTGACATCATCATCAGGTGCATGTGACATCATCGTCATCAGGATATTGCGAATATCACCCTATGCAAGTTTATCCTGCTGTCGCTAAGTGTTTTGGCATCGGCGTAAGTCATCAGCATAAAGTTTGGTTAACATCATCAGGATGTTTCAATATGACCGGATAAGTCATATCCTGATGCTGTTGTTTGAGTAGTCCGATATCGGGGTGATGTAAGCATCGAAGGAGAGGTGCTTGAAGTTGTCGTCATCAGGATATTTGGAGGGAACCGGATATTTTATATCCTGCTGATGAAGGTGATGCTGAACATCATGATGAAGATAGAGTTTGGCGGTAAGATGAACAGTGAACATTAGGAGGATGTTTGCGCTTGCCGAATATCATGATGCTGCTGACAGGCGAAAGGCGAAAGGCGGAGGAAGTGAACAGTAGTCAGCAGGAGGATATTTCATGCCCCTTCGAAATATGATGATGCTGTCTGTGTTAGCAAGAAATATGATGATGCTGTTAAGCCGAATGACTCCTCCTTCCCATTTGTAAGCTCCTGTTGCGTTTACCTCTGCATCATAGTGGTATTAGAGCAAAGGAAGGATCTTTTGGAAAAGATAAGGATATAACAGGATGTCAGGTGACGAAGGAACATCTGAGATGCCAGCAAGGATGACCAACGTTGAGTTGGCAGTTCTGGTGAAGAAACAGATTGCAGAGAGCAAGGCCGTGAAGGCTCAGAATCAGGAATTGAAGGATGAGATAGAGAAGTTGAGGAGCAGAGTAGGTTCTGGTAGAGAAGAAGATAGGGAAGAAGAAGAGATCCCTAGTTGGAATGAGGAGGTCATTCCTGCAGACCAGAGACCACTGTTGAACGCCCTCAAGGCCATGGACAGGAGAACCATGGATGTGAAACTGGATTTGCCAGTGTTTACAAGAAAGATGGAACCTGATTCAGTGATGGAGTGGATAGACTCCTTGAACAATTTCTTTGAAACAGAGGAGATACCAGAACAACAGAGAGTGAAAATAGCCCAGTCAAAAATGAAAGAAGCTGCCTTGACATGGTGGAATTTCGTCCAAGATGATAGAGTACAGGAAGGAAAGCGTAGAGTCGCTACATGGAAGAAGATGATGGCATTAGTAAAGGAAGCTTATGTCCCATTGGATTACAGTATCCAATTACACAAAAGGAAGCAAAACCTGAAGCAGAAGGAGCTAGATGTCAGCTCATATACAGAAGAATTCATGAAACTTTGTATGAAAACAAAGGTAAAGGAAAGTGAAGAAGAGAAGGTAGCCAGATACCTTAATGGATTGAGGTTCAACATTCAGGAAGATTTAAGTTTGCATAATCCAGATACAGTTCAGAAATGCTTTCAGTTGGCATTGAAAGTGGAAGAGAAGTTAAAGAGAAAACAAGAACAACACAATAGAGGAAGAGGAAGACAACAAAGGGGTGGAAGAGGTCCTTTTAGAGGTAGAGGACATGGACATGGATATCAAGGAGAATCCAGTCATGACAATAGTAAGGAAAATTATAGTCAGCAAGGAAACTTCAGAGGTAGAAGACCTTTCAGAGGAAGATCCCAGGGCAGAGGATCCATCAGATGTTATAACTGTAACAAAGAAGGCCATATAGCCAGCAGATGTCCAGAAAAGGCCACAAGCTCAACAGGAGAAAGGAGAACAAATCTGATCCAAGAAGCTGATAATCAAAGTATGACAGGCTCTAATGATTTTCACAGTGTGAATGCTCCTGATAATTGTGGATACCCAGAAAGTGGAGAGTCTCTAATGATGAGAAGAACAGTGACTACCATGAAGGTACCTGACAAAGAATCCCCTCAAAGAAAGTCTCTTTTCAAGACTATTTGCAAAGCAGGAGGTAAGGCATGTAAAGTTTTGATTGATTCTGGTTCTACTGAAAATTTTGTGTCTAAAGAAATGGTGACCAAGCTTAAGCTTAGGAGATTGCCTCACCCATCCCCATATAAAGTCTCATGGCTTACACAAGGTCAGTAGCAAACTGTAGAAGAGCAGGCTTGGGTAGAATTTCAGATTGGAGCATATAAGGATAAGTTGTTGTTTGATATTACCAAGATGGATGCTTGCAATCTTTTATTTGGTAGACCATGGCAGTATGATTTGAAGGCACAACATGATGGTGTTAGAAACATCTATAAAATCACTAAAGATGGTAAGGATATAAAGTTACTACCATTGACAGAGAAGGAGGAGAAATCTAAAGGAAAAGAGGTGAAGGTAATGCTGATGGAAGGAAAACAGTTCATGAAAGAAGTAGCAGCAGAAGGTGCAGTTGCATATGCCCTAATTCCATGTATGAGGGTGAATAAAGAACAGCAGCAAGAAGTTAAGGAAGAGAAGAAGCAAAGGTTCATAGACCCAGCTATCCAAGAGCTACTGGATAAGTACAAAGGTATCATCTCAGAGGGAATGCCAAGATCCCTACCACCTGTCAGGGATATCAGTCACTGCATAGACTTAATTCCAGGGTCAACACTTCCAAACAAAGCAGCCTATAAGCTCACTCCAGAACAGAATGCAGAAGTAGCCAGACAAATTGAAGAATTATTGGATTTAGGTCTGATTGGGAAAAGTTTAAGTCCATGTGCAGTACCAGCTGTACTAGCACCAAAGAAGGAAGGTACTTGGAGGCTTTGCATAGATTCCAGAGCTATTAACAAGATCACAATCAGGTATAGGTTTCCAATCCCTAGGATAGAGGATTTACTTGACTGTTTGGGAGGTGCTAAGTATTTTACAAAAATAGATCTAAAGAGTGGATATCATCAGATCAGGATTAGGCCAGGAGATGAATGGAAAACAGCATTCAAAACTAATGAAGGGTTATATGAGTGGAAGGTTATGCCTTTTGGTTTATCTAATGCACCTAGTACTTTTATGAGGTTGATGAATGAGGTTTTGAAAGAGTTCATTGGTAAGTTTGTCATAGTATATCTAGATGACATTCTGATTTTCAGCAACACAAAAGAAGAACATCTCAGACACATAGATTTGGTTCTTAAGGGGTTACATGAAGAGCAGCTGATGATAAATTTAGACAAGTGTTTGTTCATGCAAGAGGAGATCACATATTTGGGTTTTGTCATTTCACAAGGAAAGTTACAAATGGATAAGGAGAAGGTAAGTGCCATATTGTCTTGGCCAACCCCAAAGACTATGAATGATGTCAGAAGTTTCCATGGGTTAGCAACCTTCTACAGGAAGTTTATAAGAGGGTTTAGTCATATTTGTGCACCCATGCTTGATACCATCAAAGGAGGACAGAAGTGCAGATTTGTTTGGACTCAAGGAGCAGATGATTCTTTTGAAACCTTGAAGAAGAAGGTGGCACAGCAGCCAGTCCTTGCACTTCCAGACTTTAAAAAAATCTTTCAGGTGGAATGTGATGCCAGTCACATGGCCATTGGAGCAGTACTCAGCCAAGAAGGTAGACCTATTGCATTTTTCAGTGAGAAGCTCAATGATGCTAAAAAGAGGTATTTCTCATATGATTTGGAAATGTATGCTTTAGTCCAGTCACTCAAGAAATGGAGGCATTACTTGATGCCAAAGGAATTCATAGTATTCACAGATAACCAGGCTCTGAGTTTCATAAACAGCTAGGAAAAGCTGAACCACAAACACATGAAATGGGTAGAAACCTTACAAGCTTTTACTTTTACATTGAAGCATAAGAAAGGAGTCAAGAATAAAGTTGCAGATGCTTTGAGCAGGAGAGTTCTAACAGTCAACCAGATTCAGTTAGAAAGTGTTGGCATTGATTCACTAAAGACCATGTATGAGACTGATGAAGATTTTGGGGAGATATATCATGTATGTACTTCTTTTGGAGAGAAATATCATGCTGAATTCTCTAAATTTTTGATTCAGGATGGATTGTTGTTCAAAGGTGGACAGTTATGTATTCCAAGATGTTCTATGAGGTTAAACATCATTAAGGAGAAACATTGTGGAGCTATGGCAGGTCATTTTGGTCTAGATAAGACTCTTGATCTTGTCCGAAGACATTACTTTTGGCCTAAGTTACAATCAGATGTCAGAAAATTTGTAGAGACATGTGTGATATGTCAGAAAGCTAAAGGCAGGTCGACTAATGCAGGTTTATATCAGCCCTTACCCATTCCTTCCAGACCATGGGAAAGCATAAGTATGGATTTTGTCTTGGGTTTACCAAGGACAAGGAAAGGATTTGACAGTGTTTTTGTTGTAGTGGATAGATTTAGCAAAATGGCACATTTCTTGCCATGCAAAACCACTGCTGATGCTTCATACATTGCAGATTTATTTTTCAGGGAGATTGTCAGAATCCATGGATTGCCATTGAGTATAGTGTCAGATAGGGATGTGAAGTTTATTGGTCACTTCTGGAGAACTCTTTGGAGGAAACTTGGAACAAATTTGTCTTTTTCCTCTGCATATCATCCTCAAACAGATGGACAGACTGAAGTAGTGAACCATTCCTTAGGAAATTTGCTTAGATGTTTGACAAAACAACATGGAGAAAAGTGGGATAATATTCTATCTCAAGCTAAATTTTCCTATAATGATACTGTCAATAGGAGCACAGGGAAATCACCTTTTCAGATAGTTTATGGTATGCATCCAAGAGGAATTTTGGAATTGAGAGATCTACCTATAGTAGACCCTATTAGTGCAGAAGGAGAAGCTTTTGCAGAAGCCATAAAAGAGGTTCATGATCAAGTCAAGACCCAACTACAGCAAACCACCTTGAAGTATAAGGAATATGCTGATAAAAAGAAGAAGGATGTTCAGTTTGATGTTGGAGATTTGGTATGGGTTCATTTGAAGAAGGACAGACTTCCTAAGGGAAAATATACTAAACTCATGCAGAGAAAAGTTGGACCATGTCAGATTTTGCACAAGCATGGACAGAATGCTTATGAGATACAACTCCCACCTGATCTTGGTTTGTCCCCTATATTCAATGTATGTGATTTAACTCCATACAAGTCTTATCCAGATGCAGATCAGGATCTCCTACAGGATACAGTCCATGATAACATTCCCAAGCATGATCCTCCACAGTTGCAGAAGGTTTTGGACACCAGAGTGGTCAAACAGACCTGGAACAAACAGTACTTGGAGTATCTAGTCTCTTGGAAGGGAAAACCTAATTCTGAAGCAGTATGGATGACTGAAGAGTAGATCCAGAAACATGGTGCAGATCTTCATACTCTCATCTCAAGTGGACTTGAGATTTCTTCTTCTGGGGAGTATGGTGCAGGAGCACCCCTACAAGACAGGATATAGATTCATTGTCCGCATGACAGGACATTAGTCTATTTTTAGCATGTTTGACTTCATAATGTAATAAGGTCCATTGGACCAATGCATATGTATTAGATCAGCCTAGGAGAGTGTGCAGGTAGTTAGAGTTCGTGATCAGGTTGTATGAGCTATCCTCTCCCAGCCGCTTGGAAGCTCCCAGCCGCTGGGAACCGAGTTGGTAGTACTCGTAGGATATTGCTATAAATAACTCAGATCAGTTAGGGTTTGAGATCATGATAAGGAGAGTAGTAGTTGTGTTATGTTGGTTGAGTGAGATCCAGAGATCAGTCCAGACATTGTGAAACATTGTAGAAACATGACATTTGTGTTTCATCTAAATAAGATCTCATCAATTGCATTATCTGGTTTATCAGTTGTTTATGTTTTGATTTCCGTTCTGATTACAAGTTGATGGATTCTTTCAACCCTTCCACCGGTTGATTCTGTGAATCGGTGGAATGGTCATGTATGATAGTTTAGTTTGCATTTTAGTTTTCTGTTTATGCATTTCATTGTTTGAGAGATCAATCGGTAGCATGCTATGAATCAACCTAGCATCCTCATGTGCTAGGGTTAGGAAGATAAATCTTTAAGTTTTGATCTGAAGGTGATCAGGCCCGATCATCATATTTTCTTTGTGAAATTGTGCGGTTCTGTGAGTTTGCATGCAACTGACGGATATACAGGAATCTGCATGTGCTTTTCCAGCCGGAGTGAATCGCATCGTCATCTGTGAGTATATCGCTATTCGGATCAGGTTGTGAAGCTGACAAAGATTGTATGTTTCAAGTGCATCAGGATAATATAGGTTGGATATATACTCAGTGTGTATATCGTCGTCAGGATCATCTTTCACGTGTATCCATCATCTGCATATCGCTATCGTATGCGGAAGTGAAAGTTCATTTTTTGGCTAAGGACCGGAAAGATCATCATCAGGATATTAAGAGATCACCCGGATATTCATTATCATGTTGCGGAGGATATAAGTGTCTTATATCCTGTTGACATCATCATCAGGTGCATGTGACATCATCGTCATCAGGATATTGCAAATATCACCCTATGCAAGTTTATCCTGCTGTCGCTAAGTGTTTTGGCATCGGCGTAAGTCATCAGCATAAAGTTTGGTTAACATCATCAGGATGTTTCAATATGACCGGATAAGTCATATCCTGATGCTGTTGTTTGAGTAGTCAGATATCGGGGTGACGTAAGCATCGAAGGAGAGGTGCTTGAAGTTGTCGTCATCAGGATATTTGGAGGGAACCAGATATTTTATATCCTGTTGATGAAGGTGATGCTGAACATCATGATGAAGATAGAGTTTGGCGGTAAGATGAACAGTGAACATCAGGAGGATGTTTGCGCTTGCCGAATATCATGATGCTGCTGACAGGCGAAAGGCAAAAGGCGGAGGAAGTGAACAGTAGTCAGCAGGAGGATATTTCATGCCCCTTCAAAATATGATGATGCTGTCTGTGTTAGCAAGAAATATGATGATGCTGTTAAGCCGAATGACTCCTCCTTCCCATTTGTAAGCTCCCGTTGCGTTTACCTCTGCATCACGTTATACCGATGCCACTTCGTCGGTATGACTCCCGCCTATCGCTAAGACATAACAAAACACCACCGACAGTGTAAGTTATGCCGATGGCATACCATCGGCGAGACCACATGCTTCGGGGTAACCGTTTGAAACTTGGCCGATACCTGAAGGTTATGCCGATGACAATTTCATCGACAAGAAACCCTACTTCAGTGGAACACTTCAAAACTCCACCGATCACTATTGTTAGGCCGATGTTCTTTCTGCAAAATAATCAAAGGTAACATACAGAGCGGAACCCAGACAAAATTGCCCACAACTCGGAACCACTAAGTATGAATTTTCTTGAAATTTAAAATGAATGCCAACAAAAAGGGCAAACAACTGACTGTATATTATGCAAAACCTGATAGTTCATTTTACCTAAATGATCATAACTTGCAAGATATGATGAATTTTACGATGGTTCAAAAAGCAACCTTGGCTCATTTTTCGCAAGGAATCCAACCATATTATGCAATGGTACTAAAAATACATTTTTCCATATTTTTAACAAGGTTTGCAAATTTGACTCTCTTTTCCCTTTACCACCAGACAGAACAAACACAAGCAGAAGCAAAAAGCAAAGCGATAGCAGGGGTCCCCATTTTGCTAAGGAGCATAATGGGGCGTGTTGTGAACATCACAACACTACCCTTTACCATTCACCAAAAATTTGTTTAACCACTCGAACCAACCATCTCCAAACTTTATAAAAATCAAACTCATTTTCATTTATTACCCCCGGCAACATTTACATTGGAGTTATGCCAATATTCTGAGAAACCACATTACTTCGGTAACATTTATATTTGTGTGGTTTTATAGTTTTTATCATTAATCTTTTCTGTTGCTCATAATATAGATTTTAGGTGTTTAGTCTCTTACTATTATTGCCTAAAGTTGTGCAAATTTTCTTTTGTAAGAATGGTATACATACATTCCAAACTCTTTGAATTAAAACTACAGCTTCATGCTTGGAAAGTTCCCACACTATAAAAAGCATTCACCAGAAAATTGTTCTAAATCATCAGTTGTTCCTATCAGTGTATCATTGGTGCCTTAGATAAGAATTAAATGCTGCAAAATTTTCTAAAATCGTCAGTTGTTTCTATCTGCGTCTTCTATGTGTACAGGTACTAAACTTGTCTGTTGTATCTATTGGTGTATTCCTTAAACCTACTATGAGTACGATTGCTATTTTGTGGCAGCAGTAGCAATATTTCCTGCTAATAAAATGGCCATCTAAAGCTAGAAGATCATTAAACTCAGCATATTTGTTGAACCTTTAATAGCATTTACTTCATTTTCTTTAGCATTAATGTAACTGGACTGTGTATTATTTGCTACATTTTAAACTTCCATATAGCCTTACAAAAGGATCAAAATCTTCTTGTCCTCTATAAATAAAGCATGGCGAGCCTGTAGAAGCATGAATACAAAAAAAATAAAATGCAAACTCTAAAGTTTACAAACCAGGTGAAATCTATGGCCAGAAATGGATGGATGCATAACGTAAATTGATTAATCTGTATTTGTTTCTTTTTGATATACATTGGGTATGCATATTGTTTTGGTATGCTAGCGTAAGTGTTAGAATAATCTGCAAATGCTAGATTCTCCTTGGTGTTTAGTGATAGTGTTTTGTGTTGAACATTAAGGTTTTATGATTATTATTATCTTTAAAGTAGTTGTTTCAAAACATAAAAACTGCCCATTTAAAGCATCACATCACTAAGGTTTTTTCATTGATAAGTAGTTTGTTGATACAATTTAGCTATAGACATTAACGTTTGACTCACATTTAGTTACAATGGTGATCATTTAAAATTTAATTGTGGGCACTACATACTAATATCAGTGGTTTGTGTGTGTAGGGTTAAATGGTGACATCAAGAAGATAACCTTAAACTTTGATTTTGTTGTCCTCACAAGACTTTTTTATAGTAATAAATAATTGCCAAGAAGATAATCGTTGCATGTGAACACATTTCTTGAAAACTGTCTATAGTCAATTAATCGCCAAGGAGCCCATTTTTAGCCCTTGGAGGCTGTTTTCTTCAACTCATCATAACTTTCTTGTTTCTCATCAGATTTTCATGTTTTTGTAGGTGTTGGAAAGCTACTTCTGGGCTCTACGCATTTGTACTATCATTTCATCTAGAAACATTTCAGATTTGTACGATCATTCATATTGTGCAACTACATGCATGTCAAAGACTATTTTGCAAACTACTAATTAGTGTGTTGCAGGTTCGATTGTCAAAGAATCTAATCTTGAAACATTGTGTCTTCATTTTATAGATTAGATCACATCATAAGCAAGGGTTAAAATTAACAAGTGTTTGCGATGTCTTATGGCTTGCAATTTTGTTATTGAATGCGTATGCTCTTCTCTTATGCCATTCGACAATCTTGAGAATCAAAAGCATTCCTTTGACATTTTGTATAATGACCCACACATTTGGATTTGGAATTAAAATGAACCCCATGCGAGTGTGAGGCAAAGGTGTTGTGTATGCTCTCTCCTTGTGTTTCGTGCGATCTGGGAGATCAAAAACAACATGTTTCCTTGCTTTTGTTATCCTTAGAGTGGGCCTACTCTTGAGACACATCCACAAGGAGAACTCATTTGCGACCCCAAGCGGGACTTTCATCCGGTCCACTATATAAATTAAGGATAAGGCAAAAGCCAAGTCTAACCAGTATTAGCGCTTACCATACAGTGCTATCTTGAAAAGAGGTGTAATTTTGTGTATATTAAAACTCCTAGTAGGATTAGTCAAAGCCTTTAGTGGCTTGCTAGATGCTCGTAAGGTGTCGGTCCCCTGGATATTCACTAGAACCCTTTTATTTAGTGGCCAAAAACCCTCTACTTGTTGATACAAGAGGAAACTCTGATAGTCGTCCCACATTTTCACAGCTTATGGCAGAGATAGCAAGGTACCTCAGGATCTGCACGTCTTAGGACTTGGAACTTGGTGTGCCTGAGAAGTGAGTGCACTGTAAGGGGGAGCTCGTGCCCCAAGTTCCTGGAGCTATACACCATAAGTAGGTGCGGATGGGTAAAACCAAGTGGAAACTCAACAAGTATTGTCCTTTCCTAGCCTAGGATCGTGCATGTTTACAAGTGTTTGTAAAACATCAAGGTGTCATCAAAAATAACCAATCAAATTGTTGTGTGTCTTATATGATTGATATTTGTGCATACTTGATCATCATCACCATTATAACTTGTCTCCTACATCATCAACTTGACTTTCAAAATTGAGCACTTTTTATCCCCGTGTCACATCTCAAGTGGAATCTCGTCACTTTAAATCATAAGAAGCTCTTTCAATTGATCATTCATCCATATCCATTCCCAAAATCTCTTTTCAATAGTGGACTCCCATTATCCCATTGATCATATATCAACATCCAATTAAGAGACAGACCTTTTTCTAATTAATCCCATACCGATCCATTTGCTTAAGAGGCCCTAACCATTCTTAAGTTAATGTATCCTTGCCATCTTATCTTTTCTACTCAATAAGCCCTGACTTCCTTTGAGTAGAGGTGGCATTTTAATCTCTTTTTTTCCTTAGGCATATCACAACCCTGAGTGTTTTAAAGGAGCCTCTTATCCAATACTAAGGTTCATCTGGTCTCTTTGAGTCATCATTTTGACTCTATTTCTATCTTAAATCAAATAATCCACATCCATATCTCAATCTAATTCATATCATTTATCCCCACTTTTGGAGTCTTTCATATCATCCATATATATCCATCTGAGAGCTTTTTACCATTCCAAATTGTCCTCTATTTTCATGGTTACTACCCATGCCCAAGCCAAGAAAAACAATATGGAGTTCACTCCTAAAAAATGGCAACCTCAATCCTCAAGATTCCTTGAAGAAGAGACCATCCATGATCAAATCAATCCCACTCAACAAAATACTGGATCATCATCATATTTTCATAATGATCCACTTGGAGACCTTTCAACTTATGTAGACGTTCGAGATGACGTATCCGACCAACTAGTTACTCCCAAAACTCCTAAATCCACACATGACTATACTAAAACAAATCCAATTGCACTTCAACTCCAACAAGATCCTGAAACATTACAACTAGTTCATCTCTCCATGGAACATGATCCTAATTATTTTATGCAATACCTTTATGATTGTGGAGCTAGAGTCCTTGCTGATATTTATGAGAGAGGAAAAGCATGAAGAAAAGAAAAAAAAGCTAAAGCCAAAGCTTAGGCTACTTCCTCTCTCCATCAATCATTTTCAACACCTATGTCAAATGTGTTCCAATCTACCTCTTCTATCACATCACCATAAAATTTCACCTTGGGAATACCACAAGATACCTCTATTTCTACAATCCAATCTCTCTTCCCATCAATCATTTTCAACACCTATGTCTATCTTATCACATACTTACACATTGGGGATACCTCTAGATTATTCTCCTCCCATGATCTAACCTATTCAGTTATCACTTGCACCTTCATCATTTCCTTCATTAGGGTCATCACATACACCCCCATCAATTCCACCATTAGGAATCTCACAATCTATCCTCATAATTCAACCCATTCAGTCATCACTAACATCTTTATCATTTCCTTCATTAGGATCATCTCTCACAACCCCTTCCATTTCACTAGTAGGGATCTCACAATCTGTCCCTATATCTTCTATACCAAAAACCTCCAACATTCCCTCATCTCAATTAATCCCCAATACAACTCATGTTTCCATACCTCAAAATTCTTCTATCCACATCCATCACATCAACACTCAACCAACACAGGTATCTACTTCCATACCCTCAACTTCACAAAATTATAACCCTACTAATGTCTCATCCTCAAAACCCATTGATCCCCAAATCCTTCAGCTACAACAACAACTCGCTCAATCACAACAACAACTCACCCAATCACAACAATTTGCCCAATCACTACAACAAAATTTGAGACTTCAATTGGCCCAACAATCTCAATCATCGTCACAACATCAAAATCACCCACTAACATCACTCCAAACACAATTAAACAATCAATCAATCACCACTCCACCCATTCAAGATGAAATCGAACGAATCATCGATAATCGGATTGGTACTCGAAAAAAGAAATACTCATTTGAAGAACTATACCCTGATCCATTTGACAAATCTCTAATCATGGTACCTTTTCCTACAAACTTGAAATACCAAAATTTGACAAATACAAAGGAAAAGGTGACCCTTGCAATCATATTCATGAATTCTGTATCACATGCATGGAATTTTGACACGAACGTACATACTTAATGAGATGTTTTCTTAAAAGTTTGGTTGGCTTAGCCCTTGAATGGTTCTCACATCTCCCAGGAAACATCAAATCTTTTGAACAACTAGCAGAAGAATTTGTCAAAAATTTTGCCTACAACATTGAACAAGACACCTCCATGCAAGACCTTTATAACACTAAACAAAAAGGAGGGGAAACCCTTACTTCTTTCCTACAACGATGGAGGCATATTGTTAGTCAACTCCCTTGTCATATTCCTGAGAAACAACTAGTTCCAATTTTTGTGCAAAATCTTAATCAAGAGCTAGCTTTTCACTTACTAGTGCAATGCTCTGATTCATTTGAGCAAATTATGAAAAAAGGTAAGATGATTGAAACAACTCTTATCAACAAATTTCTCATTAAAATTTACAAAGACAATCACAATCATGATTCCAATAACCAAAACAATGATAAATCCTGATATTGGAATCAAAACAAGAATATTGTGAATGATGGAATCACTAATACAAAACATGTTCAACATGTGCAAAAAAAACCATTTGTCCTCAATTCTTCATCAACTCATAATACACCTCGAGATCATCCACCACATTTACAGAAGAAATTTACCCTTCCAGGTTTGAGACCACCATGCAAATTTTTAGACTTAACTAAACCTCTTGAATCCATATTTCAGAAACTTAAAAAAGCAAACATGATTGAACTTCCTGACATTAGTAAACCTTATGATGATAGTCGACCAAAACCCTGTTGGTTCTGAGAAGATCAATATTGTGAATACCACCATGTCAATGGGCATGCCACTAATTCATGCATGAGACTGAAGCATTATGTCCAAGATCTAATTGATCAAGGAGAGATAAACATAGATCACATACCTCATGAGTCTCCCAATGAGAAACTCAAAGCCTACCAAGAACCATTTCCTCCACATGGGCAAAAAAATAATAGAGCCAATAATGTCGATAATACATCACACCATGAAGTTCATTATGACTATAGTAACCACAACTTAGTTGGCTGTATTGAAGTTTCATATCCCCATGTCAATGTTATAACTGTTAGAGGTAGAACTCTTGAGTGTGATGTCACTACACGAAGAGGTCGTATCACTGTTTAGGGAAATCCTCCTCCTATTTCATCCCATAACCCCACAAGACCTCCTATTTTATCCCATAATGTACCTAAATATAATATCCTAGATCAATTGAAAAAGACACCTTCCCAGATCTTAATCCTAGAGCTTTTAAGAAGATGAACAGAGATAATTACTATTGAGTATATATCACAGAGGTTATCCTATCATTAAAAAGTTGGGCTATACAGAAGTTTAGCTTGGGCAACAACAAAAGGGAATCTTAGAGCCTTTAGAGTTTCATCACCGACCTAAGCATGTTGGGCTAGGGTTTGGATCCACTAAGCATGAGTCACCCAATGTTGAGTTTATCTTAGACAAAGTGGCAAAAGCTTTTCCCACAGTTGAGTCATTTAATCGAGACACTTTCATAGATCCTTTTGAAGCGGTTACTGATGTCTTCAAGGATAATTCCATCTATACCATCACTTATTCCTTTGATCAACCATCATCCTCATCCACCCCATCCACTTCATCTCATTCATTATCCCTTGTTTATCTAGATCTCATTGACTGGGACCAACAAGGACCTCCTGTCCTTGATGTCTTTGAAAATGATGAGGCTATTGGTGAATTTTTGGGACTTCGTACTCATCTACCTATCGGAGATCACAAGATTGGTTACGCTATTGAATTGCACTCTGATGCCTATTTTGGAGAATCTGTTAAATTCCTTAGTCAGAAAAATGAAAATATAAAAATAACATCCCCTAGTGAAAACCACTTTGTGGCACTTTTGGATGATGAAAAAATAAAAATAGAAGATGTATCCACTGGTGAAAACGTCTCTGAGGTGCCAGAGGATGAGGAATTTAACCTTCCCAAAGTGGGGGCACACCAAGAAAAGTCCACTATACTCATAGAACAGACACAAGAGATGAATCTTGGAACTATAGAAGAACCCAAGATCACATATGCAGCAAAGTCATTGTCAGAATTTGAAACTCGAGACTTCAATTCTTTCTTCATAAAATGGGAAATCAATTTTGCTTGGTCCTATGCACATATGCTAGGATTAGATCCATCACTGATAGTACATCATTTAATAGTCCGTCCAGGAACAAAACCAGTCAAACAAAGATTGAGAAAGATGCATCCCAAAATTGCCTTAATGGTCAAAGTAGAGTTAGAAAAGCTCTTGGCAGTTGGTTTCATCAAACCAATAGATTATCCCGAGTGGATCTCAAACATTGTACCTGTGGCCAAGCCAAATGGAACCATCAGAATTTGTTATGATTTCAGAGACATCAACAAAGCTTGTCCAAAAGATGATTTTCCATTACCAAACATTGATATCATAGTGGATCTGACAGCAAGACATGAAATGTTATTATTGATGGATGAATTTTCTGGATATAACCAAATTAGAATAGCTGAAGAAGATCAACATAAAACCTCTTTCATTTGTGTCTGGGGAACATATTGTTGGCTTGTCATGCCTTTTAGTCTAAAAATGCCAGAGCCACATATCAAAGAGCAATGATTGTTATCTTTCATGATATGCTTCACAAACAAATGGAAGATTATGTAGATGACATACTTGCCAAATCAAAAACTAGAGAGGGTCACCTATATGTTTTGGAAAACATTTTTGATCATCTTGAAAAGTACAATGTCAGACTAAATCCTAAGAAGTGTGTATTTGGAGTAACAAATGGAAAACCCTTAGGTTATATCATGTCCATCCATTCCCTAAGTCAGGAAATTTAATTAATTTTAACTAATTAATTAAATACTCCTTAATTCCTAACACACCATTAATCAAGATTTAATTAATTAATTAAATCTTATCCTTTACCATTTCTCATAGATAATAAATTAAACTTCAAAAACTTAATTTATTATTTAACATAAGCCTCAACCTAAATTATTCGTAAAAAACTAAATCAAAATCTGTTAAAAACCTTAACTACCTTTTACCTATGCTTTACCATTCACCAAAAATTTGTTTAACCACTCGAACCAACCATCTCCAAACTTTATAAAAATCAAACTCATTTTCATTTATTACCCCCGGTAACATTTACATTGGAGTTATGCCAATATTCTGAGCAACCACATTACTTCGGTAACATTTATATTTGTGCAGTTTTATAGTTTTTATCAATAATCTTTTCTGTTGCTCATAATATAGATTTTAGGGTTTTTGTAATAGTTTCAAATCATTTTGTAAAAATCTATATTCTGGTGCAAACAGTTAGCTAAGATGATGACATAGTCAAATTTGGAAGCATGCCAAGTCAATGTAGTCGAGATTGAAATTGTTAATATGTTAGAATCTGAGTGGTACAAGGACATTATGTACTATTTGTAGAATTTGAATTGTCCTTCCCATTTCAGTGATAGTTAGAAAAAGGACCTTGAAGCTACATAAAATTAGGTACATCATTGTTCAGGGAGAGTTGTATTGGAAGAATCCTGATGGTGTACTACTCAGATGTGTGGATAAAAATCAAGTTGGATATATTTTGAATGACATGCACAAAGAGATGTGTGGTGGACACTATACTACCCAGACAACAACTCATAAAATTCTTAGGGTAGGATATTGGTGGCCAACTCTTTTCTCAGATGCACAAAATTTGGTGAGGAAATGTGATCCTTGCCAAAGGTTCTCAAGAAAGTTAAAGTATGAAGGTGCGTTACCCCTTAGAACTGTAACTGTGGAGGCTCCATTTCAGCAATGGGGAATTGATTTTATAGGGGAGATTTCAGAAAAATCAAGTGGAGGACATAGTTGGATTTTGGTTGCTACTGACTATTTCACCAAATGGATTGAAGCCATTCCAACTAAGAAAGCTACAAGCAGGGTGGTGATGGATTTTATTCTAGAAAACATTATTATCAAGTTTGGAGTACCATTCAAAGTGGTCACAGATAATGCCATGTGCTTCAGATCTGGTGAATTTGTTGATTTTTGCAAAAAATATGGGATTAATTTGTCGTATGCATCACCATATCATCCATAGGGAAATGGTCAGGCAGAGTCAAGAAACAAAAGCCTCATAAAAATCATCAAAAGGATGGTGGACAAGAACAAAAGAGCATGGGATTCAAAGCTGAAGATGGCATTATGGGCTGACAGAGTGACTGTAAAGAAAGTAATTGGGAGGACATCTTTTGAGCTAGTATATGGCACAACAGCTAGGTTGCCTATAAACAATCACTTGCCAGTCTATAGATTCATATAAGAAAGTGATGAGGAGATTGAAGACCTAATTACTGAAAGGATAAATTAGCTGGTTGCATTAGATGAAGTCAGAAGAGAGGCACACAAGACAAACATCAAGCAATAACGGGGTGTTAAATATCTGTTCGATAGAAAGACTGCAAAAAGAAATTTTTAGGTAGGTGATCTAGCCTTATTTGGAATGAAAAAGGTCAGGATAAGGGCAAGCATGGTAAGTTTGAGCCCTTGTGGATAGGCCCTTATCAGATTAGCAATACTCATGGAGAAGACTCCTACTTTCTCTAGGCCCTAGATGGTGAAGTACTGGAATTTCTTGTGCACGGTTAATTCCTTAAGTTTTATTTCTCATAAGTGAACTTCTTCTGTGCACATTTGTAAATTATTTGTAAATTGCCCTGTATAGTCAGTGTTTTGCCTTTTTTGTGTTTTGCCTGGTCTACCCAGAGGTGATTTGGTTCTCACTATAGCCTTGTGCCCACATGTCCCCAATCAGAGCCACTGTTAGTGCTTGCATGAATAGTCAAGTTTCAAGTAATTAAATTTGCAGGGACCCTCCCAAAAAATCCAAAAAAAATCTAAGTCTTTGGGCCTCCTCAGCATGTTTCAATATCAGCATCATATTTCTTAGAGGGGGGTCATCATAGTTCTATCAGCCTGGTATTTCTGGGGGGTCATCATATTTCTGTTAGCCTAGTATTTCCGCAGTGTCATCATGTTTCTAATATCAGTCATTTTTGTTATGATCACCCTGATGTTGTTGCTGCAAGTTTCAATATGACCCGATATTCTGATGGGGGGGTCATGTTTCAAATATCGGGTGATCTTAGTTAAGATCACCCTGACATTGTTTTATCACCCAATGCTACTGACGTCATTTTTACATGAGGGTGATATCTGCCTGTCTGGTGACCAGATTTCCCAAAGGAGGGGTGATATTTGAAATATCAGTCATGTTCAAATATCACCCCGATGTTACAACAAAGCTACAGTTTAGCCCGATATTCTTTCAGGGGTAATATTCTAAATATCAGGTCATCTTATGAATATCATCCTTATTGCTGAAGATCCACCTGATATTGCCAACATGATGATGACATCATCAGGATCGGTGGGGTGCATCATGTGGTCTTCGGCATGATGGTTATTATTAGCTGGTATGTTAGAAATCCCCCCGATCGCTGATGAGGAGATGAATATGATGATGACATGGATAAGTGCAGTTGGATCATAGATGATGTATTTGGTATGAATATGTAGGAGGATCTTTCTCTGACACATCAGGTTGCGTCGATGAGGGTGGTCATTAGGGTGATAGTTCAAATATCAGGTGATGCAGTTCGGTGATTTTTCTGATAAGGGTGATGTGAAATATCAAGGTGGTGTTTCTTATAGGGTGGTGTGGTCATCTGGGTGATGTGAAATATCAAGGTGGTGTTTCTTATAGGGTGGTGTGGTCATCTGGGTGATGTGAAATATCAGAGTGATATTTCATATCAAGATATCATGCAGGAGGTATGATGATGAGGTTTAAGATGGCGTCATCAGGAGCAAAATAACCGACATCGTATATCCTCACGACCTAGCTTATAAAGTGTTGACGAGGTCGTTGCAGGGTGAATGTGGGATAATTAGTTCCCACATGTTTTGAAATATTAGGGTGATGATTCTTGGTGGGAAATTTTCTAAAGCACACTGTCCACTGTAGTCCCAAGGCCGCAAGTTGGTATGCCATTAATGGCAGATGTTATAGGGGCATGGACAAATTAACCACCAGATTTATGATGTGAATCCCCAGGCGGCGGCACAGGGATCGAGATCAACCACTCCCTGTCTCCTCCTCTACCTACTACATTCAATGTTTGAGCGCCATTTCTCATGATGCACTGTATCTGGCAAATTTTGAGCCACTCATGTAATTAATGGTTGAGTATAGGTTCTTGCTATTTTATGCAAAACTTGTCATTCATTTGTGGTTGTTGAAAACTGGACAAATCTTGGTGTTGTGATACAATACAACTTCATTGGTGGCCCTGTCCTGGATGTCTTGTGAGTTTATGAGTCTCGTGTTGTATGTTTCATGCATAAATTCACTAGTTTCATGTTGTTTTATATGAGGAATGCTTTGTTGCATGTGTTTAATCATTTGTGTCCAAGCTATGGGCATGTTTTCTTTTGAATCAAGATAGCTAAGGGTTGTTTAAGGTTCAAGAATATAGTTTTTCTGTATTGAATGTTTAATCTCCTACCTTTGTTCAAGGAAGAAATTAAATGTTTTAGGTTAATCATTGAGAAAGTGTGTTGTAGCAGGGATACCATTAAGTATGAATGACTAAGAACCTAGTTTTTGGGAAGTATTTGTAAGGCAGGTGCTAAACAAATGCCCTTGAAATCCAGTCATTGGTATATGTTTATGCTGACCATTGACATGTGTATGTCTATTGACTCCGAGCCCAGGATAGGCACCAGTCTAGTCTTGTATTGAGGTTACACCCCAAGTCCTAGTTTTGCATCCAAACACCAAAAATCACTCTAAACTTCAAAACCAAACCTTTAGGACATTAGAAGTAGTTTTAGGACCAAAATCCTCTATCTACAACTGAACATAGGCCCAAAGCTATCCCCTTTACACTTATTTCACAGTTTTGGTCTACATAAAGGAGGATTTATCCACTTTGTGTCAACATCCCCCCAGTTCACAAGCATATCTTATGGATGTTGAATAGGGAATACCCCCCTTGGTTCTGCAGAGCCTAAAGAAGAAGAGGAGATATCTATAGAGTCTATCTCCTATACTATTGGCCATTGGCCCAGGAATCCTATTGATCATTGATGGTTACCTTGTAAGGATAATTGGGAATAAGCATCCAGTTAGATTGAGAAGTAACAAGATGAATGATTTCTAGATATATAGCATAGTTACAATCGAGCACTACATGGTTCCACAGGGCACAGTCCATTTGAGGTATGTCTTGGCTACCAACCATTGGCTCTAATTGATGTAGCATTACCAACTATGTTGAGTGACCCATCAAAACATTCATAAAAAGAGGTAGATAGGGAAACTAAGTTTGTGGAGAAGATATGCCATATTCATAAACAAGTCCATGAGATACTACATTATAGTAATAAAAAATACAAGGATAGTCATGATCAACATCATACACCTCATCAGTTTAAGGTTGGGGACAAGGTTTGGATTCCTATTCAAAAAGAAAGACTTCAAGGGTCTCATAAGAAACTCCATCCTATTCGATATGGTTCATACACCATCCTCAAAGAAGTTGGTGAAAATGCTTTTGAACTCAATTTGCCATCTTTTCTTGGACTACATCCTATTTTCAATGTTGAATTATTGCGTCCATATTTTCCACCATTGTTGGACACTTCAGATGTTGTAGAACATATAAGTTGCTCAGAGTTGAATCCATACACTACTACTCCTCTCACATGTGATAAGATTACTGATGTTGTGGTTAAAACATTGGAGAAACAGCAGATTCCTCTCTATCAAGTGGTACAGGCATGACAACTTCCACATCAAGGAAAATGGTTCAGTAAGGACCAGATTGAGAAGAAATTTCTTGATCTACTGCAACACACAGGTACAATGGGGCCCATTGCCTCTCAAGGGGAAGCAATGATCCCACAAAGATTTAGAATCATTAGGGTGGCATTTGTTCAGGCAACTATATTTTAGTTTTTCAATATTTTTTTAGTTTTGTCTACATCCTAGTAGTTGGAATTTTCAGAGGCCTTCATAGTGGAATTTGGGGTCAAGAATTTCATTGGTTTCTTTGAGCAATAGCCATGGGCAGGGCTTGATGCAACTCAATCTAGCTCTTCAGGAGATCTTTCCTACAAGTCTGAAAAGTCTAGATTTCGACTAGCTGGCTAGAAGTTGTGACTTTGCCTAGTGGGGTTCCGAATTTAGTAGTTTTTTGAAAATTTGAAAATTTGAAAATTTGAAAATTTGAATTTTAGTAGTTTTGTCACCTTCCAACTATCCATTTCAAATTCTATGGATAAGGTGACCTTTCACATTATTTCTCATTGTATATAATCAACTTTTTATGCAATAAGATATCCTCTTTGGTTGTCTGCAACTTTTTACAAGTTCTGCACATTGAGCTTTTGTTTATTCCCACAATACCATAGGCTCAACACTAGGTATTGTTATCTAAATTCTCCATTAAAATTTAGATCACATATAATCATGATCTTGGGAATCGGAAATATTTATTTTTCTTATTATTTTATAGTGGGCATGCCTAAGGATTTAATCACCTTAGAGAATGACCCACACCCAGATGTTTTGGAAGGGTATAGAAATTTAGGAGAGAATCAAAAGACTCTCTTATTGGAGGACATTTTTCGTTTGGCTAAGCTTGCAACAACTTTTTACCTTGCAAAGTGATAGAGGAGAGTGAGTTACCCTCTCGAACCAAGCCTTTAAACATACTCTTCATTTCATGGACTTGGGCCTCCCGTACCTTCAAGTATTTTGATGACATCCCCTAGATTCTTGTATAGCCTAGTTAAGACCATTCAGTCATATATACTTGTAATGCACTAATAAGTAATTAGCCCCAAGAATTTATTCACCACATTCATCATAAGGCAAGTGTAAATTCCCACTAGAACCAAGTGTGTATGTGATGTATGCTCCCCTCTCACCATAGAGTGATCTTGGGTGACCAAAATTGGTTAGTTTCCTCATCATGGGACTTACGCATCATGATTAGATAAGACAACAAGGTCAGCTTACAAGCATATACACACCCACTTAATTAAAATAGGCTTGTTGGCATGTTTGGTGTATTCCTCTTGACCAAAATCCCCACCTCCACCCCACCCCTAGTAAAGCACTAAAGATTAGATAGGTTTTGAAACTAAGATGGGTGAAATTGATTAGCGATCTCCCTCCTATCTTCTAATTGTGTAAAACCTATAAATTTTCCAAAATAAAAAAAATTCAAAAGTCAAAAAAATAAAAAATCTCTTAAATACAAAAAAAATATCAAGTACACTCTCATGTCACCTATAACTAGGTGTCAAGTAAAACATGTCATGTAATTCCTTGAAGAAAATATTTTTCTTCTTGAGAACTGATGTGTCTATAACCCATACCTTGTTGAAGAAATGTCTCATCAATTATTGCATGAAATCCAAGAAGATAATGATCGTGATAGTGATAGCCTTCCCAATCAAAGTGAATATTCCCATCACCATCAAGATTTATTTAACTCTGAACAACTACGTAGCCTCATAGATTGATTCATACATCAAAATAGAGATGACATACTTAGTATTATTATCAAATTAGAATCCATATTGCCTATCAATTATAACTTAGATAACCTTAATAACATCATAAACCAAGATCCCTCCAACCCAAATCCCAATACTACTAGTGTCAATCAAACTCATGTGGACCTCAACAATTTTATTCCAAAAGTGTCTAGCCTCAACATAAAATAGAAATCATAATGTGATCCTCAACAATAAGGTAAAACCAAAGTCTTGTCACTAAAGTTACCATGGCAACCCAATCCATTATAACAATCTAAACCCAACAATCAAAATCCTCAACAAAATCAATCCGCTCAAAACAATAAACACATCCCAACTAATCAAATCAATTTGTAGAATTAATCTAATCCAAGTCATCAACCAAATCAATCCAATCTCAACAATGCAATATACCCACAATATAAGTGCAATCACAACAAGAAAATAACCAACTGCAACCCCCTAATATTCTATTTGACCAAGAATGGAAAGCCATGAAAGACACCATAAGAGGCTTATAAGTAGGAAACTAAACTCAACACAAGCGATACACATTTGAATAGTTATGTCCTTATCCATGAGATAGATCCATAACACAAATCCCTTTTCCTCAACATTTTGAGATTCCAAAGTTTGATATGTATAAGGGGAAAGGGGATCCTTGAGAGCATGTTAAGGAATTTTTCATTTCTAGTCAAGAGGTTTTCTTTTTTATGACATGTACTTGCTTAGACTGTTTTTATGCAGCTTGGGTGGACAAGCACTTGAATGGTTTTTACATTTACCATAATACTATCACTACATTCAAATATTTAGCTAAAAGATTTGTTACACATTTTTCATGCAATGTAGAGGAAGAACTCACCATGATGGACCTTTGTAATACCAAATAATGAAATGGGGAAAGTTTCTCTTCCTTCTTATAATAATGGAGAGGTTTAGCAAGTTGATTCCCTTGGCCAATACCTCAAAAACAATTGGTCAATATATTTATTGCAAACCTAAACCAAGAAATAGCATTTCACCTACAAGTCCATTGTGTTTCTACTTTTAATGAAATTATCAAAAAAGGTGTGCAAATTTTAAAATTCCTCATAGCTAAAGGACTTGTTAATATCTTTTCTAAAGATCGGTGTCAATCTGAAAAACCCAAATTGTTTAGAAAAAACAACTATGTAGTAGGTGATTGTGTTATCAACTCAAAACATGTTCAAGCTATCCAAAACACCCCTAACATAACAATTCTCATTGTACAACCAAAAAAACACATGAAACATAGACAATATACACCTCTTCATGAGAAATTAGAGGTAGTCTTTCATAAATTCATTAAATCAAACATGATCATCTTTCCATCTACCAAACCATTCAGTGATAATAAGCTGAAGCCAACATGGTACAAGGAAACAAAATATTGTGAGTACCACAAGATCAAAGGGAATTCTACTAACCAATGCATGAAATTGAAAAACTATGTCCAAGGCCTCATTGACAATGGGGATATTGAGATACAAGGGGCCACATCATTATCGCCAAATAAATAATTACAGATATATCAAGACCCCTTTCTAAAGCATGACCAAATGTGTCAATCGACCAAAGCCAAAATTCCCATGCTAATAATATTCATTATAATAAATTTCCCTATACATATGATGTTGTAGTAGGCCATATGCACCATTCTAAAAACTAAATAACCACAATTAAAATTAAATCCCCTGCTTATCTTGTTACTACAAGATGCAACAAAATCACTATCTAAGGGCCTTCCCCACCTCCTCTTAATGGGTGATACAATCTCATAGAGCAATTGGAAAAGACTCCAACACAAATATCAATCATGGATGTTTTGAAGACATCCAATGTTCATAAAGATGTATTATACAAATTCCTCCAAGAATCAATAGTCCCAAATAATATTGACCCATTAAAATTCCAAGCTCTTATGGTACATTTATCCTTGATTCACCACCTAACATTTAGCCAAATCAATATGCTCTCCATAGGTCTAGACCATGACCTTCCTCTACACATTAAAGTTAAAATCACCAAACATAAAGCCAAAAGGGTGCTTGTGGATAATGGGGCTGATTTGAATATTTTCACTTTAATGTTGATTCAACACATGGGGTATTCAGAGAAAGATTTGAATCCTGAAATGATCACCATCAAAGCTTATGGTAATATAGAATGAGAGTCAACTATAACAATACATCTTTCACTTGGAGTGGGAGATGTCATACAACAAACCCTATTACATGTCATCAATATTGATCTTCCTTATAATATTCTCTTGGGTCATTCATGGATCTATGCAATGCAACTTGTCATACCCTCCACCTTCCATCAATGTATTAAATTCGCACACCTAGGAACATAAGTAATAATTTTTGTCAATCCCCAACTTTTCCAATATTATAAAATGTTGGAAAATTGCTATCAACCAAATCAATCATTGCCCCATTACTTATGTAATCTTGAATAACAAAACCAAGAAATCTTCTTCATACATATATCTAGCCAATCTTGCATCCACATCTACAACCTCACATCCTAAATCCCACATCTACTAGCATCCGTACACCTACTAGTGCTACTCTCTATTCCCTCATCTTTGGTGTTGAAGCTATTTTGCCAGTTGAGATTAAGAAACCATCCTTGCACATATCTTTGTGTGACCTCATCACTCATGAAGATTACAGAGTGACACAACTACATGAACTATAGATTCTTGATGAACATTGACTCAATGTGCTAAATTAGCTTAAAGTATATCAAAATCAGCCATGTCATAGCTACAACAAGTGCATAAAAACTAGAGAATTTGAAATTGGGGACTTTGTGTTCAAAGAAAATAAGAATAGAAAACAGGACCATGACAAATAATGAAAATTTGAGCAAACCAAATGGATCCCTATGTCATCACCAAATATGGCTCTGGGACATATGAGCTAGAAACACATAAAGGTCAAGAGCTAGAGGAGCCTATGAACATTGTTCATCTCAAGCAGTTCCATGCATAATCTAGTAGTAGCAGTTTCATAACATTAAAAAATAATAATTAATAAAAAATTAAAAAGCCTTGTCACTCGATCATAGTAGAAAGGCATGACGATGTGATCAATTCAAATGGCTAAAAGTTGATCTCTCTGCATCCTCACCAATTGCTAAGAAATACCCACCCATGATCCACAACTCCTATACGGTCTCCACTAGATATCCATAGGCTGTAATCTATCAAACCTCACTCTCCAATACAATATATCACCACATATCCATGGTCACCTCAGTGCATAGGCATGTGCTTGTGGATAAGTCCAAGTAGAGTTTGTCAGGAACTCCACTGATCATGTGCATGTAATATGCTCGAATGCCCACACTTAAAGAAGTGTGCAAGCAATCAAGCTATGCATCTTGTGATGCACATAGTGCCCTAAATCATGGTATAAATGAGTGAGCATACTCCATCCCAATGCACATATAGTCATATTCTCCTCCATCGCACTAATGGTATGAACAAGGCCCCCATGAAGGTGTGTGCCTCATCCATCATGTGTAACAACAAGGGCGATGGTAGTGATCAAAATGTGATAGATGATTGGTACAACCATAGAACCATGCTCTAACCATGACATACTATTGTGGTTAGATGTACTTGAGGGAATGCTATGGCTGAGATAATATACCTGACTTGCTTGACATGTTAGATTTAGGGCAGACAACTGAGAGGGGGGGTGAATCAGTTGTCCAAAACTTTTCTTCCTTTTCAACACTTGTATTCACTTAGTAATATAATAATAAATCAAACATGAAACTTAATGCATTTCATCAAGAGTAGAAACACATCAACACATGAGACACCAAGATTTTAATGTGGAAAACCTGGTTAAGGGAAAAACCATGGGGTGACTAACCCAAGATTGTATTCTCTATTAGAAGAATAGAAAGAATAAAATGGCACATGCCAATTAGGGCTCACTACCCAAGAACACTGCTCATAAGAGGCTCACTGCCTACAAGAGACACACTATCTACAAGAATAAGTATTACATACTTGAACTGGTAAATAGCATCTTCACCATGCTTGAGTTTGTTCCATTTAATCCCAATCCTTCTGCTCTTCCTTTCGCTCTTCTCCTCGCTACCACACACTCATCTCCACAAGTCACACTCTGAAATGACTTCACAATCCCTTATTTATACATGACATCAACTTAGGAACAAACATCTAAGTCAGAAAACACCCACAAGAACATCCGCAGGATGAGTAAATCATCCGGTCGGCCAGCGTAAGGAAGAACACCTTCATCCGGAAGTATATCTTCAATTCTAGGCTCCAACTCTAATGCAGACCATCAACACAAACTAAACATGATCCAAGGACCTCCACAATCTTGCCTGAATCACCAGGAACATCCGCACTTCCTCTACTTAATGAAATCTCTCTCTCCTGCATCCGATGCCTCAAGAACACAGTCTGCCATTACTGTCACAAAGGAATAGATGCTTCTAGACCTTCAAATCATGAATAAATCTATATGCCTCATCATAAGGACTTCCCCAATACTCCTTCCAATCCACAAGATAGGATAATGCATTTCCAGATCTCACTAGACCTTTCTGTAACACTCTATCACCTCTAAACATCTACCGGAACCGGTTCTACTTGAGCGATCACAACTTCTTCATATCTTCATACGGACCTCTAAAATCTCTACTGGAACATATTAAGACTCATATCTACAAACCCTTTAATCTGCATCCTCTGATCCTTAACCTGTCTTGAGCTTTTACCTTGCTGTCATCATTGTTCTTCATTGTTTCTGATTGAGACTAATTTTCTTAGTATCCTCAACAAATAACTCATCCAATCCTTATCATTAATGTAACAGAAGTATGTTGACATCAATGACAATACTAGTTAGGCCCATACTTGCAAAAATCTCCCCCTTTGTCATTGATGGCAACATATGATGTGAAAAACTGATTTGACCATCAAGATAAGAACTTTTTCTTTACTGTCACAACTCCCCCTATCAGCAACCACCATTCACATTTCTTCTTTCCCATTACTGCTGATGCAGGAGCATCCAGTGGTGTAAGGGCAATCTTGCATCACCCAAAAAGAAGTTAATTCAAAATCATTGTAGTTGTTTTCATTTCTTTCCATAATTAGTGTTTCTGTTTCCATAATATCTAGAATAATGATGTAGGACTTTCAGTTTTTCCAAAACTACTAAAAATAGCAACCTGCCTGTTTTGGAAAGTCTACCTGCTATTTTTGGAAAGTTTAAAGTTGGACACGGATTGAAGTGTAAACTTGCAGAAAGTTACTAAGTGGAAATATAAGACCTTTGGTGAAGGAATCAGGTAAAGATCATTTGTGAGCTGAAAGATATTAAAGTTTTTGTTTTCTGAAAAGCCCCTAAAAATTTTTGAAACGAGATATGAGGCACTAAAACTTCCCTAAACATCTCAAAAAGTTGATAGAAATCTATTTACAAATATCTGGCATGATAGTTGACATCATGAGCTTTTCGACACCTAAAACGGTTCGTCAATCAGACACCTAGATCAAAAGTTATGCTTCTCGGAAGTTTACCTACTTTTATAGGGAGTTGTAAATTTTGAAATTTAGCTGAAGGCCACCAAAAAGTGTTATTTATGGCTATTTTGGGGACCCTGGGCAGTAGTAGAGTTAAGAAACAAGTGTAGAGTCAAGAATAGGTGGGAAAATAGAAACCCTAGCTGATTTGGGGGTTACAGAAGGTGAGAGATTCTAGAGCCTGGTGATGGTAGCTGTAGTGTGTTGTAGCCTGTGGAGGACTAATTCCTCTGATTGTAATTAAGCTTCTGTAATGTAATAAGATGCCTAGATCAATAAAAGAGAGTTCTATTCTCTATGTTCAATTTCTGTTATTGTGTGTTTATTGATTTACCCCCTTCATCAAGTGGTATCAGAGCCAAGTTCTTGAGTGTGTAGACAGATCGCTGACTGTGAGGCAGTTTGCACCAGGACCTGAGGTTGTGGGTTTGCTGCAGAGACCAGGATGCCTCCACGAAGAAATCATGTTGGGAGGAATGCTTTGATAGAAGAGGGTTTTAGAGCCCTGCAAAGGCAAATCGATGCATTACAAGAGGAGCTACGAAGAGGGTTTGAGCTAAGGATAACAGATGAAAGTGAAGATGAAGCTGAAGAAGAGCTATCTGAGGAAGAACAAGAAGTTGCTAGAGATCCTGCATAAGTTAGGTTGTTGAGGGCTATTTAGAAGATCGGAAAGAGGCCCAGGATCGAGGTTTCTAAATATTCTAGGGATTTGAACCCAGAACAGCTTATTGATTGGATCAATGACATGCAGGAGTATTTCGAGTATGAAGATGTGGAGGACCCAGATCGGGTCAAGTTTGCAAAAACAAAGTTGAAGGGCCATGCCAATATTTGGTGGAAGGAGGTCCAACTAGAGAGGAATAGAAGAGGAAAAGGAAAGATCACTAGATGGGATTGGATGGTGGAGAAACTAAAGAAGCAGTTCGTTCCTATGGATTATGAGATGGAGTTACTGAAGAAGTTGCAAGGACTGAAGCAAGGTAACAAGTCTGTTAAGGAGTATACAGAAGATTTTTATAAGATCACTATTAGGATAGGCCATGGAGAGGCCAACAAGGAGAAGGTGGCCTGTTACATTAATGGGTTGGGGCTGAGTATTCAAGAGGAGCTAAGCCTAGTTAGAATGACCACCATAGAAGATGCATACCATTTTTCCCTGAAGATGGAAGAGAAGCTGAATAAAAGATTTGACAACAAGCAAAGGGGAAGAGGTCAAGGTGGAAGGACTGGTGGGAGGCCCTATGGAGGCCGTAATGAAGATCAAAAGAAAAGTGAAGAAGCTGGCACCCGTCAAAATCAGAGAGGGGATAACACCTACCGCCCTCGTGACCAGAACAATGGTGAGCAAAGAGGAAGAGGTAGACCTGGGCAAGGACCCGGAAGAGGAGGTTTTAGAGGAACCTATTTCCAATGTGGGGAAGAAGGGCATCGAGCATACGAGTGTCTGCAACATCAAGGAAGGAGAAATAGAATACCTAAAGTCAATGCACAAGTTGCACATGTAGATGAAGATGCACATTCTGAGCATTCTGAAGATGTTGAAAGGGGAGAAACCCTAGTTGTTAGAAGAACCTTGCTGAATGAGGAGAAAGAACCCAATCAGAGGAAGAGTTTATTCCACACAAGGTGCAAATGTGAAGGTAAGTGTTGTGATATTATTATTGATAGTGGAAGCACTGATAATCTTGTTTCAGAGGAAATGGTTGACAAGTTGAAGTTGACAAGAAGAAAGCATCCGCATCCATATCGGATTGCATGGTTGCAGAAGGACCATAGAGCTTTGGTCAATGAGTAGTGTTTAGTGAAGTTCAAGATTGGTGGTTACCATGATGAGGTGTTGTGTGATATCATACCGATGGATGCATGCCATATGCTGTTGGGGAGGCCATGGCAGTATGATAGGAGCGCTGTCCATGATGGCCATGCAAACACATATTCCCTGACAAAGGATGGAGTTCGTCATAAGTTGAAGCCCTTAAAGGAGGTGGAAGAAAAGGTATGTAGTACTGCCAGAATTTGCCTGGTAGATGGCAGGAAATTTTTGGAGGGTATGAAGCATGAGCATCATTGCTTTGCATTGATTCCTAAGATTAGTCAAGAGAACTGTGAAGATGTACCAGCAGAAGTTTCAGATATGTTGGAAGAGTTCTAGGACATTATCTCTGATAATGTACCAGAAGGTTCGCCACCAGTAAGGAAGATAAGTCATCAAATGGATTTGATACCAGGAGCCAATTTGCCAAACAAGGCAGCCCACAGAATGACCCCTGCAGAGAATGAAGAGTTGAATAGACAAGTTCATGAGTTGTTAAGGAAGGGACTGATAAGAGAGAGCCTAAGTCCATGTGCGGTACCTACAGTACTAGCACCAAAGAAGGATGGAGAATGGAGGATGTGTACAGACTCTCGAGCCATCAATAAGATAACTATCAATTATAGATTTCCATTGCCAAGAATGGATGACATTATGGATTGTTTGAGTGGAGCCAAGTACTTCACAAAAATTGACCTGAAGAGTGGGTATCACCAGATCTGTATCAGAGAAGGAGATGAATGGAAGACAGCCTTCAAGACAAAGGAAGGTTTGTATGAGTGGTTAGTCATGCCATTTGGGCTAACCAATGCACCAAGCACATTCATGCGGCTCATGAACAAGGTATTGAAAGAATTTTTGGGAAGTTTTGTTATTGTTTATTTGGATGATATTTTAATTTTTAGTAAGACTTGGGATGAGCATCTGATGCATACCATAAGAGTTCTAGAGAAGCTTAGGGAGGAGAAGTTGCTGATTAATCTAAAGAAATGTAGTTTTGCAAAGAAGGAGTTTGTACCTGGGATTTGTAGTCTCAGAAGAAGGTCTTAAGATGGACCCTGAAAAAGTAAGGGCTATCATTGAATGGCCTACGCCAAGGAGTACAATGGAGGTAAGATCCTTTCATGGTTTGGCAAGTTTTTACAGAAAGTTTATCAGGAATTTTAGTAGCATTTGTGCATCTCTAACTGAGACAATGAGAGGGGATAGAAAAGAGTTTTGATGGACTAAAGGAGTAGACAAGAGCTTTGATACATTGAAGCAAAAAATTGTAGAGCAACCTATTTTGGCACTTCCAGATTTCAATAAGGTATTTCAGGTAGATTGTGATGCTAGTGGTAGTGGTATAGGAGCTGTTTTGAGCCAAGAAGGTAAGCCCATTACTTATTTTAGTGAGAAACTTAATGATGCCAAGAAAAAGTATTATGTTTATGATTAGGAGTTTTATGCAATAGTTTAGGCTTTGAAGAAATAGAGACATTATTTGTTGGCCAAGGAGTTTGTTTTATATACTGATCATCAGGCTTTGTAGTATCTTAATAGTCAAGGAAAGTTGAACCAAAGGCACTTAAAATGGGTTGAGTTTTTGCAGAGTTATACTTAGTTTTGAAGCACAAGAGTGGGAAGTCCAACAAAGTTGCAGATGCCTTAAGCAGAAGGCAAAATTTGTTGACAGAAATGAAGATAGAGGTTGTTGGGTTCGATGAGCTCAAAAGTTTGTATCCTGAGGATCCAGATTTTGCAGAGGCCTGGAAAGCTTGTTTGGAACCTGTTACTTTGGACAGGACAAGATAGTTAGATTTCATAATCCAAGATGGCATGTTGTTTAGAGGAAGCTAGTTGTACATTCCAAGGAGTTCCATGAGAGAGAACCTAATTAGGAGAAGGATAGTGGAGGATTGGCCGGACACTTTGGTCAAGATAAGACCATTGCTATTGTTGGTGAAAATTATTATTGGCCATAGTTGCAGCAGGATGTGAGGAAGTTTGTGCAGAGTTGCAAAGTATGTCAGATGGCAAAAGAAACAAGTCAGAATACAGGGTTGTATCAACCATTACCTATACCAGAGAAGCCATGGGATGATATCAGTATGGATTTTGTTCCTAGTTTACCAAGGACACAGAGAGGACATGATTCTATTTTTGTTGTGGTGGACAGATTCTCAAAGATGGCGCATTTTATTCCTTGCAAGAAGACTAATGATGCTGTTCATATTGCTGAATTATTTTTCAGAGAGGTGGTGAGACTACATGGTCTACCAAAGAGCATAGTTTCAGATCGAGATACCAAGTTTATTGGTTATTTCTGGAGGACATTATGGAAGAAGTTGAAGATGGATTTGAAGTTTAGTTCTGTACACCATCCACAGACTGATGGATAAACCGAAGTGGTGAATAGGAGTTTGGGTAACATGCTACGGTGCTTAGTAGGAGATAAGCCCAAGGGATGGGATTTGATTTTACCACAGGCAAAATTTTCTTACAACAATTCTGTCAATAGGAGTACTGGTAAATCACCATTCTAGATTGTATCTAGAAATAGTCCAAGAAATACTTTAGAGTTAAGGAATCTGGATAAGGGAGAAAAGACAAGTGCCGAGGCTGAAGACTTTGCAGAACATCTGAAGAATTTGCATGAAGAGATGAGAAAGCACATTAATAAGATGAATACTTAGTACAAGGCTAAGGCAGATCAGAAGAGGAGGTATAAGGAGTTCCAAGTAGGAGATGAAGTCATGGTTCACTTGAGAAAAGAAAGGTTCCCAATTGGAACATACAATAAGTTAAAAATGAAGAAATTTGGACCATGCAGAATCTTGAAGAAGCATGATTCAGGCAATGCATATGAGGTAGAGTTGCCGAATGGGATCAATATTTCCCCTATTTTCAACATTGCTGATTTATCAGAATATCATGAAGGTGGAGCAGAGGATGGACCAATAGAAGCGCAGTGGAGTATTCCAGCGTCTACTTCAATGGACGAGATAGAAGCAATTTTGGATAGCCGTGTGGGAAGAAGTACTTGGAACAAGCAATATGAAGAATATCTAGTAAAATGGAAAGGAAGGCCTATTGAAGATTCCTCTTGGTTATCTAAGGCAGAGGTTGACCGTTTGGGTTTCTCTCACATAAACATCTGAGACGTGATAGGGTCACTTCTCAAATTACCCTGGGTGTCTGATGCAGGAGCATCCAGTGGTGTAAGAGCAATCTTGCATCACCCAAAAAGAAGTTAATTCAAAATCATTGTAGTTGTTTTCATTTCTTTCCATAATTAGTGTCTCTAATTCCATAATATCCAGAATAATGATGTAGGACTTTCAGTTTTTCCAAAACTGCTAAAAATAGCAACCTGCCTATTTTGGAAAGTCTACTTGCTATTTTTGAAAAGTTTATAGTTGGGCATAGATTGAAGTGAAAACTTGTAAAAAGTTACTAAATGGAAATATAAGACCTTTGGTGAAGGAATCAGGCAAAGATCATTTGTGAGCTGAAAGATATTAAAGTTTTTATTTTCTGAAAAGCCCCTAAAAATTTCTGAAACGAGATATGAGGCACTAAAACTTCCTTAAACATCCTAAAAAGTTGATGAAAATCCATTTATGAATTTCTAGTGTGATAGTTCACATCGCGAGCTTTCTAACGCCTAAAATAGTTCATCAATCGGACACCCGGATCAAAAGTTATGCTTCCCGGAAGTTTACCTACTTTTATAGGGAGTTGTAAATTTTTAAATTTAGCTGGAGGCCACCAAAAAGTGTTATTTATGGCTATTTTGGGGACCCTGGGCAGTAGTAGAGTTAGGGAACAACTGTAGAGTCAAGAATAGGCAAGAAAATAGAAACCCTAGCTGATTTGGGGGTTACAGAAGGTGAAAGATTCCAGAGCCTGGTGATGGTAGCTGTAGTGTGTTGCAGCCTATGGAGGACTAATTCCTCTGATTGTAATTAAGCTTTTGTAATGTAATAAGTTGCCCAGATCAATAAAAGAGAGTTCTATTCTCTGTGTTCAATTTTTGTTACTGTATGTTTATTGATTTACCCCCTTCATCAACTGCTCCCCCTTTGATCAGCAACCACTTGTTTTTCACGTGTCTTCTCTCCCCCTTTGACATCAATGACAAAGGGCTCATACTTGCAACTTTACCACTTCAGAATCATATATGTTGCTCCCCCTGAGTAGCAACTCCCCATCATCAGTCCGGACCACAAGATGTGACTGTGATATGCACCGGGTTGATGCATCTTAGTGCACCTTAGTTCATCACCAGAGGGGCAATAACCCCTAACTTCTCCCTTAGATACTCAAAAGAGTCCTTAGGCAGAGGCTTTGTAAAGATGTCTACAATTTGATCCTTGGATGGCACAAACTCCAATCTAACTTCATTCTTGTTCACTTGTTCTCTTAGGAAGTGAAATTTGATGGATATATGTTTAGTCTTTGAATGCAACACCGGATTCTTAGATATGTTTATTGCACTTGAATTATCACAGAAAATTGTGATAGGCTCCTCATACTCTACTTTGATATCTCGTAACATCTGCTTCATCCACAACACTTGAGTACAACCACTTGCTACTGCAATATATTCTGCTTCAGTTGTAGACAGAGATATTTCCTCTTGTTTCTTGCTTAGCCAAGAAACCAATCTCTTCCCCAAAAAGAATGCTCCACCACTAGTACTCTTCCAGTCATCCACATCTCCTTCCCAATCTACATTTGTATATGCATGAAGAGAGAAATCATGATCTCTAGGATACCACAGGCCATACTCAACTGTCCCTTTTAGATATCTAAAAATCCTTTTGATTGCCATGACATGAGATTCTCTAGGATCAGCCTGGAATCTTGCAACAAGACCAACAACCTGCATAATGTCTGGTCTAGTTTGAGTGAGATATAACAGTCCTCCAATCATTGATCTATACTTTTTCTGATCAGCCTTAGGAGAGTCATCATTTTTGCTTAGCTTACATCTGGTTGCCATGGGAGTGTTCATTGGCTTTGAATCTTCCATCCCAAACTTCTTGAACAATTCTTTTGCATATTTGGTCTAAGAAATGAAGGTACCTTTCTTTGTTTGAGTGATTTGCAGACCCAAGAAGAAATTCATTTCACCAAGCATGGACATCTCAAACTCACTTTTCATTTGGTTTGCAAAAGTTTTACACAAACTATCTTTTCCTCCAAAAATGATATCATCAACAAACACTTCAACACCTAAGATGTTTTCATGATAAATTTTGAAATATAGATTACTGTCAACAGTACCTTTGTTGAAACCAATCTTCAAGAGATGTTTATCTAGTCTTTCATACCAGGCTCTTGGGGATTGCTTCAATCCATACAGTGCCTTTTTCAACTTGTAAACCATCTCACTATTGTTAGACAATTGAAATCCATCCGGTTGCTCAATGTACACTTCTTCCAAATCACCATTCAGGAAGGCAGACTTGACATCCATCTGATACACTTTAAAATCCTTGAAGGCGGCAAATGCAAGAAATAATCTGACTGCTTCAATTCTTGCCACTGGAGCAAAAGTTTCTTCAAAATCAACTCCTCCTATTTGAGAGTAGCCTTTGCAAACTAATCTGGCTTTATTTCTGATCACTTCACCAGCTTCATTCAATTTGTTCCAGAAGACCCATTTGGTTCCAATCACATTCTTGTTTCTAGGTCTGGGAACAAGATCCCAAGTGTGATTCTTCTCAATTTGCATCAGTTCTTCCTCCATTGCCGTAGCCCAGTTTTCATCATTGTAGGCTTCATTTACTATCTTAGGTTCAATCTTTGAAATTAGACAATACTCATCTGAATCTTGAGCAATTCTTCTTCTTGTTTGTACGCCTTTGCTTTTTTCACCTATGATCTGATCTTTAGAATGGTTCAGTCTCACATACCTTGGAACTTTGGGAGTTTCTTGTATTTCTAATTCTTGATCAGGCTCATTGAAACTTATCTCTTCTTCTTGACTTACCGGATCACCTTGAATATGTTTTTTAGGAGGGATTTGGGCACCTTGAATTAGAGCATTATTCTGATCATCTTCATCATTCTCATTAAACCTTTAGGGTTTTTCAATTACTTCATCAACCTTCACATTAGTACTTTCTATAATCTTTCTCAACCCCTTATTATAACACCGGTATGCTTTGCTTTGAGTGGAATAACCCAAAAATATTCCTTCATCACTTCTAGTATCAAACTTTCCTAGATCTTCATCTCTCTTGATGTAACATTTTCTACCAAACACTCTGAAATACCTTACAGTAGGTGTTGTATACGCCTAAAAATGACACGATTCAACTAAATAAATATTCTAAATATTTATTCCGTTCTTCTACCAATTAAATAAATAATCTAAATTTATTTAAGCAGTTTACTATTCCATAATTAAATAAATTCAATTTATTTAATTAAAATCCCTAAATTCTTCTAATATCCTACACAATTAAATAATCCTAAATTATTTAATTAATCCAAATTCCTCTATCCTAAGTTCTAATTCCAAAAATCCACCTTGTACATACACCTCACTTTTCCACCTCACCTTGTCCACCTCATCGGTTTGCACATGTAATTAAATATATTAAATATTTAATTACCTTATTTTCCCTCACCCACATGGCCTATTTCTTCTCAAATCAAAAGTTAGTTAACTAATCAATCAAAAGTGTTAACTAACCAGTCAATTGAGTTAATCCCTCAATGAATTCAGTCAATCCTATAATCCATCCTTCCAACTGACTAATTAAGTTTGTTAACTGATCAGTTAAAGGAGTTAACTCTCCAATCAATGTTGTCAAGTCCCCTCTTTCATGATGGAGATGAGACACTTGTCATATTTCTACTGGTTGCACATTCCTCAACCTCTCTTAGCCATTGATCCTCATTCTTCTCAGTCTATAAAAGAAACCTCATCCTCCCATTCTATTCATCCAGGTTATTTGTATTGTTACTCTGCAGAATTCTACCTACGCGCCTTTGGTACCCCCAATACAATCTACTTGAGATCACCATTTGCTTTGAATCTTCTTTTCATAGCAATATCTATCAACATAGCCATTTACTAATGACATCCTACAACACAGCTAAAAGAGTGCACTCACTGAGGGCCTACTTCACACCAACAAAGGACGGTTGTAATAGGCGAACAACAGAAGCTTTGATTCAAGGAAGGTTTGCCCTATATCATTCATTGCTTCATTTCATTCAATATTTCTTGTTTTCATTATTCTGTTGATGTTTGGGTTTGATATTATTTATTTGATTAATCCACATTTTACCCTAACATTTTTGGCGCCCACCGTGGGGCATTTGCCCCTTTATCTCATCAAAATCTGAGCTTTTTTGAAGGCAGGTTCCGTACAGGTCACGCAAGGTCATGCACATGCTACTTCAGTGCATTTGAACATTTCTGTGGTGCATATACCCATTTCTGCGCATCTGTGCTTTATTGCTGCGCTTTTGCGCACTGTTACGGTGCTTTTGTTATTATTGCACATATGTTCATTCGTGCTATGCATATATACACTGTTACTGTACATTCATAATTCTTGCACATCTGTTCATTATTACTGCGCATTTGAGTATTGTTACTGCGCATTCATCCTTTCTGCGCTTCTGTGTATTCTTGTTGTGCTTTTACGCACTGTTGCAGCGCATTTGTTCTTACTGCGCTTCTGTTGACTATCTCTGCGCATTTAGTCACTGAAGCTATGCATTTATAATAAGCAATGGTTTTAGTGCTTTTTTAGGAAAGTTTGCTAACACTAACCTTTTCGCAGGTGTTCTCTAGAGCTGTTTTGCAGGATAGGCTCAGGTTTAGTTCCATATCGTTGCATTTAAATAGTTCACACTCCACTTTATAAGGGATAGTAAAACTGATGTTCATTCAAATTCTCACCTAGCTCTAATTAGGAAAGAAGAAACTGGATCATTTGTTTCTTGCATTGCAACACTTTCTAAGTTATTGCTATCTGGGATTAAAACTGAACTCACCATTGATTTCTTGGTTAAAATTGAACTACTACTATCTCGTTGGACCAAAACTTCAAAGTTAACTATTTCGTGCTACGAGGATTAAAACTGAACTCACCATTGATTTCTAGGTTAAAATTGAACTGCTGTTATCTCATTGGACCAAAACTTCAAAGTTAACTATTTCGTGCTACGAGGATTAAAACTGAACTCACCATTGATTTCTGGGGTTAAAACTGAACCAATGCTATCTTGCTAAAATCACTTCAAAGTTCTGTGCTTGCCCAAGTAGATTAGCCCATTTAGTTTTTCTACTTTTAAATAGGTTGGATTAATCAGTGTCTTCTATGCTTGATGAATGACAATAGGCTTATGCTCTCCCCTTTACTGGGTGATTAGAGTGCCAAACTTGTTATTCCATTTATTTAACCTTTAAGAGGGGCCTGCCCTTGGATGCACACTTGTCCAAGTGGGAACGACCCTGAGTGGTAACAGGCTAAAGCCAAGCCCTACCAAGCCACTTAAAATAAATTGTGCTTGAGGTGAAAACTTCCTACAACAAGTGCTGATATGTTACACCGATGGCCAACCTCCCCCAAAACCCTCTAAGGTGCAACCCTTTGAGGCTGGGAGACTCCATAATGGAGAGTAGTGTTGCTGCATGTGTAACCACTTGAACGGTTGCCTGCATTAAATACCTCTTGTCCTAGTGGCCAAAAACCCTTGTAATCCATTTCTAGCCTAAGATCTTTGTGCTTGCTTTTGTTTAGTTTAGTCCAAAATAGAGTCAAAAAAACCACAAAATAATGAAAAACTATAAAATATTCTTTGTGCTTGCTGTGTTTTCTTGCTATTAATTCATAAAATCAGATCAAGAAGGCCTTTTTCCAGCCAAAAAATACCAAAAACAACAAAAAAGTCCAAAATTTTGCTAAAAAATAGAGCTGCGCATATACCCATTTTTGCTGCGCATTTGTGTCGACTTGCTGTGCATATGTGTAACCTTGCTGCGCATTTATAGATTATTGCTGTGCATACATTTTCTATCAGTACGGTGCATATATTGTGACTTCCTGCGCATATATTCATTTCTGTGACGCATTTGTTTCTCTGCATACACGACAGTGAGCACTTGCACTATTTTTGAGGAAATATTCTTACCTGTTTGGAGCACCCATTTCAGCCTAGCTTCACATTTCGAGATTAGATTTAACCTTGCAGTCAGTCTTCGTCTGTTTCACCCAAGTGTCTCTCTTCCGTCAATCACCCATTCACCTCCTGTCAAAGTGTAAGTCAGTCTATTCCATACCGGTTCGACATAGGTCCCTTCTTCGTATCATTAGTGAATTCATGTAAGCCTAGTAGGTCACAGTACCTTTGCTAGTAGTCTTGTTGAACGACTAGTCCCTACACAGTAAGATAGGTATCAACTACCCTTACTAGTGGCTACTGTCTTGTGTCAACCGTCTTACTTGAAGTCATTGAGCGAGAGAATCCTTTGTCCAAACCTTGTTTTAGGTATCCCATTCACAACAGTCTCAGTCAGCACCTTGCCAAAATTTCTAATCCTAGTCCACTCCATTCCACATCACCTTGCATGGTTCTTACTCGATCCCAATACAAAAAGCAAATAGAGATGGCTGACTCATCTAATCCCATCGTCCCACCACATGATAGTGACAAAGAAATTTCTCATGAAGAATATGAAGTGCACATCCAAGATAGAAAATTCCAATGCCTAGTAGAGAAGGTGCTCCTTGAAGACCCCCATAAATACTTCCATCATCTTGCTAGTCTCAGAATTAAACTCCCCATAGACTTTGATATAAGTTCAATCATGGAAAATGTAGACAATGATCATGAGAGGGGTACAAATGACATAGTCCCGCATACAAATGATAGAGGAAAGAAACCCATAGATCAAAATGCTCCTATGGAAGAAATGAGAAAACAACTGGAGAGCATCACACAACAAATATCAGACCTTAAGATGGGTACAAGTACCAAGAAATACTCCTTGGAAGATATAGCACCATATCCCTTTCACAAAAATTTGGTCATGAAACTGTTCCCCTATTAGTTCGGAGTGCCAAAGTTTGAGAAATACAAAGGGAAGGGGAACCGTAGAGATCATATCAGAGAATTCAATGTAGCATGTTTAGAAGTAGCTCACAATGAGACCTACTTGATGAGACTATTCCCAAGATCTTTAGGTGGTCAAGCTATGGAGTGGTTCTCATGTCTCCCACTAGGAATCAGAACTTTTGATGAAATTGTCAATAAATTTATAATGCACTTCTCTTACAACATCGAACACGAGGTATCTATGCTAGATCTACGCAACGCCAAACAAAAGAGTGGTGAGTCATTCGCCACCTTCTTACAATGATGGAGACAACTAGCTAGTAAGTGTTCTTATGATATGCCTGAGAAGCAGCTATTGGAGATGTTTGTCCATAACCTGAACACTCATCTTAGCTATCAAATACAAATACAATGCCCTACATCATTCTCAAAAGTCATTGAAATGGGCTTATTCATCGAAAAGGCTATGATCACTAAAGGAGCTATCAAGCTATACAAGGACACACCTACCTCCAATTACACAATGGACAAATCAAAGTTTTGGACCAAGAACAAGAATGTGGTCAACGATGGGGTAGTGGATGCCAAGATGGTAGCTCCCAAGCAACAACCCATATTCACTCTCAAGGGAGAAACAAACAATAGTACACTCAAAAAACCACCCTCTTGGGAGCCCAGACCTTGGTTCAGTTCAAATCCAAAGAGAAAATTCACACCATTGGATGAGTCTCAAGAGTCTGCACTAAGGAAGTTGTTGGCTAACAACGAAATTTCTCTACTGCCAACAAGTGATTATGAGCCTATAGCCAAACCTCCCTACTGGAAGGACATAGACTATTGTGAATATCATCAAGGAAGGGGCATACAACTAACAACTGCATCCGCCTCAAAAATGTCATACAAGATGTACTAGATCAGAACCAGGGAGGGACACAATAGCATACCTCCAATGAATCTCATGTGGCCTATAGGGATCCACTTCTGAATCACAATAGGCCGTATAACAACAACAATAACAACGGCCACAACAACAACAACAACAGCTACAACAACAATGACAACAACAACAATAATCACAACCGGCCAAATCAGAACAACGAGACTAGTAATGCCAACTATGCAAGCGTGCCATTTGACTACACCATAAACTGCATTTCCAAGCAAATCCCACAGGTCAATGTCATCTCACCCAACCAACAATCAGGACATAACATAACTGGTTGTAGTATAATTACCCGTAGTGGTAAAGTCACGCTCAATAACGCCCCTCCAAAGGTCATCACAGTCCCCATCCAACTTCCGTCAGTACAATGTCATCGACCAGTTACAAAAAACTCCAGCTCACATTTCTATATTGGAGCTATTGCATCTATCTCCTTCTCATAAGGAGATTCTTGAGAAAGCCTTAGTGGAAACCACTATCCCCACTAATTTGGCCCAAGAAAAGTTTCAGACCATGGTAGGCAATTTGACATCCTCCAACTCCATATTGTTTACTGAGCAAGATGACCTCTCTATATCCCAACCTCATAACACCCCTCTGCACATTGTTGCATTCATACACAAGCACCGCATCAAGAGGGTTCTCATTGATGGGGGTGTCGGTTTAAATATTTGCACATTAAAGCTAGTCCTTGCACTGGGGTTCTCCAAATAGGCAGTTGATCCAAGGAGGAAAATAACCATCAAAGCATATGACGAGGAAGAAAGAACTACAAAGGGAACAGTTGTCCTACCCATTCAAGTGGGACCAGTAATAAAAGATGTGGTGTGTCAAGTCCTTGATCAGGAGCTCACTTATAATATCCTACTTGGGAGACCATGGATTCACGCCATGAAGGCTGTCCCTTCAACCTTTCATTAATGCATTAAATTCCTGCACAATGGTAAGCAAGTCACCATTCAAGGCGACCCTGACCCCTACCAACACTGCAATTCTTTCTGTGCAAAACCCAAGTGTGTCATACCCAACAATAGAGCATACATTTCCCCTACCCCGCAATAGGACCATACCGCTAAAGCTTCCTCCTCAAGACCCAAAGCACAAAAAATTACCATAAAAGAAAGTGGAGTGGGGGAATACTCCATTGAGCACAGCCTCAATCTTGCCAAGATGCCTTTGTCTCCTTGCTCTTTTGGCCAACACAAACATTTTCCAAAGCCATCTGCTCCTCCCGTAGCCCTCGCAACTCCCTTTGTAAAATGGGGGACCTTATCTGATGAAACAGAGGAGCGAGATCTCCTAAAATGGCTTTATGCTGAAGAAGAAAACACACCCCAAGATCCACCTAGACTCCCAATAGAACTCTATGGGTGAGGTGAGACTATTTTGCACAGGATGGGGTATGAAGGACAAGGCCCCATCGGCCTCAGAAAAGAAGGAATCATTGAACCTATTTAACCTTCTTCATCCTCATCGGCTAGAAACACAAGTGGCCTAGGATACAAAGGCAAGGGTAAAGCTAAGGAAAATGCCTGTCTTATAGAAATAATCTAAACAATCCAAGTGGACAGCGACACAGATTCAAATGAGTATGAGTGGGATGAGCTAACAAAGCACTCCTATGACGACAAAGAGGTCGACACCATCCAAACTCTTAGCCCCCACTGTGAGGGACAAACGCAACGGAATAGACCACTGGAGTCTGATTTACCCATCCCTGAGATTATGGCTTTTGAGGAAAGTTTAAATTCCATTGCAATAAACAACTTGGAGGAAAGTACCACCCTGAACACTACCCCCGCCAATGCTCCTAATATTTCCATTCATACCATCAATGAATTAGGTCTATCATCCGACTCCCTTCCCCTCTTGGACCCTCAGCTTATTGATTGGGATCTGCAAGGAACTCCCCAACTAGATATGTTCCAAAACGATGATGATTACATTGATTATATGGAACTTAGGGACCACTTACCCAAGGGAGATCATAAAGCTAGTTTTGCTATCAAACTGAATACCGTGGCTTACTTTGGGGAGGGTACCAAGCCTTCCAGTCACAAAAATATCAAGATCAAAAATAGATCTGACAGTGAAAACCGCCTCGCGGCAGTATCAGATCACAAAATAGTAAAAAGAAAGGATGCATCTGAAGGTGAAAACCCAACTGTGTCACCTAATGATGGAATGCTTGACACTCTCCCTAGTGATATGTACTAGGAAAGGTCACAGATTGTTGTGGAACCAATAGAGCCCGTGAATATTGGAATAGAAGAACAGCCCAAGATTATCCACTTTACCAAATCTCTTACACCACTAGAGAAAACTAGGTTTGTACCGTTCTTTAAGAAGAAGAAAGGCAACTTTGCTTGGTCATATGTAGACATGCCAGGTCTAGACCCAAACTTGATTCTACATCATCTGCCATTGGATCCAGGAGTAAAACCAGTAAAGCAGAAGCTGAGAAAGATGCATCCTCACATAGCACTTTTGGTCAAAGAAGAACTCAAGAAATTGTTGGATGTGGGGTTCATCAGAGCCATAGATTACCCAGAATGGATATCCAACATTGTGCCAGTGTCAAAACCAGACAGCCGAGTTTGACTATGCAATGATTTTCAAGACTTAAACAAAGAATGCTGCAAGGATGATTTTCCTTTGCCAAACATCGATATCATAGTCGACCTAACTGCAGGACATACAATGCTATCACTCATGGACGGATTCTTAGGGTATAATCAAATCAAAATAGCACCAAAGGACCAACACAAGACAGCTTTTACTTGCCCATGGGGTACCTTTTGCTAGAATGTCATGCCATTGGGGCTGAAAAACACAGGTGCTACATATCAACGAGCTATGACAACTATATTTCATGACATGATGCATGTAACAATGGAGGACTATGTCGATGACATCTTAGCAAAATATCTCACAAGGGACTCACACCTGGATGTCTTAGAAAAAGTTTTTCAAAGATTGGACCAATTCCAAGTCAAACTAAACCCAAAGAAATGTGTGTTTGGGGTAACTTCAGGCAAGTTGCTAGGCTTCATTGTGTTGGCAAACGGAATAGAGGTAGACCCTGCCAAGGTCAAGGCTATAATGGACATGCCACCACCCAAGACTCTAACTCAGTTGAGATCCCTACAAGGCAAGCTGCAAGCCATCCACAGATTCATATCACAACTAGCAGACAAGTGCCAACCTTTCAGCCATCTCCTACATAAGAACATTCCATTTAGGTGGGATGAGTGGTGTGAAGAGGCATTCAACAAGCTAAAGGAGTACCTTATGAATCCACCTATTCTTATGCCTCCGATCCAAGGAAAGCCTCTAATTCTCTACATATCGGCTACACCTACTACTCTTGGAGCTCTTCTAGCGCAGCAGGATTACGAGAACAAGGAAAGAGCTGTATACTACATTAGTCAAACCTTAGTGGGCTATGATTTGCAATACTCACAAGTAGAAAGATCATGTCTCGCGGTAGTTTTTGCTTCACAAAAACACTGACATTACATGCTTGCACATCTAGTAAAACTCATTACAAAAATTGACCCGCAGAAGTATCTCCTTAGCAAAGCAGCTCTCACAGGTCGCCTAGCAAAGTGGGTTATGCTTCTCAGTGAGTATGGCATCGAATATGTGGATAGAAAAGCCATCAAGGGACAAATCATAGCTGACCAACTAGTAGATGCACCGTTACAAGATAGCAAGCCCATGCAGTTTGAGTTTCCCGATGAGTCCTTATTCACTATATCAACATCTTCTTGGAAACTCTACTTCAACGGGTCTTACACAAACCATGGATTAGGGGTAGGTATCCTATTTATAACTCCTCAAGGCGACACAATTCTGAAGTCTTACCGTTTGTTATTTCTGTGCACCAAAAACATAGTGGAATATGAAGCTTTGGTAATTGGTCTCAAGATGGCAACTGAATGGAAAATCCAAGAACTACATGTCTACGGTGATTCTCAGCTTATAATCAATCAGGTCAACGACAAGTATCAAACCAAATATGAAAAGCTCATCCCATACAAACAGATGGTCGATGACTTCAAAGAGCACTTTGGGACCATCTCCTTCGAGCAAATACCCAGGATCGAGAACAAAGCAATAGATGCAATGGCAACCATCGCCTCTTTTCTAGAAATACCTGAAAATGAGTCACAGTATGAGTTCTTAGTGGAAACTATCCGGCAACTAGCTTATGATCTTCTTGAGACCCATTCCATATGCCTCCTAGTTGGATCTGATTCACCTTGGTACGGTAATACTTACACTTACCTCAAGGACATTGTTCTCCCACCTGACCTCTCTTCCAACCAAAAGTGAACTTTCATATGACAAACGTCTCGCTACACCATCATAGCTGATACCCTTTACCGACGTGGTCTGGATGGTACTTTGCTCTATTGTTTAGAACAAGAAGAATCCATAACTGCCTTGCAAGACATACACGAAGGGATCTACGGAACACACTCCAGTAGTCCTTCCTTAGCCAAGAAACTCATGCATTTGGGTTATTACTGGCCAAACATGGAAATGGATTCATATCAGTTTGTCAAAAAGTACAAATAGTACCAAATACACGGGAACCTGATCCATGCACCTGCTCAAGGGTTGAGACCTTTAACGACACCCTGGCCCTTTTGCCAGTGGGGACTTGACCTTGTGGGAAAGATTCATCCACCCTCTTCCAATGGCCACAAATTCATCATAACCACCACTGAGTATTTCACAAAGTGGATTGAGGCCATTCCCCTAACCACTGTCATGGGCAAGCAAATTTCCTCTTTCATTCTGAATTACATTATCTGTAGATATGGCATTCCTTCATCTATTATCACGGATAATGGAAGACCATTCAAAAATTAGGATGTCTAAGAACTCTGTGAGCGTTTCAAAATCTAACATCATTTCTCCACTCCATACTAACCCCAAGGTAACGGCCAAGCTGAGGCATCGAATGAAACCATTCTGAAAATCCTAAAGAAGATTGTCAATGAGGCTGGTCGTGATTGGCATGTCCAACTCAATCCTGCTCTGTGGGCCTACAGAACCAGTATACACACTCCCATAGGTGCTACACCCTATGACCTTATCTATGGTATAGAAGCCATCCTCCCCATTGAGGTCGAACTACCATCTCTCAGGGTGTTGTTGAAAGGTCTCATATCAGACGAAGAATATAGAGTCTCCAGGTTACAAGAACTAGAGCTACTAGAAGAAAGGTGCCAGAAAGCCTTTGATCATCTCAAAGCATATCAACAGATGATGTTAAGAAGCTATAACCACAAGGTTCACCCTGTTAGTGCCTGAATTGACTGACAGTTTTTGAGCAATTTTCATGCAGGCACTTTCCTTAAAAATGTTCTAAGTGTTGGACCTCCTCAGCATTTTTTAGCTGCAGCATCATATTTTCCTGAAGAGGAGGTCATCATCATCATCTTTGCTTCGATGAAGGTCATCATCATCATGTTTTCTATCAACTTATTTTCCATCAGGATCATCATATTTCAGTATCGGGTGATGTCTGGATATCATCCTGATCCTGCTGATGAGCTACAGTGTGCCCTGATTTGCTTGCGGGGGTGATTTTTCAAGTATCCGGTGATCTTCCGATTATCACCTTGCCCTTTTATGATGATGATGTTGCCCCAATCTTCTGAAGGGGTTTTTCTCTAAGTTGTTTGACCTGACTTGTTTTTTCTTAAGGGTCGTCATCATCATCATCATATTTCCAGTTATCACCGTGTTGCTTGCGGGGGTCATCATTTTTTCTGCCTTCATGATATTTCGCCGGGGTGATATCTTTATCATCGGGTGATCTTGGTTATGATCATCCTGATGATGTTGTTGAAGAGTTCTAAGTATGACCCGATATTCACTGGGGTCATCATATTTTGAACGTCAGGATGATCTTAGTCAATATCATCCTGATGATGTTGTATCACTTCATGTTCGTTGTTTTCTCATCCTGATGATGCTGACGTCATTCTTATGTCAGGGTGATATCTTTTTCTCTGCCTATCTGCATCATGATATTTCCGAAGGAGGGGGTGATATTTTCATTTTTGAATATCACCCGGATGTATGTTTGTCCCAGCGTCATGATGATGCTGATATCAAGGAGATATCCGCCTGCCGGCTTCGTGCATTATCTAGTGGGGGGTGATCTTTTCGAGCATCATCATATTCATCTATCGCCCCGATCTTATAATGGAGCTACAGTACAACATGATATTTGTGCATCAGGATCATATTTCCAAATATCTGGTTATCTTCCGAATATCATCCTGATGTCGATATGATGATGACGTCATCAAGGTCCGGGGGGGTCATATTTCTAACACTGATCATCTTGTGGAGATCCTCCGATATTTGAAAAACATGATGATGACATCATCCGGATATGAGGAGGTGTGCAGTAGGCAGATATGATGATGACGTCAGTAGGATATGATGATGACGTCATCAGGATGTTCATCGGCCAGATTTTTGGTATAGGCACAGCAAGAGGATGTTCCTCCGATGGATCAGGTTGTGCCGATGAAGGTGATTATCATGCAGGTGATATTGCGGTGATGATGCTGACGTCAGGGTGATATTTCAAGCGACAGGATATCATGCTGCTGGAGGATGATGATGATGAAGTCTTATACTAGTGTTGTCAGGAGCAAAAGCACCGACATCATATATGCTCATGACCTAGTATATGAAGTGTTAATGAGGTTGCTGCGGGGTGCATGTGGGATAATTGATATCCTGCATATTCGAAATATCATGATGATGAATCTCGGCGGGAAGTGGTTGCGATCGACTGTTAGATGTTTTTCCCAAGGCCGCGGGTTGGTGCGCCATTAATGGCGAAGGTTGCAGAGGTATGGGCAGATCTGGTACCCGATTGAAGGTGTACATCAGCGGACAGTGGCGCAGGGCTTGAGATTTCTTCCTGTCTCCTCCCCTACCTGCTGCATTCATGTTTGGGCACCAATCTGGTAGTGTTTGAGCGCCATTCTCCTGATACTGTGTATCTGGCGGGATTTTTGGTCAACCATGTAATTAATTGCTGTGGTACACTACCTGGCTGTTATAAGCAGGAAGTGTTACTCATTTGTGGTTGTTGAAAGTTGAAGATTTTTGGCTCTGTGATTCAAAACAAGCTGATCTGGTTGCTCTGTACAGCTTAAACTTGTGAGTTTATGTATCTCCTGTTGTACGATTTGGCATGAATCCACTGATTTCATGGTTAATCTTATATGAATAATGTTGTCTTAGCATGTGTTTTGCTGATTCTGTCTCCAGTATTGCATGTATTCTTCTTCTGAATCTGGATATTTGGGTAATGTTTAGATTCTAGAGCATAGAATTCCTATGTTGAATGTCTGATCTTTTAACTTCTGCTCAAGGGGTAGATTAAACTGTTTTCAGGTTAAACATTGGGAAGGGTATACTGCAGTAGGGATGCCATAAGTATAGACAGCTTAACACTCTTTATTGGGAGATATCTGTAAGGCAGATATCATGTGTATCCCCCTGAAATCCAGTTTTAGCTATTCATGCTGATCATTCACAGGTGTATGTCTACCGACTCCAAGCCCTGGATAGGCACCAATCTTGCTTTGTGTTTGTGTTACAACCATGTCCAGCTTTGCATCCAAAATTCAAACTAAAACATTTCATACTTCCACCTGTTAGTTGTAGGAGTAGGATTAGGAACCCCCTGCATGCTCTCATACCCAACCAGACATCATGTCCAAGAATGTTGCCAGCCTTGTGATCTATCATACAGATCTTGGTCCATACATGAGAGTATTCTGCCTGTTGTTGTCAAGTTAAATCTTTCTATCTTTGAGCTAGTCAAAGTTACATCTTGAGTTATAGGGATCCCCCCCTTGGTGCGGCAGAACCAGAAGTGAAGGGGAGGTAGCTCACGCAACCTCCTGTATTTAATTGGCTGAATCTGCCTGTGCATTAGAAGTGGCAAACCCTAATGCTGATTCAAAAAAAAAAACCAACAAATTGGCGACTCTACTGGGGATGGAGAAGTAAAAGTACTATCTAATCATCTCCAGTAATATATCTGTGACCCATCCGAGTCACCAACAAATTGGCGACTCTGCTGGGGAGATCAATGTCATATCCATGAAAGTTTGAGTCTACAAGATAAAAAAAAAAATCAGACCTGGAAACTGTTTGTTGCAGCAGAGAAAAGGGTTATATATGTGATTCTGCTGGTGGATGACCCAGAATGAAAGAAATCAATCTGCAGCTTCAGCTTGTTTGAAGCTCATTCCTCTTCAAGGAGGTGGCGAATTTGCATCAAAGAACCTGATAAAAGAACAAAATCAGCCACAGAAGAATTTGCAGCTTCTGCAACATATCCAGGTATTTCATATTGTTTGACAGACTCCCTATTTGGTGAGATAGCACTGGTTAAAAGGGGAACATTGGTGAAAGCAGAGCTTGCATGCTTCTATTGGAACTTACACTGTATTTCAAAGGGCATGCAATGTTGTTCAAAAGACTCATTTAAAGGACTTTAGGAAAGTTTGAAAAAATAGCCTGAACTTTGAGTGCCTAAAGTCATTGTTTGTAGAAAATTTGAGTAGAGAGGAGGGTTGCAATAACATAAAAGATGTATTATCTGCCTATGCACCCTTGTGAAGTGTCAAATGCAAAAATGTATAGTAGTCAGTCCCAACAATGTAATAAAAGAAGTTTCAACATAGACAGATATAAGCCCATAAATTTCAGTGGCATTTGTGGCTATCCAAATGCTTTTCCACCTAAAATCAGAAATTTTTTGCCTAAATTTAAGGGTATAAAGGATGAATCAGCTGAGAGACACTTGTAGCAGTTCATGAATGTGATAGATGACTTTGAAATTGACCATGAGGATGTGGTTATGAGATTATTTGTTCAATCTCTAGATGAAGATGCAAGGGACTGGTTTTCCTACCTTCCAGCTCACTCTGTCAACTCTTGGCATGGTTTTAAATCTGCATTTCTAGTACAGTATGGTGAAAGAGTTTCTGAATATGCAGCTATTAGTGACTTCATGTACATCCATATTGAAGAAGATGAGTTGATCCCAGCCTTTAACCTCAGATTTATGAGGGCATTGAATAGAATTCCAGAATGCATGAGACCTAATGATGCACTGTGCTTAGTTATCTATTTGGGAGCCTTTGATAAGAAAATGAGTTACAGATTAAGAGACAAGGAGCCCACCACACTGCATCAGGCACATCAGTTTGCAACTGATATTGAAAACAATTGGAGGTATGGAATACAAAAGGGTTATTTCTCTAAAAAAATTTGTTGTCCTGCAGCCCCCAGTGTTAATGAAGGATTTAATTCAGGTATTGACAATGAATGTCATAGCACTTACACCCCTGTTGTCCCAGTTTTTGCATCATTTCAAGTAGATGATGTTTCTATCATAGAGGAGGATGTCCTTTTTTGCCCAGCAGGTGAAATTGAAAATAATAATTTTTCAAGTAATATTTGCATACCAGTCCTAAACAAAGAGCCTTCATGTTTAAATGATCCAGTTGTGCAGAGTTGTGATCATATGGATTAGGAATCAATATCAGTTTCATCAGGAAGTATTGGAGGGCTAGAAAATGATGCAGATTGTTCAACTTCAGAGTACATTGAAATAGCAAAAATCTTGTATGCGGGGCAATTAGATGATAAAAATGATATCCATGACCAATTCATGGATCAGGTTTATTCTTCTTATGACTCTGGATCTGATAATAATGAAGAAGAATTGGAGTGTCATGAAGAAGAAGCAGAGGCCTTTGCAGTGAATGTTAATCCCCTTTATGATGAGCCTGCTGATGCATATGATGTTGTGAGTCTTGACTTTCAGTGGTGCAGGATTAACCCTTTGTTTGAGGATGATGATACTGATTTGCAAACTGTGAATAATGAATGTTCATCATCACCTGATTCAAACATGTGCAACATTGGGTGTGTGGATCAGGTTTTGTTTTCAATATCAGTAGATATTAGGGGTCTCATATTTTCTGAGTATTTTGAATTGTTGGATCAGCTGGATGAGTGCCTGATAATGTACAGCAGCCAGATAAATGATAAAGAATGCCAAGAGCAGTATGATGTACTGTCTGAGGGACATAACATACATGTGTTGCCTAATGTTGAAGAATATTATGTGTATGGTTACATGTCTAATTCTGAAATCCAAAATGACAGAGCTGAAAATGATGGTGGCAAGCTTTCAAAACTGGTGGAATATCTTTTTAAGCAGATGACATTATGGGCAGATTATGCCAATCTTTTCAGTTGGGATTGGGATCTTTCAGTTTGGAATCAGGCATTTGACAAGAAAAAATTATGGTTTAGGCACCAATCTTGCTTTTGTGTTTGTGTTACAACCATGTCCAGCTTTGCATCCAAAATTCAAACTAAAACATTTCATACTTCCACCTGTTAGTTGTAGGAGTAGGATTAGGAACCCCCTGCATGCTCTCACACCCAACCAGACATCATGTCCAAGAATGTTGCCAGCCTTGTGATCTATCATACAGATCTTGGTCCATACATGAGAGTATTCTGCCTGTTGTTGTCAAGTTAAATCTTTCTATCTTTGAGCTAGTCAAAGTTACATCTTGAGTTATAGGGATCCCCCCCTTGGTGCGGCAGAACCAGAAGTGAAGGGGAGGCAGCTCACGCAACCTCCTGTATTTAGTTGGCTGAATCTGCCTGTGCATTAGAAGTGGAAAACCCTAATGCTGATTCAAAAAAAAAAAACCAACACACCCAAGATGCTTTAAGGTTGGGGACCTCATTCTCAAAGAGAATCCTTGCAATCAACAAGACAGAGAAAAGAAAGGCAAGTTCAAACCTAACTGGCTTGGGCCCTATGTGATTGTAGCTGCTTACAGATCGGGGGCATATCAGTTGGCAACATCAGAGGGTGAGTTGTTTGATGATCCAATCAACAGCATGCACCTTCACCGGTTCTATACCTAGGAGAACCTCAATGCAAGGGGGCACAAAAATACAAAAAAAATAAAAAAAGTTGAAAAGAGAAAATCTAAAAAAAATCAGAAAAAATAGAAAGCATACAAAAAAAATTGTCCTTTGGTGAAAACCTAGCAAATAGGTGCCTTGGATAGGTATAATGATGAAAACCTAGCAAACAGGTGTCATGTTTACTTTCTAGCTTCTCGTGCAAATAAAAGCAAGTGATGAAAACCTGGTAAATAGGCGTTACTTGTGATAAACCACCTTCTCCATCTTTGGGAGTCCAATCACCCTAAGTCCATTTCGCTCATTTCCCATTTGATCCATATCTGTCCCACAATAAACACTTGACAGTTACCTATCATGGCTTGATACTCTCCTTGTGGCCTTGTCAACCAAGGTTTTGTCCCATACCGTCTCCTCAGTGTGAGCCTGGCATAGTGTCCCTCGTCAGTGTCCATGGTCCAAGTCTATGAACTATGTTGCCTCTGCACCATCATGCAGGCAAGGCCATTATTCTAATGCACCCCCGAGGCTTCCATTTGTACCATCTGTCCCATACCTAATCCCTCTATCAATCTAAGTCCATCTCCACTTTCTCTCACCTAGGTCTTAGGTCTGTTAGGGTTTACCCCGAACTACATTGCCTCTACATCGTCACGTAGGCAAGGCCATTTAGCAATGATCCCCTGAGGCACTAGGTCAGTCCCTTAGGGTCCGTCTCCCCAATAAGGATTGTGCAATCTTCTCACCAAACGAGCAAACGCAAGCAGAACCCACACTTCAAGCAAAAATCTTGACTATGAACATCTTAACCTATCTAACGCAAAGCAAATACCCAAGATCTTCTAAATGATTTTACTCAAATTAAGGCAAGAAATAAACACATATCAACACAAATATGTTTTGTAGATCAGAAACTTGGTTAACATATCGAGTCCTGATTTTTGCTATCATGACTTTCTATGCTACTCAAGGATGCCAAAAGCTAGAGATGCTATGATGGGGGCATGATTACTTTCTTTGTTTGCTATTTGTAGATTAAACTTTAGTAATGTGAAGCCTTGTCTAAGGACATGATCGGCAAAAGATCATCGAGGACATCAAAGGTCTAACATGAACGGGGGCAATCCTTGTTTGTTGACACGCAAGAAGTACTCAGGTCATCTAGATTCAATTTCGACTAGATGCTTGTATTTACTTGCCAAATTACACACCCATGTAAGTGGTACTCAGGTCATCTCAGTTCAATTATACCTAGATGCTTGTATTCACTTACAACATTTCAAAAAATGTGCCAAAATAAATTGCCCAATGATGAAATAAAGCACTCTAAAAGCAAAGCATCCATCCTATATCCATATACACATCCATGCATCCATATCCCATACAATCCTCAGTACCCGTATTATGCAGAGTAACAATATCAAATGAAACTTCTAAGTATTTCCACATCAAAACCATTCTTCTATCTATCATCCTGTCATTCTTGTGTCGATAGAGTACATTTGGACATCACAAAAAATAAAGCATATAGGTGCATATCATATCACATTTTAGAGCTAGTCATGAACATGATTAAATCAGCTGCATACATAATACAATGCATTAGGTCATCCATATATCATCATCATATCGCATTAAATAGCAAAGAAATAAAAAACATAGCTAAGTGCATCATATACAAAGGTCGCATAATCATATAGAAATCATGTTGCATTTGCATACATTCCAGACATATTAGATCAAACACTCATATCACATAAACATTAGATCATATAGACATCACATAGCATCATATCAAAAACATCTCATATAGCATCAGATAAAACATCTAAGTCTACACATGCATCGCATCATACAATAGAAGTGAATCATCATCTCATAACATATGCAATGAATCATAAGGCTGCATCATCATGTATACAATCATAAAAAGAAGTCCAAATGTACAATATCATCATCTCTGTCTTTGAATCAAAATGTCGTATACAATGTGCATCCAAAAGGATGGTGATACATGTCCCAAAAAAGTACAAACTCTGGTACAAGTCTACCCCTGCTGCTGTGGGCCACCACTGCCAGCTCCTGACTGCTAGGTACCCATCACGGAAGCCCCTGACTATGATGGACCTACTCTCTGAGTAGCCCTAGACTGACTCCTAAAACTCGACGCCCTCTGACTCGCTGGCATTGCCTCATGGGATAAGCCCCGATAATACTGCACCTGTGCCTGTGCTTTGGCAAGCTCTGCCTGCACCTGTGTCAACTATGTCTGCAACTGGCCTACCTGTGCTTGTGCCTACTACACCTACCCAACTAGAAAGGAGCTAGCTGCCTCTATCCCCATGGCTACTACTGCAGTGTCCCACTCCACATGGATAACATGTACCTGTGTGTTTGCCATATCCCTCTCGTGGGTCAGCCCAATGATCATCGCTGCATCTATCTCTCGCTAGTCGTCGGCCCTCCTAAGCTGTGCCTACAGCTCTTGCACCTATCCCCTCAGGTTGGCTATGGCCCTCTCATACACCTCTACCTGCACTGGCCCCTGTGATGCCTCTGCCTATCCTAGCCCCTGTGGCTGGGGCACCTGCTGTGGCACCTGCTGGGGTGGCAGCACCTGCGCCTGCTGCGGTATCTGCTGCTATGCAGCCTGTCCTGGCACTGCCTGCTCAGCTTGAGCTACCCTCCTCCGCTGTCTCAGCCTCTCTCCATCTCTACAATCCCATCCTCCTCGACCCCGTCTTCCTCTACCTCCCCTCCGACCCAGGCCAACCTGTCCCTCCTCCTCTGAATCAGCCTCGTCAATACGAGGCACGAACATGCCAGGTCCTGAGTACCTCAGGAAGGGATGTGCCATCATCCAATCCTCATAGTCTTGTGTAACCCCGGTGTTGGCTATCTCTATCCTCATGTCCCATGCCACATAAGGAGTCTACCAAAACTCTGTCAGGGCCTCCTCATACGAAGCCATTGGCCCCCATCGGACCCTCTCTGCATGTGTCCATGCAAATAGCACGTGTCCCTATGGCATGCCTTACCTCCTGCCAAACTATCTCAACACCCAGCCCACCATCTATCTCTCTAATATGTGTCATGTACGGCCTATCAGCCACCTCGTCTGAAAATAGTATGGCAGCTCATCTCCCTCGTCATCCCAGGGCTCACAATCCAGATATGGTTGCCAGACGACCACATCTACACCGTCCAACATGTGCCTCTAGTACTCTAGCTTCCCCAGCCTGTGCTGGGAAATCACTCCTGCATAGCCATAACTGTATGGCTCTCCTCGCTGCCTCGTGAACACACATATCAGCCTCGTCACCGCTATATGCTCCCACAGCCAAAACTGTAGCAGTAGTACCCCAGCTGACAGACTCGTGCTGCGGTGATACACCACCTGGTGCATGTCATGGTACAGGTGAGCCAGTACATAGACTCCCCATGCATATCGGGTGCCCTTAGTCAGCATCCGCTCCATAATCCATCCCTATCCAATGGGGAACCCATGCGATCTTCTATTGGGGCATACAACGCCTTCGATCAATCTAGCCACGATCCCAAGGAAGTAGTCATAACAATCATATATATCGTGCTAGGGGATGTCCTATCCAACTAGCTTAGGATCATCGAACACTCACCTGCACTCGGCGAGTCCCGCATCCCGCTACGCGTTGTACTTTACCAACTCCCCCTGAATGGGTAAGTGCAGTATCCTGTAGACATCCTCTAGAGTCACGGTCATCTCTTCAGTTAGAAAATGGAAGGTCCCATCCTCACTGTGGGATCTCTCCATGGCAGTTGTCAACAATCCACAGTTCGCCCGCACCTCAGGCATGAAGCAAACGTAGTCCAGACCCATGGCACCAAGTGCCTCTCTGTCGATCTCTGTAAGCATATATCTCTGCAATAAGGGCATAGGAAATGTCTCTCTAGACTGTAGTGTGTCTCGTATCTCCTCCTACAAGCACGCAAAAACAAGGTGTCAATCCAAAGCCACATATACCATACTCAACATATCTACTGAACTATATCAACTAAACTTAGCATTTCAAATTGATCAAAACAGCACACTACATCTCTTGACTAGATTCCTTGCAATCTTGGAGATCACTCATCGATTGACGTGTCAAATAGGATGCTCATCAAGTCAATTTTGCTAAGTAATTTGCTATCTAAGGCAAATGCGCCACTACAGGTGGTAAAAGCACCGTTTCTTTACAAATGCGCCGCTTCTGGTATATGCACCGCTACAATCGATAAATGCGCTGCCAAATAACATATGCGCCGTTATATTGCATGTATGTGCAACTTCAGTGTATGCATCGCCACATTCAACAGATGCGCCGTTAATTTACAAAAGCACTGCCAAACGTGACAAATGCACAGCTTTCACAGATGCACAGCTAAACTAAACATATGCGCTGTGAAATGACAAATGCATCGTTCTGTACTTCGATGCATCTATTTGACCTATTTTCTACTTGCATTTATGACACCCTAATGTGACTCTAGGGAAATTTTTTCAAAGCACATACTAGGGGTCCTGCCTCTGCTAGGCGCCCTAATCAATGGACTCGCTCGAATCAATGCTCCTCATGCGGAATATCAGCTACTTTGGCGGCCATACTACTCCAAGTTTTCTCTAAGCTCTCTATCTCCAATCTAGATCAAACAAGTGTGCAAATGACTAATCTTGTGGACCCAGCTCCTATTTATAGCCTCCAAACCCTATTTCTGGCTAGGTGATGACTGTGACTACTTCCCGCACCCGTTTTCCCTCCAGTTTTCTTCTCGTTTCCCTGAAATGCATCCTTTTTCCTCCAACCTAACCTAACCCCTTCATCTTTGTGAGATTATCCGTCTCAAAATCTTTCACCCTTTTCCCGTCCAATCTCCCGAGGGGGCATCCTATCATCATTAAACTTGTACCAGGGGCAAACTGGGGCATGTATCACTGTCAGACTATCAATTTCTTTGAAACAACGCTGTAAACAACATTGGATCAAAGAGGGGCAAAATGTATACACCTAAAAATGACACGATTCAACTAAATAAATATCCTAAATATTTATTTCGTTCTTCTACCAATTAAATAAATATTCTAAATTTATTTAAGCAGTTCACTATTCCATAATTAAATAAATTCAATTTATTTAATCAAAATCCCTAAATTCTTCTAATATCCTACACAATTAAATAATCCTAAATTATTTAATTAATCCAAATTCCTCTATCCTAAGTTCTAATTCCAAAAATCCACCTCATACTTACACCTCACTTTTCCACCTCACCTTGTCCACCTCATCGGGTTGCACATGTAATTAAATATATTAAATATTTAATTACCTTGTTTTCCCTCACCCACATGGCCTATTTCTTCTCAAATCAAAAGTTAGTTAACTAATCAATCAGAAGTGTTAACTAACTAGTCAATTGAGTTAATCCCTCAATCAATTCAGTCAATCACATAATCCATTCTTCCAACTGACTAATCAAGTTTGTTAACTGATCAGTTAAAGGAGTTAACTCTCCAATCAATGTTGTCAAGTCCCCTCTTTCATGATGGAGATGAGACACTTGTCATATTTCTATTGGTTGCACATTCCTCAACCTCCCTTAGCTGTTGATCGTCACACTTCCTCTCAACCGTTGATCCTCATTCTTCTGAGTCTATAAAAGAAACCTCATCCTCCCATTCTATTCATCCAGGTTATTTGTATTGTTACTCTACAGAATTCTACCCACATGCCTTTGGTACCCCCAATACAATCTACTTGAGATCACCATTTGCTTTGAAGCCTCTCTTCATAGCAATATCTATCAACACAGCCATTTACTACCGACATCCTACAACACAGCTAAAAGAGTGCACTCACTGAGGGCCTACTTCACACCAGCAAAGGATGGTTGTAATAGGTGAACAACAGAAGCTATTATTCAAGGAAGGTTTGCACTGTATTATTCATTACTTCATTTCATTCAATCTTTCTTGTTTTCATTATTCTGTTGATGTTTGGGTTTGATATTGTTCATTTGATTAATCCACATTTTACCCTAACAAGTGTAATACCAAACCAAAGTTCATAAGGAGTCTTACCAGTATTGCTTCTGATTTGAACTCGATTGAGAGTATAGACTATAGTGTTGACAACTTCCCTCCAATAGATCTAGGGAACATTTGCTTCCATCATCATGGTCCTTGATGGTTCCTGGATGGTCCGGTTCTTTCTCTCAACCACTCCATTTTGTTGTGGTGTCCTGGGAGCAAACAATTGTCTTTTTATTCCATGTTTCTAACAAAACTCTATAAACTGACCGGATGTGAATTCTCCACCTCTATCAGACCTTAGACATTTCAATTTCAATCCGGTCTCATTTTCCACCATAGCTTTGAATATTTTGAATTTCTCAAGAGCTTCTAATTTTTCTTTCAGAAAGGTTACCCACATCATTCAGGAATAGTCATCAATTAGCAACATGAAGTATCTATCACCTTGCACACTCCTGATTCTTGCCGAACCACATAAGTCACTATGAACCAAGTCTAATAATCTGGTAGAAGATTGTTCCTTGCTTTTGAATGAGATTCTACTTTGTTTTCCCAATTGACATTCTTTGCATAATCTATTTGTAGGTTTTACCTATTTTGGAAGATCTCTTACAGCCTGAGTATTACTTATCTTGATGATATTATCAAAGTTCACATGACACATTCTTCTATGCCATATGATCAACTTGAACAAATAAGCAACTTTTACCAGTGCCAGCCAAGTGAAAGATGTTACCTTTTGTTTAGGTACTGGATGCAATCTTTGATCTAGAACTTTCAAAGATTTTGCACTTTCCATTCTTGAATCTGAGATCATAGCCTTTGTCCACCAATTGTCCAACAATGAGAAGATTGTGTTTTAACCCTTCAACTTACAATACATTACTGGTTTTGTTCTTTCCATCAAAAGAAATAGTTCCTCTACCTCTGATTTTGCCAACAGAGTTATCACCAAACTTTACCACTCCTCCTTCATATCTCTCCAAATCTATGAACTTGTTTTTGTCACTTGTCATATGGTGAGAGCAACCACTGACAATGATCCAATCATCCTTCTCTTCAACTTGGGAAGCCAGGGCTTTTTCTTCAACTCTATGATTGATAGATTCAGAGGGCATTGAATCTTCTTCCTTGATGGCAATGAACACCCAGTCACTTCCGGATTTGTCTCCTTTTTCTAACTCATCATCTGTTACTCCTTCATCATCTCCTTCATGAACATAATAACAATTCTTCTGGAATCTTGGTCTATTACTGTTTGGCCTAGAAAATCTTTCTGGACACTTTGATGCAAAATGACCAATCTTATTGCAATTAAAACACTTAAAAGGCAATTTTCCTTCATACATACTGGATACTCTTGGCATTCTTTTTGCAATAAGAGCTTAAAGATGAGCAGTTTCAGCTTCTTCTTCTTCGAAGTCTTTTCTTGCATTTTCATACCATGATAGGTTTCTTAAAGAGTTTTCTCCCAGATCAAACCTTTATTTCCCTTTTACAGAGACACTGGCTTTGAATGTAGATTCAGTCTTTGGAGGATCATCTCCAAACTTGACCATTTCAAAAGAAGCCAACTTACCAACCAATTGATCTCTTGTGACTGTTGTGTGGCCTCTGAATTCTTTGATTGTAAAGGCCTTGATTTTATAAGAAGTAGGAAGGGATCTAAGAACTTTGCCAATGATCTCTTATTCACTGAGGGTTCCACCTACATTTCTAATTCCACAAACCAGCTCATTCACTCTTGTCATAAAAGAGGTAATATTTTCATCATCTCTCATATTCAGTTTCTCAAATTTCCCTTTTAGACTTTGTAACCTTGCACACTTAACATATTGGTCTCCTTCATGCAAGAGTTCCAGTTTATTCCAAATATCAAAGGCAGTTAGTAGATCAATAACATTTGAGAGCTCTGAGTCAGATAATGCACTTAGAAGAGCCTCTTTGGTCTGCAGATTGTTTTCAGCATCTGTGATTTCATTTGGGGTTGTCGGACCACCCTGTGGAGGTACATACTGTTTTGTAACCATGGACCAGTACACCAATCCCATACACTATAAGTGACATTTCATGCGACCTTTCCAAAGAGCGAAGTTGGTTCCATCAAACTTCAGACTATCCTTCTTGTAAGATGGCATCCTAGATCTCCTCAAGCAGTTAAGCTCTTTTAGAGGAACTTGGCTCTTATACCAATTCTTAGATTTAGGGCAGACAACTAAGAGGGGGGTGAATCAGTTGTCCAAAACTTTTCTTCCTTTTCAACACTTATATTCACTTAGCAATATAATAATAAATCAAACATGAAACTTAATGCATTTAATCAAGAGCAGAAACACATCAACACATGAGACACCAAGATTTTAACATGGAAAACTCGATTAAGGGAAAAACCATGGGGTGACTAACCCAAGATTGTATTCTCTATTAGAAGAATAGAAAGAATAAAATGGCACATGCCAATTAGGGCTCACTTCCCGAGTACACTGCTCACAAGAGGCTCACTGCCTACAAGAGACACACTGACTACAAGAATAAGTATTACATACTTAAACTGGTAAATAGCATCTTCACCATGCTTGAGTCAGTTCCATTTAAGCCCAATCCTTCTGCTCTTCCTTTCACTCTTCTCTTCGCTACCACACACTCATCTCCACAAGTCACACTCTAAGATGACTTCACAATCCCTTATTTATACATGACATCAACTTAGGAACAAACATCTAAGTCAGCAAACACCCACAAGAACATCCATAGGATGAGTAACTCATCCGGTCAGCCAACCTAAAGAAGAACACCTTCATCCAGAAGTATATCTTTAATTTTGGGCTCCAACTCTAATGTGGACCATCAACACGAACTGAACATGATCCAAGGACCTCCACAAGCTTGCCTGAATCACTAGGAACATCTGCACTTCCTCTACTTACTGAAATCTCTCTCTCCTGCATCCAGTGCCTCAAGAACACAGTCTGCCATTACTGTCACAAAGGAATAGATGCTTCTAGACCTTCAAATCATGAATAAATCTATATGCCTCATCATAAGGACTTCCCCAATACTCCTTCCAATCCGCAAGACAAGATAATGCATTTCCAGATCTCACCGGACCTTTCTGTAACAATCTGTCACCTCTAAACATCTACCGGAACCAGTTCTACTTGAGCGATCACAACTTCTTCATATCTTCATGTGGACCTCTGAAATCTCTACAAACCCTTTAATCCGCATCCTCTGATCCTTAACCTATCTTGAGCTTTTACCTTGCTATCATCACTATTCTTCAGTATTCCTGATTGAGACTAATTTTCTCAGTATCGTCAACAAATAACTCATTCAATCCTTATCATTAATGCAAGAGAAGTATGTTGACATCAATGACAATACTAGTTAGGCCCATACTTGCAACATGACATACTCATAGGATTGATGCTCAATGATCCTGATAGTCTCACATTGCACTAGAAGCCATAAAATCTAATGCACATCCTTTAATGTGAATACCATCTCTCCCATTAGAAGATGAAAGGTAGAGGTGTCCACATCCCATTGCTTCATGAGTGCCATCAACATCATAAAATGATACCTAACGGTAGGCATCGTGTAAACCCACCACAAACCAGCATCCCTAAAAAGTACCTTGTTAGAAGTAGATAATGTCTCAATGTGGCTACACAACAATGTGTACATGTTCCCACTTGCATGCTCACACACCATTGGGGGCACCTGAAATCACACAATTTAATCAAACTATGTCACTATCACATCATCAAAGAATCAAAGTCAAATGTCAACATCAGAATTTAGCTAGTTTATCCTGGACACTAGACCTAGAAAGGACATTAGCGCCCCAGGTAGACATTCACAATCTACAAGGCCTAGTTTGACACAAAAAATGATAAAAATCATTAGAAACTAAATGCAAAGAGAGGATTTCATACTCACCTTGTCCTCATGCACGGCCCATTCTACGCAAACCATTAGTGCCTCCAGCCTAGGTGGTCAATATGTCCATCAACATGGCATGACTGCTCCTATAAGTCACTTGAGATTCTCCAAGCTTCTCCAAAAGTGACATGGTGAAATGAATGGTGAGAAAGTGAATTCCTTTTACTACTTCTAGTAAACCAATCAAATTCCATCTTGCTATTTAGGGTCAAAAATCAAAATTATCAACAATTTTGAAACATATTTTTTTTGGGTGATGCAAGATTGCCCTTACACCACTGGATGCTCCTGCATCAGACACCCAGGGTAATTTGAGAAGTGACCCTGTCACGTCTCAGGTGTTTGTGTGAGGAAAACCCAAATGGTCAACCTCTGCCTTAGACAACCAAGAAGAATCTTCAACTAGTCTTCCTTTCCATTTCACTAGATATTCTTCATATTGCCTGTTCTGGGTACTTCTTCCCACATGGCTATCCAAGATCTCTTCTATCTCCTCTGTTGAAGTAGATGCCAGAATACTCCACTGTTCTTCTGTTGTTCCATCCTCTGTACCACCCTCATGATATTTTGTTAAATCAACAATGTTGAACACAGGGGAAATATTAATCCCACTCGGCAGCTCTACCTCATATGCATTTCCTGAATCATGTTTCTTCAAGATTCTGCAAGGTCCAAATTTCTTCATTTTCAACTTATTCTATGTTCCAACTGGGAACCTTTCTTTTCTCAAGTAAACCACAACTTCATCTCCTACCTAGAACTCCTTATACCTCATTTTCTAATCTGCCTTAGCCTTGTACTGAATATTCATCTTATTAATGTGCTTTCTCACCTCTTCATGCAAATTCTTTAGATGTTCTGCAAAATCTTCAGCCTCGACACTTGTCTTTTCTCTTGTGTCCAGATTCCTTAACTCTAAAGCATTTCATGGACTATTTCCATATACAACTTGGAATGGTGATTTACCAGTACTCCTATTGACATAATTGCTGTAAGCAAATTCTACCTGTGGTAAAATCAAATCCCATCCCTTGGACTTATCTCCTAGTAAGAATCATAGTAGGTTACCCAAACTCCTATTCACCACTTTTGTCTATCCATCAGTCTGTGGATGGTGTGTAGAACTGGACTTCAAATCTATCTTCAACTTCTTCCATAATGTCCTCTAGAAATAACCAACAAACTTGGTATCTCGATCTAAAACTATGCTCTTTGGTAGACCATGTAATCTCACCACCTCTCTAAAAAATAATTCAGCAATATGAATAGCATCATTAGTCTTCTTGCAAGGAATAAAATCTGCCATCTTTGAAAATCTGTCCACCACCACAAAAATGGAATCATGTCCTCTTTGTCTCCTTGGTAAACCAAGAACAAAATCCATACTGATATCATCCCATGGCTTCTTTGGTACAGGTAATGGCTGATATAGACCTGTGTTCTGACTTGCTCCTTTTGCCATTTGACATACTCTGCAACTCTACACAAATCTCTTCACATCCTGCTACAACTATGGCCAATAATAATTTTCACCAACAATAGAAATGGTCTTATCTTGACCAAAGTTTCTAGCCAATTCTCCACTATGCTTCTCCTTAATCAGGTTCTCTCTCATGGAACCCCTTGGAATGCACAACTGGCTTCCTCTAAACAACATGCCATCTTCGATTATAAAATCCAACCATTTTATCCTATCCAAAGTAACAGGTTCCAAACAAGCTTTCCAGGCCTCTGCAAAATCTGGATCCTTAGGATACAAAATTTTGAGCTCATCGAACCCAACAACCTCTATCTTCATTTCTGTCAACAAATTTTTCCTTCTTCTCAAGGCATCTGCAACTTTGTTGGACTTCCCACTCCTGTGCTTCAAAACAAAAGTATAGCTCTGCAGAAACTCAACCCATTTTAAGTGCCTTTGGTTCAACTTCCCTTGACTATTAAGATATTGCAAAGCCTAATGATTAGTATATAAAACAAACTCTTTTGGCAACAAATAATGTCTCCATTTCTTCAAAGCTTGAACTATTGCATAAAATTCCTAATCATAAACATAATACTTTTTCTTGGCATCAGTAAGCTTCTCACTAAAATAGGCAATGGGCTTACCTTCTTGGCTCAAAACAGCTCCTATACCACTACCACTAGCATCACAATCTACCTGAAATACCTTATTAAAATCTGGAAGTGCCAAAATAGGTTGTTCTACGACTTTCTGCTTCAATGTATCAAAGCTCTTATCTACTCTGTTAGTCCATCTAAACTCTTTTCTATCCCCTCTCATTGTCTCAGTTAGGGGTGCACAAATGCTACTAAAATTCTTGATAAACTTTCTATAAAAACTTGCCAAACCATGAAAAGATCTTACCTCTGTTGCACTCCATGGCGTAGGCCTTTCAATGATAGCTGTTAGTTTTTCTAGGTCCATCTTAAGACCTTCCTTTGAGAGAACAAATCCCTGGTATACCAACTCCTTCTTTGCAAAACTACATTTCTTTAGATTAATCAGCAACTTCTCTTCCCTCAGCTTCTCTAGAACTCTTCTAATATGCATCAGATGCTCAACCCAAGTCTTACTAAAAATCAAAATATCATCCAAATAAACAATAACAAAACTTCCCAAAAATTCTTTCAGTACCTCGTTCATGAGCCACATGAATGTGCTTGGTGCATTGGTTAGCCCAAATGGCATGACTAACCACTCATACAAACCTTCCTTTGTCCTGAAGTCTGTCTTCTATTCATCTCCTTCTCTGATACGGATCTGGTGATACCCACTCTTTAGGTCAATTTTTGTGAAGTACTTGGCTCCACTCAAATAATCCATGATGTCATCCATTCTTGGCAATAGAAATCTATACTTGATCCTTATCTTATTGATGGCTCGAGATTCTGTACACATCCTCCATTCTCCATCCTTCCTTGGTGCTAGTACCATAGGTACCACACATGGACTTAGGCTCTCCCTTATCAGTCCCTTCCTCAACAACTCCTAAACTTGTTTGTTCAGCTCTTCATTCTCTATAGGGGTCATTCTGTGGGCTACCTTGTTTGGCAAACTGGCTCCTAGTATCAAATCCATTTGATGACTTATCTTCCTTACTAGTGGTAAAACTTTTGGTACATTATCAGAGATAATGTCCTGGGACTCTTCCAACATATCTGAAACTTCTACTAGTACATCTTCATAGTTCTCTTGACTAATCTTAGGAATCAATGCAAAGCAATGACACTCATGCTTCATACCCTCCAAAAATTTCCTACCATCTACCAAGCAAATTCTGGCAGTACTACATACCTTTTCTTCCACCTCCTTCAAGGGCTTCAACTTATAACAAACTCCATCCTTTGTTAGGGAATATGTGTTTGCACAGCCATCATGGACAGCACTCCTATCATACTGCCATGGCCTCTCCAACAGCATATGACATTCATCCATCAGTATGATATCACATAGCACCTCATCATGGTAGTCCCCAATCTTGAACTTCACTAAACACTGCTCATTGACCAAAGCTCTATGGTCCTTTTGCAACCATGCAATCCGATATGGATGTGGATACTTTCTTCTTGTCAGCTTCAACTTGTCAACCATCTCTTCTGAAACAAGATTGTCAGTACTTCCACTATCAATAATAATGTCACAACACTTACCTTCACATTTGCACCTTGTGTGGAATAAACTCTTCCTCTGATTTTGCTCTTTTTTCTCATTCAGCAAAGTTCTTTTAACAACTAGGGTTTTTCCCCTTTCAGCATCTTCAAAATGCTTAGACTATGCATCTTCATCTACAGGTGCAACTCATGCATAACCTTCAGGTCTTCTATTTGTCCTTCCTTGATGTTCCAGACACTCGAATGCTCGATGCCCTTCTTCTCTAGATTAGAAATAGGTTCCTCTAAAACCTCCTCTTCTAGATCCTTGCCCAGTTCTGCCTCTTCCTCTTCCTCTTTGCTCACCATTGTTCTGGTCACGAGGGCGGTAGACATTATCCCCTCTCTAATTTTGACTAGTGCCAGCTTTTTCACTTTCTTTTTGATCTTCATTACGGCCTCCATAGGGCCTTCCACTAGTCCTTCCGCCTTGACCTCTTCCCCTTTGCTTGCTGTCAAATCTTTTATTTAGCTTCTCTACCACCTTCAGGGAAAATTGGTATGCATCTTCTATGGTGGTCATTCTCAATAGGCTCAGCTCCTCTTGAATACTCGGCCTCAACCCATTAATGTTGAAGAGACCTAATGTCTCAAGTTACTGCTTGGAACCTCATTCATTCATTGATTTTGTACATAACATGTACTTGTTCATCGTTCATAGTTCATTAGTAAGTTTTGAACTATCGGTGAACTCTTGAACTTTGCTCGTTCAGTAGGTTCAATGGTTCAATGGTTTAGTAGGTTCAATTGTTTAGCAGGTTCAATAGTTCGATGGTTTAGTAGGTTTGATGGTTCAGCAGGTTTAATGTTTTGATGGTTTAGCAGGTTCAATAGTTCAATAGGTTCAATGGTTCAATGGTTTAATGGTTAAACAGGAACAACTGATATGTGATATGTTTATCGGCATAGTGTTGGCCATCGACTGAACTTGTGATAGTTACTCCGATGGTCTTCTATTACTTATATGAAGGATGAAGGCTTGGATGTCGGTGGGACAAGGAATCATCGGTGTGAATGGTGGAGTGGTCGCCGATGGTTTTCCGATGAGCCTTAGACTGGTATTGTTGGCAAAAAAATTGCCAACGATAGTCTTACTGAGTGTTTGAGTATATATACTAGGATATCAAATGCGAACTAGTGAATGTGGGACTAAAAGTCTCACATGAATACGAACAATCGAGTGATGGTTGGAATAGCAATGCTGGGTCAATTAGAATGAACAGTTAGGATAAAAGTTAAAAATGCTTTTGCTCTTGAAGATTGTGTTATATACAGGTTCGGTGAGGTCGTCAATGTATAATTAACATTCTATCAAATTGTTCATTCTGTAAATATACAGAGGAAATGAAATGTGTATATGATTTGAGAATCAATACCTGAGCGAGAAGGCTGCGATCTTTATTGTAACTTTTAAGCTTATTGCAAATAAAGATTATCTCTCTTGTGGTGGTGGGTTTTTTACTCGAAAGGGTTTTCCCACATACATCTGGTGTTGTTCTTTATTATCTTGTGTGTTTATTCTGTACTTTTCTTGTGTGTTCATCTTTGTATTTGAATTTAAAGTTACTTGTCTACATTATCCCCTTTGAATTGACATTAGGGAAGTTGTATTTTGCACCTCTGCTTTCCTTACAAGTGGTATCAGAGCTTAGCCAATTGTGTTATCCTTGTTGGTAGGTTGGATTTTTTGTGTCAGTTCTATGAGTGGGAGTTCTGTAGACATCTATTTTGTTAAATAAGATGGCAAGTACATCAGGAAAAATAGACATTGAAAAGTTCAATGGCACAAACTTTGAGTTATGGAAGCTTAAGGTTGAAGATGTGTTGGTTGACAGAGATCTTTGGGTTGCTATGTCTGGGACTAAACCTTTAGGCATGAAGCAAGAAGATTGGGACCTAGCAAATAGGAAAGCTAGAGGATTGATAAGATTAAGTCTAGCGGATTCTGTTCTATTGAACATCCATGAGGAGAAGACTGCAAATGCTTTGTGAAAAAAGTTGGGAGATATTTATCAGGGCAAGTCCTTGGTAAATAAACTTTTCCTCAGAAAGAAATTATACTCTCTGAAGATGGATGAAGGAGCATCTATAGTAGAACATCTAAACACTTTTAATACTTTTGTTGCACAGTTGAATTATGTAGGTGTAAAAATAGAAGAGGAGGACCACTGTATGCTTTTGTTGTGTTCCCTACCTAACTCATGGGATCATCTTGTAATGGCTATTGGAAGTGCAACAACTACGTTTACAACTGAAGCTGTTGCTGCCTCGCTATTATCTAAAGAGATGCAGAGGAAATCTTCTGAGATGGCCAAAGAGGCCCTGTCTATTCAAGGTAGATCAAAGGAAAGAGACAAGAAGAAAGACAAGAAGTCTAAGTCCAAATCAGAGGGGAGATCAAAATCTCCTGGTAAAAAGTCCAAGGTGAAGTGCTGGAATTGTGGGCAGAAAGGACACATCAGAAAAGATTGCAAAGAGGAGAAAAAGGAGAAGAAGAAGAATTTCTCTGACACCAATTCTTCTCAAAGTGATGCTGATGCCTTCATTGCATCCTTGGCAACACCTGCATTGGAAGATGTACAGTTGGTGGATTCATGAGCATCTTTTCATATGACAACTCACAGAGAATGGTTCACTAAGTATGAACTGCATGCTAGTGGGAAGGTGTTCCTAACAAGTGATTCAACACTAGAAATTGTTGTCCGAGGAAGAGTTAGAATCTAGTTCCTGGATGGCAGAATAAAGGAAATGAATGGAGTACTACACATACCAAGTCTAGCTTGAAATTTACTTTCTGTTAGTAAGCTTAATGATGTTGGAGTGCAAGTTACTTTTGTGAATGGTGATTGTAAGATGACTAGATGTTCTATTGTATTAGCAAAGGGTGAATGCATTAGAACTTTGTATAGGTTAGATGCTAAACCAGTGTGCTGTAATAATGTCTCTGAAAAATCTGAAAAAGCTACTATTGTAACACATGATGCAACCTCTATGGATGTTAAACTCCCTATAGAGAAAATAATGCTCTAGCATCATAGACTTGGTCACATAGGTGAAAAAGTTTTAAAAATTTTGAAAAACAAAAACCTGGTAGATGGACTGATTAATTGTAATCTGGAATTTGATTTTTCCAAACATTGCATATATGGAAAACATAACAGTGTATCTTTTTACTCTAGGTCTCATAAATCTTCTGGTGTTCTGGACTATGTACATTTTGATGTTTTTGGTCTAGTTGATGTTCCTTCTCTATCTAAATCAAGATACTACGTATTGTTTATTGATGATTATTCAAGGAGGGCGTTTGTATATTTTTTGAAAAAAAAATTAGAAGTGTTTAGTCAGTTTAAAGAATTTAAAAATCTTGTGGAAAATCAGTCTGGTAGATAAATAAAATGTTTGAGAACGGATAACAATGATGAATATTGCAATGCAGATTTTAATAAATTTTGTCTTGATCATGGAATAAAAAGGCATAAGACTACACCTTATACTCCATAGCAAAATGGAGTTACTGAAAGGTTAAATCGATCATTGATGGAGAAAGCAAGAAGTATGTTGAGTTATGCTAGTCTTGAACAAAGATTCTAGGCTAAGGTAGTTGCTACAGCTTGTTACTTGCTGAATCGTTCTCCTACTTTGGCATTGGTTGATAAGACACCTATGGAAGCATGGTCTGGAAGGAACCCTCTCTAAGACATATCTGTGTCTTTGGTTGTGAGGCATATGCTCATATTCCTGAGGTAAAAAGATCTAAGTTGGATAACAAGGTAGTCAAATGTATCTTTATTAGCTATGGAGTCGGTGTTAAAGGGTACAAGCTTTGGAATCCTGAAACTAAAGAGGTAATTTACAGCAGGAATGTAATTTTCAAAGAGCTAAAACCTTTGGTTATTGATCCTTAGCCAGAGAAGATAGAAGAGAATAAAGAAAAGAGTGTTGTTAATATTCCTCCAACTCCTGTAAAAGAGGAACAACAAGCACCAAGTGTAGATGGTTCAGAAGTGAGTTTGAGTATCTCTGAAGATTTAGATCCAGAGCAAGAACCTGAACCTGCACCTCAACCATTGAGGAGGTCTACACGTGAAAGAAGACAACCACATAGGTATGGATTTTTAGTACTTGATTCAAGTTGTGCCTATGCTTTGCTAACTGATACTGATGAACCTAGGACTGTGAAAGAAGCCATTAGTTTACCTGATTCAGATTCTTGATTGGAAGCCCTGGATAGCGAAATGTCATTATTGGAGAAAAATGGAACCTGGGATCTGGTGCCCTTGCCTGAAGGTAGAAAACCTGTGGGCTGTAAGTGGGTATTTAAAAAGAAATATGGTCCAGATGGTCATATTGAAAAGTACAAGGAAAGCCTAGTTGCTAAGGGGTATTCCCAAAAGGAAGGTATAGATTATGGAGAAATCTTTTCTCTTGTAGCTAAGCTAACATCCATTAGATTTCTATTGTCACTTGCAACAGTGTATGACTTTGAAATTGAGCAGATGGATGTGATGACAATATTTCTTCATGGGGACCTTGAAGAAGAAATTTATATGTCCCAGCCAAAGCATTTTGTAGTAAAAGGTAAAGAACATCTGGTATGTAAACTTAAAAAGTCTCTTTATGGTTTGAAGCAATCTCCTAGAATGTGGTATCAAAAATTTGATATGTATGTTTTATCTTTGGGATATGTGAGATCTAAATTTGATCATTGTGTCTATTATAAAATTGATGGTTATAAGATTCTTATAATTGCACTGTATGTGGATGACATGTTATTCATTGGCAATGGTAAGGGAATCTCAAAATTAAAATCTCAGTTGTCCTTGAAATTTGAAATTAAGAATCTGGGGGTAGCCAAGTACATTCTGGGAATGGAAATCAAAAGGGATAGATCCAAGAGAAAGATTTGGCTCAGCCAGAGCAAGTATATTACTAATGTTCTTGATAAATTTAATATGTCTGATTGCAAATAGTTAGTTATTCTAGTTTTGCAAGGAATGAAACTATCTGTTGAAGATTGTCTAGAATCTTTGAGTGAAATTGATGACATGAAAAAAGTGCCTTATGCAACTATTGTTGGTAGTTTAATTTACGCAATGGTCTATACCAGACCAGACATTGCCTAAGTAGTGGGAGTTTTGAGCTAGTTTATGGCAAATCTAGGCATATCACATTAGGATGTTGTGAAGAGAGTCATGAGATATTTGAAGGGAACTTCTGACTATGCTATTTGCTATCATGGGAACTTAGTTGGATCTCAGAAATCTATCAGTATTTAGGGATATGTTGATTCTAATTGGGTAGGGGACATTGATAGTAGAAGATCCACCAGTGGATATGTATTCATGTTAAATGGTGGTGCTATCAGTTGGATGAGCAAACGGCAGGCTATAGTCACTTTGCCACAATAGAGGCAGAGTACATGGCAGCTACTCGTGCATGCCAAGAAGCCATTTGGTTGAAGAGTTTGTGTTCTGATGTTAGTTTTGATGCAGGGCATATACAAATTAATTGTGATAGTCAAAGTGCTATCTGTTTCACGAAAAATACTACTTTTCATGCTAGGACAAAACATATTGATGTTCAATATCACTTTGTTCATGATATGGTGGAAGACAAAAAGGTAAAGCTAGAAAAGGTTGATACTTTGGATAATGTTGCAAATGCATTGACTACACCTGTGAGCACAACCAAGTTCAAATGGTGTTTAGATGAGATGGGTCTTCAGGCTCATAATTCTCAGTAATCGTATGAGGTTTAAGAGGTAGCAGTAATCTCTTCAACAAGTGGGAGATTGAAGAGACCTAATGTCTCAAGTTACTGCTTGGAACCTCATTCATTCATCAATTTTGTACATAACATGTACTTGTTCATCATTCATAGTTCATTGGCAAGTTTTGAACTATCAGCGAACTATTGAACTTCACTCATTCAGCAGGTTCAATGGTTCGATGGTTCAACAAGTTTAATGGTTCGATGGTTCAATAGGTTCAATAGTTTGATGGTTCAACAGGCTCAATATTTCAACAGGTTCAATGGTTCAACAGTAACAACCGATATGTGATATGTTTATCAGCATAATGTTGGCCATCGGCTGAACTTGTTATAGTTACTCCAATGGTCTTCTATTACTCTAATGAAGGATGACGGCTTGGACGTCGGTCAAACAAGGAATCATTAGTGTGAATGGTGGAGTGGTCGCTGATGGTTTTCTGATGAGCCTTAGACTAGCATCATCAGCAACAAAATTGCCGATGATAGTCTTACTAAGTGTTTGAGTATATAAACCAGGATATCAAACATGAACTGGTGAATGTGGGACTAAAAGTCTCACATGAATACAAACAGTCAAGCGACGGTTGGAATAGCAATGTTGGGTTAGTTAGAACGAACGGTTAGGATAGAAGTTAAAAATAGTTTTACTCTTGAAGACTATGTTATATACAGGTTCGGTGAGGTCATTAATGTACAATTAAGATTCAATCAAATTGTTCATTCTGTAAATATACAGAGGAAAAGAACTGTGTATATGATTTGAGAATCAATGCTTGAGCGAGAAGGCTGTGATCTTTATTGTAACTTTTAAGCTTACTACAAATAAAGATTGTCTCTCTTGTGGTGGTGGATTTTTTACCCGAAAGGGTTTTCCCACATACATCTGGTGTTATTCTTTATTATCTTGTGTGTTTATTCTGTACTTTTATGGTGTGTTCATCTTTGTATTTGAATTAAAAGTTACTTGTCTGCATTATCCCCTTTGAATTGACATTAGGGAAGCTATATTCTGCACCTCTACTTTCCTTACAAATGTAACAGGCTACCTTCTCCTTGTTGGGCTTTGCATGACCAGTTCTGATACTAATCTTATAAAATTCTTTTGTATACTCCTTAACAGACTTATTTTTTTGCTTTAGTCCTTGCATCTTCTTCAACAACTCCATCTCATAGTCCCCAAGAATGAACTACTTCTTCAGTTTCTCCACCATCCAATCCCATATGGTGATCTTTCCTTTTCCTCTTCTATTTCTCTCTAACTGGACATCCTTCCACCAAATATTGGCATGGCCCTTCAATTTTGTTTTTGCAAACTTGACCTGATCTGGGTCTTCTACATCTTTATACTCAAAGTATTCCTCCATGTCATTGATCCAATCAATAAGTTGTTCTAGATTCAAATCTCTATAATATGTAGAAACTTCGATCCTGGGCCTCTTTCCAATCTTCAAAATGGCCCTCAATAACCTAACTTCTGTAGGATCTACTACAGCTTCTTGTTCTTCCTCAGATAGCTCTTCTTTAGCTTCATCCTTGCTTTCTTCTCTTGCTCTCGGATCAAACCCTCTTTACAGCTCCTCTTGCAATGCATCGATCTGCCTTTGTAGGGCTCTATAACCCTCTTTTGTCAAAGCATTCCTCCCAACATGATTTCTTTGTGGAGGCATCTTGGTCTCTGCAACAAACCCACAACCTTAGGTCCTAGTGCAAACTGCCTCACGGTCAACGATCTATCTACACACTCAGGAACCCTTGCTCTGATACCACTTGATGAAGGGGGTAAATCATAAAATGCACAACAACAAAAATTGCACATAGAAAATAGAACTTTCTTTATTGATTTGGACAACTTATTACATTACAGAAGCTCAAATACAATAAGAGGAATCAACCCTCCACAGGCTGCAACACATTACAGCTTCCTATTCCCAGACTCTAGAATCATCTGCCCTCTGCAACCCCAAATTAGCTAAGGTTTCTATTTTCCCACCTATTCTTGACTCTACACTTCCCCCTTAACTCTAATACTACCTAGGGTTCCCAAAAATGGTTATTAATAGCTTTTTGGTAGCCAACAACCTAATTTTGAAATTTGCATCTCCCTCCAAAAATAGGTCAACATCCGGGAGCCATAAATTTTGATCCGGGTGTCCAATTGACAAACTGTTTTATGTGTCGAAAAGATTGCGGAGTGCTCCATGCACTAAGAATCAACTCTACTAGTTCTGGGCCCATACAAGATGGTTTAGTGCCTCAAACCTAAGTTTGAATAATTTTTAGGCATTTTTTGGGAAACAAAAACTTTAATATCTTTCAGCTTGCAAATGATCTTTGCGTGATTCCTTTGCCAAAGGTCTTATATTTTTTTATGTAACTTCCTATAAATTTTCACTTCAATCCATGCCCAAATGCAAACTTTCTAAAAATAGAAGGTTACTATTTTTAGCAGTTTAGAAAAACTGAAAGTCCTACATCATTATTCAAGTGATTATGGAACCATAACCACAAATTTTGAAAAGAATGGAACTAACATCAATAATTTTGAAAAACATCTTTTTTTGGGTGATGCAAGATTGCCCTTACACCACTAGATGCTCCTGCATCACAAATATTTCTGGTTGATGCAAGATTGCTCTTAAACTAGGGATGCTCCTGTATTAGGTGTAGACTCTAAGTGATATGGTGAAGAAAGAGATTGATATGGTGGAGACCACCCTCTCCAATAATTGAAGATGCTTGGTCCTATGTCAATAAGTTCTATAGTTGCCCCTCAAGCAAGCTAGTCATGGTGCAATTTATGAGTAGAACTAACATAGCATGGAAACTGAATGACATCTCAGAAATACATAAGGCCAATGAGGAATGTAAAGGAAAATTAGATTTAACTGGACAAATAATAAAGGTAATGTAGACCTATATTCATCAACTAGTCTATTAGGGATTGCCCTCACCAATAGATGAGAATCAAAAAGTGTTTGCACATGACAAATTTCTAGAGCTAGTGAATGAAAAGAGCCAAGAAGAAACTTTATAGATTGATTATCCTCATTTCATTTTCTATGGGTCTACCATATCCTTAGGGAGAGAGAAAGATACTCAAGGCAAGAGAGAAAGAGACTCAAGGAGAGAGGAAGAGAGAGACATAGGGAGACAAGAAGAGGTATACATAGGTGGGGAGAGAGATAGAGAGATAGTGTGAGAGATATGTTTGGAATAATTAACATTTCACCTTCTGTATGTTTAAAATTTTTCATTACCTTAGTTTCACGTTTTATATACATTTGACATTATATGTGTAGTTAGGGGGGAGAGAAAAAGAGTTCAAGAAAGAGTAGAAGAGAGGATGATAGAGAGACCAAAAGCTTTAAGAAATGTTCTCATGTTTCAATCTAGGTAAAATTTTGACTAAAAACCTGGAAAAAGGCATATCACATGATTTTGGCCCATATGCTCTATTTTATTCCCCTGTTCTATGCTTTTTATGACATGTAAAGATACAATTGATGCTTTTGAAGTTCTACAATGATTGGGTAACAAAATTGGTTCACTTTTTTTTCGTGTATCAATATAGAAAATTCCAATTACATGTTTTTAAATCAAATTTGATATTGCAAATCATTGTTTTCATGTTTTGTTGAACTGCAACACTTGATTGAACAAATTAACTAGTTTTTTGTCTTACATTGACAAAAAAATATGACTATACATGTTTTTTTGAATTGAAAATCATATACTATTAATTCAAACTATCACAGTATAGTCAGCATGGCCCAAGAAGCCATAGAAGTAGAAAGTTACATCATTTTCAATTCAACCAGGGAAAGCAATTAATACAGTACATTCAACAAAATCACTAAAAAGTTCAGTGCTATATTTGAGAAATAATGGAAACAAATGTAATATTGCTGAGACATCTTTCAAATATATCTTCAACTATTTATTATTATCATCCCTGGTCTCAGAAATTAGCTTGTCTAAACTCCCAGGCTCTCTAACAGTGTACATGTTCATGTTGGCAAGACACACTGCTTTGCTTGATAGGTGTTGTCATTGATGGCAACTAAGATCATCCCAATCATCCTTTCATCCACATAACACAATTTGTTCATACCAAAAGTTAGATTCAAAATTTGTCTAAGTATGGGTAGTTAGAAATAGAGCAGTAATAGGGTCTGATATTTTGGTCTGAATCTCTCCGATGGAAAGTCATGATTAGCTGAAGAGCTAGGGGAGTCATATGCATTGTCAAGATAATCAAAATCTAGATTTTTGTCCTCTGCTGATGAAGGATTCAAAAGATATTAACCTCTAAGTATTGGGTTCCAATTTGGCAGAGCAGATAGAAGAAGAATGGGCCAGCCTTTCAAAAAATCTTGATTTCAGATGTATGGAAGTTGTTTGTTGGACAAATGGTGATGATCAATGATAGTGGATGACATGAGGGATGTTTTTCAAGAACAAGTTTTTGACCACACCTTAATTTATGCATAGATCTACCCAACAGAGTAGAGATTTCATAAAAGTTCTAAGTGTTGTTGTAGCCAACTGGTAAGAGATTGCAAATCAAGATGAGTATATATCTAGCCAATTGTTGTAGATAATTTTGTGTTTTTGGTGTGTACGAATAAGGTGTATGTGAGAAGAGTAGAAATCCTAAGTGCAAATGAAGGCAGAACAGTAAGAAGAGTAGAGCAAAGATGAAATGTGTAAGATCAATTTTTCTACTTAACCAGAACTAAAACTCTTACATGGGTAGATACTATTATTCAATTCAAATCTCTATCATTTTCTTGTAATGTTTCCATAGGTAGTGAGCCTCCATTTGAGTAGTGAGCTCTAGACAGTGAGCCCAAATTCATGTGCATTCCCATTTGTAAAATACTTTTAACAAGGTATTATTTCTTCTGGGTTAACCCCTACCATGGATTTTCCCTTAACTGGGTTTCCACGCCAAAAATCTTGTTGTGCAATGTGTTGATTATGTTTTTTCTTCTGTGTTAATATCATATGCTTTGATGTTTGCATCATTATTCAAATTGACAATAGAGAAAGAAGTTTAAAAGAAAGATTTTGGAGACAATTGATTCACCCCTCCTCTTAGTTGTCTGGGTTAATTCCAACAATTGGTATCAGAGTGAGGTTCCTTTGAAAAGCCTAACATCTTAAGGAAAATATCTTGGAAGAAGTTTCAAATGGGCTCACTCAAAGATCAACTTCAGGTGGCCCTAGAAGAGCTTGTTTAATCTAAAGTAGAAATTAGTAATCTAAGAGGTGAACTCAAAGATTCTGATGATACCATTGAAATGTTAAAAGATAAATTAAAGAAATTTTTGTAAAGGAAAAAGGGGCTACTTTTGCAGCTATCTAGTTTACCTGAAGAAAATGGCATGAATGAAGCTTTGGAAGAAAAGACAAAGGAATGTGAGAAGCTGTCAAAAGAAGTTGTTGTTCTGACAATTGAAATGGAATCCGAGGTGATGAGGTAAACCAAAGAAAGTGAAGATAGAAAGAAAATTGAAGAAGAGCTGAATCAAAAACTAAGAGAAAATTGAAGAATATTGCAAATTGGATAGAATAGCTGGACATCTAGAGTTTGATCTACAAAGAAGTAGAGACAATGAGAGAGAACTTGAAAGGAAAATTGTCATTCTCATACATGACCTAGAAGTTGCAAATGAATATAAGGAGAAGTTCAAGATAAGGACAGAAAAAGGCTGATGACAAGCATGGTCTTGGATATGAGAAAGGTGAAAGCTCTAGATCCGGATAGAGAAATTTTCAACCAAGGAATAAAAAAGACACAACTAGAAAACCTCTGGTAAGATAGCCTAATGCTCAAAGATATCCATCATTCATGGAAATTGTTTCAATTGCAATAGATTTGGTCATAGAGCTGCTCAGTGCAGAAGTAAAGCAAATCAAAATGGTCCATCCTTCTCTCATCAATGCTTCAAATGCAAGAGGTATGGTCATAAATCTAATGAATGTAGAAGTATGATAATGAATAACTCTAATGGCAATTCTTTCAATGGCTACTACTTTTCCTGTAATGGATATGGACACATGGCTAATCAGTGCAAATCAAGAGGAAATCAAGTTTATAAGAAAGGGAATATTGTGTGCTTTAATTGCAATAAATATGGTCATATTGGAAGATTTTGCAGAAGTAGGAACAATGGAAGAAGAGGTCTAGTAAGCAGAAAACTGGATGAGCAGAGACAAGACAAAGGCAATGGAAAACTTGATGTGAATGAGACTCAGAATGAATTAAACATGATATGGGTAAAGAAAATAATTATTAATGACAATATCAGATCCGCACCAGAATCTGGTGCTGAGAATTCCTCCAGGAATTGATTTGGGAGCCTCAGCTCAGGGGGAGCAGCACTGTAAATCAAATTCCCCCAACCAGTAAGTGAGTACCTAGATCTGGCACAATAAGAAAAGGTACCTTGAATTGATTCAGAATAGTTGGAAGGATTTCCAAAAGAAAAGAGGTGGATATGGCAAATTATGGAGTAATTTATGTGAAACTGTTCAACAAACAGAGCAACCAGATGTATTAGGGTAGAGCATTTATTACAAAGACAAATTAGGTGTTGCGAAACATAAAAAGATAATTCATTTCTCATTTAGATTACTTTGCATCAAAAGAAAGCAAGAAGAGAAGTAAATGAGTTTAGAGATGAGAATTTCCAAAAATTGAAGCATGAAGAGGATCTCCAAGCAAAACCCTAATCTGTAGAACAAGGTATTTCTCTTTTCTGCAAAACTTCTTGAATTCTCACTCTTTGCGAATGGATGCACCTTTACTTGTCGATATCATTGAGAGGCCCCGTCCTAAATTTAAGAAACATCCCTATAAATCTGTTGAAGTCGAGCCGCTAGGTGCCTTCTCGAGTGTTCCATATGGGGTTTTACATGTTGAAGACATTAGAGCATACATTCATTGCAATATAGAAGAATTTGGGAATCTAAAACTGATGGAGATGTTTAAGAACCATATGAAAGATGACAATTACCAATTGAGACCTGAATTTGAAGCCCTTGAAAGCAAACACTTTTTGCAAATGATTGAATTTATGTCTTTTGATGAAAATGAATGGGTTCGATACATCTTAAGTTGAATGGGAAAAGCACAAAGCTGTGTTACACTTTTATAAAGGAAACGACCAATGCTGATCCAACTTTTAAACTTGAATCACTAAAAATTGACATATATGTTTTGAATTTTGAAATGATGTAAACTAATAAAATATTTATTTTTTAGTATATTTTATGTTTGTATTTTTAAAAAAAATTAAAAAATTTATTTGAATATAGTTTTTAATAAATTGACACTATAATTTAGTTGTTGATAAAATGCTAAAAAATGAAGTTACATGAGACGTCAATCTTTATATAGTAAATTTTATTATTTTTTCTTCAATTTTTTTTATGTGTATTTATAACGTGAAACTTTAGTGTATGGATATATTTTTTTTCAATTTTCATAAATATATATTTTTAAATAAATAATAAAATGTACATGTATTAAAATGTAGTTGTTTCCATTCGACATAAACTTTCATATTAACTATTTATCTAAAATAGAAAAAAAAATTATACCATCTTGATATAGATTCTTTTATCTAGTGCAACTTATTTTTTTCAATTTTTTTTTAATAAGTTTTACTATTTTTCCTTATCATGGTAATCCACTTAATGTTTTGTGTTGATAACCTACGTTTGGTAAAAATAGAAAGGAAAACATAAATAATAATTAAACTATTAATATATATATATATATATATATATATATGTATATATATATTTGAAAACTAAACTTATAGATCTACAAAAGGGTATTTTATATTTTTTAAAAATTATTATTTACATGACTAGAAGTTGTTGAAATATCAAGTTTTTCAAATAATTTTATTTTTTTGGCAAATTGGCCTCATCGTGGTGCTACATATGAATTTACCCAACAATTTTAGTTGGAAAAGTTGTGGACATATCTAACTTAGCTAGAATGAATCTTACAAGATCATATGTTTGACCAAAATTTATTTTTAGTTAGAAATACTTCAATTCACTTGTGCTGATAAGTTGGCTGAAAGTGTGACACAACTTTGTGCTTTTACCCGAATACATGATGAATTATATTGCTAATGAGACCATTTAAGATTACAAAGGATGTTATTAAGATTGTAACTAAGTTAAACTCCTCTAGCAGATTACCCATGTTCAAAGCTGTGAAAAACTAGACATTAACTGATGCTACCAGTGCCAAGTTTGACAAAAGGGCAATGACCATCAATGATATCATAGAACTGGATGTTAAATTTGCCTCTATGGTGATCAAGTACAAGATCTATCACTCCAGTATGGAAAATTCAATTTATAGGGCTGCAATATATGGAGCTTATAAGATGTTAAAAGAGAATGTAGACTATGATCTGTGTGATTTACTACAAGATCAATTGGTAGAGAATCTGAGCAAAATCAAAAGAGACAAGAAAAACTCTTTCAAATATGGTTCCTTGATCATATGCCTATTTTTTTTATTTTATGAATGAAGTGCCTAGAGTGCAAAGTGTGCACTAGACAAATGACAAGCCAATGGCAGTCCAGATAAGAGGCCATTTATATAGTCTTGGAGATCCAGGTGCACAAAAGATTGTAATCTAGGGATATTTCAAAAACTTTCAGAGTCTAATGCATGCAAGGGAAAGAATCCCTAATTTAGTTGTAGAAAAGTATGAAAATGAGATATGTTTTATGGTTGACACAGATCAATGTTTGATGGAAGCTGTAGACCAAGAATATTATGGATAATGTCAATGGGTTATGAGGTGTATGAGGAAATTCTAGACATGTATGCTCAACATCTTCTGAGAAAACCTAAAGACACCTTTGTTGAAAGGTTTGGAACCTACAAGGAACTAAGCTTAAAGTTGCATGTGGAACTAAGACAGTTGGAAACAAAAAGAAAAGTGCATAAGAAAGTGGAGATATATGCAGAAAGTATTGGGATTACAAAAGAAGCAGTGAGAGAGACTAGAGAAAGGATTGAAAAGATAAAGAAGAACACTAAGAAGAATTCAAATACATCTTAAGACAAACCTTCCAGAAGCAATCAAGCTAGTAAAAAGTAAGCAACTGGTAAGGTCGCTATGTCTATTGATGAAATTATAAAAACAATCATCATTCATGGAAATTCAAAGCCCATCAGAGTTTACTATGACAATTTTGATCAAGCAAATAAGAAAATTTTGGAAGATGCCACCATCATGTATTTGAATAAATTCAATAAAACCCTATTGGAAATTTTACAAGAACTTCCTAAAAGTTTAACGAGAGTACTGGAAATGAGAAAAGAAGCACCTAAGGCTAAAGATCTAGAACTCAAAGAGTATGTCCTCTCCACACTGTCCTATAATGACCAATAAAGAAGTAGATAAAATTCTCAAAGAAGTCAAATAAAAATTCATAAGCAAAGTCCGGATGAACAAGCTAATGCTTGGTGAGACTGAGAAAATTGCAAGGAAATAGAAGAAATCCTGAGAAAGGCTTTAGACAAAGATAAATACTATATTGTTTCAGAAAAACAAGTTGAAGAAGACAATCCTTCTGCTCCAGAACAAGAAGCTCATGAAGAAGAAACTAACAAGAGAATTAATGACCAAAGTACTACTTTAGATCCTCTAGAATTAATCTATGAGGAGACCAATGATGGACTTGATTCATCAAATCTAAATACTGGAGAAGTTTAGGAAGAGGAACAAGTCAATTAGGAGGACATAGAAATGGTAGATAGAATAGTTGATGCAGGAGTAACTCCTCCACCTAATCACTCTTGAAAAGAAGAGGATATTGCTACCACATAGAGCCCTCTAGATCAAGTAGCAAGTGGTGAGCAAACAAGAAAGAGTCCCTCTAGAGAAAACACAGAGAAGAGTATAACAGAGAAAGAGGAAGGAAAAGGAAAGAAAGATAAGGTAGAAGAAGATAATGCAAATGTTGAAGCACCTAAAGTAGATACTGAGAAATTAGGTGAACAAAAGGATGGTTCTGAAATGGTTGCAAGAGACACTGTAGATGCAGTAAAAAGTCTTCTTGAAAAAGAAATGATTGAACTTGATGAGCCTGAGCTACTCCAAGACCTAGCCAATCCAGATGCTCTCTCTCCAATTCAATTGATGAAAATAGCATCATTCACCCAAGTAAAGGCTAGAGAAAAGATGTTAAAGACCCACATGGAAGACAATGAGCTACTGGGCCTTGCAACTAAAATTTTGGAGAAATTAATGCCAACCTACCAGAAGAATCAAAATGATTCCCTCTCTAGACATCTAAAAAATATTATAAGTTCAGTAAACTCACATTTTTAGTCTTTTGAAAAGTCTACGGAGGCAAAAGTTCAATAAGAGTTCTTGAATAAGAAATTCAATCAAGTTAAGAATCTAATAAAGAGTGACAGGTTGATACTAGGAATTAGCATAAAGAGCATTTAGAATGCTCTAAGTGATGAAGGAGATATATATAAGTTTTGCCTATCATGGACTAAAGTCAATGAGGATATTGAGAAGAAGATAAAGGAACAAGAACACAAAATATTAGTTCTATCTCAAAATTTTGATCCTCTAACTGCCTTTCCTATAAGCCAAGAATGTTAGGTTATTAGCTTGATAGATGAAATAAAGGGACCTAAAAAAGAGAAAAGCAATACTATGAAGAGAATGTGTGAACTCAGGGGATTGATTGCCCCCAAGTTGGAATCCATGCATAATGCCTTATCCGAAGCCCAGAATGCACTTCAGACAAGTAAGCCTCTAGATTTGGCAAAGGTAGAAGCATATGCATTTTTGCTAAGTGGGCACATCTCCATTTTGGATGGAATAAAGAGTAATTGGGCCTCCGAACTTGCCCAATTAAAAACTAGTTTTAAAAATATCCTAAAGTTCATGTAAATAGGATTTGATGATTTGTTGTACATATGCAGCAATATTAACATAATTTTTAGAGAATTTTGGCTTGCGGAATCCACCCTTTTCCATTGATGTCAAAGGGAGAGTGAAGGGCAATGAAAAATGATGTATTTAGCAAAGGGGGAGCACCAAAAATAAGTGAAGAGAATGAGTGTACAGACAAAGGGGGAGTTGCACTAAGACACTTGGTCATTTTTCACTAAGTGTTGCCATCAATGCCAAAGGGGGAGATGGTTGGAAAGAGACACTACTTTGCTTGATAGGTGTTGTCATTGATGGCAACTAAGATCATCCCAGTCATCCACATAACACAATTTGTTCATACTGGAAGTCAGATTTAGAATTTGTCTAAGTATGGGTAGTTAGGAACAGAGCAGTAACAAGGTCCTATATTTTGGTCCAGATCTCTCTGGTGGAAAGTCATAATTAGCTACAGATCTAGGGGAGTCATATGCATTATCAAGATAGTCAAAATCCATATTTTTTTTCCTCTGGTGATAAAGGATTCAAAAGATATTAGCCTTTGAGTACCAGGTTCCAATTTGGCAGAGTAGATAGAAGAAGAATAGGCCAACCTTGTAGAAAATCTTGAATTTGGATGTATGAAAGTTGTTTGCTGGGTGATGATCAGTGATAGTGGCCAACATGAGTGATGTTTTTCAAGAGAAAGTTTTGGTCTGCACCTTAAGTTATGTATAGATCTAGCTAATAGAGCAGAGCATTCATAAATGTTCTAAGTATTGTTGTGGCCAACTAGTAAGTGATTGCAAATCAAGATGAGTATATATATAGCCAATTGTTGTGGATGATTTTGTGTGTGTGGTGTGTGCGAATAAGGTGTGTGTGAGAAGAGTAGAAATCCTAAGTGCAAATGAAGACAGAACAGTAAGAAGAGCAGAGCAAAGATGAAATGTGTAAGATCAATTTTTGTACTTAACCAGAACTGAAACTCTTGCATGGCTAGATGCTATTAATCAGTTCAAATCTCTATCATTCTCTTGTAATATTTCCATAGGTAGTGAGCCTCCATTTGAGCAATGAGCTATGGGTAGTGAGCCCGAATGCATGTGCATTCCCATTTGTGAAATACTTTTAACAGGGTATTAATTCTTGTGGGTTAACCCCCACCATGGTTTTTCCCTTAACTGGGTTTCCATGTCAAAAATCTTGGTGTCAAATGTGTTGATTATGTTTTTGCTTCTGTGTTAATATCATATGATTTAATATTTGCATCATTATTCAAATTGACAATAGAGAAAGAAGTTTAAAAGAAAGATTTTGGAGATAACTGATTCACCCCCTCTCTCAGTTGTCTGGGTTAATTCCAATAGTTCACCTGTCCAATTTATTAAAACCTTGATCATGCTCATATTGAAGGATCTTGTTGGGCCTGCTAGTGTCACTAGCCTATAGGGTACCTCTATGTTCAAGCTCCTGAAGGTTTACATATGTACCCTAACCCTTGTCTCTATCTTGTATATCCAAATATCCTATGTTGTCACTGGCATCATAGGAGTCCACCCCTCTAAAGTTACCAATAGGTGGTGAAACTCTGAGTTGACTACTCTCTACACTAAAGTTTTGAAAGGCAAATTCAAAGTCTCTTAATGCTTCATCTCTTAGCTTTTCCATCTTGTGTTCCTTTCAATATAGGATTTGGAAGTCTATGTATTCATTGTTAAATTTTTCATTTACCTTTCTCAAATCCTACAGGAAAAACTCTACATATTTGATGTCTGCCCTGTAGATAACCTCTGATCCTTCATCTATTATCTTTGTGAACCTTTCTATGGGGAGCTCCATTTTCATGACCACCTATTCATAGATATTGGAAATGATGAGTCTAAAGCTAGACCCAGTAAGAGTCCTCCTCTTGCCTTGGAAATGATCCTAATTTCTTTTTTTCAATAACCATAAAATGTCAGTAGATAAAAACAACCAAAATATATTAGAATTAACATTCATGCCACTAATGTACCTACAAAGAGTCTCTTTCCAATTTAATCTATTCAAGGGAGACTAGTTTTTAATATTCCCCATAAACAATGACGAGACCTTAAGATTGACAAAAAAAATTTGACTATACATGTTTGGTATTATAATTTGATAAATTATCAAATATTTTTTGTGTTCTTTTTACCATTGTTTTAGATTGATATAGAATTCAATACCATTCCAATGAAATGACCAAAAAATCAAACACTAAAGTAGCATGAAGATGAGAATTCAAAGAAAAGAGAACGAATGAGATAACTTTGTGAAAATAAGAAATTGGACTCCACAAATAAAGATTAACCATATTTTCCAATTGAATTAGATCATGAAGAATCCAAGATAGAGAAGGATTTGGAGAAACAAAGGGAATGAATGCAAAAACTTCATGCAAGTAAGGAATCAAATGCGGGAGTTGAAGGTATGCCATCTTTGCCATCTCAAATTGATATTGTAGAAAATGTTCAATCACCAATTGAAAATGATTATGCATTTGCAAATGTGAACATAGATCTTACACTAATTGATCAAGTGTTGAATTAGCAAAATTTATCTAATGATTCAAGTTTTCCATTGGCAACACCTCCTAGAATTTTGCATAAAAAACCTAAGCTTTTTATTGAAATTGATGAGAATATTTGAAAGCCTATGGCTGATAAGATTCCTGAATGTACTTGTAGAAGAAATGTGAATAAGATATGGAACATGTTTTTTGAAAATATAAGTGAAACCAGAAGATGTCAATTGTTTGATGAAATATAGAAATATATTAATTTTAGGCCAACCATGAAGATTCTTGGTCTAAGAACATCAAATAGCAATAGTGAAAAATCTATTGTAAATCTAATAAATGCACATCAAAGCATTGGTTCCACCTCATGGATGTTTAGATAAATATTACTTTCTACTATTGCTGATGTCAAGTCAATCCTAGCAAAGCACCTAAAAATTAAGCAAGTTTGGTGAAATTATCAATATTATACATATTTTTAGATTTGTCACAGTGACTAATTAGTTTTCTAATAACATCTCACTTTGCTTTAACTCTTATTTTTTTGTGAAAGGCTTTATCAGAAAGAAGTTGTAGAATTGACTATAATTTCTCCATTACATATAATTAGAGTTGTAATGTTTCTACAATAATTTATTATTGACCTCTTCTATTTTCATGCTAACTATATTTGCAAACTACCAAGTTGGATTTTAGTTAACATACTAGAATTTAAGGGCAAGCCTACAATAGTGAAAGAGGCATTGCACGTACGTGAGGTTTATAAAGTCATTTCTATAGAAAATGAAACTTTTTATGAAATTGTTGCATTATGCACAACTGGTACCCAATAATAATTGTGATACTTGTTAGAGATTCTACTTTTATTTTAGTAGATAATGTTAATATTCCATATTCTTTATAAATTTTGTGGCTTCTTTTCAAAAGTGTTGTAAACAATACTAGATTGTGAGTTTTCCATTAAGTAATGAAGAAGCAACCCAAAAAATGATAGTCGGATTCTAACTTCTTTGTGTTGTAGAATAAATATATTAAAAATATAAATCTAGTAGGGTTGAAATCTAAATGGTTAGAAGGATTTTCTCACAAAGAGCCTACCAAAGTGAAATTATTATATATTATAATAGAGGCTAGGATCAATCTCCAAGTGTGTGGTTGGAGTCAAGTTCAATCTCTAAGCATGTGATTGGGGTTGATTTCAATCCACAAGTATGCAATTAGGTTGGGTTTAATACATGCAGTCAGAGTTAATTTTGATCCACACATGTGAAGGTCATGTTGGGTTTGATATCCACATGTTTAATTGGAGTTAGAGTCAATCCCCTAGTGGCTTTAACAAAATAGATTCTACAAAATACATACTTGAAGCTAAATGGGAAAGAAAAGTCTTTTTAAAATAATTTAGTTGGGGTTCTATTAAGGCCCCACCCTTTTAAAATAAAACAAGATTACATGTAAAGGCTACAAAAGAGCTCTTAAAAAAACTAGTAGGATACAACCATACATATATTTAAATAACTAAAGCTAACCTATAATAACCAAAAAGGCTTATAACACATCAAATAGATAGCCATAGAAGAAACCCTAATACAAAGCAAACTTGAAACAACCACCTTACGTCTAACTTTCATTACCACCCACTAACTCATTACCTACCACAAAATACTCCTCCACCCTACCCACTATAGAAGGCACTTCCACATTCCCTAAAATCACTTGAATGGAACCTATTAGAGAAGGGAACCATATGCCATAAACAATATCCTTTTGATAGCAAGCATGATGTAAAAATCTACTATAGAAGACTATGACCAAAAATTTATTGATAGTAAGGAACACTGAGAGAGGGGGTGAATTAGTATTCCACAAAACCACTTCTTAATAAGTTTATTTATCCAATCTCCAAAATTAATAATATGAAAGTAGAATAAATGTAGAAATAGCAACCATAAAGACATAACACATGAACACCAGGATTTTTACATGGAAAACCCAAAAAGGGAAAAACCACGATGAGTGTTAGCTCACAATATATTAATGTAGCACAATACCAAATTACAAGAAGGATCACTACCTTAGGGATCACAACCCTATGAAGAAGTGCTCACTACACAAAGGCTCACTGACAAGAGAAAGGAAGATATAAGAGAATGTTTGGTTCACTACCAACATGTGACTGCTGAGAATGCATCTAAGAATGCTAAGGTGCAATTTCCCTTAAGCTCGATAAACAGACTCAAAAGTCTTCATAATGTTAATTCTGCTATCTCTTGCTCTACTTCACATATGCTCTATTTTTCTGGCCCATTGTCTTCTTTAGATCACAATTCTGCCTTAGATTAAATTTCCATTCTTATCGCAATATATTCTCTACTCAATACCTCATCAATGCTGAAATCCATCAAGTATACATATCTGCAAGTAGATTTACCACACAAATAGGTCAGCCACCCAAGCATGAAACATGTAGCCAAGTGTTTCACCTTGTCAGCTCAAACTTAAGCACAAACAACAATGCGGACTCAAATGATCATACAATAGTGTGCATATAAGTTAGCATCAATCATTCAATCACTTGGATTGATTGTTCAAACAATATTACTTCTTTGCATATTGATCTGTCATCACTGTCAGTTTGTTCCTTATGACCACACTTGATCACTTTAACTGTTACAACATAACTTCCATTGTGGATCAAATGAGACTCTAAAAATCATATTCAACATTCTATTGATGTTTAAAATTGCATAGGTTCCAACACCAACATGAGAAGTTTCAAGAATGTGGGACTTGCTACTTGAAACAACCTCCAGATTTTAAAGAAGCTGGATCTTCCTATTTTAATTGGGTTTTGAGCAAAGGTAAGGGAAAAGAAACAGGATTACAGATACAATAAGCAAAATCTAAACTATGGCGATGCACCTGAATGAAATGTATTCCTTCAATTAGCACAGTGAACCAATCCTTAAGATGTAGCTATATTAAAGAGCAGATATTGCATGATTATATATAAACAGATTGTAAATGAATAAGATCAAAGGCTAAACTCAGATAAATTTTGCAAAGACATAGATAATATCAACAAGGGCATAGACCAGAGTTCCTTTCATTAATATTTCAGCAGCATAAGAGGCACAGTAATATGCACAAGTATATTAACCTTCTTATTAGAAATAACAAAATTAAGGCAAATGATACAATCTAGTCACTGCAAATTCTTTGAATTCTCTACTTAATTCTTGATAAAACTTATCCAAAGTTTGATCCCCCTTCTATTACAATTGCTACATATTTATAACCATGAACTTGACCCAAGATTGCCTGCAACAACCCAAATCTTCAATGGCAAAACAAAATTGGAGCTAACTGGGAGTCTTTGACATTTAGGATCTCCTGAATATGTATCTTCTTTATCTCACACACTCATTGGCTAAAGAACAAAATATGTGGCACTCTAACTGTATTACCATTAAGACACATAGAGACACCCATGGGCTTATAACTCCTTTGCCTTCAAAATGAAATATACTGAAAAGTGCCACCTATCACACTTCGCTTTATCTTGGAACTGATATGTGTCTCTCTTTGTTGAGCGCTTAAAAATGTATCTTTATGCCAGAGCAACTTACCACTATGACATCTGTCACCATCTGCAACACTTAGAAACTGAGATATAATTATGGGACCCACTACATATGTCACTTAACTATCTGCACAGAGAAGTAAAACTAGAACACGTGGCGCCTTCTACATGAAATAAAACTAGACACACAGTACTATTTGGTAAAACAAGTAACTTATGAAAAAGGTTTCAATGAATCTCTTGGAGACTTACACTTGTCACACTCCGGTGCAACTAAAAATCAAAATGCCTCAACCCAAGAGCATTGAAATAAAAGAAGTCCCTCCTCCATTATCGCCACATGGTGCTCTTCACAACAAGCATGAAACTGTGTCTTAAAACTGTGGCCCACCATATTTATGCCAGTACTAACAAGCTTTGAATAAAAGAAGATACATGCGGTATTATCTGCTTAAAGCTCTAGATGACACACGGAAACTTCTTCTAGCAAGTGGCACAAAAGAAACATTTTAGAAACTGCCTTTGGTGTTAACACGTGATGAAGCCCGTAGCAAGTATGAAACTTAACAAAAAGAAGACTGCTACCCAATACGTGGCATGCTCTGCTACTTCACTGAAAGAAAAGAAACACGCGACAGCTTCCACTTAAAACTTAATACCACTTTGTTTGTTGTGGCTTAGACACTTGGTGCGATCCATGCACAGGAAAACACATAGTCACAAATATAGAAACCGCTGAAATATATTACAACATTGCTGAAACAAAATGTAGAGTTTTTTAATCTCTACAGTTGTTGGTGACTATCAGGACTTCTAAGCCTGCTTAGAAAGAACCCCAAAAAGAGAAGAAGCAAAATGATACTTCCACTGATATATATTGGAATTACAAATTTTGCAATGCAGTCTGATATATAGACTACTCTAAATCTGACAGCCTTTGTCTACGGGTCATCCCACAATAATGGGTTACACTTTTTGGCCAAACTTGACATTGAAATCAATATTTTGAACTAAATCTTCACGTTCTAACACCTATAGCTGCTAAACCATTAGGACTTTGAAGATGATACAAACTAGTGATTTGTGAGATTTTGTTTGTAGATTCTAAATATATATTTTTAAAAAATTTGGAGTTAAATTGTAATTTTTTTTCCATCTCCTTTGATAATTGGTTTTTAATAGTAAACAACATTTTTTTAAAGTGATATGTACTCTGTAGCACATAACTTTTTTTCTACAAAGGATAAATTTCTAATTCTTTTTAATTTAGATTGGTAACACTGATATATAGTGTATGCATTTGATTTCATAATGTTTTGTTGAATATATATTTTTAATTAATTTTTAAAGTCAAACCAATGATAATTTAGATATAGACGTATTCTGTAGAACATAACTTTTTCTAAATGTATCAAAATTCAATGTTTTTTCTTTTGCTGAAACAAGGACATCAATACCTAGTGCATAGATATTTTTTAGAATTTTTTTTAGTAATTTACTAATTTTCCATGTGTGTAGAATAGAGAACTTGATGTTCAGTGAAAAACATACATTCACAAGAAATAACAAATAAATATAATAATCAAATTAAATATATTTAAAATTAAATATTTTTGGAAGCTTATAATAAGGACTACATACTTACAAAGCATAAATTTTAAATGAATTCATTTGATCCCTCAAAAGATAAATCAAAATTAGTTTTTTATTAGCATTTTGATAGGTGTAGAGGAGACTCCATTATAGGTATGCTTTAAAACTAGCGGGATTCTATCCAAGGGGGTTTGAATCTAAAGGGGTTTGATCAAACCCTCTTCAATTAAAATCCTTTAAATGGAACCTTTCAAGGCTTAAATCATTATATTTTCTAAAAATATGTGATTTCAGAAAAATTCAGGATGTCCCAGAAAGTGTAACCCATTATTGTGGCAGCACCCCTACTCTGCAAATCTTGAAAAGCAAAATCAAGATTGATTATATCTTTATGAGAAAATGACTGCAAAATTTAGACCACAACTTTTAATTGAAACTCCAGCTGAGCCATTGGCACCAACACACCTTTGACCTCTCCCATAGTAGATGAATCACTCAGACCATAGAAAATAGCCTGACCATTCTATTTTGTCAAAAGTAGAGCCTTTATTTCATCTATCATCAGTATTGTATTACTATCTTGGAAAGGTGAAGGTAGACCTAATTGCACCAAATCTTCAATGTGCTTCTTCATATTTTTCACTCCTTGTTTAACTATATCTAGGAGTTCTTTACAATTCATAGCTATAGAATTACAACTCAAAACCTCATTCACTTTCTTAGGAGAAATCATCCTATCATTTATACCTGTTGTTGATAGTGTCTCATCTGTTGTATCATATAACTTCTACAATAGAAGCTAAGAATCAGAAACTCTTAATGAAACAATAGATAAAGTGGCCTGTATAGAAGATTCCACCTTCTCACACAATTGTTGGGCATTCCGTAAGAAAGTGAGAGATGGCTTGAGCTGAATAATCTCCTTAGAGATTCTTTTCCATACTGAAATATACAACTCCTTGACCAAATTTAAAACTCCTGCATTCTGTGGTCTATTTGCCAACTCAATTGTTAGTTCCTTTGTTTTCTATTGCTCAGCCATGTACTGTGCTTGAGCTGCACTACTAACATTCTTCTCCTTCAGTAGTTTCTATTGCAATTGTGTTGCTTCTTGCAAATTATCTTGATATCTCTTCTCTACAGTGGCCTTCTCTTGCCTTAAAACAACAATAGCAACATTCTCTTATGCCAGCTTGGTCTTTAGAGAAGCAACTTGAGCCTTTATAATTTGATGAATCTATAATGAAATAGTAGTCTGCAACTGTTTATTTAAGTTATCAATTTCATTTATCTTAGATTGTATCTCCTAAGTGAGGTTACTGCTATTAACCTTTCTTGTGTCAAATCAGCTTCCACCTTTTCTAGCCTTTTGGGCACTTTTAGGTAGTCAGTGGCAACTATAGTAGAAGTCTCATTCATTAATTCTACTAGGTCTTGTGTCCTAAAAAGAGACATATCTATGGATTTTGCATTCATTGCATAATCTTGTGGTTGCATCTATTCATTTGTCTTAATGACATTTGGAGACAAATGTGTCACAGTCAAAGACTGTTCAATGGGGTCAAAGAGTGACTTCATATGAGCCACAATAGGACTTTTGTTCTCTTTCTTCCTTTTCTTCTCCATCTTGGCTTCTTTGGCCTTTCTTTTTGCATCTGTTTGGGCTTGGAAAGGAGGGGATGCAATATAACCTCCAACAAAAGGACGACCCTACGACAGGCCATAAGGAATAATAGATACTTGTTGACTAGGGGAAATTTGAGGTGAGGCCCACTTGGGCATGGATGGAGAAAACAATGGTAGAGTTATGGCCTGTGAAGACATGGCCAGTGCACTGGAAATTGGAGGAAAAGTTTGTGAACACACAACAAAAGTGGCAGGAGACATGGAAACTTGGGTACTTGGGGATGCCACTCCTAAATAAGAAGAAATGGAGGTAGGAGAGAAAAGAGAAGTACTTACTTGAGCCACAGGTGAGATGATTGGAGCTTGTTGTTGCTGAGGTGTTGCTACTTCTTCTTCTTCTTCTAATAGAATTATTCTTCTTATCTTCCGAGGCCTACCTGTTGCCTCTTCTAGATCTTCTTCTTCAACATTAATTATAGGTTGTTGCAAAGGTGCCACTCTAGAACCCCCAGATGCTGAAGCTACATGGGTCCCGAGAGATGGCGATGATACAATTTCCTTCTGTTTCTTGAGGGTGCTAAGAGATTGAGGCCATGGAGCTCTGGGGTTAGTAGATGATGTTTGTCCTATTTCTAGCATTCCTTGAGCCTCCTCTATTTCTTCTTTAGCTTCTTCACCCATTTTCTGAATTTTACTTGTATCAGGACTTGAGATTGGAAATGGATGCCATTCATCCCAAATTGATTCCCATGTCTCATTAGTTTCAACATTTCCAAAAGTGAGAAATTTCAGAGATTTCTTGGCAATATTTCCAATAAGCCTCAATCTTCTGTGCACTCTAGTCTTTACTTTTCAATGTTTTCCTTAGGCCCTGGGTTATCTTCAATTTAGGGTCATATTCCTTCTCTTTTCTATAGAATGTCTCCCAAGATCTAGGCCCTTTATATGGCAAGTCACTCAATTCTACATAGAGAGCTGGGTTATCTTCTTTTGGAGATCTCCTATCCTCCTAGAAAGGGTGTCCTTCATGTACTACTTTGGCAGAAACTTTATTGTTGATAATCTAGGAAGCCATGAAACTGTCTGGGTCATATTTCCATTTATCTTCTATGATTAGGAAACCATAGGCAGCCAAATTTCTTAGTAGGAGGTTTCCCTCTAGTCTAGGGGACATCATACATCTTTTTCTTCCTCTTTTTGTGTGCATAGTCATTGTCTATAATAGACACTTGATGATCTACCTCTAAAAAGGTGACCCTAAGAGTTAAGACTTTAGGTAATAAAATAGGTTCCCCACTAAAACCATGGACTCTGATTATAGTAGTGTGAGCCCCAAAGAAGTAATCACAAGGTATTGGGTAGTTGGTTAGAAAAACCCTACTGCTCTGTGTCATCCTGTGTTCTACAGGCTCAGGACTAAAATGGATAAAAGCAGGGGCAACAAAACACTCTAAAAATTCATAGGGATTTGAGGTATTAGAAAACACTTGAGTCCATGTGGACACTAGGATGGTCCTACTACCATTTGACTCTGGGTAATACATATTTAGAGTCACATATTATTTAAAGAGACTAAAATTCTGATACAAAATTAGATGGAATAACTATGCAGAATACCTAAAAATATGTTTTGTCTAGAAATTGGTAAGCTAGTCAATCATGGCCACTGCAGTTTGCTCTAAAAAGTCTAGTTGATACTCCTAAGACTTATCTATGGTCTACAATCTGAAAATGACTGCCAACTACTAGTCATGAACTGTGAAATCTTAATTCTGACCAAAGATGAAGGCTAGCATAGAAAGGCCCTCTTGGATGTCGGGGTTGAATTAAGCACGGCTAGTGAGTAGTGTAGGTAAATGGGTATTATCCTCACCCAGGTGCATCTCCGTATTTAGAAACTTTGGTGTGCTATGGAGATTTTCCCATGTACCTTGCATCTTGGCAATAGTTGGAAATGTGGCCATTCTATCATACTGCAAAGCCAGCATGTCCATAATTGCCTTAGGGGTAATGTGAACCATGAAGGGGCCTTGCTGAATGGAATTCGATGGTGGATGAAACAATTTTGCACATAAGTCAATCAACTCGGGGTATAGGTGCACATTAGGAACTAGAAACTGTGCCAATTGAGTTGCCCATATTCTCATCCCAAAAGTTTCCCATTGACCCTTCAACACTCGGATGAGGCACCTTTGATGAGCTCCCTCCCGGAGACTCTTAGTATTCTTTTGTAGGTGTGTGTTAAATATGTCATTAGTAAAATCCTTCACCTGAGTTGGGTCTACACTCACCCCTGTTTCAGGGACTCTTGTCCTTAGACAGTTTTTCCTCGGCTGTGCAGGTATAGAAGCATAGGATTTATTGTTCATCAGCTTATCAACATGTTCAAAGATACCTAGCCCTTCTTGTGGTGATTGTGTCTTTGACATTTCTATATCTTTTGTGGAAACTTAGAAGCTCTTGACATGGAAGGTAAGAAAACTGTAAAAGAAATTATACTTAGCTGGAAATGCTTGCAGGGAACGAGGTTGGATGTAACAACAATTTAGAAATACAGAATGATAATAGCAAATGCAACTCTCTAAGGGACTAATACTTAGCTTAGTGGGGCATGATGAAACAAAAAATGACACATCTCGTCATATTAATGGCATTAATGCTAAGAGATAGTTAGTGCATCCTTTTGAAATCCGTATTGGACGGAATGTCAGATCTACTTTAAGAGTGGCGATCTTCTGAAAAAGTGGGTACTTTCTTGGAATTTAAGGAACTAAAAAACAACCTCAATAAATGCAATTGCTAAATGAAAAGGGACTCTGTGCTACTGACACATGTTCTCAAAACACTTATTTAAAAGGGAAAAAGTAGGAAAGCAAGACAAAAGAGGGAAAAGGGATTGAAAGCAACTAACTAACTATGATACATGATGAGTCTCAAGACTTAGGTATAATGTTTCAGGAAGATCCCATTTACCAGAATCTCTTTAGGTTCCCAATCCATAGTCTCTAACTCAAAAGCATTTTTTTGCTTATAGGAACGGATCTTAAAAGGTCTTGTCCACAGTGATTCAAATTTATTGTGTTAGCCTAGCTTGGCAACTCTCTCATCCCACTTCAACACTAGAGACCCAACTTCAAAATTTAGGTTGGAAAATTTCTTATCAAACCAACTTTTAATCATCTGTTAATGCTTCAAAACTGACTCCTGTGCCTTTTCTCTCTTTTCTTGTACTTCTAGCAACTTGGCAAGTGTGACTTGCATTGAGCCATTTTCTTCAATTTCAAATTATTTCAACAATTACAAAGCAAGAATTTCTATACTTAGTGGCATCACTGCATTCTTTCCATAGACCAGCTCATAAGGAGACATTTTATTCACTTGCTTTGGTGTGATCCTATCAGCCCATAGTGTTGTATTAAGTGACTTGTGCCACTCTCTCTAATGGTTAGCTCCCATTCTTATTATGAGTCTAATCAAATTCTTGTTGGTAGATTCTACCAAGCCATTACCTTGTGGGTAGTAATTGGAAGAGGACTTTAGATATATTCCATTTTTCAAGGCAAACTCGGGTAGTTTAGTCCCTAGGAATGCTTTAGCATTATCTGATATGATGGTGCAAGGAGGACGAAACTGAGTAGTTATCCCTTCTAAGAACTCTAGGATGACCTTTTCAGTAGCTTCTTTGAGTGGTACTACTTCACTCTACCTTGTAAATTAGTTTTTTGCAGTAAGAATCCACTTATATCCCATATTTGACACTGGATTGATCATGCCAATAAAGTCTAAACCCCACTAAGAAAAGGGTTCATCCACTATTATGGGACTTAGGGGCAATGCTACATTTCTTCTCTTCCCAGTGTAAAACTGGCAAGCCTAGCACTCCTTGACCATTTGATAGCAATCTGCAAATAGGGTAGGCTAGAAATCGCCAGCTTGTCTCACTTTAATTGCAGTAGTCTTTGCTAAAAAATGTCCCCTGAGGCTCCATGACAAAACTCATATAATATCTTTTGGGACTCATCTCTTTCTACACATCTCAATAGTATTCCATCAATACTCCTAAATAATACATGATCAATTAATACAAAATGAACTCCCTTCTACCTATTGTTGCAAGTATGGGCCTAACCGGTGTTGTCATTGATGTCAACATACTCCTCTTGTATTAATGATAAGGATTGGATGAGCTGTATGCTGAGGATATTGAGAAAATTAGTCATATTAGGAACAAAGAAGAACAGTGAAGATAGTGAGGTAAAGATCCAAGATAAGATGAAGATCAGAGGATGCACTTCAAAGGGTTTGTAGATATGTGTTTTAAGATGATCCAACAAAGATTTCAAAGGTCTGTATAAAGATCTAAAGAAGTTATGGCCACTTAAGTAAAACTAGTTCTGGCAGAAGTTTAGAGGTGACAAAGTGATACAGAAAGGTCCGGTGAGATCCAGAAATGAAATATCTTGTTCTGCAGATTTGGTGGAATGCTTAAGAAGTCAATTTGAATTGACAACTCAATTGGTTTGTGGTCTAGAGGTCCGCAAGCATCTATTCCATTATGACAGTGATGACAGACTGTGTTCTTGAGGTTCCAGATGAAGGAGAGAATGATTTCAATAAGCAGATGAAGTGCGGATGTTCTTGGTGATTAAGGAAAGCTTGTGGAGGTCTTTGGATCATGTCCAATTCGTGTTGGTGGTCCGCATTGAAGATTGAGCTTGTAATTGAAGAATCACTTCTGGATGATGATGTTCTTCCCAAGTCAAGCTGACTGGATGAGTTAGACATCCTGCAGATGATCTTGAAGATGTTATGTGAAGATTGGTGTGTTCCGAAAAGAAGAATGAAGTCTCAGATCTGTGTGGCTAATAATGTGTTGATCCACATGAAGTCTTTTGTAATAAGTCATGTTGTATTTATGTATTTCCTCTGTAATGTATACCGACTTGGATGATAATTCCTAAGTTGATGTCTTGTATAAATAAAGAGTTGTTAAGTCATTTCAAAAGTAATCTTGTGGAGATGAGAATGTGGTAGAGAGGAGGAGAGCGAAAGGTAGAGCAGAAATTTTTGGGCTTAAATGGAACTGACTCAAGCATGGTGAAGATGCTATTCTTCAGTTCAAGTATGTAATACTTATTATTTTGTAGACAGTGTGTCTCTTGTAGATAGTGGGCCTCTTGTGAGCAGTGTGCTTGGGCAGTGAGCCCTATTTAGCATGTGCCATTTTGTTCTTTCTATTCTTCTAATAAAGAATACAATCTTGGGTTAGTCACCCATTAGTTTTTCCCTTAACCAGGTTTTTCACGTTAAAAATCTTGGTGTCATATGTGTTAATGTGTTTCTTCTCTTGAATTGTTGCATTAAGTTTCCATGATTGATTTATCATTAAGAAAAGGATTTAAATAGTTGATTGCAAGAAAGTTTTGGACAACTGATTTAGCCCCCCTCTTAGTTGTCTGTCCTAAATATAACAATTGGTATCAGAGCTAAGTTCCTCTAAAAGAGCTTAACCGCTTGAGGAGATCTAGGATGTCGTCCTACAAGAAGAATAGCCCGATGTTTGATGGAACCAATTTCACTCTTTGGAAAAGTTGCATGGAATGTCACGTGTAATGTATGGGAATGCAGTATTGGATCATGGCTTCAAAGAAGTATACTCCTCCACAAAATGGTCTGAAAACCATAGATGAAATTAGAGATGCTAAAAACAATCTGCAAAGCTCTTCTAAGTGCCTTGTCTGATTCAGAGCTGACAAATGTAGTTAACCTACAAACTACTTTTGAAATTTGGGAAAAACTAGAACTTCTACATGAAGTAGACAAGTATGTAAAATGTGCCAAGCTACAGAGTCTAAAAGGAAAATTCAAAAACCTGAAGATGAGAGAAGATGAAAATATCACTACATTTATGCCCAGAGTAAATGAGCTTGTTTGTGGCATTAGATGTGCTGGTGGAGTCTTGGATGAAGATGAGATTGTTGGAAAAGTTCTCAGATCCCTTCTTGATTCTTACAAATACAAGGTTGATGTCATTAAAGAATTCAGAGCCCATCAAGTGTCACAAGAGATCAATTGGTTGGTAAATTGGCTGCATTTGAATTGACTGAGTTTGGAGATGCGCCCCCAAGACTGAATCTACATTCAAAGCTAGTGCATTTGTAAAAGGAAAACAAAGGTTAGATCTAGGAGAGAACTATTCAAGGAAACTATCATGGTATGAAAAAGCAAGAAAAGACCTGAAAGAAGATGAAGTTAAAACTGCTCAACTTGAAGCCCTTATTGCAAAAAGACTATCAAGAGGATCCGGTAAGTATGAAGGGAAATTGCCTTTTAAGTGTTTTAATTGCAATAAGATTGGTCATTTTGCCTCAACATGTCCAGAAAGATTTTCAAGGTGAAACCCTAACAGATCAAGGTTCCAAAAGAAATGCTACTATGTTCATGAACATGATGATGATGGAGTAATAGATGATGAATTAGAGACAGGAAACAAATCCAGAAGTGACTGGGTGTTTATTGCCATCAAGGAAGAAGATCCAATGCCCTCTGAATCTATCAATCATAAAATTATTGAAAAAGCTCTGGCTGCCCAAGTTGAAGAAAAGGATGATTGGGTCATTGGCAATGGATGCTCCCACCATATGACAGGTGACAAAAACAAGTTTATAGATTTGGAAATGTATGAAGGAGGAGTGGTAAAATTTGGTGATAATTCTGCTAGCAGAATTAGAGGTAGAGGAAATATTTCTTTTGATGGAAAGAACAAAACCAGTAATGTACTGTATGTTGAAGGCCTGAAGTATAATCTTCTCAGTGTTGGATAGTTGGTGGACAAAGGCTATAATCTCTGGTTCAAAAATGGAAAGTGCAAGATCTTTGAAAGTTTTGGAACAGAGATTGCATCCAGTACCCAAACTAAAGGTAACATCTTCCACTTGGTTGGTACTGGTAAAAGCTATTTATTTGTTCAAATTGATCAGAGTTGGTTGTGGCATAGAAGAATGTGTCATGTGAATTTTGATTAGATCATTAAAATAAGCAACACCCAGGCTATGAGAGATCTTCCAAAACTGGTAAAACTTACTAATAGGATGTGCAAAGAATGCCAGTTGGGTAAGTGGAGCAGAGTCACTTTCAAAAGTAAGGAACAATCTTCTACCAAATTATTGGACTTAGTTCATATTGATTTATGTGGTCCGGCAAGAATTAGGAGTGCGCAAGGTGATAGATACTTCGTGCTATTAATTGATGACTACTCCTGGATGATGTGGGTAACTTTTCTGAAGAAGAAATTAGAGGCTCCTGAGAAATTCAAGATATTCAAGGCTATCGTGGAGAATGAAACCAGATTGAGCATAAAATGTATGAGGTCTCATAGAGGTGGAGAATTCACATCTAGTGAGTTCATATAATTCTATGAGAAGCATGGAATAAAAAGACAGTTGTCTATTCCTAGGACTCTACAGCAGAATGGAGTGGTGGAGAGAAAGAACCGGACCATCCAGGAAGCATCTAGAACCATGATGATGGAAGCAAATGTTCCTCAGATCTATTGGAGAGAAGCTATAAGCACTACAGTCTATACTCTCAATCAAGTACAAATCGAAAATACCGGTAAGACTCCTTATGAACTTTGGTTTGGCATCACTCCCACTGTGAGGTATTTCAGAGTCTTTGGTAGCAAATGTTACATTAAGAGAGATGAAAATCTAGGGAAATTTGATGCTAGAAGTGATGAAGGAATATTCTTGGGTTATTCTACTCAAAGCAAAGCATACCGGTGCTATAACAAGAGATTGAGAAAGATTATAGAAAGTTCAAATGTGAAGGTTAATGAAGGTATTGATAAACCCTCAAGATTTTATGAATATGATGATCAGAATGATGTTTTGATCCAAGGAATCCCAACCCCTTCTGAAGTTCAGATTTAAACTGATCTAGTAAATCAGGAAGAAAAGATAAGTTTGAATGAACATGTTCAAGAATCAAAAGTGCAAGAACCTCCCAAAGTTCCCATGTATGTAAGACTGAATCACTATGAGGATCAGATCACAGGTAATAAAAGAAAAGGTGTACAAATAAGAAGAAGGACTGCTCAAGATTCAGAAGAGTATTGTCTGATTTCAAAGATTGAACCTAAGACAGTGAACGAAGCTTGAAATGATGAAAACTGGACTAAGGCAATGGAGGAAGAGCTGATTCAAATTGAGAAAAATCACATTTGGGATCTTATTCCTAGAGCTAAAAACAAGAATGTGATTGTGTAAGGAAATGTGAGCATCCCAGAATGTATTTCTAAGAACAGTGGTGTCTTCAACATATTTAAATTCTTTTCAATTGCTTCAAAAACATGCACAACTATGTCATTAAAGTAGAAATTGACATAGAACATTTTCAACATTGACCCTTAGAGGAAAGCACAAGAAAACATTAACCAATTTCAATAGCAGAGACATTAAACATGAAAGACAGAACAAGAACACAGATTTACGTGGGGAAAACCCTTACAGGTAAAAAAACCCCACACTCCAAATCATAGAGCCATTGTATTATTCAACAACCAAATAGTTACAATACATTTACAAGCTCATAGCCTTTACAGGAGATTAACATCTTGTTCCTTCTGAAGAATATCTGACAGTATAACCCTGCACAAAGTTCTCCAGCACTCGGTTGGTTCTTCATACTGTTATCATGCCACAAATAGCACACAGTACAAAACTTCACCTTCTCGGCCAAAACCCTTTCACTTGAACTCTATTTACACTCTCTCCTTAGTCCTTTTACATACTGTTAACATGCTACATACAACATAGGACTTCACAGAAGGAGAAAACTAGAGCTCACGAGATTGATTGCATCATCTAACTCTCTCTCACTCTATCTATTCCAAATTGCTTTTAGCAATCTAATCAAGAAACTCATGCAACTGACTGTTCATTCCAACTGCCCAACATCATTGTCTTCCAACCGTCTAAACCACTGCTTCTAACCTTTTGCATATTTGTGAGAAACTTTAGTCCCACATGCATCTATCATTAGGCGACTTTCCAATTTATAGACTCAACCACTTAGTAAGACTATTGTTGGCACTTTTGCTGCCACCGACCCCAGTCTAACCTCATCGATGTAATCCAAAACCATTGGCCAACCACTTAGTATTCACAGCGACGAGTCCTTGTCCCACCAATACCCAAGACATTGTGCCTTCATCAGAATAATAGAACCATCGAAAAGACATCGACCATCGGTGTAACTTCATCCTTCTTCGCCAACTACGTTCCTCTCGCTGATGCCAAACTTTTGCCAACTCCCATTAGTAAGACAGTTAATATCAGAGCAACATCCCTAGGTTGGGATGATAGTTATTCTCACATAGATGCCAACTTTGTATATCACTGAACTTGTTGAGCCATTGAACCTTGATGTGAGGTTCAAGCCTTTCATCAGGGAGACACTATCATCGGAGTGATATCTTCAGCTAAGTCTGATAGTTAGAGTCAAGCCGATGGACCATTGAACCACTAAACTGATGAACCATTGAACCTATCCCGTTGAACCAAGGAACCAATGCCACTGAACCATTGAACCAAGGAACCATTGAACCAATGAACCAATGCCGTTGAACTAAGGAACCTTTGAGCTATTGAACCTGTAATCTGAGTCACGAGTACTCAACATTCTCCCACTTGATGAAGGAATTACAGGAAACCATCAATGCTCCAAGTCACAGAATCAAAGTTGATACTGCCTCTAGAAACAAGATAGACCATTAGCTAGAACAACAATCAGAAAGCTGACTACTCCCATCCAACTGAACCAAAAAACCCAATTGACTAAAAATATCACAAATAACCAGTGCTAAAACATCCAATCACTCATACCTTGAAGGTATGAACATCAGTAGACTCATGCTACCTACACATACACCCATCAACTACAAATACAAGCTCCATGTGTCAACCAGTTGAAGAAGACCAAACACATCAAGAACTCCTACTACATGGATAATACAGATCTAAAAAAGATCAAGACATACTAAGTCTACCAATAACATAACACAGAAAGTGTAAACATCATGTAGTACCAAGGAAACATCCACCATGATATGCAAAAATCTGTAAATCAATAACCTGTACATCTCACCACTAGTCCAGAAATCTCTCAAGTTCTTCACACCCAACAATGAAAGAGATAACAGAACCTCCATGTCATCACCCAAAAGCATAAGTGAAAACACATGATCACAAACTAGTGATCACTTTAGCTCCAAACAAAACCTCAAAACAATGTAATGTGGAACACACCATCAGAGAAAATAATTGAGACCAAGAGAAACACTACACATCATATACTTGTAGACAATCCTTCTACATACACCTCTAAATGCTAACTATGTCAAGAATGATCTCCTTCTTAAAAAACCCAAAGAGAACATCATAACAACACCCAAAGTTGTTCAAGCTCATAGAGATCAAATTCAACATATGTAATCATGCAACTAAACATGGATGTAAGCCTCTCAAACCAAAGAAGATCAAACTAATCCATTTCTCATTTTAGGAAATCAACCCATAAAACCATCTCCTAACAATTCTCATCAATGAATGATATCAAATGCACAAGGAGATTAATCATGCTATCCATCTCTCACAATGAATCCTCTAGAGTAGTTCAAGATCCATGTCTATGAAAGAAAGCATAAAACACCTGAGAGAAACAATGGGCAATACCACTCAAGTTATAAACTGCTGAGAAGACCAAGAGTGGGAATGAGAATGCTCCTCCAGGGTAACCGAGTCTATATGACTTCTCCAAGAGCAATCTCCTCATTGGTCTCTATTGAACTCACATCCAACCAAGGTAAAGACTCCTCAGACTTCTTGCTGCAAAATCTGAATAAGCACATCATATACAATCTCACCTTATTCTCCATGTATCCATGAGTACCTTCGAACAATCACCTCATCCTGAACTCCAACTGCATCACTACAACACTATGAAGTAATCAAGCAAATGATAAACATACCCAAACATAGAGAAGTAACCAGACCACTGTCAAAACTCCAATCATCTGAATTAGGAACTTATCATGACATCATGATCTTACCATCTCCCTTAGGAGATACCATGCTCTAGGTGAACATAACCATGGTCTCAAGAGCAATGTATCATGCCAAAACTCAAACAAGAGTATATCATGACATGAACCAAACAAACTCTAAACCAACATCACCTGTCAAGCATCACCAACACCTCAACCAAAGACTTCATGAATCCTCCATGACTCCAAGATGTTACACATCCTCAAATAGTGTCCTTGCAAATGTGAAAGAACCCTTCTACAACAACAGGATCTAAGAGCTCCTCCTAGTAACATCTACAACACTAAAGAAGATCATTCACCACTAAGTGATGAATGCAATGTCAATGCTCAAGCTCCCACTGAACTGTAACAACTGAGCTTTCCAAGCATCATGACCAAACATCTCCTAATCTGAAAATCCTCCAGGTCCACACATTAACATGTCCATGTGACAATAAAACCAAGTGATGCCAAGATCTCCAAACCAAGGAAATAAACTATCACTGTCAATAGCTTACACAAACCTGTGTATTCAAGCTATACATGACATCATGATACACATACTACAGGTCTCCATAACCAACTATTCAGATACTTTACAACATCCATCCTCTCATCCTGAAACAGTCACACCAATGCACAAGTGACCATAGACAAGGCCAACTAACAAGTCTGCATAATCACATAATTAATCTTGTGGATATAGACCGTCCACTTCCGAGTTATCCCACTGCAACCAATAGGCTATACACACCTAAAAACCTGCATAACTTGTAGATCCTTACACTGAAACATGCAAACCCACTATTGTACTAGAAACTACAAAACTGAGATATTCAAGGAATAGATAACAATGTAGACAACATGACTCAAGCATCAGATTACTTACAAATCTGATTAGCCAAACATGTCCACAACCTCAGCACCATAGTCAAGAAACTAGAAGCATTACCACAAAAATGCTGAGTGACCTATCACTTACCAGTACTCCCATGCAGAGAAAGCATTTCATCTCCTCACACCATGCACAGAGCATGCATGCAAAACTGTAACTATATCATCCAGCAACACCCCAAAAGCTAGGGTCTAGAAATAGCTTAACTGTAGCTTCACACAACCATAAGTTTTTCTTTTGACCATGTAAAACTTGCAAAACCACTTTTTTTTGAAAAACACCCATGCACATCCATACCCACTTCACATCTGGAAGACCCAAAAGTCTGCAACATAAACTCCATAATATTTAAACTAGAATAATGGATCATCATGAATATGCATAATCATAGATTTTAAGGAAAAACTATAAAACCCCTCAAATCCAGTAAACATGAATCTGAGTCATGCAAGTACAAAATATCCAATTAAGGAAACAACAATTCAAGAGCTTCAGGCCCACTTGTAGACCAATCCCTCAACCACCAACATGCACATGCATCCAAGAGAATTAGGCTATTACAAAAGCTCTCAGACCATCTAATGGTCAACTCCATAGCCTACATGCAATTAGGGTAACAGAAAATTATGCCTTCCAATACTAGGAACAAAGCACCCAGCATAAGCACAATACTCCATGGCTGAGCAGTAACACAAACTTCTTCATATCATCAGAGAGCCTCTCACACAGACACCTAATATGAAAGTTACTGTAGCAACACAACCACAAACCAAACCCCATGCAACAGGATTAAATACTATCAACTAAGAGCCTCAGGCCACATCATGACCAGCTCCAGTCTCTTCATCTTCACCATCCTTCAAGCGCCTATTGTAACATGAAGACAATATTAACTACAAGACTTCCACTCAAACAAGGATGAAACAAACAGATGTTTCCTTCATATTTCCTCAAGCCTATCACACTAAGAAATCATCATAGAAGGAATATCCAGACCTTATACACCAAGAACTCTTACATGCAAACACATGTAGCACACAAATGTACATATGTGAGCAACAAAGTAGATCCCAGAAGAAGGCTCTAATACCACTTGTAAGGAAATGTGAGCATCTCATAACATATTTCTAAGAACAGTGGTATCTTCGACAGATTTAAATTCTTTTCAATTGCTTCAAAAACACGCACAACTATGCCATTAAAGCAGAAACTGACATAGAACATTTTCAACATTGACCCTTAGAGGAAAGCACAAGCGAAAATTAACCAGTTTCAATAGCAGAGACATTAAACATGAAAGACAGAATAAGAACACATATTTATGTGGGGAAAATCCTTACGGGTAAAAAACCCCACACTCCAAATCATAGAGCCATTGTATTATTCAGCAACCAAATAGTTATAATACATTTATAGGCTCATAGCCTTTACAAGAGATTAACATCTTGTTCCTTCTGAAGAATATCTGATAGTATAACCCTACACAAAGTTCTCCAGCACACAGCTGGTTCTTCATACTATTATCGTTCCTCAAATAGCACACAGTATAGAACTTCACCTTCTCAGCCAGAACCCTTTCACGTGAACTTTGTTTACACTTTCTCCTCAGTCCTTTTGCATATTGTTAACATGCTGCATACAACATACAGCATAGGACTTCACAGAAGGAGAAAACTATAGCTCACCAGATTGATCGCACCGTCCAACTCTCTCTCAATCTATCTATTCCCAATTGTTTTTAGCAATCTAATCAAGAAACTCATGTAACTGACCATTCATTCCAACTGCCCAGCATCGCTATCTTCCAATCGTCCAAACTGCCACTTCTAACCGTTCGCATATTCGTGAGAAACTTTAGTCCCACATACATCTGTCATTGGGCGACTTTCCAGTTTATAGACTCAACCACTTAGTAAGACTATTGTTGGCACTTTTGCTGCCAACAACCCCAGTCTAACCTCATCGATGTAATCCAAAACCATCAGCCAACCACTCAGTATTCACGGTGACGAGTCCTTGTCCCACTGATGCCCAAGACTTCGTGCCTTCATCAGAATAACAGAACCATCTAAAAGGCATTGACCTTTGGTGTAACTTCATCCTTCTTTGCCAACCACGTTCCTCTCACTGATGCCAAACTTTTGCCAACTCCCATCGGTAAGACAGTTAATATAGGAACAACATCCCTAGGTTGGGCCGATAGTTATTCTCATGTCGATGCCAACTTCGCATATCGTTGAACCTATTGAACCATTGAACCTTGACGTGAGTTTCAAGCCTTTCATCAGGGAGACACTATCGTCAGAGTGATATCTTCAGCTAAGTCAGATAGCTAGAGTCAAGCTGATGGACCATTGAACCACTGAACCGATGAACCATTGAACCTATCCTGTTGAACCAAGGAACCAATGCCGCCAAACCATTGAACCAAGGAACCGTTGAACCAATGAACCAATGCCACCGAACCATTGAACGAAGGAACCAATGAACCAATACCATTGAACTAAGGAACCTTTGAGCTATTGAACCTGTAATCTGAGTCACTAGTACTCAACAGATTGGAACCAAATGGGTCTTCTAGAATAAACTGAATGACGATAGTGAAGTAATAAGAAACAAAGCCAGATTGGTCTGCAAGGGTTACTCCCAAGTAGAAGGAGTTGATTTTGAAGAAACTTTTGCTCCGGTGGCAAGAATTGAAGCAGTCAGATTATTTCTTGCTTTTACTGCCTTCAAGGATTTCAAAATATATCAAATGGATGTCAAATCTGCCTTCCTAAATGGTGACTTGGAAGAAGTATACATTGAGCAACTAGATGGATTTCAATTTTCTAATCATGGTGATATGGTCTGCAAGTTGAAGAAAGCACTATATGGACTCAAGCAAGCTTCGAGAGCCTAATATGAAAGATTGGATAAGTATCTTTTGAAGATTGGTTTCAATGAAGGTACTACTGACAGTAATTTGTACTTCAAAATTGATTATGAAAATATTTTGATTGTTGAAGTGTTTGTTGATGATATCATTTTTGGAGGAAGAGATAGTATGTGCAAAACCTTTGCAAATCAAATGAAAAGTGAATTTGAAATGTCCATGTTTGGGGAAATGAATTTATTCTTGGGTTTGCAAATCACTCAAACAAAGAAAGGAATCTTCATTTCTCAGACCAAATATGTGAAAGAATTGTTGAATAAATTTGGGATGGAAGACTCAAACCAATGAGTACTCCCATGGCAACCGGATGTAAATTGAGCAAAGATGATGACACTCTTAAGGCTGATCAGAAAAAGTACAGATCAATGATTGGAGGATTGTTGTATTTCACTCAAATTAGACCTGACATTATGAATGTTGTTGGTCTTGTTGCTAGATTCCAAGTTGACTCTAGAGAATCTCATGTAATGGCAATCAAGAGGATTTTTAGATATCTAAAAGGGACAATTGAGTATGGTCTGTGGTATCCTAGAGATCATAATTTCTCTCTTCATACATATATAGATGCAGATTGGGCAGGAGATGTGGATGACCAGAAGAGTACCAGTGGTGGAGCATTCTTTTTGGGGAAAAGATTGGTTTCTTGGCTAAGCAAGAAACAAGAGGCAATATCTCTATCCACAGCTGAAGTAGAATACATTGCAGTAGTAGGTAGTTGCACTCAAGTTTTGAGGATGAAGTAGATGCTAAGAGACATTAGAGTGGATTATGAGGAACCTATCACAATCTTCTGTGATAATTCAAGTGCAATAAATATATCTAATAATCCAGTGATGCATTCAAAGACTAAACATATATCAATCAAGTTTCACTTTCTGAGAGAGCAAGTGAACAAGAATGAAGTTAGACTAGAGTTTTACCTTCTATGGATCAGATTGCAAATATCTTTACTAAACCTCTACCTAAGGACTCTTTGAGTATCTCAAGGAGAAGTTAGGGGTTATTACCCCTTCGGTGATGAACTAAGGTGCACTGATGTGCATCAGTCTGGTGGATATCACAGTCATATCTTGTGATCCAGATTGATGATGGGGAGCTACTACTCAAGGGGAGCAGCCAGTATGATTCTCAAGTGATGGTGTTGCAAGTATATGCCCTTTGCCATTGATGTCAAAGGGGGAGAGAAGACATGTGAAAAACAAGTGGTTGCTGATCAAAGGGGGAGCAGTAAAGGAAGAGAAGACATGTGAATGGTTGTTTTTGATAGAGGGAGTTGTGTCAGTGAGGAGAAGTTTTTGTCTTAATGGTTAAAATTGTTTTTCACATCATATGTTGCCATCAATGACAAAGGGGGAGATTGTTGCAAGTATGGGCCTAACTAGTGTTGTCATTGATGTCAACATACTCCTATTGGATTAATGATAAGGATTGGATGAGCTGTATGCTAAGGATATTGAGAAAATTAGTCATATCAGGAATAGAGAAGAATAGTAAAGACAGTGAGGTAAAGATCCAAGATAAGATGAAGATCAGAGGATGCACTTCAGAGGGTTTGTAGATATGTATCATAAGATGATCCAGCAAAGATTTTAGAGGTCCGTATAATGATCTGAAGAAGTTATGGCCACTTAAGTAAAATTGGTTTTGGTAAAAGTTCAGAGGTGAGAAAGTGATATAGAAAGGTCCAGTGAGATCTGAAAATGAAATATCTTGTTTTGCGGATTTGGTGGAATGCTTAGGAAGTCAATTTGAATTGACAACTCAATTGGTTCCTGGTCTGGAGGTTCGTAAGCATCTATTCCATTATGAGAGTGATGACAGACTGTGTTCTTGAGATTCTAGATGAAGGAGAGAATGATTTTAGTAAGCAGATGAAGTGTGGATGTTCTTGGTGATTTAGGAAAGCTTGGGGAGGTCTTTGGATCATGTCCAGTTCATGTTGGTGGTCCACATTGAAGATTGAGCTCATAATTGAAGAATTACTTCTAGATGATGATGTTCTTCCTAAGTTAGGCCGACTGGATGAGTTACACATCCTGCGGATGATCTTGAAGATGTTATGTGAAGATTGGCGTGCTCCTAGAAGAAGATTGAAGTCTCAGATCTGTGTGGCTGATAGTGTGTTGATCCGCATGAAGTCTTTTGTAATAAGTCATGTTGTATTTATGTATTTTCTTTGTAATGTATGGCGACTTGGATGATAATTCCTAAGTCGATGTCTTGTATAAATAAAGAGTTGTTAAGTCATTGTGGAGATGAGAGTGTGGTAGAGAGGAGGAGAGCGAAAGGTAGAGAAAAAGTTTTTGGGCTTAAATGGAACTAAATCAAGCATGGTGAAGATGCTACTCTTCAATTGAAGTATGTAATACTTATTATTTTGTAGACAATGTGTCTCCTATAGATAGTGGGCCTCTTTTGAGTAGTGTGCTTAGGTAGTGAGCCTTATTTGGCATGTGCCATTTTGTTCTTTCTATTCTTCTAACAGAGAATACAATATTGGGTTAGTCACCCTATGGTTTTTCCCTTAACTAGGTTTTCCACATGAAAAATCTTGGTGTCATATGTGTTAATGTGTTTCTACTCTTGAATTGTTGCATTGAGTTTCCATGATTGATTTATCATTAAGAAAAGGATTTAAGTAGTTGATTGCAAGAAAGTTTTGGACAACTGATTCACCCCCCTCTCAGTTGTCTTTCCTAAATATAACACCTATAGTATCTTTTCTTATCAGGGGAGAGTTCATTTGGGAATATACCAGTTCTCATGAACTGTATTCTCTTTTACCCAAGAATCTTGGTCAATCTCTTGGAGTCTCAGCATTGTTTCATTTTCTTTTTCTTCTAGCATTGATTCTTCTATGTCTTGAGTCATGTATTGACACAATCCCTTGCCCCTAACCAACTTGGTAGGCCTTACCTCTACATCATATTCTAAAATCTTAGTTATCCAATTGGCTCTTTTTTCAATGATCTCATCTTCCATGCTATATTCCCTTACACTAGGGTGGGCTACTAATATCAAAATCTTATTTCCTGTTACTAAATGCCTAAATTTCTTAAGGGCTTTTACCATAGCATATACTTGTTTTTCAACAAAATTGTACCTTGATTTATACTCCTTGAGTGTTCTATAGAAGAATGTTATTGGATGTTCCCCTTCCTCTTCATCATCTATTTGTGTTAGGGCAGCTGCAACACTGTATTCTCCTCCATACACATACATTATAAAAGGCTTGGAGAAATCTAGGTATCTTAATACTGGCATAGTTGAAATGGCTCTCTTAACTTCTTCAAAATCTTGTCTCCCTTTTGTTGTCCATTTGAAAACCAAATCTTTCTTTAGCAACAGAGTAATATGTCTGACTAGTCCTGCAAAATCAGATATAAATTAGCTGACAAAATTAATCTTTCCTAAAAAGGACTGAACTACCTTCTTGTTAATTGGCAAAGATAGATTCATTATGGCTAAGACCCTCTCTGGATCAATGGAAATCCCATCCTTTGAAACTATGTGTCCCAAAAGTTTCCCCTGAGGCATAGCAAAGATGCACTTCTTAGGATTTGGAGAGATTCCAAGCTCTTGACACTTCTGGAAAATAGCCTCTAGGTGATCAAAATGATCTTTGGCATCCTTAGTGAATATGGTCAGGTCATCTAGATAGATTAAAATTATCTTATTTATTAGCTCCCCAAAGGCTACATCCATGGCACGCTAGAAAGTAGCTCCAGCATTTGAAAGACCAAAAGGCATCTTGGCATATGCAAATGTTCCCCACTTTGTATTGAATGTTGTCTTGTGTTGGTCTTCATATGCTAACTAGATCTGATCGTATCTTGAGAATCCATCAAGCAAAGAAAACCTCTCTGACCCGGCCACAATCTACAAAATCTTTTCCATAGAAGGCAAGGGGTAGTGATCCTTTAATGATGTTTTATTTAGGTCTCTGAAATCCACACAAAGTCTTATATCACCATTCTTTTTCCTTACAAGCACTAAATTAGACACTCAAGTTGAGTGCTTAATTGGAAAAATGATCTTTGATTCTAGAAGCTTTTGAAGTTCATCTACCATTAGTGGCTCAATTCTAGGATTCATTGGCCTTTGCTTCTGTTAGACTAATTTTTATCCTTCAGCAACCTCTATGGTATGTTGAATGATGTCTCTATTATAGCCATGGAGATCCTCATAGGTCCAAGAAATCACCCTATCATACTAGTTACACAAAGCAATCACCCTTTCCTTTTACTCTTGGGTAGTGGCATTGCCTATCTTTAACTTTCTTCCTTCACTGACCTAGATTTTAGAATAGTCATCTTTACTTGCCTTAAACTTCCTTTTGTGTATGCTTACATCTTTAGGGTCAAATAGATTCTCTAGGGTGATAAGTCCTTTTGGAAGCTTACTTGAATTTAGTTGAATAATTTGGTCCCCATAAGCTTCTTCAATCTTGGGTTGTAACTGATCAACAAATTCTCCTGACTATTGCAGAAACAAGAGTACTTGAAGATCATTATCAAAAACTTGCCAATTCTGGTCATTATCTAGGATTGCTAGTCTCACTATAACTTTAACTAACTCACTATTAACAAGTAGGTCTCTTGTTGGGTCAAATTGAGAACCAATTTGTGCCATTCTGTCTACTTTAGTGTTTTGGGTCCTAGGGTGACTTCAATATTGAACACATCAAAACCATCTATTAGATCCCAAATCCTATGATGGTAAGACCTCATTCTTACATTCTTTGCTATAGCTTTCTCTCTAATTTGTTTTACCACTAGTTCTAAGTCTCCTCTAACTATCAGATTCTTAATTCCTCTTTTCTTGGCCAACATAAGACCATGCACTAAAGATTCATATTCAACATCATTATTAGTGCAAGCAAACTGAAAGCGCATAGCTCTTAGAATATTCTCACCATTTGGGGCAGTGACATACGTACCCAGATCGGTAGAATTTTCTCATAACATTTAGAATTTCTTGGCCTTCCTCAAAAATGACATACGTACCCAGATCGGTAGAATCATAGTTTCAATAAGGATCACTCTGCATCATGGTCATTAATTAACTATTTTCCTCTTCTTGTTGGTCATGTTCAGTCTAGTCACCTAATTCTTCCACAAAGACTCTCTCTTCCTTACTCATCATGGCATCAGATGCTTCTATCCTTGGGGCTGGTTCATTAGTGATATGATCATTGGACAAAGGTTTTGACAACACTTTCATGTTTGTTCCATACTTGGTTCTCAAAATTAGATGTGACATATATCCTATCTTAGCTGTAAAATCTCTAGATAGGCATAGACCAAAGACAGGGGGAATATCTATTACACCACTACATCCTATTTAACAATTATGTTGGGGCAAGTATACAATTGCAATGGGAGTTGTTTGATCCTTCCTATAGTTTGGATAGACTTTCCATCTAATTGCATGACTCCTCTAGTAAGTGGCTCATATTTTATCTTTAAAGCATCTGTTATCTGGTTTGGCATGGCTATAGTACTAGCTCTAGAATCTATCATTGAGTTATGCAGCAATTTCTTTCCCACTATTAAAGTCAGATAAAATGGATCTAGCTTAGATTTACCTAACTTTGGTGCATTGTTCAATAGAACTACTATCTGCAAAGGTGTAGTGTCTTTATGTTGAGTCTTTCCTTTATCAGCAACTCCTTTAGCACTAGCAGATTTAGAGCTCACCTGTCTTTATAATGCTTCTTGTAACAACATTTTTTGCTCAGGAATAGCCAGCATGTCCCAGATTGACACATGCACTGGGGTCTTTTTCAACTGCTCTACCACATTCATAGGTCCTTGTGCTTGTCTTTGGGTAGTAAGGATATCTTGTTCTTTCTAGCATCTGACTAGAGGCTACTTGATTCTAAACTGGCTGAGGCACTTCCTGCTTGGGGACTGGATTATAATGATTTTGGAAAGGAGGAGCTCTAGCAGTCTCATTCTTTATGACTTTAGGTTGTTCCATCATTCTTCTCTTTGATTTGGTCTACTAATCAGACTGTACCAAGGGCTCCTTGGAAGTGGATGCCTCATTTAAGAATATTGAATCTTCATCTTCAATCCATGAAAATAGAGCATGCTCAGGGGCAATTTCCTCTTCTTGCTAAATAGACATCCACTGCATCTGAGCCATCATCGCTACATTCTAGACACCAAGTGACTGATATGGAGGAGTATTAGATGCCATGACTTGACCTTCTCCTCTTCTTTGTTCTGCTATTTTTTGATGTAATTGCCTCTAGGACAATCTCTAGGCATATGGGCATTATTGCAAGGGAAGCACCAGGCATTGGTGGCTCTTACTAAATTATTTTGTCCTGGAACTATTTCTCTATTGGGATTATGAAGAACAACTTGTAGAGGTGTGGGGATTGTGACCAATTGGTTTGATGGTTGAGGATTATTTTGCCTTTGAGGACCTTGATATTGATTTGATTGATAGGGGGTCTATTTCCTTGGAAACCTTGGTAAGAAGGCTTTGGATAGGAAGTTTGTTGCCTTTTGAGATTAATTATTTCATTTGAAAAGGTCTTGAGGGTATTCTTGACATTGTCCATTTCAGATGGTTGAGCACAAGGTGTTACCACACTGGGCTATTGAGGTGTTGGGAATGTATACATAGAAACAGGTGGAACTGCAAGATTAGGAGCTTCTTGTGGCAAGGGGATGGAGATTTTTGGGAACATGGGCATAGGAGGCCATGGAGGCAATTTTTTAGCATCTATTAGGTTGTTCTTAGCCTTAACAACTAATTCATATGCTTCTGGCAGAGTCTGACCTTCCAGGGACTGAATCATTACAAATATATCAGAATTAAAAGCTTTGAGGTAGAAGACAATAGCCATACCTAATGGTGGCCTTGTTGTAGCAAGAATTTTGTCCCAGGTCTTTTGAAACTTTGTGTTTAAATCAGTTATGGCTTCTTCTGGTGCCCTCTTTATGGTGATTAATTGTTGTAACAGAGATGATTTGTCACCCTTCTCACTAAATCCTGCAAAACAAGCATCACCAAGCTGATCCGATTAGATATTGTATTTGGGGTCAAGGATCTATACTAGTCCAGAGCTTTCCCTTTAAAAGAAGATGCTAATAATCTAACTGCTACATTAGGTACAATAATAATGTGCATTGTACAAACATCTGATACATCTTGAAGATGTTCTCTGGGTGTCTTAAAATCCTCTCCACTAAAGGTCCCATAGGGCATGCCAAAAACTATTGATGTTTAAAATTGTGGAGGTTCCAACACCAACATGGGAAATTTTAAGAATGTGGGACTTGCTACTTGAAACAACCTCCAGATTTTAAAGAAGATGGCTCTTCCTATTTTAATGGGGTTTTGAGCAAAGGTAAGGGAAAAGAAATAGGATTACAGATACAATAAGAAAAATCTAAACTATGGTGATGTACCTAAATGAAAAGTATTCCTCCAATTAGCACAATGAAACAATCCTTAAGATGCAACTATATTAAAAAACAAATATTGCATGATTAATATAAATAGATTGTAAATTAATAAGATCAAAGGCTAAACTTAGATACATTTTGCAAAGACATAGATAATATGGACAAGGGCATAGAACAGAGTTCCTTTCATTAATATTCTAGCAACATAAGAGGCACAGTAACATGCACAGGTATATTAACCTTCTTATCAGAAATAACAAAATTAAGGTAAATGATACAATTTGGTCACTACAAAATATCTGAATTCTCTACTTAATTCTTGATAACACTTATCCAAAGTTTGATTCCCCTTCTATTACAATTGCTACATATTTATAACCATGGACTTGACCCAAGATTTCCTGTAACAACCCAAATCTTCAACGACAAAATAGAACTAGAGCTAACTAGGAGTCTTCGACTGTTAGGATTGCTTGAATATGTAATTGCTTTATCTTGCACGCTCATTGGCTAAGGAACAAAATATGTGGCACTCTAACTATATTACTATTAGGACACATGGCAACACCCGTGGGCTTATAACTCCTTTGCCTTCAAAATGAAACACACAGAAAAGTGCCACCTATTGCACTCCGCTTTATCTTGGAATTAATATGTGTCTCTCTCCGATGAGCACTTAAAAATGTATCTTTATGCCCAAGAAACTTACTGCTATGAAATCTCTCACCATCCACAACACTTAGAAACTGAGATATAATTATGGGACCCACTGCATATGTCACTTAACTATTTGCACAGAGAAGTAAAACTAGGACACATGGCACCTTTTGCATGAAACAAAACTAGACACACGGCACTATTTGGTAAAACAAGTAACTTATGAAAAAGGTTTCAATGAATCTCTTGAAGATTGACACTTGTCGTACTCTGGTGCAACTAAAAATCAAAATGCCACAACTAGAGAGCATTGAATAAAATAAGTCCCTCCCCTGTTGTTGCCACATGGTGCTCTCCACAACAAACATGAAACTGTGTCTTAAAACTATGGCCCACCATATTTATGCCAGTACTAAAAAGCTTTGAGTAAATGAAGATACATATAGAATTATCTTCTTAAAGCTCCAGATGACACACGACAACTTCTACTAGTAAGCAGCACAAAAGAAACCTTTTGGAAACTACCTCCGATGTTAACACGTGGCAAAGTCCACATCAAGTATGAAACTTAACAAAAATAAGACTACTACTTGATACATGGCACACTCTTCTGCTTCACTGAAAGAAAAGAAACACATGGCATCTTCCGCTTAAAGCTTAATACTATGTTTGTTTGTCTTAGACACTTGGCGTGATCTATGCACATGAAAACACATAGTCACAAATATATAAACTACTAAAATATATTGCAACACTGCTGAAACAAAATGTAGAGTTTTTTAAGCTCTACACATTCATCATTGATCTCTTAGTATACCTTCAAAGCCCCAGAGCATAATAATCAACTATTGAGAAATGCAGAGCTCAAAACTGTTACCCTGTCACTATGAAACATTGTCAGACTGCAATCTGGTAAAGAACATCTTGTAGAATGAAACCAAAGGAACTTCAGAAGCTACAACTCTTGATTTAGGAAGCCATGATATATATATTTTCTAATCCAGAACCACAAGACAAACGTTTTCATAGTGGAGGAATGTGGACCATTTTGCTTCTGAACTGTCCATTATTTCTACTTTAACTTTGTCTATTCAGACTTCGACAATTCTTCATATGACTGTTGGAGGAAGTCAGAACCTGGAGACTTAAACAAGTGACCACTAAGTAGTTATGAACAACATACTTGATCTACATACAAGTGCTAGTAACTGCAGAGGCATACCACCACAAACAATATTACTCTGCATACTTCCCATACTTAGTTAGATCTTCTTCCAAAGTGAGGTCTCTTTTCCATACCGGTGCACATTGTCTTGTTTCCATCAATGACAACAATTAAACATCCATTAGAATAGTGTCTCTTGCAAACAATCTCCCCCTTTGGCATTGATGGCAACACTCAGTGAAAAATGCTTGTGTTTCTCCCCCATACTCTGTCCATTTCAATCCGGCTCACTCGGTGATATCTACTACTTGTGGTGTTGTCATTTCTATGAATAATCAAACAAATTTGTGAAAGGGTTTCAAGTAGAAAATACCTCTTTGACCAGATTAGGGTTGTTCTTGATCTTGCCTTGAAATGCTTTGGAGAACACTATAGTCACTTGAGAGATGGAATGCAAAATGATTTTTCCTTCAAATACAATTCCTTTTAACTTTCACATGTTGAAACGTAAGTGTCATTAATGTCATATTTCAAAAAGCTGTCAAGCACTTTTTTGATAACCATAGACACTCTAGATTACTCTGCAAATCTTTGCAATTGATCTTTTTCTTCCAAAACTTCCTTCAAAAGATTTGTCATATGATTTGCTAGATTCCAACACTGGCTATCTAGCCAAGGGGTTGGAAATTTCAATACAGCTCCCCTGAGCCAGAGTTCCCAATTTACTTCTCGAAGGAAGTATCTGCACCAGAATCTGGTTTGGATCCATCCTTGCTATTGATAACATCTTTCTTAATCCAAACCTTGGCCATTTCTTTTTTAGTTTCAATTGGATCAACTCTTTCCTTTCCCTTATCATTCCTCTACTCTATTTTCCTTTCTTCAGTATGGTAGTTTCTTTCCACATTCTTGCTTCTACAAAACTTTGCAACATGACCAAACTTGTTGCAATTGTAGCACGCAATACTTCCATGTCCTTGATTGAATGAATTCATCATTGATCTACATTGATTAGCCATGTATCCAAATCTATTTCATGCAAAACATCTTCCAGTGAATGATTGAGTATTCCTTGAATTGTGAAAGCCATTACTTACCGAACTTCTACATTCACTTGATCTATGGCCAATTTTCTTACAATTGAAACATTGACCAAAAAATGATGGAACATTTTGATTCTAGTTTATTCTACTCCTACACTGAGTAGCCTTATGACCAAACTTATTGTAATTAAAACAATAGCCATTGAAAGATGGGTACCTTTGAGCATTTGGTTGTATGACCGGAGGTCTTCTAGGTCTTCTTCTTTGATTCCTAAAATGATTTCCTTTGTTTTGCTTCCTCTAAAATTTTTCTTGTCTAATTTTGAACTTTCTCCTTTCTCAAGTCCTAAACCTTGCTTGTCATCTAAACTCTTCTAGCTTAAAATCAACTCCTCAATCTTTGTAGAGCTTGTTTTGAATTTTTCTTTGTAGCTATTAGATACTTCTAGATCAAATTTTAGAAGTAGCACTTCTTCATCCAAATTTTCACATTCCTCTAACTTATCCTCAACAACTTGATTCAGATGCCTTTCAATTTATTCTTTCTTTTCAACTTCCAATGTCAAACTATTTAGGATATCATGTGCTTCATCGAATTGATCATTTAGCTCCTTGCTTTTTTCTTTAAACTTCCTGACTTGCTCTCTTAGGTTTAGGATGCATTCATCAACTTCATGAATATTAGCTTTTAGATCCCTGATTTCTGCCTCAGATTTTTCAAGATCAATAAGCACTGCTTCTAGTTCTTTGTTGCTTTCATAATTTCCAAATCTTCTTGCTTCCATGATTACACTACCCCAAATCTTCCTTAAGCTCTTAGGCCTCTTCCAAGGAACCTTGCTCCGATACAAATTGTTAATAGTAAGGAATACTAAAGGGGGGTGAATCAGTATTCCACAAAACCATTTCTTAACAAGTTTATTTAACCAATCTCCAAAATTAATAATATAAAAGCATAATAAACATAGAAATAGCTACCATAAAGACATAACACATGAACACCAGGATTTTTATGTGGAAAACCTAGAAAGGGGAAACCCATGGTGAGTGTCAGCTCACGATATATTAATGTCACACAATATTGGATTACAAGAAGGCTCACTACCTTAGGGCTCACTAACCTATGAAGAAGTGCTCACTACACAAAGGCTCACTGCCAAGAGAAAGGAAGATAGAAGGGAAGGCTTGGCTCACTGGCAACATGTGACTACTGAAAATGCATCTAAGAATGCTAAGGTGTAGTTTCCCTTAAGCTCAGTAAATAGACTCATAAGTCTTCATAATGTTAATAGTGCTAACTCTTGCTCTACTTCACATATGCTCTATTTTTCTACCCCACTGTCTTCTTTAGATCACAACTTAGCCTTAGATTGAATTTCCACTCTTATCACAATATATTCTCTACTCAATACCTCATCAATGCTGAAATCCATCGAGTATATATATCTACAATTAGATTTACCACAAAAATGGGTTGGCCACCCAGACATGAAATGTGTAGCCAAGTGTTTCACCTTGTCGGCTCAAACTTAAGCACAAACAACAATGCCGACTCAAACAATCATATAGTAGTCTTCATATGAGTCAGAATCAATCATTCAATCACTTGGATTGATTATTCAAACAATATTACTTCTCCGCATATCGATCTGTCATGCCTGTCGGATTGTTCCTCATGAACACACTTTCCTCATGAACACACTTGATCAATTCAACTGTTACAACATAACTTCCACTGCAGATCAAATGAGACTCTAAAAATCATATTAAACATTCATCATTGATCTCTTACTATACCTTCAAATCCATAGAGCATAATAATAAACTGCTGAGAAATGCGGAGCTCAAAATTGTTACCCTGTCACTGTGAAACATTGTCAGACTGCAAGACGGTAAAGAACATCTTGTAGAATGAAACCAAAGGAACTTCAAAAGCTACAAATCTTGATTTAGGTAGCCATGATATGTATCTTTTCTAATCCAAAACCGCAAGACAAAATTTTTCATAGTGGAGGAATGCAAACCATTTTGCTTCTGGACTGTGCACTATTTCTGCTTTAACTTTGTCTATCTGAACTTGGACAATTCTTCATATGACTACTGGAGGAAGTCAGAAACTGGAGACTTAAACAAGTGACCACTAGTTAGTTATGAACAACATACCTAATCCGCATACAAGTTCCATTAACTACGGAGGCATACTACCACAAACACTCTTATTTGCATACTTCCCATACTTAGTCAGATCTTCTTTTGGAGTGAGGTCCCTTTACCATACTAGTGCACCTTGTCTTGTTTCCATCAATGACAAAAATCAAACATCCATTAGAACAATGTCTCTTGCCAACAAAATTCACTTCCAACCTCAACATATGGTCCCTTCCTATGTGCGGCATGTAGTCCAACTAAAACCTTGCCAACATTAGTGTAGTACACCCTCATGACTCCAATCTCCATGCATTTCATCCATCTCTGCTAAACAATAGTCCCTAGAAGTTGGGGAGATTATTGATTTAGCATCTTCCATTTATTTAGTTGCCAACTTTGTGAGGCATGGGGCATCCATTGCAAATGTTGCCACCATATCTCCAAACTACACATTTTTGGTAGCTTGACTAAGCCGCGAGAGAAAGAGCATGCCCAAGGTGGAGAAATACTACACCAAGACTGTATCTGCTCTCAATGATGTGCTTGCAAAAATTGGTTGATTTGTGTATGACATAGAAATTGAGAATAACCTTTCTTCTCATGGATGTTGGGAATTAAGGTGTCTCAACCTTGGTAATTCCTTGTATTATTTCATTGTACTTATTATTTATTGCCTATGGTATAATTTGGACATAAATCCTATGTTGTCATATTGTTCGTGTTTCTTCTCATGGATGTTGGGAATTAAGGTGTCTCAACCTTGGTAATTCCTTGTATTATTTCATTGTATTTATTATTTATTGCCTATTGTATAATTTGGACATAAATCCTATGTTGTCATATTGTGGGAGTTGGCATGATGATGTGTCATCATAAATGGCATATGACCTCATGTAAATTTTTCCTCACATGAAGAGATAAGCATCCCACTTAGTGGTAGGAATATTTTGTGATGTGTTAGCATCTTGGAATGTGTGTAAGGGAATATTGACTAAACGGTCATGACAGATTCCTATGACAAAGTTATGATATGTAAGAGTCAAAAATAGAAGATCCTATGATAGGTATGGACATGTGTCAAGAAGCATCTTTGAGAAAGGCATCTTTAGGTGCCGCAAGGTAGACTATGACATGTAATAGAATATGCTATTTATAGCCTATGTATGACATATTCTATGACAGTTGTAAGAGTCATAAGAGCATTTATCATAGCCCATTTTGGAAATAGGTGACCTCATTGGGATGGGGTGACTTGACAAGTGTCAGGAACATCTTACAGTGTTGGACAAATGTCCATAGGTGTGGGTTTTGGGCCATGAGGCCATGTTGGATGCCCATCTCAATGTGGAGCCATTTTTGCCTTGTATTTGTTATATAAATAGGTGCTTTAGAGAGGTAATGCATTATATGATTAACAGGTACTATTATGCTATCGGATCATCTCCAGATATGAGTATCGAAGACTCCTACAAGAGAATTGGCTTTGTGACTATATTGTAATCTTTATTATTTACGGAATACATTTGAGCTGTGTTTTGGAGTGTGGAGTTTTTTACCTGATAAGGGTTTTCCCTACATATATCTTGTGTCTCTCTTCTTCTATCTTTCATTCTTGTGTATGTGTTTGCTACAATATCTCTATTAGTGGGTTAAGATAATCTGTAATTGTAAAGATAAAATTGAATTTGCACTCTCCTTCCCTCATTAGATTAGTGTAGGAAGCATTTTCTGCACACCTAGCTTCCTTTCAGTCAGTATCAAAGCTTGATCATCTTTAGTCCTAGTTGTTGGGTATGAGTTTTTTGAGCTAATCTTAGGTTGAGTGGGAGCTTTCTGCAGAGCATTCTGTAATCTTGTTGTAGAAAAGAGATGGCATGCACATCTAGAAGATTAGAGGTGGAGAAATTTAATGGCACTAATTTTGAGTTGTGGAAACTTAAGATGGAGGACATGCTTGTTGATCGTGACCTATGGGAAACCATATCTAGTGTAAAACTAGCTGCAATGGTACAAGCTGATTGGGAACTCAAAGATCGAAAGGCTAAGGGTCTCATAAGACTCAGTCTAGCTGATTCTGTCCTATTAAATGTCCATGAGGAGAAGACCACAAAAGAACTTTGGAAGAAGTTGGGTGATGTTTATCAGGCCAAATCCCTAGTGAACAAACTTTTTTTGAGGAAGAGGTTGTATTCTCTGAAGATGGAGGATGGAGGATTTGTTGCAGATCACCTGAATGCCTTCAACATGTTAATTTCTCAATTGACATCAATTGGTGTGAAGATGGAGGAGGAGGATCATTGTATGACCTTGCTTTGTTCTTTGTCGGTCCCATGGGATCATCTTGTGATGGCTATTGGGAGCACCACATCCACTTTCACAATGTATGAAGTGGTATCTTTGCTGTTATCTAAAGAGATGTAGAGAAAGTCTTCTGAGGCAACCAAAGAGGCTCTTGTGGTTTGTGGAAGACCCAAGGAGAAAGGGAAAAAGAAGGACAAGAAAGATGAGAAGGGTAGATCCAAATCTCGTGGGAGATCCAAATCTCCTAGAAAGTCCAAGGCTCTCTGTTGGAACTGTGGCAAAACTAGGCACTTTTGAAAGGAATGCAAGGAATAAAAGAAAAAGAAGAAGGAGAATGTCCCAAATTTAGATTCTGACAAATCGCAAGATGATGGTGATGTTTTCATCACATCCTTGGCCACCTATGCATCCGATGATGTGTGGTTGATAGATTCTAGTGCATCATTCCACATGACCTCACATCAAAGCTAGTTCATGAAGCATGAAGAGTTTGATGGTGGAAGAGTGTACTTGGGTGACGATTCTCATCTAAAGATTGTTGGTCATGGAAGAGTCTCAATCTGATTCTTGTTGGTATATAGATTTGCACTATCACATATGGCTGATTATATTGACTCTTTGCCCAGAAAAACACATAATGAAAATAAGTACCATCAGTTGGTAAAGTTGTAGTTTTTCTATCAACTTACCTCTGCGTGTAGAGGGGCAGCTTCCTCGTTTGATAAATTATAGGTTTTTGTGAATGAAATACAATTAAAGAAAGGTTTGGAAGATGAAGACAATGGGCTTACGAACATTGACTCATCTAGCATACATAAAGTTCAATAATCTCACCAAAATAAATATAAGAATACTTCTTAAACTGTTACAATGAGTGTAGTATTTGAAAGAAGAAATGATTCAGGAGATATTCAACATACGTTGAAACATTATCTAATAACCAATTCCTTCAAGACTAGTTGTTATTCCACATTGTAGATGCAAATTTATGTAAAGAAAACCATCATCCATCAACATAAGAAGAATGAATAATGTTAAGAAGATATTTGAGATCACACAATCCAAAATGCTTCTTATTTCTCCACACTGAGTCATACAACTCTGTTCCTTATAACATCCTTATAAATGTGAAAGCCAAAAAGTCCCTATTACAAACACCAAGCCTTGTATATATAGACTTGTCTTAGTAACCAACTTTATAACTACCTTATAACCACTTCTTGTAACTACCCAAAATACGTTATGCAAATAAAAGTGCCTTTTAGGTAACCTTTATATAATGTTTCAAAAAGTCCCTGAAAGAATAAAATGCACTTTTCACCTTGATTACAAAAGAGTGACATAAAGTCACTTTCATGGAAAGAGAACTAAAACCTATCAAAACTTTGAAAAGTAGACCAATAAGATGAATCTCATGAGAGACTATCAGGTTTTGTCCTCACCATGGTTGACACCATCTGAAGATGTTTCTGCTACTCCAGATTGTTGTGACAGGAAGGTAGACTTTGTTTTGTATACTCTGAACATCCTCACTGCTACAGCTATCAGTTTATTTTTGGGAACAATTACTCCCGTCATGCGAAGCTTCCATTCTGATTGATCTTTATGGACATCATTCAAATTATGTCGATAAATTGATATGTGATCAATACCAAAATTGATAGCCGTGAAGATGAGGTTAAATTTATCCATAAGTCCTTCATTGAAAACCTATTTGTTGAACAACCTTGTGTTAATCATGTCTTCAAAACTTCTTTTGATAGTTTGGGCTTCTAAAGCTGAAAATTTATCTATCTCAATTATATCAGGATTGATTTTCAATAAATCAATCTGAATATTCTTCTTCACCTGCTTGCAAACTTCCAAGAACTTTTCTTGGGCTACCAACACTTGTCTTATATTAGATAATTTCCATTCAACTGAAAATAGCCAAGAACTAGATTGATTTTCTTCAATGTTTTGAAAGACTTTTTCAGCAAGTAATATCTCATTATCAGTTTTGATCATCTCACCAAGGTCTCTGGATATTCCCTGCCATAACAATTCTTCTTTTTGGATACCTCTCATTTCATTCTCAATCTCTTCCCTCTTTGTTTCTGCTTCATCAAATAGACTCCTTGCCTGCTCAAAGAAACTGAAAGCTTTTGATTTCATATGTTCAACCCACTTTTTAGTCACCTTTCCATACAACTGATATTTGCTGACACTCTCAATAATTTCTTTTTCAACATTACTTTCAAGAGAGAAATTAGTGGAGGAAGAAGAAGCCTCAAGAGGCAAAGCTGATGTATCTATGATGGCTTTGAGATAAGATGTCAAAACTTGCACCTGTTGCTTTAGTTGCTCTTTTGTATGTCTTTCCTTCTCTGTTCTTTTTATTAACTAGGCAACTGATACTTGAAAGTTTTGCATGTCACCCTCATATGTAGACGGACCAAGATCTACCTTAGTGATGTTAAAATCACTTTCCGTGGCCTCATTCAAATTCTTTTCTGAAACAGGTTGTGCAACCTCAACACAAAGATTGCCTGATGAAGAATCCACTACCATCCTTGATGTGACCATTATCTTTTTAGATTTGGGAGACCTTTGCAGCAAATGAGAGACTGTATCAAAATCTAGCATGATTAATTGAGCAATGTTTCTTTTTCTTGACAAACTTTGTTGCAACCAGGAAGAAGAAGGATTATGTGAGGATTTTGGAATATTTGTGGAAAGAGGTACTATGTTTGAGGGAGGCATATGCTCACTGAATATATTCATAGGTAGTGGGAGTGGAAATTGTAATGCATGAGGTGAACAAGGTGTTTCATGAGAAGGAGAAACAACAAGGGGTAAAGGAGAGGTATTCAAATGCTCAACATAGAGAATGAGAACAAAAAAGAGGAAGAAGAAGAATTCGAATGCTTATCTTTTCTACTTGATGATAAAGCATTATTACTTGTTGGTTTAGTAGTTGTTGCCTCAGTAGCCTTTTTCTTTACCCAAGATTTAGTCCTTTGAATGATATGTGCAGTTCTTGTAGCTAAATATTTGACCTCCTCATTAGCCCAATTGATAGGTGGTAAAGAATGTGTTTCAATTTTATCAAAATACACAGGATCAATCAATTCTAAACCATCTTCCTCAATTCCATCTGTGTTGCAATCTAGTTTGAATTCTCTGATCTGTGGGATGGTCATCCTCATCCAGTCCTGTTTACATACCTCAAAATCATTTTCACAGTCTTCCCAAAAGTCTTCAAGTTCTGGAAAGTGATAGTATCCTGCACCAAGCCGTAGATTATCTCTGACATTTCCTTTACTGTCAAAAGGGAATCTCGTAGTATAGGCATACAAGCTAATTTTTATCAGAGATCTCTCTATGTTTTGATCATCTGTAGAAGATTTGTAGCTATAATGGCTAAGACCAATGGGAAATGGAACTCTAGGTTTCCTCTTGTCTTTGCATTTCCTGTTAAGTGAACCAATTTGCATGCATAGTTCTATCAATATCATCTTGTCATCTACATATCTAGGTAACTTATATGGATATCCATCAAACCCACCAACTCATAGATAGGTAAATCTAGGATAATGGATGAAGTAACTCCCATATATTTTGATCAAACTGGCAGCTTCTGGTGATATCTGGAGTGCAATGTTACCTTGAAGTTCTCTTACTGGTAACATTGTGAAAGCATCATTTACTCTGCGGTAGTGCTTGTAACTTTGTTCTAGTTGCAACTGAGGATAATGATCATAGATCTGTGTCATGTTATCATAAATTCCTTTAGTAGCAAGACCTGGCCATGATTTCATGCATGTAATTGCATAAAATAAGTAAGAGGACATGTAGAAATGTTCATTCAATTCAAAATTGGTCAACTGATAATGCAAATTGTCACTAATAATGTTGCCCCAATCAATAAACTAATTTCCTGCACAAATAACATTTACAAAGAGAAACATCCACATTTCAAAATTGGCTGCTTTTTCATCTCCCATCACCCTATGAAGTAGGACAATCATATTTGAAATATCCTCTATGAAACATGATCTGTGAAGAACTTTAGGCAACTATGATTTTCCTCCTTTCAGTGTATGTAACCAATGTTTTCCAATGGTATTGAGGCACTGATGTTGTCTTTCATCAAAATATTGATAAGCAAGCTTCTTATCTATGTTCACAAACTGATCCCTGACAAGTAATCTGAAAGCTATACCAATTGAAACACTATCCAACCTAACAATAAGTTTCTCATCAATGGTTCTGATCTCTCTGGTTTCCAGTTTGTAATGTTTCATACATTCTAGAACCAAGTCTATGCATTGGACTACCACAGGAAAACCAGCTGCTTGGGCCAATCCACTGTCAAACAATTTCTGAGTCATGGGTGATTTCTTTTCTTGTTTCATTGTCTCCCAGAAATCTATCAAACTGATATGCCCCAGAGAGGTATCTGATATTTATGGAAGAGTGGATTCAAGTACTGAGAGAAATTCAAACCCCTGGTATCTAAATTTCATGATGAAATGTTTGCAATAGGCTGTGAAAACTTTTTGTGTTTATTCCTTTTCAAAGTTTTATTGGACTGTTTTAAGAGGTTTTTGTTTTGGCAATGTGCAAATTGTTGCAATAAATTTCAAACTTGGAAAGACATATTATTCAACTAGAAGGCAGAAGAAGTGTTCATACCTGGCATCTTCATTGACTAGTCATGATTGCACTGCAAGAGGACTGCATTTGGTGATGTCCATACTTCTGTATTTCTTCACAAAGCTACACCTCTTGTATGACAAATAAATCAATCTGTAGAAAATTCATATGTGTTGGCTTGTGATTTCACATCTTACACCCATATCAGCTTGGGATATGTACTCAAACAATAAGCATAACCTACAAACCAATTTTCTAATCAAAGACTTCCTTCGTAGAGATTGTCAATGGAAAACAAGCATTTCACTTCAATGCAACAAGAATCTTGTGATTTTGATTTTAGAGTTTATAGTTTCTGCATAGCAAATCGGCCTTCCATGATGTTCATTCATCTCTGCCACAAATCTTGTTGTACTAACAAACACACTGTTATATACAAATGCATATGCATAACTTTCAATTAGCAGCCACCTTGATAAACCATCATCTCGGTCTTAAAACATGTTCAAAACAGCTGTGTTCCCATTTCCTCTAGCTAACTGTCAAATCATGTGTTGTGATTGTTATTTCCAAATAACTACGAGTTGTGCTTCTGTCAATGATTTAAAGTCGTGTTCTATGAGATATACTTTCCTCAAGTTCCAAATAATCATGTTATCTACATGATAACCTTCGGCTCTTTCATATTGTAGAAAACTGACAGAAGAATGATGGCAATGCACCTGACTTTCAGTCCTTCAAAACCCTTAGTTTTGTGAAACCTCAAGGTGGTGAGCATCTATCGTCGACATCATGCCAACATGCAGCACTGTGTGTGTTTTAAGATGACTGTTGCATGGCCGAAATCAATTGACAAAAAGAGATCACAGCATAATGGTATGTTACCTCTTGTGTGCCATCTTCGGATTTTGAGCCAGAGACTTCACAATGAGTGCCAAGGTTGTCGATGGAGTCTAGAAACCCGCAAAGAGCAAAAACAGTAGTAAATATGCAATCACAGCAATTCTATGAAGTTTTCTATTGTGGAGAACAACCATTTGCAAGATATTCCAAAAGCTGCAGCCCATATACTGAGAGGAAGAGAGTGACAACAATTGAGAAAATAGGTTCCTAAATCTTGGGCAAGAATGATTTGTCACTTAATAGACTAAAGGCAGGCAACATTGCATAACGTAAGGTTGGCACAGACCATGTTGCCTATAAATTGAAATAAGCATAAACCATCATCTGGCGTAGTATTATGTGTCTGTTCAAATCCATGATGTGCTTACAAAAATCTCTAGCCATCCTGTGGCCCATCTCTTTTGTTGTACAAGAGTGTCTAGACCATTTCTTGGTGCACATCCCATGAAAGCTGGTAGCTTGGGTATTTGGCTTGAAATAGCCTTCCCTCAGTCTACAGAACATATTTACTGAAGTCAGGATCAACCGATACAATTGTCTTTGGTCTTTCAAACAAACTAATTTTGAAAATGGGCTCACAGTGGCATTTCGTGGCGTAGACTATTGCCAGCTTCTCTTGATTACCTTAAGTCTACAGTTTGAGGATGTTACATGAGGCATGCTCTTCGCCATCATACAAGGGACGGTGAGAATGTGGTAATTGTATGCCAACCAACTTCTATCTCATGCCATGATGCTCGGTGGAGGATGGTGTAAAATAAGTTTGAGGTTCAACAGTTTCATCCCACAAATGCGACACCTGTCGACTATGCCACTTTTTCTCACATACATCAGTCACGTATTACTGAAAGGTAAAACCAATTAGTGAAATAACATGTATAGTGGTCATGGCAGCTTAATCTTTTACTTGAAGATGTTGGACAACTGAAGTTTGTGGACTAAAAACATAGATGGTCGATTCCTTAACCATTGGATAGAACCAAGGAATAACTCGAAACCCTTCATGCCATTGGAAAATTAGAATTGAGTTTTAATGATAGTTATGAATAACAATATGGTAGGGAGGTGTTTAAAAGAATATTCCCGGAGATGATCATGGACACAAAAATCGTAACCAACTTTTAACGCAAGTAACAAACGAATTTTAACACCTTGGCTATTCGTATTTTACGCCTCCACTTTATTTACTTGCTTCATAAAAGAAAAATGTGCAACTTGTGATTTGAATAGAAACAGCGTTTACTTCATGGTTGTCACAAGTGAATGTAAACTTCTTGCATCGGTAAAAAGTGAATATGAACAACTTAGACAAACTTCACAAGTTGCACACATTTAGCGAAAAGGAGAAATTGGTGCGAGTTTGGTGCAGATTAAAAGTAGATGCAAATGGACTTGGGGAGAAGCAAAAATTAACACGGACTTAATCAAAACCAAAAATAGACGCAAAGCAAAATGTGACTAAGTGGTGAGTTTTGCCTTGGGACAAAATTTGTTTTGACGTTTAAATGGAGGGAAAAATGAGATGAGGGAAGACTTATGATAACAAATTAAGATTTAAAAGTTTACAACACAACCTCAAATGCATTTGAAACAAAAAATATGACTTCACACAGATGTTTAAATTTTGCAAGAAGATTTTATATTCTAGATAGAAGGATCGGGGCAAACAATTCCTTGATGGATGAGTGAAGGGGGTCAATGGGGTTATGCACATCCTAGGCCTAGCATAGAACTTGCTTTCTATAAGTATGTTGAATGATGCAGGTGTGTAGGTTGTCTTTTCGAAGGATGGATGCAAGATGACTAGAGGATTTATGGTGCTTGTGAAGGGTACTCAGAGAGGTACTCTATTTTAGCTGGAGGCATGCACTTCATAGTGCAATAGCTCTTTTGACTTGAAGAAAAGAGCTGCAGTCACTTCATCCCCACCATCTGAATGAGCAGTGAAAAAATCTTTTGTAACACATTCTAATGGTAGTGCACATGCTTTGGAAGTTAAACTTCATGCTGAAAAGACTATGTTATGGCATTTGAGATATGGTCACATTGGTGATAAGGGTCTTAGAACCCTAAAAAATAAAAACCTCATTGAGGGGTTAAATGATTGTAATCTCAAGTTTGACTTTTGCTAACATTGTGTATATAGAAAGCAAAATCGTGTTTAGTTTTACTCTAGTTCTCACAAGTCTTCTAGTGTATTGGATCTTATTCATTTTGATGTGTTTGGTCTTGTTAATGTTCCTTCGATTTCCAAATCTATATATTTTGTATCTTTCATAGATGATTACAGTAGAAGGACATGGGTTTATTTTATCAGAGGAAAGACTAAAGTCTTTAGTTGGTTTAAAGAGTTTAAAGCTTTTGCTGAAAATCAGACTAGTAAAAAGATTAAGTGTTTGAGAACTAATAATGATGGTGATTTTTGTTTGGCAGAGTTTGATAAGTTCTATAAAGAGAAATGGATTGAAATACATAAGACAACTCCATACACCCCGCAGGAAAATGGAGTTGCAGAGAGGATTAATAGGACATTGATGGAGAAGGCTAGGAGTATGCTTAGTGGAGAAAGCCTCGAACAAAAGTTTTGGGCTGAAGTTGTAGCCACTGCTTGCTATGTGGTAAATAGATCTCCTACATCAGCTCTTGTTGGTAAGACACCTATGGAGGTGTGGTCTAGTAAGAAGCCCTCAATTAGACATCTTTGTGTTTTTGGGTGTGAGGCATATGCACATGTGCCTAGGGAGAAACAATCTAAATTGGAGAACAAGGTTGTTAAGTGTATCTTCACTGGCTATGGTGTCAGTGTGAAAGGATACAAGCTTTGGGATCCTATGGCTAAAAAAGTTTTGTATAGTAGAAGTGTTATCTTCAGAAAGCTAACACCATCTTCCATTGTTATACAACCAGAATAGACAGAAAAGAAAGAGGAAGTAGAACCTCAACCTTGGTAATTGAGGAGGTCTACACGAACAAGGAAGCAACCTGATAGGTTTGGTTATTCATTGCTGCTTGATTCTAGTTGTGCTTTTGCCTTGCTTACTAACACTGATGAACATAGAACTGTGAAAGAGGCTATGGGCATGAAAGATGCAGGTTCCTGGAAGGAGGCCATGGAAGATGAGATGGCTTCTTTGGAGAAGAATAAAACATGGGACTTGGCGCCTTTTCCTGAAGGACATAAACATGTTGGATGCAAATGGGTGTTCAAGAAGAAATTCAGTGCAGATGGCAGTGTTGAAAAGTACAAGGCCAAATTGGTTGCGAAGGGGTATTCACAAGTGGAGGGAATTGATTATGGTGAAATTTTCTCTCTTGTTGCAAAGCTGACATCTATTCGGTTCTTGTTATCTCTTGCAGCAGCTTATGACTTAGAGGTGGAGTAGATGGATGTGAAGATAGGATTCCTTCATGGTGATTTGGAGGAAGAAATCTACATGTCACAGCTAGAGCATTACATAGAGAAAGGTAAAGAAAATTTGGTTTGCAAGTTGAAAAAGTCTTTGTATGGTTTGAAGCAGTCTTCTAGGATGTGGTACTTGAAATTTGATGCCTTTGTGTTCTCAATTGGATATTTGAGATCAAAATTAGATCATTGTGTGTATTACAAGTTTGACAATGATTGCATTCTCATTATTGCAATATATGTTGACGATATGTTGTTAATTGGGAATGGTAAGAATATGATTTCTGATTTGAAGTCTCAATTGTCAACATAGTTTGAGATGAAAAATCTAGGGGCAGCCAGGTACATTCTAGGAATGGAAATTAGAAGAGATAGCTAATAGAAAACTTTGGGTAAGCCAGAGTAAGTATGTGAAGACCGTGTTGGATAGGTTTAGCATGGCAGATTGTAGACCATTGTGTGTTCCTGTTTCATTGGGGACAAAGTTTTCTGTTAATGATTGTCCAAAATCTCCTAGTGAGGTGGAGGACATGAGCAAAGTACCTTATGCTAGTGTTGTTGGCAGTTTGATGTATGCCCAAGCATTGAGAGTCCTTAGTCGATTTATGACTAATCCTAGATGGGTACATTGGGATGTAGTTAAGCGAGTGTTCAAATATTTGAGGAGTATTTCTATTCCATATGTTATCATGGTAATGTTACAGGACCTCCACATTCAATTTGTATTTGTGGATTTGTGGATTCTAATTAGGTAGGTGACATTGACAGCAGGAGATCCACCAGTGCATATGTGTTCACAATGTTTGGTGGTGCAATTAGTTGGATGAGTAAGCAATAACCTATTGTTGCTTTGTCCATGATAGAAGCTGAGTACATGGCAGCAACTCATGCTTGTAAGGAAGCCATTTGGCTTAAGAGATTGTGTTTAGATATGGTGTTGATGCAGGATAGATTATGATTTGTTGTGACAGTCAAAGTGCAATTTGCCTTGTGAAGAATCTAACTTTCCATGCCAGAACAAAGCATATTTATGTACAGTTTCACTTCGTGTGAGACATGGTAGAGGATGGGAAGGTAAATTTGGAAAAGATATCTAATTTGAAGAATGTTGTAGATGCATTGACAAAGCCAGTGGGCACAAAGAAGTTCAGATGGTGTTCAGAGTCTATGGACCTCTTGGCCTATAGTAGTTAAATCATGTTATTTCTATTGGCTCTTACAAGGTGTTTGACAAGTGCGAGAATGTTAGGAATTAAGGTGTCTCAACCTTGGTAATTCCTTGTATTATTTCATTGTATTTATTTATTTATTCCCTATTGTATAATTTGGATGTAAATCCTATGTTGTCATATTGTGGGAGTTGGCACGGTGATGTGTCATCCTACATGGCATATGACCACATGTAAATTTGTCCTCACATGAGGAGATAGGCATCCCACTTAGTAGTAGGAATATTTTGCCATGTGTTAGCATCTTGGAATGTGTGTAAGGGAATATTGACTGAAACGGTCATGACAGATTCTTATGACAAAGTTATGACATGTAAGAGTCGGAAATAGAAGATCCAATGATAGGTATGGACATGTGTTGAGATGCATCTTTTGGCACCACAAGGTGGATTGTGCCATGTTGTAAGAGAATATGCTATTTATAGCCTGTGTATGATAGATTCTCTTACAGCTATAAGTTATGACAGCTATGACAGATTCTATGACGGTTGTAAGAGTCGTAAGAGCATCTGTCATAGCCCATTTTAGAAATAGGCAACCTCATTGGGATGGGGTGACTTAACAAGTGTCAGGAACATCCTACAGTGTTGGACAAGTGTCCATAGGCATGGGTTTTGGCCTTGTATTTGTTATATAAATAGGTGCTTTGGAGAGGTGATGCATTATGTGATTGATAGGTACTAATATGTTGCTGGATCATCTCCAGATACGAGTGTTGAAGATTCCTACAAGAGCATTGGCTATGTGACTATATTGTAACCTTCATTGTTTATTGAATACATTTGAGCTGTGTTTTGGAGTGTGGGGTTTTTTATGCGATAAGGATTTTCCCCACATATATCTTGTGGCTCTTCTTTTGTCTTTCACTCTTGTGTATGTGTTTGCTACAATATCTCTGTTAGTGGGTTAACATAATCTATAATTGTAAAGATAAAATTGAATTTGCACTCTCCTTCCCTCATTAGATTAGTGTAGGAAGTGATTTCCACACACTTAGCTTTCTTTCAATGGAGTCTTGGAGTGAAAATGGTAGAATTATGTTGCATTAAGAAATTGATTTGTTAAGGGGTGAGCTCCAATTTATAGATTTTTGGAGTCTCAATTGGATGGTTGGGATTGGATTGAGAGATCAATGGATGAGGATGCTTGAGAGCTCTCAAGCAAGGAGAGATTGACAAGTGTCATGATAGGATTGCTGGATGGGAGATGTCCTTGGATTAAGGAGGAATGAAGGGTTGAGATTTGACTTTGGGAAGATTGGAGGAATGAGATTGACTTGATAAATAGGAGGTATGGGTTAGAATTGATTAGAATTTTAAATTGGGAAGCATGGGTACATGACCAATTTAAAATTAGAGGAAAAGGGTGTTGGTAGGTGGCGACTGATCAGGAAAGTACTGTACACTAGCCATGTATCCTCGCTGGGGTTCAGGGCCGGGCTGGGCCCCGAGCGGGGGTTCGGGGGCGGCAGCCCCTGAGAAACGGGGGTTCGGGGACAGTAGCCCCCGAGAAATTTTTTTTTTAGGGCCGACTTAAAAAATCCTATTTTTTATGGCCGACATAAGAAAACCCTAATTTTTTGTAACCAACAAAAAAGGCTTGATAAAAGGCGGCCAAGGATTAGGGTTTGGGCAATTGTATTGTAGCATTTGCAGTGGTATTGAGTTGCAAGGATTGCTGATTGTAATCGGTTTGATTTACTGGATAATAATATTGGACTCTCTGTTTGGTGGATGTAGCCCGAGTTTGGGTGAACCACGTTAAATCTTGTCTCTCGCTGTTATTAATTCTATGTATTTCCATTTCTCTGTTTAATCTTTATTTGCATTTAATTGATATCTTCTGTCGGCTAACCCTAACAAGTGGTATCAGAGCCAGGTTGTGTTCGATTATCGTCTGCAGGAAAGTCTCACGGTTGAGTGGGAGCAATGGCGGACGAGGGTAAAATGAAGGTTGATAAATTCAATGGGCAGAACTATCAGTTATGGAAGATGCAGATGGAAGATTACCTCTATCAAAAGGATTTATGGAGGCCGTTGGAAGGAGTAGCCAAGAAACCGGCAACAATGTCTGATGAGGATTGGAATCTTCTTGACAGAAAGGCACTGGGAACCATTCGGTTGTGCCTGGCACCGTCGGTGGCATTCAATATAACGGGAGCGAAGACAACAGATGGTCTGATGAAAGCTTTGGCTAAATTGTATGAAAAACCCTCAGCCTCAAATAAGGTATTTCTCATGAAGCAGTTGTTCAATTTGAAAATGGTTGAAGGTGGATCTGTGATAGGTCATTTAAATGAATTTAATACGATTGTCAGTCAATTGACTTCTGTAAATGTAAAATTTGATGAAAAAGTTAGAGCTCTCTTGATATTATGTTCATTGCCTGAAAGCTAGGATAGTTTGGTAATGGCAGTTAGTAACTCTGTTTCTGGTTCAAATACACTAAAATTTGATGATGTTGTTGGTGTTATTCTGAGTGAGGAAATTCGTAAGAAAAGCTCAGGTGGATCCAAATTAGGCAGTGTTTTGAATGCAGAAAGCAGGGGTAGATCAAAGGAGAGAGGAAAAGGTTCTGGAGGTCATGGGAAGTCACGAGGAAAATCAAAGGACAAAAGATCCCAAACCAGAGGACAGAAAGATTGTTGGTACTGTGGAAAACCAGGTCATCTGAAGAAAGATTGCTGGTCTCGAAAAAATAAAGAAGGAGACAAACAAGAAGGCAATAAGGAAGCAAATGTGGTAAGTAATAAATCTGAAGATGACGCTTTGATTCTTTCCCTAGATAATGCTGATGATTCATGGGTTTTAGATTCAGGGGCCTCATTTCATGCTACGCCCCATAGAAGTTATTTTCTTGATTATGTCCAAGGGGATTTTGGACTATTTTATTTGGGAGATAACGAACCCTGTCAGATTGTTGGAAAAGGAAGAATCAAGATTAAGTTGAAAAATGGGAATCATTGGCTACTACAAGAGGTAAGGCATGTTCCAAGGCTCAGTAGGAATTTAATTTCAGTAGGGCAGCTAACTGAACAAGGTTGCACTGTTATATACTGATAAAAATTGGAAGGTTTCAAAAGGTGCCTTAGTAGTAGCAAAAGGTGTAAAAGTAGGCACCTTATATCTTTGTACAGGTCATACTATTCCTTCTACTTTAGATGTTATAGAGGAAAAACAAACAGGTTCAGGAATAGTTGCTGCAGGTTTGCAGGAAGAGACTAGAAAAGTTGCTGCAGGTTCTGAAACAACACTGTGGCATAACAGACTTGGGCATATGAGTGAAAAAGGTATGAAGGTACTTCATTCTAAGAAAGTTTTACCAGGTCTGAAATGTATTAATATGGATTTCTGTGAAAGTTGTGTGTATGGAAAACAAAAGAGAGTTAGTTTTCTCAGAGATGGGAAGCAAAAGAAAAATAAAAAGTTGGAGCTTGTGCATACAGATGTATGGGGACCAGCTCAGGTATCTTCTTTTGGTGGCTCTCGGTATTATGTTACATTCATAGATGATGCAACTAGGAAGGTCTGGATTTATTTCCTTAGACAGAAATCTGATGTATTTGAAACATTTAAGAAATGGAAAAGCTTGGTTGAAAATGAGACAGGTAAAAGATTAAAATGTCTCAGATCTGATAATGGCGGTGAGTATTGCAGCAAAGAATTTGAAGACTATTGTTCCTTTAATGGAATTCATAGGCAGAAAACGGTTCCAGGGACTCCACAGGAAAATGGAGTGGCTGAACGCATGAATAGGACAATAATGAAGCGTGCAAGGACCATGAGATTGCATGCTGGGCTGCCTTTAAACATGTGGGCAGAGGCTGTCAACACTGCTGTATATTTAATTAATAGAGGTCCTTCAGTTCCTTTGGGTTGTGGTATTCCAGAGGAAGCATGGACTGGCAAGAAGGTGAGTTATTCTTTTCTGAAAACCTTTGGCTGGGAAGCATTTGCACATATAGATTCTAAAAATAGAACCAAGCTGGATGTGAAATCAAAAAAAATGTACCTTCGTTGGATATGGCATTGATGAATTTGGTTATAGGCTTTGGGATTTTGAAAATCAGAAAATTGTGAGAAGCAAGGATGTTATATTCAATGAGAAGGTGTTGTACAAAGATCAGTTGCAGCAGCATGAGAAGAAAGAAAAGGATTATGTGGTGCTGGACGACACTCCAAATAGTGATGTTCCAGTGGTTCCTCATGCTCCGCAACAGCAACCAGAAATACCACAAACTCCAGTGAATGTTAGACGGTCAACAAGGATAAGTAGACCTCCTGAAAGGTTTTCTCCCTCTTTGTATTCTATTTTTTTAACAGATGCTGGTGAACCAGAAGGGTATGATGAAGCTATGCAGGTGGATACACAGGTTCAGTGGGAGTTTGCAATGAAAGAAGAAATGGACTCCTTGCTGACAAATTAGACTTGGGAATTATGTAAGATACCTGCAGGTAAAAAGGCTTTACCAAACAAATGGGTTTACAGGCTGAAAGAGGAAGATGGAGGTAAGAAACGATTTAAGGCCAGGTTAGTTGTAAAAGGATTTGCACAGAAACAGGGCATTGATTTTGATGAGATATTTTCTCCGGTTGTCAAGATGACTTCTATTCGTACTGTTTTAAGTATTGTGGCTGCTGAAGATTTGCATTTGGAACAGCTAGATGTGAAAACTACCTTTCTCCATGGTGATTTGGAGGAGGAGATATACATGGCACAAGCACAAGGATTTGAGGTCAAAGGTAAGGAGAAACAAGTGTACAAATTGAAGAAGAGTTTGTATGGCCTGAAACAAGCACCTCGGCAATGGTATTTGAAATTTGATAGTTTTATGGCTGAGCATGGCTACAGTAGGTGTAATTCTGACCATTGTGTTTATTTTAAGAGGTTGGATAATGACAGCTACATTATTTTATGTTTATATGTTGATGACATGCTTGTAGCTGGGTCTAACATGGATTACATCAGAGAGTTAAAACATCAGTTATCACAGTCATTTGATATGAAGGATTTGGGGGTAGCAAAACAAATCCTTGGTATGAAAATTTGTAGAGATCAGAAGAACAGAAAATTGACTCTATCTCAGGCTGCTTATGTTGAAAAGGTGTTGCAGAGATTCCATATGGAGAATGCCAAAGCTGTCAGTACACCTTTGCCTAGTCATTTGAAATTGACTAAGGAGATGTGTCCAAAGACACAAGAGGAGGAAGAAAAAATGTCCAAGGTCCCATATGCTTCAGCTGTAGGAAGTTTAATGTATGCCATGGTATGCACGAGACCGGATATTGCACATGCTGTCGGAGTCATTAGTAGGTATATGAGTAATCCCGGATTTGAGCATTGGAATGCGGTAAAATGGATTCTCAGATATTTGAGAGGTACATCTAATAAACACTTATGTTTTGGGGGCTCTAATACTGATTTAGCAGGTTATGTCGACTCAGATTTGGCAGGGGATATTGATACCAGGCGGAGTACTACAGGTTATGTCTTTACTGTAGGTGGAACATCAGTGAGTTGGATTTCTAGGTTGCAAAAGGTGGTTGCTTTATCCACCACAGAGGCAGAATATGTAGCTACCACAGAGGCAAGCAAGGAGATGATATGGCTGCAATCTTTCATGGAAGAATTGGGTAAACAACAGGCTACCAGTTCTTTGTATACAGACAGTCAGAGTGCCATACATCTTGCAAAGAATTCTGCCTTGCATTCAAAGACCAAACACATACAGTTGAGGTATCACTTTATTCAGTCGGTGTTGGATAATAGACAGTTAAGGCTGGCAAAGATACATACAGATGAAAATCCAGTGGATATGTTTACAAAGGCAGTGACAAGGGAGAAGCTGAGCTCCTCTTCAGCTTCGGTTGGTCTTCTTGACTGATGACAACAAAAATAGAACAGTAGAGTCCAAGGTGCTTATTTCCAGTGGGAGTTGCATGCGCAGCGGTGTTGTCTAGGATCAGTCTCCAAGTGGGAGATTGTTTGGTGTGGAGCCTGATCAGTCTCCAAGTGGGAGATTGTTGGTAGGTGGCGACTGATCAGGAAAGTACTGTACACTAGCCATGTATCCTTGTCGAGGTTCGGGGCTGAGCCGGGCCCCGAGCGGGGGTTCAGGGGTGGCAGCCCCCGAGAAATGGGGGTTCGGGGGTGGTAGCCCCTGAGAAATTTTTTTTTTAGGGCCGACTTAAAAAATCCTAGGGCCGACTTAAAAAATCCTATTTTTTATGACCGACATAAGAAAACCCTAATTGTTGTAATCGACAAAAAAGGCTTGATAAAAGGCGGCCAAGGGTTAGGGTTTGGGCAATTGTATTGTAGCATTTGCAGCGGTATTAAGTTGCAAGGATTGCTGATTGTAATCGGTTTGATTTACTGGATAATAATATTGGACTCTCTATTTGGTGGATGTAGCCCAAGTTTGGGTGAACCATGTTAAATCTTGTCTCTCACTGTTATTAATTCTGTGTATTTCCATTTCTCTGTTTAATCTTTATTTGCATTTAATTGATATCTTCTGCCGGCTAACCCTAACAAAGGGATGAGTTGGAATTTATTTAAATTTTAAACTAGGAGCATGGGTACATGCTTAATTTAAAATTGAAGGAATAGTGGATGGAGGACAAAAGGACCTTTGTACATGGGTTCTTGACCATGCCTTTTTTTAAGAAGGCCATGTGGACATGTACAAGAGGCCCATGCCTTTGTACATTTGGAGGAATGGAGAGGATTTGACCATGATTAGATTAGAGATTAGGTTGTACAAGTGGGGGATTAGGTTAGTTAATTAGGTTAAAGTGACCTAATCAAAAGTGTAGAAAATAGAGAATTAAATAAATGTAAATATTTATTTAATTTATGGGATGGGATAAAGGGATATTAGATAAATTAAATTTATCTAATGTTTGAATTATAGAGGATAGGGATAAATGATTAATAAATCATTTTTGCTAGGGCTAGGTGCCAATGTAGGCACGAATGAATAGTAAATAGTACATGAATAGTGATTTTAACAATAAAATATTGTAAAATCACATATTGAAGGGGAATTGGTTAATTAAATATCTAAACATGCCTTTATTGAGTTAATTGTGGAGAAATGGTAGTTTAGGGTTGTCTAGAGATGATTAGTGATGGTTTAGGGATGCATAGGGATGGATTGAGGATAATTAAGAATGAATTAGGGATGTTTAGAGATGGTTAGTGATGGTTTAGGGATGAATTAGTGATGAAATGAAGAGTGGACAATTTTAGGTGTCTAAATTTTGCCCCTTTTTGAGATGTTGTTGCAAAGCAACATCATTTCAAAGAAAGATAAAACATAGCATTGGATAGGATATAGAAGAAAGTGATGGGATTAGCAATAAAGATGCCCCAATCACTCAAAGCAAGAGTGACAAGGAGGAATGATGGTAAAGATGATGGTAGGGATGATGCCCCCTCGACAGGACAGGTGGGTTGAAGAGCATGGGTGTGCTCTCAAAAGGATAAAGAGGGTTGGATTTGAAGGACCACATGGATTGGGAGATGAGAAAGGATGGGTGATTTGGAGGAAGGGGGCGATGTGAGATAAATGATAGGATAAATAATTAAGAAGAAGGATGGGATGAAAGGATTAAGGAGGATAGTGGATGAATGCAACATATACATGCCCAACATAATACAACCTTGTCTAGATGTGTGAGGAACAAAACTTAGATCATAAGTCCTTAGTGCACAAAAGGTATTGAATGACCTTAGATGGAAAAGGACAACTAGTATGTAAAAATTTGTTCCAACACACAAGATATGAATATTAGTTGGAGAATGCCAATACTTGACCCCATGGGTTATGTGTTATGTTGCACTAATAAATGAGATCCATACTTATTTGATATGGGATTAGACATTATGCACCAAGGTATAAGGAACTAGGGTGACAATGTGTCCCATGCATAAAAGCCAACCGATTAGGTCACAAGAAATCCTATGCCATAATAGCACCATGATATGGAAGACCATGATACTACTGTAGCAGGTACATTACAAGGACCCATATTGATGCAAGATAAAAGATAATGCATATACACAAGCAAGCACACATGCACAAAATGATTCATAGACAAACAAGATGTTGCCCCTGGTCAAGCTGGAAAGCCAAAGATTGATGGATTAATGATGACTGATTGTGTCATTGACCATAAGAACAACATGAGAATTGGGAATGATATATCCCAATGATGATGATGATGGATGTTGTGAATCAAAGGCTTGCAGCAAGGATAGGAACAAGACCATGGATGTGATTGGATGATTTGAATTATGATGCTTAGCTTGGGATGCTCATTGATAAGGATGATCTTGTGATTTTGGATGTTATGGAGATTTGGATATTTGGGGATTTGGATTGTTGGGAGTGGATTTCATTGGGTTGCATGAGGGTAGACTTTAGCTAGATACCAATGACAAGGGAAAGCCAAGTCTATCGACTAGGCACGATGGGGTGATGGGGATGAAGTGATAAAGGGATAATGGATAATGGATAAGAAGAATGAGTGATAAATGGCTAGTGGATAAGTGATAGGTAGGTGATGGATAGGGAGAGGATAGGATGGGGAGAGGTTAATAGAAGAAGTGTGAAGATGATCTCCAAAGACTACATTGCTTAGGAAGGGAATGCTCCACTCTAGATGTGTCATGCATGAACCATGTGTCATGATGGTGGGGATGGATGGACATTATAGGATATGCTTAAAAGGAAGGTATGTCAAGGAGTGTCCAAGTCATGTCTTACATATATTGTCCCTCTCCTTAAAAGGATCACTTGATAAATAGGAGGTATGGGTTAGATTTGATTGGAATTTTAAACTGGGAAGCATGGGTACATGACCAATTTAAAATTAGAGGAAAAGAGATGAGTTATAATTTATTTAAATTTTAAACTGGGAGCATGGGTACATGCTTAATTTAAAATTGAAGGAATAGTGGATGGAGGACAAAAGGATCTTTGTACATGGGTCCTTGACCATGCCTTTTGTAAGAAGGCCATGTGGACATGTACAAGAGGCCCATGCCTTTGTACATTTGGAGGAATGGAGAGGATTTGACCATGATTAGATTAGAGATTAGGTTGTGCAAGTGGGGGATTAAGTTAGTTAATTAGGTTTAGGTGACCTAATCAAAAGTGTAGAAAATAGAGAATTAAATAAATGTAAATATTTATTTAATTCATGGGATGGGATAAAGAGATATTAGATAAATTAAATTTATCTAATTTTTGGACTATAGAGGATAGGGATAAATGATTAATAAATCATTTTTGCTAAGGCTAGGTACCAATGCAGGTATGGATGAATAGTAAATAATACATGAATAGTGATTTTAACAATAAAATATTGTAAAATCACATATTGAAGGGGAATTGGTTAATTAGCTATCTAAACATGTCTTTATTGATTTAATTGTGGAGAAATGGTAGTTTAGGGTTGTCTAGAGATTATTAGTGATGGTTTAGGGATGCAGAGGGATGAATTGAGGATAATTAGGAATGAATTAGGGATGTTTAGAGATGGTTAGTGATGGTTTAGGGATGAATTAGTGATGACACGAAGAGTGGACAATTTTAGGTGTCTACATTTTGCCCCTCTTTGAGATGGTGTTGCAAAGCAAAATCATTTCAAAGAAAGATAAAACATAGCATTAGATAGGATATAGAAGAAAGTGATGGGATTAACAATAAAGATGCCCCAATCACTCAAAGCGAGAGTGACAAGGAGGAATGATGGTAAAGATGATGGTAGGGATGATGCCGCCTCAAGAGGATAGGTGGGTTGAAGAGCATGGGTGTGCTCTCGAAAGGATGAAGAGGGTTGGATTTGAAGGACCACATGGATTGGGGGATGAGAAAGGATGGGTGATTTGGAGGAAGGGGGCGATGCAGGATAAATGATAGGATAAATGATTAAGAAGAAGGATGGGATGAAAGGATTAAGGAGGATAGTGGATGAATGAAACATATACATGCCCAATATAATACAACCTTGTCTAGATGTGTGAGGAACAAAACTTAGAGCATAAGTCCTTAGTGCACAAAAGGTATTGAATGACCTTAGATGGAAAAGGACAACTAGTGTGTAAAAATTTGTTCCAACACACACAAGATATGAATATTAGTTGGAGAATGCCAATTCTTGACCCCATGGATTATGTGTTATGTTGCACTGATAAATGAGAGCCATCCTTATTTGATATGGGATGAGACGTATGCACCAAGGTATAAGGAATTAGGGTGACAATGTGTCCTATGCATAAAAGCCAATCGATTAGGTCACAAGAAACCCTATGCCGTAATAGCACCACAATATCAAAGACCATGATACTACTATGGCAGGTACGTTACAAGGACCCATATTGATGCAAGATAAAAAGATAATGCATATACACAAGCAAGCACACATACACAAAATAATTCATAGACAAACAAGATGTTGCCCCTTGTCAAGTTGAAAAGCCAAAGATTGATGGATTGATGATGATTGATTGTGTCATTGACCATAAGAACAACACGAGGATTGGGAATGATATATCCCAATGATGATGATGATGGATGTTGTGGATGATTTGGATTATGATGCTTAGCTTGGGATGCTCCTTGATAAGGATGATCTTGTGATTTTGCATGTTATGGAGATTTGGATATTTGGGGATTTGGATTGTTGGGAGTGGATTTCATTGGGTTGTGTGAGGGTAGACTTTAGCTAGATACCAATGACAAGGGAAAGCCAAGTCTATTGACTAGGCACGATGGGGTGATGGGGATGAAGTGTTAAAGGGATAATGGATAATGGATAAAAAGAATGAGTGATAAATGGCTAGTGGATAAGTGATAGGTAGGTGATGGATAGGGAGAGGATAGGATGGGGAGAGGTGAATAGAAGAAGTGTGAAGATGATCTCCAAAGACTACATTGCTTAGGAAGGGGATGCCCCACTCTAGATGTGTCATGCATGAACCATGTGTCATGATGGTGGGGATGGATGGACATTATAGGATATACTTAAAAGGAAGGTATGTCAAGGAGTGACCAAGGCATGTCTTACATATATTGCCCCTGTCTTTAAAAGGATCACAAGTAGGGAAGGAGGATGAAAGGATGATAGGATCGGATGGGAGATATGGATAAGAGATGATACGATAAGTGGATAGAGCTAGTGAAGGGGATTAATAGATAAGTAGATGGATGATAGGGTGAGGATGGGGAAATGCGATGAATGGGGAGATAATAGGCTAGGTGAGAATTGTCCCCAAGTGTAGGGTGTAAACAGAAAAGTGATTATGCATGATTCCCACAAGGGGTTTTCATCATGGTACTTACCCAAGGTGCCACAAGGAGTCATTTTCACCATTGAATGAATTTATGTATCTTTACTTTTTTATTTATTTAAATTTTTTTTTTGGATTTTTTGGAATATTTGGGTAGGATGGATAGATTTGGATAGAGGAAGAGGATGATATGTAGGATGAGGGGGACTCAAGTCTCTATTTCCATAGTAAGGTGAAAGTATCCCATTTGGATGGATGGTGCATGTGGACCATGTCAAATGTAAGGACATGCATGTATGTTGGTAGTTGGAGAATAATGGATCATGGATGGATGGCGATAATGGATTATGATATGGATTATGGATGGATGGATGCTTACATTAATAAATATTTATTATGTATGGATGGATGATGGAGGGATTATGCAAAATCATGGACCATAGGGATGTGATGGGGAAGATATGCGAGATAGGGGATATAAGATGGAGGCATGAAGGCATGTGGGAATGCTGTGGGACTCAAGACCAACGGTTGCACATATCATAATGGATTTTGAAGATTATATTTGGGATGGGGAGTGGGGAGCAATGGTGATGTGGGATTTATGATGGATTCATGGGATCAGAATGGGGAATTCTGGGATTGTCGATTTGGGAATTTAGGGACCCAAATGAACTTATGATTTTGAGGATTTTTTGATGGGGAGCAGGATTTTTGGGATGTGGATGCTCCACTTAGATTGATTTCTTGTTCTTTAGGGACCCACACCATTTTTTTTCTTTTGGAGGTGTGGGCTTATGTAGCCTTTTAGATGGGTTGTTCTTGGATGTTGTGTGTTGATGTCCTACGACATGATACTCTTTAGGCTTTTGTGGATCTTTTGCTTTATGTAGGGAGGCATAAAAATTATTATATTTGAATCCCATGGATGGTTTGATAGCTTCATGTTTGGGTGATGTGTGTTTTGGTTGGTCTTGATTAGGATATTTAGGGGAGCAGGATTTATGGATGGGGATATTAAGGATGGGGGATAAGGGGATTTGAGGATGGGGATATTAGGAGTTGGGAGGAGTGGAGGAAGTGTGGATTTAGGGAGGTGTATGGTCACATGCTTTTGGGATTGGTGGATGAAATAAGATGAAGGAGTGATGGCGGCATATGATTTTGAGGTGCGATGAGGTGCACCAAGTTTGGTTTTGGAAGAATTGGATTTGGGAGGTATGTTAGTGGTACCAACATGCTTAGATTGTTTTCCTTGGGATGTATAGCCAAGGCCATGTGCATGTGGATGGATTTTGACATGGATGGGCTCCAAAATGTCATTTTAAATGAAGGCCTATGCCTTTACCATGATAGTTCATGTTCTAGAGCATAAGTTGTGCAATGAGATGGAAGTTGTTTTGGAAACATGACACGAGTCCATTATTAGATGAAGGGGGGTGAGTGGTGGAAAAAAGTTGTTCCTATCCTATGAGAGAACCACAATAGAGGAAGGTAGTGGGAACAAGATGATAAGATAGTGGATTTAGGATGGGGTCGATAGGTGATGGTAAAGGCTTGATGGGAGATGGTAAAGGATTAATAGGAGAGGATGGGGGATTAATAGATGGTATGGGAGCAATAGTAAATGGTGTGGGATCAGGAATAGGAATACATGGGATGCATGGATCATGATTAGGATGGGGGTTGGATGTTTCAACATACTTTGGACTAGTCTATTGGCATAGCTGAATTTGCATGGATGGTGTGATGGGGGAGGAGAATGTAGCTTGACTAGTCTCCTCATATGGGGTAGATGGAGGAGAGAATGATACTTTGGATAGGACAATGGATAAAATGGAGGATGATGGTTTGGCTTTTATGGGTGTGAGGTGAATGATGGGGTCATCAATGACACATGTAGGTGATTGAGGAGGAGTGGGGTGACAGGACTCTACAAGTTTGTTCTCATTTTTCTCTATACTCTTAGTGAGGAGTCCCTGGAGAAAGGATGATATAGATTTAGTAGTCGATTTTGATAATGGACTAGATTGGGAATTCAGTAGTGGGGTAGATGTTGAGGTTGATGGATAATGAGATGGTAGATTTGGATAGGAGAGATTCGGATAAGGAGGTGGTAGATTTGGATAAGTGGGATAAAGATAAGGATGTAGATAAGAGGTGGAGGTGATGAGGATTCCATAAGAGGATGGATGATGCGATGTGGATGGGGGATAGAATAGATTTCCCTTGTCAAGGGTAGCATAAGGATGACCATAGGATAAGTAATTAGGCATGAGGTTATAGCTTGTGCTAGCCAATGCATGGTCAAAGGGTGCTTTCATGTTTATAGATGGGCAAGAGTGATTTATGTAAAGCTTACTTGCAATGATTTCATCAAGTATTTCAATTTTAACTTGTTCAACAATATCATCAAAAGGATTTGAATTCATGGTTGGATTTGGATTTAGGATGATGTGACATAGGATGACTTGATGAAATGATTTGGATTTGGTCTAAAGGGGGGCTTGGATTGATTTGTATTGATTGAGATTGGATTGATCAAGGTCAACAATATATGACACTTTATGCTAGGATATATTTGATTTGATTTGATTAGTCAAGGCTAAGGATATATGATACTTGACCAGATTTGGATTTATTGGGGATGATTTGTATTAGGCCAAAGGCCGTTTGATGGTTGGATTGGATTGCATGATTTGATTAAGGATTAGGTCAAGGGCCCTTTGGATAGTGATTTGGATGATGATTTGGATGAAAATGATTATGGATTGGATAAGTTGGATGGGATATGATTAGGATTTGGAGAGGGTTGAAGGGAGTTAAGTCCTTAACCAAATTTTGATTTGCAAATGATGGTTTTGGATTAAGGATCAGAATTGAGTTATTATGAAGGATGGTTAGAGGAATGATGGATAATAGATGATTAATTTGATATGGGAGATGATTGGATTAGATGATGATTAAAATGGAATTGGATTGAATCTCAACTATGGGATTATGATTAGAATTGATTAATGGATTGGATGATTAGGAATGACTGGAATACAATTAGGGATCAATGGATGAAGGGAATTGGGATATTTGATGGGATTAGATTAGAATGGATGATAGATTTCATTAGGGAAATGGGTTGGATTAAGATTAGGGATGGAATGGATTAGGATTGGATGATGTGGATGTATTTTGATTAAGGATGAAGTGGATTATGAGAGACTTGATTAAGCTCAAATAGTGGGATTGGGAAAAGCTCAATTGATGGGAATTGATTAAGATAGTGATGATGATTGGGAAATAGATGAGGTGGGTGAATGGATAGATGATTAGGATAAGATGGTTAGGATAATGGATTGGATTAGATGTGAAAGAGAGTTGGGGTTATATGGATAAGGGATTTGAGGAAGTGATTAGGATTGAATTAGGATGGAGATGGAGATTTAGATTAGAGAAATCGACTATGATGTGGATTAAGAGGAAAATGGATGAAAGATTAAGCTCAATAATGGGATTAGAATTAGGAGTGGTTAATGGATGAGATTATTAGGAAGGATAAGATGAGATTATTAGACTATGATAAGTGGATGAAGTGATTTAGGAAAATTAGGTTAGAGAGTGATTAAGATGGGTTAAAGATGGTGATGAAGACTTGAATTAGGATGAAAGTGATGTGATTAGGATAATGGAAAATGGATTAGGATATGGAGTTAAGGATGATTACGGAAAATGAATGATGGATAAATGATTGGATTAGAAGGTGATTAGAATTAGAGGATGGGATTAAGCTCAAAGATGGGGGTTAATTAAGTTCAAATGATGGGATTAGATTAGGACAATGATGATGAAATTGGATAAATGATTAGAATAAATTGGATTGGGATAATGTGGATTATAAAGATAATTGATAATTTGGATTTGGATTAGGAAATGAATGATTTGGATGATGGATTAAGATGTGATTAAGGATGGCTTAGGTGCTTGATATTAGGCAACTTTGCAATAAAGTAAACACACATACATGCACAATTATTGCAAAGGATTTGGATTAAGGGGATTCACGGGTTTTGACAATGAAGACATGGCAAACAAACCAACATTCCTAAATTATTCAAGTGGGATTGACATATCTTGTGGATCTCATGAAGTGTCCGTGGGTCAATATCAACTCAAAGTGAAATGAGATTCCCACCCCAACTAATACCTTAGATGTTATAGCTTGGATAGATAGGGAAAGCAAGGTCATGGACCAACTTACCCCCTCACCTTGGAAACTTTCATCTTGCCAAAAGAATATCCTATCTCAAGTATAACGGTATGGTGAGCATCTTCCCCTCCTCTGTTGTAGTGCACCACAAGATATGATGGCTGAAGGGTCTTAAGCTAGGAATGTACATGCTTGCTAAGGAGTCCTTGTTATATGTACGTCAGGCCCAAACTATGAACACTAGTCCATTGAAGGGATGTGGCACCAAGTTGTTAAGCAAGCACCACTTCACCTTGTGTCTAGAATCACCCAGGGCCCTAAGGCTATCCCGATGACAATGCAACTAGATTGGAGAACAAGTTTCCTTCTCCTCCCTTTGATATATCCTGCTGGTACACATGGTTGAGGTCATCCCTTGGGGTGATGAAATCTTCAAGTAGACCCCCTAAAAAGAAACTAATTGCAACTTTTGATCACCCAATATCACATGAAGCACAAGGGGAGAGCATACGTGAAGAAGTGACACCTTTAGGATTAAAAATGATAACATAGATTAGATCAAATCAAGGCTTTTGATCTCCAAGATCGCAAATAGTACGAGGAGAGAGCATACACCTTGAAATGACCTCAAACAAAGCATATAAGTTATTTTTAATCCCAAAAAGAAATGTGCCTAGATTTAGTGTAAAAATGATGGGTCCTTGGACAAGTAGGGCTACAACAACTTGTTAGTAGTCTTATGATGATGTTATCTTTAACCAACGATGTGCTACAAACAAGTGTGTTAGATTAAAATGACAAAATTTGTAAAAACCAAATTTTAGATGGAATGATAAAGAAAATTGGATAAGATATTTAGATTCCTTGTGAAATTTTAAGCCATTTCAAAAAAAAGGAATCAAATTTTGTTAAGTTTTGCAAAAGTTATGAGCATTTGAAGTTTCTAGGATTCAGGCGCTAACAGACAGGTCTAGGCACTACTATATTGAATCTAGACACTATTTTGCAGAAATTAGTCACTACTTTATAGAAATTAGGTGCTAATATAGGGTATGGGTGTTGCTTTATAGAAATTGGGTGCTGATATGGGGTATGGGCGCTGATAGAGGAAAATTAGGTGTTGATAAAGGAAAATTATGCACTGATAGAGGAAAATTAGGTGCTGATTGATGAAAATTAGGTGCTAAAAGGCCTAAAATAGGCACTAAAACATAGGGAAGATATACCTGAATGCAAGGACGTTGAAACTTGGCATTGAACTAGAGGTGTAGGCACTAATTTAGAGGTGCAAGTGTTGATTTGCAGTTGTAGGCATGCCTATAACCTGCGTGACACTTCTTGACAAGAAAACTCACAAACATGTTAGATTAGAAGGGTGGAGGTACCACTGACTATGCCAAAATGTATGACATAGAAATTGATTATGAGAAACAAGTTAAAAAACTAACCTATTTCACCCAAAATCTAAGCTACCTCTGATTGAGAAAATAAAGGATGCATAAAGAAAGGAAACTAAACAAGGCTAGTTGTCCTACAACCTTTGTTGAAGTGGATGGCTCCTCAAAATCGGTAGCATAACCTTTCTTCTCATGGAGTCTTGGAGTGAAAATGGCAGAATTATGTTGCATTAAGAAGTTGTTGATTTGTGAAGGGGTGAGCTCCAATTTATAGATTTTTGGAGGCTCAATTGGCTGGTTGGAATTGAATTGAGAGATCAATGGATGAGGATGCTTGAGAACCCTCAAGCAAGGAGAGATTGATAAGCGACATGATTGGATTGGTGGATAGGAGATGTCCTTGGATCAAGGAGGAACGAAGGGTTGAGATTTGACTTTGGGAAGATTAGAGGGATGAGAATGACTTGATAAATAGGAGGTATGGGTTCGATTTGATTGGAATTTTAACCTTGAACCTCCTCCAAAATTGTTAACATAGATAATATGATTATAAAATGTAAAATTGCATCAAGAGAAAATTGTATCAAGAACATAAACAATTTCTAGGTTATGTTCACCTAATTTTGATGCTAAATAATATTTTTGCATTGTGACTCTAGATTGATCATGTCAATATTTTTATTTGGATTGAGACTCTTTAAGTTTTTTTTAATCTTAAAATGCACTTGATTTATATTGTCAATAAAATTTCCACCCTTTCTAAATTCTAACTCACTTTTTTCTCATTCTCTTTTGGTTGTTTACAACAACATCAAAAGGTTTGTTTATAAAATAACCAAAACATGTTTCAAAAGGAGATTTACTAGTTTATGTGTCATTACACTATTGTATAAATGTTGAGCCTATATCCAAATTTTATCCCAAATCTTTACATGATTCTAAGACACCACTTAAGTGTAATTGCATTTTTTTTTATCATACTAAGTCTTTAGATTTTCCTATTACAACCCCTTGCATATACTTTGCACCATTATTTTATTGATAATTTCAAGTTGAGCATTAATTCCATTAATGGAAAGTGGTAAATTTCTTTAATTTTATGTTCATTGTCTTCCACAAAGTGACCAAAGATCTTCCTAAAAAATGGTGTGTCTCTATATGAATCAATGGAGTTATGAAAGCACATGCCCAAAAAAATAGATGAATAGCTTGTAATGTACAAGTCTACCTTATTACATGTTGATGTGTTAACATTCTCTTCCTCTATGCTAGTCAATGCTCATAAAAATTGGTTATCACAGTACAAGTGAGGCTCAAAATAAGTAATTTTAACTACAAATCAGTTTATAATAATATATTTCAAACTATCAAATTTTAAATTAAATCCATAATAATTAAAAATTACATTACAAATTGTTATATAACTTTAGTTAGTAAATAATACATAGTTAATTATATTTTCTAGATATTTTAAACCTAAAATAATTCTATCCACATGCCAATAATTTTATTTATAATTTATTTATTTTATAATAGCATATAATAGATCAAGAATAAATATATAAAAAACATAAATCTTGTAGGGTTGAAATCCAAATGGTGAGAAAGCTTTGCTCACAAAGAGCCCACTAAAGTGAAATTATTATAGATTATTATAGAGGCTAGTGAAATAATGATGAAGCAACCCAAAAAATGATAGTTAGCTTCTCACTTGTTTGTGTTGTAGATATTTTGTGCAACTTAGCTATTAGATATGTAGCAATTGAAACTCTTTAAAGAGATTGTATGATTTTGTTTGATTGAGAATGATTGTAGATCAAGTTATGGACATGTTCTAGAAAACTAAAAAAACATGTTTTCATCCCCAAAACTTACGTGAAAAATGTACTTTTAGGTCTAATATACTTCCATTTGAGTAATCAATGTTGGTGAAAAATCATCATTCTTGGTATCCTTGATCATTTGCCTAGGAAAAGAAACAATCTAGATATTTTAACATGCATTCATAGGTCAAGATAGGAAGTTTACAAATGTATTTGAATGTCTACAAATTAGTATTATGATGAGTGGGCTAGCATCTTCTATACATATTTACTTCTATACCTTTTTGTTAACCTCTAACCTGTGGTTTGAATTCAAGGAGGAAAAAACTCATTTTATGTTCACATATTACAAAATGTATTTATTTTTTAGTTTGTAGGGATGTCAAGAACTCAATACAACCAATTATAGCACAAGAATGTGACAAATTTTTTAATATATTTAAGGTTGAGAAAGAGAAGTATAAACTTACAAGGGGAAGGATTTCGTCCTTAGGTTAAAACTAATCTTGCTACGAAAACTAAGGACAAAATATATTATATTTCCATTGATAGAGATAAATATAAACATAAGTGAGTGGAATTTATTGAGATGAAAGGAAATGTAGCATCTACTACTTGTTAGATGACAGGCTTAACATTGGAGAGTGTCTCATACGATGTGGTGAATGGGGTCGATTAATGGAGGACAACTAACATTGTTACAATCGTAGTTGGTAAGTAGTTCCATGTAATATTCACTCACTGATGGCACGGTTACCACGCGAGGTTCAATGGGTCTACAAACATAGTTGAACAAGGAAGATTGACACCGAACCAGTACCTGCACTCTGTATGTTTTTAATCCTTGATGGCTACTATAACCAGATTCTTGTAAAAGAATCAGACGAGTAAAAGACAACCTTTACCACCAAGTGGGGTACTTTGGCTTATCAGAAAATGCCATTTGGGTTGACCAATGCTAGATCAACCTTCCAAAGAGCAATGGATTTGGCCTTTAAAGGCTTGATCAATGATATTATTTTAGTGTATCTTGATGATTTGATTGTATATTCTAAACATGCGGCTAACCATTTGGGTCATTTGAGAAAAGTCTTTGAAAGATGCATAGAATATGGCATATCATTGAATCCAAAGAAATGTGTATTTCTTGTCCCGAAAGGCAAATTACTAGGACATATAGTTTCAAAGGAAGGACTTGCCATTGAACCTGAAAGAACTAGTGCCATTCTATCTCTTCCCCTTCCTAGTCACAACAAGGGCATGCAAAACTTCCTAGGCAAGATCAACTTTGTGAAGAGGTTCATACCTAAGTTTGCTTCAATAACAAAACCCCTCACTACCATGATTAAGAAGAATGTTGCATTCACATGGTCAAAAGAAGGTAGGGATAGTTTTGAAGTTGTCAAGCAAGCCATTGCATTGGCTCCCACACTGATAAACCCTAACTATAAGAAGGACTTTATCCTTTATGCCTTTGGATGCAAGGAGGGCATATCAACAATTGTAACACAATAGAATGAAGAGAAATATGAACAACCAATTGCTTTCTTCAGCTAGCCTCTCAAAGAATATGAGATGAGGTATGATTTTATGGAGAAGAAGGTGTTTGCTATGGTGAAAGGACTTAAAAAGTTTAGGTATATGCTTTCAAACAACAAGATACAATTAATGGTGAACCATCCTGGCATGAAGGCATTCCTTTTGAGCAAAGACGCCAATGAAAAGAGGGTTGGGTGGATCACAAAAGTAATGGAATATGATGTTAACATCAACATAACCAAGCTAGTGTAAGGCAAAGGCCTATGTGAGAAAATGGCTGCAGACTCTAAAGCTAGAGATGACACTATATGCGACCTTGGGTAAACATAACCAGCTAGTTCCTATGCTCTAACTGACTGGTACCATGATATGGCCATTTTTCTATAGTCAGGTAGATACCCAGATGGACTGGATCATACAAAAAGTAGGTATTTTAGACTCTAGTTCAATCCTTATGTTCTTGTTGATGGTGTCTTGTTTAGGAAATAAGAAATGTGCATTATTTGTAGGTAAAAAAAGGTTGGTTTCTCTTCACCTATACCCAATTCAGATCGATCAATAATTTACTCAATGGGGCTTGGACTTCATTGGGATAATTAATCCACCATCCAGTGTTGGTCATAAGTGGATCTTAGTAGCGACTGATTATTTCACAAGGTGGATAAAGGATGTTGCATTGAGGGATGCCATAGAGATTTCTATTTTGGATTTCCTTAAGTGAATAGTTACTAGGTGTTGGGTTCCAGACTAGTGGCAGTAAACCCTAAAGGTTTGTCACTTCTCAACAACAAGTCCACAGTGTGATTTGGCCAACAGAGATGGGAGGTTGTGTGCCTGCCCTTCACTTTAGGTTCTGCCACACCAAGGGGGGTATCCCTATAACAAAAGATTTAACTTTGACTCTATTATAACAAAGCATTTAGCTTTTCAATATCGGGCAGAATGCTCTCATGAATGGACAAATATCTATTGGATAAATCACAAGGCTAGCAATGTTCTTGGACATATCACATTGGTTGAGGATGAGAGCATGCAAGATCCTAACCTATTCCTAAAACCTAAAAGATTGTGATTTTGAAATGATCTATTTTATATTTTTGGATGCAAGACAGGGGTTTTGAATCATAACTTCAACACAAAAATAGACTGGTGCCTATCTCAAGGCAAGGAGTCAACTAGATGTATATATGTGAATGATCTGCATAAACTCAACATTCAAGTTTCAGGGGGTTAGATTGGTATTTTCCTTATAAACACCACCCAAGATAGAGTATTCAGTTAATTCTACTTACAAATATCCCTTCTTCCATACATTCTTCCTCACATTTAACCCAAAATAGTTTAATCTATTCCTTGAATATAGGTCAAAGATTAAGCATGTAATATAGAAAATCTATATCCTAGAATATCAACAACCCTTAGTTATTAGATTCAAAAGAAGAGATACATACAACACTGGAGGCAATTAACAGAATACATGCATGAAGCATTACTCATATAACATCAGCATGAAACTAAAACATATATGCAAACATACATTCAACATATAACTCATAAACTTACAACAAAGAGATAGAAGAGCCCAGCTGAAATGTCTTTCATTACTTCTCCAAAATTTTCCCAAATCTTCAACAACCACAAAATGAGTAACACAGTTCCATTTTATAATAGGAAAGTGTACCCTCGGCATTTAATACATTGATTTCCAAAATTCACTAGATACAAAGAACTACCAAAAAGGTGTTGACAATATTAATTGCATGAGCCAACTTCATTAATTTTCTTGCCCTAGCAACCCTAGATTTAAAGTTTGAAGATACTCTCACCATTTCCCTTCAAATTCTCAAAAGAAATGTTTCAACTAAATTTTTTTTGTCTTTTGAATGCAGACCATTGATTTTGATGAAGAGATGACGAGATCAATGCCTTGAAATACTCTGCCCCCACATTGGTGCCATTGTAAATTCCTTTTCCAATGACATCGCGCCACATTCATGGTCCTCTTTCTTTGCTGACTTTTCTCTCTTTTGTCCATTTATCCTCACCACGTGTTGCAATTTCGGGCCCAAGAGGCAAAGAGTGAGCCAATTCTCCTTTGGCTCCAAGCAATCAAGCAGGAGCCTCCATGTGTCCCTTTTTGTTTTCTCTGTGGCCCCTTTGTCATCGGCCTTAGTTTCCCTTTTATATAAAGAGAACACGACACTGTGACACTTGGCGCTCTTCGCCTCTTTTTCTTACTAAAACATGGCAACAACTAAGAGCCTCAAAACTAAGACAAATGGCAGACTGGCATGCCCTCAAAAGCTTCTTTTATTTCTCAAACTTCAATCACCCGTGGTAGTGACACCTGGGCACACTCTACTACACTTAGAAACTTGACTTCAATATTCTGGGTCCACCACATCATACTCCTATGCCAAGCATGCCACGCATCGGTCTGTCACAGCCGCACAGTGAATATTCTCTTCTAATAGATTCCTCCTGTGTGCTTGTGCGGTGCCCACCACACATCCTCTGATGCTTCCCAAAACTTATTAAAGAATAGAGAGACACATGGAAAACTCTAGATAGTGCAACAAGAGACATGTGGCACACTAGCGTGCATTCTAAATGCTTCTCAAAATAGTTTCTCCTTGAACCCCCGCAGTAGTGACACTTGGCACACTCTGGCAATAGATAAAAATTATAAAAAAGAAACACAGCTGAAGATATGTGGCGCATTTATGTGGCACCTCGGAATTGCAAACCAAAAAGAAGACACTTGGCACATTGTCGTGGCCGTGCGGGGGTAAGGTGACATCATTAATGACCCACTGTGACACTGCGATAAACATTTATAAAACCTCCCAAACTTAGGACTTAAATTGTAAATTTTCATGGGTAGTAGGAGGTAAGGTCTAGGACATGGGACCAGTTAGCTCATAGGCTCCAAGAGTTAAGGTCATGACTTAAAGGATTAACAACTGGCTATAAACAGTCAACACAAGAATATATCAATAAAGTACATGACCTAAAGAAAAGGGGTAGGGGGTTATCAAGATCAAACACTTAGAAAATGTTTAAACCTAAAACCCTAACCCTAAGGGGGGAACCACCATTGGCTCTGATTGGGGATGTGTAGATGCAAGGCTACAACGAGAACCAGACCACTCTAGGACGTAGACCAGGTGCCTACTCCATTGGATTGCATAGTCAATGCTCAATTTTGCATTAAAAATCACACCTTCAATTTTACTTGGTGGCCCTGAGCCTCCAAAAATGAAAAAACTAGAAGCCTCCTATGTCAAATACCTAATTTTCATCTAACTTCCCCATACCACAACTAAAAATACTAACATGCTCTACCCACAAATTAACATTATCACTGCCATGTTCTATGATAACACTAAGCCTTCCCCTGTCGATATTACCTCTGTCAATCTAAATACTATGTGCTAACTTAAATCCATAATCCTTTTGACATTGTACCTATCTAGAACACTGTCATGTTTCACCAAATGTTCATCCAACTGAACTAGAAATTGAAAACATTCATAATCCTTCTGACAACTAGGATCAATGATCTTGAGACCACATTCAACTTGCAAATCAAACATAAAATTTTCATAAAGAATATATTCATTTATCCCATCAAGAAATACTTGCGTTTATTCATTGAGGCTAATTTGCAGCTCCAAGTCTATGCTATATTGACATTCATACACAGGTGGCATCGTTACTTGCTCCATTGAACATTAGCTTTCATATTCATATAAACCTTTCAACCCTGAGGCAAACTTTTGCCAGGCATGCTCACACAAATAATCATAATCAACTAAAAATTGATCATACCCACAATCACCATGGGCAATAGGCTAAAGGAGTTCATTATTAAAATCATCCTCATGTCCATCATCATTGTGCTCGACACTTTCATCATTAAATTCTACCAGAAATACCTCAAAAGAAGGCATGAAAAAATCAGAATATTGCCCCTTATTAGAAGCTTCACAGTCATGGATATTAATGTTGTCCATTGTTGCATTATCATGAATATCAACAACTTGCCCATTTATATATAAATAATGACACTGATTTTCTTCTTCATCAAGCTTTACACTATTACACCCCTTAGTGAATGAAAACGTGTCCACCTCTACAAAGAAACAAACATATTCCATTTCATCAATGATTTCATGAGCCGAAGGCTTTACACCTTGATCTGAATCAACACATTTTCCATTGTCATGCATATCAACATCCTCATAGAAGCACTCAAAATCCATAGAAAAATAATCAGACATGTTGCTATCCAGATACACATCACAAGAAAATTCATCACTATACAGACTATGCTGAAAATCCTCAGAAGGAGTGCTTAAAATTTTACTTTCAAAATCATGATCACTAATTTGCAAGGAAGTATTTATAACACTTGCACTGCTGTTGCTGATTGAAGCATAACAAGGATGAACATCCTGCATCTCTTTTACCTCTTCATCATCTGAGATATCATAGGCAGAAATGCCTATTTTGTCATCATGCCACACACCTTTGTTCTCATTGCTGACATATTGGTCTGCATATATGCTGCCTGTGTGTTGATTACATTTACCATCCTCATTTACATAGGATAAATCTTCATTTTTTGATATAATCTTTCCAGTTATGTGCATTATGTTCTAATTTTTTCCAATGGGACAGCAACTATTTACATTTTTAGATGCCACGCCTCTTGTGTAATCACATTGTGTTGTTGTATAAATTGAGACAGTAGGGGTGAAAGTGCTTTGGCAGTCATTTTCAACACCTAGATTATACCTTTCATCAACATTGGTGGTCTCGGGGCAACAAACACTTGCAGCCAAAAAGCATTTATGCATTCCATACTTCCAATTGTTTTCAATATCCAATGCAAACTGATATGCCTAACAAAGTGTTGTAGGCTCTTTATCTCTCAACTTGTAGCTCATCTTCTTGTCAAAAGCACCCAAATAAATAAGCAAAGCCAAATCATGATTAGGTTTGATTTTTTTTGGAATTATTTTCAATGCCTTCATGAATCTGAGATTAAAGGCTAGAACTAACTCCTCTTCTTCAACATGTATATGCATGAAATCATTGATAAGTGAAAACTCATAAATTCTTTCACCAAATTGTTATATGAATGCTAATTGAAATTCTTGCCAAGAGCTAACAAAGCATGCTGGAAGATAAGAGAACCAGTCCCTTGCATCTCCTTTTAGAGACTAGACAAATAATCTCATGACCACATCTTCATGGTCAACCTCATAGTCATCCATTAAATTTATAAACTGCTACAAATGTCTTTCAACTAATTCAATCTTTGCACCAATGAATGTAGGCAAATACTTTCAGATTTTGCTAGGGACAACATTTGGGTAACCATTGATATTGCAAAAATTTATGGCTGTATACCTTTCAATGCTGAAATTTCTTTTGTTGCATGGCTAGGGCTGATTACAAACCATTGTTGCATTTGACATCATACAAGCATGTAGGGGTTAATGATACATTTTTTCATATGCCTTTACAATCTTTTTCACAAATTAGACTTCTTTCCACAACAATGATCTTAGGCCTTTAAAATATGAAATACTATCTCAGCTTGCCTAAGGTCCTCTAAATGAGTCTCATAAAACATTTTTCATACTTCATTTGAAAATACAAACCACATTCTCAGTAAATGCAAAAGTATGCAAGCTTATCATCAATATTTCCCTTTTAACCAGTGCTAACTTCACTTAATAGGGAATCATTTAAAACTCATACACCATGGTTTTTTGAAAACCAAAATATAAAAATACCTGGATATGTTGCAGTTGCTACAAGTTCTTTTTCTTGACTGAAAACATGCTGATATGGAACTCTTTACATCTTTGATCAGCTTCTTTATATGCAGAGCCGCCACCTCCTCATAGAGGAATGAGCTTCAAATAGCCCAAAGCTTTTTAAAACATTTTTTCATTCTGGGTTCTCCAACAGCAGAGCCACACATAAAATTTTCAAATTTGTTACAACAATGTTTCCTCCAGGTCTAAAACTTCAATATCTGAACCAAATGCTCAGACTGATCAAATCCCTTGACTCTTTACTCATAGATTTATCACTGTCCCCAGTAGAGTCACCAATTATGTTGGGTTCCAAACCAATGGCAATAAACCCTAAAGGTTTTCCACTTCTCATCAACAAGTCCACTACGTGATTCGACCAATAGAGATAGGAGGTTGTGTGCCTTCCCTTCACTTAAGGTTCTGCCACACCAAGGGGGGGTATCCCTATAACAAAAGATTTAACTTTGACTCTCTTATAACAAAGGATTTAGCTTTTCAATATTAGGTAGAATGCTCTCATGAATGGACAAAGATTTTTTGGATAAATCACAAGGCTAGCAACATTCTTGGACATATCACATTGGTTGAGGATGAGAGCATGCAAGATCCTAACCTAGTCCTAAAACCTAAAAGATTGGGATTTTGAAATGATTTGTTTTATATTTTTGGATGCAAGATAAGGGTTTTGAATCATAACTTCAACACAAAAAATAGACTGGGCAAGGAGCCAACTAGACGTATATATGTGAATGATCTGCATAAACTCAACATTTAAGTTTTAAGGGGTTAGATTGGTATTTTCCTTACAAACACCACCCAAGATAGAGTATTCAGTTAACTCTACTTACAAATATCCCTGCTGCCATACATTCTTCCTCACACTTAACCCAAAATAGTTTAATCTATTCCTTGAATAGAGGTCAAAGATTAAGCATGTAATACAAAAAATCTGTATTCTAGAATCTCAACAATCCTTAGTTATCAGATTCAAAAGAAGAGATGCATACAACACTGGAGACAATTAACAGAATACATATATGAAGCATTACTCATATAACATCAACATGAAACTGAAAACATATATGTAGACATACATTCGACATATAACTCCTAAAATCACAAAAAAGAGATAGAAGAGCCCATCTAAAATGTCTATCATTCTTCTCCAAAATTTTCGCAAATCTTCAACATTTAATACATTATTTTTCAAAATTCACTAGATACAAAGAACAACTAAAAAGGTGTTGAGAACATTAATCACATGAACTAGCTTCATTAGTTTTCCTAACCTAGAAAACCTAGATTTAAATTTTGAAGATATGCTCACCATTTTCCTCCAAATACTCAAGAAATGTCTGCAACTAAAAAAAATTGTCTTTTGAATGCAGACCGTTGATTTTGATGAAGAGATGATGGGGTCGACCCCTTGAAATACTCTGCCCCCATGTTGGTGCCATTGTAAAGTCCTCCACCAATGACATCGCACCATATTTGCAGTCCTCTTTCTTCACTGACTTTTCTCTCTTTTGTCCATTTATCCTTGCCACGTGTCACATTTATGAGCCCGAGGGGCAAAGAGCAAGCCAATTGTCCTTTGGCTTGGCAGAATCAAGCAGGAGCCTCCACATGTCCCTCTTTGTTTTCTATGTGCCTCCTTGGTCATCGGGCTTAGTTTCCCTTTTATATAAAGAGAACACATGACGCTGTGACACTTGGCGCTCTCCACCTCTTTTTCTTACTGAAACATGGCAACACCTGAGAGTCTCAAAGCTAAGATAGATGGTAGACTAGTGCACCCTCAAAAGCTTCTTTTGTTTCTCAACCTTCAATCACCCATGATAGCAACATCTGGCACACTCTGCTGCACTTAGAAACATGACTTCAATATTTTGGGCCCACCACATCATACTCCTAGGCCAAGCTTGCCGCACATCACTATTCCTTTCACTCTACATTGTTCAATCAAGTTTATATTCAAAGATAAGTTACACACTATTCATACTGATCCTGAACTAGATAGTTGCTTACAAATGGAAGTTCATAAGCATGTTGTTTGTCCTAAGACTCTAAACAATCTGAAAATAGATTTATCAACTCCTCTTGCTACCAAACATGTTGTGCAAGAGCATAAACAATTGAATGCATTTGTTGGTGATGATTAGGGCTCATTGGATTTTACATCTTCTACAGGAGAATACAAACCTAAAAACCCCGTCCCCAAAACATCAAATATTGCATCAATCACATCACATGCTTTGATTTATAAACATAAAGCTTTTTTGGTGACAAATAAGGATAATACCCTCACTTACACTACTAACTATGACAAGTATAAAGCTCCACCTTCCTCTAAGGAAATGGTTTCTCTTTATGGTCGAGGATTCTGAATGCTTTATAACCATTGTGATTATACAGGTAAAGGCTATGGTATAAATCAACAAGGAATCAAAGTCACTATAGAATCTTCTTTGCAACATTGCTCTAGTGGCATTGGATACAATCCTTTGAAGGAATCCAAATCTCGTAAACACCCTACTCTTAATGTGAATACTATATCAACACTTAGTTTGATATTTCCTAAGATGATTGACATCAATTATCCTCTAGGACCACTTTCGTTGGATGTATTCTCAATAGATAAGGCGATAGTGGAATTCTTGGGTGCTTATGACAATATTCCTCATTATCATCATAAACGCGGTCTACCTTATTATTTAAACAACAGTGCATATTTTGGAAAAACTACTAGCACAATAAATGCTACTGTAGAAGTTAATGGAGAATTTGAAGAACAATTACAACCTAGAATCCCTTAGACCATAGTACTCTCCTTAATGGAAAGACCATTGATGTTGTTATGGGTAAGGATGATATTGAAAAAGTTCTCCCTATTGGTGATTGTTTAAATGTGGAAGAAAAGGATGAAATGTCTAAGTTATTACATGAATTCAGAGAATTATTTGCTTGGAAGTATTCTGACATGCCTAGCATCAATCCTCATATTGTAACACATAATATCATATTGAAACCAGATGCTAAGCCATTTAAACAGAAGATTCGTAAGATGAATCATAAGATTGTATTGCTTATTAAAACTGAGATAGAAAAGCTTCTACAAGCTGGCTTAATACAACCTATTGACTATTCACCTTGGATTTGGAATATTGTTGCCATCACTAAACCTGATGGTCATATAAGAATGTGCACAGATTTTTGAGATTTGAATTTAGCATCCTTGAAAGATGATTTTCCACTTCCTAATATCGATATGATTGTCGATTCCATAGCTGGATATGAATTGCTATCTTTCATGGATGGTTTTTTCAGGATATAATCAAATTTTAATAAATCCTCAAGACTAATATAAAACAGCTTTTATAACACCTTGGGGTACATTTTGTTAGGTAGTCATGCCATTTGGGCTTAAGAATGCAGGAGCTACTTATCAATGTGCAATGACTCTTCTATTTCATGATTATATGCACAATATTTTAGAAGACTATGTTGACAACATCTTGGTGAAGTCTATTCATCGTAAGGATCACGCTACAAATCTTTGACAAATATTTGAGCGCATAAGGAAATATAATATGCGATTGTATCCTCGTAAGTGTGTTTTTGGTGTAGATAGTGGAAAGTTACTATGATTTATTGTCTCAAATCATGGTATTGAGGTGGATACGAAAAAGATAGACGCAATTATTAATATGCCAATACCTAAGAACATATCTCAACTTTGTATTTTATAGGGAAAGATACAAGCTATCCGCTGTTTTGTTTCACAACTCGTGGATAGGACTCGCCCCTTTACACAACTACTGAAGAAGGATTCTAATTTTCAATAGAATTCTGAATGTCAAAAAGCTTTTGATGACTTAAAGGATTATCTAGCTAATCCACCTATTTTACAACCTGCTATCTCCAATAAACCATTCTTGTTATATATCTCAGCATCTAACAATGTCCTAGTAGCTTTGTTAGCACAAAATAATGCTGAAGGTAAGGAATGTGTTGTCTATTACATCAGTCAAACTTTGCTCAATTATGAAGTACAGTACACTGTTATAGAGAAGCATTGCTTAGCATTAGTGTTTGTAACTCAAAAGCTTAGACACTATCTCCTAAATGTTGAAGTACATGTGATGGTAAAATTTGACCCTCTGAAACATCTCTTTACAAAAATAGATTTATCAGGTCATCTCGTTAAATGGGTTATGTTACTAACATAATTAGATCTCAAGTTCATTTCCCAAAAAGTAATTAAAGGGCAAGCATTAGCTGATCAATTAGTTGAAGCTCCTTCACCCTTCTCTACACAACATCAGGACATATTTCTTGATGACCAAATCTTAACAATTTGTGCAGATGAAAAATGGGAATTATACTTTGATGGATCAAAATGTCAAACTGGCTCTGGGGCTGGTGTTATATTGATACCCCCCGTAGGTAAGCCAATTCCCCTATTTTACCGCTTAGATTTCTTATGCACAAACAATATAGCTAAATATGAAGCTCTTATCGTAGGACTTCATGCAACCCTAGCTCTTAATATTAAAAACATTGCAATATATGGTGATTCTCAGTTAATTGTAAAATAGATAACAAGATCATATCAAACTAAGCATGATAAGCTATCTCAGTATTGTGAGTTGGCCTTATCTTTCTTAAAACAATTCACATCATATTCAATTAACACTATTCCCAGGAAAGATAATCGACATGCAGATGCAATGGCAAGTGCAGCTTCCCTTATATCCCCTGACGATTCTCATGAGGAATTTACTTTTGTTGTTCATAATCTTAAAACATCGACAATTGACTATGGTGGTAGTACATACACAGATGAATGGTTCTCCCATATATATAATTATTTGCATGATAGAACTATTCCTAATTCAACATCTAAGAATGCCTGAATCCATTTACGCAAACAAGCAATGCAGTAGATTATATTATCAAATGTCTTATATCATCAAAGTTATAATGGTGTTTTACTCTGATGTTTAAGCAATTCAGAGATACTGATAGCTTTAGAAGAAGTTCACTCTAGTGCCTACACGGAGGGCATTTTGGAGGAAAATCATTGGTGCAAAAAATGTTATGTATGGGCTACTATTGGTAGCATATGGAACAAGATTCCTTTTCTTATGTCAAGAGATGCCCGTAGTGTCAACAACACAAACACCTAATCCATGCTCCAGCTCAAGAGCTTCATGCCCAGGTGTCACCATGGTTGTTCTTTATTTGGGGTCTACATCTAATTGGTAAAATCTCACCACCCTCCTCCCAAGGACATATGTTTATCATTACTACCACTGATTATTTTACAAAGTGGGTCAGAGCAGTCCCCATGCGATCTACGAACACTAATGTAATCTATCAGTTTATACAAGACAACATTATTTTTTGATTTGGAATATCTTCCTCTCTTGTTTTGGACAATGGTACGCCATTTAAGAACAAGGATGTGAAAAAGTTCCTCAAAAAATACCATATGTAACATCGCTTCTCTACGCCTTATTATCCTCAATCAAATAGTCAAGTAGAAGCTTCAAACAAAGTCATTTGGTAGATTTTATAGAAAACTATTAATAAACATAAAAAAGATTGGCATACTCAATTATCCTATACATTATGGAATTACAGAACAAGCATTCGAATGCCTACTGGTAATACATCGTATAATCTCATCTATGGTGCAAACGTGATAATGCCCTTGAAGTTAGAAATTCCTTCCCTAAGAATTTCCCTAAGAGACATCATGGATGATGACATGGAACGTGAGAAAAGATTAAAAGAACTTGAGATGCTTGACGAAAGGCAAGTTAACACTTTTGAGCACCTCAAAGCTTATCAAAAAGGTGTACAATGATCCTATAATTCACAAGTCATACAACGTTCATTCAACATTGGAGATTTGGTTCTCTATGAAAATCAATGCAATGTAAAAGCACCACCTAGTGAAAAAGGTAAGTTCAGCCCTAATTGGCTTCGACCATACATAATTACTGAGACCTTTGGATCTGGAGTGTATAAGTTAGCTGATGAGCAAGGTATGCCGCTTAAAGAACCTATTAATGCAGTGCACCTCACAAGATTTTATCCTTAAAGACCTAATGTTAAATGTCCCTAACTCATTTGAGAGATTGTAAATGGTCATAATTAGTCCATTTTGTCATGTTAAAGGTGGTCTCGAATGGAGATTTTGTATAAAGTTGTCAACATTGAAAAATGACAAAAGTTGTAAAGTTGTCAAGGCAAGATTAGGGGAAATGAAGTCATTGTGTTAAAAGAGGGTAGTTGTTTAGTTAAACTGATGTGGATGTTGATATTGTGTATGTCAAAACCTATTTAAGCATGTAAAACTCAAACCAAAATGAATAGATGTGAATTGGAATTAAAACTTGTGATTTTAAGCCCTTATTCTGCAGTTCTAACTATTTTTTCTCCAGTTCCAGGCCTTGTATGGCTATGTACAGCATGGAACCCATACAATATTAATTTTATATTGAAGTAGGATGAATAAGCTTAATTTTGGTTCAAGTCTCATCGAGTTTGGTGCAATATTGAGGAAGATATGAGTGTTTCATGGAATGTGATTTTTAGATTTTCCCTCCAACAATCCTGTTGCAGCATTTGGTATAGTTTTGTACAGATAGATACAGGGGAAATCCATAAATGGTTGGAAAGAGGATTGAAGTACCTTTCAAATTCATCTAGTCTGAGGTCTTAACTCAATTTCTAGAGGAAGATATCACATTTTTTCTAAAACTACTCTATTAACTAGGTTAACTAGGGTTTTGGTAGGAAAAATGTCATAAAACCTCATTCCACTATGGGAATCCTCTAAAACTCGGTGGAATGGAAGTAAAGGGAGTGATTGACATGTTTACCAAGGATCAAGACTGAAAAAGTTGTTTTGGTGTGTTTAAAATGATGCCCTAGGTGACTGTAGCAACATTTTCCTTGTTATTCTTGCATTTGAAGTGGGAAAACAAGCATAGAATGAAATTGTCTTGCATCCTAACCACAAAACCCCAAAATCCTTTGTTTTGGCATGTATCCTAGATGTTCAAACCCTTGGTTGATTTTTGGTATTGCATTTGAGGGTAGTCTCTTTGTAAATTTGGCCTAATTGAGGCACTAGGCCATTGATAGGGGTTATTGGTTGAGATATTCCATCCAAAACAACCTATGCTAAGTTTGGGATATGTGATAAAGGGCCATAATGGGTATCTACTAATTATCTAAGATCTGGGTTTGGAGGTATGAGTCAAAAGTTATTTGAACTGTTGTCTTTTTGAAGGGCTAGAAGCCATTTTGGGTGGTTTGTGAAGGAAGTACCAACCCGAAGTCCAATTTACCTTGGCCAATGGATAGAATGGGTCCCCTAACATCCCAAACTAACATTTCCATGATGATACTAGAGTTTCCTTCTGCGGTTCCCACTTTTGCATAAAGGTCTTCATTTTTGGGCTTGTAGGTGAAGTAGAACCTTGTCTAGTTCGTCTATCTTTCCCCATCCAAATTGCCTCTACATCATAGATTAGCTTCAATTTTGACAAGATGTTATTGTTTTGTCTTAATTCATTTAACATTACATCTTTTGTTTAGTTGATCATTGTTGTATTCTACTTAAGTATTCTTTACTTAGACCACTTCTCTATTAACTAAATATAGCATTCAAATTTGGATTATGTGTAAAATGCTTGATCATTGTGCTTATTACTATATGTTCTTTTTAGAATTGTTAGTATATCACAATAGCAATAATTAAAGCATTTAAACATCATCACTAGTAGTATTTTTAGGAAAATCACATGTGATAGATCAAAAACCATTACACATAAGGGAAAAGAAATAAGCATCATATATATATATATATATCCTCAGTTTTAAATATACATTTGAGTCGTCTATCCCTCTAGACAAAATGGGATGTCATAATGCCTAAATACATATACCACATAGCTGAGCCTCAATTGCCAGTAACCTCAGGCACTTGTGGTGTGCAACTGACAGAAGCCTGACGATGTGTGGCTATAGATTGCAAATGACTCCTAGAGATGCTTCACGATCGTAACTCCCTGAACTCTCCTCTCATCTCTATCATCTGCTCATGTGCCTCCTGGTACATCATCTAGTATTGGTCTCTCTCAAAATGAACCCTATCTCTATTAGCTCTCACCTAACAAACCTCACGCAGTAAGAACTCACTGATAGCTAGCTCTCCCTCCGATGTAGGCATCGCTACCGTCTAGTCTCATTGCATCCTAAGCTTAGCTTCAGTACGCTCAACTCTCTATCAAAACTCCTCTCTCTCTTGTACACACTTCTTTAGCATAGCCTCCATAGCAGTCCGATACCAGACAAAAGGCATAAAGATCTCTACATGTCACCCATCGGATGACCATGGTGAATAACTTGTGCCTGCACTCGCTACTTTGAGACATCTATAGGTAGTATGTCTGCTATGATGTGACCCAAAAAGTCTCGCCAAGAATCTGTCCCAACTGCAAAATAGAGTATAAGACATATATTAGAATCTCATATAAAATCTCACAAATAATAAACTATACAAAACATCAAATTAATAAATCAAACCTAACCTAGATCTCCATCTCGCCAGGATGGATCTCAGATCACTGAAGGTGTGATGATCTCTACAATCTGATCTGTAGCTAGGGGCATAGACTTATTACTCTCCCCCCACTCTCCCTGACTAGGCCTCGCATCGCCTATAAGCATAGGACCACTATCCTTAGACCATGGTCTTGACTAGGTCTCCTCATCAGTGTCTGCCTCCTGTTGGCTTTGTCACGGTCTCACTCTAAAGATGTATTGTGGTGGGACCTCCTCTAACTCATCCTCATCATCCTCCTCATCCTCATCAAGATCATAGTATCCTGCAAAAGTAACTTCTTATTTTCCTTTCTTTTTACATTCCTTCTTATTTTCTTCTATTCTTTTTATATATATATATTTATTTTTACTCTCTAAAGTTTATATAAACTTTATTTCTTTAATTCACTTCTCAGGGAAAAAGTCCCATAACAAGCTCGGCATGGTCATCCTCCTATTCTCCTTCTCTCTCTCCTCTACTTTTCTACAATGATAAGAAACAAGAATGAGTAAGTGATAAGTGACAACTCCCCTTTACATAAGGTAAATGAGTGAGAATTCCTATCCCTAACTAGGTGCAAGATTGATCTCTTTTACTCTTGAGCCCTTTTCTTGAGTTGTCAAACTCTGATTTTAGTGTCGTTTGTTGCGTTGGAATCTTAGTTTCACTCTCGTTCTTACCCAATGTGTTGTGTTTGAGTGTTGTTTCTTCAAATGACCCTCATAACACATTTCTCACCAAGTTTCCCCAAAATCGATGCCCGCGAATATCTCCTTATTTCTAATCTCGGACTAAGCAAGTAAAAACAAGGGGGGGCATTCATCTCCCTCAATTTCCTCCATCATCATGTCTCATCACTCAACCCCCCTTAGTGTTTTTTGTATTGACACATTAGTGGTGGTTGCAGGTTGATTTGATTTTTGATTTTCTAACAAGTGTTCCTTTACAGGTTGCAGTTCCTGACTTTTGTGGTCTTGCAGGATTACAGACTTAGGGGCTCCTTCCTTCTTGGTGACAACACTTTAGCTTCCTCTACAGTATCATTTTGGGTATCCTTTTCATGATTGATGTATTTACTTTCCTTTAGTTACATATGCATGTAGCGTCATATGGCCACTAAAGTAAGGGCTAAATGTAATGTTGGAAATTGTCCTCTTGCATGGTATGGTACAATTTCCCTCAGTTTAGCTCCTCACTTTGGGTGACCTCTTAACCTCTATCTTTTTGACCTTCCCAAAACCCTAATTGACTAAGTCTAGTTGCAAAATGTTCACTTTTTGAGGTAACCTTTTGATGGAACCTAAAAAGAGAATTTGGATTACAAGTCCCTAGGACCCCCAAAAGGTAGATCTGAGCAGAAATAGTGGGCTTAGACTTGGGCGCCCACTCCCTAGTCCTCCCCTATTTCTTGGGATTTTGAATTTTGGCAGGATGTCGGCTCTCGCCGAGTGCCTCAGGATTCTCTTTTCAAATTCTAAGTTTTCACGCGATATCGAGATGTTATTTTGAATTTTGAATTTCCCTAAAGCTAGATATAAAAAGACATTTGAAATTTATTTTAACACATACAATTCTTATGTAAGCTTGATGCCAAGACTCTACCAAAAGTGGGATTGAAGATCAGTAACTTGTTGAAGGTCTTGAAAGTATTCTATATTTGCTATCATGGAGACAATGGATGGAGATTAGGAATAAAGATCTTGAGACTATCTTTCTCTTCCTAGGGTTTGTACACTCTTTGCATGATTAGGAGATGGGTTGAAGCCTCCAACATCAAGCTTGGAGATCCTTTGTGGACATTTCTGATTCACCTTCTTGTTCATGTAAGTCTTCATTTGTTTCATCTCCTTGAGGTGAAGTTGTATGTGTTTATTGATGAAAAGCAAGTTGTTGATCTTCCCTTGATTAAGACATCTAGGGTTTGATATTTCTGCATACACATTGTAGGGCTTGCACACACTTCTACATATTTTTTATCTCTGGCTATTGTTGAGGTAAAAATACCAAAGATGGGGCTTGACCAAGGCAAGCTCCTATATAGCCACAACATCTTTCTCCTTTTTTTGTAGGTGCAGATCATGTTTTGCAGGTTCCTATGGAAAGAAGCTATAGGAAGGAAGATATTATGGGTATAGTTCTCACAGACTTTTGAATTTTCAGATTCTGACACTTGTGGGACTAAGGAGTGGGCACCCTAGTCCAACATGGGGCAATTTCTAGGATTTGGGAGCCATTTGGGAGTGTTAGATAGCATGTGCAAAAGATTTCCAGTTTCAGGAACTTTTAGGACTAAGGAGTGAGCACCCTAGTCGAGTTAGCCCTCAAAATCTAAGTGCACAGTCTCTGATACTCTTTCTCTGCATTTATGTGATCAATTTTTCCTATATTATTATCAGTTTCTGTATATCTCTGATTTAAGGCATAATTAGGGTTTTCTTGGTTCATGAGCAAAATACTTAATAAAACCTTAGGCTCTTGAAATTAAATACCATGAGCAAAAAGGGGTATATAAGAAACTTATAGATTGACCTCACATTCAATCCTTGTCCTCCCCAATGCTTAGTTGGTAAAATAGTGGTCATTAACCTAGTTAAACAAACCACCAATTTTTCCACTAAACAACCTCTCCATCTTATTTCCCTCATGTGTAGGAAGAGACAACCATTATATCATTGGGTGATGATAAGGTGGAAGATTCAAGGCCTCCATACTTTCAAATGGAAGAGGTAGTGTTGGAACAAGTAGCATCATATGAACCTTATTAGATGGGGAGATAGAGTTAGAGAGAGATAGACAACAATAGAAGAGAGAGAGAGAGAGAGAGAGAGAGAGAGAGAGAGAGAGAGAGAGAGAGAGAGAGAGATGAATAAGCTTTTACAAAAAGTGCTTTAGGCTTTGAAAATCTATACTAATCCTTTTCCAACATGTCAAATTAGTTTTTCAAGGAGGAATTCTTGTATAATCATCATATTCAACAATAAGACTATGCACATTCTAAAATCTTATATAAAATGACAAATGACATATTTAATGAAACTATAGGAGGCATTATCTAGCCTTTAGAGATTGGCTAAAAAATGGTGCAAATTTTATGTCACATTAATTCTTCTTCAAAGAAATGTAATATTTTACTTGGTAAACCTTGGATAAGCAATGTAAAGAAATGCCATCTACATTAGATCAATGTATCCAGTGGTATAAGGAAGAACATCTAAGAGAAGAATTTGCAATTTATAAGATCAACTGAGCCTAAAATGATAAAGTCCAAAGTTACCTATCCACATTCCTATTTTAAAGAAATCGACAAAGCAAGGCCTAAGGCACCTCAAATTGAACAACCTATAGTTAACGTGCCTAAATGGTTTTATATTTTTATGCATTTAGGAGATCCTTATGAAAAAAATTAATCATGTGTTAGGAAAAGAAAAAGAATAAAGTTATTGTAAATGATAAGGAATTTAAACATATTTGAACTTCTATAGGAACTTATTCTACTTGGGTCCCAAAGAAATATTTATAGTACAAAATTATACATATGAAACCACCTCCAAAGAAGTAGGAATAATCCAGGTAAATAAAGATAAATCAATAGTTTCACCACTCTCTATCACATTTGTTAAAGGTTCTACCATACATAGCAATGAGAACTTCATTCTACATGATCTAGAGAGAGGCAAGTAGAGAGAGTTAGAGAAAGAGAGATGGGGGAGAGAGATAGAGATAGAGATAGAGATAGAGATAGAGATAGAGATAGAGATAGAGATAGAGATAGAGATAGAGATAGAGACAGAAGAGAGATAGGTAGATAGAGAGTGAGGGAGAGAGAGAGGGAAAGATATAGAGATAGAGGTAGATAGAGGTAGAGGGAGAGATAGAGAGCTAGGGATATGGGGAGAGATAAAGAGAGGGAAAGAGATGAAGAGATGGAGAGATATGGGCAGAGATGTATTGAGAGGTAGAGATAGAGAGAGGGAGTGAGAGAGAAAGAGAGGAAGAGAGATAGAGATAAAGAGGGAGAGATATCTAGATAGAGGAAGGATAGAGAGATAGAGAGAGGATATAGAGATAGAGATAGAAGATAGGTAGAAAGAGACTCTCCCTATATCTATTTATCCTCCCTTTCTATATCTCTATCTCTCTCTCACACTATATATATATCAATCTCCCCTTCCCCCCTTTCTCTTCCCTACCCTCTCTATCTGTCTCTATATGTCCCTCTTTCTATATCTTTCTATCTCTATCTCTTCCTCTCTATCTCCATCTCCTTCTATATCTCTCCCCCTCTCTATCTTTATTTCTCTCTCCCTCTATTTCCCCTTCTCTCTCTCTATGCATCCCTCTCTCTATATCTCTATCTATCTCTCTATCTCCCTCTCCCTCTCTCCCTCTCTAGATCTCTCCCTCACTCCCCACCTCTATCTCTCTATTTCTCCCTCTCTCTATCTTTGTATTTCATTGTCCCTCTTCCCCTCTCTATCTCTCTATCTAGTTATCTCTCCATCTCTCTATCCATTTCTTTTTTCTTCTAGTACTAACTATAGTAATGGTGTATGTCTAACATCCTTAAATTACCCACTTTCTTGTTGCTTGACCATATTAATACTTTAAAACTTTTTCTTATTGGTTTCTTACTTGTCTTTTATCATAAAATTTATATATATATTTGAAATAAAGGAGAGAGTAGATTTCCTTCCGAATGGTACAAATGCAATGTACACTTCACTAATACCCATGGAGAGAAAATTCAAGAAGTGCACCAAGCTAAAGTAGGCTAAGAAAACAATTAAAGCATTTGAAGTGAAAATAAATGAATTAGAAGGCTAGGTCACCATAGATGTAGAGAAAGCCATTGAATTTGAAGAATCATAGATAGAAGCAACTAAAAACAACTTCTAGAGAGGTTAAAACAAAATTGACTAAAGAAAGAATAGAGTTGGTTGTAGGGAAAAGCTAGATGGTAACTAAGATAACCACCAAGAATGCATTATCAAAGCAAGTTGAAGAATTGGAGCTATAATTGAGCCATGAAAATGCTAAAACTAGTACCAAGGCTATTGAAATATTATCACTAAAGAAAAATGCCTATAGCCAAGATTATGAGCTAGCCAAGCTAAATAATCAAGTGGACACCTAGGCCTAGACACTCAAGAGCCTAAGAGAAAAAGAGGCTAACCTAGTAAAGAATATACTAAAAGAATCAAAGGAGGAGGTCAAGAGGTTAAAGAACCAAATTAAAGAGTTAAAATAGTTAGTGGCTTTCCTTGACCACATCAAGGTCTTGCGAAGATCATACTGCAAGGAAAAAATGGAGGCCCAATCATCTAAACCTTGTGAAGATTACAGTAAAAGGGAATAATAGAGGCCACATCATCTTTACTCTAGCCTTATAGTTTATGGAGATGGTGTAAGCTCTAAGTGATATGGTGAAGAAAGAGATTGATAAGGTGGAGACTACCCTCTCTCCAATAATTGAAGATGCTTGGTCCTATGTCAAGAAGTTCTATAGTTTCTCCTCAACCAAGCTAGTCTTGGTACAAATTATGAGTAGAACATAGCATGTAAAATCAATGACATTTTAGAAATGCATAAGGTCAATGATGAATGTAAATCACACTTAGATTTCATTGGACAAACAATACATGGTATGTATACCTATATTCATCAACTAATCTAGTAGGGATTTCCTTCACCACTAGATGGGAATCAAAAATTGCTCCCACATGACAAATTTATAGAGCTAGTGAATGAGAAGAGCCAAGAAGAAACTATAGTCAACATGTGGTCCTTAGATCCTACTATCTAAGAGGTTAAATTAGTTCTCAAGACATTGACAAAGATAGAGGCTCTTGTACAAATATCTATAGCTCAAGCACAGGAGGTATCCTTTGAATGCATCATTGAACTACAGTGTCAACTTAGACTCTTATAGAATATAAATTTGCCCTAGGATAAAGAGTGAGAGAATCTTTTGGATTCTCTAAAAAATATGTAAGTGGTAGCATCTTCACTAATTTTCACAATTTGAAAGTTTTTATTTGTGCCCTATGTCTAATGGCTACCATTTTAGGTCCATGTTCTTCCCCTAGTAAAAGAACCCTAGTGAGTCACCAGAACTGTAGCAAATTCTTCACTACAAGCAACATATTTCTTTTGCCTTGTTCAAGATGGCTTGTAGATTTGGCAAATTTTGTTCCCTCAATAATTTTGTAGTTTCTTGGCATGCATGGCATAGTTTCATATGTTCTCAAAGTTTGAGCAATGCAAGCCATCTAACCATGTCATGTCATCCTCCATTTGATGATGTGCAAGGATCCCAAACACAATAGGAAAAATTTAGTGTCAAAACCACTATTAATCCATGTGTTTTTTGTAGGCCTACATTTCATATTTTGTTCTAAGAATCATTTATTAGCAATAGGGCCCACATCCAATTATTTTTATTTTGTTTTGTCAATGGGGATCCTTAACAAGTTCCATGTGGCATGCACCAAAGACTTCTAATAAAAAGGTAGACTTACATTCTTTTAGAGTAGTGCAAGCCATTTGATTTTGTCATGACATGGATTTTATTTGATATCTCATGAGGAGCAAGGATATTTCTTGGACATTTTCAATAACAATAGAGTTTATCAACCCAATTTTGATTTTAGATTATCTCTATAAAGAAATAACACAAGTGTGTTATAATGCACTCATGTTATAATGTGAGAGCATTATGGCTTGATAGTGACTGAACCGAGACTGAGCCATAATGAAAGCATGTTATAATATGCTCATGTTATATCTTGTTTGGACCAAAAAGTGGTTTTGGCCACTTTTTGGTCCCCCATCCTTTTGAACTTGCCCAATGATAAAATGAGAAAGCATGATTCGCCTAACAAAAAGATATGGCAATAGAAGCTCAAGTGCTATGAGAGGAAAGCATGATGCCCTTGATGTAGAGATATGGTAATGGAACCTCAAATACTATGTTGGAGTAGAAGGCATGATTCCCCCTATGTAGATATATGGGAATGGAAGCTCAAATGCTATGGTAAAGATATGTTGTCCCCATTGTAAATATAACTCTATGAGTGTGATATAGGCATATTCCAGTTATTCTAAATGTTATAAGCATAAGCATGATAACATATGTTGATAAACACCCCTTCATTAATGGGTTAAGAGCCAACAATAGTAGTAGAACAATTAATAATGAGAAGGACACAAGTGTGGAGGAGTCTTTGGGTAATCAATTAAATTTTGATGGGGCTTATATGGGATATCTAGGGATTATAGGTTTTGGGTTCATTTTACAAGATGACAAAGGAGAAGTTAAGTATGGAGGCTCTCTCTTCCTAGGTGTGAAAATGAAAAATGGAGTTGAAGGTGAAACCCCAGTGGTAGGCTTGGTTGTTGTGGTTTCTAATGGTTATGAAAATTTAATGGTAGAAAGGGACTCTCTTCTCCTAATAATTGTTATCTTGATGTAATTTATGATACTAATTTGAGATTGTTGTATAGTGTAAACATCCTTATAAATCCCTAATACAACCTTGACACAAAGTTTGACATAATTCCTAATGCACAAGTGACACAAATCTAATGCACATATAAAATAAATAGTGATTTATTGGGGCTACCACAACCCTTGAACCTCCTCCAAAATTGTTAACATAGATAATATGATTATAAAACGTAAAATTGCATCAAGAGAAAATTGTTTCAAGAACATAAACAATTTCTAGGTTATTTTCTCCTAATTTTGATGCTAAGTAATATTTTTGCATTGTGACTCTAGATTGATCATGTCAATCTTTTTACTTGGATTGAGACTCTTTAAGTTTTTTTTAATCTTAAAATGCACTTGATTTATATTGTCAATAAAATTTATACCCTTTCTAAATTCTAACTCACTTTTTTCTCATTCTCTTTTGGTTGTTTACAACAACATCAAAAGGTTTTTTTATAAAATAACCAAAACATGTTTCAAAAGGAGATTTATTAGTTTATGTGTCATTACACTATTGTATAAATGTTGAGCCTATATCCAAATTTTATCCCAAATCTTTGCATGATTCTAAGACACCACTTAAGTGTAATTGCACATTTTTTTTATCACCCTAAGTCTTTAGATTTTCCTATTACAATCCCTTGCATATACTTTGCACCATTATTTTATTGATAATTTCAAGTTCAGCATTAATTCCATGGATAGAAAGTGGTAAATTTCTTTAATTTCATGTTCACTGTCTTCCACAAAGTGATCAAAGATCTTCCAAAAAAATGGTGTGACTCTAAATGAATCAATGGAGTTATGAAAGCACACACACCCAAAAAAATAGATGAATAGCTTGTAATGTACAAGTCTACATTATTACATGTTGATGTGTTAACATTCTCTTCCTCTATACTAGTCAATGCTCATAAAAATTGGTTATCACAATACAAGTGAGGCTCAAAACAAGTAATTTTAACTACAAATCAGTTTATAATAATATATTTCAAACTATCAAATTTTAAATTAAATTCATAATAATTAAAAATTACATTACAAATTGTTATATAACTTTAGTTAGTAAATAATACATAGTTAATTATATTTTCTAGATATTTTAAACCTAAAATAATTCTATCCACATGCCAATAATTTTATTTATAATTTCTTTATTTTATGTTCGCATATTACAAAATGTATTTCTTTTTTAGTTTGTAGGGATGTCAAGAACTCAATACAACCACTTATAGTGCAAGAATGTGACAAATTTTTGAATATATTTAAGGTTGAGAAAGAGAAGTATAAGCTTACAAGGAGAAGGATTTCGTCCTTGGGCTAAAACTAATCTTGCTACGAAAACTAAGGACAAAATATATTATATTTCCATTGATAGAGATAAATATAAACATAGGTGGGTGCCCGTGCCATTTATTGAGATGAAAGGAAATGTAGCATCTACTACTTGTTAGACGATAGGCTTAACGTTGGAGAGTGTCTCATACGACTGGGCGAATGGGGTCAATTAATGGAGGAAAAATAGCATTGTTACAATCGTAGCCAGTAAGTAGTTCCACTGCATATTCAACCCCTGACGGCACGGTTACCACGCGGGGTACAATGGGTCTACAAACACAGTCAAACAAGGCAGATTGACACCGAACTAGTACCTGCACTCCGTATGTTTCTCCTCCACTCAATGCCTGTCATAAAACATATCATAAAATAGTAAGGAGTAGTTGTAGTCACAACTAATGTTGCAGAAAAGAAAATAAATGAACATATATACCACAGTGGCGACCCAAATGTCACGAGGGGTCAAGGTCATGTTCTTGGGCACCACGAGGGGAGGGGAGACTAGAATCTTCAACTGTCCCTCAAATTCCAATTGCTACGGAACTACAAATGTCACCTTCACATCTTGTCCCGAAGCAGAGACTGTAAGAAGAGTGAGCACACCCACAAGCAGGAGCAGCGAGACCAAGCTTTTCACGTAGCTAGCCATGGCTTTTTCTCTCTTGAAAGCAATCAGAACCAAAATATGATGTGGAAAATTTGGAGGGGACGATGGGGTTTATATTACATTTGGCTAAGAACAATGTCATAGGACGCGCGTGGTTGAAATCAATGTGTGGCTTTTAAGATTTTAAATTCTAATTAATTATTTTGGTAAAGTACAACAAGCGTATTGGTGAAATATCCATAGAGAAATCATGTGAGTTAGAGATGAATCTGAAGGTAAAATGTTGCCCCAGCATAGACAAATAAAAATGGTTCAATGTGGCCCTTAATGGGAAAAGATGGGCATATGCCCTTAATGTGGCATCTAAGACCATCAACACACAATGGTAGTGGTAAGGCATTAGGTCCTTATTGGTAATATAGGTGTAGGAATGCAATCTCAAGGTAATGGTGGGCAAGGCATGATGCCCACCAATGTAAAAGGATAAGTAATCATAGCATAGGAAAACAATGATGGAGTCAAAACGCCCCCACTCAAAAGAGGTGGCTCTAGCAACATGGTAGGACTATGTAGGTACAATGATAAAAGGAGAAATCATGATTCCCCTAATGGCAAGGTATGGCAATATAAGCTCAAATGCTATGAGAGGAAGGCATGATGCCCTTGATGTAGAGATATGGTAATGGAACCTCAAATACTATGTGGGGATAGAAGGTCCAATTCCCCATATGTAGATATATGGGAATGGAAGCTCAAATTCTAAGGTGAAGACATTCATGTTGTCCCAAATGTAAAGATCTCTAACAGTGTGATATAGCAATATACAATCAAAGATAAACATAAGCATATTCTAGTTATGGGAAGTGTCATAAGTATAGGCATGATAACATATGCGGATAAACCCCCCTTCATTCATGGGTTAAGAGCCGACAATAGTAGCAGAACAATTAATAATGAGAAGGACACAAGTTTGGAGAAGTCTTTGGGTAATCAAATTGAATTTTGATGGGGCTTCTAGAGGAAATCTAGGGATTATAGGTATTGGGTTCATTTAAAGAGAAGTCAAGTATGGAGGCTCACCTCCCATGCACAATTAAATAATTTTAATATTCTAATTATCCCCCATGCATAATTAAGTAATTCTATTATTTAACTATCTAATATAGTCTTTCACCACTAATTAAATAGTTTATTTATTTATTTATCCCCTCAAATGCCACTTCTCCAATTACCCACTCATCATGCACTTAAAGGTTATTAAACTAAATCAATTTAATAGAGTAATGAGGAATTAACTACCTCATCACATCTAACCACCCACCTTCTATAATTTAACAACAAATCTAAAGACTATTTCAAACCCATTAATATTTGCAACCAAAAATATTAATGGAACTTTAATAATTTAACCATTTTCTCCCTCATTTTATCACAACCATTGATCTTGTCTTTTAATCTTAACCATTGATTACAAAAATTAAAAATCTATAAATTAATCTTATTTCTTTCAATAATCCATCCATGAATGTGAAGTAAACTAATGCTACAAAATTTTCAAGGAGCTTTTTCTCGATCATCTACGTTTATTGGAGCACATCCACTTTACAATAGAGTTTCATTTGCATAACTTTGTTTCATTTGTTTGAACTTCATTATTGCTCATTTTGAGGTTGCATGTTTTCATAATAATGGAAAGTTTCATTTTTTAGTTTGGAAATTCTAATTTTTCTATAATACATTTGGTGACCACCATGGGACGTTACCCACAAATTTTTGACTGATTCTTGTGAAGATTTGTGTGATTACAGTAGGTGCAAATTTGAAGTCTAATACATTTTTACTAAGTGTACAAGAAATTGGTGAATATTGAGTGGGTTTGCATGGTGAGCCGGATTTGTAGGATCTCCATGTTGGCAATTTAGCTGAGCTTGATGTTTGAAGGTGTTGTTATTGATGGCAACAAGAAAAGGAACAAGGTTAGAACAGAGGTTTTGGTCCGGTGAAGAAGACTTAGTCGTTTTGGCTAAGTGTTAGCAGTGCACAGAGACAGTGACAGAGAGATAGTGTTTGGATTGGCATTGGTCTGCAATTGGAGATCTGGTCCTGTGGTTCTAGCATGATGTTCCCAACTCTTAGATGATCTTATATCCTTAGTTTTAGACCTTGATCAGTTCTAGAAGTATATCTTCAAGTAGCCTAAGTCTGGCATTGCAAAGAACAAAGGTAATAAAAAAGAACTCACTTGTTTTGGTCTGCACTACTCCAGTGTTGTATATCTCATTATGTTGTTTTAAGATGTTATAAATACTTGTATGAAGTGTCTAAATCCATAATTGCAGAGTCTAAGGTCCACAGGAAAGATAGTTATAAGCTAATGAGTATCGCTACATGATTTGACAGTGATTGGCTATGACAGAGTCTATGTTTCAGCAGTCCCCATTTTACCACATGTTGATATTATGTTCTACAGTTCTATAGGTATGATCTGCAATATCTAAGGAGCCTTTGATATGATTTTGAGAAAGTCTTGTGGTCCACAGTGAAAGTTGTAGTTTGATAGATAGACTAAGTTAGTAACAGTCTACGTTTGAGGTTGACATGATAGTTTGATTTGTGTGCGGTAAGTTCTATTGATTGGAACTTTATTCTAAGGGTTCTATAGTTGAAGCCCATATATGAGAATGTGATTCAAGCATGGTTTGGGTCTGCTATGTATTTTGGTGACTAGATTTGGCTGACAAGTTACAAATTGTTTTACTGTACACACTTCATCTAATTAGGCCGACATAATATGAAGATTTTAAGTGTTGCGGATATATATATGAGATCTAATTTGGTGTTTGGTGGATTGGTGTGTGAATATGAAGGTGTGTTTATGACATGTAAAAGATTGTTATTTTGTGAAGGTGATAAGAGTAGAAGAAGAGAGATCTTGGTCCCATGTACAAACAGAGCAGTGAAACAGAGCAGTCAGAGATGAAGAGTTTTGAGACAATATTTATGTGCTTCACTAGAGTTGTAACCATGCATGTGTAGATGCAATCAGAGTAGTTCAACTTGGCAGTGTGCCATTCTTCTTTCCTTCCTTCTTTCTCTAGGCACTGAGCTTGTTTTGGTAGTGACCCTTCTTGTAGTGAGCACTTCTTTGGACAGTGAGTCCTTTTTGGATAGTGAGCCCTAGGCAGTGAGCCTCTTTTGTAATTTGGTACTGTTCCTACATAATATATTGTGAGCTAACACTCACCGTGGTTTTTCCCAATTTTGAGTTTTCCACCGAAAAATCCTGGTGTTCATGTGTGATGCATTGTGGTTGCTTCTTCTGTGTTTAATTTACTTTATTGTTGTGTGTCGAAAATGGATTACTAGTTTAATAAGAAAAAGGCTTAATAGAATACAGATTCACTTCCCCCCCCGCCTCTCAGTATTCTAGGTGTTCAACAATTGGTATCAAAGCTTGGTTCCTTGGAAGAAGTCTAACAGCTTGAGGAAGATCTTGGAGATTGAACACATGGAAAGTAAAAAGTATTCTACTACTCCTGAAGAAATTGATTCAACTAAATCTACAGAAGAAGATTGCATGCTTGCTAGTGAAGAACTCAAGGCTTCCCTTGAAGATCTTGAAAATGTTGAAATAGAAAACAGGGATCTGAAAGACAATGTCAAGGAAGCAAATGAGTGCATAAAAAAATTGAGGGAGTGAGTCAAGAGGTTAAAAGAAAAATATAAGGAGGTTAGTGAAAAATTGATATAAGCAAATGAAACCTTGAATGATCTGAAAGTGGAAGTTGTTAAAAGAGAAAAAAGTATAAGAAGACCTAAATTATTGGTGAAAAGCAAATCTAAAGACTGTACAAATCTTGAACAAGAAGTTGTGGATCTGAAAGCTGATCTAAAATATACATGAATTCAGTAAGATAAATTTAGAGTGAGTGCTGCCCAACTTGATAGAATACTTGCAAGTCAAAGGAGTCCTGATGACAAAGAAGGCTTGGGATTTGAGAAAGGTGAAGATTCTAAAATAGGTCAAGAAAAGAATGTTGAGTTCAAGAAGGACAAAGGCAAATAGACTCAGAGTCAAAGAAATAGACCTAGAAGACCACCGGTCAGGCAACCAAATGCACAAAGGTACCCCTCTTTCAATGGTTATTGTAATGCATGCAATAAGTTTGGTCATAAAGCTACTCAATGTAGGAGCAGAGTGAATCAAAATATTTCATCATTCTTTGATTAGTGCTTCACTTGCAATAAAGTAGGTCATAAAGCTAATGAAAGTAAAAGTCAGATAAGGAATGGTTACAATAATGGAAGGAATGCTCAAACTTTCAAAGGTAACTACTTTATATGCAAGAGGGTTGGTAATAGAGCTAGTGAATGCAAAAGTTAGATAGGAGACAACTATAATAATGGAAGGAATGCTCAATCTTTCATTGGGAATTGCTTTGCATGCAATAGATTTGGACACTGTAAGGCCTGCCCTTGTCTAACTGGTGTGTACCCTACTATTCTTCTAGTTCTAGATTAAAAGATAAAATGATTGATTATTCTATAATATAGTTGCTAGATGGATATATGTCATGATTGGTTATACCTCCTCATTGATATATTAAAGTTTCTTCGGCTATGATTACATTGTTGGATTTGATGTTTCGATTTGAGTGTGCAGGATATACATATGCAGGTGTTGGCCAATGGGTGGATGTGGAGGAGACATGGAATCACTTAACCATTTGACTATTCCACCTTACCTAGCCAGTGGTCAAGTTATCTACCTTTTTTTCTTGTGGTATGTTGGTCACCTAAGTCTTTCTATTCGGTTGTGAGTCGAAGGTTGTACCGGTGTCCACCCTATTGCCTCTAATTTGAGTCGCTTATGATTTTGAATCCAGGTGGTGTGTGTAAACCCTTTTGGTATTGTGTTTCACTTTCATGTGTGCTTTTACTCATTTGAATTCTCCTCTACTTCTTTGGATGTCTTACTAGCTTGCTTTATTTTGTCGTGTGTAACATTCATGCTTAGAAGCATAGGTAGTTTAGTTTGTCTATCTCTTTGTAGGAGGGTCTTGCATGTTATTTTAATGTGAGGTCAAAATAGTTGTTGTAATGGGAAAATTGGATCTAAATGAGTAATCAATATAATGTATCAATAATACCCAAAACTCAATGAAAAGGGAAATAATCAAGATCAAACAAACAAAAGACAAGACCTTTGCAAACCTCAATACTTCATAGCTTCCATTGATTGCCTATCTCAATCGATTTTGTTTATGAATATGGCCCTCAGAAGGTGCACTTCCTTGCTATTTTCCAAGAATGTCAATTGGGAATGGCTATGATAGTTTTATTGCAATGAAGATGAGCTTCACAACAATGGTAGTAGTATGGTAACAAGTTGATCGCAAGCAATGAAGGAATTGGTGCCAAAGGCGCTCTGTGATTCCTGTAGAGTAGATTTACTTAAAGCTTGGATGACTGAAATGGAAGAATAGTGTTGTACTTATAGACTTGTGAGAGAGAAGATCAACGATATAGAAAGAATAAGAAGATTAATGGTATAGAACGGTTGAGAGAATGTGCGCGAATAGGAAGAAGACATGTGTCTTTCTCTATTTTGCATGAGAGGAATTAATAAAATAGAAGAATGAGTTAACTAAAGAGATTAATCAATTAAAAGAATAGATTAATCAGTTAAGAGAATAGAACTAGACGGTGGACATTGCATGAGGATGAGAAGATATTTTAGCTCAATTAAATATTTGGAATATTCAATTGCATGTGCACAAGGATTAAATTATATTTAGAGATAACTCAATTTAGAAGAAATGGACAACTTAAATAAATATTTGATTTATTTAAATTTAGATAAGATATTGTTTGGAAGAAACAATTAAATAATTGGTATTATTTAATTTAGAATAAATTTGGAAGAACTAATTAAATAATTTAGATTATTTAATTTGTTGGAGAATATTGGAGGAATTTAGGAATTTAATTAAATAAATGATTTTATTTAATTGTTGGAAGAATAATGAATCAAATAAATAAATTTGTTTATTTATTTATTGATAGAGGAATTAGACTTAAATAAATATTAAGAATATTTATTCAGACAGAGTCGTGTCATTTTTAGGTGTATACAGTTGTCGACCTTTGTAGTATGATCTCTTACTTTTGAGTGTTATGTTGTGACTCTTCGAGACACTTGCAAGTTAGAGATGGGTTGAGTTTTGGAGAAAATAGTAGATTAGTTTAATCTAGTGATAATTTAACTTAGTTGTGTTTTGCATGTTGTCATTAATTTTATTCATGCTCTAAGTATAAGCATGGTGCTGATAGTCACCCTTTCTTGTCACACCATTTAGTTTATAACAGATGTCTAATCAAGGGTGCCTTTAAAATAGTATATCTCGGTATATGTAAATTATATAAAAACCATATATATATATATATCATCATCCTATATAAATTTTGTCAATTTGTCCAAAATCTCTCCTATCCCTTGATTCATTTTTTTAAGCTCTCGATGGTTTGTATTTTTTTGGATGGCAGGTTTATTTCTATGTGGAGATTGGGAAAACCCTCCTTCTAGGAGTTCAAACTAGTTTTTTTTTCCTTGCTGAACAAGGATAGTGGGGAATGGTTCATATTGATGTTTCTCCATACCAATGAAAATTGGTCGCATATGACAAGATACCAAGTAGTCAAATGGGCGTATGCATAAGATTTTTTGACATTTATTTTTTTGATTGGGATTTAATAAAACAATTGGTCCCAAACCCCGAGGAGGGAGAGTTAGGGTTTCAATGGAAAAGAAAGAGAAAAAAGAGAAAAGGAGGCTCTCTAGGGGAGTCAGGAGGGACAAGTTTTTCTCTGAGTACAGAAGGAGTTTGAAGGTGAAATAAGTGGGGAATGTTTACTGTTGGGGGCGTAGAGAGCTTAGTTGGGGTCTTTCAGGGTGTGAGGAGGCAGGCGCAACCTATGCATGGGTACAAAAGAAATGCAAGGAGAGATGAGGAAGGGGGCTCTCTCTCTGAGCGGTGGCAGATCCTTCAAGGGGGAGACGTCTCCTCTATTCCAGAGTATGTGTGCATAAGGGAAGGGTGGAACTAGAGTCTAGTGAAGTGGGGATAGCGAGATGGATGCTTGGTTAAGTATCCATGAAGAGGGAAAGGTTTTCCCCTAATTTTTTCCATGTTCTCAATAATGTTAATTCTGTAGTTTTTTTCTTTCAATGAAGGGAAGAAAAACAGTCTTAAATAATATTCTGGTGGTCTTTTTTCTTGCATCTAGCGTATACCCATTGATTTGGGAGTTCCAAGAGTGAAACAAACAAAAATATTTGTAGTTGCTTTGAAATGTCAAATCCTCTTCAAATTTGTTTACTTCACTGAACCCTACCACACCGGTTATTTCCACCTTTCCCCATAGTTCTTTGCTATCACTTAGTGATAGTCTATTTTTACAATCTATCAAGGTAATTATTAATTTTGCCACACCCATTATTCCACCTTTCCCTACACTTCTTCACTATCACCAAGTGATAGTTTAGTTTCAAATCTATATTACATCCTATAAGATTTTGTGATAATCTTTGTTCAGAACAGTCACTTTGTCCACATTTAGTCACTATAGGGGTTGTTCGTAGCGTTACACCTGCTAGTTGCAGTACTTCTTTTACATTTTTTTTGGAATTTAGAATCTTAATGGGAAAAGATGGGCATATGCCCTCAATGTGGCATCTAAGACCATCAACACACACTGGTAGTGGTAAGGCAGTACGTCTTTATTGGTAATATAGGTGTAGGAATGCGATCTCAAGGTAATGGTGGGCAAGGCGTGATGCCCACCAATGTAAAAGGATAAGTAATGATATCATAGGCAAAGAGCGAGGGGGGTCAAAATGCCCCCACTCAAAAGAGGTGGCTCTAGCAACATGGTAGGACTGTGTAGGTACAATGATAAAAGGAGAAATCATGATTCCCCTAATGGCAAGGTATGTCAATATAAGATCAAGTGCTACGAGAGGAAGGCATGATGCTCTTGATGTAGAGATATGGTAATGGAACCTCAAATACTATGTGGGAGTAGAAGGCCCAACTCCCCCTATGTAGATATATGGGAATGGAAGCTCAAATTCTATGGTGAAGACATGTCTCAAATGTAAAGATAACTCTAAGAGTGTGATATGGCAATATATGATCAAAGATAATACATAAGCATATTCTAGTTATGGTAAATGTCATAAGTATAGGCATGAAAACATATGTGGATAAACCCCCTTCATTCATGGGTTAAGAGCCGACAATAGTAGCAAAACAATTAATAACGAGAAGGACACCAGTGTGGAGAAGTCTTTGGGTAATCAAATTAAATTTTGGTGGGGCTTCTAGAGGAAATCTAGGGATTATAGGTATTGGGTTCATTTTGCATGATGATCAAGGAGAAGTCAAGTATGGAGGCTCACCTCCCATGCACAATTAAATAATTTTAATATTCTAATTATCCCCCATGCATAATTAAGTAATTCTATTATTTAATTATCTAATTTAGTCTTCTACCACTAACTAAATAATTTATTTATTTATTTATCCCCTCAAATGCCACCTCTCCAATTGCCCACTCATCATCCACTTAAAGGTTATTAAACTAAATTAATTTAATAAAATAATGATGAGTTAACTACCTCATTACATCTAACCACCCACCTTCTCTAACTCAATAACAAATCTAAAGACTATTTCAAACCCATTAATATTTACAACCAAAAATATTAATGGAACTTTTATAATTTAACCATTTTCTCCCTCATTTGATCACAACCATTGATCTTGTCTTTTAATCTTGACCATTGATTTAAAAAATAAAAATCTATAAATTAATCTTATTTCCTTCAATAATCAATCCATGAATGTGAAGCAAACTCATGTTGCAGAATTTTTTCAAGGAGCTTTATCTTGAACATCTATGTATATTGGAGCACATCCACTTTACAATGGAGTTTCATTTGCATAACTTTCTTTCATTTGTTTGCACATTTGTTTGAACTTCATTATTGCTCATCTTGAGGACGCATGTTTTCATAATAATGGAAAGTTTCATTTTTTGGTTTGGAAATTCTAATTTTTATGCAATACATTTTTTTAAAAGGTGGCAAGACCACCCGTACTTATATTAAAGCCAAAAAGACAATAGAGTTCATACATGTAATATGAGAAAACTAGTAAGAGTCATCTAGTTTCTAAAGAGAAATAGACATAAGTATCCCAAAAACCCAAAAAAGATCAACCACACCCAACCCTCAAACTAACTCTAGTTAGATTCATATTCTTCCTCTAGAGGGGAAAGAGGAAATGGAAGAGCATAGAAAGGAGTACAACCTGGCATGCATGGAAATCCTAGTATCTGGGGCATGGGATCTGAGGAAACATATGGTGTTAAAAACTTCTTTTGCCCTTTGTGCTACACCACCCGCTAGCTGATATCTATGTGCATTCAAATGAATGTTGAATTTATTAAAGTAGTTTATTCGCAGCCCCCTTTGTAAACATGCAAACACACAAGTAGCATGACTATCAACCCAAAGGTACTCCTTGTTGAACACACCTTCAAATAGTGCTTCACCCTCATGGCAGTCATAAACAGACACCGCTCGCCTCCATTTAGAGGCACTAAGAAATTGGGCTTTGATGTATGTCGAGCCTACATCAAAGGAGTACTCCTGTTCTTGGGTCAGATCAAATACATTCAAGATTAAAGTTACCACCAATTCAGACCTTGTAGTTTGCATATTGGCTAGCTAGAACAAGTGATACCCCAACACGCACCAAACCTCAAGATCCACTGCATTATAGTCAATTTGAAACACTTGAGATAAGTGTGGAATTTATAGCACCATGGAAAGTGGGATCACCATCCATGAGAGGGAGGAAGATTTGTTGGTTTGGAAGCCAAAGAGCCATATGAGCTGCAAGAGAATTTGGAAGATCAAAAGCAATGCTAACGAGGAAAAAATTGGAAAAATATAACCAACACTGCCAAAAGGAATGTGTTGTGATGTTCACAACACGCCCCATTTTACTCCTTAGCAAAATGAGGACCCCTGCTATGGCTTTGCTTTTTTCTTTTGTGTGTTTTGTTTTGCTTGGTGGTAAAGGGAAAAGAGGGGTTAAAATTGCAAACTTTGGTAAAAAAAAAAAATAGAGAAAAAAATCATTTTTAGTACCAAGGCATGATATGGTTGGATTCCTTGTGAAAAATGAGCTAGGGTTGCTTTTTGAACCATCTTAAAATTTGCCATATTTTGCAAGTTATGATCATTTTGGTAAAGTGTACATTCAAGTTTGTATATCGCTTTGCATATACAAAGTCCTTTGTATGTGCAAAGTCCTTTTTATACTTAATCATTTTTTGCAGTCAGGCTCATATACATTGTTATTTGCATGGTTGGGTCGATTGTATATTCTTTTTACCTTATATGCGTTTTAAATAAAAGCTTTATTTATACATACAAGATGGATTCGAAACAGTTTAGAGTAAAAGTGAATAAGGGTTTGAATTCCGTCGTGTATATATAATGTTTGTATGTTTGGTAGATTGCAACATACAAGTAAATGTACATGACATTTTATACATAACGCGGAATCCAAAAGTTATGAACAAGAGAGAATCCGTTGTATATCAGTGGGTTTGTATGTTTGAGTTACATATAATGCATTTATACACCGCACGGACTTGAAAGTTATTGAACCGGAGTTAATTCATTGCACATTTCAGACTTGTATATTTATGCATACCTTTGGGAACATACAACGTCCATATGCAAATCACGGACCCGAAGGGTTGTTTAAATAAAGTTAGTTGCTTGTATGTTTTGGTAACATACAATGCAAATATACAATGGCGGACATGAAATAGGTTTTAAATATGGAAAATTCATTGTATATCCGTAGATTTGGAAAGAGGGTTTCGTAAATATACAGGACTCGATATACAACACGGATTTAAAAGTTTTTTGAAACAATGTTAATTCGTTGTATGAGTTACGGCTTGTATATTTTGAAACATACGTTACACCTTACACATACAAGCCGGAATCCAAATGAATTTGAAATCGGATTTATCCTATGTATCACATCCAAGTTTGCATATTAAGAGATACATTGCGGATTCGATAGGTTGCTTTATATGGAGGATTTGAAAAGTTATAAATCGAAGATAAGTGCATGTATATTTTGCGCTTGTATGTTCTTATATACACACCATTATACATTGCGCTCATACAAACTAGAATCCAAAGGAAATCAAAATTGATTTATTGCTTGTATCGCATCCGACTTGTATATCGAAGGATACAATGCATATGTACATGGGGCAGAATTGAAGAGTGGTTTAAATAGAATTAATTGCTTGTATATTTTCGGCTTGTACATTGAGATATACAAACCGATATACATTGTAATATACAAGCCGGAATTAAAAGGAAATTAAAATCCGATTTAACGGAAGCATCGTGTCCAACTTGTATATTACAATATACATGGATTTAAGTGAGGAGAAATGAGCGGGAAATTGGAGCAATAGGAATTTGGAGGTTATTTTTGAAGCCCGAATGCATATTTTCGATCAACGGTGGTTGACCTGACTTTTCTAAGCACTGTATATGCATTTTTGGACGTGATTTTCACGGATTTAGGGCCCAATTTCTACATTTTTTTGCACAGTCATGCCTTGATTTAACAGGTGTTTTAGTTCCTACTGTTTATTAAATGAAATGATACTTAGTGCTTATCTATTTTTTTGTAGGTTTGCAGTTGAAGAAGGAGCTGAAACTTAATGGCGGTGACATAACGAAGGAGGAAATCAGATCTCAGGAGTAGAGGAAGATAAGGATGAAGGGTGAAGAAGTCAAGGGTCTTCATTGATGAAGACAAAATGCAGTTGAAGACATTATTGCAACAGACCACATAAGTTATTATTGAGCTGCTAGGGTTTCAGAAGGGCATATTTCGCCCATATTTGATGTATACTCAGAGATATTTTAGGAGATTTGATCTCCAACATTTATTGTTGTAACCAGGGGTTTGAACCAGGGTTTAAACTAGGATTTTTTGAGCTGTATTGAGGACAATCAAAGTCTATATATTGTGCCTCTCTACACTACAAAACTTTACACAGGGGCTACATAGAGATTTGTAGCAGCAAGAATTTGTAAAAAACAGCATTTTAGTTTAGTTTAGAAGCAGAAGAAGGAGGTCGCCTATGTCTATAATAAGGAATGCGTGGAACATCTAGTTTTCTTACTATATCTGTAAAGCTTGTAAGTTTTCTATAGTTTGATCATTGAAGCTAAGAGTCATTCAGACATTGTAAATCTTATATGACTGTCTGTTTCTAATACAATTGAATCTAGGATTCTGCATCTATCTTCTGAGTGTTTTCTTGCTCTTCATTGTGTTTGAAACAATTTCTCTTAGAGCTTGCAATTTTAGGTGTATGTTTGTGAAAATGCTCAGAATATACATTTAAGGTTTTGTTTGTGGATTAGACCAAATTACTATATTATTTATAAAGTGTATAACAGAACAACTAGATCCTTTGGTAGATTTGAATGAAGTTTAGATTAGATCTCTCTAACTTTTCCCAACCCATCTGAAAATACTTAGCTTAAAACGTAGAAATTTGAAGGAAATTTGTCTCATATTTGAAAGAAGCATGCATAACAAAGTTAAAAGTAGACAGTTTTCATAAATATTTAAGAGGAGAAAGCTGCAATAATTCGAGAAGACTATTTAAAGTTTTGCAGCACAAGTATAAGTTTATGCAAAGGAATGAACAACATATTGACATTTATTAATCTTTTGCATAGTTTGAGTCCAGTTAACCAACATGAAACCCTAAACTACGTAAGGCCCCTTGAACATTACAGCTTCACATTGACCAACTAAATTTGCCCAACAGGTCAAGACCTGACCATATTAAACTTGGGATTAAGTGAATCTACACCGATTCCTTCATATCTTTCAAGTCAATTTTGGTTCATTTTATGTGAATTTTAACTAATTGTTATGATTGCATCAAAACCATCATCAACAGTTTTCTGGCGCTAGAAGGAGGTCATGACTTGAGTTAGGGTTTGTTTCAAACTGGCTAATGTTGATAACTGAGAGGGGGGGGGTGAATCAGTTATCCTAATTATTTCCCTTAATGAACTTTCCTCTTAATTGAAGCAGCATAAAATCAAACACAAAACATTAACCATGAAATAAGAAACACATGACACAGTATTTTTGACGTGGAAACCCTGTTAAGGGAGAAAACCACGGGGTGATTAACCCAAGAATTATTCTCTGTTAGAAGAATAGGAAATTACAAAAATGGCACTTGCCAATTAGGGCTCACTGCCCGAGCACACTGCTCACAAGAGGCTCACTGCCTACAAGAAGACACACTGTCTTACAAAGTGATAAGAATCACAGTCTTGAACTGATTGGAAGCATCTGCATATGCTGGAGTTCAGTTCCGGTTAGGTTCAGTATACTGATCTGCTGCACTTCATCTTTCCTCTGTTCTTTAGTCTGCTATCCTTTCACATACCGGATCCTTCTTGCTACTTCTGCTTACTCTGGACTTGTTCGCATATCCTTTTCACACATTCACACACTTTACAACTAAATCCATCCTCTATATATATCCGCACAAGTAATTTCATCATCTTTCTAGTCGGCATCCGGAACAGTCTAGTTTCTTACAAACTTAGTTCTGTCGGCTGAATCCTTGCTCACCAAGCAATGCGGATCAAGCATATACTTGTAGATATCATCAATTATGTCGGCCAAACATGATTCATGCCTCCGCAACCTTTATCATCATCTGTAACACATCCGGAAAGTAGTTTGATACTCAGTCAGTCAGTTCTTCCTCTGTTTTCACTGTCTCTCAGGAATCCGGTACTCAACTATTCATATCTTTTTCTTTGTCCATCTCCGGAGGCTAAATCCTTGGAATATACTACTCAAGATAGTCCTCTTGACTTCCCCAGATCCGCACTGTGCCAAGACACTTCCTCTGAGAGATCCGGACCAATCTGTCGGACCTTGCCACATGCTCTGTTCTTGTTCACCGGACCACAACAATCTTCAATCTGACTTCCGGTAGAGATATAACATGACTTGCGGATATGTGGAATGACCTTTGTTGCCATCAATGACAACAACCATGAATCCATATAGTGTCTCTTGCCAACAATCTCCCCCTTTGGCATTGATGGCAACACTTAGTGAAAAATGACTAAGTGTTTACACTATGCTCCCCCTTTGCTGATGCTCTGTCTTTATATACAATTTCCGGAACTCCCCCTGAGTTGGATTCCTCATTTTTCACTGCTCCTCACTCCCCCTTTGACATCAATGGCAAAGGGTAGGGTCCGCACACCAAAATTTTCAAAAATTTTCTATATATGGCCGCATATTTACATACTCACATATACTGCAGAATGTCTGCAAAGGATGTCTGCAGTTGAACCATTTCAGTAGCCCAACTAAGCTTCATTCTGTCCAGGATTGAAATGTGACCACTCAACAAAAATGCAAAAGCTTCTGCCCGCCTGAGATCTGTCGGATCTTTTGTATGGGCGGTGGTCTGGGCATCACTGATGGCCTCATGCATCGTTTCCAACTTAGGGACTATAATCCTTCTAAGTTCTCCCATCCGGTTGGTAATGTTCTTCCTCTCCTTCTCAAGATTCTTTATTTCATTCAAGACTGCAATAGTCTGACATTCTTGATTTATTATAGAGGAAGAGAGAGGATCAAAACTTTGAGATAAGCTTTGAAGCTTGTCCTGTTCCTCTTTTATTTTCTTGTCAATTGCTGCTGTTGCCTTTGACCAAGATATACAAAATTTGTAGATGTCACCGCCATCCTTAAGAGCATTTTCTAAGCTCTTTATTCCAATGCTTACAATCTTCCTATCCTTAGAGATTAAATCTAATATTTCAGAAAATCTCTTATCCAAAAATTCCTTCCGGACCTTGTCTTCAGCTGATTTTTCTAGAGAATTAAAATGTGTATCAATACTGCTGACTAAGGTTTTTAGATTACCGGAAGTGGAGGCTGTCGGATCTATTTGGATTGATGGCATGATCTTTACAAGTACTCCGGAAGCAGCCTCTATCAACTCACAGTCTTCCATATGAGACTTCAGGAGCTTTTCATTTGCCTTGGCATTTGCAAATGAAGCTATCTTCATTGTTTGTACCGGAGAGAGGGAGTCAAAATCAAATGGACCTTTTAGAAGCTCCGGTTCATCAATCTCTAGAGTTTCTTTGCTCAAAAATTGTTGAACAGTTTGTGCAGTGTCTCTTGCTGGAGACAGATGTTTCTTTTCTTCTGCAGTCTTAGAACTGTCAACCTCTTTGTCTGTCACCACTGCTTCCTTCTCCTGCAATTGCTCTTCTTCTTTGGATCCGGAGACTGTAGGGGACACCGGAGGAGAGATGCTTGCTTGTTCATGGGCCACTTCTTCTGGAGCAGAGGGTTCCAAGTCCTCACTTGTCTGTTCAGGGCTCACTTCTTCCGGAACAGAAGATTCCAAATCAGCAGCTGTTTCTGCACCTAAGTCCTCTACAACAGGAAGATTGAACCTTTTGAAGGCCTTCCGGAGGATCTCTTCTGTCTCTTGTGCCACTTTGTCAGTCTCACCAAGCATGAGCTGATTCATCCTGGCTTTACTTCTGAACTCATCTCTGCAGTCCTTGAAGATCATGTTCATTGTCTTGGGATCAATTTGAGGATATAGCTGAATAGCTATCTGCTCCCGGATCTCAAGATCTTTGGCATGCGCATTATTCTTTCTTACTTCCATTTCCTTCTCTAGGCTTTTAGGAATGAGAGATATGATCTCAATGAAAGCCTTATTGTATGTGTTCAGATATTTAACTGTAGCTTCCTGCAGAGTCTTTTGGTCTGCCTCACTGAAGTCATCATAGGATTCAGTCATTGGTTGAAGGTTTCCATCCACCGTGACCGACTTGATTATGCTCTCTAGTGACAGAGTGGGCTTTTCAACAGTTACCTCTGCCATTTCCTCCTTGTCTTGGCCTGTGGAGGGCTTACCGGATCCTTTCTTTTTCTGTTTCTTTACTTCTCTTACTCCTTCATCTGATTCTGTCTCCTCTTCATCCTTTTGGCTTTCATAAGCCCTTGATGCTTTTGTCTTGGATCTTTTACTGGATGCCTGGACTTCCGGTTTTGAGCTTTTGGTTGTGGAAGGAGCAGATCTCTTTGTTGATCTGGTCCGGGTAGGAGCCCCAACCGGAGCACTTTCTTTGCTTTTCTCTTCTTCCTCAGCCTTTCTCCTCTTTTCCCGGCTGGCATCAAGTGCCTCTTTTGAGATGCCTAGGCCTTGAGCAATGTGCTCTACTTCTTTTCTCACTTTTCTCTTAATCTCAGGTTCCCTGAGTTCTACATGTAATTTCACGCTCAGCTCCTCAAAGGTTCCAAACCTTTCTGCCTTAGGATCTTTGGGCTGACTTAGCATGTGTTGAACATGCAGCTCTACTATCTGTTCATCAACTTCATACCCCATGGGCATGATCCAGACAGTCCTTGGCTCCACTGCCTCCATTAGGCACTGATCAGTGTCAACCATAAAACATACTGAGTCCTTGTATTTCTCGATGAGAGACTGGGGAATTCTCTCTCTTGCTTGCATCATGCTCTGAAAGTTTTTGAAGTATCCCCATAGAGCTGTATTCCTCGCTTTTGCATCCCCAAGTCCATGCAGATAGTCTCTTATCTGGACTGCAACAGGTGTGTCATTCTGCCATACCCATCCACTTGTTCCGGGTAGCTCATTCATGAAGTAAAAGAAGAGACATACAATGAGAGTACCATACTTAAAGGAGTTCTTCTTGTCTTTCTTGATTTTCTGTACATTTTCCATCAATTGGCTTAGTAGTAGTTCACAAAGATCAAAATCTGCATTCTTTCTTAGCATTTCATATGCTGTGTATATTGCAGTTCCGGATACAGAATTCTCCCTGCTGGAGTGATAGATCTTGTATCCTATTATCATTGATGCATATTTGATATCCGGATCCGAAATATCTTCAATGGTCATTGCCCTCTTATCATATTTTGATCCGGTGGCCTCAGTTACAACGTTGTTCTTGACAGATTTGAGGATAGGTACCCCCCCGGAAGAGTATAGACCAGTTACTGCTCTAATTGCTTCTTTTGTGATCTTACAGGGTCTATCTAGCCAAAGGAAGTTGTCATGCATCCTGCTCAGTACATACCGGACCCATTCATCTTCTTCAAAGCTAGGGAAATGAATGAATTGCTCAAACTGTTTCTTCTGGATACCCTTATACTCTGGTTTGAGCTCAAAAGCATTATCTATCAGTTGCTTGTGATAGAGGTCTCTTAATTTGAATTCCCCAAATTCCTCAATGTTTGCGTGTATGTAAACCCTAATATCTTCAGTATGTAAGACTCCGTGGGGAACACTAGAGAAGGCTCCTAGTGGATCTACCTCCAAGGATTTGTAGGGATGTTTCTTGAATGAGGGGCGAGGTCTATCAGAGATCTTAACTATGTTTGGAGTAGCCATTCTTCAAAGATTTGCAGTGAGGCAATGAAAAACGAAGAATACCTTATGCGCCTTCGGTTTGCACGGAGTGGTTGGATTGATTTCTTTATGCAATAGCTTCGGCAGGAGATCCTTGGTGTGCTTGATGAACCTTGTTGCAGAGCTCCACTATTCGCTTCTTCTCAAGTGTAGAATGAGCAGATAACTTTTGAGAAATCCCTTATATTGCTCCGCAAACCCTAATATCTGTCTGCAATAAATGCTTCACCTGCATTATTCCGGTTTACCATGTCTGGACAGCTTGGAGTATCCCGGATTAGTCCTGATCACTGAATATCATCCGGATCTTTAAATCATGAATAAATCTAGGTAACATATTACAAGAACATCCCAAACACTCTGTCCAATCCGCAAGACAAGATCGTGCACTTCCGGATCTCTCCGGACCTTTTTGTAATCCTTTATCATACCGGAGCACCTTCCTGAACAGGTCTAACTTAGTCGAACACAGCTTCTTCATAACTCCATGCGGACCTCTGAAAACTTGAATGAAGCATCTCAGGACTTATATCTACAAACCCTTTAATCCGCATCTTGTGCCACATCCGGCACAACTTGTTTGGCTGGGGGAACAGAATCTTCTTTGAGTCTCCCCCTGAGCCTGAGCTCACTTTTTAATTTCCGGAAGAAATATCAGCACCAGAATCTGGTGCGGATCCAACCTCTACATTCTCTGAGCTTTTCTTCACCCAAATCTTGCTCATCTGATTCCTAACTTCATCCGTATTCATCTTTTGTTTACCCTTGTCTTGATTCTGATTATACACCGGACCTCTTTTGTCCTGATTCTTGTTTCTGCAGACTTTAGCATTATGACCGGACCTATTGCAGATTTGACAAATAACATTTCTTTGCATATTTAACTGATATCCCCTTGATCTGCATTGATTAGCCATATGACCTACTCTATTGCATGTAAAGCATCTACCTTTGAATGATTTGTTTATTTGCATAATTCTGCATTCATGGGATTTGTGTCCATACCTTTTGCAGTTGAAGCACTGTCCGGAGAAGGATGAATTAATCTGATTCATTCTCATTCTGCACTGATTAGCTTTGTGACCAAAATGGTTGCAGCTGTGGCAGTATCCATTGAAGGATGGATATTTTTGAGCATTTGGCTGTCTTACCGGAGGTCTTCTAGGCCTGCTCCTTGGATTTTCTGATCCAAGATTCTTCTGACCGGATCCGGAGCTTTCTCCTTTCTCATATCCCAAGCCATATTTGTCATCTGTCCTCTTTTGACTTCCAAGAAGAACTTCAAGTTGAGCAGAACTTATCTTGAATTTCTCTTTATATTCATTTGCTGTTTGAAGGTCTCTTTTGAGAGAGGCAATTTGATCCTCAAGTTTTCCTTCATTATCTTTGGAATCTTCAAGATCAGATTCAAGGTGTCTGATAATCCTGTCCATCTGGTGGCATTCTTCTGATTTTTCCTTGAGAGATTGTTTTAGATTGTCTTCAGCCTTTCTTTTTTCTTCAATCTCTTGAGTGAACTTTATAGTTCCTGATTCCATTTCATGTCTTAACATAATGACTTCTTTTGATAACTTTTCACATAACTTGGTTTGCTCAGTCAATTCTTCATTTGTATTGCTTTCTTCACTTTGTCTTGCCAACTGTTGGAGCAGCTCCTTTCTCTTTTTCATAGAGAGACTTAATTTGTCTTTTAATTCCCTCATGAATTCATCAGCCTGTTTGAGTCTTTCTCTTAATTCACTGACTTCAGAATTTGACTGTTCAAGATCCTCAAGGGCAGTCTTGAGTTGCTCCTTTAAACCATATGCATCCATTTGAAATCCCAGATCTTCCTCAAGCTGTTAGGCTCTATTAGGAGGAACTTGGCTCTGATACCAATTGTTGATAACTGAGAGGGGGGGGGTGAATCAGTTATCCTAATTATTTCCCTTAATGAACTTTCCTCTTAATTGAAGCAGCATAAAATCAAACACAAAACATTAACCATGAAATAAGAAACACATGACACAGTATTTTTGACGTGGAAACCCTGTTAAGGGAGAAAACCACGGGGTGATTAACCCAAGAATTATTCTCTGTTAGAAGAATAGGAAATTACAAAAATGGCACTTGCCAATTAGGGCTCACTGCCCGAGCACACTGCTCACAAGAGGCTCACTGCCTACAAGAAGACACACTGTCTTACAAAGTGATAAGAATCACAGTCTTGAACTGATTGGAAGCATCTGCATATGCTGGAGTTCAGTTCCGGTTAGGTTCAGTATACTGATCTGCTGCACTTCATCTTTCCTCTGTTCTTTAGTCTGCTATCCTTTCACATACCGGATCCTTCTTGCTACTTCTGCTTACTCTGGACTTGTTCGCATATCCTTTTCACACATTCACACACTTTACAACTAAATCCATCCTCTATATATATCCGCACAAGTAATTTCATCATCTTTCTAGTCGGCATCCGGAACAGTCTAGTTTCTTACAAACTTAGTTCTGTCGGCTGAATCCTTGCTCACCAAGCAATGCGGATCAAGCATATACTTGTAGATATCATCAATTATGTCGGCCAAACATGATTCATGCCTCCGCAACCTTTATCATCATCTGTAACACATCCGGAAAGTAGTTTGATACTCAGTCAGTCAGTTCTTCCTCTGTTTTCACTGTCTCTCAGGAATCCGGTACTCAACTATTCATATCTTTTTCTTTGTCCATCTCCGGAGGCTAAATCCTTGGAATATACTACTCAAGATAGTCCTCTTGACTTCCCCAGATCCGCACTGTGCCAAGACACTTCCTCTGAGAGATCCGGACCAATCTGTCGGACCTTGCCACATGCTCTGTTCTTGTTCACCGGACCACAACAATCTTCAATCTGACTTCCGGTAGAGATATAACATGACTTGCGGATATGTGGAATGACCTTTGTTGCCATCAATGACAACAACCATGAATCCATATAGTGTCTCTTGCCAACAGCTAATAACAGTGATAGAGTGACCAGGTCTAGATCCAGTTCAGGGGATATTTTTGTGCAACAACCTGATACAAGGTGAAGTAAGAGCCCTTTGATTTCGAATCCTTAAATATCGCAAGCAAGAAGTTCATCTAGAACACCTCCTGGGTCACCTTTTAACATACGTAATATTGTAAGTCCTAACAGATCACTATTCAAATCTTTAAATCTTGGCTTAGGTACTCCTAGAGGTCCTAATCCTCCTATAAATCCTATCCCACCAATAAATCTAGGTATTCCTACAGGTTCAGGTCAGGCATAGATACCTGCGATGGCTTACTTCAATGTCTAGTCTCCCATACACTTCAATGATTACAATGAGATGCCCAAAAATCCAGAAAAGATGTCCCAGATACCAGCTACACCAAGACCCAGAAGACCACATCAGAATATTTAAGGGAGCATGCTTTAGAGCCAGATTAGAACATGAGGATGTTGTGTGTAGATTGTTTCCCTACACTTTTAATGAACAAGCCTCTAACTGGTATGTAAACCTACCCAATGGCTATATTTCTTCCTGGTCACTTATGGAGGAAGCATTTCTATCTAGATTTAGAGGACCCATTGATCCTTGCATCTTGTATCATAAATTGGCTACTATAAAACGAGGTGAGGGAGAGCTAATTGATAATTTCAATGATAGATTTCAAAAGGCCTACTCTAGGCTAGTAGCCCCTTACACAGTAGATGATGATACCTTATTAGCCATGTACTATGCTGCCTTGGATCGTTTAACTGCCATGTTTGTCAAAAGAAAACTTGACATAGATTCAATATCCAAAGCCTATAAAGAGGCAGCCTCAGTAAATCAAGAGATGAGGCATAGAACTTGTAGCCCATTTGTTAATGGAGGAAATTTTGGGATGCAGAATTAGGCACAACCATGGAATGGAGTCCTTATGCATCACACTCCATTATTAAATCTGGTTCCTTCTTACACACTTGTGTACAGTCCTACCTCAATCCAAGCCATAACTCCTTACATGAGTAACACTTCTAATAATAGTCAGAATAATGGTCAGCCTTTCTTCCAACCTCCTAGAGACACAACTGTAACAAAAGTACTAGAGGAAAGGGAAGAAATCAAAGAGATCACTACACATTTGAAAAGATTAACCACTGAAGTAACACAACTAAGAAATGAGAACCTCTATGGGAGAGGTAACCAGGGATACAATCAAAATCAGAATCATAACCAGGGCCAAAATCAAAACTATAGTTCAAATCAAAATCAGCATTACAATTAGAACTATAATTAGAGCCATACCCAAAATAATAGCCAGGGCCAATGTTCAAATCAGAGTCAAAACTATAATCAGCATCAAGGTTATAACCAAGGGCAACCAATGCAAAATAGAGGGCCAGTGATAGACAATAGGGCCTAGGGTAATAATAACAAAAATTAGAATCAGCCTAGGCCATCCAAAACATGGAACACTAGACCAAACAATGGTACCCTAGCTTCTCCTTTTGAGAATATAGATAATCATGATGCAAAATAAACGGTTGGCATCCAAATGGCCAATACATCACTGAAAAACTAGTGCAGATTTCACAATACCAATGCACATGCTAAGCTTGAGTGTCCACAATTTCATTTAGCAGCCAGTATATTTAATATAGATGTGCAGCCTCCTACTTCTGATTTTCTTATTCCCAAGGGTAATGAGGTAGTACCCTCAGGGTATGATACAGCTTTAGTTTTAGAAACCTTTACCTTTGCAACTATAGAAGAGAAGGAAGATGAATTGTTAGAAGATGAACCATACTTTTGTGAAAAACATTATTTTGAATCAGCCTTTGTGTTAAATGCTTTTCAATTTCCCTTTGAAATTAAAAATGAGGTATTAACTAAAACAGAAGAGGTGCATGCCTTTCAATAGACAAATAAAAACCACACCTACAATTTAAGGAACAACACTAGGCCGAGAGGACCTTTCACCACTTCCACTCCTCCTAACAACTTCAATACACCCCCAGATCAAAATACTAGCAACAATCCTACCATACTTAAGGCTAATGCAAACAGTGGAACAATGTTAGAAAAGGCCCAAACAAGTAAAGCTGAAACAATAGAGACAACAAGATTAATGAGTTACTTGTCAGAAGAAATAAAGAAAATAAAGGTCAGTATACCTCTGAATGAATTATTGAAAACTCCAGGGATCAGGAATGCTTTTATAAAATCTCTAGATGCATCCATAACAGATGGGGTTGTTGCTGATATAACTGTTCCTAATAGAGATTCACCACCTAAAGAGAAAAGTAAGAAAGTTGAGGAGCTTTCCAATACAAATGTAGTAATGTATGCTGATAAAAAGGATGCTCCCCCTTTCTTGTTAACTGTTAGATTGTGTAGAAAAAACATACACAACTGCATGGTGGACTCTGGTGCATCAACCAACGTAATGCCCTTAGAAATATGCAAAACTCTTGGGCTAACTCCCACCAGATCTGCTAAGGTTGTCACATAGTTAGATAAGACTAAGGTTAGTGTAATAGGAGAACTCATGAACATTCAAATGCAATTAGCTTCAGACCCTAGGGTAAGCCAATTCATTGAGATTCAAATAGTGGATATACCCGTGAATTATGGGATGTTGCTAAGTAGGGACTGGTCCAAAACATTAAATGGATATATGGCCACTAACTTTTCACATATGTGGCTACCTTGGAGAGGTGTCCCAAACCAGATTAGAATAGAGGCAGAACCCAGGATGAAACAAATGATAATAGAGTATAAATGAACGAATGAAATATTGTATGCTGCTGTTGAACCTGGTGTTTATAGAATTACTAACAATGGGGTGCAAATTGAAGAGATCATGATGTTAAACATTAGAGAAAAATGTGTAAGCAAGGAGACAACATTATTCATTGAGTCTGATGGAAATTATTCCGATGAAGAAAATAGTGCAATGGAAAAATTTGGCCATACCATTAGACAAGGGGTGGAAGAATGCATTAAAAAGAATCTACCAGTCTAATGTAAATTGTATAAAAATAGATGTAGGGTCCATGATTAGCCACATTCTGAGGAAATTTGTGGAATGTGCAAAGACATCATTGAATATGAATACAAAAAATGCATAAAGAGGGTAGAATTATAGGAGGAAAATGTGAATCCTAATCAAACATAGAAATACATTAAGGGTGATGTAGATGCTTTGATTTCAAATTTAGAAGAGGGAATAAAGGACAAGGGTAGTTGTCCTTCTGATTTGCAAGCTAAAAATACATGTATGCAAGTTAACCAAACAGAAATACCCATGAATAAATATACCAGCACCTCACACGTAATAGAGAAGACGAAGCATGCCAAAGGGAAAGATCAGAAAAGTAAAGATGGCATGTGGACATTAAAATGTGATGGGTCCAAGTTAAAGCAGGGTGCGAGTGCAAGTATTGAACTTATAGATCTTTAGGGTAAGTCATACCTAGCAGCATATAGACTGCAGTTTTCCTATACTAACAATATTGCTGAATATGAAGCCCTAATTTTGGGACTTGTCATGGCCATCAAGAAGAAAGTGAAAATGATCAGGGTGATTCAAACTCTGAACTAGTAGTCAGACAAGTAAGATAGCTATATGCTTGCAATTACAAGAAAATGATTTGTTACAGACATAGAGTATGGGGTTTAATAGATTCATTCGATGCTTTTAACATAGAGCATATCCCCAGAGAATTAAATCATAGACCAGATGCACTAGCAGTTGCTGTTAGCACACTAGAACCTTTGACACTGTCAGGATTGAGACGATTTGCTGTTGAGCTAGTTAATGTTCCCAGTATCCCAGACAATGTTACACATTTTTAGGTATTTGGAGGGGATCAACAAATTATTGACTCCCTGACCTGCAATGAGGTATTTGAGGCTTAAATCATTGATGAGCAGGAAAGGCCTGAGATAACATGTGACGAAGAGGATATAATCAACTTGAAGAGCAAATTTTTACCCAAAGGGGTAATTGAACTAGAACATATTTTTGACTTCGATGGAATAATAAGATAGAAAGATTTACCCAAAACAAAAGGGGGTAAGTGTGATTTACACAACTTAGGGACAGAGCAAAATCCACAAAATGTGCCAACCGAAAAAGCTTGCTCTGAGAAAATTAGAAAATAAATTTTAGATGCTTTGAAAGATTACAAACATGTAATAGCATGGACATATGAAGACTTGAAAACCTATGATACGTCCATCATAACTCACGTAATACCTTTGAGACTAGAGGTTAAACCATTCAGGCAAAAACAAAGGCATGTGAACGCCATTTTGGAGCCTTTGATCTTTGAGGAAGTTAAAAAAATTGCTATTTACTGGAATAATTTTCCTAGTCAGACATTCAGTCTGGGTAGCTAACTTAGTACCAGTAAGGAAGAAAAATGGAGACATCAGATTATGCGTAGATTTTAGAAATTTGAATAAAGCATCTGAAAAGGACAATTATCCTCTGCCTCCTATAAATGAAGTGCTGCAAGCAGTAAACGGGGCAAAGATGATGTCTTTTCTAGATGGTTTCTATGGTTATAACCAAGTTTTAATAGATAGGGATGACAAATTAAAAACCACCTTCACTTGTAAATGGGGAAATTATGCATATAGGAGAATGCCTTTTGGTCTGATCAATGCAGGTGCCACTTTCCAGAGAGCCATGGACATTGCATTCTGTGGGTTATCAGGGAAGTGCATTGTTACTTATATGGATGATTTGACTGTGTATTCTAAGGATGCATCCACCCACGTTGAAGATCTCAGGAAAATACTCAAGCGATGTGAAAGGTATGGAATTTCGCTTAATCCTAAGAAATGTTCATTTGGAGTTACTGAAGGTAAATTACTAGGGCATGTCATCTTTGAAGATGGAATATCGATTGACCCAGATAGAATAGAATCAATAAAAAATTTGCAAATACCAAACAATAGGAAAGAGTTGAAATCATTTTTTGGTAAAATTAACTTTGTTTGAAAGTTTATCACAGGTTTTGTAGAGATCGTGCAGCCGTTAAATGCCATGTTGAAGAAAGATGCGCAGATGGAGTGGACGCCTGTGGCTAGGGCTGCATTCAAAGATATCAAGGAGGTGGTTTCTGATGCTCCTATATTGGCAAGCCCAGACTACACCAAAATGTTTTATATCTATTCCTTTGCATCCTGCCATTCAACCGTGGCTGCCTTGACACAGAAAGGTGAGGACAATGAAGAAAGGCCCATCGCATTCATAAGCGTGCTGCTGAAAGACGCACAGTCAAGATATCTAGACACTGAGAGACAAGCATTTGCATTAATGAGAGCCGTGAAAAAATTCAAACATTACATTCTACACAGCCAGATCAAAGCCATAGTGCCAGACGTAGCAGTAAAGATGTTGCTGATACAGAATGAACCTGGAGAAAAGAGAGCCAAGTGGATCACCACGCTGCAAGAATTTGACATCAAAATCATTCCCATGAAGCTGGTCAAAGGGTAGGCATTGGTACAAACAATAGCAAATACAGATCCATATTTGATAAAACAATAGTATGTATTGAATTCCCAGAATGCATCAGACTGGTATGATGATTTAAACACCTTTTTAATAACTGGAAAGTACCCAAATAGGATGAAAGCTTCTCAAAGGAGAGCTTTGAAGATTAAAGCATAGAAATATATGGTGCAAAGAGGTCTTCTATTCAGGAAGAACCAAGATGGAATTTATTTGAGATGTCTAAATAGAGCTGAAGCAGATAAAGTGTTGACAGAACTGCATGACAAATACGGAACAGGTCATGGTTCCCATCTAGCTACAACACATAAAATATTGAGGGCGGGCTATTACTGGCCCACGATGTTCAAAGATACTAAGAGTCACATCAAAAGTTGCCACACTCATCAGACTGCAGCAGATAAGGGAAAAAATTAGGCCAACCCATTACAACCTGTGATTGAATCAAGACCATTTGCACAGTGGGGCCTGGATTTCATTGGAGTCATCAATCCTCCATCTTCTATAGGACACAAGTTCATACTAACAGTGACAGACTACTGTACAAGGTGGACTGAGGCCATATGCTACAAATTCTCCACAACTGAGGTAGTTATCAAGTTTCTTGAAGAAAACATCATCACCAGGTTTGGAACTCCCTATTCATTGGTATGTGACAATGGCCTTGCTTTCTCTTCTTTAAAGTTTTCTAAATGGGCATTTGAATATGGGATTGTTTTAAAGTTTTCTTCAAATTATTACCCTCAAGGTAATGGATTAGTTGAGTCTACGAACAAAATTTTATTAGATATAATCAAGAAGCTGATTGCAAAGAGTCCCAGAGAATGGAATACCTTGTTAAAATATGCACTGTGGGTAGATAGGACCAAGTTCAAAACAACTTTAGGTAGTACACCTTATCATTTAGTTTATGGGACTGATCCCATACTTCCAGTAAATCTGAGAATACCAATCTGGAAGTTTGCCAATGAGTATCTAGGCTTTGATAACCATAGGGAAGCCAGGATAGTACAAATGCTACAACTAGAAGAGAAAAGAGGTCAAGCCATTGAGAAATTTGCCAAACACCAAGCAGTAGTTAAGAGGTGGTTTGATAAAAGGGCAAGAGTCAAAACATTTAGGATATCAGACTTAGTGCTGTGCTGGGACAAAGCACATGAAAAAAAGGGGAGTCATGGAAAATTCGATAAATTATGGTTAGGTCCATTGCAAGTCTCAGAAATAATAGGAGACAACGCATTTAGACTCAAGACCTTGACTAGACAAGATGTGCCATTACTAGTTAATGACCAACATTTGAAACACTACTTCCAGGCCTAAGGTAAAGTGCAGTCCATTTTGTGTAATATAGTGTAGGTACTGTACAATTTTCTTTGCTTTGTTTTCTATTTTCTTTTTTGTAGGTTAGTTGTTTGTACAGTTGTCCTTTTTCTTTGTTTTCTTTTTCTGTGTCTTTCTTGTACAGTCTGTAGTTGGTTTGTTGTTTTCTCCTCAGCAGGGATCTTTATTTTCCTTTAGAGTATTAAGGAGCAAGCCAACAACCATTGAAAATAGTATAAAATTTAGAATATTTAGGTTAATCATTTGCAATTCATACATAACTTGTTGTGACTGTCATGAATGTAGAGAGTTATTTAGCTTCTGAAATTTAGTATTCAATAACAGTGATTGAGAGTTCGAAGAAGGTTTCTCATGATGACACACCTAAAATCCTTGGGTTTGTTGAACCTACCAGTGTAGATATTAGGTGAAAAATCTGAGGTCACCCTTGCTACCATTACAATTCTCAGCTTAATTTCAACAAGTGCCCACTCCTTGCATCATAAAGTTACAAATTGCTATATCTTGTGAAAGTTCTATCAAGCATCAAAATCAATAAAGTATAAAAATATAGAAATATAATAAAGCGGATTATACTAAAAATCTAGATTAAGCCATCTAAGTAACTCTACCGGGGCTATGGACGCTCGCTTGCAGTGGGGCTCTACTTAGGAGAATTGTAACAATAACCTTGCCGGGGCTATAGATGCTCGCTGGCAGCAAGGTTCTATTCGGTCGACTATAAGGGAATATCCTCAACTACGTAGGCTAATGTCAATCACTAGTTTGTTCAACCAATCTTCAAGATGATGATAATTAACCACATGCACATACTTAAACTTAAAATGAAAATTCATGCATTCTTATTGAATACCTTGGGTCTCAAGTTGAATAATAATTTGCAGGAAAGATAGCTGGAAGTTATGGATTTATTTCACTTAGTTTCCTTAATGCTTTGAATATAATTGTTTTGTTTGGTTGCTAGTTGTTGTGATGTTCACAACATGCCCCATTTTACTCCTTAGCAAAATGAGGACCCCTGCTGTGGCTTTGCTTTTTGCTTTTGTGTGTTTTGTTTTACTTGGTGGTAAAGGGAAAAGAGGGGTTAAAATTGCAAACTTTGGTAAAAATAGAGAAAAAATGCATTTTCAGTACCAAGGCATGATATGGTTGGATTCCTTGTGAAAAATGAGCTAGGGTTGCTTTTTGAACCATCTTAAAATTCACCATATTTTGCAAGTTATGATCATTTTGGTAAACTGTACATTCAGGTTTGTATATTGCTTTGCTTATACAAAGTCCTTTGTATGTGCAAAGTCCTTTTTATACTTAATCATTTTTTGCAATCGGGCTCATATACATTGTTATTTGCATGGGTGGGTCGATTGTATATTCTTTTTTCCTTGTATGCGTTTTAAATAAAAGCTTTATTTATACATACAGGATGGATCTGAAACAGTTTTAGAGTAAAAGTGAATAAGGGTTGGAATTCCATCACGTATATCTAATGTTTGTATGTTTGGCAGATTGCAACATACAAGTAAATGTACATGACATTTTATGCATAACGCAGAATCCAAAAGTTATGAACAAGAGAGAATCCGTTGTATATCAATGGGTTTGTATGTTTGAGTTACATACAATGCATTTATACACCGCGCGAACTTGAAAGTTATTGAATCGGAGTTAATTCGTTGTACATTTTGGACTTGTATATTTATGCATACCTTTGGAAACATACAATGTCCATATGCAAATCACAGACCCGAAGGGTTGTTTAAATAAAGTTAGTTGCTTGTATGTTTCGGTAACATACAATGCAAATATACAATGGTGGACATGAAATAGGTTTTAAATATGGAAAATTCATTGTATATCTGTGGATTTTGAAAGAGGGTTTCGTAAATATACAGGACCTGATATACAACATGGATTTAAAAGTTTTTTGAAACAACGTTAATTCGTTGTATGAGTTACGGCTTGTATATTTTGAAACATACGTTACACCTTACACATACAAGCCGAAATCCAAATGAATCTGAAATTAGATTTATCCTATGTATCACATCCAAGTTTGCATATCAAGAGATACATTGTGGATTCGATAGGTTTCTTTATATGGCGGATTTGAAAAGTTATAAATCGAAGATAAGTGCATGTATATTTTGCGCTTGTATGTTCTTATATATAAACCAATATACATTGCACTCATACAAACCAGGATTCAAAGGAAATCAAAACTGATTTATTACTTGTATCGCGTCTGACTTGTATATCAGAGGATACAATGCATATGTACATGGGGTGGAATTGAAGAGTGGTTTAAATAGAATTAATTGCTCGTATATTTCTAGCTTGTACATTGAGATATACAAACCAATATACATTGTAATATACAAGCCAGAATTAAAAGGAAATTGAAATCTGATTTAACGGAAGCGTCGTGTCCAACTTGTATATTATGATATACATGGATTTAAGCGAGGAGAAATGAGTGAGAAATTGGAGCAATAGGAATTTGGAGGTTATTTTTGAAGCCTGAATGCATATTTTCGGTCAACAGTGGTTGACCCGACTTTTCTAAGCACTGTATATGCATTTTTGGACGTGATTTTCACAGATTTAGGGCTCAATTTCTACATTTTTTTGCACAGTCATGCCTTGATTTAACAGGTGTTTTAGTTCCTACTATTTATTAAATGAAATGATACTTATTGCTTATCTATTTTTTCACAGGTTTGCAGTTGAAGAAGGAGCTGAAACTTAATGGCGGTGACATCACGGAGGAGGAAATTAGATCTCAGGAGCAGAGGAAGATAAGGATGAAGGGTGAAGAAGTCAAGGGTCTTCATTGATGAAGACAAAATGCAGTTGAAGACATTATTGTAGCAGGCCACAGAAGTTATTATTGAGCTGCTAGGGTTTTAGAAGGGCGTATTTCACCCAAATTTGATGTATACTCAGAGATATTTTGGGAGATTTGATCTCCAGCATTTATTGTTGTAACTAGGGGTTTGAACTAGGGTTTAAACTAGGGTTTTTTGAGCTGTATTGAGGACAATCAGAGTCTATATATTGTGCCTCTCTACACTGTAAAACTCTACACAGGGGCTACATAGAGATTTGTAGCAGCAAGAATTTGTAAAAAATAGCATTTTAGTTTAGTTTAGAAGTAGAAGAAAGAGGTTGCCTGTGTTTGCAATAAGGAATGCGTGGAACATCTAGCTTTCTTACTATATCTGTAAAGCTTGTAAATTTTTTGTAGTTTGATCATCGAAGCTAAGAGTCATTTAGACATTGTAAATCTTATATAACTGTCTGTTTCTAATACAATTGAATCTAGGATTTTGCATCTATCTTCTAAGTGTTTTCTTTCTCTTCATTGTGTTTGAAACATTTTCTCTTAGAGCTTGCAATTTTAGGTGTATGTTTGTGAAAATGCTCAGAATATACATTTAAGGTTTAGTCTGTGGATTTGATCAAATTACTGTATTATTTATAAAGTGCATAACAGAACAACTAGATCCTTTGGTAGATTTGAATGAAGTTTAGATTAGATCTCTCTAACTTTTCCCAACCCATCTGAAAATACTTAGCTTAAAACATAGAAATTTGAAGGAAATTTGTCTCATATTTGAAAGAAGCATGCAAAGCAGAGTTAAAAGTAGACATTTTTCATAAATATTTAAGAGGAGAAAGCTGCAATAATCCGAGAAGACTATTTAAAGTTTTGCAGCACAAGTATAAGTTTATGCAAAGGAATGAACAACATATTGACATTTATTAATCTTTTGCATAGTTTGAGTCCAGTCAACCAACATGAAACCCTAAACTACGTAAGGCCCCTTGAACATTACAGCTTCACATTGACCAACTGAATTTGCCCAACATGTCAAGACCTGACCATATTAAACTTGGGATTAAGTGAATCTACACCGATTCCTTCATATCTTTCAAGTCAGTTTTGGTTCATTTTATGTGAATTTTAACTAATTGTTATGATTGCATCAAAACCATCATCAACAAAATGAGGATAGAGAGGACTTAGCAAGAGTTAAAAGATTATGGAAGAAGAAATTGGTAAAGAGATGTCCCCATCTCATCCAAGCAAATGCCATAAATTCTATCTGAACCAACAGCCTATTCAAAGTATGAGATAAATCCGCAACGAGCAAATCTCAGTACACCATTACTATGAGAAAAGACCTAAGAATAAATGCACACATTGCTCTAAGGTATCATCCCTGCGAAACTAGCCTATGGAATTAATGAAAATTGTTTTGCCACCCCGGGAGAAGTGAAGAAGGACTGCCATGTCCTAGCACTTTATAAGCCAAGTCTATTCAACACTCTTCTGGCCTAACAAAAACAACGGCTATTACGTATGTGAGAGGTGCACTATAAAAGCATCTTGACATCCTATAAAGAGGTAGTTAAGACTAAGACTTCTTCAAGCGCTGCCAAGTGTCAGCCAATAAACTATTCCAAGGAGAGGGGCACCTCTTTCACGATGGGTAGGAACCGATGCCAATGACCAATGACAATAACAATACATTTGGTGACCATGGTGGGATGTTACCCATTACTTTTTGACCGGTCTTGTTGTCATGGCCACCCTTATGAACACCATAAGAATGGACATGAACACAAAAATGCTACAATTTTCATTTTTTTTTAAACTAACTTTCGCGAGAAAAGAAAAGCACTTGATGAACAAACTTATAAAGAGTAGTTTACCTAATTGTTCAAATCTCCTAATTGGTTTTGAAGTGTCTCAGAGTGTACTACTTTTTTTTGCAACTAAAGGAAACAAAGATTAGACTAGTTAGTTAGGTAAATCTAATCAAGTGATAAACAAGAATCAATAAACTTAACAATGAAATTGAATAACAATATAATTATACTCATGAGTGAATACTAAAACAACAAATTACATCTTAGCATATCTATCGAACTTGTAAATCACAAATAACAATTTTACTACAATTATAAATTTGATAAATACACGAATACATCCAATAAAGTAACTAATTTAAATTTGCTCAAGCTATGAAATCACACATATTATAATTTCATTCAAGTAGAGCTGGACACATTGATATATAATTATATCCACCCACCCACACATACATATATATCTAATAAACATGGAAATCTAAAAACATTTAAATATGTATTCTTTTCCAAGAATCTATATTAAGAAAGGTAACTATACTGATATATTCCCATATATGATCAATCAAGGAATTATATATAGGCACTAGATAACTTAACAACATAGCAATTAAGTTTATCTCATATATATAGAGGAATTGATTTCTGTTGATACACACATACACAGTATGATATATATAATATATATATAAATGAATAAGGTACATTATAAAATGAAATTTAATATACGTGAAGCTGAATCAAACAACACATTATTGCAAGAGAGCATGTGTATATATGCTTATATATATGTGCCTCACACACACACAGACACACACACATATATATATAATAAAAACTCACACATAAATAAGAATAAAGAAATGTGATTATAAAGAAAGTGCAATAGTCATATAAGGGAGGTTGCGGCCTAGCTTGTGGCAAGCTCGGCTAGGTTGAGGCCTTGTCATGGCCGACCGATCCTTATTGCCCAAGGGGGTCATGTCCCCCACGGCACCATGACTATTATGGGTCATAGCTACCATGGTGGCCATAGATGCCTAGCCCCAAGGCTTTAAAACGAATAAAATTATATATATATATATATATATATATATATATATATATATATATATATATATATATATATATATATATATATATATATATATATATATATATATTTGTAACATTTTTTTGTATTTGTCAACAACAATGAAATATACATATATATAGTTTTCAAATCGCTGCCTCATATCCATTGTTTTAAGAGATATTAACAAGGAATGATAACACCAAAAGTAACCATGTATTAAAAACCCACAATGATTTGTTCCAAACAATCTAAAAATCCATAGATATTTCTAGCCTTAATAGGGTATAGTGACAATTTGTCAGAGATAACCAAGAACATAACAGAAGTATTTTATACAAATTTTCTTCAATATATGCATTACAATTCAATTCCAAATCCAAGAGTTTTAACTGTAATGGAAATATCTTCCAGCTAGAGGCAAACAAAGAGTAACACTGGCTTGCAAATAATTTTTCTTCCTCACTGGAATACATTGCACAGAGATACCAAAAAATACAATAGGTTCCTTATACCAAGAACACATTTTTTACAAATAAGATGGATTAGTTTATCCATATATATCAAGCAAGATAGCTAAAACTTCTATTGGCTGAAATGGAACCTGCAACACAAAATGAGCAACTCAGTTCCACTCTCCTCCCAATCATAGGACTTGATTTACAAGCCCACCCTGAGCGAGAGATAATTCTCAAGTGCCCAAATGAAAACCAGCAAATCATAATATAATATTAAACCTAGGTTTAAACTAGGTTACATATGGTTGACTCACACACAAAGAATCCTTTCCAAATTCTTGAAAAGGTGGAGAGAGGGGATTCCCTTCCCTCTTGGGGTAAGTGCAAGGAGATGGGGGAGCAAAAATTTGCCACCATCTCCAAAATTAAAGAAAAATGTGAGCGCATTATAACGCGCTCACATTTTGCTTTGTATAAAAGAAAAAAAAAACCACATTTCTACTCATTTTGCCGTGATTATTCTCCTCACAGTAGCAAAGAAAACAACCAAAAACATGATCACGTTGAAGAAGAGGCCATTGAATCAAGTGTAATAGAGAAAACAAGAAATTCACAATGCCACCTCACCGCCAAAGACATCGTCGTGCAAATTTGGAGGCTCCAGCATAGGAAGAAGGTAGGGTTTGACTAATTTTGTTAGTTTGAGAAATTTTTTTGAGTTTTGCAATGTTTGATTTGTTTTTATATTGCATTTACAGTTATTGGAGAAGGAGAAAATCAAAGTCCAGTTGAGGAGGGATAAAACAAGCTCCAAAACCCTCCAAACCCTCCAAAGCCTCAAAACCCACCTTCACCTCCTTTTCATGTAAGGGATAATCAAGAACACTACCTAGGGATAATAGAAGAAAACAAGAAAGATCTTCAAACTATTATTCAAACCCTAAACAATCCAAGTGGAACCACTTATCATAGGAGGGCACTTGCAAAATCACTATAGAGATTGTTTCCCACATGGATTTGGTGACAAAACAAATCACCAAATTCCAAGACTATAGGGAGAGGAGTCGGTAATATTATGCTGACAAGTTGTCATATGAACAAGTCAAGAATGAAAAAATTACAAAATCTCAGTTATGTGCACATTTTATTTATCCCAAAACCAGCTAAAGATTAGAAGAAAGTTGCAAATGGTTTCCTATACATTGGTGTAGGAATGAAGAAATATCCTGAAACTTTTGGGATAGATGGTACATGGTCTTCGATGAGCGCCCATGCAATAATGATGAGGTACCACAATATTTCTTGAGGAAAATCTATTGCGAGTTCATCCTCGACAAGATTCCAAATTATTTTGACATTCGTGAGTTCCAGGGTAGAGGTGGTGGCTTTGCCCAAGATAGACCCGGGGCTCAGTGAGATGAAGACCATGTGCCTATACCTCGAGCGAGGCCAGAACATAGGTCACTCCATTTGGCTTTGAAGGAGAGTGTTGAATTGGAGACTTTACATTCATTGACTACACTCACCCAAACTCTATCACAACATGCCGATGATTTTACCTAGGCCGATGAGGATAAGAGTAGTAGGCATCATGTGTCCCCACATTTGTGTAGTATATGTGGGAGCCTATGTGATTATGGTATGCAGGAGGCATGACAGGACTCTGCAACATAGGGGTAACATGCTGTGACATAGGTGCAGGACATATTGGATGATCTTGTTCTCAATGATGATCTCTTACAACATACATTTGGTATTGACTCTCAGGTAATTTGTTACAAGTTTCATCTTGATTTAGTATATTGTTATTTGAAATTTGTAATTAATTTTATATGATTATCTATATTATAAGTCAAAAATAATGTATGTAATTGGTTATGTAATCAAATTCTAGGGTCAGATTCTTCATCCTGCCTCTGTTAGCCATCCATTGGTGGGTTATGAGAGGAGGTCAAGTCAGCAAGTATGTAATTTATCACATAATCATAATTATTGCAGATATGTCAATGGTAATATTATTTTGTGACAATTTGATGATTTCAATAGTCACTGGCACCTCCATAGTTTCCTTGGTCCCTTGGACACCAAACCACCACTTTTATGGAGGTGAATTTAACCATTTCTAATCATTATGCATTTTTAAAATAATGTTATGTATTTATTTTGTTTGAATTATCTTGAACTTGATTTTTAGATGCTAAATACAGTGGAGACTCCTCCTAATCTTCATGAGTCAGCGCAGATATGCATTGCTGTAGCCATGATGTCTACAAATCGTTTGACTAAGGTATGAGCCAATAACATGAAAATATCATAATTTTGTATTTCTTGTTTTATCTCATGTACATAAATGATATTTATGTTTAGTCAATTTTTCTTCTTGATGCTTCTCACAGGAGGTCACAACTCCAGTCCATCAAACTACGAACGAAGAGAGAGACAAGAAGATGGAGAGTGATCATCGGTTGGTGGTAAGTGATCAATTACATATGTGATGTTATATATTTCATACATTTTCTATACTAATGTGCATATATTAATAGGTGCAGTTGGATGAACTTTATTCGAAGAGGTCTACTCGATGATAGAGAGAGGATGTGTCACTGACTGGCTCTCCATCTTCACAGTCAAAGAAGGGCCGCCAATTATTTCCTTAAAGTCCATAGGAAACTAGTTTTTGGGACATTTTTTGTATGCCTAGATGGCTTTATATACATATTTTTGTATGTTAATCCGATGTAAATTTTTGTATATTTGCCTGTATGGCTTTGTTTGGACATGCCTATATGGCTTTTTATATAAACTAGATGATATGTTCATGACATTATGTATATGATAGTTTATATTAAGTATTTAATATGATAATCAATTATTGTTATAGGAATTTGGTTTTACAAGTGCCAATTGCATTTGCTTGAAAGTTCATAAATCTTTTTCAAATAATCCATTTTGTACATATCTTGCAATCATTGAATTCTATGGGACTGTGTATTTCTTTGAGGCATCATTTCAAATAGTTCACGTGCCTTATCTATGCCTCCATACTTTCCATACATGTCTTCAAGGGCAACTTTGCAAATACAATACATGTGACAAAATTCCTCTATCATTTATACTTTGATGATTGTCCACAACATGTTCTCTAGATCCCATTATAGCATAGGCAAGGAGGAAGTTTGTTAAGGTTATGCAATTTGGTTTTAGATGTGCCAAAATTTGCATAAATGGTTGAAATTTATTTTTGTGCATTTGCTTGAGATTTTTTAAAGCCTTATGAAAAATCCATTTCGTGCATATCTTGCAATCATTGCATTCCATGAGACAACATTTATTTGAGGCATCATGTCAAACAGTTCATGTTCATTGTATATGCTTCCACGCAAGTTCCATACATGTCTTGCAGGGTACTTACAACTACGACATTTGACAAAATTCCTATATCCTTTATGATTTGATGGATGTCTATACCATGCTCCAAACATACCATTTCTAAGGTTCTAGAATTTGGATTTACACTTGCCAATTGCATTTTCTTGGAACTTTCTAAAGGCTTATTAGAAAATACATTTTGTTCATATCTTGCAATCATTGTATTCCATGAGGTGACATTTTTTTGAGGCATCATGCCAAATAGTTCACATGCCTTGTCTATGCTTCCACACTTTGCATACATGTCTCTGAGGATAGTTGCAACTACAATATCTAACAAAATTCCCATATGTTTTATCCTTTTGATGGATGTCCATTTTGGCATAGGCAAGGAGGATACTGGCTAAGGTTGTGGAATTTTGCTTTACATGTGCCAATTGCATTTGCTTGAAATTTTCTAATGCCTTATCAAAAAATCCATTTTGTTCATATCTTGCAATCATTGCATTCAATGAGGTTACATTTCTTTGGGGCATCATGCCAAATAGTTCACGTGCCTTGTCTATGCTTCCACACTTTGCATACATGTCTACAAGGGTAGCTGCAATTACAACATGCGACAAATTTCCTATATCCTTTATGCTTTAATGGATGTCAATAAGTCATTCCAAGCATTCTATATTGGTGTACAAATAGGGAGGATGTTGGAAAAGGTTGTGGAATTTGGATTTACACGTGCCAACTGCATTTACTTGAAAGTTTCTAAAGTATTTTCAACAAATCCATTTCGTGCATATCTTGCAATCATTACATTCCATGAGATAACATTTCTTTGAGGCATCATGTCAAATAGTTAATGTTCGTCAAGTATATGCTTCCACACTTTGTATACATGTCTTGCAGGGTACTTATAGCTACAACATTTGACAAATTCCTATATGCTTTATGCTTTGATGGATGTCTATAACGTGTTCCAAAGATACCATTTCAAAGGTTTTGGAATTTGGCTTTACACCCACCAATTTGGTGTAGGGGCACTAAATTCAATTTTTTTGCAAGTGGTCAAATGAGGTCTAATGATAGGTTTTTTTGGGGGTGTTTTTAGTTTATTTGGTCTAATAAGATCATAATAGACCATGAGCAAGGTCAATAGAGTCATTTTGAGTTCATTTTACAAAAGTTGTCAACATGTAAAATTGAAAAATGTAGTTTAAGGAAGTTAAATGGTTAAATCCTTTCAAAAGTCTATTGGATAGTTGGTAGGTAGTTGAAACATGATGAAATATGCCTCCAAACCCCAAGGCAAAGGGAGTTGTATGGATTTTTGATGAAGAAGTAACAACAATACCCTGTTTTTCTACTTTTTCTATTTTTTTACTGTTGTAGCGTGTGGTACGGCCATTGTACAACCTTTAAGGACATGAATCTTAGTTTGTTGGAAATAGAATAGAAGTACCTTTCATTTACATTTGCTTTCATCAATTTTTATTAGGCTTTACAAAAGTTATGCTCATTTTTTTAAGAACGGGTATGACAATCTAAATTTGAGGGTTTGAGGGGGAAAATGAAGGTTTGAACTCCATTCCACTGGCCAAATTTGCTAAAAATTGGTGGAATGAAGGGATATAGGATATGTTTCAGGATTTAATTGGTGGTTTAGTAGAAATCAGAGGTTTGAGGGGATTACTATGATGTCCTAGTTGTATATTGTCTTATTTTTTTGGTGAAAAGTGATGCTTTCAAGTACGATTTTGATGAAAGAGCATTGTTAAAGTGTGGATGATGTTTTGTTTAGCATGTGTAGACTTGTAGTGAAGTGTTTGAGTGGGTATGAACTAGATTTGGGTAGAGGAGTGATGAGAACCAATAAACCCTCTTTATACAAGCATTAGATTGGCCTAGAATGAGGGTTTATTAATTGGATGACTCTATGATCCTTTTGTCTAACAAAAGTTGTGGATTTGGTCTATTTGAAACCTACCTAGAACTTTGGAGTTGTGTTTTGAGTTTGAGAGAGACATTGATTAGAGGTTGCTTTGTAAAATAGGGCTAATTGCCCCTTAAAATACATAATAGTCAAATTTAGGAGGTGAAAGTATGAAATAACCCTAGGCACAAATGAGATATGTTGAAGAGAACCAAAAAGGGTATCTGAAATGCTAAACCATTTATGGGTTTGATAAGTTTTCTGGAAGTTATGCCCAAAAGTCACTGTTTGGAGGGCTACTAGGCTTAAAGGGCTGATTGTGAAGGCACTTAATAAAAATTGAAAAGTCTAAGTTCTTGATGACCATGTATGGTCTTATCATGGCACATTCATCATTTCAAAGGTGTTCCATGTGATAGTTTGCAGGGGTTGAGGTTTTAAAACAAGTTTTGGCTTTGTAGTCCTTGAAGAGTTCATGTCAAGTTGAAGAAGAGTTTGATATCATAGCCCATTGTTGTGAAATATGGTATCAATAGTTTGATTGTCTCCTAGTACTGCATCAAGTGGTATCAGAGCTTAGGTATCAGATCTCTTGAGGGAGATTGGTTGAAGTTTACATAAAGTAAATGTTGGAAGGTGAAGAGTCAAGATGCCTCCTAAGAATAGTGGAACTGTGAGAGATTTGCAGGAGTTGAAATAGAGACATGCTAGGTTATTGGAGTCCCATAATGTTGTTTTAGCAAGACTTGCTGCCCTAGAGTCAAATCAGAGAAGAGGTGTTGCATTGGGTGAGGAGAGTGATGAAGATGAAGAGGAAGAGTTTCAAGAAATAGAGAATGAGGAAGAGCAGTTGGACCCTGAGGAGCAGAAGTTCACAAGGCTATTGAAAGAAGTCAAAGGTGATAAACATAAGATAAAAGTTGATTTGCCCATGTATGGTGGAAATTTAAATGATGAAGAGTTACTAGATTGGATTGGAGCCATGGATAATCACTTTGAGTGTGAAGATGTGCCTGAGGAGCAAAAGGTAAGGATAGCAAAGAGAAAACTCAAGGGACATGCATTATTATGGTGGGACTATGAACAAGTTGAGAGGAGAAAGAAGGGTAAAGTAAAGATAGTTTCTTGGGACAGAATGGTAGCAAAACTCAAAGGTAAGTTTCTTCCTAAGGATTTTGAAGTTCAATTGTATAAGAAAATTTGAGATCTAAAACAAAAATAATTAGATGTTAAAACTTATACTGATGAATTCTATAAGTTGAGCATAATATTAGGTAGACAAGAGGATGAGGTTGAAAAGGTTGCTAGGTATCTAGGTGACCTTAGATTTAACATTCAAGATGAATTAGTTGTGGCAAATCCATGGAGAGTGGAAGAATGTTTTCAGTTAGCCATTAGAGTGGAAGAAAAGTTAAAAAGAAGACAAGATAAGTCCATTAGAGGAAGAGGCAGAAATACAAGAGGAAGAGGATCATATTCTACATCAAAATAGTCCTATGAAGAACAAGAAGCAAGCAAGAGCAAGGAACAAGTGGCTGATTCTAGAGGTGGTTTTAGAGGTTCAGGAGGCGGATTTGGTGGAGGTAGAAGTTCAAATATATTTTCACAAATGTGCTATAATTGCAAGGAGTTTGGACATCCAGCATTCAAGTGTCTTGAGAAGCAAGGATCTACATCAAGTGGTGGAGAGAGGAGAAGTGAAAGGAGGGCTCAAATAGTCCAAGAAGAAGAATGTGAAAGTTCAAATTCCACTAGCTATGTTGCTGCTCCAGAGATAGGAGAAACATTGATGCTGAAAAGAACACTTTTGAAGACCTCCAAAGAGAAGGAACCAATGTAAAGAAGAGCTCTATTTAGAACCACATGTAAATCCAAGGGAAAGGTATGTAAAGTATTGATAGATTCAGGGAGTACTGATAACATGGTTTCAAATGAAATGGTTGACAAACTGAAGTTAAAAAAAGTTCCTTATGAAACACCCTATAAAGCGTCTTGGTTGAGTGATGATCAGTCAATTTTGGTGAATAAACAAGCCTTAGTTGAGTTTTGAATTGGTGGATACAAGGATAGGATACTTTGTGATGTTTTTCCAATGGATTGTTTTCATTTGTTACTTGGAAGATCATGGTAGTTTGATAGACATGCCATTTATGATCGAAGAGCTAATACATATCAAATTGAGAAGGATGGACAAACTTTCACATTGACTCCATTGGTAGAGGATGATAAAGGACATAGTAAGGCAGCAAAGGTGATTATGTTTGACAACAAGGAGTTTGTGAAGCTTGAGGAAGAGAAGAATGAAAAGGTTGCAGCCACTTCAAAGCTTGAAGGTACTCAGATGGCAGAGGCAAAGAGTAATCTAATTTTGATAGGAAAAGAAGGTTATTTGGTGACCAAATCTGATCAAGAAAAGGTCAATGATGAATTGGCTAGGGAAAGGATTTCCACATGAAAGAGCTTTTGGAGATCAGAGACATGACGTGTTCAAGTTTGGACACGCTACCATTTAATTTCCAAGGGACATGGAATCTTTTTCAGGTCAGGTAAATGGTGCAGGGGCACCAAATTCTTTTTTTTTGCAAGTTTACTCAAATGAGGTCTAATGATAGATTTTTTTTGGTGTTTTTAGTTTATTTGGTCTAATAAGGTCATAATAGACCATGTGGAAGGCCAATAGAGTCATTTTGAGTTCATTTTACAAAAGTTGTCAACATGTAAAATTGAAAAATGTAAGTTTAAGTAAGTTAAATGGTTAAATCCTTTCAAAAGTCCATTAGATAGTTGGTAGGTAGTTGAAACATGATGAAATTTTCTTGAAAGTTTCCAAAGCATTATCAAAAAATCCAATTTGTTCATATCTTGCAATCATTGCATTTAATGAGGCGACATTTCTTTGGGGCATCATGACAAATAGTTCACGTGCCTTGTCTATGCTTCCACACTTTGCATACATCTCTACAAGGGTAGATGCAATGACAAAAGTCCTTATAAATGATGATGATAAGCCTCATCATGACTAATCTATTGCTTCACATCCAAATGCACAAATATCATGCACCTCCCCTTGTGGTGAAAGACTAGTTTGATTTATACCCATTTTTTCAACCAAATTTGCAACTTGTTCTTCATGTTCATGGCTGTTGTAGGTTTGATAAAATTTATTTTTATGATGCCTGAGTTGTCCTAGACATGCATAAGGTTCATAACTTCTAAAAAATAAATCTGTAGTTCACTTTCTTGACCCATGGAAAAAGTTATAACTATTGTCCCAAAGTCTAGATGAAGACATGTGAAGACAACAATCATGACTTGAATGAAGTCCTTTGCGAGTAGTTTCAAATTGGGCATGGAGTTTACCTTCTTGGACCATGGCAGATGTTGTGATGACTATTTTTAAGCTTCAAACCCCCATGATGACAATCCCCCATATAGTCCATCAAGGTAACCACCATCATGTAGTAACAAAGGACAATTAGGAAATTTTGAAATATTGTTGTGTCATGCATACAAATCATCATGAATAGGTGCATAAGGAATGTCCTAGCCCAAGACACTAAAGAAGACTATTAAAATGATGAAATACCATGTTGAGACAGTCATGATGTCAAGGCATGAAGAGCTGAAACAAAGTGGAAACATGATGAATTTGGAGTCTCTTTGACTAAACTAACTGATATACCTACACATGCATGGATACAATGGTCAATGATGATAGAAAAATATGTTAAAACTAAAAATAGATGATCACATGGATCTTTTACCTAATTTCTTAGCCTTATATGTTACTGCTACACCATTTTCAAGGTCCTGGTTAGCTGGATTAGTAAGAGGAAACCATGGAAAAGCCTTGAAAATATTTGAGTGATGCAATAAATAGAAGCTATGATGTAGAATGATGGATGTACAAATCTCTCCCAACTCAAGATCAGCCTTCTTACAACATCATATTATTGTTTTATGCATGAGAAAGGATAAAATGGGTGTAGCCCTTAAGATCCCTAAGACAAAAAAACTACAAAAATTTGACATGGGTTTTCTCAGAATTCGTAGCAACTGGGAATATTCTATTTGGACCTGTAGGTGTATGTGGGGTCCATCTACAAAAACCTCTCTTAGTTTTGTTCAACTCTAGTATATTTGACAGTGTCAAAATCAAATCCATTCTTGCAAAATGTTTCAATTTCATGCAGTGGAAAGGTGCTAGGAGTGACATTTTGCATTCCATAGCTTGTGGGGCCGAATAGACTTTGCCAACACATTGGGGTGGGTGGGTAAATGCCAAGGGAGGTATTGTTTTGTGTGCTAAGAATTGCAATCGTTCGGGGCAGCAGGCTACCAACAAATTCCCTTAAGATCCCTAAGAAGAAAAAACTACCAAACTTTGATGGAGCATTTCTTAGAATTCGTGGAAGCTGGGAACATTATGTTTGGACCTATAGGTGCATGTGGGGTGCGTCCACAATAACCTCTCTCGGTTTCATTCAACTCTAGTATATTTGACCGTGTCAGAATCAAACGCATTCTTGCAAAATGATTCAGTTTCATGTAGTAGAAAGGTGCTAGGAGTGACATTTTGCATTCCATAGCTCGTGGGGCTGAATGGACTTTGCCAATGTGTCAGGGTGGGTGGGTAAATGCCAAGGGAGGTCTTGTTTCATGTGCCAAGCGCCCCAGTCATTTGGGGCAATAGGAAACTGGCAAAGTCCCTTAAGATCCCTAAGATGAAAAAACTGCCAAACTTTGATGAAGCTGTTCTCAAAATTTGTGGGAGATGGGAACATTTCTTTTGGACCTACAGGTGCATGTGGGTTCTGTCTACAATAACCTCTCTCTGTTTCGGTCAACTCTAGTGCGTTTGACCGTGCTAGAATCAAACACATTCTTGCAAAATGCTTTAGTTTCATGCAATGGAAAGGTTGCCAGGTGCCATATTTTTTGTTTTGCTCATCGTGGGGTCAAATGAACTATGCCAACACATCAAGGTGGGTGGGTAAATAGTAGAGAAGGTCTCGTTTCATGTGCCAAGCGTCCCAGTCGTTTGGGGCTGTAAGCTATCGATAAAGTAGAAAGTTGCTAACACTGAAATTTTACATTCCATAGGTCTTAGGGGAAAAACAACTATGCCAACATGTTTAGGTGGGTGGGTAAATGCTAGGGGAGATCTTGTTTTGTGTACCAAGTGTCTCAGTCATTCTGGGCTACAAGCTATCGGCAAACTCGAAAGGTGCTAGGAGTGACATTTTACATTCCATAGTTCGTGGGGCCAAATGGACTTCACCAATATGTCGGGGTGGGAAGTTTAATGTCAAGGGAGGTATTGTTTCATGTGCCAAGTGCCACAATTGTTCGGGGCAATAGGCTATCTGCAAAGTCCCTTAAGATCCCTAAGAAGAAAAAACTACTAAACTTCGATAGGGCAGTTCTCAAAATTCATGGTAGCTGGGAACATTCTATTCAGACCTATAGGTGCATGTGGGGTCTGTCTACAATAACCTCTCTCAGTTTCATTCAACTCCTATCCGTTTGACCGTGCTAGAATCAAACGCATTCTTGCAAAATGCTCCAGTTTCATGCAGTGGAAAGGTTGCCAGGTGCCATATTTTTTGATCTGGTCATTGTGGGGGTGAACCAACTATGCCAACATATTGGGGTGGGTGGGTAAATGCTAAGGGAGGTCTTGTTTTGAGCACCAAGTGTCTTAGTTGTTCCAGGCTGCAAGCTATTGGCAAACTCAAAAGGTGCTAGGTGTCAGTAGCTTGCAGGCCAGAATGACTAGGACACTTGGCACATGAAACGAGACCTTCCTTACCATTTACCCACCCACCCTGAAATGTTGGTATAGTTCGTTCGGCCCCACGATGAGTAGAACAAAAAATATGGCACCTGACAACCTTTCCATTGCATGAAACTGAAGCATTTTGCAAGAATGTGTTTTATTCTGGCACAGTCAAATGGATAGGAGTTGAACAAAACTGAGAGAGGTTATTGTAGAAAATCTCCACATGCACTTGTAGGTCCAAACAAAACATTCCCAGCTACAATGAATTTTGAGAACTACCTGTTGATGGTGATGTTAGTCACAACCAAACACTAAACAAAAGTTACGCAACAACCCTTGTTTATCTTGAAAGATACGATGAATTCAAAGAATTCATGATCCCAAGTCTCCATTGATTAGTTCATAATATACTGACATTACTTAGTGGTTGATGTGTGTTGTTGTTTTCCATTTTGGGGCCTTATGTTCATCAGTAATTTCTACTTTCTACACATATGCTACACAAAGAGGTTACTCTACACATTATATTTCTTTAAATAATGTGTCTAAGTAGATATTTGCATGATTTCTACCATTATTTGTGATTCTTTACATGATGTTTTCAACACTACATGCATTTGGCTCAAATATGCTAATGATTTTTAGTTATCTACGAGATGTTAGCATATTTCTCTATTCTGCTTATTAGTTATCATGATTTTGTAGTTATGGAAGTGATTTCTATGAAATTAAAATGAGAAAAAGGGTTAGAGAATGAGATTCTTAAAATTACTTGACTGAGATCATTGATCCACATACATGTTCCCATACAGCAATGAAGAGAAGAGAAACTAGAATCATACTTCACCAGGACAGTCCACAAATCTGCATGATCCGGTGCAAATTTTCAAAGGAAAAGTTGACAACAGCATGCAATGAAATGAAAGCGCTTCTATTTAACATAGGATTCACCATTACATGTCCATAAATCAACTTGAAGATTACGTAAAGTTTACAATTAGGATGTAATCTGAAGCTTCATCTCCATTCAATGTGCTTCAGAACAAGTACATTTACAATGATCTGAAGAAAGAACCTTGATGTTTCAACAGTTCAGTCCTCATTAGTCTCAGTAATCCGATCTCCTACATGAAATTGCTATAGGTCAAATTTTGAATGATTGACCCCCTCTTTTTTTACACAGTAAAGGGGCTGAATATATATCTCTAAGTATCCCCCATACAGTTCCCAAAAATCCCTAATTAATTGATGGTCCGTAGCCACCCAGTGCAGCATTAGACGGTGGAAAACCAATGCCGCCAAAAATCTGAGCAGCATGCCCATACCGAGCGCCACTCCAACAATAATGTCCCCATCTACAAACTCCTCCGCATTGAAAGCCTTTGCCTCTCCCTATGCGCTTGCAATCTCTTGGGATCTGATCTGCCACCTGGGATGTCCTCACCATTAAAGCCCCATCTTTATTTCCACCTGCACATTGCCACTGTGTTCTCAACTCTACGACCTTCAGCTACTTTGAAATAGCTCTGACATCCTGCAACAAACAACCCAGAATTAATCAAATCATCATTTCAATAACCAGCAGGAAGATCAAACACTATACTAAAATAGGCTCTAAATGTACAAACATGGCCGCCAGGCCATGAAACCATGAAAATCACGTCCCCAAACACATATATGGCATTAAAAACATCTAAGTCAACCACCGTTGACCAAAAACAAGCATCGGGCTCCAAAAAGGATTCAAAAAAATCCATTGCTTTTCTTTCCCACCCTTTTTCTTTCTTAATTCCTTGTATCTTCCAATATACAAGCTGGGCGTGATACATCATATATATCAGACTTTAATCCTTTTCAGCTCCACGGCTTGTATGTTTGCAATGCATATTGGCTTGTATATCAGAACATACAAATGCATATACATACAGAGAATATTCTATTTCTAACTCTCTTTTGACATCTGGCGCCTTGTATATTTCCTTTTGCATATCAGGTTGTATCTCATGAACATGCAAACTAGTCCGATCATACAACAACTTTGTCATTTTGAACTTTCGTTTGGTGCTCGAGAAGGCATCTTTACATTTGTATCTATCGCTTGTATATTGGTGATGTATCTTTCACTTGTACATTTAGATATACAAATGCCACAACATGAAAGGGTGGGGCCCACTTTACTTCTCCCTCCTTGTATCTCTGATGCATATTGTGCTTGTACCTTTAGATATACATTCGGGTTTTGGTACAAGCATTTAACCAAATTTTACTTTTTCTTTGATTCCACATTGTATGTACCTGCCAATGTATGCTTCGAAACAAATACATACAAGGCACAGACATATACAAGGACTTAACCAACCTTGATAAACCTTTAGTTCCGCGCCATGTACATTTCATATATACAAACCCTCGAATATACAAGGAGTTTCTTGTATTTAATTCCTTCTTCACATCCGCACAATGTATAAGTGCATTGTATCTTGGCTTGTATGTGGAACACATACAACGCACTAAGCATACAATGACTTAACTTTGTTTCACTTTCTTTTCAGGTCCACCCGATGTATAAGTCTTTGTATATCTTGCTTGTATATTTTGCTTGTATGTTCGCCTTCGCCAAACATACAAGCCGAAAATGCATTCGACAAATTTTAAACAATTATGCATTTCAACTTTTAATTGCACCGGGTCCAACCTTCATGTACAAATACAACATTAGCAAATGCATACAAGTAAAAATAAAACATGCAAACACCCTTGTATGTAAACCCAATATACAAAACCCTTTCACATGTGCAACATACAATGGATTAACATACAAAGACCATTGTATATGCGACCCGATTTGTAAAAGACTTGTATATGAGCGACATAAAAACATGATGGCCCATGCGACTATGTATAAAAATGCTTTTGCATATACAAATGAATTTGTATATGGAAAGCGATATACAAAGGACTTTGTATATGCAACAACAAACCCTTTCCTTGTACATTTTACCAAAATACCCATAACTTGCAAAATATAGGGAATTTTGACATGGTTCAAAAAGCAACCCTAGCTCATTTTTGACAAGGAATTCATCTGTACTCTACCCTGGTATTGAAATGTATTTTTTCTCTATTTTCAATAAGGTTTACAACTTTCACTCACTCTTCCCTTTACCACCAAACAAAACAACACACATATGCAAAAAGCAACAGCCACAGTAGGGGTCCTCATTTTGCTAAGGAGAAAAATGGGGCGTGTTGTGAACATCACAACAACTAGCAACCAAACAAAACAATTAAATTCAAACCATTAAAGGATAGATGAATGAAATAAATTCATAACGTCCAACTACCTTTCCTACAAATTATTATTCAACTTGAGACTCAATGTATTCAATAAGGTGCATGAATTTTCCTTTCAGTTTAAGTGGGTGCATGTGATTAATAAGCCTCATCTTGAAGATCGGTTGAGCAAACCAATGACTGATATTAGCCTACATAGGTGAGGTCATTCCCTCATAGCCAACCGGATAGAGCCTTGCTACTAGCAGGTGTCCATAGCCCCGACAAGGTTATTGTTACAATCCTCCTAAGTAGAGCCCCATTGCCAGCGAACATCTATAGCCCCGGTAGGGTTACTTAGATGGCTTAACCTAGATTTTTAGTAAAATCCATTTTATTATTTTTGTAAGGGTAAAATGGTGATCAATCAAATGAATTAAACAAGACCCAAACATCAACAGAATAGTGAAACAAGAAGGATTCAATAAACGAAGCAATGAACAAACACAGTGCAAACCTCTTCCATTTCTAAACTTCTGTTGTTTGCCTATCACAAATCGTCCTTTTACAGATGAGATGAGCCCTCAGAGAGTGCAATCTTTTTAGCTGTTTGTAAGAAGTCGATAGTGAACGGCTATGGTGATATGCAATGAAGATGAGCTCCAATGCAAGTATGTGATCTCAAGCTTGTGGATGACAAAAGGGTGCCAAAGGCACGCTGGTGGTATTTTTGCAGAGTAACGATGTCAAAAGCCTGGATGATTAGAATGGAAGAATGAGGTTTCATTTATAGACTTAGAAGAATGGGAATCAACGGTTGAGAGAAGATATGAAGATCAACGGCTAAGAATGGTTGAGGAATGTGCAACCAGTGGAAATGTGACAAGTGTCTCACCTCCATCATGAAAGAGGGGATTTGACAAAATTGATTGGAGAGTTAACTCCATTGACTGAACAGTTAACAGACTTGATTGATCAGTTAGAAGAGTGGATTATGGGATTGACTGAATTAATTGACCAGTGAACTGGGTTGATTGAGGAGTCAACAGAATAGATTGACCAATGAACTCAAATGACTAATTAGTTAACAGATTTGATTGATTAGTTAACTAACTTCTGATTTGAGAAGAAATAGGCCATGTGGGTGAGAGAAAAAAAGGTAATTAAATATTAAATATATTTAATTACATGTGCAACTTGATGATGTGGACAAGGTGAGGTGGAAAAGGTGAGGTGTAAAGGTGAGGTGGATTTTTGAATTTAGAACTTAGGATAGAGGAATTTGGATTAATTAAATAATTTATGATTATTTAATTGTGTAGGACACTTAGAAGAATTTTAATTAAATAAATTGAATTTATTTAATTATGGAACAGTGAATCAATTAAATAAATTTAGAATATTTATTTAATTGGTAGAAGAATGGAATAAATATTTAGAATATTTATTTAGGATGGTTTGTGTCATTTTTAGGCATATACATTTTGCCCCTCTTTGATGCAATGTTGTTTACAGTGTTGCTTCAAAGAAATCGATAGTCTGAATGATGATACATGCCCCAGTTTGCCCCTGGTACAAGTTTAACGACAGGATGCCCCATCGGGAGATTGGACGAGAAGAAGGCAGAAGGTGTGAGATGGACAATCTCACGATGAAGAAGGTTAAGTTTGAAGAAAATGGGTGAAGAAAGAGCCGAATGATACGCGATGTAAGATGGAATGATGACACACACAAGCAAGCAAGCAAGTATGCACAAATGACACAAGAACAAACAAGGTATTGCCCCTGTCAAGCGGTAAACCAATGATATACTGATAACGATATACGACAGTGTTGTCATGGCGGGGAACGATATATCCCTAGACCAACACGAAGGATAGTGTCTGGTTTCAAGAAATGAAGCATGTCATGTAAGACGTGTGTGTTGGTCTGATTTTGACAATGCAACATCCTGTATAAGATAATTGATTGATTAACTGATCGAGTTGGTTTACGACCAGACAAGGATCAAGACCACTAATTGTGATTGGATCATTTGTGCAAGATTGACTTGACTTGATTGGTATGGATTAAGGATGGAGCTTGCATTTGGATCATTGCTCAGACTGACTGGACAAGGATGAAAGATATGATGATAGATAGAAGTATGATTGATAGAAGAAAGACTTGATAGAAGAACTCACAAGCTTTTATTTGTATTGATACTCTGCATTGTTGGATCTTTATTGCATGGGGTATGGTATGGATGTATAAATGGATATAGGATGGATGCTTTACTATTGGAGTGCTTTATTTCATCATTGGGCATTTTTTTGTGGTACTTTTCTGAAATGTTGTAAGTGAATACAAGCATCGAGGTATAATTGAACCGAGATGACCTGAGTACCGCTTACATGGATTTTGATTTAGCAAGCTAATACAAGCCTCTAGTCAAAATGGAATCTAGATGACCTGAGTACTGCTTGCATTTCAACAAGCAAGGATTACCCTTGTTCGTGTTAGACCATTGATGTCCTCGATGATCTTTTACCGATCATGTCCTGAGACAAGGCTTCACATTACTAAAGTTTAATCCACAAATAGCAAACAAAGAAAATAATCATGCCCCCATCATAGCATCTCTAGCTTTTGGCATCCTTGAGTAGCATAGGAAGGTATGATAGCAAAAATCAAGACTCAAACTGTTAACCATGTTTCTGATCGACAAAGCATAGTTGCATTGATATGTGTTTATTTCTTGCCTTAATTTGCATAAAATCATGTAGAAGACCTTGGGTATTTGCTTTGCATTGGGTAGGTTAAGATGTTCATCGTCAAGATTTCTGTTTGAGGCGTGGGTTCTGCTTGCATTTGCTTGCTTGGTGAGAAGATTTACACAATTCTTATTGGGGAGGTAGACCCTAAGGGACTGACCTAGTGCCTCGGGGGCTCATTGCTAAATGGCCTTGCATACATGACGACACAGAGGCAACGTAGTTCGGGGTAAACCCTAATGGACGATGGATGGACTAGAAGAAAGACGACAAGAATGAAGAAAAGAAAAGGGGATGAATGGGACCACAGAAGAAATGGAAGCCTCGAGGGTGCATTAGATTAATGGCCTTGCCTACGTGACGACGCAGAGGCAACGTAGTTCACGGACTTGGACCATGGATGGACTAGAAGAAAGACAACAAGAATGAAGACAAGAAAGGGGATGAATGGGACCGTGGGAGAAAGGGAAGCCTCGGGGGCGCATTAGAATAATGGCCTTGCCTACGTGACGGCGCAGAGGCAACGTAGTTCATGGACTTGGACCATGGATGGACTAGAAGAAAGACGACAAGAATGAAGAAAAGAAAGGGGATGAATGGGACCGTGGGAGAAAGGGAAGCCTTGGGGGCGCATTAGAATAATGGCCTTGCCTACGTGACAGCGCAGAGGCAATGTAGTTCATGGACTTGGACCATGGATGGACTAGAAGAAAGACGACAAGAATGAAGACAAGAAAGGGGATGAATGGGATCGTGGGAGAAAGGGAAGCCTCGGGGGCGCATTAGAATAATGGCCTTGCCTACGTGACGACGTAGAGGCAACGTAGTTCATGGACTTGGACCATGGACACCGACGAGGGACACTACACTAGGCTCACATGAAGGAGACGGTATGGGACAAAACCCTGGTTGACAAGGCCACAAGGAGAGTATCGAGCCATGATAGGTAACTGTCAGGTGTTTATTGTGGGACAGATATGGGTCGAATGGGGCGAATAGAGAAAGAATGGACTCAAGGTGATTGGATTCCCAAAGATGGAGAAGGCAGTTTATCACAAGTAACACCTGTTTACCAGGTTTTCATCACTTGTTTTTATTTACACGAGGAGCTAGAGAGTAGCATGACGCCTATTTGCTAGGTTTTCATCACGATACCTATCCACGGCACCTGTTTGCCAGGTTTTCACCAAAGGACGATTTTTTTTTGTATGCTTTCTATTTTTTTTTATTTTTTTGTATTTTCTCTTTTCCATTTTTTTTTTGGTTTTTTTCTTTTTTGATTTTATTGTGCCCCCTCGCATTGGGGTTCTCCTAGGTATAGAACTGGCGGAGGTGCATGCTATTGATTGGATCCTCAAATAACTCACCCTCTGAAGTGGCCAGCTGATATGCCCCTGATCCGTAAGCAGCTACAATCACATAGGGCCCAAGCCAGTTAGGCTCGAACTTACCTTTCTTTTCTCTGTCCTGTTGATTGCGAGGGTTCTCTTTTAGAACGAGGTCTCCAACCTTGAAGCACCTTGGTCTAACCTTGTGGTTGTAGCTTCTTGACATCATCTGTTGATAGGCTTTGAGATGGTCAAAAGCTTTCTAGCGCCTTTCCTTGAGCAGTTCTAGTTCTTGTAGCCTGGAGACTCTGTATTCTTCATCTGATATGAGACCTTTCAATGACACCCTAAGGGATGGGAGTTCAACCTCAATGGGAAGGATGGCTTCAAAACCATAGACAAGGGCGTAGGGTGTAGCACCTGTGGGAGTGTGTATACTGGTTCTGTAGGCCCACAGAGCAGGATCGAGTTGGACGTGCCAATTGCGACCAGCTTCATTAACAGTCTTCTTTAGGATTTTCAGAATGGTTTTATTTGATGCCTCAGCTTGGCCATTACCTTGGGGGTAGTATGGGGTGGAGAAACGATGTTGGATTTTGAAACACTCACAAAGTTCCTGGACATCCTGATTTTTGAATGGTCTCCCATTATCCATTATGATGGATGAAGGGATGCCATATCGGCAGATAATGTAATTTAGAATGAACGAGGAAATTTGCTTTCCTGTGACGGTGGTTAGGGGAACGGCTTCAATCCACTTGGTGAAGTATTCAGTGGCGGTTATGATAAATTTATGGCCATTGGAAGAAGGTGGATGAATTTTTCCCACGAGGTCAAGTCCCCACTGGCAAAAGGGCCAGGGTGTCGTTAGAGGTCTCAACTCCTGAGCAGGTGCATGAATTAGGTTCCCGTGTATCTGGCACTGTTTGCACTTTTTGACGAACTGATATGAATCCATTTCCATGTTTGGCCAGTAATAACCCAAACGCATGAGTTTCTTAGCTAAGGAAGGACCGCTGGAGTGTGTTCCGCAGATCCCTTCGTGTATGTCTCGCAAGGCCGTTATGGATTCTTCTTCTTCTAGACAACGGAGTAAAGTACCATCCAGACCATGTCGGTAAAGGGTATTAGCTATGATGGTGTAACGGGAGGCTTGTCAGATGAAGGTCCATTTTTGGTTGGAAGAGAGGTCTGGTGGAAGAATATTGTCCTTGAGGTAAGTGTAGGTCTTACCGTACCAAGGTGAATCAGATCCTACTAGGAGGCAAATGGAATGGGTTTCAAGGAGATCATAAGCCGGTTGCCGAATGGTTTCTACTAAGAACTCATACCGTGACTCGTACTCAGGTATTTCAAGAAGAGAGGCTATGGTAGCCATTGCATCTGCTGCTTTATTCTCTATCCTGGGTATTTGCTCGAAGGAGATGGTCCCAAAATGTTCTTTGAGGTCGTCAACCATCCATTTGTATGGAATTAGCTTCTCATCTTTGGTTTGATATTCATCATTGACCTGGTTTATGATAAGCTGAGAATCACCGTAGACACATAGTGCTTGGATTTTCCACTCAGTGGCCATCTTGAGACCAATTACCAAGGCTTCATATTCCACTATATTGTTAGTGCATGGAAATAATAACCTGTAGGACTTCAGAATTGTGTCACCTTGGGGAGTGATAAACAGGATACCTGCCCCTGATCCATGGTTGGTGTAAGATCCGTCAAAGTAGAGTTTCCAAGGAGATGATGACAGAGTGAATAAAGACTCATCAGGAAACTCAAACTGCATTAGTGAAGTGTCTTGTAATGGTGCTTCAGCCAGTTGGTCCGCAATGATTTGTCCTTTGATGGCTTGTTTGTCCACATATTCTATATCATATTCACTAAGAAGCATAACCCACTTGGCTAGTCGACCTGTGAGAGCTGCTTTGCTGAGAAGATACTTTAGTGAGTCGATTTTGGCAATGAGTTTGACAGGATGTGCCAACATGTAGTGTCGGAGTTCTTGTGAAGCAAAAACCACCGCAAGGCATGATCATTCTACCTGTGAGTATTGTAACTCGTAGCCCACTAAGGTTTGACTGATGTAGTATATAGCTCTTTCCTTGTTCTCATAGTCTTGCTACGCTAGAAGAGCCCCGAGAGCAGTAGGTGTAGCCGAAATGTAGAGAATCAAAGGTTTTCCTTGGATTGGAGGCATGAGTATAGGAGGGTTCATAAGGTACTCCTTTAGCTTGTTGAATGCCTTTTCGCACTGCTCATCCCATTTAAATGGAACATTCTTATGTAGGAGGTGGCTGAAAGGTTGGTACTTGTCTGCCAACTGTGAGATGAACCTTTGAATGGCCTGCAGCTTGCCCTGTAAGGATCTCAACTGTGTTAGAGTCTTGGGTGGTGGCATGTCCATTATTGCTTTGACCTTGGCCGGGTCAACCTCTATCCCGTTTGCTGACACGATGAAGCCTAGCAGCTTGCCCGATGTTACCCCAAACACACACTTCTTCGGGTTCAATTTAACTTGGAATTGGTCCAACCATTGGAAGACTTTCTCTAGGATGTCCAGGTGTGAGTCCCTTGTGAGAGATTTTGCTAAGATATCATCAACATAATCCTCCATGGTCACATGCATCATGTCATGGAATATGGTTGTCATGGCCCGCTGATATGTAGCACCTGCATTTTTCAGCCCAAAAGGCATGACATTCCAGCAAAAGGTACCCCATGGACAAGTGAAAGCTGTTTTGTGTTGGTCCTCCGGTGCTATTTTGATTTGGTTATACCCAGAGAATCCATCCATGAGTGACAGCATTGTATGTCCTGCCATGAGGTCGACTATGATGTCGATGTTTGGTAATGGAAAGTCATCCTTGCGGCATGCTTTGTTTAAGTCTCTGAAATCGTTGCATAGTCGAACCCTGCCATCTGGTTTAGACACTGGCACAGTATTAGATATCCATTCAGGGTAATCTATGGCTCTGATGAACCCCACATCTAGCAATTTCTTGAGTTCTTCCTTGACCAAAAGGGCTATATGAGGGTGCATTTTTCTCAGTTTCTACTTTACAGGCTTCACCCCTGGATCCAATGGCAAATGATGTAGAATTAGGTTCGGGTCTAGACCCAGCATGTTAGCATATGACCAAGCAAAGATGCCTCTCTTCTTCTTAAAGAATGGTACAAACCTGGTTTTCTCTGGTGGTGTGAGAGATTTTGCGAAGTGGATAATCTTGGGTTGCTCTTCGGTTCCAATATTCACTGGCTCTGTTGGCTCCACCACAATTTGTGACCTTTCTTGGTACATATCACTAGGGAGGGTGTCAAGCATTCCATCGTCAGGTGCCACAGTTGGGTTTTCACCTTCGGATACATCCTTTCTTTTGACTGTTTTATGATCTGACACTGCCGCACGGCGGTTTTCACCGTCATATCCATTTTTTATTTTAATATTTTTGTGACTAGAAGGCTTGGCACCCTCCCCGAAGTAAGCTACGGTATTGAGTTCGATAGCAAAACTAGCTTTATGATCTCCTTTTGGTAAGTGATCCCTAAGTTCCATATAGTCAATGTAAGCATCATCGTTTTGGAACATATCTAATTGGGGGGTTCCTTGCAGGTCCCAGTCAATAAGCTCAGGGTGTAAGAGGGGAAGGGAGTCAGATGAGAGATCTGATTCATTAATGTTATGAATGAAAATGTTATGGCATTGGTGGGGGTAGTGTTCTGAGTGGTACTTTCCTCCAAGTTGTTTATCGCAATGGAATCAAAACTTTCCTCGAAAGCCATAATCTCAGGGAGGGGTAAATCAGACTCCAATGGTCTGTCCCGTTGCGTCTGTCCCTCATGGTAGGGGCTGAGAGTTTGGATGGTGTCAATCTCCTTGTCATCGTAGGAGTGCTCTGTTAGCTCGTCCCACTCATACTCATTCGACTCATCTGAATCCGCGTCACTATCCACTTGGAGTGTTTGAATTGTCTCCACAAGGCATGCATTTTCCTTGGCCTTACCTTTGCCTTTGTACCCGAGGCCAGTTGTGTTTCTAGCCGAAGAGGATGAGGAAGGTTGTATAGGTTCAACGATTCCTTCTTTTCTGAGGCCTATGGGGCCTTGTCCTTCGTACCCCATCCTGTGCAAGATAGTTTCACCCCGTCCATAGAGTTCTGTAGGGAGTCTAGGCGGCTCTTGGGGTGTGTTTTCCTCTTCAGCATAAAGCCATTGCAGGAGATCTCGCTCCTCTATCTCATCAGATAAGGTCCCCCATTTTACAAAGGGATTTGCGGGAGTTATAGGAGGAGTAGATGGCTTTGGAAAATGCCTAGGTTGATGCTTGGGTTTGCCAAAGGAGCGAGGAGACAAAGGCATGGTGGCAAGGTTGAGGCTGTGCTCAATGGAGTACTCCCCCACGCCATTTTCTTTTATGGTAAGTTTCAGTGGTTTGGGCCTCAAGGAGGAAGCTTCAGCGGTATGGTCTTATTGCGGAGTAGGGGAAATGTAGGCTCGGTTGTTGGGAATGACACATTCAGATTTTGCTTGGAAAGAATTGTAGTGTTGATAGGGGTCGGGATCGCCTTGTATGGTGACCTGCTTGCCATCGTGCGGGAACTTAATGCATTGATGATAGGTGGAGGGGACAGCCTTCATGGCGTGGATCCATGGTCTCCCTAGTAGAATATTGTAAGTAAGCTCCCGATCAAGGACTTGGCACACCACATCTTTAATTACCGGTCCCACTTGAATAGGTAGGACAACTGTTCCTTTGGTGGTTTGTTCCTCCTCGTCATAGGCTTTGATGGTAATTTTCTGTCTTGGATCAACTGCCTGTTTGGAGAACCCTAGTGCAAGGACTAGCTTCAAAGTACAAATATTTAAACTGGCACCCCCATCAATGAGAACCCTCTTGATGCGGTGCTTGTGCACGAATGCGACAATGTGTAGAGGAGTGTTGTGGGGTTGAGATATGGAAAGGTCATCTTGTTCCATAAATGAGATGGAAGTGGAAGATGTCAGATTTCCTACCATGGTTTGAAACTTTTCTTGGGCTAGGTTAGTGGGGACAGTAGTTTCCACTAAGGCTTTCTCAAGAATCTCCTTATGAGAAGGAGATAGACGCAAGAGCTCCAATATAGAAATGTGGGCTGGAGTTTTTTGCAACTAGTCGATGACATTGTATGGGCGAGAGTTGGACGGAGATGGTGACGACCTTGGAGGGGTGGTATTGATCGTGACTTTGCCACTGCAGGTAATTATACTATAACCAGTTCTGTTAGGTCCTGGTTGTTGGTTGGGGGAGATGACATTGACCTGAGGAAGACGCTCAGAAATGCAGTTAATGGTGTACTCAAATGGGACACTTGCATAGTTAGCATTACTCGACCCGCTGTTCTGATTGGGCCTGTTGTGATTGTTGTCATTATTGTTATTGCCATTGGAGTTGTTTCCGTTGTGACTATTGTTGTGATTGTTGTTATACGGCCGGTTATGGTTCAGAAGAGGATCCCGGTAGGCCACATGAGATTCATTAGAGGTATGCTGTTGTGTCTCTCCCTGATTCTGATCCAGTATATCTTGTATGACATTCTTAAGGTGGATACAATTGTTAGTCGTGTGCCCCCTTCCTCGATGATACTCACAATAGTCTTTGTCCTTCCAATAGGGAGGTTTGACGATAGGCTCATAATCACTTGTTGGCGGTAGAGAAATTTCATTATTAGCCAACAACTTCCTGAGGGCAGACTCTTGAGATTCCCCTAAAGGCGTGAATTTTCTCCTTGGATTTGAATTGAACCAAGGTCTAGGTTCTCGAGGGGGTGGCTTGTTGAGTGCACCGGTATTTGCTTCTCCCTTTAGAGTGAAGATGGGTTGTTGCTTAGGGGCTGCCGCCTTGGCGTCTACTACTCCATCGTTGACCACATTCTTGTTCTTGGTCCAAAACTTTGATTTATCTATTGTGTAATTGGAAGGAGGTGTGTCCTTGTAGAGCTTGAGGGTTCCTTTAGTGATCATAGCTTTTTCAATGAAGAGGCCCATTTCAATGACTTTGGTGAACGAGGTAGGGCATTGTATTTGAATCTGATAGCTAAGATCAGTGTTTAGGTTGTGGACGAACATTTCCAATAGCTGCTTCTCAGGCATATCGTAAGAACACTTACTAGCTAGCTGTCTCCATTGTTGTAGGAAGGCGGCGAATGACTCACCATTCTTCTGCTTGGTGTTGCATAGATCTAGCATAGATACCTCATGTTCTATGTTGTAAGAGAAGTGCATTATAAATTTATTGACAAGTTCATCAAAAGTTTTGATTCCTGGTGGGAGACGTGAGAACCACTCCATAGCTTGACCACCTAAAGATCGCGGGAATAGTCTCATTAAGTAGGTCTCGTTGTGAGCTACTTCTAAACATGCTGCAGTGAATTCTCTGATATGATCTCTAGGGTCCCCCTTCCCTTTATATTTGTCAAATTTCGGAACTCCGAACTGATAGGGGAATGGTTTCATGATCAAATTTCTGTCAAAGGGGTATGGTGCTATATCTTCCAAAGAGTAGTTCTTAGAACTTGTACCGGTCTTAAGGTTGGATATCTCGAGCTTTAGACTTTCAATTTGTTGTCTCACGTCCGCCATAGGAGCAATTGGATCTACGGGTTGCTTTCCTCTCTCATTTGTATGGGGGACCGTGTCATTTGTACTTCTCTCATGTACATGTGGGACTGTGTCATTTGTGCCCCTCTCATGATCATTGTTTGCATTTTCCATGATGGAGCTAATGTCAAAGTTTGCGGGGAGTTTGATTCCGAGACTAGCAAGATGATGGAAATACTTATGGGGGTCTTCAAGGATCATCTTCTCTATGACGCATTGGAATTTTCTATCTTGCATGTGCGCCACTAATTCTTCATGAGAAATCTCTTCTTCACCATCACGTGGTGGGAGAAGGTGATCAGATGAGTCAGCCATTTCAATTTGTTTGTTGTACTGGGATCGAGTAAGAACCATGCAAGGTGGGCTGGGATGAAGTGGACCAGGATTAGAAATTTTGGCAAGGTGCCGACTGAGACTATTATGAATGGGATACCTAGGATAAGACTTGGACAAAGAATTCTCTCGTTCAATGACTTCAAGTAAGACGGTTGACACAAGACTCTAGCCACTAGCAAGGGTAGTCGATACCAGTCTTACTGTGTAGGCCTTAGTCATTCAACAAGACTACTAGCAAAGGTACTGTGACCTACTAGGCTTACGTGAATTCACTAATGAAACGAAGAAGGCCTTATGCCGAATCGATATGGGATAGGCTGACTTTGGGACAAGAGTGATGTGGACCAAAAGTGAGTGGGACAATGGACGAAAGAGAAAGAGTTGGGTGAAACAGATGGAGATTGACTGCAAGATTGACTCTGACCTCGGAAAGTGAAACTAGGCTGAAATGGGTGTTCCAATCAGGTGAAAATATCTCCTCAAAAATAGGGCAAGTGCTCACTGTCGCAAATGCGCAGAAATAGATGCGCAGCAGAAATGGGCAAATGCGCTGCAAGTCGCAGTAAATGCGCCGGTCTGGTGAATTATATATGCACAGCAACAGTGCATATATGTGTAGCAAGTCACTACAAAAGCACAACAAGTCTTTGTAAATGCGCAGCAGAAATGTGTAAATGCACAGCTCTGAAGTTTTTGCAAAATTTTCAGTTTTTCTTCTATTTTTTGGTATTTTTTTAGCTAGAAAAGGTCTTCTTGATCTGATATTATGAATTTAATAGCAAGAAAACACAGCAAGCACAAATAATATTTTGTAGTTTTTCATTGTTTTTGTAATTTTTTTGACTCTATTTCAGACAAAAGCAAGCACAAAATCCTAGGCAAGAAATGGATTACAAGGGATTTGGGCCACTAAAACAAGAGGTATTTAATTCAGGCAACCGTTCAAGTGGTTACACATGCGGTGGCGCTACTCTCCGTTATGGAGTCTCCCAGCCTCACAGGGTTGCGCCTGAGAGGGTTTTGGGGGAGGTTGGCTGTCAGTGTAACATAACAGCACTTGTTGCAGGAAGTTTTCACCTCAAGCACAATTTATTTTAAGTGGCTTAGTAGGGCTTGGCGTTAGCCTGTTACCACTCAGGGTCGTTCCCACTTGGACAAGCGTGCATCTAAGGGCAGGCCCCTCCTAAAGGTTAAACAGATAGAATGACAAGTCTGGCACTCTGATCACCCAGAAGAGGGGAGAGCATAAGCCTATTGTCATTCGCAAGCATAGAATACACTGATTAATCCACCCTAGTTAAAAGTGAAAAATTAAATGGGCTAATCTACTCAAACAGAACTTTGAAGTGATTCAACAATATAGCAGTGGTGAGTTCAATTTTTAAACCGCGTAGCACGAGATTGTTAACTTTAAAATTCAAGTCTCATGATAAGTAATGGTTCATTTTAACTTCAGAAAGTAGTGGTGAGTTCAATTTTAAACCGCGTAGCACGAGATTGTTAACTTTAAAATTCTGGTCTCACGATATAGCAATGGTTCATTTTAACTTCAAGATCATTGATGAGTTCAATTTTAATCTTAGATAGCAATAACTTAGAAAGTGTTTGCAATGCAAGCAAGAAATAATCCAGTTACTTCTTTCCTAATTAGAGCTAGGTGAGGATTTGAATGTAAGTTGCATGAATAATGGGTTACTCCTTCCTAATTAGAACTAAATGAGAATTGTATGCAAGTTGTATGAGAATGCCTAAATCAGTCCTATTCAACACTTAGTGAAAAATAATTGTCTTCAGTGGACATGTTGCACCAAACTGGATTAACAGTCTCCTGATATCCACTTGTAGTCCACAAAAACAAAAATGAATCAAGAAGTTTGCAAATCAAATGGTTAGATGAAAAACACATAATTTGGAAAATTTCATGAAAATATGAATTTTGACAGCAAAATAGATATGAGAATCAGAATCTTCACGAAATTCTATGCTGTTTTAAAAAAAAATTCATTAAAATTCGATAAAAAATGCTAAAGTTATGGTCGATTGAAGTTGCAAGGTAAACAGGAGGTTTGACCGATTTTACCTGATGAGGTTGATCAAATGGGCTAAAAATACCTTCACCACTACGAAGTTTGTCAAATTACCTTTCCAAGAACTGTAATTTTGCAAAAATCCGATTCTCCTGCAAAAAGTTATGCCAAAAAGAAAAAAATACCCCTATGTTGACAATATTAGCATTAAAAAAAAAAAAATTAAATTAAATGAATAAATATAACCCTAATTTTTTATTTTAAAATTTTTTTAAACCCTAGTTTTTTTTGTTTTATATTGTGTTGACTGTGTTTTTTGTTTTATATTATTTTTTAATGGTTTGTTTTTTTTGTGTGCTGTGGGTGCAGGTGTGTAGGGGGTGGAGCAGCGGCGGCGGCGGACCACAGGTAGTGGCTGGGCGGAGGTGTGGTGGCGGCGGCAGGCACAGCGAGCGGTGTAGTGGCTGGGCGGAGGTATGTGGCAGGCACAGCGAGCGGCGCAGCGGGCGGCAGGCGCAGGCGGGCAGCAGGCGGGAGGCGGAGCTCTAGGCAGGGGGGATCGGGGAGAAGAGGGCGCGGTTCTGAGTGTGGGGGGGATCAGGAGTGGGTAGGCAGGGGAGAGCGAGGCTGAGGGGCCTGGGGAGGGGAAGGGAAGGGTCGGGGGGAGCAGGGAGAAGAGGGCGCGGGTAGCGCGCCAGGGAGGGCAGGGGCTGCGGCCCCTGCAGATGGTTTTTTTTTGTTTTTTGTTTTTTTTTAAATTTTATGTGTATTTATTTATTTATTTATTTATTTTCAATTTTCTGTAATAAAATAAGAAAAAAAATCTAAAGCACTGTTTTTTTTTTTTTTTTTAAAATCCGAAAACAGAAAAATAACTCTGATTTTTATTTTTATTTTTTTAAATTTTGTTTGCTGCTTTTTTTTTTTTGTTTTTTTTTTAAAAACTGAATAAAATAAATTCTAATAACTTAAATAAAAAAATGAATTTTTTTTTTTTTTTTGCAAATATCGGAAAAATTAAAAAAAATTTCAAAATTTTTCTAGTAACCCAAAGTAGGCAAATGATATGTTATTTTTCACTTGTAAGGCCTCCCGAGCGCAACGGTGGGGTCCGATTGAGCCTAAAAGGTTGTGTATGAACACTGATTTCTAGATTTGTAACAAAACACCCATGAATCTGTGACAAAACACACTCAACAAAAAAACTCAGAAACAAGATGGGTTAGATCACGATGGGCACCAAAAATGTAAGGGTAAAATGGTGATCAATCAAATGAATTAAACAAGACCCAAACATCAACAGAATAGTGAAACAAGAAGGATTCAATAAACAAAGCAATGAACAAACATAGTGCAAACCTCTCCCGTTTCTAAACTTTTGTTGTTCACCTATCACAAATCGTCCTTTTGCAGATGAGATGAGCCCTCAGAGAGTGCAATCTTTTTAGCTGTTTGTAGGAAGTCGATGGTGAACGGCTATGGTGATATGCAATGAAGATGAGCTCCAATGCAAGTATGTGATCTCAAGCTTGTGGATGACAAAAAGGTGCCAAAGGCGCGCTGGTGGTATTTCTACAGAGTAACGATGTCAAAAGCCTGGATGATTAGAATGGAAGAATGAGGTTTCATTTATAGACTCAGAAGAATGGGAATCAACGGTTGAGAGAAGATATGAAGATCAACGGCTGAGAATGGTTGAGGAATGTACAACCAGTGGAAATGTGACAAGTGTCTCACCTCCATCATGAAAGAGGGGATTTGATAAAATTGATTGGAGAGTTAACTCCATTGACTGAACAGTTAACAGACTTGATTGATTAGTTAGAAGAGTGGATTATGGGATTGACTGAATTGATTGACCAGTGAACTGGGTTGATTAAGGAGTCAACAGAATAGATTGACCAGTGAACTCAAATGACTAATTAGTTAACAGATTTGATTGATTAGTTAACTAACTTCTGATTTGAGAAGAAATAGGCCATGTGGGTGAGAGAAAAAAAGGTAATTAAATATTAAATATATTTAATTACATGTGCAACTTGATGATGTGGACAAGGTGAGGTGGAAAAGGTGAGGTGTAAAGGTGAGGTGGATTTTTGAATTTAGAACTTAGGATAGAGGAATTTGGATTAATTAAATAATTTATGATTATTTAATTGTGTAGGACACTTAGAAGAATTTTAATTAAATAAATTGAATTTATTTAATTGTGGAACAGTGAATCGATTAAATAAATTTAGAATATTTATTTAGGATGGTTTGTGTCATTTTTAGGCATATACAATTATATATATATATATATATATATATATATATATTTGTATTTGATAGAGATTTTATAAGATATTGCAATTGTAACTTCATGATGTAAGGAATGGTTGCTTGCTAAAATTAAGCTGAGAATTGTAATGGTAGCAAGGGTGACCTCTAATTTTTCACCTAATATCTACACTGGTAAGTTCAACAAACCCAAGGATTTTAGGTGTGTCATCATGAGAAACATCCTTGAATACTCAACCCATTCTTATTGAATACAAAATTTCACAAGTCAAACAACTTTCTACATTCATGATAGTCACAACAAGTTATGCATAAATTTTAAGTAATTAACCGAATGATCTAAATTTTCCATTGTCTTCAATGGTTGTTAGTCTACTCCTTCATAATCTAAATCAAAATAAAGATCCCATCTAAGGAAACACAACAAAGCAACCAAAGCAAACAGACTGTACAAATATTATACAACAAATGTACACTATGATACACATGACTGTCATGGTGCTACTTCAGGCTTGAAAATAGTGTTTGAGAAACTGTCCATTAACTGGTAATGGAACATCCTCACCAGTTAAGGTCTTAAGCCTATAGGTGTCATCTCCTAAAATCTTAGAAATTTGAAAGGGACCTATCTAGAGTTTATCAAACTTACCATGATCACCTTTCCTTTCATGTGCTTTATCCCATATCAGGACTAGGTCTGAGATTCTGAAAGCCTTAACTCTGGCTCTTTTGTCAAACCAATGCTTGACAACAGCCTAATGTTTAGCAAATTGTTCAATTGCTTTGCTTCTTTTTTCTTCTAGGTGCATCAACTACAGCAACCTAACTTCTTGTTTATTATCTATGCCCAGGTATTCTTGTGCAAACTGTAGTGTAGGAATCCTCAAGTTAACATGGAGGATAGGATCTACCCCATATACTAAGTGAAATGAAGAATTTCCTAATGCAACCTTATTTCTGGTTCTATCTACCCATAAGGCATACTTGAATAAAGTGTTCCATTCCCTTGGGGATAGTAGTTTGAGGAGAATTTTAGGATAATCCCATAATCAAAAGCCCAACTTGATAATTTAACTGAAGCAAAAGAAGACCCATTATCACATACTAAAGCATATGGAACTCCATACCTGGTCACTATATTACTTTCCAAAAACTTAATGACGTCCTTAGCATTACATGTTTTACTGCTAACGGCTTCAGTCCACCTGGTACAGTAATAAGTGATAGTTAAAACATACCTGTGGCCTGAACAGGATGGAGGATTGATTGGTTGTATGAAGTCCATCCCCCATTGAGCGAATGGGCGCATCTCCATCATTGGCTGCAAAGGTTGAGCAGCATATTTTTCTCTGTTTGCAACAACCTGACACATATGACAACTTTTAATGTGTTCAGTAGTGTCCTTAAAAATTGTGGGCCAATAATACCCTGCCCTGAGGATAGCATGAGTGGTGGCTAGGGATGATCCATGTGCAGTCCCAAATTTATCGTGCAATTCTACCAGCACCTTATCTACTTCCAATTTTTCCAGGCACCTTAGGTATATCCCCTCATAGTTTTTCTTGAAAAGGACTCCTCCCTTGATCATGTATTTTTGTGACCTTATCTTTAAGGCTCTCCTTTGTGAGGCATATAGTCTTGAAGGACATCTTCCAGTGATCAGGATGTGTCTGATGTCTAAGTACCATTCTCCATCTGTCTTTGCATTCGCAACATACTGTTGGCTCATGATATTAGGATCAATCTCTGATATCATTTGGCTCAATGCTTGTCCTCTTACTAACTTCATGGAAGTAATGTCCATATCATACTCTTGGAGGATAGTGATCCATTTAGCTCTTTTCTCACCTGGTTCGCTTTGCATTAACAACATTTTCACTACTGCATCAGGGACTACAACAATAACTTTACTTCTCAGAATGTAATGCCTAAATTTCTTAACTGCTCAAACTAAAGCAAGTGCCTATCTTTCAACATCCATGTACCTGAGCTCTACATCTCTGAAAGGGTAGCTCATGAAGGCTATAGGCTTTTCTTCCTTTTCTTCATTTCTCTGTGTTAATACTGCTACAAAAGTATGCTTTGAAGGAAATGAGTAAATGTAAAAGTCCTTGGCATAATCTGGACTGATCAAAACTAGAGCTTTAGATATGGCTTTCTTGATATCTTCAAAAGAGGCTCTAGCTTCAGGCATCCACTCAATCTTAGCATCCTTCTTGAGCATGGCGTTCAAGGGTCTGACAATTTCTGCAAAGCTGATGATAAATTTCCTAACAAATTTAATCTTACCAAAGTAAGATTTGAGGTCCTTCTTGCTTCCAGGAAGTTGTATCTTCATGATGGACTCCACTCTGTCAGGGTCAATGATGACCCCATTTTCTGTTATTAGGTGGCCCAATAATTTTTTTTGGTTACCCCAAATATGCATTTCTTGGGGTTCGGGGATATCCTGTATTGCTCTCACTTCTTCAGCATGTTTCTTAGGTCCTCTACATTTGCTCTATCTTTAGAGAAAACTGTTAAGTCATCCATGTATATGACTATGCACTTACCAATCAAGCCTCTGAAGGCTATGTCCATTGCTCGTTGAAATGTTTCCCCAGCATTTATCAACCCAAATGGCATGCGCCTATAGGTGAAGATTCCCCACTTTGTGGTGAATGCGGTCTTCAGTCTGTCAATTTTGTCCACCATCACCTAGTTATAACCAAAGAAACCATCCAAGAATGACATCATCTTAGTGCCATTCACAATTTGTAGGACCTCATCCAGAGAAGGCAAAGGATAATTATCCTTTTTAGAAGCTCAATTTAAGTTTCTGAAGTCCACGCACAATCTGATGTCGCCATTCTTTTTTCTTACTGGGACTAGGTTTGCCACCCAAGTGGAATGTCTCACAAGAAATATGATCCTGGCCTCAAGCAGTCTTTTGACCTCTTCAAAAATGATTGGCTCCAGTAAAGCATTGATAGGTCTTTGCTTCTTCCGAAAAGGCTTGACGTCTGGCTTCAAAGGTATTGTATGGGTGATGACTGATGTGTCGTAAGTTTTCAACTCATCATACATCCAGGTAATGATGTGAATATAGTCTTTGAGAGCTTGGGTTATTCCCTCCAACTCGTCCTCTATACAGAATTTCCCAATTAGAATGTTCCTTTTCTCATTGCCCTTTCCAATGTTGACCTGAGGGTACTGTCCTCCATCCGCTTTTGGAAGATCCTTCTATTTTAGCATATTATCTAGATCGAATGCTCTTTCTAGCTCTATCATTCCCTTTGAAATCTTATTGCTAGGCAGCTCTCAGATTTCTTCCTCTTCCCAGATGTGGTCTTCCATATTAATTTCATCTTTGATCTATGCTTCAAGAACATCTCTGTTGGAAATAAAGTCCAATATATGCTGGTCATCATCAAATACTTGAAGATTAGTTACATTATCAGGCATGGAAGGTATCGATACTAATTCAACCGAGAATCTTTTTAGACCAGATATGGAAAGAGGCTCTAGAGTACTCGCAGCCTAGGCTAAGGCATCACCCTGTGATTTTGCTCTCTGGGTACATGTGTGATGTTGAATGCATCAAAATCTTCTATTAAGTCCCATACCCTATGCCTGTAATTAGATAGCCTTTTGTAATTGCAAGAGTATACACCTCTTACCTATCTCATAACTAATTCTGAGTCTCCATAAACATGCAGAATTTTCACCTTCTTTCTAAGTGCAAACAGTATCCCATGAATTAGAATTTCATATTCCGTCACATTGTTTGTACATGGGAACTGCAATCTGTATGCTGCTAAGTAGGATTTTCCAGATGGATCAATGAGATCTATCCCTACTCCAGCCCCTTGTTTTGAATTGGATCCATCAAATCTAAGGATCCATGGTTTTTCTTCAATTAAAGGCTTGTCTGGGCCTTCTTTTTTCCTTTTAGCTTTGGTAGCTGCACCACTGGATATCCACTTTAGTTTTGGTGTCTCAGCTTTCTTAGCCTTCACCTTATCTGTCTTATGTGAAACTGATATTTTTTCTTTTCTCCTACCATTAGAAGAAAAATCTTCTGAACTAGGCAACGTCTGCCTTTTCAAAATATGTAGACACAATGAACAAGTAGTTTTTGAATGTGGTGCTTCATGCAAATTGCACCATCCCTCAATCAAAACATCCTCTGGGGATCTTTGCTGTTGTGTCATCCTTTGAATTTCTTTTGATAAGAACTCTTCAAATTTGGACAGATTACTGCCCCTGTCTTCATCAGATAACTCATAATCTAATTCTACTAAACAATCACTCCCTAGGGTGATTTTCTTCTTGTTCTTAGCATTACTCTTGTTACATACCAGTATCTCTTTTGTCATCTGAATAGAACTCTCATCCTGATATGTACATCCTCTTTTTCCTGCAGAAAATAAACAAAAATTAGTATCATTATCATTATTTGTAGAACTCACCACGAATGATGATGAAGACACCTCATTGTATGCTTGTTCCAACTCCAACATGTCTAAACAGGCATCACAAATCTTTTCAGAATGTGCCTCATCATGCAACCTGCACCATCCATCAATTAGAATATCCTGAATAGGTACATTTAACAAGTGGCATCGTTACACCTCATTAAACAAATGCATCTCAAAATTCTTGAAATGATCCAGTTCTATTTTATTTTTAGGATTATAATCAGATTCTGCTATTATTTTGTCATCTTGAGGGTCATCGTCATGATTATGAATGTCAAGCATCAGGATCTCCTCTATGCTGATAGTCTGGGGTTTGATGGAGTAAACTCCAGGTTCCAGATCCACATACATGATTTCATTGGTTTTGTTATATTCTGTGATCATGTGTTTCATGCGGGGTTCAACATCTATTCTTATTTGATTTGGTATCCCTCTCCAGGGCAACCACATATGACTGAAATCAGTTGACATGTATCCGTTAAGGGGTTTTGACCAGTCTCTACTGAGCAACATCCCATATGTATCAGGTATATCAACTACTTGAATATCAATATAGTACTGATTTCTGGGATCTGATGCTAACTGCATGTGAATGTGAGTTAGTTCTCCTACCACACTTACATCTGTCTTGTCCACTTGTGTCACCTTCTTTAATGATTTAGCAGGATGTAATCCTAAAGTATTGCATATGGATAGGGGCATTACATTGGTAGATGCTCCTGAGTCTACTAAACAGTTGTGCAAATTTTTACCAAACATCCTTATGGTAAGGAGGAAAGGATGTGATTCACTCTTGTCTTATATAGGGTCATGTGGGAAGTCTCTACAGCTTGAACAATAGTGGAGGTTTTATGTTTAACATTAACATCCCTAGCAGCATGATCTTTATTTCCAAACTGGCCTGAGGTATGACTATCTTCCTTTTGAGCAGGGTCATCTAATGATTTCATAAAATCTCTCTTGATAGTAGGGGTTTTAAGCAACTCTGACAATGGCAGGCTGATTTTGATCTTTTTCATTTCATCGGTAAGATAAGTGACCAACTTGTCAGACTCAGGAGGCAGATTTGTAGTTTTTGGTGCTGTGTTCTGTGGTGACAAATACTAAGTATTAACCTTGGGGAATCTAGGGTTATTACTTGCCTTAGGATCAGGCAGAGTGTTAAATTTGTTTGGAGGCAAGGATGTGGTCAAAGGGTCAGCAGATCTATTTGAGTTATTCCTCAAGTTGTAATTATGCCTACCCTGAGGTTACTGTTGATAAGCATTTACTTCCTCATGCTCAATTAATGGCTCATTTTCATCCTCAAATGGAAAAACATAGTTAGATTCAAAATCCATGGCTGATTCTTTACATGTTGAGGTGTGGTCCTGATGAGATGAAATTGTCTGCTGATAAGGACAATGCATGAAGCTTTCTAGCACTAAGGAAGAATCATATTCACAGGGGACAATTTCATTTCCCTCTACATAAGGTGGATCCCCTGAAGTATTGGACACTTCAGCTTGGAATATACTTGTAGCAATCCTGAATTGAGGATAGTTCAGCTCTGCATGAGCATTGGTGTTATGTATCCTGCACCAGTTTGTAAGTGTTGCCTCTGCAAGGTTTACTCTAGTGGTCTGTTTAGGTTCACTAGGAGGCTGATTGTCTAGGGGTGATGGCAAGGAACCATTGTTTGGCCTATTGTTCCACACTCTAGGCTGTCTAGGAAGATTATTATTTCCATTGTTATTGTAATTATTGTTGTACCCCCTATCAAGATAATTTGGTCTTTCATTAGCATAACCTCTGTTCTGATTAGGCTGTGAATAGAAGTTTTGACTCCTTAGATGAGTGACCTCAGTGGTAAGTTTTCTCAACTGTGATGATACCTCCTTCATTTCTTCTTTCTCTTCCTAAACCTTGGCTACTACACTCTCTGTCTGAGGCTTGAAAAAGGAAGATCCATTGTTATTGTTGGATTGTTCCACAACTTGAGGTACTTGTGTTTGTCCAGGATATTGTAAAATATGGCCATTTCCATTTGGTGGTGGCATGATAATGAGTGGAGGTATCTACAAAGGGGCTGGCATCATGATTGAAGGTATCATGGCTCTATTGGTCTGTTGGTGACTAGGATATGTAGGATAACCAGGATGTGTAGGGAAGGCAATATTTGGTGTGGGAGCAGGAGCCAATTGCTGACTGACTTGGATAGCTTCTTCAAAAGCTACTACTAATGTTGTTACACCAGGATGTGCTCTCCTCATAAACATGGAAGTTAAAGGATCTAAAGCTGAATAATAAATGCTCCTAACAACTTCATTTGCTATAGCATAAGGTGTTACTACCTTTGTGAGCATTTTCTAGAATCTTGCATTGAAGTTAGCAATAGGTTCTCCTTCAAATCTCTTAATTGTGGCAAACTGATGATAATTCATTGAAGGATCTATAGGTGTTCTGAACCTATCCTTAAAGGGTTTTTCTAAGGCATCCCATGAATCGACTGAACCCTGACCAAGACTAGTATACTAGCTATATGCCTCTTCCCCTAAGGAAAATGGAAATAACCTGCATACAACATCTTGATGCTCAATTCTAGCCCTACAACAAGCTTCCTTGAAAGTTCTGATATGATCATCAGCATCCTGATATGGATGATACTTAGGACAAATTTTATTAGGATTCTTAGGCAGAGCATGATATGCATTAAAATTCAGAGGTGACTCTGCAACAAAGAATGACATTGGGACTGGTGGAGGTTGAACCTGAGGTATGACAGGTTGAGGCTGGACCTAAGGTGTGACAGGTGGTCCTGTAGGTGTTTGAAACCTAAGAGGAGTTATAGGAGCACACTCTAGTGAAGCTTCTGCTGCACTAGAATCAGGAGTGTGATGAATGTCTACAGTTCTAGGTCTAAATCCCCTGATAGGTAATTCTTCAAAGAGTCCACTAGATCTGGACTTGGTATTTGGCTTGGGAGCCAGGATTTCCTAAATTTTAAGGAAGATTTGCTAGTTTACTGCATAGATCAGCTAAAACTCCCTAGTTAAGGCTATATTTATGCTTAGTCTTGAAAACATCACAAATGATCAGCATGCATAAACTTAAAACAACAAATCTTTCCATATAACATCTTGAAATATAGAGATGCTTGAGTGTTACCTTTCTATTTGTATTATCAAATTAGATGAAACCTACTGATGATGAGAGGTGGCCCTCCTTCTAGCGCCAGTTTCTGTTGATGGTGATGTTAGTCACAACCAAACACTAAACAAAAGTTACGCAACAACCCTTGTTTATCTTGAAAGATACGATGAATTTAAAGAATTCATGATCCCAAGTCTCCATTGATTAGTTCATAATCTACTGACGTTACTCAGTGGTTGATGTGTGTTGCTGTTTTCCATTTTGGGGCCTTTCGTTCATCAGTAATTTGTGCTTTCTACACATATGCTACACAAAGAGGTTACTCTACACAATATATTTCTTCAAATAATGTGTCTAAGTAGATATTTGCATGATTTCTACCATTATTTGTGATTCTTTACATGATGTTTTCAATACTACATGCATTTGGCTCAAATATGCTAATGATTTTCAGTTATCTACGAGATGTCAACATATTTCTCTGTTTTGCTTATTATTTATCATGATTTTGCAGTTATGGAAGTGATTTCTATGAAATTAAAATGAGAAAAAGGGTTAGAGAATGCAATTCCTAAAATTACTTGACTGAGATCATTGATCCACATACATGTTCCCATATAGCAATGAAGAGAAGAGAAACTAGAATCATACTTCACCAGGACAGTCCACAAATCCGCATGATCTAGTGCAAATCTTCAAAGGAAAAGTTGACAACATGTAATGAAATGAAAGTGTTTTTATTGAACACAAGATTCACCATTATGTGTCCAGAAATCAACTTGAAGATTACATAAAGTTTACAATCAGGATGTAATCTGAAGCTTCATCTTTGTTTAGTATGCTTCAGAACAAGTACATTTACAATGATCTGAAGAAAGAACCTTGATTTTTCAACAGTTTAGTCTTCATTAGTCTCAGTAATCTGATCTCCTACATGAAATTGCTACAGGTCAGATTTTGAATGATTGACCCCCTCTCTTTTTTAACACAGTAAAGGGGCTAAATATATATCTCTGAGTATCCCCCATATAGTTCTCAAAAATCCCTAATTAATCGACGGTCCGTAGCCACCCATTGTAGTATCAGATGGTGGAAAACCAATCCCACCAAAAATTTGAGCAGCATGCCCATACCGAGCGCCGTTGCAACAATAATGTCCCCATCTGCAAACTCCTCCGCATTGAAAGCCTTTGCCTCTCCCTATGCACTTGCAATCTCTCAAGATCTGATCCATCACCTGGGGTGTCCTCGCCATTAAATCCCCATCTTTATTTCCACCTGCATGTCACCACTATGTTCTCAACTTTGCGACCTTCAGCTACTTTGAAATAGTTCTAGCATCCTGCAACAAATAGCCCAGAATTAAGTACATCATCATTTCAATAACCAGCAGGAAGATCAAACACTACACTAAAATAGGCTCTAAATGTGCAAACATAGCCACCGGGCCATGAAACCATGAAAATCGCATCCCCAAACACATATATAGCATTAAAAACATCCAAGTCAACCACCGTTGACCAAAAACAAGCATTGGGCTCCAAAATGGATTCAAAAAAATCCATCGCTTTGCTTTCCTACCCTGTTTCTTGCTTAATTCCTTGTATCTTCCAATATACAAGCCGAGCGTGATACATCATTTATATCAGACTTTAATCCTTTTCAGCTCTGCGGCTTCTATGTTTGCAATGCATATCGGCTTGTATATCAGAACATACAAATGCATATGCATACAGAGAATATTTTGTTTCTAACTCTCTTTTGACATCTGGCGCCTTGTATATTTCCTTTTGCATATCAGGTTGTATCTCATGAACATGCAAACTATTCCGATCATACAACAACTTTGTTGTTTGGAACTTTCGCTTGGTGCCCGAGAGGGCATCTTTACCTTTGTATGTATCGCTTGTATATCGGCGATGTATATTTCGCTTGTACATTTAGATATACAAATGCCACAACATGCAAAGGGTGGGGCCCACTTTACTTCTCCCTCCTTGTATCTCTGATGCATATTGTGCTTGTACCTTTAGATATACATTCAGGTTTTGATACAAGCGTTTAACCAAATTTTACTTTTTCTTTGATTCCGCATTGTATGTACCTCCCAATGTATGCTTCAAAACATATACATACAAGGCACAGACATATACAAGGACTTAACCAACCTTGATAAACCTTTAGTTCCATGCCATGTACATTTCGTATATACAAACCCTAGAATATACAAGGAGTTTCTTGTATTTAATTCCTTCTTCACATTCGCACAATTTATAAGTGCATTGTATCTCGGCTTGTATGTGGAACACATAGAACGCACTAAGCATATAATGACTTAACTTTGTTTCACTTTCTTTTCAGGTCCATCCGATGTATAAGTCTTTGTATATCTTGCTTGTATATTTTTCTTGTATGTTCACCTTTACCAAACATACAAGCCGAAAATGCATTCGACAGATTTTAAACAATTATGCATTTCAACTTTTAATTGCGCTGGGTCCAACCTGCATGTACAAATAGAACATTAGCAAATGCATACAAGTAAAAAGAAAACATGCAAACACCCTTGTATGTAAACCTGATATACAAAACCCTTTCGCTTGTGCAATATACAATGAATTAACATACAAGGACCATTGTATATGCGACCCGATTTGTAAAAGACTTGTATATGAGCGACATGCAAACCCGATGGGCCATGCGATTATGTATAAAAATGCTTTTGCATATACAAACAACTTTGTATATGGAAAGCGATATACAAAGGACTTTGTATATGCAATAGCAAACCCTTCCCTTGTACATTTTACCAAAATACTCATAACTTGCAAAATATAGGGAATTTTGACATGGTTCAAAAAGCAACCCTAGCTCATTTTTGACAAGGAATTCATCTGTACTTTGCCTTGGTATTGAAATGTATTTTTTCTCTATTTTCAACAAGGTTTGCAACTTTCACTCACTTTTCCCTTTACCACCAAACAAAACAACACACACAAGCAAAAAGCAATAGCCACAACAGGGGTCCTCATTTTTCTAAGGAGTAAAATGGGGTGTGTTGTGAACATCACAACACTACCCTATCAAAGTTTGGTAGTTTTTTCAGCTTAAGGATCTTAAGGGACTTTACCCGTAGCCTGCTGCCCTGAACGACTGTGGTGCTTGGCACATGAAATGAGACCTCCCTTTGCATTTACCCACCCACCTCAATGCATTAGTAAAGTCTGTTCAGCCCCATGAACTATGCAATGCAAAATGTCACTCCTAGCACCTTTCCACTACATGAAACTAAAGCATTTTGTAAGAATGCATTTGATTTTGTCACGGTCAAACGGACTGGAGTTAACCAAAACTGAGAGAGGTTATTGTGGACAGACCCCATGTACACTTGTAGGTCCAATTGAAATGTTCCTAGATGCCATGAATTCCAAGAATTGCTCTGTCCAAGTTTGGCAGTTTTTTCATCTTAGGGATCTTAAGGGACTTTGTCGGTAGCCTGCCGCCCCGAATGACTGGGGTGCTTGGCACATGAAATGAGACCTCCCTTGGTATTTACCCACCCACCCTGACATGCTGGCAAAAGTCCATTCAGCCCCACGAGCTATGGAATGCAAAATGTCACTCCTAGCACCTTTCCACTGCATGAAATTGAAGCATTTTGGAAGAATGTGTTTAATTCCTACACGGTCAAATATATTAGAGTTGAATGAAATTGAGAGAGGTTTTTGTGGATGGACCCCACATGCACTTGGAAGTCTAAAGAAAATGTTCCCAACTACCATGAATTCCAAGAACTGCTCCGTCAAAGTTTGGTAGTTTTTTTGTCTTAGGGATCTTAAGGGACTTTTTCGGTAGCCTAGTGCCCTGAACAACTGCGACGCTTGGCACATGAAACGAGACTTCCCTTAGCATTTAACCACCCACCCTAACATGTTGGTGAAGTTTGTTCAGCCCCATGAGATATGAAATGCAAAATGTCACTCCTAGCATCTTTCCACTGCATGAAACTGAAGCATTTTGTAAGAATGCGCTTGATTTTAACATGGTCAAATGGACTGGAGTTGAATGAAACTGAGTGAAGTTATTGTGGATGGACCCCACATGCACCTATGGTCCAAATAGAATGTTCCCAAATGCCATGAATTTTGAGAAAACCTCTATCAAAGTTTGGTAGTTTTTCTGTCTTAGGGATCTTAAGGGCTACACCCATTTTATCCTTCCTCATGCATAAAACAATAATATGATGTTGTAACAAGGCTGATCTTGAGTTGGGACAAATTTGTACATCCATTATTCTACATCATAGCTTCTATTTCTTGCATCACTCAAATATTTTCAAGGCCTTTCCATGGTTTCCTCTTACTAATACACCATATTTTTTTATCAACATCAACATCATGAGGACATTGAAGAAATCCTTGACACATGAAGACACTGAGAACACTGAAGACATGGAGGAAAAAGAAGCATGAAGACATGAACAAACTCTTGTGATGAGGAAGAACCAGAACCCAATCCAACACCTAAAAGCATGACATGTTATGATGAAGAACCACAACCAAATCCAATGATCCAATGACATGAACCAATGACATAAGCAACTATGTCCTACTATTGTAACATGATAATTGTAATATGAACCACTGCTCAAGGATAATTTATCATCATATTAAATATTTAATATAAACTGTCGTATACATAATGTCATGAATGTAACATCTAGTTTACATACAAAGCCATACAAGCATATATACAAAAGTATGTACATACATCAGTAACACACAAAAGTATGTCCCAAAACTAGTTTCCTATGGACTTTTATGAAATAAGTGGTGGCCCTTGCTTGACCATGAAGATTAAGAGCCAATCCATGACTCATCCTCTCTCTTTTGTCGAGTAGACCTCTTCGACAGTTCAAGCTCATGCAGCTCCACCTATTAATACAATCAAACAATATGCACATTACTATAACCAAATGTAGATGAAATATATAACATCACATATGTAATCGATCACTTACTGCCATTTGATGATCACTCTCCATCATCTTTTCTCAAGCTTCTTTGTCCATAGTTGGACAGACTGGAGTTGTGACCTCCTGTGAGAAGCATCAAAAAGCAAAATTGACTAAACATAAATATACTAGAGGGAAGCAATTCATACTACTATTTATATACAAAACAAAGTACAAGTAACCATCTAGAAAAGTTTTATGCATACTTACAAATTAATCCAATGAACCATTTGGGTCTTCTCTACTCTTTATTGTGCCAAGTATTGCCTCATGGTTAGAGTCACATATCTTCCACAAGGTCTTATTCAAAGGTCTACCTCGATATTGTATCAAATAAACATTGGTTTCCATGACAAGGTTGGAGTAATGAAGAATCTTCCGATGCATGTCAAAGTCTTCAAACAACCAAACATTAACACTCTTATGTGGGTACCTTCTAAGCCATGTTCTAGTAACAACCATTGAGCATGTAGGGTATTCGATGTTTTCTCCATCTGTAACTGGGGCCTCCAATTTCTTTTTAGCCTCAACACAACAACGCAAGTAATAATCTATTTCCTCTTAGTTATCTTCATCTGCAATAACTGCATAAAAATGCCCTACAATGATATGTGCAGTAAATTAGATGAAATTAGTCAACATTAGAAAAATACTACAAAGTTTAAGATAACATTACAAATTTCAAATTTAACTATGCAAGTAGATATATTACCTGGTTAAATTAGATTTGATATGTGGTCAAAGTCAACTGATGATTCCATCTCTCTCATTTCCAGTGCCATTAGGGGTTGATACGTGTCAAGTGGGCTAAGATAACTTAACTGCCATTTGTCCACCCACTCCTTTGACTCGCACTCATTCTAGTCTTGAATTGTACATGAAGAACAAAAGCATGCCATCTTCCATGTATGGATACTCCATGAACCTGCAATTGAGCTTCTAAAAGAGTGTAGCTCACTTGATCCTGTTAGTGTACAATAGTCCTCATATGGTGCAATGTTAGTATCATCTATCAACCAAAAAAATCTATGAACTGAAGACTTACCTTCATTACCTAGACTCATCAAAGAATTACACCACTGGACAATTGATTTTGCATCTATCAAGTTTGCATTGTCTTTATACTTTAATTCTTCTCATGCTATGGCTCTTTTGATACATGCTCCTGCACCATCATGCTCCCCCTTTCCATGCCCGACCCCACAAAATTTCCACATATGTTGAACACTTGTAATATTATGCCTCTTGCTCAACCAATAAAAATTTCGTGAGTTCTTGAATTGTGATGTATAGTTATCTAACCATATGATATGCTGATTGAACGATATGCCCCTTCTAGCCAAATCATTGTAGAACACCTAAAAGCAACCTTGCACTAACTACGCGAAATGTGTGCAATAATCACTTATATAAAAATGATACTCCCTTATGATATTTCTGTCATCCTCTGTACTATCATTCGTATGAATGAATGCGATGTGCACAAATATAGAAACCTATGTCGAGTTGTAATATTGGGATTGAACCTCACACAGTGGCTGTAGATTGTAGTTCTTTGTAAAGTTGATGACTGAAATAATGCTACCAACTAGAAATGTGTCCTTGCATAACTTGAATTGCAAGTCCAACCATCAAGCTCTATGGGCATGTCTTTGTTGCAAATATGTGCCTAAGCGATGTTGTCATTGATGTTAACATACTCTTGTTACATTGATGTCAACTATATCTTATTTTGCTACCTGTTTATAAGACTAGAATGTTGAGGATATTGAGAAAATTAATGAAGATCAATGTATGTGGACCACATGGCTGCATAGAGAATTGTCTGAAGAAACTCCAGTCAAGATTTGAGAGATCCACATGAAGAATTGAAGAAGATATGGCCATCTAAGTACAACCAGGTTTAACTGTGTCCAGAGGAGACAGGGTGACAGTAAATTGGTTTGGATTGCTCCGCATTGCATAATTATGATTTATGGATCTAGAGACATGTCTGGGAAGTCAGTGAGTATCATCAACTGAAGTGGTTCATGGTTTGGAGGTCCACAATCAATCTTTCCAAAATGACAGTCATGGTAGACAGTGTTCTTGAGGTTCCGGATGAAGGTGCAGGTCATTCAGATGATTTAGAGCAGTGCAGATGTTTTTGTTGATTTCAGTGTGCTTGTGGAGGTCTCTAGATTGGGTAACTACTATATTGGAGGTCTACATTAAAGACTAAGCTTGTTTATAAAGATTTACTTGTTAATGTTGATGTTCTTCCCAGTCTTGGCCGACCGGATGATTCAAGTGTGTTGCAAATGGTCAAAGAGCATTTCTATGGAGTGCGATGTATTGTTGGAGGAAGATCTAAGTCTTAGCTATATTTGACTAATAGCATAATGATCTGCATTAAGTTTGGCTAACCTTGATGTTCATTCCAATGTTGATGAAGCATATAAATATCTGTTGATGAGTTGTAGAAAATTATCCTTATACGAAAATGATTATATCATAAGAAAGGTTCAAAAGCAGAGCAGAGAGGAAGAAGTGCAGAGGATCAAGAACTATAAAGGATGAAGATATAGCGAGTAAGTTGTGAAGGAGCAGAGTAGAAATTATGATATTTCAAAGGGACTAAACTAGCCATGAATAGATGCTATCTCTCAGTTTATTATCTCTGTAATGAATTTAATTCTTGTAGGCAATGAGCCTCCTGTAGGCAGTGAGCCTCTTTTTGAGCAGTGAACTCTGGGCAGTGTGGCTGAAGGCATGTGCCTTCTATTTTCTTAAAGTACTTTTAACAGGGTACAAATCTTTATGGGTTAACCCCCACCGTGGTTTTCCATTAACCGGGTTTCCATGTAAAAATTTTGGTGTTATGTGTGTTAATTTGTTTTTGCTCATGTGTTGATGTGATGCAGAGTGGGACGCAACGGAGGCAACCTAACAGGAAGGATCAGCCAACAATACAAATAGCATGACAAAAATGTCTATCGGCTGAACATCATCATCATATTTCCTAGAGACACCAACAGCATCATCACATTTCAACAGCATCATCATATTTCGGATGATCGCAAATATCCTCCTGTCGACTACTATTTACCTCCTCCGTTTGTCGCCTATCATCATCATCATGATAATCAACGGGCGCAAACATCCTCCGGTTGCACTGTTCATCGGGTGCCAAATACAAGCGGCATCATCATGATATTCAATATCACCTTCGTCAGCAGGATATCCAAATATCCGATTGCTCCAAATATCCTGATGACGTTGCACTTCAACAACTTGCCTTCGATGCTCCACTGCCCGACGATACAAGCAACAGCATCATGATATTGTTCATCCGGTTCCTCGAAACCTCCTGATGATGCTAACACAACTTCCTGCCTACGCCGATACCTTACCACTTAGTGACAACAGGATAAACTCGCATTGAGGGATTTCTTAATATCCTGATGACGATGACGTCATATCCTGATGACGATGACGTCACACATCATCCTGATGAACTCTTCAACACTTAGCCAAAAAAACTTAACTTTCACACCCGCATCCGTTAGCGATATGCGGATGATGAACTTCCCCGAGAGATGATCCTGACTGCGATATATACACTAAGTATATATCCAACTCAAAACATCATGATGCACTTGCAACATGCAAACTTCAACAACTTCACGACCTGATCCTAATGGCGATGGATTCGCAGATGACGCTGCGGCTTGCTCCGGCTGGAAACGCACATGCAGACTCCTGTGTATCCGTCCACTACATGTAAGCACTCTAAACCGCTCTACTTCACAAAGATCATGTGACGACCGGGCCGGATCACCTTCAAACCAAAATCTAACAACTTATCTTCTAGACCTAGCACATGAGGATGCTAGGCTGATTCACAGCATGCTCCTAACTGATCTCCTGAACAATGCAATGCAGAAACAGAAAACACAAATGCAACCTAAGCTATGATACAGGACCATTCCACCGATTTGCAGGATCAACCGGTGGAAGGGTTGAAAGTGCCCATTAACTTGCAAACAGAAAAGGAAATCAACACAGATACAACTGATACAACCAGATACTGCAAAAGATGAGATCTTATTCAATTGAAATTCAAAAGTCCTGAATACAGCTTCACAATGTCTGAACTGCTCTCCTGAATCTCAACTCAACATAACACCGATACATCTATCAACATCAATCTCAATATGAACTACATCTAAACCCTAACAGATCGAAGGTATATATAACAAATCCTTCGAGTACTACCAACTTCACTTCCCAGCGGCTGGGAGCTTCCAAGCGGCTGGGAGAGAGGACAGCTCAGACTATCTTATCCTGATCTCTAACTGCCTACACATACTCCTAGGCTAAACTAATACATAGCATCGGTCCAGTGGACCTTATTACATGAGAAAGTCAAACATACTAAAAATAGCCTCCTGCCCTGTCATCATGCTGATAACTATCCTATATCCTGATCATGTATGTCATCATGCGGACCTATATCCTGATCATGTGCGGGTGCTCCTGCACCATACTCCCCAAAAGAAGAAATCTCAAGTCCACTTGAGATGAGAGTATCAAGGTCGGCACCATGTTTCTGTATCTGTTCTGCAGTCATCCATACTGCTTCAGAAGTCGGCTGTCCCTTCCAAGAGACGAGGTACTCCAAGTACTTCTTGTTCCTGGTCTGTTTGACCACTCTAGTGTCCAAAATCTGCTGTATCTGTGGAGGATCATGTGGAGGAATGTCTTCAGCAACTGTATCCTGTAGGATATCCTGATCTGCATCTGGATTAGCCTTGTATGGAGTTAAATCACATACATTGAAGATAGGAGATAAACCGAGATCAGGTGGGAGTTGGATCTCATAAGCATTTTATCCATGCTTTTGCAAAATCTGACATGGTCCAACTTTCTTTTGCATGAGCTTAGTATACTTCCCTTTAGGAAGCCTGTCTTTCTTCAAGTGAACCCAAACCAAATCTCCAACAGCAAATTGAACATCCTTCTTTTTCTTGTCAGCATACTCCTTATATTTCAAGGTAGATTGCTGGAGCTGGGTCTTAACCTGATCATGAACTTCTTTGATTGCTTCAGCAAAAGCTTCTCCATCTGCACTAACAGGATCTGCTGTAGGTAGCTCTCGCAACTCTAAAATACCTCTGGGATGCATTCCATACACTACCTGAAAAGGCGATTTTCCTGTGCTCCTGTTGACAGTATCATTATATGAAAACTCAGCTTGAGACAGAATATTGTCCCACTTCTCTCCATGCTGTTTTGTCAAGCATCTAAGTAGATTCCCCAAGGAACGGTTCACAACCTCAGTTTGTCCATCCGTTTGAGGATGATATGCAGAGGAAAAAGATAAATTTGTTCCCAACTTCCTCCATAGGGTTCTCCAAAAGTGACCCCCAAACTTCACATCCCTGTCTGATATTTCAATGACAGATATTTCTGACAGGTGGTAGGGATCTTGGCATTCCCTCTGAGATAACACCTTTGTACTTATCCAATAACTCTTGGACAGCTGGGTCTATCAACCTTGGCTTCCTCTCTTTCTTGGCTTCTTGCTGTTGTTTCTTATTCACACTCATACAGGGGATCAGGGCATATGCAACTGCACCTTCTGCTGCTACTTCTTTCATGAACTGTTTGCCTTCCATCAGCATGACCTTCACTTCTTTGCCTTTAGACTTCTCCTCTTTCTCCTTCAATGGGAATAGTGTTACATCTTTACCATCTTTAGTGATTTTATAGGTGTTTTTAACACCATCATGCTGTGCCTTCAGATCATACTGCCATGGTCTACCAAACAAAAGGTTGCAAGCATCCATCTTGGTGATATCAAACAACTTATCCTTATATCCACCAATCTGAAACTCTACCCAAGCCTGCTCTTCTACAGTTGTCTGCTGACCTTGAGTAAGCCATGAGACTTTATATAGAGCTGGGTGAGGCAATCTCCTAAGCTTCAGCTTCACCACCATTTCTTCAGACACAAAATTCTCAGTAGAACCAGAATCAATCAAAACTTTACAAGCCTTACCTCCTGCTTTGCAAGTGGTTCTGAAAAGAGACTTTCTCTGAGGGGCTTCTTTATCAGGTACCTTCATGGTAGTCACTGTTCTTCTCATCATCAGGGACTCTCCACTTTCTGGATATCCATAATTCTCAGGACCATTCACACTCTGAAAATCATTAGAGCTTGTCCTACTTTGATTATCAGGTTCATTGACCAGATTTGTCCTCCTTTCTCCTGCTGAGCTTGTGGCCTTGTCTGGACATCTGCTGGCTATATGGCCTTCTTTGTTACAGTTGTAGCATCTGATGGATCCTCTGCCCTGGGATCTTCCTCTATAAGGTCTTCTGCCTCTGAAGTTTCCTTGCTGACTGAAATTCTCTCTCTGATTCTGACTATTGTTGCCCTTGCTATTATCCTGACTGGATTCTCCTTGATATCCCTGTCCATGTCCTCTGCCTCTGAAAGGACTTCTTCCACCTCTTTGTTGTCTTCCTCTTCCTCTATTGTTTTGATCTTGTTTTCTCTTCAGCTTTTCTTCCACTTTCAGTGCCAACTGAAAGCTTTTCTGCACTGTATCTGGGTTATGCAGACTCAGATCTTCCTGAATATTAAACCTCAGTCCATTAAGGTATCTGGCTACCTTTTCCTCTTCACTTTCTTTCACCTTTGTCTTCATACAGAGTTTCATGAACTCTTCTGTATATGAGCTGACATCTAGCTCCTTCTGCTTCAGGTTCTGCTTCCTCTTGTGTAACTGGATACTGTAATCCAAACGAATATAAGCCTCCTTTACCAATTCCATCATCTTCTTCCATGTGGCAACTCTACATTTTCCCTCCTGCACTCTATCATCCTGAACAAAGTTCCACCATGTCAAGGCAGCTTCTTTCATCTTTGACTGTGCTATCTTCACTCTCTGCTGTTCTGGTATCTCCTCTGTCACAAAGAAATTGTTCAAACAATCTATCCATTCCATTACTGAATCAGGGTCCATCTTACCTGTAAATACTGGTAAATCCAGCTTCACATCCATGGTTCTCCTCTCCATGGCCTTGAGGGCGTTCAACAGCGGTCTCTGGTCTGCAGGAACGACCTCCTCACTCCAATTAGGGATATCTTCTTCTTCCCTATCATCTTCTCTACCAGAACCTACTCTGCTCCTCAACTTTGCTAACTCATCTTTCAACTCCTGATTCTGAGCCTTCACGGCCTTACTTTCTGCAATCTGTTTCTTCACCAGAACTGCCAACTCAGCGTTGGTCATCCTTGTTGGAACCTCAGATGTTCCTTCTTCGTCTGACATCCTGCTTACCTTTCCAGAAGATCCTAACCTTTGCTCTGATACCACTATGATGCAGAGTGGGACGCAACGGAGGCAACCTAACAGGAAGGATCAGCCAACAATACAAACAGCATGACAAAAATGTCTATCGGCTGAACATCATCATCATATTTCCTAGAGACACCAACAACATCATCACATTTCAACAGCATCATCATATTTTGGATGATCGCAAATATCCTCCTGTCGACTACTATTTACCTCCTCCGTTTGTCGCCTATCATCATCATCATGATAATCAACGGGCGCAAACATCCTCCAGTTGCACTGTTCATCGGGTGCCAAATACAAGCGGCATCATCATGATATTCAATATCACCTTCGTCAGCAGGATATCCAAATATCCGGTTGCTCCAAATATCCTGATGACGTTGCACTTCAACAACTTGCCTTCGATGCTCCACTGCCCGACGATACAAGCAACAGCATCATGATATTGTTCATCCGGTTCCTCGAAACCTCCTAATGATGCTAATACAACTTCCTGCCTACGCCGATACCTTACCACTTAGTGACAACAGGATAAACTCGCATTGAGGGATTTCTTAATATCTTGATGACGATGACGTCATATCCTGATGACGATGACGTCACACATCATCCTGATGAACTCTTCAACACTTAGCCAAAAAAACTTAACTTTCACACCCGCATCCGTTAGCGATATGCGGATGATGAACTTCCCCGAGAGATGATCCTGACTGCGATATATACACTAAGTATATATCCAACTCAAAACATCATGATGCACTTGCAACATGCAAACTTCAACAACTTCACGACCCGATCCTGATGGCGATGGATTCGCAGATGACGCTGCGGCTTGCTCCGGCTGGAAACGCACATGCAGACTCCTGTGTATCCGTCCACTGCATGTAAGCACTCTGAACCGCTCTACTTCACAAAGATCATGTGACGACCGGGCCGGATCACCTTCAAACCAAAATCTAACAACTTATCTTCTAGACCTAGCACATGAGGATGCTAGGCTGATTCACAGCATGCTCCTAACTGATCTCCTGAACAATGCAATGCAGAAACAGAAAACACAAATGCAACCTAAGCTATGATACAGGACCATTCCACCGATTTGCAGGATCAACCGGTGGAAGGGTTGAAAGTGCCCATTAACTTGCAAACAGAAAAGGAAATCAACACAGATACAACTGATACAACCAGATACTGCAAAAGATGAGATCTTATTCAATTGAAATTCAAAAGTCCTGAATACAGCTTCACAATGTCTGAACTGCTCTCCTGAATCTCAACTCAACATAACACCGATACATCTATCAACATCAATCTCAATATGAACTACATCTAAACCCTAACAGATCGAAGGTATATATAACAAATCCTTCGAGTACTACCAACTTCACTTCCCAGCGGCTGGGAGCTTCCAAGCGGCTGGGAGAGAGGACAGCTCAGACTATCTTATCCCGATCTCTAACTGCCTACACATACTCCTAGGCTAAACTAATACATAGCATCGGTCCAGTGGACCTTATTACATGAGAAAGTCAAACATACTAAAAATAGCCTCCTGCCCTGTCATCATGCTGATAACTATCCTATATCCTGATCATGTATGTCATCATGCGGACCTATATCCTGATCATGTGCGGGTGCTCCTGCACCATGATGTATCATGCATTAAATGTTTATATCATTAATCAGTTTTGAATGATAAACAAGGATAAATTGCTACTAGAAGAAAAATATAGGGACAACTGATTCACCCCCCCTCTCAGTTGTCTGGACTAATTCTAACAATTGGTATCAGAGCCAGTTCCTCTAGAAAAAGCTTAACCACTCGAGGAGATCTAGGATGTCGACCTACAAGAAGGATAGTCCAAGATTTGATGGAACAAACTATACTATTTTGAAGAGTCACATGGAGTGCCATTTGCAATGCATGGGTGATGCTTATTGGTTGATAACTAAGGATGTGTATAAGCCTCCAGAGAAAGGTCTTTCTACTCTAGATGAATTCAGAGATGCTAAAAACAACCTTCGAGCTAAAGAAGCCTTGTTGACTGCCCTAACTAATTTAGAAAGACAAATTTCTTTGGACTTAAAACTGCTCATGAAATCTAGAAGAAATTGGAAAATCTTTATGAAGGTGATGAATATGTCAAATGTGCCAAACTACAAAGTCTGAGAGGAAAATTTGAAAATCTAAGGATGAGTGAACATGAAAATATCACAATCTACATGGAAAAGATAAATGAACTTGTGTGTGGTATCAGGTGTGCTGGTGGAACATTGGAAGAATTAGAGATTGTGTCAAAAGTGCTCAGATCTTTACCTGATTCATACAAGAATAAGGTTGCTGCTATAGAAGAGATCATGACCGTTTCAATAGTTACAAGAGATCATTTGGTTGGCAAGCTCTCAACTTTTGAATTAAGTGAATTTGGTGACTCACTTCCTAAGTCTGAATCTGTATTGAAGGCCAGTATTCATGTGAAGCAAAGATATGATCTAGCTGAGAACTCTTTAAGAAGAATAATCAGATCTAAGAAGACAAGGAAGGATTTTGAAAATGGTGAAACTGGGCTTGATGGTCTTGAAACCATTTTTTCAAAGAGATTACCAAGAGGATCAGATAAGCATGAAGGAAAGTTACCATTCAAATGTTTTAATTGTACTAAGATTGGTCATTTTGTCTCAAGGTGTCCAGAGAGGGTTTCAAAGCCAAACCGTAACAGATCTAGAACTTAGAAGAAATGCTACTATGTCCAAGAAACTGGAGAAGGAGTCACAAAAGATGAATCTGATCATGGACGTTCCACTGATAATGATTGGGTGTTCATTGCTATCAAAGAGGAAGATCTGGTGCCTACTGAACCTACTAGCTATGAAAATGTGGAAAGTGCTTTGGCTACTCAGGTTGTGGAAAAGGATGAATGGGTGATTGATAGTGGATGTTCTCATCATATGACCGGTGACAAAAGTAAGTTTGTAAGATTTGAAAAATATGAAGGTGGACTTGTGAAGTTTGGAGACAACTCAGCTGGTAGAATTTGTGGCAGAGGTTCCATCTCTTTTGATGGTAAGAATAACACTAATGATGTTCTGTATGTGGAAGGATTGAAGCATAATCTTCTCAGTGTTCGACAATTGGTTGACAAAGGTTATGATCTTCGATTTAAGGATGGAAAATGCAGAATCTTGGAAAGATCTAGAATTGAGATTGCATCCGGTACTTAGACTAGAGGTAACATCTTTCATTTAAGTATCTCTGATAAAAGTTGCCTAATTGCTCAAGTTGATTAGAGTTGGCTCTAGCATAAAAGAATGTGTCATGTGAATTTTGATAATATTGTCAAGATAAGTTCCACTCAGGCTATAAGAGACATTCCAAGACTTGTGAAACCCACCAATAGTATGTGTAGAGAATGTCAATTGGGTAAACAAAGCAGAATTTCATTCAAAAGTAAAGAACAATCATTAGGTGGTTTGTTGGAACTTGTGCATACTAATCTTTGTGGTCTTGCTAGAATTGGAAGTGTGCAAGGAGAAAGATACTTTATGTTTCTGATTGATGATTACTCCTAGGTGATGTGGGTAACCTTTTTGAAAGAAAAATTAGAAGCTCTTGACAAATTCAAAGTATTCAAGGTTATGGTTGAAAATGAGGTTGGTGTGAAACTAAAATGTCTATGATATGACAAAGGTGGAGATTTTACCTCTCGTGAATTTGATTCATTCTATCAAAAGCAAGGGATAAAAAGATAGTTATCTGCTGCTAGGAATCCTCAGCAGAATGGAGTTGTGGAGAGAAAGAATTGGACCAATCAAGAAGCATCTAGGATCATGATGATGGAAGCAAATGTTCCTCAAGTCTATTGGAGAGAAGCTATGAGTACTAATGTCTACACTCTTAACCAGGTGCAGATCAAAGGCAATTATGGTAAGACTCCCTATGAACTATGGTTTGGTCATCCTTCTACTATAAAATATTTTAGAGTTTTTGGTAGTAAATGCCATATCAAAAGAGATGAGGATCTTGGCAAGTTTGATGCAAGAAGTGATGAAGGAATATTTCTTGGATACTCCACTCAAAGAAAGGCATACCGGTGCTTTAACAAGAGATTGAAAAAGATTATTGAAAGTACTAATGTTAGAGTTGATGAAAGCAAGGAGAGACCTTCCCGATCTTGCAGATATGATTTAGATGATCAAGATGAAATCCAAACTCAAGGAAGACAAATTCAAACTCAGACTCAGATCCAACTTGATTTGGAAAACTCAGTAACTCAGGAAGATAGTGCATATTTTGAGGAACAAGCTCAAGAAACTGAAGCTCAAGTAATTTGCAAAACTCCCAGGTATGTAAGACAAATCATCTTGAAGATCAGATAATAGGAGATAGAAATCAAGGTGTTCAAACTAGAAGACAAATTGCTGAAAATCAAAAGGAGATTTGTTTGATTTCAAAGATTGAACCAAAATCAGTAAGTGAGGCTTTGCAATGATGAAATTTGGGTAAAAGCAATGGAAGAAGAACTGATGCAAATTGAAAAGAATCACACTTGGGATCTTGTTCCTAGACCTAAAGACAAAAATGTTATTGGAACAAAATGGGTGTTTCAGAATAAACAAAATGAAGATGGTGAAGTTGTAAGAAACAAAGCAAGGTTAGTATGCAAAGGATATTCTCAAGTAGAAGGAATTGATTTGAAGAAACTTTTGCTCCGGTGGCAAGAATAGAAGTAGTCAGATTATTTCTTGCATTTGCTGCTCACAAAGATTTCAAGGTATATCAGATGGATGTTAAGTCAACATTCCTGAATGGGGAATTAGAAGAAGTCTACATTGAGCAACCGGAAGGATTTCAATTGTTTGATAAAAAAGATATGGTCTCTAGATTGAGGAAATCCCTATATGGACTCAAGCAAGCCCCAAGAGCCTGGTATGCAAGATTAGATAAGTATCGGCTAAAATTAGGCTTTAGCAAAGGCACTGATAACAACAATCTTTACTTCAAGATTAATCATGAGCATATCCTAATTGTGGAATTATTTGTTGATGATATCATTTTTGGTGGAAATGAGAGCATGTGCAAAACATTTTCTAATCAGATCCAAAGTGAATTTGAGATGTCAATGTATGGTGAAATGAACTTCTTCTTGGGTCTATAAATACTTCAATCAAATAAAGGTATCTTCATATCTCAATATAACTATGTGAGAGAGTTGCTGAAAAAGTTTGGAATGGAAGATTCAAAGCTAGTGGGTACATCTATGTTAGATTAAGGACAAACAAATGAGAGGGGGGGTGAATCAGTTGTCCAAAATTGTCTTCCAATTAATCACATAAATTCTTTTCTTAATTCAGCAACATAATAATAAATCAATCATGGAAATGTAATGCAACAATTTAAGAGAAGAAACACATTAACACATATGACACCAAGATTTTTGACGTGGAAAAGTAGGTTAAGGGAAAAACCATGGGGTGACTAATCCACGATTGTATTCTCTATTAGAAGAATAGAAAGAACAAAATGGCACATGCCAATTAGGGCTCACTACTCGAGTACACTGCTCACAAGAGGTCCACTACCTATAGGAGACACACTGTCTATAGAAGAATAAGTATTACATAATTGAACTGAAGAATAGCATCTTCACCATGCTTGAGTTAGTTCCATTTAAGCTCAATACTTCTGCTTTGCCTTTCGCTTTCCTCCTTTCTACCACACTCACATCTCCACAAGATACTTTTGAAATAATTTTACAACTCCTTATTTATACAAGACATCAACTTAGGAATAATCATCCAAGTCAGCATACATTATAGAGAAAATACATAAAAGAAACATGACTAGTTACAAATAGACTTCACGTGGATCAACACACTGTCAGCCACATAGATCTGAGACTTTAATATTCCTTTAGGAACACGCCATTCTTCACAGAACATTTCCAAGATCATCCGTAGGATGTGTAACTCATCTGATCGGCCAAACTTAGGAAGAACATCATCATCCAGAAGTAAATCTTCAATTACAAGCTCAATATTCAATGCGAACCACCAACATGAATTGGACATAATCCAAAGACCTCCACAAGCTTGCCTGAATCACCAAGAACATCCACACTACTTCTGCTTACTAAAACCATTCTCTCCTTCATCTGGAACCTCAAGAACACAGTCTGTCATCACTGTCATATTGGAATAGATGCTTGTGGATCTCCAAACCACGAACCAATTGAGTTGTCACTTCACATTGACTTCCTAAACACTCCACCAAATCTGCAGAACAGGATATTGCATTTCTGGATCTCACCGGACCTATCTGTATCACTCTATCACCTCTGAACATCTGCCAAAACTAGTTTTACTTAAGTGGTCATAACTTAATCAGATCTTCATGTGGACCTCTGAGATCTTTGCTGGATCATCTTAAGATAAATATATACAAACTCTTTGAAGCACATCCTCTGATCTTCATCTTAGCTGGGATCTTTGCCTCACTGTCTTCACTGTTCTTCTCTGTTCCTGATTAGGACTAATTTTCTCAATATCCTCAGCATACATCTCATCCAATCCTTATCATCAATGTAACAAGAGTATGCTGACATCAATGAAAACACCAGTTAAGCCCATACTTTCAACAATCACCCCTTTGTCATTGATGGCAACTTATGATGTGAAAAACTATTTTAACCATTAAGACAAGAAGTTCTCCTTAGTGACATAACTCCCCCTATCAACAACAACCATTCACATGTCTTCTCTTTCTTTCTTGCTCCCCCTTTGATCAGAAACCACTTGTTTTTCACATGTCTTCTCTTCCCCTTCGACATCAATTGCAAAGGGCACATACTTGCATCAATTCAGAATCATACTAGCTGCTCCCCCTAAGTAGTAGGTTCCCATCGTCAATCCAGACTAAAAAGTATGACAATGAGATCCATCAGACTAATACACATCAGTGCACCTTAATTTAGAACCGGAGGGGTAATAACCCCTAACTTCTCCCTAAGATACTCAAAAGAGTCCTTAGGCAGAGGTTTAGTAAAAATGTCTGCAATCTGATCCTTGGAAGACACAAACTCCAATCTAACTTCATTCTTGTTCACTTGCTCTCTCAAAAAGTGAAACTTGATGGATATATGTTTAGTTTTTGAATGCAACACCAGATTCTTTGATCTATTTATTGCACTTGAATTATCATAGAAGATTGTGATAGGTTCTTCATACTCTAATCTAATATCTCCTAGCATTTGCTTCATCCACAATACTTGAGTGCAAGTACCTGCTGCTGTAATATATTCTACTTCTGTAGTGGACAGAGATATTGCCTCTTGTTTCTTGCTCAACCAAGAAACCAGTCTCTTCCCCAAAAAGAATGTTCCACCACTGGTAGTGTTCTGGTCATCCACATCTCCTGCCCAATCCACATCTATATATGCATGAAGAGAGAAATTATGATCTCTAGGATACCACAAACCATACTCAACTGTCTCTTTTAGATATCTAAAAATCCTCTTGATTGCCATGACATGAAATTCTCTAGGATCAGCTTGGAATCTAGCAATAAGACCAACTGCATTCATAATATCAGGTCTAGTTTGAGTGAGATACAACAGTCCTCCAATCATTGACCTGTACTTTTTCTGATCAGCGTTAGGAGAGTCATCATCTTTGCTCAATTTACATCTGGTTGCCATGGGAGTATTCATTGGTTTTGAGTCTTCCATCCCAAATTTCTTCAACAATTCTTTCACATATTTGGTCTGAGAAATGAAGATTCCTTTCTTTGTTTGAGTGATTTGTAGACCCAAGAAAAAATTTATTTCCCCAAACATGGACATCTCAAATTCACTTTTCATTTGATTTGCAAAGGTTTTGCACATACTATCTCTTCCTTCAAAAATGATATCATCAACAAACACTTCAACAATCAAGATATTTTCATGATCAATTTTGAAATACAAATTACTGTCAGTAGTACCTTTGTTGAAACCAATCTTCAAAAGATGCTTATCCAATCTCTCATACTAGGCTCTTGGGGCTTGCTTGAGTCCATACAGTGCTTTCTTCAATTTGTAGACCATATCACCATGATCAGATAATTGAAATCCATCCAGTTGTTCAATGTAAACTTCTTCTTCTAGGTCACCATTGAGGAAGGCAGACTTGACATCCATCTGATATACTTTGAAATCCTTGAAGGCAACAAAAGCAAGAAATAATCTAACTGCTTCAATTCTTGCCACCGGAGCAAAAGTTTCTTCAAAATCAACTCCTTCTACTTGGGAGTAACCCTTGCAAACCAATCTGGCTTTGTTTCTGACTACTTCACCATCTTCATTCAATTTATTCCAAAAAACCCATTTGGTTCCAATCACATTCTTGTTTTTAGGTCTGGGAACAAGATCCCTGTGTGATTTTTCTCAATTTGCATCAGCTCTTCCTCCATTGCTTTAGTCCAGTTTACATCATTGCAAGCTTCATTCACTGTCTTAGGTTCAATCTTTGAAATTAGACAATATTCTTCTGAATGTTGAGCAATCCTTCTTCTTGTTTGTACACCTTTGCTTTTATCACCTATGATATGATCTTCAGAGTGATTCAGTCTTACATACCTGGGAACTTTGGGAGTTTCTTCCAATTCTGATTCTTGAATAGGCTCATTCAAACTTATCTCTTCTTCCTGATTTACTGGATCATTCTAAATCTGCATTTCAGAGGGACCTTGGACTTCTTGAACAAAAATATCATTTTGATCATCTTCATCATATTCATAATACCTTGAGGGTTTTTCAATACCTTCATCAACCTTCACATTTGTACTTTCTACAATCTTCCTTAATCTCTTGTTATAACACCGGTATGCTTTGCTTTGAGTAGAATAACCCAAGAATATGCCTTCATCACTTCTAGCATCAAATTTTCCTAGATCTTCATCTCTTTTAATGTAGCATTTGCTACCAAAGACTCTGAAATACCTCACAGTGGGAGTGATGCCAAACCAAAGTTCATCAAGAGTTTTACTGATAATGCTTCTGATTTGTACTCGATTGAGAGTATAGACTGCAGTGCTTACAACTTCTCTCCAATAGATCTGAGGAACATTTTCTTCCATCATCATAGTTTTAGATGCTTCCTAGATGGTCTAATTCTTTCTCTCCACTACTCCATTTTTCTATGGAGTCCTAGGAGCAGACAACTGTGTTTTTATTCTATGTTTCTCACAAAATTTTATGAACTCATCGGATGTGAATTCTCCACCTCTATCAGACCTCAGACATTTTAATTTTAATCCAATTTCATTCTCTACCATAGCTTTGAATATTTTGAATTTCTCAAGAGATTCTGATTTCTCTTTCAGAAAAGTCACCCACATCATCCGGGAATGATCATCAATTAATAACATGAAGTATCTATCACCTTGCACACTCCTGATTCTTGTTGGACTACATAAATTAGTATGAACTAAGTCCAATAATCCGGTAGAAGATTGTTCTTTACTTTTGAAAGTGACTCTGCTCTACTTACCCAACTAACATTCTTTACACAAACTATTAGTAGGTTTCACCAGTCTTGGAAGATCTCTTACAACCTGAGTGTTCCTTATCTTGATGATATTATCAAAATTCACATGACACATTCTCCTATGCCACAACCAAATTTGATCAATTTAAACAAATAAGCAACTTTTACCAGTACCAACTAAGTGGAAGATATTACCTTTAGTTTGAGTACCGGATGCAACCTTTGTTCCAGAACTTTCAAAGATCTTGCATTTTCCATTTTTGAATCAGAGATCATAGCCTTTGTCCACCAACTATCCAACACTGAGAAGATTGTGCTTTAGGCCTTCAACATACAGTACATTATTGGTTTTGTTCTTTTCATCAAAAGAAATAGTTCCTCTACCTTTGATTTTGCCAGTAGAATTATCACCAAATTTTACCACTCCTCCTTCATACCTTTCCAAATCTATGAATTTATTTTTGTCACCTGTCATATGGTGAGAGCATTGTTGGTTATGATGTTAGTCATAAACAAGCATAGAATAAAAGTACACATTAACCTTTTTTCATCTTGAAAGATATGATGAATTCAAAGAATTCATGATCCCAAGTCTCTGGTGATTAGGTCTTAATCGTCTGAAGTCACTCAGAGGTTAATGTGAGTTGATGTTTCCACTTTGGGGCCTTACGTGAAAGTTCAACATCATCATGACACTCCTGCAGAAATTCTTTATAGAGAAGTCATATTATACAGTTATTTGGTGAAAAGATGTAGAAATACTTTAATCTTTGCATGATATTTTCAATTGTGCATGCTTTGTATTCAAATATGCTAAATATTTGCAATTATCTACGAGATGTCTGCATATATGTGTTATTTGCTTAAGATCATCAATTATTTGCAATTATGAGGATGAAATGCTCTGAAATTTAAAAGAAAATGAAGAAATGCTTCTAATTAAAGTTGAACCTTTAGCTTTTGAACCACAGGTATATTAGATACTGTCATGAAGAGAAGAAAACCAAACCACATTTTCACCAGGACATTCCACAGCTAGATATAGTTGATTCTAACTTCAAAGGAATTTGTATGAAGACAACACATGTAAGTAGACATGCACTCCAAGGGATGCAGCAAATCACCACATATATCTAGAATTCATACACTGATTACTCAAGATTTACTATGAATTGTAATCGACCTAGTCTTCTCATTCATTAAGCATGCAAAAATATAAATGTATACAAAAACTTTGAAATGAGCTCTGAATGTTTCAGCAGACGGATTTCAATTAAGTTTCAAATGTTTACAATGAGGCATTCCATCACCTTTTATAGAACAACGTGAGGAATCTGTTACAAAAAGATCCACGATCTTGATTTATCAATACACATCTACGGTCATCATTCTCTTGACTTTGTCAACCTCTACAAAAATGGCACAAGTTGCCAGCTGGCAACTATCTGGACTACTTATGCTGTCCCCTTATGGATTATCCTCATCATGCTCCTCATCTAATTCATGTGGATCATCATCATGTGCATCGCTCCCTGAACTTTCATTATCCTGATGATGATGATGCCACATATGAGGCTGCATGGTGCTCTGGACTTGTTCATATGACTGCACAATTGGGTCTATTGCTCTGTCGTCTTCAGTTTTTGCTTTGATGATGGCGTGTTTGTGTGCCTCATATTTATTTCTACTACTATCCAGTTTGTCTTTCCTATCCTGCAGTGTCTCATTGTATTTCTCCATCTTGACCTTAATTCTCATTATTTTATTTATAACTTCTTCCGTCAAGTGGACAAGTGGACCATCTGCCTCTAATTGGAAGTTACTGTGTAGAGCTTTGATGGCAGACTCTTCATCTTGATTTTCTATTTTTCCTTCCACTTTTCCTTCCAATGTTTCTAATATTTCTGCCTCTTCAGCCATCAAATCATGTAACTTCATGCTGATATCTCTCAGCTTATTATTGCATCTTCTGAGCACTCCACATTCAAACTGAATGTTTTTATACCAGATGTCCACCAATAATACGGTATGGCTGTTCAGTACCTGCTTACTGATAAGCAGTTGAGGATTTATCCTCTTTATTTCTCCTAGGAGATTTAATACCTTTTCCAGTTTGTAGGACCTTTTCCCTGTCTGCATTTGCAATTTATCTACTTTGGTCCTGGAGTCACTAAGAATGCTCCATCTCTTCAAGGAGGCCTTTACCATTTCTTCTGCATCATCCAATGTGGATGACATCCATCTCCTTATCACAGATGCCTCATGTTTCATGAGGTCTAGTTTATTTACTTCCTCTTGAGAAATAGCAGTCAATAGGACTGCATGTTCAGTTGTAGTATCATCAGGATTAATCAGCCTCCTTATGTAGGCTTGCAACTGAGCAATGTGCTCTTTGTGTTGCTTATTTTTCTCCTTCTCTCTTTTTACCTTTTGAATTAAATAATCAATTATGTCTTTGCCCTCTTGACCTTCTTGGTCCTCATTGGCAAAACCTAGATCCACTGTGCTGATTTGGAATTCATCTAAGGTAATTTTACCTTTTTCTTTCTCCACCATAGGTATTGCAATTTGTGTGGTCCTCCTCCCGGTTGCTGGATCTCTCTTGATGGCCAAAGTCATTCTGGCCTTCCTTTTAGGATTCATTATATCCCTAGAGAACAAGGTGGAGACATCAAATTCTTGGATTTCAAAATCCTCTTCTATATTTACCTCTTTCTCTAACCACGGAGGCACCTGATCATGTTTTTCTGCATCATCATGATGTTCACCTATGTCTCCTATTTCTATCAGTAGATGTGGTGGAGATGGTGATTTTCTTATTTCCTCTTCTTGATACTCACTTCGCTGTTGATCCTGTGGCACATTTTCCTATTCTGGAACTTCCTTCCTTGGAGGAGCATCTTCTTGGTGTGGGGAATCTTGTGGTGCATCTATATGTTGATCATGATGATCATGATCCTTCTCCATCATTACTTCATCTGTTTTCAACTCTTCCCCTTGTGGTACATCCACTACATTGGATACTGTGGATTTTGCCTGAGGTGCTAGCGTTTATTTTGCAGCCATTGTTTGTTCTGGGCCTGCACTATCAACCTCTTGTGTTTTGGCAGTAGGATCCTCTATTGTTTTCTCCTTTTCATCAGCCTTCCTTTCCTGAACCTCTACTATAGCAGGTTCCGCTGATGTATCCTGTGGACCTTGTTGGCCTAATTCCAGAGTATGGCCTTTTGATTCTGCCATCTCTATTTCTTCTGCTAGGTGCCCTTTGTCAGGTGATCCTATTGGATGTTCAGGACTTGCATCCTGTTTCTCTGTCAGGTCTACCACTACAGGCCTTGTCACCTCTGCAATTAATGTTTCCAGCCCTATTTCCTGGGCTACCTGCTTTGGGCTCTTTTCCTGTTCTACCTCCTCTTGCTTCATTTCTTCCAGTATCATTTGAACTGGTGGAGGCTTGTGAGGGGTCATGCTTGTTCCAACAGCAAGTGTCTCCATCTTTTGTGCAACCACCTCTTGTACAACCTCATCATCAAACAAGTTGATTGTCTCATCTAGCGAGATGTGACCTTCTGCTTGTGTCTGAGAAGCTTCTTTCTTCTATTCCTCTGTAAGTTTAGTTTTGAACTTGACAATGGTAGGAAGTGGAACATTATGCTGAAGTTCCTTAGGTACTTCACTACCTGCCCCTTGTAACAATTTGGGGGTTGTCTTATTTCACCTCTCATAGAGGTTCTTTGTTTCTTAGGTGGGGTGGACACCAGCACCTATGGAGCTTTTCTTTTCCTCCTTATTATAAATGGAGCCTCTTCTTCTTCAGGCTCTTCCTCCATGAGGATATCCTCTTCTCTTGGTTTTCTTGAGGATTGACCCTCCTCTAGGGTCTTAGTGATTCCAACCTTTGCTATCTTACTCTTCTTGGACTTTTCTTTCTTTGCCCTTGGAGGGGATGCTTATTTTGATCTAGATCCTGATGCTGCTGCCTCCTCAGCGTTGAATATTGCTCTTTCAATGATAAACCCTTTGGGTTCCTTCTCTATTTTCTTGCCCCTTTGGGGTCTTTTGCTCTGTTGTTGCTGTGGAGGTAGCTTAGCTCCCTTAGTCTTCCTCTTTTCATTCTAGAAGTCATCATATTCATCCCCAGGAATATCTTGTCCCTTCTTCTTGTTGTCCACCGTAATGGCAATACCTTTCTTCTTCAGTGCCTCTACCTACTCATCAACCCAAGCTTGAGTTAGTTGTATGGTCCTGGCAATGAAGGGGTCCAAGGATATCTCTTCCTATATAGTGAGGTCAGGTGCAGAGATTGTATCATTATATATCTTCTTTTGCTCATATTCATCTGCAATTATCCTGCCATCATCCTTCTTCAATTGTTGGGGAATGGGGATGCTATCAAAGGTTCTTATTTGATTCAGAGTTAGCCTTTGATATCTTCTTCTCCTTGCTTCTGCCTCATCTTCGCAGTCAGCCCAGAAGTCCTCTAGGTGCCTCTGATGAATAGGCTTTCCTATTATCTTTTACATCCTGCCGTAAGGATCATATGGTCTTGTTAGTGGAAAAGGCTGCAGATTCATTTTATTTAGGGTGACCATCACCTTCTTTATATTGTCTGAATCGGGGCACATATAGTAGCCAATGCTGACTAGGAACAAAATTGGTGGCAGCTTCTTAGCGTCCTTGTATATTTTTATCATCGTGGAGCCCTACCTGATGAACTCCATTAGTATTACTGCATCAGTGGGATACCTCGGCAACATTAAAGGATGCCCCTCAAAACCTTCAATTCTTATATACGAAAAGGTGGCAAATTGTATATACCAGGCTCCATGCCTGTAAACTATCTCTTGAGCCTCCATGCTCAATCTCTTTGTTTTGTCCTCCTCCATGGTCCTCACCAGATGCATGGAGAATGCATCATTGACCAGTTTGTAATCTTTGAGGTAATTGGCTCTTTGCAGCTGGGGATGATGATCCCAGATATGCACAACATTAGTGCCTGTAAGCTTTCCGTCTGTAACTAAAGCATCAAAAGTGCCATTGTAAGCACAAGAATAAACAATATATGACGACATATAGAATACACAATTTGAACCTCCAAGGTTCATCAGCTACTCATGCAGAGCATCACTTATTAGCTGGCCCCATAGTGGCTTGATATCTGAATACAAGCACATCATGATTATTCCATACATCCAATCCTTGAAACTACCAGCATCAGGCTGGCCTGTTACTCTGTTCAGGAGTGCAATCATATACTGATATTCATTAGCAAAATCATACTTAAATAGGTGCACAGGAAGTTTGGCTGCTGCAGGATATGTGTTGTTCTCAGCCCGCCATTGATACATGTTCTTCCTAGCCTGCTTTTTATTGTTTTCATATTATTTTTCTGACTTCTTTAGGTCTACACTTTTGACCTTGCTACCTAGCGGCAATCCAAATGTCTGGGAGAGACCCCTGATGGATAGGTCCACATATATCCTCCCATGTTTCATCACTTGCCTGGTTTCTGGGTTATGATTCCTGGCACACTCGATGACTAGCTCCAGAGATTCCATAGAGTATGGAAAACTGGCAGCGTTCCACATTCTAGATACGAATACTGCATCCAGCACTGGACTCTTGTCATTCCCATCATTCAGCCTAGCTGACCAGGCCTCCAAATTGGTGCTCCCCTGATGGGTATCTATAATTGCTCTGTATTTAAACAGGATGCCCCTCTGAGAAGAGAACATGGGCCTACTGAATTCTTCCTGACACTTAACTAACCTCTTGTCAGCCATGAGTACCTGCAATTAACAAAATCTCATCTCACGACAGGTATACATATGTATGCATATTGCAATTAACTTCATAAATCACCATGCCTATTGCATCTTTTCAACATTACTTAATCATATGGATGCATAAACCAGAGCTTACATCATCATACCTGAATAAAAAAAAACATGATGAGGGCTTCATTTACTTACCTGGTTATGCAGATTTCTCTTTTATACTAGTGGGCTGCTAACAATGCTCTTAATCCAACTGATGATCCCACACTTCCTTCTGTCTGTGAGCTCAAATCGTGCAACTATCACCTGTATGAGTATATGGAAGCCGGTGCTTTGTAAAATAATTTTATCGCAAGGTAAATGTAAAAATGATGGTTGAATTACCTTTTAACCTTGCAATTAGGGTAAATTTAGGGCAACTCTGACAAATTAGATTGTATTCATTGATTATCCATGCGAAAACACAGGATCTTGCCAAGTGTTTCATCAGGTTCTGGGGTCGGCGGGAACCACCTACCATGTCTGCGCGCATTAAATGATAATGGCGGCAACGAGAGTGGGGGATATCCATATGACAGGATATCATGAAGGCAGGATGATATTCACAAATATTGGGTTGAGTTTCAATGTCATCCTCCTCCATCAAATTGGAATAGTTATCGCGACAAGATTCAGGTGACAAAAGCACCTTTTGGTTATGTTTAGTACCTCAGGAGGATATTTCGATGTATCGAGTGATGTTTCAAATATGATGATGACAGGACAAACTTGCATGTCTCTCTTTTGGAATATTAGGATGACATCATCCTGATATTCATTCTTTGTATCAGAAAGGCATCATGACATCATCGTCATGTTATGTGAACATGATCATGTTTAGAAAATATCCTGTCAAAATGTAAATGTGATGATGATGTCATCGTCATGTTTGTTTCTTCGTTTATCAGATTTGGATGATGTCATCAGGATATTAGCTTATGGTGATATTTCGCGTCAGGAAGATATTAAGAAATATCGGGTTACATTTGGAAATATGACACCCATGATATATAAGACTGTTTGACGGGGAAGATTTCTACCACTTAAGGTTGACGCCTAGATGTTTGGACCGCATGACTTATCGGGTGATATACCAAGATTAGGATGATCTTCAACAACATGACTGATGTTATAAAAAATATGATCCTCCTCTTGCAAATATCAGGTTTGACCAAAACTTTGACTGTTCATAACTCTCACATCCTGATGAATACCAGGGTGATGTAAAAGGCAATCCTACATGGAATTTAACACTCTTTCCAAATATAAGGTCATAGAAATGAAATACGAATTTTGACAAACTGACCTCATGATGATGACTTACCTTATCCTAACTCTACATGATGATGCACATGACTCACTTTTACCAAACCGCCAAAAAGCAGACAACACCTACCAAGCCAAAAAGTTGGGTCCCTATTTTGCCAAGTCAAAATGGGGCGTGTTGTGTAACCACACAACAACTTGCCACCAAAGAAAACAAACAAATTCCAGTGATTCAAGTGATGTGATCACATTCATCTATAGTATTCTAATTCTGTCTAAGCATAGGCATCATGATCTTTTGATTGATAAAATTTCATCATGGCAACAATGCTAACAAAGGATCAGGTGTGTGCTTATGATTAATTATCCTCATCTTGAAAGCAAGTTGAAAACATAAGTAACTATTGTTAAACTACATAGTTGGAGATCATCCCTCATAGCCAACCTGGATAGAGCCTTGCTGCCAGCAGGCGTCTATAGCCCCGGCAAGGTTATCTATACAATCTCCCTAAGTAGAGCCCCACTGCCAGTAGGCGTCTATAGCCCCGGTAGAGTTACTTAGATGGCCTAATATAATTATTTGTATTTTTTTTTATGTATCTGATATCATCATGTCAGCTCATTTGTATAAGGTATAGTCACTTATAGCTTTAGGTTGGAGATTATATTGGTAGCAAGGGAGTCCCTTTAGATTTTTCACTTAACACCTATACTTGTGTGTTCAACAAACCCAAGGCTGTTAGGTGTTTCATTGTGATTGATTCACTTTGACCAAAGAAAAGGCACCCTAATGAAAATATATCACAAACCTGATCATGATTACTTCTTAGGATGAATCATAACCTATATCTAAATGTGATCTCATTACTTGAATCCTAACAATTTAGTTATTTTCTGGGGTGATGAAGTGCATCATTTTGACTAACCAGAACAATGTCTCAACCAACGAAACAAAAAAAGCAAAACAAACAAACTGTACAAACAACTATACAAATATACAATATGATACATATGACTGTCATAAAATCATTTAGGCCTGGAAATAATGTTTGAGGAATTGTCCATTGATTGGCAATGGGACATCCTCACCTGTCAGGTTCTTAAGCCATTAAGTGCTGTCTCCTAATATCTCAGAAATTTGGAAGGGACCTATCCATAATCTATCAAACTTACCATGGTCACCTTTCCTCTCATGGGCTTTATCCCACATCAAGACTAAATCAGATATCTTGAAAGCTTTAACTCTGGCTCTCTTGTCAAACCAGCGTTTGACAACAGCCTAATGTTTTGTAAATTGGTCAATTGCTTGACTCCTTTTTTCTTCCAAGTGCATCAACTGAAGCAACCTAACTTCTTGCTTATTGTCTATGCCTAGGTATTCTTGGGCAAACTACAGAGTAGGAATTTTTAAGTTTACAGGGAGGATGGGATCCACCCCATATACTAGTTGGAAAGGCGAGTTTCCTAATGTAGTTTTTATTCTAGTTCTGTCAACCCATAAGGCATACCTTAGAATGAGTTCCATTCCCTAGGGTTCTTCTCTATTAATTTTCTTATGATACTCAACAAATTTTTATTGGTGGATTCTGCTAATCCATTCCCTTAGGGATAATAGTTGGATGAAAACTTAAGTATAATCCCATGATCAAAAGCCCAACTTGATAACTTGGTGGAAGTGAAAGCAGAACCATTATCACTTACCAAAGCATAAGGAGTTCCATACCTGGTGACAATGTTACTCTCCAGAAATTTAATGACATCATCTGCAGTACAAGTTTTTGCTGCTAATAGCCTCAGTCCATCTAGTACAATAGTCAGTAATTGTTAGGACATACCTATGGCCTGAAGAGGATGGAGGATTGATTGGTCCTATGAAGTCCATGCCCCACTGTGCAAATGGGCGCTCTTCCATTACTGGATGCAAGGGTTGTGTAGTATATCTCTCTCTATTGGCGGCAACCTGACAAATATGACAACATTTAACATGATTAGCTGTGTCTTTAAAAATCGTAGGCTAGTAATATCCTACTCTAAGGATTGCACGTGTTGTGCCCAAGGCTGATCCATGTGTTATTCCAAACTTGTCATGTAGTTCTGACAGGACTTTATTTGCTTCTGGCTTCTCTAAGCATCTCAGGTATATTCCTTCATAATTCTTCTTGAATAGGGTTCCTCCCTTCATCATATACTTTTGGGATCTTATCTTTAAGGCTCTTCTCTGTGAAGCTTGCATTCTTGATGGACATCTTCCAATAATTAGGATGTGCTTGATATCTGCATACCATTCTCTATTATCCTCTTCATTAATAACGTACTACTGACTGGTGATGTTTGGGTCAATTTCAGATATCATTTGACTCAGAGCTTGTCCTCTTACCAGCTTCATTGGTGTAATTTCCATGTCATACTCTTGTAATACAGTAATCCATTTAGCTCTTTTTTCACCAGGCTCACTCTACATCAGTAGCATCTTCACTGCTGCATCAGGTACTACAACAATCACTTTGCTTCTTAGTATGTAGTGTCTGAATTTCTTTACTGCTATGACCAATGCCAATGGCTGTCTCTCAACATCTACATATCTTAGTTCAGCATCCCTGAAAGGACAACTCATGAAAGCAATTGGTTTCTCTTCTTTCTCTTCATTTCTTTGAGTTAACACTGCTGCAGAGGTATGTTCTGAAGCAAATGAATAGATGTAGGAATCCTTTGTGTAATCTGGACTAATGAGGACAGGGGCATCTGAAATGGCTTTCTTTATATCTTCAAATGCAGCCTTGGCTTCTGGTGTCCACTCAATTTGTGCATCTTTTTTCAACATGGCATTTAACGGTCTGACAATCTTAGCAAAGTCGGTGATGAACTTCCTCACAAAGTTTATCTTACCAAAGTAAGATTTAAGTTCTTTTTTGCTTCCTGGAAGTTGTAACTTCATAATAGACTCCACCCTGTCAGGATCAATGATAATTCCATCTTCTGTGATTAGGTGGCCTAGTAACTTTCCTGTTGTCACCCCAAATATGCACTTCTTGGGATTCAAAGATATTCCGTACTCTTTGCACTTCTTTAGTACACTTCTAAGATCAGCGACATGATTCCCCCTTTCCTTGGAGAATACTGTCAAGTCATCCATGTAGATGACTATACATTTTCCTATTAAGCCTTTGAAGGCTATGTCCATTGCTCGATGGAATGTAGCTCCAGCATTTATAAGTTTGAATGGCATACGTCTATATGCAAATATCCCCCACTTTGTGGTGAAGGTAGTTTTCAATCTGTCACTTTTATCAACCATTACCTGGTTGTATCCTGAAAAGGCATCCAGAAAGGACATCATTTTGGCTCCATTTACAATCTGTAGAACTTCATCTAGTGAGGGTAAAGGATAATTATCTTTTTCGAATGCTCTGTTCAGATTCCTAAAATCTACACATAACCTAATGTCTCCATTCTTCTTTCTAACTGGCACGAGATTTGCCACCCAAGTGGAGTGCCTCACAGGAAATATTATCCTGGCATTTAACAATTTCTTGACTTCTTCAAGAATTATTGGTTCAAGCAAAGCATTGACTGGCCTCTGCTTCTGTCTGAAAGGTTTAGCATCTATTTTGAGAGGTATAGTATGAGTTATGATAGATGTGTCATATGTCTTTAGTTCATCATAAGTCCATGCAATCACATGTATGTAATCTTTGAGGGCCTGATTTATTCCTTCTAACTCTTCTGATGTGCAAACCTTACCTATCAAGACATTTTTCTTGTCCTCATTTTGTCCAATAGTCACTTGTGAATATTGACCTCCATCTGCCTTAGGCAGATCCTTTTGTTTAAGCATATTATCCAAATCAAAAGCTCTTTCCAATTCAATCATACCTTTGGGAATCCTATTGCTAGGCAATTCTAATATTTCATCTTCTTCCCAGACATGATCTTCCATACCATTCTTATCTATGATTTGAGCATCAAATACATCTCTGTTTGAGATGAAATCCAAAATGTACTGATCATCATCAAACACCTGGAGGTTGGTCACATTATCAGGTATTGAAGGTACTGACACCAGTTCTACTGAAAATCTCTTTAGACCAGATATAGATAGTGGCTCCAATTTGCTGGCAGCTTGGGCAAGTGCATCTACCCTATGGTTTTGTTCTCTTGGCACGTGGGTGATATTAAAGGTGTCAAAGTCCTCAATCAGGTCCCACACATGATGTCTGTAGTTGGATAGCTTCCTGTAGTTACATGAGTAAATTCCTCTTACTTGCCTCACAACTAGTTCTGAATCTCCGAAGACATGTAGAATCTTTACTTTTTTCTTATGAGCAAACAGTATCCCATGAATCAGAGCCTCATACTCTACTACATTGTTAGTACAGGGGAACTGTAATCTGTAGGCTGCCAGATAGTATTTTCCTGATGGATCAATGAGATCGATTCTTACCCCAGCACCTTGCTTGGATTTGGATCCATCAAACCTTAAGATCCAGGGTTTATCTTCAGCAGGACGTTTAGCTGAAGTTTCTTTTCCTTTTATAGCTTTGGCTGCTGCTCCGCCTGATATCCACTTTAACTTAAGGATGTCATCATTCTCAAGTTTCTTCTTTCCTTTCTCTTGTGAGCCTGATGGCTTTTCTACTTTCTCTTTCACTTCAGCAAGAGGATGACCTTCTGGATCTGTAGCTGTATACTTTTTCAAAATGTGTAAACATAATGAATAGGTTGTTTCTGAGTGAGGTGCCTCATGCAACCTACACCAAACTTTAATTAAGACCTCCTGGGGAGATTTATGCTGTCGTGTCATCTTCTCTATTTCTTTTACTAGAAATTCTTCGAACTTAGTCAGCTTACTACCTTTGTCTTCATCAGACAATTCATAATCTAGCTCCATAAAATAATCACTCCCAGGGGTGATCTTTTCTTTCTTTTTATCGTTCATCTGGTCAAACACTAGAACTTCATCTGTTTTCAGGATATGATCCTCATCCTGATCTGTCAGCTCCTCTGTTCCTGCAGAAGACAGGTAAGAATTAGTATCATCGTCATCATCAAATGTAGCATTTACCTCAGAATATGATGATGATGTCTCACTACATGTTTGCTCCAGCATCATCATATCTAAGCATGTTTCGCAAGTCTTTTCTGAATGTGCTTCATCGTGTAATCTACACCATTAATCAATCAAAATATCATTAGTAGGTATATTTAACAATTGACAATGTTTTACCTGATTAGTCAGATGTATCTCAAAGTCTTTGAAGCGATCTATTTCGTTCTCATTATCAGGATTATTATCAAGTTCTACAACTAGCATGTCCTCCTGATGATCATCATGATGATGATGATGAAGATCGAGCATCAGGATATCTTCTATTTTGACAGTCTGTGGCCTGATGTAGTAAACTCCAGGCTCTACGTCTACGTACATGATCTCATTTGTTCTTTTGTACTCAGTGATCATATGCTTCATTCTCGGCTCAGCATCAATCCTGATCTGGTTAGGTATACCCTTCCATGGTAACCACATGTGACTGAAATCTGTGGACATATATCCATTAAGCGTTTTGGACCAGTCTCAGTTGAGCAACATCCCATAAGTATCAGGTATGTCAACTACCTGAATGTCAATGTAATACTGGATCCGAGGATCTGATGCTAGTTGCATGTGGATATGAGTTAACTCCCCTACTACACTTACTTCCATTTTGTCCAGCTGTGTCACTTTTTTTAGGGATTTAGCAGGATGTAATCCTAAGGCATTACATATTGACAAGGGCATGACATTCATGGAGGCCCCTGAATCAACCAAACAGTTGTGCAGATTCTTACTGAACATTCTTATGGTGAGGAGGAATGGAGGTGATTCAATTTTGTCTTTATACAAAGTCATGTGAGAGGTTTCTGCAGCTTGGACTGTAGCTGACACTTTAGGCTTGATAGTATTATCCCTAGCAACATGATCTTTGCCATTGGATTGACTTGAAAGATGCCCATCCTCTTTAGGAGTAGGATCATCTAGTGACTTCATGAATGTTTTTTTAATTGCAGGAGTTTTCAGTAACTCAGACAAGGACAGGCTGATCTTAATTTTCTTCATTTCATCTATGAGATAATTGACCAACTTGTCAAATTCATGAGGTGCATTTACAACCTTTGATCCTATGTTCTGAGGTGACAAGTATTGAGCATTTACCTTGGGGAACCTAGGGTTATTGCTAGCTTTAGGATCCGGAGGTGTGTTGAAGTTGTTTGGAGGTAGAGATGATGTGAATGGACCAGTAGGTCTGTTGGCATTACTCCTCAAGTTATAATTATGCTTACTAGGATATTGCTGCTGGTATGCATGCACTTCCTCATGTTCTCTTGCAAGCTCATTTTCATCCTCAAAGGGGAAAACATAATTTGTTTCAAAAGTTAAGGTAGATTCCTCACTTGTCTGGTTATAACTCTAATGAGGTTGATTAGTATAAGCTTCCAGCACAAAAGTTGAGTCATATCCACAAGGAACAATCTCATTTCCTTCTGCCTAAGGTGGATTTCCAGAAGTGTTAGACACTTCAGTCTGAAAGATGCTAGCAGCAATCCTAAATTGTGGACAATCTAATTCTGCATGTGCATTTGTATTATGGATCCTACACCAATTAGTAAGGGCTGCCTCAGCCAGATTGACTCTAGTAGTCTGTTTGGCTTCACCTGGAGGCTAATTGTCTAGGGGTGATGGTAATAAGCCATTATTTGGCCTAGAGTTCCATACTCTGGGCTGTCTCTGAGGATTATTGTTATTTCCACCAATATTATTGAAATTATTGGTGTTATATCCTCTGTCAGGGTAATTTGGTCTATCATTGGAATAATTTCTATTCTGGTTTGACTGGGAATAAAAACCTTGATTTCTCAAGAAATTTCTTTAATTTCCTCCTTTTCTTCTTGAGCTTTGGTCACCACATTTTTAGTTTGAGGCTTGAAGAAAGAGGTTCCATGGTTATTGTTGGACAGATCAACACCCTGAGGTGCCTGAGCTTGTGCAGGATACTGCAGCAACTGGCCATTTCCATTAGGAGGAAGCATAATACTCAATGGAGGTACTTGCAAAGGTGCAGGTATGACTGCTGGGGGTATCACTGCTCCATTAGGATATTGTGTAGGATACTGTGAAGAATATGATGCAGGATATTGTGAATGTATACCAGACAAAGTAGGGAATACCATATTTGGAGTAGGAGCAGGTATCAACTACTGATTTACCTGTATGGCTTCTTGAAATGCCAAAGCTAAGGTTGTAATTTGGGGATGTGTCCTCCTTATGAACATGGAAGTCAAAGGATCTAAAACTGAGTAATAAATGCTCCTTGCAGCTTCATCAGACACAGTATAAGGAGTGACCACTCTGGACAACATTTTCTGAAACCTAGCATTGAAATTGGCAATCGGCTCATTTTCAAATCTCTTGATAGTGGCAAATAAATGATAGTTTATTGAGGGATCGACTGGAACTTTGAATCTATCAAGAAAAGCCTTTCTAGTAAGGCCCAGGAATCAACAGAACCCTGACCAAGACTAATGAACCAATTATAAGCTTCTTCCCCTAAGGAAAAAGGAAATAATCTGCACACCACATCTTGATGTTCTATTCTAGCTCTGTAGCAAGCTTCCTTAAAGGTCCTGATATGATCTTCAGCATCTTGGTAAGGATGATATTTTGGACAAAGTTTGTCTGGATTCTTTGGTAACTCATGATATGCAGTAAAGGTCAAAGGTGACTCTGTTGCAAAGAAAGACATTGCAATTGGAGGAGGTTGAGCTGGTGGTGCAGCTGGTTGAGGTTGAATTAAAAGTACACCTTGAGGCTGAACAGGAGGTGTCACAGATATCCTAGAAGGTACTTGTAAGCCAACAAGAGTTACAGAAGAAGGTTCTGGTGAAGCCCCTGATGCACTAGACCCTAGAGTATGATGAATGTCCACAGTTCTAGGCCTGAAACCTCTAATAGGAAATTCTTCAAAATCTCCACTAGATCTAGACCTAGTATTTATCCTGTGAGCTAGGATTTCTCAATTTTGAGACAAATTGGCTGAAACTTTGCAAATATTGGCTAGATTTCACCAGATGAGGTGATATTTGCGGTCAGATGATTGATCAGATTGGATATTTATGAAATATTTGCGAAGATACTGCAAATATGAAAGGATATTTGAGGTATAATGACCCCTAGCACGTGATCTTAAGTTTCTAAGGCCTAAATTCTTCAAAGCTTGAACAAATTTATGTATCTTTGGCTGATATTTGTGAATTCAGAATGATTACCATAAAGCTTGCAATATTTATGTTAAATCTGAAAATATTTACACAGAATGAGCATCCACGAGCTTGCTACAGTAAATATTTGCGTAATATTTGAAATTCACAGATGATTCAAGGTTACCTTACTCTCTGCATCATCAAACCTAAAAATAATGATGATGAGCATAGTATTCCAGATCGTCCCTCCTTCTAGCGCCAATTTATGTTGGTTATGATGTTAGTCATAAACAAGCATAGAATAAAAGTACACATTAACCTTTATTCATCTTGAAAGATATGATGAATTCAAAGAATTCATGATCCCAAGTCTCTGGTGATTAGGTCTTGATCGTCTGAAGTCACTCAGAGGTTAATGTGAGTTGCTGTTTCCATTTTGGGGCCTTACATGAAAGTTCAACATCATCATGACACTCCTACAAAAATTCTAAACAGAGAAGTCATATTATACAGTTATTTGGTGAAAAGATGCAGAAATACTTTAATCTTTGCATGATATTTTCAATTGTGCATGCTTTGTATTCAAATATGCTAAATATTTGCAATTATCTACGAGATGTTTGCATATCTGTGTTATTTGCTTAAGATCATCAATTATTTGCAATTATGAGGATGAAACGCTCTGAAATTTAAAAGAAAATGAAGAAATGCTTCTAATTAAAGTTGAACCTTTAGCTTTTCAACCACAGGTATATTAGATACTATCATGAAGAGAAGAAAACCAATCCACATTTTCACCAGGACATTCCACAGCTAGATATAGTTGATGCTAACTTCAAAGGAATTTGTATGAAGACAACACATGTAAGTAGACATGCACTCCAAGGGACGCAACAAATCACCACATATATCCAGAATTCATACACTGATTACTCAAGATTTACTATGAATTGTAATCGACACAGTCTTCTCATTCATTAAGCATGCAAAAATATAAATGTATACAAAAACTTTGAAATGAGCTCTGAATGTTTTAGCAGACGGATTTCAATTAAGTTTTGATGTTTACAATGAGGCATTCCATCACCTTTTATAGAACAAGGTGAGGAATCTGTTACAAAAAGATCCACGATCTTGATTTATCAATACACATCTACGGTCATCATTCTCTTGACTTTGTCAACCTCTACAAAAATGGCACAAGTTGCCAGCTGGCAACTATCTGGACTACTTATGCTGTCCCCTTATGGAGTATCCTCATCATGCTCCTCATCTAATTCATGTGGATCATCATCATGTGCATCGCTCCCTGAACTTTCATTATCCTGATGATGATGATGCCACATATGAGGCTGCATGGTGCTCTGGACTTGTTCATATGACTGCACAATTAGGTCTATTGCTCTGCCGTCTTCAGTTTTTACTTTGATGATGGCGTGTTTGTGTGCCTCATATTTATTTCTACTACTATCCAGTTTGTCTTTCCTATCCTGCATTGTCTCATTGTATTTCTCCATCTTGACCTTAATTCTCATTATTTTATTTATAACTTCTTCCGTCAAGTGGACAAGTGGACCATCTACCTCTAATTGGAAGTTATTGTGTAGAGCTTTGATGGCAGACTATTCATCTTGATTTTCTATTTTTCCTTCCACTTTTCCTTCCAATGCTTCTAATATTTCTGCCTCTTCAGCCATCAAATCATGTAACTTCATGCTGATATCTCTCAGCTTATTATTGCATCTTCTGAGCACTCCACATTCAAACTGATTGTCTTTATACTAGACGTCCACCAATAATGCGGTATGGCTGTTCAGTACCTGCTTACTGATAAGCAGTTGAGGATTTATCCTCTTTATTTCTCCTAGGAGATTTAATACCTTTTCCAGTTTGTAGGACCTTTTCCCTGTCTGCATTTGCAATTTATCTACTTTGGTCTTGGAGTCACTGAGAATGCTCCATCTCTTCAAGAAGGCCTTTACCATTTCTTCTGCATCATCCAATGTGGATGACATCCATCTCCTTATCACAGATGCCTCATGTTTCATGAGGTCTAGTTTATTTACTTCCTCTTGAGAAATAGCAGTCAATGGGACTGCATGTTCAGTTGTAGTAACATCAGGATTAATCAGCCTCCTTATGTAGGCATGCAACTGAGCAATGTGCTCTTTGTGTTGCTTATTTTTCTCCTTCTCTCTTTTTACCTTTTGAATTAAAGAATCAATTATGTCTTTGCCCTCTTGACCTTCTTGGTCCTCATTGGCAAAACCTAGATCCACTGTGCTGATTTGGAATTCATCTAAGGTAATTTTACCTTTTTCTTTCTCCACCGTAGGTATTACAATTTGTGCGGTCCTCCTCCCGATTGCTGGATCTCTCTTGATGGCCAAAGTCATTCTGGCCTTCCTTTTAGGCTTCATTATATCCCTGGAGAACAAGGTGGAGACATCAAATTCTTGGATTTCAAAATCCTCTTCTATATTTACCTCTTTCTCCAACCACGGAGGCACCTGATCACATTTTCCCGCATCATCATGATGTTCACCTGTGTCTCCTGTTTCTATCAGCAGATGTGGTGGAGATGGTGATTTTCTCATTTCCTCTTCCTGATGCTCACTTCGCTATTGATCCCGTGGCACATTTTCCTATTCTGGAACTTCCTTCTCTGGAGGAGCATCTTCTTGGTGTGGGGAATCTTGTGGTGCATCTATATGTTGATCATGATGATCATGATCCTTCTCCGTCATTACTTCATCTGTTTTCAACTCTTCCCCTTGTGGTACATCCACTGCACTGGATACTGTGGATTTTGCCTGAGGTGCTGGTGTTTGTTTTGCAGCCATTATTTGTTCCGGGCCTGCACTATCAACCTCTTGTGTTTTGGCAGTAGGATCCTCTATTGTTTTCTCCTTTTCATCAGCCTTCATTTCCTGAACCTCTACTATAGTAGGTTCTGCTAATGTATCCTATGGACCTTATTGGCCTAATTCTAGAGTATGGCCTTCTGATTCTGCCATCTCTATTTCTTCTGCTAGGTGCCCTTTGTCAGGTGATCCTGTTGGATGTTCAGGCCTTGCATCCTGTTTCTCTGTCAAGTCTACAACTACAGGCCTTGTCACCTCTGCAATTAATGTTTCCAGCCCTATTTCCTGATCTACCTGTTCTGCCTCCACTTGCTTCATTTCTTCCAGTATCATTTGGACTGGTGGAGGCTTGTGAGGGGTCATGCTTGTTCCAGCAACAAGTGTCTCCATCTTTTGTGCAGCCACCTCTTGTACAACCTCATCATCAGATAAGTTGATTGTCTCGTCTAGCAAGATGTGACCTTCTGCTTGTGTCTGAGAAGCTTCTTTCTTCTGTTCCTCTACAAGTTTAGTTTTGAATTGACGATGGTAGGAAGTGGAACATTATGCTAAAGTTCCTTAGGTACTTCACTACCTGCCCCTTGTAACAATGTTGGGGGTTGTCTTATTTCACATCTCATAGAGGTTCTTTGTTTCTTAGGTGGGGTGGACACCAGCACCTGTGGAGCTTTTCTTTTCCTCCTTATTATTAATGGAGCCTCTTCTTCTTTAGGCTCTTCCTCCATGAGGATATCCTCTTCTCCTGGTTTTCTTGAGGATTGACCCTCCTCTAGGGTCTCAGTGATTCCAGCCTCTGTTGTCTTACTCTTCTTGGACTTTTCTTTCTTTGTCCTTTGAGGGGATGCTGATTCTGATCCAGATCCTGATGCTGCTACCTCCTCAGCATTGAATACTGCTCTTTCAATGATAACCCCTTTGGGTTCCTTCTCTATTTTCTTGCCCCTTTGGGGTCTTTTGCTCTGTTGTTGCTATGGAGGTAGCTTATCTCCCTTAGTCTTCCTCTTTTCATTCAGGAAGTCATCATATTCATCCCCAGGAATATCCTGTCCCTTCTTCTTGTTGTCCACCGTAATGGCAACACCTTTCTTCTTTAGTGCCTCTACCTGCTCATCAACCCAAGCTTGAGTTAGTTGTATGGTCCTGGCAATGAAGGGGTCCAAGGATATATCTTCCTGTACAGTGAGGTCAGGTGCAGAGATGGTATCATTATATATCTTCTTTTGCTCATATTCATCTACAATTATCCTGCCATCATCCTTCTTCAATTGTTGGGGAATGGGGATGCAATCAAAGGCTCTGATTTGATTTAGAGTTAGCCTTTGATACCTTCTTCTCCTTGCTTCTACCTCATCTTCGCAGTCGGCCCAGAAGTCCTCTAGGTGCCTCTGATGAATAGGCTTTCCTATTATCTTTTGCATCCTGCCGTAAGGATCATATGGTCTTGTTAGTGGAAAAGGCTATAGATTCATTTTATTTAGGGTGACCATCACCTTCTTTATATTGTCTAAATCAGGGCACATATAGCAGCCAATGCTGAATGGGAACAAAATTGGTGGCAACTTCTTGGCGTCCTTGTATATTTTTATCATCGTGGAGCCCTACCTGATGAACTCCATTAGTATTATTGCATCAGTGGGATACCTCGGTAGCATTAAAGGATGCCCCTCAAAACCTTCAATTCTTATATATGAAAAGGTGGCAAACTGTATATACCAGGCTCCATGCCTGTAAAATATCTCTTGAGCCTCCATGCTCAATCTCTTTGTTCTGTCCTCCTCCATGGTCCTCACCAGATGCATGGAGAATGCATCATTGACCAGTTTGTAATCTTTGAGGTAAATGGCTCTTTGCAGCTGGGGATGATGATCCCAGATATGCATAGCATTAGTGCCTGTAAGCTTTCCGTCTGTAACTAAAGCATCAAAAGTTCCTTTGTAAGCACAGGAATAAACAATATATGATGACATATAGAATACACAATTTGAAACTCCAAGGTTCATTAGCTGCTCATGCAAAGCATCACTTATTAGCTAGCCCCATAGTGGCTTGATATCTGAATACAAGCACATAATGATTATTCCATACATCCAATCCCTGAAACTACCAGCATCAGGCTGCCCTGTTACTCTATTTAGGAGTACAATCATTTACTGATATTCACCAGCAAAATCATACTTAAACAGGTGCACAGGAAGTTTGGCTGCCGCAGGATATGTGCTATTCTCAGCCCACCATTGATACATGTTCTTCTTGGCCTGCTTTTTATTGTTTTCATATTCTTTTTCTGACTTCTTCAGGTCTACACTTTTGACCTTGCTGCCCAGCGACAATCCAAATGTCTGGGAGAGACCCCTGATGGATAGGTCCGCATATATCCTCCCATGTTTCATCACTTGCCCGGTTTCTGGGTTATAATTCCTAGCACACTTGATGACTAGCTTCGGAGATTCCATAGAGTATGGAAAACTGGCAGCGTTCCACATTCTGGATATGAATACTGCATCCAGCACTGGACTCTTATCATTCCCATCATTCATCCTAGCTGACCAAGCCTCCAAATTGGTGCTCCCCTGATGGGTATCTATAATTGCTCCGTATTTAAACAGGACGCCCCTCTGAGAAGAGAACATGGGCCTACTGAATTCTTCCTGACACTTAACTAACCTCTTGTCAGCCATGAGTACCTGCAATTAACAAAATCCCATCTCACAATGGGTATACATATGTATGCATATTGCAATTAACTTCATAAATCACCATGCCTACTACATCTTTTCAACATTACTTAATCATATGGATGCATAAACCAGAACTTACATCATCATACCTAAATAAAAAACAACATGATGAGGGCTTCATTTACTTACCTGGTTATGTAGATTTCTCTTTTATACTAGTGGGTTGCTAACAACGCTCTTAATCCAACTGATGATCCTGCACTTCCTTCTATCTATGAGCTCAAATTGTGCAACTATCACCTGTATGATTATATGGAAGCTAGTGCTCTGTAAAATAATTTTATCGCAAGGTAAATGTAAAAATGATGGTTGAATTACCTTTTAACCTTGCAATTAGGGTAAATTTAGGGTAACTATGACAAATTAGATTGTATTCATTGATTATTCGCGCGAAAACGCAGGATCTTGCCATGTGTTTCATTGGGTTCCGGGGTCGGCGGGAACCACCTACCATGTCTGCGCGCATTAAATGATAATGGCGACAACAGGAGTGGGGGATATCCATATGATAGGATATCATGAAGGCAGGATGATATTCACAAATATCGGGTCGAGTTTCAATGTCATCCTCCTCCATCAAATTGGAATAGTTATCGCGACAAGATTCAGGTGACAAAAGCACCTTTTGGTTATGTTTAGTACCTCAGGAGGATATTTCGATGTATCAGGTGATGTTTCAAATATGATGATGATGGGACAAACTTGCATGTCTCTCTTTTGGAATATCAGGATGATGTCATCCTGATATTCGTTCTTTGTATCGGAAAGGCATCATGACGTCATCGTCATGTTATGCGAACATGATCATGTTTAGAAAATATCCTGTCGAAATGTAAATGTGATGATGATGTCATCATCATGTTAGTTTCTTCATTTATCATATTTGGATGATGTCATTAGGATATTGGCTTATGGTGATATTTCACGTCAGGAAGATATTAAGAAATATCTGGTTACATTTGGAAATATAACGCCTACGATATATAAGACTGTTTGACGGGGAAGATTTACTACCACTTAAGGTTGATGTCCAGATGTCTGGACCGCATGACTTATCAGGTGAGATACCAAGATCAGGATGATCTTTGACAACATGACTGAGGTTATAAAAAATATGATCCTCCTCTTGCGAATATCAGGTTTGACCAAAACTTTGACTGTTCATAACTCTCACATCCTGATGAATATTAGGGTGATGTAAAAGGCAATCCTGCATGGAATTTAATGCTCTTTCCAAATATAAGGTCATAGAAATGAAATATGAATTTTGACAAACTAACCTCATGATGATGACTTACCTTATCTTGACTCTACATGATGATGCACATGACTCACTTTTACCAAACCACCAGAAAGCAGACAACACAAGCCAAGCCAAAAAGTTGGGTCCCTATTTTGCCAAGTCAAAATGGGGCGTGTTGTGTAACCACACAACAAGCATCCACTATCAATGACCCAATCATCCTTTTCTTCAACTTGGGTAGCCAAAGCTCTTTCTACAATTTTATGATTAACAGATTCAGAGGGTATTGGATATTCTTCCTTGATGGTAATAAACACCCAGTCACTTCTGGATTTGTTTCCTGTTTCTAATTCATCATCTATTACTCCATCATCATCATCTTCATGAACATAGTAACATTTCTTTTGGAACCTTGATCTATTAGGATCTGACCTTGAAAATCTTTCCGGACACCTTGAGGCAAAATGACCAATCTTATTGTAGTTAAAACACTTAAAAGGTAATTTCCCTTCATACTTACGAGATCCTCTTGGCAGTCTTTTTGCAATAAGGGCTTCAAGTTGAGCAGCTTCTACTTCATCTTCTTCTAGGTCTTTTCTTGCTTTCTCATACCATGATAGTTTCTTTGAAGAGTTCTCTCCCGGATCAAACTTTTGTTTTCATTTAATAGAGACACTAGCTTTGAATGCAGATTCAATCTTGGGGGGGCATCTCCAAACTCAGTCAATTCAAATGTAGTTAATTTACCAACCAATTGATCTCTTGTGATACTTGAAATAGATCTGAATTCTTCAATAGCAGCAACCTTATACTTGTAAGAATCAGGAAGGGACCTGAGAACTTTACCAATAATCTCATCTTCATCCAAGACTCCACCAGCACATCTAATACCACAAACAAGCTCATTTACTCTTGGCATAAATGTAGTGATATTTTCATCTTCTCTCATCTTCAGATTTTCAAATTTTCCTTTCAGACTTTGTAGCTTGGCATATTTAACATACTTGTCTCCTTCATGGAGAAGTTCTAGTTTTTCCCAAATCTCAAAAGCAGTTTGTAGGTTAACAACATTTGTCAGCTCTGAATCAGACAAGGCACTTAGAAGAGCTTCTTTAGTCCACAGATTGTTTTCAACATATCTGATTTCATTTATAGATTTCAGACCATTCTGTGGAGGAGTATACTTCTTTGAAGCCATGATCCAATACTGCATTCCCATACATTGCAAGTGACATTCCATGTGACTTTTCCAAAGAGTGAAATTGGTTCCATCAAACCTTAGACTATCCTTCTTGTAGGACGACATCCTAGATCTCCTCAAGTGGTTAAGCTCTTTTAGAGGAACTTATCTCTGATACCAATTGTTAGATTAAGGACAAACAACTGAGAGGGGGGGTGAATCAATTCTCCAAAACTTTCTTCCAATTAATCACTTAAATTCTTTTCTTCATTCAGCAGCATAATAATAAATCAATCATGGAAATGTAATGCAACAATTCAAGAGCAGAAACACATTAACACATATGACACCAAGATTTTTGAAGTGGAAAACTGGATTAAGGGAAAAACCATGAGGTGACTAACCCAAGATTGTATTATCTATTAAAAGAATAGAAAGAACAAAATGGCACATGCCAATTAGGGCTCACTACCTGAGCACACTGCTCACAAGAGGCCCACTGCCTATAGGAGACACACTATCTACAGAAGAATAAGTATTACATACTTGAATTGAAGAATAGCATCTTCACCATGCTTGAGTCAGTTCCATTTAAGCTCAATACTTCTGCTCTGCCTTTCACTTTCCTCCTCTCTACCACACTCACATCTCCACAAGATACTTTTGAAATGACTTTATAACTCCTTATTTATACAAGACATCGACTTAGGAATAATCATCCAAGTCGGCATACGTTACAGAGTAAATACATAAAAGCAACATGACTAGTTACAAAAAGACTTCACGCAGATCAACACACTGTCGGCCACACAGATCTGAGACTTCAATATTCCTTTAGGAACACACCATTCTTCACAGAACATCTCCAAGATCATCCACAAGATGTGTAACTCATCTGGTCGGCCAAACTTAGGAAGAACATCATCATTTGGAAGTAAATCTTCAATTACGAGCTCAATCTTCAATGTGGACCACCAACATGAATTGGACACAATCCAAAGACCTCCACAAGCTTGCCTAGATCACCAAGAACATCCACACTACTTCTGCTTACTGAAATCATTTTCTCCTTCATTTAGAACCTCAAGAGCATAGTCTGTCATCACTGTCATATTGGAATAGATGCTTGTGGATCTCTAGACCATGAACCAATTGAGTTGTCACTTCACATTGACTTCCTAAACACTCCACCAAATCCGTAGAATAGGATATTACATTTTTGGATCTCACCAGAGCTATCTGTATCACTCTGTCACCTCTAAACATCTTGCAAAACTAGTTTTACTTAAGTGGTCATAACTGATTCAAATCTTCATGTGGACCTCTGAGATCTTTGCTAGATTATCTTAAGACACATATATACAAACTCTTTGCAGCACATCCTTTGATCTTCATCTTAGCTAGGATCTTTGCCTCACTGTCTTCACTATTCTTCTCTGTTCTTGATTAGGACTTATTTTCTCAATATCCTCAGCACACAACTCATCCAATCCTTATCATCAATGCAACGAGAGTATGTTGACATCAATGACAACACTGGTTAGGCCCATACTTGCAACAACCTATGGTAACCAGGTACAAGTTGAGTAAAGATGATGACTCCCCTAAACCAAATCAGAAAAGGTATAGATCAATGATTGAAGGACTACTATATCTGACTCAGACCAGACCTAATATTATGAATGCAGTTGAACTTGTTGCTAGATTTCAAGCTTATCCTAAAGAATCCCATGTGGTAGCAGTTAAGAGAATATTTAGATATCTCAAGGAAATAATTGACTATGGCTTGTGGTATCCAAAGGATAATGACTTCACTCTTCTTGCATATAATGATGCTAATTGGGAAGGAGATGTGGATGACAGGAAAAGTACTAGTGGTGGTGCATTCTTCTTGGGAAGAAGATTGGTTTCTTGGTTGAGCAAAAAGCAAGAGGCAATATCTCTGTCTATTGCAGAAGCAGAGTACATAGCAGGATCAAGTAATTGTACTCAAGTTTTGTGGATGAAGCAAATGTTGAAGGATAGCAGAGTTGTATTTGAGGAGCCTATTACAATCTTTTATGATAATTCAAGTGCAATTAACATCTCCAAGAATCTGGTGTTGCATTCAAAGACAAAACACATATCCATCAAGTTTCATTTCTTGAGAGAGAAAGTTAATGATAATGAAGTCAGATTGGAGTTTGTCTCTTCAAAGGATCAAATTGTAGATATATTCACCAAGCCTCTACCTAAGGATACTTTTGAGTATCTTAGAGAGAAGTTAGGGGTTATTGTCCCTCCTAATTAGAACTAAAGATGCACTAGGATGCATCAATCAGGTAGAACACATAGTCATCTTATGATCTAGATTGGTGATAAGAAGATACTACTCAAGGGATTATTCAGTATACAAGTTAATTGAAACACTAAAGGTGGAGAAAAGATTGCAAATATTTTCCCTTTTCCATTGATGTCAAAGGGGGAGAGAAGTCATGTGAAAAATTGGTTGCTGATGAAAGGGGGAGTAGTGAAGAAAGTGGTTGCAGAAGTGATAAGAGAAAGGGGGAGAAGTTCTTGTCTTGATGGTTGAATCAGTTTTTCACATCATATGTTTCCATCAATGACAAAGGGGGAGATTGTTGCAAATATGTGCCTAACCGGTGTTGTCATTGATGTCAACATACTCATGTTACATTGATGTCAACTGTATCTTATTTTACTACTTGTTTAGAAGACTGGAATGTTGAGGATATTGAGAAAATTAATGAAGATCAGTGTATGTGGACCACATGGTTGTATAGAGAATTGTATGAAGAAACTCCAGTCAAGATTTGAGAGATCCACATGAAGATTTGAAGAAGATATGGCCATCTGAGTACAACCAAGTTTTACTATGTTCAGAGGAGACAGGGTGACAGTAAATTGGTCTGGATTGCTCCACATTGCAAAATTATGATATGCGGATCTAGAGACATGTTTGGGAAGTCACTGTGTATCATCAACACAAGTGGTTCATGGTTCAGAGGTCCACAAGCAATCTTTCTAGTATGACAGTCATGGTAGATAGTGTTCTTGAGGTTTCAGATGAAGGTACGGGTCATTCTAATGATTTGGAGGAGTACAGATGTTTTTGTTGATTTCAGTGTGCTTATGGAGGTCTCTAGATTGGGTAACTACTATATTGGAGGTCCACATTAAAGACTAAGCTTGTTTGTGAAGATTTACTTGTTAATGTTGATGTTCTTCCCAGCCTTGGCTGACCGGATGATTCAAGTGTGTTGTGAATGGTCAAAGAGCATTTCTATGGAGTGTGACATGTTGTTGGAGGAAGATCTAAGTCTTAGCTATGTTTGTTCGACAACATAATGATCCACATTAAGTTTGGTTGACCTTGATGTTCATTCCAAGGTTGATGAAGCATATAAATATGTGTTGATGAGTTGTGGAAAATTATCCTTATGCGAAAATGATTATATCATAAGAAAGGTCCAGAAGCAGAGCAGAGAGGAAGAAGTGTAGAGGATCAAGAACTGTAAAGGATGAAGATATAGTGAGCAAGTTGTGAAGGAGCAGACCAAAAATTGTGAGATTTCAAAGGGACTAAACTAGGCATGAACAGATGCTATCTCTCAGTTCATTATCTCTGTAATAAATTCAATTCTTGTAGGCAGTGAGCCTCTTGTAGGTAATGAGCCTCTTTTTGAACAATGAGCTCTAGGTAGTGCACCTGAAGGCATGGGCCTTCTATTTTCTTAAAGTACATTTAACAAGGTACAAATCTTTGTGGGTTAACCCCCACCGTGGTTTTCCCTTAACCAGGTTTCCACGTAAAAATCTTGGTGTTATGTGTGTTAATTTGTTTCTGCTCATGTATTGATGAATCATGCATTAAATGTTTATATCATTAATTAGTTTTGAATGATAAAGAAGGATAAATTGATGTTAGAAGAAAAAGATAGGGACAACTAATTCACCCCCCCTCTTAGTTGTCTGAACTAATTCTAACAGTCTTACATACTCATACACTATACTGTCATGAAACATAGACATATACTGATACATTGGAATCTTTTGAATAACATATTCACACCTCTTTGCTTCTTTACCATCTTTTGTATTGTATGCCACTATTTTATACTTGCCGAACTCTACTAGTTCATTTCCAATTGCATGTGTTCTTTCCATATGTTCACATATTTGCATACATTGCAAGCCACCGCAATTCTAATATGTGTTATCCAAGCATAATTTCCTATAGAATATTTGACCTTCTTCTCTATCACATAAAATTATTGATATGAAGTCTCTTGAAGTAGTTGGTGGGGCACATATGAAAAAATCCTACAAAACATTGTTAGTATGGAAATCTAAACATATAGACCGATAAACATCAAAATGGTTAGAAAATTCAATATGTAATCTACAACAAGTAGTGCGTGTGTGATTTATTTTGACAAAGAAAGGTTTTAGTATTTCAAAATATCTTTGAGAAATTTTAATTTGAGGATGCTTCTCTAGAAATTTACCAAAAAAATGTATTTGAGTCATATCCAAAAAATGCTTTGGATGTGGCTCACGGTTTTGACTGTTGATTCTCCTTCTTACCACATTCCTTTGATCCAGAGATACCCTTGTGTAATTCTTCCAAAAGTCTTCAATTAGTGACCTCAAAGCTTCAACAACAACTTTGTCTTTCCATGGGAGTCTCCCAGAGAATGCCCAAAATTCATTAGTGTTTGGATCCTCAACTCTTTGACATCTTCCAATGGCTCTCATTAGAGTTTTTTAATTTATTTTTAAGGCTTGACTTGTCTTTCTAATTAGGCAAACTTTTTTTGTTTGTTGGATTACAATTGTCAATGTAATAACACGTCGTGTGACATTACGATCCTTGGTACGTGAGGTGGAACCCACACTCTCATACGCACTCATTAGATTCTTGATAATTGATTTTTCACTTGTGGCATTTGATGTTCTTAGGCAAAGAATCTTCATAGTGGGCCTAAATATGAGATTTCTCATCAATTCAACAAAGAGTTGACATCTTTCGGTTTGATTTAAATTCTCAAAGAATAATTTCCAAATATTATTCACATATCTTTGGCAAGTGTACATGGGAATCTTATCCTACATGGGCTCCAATACATTCTCATCAAATATCAATTAGAAACTTAGGCTTCCTATGCAAAATTCTAGGAGGCATTTTAATTGGTAAAGTAGACTCAACATTAGGAATTTCTTCAATATTTACTTGAGATGGGATAGATTATGTACCTTCAATTGGAGGTGATAAGGATGAAAATGAGGTACCTTCAACTTGAGGTGTGAATGATGGCATGCCACCAACTTGAGAAGAAAATGCATATGTACCTTCTACTTCACCTGTGAAAGATGGAGTGTCTCCAATTTGAGAAGATAATGCTGGTGTTCCTTCAACTTGACCTATGGATGATGGAGTGCCTCCAACTTGGAGATTCACTTTCCTCATTGCATGGAGGTTTGGTATTCATTCCCTTTGTGTCACCAATTTGATATCTCTCTTAGCTTCATTAGACGTGTCATGTTCCTCTTCAATTGGCAATGGTGGAATGTCTTCTTGTATGGTTGAAAATTTTCTACTTTCCCAAATTCACCTCATTCTTTCTCTTTTCCTCTCATTCTCAGCTTCACGCTCTTCTGGTGTTAGAATCCTTGATCATTTCCTCAGTAGGATGATGATTTCTACAAGCATGATGAATAAGACAATGATAATTAGAAATTTTATAAGGACAATGAATAGCACAATTAGAATGAATAACAAGGTTCTACAAACTTCTGAATAAGACACCTCATATCAAGATAACTTGAACATACATAAGTCATGGAGTATGCATTTGAACACACATATAAGTCATGTAGTATACACTTGAACATACAAAGTCATGGAGTATACACTCAAATACTTGAATTTATAAATGATGCACAAACAACACTTTTAGACTTAGATTTGATGAACTTCCAATTGTTGCCCCAACACTGTCATGCACAATCATTTTGGGAGAGTCACAATAAAAATTGTCTAACCCTTGAAGAATGCTCTAAAATCCTTTGTTCAGGTCTGTAGGACCTTCTAAGACCCCTTCCCAACAAGGAATATGCACAACCAACACTTTTAGACTTAGATTTGATGAACTTCCAATTGTTACCCCAACACTGTCATGCACAATCATTTAGGATAGTCATCACACTTTGTCAAATAATGGCCAAGAAAGCTTCAAAACTCCTTGACTAGGTCGGAAAGTCATGATATACACTTGAATACATGTCATAGAGTATACACATGAATACAAATGCAAAGTCATAGAGTATACACTTGAATACCTAATCATGAAGTATACACCTGAATGGAAAGAAGACATTTAGGGCAGAAATATAATACACTTGAATTATGTGATGTCAAAAAAGGTATATTGATCACCAACTTCCAAACAAATGAACTTGAAAGTCCTAAGAACTCTATGATCATTGATGTCCTTCAATAGCTCCTTTATGCCTACTAGCCCTCCAAAAGGGGTCTTTTGAACATAACTTTCAAACAAGGACTAAAACCTAGAACTTATTCACTATTTTGAAAACCCATTAAGGAGTTATTTAACATATCTCACTTCCACATAGGGTTGTGTCAGAACTTCATATCCCAAAATTGACTGTTCCTGCTGCTACAAAGGGGTAATTAGCCCTATTTTCCAAAGCAAGTACTCAAAATCCTTCACCCAAACTTCCCACACCTACTCTATCACCCTTGTTAAGTTTCCAATGCACAAAATCAACAATTTTTGGTCAAATATAGGCCTTCTACATTACCTAACCATCATACCCTTACTCTAGGCCTATTTTAGGCTAGTTTCCATGAGGGTTTATTGAAAATCTATCTTCTACACCCTGCCACACCTTACCAATGGTTCAAACACCTTAGGTTAGACCTAAAAATGCTTCCCAAACTCTCTTTTATCCCTTGTCAACACTGTTTCATCAAACTCTCACTCAAAACCACCATTCTCAAGCCAAATTTCACACAAAACCCTTGGGGTAGCCTCCAAACCCCACCAAATCACCTTCTCTACTCCTAAAACCCAATCATACATCTAATACCATCTAATTGGACCCATCCCACCAAGTTACAAGAGCCACTGTAAGTGGAATGGTTCATTATAACATTCTATGTAATCAAATTCCTCAAAAATAATTTTCCCGGGCTACTACAAAAAAATGACTCAAACTGCCACCAAATTCAATGTGAAAAGATCAAACCATGTTTAAATTAATGTTAACTCAGACCTCTACCAAGTTCATAAGGTTTTAGAACATTTAGCCCCTGTACGGAACCATACTAGGTCTGGGAACAGTCAATTTGCAGAGAAAAATATAGAAAATAGGGGTCTTTGTTATTGATATTCACTTCAAAACATTCTTCCTCCCATACAACGAGTTCTTCCACATATATATATGTTTTCCTTCCAAATACCAACCACCTAAACTAACTAAAATGACCATTGGTATTCCATAGTATGTCTTTGCACTTCTTACATAGCATTTTTTGACAACATTACAAATATGACACTTTCTTTGTAATAATAAAACCCCATGACTCAAATTGCATTTGAAGTGGTCTATTATGACCTTATTCAATGACAAAAGACTCAAAATCTCCTAGAACCTAACACTTGACCAACATTAAGACCTTATTTACAAACTTTGCACAAGATAAAATTGGTGCCCTTGCACCATTATGGACTATGAATCTTATGAAGGAGAAAGTTGGGAAGGTTTCCAAAAGACTTTAATACTATGATTGTCATAGTGGACTGATGTACATAAATAGTTTTGTTCCTTCAATACTATCATGAGTATTTCCATAAAGGAAAAAAGGGCTGCCAAGAGACTTCAAAACTATTTGAAACCATAAGGTGTTGACAGATCACTATTTAAAGGTATATTTCTAATACTAAGCCTCCCTTTGACCCTATCAACTCTTAAGAACATCACCTTGACTGCTCTTGACTGTCTTTCTCCTTGAAGGCCATTGTTTGGACTCTTATATGAGTATTAAATCATTATTTTAGGTTTGGAAATCATGAATTGTATGGTTAATTTTTTACATATATGAGTTGTATGGAGGTGATTTTGAAGGATGACAAAATGAATTCCATCAAAGGGGACTGTTAATCAACATAAATTGACTATCCTAATAGTCTTAAACCACTCCAAAAACTTTGTGATAGTCAAAATAATATTAACCCTTGAAGATAACCTTCTGGATACTCATGACAAAAGATCAAAGACATCTTAAGTAATGCATATAAATTAAAAACAACTTCATGATGGTCATGAGTATGATAGTTGACTATTATATAGACTTGTGACTGTCCTACACTCATGAAAACCTCCTTTCTAGTGTGTTATCTCCTTATAACTCCCTTTGTATCATCTTGTGTCATGCTTCTTGTATGTCCATATATTTGTAGATAACTCTCTTCTCTAAAATTTTGTTAAGTTGATGAAGTATAATACATAATCTCCATCATATTTTTTATGGATTGAGTGGTATCAAAGTGAGTTGTAACAATTTGTCAAATAGGTTGTGGTTCTCATTTCCTCCATTTTTGTAAGAAAAGTATCATTTCATGCTTTGGTGAGATGTTAAGCCTAGTGCGAAGTGTTGTTTTTAGTACAGGGGAGGGTTACATATAGCGTATTTGTGAAGTTGCCAATGGCAACAAATTTACCACCTAGCTATTCTTAACTAATCCATGATTGCAAATGGATGTATTTTGGCTTCTATTGACTAAACATTCAACTTATTTATGTATTTTGGCTTCTATTGACTAAACATTCCACATCCTCCAACCTTCTCCAAGAGAATTCATACTATGAAACATGAATGGAGAAGTTATCAAAAGGACACCTAACAATTATGTCTAAATGATCAATAGAGACAAGTAGGATTGTCATAATAGGGGGCATAGGATAGTCTAAGATGCAAGCCATTGCATGGTTCTATTAAATGAATTGAATTATGCATGTATTAAGGAGTAAATCCTTCTATATCATCCTAGGCCAAAAATTAAGAGTCTTCCAAAATCAATTTTGGCTCCATTGATCATGAATATGAGTATGACAAACAATTGTTCACTAAAATTATTTTATAAAGTATTTGATAATGTTTTTCTCTTGTATAGCTGAAAATAGGTGAAATGAAGGCATGAAGGTCCGAAACAAGGTGGAAACATGAGGAATTTGGAGTCTCTTTGACTGAGCTAACTGATATACCTAGACACATATATATCTTAGAACATAAAGAACATAAAAAACATAAAGACATAAAGAAATTTAAAGACATAAAGAACATAAGAACATATATATGTGAATTAAAATGGACATCAATTGAACATACCTTAGAATACCCCTATTGCAGTTGACCAATTCTCCAAAAGATGGCTTCAAAATCCTCAAATTCTTCTTTTTCGCAAGTTTGCTTATGAATTCTATATAATTCTAGAATAGGATTAGTGAAATTTATGGAAAAAACAAACATATATCATCAAATTCAATATATATATCAATGGTAATTATCTTTGAAACAATATCACAATGAAACATGAAACTTTTAGTTTAAATAATCAAATTTTTCTCCAAAAATATGTAAAATCAGTTCTTCTATGTTGAAAAAATAAAAAAATGTGGTGGATTGATATAAAAATGATTCTCAATTAGTCAAACAACATGAAAAGCATTTTATTATCTGATATACTTGTGAAAAGAAGGAATAACAATCATGTGGGGTCTGAAACACAGATCCCACGTGCTTTTTTACCATTTTCCATGCTTCCCAAAATGCACTTGCATTATAACACGAGCATGTTCTAGGAAGCATGAAAACATAAAGGTTCATGCATGCAAAAAATATAACCTTCTAAATGTTGGTGCCAAAATCATGGTCTAGGATGTCATGCTCTCACATAAAATATATTGTAACTATGCATGTAGTGCATCAAGTAGGTAATCAAGTGATGGTCCAAGAGTATCCCTAGACTCAAATATCCATGTGGTTCATGAAATAGAAGTTTTTAAAACAAGGAGGGACAAATGTAACCTTGTATCTACATGGGAGAGTCTCTCTCTCTCTCTCTCTTCATTTCTCTATCCTATATATAGCGAGGGATCAGGAGACATGCAGAGATAGAGAGGAAAATGGAGATAGAGAGGATAGGTGGAGATAGAGACGGGGAGAGAGAGAGAGATGGGGATTGAGATAGAGAAAGGGGTCTATAGAGGGATAAAGATAGAGATACATCTATAGAGAGAGGGGAGATATAGGGAGATAGATCTAGCAAGGGAGAGATAGATAGGGAAATAGAGATAGAGATGTAGAGATGGGTATATTAAGAGATGTGGTTATGAGGATAGATAGCTTGATAGGGAAAGAGATCAAGAGATGTCTAGAGATGTATAGGGAGAGAGATTTCAAGAGGTAGAGGGATTGGGAGAGAGATAGAGAGGAGGAGAGAGAGGTAGAGAGGGCTAGATCAAGAGATAGGGATACATATGTCTAGAGAGATAGAGATAGGGATCCCTATTCTCCCCTCTACGTAAACCATAAACCTAAACCTCTAAACCATAAACCCTAAACCCTAAATAATGCCCTTAAACCCTAACCCCTATCCCCTAAACCCTAAAATCAAGCAATCCTAAACCCCTAAGCCCCTAACCCCTAAACCAGAAAACCTGGAAGCAACCCTAAAACTCTATCTCCCTATCTCTCCCAATCTCTATTGGTCCCCTCACTCTATCTCTCTCTAAACCCTAAACCCTAACCCCTAAACTCAAGCAACCCTAAACCCTAAACCCTAAAATTGAGTATCCCTAAACCCCTAAAGACTAAATAATTGCCCTAAATCCTTACCCTAAACCCTAAACCCTATTTACTTGAGCAACCCTAAACTCATGTAAACCTCAAATAGTGAGGGAGGGAGAGATACAAAGGTAGAGTTAGAGAGAGGGGATCGAAAGAGATCTAGCAAGATAGAGAGACAGGGAGAGAGAGAGAGAGAGATAGAGAGGTAGGTATAGTTAGAGAGAGGGATAGAGGAGACATATATATCTCTCCTGGGCTTGGTCTCCTCTATATCTCCCTATTCACCTCTCTACCTAAACCATAAACCTAAAGCTCTAAACCTAAACCTTAACCCCTAACCCCTAAACCATAAAGCCTAAACCATAAATAATTCCCCTAACCCCTAACCCTTGAACCCTAAAAATGAGCAACCCTAAACCCCTAAACCCCTAACCCCTAAACCATAAAACCTGGAAGCAACCCTAAACCTAGAAGATATTTGTTTGATTGTTTATTTTTTCTTGTGGACCAAGTGTCTCATCATGGGATATTGATGGATAAAGAATAGGACTAGCATGGGATGATGGATAGGGCTAATGGGATGATTGATAGGAGTGATGTGGGAACTTACTTACTCATGGATAAGATCTCAATATCATAGATAATATCTTGATCACAAGGAGGATAACCATGGATAGTTTGATATTAGATATGGATAGGATAAGTGGGGATGCATTGATATTCATTAGATTGGGGAGTAAGAGGTGGTGATGGGATTTCACTAGGAGATGTTGGAGGATTAATGATGAGATTGATGTACAGAGGGGATGACCATGATATGGTAAAGGAAATAAGATGGGATTAGATGGGATGTTTAGATTTAGATTAGGATAGGTGGTTGGTGTTTCCCCATTCTTTGGACTAGGCTAGATTAAAGTATAGCTATTGGGTTTTTTAGATGGATGTGATGGATTCTTGGATCCAGGATCAATAATCTTTCGATGTTTAACAACATGGCTACATGATGGGATTTGAATTGGACTTATGGTAGGAGACTCTTCAATGAAATGGATAGACATAGGAGTGGATGATGGTGCTGGAGTGGTATACATGTTATTAGGAGGTTCTTTGTTGGGCTCAAGGATAGGAATTTGAGTATATGATGTTCTTAGATTCCTTGCTAATAGTATTTGGGTCACATCCTTCATGGATTCATGGGTTGATGGACTAGGATATGCATATAGTTGATGGATAATGATGGAAGATGTTGTGGGGTTATGATTAGGATCAAGGGAATGGATAGAGGAGGCCCGGATGGATTAGGATTGGGAGTGTTAGAGGGTGATGAAATTGGATCAGTGGATTTGAATGGCTCCATATCTTTGCTTTTATTTTTGGATTTTGTAAAAGATTCTTCAAGGAGAAAATATTTCAAGCATTCATGGGTTGATGGATTAGAGCTTAGAATGTTTGATGGTGGATTAGATAGTGAGTTATATGGTGGATGGATGATAGGGATTGATGGGTTAGGAGATGGGTGGACTAATGCGTTAGTATTACAAGGATTGGAGGGAAATTATAAAATAATTCCCCTTTAACACTAATCCCTAAACCCTAAACTTGAGTAATCATAGAAACTCATAAACCCTAAATATGCCCCTAAACCTCTCTCTCTCCCAAAACCCCTAAAATCTAACCCCTAAACCCCTAAACTATAAATATATCCACTAAACCATAAACTTAAGCAACCCTAAACTCAAAAACCCAACCAACCCTCTCTCTCTCTCTCCAAAACAAGAAAACTAGGACTCTCTCTCTCCCCTTATCACCCTATCTCTCCCATCCATATGTTGGCAAGAGACACTATATGGATTCATGGTTGTTGTCATTGATGGCAACAAAGGTCATCCCACATATCCGCAAGACATGATATGTCTCTTCCGGAAGTCAGAATAAAGAATGTTGTGGTCCGGTGAAGAAGAACAGAGCATGTGGCAAGGTCCGACAGATTGGTCCGGACCTCTCAGAGGAAGTGTCTTGGTGCAGTGCAGATTTGGGGAAGTCAAGAGGACTACCTTGAGTGGTATATTCCAAGGATTTAGCCTCCGGTGATGGACAAGGAAAAAGATATGAATGGTTGAGTACCGGATTCCTGAGAGACAGTGAAAACAGAGGAAGAACTGATTGGCAGAGTATCAGACTACTTTCCGGATGGGTTACTGTTGATGACAGAGGTTGTGAAGGCATGAATCATGTTTGGCCGACATGATTAATGATATCTACAAGTATATGCTTGATCCGCATTGCTTGGTGAGGAAGGATTCAGCCGACAGAATGAGAGTTTGTAAGAAACTAAGACTGTTCCGGATGCCGACTAGAAAGGTGATGAAACTACTTGTGCAGATATATATAGAGGATGGATTTAGTTGTGAAGTGTTGTGTGTAAGTGTGGAGTGATATGCGAATAAGTCCAGAGAAAGAGCAGAGGTAGCAAAAAGGATCCGGTATGTGGAAGATAGCAGAATAAAGAACAGAGGAAAGATGAAGTGCAGCAGATCAGTGTACTGAGCCTAACCGGAACTGAACTCCAGCATATGCAGATGCTTCCAATCAGTTCAAGACTGTGATTCTCATCACTTTGTAGACAGTGTGTCTTCTTGTAGGCAGTGGGCCTCTTGTGAGCAGTGTGCTCGGGCAGTGAGCCCTAATTGGCAAGTGCCATCTTTGTAATTTCCTATTCTTCTAACAGAGAATAATTTTGGGTTAATCACCCCGTGGTTTTCTCCCTTAACAGGGTTTCCACGTCAAAAATACTGTGTCATGTGTTTCTTGTTTTATGGTTAATGTTTTATGTTTGATTTTATGCTGCTTCAATTAAAAGGAAAGTTCAATAAAGGAAATAATTAGGATAACTGATTCACCCCCCCCTCTCAGTTATCAACAATTGGTATCAGAGCCAAGTTCCTCCAAATAGAGCCTAACAGCTTGAGGAAGATCTGGGATTTCAAATGGATGCATATGGTTTAAGGGAGCAACTCAAGACTGCTCTTGAGGATCTTGAACAGTCGAATTCTGAAGTCAGTGAATTAAAGGAAAGACTCAAACAGGCTGATGAATTCATGAGAGAATTAAAAGACAAATTAAGTCTCTCTATGAAAAAGAGAAAGGAGCTGCTTCAACAGTTGGCAAGACAAAGTGAAGAAAGCAATACAAATGAAGAATTGACTGAGCAAACCAAGTTATGTGAAAAGTTATCAAAAGAAGTCATTATGTTAAGACATGAAATGGAATCAGGAACTATAAAGTTTACTCAAGAGATTGAAGAAAAAAGAAAGGCTGAAGACAATCTAAGACAATCTCTTAAAGAAAAATCAGAAGAATGCCACCAGATGGACAGGATTATCAGACATCTTGAATCTGATCTTGAAGATGCCAAAGATAATGAAGGAAAACTTGAAGATCAAATTGCCTCTCTCAAAAGAGACCTTCAAACAGCAAATGAATATAAAGAGAAATTCAAGATAAGTTCTGCTCAACTTGAAGTTCTTCTTGGAAGTCAAAAGAGGACAGATGACAAGTATGGCTTGGGATATGAGAAAGGAGAAAGCTCCGGATCCGGTCAGAAGAATCTTGGATCAGAAAATCCAAGGAGCAGGCCTAGAAGACCTCCGGTAAGACAGCCAAATGCTCAAAGATATCCATCCTTCAATGGATACTGCCACAGCTGCAACCACTTTGGTCACAAAGCTAATCAGTGCAGAATGAGAATGAATCAGATTAATTCATCCTTCTCCGGACAATGCTTCAACTGCAAAAGGTATGGACACAAATCCCATGAATGCAGAAGTATGCAAGTAAACAAATCATTCAAAGGTAGATGCTTCACATGCAATAGAGTAGGTCATATGGCTAATCAATGCAGATCAAGAGGATATCAGTCAAATATGCAAAGAAATGTTATTTGCCAAATCTGCAATAGGTTCGGTCATAATGCTAAAGTTTGCAGAAACAAGAATCAGGACAAAAGAGGTCCGGTGTATAATCAGAATCAAGACAAGGGTAAACAAAAGATGAATGCGGAAGAGGTTAGGAATCAGATGAGCAAGATATGGGTGAAGAAAAGTTCAGAGAATATAGAGGTTGGATCCGCACCAGACTCTGGTGCTGATATTTCTTCTGGAAATTAAAAGGTGAGCTCAGGCTCAGGGGGAGACTCAAAGAAAATCTTGTTCCCCCAGCCAAACAAGTGGTACCGGATGTGGCACAAGATGCGGATCAAAGGGTTTGTAGATATGAATCTTGAGATACTTCAGTCAAGTTTTCAGAGGTCCGCATGAAGTTATGAAGAAGCTGTGATCGATCAAATAAGACCTGTTCAGGGAGATGCTCCGGTATGATAAAGGATTACAAAAAGGTCCGGAAAGATCCGGAAATGCACTATCTTGTTCTGCGGATTGGACAGAATGTTTGAGATGATCTTGTAATATGCTACCTCGATTTATTCATGATTGAAAGATCCGGATGATATCCACAGATCAGGACTAATCCGGATACTCCAAGCTATCCAGACAAGGCAAACCGGAATGATGTAGGTGAAGCATTTATTGCAGACAGGTATTAGGGTTCGCGGAGCAATTTAAGGGATTTCTCAAAGGTCATTTGCTCATTCTGCACTCGAGAAGAAGCGAAAAGTGGAGCTCTGCAACAAGGTTCTTCAAGCACACCAAGGATCTCCTGCCAAAGCTATTGGATAAAGAAATCAATCCAACCACTCCGTGCAAACCGAAGGCGCATAAGGTATTCTCCATTTTTCATTACCTCACTGCAAATCTTTGAAGAATGGCTACTCCAAACATAGTTAAGATCTCCGATAGACCTCGCCCCTCATTCAAGAAACATCCCTACAAATCATTGGAGGTTGACCCACTAGGAGCCTTCTCTAGTGTTCCTCACGGAGTTTTACACACCGAAGACATTAGGGTTTACATACATGCTAACATTGAGGAATTTGGGGATTTCAAATTAAGAGACCTCTATCACAAGCAGCTGATTGACAATGCTTTTGAGCTTAAACCAGAGTATAAGGATATTCAGAAGAAACAATTTGAGCAATTTATTCATTTCCCCTGTTTTGAAGAGGATGAATGGGTCCGGTATGTACTGAGCAGGATGCATGACAACTTTCTATGGCTAGATAGACCCTGCAAGATCACAAAAGAGGCAATTAGAGCAGTAACTGGCCTATACTCCTCCGGAGGAGTACCTATCCTTAAATCTGTCAAGAACAACATTGTAACTGAGGCCACCGGATCAAAATTTGACAAGAGGGCAATGACCATTGAAGATATTTCGGATCCGGATATCAAATATGCATCAATGATAATAGGATACAAGATCTATCACTCCAGCAGGGAGAATTCTGTATCCGGAACTGCAGTATACACTGCTTTTGAAATGCTAAGGAAAAATGCAGAATATGACCTCTGCGAACTACTGCTAAGCCAATTAATGGAAAATATACAGAAAATCAAGAAGGATAAGAAGAATTCCTTCAAGTATGGTACTCTTATTGTATGTTTATTCTTCTACTTCATGAATGAGCTACCCGGAACAAGTGGATGGGTATGGCAGAATGACAAACCTGTTGCAGTCCAGATAAGAGACTACTTGCATGGACTTGGGGATGCAAAAGCGAGAAATTCAGCTCTATGGGGATACTTCAAAAACTTTCAGAGCATGATGCAAGCAAGAGAGAGAATTCCCCAGTCTCTCATTGAGAAATACAAGGACTCAGTGTGCTTTATGGTTGACACTGATCAGTGCCTGATGGAGGCAGTGGAGCCAAGGACTGTCTGGATCATGCCCATGGGGTACGAAGTTGATGAACAGATAGTGGAGCTGCATGTTCAACACATGCTAAGTCAACCCAAAGATCCTAAGGCAGAAAGGTTTGGAACCTTTGAGGAGCTGAGTATAAAGTTACATGTAGAACTCAGGGAACCTGAGATCAAAAGAAAAGTGAGAAAAGAAGTAGAGCACATTGCTCAAGGTCTTGGAATCTCAAAGGAGGCACTTGATGCCAGCCGGGAAAAGAGGAGGAAGGCCGAGGAAGAAGAGAAAAGCAAAGAAAGTGCTCCGGTTGGAGCTCCCACCCGGACCAGATCAACAAAGAGATCTGCACCTCCCTCAACCAAAAGTTCAAAACCGGAAGTCCAGGCATCCGGTAAGAGATCAAAGGCAAAAGCCACAAGGGCTTATGGAAGCCAAAAGGATGAAGAGGAGACAGAATCAGATGAAGGAGTAAGAGAAGTAAAGAAACAGAAAAAGAAAGGATCCGGTAAGCCCTCCACAGGCCAAGAAAAGGAGGAAATGGCAGAGGTAACTGTTGAAAAGCCCACTCTGTCATTAGAGAGCATAATCAAGTCGGTCACGGTGGATGGAAACCTTCAACCAATGACAGAATCATATGATGACTTCAGTGAGGCCGACCAAAAGACTCTGCAGGAGGCCACAGTGAAATATCTTAACATATATAATAAGGCTTTCATTGAAATAATATCTCTTATTCCTAAAAGCCTAGAAAAGGAAATGGAAGTGAGAAAAAATAATGCTCATGCTAAAGATCTTGAGATCCGGGAGCAGATAGCTATTCAGCTATATCCTCAAATTGATCCCAAGACAATGAACATTATCTTCAAGGACTGTAAAGATGAGTTCAGAAGCAAAGCCAGGATGAATCAACTCATGCTTGGTGAGACTGACAAAGTGGCCCAAGAAACAGAAGAGATCCTCCGGAAGGCCTTCAAAAGGTTCAATCTTCCTGTTGTAGAGGACTTAGGTGCAGAAACAGCTGCTGATTTGGAATCTTTTGTTCCGGAAGAAGTGAGCCCTGAACAGACAAGTGAGGACTTGGGACCCTCTGCACAAGAAGAAGTGGCCCATGAACAAGTTAGCATCTCTCCTCCGGTTTCCCCTACAGTCTCCGGATCCAAAGAAGAAGAGCAACTACAGGAGAAGGAAGCAGTGGTGAAAGACAAAGAGGTTGACAGTTCTAAGACTGCAGAAGAAAAGAAACATCTGTCTCCGGCAAGAGACACTGCACAAACTGTTCAACAATTTTTGAGTAAAGAAACTCTAGAGATTGATGAACCGGAGCTTCTCAAAGGTCCATTTGATTTTGACTCTCTCTCTCCGGTACAAACAATGAAGATAGCTTCATTTGCAAATGCCAAGGCAAATGAAAAGCTCCTGAAGTCTCATATGGAAGACTGTGAGTTGATAGAGGCTGCTTCCGGAATACTTGTAAAGATCATGCCATCAATCCAGATAGATCCGACAGCCTCCACTTCCGGTAATCTAAAAACCTTAGTCAGCAGTGTTGATACACATTTTGATTCTTTAGAAAAATCAGCTGAAGAAAAGGTCCGGAAGGAATTTTTGGATAAGAGATTTTTAGAAATATTAGAATTAATCTCTAAGGATAGGAAGATTGTAAGCATTGGAATAAGGAGCTTAGAGAATGCTCTTAAGGATGGCGGTGATATCTATAAATTTTGTATATCCTGGTCAAAGGCAACAGCAGCACTTGACAAGAAAATAAAAGAGGAACAGGATAAGCTACAAAGCTTATCTCAAAGTTTTGATCCTCTCTCTTCCTCTATAATAAATCAAGAATGTCAGACTATTGCAGTCTTGAACGAAATAAAGAATCTTGAGAAGGAAAGGAAGAACATCACCAACCGGATGGGAGAACTTAGAAGGATTATAATCCCTAAGTTGGAAACCATGCATGAGGCCATCAGTGATGCTAGGACCACCGCCCAAACAAAAGATCCGACAGATCTCAAGCGGGCAGAAGCGTTTGCATTTTTGTTAAGTGGTCACATTTCAATTTTGGACAGAATGAAGCAAAGTTGGGCTACCGAAATGATTCAATTACAGACATCCTTTGCAGACATTCTTCAATATATGTGAGTATGTAAATATGCAGCTAAGTATAAGAAATTTTTGAAAATTTTGATATGCGGACCCTACCCTTTGCCATTGATGTCAAAGGGGGAGTGAGGAGCAGTGAAAAATGAGGGATCCAACTAAGGGGGAGTTCCGGAAATTGTATATAAAGACAGAGCATCAACAAAGGGGGAGCATAGTGTAAACACTTAGTCATTTTTCACTAAGTGTTGCCATCAATGCCAAAGGGGGAGATTGTTGGCAAGAGACACTATATGGATTCATGGTTGTTGTCATTGATGGCAACAAAGGTCATCCCACATATCCGCAAGACATGATATGTCTCTACCGGAAGTCAGAATAAAGAATGTTGTGGTCCGGTGAAGAAGAACAGAGCATGTGGCAAGGTCCGACAGATTGGTCCGGACCTCTCAGAGGAAGTGTCTTGGTGCAGTGCGGATTTGGGGAAGTCAAGAGGACTACCTTGAGTGGTATATTCCAAGGATTTAGCCTCCGGTGATGGACAAAGAAAAAGATATGAATGGTTGAGTACCGGATTCCTGAGAGACAGTGAAAACAGAGGAAGAACTGACTGGCAGAGTATCAGACTACTTTCCAGATGGGTTACTGTTGATGACAGAGGTTGTGAAGGCATGAATCATGTTTGGCCGACATGATTAATGATATCTACAAGTATATGCTTGATCCGCATTGCTTGGTGAGGAAGGATTCAGCCGACAGAATGAGAGTTTGTAAGAAACTAAGACTGTTCCGGATGCCGACTAGAAAGGTGATGAAACTACTTGTGCGGATATATATAGAGGATGGATTTAGTTGTGAAGTGTTGTGTGTAAGTGTGGAGTGATATGCGAATAAGTCCAGAGAAAGAGCAGAGGTAGCAAAAAGGATCCGGTATGTGGAAGATAGCAGAATAAAGAACAGAGGAAAGATGAAGTGCAGCAGATCAGTGTACTGAGCCTAACCGGAACTGAACTCCAGCATATGCAGATGCTTCCAATCAGTTCAAGACTGTGATTCTCATCACTTTGTAGACAGTGTGTCTTCTTGTAGGCAGTGGGCCTCTTGTGAGCAGTGTGCTCGGGCAGTGAGCCCTAATTGGCAAGTGCCATCTTTGTAATTTCCTATTCTTCTAACAGAGAATAATTTTGGGTTAATCACCCCGTGGTTTTCTCCCTTAACAGGGTTTCCACGTCAAAAATACTGTGTCATGTGTTTCTTGTTTTATGGTTAATGTTTTATGTTTGATTTTATGCTGCTTCAATTAAAAGGAAAGTTCAATAAAGGAAATAATTAGGATAACTGATTCACCCCCCCCTCTCAGTTATCAACACCATATCTGTCCTCTCTCCCTCTTCTTCCCTCTCCTCTCACATGTTGAGAAAGAATATGGAAACAAGAAAACTAGGACATCCAAAGAGGGATGAGGATATAAATTGGGAAGATGAAATGGAAACAAGATAAATTATGAAATTTCATTGGATGGGAAGAATGACAAGGAGAGGTAGAGAGGGGAGGGAAGTAGAGAGTGAGAGAGAGGATAGGAGGTAGAGACAGGAGGGAAGTAGAGAGTAGGAGAGGATTGTAGGAGGTAGACAGGGGAAGGAAGAAGAGAGAGAGGGTAGGAGGTAGACAGGGGAGTGAAGAAGAGACTGAGAGAGAGGGTGGGAGGTAGACATGGGAGGGAAATAGAAAGTGAGAGAGAGGGTAAGAGGTAGAGAGGAGGGGGGAGAAGAGAGTGAGAGAGAAGGTAGGAGGTAAAGAGGTGAAGGAAGCAAAGACTCAAAAAGAGGGTAGGAGGTAGATAGGGGAGGGAAGTAGAGAGTGAGAAAGAGGGTAGAAGGTAGATAAGGGAGGGAAGAAGAGAGTGAGAGAGAAGGTAGGACGTAGAGAGGGGAGGGAAGTAGAGACTCAAAGAAAGGGTAGGACGTAGAGAGGGGAGAGAAGTAGAGTGAGAGAGACAATAGGAAGTGCAGCTACCCTTGTAGACATGTATGTAAAGTGTGGAAGCATAGTCAAGGCATGTCAATTGTATGACATAACACCTCAAAGAGATGTTCTATAATGGAATGCAATGATTGCAAGATATGCAAAAAATGGATTTGTTGAAAAGGCTTTAGAAACAATCAAGCAAATACAATTGGCATGTGTATTGCCAGTTATGCTAATCATAACGCGAGCACATTATAATGCACTTGCATTATGCTTAGCTTTGTTTGACATGTTTTTATCAATTTTTAGCAAAATCTGGAGATAATCTGGAGCGTGCTCCCCATCAGGATGACACTTTTTTCAATGAAAACTCAAAAAAATACCACCATAATCTTAAGCTCTCTGTTAGCTATCTAACCATATATTTTGTTTCACATTTTGAGTATGTTTAGTGTTTCATCTTGAATTTCTTTTGTTAGTGTGTCCAGTTTTTGTTAAAAACCAGTGTCTATTATTTTTGACTTTTTTTAAAACCGTTAATCAAAAATTGAAATAAGTTATATTTTTAGAAACTAGACTCCATTCTACATGAATTCAAAAAAAATTTGATTTTTGATTAGTTTTTAAACATTTTAGGGGGAGCACACTCAAATTTCTATTTTTCAAGATGTGTCCACTTTAAAAATTACTAAAAAATCAATTATTCATTAAAAAATTATCAGAAAAATTAGGGATAAACTACATGGTGTTACCTAATTTCTCACTGGAGCGATTATTGAAATACTAAAAAAGTTAACATTTTAGGGGGAGCACACCAGATGCTATGTTATGTTTTTTTGAGAAAAATAGGACCAATTTGTGTGCTCCCCCTTTTTTAACCCCTTAATCTCTACCATTTTTGGAAAAAATTAGTAGTTTAGAAACTAGATTTAGAGCACTACAACTCTTGTTTTCATTCCATCTTCAAATTTTGAGTGTAGCTATCTTCAATTTCTCATCCAACATCAATGTTTCCTGATTTTAGAAAAAAAAAGTGACAACTTAAGACCCCATTTTGGTCCCTCATATTTGTGCACTTACCCCTTGGGGAATAATCACAACAATAATATTACTTCCTTACACATATAATACCATCACAAAATTCACCTCCACAACCCTTCAAATCCTCTCACCACAACACACCCACACTAGAACTCCTCCATTCAAACTCCAACAACCCCCACAACACCACAACCCTTCCAACTAAGCCACGACACCAACCACCACTCCACAAGCCTTCCAACCACCAAAACCCCCATATCCTCCATAATACAAATGAACAACAAATTCCCCAAGAGAGGATCCATGCCTATCTCAACCCCACATGAGGGAGGCTCTCACCCCTCAGGGGAGATCCACTCCGTAAATGCCCAACCCTATATGCCCAACCCTAAACACATACAAACTAGAAAATTGACAACAATTGCAAAGAAAATAAATTATTTCTCACACACACAAAACACAATTGATAAACAACAATAACCGCATCACAAAACCACATTTTGCATCCACCAATCTAAAAATCAAATTAAATTTTCAAACCCTACCTTGGCTGTCCAAGTTAGAAGCAGCCCAAGAAAATTAGTTCCAAACCAACAAAAGCCTCTCAACTAGAAAATTCCAGCCACCTTAAAGCCATTTCTTCCTTCACCAACAATTTCTAGCCAAAGTAATAATCTCCAATCTCTTTCAGTACACCAAGAAATGCAAAGAGGAGCCAAGGCAAAACCATGCACACACAACATAATGAAATGAATAAAAATCTCCTCATAAAATAAATTCCACAACTCTAATTTCAACTTCCTAATGAAAGTTTAAAAGACTTAAGAAATAATTCCACAATTATTTAAATAACAAGTTTCAATAAAATAAAATTAAATAACAACCCTTCAATTGAATTCCCCCACATTACTAAAATTAACCACATAAATAATTAAAATAAATTAACCAAGATAATTAACCCAAATAATCCTTGACACACAGCTAATGGGTTAACCGCAACAAAATCAGAAAAATCAATTAAAATTGGGCATCTTGAGAATATTTCTGAACTGAGAGGATCTGGGCTGCCCACCTACAAAACTTAATTTCGAACATCAGTATATCATGGAAAAGATAGCCGAAGAAACATGTAAATATTAAATATCTAAAATGTCTAAAATAAAATAATTTATTAACTTTTATAATTAAAATACAATATACATTTTTTGTAGAAATTAAATACATAATCATAAAAATCACATGATTAAATTTTTTAATTCAATTAAAACATCTAATACTAGCTATGATCTAGAATAATATCCATACACATATATGTATAAAAATATGCATATCAAAACATAAAGGTCCATGATCTTGAAAAAGCAATATAAACCATATCCACACACAATGATCATTAAAGTCAACTATAAACAAGTATCCATATCATAGTCTTAGTAGCAATTCCAGCTAGGCCTCACATCCTCCCCCTCTAAAATTTGTCTTCCTCCTAGAAGCCATCAAAGAGGTAAGGAAATAGAGAACTCATCTAAGTTGTATCCTCCCATGTCATAGTAGCCTCACCATAGAGATCCCACTGGACCCTGACCTGATCCAATTGCCACCCTCACAATGCCAACATTTGATGATCCAATATGAAAACAAGCTTCAGGGTTAGCTATCCATACTACGCCACCTGTAGAGCATACCACTCCAGAACATGAGATATATGAGGTAATACTTCTTAAGAACAAAAATATGAAACATGTCATGGCTATGAGACAAGCTGGGTGGAAATACTAAGCAATATGCAACATGACCAATCCTCTCTAAAATCTTGAAAGGGCCAACAAATCTCGGTGCCAACTTAGAGCTCTTTCCATAATGGATAGAACTCTTATTTGGGTGAACATGCAATAAGACTCTATCCCCAACCTAGAACTCTTAATCCACCCTCCTAGCATCTACATACTGCTTCTGTCGATCCTATGCTCTCTCTAGCTACTCATGAATTTGGGTCACCTGTCTCTCCATCTCATGAACCAACTCAGGTCCTATTGCAACACAATCCTCGAGTCGATCCTAGCTTAGTGGCATTCTATAGGGTCTACCATATAAAGCCTCATACGGAGCCATGTCAAATGAATTGTGGTGCCCATTATTATAGGTAAACTCAACCAAGTACAATTACTTCTCCCAATGAGACTGCTAATCCATAATATACATCCTGAGCATATCCTCCAGTACCTCATTCACCCTCTTTGTTTGTCTATCTGTCTCCGGATGATAAGAACTACTGAAGTTAAGTTGAGTACCCAAATCATGTTGTAGAGTAGTCTAAAAGGATGAAGTAAAAATAGGATCTTTGTCTGAAATGATCCCCCTTGGAACACCTTGAAGTCTAACAATGTCATGCAAGAAAACCCTGGCCACTAAAGTAGCATTGTAAGACAAACTCATCAAAGAGAAATTTGCCACCTTAGTTAGCTTATCCACAGTCACCATAAATAGCATCGTGTCACCGAGAAGTCATAGGAAGGCCTACGATGAAATCCATAGATATGACATCCCACTTCCATTTTAGAATAACATGAGGATACAATAATCTAGTTTGTTGTCGATGTTCATCTTTCACCCTCTGACACTTGAGGTAATGGGCAACGAACTCTACTATATCTTTTTGCATTCCTGCCCAAAAATAGAGTTTCCAAAGATCTGCATGCATTTTCTTGACTCCTGGGTACACTGCATATGGTGTATAAGCTTCTGCAAGAACAAATTCTCTAAGGTTTCCAAGGAAGGAACGTAGATATGACCATAGTGTCTAAGCAAGCCATCAACATAAAAAGAATAACCCTCAAAGTTGTCCCTCAAGGGACTCTGAAGCTCGACTATCTTGCTATACAAAGCATCCTATGACAAAAGCTCCAAGATACACCCCCTCAAATCCATCTTCATTGTCAATTAGAGCAACTCATGTCTTTGCCTACTAAGAGCATCTATGACAACATTCTCTTTCCCCTTAATATACTAGATCTGAAAGTCATACTCACATAGAAACTCCATCCATCGATGCTTTTGATAATTTAGGTTAGGATAGGAAAAGATGTATTGTAGGCTCTGATGATCAGAATGGAGCTCAAATTGACACCCAAGAAGAAAATGGTACTAGTCAAAGCATGTACAATAGCTGCAAGCTCCAAGTCGTGAGTCAGGTAGTTGAGTTCATAAACCTTCAACTTGTGAGACTTAAAAGAAATCACATGTGTCTCTTGCATGAGAATTTCACCAAGACCCTCAATCAAAGCATCTATGAAAAAAACAAAGTCACTTGTAGGATCTGAAATCACCAAAATGGGAGCATTGGTAAGCTTCTCCTTCAAAATTTAAAAATATATCTAGCATTGCTCAGTCCAAAAAAATTTCTTGCTCTGCTTCTAGAGAGAAGTAATTGGATGTGAAATCATGGAGAAGCCTTCCACGAACCTTTTGTAGTAACCAACTAGTCCCATAAAACTCCTAACCTTAGCAACATTAGTCAGAGCAAGCCAATCTAAGATAGCTCGAATCTTCAAAGGATCCACTGAAATCCCATCTCCTGAAATAATATGTCCCAGGTATTGGATCTCTATCTAGAAAAATTTGCATTTGGATAGAATAGCATACAACTAATTCTCTCTCAAGCACTACAATACCAGCCACAAGTGCTCTTTATGCTCCTCTACTATGTGGGAATAAATAAAAATGTCATCCAAGAAGATGACCACAAACTGATCCAAAAAGGTGTAGAGGACTCCATTCATCAGGCTCATAAAAATTGTTGGGGCATTAGTCAACCTAAAAGGAACTACAATGAATTCGTAATGACCATAACGAATGTGAAATGTTGTCTTGTGAATATTAGCTTTTGCTATCCTCAGCTATTTATACCCTAACTTCAGATCAATCTTTGATAAAACCTTCATTCCCTGAATCTGATCGAACAAATCATCAATCCTTGACAACGAGTATCAATTCTTCACTGTGAACTTGTCAATTGTCTATAGTCAATGTAAAGGTGAAGAGAACCACCCTTCTTTATGAAGTTAATAGGTGTACCCCAAGGAAAATACTAGGACAAATATGACCTCTGTCCAATAGTTCCTCCAATTGCAACTTAAGATCCTGAAGCTCTTGAGTCGTCATTCTATAGGGAGCTTTGGAAATAGGTTGCGCTCCTAGCACCAGGTCAATGTGAAAATCAATTTGTCACTGCAGTGGCATTGTAGAAAGATCTAAAGGAAATACATCAACAAACTCCTTAAGAATAGGATGATCATCCAATGAAGTTGCTAGCTTGTCCTTTAATCTTTCATTGATAGAAATAGCAAAGATTTGGCATCCCTTCTGCATACTATGCTTAAGATACATAGCTGAGATAATCCTAAGCGACACTAGCCTCTAAACTCCTGAGATCTTCACCCTATTACCCTCATCATCCAAGCACTCAATATATTTGTTGTGGTAATCAAGCTTAGCCTCATGCACATTTAACCAATCCATACTGAAAATCACATCATAGGACCCTAAAGGAATAACCCAAAGATTTGCCAAAGTGGAAAAAGCTCCAAGTCCTAGTTGACAATCCTTGACCATAGAACTAATAGAAATTTTGGCTTCAAAGCTAACTCTACATCCCATTTAGCATCTTTCTTAACAACCACCAGCTTGCACTTCTCCACTACTAACGAGGATACAAATGAATGGACGTAGCCCCAAAATCAAAGAGTATGGAAACAAAAATATTACCAATTTTACCTAGAGTCTCTGTGACTAGAGGCACCTAATGATCTACTTATTGATTATCTACTACTGTAAAAACTGAATGGGCTTTCCCCACATCATCAAATGTAAGCTCAGAAGCAGCTACCTGTTGACCTCCCACAACTAAACTATTATGTAGGCACTCTCAAGTAATATACCCCATACCTCCATATGTATAAAAAGGACCCTTAGATGGTGCCTGTGTCTACAGCTAAAAAGTAGGTCTACTAGAGTTGGCCTAACTGCTTCTAAAACTGTTGTGTATGAGATGGCCCCACATATTGCATTTGTGGTTTCTGGTCTCTCCTCTAAGGTGGAGCCTGCTAAGATCTAGATGGTCCCCCTGAAAAGACATGGCCTTCTAACCCAACTACTACTATTGTGGAGATGACCTGATAGGAAAGGAGTTAGCCCTGAATCCACTCCTAGGAGGCACAAATGGTCGAGAAAAGTTACCATTTTGTTGTTATTGGTTCCAAAAATTGTCATAGTTTTCATGATGCTTGGGCTAGATTTCTTCTACAATTAGTGCCTTCTCTACTGCCTGTCTCAAAGTTGAAGGCTTGGACAAATGTATAGGTCCTGTAATTCCATGGTTGAGTCCTTTGATGAAGCGATTAATCATCAACTTCTTATCCTAAATATAATCAACATATTGTAGCAAATCCAAGAATTTGTTCTCATACTACGCCACTATGAGACTTCTCTGCTGGATATCATGGAACTCATCAATATTTCACTATTGGAAGTGTTCTAAGATGTTTCTTTTCTTGAACAACTCCAAGGTCTCCCAAGTAATAGTATCCGGTGTCAACTACCCTTTCCTCTCCTCCTGATGCCACCAAGTAGTAGTATTATCTCTGGGCAAGTAAATTGCCAACCTAGCCTTGAGATTAATCTCATAGTTTGAGTACAAAACACTTCTCAATACCTACCAACCATGATTTTTCCTCTGTACCATCAGTAGAACCAGAGAAGTTTAGAGTTTGAAGGTGGAGGAATTCTCTAATTTGTTTGCCAACATCAACCCATGCATCCTGATCTAATTGTAAAAACTAAGGAGGGGGTTCATTTAATGTCTTGATTCACACATCCCTTCCTCAACAAGTTCTTCTTTGCCTCTGTCAGGGCTTCTTCTACGCCCTCAAGGAACAAAGTGGTGCTCATTAGAGTGACGCTGATCCTAATTATGGGGCAGGTTATTAGTAGGTGGAGGAATTCTATCCTGAATAACATCTACTAGATGCTACAGAATCTGGAGTATTTGAGGCCCATGAATGAAATGTTAGTTAGAATGATCTAATTCTGATGGTGCGAAATGAGTGCACTTCGTTGGGGAGGCATACTACAAGATCAAGAAAACAAGGTTATACAACAATAAAATTACCCCAGAGTTGCCAAAGTGTGGCAACCCGGCTCTGATACCAAATGTCATGCCCACCCTTATGAACACCATAATAATGGACATGAACACAAAAATGCTACAATTTTCATTTATTTTAAAACTAACTTTCGCAAAAAAAAAAACACTTGATGAACAAACTTAAAAAGAGTAGTTTACCTAATTGTTCAAATCTCTTAATTGGTTTTGAAGTGTCTCTGAAAACATATAAATATGTCTTCTTTTCCAAGAATCCATATTAAGAAAGATAATTATACTGATATATTCACATATCTAGTCAATCAGGGAAGAATGTAAATATACAGTATATATATGTGTGTGTGTGTGTGTATCAGCATAAATCAATTCCTTTGTATATATGAGATAAACTTAATTGCTATGCTATTCAATTATCTAATGCATATATATATATATATACATACATATATATACATACATATATATGTATATATATACATATATATGTGTGTGTATATATGTATTTATATACATATATATACATATATACATATATATACACACACACACATATATATATGTATATATATATATATATGCAGCTATATATATGAGATAAACTTAATTGCTATGCTATTCAATTATCTAGTACATATATATATATATATATATGTATATATATATACATATATATACATATATATATACATACATATATATGTGTATATATATATACATATATATACATACATATATATGTGTGTATATATATATATATGCAATTTTCAAATGGCTGCCTCATATCCATTGTTCTAACAATTATTAACAAGGAATGATAACACCAAAAGTAACCATGTATTAGAAACCCACAATGATTTGTTCCAAACAATCTAAAAATCCATAGATATTTCTAGCCTTAACAAGGTATAGTGACAATTTGTCAGAGATAACCAAGAACATAACAAAGATATTTTATACAAGTTTTCTTCAATATATGCATTACATTTCAATGCCAAATCCAAGAGTTTTAATTATATTAGAAATATCTTCCAGCTAGAGGAAATAGAGAGTACTAGAACGCTAGCTTACAAAAAAAATTCCTTCCTCACCGGAATACAGTGAATAGAGATACCAAAAATCACAACAGGTTCCTTATACCAAGAACACATTTTTTTTACAAATAATATGGATTAGTTTATCCATAAATATCAATCAAGGTAGCTCAACCTTCTGTTGGATGAAATGGAACCTGCAACACAAAATGAGAAGCCCAGTCCCGCTCTCCTCCAAACCATAGGGCTTGATATACAAGCTCACCCTGAGCAGGAGATAATTCTCAAGTGCCCAATTGAAAACCAACAAATCAAAATACAAATGTAAAACTAGATTTAAACTAGGTTACATATGGCTGACTCACACACAAAGAATCCTTTCCAGATTCTTGCAAAGGGGGGGAGAGGGGATTCCCTTTCCTCCTGGGGAATAATCACAACAACAATATTACTTCCTTCCACATATAATACCATCACAAAAGTCACCTCCACAACCCTTCTAATCCTCTCACCACAACATACCCACACCACAACTCCTCCATTCAAACCACAGAAACCCCCACAACATCACAACCCTTCCAACTAAGCCATAGCACCAAACATCACTCCACAAGACTTCCAACCACCAAAAACCCCCATATCCTCCATAATACCAATGCACAACAAATTTCCCCAAGAGAGGCTCCACGCCTCTCTCAACCCCACATGAGGAAGGATCTCACCCCTCAGGGGAGATCCACTCCCTAAACGCCCAACCCTAAACACGTACTAACCAGCAAATTGCCAACAATTGCAAAGAAAATAAATTATTTCTCACACACACAAAACACAATTGATAAACAACAATAACTGCATCACAAGACCACAATTTGCATCCACCAATCTGAAAATCAAATTAAATTTTCAAACCCTACCTTGGCTTTCCAAGTTTGGAGCAGCCCAAGAAAATGGGTTCCAAACCAGCAAAACACTCTCAACTGGAAAATTATAGCCACTTTCAAGCCTTTTCTTCTTTCACCAACAATTTCCAGCCAAAGCAATAATCTCCAATCTCTTTCAGCACACCAAGAAATGTAAAGAGGAGCCAAGCCAAAACCATGCATGCACAACATAATGAAATGAATAAAATTCTCCTTATAAAATAAATTGTACAACTCTCATTTCAACTTCCCAATGGAAGTTTAAAAGACTTAAGAAATAATTCCTCAATTCTTTAAATAACAAGTTTCAATAAAATACTTCACACTGGAAGGCTGATTTAGGTATTTCTATTATTATCATTTTGTTCTCCTTTATCACTTTAGGAGAAACCAATTGATAACCTTTTTTACCTTCTTTCATCCTTGAATATTTGGCTAAGGCTATACCCGATTTGCATGCCCAGAACCTTGAAAGGCCAATGATTCCTTTACACTAAGGCCTGATTTTTGCATTTATACAATTTTCATCTAGCTTTATGGCCTACCAAGTAGATTACGACTAGTTTGATTAATAGCTCCCTGCTAGTGCTCCTAAGCATGCCAAAAGTAAACCAAGACATGAGGTGGTGATCAGGGAAATCACTCTCGATCAACCTCTGGATAGTCCTATTAACCCTAGGGTTTCGATGTCCAAGAAAAAGCCCAGCTCTAAGCCCAACCCTATGAAAACCCCCAAGTTGGCGAAACCCCCTAGCTAGGTTGAGGCTAAAATTACTAAAAAAGATGACATTCTCAGTCCAGGTAAGAAATCTTCTAAGAGAAAGCTGGTGGATTTTGATGACAAGGGAGACAATAAGTTGAAGAGGCCCAGGGATGGTAAGGAAGACACTTGTAGATTTGTGAATGTGGGTGAGTTTCTCAAGAAAAAAAGGTCCTAATCTAGAGAAAGACAAAGAGGTTGCTATTTTGTTTGGTGATGATGAAGATAGTGATGACACCTATTAGACACACCAAGATACTAAGAGGGGGGTGAATCAATATCCAAAAAATTCTTTCAATTTAACTACTTCAACTTATCCAAAGTAGATCAGATCTTAAGCATCACAATATTAACATGAACATGAAAGATTAACACAATGCACAACAACACATAACACTAGATATACATGGAAAACCCTAGAAGGGAAAAATGATGGTGAGGATTAACTCACAATATATGAAGCTCAAATAATAACTTTATTTTAGGGGCTTTAACCCAAGGAAGCTACTACTCCCTAAGCAAATTTGATTTAGGGTCACTCCCAAGGAAGCTTCTATTCCCTGATGACTTTGTTTTAGGGGCTTTAACCCAATGAAGCAACTACTCCCTAATCTGAGAACAAACTCATAAATGATTATAGTATGACAATCTTTCAACTATCTGAAAAATACATTTGGAGCTCACACATGATGATTGCACTTCTATCTCTTCACTCTTTCTTTTGAAGATTTGATCAGTCAAGCACACTTTATACTTGATCACTGTCTCAAATAAGTCTTCAAGATGAATCTAGACAACATTAATGACACTTTCTCTTTCTCTCATAGTCACACATCAATAATACATTTATTCTTCTTTTCTCTACTTGTGAACCTTGTTTTTCAACTTGTAATCATACCCTCTGCATTCAATTTGATCTCATATTTATACATGATATTACATTGATTACATAGCTTGTCAGCTAGATAAAACATGAAAAATACATTTACAAGTCGGCCATACAATACATAATATGAAATGTGTAGAAGATAGGTCTAATTAGGACTACATGTTACAATAGTAGAAGACTCAAGTCTTGTAGACCCCAACACTTGCTTAACCAAGTCCAAAACATCTTTCACAGCTTCAAACAACAAGGAATTACCTCCGTAAACTCTGCTCATTTGCAAATAGGACAACTTTAAGGAAAACTCATGAAAACTTGAAGAGTAATAGCCATATCAATTGGAAAACTTTGTGTGGTACTAGAAATAAGAAAGATCTTCGAGAAACTCTTCCATGTGAGTCCACATGACACTGTATGAAGCTATGTTCCAAACTGTAGAATCTCAATAGCAATATAATGAAAATATGGAGCAACCTTTTGGATAGTCTTCAAAGAGAAAACACTTTGAAACAAGGACTGTTACCTTCTCTTGGAGGCCAAGTCTTCTTCACATCACCATATACAATTCAAGATCAGTAGGAATGATCATTCAACATGCTTCAAATCATTAGCAACACAACTATTTATTCTAATACACTTTGATCATGCTTCAAACTCAACCCTAATTTGATTAGGGATGTAACATTAAGCTTTCTCTTTCTTAGGAACATGACATCCAAACATGAACAGTCTCTTACTCTCAGTGTATGCAATATTGACATCAATGAATGCTACTATGTTGACATCAATGAATGTTTCTATGTTGACATCAATGAATGTTGCTATGTTGACATCAATGACAACACATATGGTAAACGATCTCCCCCTTTGTCATTGATGGTAACATATGCTCCCCCGTAGACTCTCTCCCCATTTGGCATCAAGAAAAAAGGCATCCATTACCTTCTTATTCTCCCCCTTTCATCAACAATCATTTTTTCTTGCAAGCTTCCCCTATCATCAATCACCACTACCTGCTCCCCCTAGGAGGTAGCCACAATCAGTCCAAGATAAAGATATGGCTTGAATTCCTCCTAGAAAGATGCACCACTATGTATCTTTAGCAAGAAGAGGGAGGGGCAATTACCCCTAACCTCTGTCAGAGAGCCTCAAAGGTGTCTTTTGCAAGATCCTTTATAAAGATATCTACAATCTAATCCTTGGTTGGAATATATTCCAACTTCACTTCCTTGCCTTCTCTCTCAAAAAGTGATTCCTGATTGCTATATGCTTGGTTCTTGAATGCATCACTAGATTCTTGGAAATATTGATAGCACTTGTATTATCACACAAAAAAGGAATAGGATCATCATACACTACCTTGATATCCTTCAGAGTTTGCTTCATTCATAACACTTGTGTACACCAGGAGGTTGCTGCAATATATTCTACCTCTCCAGTAGATAAGGATACTAAATCTTGCTTCTTACTCTGCCATGAAACTAATCTACTTCCTAGAAAGAAAGCACCACCACTTGTACTTCTTCTATCATCAACACAACCAGCCCAGTGAGTATCAATGTATGCACTCAAGTCAAAATCATTACCTTTTAGATGTCATAGACCATAATCCAGAGTTCCTTTCAAGTATTTGAATATCCATTTTACTGCCTTCTCATGTGTTTTCTTAGGATTGGCTTGATATTTGGCAACCACACATACTACATGCATAATGTCAGGTCTAGATGCAATTAGATACAACAATGCTCTAATCATAGACCTATAAATAATCTAATCCACCTCCATAGACTCATCTTTTTTTCTTAAGTGACATCCAATGACCATGGGAGTACTCACTAGTTTTGAATCCTCCATACCAAACTTCTTCAACAATTCTTTGACATACTTAGCTTGAGAAATAAAGATACCATCATCTATGATGTAGGGGCATCCATTTTGATGCATTGTTGTCATTTTATATTTTGTTCTCCAACCCTAGTTTTGAGTTGATTTGTGTTGTTATGTGCAAATAAGGTCATTTTGGACCATCTGGAGTCATGTTTAGGTATTTTCTAATCTTAGTGGGAATATTTGCAAATTATGTCATTGAAAAAGACAATTTTATGCAAGTTTAGGAGTTTTTAGGGGTTTCTTACGAAAACCTATAAAATGGAATGTAAAAACTATTTTTGGGGCTTCTTTCCCTCATGGATGCCTAAGTAATGAATGCAAAATAATGTGGAAATGATCCTTGAGTTGCAGATTCATTGTTTTCCATGATTTATTATAGGTTTTTATTGTTTTATAGCAATAAAACATGTTTGTACAGCTTGTACATATTGGTACAGGTCTAAAACTTATGTGGATGGAAAGATAATTTTATTTTAGGTGTTTTTCATTCTTACCAGTCCTAAATAAAAGATTGTTTGATTGGTCTAATAAGTCAATCTTCCTAGAAGCACTAATCAGAAACTAGAGTTTCTAGTTTTGATGAAAAAAACATTTCTCTTGATTGGCATTGTGAAAATTGCTAAAATTTTTAGGAAAACTCTATTTTGCATCCTCTAATGGATTCCAAACTCTTAGTTTAATATCTTTTGGCCACAAGAAGTTATGGGTGACTATTATAAGGAAAACCCTATCAAAAGGGAATAAACCCTAGTTTCTTGAGAGTTTAGCAAACTATATGTGTCATTTGATTTCATAAGGGAATGATGAAATTTAAAACATCAAAATGCATTGTAAGAGAACATGAACAGTCCATGATTTCATGTGTCATGTTGATTTTGCTTGTTGAATGCCATTAGGCTATAGGAGCAATGTATGTAGGATGAACTAGGATGTACCTAGTTATTGAATGTGATTAATCCTTGTATGAAATGTGTCAGGAGAGTCAAGAATAAGTTCTTCCTCTACATCATTTTTGGTATCAGAGCCCAAAGATCTAGGCAAGGGAAGCTTTAGAAGTTTGTGTATTGCATTTGCAAGGTTGAAGTGAAGAACCAGGATGCCAAAAGACTAGGTAGTGAGGAAAAGGAAAGAAAACCTAGGTGAGGTATCACAAGAAGAAGTCAAGAAAAGAAAAGAGATAGCAAGATGAAATAGCAAACTTAGAAGGATAAGATGAAGGTCAATAAGATAAGATTAGATGAAGAGTTTGATAGAGATATGGTTGAGTTAAGAAAAGGCATTAAGCATGTAGTACAGTAGTGGCTTGAGGAAGAATACCAAGGATCTGTTGGGTATTGGCCCATATATAGGAAAGTGAAATGGCCCATATAGATGATTGTTCAAAAAATGAGAAAGCAAAGAATGATTACTTTGAAAAGAGAAGATCAAATGAAGAAAGAAGAGAAATTTATTGACATGGACATGAAGAAAGATGAAGAGTGTCTTCAAGCAAGCATGGAAATCATGGAAGAGAAATGTTTTCAAGTAGACACAAATGCAAAGGTCCATTGGCAAGAGGTACATTTAAGAAACCAAGAGATTGGTGATGATTAGAAAGTTGATAAGAAGATGGGTATAGTTGAGATCAAGGAAGAAGAAAGACAGCTAGCACAAGGAGCTAGTGAAGAGGCAAATTGGCCTCATGGTTTTTATCCAATGCAGGTTGATGATAATGTTTGTAAAGGTGTAGACCAAGGAGAAAATGAAGAGGAGGAAGAAATGGATAGTAGCAATGAGGTGTATGATAGAGCAATAGAATCTTGGAGTGTTCAAGCAGAGAAGTTGATAAGCCAGAGAAGATGCAAGAAGAATGAGAGAAAGAAAAGAGTGCAAACCAAGAAACATAGAGCAGGTCAAGACAAGTATGTAGAAGATCACGAGGAGGTTATAGGACAACTAAGACTACAACACAATTGGAGGAAGTGGAAAAAGTAGCTGATCATCATTTGAGATGGAACTCAAATTTCTTTTCCTTGGGAGTATGATGCAGGGGCATCCATTTTGATGCATTGTATTCATTTTGTCAAGTTTTGTAATTTGTTCTCCAACCCTAGTTTTGAGTTGATTTGTGTTGTTTTGTGCAAATAAGGTCATTTGGACTATTTTGAGTCATGTTTAGGTATTTTCTTATCTTAGTGGGAATATTTGCAAATTATGTCATTGAAAAAGACAATTTTATGCAAGTTTAGGAGTTTTTAGGGGTTTCTTATGAGAACCTATAAAAGGGAATGTAAAAACTATTTTTGGGGCTTCTTTCCCTCATGGATTCTTGAGTAATGAATGCAGAAGAATGTGGAAATGATCTTTGAGTTGCAGATCTATTGTTTTGAATAATTTATTGCAGGTTTTTATTGTTTTATAGCCAGAAAACATGTTTGTATGACCTTGTACAGATTGGTACAGGTCTAAAACTTATATGGATGGAAAGATAATTTTATTTTAGGTGTTTTTCATTCTTACCAGTCCTAAACAAAAGATTGTTTGATTGGTCTAATAAGTCAATCTTCCTAGCAGCCTTGTTTAGAAACTAGGGTTTCCAGTTTTGATAAAAAAATTCATTTCTCTTGATTGGCATGGTGAAAATTGCTAAAACTTTTAGGAAAACTCTATTTTTGCATCCTCTAATGGATTCCAAAATCTTAGTTTCAGATATTTTTTCCATGAGACGTCATGGATGACTGATTTAAGGAAAACCCTATCAAAACAGAATAAACCATAGTTGCTTGAGGGTTAGCAAACTATATGTGTCATTGATTTCATAAGGGAATGATAAGTTGTAAAACATCAAAATGCATTGTAAGAGAACTTGAATAGTCCAAGATTTTACATGTCATGTTGATTTTTCTTGTTGAATTCCATTAGGCTACAAGAGCAATGTATCTAGGATGAACTAGGATGCACCTAGTTATTGAATGTGATTAATCATTATATGAAATGTGTCAGGAGAGTCAAGAATAAGTTCTTCCTCCACATCAATCTAGTTAAGTAATTTGAAGACCAAGGAAGAATGAGATCTCACCAATCATAGATATCTCAAATTCTTTTTACATTTCATCTACAAACCTCTTACACATATCATCATTTCCACCAAAACTAATATTATCAACATCAACTGGAACTATTAAGATCATGTCTCCTTCTTCCTTATGTAAAGGTTGATATCTGTAGTACCTTTCTTGAAGCCCTTCTGAAGTAGGTACTTGTCTAATCTTGCATACCAAGCCCTAGGTGCTTGCTTGAGCCCATACAAGGCCTTCTTCCTCACCTGCATACCATGTCTGGATCATTCTAATATTTGGAAACCATCTAGTTTCTCAATGTAAAGCTCCTCCTCTAAGTCACTATTTAGAAATATTGACTTGACATCCATCTGATACACCTAGAAGTTCTTGTGAGTAGCAAGAGCAAGGAGCCTTCTGATTGCCTCCATCCTAGCTACTAGAGAAAAAGTCCCCTCAAAATCAATGCCTTCCACTTGAGTATATCCTTTGCACACTAATCTTGCTTTGTTCCTTACCACTTCACCTTCTTCATTTATCTTGTTCTGGAACACCCACTTTGTTTCTATGGCATTCTTGTTGGTTGGTCTAGGAACCAATTCCATGTATGATTCTTTTCAATTTGATCTAGTTCTTCTTCCATTGCTTTTATCCATCCACCATCTTTGTTGGCTTTAGAAAAGGTCTTAGGTTCCACTTTTGATAACAAACACAAGTTTGCTTGCTCATGTGTCTTGGCAAACCTTCTCCTTGTCTATACACCTTCATTTTTGTCTCCAATGATCTATTCTATTGAGTGGTTCTTTTTAACATACTTTGTTGGGGTCTTTGGTATCTGTTTCGATTCCTATTCCTTTTCTTCTTTCACTTCTTTTATTTCTTCATCTTCAATGCAAGGAAACATATCAGATGTGATATCTTCTGAATCCTGTGTAAACTGATACAAGTCTTCATCTACTTTGACATTTGTGCTTTCAATCATCTTTCCCAACCTTTTGTTGTAGCATCTATAGGCCTTTCTTCTGGTTGAGTAACCAAGAAAGATTCCTTCATCACATCTTCAATCAAACTTTCCTATATCTTCTTCATCTCTTTTGATATAATATTTACTACTAAAGATCCTGAAGCATCTGACATCTATTCATAAGGGGTCTTAGTGCTATTGACCATTAATTGTACTCTGTTGGTTAGAGAGACAGTAGTGTGAATTGCTTCCTTCTACTACACATCAGGTAGATCTGCATCTTTCAACATTGCCCTAGACATTTATTGCACAATCTTATTCTTCCTATCTACAACCCCATTTTGCTGAGGGGTTCTAGGCGTAGACAAGTGCCTCCTAATGCCATGATCTTCACAAAAAATTTCAAATTCATTTGAAGTAAACTCACCTCCTCTATCTGACCTTAAGCACTTGATCTTAACATCCATTTCATTTTCAACCAAGGCTTTGAAAACTTTGAACTTATCAAGAGCATCATATTTTTCTCTTAAGAAAGTAACCCAAGTCATTCTAGAATAACCATCAATGAGCAACATGAAATACCTTTCACATTGTTGACTCCTTACTCTTGTGGGTCCACATAGGTCTATGTGAATCAGCTCCAATGGCTTTGAGGAAGACTACTCCTTTCTTTTAAAACTTGTCTTTGTTTGTTTTCCTATCTGACATTCCTTGCATACTGTGTTTGCAGGCTTGATTATATTAGGCATATCTCTTACTACATGAGTAGAGTTGATCCTTACCATATTATCAAAGTTGTTATGTCCCATTCTTTTGTGCCACATCCAACACTCACTGGATTGAGTCAATAGACATGTTCTTCCATTTGCTTCTTTCAAGTGATAAATATCACATGTCTTGATACCTTATGCAACTACCTTTCTGGATCCTAATTTTCAAATTTCACAACCATTAGAATGAAAAGTGAGATTGTAACCTTTTCTATACATCTGATTGACACTAAGAAGATTGTGTTGTAACCCTTTGACATAGAGAACATCCCTGGTCCTGTTCTTTCCATCAATAGATATGACACCTTTTCCACAAATCTGAGCTGACTCATCTTCTCCAAAATTGATAGCTCCACCATCCCAATTCTTAAGGCTAATGAACTTCTCTTTGTCACCAGTCATATGATTTGAACAACCACTATCAATGACCCAAGTTTTGGTTTCTTCTTTTGCATGAAAGGTAGTCCATACAACCATTGATTTTTCATTGTTTTGAACTATTTGTAAGGTATCCATTTTTCCAATCCCATTCTTTTCATCACCAACACTCATGGCCAAGAAAAATGTTTCATCATTTGAATCATGACCCTCATCTTCTGAAGAACAACTATCCTCTATAGAAAACAAACTTCTTTTGAATTTACTATTTTTGTTACTTCTCCTAGTTTCTTTGAGAGGACATTTGGAATAAAAATGACCAACCTTTTCACAATTGAAACATTTGAAGGGTAACTTACCTTTGTATTTGTCATATCCTTTCTTCAGGGTTCTTACAAAATTTGCTTCAGCATCATTAGGGCTTTCATCTTCATTAGCAATTTCTTCTTTTACCTTTTTACTAACTTTGAAAGTAGTTTCCTTCTTTGGAACATCACTGTCAAACTCTCTCATTTCAAAAGTAGTAAGGGTCCCAAACATTTCCTCTAAAGAGTATTTATCCAGGTCAGTAGTCTCCTCAATAGTAGATGCTTTGGAACTATAAGATTTGGGAAGAGATCTTAGAACCTTTTTCACAATCTCATCTTCTTTTATTTTCCCACCAAGACCATTGATAACATTGATCACTTCATTCACCCTGAGCATGAAATCAACAATATTTTCATCTTCTAACATATTTAGGGATTCAAATATGTTCTTGAGTACTTGCATCTTAGCTTACTTTATTTTCTTATCTCCTCCATAAATAGTTTCAAGTTTATTCCAAACTTCTTGGGTAGAGCTACAACTTATCACCTTTGAATACACTGAATTAGTTAATCCACTCATGATGGCAAACTTGGCTTTGAAATTATTTTCATACTTCTTGATTTCATTTGCATCTATTGGAATAGAGGCAGGGACAGTGTAACCTTTCTTGACATAATCCCAAACTCCACAGCCTAGTGAATTAATGTAGCTTTCCATCCTTACTTTCCAAAAAGCATAATTTGTTCCATCAAACCTGGGAATCTTATTAGATTCTCCTGATGCCATCTCAGACCTTCCTTAATTGGTTAAGATTCCTTTACAGGAACTTGGCTCTGATACCAATTGTTAGACACACCAGGATACTGAGAGGGGGGTGAATTAGTATCCAACCAATTCTTCCAATTTAACAACTTCAACTTATTCGAAGCAGATCAGATCTTAAGCATCACAATATTAACACAAACATGAAAGATTAACATAATGCATAACAACACATAACACCATATATACGTGGAAAAACCTGTTGGTCATGATGTTAATCATTCACAAACATAGAATAAAAGTTACACAACAACCATTACTCATCTTGAAAGATACGATGAATTCAGAGAATTCATGATCCCAAGTCTCCGTTGATTAGGTCTTAATCTACTGACGTTACTCAGTGGTTGATGTGTGTTGCTGTTTTCCATTCAGGGGCCTTATGTGTTTCTGCAAAGTTCATCATCATTATCTTCAAATATCCTACCCTGGATGTTTGCTCTGCATAAATCTCCAACAATTCTACCTCTGCACTGTGAATTTAGTCAAATAATGTGCCTATAGGCTGATATTTGCATGATTTCTATCATTATTTATGATTCTTTGCATGATATTTTCAATAATACATGCACTTAACTCAAATATGCTAATGATTTTCAGTTACCTACGGGATTTCAGCATATTTCTCTATTTTGCTTGTTATTTCTCATGATTTGCAGTTATGGTGATGAATTTATGAAATTGAAAAAAAAGGAAAAGGGTTAAAGAATGAGATTCCCAAAACTACTGGACTTAGATCACTGATCCACATACAAGCTCCCGTACATGCAATGAAAAGAAGGAAAACTAGAAATCATACTTCACCAGGACATTCCACAAATCCGCATGATCTAGTGCAAATCTTCAAAGGAAAAGTTGACAACAACATGTAATGAAATGAAAGCGCTTCCAGTTGAACACAACATTCACCAGTACATATCCAGAAATCAACAGAAAGATTACGTAAAATTTACAACCAGGATGTAATCTAGAACTTCATATCCATTCAGTATGCTCAAGAACAGGTACATTTACAGTGATCTGAAGAAAGAATCTTGACAGTTCAACAATTCTATCCTCATTAGTCTCAGTAATCCGATCTCCTAATTGATTCTACAGTAATTAGCCTTAATGCACCAGATGCGTCTGTGTATTGATGTATATTCTCCCTCTTTTTATTGTCCAGGATCTGGCCTTTATATAGATCAAAAGCCAGAAAACGGTTACAATCATCCAAGGATCAGGATCCTCTCATAATAAACAACGGTCCAGATGAAAAGCACATGCTTCGTCAGTTGGCAAATGTACAGCTGGCACAGAATATTCCAGCATCTTTAACTTGATTCGGTCTCCAGCTGGCGAACAACATATTTGACAATATCCTCCTTATTTCTGGTTCATGTTGCCTCCATGTGCAACTTTGTAATTATCAGCTTCAGCAGCAGCTCTAACAGCATCATGACTTCAATGCTCAGCTTTAGCAGCATCATCATGACTTCCTGCAAGTAAACAGACAAACATTAAGTTCATCATCATGCGGATAAACAACAGGAAGTAAAACTTTTATTAAACAAGCCCCCAAAAATGTGCAGCTACAGGTAATCGGGCTCCAAATCAGTGGAAAATTATGCACTAAATGCATAAACATCTTCAAAACACCCGGTCAACCATCATTGACTGGGAAATCAGCAATCGGGTCTTCAAATTTCCATCGCTCCATGTTCCCGCCCATTTTCTTGTATATCGGGTTCAAAATATGATCATGATGATCTCAAAATATACAAGGAAATAACCGCCCTTCAACCATCCTTCGAATCCGGCCCGCATGCTCTATTTGATGTTTCGGGTCAGCATCATATTCGGGCCTCATGTGTGACCGCATATGATCAGGGTGACAAATTTAGACTTGGCCGATGGCAACAGTTACACCTACGCCGAAAATCATGATGATGACCAACCCTATGCCTTCTATCTAGCTGCAGGATATCATGAAATATGATGCTCCTCCTTTCCAAATGCTCTGATGAAAAGCACATTAAGATGTTTTGCTTCTGCATATTGGGGAAAGAAAGACATCATCGTCATCATCATGATGAAGACAAAAGGAAGATTTGGAATATGATCCTGCTGCTGAGGAAAGGAATATGATGGTGACGTCATCGTCATATTCGGGCTTCATTAAAATGCAAAGGATGACGTCATCGTCATGTTTCGTTAAAATCAGGGGATAAATGTAATATCGGGTCACCTTAGGAAGATGATCAGGTGATGAATGCAGTATGACCCCTTTTTGGTCAAGGCAACCCTCTCGAAAGATTAGGATGATGATGATGATCATCATCATATCCGCACTAGGTGATTTAAAATATGATCCTGCTGAATGTCCAGATGACGTCATCAGGATATCCGGGGCCTTTGTTAATCTTATAACATGACATCATCGTCATATTCGCGAACCGGATCATGCCTTGGAAAATATCCTGCCAAAGGAGAAATGTGATGGTGATGTCATCCTGATATTTGCTTCTTCGTTTATCAGGTCGGGATGACGTCATCAGGATATTTGCAAAAGGTTATATTTCTCGGCAGCAGGATAATACGAAATGTCGGGTAGACAAACAAGATCATGATGATCTTGACAACATGACTTAGGAATGGAATATCACCCTCCCCTTGAAAGATAAGGTGATCATCATGATCACGCAAAAGGAGATCAGGAGGATATTACGAAATGTGATCCTGCCTTAAAAGATCATGATGATGATGATCACCAGGACTTTGTCGTGCACATGCAAATTTTGCAGATGGTGTATTTTCTAAGTAGGGTGATATTATAATATCAGCATGATATTATAATATCGGGTGATGTTTAAATATCATGATGCTCGTGATGTTTCCAAGGTCGCTTGACGGGTAAAACACACTATCACTTAAGATTGACGTCCGGATATTGGGACTGCATCATTTTTATCGGGTGATAGACAAAGATCATGATGATGACCTTTCGCGATACAAAAGACCGCTTCGACGGGGACAACCTACTACGACTTAAAATTGATGTCCGGATGTTTCAACCTCAGGATATTATCGGGGGGCTTTTCAAATATCATGATGATGATCTTCATACAGTAATTATCAGGTTTGACCAAAACTTTGACTGTGCATAACTCCCTCATATGGACAAATTTTCAAGTGATGTAAAAGGCAAACCTGCATGGAATTTCAAGCTCTTTCTAACTATGAGGTCATAGAAACAAAATATGAACTTTGACAAACTAACCTCATGATGATGACCAACCTCATCCTGACCTTCATGATGATGATGCACCTGACTTATTTTTACCAAACCGCGAGAAAGCAGACAACACAAGCCAAGCCAAAAGTTGGGTCCCTGTTTTGCCAAGTCAAAATGGGGCGTGTTGTGTAACCACACAACAACTTGCCACCAAAGAAAATAAACAAATTCCAATGATTCAAGTGATGTGATCACATTTATCTATAGTGTTCTAATTCTGTCTATGTGTCAGCATCATAATCCTTTGAATGATAAAATTTCATTATGGTGATAAAGCTAACAAAGGATCAGGTGTGTGCATATGATTAATTATCCTCATCTTGAAAGTAAGTTGAAAACATAAGTAATTGGTGTTAAACTACATAGTTGGAGATCATCCCTCATAGCCAACCTGGATAGAGCCTTGCTGCCAGCAGGCGTCTATAGCCCCGGCAAGGTTATCTATACAATCTCCCTAAGTAGGGCTCCACTGCCAGCAGGCATCCATAGCCCCGGTAGAGTTACTTAGATGGCCTAATTTTATTTCGTTTCTGATTTTCCTTTAAAAATTTAAATTTGATATCATCATGTCAGCTCATTTGTACAAGGTGTAGTCACTTGCAGCTTTAGGTTGGAGATTGTATTGGTAGCAAGGGAGTCCCTTTAGATTTTTCACTTAACACCTATACTCATATCTTCAACAAACCCAAGGCTGTTAGGTGTTTCATTGTGTTTGATTCACTTTGGACAAGAAAAAGCACCCTGATGAAAAGACATCATAAACCTGATCATGAACACTTCTTAGAATGAATCATAACCTATATTTAAATGTGATCTCATCACTTGAATCCTAACAATTTAGTTATTTTCTTAGGTGATGAAGTGCATCATCTTGACTTACCAAAACAAAACTCAACCAAAACAACACAAAACAGAAGAAACACTATACAAACCACTAACCTACAAAAAGGAAACAACAGGAACAGAACAAGAAAGCAAAACAAGCAGACTGTACAAACAACTAACCTACAAAATTATATACAAACCACTACTAGGCAAACAAAAACCAGAAAAAGACCTAAGGACACCTGTATTTGCATACTTCTTTTGATTGTGCAGGAGCATCAGGGTATTAGTTATGGTTCTCAACCTAGCAAATTTATCTTTATATTCTGAAGAATATTCTGATATTCTGAATTCACTGTATTCAACAGAACAACTCTTGATGATCAGCAACTGAGGAAGCTCATCATGTTCATGATTAATCCATATGCATGTCTTATCTTCTGAATTTCCATAATTAAAATAGTATTCAACATCATTTACTGTGGAAAGGAGAAATACAACCTGGTGTATTTCTGGCTTTGCTGGACATGCTTCTTCATTAGCAGTTGGTCTTCCATTTGTCATTATATTTTTACTGCTTGGCTCAGTGCCTGGTCCCTCTTCAAATTGAAGGATGTATGACCTTTGATGTATTAATTCTTCATCTTTATCCAGCCTTATCCCTTCATTCTGGATGTTCAGTTTATCCTCCAGTTCAGGAAACTTCTCAATATTTTCTTCAATTTCCTGCACATCAGCATCTAAATAAGTATCTTTATTATCACAACCTGATATACAGAAATTTATCATTTCTAAATCATTTGACTGTAAAGGAGAAACAACTTTCACTTGATGAGGACACTCCCCTGTTTCATTTTCAAAATATTTCTGGAGTGACATCTGATTATGCACAACAACTCCAAAGTCTTCTACATCTTCATCTTTCAGGAATTGTTCATTAAATAATTCACATTTTCTACCTAGTAAAGGATCTGGTTCCTTTAACCTGCAACATTCTTGCATTTGATCATTTAATTCAAAGAAGTCAGGTAATAAATCAGCATTTATTTTCTTCTCTATGACTCCCTGAGTTACCATCATAGGAACTTCATCATCAGGAGTGCATTTAAATTGCTCTACTATCTGTTTACACTTCTCTTTACCATAGAATGACTCCAGGAAAGATGTTTCATCTTCTTTATCAAAAGTATTAGGATCAGAATCAAAAATATTATCCTGATGAGTGATTTCTTCTCTAAAATTTTCACAAGATTCATACCTGCATACTGACTGGTCCTTACTTGTATTAGGAAGTAGAGAACTCCTATCAATCTCACCATAAAATGAATCCAGGAAAGATGTTTCCTCTTCATTACCTTCTGGAACTGACTCAGCTATTGTATTTTCTAGAATCTTTTTCAACATGACCAAGCAAGGGTAACAATCTCTCTCTGAATGCTCTTCATCATGTAATCTGCACCAGCCTTCAATCAAGACATCATCAATGGGCAAACCTAATATTTGACTACACTGTATATTTCTAGACAAGTATAATTCAAAATCTTCAGAATGATCTACTTCAGTGTCTGGGCAATTAATAACTTCTGGTGCTGCATCTGCTTGTTGCTCCAGAATTTCTTCATTTTCCTGGTAGACTTCTTCATTTTCTTGGCAAATTTCAACCCTGAACACATCCAGAAAGAATATTAGTCCTTTCAAATATAAATCCAACCTTGTAAGGAAAGTTAAGCAATTTATTTCACTGTGTTCTGCAGTCTGGTGTATCCTGCAACAGGTACATAAACCAAAGTTAGACAAACTGTGAGGGTAAAGCTGCCTATTTAAAGTTTCCTGAAATAAAGGAATGTTAATTTGGCAATTATTTTCATATACATCCATCAAAATGAGACTCTATTCTTCAATTTAGTCAAATAATGTGCCTACAGGCTGATATTTGCATGATTTCTATCATTATTTATGATTCTTTGCATGATATTTTCAATAATACATGCACTTAACTCAAATATGCTAATGATTTTCAGTTACCTACGGGATTTCAGCATATTTCTCTGTTCTGCTTGTTATTTCTCATGATTTGCAGTTATGGTGATGAATTTATGAAATTGAAAAAAAAGGAAAAGGGTTAAAGAATGAGATTCCCAAAACTACTGGACTTAGATCACTGATCCACATACAAGCTCCTGTACATGCAATGAAAAGAAGGAAAACTAGAAATCATACTTCACCAGGACATTCCACAAATCCGCATGATCTAGTGCAAATCTTCAAAGGAAAAGTTGACAACAACATGTAATGAAATGAAAGCGCTTCCAGTTGAACACAGCATTCACCAGTACATATCCAGAAATCAACAGAAAGATTACGTAAAATTTACAATCAGGATGTAATCTGGAACTTCATATCCATTCAGTATGCTCAAGAACAGGTACATTTACAGTGATCTGAAGAAAGAATCTTGACATTTCAACAATTCTATCCTGATTAGTCTCAGTAATCCAATCTCCTAATTGATTCTACAGTAATTAGCCTTAATGCACCAGATGCGTCTATGTATTGATGTATATTCTCCCTCTTTTTATTGTCCAGGATCTGGCCTTTATATAGATCAAAAGCTAGAAAATGGTTACAATCATCCAAGGATCAGGATCCTCTCATAATCAACAACGGTCCAGATGAAAAGCACATGCTTCGTCAGTTGGCAAATGTACAGCTGGCACAGAATATTCCAGCATCTTTAACTTGATTCGGTCTCCAGCTGGCGAACAGCATATTTGACAATATCCTCCTTATTTCTGGTTCATGTTGCCTCCATGTGCAACTTTGTAATTATCAGCTTCAGCAGCAGCTCTAACAGCATCATGACTTCAATGCTCAGCTTCAGCAGCATCATCATGACTTCCTGCAAGTAAACAGACAAACATTAAGTTCATCATCATGCAGATAAACAACAGGAAGTAAAACTTTTATTAAACGAGCCCCCAAAAATGTGCAGCTACAGGTAATCGGGCTCCAAATCAGTGGAAAATTATGCTCTAAATGCATAAACATCTTCAAAACACCCGGTCAACCATCGTTGACTGGGAAATCAGCAATCGGGTCTTCAAATTTCCATCGCTCCATGTTCCCGCCCATTTTCTTGTATATCGGGTTCAAAATATGATCATGATGATCTCAAAATATACAAGGAAATAACTGCCCTTCAACCATCCTTCGAATCCGGCCCGCATGCTCTATTTGATGTTTCGGGTCAGCATCATATTCGGGCCTCATGTGTGACCGCATATGATCAGGGTGACAAATTCAGACTTGGCCGATGGCAACAGTTACACCTACGCTGAAAATCATGATGATGACCAACCCTATGCCTTCTATCTAGCTGCAGGATATCACGAAATATGATGCTCCTCCTTTCCGAATGCTCTGATGAAAAGCACATTAAGATGTTTCGCTTCTGCATATTGGGGAAAGAAAGACATCATCGTCATCATCATGATGAAGACAAAAGGAAGATTTGGAATATGATCCTGCTGCTGAGGAAAGGAATATGATGGTGACATCATCGTCATATTTGGGCTTCATTAAAATGCAAAGGATGACGTCATCGTCATGTTTCGTTAAAATCAGGGGATAAATGTAATATCGGGTCACCTTAGGAAGATGATCAGGTGATGAATGCAGTATGACCCCTTTTTGGTCAAGGCAACCCTCTCGAAAGATTAGGATGATGATGATCATCATCATCATATCTGCACTAGGTGATTTAAAATATGATCCTTCTGAATGTCCAGATGACGTCATCAGGATATCCGGGGCCTTTGTTAATCTTATAACATGACGTCATCGTCATATTCGCGAACCGGATCATGCCTTGGAAAATATCCTGCCGAAGGAGAAATGTGATGGTGACGTCATCCTGATATTTGCTTCTTCGTTTATCAGGTCGGGATGACGTCATCAGGATATTTGCAAAAGGTTATATTTCTCGGCAGCAGGATAATATGAAATGTCAGGTAGACAAACAAGATCATGATGATCTTGACAACATGACTTAGGAATGGAATATCACCCTCCCCTCGAAAGATAAGGTGATCATCATGATCACGCAAAAGGAGATCAGGAGGATATTACGAAATGTGATCCTGCCTTAAAAGATCATGATGATGATGATCACCAGGACTTTGTCGTGCGCATGCAAATTTTGCAGATGGTGTATTTTCTAAGTAGGGTGATATTATAATATCAGCATGATATTATAATATCAGGTGATGTTTAAATATCATGATGCTCGCGATGTTTCCAAGGTCGCTTGACGGGTAAAACACATTATCACTTAAGATTGACGTCCGGATATTGGGACTGCATCATTTTTATCGGGTGATAGACAAAGATCATGATGATGACCTTTCGCGATACAAAAGACCGCTTCGACGGGGACAACCTACTACGACTTAAAATTGACGTCCGGATGTTTCGACCTCAGGATATTATCGGGGGGCTTTTCAAATATCATGATGATGATCTTCATACAGCAATTATCAGGTTTGACCAAAACTTTGACTGTGCATAACTCCCTCATATGGACGAATTTTCAAGTGATGTAAAAGGCAAACCTGCATGGAATTTCAAGCTCTTTCTAACTATGAGGTCATAGAAACAAAATATGAACTTTGACAAACTGACCTCATGATGATGACCAACCTCATCCTGACCTTCATGATGATGATGCACCTGACTTATTTTTACCAAACCGCCAGAAAGCAGACAACACAAGCCAAGCCAAAAGTTGGGTCCCTGTTTTGCCAAGTCAAAATGGGGCGTGCTGTGTAACCACACAACAAAACCTAGAAGGGAAAAACCACGGTGAGGATTAACTCACAATATATGAAGCTCAAATAATAACTTTGTTTTAGGGGATTTAACCCAAGGAAGCTGCTACTCCCTAACTCTTATTTAGGGTCACTCCCAAGGAAGCTTCTACTCCCCAATGACTTTATTTTAGGGGCTTTAATCCAAGGAAGCAAATACTCCCTAATTTGAGAACAAACTCAAAAATGATTACAGTATGACAATCTTTCAACTGTCTGAAAACTACCTTTGAAGCTCACACATGATGATTGAACTTATGTCTCTTCACTCTTTCTTTTGAAGATTTGATCAGTCAGGAACACTTTATACTTGATCACTATCTCAAATAAGTCTTTAGGATAAATCTAGACATCATCAACAATATATGCTCTTTCTCTCATAGTCGCACATCAATAATACATTTATTCTGCTTTTCTCAGCTTGCGAACCTTATTTTTCAAATTGCAATCATACCCTCCACATTTAATTTGATCTCATATTTATACATGATATTACATTGATTACATAGCTTGTCAGCTAGATAAAACATGAAAAATAGATTTACAAGTCAGCCATACATTACATAATATGGAATGTGTAGAAGATAGGTCTAATTAGGACAACATGTTACACTATCAAAAGACTCAAGTCTTGCAAACCCCAACACTTGCTTACCTAGGTCCAAAACATCCTTCACATCTTAAACAACAAGGAATTACCTCCACAAACTTTGCTCATTTGAAAATAGGATAGCTTTAAGGAAAACTCATGAAAACTTGAACAATAATGGCCATATCAACTAGAAAACCTTGTGCGGTACTAGAAACAAGAAAGATCTTTGTGAAACTCTTCCAAATGAGTCCACATGACTCATACAACATCCCCAAACACACCTTTACCACCGCACATCAAATAATTCTACCGCATAGCTTCAAATATTAACACTAAGAACACTCTATTATTTGAAGTACACTACAACATGCTGCCAATTGAAAAACTGAGCTGTAGACCACCAAGAAGCTTAAAATAGGAAAGAGGCACACAATACACATCCAAGAAAATGTCCATAAAACCACAAGGTCAATCATTCACTTCTAGAGGAAGGTGGAGTATTCCAATAGGTCTTCCACATTGCTTCATTCTTCCATAGCACATATCGATACTTTATCACTCATAACTTTCACCATGGAAAGAAAGATGGTTTGGAACTTTGGAAAATGACACCTTTACTGCCCTCTAGAACCACATAGCTATATCTACAAATGTGGAGGAATGCAGAGCATTTCATTCATGTTTCATCATCATACTGTCAGAGCTTGAACCATAACTTCGTCACTTATATCTTTCACTACAGAATAGAAAACACTCTAAAACTTAGGATTTAGAAAATTTTTATCATACTCAACTTAACACTTGAATTGCAAGATCATATCTTCAAAATTAGAGGAATACAGAGTATTCCATTATCATGCTTTCACATAATCAACACTATCTTCAAACTATCAACAGAAAAATATCCTTCTGATGATCAAAACACCATGAAACTTGTAACATACATAAGATAACAATGTACGAATCTATTTTCCAAACCACATAAGCTTAATACAAAAATAATGAAAATGCCTAGCAACCTTCTAAATAGTCTTCAAAGTGAAAATAATCTGAAATAAGGATTGTCACCTTCTCTTGGAGGCCAAGACTTCTTTGCATCACTATAAACAATTTAGGATCAGTAGGAATGATCATTCAACATGCTTCAAATCATCAGCAACACAATTGTTGCTTCTAATTCACTTTGATCATGCTTCAAACTCAACTCTACTTTGATTAGGAATGTAACATTGAGCTTTCTCTTTCTTATGAACATGACATCCAAACATGAACAATCTCTTACTCTTAGTGTATGCAATATTGACATCAATGAATGTTGCTCTGTTGACATCAATGAATGTTGCTATGTTGATATCAATGAATGCTACTATGTTGACATCAATGACAACACATATGGCCAACAACACCCAGGATGAGGGTAAGGTTACTCCTTGGGGGAAGCTGACAAAGCCTACTACCCAAAGGTCCAGTAGGTGTGTTGGGAAGCCTTCTCCCTCCCTCAAGGAGTTGGTAACCTCCAGTGACTGTAGAAAGAAAGAGGAAACCATTGACAACTAGGATAATATTGAAAAGGAGGAGGAGACTACTAGTTTAGATATTGGTGGTTCTATGTATGTGGAAGGCCCCAACCTTTTCCCTGAGATGAACTTTCCTAGTAGTGAGTCCAAGACGTCAACCAAACAAATGGAGGAAGCCTTTGTCAACAAGGATGGAGAAACTAGTTCCAAGGATGCATCTTCGATTGAGGCTATGATTGCTAGAATTACTAAGCTGGAGAAAAACTTCAAAATTCTCACTCGGTTTACTTCTAAAGTGATGCATTTCTTAGCCACCACCTTGGGCCTCAAAATTAAAAATACAATTAATAGACTTTTGATAAAATTTGGTGAGCTTTCCAGAAATATAAAAAATCTCAGAAAAATTTCTTTATTTGCAGCCTAGAAAGCAAATTTATGAAAAAAAAAATTGAAATAACTTACTGACAACATCTCCAAATTATTCCAAATCAAGATAGTAGTTGTATCAATGTGTTCTTGATCCACCCTCCATAAATTAGGAAACAATTCACTGAATTATAGCCCTAGGAGCAAAAATGGTGAAAACCTAAATTCTCCAATAAATCCCTTAATTCTACTCCAATTGCACTCAAATCTGGATTGTAGCAGCTTCAATATACTCTTACAAAACCCTCCAAAAATCTTGCAAAGGTTTACCAATATAATAGATATATGCACTTCCCAAAATGAACTCCAAAATAAATAAAAAATCACTTTATTTTTGCCTTCACGGTGCCAAGATCATGCTCTGATACACTTGTAATGATCCAAACATATAATAATTGCAATAAGATAATGTATAAGATAGATCTTACACAACACACGAGATGTTTTGAGCCAATATGCCCTAATATTCAATATATGTAGAAATAGAATAAACCTTTAAGGTAGGGTAACACCATACTACACTCCTTAAGGAAGAAGCCACTCCATGCTATATCTCCAAGTGATCTCCAATACAATATACTACTCTACACATATCCTTACAATGATAATCACCTCCTTTATATATACCTCCTCCTAATAACATAATGGAAGGGTAATCCTAATGAAGGCCTATTCAACCCCTGATATAATCAATTACACAAGTTATCCATAAGACCTAATATAACTAATTTAAGGGATGTGTGCCACATGTCAGAATCTCTATCCACCTAAATAAATTATAATATCATATCCCTAGGTACATATTAGTTGATGCCATGGATACAATCGACTTTCTTTTTGAAATGGAACCTGAGACCCAAGAATATTGGTTCCTAGTTGAACAACTTCTAGTTCTAGCATATGATGTCCCTAAAACTAAAATGGTGTGAAAATTCATTGGTCCCAATTCTCCTTGGAATCAAGATATATACACCTTCCTCAACAACCAAACCATCCCACCTCAATTTTACTCCAACCAATGCAAAGCCTTCCTTCACCAAGCCTCCTTCTTTAACCTCCTTGGTGGCATGCTCTTATAGGGGCTATGATGGTACCTTACTTAGATGTCTTAACTTAGACAAAGCTGCACTCATGATCCAATAGGTATACAATGGCATTTGTGGTGCTCAAACCAATGGTATTACCTTAGCCAAAAAGTTTCTCTGAATAGTGGATACTATTGGCCTACAATGGAATCAAATGCATGCAAGTACTTAAAGAAGTGTTTTTGCTTACCAAAAGCATGGGGACTTAACTCACATGCCATCACAAGCTCTTGAACCAATTACTACACCATGTCCATTCTCTACATGGGGCATTGACCTCATTGACAAGATAACCCCTCTTCCTCCAATGGACACAAGTTCATCATTAAGGCCACTAAATATTTTACCAAATGGGTTGAAGTCATTCCACTTACCTACAACACTAGACACCAAATTTCTAAATTCATCCTCCATCAAATCATTTGTCGTTATGGTATTCTGATGCAGGAACATCCAGTGGTGTAAGGGCAATCTTGCATCACCCAAACAAAAATGGTTTTCTTTTCTATTTATTTCAAATTTGGGGTTTTTGGATACCCATTTGCTTGAATAATGATTCAGAACCTTCAAAATTTCCAAAAAGTCTAAGAATACCAGAACTTACTATTTTGAGTAACCCTATATCAGAGAAAAGGTTGATCCTAAAAATTTCCCCAAAGCTTCAAAATAGTCAAATAAGTATTCTTGGTAAATTTCAGCTCAAGATCATGTCTGGATTTCAATATATTAAAGTTTCAATTTTGTGAGGTCCCTGAAAAAGTCTTGAAATCATATTTGGAGTACTTATAGGTCCCACAACACCTCAAAAAGTTGACAAAAATCCGTAAACAGATTTTTGACATTGTAGTTTACTTCATAAGCTTTCAAACGCTTCAAATGGTTTGTCAATCAGACACCCAAATAAAACGTTATGACTCCAAGAAGTTGTGCTACCAATACACCCTAAAAAGTTGACAAAAATCCATTTACACATTTTCAACATCATACTTCACTTCCTGAGCTTTCTAATGCTTCAAACGGTTCATCAATTGAACACCCGGATCAAAAGTTATGGCTCTTGAAATTTCTTTCTGGGTGGGAAAAAGGATAGCAGGGTTCATTTTGGTGCCCAAATAGGAGTTACACATTTCAAAGCAAGTCGACATTGGGGAAAATACACTAACTAGTTTTGGTGTGTATTTAAAGCCTATTTTGGAATAGTTTCAGGGGGTAGTGGTAGGAAGGAGTAATTGGCAAGTCTTGTTCATGCGAATCAAGAGGTCAAATAGATATAAGAAGGCTCTATAAGTCAGATATTTCTATTGTAAGACAACCCATATTGTTGTAATAAGTGGGAATATGATCTTAGAAATTGGATTTCAGATTTGTAGCCTTTTATAGGCAAGTTTAATGAAGAAATTCTAAAACAGTTTACAGATTGTTTATCTAATCTTTCTTGAGATCTTGTTCTTATCTATTTGAAATCTATAAATTGTTGTTGTATATGTTTTGGGTGGATTCCACCATCATCAAGTGGTATTAGAGCAAGGTTTCTTAAGTGTGTAGACAGATCGCTGACCGTGAGGTAGTTTGTACTAGGACCTAAGGTTGTGGGTATGCTATAGAGATCAAAATGCTTCCATGAAGAAACCATGGTGAGAGAAATGCTTTGATAGAAGAGGGTTTTAAAGCCCTATAGAGGCAAATCGATGCATTGCAAGAGGAGCTGGAAAGAGGGTTTGAGCCACAAATAAGAGAAGAAAGAGAAGATGAAGCTAAAGAAGAAGAGTTATCTGAGGAAGAACAAGATGATGCAGGAAATCCTATGAAAGGTTGTTGAGGGTCATTTTGAAGATCAGAAAGAGGCCTAGGATCAAACTTTCTACCTATTCTAGAGATCTGAATTTGGAAGAGCTTATTGGTTAGATAAACGATATGGAGGACCAGAACGGGTCAAGTTCACAAAAATGAATTTGAAGGGCCATGTCAGTATTTGGTGGAAGGAGGTCTAGTTAGATAGAAATAGAAGAGGAAAAGGAAATATTACTAGATGGGATTCAATGGTGGACAAACTAAAGAAGTAGTTCATTCCTATGGACTATGAGTTGGAGTTGTTGAAGAAGCTGCAAGGATTGAAGCAAGGTAATAAGTCTATTAAGGAGTATACAAAAGAGTTTTATAAGATTATAATCAAAACAAGCCATGCAGAGGCCAACAAGGAGAAGGTAGTTCATTACATTAATTGGTTGAGGCCAAGTATTCAAGAGGAGCTAAGCTTGGTTAGAATTACCACCATAGAAGATGCATACTAGTTTTCACTAAAGGTGGAAGAGAAGCTAAATAAAAGATTTGAAAGAAAGCAAAGAGGAAGAGGTCATGGCAGAAGGATTGGTGGAAGATCCTATAGAGGCCGAAATGAAGATCAAAAGAAAAGTGAAGAAATAGACACCACTTGAAATCAGAAGTGAGATAATCCCTACCACCCTCATGACCAAAATAATGGTGAGCAAATAGGAAGAGGAAGAGGAAGACATAGGCAAGAACCTGGAAGAGGAGGTTTCAGAGGAACTTGTTGTCATGCCCGCATTTCACATGCGTTCACAACACGCTAAACCACATATCATGCCCATATGCGTCATGTGGTCATGATACAAAAAATCAAAATTTTTTCCCTAACTACTCTGAAAGCCTCCCTCGCACGCGTAAGCATGCTCGGTGCGTCTGTTTAAGCTATCTAAGTGATTGTGGATGTGATATAATCCTCTCACATGTGCAAGTGGAATTTGTTCACGAAGTTTAAGTTGGTTCACTTTGCTTCATTTAGATTTCCTCTTAATAGGTAGTTGATCTTTGTTTGGCTATCTCAAGTGGTTAAATTCTGTCTCACTTACATGTTTAATTTCTCTATCAATCTGTTTTAGAATGTTGTTTATTTTGCCCATTTACATATTTCTTAATTTACTCCAAATTTTGTATTTAAACTTTATCCACATTAAATCCTCCTCTATTACCTGGTAATTCGTTAAATAAAAGTTTTTACCAAGCTATAGATAGACTTGTTTCCAATGTGGAGAAGAAGGACATCAAACCTATGAGTGTCCCCAACATCAAGGAAGGACAAATAGAAGACCTTAAGATAATGCATGAGTTGCACATATAGATGAAGATGCACGGTCTGAGCATTTTGAAGCTGTTGAAAGGCAAGAAACCCTAGTTATTAGAAGAACCTTGTTAAATGAGCATAAAGAACCAGATCAGAGGAAGAGTTTATTCCGCACAAGGTGCAAGTGTAAAGTTAAGTGTTGTGATATTATTAATGACATTAGAAGCACTGATAAATTTGTCTTAGAGGAGATGGTTAACAAGTTGAGTTTGACAAGGAGAATGCATCCACATCCATATCAGATTGCATGGTTGTAGAAGGACCATAGAGCTTTGGTCAATGAGCATTGTTTAGTCAAGTTTAATATTGGAGACTACCATGATGAGGTGTTGTGTGACATCATACCGATGGATGTATGACATATGCTATTTGGAAGGTCATGGCAGTATGATAGGTGTGCAATCCATGATGGCCATGCAAACACTTATTCTTGACAATGGATGGAGTTCATCATAAGTTGAAACCCTTGAAGGAAGTGGAAGAAAAGGTATGTAGTACTACCAAAATTTGCTTGGTAGATGGTAGGAAATTTTTGGATGGTATGAAGCACGAGCATCATTGCTTTGTGTTGATTTTTAAGATCAGCCAAAGCAAATGTGAAGATGTACCAGCAAAAGTCTCAGATCTATTAGAAGAATTTTAGGATATTGTCTCTGGTAACATACCAGAAGGTTTACCACTAATGGGAAAGATAAGTCACCAAATAGATTTGATACTAGGAGCTAGTTTTCCAAATAAGACAGCCCATAGAATGAAGAGCTAAACAAATAAGTTCACAAGCTATTAAGGAAAGGACTAATAAGAGAGAGCTTAAGTCCATGTGCAGTACCTATAGTACTAGCACTGAAGAAAGATGGGGAGTGGAGACTGTGTATAGATTCCCAAGCCATCAACAAAATTACAATCAAGTATAGATTTCCATTGCCAAGGATGGATGATATCATGGATTACCTAAGTGGAGCCAAGTACTTTATGAAGATTGATATGAAGAGTGGATATCACCATATCTGAATCAGAGAAGGAGATGAATGGAGACAACCTTCAAGACTAAGGAGGGCCTATACGCACGGTTAGTCATGCCATATGGGCTAACCAATGCACCAAGCACATTTATGTGGCTCATGAATGAGGTACTAAAAGAGTTTTTGGGTAAATTTGTCATTGTTTATTTAGATGATATTTTGATTTTCAGCAAGACTTTGGTGGAGTACCTGATGCATGTTCAAAAAGCTTTTGAGAAGCTAAGGGAAGAAAAATGTTGATTAATATGAAGAAATGTAGTTTTGTGAAGAAGGAGTTGGTATACATAGAATTTGTTATCTTAGTTGAGGGTCTTAAAATGGATCCAAAGAATGTGAGGGCTATCATTGAATGGCCTACTCCAAGGAGTGCTACAGAGGTATGATCTTTTCATGGTTTGGCCAATTTTTATAAAAATTATCAAGAATTTTAGTAGCATTTGTGCACCCCTAATGGAGACAATGAGAGGGGATAGAAAAGAGTTTAAATGGACTACATGAGCAGCCAAGAGTTTTGATATATTGAAGTAGAAAGTCACAGAGCAACCTATTTTGGCACTTCCATATTTCAACAAGGTATTTCAGGTAGATTGTGATGCTAGTGGCAGTGATATAGGAGCTGTTTTGAGTCAAGAATGTAAGCCCATTGCCTATTTTAGTTTGAATCTTAATGATGCCAAGAAAATTATTCTATTTATGATCAAGAGTTTTATGCTATAGTTTAATCTTTGAAGAAATGGAGACATTATTTGTTGCCAAAAGAGTTTGTTTTATATACTGACCATCAGGCTTTGCAGTATCTTAATAGTCAAGGAAAGTTAAATAAGAGGCACTTAAAATGGATTGAGTTTTTGCAGAGTTATACTTTTGTTTTGAAGCACAGTCCTGAGTGGGAAGTCCAATAGAGTTGCAGATGCATTGTGTAGAAGTTAAATTTGTTGACAAAGATGAAGATATAGGTTGTTGGGTTCAATGAACTCAATAATTTGTACCTTGAAGATCTAGACTTTGTAGAGGCCTAGAAGGCTTGTTTGAAACCTATTACCATGGATAGGACAAGATGGTTGGATTATATGATATAAGATGGTATGTTATTTAGAGGAAGGTAGTTGTGCATTTTGAGGAGTTCCATAAGAGAGAACTTGATTAAGGAGAAGCATTGTAGAGGGTTGGTAGGACACTTTGGTAGAGAGATAAGACCATTTCTCTTGTTAGTGAGAATTATTATTGGCCACAGTTACATCAGGATGTGAAGAAATTTGTATAAAGTTGTAGAGTATGCCAGACGGCTAAAGGAGTGAGTCAGAATACTAGTCTATATATCATCCATTACTTGTACCCGAGGGAACATTGGAGGATATCAACATGGAATTTGTTCTTGGTTTACCAAGGACATACAGAGGACATGATTCAATATTTGTGGTGGTCGATAGATTTTCAAATATGGCACATTTCATTCCATGTCAGAAAACCAATGATGTTGTTCATATTGCAAACATGTTTTTCAAGGAGGTGGTTAGACTACATGGTCTACCAAGGAGTATAGTTTTAGATAGAGATACCAAGTTTGTTGGGTATTTTTGAAGGACCTTATGGAAGAAATTGAAGACTGAGTTGAAATTCAATTCTAGACATCATTCTTAGACTGATGGACAGACAGGGGTAGTGAATCAAAGTTTGGTCAACTTGCTAAGATGCTTAGTGTTGGTTCCTCCAACTGATTCATTAGAGTCCTCTAAAGAGTCGGCCAATTTCTTATGGTCAAGGGCTCTGGGTCAGTGGCCAATGAACATGATTACAAAAAATGAGTTGAAAAATACTCTCCACTTTTGGTTTTGCAAGACCAATGCTAGTGTACCCTTTGCAACACCTAAAAAGGTCTCAAGTATTTACCTATGATGTTGTACTAAATAGAAGGCTCTCAAAAATAGTTTACCAAGGAAATGACCGACTCCATTTTGATTGGCTTAACCTTATGACAGTATAGTTCATACCCTAATTGAGAACAAATATTTATCCAAAATTACTCTCAAAAGAATAGTAGAAATAGAAATAGATTTAATTGTTTTGGGGTGGATCTAAATCAACAACTTAGCCCAATGAAAGACCAGTGCTTGATCTAATGGGCTGCAGAGTCAAATTGCACAAAACCTATGTATCATTCAAGCCACATTATCTCATTACTGAAAGACTAATGGCATTAATACCTTATATTAATACCTCCTTGACATGGGAATACATAAATATCCTTTCAAACCATAATGTAGACAATAGTTAATTGAATGTCTTCTGAGCATTTATTTCTCTCCTTGAGAGAAAGCAAGAGAAAACATACATAGTGTAATGAATCACAAAGATGGACTAAAATATCCTTGATACTTAGAAATCATATTAACTCCATCAAATGTAATACAGAAAAGGATTCCATAACCAATAATCTTTATATTAATTCTAAGAATAATGCTGCTCTACATATTTGAACATATATTAAGAGATGATTTTCTTCTATATTACATCAATCAAAACATAAGGTACAATACTGCCTAAAACTGAGATTTAGATCCTTTTACCAAATGGCCTTGAATTTCCACTTATAGAACATGGGAGCGGGAAAGTTTCAAGCCACTAATAGGTGTCATATTTTCATTTGACAAACTTTTATTCATCTTGCCCTAACAAAATATGACAAAAGGCATGTTTGTGGCATAACAAGACAAAATACATTCCACTCTACACATTAGTCCAAAGCAACCTGGCAGTTACATCAGAAAACTAAATTATTTCCTAGAGAGGGAAAGCCAACTGCTTTGTCACTTACTAGACCCACTCCTATTTGTGGAAAATAAACCATTATAATAGGATGGACATCCACTCATGTGGATGGCCATATGCACGTCAAGCTCAGCTACCCTTAACAAGAGCATACTTGCAAAGGATAGAATCCTCGGTAGCTTCCGAATGGTAGCATCTGCCATGCTTCACCATGCTCCAGGCATAGGGAAGTAACTCCCCATTTTTTAATAGGAAGTCCCCTATGTTACAAGTATCAGGTTAACCAGTGTTGTCATTGATGTCAACATACTCATATTGCATTGGTAAGAAGGTTTGGATGAGCTGTGTGTTGAGGATATTGAGAAAAGTAGTCTCAATCAGGAACAGTGAAGAACAGTGATAAGAAGAAGGAAAATGTACTCAATAGGTTGAGGATCAGAGGATACAGATTAAAGGGTTTGTAGATATGAGTCTTGAGATGATCCGGTTAAGATTTCAGAGGTCCGCATGAAGATATGATAAAGTTGTGATCGATCAAGTAGAACCAGTTCTGGGAGTTGTTCTGGAGTGACAGAGTGTTACAAAAAGGTCCAGTGAGATCCGAAGGAGCATTGTCAGACTCTGCGGATTGGAAGGAGTGTTTGGGATGTCCTTGTGATGTGTCATCTCAATTTGTACAAAGTTTGGAGGTCCAAAAGAACCTTTTTCAGTTTGACAGTCGCAACAGACTGTGTTCTTGAAGTTCTGGATGAAGAGGAGAAGAGATTCCTGTGAGTAGAGGAAGTGCGGATGTACCTGGTCAATCAGGCAAGCTTGTGAAGGTTCTTGGATCATGTTGAGGTTATGTTGTCGGTCCGCATTGGTGGTAGAGCCCAGAATTGAAGATATTCTTCCGGATGAAGTTCTTGTTCAGACTAACCGACAGGATGAAGTTGTTCATCTCGCGAATGTTCTTGTGGTGGCCGACTGGATGTATTAATCATCTTGCGAATGTCCTTATGGTTCATTGCCGACTTAGATGATTGTTCCTAAGTTGATGTCTTGTATAAATAAAGGTTTGTGAGTTTATTTCAAAGTGTGTTGTGGAGCAGATGAGTGTGGTATAGCGAAAGAGTGAAGGGCAGAGCAGAAGTATCTTAGGCTTAAATGGAACTGATCCATACATGGTAAAGATGTCAATCTCCAGTTCAAGTTTGTGATTCTTATCACTTTGTAGACAGTGTGTCTCTTGTAGGCAGTGTTCCTCCTTGTGAGCAGTGTGCTCGGGCAGTGAGCCCTAATTGGCATGTGCCATTCATTTTTCTTATTCTTCTAACAAAGAATAATCCTTGGGTTACTCACCCCATGGTTTTTCCCTTAACCAGGTTTTCCACGTCAAAATCTTGGTGTCCAATGTGTTGATGTTTATCTACTCTTGTGTTTATGCATTATGCTTTCATGGATGATTAATTGATATGCTATTAACTAACAAAGAAGAATCAAAGCAAGTTTTTGTACAACTGATTCACCCCCCCTCTCAGTTGTGTGCCCCAGATCTAACAATTGGTATCAGAGCCAAGTTCCTCTGAAAGGAGCTTAACTACTTGAGGAGATCCAAGATGTCATCATACAAGAAGGATAGTCTGAAGTTTGATGGAACCAACTTCACTCTCTGGAAAGGTAGCATGAAATGTCATTTGGAGTGTATGGGAAAAGCATACTTGACCATGGTCTCAAAACCATATGTTCCTCCACAGGGTGGTCTGACAACTCTAAATGAAATCACAGATGCTGAAAACAATCTACGGACCAAGGAAGCTCTTCTAAGCACATTGAATGACTCAGATCTCTCAAATGTTATTGACCTACCAACTGCATATGAGATCTGGACTAAACTAGAACTTCTGTATGAAGGAGATGAGTTTGTCAAGAGTGCAAGGTTGCAAAGTCTGAAAGGGAAATTTGAAAGATTGATGATGAGAGATGATGAAAATATCACTACCATTATGCCAAGAGTGAATGAGCTAGTGTGTGGAATCAGGAATGCTGGTGGAGTTCTGGATGAAAATGAAATTATTTGCAAAATTCTTAGATCCCTTCCTGCTGCCTACAAAATCAAGGTTGCTACCATTGATGAATTCAAAGCCCATACAACTGTCACAAGAGAGCAACTAGCTGGCAAACTAGTTGCATTTGAAATGACTGAGTTTGGAGATGATCCCCCCAAAACTGAATCTACATTCAAAGCTAGTGCCTATGTGAAAGGCAAACAAAGATTTGATCTAGGAGAGAACTCTTCAAGGAAGCTGTCATGGTATGATCAAGCAAGGAAAGACATGGAAGAGGAAGAAGTAGAAACAACTCAACTTGAAGCCCTCATTGCAAAGAGATTACCAAGAGGATCCGGTAAGTATGAAGGAAAACTACCCTTCAAGTGCTTCAACTGCAATAAGATTGGTCATTTTGCTTCAAGATGTCTGGAAAGATCTGCAAGGTCAAATACCAACAGACAAAGGTTTCAAAAGAACTGCTATTATGTTCATGAAAAAGATGATAATGAAGGAGTAACAGATGATGAATCAGAAATAGGAAGCAAATCCAGAAATGAATGGGTGTTTATTGCCATCAAGGAAGAAGAACCAATACCCTCTGAATCTGTCAATCACAAGGTTGTAGAAAGAGCTATGGCTACCTAAGTTGAAGAAAAGGATGATTGGGTTATTGACAGTGGATGCTCTCACCACATGACAGGTGACAAGAACAAGTTCTTAGATTTAGAAAGGTATGAAGGAGGAATGGTAAAGTTTGGTGACAATTCTGCAGGTAGAATCAGAGGTAGGGGAACTATCTCTTTTGATGGAAAGAGCAAAAATGGTAATGTACTATATGTTGAAGGATTGAAGCACAATCTTCTCAGTGTTGGACAGTTAGTAGACAAAGGTTATGATCTCTGGTTCAAAAATGGAAGATGCAGGATCTTTGAAAGCTCCGGAACTAAGATTGCATTTGGTACTCAAACAAAAGGTAATATCTTCCATCTGGTTGATTCAAATAAAAGTTGTCTATTTGTTCAAGTTGATCAGAGTTGGCTATAGCATAGAAGGATGTGTCATGTAAATTTTGATAACATCATCAAGATAAGCAATATTCAGGCTGTAAGAGATCTTCCAAAATTGGTGAAACCTACAAATAGTTTGTGCAAAGAATGTCAGCTAGGTAAACAAAGCAGAGTCTCTTTCAAAAGCAAAGATCAGTCCTCTACCAGATTATTGGAACTAGTTCATACTAATCTATGTGGTCTGACAAGAATCAAGAGTATGCAAGGTGATAGATATTTCATGTTACTGATTGATGATCATTCCCAGATGATGTGGGTTACCTTTTTGAAAGAGAAATTAGAAACCTTTGAGAAGTTCAAAATATTCAAGGCTATGGTAGAGAATCAGACCGGATTGAAACTGAAGTGTCTAAGGTCTGATAGAGGTGGTGAATTCACATCCAGTGAATTCATAGACTTTTGTGAGAAGCATGGCATAAAGAGACAGTTGTCTACTCCTAGGACTCCATAGCAGAATGGAGTAGTTGAGAGAAAGAACTGGACCATCTAGGAAGCTTCCAGGACAATGATGATGGAAGCAAATGTTCCCTAGATTTTTTGGAGAGAAGCTATCAGCACTGCAGTCTACACTCTTAATCGAGTTCAAATTAGAAGCAACACCAGTAAGACTCCTTATGAACTTTGGTTTGGTGTAACTCCTACTATGAGATATTTCAGAGTATTTGGTAGCAAGTGTTATATCAAAAGAGATGAAGATTTAGGAAAGTTTGATGCTAGAAGTGATGAAGGAATTTTCATTGGTTACTCCACTCAAAGCAAAGCATACCGGTGTTACAATAAGAAATTGAGAAAGATGATAGAAAGTACAAATGTAAAGGTTGATGAAGGAATGGAGAAGCCCTCAAGATTCTATGAACGTGATGAAGATGATCAGAATGATCGTTTGGTGCAAGGAGCTCCATCCTCCTCTGAAACTCAGATCCAGATTGATCCGGTAAATCAAGAAGAAGAAGTTTGTCTGAATGAGCATGATCAAGAATTAGTAGTGCAAGAAACTCCCAAAGTTCCAAGGTATGTAACTCTAAATCACTCTGAAGATTAGATCATAGGTGACAAAAGTAAAAGGGTACAAACAAGAAGAAGAATTGCTCAAGATTCAAATGAATACTGTCTGATTTCAAAGATTGAACCTAAGTCAGTTAATGAAGCTTGCAATGATGAAAACTAGACCAAAGCAATGGAGGAAGAATTGATGTAAATTGAGAAAAATCATACTTGGGATCCTGTTCCCAGACCTAGAGACAAGAATGTGATTGGAGCCAAATGGGTCTTCCGGAACAAACTGAATGAAGTTGGTGAAGTAATCAGAAACAAAGCTAGATTGGTCTGCAAAGGCTACTCTCAAATAGAAGGAATTAATTTTGAAGAGACCTTTGCTCTGGTGGCAAGAATTGAAGCAGTCAGATTATTTCTTGCATTTTCTGCCTTCAAAGACTTCAAGGTATATTAGATGGATGTCAAGTCTGCCTTCCTAAATGGTGATCTAGAAGAAGTTTACATTGAACAACCGGATGGATTTCACTTGTCTGATAATGATGATATGGTCTACAAGTTGAAGAAAGAATTGTATGGATTGAAGCAAGCCCCAAGAGCATGGTATGAAAGGTTGGATAAGCATCTTGTGCAGATTGGATTCAACAAAGGTACTACTGACAGTAACTTATATTTCAAAATTGATCATGAAAATATTTTGATTGTTGAAGTGTTTGTGGATGATATCATTTTCAGAGGAAGAGATAGTATGTGCAAAACTTTTGCAAATCAAATGAAAAGTGAGTTTGAAATGTCTATGCTTGGTGAAATGAATTTCTTCTTGGGTTTGCAAATTACTCAAACAAAGAAAGGGATCTTCATTTCTCAGACCAAATATGTGAAAGAATTGTTGAGGAAATTCGGTATGGAAGATTCAAAGCCAATGAACACTCCTATGGCAACCAGATGTAAGTTGAACAAAGATGATGACTCTCTGAAGGTAGATCAGACAAAGTATAGATCAATGATTAGAGGATTATTGTATCTCACTCAGACTAGACTAGATATAATGCAGGCTATTGGTCTTGTGGCAAAATTTCAGGCTGACCCTAGAGAATCTCATGTTATGGTAATCAAGAGGATTTTTAGATATTTAAAGGGGACAGTTGAGTATGGCCTATGGTATCCTAGAGATCAGGATTTCTCTCTTCATGCATATACAGATGCAGATTGGGCAGGAGATGTGGATGACCGGAAGAGCACCAGTGGTGGAGCATTCTTCTTGGGAAAGAGATTGGTTTCTTGGCTAAGCAAGAAACAAGAGGCAATATCTCTGTCTACAACTGAAGCAGAATATATTGCAGCAGCAAGCAGTTGCACTCAAATCTTATGGATGAAGCAGATGTTAAGAGACGTGAAAGTTGAATATGAGGAGCCAATCACAATTTTCTGTGATAATTCAAGTGTAATAAATATTTCCAAGAATCTGGTATTACATTCTAAGACCAAGCATATATCTATCAAATTTCACTTTTTGAGAGAACAAGTGAACAAGGGTGAAGTCAGATTGGAGTATGTGCCCTCCAATGATCAGCTTGCAGATATTTTTACTAAACCTCTTCCCAAAGACTCTTTTGAGTATCTCAGAGAGAAGTTAGGGGTCATGGCCCCTCTAGTGATGAACTAGGATGCACTGATGTGCATCAGTCTGGTGGATATCACAGTCATATCTTGTGATCTGGATTGATGATGGGGAGTTGCTACTAAGGGGGAGCAGCTGGTATGATTTTGATATGTTACAAGTGCAAGTATGAGCTCTTTTCCATTGATGTCAAAGGGGGAGAGAAGAAATGTGAAAAACAAGTGGTTGATGATCAAAGGGGGAGAAGTAAAGGAAGAGAAGACATGTGAAGAGTTGTTGCTGATAGGGGGAGCTGTGACAGAAAAGAGAAGTTCTTGTCTTGATGGTTTTTCACATCATATGTTGCCATCAATGGCAAAGGGGGAGATTGTTGCAAGTATGAGGTTAACCAGTGTTGTCATTAATGTCAACATACTCATATTGCATTGGTAAGAAGGTTTGGATGAGCTGTGTGTTAAGGATATTGAGAAAAGTAGTCTCAATCAGGAACAGTGAAGAATAGTGATAAGAAGAAGGCAAATGTACTCAATAGGTTGAGGATCAGAGGATACAGATTAAAGGATTTGTAGATATGAGTCTTGAGATGATCCAGTTAAGATTTCAGAGGTCCACATGAAGATATGATAAAGTTGTGATTGATCAAGTAGAACTGGTTCCGGGAGTTATTTCGGAGTGACAGAGTGTTACAAAAAGGTCCGGTGAGATCCAGAGGAGCATTGTTAGACTCTGCAGATTGGAAGGAGTGTTTGGGATGTCCTTGTGATGTGTCATCTCAATTTGTACAAAGTTTGGAGGTCTGGAAGAACCTTTTTCAGTTTGACAGTCGCGACAGACTGTGTTCTTGAAGTTCCAGATGAAGAGGAGAAGAGATTCATGTGAGTAGAGGAAGTGCGGATGTACCTGGTCAATCAGGCAAGCTTGTGAAGGTTCTTGGATCATGTTGAGGTTATGTTGTCGGTCCGCATTGGTGGTAGAGCGCAGAATTGAAGATATTCTTCTGGATGAAGTTCTTGTTCAGACTAACCGACCAGATGAAGTTGTTCATCTCGTGAATGTTCTTGTGGTGGCCAACTGGATGTATTAATCATCTTGCGAATGTCCTTATGGTTGATTGCTGACTTAGATGATTGTTCCTAAGTTGATGTTCTATATAAATAAAGGTTTGTGAGTTCATTTCAAAGTGTGTTGTGAAGTGGATGAGTGTGGTATAGCAAAAGAGCAAAGGGCAGAGCAGAAGTATCTCGGGCTTAAATGGAACTGATCCAGACATGGTAAAGATATCAATCTCCAGTTCAAGTTTGTGATTCTTATCACTTTGTAGACAGTGTGTCTCTTGTAGGCAGTGTGCCTCCTTGTGAGCAGTGTGCTCAGTCAGTGAGCCCTAATTGGCACGTGCCATTCATTTTTCTTATTCTTCTAATAGAGAATAATCCTTGGGTTAATCACCCCATGGTTTTTCCCTTAACCGGGTTTTCCATGTCAAAATCTTGGTGTCCAATGTGTTGATGTTTATCTGCTCTTGTGTTTATGCATTATGCTTTCATGGATGATTAATCGATATGCTATTAACTAACAAAGAAGAAACAAAGCAAGTTTTTGTACAACTGATTCACCCCCCCTCTCAGTTGTGTGCCCTAGATCTAACACCCTCTCGCATTAATCATCAGGTTATATGTGGAAATCACACACAGTGGGCCCTAGTGGTGGTGAACTCCCATCCAAACAGGTTACAAAAGTAGTCATAACCTGCCCTTCCACATTTGTCTATTTCACCCCAAAGGACAACACTCCTTCCATTGTTGCTTAAGCATTGTTGGAACACTTAGTGCTAAGGAAGGGGAAAAGAGAGCAATGTTGCCTCTCTACCTCTTTGCCTTGTCAAGAAAATCTTAGTAGCATTGATCCACTGTAATTGCCAGATAAAAAACCAAACCCCCCATCTAGGTGAAAATGAAGGATAGCATGGAAATGAAGAGACTGTAATGCCCACAGGAAAACCCCATGAATCTTCCCTAAACCACCCATACCTTAAGAATATGCACCTCGTTCCTTGACTCTATATGCATAGTGTACTACCTAGGAAAAGAGAGATGCAATTCCATAGATATGGGATGGTAGACACATCATGATAGGGCAAGACATAAATCACATAGTTTTCTGAATAGGACAAGATGCGGCCAAAAACAAAGGGGAATTGTCTATTTATAGTAAAAAGGTTGATATTCGTGCCTCCCTCATTTCTTGCCATATACAAGCCATTTCAATTCTACCAACAGTGCACTATTCTTGCTCCTAATTGGAAATTTTGGGAATTCCACAATAACCACATATTGATAGTATGGAATACTAAGAGGGGGTGAATCAATATTCCACAAAACCACTTCTTAACTTGTTTATCGATCAAATTTCCAAAATTAATAACATAAAAGAAGAACAAGCATAAGAACAACAACCATAAAGTCATAACACATAGACACCAGGATTTTTATGTGGAAAACTGAAAAAGGGAAAAACCACGATGAGCGTTAGAACACAGTATATTATGATAGCACAATACTAAATTACAAGAAGGCTCACTGCCTTATAGCTCACTACCCAAAGAAATGCTCATTGTAGGTTGATTCACTATCCATTAAGGAAGAAGAAGAAGAAAGAAACATAAATGGCTCACTACCCAATATGAACTGCTACAAGTACATTTACAAAAAGCTGGAATATAGGTCCTTCAAAGGCTCAATATATAGATTCAAATGTCTTCATTTAATCTGCTCTGCTTCTCAACTCTTCTACATAACTATGATTTCTACCATTGTTTTCTTTTTTTGTATTGTACTATGCTTATAATCCTTCACACTCCAAATTTACACATTATTCTACACGTACTCCTACATCACAATCCATCAAGTATTTATATCTGTAACAAGATTCATTTCATAATCAGGTCAGCAAGCCAGACATGAAGTGTGTATATAATGTATTTTACCTTGTCGGCTTGATCATGTGTATAAACAATAATGTAGACCCAAAAAAAAATGAAATAATATTTATATAGGTCGACACCTAACATTCAACCACTTAGATTGATAGTTTAGACAATAAATCTTCTCTGCATAAAGATCTAACATGCCTGTCAGCTTGTCTCTTAAGAACATGCTTGACCTGATCATTTGTCACACCAAAATTCTCACTGCAGACCACAAGAGACTCAAGGATTCATAACCAACATTCATTCTTGACCTCTTAGTATACCTCTAGAACCACAAGAAAAAATATTCAACTATGAAGAAATGTGGACCCTTTTTCTCAGGCATTGTGCATTGTTCCTGTCTTAGTTATGTTCACCCAGACTTCAACCAATCACAACTTGACTTCCAGAAGTCATTGAGACTTGCAATATTGAATATAGCACCTTCAAAAATTTCTAAATAACATACCTAAATTGCATACCTTGACCATCAACTACGGAGGAATACCACTTGAGTCTCTACTACTAACTCTGTGTTGTCAGTACTTAGCCATTCTGTCATAGTCTTTTGTGTTCAGACTAGGACCTTGTATGTAGGTTTTTCCAAGTTGAGTACCCAATCATCCTTAGCTCCATCATGCTATGTTTGCCTTATTTCCATCAATGACAACATTACCCAATCAGCAGTGTCTCTTGACTATGTTGCCAACAATCTCCCCCTTTGGTAATGATGGCAACACTTAGTGAAAAATGTGTATCTTCTCCCCCTTTCTTTGTATTTCTTCTCCCCTAAGGTTTTTTCCCATTTTTCGCTGGTCTTCTTTTCCCCTTTTGACATCAATGAAAAAGGGTATATGTACAAAGGTCAAAATTATGTCAAAACTACAAAAAAAATTCATACTCTGCCGAATATGTACACATACAATCTTCAACTGAATTAGTTGTCAGTGAAAGAATATCCTTATACACAATCTTTCATTGTGTAATCTCTTCATCCCATCAAATCTTTTCTCTTTCCAAAGTTTTAATGTGACCATTTATCAAAAAGATTGATTCTTCTTTCTTTTGTACATCAAAGGATGTGTCTATTTTTAAAGTTGTGTGTGCTTCTGCTACAATACTAATCATTAAATCTAACTTGGGACTACTTAGTCCTCTCAACTGACGTATTTTATTTTTTACCTAATCCCTCTTATTTACAAGATCACGTAACTCATTATGAATATTAATTACTTGTATTTCTTTGCTGCTCACCGACTCAACTGCTGGATCAAATGATTTAGAAATATTTATTAGTTGCAGTTTCAGATTCTTTATCTTTTGTTCTAGCTCTTTTGTGGCTACCGGCCAAGATAGATAGAATTTGTATAGATCACTTGCTTCTTTGATAGCACTCTGTATACTTTTGATTTTATTGTCTAGTAGATCTTTATCATTCACTAACATAGACTTCAACTCATTTAGTCTTTTCTCATCAAATTCTTGTCTCACTTTTGCCTCAATAGATTTCTGAAAAGATTCAAAATGCTTACTTACAGAATTTATGAGTCTTTTTAGTTGACTTATTGAAGAAAAAGAGGTGTCCTTATGATATGATGGCATCAACTTCTACAAAATGCCAAATGCCTAACCAATCAGTTCATTGTCTTGTATGTGAGACTTCAAAATTTCTTCCTATGCCTTTGCCAACACAATTGATACCAGTTTAAGTTTTTGTATAGGGGACATTGAGTCCAGGTTTATTGGTCCTTACAAAAATTTAGGCTCATCCAGGACCTATTTCTCTTTCTCCAAAAATTCTTTAATCATCTATGTAGTGTCTCTTGCTATACCAGAGAATTCTTCTTGGTTTAGCTCCTGAGCATCTAAATCCATAGCTTCATTTGCACCATCTTTTTGTTCTAGTGCAGGGATTTCCCTGTCTTGTTTCTCTTCTTGATCATCGGCTTTATCTATATTTTTTGTCTTCTCTATTTCTTTCTTGCCACTTGTTTGTTGTTCCAGAGGGAGACTAGTCTCAATAACTGTAGCAAGGGCTTCCTTTTCTTTAGCTACTTTGTCAACTAACCCTTGGTCCAAATTTGCTTCCAAAAAAGATGTATCATCTCCAACATTTGTTTCATCATTGTCATAGATTGTTGAGAGATGATATTGTCTTAGCACTCTCAAGGTGATTTCTTCAATCTCCTTTACTACTTTCTCAATGTCACCTCCCATAAGAGTGTTTATTCTCCTCTTTTTCCTAAATTCATTATTAAGAGCTTTGGAGATCATGGTCTTTTCCTCTAGAGTGATCTTTGGACATAACCTCACAAGTGTATACTCTCTGATTTTAGTATCCTTGGCCATGGCAGTTTCTTTCCTTACATACATAATGTTGTTCAAGCTGTCAGGAAGATCACCAATGATTTTAATAAGAGCCTTCTTGTATATGTTCAAATACTCTATAGTGGCATCTTCCAAAACCCTTTTATCTGCATCATTATAATTGTTTCGTGTGAAAAGAGGGTTGTTGTTTGGTTTTTGTATGGGGGGTTTACTTTGAATCCTCCTTTCCACTAAACATTCCAAGGGCTTTTCAACTAAGTTATCTCTCCACTTGAGAGGAGAGTCACCTACCAAGTTGGGTTGCCACAAGGGAAAGCTAGGAAATTTAGAAGTTGTCACATAATGTCTCTAATTAATGCTTTTATGCTATTGAAACACTAATTTAAGAAAAACAATAAGTAAATCTACAAATTACAACATATGCTATTGAAATAAGACAAAGGGCAAAGAACCTTAACTCATTATTTTTCACAGTCTAGAAAATGGAAATGTCAGGGACAATGGTGATGGCACCCAAGTCTAAGATGCAGCTTTTTTTGTAGAATCCTGATCTCCTTTCGACATTGATCTCCAATGTACCTCTAGTTTCAAGAAATTTAGATGCAGAGGACACTGTTGATGGTGTCCTAGTCCATTGTGGAGTCTTTTGTCAGATGTTGGAAGCTCTGCAAACCCTGATTGTCATTGTCTAGTCTATTTCTGTAGCTTTAGATGTGGAGGACAATGTTGATAGTGCCCATGTCTTAAAATCTTGCACAATGTTCGCTTCTTTTTGGATCTTGAATCTTTAATGTCCTCCAATCTTTAACCTATAACTTGCAATCACAAGGAGTGTGGGAGGGGGTTGTGGTGTTTAGAGGCTTGCCTTGGTCAAGCCCTGGAGAGACATTCAAGTCTTCCGAACACTGTTGTTAGGGAGAGTGCGTATCCTTGTGGGATAGAGGAAAAAATCCAAATGATAATGATAATAAAACACAATAGATGTCACCTTGATGATGAAGCTCTCATGGAAGGAAGATGATATTCAATGCCATGAGGAGAAGATGTAATCCAACCTGTAAAAACAAACACAATAACAATGCTATGCTCTGCAACACAATGAAAATCACAAGTATGCCAATAACTTTTAATCATAAACATCTTCTAGTTTCTAAATGATAACCTACACATGCTTATATATGCAACTACTAAGATTCCTACCAAGAATTTTGTAATTAAAACTTATGATGTCGGCCTAGGACCCAAATAACGGTCACAAACCCAACATTTGAATTTAAGGTAGACCCAAAATAGGGTTGGACTAGGCTGCTAGACCCCAAGTCTACCCCCGTGTCTTTATTTCAAGATCATCAAAATAGTCCCCTTGAGGTCCCATTTGTCACTAGGCCCAAGGGTTTTCTTATCGGGAGTCTGAGTTATCATGCAAGAGGCTCTAAATGCAATCTAAAGACCCAAGAGCTAAACCTTAAAAAGAAAATACCCCCAAGGGTGCATTTTTCTGACAACATTTACCCCCCACTTTAATGTATGTATAAACACAAGGCCAATACATGCATTAAAGTAAGGTCAACAAACACAGAAAACATGCCAAACACAGAGAAGACATGCCAAACATATCGAAGACAATACCAAGCACACAAAACATGGAGAATACAACATTGAAGACATGCATAGCACAAAGAATACAGTGAATGCAATGATTATTTTCTTTTTGATTTTCCCATATGAAATGTAAAATGCAAGTACAAGGAAAGTAAACAAACAAATCCCAAAAGAGTGTAGAGGAGCTCATCGCCACCAGTCTTGTACCTTTTGAGAATAGACATGCCAAAGAAAATCCCAAGGTGTAGAGGAGTTCATCGCCACTAGTCTTCCACCTGTAGAACAAACATGCCAAAAAAATCCTAAAGTGTAGAGGAGCTCATCGCCACCGGTCTTGCACTTTGAGAACAAACACCCCATACACACACACATGGAAGACATGAAGAAAACATGACAGACAAGCAATGGAGTGAAACTATTGCTTGGTTCATCACCATATAAGGCACATTACATGAACACACCAATGAATGCGCTTCACCACAACAATCGTTGAAAACATGCTTAAGGGTTGAGTTAGTCACAGAACCGCTCCCTTCCTCGCAATGAGGACTTTTTGAAAATGACAGGATAGTGCAATCTCTCCAAGAAATACACCATCCATGCCTTTCAATGAGGGCTTAAGATAGAAAAGGGATGTGATATCTTCACCTCGCAATGAGGGCTTAAATGATTGTGATTGATTTTTAGATTGTTTAAACATGCTTTACTATCATCTAAAGAAAATAACTTACCTTATATATGCCCCCACCTTAAGGTGGTTGATATCACATATCAATACCAAGCACGTTAAGGTATGAAGGAAACACACAAGGAGACACAAGCTCTCGCAAAGCCCATGCCCCCTAGAGGTGACATGTACTTTACAATTGCCAAATGTTCCCACAAACACACAATTTCCTAGAAGAAAGGTGTTAGTGTCCACATAATCATGATAAACAACAATGTGTATGATCAACTACATGAAAGAGCCATGCAAGGAAAAAGACAAAATGCATGGAGCAACAGTATTGTTAAAGTGTTGTTAGCAAGATAAGATAACATTGACATCAACATTAAGCTAGAGAAATCACACGGAGTGATTCCACTAGCCAAGTGTCAGATAATATGTTACAACCCCGTCATCATGTATGGACTAGGTCTAGTTTTTGATTACTCGATAAAGGGAAACTAGGTCCGCATCAGTATAATTTGTTTTCATCATCTGCCAGCTAGGTGGAAACACTAGAGGAAGGTAAACAATAAATCAGAGAGGAGAACAAGTGCCTTATGGATAGTCATGTAGGAAGGTGCCCCCAAGTCACCAACTGCAATGCTATGTCCATAAGACACAACACAACAATGAAATTAGAGGAGAGGAAATATAGAAGAAGGTCACAATAGAGGTGGTCTCCTAGTATCCTTGACCTTACAAGAGAATCAAGGCTCATCCTAGGAGACCTAACAACACATAACACATCACGAGGGAAACATGACACAGAGGTAAAAGGGTTAGAGATACTTACCTATAGAGAGGTCCATGCTAGAAGTCATCATTAAGGAGGTCATCATACTCCCAGTCTTGAATTATAGATGAAAGAGGTGTATAAGATACTAAAGCCCAATTGTTGTTCTTATTTTTCTCATCCGTAGGGTCTTCTTGATTTGTTTCAACATTAGGTTTAATGTTCTCTTGTTCATTTGTGATCCATTGGGCAAAGGCATGTCTCCTCCTCCTCCTTTCTTTTTCTAGTCTATTTATTCTTGTCTTATTGCTTATTTTGTCATTGTTGTGTTTTTCAATAGTTTTCACAGTAGAGGAGGAAGCACCATGTTCAAATCTCATTGGTCTTGGTGGAATATTTTGTTGTTGATGAAAGCCTCCTGATCTATGTAAGAATAATGGGGGAGGGACCTCAGCATAAATTCCATCTCTCCATGGATGAGGTGGGTTATGGAACATTTCCTTATCCACATTTCTCATGCCAAAAACTTCATCAAAGCCATAATGATCTTGTTTTATGCTTGCTTCTTGTTCTTCTCTTATTAGTTGTAAAGGAGACCTGGCCACCCGATCTAGTTGTTTTGCTTTGTATTCAGCTCAAGATTTGCCTCAGGTTGTGGCCAAAAGTAATCAAGAATAAAGTTCTTGTCCTTAGCCGGAAGTTGATAATCATTACGATCGATAGTACGGATCTCTCAACGCAAAGGAAATTTTATACATTTGTGAATGGTAGAAGGAACATCATTCATAGCTTTAAGCCAAGGATGTCCAATTTTTACATGAAAGAGGTTAGATAAGGGGATTATATCAAATGACTAATCCATAGCTTTATCATAGACCAAGACCATTAGAGTTATCTTGCCAATTGGTTTCATTAAAGCTCCATTATGTGTTTTAATTCTCAAATTCGACGGTTCATAAGATTCTTGCACAATTTCAAGTTTAAGAAGGAAATCTTCTGTGACCACATTTGTCATGAATTTAGGATCTATGAGTGTTCCATGCATAGGTTGTTCCATTATCTTTACTATGATATAAAGAGGCCCTTCAGTATCTACCATTTCTTTGTCATGAGGTGTGAATGTTATTTCAAGCTCAAGGGCTCTTCTTTTCAAATGAGGCCTAGGAAAAAACCTAGAATTATTATTATATTGAGAAGCCATTTTTAAGTTTACAAAGGAGTGTCAAATCCAATTTTCAAGATCTTCCAAAACTTATGCAAAAGGCAAATGCAAAAGTGTTGTCGAATATGCTCTAAAATACTTGATTTTTTCAACTTTTCTCAATGCAAATGAATGAAAGAAGAGGTGTTGTAAAGATTTTTAAGAGGGACAGCACATGATATGTCTAAAAAATTCCAATAATGCAAAAATACCTTTCACAACATGCTTTTGAAACAACTCTAAAGAGTCGATAAGTTAAAACCTAGTGAAAATAGGCCAAAATATGCAATTTTTCACCAAATCTCAATGCAAAAGAGTAGGGAAACGAGTGTTGTAAGAAAAATGATTATGGAAAGAAACTTATAATAGTAATAATAGCCACATAATGAAAAAAAATCTGTTACAACGTGCCTATAGTGCCACTCTAGATCAAACCCTAGTGTAAAAATAGCAAAAATATGTAAATTTTCACAAACTTTTAATACAAAAGCCCAAAAGAAAGGGTGTTGTAAGGAAATTGAGAAAGCAGAAGATAATAACCCTAATAACAACTAATTAGTATAGTAAAATCCCTTACAACACGCTTGGAGTGCAAATCGAATAGGATGATAAGGCTAAATCTAGTGAAAAAAGGCAAGTTTTCAAACCCTAGACATGAAATTTCACAAGGAGGCCACTATGATACAACACTAAAATTAGAAATAAGACCTAATGAGTGATTTAACAAGGTAGTAAAATCTGAAACAAGATTTTGACTACAACCCTAGCTCATGCAAAATTAGGTTTTCATGAAAAATGCACAATTTCAAGCAATTTCTAACAAATCAAGCATGCAAATGCAATGCAAATGAATTGTAAATGATGAATTTCTATATTTTGTATTATATCTAATGCAAATAACACAAATTAATTTAAATTAGATGCAAATTAATTCAAATTTTACAAAAATGCAAGTCTAATATGCTAATTTTTCAAAATTTTCAATTTGTTTGTAATTTTTCAAATACAATAGAATGAATGAATGCAAATTTGTCAAACACTTAGAAAGGTGCCAAAAAGTCTAAAAACACAGGTTCACCAAAATGTTTAGTGTGAAAAAGAGGGTTGTTGTTTGGTTTTTGTATGGGGGTTTTAGTTTGAATCCTCCTTTCCACTAAACATTCTAAGGGCTTTTCAACCGAGTTACCTTTCCACTCGAGAGGAGAGTCACCTATCATGTTGGGTTGCCACAAGGGAAAGCTAGGAAATTCAAAAGTTGTCACGCAATGTCTCTAATTAATGTTTTTATGCTCTTGAAACCCTAATTTAAGAAAAATAGTAAGTAAATCTGCAAATTGCAACAGATGCTATTGAAATAAGACAAAGGGCAGAGAACCTTAACTCATTGTTTTTTGCAGTCTAGAAAATGGAAATGTTAGGGACAATGGTGATGGTGCCCAAGTACAAGATGCAACTTTTTCTGTAGAATCCTGATCTCCTTGTGACACTGATCTCCACTATACCTTCAGTTTCCAGCAATTCAAATGTAGAGGACACTATTGATGGCACCCTAGTCCATTGGGGAATCTTCTGTCAGATGTTGGAAGCTCTGCTAACCTTGATTGTCATTGTCCAGTCTGTTTCTGTAGCTTTGGATGTGGAGGACAATGTTGATAGTGCCCGTGCCCCAAAATCTCACACAATGTTCACTTCTTTTCGGATCTTGAATCTTCAATGTCTTCCAATCTTCCCTACAACTCCACTTTCTCCAGAGCCTATACCTATAACCTACAATCACAAGGAGTGTGGGAGGGGGTTGTGGTGTTTAGAGACTTGCCTCAGTCAAGCCCTGGAGAGACATTCAAGTCTTTTGAACACCATTGTTAGAGAGAGTCTGTATCCTTGTGGGATAGAGGCAAAAATCCAAATGATAATGATAATAAAACACAATAGATGTCACATTGATGATGAAGCTCTCATGGAAGGAAGACACTCTTCAATGCCATGAGGAGAAGATGTAATCCAACATGCAAAAACAAACACAATAACAATGCTATGCTTTGCAACACAATGAAAATTACAAGTATGCCAATAGCTTTTAATCATAAACATCTTCTAGTTTCTAAATGATAGCATACACATGCTTATATATGTAACTACTAAGATTCCCACCAAGAATTTCGTAATTAAAACTTATGATGTCAACCTGGGACCCAAATAATGGTCACAAACCTGACATTTGAATTTAGGGCAGACCCAAAATAGGGCTGGACTAGGGCGCTAGCACCCAAGTCCACCCCTGTCTTTGTTTTGGGATCATCAAAATAGTCCCCCTTAGGTCCCATTTGTCACTAGGCCCAAGGGTTTTCTTATTCAGAGTCTAAATTATCATGCAAGATGCTCTAAATACAATCTAAAGACTTGGGAGCTAAACCTTAAAAGGGAAAAGCCCCTAAGGGTGCATTTTTCTGACATAACAATAATCATCATAAAATTGGGCCATTGGTTTTAGATTTCCACCCACTATGATAACCTTAAGAATATCTCCCAGGCTTATTGTAGCCTCTTCTGGCTTTGATACATTTTGCCTTGCCCTTTTATTTGTTGTGCCCTTCCCTGAGGTTGTCTCTTTACTTCTTCCAGAGACTTTTGGACCCTAAATTTTCATCCTTTTTACTTCTACATCTGTTTATGTCTCTTACTCATCAACTGCAATGCTTACATGCATTCTTTTAGCCTTTGTTTTCTTTGTTTTGTGACTAGTGGCAGGGATTTCCACACTTACATACGGTATGGGATCATAGGGAATAGATGTAGCTTCTGTAAAGGTAGATCCCTTGGTTCTCCTTCTTGACACCTCTGGTTTTTCTAGATTTCTCTTAGATTCTTCTAGAGCTTTAACTGGTTCATTTTCTTTCTTTTCTTTTGCTACACTTTTAGCTTGTGCTTTTTCCCTTGCCTCTTTCACTTGTTCTTTTGTGAAGCCTTGTCTAAGGGCGTAATCCTCTGCCACTCTCTGCATTTTCTTAGAGATTTTAGGTTTTCTTAATTCAACATGAATCTTTGTAGACAGTTCTTCATATGTTCCAAAACTTTCCTCTTTGGGGTCTTGGGGCTTGTTTAGCATGTGTTGTGCATAGTTATCCAAAATAGCTCCATCTATTTCATAGTCCATTTATCAAATTTTTGCTCCAGTGGCCACCATTATTGTATCATTCTTCATAGCTTTTAGTAGGGGAACACTACCGATAGAGCTTAGTCCAGTCATAGCCCTAATTGCATCCTTGGTGATTTTGAAGGGTTGTCCCAACCACATGAATTCATCGTGGATTCTGCTCAAGATGTATCGGACCCATTCATCTTTCATAAATGTAGGGAAGTCTATATATTGAATGAATTTCTTCTCCTCCAAGGCTTTGTATTCTTCTTTCATCTCAAAATGATCACTGCTTAGATGCTCCAGATACAGGTTTGAGAATCTGCTGTCACCATGCTCTTCCAAGGAAACATGGATGTAAGCCCTAACATCCTCTGCATGCATAACTTCATGTGGAATATCTAAAAATGCATCCATTTGATCAACTTCAGTTGATTTGAATGGATGTTTCTTGAATTTTGGTCAAGCTCACTTAATGATATCTAGCACTTGTGGTGTTGCCATTTCCATGAATAATCAAACAAATTTACAATAGGTTTTAAATGAAAAATACCTCTTTATCTAGATAAGGGTTTCCTTCAGCTGAGATCAATTTGGCTTGAATCATTTTGGTAATCTCTGAGTTGCTTGGAGTTTTGCTTCAATTTGCGTTAGACACTTGATAGTTTGAATGCAAAGTGATTAATATTTTCTGAATCCAAGCCTTTTAACCCCTTGAAGCCTTACCTTAATCATCATAAATATGGTCTTTCAAAAAGCTATCAAACACTTCTATGTCAACCACAGTCAATCCAAATTGCTCCACATTGGATCTTTTTCTACTGGAATTTCTTTCAGAGGATTTTTTATAAAGTACTTCACAACATACCTTAGTGCCAGATTCTAGCACTTTCTGGCTAGGGGTTTTGGATTTTCAACACAGCTTCCCCTAAGCCAGAGCTCCTAATTTACTTCCTGGAAGAATGATCTACACCAGAAGTTGGTGTGGATCCATCCTTAATTTTGTCAACATCTTTCTTAATCCATACCTTGCTCATTTCCTTCTTGATTTCAACCAAATCAACTTTTTCTTTTCCATTATCATTCCTCTCCTCTATGTTGGGACCTAAAATTTCACACCAATTTTTGCAAAATTTTAATTCCCCTTAATAAAAAATTTAACTTCAACACAATAGTCCCATCATGGCTACCAACCACTAGAACCTGTTGTAAAGCATTTGCAAATGTACATACCAAACAATTGCACTTCCTAATAGAATATCATGTACATGCCAAAATTGACTCCAACCAAGAGTTTGATCTATGTTTCCATCCCCCTTTCTTTATGCTACATCATGCAGCCCTAGGCATATAAATGTTTACCTAGAATGGTTGTCCATTTTATCACTTCCAATTTGGAAACCAATCATTCCTGTTAACCCTAAACAACCCATGCATTAGATCACCATCCTACAATTTCAACAATCTCCTTTTCTTGGAAGCCAACGGTTCTAACCTTTTCTACCAACTGTTTGAGACACATGTAGTTGCATATGTGTTTCTGTCCACGTGGATAGGAAACAACTCAACAACCATTTCCACATCAACAATAGCTTACACAAGTTGTGTACTAGCTCACCATGCATGCTTGTCTTCATGTGCCCTTCTTGACAAATAAAAGTCCATGACTATAACTAAAACAACTATCTGCAACACATGGCTTTGGCCATGCTGTCATCCATCCATATCGAGACAACCTTACTCAGATGAATTGGCCATCAAGGACCGACATTTGCTCTACCAAATTGTGGCACACTTTGTGAACCTCATCCTTACTTTTGTAGCCAAGCCAACCATAACTTAAGGATGAAAGATCCTCTCCACAACACTTCTAGTGCATATGCAGACTAGGAGGTCCCTATAACCTATCCTAAGTTTGATTGCAATTCTTTCAAGGGATTTGCAAGAGGAATCTATATCGTTTCTATCTTAAATCATAGAAATATGTGTGAACCTTCTTAAATCTGGTGGAGACAGAGATAATTGAGCAAGTTTTCACGGCTATATCATATGTCATGAAATACATGCAAAAGTTCTTGTAAAAACATTTCCCATGTGATTAACATAACAAAATACCTATGGTGCTATGACCGAGGATACAAAATAAAATTCTATTAGAGGCATCATTATGTGCTTTACAAACTCTAGACTCTTATTGGCTGAGAATAAACTTAGAAAAGGAATTTGACAGAGAGAAGTTATATTTTGTCAAGTATAAAGGACTTTCTCATGGTCATAATCGTTGGATCACTGAAGGCCAGATTAGGAACGAATCTCAACAACAATAATGTTCCTATTGTTATTGATCAAAGAATTTGAAGTGGCATGGCCTATTCTTGTGGTTTTACCATCTACTACGATATCCAGTTGGGAAGATAAATCTCTGCAGTGTGACTCATTTGTAAATTTTGTGGTTTATAATAGAAATTGTAATTCAAGAGAAGTTATTTGGAAGCAAGAGTTCTACAACGAAAGTGGATGTGTGATGGTTCAGATAGTTCTCACAACCTGTACTATTGCAATTGTAGGTCTTGAGCATCTGAAACATTTAGAGTGGGAAGCACTAATAGTAAATTAATTCTAACGTATTAATCTTTTGCTTCTTGTATGGCATCTAAAATAGCTTCTTTTTTGGCTTCCAAATTGATGCCAAGTTTTGCTTCCATTATGACCTCCTTTGTTGCTTTGGGTTTTGCTTCCAATTTAAAAGATAATTATTATAACATGATCATCATCTATAATTAAAACAAGTGAGTCAAATATCTATAATTTAATTGAATTTTACATCCATCCTGCAGTAAATTAAAATCATCATACGTAATAAATATCCATCCAAAATTATTGACCACTTTCAATATATATAAATTGACAAGTCAATACTAATAAGATCATCATCATATATAACTAAAACAAGTGAAAGTCAAATATGCCAGTAGATCAATAACATGTCAAAATGATACATGTACAAATGATATAAGTAAAAATGATAAATTATGTAACTCAAAATGATACAAGTCAAGATGATACATATCCAAATGCTAGAAGTCAAATTGATACATGTGAAAATGATACAACTCAATAATATGGTACTGCAGGCTGTGAAAATGATACAAATGATAGTAACCATGAAAAGAGGCATCATAACGATATATCAACAATGATCCATAATGCAGTCTATATGATCATGACTATCACTAGCTACTACTAGCCACTGCCTCATTATCATCATCACCATCGTGATTATCATCATCATCATGATCATCATCGTCGTCATCATCATCGTCATTGGCCTCGTTGTCTTTTGTATCTACATCATCATCATCCTCTGCCATGTGATCTGTACTAGAACCAATATAATCTGGATCTATATCATCAAGACCATCTTCATCTTCTGGAAGACCCGTGTTCTACAAAAAAATTATTTAAAATGAAAAGTTATTATTTATTTCATGTAATCATTTATTTTTTTGTTATATATCTAATATTCCAACATATGAAATGAAACCATAATCATATTGCATCATATCAAAGTGCACATACCATGATAAAATTTCAAAAAAGTTACAACTAATATGTCATTCCAATTATGTAAAACATGCAACAATTCTAATAAACGTTACTAAAGATCATAAAAAAATTGGTTATACAATTTAACTATCAACTATAAATTCTATTACATAACCTTAAGTGCCACAAATTGCGTGATCAATGTATGTTCTTTTTCACTATTAATCTAATAACCTGCATTAGACAGCAACATTAAAGAGTTTTTAAGTAGCAGTTTATTAAATTCTCTTACATGTCATTAATGAATGCACAATTTTTTTTAATAATTATTTATCTTAAGGGTCATGACTAACCTTAAGATAAAGGTCTAATAGTTGTTCAATGGGGAATGTTTAACAAACCAAATGCAACTGCCAACTTTTCACCATGGTGGCAGAGAAATAATTCTTTTTCCCATGCTTCCACAGCATTAAGTAAATTCTTGAATCTAGAAAATACCTTGCCATCTTTATCTTCCAATCCAATTTCTCCAACTTTGCATAGGTCTCCTTTGTCTATGGGTGCAATTTGTCTCCTACACAAAAAAGCATGTACCATTTTATGCCCTTCAATCCAATTGCATCCGGGCATTTTTTTAATTCCTCTATCTTTCATCAATCTCCTTACCTCACCACACCTGCCCACTTGTGGATAGATGTTTGAGAGAAGAACATAAGTTGTGCACCATTTTTAGGATCCAAATCAAAAAGCAATGTTGTTGTAAATACTCCTAAGCCTATATTCATATGTGATCTATAGGCACCAAGAAAACACATGCATACAACCAGCACAGATTTAATAGGTATCTCAATGATAAAGTTTAAGGTGTCTTCAAGATAGCCAGCAATGGCAAGGAGGTCAACCATGCATGTAAACAAAGAGGCCCTAGTTAGCAGGTTGTATGGGGAGAAGGATGCTTCTCATTTTCAAGAATCCTAAGTCTCATTGCTACATATGTTTCTTAAAGAAGGGCCAATTTTAAACTATGTAGTTGTTTTGTCACTCACTTTGTGCAATGAAATGACAAGAGTCGAGTCTCCTTATATCACTGTAGATTTGCATACAGCAACCTCCAATACAATAACACCATACAATGTACACTTAACTTTATGGTACCTTAGCCCAGACATGATGCTAAATAAATCTGAAGGTACCTCCTACTAAAGATGTCATTCCATAGACCAAATACCATTATACAATATATATCACATCTACAGTAACAATTTCCTTCCAAATGTAGGGTTATAGTCTATGACTAACATGCATAGACCTTTCTAGTGTTTACAAGATAATTCCTTAGTCAACACCATACTAGTGTCCACAAGATGTTTCCACAGTTAAAATAAGAAAATAATGGTACTTTGCAAACAATAAGCAAGCCTTCGGAGAGCTTAAAGTTTCCATTTACATCCATGCACAATAACTTAATCAACCCTTAGGATTTTATGGAAAATGAAATAGAAGGTCCTATATTCCATTTATGAGTCCTCTATCCAAATGACGCAGTGATCACAAGTACATAATATCTACTATTTTATGGGTAGTGCTCAGCCATTCAAACATAAGGAAGTCCATACTAAGATAAATTTGTTCACAAACAATCTGTAATTTAATAAATACTAGCTTGAAATCACATTTCTAAGTTAGTACAAGTCATTACAATTAAGTCAAAGGTCATTCTCATCAAACAAATGCCTTCACAATAGACTGTTCTAGTTACAAGTACAATACAACTATTGTAATGTTACACAACTATATGCAATTGACAAAACCCATTCTTTCCAAGAGTCAACTGGTAATCAAATACAATCATGTAGTGTTGTTTCAACATTGTATTAGATTGTGGCTTTAGTAATGTAAACCTCATAACCTTGGAGGGAGTGTTTGGGGGCAAGTTGACCTGAACCAAGGATCCAAAACCATCCCAAAAGCCCACCTAGGAGTGGCATTATTAATCCCAATAAGACCTCACATCCACAATTGAGAGAGTGGACATTTATAGGTGAAATACCAACACCATTAGGGTTTACAACCATGTCCAAAAAGATAACCATGAACCAGGCTAGGTTTCCTCAAGACTCATGGTATGTTGCAATGATAGCATTCTAGTAATTCTAGCCAGGGTTTGAAACTCCACCTCAAACTATGACCAAATTAATGTAGCTTCCTTCATGATAGAAATCTAAACCACAATAACCAACAGTTTGCCATAGTTTGTAAGTCCCATGATCTTACAAGAATGAATGACAAGAAAGGTTAGCTTAGTTGAAGAAGACCAATTGATGATTTGAATCTTAGTCTCCAACCCAAACAACAAGACACTCAGCCAACATGATGAGCACACCCAAAGTTTCCTTTCCTCTAAATCACTTATAGTCCAGCCATCAACCTTCCTTCCTCGACCCCAAGGAAAAAAGAAGAATTCCCCCCCAAAATGGTTCCCCACTCCTTCCTTTTCTCCCTCACATTCCCCAAAACCAAGCACATTAAAGACTAGTACTTCCCAAAGTTGTTATGGCAGAGGAGAGTTAATGCCTATTGCCAATGATGGCTCCTTCTCAACAAAAAAAATTGCATATTAAAATTTAAATGTCCACTATTATATTTCAAAGGTTTGAAATATAACCAACAACGTAACTGTAATGCATGCCCCCCTTTAAGTCTTATAATAAAAAGGTTAGAAAACAAAGACTTGAGATAAACCCTTTGGTCTGTTCACTTAGGAGACCACCTAAAAACTCAATGATAATTACATCCACATGATCAACAAGAATGACAAGCAACCTATGAATAACAATCCACTTGAGTCAAAAAGACAAGAGACCAATAGAAGCCAAACACAACAAACATAGTACAATTGTAACTATTTGTCTCAAGTATCACACTATAACATCTTCAAAGATTATTGAAACTCAACACAAGAAATGCAAATTAACATATTAATACAACAAAATCCAACTAAGTTATTGAAAATCAACTATTGATACCTCATTCTCCATCCAAATTACAAAATCGGTCCACTTTTTGCTTTGTAACATTTCCTTTTCAAATTGCGTTGGTTGCTAGCCATATTTCTCCTCCTGTCAAAACATGGCACATGGACAAGTTAAACTAATTAATATGCAATCATTTACTTTTTCCTAGGAAATAAAAAAATGTCATTTAACATATTAAATATACTTACAAATGTACAGATCAAGGCTTGTAAACCTTTCTGGCCACTGTGATGAGTGGCACAAAGTTTGTCAAGCCTAGCCTTGGAGGCCTTGTCCTGAAACATATACTAATTCAATTTAATTATGCACAAATAAAATTTAAAAATCATTTAATAAATTTGATATAATCTTATGAGCAAATTCAAAACCTGCATACTCTCCTCATCGGACTTCCTCCGTGCATTAGACTTCTCATATGCTTTTACAAGCTCTTTCCATACTTTGAGACTTACATCAATTGGCCTTTTTTTGAGCCTTTGCTCAGGAGGGATTTTTTTAATCTGTTTTGTTTGGTTGCACTGAAATCTCTTGCAGTTTTGAGACATTCGTAGCTTTATTTTCTCTACAAACCAACTTGTGCCAAATTTAGTCCCCATGTCTTGGATAACTACTTTTTGCAAGTGCATGGGTATCTTTGAGAATGGCAAGTGTAGATAGTCTTTGAACCATTGAAGGCATGATTCCTTCAACCTATTCGCAAACATTTTTCCAGCATTTGTCATTTGGACTTCATCTGAAACCACATCATATTCTATCTTGGTATTGTAGCTACCAATGCAAGATGCAAAACATGGCATGGTAGTCAAAGAAGTCTGTGTCCCAGGAGTGGCTGGGACATTGGAAGCCTCTACTCCCTGTTCCACATTCTTAGAGCTTACTGTTATTGATTTCCTCCTGGATCTTTTGCCTGATCCATGACTAGTTGGGGAATTAATTGTTTCCCTTTGATAGTGTTGATTTGGTTGCAATGTTTCAGGGGCTTTACTAGATAGTTTTTCTATGTATCTGGTAAGCATTGTCAAGTCAACACCATCCAATTTGTTCACTACCTCTACCCCCAATATGAAAGCCAATGCCTCTTTATCTTTGTCAGTATCATGTCCCTATATATATATATCTATATAATAAAATTCTTCTTTTAAATTTAGAAATAGAAAACTAAATACTAAAAATCAAAGAAACAATGGAAACATTTACAAATCTATAAATTGACAGTGAGTTACCTAATTGTGGCCAGAGTTTGCTCTCTTCCCTCTATTGCTTGACATTTTGAGGTGACCTAGGGAAAATTATTTTCATCCAGTCTGTGGAGGCAATTGTAGCTAGGTATGAATTAACAGCTTGCTTGACCAATCGTAGCCAAAAACAAATCTTAATAGCTTGTATTTTGGGTATGATGTACAAAGAGACCTTATTCGGAAAGCCTTCTAAAAATGGTAAATGCAAGTTATACTATAAGCAAGGATAATTAACAACATTACTACTCAAATTTACCCTAAAGCATGAGTACAACATCTTAGAAAAACTTTCTTTGAGCTCAAAATTATATCAAAATTGATAAAAACCTAGGTCAAGAGTTGATTTCTTAGCAATTAGAACTTACTTTCTAAAAGGTAGATGAACAAGCTTGATTGAATGGATGAGGTAGCTAGAAAACCAAAATTTAGTAGCTAGCTAAAGCAATTTTTTATCTTCTGGATGTCTAGAACTAAAAATAAATAAAATACAAATTCATGGATCCGTTGTAGAAACTTTTCAGTAACTTCCATTTTTGACATAATAAATTTGTCGCTTTGCAGCCTACAATTCCTAGCAATAAACCTAAAATAGAGGCAGAGTACACTGTGTTGTGGGCTTAAATGTATTAACTTATTTGTATTTTTTTGTGTGGTATGTTTTAACACTGGCATGAATTTTATTTTTTTTTGGATTCATTAGTTCACGCTAAAGTCGACGTCTCTAACGCCAACTTTTGTGCCAACTTTCAACCCTAAATGTAATTTCTTTGGGACACCAAAACTGGCATGAAGTGCACCTAATTTAGTCCCATCATCGTCCATCTCCTAAGCAAACATCTACATTGCACCCTACACCACCTCTGCATCAAAAGCTTCAACATTTATGGGGATGTGTGCAACCATTGGTTATGGTTCCCTTCCATTCCGCAATAAATCTACCATCATTCATCCACTATCCTACATACCCTCCACATACCATCCCTATGTCCATGCTTTGGCATAATCTGACATAATCCACATCATAATCCACTATTTTCCCTACATAATCCACTTTTCTCCCCTCTAGAATCCACGTCATAATCCACTATCTGCCTAATCCATTTGCCTTCCATGTATCCCTTACCAACATCAATGAGGGCACTCAACATGATCCATGCATGAGGACATCATTCTCTAATGGGACTATAACCTTTCATTGCAGCGTAACACAACCTTCAACCCTCAACCGTAAAAACTATACCTTAAACCCTAATCCCTCCACCCTAAACCCTAATCCCTCAACCGTAAACACTATCCCTAAAGCTTGAAGCCTAAAGCCTTAAACCTTAAACCCTAAACCCTCAACCATAAATGCTATACCTTAAACTCTAATCCCTCAACACTAAACCCTAAACCCTCAACCCTAAACACCATACCTTAAACTCTAATCCCTCAACACTAAACCCTAATCCCTTATCGCTAAACCTTAAACCCTATCCCTAAAGCCTCAACCCTCAACACTTGAACCTTAAATCCTAAACCCTATCCCTAAACCCTCAAACCTAAACAGTACTATGCCTTAAACCCTAATCCCTCAACTCTAAACTGTAATCCCTAAACCCTAAACCCTAAACCCTAAACCCTCAACACTATACCTTAAACCCTAATCCCTCAACCCTCAACCCTCAACCCTAATCTTAAAGATAAACTTAATGCTTCCACTCATTCCACCATCCTCAAGGGATCTAGAAATGCACAATTAGATGCCTCTACTGATAAAGCCAAACATCCTAAGGGTCCTCATGCCTTAGGACATAAAAATAAAGAGTCAAAGAAAAATCAATCCAAAAAGTTATCCAAGCCCATACCTCCACAAGCAAAGTCCAAAACCAAAATGGTATGGGTACCTAAGCAATAAGAAATCAAGTTAAATGAGGCATCTACCTCTAAAAAATCCCAACCATCTACTCCCATCTCAAATTCCCATTCTACTCAAAAGTGTCAAAACATTCCATCCCACAAGAAAAACAAAAGTAATAAAACACCTAAGTCTATGTGGGTTCCTAAAGCCCTTCATCATCCATCTCATAAGTAAACATCTCCATTGCACCCTACACCACCTCCACATCACAAGCTTCAACATGTATGGGGATGTGTGCAACCATTGGTTATGGTTCCCTTCCATTCTGCAATAAATCTACCATCATTCATCCACTGTCCTACATACCCTCCACATACCATCCCTATGGTCCATGATTTGGCATAAGTCCGACATAATCCACATCATAATACACTATTTTCCATACATAATCCACTTTTCACCCCTCTAGAATCCACATCATAATCCACTATCTGCCTAATCCATTTGCCTTCCATGTATCCCTTACCAACATCGATGAGGGCACTTGACATGGTCCATGCACGAGGACATTGTTCTCTAATGGGACTATAACCTTCCATTGCAGTGTAATGCAACCTTCAACCCTCAACCCTAAAAACTATACATTAAACCGTAATCCCTCCACCCTAAACCCTAATCCCTCAACTGTAAATGCTATCCCTAAAGCTTGAAACCTCAACCCTTAAAACTTAAACCCTAAACCCTATCCCTAAACCCTCAACCCTAAACACTATACCTTAAACTCTAATCCGTCAACACTAAACCCTAAACACTCAACACTAAACACTATACCTTAAACTCTAATCCCTCAACACTAAACCCTAATCCCTCAACCCTAAACCTTAATCCCTTATTGCTAAACCCTCAACCCTATACCTAAAGCCTCAACCCTCAACACTTGAACCTTAAATCCTAAACCCTCAACCCTAAAAAGTACTTTGCTTTAAACCCTAATCCCTCAACTCTAAATCATAATCCCTAAACCCTCACCCCTAAACCCTCAACCCTCAACACTATACCTTAAACCCTAATCCATCAACCCTCAACCCTCAACCCTAATCTTAAAGCTAAACATAAATCTTCCACTCATTCCACCATCCTCAAGGGATCCAAAAATGCAAAATTAGATGCCTCTACTGATAAAGCCAAACATCCTATTAGGTCTCAAAAATGTAGGTTGCTAATCCTAAGAGGATGTCGCGCTCTATGCTTAGATTCACAACATTTTTGAACTAACACAACAAAATCAACCTTTAAGGTTTGATGATTTCCTACACTTCAGGTCCTACTACACCTAGGTGGGTGAGCCTTGGAAATTAAAGCAGATTAAATGTAACTACTAGGTAAATGGATCTATCTATAGTGGAAAATGATGTAGAATATATGAAAACTTGTTGACTAATTCTAATATCTAATGAATGGTCAGTATAAATTGTATAAGCAATATCAAGGTGAATTTTATGACTGTGCTTAAATAATAAAAGAATTTTAAATAATGAATTGAAATAAGACTAGTGCCTTGTAAGGTAAATAGAGTCAAATAGAAGAATAAGACTAATGGCTTATAGTGGGTAGTAATTCTAATTGTTTGGCACAATATTTTAGTTTATAACTTGTATAAACGTGCAGTGAGATGACTCATAAACTCTTCTTAATAATCCAACTAATACAATGAGATTTCTTGTTATTCACTAGAAGGTAATTTAATCCTTTCTTGAAGGAACCAATTGAATGAAATGTGCAAGATAATAGATAATATCAACTCAGAGACAAAATGACAATCCTAATTATATGATTCTTCTTAGTAATCCAAACTAACACTTCCAAGTTACTGTGACTGACCAGAAGGATTTAATTCCTCTAATGGAAACCAATTAATCCAATCACATAGATACAGTAAATGTGTATTGACAAATTAACTATATACTTGATATATTAATTTGAATAACAAGAAAACAATGAACTAGAGACAATCATACAATTGAGTAATTTCAACAAATAATTGATGCCAGAATAAAACCATAGACTCAGAGAACTTCAATTTACTTCTTCAATAATATGCTTGCAACATTGTAAACTTTATGTATTATATTCTACTGCTGATGATAATTCAGCATCATATGTTTGAACTTATATAGAAATGCTTGTGAAGAGACATAGCTCTTCAAGAAGTCTTTTGGGAATTAGCAAGAGTAACATAACAACCATAAAACAACAATGCTTAGGCCCTATTCAACCACAAGTATAGCTGAGCAATGTGGTCTAAGTATTCCTGGCTGCAATGTGAATCAGTAAATTTAGTAGCATTCCTTGTGATCACATCCATTGTAACCATCCTCTCCAAATGCTTACAGGCTTCCCCGGATGCAGAGTCTTTATCCTTAAGAGCTCCTAAAGCTTCATGTAATATTGCTTGACAGTCTCTACTCCATTCTTCTTTGTTCTTTAATTCTTTATCATTCTTGAACAACGTGGGCACTCCTACTTTTGAAGCTTCAACACATTCTTTGGCATTAGTCTTAAGTTGGTCATAATACTTCTGATGCTGCTCAACCAAATCTTTGGTATTGGAGGTATCTAGAATGTCAGAAGTATCTTTACTCCATGTCTCATTGAGTTTCTCCTACAACCTTTTGTCAAGCCTCTCATGCTCTTGGATCGCTTTATAATTTTGAGAATAATTATCCCAAAATTGGTTCAGCCAATGCATCATGTTGGTATGCCTGTTCTGGAGTATTTTGACAAGTTTATCCATCTAGATTTGAGCTATCTGATCAATGGATGGTGATTGGACGCTCTATGAGTTTTCACCCTGAGTTATTCTCTTTACTGAATCCCCGAAGGTGCTCTTAACAACATCTTTCAAATAGTCATTTTCTTTGGTTAATCTCTCATAACTTAGTTTGTATGCATCTCTTTCTTTGATTAACATCTGAGCCTTGCTTTATTCAGTTTTGCAACATTAATGCTAATGTCTGCGGTGATCAAGGGGTCAGTCTCCCCTGCCTTCAAAGTCATGACATGACCAAAAGTCTTCTCAGTGTCTATAATGGTTGTCTTTTTATGGGGAGGATACAGGGCCCATATCATTAATGAATTTTCATCATTATTATATTTGGTGCCCATATATACTTCAGTGACACCTTTTGGAGTGAGCTTGTATTTATCATCTATATTATGCAAAAAACTATCAAATACTAGAGCAAAATTCAAATCAAGGCTAGGAAAGATCATCACCCCTGCTTCTTTGAGCAGTTGTCTACCCTTACTAGGGGTCATATCTTGCAATTCATTATCCACTGTTGCTTTCAACATATCAAGTAATTGTCTCTCATTGTTGGAAGAGACATCATCAATTGACTCTTTGATTTCTTTCCCCTTGCATTTATATAAAAAAAGATTAGAATTCTTTAGAATGAATAAATTTATCATCAAAAATAAAAGAATCATATGCTATTTGTCTTGGGTCTTCATCAGCAGACCCCTCCTCATCATGTGCTATAACAGGAGACTGAGATTGTTGCATCTTTCATTTGGACATTCTTGTTGTCTATTGATGTGGTTCCTCTTGTTTTGCAAGTTCTTCATCACCAGAAGATAACACCTCAATCTCTGCAAGCTGTTTCCTTTTCTCATCTAAGTCCCTATTATATTTTTCAACCACCAATTCAACCTCGGCCTCTTCCAAATTCCTGATGACATCATCGTGTGGATAGGGGACATGTATGTATCCATTGAGGTTTTGTTTTCTCTAAGCAAGGTCAATAAAACCCTCAGGATCAAACCCTTTTCTTACCTCAGTACACCTCATATTGTAGTGCATCAGTTTATCTGTAATGAGACCATAACCCTCATTGGATACCACAGTGAAATCTCCAAAACATAGAGTACTAGGCATAAAAGATTATTTGTCATGGGAGCTCAGATGCATCACATTACAACAATGCATTTTCCTAACTATTTCCAAATAGGCAATTATGTTAGGGATAGTCTTAGGAAAGATAAAAGGAGTATCCTCAAAACCATAAACTCTAACCATTGTAGCATCCTTAAAATAGTACCAGTCTCCCCAGTTGTGAGTAACAGTAGGAGGACCACCAAAATATTTTGGTCTAAGAAACCTCTTTATTTCATTTGAGATTGAATACTTACAGGGATGACTGAAATATCTATATAACACTTTCACACAGTATTCTTCAAATTGCACATAGCTAGAATGGGCATATCTGCTATCCCATATTCTGGTCCACATCTGCACCGGTGACTTTTGCCCCCTTTGGTCGATTGGAACAACTTTGAATTTAGTTGGCCATAACCCCACTTCCTAGCCATAATAAAGCACCATGTGCATGAGAAGTGAGAAATGTTCAAAGGAAATTGATGGGGCATTGTTCTTTATTGTAGTCAGACCAGAGTCAATTCTATTAAAAATATAGGCAGCATAATCAAACTGCCTGGCATTGTGGCACTGAATGTTAGTGCCTATCACCATCAGAGGAATTACCATGAAATCAGGGACATCTGATCCTAAAACTTGGCCCAGAGAGTAGGAAGTGTATTGTATGTAAGGTTCAAATAGTGACACATGAAATGGAGGGCCATCATTCTCACTGAGGGGCACCATTTCTCCCTCTGCCTTAGGCCTGTGAATAGGTAGTCTCCATCTATTGTATGTAGTATCCATTCTCCAATACTCTTTATCCAAATCTTCATAAACTATAGGGACAGTACATAAATCATCCAAGTCAAAAACTTCACAAATGGCATTCTTAGACAGGTGTATAATAGGTTCCCCTTGTGGGTTGCATATAGCCTTAAGACTTGGATTATACTAGTTAGCAAGAAGTTGGAGGAGTTCAGCATTCAGAAACACATCAGGAATGACCAATTTTACGCAAATTTAAATGCCATGGGTTTGACACCAGGGAATTCCTAATTCTTCTATTGTAGTGGAATTCAAACAATTCATAACCTTGAATTGGGGTCTAGACATTCCCTATGTATTTACACTTGTCTTCTAATTTCTCCACTTCTGCCCTAAGTTGTGTAGACCTTCGGGCTTTGGGAGTTGATCTAGGTAGTTGATCAATTAAGTCTTGGTTCAGTTTCCTATCTTTTGTTTTATCCTCAGGGGTTTTGTCAATTTTTTGTCTTTTAGGTTTACTGGTATCTCCCTGTTGTTTTCTACCCTTTCCTTTCACCGACATCTTCATTTACAATCTAGGACAGTAAATTCAATTTGTAAGCTACTACATAGAAGTTAGCATATGAGTACCTATTATCAGAGGCTTTGATCCAATTCACCTATTTCTCCTCCAAGTCTCTGCTTGCTTGCTCTCTTCAAATAATTATTTCAACTTTAATTGCAATATCTTCAAATGATGTCTCAGAGGATTTCATGATCATCTACAATTAATTGTTCGAGCATTTCAATTTTCTTGATCATTGTGAAATGTCACATCATCATAACTTCTCTCATCGGCATGATTTTCATAATGTCAGGGTGATTTTAATATCTTCTTATGGCATGAACTTTTGTTCATAGATTAATCGTTGTAACCCTTCAATTGTCTCCTCGATGTCATATTTCATTTGTCAATTTGTATCGGCAAGAGATTTCCAAGCTTTACCCAATGTGGAAGTGGGCATGGTTGCCATCGGCATGACTTTCTTCATCATTGTGTGAATAACATTCTTCTCTAATATATCAAGTGTCCCCGATGTGACTATCGGTGAGAGTCTTGTCGATGGACATGATCCTCATTGTTATTGGAGTAAGATATGTTATCGAGATAACTTATTTCAAGCCACCCAATCGTGATTATCTCCTTGATAGCATTTTACACTCCTCATTAGAGAGACCTTCACAACATGTCACCAACATCATTGTGAGTATTGCTTCAGCCAGACTTGTAAACCTTGTTCTAATTCATTTGCTTTCGCCGATGGTTCTTATGTTCCATACATGTCGACATGACCTATACCGAAACACTTTTTGTTAATCACTGAGACATTAGACTATCAAAAACTCCTTAAATTTTCATTCCGATGCTTATCTCTTATTGATGACCACTAGTTTCCTCTATTCCACTAGATGATTGGTGAGAGTCCTACTGAAATCCTCCATCGGTATGATCTATACCGTCAGGATAATTTGTAGAGTATTACCCGATAGTGTCATCTTATACCGATCGGCGTGACTGGTAACTTTTTCTCCAACGAAAGGCCATCGGTATAATTTTCTCTATCGATGATTCTTGAAATCTTCTCCCCAATCAATAATCTCACACTGATACTCATTTAAGCAAGTTCTTATGGATCGGTATGACTAAAATGAGGTCTTTCCGATATTAGGAAATTGGAACCCTCTTATTATTATGATTTTGGGCATAATGTTTTATGATTGGTTGGGCATAGGTGGGTAAGAATGTAGGAAAATTTTAAATTTCCCTATCCTAACACATCTTAAGGGTCCTCATGCCTCAAGACATAAAAACAAAGAGTCAAAGAAAAATCAATCCAAAAATTTATCCAAGCCCATACCTCCACAAGAAAAGTCTAAAACTAAAATGGTATGGGTACCTAAGCAACAAGAAATCAAGTTAAATGAGGCATGTACCTCTAAAAAATCCCAACATCTACTCCCATCTCAAATTCCCATTCTGTTCAAAAGTGTCAAAACATTCCATCGCACAAGCAAAACAAAAGTAATAAAACGCCTAAGTCTATGTGGGTTCCTAAAGCCCTTCATCATCCATCTCCTACGAAAACATCTCCATTGCACCCTACACCACCTCCACATCACAAGCTTCAACGTTTATGGGGATGTGTGCAACCATTGGTTATGGTTCCCTTCCATACCACAATAAATCTACCACCATTCATCCACTATCCTACATACCCTCCACATACCATCCCTATGGTCCATGCTTTGGCATAAGTCTAACATAATCCACATCATAATCCACTTTTCTCCCCACTAGAATCCATGTCATAATCCACTATCTGCCTAATCCATTTTCCTTCCATGTATCCCTTACCAACATCAATGAGGGCACTCAATATGGTCCATGCGTGAGGACATCATTCTCTAATGGGACTATAACCTTTCATTACAGCGTAACGTAACCTTCAACCCTCAACCCTAAAAACTATACCTTAAACCCTAATCCCTCCACCCTAAACCCTAATCTCTCAACCGTAAATGCTATCCCTAAAGCCTGAAGCCTCAACCCTTAAACCTTAAACCCTCAACCCTAAACACTATACCTTAAACTCTAATCCCTCAACACTAAACCCTAAACCCTCAACACTAAACACTATACCTTAAACTTTAATCCCTCAACACTAAACCCTAAAGTATTAACCCTCAACACTTGAACCTTAAATCCTAAACCCTCAACCCTAAATAGTACTATGCCTTAAACCCTAATCCCTCAACTCTAAACTGTAATCCCTAAACCCTCAACCCTAAACCCTAAACCCTCAACCCTCAACACTATACCTTAAACCCTAATCCCTCAACCGTCAACCCTCAACGCTAATCTTAAAGCTAAAATTAAATCTTCCACTCATTCCACCATCCTCAAGGGATCCAGAAATGCAAAATTAGATGCCTCTACTGATAAAGCCAAACATCCTAAGGGTCCTCATGCTTCAAGACATAAAAACAAAGAGTCAAAGAAAAATCAATCCAAAAAGTTATCCAAGTCCATACCTCCACAAGTAAAGTCCAAAACCAAAATGGTATGGGTACCTAAGCAACAAGAAATCAAGTTAAATGAGGCATCTACCTCTAAAAAATCCCAACCATCTACTCCCATTTCAAATTCCCATTCCGCTCAAAAGTGTCAAAACATTCCATCCCACAAGAAAAACAAAAGTAATAAAATGCTTAAGTATATGTGGGTTCCTAAATCTTTTCATCATCCATCTCCTAAGAAAACATCTCCATTGCACCCTCCACCAACTCTGCATCACAAGCTTCAATGTTTATGGGGATGTGTGCAATGATTGGTTATGGTTCCCTTCCATTCCTCAATAAGTCTACCATCATTCTTCCACTATCCTACATACCCTCCACATACCATCCCTATGGTCCATGCTTTGGCATAAATCTGACATAATCCACTATTTTCCCTACATAATCCACATCATAATCAACTTTTCTCCACTCTAGAATCCACATCATAATCCACTATCTACCTAATCCATTTACCTTCCATGTATCCCTTACCAACATCGATGAGGGCACTCGACATGGTCCATGTGCAAGGACATCATTCTCTAATGGGACTATAACCTTTCATTGCAGTGTAACACAACCTTCAACCCTCAACCCTAAAAACTATACCTTAAACTGTAATCCCTCCACCCTAAATGGTGCAGGAGCACCCGCACATGATCAGGATATAGGTCCGCATGATGACATACATGATCAGGATGTAGGATAATTATCAGCATGATGACAGGATAGTCTATTTTTAGTATGTTTGACTTTATCATGTAATAAGGTCCATTGGACCGATGCTATGTATTAGTTCAGCCTAGGAGTATGTGTAGGCAGTTAGAGATCGGGATAAGATAGTCTGAGTTGTCCTCTCTCCCAGCCGCTTGGAAGCTCCCAGCCGCTGGGAAGTGAAGTTGGTAGTACTCGAAGGATTTGTTATATATACCTTCGATCTGTTAGGGTTTAGGGACATTGAGTTCCTATTGACAGTTCAGATTGATTATTGAGATTGATATTGATGTTGCTAGATGTACTGGTGTTGTGTTGAGTTGAGATTCAGGAGAGCAGTTCAGACATTGTGAAGCTATATTCAGGACATTGAATTTCAATTGAATAAGATCTCATCTTTTGCATTATCTGGTTGTATCTGTGTTGATTTCCTTTCCATTTTTGCAAGTTGATGGGTACTTTCAACCCTTCCACCGGTTGATCCTGCAAATCGGTGGAATGGTCCTGTATCATAGCTTAGGTTGCATTTGTGTTTTCTGTTTATGCATTGCATTGTTCAGGAGATCTGTTAGGAGCATGCTGTAAATCAGCCTAGCATCCTCATGTGCTAGGTCTAGAAGATAAGTTGTTAGATTTGGTTTGAAGGTGATCCGGCCCAGTCGCCATATTGTCTTTATGTAATTGTGCGGTTAAGAGTGTTTACATGCAGTGGAAGGATACACAGGAGTCTGCATGTGCGTTTCCAGCCGGAGCAAGCCGCATCATCATCTGCGGATCCATCGCCATCAGGATCGGGTCATGAGGTTGTTGAAGTTTGCAAGTTGCAAGTGCATCATGATGTTTTGAGTTGGATATATACTCAGTGTATATATCGCAGTCAGGATCATCTCTCGGGGAAGTTCACCAACCGCATATCGCTGACGGATGCGGGTGTGAAAGTTAAGTTTTTTTGGCTAAGTGTTGAAGAGTTCATCAGGATGTTGTGTGACGTCATCGTCATCAGGATATGACGTCATCGTCATCAGGATATTAAGAAATCCCTCAATGCGAGTTTATCCTGTTGTCACTAAGTGGTAAGGTATCGGCGTAGGCAGGAAGTTGTAGTAGCATCATCAGGAGGTTTCGAGGAACCGGATGAACAATATCATGATGCTGTTGCTTGTATCGTCGGGCAGTGGAGCATCGAAGGCAAGTTGTTGAAGTGCAACGTCATCAGGATATTTGGAGCAACCGGATATTTGGATATCCTGCTGACGAAGGTGATATTGAATATCATGATGATACCACTTGTATTTGGCACCCGATGAACAGTGCAACCGGAGAATGTTTGCGCCCGTTGATTATCATGATGATGATGATAGGCGACAAACGGAGGAGGTAAATAGTAGTCGACAAGAGGATATTTGCGATCATCTGAAATATGATGATGCTGTTGAAATGTGATGATGCTGTTGGTGTCTCTAGGAAATATGATGATGATGTTCAGCCGATAGGGAATTTTATCATGCTATTTGTATTGTTGGCTACTCCTTCCTGTTAGTTAGCCTCCGTTGCGTCCCACTCTGCATCATAGTGGTATCAGAGCAAAGGTTAGGATCTTCTGGAAAAGATAAGCAGGATGTCAGACGAAGAAGGAACATCTGAGGTTCCAGCAAGGATGACCAACGCTGAGTTGGCAGTTCTGGTGAAGAAACAGATTGCAGAAAGTAAGGCCGTAAAGGCTCAGAATCAGGAGTTGAAAGATGAGTTAGCAAAGTTGAGGAGCAGAGTAGGTTCTGGTAGAGAAGATGATAGGGAAGAAGAAGATATCCCTAATTGGAGCGAGGAGGTCATTCCTGCAGACCAGAGACCGCTGTTGAACGCCCTCAAGGCCATGGAGAGGAGAACCATGGATGTGAAGCTGGATTTGCCAGTGTTTACAGGTAAGATGGACCCTGATTCAGTAATGGAATGGATAGACTGTCTGAACAATTTCTTTGTGATAGAGGAGATACCAGAACAACAGAGAGTGAAGATAGCACAGTCAAAGATGAAAGAAGCTGCCTTGACATGGTGGAACTTTGTTCAGGATGATAGAGTGCAGGAGGGAAAACGTAGAGTTGCCACATGGAAGAAGATGATGGAATTGGTAAAGGAGGCTTATATTCCTTTGGATTACAGTATCCAGTTACACAAGAGGAAACAAAACCCGAAGCAGAAGGAGCTAGATGTCAGCTCATATACAGAAGAGTTCATGAAACTTTGTATGAAGACAAAGGTGAAAGAAAGTGAAGAAGAAAAGGTAGCCAGATACCTTAATGGATTGAGGTTTAATATTCAGGAAGATCTCAGTCTGCATAACCCAGATACAGTGCAGAAAAGCTTTCAGTTGGCATTGAAAGTGGAAGAAAAGCTGAAGAGAAAACAAGATCAGAACAACAGAGGAAGAGGAAGACAACAAAGAGGTGGAAGAAGTCCTTTCAGAGGCAGAGGACAGGGACAGGGATATCAAGGAGAATCCAGTCAGGACAATAGCAAGGGCAACAATAGTCAGAATCAGAGAGAGAATTTTAGTCAGCAAGGAAACTTCAGAGGTAGAAGACCTTACAGAGGAAGATCCCAGGGCAGAGGATCCATCAGATGCTACAACTGTAACAAAGAAGGCCATATAGCCAGCAGATGTCCAGACAAGGCCACAAGCTCAGCAGGAGAAAGGAGGACAAATCTGGTCAATGAACCTGATAATCAAAGTAGGACAAGCTCTAATGAATTTCAGAGTGTGAATGGTCTTGAGAATTATGGATATCCAGAAAGTGGAGAGTCCCTGATGATGAGAAGAACAGTAACTACCATGAAGGTACCTGACAAAGAAGCCCCTCAGAGAAAGTCTCTTTTCAGAACCACTTGCAAAGCAGGAGGTAAGGCATGTAAAGTTTTGATTGATTCTGGTTCTACTGAGAACTTTGTGTCTGAAGAGATGGTGGTGAAGCTGAAGCTTAGGAGATTACCTCACCCATCTGCATATAAAGTCTCATGGCTTACTCAAGGACAGCAGACAACTGTAGAAGAGCAGGCTTGGGTAGAGTTTCAGATTGGTGGATATAAGGATAAGTTGTTGTTTGATATCACCAAGATGGATGCTTGCAACCTTTTGTCTGGTAGACCATGGCAATATGATCTGAAGGCACAGCATGATGGTGTTAAAAACACCTATAAAATCACTAAAGATGGTAAAGAAGTAATGTTATTCCCATTGAAGGAGAAAGAGGTGAAGTCCAAAGGAAAAGAGGTGAAGGTCATGCTGATGGAAGGCAAACAGTTCATGAAAGAAGTAGCAGCAGAAGATGTAGTTGCATATGCCCTAATCCCATGTCTGAGTGTGAATAAGAAACAACAGCAAGAAGCCAAGAAAGAGAAGAAGCCAAGGTTGATAGACCCAGCTGTCCAAGAGTTATTAGATAAGTACAAAGGTGTTATCTCAGAGGGAATGCCAAGATCCCTACCACCTGTCAGAGATATCAGTCATTGCATAGACTTGATTCCAGGGTCTACACTTCCAAATAAAGCAGCTTATAAGCTTACCCCAGAACAGAATGTAGAAGTAGCCAGACAGATTGAAGAATTGATGAATTCAGGTCTGATTGGGAAGAGTCTGAGTCCATGTGCAGTACCAGCTGTACTAGCACCAAAGAAGGAAGGCACTTGGAGACTTTGCACAGATTCCCGAGCCATCAACAAGATTACAATCAGGTATAGGTTTCCAATCCCCAGAATTGAGGATTTACTTGATTGTTTGGGAAATGCTAAGTACTTTACAAAAATAGACTTGAAGAGTGGATACCATCAGATCAGGATTAGACCAGGTGATGAGTGGAAGACAGCATTCAAAACAAATGAAGGGTTGTATGAATGGAAGGTTATGCCTTTTGGTTTGTCTAATGCCCCTAGTACTTTCATGAGGCTGATGAATGAGGTTCTGAAGGAATTCATTGGTAAGTTTGTCATAGTCTATTTAGATGACATTCTGATTTTCAGTAACACCAGAGAAGAACATCTCAAGCATATAGAGCTGGTTCTCAAGAGGCTACATGAAGAGAAGCTGATGATAAACTTGGACAAGTGTCTGTTCATGAAACAGGAGATCACCTATTTAGGTTTTGTCATCTCACAAGGAAAGCTGCAGATGGATAAGGAGAAGGTGAGTGCCATATTGAATTGGCCAACTCCACAGACCATGAATGAAGTTAGAAGTTTCCATGGGTTAGCAACCTTCTACAGAAAGTTCATCAGAGGGTTCAGTCATATTTGTGCACCCATGCTGGATACCATTAAAGGAGGATAGAAGTGCAGGTTTGTTTGGACTCAAGGAGCAGATGATTCCTTTGAGGCATTGAAGAGGAAGGTGGCACAGCAGCCAGTCCTTGCACTTCCAGATTTCAATAAGATCTTTCAGGTAGAGTGTGATGCCAGTCACATGGCCATTGGAGCTGTACTCAGTCAAGAGGGTAGACCAATTGCATTTTTCAGTGAAAAGCTCAATGATGCTAAGAAAAGGTATTCATCATATGATCTGGAAATGTATGCTTTAGTTCAGTCCCTAAAGAAATGGAGGCATTATCTGTTGCCAAAGGAGTTTATAGTTTTCACAGACAACCAGGCTTTGAGTTTCATCAACAGCCAGGAGAAGCTGAACCACAGACATATGAAGTGGGTAGAGACCTTACAGGCTTTCACTTTTACCTTGAAGCATAAGAAAGGGGTTAAAAACAAAGTTGCAGATGCTTTGAGCAGAAGAGTTCTCACAGTCAATCAGATTCAGTTAGAGAGTGTTGGTATTGATTCACTCAAGACCATGTATGAGTCTGATGCTGATTTTGGAGAGATATATCAGGTCTGTACTTCTTTTGGGGAGAAATACCATGCTGAGTTCTCTGAATTCCTGATCCAAGATGGATTGTTGTTCAAGGGTGGACAGTTGTGTATCCCAAGATGTTCCATGAGATTAAATATAATCAAGGAGAAACATTGTGGAGCCATGGCAGGTCATTTTGGTCTAGACAAGACTCTTGATCTGGTCAGGAGGCATTATTTCTGGCCTAAGTTGCAGTCAGATGTCAGGAAATTTGTAGAAACCTGTGTAATTTGTCAGAAGACTAAAGGTAGGTCAACTAATGCAGGGTTATACCAGCCCTTACCCATTCCCTCCAGACCGTGGGAAAGTATCAGTATGGATTTTGTTTTAGGTTTGCCAAGGACCAGGAGAGGATTTGACAGTGTTTTTGTTGTAGTGGATAGGTTCAGTAAAATGGCACATTTCTTGCCATGCAAAACCACTGCAGATGCCTCATATATTGCAGATTTATTCTTCAGGGAGATTGTCAGAATTCATGGGTTGCCTTTGAGCATAGTTTCAGACAGGGATGTGAAGTTTGTGGGTCACTTCTGGAGAACCCTTTGGAGGAAATTGGGAACCAATTTGTCTTTTTCCTCTGCATATCATCCTCAAACGGATGGACAAACTGAGGTTGTGAACTGTTCCTTGGGGAATCTACTTAGATGCTTGACAAAACAGCATGGAGAGAAGTGGGACAATATTCTGTCTCAAGCTGAGTTTTCATATAATGATACTGTCAACAGGAGCACAGGAAAATCGCCTTTTCAGGTAGTGTATGGAATGCATCCCAGAGGTATTTTGGAGTTGCGAGAGCTACCTACAGCAGATCCTGTTAGTGCAGATGGAGAAGCTTTTGCTGAAGCAATCAAAGAAGTTCATGATCAGGTTAAGACCCAACTCCAGCAAACCACCTTAAAGTATAAGGAATATGCTGATAAGAAAAAGAAGGATGTTCAATTTGCTGTTGGAGATTTGGTTTGGGTTCACTTGAAGAAAGACAGGCTTCCTAAGGGGAAGTATACTAAGCTCATGCCAAAGAAAGTTGGACCATGTCAGATTTTGCAAAAGCATGGACAGAATGCTTATGAGATCCAACTCCCACCTGATCTTGGTTTATCTCCTATCTTCAATGTATGTGATTTAACTCCATACAAGGCTAATTCAGATGCAGATCAGGATATCCTCCAGGATACAGTTGCTGAAGACATTTCTCACCATGATCCTCCACAGATACAGCAGATTTTGGACACTAGAGTGGTCAAACAGACCAGGAACAAGAAGTACTTGGAGTACCTCATCTCTTGGAAGGGACAGCCGAACTCTGAAGCAGTATGGATGACTGCAGAATAGATACAGAAACATGGTGCCGACCTTAATACTCTCATCTCAAGTGGACTTGAGATTTCTTCTTTTGGGGAGTATGGTGCAGGAGCACCCACACATGATCAGGATATAGGTCCGCATGATGACATACATGATCAGGATGTAGGATAATTATCAGCATGATGATAGGATAGTCTATTTTTAGTATGTTTGACTTTATCATGTAATAAGGTCCATTGGACCGATGCTATGTATTAGTTCAGCCTAGGAGTATGTGTAGGCAGTTAGAGATCGGGATAAGATAGTCTGAGTTGTCCTCTCTCCCAGCCGCTTGGAAGCTCCTAGCCGCTGGGAAGTGAAGTTGGTAGTACTCGAAGGATTTGTTATATATACCTTCGATCTGTTAGGGTTTAGGGACATTGAGTTCCTATTGACAGTTCAGATTGATTATTGAGATTGATATTGATGTTGCTAGATGTACTGGTGTTGTGTTGAGTTGAGATTCAGGAGAGCAGTTCAGACATTGTGAAGCTATATTCAGGACATTGAATTTCAATTGAATAAGATCTCATCTTTTGCATTATCTGGTTGTATCTGTGTTGATTTCCTTTCTGTTTTTGCAAGTTGATGGGTACTTTCAACCCTTCCACCGGTTGATCCTGCAAATCGGTGGAATGGTCCTGTATCATAGCTTAGGTTGCATTTGTGTTTTCTGTTTATGCATTGCATTGTTCAGGAGATCTGTTAGGAGCATGCTGTAAATCAGCCTAGCATCCTCATGTGCTAGGTCTAGAAGATAAGTTGTTAGATTTGGTTTGAAGGTGATCCGGCCCGGTCGCCATATTATCTTTATGTAATTGTGCGGTTAAGAGTGTTTACATGCAGTGGAAGGATACACACGAGTCTGCATGTGCGTTTCCAGCCGGAGCAAGCCGCATCATCATCTGTGGATCCATCGCCATCAGGATCAGGTCATGAAGTTGTTGAAGTTTGCAAGTTGCAAGTGCATCATGATGTTTTGAGTTGGATATATACTCAGTGTATATATCGCAGTCAGGATCATCTCTCGGGGAAGTTCACCAACCGCATATCGCTGACGGATGCGGGTGTGAAAGTTAAGTTTTTTTGGCTAAGTGTTGAAGAGTTCATCAGGATGTTGTGTGACGTCATCGTCATCAGGATATGACGTCATCGTCATCAGGATATTAAGAAATCCCTCAATGCGAGTTTATCCTGTTGTCACTAAGTGGTAAGGTATTGGCGTAGGCAGGAAGTTGTAGTAGCATCATCAGGAGGTTTTGAGGAACCGGATGAACAATATCATGATGCTGTTGCTTGTATCGTCGGGCAGTGGAGCATCGAAGGCAAGTTGTTGAAGTGCAACGTCATCAGGATATTTGGAGCAACCGGATATTTGGATATCCTGCTGACGAAGGTGATATTGAATATCATGATGATACCGCTTGTATTTGGCACCCGATGAACAGTGCAACCGGAGAATGTTTGCACCCGTTGATTATCATGATGATGATGATAGGCGACAAACGGAGGAGGTAAATAGTAGTCGACAGGAGGATATTTGCGATCATCCAAAATATGATGATGCTGTTGAAATGTGATGATGCTGTTGGTGTCTCTAGGAAATATGATGATGATGTTCAGCCGATAGGGAATTTTATCATGCTATTTGTATTGTTGGCTACTCCTTCCTGTTAGTTAGCCTCTGTTGCGTCCCACTCTACATCACTAAACCCTAATCCCTCAACCATAAATGCTATCCGTAAAGCCTGAAGCCTCAACCCTTAAACCTTAAACCCTCAACCCTATCCCTAAACCCTCAACCCCAAACACTATAGCTTAAACTCTAATCCCCCAACACTAAACCCTAAACCCTCAACACTAAACACTATACCTTAAACTCTAATCCCTCAACCGTAAACCCTAATCCCTCAACCGTAAACCCTAATCCCTTATTGCTAAACCTTAAACCCTATCCCTAAAGCCTCAACCCTTAACACTTGAACCTTAAATCCTAAACCCTAAAACCTAAACAATACTATGCCTTAAACCCTAATCCCTTAACTCTAAACTGTAATCCCTAAACCCTAAACCCTAAACCCTCAACCCTCAACACTATACCTTAAACTCTAATCACTCAACCCTCAACCCTTAACCCTAATCTTAAACCTAAACTTAAATCTTCCATTCATTCCACCATCCTCAGGGGATCCAGAAATTGAAAATTATATGCCTCTACTAATAAAGCCAAACATCCGAAGGGTCCTCATGCCTTAGGACATAAAAAGAAAGAGTCAAAGAAAAATCAATTCAAAAAGTTATCCAAGCCCATACCTCCACAAGTAAAGTCCAAAACCAAAGTGGTATGGGTACCTAAGCAACAAGTAATCAAGTTAAACGAGGCATCTACCTCTAAAAAGTCCCAACCATCTACTTGCATCTCAAATTCCCATTCCACTCAAAAGTGTCAAAACATTCCATTGCACAAGCAAAACAAAAATAATAAAACACCTAAGTCTATGTGGGTTCCTAAAGCCCTTCATCATCCATCTCCTAAGAAAACATCTCCATTGCACCCTACACCACCTCCGCATCACAAGCTTCAACATTTATGGGGATGTATGCAACCATTGGTTATGCTTCCCTTCCATTCTACAATAAATATACCATCATTCATCCACTATCCTACATACCCTCCACATACCATCCCTATGGTCCATGCTTTGGCATAAGTCTAACATAATCCACTATTTTCCCTACATAATCCACTTTTCTCCCCTCTAGAATCCATGTCATAATCCACTATCTGCCTAATCCATTTGCCTTCCATGTATCCCTTACAAACATCGATGAGGGTACTGGACATGGTCCATGCGTGAGGACATCATTCTCTAATGGGACTATAACCTTTCATTGCAGTGTAATGCAACCTTCAACCGTCAACCCTAAAAAATATTCCTTAAACCCTAATGCCTCCATCCTAAACCCTAATCCCTCAACCGTAAATGCTATCCCTAAAGTTTGAAGCCTTAACCCTTAAACCTTAAACCCTCAACCCTATCCCTAAACCCTCAACCCTCAACACAATACCTTAAACTCTAATCCCTCAACACTAAACCCTAAACCCTCAACACTAAACGCTATACCTTAAACTCTAATCCTGCAACACTAAACCCTAATCCCTCAACCCTAAACCCTAATCCCTTATCACTAAACCTTAAACCCTATCCCTAAAGCCTTAACCTTCAACACTTGAACCTTAAATCCTAAACCCTATCCCGAAACCCTCATCCCTAAACAATACTATGATTTAAACCCTAATCCCTCAACTCTAAACCGTAATCCCTAAACCTTCAACCCTAAACCCTAAACCCTAAACCCTTAACCCTCAACCCTCAACACTAGACCTTAAACCCTAATCCCTCAACCCTCAACCCTCAACCCTAATCTTAAAGCTAAACTTAAATCTTCCACACATTCCACCATCCTCAAGGGATCCAGAAATGAAAAATTAGATGCCTCTAGTGATAAAGCCAAACATCCTAAGGGTCCTCATGCCTCAGGACATAAAAACAAAGAGTTAAAGAAAAATCAATCCAAAAAGTTATCCAAGCCCATACCTCCACAAGTAAAGTCCAAAACCAAAATGGTATGGGTATCTAAGCATAAAGAAATCAAGTTAAATGAGGCATCTACCTCTAAAAAATCCCAACCATCTACTCCCATCTCAAATTCCCATTCCTCTCAAAAGTGTCAAAACATTCCATCCCACAAGCAAAACAAAAGTAATAAAACACCTAAGTCTATGTGGGTTCCTAAAGCTCTTCATCATCCATCTCCTAAGTAAACATCTCCATTGCACCCTACACCACCTCTGCATCACAAGCTTCAACATTTATGGGCATGTGTACAACCATTGGTTATGGTTCCCTTCCATTCTACAATAAATCTACCATCATTCATCCACTATCCTACATATCATCCACATACCATCCCTATGGTCCATGCTTTGGCATAAGTATGACATAATCCACATCATAATCCACTATTTTCCTGAGATAATCCACATTATAATCCACTTTTCTCCCTTCTAGAATCCACGTCATAATCCACTATTTGCCTAATCCATTTGCCTTCCATGTATCCCTTACCAACATCGATGAGGGCACTCAACATGGTCCATACGCGAGGACATCATTCTCTAATGGGACTATAACCCTCAACTCTAAACCGTAATCCCTAAATGCTCAACCCTAAACCCTAAACTCTGTTGGGAGAGGAAAATTTTGTAATTTTTCTATACTTCTATCCATCCCCTTTTCAACCAAGATCAAAACATTATACCCTTAATCTCATAATAGTAATCAATTGTGATACAAAATCCATAATTAACGTAAGTCTTACATATCCATTCCACGAATTGTACCCTTTGCCTTTCCTAAGAACATATCAGCCCAATGTGACCCCATCGTTGGAACCTTTCACTTTACTATACCGATGGCCCGATAAAGATATAGTATCACTATATTGGCAAAACAATGATCTATCAAGGTAACCTTTGAGGTCATCCGACTGATAGACCGACAAAATGGAATAAAATGAGATTACTGGGATAACATGCAGACATCGGTGGAAACCACATCATGGTTCCACCGACAGGCTGATAAAGTTGTAGAAGAAGATTATATCACTGTAACATGTGGATTTTAGTGTAATACATATCACACCCTCATCGATGAGCCGATGAACTCGACAGGAGTTAGCTTATCACTGGAACATGTCAACTTCGACATAACTTATATATGAGTTCCCTTGACATGCCGATAAAACCAACAAAGACAAAAGCATCACTGTAGCATGTAAGGATCAGTGAAACTAAAGATGAAGTTCCACCGATATCTCGAAATAACTGTAAAACATTGAGGCTATGAAGAACATCAACTGGACTAGGGCAAATCGGGGCAACTTCATATGGAACCTCGCCGATGGACTAAGAAACAAAAATTTATCAATGGAAGGGATGGACTTCGGTGGAATATAAAAACAAAGCCTCAGTGATATGGTAATGATTATTAGACAAGATTGATGTGACAGTCCAAGACATCGGTCGAATATTTGTAATTAATAAACCAGCTCGATGGCAAGATACACATCGATGGTGCATTTATGAGCTGAGATTGAAATAAGTTATTCCACCCCTATAAGATTTGGCTGAAGAAGGTTATATCATTGGAACATGTCAACTTCGGTAGAACTTATATACGAGTTCCCCCAACATGCTGATAAAACCAACAAAGACAAAAGCATCATTGTAGCATGTAAGGATCGGTGGAACTAAGGATGAATTTCCACCAATAGCCCGAAATAACTATAAAACATTGAGGATATGAAGAACATCGACCAAACTAGAATGGGGAATGGGGCAAAGATTGCACACTAGAATGGGTTACTGAACAAATTCAAAATCAAATAGAAGATGTAGGTATAGATTCAAACATAACAGAAGACAAAATCAACATGTCTAGAGGATGTGAAAGAAAGGTACAGTTAGAATTTTACAAAATGTTGTTTCCTTATAGTTTTGACACTATTAACTATTTTAATATTCGTCATTATATTTGTTTTCATTGAAATAAATGGTCTTTCATAGGTGAAGAAATATCCAACAATGTGGTCATATGGTCGACATTATCATGTAGAAAGTGTAGAGTAAAGAGACGATCCTTCGATTGTGGCATCATGGTTGCATTCAAGCAATCCAATCGATCAAGCTCAAAAGATAAGAATATAATTGAAGAGAATCTACAATATGTTGGGAGAATATAATAAATTATTGAGTTGGATTTCCGCTCTTTTAAATGTTGTGTTTTTAAGTGTAGATGGTATGAAGCATTTGAGAGGACATGAAGACATGATACCCATAGTGGATTGTTTTCTATAGATTACTCATGTTTCCTACCAGAGGATAAGGAGCCTTATGTTCTACCAATTCATTGTTAGTAGGTATTTCTTTAACTCAAACAAGAAGTAGTAGTGATCATTAATCTATTAATTCATAGTTTATTGCAAATATATACATGTGTTTATTAATCAATAAAAATTTTATACCATACGTCTAATATATGTATGTCGTTCATGTGTAGGTATTTTTCTATGAACATATTTTGGACCCGAAATGGATATTTGTCATAGATTATGATCCAAGATTAAGGCATGTATTTGATGATGCATTAGTGGATACTGAGCAAAAAAATGATGGCCAACAAAATGAGAGAGAGAGGGATTAGAGAACATCAAAGAAATTGGCATCCATGATGATGTTGAAGATGGTTATGTTTAGGCACAAGAAGACAGCAATCCAAAGTTAGATGATGTTATGGAAGACAACAATATGGATGGTATAGAAAATGATGATCCAAATACATCTGGTAACAATATAGATGGTCTATAGTCAAATTTCAATGATGATGAAGATGATGCAGGTCAAGATGAGGATGATGATAATATTGAATACTTGAAAGAACATATGAACATTAACAATGATACACTTGATGACATTGAAGTAGACAATAATGTTAATGACCAAGACTTCTAAATTTTCAGAATTATTTGTAATCCATGTTTAAAAAAGAATGATTCTTATGGCCTAAACTTTGTAATGCTTCAGTAATATTATTTGTGTCGATACAAATTATCTATTGCAATATCCTTAAATTGTTCAATCTTTGGTATGAATCATTGGCAGAAAAAATTAGGATTACTTGGATGCTTCTTCCATTCATTTTGTATCAACATATGTTCATGAAGATAGAAAAATTAATAAAATATTAATGCATGTAACTCACAATTATTTAAATAAGAAACTTTGTTAACTTTATTATTTTTAAATAGTTTCCATTTTTATGTTGAACATAATTTTGAACATGTAACTGAAAACATCCACAATAAATGCTTTACTGTATCAGCATATTCATTCACATAAGCATAGTATTGAGGCTCAATAACTGATATTCATTCAAATATAAGAACAAATAAGTATGGAAAACATAAGAAAAATACATAATGATAAGACAGTCATGGAGTTACACTAGTGCTTTGTCATAGGTAGTCTTCTTAATAAATCCATGTTAATGATTCCCAAGGTAGTGTCAAAACTAAGAGAGGGGTGTAGAGTCTAGGCTTCCTATTTCCAATATTTTGCAATGATACAAAGAATGAGAGACTTGATGTGGTTCTCAATTTGCACATATGTGAGGCTACTAGAATTGTTGTTCAAGTGTTTCTAGTGTTTTAGTAATGTTGAAGTGTTGAGTTATTTTGGAATAGTATGCTTCCTAGATGAGTCTCTAGTGTGGTGTGGTGTCTAAAATATAGAGATACTTGAGCTTGTAGAGAATCTTGTTAGACATGTAAAATTCACCAACCTATTTGCCTTGTAAGAGCTTGGTGTAGTTCTATGCAAAGTACAAGTCTAGTGGGTAAAGAGGTTCTCGGTCAAAGAAGTTGTGACCACATGAGTCCAACATTGTGGTGAGTGCATGAACTAGCTATTAGCTTAGGTAGTCAAATACCTTTTTGTCTTTTCCCTTCTCATGATTGCAGATAACTAGATGGAATTGTTGTAGACATGTCATCCATTTCATGTGGTGCACATTTTCCAATTTATTCTAAGTTTGCAAGAATTGGAGTGGCTTGTGATCAAAGTGGATGATTGGACCTCCTTTCCCAAGATGTAGTGAAATCATTGCTTGATGTCTTGCATTATGCTATACAACTCCTTTACATGGGTGGAATAGCATTGAACCTTGTCATTTAAAAGTCATAGAGTGGTACAGAAATCTCTAACTGTATATTTCCTCGTAGAGGATTCCAAACCTCTGACATTCCAACTAAAACATCTCAAACAATCTGTTAGGTCACAAAAATGTAGGTTGTTAACTCTAAGAGGTTGCCAAGCTCTCTTGACATTTTTGGCTAATGACACAGGGTAGATATGGTTAAACCCCCTTCACTTTAGGCTCTGCTAGACCTAGGTCAGTGTACCTTGAAAGATATTGCAGATTTTTGTTTAACCTTCATAGTGACAAATGGGTGTGAAGTAGATGTAAGGGTTGGAATGTATTTCTAAGGTTAAGGTTTGCAAATATGAATAGGGTATGAAGATTAATAGTAAATTGGGCCAATGGTTTATCTATTGGGAAAAGAAATCAGGAGTCAATGGTGTAATGGATCTTTATATTGACTTAACTCAAATTGTTAGGCACTTATGTAAATTTGTATCTTGTGCAAATGTGCAAGAATGTTGAGGTACAAGATTCTTCTTATAAATCCCAATGATATTTCCTCAAATTGCTATGACCTAGAAAAAGGATTTTAATTCTAATAGGAAGGAAACCAACTAGAATAGATTGTTCAAAGGATTTTAACCCTAGGCAGAGACCAATAAACACTAACTACTCAGTCAGATTTAAATCAACTTCCTCATAAACCAATCACACATATCATATAGTAATAACAAATGTATACTAAAAAATTAATGATATCCTTGATATATTAACATAAACAACTTGACAAACCACTTTGGAGAAAATCATGCAACTCATATATATTAACATCAACACAACAATTGAATAACAACAAATGTATACTGAAAAATTAATGATATCCTTGATATATTAACTTAAACAACTTGACAAACCACTTTGGAGAAAATCATGCAACTCATAAATATTAACATCAACACATCAATTGAATAATAGCAAATGTATACTGAAAAATTAATGATATCCTTGATATATTAACTTAAACAACTTGACAAACCACTTTGGAGAAAATCATGCAACTCATAAATATTAACTGCATAACAATAAAATGCATAACCTAAACCCAAATCATTCAATACATCAAAGATGCAAGAAGAATTGTTTGATTGATTTGATATGTTGGTTGCTCACAATTCAGCAGCATAACATTTGCATAGGATTGAGATGATAGATGGAAGATTGATAGATGGAAGATGATCATGATAGATGCAAAGGCTCTAAAGATATTTCAACAGCATAAGGATACTCCAACTCAATGCCTCTTTTTGTTTTTTTTTGCAAATAGCTTATGAGGGGGTTGATTTATAGGAAAGGCTTGGTTCAAATGGATGGTTGAGATTAAAAAGATAAATGATTGATGTGGATGGCTAGGATTGATTAGTTATTCCCACTCTTCAAGGGAGTTGTAGTCATGTGACAAGAGTACAAAGGAAGATAGGGCTCATATGTGACCGTGTACATAAAAACTAAAATTAGGTCCCATTAGTTGTACATGTGAAGGATTTTAAATGAAAGTTGTACTACCACACATGAGTCAATTGAGAAATGGACAAGTGTTGGAATGTGGTGAGAGGTGAGGACTTGGGATATGTGAGAGAAATTAATTAAATAAATAAAATTTATTTAATTAATTGGAAAGTGGGATTATGAATGTGAAATTAATTAAATAAATAAAATTTATTTAATTAATTGGCTTAATGGATAAATGGGATTAAGAGTGGGTTTAAGACAAAATGCTACATGATGTCTAAGTGATGTTTTTGACTAGGTGTTACAAGACATGGACAAACTTGGGTGTCTACATTAACATCAACACAACAATTGAACATCAATTTTGGATCCATCAACTAACTCTAATTCTTTTTATTAATTTAGCAATTCATACTGCTTTGAAAACATAGATAGATGGAAATGGATTCTTTGAATATTGCTTTTATATTAAATATATGTCTCTGAAATAGATTGGATGATCTCTTTCATAGTAGCCTTGGTATCCTATTTTATAGGATGCAAACAAGCTTCAGGCCCGAAACATTGTACCTTTTCATAATAACATCTTTTGATAACTAATGCATAATTAACAAACATAAATGAAGATAAAAGCATATGCAGTGATCTGATTCTGGCTCCCTTAATCTCCATAGAGTGACCTGTGACTCAAAGGCCTGGCAAGGTTGTCCTCATCTCTATAATACAGATTGATACACCTACATTGCTTGACAAAATTGTACTCCTTTTGCTTCATCACAATGCTCTAGATACAAATAGATTTATTTGATTGATATGGTCAATGTACACTTGATCATCACATGGATGAGTCTCAAGTAAACTGCTCATTGTTGATTCTAGAGTAAATATATTTCCCAGACATGTGTAAGTATTCTCTATCATCCTTTCTTCATTGTTTACATTTTCAAGTAGTGGTGGTAGTAATTGACCCAGTTCATTCCTCCAAGTGTCCTTGTCTTTTAAGTTGTCCTCATCATTGAAGAAGTTGGGAAATGCCAAATCAATACGTTGATCAAAATCTTTCAAATCTGCTATTAATATACCATTAAATCTCTCATCTTCTTTCATCAATTCATTATATCATTTGAGCACTTGTTCCTCGGTCCTAGCTTTAGCATTCAAACCTTCCTTTGTTTCCAACATTTTGAGGTGTAGTCTTTTATGCTCTTGGTATAATTGATGTGTTCTATTGTGCAAATCCCAAACCTTGTCACTATTTTTCATCATGTGGACAAACCTTCTTTGAATCAATTCAGAGGCCATACTATATTTGATAGTTTTCAATTCAGTTTCTAGCTGCTCACTTTTCTTTTCATTCTTTTCTACCTTATACTTCCAATAATTCACATCTACCAAGGCTTCAATTACCCTTTGATCACCTTCTAGGTATGGTGAGTAGCTGCTGGATGAAGGCAACTTGTCTCTGTGCAAATCAATCTCTTGTCTCAGCATAGCATTTTCTTTCTTTTATATATTATTATCTTTCATTAATTTCTCAATTTGTGCTTTAGTAAACCTTGCAACATTAACATTTAAATCACCAGTGTCCATAGGATTTGTATCCTCAATCCTTTGTACCAACAGGCTACCAAAAGCTTTATTAGGATCATCCATGATATGTGGTCTCTTATTTGGAGGATACAATGCCCATATAAGAAATGCTCTTTTATCAGGGTCATACCCTGATCCTCTTCTAATATCATCCATTGCCTTAATGTTGAGTTTCAACTTCTTATCTTGATTTCTATTGAAAGAATCAAATACAATGGCCGAAGCCATGTCCCATCCAGGAATCAAAATCACACCTGCTTCTTGTAACAAGGTCCTTCCCCTTTCTGGAGTCATTATCTCCAATTCAGTGTCAATCTCCTTTTGAAGCTCAGACAACACCTCATCCTATATGTTAAGAGTGATATCTTTCATTCTCTTCCTATCTTGTTTTCCCTTGTATTCATATAAGAAGGCTTTAAACTCAGGTGTTTTGATGAAATCATCATCTGATATGAATTTACTGTTGGCCAGGTGCCTTATGTCTTCTGATAGATCATTTGGTGCTTCCATAGTGACAACTTCTCTATCTTTAGGCAGTTCATACCCCTCAATGGTTGGGTCATAACTTTGCACCCCTTCTTCAAACTCTCCCTCTCCTTCTGCAATGTTTGTGTCTATAAAGAAACTTATATCCGGTGTGGGTTGAGGTGACAAGTGACCCAGGGGTACTTCATACTCAACTTGTACATCTTTAAGCTATTTTCCTTTTTTGTTAAATACATGAAGGGGAACATTCTTGATCAGTTCTGGTGCATGTTTAATCATAGTGTCTAGTCTTTCAATAGGATCATCAATATCCTAGAAAACTCTAGTGTAGTTGGGGTTTTGGGCTACCCTCCAAGCCTCTGCTAACATGGTTTTACGGTACAAACTTCTTTTTTCTGCTGCTGTAGTTTCATCACAATTTCTGATTAAATCATCATCAACAAATAGGACATGATCATATCCCTTTAACTTTTTCTTTATTTTTACACTATTTATGAAGTGTTCCGGATCAAAATTTCCTCTTGCATTTCCAAAAGGTAATCTGAATTGTTCTAATTTACTATAAATTAATTGATAACCTTTGTCACAAAATATTGTGAAATCTCCAAAGCATAAAGTCCCAGGCATAAATGACTAATTATTCTAATTCTTGAGATGCATGAAGTCTGAGGAAGCCAATTGCCTAACAATTTCTAAGTATGCAACTCGATCTGGGCATGTCTTTAGTAGCAGGAAGGGTGGCCCTTCATATCTGAATACTCTTATCATAGTGCAATCTCTGAAAACATACCAATTGCCCCAGTTATGGTTGAACTTTCCCTCTTCATGTCTATCTTTTGGTCTCAAAAACTTCAGTATTTCCAATGAAAAATTGTGGTTGCAAGGATGTCCAAACTATTTGAATATTGGTTTCACAAAAAAATCTTCAAAGTATAAAAAATGGGATATATCACATCTGCTATCCCAAATAGAAGTTCACATTTGCATAGGTTTTATATCTCCATTGATGTCTAGGTCTCTTACCCTGAGATTTCTATCCCATAAGCCCATACATTGTCCTTCATATAACACCATATGTATAAATAAAGAATAATATCTTAATTTACTTCCTCCATTCTTAATATACATTAAATCATTTTTTATATTATATGTCAGGTATTCAGCATAATCAAAATACCGCGCATCATGACTTTGTATGTCTGCAGCTAGGACCATGGGCGCAATTTCCATGAACATGGAGGCCTCTATTCCTAATATCTAGTAGACAGAGTAATATGTGTTTTTGAAATAATCTTCAAACAATTTAGTTGAGTAGGGTGGATCTTCACCCTTTGAAAATACCCTAAGTTGGTTATTGTCACCATGAGGCATGTGCAAGGGTAACTTCCATCTCTTATAATTGCTACTCATATTGCGGTACTCAACCAACAAATCCTTGATTCTAAATTTATTGTCTAAACTTGTATCTAACTGAAACACTATGGCTATATAGTCTCTGGTAATGGGGAAGAAACTAGTCCCATTATTGAATTCAATATAAGAAGTCTTAGGGTTGAATTTCTCTGCAAAAAACTTCAACAACTGGACATTTACAAACACATTCGGGACTACCAATTTACCCAAGTTTAGCCACCATGGGTTTGAAATGGGTTTATGCCTATGTATTTTTGTGTAATGGGAGATAAAGAGATCATACCCCCTGATTGGTGTCCATATATTCCCAATATCCCTATATAATTCTTCAAATTTCTCAACATGTGGGTTTAGTTGGGCATTTCTTCTGGATTTATGTCTTGACCTGGGACATTGGTCTAATAAATCCCGATTTAGATACCTATCCTGAGTTTTTTGTCTTTTATTCTTTAGGTTTTAAATTGTTTCTTCCATATTCTATCACCATGTCTAGATTTCAACTCTGCAATTTATAAATGCAGACTAATTTATAAAGTGCATTTAGGAAGTACAAGAACAATTCCACCGTGGGAGTCCAATCGACATGTGTAACAAGTCAAAAATCAATGAAAAGATGAAAGGCTTAACATTGGGAAGCAGATGATGGTTTTATTCAAATTCTAAAAGTTCTAACCTGCAATCAACATGATGAAGGCTATTCAATTAAACCAAATGTAAGGATAAATATCAATGCGTAAATTAAACACACACACACACATGTTATCAAAGTAATATGATTTGATTACAGATATCACAACAATGGGGATACAGTAAAATGTACCATTTATAACCACCAACTTTGAACACATTACTTTAGAGTCATGCAAATTATAGGAAAAACTCAATTTCGAGACAACTCATAAAATATTCACCGATAGATTGTCTCTAAATCATATTAATCGTGAGAATAAAAGTGAATGTAAGAACAATTTTTTTATTTCCCTACAAAATCTCTAGAATGAAGAATTGGTAACTAAAGAAAAAGCCAAGGATTAGATTTTAGAAGTCAAGAATGCACAATTGATAACAACCTTGAGAGCATTGAAGGAACAATTATCTTCCTATAATGGGTTGATCTTAACCAATCGTTTTAAAGGTCAGGGTTAGCCATAAACATGAGGTTGTTTTTGTTTTTTCCTTTTTTTGAAAAAGGTTGCTAAATGTTTGAATTCTTTCATTTAACACAAAACCCTAAGGGGCGGATTATGGTTATATGCAGGCACAATCTTAACCTTTTGTACTTGCATCCATAGAAGGCTCAAGGACATGACAATAAAAACAACCGATGAGTTTAGAAAATTTATTCCTTTCTAGCTTCAGGTGGTTTTATAGAGGGAAGTATAGCTACTGCCACCACCTATCCACAGGATGTTGCAAAAAAAAAGCTTGGAAACAAATAGAGAAAGATCCAATGAAAGTAATAAAAACTACTATGAAATGGATTTTGGTGAATGTTTGGAGGCTAGCAATCTCAAGGATTTTGGTGAATGAAAACTACTTACTTGACAAATCACTCTGGCCCTAAATTGCTTATTCATCCATGCCCTATACTTGTTCTTTGCAATGCCCTCTGAGTTCCCATTCAACAATCTTAACTCTGTGCAATCAATGGCATCTGTGTAATCAATTATCATTGAAGGCAATTTAATTTTTTTCAAAAACAGAGTGTTAGATCACCACCTTTATGTCTTGTCACTTTATTGTTTAGGATTTTGGTATGATCCTAATTGGCATTACTTCGATAATATGAGTCTCCTCAAACATGAAATCACCCTTTTGATATTTTAATTTCTTTTCGTTACCTTTTTAGAGAGACCCCAAAAACCCTCTCTTCGACATAGTAGAGTTTCTTCGAAATACCCAAGTTACATTATCTTTTCATTGGCAAGACCCCTTCTATCAGTGAGACTCTAAACCATATCACTTCGATATCCCGAATCCCTTATCTATTCAACTTTTGGGGTATCGATGAGATTGTTGAATGACTCTTGTCGATATCCCATGTCTCTTCGATTTTCTCATTACTTCAGGTTTTCGTGTGATTTTCCTTTTGTTTGCTTGTACCTTCAGGTCATCGAAGAGACTATATATTGAGTCTCCCTAATGTAGTATCATCTTGCTGATGTTAGCTATAATGATTTTTTCATCAAATATTTTATGGTTGAGGTATACAATTTAGGGCTAATAAGGGAATGGTGATATTTTTTGGGTTCAAGTAGAACGTATTATTAGGGATTATGGCGGGAATGGAAAAATTTTAAAGTCTAAAATTTTGATCCAACACAATCCATTGAGGCTTAAAGGTGCGGCGCTAAATTCGGTGCTCATTTAGATGTTAAAGTTGGTGCTAATGTCAAGATTTTGGTATGACCCTAACTGGCGTTACTTCGATAATATGAGTCTCCTCAAACAAGAAATCACCCTTTTGATATTTTATTTTTCTTTTTGTCACCTTTTCAGAGAGACCCCAAAAACCCTCTCTTCAACATAGTAGAGTTTCGTTGAAATACCCTTTACATTATCTTTTCATCAGCAAGACCCCTTATATTGGTGAAACTCTAAACCATATTGTAGACACCTAAAATTGACTTGCTCTACAAATCAATTTCCTGTATCTTCCCTAACCATCTGTCTATCCCTTGTGATCAATTAATTTATTTAATTTATCACTTTTACCTTACAACTATATCCTCATTTGATTAGATAAATATTCACAATATTTATTTAGTTAAATTCTTCTTTTCCCTAATCCTCATTAATTAGATACATCATGCTTATCTAATTAATCTAGCCTACTAATTGACCTACCCTACCCTACCCTAGCCTACCTCATCCTAGCCCTAGGATCAATTAAGAAAAACCTCTGTTTAATTAGTCCTAACCTCTCTTTTGGGTGGTCAAACCTAGTTTAACACCCTTCCCCACATCCCCCGAATTAAAAATTCAAATAAATCACACATCACATTTACTTCTCTTACACACCCCTTACCTCACCCATCCTCATTCATTATCTCTTATCCCCAAATGAATTCTTAATTCATTTCCCATTCCCCAAATGAATTTTTAATTCATTTCATATTCTTTCACACCCATACCTCATTTATCACCCCTTTTCCCAAAATGAATAAAAGATTTACTTTTATTCCTAGCCCTTGATCTCATCTTTCAATCCTCACCCTCCATCCTCCTTTCAGAAAATCTATAAATGAGACCCTCCCTAAGCCATTTGGGGAGAGACTTCTTCATGCATCAAACCTTAGCCAAAATCTCTACACAACCTCCTCATCATGCCACCATAATGTCAAAATCTTGCCTCATCTCCATCTAATCTATCTAAATCCACTTGTCTCTCATCTACATTTGTGTTGAGCATTTGAGAAATCCACATCTACACACTAGTCTTGGGTAAAATTGGAGGAGACTATCGGGTGCAACTCCTTCCCTATTAGATTTGTGAGTTCATTATGAAGGTATAATCATGTATTTTTGCATTTGATTTGATCTAGCTTTCATTTTGATTTCATTGATCACATTGGCATGCTCGGTGGGACCCACAAGGTCCCAATCTAACTATCTCGTGAGTTTTTTTTTGGTGAAAGATGTGTTTTTCACAGATTAGCGCTATCCACCCTGCGCAGTGGTGCTATCCTTGGCAAGTTTTAGCATTATCTACTGTTTTAGCACCATCTCTATGGAGCATTTTCTATTCTAACATCCACTCACATGTCTCTTTTAAAGAATTTTCTTGTTGTTTTCATGTCAAAATGCTCTTAGTTTTTGCAGGAATGTTGATTAAACAAGGGGAAGTTATGCCAAAATTTCTCTAGAAGAAAAAACATTTTTTTGGCAAGATAGATGGGTTGAGACACGTTTTAGCACTATAAGAGCCCAGAGTGATGCTATCTTCAAACTGTGACCAGACCGCCTAACAAGTTGCGCAGTGGCACCTTCCATGACCTATTTTAGCGCTATTATCTATATTAGCACTTTCTTTCTATTGTATTAGCATTATTTCTTGTATTAGCGCTATCTTATCTCTGTATTAGCGCTATTTTTCTTCTGGATTAGCACTATTTTCTGTATTAGCGCTATCTTATCTCTGTATTAGCGCTATTTTCTAAGACTAACTTTGTTCTCTGTGCAAGGACTGATAGCTTTTATGCAGGTCATCAACATCACTTGGAAGTTACTAACATTTTTTTTGCAGGGATTTCTTAGCTTAAAGAACATTTATCTTTGGTGCACCTAAAACGAATCTTTCTTCCAAATAATCTACAATCAAATATTTCATTTTGGTGCACCTAAAAAGAATCCTTGTGTGCCTTAGTGTTAAGAACATTTGATTTTGGTGCAACTAAAATTAATCATTGCTTGCAACAACAACTATCAAAACACTTTGATTTTGGGCTTTAAAATGAACCACAAATTGCATCAATGAGATCATTGGGTTAAAAAGAACAACAACCTTGCATTCTCCACTCATATAATCAAGAAAACCAAATCTTAATTTGTTTGAAGTGTTTTGTGATTTATGTTTGTAGTGTGAAAAGTGTATGCTCTTCCCTCGCACCATTTGGTGACCTTGGGAATCAAAAGCTTCTCAAAACACTTGCATAAATCACCCCCAACATAATCCAAAGAAATAAAATGAACCATGTTTAGTGTGATGCAAACACAAACAATATGTATGCTCTCCCCTTGCATCTTTGTATGAACTTGGGGATCAAAAGTATTTTTGTGCTTGTATTTCTTTTGTTAATCCTTAGAGGGCCTGCCACCCCACTTCGAAAGGTGGGAATGACCCAAGCGGCAACAAGCTAAAGCCAAACTCATTCAAGCCGCTATATAAATTAATGTGTTTGTGACGAAAGTCACAAGCAACAGGTGTTGTTGTGTTATATTGATAGCCAACCCTCCCCAAAACCCTCCAAGGCGTAACCCTTGGAGCTTGGGAGACTCCATAACAGAGAGTAGTGATGCCGCATGTATAACCACATGAATGAAAGCACTCACTATGAACCTTTGTTTTAGTGGCCCAAATCCCTAAGGTTGTACATGCTTGATTATCACATTTTTTCATAAATCAAACCTTTGGTCATTGTGTTTTCTTGCTTGTTTGTTTGTCTACTTGCCAAGAAAAATCAAATTCATCCATCAATCCAACCATTTGCATCCTTTAACATCATTCCTCTCTATTTTAGCATCATTTTCCATCTATTTTAGCGCCTTCTTCATCCATGTCCAAATATTAAATTTTCCCATCAAAAACATCAATTTTATAAGTCCATTTTCAAAAAAATTCCAGTCAGGAGGCTATGCCCCCAAACCCCTATCAGCGGGGGATCGCGTCCATCCCCCCACACCCCCCCTCACGTCGAGCCAGGTTTTTCTCCCAACACCGCTAAACCATTCCCCCATTTATCAAATCCCATCAATTGAGCTTGTCCAATCCCTTTATTTGAGCTTGATCAAATTCATTGTAATCCACTTCATCCCTAGTCATAATCATCTTCATAATCCTTAATCCAATTCATTATCATCATCTTAATCCCATTCTTGCATCCATTTGATCAACATTATCCAAATCCTCATTCCAAAATCAAGCCCAAGACAAAATCATAACACCAATCCAAAACCAAAATCAAATCCAACATCAAAAATCCCTCATCCATTGTCAACTCAAATCAAACATTCCAATTCATAATCCTTAATCAAAGATCATCTTTCACAAATTAAACCTTGGTTAAGGACCTAGTCTCCTTCATCCTCCATCAATCCCCTCATCCAAAATCCCAACCACAATTATCCATATCATTAACAAAATCCCCCAACATCATTATCAAAATCTAAATCTGAATCAACCCAATCAAAAATCAAGACCTTAATTGATCACCTAATCAAATCAACCCAATCAACCCTCTTGCTTAAGATCATTAGTCTATCTTAAGCATAGAGAACCATTCATCAAATCAAATCGAATCATCCTAAGGTCTTGAAATTTGATCCTCAACATCACAATCATCCATTATCCTCCATTTCATCTCATATCTCTCCAACAAAATGGATCCTTATGAAGCAATGCAACACTTACAAAGACTTAGAAAAGTCTATGAGAACATGGATCCTAATACTAAGGAAAAATACAAAAATGACATTATAGATATGCCCTTAGCACACCTCATCATTAGAGAATCCCAAGCCCCTAACTAACTTTCATCATATCAACAAACATCCTACATATCATCCCCATCCACATCATATCAATCGTCATTCTTTCAACCTTCATACCAACCTACATCTTACATATCCACACCATTAACCTCCCATCAACCTTCATCATATCAACTTCCATCATATCAACCTTCAACATCCTACATATCCACACCATCAACCTTATATCAACTTCCATCATATCAACCTTTACCCTCATATCAATCACCATCCCCTTACACATCCATGCCATCATACCTACTCCACCAATCAATACCTCCAACTTATCCATCCCCTAACCTTTGACATGCTAACTTTGATCAAGGGAACACCAATCTAGCACACCTTATCTCCAAAATCCAAACCTTCTATCAACAACCATCTCCCCATGCAAATCCCCCATCCCCTAATCCCCATCCTCTAATCCCTCCATCACCCTACCTACCTTACAATCCATCAATCCCAAATCTCCCAACACAATATCCCTCCAACCTTATCAACCTTAATCCATTACCTTATGTATCTCCCAATCCACCAGCCCCTATCACATATTCACCATCTAATCCACCATCAAATCTTCCAAATCCTAACACCAAGACATCCAAAGAATCCTTGTGGGATTTCCTCCAAAGAACATCACCAAGCAAAGAAATGGAATCCCTGTTGGTCATGATGTTAGTCACAAACAAACATAGAATAAAAGTACACATTAACCTTCATTCATCTTGAAAGATATAGTGAATTCAGAGAATTCATCATCCCAAGTCTCCGGTGATTAGGTCTTAATCGACTGACATTACTCAGTAGTTAATGTGAGTTGCTGTTTCCATTTTGGGGCCTTACATGAAATTACGCCATCATCATGACATTCCTGCAGAAATTCTTTACAGAGAAGTCAAGTTATGTAGTTATTTGATGAAAAGATGTAGGAATACCTCGATCTTTACATGATATTTTCAATCGTGCATGTTTTTTATTCAAATATGCTAAATATTTGCAATTACCTACGAGATGTCCGCATATTTGCGTTATTTGCTTAAGGTTATCAATTATTTGCAATTGTGATGGTGAGATGCTCTGAAATTGAAAGAAATTAAAAGGAATACTTCTAATTATGTTGAACCTTTAGCTTTTGATCCACATACATGCTTGATACTGTCATGAGGAGAAGAAATCAAACCATATGTTCACCAGGACATTCCACAGCTAGACACAGTTGATGCAAACTTCAGAGGATAATGAATGAAAACAATACATGCAACATGATGAGCACTCCAAGGGATGCAGCAAATCAAAGCACATATCCAGAATTCAAACACAGATTACTCAGGATTTACGAAGATTTGTAATCAAATACTCTTCTCTTTCATTAAGTATGCAAAAGACATGTACATATACAGCAGCTTTGAAATGAGCCCTGAATATTTCAGCAAACGGATTTCAATTAAGTTTCGAATGAATATAACAAGGCATTCCACCACCTTTTATAGAATAAGGTGAGGAATCTATTACAAGAGACTACGGATCTGATATGTCAATACAAATCAACGGTCATCATTTCATGACTTGTCAATTTTACAAAATAGCACAAGTTGCCAGCTGGCAACTATCTATATTACCTATGCAAAAAATTCCCCTTCATGATGTATCTTCATCATGCTCTTCAGCTGATTCATGCAGATCATCATCATGTGCATCGCTTTCTGAACCTTCGCTATCCTGATGATGATGCTGCTGCATATGGGGTTGCATGCTGCTCTGGATCTGTTCATATGACTGCACAACCTGATCTATTCCTCCGCCATCTTGTGTCTTTGCCTTGATAATGGCGTGCTTGTGTGCCTCATACTTATCCCTGCTATTATCCAACTTATTTTCTCTGTCCTGCAATGTCTCACTGTAGGTCTCCATCTTGACCTTGATCCTCATCACCTTATTTATAATCTCCTCTGTCAAGTGGATGAGTGGACCATCCTCTTCCATCTGGAAGTTACTGCGTAGAGCCTTACGGGCAGAATCTTCATCTTGATTCTCTATCTTCCCTTCCACTTTGCCCTCTAATGTTTCTAGCATGTCTGCCTCAATGCCCATTAAATCACGTAGCCTCATGCTGATCTCCCTCAACTTACTATTACATCTCTTGAGGACTCTGCATTCAAACTGTACATCTTTGTACCAGATATCCACTAACAATGCAGTATTATTATTCAATACCTGCTTACTGAAAAGCAGTTGTGGGTTTATCTTCCTTATTTCTCCCAACAGGCTGAGGACTTTCTCCAATTTATAAGACCTTTTCCCGGTCTGCATCTGCAATTTGTCCACCTTGGTTTTGGAGTCACTTAATATGCTCCATCTCTTCAAAGAACCCTTCATTATTTCAATAGCCTCATCCAATGTGGATGACATCCATTTCCTTATTACGGAAGCCTCATGTTTCATGAGGTCCAATTTATTTACTTCTTCCTGAGAAATGGCAGTCAATGGGACTGCAGCTTCACTTGTAGTATCATCAGGGTTGGTTAAACCTTTAATGTATGCATGCAACTGAGCAATGTGCTCTTTATGTTGCTTATTTTTCTCCTTCTCTCTTTTCACTTTCTAAATTAGAGAGTCTATGATGTCTTTTCCCTCCTAACCTTCCTGCTCTTCGTTGGCAAAACCCAAATCAACTGTGCTTATCTGGAATTCATCCACAGTGATTTTGCCTTTCTCCCTCTCTACTGCAGGTACAGCAATTTGTGCGGTCCTTCTCCCTGTCGCCGGATCTCTTTTGATGGCTGAAGTCATTCTGGCCTTTCTCCTAGGCTTCATTATATCCGCAGAGAACAGGGTGGAGACGTCAAACTCTTGGATTTCAAGTTCCTCCTCAACATTTACCTCCTTTTCTAACCATGGAGGCACCTGATCATGCTTTTCAGCATCATGATGTTGTTCACCCCTATCTCCCGTTTCCACCAACAAGCATTGTGGAGATGGTGATTTTTCCTTTTCTCCCTCTTGATGCTCGCCTTGCTACGGATCCTGTGGTGCCTCCTCTTGTTGAGGAACTTCCTTTTCTGGGGGAGCATCTTCTCTGTGTGGGGAACCCTGCGGTGTACCTGTATGTAAATCATGATGATCATGATATTTCTCCATCATTTCTTCACCTGTCCCCAGTTCTTCCCCTTGTGGAGGTTGATCATCCTCCTTTTGTTTCTCTATTTCTGGTGGTATGTCCACCGTATCTGATATCATAGGATCTGCCTGAGGTGATGGCATCTGTTCTGCAGCTGTTACTTGTTCTGTGCCTGCACTATCCACCTCGTGTGCCTTAGCAGCTGGACCCTCTATTTCTTCCTTCTTCTCATCAGCCTTTATTTCTTGGACCTCCACTATAGCAGGTCCTGCTGATGTATCTTGTGGGCTTTGCTAGCCTGATTCAAGAGCATGGCCTTCTGCTTCTGCCATCTCTATCTCCTCTATTAGGTGGCCCTTATCAGGTGATCCTGCTGGCTTCTCAGGACTTGCATCCTGTTTCTTTGCCAAATCTACCACTACAGGACTTGTCACCTCAGCGATCAGTGTGTCTAGCCCTATGTCCTGAGCTACCTACTCCGGGCTCTTTTCTCGCTCCGCTTCTGCTTGTTTCATCTCCTCAAGCACTGATTGGACAGATGGAGGCTTGTGAGGAGTCACACTGATGCCAACAGCCAGTGTTTCCATTTCTTGTGCAGCCACATCCTGCACCACCTCATCATCAGACAAGTTTATTGTCTCGTCTAGCGAGACATGCCTTTCCACTTGTGTCTAAGAGGTTTCCTTTTGTTGTTCTTCTGCTAGTTCAGTTTTGAACTTGACAATGGTAGGAAGTGGAACGTTATGCTGAAGTTCCTTCTACACTTCACTACCTGCCCCCTGTAATTGTGCAGGAGGCTGACTTATCTCACATCTCATGGAGGTTCTTGGTTTCTTAGGTGTGGTGGGAACCAACACCTGTGGAGCTCTCCTCTTTCTTCTTATTATTAGTGGAGCTTCCTCCTCTTCTTCAGGCTCCTCCTCCATGAGGATAGCTTTGCCTGGTTGTTTGGATGACTGACCCACCTCTTGGGTCTCTGTGATTCCAGCCTCTGATGTCTTGGTTTTCTTGGGCTTTGGAGGAGAATCTGATTCTGATCCTGATTTGGCTGTCTCCTCCGTCGTGAATACTGCCCTGTCAATTATGACCCCTTTGGGTCCTTTTTCCACCTTCTTGCCCTTTGGGGCCCTTTTGCTAGGCTGCTGTGGTGGAGGGATCCTTTCTCCCTTAGTCTTCCTCTTCTCCAGCAAGAAGTCATCATATTCATTTGCAGGGATGTCCTACCCCTTCTTCTTGTTGTCCACCGTGATGGCAACACCCTTCTTCTTTAATGCCTCTACCTGTGCATCTACCCAAGCTTGGGTCAAGTGTAGGGTTCTGGCAAAGAATGGGTCTAAGGACATATCCTCCTGCATGGTGAGGTCAGGTACAGAGATGGTATCATTGTAAATCTTCTTCTACTCATATTCATCTGCCATTATCCTGCCGTCATCACTCTTCAGCTGCTGAGGGAGGGATATGCAGTCAAATGTTCTAATTTGGTTTAGAGTCAACCTCTGATACCTCCTCCTCCTAGCTTCTGCCTCATCCTTGCAGTCAGCCCAAAAATCTTCTAGGTGCCTCTAGTGAATAGGCTTTCCTAGGATCTTCTGCATTCGGCCGTAAGGATCATATGGTCTCGTTACTGGGAAGGGCAGTAAATTCATCTTATTCAGGGTGACCATCACCTTCTTTATATTGTCGGAGTCAGGGCACATGTAGTTGCCAATGCTGACTGGGAACAAAATTGGTGGTAGCTTCTTGGCATCCTTATACATCTGTATCATGGTGGAGCCCTGCCTGATAAATTCCATTAAAACTACTGCATCAGTAGGATATCTCGGCAGCATCAGGGGATGTCCTTCAAAACCTTCTATCCTGATGTAGGAAAAGGTGGCAAATTGTATGTACCATGCCCCATGTCTGTATACTGCCTCTTGAGCCTCCATGCTCAGTCTTTTAGTTCTATCATCTTCCATGGTCCTTACCAGATGCATAGAAAATGCATCATTGACCAGTTTGTAGTCCTTGATATAGTTGGTTCTTTGCAGCTGGGGATGATGATCCCAGATATATGCTGCATTTGTGCCCGTCAGTTTTCCATCCATGACCAGGGCATCAAAAGTGCCTCTATAAGCACAGGAATAAACAATATAAGAAGTCATGTAGAATGCACAATCTGAACCTCCCAGGTTCATCAGCTGCTCATGCAGAGCATCACTTATTATTTGGCCCCACAGTGGCTTGATGTCTGCATACAGGCACATCATTATTATGCCATACATCCAATCTCTAAATTCTCTAGTATTAGGCTGGCCAGTCACCCTGTTCAGTAGGGCAATCACATACTGATACTCCTCATTAAAATCAAACTTGAACATGTGCACAGGAAGCTTGGCCGCTGCATTGTATGTGCTGTTCTCAGCCCGCCAAGCATACATGTTCTTTCTGGCCGCCTTCTTGTTGGCCTCGTATTCTCTTTCAGACTTCTTCAAGTCTACACTCTTTACCTTACTGCCCATTGGTAGTCCAAATGTCTGGGAGAGACCTTTGATGGATAGGTCTGCATACACTCTCCCATGCTTCACCACCTGCCTCGTTTGAGGGTTATAATTCCGGGCGCATTTAATGACTAGCTCCGGAGACTCCATGGAGTATGGGAAGCCAACAGCATTCCACATACCTGATACAAACACTGCGTCCAATACCGAACTCTTATCTTGTCCATCATTCAGCTTGGCTGACCAAGCCTCCAGGTTGGTAATCCCCTGATGGGTATCTGTAATTGCCCCATATTTGAACAGGACTCCTCTCTAAGAAGAGAACATAGGCCTACTGAATTCCTCCTGATTCTTGACTAAGCATTTTTCAGCCATGGGTACCTGCAATTAACAACATTTCTTCTCACAACAGGGATATGCATGCATACATATTGCAAATATCATGCCTATTGCATCAATTTCACATTACTTACTTATATGGATACACAACCAGAACTTACAACATCATTTAGCAATAACATGATGAGGGTTTCAGTTCACTTACCTGGCTATGCAGATTTTCTTTATACCAGTATATCGTCAAGATGCTCTTAATTCAACTGCTGATCACTTCCTTCCTTCTATCTGTGAGCTCGAATTGTGCAACGGTAGCTGTTATGCGGATATGGAGGCTGGTGCTCTGTAAAACAATTTTAACGCAGGTAAACGTAACAATGGCAGTTGAATTACCTTTTAACCTCGCAGTTAGGGTAAATTTAGGGCAACTCTGACAAGTTAGATTGCAATCTTTGATCATTCGTGTGAAAACTCAGGATCTCGACAGGTATTTCATTGGGTTCCGAGATTGGCGGGAATCACCTACCATATCTGCATGCATTTAATGATAATGACAGCAAAGGGAGCAGGGACTATCCATATGATGGGATATCATGAGGGCAGGATGATACTTCACAAATATCAGGTTGAGTTTCAATATCATCCTCCCTAGCATTGGAATTATTATCACTACAAGATTCGAGTGATAATGCACCCTTTGTTTACATTTTAGCACATCAGGAGGATATTTCAGTTTATCGGGTGATGTTTCAAAACAAAATGATGATGATGAGCCAAGCTTGCTCATCCTCCTTTCTGAATATCAGGATGACGTCATCATGATATTCGTTCTTTGTATCGGAAATGCTTCTTGACGTCATCGTCATATTGGGCGAACATGATCATGTTTACAAAATATCCTGTCGAAATGTAAATATGATGATGATGTCATCATGATGTTTGTTTCTTCGTTTATCATATTCAGATGATGTCATCAGGATGTTTGTTAAGGGTGATATTTCGCGTCAGGATGATATTAACGAATATCAGGTTACTTCCCAAAACATGATGTTCGCGGTATAAAAGACCACTTGACGGGAAAGACTTACTACCATTTAAAGTTGACGTCAGGATATTTGAACCGTAGGATATATCGGAGGATGTTTCAAATATGATGATGATGTTCAAAACATGACTGGGATTATAAAATATGACCCCCCCCTTTGGCGAATATCAGGTTTGACCAAGACTTTGACTGTTCATAACTCTCACATCCTGGTGAATACCAGGGTGATGTAAAAGGCAAACCTGCATGAAATTTAATGTTCTTCCAGAATATGAGGTCACCAACAGGAAATGTGAATTTTGACAAACTGACCTCACAATGATGACTTACCTCATCCTGACTCAACGTGATGATGCACTTGACTGATTTTTACCAAACCACCAGAAAGCAAGAAACACAAACCAAGCAAAAAGAAGTTGGGTCCCTGTTTTGTCAAGTCAAAATGGGGCGTGTTGTGTAACCACACAACAACTTGCCACCAAAGAAAATGAACAAATTCCAATGATTCAAGTGATGTGATCACATTTGTCTATAGTGCTCTAATTCTGTCTAAAGGTAAGCATCATGGCCCTTTGAATGATAAAATTTCATTATGGTGATAATGCTAACAAAGGATTAGGTGTGTGCATATGATTAATTATCCTCATCTTGAAAGTAAGTTGAAAACGTAAGTAACCGGTGTTAAACTACATAGTTGGAGATCATCCCTCATAGCCAACCTGGATAGAGCCTTGCTGCCAGCAGGCGTCTATAGCCCTGGCAAGGTTATCTATACAATCTCCCTAAGTAGAGCGCCACTGCCAACAGACGTCCATAGCCCCGGTAGAGTTACTTAGATGGCCTAATTTTATTTCTTTTCTGATTTTCTCTTCACATTCATATATGATATCATCATGTCAGCTCATTTGTACAAGGTATAGTCACTTGCAGCTTTAGGTTGGAGATTGCACTGGTAGCAAGGGAGTCCCTTTAGATTTTTCACTTAACACCTATACTAGTGTGTTCAACAAACCCAAGGCTGTTAGGTGTTTCATTGTGATGGATTCACTTTGACCAAGAAAAAGCACCCTGATGAAAAGACACCACAAACCTGATCATGAACACTTCTTTGAATGAATCATAACCTATGTTTAAATGTGATCACATTATCTGAATCTCAACAACTTAATTATTTTCTAGGGTGATGAAGTGCATCATCCTGACTTACCAGAACAAAGGTCCCATCCAGCAAAACAAAACAAGCACAACAAACAAACTGTACAAACAACTATACATTATGATACATACGACTATCACGAAGTCATTCAGGCCTGGAAATAATGTTTGAGGAATTGTCCATTGACTGGCAATGGGACATCCTCGCCTGTCAGGTTCTTAAGCCTATAAGTGTTGTCTCCTAAGATCTCAGAAATTTGAAAGGGACCTATCCATAATCTATCAAACTTACCATGATCACCTTTCTTTTCATGGGCTTTATCCCACATCAGGACTAAATCAGATATCCTGAAAGCTTTAATTCTGGCTCTCTTGTCAAACTGGCGTTTGACAACAGCCTGATGTTTTGCAAATTGGTCAATCGCTTGACTCTGTTTTTCTTCCAGGTGCATCAACTGAAGCAACTTGACTTCCTGCTTATTATCTATGCCTAGATATTCTTAAGCAAACTGTAGAGTAGGAATTTTCAAATTTACAGGGAGGATGGGATCTACCCCATATACTAGTTGGAAGGGTGAGTTTCCTAATGCAGTTTTCATTCTAGTTCTGTCTACCCATAAGGCATATTTCAGAAATGAGTTCCATTCCCTGGGATTTTTCTCTATCAGTTTTCTTATGATACTCAGTAAATTCTTGTTGGTGGATTCTGTTAATCCATTTCCCTGGGGATAGTAGTTGGATGAAAACTTAAGTATGATCCCATGATCAAAAGCCCAACTTGACAATTTGGTGGAAATGAAGGCAGAACCATTATCACTTACCAATGCATAAGGAGTTCCATACCTGGTGACAATGTTGCTTTCCAGAAACTTGATGACATCATCTGCAGTGCAAGTTTTGCTGCTGATAGCCTTAGTCCATCTGGTACAATAGTCAGTAATCATTAAGACATACCTATGGCCTGAGGAAGACGAAGGATTGATTGGTCCTATGAAGTCCATGCCCCACTGTGCAAATGGGCGCTCTTCCACCACTGGCTGCAATGGTTGTGCAGCATATTTCTCTCTGTTGGTAGCAACCTGACAGACATGACAACATTTAAAATGATCAGCCGTGTCTTTAAAAATTGTAGGCTAGTAATATCCTGCTCTGAGGATTGCATGTGTTGTGGCCAATGTTGATCCGTGTGCTGTTCCAAACTTGTCATGTAACTCTGTCAAAACTTTATTTGCTTCTGGTTTCTCCAAGCATCTAAGGTATATTCCTTCATAATTCTTCTTAAACAAGGTTCCTCCCTTCATCATATACTTCTGGGATCTTATCTTCAAGGCTCTTCTCTGTGAAGCTTGCATTCTTGAAGGACATCTTCCAGTGATCAGGATGTGCCTGATGTCTGGATACCATTCTCTCTTATCTTTCTCATTGATCACATACTGCTGACTGATAATGTTTGGATCTGTTTCAGATATCATCTGGCTCAGAGCTTGTCCTCTCACCAGCTTCATTGGTGTGATCTCCATGTCATATTCTTGTAATACAGTAATCCATTTGGCTCTTTTTTCACCAGGTTCACTTTGCATCAGCAGCATCTTCACTACTGCATCTGGTACCACAGCAATCACTTTGCTTTTTAGTATATAATGTCTGAATTTCTTTACTACTCTGACTAATGCAAGTGCCTGTCTCTCAACATCTACATATCTCAATTCAGCATCCCTGAAAGGACAGCTCATGAAAGCAATTGGTTTCTCTTCTTTCTCCTCATTTCTTTGAGTTAACATTGCTGCAGAAGTATGTTCTGAGGCAAATGAGTAGATGCAGAAATCTCTTGTATAATCTGGACTAATGAGGATAGGAGCATCTGAAATGGTCCTCTTTATATCTTCAAAAGTAGCCTTGGCTTCTGGTGTCCACTCAATTTGTGTATCCCTTTTCAACATGGCATTTAGTGGTCTGACAATCTCAACAAAGCCGGTGATGAACTTCCTCACAAAATTTATCTTACCAAAATAAGACTTAAGTTCCTTCTTGCTTCTTGGAAGTTGTAACTTCATAATAGACTCCACCCTATCAGGATCAATGATAATTCCATCTTCTGTGATCAGGTGGCCTAGTAACTTTCCTGTTGTGACTCTGAATATGCACTTCTTAGGATTCAAAGATATTCCATATTCTTCACATTTCTTTAGTACACTTCTGAGATCAGCAACATGATTTCCCCTTTCCTTGGAGAAAACCGTCAGGTCATCCATGTAGATGACTATACACTTTCCTATTAAGCCTCTGAAGGCTATGTCCATTGCTCGCTGGAATGTAGCTCCAGCATTTATGAGTCCAAATGGCATACGTCTATATGCAAATATACCCCACTTTGTGGTGAAGGCAGTTTTCAATCTGTCAATTTTATCAACCATCACTTGGTTGTATCCTGAAAAACCATCTAAAAAGGACATCATTTTGGCTCCATTTACAATCTGTAGAACTTCATCTAAGGAGGGCAAAGGATAATTATCCTTTTATGATGCTCTGTTCAGGTTCCTGAAATCTACACATAACCTGATGTCTCCATTCTTCTTTCTGACTGGCACAAGATTTGCCACCCAAGTGGAGTGCCTTACAGGAAATATTATCCGGGCATTTAACAATTTCTTAACTTCTTCAAGGATGATTGGTTCAAGTAGAGCATTGACTGGCCTCTGCTTCTGTCTGAAAGGTTTTGCATCTGGCTTGAGAGGTATAGTATGAGTTATGACAGAAGTGTCATATGTCTTTAGCTCATCATAAGTCCATGCAATTACATGTATGTAATCTCTAAGGGCCTGAGTTATTCCTTCTAACTCTTCTGGTGTACAAACCTTACCCAAAAAGATGTTTCTCTTGTCATCAGCTTGTCCAATATTCACTTGTGAATATTGACCTCCATCTACCTTAGGCAGATCCTTATGTTTAAGCATATTATCTAGATCAAAAGCTCTTTCTAATTCAATCATACCTTTGGGAATTCTGTTGCTAGGTAGCTCTAATATCTCATCTTCTTCCCAAACATGATCCTCCATACCATTCTCATCTATGATCTGAGCTTCAAATATGTCTCTGTTTGATATGAAGTCTAGAATGTGTTGATCATCATCAAACACCTGGAGATTAGTCACATTGTCAGGTACTGAAGGCACTGACACCAATTCTACTGAAAATCTCCTTAGACCAGATATAGACAGTGGTTCCAACATACTGGTGGCCTGGGCGAGTGCATCTGCCCTCTGGTTCTGTTCCCTTGGTATGTGAATGATATTAAAGGCATCAAAGTCTTCAATCAGGTCCCACACACGATGTCTGTAATTTGATAATTTTCTGTAGTTACAGGAGTAAATTCCTCTTACTTGCCTCACAACTAGTTCTGAATCCCCAAAGACATGCAGGATCCTTACTTTTTTCTTATGAGCAAACAACATTCCATGAATCAAAGCTTCGTACTCTGTGACATTATTGGTACAGGGGAACTGTAGTCTGTAAGCTGCTAAATAGGATTTTCCTGATGGATCAATGAGATCTATTCCTACCCTAGCACCTTGCTTAGATTTGGATCCATCAAACTTCAGGATCCAAGGTTTATTTTCAGCAGGACACTTATCCTCAGCAGGATATCTATTTGGTCCTCCTTTCTTCTTTGCAGCTCTGGCTGCTGCTCTGACTGATATCCACTTTAACTTAGGGATGTCATCATCCTCAAGTTTCTTCTTTCCTCTATTTTGTGAGCCTGATGACTTTTCTGTTTTCTCTTCTATGTCAGCAAGAGGATGATGTTTAAGATTTACAGCTACATGTCTCTTCAAAATGTGTAAACATAGTGAGCAAGTTGTTTCTGAGTGAGGCGCCTCATGCAGCCTACACCAACCTTTAATTAAAACCTCCTGGGGAGATTTACGCTGTCACGTCATCTTTTCTATTTCTTTTATCAGAAATTCTTCAAACTTCGTCAGGTCACTACCTTTGTCTTCATCAGACAACTCATAATCTGGTTCCATGAAGCAATCGCTACTAGGGGTGATCTTTTCTTTTTCTGCATCATTTATCTGGTTGGAAACCAGGATCTCTTCTACTTCCGGGATATGACCTCCATCATGATCTGTTAACTCTCCTGTTCCTGCAGAAGACAGATAAGAATTAGTATCGTCATCATCATCAGATGTAGCACTCACCTTGGAATGTGATGATGATGCTTCACTATATGTCTGCTCCAGTATCATCATGTCTAAGCATGTTTCACAAGTCTTTTCCGAGTGTGCTTTGCCGTGTAATCTGCACCATCCATCAATCAAAATGTCATTAACAGGTATATTCAATAATTGGCAACGTTTTACTTGAGTAGATAAATGCATCTCAAAATCTCTGAAGTGATCTATTTCGTTCTCATTATCTGGATCCTTATCAAATTCCATACTTGACATGTCCTCATGATAATCATCATCATAATGATGATGAACATCAAGCATCAGGATCTCCTCTATTTTAACAGTCTACAGCCTGATGCAATAAACTCCAGGTTCTACATTTACGTACATGATCTCATTCATTTTGTTGTATTCCGTGATCATATGTTTCATCTTAGGTTCAGCATCAATCCTGATATGATTAGGTATACCTTTCCATGGCAACCACATGTGACTGAAATCTGTGGACATATATCCGTTAAGCATTTTGGACCAGTCTCTGCTAAGCAACATCCCATAAGTATCAGGTATGTCAACTACCTGAATGTCAATGTAATACTGGATCCTAGGATCAGATGCTAGCTGCATGTGAATGTGAGTTAGTTCTCCTACTACACTTACTTCTGTCTTGTCCAGCTGAGTGACCTTCTTTAAGGATTTAGCCAGATGCAGTCCTAATGCGTTGCATATTGACAAAGGCATAACATTCGTTGAGGCTCCGAAATCCACCAGACAGTTGTGCAAGTTCTTGCTGAACATTCTTATGGTGAGGAGAAATGGAGGTGATTCAGTTTTATCTCTATACAAGGTCATGTGGGAGGTTTCAGCAGCTTGGACTATAGCTGACACTTTAGGCTTGATAATATTATCCTTAGCAACATGATCTTTGCCATTGGATTGACTTGAAAGATGACTATCCTCTTTAGGAGCAGGATCATCTAGTGACTTCATGAATGCCCTTTTGATGGCAGGAGTTTTCAGTAACTCCGATAAGGACAGGTTGATCTTGATTTTCTTCATTTCGTCAGCCAAATAGCTGACTAACTTGTCAGACTCTTGAGGTGCATTTACGACCTTTGTTACTGTGTTTTAAGGTGACAAGTACTAAGCATTCACCTTAGGGAACCCAGGGTTATTGTTAGCCTTAGGATCAGGAGGTGTGTTGAAGTTATTTGGAGGCAAAGATGATGTCAATGGACCCATAGGTCTGTTGGCACTACTTCTCAAGTTATAATTGTGCTTACCAGGATATTGCTGTTGGTACGCATGTACTTCCTCATGCTCTCTTGTAGGTTCATTTTCATCCTCAAAAGGAAAAACATAATTTGTTTCAAAGGTTAAAGCAGATTCTTCACAGGTCTGATCATAACTCGGATGAGGCTGATTAGTGTACGTTTCTAGCACAAAAGCTGAGTCATATCCACAAGGAACTATCTCATTTCCTTCTGCCTGAGGTGGATTTCCAGAAGTGTTAGACAATTCAGTCTGAAAGATGCTGGCAGCAATCCTAAACTGTGGACAATCTAATTCTGCATGTACATTGGTATTGTGGATCCTACACCAATTGGTAAGGCTTGCCTCAGCAAGATTGACTCTAGTAGTCTGTTTAGCTTCACCCGGAGGCTGATTGTCCAGGGGTGATGGTAATGAACCATTATTTGGCCTGGAGTTCCATATTCTAGGCTGTCTAGGAGGATTATTGTTAGTTCCACCATTATTGTTGAAGTTATTGTTGTTATATCCTCTATCAGGGTAGTTTGGTCTGTCATTAGAATAATTCCTATTCTGACCTGACTGTGCATAAAACCCTTGATTTCTCAAATGTGTTACTTCAGTGGTGAGTTTTCTCAACTGAGCAGAAATTTCTTTGATTTCTTCCTTTTCCTCTTGAGCTTTGGCAACTACATTTTCAGTCTAAGGCTTGAAAAAAGAAGATCCATGGTTACTGTTGGATAGATCAGTACCCTGAGGTGTCTGAGCATGTGCAGGATATTGTGGTAGTTGGCTATTTCCATTAGGAGGAGGCATAATGCTCAATGGAGGTACTTGCAAAGGTGCCGGCATGACTGCTGGAGGTATCACTGCTCCATTTGGATATTGTGCAGGATATTGAGGTGAATATGGTGTAGGATACTGTACAAGATATTGTGACTGCATGCCAGGCAAAGTAGGGAATACTATATTCGGAGTAGGAGCAGGTATCAACTGCTGATTTACCTTGATAGCTTCTTGAAAAGCTCCTGTCAATGTAGTGATCTCTGGATGTGTTCTCCTGATGAACATGGAAGTTAATGGATCTAGGGCTGAATAATAGATACTCCTAGCAGCAGCATCAGTTACTACATATGGGGCAACTAGCTTGGACAACATTTTCTAGAACCTAGCATTGAAATTAGCAATAGGCTCATTCTCAAATCTTTTGATTGTAGCAAACATGTGATAATTCATAGATGGATCAATAGGGACCTTGAACTTGTCAAGAAAAGCTTTCTCTAAGACAGCCCATGAACCAACAGAGGCTTGGCCCAGACTGATGAACCAATTATAAGCCTCTTCCCCTAAGGAAAAAGGAAACAATCTGCACACCACGTCCTGATGCTCTATTCTGGGTCTGCAACAAGCTTCCTTAAATGTCCTGATATGATCATCAGCATCTTGATAGGGATGGTATTTTGGGCAAAGTTTGTCCGGATTCTTTGGTAACTCATGATATGCATTAAAGGTCAAAGGTGACTCTACTGCAAAGAACGACATTGCAGCCTGAGGGGGCTGAACTGGTGGTGCAGCTGGCTGAGTTTGAACTAAAGGTATACCCTGGGGTTGAACAGGAGGTGTCACAGATATACCAGAAGGTATTTGCAAACCAACAGGAGTTACAGGAGGAGGTCCTAGTGAAGCTCTAGACGCACTAGACCCTGGAGTATGATGAATGTCTACAGTCTTAGGTCTGAAACCTCTAACAGGCAATTCTTCAAAAATTTCACTAGGTCTAGACCTGGTATTTATCCTGTGAGCCAGGATTTCTTGAATTTGAGGCAAATTGGCTGAAACTTTGCAAATATTGGCCGGATTCCACCGGATGAGGTGATAATTTGTGGTCAAATGGCAAATCAGACTGGATATTTATGAAATATTTGTGAAGATACTGTAAATATGATAGGATATTGGGGTATCATGACCTGTAGCACGAGATCTAAAGTGCCTCTGGCCTAAATTCTTCAAAATTTTGAACAAATTTGCGTATCTTTGGCCAATATTTGTGAATTCACAATGATCTACTGTAAAGCTTGCAATATTTACATGAGATCTGGAAATCTTTACATAGAATGAACATGTACCGACTTATCACAGTAAATATTTACGTAATTTACTGAAATTCACAGGTGATCTGAGGTTGCCTTATGCTATGCGTCATCAAACCTAAAAATAATGATGATGAGCGTGGTTTTCTATCCTTGGCCCTCCTAGCGCCAATTTATGTTGGTCATGATGTTAGTCACAAACAAACATAGAATAAAAGTACACATTAACCTTCATTCATCTTGAAAGATATAGTGAATTCAAAGAATTCATCATCCCAAGTCTCCGGTGATTAGGTCTTAATCGACTGACGTTACTTAGTAGTTAATGTGAGTTGTTGTTTCCATTTTGGGGCCTTACATGAAATTGTGCCATCATCATGACATTCCTGCAGAAATTCTTTATAGAGAAGTCAAGTTATGTAGTTATTTGATGAAAATATGTAGGAATACCTCGATCTTTACATGATATTTTCAATCGTGCATGTTTTTTATTCAAATATGCTAAATATTTGCAATTACCTACGAGATGTCCGCATATTTGCGTTATTTGCTTAAGGTTATCAATTATTTGCAATTGTGATGGTGAGATGCTCTGAAATTGAAAGAAATTAAAAGGAATACTTCTAATTATGTTGAACCTTTAGCTTTTGATCCACATACATGCTTGATACTGTCATGAGGAGAAGAAATCAAACCATATGTTCACCAGGACATTCCACAGCTAGACACAGTTGATGCAAACTTCAGAGGATAATGAATTAAAACAATACATGCAACATGATGAGCACTCCAAGGGACGCAGCAAATCAAAGCACATATCCAGAATTCAAACACAGATTACTCAGGATTTACGAAGATTTGTAATCAAATACTCTTCTCTTTCATTAAGTATGCAAAAGACATGTACATATACAGCAGCTTTGAAATGAGCCCTGAATATTTCAGTAAACGGATTTCAATTAAGTTTCGAATGAATATAACAAGGCATTCCACCACCTTTTATAGAATAAGGTGAGGAATCCGTTACAAGAGACTACGGATCTGATATGTCAATACAAATCAACGGTCATCATTTCATGACTTGTCAATTTTACAAAATAGCACAAGTTGCCAGCTGTCAACTATCTATATTACCTATGCAAAAAATTCCCCTTCATGATGTATCTTCATCATGCTCTTCAGCTGATTCATGCGGATCATCATCATGTGCATCGCTTTCTGAACCTTCGCTATCCTGATGATGATGCTGCTGCATATGGGGTTGCATGCTACTCTGGATCTGTTCATATGGCTGCACAACCTGATCTATTCCTCCGCCATCTTGAGTCTTTGCCTTGATAATGGTGTGCTTGTGTGCCTCATACTTATCCCTGCTATTATCCAACTTATTTTCTCTATCCTGCAATGTCTCACTGTAGGTTTCCATCTTGACCTTGATCCTCATCACCTTATTTATAATCTCCTCTGTCAAGTGGATGAGTGGACCATCCTCTTCCATCTGGAAGTTACTGCGTAGAGCCTTAAGGGCAGAATCTTCATCTTGATTCTCTATCTTCCCTTCCACTTTGCCCTCTAATGTTTCTAGCATGTCTGCCTCAATGCCCATTAAATCACGTAGCCTCATGCTGATCTCCCTCAACTTACTATTACATCTCTTGAGGACTCCGCATTCAAACTGTACATCTTTGTACCAGATATCCACTAACAATGCAGTATTATTATTCAATACCTACTTACTGATAAGCAGTTGTGGGTTTATCTTCCTTATTTCTCCCAACAAGCTGAGGACTTTCTCCAATTTATAAGACCTTTTCCCGGTCTGCATCTGCAATTTGTCCACCTTGGTTTTGGAGTCACTTAATATGCTCCATCTCTTCAAAGAACCCTTCATTATTTCAATAGCCTCATCCAATGTGGATGACATCCATTTCCTTATTACGGAAGCCTCATGTTTCATGAGGTCCAATTTATTTACTTCTTCCTGAGAAATGGCAGTCAATGGGACTGCAGCTTCACTTGTAGTATCATCAGGGTTGGTTAAACCTTTAATGTATGCATGCAACTGTGCAATGTGCTCTTTATGTTGCTTATTTTTCTCCTTCTCTCTTTTCACTTTCTGAATTAGAGAGTCTATGATGTCTTTTCCCTCCTGACCTTCCTGCTCTTCGTTGGCAAAACCCAAATCAACTGTGCTTATCTGGAATTCATCCACAGTGATTTTGCCTTTCTCCCTCTCTACCGCAGGTACAGCAATTTGTGCGGTCCTTCTCCCTGTCGCCGGATCTCTTTTGATGGCCGAAGTCATTCTCGCCTTTCTCCTGGGCTTCATTATATCCGCGGAGAACAGGGTGGAGACGTCGAACTCTTGGATTTCAAGTTCCTCCTCAACATTTACCTCCTTTTCTAACCATGGAGGCACCTGATCATGCTTTTCAGCATCATGATGCTGTTCACCCCTATCTCCTGTTTCCACCAACAAGCGTTGTGGAGATGGTGATTTTTCCTTTTCTCCCTCTTGATGCTCGCCTTGCTGCGGATCCTGTGGTGCCTCCTCTTGTTGAGGAACTTCCTTTTCTGGGGGAGCATCTTCTCTGTGTGGGGAACCCTGCGGTGTACCTGTATGTAAATCATGATGATCATGATATTTCTCCATCATTTCTTCACCTATCCCCAGTTCTTCCCCTTGTGGAGGTTGATCATCCTCCTTTTGTTTCTCTATTTCTGGTGGTATGTCCACTATATCTGATATCATAGGATCTGCCTGAGGTGATGGCATCTGTTCTGCAGCTGTTACTTGTTCTGTGCCTGCACTATCCACCTCGTGTGCCTTAGCAGCTGGACCCTCTATTTCTTCCTTCTTCTCATCAGCCTTTATTTCTTGGACCTCCACTATAGCAGGTCCTGCTGATGTATCTTGTGGGCTTTGCTAGCCTGATTCAAGAGCATGGCCTTCTACTTCTGCCATCTCTATCTCCTCTATTAGGTGGCCCTTATCAGGTGATCCTGCTGGCTTCTCAGGACTTGCATCCTATTTCTTTGCCAAATCTACCACTACAGGACTTGTCACCTCAGCGATCAATGTGTCCAACCCTATGTCCTGAGCTACCTGCTCCGGGCTCTTTTCTTGTTCCAGGCTCTTTTCTCGCTCCGCTTCTGCTTGTTTCATCTCCTCAAGCACTGATTAGACAGATGGAGGCTTGTGAGGAGTCACACTGATGCCAGCAGCCATTGTTTCCATTTCTTGTGCAGCCACATCCTGCACCACCTCATCATCAGACAAGTTTATTGTCTAGTCTAGCGAGACATGCCTTTCCGCTTGTGTCTGAGAGGTTTCCTTTTGTTGTTCTTCTGCCAGTTCAGTTTTGAACTTGACAATGGTAGGAAGTGCAACGTTATGCTGAAGTTCCTTCTGCACTTCACTACCTGCCCCCTATAATTGTGCAGGAGGCTGACTTATCTCACCTCTCATGGAGGTTCTTGGTTTCTTAGGTGTGGTGGGAACCAACACCTACTGAGCTCTCCTCCTCTTCTTCAGGCTCCTCCTCCATGAGGATAGCTTTGCCTGGTTGTTTGGATGACTGACCCACCTCTTGGGTCTCTGTGATTCCAGCCTCTGATGTCTTAGTTTTCTTGGGCTTTGGAGGAGAATCTGATTTTGATCCTGATTTGGCTGTCTCCTCCGTCGTGAATACTGCCCTATCAATTATGACCCCTTTGGGTCCTTTTTCCACCTTCTTGCCCTTTGGGGCCCTTTTTCTAGGCTGCTGTGGTGGAGGGATCCTTTCTCCCTTAGTCTTCCTCTTCTCCAGCAGGAAGTCATCATATTCATCTGCAAGGATGTCCTGCCCCTTCTTCTTGTTGTCCACCGTGATGGCAACACCCTTCTTCTTCAATGCCTCTACCTGTGCATCTACCCAAGCTTGGGTCAAGTGTAGGGTTCTGGCAAAGAATGGGTCTAAGGATATATCCTCCTGCATGGTGAGGTCAGGTGCAGAGATGGTATCATTGTAAATCTTCTTCTGCTCATATTCATCTGCCATTATCCTGCCGTCATCACTCTTCAGCTGCTGAGGGAGGGATATGCAATCAAATGTTCTGATCTGGTTCAGAGTCAACCTCTGATACCTCCTCCTCCTGGGTTCTGCCTCATCCTCGCAGTCAGCCCAAAAATCTTCTAGGTGCCTTTGGTGAATAGGCTTTCCTAGGATCTTCTGCATTCAGCCGTAAGGATCATATGGTCTCGTTACTGGGAAGGGTAGTAAATTCATCTTATTCAGGGTGACCATCACCTTCTTTATATTGTCGAAGTCAGGGCACATGTAGTTGCCAATGCTGACTGGGAACAAAATTGGTGGCAGCTTCTTGGCATCCTTATACATCTGTATCATGGTGGAGCCCTGCCTGATAAATTCCATTAAAACTACTGCATCAGTAGGATATCTCGGTAGCATCAGGGGATGTCCTTCAAAACCTTCTATCCTAATTTAGGAAAAGGTGGCAAATTGTATGTACCATGCCCCATGTCTGTATACTGCCTCTTGAGCCTCCATGCTCAGTCTTTTAGTTCTGTCATCTTCCATGGTCCTTACCAGATGCATAGAAAATGCATCATTGACCAGTTTGTAGTCCTTGATATAGTTGGTTCTTTGAAGCTGGGGATGATGATCCTAGATATATGCTGCATTTGTGCCCGTCAGTTTTCCATCCATGACCAGGGCATCAAAAGTGCCTCTATAAGCACAGGAATAAACAATATAAGAAGTCATGTAGAATGCACAATCTGAACCTCCCAGGTTCATCAGCTGCTCATGCAGAGCATCGCTTATTATTTGGCCCCACAGTGGCTTGATGTCTGCATACAGGCACATCATTATTATGCCATACATCCAATCTCTAAATTCTCTAGTATCAGGCTGGCGAGTCACCCTGTTCAGTAGGGCAATCACATACTGATACTCCTCATTAAAATCAAACTTGAACATGTGCACAGGAAGCTTGGCCGCTGCATTGTATGTGCTGTTCTCAACCTGCCAAGCATACATGTTCTTTCTGGCCGCCTTCTTGTTGGCCTTGTATTCTCTTTCAGACTTCTTCAAGTCTACACTCTTTACCTTACTGCCCATTGGCAGTCCAAATGTCCGGGAGAGACCTTTGATGGATAGGTCTGCATACACTCTCCCATGCTTCACCACCTGCCTCGTTTGAGGGTTATAATTCTGGGCGCATTCAATGACTAGCTCTGAAGACTCCATGGAGTATGGGAAGCCAGCAGCGTTCCACACACCTGATACAAACACTGCGTCCAATACCGGACTCTTATCTTGTCCATCATTCAGCTTGGCTGACCAAGCCTCCAGGTTGGTAATCCCCTGATGGGTATCTGTAATTGCTCCATATTTGAACAGGACTCCTCTCTGAGAAGAGAACATAGGCCTACTGAATTCCTCCTGATTCTTGACTAAGCATTTTTCAGCCATGGGTACCTGCAATTAACAACATTTCTTCTCACAACAGGGATATGCATGCATACATATTGCAAATATCATGCCTATTGCATCAATTTCACATTACTTACTTATATGGATACACAACCAGAACTTACAACATCATTTAGCAATAACATGATGAGGGTTTCATTTCACTTACCTGGTTATGCAGATTTTCTTTATACCAGTATATCATCAAGACGCTCTTAATTCAACTGCTGATCACTTCCTTCCTTCTATTTGTGAGCTCGAATTGCGCAACGGTAGCTGTTATGCGGATATGGAGGCTGGTGCTCTTTAAAACAATTTTAACACAGGTAAATGTAACAATGGCAGTTGAATTACCTTTTAACCTCGCAGTTAGGGTAAATTTAGGGCAACTCTGACAAGTTAGATTGCAATCTTTGATCATTCGTGCGAAAACTCAGGATCTCGACAGGTATTTCATTGGGTTCCAGGATCGGCAGGAATCACCTACCATATCTGCACGCATTTAATGATAATGGTGGCAAAGGGAGTGGGGACTATCCATATGACGGGATATCATGAGGGTAGGATGATACTTCACAAATATCGGGTTGAGTTTCAATATCATCCTCCCTAGCATTGGAATTATTATCGCTACAAGATTCGGGTGATAATGCACCCTTTGTTTACATTTTAGCACATCAGGAGGATATTTCGGTTTATCGGGTGATGTTTCAAAACAAAATGATGATGATGAGCCAAGCTTGCTCATCCTCCTTTCTGAATATCAGGATGACTTCATCATGATATTCGTTCTTTGTATCGGAAATGCTTCTTGACGTCATCGTCATATTGGGCGAACATGATCATGTTTACAAAATATCCTATCAAAATGTAAATATGATGATGATGTCATCATGATGTTTGTTTCTTCGTTTATCGTATTCAGATGATGTCATCAGGATGTTTGTTAAGGGTGATATTTCGCGTCAGGATGATATTAACGAATATCGGGTTACTTCCCAAAACATGATGTTCGCGGTATAAAAGACCGCTTGACGGGAAAGACTTACTACCATTTAAGGTTGACGTCAGGATATTTGAACTGTAGGATATATTGGAGGATGTTTCAAATATGATGATGATGTTCAAAACATGACTGGGATTATAAAATATGACCACCCCCTTTGGCGAATATCAGGTTTGACCAAGACTTTGACTGTTCATAACTCTCACATCCTGGTGAATACCAGGGTGATGTAAAAGGCAAACCTGCATGAAATTTAATGTTCTTCCAGAATATGAGGTCACCAACAGGAAATGTGAATTTTGACAAACTGACCTCACAATGATGACTTACCTCATCCTGACTCAACGTGATGATGCACTTGACTGATTTTTACCAAACCGCCAGAAAGCAAGAAACACAAACCAAGCAAAAAAAAGTTGGGTCCCTGTTTTGTCAAGTCAAAATGGGGCGTGTTGTGTAACCACACAACAATCCCCCAAATCCTCCACCCCTCCAACACCACCATCCAGTCCCACACCTATCCTTAAACCCATCTATGAACCATCACTACCTAATCCCATCACCCACCTATCCAATCCTAATCCCACATCATCCACCATCATTATTCATCCATTATATTGTTCTTCAACCCATACACTCATGAAGGATGCCATCCATTGGCTATTAGCAAGGAATCAAACACCCTCATGCAATCCAACACCCACCAAACCTCTTGAAGAATCCCCTATCATAAGTCAAGAACCATCATCTAGCCATGTTCAAGAACCCATAAGTCAAGCATCTATCGCATCCATCCAAGCACCTATCACATCCATCCAAGCACCCATCACATACATCCAACTCACTCCCACTTCTATCCAAGCACATGAGCTATGTCAAGAATCAAATCCAAAGCATGTTGAAACATCAACCCCTTCTCCTAATCAAGATCTAACCATCCCATCTAATCCCGTCCCCGATCCCCTCCCATCTATTGGTCGACTTATTGATCTCACACCTTCTTCTACCACCCCTTTACCATCCCCCACGAATCCTTCACCTCCATCCACCAACCCCATCCCAAATCCATCCTCCTATTCACTTAGACAAAGCACTTTCATCCGTGGTGACTCCCTCATAAGAGGTGAACAACTTCCATCCACCACCTATCTTTCTCCAACAAATAATGGACTCTCATCTTGTTTCCAAAGCACCAAACATCCCATTGCATGTCGCATGCTCCAACATATGAACTATCAAGGCAAAGGCTTAGGCCTTCACGAACAAGGCATCTTGGAGCCCATCCACACCACATTCCATCCATCCTCGCATGGCCTTGGCTATACATCCCAAGGCAAACAATCTAAACATGTTGATACCATCCACCCACCTTCCAAAATCCATTCATCCAATCCCAAACATGGTGCATCTCATTACACCCCCAAAACATATGTCGCCATCCCCCCTCCATCATCCTATCATTTGCAAAAGCATGTGACCATTCATCTCCCTCCATCAAATTTACCTCCACTACTTCCAACTCCAAATATTCCTATTAAGTCCACTTTATCTCCTATCCTACCAACTCCTAATATCCCCATCCTTAAATCCCCTCATTCATTTATCCATAAATCCATTTTTTACCCTTCCACCCATCAACCCCCTAAATTTCCCAATCAAGACCAACAAAGGCACACATCTTTCAAATATGAAGCTTCCCCCAAATCCATGGGATTCAAAAGTAATAATTTGAATGCCTCAACTCATAAAGCACAAAAGCCTAAAGATGTTATCCCTTCCAATCAAAATGAAAAATCCCAAAGGCTATCAAAGCCCACACCATCACAAGAAAAAGCAAAAACAAAATGGTGTGGGTCCCCAAACAAAGATCACTCAACTTTAATGAGGCATCCACCTCCCAATCTACTACAAAATCCCATAATTCCTAAGTCCATTTGGGTACCTAAAACCCCAAATCAACCATCCACAAATCTCCTATCCCGATCCCCATTACTCCCAACTCCACATCCAAAATACAAGCTTCCAAATACATCATGGTGTGTGCAGCAGTTGGTCTTGGTTCCCCTCCACCACTTAACATTCCCACACACCCCCATGTCTCCATCTTTCATTCATTATCCTACATATCTTCCCCATCACATTCCTATGGTCCATGCTTTTGCATAATCCACATCATTATCCACATAATCCACATCATAATCCATTATCCACCATCCATTCCATCTTCTCCTATCTACCAACAATCCATGCAATCACCATCCAAAATGCTATCCAACATGGTACCGTCTCCTCCTTGCTATGGAAATAGACACTAGAGTCCCCATTCCATCAAAAAAGCAAAAAAAAATCAAAAAATCAAAAATCAAGAAAATAGTAAAGAGAAAAATCCGTCCAATGGTGAAAACCACTCCGTGTGACATCTTGGGCAAGTACCATGATGAAAACCCCTTGTGGGCATCATGTGTGTTCCCTTCTCCATCCATTTTGTATCCCTACACTTGGGGGCAAAACCATCTAATCTCCACATCCATAACATCCTTTTGCATATCCTATCCATGTATCCTTATCTTATCATATTCCTATCCACCATCCCCTGTTTATCCTATCATTCCCCATCCATTCTATCCACTATATCCTCCTCCTTAGATCTTGATGAAGACAAGGGGAAAAATATCAACAACATGCTTTGGAGACCTCTTGGAATACTCCCTTTGTAAGTACATCCTCCATCCATCTACCGCAAAGACCATCCATTCAAACATGAGCCCATCATACAAAATTCTTTAGGCATTGGGGCATATGATTCACCTAGCCCTTGGAGAAAATCCTTATCCCCATCTCCTATCCATCTATCTTGCATCCATATCTCTATCTTCCATCTATCTAACATGCATCCCTATTGCTTGTCCATTCATCTACCACAAATCTCCTATCCATTATCCTTTCATCGCCAATCCCCCTATCCAACCCCATCACCTTCACCTCTAGACTTGATGTTCCCTTGTCATTGTTATCTAGCATAAAGGCTATCCAAACTAAATCCAATGCAACCATCATAATAAATCATTCCCTTTCCAAAATCACAAAAATCCAAAAAAATCAAAAAATCCATAAATTTCCAAAAAAATATCCATCACAAAATCAACATTGCTCCATCAACATTTCATCATCTTCCAACATCCTCAAAATCACCCAAATCATCCAACACATCATCATCAAACATCATCACATCTATCCTAAACCATCCCACATCATCATCACAAATCAGAACTACATATCATCATTACCTGCATCTTAGTGTGCTTTGATCCCGTGGATACAGGGTATGTAGGCAGTTTGGAATATGCAGAAAGTTTCCAGTACTCAGGTACACAAGATGCACCCATCCAACCCACTGAGCTTACACTAAATCCAAGCATCGCATCACCTATCAAAACATCATCCCTTAACAAAAATCATCGACTATCAAATCAGCATCAACCACAACTTGTCACCATCATATCTTGAGCCAATCTTACAACATCAACTAAACATGATCCAATCATCAATCGATTCTTGCCTTAGGATATATCATTCCTACGATAGGTAGAATCTATCCAATCATCATCCATCTTGGCAAGAGAGACAATGGCTACTTGTTGGTTTGTTGATCTTTTTGTTTTTTATTTTTATCTTTTGTCCTATTCAAAGATCACATCAAAGCTACCTTGATCTCACTATATCATGGTATGTGGCAAAAACATCTAGAATGGGACATAGTCTTGCTTTTGTATGCTGTGCTTGTGGGTTGTTTTCATTACTCCAAGCTAGTATTCATATCTTGTTGATCATAGGGTTGGTTCTAGCATATTGATCTCCTTGTACATCTAAGGTTCATCATACCTTTTGTGTACTAAGGACTTATGCTATGAGTTCCCTTCCCTCATCAGGACAAGGTTGTACTATCTTGGTCATGCATGGGATCATCCCTTTGTTTGCGTGTCTAGTCCATGCAAATGTTGGCTAAACATCATCACCCTGGTCTTCTATACCTTGGTGAAAATATCCACTTTGCTATATCAAACCTAGGATTGCTCTAAACATTTTTCAGCACAATGATCATCCACCAATCAATCTCCCACCATCATCATTATTTCATCTCACCCCTTATCCTCCAACCAATTATACCAATCTCCTCCATCCATTTCGAGAGCATAACCGTGTTCTTGCAACCCGCCTATCCTCTCAAGGGGGCATCACCTTTACCAATTATCCCCAAACCTTAGCCTATTCTTCTAAGACAAAATCTTTTTTCTATCCAATCCAACTCTATGTTTGCACTTCTTTGAAATGATGTTACTTAGCCGCAACACCATCTCAAAGAGTGGCAAATGTAGACACCTAAAATTGACTTGCTCTGCAAATCAATTTCCTGTATCTTCCCTAACCATCTGTCTATCCCTTGTGATCAATTAATTTATTTAATTTATCACTTTTACCTTACAACTATATCCTCATTTGATTAAATAAATATTCACAATATTTATTTAGTTAAATTCTCCTTTTCCCTAATCCTCATTAATTAGATACATCATGCTTATCTAATTAATCTAGCCTACTAATTGACCTACCCTACCCTACCCTAGCCTACCTCATCCTAGCCCTAGGATCAATTAAGTAAAACCTCTATTTAATTAGTCCTAACCTCTCTTTTGGGTGGTCAAACCTAGTTTAACACCCTTCCCCACATCCCCCAAATTAAAAATTCAAATAAATCACACATCACATTTACTTCTCTTACACACCCCTTACTTCACCTATCCTCATTCATTACCTCTTATCCCCAAATGAATTCTTAATTCATTTCCCATTCCCCAAATGAATTTTTAATTCATTTCACATTCTTTCACACCCATACCTCATTTATCACCCCTTTTCCCAAAATGAATAAAAGATTTACTTTTATTCCTAGCCCTTGATCTCATCTTTCAATCTTCACCCTCCATCCTCCTTTCAGAAAATCTATAAATGAGACCCTCCCAAAGCCATTTGGGGAGAGACTTCTTCATGCATCAAACCTCTACCAAAAACTCTCCACAACCTCCTCATCATGCCATCATAATGTCAAAATCTTGCCTCATCTCCATCTAATCTATCTAAATCCACTTGTCTCTCATCTACATTTGTGTTGAGCATTTGAGCAATCCACATCTACACACTAGTCTTGGGTAAAATCGGAGGAGACTATCGGGTGCAACTCCTTCCCTCTTGGATTTGTGAGTTCATTATGAAGGTATAATCATGTATTTTTGCATTTGATTTGATCTAGCTTTCATTTTGATTTCATTGATCACACATATCACTTCGATATCCTAAATGCCTTAATGGTTATCGATATTTTTTTTGATCATCGTGACACGTTTTGGTCTCACGCCAAAGTGCCTTATCTATTCAACTTTTATGGTATCGATGAGACTATTGAATTTTTTGGGTGTACGGCACTAAAGTTGGTGCTAGTTTAGTCATTATAATTGGTGCTATAGGTGGCACTAAAGTCAGTGCTAATTTGGGTGCTAAAGTCAGCTCTAATTTAGGCACAATTTGGTGCCTAATTTAGCACCTACTTGTTCTGATCGGTGCAAAAAATGCCAAAAAAAGTGCCATTCCGATAAATAGCACTGACTTTTTTAAAAAATTGGAGAAAAATACATTAAAATAGTGGGTGGAAGTAAAAAATGGAGCAAAAAAAGGAGGTAATCACAGGTATTTGTTGTAGTGTATTTATGGATTTTTGGTGTCATATTTTACTTCATGAGATTTCCAATGCTTCAAATGGTTTGTCAAACAAACACTTGGATCAAAAGTTATGGCTCCCAGAAGTTGTGTTACCAATACACCTTGAAAAGTTGATGAAAATCCGTTTACGAATTTTTGGTGTCATATTCCACTTCATGAGCTTTCCAACACTTCAAATGGTTCATCAATTAGTGATGAGGATACATAGTGTATAGGTTAGAGCATAGGATTTAAATTATTATTTTAATATTTTAGTTTTTATCCTATGTAAAAAGTCTAAAGCTAAAAGTAAAGGTTAGTTTCCTAGTTGTTAGGAGGTTAGTTTTATTTAGCTAATCGTTAATTAGTTTTCATAAGATAGAAAATTCTTATTATCTCCACTTCAAGTTAAGATTTGGATGATATTCTAAATCCTTTAATTTAGGCATATTCATGCCTATATAATATTGTATTATTCTCTTCACGTACATATTGGAAATGCAAGTTTGCAATGTTAATATTCTACAGAGATTATTGTTTCATTTGTAGAATCTAATCTCTATTTGTTTATTTTTATTTGCTTGTGATTTCATATCAATTCATATCAAAGCATTCTCTGATCCATGGGTTTGAAATGTTCTTCCAATCTATTTGATTTAATTATTGAAGCTTTCATCAATATGAGCTGATTTTGAAAGTTCTCTTCATTTGCATATGGAGAGATTTTTCATCAAAAATATTTTGAAAGTACTTTCTTGTAGAAATATTGTTCTTTTACTTATTTTTGTGAAATTGCTTTCAAAATTTGTGTTCTTTCATTAACAGCATTTTACATACTCAAAATATTGAAAAATGGTTTCTCAGTTTTGAAGGTCTCCATGTAAGATTTCTAGAACATTTTACGATTTCAAATTTCATTGAGATTTGAAAAAGTTATCATGTTTTTAGTATTGTTGTTGCAGCTAATGAATACAAATGGAAATAGGCAGTTTTGTTTGTTGTTTTTAATCCAAAAACATGGTATTTGAGTCTGTTTAGGGGAAGATTGGATTTGTTAATGTTCTATTTTTTAAATGTTTAAATCTGCCTCTCCACTATACATTCAAGGATCTAGGGTCGAGTGGCGAGCACTATCATACCCTAGGTCACTTAGAAATGTAGGGAAACATGGATTAGGGAATTTATTTATCAATTTTCCTTCTCTTGTGCTTAATTGACCATTAAAACCCTAATTATGCAAATACAACAACAAATTGATGAAAAATAGAAAAAGCTCTTGTAGACAGGAATAAAATACCAAATCACAGAGTACCTATTTTTGAGGTTCTGAAGCGGAATAGTCAGGGACACTAGAGTAGGTGCCCAAGTCCAAGGTACCAGTTTCTTTGCGGAATCTGGGCCTGCTTCCGGCACTCATCAGCCCTGTAACTTCTATTTTTGGAGATCTATCTACAGAGGATACTAGAGCGAGCGCCCAAGTCCTAGAAGTGCTTAGGTGTCCTATTTTTCTTCAGATCTTGAATCCTTGATGTCTGCCAATCCTTCCTACAACTCCACTTTTCCCAAATACGACACCTATAACCTACAATCACAAGACTTGGTTTGGGGGTTGTGGTGTCTAGAGGCTTGCCTCAGTCAAGCCCCAGAGGACACTTAAGTCTCCAAACACTGTTTTCAGATAAAGAGTGTGTGCCCTTGTGAGGTAGAGCCAAAAACCAAAGGAATCGATGATGAAAACACAATATTATGTCACCTTGTAGTGAAGATATCATGAGAGGAAGATGCTCTTCATTCCATGATGAAATGGATGCTCAAATCTACAAACAAACACATAAACCACACAAATCTTCTCTTGCAACACAATGAAAGCCTTAAATTACCTTGAGAACACAATATCTTGCTAGTAATCATCTAGTCTCTAAATGAATGCCTAAACATGCTTATATATGCAACTACAAACACTCCCACCAATATTTTTGAAATTCAAACTTACCATGTCAGAAAAGGGACATAATAATGGTCACAAACAGACACCTAGAAATTAGGGCTGCCCCAAAATAGGGTAGGACTAGGGTGCAGACACCCAAGTCCTCGCCCCTATTTTGGGTAGGGTACAGCTCAAGGGATCCTCCTAGGTCTAGTTTGCCATGGAACCTAGGTCTCATTCCATCAAGATGCCAAAATATGACCTAAGATGTCCTAAATGCATGCTAAAGACCTGGGAGCTAAACCTTATGAGGGAAAAGCCCCCAAGGGGATATTTTTTGACGTTACTGTTGACCCATTTTCCCCTCTCCAGAGCTAAACAATTGAACTAGTACTTTTCCTTGAAAATCCTTTGGAAAATGTTCCTATAAAGATTAAGGTGCCAAATTTCCAAAAAAAAAGCCTTGCCTAAAAAACCTTACCATTGGAAAGAGCTTGAAAAAATAGGTAGGTTTGCTTTTTACATCACCCTGAAATTCAGCCAAATAAAGAAGTTATTTATGGTCAAAGTTTTGGTCAACATATAGTTCAAATGTTCATTGGCAAGCTTGCAAAATCTCTATCGGCCTTAGAAAATGATGAAAAAAGTGAGTTTTGTGCATTTCTGCATGTATATTTGGTCTATACAATGGAAATATACAAGGAAAATTATACAAAGAAGGAGATACATTACAGGAATATTCCCTCAATATATATCAGGTTTCAAATGCATATTATGTTGTATGTTTGCACATGCAACGAAAAGATACAAAGTTTGACATACAAGTGCATCCGCTACAGTGGAATGTACATTCGGCCTTGTATGTTTCTTTGTATATTTCGCTTGTATGTTTTTCACATACAAGCGAAACATACAGAGAAACATACAAGGCCGAATGTACAAGAGGTGGGGCCCGCGCACATACAAGGTCAATTGTATGTCAGAGATACAAGGGACCTTCGCCTAAGATACAAGTCAGAGATACATTTGCCATAGTGGCTTGTATATTTTTCTTTGTATGTTTTTACATACAAAGCCGATATACAAAGGTTTACATACAAACCAGACCCGATTACTTTTTTAACTTGTTTTATAAACTTTTGGGGTCCGCCTTGTATATGGACGATTGTATATGGCGATATACAAGTCAGAGAGACAAGGGTTGTATGCAAGACGGACTTGAATCAAAGATCAAATTCAACATATCTAGGTCTCGGGTCCACCTTGTCTATGTATAAGTGTTTTGTATATTTGTACATGCAAAGAAATATACAAAGAAAGGTGATACAAGCCGGATCCAACCCAGCAGTCAAAGCAATTAATAAATTTTGGGGTCCATGCCTTGTATATTGGGTGCTTGTATATCATACAATATACAAGAAAACATACAAAGGAGGTATACAAGCCAGATTTCAACATTTTTTTAGGCTATTTCATAAAATTTGAAGTCCGTGGCTTGCATGTACAATTGTGCTTGTATATTGCAATATGCAAAGGGAAGATACAGTTTTCAACGATGCTCCTTGAACTAGCTCAGCAACGAATAAGGTAGTGCCATGTGGCAGCAGACATACATGCAAGTTAACATACAAATGGTGGGGCCCGCGAACACAAGGGCAATTGTATGCATATACAAATTTGAAACATACAAAGTCATTTCAAACCAAATGTACAAAGTGCCATGCATATGCAAAGGGAGTTGCAGAGGAAGTTTTGGATGCCAATTTGAGCGGCAAATGCAAGCGATATATACACAGATGCAAAGCGATATATACAGGTAGTTGACCAAAACTTTGACCACCTGTATCTCCTTTGTCCTGGTGAATTTTGACATGCTGTAAGAGACAAAGATGCATATTTTTGTCCCCTCTTTCATTTGGTAAGGTTTTCAAGAGTTTTAATCACTTTTCAATTTCAAATCTGGAGTCACATGTTTTGAGCGGTGAACATTCCAGTGACTACTTTAAGCAGATGAAGATATTTTCGGCATTCATTGTTGTACCATGATGAGGCAGCTCGCATTGATGGTAAAAGATATTTCCCCACCATCCTGTCTCAGGTATTTTTCATATATGTGTTGCTAAGAAAGGATGAGTAAGCTACTTGCCTTAAAGACTTGAAAATATCTTCTATTTGCCCAGTGCCAGATATTCGACGCCATAACTTCTGCAGCTAGATAGTCATTCATGCGAGGATATTTTCTGAGACAGCTCTTAGAGTGATTTTTGCAACTGACTTAGGGTTAGTTTGGAATGCTATATATATGCATTCATATGATGTAAATGAGGTTGGAAAATATTTAGCATTCAGGCTTTCTATTTCCAAACAGAGCCTTCTATACTGTAACTATGCCTTCCCACTGAATATACTCAAGTTATTTTGCCTCTTTGGACTGATTTCTAGTCCTGTGTGAATCTGCATATGGTTGTTTGTGAATGTCTCTGTTCCTCTCTATCATCTAGTTTCTCACCTTTGTTGGGATCAATTGAATCTGTGTATGTTTGCTTGTTATATTTGGTTATGCTGTGCATTTCCTTAGTATTGTGAGGGTTCTTTTATTAAACTTGGTGAATCACCCTTTGTTTTCAAGCTTTTTGTTTCGTCCTTCACTTTAAAGCATTCCTTCTCCCTTTTCCTCTTAAGATTCAGTAGTTTTAGGTGATAACTAGTTAAGGAAGCTAGCCTTCTCTGGAGGTCTGATCTCATTTAGCAAAGTCCCACACTTAGAGATCATTCCCATGTTACTCCAGATTGCTAAGGTTTCACAACTGTACGCAAGGGTGCAAATCTGGGTGATAACAAATTTGGCATGTCCGGTGGGACCAGAGTCAGAACATAATCAAGATAACAATCACTATTGCTGGTTTTGATGTGTAGCTAATGATTATAGACCTTTAGAGGTTAAAGTTTGCATATCTGGCGACTCACACTGAGGAAGAACAAGCAAGATAGTCCTGTTTATACATGTTTTATGAGAAAGATTCAAACTAGGAGTTCGAGCTCATTTGAATATTTGCAGCTGTCTTCACCTAGAAGGCAGAGCAGAGTTGTAGTAAGAACCTCAACTTCTAAAAGGATACAGTCAACTCCTCCAAGTTTCAGGCCGGTTGCACCTATAGTCCTTGCTACAGTCCAAACTATCCTACCTCTAGCCATCCCAATGGCGAGAAATCAGCCATTCGTGGCTTTTGATGGGGACATCCCTTTAAATTTAACAATACATGATGTGATACCCATGGAAGCTTTGAAGAGTTTGCCTTATTTCACAAGGGAAAATCAAACTACCCCTATTGAGCACATCAAAGACGTGGCTTCTCTATGTGGAGTACATCACATCACCCAATAAAATGTAGCCATCAGGCTGCTGACTACTTATTTCAAGGGAAAAGCATTATAATGGTTTAGGAGCCTACCAGTGTAGACCATTACAACCTGGGATGATCTAGGTGATAAGTTAAATAAGCAATTTCAGGATAAATTAGACAACTTGTCACTAGTTGAACAGATGACCACCATAAAGAGAGCTCGTCAAGAGCAAATGATGGACTTTAACTTCAGATTCCAGAAGACATGGGACAAAATTCCTGCCATGGTAAGGCCTTCAGCTGAATATGCATTCTTGTATTTTTTGAAAGCCCTGAACAATGATATTTCAGTAATGATTCAATCATTAGGAGGTACTAGTTTGCCTACTGCATATGAAATGTCTATTAGGGCAGAGAATAATCTAATTCAGGCAAGAAAAATAGTACCTAGGCCACCCATGCCCATCTTCCCTGAAATTCAAGCTTCCATGCCTTTACCAATTCCATATTTCACCCCTTTACCTGTTACTACAACACTACCAAGTACTGCCAACTCTAAAGTTGCTACTTCTAGCTCATCACAAGAATTAAAGGATATTAAAAATAGCCAACAGAAAATAGAAAATATTTTGCAAACTTTTGGCAATGAGCTAGTGAGCATTAAAAAATAGCAATCCCAGAGCAGGCAATCTTACCAGTCACAACCTCAAGGGCAAAATCAGCAACCATATCAAGGCCAAAATTAGCCTTATCAAGCTAATAGGCCTTCGTATCAAAGTAACTACCAAGGTGCCAGACAGAATGTAAATCAAAGGCCTTTTCAGCCTTATAATCCAACACCTATTAACGCAGTAACAGACCTTGTCCCTACTCAGAACAATCTTGCAGCTGAGTATGAATGGTGCTATCTATGTAATCAACCACACAGTCAAGCAGCCTATTCAAATGGAGTCATAAATCAAGCTTTAATGGTGCAAAATGTTGCAGTCCCACAATTAAATACACCTAATGATAGAGTTGTACAATAGCAAGAACAACCTCAGGGAGATTCTACTTTCATGAACTGGCAAGAAGTTGAGTTCTGTGGCATAAACAGTGATAACACCTCAGTTGCAGTAAATACAAGAGCTAAGAAGAGGGGTTACGAGATTGAACAAGAAGCAAATAAAGGAAAAGCACCTGTTGATGCTTCTATACCTCAATTTCCCCATATTCTACAAAGAAATACTTTAGCAACGGCAAGGGAAATGCCTCATTTGCAAGCAGAGGTTGCTACTACAAAAGCACAACAAAAGGTAAGTGTCACTCCACCTTTCAATATTATTGAAAATATGAAGAAGATGAATGTGATAATGTCTATGTGGGATTCTTTAGCCATCCTAGGCCAAAAAGATATATTGCAATCTGCCTTGTCTGATTTGAAAGTATCCAAAGATACGACTATTGACCCAAATAGGGTTGTCCTCACCAATTCATCCTAGGATAACAACAAATAGCTAAACCACTCCCATTCTATGTATCATTAATAATTGGAGACAAATTAGTACATAATTTCATGGTGGATAGTGAAGCAAGCAGTTTCGTGATGCCTAAACAAATTGAAGACCAATTAGGGCTCAAATACCAGCCTCTTGAGAAGGGTGTACTCCAATTAGATGGCACATCTGTTAATACTGTGGGTGTAATAAAAGACATAGGCCTCACTCTGCATACTTGCCCAAATGTTTCCATTTCACAGGAGGTGTTCATCATAGATTTACCTCCTTATTTTGCCATGTGCTTATCAAGAGAATTTACAGCCAAGATAGGAGGATATTTATCCTTAGACTGGTCCCACATGTTTTATAGGACCAGATATGGCACCAAAGTAACTTTAAAATCTAAGTTACTTTCAAATCATCACATAGAGCCTTACACACCAAGTGTTGTTAATGCAAATTGCATTATTTCTGATGATCCTGAGCTTGTTGCTGCTCAAGAACTACAAGCTGAAAGCACCAGAGGTACTCTTAAGGGAGTGGTCCTTAGAAAATGTTATAGATGATCCTGAGGCACATATTCAAGAAAATGGTATGGGGGTTTACATACTACATGAATCTGAAGCAGTAATACCAAATCTTGTAAAAGATGTAGAACAACAGACAGAGCAACAAGGAGAAGTATGGAAAATTTACTTTGATGGCTCAAGGAGTAGAAATGGATTTGGTGGTGGTGCAATGCTTGTATCTCCCCAGGGTGAGAGATATTATGCTGCTTTCTATTTTACGTTTTCATGCACCAATAACACTGCTGAGTATGAAGGATTGATCCAAGGTTTACAATGGGCAAGACAGAGAAAGATTGGCTGTTTACAAGTGTTTGGGGACAGTGAACTAATTGTAAATCAGGTGAGAGGACTTCATCTTACAAAGAATGATACTTTGAAGTGCTATAAGAATAGGGTCTGGAACATGATTGAAGAGTTTGATGCTTTCAATCTGATTTCTGTTCCAAGAAATTAGAACTCCCATACTAATAGGTTAGCTGCGGTTGGAGCTCAATTTGATATCCCTAGTGATATTCAATTAGAAAAGGTGCAGCCTCATGTCAAAATAATTGACAGGCCTTCTATCCCTAACAATAATATTCATTGGCAAGTTTTTAAAAGTGATGAGCAGATCCTGCATTTCTTGTTGGAGGAAGATGAATTTTCTGTGATAAATCAGGATAAGCTTAAACAGCAATATGACAACGATCAGATTGTTCAGTTGAGGACAAACAAGCTACCCAAGGGATTGGTAACCTTGGAATCTATTTTTAGTACAGATGATCAACTGAAGAAAAGCAAGACTAGTATGCAGGTAAAAGAAGAGCATTATGAAGAGCTAGAGATTTTTAAAGGTAAACTTCTTAAAATCGGTAAAATCTGCTCAGCTGAGGACAAAAGAGCTTTTATTGCTCTTTGTCAAGAGTTTGAAGATGTGTTCGCTTGGGATTATTCAGACCTGAAGGGATTTGATCCTCATATTTCCCAGCATACCATAGAGTTAGAACCAGGTACTAAACCTGTGAGCAGAAGCAAAGACCTTTAAATGCAAAGCTTGAGCCTCTAATGATTAACGAACTAACTAAGCTAATTAAAGGAAAAATCATTTTTCCAATCAAGCATACTTCTTGGGTCTCCAACCTTGTCCCTGTAAGAAAAAAGAATGGAGAGATTAGGCTATGTGTCGACTTCAAAGACCTCAATAGAGCCTCCCTAAAAGATCACTACCCATTGCCTTCAATGGAGCAAATTCTGTAGGTAGTGGCTGGCTTAGAAAGATTTTCTTTGCTTGATGGGTTTTCTGGTTACAATAAGGTGTTAGTCAAGGAGGAGGATCAGTTCAAGACTACTTTCACCACCAAATGGGGTACCATGGCCTACAAAAGAATGCCTTTTAGTCTCTCGAATGTTGGCTCTACTTTCCAGAGAGCCATGGATATGGCCTTTAAGGGTTTGATGTATAAATTGGTGTTGGTATACCTAGATGACATCATGGTTTTTTCCAAGAATGCAGCTGAACATTTATCTCATCTGAGGCTAGTATTTGAAAGATGCAAGGAATTCAGGATATCTCTCAATCCCAGGAAGTGTATATTCATGGTACATGAAGGTAAGCTGCTAGGGCACATGGTGTCAAAGGAAGGCATTACTATTGATCCTAAAAGGGTAAGAGCTATTCTGGAGCTACCTTTACCCAGTCATAAGAAAGGGCTGCAAAGTTTTATTGGCATAATTAATTTTCTGTGAAGGTTTATCCCCGACATTGCAAATCTTTTGAAGCCTTTGACATCTATGTTAAAGAAGAACATAGTTTTCAGTTGGACGAAGGAGGCCAAGCTCATCTTTGAGTCCATCAAGGAGGCATTAGCGGCTGCACCAACTCTGGTAAACCCTAATTTCTCCAAGGATTTTATCTTATATGCTTATGGCAGCCTGGATACAATCTCTGCAATCCTGGTACAATAGCAGAGTGAAGGTTTCGAGCAACCAATCGCTTTCTTTAGCCAGGGGCTGGAGGATTATGAGAAAAGGTATAGCTTTGTTGAGAAACACATCCTAGTAGTGATAAAGAGCCTCAAGAAGTTTTGGCACCTTGTTTCTAATAACAAGATACATTTGATGGTCGTTCATCCCAGTGTGAAGGATTTCCTATTGAGTAAAGATGTTAGTGAGAAAAGGGCTAGTTGGATCACCAAAGTCATGGAATATGACGTGGAGATCAAGATAACCAAGCTTGTCAAAGGTAGAGGATTTAGTGAATAACTCGCTACTAGTTCAGAGAATGAAATAGAAAAAGAAGCGGAGGTGCTTCTGACTATTCAAGAGGAGCATCAGAATGATATAGCAACAGTAGGCACCAGTTGGGTAAATGACATGACTCAATTTTTGCAAATTGGTAAATGTCCTACAGGTCTAAATAGAACTAGAAGAAGGTATTTTAGACTGCAATCCATTCCATATGTTTTAATAAATGGCATCCTTTTCAGAAAGGATTTTAATGGTGTATTACTAAGATGCATTGATTATGATCAGACTGATAAAGTGCTTCATGAGTTTCATGATGGAACATCAGGGGGCCATTTTGCCCCAAGGACTACTTCTTGGAAAGTAATGAGAGCTGGCTATTATTAGCCCAGCTTATTTAAGGATGCCCATGCATGGGCTAGAAAATGTATAAAATGTGCCATTTTTGCAGGAAAAGAAAGGTTACCAGCCTTACCTCTACGGCCAATTCAAGTAGAGTAGCCTTTCACGAGATGGAGCATTGATTTTATAGGTCCTATTAATCCACCATCAAGTGCAGGCCACAGGTGGATACTTACAACTATAGATTATTTCACAAGATGGACTAAAGTAGTGGCCTTGAAGGAATCCAATGAAAATGTTGTCTTAAATTTTTATCATGATTTGATATCCAGATTTGGAGTGCTTGAGTCCATTATATCAGACAATGCTTTGGCCTTTATAGGATTGAAGATAATTGATTGGGTTGTTAAGAATGGGATTTATTTGAATACTTCATCAAATTATTACCCACAGGGTAATGGTTTGACTGAATCTACAAACAAAAATCTCATAAGGATTATTAAAAGATCAATGGAGGATAACCAACAGACCTGGCTCACTAATTTGAAATATGCCTTATGGGCAAATAGAATAACTCCTAAAAGGTCCATTGGAAACTCTCCATATATGTTAGTCTATGGGAAGGAAGCAAGATTGCCTGTCTTTGTTGAACTTCTAGCACTAGACATCATGAATCAACTGGAGATATTTGAAGAGGAAGACCCCATGGTTATCAGATATGCTCAACTTATGGAGCTTGAAGAAATCAAAGACAAGGCTATGAAGACTATGGAATATCATTAGCTTCAGACCAAAAGAAATTTTGATCAGAAGGCCACTCCCAGGAACTTTAGAATGGGTGACATGGTGCTCAAATGGGATGAATTGAAACACAGACCAGGAAAGCATTCCAAGTTTGACAGCATGTGGAGTGGCCCATTTCTCATTACTGAATGCAAGGAGTACAATGCATTTCAGTTATCAAGCATGTGTTGATAACTGAGAGGGGGGGTTAATCAGTTATCCTAATAATTTAACTTTCTATGCTTTCTTAACAGTTAATGCAACATCAGATCAAATAAGCAAGCATAATCATGAAATGGAGATAACACATGACATAATGCTTTGACGTGGAAACCCTGTTAAGGGAAAAAACCATGGGGTGATTAACCCAAGATATTATTCTCTGTTAGAAGAATAGAAGATACAAAATGGCACTTGCCAATTAGGGCTCACTGCCCGAGCACACTGCTCACAAGAGGCTCACTGCCTACAAAAGACTTACTGTCTACAAGAAGAAAATTTGAACTGATGAGAAGCATCCACCCATGCTGAAGTTCAGTTTCGGTTAAGCTCAATAGACTGATCTGCTACACTTCATTCTTACTCTCCTTAAGTGCTGCTATCCTCTTACATTCCAAACCTATTTTTCTACTTTTTTTATTCTTCTTCTTTTATTTGCACTTCAACCGTACACACAACCCACCTTCACATCTAAATCCATCTTGTATATATATCCGCACAAGTGATTTCAACACTTTTCTTGTCGGCATCTAGAATAGTCAATATTATCTCAAACTCTAGTCTGTCGGCTGAATCCTTGCATACCAAGTAATGCAAATCAATAATATGCTTGTAGAAGTCTTTAATCATATTGGCCAATCATGAATTATACCTCAAGAAACTTAGTCATTAGCAATATCTCTTCCGGATTTGGGTCTGACACTCTGCCGGTACAGTTCTTCCTCTGTCTACTCTGTCAAACAGGAACCCAAAACTCAAGTGCTCATATCTCTTCACCCTTCCATCACCGGAGGCTAAATCCTTGGAATCTATTAGTCAAGGTACTCCTCTTGACTTCCCCAAATCCACACTTTACTGAAAAACTTCCTCTGAGAGATCTGGACCTGATTGTCGGACCTTGCTGACTGCTCTGTTCTTGCTTACCAGATCATAACACTTCTTTAATCTGACTTCCAGTAGAGACTCATCATGTCTTGCGGTGTGAGATAACCTTTGTTTCCATCAATGACAACATTCATGAATCCATATAGTGTCTCTTGCCAACAATCTCCCCCTTTGGCATTGATGGCAACACTTAGTAAAAAATAACTAAGTGTCACACTATACTCCCCCTTGGCTGATGCTCTGTCTCTATATACATTTTCTAGAGCTCCCCCTTAGCCGGATTCCTCATCTTTCACTACTCATCACTCCCCCTTTGACATCAATGGAAAAGGGTGGGGTCCGCACACCAAAATTTTCAAAAATTAATCTATACTTAGTCGCATAAGTATATCATCTGGTTGTAGTCTACATATACTTTAGTATGTCTGCAAAAGTGTTTCAATTGTACAACTTCGGTTGCCCAACTCAACTTCATCCTATCCAAAATTGATATGTGACCACTCAAGAGGAATGCAAAAGCTTCTTCCTTCTTCAGATCTGTCAGATCATTTGTCTTGGCTGTGGTTTGAGCATCACTTAGGGCCTCATGTATGGCCTCTAACTTAGGAATGATTATTCTTCTAAGTTCATTTAACTTGTTGATTCTATTTTTCTTTTCTTTCTCTAGCTTCTTAATTTCATCCAAGATTTCAATAGTTTGACATTCTTGATTTACTATGGATGAGGTAAGTGGATCAGAATTTTGAGAAAGTTTTGTTAGTTTGATCTCCTGTTCTTTCATTTTCTTCTCAATCTCCATTGTTGCTTTGGACCATGATAGACAAAATTTATATATTTCTCCACCATCTTTAAGAGTATTTTCTAAGCTCTTTATGTTGGATCTAGGGCATACAACTGAGAGGGGGGGGGTGAATCAGTTGTATAGAACTTGTTCTCTTTCAAACACTTAATTCTCTGTTGTTAGTTAGCAGCATATCAAATAATCATTCATGGAAGCACAATACATAAACACAAGAGCAGATAAGCATCAACACATTGAACACCAAGATTTTGACGTGGAAAACCCGGTTAAGGGAAAAACCACGGGGTGATTAACCCAAGAATTATTCTCTGTTAGAAGAATAAGGAAAAATGAATGGCACATGCCAATAAGGGCTCACTGCCCGAGCACACTGCTCACAAAGAGGCCCACTGCCTACAAGGAGACACACTGTCTACAGAGTGATAAAAATCACAGTCTTGAACTGGAGAATGACATCTCTACCATGTCCGGATCAGTTCCAATTAAGCCCAACAATCTCTGCTCTGCCTTTCGCACCTTTCTTCGCTACTCCATACTCATCCACATGCTTCCACACTGAAATGAATTCACAAATCATTATTTATACAAGACATCGACTTAGGAACAAGCATCTAAGTCAGCAAACAACCATAGGAGTATCCGCAAGATGAGTAACACATCCGGTCGGCTATCACAAGAACATTCGCAGGATGAACAACTCATCCGGTCGGCTAAACAGAGCAATAACTTCATCCGGAAGAATAACTTCAATTCCGGGCTCTGCCATCAATGCGGACCAACAACACAACTTAAACATGATTCAAGAACCTTCACAAGTCTGTCTGAATGTCCGGATACATCCGCACTTTCTCTGCTTACTGGGATCTCTTGTCTTCCTCATCCGGAACTTCAAGAACACAGTCTGTCGCCACTGTCATAATGCAGGAGGTACATCCGGACCTCCAAATTACACACAAATCAGGATGAAACATCACAAGGACATATAAAACACTCCTTCCAATCCGCAGATTATGATAATACAATTCCGGACCTCACCGGACCTTTTTGTGATCCTCTGTCACCTCCGGATACTTGCCGGACCCGGTTCTATACCGGCAGCCATAACTCCTTCAGATCTTCATGCGGACCTCTGAAATCTTAACTGTAGCATCTTAAGACTCATATCTACTAACCCTTTAATCCGCATCCTCCGGTTCTCATCCTATACAGTATATTTACCTTCTTCTCATCACTGTTCTTCACTGTTCCTGACTGAGGCTAATTTTCTCAATATCCTCAGCACAAAGCTCATCAAATCCTTCTTGTCAATGCAGTGTGAGTATGTTGACATCAATGACAACAATGGCTCACCTCATACTTGCAACAATCTCCCCCTTTGTCATTGATGGCAACATATGATGTGAAAAACCATCAAGACAAGAACTTCTCTTTTCTGTCACAGCTCCCCCTATCAACAACAACTCCTCACATGTCTTCCTTTGCTGCTCCCCCTTTGATCATCAACCACTTGTTTTTCACATGTCTTCTCTCCCCCTTTGACATCAATGGCAAAGGGCTCATACTTGCAACTCTCATGCATCAGAATAATACCAGCTGCTCCCCCTTAGTTGCAGCTCCCCATTAGTCCGGATCACAAGATATGACTGTGATAGCCACCGGACTGATGCACATCAGTGCATCTTAGTTCATCACCGGAGGGGCCATGACCCCTAACTTCTCCCGGAGATATTCAAAAGAGTCCTTGGGAAGAGGTTTTGTAAAGATATCTGCAATCTGATCCTTGGAGGGAACATACTCCAATCTGACTTCTTCCTTGTTTACTTGTTCTCTCAAAAAGTGAAATTTGATAGATATGTGCTTAGTCTTAGAATGCAATACCGGATTCTTGGAAATATTAATTGCACTTGAATTATCACAGAAAATTGTGATAGGCTCCTCATATTCAACTTTGATGTCTCTTAGCATCTGCTTCATCCACAAGATTTGAGTGCAACTACCTGCTGCTGCAATGTATTCTGCTTCAGTTGTAGACAGAGATATTGCATCTTGTTTCTTGCTTAGCCAAGAAACCAATCTCTTCCCCAAAAAGAATGCTCCACCACTAGTGCTCTTCCGGTCATCCACATCTCCTGCCCAATCTGCATCTGTGTAAGCATGAAGAGAAAAATCCGGATCTCTAGGATACCATAGACCATACTCAACTGTCCCTTTCAAGTATCTAAAAATTCTTTTGATTGCCATAACATGAGATTCTCTAGGATCAGCCTGGAATCTTGCCACAAGACCAACAGCTTGCATTATATCTGGTCTAGTTTGAGTGAGATACAACAATCCACCAATCATTGATCTATACTTTGTCTGATCTGCCTTTGGAGAATCATCATCTTTGCTTAACTTACATCCGGTTGCCATAGGAGTGTTCATAGGCTTTGAGTCTTCCATACCAAATTTCTTTAACAATTCTTTCACATATTTGGTCTGAGAAATGAAGATCCCTTCTTTTGTTTGAGTAATTTGCAGACCCAAGAAGAAATTCATTTCACCAAGCATAGACATTTCAAACTCACTTTTCATCTGATTTGCAAAAGTTTTACACATACTATCTCTTCCTCCAAAAATGATATCATCCACAAACACTTCAACAATCAGAATGTTTTCATGATCAATTTTGAAATATAAGTTGCTGTCAGCAGTACCTTTGTTGAATCCAATCTGCACAAGATGCTTATCCAACCTTTCATACCATGCTCTTGGGGCTTGCTTCAATCCATACAAAGCTTTCTTCAACTTGCAGACCATATCATTATTATCAGACAATTGAAATCCATCCGGTTGTTCAATGTAGACTTCTTCTTCCAGATCACCATTTAGGAAGGCAGACTTGACATCCATCTGATATACCTTGAAATCTTTGAAGGCAGCAAATGCAAGAAGTAATCTGACTGCTTCAATTCTTGCTACCGGAGCAAAAGTCTCTTCAAAGTCAATTCCTTCTATTTGAGAGTAGCCTTTGCAGACCAATCTAGCTTTGTTTCTGATTACTTCACCAGCTTCATTTAGTTTGTTCCGGAAGACCCATTTGGTTCCAATTACATTCCTGTCTCTAGGTCTGGGAACAAGATCCCAAGTATGATTTTTCTCAATTTGCATCAGTTCATCTTCCATTGCTTTGGTCCAATTTTCATCATTGCAGGCTTCATTTATTGTTTTAGGTTCAATCCTTGAAATCAGACAACATTCATTCTGATCTTGAGCAATATTCCTTCTAGTTTGTACACCTTTGCTTCTGTCACCTATGATCTGATCTTCAGAGTGATTCAGTTTTACATACCTTGGAATTTTGGGAGTATCCAGTACTGCTGTTTCTTGATCAGGCTCATTTAAACCTAACTCTTCTTCCTGATTTACCGGATCAGGCTGACTCTGTTTCACCGGAGAGGATTGAGTTCCTTGAACACTATCTTGGTCATCTTCATCAAATTCATAAAATCTTGAAGGCTTCTCAATTCCTTCATCAACCTTTACATTGGTACTTTCTGTCATCTTCCTCAATCTCTTATTGTAACACCGATATGCTTTGCTTTGAGTGGAGTAGCCCAAGAAAATTCCTTCATCACTTCTAGCATCAAACTTTCCTAGATCTTCATCTCTTTTAATATAACACTTGCTACCAAATACCCTGAAATATTTCACAGTAGGAGTGATGCCAAACCAAAGTTCATAGGGGGTCTTACCGGTGTGGTTTCTGATTTGAACTCGATTGAGAGTGTAGACTGCAGTGCTGATAGCTTCTTTCCAAAACATTTGAGGAACATTTGCTTCCAACATCATTGTCCTAGCAGCTTCCTGGATGGTCCGGTTCTTTCTCTCAACTACTCCATTCTGCTGTGGAGTCCTAGGAGCAGACAATTGTCTCCTTATACCCTGTTTCTCACAAAAGTCAATGAATTCACCAGATGTAAATTCACCACCTCTATCAGACCTTAGACACTTTAGTTTCAATCCGGTTTGATTCTCCACCATAGCTTTGAAGATTTTGAACTTCTCAAAAGCTTCTGATTTTTCTTTCAGAAAGGTAACCCACATCATCCGGGAATGATCATCAATTAACAACATGAAATATCTATCACCTTGCAGACTCTTGATTCTTGTCGGACCACATAGATCAGTATGTACTAATTCCAACAATCCGGTAGAAGACTGATCTTTGCTTTTAAAAGAGACTCTGCTTTGTTTGCCTAACTGACATTCTTTACACACACTGTTTGTAGGTTTTATCAACTTTGGAAGATCTCTCACAGCCTGAGTATTGCTAATTTTGATGATGTTATCAAAATTTACATGACACATTCTTCTATGCCATAACCAACTCTGATCAATTTGAACAAACAAACAACTTTTATTTGAACCAACCAGATGAAAGATGTTACCTCTTGTCTGAGTACCGGATGCAATTTCAGTTCCGGAGCTTGTAAAGATTCTGCATTTTCCATTCTTGAACCGGAGATCATAGCCTTTGTCCACTAACTGACCAACACTGAGAAGATTGTGCTTCAATCCTTCAACATATAGTACATTACCTGTTTTGCTCTTACCATCAAAGGAAATAGTTCCCCTACCTCTGATTCTGCCAGCAGAATTGTCACCAAACTTTACCATTCCTCCTTCATATCTTTCCAAATCTAAGAACTTATTCTTGTCACCAGTCATATGGTGAGAGCATCCACTGTCAATAACCCAATCATCCTTTTCTTCCACTTGAGCAGCCAAGGCTTTTTCAACAACTTTGTGATTGACAGATTCAGAGAGCAAGGAATCTTCTTCCTTGATGGCTATAAACACCCACTCATTTCCGGATTTGCTTCCTGGATCTGATTCATCATCTGTTACTCCTTCATTGTCATCTTCTTCATGAACATAATAGCAATTCTTTTGAAACCTTTGTCTGTGAGTATTAGATTTTGCAGATCTCTCCGGACATCTTGAGGCAAAATGACCAATCTTATTGCAGTTAAAACACTTAAAGGGTAGTTTTCCTTCATACTTACCGGATCCTCTTGGCAGTCTCTTTGCAATGAGGGCTTCAAGTTGAGCTGTTTCTGCTTCTTCTTCTTCCATGTCTCTTCTTGCTTGATCATACCATGACATTTTCCTTGATGAGTTTTCACCCGGATCAAATCTCTGTTTGCCTTTCACATAGGCACTGGCTTTAAAAGCAGACTCAGTCTTGGGTGGATCATCTCCAAACTCGGTCATTTCAAATGCAGCTAGTTTGCCAGCCAATTGTTCTCTTGTGACAGTTGTGTGGGCTCTGAATTCATCAATGGCAGCAACTTTGATTTTGTAGACAGCAGGAAGGGATCTTAGGATTTTGCAGACAATCTCATTTTCATCTAGAGTTCCACCAGCATTTCTGATTCCACATACCAGCTCATTTACTCTTGGCATAAAGGTAGTAATGTTTTCATCATCTCTCATTTTCAATCTTTCAAATTTCCCTTTCAGACTTTGCAACCTTGCACTTTTGACAAACTCATCTCCTTCATACAGAAGTTCCAGTTTAGTTAGGATCTCATATGCAGTTGGTAGGTCAATGACATTCGAGAGATCTGAGTCATTCAATGCGCTTAGAAGAGCTTCCTTGGTCCGCAGATTGTTTTCAGCTTCTGTGGTTTCATCAGGAGTTGTCGGACCACCTTGTGGGGGTATATATGGTTTTGAAATCATAGCCAAGTATGCTTTTCCCATACATTCCAAATGACACTTCATGCGACCTTTCCAGAGAGTGAAGTTGGTTCCATCGAACTTCGGACTATCCTTCTTGTATGACGACATCCTGGATCACCTCAAGCGGTTAAGCTCCTATCAGAGGAACTCAGCTCTGATACCAATTGTTGGATCTAGGGCATACAACTGAGAGGGGGGGGGTGAATCAGTTGTATAGAACTTGTTCTCTTTCAAACACTTAATTCTCTGTTGTTAGTTAGCAGCATATCAAATAATCATTCATGGAAGCACAATACATAAACACAAGAGCAGATAAGCATCAACACATTGAACACCAAGATTTTGACGTGGAAAACCCGGTTAAGGGAAAAACCACGGGGTGATTAACCCAAGAATTATTCTCTGTTAGAAGAATAAGGAAAAATGAATGGCACATGCCAATAAGGGCTCACTGCCCGAGCACACTGCTCACAAAGAGGCCCACTGCCTACAAGGAGACACACTGTCTACAGAGTGATAAAAATCACAGTCTTGAACTGGAGAATGACATCTCTACCATGTCCGGATCAGTTCCAATTAAGCCCAACAATCTCTGCTCTGCCTTTCGCACCTTTCTTCACTACTCCATACTCATCCACATGCTTCCACACTGAAATGAATTCACAAATCATTATTTATACAAGACATCGACTTAGGAACAAGCATCTAAGTCGGCAAACAACCATAGGAGTATCCGCAAGATGAGTAACACATCCGGTCGGCTATCACAAGAACATTCGCAGGATGAACAACTCATCCGGTCGGCTAAACAGAGCAATAACTTCATCCGGAAGAATAACTTCAATTCCGGGCTCTGCCATCAATGCGGACCAACAACACAACTTAAACATGATTCAAGAACCTTCACAAGTCTGTCTGAATGTCCGGATACATCCGCACTTTCTCTGCTTACTGGGATCTCTTGTCTTCCTCATCCGGAACTTCAAGAACACAGTCTGTCGCCACTGTCATAATGCAGGAGGTACATCCGGACCTCCAAATTACACACAAATCAGGATGAAACATCACAAGGACATATAAAACACTCCTTCCAATCCGCAGATTATGATAATACAATTCCGGACCTCACCGGACCTTTTTGTGATCCTCTGTCACCTCCGGATACTTGCCGGACCCGGTTCTATACCGGCAGCCATAACTCCTTCAGATCTTCATGCGGACCTCTGAAATCTTAACTGTAGCATCTTAAGACTCATATCTACTAACCCTTTAATCCGCATCCTCCGGTTCTCATCCTATACAGTATATTTACCTTCTTCTCATCACTGTTCTTCACTGTTCCTGACTGAGGCTAATTTTCTCAATATCCTCAGCACAAAGCTCATCAAATCCTTCTTGTCAATGCAGTGTGAGTATGTTGACATCAATGACAACAATGGCTCACCTCATACTTGCAACACTTTATCCCTATATCCATATTTCTTCTATCATTTGATATTCGACTTAGTACTTCAGAGAATCTTTTATCCAAAAACTCTTTCCGGACCTTCTCCTCAGTTGATTTCTCTAAGGACTCAAAATGAGTGCTGACTAAACTAACAAGAGACTTAAGATTACTTGATGAGGAAGCCGATGAATCCTTCAGAAAGGATGGCATGATCTTTTCAAGCACATCGGATGTAGCTTCTATTAGCTCACAGTCTTCCATGTGAGACTTTAGGAGTTTTTCTTTTGCCTTTGCATTAATAAATGAAGCTATCTTCATTGTTTGTACCAGGGAAAGAGAATCAAAATCAAATGGTCCTAGTAGAAGTTCCGGTTCATCAATTTCTGTTGTCTCTTTGTTTAGGAAATCTTTGACAATTTTTGCAGTGTCTCTTGCTGGAGACAGAATTTTCTTTTCTTTTGCAGTCTTAGAGCTGTCATCTTCTTTTCCCTTTACTTCTTTTTCTTTCTCCTTTATTCTTTCTTCTCCTTTGGATCCGGAGTCAGCAGGGGAAACTGGAGGAGTAATGTTTGTTTGTTCATGAGCCACCTCTTCTGGAGCAGAGGATTCCAAGCCCTTATCTTTACCGATGTCCATTACTTCTTCTATCATTACCTCAGTAGATCCTTCTTCAACACTTGTGGCTGAGGGATCAACACCCAAGTCCTCTATAATAGGAATGTTGAATCTTGAGTATGCATTCCAGAGGATCTCTTCTGTCTCTTTTTCTACTTTGTTAGTTTCTCTGAGCATAAGTTGATTCATTCTTGCTTTACTCCGGAACTCATCCTTGCAGTCTTTGAAGATCATATTCATTTACTTTGAATCAATTGAAGGATATAGCTAAATGGCTATCTATTCTCGGATCTCAAGATCTTTTGCCAAAGCATTATTCTTTCTTATTTCTAACTCTTTCTCTAGGCTTTTGGGAATAAGAGATATAATTTCAATAAAGGCCTTATTGTAGATGTTCAGATACTTGACTGCTGCATCCTGCAAGATCTTTTGGTCAACCTCATTATAATAATCATAGAATTCAGTCATTGGTTGAAGGTTTCCATCCACAGTAACTAATTTGATGATGTCATCTAATGATAGAGTGGGCTTTTCAACAAACTCTTCTGCCATCTCTTCCTTGTCTTCATCGGTAGAGGTTTCACCAGAAACTTTCTTCTTCTTCTTCATCTTCTTGATTTCTTCATCAGATTTTGTCTCATCTTCATCTTTCTGACTGAAATAAGACCTTGTGGCCTTTGTCTTAGTTCTTTTCTCTTCTTTACCGGATGATTTTGCTTCTAGTTTTGATGTCTTTGAGGTCTTAGTAGGTGCAGACCTCTTAGAGGATCTGGTCCGGGAGGAGGCTTTTACCAGATCACTTTCCTTTTCTGCTTCTTCCTTCTCTTTTTCTACCCTTTCCATCTTTTCTCTATGTGCATCAAGTGCTTCTTTGAGATTCCATGCCTCTTGGCAAATTCTTCTACCTCTTTTCTCACTTTTCTCTTCATCTCTCGTTGTCTCAATTCCACATGGATTTTTATACTTAATTCTTCAAAGGTTCCAAACCTTTCTGCCTTAGAATCCTTGGGTTGACTCAACATGTGCTGAACATGTAGCTCTACGATTTTCTCATCCATCTCATACCCCATTGGCATGATCCATACTGTTCTTGGTTCTACTACCTCCATTAGGCACTGATCAGTCTCTACCATAAAGCATACTGTGTCTTTGTGTTTCTCAACTAGAGACTGGGGAATTCTCTCTCTAGCTTGCATCATGTTCTGGAAGTTTTTGAAGAAACCTCAGAGAGATGTGTTTTGTGCTTTGTCATCACCAAGTCCATGCAAATAGTCCCTGATTTGTATGGCAACCAGTCTGTCACTCTACCATACCCATCCATTGGATCCGGGTAGCTCATTCATAAAGTAGAAGAATAAGCACAATATTAACCCACCATACTTAAATGAATTATTTTTATCTTTCTTTATTTTCTACAGATTCTCTAAGAGTTGATTTAGGAGCTGAAAAAGATCATAAACTAAATTTTTTCTTAACATTTCATAAGAAGTGTAGATAGCAGTTCCAGGTACTGAATTCTCCCTGATAGAATGATATATCTTGTATCCAATGATCATGGAGGCAAACTTGATATCCGGATTAGTGATATCTTCTATTGTCATTGCTCTTTTGTCAAACCTAGATCCGGTAGCCTCACTTACAGTCAGATTCTTGACCGATTTGAGAATAGGTATCCCACCAGATGAGTGCAAACCGGTAACTACCCTAATGGCATCTTTTGTGATCTTGAATGGTCCATTCAACCACATGAAGTTGTCATGTATTATGCTCAAGACATACCGGACCCATTCATCCTTAGCAAAGTAGGGGAAATGTATACACTGTGCAAAGTGCTTCTTCCGGAAGGCCTTGTATTGGGGTTTGAGCTCAAATGAATCATCTATTAGTTGTTTGTGGTAGATATCCCTCAATTTGGACTCTCCAAATTCTTCAATGTTTGTGTGAATGTAAACCCTAATATCTTCTGTATGCAAGACACCATGCAGAACACTGGAAAATGCTCCTAGGGGATCTACTTCCAAGGATTTGTAGGGATTGTTTCTTGAATTTGGGGTGAGGCCTATCAGTGATCTTCACAATATTTAGAGTAGACATCTTTAAAAAGATTTGCAGAGAGATATTTAAGAATGGAAAATACCTTTTGCGCCTCTAGGTTTCATGGAGTAAGCTGGATCAATTTCTGGATGAATCAACTTCTGCAAGTGAACTTTGACGGGCTTTGAGGAAATTTATTTTAGAGCTCCTCTTTTCTTCTTCTTAAATGTAGAATGAGCAAATGTTTAATAAAAAGAACCCTTATATTACTCCGGAAACCCTAATACCAAGTTACAATAAATGCTTGACCTAAGTCATTCTGGTTTGCCTTATTCGGATGACTTGAAGAACCGGATCAATCTTGATCTAAACATCTTGCGGATCTTCCAAATATTAACCATAGTTTATTTAGATGTTTCTCTTATGAACCCTTTAATCCACAACTCTCCTTGTGCCAGTTCCGGCACCAATTGACTGGCTAGGGGAAAATGGTTTTCTGTGTCTCCCCCTGAGCCAGAGCTCACTTTTTAATTTCCAGAAGGAATATCAGCACCAGAGTCTAGTGCGGATCCATCCCCTACATTCTCTATACTTTTCTTCACCCAAATCTTGTTCATCTCACTTTGAACTTCATCCACATTCACTTTTTGTTTTCCCTTATCTTGATTCTGATTATGATGTACCAAACCTCTTTTGTCCTGATTCTTGCTTCTATAGAATTTTGTAATATGATTGGATCTATTACAAATTTGGCAAACAACATTTCTTTGCATATTTGATTGATATCCTCTTGATCGGCATTGATTAGCCATATGACCCATTCTATTACATGCAAAGCATCTACCACTAAATGAATTGTTCATTTACATATTTCTGTATTCATGAGATTTGTGACCATACCTTTTGCAATTGAAACACTGTCCGGAGAAGGATGTATAGGTTTGATTCATTCTCTTTTTGCACTGATTAGCTTTATGACCAAATTTATTGCAGTTGTGGCAGTATCCATTGAAGGATGGATATCTTTGAGCATTAGGCTACCTTAATGGAGGTCCTCTAGGCTTGTTCCTTGGATTTTCTGATCCAAAATTCTTCTGACCGGATCTGGAGCTTTCGCCTTTTTCATACCCCAGGCCACACTTGTCATCTACCCTCTTTTGGCTTTCAAGAAGAACTTCAAGTTGAGCAGAGCTTATCTTGAATTTCTCTTTGTATTCATTTGCTATTTGAAGATCCCTTTTAAGATAGACAATTTGAACCTCAAGTTTTTCTTCATTATCTTTGGCATCTTCAAGATCAGATTCAAGATGTCTGATTATTCTATCCATCTTGTGGTAGTCTTCTAATTTTTCCTTGAGAGATTGTCTTAGATCATCTTCAGATTTTCTTCTTTCTTCAATTTCTTGGGTGAACTTCATAACTCCTGATTCCATTTCATGTCTTACCATGATGATTTCTTTTGATAACTTTTCACATAACTTGGTTTTCTCTTTCAGATCTCCATTTGTATCATTGGCTTCATCTTGACTTGCCAATTGCTGAAGTAGCTCCTTTCTCTTTTTCATAGAGAGACTCAGTTTCTCTTTTAGTTCTTTTATGAAATCATCAGCCTGTTTGAGTCTTTCCTTCAATTCATTAACTTTAGAATTTGATTGCTCAAGATCATCAAGGGCAGACTTAAGTTGCTACCTTATACCATACACATCCATTTGAATTCCCAGATCTTCCTCAAGCTGTTAGGCTCTGTTGGGAGGAACTTGGCTATGATACCAATTATTGATAACTGAGAGGGGGGGTGAATCAGTTATCCTAATAATTTAACTTTCGGTGCTTTCTTAACAGTTAATGCAACATTAGATCAAATAAGCAAGCATAATCATGAAATGGAGATAACACATGACACAATGATTTGACGTGGAAACCTTGTTAAGGGAAAAAACCACAGGGTGATTAACCCAAGATATTATTCTCCATTAGAAGAATAGAAGATACAAAATGACACTTGCCAATTAGGGTCACTGCCCGAGGACACTGCTCACAAGAGGCTCACTGCCTACAAAAGACTTACTGTCTACAAGAAGAAAATTTGAACTGATGAGAAGCATTCACCCACCCTAAAGTTCAGTTCTAGTTAAGCTCAATAGACTGATCTGCTGCACTTCATTCTTACTCTCCTTAAGTGCTACTATCCTCTTACATTCCGAACCTATTTTTCTACTTTTTTTATTCTTCTACTTTTATTCACACTTCAACCTATACACAACCCACCTTCACACCTAAATCTAACTTGTATATATATATATATCCACACAAGTGATTTCAACATTTTTCTAGTCGGCATCCAGAATAGTCAATATTATTTCAAACTCTGATCTGTCGGTTGAATCCTTGCATACCAAGTAATACGGATCAATAATATGCTTGTAGAAGTCTTCAACCATGTTGGCCAATCATGAATGATACCTCAAGAAACTTAGTCATTAGCAATATCTCTTTTGGATTTGGGTTTGACACTCTACTGGTATAGTTCTTCCTCTGTCTACTCTGTCAAACAGGAACCCAAAACTCAAGTGCTCATATCTCTTCACTCTTCCATCACCAGAGGCTAAATCCTTGGAATCTATTAGTCAAGGTACTCCTCTTGACTTCCCCAAATCCGCACTTTATTGAAAAACTTCCTTTGAGAGATCCGGACCTAACTGTCGGACCTTGCTGACTGCTCTGTTCTTGCTTACCGAATCATAACACTTCTTCAATCTAACTTTTAGTAGAGACTCATCATGTCTTGCGGATGTGTGAGATAACCTTTGTTGCCATTAATGACAACATTCATGAATCCATATAGTGTCTTTTGCCAACAACATGAGTGGAAAAAATTTGCCTATCCCAGTCAATGGGATACACTTAAAGAGATGTTTTGAGGTATGAGTACCTTGTAAATCAGTAGATTAGGTCTCTATGTTTTCAATAGATGTTGTTGCACCTTAGTTTAGATTTTTGTTTCCCTAAAGTGCTTCTGTACAGGCTACATTGTCATTAGGAGAATGCAGGTCTCTTCCCCTTTTTGTGTTTTCAAGGCAGGTTTCAGTTTTCCAGCATGTTTTAGCCTTAACCCCATGCCTGATGGATGCAACAAGGCCACTGATCTTATGTTTAGTAGACAAACATCCCATAGAAGTCACCAAATTGTTGACCCATTTTCCCCTCTCCAGAGCTAAACAGTTCACTTGGTACTTTTCCTTGAAAATCCTTTGGAAAATGTTTCTATAAAGCTTAAGGTGCCAAATTTCCCCAAAAAAAAAGCCTTGCCTGAAAAACCTTACCATTGGAAAGAGCTTGAAAAAATAGGTAGGTTTGCTTTTTACATCACCCTAAAATTCAGGCAAATAAAGAAGTTATTTATGGTCAAAGTTTTGGTCAACATATAGTTCAAATGTTCATTGGTGGGCTTGCAAAATCTCTATCGGCCTTAGAAAATGATGAAAAAAGTGAGTTTTGTGCATTTCTGCATGTATATTTGGTCCATACAATGGAAACATATAAGGAAAATTATACAAAGCAGGAGATACATTATAGGAATATTGCCTCAATGTATATCGGGTTTCAAATGCATATTATGTTGTATGTTTGCACATGCAATGCAAAGATATAAAGTTTGACATACAAGTGCATCTGCTACAGTGGAATGTACATTTGGCCTTGTATGTTTCTTTGTATATTTCACTTGTATGTTTTACACATACAAGCAAAACATACAAGCGAAACATACAGAGAAACATACAAGGCCGAATGTACAAGAGGTGGGGCCCGCACACATACAAGGCTGATTGTATGTCAGAGATACAAGGGACCTTCGCCTAAGATACAAGTCAGAGATACATTTGCTACAGTGGCTTGTATATTTTGCTTTGTATGCTTTTACATACAAAGCCAATAGACAAAGGTTTACATACAAGCCCGACCCAATTGCTTTTTTAACTTGTTTTATAAACTTTTGGGGTCCGCCTTGTATATGGGCGATTGTATATGGCGATATACAAGTCAGAGAGATAAGGGTTGTATGCAAGATGGACTTGAATCAAAGATCAAATTTAGCATATCCAGGTCTTGAGTCCACCTTGTATATGTATAAGTGTTTTGTATATTTGTACATGCAAAGAAATATACAAAGAAAGGTGATGCAAGCCGGATCCGACCCAGCAGTCAAAGCAGTTGATAAGTTTTGGGGTCCGTGGCTTGTATATTGGGCACTTGTATATCATGCAATATACAAGCAAACATACAAAGGAGGTATACAAGCTAGATTTCAATGTCTTTTCAGGCTATTTCATAAAATTTGAAGTTCACAGCTTGCATGTACAATTGTGCTTGTATATTGCAATATGCAAAGCGCAGATACAGTTTTCAGTGATGCTCCTTGAACCAGCTTAGCAATGAATAAGGCAGTGCCACGTGGCAGCAAACATACATGCAAGTTGACATACAAATGGTGGGGCTCACGAATACAAGGGCAATTGTATGCATATACAAATTTGAAACATACAAAGTCATTTCGAGCCAAATGTACAAAGCACCATGCATATGCAAAGGGAGTTGCAGAGGAGGTTTTGGATGCCGATTTGAGCAGCAAATGCAAGTGATATATACACAGATGCAAAGCAATATATACAGGCAGTTAACCAAAACTTTGACCGCCTTTATCTCCTTCGTCCTGGCAAATTTTGACATGTTGTAAGAGACAAAGATGCATATTTTTGTCCCCTCTTTCATTTGGCAAGGTTTTCAAGAGTTTTTATCAATTTTCAATTTTAGATCTGGAGTCACATGTTTTGAGCAGTGAACATTCCAGCGACTACATTAAGCAGATGAAGATATTTTTGGCATTCATTGCTGCACCATGATGAGGCAGCTTGCATTGATGGTAAAAGATATTTCCCCACTGTCCTATCTCAGATATTTTTCATATATGTGTTGCTAAGAAAGGACGAGTAAGTTGCTTGCCTTAAAGACTTGAAAATATCTTCTATTTGCCCAGTGCTAGATATTCGACACCATAACTTCTGCAGCTAGACAGTCATTCATGCGAGGATATTTTCTAAGACAGCTCTTAGAGCGATTTTTGTAACTGACTTAGGGTTAGTTTGGAATGCTATATATATGCATTCATATGATGTAAATGAGGTTGGAAAATTTTTAGCATTTAGGCTTTCTATTTCTGAACAGAGTCTTCTATACTGTAACTGTGCCTTCCCACTGAATATACTCAAGTTATTTTGCCTCTTTGGATTGATTTCTAGTCCTGTGTGAATCTGCATATGGTTGTTTGTGAATGTCTCTATTCCTCTCAATCATCTGGTTTCTCACCTTTGCTAGGATCAATTGAATCTGTGTATGTTTGCTTGTTATATTTGGTTATGCTGTGCATTTCCTTAGTATTGTGAGGGTTCTTTTATTAAACTTGGTGAATCAACCTTTGTTTTCAAGCTTTTGTTTCATCCTTCATTTTAAAGAATTCCTTCTCTCTTTTCCTCTTAAGATTCAGTAGTTTTAGGTGATAGCTAGTTAAGGAAGCTAGCCTTCTCCGGAGGTCTGATCTCATTTAGCAAAGTCCCACAATTAGAGATCATTCCCATGTTACTCCAGATTGCTGAGGTTTCACAACTATACGCAAGGGTGTAAATCTGGGTGATAACAGTTACATTTAGCCCCCACTTTAATATATGTATAAATGCTAGGCCAATACATGCATTAAAGTAAGGTCACAAACACAGAAAACACGACAAGCACGAAGAAGACACACCAATCACATAGAAGACACTAATAGGTATGAAAAACATAGAGAAGACATTTATAGTCATGTAGAACATAGAGAATAAAATCAATGCATAGAAGACACATTAATGCATGGAAGACAAAAATGATATCTTTTATTTTTCTTTTTCTCATGTATATGAAATGCAAATGCAAGTATTGGAAAGTAAACAAACCTCCCATAATAAAGGATGCACTACTCTAGGGTGCAGGTCTCTATATATATGGGGCAACACACACACAAGACACGAAAAACCTCCCAAAATGCAAGAAGCACAACTCGAGGGTGCTGGTCTCTGCATATGGGGCAACAAACACGCCACACAAAACAAGCACACCACAACACAAACACTTGAAAACACGGAGAAAACATAGTAGACAAGCTATGGAGTGTACCTATTTCTAGGTCCAACACCATCTCAGGCACATTACAGGCACACACTGATGATTAGGCTTCACCACAACAATCGCCAAAAACATGCTTAAGGGTTGAGTTAGTCATAGAAGCGCTCTCTGCCTCCACAGAGGACTTTTGAAAATACAACCCCACCTGCATCACAGAGACACCTTACAGTGAAAAGGAAGCATGGCATACTACCCCACCTATGTTATGGAGACACATTACAGTGAAAAGGAGGTATGAGCTCAAAAGTATACAACCCCACCTGCATCATGGAGATGCCTTATGGTGAAAAGGAGGTATATGAAATAGATAGATTGATTGATTGCAAACAAACTTAGGATGCAGGAAGTACTCATTGTACTATCCTACACCTAAGGACAAGCACATTACTAACATCAACAATAGATAGATTACCTTATAAATGCCCCTACCTTAAGGTGGTTGATATCGATTATCGATATCAACCACGTTAAGGTAGGAAGAAAACACACAAGGGAACACTAACTTTCACAAAAGCCCATGCCCCGAGGAGGTGACATGTACTTTACGATCATCAAATGTTCCCATAAACACATCCCTACAATAAACATGTTAGTGTCTACAACATCATGATAAACAACATCAATGCATATGAAATTTGAGGTATGCAAGATTCAAGGTAGACAAAGTCCACAGAGCAGCAGTAGTGTTTATGATTTGTAAATGAGATAGAACACCATCAAAATCATCACTAGGTGGAAAGCACAAGTGCTTCCACTAGCCAAGCATCAGATAAAATATACAACCCCATCGTCATATTAGGAATTGAGTCCATTTTTTGATTGCTCTCGAAAGAGACACTAGGTATGTATCAGTATAAATGTTTTTTGTCATCCACCCGCTAAGTGGAAACACTAGAGGAAGGGAAACAATAAATGAGAGAGGAGAAACAAGTGTCTTAAGGATAGTCATGTAGGAGGGTGCCCCCAGGTCACCAACTGCGACGCTATGTCCATAAGACACAACACACAATAATGAAACCTGAGAGAGAGGCAATATAGAAGAATGATTATATAAATAGAAGGTCACAATAGAGGCGGTCTCTTGGTATCCCAGACCTTACGGGAGAATCCAAGGTCATCCTAGGAGGCGTAAACAACACATAACACATCACTGGGGAAGCACATCACAAGAGAGATAAAAGGTTAGAAATACTTACCTGGTAGCACCATCGTTAAGAACATACATATCTAGGATATCTCTCATGTTGTTTTGATATTGTATTAAGTTTAGGACGACAAGAGGCTTTCTTTTCTTTGAAAGGATTATATCCAGTGCCGCTTGAGTAATGTGTTGAAGCGGATTCTATAGGTACTTGAATTCCTTGTTGATTTACACCACATCCCTTACCTACATAGTGATTATATTTATTCAAAATTTGAAATCCACAACCATAGAGAGAATCTAGTTCCTTAGATGAAGGTGAAGCCTCATAGGTATCATAATTTGTAGTATAAGTGAAGGTATTGTCTTTATTCTCAACCAAGGAGACTTTTTTTTTCTCAGATGTTTCGAAAGATTACCTCGACGAGATCGATGTGACTTTTGATGTGTTGAGGTTATTAAGTTTATATTCCCCTAAATCACAAGGATTAAAATTCAATGAACCCCAATCATCACCAACAAGTGCATTTGGTGGTCTAGAGTCTTGCATAACATTATTTGTGGGAAGAGGCTTGGATAAATCTCCTTGTAAACTGTTTAAGCTCATAGGATTGTAAACTAGTTTTTGCTTTTCAATGTGCAAACAACTATCTGGTTCAGGATCAGTATGAATAATATGAAGTTTTTCTTTGAATATAAAATTGATTAAATGATCCAAGGTGGAAGGGACTGCCCCCAATGCATGAATCCAAGGTCTACCAAGAATCATGTTGTAAGATAAAGAACTAGGCATGACATGAATCAGGGTAGGCATAATGATAGGTCCCACTTGTATAGGTAAAGTTATAGTACCTATGGATTTCTGTCCAACATTATCAAAATCACAGATACTTAACAGTTCCAGCTTGATGGCAGATTCATCAACTTTAATCTTAAGCAATAAGTCAATGCCACAAACATTAAGAGCTAATCCATTATCAATCATAACTCTCTTAACCGATGTTTTATTTATTGTAACAAAGATTACAAGAGGATCATATTGATTTTGAACTTCAATTGATAGTAATTCTTGTGGTTGAAAGAGAATATCTATTTTTGTCGCATGCATACTATCCAATATGGATGCTACATCATTAGGCTTAGCAATAGGTGGGATAATCACCTTTTGCAAAGCTTCTTGGAGCATTCCATGTTATGTAGACAATGTTTGTATTAAATCCCAAAGAGAGATCTTAGTCAGAGTAGCACGAAACTGTTTGACAAGATCATACTTTTGACTACTTTTATGAGTAAGACGAGGTGGTTGAGGGAGCATAGGTTGAGAACATCGAAGAGAGATAGGCACATGCGGTGCTTGGTTACTTTGCTTGTTATTATGGGTGTTGTATGTGTGAGCAATCACATTGTGGTGTGGTTGTTGTAGCACATTTTGAAGACCTTGAACCATAATCACTGGCTTTAAGCAAGAGGCTACACTAAGTGCCCCTCAGACAATCATTTTAGAAATATTACTATGAAGTCCATTAATGATTATTGAATTAGCATTATTTTCCTCTGGATTATGCCCAATATCCATCCCTAAAGGATTTAATGTGAGAGACCTTTTCTCATCCATTAATTCTACATCTTGGCAAGGCAGAGCAAAGGGATGAGAGGAAGGTGCATCATTATCATCATACTCTGTGGCAGAAAAAGACTTTTTGCTCTCATCTTTCTCATGAGTATTCCTAGAGATGAATTTAGCTAAATCTTCTAATATAAAAGGGTATGCTCCTATGAATAGCATGAATATATTAAAGCAATGTGTATAACAAAGTAATTTCAGCTCATATGTAGAACATATAGAAGCATCAATACCACTTGCATAAGCTATGTGCTCTAGAACATGAGGATTCTCATTAGTGAAATTAGAAAAAATTTCAAAATCTAGGATATACTCATGCAAAGATTTTAGAGATGAATAAAATGAAGATGCCATAATGAGATTCAAAATCATATTTTAACAATTTTTCAAAAGTATGCAAAAGACAAGTACAAAACTATATGCAAAAATGGCCTAGATGCTTGATTTTTGTACTTTTTTCAATGAAAATGAATGAAACAAGAGGTGTTGTAAGTATTTTTATCAGGGGAAGCAGATTATCAGTCCAAAACAAAAATAATATCACTCTCAACACACTCTTTATGGAAATCCAAGATAATGCCCAGTTAAATTATAGTGAAAATATGTCAAAATAGGCACTTTTTTTCACCAAAACTCAATGCAATAGAGCATAACAAAGGGTGTTGTGAGGAAAATTACAATGGAGAGAAAATGATATCAGTAGTAATAGCCACTTAGTACCAAAATACTCAACACAACATGCTTCTATCGCCACTTAAGGTCAAACCCTAGTGAAAATATAGCAAAAATGGGCTATTTTTTATGGTTTTTCAATTCTAAGACCTAGCAAAGGAGGTGTTGTAATGAATTTCAGGAGATACAGAAAGTAATATCAATAATATCAGTCACCTCAATCCATAGAATTGATCACAACATGCTTGGAGTGCAAACTAGGTCAAACCTTAGGGCAAAACTAGTTAAAATGTGTAGTTTTTCACCGAATTTTCACTACAAGAGCCCGTTAAAAGGGGGTTGTGAAGATTTTTAGGAGGGGAAGAAAATTATTACCCTAATAAAAACAAATTAATTTAAAAATACTCTTCACAACATGCCTATCATGCAAGTTTCTAAAGTTGATTTGGCCAAATTTAGTGAAAATCATTGTTTTTGAAGCCCTAGGTTTGAGATCTTGGGACAAAATGCTATGAAAATGTTTTGAGGTCTGATTTATGTTTGAAATTAAATAATATCAGATCTAAAAATAATTTTCAATCTTGAACATGCAAAATGCCCATGCAAATTTAATGAAAATGCATCAAAATTGCTAGTTTTTTGTTGAAATTTTCTATGCAAAATTGCAAATATTTTAAATCTAAATGTAAATTTACACTAAAATTCAAGACTATAGACAAATTTTAATTTGAATTATCCTCTAAATTTAGTATGAAAATATGAGAAAAGATTTTGCCTACTAACCCTAGATTTTGGAATTACTAGGTTATATAAAATTGTCAAAATTTCCACAAAACCCTAGCAAATTAACAATGAAAATGCAATGCAAATTTCTGAATTTTTGTGTTTTTATGTAGTTTATATCTGATCTGATGCAAAAATCATGAATTAGGAAATTTTGGGAAGAATTGATGTAATTTAGTAAGCCAAACAATGCAATTTTTTTGTATTTTCCCAAATTTTCATTTTTTTTGAATTTTTCTCAATGCAATAAAATGAATGACTATATGAATGAATGAAATCAATCTAAATCTAAAGACACACACTCAAAATGTTACAATTTAAGTCCAAAAACATGGGTTCACCAAAATGTTTAGGGGAAAATTAGATTTGTTAATGTTCTAGTTTTTAGATGTTTAAATCTGCCTCTCCACTATACATTCAAGGATCTAGGGTTGAGTGGTGAGCACTATCAATTATCCTTCTCTTGACCATTAAAACCCTAATTATGCAAATACGGAAAAAAATTGATGAATAACAGAAAAAACTCTTGCAAATAGGAGTAAAATACAAAATCACAGAGTACCTATTTTTGGGGTTCCGAAGAGGAACAGTCACGGACACTGGAGTAGGTGCCCAAGTCCAAGGTACCAATTTCTTTGTGGAATCTGGGCCTCCTTCTAGCACTGATCAGCCCTGTAACTTCTGTTTCTAGAGATTTGTCTATGGAAGACACTAGAGTGAGCACCCAAGTCCTGGAAGTTCTCCGGTGTCCTACTTTTCTTCAGATCTTGAATCCTTGGTGTCTGCCAATCCTTCCTACAACTCCACTTTTCCTAAATGCGACACATGGAACCTACAATCACAAGACTTGGTTTGGGGGTTGTGGTGTTTAGAGGCTTGCCTCAGTCAAGCCTCGGAGGACACTTAAGTGTCTGAACACTGTTGTCAGATAAAGAGTGCGTGCCCTGGTGAGGTAGAGGCAAAAACTAAAGAAATCAATGATGAAAAAACAATATTATGTCACCTTGTAGTGAAGATATCATGGGAGGAAGATGCTCTTCATTCCATGATGAAATGGATGGTCAAATCTGCAAACAAACACATAAACCACACAAATCTACAAATAAACAGATAAACCACACAAATCTACTCTTGCAACACAATGAAAGTCTTGAATCACCTTAAGAACACAATAGCTTGCTAGTAATCATCTAGTCTCTAAATGAATGCCTAAACATGCTTATATATGCAACTACAAACACTCCCGCCAAGATTTTTGAAATTCAAACTTACCGTGTCGGCAAAGGGACCTAATAACGGTCACAAACTGACACCCAAAAATTAGGGTTGCCCCAAAATAGGGTAGGACTAGGGTGCTGGCGCCCAAGTCCTCCCCCCTATTTTGGGTAGGGTATAGCTCAAGGGCTCCTCTTAGGTCTAGTTTGCCATGGAACCTAGGTCTCATTCCATCGAGATGCCAAAATATGAACTAAGATGTCCTAAATGCATGCTAAAGACCCATGAGCTAAACCTTATGAGGGAAAAGCCCCCAAGGGGACATTTTCTGATGTTACAGATGTGAGGGTAAAATAGTGATCAATCAAATGAATAGTAGATGACCCTAACATCAACAGAATAGTGAAACAAAGAAGATTCAAGTAAACAAAGCAATGAACAAACACAGCAAACCTCTTCCGTTTCGAAACTTCTGTTGTTCGCCTATCACGAATTGTCCTTTCGCAGATGAGATGAGCCCTCAGAGAGTGCAATCTTTTAAAAGCTGTTGGAGGAAGTCGATGGTGAACGGCTATAGTGTGATATGCAATGAAGGTGAGCTCCAATGCAACAATGGTGATCTCAAGCTTGTAGATGACAAGTGGGTGCCAAAGGCGCGCTGGTGATATTTCTGCAGAGTAACGATGTCAAAAGCCTGGATGAATAGAATGAAGGGATGAAGCTTCATTTATAGACTTGGAGGAATAGGAATCAACGGTTGAGAGAAGATATGAAGATCAACGGTTGAGGATGGTTGAGGAATGTGCAACCAGTGGAAATGTGACAAGTGTCCCAGCTCCATCATGAAAGGTGGGATGTGACAAAACTGATTGGAGAGTTAACTCCATTGACTGGTCTGTTAACAGACTTGATTGATCAGTTAGAAGAGTGGATTGTGGAACTGACTGGATTGATTGAGGATTTGACTCAACTGACAGGTTAGTTAACAGATTTAATTGATTGGTTAACTAACCTCTGATTGGAGAAGAAATAGGCCATGTGGGTGAGGGAAAATAAGGCAATTAAATATTAAATATATTTAATTACATGTGCAACCTGATGAGGTGGACAAGGTGAGGTGGAAAAGGTGATGTGGATTTTTGAGTTTAGAACTTAGGATAGAGGAAATAGGATTAATTAAATAATTTATGATTATTTAATTGTGAAGGACAAATAGAAGAATTTTAATTAAATAAATAGAATTTATTTAATTGTGAGATAGTGAATTGATTAAATAAATTTGGAATATTTATTTAATTAATAGAAGAATGGAATAAATATTTAGAATATTTATTTAGGATGATTCATGTCATTTTTAGGCGTATACATTTTGCCCCTCTTTGATGCAATGCAGTTTACAGCGTTGCTTCAAAGAAATTGATAGTCTGAATGATGATACATGCCCCAGTTTGCCCCTGGTACAGGTTAAATGACGATAGGATACCCCCTCGGGAGATTGGACGGGAAAAATGGTGAAAGTTTTGGAGACGGACGATCTCACGACAAGGAAGGGGTTAGGATAGGTTGGAGGAAAAGGGACGCGGTCAGGGATGCGGGAAGAAAACGGGAGGAAAAACAGACACGGGAAGTAGTCCACAGTCATCACCTAGCCAGAATTAGGGTTTGGAGGCTATAAATAGGAGCTGGGTCCACAAAAATAGTCATTTGCACACTTGGTTGATCTGGATTGGAGAAAGAGAGCTCAGAGCAAACTTAGAGCAGCATGGCAGCCATAGCAGCAGACATTCCACGCGAGGAGCACCGATTCGAGCGAGTCTGATGATTCGGGCGGCCAGCAGAGGCAGGACCCCCGGTACGTGCTTCAAAAAATTTCTCCTAGGGTCGAGTTTAGGTGTCATAAATGCACGTAGAAAATAGGTGCATATGCCTCGCGAAGCTGCGCTTTTGCAATTTCGTGGCGCATATGCCGGTTTCGGCGGCGCATGCGTGAAAGCTGCGCATTTGTGCATTCTAGTTGCGCTTTCGTAATTGGGTGGCGCTTTTGTATTTCTGCCGCGCATGCGTGAAATGTAGCAGCGCATTTGTTAAAGTTGCGCATACGTGACTTCCTGCGGCGCACCCGTAATTTCGTGACGCATACATGGATTTTCGCGGCGCATGCGTTAGAACAGCGCATATGTGCCCTGTAGCAGCGCATATGCAATTTTGCGGTGCATATGTTGATTATTGTGGCGCATATACCAGAAATGGCGTATTTACCACCTGTAGTGGCGCATTTGTTTGGGATGGAAAATTACTTAGCCAAATTGATTCGATTAGCATCTTGTTTGACGCGGGAATCGATGAGCTATCTCTGAGATTGCAGGAATCTAGTCAAGAGATGTAGTGTGCTGTTTTGATCAATTTAAAATGCTAATTTTAGTTGATATAGTTCAGTAGATATGTTGAGTATGGTATACGCGGCTTGAGACTGACGCCTTGCTTTTGCGTGCTTGCTGGAGGAGATACGAGAGACGCTGCAGTCGAGGGAGACGTTCCCTATGCCTCTATTACAGAGGTACATGCTGACGGAGGCGGACAGAGTGGCACTTGGTGCCATGGGCTTAGATTATGTTTGCTTTATGCCCGAGGTGCGGGCGAACTGAGGACTGTTGACAGCTGCCGTGGAGAGATTCCACAGCGAGGACGGGACCTTCCACTTCCCTACTGGAGAGATGACTGTGACGCTGGAGGATGTCTACCGGATACTGCACTTGCCCGTAGTAGGCGAGTTGGTGGAGTACGACGCACAGCGGGACGCGGGACTCGCCGAGTGTCAGAGAGTATTTGATGATCCTAAGCTGGTGGGATAGGTCATCCCTTGGCAGGATATCTATGACTGCTATGACTACTTCCCTGGGATTGTGGCTGGGCTGATTGGGGGCGTTGTATGCCCGGATAGGAGATCGCACAGGTTCCCCATTGGATGGGGCAGGATCATGGAGCGGATGCTGACCGAGGGCACCCGATATGCGTGGGGACCCTGCGTGCTAGCCCACCTCTACCATGACATGCATCAGGTGGTGTACCACCACAGCACGAGTCTATCGGCTGGGGTGTTGCTGTTACAGTTCTGGCTGTGGGAGCACATAGCGGTGACCAGGCCGATATGTGTCTTCGCGAGGCAGAGGGGAGAGCCATATAGCTATGGCTATGCAGGAGTGATTTCCCAGCACAGGCTGGGGAAGCTAGAGTACTGGCGGCATACTTTGGATGGGGTAGATGTGGTCGTCTGGCAGCCATATTTGGATTGCGAGCCCTGGGATGACGAGGGAGATGAGCTACCCTTCTGCTTTCAGACCAGGTGGTTAATAGGCCGGACACGGCACATACTGGAGAGGCAGATGGTGGGCCGAGTGCTGCGACAGTTTGGCAGGAGATAGGGCATGCCACAGGGACAGGCTATGTTTGCCCGGACTCATGCAGAGAGGGTCAGATGGGGGCCGATGGCTTCGTACGAGGAGGTCCTGGCAGAGTTCCAGCAGTTGCCCTACGTGGCATGGGACATGCGGAGAGAGATAGCAGATGCGGGGGTCACACAGGAGTATGAGGATTGGATTACTGCACATCCATTCCTGAGATATTCAAGACCTGGCATGCTGGTGCCTCGTATTGACGAGGCGGACTCAAAGGAGGAGGGAGAGGCTGGCCCAGGGCGGAGGGCCGCTAGAGGAGGACGAGGACGGGGTGGCTAAGCTGCAGAGAGGCCGAGGCAGCGGAGGAGGATAGATCAGGCTAGGCAGGCAGTGCCTGGACAGGGAGAGGTACAGCAGTAGGTGCAGCAGCAGGCACAGATGCCACCACCCCAGCAGGTACCACAGCAGCAGGTGCCGCAGCAGCAGGTGCCCCAGCAGCAGGGGCTAGGACAAGCAGAGGAAGCACAGGGGCCAGTGCAGGGTGAGGCACATGAGAGGACTATAGCCAGCCTGAGGGGACAGGTGTGAGAGCTGCAGGCACAGCTGAGGAGAGTGGAGAGGATGCGAGATACAGACGCAGCGGTGATCGCTGGTTTGACTCGTGAGCGAGACATGGCAGATGCCCGGGTACGCCTTATCCGAGTAGAGAGGGACACAGCAGTGGCTGCCATGGGCACAGACGCAGCGAGTACATTTTTGGTTGGGCAGGTGCAGCAGGCACAGGCACAGGTAGGCCAGTTGCAGACGCAGTTGGCACAGGCACAGACAGACCTAGCCAGAGCGCAGCAGCAGGCACAGTACTACCGAGGCTTGTACCATGGTGCCGTATCCTCGAGCCAGAGGGCAGGGAGTTTTAGGAGTCAGTCTGGGGTGGCTCACAGAGCAGGTCTTTCGCAGTCAGGGGCATCTGTGATGGGACCTCAGCAGTCAGGAGCTGGCAGTGGCGGCCCACAGCAGCAGGGGTAGACACAGACCCGATTTTGTACATTTTTGGGACATGTATCACCGTCTATTTAGACGCATATTGTATATGACACTTTGATTTTGAGAGAGATGGTGATATTGTACATTTGGACCTCTTTGTATATGATAGTATGGATGATGACGCAACTTTGTGTATCTATTGCATGCATTATGAGATGATGACTTTACTTCTATTGTATGATGTGATTCTATTGCATAGTTAGATGGTCTATATGATGCTATAGGAGAAATACTTTGATATGCTGCTATATGATGTCTATATGATCTAATGTGACAAATGAATGTAAAATGTAATATGATGTCTATGTGATGATGCAAATGTATGTATATGAAACATGATTTCTATGTGATGATGAAACTGTATATGTGGTGTCTAAATGAGCTAATGCAGATGTGTGTATGGAACATGATTTCTATGTTACGATGCTGTATAGATATGTGAGATGCTATTGGATGTTTATATGATGTAATGCTTTGAATGTATGCAGTTGTAACATGAGTACTATGTGGTGATGCAACTATATATGTGATGCACTTAGCTATGTTGTTTGATTTTCTGGGATTTTAAGATTAAGATGTGATGCAAATGTATTGGTGACCTAATGCATTGGATGGTGCATTCTACTAACCTACTCATGTGCATGACGAGTTGCTACGAATGATATGATATGCTCCTATATGCCTTGTTTTTGTGATGTCCAAATGTACTCTATCTACATAAGAATGACATGATGGATAGAGGAATGGTTGCGAAAGAATGACTTAGGAATTTTTCTTGATATCGTTACTCTGCATAGTTTGAATAATGAGGATTGTATGGATGGGTGTATGGATATAGGATGGATGTTTTGCTTTCAGATTACTTTATTTCATCATTGGGCATTTTGTTTTTGGTACTTTTCTGAAATGTTGTAAGTGAATACAAGCATCGAGGTATAATTGAACCGAGATGACCTGAGTATCGCTTACATGGATTGTGATTTAGCAAGTTAATACAAGCATCTAGTCAAAATTGAATCTAGATGACCTGAGTACCTCTTGCATTTCAACAAGCAAGGATTTCCCCCGTTCATGTTAGACCTTTGATGTCCTCGATGATCTTTTGCCGATCACGTCCTAAGACAAGGCTTCACATTACTAAAGTTTAATCCCCAAATAGCAAACAAAGAAAGTAATCATGCCCCCATCATAGCATCTCTAGCTTTTGGCATCCTTGAGTAGCATAGGAAGGTATGATAGCAAAAATCAAGACTCTGTAACTTAACCCTAGGTTCAAATCTACAAAAGCACATTTGCGTTGATATATGTTTATTTCTTGCCTTAATTTGCATAAAATCATTTAGAAGACCTTGGGTATTTGCTTTGCATTGGATAGGTTAAGATGCTCATTGTCGGGATGTCTACTTGAAGTGCAGGTGTTTGCTTGCATTTGCTTACCTGATGAGAAGGTTGCACCATCTTTATTGAGAAGATGGACCCTAAGGGACTGACCTAGTGCCTCGGGGGCTCATTGCTAAATGGCCTTGCCTACGTGACGACGCAGAGGCAACGTAGTTCGGGGTAAACCCTAATGGACCTTGGATGGACTAGAAGAAAGACGACAAGAATGAAGACAAGAAAGGAGACGAATGGGACCTTGGGAGAGATGGAAGCCTCGGGGGCGCATTAGAATAATGGTCTTGCCTACGTGACGGCGCAGAGGCAACGTAGTTCACGGATTCGGACCGCAGACACTGACGAGAGACACTACACTAGGCTTACATTGAGGAGACGGTATGGGACAAAACCTTGGTTGACAAGGCCACAAGGTGAGTATCAAGCCATGATAGGTAACTGTCAAGCATTTATTGTGGGATGGATATGGGTTGAATGAGGAAAATAGAGGGAGAATGGGCTCAAGGTGATTGGATTCCCAAAGATGGAGAATGCGGTTTGTCACAAGTAACGCCTGTTTACCAGGTTTTCATCACTTGCTTTTATTTGCACGAGAAGCTAGAAAGTAACATGACGCCTGATTGCCAGGTTTTCCCCATGATACCTATCCAAGGCGCCTGTTTGCCAGGTTTTCACCAAAGGACGATTTTTTTTGTATGCTTGCTACTTTTTTTTCGATTTTTTTGTATTTTTGGTGCAGAGGCACCTACCTAACAGCTGGCCTCCATGAGGCAGTTAGTTTGTTATAGGTCTTGTTTATGTTTTCAAGAAGGTCTGATAAGACCAAATGCATGTAATAAGGTCAAGCTGATCATGATAAGATCATGCTGACCAGGCTTTTACTATTTTTAGTTAAGTTTGTTAGAACAGCTGTCATGTTGTAGGGTCCGGTTGGATCTCCCAGCCGCCTGGAGAGTTCCCAGCCGCTTGGAGTCGGGTCAGTAGTACTCGTAGGAAAATCTATTTAAGCATGGGATTGGTTGATATTGCATAGATATACAGATGGAGAGATCATCGATCATAGTATTGTATCGCATTGAGAAGTCAGATTGCAGAGAGAGATTGAGCATTGTAATTGCATCTTGTGAAATCAATAAAGATCCTGTTTGTGTTCATTTTCTGTTTGCCCTCCATTGTGATCGATTTGCTGTTTTGGTGGTTATATGGATTCGCTGATCCATTCCACCGGGTGATTCGTCAAATCGGTGGAATGGTTGTGTACAGTAGATTAGGAGGTAGTTTGTTTTCTGTTTGCATGCAGGTGTACAGGATCGCGGTCGACAGATGTTGAAGACCCTAGCATGAATATGTGCTAGGTCGAGTTGATAAGTTTGTGTTGGAAGATCACCCTGAGAGTGGATCGGGTCATCCCTGGAGGATTGGCGAAGTGAAAATCTGCTAAGGTTGAAAGTTTGTTAAAACGGCATCATCAGGATATTTCTGCCAATATCCTGCAGTCACTTTGGACGTCGTCATCCGGATAAGTGAAGATGAACATGATGCAGTTGAGTGCATGAAGTGAATGCGCGTCGGGGTGATCATCGTCAGGAGTTGCCAAAGAAGAGTACATCGGCATAGAGTGAAGATCGGGTTATGAAACTGTTGAAGTTTACAGGTTGCAAGTACATCAGGATGTTGTAAGTTAGATATATACTCAGTGTATATATCGCCGTCAGGATCATCTTCTGTGAGTGCCCATCATCCGCATATCACTAATAGATGCGGGAGTGAAAGTTCGGTTTTTTGACTAAGTGTTGAAGAGGTCATCAGGATATTGTGTGACGTCATCGTCATCCGCATATGACGTCATCGTCATCAGGATATTGAGATATCCCCCTATGCATGTTGATCCTGTTGTCACTAAGGGTTTAGGTATCGGCGTAGGCAGAAAGTTGTGAAACATCATCAGGAGGTTTCGAGAGAACCGGATAAATCATATCATGATGCTGTTGCTTGTATCGTCGGCTATCGGGGCATCGAAGGGAAGCTGCTGAAGGTGATCGTCATCAGGATATTTGGAGCAACCGGATATTTGATATCCTGCTGACGAAGAGAATGTTGAATATCATGATGATGCCGATGGAGTTCGGAGCCTGATGAACAGTGCAACAGGAGGATGTTTTCGCCCGTTGAACATCATGATGATGATGATAGGCGACAGGTGGAGGAGGTGAACAATAGTCGGCAGGAGGATAATTGCGATCGTCTGAAATATGATGATGCTGTTGGTGTGTACAGGAAATATGATGATGATGTTGAGCCGATAGGGATTTTTATCAGGCTGTTTGTATTATTGGCAGCTCCTTCCTATTAGTTAGCTTCCGTTGCGTTTCACTCTGCATCATAGTGGTATCAGAGCAAAGGTTAGGATCTTCTGGAAAAGATAGGCAGGATGTCAGACGAAGAAGGAACATCTGAGGTTCTAGCAAGGATGACCAACGCTGAGTTGGCAGTTCTGGTGAAGAAACAGATTGTAGAAAGCAAGGCCGTGAAGGCTCAGAATCAGGAGTTGAAAGATGAGTTAGCAAAGTTGAGGAGCAGAGTAGGTTCTGGTAGAGAAGATGATAGGGAAGAAGAAGAGATCCCTAATTGGAGCGAGGAGGTCGTTCCTGCAGACCAGAGACCACTGTTGAACGCCCTCAAGGCCATGGAGAGGAGAACCATGGATGTGAAACTGGATTTGCCAGTGTTTACAGGTAAGATGGACCCTGATTCAGTGATGGAGTGGATAGACTGTTTGAACAATTTCTTTGTAACAGAGGAGATACCAGAACAACAGAGAGTGAAGATAGCACAGTCAAAGATGAAAGAAGCTGCCTTGACATGGTGGAATTTTGTTCAAGATGATAGAGTACAGGAAGGAAAACGTAGAGTTGCCACATGGAAGAAGATGATGGCATTGGTAAAGGAAGCTTATATTCCATTGGATTACAGTATCCAATTACACAAGAGGAAGCAAAACCTGAAGCAGAAGGAGCTAGATGTCAGCTCATATACAGAAGAATTCATGAAACTCTGTATGAAGACAAAGGTAAAAGAAAGTGAAGAAGAGAAGGTAGCCAGATACCTTAATGGATTGAGGTTTAATATTCAGGATGATTTAAGTCTGCATAATCCAGATACAGTCCAGAAATGTTTCCAGTTGGCATTGAAAGTGGAAGAGAAGTTGAAGAGAAAACAAGAACAAAACAATAGAGGAAGAGGATCAGCCCATAGAACAAGGCAAACTAATGAGAGTCAAGAAGACACTGGTAAAGGACAGGGACAGTCTGATTTCAGAGGTGGATGGAAAGGTAATAAAGGCAGATTTGGAGGTGGTAGAGGTTCTACTACATTTTCAGGGAAATGTTACACCTGTGGTGAGTTTGGTCATCCATCCTTCAAATGTCCAGAAAACAAAGGTTCATCATCCAGAAATGATAGAACGAGTGACAAGAGAGTACAACTTGTGCAAGAAGAGAAAGAAGAGAAAAGTGTGCAGAGTCCAAACACTTATCAAAAGGATCAGGAGGCTGATAATTGTGGATACCCAGAAAGTGGAGAGTCTCTACTGATGAGAAGAACAGTGATGGTACCTGACAAAGAATCCCCACATAGAAGAGCTCTTTTCAAAACCACATGTAAAAGCAAAGGTAAGGTATGTAAGGTTGTCATTGATACTGGGTCAACAGACAACATGGTATCTCAGGAGATGGTGGATAAACTGCATTTGGAAAGGATTCCACATCCACACCCTTACAAGGCATCTTGGGTGAGTGATAGTCATTCACTTTTTGTCTCTGAACAGGCATATGTGGATTTCCAGATTGGAGCATATCAGGATAGAATTTTGTGTGATATTTTGCCCATGGAATGTTGTCACCTACTGTTGGGTAGACCATGGCAATTTGATAGGAGGGTACTGTATGATGGGTATGCTAATACCTACACCATCCAGAAAGATGGAAAGACTATTAAGTTGATGCCATTACAGGAAGCAGCTACAGCACAGAAGGCAGCCAAAGTCATTTTAATGGGAAAGAAGGAATTTGTGCAGATGCCTAGAGGAGCAGGCATAAAGGCAATTTAGGACACTGCAGGGAAAGGAGTTGTTAAAGACAACAAGCTAAAGAAAGTTTCAGTTGTGACTGATAGAGGTCAGCAGCAAGTTCAGAAACAGGATGGTAAACAGCAACCAGTTGAGAAGAATGACAGGGATGTTGTCATAGTTGGGACTATTGCTTGTCCTATAAGAGTTGAAAGAAAGACAGAGTTGAACATTTCAGAAGTTCAAGAGGCAGTTCAGCAAGAGGTTCTGGTCAGGCAACCTGACAAACACAAGGTATGTGAGAGAAAAGCCTACATTGACAGGCATGAGGATTTACTTGCCAGAAAGCAAGTTACAGTTCAGAAGTCTTGGAGCAGCCAAGAGCCAGCAGAGGATAAAGCTGGAACAGGTCAGAAGACTGACAAGGCAAAGTGTAAAGGTGGAGGACTTCCACAACCAAACTCATGGGACATGAGTTCTTTTCTGTTGGGGAGTATGGTGCAGAGGCACCTACCTAACAGCTGGCCTCCATGAGGCAGTTAGTTTGTTATAGGTCTTGTTTATGTTTTCAAGAAGGTCTGATAAGACCAAATGCATGTAATAAGGTCAAGCTGATCATGATAAGATCATGCTGACTAGGCTTTTACTATTTTTAGTTAAGTTTGTTAGAACAGCTGTCATGCTGTAGGGTCCGGTTGGATCTCCCAGCCGCCTGGAGAGTTCCCAGCCACTTGGAGTCGGGTCAGTAGTACTCGTAGGAAAATCTATTTAAGCATGGGATCGGTTGATATTGCATAGATATACAGACGGAGAGATCATCGATCATAGTATTGTATCGCATTGAGAAGTCAGATTGCAGAGAGAGATTGAGCATTGTAATTGCATCTTGTGAAATCAATAAAGATCCTGTTTGTGTTCATTTTCTGTTTGCCCTCCATTGTGATCGATTTGCTGTTTTGGTGGTTATATGGATTCGCTGATCCATTCCACCGGGTGATTCGTCGAATCGGTGGAATGGTTGTGTACAGTAGATTAGGAGGTAGTTTGTTTTCTGTTTGCATGCAGGTGTGCAAGATCGCGGTCGACAGATGTTGAAGACCCTAGCATGAATATGTGCTAGGTCGAGTTGATAAGTTTGTGTTGGAAGATCACCCTGAGAGTGGATCGGGTCATCCCTGGAGGATCGGCGAAGTGAAAATCCGCTAAGGTTGAAAGTTCGTTAAAACGGCATCATCAGGATATTTCTGCCAATATCCTGCAGTCACTTTGGACGTCGTCATCCGGATAAGTGAAGATGAACATGATGCAGTTGAGTGCATGAAGTGAATGCGCGTCGGGGTGATCATCGTCAGGAGTTGCCGAAGAAGAGTACATCGGCATAGAGTGAAGATCGGGTTATGAAACTGTTGAAGTTTACAGGTTGCAAGTACATCAGGATGTTGTAAGTCAGATATATACTCAGTGTATATATCGCCGTCAGGATCATCTTCTGTGAGTGCCCATCATCCGCATATCACTAATAGATGCGGGAGTGAAAGTTCAGTTTTTTGACTAAGTGTTGAAGAGGTCATCAGGATATTGTGTGACGTCATCGTCATCCGCATATGACGTCATCGTCATCAGGATATTGAGATATCCCCCTATGCATGTTGATCCTGTTGTCACTAAGGGTTTAGGTATCGGCGTAGGCAGAAAGTTGTGAAACATCATCAGGAGGTTTCGAGAGAACCGGATAAATCATATCATGATGCTGTTGCTTGTATCGTCGGCTATCGGGGCATCGAAGGGAAGCTGCTGAAGGTGATCGTCATCAGGATATTTGGAGCAACCGGATATTTGATATCCTGATGACGAAGAGAATATTGAATATCATGATGATGCCGATGGAGTTCGGAGCCCAATGAACAGTGCAACAGGAGGATGTTTTCGCCCATTGAACATCATGATGATGATGATAGGCGACAGGCGGAGGAGGTGAACAGTAGTCGGCAGGAGGATAATTGCGATCGTCTGAAATATGATGATGCTGTTGGTGTGTACAGGAAATATGATGATGATGTTGAGCCGATAGGGATTTTTATCAGGCTGTTTGTATTATTGGTAGCTCCTTCCTGTTAGTTAGCTTCCGTTGCGTTTCACTCTGCATCAATTTTCTCTTTGTAACTTTTTCTTGATTTTTTTTTATTTTTTGATTTTTTGACTTTATTGTACCCCCTTGCACTGGGGTTCTCTTAGGTATAGAACCGGCGAAGGTGCATGCTGTTGATTGGATCATCAAACAACTCACCTTCTGATGTGGCCAACTGATATGCCCCCGATCCGTAAGCCGCTACAATTACATAGGGTCCAAGCTAGTTAGGCTCGAACTTGCCTTTCTTTTCTCTGTCCTGCTGATTGCGAGGGTTCTCTCTTAGGACGAGGTCCCCAACCTTGAAGCATCTTGGTCTAACCTTGTGGTTGTAGCTTCTTGACATCATCTGTTGATAGGCTTTGAGATGGTCAAAAGCTTTCTGGCGCCTTTCCTCTAGCAGTTCTAGCTCTTGTAGTCTGGAGACTCTGTACTCTTCGTCTGATATGAGACCTTTCAATGACACCCGAAGGGATGGGAGTTCGACCTCAATGGGAAGGATGGCTTCGGAACCATAGACGAGGGCGTAGGGTGTAGCACCTGTGGGAGTGCGTATGCTGGTTCGATAGGCCCATAGAGCGGGATTAAGTTGGACATGCCAATCACGACCAGCTTCATTGACAGTCTTCTTTAGGATTCTCAGAATGGTTTTGTTCGATGCCTCAGCTTGGCCGTTACCTTGGGGGTAATATGGAGTGGAGAAGCGGTGTTGGATCTTGAAACGTTCACAAAGTTCTTGGACATCCTGATTTTTGAAGGGTCTCCCGTTATCCGTTATGATGGATGAAGGGATGCCATATCGGCAGATAATGTAATTCAGAATGAAAGAGGAAATTTGCTTTCCTGTGACGGTTGATAAGGGAACGGCTTCAATCCACTTTGTAAAGTACTCAGTGGCGGTTATGATGAATTTATGGCTGTTGGAAGAGGGCGGATGAATCTTTCCCACGAGGTCAAGTCCCCACTGGCAAAAGGGCCAGGGTGTCGTTAGAGGTCTCAACTCCTAAGCAGGTGCATGAATCAGGTTCCCATGTATCTGGCACTGTTTGCACTTTTTGACGAACTGATATGAATCCATTTCCATATTGGGCCAGTAATAACCCAAACGCATGAGTTTCTTAGCTAAGGAAGGACCACTGGAGTGTGTTCCGCAGATCCCTTCATGCACGTCTCGCAAGGCAGTTATAGATTCTTCTTGTTCTAGACAACGGAGTAAAGTACCATCCAGACCACGTCGGTAAAGGGTATTGGCGATAATGGTGTAACGGGAGGCTTGTCGGATGAAAGTTCGTTTTTGGTTGGAAGAGAGGTCCAAAGGAAGGATATTGTCCTTGAGGTAAGTGTAGGTCTTACCGTACCAAGGTGAATCAGATCCTACTAGGTGGCAAATGGAATGGGTCTCAAGGAGATCATAAGCCAGTTGTCAAATTGTTTCTACTAAGAACTCATACCGTGACTCATGTTCAGGTATCTCAAGAAGGGAGGCTATGGTCGCCATTGCATCTGCTACTTTGTTCTCTATCCTGGGTATTTGCTCAAACGAGATGGTCCCAAAATGTTCTTTGAGGTCGTCGACCATTCGCTTGTATGGGATGAGCTTCTCATCTTTGGTCTGATACTCGTCGTTGACCTGGTTTATGACAAGCTGAGAATCACCGTAGACACATAGTGCTTAGATTTTCCACTCAGTGGCCATCTTGAGACCAATTACCAAAGCCTCATACTCCGCTATATTGTTAGTGCATGGAAATAACAACCTGTAGGACTTTGGAATTGTGTCGCCTTGGGCAGTGATGAACAAGATACCTACCCCCGATCCATGGTTGGTGTAAGACCCGTCGAAGTAGAGTTTCCAAGGAGATGTTGACAGAGTGAATAAAGATTCATCGGGGAACTCAAACTGCATGGGTGAAGTGTCCTGTAATGGTGCCTCAGCTAGTTGGTCAGCGATGATTTGCCCCTTGATGGCTTTTCTGTCCACATACTCTATATCATATTCGCTAAGAAGCATAACCCATTTGGCTAGTCGACCTGTGAGAGCTGCTTTGCTGAGAAGATATTTTAGTGGGTCGATCTTGGCAATGAGTTTGACAGGATGTGCCAGCATGTAGTGTCAGAGTTTTTGTGAGGCAAAAACCACCGCAAGGCATGAACGTTCCACCTGTGAGTACTGCAACTCGTAGCCCACTAAGGTTCGACTGATGTAGTACACAGCTCTTTCCTTGTTCTCATAGTCTTGCTGCGCTAGGAGAGCCCCAAGAGCAGTAGGTGTAGCAGATATGTAGAGAATCAAAGGTTTTCCTTGGATCGGAGGCATGAGTATAGGAGGATTCATGAGGTACTCCTTGAGCTTGTTGAATACCTCTTCACACTGCTCATCCCATTTAAATGGAACGTTCTTATGTAGGAGATGGCTGAAAGGATGGCACTTGTCTGCCAGCTGTGAGATGAACCTGTGGATGGCCTGTAGCTTGCCCTGTAAGGATCTCAACTATGTTAGAGTTTTGGGCGGAGGCATGTCCATGATTGCTTTGACCTTGGCCGGGTCTACCTCTATGCCATTTGCTGACACGATGAAGCCTAGCAGCTTGCCCGATGTTACCCCAAACACACATTTCTTCGGGTTCAATTTTACTTGGAATTGGTCCAGCCGTTGGAAGACTTTCTCTAATGTGTCCAGGTGTGAGTCCCTGGTGAGTGATTTGGCCAAGATGTCGTCAACATAATCTTCCATGGTCACATGCATCATGTCGTGAAATATAGTTGTCATGGCCCGCTGATATGTAGCACCTGCGTTTTTTAGCCCAAATGGCATGACATTCCAGCAAAAGGTACCCCATGGACAAGTGAAAGCGGTTTTGTGCTGATCCTCTGTGCTATTTTGATCTGGTTGTACCCTGAGAATCCATCCATAAGTGACAGCATTGTATGTCCTGCCGTGAGGTCGACTATGATATCGATGTTAGGCAAGGGAAAGTCATCTTTTCGGCATGCTTTGTTTAAATCTCTAAAATCGTTGCATAGTCAAACCCTGCCATCTGGTTTAGACACCGGCACAATATTAGATATCCATTCAGGGTAATCTATGGCTCTGATGAACCCCACGTCTAACAATTTCTTGAGTTCTTCCTTGACCAGTAGGGCTATATGGGGATGCATCTTTCTTAGTTTTTGCTTTACGGGCTTCACCCCTGGATCCAATGGCAAGTGATGTAGAATTAGGTTTGGGTCCAAACCTGGCATGTCGGCATATGACCAAGCAAAGCTGCCTCTCTTCTTCTTAAAGAATGGTACAAACTTGGTTTTCTCAGGCGGCGTGAGAGATTTTGCAAAGTGGATAATCTGAGGCTGCTCTTTGGTTCCAATGTTTATTGGCTCTGTTGGCTCTACCACGATCTGTGACCTTTCTTGATACATATCACTTGGGAGGGTGTCAAGCAATCCATCGTCAGGTGCCACAGTTGGGTTTTCACCTTCAGATACGTCCTTTCTTTTTACTGTTTTATGATCTGACACTGCCGCATGGCGGTTTTCACCGTCAGATCCCTTTTTGATCTTTACATTTTTGCGACTAGAAGGCTTGGCACCCTCCCTGAAGTAAGCTACAGTATTGAGTTCGATAGCGAAACTGGCTTTATGATCTCCTTTTGGTAAATGATCTCTAAGTCCCATATAGTCAATGTAGGCATCATCGTTCTGGAACATATCTAATTGAGGGGTCCCTTGCAGGTCCCAGTCAATAAGCTCAGGGTGTAAGAGGGGAAGGGAGTCGGATGAAAGACCTGATTCATTGATAGTGTGGATGGAAATATTAGGAGCACAGGTGGGGGTAGTGTTCTGGGTGGTACTTTCTTCCAGGTTGTTTATCGCAATGGAATCTATACTTTCCTCGAAAGTCATAACCTCAGGGAGGGGCAAATCAGACTCCAGTGGTCTGTCCCGTTGCGTTTGTCTCTCATGATATGGGCTAAGAGTTTGGATGGTGTCAACCTCCTTGTCATCGTAGGAGTGTTCTGTCAGCTCGTCCCATTCATACTAATTGGAATCATCTGAATCTGCGTCACTATCCTCTTGGAGTGTTTGAATTGTCTCCACTAGGCAGGCATTTTCTTTGGCTTTGCCCTTGCCTTTGTATCCCAAGCCAGTGGTGTTTCTAGCCGAAGAGGAGGAAGAAGGTTGTATAGGTTCGATGATCCCTTCTTTTCTGAGGCCGATAGGGCCTTGTCCTTCATATCCCATCCTATGCAAGATGGTTTCACCCCATCCATAGAGTTCTGTAGGGAGTCTAGGTGGCTCTTGGGGTGTGTTTTCTTCTTCGGCATAAAGCCATTGCAAGAGATCTCGCTCCTCTGATTCATCGGATAAGGTCCCCCATTTTACAAAGGGGTTTGCGGGAGTGATAGGAGGAGTAGAGGGCTTTGGAAAATGCCTGGGTTGATGCTTGGGCTGGCCAAAGGAGCGAGGAGACAAGGGCATTTTTGCAAGGTTGAGGCTGTGCTCAATCTGGTATTCCCCCATGCCATTTTCTTTTATGGTGATTTTCATTGGTTTGGGCTGGGAGGAGGAAGCTTCAGCAGTATGGTCTTGTGGCGGAGTAGGGGAGATATGGGCTTGATTGTTGGGTATGACACATTCCAGTTTTGCTTGGAAAGAGTTGCAATGCTGGTAGGGGTCGGGGTCGCCGTGTATGGTGACCTACTTGCCATCGTGTGGGAACTTTATGCATTGATGGTAGGTGGAGGGGACAGCTTTCATGGCGTGGATCCATGGTCTCCCTAGTAGAATATTGTAAGCAAGCTCCCGATCAAGGACTTGGCACACCACATCTTTAATTACCGGTCCCACTTGAATGGGTAGGACAACCGTGCCCTTTGTGGTTCGTTCCTCCTCGTCATAGGCTTTGATAGTAATTTTCCGTCTTGGATCTACTGCCTGTTCAGAGAACCCCAATGCAAGGACTAGCTTCAAAGTGCAAATATTCAAACCGGCACCCCCATCAATGAGAACCCTCTTGATGTGGTGCCTGTGTACGAATGCGACAATGTGTAGAGGAGTGTTGTGGGGTTGAGACATGGAAAGGTCATCTTGTTCTGTAAACGAGATGGAAGTGGAGGATGTCAAATTACCCACCATGGTTTGAAACTTTTCTTGGGCTAGGTTAGTGGGGACAGTAGTTTCCACTAAGGCTTTCTCAAGAATCTCCTTATGAGAAGGAGATAGACACAAGAGCTCCAATATAGAAATGTGAGCTGGAGTCTTTTGCAATTGGTCGATGACATTATATGGGCGGGAGTTAGACGGAGATGGCGACGACCTTGGAGGAGTGGTGTTGATCGTGACTCTACCATTGCGGGTAATTATACTACAACCAGTTCCGTTAGGTCCTGGTTGTTGGTTGGGGGATATGTCGTTGACTTGCGGAACATGCTCAGAAATGCAGTTAATGGTGTACTCAAAGGGAATGCTTGCATAGTTAGCATTACTCGACCCACTGTTTTGGTTTGGCCTGTTACGATTGTTGTCATTATTGTTATGGCCATTGGAGTTGTTACCATTGTGACCATTGTTGTGGTGACCGCTGTTGTGATTGTTGTTATACGGCCGGTTGTGGTTTAGGAGAGGATCCCGGTAGGCCACATGAGATTCATTGGAGGTAAGATGTTGTGTCCCTCCCTGATTCTGATCCAGTATATCCTGTATGACGTTCTTAAGACGGATGCAATTATTGGTTGTGTGCCCCCTTCCTCGATGATACTCGCAATAGTCTGTGTCCTTCCAATAGGGAGGTTTGACTATAGGCTCATAGTCACTTGTTGGCGGTAGAGAAATTTCATTATTAGCCAACAACTTCCTGAGAGCAGACTCTTGAGATTCTCCTAACGGCGTGAATTTTCTCCTTGGATTTGAATTGAACCAAGGTCTAGATTCCCGAGGGGGTGGCTTGTTGAGTGCACCGTTATTTGCTTCTTCCTTAAGAGTGAATATGGGTTGTTGTTTAGGGGCTGCTGCCTTGGCATCCACTACTCCATCGTTGACCACATTCTTGTTCTTGGTCCAAAACTTTGACTTGTCAGTTGTGTAATTGGAAGGAGGTGTGTCCTTGTAGAGCTTGAGAGTTCCTTTAGCGATCATAGCTTTCTCAATGAATAGCCCCATTTCAATGACTTTGGTGAATGAGGTAGGGCATTGTATCTGAATCTGATAGCTAAGATCGGGATTCAAATTGTGGACAAACATTTCTAATAGTTGTTTCTCAGGCATGTCGTAAGAACACTTACTAGCTAGCTGTCTCCATCGTTGTAAGAAGGTGGCGAAGGACTCACCACCCTTTTGTTTGGTGTTGCATAGGTCTAGCATAGATACCTCGTGTTCTATGTTGTAAGAGAAGTGCATTATGAATTTATTGACAAGTTCGTCAAAAGTTTTGATTCCTGGTGGAAGATGCGAGAACCACTCCATAGCTTGACCTCCTAAAGATCTTGGGAATAGTCTCATTAAGTAGGTCTCGTTGTGAGCTACTTCTAAACATGCTGCAGTGAATTCCCGGATATGATCTCTAGGGTCCCCCTTCCCTTTGTATTTGTCAAATTTCGGGATTCCGAACTGAAAGGGGAATGGTTTCATGACCAAACTTCTGTCAAAGGGGTATGGTGCTATATCTTCCAAGGAGTAGTTCTTGGAACTGGTGCCGATCTTAAGGTTGGATATTTCCAGCTTTAGACTCTCAATTTGTTGTCTCACATCCGCCATAGGAGCATTTTGATCTATGTGTTGTTTTCCTCTCTCATTGGCCTGGGGGACCGTGTCATTTGTGCCTCTCTCATGTGCATTTGGGACTGTGTCATTTGTGTCCCTCTCACGTTCATTGTCTGCATTTTCCATGATGGAGCTAATGTCAAAGTCTGCGGGGAGTTTGATTCCGAGACTAGCAAGATGATGGAAATATTTGGTGGGGTCCTCAAGGAGCACTTTCTCCACTAGGCGTTGGAATTTGCTATCTTGCATGTGTGCCACTAATTCTTCACGAGAAATTTCTTCATCATCATCGCGTGGTGGGGCGATGTGATCGGAAGAGTCAGCCATTTCAGTTAGCTTGTTGTACTAGGATCGAGTAAGAACCATGCAAGGTGGGGTGGGATGAAATGGACTAGGATTAGAAATTTTGGCAAGGTGTCGACTAAGACTGTAATGAATGGGATATCTAGGACAAGACTTGGACAAAGGGTTCTCTCGCTCAATGACTTCAGGTAAGACGGCTGACACAAGACTCTAGCCACTAGCAAGGGTAGTCGATACCAGTCTCACTGTGTAGGGCTTAGTCGTTCAACAAGACTACTAGCAAAAGGTACTGTGACCTACTAGGCTTACGTGAATTCACGAATGAAACGAAGAAGGACCTATGTCGAATCGGTATGGGACATAATGACATTGGGGCAAGAGTGACTAGGATAGAAGGTGACTGGGACGACCGTCGAAAGAGAGAGAAATGGGTGAAATGGATGAAGATTGACTGCAAGGTTGATTCTGACCTCGGAAAATGAAACTAGGCTGAAATGGGTACTCTGAACAGCTGACGAAAATTTCTCAAAAATAGGGCAGATGCTCACTGTCACACATGCGCAGAAACAGATGCGCAGCAAGAATGGGCAAATGCACCATAAGTCGCTATATATGCGCCGCTCTGGTGAAGTATGTATGCGCAGCAACAGTGTGCAAATGCGCAGCAGAAAAGTAAATGCGCAGCAAGTCGGTGTATATGCGTAGCAAGTCGCTGTAAAAGCGCAGTAGAACAGGGTATATGCACAACAGAAAGGTATAAAAGCACCGTAAGTCGGTACAAAAGCACAGCAAGTCGCTGTATATGCGCAGCAGAAAAGGGTATATGCGCAGTTCTGGTATTTTTTTGCAAATTTTTGGGATTTTTCTCTGTTTTTGGTATTCTTTGGCTGGAAAAGGTCTTCCTGATCTGATATTATGAATTAATTTAGCAAGAAAACACAGCAAGCACAAAGAGTATTTTGTAGTTTTCCATTGTTTTTGTAGTTTTTTTGGACTCTATTTTGGACAAAAGCAAGCACAAAATCCTAGGCGAGAAATGGATTATGAGGGATTTGGGCCACTAAAACAAGAGGTATTTAATTCGGGCAACCGTTCAAGTGGTTACACATGCGGCGGTGCTACTCTTCGTTATGGACTCTCCCAGCCTCAAAGGGTTACGCCTGAGAGGGTTTTGGGGGAGGTTGGCCGTCGGTGTAACATAACAGCACTCGTTGCAGGAGGTTTTCACCTCAAGCATAATTTATTTTAAGTGGCTCGGTAGGGCTTGGCGTTAGCTTGTTACCACTCAGGGTCGTTCCCGCTTGGACAAGCGTGCATCCAAGGGCAGGCCCCTCCTAAAGTTTAAACAAATAGAATGACAAGTCTGGCACTTTGATCACCCAGAAGAGGGGAGAGCATAAGCCTATTGTCATTCGCAAGCACAGAATACACTGATTGATCCACCCTAGTTAAAAGATAAAAACTAAATGGGCTAAGCTACTCAAACAGAACTTTGAAGTGATTTCAACAATATTGCAGTGGTTCAATTTTAAATCCCAGAAAGCAGTTGTGAGTTCAATTTTAAGTCCACGTTGCACGAGATTGTTAACTTTGAAATTCAGGTCTCACGATATAGCAATGGTTCATTTTAACTTCAAAAAGCAGTTGTGAGTTCAATTTTAAGTCCACGTTGCATGAGATTGTTAACTTTGAAATTCAGGTCTCACGATATAGCAATGGTTCATTTTAACTGCAAGATCAGTGATGAGTTCAATTTTAAATCTTAGATAGCAATAACTTGGAAGTTGTTTGCAATGCAAGCATGAAATAAACCAGTTATTTCCTCCCTAATTAAGACTAGATGAAGATTTGTAATGAACAACCATTTTACTCTTTCCCAGAAAATGAAATGTGAGGTAGTTAGATGCAACTACATGTAACTAAACCTGAGCCGATCCTGCAAAACCGCTCTAGCAAACACCTGCAAAAGGGTTAGCGTTAGTAAAATCCTCAAGAAAAGTACTAAAATCTGAGCCAGTTACAAATGCGCAGCTTCAGTGATCAGATGCGCAGAAGTGATCAACAGAAGTGCAGCATTAACGAATGCGCCGTAGTTTTGAATGTATGCGCCGTTAAAATGAATAAATGCGCAGTTTTAATGTATGCGCAGCAACAGTCGTCAGAAGCGCCGTAACAGTCAACAGATGCGCCGTTATAACAAATGCGCAGCAATAGTCTATGGAAGCGCAGTAATAGTCAACAAATGCGCAGTTTTAACAAAAGCGCCGTAACAGTCTGTAAAAGTGCAGCAAGAATACACAGATGCGCAGGATTTTCAAAAGCGCCGTAACAGTCTTCAAAAGCACCGTAAAAATGAACAGATGCGCCGAAAGAACCTGTGCGTGACTCTGCGGGACCTGTACGGAACCTGTCTTCAAAAAAGCTCAAAAATGGTGAAATAAAGGGGCAACGGCCCCACGGTGGGCGCCAAAAATGTGAGGGTAAAATAGTGATCAATCAAATGAATAGTAGATGACCCTAACATCAACAGAATAGTGAAACAAAGAAGATTCAAGTAAACAAAGCAATGAACAAACACAGCAAACCTCTTCCGTTTCGAAACTTTTGTTGTTCGCCTATCACGAATCGTCCTTTTGCAGATGAGATGAGCCCTCAGAGAGTGCAATCTTTTAAAAGCTATTGGAGGAAGTCGATGGTGAACGACTATAGTGTGATATGCAATGAAGGTGAGCTCCAATGCAACAATGGTGATCTCAAGCTTGTAGATGACAAGTGGGTGCCAAAGGCACGCTGGTGATATTTCTGCAGAGTAACGATGTCAAAAGCCTGGATGAATAGAATGAAGGGATGAAGCTTCATTTATAGACTTGGAGGAATAGGAATCAACGGTTGAGAGAAGATATGAAGATCAACGGTTGAGGATGGTTGAGGAATGTGCAACCAGTGGAAATGTGACAAGTGTCCCAGCTCCATCATGAAAGGTGGGATGTGACAAAACTGATTGGAGAGTTAACTCCATTGACTGGTCTGTTAACAGACTTGATTGATCAGTTAGAAGAGTGGATTGTGGAACTGACTGGATTGATTGAGGATTTGACTCAACTGACAGGTTAGTTAACAGATTTGATTGATTGGTTAACTGACCTCTGATTGGAGAAGAAATAGGCCATGTGGGTGAGGGAAAATAAGGCAATTCAATATTAAATATATTTAATTACATGTGCAACCTGATGAGGTGGACAAGGTGAGGTGGAAAAGGTGATGTGGATTTTTGAGTTTAGAACTTAGGATAGAGGAAATAGGATTAATTAAATAATTTATGATTATCTAATTGTGAAGGACAAATAGAAGAATTTTAATTAAATAAATAGAATTTATTTAATTGTGAGATAGTGAATTGATTAAATAAATTTGGAATATTTATTTAATTAATAGAAGAATGGAATAAATATTTAGAATATTTATTTAGGATGATTCGTGTCATTTTTAGGCGTATACAACAGAGTCAAAAACATGGTTTTCTTCTTTTTGGCATGGTTTTGCTTTTAAAAATAAAGAATTTATTTTCTTTATTTTATAAAACTTTATTATAGTTCTTCCAAATGTTTAAACTATATGTATACACCTAAAAATTGCAAAGACAAATTAAATAAATATTTATTATTTATTTAAATCCCATTCTTCTATCATTTAATAAATTCATCAATTTATCTATTTGATTCACATTCATAGTCCAAATATTAAATAAATATCAATTTATTTAATTAAATCAATTAAACCTATTCTTCTAATGTCATCCCTTAATTAAATAATAATTAAATTATTTAATATCCAAATCAACCTATTCCAAAGTCTTCATTCATAATTCCACATCATTTAATCCACCTCACACATCCACCTCACCTTGTTGCACATGTAATTAAATATATTAATATTTAATTAATCTATTTTCCCTCACCCACATGGCCTATTATCTCTCTAACCATCCCTATTCATGTGGATGTGGTATCTCCATGTCACCATGGTCAAAGGGACACTTTGTGACACTTGTTCCATAGTCCCTAGAAACTTTCCAACCTCCCTATAATCATGTCTCCTTGTTTTACCTTCTCTCTTGGGTCATTGTGAGCCTTGTGACATGTGGACTCATGTCACTCCTTTCTCTCCTCCATGTCAAGGTGAGAGGAACATCTTCCCTCTTTCTCTCCGTCATCTCAACCAACTCAATCCTCACCGTACACCTCTCAAGACTAAGTCTCCACCATTGATCTTGTGACACATGGATTTGGCCCCTCCTTGGACTATAAAAGGAATCTTATATAGCAAAGTTACTCTGCAGGAATCCCAATGTGCCTTTGGTAAAGAATTCATATTGCTCATTACATTTTATATCCATTATCCTCACATCCATACAATCATGGCTTCAATTATTCATCTCCCATATTCATAATAGTTGCATTGTAGGTAATCTCCATTGCAGTTTTCCAACATATTTCCATTCAAGTATTGTCATCTTTTAACAATGAGGAAGTACGCTTTTGAGAGCTCTATTCATCAAGATCAATACAAGATAGGCGATAATGGAAGCTTCAAGGTAAATTGGTCTTCAAGGTAATATTGCTTTGTTTATTTGATTTGCATCATATTTCATTAAGATTATTGGATTATTAGTAGTTTAATACTGTTGACAATATTTCCATTAACACTATATATATAGTGGTCATGTTATTGCGGGTTAGAGCCAATGAAATATCTTACACCTCCCAACAATAAAAATGGACAGACAATGAGGTTCAACACTCTTACTAGACTTGGGTTTGACAAAAACAATTAAATCAAGAGATCCTTTATAGCTGAAATGAAATTGCTTTAGAGGGATGTTTGAAACTCCACTAGACACAATTTGACAATTTCTCAAAGTGAAATACCAATCAAATCACAACCTATGGCATTAATAATCTCCCAGACAAACTTGATAAATATATTTATCAAGTTTGTCTGGGAGATTATTAATGCCATAGGTTGTGATTTGATTGGTATTTCACTTTGAGAAATTGTCAAATTGTGTCTAGTGGAGTTTCAAACATCCCTCTAAAGCAATTTCATTTCAGCTATAAAGGATCTCTTGATTTAATTGTTTTTGTCAAACCCAAGTCTAGTAAGAGTGTTGAACCTCATTGTCTGTCCATTTTTATTGTTGGGAGGTGTAAGATATTTCACTGGGTCTAACCTGTATTAACATGGCCGCTAATTTGGCTAAGAGAGTTGTCAAACTCACCGATGTGATAACCACATTGACTGATAAAATCAATGATATTATAGTTCAGTGGCTTCTGAGTCCTGAAGGCCACCAATCTCAAGCCAAATGTGAGGTCAAGATCTATGATGGATCTTGAGATCCTGATGTGCTCTACACTTGGATTCTTGACATGGAGAGATGGTGTGACTACAACGAGTGTAGACACCCAAAAATGTCTATGCCTTGCAACACCTAGTCAAATACATTATTAGAGACATCATGTAGCATTTTATCTTAATCCCACTCCTAATTCCACTTGTCCCATTAGCCAATTAATTAAATAAATAAAATTTACTTAATTAATTTACCATCATAATCCCATCCCATCCTTATCACCTAGCCAATTAATTAAATAAATCCCATTTATTCAATTAATTTACATCCACATATCCCAACTAATTCAAATAAAATATTTGAATTAGGTCTTCACCTCTCATCCCATTCCAACACTTGTCCACCTCTCAATTGAATCATTTGTGGTAGTACAACTTTCATTTAATATCTTTCACATGTACAACTAATAAGATCTAATTTTATTAAATAAAAGTTTTTGTGTACACTATCACACATGAACTTTATTATCCTCCTTACACTTGTCACATGACTACAACTTTCTTAAGAAGTGGGAATAACCAATCAATCCTAGCCATCCACATCATTCAATTAGCCTTTCAATCTCAACCATACATTCAAATGAACCCTTGTGTATAAATCAACCCTTTCACAAGCCATTATTATCACATCTATCCTTCAAGTATCCTTATGCTGTCAAAATATCTCCACAATGTTTCATCCATTGTCTTTTCATCTATCATCTTCCATCTATCATCTTCATCTTACATTTATGTTGTTGAATTGAGCAATCAACATATCAAAATTATTCAATCAATCAACCTATCTTGCATGCATCTATCTAAGGTATTGAAGATTTGGATTAGGTAATGCATTTCATTGTTTTATCTCTTTTATTTATCCAAATTTTTCAATATACATTTCTGGTGAACCCAATGTGAACATGCTCCAAGGATTCAATCATAGTTTTTGCAAGTTTTTGGTGGAAACATTTGCGTGCTTCTAACACTAGTTTTTCATGTTTTGGGAGTGAATTGTTGCAGGTGATCTCCTAGCTCAGATCTAACATCACCATCACGTCCGGGAGGCCATTTCCATGAATTTTGACTATAAACTTGCCTAGGTTTAGTGACTAAAATTTTTGAAAAAAATAAAAAAATATTTAGCTCACAAGCTGTACCGTATGGATCCATATGGATCCATACAAAGCCATACGACCTACACAGGGTCTCTATTGGAATCATTTGTTTTCATAGCTGATATTGCGTGGTTTCAACACTAATGTTTCAAGTTTCATATTTTGAGGTCTTTGTTGTGGTAAGATCTTGCAGGTATCTTGTGTTTGTGTTGTAGGCTTATCTACAGAGACCCATTCACCAAAACCCTAATTCCTTACCATTCCATTGTTGTCTTCACAATTTCCATCCACCACTCTGTATTTTCTCCAATGCTTGAAATCCTTATTCCTCCACTCCCCAACACCTTTATCCCTTCGCTTCCTGGGATAAAGCCCTCAAAACCGCTTGGCTGACACCCACGGGCCTCCTTGAAATCCCCATCGACATGTTGACTTTAACTTTCTGCTACTCATCTTAAATTGGTTGCATCTCCCTTAAATTAGGTCACCACTCCCTAATGCGTGGTCACCGCTAACAATACACTTCAACGCCTCCGCCTATGATTTCAACCTCAACCGTCCTCTGAAACCCTAATCTCTATTCTTAAAATTAATGTCGCTTAACATCCAATCACCATAATATATTATTTTGCCATCACTTAATCTCCCTCTATCGACATTATTCACCAAAACTCTGAGGTCAGCGTGGACATTCTTTGGTCAGCATCAAATCCTAGAGGTCGGCGTTAAATCCTTGAGTCCTTAGTTCTTTTTTTAAAATTTTTTCCTTGACTTAGCCCTTGGTCATATGACTAATTGAGGGCCCTACTTAAACAAAGCCACTAGGGTTAATATAAATTGTGACTATAGGGTGCAAACTACATGTGACCAAAATAACTAAACCACTGGCGGTTTTGTCAAATAGTCAGCATCTAGCCTAGTGCCTTCTACATGCCCTAGAAGGCCATTTTTTCTTTTTGTCATAACTTGGTCAAAACATGTTGAAATCGCACGTGAAAGGACTCATTGGAAAGCTAGTTCAGCTACCTTCACTGTGGCAACAAAATTTTTAGGTGATTTTATCATTTTATCAAGTTTTTTTGTAGTCAAAGTTTAGTTTCTTTTCAAACTTTGATTGGGCATAACTTGAGCAAAATTGATCAGATTTCAGCAATTTTTTTAAAAATTGCTTAGAATCTCCTGAACTTTCTATTTATGCAATTTTTTTTCTATATTAGATCATATATCTCATATTTTTGACAACTTGCATGTTTTTGGCATAATCCTTTTTGGCTTGCAAGTTTGTGTTTCATTTTGGTCTTGGTGACTTTCAGGAGTATCTAAGAAGCTAGAAAAGCATTGGCATTAGCATCTATAGTATAATTAAGGATTAAAAAAATCAGGTGCACACATTTCATCTTTCATCTCTAATCATTGCTTGGCAAAACGTTTGAATTTGGGGCTTAAAAAGAACATTTGTTTGATCTCACATTTGGATTTTGGGCATTTAAAATGAATCTTGTCTTCAATCACACATAAAAAATTAGGTCTACAATTAAGCATTATCTTTAATCACACATCTTGAGTTGGGGTTAAAAAGAACAAGTGCTTGAACTATTTACACACATCTCATTTTCTAAAGGGCAATTAACAACTATGAGTGTGAATCAAGTGTGTGTGTGTATGCTCTCTTGTCACACCGTAAGGTGAACTTGGAGATCAAAAACACCTCACTTGGTTCACTTTTGTCATACCCTTGTTAGGAGGCCTACTTGGAGACACTCCACTCCAAGGGATGACCTCAATCGAGGTGTGAATTGAAAGACCCTCCTTGGAAGTTGAAATCTTGTCACTCTTGGATAAGCCCCAAAGAACTTTATACCTTTGGGAAGTCAAGGTGAAGGGTGGGTTACCTCTTTCTCCTGGTTGTGTGGCATGATTTTTCTTTCATTGCATTTCCCTAGTTAACCAACTTGTGCAACCTAGCTTAAGACCTAATTGGCCATGCCCCACTTGACTAGTTTTGGCACCTTTTCTTTTGTTTTCAAGTGTGTACTTAATCATCAAATTTAATATTGAAAGACAAATTTATCATTGTGTTTGGTGTGTGTGTTCATGCATTTACATGTGAGATCTTGTGTTTGACATTTACCAAGTCAAACTTCCAATAAACACTTGCCACATCATCCTCAACCTACTTGTCATAACACACATCCTAAGCCACATCATCCAATCATTCCAAGCCAAATCATCCTAGTCACCTTCATCCTAGTCATCCAATCAATCACATCCTATCATATCTAAGTCATTCCACATCATCATCATAATCTTAGTCAAGCACTTGCCAAAAAGGTCTTACTCCTTAAACACATGTGTGACACCATGACAACATTATAAGACCTAGTACCACAAATCCAAAACCTCCTCCAAGCACATTACCAAGAACCACAACCCCTAGACCAACGAATCATTCAACAACTACAAGACCTCATCCAACGATCTCAACTTCAAACAAGCCAATCACCTCAAATACAACACCTCATAGCCCAAGCCCAACACTTCATAGCCACTTGTCAATCACAAACACATCCCCTATCCATACACCATCAATCAATGTCACCTCACTCCTATGTGTCATCCCCCTTCATTTCATACCAATTTAATTCACCCACCTATCATATCAATTCCACATCAACTTATCCCATTTCATATCAACCTAATCCATCCACATGTCAAATCAATGCCACATCAACTTATCCCACATCTTTTCATTTCAATGCCACATCATCATCACATCAACACATTCACCAACAACAACAACAAGTCATCACAACAAGTCCAAACACCATCCCAACCTCAACAAATTCCACCTAAATCCTATGTGTCACCCTCTCAACTTCACACCATCCTAATGCATTCACCTATCATGTCAATTCCACATCAACCTATGCCACATCAACCTATCAACATCCACCCCGAGATTATCCAATTCCTCATTCTAACATTCCAACACACCATCAAAACCATCCACAAGACAACCAAGTGTCCTCACAAGAAGCACATGTAAGTCCAAGTTGCCCTTCATATATAGATCAATATCCTTTACAAGAAGCATAGGCAAGTCCAAGTGGCCCCTTGTACATAAATCAAGTGTCTTTAAGTCCACATTCGGAGCAAGACCTAATATCCTTTGACAAGGGAGTACCAATCTAGCCAATGCATCCTATGAGTCACCTCCACCATCCAATCACATGCCACTCCATGAGCCTACTAGTACTATCTCTACACCACCATGTGATCCTACTCCTAGTCCATTGATCCACCAACCTTCTAACCCATTAAGCCCTCCATTACCTTCATCACCATTTCACCCTATTTCTTCCCCAAAGGATGCAGCTAAGATAGTCTTACAAAGGATGATTGAAGAAAAAGTCATTAAACTTTTGGAAGTCAAACCATGTGAGGAAAGTGCTTACAATTAATATGACTATTGTGCATACCATAGGAGCAAAGGCCATAATATATATGAATGCCCTATATTTTCCCAATTGTTTACAAGGTGTACCAACATAGAATGGGAAAGCATGCCAAATCATCCTAATCCCATGTGTCATCCCCATCTAATACAAATCCTAATATATCCAATCTCATTATCCCCTCATCCAATCCTAATCCTAATCCATCCAATCTAAGTAGCCCTCAACCTAATCATGATCATAAGCTTAAAACTCCATCCACCCTTATTGTCCATCCCCTACGATGTACATTCACACATACACTTGAAAAGGATGTGATCCATTGGCTACTAGCAAGGGATAGAACACCCCCAAGTCAAACACCCCTTCCTCAGCCTATAAAAGAGTCCAACACCATGCCCAATCCTACCACCCCATCATGTGGTCAACAACCCCTTGAGCCTATTGAAGATTCTCCAACTATAAGTCCAAGTCAAGAGCCATCATACCCTCATGTTGATGACCATGAAGAACCTATCAAGCCTTTCCAAGAGTCTCCCACTTCCATTTCCATTCAATCAAAACAAGAGCTATGTCAAGAGTATAATCCAAAGCATGTGGAAACATTAAGTCCTCATCCAAATCAAGATCAAAGCATCTCTAAGTTCAACTCATCCATGACCTATATATTTTCTATGATCAAGATTTTATTTATGATCATGACCCTATTCATGAGCAAATTTATCCCATTTATAGCACACTTAATCTTATTTATGCTCACATTTATGACCAAGGTTCTATCTATGAGTATGAAAACCATGATGATCCTCTTAGCTAGACTTTATGCATTCCATTATGAAGAGCTTATCCATGAACAACTTGATCCTATCCCCATTTCCATAACCATCCATGAGTAAGATATCTAAATTGCTACAATCCATCCTCCATTTAGCCCCATCCATGACCTACAAACATCCACCTGTTATGATGAGACACTTCCCTCCCAAGTGAACATAGAATATGAAACCAATAGCTTGTATAATGAATATACTCAAGTTACTAATGATCCTCCATCACCTACTATTGACCATGTTGAAAATCCACCATCACCATCATATCCTCTTAGTTTTGCCACCTTCATCCATGAATGTTCTTCCCTAAGATAACAACAACCATTGTCCACCACCTCAACTTCTCCATCCAATAATGAACTCAAGTCTAGTTTCCAAAATACACCTAGTCCTATAGTCCATCACATACTCCAAAACATGAACTACCAAGGTAAAGGCCTAGGCCTTCATGAACAAGGTATTTTGGAGCCAATCCATGTCAAGGTCTCTCCACGCTCATATGGTCTTGGATACACATCCCAGGGTAAACAATCTAAAGATGTTATTACTTCTTTCATTCTTCCTAATTCCACCACTTTCCATCACAAACTACATCATATACCCAAAACATATGTGGCCATTCCACCTCCACCATCCTATAAATGTCAAAAGTATGTGACCATACACCTTCCACCATCCAATTTACCTCCACTACTTCCAACTCCTAATATCCCTCCATCCACTTTCCCTCCATTAATTCCAACTCCTAATATCCCTCCATCCACTTTACCTCCATTACTTCCAACTCATAATTTCCCACCATCCACTTTACCTCCACTTCTACCAATGCCTAATTATCCACTTATCCATAAATTCCCTCATATTCCTAATCATGACTAACAAATGCACACATTGTCTAAACATAAATCTTCCACTCACTCCACCAAACCCATGGGATTTCAAAGAAAAAATTTGGATGCCTCTACCCATAAAGAAAAAAATTCTAAGGATCCTAATGCATTAGGACACCAATGCAAAGAATTGAAACAAAAACCTACCTTAAAAGCTACCCAAACCCATACCTCAAAAAAAAAGTCAAAAACTAAAATGGTATGGATACCTAAAGAAAAAGAAAGCAAGTCAAATTAGGCATCCTCTTCCACATTTCAAAAATCCCAACCATCCCCTTCCATCCAAAAATCCCAAAATTCCCATTCCATTCAAAAAATCCAAAAATCCCACAAGCAAAACAAAAAATCATAAAAATACTAAATTTATGTGGGTACCTAAGTCATTATGTCATCCATCCCCTACGAAAACATTGCCATTACTTCCTATGCCACCTTCCCATCAAAATCTTCAATGTTTATCACGGTATGTGCAACCATTGGTCATGGTTCCCTTCCATTCCACAACATTTCCACATACCTCCATCTCCCCATCCTTCATCTATTATCCTACATATCTTCCTCATCAGCTCCCTATGGTCCATGCTTTTGCATAAACCTTACATAATCCACATCATAATCCACTATCCCCCATCTTTTCATAATCCACATCATAATCTATTATCCCCCATCCATCCTTACATGAACTTTTCATAATCCACATCATAATCCACTATCCACCTAATCCATTTTCCTTTCACACAATCCCTTGCCAACATCTATGAGCATGATGACACTTGACATGGTCCATGAGATGACATCCATATCTAATGGGACTATCACCCTTCATGGAAGTAGGTGCTTGAGTCCCTCTTATCCATATCCACCTATCCTATCCAAATATCCAATAAAAAAAATTTAAAAAAAAAGAAAAATAAAAAAAGTAAAGAGAAATTCATTTATCTAATGGTGAAAACCACCCTTGGTGGCACCTTGGATATGTACCATGATGAAAACCTAGCAAACAAGCATCATATGTAGGTTGATCTTCTATGTCACTTACACTTGGGGGCACTTTGTCTCATCCAAACTATCTATCCCATCATATCATATCCATACCATCCTTATCCCATACACCCATATACCTATCCTATTAAATCCATCCATCTACCCTTCCTCCTTTTAATCTTGATAAAGATATGGGAGCAAAATGTTGAAAAATATTTTGGATATCTCTTGATATACCTTATCCTTTCCAAACAATCGTATCATTATCCTCTTTCCATTACCCATTTATCCATCCCATCCAAACCAATTCATCTTATCATCATCCTATTGTCATTAGTTTTGTCATGAAAAATCCTAAGCATTACACCTAGGATGGGGCATGCTATTCATATGTTAAATTGTCTTTGGAGATCACATCCTAGCTCCCTTATGATGCATATATCCATCCTATCCACTATTAGCTATACTTTTATCCATTCATATATCATGACCCTTCCATCCCATTCACTATCGCCCATCCTTTTATCCATCCATCCTACCTCCATTCTTGCATATAGACTTGGTTTCCCTTTTCATTGGTATCTAGCACAAAGGCTACCCCAAATACAAATCCATTGACATACAAAAAACACCAAAAATCCAAAAAAATACAAAAAAATCAAAACATTCAAAAATCCAAAAGAACCAAAAACATCTAAAAATCCAAAAAAATCAAATATTAAAAAAAAATCCATCAAAATAAATCAAATCAATTCTTCAAATTAATTCATCAAACTAATTCTTCTTCCAATCAATTCAATTCACCAAATCCAATCTTCAAATCAATCGAATCAATCCGTCAAATCACTCCCTCAAATCAAACTAATCCAATCATCATTTCAATTCATCCAATCCAATCACCAAATCATTCCATATTCACCAAACCATTCCAATCAAAGCACTTATTCAAATCAATCTTCTCATTTCAATCATTCAATCTAAATCAATCAATCACTCCAAGCAATGATCCAAATGCAAGTCATCCTTTACCCATACTAATGAAGTTAATAAATCATTTAAAATTATTGAATTACATCAATGGTCTTGATCCTAATCTTGTCATAAACCAAATCAATCAATCAAATCATCATCATCATCAATGGGATATATCATTCCCACATCCTTGTGTTGATCTAGGGATATATTGTTCCCTGCCATGACAACACTATCATCAATCAATCAATCAATCATTGGTTTACAGCTTGATAGGGGCAATACCTTGTTTTTTTTTTAATCATTTGTGCATGCTTGCTTGATTGCTTGTGTGTGTTACCATTTTATCTTGCATTTGTATCAAATCCATATCATTTCTAGCTAATATTCATATCTTGTGTATGTTGGAATAGCTTTTTGCATTAACCTTTGCATCTAAGGTCATATCATACCCTTTGTGGATTATGACTAATTCTCTAGGTTTACTTCCTCATACATTAAGACAAGGTTGTATTACATTGGGTACACAATACACATCATCACCCTGGTCCTTATACCTTGGTTCATAATGTCTAGTGCTATATCAAACATCATGGTTTCTCACTTTCATTGCTGCAAAACACATCATTCATTTCTTCTATCTATTCCCTTATCTTTCTTTCTTGACCAATCCCTTTCATTTCAAAAGCCTACCCATGTTTGTCCAACCTACCTATCCGCTTGAGGAGGCATAATCATATCCTATCTTTCCATCATCATCACCCTATCTTTACATCATCATCATTTTCCTTATCCATATCTTAGCTTCTTTGAAATGATGTTACTCGACACAAATCTCATCATCTCGAACATCATCTCAAAGAGGGGCAAAATGTAGACACCCAAAAATGTCCATGCCTTGCAACACCTAGTCAAATACATTATAAGAGACATCATGTAGCATTTTCTCCTAATCCCACTCCTAATTCCACTTATCCCATTAGCCAATTAATTAAATAAATTTTATTTATTTAATTAATTTCCCATCATAATCCTATCCCATCCTTATCACCTAGCCAATTAATTAAATAAATCCCATTTATTTAATTAATTTCCATCCACATATCCCAACTAATTCAAATAAAATATTTGAATTAGGTCCTCACCTCTCATCTCATTCCAACACTTGTCTACCTCTCAATTGAATCATGTGTGGTGGTACAACTTTCATTTGATATCCTTCACATGTACAACTAATAAGACCTAATTTTATTAAATAAAAGTTTTTGTGTACACGATCACACATGAACTTTATTATCCTCCTTACACTTGTCACGTGACTACAACTTACTTAAGAAGTGGGAATAACTAATCAATCCTAGCCTTCCACATCATTAAATTAGCCTTTCAATCTCAACCATCCATTCAAATCAACCCTTGCCTATAAATCAACCCTTTCACAAGCCATTATTATCACATCTATTCTTCAAGTATCCTTATGCTATCAAAATCTCTCCACAATCTTTCATCCATTGTCTTTTCATCTATCATCTTCATCTTAATGTTATGCTGCTAAATTGAGTAATCAACAATATATTAAAAATATTCAATCAATCAACCTATCTTGCATGCATCTATCTGAGGTATTGAAGATTTGGATTAGCTAATGCATTTATTTTTTTTTATCACTTTTATTTATCCAAATGTTTAAATATACAATGAGATCCTTGATGATGACAAGGTTCTTTTTACAATATTGAAGCTCTCTGGTGTTGCTAAGGTACTGGTCACTGAATGACAAAATGCTCAGAATCCTATCAACACATGAGATCAACTTATCATAGTTTTGAAGGATACATTCTATCCTTCGAACTATGATCAAGATTTACATATCAAATGGCTTCGCCTGCAATAAGGATGACAAATGTCTATGCAAGATTACATCTACTAGTTCAATTGCTTGAGGATACTACTCTGAGTGCAAGATCCAGCTGCTTCTCTCATTCTAAAGTTCAAGAGTGGTTTAAAAGAACACTTTTTTAGGGAGTTGAAATAAACCACCCTAGAAACACTTTATGTTGCATTCAACCAAGCACAATTGGCATAAGAAAAACTTGTTTCCCAATTTTGAGCATCTAAGCCTTCCTTTTCTATAGGTCCTCCAAAAGCTCCAAGCTCTCAGCCACAACAAAATTTTTCTAAAGAGAATCCTTCCTCTTCTTATCATGATACTCATTCTCCTTCTTTTGTTATTAAGAAATATGGTAAAATTTGTAATTATTATAAAAATAAAGGTCATGAAAAGTCTGAATGTTTTAAATTGAAGAAGAAGAGTTTGATTGTACAGTCTCTTGATGAGGAAAAGAAGAATGTTCCCATCAAGACTTCTGGTGATGATAAGACATATGTGAGTTGAAAGGTAGACTTAATAAGGTCACCTTGATGAACCATCATTCTATTTTAAGGGGACGTGACAATTTATTTGTCACTCGTGCTCACCTACACATGATTTCTCTATGGATTGTATCATCGATAATGTCTCACAGAAATATTTAATTGAGAAGTCCATTGTTGACAAATTGCATCTGTCGATGGATCCACATCCTCATCCATATTCACTTGGATGGAAGGATAGTGGTTCCTCCTCATAGATCACACATACATGCACTGTGTCTTTTGCATTTGGTCCCAAATTCATCGATAAAGGTCACCTGTGATATGACCACTATAGATTGTTGTGGTTTGTTTCTAGGTAAACCCTATCAGTACGATAGGAAATCTCATTATGATGCCTTTAATAATACATATACACTGCAACAAGATAATAAGACATACTTAGTCAAATGTACTAAGAGCACCACAAATCTAGTACTCAGTTGTAGACAAGCACGTAAAGCAATCAATCATGCACAAGAGCTTGCATTAATTTTCATAAGGCCACAATCTGATGATTCTAAAGTAAAAGTCAATATATCCAAACCACATGCTACTCTTGAACAATTGTTATAGTCCTATTCACATGTGTTTCAAGAGTCTGAGACACTTCCCCCAAAATGAGAAATCAATCTAACTATTGACATTGTTCTTGTTGGTTCTCTTCCTAATGCCCCATTGTATTGACAATCCATTCTTCAGCTTAATGAAATCAAAAGGCAGATTCAATATTTATTGTCTAAAGGTTTCATTAAACCACCTACATCCCATTGTGCTTCACCAATTTTGCTTGTGATCAAGAAGGATGGAACTTGGCATCTTTGCATTAATTTTTGGGCATTAAACAAGATCACCATTAAAAATCATTATCCATTTCCACGCATTGATGAACTTTTGGATCAACTTTAAGGTGCCAAATTCTTCTCCAATATTGATCTAAAAAGTGGGTATCATCAGGTTAGAGTTCAGGTAGATGACACATGGAAGAAAACTTTCAAGACTAAAATGGGTATTTTTGAGTGGCTTGTGACGTCATTTGGTATCCCTAATGCCCCTGCCACTTTCATGTGATTGATGCATGAGGTATTTCGTGATTGTTTGGAGAAATTTTTAATCATCTACTTAGATGATATCCTTGTCTTTTCTCACACTTGAAAAGTCCATCTTCAACCTTTGGACCATGTTCTTCATACTCTTTAGCAGAATAGTTTGTATGCCAACTTTCCAAAGTGTTCTTTTTGTCAGACATCCATTTCCTATCTTAGATTTATCATTGATGCACATGGCATTCAGGTAGATCCTATGAAAGTGGAATTTCTCAAGTGGCACACTCCTTCAAATCTCACTTAATTGAGGATTTTTCTTGGTCTTTCCAACTTCTACCGTAAGTTCATCCTACATTACTCAGGCATTGTTGTACCTTTGTACCAATTGACAAAGACCAATGTTGCATTCAAGTGGACAGAAATCCATTCTCATGCTTTCAACACATTGAAAGAAAAATTATGTTCTACACCTATTCTTGTTCTACCAAATCTCGCATAGCCTTTTTAGATTGAGACATATGCTTCACAATATGTACTTGGAGCTGTTCTAAAGCAAAATGGCCATCCTGTGGCCTACAATTCAAAAACTTTCTCTGCTAATAAATAGAACTACTCCACATATGATAAGGAATTATATGCATTGGTCCAAGCCATCAATTACTAGGGACATTATCTTTTGGGAAAATAAATAATTGTCCATACTAATCACTTGCCTCTATAGTTTATTCAATCTTAGAACAAAATTGAAGAAGCTAGACATATGAAGTGGACTTCATAATTAAAATAGTTTCACTTGATCATCAAATATAAGAAGGAGAACACTAACAATGTTGCAAATTGTTTGAGTCATCCTCCTACAATACATGTTTTAACTATTGTGACCACTTCTCATTTGGGATTATAGACATGATCTTTTTAGTATGCTCAAGATCCTAATTTTGGCACTGCCTACACAAGTCTTCAGAATTCTTCAGCTTCCAACTTAACGCCTTTTCAAGATTTTCATATCAAGGAAGGGTTGCTTTACAAGTTGGATAAAATTTTTGTCCCTCTAGATCATCATACTTCTCTTCTTAAGGAGGTACATTCTACTCTCTATAGTGGCCATTTTGACAAGAAGAAAACACTTCATCATTTGCAATGGTTCTTCTATTGGCCTCATATGAAATGAGATGTTCTTCATTTTCTCAAGAGATGTGTAGTTTGATGCCATTCCAAACCTCAACAGAAAGATGGCCTTGAGTATTCTTTTGCCTATTCCTTCCCATCCCTAGGAGAGCATTGACAGTTCGACACCATGATTATTTGTTTGTGGTTGTTTGTTGATTTAGCAAGATAGCTAAGTTCATCCCATGCTATAAGACAAGTTCTACACATGACTTAGCCCAACTCTTCTTCGATTCTATTTGGAGATCTTTTGGTTTACCAACTAAAATTATTTCTGATCATGACTCATGTTTTGTGGGCCATTTTTGGCAATCTTTGTGGAAAATTTTGGGAGTTTCTCGCAACTTCTCGACTACTTTTCATCCTTAGTCAGATGGTCAGACTAAAGTTGTGAATCACACTCTTATATAGAGTTTGAGGATTTATCATCATAGTTCTCTTTCCAAGTGGGATTTGAGCCTAACCCACATAGAGCATGCATACAACCAAGTAGTTCACTCATCCACAGGTCATTGACCTTTTGAGGCATATCTTAGTTTTCAGCCTTTGGTTCCATATTAGTTGCCCTGATCTTTGCCCTCTCCAACCACTATGCATATTCAGAAAGAGAAAGATAAGGCCCAAGACTTCATCCAACATTTGCAGAATCTTCAGTCCAAAGTGATTTAGATTCTTCAGAAGACTCAAGAAAAGAAGAAACAACTTATGGATCATCATCGCGTTCCTCATAATTTTCAAGTTAGGGATAGAGTTTGGTTCTACTTGGACAAATGTTGTTTCTAGGAGAAAGCACATAGTAAGGTCAAGCCACTTTGCTATGGGCCTTACACTATTCTTTAGAACATGTCCAAAAATTCTTTGCGACTTAATCTTCCAACTCAGTTAGAAATCTATGATGTTGTCAATGTTAATCTTTTCAAGTACTACCATGAGTTGACACTAGAGACTGAGCTTCCTATCAGCCATCCTGTAGATGTTGTTCCTAATATTCAGCTTCCACTCAATTCTTTTGATTTTTTGATACAAAGACTCATCAGACCTGAGATGGTTCTACCACTTCCTACCTTGTTTCCAAGAAAGGTCAGCTTTCACATCAAGCTTGTTGGATCTCTCACCATCACCTATCTCATTATTTTCCTTCTCTTTTGAAAGCATTGGAGTCTAATGCCGATATTGTTGGAAGGAATGATGAGGATACATATGGTATAGGTTAGAGCATAGGATTTAAATTATTATTTTAATATTTGTTAGTTTTATCCTATATAAAAAGTCCAAAGCTAAAAGTAAAGGTTAGTTTCCTAGTTGTTAGGAGGTTAGTTTTATTTAGATAATCATTAATTAGTTTTCATAAGATAGAAAATTATTATTATCTCCACTTCACATTAAGATTTGGATGATATTCCAAATCCTTTAATTTAGGCATATTCATGCTTATATAATATTGTATTTTTCTCTTCACGTAGATATTAGAAATGTAATTTTGTAGTGTTAATATTATGTAGAGATTATTGTCTCATCTATAGAATCTAATCTTTATTTTCTACTTTTTATTTGATTGTGATTCCATATGAATTGGACACCCGAATCAAAAGTTATGGCTCCCAAAAGTTGTGCTACCAATTTTAAAGTTGAAATTTATTTCTAGGTGGGAAAAAGGATAGTTGGGTTCATTTTGATATCCAAATGGGAGTTACACATTTCAAAGCAAGCCGACATTGGGGAAAATACACTAACTAGTTTTGGTGTGTACTTAAAGCCTATTTTGGAATAGTTTCAGGGGACAGTAATCGGAGGGAGTGATTGGCAAGTCATGTTCATGCAAATCAAGGGTTAGATAGATATTAGAAGGCTTTGTAAGCAAGATATTTCTATTGTAAGACAATCCATGTTGCTACAATAAGCAAGTATATGACCCTAGAAATCGTATTTCAGATTTGTAGCCTTTTATAAGCAAGTTTAATGAAGAAAATCTAAATCAATTCGCAAATTGTTTAGCTAATCTTTCTTGAGATCTTGTTCTTGTCTATTTGAAATCTATAAATTGTTGTTGTATGTGTTTTGGGTGGAGTCCACCCTCATCATATTCCCTCTGCCATCATCATTGACAACAACAAATCCTTCAAAAACTATGAAGTGCATGCTCTTTGTGACCAATTCCACATCAAGCACAAGTTGTCCACTCCCTATTACCCATAAGGTAATGGCTAAGCTAAGGCATCAAACAAAACCCTCATTAAAATCCTCAAGAATATCATTAATGACGTCGGTCATGACTAGCACCTTCATCTCAATCCCACCCTATGGGCATATCACACTAGCATCCGCACCCCTACAAGTGAAACTTCATATTCCCTTGTCTTTGGAGTTGAATCCCTCTTTCCTATCAAGGTCAAGCTACCATCCTTGTGAATTTCCTTGCATGATCTCATCACGAAAGAAGAACACTGAGTGGCATGGCTCCATGAGCTTGAACTTCTGGGTGAATACCAAATCAATGCATTGAATCACCTCAAATCTTATCAAAATAAGTTGCCCCATAGTTACAACAATCACGTTTGTATCAAATAATTTGAAATAGGTGATCTTGTCCTCAAGGATAACCAAAAGAATACCAATTAGAATTGGGATAAAAAGGGCAAGTTTGAGCCAAATTGGTTGGGCCCATACATAATCATTGCCAAATCTGGATCAAGAGCATGCAAGCTAGCTACTTCAAATGGCCAAGAATTGGATGAGCCTATGAATATTGTGCACCTCAAGAAATTTAATGCCTAAGGAGGTTTTACCCATTGTCAAAAACTCAAAAATAATCCAAAAATATCAAAAAAAAATTTAAAAAAATAAAAAAAGTAAAGAGAAATAATTTCATCCAATGGTGAAAACCATTTCTATGACACCTTGGGAAAGTACCCTAATGAAAACCTAGAAAACAAGCATCATGCATAGCATCAGCCCACCCTCATCTATAAGCACTCATCCCCTTCCATCCCACCTACATGGTTCCCTTCATTCATCCACCTATTAACCTTAGGTCATCCTCTCAAAGATAGTCACCTTCTCCTACCATATCTCCCTTCACCCCTCTTTCATATCCCAACTCCACTTTCATAAAACATCATTCCCTCTTCCCCCTTCATCAATATTTCTCAACCAATGACCTTACATCCCCCTCCACTCATCTCATTTCACTTCTTCCCATCAATCAATTGGAGGCATCTCCTTGTTGACTCACGCTTGAGAAAGGGAGTTTGAGTACATGCTCCTCTCGTGGCATGATCCTAGACCTACCCCCACATAGTTACCTAACCACTGGCTACTTCCCCTTACCCTATCCTCCCACTTTCATCCTCCCCTAGCCACTTCCCCTTCCTTCCCCATCATGGTGATGGCCCAATTGGGGCAACATGTGTCATCACTACTCCTTGTTGGGAACTCAACCCACAACCCTTCCCCTCCTCCTATACCCAACCCACCTGTTGGGACTAAAATTCCCAAGCTACTTTTTTGGCAAATATCAAGTTTCAATCATCTAAAGATTTCAGTATATGACCATATATGGAAAGATCCACAGTTGTTTTCAAGAAGAAATTAATAATTGATTTGATAGAAATATTTGGATTTGATCTATTCTGATTCCTAAAGACTTAATATAACATGGTTGAAGTGCTCATTAAAGATGAACCGTAAACAAGGAAGTGAAAAATTATGAACCTTGTTGAAAATAACAAAAAAATGGCATTAAGTACCAGAGCTGAATATGGGTGAATTCCTTGTCGAAAATGAATAGGAGTTGCTTTTGAACCATGTTAAAATTCCCTGTATTTTGCAAGTTATGAGTGTTTTGGTAAAATGTACAAGGGGAGTGTTTATGAATTGCATATACAAGTCTGTTTGTATATTGGGTTGCATATACAAGGTTTACATACAAGTCACTCATATACAAAGTTGTTTGCATATGCAAAGTCGTTATGAGTCGCAAAAATGGGTTGTCGGGTTTATTAAATTTTTATACTTGTATGCATTTCGATGACACATTTTTCATACATACAAGTCGAGCCCGAAACAATTCAGAGTTTAAATGTATAATCGGCTGGGTCCATTAGATGTATGTTTTTCTTGTATGTTGGGTAAATTAAAAACATACAAAGTGGATATGCAAAGTCCATGTGCAAAGCGCGAAATTGAAAGTTTATGAAATAGGGAAAAGTCAATGTATGTTTTGGGCTTTGTATATACAAAACCAATATACATTGCACCATATGCAAGCCGCGGACCCAACAGAAGTCAAAGTTTAAATGAATGAGTCAATTAAGTTTGATGTATGCATTTTATCTTTGTATGTTAGGCAAAAGTGGAACATAAAAAGAAAAATATACAAGGCTTTTATACATTGCGGTACATACAATGGGAATATGCAATGTCGGAACTGAAATGATTGTGAAATAACGATAAGTCATTGTATATTTCACACATTGTATGTATCGGTACATATATTGCCAGACATACAATGTGGATTTTAGGGAAGATTAAAATCCGATGTAAATGATGTATCGTGACTCAATGTATATCAGAATATACATTGCATTTTATGCAAGCCGGACCTGAAAAGTTTGTGAAATAGGGAAAATCTGTTGTATGTTTGTGCTTTGTATCTATCCAACATACATTGCTGATATACAATGCATTACATACAAGTGGCAGAACCAAAAGGTTAGTTAAAAGAGTTAAGTGCTTGTATATTTAGTTCCTTGTATGTTTTCGAACATACATTCTTAAAGATACAAGCGATAGATACAAAAGGATATACAAGAATCGGATGTGAAGGAAAAGTTCAATATTAGAAAATCCTTGTATGTTTTAGCGAGTGTATGTTTGCAATGAGCATATCCAATGTACAAAGAAATTGAAAGCATCGAAAGGGAAGGTATGTATGGGTCATTTGTATATGTGCTCATACAAGAAGATATACAAGCGAAAGATACAAGGATGTACACAAAGTGAAAAGGTAGGAAATTTTTGGATCAACTTGACTGTGAGGTTACACCAACAAAGGAAACCCTAAAATGACATTAAAATCAGAATGGTTAAGATATCTTTCTAACAGTTAAAATATTTGTTTTTTGCAGGATATACACAGCGGAAATCAAGTTGTATAAACACCCGCGAAAGGATCTTAAGAAACTGATAAATTGTCAATAAGGGAAGTAATTATTTGAGTAAATATATATGTTTAAATAAATTTGTTTTGATCATTTGATTAGAGACTAATTTGTGTTTTATCTGGTCTTTTTAGGAATAATAAAACCCTCGAAGGATATTAAGCATAATTACAACTAAAGATTTTATTCGACCCTGAAATGGTTATCCATTTGATTTCAGTTATCAACCATCACAACTATTGTAACTGGTCTGAAGCTTGTATGCCTCTCTTTATAAGAGATGAACAAGACTAGGAGAAGATATAGAATAGAGGATAGAATAGGGGAGAGATTACAGAGTAGAACAGGGGATACTATAGATTAGATTTGAATGGCAATGCTAGTTCACTTTTAATATATTTTATTTCTGGTAGACCATGTGCAAGCATTCTCTGATGAAGTCAAGTTTGTAAGCATGAAGCAGTGACTGCAGATTTCGGTATCAACTATCTGTTTAATTTATTCAATTATATGACTCTCTCCTTTCAAGGTTTTCTCTGTTATTCAATTTGAGTTGTCAAGTATACCTTCAAGTTGTCTATACACATTTACTATTATAGTGTGATAAGATTAACTGGTTTCTATTTTCAAAATTAAATCCTTTAAATTTATCACAGTAACTCAGAAGACATTGTGATGAATCTGTAAGAAGAGTCATATAGTTAGGGTTTGTATTCTAACTCCAGTTTTTGATAAATCTGTTACAATTGTAGTATTATTCTAATAGGTTCCTTCAAGCAATGATTAAATCCTTTTAGATGAATGCAGGTAATATTTTTCCAATTGGATATATGTAAGTATGGAATACTAACTATTTCCTTGCAGGGTTCTACAAGTTACATACCTATTCTTTCATGCCAGATAGTTTGAGTTTTTACCAAACAAATAGTCATTTATTTCATGATCATACTGACTCTATATCAAATAAGGCACTGGTCTAGTATTTTCATTATCACTTATACAAATTCATTTTAGATTTACTTAGTTAGGTTGCATTATTTTTTTAGCATTACAATCTAGATTATTTAGAATTAACTTGCTATCTTTTTATCTATTCTATAATTTGTGCCATTATCAATAGTTAGATTAATTTTGATTAAAGTAGTGATCATCTTTTTATCTTCTTTATTAATTAGAGGTTTACCCACCTAGGTCTAGTAGAGCCTGAAGTGAAGGGGGTTTAGCCATATCTACCCCATGTCAGTTAGCCAAAAATGTCAAGAGAGCCTGGCACCCTCTTAGGGTTAACGACCTACATTTTTGAGACCTAACCAAATTGGCGACTCTACTGGGGAGTCAAGTGAAAGTATTAACTGGAGATTCTGAAGTTTTTCCCATCCAAGTCGTAATAGAATTGGTGACTCTATTGGGGAAAACTTATAGAAGAACCTGGTGCTAGACCATGTTATTAGAGTCAGAGAATTGAAAGGCATAACTCTGCTGGTGGAAGGAAAAACCCAGAAGATTGATTAGTCCTCTAAATAGAGGTGGCAACTCTACACTAAACTTAAATTTCTTTTTTAATAAAAGTGTCATAATGGATGGTAGGAGATCTAAAGCTGATGGTAAAAAATTACAATCATCCCCACCTTTAAGGGTTCCTACTAAGAAGACTAGGATATCAAGTCAGTCCCATAGTAATAATAACCAAATCCCTCCTGAGAATACAAGTCCTCTTGGCCAAAATTATACAATATATACTTCCCCATTCCATGATGAAGGTGATAATCCCAAGACACTAACAGATAATCATAATGATATTTTCAATCGGGAAGCACAGCCACAAAGGACCGATGAGATAGAAAATCAGGGTGCAGAAAATCATGAACATATAAGTGATCAAGCTATCATAGACTATGACTATATGACTGACCATGAACTTGCTTTACATTTAGAATATCAAGAGAAAAGACTAAAAAATAGACAACAAATGATACAAATCAATAAATATATGGCCCTTTTAGATCTTAAGGTGCGAAATTCAACTATGTGCCCCCACACAAAAAAATAACAATATTAATCCACATGGAATGCCTTAGAATACTACCACTGTTGGAAACATTAGGGCACCCCATAATACATACAATAATCCTCCTCTACAAAATAGGCAAATGTAAAGACCTCCACCTGTAAATACTGGGAATGTTCACCAACAGCATCCACCGCCAGGGCATAGACTTAACAATCAACAACCGCAACCTCCCCCACAATAGAATATGTATCATCAGCAATATGCCCAACCCAATATGCATCCACAACCTCCATTTGGATTCCAATATTATCCGCCATACCCAAATATACCACCTCCTAATCCTACGAGTGTGACCAGACAATTTGATTTGAATGGATATCAGTTATATCCTTATCCCATGGATAATAGTTGGAGGAAAAATGTGCCTAAGTTTACAGGAAGCAGTGAATTGACTACTGAAGAACATATCAAAAGATTCAATGCTTTTATACAGGACATTGATAATGAATATGAAGATATAAAAATGAAACTGTTTATGATATCTCTTACTAATGAAGCAAGAGACTGGGTAAATAGCTTACCAGATGCTTCAATATATTCCTTAACAAACTTCCACAATCAATTTTTAGAATAATTTGGAAATCAATGTGCCCCAGAATTTGCTCTTCATGAACTAATAACTTGATAGACTTAGGGCACACAACTGAGAGGGGGGGTGAATTAGTTGTACAAAACTTTCTTCCAATTAAACACTTAACTCCACTTTGCAATTAGCAGTATAGCAACAAGACCAACAACCTACAAAATGTCTAGTCTAGTTTGAGTGAGATACAACAGTCCTCCAATCATTGACCTATACTTTGTTTGATTAGCCTTAGGAGAGTCATCATCTTTGCTCAACTTACATCCAGTTGCCATGGGAGTATTCATTGGTTTTGAGTCTTCCATCCCAAATTTCTTCAATAATTCTTTCACATATTTGGTCTAAGAAATGAAGATTCCTTTCTTTGTTTGAGTGATTTGTAGACCCAAGAAAAAATTCATTTCACCTAGCATGGACATCTCAAACTCACTTTTCATTGGATTTGCAAAAGTTTTACACATACTATCTCTTCCTCCAAAGATGATATCATCAACAAAAACTTCAACAATCAAGATGTTTTCATGATCAATTTTGAAATATAAATTACTATCAGCAGTACCTTTGTTGAAACTGATCTTCAAAAGATAATTATCCAATCTTTCATACCAGGCTCTTGGGGCTTGCTTCAGTCCATATAGTGCCTTCTTCAACTTGCAGACCATATCACCATGAGCAGACAATTGAAATCCATCTGGTTGCTCAATGTACACTTCTTCTTCCAAGTCACCATTTAGGAAGGCAGACTTGACATCCATCTGATACACCTTGAAATCCTTAAAGGTAGCAAATGCAAGAAATAATCTGACTACTTCAATTCTTGCCACCAAAGCAAAAGTTTCTTCAAAATCAACTCCTATTTGAGAGTAACCCTTGCAGACCAATCTGGCTTTATTTTTCATTACTTCACCAACTCCATTTAGTTTGTTCTAGAAGACTCATTTGGTTCCAATCACATTCTTGTTTCTAGGTCTAGGAACAAGATCCCAAGTGTGATTTTTCTCAATTTACATCAGTTCTTCCTCCATTGCTTTAGTCGAGTTTTCATCATTGCAAGCTTCATTCACTAACTTAGATTCAATCTTTGAAATCAGACAATACTCTTCTGAATCTTGAGCAATTCTTCTTCTTGTTTGTACTCCTTTACTTTTATCACCTATGATTTGATCTTCAGAGTGGTTCAGTCTTACATACCTAGGAACTTTGGAAATTTCTTGCACTTCTGATTCTTGATCAGGCTCATTAAAACTCAACTATTCTTCCTGATTTACCAGATAAGTTTGGATCTGACTTACAGAGGAGGCTTGGGCTCCTTGAATCAGAACACCATTCTGATCATCTTCATCATATTCATAAAACCTTGAGGGTTTCTCAATTCCCTCATCAACCTTCACATTTGTGCTTTCTATCATCTTTCTCAGTCTCTTGTTATAACACCGGTATGCTTTGCTTTGAGTAGAGTAACCCAAGAATATTCCTTCATCACTTCTAGCATCAAACTTCCCTAGATCTTCATCTCTTTTAATGTAACATTTGCTACCAAAAAATCTGAAATACCTCACAGTAGGAGTGATGCCAAACCAAATTTCATAAGGAGTCTTATCGGTATTGCTTCTGATTTGAACTCGATTGAGAGTATAGACTACAGTGCTAATAGATTCTCTCCAATAGATCTGAGGAACATTTACTTCCATCATCATGGTTCTAGATGCTTCTTGGATGGTCTAGTTCTTTCTCTCCACTACTCCATTCTGCTGTGGAGTCCTAGGAGCAGACAACTGTCTCTTTATTCCATGTTTCTCACAGAACTCTATGAACTCACCGGATGTGAATTCTCCACCTCTATCAGACCTCAGACACTTCAATTTTAATCCGGTTTCATTCTCTACCAAAGCCTTGAATATTTGGAATTTCTCAAGAGCTTCTGATTTCTCTTTTAGAAAGGTTACCCACATCATCTGGGAATAGTCATCAATTAGTAGCATGAAGTATCTATCACCTTGAATACTCCTGATTCTTGTCAGACTACAAAGATTAGAATGAACTAAGTCCAATAATCCGATAGAAGATAGTTTCTTACTCTTAAATGCGACTCTGCTCAGCTTGCCCAACTGACATTCTTTGCACAAGCTATTAGTAGGTTTCACCAATTTTGGAAGATCTCTTACAGCCTGAGTATTGCTTATCTTGATGATATTATCAAAATTCACATGACACATCCTCCTATGCCATAACCAACTCTAATCAACTTGAACAAATAAGCAACTCTTATTAGTACCAACCAAATGAAAGATATTACCTTATGTTTGAGTACCAGATGCAATCTCTGTTCCAGAACTTTCAAAGATCTTACATTTTCCATTCTTAAACTGGAGAACATAGCCTTTGTCCACCAACTGTCCAACACTGAGAAGATTGTGCTTCAAACCTTCAACATACAGTACATTACCAGTTTTGTTCCTTCCATCAAGAGAAATAGTTCCTCTACCTCTGATTCTACCAGCAGAATTATCACCAAACTTTACCACTCCTTCATACCTTTCCAAATCTATGAACTTATTTTTGTCACCTATCATATGGTGAGAGCAACCATTGTCAATGACCCAATCATCCTTCTCTTCAACTTGGGCAGCCAGAGCTAATTCCACAGTCTTATGATTGACAGATACAGAGGACATTGGATCTTCTTCCTTGATGGCAATGAACACCTATTCATTTCTGGATTTGTTTCCTATCTCTGATTCATCATCTGTTACTCCTTCATTATCATCATCTTCATGTACATAGTAACAGTTCTTTTGGAACCTTGGCTTGTTAGGATTTTGCCTTGAAAACCTTTCCGGACACGTTGAGGTAAAATAACCAATCTTATTACAGTTAAAACACTTAAAAGGCAATTTTCCTTCATACTTACCGAATCCTCTTGGCAACCTCTTTGCAATAAGGGCTTCAAGTTGAGCAGTTTCTACTTCTTCTTCTAGGTCTTTTTCTTGCTTTTTCATACCATGACATTTTCCTTGATGAGTTCTCTTCCAGATCAAACCTTTGTTTACCTTTTACAGAGGCACTAGCTTTGAATGTAGATTCAGTCTTGTGGGGGTCATCTCCAAACTCTGTCATTTCAAATGTAGCCAATTTGCTAGCCAATTGATCTCTTGTGACAGTTGTATGGGCTCTAAATTCTTCAATGGCGACAACCTTGATTTTGTAAGAAGCGGGTAGGGATCTAAGAATTTTGCCAACAATCTCATTTTCATCCAGGACTCCACCAGCATTTCTAATTCCACAAACAATCTCATTTACTCTTGGCATAAAAGTAGTGATATTTTCATCATCTCTCATCTTCAAATTTTCAAATTTCCCTTTCAAACTCTGTAACCTTGCACATTTAACATACTTGTCTCCTTCATGCCAAAGTTGCAGTTTTTGCTAGATCTCAAAAGCAGTTGGTAGGTCAATAACATTTGAGAGCTCTGAATCAGATAATGCGCTTAGAAGAGCCTCTATAGTCCATAGATTATTTTCAGCATCTGTGATTTCATTTTGGGTTTTTGGACCACCCTGTGGAGGTGTATACTATGTTGTAGCCATGGTCCAGTACACCATTCCCATACATTGCAAGTGACACTTCATGCAACCTTTCCAAATATTAAAATTGGTTCCATCAAACTTTAGACTATCCTTCTTGTAAGACGACATCCTGGATCTCCTCAAGCGGTTAAGCTCCTTTTAGAGGAACTTGGCTCTGATACCAATTGTTAGACTTAGGGCACACAACTGAGAGGGGGGGTGAATCAGTTGTACAAAATTTTCTTCCAATTAAACACTTAACTCCACTTTGCAATTAGCAGTATAGTAATAAATCAATCATGGAAACACAATGCAACAAATCAAGAGTAGAAACACATCAACACATGAGACACCAAGATTTTGACGTGGAAAACCCGGTTAAGGGAAAAACCACGAGGTGATTAACCCAAGATTGTATTCTTTGTTAGAAGAATAGAAAGAACAAAATGGCACATGCCAATTAGGGCTCACTGCCTACAAGAGACACACTGTCTACAAAGAAATAAGTATCACATACATGAACTAGAGAATAACATCTTCACCATGCTTGAATCAGTTCCATTTAAGCCCAACCCTTCTGCTCTACCTTTCTCTCTCCTCCTCGTTACCACACACTCATCTCAACAAGGACAACTTTGAAATGACTTTGTAATCCTTTATTTATACAAGACATCAACTTAGGAATGATCATCTAAGTCAGCAAACATTAACAAGAACATCCGTAGGATGTGTAACTCATCCAGTCAGCTAATCTCAGGAAGAACACCATCATCTAGAAGTTATTCCTCGATTGCGAGCTCCAACTTCAATATGGACCACCAACACAAACTGGACATGATCCAAAGACCTCCACAAGCTTTCCTAAATCACCAAGAACATCCATACTTCATCTACTTACTAAAATCCTTCTCCCCTTCATTCAGAACCTCAAGAACACATTCTGTCATTACTGTCACAAAGGAATAGATGCTTGCAGACCTTCGAACCACAAGCCAATAGAGTTGATACTTCACAAAGACTTCCTCAACACTCCCTCAAATCTATAGAATAGGATAATGCATTTCTGGATCTCACCAGACCTATCTATATCACTCTGTCACCATTGAATATCTGCCAGAACTAGTTTTACTTGAGCGGCCACAACTTCTTCAGATCTTCATGTGGACCTCTGAAATCTCTATTAGACCACCTTAAGACACATATCTACAAACCCTTTAAACCGCATCTTTTGATCCACATCCTATCTTGGACTTTTACCTTACTGTCATCACTTTTCCTGATTGAGACTAATTTTCTCAATATCCTCAGCACACAGCTCATCCAATCCTTATCATTAATGCAATAAAAGTATGTTGACATCAATGACAACACCAGTTAGACCCATATTTACAACATAACTATTCAAAAGTATCAAAATGAATAGGTGTATGATTTTAATTTGAGATTCACTAAACTATATAACAAGGTCCCACAAGAATCCAAATTGAACAACCAAGCAGCCCTTAGCATATATTTGAAAGCATTCAACCCGAAGACAGGTTATGAACTTAGGGGCAAAAGTCCTAGAACCTTGGCAGAGGCATAAAAAATGGCTTTCACTATTGAAAACAATAAAAAGGTTGCTGGGATGATCGAAAAAAGAGATAATATAAGAGTTCTTCAAAATCATAATCCTCCTACAAACAAGCAAGAATACTCACATAAGAATGAAAGACCAAGACTCCATGATATGCCATATCATATGAACTGGAAAGATGGAAAGCTCGTGGATACTAACAGGAGACATAACTATGGAAAAGACACCCCTGACCCTTTGAAGAAAAGTGGAGTCAATGTGATAGAAAATAATCCATGTTGTACGCCATGTAATTTACCACTCTCCTGATTATTGTGTGGTAGCACAATCAATACAAAAAGATAAGATATCTTATAACCCTAAGATGGAGCATCATACTATAAATATGTTGGGTGTCACACCTTTCACTGTTGAAGAAGATTATTCATCCAATGAAGAAGTAGGGTATGAATATGATGTGGGAGCACAAAAATACAATGTGAACATAGGAGAACAAGTATTTTCCAACCATGAAGAAGACTTAGGAAATTGTGGATATGACCTGAATTCAGCACAAAGTTACAATTGGCAAAAACCTTCTGAAGAAGACAGAAGAGTCTTAACATTAGTTGCGGTAGCACAAGCCAAAAATAGCTATAATCTAAGAAACAGAACAGTGAATGCTGAACAAGGAACTCCCAGAAGTATATTTATAAAAAATCAAACTTCTGGTAAAAATGATAAAAGTAAAGCTGAGAAAACACCTCATGATATACCCCCTATTGACACACTGAACAAAAGGAAGGACAACACAAAAATTGAGGAAAAGGGGCAAGTAAAAGTTGATAGGTCGGAACTAAACATAAATCCCTCATTTGATATTGCTCAAGTTGTTTCTCAAATGAAAGTATTTGTGCCACTTCTAGAAATGATGAAGGTAGAAAAATATAAAAATATAGTGGTGAAGATGATATCAAATGTATCAGACAAAAGACCCGAACAACATAGTTCTAAAATAAATACGCAACAAGAATCTATCAAAATACCTGAGGTATACCTGGGTGAAACACTAATGAAAAATCCATCTCAAATAGATCCATTCTATATTACCTTGCTGATAAATAACAAATTAGTCAAGAATTGTATGCTTGGTTCAGGAGTAGCAGTAAACATAATGCCCATGGCTATTATGAAAGAGTTAGGAAATGGGTGAATACTACATTCGGTAAATGTTATGCAATGGATAACAGATCTATCCCTGTTGTTGGAATCATGAGAGATGTTGAGATAAAATTAGCATCCCATCCTAAAGCCTCTTATAAAATTAACATCACTGTGGTAGATATCCCACCTAACTATGGAATGTTGTTATCTAGACAATGGACTGCCATGGTAGGAGGAAGTGTGCAATAAGATTTATCTTATGCTACTATCCCATTGGGAACACAGGCAATTAAACTCTATAGGGAGCCAAGGTATGAAGACATTATAGAGAAAATTAATCCAAATCAAATGATTTGTTTTTGTGACATAGACTTTAGTACATTCAAGGTGGAAGAATAGTCTAAATTGCATAATACAAACCCAATTTACTACAAAGCCAAAATTGATGAAAATGAAGTATAGACCATGTACTTCGATGGCACATGTAGTAAGGTGGGAAATGGAGCCAGGGTGTTGTTTATATCACCATCAGGAAAAACATTCAAGTATTCTTTTTTCTCTGAATTTTGAGTGCACAAATAACATAGCTAAATATGAAGCACCTTTAATTGGGCTAAACATTGCTAGAAAACACAAAATCAAATTGTTATCAGTGTATGGAGATTCTGAATTGATTATTTCACAAGTCAAAGGTAAATATTCCTCAAAAAACAAAAGACTAAAACAATACAGAAATGCAGTCCTGGATGATATAGAATTGTTTGATACTTTTTCAATAAGTTGGATAGATAGGTCAAAAAATATAATGGTTGACTTCCTTGCAAACATAGCTTTGAAGAGGGATGACATTACCTTGACAGGTATTTCAGATGTTGAGCTCAAAACTAGACCAACTATCCCAGACAACATATATAACTGGCAGGTTTTTGATAGTGATGCTGATTCACTCAAATTTTTGCACTGTATAGATTAGTATGAGAATCAAGAGATTGATCTTAATGCTTTTGTTGAGAAGAATGATGGTAAAGAGACTTTATTTGGGAAAGAAATTGTCCAACTTAAAACAAATAAAATTCCAAAGGGCTTAGTAGCATTAGAAAGAGTTTTTGATGCAAATGATCAATCCATTACCAAAGAAGTAGCAATAAAGGAGGAGGATGTGGAAGAAATAAATTTGGGAACTGAATTGTCACCTAAAAAGGTCTACATTGGAAAGAAAATAACCCCTGCAATTAGCAGCATGTTAATTACATTATTGAGAAAATATAAACATGTGTTTGTCTGGTCTTATGATGATCTTAAAGCATATAGGGAAGATTTGTTCCAACACGAAATTCCACTTAAATCTGATGCTAAACCCTATGGACAAAAAAAAAGACCCATCAACCTCATGTTAGAACCTAAAATGCATGAGGAACTTATAAAGCTCAGGGAAGCTGGCATAATTAAACCTATTAGGCATTCATCCTAGGTCTCAAATTTAGTTCCTGTTAGGAAGAAGAATGGAGATATTAGACTTTGTGTCAACTTTAGAAATTTAAATATTTCTTCCTTAAAAGATAATTATTCGTTACCCAATATGGAAACTTTACTACAGAGAGTTACTGGTTGTGAGTTATTATCCATGATGGATGGGTTCTCTAGATACAACCAAGTAAAGGTTAAAGAATCTGAATAATACAAAACAACCTTTACAACCCCTTGGGGAACTTATGTATACGTGAGAATGACATTTGGCCTTACAAATGCTAGAGCCACATTCCAGAGGGCAATGGACGTTGCTTTTGCAGGTCTAATAAATGATATCATGGTTGTATATCAAGACGACCTTACTGCATACTCAAAAAAGGCTGAAGATCATGTGAATCACCTTGAGAAGATATTTATCAGAGCATTAGAATATGGTGTTTCCTTGAACCCCAAAAAATGCAAATTTGCAGTTTTAGAGGGGAAATTACTTGGGCACATAGTATCCAAAGATGGAGTTAGGATTGATCCCGAGAGAATAGAGGCAATAGACAAAGTTCCTATCCCAAGGACAGTCAAGGCTATACAATCATTCTTTGGACAAATAAACTTTGTGAGAAGGTTTATACCAAACTTTGCAGAAATAATTAACCCCATATCTAGAATGTTGAAGAAAAATGCAAAGGTCAATTGGACAGATGAATGCATAGAAGCTTTTGTATCCATAAAAAGAGAAATTAAAGAAGCTCTAGTGCTAAAGTCTCCCAATTTTAGTAAGCCTTTCCAGATCTTTTCCTTTGCATCTTTTCATACAATAGCAACAGTTATGTTACAAAAGAATAATGAGGGTTATGAGCAACCTGTTTCTTTTTTTCAGTAAATCACTCCAACATGCAGAACTTAACTATGATATCACAGAAAAACAAGCTTATGCATTGGTGAAAGCTATCAAGGCATTTAGACCTTACTTGGTTGGGGCTAAGGTGATAGCTTATGTGCCAAATGTAGCAGTCAAAGATGTGTTCATGCAGAATGAAGTAACTGGGAAGAGATGTAGGTGGATAAATCGACTTCAGGAATTTGATGTAGAAATTCAAATCACAAAACTAGTAAGGGGACAAGGGTTAGCAAAACTACTGACTAAAACAAATCTTGAGGCTGCCCAAGTATGTAATATTGAAAATGAATAGGACATGATAACAAGTATTGAGAAGACTCCTTGGTATACTGACATAGTGTATTACCTCAAGCACATGAAATGCCCTAACGGATTTGATGATAATAAGAAAAGAACTCTAAAATTGCATGCTTCTAAATATGTGCTTATAGAAAGAGATCTTTTTTGGAAAAATAATGATGGTATCTTATTGTTTTGTCTAGATGAAGAGCAAGCTAAATCTACTTTGAAAGAGATGCATTAGGGAGTGTGGTGGCCATTTCTCAGCTAAAACCACAGTACACAAGATATTAAGGGATGGTTATTATTGGCCCAAGGTCTTCAATGATGCTTATAATTTTACTAGGAAATGTGAAGCTTGTCAAAAATTCTCTAGAAAATTAAAGTATCAAGGTGCAATACCATTGAGACCTATGCAAGTTGATGCCCCATTTCACCAATGGGGAATTGACTTTATAGGAGAAATTATGGAAAAATCAAGTGGCGGCCATAGATGGATATTGGTGGCCACCAACTATTTCATGAAATGGGTAGAAGTAGTGCCCACTAAACAAGCAACCAGTAAGGTTGTGATCAACTTCATATTGGAAAACATTTTAACTAGATTTGGTGTACCTTCAAGGCTTATAATTGACAATGGAATGTGTTTTAGATCGGATGAGTTTAAAAGAATTTGTGAATCTTATGGCATTATGATCTCATATGTTTCTCCCTACAACCCACAAGGTAATGGGCAGGCTGAGTCTAGCAATAAGAGTATCTTGAAGATTGTAAAAAGAATGTTGGACAATAACAAGAAAGCCTAGGATTCTAAGTTGAGATTGGCATTATGGGCTGATAGGATTATAGTGAAGAAAGCCATTGGCAAATCAACATTTGATTTTGTATATGGAACTCATGCCAGACTCCCGATACACAACCTCCTACCAGTGTGTAAATTTATCCTCTAAGAGGATTGGGATGTCCCAGAGCTGATGGAGGAAAGGCTAGAATAGCTAATGGAATTGAATGAAATGAGGGAATAGGCAATACAGTAGAATAAAAAAATACAAATGCAGATGAAGTACCTACATGACAAAAAAGCAACATTTAGAAAATTTGAGATAGGTGACATAGTGCTTATTTGGAATGCCAGAAATCAAGAAAAGGGGAAGCATGGAAAATTCGATGCCCTGTGGATTGGACCTTTTGTCATAAATGGTAAGATAGGGGAAGATTCATATTATGTACAGAACATGTCTGGTGAGGAGCAAGAACTGCCAGTACATGGGCAGTTTTTGAAACATTTCTTCTCTTAAAAGGAACCTGAGAGATAGTGTATGGGAAATTCAAATTAAACTCACTAAATGGTCTTTTCCATGCACAGTAGTTTAGGAGAGTCAAATAACTTGCTTAAAGATATCTCTTATCAAGAAATAAAGTTTTTCATAAAGAAATAACCCAGGATCTCCACCACCCATCATAGTTCACTCGTCGTCAAATGAAGAAGGCATTGCTCTACTCCTCCAAAAATCTAAGATCTTGCTATGCCCACAAGGGGCATACATCCCCAAAAAGAGCCACTATTGGGACTAAAATTCCTAAGCTACTTTTTTGGCAAATATCAAGTTTCAATCATCTAAATATTTCAGTATATAAGCATATATGGAAAGAACCACAGTTGTTTTCAAGCAAAAATTAACAATTGATTTGATAGAAATATTTGGATTTGATCTATTCTTATTCCTAAAGACTTAATATAACATGGTTGAAGTGCTCATTAAAGATGAACCATAAACAAGAAAGTGAAAAATTATGAACCTTGTTGAAAATAAAGCAAAAATGGCATTAAGTACCAGAGCTGAATATGGGTGAATTCCTTGTCAAAAATGAATAGGAGTTGCTTTTGAACCATGTTAAAATTCCCTGTATTTTGTAAGTTATGAGTGTTTTGGTAAAATGTACAAGGGGAGTGTTTGTGATTTTCATATACAAGTCTGTTTGTATATTGGGTTACATATACAAGGTTTACATACAAGTCGCTCATATACAAAGTTGTTTGGATATGCAAAGTCGTTATGAGTCGCAAAAATGGGTTGTCAGGTTTATTAAATATTTATACTTGTATGCATTTTGATGACACATTTTTCATACATACAAGTCGAGCCCGAAACAATTCAGAGTTTAAATGTATAATCGACTGGGTCCATCAGATGTATGTTTTGCTTGTATGTTGGGTAAATTACAAACATACAAAGTGGATATGCAAAGTCCATGTGCAAAGTGCGGAACTGAAAGTTTATGAAATAGGGAAAAGTCAATGTATGTTTTGGGCTTTGTATATACAAAACCGATATACATTGCATCATATGCAAGTTGCGGACCCAACAGAAGTCAAAGTTTAAATGAATGAGTCGATTAAGTCCAATGTATGCATTTTATCTTTGTATGTTATGCAAAAGTAGAACATACAAAGCAAAATATACAATGCTTTTATACATTGCGGTACATACAACAGGAATATGCAATGCTGGAACTAAAATGATTGTGAAATAATGATAAGTCATTGTATATTTCACACATTGTATGTATTGGTACATACATTGCCAAACATACAACATGGATTTTAGGGAAGATTAAAATTTGATGTAAATGATGTATCGTGACTCAATGTATATCAAAATATACATTACATTTTATGCAAGTCGGACCTGAAAAGTTTTTGAAAAAGGGAAAATCTGTTGTATGTTTGCGCTTTGTATCTATCTGACATACATTGCCAATATACAATGCATTACATACAAGTGACGGAACCGAAAGGTTATTTAAAAGAGTTAAGTGATTGTATATTTAGTGCCTTGTATGTTGTTGAACATACATTCTTAAAGATACAAGCGATAGCTACAAAAGGATATACAAGAACCAGATGTGAAGGAAAAGTTAAATATTAGAAAATCCTTGTATGTTTTAGCGATTGTATGTTTGCAATGAGCATATCCAATATACAAAGAAATTGAAAGCATCGAAAGGGAAGGTCTGTATGGGTTGTTTGTATATGCACTCATACAAGAAGATATACAAGAGTGATATACAAGCAAAAGATACAAGGATGTATGGAAAGCGAAAAGGTGGGAAATTTTTTGGATCAACCTGACTGCGAGGTTACACCCATGAAGGAAACCCTAAAATGAGATTAAAATCAGAATGGTTAAAATATCTTTCTGACAGTTAAAATTTTTGTTTTTTGTAGGATATACATAGCGGCGTTCAAGTTGTATAAACACCTGCGAAAGGATCTTAAGCAACTAATAAATTGTCAATAAGGGAAGTAATTATTTGAGTAAATATATATGTTTAAATAAATTTGTTTTGATCATGTGATCAGAGACTAATTTGTGTTTTATCTGGTCTTTTTAGGAATAATAAAACCCTCAAAGGATATTAAGCAGAATTACAACTAAAGATTTTGTTCGACCCTAAAATGGTTATCCATTTGATGATTAGTGGCGAGAATTAAATTTCTTGAATCTGTTTTATTAGAACAAATGCTAATTTTGGTTATCAACCGTCACAACTATTGTAACTGGTCTGAAGCTTGTATGCCTCTCTTTATAAGAGATGACCAAGACCAGGAGAGGATATAGAATAGAGGATAGAGTAGGGGAGAGATTACAGAGTAGAACAGGGGATACTATAGATTAGATTTGAATGGCAATGCTAGTTCACTTTTAATATATTTTATTTCTGGTAGACCATGTGCAAGCATTCTCTGATGAAGTCAAGTCTGTAAGCATGAAGTAGTGACTACAAATTTTGGTATCAACTATCTATTTAATTTATTCAATTATATGACTCTCTCCTTTCAAGGTTTTCTCTGTTATTCAATTTGAGTTGTCAAGTATACCTTCAAGTTGTCTATACACATTTGTTGTTATAGTGTGATTAGATTAACTGGTTTCTATTTTCAGAATTAAATCCTTTAAATTTATCATAGTAACTCAAAAGACATTGTCATGGATCTGTAAGAAGAGTCATATAGTTAGGGTTTGTATTCTGTCTCTAGTTTTTGATAAATCTCTTACAATTGCAGTATTATTCTAATAGGTTCCTTCAAGAAAGGATTAAATCCTTTTAGATGAATGCAAGTAATATTTTGTCAATTGGATATATGTAAGTATGGAATACTAACTATTTCCTTGCAGGGTTGTACAAGTTACATACCTATTCTTTCATGCCAAATAGTTTGAGTTTTTACCAAACAAACAGTCATTTATTTCATGATCATATTGACTCTATATTAAATAAGGCACTAGTCTAGTATTTTCATTATCACTTATACAAATTCATTTTAGATTTACTTAGTTAGGTTGCATTATTGTTTTAGCATTACAATCTAGATTATTTAGAATTAACTTGTTGTCTTTTTATCTGTTCTATAATTTGTGCCATTATCAATAGTTAGATTAATTTTGATTAAAGTAGTGATCATCTTTTTATCTGCTTTATTAATTAGAGGTTTACCCGCCTAGGTCTGGCAGAGCCTTAAGTGAAGGGGGTTTAGCCATATCTACCCCATGTCAGTTAGCTAAAAATGTGAAGAGAGCCTGGCACCCTCTTAGGGTTAATGACCTACATTTTTGAGACCTAACACCAGCCATCCCCCTTCCTTCCCACCATCCCCCCTTGGCTTCAAACATTTCACCATTGGATGATCTCCCCTTTTTCTATTTTCTTGTTTTTGTTGTAGTTTTCTTTTTATGTGTGTTTGTATGCTATGCATCTAGTTATCTTATCCTATAATGCACATCACCAAGATCGCCATAATGCATTATATTATGGCATGTTTTGGACCACATATTCACTAGGGCATGATGTTACTTTCATTTTGTCTAATTATGTTTGTCTTTATGTAATCGACACACTATCATCATGATCCATTATATCATGGTGCATAACACCAGTGCTAAACAAATCTAGGTTGCTCTCTTACATCGATATTACCTTCCCAACATGTACCTATTAACACAAAACATTCATCACATCATACCATTTTACTACATTTCTTATCATAACATTTCTATCATTTTTACCATATTTTTATCTATTCTATTTCTATCATCATTCATCACATTCATTTTATATCATAACATCCATCTCTATTCTACCATCTATTCTATCATGTGCCAAAATAAACAACATAAATGAAACATAATCACAATAGCCATTAAAAAACACATGTACACCCCTATAAATCATCATCTAATCTAACATCACATCAACACCACATCCTGACATCAATCTGTAAATGACAAATCTCTCCCAAAAAGACTTTCCATGTGCAAGCACTTAATGACAATCCTTCCCATACTCTATATAAACCTTCCTTGGTGATCCTTTAAAATCAATGCCCATAACATACCATCACCACAACCCTTGGCCTATTATTATCAGCCTCAATTGATCTTTGATTGTTAAACTAGATTATATTTAAGAATAGCGCCATTTCTAATTGTTTCAAAGGGCAACTTTAAGAACCCCCAAAAATATATATTTGCAATTACTTTTTCTTCTCATCCTTCTGAGAATCCTGAGAGGATTTCCAATGAGGCCTTAAAATAGAGGGAGAAAAGAGTTTAACAGAGTTAGAATTTTTTTGTAGAAATCTATCATAATTGTTTATTTTGTCTATTTTTAATGTACATGTTGTTTCTAGCAGCTTGACTATGCTATGACAGAAAAGAGCATGCACAAGGTAGAGAAATATTATGCTCTGCTCTCAATGCACTCTACTTAAATATCATCCACTTCAATGGTCAAATAGTCAATAGCAATTTTACACCTCATTCACAACAAAAAGTGGTAAATATTTGTCCTATTTTTATTGGGTAAAATTAATTTTTGACTATTGAAATGGATGATATTTAAGAATAGTCCTCTCAATGATATGCTCACAAAAAATGGTTGATTTGATTTTTAGTGACCTGTAATCTTTTTAGATGTATGAGAAATTGGACAATTTTTTCATGTTAAATTCAATGAAGTTGGAGATTTAGATAAATATTACTTTCTACTAGTGTTGATGTCAAGGCAATCCTCGCAAAGCACCTAAACATTAAGCGAGTTTGGTGAAATTGTCAATATATACATATTTTTAGATTTGTGGAAGTTTTATCAAAAAGAAGTTGCAAAATTGATTGTAAATTCTCCATTACATATAATCAAAGTTGTAATGTTTCTACAATAATTTATTATTGACCTATTCCATTTCCATGCCAACTATTTTTGTAAACTACCAAGCTAGATTTTAGTTCACATACTAGAATTTGAGGGCAAGCATACAGTAATGAAAGAGGCATTGCACTTATGTGAGGTTATTGAAGTCATTTCTATAGAAAATAGAACTTTTAATGAAATTGTTTCATGATGCACAACTAGTACCCAATAATAAGTGTAATACTTGTTAGAGGTTCTAGTTTTGTTTTAGTAGCTAATGTTAATATTCCATATTCTTTATAAATTTTGTGGCTACTTTTCAAAACTGTTGTAAACACTACTAGATTGTGAGTTTTCCATTAAATAATGAAGAAGCAACCCCAAAAATGATAGTCAGCTTCTCACTTGTTTGTGTTGTAGATATTTTATGTAACCTAGCTATCAACTATGTAGTAACTGAAACTCTTTATAGAAATTGTATGATTTTGTTTGATTGACAACGATTGTAGATCAAGTTATGGACATATTTTTCCAAAAAAAACTAAGCAAACATGTTTTCATTCCAAAAACTTATGTGAAAAATGTACTTTCAGGTCTAATATACTTCCATTTGAGTAATCACTGCTAGTGAAAAATCATCATTCTTGGTATCCTTGATCATTTGCCTAGGAAAAGAAACAAGAGATATTTCAACATGTATTCATAGGTCGAGATTGTTAGGAATTGTATGCAGAAGATATCAATTAAATGAAAATAAAGATTAAATAGAGGAATGAAAAATACACATAAATAATAACAGCGAGAGACAAGTTTTAACGTGGTTCACCCAAACTTGGGCTACATCCACCAACAGAGAGTCTAATATTATTATCTAACGAATCAAACCGATTACAACTAGTAATCCTTGCAACTCAATACCGCTACAAATTCTACAATACAATATCAATGGAAACCCTATCCCTTAGCCACTTTTATCAAGCCTTATGTTGGTTACAAAATAGGGTTTTTTATGTTGACCAATAGAAAAATAAATCATGGACCCCACAAGGGGCACTCCACCTTGACCCTTGGATAACTGAGAGCATGAAGTAAGGGGGAGTTGTTCATGATCTATCAATTATCCCCAAGAAGTTATAGAGGAGATCAGTTGATCTTTATCTTGTTTTGTTTATCATGCTTGCTTGATAATGTTTCTGATGTTTTTGAGTTTCAGTGTATGACAGTGATACAGGTGTTCATTGGCTTATTATGATTTCAAGGTATTGAAAAATGTTTCAGGAGTTCAAAATGCACAAATTGTTCAGGTTGAATTATCATGGTATTGCAATCCAAAGTGTTTTGGAAAGTGTTGTTGCAATAATATCTTGTTTTGAATGATGAAGTCAAGAGGCAAGAGTTCTTGTTGATTACAGTATGTTTCAGATATGATTATGTATATATCAGTTTTTTCCCAGAGTGTTGTATATCAGATTTGACAGTATAATATGTGCAGGAACAACAAGATGGTTTGTCAACAAGATGGTCTGTCAAGAAAAGGTGTCAAAATATGCAAGATGATAGTTCATATCAGGAAATCAGTTTGATGATTATATATATTACTTTGTTGAGTTATGTTTTATGACATATACCTTGGAGCTTTCAGGTGATTTAAAGATAGTGTCTTTCTCATTAATTTGGTTTAGAAAGGTTTGTTCAAATTGTGTGGTAGTTTCAGGTATGAGCTTCAAGTTATGACAATTCAGAGTTTCTTATGACATTGATGGTGAATCTTGTTTTTTTCTTCAAATCGGAGGCAAGTAAAGGTCTTATAAAAAATGGTCATCTTGGCATCTGTGTGATGAGGGGTCTACATGATTTTTGCCTACAAAATTGTTCATCAAAGAGTATTGGTATGTTTTGAATCAGCAATAGCAAATGGTAATGTTCAAAAAGGTTTGTCATATGTTGGCTTCAGGATTGTTATCATCATAAATCATTACTTGTTGAAAGGTTAACAAGAGTTTATGCCTTCAAAGTGTTCATAATTCAATATGCTTATAATGGTTATGACCATGCTATAACATCTTTAAGTGGAGTTGTTCTCAGGGGGAGTTAATCAGAGGATTGAGTTGTCACTATCTTCAGAGATTTGAAAAGAGATATGTTTTCTTCATGCTCATATTGGTATTTCTTGTCAGAACTAATTCAGGAAGTGGATAAGTGCCGAGTTGAGTTGAGTTATGTTGATTAGTCTTGTCAGTGTTTACCAATGGTATTTCTGAGCAGTGTTTTGAACTTTAACACATGGGAGATCTTGGAGATTTGTTATTTCAGGTCAAAAAGTGTTGGTTCAGGAGTTTGTTAAAGGAAGTAATCAGAGGATCTCATTGATGTTAGTGTTTCATCTTCATCTACAAATTTGTGTTGTGATTAGAAGTGGTATAGTGCAGTCTATGGGCAGCTTGTAATAGTGGTTTGGTGCTTGGTTTGATATGCCTTACATGATTGTTTGATGTCTTGTTGCTCTCAAGTTTTTATGGTTTTTCAATATGCAGATGAACATGGAAAGAGCTCAGAGCTCTCAAGAAAAGTTTTGGACAGTAAATTGAAAAATAATTAGTGCCTTAAGGGGTATTTCAATTCTTGGTTGGTATGAAGGATGATAAGGGGGAGATAATAGCCTTTGTCATCAGATGTCAAAAAGGGGGAGAAAGAAAAATGTATCAGGTAGTTTTGCCATCAATGACAAAGGGGGAGATTGATGAAAGTAGATTGTCATTGATGTCAAAAATGTGTTGGCATTTACAGGAGTTGTTCATATACTTCAGGTTGATATGTTGCTTCATGGCTATGTCAGGAAATGCTAACTTGTTTGATCAGTTTGTGTACATTCTTGATATTCAGAAGACTGCAGGATCAGAATCATCAATCAGGATAAGTATGATACAATGCATATGTTTTATGATACAAGGTTGCTGTAAAGTTCATCTTGCCATGCTTGATCAAAGTGAGGCATTAATGTTTATTAATGGTTGAATCAATGGTTATCAAAATGCCTAAAATATTAAAATCCTAACTATAAGCTCTAAGTGTATACAAAGAGATTAAATGTAATAAAGTATGCACTTTATGTTATAAAGTAATGTTGACCTGCAAGAGCAGGTTATACTACTTAGAGCAACCTACTAGAGGGTTTTAATTCATGACACCTACTAGCCCCTTCATATTCTATTTACCATTTGAATTTGGTTGAATATCCTTATTTAATTTATGAAGAGCTTGATTTAAAAAAAAAGAAAAAAGAAAAAAAGCATGGAATATCATTTATATTAGAAAGTCTTATTTAAAGGGGAGCATGAAAAGGTTTCCAATGACTTTCTATAAAGCTTTTTATAAAGCTTTAAATATAAAACATTTAAAAAAGAAAAAGCATTAAATATGCTTTAAGAGGGGAATGTGAATAAGCCATTTTATGGCTTTATTTAAAATATTTTTATGAGCTTTTTTTTTTTTGTGCTATTTTCTAGGGGGCACATTTCAAGGAGAGCTTTAAGGAGATTTTGGAAGATTTTAAGGAGATATTTTTTTGGGAATGAAAGATTTATTTCTAATTTTTTGTGGCATGGAAGCTAAGAAGGTGGAGAATATTAAAATGTTTTTTTGGGATTTATTTTGTGAGTTTTTAACTCATTTTTTTGGAGATGGATTTTTTAATGAAAAAGTTAATTTTGTGCAGAGAAGAAAATGATGAATGAATTTTTTGTGAAGAGAGGATTTTTATGAAAGAGATTTTATTCTTTTTCTAAGGGCAGACATTTTTGTGAGAAGATTATATTTTTGAGAAGATGATGAGATTGATTTTTTATTGAAGATTTTTTTTATGCAGAGAGGATTTTTTTAATGAAGAATATGAAGTCTTTTGTTGTAGATTGAAGAATTTTTTTTAAGAAGACAAAGAGATTTTTTACAGATTATGAAGGGTCAAGATAATAAAATGGCAAGAGAGATTAACAAAATATAGAGAAGATTTTCATATTGGAATGATGGACGGAAATTGTTTTGCAAAGACTGATTTTATTTTTGCAGATGGATTTTTGATAGAAGAATTTGAGGTGATTTTCTTTTGAAAGGCAGATTGGATAAAGAATTTGAATGCAGGATTTGCAGAGAAGGAGATAAAAATGAAAAGACTAAATCTTCAAAGAGATTTTATTTTTCTCCTACAGGTACTGATTGAAATGTTAGAGAATATGAAATGATCTTGTCAATAATGTTGCAGAGAAATTAGATTGAAGAGATTGAAGAGTCATCTTCAAAGGAATATAAAGAGATTTTGTTTATACAGAGAATATATTTTCTTTGCAGGATTAAATGATTTCAATGAAGGGGTTTGACTTTGCACATGGAGATCAGAAAGAGATTTTATTTTCTCTTTCAAAAGCAAATTGAAAAATCTTATTTCAATTAAAGATTTTTCTTCATTATTGTTTTAGATGATTTGTCTATGCAGAGTAAGTGAAAGGTTTCAAAATTTTTGAAGAAGATTTACATATTTTTACAAGGGATAATTTGAGATGTCAAATAATATGAAAGGGTTCTAAAATGGACAAAGAAATAATATTTTTTATTACAAGAGATTGATTTTTGAAATAAGAAAAATTGCAGAGAGAAGGTGAAAAGTTTTTGCAGGTTCTTCATTGAGAGAAGATGAAAATGTTCATACAGAAGAGGAAAGGTGAAAAGATATTCAACTTGTATAAAGTTGTTTTTTAGGTGCATTGATGAATGAATTAAGAAGGATAGAGATGAAATATACAGAGTTGTGAAGTGTTGTTGAAAATCAAGCAGTGTTGTTGAGAATCAAGTAGTGTTGGTGTTGTAGAGTGGATCATGATACAGGATTGAAATATCTGAGTTTGTATATGAGTTGGGAATGATCATTTAACAGACACATGAGAGAGAATAAATGTTATGTATTGAAACAGAGAAACCCTCTGAATTTGTGTTTTCAATTTGTTCTGTAATAGGGGTTGGTGCTCCTTGAAGCTGGTGCTTCTAAATAGTATGCCAGTGAGGCTTGTAGGTCAGTGAGACCTTAACATTTGTCAGTGAGACACATATTGTAGCCAGTGATGCTTCTTTGTAGCCAGTGAGGCATGTTTGATCAGTTAAGCCAGTGAGGCAGTTTAGAGTGGTTTTTCTACCCCTGGAGGGTTTTCCACTCATGCAATTCTTGTGTCATAATCTTTTCTGTGTATGAAGTTTTGTTCTCTTTTTGTTTTCACAGTCATGTGCATATGTATTTGACAGATCAATGCTATCTTTCTCTCCTTGTGCTCTGAAAGTTAAAGTGTGTAAAAAGATTTGAAAATTCACACAACACTGATTCACCCCCCCTATCAGTGTTGATTGTACTCCTACAATTGGTATCAGAGCTAGTTTCCCTTCTGCAGCTTAATCAGCTTGGGTAGGTCCTGTGTGTGGAGTTCAATGGGTAAGTGCACGAGAAATAAGAACATGAGAAATGTTAAGATTCATTCTGGTCAAAAGACACAAAAGACATCATTCATATCAAATCCAGATGTTGATATAAAATCAGTTGATAAAGATGATGTTCTCCATGTTGAATCTAATATTGTTTCAGATGTTCCTCAGTTTGATGGTTCAAATTTTTCAGTTTGGTATGTTAGAATGCAAGTGTATTTATCCTCCTTAGGATATGATGTTTTAATGTCAGTTGAAAATGGTATTTCTGCAAATAACAAAGAGGCTCTTAAATGGAATCATATAGCCAAGAAGGTTATTCTATATAGTTTATCTAATGATATTTCTTGTAAGGTTGTGCAGTGTGAAACAGCTCAGGATATCTGGAAAGAACTAATAAGAATTTATCAAGATAATGATAAAGAAGAGGACACTCTGGTGTGTGAGGAAAGTGGCAATGAAGGAGTTGAAGTTCAAACTCAATCATATTCAGAAGAAGCTAGCATCACAAGTGATGATGATCAGGATTATGAGATTGATATGGAAGGTGAGCTCATTTGTGCTCTTGGTGAGATCAAAGAACTCAGAATGGAGAATAAAAGGTTAAAGTTGCAACTTCAAGAGGAAAAGGAATCCAAGATAAAAATTCTTTCAAATCTTCAAGATGTAGAAAAACAAATAATAGATTTGAAGACTCAAATTGCAGAAGTTAAGAAAATAAAAGAAGATGTCAATAATCAACTAAAGGCCAAAGAAGTTGATTGTGAAAAGTATGAATCTGAAATAATCTTTTTAAGAAAGGAGTTAGAAAAGGCTTCCTCTAAATTACACAAGAATCTGTTGTTTGAAAACAATATTGAAAAAGGGGAGTGTTCAAAAGCCAGGCAAACTCTCAGAAAGAAAATTGATCTTCATGCTAGTGCTCTTGAAGATAAAGAGAAGACAGAAACTGAAATAAATGTCAAAGATGAAAAGCATAATCAAAGAAGAAGAAAAAATGCTCCTGTTAGACAAGCATACATGTACAGGTATAATTATTCTTTTAATGGTCATTGTTATGCTTGTAATCAATTTGGACACAAATCAGTTAATTGCAGAAGGAATACTGATATTGTTTGTTACAAGTGCAATAATATTGGACACATTCAAAGAAACTGTAAAATGAATAGAATGTTTGATCCTACATGGAAGCATAACATAATTGCTCAGGAGATGTCAAAAAGGTATCAGTCATTTGGTTATAACATAGTTTGTTATAATTGCAATTCTTTTGGGCATAAGGCACAGTTTTGCAGGAATAAATTGAAGACATCTAGAGTAGACACCTTGAGCAAAGAAAAGAAAACGTTTATACAAGTTTGGAGAAGAAAACAAAGTCAGGACAAGAAGGATCCTAAACTTGTGCATCTTGCACAAGTTACATCATTAGTTGGATAACTGAGAGCATGAAGTAAGGGGGAGTTGTTCATGATCTATCAATTATCCCCAAGAAGTTATAGAGGAGATCAGTTGATCTTTATCTTGTTTTGTTTATCATGCTTGCTTGATAATGTTTCTGATGTTTTTGAGTTTCAGTGTATGACAGTGATACAGGTGTTCATTGGCTTATTATGATTTCAAGGTATTGAAAAATGTTTCAGGAGTTCAAAATGCACAAATTGTTCAGGTTGAATTATCATGGTATTGCAATCCAAAGTGTTTTGGAAAGTGTTGTTGAAATAATATCTTGTTTTGAATGATGAAGTCAAGAGGCAAGAGTTCTTGTTGATTACAGTATGTTTCAGATATGATTATGTATATATCAGTTTTTTCCCAGAGTGTTGTATATCAGATTTGACAGTATAATATGTGCAGGAACAACAAGATGGTTTGTCAACAAGATGGTCTGTCAAGAAAAGGTGTCAAAATATGCAAGATGATAGTTCATATCAGGAAATCAGTTTGATGATTATATCTATTACTTTGTTGAGTTATGTTTTATGACATATACCTTGGAGCTTTCAGGTGATTTGAAGATAGTGTCTTTCTCATTAATTTGGTTTAGAAAGGTTTGTTCAAATTGTGTGGTAGTTTCAGGTATGAGCTTCAAGTTATGACAATTCAGAGTTTCTTATGACATTGATGGTGAATCTTGTTTTTTTCTTCAAATCGGAGGCAAGTAAAGGTCTTATAAAAATGGTCATCTTGGCATCTGTGTGATGAGGGGTCTACATGATTTTTGCCTGCAAAATTGTTCATCAAAGAGTATTGGTATGTTTTGAATCAGCAATAGCAAATGGTAATGTTCAAAAAGGTTTGTCATATGTTGGCTTCAGGATTGTTATCATCATAAATCATTACTTGTTGAAAGGTTAACAAGAGTTTATGCCTTCAAAGTGTTCATAATTCAATATGCTTATAATGGTTATGACCATGCTATAACATCTTTAAGTGGAGTTGTTCTCAGGGGGAGTTAATCAGAGGATTGAGTTGTCACTATCTTCAGAGATTTGAAAAGAGATATGTTTTCTTCAAGCTCATATTGGTATTTCTTGTCAGAACTAATTCAGGAAGTGGATAAGTGCCGAGTTGAGTTGAGTTATGTTGATTAGTCTTGTCAGTGTTTACCAATGGTATTTCTGAGCAGTGTTTTGAACTTTAACACATGGGAGATCTTGGAGATTTGTTATTTCAGGTCAAAAAGTGTTGGTTCAGGAGTTTGTTAAAGGAAGTAATCAGAGGATCTCATTGATGTCAGTGTTTCATCTTCATCTACAAATTTGTGTTGTGATTAGAAGTGGTATAGTGCAGTCTATGGGCAGCTTGTAACAGCGGTTTGGTGCTTGGTTTGATATGCCTTACATGATTGTTTGATGTCTTGTTGCTCTCAAGTTTTTATGGTTTTTCAATATGCAGATGAACATGGAAAGAGCTCAGAGCTCTCAAGAAAAGTTTTGGACAGTAAATTGAAAAATAATTAGTGCCTTAAGGGGTATTTCAATTCTTGGTTGGTATGAAGGATGATAAGGGGGAGATAATAGCCTTTGTCATCAGATGTCAAAAAGGGGGAGAAAGAAAAATGTATCAGGTAGTTTTGCCATCAATGACAAAGGGGGAGATTGATGAAAGTAGATTGTCATTGATGTCAAAAATGTGTTGGCATTTACAGGAGTTGTTCATATACTTCAGGTTGATATGTTGCTTCATGGCTATGTCAGGAAATGCTAACTTGTTTGATCAGTTTGTGTACATTCTTGATATTCAGAAGACTGCAGGATCAGAATCATCAATCAGGATAAGTATGATACAATGCATATGTTTTATGATACAAGGTTGCTGTAAAGTTCATCTTGCCATGCTTGATCAAAGTGAGGCATTAATGTTTATTAATGGTTGAATCAATGGTTATCAAAATGCCTAAAATATTAAAATCCTAACTATAAGCTCTAAGTGTATACAAAGAGATTAAATGTAATAAAGTATGCACTTTATGTTATAAAGTAATGTTGACCTGCAAGAGCAGGTTATACTACTTAGAGCAACCTACTAGAGGGTTTTAATTCATGACACCTACTAGCCCCTTCATATTCTATTTACCATTTGAATTTGGTTGAATATCCTTATTTAATTTATGAAGAGCTTGATTTAAAAAAAAGAAAAAAGAAAAAAAGCATGGAATATCATTTATATTAGAAAGTCTTATTTAAAGGGGAGCATGAAAAGGTTTCCAATGACTTTCTATAAAGCTTTTTATAAAGCTTTAAATATAAAACATTTAAAAAAGAAAAAGCATTAAATATGCTTTAAGAGGGGAATGTGAATAAGCCATTTTATGGCTTTATTTAAAATATTTTTATGAGCTTTTGTTTTTTTTGTGCTATTTTCTAGGGGGCACATTTCAAGGAGAGCTTTAAGGAGATTTTGGAAGATTTTAAGGAGATATTTTTTTGGGAATGAAAGATTTATTTCTAATTTTTTGTGGCATGGAAGCTAAGAAGGTGGAGGATATTAAAATGTTTTTTTGGGATTTATTTTGTGAGTTTTTAACTCATTTTTTTGGAGATGGATTTTTTAATGAAAAAGTTAATTTTGTGCAGAGAAGAAAATGATGAATGAATTTTTTGTGAAGAGAGGATTTTTATGAAAGAGATTTTATTCTTTTTCTAAGGGCAGACATTTTTGTGAGAAGATTATATTTTTGAGAAGATGATGAGATTGATTTTTTATTGAAGATTTTTTTTATGCAGAGAGGATTTTTTTAATGAAGAATATGAAGTCTTTTGTTGTAGATTGAAGAATTTTTTTTAAGAAGACAAAGAGATTTTTTACAGATTATGAAGGGTCAAGATAATAAAATGGCAAGAGAGATTAACAAAATATAGAGAAGATTTTCATATTGGAATGATGGACGGAAATTGTTTTGCAAAGATTGATTTTATTTTTGCAGATGGATTTTTGATAGAAGAATTTGAGGTGATTTTCTTTTGAAAGGCAGATTGGATAAAGAATTTGAATGCAGGATTTGCAGAGAAGGAGATAAAAATGAAAAGACTAAATCTTCAAAGAGATTTTATTTTTCTCCTACAGGTACTGATTGAAATGTTAGAGAATATGAAATGATCTTGTCAATAATGTTGCAGAGAAATTAGATTGAAGAGATTGAAGAGTCATCTTCAAAGGAATATAAAGAGATTTTGTTTATACAGAGAATATATTTTCTTTGCAGGATTAAATGATTTCAATGAAGGGGTTTGACTTTGCACATGGAGATCAGAAAGAGATTTTATTTTCTCTTTCAAAAGCAAATTGAAAAATCTTATTTCAATTAAAGATTTTTCTTCATTATTGTTTTAGATGATTTGTCTATGCAGAGTAAGTGAAAGGTTTCAAAATTTTTGAAGAAGATTTACATATTTTTACAAGGGATAATTTGAGATGTCAAATAATATGAAAGGGTTCTAAAATGGACAAAGAAATAATATTTTTTATTACAAGAGATTGATTTTTGAAATAAGAAAAATTGCAGAGAGAAGGTGAAAAGTTTTTGCAGGTTCTTCATTGAGAGAAGATGAAAATGTTCATACAGAAGAGGAAAGGTGAAAAGATATTCAACTTGTATAAGGTTGTTTTTTAGGTGCATTGATGAATGAATTAAGAAGGATAGAGATGAAATATACAGAGTTGTGAAGTGTTGTTGAAAATCAAGCAGTGTTGTTGAGAATCAAGTAGTGTTGGTGTTGTAGAGTGGATCATGATACAGGATTGAAATATCTGAGTTTGTATATGAGTTGGGAATGATCATTTAACAGACACATGAGAGAGAATAAATGTTATGTATTGAAACAGAGAAACCCTCTGAATTTGTGTTTTCAATTTGTTCTGTAATAGGGGTTGGTGCTCCTTGAAGCTGGTGCTTCTAAATAGTATGCCAGTGAGGCTTGTAGGTCAGTGAGACACATATTGTAGCCAGTGAGGCTTCTTTGTAGCCAGTGAGACATGTTTGATCAGTTAAGCCAGTGAGGCAGTTTAGAGTGGTTTTTCTACCCCTGGAGGGTTTTCCACTCATGCAATTCTTGTGTCATAATCTTTTCTGTGTATGAAGTTTTGTTCTCTTTTTGTTTTCACAGTCATGTGCATATGTATTTGACAGATCAATGCTATCTTTCTCTCCTTGTGCTCTGAAAGTTAAAGTGTGTAAAAAGATTTGAAAATTCACACAACACTGATTCACCCCCCCTCTCAGTGTTGATTGTACTCCTACACCTGGGCATGAGGGGAGGGGAGACTACAATCTTCAACTGTCCATCAAATTCCAATTGCTGTAGAACTACAAATATCACATCCACATATTCTCCCAAAGCAGAGACTGTGAGAAGAGTGAGCACACCCACAAGCAAGAGCAGCAAGACCAAGCTTTTCACACAGCTAGCCATGGCTTTTTCTCTCTTGAAAGCACCAAAATATGATGTGGAAAATTTGGAGGGGATGATGGGGTTTATATTACATTTGGCTAAGAACAATGTCATAGGACACTCATGGTTGAAATCACTGTGTGGCTTTTAAGATTTTAAATTCTAATTAATTATTTTGGTAAAGTACAACAAGCGTATTGGTGAAATATCCATAGAGAAATCATGTGAGTTAGAGATGAATCTGAAGGTAAAATGTTGCCCCAACATAGACAAATAAAAATGGTTCAATGTGGCCCTTAATGGGAAAAGATGGGCATATGCCCTCAATGTGGCATCTAAGACCATTAACACACAATGGTAGTGGTAAGGCAGTAGGTCTTTATTGGTAATATAGGTGTAGGAATGCGATCTCAAGGTAATGGTGGGCAAGGCGTGATTCCCACCAATGTAAAAGGATAAGTAATGATATCATAGGGAAAGAGCGAGGGGGGTAAAAATGCCCCCACTCAAAAGAGGTGGCTCTAGCAACATGGTAGGACTATGTAGGTACAATGATAAAAGGAGAAATCATGATTCCCCTAATGGCAAGGTATGGCAATATAATCTGAAGTGCTACAAGAGGAAGGCATGAAGCCCTTGATGTAGAGATATGGTAATGGAACCTCAAATACTATGTGGGGATAGAAGGCCCAATTCCCCATATGTAGATATATGAGAAAGGTCACTGTCATATGGTGAAGACATGTTGTCCCAAATGTAAATATCTCTAACAGTGTGATATGGCAATATAAAATCAAAGATAAAACATAAGCATATTCTAGTTATGGTAAGTGTCATAAGTATAGGCATGATAACATATGTGGATAAACCCCCCTTCATTCATGGGTTAAGAGCTGACAATAGTAGCAGAACAATTAATAACGAGAAGGACACATGTGTGGAGAAGTCTTTGGGTAATCAAATTGAATTTTGATGGGGTTTCTAGAGGAAATCTAGGGATTATAGGTATTGGGTTCATTTTGCATGATGATCAAGGAGAAGTCAAGTATGGAGGCTCACCTCCCATGCACAATTAAATAATTTTAATATTCTAATTATCCCCCATGCATAATTACGTAATTCTATTATTTAATTATCTAATATAGTCTTTCACCACTAATTAAATAGTTTATTTATTTATTTATCCCCTCAAATTCCACTTCTCCAATTACCCACGCATCATGCACTTAAAGGTTATTAAACTAAATCAATTAAATAGAGTAAATAGGAGTTAACTACCTCATTACATCTAACCACCCACCTTCTGTAATTTAACAACAAATCTAAAGACTATTTCAAACCCATTAATATTTGCAACCAAAAATATTAATGGAACTTTAATAATTTATCCATTTTCTCCCTTATTTGATCACAACCATTGATCTTGTCTTTTAATCTTGACCATTGATTTCAAAAATTAAAAATCTATAAATTAATCTTATTTCTTTCAATAATCTATCCATGAATGTGAAGTAAACTCATGCTATAAGATTTTCAAGGAGCTTTTTCTTGGGCATCTACGTATATTGGAGCACATCCACTTTACAATAGAGTTTCATTTGCATAACTTTGTTTCATTTGTTTACACATTTGTTTAAACTTCATTATTGCTCATTTTCAGGTTGCATGTTTTCATAATAATGGAAAGTTTCATTTTTTAGTTTGGAAATTCTAATTTTTCTGTAATACATTTGGTGACCACCATGGGACGTTACCCATAACTTTTTGATTGATTCTTGTGAAGATCTGTGTGATTACAGTAAGTGGAAATTTGAAGTCTAATACATTTTTACTAAGTGTACAAGAAATTGGTGAAGAAACTACTGCTTCAATATTGAGTGGGTTTGCATGGTGAGCCAGATTTGTAGGATCTCCATGTTGGCAATTTGGCTAAGCTTGATGTTTGAAGGTGTTATTATTGATGGCAACAAGAAAAGGAACAAGGTTATAACAGAGGTTTTGGTCCGGTGAAGAAGACTTAGTCATTTTAGCTGTGTTAGCAGTATACAGAGACAGTGATAGAAAGATAGTGCTTGGATTGGCATTAGTCTACAATTGGAGATCTGGTCCTGCGGTTCTAGCATGATGTTACCAACTCTTAGATGATCTTATATCTTATGTTTTAGACCTTGATCAGTTCTGGAAGTACATCTTCAAGTAGCCTAAGTCTGGCATTGCAAAGAACAAAGGTAATCATAAAGAACTCACTTGTTTTGGTCCGCACTCCTCCGGTGTTGCATATCTCATTATGTTGTTTTAAGGTATTATAAATACTTGTATGAACTATCTAAATCTAGAATTACAGAGTCTAAGGTCCACCAGAAAGATAGTTATAAGATATTGAGTATCGCTACATGATTTGACAGTGACTGGCTATGACAGAGTCTGTGTTTTAGTAGTCCCCATTTTGCTGCATGTTGATATTATATTCTATAGTTCTATAGGTATGATCTATGATATTTAAGGAGCTCCTTTGATATGATTTTGAGCAAGTCTTGTGGTCCACAGTGAAAGTTGTAGTCTGACAGATAGATTGAGTAAGTAATAGTCTATGTTTGAGGTTGACATGATAGTTTGATTTGTGTGCGGTAAGTTCTATTAATTGGAACTTTATTCTAAGGGTTCTATAGTTGAAGCCAATATACGAGAATGTGATTCAAGCATGGTTTAGGTCCACTATGTATTTTGGTGACTGGATTTGGCTGACAAGTTACAAATTGTTTGACTACATGCTTCATCTAATTAGGCCAACCTAATATGAAGATTTTAAGTGTTGCGGATATATATATATGACATCCAATTTGGTGTTTGGTGGATTGGTGTGTGAATATGAAGGTGTGTGTATGACACGCAAAAGATTGTTATTTTGTGAAGGCGATAAGAGTAGAAGAAGAGAGATCTTGGTCCCATGTAAAAACAAAGCAGTAAAATAGAGTAGTCAAAGATGATGAATTTTGAGATAGTATTTATGTGCTTCACTAGAGTTGTAACCATGCATATGTAGATGAAATTAGATCAATTCAACTTGGAAGTGAGCTTGTTTTGGTAGTGAGGCTTCTTGTAGTGAGCACTTCTTTAGATAGTGAGTCCTTTTTGGATAGTGATCCCTGCGTAGTGAGCCTCTTTTGTAATTTGGCACTGTTCCCACATAATATATTGTGAGCTAACACTCACTGTGGTTTTTCCCAATTTTGAGTTTTCCATAGAAAAATCCTAGTGTTCATGTGTGATGCATTATGGTTGCTTCTTCTGTGTTTAATTTACTTTATTGTTGTGTGGAAAATAGCTTACTAGTTTAATAAGAAAAAGGCTTAAAGAATACTGATTCACCCCCCCTCCCTCTCAGTATTCTGAGTGTTCAACAATTGGTATCAAGGCCTAGTTCCTTAGAAGAAGTCTAACAACTTGAGGAAGATCTTGGAGATTGAACACATGGTAAGTAAAAACTATTTCTACTCCTCTTGAAGAAATTGATTCAACTAAAAGTACAAAAGAAGATTGCATGCTTGTTAGTGAAGAAGAACTCAAGGCTACCCTTGAAGATCTTGAAAAGGTTGAAATAGAAAACAAGGATCTAAAAGACAATGTCAACGAAGTAGATGAGTGCATCAAAAAATTGAGGGAGTGAGTCAAGAGGTTCAAAGAAAAATATAAGGAGGTTAGTGAACAATTGATATAAGCAAATGAAACCTTGAATGATCTGAAAGTGGAAGTTGTAAAAAGAGAAAAAGTAGAAGAAGACAAAAATTAGTGGTGAAAAGCAAATCTGAAGACTGTACAAATCTTGAACAAGTTGTGGATCTGAAAGGTGATCTAAAATAGACATGGATTTAGGAAGATAAATTCAGAGTGAGTGCTACCCAACTTGATAGAATACTTGCAAGTCAAAAGAGTCTTGATGACAAAGAAGGCTTGGGATTTCAGAAAAGTGAAGATTCTAAAATAGGTCAAGAAAAGAATGTTGAGTTCAAGAAGGACAAAGGCAAACAGACTCAGAATCAAAGAAATAGACCTAGAAGACCACCGGTTAGGCAACCAAATGCACAAAGGTATCCCTCTTTCAATGGTTATTGTAATGCATGCAATAAGTTTGGTCATAAGGCTACTCAATGTAGGAGCAGAGTGAATCAAAATGTTTCATCATTCTTTGATCAGTGCTTCACTAGCAATAAAGTAGGTCATAAAGCTAATGAATGCAAAAGTTAGATAAGGAATGGTTACAATAATGGAAGGAATGCTCAAACTTTCAAAGGTAACTACTTTATATGCAAGAGGGTTGGTCATAGAGCTAGTGAATGCAAAAGTTAGATAGGGAACAACTATAATAATGGAAGGAATACTCAATACTTCATTGAGAATTGCTTTGCATGGAATAGATTTGGACATTGTAAGACCTGCCCTTGTCTAACTGGTGTGTACCCTACTATTCTTCTAGTTCTAGATTAAAAGATAAAATGATTGGTTATTCTATAATATAGTTGCCAGATTGGTTATACCTCCTCATTGATATATTAAAGTTGCTTTGGCTATGATTACATTGTTCAATTTGATATTTCGATTTGAGTGTGCAGGATATACATATGCAGGTGTTGGCCAATGGGTGGATGTGGAGGAGGAGACATGGAATCACTTAACCATTTGACTATTCCACCTTACCTAGCCATTCTGGTCACACCGTTTAGTTTATAATAGATGTCTAATTAGGGGTACCTTTAAAATACTATATCTCGATATATGTAAATTATATAAAAACCATATATATTTATCATCATCATCCAATATAAATTTTGTCAATTTGTCCAAAATCTCTCCTATCCCTTGATTCATTTTTTTAAGCTCTTGATGGTTTGTATTTTTTGGATGACGGGTTTATTTCTATGTGGAGATTGGGGAAATCCTTCTAGGAGTTCAAACTAGTTTTTTTTCCTTGCTAAACAAGGATAGTGGGGAACGTTTCATATTGATGTTTCTCCATACCAATGAAAATTTGTCGTGTAGGACAAGATACCAAGTAGACAAATGGGCATATGTAGAAGAGTTTTTGACATTTTTTTTTTATTGGGATTTAATAAAACAATTGGTCCCAAACCCCAAGGAGGGATAGTTAGGGTTTCGACAGAAAAGAAAGAGAAAACGGAGAAAAGGAGGCTCTCTAGGGGAGCTAGGGGGCCAAGTTTTTCTTTGAGTGTAGAGGGAGTTTAAAGGCAAAACTAAGCAGGGAATGTTTACTATTGGGGGTGCAAAGAGCTCAGTTGGGGTCTTGCAGGGTGTGATGAGGGAGGCACAACCTATGGCATGGGCACAAAATAAATGCAAGGAGAGATGAGGAAGGGGGCTCTCTCTCTGTGTGGTGGTAGATCCTTCAAGGGGAAGACGTCTCCTCTATTCCAAAGTATGTGTGCATAAGGGAAGGGTGGAATTGGATTCTAGTGAAGTGGGGATAGAGAGATGGGTACTCAGTTAAGAGTCCATGAAGAGGGAACCCCTAATTTTTTTCATGCTCTCAATAATGTCAATTCTGTAGTTTTTTTGTTTCAATGAAAGACAACAAAATAGTCTTAAATAATATTCTGGTGGTCTTTTTTCTTGCATCTAGCATATACCCATTGATCTGGGAGTTCTAAGAATGAAACAAACAAAAAGATTTGCAGTTGATTTGAAATGTCAAATCCTCTTCAAGTTTGTTTACTTCACTAAACTCTACCACACCGGTTATTTCGGCCTTTCTCCATAGTTCTTTGCTATAGCTTAGTGATAGTCTATTTTTACAATCTATCATGGTAATTATCAATTTTGCCACACCCATTATTCCACTTTTCCCTATACTTCTTCACTATCACTAAGTGATAGTTTAGTTTCAAATCTATATTACATCGGTGTAAGATTTTGTGATAATATTTGTTCAGAACAGTCACTTTGTCCACATTTAGTCACTATAGGGGACATTCGTAGCATTACACCCGCTAGTTGCAATACTTCTTTTACATTTTTTTTGTAAATCTAGCTTTAGTTCTTTGCTATAGCTTAGTGATAGTCTATTTTTACAATCTATCAAGGTAATTATCAATTTTGCCACACCCATTATTCCACTTTTCCCTATACTTCTTCACTATCACTAAGTGATAGTTTAGTTTCAAATCTATATTACATAGGTGTAAGATTTTGTGATAATATTTGTTCAGAATAGTCACTTTGTCCACATTTAGTCACTATAGGGGCCAGTCGTAGCATTACACCTGCTAGTTGCAATACTTCTTTTACATTTTTTTTGTAAATCTAGCTTTACAACTGTTAGTAACATTTGTTTAAAAGTTTTAACAATTTTTTTAGCATTTACCTTGAAGCATTTGGTCAACAGTTAACATACCTCTTGCACGGTTCTACATTTTTACATATATGTTTACTAGGTAGTTAAAATGATAATATCTATCAATTCCTCTATCCTTGATGTGTTTATAGGAGTGCTTGATTGTGGAGCAGGGAACTCCATTAGTTGGGTTAGTGTCCCTTTTGTAAAGGTTTTTTTTTTAATTATTTAAAAAGGTCTTGTCTTAACATTTAGTTTTAGTCTTATTCATGAGTGATAATGTTTAATTATATTTATGTAAATTCATAATTTTCCCCTTAGGGATGTGAGAGTCGTGGGTCCATGACTTCATTCTATTTTTTTAAAATTAGCTATGCTTAGTTTAACTTTTTAGCAAGCTATATTTAGGTCAAACTTGAAACTTGGAGTTTGGAAAACAAGCAGTTGGTCTTACGTTGGGGTATGGGTTGAGGGCCACAAATCCATGTTCTCATTGTTCCATTTGGATGTTCTTTGAGTTTCTTAATTCGATGATATCATAATTAATTTTTTGTGAACTATCCCTTCTTGGTTAATCTTGTAAACTTCATGTATTGTGAAATTATGTTTGTATCCTTTATAATGAGTAAAAAGTCCCTTGTTTTTTTCTTAAATGAGATTTCCCTTCTATGTATTACCATTCCGTTTCACTGCCCTACATATGTTTATTCGACAGGATGATGTCGTACTTTACTTTTGTGGTTATATCATGTTATTGAAATAATTGATTAGCATGCATTAATGGGAGGAATGTATTGTAGCTTAGGAGTCGACCCTTTCTCCTTGGTCTGTATTTGAACAAATGAATAGTGTGCTTGTATAGAGAAAGTTTATGTTTTGAAATTTAAATATATTGGTGTTCCTCGTATTTTCCCTTTACCTTCTCCTTCTTATTTGAGCTATGAGTGTCCTTGGTGAGATATGCTTTGGGAATTTGTTTTATATGTTTTTAAGTATTGAGTTCCTCAAGTTCCACCAATCCCCCTTGGTGATGTGTTTGGTTGAGCGTGCGTCTCATGGTTAGTATTTGGTGGTTAGTTTTGGGGATTTCTTGAGACCTTGTTATGTGTGAGTTCGACCATGTCTGTGGTGGTTCCATGATCTCCTCTCTCCGTAGCTCAGGGGTTGCCTACGGCATAATGGACATCCATTGCACTCGATGATGGCAATATGGCTGGGAGGTGGGTAGCATCCCCCATTGGTCTCCATTCAGATGACCTTTAGACAACTTAGGGAGATCCTTGTGTTGTATCATTATGATGTACTCATGTTGATCTTTATGCCATAGGGCACCTCGATTGTTATTATTTTATGTTGTATTAATACTACTCTTGTAATTTAATCTTTGAAGCGCAATCCTCCCATGTTTGGGAAGAAGCGTTCACCTTGTAAATTGTAAAGAATTATCTCTTGTAGAAATTGAAATTTATTTGGTTGAAGGATTTAATGTGGTAAATGACCTTAGTTTTACCTTATTGTTTAATATGTTTGTCAAGATCCATGTACTTTATTAATGATGTTGTGCTTTGTGATTAGTGATAGATTCAAAGCGTTTTGGCTAGATTTTCTCATAATGTTCTTGTGTGTTTGAATGATTATATTGTATATTACCTCCTTTGGTGTTTAAAATAAAGTATGTAATGTTGTTGGAAACATGACCCTTGTCATTCTCATAATGTTCTTGTATGATAGATTAAACAAAATTTGTATCTCACCTACTTGTGAATATTTTATCCTATCTAGAGTTGAAATTATGTTGGAATTATTGTTTTCTATATTGATGTATGTTTTCAACGTTATATGTTGGTTTTCCTTGGTTGGTGTCACTTGACAAGGTGTCATGGATGTCTCATCCCGCACCTTGTTTGCCTTCCTTGCCTTGGTGTGACGGGGTTTTAGGGACAGGTGAAAAAAAATTTGGTTGTTCATGTCATGACAACATGGCAAATGTGGACATGACATGTGGTTTGTTGTGTCATGACCACATGATAAAAGTGGGCATGACATTTGGTATTAGAGCCCATGTTTCAACATTGGGAGCTCTGGGGTATTTACATGTTTGATTGGGCTGAGATGGAGTGGATTAAGGGTGGTTTGACCCTCATCATACTCTGTGTAGTTGTGAGAGAGCGAGGATGTGGACTAACAACCAACCTTCATCTTGGAGGAATATCCATCCTCTTGTTTTGTCATCATGGTGGATTTGTTACATGATTATCAAAGTCTTTCACTTGTGTTTTTGTGGTGGTTGTGTTCCTCCTCATCAATTCTCCTCTTGAGTAGGCTGGTCTGGATCATGAAGGTTGTGTTGGGCCCTTCCTCACCCTTGTGTAATTTGTAGAGTGTGGTGATGTTCCCTAGTATGCACTCTATGTGGTTGGGACTAGAGGTTAGCATCATGGGAACAATTAGTCTTGTGTTGCACCTTGATTTATGTTATGATTTTGGATGTGAAAGAGATGATGGTGTGTGTTTATGCTTCGGTTGTTTAAAAAAAATAATAAAGTCTTAATGCTGGTCTGATTAAGTCTTGCCTAGCGTACTTTGCATGTGTGACTACACTATAGTAAATGTAAAAGATTAAGAAATAAAGAGGTGTAATTGAGTAATATGTGTGGTGTTGTTAAGAAATAATATATGTTTCAAAATGTTTCAATGGTGCATTGTGTACTTCGTGACTATTTTTGTAAAGTACTTCCATAGTGTGAATTTTGCATTTTGTAACTTTGCCCTTGTGTAAATTTGATATCAAGTTATGCCTTCCTTTGTGTGGATAAGATGTTTGGCATTGTATGAAATAATTAAAATATTAATTTAGGGACATCATATTTTAATTAGATTCTTCTTATGATATGCCTCTACTTTATGAAGTTTGTGTTAGGTAAGTATGTTGTTGTTCGTAGTGCATATATAGTGTATTATGGTTTACCAATAGCTCCATGATGTGTGATGTATTGTGAGTCACCATCTTGTGAGTTGAAATAATATTGTTTTGATTCAATAATGACCTAGTATGCAATTGCTAGTATGTTGGTATACTTGTTTGGGGTTTATTGCATTGCCTCTAAGTGTGAAGTATGGTAGAAACCATTTATACCTTAGAAAGATTAATTTTAATTGATGTTAGATAGATTTATTAGAAATCTTTATGGTAATTATTATGTGACTTTGGGTATGAAAGTTGTTCTTCTTCACTAAGTAATGGATGGTAAAGGAATTTGTGTTATGTGTTACCTTGTGGATGTGATTACCTCTTATGAGAGTATTTGCTATGTGTTGTGAATATCCTGTACATGATTTGTGTACTCATGAGCTTGTCATACTATGTATCCATCCATGGGTTGAGTGTATAACTACAAGCATGGTGGAGTCATGCTTGTGTGGTTGCTTGTTTGTATACCCTTTAAGGTCCAACCTTGGATTTAGATACCTTCCATGTGTGGAGTTAAGTAGTGGAGTGGAAGAACTTAGGAAGCTAAGGCAACATGTTGTGACATTAGTTTGGGGTAACCCAACTAACCATACCTTCCTATGCAAGAGTACCCCCTACTTCTCCTTAGTGAATGGACCTTTGAGAGGTTCATAGTGCTATCCTATCATGCATTGCTTCCTTGATGATACTATTGGCATCTAACTTGGGAATCTTGGTTATGGTTTGGTATGGGCATGTGATTTGCTCGAGGCCATGTTACTTGGTGCAGGTTTTCTCTTACCTTTGGTATCTTATTTTGAGTTGGATGTGCAGTAATGTGGGAACATTGGCACTTTGGTAGGGTAGCATTTATACTAGAAGTACATGTTTAATTGTAATCATATTAGAGTATTAAATGAGTTGCTTTGGACTTATGCTATGTATGGCAATTATGTGTGTCGAAACCTAGTTGACTTAAGGCAAATAGATGTGATGCCACACCACACTGATGTTTCAACATAGTGTTTGTGATAATTGACATGTTACCTTTGAGAAGGGCATGATTCCACATAGCCATACATGAAGGTGCATTTGGTAGTACCTGCCTACATGATGCTATTGCATTGGTTTTGTTTGCATAGCACATGAAGCGACCATGACTTCCCTCCTTCCTTATTGGTGGCTTAATGTCAGTCACTGTAACGTCAGAAAATGTCCCCTTAGGGGATTTTCCCTCATAAGGTTTAGCTCCCGAGTCTTTAGCATGCATTTAGGACATCTTAGTTCATATTTTGGCATCCGATGGAATGAGACCTAAGTTCCATGGCAAACTGAACCTAGGAGGACCCCTTGAGCTGTACCCTGCCCAAAATAGGGGGAGAAGACTTAGGCACCCATGCCCTAGTCCTGCCCTATTTTGGGGTAGCCCTGATTTCTAGCAGTCAGTTTGTGACCGTTATTAGGTCCCTTTGCCAACACGGTAAGTTTGATTTTTAAAAATCTTGGCGGGAGTGTTTGTAGTTGCATATATAAGCATGTTTAGGCATTCATTTAGAGACTATATGATTACTAGCAATCTATTGTGTTCTTAAGGTGATTCAAGGCTTTCATTATGTTGCAAGTGCAGATTTGTGTGGTTTATGTGTTTGTTTGTAGATTTGAGCATCCATTTCATCATGGAATGAAGAGCATCTTCCTCCCATGATATCTTCACTACAAGGTGACATAATATTGTGTTTTCATCATTGATTCCTTTAGTTTTTCCCTCTACCTCACAAGGACATGCACTCTTTATCTAACAATGGTGTTCAGACACTTAAGTGTCCTCTAAGTCTTGACTGAGGCAAGCCTCTAAACACCACAACCCCCAAACCAAGTCTTGTGATTGCAAGTTACAAGTGTCGCATTTGGGAAAAGTAGAGTTGCAGGAAGGATTGGTAGACATCAAGGATTCAAGATATGGAGAAAAGTAGGACACTGGAGCACTTCCAAGACTTGGCCGCTTGCTCTAGTGTCCTCTGCTAATAGATCTCTAGAAACTGAAGTTACAAGGCTTATTAGTGCCGAAAGGAGGCCTAGATTTCTCAAAGAAACTAGTACCTTGGACTTGGGTGCCTACTTGAGTGTCCCTGACTATTCTACTTCAGAACCCCATGTTGGTGCCTGATTTCACTATCAGTTTCTGAGCAATTTTCATGCAGGCACCTTCCCTAAAAATCCAAAAAATGTTCTAAGTGTTGGACCTCCTCAGCATTTTTCAGCTGCAGCATCATATTTTCTTCGAGGAGGAGGTCATCATCATCATCATATTTCTGGTCATCACCCTGATGTTGCTTACGAGGGTCATCATATTTTCTGTCAGCATGATCTTTCGCTGGGGTGATATTCTAACATCGGGTGATCTTACTTAAGATCATCTTGATGATGTTGCTGCAAAGTCCTAAGTATGATCCGATCTTCATCGGGGTCATCATATTTGAACATCGGGTGATCTTAGTCAAGATCATCTTGATGTTGTTTTATCACTTCATGTTCGTTGTTTTATCACCCTGATGATGCTGATGTCATTCTTATGTCAGGGTGATATCTGTTTTTCTACCTGTCTGCATCATGATATTTTCGAAGGGAGATATTCGCCTGTCGGCTTCATGCATTGTCCAATGGGGGTGATCATTTCAAATATCAGTCACATATTCATATATCACCCCGATCTTATAGTGGAGCTACAGTGCAGCATGATATGTATGCATCAAGATGATATTTCCAAATATCCGGTTATCTTCCGAATATCATCTTGATGCCGATGTATGGTGACGTCATCAAGGTCCGGGGGGGTCATATTTCTAACATTGATCATCTTGTGGAGATCCCCCGATATTCGCAAACATGACGATGATGTCATCCGGATATGAGGAGGTGCGCGATAGGCAGATATGCTGATGACGTCAGCAGGATATGACGGTGACGTCATCAGGATGTTCATCAGCCAGACATTTGGTATCGGCTAAGCAGGAGGATCTTCCTCCGATGGATCAGGTTGTGTCGATGAAGGTGTTTATCATGTAGGTGATATTGCGATGATGATGCTGACGTCAGGGTGATATTTTCAAGCAACAGGATATCATGCTGTTGGAGGATGATGATGAAGGCTTATACTAGTGTCGTCGGGAGCAAAAGCACCGACATCATATATGCTCACGACCTAGTATATAAAGTGTTGAAAAGGTCGCCGCGGGGTGCATGTGGGATATTTGATATCCTGCATATTTTGAAATATCACGATGAGGTATTTTGGCGGGAAACGGTTGCGATGCACTGTTTGATGTTTTCCCAAGGCCGCGGGTTGGTGCGCCATTAATGGCGAAGGTTGCAGAGGTATGGACGGATCTAGTACCCGATTGAAGGTGTACATCAACGGACAGTGGCACAGGGCTCGAGGTTTCTTCCCGTCTCCTCCCCACCTACTGCATTCATGTTTGGGCACCAATCTGGTAATGCGTTGAGCGCCATTTTTCTGATACTGTGTATCTGGCGGGATTTTTGGTCAACCATGTAATTAATTGCTGTGGTACACTTTCTGGCTGTTATAAGCAGACTGTGTTACCATTTTTTAGGTTGTTGAAAACTGGACATTTTGGCTCTGTAATAAGATACAACTAGTTTTGGTTGCTCTGTGCAGCAAAACTTGTGAGTTTATGTATCTCCTGTTGTACGCTTTGGCATGAATCCATTGATTTCATGGTTAATCTTATATGAATAATGCTATGTTTGCATGTGTTATGCTGATTCTGTCTCCAGTTTTGCATGTATCTTTCTTCCTGCAATAGGGATGCCATAAGGATCGATAGCTTAACACTCTGTATTGGGAGATATCTGTAAGGCAGGTATCATGTGTATCCCCCTGAAATCCAGTTTTAGCTATTCATGCTGATCATTCACAGGTGTATGTCTACCGACTCCAAGCCCTGGATAGGCACCAATCTAGCTCTGTGTTGAGGTTATACACCAGGTCCAGGTTTGCATCCAAACACCATTTCAAACCATCTCATCCTTCCACCTGTTAGTTGTAGGATTAGGAGTAGGAACCCTTGCATGCTCTCATACCTAACTAGACATATATGTCCAAGAACATTGCCCACCTTGTGATCTATCATACAGATCTTGGTCCATACATGAGAGTATTCTGCCTGTTGTTGTCAAGTTAGATCTTTCTATCTTTGAGCTAGTCAAGGTTACATCTTGAGTTATAGGGATACCCCCCTTGGTGCGGCAGAACCAGAAGTGAAGGGGAGAAGCTCACGTAACCTCCTGTATTAGTTGGCTGAATCTGCCTGGCATTAGAAGTGGCAAACCCTAATGCTGATTCAGAAGAAAAACCAACAAAATGGCGACTCTGCTGGGGAGAAAATTGATGAAAAAGGGTTATATCTTGTGATCCATCCGAGTCACCAACAAAATGGCGACTCTGCTGGGGATGGAGAAGTAAAAGTACTATCTAATCATCTCTAGTAATATATCTGTGACCCATCTGAGTCACCAACAAAATGGCGACTCCGCTGGGGACATTGATGTAAAGTGATATCCTGCAGTCTCTGGTGAAGTTTTGCTCTGCTGGTGGTATGAACTCAAAAAAATATTTGTTGAGCTTTCAGCTGCTGTAAAATTTTGTCCTCTCTGGAGAGGTGGCGACTCTGCAAAAAATTCAAGTGCACATGAAAAGTTGATGTGTGTGTTGTGACAAAAATGTGTTGTTCATATTTCTGCATCTGTATGAGAAAAGGTACCTTGTTCCTTCCCCTTTATATATTTACTGTTTTGCTGCATAGGTTAGATGCCAGGGGAGGTTACAGGTCTTAGGCAGACAAAGGATGTCTAAGAGTAAGTTTTTTATGAATCCAAGTATGAATTATCCCATACTCAGTGGTGAAATGTTGGAGAAAAGAATAGAAGAGATAAGAAATAGGTTGATATTCTTAGAGGCTGAGCAGGCCCAGTTAAAAAATAATAACCCTGTTGTGTCTACTAGTCAGAAGGCTAAACCTCTTCTCAGCCCTTTTGATCCTTTCTATGACCAACTGGATTTGTCATGGGTTGATTATAAAGTAGAAACTATGCCTGCTAGGATATACTATCAGATGCCTAGATTTAGTGGTCATAGTGTATGTGATGGGAATGCACATATCCAAAATTTTCATGAGTTCATGGGAAAACATTCATTTAGAGATGAGGTTTTTTGTTAGGTCCTTTGATGCAAAAGCAAAAGACTGGTATTTGAGCTTTTCAAAAGGATCCTTTGCCTGTTGGGATGAGCTTGCTGACTATTTCAAGGAAGAATTCGCAAGAGAACCTGCTGATCTTGTTGCAGAATTGATGAACATCAGAAAACAAGATGAAGAGCCATGTGTTGATTTCAGTCATAGGTTTACAGTAGCCCTTTCACATGTCCCAGAAGTCTTCAGACCTGATATTTCAGCCTGTGTTGGCATATTCTTTGAAGCTTTTGAGGAGGGCTTTAGTGCAATACTGAGGGATTTCAAGGTGACAAGTATGCAGATGGCATACAGGTTCATAGAAAAGATAGAAAAAATCAGAAATGTGCACCTGCTGAAACCCCTGTCCCCAGGCCTTGGTGTGAATAATAGTTGTAAAGCTGCAAATGACCAAATAATTAAGGCATCATGTGAAGATGAAAAGATGAATGTTGAGGATGCCAGTGAAAGGACTAATGAGGATTCCCATTGCAATGATGAGGCATCTGACCATGAAAACAACAATGAGGTTGTGGACAGCAATGAGCAATTTTTGGAATGGACCTGTGGAGATAATTGTGAGTATTGTGCTCAAGATAGAGAAGAAATAAGCATACAGGCTGATACTTCTCCACAGAGGGAATCCATTGGTGATGAAGATGCATGTTCTGCTGCCCATGAACAAATGGCATATTTTGATCAAGCTTATGTACCTGGGTCACCCATCTATGACACATATGGTGATGAGGATCTATCTGAGTATGGTGAGGATTTAGACATTATTTTTGGCTTGGATTCTGTTTCTCATCCTAATGAAAGAGGAAACAACATACATTAGGTAAGTGATTGTAAAAATGTGCCTGATTGTAAAGAGGTGTCAGAGCCTGATCTTTTCTAGCCTGGTGCTGCTGATTGTTGTGTACATGATGTGCACAATTATGATTTTGAAAGCTTTTCTTTTGATGTGCCAGCATATGATACAATGAGCTCTGATCTTCCTAGCTGTATGGTGGACTTTGAGTGTTTTCAGTTTTCAGTCCAGCTAGGAGATCATGTTGCAATGCATATTGCTAATATAGATGACAAGTGCTATATGCCATATGAGTATGCATTGCCTGATACATTCTGCATCCACTTGTTGCCGGATGCTAAGGGTTATCTACACAGGGATGACAGTGACAAGCTAAATCAGAGGGATGAATGTGCAGATGACCAGGTTTGTTTGGGGTCAGATCATGGCAGTATCTCCAAGCTTGACCCAGTGTATGCAGATGAAAACAAAGTGTTTGACAAAGGGAGATGCATGTTTTTCTTTTCTTGGTGGCCTTAGGCCATCAAGTGTGTTTGGTGATGCAGGTTAGTGCAGTATTTGACTCTGTGCCCAATGGATAAGGGACTGGTCTGCATCCCAGAGATCTGGGGTTCTCGCTGTAGTCTTGCACCTGCACGTCTCCAGATAGAGCCACTGTTGGTGCCTGATTTCACTGTCAGTTTCTGAGTAATTTTCATGCAGGCACCTTCCCTAAAAATCCAAAAAATGTTCTAAGTGTTGGACCTCCTCAACATTTTTCAGCTGCAGCATCATATTTTCTTCGAGGAGGAGGTCATCATCATCATCATATTTCTGGTCATCACCCTGATGTTGCTTACGAGGGTCATCATATTTTCTGTCAGCATGATCTTTCACTGGGGTGATATTCTAACATCGGGTGATCTTACTTAAGATCATCCTGATGATGTTGTTGCAAAGTCCTAAGTATGATCCGATCTTCATCGGGGTCATCATATTTGAACATCGGGTGATCTTAGTCAAGATCATCCTGATGTTGTTTTATCACTTCATGTTCATTATTTTATCACCCTGATGATGCTGACATCATTCTTATGTCAGAGTGATATCTATTTTTCTACCTGTCTGCATCATGATATTTTCGAAGGGAGATATTCGCCTGTCGGCTTCATGCATTGTCCAATGGGGGTGATCATTTCAAATATCAGTCACATATTCATATATCACCCCGATCTTATAGTGGAGCTACAGTGCAGCATGATATGTGTGCATCAGGATGATATTTCCAAATATCCGGTTATCTTCCGAATATCATCCTGATGCCGATGTATGGTGACGTCATCAAGGTCCGGGGGGGTCATATTTCTAACACTGATCATCTTGTGGAGATCCCCCGATATTCGCAAACATGACGATGACGTCATCCGGATATGAGGAGGTGCGCGATAGGCAGATATGCTGATGACGTCAGTAGGATATGACGGTGACGTCATCAGGATGTTCATCGGCCAGACATTTGGTATCGGCTAAGCAGGAGGATCTTCCTCCGATGGATCAGGTTGTGTCGATGAAGGCATTTATCATGTAGGTGATATTGCGATGATGATGCTGACGTCAGGGTGATATTTTCAAGCAACAGGATATCATGCTGTTGGAGGATGATGATGAAGGCTTATACTAGTGTCGTCGGGAGCAAAAGCACCGACATCATATATGCTCGCGACCTAGCATATAAAGTGTTGAAAAGGTCACCGCGGGGTGCATGTGGGATATTTGATATCCTACATATTTTGAAATATCATGATGAGGTATTTTGGCGGGAAACGGTTGCGATGCACTGTTTGATGTTTTCCCAAGGCCGCGGGTTGGTGCGCCATTAATGGCGAAGGTTGCAGAGGTATGGACGGATCTGGTACCCGATTGAAGGTGTACATCAACGGACAGTGGTGCAGGGCTCGAGGTTTCTTCCTGTCTCCTCCCCACCTACTGCATTCATGTTTGGGCGCCAATCTGGTAATGCGTTGAGCGCCATTTTTCTGATACTATGTATCTGGCAGGATTTTTGGTCAACCATGTAATTAATTGCTGTGGTACACTTTCTGGCTGTTATAAGCAGACTATGTTACCATTTTTCAGGTTGTTGAAAACTGGACATTTTGGCTCTGTAATAAGATACAACTAGTTTTGGTTGCTCTGTGCAGCAAAACTTGTGAGTTTATGTATCTCATGTTGTACGTTTTGGCATGAATCCACTGATTTCATGGTTAATCTTATATGAATAATGCTATGTTTGCATGTGTTATGCTGATTCTGTCTCCAGTTTTGCATGTATCTTTCTTCCTGCAATAGGGATGCCATAAGTATCGACAGCTTAACACTCTGTATTGGGAGATATCTGTAAGGCAGGTATCATGTGTATCCCCCTGAAATCCAGTTTTAGCTATTCATGCTGATCATTCACAGGTGTATGTCTACCGACTCCAAGCCCTGGATAGGCACCAATCTAGCTCTGTGTTGAGGTTATACACCAGGTCCAGGTTTGCATCCAAACACCATTTCAAACCATCTCATCCTTCCACCTGTTAGTTGTAGGATTAGGAGTAGGAACCCCTGCATGCTCTCATACCTAACCAGACATATATGTCCAAGAACGTTGCCCACCTTGTGATCTATCATATAGATCTTGGTCCATACATGAGAGTATTCTTCCTATTGTTGTCAAGTAAGATCTTTCTATCTTTGAGCTAGTCAAGGTTACATCTTGAGTTATAGGGATACCCCCCTTGGTGCGGCAGAACCAGAAGTGAAGGGGAGGAGCTCACGCAACCTCCTGTATTAGTTGGCTGAATCTGCCTGTGCATTAGAAGTGGCAAACCCTAATGCTGATTCAGAAGAAAAACCAACACCCCAAAAATAGGTACTCTATGATTTGGTATTTTATTCCTGTCTGCAAGAGCTTTTTCCGTTATTCATTAATTTGTTGCCGTATTTGCATAATTAGGGTTTTAATGGTTAATTGAGCACAAGAGAAGGAAAATTGATAAATAAATTCTCCAATCCAAGTTTCCCTACATTTGGAAGTGACCTAGGGTATGATAGTGCTCACCACTCGACCCTAGATCCATGTATAGTGGAGAGGCGGGTTTAAACATCTAAAAACTAGAACATTAACAAATCCCAATTTTCCACTAAACATTTTGGTGAACCCATATTTTTGGACTTAAATTGCAACTTTATGACTACGTGTCTTCAAATTTGGATTGATTTCATTCATTCATATAGTCATTCATTTTATTGCATTAAGAAAAATTCAAAAATTTTGAAAAATTGGGGGAAATTTTTTTTACATTGTTTGGCTTACTAAATTGCATCAATTCTTCCTAAATTTTCCTAATTCATGATTTTTGCATCAGATCTAATATAAACTACAGAAAAACACAAGAATTCAAAAATTTTCATTATTAATTTGCTAGGGTTTTGTGGAAATTTTGACAATTTTATATAACCTAGTAATTCCAAAATCTACGGTTAGTAGGAAAAATCTTTTCTCATATTTTTTTACTAATTTTAGAGGCTCATTCATATTAAAATTTGGCTGTAGTCTTTCATTTTAGTGTAAATTTGCATTTAGTTTAAAATATTTGCAATTTTGCATAGAAAATTTCAACAAAAAACTAGCAATTTTGATGCATTTTCATTCAATTTGCATTGGCATTTTGCATATTAAGGCTTGAAAAAAATTTCAGATCTGAGATCAATTATTTTTTATCATAAATCAGACTTCAAAACATTCACATAGCATTTTGTCCCAAGATCTCAAACCTAGGGCTTCAAAAACAGCAATTTTCACTAATTTTGGCCAAATCGATTCTAGAAACTTGCACCATAGGCATGTTGTGAAGAGTATTTTCACATTAATTTTATATTATCAGGGTAATCATTTTCTGCCCATCCTAATAAGATTCACAACACCCTTTTAACAGGCTCTTGTAGTGATAATTCAGTGAAAACTAAACATTTTGACTATTTTTGCCCTAGGGTTTGACCTAGTTTGCACTCCAAGCATGTTGTGATCAATTCTATGGATTGAGGTGACTGATATTATTCATATTATTTGATGTATCTCCTGAAATTCATTACAACACCTCCTTTGTTAGGTCTTGGAATTGAAAAACCGTAAAAAATAGCCCATTTTTGCTATATTTTCACTAGGGTTTGACCTCAAGTGGCGATAAAAGCATGTTGTGTTGGGTATTTTGGCACTAAGTGGCTATTACTACTGATATTATTTTCTTTCCATCATCATTTTCCTCAAAACACCCTTTGTTATGCTCTGTTGCATTGAGTTTTGGTGAAAAAAGCGCCTATTTTGACATATTTTCACTATAATTTGACTCGGTATTATCTTGGATTTGCATCAAGATTATGTTGAGAGTGATCTTATTTCTGTTTTGGACTGATAATTTTTTTTCCCCTGATAAAAATCTTTACAAAACCTTTTGTTTCACTCATTTGCATTGAAAAAAGTACAAAAAATAAAGCATCTAGGCCATTTTTGTATATAGTTTTGCACTTGTCTTTTGCATACATTTGAAAATTTGTTAAAATCTGATTTTGCATCTCATTATGGCATCTTCATGTTATTCATATCTAAAATCTTTGCATGAGTATGTCCTAGATTTTGAAAATTTCTTTAATTTCACTAATGAGAATCCTCATGTTCTAGAGCACATAGCTTCTGCAAGTGGAATTGATGCTTCTATATGTTCTACATATGAGCTACAATTACTTTGTTATACACATTAATTTAATAGCTTCATGCTATCCATAGGAGCATACCCTTTTATATTAGAAGATTTAGCTAAATTCAACTCTAGGAATACTCATGAGAAAGATGAGAGCAAAAAGCCTTTTTCCACCACAGAGTATGATGATGATGATGTAACTTCCTCTCATCCCATTGCTCTCCCTGGCCAAGATGTAGCATTAATGGATGAGAAAAGGTCTCTCACATTAAATTCTTTGGGGACATATATTGGGCACAATCAAGAGGAAAACAATGTTAATTCAATAATCATTAATGGACTTCATAGAAATATTCCTAAAATGATTGTCTGAGGGGCACTTAGTCCACCCTCTTGCTTAAAGTTGGTGATTATGGTTCAAGGTGTTCAAAATGTGTTACAACAACCACACCACAATGTGATTGCTCACACATACAACACCTATAATAACAAGCAAAGTAACCAAGCACTGCATGTGCCTATCTCTCTTCCATGTTCTCAACCTATGCTCCCTCAACCACCTCATCTTACTCATAAAAGTGGTCAAGAGTATGATCTTGTCAAACAGCTTCATGCTACTCCAGCTAAGATCTCTCTTTGGGATTTAATACAAACATCACCTACATACCATGGACTGCTCCAAGAAGCTTTACAAAAGGTGATTATCCCACCTACTACTAAGCCTAATCATGTAGCAGCCATATTGGATAGTATGCATGTGATAAAAATAGATATTCTCTTCCAACCACAGGAATTACCATCAATTGAAGTTCAAAATCAATATGATCCTCTTGTAATCTTTGTTACAATACACAAAACATTGGTTAAGAGAGTTATGATTGATAATGGATCAGCTCTTAATGTTTGTGGCATTGACTTATTGCATAAGGTTAAAGTTGCTAAATCTAGCATCAAGCTAGAACCATTAAGGATCCGTGGTTTTGACAATGTTGGATGATAATCCATAGGTACTATAACTTTACCTATACAAGTGGGACCTATGATTATGCCTACCCTGATTCATGTCATGCCTAGTTCTTTATCTTACAACATGATTCTTGGTAGACCTTGGATTCATGCATTGGGAGCAGTCCCTTCCACCCTGCATCGTTCAATCAAATTTATATTCAAAGAAAAACTTCATTCTATTGATATTGATCCTGAACCAGATAGCTGTTTACACATTGAAAGGAAAAAACTAGTTTACAATCATATGAGCTTAAACAGTTTACAAGGTGATTTATCCAAGCCTCTTCCCATAGATAATGTTATGCAAGACTCTAGACCACCAAATGCACTTGTTGGTGATGATTGGGTTTCATTAAATTTTAATCCTTGAGATATAGGGGAATATAAATTTAATAACCTTAACGCATCAAAAGTCGCATCGATCTAGGCAAGGCACTCTTTTGAAACATCTGAGAAAAACAAAGTCTCCTTGGTTGAGTATAAAGACAATACCTTCACTTATACTACAAATTATGATACTTATGAGGCTTCACCTTCCTCTAAGGAACTAGATTCTCTATATGGCCATGGATTTCAAATTTTGTATAAACATAACAACTATGTAGGTAAGGGATGTGGTGTAAATCAACAAGGAATTTGAGTACCTATAGAATCTGCTTCAATACATTACTCAAGTAGCATTGGATATAATCATTTTAAAGAAAAGAAAGCCTCTTTTCATCCTAAACTTAATACAATATCAAAACAACATGAGAGATATCCTAGATATTTATGTTCTTAATGATGGTGCTACTAGGTAAGTATTTCTAACCTTTTATCTCTCTTGTGATGTGCTTCCCCTGTGATGTATTATGTGTTGTTTAGGCCTCCTTGGCTGACCTCAGATTCTCCCATAAGGTTCAAGATACTAGGAGACCACCTCTTTTGTGACCTTCTATTTATATCATCATTCTTCTATATTGCCTCTCTCTCAGGTTTCATTGTTGTGTGTTGTGTCTTATGGACATAGCGTAGCGGTTGGTGACCTGGGGGCACCCTCCTATGTGACCGTCCTTAAGACACTTGTTTCTCCTCTCTCATATATTGTTTCCCTTCCTCTAGTGTTTCCACTTAGCAAGCAGATGACGAAAAACATTTATACTAATGCAGACCTAGCGTCTCTTTCGAGAGCAATCAAAAAATGGACTCAGTTCCTAATATGACGATAGGGTTGTATATTTTATTTGACACTTGGCTAGTGGAAGCACTTGTGCTTTCTCCCTAGTAATCATTTTGATGGTGTTCTATCTCATTTACAAATCATAAACAATACTGTTGTTCCGTGGACTTTGTCTACCTTGAATCTTGCATATCTCAGATTTCATATGCATTGATGTTGTTTATCATGATGTAGAAAATAACATGTTTCTTGCAGGGATGTGTTTTTGGGAACATTTGACAATCGTAAAGTACATGTCACCTTCGGGGGGCATGGGCTTTTACGAAAGTCAGTGTTCCATTGTGTGTTTTCTTCCTACCTTAACGTGCTTGATATCGATAACCAATATCAACCACCTTAAGGTGGGGGCATATATAAGGTAAGCTATTTGTTGTAGATGTTAGCAATGTGCTTATCCTCAGGCATAGGCTAGTATGATGAGTACTTCCTGCATCCTGAGTTTGTTTGCAATCAATCAATCTATCTCTTGCGTATACCTCCTTTTCACCGTAAGGCATCTTTGTGATGCGGGTGGGGTTGTATACTTTTGAGCTCATACCTCCTTTTCACTATAAGGCATCTCTGTGACATGGGTGGGGTGGTATGCCATGCTTCCTTTTCACTGTAAGGCATCTTCATGACACAGGTGGGGTTGCATTTTCAAAAGTCCTCTACGGAGGTGGGGAGTGGTTCTGTGACTAACTCAACCCTTAAGCATGTTTTTCGGTGATTGTTGTGGCAAAGCCCAATCGTCGATGTGTGCCTGTAATGTGCCTGAGATGGTGTTAGACCTAGAAATAGGTACACTCCATTGCTTGTCTACCCTGTTTTCTCTGTCTTCAAGTGTGTGTGTTATGGCATGCTTGTTTTATGTGACGTGTTTGTTGCCCCATATGTAGAGACCAGCACCCTCGAGTTGTGCTTCCTGCATTTTGGGAGGTTTTGTGGTGCAGGAGCACCCGTACAAGACAGGATATTGTCCGCATGATAGGACATTAGTCTATTTTTAGCATGTTTGACTTCATGATGTAATAAGGTCCATTGGACCAATGCATATGTATTAGATCAGCCTAGGAGAGTGTGTAGGTAGTTAGAGCTCGTGATCAGGTTGTCTGAGCTGTCCTCTCCCAGCCGCTTGGAAGCTCCCAGCCGCTGGGAATCGAGTTGGTAGTACTCGTAGGATATTGCTATAAATAACCCAGATTGGTTAGGGTTTGACATCATATCATATCATATCAGAGTAGTAGTTGTGTTATGTTGTACAGGTGATTGAGTGAGATCCAGAGATCAGTCCAGACATTGTGAAACATTGTTGCTTGATAGTGTTGTAGAAATAGGACATTTGTGTTTCATCTGAATAAGATCTCATCAAATTGCATTATCTGGTTTATCAGCTATTTATGTTTTGATTTCTGTTCTGATTACAGGTTAATGGATACTTTCAACCCTTCCACCGGTTGATTCTGTGAATCGGTGGAATGGTCATGCATGTTAGTTTAGGTTGTATTTTAGTTTTCTGTTTATGCATTTCATTGTGTGGGAGATCGATTGGTAGCATGCTGTGAATCAACCTAGCATCCTCATGTGCTAGGATTTAGGAAGATAAACTGTTAAGTTTTGATCTGAAGGTGATCCGGCCTGATCATCATATTTTCTTTGTAAAATTGTGCGGTTCTGTGAGTTTGCATACAGCTGACGGATATATAGGGATCTGCATGTGCTTTTCCAGACGGAGTGAATCGCATCGTCATCTACGAGTATATCGCTATCCGGATCGGGTTATGAAGCTGACGAAGACTGTATGTTTCAAATGCATCAGGATGATATATGTTGGATATATACTCAGTGTGTATATCATCGTCAGGATCATCTTTCGTCCGCATGTCGCTATCGCATGCAGGAGTGAAAGTTCACTTTTTGGCTAAGGACCGGGAAGGTCATCATCAAGATATTGAAAAGATCACCGGATATTCATTATCATGTCACGGAGGATATAAGTGTCTTATATCCTATTGACATCATCATCAGGTGCAAGTGACATCATCGTCATCAGGATATTGCGAATATCACCCTATGCAAGTTTATCCTATTGTCGCTAAGTGTTTTGGCATCAGCATAAGGCATCGGCGTAAAGTTTGGTTAACATCATCAGGATGTTTCAATATGACCTGATAAGTCATATCCTGATGCTGTTGTTTGAGTAGTCGGATATCGGGGTGACGTAAGCATCGAGGGAAAGGTGCTTGAAGTTGTCGTCATCAGGATATATGGGAGGAACCAGATATTTTATATCCTGCTGATGAAGATGATGCTGAACATCATGATGATGAAGATAGAGTTTGGTGGTAAGATGAACAGTGAACATCAGGAGGATGTTTGCGCTTGCCGAATGTGATGATGCTGCGGACAGTCGAAAGGCAAAAGGCGATAAGGAAGTGAACAGTAGTTAGCAGGAGGATATTTCATGCCTCTTCGAAATATGATGATGCTGATTAGCCGATAGGTATTACATACTGCATGTCCAGGATTTTAACATGCTGGTTGTGTTAATGACTCCTCCTTCCCATTTGTAAGCTTCTGTTGCATTTTACCTCTGCATCATAGTGGTATCAGAGCAAAGGAAGGATCTTCTGGAAAAGATCAGGATATAGCAGGATGTCAGGTGACGAAGGAACATCTGAGATTCTGGCAAGGATGATCAACGTTGAGTTGGCAGTTCTAGTGAAGAAACAGATTGCAGAGAGCAAGGCCGTGAAGGCTCAGAATCAGGAATTGAAGGATGAGTTAGCAAAGTTGAGGAACAGAGTAGGTTCTGGTAGAGAAGAAGATAGGGAAGAAGAAGAGATCCCTAGTTGGAACGAGGAGGTCGTTCCTGCAGACCAGAGACCACTGTTGAATGCCCTCAAGGCCATGGAGAGGAGAACCATGGATGTGAAACTGGATTTGCCAGTGTTTATAGGAAAGATGGAACCTAATTCAGTGATGGAGTGGATAGACTCCTTGAACAATTTCTTTGAAATGGAGGAGATACCAGAACAACAGAGGGTGAAAATAGCCCAGTCAAAAATGAAAGAAGCTGCCTTGACATGGTGGAATTTCATCCAAGATGATAGAGTACAGGAAGGAAAGCGTAGAGTCACTACATGGAAGAAAATGATGGCATTAGTAAAGGAAGCTTATGTCCCATTGGATTATAGTATCCAATTACACAAGAGGAAGCAAAACCTAAAGCAGAAGGAGCTAGATGTCAGCTCATATACAGAAGAATTCATGAAACTTTGTATGAAAACAACGGTAAAGGAAAGTGAAGAAGAGAAGGTAGCCAGATACCTTAATGGATTGAGGTTCAACATTCAGGAAGATTTAAGTCTGCATAATCCAGATACAGTTTAGAAATGCTTTCAGTTGGCATTGAAAGTGGAAGAGAAGTTAAAGAGAAAACCAGAACAACACAATAGAGGAAGAGGAAGACAACAAAGGGGTGGAAGAGGTCCTTTTAGAGGTAGAGGACATGGACATGGATATCAAGGAGAATCCAGTCATGACAATAGTAAGGGAAACAATAGTTAGAACCAAGGGGAAAATTATAGTCAGCAAGGAAACTTCAGAGGTAGAAGACCTTTCAGAGGAAGATCCCAGGGCAGAGGATCCATTAGATGTTATAACTGTAACAAAGAAGGCCATATAGCCAGCAGATGTCTAGAAAAGGCCACAAGCTCAACAGGAGAAAGGAGAACAAATCTGATCCAAGAACCTGATAATCAAAGTATGACAGGCTCTAATGCTTTTCAGAGTGTGAATGCTCCTGATAATTTTGGATACCCAGAAAGTGGAGAGTCTCTAATGATGAGAAGAACAGTGACTACCATGAAGGTACCTGACAAAGAATCCCCTCAAAGAAAGTCTCTTTTCAGGACTATTTGCAAAGCAGGAGGTAAGGCATGTAAAGTTTTGATTGATTCTAGTTCTACTGAAAATTTTGTGTCTGAAGAAATGGTGACAAAGCTTAAGCTTAGGAGATTGCCTCACCCATCCCCATATAAAGTCTCATGGCTTACCCAAGGTCAGCAGACAATTGTAGAAGAGCAGGCTTGGGTAGAATTTCAGATTGGAGCATATAAGGATAAGTTGTTGTTTGACATTACCATGATGGATGCTTGCAATCTTTTATTTGGTAGACCATGGCAGTATGATTTGAAGGCACAACATGATGGTGTTAGAAACATCTATACAATCACTAAAGATGGTAAGGATATAAAGTTACTACCATTGACAGAGAAGGAGGAGAAATCTAAAGGAAAAGAGGTGAAGGTAATGCTGATGGAAGGTAAACAGTTCATGAAAGAAGTAGCAGCAGAAGGTGCAGTTGCATATGCCCTAATCCCATGTATGAAGGTGAATAAAGAACAGCAGCAAGAAGTCAAGGAAGAGAAAAAGCAAAGGTTCATGGAACCAGCTATCCAAGAGCTATTGGATAAGTACAAAGGTATCATCTCAGAAGGAATGCCAAGATCCCTACCACCTGTCAGGGATATTAGTCACTGCATAGACTTAATTCCAGGGTCAACACTTCCAAACAAAGCAGCCTATAAGCTAACTCCAGAACAGAATGCAGAAGTAGCCAGACAAATTGAAGAATTATTGGATTCAGGTCTGATTGGGAAAAGTTTAAGTCCATGTGCAGTACCAGCTGTACTAGCACCAAAGAAGGAAGGTACTTGGAGGCTTTGCACAGATTCCAGAGCTATTAACAAGATCACAATCAGGTATAGGTTTCCAATCCCTAGGATAGAGGATTTACTTGACTGTTTGGGAAGTGCTAAGTATTTTACAAAAATAGATCTAAAGAGTGGATATCATCAGATCAGGATTAGGCCAGGAGATGAATGGAAAACAACATTCAAAACTAATGAAGGGTTATATGAGTGGAAGGTTATGCCTTTTGGTTTATCTAATGCACCTAGTACTTTTATGAGGTTGATGAATGAGGTTTTGAAAGAGTTCATTGGTAAGTTTGTCATAGTATATCTAGATGACATTCTGATTTTCAGCAACACAAAAGAAGAACATCTCAGACACATAGATTTGGTTCTTAAGAGGTTACATGAAGAGCAGCTGATGATAAATTTAGACAAGTGTTTGTTCATGCAAGAGGAGATCACATATTTGGGTTTTGTCATTTCACAAGGAAAGTTACAAATGGATAAGGAGAAGGTAAGTACCATATTGTCTTGGCCAACCCCAAAGACTATGAATGATGTCAGAAGTTTCCATGGGTTAGCAACCTTCTATAGGAAGTTTATAAGAGGGTTTAGTCATATTTGTGCACCCATGCTTGATACCATCAAAGGAGGACAGAAGTGCAGATTTGTTTGGACTCAAAGAGCAGATGATTCTTTTGAAACATTGAAGAAGAAGGTGGCACAGCAGCCAGTCCTTGCACTTCCAGACTTTAACAAAATCTTTCAGGTGGAATGTGATGCCAGTCACATGGCCATTGGAGCAGTACTCAGCCAGGAAGGTAGACCTATTGCATTTTTCAGTGAGAAGCTCAATGATGCTAAAAAGAGGTATTCCTCATATGATTTGGAAATGTATGCTTTAGTCCAGTCACTCAAGAAATGGAGGCATTACTTGATGCCAAAGGAATTCATAGTATACACAGATAACCAGGCTCTGAGTTTCATAAACAGCCAGGAAAAGCTGAACCACAGACACATGAAATGGGTAGAAACCTTACAAGCTTTTACTTTTACATTGAAGCATAAGAAAGGAGTCAAGAATAAAGTTGCAGATGCTTTGAGCAGGAGAGTTCTAACAGTCAACCAGATTCAGTTAGAAAGTGTTGGCATTGATTCACTAAAGACCATGTATGAGACTAATGAAGATTTTGGGGAGATATATCATGTATGTACTTCTTTTGGAGAGAAATATCATGCTGAATTCTCTGAATTTTTGATTCAGGATGGATTGTTGTTCAAAGGTGGACAGTTATGTATTCCAAGGTGTTCTATGAGGTTAAACATCATTAAGGAGAAACATTGTGGAGCTATGGCAGGTCATTTTGGTATAGATAAGACTCTTGATCTTGTCTGACGACATTACTTTTGGCCTAAGTTACAATCAGATGTCCGAAAGTTTGTAGAGACATGTGTGATATGTCAGAAAGCTAAAGGCAGGTCGACTAATGCAGGTTTATATCAGCCCTTACCCATTCCTTCCAGACCATGGGAAAGCATAAGTATGGATTTTGTCTTGGGTTTACCAAGGACAAGGAAAGGGTTTGACAGTGTTTTTGTTGTAGTGGATAGATTCAGCAAAATGGCACATTTCTTGCCATGCAAAACCACTGCTGATGCTTCATACATTGCAGATTTGTTTTTCAGGGAGATTGTCAGAATCCATGGATTGCCATTGAGCATAGTGTCAGATAGGGATGTGAAGTTTATTGGTCACTTCTGGAGAACTCTTTGGAAGAAACTTGGAACAAATTTGTCTTTTTCCTCTGCATATCATCCTCAAACGGATGGACAGACTGAAGTAGTGAACCGTTCCTTAGGAAATTTGCTTAGATGTTTGACAAAACAACATGGAGAAAAGTGGGATAATATTCTATCTCAAGCTGAATTTTCCTATAATGATACTGTCAATAGGAGCACAGGGAAATCACCTTTCCAGATAATTTATGGTATGCATCCAAGAGGAATTTTGGAATTAAGAGATCTACCTACAGTAGACCCTGTTAGTGTAGAAGGAGAAGCTTTTGCAGAAGCCATAAAATAGATTCATGATCAAGTCAAGACCCAACTGCAGCAAACCACCTTGAAGTATAAGGAATATGCTGATAAAAAGAAGAAGGATGTACAGTTTGATGTTGGAGATTTGGTATGGGTTCATTTGAAGAAGGACAGACTTCCTAAGGGAAAATATACTAAACTTATGCAGAGAAAAGTTGGACCATGTCAGATTTTGCACAAGCATGGACAGAATGCTTATGAGATACAACTCCCCCCTGATCTTGGTTTGTCCCCTATATTCAATGTATGTGATTTAACTCCATACAAGTCTTATCCAGATGCAGATCAGGATCTCCTACAGGATACAGTCAATGATAACATTCCCAAGCATGATCCTCCACAGTTGCAGAAGGTTTTCGACACCAGAGTGATCAAACAGACCCGGAACAAACAGTACTTGGAGTATCTAGTCTCTTGGAAGGGAAAACCTAATTCTAAAGCCGTATGGATGACTGAAGAGCAGATCTAGAAACATGGTGCAGATCTTCATACTCTCATCTCAAGTGGACTTGAGATTTCTTCTTTTGGGGAGTATGGTGCAGGAGCACCCCTACAAGACAGGATATTGTCCGCATGACAGGACATTAGTCTATTTTTAGCATGTTTGACTTCATGATGTAATAAGGTCCATTGGACCAATGCATATGTATTAGATCAGCCTAGGAGAGTGTGCAGGTAGTTAGAGCTCGTGATCAGGCTGTCTGAGCTGTCCTCTCCCAGCCGCTTGGAAGCTCCCAGCCACTGGGAATCGAGTTGGTAGTACTCGTAGGATATTGTTATAAATAACTCAGATCGGTTAGGGTTTGACATCATATCATATCATATCAGAGTAGTAGTTGTGTTATGTTGTACTGGTGATTGAGTGAGATCTAGAGATCAGTCCAGACATTGTGAAACATTGTTGCTTGATAGTGTTGTAGAAACAGGACATTTGTGTTTCATCTGAATAAGATCTCATCAAATTGCATTATCTGGTTTATCAGCTGTTTATGTTTTGATTTCTGTTCTGATTACAGGTTAATGGATACTTTCAACCCTTCCACCGGTTGATTCTGTGAATCGGTGCAATGGTCATGCATGTTAGTTTAGGTTGTATTTTAGTTTTCTGTTTATGCATTTCATTGTGTGGGAGATCGATTGGTAGCATGCTGTGAATCAACCTAGCATCCTCATGTGCTAGGATTTAGGAAGATAAACTGTTAAGTTTTGATCTGAAAGTGATCCGGCCCGATCATCATATTTTCTTTGTAAAATTGTGCGGTTCTGTGAGTTTGCATACAGCTGACGGATATACAGGGATCTGCATGTGCTTTTCCAGACGGAGTGAATCGCATCGTCATCTACGAGTATATCGCTATCCAGATCAGGTTATGAAGCTGATGAAGACTGTATGTTTCAAATGCATCAGGATGATATAGGTTGGATATATACTCAGTGTGTATATCATCGTCAGGATCATCTTTCGTCCGCATGTCGCTATCGCATGCAGGAGTGAAAGTTCACTTTTTGGCTAAGGACCGGGAAGGTCATCATCAAGATATTGAAAAGATCACCGGATATTCATTATCATGTCGCGGAGGATATAAGTGTCTTATATCCTGTTGACATCATCATCGGGTGCAAGTGACGTCATCGTCATCAGGATATTGCGAATATCACCCTATGCAAGTTTATCCTGCTGTCGCTAAGTGTTTTGGCATCGATGTAAGGCATCGGCGTAAAGTTTGGTTAACATCATCAGGATGTTTCAATATGACCTGATAAGTCATATCCTGATGCTATTGTTTGAGTAGTCAGATATCGGGGTGACGTAAGCATCGAGGGAAAGGTGCTTGAAGTTGTCGTCATCAGGATATATGGGAGGAACCGGATATTTTATATCCTGCTGATGAAGATGATGCTAAACATCATGATGATGAAGATAGAGTTTGGTGGTAAGATGAACAGTGAACATCAGGAGGATGTTTGTGCTTGCCGAATGTGATGATGCTGCGGACAGTCGAAAGGCAAAAGGTGATAAGGAAGTGAACAGTAGTTAGCAAGAGGATATTTCATGCCTCTTCAAAATATGATGATGCTGAATAGCCAATAGGTATTACATACTGCATGTCCAGGATTTTAACATGCTGGTTGTGTTAATGACTCCTCCTTCCCATTTGTAAGCTTCTGTTGAGTTTTACTCTGCATCATTTTGTGTGTCTTGCATGTGTGTTGCCCCATATATACAGAGACCTGCGCCCTAGATTAGTGCATCCTGTATTATGGGAGGTTTGTTTACTTTCCAGTACTTGCATTGAATTTCATATACATGAGAAAAAGAAAAAAGAAAAGATATAATTTCTGTCTTCCATGCATTAATGTGTCTTCTATGCATTGACGGTATTCTCCATGTTCTATGTGACTATAAATGTCTTCTCCATGTTTTACATGCTTGTTACTGTTTTCTATGCGATCAGCGTGTCTTCTCCATGCTTGGTGTTTTTTCTGTGTTTATGACCTTACTTTAATGCAGATATTGGCCTTGCATTTATACATACATTAAAGTGGGGACTAAATGTAACATCAGAAAATGTCCCCCTGGGGACTTTTCCCTTATAAGGTTTAGCTTTTGGGTCTTTAGCATGCATTTAGGACATCTGAGTTCATATTTTGGCATCTCGATGGAATGAGACCTAGGTTCCATGGCAAACTAGACCTAGGAGGACCCCTTGAGCTATACCCTGCCCAAAATACGAGGGAGGACTTGGACGCCCCCTCCCTAGTCCTACCCTATTTTGGGGCAGCCCTTATTTCTGGGTGTCAGTTTTTGACCATTATTAGGTCCCTTTACCAACACGGTAAGTTTGAATTTCAAAAATCTTGGCGGGAGTGTTTGTAGTTGCATATATAAACATGTTTAGGCATTCATTTAGAGACTAGATGATTACTAGCAAGCTATTATGTTCTCAAGGTGATCAAGGCTTTCATTGTGTTGCAACAATAGATTTGTGTGGTTTATGTGTTTGTTTGCAGATTTAAGCATCCATTTCATCATGGAATGAAGAGCATCTTCCTCCGATGATATCTTCACTACAAGGTGACATAATATTGTGTTTTTATCATTGATTCCTTTGGTTTTTGCCTCTGCCTCACAAGGGTATGCACTCTTTATCCGAAAATGGTTTTTGGAGACTTAAGTGTCCTCCAGGGCTTGACTGAGGCAAGCCTCTAAACACCACAACCCACAAACCAAGTCTTGCGATTGCAGGTTATAGGTGTCACATTTGGGAAAAGTGGAGTTGCAGAAAGGATTGGAAGACATCAAGGATTCAAGATCTGAAGAAAAGCAGGACACCAAAGCACTTCCAAGACTTGGGTGCTCACTCTAGTGTCCTCCACAGATAGATCTCTGGAAATAGAAGTTACAAGGATGATCAGTGCCAGAAGGAGGCCCAGATTCTGCAAAGAAACTGGTACCTTGGACTTGGACGCCCACTCTAGTGTCCCCGAATGTTCCACTTCAAAACCCTAAAAATAGGTATTCTGTGATTTGGTATTTTACTACTGTCTACAAGAGCTTTTTCTGTTATTCATTAATTTATTGCCATAGTTGCATAATTAGGGTTTTAATGGTCAATTGAGCACAAGAGAAGGAAAATTGATAAATAAATTCCCTAATCCAAGTTTCCCTACATTTGTAAGTGACCTAGGGTATGATATTGCTCACCACTCAACCCTAGATCCTTGAATGTATAGTGGAGAGGCAGATTTAAACATCTAAAAACTAGAACATTAACAAATCCCAATTTTCCAATAAACAGTCACACTGTGATGTAATGTGCAATTTCATGGTTTGTGATTTTCTTTCAATTATTGGTGACTTTACTTATCTTGCTTGTGATGACCAACGACATTATTTTATCTTGTCTATAAGTAGCTTAGCCACAAATCTTTGAATTTTCATTTTTTACATGACTCTTGTGGTTACGTTGAGTTATTGTTGAAATTGTGCGCATTTATTTATTTATTGCTAATTTTGGAAACTTTTTCTTTTGGTATTTTTGAAAATGTGTGTTGGCTAAGCTAGGTTCTTTTTGTTTTCAAATACTGCTCTTGTGTTGTGATGTTTCTTCTTTCCATGTCGATGGAGTGACCTCTGGTAGAGTGTATATAAGGAAGCAAATGCAGGAAACTTTTGAGGATGGGGGTAAGTGTGGGCTAGTATGGGCTAGTCATCATCCACTTACCTTCCTAGTGATTTATGTTCTTATGTTGATATCTCTTGGAGGCTAATCCCCTTAAACAAATAAGAGTTCGGTAATTTGTGGAAATTTATGGAGTGGCCCTAGACACGTGGTCTTGAGAGCATCATTCCGCTTGATTCTTGGAGCTTTGTTTTTTTGGCACTAGTTATTGGACACGTAGTACTATGATGAGATTGTTGCATCCTGTGGACCTATATGTGGACCTTGTGTTGTTATCCCTGTAATGTTGATGAATGAAAATGGTTGTTTAGATGTAAGATCTGCATTTTACATATATGCATATGAGTTGATGATCTCTTTAATAAACATGTTGTACGATGTGTGGATTCCTCTATGCATGTGTGAAAATGATGGACGATCATGAAATTCTTTGTGTGGAGTTTCAATAAATAGAATGTGTTTTGTGATAGAATTATGCTTTTATGGAATTTAGTTACCATGTTGCATCTTCTTGTGAGTTCTTTATTGCATATGTTATCTTCTATACTTACCTTGTCTAGTGCAATGAAGTTCAAGAGAGTGCTTCTGACCTCCTCTTGATGACTTCTAGAGTAAGTCATTTCCTAGGGGGCTAGAATGTAAGGCCTGCCCTTGTCTAACTGGTGCATACCTTACTATTCTTCTAGTTCTAGATTAAAAGATAAAATGATTGATTATTCTATAATATAGTTGTCAGATGGATATATGTCGTGATTGGTTATAGCTCCTCATTGATATATTAAAGCTGCTTTGGCTATAATTACATTATTGGATTTAATGTTTCAATTTGAGTGTGCAGGATATACATATGCAGGTGTTGGCCAATGGGTGGATGTGGAGGAGGAGACATGGAATCACTTAACCATTTGACTATTCCACCTTACCTAGCCAGTGGTTGAGTTATCTAGCTTGTTTTCTTGTGTTATGTTGGTCACCTGAGTCTTTCTATTTAGTTGTGAGTCGAAGGTTTTACCGGTGTCCATGCTATTGCCTCTAATTTGAGTCTCTTATGATTTTGAATCCATGTGGTGTGTGTAAACCCTTTTGGTATTGTGTTTCATTTCATGTGTGCTTTTACTCATTTGAATTCTCCTCCATTTCTTTGGATGTCTTACCAACTTGCTTTATTTTGTTACGTGTAACATTCATGCTTAGAAGCATAGGAAGTTTAGTTTGTCTATCTCTTTATAGGAGGGTCTTGCATGTTATTTTAATGTGAGATCGAAATAGTTGTCGACCCTTGTGGTATGATCTATTGCTTTCAAGTGTTATGTTATGACTCTTCAAGATGCGTGTAAGTTAGAGATGGGTTGAGTTTTGAGGAAAAAAGTAGATTCATTTAATCTAGTGATAATCTAACTTAGTTGTGTTTTGCATTTTGTCATTAATTTTATTAATGCTCTAAGTAGAAGCATGGTGTTGATAGTGTTGGCAAGAGACACTATGTGGCTTCATGAGTGTTGTCATTGATGGCAACAAAGTCTATCCCAAACATCCATAGCACATAGTATGCCTTTACCAGAAGTTAGATTGAAGAGTGTTTTGGTCTGGTGAACAAGAACAGAGCATGCAACAAGGTCTGACAATCAAGTTCGAATATCTCAGATGGTGTAACTCAGCAAGTTGCAGACTTAGACAAGTCAAGAGGAGTATCATAACTACTATAATCCAAAGATTGATCCTGTTAGTGCCTGAATTGACTGACAGTTTTTGAGCAATTTTCATGCAGGCACCTTCCCTAAAATATCCAAAAAATGTTCTAAGTGTTGGACCTCTTCAGCATTTTTCAGTTGCAGCATCATATTTTCCTGAGGAGGAGGTCATCATCATCATGTTTGCTTCGATGGTGGTCAGCATCTCATGTTTTCTGTCAACTTGTTTTTCATCAGGATCATCATATTTCAATATCGGGTGATGTTTGGATATCATCCTGATCCTGCTGATGAGCTACAGTGTGCCCTGATTTGCTTGCGGTGGTGATTTTTCAAGTATCCGGTGATCTTCCAATTATCACCTTGCCCTTTTATGATGATGATGTCACCCCGATCTTCTGAAGGGGTTATTCTCTGAGTTGTTTGACCTGACTTGTTTTTTTCTTAAGGGTCATCATCATCATCATCATATTTCCAGTTATCGTCGTGTTGCTTGCGAGGGTCATCATATTTTCTGCCTGCATGATATTTCGCCGGGGTGATATTTTTATCATCGGGTGATCTTGGCTATGATCATCCTGATGATGTTGTTGAAGAGTTCTAAGTATGACCCGATATTCACTGGGGTCATCATATTTTGAACGTCAGGATGATCTTAGTCAATATCATCCTGATGTTGTTGTATCACTTCATGTTCGTTGTTTTATCATCCTGATGATGCTGACGTCATTCTTACGTCAGGGTGATATCCGCCTTTCTGCCTGTCTGCATCATGATATTTCCGAAGGGAGATATCCGCCTGTCGGCTTCGTGCATTATCTAGTGGGGGTGATCTTTTCAAATATCTGGCATATTCATCTATCACCCCGATCTTATAGTGGAGCTACAGTGCAGCATGATATTTGTGCATCAGGATGATATTTCCAAATATCCGGTTATCTTCCAAATATCATCCTGATGTCGATATGATGATGACGTCATCAAGGTCCGGGGGGGTCATATTTCTAACACTGATCATCTTGTGGAGATCCCCCGATATTTGCAAACATGATGATAACGTCATCCGGATATGAGGAGGTGCGCAGTAGGCAGATATGCTGATGACGTCAGCAGGATATGATGGTGACGTCATCAGGATGTTCATCAGCCAGACTTTTGGTATCGGCTAAGCAGGAGGATCTTCCTTCGATGGATCAGGTTGTGCCGATGAAGGCGATTATCATGCAGGTTATATTGCGATATGATGCTGACGTCAGGGTGATATTTCGAGCGATAGGATATCATGCTGTTGGAGGATGATGATGAAGTCTTATACTAGTGTCGTCAGGAGCAAAAGCACCGACATTATATATGATCGTGGCCTAGTATATAAAGTGTTAAAGAGGTCGCCGCGGGGTGCATGTGGGATAATTGATATCCTACATATTTGAAATATCATGACGATGAGGTATCTTGGCGGGAAATGGTTGCGATGCAGAATTGACGTTTTCTCGAGGCCGCGGGTTGGTGCGCCATTAATGGCGAAGGTTGCAAAGGTATGGACGGATCTGGTACCCAATTGAAGGTGTACATCAACGGACAGTGGCACAGGGCTCGAGGTTTCTTCCTGTCTCCTCCCCTACCTGCTGCATTCATGTTTGGGCGCCAATCTGGTAATGTGTTGAGCGCCATTTTTCTGATACTGTGTATCTGGCGGGATTTTTGGTCAACCATGTAATTAATTGTTGTGGTACACTACCTGGCTGTTATAAGCAAGAAGTGTTACTCATTTTTGGTTGTTGAAAGTTGAAGATTTTTGGCTCTGTAATTCAAAACAAGCTGATCTGGTTGCTCTGTACAGCTAAACCTGTGAGTCTATGTATCTCTTGTTGTATGTTTTGGCACGAACCCACTGATTTCATGATTAATCTTATATGAGAAATGCTATCTTAGCATGTGTTTTGTTAATTCTGTCTCCAGTATTGCATGTATTCTTCTTCTGAATCTAGATATTTGGGTAATGTTTAGATTCTAGAGCATAGAATTCCTATGTTGAATGTCTGATCTTTTAACTTCTGCTCAAGGGGTAGATTAAACTGTTTTCAGGTTGAACATTGGGAAGGGTATACTGCAGTAGGGATGCCATAAGTAGAGATAACTTAACACTCTGTATTGGGAGATATCTGTAAGGCAGGTATCACATATATCCCCCTGAAATCTAGTTTTAGCTGTTCATGTTGATCATTCACAGGTGTATGTCTACTGACTCCAGGCCCTGGATAGGCACCAATCTTGCTTTGTATTTGTGTTACAACCATGTCCAGCTTTGCATCCAAACTTAAAATCCAAATCAAAATCTAAAACAACCATTAGGACATTAGAATTAGTTTTAGGATCCTCAGTCCTCTGTCTACAACTGCAAATAGGCCCAAAGCTAGCCCCTTTGCTCTTATCTTTCAGTTTTGGTCTACTTACAGGAGGACTTATCTGCTTTCTGTCAGCATCCCAGCCTTTGTATGCATATCCTCATGGATGTTGAGTAGGGAATACCCCCCTAGGTTTTGCAGAGCCTGAAGAAGAAGAGGAGATAAAATATAGAGTCTATCTCCTACGCTGTTGGACCCTGGCCCAGAGATCCTATTGATCACTGATGGCTACCTTGTAGGGAAATCTGGGAATAAGCATCCAGTCTGGGAAAAAGTCAATAGAAATTGGCGACTCTACTGGGGAGAAAATTGATGAAAAAAGTGTTATATCTTGTGGCCCATCTGAGTCACCAACAAAATGATGCTCTGCTGGTGGAATGAACCTGGAAAAGTAGCTTTCAGCTATTGAAAATTTTGTCCTCTCTGGAGAGGTGGCGACTCTGCAAAAAAGATCAGAATGCACATGAAAGATGGATGTATGTGATGTGACAAAAATGTGTTGTTCATTTTTCTGCATCTGTATGAGAAAAGGTACCTTGTTCCTTCCCCTTTATATTTGTTGTTTTGCTGTATAAGTTAGATGCCAGGGGAAGCCTTAGGTCTTAGACAGACAAAGGATGTCTAAGAGTAAGATTTTTATGAATCCAAGTATGAATTATCCCATACTCAGTGGTGAAATGTCGAATAAAAGAATAGAAGGGATAAGAAATAGATTGATATTCTTAGAGGCTGAGCAAGCCCAGTTAAAAAGCAGTAACCCTGTTGTGTCTGCCAATCGGAAGGCTAAACCTCTTCTCAGCCCTTTTGATCCTTTGTATGACCAACTGGATTTGTCATGGGTGGATTATAAAGTAGAAGCTATGCCTGCTAGGATATACTGTCAGATGCCTAGATTTAGTGGTCACAATGTATGTGATGGGAATGCACATATCCAAAATTTTCACAGTTTTATGGGAAAATATTCATTCAGAGATGAGGATATGTGGATGAGGTTTTTTGTTAGGTCCTTTGATGCAAAAGCAAAAGACTGGTATTTGAGCTTTCCAAAGAAATCCTTTGCCTGTTGGGATGAGCTTGCTGACTGTTTCAAGGAAGAATTTGCAAAAGAACCGGCTGATCTTGTTGCAGAATTGATGAGAATCAGAAAACAAGATGAAGAGCCATGTGTTGATTTCAGTCATAGGTTTGCAATAGCCCTTTCACAGATCTCAGAAGTCTTCAGACCTGATATTTCAGCCTGTGTTGGCATATTCTTTGAAGCTTTTGAGGAGGGCTTTAGTGCAATACTGAGGGATTTCAAGGTGACAAGTATGCAGATGGCATACAGGTTCATAGAAAAGATAGAAAAAATCAGAAGTGTGTACCTGCTGAAACCCCTGTCCCCAGGCCTTGGTGTGAAAAATCGTTGTGAAGCTGCAAATGACCAAATAATTAAGGCATCATGTGAAGATGAAAAGATGAATATTGAAGGTGCTAGTGAAAGGACTAATGAGGATTCCCATTGCAATGATGAGGCATCTGACCATGAAAACAATAACGAGCTTGTGGACAGCAATGAACAACTTTTGGAATGGACCTATGGAGATAATTGTGAGTATTGTACTCAAGACAGAGAAGATATAAGCAAACAGAGAAATAGTCCTATGTGTGACCCATTGACTTCTTTTCAAACACATGGGGATCGTGAAGAGCAGTCAGAGATTGAAACAATTGCTGGTTTAGAGCATGATTGTTTTTCATTTGATGGCTGTTTTGCTTATGACACACAAGCTGATACTCATCCATAAAGGGAATCTATTGGTGATGAAGATGCATGTTCTGCTGCCCATGAACAAATGGCATACTATGATCAAGCTGATGTACCTGGATCACCCATCTTTGACACATATGCTGATGAGGATTTATTTGAGTATGGTGAGGATCTAGACATTGTTTTTGGTTTGGATTCTGTTTCTCATCCTGATGAAAGAGGAAACAACATACATTAGGTAAGTGACTGTGAAAATGTGCCTGATTTGAAAGAGATGCCAGAGCCTGATCTTTTCCAGCCTGGTGCTACTGATTGTTGTGTACATGATGTACACAATTGTGATTTTGAAATCTTTTCTTTTGATGTGCCAGCATATAATACAATGAGCCCTGATCTTCCTAGTTGTATGGTGGACTCTGAGTGTTTCCTATTTTCAGTCTAGCTAGGAGATCATGTTGCAATGCATGATGATGATGTAGATGATAAGTGCTATATGCCATATGAGTATGCATTGCTTGATACATTCTACACCCACATGTCACATGATGCTAAAGGTTATCTGCACAGGTTTGACAATGACAAGCCAAATCAAAGGGTTGAGTGTGCAGATGACAAGGTTTGTTTGTGGGTGGATCCTGACAGTATCTCCAGGCTTGACCCAGTGCATGCAGATGAAAACAAGATATTTGACAAAGGGAGATACATGTTTTTCTTTTCTTGGTGGCCTTAGGCCATCAAGTGTGTTTGGTGATGCAGGTCGGTGCAGTATTTGACTCTGTGCCCAATGGATAAGGGACTGGTCTGCATCCCAGAGATCTGGGGTTCTCGCTACAGTCTTGCACCTGCACATCCCCAGACAGAGCCAGTGTTAGTGCCTGAATTGACTGACAGTTTTTGAGCAATTTTCATGCAGGCACCTTCCCTAAAATATCCAAAAAATGTTCTAAGTGTTGGACCTCTTCAGCATTTTTCAACTGCAGCATCATATTTTCCTGAGGAGGAGGTCATCATCATCATGTTTGCTTCGATGGTGGTCAGCATCTCATGTTTTCTGTCGACTTGTTTTTCATCAGGATCATCATATTTCAATATCGGGTGATGTTTGGATATCATCCTGATCCTGCTGATGAGCTACAGTGTACCCTGATTTGCTTGCGGGGGTGATTTTTCAAGTATCTGGTGATCTTCCAATTATCACCTTGCCCATTTATGATGATGATGTCACCCCGATCTTCTGAAGGGGTTATTCTCTGAGTTGTTCGACCTGACTTGTTTTTTTCTTAAGGGTCGTCATCATCATCATCATATTTCTAGTTATCGCCGTGTTGCTTGCGAGGGTCATCATATTTTCTCCCTGCATGATATTTCACCGGGGTGATATTTTTATCATCGGGTGATCTTGGTTATGATCATCCTGATGATGTTGTTGAAGAGTTCTAAGTATGACCCGATATTCACTGGGGTCATCATATTTTGAATGTCAGGATGATCTTAGTCAATATCATCCTGATGTTGTTGTATCACTTCATGTTCATTGTTTTATCATCCTGATGATGCTAACGTCATTCTTACGTCAGGGTGATATCCGCCTTTCTGCCTGTCTGCATCATGATATTTCCGAAGGGAGATATCCGCCTGTCGGATTCGTGCATTATCTAGTGGGGGCGATCTTTTCAAATATCTGGCATATTCATCTATCACCCTGATCTTATAGTGGAGCTATAGTGCAGCATGATATTTGTGCATCAGGATGATATTTCCAAATATTCGGTTATCTTCCAAATATCATCCTGATGTCGATATGATGATGACGTCATCAAGGTCCGGGGGGGTCATATTTCTAACACTAATCATCTTGTGGAGATCCCCCGATATTTGCAAACATGATGATGACGTCATCCGGATATGAGGAGGTGCGCAGTAGGCAGATATGCTGATGACGTCAGCAGGATATGACGGTGATGTCATCAGGATGTTCATCGGCCAAACTTTTGGTATCGGCTAAGCAGGAGGATCTTCCTCCGATGGATCAGGTTGTGCCGATGAAGGCGATTATCATGCAGGTTATATTGCGATATGATGCTGACGTCAGGGTGATATTTCGAGCAACAGGATATCATGCTGTTGGAGGATGATGATGAAGTCTTATACTAGTGTCGTCAGGAGCAAAAGCACCGACATTATATATGCTCATGGCCTAGTATATAAAGTGTTAAAGAGGTCGCCGCGGGGTGCATGTGGGATAATTGATATCCTGCATATTTGAAATATCATGATGATAAGGTATCTTGGCGGGAAATGGTTGCGATGTAGAATTGACGTTTTCCCGAGGCCGCGGGTTGGTGCGCCATTAATGGCGAAGGTTGCAGAGGTATGGACGGATCTGGTACCCAATTGAAGGTGTACATCAACGGACAGTGGCGCAGGGCTCGAGGTTTCTTCCTGTCTCCTCCCCTACCTGCTGCATTCATGTTTGGGTGCCAATCTGGTAATGCGTTGAGCGCCATTTTTCTGATACTGTGTATCTGGCGGGATTTTTGGTCAACCATGTAATTAATTGCTGTGGTACACTACCTGGCTGTTATAAGCAAGAAGTGTTACTCATTTTTGGTTGTTGAAAGTTGAAGATTTTTGGCTCTGTAATTCAAAACAAGCTGATCTGGTTGCTCTGTACAGCTAAACCTGTGAGTCTATGTATCTCTTGTTGTATGTTTTGGCACGAACCCACTGATTTCATGATTAATCTTATATGAGAAATGCTATCTTAGCATGTGTTTTGTTAATTCTGTCTCCAGTATTGCATGTATTCTTCTTCTGAATCTGGATATTTGGGTAATGTTTAGATTCTAGAGCATAGAATTCCTATGTTGAATGTCTAATCTTTTAACTTCTGCTCAAGGGGTAGATTAAACTGTTTTCAGGTTGAACATTGGGAAGGGTATACTGCAGTAGGGATGCCATAAGTAGAGATAACTTAACACTCTGTATTGGGAGATATCTGTAAGGCAGGTATCACATATATCCCCCTGAAATCCAGTTTTAGCTGTTCATGTTGATCATTCACAGGTGTATGTCTACTGACTCCAGGCCCTGGATAGGCACCAATCTTGCTTTGTATTTGTGTTACAACCATGTCCAGCTTTGCATCCAAACTTAAAATCCAAATCAAAATCTAAAACAACCATTAGGACATTAGAATTAGTTTTAGGATCCTCAGTCCTCTGTCTACAACTGCAAATAGGCCCAAAGCTAGCCCCTTTGCTCTTATCTTTCAGTTTTGGTCTACTTACAGGAGGACTTATCTGCTTTCTGTCAGCATCCCAGCCTTTGTATGCATATCCTCATGGATGTTGAGTAGGGAATACCCCCCTAGGTTTTGCAGAGCCTGAAGAAGAAGAGGAGATAAAATATAGAGTCTATCTCCTACGCTGTTGGCCCCTGGCCCAGAGATCCTGTTGATCACTGATGGCTACCTTGTAGGGAAATCTGGGAATAAGCATCCAGTCTGGGAAAAAGTCAACAGAAATTGGCGACTCTACTGGGGAGAAAATTGATGAAAAAAGTGTTATATCTTGTGGCCCATCTGAGTCACCAACAAAATGATGCTCTGCTGGTGGAATGAACCTGGAAAAGTAGCTTTCAGCTATTGAAAATTTTGTCCTCTCTGGAGAGGTGGCGACTCTGCAAAAAAGATCAGAATGCACATGAAAGATGGATGTATGTGATGTGACAAAAATGTGTTGTTCATTTTTCTGCATTTGTATGAGAAAAGGTACCTTGTTCCTTCCCCTTTATATTTGCTGTTTTGCTGCATAAGTTAGATGCCAGGGGAAGCCTTAGGTCTTAGACAGACAAAGGATGTCTAAGAGTAAGATTTTTATGAATCCAAGTATGAATTATCCCATACTCAGTGGTGAAATGTCGAATAAAAGAATAGAAGGGATAAGAAATAGATTGATATTCTTAGAGGCTGAGCAAGCCCAGTTAAAAAGCAGTAACCCTGTTGTGTCTGCCAGTCGGAAGGCTAAACCTCTTCTCAGCCCTTTTGATCCTTTGTATGACCAACTGGATTTGTCATGGGTGGATTATAAAGTAGAAGCTATGCCTGCTAGGATATACTGTCAGATGCCTAGATTTAGTGGTCACAATGTATGTGATGGGAATGCACATATCCAAAATTTTCACAGTTTTATGGGAAAATATTCATTCAGAGATGAGGATATGTGGATGAGGTTTTTTGTTAGGTCCTTTGATGCAAAAGCAAAAGACTGGTATTTGAGCTTTCCAAAGAAATCCTTTGCCTGTTGGGATGAGCTTGCTGACTGTTTCAAGGAAGAATTTGCAAAAGAACCAGCTGATCTTGTTGCAGAATTGATGAGAATCGGAAAACAAGATGAAGAGCCATGTGTTGATTTCAGTCATAGGTTTGCGATAGCCCTTTCACAGATCTCAGAAGTCTTCAGACCTGATATTTCAGCCTGTGTTGGCATATTCTTTGAAGCTTTTGAGGAGGGCTTTAGTGCAATACTGAGGGATTTCAAGGTGACAAGTATGCAGATGGCATACAGGTTCATAGAAAAGATAGAAAAAATTAGAAGTGTGTACCTGCTGAAACCCCTGTCCCCAGGCCTTGGTGTGAAAAATTGTTGTGAAGCTGCAAATGACCAAATAATTAAGGCATCATGTGAAGATGAAAAGATGAATATTGAAGGTGCTAGTGAAAGGACTAATGAGGATTCCCATTGCAATGATGAGGCATCTGACCATGAAAACAATAACGAGGTTGTGGACAGCAATGAACAACTTCTGGAATGGACCTATGGAGATAATTGTGAGTATTGTACTCAAGACAGAGAAGATATAAGCAAACAGAGAAACAGTCCTATGTGTGACCCATTGACTTCTTTTCAAACACATGGGGATCGTGAAGAGCAGTCAGAGATTGAAACAAGTGCTGGTTTAGAGCATGATTGTTTTTCATTTGATGGCTGTTTTGCTTATGACACACAAGCTGATACTCATCCACAAAGGGAATCTATTGGTGATGAAGATGCATGTTCTGCTGCCCATGAACAAATGGCATACTATGATCAAGCTGATGTACCTGGATCACCCATCTTTGACACATATGGTGATGAGGATTTATTTGAGTATGGTGAGGATCTAGACATTGTTTTTGGTTTGGATTCTGTTTCTCATCCTGATGAAAGAGGAAACAACATACATCAGGTAAGTGACTGTGAAAATGTACCTGATTTGAAAGAGATGCCAGAGCCTGATCTTTTCCAGCCTGGTGCTACTGATTGTTGTGTACATGATGTGCACAATTGTGATTTTGAAAGCTTTTCTTTTGATGTGCCAGCATATAATACAATGAGCCCTGATCTTCCTAGTTGTATGGTGGACTCTGAGTGTTTCCTATTTTCAGTCCAGCTAGGAGATCATGTTGCAATGCATGATGATGATGTAGATGATAAGTGCTATATGCCATATGAGTATGCATTGCTTGATACATTCTACACCCACATGTCACATGATGCTGAAGGTTATCTGCACAGGTTTGACAATGACAAGCCAAATCAAAGGGTTGAGTGTGCAGATGACAAGGTTTGTTTGTGGGTGGATCCTGACAGTATCTCCAGGCTTGACCCAGTGCATGCAGATGAAAACAAGATATTTGACAAAGGGAGATACATGTTTTTCTTTTCTTGGTGGCCTTAGGCCATCAAGTGTGTTTGGTGATGCAGGTCGGTGCAGTATTTGACTCTGTGCCCAATGGATAAGGGACTGGTCTGCATCCCAGAGATCTGGGGTTCTCGCTGCAGTCTTGCACCTGCACATCCCCAGACAGAGCTAGTGTTAGTGCCTGAATTGACTGACAGTTTTTGAGTAATTTTCATGCAGGCACCTTCCCTAAAATATCCAAAAAATGTTCTAAGTGTTGGACCTCTTCAGCATTTTTCAGCTGCAACATCATATTTTCCTGAGGAGGAGGTCATCATCATCATGTTTGCTTCGATGGTGGTCAGCATCTCATGTTTTCTGTCGACTTGTTTTTCATCAGGATCATCATATTTCAATATCGGGTGATGTTTGGATATCATCCTGATCCTGCTGATGAGCTACAGTGTGCCCTGATTTGCTTGCGGGGGTGATTTTTCAAGTATACGGTGATCTTCTAATTATCACCTTGCCCTTTTATGATGATGATGTCACCCCGATCTTCTGAAGGGGTTATTCTCTGAGTTGTTTGACCTGACTTGTTTTTTTCTTAAGGGTCGTCATCATCATCATCATATTTCCAGTTATCACCGTGTTGCTTGCGAGGGTCATCATATTTTCTGCCTGCATGATATTTCGCCGGGGTGATATTTTTATCATCGGGTGATCTTGGTTATGATCATCCTGATGATGTTGTTGAAGAGTTCTAAGTATCACCCGATATTCACTGGGGTCATCATATTTTGAACGTCAGGATGATCTTAGTCAATATCATCCTGATGTTGTTGTATCACTTCATGTTCGTTGTTTTATCATCCTGATGATGCTGACGTCATTCTTACGTCAGGGTGATATCCGCCTTTCTGCCTGTCTGCATCATGATATTTCCGAAGGGAGATATCCGCCTGTCGGCTTCATGCATTATCTAGTGGGGGTGATCTTTTCAAATATCTGGCATATTCATCTATCACCCCGATCTTATAGTGGAGCTACAGTGCAGCATGATATTTGTGCATCAGGATGATATTTCCAAATATCTGGTTATCTTCCGAATATCATCCTGATGTTGATATGATGATGACGTCATCAAGGTCCGTGGGGGTCATATTTCTAACACTAATCATCTTGTGGAGATCCCCCGATATTTGCAAACATGATGATGACGTCATCCGGATATGAGGAGGTGCGCAGTAGGCAGATATGCTGATGACGTCAGCAGGATATGATGGTGACATCATCAGGATGTTCATCGGCCAGACTTTTGGTATCGGCTAAGCAGGAGGATCTTCCTCCAATGGATCAGGTTGTGCCGATGAAGGTGATTATCATGCAGGTTATATTGCGATATGATGCTGACGTCAGGGTGATATTTCGAGCGACAGGATATCATGCTGTTGGAGGATGATGATGAAGTCTTATACTAGTGTCGTCAGGAGCAAAAGCACCGACATTATATATGCTCGTGGCCTAGTATATAAAGTGTTAAAGAGGTCGCCGCGGGGTGCATGTGGGATAATTGATATCCTGCATATTTGAAATATCATGACGATGAGGTATCTTGGCGGGAAATGGTTACGATGTAGAATTGACGTTTTCCCGAGGCTGCGAGTTGGTGCGCCATTAATGGCGAAGGTTGCAGAGGTATGGACGGATCTGGTACCCGATTGAAGGTGTACATCAACGGACAGTGGCGCAGGGCTCGAGGTTTCTTCCTGTCTCCTCCCCTACCTGCTGCATTCCTGTTTGGGCACCAATCTGGTAATGCGTTGAGCGCCATTTTTCTGATACTGTGTATCTGGCGGGATTTTTGGTCAACCATGTAATTAATTGTTGTGGTACACTACCTGGCTGTTATAAGCAGGAAGTGTTACTCATTTTTGGTTGTTGAAAGTTGAATATTTTTGTCTCTGTAATTCAAAACAAGCTGATCTGGTTGCTCTGTACAGCTAAACCTGTGAGTCTATGTATCTCTTGTTGTATGTTTTGGCATGAACCCACTGATTTCATGATTAATCTTATATGAGAAATGCTATCTTATCATGTGTTTTGTTAATTCTGTCTCCAGTATTGCATGTATTCTTCTTCTGAATCTAGATATTTGGGTAATGTTTAGATTCTAGAGCATAGAATTCCTATGTTGAATGTCTGATCTTTTAACTTCTGCTCAAGGGGTAGATTAAACTGTTTTTAGGTTGAACATTGGGAAGGGTATACTGCAGTAGGGATGCCATAAGTAGAGATAACTTAACACTCTGTATTGGGAGATATCTGTAAGGCAGGTATCACATATATCCCCCTGAAATCTAGTTTTAGCTGTTCATATTGATCATTCACAGGTGTATGTCTACTGACTCCAGGCCCTGGATAGGCACCAATCTTGCTTTGTATTTGTGTTACAACCATGTCCAGCTTTGCATCCAAACTTAAAATCTAAATCAAAATCTAAAACAACCATTAGGACATTAGAATTAGTTTTAGGATCCTCAGTCCTCTGTCTACAACTGCAAATAGACCCAAAGCTAGCCCCTTTGCTCTTATCTTTCAGTTTTGGTCTACTTACAGGAGGACTTATCTACTTTCTGTCAGCATCCCAGCCTTTGTATGCATATCCTCATGGATGTTGAGTAGGGAATACCCCCCTAGGTTTTGCAGAGCCTAAAGAAGAAGAGGAGATAAAATATAGAGTCTATCTCCTACACTGTTGGCCCCTGGCCCAGAGATCCTGTTGATCACTGATGGCTACCTTGTAGGGAAATCTAGGAATAAGCATCCAGTCTGGGAAAAAGTCAACAGATCCTTCGGTGATAAAACATGGAAAAGATATGAGCATCTGAGTGTTAGGTTCCAAACAGGTAGAGCAGACTGTGGAAGAACTGACTGACAGAGTATCAGACTTCAATCCAGATGAGTAATTGATGTTGATCAAGCTATTTGAGGGATCATACAATATTGGCTAACATGATTGATGACTTCAATGTCTATGATTTTAATAAGCATCACATATCAAGCATGGATTCAGCTGACAGATCAGTAATTTGTAAATATCTTGAGTATTCTGGTTGCTGACTAGAAAGTTGTTGAAATCCTTGGTGCAGATATATATACCAGATGGATTCTAATATGAAAGAGTAAGTGTGTATAGATATGACAAAATAAACTGTGAAGAAAGGTAGAGATAAGTAAGGAAGCAACAAAACAAATCCGGTATGTGACATAGAAACAGCACTAGAACAGAGGAAGAATGAAGTACATCAGATTAGTATATTGTACCTAATCAAAACTAAACTCTAGCATTTGTAGATGCCTCTCATTAGTTCAAACACCTAGTTACCTTCTGTAAGTTCTGTAGACAGTGAGTCTCTTGTAGGCAATGTGCCTCTTCTGAGCAGTGTACTCAGGCAATGAGCCCTAATTGGCAAGTGCCATTTTGTACTTCCTATTCTTTTAATAGAGAATACAATCTTGGGTTAGTCACCCCATGGTTTTTCCCTTAACAGGGTTTTCCACGTAAAAATCCTTCTGTTATGTGTGTTGATTTTATTTCTGCTCTCATGATTATATATGCTTATATGTTTTGATGCTGCACAAATTATAAAAGGAAAAAGAAAGTAAAGATAATATAGATAACTGATTCACCCCCCCTCTCAGTTATCTACCTTGTTTCCAATAATTGGTATCAGAGCTATGTTCCTCTAAATAGAGCCTAACAATTTGAGGAAGATCTGGGAATCTCAATGGATATGTATGGTATGAAGGAACAACTTCAGTCTACCCTAGAAGATCTTGAACAATCCCACTCTAAAGTCAATAACTCGAGAGAAAGACTCAAACAAGTTGATGATTTCATAAATGAGCTAAAAGAAAAATTGAGTATCTCTATGAAAAAGAGAGAGGAACTTCTTCAAAAATTAGCAAGTCAGAGTGAAGCCAATGATACTAATGAAGATCTGAATGAGAAAAACAAGCTATGTGAGAAGCTATCAAAAGAAGTCATTATGGTAAGGCATGAGATGGAATCAGGTATTATGAGATTCACCCAAGAAATTGAAGAGAGAAGGATAATTGAAGATATTCTAAAACAATCCCTCAAGGAGAAGACAGAGGACTGCCACAAAATGGACAGAACAATTAGGCATCTTGAATCTGATCTTGAAGAAGCTAGAGATAATGAAGAACAACTTGAGAATTAGATAGACACTCTTAAACAAAATCTTCAAACAGAAAATGAATACAAATAGAAATTCAAGATAAGCTCAGCCCAACTTGAAGTTCTTCTTGAAAGCCAAAAGAGGGTAGATGATAAGCGTGGTGTTGTGTGGTTACACAACATGCCCCATTTTAACTTGGCAAAACAGGGACCCAACTTTTTGGCTTGGCTTGTGTTGTCTGTTTTCTGGCGGTTTGGTAAAAATGAGTCAAGTGCATCATCATCATGATATTCGATGAGGTTGGTCATCATCATGAGGTCAGTTTGTCAAAGTTCATATTTTGTTTCTATGACCTCATATTTAGAAAGAGCTTGAAATTCCATGCAGGTTTGCCTTTTACATCACCTGAAAATTCGTCCATATGTGGAAGTTATGCACAGTCAAAGTTTTGGTCAAACCTGATAATCGCAAGTGATCATCATATTTTTATATCCTCAGTCATGTTGTCAAGGTCATCATGATCTTGATCTATCACCTGATAAATTGGCATGCAGTCCCAATATCCGGACGTCAATCTTAGGTGATAGTGTGTTTTACCCGTCAAATGACCTTATGCGCATCGTGAGCATCATGTTTTGAGTGTAACCTGATATTTCATAACAACGAGCATCATGATATTATAACATCACCTGATATTATAATATCATGCTGATATTATAATATCACCCTACTTAGAAAATCCACCATCTGCATATTTGCATGCGCATGTCAAAGTCCTATCAGAGGGTCATCATCCTGATCTTTCAAGGGAGGGTCATATTTGCTGATATTCGCTAATATGATGATGACGTCATCATATCCTCCTGATTTCCTTTTGCATGATCATGATGATCACCCTATCTTTTAAGGGAGGGTGATATTCCATTCCTTAGCATGATCATATTTTAAATATCACCCTAGCACTAACCTGATGATGACCTCAACTCATCCTCATGCTCCGAAGGCAGAATATGATGGTTACGTTATCATGATATTACGTTATCATGATATTCGATGAGGAGGGTCATCATATTTTTATCTCCAGTCATGTTGTCAAGATCATCATGATCTTATTTGTCTACCCGATATTTCGTAATGTCCTCCTGCCGAGAAATATGACTTTTTGCAAATATCCTGATGACGTCATCCTAACCTGATAAACGAAGAAGCAAATATCAGGATGACATCATCATCACATTTCCCTTCGGCAGTATATTTTCCAAAACATGATCCGGTTCACGAATATGACGATGATGTCATGTTCTAAGTTTAACAAAAGGCCCCGGATATCCTGATGATCATCATCATCCTGGTCTTTCGAGAGGGTTACCTTGGCCGCAAAGGGGTCATATTACATTCACCACCTGATCATCTTCCTTAGGTGACCCGATATTACATTTATCCCCTGATCTTAACTAAACATGACGGTGACATCATCTTTTGCATTTTAATGAAGCCCGGATATGACGATGATGTCACCATCATAGTCCATTCCGCAGCAGCAGGATCATATTTCATATCCTCCTATTTTCCTTCGACATGATGATGATGATGATGTCTTTCTTTTCCCCAATATACAGAAGCGAAACATAACGGTTTCATCATCTGGACATTCGGGAGGGGGAGCATCATATTTCCAGAATATCATGCAAACGAAAGTTTTAAGTCTTGCTGTCAGCCTTATCTTGAGTTATCATGCCGATAGAACATGTCTTCCCGATGGATGGACATCATCATGATTTTTGGCATCGGTATAAGTTTAGCCGTTGGCCTAATGTAAAATTGTCATTCCGACAGTATGTTGTGATGCATGATCATATTTGAACCCGATATACAAGGAAATGGGCGGGAAAATGAAACGATGGTTGACCCGAGTGTTTTTTAACACTGTTTATGCATTTAGTGCATAATTTTCCACTGATTTGGAGCCCGATTGCCTGTAGCTGCACATTTTGAGGCATGTTTAATAAAATGTTTAAATTCCTGTTGTTTATCCACATGATGATGAACTTAATGTTTGTCTGTTTATTTGCAGGAAGTCATGATGCTGTTAGAGCTGTTGCTGAGCATTGTATGGTTGCACATGGAGGCAACATGAACCAGAAATGAGGAGGATATTGTCAAATATGATGTTTGCCAGCTGGAGACCTATAATGAGACACTGCAGGATAGAAAGAATAAGCTGGACAATAGCAGGGATAAGTATGAAGCGCACAAACACGCCATCATCAAGGCAAAGACTCAAGATGGCAGAGGAATAGATCAGGTTGTGCAGGCATACAAACAGATCCAAAGCAGCATGCAACCCCATATGCAACAGTGTCATCATCCGGATAGCGAAAGTTCAGAAAGTGATACACATGATGATGACCCGCATGCATCAGATGAAGAGCATGATGAAGATACATCATGAGGGGGGGAGTATCTTGCATATGCAGTGTAGATAGTTGCCAGCTGGCAACTTGTGCCTTTTTGTAAAATTGACAAGTCATGAAGTGATGACCGTTGATTTGTATTGACATATCTGATCCGTGGATCTTTTGTAACGGATTCCTCACCTTATTCTATAAAAGGTGGTGGAATGCCTTGTTATATTCATTCGAAACTTAATTGAAATTTGATTGTTGAAGTATTCAGGACTTATTTCAAAGCTGCTGTATATGTACATGTCTTTTGCATACTTAATGAAAGAGAAGAGTGTTTTGATTACAAATCTTCGTAAATCTTGAGTAATCCGTGTCTGAATTCTGGATATGTGCTTTGATTTGCTACATCCCTTGGAGTGCTCATCATGTTGCATGTATTATTTTCATTCATTATCCTCTGAAGTTTGCATCAACTGTATCTAGCTGTGGAATGTCCTGGTGAACATATGGTTTGATTTCTTCTCCTCATGACAGTATCAAGCATGTATGTGGATCAAAAGCTAAAGGTTCAACTTAATTAGAAGTATTTCCTTTAATTTCTTTCAATTTCAGAAAATCTCACTATCAGAATTGCAAATAAACTGATAATCTTAAGCAAACTACAGAGAAATATGCTGAAATCCCGTAGGTAACTGAAAATCATTAGCATATTTGAGTTAAATGCATGTAGTATTGAAAATATCATGCAAAGAATTGCAAATAATGGTAGAAATCATGCAAATATCAGCCTGTAGGCACATTATTTGACTAAATTCACAGTGCAGAGGTAGAATTGTTAGAGATTTATGCAGAGCAGACATATAGAGCAGGATATTTGGAGGAATAATGATGAACTTTACAGAAATACGTAAGGCCCTTGAATGGAAAACAGCAACGCACATCAACCACTGAGTAACGTCAGTAGATTAAGACCTAATCACCGGAGACTTGGGATCATGAATTCTTTGAATTCGCTGTATCTTTCAAGATGAATAAAGGTTAATGTGTACTTTTATTCTATGTTTGTTTGTGACTAACATCATGATCAACATGTGGTTTGGGATATGAGAAAGGTGAGAGCTCTAGATCTGGTCAGAAGAATTTTGGATCAGGAAATCAAAGAAACAGGCCTAGAAGACCTCCGGTAAGTCAACCAAATGCTCAAAGATATCCATCCTTCAATGGATACTGCTTCAATTGCAACAACTTTGGTCATAAAGCAAATCAGTACAGAAGGAGAATAAATCAGACTAATCCATCCTTCTCCAGACAATGTTTCAACTGCAAAAGGTATGGTCACAAATCTCATGAATGTAGAAATATGCAAATAAACAATTCATTTAATGGTAGATGCTTTGCATGCAATAGAATGGCACATATGGCTAATGAGTGCAGATTAGGAGGATATCAGTCAAATATGCAAAGAAATGTTGTTTGTTACAATAGCAATAGATTCGGTCATATTGCCAAATTCTGCAGAAGTAAAAATTAGGATAAAAAGGGTCCGGTACATCATAATCAAAAACAAGATAAGGGAAAAGGCAAAGTGAATGCAGATGAAGTTCAAAGGGAGATGAGCAAGATTTGGGTGAAGAAGAGTACAGAAAATGTTGGGGATGGATCCACACTAGAATCTGATGCTGATATTCCTTTCAGAAACTAAACAGATGAGCTCTGGCTCAGGGGGCGTCACAAAGAAAAATAATTTCCTCCAGCCAGTCAATTGGTGCCAAAATTTGGTACATGGAATGCTGCGGATTAAAGGGTTCTCAAAAAAATATCCAAATAACCCTCGGTAAAGATATGAAAGATTCGCTTGGAGTTTTGTAAGAGTTTAATCATCCAAGATTGATCTGGTTTGACAACCATCCTGTAAAGCAGGATTTTCATAGACAGATCTGGTATGATTCAAAATTGAAATATCTTGATTTACGGATCCATGTTATGATTGGAGGAAAGAAGATACATTGTCAATCATCACTAAAAATGATTCTAAGTGCAACACAGTGATACAAAAAGATCTCTCAGAATAAGGCAACTGGATAACTTAAGTTGTACATTTATTGCTAAAGGAAATTAGGGTTTGTGCAAGAATAAAAGGGTTCTTTCACTCATCATTTACACATTTGTATTCGAGAAAAAGAAAAGAAGAGCTCTGCATCAATTTTCTACAACTCTCTCAAAGATCAATTGCAAAATCCAATTCAACCAGCGATTTGTTCCGGCTCTTATTTTGAACCCTAAAGCATAAAAATGTACTTCCATTCTAAAAATCTCTCTCTGAATCTTTTGCAAAATGGCTACTCCAATGGTTGTTAAGATCACTAATAGGCTGTGCCCAAAATTCAACACCCCTATAAATCCCTAGAAGTTGATCCATTAGGCACTTTTTCTAGCATTCTGCATGGGGTATTGCACGTAGAAGGTGTTAGGGTCTACATCCACGCCAACATTGAGGAATTTGGAGAATCTAAGTTGATGGACATCTATCATAAACAATTAATAGATGAAAGTTTTGAACTCAAACCTCAATACAAGGCCCTCCAAGATAAGCACTTTGGACATTGCATCCACTTTCCCTATTTTGAAGAAGATGATTGTGTCCGGTATGTCCTTAGCAAAATTCATGATAATTTCATGTGGTTAATGAAGCCCTTCAAGATAACAAAAGATGTCATTAAGGCAGTAACTGGACTGTACTCATCCGGTGGGTTACCTGCACTCAAATCTGTCAAGAACTAGATAGTAAGTGAAGCTACCGAATCTAAGTTTGACAAGAGAGAAATGACCATAGAAGACATCACAAATCCAGATGTCAAATTTGCCTCAATGATAATTGGGTATAAGATCTATCATTCTAGCAGGAAGAATTCTGTGTCTGGGACTGCAATATATACATCATATCAGATGTTGAGGGAAAATACAAACTATGACCTATGTGATCTTCTTTTAAACCAACTATTAGAAAACTTACAGAAGATCAAGAAGGATAAGAACTCCTTCAAGTATGGTTGTTTAATACTATGCATATTCTTCTACTACATGAATGAGCTACCCAGATCAAGTGGTTGGGTTTGGCAAAATAACAAATTAGTTGTAATACAGATTAGAGACTATATGTATGGACTTGGTGATGCTAAGGCTCAAAGCACAGCACTCTGGGGATACTTTAATAACTTCCAAAGTATGATGCAAGCTAGAGAAAGGATACCTCAATCCATAGTAGAAAAATACAAGGATACAGTGTGTTTTATGGTAGATACTGAACAATGCCTAATGGAGGTAGTTGAGCCCAGAATAGTTTGGATAATGCCAATGGGATATGAGATCGATGAGAAAATCTTGGAGCTACATATTCAACACTTGTTAAGTCAGCCTAAGGGGCCTAAGGTAGAAAGGTTTGAAACCTTTCAAGAACTAAGTATAAAAATACATGTTGAGCTAAGACAACTGGAGATAAAGAGGAAAGTTAGAAGGGAAGTTGAGGAAATTGCCAAAAGATATGGCATATCAAAAGAGGTAGTAGATGCAAATAGAGAAAGAGTTGAAAGAGTTGAGAAAGAGAAACAAGAAGCAGAGAAAGGAAGTGTTCCGGTACAAACCTCCCAAACTAGATCCTCCAAGAGCTCTGCACCTGCCACTCCTAAGAGCTCAAAAGCTGCCAAACCGGAAGTCAAGACATCTGGAAAGGGTGAAAAGAGAAAAAAAAAAAAGCCACAAGGTCTTACACAAGTCACAAGGATGATGAAGAAATGGAGTCCGATGAGGAAGTTAAGAAAATGAAGAGGAAGTTAAGAAAATGAAGAAGAAGAAGAAAACATCTGGGGAATCCTCTGCTGATAAAAACAAAGAAGAAAAGGCAGAAGAATTTGTTGAAAATCCCACTATTTCCATTGATAATTTCATCAAGGCAGTCACTGTGGATGGGAATCTGTAACCAGTAACATAATTCTATGATGAATATAGTGATACTGACAAAAGGATCTTGGAAGAAGCTACAGTCAGGTACCTGAATATTTATAATAAAGCATTCATTGAAATCATTTCATTAATTCCCAAAAGTCTAGAGAAGGTACTTGAACTTAAAAAAGAGAATGCAAAGGGAAAAGACCTAGAGATTCAAGAACAGATAGCAATTCAACTCCATCCTTGTATTACTCCAAAGCAAATGAACATGATCTTTAAGGACTGCAAGGATGAATTCTGGAGCAAAGCAACAATGAATAAACTTATGCTTGGAGAAATTGACCAAGTAGCAAAAGAGACAAAAGACATCCTCCGAAATGCCTTCAAAAGATTCAATCTTCCTATTATAGAGGAAACAGAAGAAGAACCTTCCAACATGGATGTTGAAGGATTAAATGCAGCCAATGAAGAATCTTCTTATAAAAATATAGAAAGGTCAAAAGATATAGGTGAAGAGAAGACTAAGGACTTGGATTCCTCTATTCTGGAAGAGGAAGTTCATGAAGCAGTAAATACAGGTAACATCTCTCCTCCGGATCCCACTACAAACATTCCAGATTTTGAAATTGAAGGAGAAGGAAGAAAAGAAGAAAAAGTGAGTCAAGAAGAGGAGGAAAAGGGAAAAGAAGAAGAACAAACAAAGAAGACCTTTGATGACAATTCTGAGATTCCAAAAGAAAAGAAGACTCAGTCTCTAGTAAGAGACACTATAGAGGCAGTGAAGAAATTCTTGAACAAAGAGATGATGGAGATAGATGAACCTGAACTATTCCAAGGACCACTAAATTTTGATTCCCTCTCTTCAGTCCAAACAATGAAAATAGCATCTTTTACCCAAGCTAAAGAAAAAGAAAAACTTTTGAAATCTCACATGGAAGACTATGAGCTATTAGAGATTACATCCGGGATGCTGGAGAAGATCATGCCATCCTTTCAAAAGGATCCTTTGGCCTCTCCATCTGGTAACTTGAAATCTCTGGTAAACTTTGTTAGCACTCATTTTGATTCTTTATAAAAATTGGCAAAAGAAAAGGTCTAGAAAGAGTTTTTGGGAAAAAGATTCACTGAAGTATAGGGACTTATTGCTAATGATAGGAGGACCCTAGATATTGGGATAAAGAGCCTTGAAAATGCTCTTAAAGATGGTGGGGACATGTACAAATTTTGTCTATCTTGGTCTAAAGTGACTAAGGATATTGAAAAGAAGGTGAAAGAATAAGAAGGTAAACTGTCAAGTTTATCTTAGAGTTTTGATCCCCTCACTACATCCATAATGAATCAAGAATGCCAAGCTGTTGTCATTATAAATGAAATAAAGAGGCTGGACAAAGAAAAGAAGAATATAATAAATAGGATGAGTGAACTTAGAGCGATAATTATCCCTAAGTTAGAGGCAATGCATGAGGCCTTAATAGATGCTCAAACCACAGCCTGAACCAGTGATCCGACAGAAGCATATACATTTTTTTTGAGTGGTCACATCTCCATTTTGGACAGGATGAAGCAGAGTTGGGCCACAGAGTTTGTACAGTTGAAGACCACTTTTGTGGATATACTCAAGTATATGTAAGTATAACACGTATATACATACTTATGCGGCTATGTGTAGGTTAATTTTTGTAAATTTTGTTGTGCAGATTCCACCCTTTTCCATTGACATGAATGGGGAGTGAGGAGTAGTGAAAAAGTGTAATCTAGCTAAGGGGGAGCTCTGGTAAAATAGTGCATAAGAAAGAGCATCAGCCAAGGGGGAGTTTGCTACGACACTTAGTCATTTTTCACTAAGTGTTGCCATCAATGCCAAAGGGGGAGATTCTTGGCAAGAGACACTGTGTGGCTTCATGAGTGTTGTTATTGATGGCAACAAAGTCTATCCCACACATCCACAACACATAGTATGCCTTTACTGGAAGTCAAATTGAAGAGTGTTTTGGTCTAGTGAACAAGAATAGAGCATGCAACAAGGTCTGACAATCAGGTCTGGATCTCTCAGATGGTGTAACTCAGCAAGTTGCGGACTTGGACAAGTCAAGAGGAGTATCATGACTACTATATTCTAGAGATTGAGCCTTTGGTCATAAAACATGGAAAAGATATGAGCATCTGAGTGTTGGGTTCCAAACAGGCAGAGCAGACTGAGGAAGAACTGACCGACAGAGTATCAAACTTCAATCTGGATGAGTAATTGATGTTGATCAAGCTATTTGAGGGATCATACAATATTGGCTGACATGATTGATGACTTGAATGTCTATGATTTTGATAAGCATCACATATCAAGCATGGATTCAGATGACAGATCAGTAATTTGTAAATATCTTGAGTATTCTGGTTGCCGACTAGAAAGTTGTTGAAATCCTTGGGGTGGATATATATACCAAATGGATTCCAGTATGAAAGAGTGAGTGTGTATAGATATGACAAAATAAAGTGTGAAGAAAGGTAGAGATAAGTAAGGAAGCAGCAAAACAAATCTGGTATGTGACAGAGCAGCAGCACTAGAGCAGAGGAAGAATGAAGTGCATCAAATCAGTATATTGTGCCTAACTAGAATTGAACTCTAGCATTTGTAGATGCCTCTCATTAGTTCAAACACCTGGTTACCTTCTGAAGTTTTGTAGATAGTGAGTCTCTTGTAGGCAGTGTGCCTCTTGTGAGGAGTGTGCTCGGGTAGTGAGCCCTAATTGGCAAGTGCCATTTTGTACTTCCTATTCTTTTAACAGAGAATACAATCTTGGGTTAGTCACCCCATGGTTTTTCCCTTAACAGGGTTTTCCACGTAAAAATCCTTGTGTTATGTGTGTTAATTTTATTTCTTCTCTCATGATTATATATGCTTATATGTTTTGATGTTGCACAAATTAGAAAAGGAAAAAGAAAGTAAAGATAATAGAGATAACTGATTCACCCCCCCTCTTAGTTATCTACCTTGTTTCCAACAGATAGTCACCCTTTCTTGTCACACCATTTAGTTTATAACAAATGTCTAATCAAGGGTGCCTTTAAAATACTATAACATATCTCAGTATATGTAAATTATATAAAAACCATATATATATTTATCATCATCATCCTATATAAATTTTGTCAATTTGTCCAAAATCTCTCCTATCCCTTGATTTAGTTTTCTTTTAATCTCTCGATGGTTTGTATTTTTTTTGGATGATGGCTTTATTTCTATGTGGAGATTGGGGAACCCTTCTTCTGGGAGTTCAAACTAACTTATTTTGCCTTGCTGAACAAGGATAGTGGGGAATGGGTCATATTGATGTTTCTCCATACCAATGAAAATTGGTCACGTAGGACAAGATACCAAGTAATCAAATTGGCGTATGCAGAAGAGTTTTTGACATTTATTTTTTTGATTGGGATTTAATAAAACAATTGGTCCCAAACCCCAAGGAGGGAGAGTTAGGTTTTTGAGGGAAAAGAAAGAGAAAATGGAGAAAAGGAGGCTCTCTGAGGGAGCTGGGGGGCCGAGTTTTTCTTTGAGTGCAAAGGGAGTTTGAAGGGGAAAGAAGTGGGGAATGTTTACTATTGGGGGCATAGAGAGCATAGTTGGGGTCTTGCAGGGTGTGATGAGGGAGGCACAACCTCTGGCATGGGCACAGAAGAAACACAAGGAGAGATGAGGAAGGGGGCTCTCTCTGAGTGGTCGCAGATCCTTCAAGGGGGAGATGGCTCCTCTATTTTGGAGTATGTGTGCATAAGGGAAGGGCAGAACTAGAGTCTGGCAAAGTGGGGATAACGAGATGGATGCTGGGTTAAGCGTCCATGAAGAGGGAAAGGTTTTCCTCTAATTTTTTTCATGCTCTCAATAATGTTAATTTTGTAGCTTTTCTATTTCAATGAAGGGCAGAAAACAATCTTAAATAATATTCTTGTGGTCTTTTTTTTTGTAACTACTGTATACCCATTGATCTAGGAGTTCCAAGAATGAAACAAACAAAAAGATTTGTTGTTGCTTTTAAATGTCAAATCATCTTCAAGTTCGTTTACTTCACTGAACTCTACCATACTAGTTATTTCTGCCTTTAGCCATAGTTCTTTTCTATCACTTAGTGATAGTCTATTTTTACAATCTATCAAGGTAATTATCAAATTTTGCCACACCCATTATTCCACCTTTCCCTATACTTCTTCACTATCACTAAGTGACAGTTTAGTTTCAAATCTATATTATAGCCTGTAAGATTTTGAGGGATTTTGTGGGATTTTGTGGGAATCAACAGTTAATGTACCTTGTGCACGGTTTTGCATTTTTACATATATGTTTATTGGGCAATTAAAATGACAATATCTATCAATTCCTCTATCCTTGATGTGTTTATAGGAATGCTTGATTGTGGAGTAGGGAATTCCATTAGTCGGGTTAGTGTCCCTTTTTTAAAGGTTGTTTTTTATTATTATTTAAAAAGGTCTTGTCTTAAGATTTAGTTTTAGTCTTATTCATGAGTGACAATGTTTAATTATATTTATGTAAATTCATAATTTCCCCCTTAGGGATGTGAGTCATGGATCCACGACTTCATTATATATTTTTTAAAACTAGCTATGCTTAGTTTAACTTTTTATCAAGATAGATTTAGGTCAAACTGGAAACTTGGAGTTTGGAAAACATGTAGTTGGTCTTACATTGCGGTATGGGTTGAGGGATAAAAATCTATGTGCTCGTTGTTCCATTTGGATGTTCTTTGAGTTTGTTGATTCAATGATATCATAATTAAATTTATGTGAACTATCGCGTCTTGGTGAATCTTGGAAACTTCATGTATTGTGAAATTATATTTGTATCCTTTATGATGAGTAAAAAGTCCCTTATTTTTTTAAAAATGAGAGACCCCTTCTATGTATTACCATTCCATTTCACTGCCCTACATATGTTTATTCGACAGGATGATGTCATACTTTACTTTTGTGGTTATATCATGTTAGTGGAATAATTGATTAGCATGCATTAATGAGAGGAATGTATTATGGCTTGGGAGTCAACCCTTTCTCCTTAGTTTGCATTTGAACAAATGAATAGTGTGCTTGTATAGAGAGATTTTATGTTTTGAAATTTAAATATATTGGTGTTCCTCGTATTTACCCTTTACCTTCTCTTGCTTGTTTGGGCCAAGAGTTTCCTTGGTGAGATATGCTTTGGGAATTTGTTTTGTGTGTTTTTGAGTATTGAGTTGCTCAAGTTCCACCGATCACCCTTGGTGATGTGTTTGGCTGAGCGTACGTCTCATGGTTAGTATTTGTGGTTAGTTTTGGGGATTTCTTGAGACCTTGTTATGTGTGAGTTTGACCATGTCTGTGGTGGTTCCATGATCTCCTCTCTTCATAGCTCGGGGGTTGCCTAGGGCACAATAGACATTTAGTGCGCTTGATGATGGCAATATGGTTGGGAGGTGGGTAGCATCCCCCATTGGTCTCCATTCAGACGACCTTTTGATGACTTGGCAAGATCCTTGTGTTGTACCACTATGATGTAATCATGTTGATCTTTGTTCCGTAGGGCACCTTGATTGTTATTATTTTTATGTTGTATTAATAATACTCTTGTAATTTAATCTTTGAAGCGTGATCCTCCCATGTTTGGGAAGAAGCCTTCACCTTGTAAATTGAAATTTATTTGGTTGAAGGATTTAGCGTGGTAAACGACCTTAGTTTTTCCTTATTATTTAATATATTTGTCAAGATCTGTGTACTTCATTAATGATGTTGTGGTTTGTGATTAGTGATAGATTCAAAGCAATTTGGCTAGATTTTCTCATAATGCTCTTGTGTGTTTGAATGATTAAAATTGTATATTACCTCCTTTGGTGTTTAAAAGAAAGTATGTAATGTTGGTGGAAACTTGACCCTTGTCATTCTCATAATGTTCTTGTATGATAGATTGAACAAAATTTGTGTCTCACCTACTTTTGAATATTTTATCCTATCTAGAGTTGAAATTATGTTGGAATTACTGCTTTCTATATTGATGTATGTTTTCGACATTTTATGTTGGTTTTCCTTGGTTGGTGTCACCTAACAAGGTGTCATGGATGTCTCATCTTGCACCTTGTTTGCCTTCCCTACCTTGGTGTGATGAGGTTTTAGGGACAGGTGGAAATTTTTTTGGTTGTTCATGTCATGACCACATGGCAAATGTGGACATGACATGTGGTTTGTTGTGTCATGCCCACACGATAAAAGTGGGCATGATAGATACAAGGCTAACCAATCTAGATCAAGGATGAATGGAAGGAAAAATGGTCAAAGAAATGTTGTATGCTTCAATTGCAACAAGCCTAGACATATTGCAAGATTCTACAGAAGTAAGAATATGAAGAAGGATATTTAGGCAGAGATGAAGAAATCGGTACAAAAGCTAGATCTGGTAAAAATCAAGAAAGAGATGAACAAGATTTGGGTTAAGAAGGAAGTACATGAAGTCAAGAATGAGTCCACACTAGACTTGGTGTAGGTACTTCCTTCAGGAAGTAAATTGGGAGCTCTAGGTCAAGGGGAGCTTAAATGAAAAATCCTATTCCCCTAGCCGGGAAAGTGGTGCTGACATTCAACACGAAGGTATAAGCTAGAAAACAAGATAATAGAGCTTTTGAAGAAGATTTCAGTAGAAAAGAATCTAATGCAATGGATTGTAGAACAATTTAGATCAACTATGGATGGCAGAGTAAGAGTTTGACATCTTTTTAAATCAACATTTATGATGATTAGGTTTTGATGAAAAAGGGTTAAAAGGGAATTCATTTGAAAGGAAATCACATTCCATTCAAATCCTCAAGTGTCTAAGGAGATCTGAGAAGTGAAGCTTAGGCAAATGATGCAGAGGAAAACGCAATAGAAGCTTACAAATGGGAAGGAGGAGTCATTAACACAACTAGCATGTTAAAATCCTGGACATGCAGTATGTAATACCTATCGGCTTATCATCATCATCATATTTCTTACTAACACAGACAGCATCATCATATTTTGAAGAGGCATGAAATATCCTCCTGCTAACTACTGTTCACTTCCTTATCGCCTTTCACCTTTCGCCTATCAGCAGCATCATGATACTCGACTATCAGCAGCATCATCACATTCGGCAAGCACAAACATCCTCCTGATGTTCACTGTTCATCTTACCGCCAAACTCTATCTTCATCATCATGATGTTTAGCATCATCTTCATCAACAGGATATAAAATATCCGGTTCCTCCCATATATCTTGATGACGACAACTTCAAGCACCTTTCCTTCGATGCTTACGTCACCCCGATATCTGACTACTCAAACAACAGCATCAGGATATGACTTATCCGGTCATATTGAAACATCTTGATGATGATACTCAACTTTATGCCGATGACTTACGCCGATGCCAAGACACTTAGCGACAGCAGGATAAACTTGCATAGGGTGATATTCGCAATATCCTGATGATGATGACGTCACTTGCACCCGATGATGATGTCAATGCACCTGATGGTGATGTCAACAGGATATAAGACACTTATATCCTCCGCAACATGATAATGAATATCCGGTGACCTTTTCAATATCCTGATGATGACCTTTCCGGTCCTTAGCCAAAAAGTGAACTTTCACTTCTGCATGCGATAGCGATATGCGGATGATGGATACACACAAAAGATGAACCTGACGATGATATACACACTGAGTATATATCTGACTTATATCATCCTGATGCATTCAAAACATACAATCTTCGTCAGCTTCATAACTCGATCCGGATAGCGATATACTCGTAGATGATGATGCGATTCACTCCGTCTGGAAAAGCACATGTAGCTCCCTGTATATCCGTCAGCTGCATGCAAACTCACAGAACTGCACAATTTTACAAAGAAAACATGATGATCAGGCCGGATCACCTTCAGATCAAAACTTAACAGTTTATCTTCCTAAATCCTAGCACATGAGGATGCTAGGTTGATTCATAGCATGCTACCAATCGATCTCCCACACAATGAAATGCATAAACAGAAAACTAAAATACAACCTAAACTAACATGCATGACCATTCCACCGATTCACAGAATCAACCGGTGGAAGGGTTGAAAGAATCCATTAACCTGTAATCAGAACAGAAATCAAAACATAAACAGCTGATAAACCAGATAATGCAATTGATGAGATCTTATTTAGATGAAACACAAATGTCCTGTTTCTACAATACTATCGAACAACAATGTTTCACAATGTCTGGACTGATCTCTGGATCTCACTCAATCACTAGTACAACATAACATAACTACTACTCTGATCTTTTTCTCTCTGCTACTCTCTCTGATATGATCTCAAACCCTAACTGATCTGAGTTATTTATAGCAATATCCTACGAGTACTACCAACTCGATTCCCAGTGGCTGGGAGCTTCCAAGCGGCTGGGAGAGGACAGCTCATACTACCTGATCATGAGCTCTAACTGCCTGCACACTCTCCTAGGCTGATCTAATACATATGCATTGGTCCAATGGACCTTATTACATTATGAAGTCAAACATGCTAAAAATAGACTAATGTCCTGTCATGCGGACAATGAACCTATATCCTGTCTTTTAGGGGTGCTCCTGCACCATACTCCCCAGAAGAAGAAATCTCAAGTCCACTTGAGATGAGAGTATGAAGATCTGCACCATGTTTCTGGATCTGCTCTTTAGTCATCCAGACTGCTTTAGAATTAGGTTTTCCCTTCCAAGAGACTAGATACTCCAAGTACTGTTTGTTCCGGGTCTGTTTGACCACTCTGGTGTCCAAAACCTTCTGCAACTGTGGAGGATCATGCTTGGGAATGTTATCATGGACTGTATCCTATAGGAGATCCTGATCTGCATCTGGATAAGACTTGTATGGAGTTAAATCACATACATTGAATATAGGGGACAAACCAAGATCAGGGGGGTTGTATCGCATAAGCATTCTGTCCATGCTTGTGCAAGATCTGACATGGTCCAACTTTTCTCTGCATAAGTTTAGTATATTTTCCCTTAGGAAGTCCGTCCTTCTTCAAATGAACCCATACCAAATCTCCAACATCAAATTGTACATCCTTCTTCTTTTTATCAGCATATTCCTTATACTTCAAGGTGGTTTGTTGTAGTTGGGTCTTGACTTGATCATGAACCTCTTTGATGGCTTCTGCAAAAGCTTCTCCTTCTGCACTAATAGGGTCTACTGTAGGTAGATCTCTCAATTCCAAAATTCCTCTTGGATGCACACCATAAACTATCTGGAAAGGTGATTTCCCTGTGCTCCTATTGACAGTATCATTATAGGAAAATTCAGCTTGAGATAGAATATTATCCCACTTTTCTCCATGTTGTTTTGTCAAACATCTAAGCAAATTTCCTAAGGAACGGTTCACTACTTCAGTCTGTCCATCCGTTTGAGGATGATATGCAGAGGAAAAAGACAAATTTGTTCCAAGTTTCTTCCAAAGAGTTCTCCAGAAGTGACCAATAAACTTCACATCCCTATCTGACACTATGCTCAATGGCAATCCATGGATCCTGACAATCTCCCTGAAAAACAAATCTGCAATGTATGAAGCATCAGCAGTGGTTTTGCATGGCAAGAAATGTGCCATTTTGCTGAATCTATCCACTACAACAAAAACACTGTCAAACCCTTTCCTTGTCCTTGGTAAACCCAAGACAAAATCCATACTTATGCTTTCCCATGGTCTGGAAGGAATGGGTAAGGGCTGATATAAACCTGCATTAGTCGACCTGCCTTTAGCTTTCTGACATATCACACATGTCTCTACAAACTTTCTGACATCTGATTGTAACTTAGGCCAAAAATAATGTCTTCGGACAAGATCAAGAGTCTTATCTAGACCAAAATGACCTGCCATAGCTCCACAATGTTTCTCCTTAATGATGTTTAACCTCATAGAACACCTTGGAATACATAACTATCCACCTTTGAACAACAATCCATCCTGAATCAAAAATTCAGAGAATTCAGCATGATATTTCTCTCCAAAAGAAGTACATACATGATATATCTCCCCAAAATCTTCATCAATCTCATACATGGTCTTTAGTGAATCAATGCCAACACTTTCTAACTGAATCTGGTTGACTGTTAGAACTCTCCTGCTCAAAGCATCTGCAACTTTATTCTTGACTCCTTTCTTATGCTTCAATGTAAAAGTAAACGCTTGTAAGGTTTCTACCCATTTCATGTGTCTGTGGTTCAGCTTTTCCTGGCTGTTTATGAAACTCAGAGCTTGGTTATCTATGAATACTATGAATTCCTTTGGCATCAAGTAATGCCTCCATTTCTTGAGTGACTAGACTAAAGCATACATTTCCAAATCATATGAGGAATACCTCTTTTTAGCATCATTGAGATTCTCACTGAAAAATGCAATAGGTCTACCTTCTTGGCTGAGTACTGCTCCAATGGCCATGTGACTGGCATGACATTCCACCTGAAAGATTTTGTTAAAGTCTGGAAGTGCAAGGGCTGGCTGCTGTGCCACCTTCTTCTTCAATGTTTCAAAAGAATCATCTGCTCTGTGAGTCCAAACAAATCTGCACTTTTGTCCTCCTTTGATGGTATCAAGCATGGGTGCACAAATATGACTAAACCCTCTTATAAACTTCCTGTAGAAGGTTGCTAACCCATGGAAACTTCTGACATCATTCATAGTCTTTGGGGTTGGCCAAGACAATATGGCACTTACCTTCTCCTTATCCATTTGTAACTTTCCTTGTGAAATGACAAAACCCAAATATGTGATCTCCTCTTGCATGAACAAACACTTGTCTAAATTTATCATCAGCTGCTCTTCATGTAACCTCTTAAGAACCAAATCTATGTGTCTGAGATGTTCTTCTTTTGTGTTGCTGAAAATCAGAATGTCATCTAGATATACTATGACAAACTTACCAATGAACTCTTTCAAAACCTCATTCATCAACCTCATAAAAGTACTAGGTGCATTAGATAAACCAAAAGGCATAACCTTCCACTCATATAACCCTTCATTAGTTTTGAATGCTGTTTTCCATTCATCTCCTGGCCTAATCCTGATCTGATGATATCCACTCTTTAGATCTATTTTTGTAAAATACTTAGCACCTCCCAAACAGTCAAGTAAATCCTCTATCCTAGGGATTGGAAACCTATACCTGATTGTGATCTTGTTAATAGCTCTGGAATCTGTGCAAAGCCTCTAAGTACCTTCCTTCTTTGGTGCTAGTACAGCTGGTACTGCACATGGACTTAAACTTTTCCCAATCAGACCTGAATCCAATAATTCTTCAATTTGTCTGGCTACTTCTGCATTCTGTTCTGGAGTTAGCTTATAGGCTGCTTTGTTTGGAAGTGTTGATCCTGGAATTAAGTCTATGCAGTGACTAATATCTCTGACAGGTGGTAGGGATCTTGGCATTCCCTCTGAGATGATACCTTTGTACTTATCCAATAGCTCTTGGATAGCTGGGTCTATGAACCTTTGCTTTTTCTCTTCCTTGACTTCTTGCTGCTGTTCTTTATTCACCTTCATACATGGGATTAGGGCATATGCAACTACACCTTCTGCTGCTACTTCTTTCATGAACTATTTACCTTCCATCAGCATGACCTTCACCTCTTTTCCTTTAGATTTCTCCTCCTTCTCCGTCAATGGTAGTAACTTTATAACCTTACCATCTTTAGTGATTGTATAGGTGTTTCTAACACCATCATGTTGTGCCTTCAAATCATACTGCCATGGTCTACCAAATAAAAGATTGCAAGCATCCATCATGGTAATGTCAAACAACAACTTATCCTTATATGCTCCAATCTGAAATTCTACCCAAGCCTGCTCTTCTACAATTGTCTACTGACCTTGGGTCAGCCATGAGACTTTATATGGGGATGGGTGAGGCAATCTCCTAAGCTTAAGCTTTGTCACCATTTCTTCAAACACAAAATTTTCAGTAGAACCAGAATCAATCAAAACTTTACATGCCTTACCTCCTGCCTTGCAAATAGTCCTGAAAAGAGACTTTCTTTGAGGGGATTCTTTGTCAGGTACCTTCATGGTAGTCACTGTTCTCCTCATCATTAGAGACTCTCCACTTTCTGGGTATCCATAATTATCAGGAGCATTCACACTCTGAAAAGAATTAGAGCCTGTCATACTTTGATTATCAGGTTCTTGGATCAGATTTGTTCTCCTTTCTCCTGTTGAGCTTGTGGCCTTTTCTGGACATCTGCTGGCTATATGGCCTTCTTTGTTACAGTTATAACATCTGATGGATCCTCTGCCCTGGGATCTTCCTCTGAAAGGTCTTCTACCTCTGAAGTTTCCTTGCTGACTATAATTTTCCCACTGGTTCTGACTATTGTTTCCCTTACTATTGTCATGACTGGATTCTCCTTGATATCCATGTCCATGTCCTCTACCTCTAAAAGGACCTCTTCCACCCCTTTGTTGTCTTCCTCTTCCTCTATTGTGTTGTTCTTGTTTTCTCTTTAACTTCTCTTCCACTTTCAATGCCAACTGAAAGCATTTCTGAACTGTATCTGGATTATGCAGACTTAAATCTTCCTGAATGTTGAACCTCAATCCATTAAGGTATCTGGGTACCTTCTCTTCTTCACTTTCCTTTACCTTTGTTTTCATACAAAGTTTCATGAATTCTTCTATATATGAGCTGACATCTAGCTCCTTCTGCTTCAGGTTTTGCTTCCTCTTGTGTAATTGGATACTGTAATCCAATGGGACATAAGCTTCCTTTACTAACGCCATCATTTTCTTCCATGTAGTGACTCTACGCTTTCCTTCCTGTACTCTATCATCTTGGAAGAAATTCCACCATGTCAAGGCAGCTTCTTTCATTTTTGACTGGGCTATTCTCACCCTCTGTTGTTCTGGTATCTCCTCTGTTTGAAAGAAATTGTTCAAGGAGTCTATCCACTCCATCACTGAATCAGGTTCCATCTTTCCTGTAAACACTGGCAAATCCAATTTCACATCCATGGTTCTCCTCTCCATGGCAATGAGGGCGTTCAACAGTGGTCTCTGGTCTGCAGGAACGACATCCTCGTTCCAACTAGGGATCTCTTCTTCTTCCCTATCTTCTTCTCTACCAGAACCTACTCTACTCCTCAACTTCTCTAACTCATCCTTCAATTCCTGATTCTGAGCCTTCACGGCGTTGCTCTCTGCAATCTGTTTCTTTACCAGAACTGCCAACTCAACGTTGGTCATCCTTGCCGGAATCTCAAATGTTCCTTCTTCACCTGACATCCTGCTATATCCTGATCTTTTCCAGAAGATCCTTCCTTTGCTCTGATACCACTATGATGCGGAGGAAAACGCAACAGAAGCTTACAAATGGGAAGGAGGAGTCATTAACACAACCAGCATGTTAAAATCCTAGACATGCAGTATGTAATACCTATCGGCTTATCATCATCATCATATTTCTTGCTAACACAGACAGCATCATCATATTTTGAAGAGGCATGAAATATCCTCCTGCTAACTACTGTTCACTTCCTTATCGCCTTTCGCCTTTCGCCTGTCAGCAGCATCATGATACTCGACTATCAGCAGCATCATCACATTCGGCAAGCGCAAACATCCTCCTGATGTTCACTGTTCATCTTACCGCCAAACTCTATCTTCATCATCATGATGTTTAGCATCATCTTCATCAGCAGGATATAAAATATCCGGTTCCTCCCATATATCCTGATGATGACAACTTCAAGCACCTTTCCTTTGATGCTTATGTCACCCCGATATCCGACTACTCAAACAACAACATCAGGATATGACTTATCCGGTCATATTGAAACATCCTGATTATGATACTCAACTTTATGCCGATCACTTACGCCGATGCCAAAACACTTAGCGACAGCAGGATAAACTTGCATAGGGTGATATTCGCAATATCCTGATGACGATGACGTCACTTGCACCCAATGATGATGTCAATGCACCTGATGGTGATGTCAACAGGATATAAGACACTTATATCCTCCGCAACATGATAATGAATATCCGGTGACCTTTTCAATATCCTGATGATGACCTTTCCGGTTCTTAGCCAAAAAGTGAACTTTCACTTCTGCATGCGATAGCGATATGCGGATGATGGATACACACGAAAGATGATCCTGACGATGATATACACACTGAGTATATATCTGACTTATATCATCCTGATGCATTCAAAACATACAGTCTTCGTCAGCTTCATAACTCGATCTGGATAGAGATATACTCGTAGATGACGATGCAATTCACTCTGTCTGGAAAAGCACATGCAGCTCCCTGTATATCCGTCAGCTGCATGCAAACTCACAGAACCGCACAATTTTACAAAGAAAACATGATGATCGGGCTGGATCACCTTCAGATCAAAACTTAACAGTTTATCTTCCTAAATCCTAGCACATGAGGATGCTAGGTTGATTCATAGCATGCTACCAATCGATCTCCCACACAATGAAATGTATAAACAGAAAACTAAAATACAACCTAAACTAACATGCATGACCATTCCACCGATTCACAGAATCAACCGGTGGAAGGGTTGAAAGAATCCATTAACCTGTAATCAGAACAGAAATCAAAACATAAACAGCTGATAAACCAGATAATGCAATTGATGAGATCTTATTTAGATGAAACACAAATGTCCTGTTTCTACAATACTATCAAACAACAATGTTTCACAATGTCTGGACTGATCTCTGGATCTCACTCAATCACCAGTACAACATAACATAACTACTACTCTGATCTTTTTCTCTCTGCTACTCTCTCTGATATGATCTCAAACCCTAACTGATCTGAGTTATTTATAGCAATATCCTACGAGTACTACCAACTCGATTCCCAGCGGCTGGGAGCTTCCAAGCGGCTGGGAGAGGACAGCTCATACTACCTGATCACGAGCTCTAACTGCTTGCACACTCTCCTAGGCTGATCTAATACATATGCATTGGTCCAATGGACCTTATTACATTATGAAGTCAAACATGCTAAAAATAGACTAATGTCCTGTCATGCAGACAATGAACCTATATCTTGTCTTGTAGGGGTGCTCCTGCACCAGCAAACCCAAGTATTCAACAATTGGTACAAAGAAACCCTAACCGAAAACAAAAGGTATTTACATCTCTCTCTTGAAAAAGTTCTATGTTGAGTCAGTAAAGATGTCTACTCCTCAAGTAATAGAGATTATTGAGATGCCCCAATCCAAATTCTAGAAACACCCATTCAAATCGCCAGAAACCAATCTAGATGGTACATTTTCTGAGGTTCCACATGGGGTTATGTACATAGAAGACATTAGAGCATACATACATGAAAACTTGGAAGAATATGATCATATCAAGTTAGGTCAAATATACTTGGATGGGTTGACAAATGATAATTTTGAATTGAAAGAATAATATAGTGCTCTGCATGAGAAGAATTTGGATACCTGGTTGGATTTTCCAATATTCTTGGATGATGCTTGGGTTAGGTATATTTTGAGCAAGATTCATGATGAGTTATTTTGGCTTAATGTACCTTATATGATAATAAAGGATGTCATTAAGATAGTCACCGGCATGTGTTCCACTGGAATAGTTCTGATATTAAAGTCTGTGAAGAATAACATTGTGATGCAGTTGACCGGTGCCAAGTTTGACAAAAGGGCACTAATAGTGAATGATATTGAAAATACGACAGTAAGGTTTGCCTCAATGGTGATTGGTTATAAGGTCTACTTCTTCAACAGGGAGAATTCAGTCTCAACAACTGCTATACACATAGCATATGAAATGGTAAAGAACAATGCAGACTATGACCTATGTGAATTTTTATGGCAACAATTGTTGGAGAATTCGGAAAGGACAAAAGACACAAAATACCTCTTCAAGTATGGAAATATAATCATTTGTCTATTCTTCTTTTTTTGAAAGGAGTTACCAGGTATGGACAATATTGGTTGACTTGATCACTCACTAGTAGCAGTATAGATTAGAAATGATCTACATAGTTTAGGAAATGTTGATAAACAAAATGCAACATTATGGGTTTATTTCAAGAATTTCCAAAAGAAAATGTAGGTTAGGGCTAGGATCCCTGAAAAGGTTGTGAATAAATATGAAAAGGACATTGTATTTATAGTGGACAAAGATAAATGCCTTATGGAGGCTGTAGAATCTAGAACTGTGTGGGTCCCAACCATGGGATATGAAGTCATAGAGGACATCCTAACTGGTTTTGCAGACCTGATGTTGAGCAAACCAAAAGATCCTAAGGAGGAAATATTTGGAAAATTTGAAAAATTATCTCTCAAAGTCCATTTGCAACTAAAACAACCTGAAATCAAGAGGAATACAAGAAAGTGGGCAACTGAGTTTGTTAAAAGAAAAGGATTTATAGATGAACAAATAAATGAAGCAAGAGCCAAGGTAGAGGCATCCAAGGCTACAAGTGCTCTGGAAGGACAAATATCAAAAGCTCTGAAGAAGAAAGAAGAGAAATCTAAGAAACAAAAGCCTACCTATAGCTCTGGAAGGAGAACAAGAGTTGTATACACCTAAAAATGACATGACTCTACTTAAATAAATATTTTAAATATTTATTTCACCTTCATATTCCTCTATCAATAAATAAATAAATTTATTTATTTATTTGATTCACCTCCTCCCATTTAATTAAATAAATCACATTTATTTAATTAATTAATCTACATCAACTTTATTCTTCTAAAATAATTAAATAATTTTAATTATTTAATTAAATCTTTTATTCTTCCAAATTTAAATAAAGTGCAATTTTATTTAAATTAAATCTAAAATCTCCAAACATAAAATATAATTAAATATTTTATTTATTCTTCCAAATTATCTACAAGTAATTAAATAAATCTATTTATTTAATTATGCTTTCTTATCTTCTAAAAAATCTTTAATATCTTCTAAAAATAAATTCTTCTTGTCATGCAAAAAGCAAAAGCTGAGTTAACTAATTTAAAGCAAATCCATTTCATCAACAAAGCTCTTAAATTAGAAAAATATATTCTAATTTAAGAAATTAAAACTCATCCTCATCAAGAAAGCAGTTAACTCAACAAAGCTTCTTTTTGAATGACACATGTCGTTCTACTATCTGCGCACGTTCTCTCGAACATCCTCCTCCGTTGATCTTCTTATTTCTTCTCAACCATTGATCTTCTCTCATACAAATCTATAAATACAACCCTCTTCTTCTATCATATCATATCCATCATTCAAGTAAACTTATGCTGTAGAAACCATAGCATGCCATTGGCACCCCCACTATCATCATTACATCTATCCATCCACTTCATAGTGTGTTGAAGCTCATCTTTATCACACCAAGTATTAGAGCCATTTCTCCTTGTCATCTTGAGGAATTGAAGCAAGGAAGCAAGCTTCTTGAGGGCCATTTTCATCACCAAAAGATCAAGAAAGAATAGGCGAGCAATGGAAGTTGAAATGTAAAAGGTTGTAAGTATCATTGTTTCTTATTTTAAATCTCCTTTTATCTTCATATTCCATTGATGTTTGGGTTTTTATTATTCATTTGATTATTCCCATTTTTACCCTTACATTTCTGGCACCCACCGTGGGGCTCTTGCCCCTAATCTAACCAAAAATTTGAGTTTCAAGTGACAGGTTCTGTACAGGTTTCCATACAGGCTTCTGGCAGGTTCAATCAGTGCATCTGAGCAATCTCTTGGTGCATCTACAACCTATTCCGGCACATACATCCTCCAAACTGGTGCATCTAATCATTATTCTAGCGCTTTTACAACTACAGTGCATACATCCCCTGTTCCAGCGCTTTTACCTCCTATTCCGGTGCCTACGTAATTCTGGTACATGCACCCTCTGACATGGTGCTTTTATACTATTTTATGGTGCATTTGTTAAATTAACACATTTGTATCATCTTCCTATGCTTTTGACACCTATCTTAGCTCATCTGTAAAAATGAGACTTACAGCCTTTGTTTCTACGTATTCAAACTGTATAGCGGCACTTTTGATTTCTCACTGTGGTTTTTAGGATTTATTTTGGATTTTTCTGATTAATAATAACACTTGTTTTGTAGGATTAGGAGCTGGATAGATCATTTAGCTGCATTAATTAATTCACTTAGATTAATTAGAGGAAAAAGTAATAAAAAATGCATGCATGCAACTCTCACGTAGTTCTTAACTAGGAGGATAGTAACTGAACCACTGCTATCTTTGCATATTGCTATCTGTCTTAGTTAGAACATTGCTATCTCATAAATGGGAATGAACATTGCTATCTTTTAAACACTTCAAAGTTAACAAATGTGTGAGTGCCCAAGTAGATAGCACATTTAGTTTTTCTCTTTTTAACTAGGTTTAGATTAACCATTGTCTTCTATGACTATTGAATGACAATAGGCTTATGCTCTCCCCTTTACTAGGTGACCAGAATGCCAGACTTGTTATTCCCTTTGTATAACCTTTAGAGGGGCCTGCCCTTGGATGCTCCCTTGTCCAAGTGGGAATGACCTTGAGTGGAAACAGGCTAAATCCAAGCCCTACCAAACCACTTTAAATAAACTATGCTTGAGATGAAAGCTTCCTACAACGAGTGTTGTTGTGTTACACCGACGACCAACCTCCCCCAAAACTCTCCAAGGCATAACCCTTGGAGGCTAGGAGACCCCTTAACGGAGAGTAGTGCCACCGCACGTGTAACCACTTGAACGGTTGCCTTGACTACTTAGCCACTTATTTAGTATACCAAAAACCTTTATTTGTTGACACAAAAGGTGGAGCCTTTGAAGTGGCCCTAATTCATGTGATTCTTAGTAGAGGTAGCAGGCACAATCCTAAGGTTCAGTGGGGGTACGAACCTAAGGAAACATGGATCTGGTATGCGTGAGAAGTGAGTGCCGCGGAGGGGAGCCGGTGCTACCAGATCCTAGAGCTACACTCTTTGAATATGCACAGCCAGGGGATTCGACAAATACTGTCCTATCTAGCCTAGGTTGTACTTATTTTTGTGTCAAAAAGTCCAAAAATACAAAAAAAATAACAAAGGATAAAAATGATGAAAACTTCTATGCACTTGCTGTGTCTTTTTCCATAAATTGAAAATCAAAATTCTCAAAAAGACCAAATTTTCAAACCAAAAATAGAAATTTTTTGAAAAATGTGCCCAAAACTCTAAAAAAACAAGCTAAAAACCAGAACGGTGCTTTTGCTGCAACCTGTAGCACATTTGATTAGACTCGCAGTGCATTTGCTATCTATTGCAGCACATTTAAAAATTACTAGAGTTACGCATTTGCTTCGACCTATGGAGCATTTACACTCTGTTGCGATGCATTTACTGCTGCGCATCCAAAACAGTGAGCTATTCCGTACCTTCTAAGAATTTTTTTTTCAACTTTTCAAAATCTATTTCAAACCTTTCTCAGTTGATCCAAAATATGATTAGAATCATGCAAGTCAACCATTTCACTCTTCTTCCACACCATAGCTTCTTTTCCCACACTTTTTCATCCAAAAATCTTGCAAAATTCTTCCAAAGTCCAACAAGGTTAGAACCAAGCTATTCTTGATTCCATCAAAACCTCAAACAAACCTAGTGAGTCTCCACTATCAAGGATCACTTATCCTTTTCTCTCATAACTCCACTAGTGGATTGTACAAGACTAGTCTACATCAAGTAAACGTATTTCTATCATCCTTACTTTGACTCTCATTTTGTTCACCCAACTTGTTTGACACCAACTAGATCTAAGAAGAACCTTGCTCAAATCTTGTCGCATTCTAGCACCTTTGCTCAAATCTTTCAAACTCGTATCATCCAATCTCTTGTCACCTTGCATGGTCTTAACGAGGTCACAAAAATAAAAATAGATTGAAATGGCTAAGAAAACTATTCCTAACACTCACGAAAGTGATGAGGAAATTTCTATGGAAGAAGTCATCCAAACACAACAAGACCGAAGATTTCAATGCCTAATGGATAAGGTACTTGCTCAAGGCCCTACCAAATTCTTTCTACACCTAGCACATCTAGGAGTCAAGCTCCCTAAATATTTTGACGTAGAGGCTCTAAAAGAACTTGAGGAAGAAAGAAACCCTGAGGGAAGCACACATGAAATACCCTTAGACAAAAGCAAAGCAACCATTGATTCTACATATGCCTTAAGCTTAATGACCCAACAGATCCAAGCTTTACAACAACAATTCACAGACATGCAAACAAGAGCATCAACTAAGAATTACTCCCTAGAGAATATTTCACCATATCCTTTTGATAGAACCTTGATCATAATACCTTTCCCCTCTAAATTTGAGGTACCTAAATTTGATAAATATCGAGAAAAGGGTGATCCAAGGGACCACATTAGGGAATTCAACGCTACTTGTCTTGAAATCACACACAATGATACTTACCTTATGCAGTTATTTCCATGAAGTTTAGGAGGACAAGCCATGGAGTGGTTTTTGAGACTACCACTCAGAATTAGAACATTGAACGAACTTGTGGACAAATTTGTCACACACTTCTCCTATACTATTGAGCATGACACCTCAATCTTAGATCTTTGTAACAACAAGCAAAAAGGTGGAGAATCTTTCGCCACCTTCCTACAAAGATGGAGACAGTTGGCAAGTAAGTGCCCACACCAAATGCCTAAAAAACAAATGCTGGAAATGTTTGTCCACAACTTACAAACTGACCTAAGCTATCAGATACAAATCCAATGTCCTACTTCCTTTAGTAAGGTCATTGAGATGGGTCTAATCATCAAAAAAGATTTAATTACAAAGGGTCAAATAAAGCTTTATAAGGACACTCCTAGTACCAACACCAACATCGATAAACCAAGATTTTGGACAAAGAACAAAAACATTGTGAATAATGGGGTGGTAGATGCCAAGAATGTGGCACCAAAACAACCAATCTTTAACTTATTGACTCCTCAAAACAACCCCTCACAAAACAAACCAAGAAACACTGAATCACGGTTTACAAGTTTTCAACCTAGGAGAAAATTCACACCTTTGGGAGAATCATTGGAAACCACCCTAGGGAAGTTAGTCACAAGTAAGATCATAACACTTTCAACTGTGCGAGAGTATGAACCAAAAGTCAAACCTCCTTGGTGGAATGACAACGACTTCTGTGAGTTCCACTGAAACAGGGGGCATAAAACCAACGACTGCATTGTGCTCAAACACACTATCCAAGACTTGATCGAACAAAACAAAGTTTCACTTGATGGACATACCTCTAATAGTGATCATCAGGCATTCAAGGATCCTCTTCCCAACTATGAGTAGGGAGGACCTTCCAACCAAAACAATAGTTGATCTAACAATGCAAATTACACAAATGTCGGCTTTGACTATGTTGTTAACCATATTTCAGAAAGTGATTCACGCATCAATGTGATCACTATAAACAAAGATCCGGATTGCAATGTTACTACCCATAGTAATAGAGTCACTCTTAGAGGAGCCTCCACCCCTCCAGCTAATCAGTATAGTATCTTGGATCTACATAAGACACCTGCACATATGTCAATTACCCAACCCCATAACACCTCTCTTCATATTGAAGCCTTCATACACAAACACAAGATAAAAAAGTTCCTAATCGATGGAGGAGCTGGTTTGAATATTTGCACCTTGAAATCTAATCCTTACGTTGGGGTTTATGAAGAAAGCTATATATCCAAAAAATAAAATCACTATCAAAGCCTACAATGAGGAGGAGATAACTTCCAAGGGAATTGTTACTTTACCAATCAGAATGGGACCTATAGTAAAAGATGTGGCTTGCTAAGTCCTCGATATGGAGCTAGCATATAACATTCTTCTTGGGAGACCAGGGATACATGCTCTGAAAGTAGTGCCATCAACATACCATCAATGTATTAAATTCCCCTATGAAGGTCAAGAGGTCACAATCCAAGGTGACCCCAATCCATTTCAGTATAGCAACTCCATTCAATCTAAACCTAAAGTTGTGATCCCTAACAACTATGCCTCTGCTTCATCTTCATCTCGTGTTAACCCAGCTACACTTGCTTTCTCTTTAAAGTCATCCCAACCTGACCTCAGACTCAAAGATAAGGGTTTGGGTGAGTACACAATCTCCTAATCCCTCTGTTTGGCACAATTCCCCTATCTCCTAGATCATATGGAAGACCTACTTTGAACAAATCAAAAGTAGATAAAACTACCAAAGGTCCATTTGTCAAATGGGGAAGCCTCAAAGATGAGAGTGATGAGAAATATATCCTACAATGGTTATCTAAGGATGAAGGTAGTTCATCAACACAACAAGAGCATCACACTATACAAACTAAACAATATGGTCAAGGATTCCAAATGCTACAAAGAATGGGATACAAAGGACATGGTCCACTCAGTTCAAGAAAAGATGGTATCACTGAACCCATCCAACCTCATACCTTGATAGCTCGAGACACTATAGGGCTAGGCTACACTGGCACATCAAGAACCAATAGAGAAAATAAGAATAAAGGCAAACAACTAGAAACATCTACTAGTAATCTGGTTGATCAAATTCAGCAACTGCAATTGGGGAGTGAGATTGATTCCAATGAATACGAGTAGGATAGTCTCTCAGAGCTATCTTGTGATGAAAAAGATATCTATGTTGTCCACGAGTATGACCCAACCCATGCAAATGAGAGAGATAGTCCAAGGGCTATACTGCTAGAGTTTGACACACAATAACGATAGTGAAAGTCGTGAGGAAAGAATGATACCCCCCTTGATGGATCCACTAATAGAGAGTACCATCGCAAACTTTGTCCATGATTTTAACAAATCTATCCTAACCATCAACACCATCGAACCAGACCAACCCAATGACCCCTTACCTTTGGTGCACCCTGAACTCATAGATTGGGATTTACAAGGTACTACCCCTAAGCTTGATACCTTTGAGAACGATGAAGCCATCATAGACTATCTTGAGCTTAGAGATCATATACCCATAGGGGACCATAGAGCTAGCTATGCCATAGAACTCAATGAAAAGGCCTATTTTGGTGAGAGTGCCAAGCTTTTCATTCTCAAAAATGTCAAAATGAAAGAAAGATCTAATGGTGAAAACCATTTTGCGGCAGTGTTAGATCATGAAAAAAGTAAAAATAAAGACATATCTAATGATGAAAACCTCTCTAAGGCACTGAAGGATGGAAGGCTTGACCCTCTACCTAATCTTACACATCAGGAGAGATCTTCAATCTTGATAGAACCAATAGAACCGATCAATGTCAGCACAGGTGATAATCCCAGAATGATCCACATGGCACAGTCTCTAACAGAACAAGAAAAGCCATCATTCACTGACTTCTTCAAGAGGAAACAAATCAACTTTGCTTGGACATATACAGACATGCCAAGGCTAGATCTGAATCTCATAATGCATCACTTATCCTTAGCTCCAGGTGCTAAACCGATAAAGCAAAAACTCAGAAAGATGCACCCACACATGTCCCTCATGGTGAAAGAAGAGCTGAAGAAATTGTTAGATGTCAGATTCTCAAACCTATAGACTATCCTAAATGGGTTTCAAACATAGTACTAGTTTCTAAACTAGATGGCAGAGTCTAAATATGTAATGACTTCAGGGACCTAAACAAAGCTTGTCTGAAAGATGATTTCCCCCTACCGAACATTGACATGATTGTAGATCTCATGGCAAGACACACCATGCTATGACTAATGGATGGTTTTTCTAGATATAACTAGATAAAAATTCCACTTGAAGACCAACACAAGACTACATTCACATGTCCTTGGGGCACCTATTGTTGGTGTGTCATGCCATTTGGTTTGAAAAATGCCAGTGCAACATATCAGAGAGCTATGACCACAATCTTCCACGACATGATGCACACTGTAATGGAAGACTATGTTGATGATATTCTGGCAAAATCACTCACAAGAGAAGGACACCTGGCAGTATTGGACAAAATCTTCAGAAGATTGGAACAATTTAATGTGTGCCTCAATCCAAAGAAGTGCATGTTTGGAGTTACCTCAAGTAAACTATTGGGATACATAGTGTCTGCCAATGGAATCGAAGTCGACCCAGCTAAAGTGAAGGCCATCATGGAAATGCCACCTCCTAAAAATCTCACTCAGCTAAGGTCCCTACAGGGAAAACTACAATCTGTCATAAGGTTCATTTCTCAATTGGCAGACAAGTGCCACCCATTTTCCCACCTTCTACATAAGAATGTCCCTTTTAAATGGAATGATTCATGTGAGCAGGCATTTCAGCAGTTAAAAGAGTATCTCATGAAACCACCTGTATTGATGCCACCGATTCAGGGAAAACCTCTGCTACTATATATCTTGGCCACACCAACAGCTCTGGGAGCTCTCCTTGTACATCAAAATTATGACTGGAAAGAACAAGCAATATACTATATCAGTCGAACACTTGTTGGGTATGAACTGCAATACACACCAATTGAAAGAGCATGTCTCATTGTGGTCTTTGCCTCACAAAAATGGAGACATTAGATGTTGTCATATTTAGTCAAACTGATAGCAAAGATTGATCCACTCTAGTACTTACTCAACAAAGCAACCTTAACAGGTAGATTGTTTAAATGGGTCATGCTTCTCAGTGAGTTTGATATCGAGTATATAGACAAGAAAGCAATAAAAGGCCAAGTACTTGCTGACCAATTGGCAGATGCACCTCTAACAGATGATAGCCCTTTGAGCTTTGAATTTCCAAATGAGTCTGTCTTTCAGGTAAACACAACAACCTAGAAAATGTATTTCAATGGCTCATACACTCAGCATGGATCGGGGTCAGGTATCTTGTTGATCACTCTTAGTGGCAATACCATTCCTAAATCATACAGATTACTGTTTCCCTACACTAACAACATGGCAGAGTATGAAGCCTTAGTCATTGGCATCAAGCTAGCAGTTGAATGGAATATCCAAGAACTTCAGGTGTATGGTGACTCACAGCTGGTCATAAATCAAGTAAATGACAACTACTAGACAAAAGATGAGAAATTGATCCCTTACAAATGAATGGTAGATGACTTCAAAGAATACATTGTCAAGATCTCTTTTGAGCAGATCCGAGGATTGAGAACAATGCTACTGACGCCATGGCAACGATTGCATCTCTCTTCGATATTCTAGATAATCAATCACATTACGAGTTCTTGGTAGAGCCAGTATCATGTCCTACATATGAACCCTTGAATCCCATATCATTTGCCACATTGTCAGAGCTAATTCCCCCCTCTATGGAAAAATATTTGCCTATCTCAAAGAGAATACCCTCCCACCTAATCTCTCTAGTAACCAAAAACAAACCTTCATCCATCAGGCATCTTGGTATGCCATTGTTGCCAATACCCTATATCACAGAGGTCTCGATGGTACTCTCTTTAGATGTCCCGATAGTGAGGAATATCAAATTGCCCTAAGCGAAGTGCACGAAGGTATATGCAAGACGCACTCTAGTGGCCCTACCCTAGCCAAGAAACTCATACGCATGGGATACTACTGGCCAACCATGGAACAAGATTCCTAACATTTTGTAAAGAAGTGCAAAAAGTGCCAAATCCATGGGAACCTGATACATGCACCAGCACAAGAGCTGTAGCCATTAATGACTCCTTGGCCTTTCTATCAGTGGGGACTTGACTTAGTGGGCAAGATTCACCCCTCTTCATCCAATGGCCATAAATTCATAATCACTGCCATTGAGTACTTTACAAAGTGGATTGAAGCCGTTCCCTTAGCCAATATCACGGGCAAGCAGATTGTCTCTTTTATCTTGAACTATATCATTTACCATTATGGTGTCGCTTCGTCCATTATCACGGATAATGGACGACCTTTCAAAAATCAAGATGTCAAGGAACTATTTGACAAATTCCATATCCAACACCACTTTTCTACCCCCTTCTACCCCCACGGCAATGGCCAAGTGGAGGCATCAAATAAAACCATTTTGAAAATTCTAAAGAAGACTATCAATGATGCCAGTCCTGAGTGGCATGTGCAACTAAATCCTGTGCTATGGGCCTATCGTACAAGCATTCACACACCCACAGGTGCAACACCATACTCCTTGGTTGATGGATCTGAAGCTATCTTGCCCATTGAATTCGAGATCCTATCCTTGCGAGTTTCATTAAAAGGTCTCATATCTGATGAAGAATACAAAGTGTGCAGACTTTAAGAGTTAGAGCTGCTCGAAGAGAGAAGGCAACAGGCCTTTAACCACCTAAAATATTATCAACAACAGATGTCTCGAAGCTATAATCACAAGGTAAAGCCCTGAGTATTCCAAGTGGGTGATCTAGTCCTTAGAGAAAACCCCAAAAATCAACAAGATCACAAAAAGAAAGGCAAGTTTGAACCCAACTGGCTGGGTCCCTATGTCATCATTGCGGCCTATGGGTCAGAGGATATCAATTGGCTATGTCTGAAGGTGAACTGTTCGATGATCCTATCAACAGTATGCACCTTCGCAAGTTCTATACTTGAAAACCCCAACGCAAGGGAGTCCTGAGAAATCCAAAAAAATTCAAAAAAGTGATAAAAAACAAACAAAAAAATCAAAACCTGGTGAAAACCTGGCAAACAGGTGCCTGGGATAGGTACCATGATGAAAACCTTGCAAATAGGCACATGTGTACTTTTAGCTTTCATGCAAATAAAAGTAAGTGGTGAAAACCTGGGAAACATGTGCTATCTGCGACAAACCACATCCTCCATCTGTTGTGACCTCATGACTCTTGTGTCCATCATATCATTCATCTTGAACCAGTCCTTTGAACTGTTGTCAAACTACGTCACCTCTGAGCTATCACATAGGCAAGGCCATTATCAATGCGCCCCTGAGGCTCCGCTCCGCTCCATTCCACTTCTTTCCTCTCCATATCCTTCAAGTGTCATCTATCCTACTACCCATACCATTCCTACATCTTTGCCATCACCTAGGTCTTAGGTCCATCAGGTTCACCCCGAACTACGTTTCCTCTAAGTCGTCATGTAGGCAAGGCTATTTAGAAATGAGCCCCCGAGGCACTAGGTCAGTCCCTTATGGTTCATCTCTCCATGTCTATTTGTTGTCTCACGCATAATAAGTCGATCCTTTGTCTAAACTGGGGGAAACTCCTTGACCTGGTTACGGATTTGGATTCTTGAATGCCACTTTTTCTAAGAGGATACCAATAAAGGATTGTGATACTTTTCACTAGACAAACACACGTAGCAAAGCAAGCTTCCAAACAAAAACCTTGGTACAAAACATCAACCTGTCCAAAGCAGAGCACCATACTGAAACACTCAAACTGATTCTATATCAATTATGGCAAAAAGACACATCTAATGCAAGAATGCTTTTGTGAATAGGTTAACTTAAAGTCTTGGATTTTTGTCATTATGTCTTCCTATGCTACTCAAGGATGCCAAAAGCTAGAGATGCTATGATGGGGGCATAATCTTTTTCTTTTGTCTGCTGTTTGTGGATTAAACTTTAGTAATGTGATGACTTTTGTCTAATGACATGATCAGCAAAAGATCATTAGGACTTCAGAGGTCTAAACATGAAAAGGGGAAATCCTTGTCTATTGAAACGCAAGAAGTACTCAGGTCATCTAGATTCAAGTTTGACTAGATGCTTGTATCAACTTGCTATATCAAAATCTATGTAAGGAATACTCAGGGCATCTTGATTTAATTATACTTAGATAGTTGTATTCCCTTACAACATTTCAAAAAGAGAAAAGAAACAAAAAGTGCCCAATGATGAAAGCAAAATACTTGCAATATCAAGATGACAATCCACATCCATCCCATATCCAAAAATCCATATCAACCATGCAATAAGAAAATCCTGTAGTATATCAAATAAAAGCCTCTATTTCTTCATCTCTTTTCTTCTTCCACTTATCTATATCATCCTTGTGTCGATTGAGTACATTTGGACATATCAAAAACATAGCATGGATAGCATATCATATCACATTGAGATAGTCATTCACATGATTAAATCATTTGCATACATAATAAAGTGCATTAGGTCATCCACATACATGTGCATCCATATCTCATATCAAAAATCAAAAACATAGACAAAATACATATAGAGCTGCATAATCATATCCATAACATTTCACATCTATAGTTACATATCAAATCATCCTAAATCCATCTAGTATACATCACATATACAAAACATCATAACGTAGATTGCATCCATAACATATAAACATAGAACACGTGCATGTAGAACACCAATAATTGCATCATCATATAAAGCATAAAAACATGTCCAAATGTGCAACATATCAAAATATCTTTCCATATCTCAAAGTCCTGTCATGTAATGTATACAATGTACAAAAAGATAGTGATACATGTCTCGGGGAAAAATAGTACATATACAAGCTATCTCAGCCATAAAAAATGTGTACATCAAATAAAAAATTGGTACAAGTGTCCAAATCTGTCTAACCCTACTACCGTGGAGCACTGGTCTTTGCACTTCCCTCTCCTCTATCTCCCCCTGACTGATGTGGGTCTCTCACTGATGCAACAGATTAGGATCCACCAGCCACAAACTGACTCCTATAGCTAGGCGCATGCTAGTCCGCTGACACTGCCCCGTGGTATAAACCTCTGTAATACTGAGCCTACGCTCTGGCAAGCTCACTCTAAACCTGGGCCAGCTGTGTCTATACCTATTGCACCTATGAAACTAAAAAGCTAGAGGTACCATCTTTACCCATCACTACCATGGCTTCATCTCTCTCTGCCCTCATCTACCACACACTAGCTAAGGATGCATCTCGCTCTCTGGATATCTCTAATATCTGTCCTACATCTGCGTCTTTCTGAGACTCCACTACTCTTAGATGGGCCCTCAGCTACCTAATCTAACCTTGTAGTGCAACCATAGCTTGCTGCTGTAAGTCAGGCTACAGAACCTTCCCTTCCTATACCTGCCCTTGCACCTGCTGTGGTGGCGACATCTGTCTCTATGGTGCCACCTGCTGTAATGGTACCTGCGCCTGCCTTGTAGCCTGCGGTTGCGCAACTACCTGCTGACCCGAAGGTCCCTCCCCAGACCTCCTCCTCCATCTCCTCCTCCTCCTCCATCTCCTACATCATCTCCCTGACCCCCCCTCCTCCATCCCTACCTCCTCCCACTAGCTCCACCCTCATCATTTGAATCATCCTCGTCTATACAAGGAGCCAACTCTCCAGGTCTTGAGTATCTAGGAAATGGATGAACGGTGAACCACTCCTCATAATCTGGTGTCATGCCTGCATCCACTATATCCCTCCTCATCAGCCAAGCTGCATAAGGAATCTGCTGAAAGGCTGCCAAGGCCTCCTCATATGATGCCACAGGACCCCACCTGTATCTCTCTGCATGGCTCCTCACGAAACGCACCTACCCTTGTGGCCTACCCTACACTCTGCCAAACTACTTCTGTACCCTGCTCACAATCTATTGCTCTAATATGTATCTCGTCCTGCCAATGAGTCACTGAGTCTGGAAGCAATACGGAAGCTCATCCGCCTCATCATCCCATACCTCGCAGTCTAGGTATGGGCGCTAGATAACTAGATCCACATTATCAAACGTGTGTCTCCAATACTCGAGCTTCCCCAGCTTGTGCTAGGAAATCACACCTACATAACCATAACTGTAGGGCTCACCCCTCTGCCTGTGAAAAAGACATATCGGCTGTGTGATAGCTATGTGCTCCCATTACCAAAACTACAACAGAGACACACCTGCTGACAAACTGGTTCCTCTGTGATATACAACTTGGTGCATATCCTTGTATAAGTGTGCTAGCATGCACACACCCCATGTATACTAAGTCCCATCAAGTAATCATTCTCTCTAACACCCTCCCCCAGCCAATCAGAAACCTGTGTGACCTCCTATCGGGGCATACTATGCCACCAATCAGTCCCACCACTATCCCCAAGAGGTAGTCATAGCAGTCATGAATGTCCTACCACAAAATCACCTGCTTAGCCAACTAAAGGTCATTGAACACCCGTTTGCACTCAGCCAATCCAGCATCACGCTGTGACTCATACTTGACCAACTCTCCTTGAATAGGGAGGTGCATAATCCTATACACATCCTCTAGAGTGATCACCATCTCAACGGTCGATAGATGGAATGTACCATCCTCGCTGTGGAATCGCTCCACCACTACAATCAACATACCACAGTTCACATGAACCTCGAGCATGAAACAAACATAATGCAAACCCATTGCACCAAGAGCCTCGCAGTCATTCTCTGTCAACATGTACCGCTATAATAAGGGCAAAGGGACCTACTCTCATGACATCAGGGTATTCCAGATATCCTCCTACAACAAACCAAAGCATAGTGTCAAAGAAATCCATATCCAAGCAAACCTACTCAAAGCAATTAAACTATCCTATCATTGACTTAACATATCAAATTAATCAAAACAAGCATATCATCTCTTGACTAGATTCTCGGTAATCTCAGAGATCGCTTATCAATTGACGCATCGACCAAGGTGCCAATTGAGTTAATTTCGTTAAGTCAATTGATTTTCCTAGTGTAAATGCACCAATCCATGTGGCAAATGCACCGATCCATATCATATGCACTGCTTCACCGTGAAAGTGCTAATCCTTGATGTGTATGCGTCATTCTAGCATATGCGCCGCTTCTTGTGTCACATGCATCATTCCCCAATGAATGCGCCAATTCATAGCCTATATTCGCCAAACTAGTATATGCACAATAAGATCTCTCATATGCACAACTTAACGTCATATGTGCCATTTCAGAGCGTATATGCACCTAACTTCAGTTTGGCGCATCTATCTTAGCTTTTTTTCCTAAGCATTTATTGCCCTAATAAATAACTTTTAGCGAGTTTTAACGAACTACATACTGGTGGTCCTGCCTCAACTAGCTGATTGAACTGTCAAACTCACTTAAACTGGTACTCCTTGTGTAGAATATCCATCTCTTTGTCAGCTGCTCTAGCTCCCATACTCTCCTATGCCCTCGAAGACCAATCAACTAAGGACAAGTGTGCAAATGAATAGAACTTGTGGACCCAGCTCCTATATATAGCAAGTGAACCATATCTATGTGACAACTGTGACTGCTTCCCATGTCTGTTCCTCTGAACCATGTGTTTTTTTGCTCCTAACCTGTTCTTCCACCTTCTTCTTCGTGAGATTGTCCATCTCACTCCTTCTGCCTTCTTCCCGTCCAATCTCCCATGGGGGCATCCTGTTGTTAAATTTGTACCAGGGGTAAATAGGGGCATGTATCATCATCAAAAATTCTTATTCTTTGAAACAACATGATAAAACACATTGCATCAAAGAGGGGCAAAATGTATACACCTAAAAATGACATGACTCTACTTAAATAAATATTTTAAATATTTATTTCACCTTCATATTCCTCTATCAATAAATAAATAAATTTATTTATTTATTCGATTCACCTCCTCCCATTTAATTAAATAAATTAAATTTATTTAATTAATTAATCTACATCAACTTTATTCTTCTAAAATAATTAAATAATTTTAATTATTTAATTAAATCTTTTATTCTTCCAAATTTAAATAAAATGCAATTTTATTTAAATTAAATCTAAAGTCTCCAAAAATAAAATATAATTAAATATTTTATTTATTCTTCCAAATTATCTACAAGTAATTAAATAAATCTATTTATTTAATTATGCTTTCTTATCTTCTAAAAAATCTTCAATATCTTCTAAAACTAAATTCTTCTTGTCACACAAAAAGAAAAAGCTAAGTTAACTAATTTAAAGCAAATCTGTTTTATCAACAAAGCTCTTAAATTTGAAAAATATATTCTAATTTAAGAAATTAAAAATCATCCTCATCAAGAAAGCAGTTAACTCAACAAAGCTTCTTTTTGAATGACACATGTCCTTCTGCTATTCACGCACGTTCTCTCGAACATCCTCCTCCATTGATCTTCTCTCATACAACTCTATAAATACAACCCTCTTCTTCTATCATATCATATCCATCATTCGAGTAAACTTATGCTGCAGAAACCATAGCGCGCCATTGGTACCCCCACTATCATCATTACATCTATCCATCCATTTCATAGTGTGTTGAAGCTCATCTTTATCACACCAAGTATCAGAGCCATTTCTCCTTGTCATCTTGAGGAATTGAAGCAAGGAAGCAAGCTTCCTGAGGGCCATTTTCATCACCGAAAGATCAAGAAAGAATAGGCAAGCGATGGAAGTTGAAAGGTAAAAGGTTGTAAGTATCATTATTTCTTATTTTAAATCTCCTTTTATCTTCATATTCCATTGATGTTTGGCTTTTTATTATTCATTTGATTATTCCCATTTTTACCCTTACAAGAGCCTCCTCCTCCATAGCAACTATGTCTAAGAGCTCTAGACCACTCCATGCTATAGAGATTGAGAAAGAAAAGGCAAAGCCTATAGATATTGAAGAGAAAGTGCCAAAGAAGAAGACAAAAGAGAAAAGAACATAAAGAAAGAAAAGGCTAGGAAGAGATTATATGTAAGCCTTGGAGTTGGAGAAGAAGAAGAAGAAGAAGAAGAAGAGGAAATAGAAATAGATGAAGAAGTCAAGGCCAAGAAAGTAAAAATAGATGAAACAATTGCAAGTATGAAAGAGAAGCCCTCTAGAAAGGGTAAAGACAACAAGAAGAAGAAAGGTGAGAAGACTAAGATCAAAGAAGATGAAGCAATAATAACCTTGGAAGCCACAGTCAATGCATTTTCTCAGCATGGAAACCTGAAACCCATTGCTGATATGTATGATGAAAGGTCGGATGCAGATAAGGTGATAATTGAAGCAACAGTTGTAAGATATCTGGATATGTTTAGTAAAACATTAATTGAAGTTATAGATGAGTTACCAGATAGTTTAGCCAACATCATGACAGTAAGAAAAGAAGGGGCCATGGCCAATGATGCTAAGATAAAGGAATATGTTTTGTTGAAACTTTGCCCAAACATAACAAGAGAAGAAAAGGTTAAAGTCACTAAGAAGCTCAGTGATGAATTTAGAACCAAGAAGAGAGTCAATGCTCTAATTTATGGAGACATTAAGACATTAGTGAAGGAAACTAAGGAGATAACATTAAATGTGCTATATGATCTACAAATCCCAACTGTTACTGACACTAATGAAAAGGGACAGAATGTTTGTGTTGATAATACAATTACAGAGATAAATATGGAACATAAAATGGAAGAAAGTATAGTTACTCCTCCAGTGGGCACAGGGACTGAAGAGGATGTGAATATAGAATAGAGTATGGATCAAGTTGAAACACCTCCTCTGGTAAACTCTAGGCAAGTTGAAGAAATAAAAGAGCCTATGAAAGAAAAGAATTCTAAAGAAGCAAAAGTGGCACCTAAAGAAAATGTCCTTGAGGACCAAGGTGAACAAAGAGAAGAAGTTGATGAATAGATGATTAACAATCTTGCTCCAGAAATAGAAGGGAATGAACAAGAACTTATTCAAGAAGACCCTCCAGAAAGCCATGATGCTAAAATGTCTCATGAAGTGCCTCATGATGAAGATAAAAGAAACACTGTTGAAAGAGACTTAGTTGACTCTTTAAGAGAATTTTGGGAAAACAAAAGGAATCTCAAATTTTGACTGCACCTGATTTATTACAAGGACCAATAAATCTAGCTACAATGTCCCCTCTATAAAAAATGAGGTTAGGGATAATCTTTCAATCCACAACACAAGAAGAGATTTTGAAATCTCATGTGGAGGATAGTGAGCTGATTGAAGATTCTTCAACAATGTTTGAAAAGATTATGCCTGAGATAAAAAGAGACACATCCTTAGCACTGACTGTACAATTGAAGAAGTTTATGGAATCAATCAATTCTCATTTTGAGTCCTTGGAACAAGCTGCAGAAAAGAAGGTAAGGGTAGAGATTGATAGCAAGAGATTAGTTGAGCTTACTGACAAACTTGTTCAAGATAAAAAATTTTAGATAAGAGCATAGAGTATGCATAGATGGCCATTAAAGAATCTACTAAACTATATCAATGTTGTCTTACATGGCCTAATAAGACTAAGGACATAAAAGAGAAAATAAATGGATGGGAAGCTCAAATAATGAAGATCTCCAGAACTTATGATCCAGTAGAAGGTGCTATTGGCAATTAAAGGGCACAAGTTGAGACCATTCATTCTAATATACATAAGTTGCAGACCCAGAGAGAGGTTATATAGCATAGAACGAGCTAGCTTTGGGAGATATAAATCTTCAAGATTGTATCCCTGACTAGATTAGTAGCAGCAGTAGATAAGACAAGGAAAATCACTAAGGCCCCTACTACCATGAAGAAAGTAGAAGAGTTTGTGTCCCAAGTTAATGGGCACATAGTAGATTTGAGTGATACTAAGGTTAGTTGGGATGAAGAAGTGGTGCAACTGAAGAAGATCTACAAGGATATTCGCCCTGAAAAACTATAAGTGATTTGACTTCACTTGTAAATATGCGAACAATACAAACAATTTTTGAAGTTTTGGTAACTAGTACATATTTATGTATAATATACCTTTGCCATTGATGTCAAAGGGGGAGAATGGAGCATGAGAAAAACACAAAAAGAAAATAACTGAAAAAATAAAACGAGAAACATGAAGTTAGGGGGAGCAGTGTAAAAAGAGTAATGGGGAACAATATAACAGTTTTTCACATCAAGTGTTGCCATCAATGCCAAAGGGCGAGATTGTTGGAAAATTGGTTGAGCTTGATGTTTGAAGGTATTTTCATTGATGGAAACAAGAAAAGGAACATGGTTAGAGTAGATGTTTTGGTCCGATGAATAAGACTTAGTCATTTTGGCTAAGTGTGAGTAGTATACAGAGACAATGACAGAGAGACAGTGTTTGGATTGGCATTGGTCAGTAGTTGCAGATCTAGTCCTACGATTCTGGCATGATGTTCCTAACCCTTAGATAATCTTATATCTTGAGTTTTAGACCTTGACTAGAAGTATATCTTCAAGTAGCCTAAGTCTGGCATTATAGAGAACAGAGGTAATCAAAACAAAACACTCACATTTTATGGTCCGCACTCCTCTGGTGTTGTGTATCTCATTATGCAGTTTTAAGGTGTTACAAACACTTGTGTGAAGTGTCTAAATCCAAAATTATAGATTTTGTGGTCAACTAGAAAGATAGTTATAAGCTACTGAGTATCACTACATGATTTGATAGTGATTGGTTGTGACAGAGTCTGGGTTTCAGTAGTCTGCATTTTTTTGCATGTTGATATTATGTTATGTGGTGTTGTAGGTATGATCTGTGATGTCTAAGGAGCCTTTGATATGATTTTGATCAAGTCTTGTGGTTTGCAATGAAATTTGTAGTCTGACAGATAGACTGAGTAAGTAATAGTCTATGTTTGAGGCCGACATGATAGTTTAATTTGTGTGCGGTAAGTTCTATTGATTGGAACTTTATTCTAAGGGGTTCTATAGTTGGAGCTGACATATGAGAATGTGATTCAAGTGTCATTTGGGTTTGCTATGTATTTTAGTGACTGGATTTGGTAGACATGTTATAAATTGTTTGGCTACATGCTTCATCTAATTAGGCCGACCTAATATGAAGATTCTAAGTGTTGCAGATATATATGAGACCCAATTTGGTGTTTGGTGGATTGGTGTGTGAATATGAAGGTGTTTGTATGACATGTGACAGATTGTGATTTTGTGAAGGCGATAAGAGCAGAAGAAAAGAGATCTTGTTCCCATGTAAAAACAAAGCAATGAAACAGAGCAATCAGAGATGAAGAGTTTTGAGACAATATTTCTATACTTCATTCGAGCTGTAACCATGCATGTGTAGATGCAATCACAGTAGTTCAACTTGGTAGTGAGCCATTTGTATTTCCTTCCTTCTTTCTCTAGGCAGTGAGCCTATTTTGGTAGTGAACCTTCTTGTAGTGAGCACTTCTTTGGATAGTGAGTCATTTTTGGGAAGTGAGCCCTAGGAAATGAGCCTCTTTTGTAATTTGGTATTGTTCCTACATAATATATTGTGAGCTAATGCTCATTGTGGGTTTTCCCAATTTTGGGTTTTCCACATAAAAATCTTGGTGTTCATGTGTGATGCATTGTGGTTTCTTCTTATGTGTTTAATTTTCTTTATTGTTGTGTGTGGCAAATGGATTACTAGTTTAATAAGAAAAAGGCTTAATAGAATATTGAGTCACCCCCCCTCTCAGTATTCTGGGTGTTCAACACTCCATAATATTGTTCCCATCATTAATAATTGTAGTCTTTTCATATTTTATGAATTTTAATAGGCCACTATCTTGGACTTAGTTATATTTTATTGAAGTGCATTATGTGCTCTCTAAAATCTATAGCGATATGAGAAAATAAATCAATTTCTCTGATGATGAGATATGTTGTAGAGCTGAAAACAATAGTATAGGAGTAGAACAAGTTTACTGAGAGTAGAAGAACTAAATCCTAACTAAAACCCCATTATCTTATCATTTTTCTTTGATTTCGTCTCATGGGAGAAACAATTGTAAGAGTTAGCTAGATAGGAGCCACCCAAGATCTAAGACTTCATGAAAGCACAGGAGAGACAATATGAGAGAATAATAATCTATTCTATGAATGAATGCAAAATTGTGTATGTTACAATGCTTGAAGAGCCTTGCTTATAAAGACAAGGTGAGAGCTAGAAAGGTGGAGAGTGTCCTACAACATGTGACAATTAGAGGATACCAACTAATTACACTTGGAGGATAAGACACCTTAGTCCAACTATCAACAACTCAACACACAACTAGACTCCTAGAAAACTCACTAAGTCAACTTAACATGTGAATGTGTGAGAATATTATTTAACTAATAAATAGTTAAATAATATGAATTATCCTCACACAAAGGGAAATTAACTAGGAGATATAACACTAGTTATCAAATGTCCCTATTCACACTAACAACGATAAATGAACCAACTAAATATGCAAACTCATGCAAATTGGTATAAAAGCAATGTTGCACCTCACTTTGTACAACCAAATCAAATTGAATTTTGATGGGGCTTATAGAGGAAATCTAAGGATTATAGGTATTAGGTTCATTTTGCATGATTATTAAGGAGAACTCAAGTATGGAGCCTCTCTCTTCCTAGGTGTGAAAAAGACCAATGGAGTTGAAGATGAAGCCCTAGTGGCAAGCTTGATTGTTGTGGATTCTAATGGAACTATGAAAATTTAATGGTAAAAAAGGACTTTCTTCTCCTAATCAATGTTATCTTGATGTAATTGTTAAGGAAAAATTGGATTCAAATGATTAAACAATATAATAAATATCAAAATACTAAAAACTCAATGAAATGGTGAACAAAAGAGATTCAATTAAACAATGAACAACACAAAGCAAACCTCCTTTAATTCAAAGCTTCCATTGATCACCTATCACAAATGATCTTGTCTATGAATATGACCCTTAGAAGGTGCACTTCCTTGCTATGATTCCAAGATGTCAAATGGGAACGGCTATGATAATATCGCCATGAAGAGAAACTTCACAACAATGATGATAGTAGGTAGTAACGAATGTGATCACAAGTAATGAAGGAATTGGTGCCAAAGGCGAGCTGTAATTCCTGCAGAGTAATAATACTTAAAGCTTGGATGAATGAAATGGAAGAATTGGGTTCAATTTATAGACTTGAGAAAGAAAAGATCAATGGTATAGAAAGAACGAGAAGATCAACGGTATAGAATAGTTGAGGAACGTGCACGAATAGGAAGAAGACAAGTGTCACACAAAAGTTGTTTTATTTGAGTTAACTACTTTCTTTTCTAAAGATAAGACATGATTTTCATAAATTAGAATTTTTTTTTCTAATTTAAGAGATATTGATAAAAACAAGGTTGATTGAATAGATAACTCAACTTGAGATTTGCTTTTGCATGATTTGAGAGAAATTAAATAATAAATTATTTAATTTTGTGTGCATGAAGAAGAAGACTTATTTTTAGAAGATTTAGAAGATATTTCAAGAATTAGAAGATAAGAAAGCAAATTGAATAAATAATTTATTTAATTGTTGTGCATGATTTAGAAGAATGAATAAAATATTTGATTGTATTTTATTTTTGGAGATTGAGGGGATTTAAATCAATTTGATTTGATTTACTCAAATTAGGAAGAATGAATTTGACTTAATTAAATAATTGAGAATTATTTAATTGTTTGGAAGAATTTATTTAAATAAAGGATTTTATTTAATTTTAACTTTAGAAGAGGTAATTAAATATTTTTATATTTAATTAATTTAGAGGAATGTGAATCGAATAAATAAATTGATTTATTTATTTATTGATAGAAGAATTAGAATGGAATAAATATTAAGAACATTTATTTAGACCAAATCGTGTCATTTTTAGGCATATACATTTTGCCCCTCTTTGATGCAATGTAGTTTACGATGTTGCTTCAAAGAATAGATGGTCTGATAATGATACATAGCCCAGTTTGTCCCTGGTATAGGTTATGAAGATAGAATGCCTCCTCAAGAGATTGAACGGGGAGAAGGCAGAAGGATGTGAGATAGACAATCACATGATGAAGAAGGTAAAATTAGGTTGGGGTGAAGAAATTGGTTGGAGAAAGAGCCGAATGATACGCAATGCAAGATAGAATGATACCACACACAAGCAAGTAAGCAAGTATGCACAAATGATACAAGAACAAACAAGGTATTGCCCCTGTCAAGTGGTAAACCAATGATATACTAATAATGATATATGACAGTGTTGTCATGGCAGGGAATGATATATCCCTAGACCAACATGGCAGGCATATTGTCATGGCGGGGAATGATAGATCCCTAGAGAAAACACAAAGGATAATGTCTAGTTTCAGGAAATGAATCATGTAGCGTAAGATGTGTGTGTTGGTCTGATTTTGACAATGTTACATCCTGTATAAGACAATTGATTGATTAACTGATCGAGTTGGTTTACGACCAAACAAGGATCAAGACCATTGAGGGCACATGGATAATTTGACAAGATTGACTTGACCTGATTGGTATGGATTAAGGATAGACTTGCATTTGGATCATTGCTTAGAAGATATGATGATAGATAGAAAGTTGACAGATAGAAGAAATGACTCGATAGAAGGACTCACAAGCCTTTATTTGTATTGATACTCTGCATAGAATCTTTATTGCATGGATGGTATGTAAAATGCAATTAGATATGGATATGGCTATGAGATGCAATTGGATACGTTATGGATGTGGGTACGGATATAGAATGCAATTGGATACGGTATGGATATGGATATGGATATTTGCCATCTTGATACTGCAAGTATTTTGAAGTGCTTGTTTCATCATTGGGCAATTTTTTTGGTACTTTTTTTTAATGTTGTAATTTAATACAAGCATCTAGGTATAATTTGAACCAAGATAACCTAAGCATTGCTTACATAGATTTTGATTTAGTAAGTCAATACAAGCATCTAGGTATAATTGAATCTAGATGACCTGAGTATTTCTTGCATTTCAACAAACAAGGATTGCCCCCGTTCATGTTAGACCTTTGATGTCCTTGATGATCTTTTGCTGATCATTTCTTTAAACAAGGCTTCACATTACTAAAGTTTAATCTAGAAACAACAAACAAAGAAAATAATCATGCCCCCATCATAGCATCTCTAGCTTTTGGCTTCCTTGAGTAGCATAGAAAGACATGATAGCAAAAATCAAGACTCTATCTTTTTAACCATGTTTCCAACCACAAAACATATTTGCATTTAGATGTGTTTGTTCCTTGCCATTATTTGGGTAAAAATCATTTAGAAGGCCTTAGGTGTTTGTTTTCTTTGCTTTGGATAGGTTAAGGTGTTACGACAAAATTTTTGCTTGAAAGCGGGCTTTACTTGTGCTTGCTTGCCTGGTGAGAAGATTCTACAATCTTTATTGGCGAGACGAATCCTAAGGGACTAACCTAGTGCCATCACAGAGGCAATGTAGTTTGGGGTAAACCCTAGTGGACCTAAGACCTAGGCAATAGAAAGTGGTGTGAACTCAGATAGATAGAATGACTAGATGGATGGGATAGTGGAGCCTCGGGGGCGCATAAAAATATGGCCTTGCCTACGTGATGACACAAAGGCAATGTAGTTCATGGACTTGGACCATGGATTCCAATGAGAGACACTATGTCAGGCTGACACTATGGATGGGATATGGGATAAAACCTTGGTTGACAAGGCAACAAAGAGATAGAGTATCAAGCCATGATAGGTTATCGTTAGGATTTTATTATGGGACAAATATGGATTGAATGGGACACAAGGAAGAATGGACACAAGGTGATTGGTTTCCCAAAGATGGAGGAAGCAGTTCATCACAAGTAATGCCTGTTTACCAGGTTTTCACCACTTGCTTTTATTTGCACGAAAAGCTAGAAAGTATGCATAACGCCTGTTTGCCAAGTTTTCATCATGATACCTATCCCAAGTGCCTATTTGCCAGGTTTTCACCAAAGGACAATTTTTTTGGTATTTTTCCAATTTTTTTGATTTTTTGTATTTTTTCTGATTTTTTTATTATTATTATTTTTCTAATTTTTTTGATTTTTTTGTATTTTATGCCCCCTTACATTGGGGTTCTCCTAGGTATAGAACCAGTGAAGATGCATGTTGTTGATTGGGTTGTCTAACAGTTCACCCTCTGATGTTGCTAACTTATATGCCCTCGATCCATAAGCAGCTACGATCACATAAGGTCCAAGCCAGTTGGGTTTGAACTTGCCTTTCTTTTCCCGATCCTATTGATTGCGGGGATTTTCCTTAAGGACTAGGTCTCCCACTTTAAAGACTCTTGGGTGAACTTTGTGGTTATAGCTTCGTGACATCATTTGTTGATATGCTTTGAGATGGTCAAAGACTTTCTATCTCCTTTCCTCTAGCAACTCTAGTTCTTTCAATCTAGAGACTCTGTATTCTTCATCTGATATGAGACCTTTTAACGACACCCTGAGAGATGGTAATTTGACCTCTATGGGGAGGATAGCTTCTGAGACATAGACAAGGGCATAAGGGGTAGCACCTGTGGGAGTACGTTTACTAGTTCTGTAGGCCCATAGAGTAGGATTGAGTTGGATGTGCCAATCACAACTAGCATCATTGACTGTCTTCTTGAGGAGTTTCAAGATGGTTTTGTTGGATGCTTCAGTTTGACTGTTGCCTTCGGGGTAATAGGTTGTGGAGAAACGGTGTTGGATTTTGAATTGGTCACAGAGTTCTTGGACATCCTAGTTCTTGAAGGGTCTTCTATTATCCATGATAATGGATGAGGGAATTTCGTATCTGCAGATGAGGTAATTTAGGATGAATGAGGAGATTTTCTTACCTATGACAGTGGTGAGGGGAATGGCTTCAATCCACTTGGTAAAGTATTCAGTGGCAGTTATTATGAATTTATGGTCATTGGATGAGGGTGGACGGATCTTTCCCACAAGGTCAAGTCCCCATTGACAAAAGGGCCAGGGTGTCATTAAAGGTCTCAACTCTTGAGCTAGTGCATGTATCAGGTTCCCATGTATTTGGCACTACTTGCACTTCTTCACAAACTGATATGAATCTGTTTCCATGTTCGGCTAGTAATAACCCAAATGCATGAGTTTCTTAGCTAAGGAAGGACTGCTAGAGTGTGTTCCATAAATCCCTTTGTGTATGTCTTGTAAGGCGGTTTGGGATTCTTCTCATTCTAAACAATAGAGTAAAGTACCATCTAGACCACATCGGTATAGGGTGTCGGCAATAATGGTATAGCGAGAGGTCTAGCATATAAAGGTTCGTTGTTGGTTTGAAGATAAGTCAGGTGGGAGGGTATTGTCCTTGAGGTAGGTGTAAACCATACCATACCAAGTTGAATCAGATCAAACTAAAAGGCATATGGAATGGGTTTCAGGAAGATCATAAGCTGGTTGCTAAATTGATTCCATTAAGAACTCGTACCGTGACTCATTCTCTAGGATTTCAAGAGGAGAGGCAATGGTTGCCATGGCATCTGCTGCTTTGTTCTTAATGTGAGGTATCTGCTCAAAAGAGATGATCACAAAGTATTCCTTAAAGTCCTTGACCATCCTCTTGTATGTGACAAGCTTCTCATCTTTGGTTTGGTAATCATCATTGACCTGATTTATTACTAGTTGAGAATCACCGTAGACATGTAGCTCTTTAATTTTCCACTCTGTTACTATTTTGAGGCCAATGACCAAGGCTTCATATTCTGTTATGTTATTGGTACATGGAAATAATAGACAGTAGGACTTTGGTATGGTGTCACCATGAGGAGTTATAAACAAGATTCCTGCCCTCAATCCATGGTTTGTGTAGGATCCATCAAAGTAGAGCTTCTAGGAATGTGTTGAGATGTTGTATAGGGATTCATATGGAAATTCAAATTGCATTGGTGTGGTGTCCTGTAATGGTGCATCCACTATCTAATCAGCAATGACTTGCCCTTTGATATCTTTTCTGTCTACATACTCAATGTCATGCTCACTTAGGAGCAATACCCATTTGGCTAGGTGACCTGTAAGAGCTGCTTTGCTTAGTAGGTACTTCAGTGGATCTATTTTACAATAAGTTTGACTAGATGTGCAAGCATATAATGTCAGAGTTTTTGGGAAGAAAAAACTACTGCAAGATATGATCTTTCTATTTGAGAGTATTGCAACTCATAGCCCACCAATGTGCGACTGATATAGTAGATAGCTCTTTCTTTATTTTCATAATCTTGTTGTGGTAGAAGAGCCCCAAGAGCTATAGGTGTAGCAGATATGTATAGTATCAATGGTTTCCCTTGGATAGGAGGCATGAGAATAGGTGGCTTCATAAGATACTCTTTCAGTTTGTCGAATGCCTCTTCACATTTCTCATCCCATCTGAATGGAATGTTCTTGTGCAGGAGATGATTGAATGGTTGACACTTGTCTACCAGTTGTGATATGAATCTACAGATTGCTTGTACCTTTCCTTGTATAGATCTTAGTTGAGTAAGAGTCTTAGGTGGTGGCATGTCCATAATAGCCTTGACTTTGGTGGGATCCACCTCTATTCCATTTGCTGAAATAATAAAACCTAGGATTTTGCCTGAGGTGACTCCAAACACACATTTCTTTGGGTTCAACCTAACTTTGAATTGCTTGAGTCTCTGAAAGACCTTCTCTAACACATCCAGGTGTGATTCTCTTGTGAGTGACTTTGCTAGGATATCATCTACATATCTTCCATGGTGACATGCATCATATCATGAAATATAGTGATCATAGCACGTTGATGTGTGGCTCCTGCATTCTTTAGGCCAAATGGCATGACATTCTAGCAGAAAGTGCCCCATGGATAAGTGAAAGCTATCTTATGCTAGTCTTCTGGTGCTATCTTGATCTAATTATATCCTAAGAAGCCATCCATAAGAGATAGCATGGTATGCCCCACTATTAAGTCGACTATGATTCTCAAGGTCATTGAGATGGGATTGTTCATCAAGAAAGCTATTATCGCCAAGGGGCAAATCAAGTTATACAAGGAAACACCCACCTCCAACTACGGGACTAACAAATCAAAGTTTTGGACTAAAAATAAAAATTTCATCAACGATGGAGTAGTTGATGCCAAGGTGGCAGCGCCCAAGCAACAACCAATATTTACTCTCAAAGGAGAGGCAAGCAATGTTACACCCAATAAAACATTCTCTCAGGAGCCAAGTCCATGGTTCAACTCAAATCCAAGGTGAAAGTTCACACCACTAGGTGAGTCCCAAGAATCTGTACTAAGGAAGCTATTGGCCAACAATGAAATCTCTCTAACACCAACAAGTGAATATGAGCCTCAAATCAAACCTCACTATTGAAAAGACACTGACTATTGTGAGTATCACAGAGGAAGGGGACATACAACCAACAATTGTATCTATCTCAAACATGTTATTCAAGATGTGCTTGATCAAAATCAAGGAGGAACCCAACAACATACCTCCAATGAGACACATGTGGCTTACAGGGATCCACTTCTCAATCATGACAGGCCATACAACAATAATAACAACAACATCAATAAAAATAATAGCAACAACAACAACAACCGCAACAAGCAAAATCAGAATAGTGGGAATAGTAATGCCAACTATGCAAGTGTGCCATTCAACTATACCATCAATTCCATATCAGAGCATGTCCTACAAATCAATGTGGTCACTCCCAACCAACAATTAGAGCCTAATTGAAATGATTGCAGTATCATTACCCACAGTGGTAAAGTCATGTTGAATACTGTCCCTCCAAGGTCGACACCTTCTTAGTCCAACTTCCATCAGTATAGTGTCATAGACCAACTTTGAAAGACTCCAGCCCACATTTCTATCTTAGATTTGTTTCTTCTATCTCCTTCCCACAAGGAGATTCTCAATAAAGCCTTAATGGAAACCACTGTCCCAACTAACTTGGCCCAAGAGAAGTTTCAGGCCATGGTAGGTAATCTGACCTCCTCAAGTACCATATCATTTACTGAACAAGATGACCTCTCAGTGTCTCAACCTCATAACACCCCTCTACATATCATCACCTTTATCCACAAGCACTACATCAAGAGGGTTCTCATTGATGGGGGAGCGAGTTGAGATATTTCCATGTTAAAGCTAGTCCTTACATTAGGGTTCTCTAAAAATGCAGTTGATCCAAGGAAGAAGATTACTATCAAAGCCTATGATGAAGAGGAGAGAACTACAAAGGGAATAATAGTCTTACCCATACAAGTGGGACCAATAATAAAAGATGTTGTGTGCCAAGTCCTAGATAAGGAGCTCACCTATAATATTCTCCTAGGTAGACCATGGATTCATGCCATGAAAGTTGTACTCTCTACTTTGTTGGAAACAAGGTAGATAACTAAGAGGGGGTGAATCAGTTATCTTAAATATTTTAACTTTCTGTTCTTGTTTAACAGTTAGTGCATCATTAAAACATATAAGCATACATAACCATGAGAGCAGAAATAAAATCAACACAAATAACACAATGATTTTGACGTGGAAAACCCTGTTAAGGGAAAAACCATGGGGTGACTAACCCAAGATTGTATTCTCTGTTAAAAGAATAAGAAGTACAAAATGACACTTGCCAATTAGGGCTCACTTCCTAAGCACACTGCTCACAAGAGGCACACTGCCTACAAGAGACTCACTATCTACAAGGATATAGAAGGTAACCAGATGTTTAAACTGAAGAGAGGCATCTACATATGCTAAGGTTCAGTTCCTATTAGGTTCAATATACTGATCTACTGCACTTCATACTTCCTCTATTTTAGTGTTGTTGTCTTGTCACATACCAGACTTGTATTGTTGCTTCAACACTTCTCTCTACCTTTTGTCACACCTTATTCCATACCGCATACCTTCATACCGAAATCTATCTGGTATATATATCTGTACCAAGGATTTCAACATCTTTCTAGTCGGCAACTGGAATACTCAAGATATTTACTAAATACTGGTCTGTTGGCTAAATCCATGCTTAATATGTGATGCGTATCAAAAATATAGACATAGAATTCATCAATCATGTTGACCAATCATCAATGATCCCTCAAGAAGCTTGATCACCATCAATTTGTCATCTGGATTAAAGTCTGATGTTGTACCGGTTAGTTCTTCCTCAGTCTACTCTGCCTGTCAAGAACCCAACACTTAGATGCTCATATCTTTACACTCTTTCATCATCGAAGGCTCAATCTCTGGAATGTAGTAGTCATGGTACTCCTCTTGACTTCCCCAAGTCCACACTTTGCTGAGATACATCCTCTAAGAGATCTGGACCTAATTGTTAGACCTTGTTGCATGCTCTGTTCTTGTTCACCAGACCAAAACATTCTTCAATCTTACTTCTAGTATAGTCATATTGTGCTTTGCGGATGTGTTGGATAGACTTTGTTGCCATCAATGACAACAATAATGAAGCCAAATAATGTCTCTTGCCAACAATCTCCCCCTTTGGCATTGATGGCAACACTTAGTGAAAAATGACTAAGTGTCATAACAAACTCCCCCTTAGCTGATGCTCTGTCTTATGTACATTTTTACCGGAGCTCCCCCTTTGCTGGATTCCACATTTTTCACTACTTCTCACTCCCCCTTTGACATCAATGGAAAAGGGTGAAATCCGCACACCAAAATTTGTAAAAATCAACCTATACCTAGCTGCATAAGTATATATACATGTTATACTTACATATACTTAAGTATATCCGCAAAAGTGGTTTTCAACTAGACAAATTTTGTTGCCCAACTCTGCTTCATTCTGTCCAAAATTGAGATGTGACCACTTAACAAAAATGCAGAAGCTTATGCCCTCTTTAAGTCTATTGAATCACTAGTTTGTGTTGTGGTCTAAGCATTAGTTAGGGCCTCATGCATTGCCTCTAACTTAGGGATAATTATCCCTCTTAGTTCACCCATTCTGCTTATTCTATTCTTCTTCTCCTTCTCAAGCCTCTTTATCTCATTTATAGTGGCAATAGCCTGGCACTCTTGATTCATTATGGATTAGGTGAGAGGATCAAAATTCTAAGATAAACTTGATCATTTACCCTCTTGCTCTTCCACCTTCTTTGCAATGTCTGTTGTCACTGTGGACCAGGATAAATAAAATTTGTATAATTCTCTGCCATCTTTAAGAGCATTTTCTAGGCTCTTTATCCCAATATCCAAATTTCTCCTATCATTTGTTATAAGTCCCTATACTTCAAAGAATCTCTTTCCCAAAAACTCTTTTCGGACTTTCTCTTCTGCTGATTTCTCCAAAGAATCAAAATGTGTGCTAATAGAATTAACAAGAGATTTTAGATTACCAGATGAAGAAGTTGAAAGATCCTTTTAGAAGGATGGCATGATTCTCTCTAGCACACCAGATGCAATCTCTATCAACTCACAGTCTTCCATGTGAGACTTCAGAAGCTTTTCTTTTGCTTTAGCTTGAGCAAAAGATGCTACCTTCATTGTTTGGACTGGAGAGAGGGAGTCAAAATTGAGTGGTCCTTGAAATAGTTCTAGTTCATCTAATTCCATCATCTCTTTGGTCAGGAAGTTTTTAACTACTTTTGTAGTGTCTCTTCCTAGAGACAGAGTCTTCTTTCCTTCTGCAGCCTTAGAACTGTCATCAGAGATCTTCTCTGTGTGTTCTTCTTCTCTTCCCTTTTCCTCTTCTATTTGACTCAATTTCTCCTTTTTTCTTCCTTCTCCTTCAATTTCAGAGTCAGCAGGGGGATCTGGAAGAAGATATTTACTTTTTCAAGGACTTCCTCTTCTAGAATAGAGGAATCCAAGTCCTTAGTCCTCTCCTCACCTATCACCTTTGGCTCTTCTACAATTTTCTCAGTAGATTCTTCTTTTGATGTACTTAGTCCTTCATCATCCATGGTAGAATGTTCATCATCTATGTCCTCTATGATAGGGAGATTGAATCTCGCATAAGCATTCCAGAGGATGTCTTCTATTTCTTTTGCTATCTGATCCGTCTCTCCAAGCATAATTTTGTTTATTCTGGCTTTGCTCTGGAACTCATCCTTGCAGTCCTTGAAGATCATGGTCATTTGTTTTGAAGTAATAGAAGGATAGAGTTGAATTGCAATTTGTTCCCAGATCTCAAGGTCCTTTGCCTTAGCATTCTCCTTTCTTAGTTCAAGTTCCTTCTCTAGACTTTTAGGAATTAGAGAGATGATTTCAATGAATGCTTTATTATAGATGTTTAGATACCTGACTGTAGCATCTTGCAAGATCTTATGGTCAGCTTCACTATAATCATCATAAAATCTAGTCATTGGTTGCAGATTCCCATCCATAGTGACTGATTTGATGACATCATCAATGGAGAGAGTAGGCCTTTCAACAAATTCTTCTACCTCTTCTTCCTTGTTTTGACTAGTAGAGGATTCCCCAGATGTTTTCTTCTTCTTCCTCATTTTCTTAACTTCTTCATTAGATTTTGTTTCTTCATCATCCTTTTGGCTTATGTATGACCTTGTGGCCTTTGTCTTTGTTCTCTTCTCTCCCTTTTCGGATGTCTTGGCTTTCAGTTTTGAGGATTTTGAGCTCTTAGAGGTGGCAGGTGAAGAGCTCTTGGAGGATCTAGTCTAGGAGGGGGCTTGCACTAGATCACTTTCTTTTTCTTCTTCTTGTTTCTCTTTTTCAGCTCTTTCTAATTTTTCTCTGTTTGTATCAACTGCATCTTTTGAAATGTCATACCTTTTGGCAACTTCCTCTACTTCCCTTCTCACTTTTCTTTTCATCTCTGGTTGTCTTAGCTCAACATGAATTTTCACACTCAATTCTTGAAAGGTTCCAAACCTTTCTGCCTCAGGGTCCTTAGGCTGACTTAGCAAGTGTTGGACATGCAGCTCTAGAATTTTCTCATCTACCTCATAGCCCATTGGCATTATCCAGACTGTTCTGGGCTCCACTATCTCTGCTAGGCATTGATCAGTGTCTACCATGAAACACACTATATCCTTATATTTTTCAACTAGAGATTGGGGAATTCTTTCTCTGGCCTGCATCATACTTTGAAAGTTTTTGAAGTATCCCTAGAGTACTGTACTTTGAGCCTTGGCATCACCAAGCCCATACATATAATCTTTGATTTGTATGGCAACTGGTCTGTCATTTTTCCATACCCAACCACTTGATCCGGGTAGCTCATTCATAGAGTAAAAGAAGAGACATGGTATTAGGCCACCATACTTAAATGAGTTCTTCTTATCCTTCTTTATCTTTTGCAAGTTTTCTAATAGTTGGCTCAGAAGAAGCTCGCATAGATCATAGTCTGCATTTTCCCTTAGCATCTGATATGTAGTATAAATTATTGTTCTGGATACAAAGTTTTCCTTGCTGGAATGATATATTTTGTAGACAATTATCATAGAGGCAAATTTGATATCTAGATCTGTGATATCTTCTATTGTCATTGCTCTCTTGTCAAACTTTGATCTGGTAGCCTCACTCACTGTTTGGTTCTTGACCAATTTGAGAGTAGGCAACCCACTAGATGAGTGCAAATGGGTTACTACCCTAATGGCATCTTTTGTTATCTTGAATGGCCTCATCAACCACATGAAGTTGCCATGTATTCTGCTAAAAACATACCAGATCCATTCATCCTCTGCAAAATAGGGAAAGTGGATGCAATGTCCAAAATGCTTATCCCGGATGGCCTTGTATTGAGGTTTAAGTTCAAATGTTTCATCTATTAATTTCTTGTAATAGATATCCATTAGTTTGGATTCCCCAAATTCCTCAATATTGGTGTGTATGTATACCCTATCATCTTCTACATGTAGAACCCCATGCAGAATGCTAGAGAAGGCACCTAAGGGATCAACTTCTAGGGATTTGTAAGGATGTTTCTTGAACTTAGGGCATCACCTATCAGTGATGTTAACAACCTTTGGAGTAGCCATCTTGCAAAAGATTCAGAGAGAGATATTCAAGAACATAAATACCTTTTTATGCTTCTAGGGTTCACAATATGAGCGAAAAAAGATCACTGGTTGAATCAAATTCTATGGTTGATCTTTGAGAGGGTTGAAGCAATCTTGTTTGCAGAGCTCTTTCTTTCTTCTTCTCGAATGTAAATGTGCAAATGATGACTAAAAGAACCCTTATATTTTTGCGCAAACCCTAATTTCATATTGCAATAAATGCACACCTTAAGTCATTCCGGTTCCCTTGTTCTAACCTTGTTCTGAGAGAGATCCTTCTGAATCACTGAGATGCACTTAGAATTATTCTTGGTGATAATTGACAATGTATCTCCCTTTCTCCAATCATTCCATTTATCCGTAGATCAAGATATTTCAATTTTGAATCATACCAGATCTAACTGTGAGAATCTTACTTTTACCAGATGACTATCAAACCGGATCAATCTTGGATGATTAACCTCTTCAAACTTCTTGCGGATCTTTCATATTTTACCGGTTTATTTAGATATTTCTCTGAGAACCTTTTAATCTACAACTTTCATGTGCCAATTTCAAGCACCGATTGACTGGCTGGGGGAATTTATTTTCCTTTGTGACTCCCCCTAAGCCAGAGCTCATCTATTTAGTTTTCGAAAGGAATATCAGCACTAGATTCTGGTGCGGATCCATCCCCAACATTTTATGTACTTCTCTTTACCCAAATCTTGTTCATCTCCCTTTGGACTTCATCCGCATTCTTTTTTCCTTTTCCTTTGTCTTGATTTTGACTATGATACACCGGACCCTTTTTATCCTAATTCTTACTTCTACAAAATTTGGCAATATGACCAAATCTATTGCAATTATAGCAAACAATATTTCTTTGCAAATTTGACTGATATCCTCTTGATCTGCATTGATTAGCCATATGTCCCATTCTATTGCATGCAAAACATCTACCATTGAATGAATTGTTTATTTGCATATTTCTACATTCATGAGATTTGTGACCATACCTTTTGTAGTTAAAACACTGTCCAGAGAAGGATGAATTAGTTTGATTCATTCTTCTTCTACACTGATTTGTTTTATGACCAAAGTTATTGCAATTATAGCAGTATCCATTGAAGGATGGATATCTTTGAGCATTTGGTTGCCTTACCAGAGGTCTTCTAGGCCTATTCCTTGGATTTCCTGATCCAGAGTTCTTCTGACCAGATTCGGAGCTTTCACCTTTCTCATACCCCAAGCCAAGCTTGTCATGTACCCTCTTTTGGCTTTCAAGAAGAACTTCAAGTTGAGCAGAGCTTATCTTGAATTTCTCTTTGTATTCATTTGTTGTTTGAAGATCCCTTTTAAGAGTGTCTATCTGATTCTCAAGTTGTTCTTCATTATCTCTAGCTTCTTCAAGATTAGATTCCAGATGCCTAATTATTCTATCTATTTTGTGGCAGTCTTTTGACTTCTCCTTGAGAGATTGTTTTAGATTATCTTCAATTTTTCTTTTCTCTTCAATTTCTTGGGTGAATTTCATAACCCTTGATTCCATTTCATGTCTCACTATAATGACCTCTTTTGATAGCTTCTCACATAACTTGTTTTTCCCATTCAGATCTTCATTAGTATCATTGGATTCACTTTGACTTGCTAATTGTTGAAGTAGTTCCTTTCTCTTTTTCATAGAGATACTCAGTTTTTCTTTGAGTTCATTTATGAAATCATCAGCTTGTTTGAGTCTTTCCCTCAAGTTATTGACTTCAGAGTGAGATTGCTCAAGATCATCTAGGGCAGACTAAAGTTGTTCCCTCATACCATACATATCCATTGAGATTCCTAGATCTTCCTCAAGCTGTTAGGCTCTATTTAGAGGAATTTAGCTCTGATACCAATTGTTGGAAACAAGGTAGATAATTGAGAGGGAGGGTGAATTAGTTATCTTAAATATTTTAACTTTTTGTTCTTGTTTAACAATTAGTGTAGCATTAAAACATATAAGCATACATAACCATGAGAGCATAAATAAAATCAACACACATAACACAATGATTTTGATGTGGAAAACCCTATTAAGGGAAAAACCACGGGGTGACTAACCCAAGATTGTATTCTCTGTTAAAAGAAAAAGAAGTACAAAATGTCACTTACCAATTAGGGCTCACTACCTGAGCACACTGCTCACAAGAGGCACACTGCCTACAAGAGACTCACTGTCTACAAGGATATAGAAGGTAACCAAATGTTTGAACTAAGGAGAGGCATCCACATATGTTGAGGTTCAGTTTCGGTTAGGTTCAATATACTAATCTATTGCACTTCATACTTCCTCTATTTTAGTGCTGATGTCTTGTCACATACCAAACTTGTATTGCTACTTTCACACTTCTCTTTTCCTTGTATTGCACCTTATTCTATACCGCATACCTTCATACCAAAATCCATTTGGTATATATATCCGCACCGAGGATTTCAACATCTTTCTAGTCAGTAACCGGAATACTCCAGATATTTACTAAATACTGGTCTGTCGGCTAAATCCATGCTTAATATGTGATGCGTATCAAAAATATAGACATAGAAGTCAACAATCATGTCATCCAATCATGAATGATCCCTCAAGAATCTTGATCACCATCAATTTCTCATCCGGATTAAAGTCTGATGCTCTGCCAGTTAGTTCTTCCTTAGTCTACTCTGCCTGTCAGGAACCCAACACTTAGATGCTCATATCCTTTCACTCTTTCATCACCGAAGGTTTAATCTCTAGAATGTAGTAGTCATGGTACTCCTCTTGACTTCCCCAAATTTGTACTTTTCTAAGATACATCCTCTGAGAGATCTGGACCTGATTATCAGACCTTGCTGCATGCTCTATTCTTGTTCACCAGACTAAAACATTCTTCAATCTTACTTCTGGTATAGTCATATTGTGCTCTGCATATGTGTGGGATAGACTTTGTTGCCATCAATGACAACAATAATGAAGCCACATAGTGTCTCTTGCCAACATACTTATCACCAATGCATAAAATTCCCACATAATGGCATGCAAGTCACCATCCAAGGTGACCCTGACCCCTTCCAGCATTTCAACTCTGTCCTTTCAAAACCTAATTGCATCATACCAAATAATAGAGCATCTATATCCCCTACCCCAAAGCATAATTCTACTTCTAAAGCTTCCTCATCAAAGCCCAAAGAGCAGAAAATTACCATCAAAGAAACTAGAGTTGGGGAATACTCCATTGAGCACAGCCTCAATTTAGCCAAGATGCCTTTATCTCCTAGATCCTTTGGGTGACCCAAGCATTTTCCAAAGCCATCTACTCCTCCTACACCTCCCACAACTCCCTTTGTAAAATGGGGGACCCTATCAGATGAGACAGAGGAAAGATATATCCTATAATGGCTTTATATCGAAGAAGAAGAGAGCACACAACAGAAGCCACCTAGGCTCCCAACAGAAATCCATGGGAGAGGTGAATTTATCCTACATAGAATGAGTTACGAAGGAGAAAGCCCCATAGGCCTAAGAAAAGAAGGAATTATAGAACCCATTCAACCTTCTTTATCCTCATTGGCTAGAAATACAAAAGGCCTAGGATATAAGGATAAGGGCAAAGCTAAAGAAAATGCTTGTCTAGTGGAAATGATCCATACACTTCAAGTGGACAGTGACACAGATTCCAATGAATATGAGTGGGATGAGATGAAAGAGCATTCCTATGACGACAAAGAGGTTGATACCATTCAAACTTATAGCTCCTACCATGAGGGACAAACGCTACGGTATATGCCATTAGAGTGTGATTTGCCTATCTCTGAGAACATGACTTTTAAGGAAGGTTCGAGTTCTATCGCGATAAACAACTTAGAGGAAAGTACCATTCCAAACACTCCCCCTACCAATACTCCTAGTATATCCATTCAAACTATCAACGAATTAGATCTATCCTCTGACTCCCTCCCCCTTGTGCATCCTAAACTTATTGATTGGGATCTATGAGGAACCCCTCAACTAGATATGTTCCAAAATGACGATGCCTATATTGACTATATGGAACTTAGGGACCACCTACTTTAAGGAGATCATACAGCTGGTTTCACTATTGAACTTAATATCATGGCATATTTCGAAGAGGGTGCCAAGCCTTCCAATCACAAAAATATCAAAATAAAAACTAGATCTGATGGTGAAAACCACTCTGCAGTAGTGTCAGATCCCAAAATAGTAAAAAGAAAGGACACATCCGAAGGTGAAAACCCAAGTGTGGCACCTGATGATGGAAGGCTTGACACTCTCCCTGATGATATGCACCATTAGAGGTCTCAGATTGTTGTGGAACCCACAGAGCCTGTTAACATTGGAACAGAGGAATAGCCTAAGATCATCCACTTTGCTAAGTCTCCAACCCCACCAGAGAAGACTAAGTTTGTACTATTCTTCTAGAGAAAGCAAGTCAATTTTGCTTGGTCATACATAGATATGCCAGGGTTAGATCCAGATTTGATTTTACACCATCTTCCATTAGATCCAGGAGTGAAACCAGTGAAACAGAAGCTTAGAAAGATGCATGAACTCAAGAAACTACTGGATGTAGGGTTCATCAGAGCTATAGACTATCCAGAGTGGGTCTCCAACATAGTACCAATGTCCAAACTAGATGGCTAAGTCAGACTATGCAATGATTTTAGAGATCTAAACAAAGCTTGCCGCAAGGATGATTTTCCCTTGCCAAATATAGATATCATAGTTGACCTAACAGCAGGTCATACCATGTTATCCCTCATGAATGGATTCTCAGGATACAATCAGATCAGGATAGCACTAGAAGACCAGCATAAGACAACTTTTACTTGTCCATGGGGCAGTTTCTGCTGGAATGTCATGCCATTTGGGCTAAAGAACGTAGGAGCCACATATCAATGTGCCATGACCACTATATTTCATGATATGATGCACGTCACAATGGAAGATTATGTAGATGATATCCTAGTAAAGTCACTTACAAGATAATCACACTTGGATGTGTTAGAGAAAGTCTTTCAAACATTAGAGCAATTCAAAGTTAGGTTGAACCCAAAGAAATGTGTGTTCAGAGTCACCTTGGGAAAGCTCCTAGGTTTTATTATTTCAGTAAATGGAATAGAGGTGGACCCTACCAAAGTCAAGGCTATTATGGGCATGCCACCACCTAAGACTCTTACTCAACTAAGGTCTCTACAAGGCAAGCCACAAGCAATCCATAGATTCATATCACAACTGGCAGACAAGTGTCAACCATTCAGTCATCTCCTGCACAAGAACAATCCATTCAAATGGGATGAGAAATGTGAAGAGCCATTCAACAAATTGAAAGAATATCTTATGAATTCACCCATTCTCATGCCTCCTATCCAAGGGAAACCATTGATACTATACATATCTGCTACACCTACAGCTCTTGGGGCTCTTCTAGTACAACAAGATTATGAGAATAAAGAAAGAGTCATCTACTATATCAGTCAAACATTAGTGGGCTATGAGTTGCAATACTCTCAGATAGAAAGATCATGTCTTGTGGTAGTTTTTGCTTCCCAAAAACTCTGACATTATATGATTGCACATCTAGTCAAACTTATTACAAAAATAGATCCACTGAAATACCTACTAAGCAAAGCAGCTCTAACAGGTCACCTAGCCAAATGGGTAATGCTCTTAAGTGAATATGACATTGAGTATGTAGACATAAAAGCTATCAAGGGACAAGTAATTGCTGATCAGTTAGTGGATGCACCATTACAGGACACCACACCAATGCAATTTGAGTTTCCAGATGAATCCCTATTCAATATATCAACACATTCCTGGAAACTTTACTTTGATGGGTCCTACACAAACCATGGATCAAGGGCGGGAATCTTGTTTGTAACTCCTCATGGTGACACCATACCGAAGTCTTACCATATGTTATTTCCATGCACCAATAACATAGCAAAATATGAAGCGTTATTCATTGGCCTCAAAGTGGCAACAGAGTGGAAAATAAAAGAGCTACATGTCTATGGTGATTCTCAACTAGTAATAAATTAGGTCAATGATGATTACCAAACCAAAGATGAGAAGCTTGTCCCATACAAGCGGATGGTTGAAGACTTCAAGGAATACTTTGTAAACATCTCTTTTGAGAAAATAGCTCTTATTAAGAACAAAGCAGTAGATGCCATGGCGACCATTACCTCTCTTCTCGAGATAGCAGAGAATGAGTCATGGTACGAGTTCTTAGTGGAAACTATTCAACAACCAGCTTATGATTTTCCTAAAACCCATTCCATATGCCTTTTAGTTGCATCTGATTCACCTTGGTATGGTAAGGTTTACACCTACCTCAAGGACAACACCCTCCCACCTAACTTATCTTCAAACCAACAATGAACCTTTATACGCCAGACCTCTTGCTATACCATTATTGTCGACACCCTATACTAACGTGGTCTAGATGGTACTTTACTCCGTTGTTTAGAACAGGAAGAATCCCAAACCACCTTATAAGATGTACACGAAGGGATTTATGGAACACACTCTAGTAGTCCTTCCTTAGCTAAGAAACTCATGCGTTTGGGTTATTACTAGCCGAACATGGAAACAGATTCATATCAGTTTATGAAGAAGTGAAAGCAGTGCCAAATACGTGGGAACCTGATACATGCACCAGCTCAAGAGTTGAGACCTTTAACGACACCTTGGCCCTTTTGTCAATGGGGACTTGACCTTGTGGGAAAGATCCATCCACCCTCATCCAAAGGCCATAAATTTATAATAACTGCCACTGAGTACTTTACCAAGTGGATTGAAGCTTTGCCCCTCACCACCGTCACAGGTAAGAAAATCTCCTCATTCATCCTAAATTACCTCATCTGCAGATATAGAATTCCCTTATCCATTACCACGGATAATGAAAGACCCTTCAAAAACTAGGATGTCCAAGAACTCTGTGACCGATTCAAAATCCAACATCGTTTCTCCACACCCTATTACCCCCAAGGCAATGGTCAAGCTGAAGTATCCAACAAGACCATCTTGAAACTCCTCAAGAAGACAATTAATGATGCTGGCCGTGATTGGCACATCCAACTCAATCCCGCTCTGTGGGTGTATAGAACTAGTATATGCACTCCCACAGGTGCTACCCCTTATGCCCTTGTCTATGGCTCAAAAGCTATCCTCCCCATAGAGGTTGAATTACCATCTCTCAGGGTGTCATTAAAAGGTCTCATATCAGATGAAGAGTACAGAGTCTCCAGATTGCAAGAACTAGAGTTGCTAGAGGAAAGGAGACAGAAAGCCTTTGACCATCTCAAGGCATATCAACAAATGATGTCGTGGAGCTATAACCACAGAGTTCGCCCAAGAATCTTTAAAGTTGGAGACCTAGTCCTTAAGGAAAATCCCCGCAATCAACAAGATCAGGAAAAGAAAGGCAAGTTTGAGCCCAACTAGCTTGGGCCTTATGTGATCATAGCTACTTATGGATCGGGGGCATATCAGTTAGCAACATCAGAGGGTGAGCTTTTAGATGACCCAATCAACAGCATGCATCTTTGTCGGTTCTATACCTAGGAGAACCCCAGTGTAAGGGGGAATAAAAATACAAAAAAAAAAAAAAAATCAAAAAAAAAAATCAAAACATTAGAAAAAATACAAAAAAATAAAAAAATTTGGAAAAGTACAGAAAAAATCATCCTTTGGTGAAAATCTGGTAAACAGGCACCTGGGATAGGTATCATGATGAAAACCTGGCAAATAGGCATCATGCATACTTTCTAGCTTTTCGTGCAAATAAAAGCAAATGGTGAAAACTTGGTAAATAGGCCTTACTTGTGATAAACCACTTCCTCCATCTTTGGGAAACCAATCACCTTGTGTCCATTCTTCCTCACGTCCCATTCAATCCATATCTGTTTCATAATAAAATTTTAACAATAACCTATCATGGCTTGATACTCTATCTCTTTGTTGCCTTGTCAACCAAGGTTTTTATCCCATATCCTATCCATAGTGTCAGCCTAGCATAGTGTCTCTCGTTAGTCTCCATGGTCCAAGTCCATGAACTAGTTACCTCTACGTCGTCATGTAGGCAAGGCCATATTTTTATGTGCCCCCGAGGCTCCACTGTCCCATCCGTCTTGTGTCTAGTCCTTCTACCTATCTGAATCCACACCACTTTCTACCGCCTAGGACTTAGGTTTGCTAGGGTTTACTCCAAACTATGTTGCCTATGCGTTGTCATGTAGGCAATGCCATTTAGCAATGAACCCCCGAGGCACTAGGTCAGTCCCTTAGGGTCTGTCTCGCCAATAAAGATTATGGAAACATCTCACCAGGCAAGCAAGCGCAAACAAAACCCGCTCTTTTCAAGCAGAAATCTTGACACAAGACATTAACCTATCCAAAGCAAAGAAAAAAAACATCTAAGGCCTTCTAAATGATTTTACCCAAATTATGGCAAGGAACAAACACATCTAAGTGCAAATATGTTTTGTGGTTGGAAACATGGTTAAAATATAGAGTCTTGATTTTTGCTATCATGTCTTTCTATGCTACTCGAGGATGCCAAAAGCTAGAGAGGCTATGATGGGGGCATGATTATTTTCTTTGTTTGTTGTTTCTAGATTAAACTTTAGTAATGTGAAGCCTTTTCTAAAGACATGATCTATAAAAGATCATCGAGGACATCAAAGGTCTAACATGAACGAGAACAATCCTTGTTTGTTGAAACACAAGAAATACTCAGGTCATCTAGATTCAATTATACCTAGATGCTTGTATTAACTTGCTAAATCAAAATCTATGTAAGCAATGCTTAGATCATCTCGATTCAAATTATACCTAGATGCTTGTATTAACTTACAACATTCAGAAAAAGTACCAAAAAAAATTGCCCAATGATGAAATAAGCACTTCAAAATACTTAGAGTATCAAGATGGCAAATATCCATATCCATATCCATACCATATCCAATTGCATTCCATATCTGTACTTGCATCCATAACGTATCCAATTGCATTTTGCATACCATCCATGCAATAAAAATTCTATGCAGAGTACCAATACAAATAAAGGCTTGCGAGTCCTTCTGTCAAGTCATTTCTTCTATCTATCATCGTATCTTCTAAGCAATGATCCAAATGCAAGTCTATCCTTAATCCATACCAATCAGATCAAGTCAATCTTGTCAAATTATCCATGTGCCCTTAGTGGTCTTGATCCTTGTCTCGTCATAAACCAACTCGATTAGTTAATCAATCAATTGTCTTATACAGGATGTAACATTGTCGAAATCAGACCAACACATGCATCTTACGCGACATGATTCATTTCCTGAAACCAAATATTATCCTTCATGTTTTCTCTAGGGATCTATCATTCCCCGCCATGACAACATGCCTGCCGTGTTGGTTTAAAGATATATATCATTCCCTGCCATGACAACACTATTGTATATCATTATCAGTATATTGTTGGTTTACCACTTGACAGGGGCAATACCTTGTTTGTTCTTGTATCATTTGTGCATACTTGCTTACTTTCTTGTGTGTGGTATCATTCTATCTTTCATTGCATATCATTCGGCTCTTTCTCCAACCAATTTCTTCACCCCAACCTAATTTTACCTTCTTCATCGTGAGATTGTTCATCTCACATCCTTCTGCCTTCTCCCCATCCAATCTCCTGAGGGGGCATCCTATCATCATAACCTATACCAAGGGCAAACTGGGGCATGTATCATTATTAGACCATCTATTCTTTGAAGCAACATCATAAACTGCATTGCATTAAAGAGGGACAAAATGTATACGCCTAAAAATGACATGATTCAGTCTAAATAAATATTCTTAATATTTATTCCATTCTAATTCTTCTATCAATAAATAAATAAATCGATTTATTTATTCGATTCACATTCCTCTAAATTAATTAAATGTCAAAATATTTAATTACCTCTTCTAAAGTCAAAATTAAATAAAATCCTTTATTTAATTAAATTCTTCCAAACAATTAAATAATTCATAATTATTTAATTAAATCAAATCATTCTTCCAAATTTAAATAAATCAAATCAAATTTATTTAAATCCCCTCAATCTCCAAAAATAAAATACAATCAAATATTTTATTTATTCTTCTAAATCATGCATAACAATTAAATAAATTTATTTATTTAATTTGCTTTCTTATCTTCTAATTCTTCAAATATCTTGCAAATCTTCTAAAAATAAGTCCACACAAAATTAAATAATTTATTATTTAATTTCTCTCAAATCATGCAAAAGCAAATCTCAAGTTGAGTTATCTATTCAATCAACCTTGTTTTTATCAATATCTCTTAAATTAGAAAAAAGTTTTCTAATTTATGAAAAGCATGTCTTATCTTTAGAAAAGAAAGTAGTTAACTCAAATAAAACAACTTTTGTGTGACACTTGTCTTCTTCCTATTCGCGCACATTCCTCAAATGTTCTATACCGTTGATCTTCTCATTCTTTCTATACCATTGGTCTCTTCTTTCTCAAGTCTATAAATTGAACCTCATTCTTCCATTTCAATCATCCAAGCTTTTATTATTATTACTCTGTAAGAATTGCAGCGCACCTTTGGTACCAATTCCTTCATTGCTTGTGATCACATTTGTTATTACGCATTACTACCATTGTTGTGAAGTTTCTCTTCATGGCGATATTATCATAGCCATTCCCATTTGACATCTTGGAATCATAGCAAGGAAGTGCACCTTCTGAGGGCCATATTCATAGACAAGATCATTTGTGATAGGCAATCAATGGAAGCTACGGATTAAGGAGGTTTTCTTTGTTATTGTTCATTATTTATTTGAATCTCTTTTGTTCACCGTTTCATTGAGTTTTGGGTACCTTGATGTTTGATATTATTGATTATTCATTTGAATCCAATTTTCCCTTAAAAAGTTAAGGGAAAATTGGATTCAAATGAATAAACAATATAGTAAATATCAAAATACCCAAAACTCAATGAAATGGTGAACAAAAGAGATTCAATTAAACAATGAACAAAAGAAAGCAAACCTCCTTTAATTTGAAGCTTCCATTGATCGCCTATCATAAATGATCTTGTCTATGAATATGGCCCTTAGAAGGTGCACTTCCTTGCTATGATTCTAAGATGTCAAATGGGAACGGCTATGATAATATCGCCATAAAGAGAAACTTCACAACAATGATGATAGTGCATAGTAATGAATGTGATCACAAGCAATGAAGGAATTGGTGCCAAAGGCGCACTATAATTCCTACAGAGTAACAATACTTAAAGTTTGGATGAATGAAGTGGAAGAATTGGGTTCAATTTATAGACTTGAGAAAGAAGAGATCAACGATATAAACAGTTGAGCAACGCGTGCAAATAGGAAGAAGACAAGTGTCACACAAAAACTATTTTATTTGAGTTAACTACTTTCTTTTCTAAAGATAAGACATGTTTTTCATAAATTAGAAAGTTTTTTTCTAATTTAAGAGATATTAATAAAAACAAGGTTGATTGAATAGAAAACTCAACTTGAGATTTGCTTTTGCATGATTTGAGAGAAATTAAATAATAAATTATTTAATTTTGTGTGCATGAAGAAGAAGACTTATTTTTAGAAGATTTAGAAGATATTTCAAAAATTAGAAGATAAGAAAGCAAATTAAATAAATAAATTTATTTAATTGTTGTGCATGATTTAGAAGAATGAATAAAATATTTGATTGTATTTTATTTTTGGAGATTGAGGGGATTTAAATAAATTTGATTTGATTTATTTAAATTAGGAAGAATGAATTTGACTTAATTACATAATTGAGAATTTTTTAATTGTTTAGAAGAATTTAATTAAATAAAGGATTTTATTTAATTTTAACTTTAGAAGAGGTAATGAAATATTTTGATATTTAATTAATTTAGAGGAATGTGAATCGAATAAATAAATTGATTTATTTATTTATTGATAGAAGAATTAGAATGGAATAAATATTAAGAATATTTATTTAGACCGAATCATGTCATTTTTAGGCGTATACAGTAATTAATGATACTAATTTGAGATTTTTGTATAGTGTAAACATCCTTATGCATCCCTAATGCAACCTTGACACAAAGTTTGATGTAATTCCTAATGCATAGGTCACACAAATCTTATGCACATATGAAATAAATAGTGATGTATTGGGGCTAACACAACCCTTAGACCTCCAAATTGTTAACATAGATAATATGATTATAAACATGTAAAATTGCATCAAGAAAAAACTATGTTAAGAAGATAAACAATTTCTAGGTTATTTTCTCCTAATTCTGATGCTAAATGGAATTTTTGCATTGCGACTCTAGATTGATCATGTCAAGTTTTTTTACTTGGATTGGGACTCTTTAAGTTTCTATTTATCTTTGTAGACACCTAAATTTCATCTTACATTTTTGACACCAAAACTCACCACTTCTAATTTATACCACACTAGCATTTCTTATTTATTTATTAATTAAATAATTATATTATTTAATTAATAACATATCCATTATGTTACACATATGGTTCCTATGGTTGTATTGTTTTTCATTGATGTCAACACTGTCACAAGGTTGTCATTGATGTCAACAATGGTATGAATGTTTAATAGTGTTCATGGTTGGATGTCATGCTCCTAAAGAAGATACATTTAGATGGGAATTAGAAGCATCAAGAAGACACAATAATATGGGAATTAGAAGTACTAAGATGTGATATTGATGGACTAAGATACATTGTATGATCTCTCCTACTATTTTCAAGAATGCATATGTTAAAACAAAGAAGGTTTGGTCTCTAGAGTTTGGTGACAGTTTCTACTACAAGATGACTATCTTTGAAGAACTGTCTGAGAGACTACTCAGCATTTTAATAATCTTGATGTTGTACCTTTGTAGATAGGAATATAGCTCAATGTAATGAAATATCATGTATATTCCAAGTTTCATGATGTATGGACTATCAGAAGTATGTTTTGCAAAAGATAGTGTGAAGACAGTCACTATATGGAAGTAGGATGCTCTGGATTGCTCCACATTTGTATATTTGGCTATGTAGTTATGGGAATATGATAAGGATGTAGTAAAGATGTTAATTCTAGAGATTTAGATCATTTATGCTTCTGTTGTGAAAGTTGTGCATGATAGAGTACTGACATGTGTTCTGGCAGAGTAAGCTAGTGTTGAAGGTCTGTTGGACTGCCCCACATTTCTCTACAAATGAATGATTGAATTTGTAGTTTTGAGGAAATTTTTATGGATGCACATTACATGTTTCATTTAAGTTTCAAGGTTCTTGGTGATCCGTAGATCATTTTTTCAAAATACAGTATGTTACAGTGTGTTCAGGATGATAGAGTATTCCTAGAGTTCATGATTGGAAGATATGTGGCATAATTCTTTGATGTTCTGGTGCAGGAGCACCCGCACATGATCAGGATATAGGTCCGCATGATGACATACATGATCAGGATATAGGATAGTTATCAGCATGATGACAGAATAGTCTATTTTTAGTATGTTTGACTTTAGCATGTAATAAGGTCCATTGGACCGATGCTATGTATTAGATCAGCATAGGAGTATGTGTAGGCAGTTAGAGATCGGGATAAGGTAGTCTGAGCTGTCCTCTCTCCCAGCCGCTTGGAAGCTCCCAGCCGCTGGGAAGTGAAGTTGGTAGTACTCGAAGGATTTGTTATATATACCTTCGATCTGTTAGTGTTTAGATATTGAGAGTTCATATGAATAGTTCACATTGAGTTTGTTAGATGTTATGTTTAGGAGAGTAGTACTAGTGATATGCTGTACTGGTGATCAGTCCAGATATTGTGAAGCAGAATTGTAAAAGCAGGACATTTGAATCTCAATTGAATAAGATCTCATCTTTTGCAGTATTTGAGTTGATCAGTTGTATTTGTGTTGATTTCCTTTCTGTTTGCGAGTTAATGGGTACTTTCAACCCTTCCACCGGTTGAACCTGCAAATCGGTGGAATGGTCCTGTATCATAGCTTAGGTTACATTTGTGTTTTCTGTTTATGCATTGCATTGTTCAGGAGATCTGTTAGGAGCATGCTGTGAATCAGCCTAGCATCCTCATGTGCTAGGTATAGAAAGATAAGTTGTTAGACTTTGGTTTGAAGGTGATCCGGCCCGGTCGTCACATTTTCTTTGTGAACTTATGCGGTTCTGAGTGTTTACATACAGTGGATGGATACACAGGAGTCTGCATGTGCGTTTCCAGCCGGAACAAGCCGCATCGTCATCTACGAATGCATCGCCAACAGGATCGGGTCATGAAGCTATTGAAGGTTGCAAGTTGCAAGTACATCAGGATGTTTTGAGTTGGATATATACTCAGTGTATATATCGCAGTCAGGATCATCTCTCGGGGAAGTTCATCATCCGCATATCACTAGCAGAGGCGGGTGTGAAAGTTCAGTTTTTGTCTAAGTGTTGAAGAGTTCATCAGGATGATGTGTGACGTCATCGTCATCAGGATATGACGTCATCGTCATTAGGATATTAAGAAATCCCTCTATGCGAGTTTATCCTGTTGTCGCTAAGTGGTTAAGTATCGGCGAAGGCAGGGAGTTGTATTAGCATCATCAGGAGGTTTCGAGGAACCGGATGAACAATATCATGATGCTGTTGCTTGTATCGTCGGGCAGTGGAGCATCGAAGGCAAATTGTTGAAGTGCAACGTCATCAGGATATCGGGAGCAACCGGATATTTGGATATCCTGCTGACGAAGGTGATATTGAAGGTCATGATGATGACGATAGTGTTTCGAGCCCGATGAACAGTGCAACCGGCGGATGTTTGCGCCCGCTGAACATCATGATGATGATGTTAGAAGGAAGGCGGAGGAGATGAACAGTAGTCGGCAGGCGGATGTTTGCGATCGTCCGAAATATGATGATGCTGACAGAGTAAAGAGAAATATGATGATGATGGCGAAGATGATGATGATGAGGTTGGTCTGCAGACATTCATGCTATCTGCGAATGTTATAGTGTGGATGCCTCTGCATCATGTTCAGTGGCTAAGGAGTGTTTGGAGATGTTGTATGAGTCATGTGGACTCATCTAGAAGAGGTTTCATAAAGATCTATCTTGTTTCCAGTACCACAAGGTTTTCAAGTTGTGGTCGTTATGCCTCAAGTTTCATATGATTTTTCTTAAGTATGTCCTATTTTCAAATGAACAGAGTGTGTGGAGGTAATTCTAAGATGTTTGATGATGCAAAGGATGTTTTGGACCTGATTAAGCAAGTGTCAAAGTCTACAAAGCATGAGTCTTCTACTAGTGTCACGTATGACAATATTTAGGTCTTATCTTCTACATGTTTCATGTTGTACACTATATGGCTGACTTGTAGATGTAGTTGTCATATTGTCTCTGGCCAACAAGCAATGTAATCAATGTAATATCATGTATAAGTAGTGAATCAAAGTGAGTTAGGCTGAGTGTGATTGTAAGTTGATTGAAAAAGGTCACAAGCAGATAAAAAGAAGAATGAATACATTATTGATGTGTGATTGAGGGAGAAAGAGCATAAGTTTTTGATGTTGTCCTAATTCATCTTGAAGAATTATATGTGGCAGTGATCAAGTATATAGTGTGACTAGTTGATCACATCATCATAAGAAAGTGGGAAGAGACAGAAGTGTTGAAGGCACAAGACAACTAAGATGGGGGTAAATCAGTTGTATCAAAAACCTTAAATTCTCTTGAACAAAATCACATTCACATTCACTTACTTTAACCCCTTAATCTATTAGGAAGATTAAATATGAAATGTAGAATCAAAACTTAAAACATCAACACAATACACACATGAACACCAAATTTTTTACATGGAAAACCCTAAAAGTTGAAAACCATGGTGAGTGTTAGCTCATAATATAATGTAGTAACAATACTGAATAACAAAAGAGGCTCATTGTCTAGGGCTCACTGCCCAAAAGAATGCTCACTACAAAAAGGTTCACTACCAAGGGGTGTCTCACTACAAAGAGGGGTGGCTCACTACCATAAACTGATATGATAGCATCTACAACATGCCTGAGTTCAGTTCCATTGAAGTACAATACATATCACCTTCGCTACCTTACAATACAGACACTTTCATCTTTGCATCTTTTCATCCACACAATACACATGGATTTATTACATTTATTTATACCAATCATCAACCTTGGAACATACGTCAAGGTTGGCAATACAATCTATAACCTTTGAAACAGTCTCCAAGGTTGGAAAACATACATAATTCAAATTAGGTCTGGACCTAAACAAACTTGCAAAGAAAATGAATGAAAGAACACTTCACAGCTTATCTCAGACTGAAATACATTTTCACATGCTTCAAAACACTTCTACAAACCACGAAACACAACCGCAAAGAGTCTTAACACCCAAGTCAGCCAAACTTGTGCAAACACCAAGAATACTTAAACACACGCTTCCAAGAATTTAATCTTAGCTTACATATCAAACTCAATCCTTTAACATGATATGGAGACATCCATGAACAACATAAAATCACCTAGGAGCCAACAAATCTAGTTACAACAAGTTTCACTTGAAGACAACAAATCTCACTTGAAGACAACTTACAAACAACACTACTAAGTTCTGCTATTCAATAACTTGCTTTCTAGAGCACCAAATCATAAATCCTTTAGAATGAAGATGGATAGAGACATTATAAACATATGTCTAGAACCATATCACCTGAAACCACTCTATGGAGAAATGCAGAGCAAAATACTTTCTCCTAGACACCTCTACACAACTCAAAAATTTGTCAAATACAATCTTCAAACTGGTGAACACAAATTCTACCGCATAGCGATCTAGACCACCAAATTTTGGATTTAACACTTTAAAAAACTTCTCTAAAACATATCTAAATATCATACTATGGTCTTCAACATAGAAGAAATGTGGAGCAAAAACTCAGACAGTATCCTGCAAGCCAAAATACTCTGCAACACACTGTTTCCACTTCGAGAGAAATTTTTCTCAAAAGCACTTAGAAACTTAGCAACATGAACAATATGCTAGCATCATCAACACTTCTTCAATTCATTCAAATTACCTCAACATGACAACTCAATCAAGCAACAATCAGCAATATCAGAAGACACAACTGACACCAATGACAATAGAATCATGTTGACATCAATGACAACACCGATTAGCACATACTTGCAACAATCTCCCCCTTTGTCATTGATGGCAACATATGATGTGAAAAACCATCATGATACAATTATACACTAATCTCATTCTCCCCCTTTCTTTTATACATCTTACTCTCTCTTTGTTTTTCACATGAACTCTCTCCCCGTTTGACATCAATGGAAAAGGGTGACACACCTTCTTCAAGCTTTCTCCCCTTGAATATGATACTGCACATACTTGCACTAATCTCAACTTGTTTGAACCATCCTGTACCAACTCTTACTCCCCCTAACTGCAACATTCTTCAATTCCTCTATCTACTCCCCTTGAGAGGTAGCCTCCATTAGTCTATATAAAACAATGTCTTCTTTAAGCTGCCATTTAAGAAAGTATTCTTCGCATCCATTGGATATACTTTAAAAAGCTTTATGTACTACAAATCCCAAAAACATTCTGATATTCTCAATTCTTTCCACTGGAGCATAAGTCACCTCAAAACCTATAGTTTCAACTTATGAATAGCCTTTGCATACAGGTCTAGCTTTATTTACCGATTCTCCATTTTCTAAAAAACCACTTTGTTCCAAACACATTCTTATCTGTAGGCCTAGGGACAGATTCCCAAGTCTGATTCTTCTCAATCTACATTAGTTATTCTTCCATTGCCTTGATCCAAAACTCCTCTTTTACATGCTTCAATAATTGTCTTAGGTTCAACCTTTGAAAGTAAATAGATATTACCTATTCATTTGCAATTCTTCTTCTTGTCAATGCACCTTTGCTCTTATCACCAATGATCTGGTCTTCAATGTGATGCTCCTACACAAACTCTAGGGGTTGTAGGAATCCTTTTTGGAGCTTCTTCAACCTACACTTTCTTCATATTTTTATTCTTCACTTCTTGAAGACTCATCTAATTCATATCCATTCACCTCTAAGTTCATCAAATACTTCCAATCATCATGAAAATTGCTCTATACTGGAAACAACTATGTTCTGTCAACCCAAACTTTTGTTACTCATTACTTTCAAGCCAATTATCAAAATTAGACAAACTTTTAGATGTAGATGTAACCACTAATCAATAACCATATGCCAGAACCACAGAGCAATATCTTCAATAATGGACCAAATTATTGAAACACTGTAACTTGATTTTACTAGATAGATACTTAGCCAAAAATCATAACTTGTCTTCTTTCCTGATCAAATCTTCTTGCATAGTATACTTCTTAATCTACACAAATCTTCCTTTATCCTTTAATTCTTTATCTTTCCTCTATCTCTCCCTCTCTCTATCTTCATTTCTCTCTCCCTCTATCTCTCCTTCTCTCTGTCTATCCATCCCGCTCTCTATATCTCTCTCTGTCTCTCTATCTCCCTCTCCCTCTCTCCATCTCTAGATCTCTCCCTCACTCTCCCCCTCTATCTCTCTATTTCTCCCTCTCTCTAGATCTTTGTATTTCCTTGTCCCTCTCTCCCTCTCTATCTCTCTATCTGTTTATCTCTCCATCTCTCTATCCATTTATTTTTTCTTCCAATATTGACTATAGTACTGGTGTATGTCTAACACCCTTAAATTCCACACTTTCTTTATTGCTTGACCATATTAATACCTTTGAAAAATTTCTTATTGGTTTCTCAATTGTATTTTATGATAAAAGTTATATGTAGATTTGAAATAAAGGAGAGAGTATATTTCCTCCAGAAGGTTGCAAATGCAATGTACACTTCACTAATACCCATGGAGAGAAAATTCAAGAATTGCACCAAGCTAGAGTAGGCTAAGAAAATACTTAAATCATTTGAAGTTAAAATAAAGGCATTAGAAGGCTAGGTCACCATAGTTGTAGAGAAATCCATTGAAGCTAAAGATACATAGGTAGAAGCAACTTAAAAACAACTCCTAGAGGTTAAAAGAAAATTGACTAAAGAAAGAATAGAATTGGTAGTAGGGAAAAGCTAGATGGTAACTAAGATAACCACCAAGAATGCATTATCAAAGCAAGTGGAAGAATTGGACATATAATTGAGCCATGAAAAGGCTAAAACTAGTGCCAAGGCTATTGAAATATGATCACTAAATAAAAATGCCTATAGCCAAGATTATGAGCTAGCCAAACTAAATAATCAAGTGGACACCTAGGCCTAGACACTCAAGAGACTAAGAGAAAAAGAGGTTGACCTAAAGAATATACTAGAAGAATCAAAGGAGGAGGTCAAGAGGTTAAAGGATCAAATTAAAGAGCTCAAATAGTTAGTGGCTTTCCTTGACCACATCAAGGTCTTGTGAAGATCATACTGCAAGGAAAAAATGGAAGCCACATCATCTAAATCTTGTGAAGATTACACTAAAAGGGAATAATAGAGGCCACATCATCTTTACTCTATCCTTATAGTTTATGGAGATGGTGTAGGCTCTAAGTGATATGGTGAAGAAAGAGATTGATAAGGTGGAGACCACCCTTTCTCCAATAATTGAAGATTCTTGGTCCTATGTCAAGAAGTTATATAGTTTTCCCTCAACCAAGTTAGTCATGGTACAAATTATGAGTAGAACATAGCATGTAAAATCAATGGCATTTTAGAAATGCATAAGACCAATGAGGAATGTAAATCACACTTAGATTTCATGAAGTGGAAGGGACGGAACTAGAGGTTCCACCAGATGTGGGAGAAAGTCTCATGATGAGAAGAGCAATAGTGATTCCAGAGAAGGAGAAAACAAAAGCCAAAAGCTCTGATGGTTCATCACTTCAAACCAATATCTTCAGAACTAGATGCACTTTAGGTGGCAAGGTATGTCAAGTTATTGTTGATGGAGGTAGTTGTGAAAATATGGTTTCTAAAGAAATGGTAGAAAAATTGAATTTACACTGTGAAAAACATCCTCATCCATACTGCATTGCATGGTTTAAAAAGGGAAATGAAGTCACTGTTGATAAAGGATGCCTAATTAAGTTTAGCATAGGGAAGATCTATTAGGATGAGATATGGTGTGATGTTGTCCCAATGGATGCCTGTCAATTGTTATTGGGAAGGCCATGGCAGTATGATAGAAAAGTTATGCATGATGGAGAGAAAAACACATACACCTTTTGGAAAGATGGCTCTAAGGTGATTTTATTGCCTTTCAAGGATGAAGGAAAAGGTGAGACCATGTTGTCTGAAAGAGATCTTGTTAAAGAAATGAAGGTGACAGGGTGTTGCTATGCATTAGTAGTGAAAAAAGGTGAAGAGGAAGACATTTCAATTCCAACAAAAGTAGCAAAGCTATTGAAAGAATTTGTTGATGTTTTGCCTAATGAATTACCTGATGGTCTACCACCAAAGAGAGATATTCAACATCATATTGGTTTGATTCCAGGAGCAACTCTACCCAACCAAGTAGCTTATAGGATGAATCAAACACAACATACAGAGATGAATAAGCAAGTAACAAAACTCATAAGTAAAGGTGTGGTGAGAGAGAGCATGAGCCCATTTGTTGTACCTGCATTGTTGACCCCAAAAAAAGATGGAACATGGAGGATGTGTACTGATAGTAGAGAAATTAATAAGATTACCATCAAGTATCAGTTTCCTATACCTCGTATGGAGGACATGATGGATGTCTTTGCAGGGCCAAATATTTCAGCAAGATCGACCTACGAAGTGGCTACCACCAAATCTGGATCCGAGAAGGGGATGAGTGGAAGATAGCCTTTAAGACTAGAGACAGATTATATGAGTGGATGGTTATTCCATTTGGGTTATCAAATGTACCTAGCACATTTATGAAATTGATGAACACTATACTATGACCTTACATTGGTAAGTTTGTGGTAGTTTATTTTGATGATATTTTGGTATTTAGTAACAGCAAAGAAGAGCAACTACAACACTTGAGGATCATCTTTGGTGTGTTAAGGAAGGAGATGCTCTATGCCAATTTGAAGAAGTGTAGGTTAATGCAGAACAGTTTGGTTTTTTTAGGCTTTGTCATTTCTAAAGATGGTGTCAGAATGGATCCAAAAAATTTCAAGGCAATTCTAGAATGACCTAGTCCTAGCAGTATCACAGAGCTAAAAAGTTTTCATGGGTTGGCCACTTTCTATCAAAAGTTCATTCAAAATTTTAGTAGTATTGTAGCTCCTATAACAGATTGCACCAAAGGAAGGGAGTTTGTATGGACCAAGGATGCTGAGGAGAGCTTTAAGTACTTGAAGCAAAAGGTAACAGAAGCACCTATACTTGCATTGCCAAATTTTGATAAGGTATTTGAAGTAGAATGTGATGCCTCCCATGTGGGAATAGGTGTTGTGCTTAGCCAAGCTAGAAAACCTATAGCTTTCTTTAGTGAAAAGATGATTAAAGTGAGAAAGAATTATTCTACTTATGATTTGAAATTTTATGCAATTGTTCAAGCATTGAGGCATTGGAGACATTATCTAGTTCCCCAGGAGTTTGTATTTTTTACAAATCATATTGCACTGAGTTACTTGAACACATAAAATAAGTTGAATAGTAGGCATGCCAAGTGGGTCTCTTTCTTGCAGGGTTACAATTTTGTGTTGAAGCATAAGCCTAGAAAACAAAATTAGGTTGCAGATGTGTTAAGTAGGTGTGTTGCACTTTTGGCAACAACAGAAACTGAGGTGATTGGTTTTGATGCCATCAAAAATTTGTATGAGTCTGATGATGATTTTTGGGAGATTGTGGAACAATTGAAGGCACCAATATCTGGTAACTTGGATCACTTTAGGGGTGAATATTTTATGCAAGATGGGTATCTATTTAAAGGAAAACAACTATACATACCAGCTAGCTCTATGAGGGAAAACATTATTAGAGAATTTCATAGTAGTGGGTTGGCTGGACATTTTGGCAAGGATAAGACAATAGCCTTGATAGAAGATAAATATTACTAGCCAAAGATGAAAAGGGATATAACTAAGTATGTAACAAGGTGTAGAATTTGCCAAGTGGCTAAGGAACATTCACAGAATACAGGGTTGTATATGCCATTACTAGTACCAGCTGCACCATGGACAGATTTGAGCATGGATGGTGCAGGAGCACCTACCTGACAGCTGGCCTCCATGAGGCAGTTAGTTTGTTTTAAGTCTTGTTAATGTTTCCAAGAAGGTCTGATAAGACCAATGCATGTAATAAGGTCATGTTGACCATACTTTGCTATTTTTAGGTAGTTTGTTATGACAACTGTTATGCTGTATGTCCGGTTGGATCTCCCAGCTGCCTGGAGAGATTTCCTAGCCGCTTGGAGTCGGGTCGGTAGTACTCGCAGGAGATCCTATTTATGCATTAGGATCGGTTGATTTTAGACATCGCATTGAGAAGCTAGATTGCAGAGTGAGACAGAGTACTGTATTTGCATCTTTTGAAATCAATAAAGAGATCCTATTGTGTCAACTCTCTGTTTGGATTCCATTGTGTAATCGATTTGCTGTTTTGGTGGTTACATGGATTCACTGATCCATTCCACCGGTTGATTCGTCGAATCGGTGGAATGGCTATGTACAGTAGTTTAGGATTTAGTCTGCATTTTGTGTTTGTTTGCATGCAGGTGTGCAGGATCGTCGTCGAGAGATGTTAAGAACCCTAGCATGGGTATGTGCTAGGTCGTGCTGATAGTTAGAGTCTGGAAGATCGCCCTGAAAGTAGATCGGGTCACCTCAGGAGGTTCAGTGGATCAAAATTCGCTAAGGTTGGAAAATCTGTCACAACGGCATCATCAGGATATTTCTGTGTATATCCTGCAGTTACTTCGGGCGTCATCTGAGTAGATGGAGGTGAGCATGATGCAGTAGTTTGCATAAGGTGAATGTGCATTGGGGTGATCATCAGGTGTTGCCGAGGAGGAGCGTATTGGCATAAGGTAGAAGATCGGGTTGATAAAACCATCGCGGGCTGATAATGTTAAGTTTGGCTGACAGCAGGATATTGGAGGAGCTGCATGTGACGTCATCATCATCAGGATAATCGTCATCAGGATATCGGGGTGACGTAAGCATCGAAGGAAAGGTGCATGAGGTTGTCGTCATCAGGATATATGGAGGGAACAGGATATTTTATATCCTGCTGATGAACATGATGTTGAACATCATGATGCTGCAGAAAGTGTTTGACGGTAAGATGAACAGTGAACATCAGGAGGATGTTTGTGCTTGTCGAATATGATGATGCTGCCGATAGCCGGATATGATGATGCTGCTGACAGGCGAAGGGTCGAAGGTTTGTCTATAGGAGGATATCGGTCGGCAGAGAAAATATGATGATGCTGACAGTGTTAAGGAAAATATGATGATGATGATGAAGGGTTGCGGACATACATGCTGTATGTCAAGGTTTTAGTGTGGATGCCTCTGCATCATAGTGGTATCAGAGCTCAGCAAAAGGTCTGGGCTGTTGTGTGTTGATTCTGTCACCGAAAGGGCAGAGGTAGAGTTGATTCTGTCATCGAAAGGACAGAGGTAGAGGAGTGAGAGGTTCACAAAATGCCTCCGAAAGGTAGTGGTACTGCAAGGGAATTGCAGGAGATGAAGGAAAAACATGCCAGAGAGATGAGGAAGATGAAGGAGCTTGCTGAAGCACTTCAAGCCAGGCTTGTAGCCCTGGAGAAGAACAAAAAGAGGGAAGTGGAAGACAGTGAGTCTGAAGAAGACGAAGATGCTGTTGAAGAGTATGAAGAGGTAGCTGAAGATCTGGATGCTGAAGACCAGAGATTTGCAAAACTGTTAAAGGCAGTGCAGAGTGATAAACCTAAGGTAAAGGTTGATGTTTCCAAGTATAATGGAAGTTTGAATGAAGATGAGTTACTGGATTGGATTGCTGCACTTGATAATCACTTTGAATGTGAAGATGTTGCTGAGGATTAGAAGGTAAAGATTGCAAAGACCAAGTTAGGAGGTCATGCTTTGGTATGGTGGGATTATGTACAATCCGAGAGAAGGAAACAAGGGAAGTCAAAGATCACTTCATGGGATAAAATGGTAGCAAGGATAAAAGGTAAATTCTTGCCTAGGGATTATGAAATTCAGATGTTTAAGAAGCTGCAATTTTCAAGGCAGAAGGAAATGGATGTGAAGGCATATACTGAGGAGTTTTATAAGTTGAGTATGAGATCTGGTCATCATGAGAATGAGGTAGAAAAGGTGGCTAGGTACTTGGCTGGTTTGAGATTGAACATACAGGATGAGTTAGTTTTAGCTAACCCTAAGAGTGTGGAAGATTGTTATCAAATGGCAATCAAGATTGAAGAAAAGATGAATAGAAGACAAGATAAGTCCATGAGAGGAAGAGGAAACAATATGAGGGGAAGAGGAAACAATATGAGGGGAAGAGGATCAGCCCCTACAACAAGTCAAACCAATGAGGGTCAAGAAGACACTGGTAAAGGACAGGGACAGTCTGATTTCAGAGGTGGATGGAAAGGTAGTAGAGGCAGATTTGGAGGTGGTAGAGGTTCTACTACATTTTTAGGAAAGTGTTACACCTGTGGTGAGTTTGGTCATCCATTTTTCAAATGTCCAGAAAGCAAAGGTTCATCATCCAAAAATGATAGAACGAATGACAAGAGAGTACAACTTGTGCAAGAAGAGAAATTAGAGCAAAGTGTGCAGAGTTCAAACACTTATCAAGGAGATAGGGATCCTGACGGTTATGGGTATCCTGAGGAGGGAGAAGCATTGATGCTAAGGAGAACTAGTTTGCAGGCATCAAAGGATATGATGCAAAGAAGAGCTCTTTTCAAGACCACATGCAAGAGCAAAGGTAAGGTATGTAAGGTTGTCATTGATACTGGTTCAACAGACAACATGGTATCTCAGGAAATGGTGGATAAACTGAATTTGGAAAGGATTCCACACCAACACCCTTACAAGGCATCTTGGGTGAGTGATAGTCAATCACTTTTTGTCTATGAACAGGCATATGTGGATTTTCAGATTGGAGCATATCATGATAGAGTTTTGTGTGACATTTTGCCCATGGAATGTTGTCACCTACTATTGGGTAGACCATGGCAATTTGATAGGAGGGTACTATATGATGGGTATGCTAATACCTACACCATCAAGAAATATGGGAAAACTATTATGTTGATGCCATTATAGGAAGCAGCTGTAGTACAGAAGGCAGCAAAAATCATTTTAGTGGGAAAGAAGGAATTTGTGCAGAAGCCTATAGGAGCAGGCATAAAGGCAGTTGAGGACATTACAGGGAAAGAAGTTGTTAAGGACAACAGTTTGAAGACAGTTTCAATTTTGACTGATAGAGGTCAGCAGCAGGTTCAGCAACAGGTTTGCAAATAGCAACCAGTTGAGAGGAATGACAAGGATGTTGTCATAGTTGGGACTATTGTTTGTCCTATAAAGGTTGAAAGAAAGACAGAGTTAAACATTACAGAAGTTCAAGAGGCAGTTTAGACAGAGGTTCTGGTCAGACAACCTGACAAACACAAGGTATGTGAGAGAAGGGCCTACATTGACAGGCATGAGGATTTACTTGCAAGAAAACAAGTTACAGTTCAGAAGTCTTGGAGCAGCCAAGATCCAGCAGAGGACAAAGCTGGAACAGGTTAGAACACTGACATGACAAAGTGTAAAGGTGGAGGACTTCCACAACCTAACTCATGGGACATGAGTTCTTTTCTGTTGGGGAGTATAGTGCAGGAGCACCTACCTGACAGCTGGCCTCCATGAGGCAGTTAGTTTGTTTTAAGTCTTGTTAATGTTTCCAAGAAGGTCTAATAAGACCAATGCATGTAATAAGGTCATGTTGACCATACTTTGCTATTTTTAGGTAGTTTGTTATGACAGCTGTTATGCTGTATGTCCGGTTGGATCTCCCAGCCGCCTGGAGAGATTTCCCAGCCGCTTGGAATCAGGTCGGTAGTACTCGCAGGAGATCCTATTTATGCATTAGGATCAGTTGATTTTAGACATCGCATTGAGAAGCTAGATTGCAGAGTGAGACAGAGTACTGTATTTGCATCTTTTGAAATCAATAAAGAGATCCTGTTGTGTCAACTCTCTGTTTGGATTCCATTGTGTAATCGATTTGCTGTTTTGGTGGTTACATGGATTCGCTGATCCATTCCACCGGTTGATTCGTCGAATCGGTGGAATGGCTATGTACAGTAGTTTAGGATTTAGTCTGCATTTTGTGTTTGTTTGCATGCAGGTGTGCAGGATCGTCGTCGAGAGATGTTAAGAACCCTAGCATGGGTATGTGCTAGGTTGTGCTGATAGTTCGAGTCTGGAAGATCGCCCTGAAAGTAGATCGGGTCACCTCAGGAGGTTCGGCGGATCAAAATTCGCTAAGGTTGGAAAATCTGTCACAACAGCATCATCAGGATATTTCTGTGTATATCCTGCAGTTACTTCGGGCGTCATCCGAGTAGATGGAGGTGAGCATGATGCAGTAGTTTGCATAAGGTGAATGTGCATTGGGGTGATCATCAGGTGTTGCCGAGGAGGAGCGTATCGACATAAGGTAGAAGATCGAGTTGATAAAACCATCGCGGGCCGATAATGTTAAGTTTGGCCGACAGCAGGATATTGGAGGAGCTGCATGTGACGTCATCGTCATCAGGATAATCGTCATCAGGATATCAGGGTGACGTAAGCATCGAAGGAAAGGTGCATGAGGTTGTCGTCATCAGGATATATGGAGGGAACAGGATATTTTATATCCTGCTGATGAATATGATGTTGAACATCATGATGCTGCAGAAAGCGTTTGGCAATAAGATGAACAGTGAACATCAGGAGGATGTTTGCGCTTGCCGAATATGATGATGCTGCCGATAGCCGGATATGATGATGCTGCTGACAGGCGAAGGGTCGAAGGTTTGTCTGCAGGAGGATATCGGTCGGCAGAGATATAATGATGATGCTGACAGTGTTAAGGAAAATATGATGATGCTGACAGTGTTAAGGAAAATATGATGATGATGATGAAGGGTTGCGGACATACATGCTGTATGTCAAGGTTTTAGTGTGGATGCCTCTGCATCAATGGACTTTGTGTTGGGACTTCCACATACTCAACAAGGTAATGACTCCATTTTTGTAGTTGTTGATAGGTTCTCCAAGATGGTTCATTTTATTGCCTGTAAGAAAACTAATGATGCAACGAGGGTAGCAGAGTTTTTTTTTTAAAAGTTGTTCGACTGCATGGTGTTCCAAAGACTATTACCTCTAATAGGGAGACTAAATTCCTCAGTCATTTCTAGAGGACTTTATGGAAGAAGATGGGGACTAAGTTATAGTTTAGTAGTGCTTATCATCCTCAAATGGATGGGCAAACAGAGGTAGTCAATCAAAGTCTGGGAAAGTTGTTGAGGTGTATTGTTGGAGAAAAGCCAAAACAATGGGACGTGGCATTACCCCAGACCGAATTTGCCTATAATAGTTCTGTTAATAGATCAACGGGAAAGTCCCCTTTCCAAATTGTGTATGGCAGAAATCCTTAGGGTATTCTAGATTTCGTATAGCTACCAATGAAAGAGAGGGTCAGTGATGATGGGGAAGCATTTGCAGAAAACCTTCAACAGTTGCAGAAAGAAGTGAGACAGAAGTTGCAGGACAGTAATGAGAGGTACAAGAATACAGTGGATACTAGTAGGTGACATCAAACATTCAATGAAGGTGACTTAGTGATGGTGTATTTGAGAAAAGAGTGGTTTCCTATTGGAACATACCACAAGTTGAAGTACAGGAAAATTGGTCCTTGCAAAATTACAAAGAAGATCAATGATAATGCATATGAGGTCAGTTTACCAGATGATCTCGATATTTCTCCTGTGTTTAATATTTTTGATTTATATGCATTCCATGGTGAGGATGATGCTAAAGATAGTCAACTAGAAGTGGCATGGCACCACCACATTCCCCATAAGAAGGAAAAGATTGCACAGGTTCTTGATAAGAAAACTATCTACACTCGGCAAAGGCATTACAATAAGTATTTAGTACAGTGGGAAGGATTGGCACCAACAGATAGTACATAGATTATAGAGTGGGAAGTGCAGAGGTTAGATCTAGTCAAATGGCAATAGTTTGAAGACACTCACTTGTAGGAGCTACATTCTTTTCAACCAGAGGAGAATGATGCAGGGACTTCTAGAGGTCATAACTTTTGACTCAGATGTGGGTTTTCTACGAAATTTTATAAGTGGATGCGTTATGAGGTGGCCAGTGGTTTCCCAACCCACCCTAGTCAGTTGGACCTTGTCTTGGAACTTTTTCAGGGCTTGAAACTTTCATCTTGGCCCTCAAAATGGCAATTTAGTGTTTTTTCTAGTTTTTTAAAAGGTGCTTTTTTTTAATAACTTGAAACTCATGTTTCAAATTTAGAATATAGGTTGGCATTTTGTCCTACCTTAGTTTTAGGAAGCTTTTGGAAAAAAATAGGATTTTCTCGATATGATTGTAAAATTACCTAAAATGGCAAAAATATGACAATTGTCGAAATCTGCCAAAAAAGGTAATTTTTTGAATTTTTTTTTCTTGGATATAAGAGTGTTTTCTCTCATTGTAGCAGTAGAGTTGGTGAATAGAAGTTTTTTTTCAGTGTTCCAAATCTTTGGCTCTCACATATGATTAATAGCACAATTTTATTGAGTGTATGTTGTTGGCTACATCAATTATAGGTCTATATTTCCTATTTTGTGCTAAGAATCTTTTATTAGCAATAGGGCCCACCTCCAATTATTTTTATTTTGTTTTGTCAATGGGGATCCTTAACCAGTTCCATGTGGCATGCTCTAAAGACTTCTAATAAAAAAGGTAGACTTACTTTCTCTTAGAGTAGTGCAAGCCATTTGATTTTGTCATGACATGGATTTTAATCGATAGATCATGAGGAGTAGGGCTATTTCTTAGACATTTTCAACAAAAATAGAGTTCATCAACCCAATTTTGATTTTAGATTTTTATTTCTATAAAGAAATAACGCAAGTGTGTTATAACTATTAGATTCAGGACAGACAACTGAGAGGGGGGGTGAATCAGTTATCTAAAACTTTTTTGCAATTAAACACTTAAATCCACTTTGTGATTTAGCAGCATAATAATAAATTAATCATGGAAACATAATGCATTAAATCAAGAGTAGAAACACATTAATACACAAGACACCAAGATTTGACGTGGAAAACTCGATTAGGGGAAAAACCATGGGTTGACTAACCCAAGATTGTATTCTCTATTAGAAGAATAAAAAGAACAAAATGGCACATGCCAATTAGGGCTCACTGCCCGAGCACACTGCTCACAAGAGGCTCACTATCTACAGGAGACACATTGTCTACAGAATAATAAGTATTTCATACTTGACCTGAAGAATAGCATCTTTACCATGCTTGAGTCAATTCTATTTAAGCCCAAAACTTCTACTCTGCCTTTCGCTCTTCTATTCTCTACCACACTCTCATCTCCACAAGATACACTTTGAAATGACTTTACAACTCCTTATTTATACAAGACATCGACTTAGGAATTATCATCCAAGTCAGCATACATAACAGAGCAAGTACACAAATACAACATGACTTATTACAAAAGACTTCACGTGGATCAACACATTGTTGGCCACACAGATCTGAGACTTCAATCTTCATTTAGAAACACGCCAATCCTCACATAACATCTTCAAGATCATCCGTAGGATGTGTAACTCATCCAGTTGGCCAGAGTTAGGAAGAATATCATCATCCAAAATTTATTCTTCAATTGCGAGATCAAACTCCAATGTGGACCACCAACACGAACTGGACATGATCCAAAGACCTCCACAAGCTTTCCTGAATCACCAAGAACATCCACACTACATCTTCTTATTGAAATCCTTATCTCCTTCATTCGAAACCTCAAGAACACAGTCTATCATCACTGTCACAATGGAATAGATGCTTGCGGACTTCCAGACCATGAACTAATTGAGTTGTGAGTTCACATTGACTTCCTAAACACTTCACCAAATCCGTAGAACAAGATATTTCATTTCCATATCACACCAGACCTATCTGTGTCACTCTATCACCTCTGAACATCTGCCAGAACCAGTTTTACTTGAGCAGCCACAACCTCTTTAGATCTTCATACGGACCTCTAAAATCTTTACTGGATCATCTTAAGACACATATCTACAAACCCTTTGATGCACATCCTCTGATCTTCATCTTAGCTGGGATCTTTAGCTCACTGTCTTCACTGTTCTTCTCTATTCCTAATTAGGACTACTCTTCTCAATATCCTCAGCACACAGCTCATCCAATCCTTATCATCAATGCAACAGGAGTATGTTGACATCAATGACAACACCGGTTAGGCCCATACTTGCAACAATCTCCCCCTTTGTCATTGATGGCAACATATGATGTGAAAAACTATTTTAACCATCAAGACAAGAACTTCTTCTTGCTGACACAACTCCCCTTATCAACAACAACCATTCTCATATCTTCTCTTTCTTTACTGCTCCCCCTTTGATCAACAATCACTTGTTTTTCACATGTCTTCTCTCCCCCTTTGACATCAATGGCAAAGGGCACATACTTGCAACTCCAACACTTCAGAATCATACCAGCTACTCCCCCTGAGTAGTAACTCCCCATCATCAATCCAAACCACAAGATATGACTGTGATATCCACCAGACTGATGCACATCAGTGCATCTTAGTTCATCACTGGAGGGGTAATAACCCCTAACTTCTCCCTGAGATACTCAAAAGAGTCCTTAGGTAGAGGTTTAGTAAAGATATCTGTAATCTGATCCTTGGAAGGCACAAACTCCAATCTGACCTCATTCTTGTTCACTTGCTCTCTCAAAAAGTGAAACTTGATGGATATATGTTTAGTCTTTGAATGCAACACTGGATTCTTAGATATATTTATTGCACTTGAATTATCATAGAAGATTGTGATAGGTTCCTCATACTCCAGCCTGATGTCTCTTAGCATTTGCTTCATCCACAAAACTTGAATGCAACTACCTGCTGCTACAATATATTCTGCTTCTGCAGTGGATAGAGATATTGCCTCTTGTTTCTTGCTTAGCCAAGAAACCAATCTCTTTCCCAAAAAGAATTCTCCACCACTGGTACTCTTCCGATCATCCACATCTCCTACGCAATCCGCATCTGTATATGCATGAAGAGAGAAATTATGATCTCTAGGATACCACAAACCATACTCAACTGTCCCTTTTAGATACCTAAAAATCCTCTTGATTGCCATGACATGAGATTCTCTAGGATCAGCTTGGAATCTAGCAACAAGACCAACAACATTCATAATATCAGGTCTAGTTTGAGTGAGATACAAAAATCCTCCAATCATTGACCTGTACTTTTTCTGATAAGCCTTAGGAGAGTCATCATATTTTCTCAATTTACATCCGGTTGCCATGGGAGTACTCATTGGTTTTGATTCTTCCATCCCATATTTCTTCAACAATTCTTTCACATATTTGGTCTGAGAAATGAAGATTCCTTTCTTAGTTTGAATGATTTACAGACCCAAGAAGAAATTCATTTCCCCAAGCATGGACATCTCAAATTCTCTTTTCATTTGATTTGTAAAAGTTTTACACATACTATCTCTTCCTCCAAAAATGATATCATCGACAAATACTTCAACAATCAAGATATTTTCATGATCAATTTTGAAGTACAAATTACTGTCAGTAGTACCTTTGTTGAAACCAATCTTCAAAAGATGCTTATCTAATCTTTCATAGCAGGCTCTTGGGGCTTGCTTGAGTCCATACAATGCTTTCTTCAACTTGCAGACCATATCACCATGATCAGACAATTGAAATCCATCTGGTTGCTCAATGTATACTTCTTCTTCTAAGTCACCATTCAAGAAGGTAGACTTGACATCCATTTGATATACTTTGAAATCCTTGAAGGCAACAAAAGCAAGAAATAAACTGACTACTTCAATTCTTGCAACCGGAGCAAAAGTTTCTTCAAAATCAACTCCTTCTATTTGAGAGTAACCCTTGCAGACCAATCTGTCTTTATTTCTGATTACTTCACCAACTTCATTTAGTTTGTTCCGGAAGACCCATTTGGTTCCAATCACATTCTTGTTTTTAGGTCTAGGAACAAGATCCCATGTGTGATTCTTCTCAATTTGCATTAGCTCTTCCTCCATTTCTTTAGTCCAGTTTTCATCATTGCAAGATTCATTCACTGTCTTAGGTTCAACTTTTGAAATTAGACAATACTCTTCTAAGTCTTGAGCAATCCTTCTTCTTTGTTTGTTCTCCTTTGCTTTTATCACCTATGATCTGATCCTTAGAGTGATCCAGTCTTACATACCTAGGAACTTTGGGAGTTTCTTGCACTTCTGATTCTTGAACAGGCTCATTCAAACTCATCTCTTCTACCTGATTTATCAGATCATTCTGAATCTGAATTTCAAAAGGGGCTTGGACTCCTTGAATTAGAACATCATTCTGATCATCTTCATCATATTCATAAAACATTGAGGGTTTTTCAATTCCTTCATCAACCTTCACATTTGTACTTTCTATAATCTTTCTCAATCTCTTGTTATAACACCGGTATGCTTTGCTTTGAGTAGAATAACCCAAGAATATTCCTTCATCACTTCTAGCATCAAATTTCCCTAGATCTTCATCTCTTTTAATGTAACATTTGCTACCAAAGACTCTGAAATACTTCACAATAGGAGTGATGCCAAACCAGAGTTCATAAGGAGTCTTACCAGTATTGCTTCTGATTTAAGCTTGATTAAGAGTGTAGACTGTAGTGCTCACTACTTCTCTCCAATAGATCTGAGGAATATTTGCTTCCATCATCATGCTTCTAGATGCTTCTTGGATGGTCCAGTTCTTTCTTTCCACTACTCCATTCTACTGTGGAATCCTAGGAGCAGACAATTGTCTTCTTATTCCATGCTTCTCACATATCTCTATGAACTCACTGGATGTGAATTCTCCACCTCTATCAGACCTCAGACTTTTTATGTTCAATCCGGTTTCATTCTCCACCATAGCCTTGAATATTTTGAATTTCTCAAGAGCCTCTAATTTCTCCTTCAGAAAAGTTACCCATATCATCTGGGAATAGTCATCAATTAATAGCATGAAGTATCTATCACCTTGCACACTCCTGATTCTTGCCAGACCACATAGATCAGTATGAACTAAGTCCAATAATCTGGTAGAAGATTGTTCCTTTCTTTTGAATGAGACTTTGCTTTGTTTACTCAACTGACATTCTTTCCACAAACTATTTGTAGGTTTTACTAATTTTGGAAGATCTCTTACAGCCTGAGTGTTGCTTATCTTGATGATATTATCAAAATTCACGACACATTCTCCTATGCCATAACCAACTCTGATCAACTTGAACAAATAGACAACTTTTACCAGTACCAACTAAATGGAAGATATTACCTTTTGTTTGAGTACCGGATGCAATCTTTGTTCCAGAACTTTCAAAGATCTTGCATTTTCCATTCTTGAATCAGAGATCATAGCCTTTGTCCACCAACTATCCAACACTGAGAAGATTGTGCTTCAAACCTTCAACATATAGTGCATTACTGTTTTTGTTCTTTCCATTAAAAGAAATGGTTCCTCTTCCTCTGATTTTGCCAGCAAAAATATCACCAAACTTCACCACTCCTTCATACCTTTCCAAGTCTATGAACTTAGTTTTGTCACCTGTCATATGGTGAGAGCATCCATTGTCAATGACCCAATCATCCTTTTCTTCAACTTGGGCAGCCAGAGCTCTTTCCACAATTTTATGATCAACAGATTCGGAGGGCATTGATCTTCTTCCTTGATGGCAATGAACACCCAGTCACTTCTAGATTTGTTTCTTGTCTCTGATTCATCATCTATTACTCCTTCATTATCATCATCTTCATGAACATAGTAACAATTCTTTTGGAACCTTGATCTGTTAGATTTTGGCCTTGAAAATCTTTCCAGACACCTTAAGCAAAATGACCAATCTTATTGCAGTTAAAACACTTAAAAAGCAATTTTCTCTCATACTTACCGGATCCTCTTGGTAGTCTTTTTGCAATAAGGGCTTCAAGTTGAGCAGCTTCTGCTTCATCTTCTTCTAGGTCTTTTTTTTCTTTTTCATACCATGATAATTTCCTTGAAGAGTTCTCTCCTGGATCAAACCTTTGTTTTCCTTTTACAGAGGCACTAGCTTTGAATGCAGATTCAGTCTTAGGGAGTATCTCCAAACTCAATCAATTCAAATGCAGTCAATTACCAACCAATTGATCTCTTGTGATACCTGAAAAAGATCTGAATTCTTCAATAGCAGCAACCTTATATTTGTAAGAATCAGGAAGGGATCTGAGAACTTTGCCAATGATCTCATCTTCATCCAAGACTCCACCAGCACATCTAATGCCACAAACAAGCTCATTTACTCTTGGCATAAAAGTAGTGATATTTTCATCTTCTCTTATCTTCAAATTTTTGAATTTTCCTTTTAGACTCTGTAGCTTGGCACATTTAACATACTTGTCTCCTTCATGCAGAAGTTCCAATTTTTCCTAAATCTCAAAAGCAGTTTGTATGTCAACAACATTTGTCAAATTTGAATCAGACAAAGCACTTAGAAGAGCTTTTTTAGTCTGCAGATTGTTTTCAACATCTGTGATTTCATCTATGGTTCTCAGACCATTCTGTGGAGGAGTATACTTCTTTGAAGCCATGGTCGAATATTAGATTCCCATACATTGCAAGTGATATTTCATGCAACTTTTCCAAAGAGTAAAATTGGTTCTATCAAACCTCAGACTATCCTTCTTGTAGGACGACATCCTGGATCTCCTCAAGTGGTTAAACTCTTTTAGAGGAATTTAGCTTTGATACCAATTGTTAGATTCAGGACAGACAACTGAGAGGGGGGGTGAATCAGTTGTCTAAAACTTTCTTGCAATTGAACATCATAATAATAAATTAATCATGGAAACATAATGCATTAAATCAAAAGCAGAAACACATTAACACACAAGACACCAAGATTTTGACATGGAAAACCCAGTTAAGGGAAAAACCACGGGGTGACTAACCCAAGATTGTATTCTCTGTTAGAAGGATATAAAGAACAAAATGGAACATGCCAATTAGGGCTCACTACCCGAGCACACTGCTCACAAGAGGCTCACTGCCTACAAGAGACACATTGTCTATAGAATAATAAGTATTACATATTTGAACTGAAGAATAGCATCTTTACCATGCTTGAGTTAGTTCCATTTAAGCCCAAAACTTATGCTCTACCTTGCGCTCTTCTCCTCTCTACCACACTCTAATCTCCACAAGATACACTTTGAAATGACTTTACAACTCCTTATTTATACAAGACATCGACTTAGGAATTATCATCCAAGTCAGCATACATAACAAAGCAAGTACACAAATACAACATGACTTATTATAAAAGACTTCACACGGATCAACACACTATCGGCCACACAGATCTGAGACTTCAATCTTCATTTAGGAACATGCCAATCGTCACATAACATCTTCAAGATCATCCGCAGGATGTGTAACTCATCCGGTCGGCCAGAGTTAGGAAGAACATCATCATCCAGAAGTTATTCTTCAATTGCGAGATCAAACTCCAATGCAGACCACCAACACGAACTGGACATGATCCAAAGACCTCCACAAGATTTCCTGAATCACCAAGAACATCCACACTACATCTACTTACTAAAATCCTTATCTCCTTCATCTGAAACCTCAAAAACACAATCTATCATCACCGTCACAATGGAATAGATGCTTGCGGACCTCCAAACCATGAACCAATAGAGTTGTTAGTTCACATTGACTTCATAAACACTTCACCAAATCTGCAGAACAAGATATTTTATTTCTAGATCACACCGGACCTATCTGTGTCACTGTGTCACCTCTGAACATTTGCCAGAACCAGTTTTACTTGAGTGGCCACAACCTCTTTAGATCTTCATGCAGACCTCTAAAATCTTTACTGGACCATCTTAAGACACATATCTACAAACCCTTTGATGTGCATCCTCTGATCTTCATCTTAGCTGGGATCTTTAGCTCACTATCTTCACTGTTCTTCTCTGTTCCTGATTAGGACTACTTTTCTCAATATCCTCAGCACACAGCTCATCCAATCCTTATCATCAATGCAACAGGAGTATGTTGACATCAATGACAACACCGGTTAGGCCCATACTTGCAACAATAACATGCTCGTGTTATAATGTGAGAGCTTTATGGCTCGATAGTGACTGAACCTAGATCAAACCATAACGTGAGCATGTTATAACATGCTCATGTTATATCTTGTTTGGACCAAAAAGTGGTTTTGGCCACTTTTTGGTCCACATCTTTTTACACTTGCCCAATGATAAAAGGAGAAAGCATGATTCAAATAACAAAAAGATATGGTAATAGAAGCTCAAGTGCTATGAGAGGAAGTCATGATGCCCTTGATATAGAGATATAGTAATGGAACCTCAAATACTATGTTGGAGTAGAAGGCATGATACCCCCTATGCAGATATATGGGAATGGAAGCTCAAATGCTACGGTAAAGATATGTTGTCCCCATTGTAAATATAACTCTATGAGTGTGATATAGGCATATTGTAGTTATTATAAATGTCATAAGCATAGGCATGATGACACATGTTGATAAACCCCCCTTCGTTCATGGGTTAAGAGCAGCCAACAATAGTAGTAGAACAATTAATAATGAGAAGGACACAAGTGTGGAGGAGTATTTGGGTAATCAAATTAAATTTTGACGGGGATTATAGGGGAAATCTAGGGATTATAGGTATTGGGTTCATTTTACAAGATGATAAAGGAGAAGTCAATTATGGAGGCTCTCTCTTCCTAGGTGTAAAAATGAAAAATGGAGTTGAAGGTGAAACCCCAGTGGTAGGCTTGGTTGTTGTGGCTTCTAATGGTTATGAAAATTTAATGGTAGAAAGGGATTCTCTTCTCCTAATCAATGTTATCTTGATGTAATTTATTATACTAATTTGAGATTGTTGTATAGTGTAAACATCCTTACAAATCCCTAATGCAACCTTGACACAAAGTTTAACATAATTCCTAATGCACAAGTGAAACATATCTAATGTACATATGAAATAAATAGTGATGTATTAGGGCTAGCAAAACCCTTCAACCTCCTCCAAAATCGTTAACATAGATAATATGATTATAAAATGTAAAATTGCATCAAGAAAAAACTGTGTCAACAACATAAAAAAATTCTAGGTTATTTTCTCCTAATTTTGATGCTAAATAATATTTTTGCATTGTGACTCTAGATTGATCATGTCAAGTTTTTTACTTGGATTGAGACTCTTTAAGTTTTTTTTTAATCTTAAAATGCTCGTGATTTATAGTCAATAAAATTTCCACCCTTTCTAACTTCTAATTCACTTTTTTCTCATTCTCTTTTGGTTGTTTACAACAACATCAAAAGGTTTATTTATAAAATATCCGAAACATGTTTGAAAAGGAGATTTATTAGTTTATGTGTCATTACACTATTGTAAGAAATGTTGAGCCTATATCCAAATTTTATCCCAAATCTTTGCATGATTCTAAGACACCAATTAAGTGTAATTGCACATTTTTTTAATCATCCTAAGTCTTTAGATGTTCCTATTATGCCCCCTTGCACATACTTTGCACCATTATTTTATTGATAATTTCAAGTTGAGCATTAATTCCATGGATGGAAAGTGGTAAAAAAATTTAATTTACATGTTCATTTTCTTCCACAAAGTGATCAAAGATCTTCCAAAAAAATGATGTGTCTCTATATGAATCAATGGAGTTATGAAAGCACACACACCCAAAAGAATAGATGAATAGCTTGTAATGTACAAGTCTACCTTATTACATGATTTGTTAACATTATTTTCCTCTCTATGCTAGTCAATGCTCATAAAAATTGGTTATCATAGTACAAGTGAGGCTCAAAACAAGTAATTTTAACTACAAATCAGTTTATAATAATATATTTCAAACTATCAAATTTTAAATTAAATCCATATATACAATATAAATAAGTAGAAATTACAATACAAATTGTTATATAACTTCAATTAGTAAATAATACATAGTTAATTATTTTTTCTAGATATTTTAAACCTAAAATAATTCTATGCACATGCCAATAATTTTATTTATAACTTCTTAATTTTATAATAGCATATAATAACAAGAATAAATATATTAAAAACATAAATCTCGTAGGGTTGAAATCCAAATGGTGAGAAAGCTTTGCTCACAAAGAGCCCACCAAAGTGAAATTATTATAGATTATTATAGATGCTAGGATCGATCCCCAAGTGTGTGGTTGGAGTCAAGTTCAATCTCTAAGCATGTGATTGGGGTTGAGTTCAATCCACAAGTATGCAATTAGGTTGGGTTTAATACATGCGATCGGAGTTAATTTTGATCCACACATGTGTAGCTCATGTTGTGTTTGATATCCACATATGTAATTGGAGTTAGTTCAATCCCCAAGTGGATTTAACAAAATGGATTCTACGAATTACATACTTAAAGCTAAATGGGTAAGAAAAGTCCTTTTAAAATCAATTAGTTGGGGTTCTAATAAGGCCCCACCCTTTTAAAATAAAACAAGATTACATGTAAAGGCTATGGAAGAGCTCTTAAAAGAACTAGTAGGATACAACCATACATATATTTTAAAAACTAGAGCTAACCTATAGCAACCATAGAGGCTTATAACACATCAAAAAGATAACCATAAAAGAAACTCTAATACAAAGAAAACTTGAAACAACCATCTTATGTCTAACTTTCATTACCATCCACTAACTCACTACCTACCACAAAATACTCCTCCACCCTACCCACTACAGAAGGCACTTCCACGTTCCCTAAGTTCACCCGAATGGAACCTATTAGAGAAGGGAACCATATGCCATAAACAATATCCTTTTGATAGCAAGCACGATGTAAAAATCCACTATAGAAGACTAGGACCAAAAATTCACTTCCAACCTCAACATACCCCTACCTGTGTGTGACACACAATCCAGCTAAAACCTTGTCAACATTAGTGTAGTATACCCTCATGACTCCAATCTCTATGTATTTCATCCATCTCTCCTAAATAATAGTCCCTGGGAGTTGGGGAGTTTATTGATTTAGCATCTTCCATTTATTTGGGTGTCAACTTTGTGAGGCATGGGGCATCCATAGCAAATGTTGCCACCATATCTCTTAACTACATGTTATTTTTGGTAGATTTATCACAGTGACTAATTAGTTTTCTAATAACGTCTCGCTTTGCTTTAACTTTTATTATTTTTGTGAAAGGCTTTATCAGAAAGAAGTTGTAGAATTGACTATAATTTCTCCATTACATATAATTAGAGTTGTAATGTTTCTACAATAATTTATTATTGACCTCTTCCATTTCCATGCTAACTATTTTTGCAAACTACTGAACTGGATTTTAGTTCACATATTAGAATTTGAGGGCAAGCATACAGTAGTGAAAGAGGCATTGACTTACTGAAGTTGTTGAAATCATTTCTATAGAAAATGAAACTTTTAATTAAATTGTTTCATGATGCACAATTGGTACCCAATAATAAATCTGATACTTGTTAGAGATTCTTCTTTTATTTTAGTAGCTAATGTTAATATTCCGTAGTCTTTTTGAATTTTGTGGCTACTTTTCAAAAGTGTTATAAACAATACTAGATTGTGAGTTTTCCATTAATTTAGCATTTACAAGATCTCTAAAAAAAATGATAGCTCTAAAATGCCCAAGAATTTGAGAGAATGTTCATATTCTATTTTACTATTTTAGATAGAGTAGTTTTAATGTAATTGGACATATAATCAATTTCTATTGAAAAACAACATATATTTAAAGTTGAGAAAGAGAAGTAGTTCCACTGCATATTCAACCCCTGATGGCACGGTTACCACGCGGGGTACAATGGGTCTACAAACACAGTCAAACAAGGTAGATTGACGCCAAACCAGTATCTGCACTCCGTATGTTTCTCCTCCACTCAATGCCTATCATAAAACATATCATAAAATAGTGAGTAAGGAGTAGTTGTAGTCACAACTGATGTTGCAGAAAAGAAAAGAAATGAACATATATACCATAGTGGCAACCCAAATGTCACGAGGGGTCAAGGTCATGTTCCTGGGCACCACGAGGGGAGGGGAGACTAGAATCTTCAACTGTCCCTCAAATTCCAATTGCTGTGGAACTACAAATGTCACCTTCACATCTTGTCCCGAAGCAGAGACTGTAAGAAGAGTGAGCACACCCACAAGCAGGAGCAGCGAGACCAAGCTTTTCACACAGCTAGCCATGGCTTTTTCTCTCTTGAAAACACCAAAATATGATGTGGAAAATTTGGAGGGGACGATGGGGTTTATATTACATTTGGCTAAGAACAATGTCATAGGACGCGCGTGGTTGAAATCAATGTGTGGCTTTTAAGATTTTAAATTCTAATTAATTATTTTGGTAAAGTACAGCAAGCGTATTGGTGAAATATCCATAGAGAAATCATGTGAGTTAGAGATGAATCTGAAGGTAAAATGTTGCCCCAGCATAGACAAATAAAAATGGTTCAATGTGGCCCTTAATGGGAAAAGATGGGCATATGCCCTTAATGTGGCATCTAAGACCATCAACACACAATGGTAGTGGTAAGGCATTAGGTCCTTATTGGTAATATAGGTGTAGGAATGCGATCTCAAGGTAATGGTGGGCAAGGCATGATGCCCACCAATGTAAAAGGATAAGTAATCATAGCATAGGAAAACAACGATGGAGTCAAAACGCCCCCACTCAAAAGAGGTGGCTCTAGCAACATGGTAGGACTATGTAGGTACAATGATAAAAGGAGAAATCATGATTCCCCTAATGGCAAGGTATGGCAATATAAGCTCAAATGCTATGAGAGGAAGGCATGATGCCCTTGATGTAGAGATATGGTAATGGAACCTCAAATACTATGTGGGGATAGAAGGCCCAATTCCCCATATGTAGATATATGGGAATGGAAGCTCAAATTCTAAGGTGAAGACATTCATGTTGTCCCAAATGTAAAGATCTCTAACAGTGTGATATAGCAATATACAATCAAAGATAAACATAAGCATATTCTAGTTATGGGAAGTGTCATAAGTATAGGCATGATAACATATGCGGATAAACCCCCCTTCATTCATGGGTTAAGAGCCGACAATAGTAGCAGAACAATTAATAATGAGAAGGACACAAGTTTGGAGAAGTCTTTGGGTAATCAAATTGAATTTTGATGGGGCTTCTAGAGGAAATCTAGGGATTATAGGTATTGGGTTCATTTAAGGAGAAGTCAAGTATGGAGGCTCACCTCCCATGCACAATTAAATAATTTTAATATTCTAATTATCCCCCATGCATAATTAAGTAATTCTATTATTTAATTATCTAATATAGTCTTTCACCACTAATTAAATAGTTTATTTATTTATTTATCCCCTCAAATGCCACTTCTCCAATTACCCACTCATCATGCACTTAAAGGTTATTAAACTAAATCAATTTAATAGAGTAATGAGGAGTTAACTACCTCATCACATCTAACCACCCACCTTCTATAATTTAACAACAAATCTAAAGACTATTTCAAACCCATTAATATTTGCAACCAAAAATATTAATGGAACTTTAATAATTTAACCATTTTCTCCCTCATTTTATCACAACCATTGATCTTGTCTTTTAATCTTGACCATTGATTACAAAAATTAAAAATCTATAAATTAATCTTATTTCTTTCAATAATCCATCCATGAATGTGAAGTAAACTAATGCTACAAAATTTTCAAGGAGCTTTTTCTCGATCATCTATGTATATTGGAGCACATCCACTTTACAATAGAGTTTCATTTGCATAACTTTGTTTCATTTGTTTGAACTTCATTATTGCTCATTTTGAGGTTGCATGTTTTCATAATAATGGAAAGTTTCATTTTTTAGTTTGGAAATTCTAATTTTTCTATAATACATTTGGTGACCACCATGGGACGTTACCCACAAATTTTTGACTGATTCTTGTGAAGATTTGTGTGATTACAGTAGGTGTGAATTTGAAGTCTAATACATTTTTACTAAGTGTACAAGAAATTGGTGAAGAAACTATTGCTTCAATATTGAGTGGGTTTGCATGGTGAGCCGGATTTGTAGGATCTCCATGTTGGCAATTTAGCTGAGCTTGATGTTTGAAGGTGTTGTTATTGATGGCAACAAGAAAAGGAACAAGGTTAGAACAGAGGTTTTGGTCCGGTGAAGAAGACTTAGTCATTTTGGCTAAGTGTTAGCAGTGCACAGAGACAGTGACAGAGAGATAGTGTTTGGATTGGCATTGGTTTGCAATTGGAGATCTGGTCCTGTGGTTCTAGCATGATGTTCCCAACTCTTAGATGATCTTATATCCTTAGTTTTAGACCTTGATCAATTCTAGAAGTATATCTTCAAGTAGCCTAAGTCTGGCATTGCAAAGAACACAGGTAATCAAAAAGAACTCACTTGTTTTGGTCTGCACTACTCCGGTGTTGCATATCTCATTATGGTGTTTTAAGGTGTTATAAATACTTGTATGAAGTGTCTAAATCCATAATTGCAGAGTCTAAGGTCCACAGGAAAGATAGTTATAAGCTAATGAGTATCGCTACATGATTTGACAGTGATTGGCTATGACAGAGTCTATGTTTCAGCAGTCCCCATTTTACCACATGTTGATATTATGTTCTACAGTTCTATAGGTATGATCTACAATATCTAAGGAGCCTTTGATATGATTTTGAGAAAGTCTTGTGGTCCACAGTGAAAGTTGTAGTTTGATAGATAGACTAAGTTAGTAACAGTCTACGTTTGAGGTTGACATGATAGTTTGATTTGTGTGCGGTAAGTTCTATTGATTGGAACTTTATTCTAAGGGTTCTATAGTTGAAGCCCATATATGAGAATGTGATTCAAGCATGGTTTGGGTCTGCTATGTATTTTGGTGGCTGGATTTGGCTGACAAGTTACAAATTGTTTTACTGTACACACTTCATCTAATTAGGCCGACCTAATATGAAGATTTTAAGTGTTGCGGATATATATATATGAGATCTAATTTGGTGTTTGGTGGATTGGTGTGTGAATATGAAGGTGTGTTTATGACATGTAAAAGATTGTTATTTTGTGAAGGTGATAAGAGTAGAAGAAGAGAGATCTTGGTCCCATGTACAAACAGAGCAGTGAAACAGAGCAGTCAGAGATGAAGAGTTTTGAGACAATATTTAGGTGCTTCACTAGAGTTGTAACCATGCATGTGTAGATGCAATCAGAGCAGTTCAACTTGGCAGTGTGCCATTCTTCTTTCCTTCCTTCTTTCTCTAGGCAGTGAGCTTGTTTTGGTAGTGACCCTTCTTGTAGTGAGCACTTCTTTGGACAGTGAGTCCTTTTTGGATAGTGAGCCCTAGGCAGTGAGCCTCTTTTGTAATTTGGTATTGTTCCTACATAATATATTGTGAGCTAACACTCACCGTGGTTTTTCCCAATTTTGAGTTTTCCACGGAAAAATCCTGGTGTTCATGTGTGATGCATTATGGTTGCTTCTTCTGTGTTTAATTTACTTTATTGTTGTGTGTCGAAAATGGATTACTAGTTTAATAAGAAAAAGGCTTAATAGAATACATATTCACTTCCCCCCCCCCCCACCTCTTAGTATTCTAGGTGTTCAACAATTGGTATCAAAGCTTGGTTCCTTGGAAGAAGTCTAACAGCTTGAGGAAGATCTTGGAGATTGAACACATGGAAAGTAAAAAGTATTCTACTACTCCTGAAGAAATTGATTCAACTAAATCTACAGAAGAAGATTGCATGCTTGCTAGTGAAGAACTCAAGGCTTCCCTTGAAGATCTTGAAAATGTTGAAATAGAAAACAAGGATCTAAAAGACAATGTCAAGGAAGCAAATGAGTGCATAAAAAAATTGAGGGAGTGAGTCAAGAGGTTAAAAGAAAAATATAAGGAGGTTAGTGAAAAATTGATATAAGCAAATGAAACCTTGAATGATCTGAAAGTGGAAGTTGTTAAAAGAGAAAAAAGTATAAGAAGACCTAAATTATTGGTGAAAAGCAAATCTAAAGACTGTACAAATCTTGAACAAGAAGTTGTGGATCTGAAAGCTGATCTAAAATATACATGAATTCAGTAAGATAAATTTAGAGTGAGTGCTGCCCAACTTGATAGAATACTTGCAAGTCAAAGGAGTCCTGATGACAAAGAAGGCTTGGGATTTGAGAAAGGTGAAGATTCTAAAATAGGTCAAGAAAAGAATGTTGAGTTCAAGAAGGACAAAGGCAAATATACTCAGAGTCAAAGAAATAGACCTAGAAGACCACCGGTCAGGCAACCAAATGCACAAAGGTACCCCTCTTTCAATGGTTATTGTAATGCATGCAATAAGTTTGGTCATAAAGCTACTCAATGTAGGAGCAGAGTGAATCAAAATGTTTCATCATTCTTTGATTAGTGCTTCACTTGCAATAAAGTAGGTCATAAAGCTAATGAATGCAAAAGTCAGATAAGGAATGGTTACAATAATGGAAGGAATGCTCAAACTTTCAAAGGTAACTACTTTATATGCAAGAGGGTTGGTAATAGAGCTAGTGAATGCAAAAGTTAGATAGGAGACAACTATAATAATGGAAGGAATGCTCAATCTTTCATTGGGAATTGCTTTGCATGCAATAGATTTGGACACTGTAAGGCCTGCCCTTGTCTAACTGGTGTGTACCCTACTATTCTTCTAGTTCTAGATTAAAAGATAAATGATTGATTATTCTATAATATAGTTGCTAGATGGATATATGTCATGATTGGTTATACCTCCTCATTGATATATTAAAGTTTCTTCGGCTATGATTACATTATTGGATTTGATGTTTCGATTTGAGTGTGTAGGATATACATATGCAGGTGTTGGCCAATGAGTGGATGTGGAGGAGACATGGAATCACTTAACCATTTGACTATTCCACCTTACCTAGCCAGTGGTCAAGTTATCTACCTTTTTTTCTTGTGGTATGTTGGTCACCTAAGTCTTTCTATTCGGTTGTGAGTCGAAGGTTGTACCGGTGTCCACCCTATTGCCTCTAATTTGAGTCGCTTATGATTTTGAATCCAGGTGGTGTGTGTAAACCCTTTTGGTATTGTGTTTCACTTTCATGTGTGCTTTTACTCATTTGAATTCTCCTCTACTTCTTTGGACGTCTTACTAGCTTGCTTTATTTTGTCGCGTGTAACATCCATGCTTAGAAGCATAGGTAGTTTAGTTTGTCTATCTCTTTGTAGGAGGGTCTTGCATGTTATTTTAATATGAGGTCAAAATAGTTGTTGTAATGGGAAAATTGGATCTAAATGAGTAATCAATATAATGTATCAATAATACCCAAAACTCAATGAAAAGGGAAATAATCAAGATCAAACAAACAAAAGACAAGACCTTTGCAAACCTCAATACTTCATAGCTTCCATTGATTGCCTATCTCAATCGATTTTGTTTATGAATATGGCCCTCAGAAGGTGCACTTCCTTGCTATTTTCCAAGAATGTCAATTGGGAATGGCTATGATAGTTTTATTGCAATGAAGATGAGCTTCACAACAATGGTAGTAGTATGGTAACAAGTTGATCGCAAGCAATGAAGGAATTGGTGCCAAAGGCACTCTATGATTCCTGTAGAGTAGATTTACTTAAAGCTTGGATGAATGAAATGGAAGAATAGGGTTGTACTTATAGACTTGTGAGAGAGAAGATCAACGATATAGAAAGAATAAGAAGATTAATGGTATAGAACGGTTGAGAGAATGTGCGCGAATAGGAAGAAGACATGTGTCTTTCTCTATTTTGCATGAGAGGAATTAATAAAATAGAAGAATGAGTTAACTAAAGAGATTAATCAATTAAAAGAAGAGATTAATCAGTTAAGAGAATAGAACTAGATGGTGGACATTGCATGAGGATGAGAAGATATTTTAGCTCAATTAAATATTTGGAATATTCAATTGCATGTGCACAAGGATTAAATTATATTTAGAGATAACTCAATTTAGAAGAAATGGACAACTTAAATAAATATTTGATTTATTTAAATTTAGATAAGATATTGTTTGGAAGAAACAATTAAATAATTGGTATTATTTAATTTAGAATAAATTTGGAAGAACTAATTAAATAATTTAGATTATTTAATTTGTTGGAGAATATTGGAGGAATTTAGGAATTTAATTAAATAAATGATTTTATTTAATTGTTGGAAGAATAATGAATCAAATAAATAAATTTGTTTATTTATTTATTGATAGAGGAATTAGACTTAAATAAATATTAAGAATAATTATTCAGACAGAGTCGTGTCATTTTTAGGTGTATACAGTTGTCGACCTTTGTAGTATGATATCTTACTTTTGAGTGTTATGTTATGACTCTTCGAGACACTTGCAAGTTAGAGATGGGTTGAGTTTTGGAGAAAATAGTAGATTAGTTTAATCTAGTGATAATTTAACTTAGTTGTGTTTTGCATGTTGTCATTAATTTTATTCATGCTCTAAGTATAAGCATGGTGCTGATAGTCACCCTTTCTTGTCACACCATTTAGTTTATAACAGATGTCTAATCAAGGGTGCCTTTAAAATAGTATATCTCGGTATATGTAAATTATATAAAAACCATATATATATATATATCATCATCCTATATAAATTTTGTCAATTTGTCCAAAATCTCTCCTATCCCTTGATTCATTTTTTTAAGCTCTCGATGGTTTGTATTTTCTTGGATGGCAGGTTTATTTCTATGTGGAGATTGGGAAAACCCTCCTTGTAGGAGTTCAAACTAGTTTTTTTTTCCTTGCTGAACAAGGATAGTGGGGAATGGTTCATATTGATGTTTCTCCATACCAATGAAAATTGGTCGCATATGACAAGATACCAAGTAGTCAAATGGGCGTATGCATAAGATTTTTTGACATTTATTTTTTTGATTGGGATTTAATAAAATAATTGGTCCCAAACCCTGAGGAGGGAGAGTTAGGGTTTCAATGGAAAAGAAAGAGAAAAAAGAGAAAAGGAGGCTCTCTAGGGGAGTCAGGAGGGACAAGTTTTTCTCTGAGTGCAGAAGGAGTTTGAAGGTGAAATAAGTGGGGAATGTTTACTGTTAGGGGCATAGAGAGCTTAGTTGGGGTCTTTTAGGGTGTGAGGAGGCAGGCGCAACCTATGCATGGGTACAAAAGAAACGCAAGGAGAGATGAGGAAGGGGGCTCTCTCTCTGAGCGGTGGCAGATCCTTCAAGGGGGAGACGTCTCCTCTATTCCAGAGTATGTGTGCATAAGGGAAGGGTGGAACTAGAGTCTAGTGAAGTGGGGATAGAGAGATGGATGCTTGGTTAAGTATCCATGAAGAGGGAAAGGTTTTCCCCTAATTTTTTCCATGTTCTCAATAATGTTAATTCTGTAGTTTTTTTCTTTCAATGAAGGGAAGCAAAACAGTCTTAAATAATATTCTGGTGGTCTTTTTTCTTGCATCTAGCGTATACCCATTGATTTGGGAGTTCCAAGAGTGAAACAAACAAAAATATTTGTAGTTGCTTTGAAATGTCAAATCCTCTTCAAATTTGTTTACTTCACTGAACCCTACCACACCGGTTATTTCCACCTTTCCCCATAGTTCTTTGCTATCACTTAGTGATAGTCTATTTTTACAATCTATCAAGGTAATTATTAATTTTGCCACACCCATTATTCCACCTTTCCCTACACTTCTTCACTATCACCAAGTGATAGTTTAGTTTCAAATCTATATTACATCCTGTAAGATTTTGTGATAATCTTTGTTCAGAACAGTCACTTTGTCCACATTTAGTCACTATAGGGGTTGTTCGTAGCGTTACACCTGCTAGTTGCAGTACTTCTTTTACATTTTTTTTGGAAATCTAGCTTTACAACTATTAGTAACATTTGTTTAAAAGTTTTAAGACTTTTTTTTAGCATTTACTTTGAAGCATTTGGTCAACAGTTAACGTACCTTATGCACAGTTCTGCATTTTTACATATATGTTTATTGGGAAATTAAAATGACAATATTTGTCAATTCCTCTATCCTCGATGTGTTTATAGGAGTGCTTGATTGTGGAGAAGGGAACTCCATTAGTTGGGTTAGTGTCCCTTTTGTAAAGGTTATTTTTTTTTAATTATTTAAAAAGGTCTTGTCTTAAGATCTAGTTTTAGTCTTATTCATGAGTGATAATTTTTAATTATATTTATGTAAATTCATAATTTCCCCCTTAGGGATGTGAGAGTCATGGGTCCACAACTTCATTCTATTTTTTTTTAAAATCAACCATGCTGAGTTTAACTTTTCATCAAGCTATATTTAGGTCAAACTTGAAACTTGGAGTTATGGTTGAAATCAATGTGTGGCTTTTAAGATTCTAAATTCTAGTTAGTTATTTTGGTAAAGTATAGCAAACATATTGGTGAAATATCCATAGAGAAATCATGTGGGTTAGAGATGAATCTGAAGGTAAAATGTTGCCCTAGCATAGACAAATAAGAATGGTTCAATGTGGCCCTTAATGGGAAAAGATGGGCATATGCCCTCAATGTGGCATCTAAGACCATCAACACACACTGGTAGTGGTAAGGAAGTAGGTCTTTATTGGTAATATAGGTGTAGGAATGCGATCTCAAGGTAATGGTGGGCAAGGCGTGATGCCCACCAATGTAAAAGGATAAGTAATGATATCATAGGGAAAGAGCGAGGGGGGTCAAAATGCCCCCACTCAAAAGAGGTGGCTCTAGCAACATGGTAGGACTGTGTAGGTACAATGATAAAAGGAGAAATCATGATTCCCCTAATGGCAAGGTATGTCAATATAAGATCAAGTGCTACAAGAGGAAGGCATGATGCTCTTGATGTAGAGATATGGTAATGGAACCTCAAATACTGTGGGAGTAGAAGGCCCGATTCCCCCTATGTAGATATATGGGAATGGAAGCTCAAATTCTATGGTGAAGACATGTCTCAAATGTAAAGATAACTCTAAGAGTGTGATATGGCAATATATGATCAAAGATAATACATAAGCATATTCTAGTTATGGTAAATGTCATAAGTATAGGCATGAAAACATATGTGGATAAACCCCCTTCATTCATGGGTTAAGAGCCGACAATAGTAGCAAAACAATTAATAACGAGGACACCAGTGTGGAGAAGTCTTTGGGTAATCAAATTAAATTTTGGTGGGGCTTCTAGAGGAAATCTAGGGATTATAGGTATTGGGTTCATTTTGCATGATGATCAAGGAGAAGTCAAGTATGGAGGCTCACCTCCCATGCACAATTAAATAATTTTAATATTCTAATTATCCCCCATGCATAATTAAGTAATTCTATTATTTAATTATCTATTTTAGTCTTCTACCACTAACTAAATAATTTATTTATTTAATTATCCCCTCAAATGCCACCTCTCCAATTGCCCACTCATCATCCACTTAAAGGTTATTAAACTAAATTAATTTAATAAAATAATGATGAGTTAACTACCTCATTACATCTAACCACCCACCTTCTCTAACTCAATAACAAATCTAAAGACTATTTCAAACCCATTAATATTTACAACCAAAAATATTAATGGAACTTTTATAATTTAACCATTTTCTCCCTCATTTGATCACAACCATTGATCTTGTCTTTTAATCTTGACCATTGATTTAAAAAATAAAAATCTATAAATTAATCTTATTTCCTTCAATAATCAATCCATGAATGTGAAGCAAACTCATGTTGCAGAATTTTTTCAAGGAGCTTTATCTTGAACATCTATGTATATTGGAGCACATCCACTTTACAATGGAGTTTCATTTGCATAACTTTCTTTCATTTGTTTGCACATTTGTTTGAACTTCATTATTGCTCATCTTGAGGACGCATGTTTTCATAATAATGGAAAGTTTCATTTTTTGGTTTGGAAATTCTAATTTTTATGCAATACATTTTTTTAAAAGGTGGCAAGACCACCCGTACTTATATTAAAGCCAAAAAGACAATAGAGTTCATACATGTAATATGAGAAAACCAGTAAGAGTCATCTAGTTTCTAAAGAGAAATAGACATAAGTATCCCAAAAACCCAAAAAAGATCAACCACACCCGACCCTCAAACTAACTCTAGTTAGATTCATATTCTTCCTCCAGAGGGGAAAGAGGAAATGGAAGAGCATAGAAAGGAGTACAACCTGGCACGCATGGAAATCCTAGTATCTGGGGCATGGGATCTGAGGAAACATATGGCGTTAAAAACTTCTTTTGCCCTTTGTGCTACACCACCCGCTAGCTGATATCTATGTGCATTCAAATGAATGTTCAATTTATTAAAGTAGTTTATTCGCAGCCCCCTTTGTAAACATGCAAACACACAAGTAGCATGACTGTCAACCCAAAGGTACTCCTTGTTGAACACAACTTCAAATAGTGCTTCACCCTCATGGCAATCATAAACAGACACTGCTCGCCTCCATTTAGAGGCACTAAGAAATTGGGCTTTGATGTATGTCAAGCCTACATCAAAGGAGTACTCCTGTTCTTGGGTCAGATCAAATACATTCAAGATTAAAGTTACCACCAATTCAGACCTTGTGGTTTGCATATTGGCTAGCTAGAACAAGTGATACCCCAACACGCACCAAACCTCAAGATCCACTGCATTATAGTCAATTTGAAACACTTGAGATAAGTGTGGAATTTATAGCACCATGGAAAGTGGGATCACCATCCATGAGAGGGAGGAAGATTTGTTGGTTTGGAAGCCAAAGAGCCATATGAGCTGCAAGAGAATTTGGAAGATCAAAAGCAATGCTAACGAGGAAAAAATTGGAAAAATATAACCAACATTGCCAAAAGGAATGTGTTGTGATGTTCACAACATGCCCCATTTTACTCCTTAGCAAAATGAGGACCCATGCTATCGCTTTACTTTTTTCTTTTGTGTGTTTTGTTTTGCTTGGTGGTAAAGCGAAAAGAGGGGTTAAAATTGCAAACTTTGGTAAAAAAAAAGAGAAAAAATCATTTTTAGTACCAGGGCATGATATGGTTGGATTCCTTGTGAAAAATGAGCTAGGGTTGCTTTTTGAACCATCTTAAAATTCGCCATATTTTGCAAGTTATGATCATTTTGGTAAAGTGTACATTCAAGTTTGTATATCGCTTTGCATATACAAAGTCCTTTGTATGTGCAAAGTCTTTTTTATACTTAATCATTTTTTGCAGTCAGGCTCATATACATTGTTATTTGCATGGTTGGGTCGATTGTATATTCTTTTTACCTTATATGCGTTTTAAATAAAAGCTTTATTTATACATACAAGATGGATTCGAAACAGTTTAGAGTAAAAGTGAATAAGGGTTTGAATTCCGTCGCGTATATATAATGTTTGTATGTTTGGTAGATTGCAACATACAAGTAAATGTACATGACATTTTATACATAACGCGGAATCCAAAAGTTATGAACAAGAGAGAATCTGTTGTATATCAACGGGTTTGTATGTTTGAGTTACATATAATGCATTTATACACCGCGCGGACTTGAAAGTTATTGAACCGGAGTTAATTCGTTGCACATTTCAGACTTGTATATTTATGCATACCTTTGGGAACATACAACGTCCATATGCAAATCACGGACCCGAAGGGTTGTTTAAATAAAGTTAGTTGCTTGTATGTTTCGGTAACATACAATGCAAATATACAATGGCAGACATGAAATAGGTTTTAAATATGGAAAATTCATTGTATATCTGTAGATTTGGAAAGAGGGTTTCGTAAATATACAGGACCCGATATACAACATGGATTTAAAAGTTTTTTGAAACAATGTTAATTCGTTGTATGAGTTACGGCTTGTATATTTTGAAACATACGTTACACCTTACACATACAAGCCGGAATCCAAATGAATCTGAAATCGGATTTATCCTATGTATCACATCCAAGTTTGCATATTAAGAGATACATTGCGGATTCGATAGGTTGCTTTATATGGAGGATTTGAAAAGTTATAAATCGAAGATAAGTGCATGTATATTTTGCGCTTGTATGTTCTTATATACACACCATTATACATTGCGCTCATACAAACTAGAATCCAAAGGAAATCAAAACTGATTTATTGCTTGTATCGCATCCGACTTGTATATCGGAGGATACAATGCATATGTACATGGGGCAGAATTGAAGAGTGGTTTAAATAGAATTAATTGCTTGTATATTTTTGGCTTGTACATTGAGATATACAAACCGATATACATTGTAATATACAAGCCGGAATTAAAAGGAAATTAAAATCCAATTTAACGGAAGCATCGTGTCCAACTTGTACATTACACTATACATGGATTTAAGTGAGGAGAAATGAGCGGGAAATTGGAGCAATAGGAATTTGGAGGTTATTTTTGAAGCCCGAATACATATTTTCGATCAACGGTGGTTGACCTGACTTTTCTAAGCACTGTATATGCATTTTTGGACGCGATTTTCACGGATTTAGGGCCCAATTTCTACATTTTTTTGCATAGTCATGCCTTGATTTAACAGGTGTTTTAGTTCCTACTATTTATTAAATGAAATGATACTTAGTGCTTATCTATTTTTTTGCAGGTTTGTAGTTGAAGAAGGAGCTGAAACTTAATGGCGGTGACATAACGAAGGAGGAAATCAGATCTCGAGAGTAGAGAAAGATAAGGATGAAGGGCGAAGAAGTCAAGGGTCTTCATTGATGAAGACAAAATGCAGTTGAAGACATTATTGCAATAGACCACATAAGTTATTATTGAGCTGCTAGGGTTTCAGAAGGGCATATTTCGCCCAGATTTGATGTATACTCAGAGATATTTTGGGAGATTTGATCTCCAACATTTATTGTTGTAACTAGGGGTTTGAACCAGGGTTTAAACTAGGATTTTTTGAGCTGTATTGAGGACAATCAAAGTCTATATATTGTGCCTCTCTACACTATAAAACTTTACACAGGGGCTACATAGAGATTTGTAGCAGCAAGAATTTGTAAAAAATAGCATTTTAGTTTAGTTTAGAAGCAGAAGAAGGAGGTCGCCTGTGTCTGCAATAAGGAATGCGTGGAACATCTAGTTTTCTTACTATATCTGTAAAGCTTGTAAGTTTTCTGTAGTTTGATCATTGAAGATAAGAGTCATTCAGACATTGTAAATCTTATATGACTATCTATTTCTAATACAATTGAATCTAGGATTCTGCATCTATCTTCTGAGTGTTTTCTTGCTCTTCATTGTGTTTGAAACAATTTCTCTTAGAGCTTGCAATTTTAGGTGTATGTTTGTGAAAATGCTCAGAATATACATTTAAGGTTTTGTCTGTGGATTAGACCAAATTACTATATTATTTATAAAGTGCATAACAGAAGAACTAGATCCTTTGGTAGATTTGAATGAAGTTTAGATTAGATCTCTCTAACTTTTCCCAACCCATCTAAAAATACTTAGCTTAAAACGTAGAAATTTGAAGGAAATTTATCTCATATTTGAAAGAAGCATGCATAACAAAGTTAAAAGTAGACAGTTTTCATAAATATTTAAGAGGAGAAAGCTGCAATAATTCGAGAAGACTATTTAAAGTTTTGTAGCACAAGTATAAGTTTATGCAAGGGAATGAACAACATATTGACATTTATTAATCTTTTGCATAGTTTGAGTCCAGTTAACCAACATGAAACCCTAAACTACGTAAGGCCCCTTGAACATTACAGTTTCACATTGACCAACTGAATTTGCCCAACAGGTCAAGACCTGACCATATTAAACTTGGGATTAAGTGAATCTACACCGATTCCTTCATATCTTTCAAGTCAGTTTTGGTTCATTTTATGTGAATTTTAACTAATTGTTATGATTGCATCAAAACCATCATCAACAAAATGAGGATAGAGAGGACTTAGCAAGAGTTAAAAGATTATGGAAGAAGAAATTGATAAAGAGATGTCCCCATCTCATCCAAGCAAATGCCATAAATTCTATCTGAACCAACAACCTATTCAAAGTATGAGATAAATCCGCAACGAGCAAATCTCAGTACACCATTACTATGAGAAAAGACCTAAGAATAAATGCACACATTGCTCTAAGGTATCATCCCTACGAAACTAGCCTATGGAATTAATGAAAATTGTTTTGCCACCCTGGGAGAAGTGAAGAAGGACTGCCATGTCCTAGCACTTTATAAGCCAAGTCTATTCAACACTCTTCTGGCCTAACAAAAACAACGGCTATTACGTATGTGAGAGGTGCACTATAAAAGCATCTTGACATCCTATAAAGAGGTAGTTAAGACTAAGACTTCTTCAAGCGCTGCCAAGTGTCAGCCAATAAACTATTCCAAGGAGAGGGGCACCTCTTTCACGATGGGTAGGAACCGATGCCAATGACCAATGACAAAAACAATACATTTGGTGACCATGGTGGGATGTTACCCATTACTTTTTGACCGGTCTTGTTGTCATGGCCACCCTTATGAACACCATAAGAATGGACATGAACACAAAAATGCTACAATTTTCATTTTTTTTAAACTAACTTTCGCGAGAAAAGAAAAGCACTAGATGAACAAACTTATAAAGAGTAGTTTACCTAATTGTTCAAATCTCCTAATTGGTTTTGAAGTGTCTCAGAGTGTACTACTTTTTTTTGCAACTAAAGGAAACAAAGATTAGACTAGTTAGTTAGGTAAATCTAATCAAGTGATAAACAAGAATCAATAAACTTAACAATGAAATTGAATAACAATATAATTATACTCATGAGTGAATACTAAAACAACAAATTACATCTTAGCATATCTATCGAACTTGTAAATCACAAATAACAATTTTACTACAATTATAAATTTGATAAATACACGAATACATCCAATAAAGTAACTAATTTAAATTTGCTCAAGCTATGAAATCACACATATTATAATTTCATTCAAGTAGAGCTGGACACATTGATATATAATTATATCCACCCACCCACACATACATATATATCTAATAAACATGGAAATCTAAAAACATTTAAATATGTATTCTTTTCCAAGAATCTATATTAAGAAAGGTAACTATACTGATATATTCCCATATCTGATCAATCAAGGAATTATATATAGGCACTAGATAACTTAACAACATAGCAATTAAGTTTATCTCATATATATAGAGGAATTGATTTCTGTTGATACACACATACACAGTATGATATATATAATATATATATAAATGAATAAGGTACATTATAAAATGAAATTTAATATACGTGAAGCTGAATCAAACAACACATTATTGCAAGAGAGCATGTGTATATATGCTTATATATATGTGCCTCACACACACACACACACACACACACACACACACACACACACACACACACACACACACACACACACACACACACACACACACATAATAAAAACTCACACATAAATAAGAATAAAGAAATGTGATTATAAAGAAAGTGCAATAGTCATATAAGGGAGGTTGCGGCTTGGCTTGTGGCAAGCTCGGCTAGGTTGAGGCCTTGTCATGGCCGACCGATCCTTATTGCCCAAGGGGGTCGTGTCCCCCACGGCACCATGACTATTATGGGTCATAGCTACCATAGTGGCCATAGATGCCTAGCCCCAAGGCTTTAAAACAAATAAAATTATATATATATATATATATATATATATATATATATATATATATATATATATATATATATATATATATATATATATATATATATATATATATATATATATATATATATATATATATATTTGTAACATTTTTTTGTATTTGTCAACAACAATGAAATATACATATATATAGTTTTCAAATGGCTGCCTCATATCCATTGTTTTAAGAGATATTAACAAGGAATGATAACACCAAAAGTAACCATGTATTAAAAACCCACAATGATTTGTTCCAAACAATCTAAAAATCCATAGATATTTCTAGCCTTAATAGGGTATAGTGACAATTTGTCAGAGATAACCAAGAACATAACAGAAGTATTTTATACAAATTTTCTTCAATATATGCATTACAATTCAATTCCAAATCCAAGAGTTTTAACTGTAATGGAAATATCTTCCAGCTAGAGGCAAACAAAGAGTAACACTGGTTTGCAAATAATTTTTCTTCCTCACTGGAATACATTGCACAGAGATACCAAAAAATACAATAGGTTCCTTATACCGAGAACACATTTTTTACAAATAAGATGGATTAGTTTATCCATATATATCAAGCAAGATAGCTAAAACTTCTATTGGCTGAAATGGAACCTGCAACACAAAATGAGCAACTCAGTTCCACTCTCCTCCCAATCATAGGACTTGATTTACAAGCCCACCCTGAGCGAGAGATAATTCTCAAGTGCCCAAATGAAAACCAGCAAATCATAATATAATATTAAACCTAGGTTTAAACTAGGTTACATATGGTTGACTCACACACAAAGAATCCTTTCCAAATTCTTGCAAAGGTGGAGAGAGGGGATTCCCTTCCCTCTTGGGGTAAGTGCAAGGAGATGGGGGAGCAAAAATTTGCCACCATCTCCAAAATTAAAGAAAAATGTGAGCGCATTATAACGCGCTCACATTTTGCTTTGTATAAAAGAAAAAAAAACCACATTTCTACTCATTTTGCCGTGATTATTCTCCTCACAGCAAAGAAAACAACCAAAAACATGATCACGTTGAAGAAGAGGCCATTGAATCAAGTGTAATAGAGAAAACAAGAAATTCACAATGCCACCTCACCGCTAAAGACATCGTCGTGCAAATTTGGAGGCTCCAGCATAGGAAGAAGGTAGGGTTTGACTAATTTTGTTAGTTTAAGAAATTTTTTTGAGTTTTGCAATGTTTGATTTGTTTTTATATTGCATTTACAGTTATTGGAGAAGGAGAAAATCAAAGTCCAGTTGAGGAGGGATAAAACAAGCTCCAAAACCCTCCAAACCCTCCAAAGCCTCAAAACCCACCTTCACCTCCTTTTCATGTAAGGGATAATCAAGAACACTACCTAGGGATAATAGAAGAAAACAAGAAAGATCTTCAAACTATTATTCAAACCCTAAACAATCCAAGTGGAACCACTTATCGTAGGAGGGCACTTGCAAAATCACTATAGAGATTGTTTCCCACATGGATTTGGTGACAAAACAAATCACCAAATTCCAAGACTATAGGGAGAGGAGTCGGTAATATTATGCTGACAAGTTGTCATATGAACAAGTCAAGAATGAAAAAATTACAAAATCTCAGTTATGTGCACATTTTATTTATCCCAAAACCAGCTAAAGATTAGAAGAAAGTTGCAAATGGTTTCCTATACATTGGTGTAGGAATGAAGAAATATCCTGAAACTTTTGGGATAGATGGTACATGGTCTTTGATGAGCGCCCATGCAATAATGATGAGGTACCACAATATTTCTTGAGGAAAATCTATTGCGAGTTCATCCTCGACAAGATTCCAAATTATTTTGACATTCGTGAGTTCCAGGGTAGAGGTGGTGGCTTTGCCCAAGATAGACCCGGGGCTCAATGAGATGAAGACCATGTGCCTATACCTCGAGCGAGGCCAGAACATAGGTCACTCCATTTGGCTTTGAAGGAGAGTGTTGAACTGGAGACTTTACATTCATTGACTACACTCACCCAAACTCTATCACAGCATGCCGATGATTTTACCTAGGCCGATGAGGATAAAAGTAGTAGGCATCATGTGTCCCCACATTTGTGTAGTATATGTGGGAGCCTATGTGATTATGGTATGCAGGAGGCATGACAGGACTCTGCAACATAGGGGTAACATGCTGTGACATAGGTGCAGGACATATTGGATGATCTTGTTCTCAATGATGATCTCTTACAACATACATTTGGTATTGACTCTCAGGTAATTTGTTACAAGTTTCATCTTGATTTAGTATATTGTTATTTGAAATTTGTAATTAATTTTATATGATTATCTATATTATAATAAAAAATAATGTATGTAATTGTTTATGTAATCAAATTCTAGGGTCAGATTCTTCATCCTGCCTCTGTTAGCCATCCATTGGTGGGTAATGAGAGGAGGTCAAGTCAGCAAGTATGTAATTTATCACATAATCATAATTATTGCAGATATGTCAATGGTAATATTATTTTGTGACAATTTGATGATTTCAATAGTCACTGGCACCTCCACAGTTTCCTTGGTCCCTTGGACACCAAACCACCACTTTTATGGAGGTGAATTTAACCATTTCTAATCATTATGCATTTTTAAAATAATGTTATGTATTTATTTTGTTTGAATTATCTTGAACTTGATTTTTAGATGCTAAATACAGTGGAGACTCCTCCTAATCTTCATGAGTCAGCGCAGATATGCATTGCTATAGCCATGATGTCTGCAAATCCTTTGACTAAGGTATGAGCCAATAACATGAAAATATCATAATTTTGTATTTCTTGTTTTATCTCATGTACATAAATGATATTTATGTTTAGTCAATTTTTCTTCTTGATGCTTCTCACAGGAGGTCACAACTCCAGTCCATCAAACTACGAACGAAGAGAGAGACAAGATGATGGAGAGTGATCATCGGTTGGTGGTAAGTGATCAATTACATATGTGATGTTATATATTTCATACATTTTCAATACTAATGTGCATATATTAATAGGTGCAGTTGGATGAACTTTATTCGAAGAGGTCTACTCGATGACAGAGAGAGGATGTGTCACTGACTAGCTCTCCATCTTCACAGTCAAAGAAGGGCCGCCAATTATTTCCTTAAAGTCCATAGGAAACTAGTTTTTGGGACATTTTTTGTATGCCTAGATGGCTTTATATACATATTTTTGTATGTTAATCCGATGTAAATTTTTGTATATTTGCCTGTATGGCTTTGTTTGGACATGCCTATATGGCTTTTTATATAAACTAGATGATATGTTCATGACATTATGTATATGATAGTTTATATTAAGTATTTAATATGATAATCAATTATTGTTATAGGAATTTGGTTTTACAAGTGCCAATTGCATTTGCTTGAAAGTTCATAAATCTTTTTCAAATAATCCATTTTGTACATATCTTGCAATCATTGAATTCTATGGGACTGTGTATTTCTTTGAGGCATCATTTCAAATAGTTCACGTGCCTTATCTATGCCTCCATACTTTCCATACATGTCTACAAGGGCAACTTTGCAAATACAATACATGTGACAAAATTCCTCTATCATTTATGCTTTGATGATTGTCCACAACATGTTCTCTAGATCCCATTATAGCATAGGCAAGGAGGAAGTTTGTTAAGGTTATGCAATTTGGTTTTAGATGTGCCAAAATTTGCGTAAATGGTTGAAATTTATTTTTGTGCATTTGCTTGAGATTTTTTAAAGCCTTATGAAAAATCCATTTCGTGCATATCTTGCAATCATTGCATTCCATGAGACAACATTTATTTGAGGCATCATGTCAAACAGTTCATGTTCGTTGTATATGCTTCCACGCAAGTTCCATACATGTCTTGCAGGGTACTTACAACTACGACATTTGACAAAATTCCTATATCCTTTATGCTTTGATGGATGTCTATACCATGCTCCAAACATACCATTTCTAAGGTTCTAGAATTTGGATTTACACTTGCCAATTGCATTTTCTTGGAACTTTCTAAAGGCTTATTAGAAAATACATTTTGTTCATATCTTGCAATCATTGTATTCCATGAGGTGACATTTTTTTGAGGCATCATGCCAAATAGTTCACATGCCTTGTCTATGCTTCCACACTTTGCATACATGTCTCTAAGGATAGTTGCAACTACAATATCTAACAAAATTCCCATATGTTTTATCCTTTTGATGGATGTCCATTTTGGCATAGGCAAGGAGGATACTAGCTAAGGTTGTGGAATTTTTCTTTACACGTGCCAATCGCATTTGCTTGAAATTTTCTAATGCCTTATCAAAAAATCCATTTTGTTCATATCTTGCAATCATTGCATTCAATGAGGTTACATTTCTTTGGGGCATCATGCCAAATAGTTCACGTGCCTTGTCTATGCTTCCACACTTTGCATACATGTCTACAAGGGCAGCTGCAATTACAACATGCGACAAATTTCCTATATCCTTTATGCTTTAATGGATGTCAATAAGTCATTCCAAGCATTCTATATTGGTGTACAAATAGGGAGGATGTTGGAAAAGGTTGTGGAATTTGGCTTTACACGTGCCAATTGCATTTACTTGAAGTTTCTAAAGTCTTTTCAACAAATCCATTTCGTGCATATCTTGCAATCATTACATTCCATGAGATAACATTTCTTTGAGGCATCATGTCAAATAGTTAATGTTCGTCAAGTATATGCTTCCACACTTTGTATACATGTCTTGCAGGGTACTTACAGCTACAACATTTGACAAATTCCTATATGCTTTATGCTTTGATGGATGTCTATAACGTGTTCCAAAGATACTATTTCAAAGGTTTTGGAATTTGGCTTTACACCCACCAATTTGGTGTAGGGGCACTAAATTCAATTTTTTTGCAAGTGGTCAAATGAGGTCTAATGATAGGTTTTTTTGGGGGTGTTTTTAGTTTATTTGGTCTAATAAGATCATAATAGACCATGAGCAAGGTCAATAGAGTCATTTTGAGTTCATTTTACAAAAGTTGTCAACATGTAACATTGAAAAATGTAAGTTTAAAGAAGTTAAATGGTTAAATCCTTTCAAAAGTCTATTGGATAGTTGGTAGGTAGTTGAAACATGATGAAATATGCCTCCAAACCCCAAGGCAAATGGAGTTGTACGGATTTTTGATGAAGAAGTAACAACAATACCCTGTTTTTCTACTTTTTCTATTTTTTTACTGTTGCAACGTGTGGTACGACCATTGTACAACCTTTAAGGACATGAATCTTAGTTTGTTGGAAATAGAATAGAAGTACCTTTCATTTACATTTGGTTTCATCAATTTTTATTAGGCTTTACAAAAGTTATGCTCATTTTTTTAAGAACGGGTATGACAATCTAAATTTGAGGGTTTGAGGGGGAAAATGAAGGTTTGAACTCCATTCCACTGGCCAAATTTGCTAAAAATTGGTGGAATGAAGGGATATAGGATATGTTTTAGGATTTAATTGGTGGTTTTGTAGAAATTAGAGGTTTGAGGGGATTACTATGATGTCCTAGTTGTATATTGTCTTATTTTTTTGGTGAAAAGTGATGCTTTCAAGTACGATTTTGATGAAAGAGCATTGTTAAAGTGTGGATGATATTTTGTTTAGCATGTGTAGACTTGTAGTGAAGTGTTTGAGTGGGTATGAACTAGATTTGGGTAGAGGAGTGATGAGAACCAATAAACCCTCTTTATACAAGCACTGGATTGGCCTAGAATGAGGGTTTATTAATTGGATGACTCTATGATCCTTTTGTCTAACAAAAGTTGTGGATTTGGTCTATTTGAAACCTACCTAGAACTTTGGAGTTGTGTTTTGAGTTTGAGAGAGACATTGATTAGAGGTTGCTTTGTAAAATGGGGCTAATTGCCCCTTAAAATACATAATAGTCAAATTTAGGAGGTGAAAGTATGAAATAACCCTAGGCACAAATGAGATATGTTGAAGAGAACCAAAAAGGGTATCTAAAATGCTAAACCATTTATGGGTTTGATAAGTTTTCTGGAAGTTATGCCCAAAAGTCACTGTTTGGAGGGCTACTAGGCTTAAAGGGCTGATTGTGAAGGCACTTAATAAAAATTGAAAAGTCTAAGTTCTTGATGACCATGTATGGTCTTATCATGGCACATTCATCATTTCAAAGGTGTTCCATGTGATAGTTTGCAGGGGTTGAGGTTTTGAAACAAGTTTTGGCTTTGTAGTCCTTGAAGAGTTCATGTCAAGTTGAAGAAGAGTTTGATATCATAGCCCATTGTTGTGAAATATGGTATCAATAGTTTGATTGTCTCCTAGTACTGCATCAAGTGGTATTAGAGCTTAGGTATCAGATCTCTTGAGGGAGATTGGTTGAAGTTTACATAAAGTAAATGTTGGAAGGTGAAGAGTCAAGATGCCTCCTAAGAATAGTGGAACTATGAGAGAGTTGCAGGAGTTGAAATAGAGACATGCTAGGTTATTGGAGTCCCATAATGTTGTTTTAGCAAGACTTGCTGCCCTAGAGTCAAATCAGAGAAGAGGTGTTGTATTGGGTGAGGAGAGTGATGAAGATGAAGAGGAAGAGTTTCAAGAAATAGAGAATGAGGAAGAGCAGTTGGACCCTGAGGAGCAGAAGTTCACAAGGCTATTGAAAGAAGTCAAAGGTGATAAACATAAGATAAAAGTTGATTTGCCCATGTATGGTGGAAATTTAAATGATGAAGAGTTACTAGATTGGATTGGAGCCATGGATAATCACTTTGAGTGTGAAGATGTGCCTGAGGAGCAAAAGGTAAGGATAGCAAAGAGAAAACTCAAGGGACATGCATTATTATGGTGGGACTATGAACAAGTTGAGAGGAGAAAGAAGGGTAAAGTAAAGATAGTTTCTTGGGACAGAATGGTAGCAAAACTCAAAGGTAAGTTTCTTCCTAAGGATTTTGAAGTTCAATTGTATAAGAAAATTTGAGATCTAAAACAAAAATAATTAGATGTTAAAACTTATACTGATGAATTCTATAAGTTGAGCATAATATCAGGTAGACAAGAGGATGAGGTTGAAAAGGTTGCTAGGTATCTAGGTGACCTTAGATTTAACATTCAAGATGAATTAGTTGTGGCAAATCCATGGAGAGTGGAAGAATGTTTTTAGTTAGCCATTAGAGTGGAAGAAAAGTTAAAAAGAAGACAAGATAAGTCCATTAGAGGAAGAGGCAGCAATACAAGAGGAAGAGGATCATATTCTACATCAAAATAGTCCTATGAAGAACAAGAAGCAAGCAAGAGCAAGGAACAAGTGGCTAATTCTAGAGGTGGTTTTAGAGGTTCAGGAGGCGGATTTGGTGGAGGTAGAAGTTCAAATATATTTTCACAAATGTTCTACAATTGCAAGGAGTTTGGACATCCAGCATTCAAGTGTCTTGAGAAGCAAGGATCTACATCAAGGGGTGGAGAGAGGAGAAGTGAAAGGAGGGCTCAAATAGTCCAAGAAGAAGAATGTGAAAGTTCAAATTCCACTAGCTATGTTGCTGCTCCAGAGATAGGAGAAACATTGATGCTGAAAAGAACACTTTTGAAGACCTCCAAAGAGAAGGAACCAATGCAAAGAAGAGCTCTATTTAGAACCACATGTAAATCCAAGGGAAAGGTATGTAAAGTATTGATAGATTCAGGGAGTACTGATAACATGGTTTCAAATGAAATGGTTGACAAACTGAAGTTAAAAAAAGTTCCTTATGAAACACCATATAAAGTGTCTTGGTTGAGTGATGATCAGTCAATTTTGGTGAATAAACAAGCCTTAGTTGAGTTTCAAATTGGTGGATACAAGGATAGGATACTTTGTGATGTTTTTCCAATGGATTGTTTTCATTTGTTACTTGGAAGATCATGGTAGTTTGATAGACATGCCATTTATGATCGAAGAGCTAATACATATCAAATTGAGAAGGATGGACAAACTTTCACATTGACTCCATTGGTAAAGGATGATAAAGGACATAGTAAGGCAGCAAAGGTGATTATGTTTGACAACAAGGAGTTTGTGAAGCTTGAGGAAGAGAAGAATGAAAAGGTTGCAGCCACTTCAAGGCTTGAAGGTACTCAGATGGCAGAGGCAAAGAGTAATCTAATTTTGATAGGAAAAGAAGGTTATTTGGTGACCAAATCTGATCAAGAAAAGGTCAATGATGAATTGGCTGGGGAAAGGATTTCCACATGAAAGAGCTTTTGGAGATCAGAGACATGACGTGTTCAAGTTTGGACACGCTACCATTTAATTTCCAAGGGACATGGAATCTTTTTCAGGTCAAGTAAATGGTGCAGGGGCACCAAATTCTTTTTTTTTGCAAGTTTGGTCTAATGATAGATTTTTTTTGGTGTTTTTAGTTTATTTGGTCTAATAAGGTCATAATAGACCATGTGGAAGGTCAATAGAGTCATTTTGAGTTCATTTTACAAAAGTTGTCAACATGTAAAATTGAAAAATGTAAGTTTAAGTAAGTTAAATGGTTAAATCCTTTCAAAAGTCCATTGGACAGTTGGTAGGTAGTTGAAACATGATGAAATTTTCTTGAAAGTTTCCAAAGCATTATCAAAAAATCCATTTTGTTCATATCTTGCAGTCATTGCATTTAATGAGGCGACATTTCTTTGGGGCATCATGACAAATAGTTCACGTGCCTTGTCTATGCTTCCACACTTTGCATACATCTCTACAAGGGTAGATGCAATGACAAAAGTCCTTATAAATGATGATGATAAGCCTCATCATGACTATTCTATTGCTTCACATCCAAATGCACAAATATCATGCACCTCCCCTTGTGGTGAAAGACTAGTTTGATTTATACCCATTTTTTCAACCAAATTTGCAACTTGTTCTTCATGTTCATGGCTGTTGTAGGTTTGATAAAACTTATTTTTATGATGCCCGAGTTGTCCTAGACATGCATAAGGTTCATAACTTCTGAAAAATAAATTTGTAGTTCACTTTCTTGACCCATGGAAAAAGTTATAACTATTTTCAAAAGTCTAGATGAAGACATGTGAAGACAACAATCATGACTTGAATGAAGCCCTTTGCGAGTAGTTTCAAATTGGACATGGAGTTTACCTTCTTGGACCATGGCAGATGTTGTGATGACTATTTTTAAGCTTCAAACCCCCATGATGACAATCCCCCATATAGTCCATCAAGGTAACCACCATCATGTAGTAACAAAGGACAATTAGGAAATTTTGAAATATTGTTGTGTCATGCATACAAATCATCTTGAATAGGTGCATAAGGAATGTCCTAGCCCAAGACACTAAAGAAGACTATTAAAATGATGAAAGACCATGTTGAGACAGTCATGATGTCAAGGCATGAAGAGCTGAAACAAAGTGGAAACATGATGAATTTGGAGTCTCTTTGACTAAACTAACTGATATACCTACACATGCATGGATACAATGGTCAATGATGATAGAAAAATATGTTAAAACTAAAAATAGATGATCACATGGATCTTTTACCTAATTTCTTAGCCTTATATGTTACTGCTACACCATTTTCAAGGTCCTGGTTAGCTGGATTAGTAAGAGGAAACCATGGAAAAGCCTTGAAAATATTTGAGTGATGCAATAAATAGAAGCTATGATGTAGAATGATGGATGTACAAATCTCTCCCAACTCAAGATCAGCCTTCTTACAACATCATATTATTGTTTTATGCATGAGAAAGGATAAAATGGGTGTAGCCCTTAAGATCCCTAAGACAAAAAAACTACAAAAATTTGACATGGGTTTTCTCAGAATTCGTAGTAGCTGGGAATATTCTGTTTGGACCTGCAGGTGTATGTGGGGTCCGTCTACAAAAACCTCTCTTAGTTTCATTCAACTCTAGTATATTTGACCGTGTCAAAATCAAATCCATTCTTGCAAAATGTTTCAATTTCATGCAGTGGAAAGGTGCTAGGAGTGACATTTTGCATTCCATATCTTGTGGGGCCGAATGGACTTTGCCAATGCATTGGGGTGGGTGGGTAAATGCCAGGGGAGGTATTGTTTTGTGTGCTAAGAATTGCAATCGTTCGGGGCAGCAGGCTACCAACAAATTCCCTTAAGATCCCTAAGAAGAAAAAACTACCAAACTTTGATGGAGCATTTCTTAGAATTCGTGGAAGCTGGGAACATTATGTTTGGACCTGTAGGTGCATGTGGGGTGCGTCCACAATAACCTCTCTCGGTTTCGTTCAACTCTAGTATATTTGACCGTGTCGGAATCAAACGCATTCTTGCAAAATGATTCAGTTTCATGTAGTAGAAAGGTGCTAGGAGTGACATTTTGCATTCCATAGCTCGTGGGGCTGAATGGACTTTGCCAATGTGTCAGGGTGGGTGGGTAAATGCCAAGGGAGGTCTTGTTTCATGTGCCAAGCACCCCAGTCATTTGGGGCAACAGGAAACCGGCAAAGTCCCTTAAGATCCCTAAGATGAAAAAACTGCCAAACTTTGATGAAGCTGTTCTCAAAATTTGTGGGAGATGGGAACATTTCTTTTGGACCTACAGGTGCATGTGGGTTCTGTCTACAATAACCTCTCTCTGTTTTGGTCAACTCTAGTCCGTTTGACCGTGCTAGAATCAAACACATTCTTGCAAAATGCTTTAGTTTCATGCAATGGAAAGGTTGCCAGGTGCCATATTTTTTGTTCTGCTCATCGTGGGGCCAAACAGACTATGCCAACACATCAAGGTGGGTGGGTAAATAGTAGAGAAGGTCTCGTTTCATGTGCCAAGTGTCCCAGTCGTTTGGGGCTGTAAGCTATCGATAAAGTAGAAAGTTGCTAACACTGAAATTTTGCATTCCATAGGTCTTGGGGGAAAAACAACTATGCCAACATGTTCAGGTGGGTGGGTAAATGCTAGGGGAGATCTTGTTTTGTGCACCAAGTGTCTTAGTCATTCTGGGCTACAAGCTATCGGCAAACTCGAAAGGTGCTAGGAGTGACATTTTACATTCCATAGTTCGTGGGGCCAAATGGACTTCACCAATACGTCGGGGTGGGAAGTTTAATGTCAAGGAGGTATTGTTTCATGTGCCAAGTGCCACAATTGTTCAGGACAATAGGCTATCGGCAAAGTCCCTTAAGATCCCTAAGAAGAAAAAACTACTAAACTTTGATAGGGCAGTTCTCAAAATTCATGGTAGCTGGGAACATTCTATTCAGACCTATAGGTGCATGTGGGGTCTGTCTACAATAACCTCTCTCATTTTCATTCAACTCCTATCTGTTTGACCGTGCTAGAATCAAACGCATTCTTGCAAAATGCTCCAGTTTCATGCAGTGGAAAGGTTGCCAGGTGCCATATTTTTTGATCTGGTCATTGTGGGGGTGAACCAACTACGCCAACATATTGGGGTGGGTGGGTAAATGCTAGGGGAGGTTTTGTTTTGAGCACCAAGTGTCTCAGTTGTTCTAGGCTGCAAGCTATTGGCAAACTCAAAAGGTGCTAGGTGTCAGTAGCTTGCAGGCCAGAATGACTAGGACACTTGGCACATGAAACGAGACCTTCCTTACCATTTACCCACCCACCTCGAAATGTTGGTATAGTTCGTTCGGCCCCACGATGAGTAGAACAAAAAATATGGCACCTAACAACCTTTCCATTGCATGAAACTGAAGCATTTTGCAAGAATGTGTTTTATTCTGGCACAGTCAAATGGATAGGAATTGAACAAAACTGAGAGAGGTTATTGTAGAAAATCTCCACATGCACCTGTAGGTCCAAACAAAACGTTCCCAGCTACAATGAATTTTGAGAACTACCTATTGATGGTGATGTTAGTCACAACCAAACACTAAACAAAAGTTACGCAACAACCCTTGTTTATCTTGAAAGATACGATGAATTCAAAGAATTCATGATCCCAAGTCTCCGTTGATTAGTTCATAATATACTGACATTACTTAGTGGTTGATGTGTGTTGCTATTTTCTATTTTGGGGCCTTATGTTCATCAGTAATTTCTGCTTTCTACACATATGCTACACAAAGAGGTTACTCTACACATTATATTTCTTTAAATAATGTGTCTAAGTAGATATTTGCATGATTTCTACCATTATTTGTGATTCTTTACATGATGTTTTCAACACTACATGCATTTGGCTCAAATATGCTAATGATTTTTAGTTATCTACGAGATGTTAGCATATTTCTCTGTTCTGCTTATTAGTTATCATGATTTTGCAGTTATGGAAGTGATTTCTATGAAATTAAAATGAGAAAAAGGGTTAGAGAATGAGATTCTTAAAATTACTTGACTGAGATCGTTGATCCACATACATGTTCCCATACAGCAATGAAGAGAAGAGAAACTAGAATCATACTTCACCAGGACAGTCCACAAATCTGCATGATCCGGTGCAAATTTTCAAAGGAAAAGTTGACAACAGCATGCAATGAAATGAAAGCACTTCTATTTAACATAGGATTCACCATTACATGTCCATAAATCAACTTGAAGATTACGTAAAGTTTACAATTAGGATGTAATCTGAAGCTTCATCTCCATTCAATGTGCTTCAGAACAAGTACATTTACAATGATCTGAAGAAAGAACCTTGATGTTTCAACAGTTCAGTCCTCATTAGTCTCAATAATCCGATCTCCTACATGAAATTGCTATAGGTCAAATTTTGAATGATTGACCCCCTCTTTTTTTACACAGTAAAGGGGCTGAATATATATCTCTGAGTATCCCCCATACAGTTCCCAAAAATCCCTGATTAATTGATGGTCTGTAGCCACCCAGTGCAGCATCAGACGGTGCAAAACCAATGCCGCCAAAAATCTGAGCAGCATGCCCATACCGAGCGCCACTCCAACAATAATGTCCCCATCTGCAAACTCCTCCGCATTGAAAGCCTTTGCCTCTCCCTATGCGCTTGCAATCTCTTGGGATCTGATCTGCCGCCTAGGATGTCCTCACCATTAAAGCCCCATCTTTATTTCCACCTGCACACTGTCACTGTGTTCTCAACTCTATGACCTTCAGCTACTTTGAAATAGCTCTGACATCCTGCAACAAACAACCCAGAATTAATCAAATCATCATTTCAATAACCAGCAGGAAGATCAAACACTACACTAAAACAGGCTCTAAATGTACAAACATGGCCGCCAGGCCATGAAACCATGAAAATCGCGTCCCCAAACACATATATGGCATTAAAAACATCTAAGTCAACCACCGTTGACCAAAAACAAGCATCGGGCTCCAAAAAGGATTCAAAAAAATCCATTGCTTTTCTTTCCCACCCTTTTTCTTTCTTAGTTCCTTGTATCTTCCAATCTACAAGCCGGGCGTGATACATCGTATATATTAGACTTTAATCCTTTTCAGCTCCACGGCTTGTATGTTTGCAATGCATATCGGCTTGTATATCAGAACATACAAATGCATATACGTACAGAGAATATTCTATTTCTAACTCTCTTTTGACATCTGGCGCCTTGTATATTTCCTTTTGCATATCAGGTTGTATCTCATGAACATGCAAACTAGTCCGATCATACAACAACTTTGTCATTTTGAACTTTCGTTTGGTGCTCGAGAAGGCATCTTTACATTTGTATCTATTGGTTGTATATCGGTGATGTATCTTTCACTTGTACATTTAGATATACAAATGCCACAACATGAAAGGGTGGGGCCCACTTTACTTCTCCCTCCTTGTATCTCTGATGCATATTGTGATTGTACCTTTAGATATACATTCGGGTTTTGGTACAAGCATTTAACCAAATTTTACTTTTTCTTTGATTCCACATTGTATGTACCTGCTAATGTATGCTTCGAAACAAATACATACAAGGCATAGACATATACAAGGACTTAACCAACCTTGATAAACCTTTAGTTCCGCGCCATGTGCATTTCATATATACAAACCCTCGAATATACAAGGAGTTTCTTGTATTTAATTCCTTCTTCACATCCGCACAATGTATAAGTGCATTGTATCTTGGCTTGTATGTGGAACACATACAACGCACTAAGCATACAATGACTTAACTTTGTTTCACTTTCTTTTCAGGTCCACCCGATGTATAAGTCTTTGTATATCTTGCTTGTATATTTTGCTTGTATGTTCGCCTTCGCCAAACATACAAGCCGAAAATGCATTCGACAGATTTTAAACAATTATGCATTTCAACTTTTAATTGCGCCAGGTCCAACCTTAATGTACAAATACAACATTAGCAAATGCATACAAGTAAAATAAAACATGCAAACACCCTTGTATGTAAACCCAATATACAAAACCCTTTCACATGTGCAACATACAATGGATTAACATACAAAGACCATTGTATATGTGACCTGATTTGTAAAAGACTTGTATATGAGCAACATAAAAACATGATGGCCCATGCGACTATGTATAAAAATGCTTTTGCATATACAAATGAATTTGTATATGGAAAGCGATATACAAAGGACTTTGTATATGCAACAACAAACCCTTTCCTTGTACATTTTACCAAAATACCCATAACTTGCAAAATATAGGGAATTTTGACATGGTTCAAAAAGCAACCCTAGCTCATTTTTGACAAGGAATTCATCTGTACTCTACCCTGGTATTGAAATGTATTTTTTCTCTATTTTCAATAAGGTTTACAAATTTCACTCACTCTTCCCTTTACCACCAAATAAAACAACACACATATGCAAAAAGCAACAGCCACAGTAGGGGTCCTCATTTTTCTAAGGAGTAAAATGGGGCGTGTTGTGAACATCACAACAACTAGCAACCAAACAAAACAATTAAATTCAAACCATTAAAGGATAGATGAATGAAATAAATTCATAACGTCCAACTACCTTTCCTACAAATTATTATTCAACTTGAGACTCAATGTATTCAATAAGGTGCATGAATTTTCCTTTCAGTTTAAGTGGGTGCATGTGATTAATAAGCCTCATCTTGAAGATCGATTGAGCAAACCAATGACTAGTATTAGCCTACATAGGTGAGGTCATTCCCTCATAGCCAACCGGATAGAGCCTTGCTACTAGCAGGTGTCCATAGCCCCGACAAGGTTATTGTTACAATCCTCCTAAGTAGAGCCCCACTGCCAGCGAACATCTATAGCCCCGGTAGGGTTACTTAGATGGCTTAACCTAGATTTTTAGTAAAATCCATTTTATTATTTTTGTAAGCGTAAAATGGTGATCAATCAAATGAATTAAACAAGACCCAAACATCAACAGAATAGTGAAACAAGAAGGATTCAATAAACGAAGCAATGAACAAACACAGTGCAAACCTCTCCCATTTCTAAACTTCTGTTGTTCGCCTATCACAAATCATCCTTTTACAGATGAGATGAGCCCTCAGAGAGTGCAATCTTTTTAGCTATTTGTAGGAAGTCGACGGTGAACGGCTATGGTGATATGCAATGAAGATGAGCTCCAATGCAAGTATGTGATCTCAAGCTTGTGGATGACAAAAGGGTGCCAAAGGCGCGCTGGTGGTATTTTTGTAGAGTAACGATGTCAAAAGCCTGGATGATTAGAATGGAAGAATGAGGTTTCATTTATAGACTCAGAAGAATGGGAATCAATGGTTGAGAGAAGATATGAAGATCAACGGCTGAGAATGGTTGAGGAATGTGCAACCAGTGGAAATGTGACAAGTGTCTCACCTCCATCATGAAAGAGGGGATTTGACAAAATTGATTGGAGAGTTAACTCCATTGACTGAACAGTTAACAGACTTGATTGATTAGTTAGAAGAGTGGATTATGGGATTGACTGAATTAATTGACCAGTGAATTGGGTTGATTGAGGAGTCAACAGAATAGATTCACCAGTGAACTCAAATGACTAATTAGTTAACATATTTGATTGATTAGTTAACTAACTTCTGATTTGAGAAGAAATAGGCCATGTGGGTGAGAGGAAAAAAGGTAATTAAATATTAAATATATTTAATTACATGTGCAACTTGATGATGTGGACAAGGTGAGGTGGAAAAGGTGAGGTGGATTTTTGAATTTAGAACTTAGGATAGAGGAATTTGGATTAATTAAATAATTTATGATTATTTAATTGTGTAGGACACTTAGAAGAATTTTAATTAAATAAATTGAATCTATTTAATTATGGAACAATGAATCAATTAAATAAATTTAGAATATTTATTTAATTGGTAGAAGAATGGAATAAATATTTAGAATATTTATTTAGGATGGTTTGTGTCATTTTTAGGCATATACATTTTGCCCCTCTTTGATGCAATGTTGTTTACAGCATTGCTTCAAAGAAATCGATAGTCTGAATGATGATACATGCCCCAATTTGCCCCTGGTACAAGTTTAACGACAGGATGCCCCCTCAGGAGATTGGACGAGAAGAAGGCAGAAGGTGTGAGATGGACAATCTCACGATGAAGAAGGTTAAGTTTGAAGAAAATGGGTGAAGAAAGAGCCGAATGATACGTGATGCAAGATGGAATGATGCACAAATGACACAAGAACAAACAAGGTATTGCCCCTGTCAAGCGGTAAACCAATGATATACTGATAACGATATACGACAGTGTTGTCATGGCAGGGAATGATATATCCCTAGACCAACACGAAGGATAGTGTCTGGTTTCAAGAAATGAAGCATGTCGTGTAAGACGCATGTGTTGGTCTGATTTCGACAATGCAACATCCTGTATAAGACAATTGATTGATTAACTGATCAAGTTGGTTTACGACCAGACAAGGATCAAGACCACTGGTTGTGATTGGATCATTTGTGCAAGATTGACTTGACTTGATTGGTATGGATTAAGGATGGAGCTTGCATTTGGATCATTGCTCAGACTGACTGGACAAGGATGAAAGATATGATGATAGATAGAAGTATGATTGATAGAAGAAAGACTCGATAGAAGAACTCACAAGCTTTTATTTGTATTGATACTCTGCATTGTTGGATCTTTATTGCATGGGGTATGGTATGGATGTATAAATGGATATAGGATGGATGCTTTGCTATTGGAGTGCTTTATTTCATCATTGGGCATTTTTTTTTGTGGTACTTTTTTGAAATGTTGTAAGTGAATACAAGCATCGAGGTATAATTGAACCGAGATGACCTGAGTACCGCTTACAAGGATTTTGATTTAGCAAGCTAATACAAGCCTCTAGTCAAAATGGAATATAGATGACCTGAGTACTGCTTGCATTTCAACAAGCAAGGATTGCCCCCATTCGTGTTAGACCGTTGATGTCCTCGATGATCTTTTACTGATCATGTCCTGAGACAAGGCTTCACATTACTAAAGTTTAATCCATAAATAGCAAACAAAGAAAATAATCATGCCCCCATCATAGCATCTCTAGCTTTTGGCATCCTTGAGTAGCATAGGAAGGTATGATAGCAAAAATCAGGACTCGAACTGTTAACCATGTTTCTGATCGACAAAGCATAGTTGCGTTGATATGTGTTTATTTCTTGCCTTAATTTTCATAAAATCATGTAGAAGACCTTGGGTATTTGCTTTGCATTGGGTAGGTTAAGATGTTCATCATCAAGATTTCTGTTTGAGGCGCGGGTTCTACTTGCATTTGCTTGCTTGGTGAGAAGATTTGCACAATCCTTATTGGGGAGGCGGACCCTAAGGGACTAACCTAGTGCCTCGAGGGCTCATTGCTAAATGGCCTTGCCTACGTGATGACGCAGAGGCAACGTAGTTCGGGTAAACCCTAATGGACCATGGATGGACTAGAAGAAAGACGACAAGAATGAAGAAAAGAAAAGGGGATGAATGGGACCACAGAAGAAATGGAAGCCTTGAGGGCGCATTAGAATAATGGCCTTGCCTATGTGACAACGCAGAGGCAACGTAGTTCATGGACTTGGACCATGGATGGACTAGAAGAAAGACGACAAGAATGAAGACAAGAAAGGGGATGAATGGGACCGTGGGAGAAAGGGAAGCCTCGGGGGCGCATTAGAATAATGGCCTTGCCTACGTGACGGCGCAGAGGCAACGTAGTTCATGGACTTGGACCATGGATGGACTAGAAGAAAGACGACAAGAATGAAGAAAAGAAAGGGGATGAATGGGACCGTGGGAGAAAGGGAAGCCTCGGGGGCGCATTAGAATAATGGCCTTGCCTACGTGATAGTGCAGAGGCAACGTAGTTCATGGACTTGGACCATGGATGGACTAGAAGAAAGACGACAAGAATGAAGACAAGAAAGGGGATGAATGGGATCGTGGGAGAAAGGGAAGCCTCGGGGGCGCATTAGAATAATGGCCTTGCCTACATGACGGTGCAGAGGCAACGTAGTTCATGGACTTGGACCATGGACACCGACGAGGGACACTACACTAGGCTCACACGAAGGAGACGGTATGGGACAAAACCCTGGTTGACAAGGCCACAAGGAGAGTATCGAGCCATGATAGGTAACTGTCAGGTGTTTATTGTAGGACAGATATGGGTCGAATGGGGTGAATAGAGAAAGAATGGACTCAAGGTGATTGGATTCCCAAAGATGGAGAAGGCAGTTTATCACAAGTAACACTTGTTTACCAGGTTTTCATCACTTGTTTTTATTTACACGAGGAGCTAGAGAGTAACATGACGCATGTTTGCCAGGTTTTCATCACGATACCTATCCACGGCACCTGTTTGCCAGGTTTTCACCAAAGGACGATTTTTTTTTTTGGTATGCTTTCTATTTTTTTTAATTTTTTTGTATTTTCTCTTTTCCATTTTTTTTTTGGTTTTTTCTTTTTTGATTTTATTGTGCCCCCTCGCATTGGGGTTCTCCTAGGTATAGAACCGGCGGAGGTGCATGCTATTGATTGGATCCTCAAATAACTCACCCTCTGAAGTGGCCAGCTGATATGCCCCTGATCCGTAAGCAGCTACAATCACATAGGGCCCAAGCCAGTTAGGCTCGAACTTACCTTTCTTTTCTCTGTCCTGTTGATTGCGAGGGTTCTCTTTTAGAACGAGGTCTCCAACCTTGAAGCACCTTGGTCTAACCTTGTGGTTGTAGCTTCTTGACATCATCTGTTGATAGGCTTTGAGATGGTCAAAAGCTTTCTGGCACCTTTCCTCAAGAAGTTCTAGTTCTTGTAGCGTGGAGACTCTGTATTCTTCATCTGATATGAGACCTTTCAACGACACCCTGAGGGATGGGAGTTCGACCTCAATGGGAAGGATGGCTTCAGAACCATAGACAAGGGCGTAGGGTGTAGCACCTGTGGGAGTGCGTATACTGGTTCTGTAGGCCCATAGAGCAGGATTGAGTTGGACGTGCCAATTGCGACCAGCTTCATTGACAGTCTTCTTTAGGATTTTCAGAATGGTTTTATTTGATGCCTCAGCTTGGCCATTACCTTGGGGGTAGTATGGGGTGGAGAAACGATGTTGGATTTTGAAACGCTCACAAAGTTCCTGGACGTCCTGATTTTTGAATGGTCTCCCATTATCCGTTATGATGGATGAAGGGATGCCATATCGGCAGATAATGTAATTCAGAATGAACGAGGAAATTTGCTTTCTTGTGACGGTGGTTAGGGGAACGGCTTCAATCCACTTGGTGAAGTATTCAGTGGCGGTTATGATAAATTTATGGCCGTTGGAAGAAGGTGGATGAATTTTTCCCACGAGGTCCAGTCCCCACTGGCAAAAGGGCCAGGGTGTCGTTAGAGGTCTCAACTCCTGAGCAGGTGCATGAATTAGGTTCCTGTGTATCTGGCACTATTCGCACTTTTTGACGAACTGATATGAATCCATTTCCATGTTTGGCCAGTAATAACCCAAACGCATGAGTTTCTTAGCTAAGGAAGGACCGCTGGAGTGTGTTCCACAAATCCCTTCGTGTATGTCTCACAAGGCCGTTATGGATTCTTCTTGTTCTAGACAACGGAGTAAAGTACCATCCAGACCATGTCGGTAAAGGGTATTAGCTATGATGGTGTAACGGGAGGCTTGTCAGATGAAGGTCCGTTTTTGGTTGGAAGAGAGGTCCGGTGGAAGAATATTGTCCTTGAGGTAAGTGTAGGTCTTACCGTACCAAGGTGAATCAGATCCTACTAGGAGGCAAATCGAATGGGTTTCAAGGAGATCATAAGCCGGTTGCCGAATGGTTTCTACTAAGAACTCATACCGTGACTCGTACTCAGGTATTTCAAGAAGAGAGGCTATGGTAGCCATTGCATCTGCTGCTTTGTTCTCTATCCTAGGTATCTGCTCGAAGGAGATGGTCCCAAAATGTTCTTTGAGGTCGTCAACCATCCATTTGTATGGAATTAGCTTCTCATCTTTGGTTTGATATTCATCGTTGACCTGGTTTATGATAAGTTGAGAATCACCGTAGACACATAGTGCTTTGATTTTCCACTCAGTGGCCATCTTGAGACCAATTACCAAGGCTTCATATTCCGCTATATTGTTAGTGCATGGAAATAATACCCTGTAGGACTTCAGAATTGTGTCACCTTGGGGAGTGATAAACAGGATACCTGTCCCCGATCCATGGTTGGTGTAAGATCTGTCAAAGTAGAGTTTCCAAGGAGATGTTGACAGAGTGAATAAAGACTCATCAGGAAACTCAAACTGCATTGGTGAAGTGTCTTGTAATGGCGCTTCGGCCAGTTGGTCCGTAATGATTTGTCCTTTGATGGCTTGTCTATCCACATATTCTATATCATATTCACTAAGAAGCATAACCCACTTGGCTAGTCAACCTGTGAGAGCTGCTTTGCTGAGAAGATACTTTAGTGAGTCGATTTTGGCAATGAGTTTGACAGGATGTGCCAACATGTAGTGTCGGAGTTCTTGTGAAGCAAAAACCACCGCAAGGCATGATCATTCTACCTGTGAGTATTGTAACTCGTAGCCCACTAAGGTTCAACTGATGTAGTATATAGCTCTTTCCTTGTTCTCATAGTCTTGCTGCGCTAGGAGAGCCCCGAGTGCAGTAGGTGTAGCTGAAATGTAGAGAATCAAAGGTTTTCCTTGGATTGGAGGCATGAGTATAGGAGGGTTCATAAGGTACTCCTTTAGCTTGTTGAATGCCTCTTCGCACCACTCATCCCATTTAAATGGAACATTCTTATGTAGGAGGTGGCTGAAAGGTTGGCACTTGTCTGCCAACTGTGAGATGAACCTTCGGATGGCCTGCAGCTTGCCCTGTAAGGATCTCAACTGTGTTAGAGTCTTGGGTGGTGGCATGTCCATTATTGCTTTGACCTTGGCCGGGTCGACCTCTATCCCGTTTGCTGACACGATGAAGCCTAGCAGCTTGCCCGATGTTACCCCAAACACACACTTCTTCGGGTTCAATTTAACTTGGAATTGGTCCAACCGTTGGAAGACTTTCTCTAGGATGTCCAGGTGTGAGTCCCTTGTGAGAGATTTTGCTAAGATATCGTCAACATAATCCTCCATGGTCACATGCATCATGTCATGGAATATGGTTGTCATGGCCCGCTGATATGTAGCACCTGCATTTTTCAGCCCAAAAGGCATGACATTCCAGCAAAAGGTACCCCATGGACAAGTGAAAGATGTTTTGTGTTGGTCCTCCGGTGCTATTTTGATTTGGTTATACCCGGAGAATCCATCCATGAGTGACAGCATTGTATGTCCTGCCATGAGGTTGACTATGATGTCGATGTTTGGTAACGGAAAGTCATCCTTGCGGCATGCTTTGTTTAAGTCTCTAAAATCGTTGCATAGTCGAACCCTGCCATCTGGTTTAGACACTAGCACAATATTAGATATCCATTCAGGGTAATCTATGGCTCTGATGAACCCCACATCTAGCAATTTCTTGAGTTCTTCCTTGACCAAAAGGGCTATATGAGGGTGCATTTTTCTCAGTTTCTGCTTTATGGGCTTCACCCCTGGATCCAATGGCAAATGATGTAGAATCAGGTTCGGGTCTAGACCCGGCATGTCAGCATATGACCAAGCAAAGCTGCCTCTCTTCTTCTTAAAGAATGGTACAAACCTGGTTTTCTCTGGTGGTGTGAGAGATTTTGCGAAGTGGATAATCTTGGGTTGCTCTTCAGTTCCAATATTCACTGGCTCTGTTGGCTCCACCACAATTTGTGACCTTTCTTGGTACATATCACTAGGGAGGGTGTCAAGCATTCCATCGTCAGGTGCCACAGTTGGGTTTTCACCTTCGGATACATCCTTTATTTTGACTGTTTTATGATTTGACACTACCGCACGGCGGTTTTCACCGTCATATCCATTTTTGATTTTAACATTTTTGTGACTAGAAGGCTTGGCACCCTCCCCGAAGTAAGCTACGGTATTGAGTTCAATAGCAAAACCAGCTTTATGATCTCCTTTTGGTAAGTGATCCCTAAGTTCCATATAGTCAATGTAAGCATCATCGTTCTGGAACATATCTAATTGGGGGGTTCCTTGCAAGTCCCAGTCAATAAGCTCAGGGTGTAAGAGGGGAAGGGAGTCAGATGAGAGATCTGATTCATTAATGTTGTGAATGAAAATGTTATGGGCATTGGTGGGGATAGTGTTCTGAGTGGTACTTTCCTCCAGGTTGTTTATCACAATGGAATCGAAACTTTCCTCGAAAGCCATAATCTCAGGGAGGGGTAAATCAGACTCCAGTGGTCTGTCCCGTTGCGTCTGTCCCTCATGGTAGGGGCTGAGAGTTTGGATGGTGTCAATCTCCTTGTCATCGTAGGAGTGCTCTGTTAGCTCATCCCACTCATACTCATTCGACTCATCTGAATCCGCATCTCTATCCACTTGGAGTGTTTGAATTGTCTCCACAAGGCATGCATTTTCCCTGGCCTTACCTTTGCCTTTGTACCCGAGGCCAGTTGTGTTTCTAGCCGAAGAGGATGAGGAAGGTTGTATAGGTTCAACGATTCCTTCTTTTCTGAGGCCTATGGGGCCTTGTCCTTCGTACCCCATCCTGTGCAAGATAGTTTCACCCCGTCCATAGAGTTCTGTAGGGAGTCTAGGTGGCTCTTGGGGTGTGTTTTCCTCTTCAGCATAAAGCCATTGCAGGAGATCTCGCTCCTCTGTCTCATCAGATAAGGTCCCCCATTTTACAAAGGAATTTGCGAGAGTTATAGGAGGAGCAGATGGCTTTGGAAAATGCCTAGGTTGATGCTTGGGTTTGCCAAAGGAACGAGGAGACAAAGGCATGGTGGCAAGGTTGAGGCTGTGCTCAATGGAGTACTCCCCCACGCCATTTTCTTTTATGGTAAGTTTCAGCGGTTTGGGCCTCGAGGAGGAAGCTTCGGCGGTATGGTCTTGTTGCGGAGTAGGGGAAATGTAGGCTCGGTTGTTGGGAATGACACATTCAGATTTTGCTTGGAAAGAATTGCAGTGTTGGTAGGGGTCGGGATCGCCTTGTATGGTGACCTGCTTGCCATCGTGCGGGAACTTAATGCATTGATGATAGGTGGAGGGGACAGCCTTCATGGCGTGGATCCATGGTCTCCCTAGTAGAATATTGTAAGCAAGCTCCTGATCAAGGACTTGGCACACCACATCTTTAATTACCAGTCCCACTTGAATAGGTAGGACAACTGTTCCTTTGGTGGTTCGTTCCTCCTCGTCATAGGCTTTGATGGTAATTTTTCGTCTTGGATCAACTGCCTGTTCGGAGAACCCCAGTGCAAGGACTAGCTTCAAAGTACAAATATTTAAACTGGCACCCCCATCAATGAGAACCCTCTTGATGCGGTGCTTGTGCACGAATGCGACAATGTGTAGAGGAGTGTTGTGGGGTTGAGATATGGAAAGGTCATCTTGTTCCGTAAATGAGATGGAAGTGGAAGATGTCAGATTTCCTACCATGGTTTGAAACTTTTCTTGGGCTAGGTTAGTGGGGACAGTAGTTTCCACTAAGGATTTCTCAAGAATCTCCTTATGAGAAGGAGATAGACGCAAGAGCTCCAATATAGAAATGTGGGTTGGAGTTTTTTGCAAATAGTCGATGACATTGTATGGGCGAGAGTTGGACGGAGATGGTGACGACCTTGGAGGGGTGGTATTGATCGTGACTTTACCACTGCGGGTAATTATACTACAACCAGTTTTGTTAGGTCCTGGTTGTTGGTTGGGGGAGATGACATTGACCTGCGGAAGACGCTCAGAAATGCAGTTAATGGTGTACTCGAATGGGACACTTGCATAGTTAGCATTACTCGACCCACTGTTCTGATTGGGCCTGTTGTGATTGTTGTCATTATTGTTATTGCCATTGGAGTTGTTGCCATTGTGATTATTGTTGTGATTATTGTTATACGGCTGGTTATGGTTCAGAAGAGGATCCTGGTAGGCCACATGAGATTCATTGGAGGTATGCTGTTGTGTCTCTCCCTGATTCTGATCCAGTATATCCTGTATGACATTCTTAAGGTGGATACAATTGTTAGTCGTGTGCCCCCTTCCTCGATGATACTCACAATAGTCTGTGTCCTTCCAATAGGGAGGTTTGACGATAGGCTCATAATCACTTGTTGGCGGTAGAGAAATTTCATTGTTAGCCAACAACTTCCTGAGGGCAGACTCTTGAGATTCCCCTAACGGCGTGAATTTTCTCCTTGGATTTGAATTGAACCAAGGTCTAGTTTCCCGAGGGGGTGGCTTGTTGAGTGCACTGGTATTTACTTCTCCCTTTAGAGTGAAGATGGGTTGTTGCTTAGGGGCTGCCGCCTTGGCGTCCACTACTCCATCGTTGACCACATTCTTGTTCTTGGTCCAAAACTTTGATTTATCTGTTGTGTAATTGGAAGGAGGTGTGTCCTTGTAGAGCTTGAGGGTTCCTTTAGTGATCATAGCTTTTTCAATGAAGAGGCCCATTTCAATGACTTGGCGAACAAGGTAGGGCATTGTATCTGAATCTGATAGCTAAGATCAGTGTTTAGGTTGTGGATGAACATTTCCAATAGCTGCTTCTCAGGCATATCGTAAGAACACTTACTAGCTAGCTGTCTCCATCGTTGTAGGAAGGTGGCGAATGACTCACCATTCTTCTGCTTGGTGTTGCATAGATCTAGCATAGATACCTCGTGTTCTATGTTGTAAGAGAAGTGCGTTATAAATTTATTGACAAGTTCATCAAAAGTTTTGATTCCTGGTGGGAGACGTGAGAACCACTCCATAGCTTGACCACCTAAAGATCGCGGGAATAGTCTCATTAAGTAGGTCTCGTTGTGAGCTACTTCTAAACATGCTGCAGTGAATTCTCTGATATGATCTCTAGGGTCCCCCTTCCCTTTATATTTGTCAAATTTTGGAACTCCGAACTGATAGGGGAATGGTTTCATGATCAAATTTCTGTCAAAGGGGTATGGTGCTATATCTTCCAAAGAGTAGTTCTTAGAACTTGTACCGATCTTAAGGTTGGATATCTCGAGCTTTAGACTTTCGATTTGTTGTCTCACATCCGCCATAGGAGCAATTGGATCTATGGGTTGCTTTCCTCTCTCATTTGTATGGGGGACCGTGTTATTTGTACTTCTCTCATGTACATGTGGGACTGTGTCATTTGTGCCCCTCTCATGATCATTGTTTGCATTTTCCATGATGGAGCTAATGTCAAAGTCTGCGGGGAGTTTGATTCCGAGACTAGCAAGATGATGGAAATACTTATGGGGGTCTTCAAGGATCATCTTCTCTACGACGCGTTGGAATTTTCTATCTTGCATGTGCGCCACTAATTCTTCATGAGAAATCTCTTCTTCACCATCACGTGGTGGGAGAAGGTGATCAGATGAGTCAGCCATTTTGATTTGTTTGTTGTACTGGGATCGAGTAAGAACCATGCAAGGTGGGGTGGGATGAAGTGGACCAGGATTAGAAATTTTGGCAAGGTGCCGACTGAGACTATTATGAATGGGATACCTAGGATAAGACTTGGACAAAGAATTCTCTCGCTCAATGACTTCAAGTAAGATGGTTGACACAAGACTCTAGCCACTAGCAAGGGTAGTCGATACCAGTCTTACTGTGTAGGGCTTAATCATTCAACAAGACTACTAGCAAAGGTACTGTGACCTACTAGGCTTACGTGAATTCACTAATGAAATGAAGAAGGCCTTATGTCGAATCGATATGGGATAGGCTGACTTTGGGACAAGAGTGATGTGGACCGAAAGTGAGTGGGACAATGGACGAAAGAGAAAGAGTTGGGTGAAACAGATGGAGATTGACTGCAAGGTTGACTCTAACCTCAGAAAGTGAAACTAGGTTGAAATGGGTGTTCCGATCAGGTGAAAATATCTCCTCAAAAATAGGGCAAGTGCTCACTGTCGCAAATGCGCAGAAATAGATGCACAACAGAAATGGGCAAATGCGCCACAAGTCGTAGTAAATGCGCCGGTCTGGTGAATTATATATGCGCAGCAACAGTGCATATATGCGCAGCAAAAAGGTATATGCGCAGCAAGTCGCTACAAAAGCGCAGCAAGTCTTTGTAAATGCGTAGCAGAAATGTGTAAATGCGCAGCTCTGAAGTTTTTGCAAAATTTTCAGTTTTTCTTCTATTTTTTGGTATTTTTTTGGCTAGAAAAGGTCTTCTTGATCTGATATTATGAATTTAATAGCAAGAAAACACAGCAAGCACAAATAATATTTTGTAGTTTTTCATTGTTTTTGTAATTTTTTCGACTCTATTTTAGACAAAAGCAAGCACAAAATCCTAGGCGAGAAATGGATTACAAGGGATTTGGGCCACTAAAACAAGAGGTATTTAATTCAGGCAACCGTTCAAGTGGTTACACGTGCGGTGGCGCTACTCTCCGTTATGGAGTCTCCCAGCCTCACAGGGTTGCGCCTGAGAGGGTTTTGGGGGAGGTTGGCCGTCGGTGTAACATAACAACACTTGTTGCAGGAAGTTTTCACCTCAAGCACAATTTATTTTAAGTGGCTTGGTAGGGCTTGGCGTTAGCCTGTTACCACTCAGGGTCGTTCCCACTTGGACAAGCGTGCATCCCAGGGCAGGCCCCTCCTAAAGGTTAAACAGATAGAATGACAAGTCTGGCACTCTGATCACCCAGAAGAGGGGAGAGCATAAGCCTATTGTCATTCGCAAGCACAGAATACACTGATTAATCCACCCTAGTTAAAAGTGAAAAACTAAATGGGCTAATCTACTCAAACAGAACTTTGAAGTGATTCAGCAATATAGCAGTGGTTCAGTTTTAAATCCCAGAAAGCAGTGGTGAGTTCAATTTTTAAACCGCGTAGCATGAGATTGTTAACTTTGAAATTCAGGTCTCATGATAAGCAATGGTTCATTTTAACTTCAGAAAGCAGTGGTGAGTTCAATTTTAAACCGTGTAGCACGAGATTGTTAACTTTGAAATTCTGGTCTCACGATATAGCAATGGTTCATTTTAACTTCAAGATCATTGATGAGTTCAATTTTAATCTTAGATAGCAATAACTTAGAAAGTGTTTGCAATGCAAGCAGAAAATAATCTAGTTACTTCTTTCCTAATTAGAGCTAGGTGAGGATTTGAATGTAAGTTGCATGAATAATGGGTTACTCCTTCCTAATTAGAACTAAATGAGAATTGTATGCAAGTTGTATGAGAATGCCTAAATCAGTCCTATTCAACACTTAGTGAAAAATAATTGTCTTCAGTGGACGTGTTGCACCAAACTGGATTAACAGTCTCCTGATATCCACTTGTAGTCCACAAAAATAAAAATGAATCAAGAAGTTTGTAAATCAAATGGTTAGATGAAAAACACATAATCTAAAAAATTTCATGAAAATATGAATTTTGACAGTAAAATAGATATGAGAATCAGAATCTTCACGAAATTCTATGCTGTTTAAAAAAAAATTCATGAAAATTCGATAAAAAATGCTAAAGTTATGGTCGATTGAAGTTGCAAGGTAAACGGGAGGTTTGACCAATTTTACCTAATGAGGTTGATCAAATGGGCTAAAAATACCTTCACCACTGCGAAGTTTATCGAATTACCTTTCCAACAACTGTAATTTTGCAAAAATTTGATTCTCCTGCAAAAAGTTATGCCAAAAAGAAAAAAATACCCCTATGTTGACAATATTAGCATTAAAAAAAAAATAAAAATAAAAATTAAATGAATAAATATAACCCTAATTTTTTATTTTAAAATTTTTTTAAACCCTAATTTTTTTGTTTTATATTGTGTTGACTGTGTTTTTTGTTTTATATTATTTTTTAATGGTTTGTTTTTTTTGTGTGCTGTGGGTGCAGGTGTGCAGGGGGTGGAGCAGCGGTGGCGGCAGACCACAGGGAGTGGCTGGGCGGAGGTGTGGTGGCGGCGGCAGGCATAGCGAGTGGTGTAGTGGCTGGGCAGAGGTATGCGGCAGGCACAGCAAGCAATGCAGCGGGCAGCGGGCGCAGGCAGGTGGCAGGCGGGAGGCGGAGCTCTGGGCAGGGGGGATTGGTGAGAAGAGGGCGCGGTTCTGAGCGCGGGGGGGATCGGGAGTGGGTAGGTAGGGGAGAGGGAGGCCGAGGGGCCTGGGGAGGGGAAGGGAAGGGTCGGGGGGAGCGGGGAGAAGAGGGCGCGGGCAGCGCGCGGGGGAGGGCAGGGGCTGCGGCCCCTGTAGATGGTTTTTTTTTGTTTTTTTTGTTTTTAAAATTTTATGTGTATTTATTTATTTATTTTTTTTTTCAATTTTCTATAATAAAATAAGAAAAAAAATCTAAAGCACTATTTTAAAAAAAAAAAAAAAAATCCGAAAACAGAAAAATAACTCTGATTTTTATTTTTATTTTTTTAAATTTTGTTTGCTGCTTTTTTTTTTTCTTTTTTTTTTAAAAACTGAATAAAATAAATTCTAAAAACTTAAATAAAAAAATGATTTTTTTTTTTTTTTGCAAATATCGAAAAAATTAAAAAAAATTTCAAAATTTTTCTAGTAACCCAAAGTAGGCAAATGATATGTTATTTTTCACTTGTAAGGCCTCCCGAGCGCAACGGTGGGGTCTGATTGAGCCTAAAAGGTTGTGTATGAACGCTGATTTCTAGATTTGTAACAAAACACCCCTGAATCTGTGACAAAACACACTCAACAAAAAAACTCAGAAACAAGATGGGTTAGATCACGGTGGGCGCCAAAAATGTAAGGGTAAAATGGTGATCAATCAAATGAATTAAACAAGACCCAAACATCAACAGAATAGTGAAACAAGAAGGATTCAATAAACGAAGCAATGAACAAACACAGTGCAAACCTCTCCCATTTCTAAACTTTTGTTGTTCGCCTATCACAAATCGTCCTTTTGCAGATGAGATGAGCCCTCAAAGAGTGCAATCTTTTTAGCTGTTTGTAGGAAGTCGACGGTGAACGACTATGGTGATATGCAATGAAGATGAGCTCCAATGCAAGTATGTGATCTCAAGCTTGTGGATGACAAAAGGGTGCCAAAGGCGCGCTGGTGGTATTTCTGCAGAGTAACGATGTCAAAAGCCTGGATGATTAGAATGGAAGAATGAGGTTTCATTTATAGACTCAGAAGAATGGGAATCAACGGTTGAGAGAAGATATGAAGATCAACGGCTGAGAATGGTTGAGGAATGTGCAACCAGTGGAAATGTGACAAGTGTCTCACCTCCATCATGAAAGAGGGGATTTGACAAAATTGATTGGAGAGTTAACTCCATTGACTGAACAGTTAACAGACTTGATTGATCAGTTAGAAGAGTGGATTATGGGATTGACTGAATTGATTGACCAGTGAACTGGGTTGATTAAGGAGTCAACAGAATAGATTGACCAGTGAACTCAAATGACTAATTAGTTAACAGATTTGATTGATTAGTTAACTAACTTCTGATTTGAGAAGAAATAGGCCATGTGGGTGAGAGAAAAAAAGGTAATTAAATATTAAATATATTTAATTACATGTGCAACTTGATGATGTGGACAAGGTGAGGTGGAAAAGGTGAGGTGTAAAGGTGAGGTGGATTTTTGAATTTAGAACTTAGGATAGAGGAATTTAGATTAATTAAATAATTTATGATTATTTAATTGTGTAGGACACTTAGAAGAATTTTAATTAAATAAATTAAATTTATTTAATTATGGAACAGTGAATCGATTAAATAAATTTAGAATATTTATTTAGGATGGTTTGTGTCATTTTTAGGCATATACAATTTTATATATATATATTTTTGTATTTGATAGAGATTTTATAAGATATTGCAATTGTAACTTCATGATGTAAGGAATGGTTGCTTGCTAAAATTAAGCTGAGAATTGTAATGGTAGCAAGGGTGACCTCTGATTTTTCACCTAATATCTACACTGGTAAGTTCAACAAACCCAAGGATTTTAGGTGTGTCATCGTGAGAAACATCCTTGAATACTTAACCCATTCTTATTGAATACAAAATTTCACAAGTCAAACAACTTTCTACATTCATGATAGTCACAACAAGTTATGCATAAATTTTAAGTAATTAACCGAATGATCTAAATTTTCCATTGTCTTCAATGGTTGTTAGTTTGCTCCTTCATAATCTAAATCAAAATAAAGATCCCATCTAAGGAAACACAACAAAGCAACCAAAGCAAACAGACTGTACAAATATTATACAACAAATGTACACTATGATACACATGACTGTCATGGTGCTACTTCAGGCTTGAAAATAGTGTTTGAGAAACTGTCCATTAACTGGTAATGGAACATCCTCACCAGTTAAGGTCTTAAGCCTGTAGGTGTCATCTCCTAAAATTTTAGAAATTTGAAAGGGACCTATCCAGAGTTTATCAAACTTACCATGATCACCTTTCCTTTCATGTGCTTTATCCCATATCAGGACTAGGTCTGAGATTCTGAAATCCTTAACTCTGGCTCTTTTGTCAAACCAATGCTTGACAGCAGCCTAATGTTTAGCAAATTGTTCAATTGCTTTGCTTCTTTTTTCTTCTAGGTGCATCAACTGCAGCAACCTAACTTCTTGTTTATTATCTATGCCCAGGATTCTTGTGCAAACTATAGTGTAGGAATCCTCAAGTTAACATGGAGGATAGGATCTACCCCATATACTAAGTGAAACGAAGAATTTCCTAATGCAACCTTATTTCTGGTTCTATCTACCCATAAGGCATACTTGAATAAAGTGTTCCATTCCCTTGGGGATAGTAGTTTGAGGAGAATTTTAGGATAATCCCATAATCAAAAGCCCAACTTGATAATTTAACTAAAGCAAAAGAAGACCCATTATCACATACTAAAGCATATGGAACTCCATACCTGGTCACTATATTACTTTCCAAAAACTTAATGACGTCCTTAGCATTACATGTTTTACTGCTGACGGCTTCAGTCCACCTGGTACAGTAATAAGTGATAGTTAAAACATACCTGTGGCCTGAACAAGATGGAGGATTGATTGGTTGTATGAAGTCCATCCCCCATTGAGCGAATGGGCGCATCTCCATCATTGGCTGCAAAGGTTGAGCAGCATATTTTTCTCTGTTTGCAACAACCTGACACATATGACAACTTTTAATGTGTTCAGTAGTGTCCTTAAAAATTGTGGGCCAATAATACCCTGCCCTGAGGATAGCATGAGTGGTGGCTAGGGATGATCCATGTGCAGTCCCAAATTTATCATGCAATTCTACCAGCACCTTAGGTATATCCCCTCATAGTTTTTCTTGAAAAAGACTCCTCCCTTGATCATGTATTTTTGTGACCTTATCTTTAAGGCTCTCCTTTGTGAGGCATAATGTCTTGAAGGACATCTTCCATTGATCAGGATGTGTCTGATGTCTAAGTACCATTCTCCATCTGTCTTTGCATTCGCAACATACTATTGGCTCATGATATTAGGATCAATCTCTGATATCATTTGGCTCAATGCTTGTCCTCTTACTAACTTCATGGAAGTAATGTCCATATCATACTCTTGGAGGATAGTGATCCATTTAGCTCTTTTCTCACTTGGTTCGCTTTGCATTAACAACATTTTCACTGCTGCATCAAGGACTACAACAATAACTTTACTTCTCAGAATGTAATGCCTAAATTTCTTAACTGCTCAAACCAAAGCAAGTGCCTATCTTTCAACGTCCATGTACCTGAGCTCTACATCTCTGAAAGGGTAGCTCATGAAGGCTATAGGCTTTTCTTCCTTTTCTTCATTTCTCTGTGTCAATACTGCTACAGAAGTATGCTTTGAAGCAAATGAGTAAATGTAAAAGTCCTTAGCATAATCTGGACTGATCAGAACTAGAGCGTTAGATATGGCTTTCTTGATATCTTCAAAAGAGGCTCTAGCTTCAGGCATCCACTCAATCTTAGCATCCTTCTTGAGCATGGCGTTCAAGGGTCTGACAATTTCTGCAAAGCTGATGATAAATTTCCTAACAAATTTAATCTTACCAAAGTAAGATTTGAGCTCCTTCTTGCTTCCAGGAAGTTGTATCTTCATGATGGACTCCACTCTGTCAGGGTCAATGATGACCCCATTTTCTGTTATTAGGTGGCCCAATAATTTTTCTGTGGTTACCCCGAATATGCATTTCTTGGGGTTCGGGGATATCCTGTATTGCTCTCACTTCTTCAGCATGTTTCTCAGGTCCTCTACGTTTGCTCTATCTTTAGAGAAAACTGTTAAGTCATCCATGTATATGACTATGCACTTACCAATCAAGCCTCTGAAGGCTATGTCCATTGCTCATTGAAATGTTTCCCCAGCATTTATCAACCCAAATGGCATGCGCCTATAGGTGAAGATTCCCCACTTTGTGGTGAATGCGGTCTTCAGTCTGTCAATTTTGTCCACCATCACCTAGTTATAACCAAAGAAACCATCCAAGAATGACATCATCTTAGTGCCATTCACAATTTGTAGGACCTCATCCAGAGAAGGCAAAGGATAATTATCCTTTTTAGAAGCTCAATTTAAGTTTCTGAAGTCCATGCACAATCTGATGTCGCCATTCTTTTTTCTTACTGGGACTAGGTTTGCCACCCAAGTGGAATGTCTCACAGGAAATATGATCCTAGCCTCAAGCAGTCTTTTGACCTCTTCAAAAATGATTGGCTCCAGTAAAGCATTGACAGGTCTTTGCTTCTTCCGAAAAGGCTTGACGTCTGGCTTCAAAGGTATTGTATGGGTGATGACTGATGTGTCGTAAGTTTTCAACTCATCATACGTCCAGGTAATGATGTGAATATAGTCTTTGAGAGCTTGGGTTATTCCCTCCAACTCGTCCTCTATACAGAATTTCCCAATTAGAATGTTCCTTTTCTCATCGCCCTTTCCAATGTTGACCTGAGAGTACTGTCCTCCATCCGCTTTTGGAAGATCCTTCTATTTTAGCATATTATCTAGATCGAATGCTCTTTCTAGCTCTATCATTCCCTTCGAAATCTTGTTGCTAGGCAGCTCTCAGATTTCTTCCTCTTCCCAGATGTGGTCTTCCATATTAATTTCATCTTTGATCTATGCTTCAAGAACATCTCTGTTGGAAATAAAGTCCAATATATGCTGGTCATCATCAAATACTTGAAGATTAGTTACATTATCAGGCATGGAAGGTATCGATACTAATTCAACCGAGAATCTTTTTAGACCAGATATGGACAGAGGCTCTAGAGTACTCGCAGCCTGGGCTAAGGCATCACCCTGTGATTTTGCTCTCTGGGTACATGTGTGATGTTGAATGCATCAAAATCTTCTATTAAGTCCCATACCCTATGCCTGTAATTGGATAGCCTTTTGTAATTGCAAGAGTATACACCTCTTACCTATCTCATAACTAATTCTGAGTCTCCATAAACATGCAGAATTTTTACCTTCTTTCTAAGTGCGAACAGTATCCCATGAATTAGAATTTCATATTCCGTCACATTGTTTGTACATGGGAACTGCAATCTGTATGCTGCTAAGTAGGATTTTCCAGATGGATCAATGAGATCTATCCCTACTCCAGCCCCTTGTTTTGAATTGGATCCATCAAATCTAAGGATCCATGGTTTTTCTTCAATTAAAGGCTTGTTTGGGCCTTCTTTTTTCCTTTTAGCTTTGGTAGCTGCACCACTGGATATCCACTTTAGTTTTGGTGTCTCAGCTTTCTCAGCCTTCACCTTATCTGTTTTATGTGAAACTGATATTTTTTCTTTTCTTCTACCATTAGAAGGAAAATCTTCTGAACTAGGCAACGTCTGCCTTTTCAAAATATGTAGACACAATGAACAAGCAGTTTCTGAATGTGGTGCTTCATGCAACTTGCACCATCCCTCAATCAAAACATCCTCTGGGGATCTTTTTTGTTGTGTCATCCTTTGAATTTCTTTTGATAAGAACTCTTCAAATTTGGACAGATTACTGCCCCTGTCTTCATCAGATAACTCATAATCTAATTCTACTAAACAATCACTCCCTAGGGTGATTTTCTTCTTGTTCTTAGGATTACTCTTGTTACATACCAGTATCTCTTTTGTCATCTGAATAGAACTCTCATCCTGATATGTGCATCCTCTTTTTCCTGCAGAAAATAAACAAAAATTAGTATCATTATCATTATTTGTAGAACTCACCACGAATGATGATGAAGACACCTCGTTGTATGCTTGTTCCAACTCCAACATGTCTAAACAGGCATCACAAATCTTTTCAGAATGTGCCTCATCATGCAACTTGCACCATCCATCAATTAGAATATCCTGAATAGGTACATTTAACAAGTGGCATCGTTACACCTCATTAAACAAATGCATCTCAAAATTCTTGAAATGATCCAGTTCTATTTTATTTTTAGGATTATAATCAGATTCTGCTATTATTTTGTCATCTTGAGGGTCATCGTCATGATTATGAATGTCAAGCATCAGGATCTCCTCTATGCTAATAGTCTGGGGTTTGATGGAGTAAACTCTAGGTTCCAGATCCACATACATGATTTCATTGGTTTTGTTATATTCCGTGATCATGTGTTTCATGCGGGGTTCAACATCTATTCTTATTTGATTTGGTATCCCTCTCCAGGGCAACCACATATGACTGAAATCAGTTGACATGTATCCGTTAAGGGGTTTTGACCAGTCTTTGCTGAGCAACATCCCATATGTATCAGGTATATCAACTACCTGAATATCAATATAGTATTGATTTCTGGGATCTGATGCTAACTGCATGTGAATGTGAGTTAGTTCTCCTACCACACTTACATCTGTCTTGTCCACTTGTGTCACCTTCTTTAATGATTTAGCAGGATGTAATCCTAAAGCATTGCATATGGATAGGGGCATTACATTGGTAGATGCTCCTGAGTCTACTAAACAGTTGTGCAAATTTTTACCAAACATCCTTATGGTAAGGAGGAAAGGATGTGATTCACTCTTGTCTTTATATAGGGTCGTGTGGGAAGTCTCTGCAGCTTGAACAATAGTGGAGGTTTTATGTTTAACATTAACATCCCTAGCAGCATGATCTTTATTTCCAAACTGGCCTAAGGTATGACTATCTTCCTTTTGAGTAGGGTCATCTAATGATTTCATAAAATCTCTCTTGATAGTAGGGGTTTTAAGCAACTCTAACAATGGCAGGCTGATTTTGATCTTTTTCATTTCATCGGTAAGATAAGTGACCAACTTGTCAGACTCAGGAGGCAGATTTGCAGTTTTTGGTGCTGTGTTCTGTGGTGACAAATACTAAGTATTAACCTTGGGGAATCCAGGGTTATTACTTGCCTTAGGATCAGGTAGAGTGTTAAATTTGTTTGGAGGCAAGGATGTGGTCAAAGGGTCAGTAGATCTATTTGAGTTATTCCTCAAGTTGTAATTATGCCTACCCTAAGGTTACTGTTGATAAGCATTTACTTCCTCATGCTCAATTGATGGCTCATTTTCATCCTCAAATGGAAAAACATAGTTAGATTCAAAATCCATGGCTGATTGTTTACATGTTGAGGTGTGGTCCTGATGAGATGAAATTGTCTGCTGACAAGGACAATGCATGAAGCTTTCTAGCACTAAGGAAGAATCATATTCACAGGGGACAATTTCATTTCCCTCTACATAAGGTGGATCCCCTGAAGTATTGGACACTTCAGCTTGGAATATACTTGTAGCAATCCTGAATTGAGGATAGTTCAGCTCTGCATGAGCATTGGTGTTATGTATCCTGCACCAGTTTGTAAGTGTTGCCTCTACAAGGTTTACTCTAGTGGTCTGTTTAGGTTCACTAGGAGGCTGATTGTCTAGGGGTGATGGCAAGGAACCATTGTTTGGCCTATTGTTCCACACTCTAGGCTGTCTAGGAAGATTATTATTTCCATTGTTATTGTAATTATTGTTGTACCCCCTATCAGGATAATTTGGTCTTTCATTAGCATAACCTCTGTTCTGATTAGGCTGTGAATAGAAGTTTTGACTCCTTAGATGAGTGACCTCAGTGGTAAGTTTTCTCAACTGTGATGATACCTCCTTCATTTCTTCTTTCTCTTCCTGAACCTTGGCTACTACACTCTCTGTCTGAGGCTTGAAAAAGGAAGATCCATTGTTATTGTTGGATTGTTCCATAACTTGAGGTACTTGTGTTTGTCCAGGATATTGTAAAATATGGCCATTTCCATTTGGTGGTGGCATGATAATGAGTGGAGGTATCTACAAAGGGGCTAGCATCATGATTGAAGGTATCATGGCTCTATTGGTCTGTTGGTGACTAGGATATGTAGGATAACCAGGATGTGTAGGGAAGGCAATATTTGGTGTGGGAGAAGGAGCCAATTGCTGACTGACTTGGATAGCTTCTTCAAAAGCTACTGCTAATGTTGTTACACCAGGATGTGCTCTCCTGATAAACATGGAAGTTAAAGGATCTAAAGCTGAATAATAAATGCTCCTAACAACTTCATCTGCTACAGCATAAGGTGTTACTACCTTTGTGAGCATTTTCTAGAATCTTGCATTGAAGTTAGCAATAGGTTCTCCTTCAAATCTCTTAATTGTGGCAAACAGATGATAATTCATTGAAGGATCTATAGGTGTTCTGAACCTATCCTTAAAGGGTTTTTCTAAGGCATCCCATGAATCGATTGAACCCTGACCAAGACTAGTATACTAGCTATATGCCTCTTCCCCTAAGGAAAATGGAAATAACCTGCATACAACATCTTGATGCTCAATTCTAGCCCTACAACAAGCTTCCTTGAAAGTTCTGATATGATCATCAGCATCCTGATATGGATGATACTTAGGACAAATTTTATCAGGATTCTTAGGCAGAGCATGATATGCATTAAAAGTCAGAGGTGACTCTGCAACAAAGAATGACATTGGGACTGGTGGAGGTTGAACCTGAGGTATGACAGGTTGAGGCTGGACCTAAGGTGTGACAGGTGGTCCTGTAGGTGTTTGAAACCTAAGAGGAGTTATAGGAGCATGCTCTGGTGAAGCTTCTGCCGCACTAGAATCAGGAGTGTGATGAATGTCTACAGTTCTAGGTCTAAATCCCCTGATAGGTAATTCTTCAAAGAGTCCACTAGATCTAGACTTGGTATTTGGCTTGGGAGCCAGGATTTCCTAAATTTTAAGGAAGATTTGCTAGTTTACTGCATAGATCAGCTGAAACGCCCTAGTCAAGGCTATATTTATGCTTAGTCTTGAAAACATCACAAATGATCAGCATGCATAAACTTAAAACAACAAATCTTTCCATATAACATCTTGAAATATAGAGATGCTTGAGTGTTACCTTTCTATTTGTATTATCAAATTAGATGAAACCTACTGATGATGAGAGGTGGCTCTCCTTCTAGCACCAGTTTCTGTTGATGGTGATGTTAGTCACAACCAAACACTAAACAAAAGTTACGCAACAACCCTTGTTTATCTTGAAAGATACGATGAATTTAAAGAATTCATGATCCCAAGTCTCCATTGATTAGTTCATAATCTACTGACGTTACTCAGTGGTTGATGTGTGTTGCTATTTTCCATTTTGGGGCCTTTCGTTCATCAGTAATTTATGCTTTCTACACATATGCTACACAAAGAGGTTACTCTACACAATATATTTCTTCAAATAATGTGTCTAAGTAGATATTTGCATGATTTCTACCATTATTTGTGATTCTTTACATGATGTTTTCAACACTACATGCATTTGGCTCAAATATGCTAATGATTTTCAGTTATCTACGAGATGTCAACATATTTCTCTGTTTTGCTTATTATTTATCATGATTTTGCAGTTATGGAAGTGATTTCTATGAAATTAAAATGAGAAAAAGGGTTAGAGAATGCGATTCCTAAAATTACTTGACTGAGATCATTGATCCACATACATGTTCCCATATAGCAATGAAGAGAAGAGAAACTACAATCATACTTCACCAGGACAGTCCACAAATCTGCATGATCTGGTGCAAATCTTCAAAGGAAAAGTTGACAACAACATGTAATGAAATGAAAGTGTTTCTATTGAACACAAGATTCACCATTACGTGTCTAGAAATCAACTTGAAGATTACATAAAGTTTACAATCAGGATGTAATCTGAAGCTTCATCTCCATTTAGTATGCTTCGGAACAAGTACATTTACAATGATCTGAAGAAAGAACCTTGATGTTTCAACAGTTCAGTCTTCATTAGTCTCAGTAATCTGATCTCCTACATGAAATTGCTACAGGTCAGATTTTGAATGATTGACCCCCTCTCTTTTTTTACACAGTCAAGGGGCAAAATATATATCTCTGAGTATCCCCCATACAGTTCCCAAAAATCCCTAATTAATCGATGGTCCGCAACCACCCATTGTAGCATCAGATGGTGGAAAACCAATCCCGCCAAAAATTTGAGCAGCATGCCCATACCGAGCGCCGTTGCAACAATAATGTCCCCATCTGCAAACTCCTCCGCATTGAAAGCCTTTGCCTCTCCCTATGCACTTGCAATCTCTCAAGATCTGATCCATCGCCTGGGATGTCCTCGCCATTAAATCCCCATCTTTATTTCCACCTGCATGTCACCACTATGTTCTCAACTCTGCGACCTTCAGCTACTTTGAAATAGTTCCAGCATCCTGCAACAAATAGCCCAGAATTAAGTACATCATCATTTCAATAACCAGCAGGAAGATCAAACACTACACTAAAACAGGCTCTAAATGTGCAAACATAGCCACCGGGCCATGAAACCATGAAAATCGCATCCCCAAACACATATATAGCATTAAAAACATCCAAGTCAACCACCGTTGACCAAAAACAAGCATTGGGCTCCAAAATGGATTCAAAAAAATCCATCGCTTTGCTTTCTCGCCCTGTTTCTTGCTTAATTCCTTGTATCTTCCAATATGCAAGCCGAGCGTGATACATCATTTATATCAGACTTTAATCCTTTTCAGCTCTGTGGCTTGTATGTTTGCAATGCATATCGGCTTGTATATCAGAACATACAAATGCATATGCATACAGAGAATATTTTGTTTCTAACTCTCTTTTGACATCTGGCGCCTTGTATATTTCCTTTTGCATATCAGGTTGTATCTCATGAACATGCAAACTATTCCAATCATACAACAACTTTGTTGTTTTGAACTTTCGCTTGGTGCTCGAGAGGGCATCTTTACCTTTGTATGTATCGCTTGTATATCGGCGATGTATATTTCGCTTGTACATTTAGATATACAAATGCCACAACATGCAAAGGGTGGGGCCCACTTTACTTCTCCCTCCTTGTATCTCTAATGCATATTGTGCTTGTACCTTTAGATATACATTCGGGTTTTGATACAAGCGTTTAACCAAATTTTACTTTTTCTTTGATTCCGCATTGTATGTACCTCCCAATGTATGCTTCAAAACATATACATACAAGGCACAGACATATACAAGGACTTAACCAACCTTGATAAACCTTTAGTTCCATGCCATGTACATTTCGTATATACAAACCCTTGAATATACAAGGAGTTTCTTGTATTTAATTCCTTCTTCACATTCGCACAATTTATAAGTGCATTGTATCTCAGCTTGTAGGTGGAACACATAGAACGCACTAAGCATATAATGACTTAACTTTGTTTCACTTTCTTTTCAGGTCCATCCGATGTATAAGTCTTTGTATATCTCGCTTGTATATTTTTCTTGTATGTTCACCTTTACCAAACATACAAGCCGAAAATGCATTCGATAGATTTTAAACAATTATGCATTTCAACTTTTAATTGCGCTGGGTCCAACCTGCATGTACAAATAGAACATTAGCAAATGCATACAAGTAAAAAGAAAACATGCAAACACCCTTGTATGTAAACCTGATATACAAAACCCTTTCGCTTGTGCAATATACAATGAATTAACATACAAGGACCATTGTATATGCGACCCGATTTGTAAAAGACTTGTATATGAGTGACATGCAAACCCGATGGGCCATGTGATTATGTATAAAAATGCTTTTGCATATACAAACAACTTTGTATATGGAAAGCGATATACAAAGGACTTTGTATATGCAATAGCAAACCCTTCCCTTGTACATTTTACCAAAATACTCATAACTTGCAAAATATAGGGAATTTTGACATGGTTCAAAAAGCAACCCTAGCTCATTTTTGACAAGGAATTCATCTGTACTCTGCCTTGGTATTGAAATATATTTTTTCTCTATTTTCAACAAGGTTTGCAACTTTCACTCACTTTTCCCTTTACCACCAAACAAAACAACACACACAAGCAAAAAGCAATAGCCACAACAGGGGTCCTCATTTTTCTAAGGAGTAAAATGGGGTGTGTTGTGAACATCACAACACTACCCCGTCAAAGTTTGGTAGTTTTTTCAGCTTAAGGATCTTAAGGGACTTTACCCGTAGCCTGCTGCCCTGAACGACTGTGGTGCTTGGCACATGAAATGAGACCTCCCTTTGCATTTACCCACCCACCTCAATGCATTAGCAAAGTCTGTTCAGCCCCACGAGCTATGCAATGCAAAATGTCACTCCTAGCACCTTTCCACTACATGAAACTAAAGCATTTTGTAAGAATGCATTTGATTTTGTCACGGTCAAATAGACTGGAGTTAACCAAAACTGAGAGAGGTTATTGTGGACAGACCCCATGTACACTTGTAGGTCCAAATGAAATGTTCCTAGATGCCACAAATTCCAAGAATTGCTCTGTCCATGTTTGGCAGTTTTTTTCATCTTAGGGATCTTAAGGGACTTTGTCAGTAGCCTGCTGCCCCGAATGACTAGGGTGCTTGGCACATGAAATGAGACCTCCCTTGGTATTTACCCACCCACCCTAACATGTTGGCAAAAGTCCATTCAGCCCCACGAGCTATGGAATGCAAAATGTCACTCCTAGCACCTTTCCACTGCATGAAATTGAAGCATTTTGCAAGAATGTGTTTAATTCCTACACGGTCAAATATATTAGAGTTGAATGAAATTGAGAGAGGTTTTTGTGGATGGACCCCACATGCACTTGGAAGTCTAAAGAAAATGTTCCCAACTGCCACAAATTCCAAGAACTGCTCCATCAAAGTTTGGTAGTTTTTTTGTCTTAGGGATCTTAAGGGACTTTTTCGGTAGCCTACTGCCCTGAACAACTGCGACGCTTGGCACATGAAACGAGACTTTCCTTAGCATTTAACCACCCACCCTAACATGTTGGTGAAGTCTGTTCGGCCCCATGAGATATGAAATGCAAAATGTCACTCCTAGCACCTTTCCACTGCATGAAACTGAAGCATTTTGTAAGAATGCGCTTGATTTTAACACGGTCAAATGGACTGGAGTTGAATGAAACTGAGTGAAGTTATTGTGGATGGACCCCACATGCACCTACGGTCCAAATAGAATGTTCCCAAATGCCATGAATTTTGAGAAAACCTTTGTCAAAGTTTAGTAGTTTTTCTGTCTTAGGGATCTTAAGGGCTACACCCATTTTATCCTTCCTCATGCATAAAACAATAATATGATGTTGTAACAAGGCTGATCTTGAGTTGGGACAAATTTGTACATCCATTATTCTACATCATAGCTTCTATTTCTTGCATCACTCAAATATTTTCAAGGCCTTTCCATGGTTTCCTCTTACTAATACACCATATTTTTTTATCAACATCAACATCATGAGGACACTGAAGAAATCCTTGACACATGAAGACACTGAGAACATTGAAGACATGGAGGAAAAAGAAGCATGAAGACATGAACAAACTCTTGTGATGAGGAAGAACTAGAACCCAATCCAACACCTAAAAGCATGACATGTTATGATGAAGAACCACAACCAAATCCAATGATCCAATGACATGAACCAATGACATAAGAAACTATGTCCTACTATTGTAACATGATAATTGTAATATGAACCACTGCTCAAGGATAATTTATCATCATATTAAATATTTAATATAAACTGTCGTATACATAATGTCATGAACGTAACATCTAGTTTACATACAAAGCCATGTAGGCATGTCCAAACAAAGCCATACAAGCATATATACAAAAGTATGTACATACATCAGTAACACACAAAAGTATGTCCCAAAACTAGTTTCCTATGGACTTTTATGAAATAATTGGTGGCCCTTGCTTGACCATGAAGATTGAGAGCCAATCCATGACTCATCCTCTCTCTTTTGTCGAGTAGACCTCTTCGACAGTTCAAGCTCATGCAGGCCACCTATTAATACAATCAAACAATATGCACATTACTATAACAAAATGTAGATGAAATATATAACATCACATATGTAATCGATCACTTACCGCCATTTGATGATCACTCTCCATCATCTTTTCTCAAGCTTCTTTGTCCATAGTTGGACAGATTGGAGTTGTGACCTCCTGTGAGAAGCATCAAAAAGCAAAATTGAGTAAACATAAATATACTAGAGGGAAGCAATTCATACTACTATTTATATACAAAACAAAGTACAAGTAACCATCTAGAAAAGTTTTATGCATACTTACAAATTAATCCAATGAACCATTTGGGTCTTCTCTACTCTTTATTGTGCCAAGTATTGCCTCATGGTCAGAGTCACATACCTTCCACAAGGTCTTATTCAAAGGTCTACCTCGATATTGTATCAAATAAACATTGGTTTCCATGACAAGGTTGGAGTAATGAAGAATCTTCCGATGCATGTCAAAGTCTTCAAACAACCAAACATTAACACTCTTATGTGGGTACCTTCTAAGCCATGTTCTAGTAACAACCACTGAGCATGTAGGGTATTCGATGTTTTCTCCATCTGTAACTGGGGCCTCCAATTTCTTTTTGGCCTCAACACAACAACACAAGTAATAATCTATTTCCTCTTAGTTATCTTCATCTGCAATAACTGCATAAAAATGCCCTACAATGATATGTGTAGTAAATTAGATGAAATTAGTCAACATTAGAAAAATACTACAAAGTTTAAGATAACATTAGGAATTTCAAATTTAACTATGCAAGTAGATATATTACCTGGTTAAATTAGATCTGATATGTGGTCAAAGTCAACTGATGATTCCATCTCTCTCATTTCCAGTGCCATTAGGGGTTGATACGTGTCAAGTGGGCTAAGATAACTTAACTGCCATTCGTCGACCCACTCCTTTGACTCGCACTCATTCTAGTCTTGAATTGTACATGAAGAACAAAAGCATGCCATCTTCCATGTATGGATACTCCATGAACCTGCAATTGAGCTTCTGAAAGAGTGTAGCTCACTTGATCCTGTTAGTGTACAATAGTCCTCATATGGTGCAATGTTAGTATCATCTATCAACCAAAAAAATCTATGAACTGAAGACTTACCTTCATTACCCAGACTCATCAAAGAATTACACCACTGGACATGTTGGTGCTCATTTTGGCCTGGAGTTTGAGCTTGCTTGTTGGAGGGTTTCTTCTTTCAAACCCTAAGTGTTGTTGTCCATCGCCAAGACTATTGCCTATCGGCAAAGGATATTATGGTTCCACCGACGGCGTTGGTCATGCCGATGGGGGATGAGTTAAGTGTTCATCGGTGAGATTTAGCATATCGGCAGAGGTCTTTTGTAGTTTGCTGATGGAGGGAGGTCACCCCTATGGGGAGTTCCATCGGAGTGAGATTGAGTATCGGGTCAACTTTGAAATGCTTGGCCGATGATGTTTTTCTTGCCGATCGGGAGACATCGCTGTAGCGTACTCTTTCTCTGGCCGATGATGGAGTTGATGGTGGTCTTCGGCGAGACTCGGCATATCGGCGGGGAGACTTTTGGTTTGGCTGATGGTCTTGGTCTGGCCGACGGGGCATGGAAGGTGGCTATCGGGTGAACCGTTTATGGTCTCGCCGATGGTGTCATCGGCGTAGTGATCGTCATCGGCGTAAGTTTGAGATGCTGCTCCGACGGTGTTGGTCATACCGACGGAGGTGGGAGGCCAGGGTGCTGTCGGAGTGACTTTGTTCATCGGCAGAGATGTTTCTTGTTGGGCCGACAGTTGGTGGTCTGGCCGACAGGTGGTATTTGGCTTCTGGGCGTCGGCGAGACAACTGGAGTTGGCGGGAGATTTTTGAGGAAGGCCGATGGTATATGTTTGGCCGATGGGCTATGGACGAAGGGTCGTATGTCGAGCGCAACAAAACGCTTGACACTTGGTGTGCATGCGGCCATATTTTTTAAAGTGCCAAAGTTGTCTCCACACCATGCATGTGGGATTTTTCCCCTTGCATTATTTTTGAACCTGCGAAGGAGGCGTTTTGGCGGGAAACTTCTTTTTGACTGCAGCGACGGTTTTCAAGCGACCGCGGGTGGTTGAGGCCCTTAATGGCGATAGTGCAGGGGTATGGGCGATGGTACAAGTGATCAGGCTGCCTGATTGAGAATGAAGACTTCCAGATAGTGGCGTGTGGCTCGAGGCCCCCCTTTGTCTGCTGCATTAACATTTTCTGAGCGCCATTCCTTCCGAGGACTGTATCTGGTAGATTTTTGTAATAGCCATGTAATTAATTGCTGTGGTACACTCTCTGGCTATTATAAGCAGACTGTGTTACCATTTTTTAGGTTGTTGAAAGTTGAACATTTTGGCTCTGTAACACAATACAGTTCGTTTTGGTTGCTCTGTATAGCTAAACCTGTGAGTTTATGTATCTCTTGTTGTATGTTTTGGCATGAACCCACTGATTTCATGGTTAATCTTGTATGAATAATGCTATGTTTGCATGTGTTTTGTTAATTCTGTCTCCAGTATTGCATGTATCTTTCTTCTGAGTCTAGATATTTGAGCAATATTTGAGACTCTAGAACATAGAATTCCTATGTTGAATGTCTGATCTTTTAACTTCTGCTCAAGGGGTAGATTAAACTGTTTTTAGGTTGAACATTGGGAAGGGTATACTGCAGTAGGGATGCCATAAGTAGAGATAACTTAACACTCTGTGTTGGGAGATATCTGTAAGGCAGGTATCACATATATCCCCCTGAAATCTAGTTTTAGCCATTCATGCTGATCATTCACAGGTGTATGTCTATTGACTCCAGGCCCTGGATAGGCACCAATCTTGCTTTGTGTTTGTGTTACAACCATGTCCAGCTTTGCATCCGAACTTAAAATCATAATCAAACTCTAAAACAACCATTAGGACATTAGAATTAGTTTTAGGATCCTCAGTCCTCTGTCTACAACTGCAAATAGGCCCAAAGCTAGCCCCTTTGCTCTTATCTTTCAGTTTTGGTCTACTTACAGGAGGACTTATCTGCTTTCTGACAGCATCCCAATCCTTGTATGCATATCTCATGGATGTTGAGTAGGGAATAACCCCCTAGGTCTTGCAGAGCCTGAAGAAGAAGAGGAGATAAAATATAGAGTCTATCTCCTACACTGTTGGCCCCTGGCCCAGAGATCCTGTTGATCACTGATGGCTACCTTGTAGGGAAATCTGGGAACAAGCATCCAGTCTGGGAAAAAACCAACAGAAATTGGTGACTCTACTGGGGATTGAGAAGTAAAAGTACTATCTAATCATCTCCAGTAATATATCTATGACCCATCCGAGTCACCAACAGAAATTGGCGACTCTACTAGAAATTGTGAAAGAACCCTAATTTACAAAAAGAAAACAGTTCCTAGTAATAGGTGGCGACTCCGAAGTAATCTCCCAACCGGTCAAAGTAAAATTTATATGCAGGGGAGAAGATCCCAACAAAATCCTTTATTTGAAGAGTTACCAGTAACAAGAAGAATGATGTATAGAAGAAAGGGAGCTGTCTCAGTTAGTCATGAGGGTTCCCCCAGAAAAAATGATGATATACAAGATAACCCTAGGCCATCAGGACAGCATGCGCCCTACTTTTCAAATGCAGAAGCTGATATTCAGGGTGCATATGAGAGGCAACAGGGTGGTAACATGAGAATGAGGTCAGAGGTGTTCCAAGAACACCCATTTCTAGACCCTAGTGAAAGGTTTGAAGAGGCCAAGTCTCTGAGGGATGATGAAGACGAAGATCAGAATATGATAAAACCATCCTCCTCTAGGCCCAGCGAGGAAGAACTAGCTGATGAAATTAGGAGCTTAAGGGCCGAGTTTGAATATCAGCAGGCAATATCAATCAGAGATGACTTGAGGAAGAAAGTGCAAGCTTTAAGGACTACCCAGAATAATTCAATTCCTACCCTTGAGAATGCAAATGTGCAGAGACATCAACAGAGAAATGAAGTGCAATATCAGCATAATGATGAGAGACAAAATGTGAATGATGCTAGGATACCACTGAATAATGTAAGAAACCAGAATGTAAATAGAAATATCAACGTTAATCAGTTTGACAGACAGCCAATGCAGCTATATAGATTCAGACAGCTGGTATTTGATGGTATTCCTGGGTATCCTAACCCCATTGATAAGCATCTGAGGCTGCAAGTGCCTAAATTTTCAAGAAACAACATTGTGTCGGGAGAAGATCATCTAAAAGCCTTTCAAAATGTCATGGATAACTTTGAGGTTGAACATGAGGATGTTTTCATGAAGTCATTCATGCAATCCTTAATAGATGAGGCAAGAGAATGGTACAAGAATCTGCCTGACCGGAGTATTTCATCATGGGACGATTTTAAAAGGATGTTCAAGGAGCAATATGGTGACAAAACTGACCCTAGCTTTTTTGTAAATGAGTTCACCAGTATCACTAAAGGGTCAAATGAGCAGGTTGCAGATTTTAATGCAAGATTTACTAAAGTGTTAAACAAATTGCCACATCACATGAGGCCAAATGAACCAATGTGCATAATATTGTATATCAATGCCTTTGATGCAAAAACTGCATATGGATTAAGAGATAAAGGTCCTTCTACTCTCAGGGAAGCTTTCAGAATTGCAGTGAATATTGAAAACAACAGGAAAGCATCAGGCAAGACAAATAGAAGGGATGATATAAAAATTCTGCAGAATCTGAACAAGCCTCAGAACACTCAAGGTAATACATCTGCCCCTGAAGATAAGATAGACAAATTGGCAAATGTTGTTAAGGACCTAAGCTATAGATTAGCTAGAAGTGAAAAAGGGATAGGTCCTGATAGGCAAGTCTATCAAAGGCAGGAAAAGAGGCCATCATTGCATGATATGCCTTATAATACCAATTGGCATGATGGTAAACCTATATTCCCATGTAACAACACAAATCAAAGAGCTCAACATGTCAAAGAAACTCCCGATCCTCTAAAGAAAGCTGTAAATATTGTTGATGATGCTCCATGGTGTATAATTTGTCAGATGCCACATTCACAGTCACAGTGTATGATTGCCCAATCCTTGTGTGATAATACTACATCTTGTAATGAATGCAATGAGCCACATTATGTGCAAGATGATGATGTAAATATGATGTCCATAAGCAATGGATACACTCTTTATGATGCTGATGAGAGTACAGATGATGGAACTCAGGGCTGCCAACAGTTCCCATATGATGAAGATGATGAAGTTAACTATGCCTATGCTCAGAGCTCACACAATTTTCTGAGTAACTTACAACGACCTTCTAATGAGGAAATTAGGGCCTTCACAGCTGCAGCAGTTGCTCAAGTTAAGAGCAACTACAATCTCAGAGGTAAAAATCAGGTAAGCAGCCCACATCAGCTAAAAGATGTTACTATAGGACAGCCAGTGCATGGTAATAAGGGAATGGAATTACAAAAAAGGCAGTGGGTTAATAATAAACAGAATTTCAGACATAGAATAGGTCATGAATCCCAAGGACCAGAAAATAGAATCCCTCAGGCTGAAGATCAAGGTAAAGGTTCCCAAGACAAGAATGATGATCAGGGAACTATGAAAGTAAAAGATAAATCAGTTCAGGATAAAAACAAGATTGTGGAGCAAGCTACAACTGTTATACAAAATTATGCTCCATTTGATATAGCTCAAGTCCTCTCCCAAGTAAAAGTCTCTGTTCCACTTATGGAACTGATGAAAGTAGAAGAAATTAAGAATAGGACAATATCCCTAATTTCAGGGGTACCTTTTCAAGCTAAACAAAATGTTCAGATCCAGGGTGACAAACATGTCATGTGTAATGAAGAAGATGAGGATCCTGAAGTCTATTTAGGAGTGACTATGACAAAGTGTCCTTCACAAGTGGAACCATTTTATGTTTCCTTGGTTATAAATGGAAAAATAATCAGAAATTGTATGCTTGACTCTGGAGCATCTACAAATGTCATGCCTTTGGCCATCATGCAACAAGTTGGATTGAAAATTGACAAGGCATGTGGAAAATGTTATGCTATGGATGCCAGAGAGGTACCAGTTATTGGAATCATGAAGGATGTAGATTTCAAACTGGCAGCATTTCCTAAAAAGAGATATAAAATGAATATAACAGTGGTTGACATCAAGCCACAGTATGGTATGTTGTTGTCAAGAAGATGGGCAGCACTAATTGGTGGAAGTATGCAGCTGGACCTGTCATATGGCATGATTCCAATGAATGGTAGGGATGTTAAGCTAATCAGAGAACAAAGATTATCAGAGACAGTGGAAGACCAAGAAGCAGAGGAACATATATGCTTTGTAAACACTGACTGTGATAACTTCAAGGTTGTCTCAGATGATAGAGAAGATAAAAAGAAAAATGTCTGCATTGAAGAATTGGATCAGCAAGGTTTGTGGACCATGTTTTTTGATGGACCTTGTGCAAAAGAAGGCTCTGGAGCTGGAGTTGTTTTCCTGTCTCCAACTGGTAAGCTCCTCAAATTCTCTTTCTTGCTGAGGTTTGTTTGCACAAACAACATTGCAGAATATGAGGCTTTGCTTTTAGGCCTAAATATTGCTCTCAAACATGGAATCAAAATGCTAAGGGTATTTGGGGATTCTGAGCTGATTGTATCCCAAATTAGAGATAGGTATGCTTAAAAAAATAAATGGTTGAAACAATACAAGCATGCTGTTTGGGATACCATTGAACTTTTTGATGCATTTTCAATAGGCTGGGTAGAGAGGTCAAAGAATGTTATGGCTGATTTCTTAGCTAATGTTGCAATAAGGCCAGATGACATCACTCTGTCAGATGTTACAAATGTAGAAGTTAAAATTAGGCCTGCATTACCAGAAAATATATGCAGTTGGCAAGTGTTTAATGATGATAGGGACTTGTTAAAATTTTTGCACTGCATAGATGAATATGAGAATCAAGAAATTGATTTCCAAGCTTTTGTAGAGACTATAGATGGAAAAGAAACTCTTGTGGGAAAAGAGATAATTCAATTGAAGACTAATAAAATCCCTAGAGGGTTGGTAGCTTTGGAAAGAGCTTTTGACAGTAGAGACAAATTGGTCACAAAGACATCTCCCACAAATAAGGAAGATTTAGAAGAGATAAATCTGGGGACATCTCAGGCCCCTCAGAAGGTATATATTGGTAAGCAGCTCAAACCACACATTAGAAGTATGCTGATTGCTTTACTAAAAAGGTATAAACATGTTTTTGCTTGGTCATATGAGGACCTAAAAGCCTACAGGGAAGATTTATTCCAGCATGAGATCCCATTGAAGCCGGGAGCTAAGCCATTCAGACAGAGGCAAAGACTTATTAATCCTACCTTGGCTCCAAAGATGAAGGAAGAACTTAAAAAGCTTAGGGAAGCTAGAATAATTGTGCCAATCGGACATTCAACTTGGGTGTCTAACCTTGTCCCAGTTAGAAAAAAGAATGGTGATATTAGGCTTTGTGTTGACTTCAGGAACTTGAATGTATCCTCTTTAAAGGATAATTATCCACTGCCCAATATGGAAGCTATGTTGCAGAGAGTGACTGGTTGTGAACTCTTATCCATGATGGATGGATTTTCAGGTTATAATCAGGTGAAGGTAAAGGAATCAGAACAGTATAAGATTGCCTTCACCACCCCATGGGGAACTTATGTATATGTTAGAATACCGTTTGGGCTAACAAATGCAGGTGCTACATTTCAAAGAGCAATGGATGTTGCTTTTGCAGGGTTGATTGATTCAATCCTGGCTGTATATCAGGATGACTTGACTACTTACTCAAAGAAAGAAGAGCAGCATTGTTTGCATCTGGAGTAGATTTTCATAAGAGCACTAGAGTATGGTATTTCTTTAAATCCAAAGAAGTGTGCCTTTGGGGTAGTTGAAGGAAAGCTCCTAGGACATATTGTTTCCAAGGATGGAGTCAGGATAGATCCAGAGAGAGTGGCTGCTATTGACAGAATTCAAATGCCAAAAACTGTAAAAGGAGTTCAGTCCTTCTTTGGACAGATAAATTTTGTTAGGAGATTTGTTCCCAACTTTGCAGAAACCACAAGGAACATTTCCAAGATGATGAAGAAGGATGCAACTGTCCATTGGGAAAGTGAAGCAATAGAATCATTTCAGAGTATCAAAGAGGCAATCAAGATGGCCCCTGTTCTTAAATCTCCTGATTTTTCTAGGCCATTCCAATTGTTTTCATTTGCTTCCTTTCACACTGTTGCTGCATGTTTGCTACAGAAAAATGAAGATGGTTTTGAACAACCCATAGCTTTCTTCAGTATGTCCTTGCAGGCTTCTGAGTTGAAATATGATATTATGGAAAAACAGGCATATGCACTAGTCAGAGCCATCAAAAGTTTCAGACCATACTTGGTAGGATCATATATAATTGCATATGTACCCCATACAGCAGTCAAAGACATATTCACTTAGCAAGAGGTGACTGGAAGAAGGTGCAGATGGATAAACAAACTGCAAGTGTTTAACATAGACATACAAATTACCAAGTTGGTAAGAGGACAAGGATTAGCCAAGATGATGGCACAGTCAAACTTGGAAGCATGCCAAGTTAATGCAGTCCAAAATGAGAGTGTAAATGTATCAAGATCTGGATGGTACAAGGACATTATATACTACTTGCAAAATCTGAATTGTCCTTCCCATTTCAGTGACAATTAAAAGAGGACTGTAAAGTTACATGCAATCAGGTATGTTATTGTTCAAGGTGAGCTATACTGGAAAAACCCTGATGGTGTGCTGCTGAGATGTGTGGATGAGGATATGGCTAACAATGTTTTGATTGATATGCATAAAGGATTATGTGGTGGACATTATACTGCCCAAACAATAGCTCATAAGGTTCTTAGAGCAGGATATTGGGGGCCTACTCTCTTTTCAGATGCACAAAGGTTAGTAAGGAAGTGTGACCCTTGCCAGAGATTCTCAGGAAAATTGAAATATGATGGTGCTTTACTGCTCAAAACTGTAACTGTGGATGCTCTATTTCAGCAATGGGGAATTGACTTCATAGGGGAAATTGCAGACAAATCAAGTGGGGGACACAGTTGGATTTGGTGGCAACTGATTACTTTACCAAATGGATTGAGGCCATTCCAACTAAGAGAGCTACAAGTAAGGTGGTGATAGATTTCATGCTAGAAAATATTATCATCAGGTTTGGAGTACCATTCAAGATAATCACTGATAATGCTATGTGCTTCAGATCAGGTGAATTTGTTGATTTTTGCAACAGGTATGGGATAAATTTATCATATGCATCACCATATCACCCACAAGGGAATGGTCAAGCAGAATCAAGCAATAAAAGCATCATGAAAATTATCAAGAGGATACTGGACAAGAACAAGAGAGCTTGGGATTCAAAATTGAACTTAGCAATATGGGCTGACAGAGTGACAGTGAAAAGGGCTATTGGGATGTCACCCTTTGAGCTAGTATATGGTGCATCAGCCAGATTGCCCATAAACAATCTCCTACCAATTTACAGATTCATCCAGGAAAATGATGAGGAGATTGAAGACTCCATGACAGAAAGGGTGAACCAGCTGGTTGCACTGGATGAAAACAGAAGGAAAGCCCACCAGATTAATCTCAAGAGACAACAAGATGTGAAATATCAGTTTGACAGGAGAGCTATAAAAAGGAAGTTTCAAGTCAATGATCTGGTGCTCATTTGGAATGCAAAAGGTCAAGAAAAGGGTAAACATGGTAAATTTGAACCCTTATGGATGGGCCCATATCAGATTTGCAGTGCTCATGGGGAGGATTCTTATTTCCTCCAGGCCCTAGATGGTGAAGTTCTGGAATTGCCTGTGCATGGCCAATTCCTTAAGTTCTATTTTGCATAGATGACTTGTCGCTGTGCACATTTGTAAAAACATGTATATAGTGTAAATGTCTTGTGCAGTTCGTGCTTTTTGGTTTTTTGCCTAGTCTGCCCGGAGATCTGGTTCTCGCTGCAGGTTTTCACCTACACGTCCCCATTCGGAGCCAGTGTTGGTGCTCATTTTGGTCTGGAGTTTGAGCTTGCTTGTTGGAGGGTTTCTTCTTTCAAACCCTAAGTGTTCTTGTCCATCGCCAAGACTATTGCCTATCGGCAAAGGATATTATGGTTCCACCGACGGCGTTGGTCATACAGATGGGGGATGAGTTAAGTGTTCATCGGCGAGATTTAGCATATCGGCAGAGGTCTTTTGCAGTTTGTCGATGGAGGGAGGTCACCCCGATGGGGAGTGCCATCAGAGTGAGATTGAGTATCGGGTCAACTTTGAAATGCTTGGCCGATGATGTTTTTCTTGCCGATCGGGAGACATCGCTGTAGCGTACTCTTTCTCTGGCCGATGATGGAGTTGATGGTGGTCTTCGGCGAGACTCGGCGTATCGGCGGGGAGACTTTTGGTTTGGCTGATGGTCTTGGTCTAGCCGACGGGGCATGGAAGGTGGCTATCGAGTGAACCGTTTATGGTCTCGCCGATGGTGTCATCAGCGTAGTGATCGTCATCAGCGTAAGTTTGAGATGCTGCTCCGACGGTGTTGGTCATACCGACGGAGGTGGGAGGCCAGGGTGCTGTCGGAGTGACTTTGTTCATCGGCAGAGATGTTTCTTGTTGGGCCGACAGTTGGTGGTTTGGCCGATAGGTGGTATTTGGCTTCTGGGCGTCGGCGAGACAACTGGAGTCGGCGGGAGATTTTTGAGGAAGGCCGATGGTATATTTTTGGCCGATGGGCTATGGACGAAGGGTCGTATGTCGAGCGCAGCAAAACGCTCGACACTTGGTGTGCATGCGGCCATATTTTTTAAAGTGCCAAAGTTGTCTCCACACCATGCATGTGGGATTTTTCCCCTTGCATTATTTTTGAACCTGCGAAGGAGGTGTTTTGGCGGGAAACTTCTTTTTGACTGTAGCGACGGTTTTCAAGTGACCGTGGGTGGTTGAGGCCCTTAATGGTGATAGTGCAGGGGTATGGGCAATGGTACAAGTGATCAAGCTGCCTGATTGAGAATGAAGACTTCCAGATAGCGGCGTGTGGCTCGAGGCCCCCCTTTGTCTGCTGCATTAACATTTTCTGAGCGCCATTCCTTCCGAGGACTGTATCTGGCAGATTTTTGTAATAGCCATGTAATTAATTGCTGTGGTACACTCTCTGGCTATTATAAGCAGACTGTGTTACCATTTTTCAGGTTGTTGAAAGTTGAACATTTTGGCTCTGTAACACAATGCAGTTCATTTTGGTTGCTCTGTACAGCTAAACCTGTGAGTTTATGTATCTCTTTTTGTATGTTTTGGCATGAACCCACTGATTTCATGGTTAATCTTGTATGAATAATGCTATGTTTGCATGTGTTTTGTTAATTCTGTCTCCAGTATTGCATGTATCTTTCTTCTGAGTCTGGATATTTGAGCAATATTTGAGACTCTAGAACATAGAATTCCTATGTTGAATGTCTGATCTTTTAACTTCTGCTCAAGGGGTAGATTAAACTATTTTTAGGTTGAACATTGGGAAGGGTATACTGTAGTAGGGATGCCATAAGTAGAGATAACTTAACACTCTGTGTTGGGAGATATCTGTAAGGCAGGTATCACATATATCCCCCTGAAATCCAGTTTTAGCCGTTCATGCTGATCATTCACAGGTGTATGTCTATTGACTCCAGGCCCTGGATAGGCACCAATCTTGCTTTGTGTTTGTGTTACAACCATGTCCAGCTTTGCATCCAAACTTAAAATCATAATCAAACTCTAAAACAACCATTAGGACATTAGAATTAGTTTTAGGATCCTCAGTCCTCTGTCTACAACTGCAAATAGGCCCAAAGCTAGCCCCTTTGCTCTTATCTTTCAGTTTTGGTCTACTTACATGAGGACTTATCTGCTTTCTGACAGCATCCCAATCCTTGTATGCGTATCTCATGGATGTTGAGTAGGGAATACCCCCCTAGGTCTTGCAGAGCCTGAAGAAGAAGAGGAGATAAAATATAGAGTCTATCTCCTACACTGTTGGCCCCTGGCCCAGAGATCCTGTTGATCACTGATGGCTACCTTGTAGGGAAATCTGGGAACAAGCATCTAGTCTGGGAAAAAACCAACAGGACAATTGATTTTGCATCTATCAAGTTTGCATTGTCTTTATACTTTAATTCTTCTCGTGCTATGGCTCTTTTGATACATGCTCCTGCACCATCATGCTCCCCCTTTCCATGCCCGACCCCACAAAATTTCCACATATGCTGAACACCTGTAATAGTATACCTCTTGCTCAGCCAATAGAAATTTTGTGAGTTCTTGAATTATGATGTATAGTTATCTAACCATATGATATGCTGATTGAGCGATATGCCCCTTCTAGCCAAATCATTGTAGAACACCTAAAAGCAACCTTGCACTAACTACGCGAAATGTGTGCGATAATCACTTATATAAAAATGATACTCCCTTATGATATTGCTGTCATCCTTTGTACTATCATTCGTATGAATGAATGCGATGTGCACAAATATAGAAACCTATGTCGATTTGTAATATTGGGATTGAACCTCACACAGTGGCTGTAGATTGTAGTTCTTTGTAAAGTTGATGATTGAAATAATGCTACCAACTAGAAATGTGTCCTTGCATAACTTGAATTGCAAGTCCAACCATCAAGCTCTATGGGCATGTCTTTGTTGCAAATATGTGCCTAAGCGGTGTTGTCATTGATGTCAACATACTCTTGTTACATTGATGTCAACTATATCTTATTTTGCTACCTGTTTATAAGACTAGAATGTTGAGGATATTGAGAAAATTAATGAAGATCAATGTATGTGGACCACATGGCTGCATAGAGAATTGTCTGAAGAAACTCCAGTCAAGATTTGAGAGATCCACATGAAGAATTGAAGAAGATATGGCCATCTAAGTACAACTAGGTTTTACTGTGTCCAGAGGAGACAGGGTGACAGTAAATTGGTTTGGATTGCTCCGCATTGCATAATTATGATTTATGGATCTAGAGACATGTTTGGGAAGTCAGTGAGTATCATCAACTGAAGTGGTTCATGGTTTGGAGGTCCACAATCAATCTTTCCAAAATGACAGTCATGGTAGACAGTGTTCTTGAGGTTCCGGATGAAGGTGCAGGTCATTCAGATGATTTGGAGCAGTGCAAATGTTTTTGTTCAGTGTGCTTGTGGAGGTCTCTGGATTGGGTAACTAATATATTGGAGGTCTACATTAAAGACTAATCTTGTTTATAAAGATTTACTTGTTAATGTTGATGTTCTTCCCAGTATTGGCCGACCAGATGATTCAAGTGTGTTGCAAATGGTCAAAGAGCATTTCTATGGAGTACGATGTATTGTTGGAGGAAGATCTAAGTCTTAGCTATATTTGACTAATAGCATAATGATCTGCATTAAGTTTGGCTAACCTTGATGTTCATTCCAATGTTGATGAAGCATATAAATATCTGTTGATGAGTTGTAGAAAATTATCCTTATACGAAAATGATTATATCATAAGAAAGGTTCAAAAGCAGAGCAGAGAGGAAGAAGTGCAGAGGATCAAGAACTATAAAGGATGAAGATATAGCGAGTAAGTTGTGAAGGAGCAGAGTAGAAATTGTGATATTTCAAAGGGACTAAACTAGCCATGAATAGATGCTATCTCTCAGTTTATTATCTCTATAATGAATTTAATTCTTGTAGGCAATAAGCCTCCTATAGGCAGTGAGCCTCTTTTTGAGCAGTGAGCTCTGGGCAGTGTGGCTGAAGGCATGTGCCTTCTATTTTCTTAAAGTACTTTTAACAGGGTACAAATCTTTATGGGTTAACCCCCACCGTGGTTTTCCATTAACCGGGTTTCCACGTAAAAATTTTGGTGTTATGTGTGTTAATTTGTTTTTGCTCATGTGTTGATGTATCATGCATTAAATGTTTATATCATTAATCAGTTTTGAATGATAAAGAAGGATAAATTGCTACTAGAAGAAAAATATAGGGACAATTGATTCACCCCCCCTCTAAGTTGTCTGGACTAATTCTAACAATTGGTATCAGAGCCAGTTCCTCTAGAAAAAGCTTAACCACTCGAGGAGATCTAGGATGTCGACCTACAAGAAGGATAGTCCAAGATTTGATGGAACAAACTATACTATTTTGAAGAGTCACATGGAGTGCCATTTGCAATGCATGGGTGATGCTTATTGGTTGATAACTAAGGATGTGTATAAGCCTCCAGAGAAAGGTCTTTCTACTCTAGATGAATTCAGAGATGCTAAAAACAACCTTCGAGCTAAAGAAGCCTTGTTGACTGCCCTAACTAATTTAGAAAGACAAATTTCTTTGGACTTAAAACTGCTCATGAAATCTAGAAGAAATTGGAAAATCTTTATGAAGGTGATGAATATGTCAAATGTGCCAAACTACAAAGTCTGAGAGGAAAATTTGAAAATCTAAGGATGAGTGAACATGAAAATATCACAATCTACATGGAAAAGATAAATGAACTTGTGTGTGGTATCAGGTGTGCTAGTGGAACATTGGAAGAATCAGAGATTGTGTCAAAAGTGCTCAGATCTTTACCTGATTCATACAAGAATAAGGTTGCTGCTATAAAAGAGATCATGACCATTTCAATAGTTACAAGAGATCATTTGGTTGGCAAGCTCTCAACTTTTGAATTAAGTGAATTTGGCGACTCACTTCCTAAGTCTGAATCTGTATTGAAGGCCAGTATTCATGTGAAGCAAAGATATGATCTAGCTGAGAACTCTTCAAGAAGAATAATCAGATCTAAGAAGACAAGGAAGGATTTTGAAAATGGTGAAACTAAGCTTGATGGTCTTGAAACCATTTTTTCCAAGAGATTACCAAGAGGATCAGATAAGCATGAAGGAAAGTTACCATTCAAATGTTTTAATTGTACTAAGATTGGTCATTTTGCCTCAAGGTGTCCAGAGAGGGTTTCAAAGCCAAACCGTAACAGATCTAGAACTCATAAGAAATGCTACTATGTCCAAGAAACTGGAGAAGGAGTCACAAAAGATGAATCTGATCATGGACGTTCCACTGATAATGATTGGGTGTTCATTGCTATCAAAGAGGAAGATCTGGTGCCTACTGAACCTACTAGCTATGAAAATGTGGAAAGTGCTTTGGCTACTCAGGTTGTGGAAAAGGATGAATGGGTGATTGACAGTGGATGTTCTCATCATATGACCGATGACAAAAGTAAGTTTGTAAGATTTGAAAAATATGAAGGTGGACTTGTGAAGTTTGGAGACAACTCAGCTGGTAGAATTTCTGGTAGAATTTGTGGCAGAGGTTCCATCTCTTTTGATGGTAAGAATAACACTAATGATGTTCTATATGTGGAAGGATTGAATCATAATCTTCTCAGTGTTCGACAATTGGTTGACAAAGGTTATGATCTTCGATTTAAGGATGGAAAATGCAGAATCTTGGAAAGATCTAGAATTGAGATTGCATCCGGTACTTAGACTAGAGGTAACATCTTTCATTTAAGTATCTCTGATAAAAGTTGCCTAATTGCTCAAGTTGATTAGAGTTGTCTCTAGCATAAAAGAATGTGTCATGTGAATTTTGATAATATTGTCAAGATAAGTTCCACTCAGGCTATAAGAGACATTCCAAGACTTGTGAAACCTACCAATAGTATGTGTAGAGAATGTCAATTGGGTAAACAAAGTAGAATTTCATTCAAAAGGAAAGAACAATCATCAGGTGCTTTGTTGGAACTTGTGCATACTGATCTTTGTGGTCTTGCTAGAATTGGAAGTGTGCAAGGAGAAAGATACTTTATGTTTCTGATTGATGATTACTCCTAGGTGATGTGGGTAACCTTTTTGAAAGAAAAATTAGAAGCTCTTGACAAATTCAAAGTATTCAAGGTTATGGTTGAAAATGAGGTTGGTGTGAAACTAAAATGTCTGTGATATGACAAAGGTGGAGAGTTTACCTCTCGTGAATTTGATTCATTCTATCAAAAGCAAGGGATAAAAAGATAGTTATCTGCTGCTAGGAATCCTCAGTAGAATGGAGTTGTGGAGAGAAAGAATTGGACCAATCAAGAAGCATCTAGGATCATGATGATGGAAGCAAATGTTCCTCAAGTCTATTGGAGAGAAGCTATGAGTACTAATGTCTACACTCTTAACCAGGTGCAGATCAAAAGCAATTATGGTAAGACTCCCTATGAACTATGGTTTGGTCATCCTTCTACTATAAAATATTTTAGAGTTTTTGGTAGTAAATGCCATATCAAAAGAGATGAGGATCTTGGAAAGTTTGATGCAAGAAGTGATGAAGGAATATTTCTTGGATACTCCACTCAAAGAAAGGCATACTGGTGCTTTAACAAGAGATTGAAAAAGATTATTGAAAGTACTAATGTCAGAGTTGATGAAAGCAAGGAGAGACCTTCCCGATCTTGCGGATATGATTTAGATGATCAAGATGAAATCCAAACTCAAGGAAGACAAATTCAAACTCAGACTCAGATCCAGCTTGATTTGGAAAACTCAGTAACTCAGGAAGATAGTGCATATTTTGAGGAACAAGCTCAAGAAACTGAAGCTCAAGTAATTTGCAAAACTCCCAGGTATGTAAGACAAATCATCCTGAAGATCAGATAATAGGAGATAGAAATCAAGGTGTTCAAACTAGAAGACAAATTGCTGAAAATCAAAAGGAGATTTGTTTGATTTCAAAGATTGAACCAAAATTAGTAAGTGAGGCTTTGCAATGATGAAATTTGGGTAAAAGCAATGGAAGAAGAACTGATGCAAATTGAAAAGAATCACACTTGGGATCTTGTTCCTAGACCTAAAGACAAAAATGTTATTGGAACAAAATGGGTGTTCCAGAATAAACAAAATGAAGATGGTGAAGTTGTAAGAAACAAAGCAAGGTTAGTATGCAAAGGATATTCTCAAGTAGAAGGAATTGATTTGAAGAAACTTTTGCTCCGGTGGCAAGAATAGAAGTAGTCAGATTATTTCTTGCATTTGCTGCTCACAAAGATTTCAAGGTATATCAGATGGATGTTAAGTCAACATTCCTGAATGGGCAATTAGAAGAAGTCTACATTGAGCAATCGGAAGGATTTCAATTGTTTGATAAAAAAGATATGGTCTCTAGATTGAGGAAAGCCCTATATGGACTCAAGCAAGCCCCAAGAGTCTGGTATGCAAGATTAGATAAGTATCTGCTAAAATTAGGCTTTAGCAAAGGCACTGATAACAACAATCTTTACTTCAAGATTAATCATGAGCATATCCTAATTATGGAATTATTTGTTGATGATATCATTTTTGGTGGAAATGAGAGCATGTGCAAAACATTTTCTAATCAGATCCAAAGTGAATTTGAGATGTCAATGTATGGTGAAATGAACTTCTTCTTGGGTCTATAAATACTTCAATCAAATAAAGGTATCTTCATATCTCAATATAACTATGTGAGAGAGTTGCTGAAAAAGTTTGGAATGGAAGATTCAAAGCTAGTGGGTACATCTATGCTAGATTAAGGACAAACAAATGAGAGGGGGGGTGAATCAGTTGTCCAAAATTGTCTTCCAATTAATCACTTAAATTCTTTTCTTAATTCAGCAACATAATAATAAATCAATCATGGAAATGTAATGCAACAATTTAAGAGAAGAAACACATTAACACATATGACACCAAGATTTTTGACGTGGAAAAGTAGGTTAAGGGAAAAACCATGGGGTGACTAATCCACGATTGTATTCTCTATTAGAAGAATAGAAAGAACAAAATGGCACATGCCAATTAGGGCTCACTACTCGAGTACACTACTCACAAGAGGTCCACTACCTATAGGAGACACACTGTCTATAGAAGAATAAGTATTACATACTTGAACTTAAGAATAGCATCTTCACCATGCTTGAGTTAGTTCCATTTAAGCTCAATACTTCTGCTTTGCCTTTCGCTTTCCTCCTTTCTACCACACTCAAATCTCCACAAGATACTTTTGAAATAATTTTACAACTCCTTATTTATACAAGACATCAACTTAGGAATAATCATCCAAGTCGGCATACATTACAGAGAAAATACATAAAAGAAACATGACTAGTTACAAATAGACTTCATGCGGATCAACACACTGTCAGCCACATAGATCTAAGACTTCAATATTCCTTTAGGAACATGCCATTCTTCACAGAACATTTCCAAGATCATCCGTAGGATGTGTAACTCATCTGATCGGCCAAACATAGGAAGAACATCATCATCCAGAAGTAAATCTTCAATTACAAGCTCAATATTCAATGTGAACCACCAACATGAATTGGACATAATCCAAAGACCTCCACAAGCTTGCCTGAATCACCAAGAACATCCACACTACTTCTGCTTACTAAAACCATTCTCTCCTTCATCTGGAACCTCAAGAACACAGTCTGTCATCACTGTCATATTGGAATAGATGCTTGTGGATCTCCAAACCACGAACCAATTGAGTTGTCACTTCACATTGACTTCCTAAACACTCCACCAAATCTGCAGAATAGGATATTGCATTTCTGGATCTCACCAGACCTATCTGTATCACTCTGTCACCTCTAAACATCTGCCAGAACTAGTTTTACTTAAGTAGTCATAACTTAATCAGATCTTCATGTGGACCTCTGAGATCTTTGCTGGATCATCTTAAGATAAATATATACAAACTCTTTGAAGCACATCCTCTGATCTTCATCTTAGCTGGGATCTTTGCCTCACTGTCTTCACTGTTCTTCTCTATTCCTGATTAGGACTAATTTTCTCAATATCCTCAGCACACATCTCATCCAATCCTTATCATCAATGTAACAAGAGTATGCTGACATCAATGAAAACACCAGTTAAGCCCATACTTTCAACAATCACCCCTTTGCCATTGATGGCAACTTATGATGTGAAAAACTATTTTAACCATTAAGACAAGAAGTTCTCCTTAGTGACATAACTCCCCCTATCAACAACAACCATTCACATGTCTTCTCTTTCTATCTTGCTCCCCCTTTGATTAGAAACCACTTGTTTTTCACATGTCTTCTCTTCCCCTTCAACATCAATGGAAAAGGGCACATACTTGCATCAATTCAGAATCATACTAGCTACTCCCCCTAAGTAGTAGGTTCCCATCGTCAATCCAGACTAAAAAGTATGACAATGAGATCCATCAGACTCATACACATTAGTGCACCTTAATTCAGAACCAGAGGGGTAATAACCCCTAACTTCTCCCTGAGATACTCAAAAGAGTCCTTAGGTAGAGGTTTAGTAAAAATGTCTGCAATCTGATCCTTGGAAGACACAAACTCCAATCTAACTTCATTCTTGTTCACTTGCTCTCTCAAAAAGTGAAACTTGATGGATATATGTTTAGTTTTTGAATGCAACACCAGATTCTTTGATCTATTTATTGCACTTGAATTATCATAGAAGATTGTGATAGGTTCTTCATACTCTAATCTAATATCTCCTAGCATTTGCTTCATCCACAATACTTGAGTGCAAGTACCTGCTGCTGTAATATATTCTACTTCTGCAGTGGACAAAGATATTGCCTCTTGTTTCTTGCTCAACCAAGAAACCAATCTCTTCCCCAAAAAGAATGCTCCACCACTAGTAGTCTTCTGGTCATCTACATCTCCTGCCCAATCCACATCTATATATGCATGAAGAGAGAAATTATGATCTCTAGGATACCACAAACCATACTCAACTGTCTCTTTTAGATATCTAAAAATCCTCTTGATTGCCATGACATGAGATTCTCTAGGATCAGCTTGAAATCTAGCAATAAGACCAACTGCATTCATAATATCAGGTCTAGTTTGAGTGAGATACAACAGTCCTCTAATCATTGACCTGTACTTTTTCTGATCAGCCTTAGGAGAGTCATCATCTTTGCTCAATTTACATCCAGTTGCCATGGGAGTATTCATTGGTTTTGAGTCTTCCATCCCAAATTTCTTCAACAATTCTTTCACATATTTGGTCTGAGAAATGAAGATTCCTTTCTTTGTTTGAGTGATTTGTAGACCCAAGAAGAAATTTATTTCCCCAAACATGGACATCTCAAATTCACTTTTCATTTGATTTGCAAAGGTTTTGCACATACTATCTCTTCCTTCAAAAATGATATCATCAACAAACACTTCAACAATCAAGATATTTTCATGATCAATTTTGAAATACAAATTACTGTCAGCAGTACCTTTGTTGAAACCAATCTTCAAAAGATGCTTATCCAATCTCTCATACTAGGCTCTTAGGGCTTGCTTGAGTCCATACAGTGCTTTCTTCAATTTGTAGACCATATCACCATGATCAGATAATTGAAATCCATCCAGTTGCTCAATGTAAACTTCTTCTTCTAGGTCACCATTCAGGAAGGCAGACTTGACATCCATCTGATATACTTTGAAATCCTTGAAGGCAACAAAAGCAAGAAATAATCTAACTGCTTCAATTCTTGCCACCGGAGCAAAAGTTTCTTCAAAATCAACTCCTTCTACTTGGGAGTAACCCTTGCAAACCAATCTGGCTTTGTTTCTGACTACTTCACCATCTTCATTCAATTTATTCCAAAAAACCCATTTGGTTCCAATCACATTCTTGTTTTTAGGTCTGGGAACAAGATCCCTGTGTGATTTTTCTCAATTTGCATCAGCTCTTCCTCCATTGCTTTAGTCCAGTTTACATCATTGCAAGCTTCATTCACTGTCTTAGGTTCAATCTTTGAAATTAGACAATATTCTTCTGAATGTTGAGTAATCCTTCTTCTTGTTTGTACACCTTTGCTTTTATCACCTATGATATGATCTTCAGAGTGATTCAGTCTTACATACCTAGGAACTTTGGGAGTTTCTTCCAATTCTGATTCTTGAATAGGCTCATTCAAACTTATCTCTTCTTCCTGATTTACTGGATCATTCTAAATTTGTATTTCAGAGGGACCTTGGACTTCTTGAACAAAAATATCATTTTGATCATCTTCATCATATTCATAATACCTTGAGGGTTTTTCAATACCTTCATCAACCTTCACATTTGTACTTTCTACAATCTTCCTTAATCTCTTGTTATAACACCGGTATGCTTTGCTTTGAGTAGAATAACCCAAGAATATGCCTTCATCACTTCTAGCATCAAATTTTCCTAGATCTTCATCTCTTTTAATGTAGCATTTGCTACCAAAGACTCTGAAATACCTCACAGTGGGAGTGATGCCAAACCAAAGTTCATCAAGAGTTTTACTGATATTGCTTCTGATTTGTACTCGATTGAGAGTATAGACTACAGTGCTTACAACTTCTCTCCAATAGATCTGAGGAACATTTTCTTCCATCATCATGGTTTTAGATGCTTCCTAGATGGTCTAATTCTTTCTCTCCACTACTCCATTTTTCTATGGAGTCCTAGGAGCAGACAACTGTGTTTTTATTCTATGTTTCTCACAAAATTTTATGAACTCATCAGATGTGAATTCTCCACCTCTATCAGACCTCAGACATTTTAATTTTAATCCAATTTCATTCTCTACCATAGCTTTGAATATTTTGAATTTCTCAAGAGCTTCTGATTTCTCTTTTAGAAAAGTCACCCACATCATCCGGGAATGATCATCAATTAATAACATGAAGTATCTATCACCTTGCACACTCCTGATTCTTGTTGGACTACATAAATTAGTATGAACTAAGTCCAATAATCCGGTAGAAGATTGTTCTTTACTTTTGAAAGTGACTCTGCTCTACTTACCCAACTAACATTCTTTACACAAACTATTAGTAGGTTTCACCAGTCTTGGAAGATCTCTTACAACCTGAGTGTTGCTTATCTTGATGATATTATCAAAATTCACATGACACATTCTCCTATGCCACAACCAAATTTGATCAATTTAAAAAAATAAGCAACTTTTACTAGTACCAACTAAGTGGAAGATATTACCTTTAGTTTGAGTACTGGATGCAATCTTTGTTCCAAAACTTTCAAAGATCTTGCATTTTCCATTTTTGAATCAGAGATCATAGCCTTTGTCCACCAACTATCCAACACTAAGAAGATTGTGCTTTAGGCCTTCAACATACAGTACATTATTGGTTTTGTTCTTTCCATCAAAAGAAATAGTTCCTCTACCTTTGATTTTCCCAGCAGAATTATCACCAAATTTTACCACTCCTCCTTCATACCTTTCCAAATCTATGAATTTATTTTTGTCACCTGTCATATGGTGAGAGCATTGTTGGTTATGATGTTAGTCATAAACAAGCATAGAATAAAAGTACACATTAACCTTTATTCATCTTGAAAGATATGATGAATTCAAAGAATTCATGATCCCAAGTCTCCGGTGATTAGGTCTTAATCGTCTGAAGTCACTCAGAGGTTAATGTGAGTTGCTGTTTCCACTTTGGGGCCTTACATGAAAGTTCAACATCATCATGACACTCCTGCAGAAATTCTTTATAGAGAAGTCATATTATACAGTTATTTGGTGAAAAGATGTAGAAATACTTTAATCTTTGCATGATATTTTCAATTGTGCATGCTTTGTATTCAAATATGCTAAATATTTGCAATTATCTACGAGATGTCTGCATATCTGTGTTATTTTCTTAAGATCATCAATTATTTGCAATTATGAGGATGAAATGCTCTGAAATTTAAAAGAAAATGAAGAAATGCTTCTAATTAAAGTTGAACCTTTAGCTTTTGAACCATAGGTATATTAGATACTGTCATGAAGAGAAGAAAACCAAACCACATTTTCACCAGGACATTCTACAGCTAGATATAGTTGATGCTAACTTCAAAGGAATTTGTATGAAGACAACACATGTAAGTAGACATGCACTCCAAGGGACGCAACAAATCACCACATATATCTAGAATTCATACACTGATTACTCAAGATTTACTATGAATTGTAATCGACATAGTCTTCTCATTCATTAAACATGCAAAAATATAAATGTATACAAAAACTTTGAAATGAGCTCTAAATGTTTCAGCAGACGGATTTCAATTAAGTTTCAAATGTTTACAATGAGGCATTCCATCACCTTTTATAGAACAAGGTGAGGAATCTGTTACAAAAAGATCCATGATCTTGATTTATCAATACACATCTACGGTCATCATTCTCTTGACTTTGTCAACCTCTACAAAAATGGCACAAGTTGCCAGCTGGCAACTATCTGGACTACTTATGCTATCGCCTTATGGAGTATCCTCATCATGCTCCTCATCTGATTCATGTGGATCATCATCATGTGCATCGCTCCCTGAACTTTCATTATCCTGATGATGATGATGCTGCATATGAGGCTGCATGGTGCTACGGACTTGTTCATATGACTGCACAATTGGGTCTATTGCTCCGCCATCTTGAGTTTTTGCTTTGATGATGGCGTGTTTGTGTGCCTCATATTTATTTCTACTGCTATCTAGTTTGTCTTTCCTGTCCTGCAGTGTCTCATTGTATTTCTCCATCTTGACCTTAATTCTCATTATTTTATTTATAACTTCTTCCATCAAGTGGACAAGTGGACCATCTGCCTCTAATTGGAAGTTACTGTGTAGAGATTTGATGGCAGACTCTTCATCTTGATTTTGTATTTTTCCTTCCACTTTTCCTTCCAATGTTTCTAATATTTCTACCTCTTCAGCCATCAAATCATGTAACTTCATGCTGATATCTATCAGCTTATTATTGCATCTTCTGAGCACTCCACATTCAAACTGAATGTCTTTATACCAGATGTCCACCAATAATGTGGTATGGCTGTTCAGTACCTGCTTACTGATAAGCAGTTGAGGATTTATCCTCTTTATTTCTCCTAGGAGATTTAATACCTTTTCCAGTTTGTAGGACCTTTTCCCTGTCTGCATTTGCAATTTATCTACTTTGGTCCTGGAGTCACTGAGAATGCTCCATCTCTTCAAGGAGGCCTTTACCATTTCTTCTGCATCATCCAATGTGGATGACATCCATCTCCTTATCACAGATGCCTCATGTTTCATGAGGTCTAGTTTATTTACTTCCTCTTGAGAAATAGCAGTCAATAGGACTGCATGTTCAGTTGTAGTATCATCAGGATTAATCAGCCTCCTTATGTAGGCATGCAACTAAGCAATGTGCTCTTTGTGTTGCTTATTTTTCTCCTTCTCTCTTTTTACCTTTTGAATTAAATAATCAATTATGTCTTTGCCCTCTTGACCTTCTTGGTCCTCATTGGCAAAACCTAGATCCACTGTGTTGATTTGGAATTCATCTAAGGTAATTTTACCTTTTTCTTTCTCCACCGTAGGTATTGCAATTTGTACGGTCCTCCTCCCGGTTGTTGGATCTCTCTTGATGGCCGAAGTCATTCTGGCCTTCCTTTTAGGCTTCATTATATCCCTGGAGAACAAGGTGGAGACATCAAATTCTTGGATTTCAAAATCCTCTTCTATATTTACCTCTTTCTCCAACCACGGAGGCACCTGATCATGTTTTTCTGCATCATCATGATGTTCACCTGTGTCTCCTATTTCTATCAGCAGATGTGGTGGAGATGGTGATTTTCTTATTTCCTCTTCTTGATACTCACTTCGCTATTGATCCTGTGGCACATTTTCCTATTCTGGAACTTCCTTCTTTGGAGGAGCATCTTCTTGGTGTGGGGAATCTTGTGGTGCATCTATATGTTGATCATGATGATCATGATCCTTCTCCATCATTACTTCATCTATTTTCAACTCTTCCACTTGTGGTACATCCACTACACTGGATACTGTGGATTCTGCCTGAGGTGCTGGCGTTTATTTTGCAGCCATTGTTTGTTCTGGGCCTGCACTATCAACCTCTTTTGTTTTGGCAGTAGGATCCTCTATTGTTTTCTCCTTTTCATCAGCCTTCCTTTCCTGAACCTCTACTAGAGCAGGTTCCGCTGATGTATCCTATGGCCCTTGTTGGCCTAATTCCAGAGTATGGCCTTCTGATTCTGCCATCTCTATTTCTTCTGCTAGGTGCCCTTTGTTAGGTGATCCTATTGGATGTTCAGGACTTGCATCCTGTTTCTCTATCAGGTCTACCACTACAGGCCTTGTCACCTCTACAATTAATGTTTCCAGCCCTATTTCCTGGGCTACCTGCTTTGGGCTTTTTTCCTGTTCTACCTCCTCTTGCTTCATTTCTTCCAGTATCGTTTGAACTCGTGGAGGCTTGTGAGGGGTCATGCTTGTTCCAACAGCAAGTGTCTCCATCTTTTGTGCAATCACCTCTTGTACAACCTCATCATCAAACAAGTTGATTGTCTCATCTAGCGAGATGTGACCTTCTGCTTGTGTCTGAGAAGTTTCTTTCTGCTGTTCCTCTGCAAGTTCAGTTTTGAACTTGACAATGGTAGGAAGTGGAACATTATGCTGAAGTTCCTTAGGTACTTCACTACCTGCCCCCTGTAACAATTTGGGGGTTGTCTTATTTCACCTCTCATAGAGGTTCTTTGTTTCTTAGGTGGGGTGGACACCAGCACCTATGGAGCTTTTCTTTTCCTCCTTATTATTAATGGAGCCTCTTCTTCTTCAGGCTCTTCCTCCATGAGGATATCCTCTTCTCCTGGTTTTCTTGAGGATTGACCCTCCTCTAGGGTCTCAGTGATTCCAGCCTCTGCTGTCTTACTCTTCTTGGACTTTTCTTTCTTTGCCCTTGGAGGGGATGCTTATTTTGATCCAGATCCTGATGCTGCTGCCTCCTCAGCGTTGAATACTACTCTTTCAATGATAAACCCTTTGGGTTCCTTCTCTATTTTCTTGCCCCTTTGGGGTCTTTTGCTCTGTTGTTGCTGTGGAGGTAGCTTATCTCCCTTAGTCTTCCTCTTTTCATTCTGGAAGTCATCATATTCATCCCCAGGAATATCTTGTCCCTTCTTCTTGTTGTCCACCGTAATGGCAACGCCTTTCTTCTTCAGTGCCTCTACCTACTCATCAACCCAAGCTTGAGTTAGTTGTATGGTCCTGGCAATGAAGGGGCCCAAGGATATATCTTCCTGTATAGTGAGGTCAGGTGCAGAGATGGTATCATTATATATCTTCTTTTGCTCATATTCATCTGCAATTATCCTGCCATCATCCTTCTTCAATTGTTGGGGAATGGGGATGCAATCAAAGGTTCTGATTTGATTCAGAGTTAGCCTTTGATACCTTCTTCTCCTTGCTTCTGCGTCATCTTCGCAGTCAGCCCAGAAGTCCTCTAGGTGCCTCTGATGAATAGGCTTTCCTATTATCTTTTGCATCCTGCCGTAAGGATCATATGGTCTTGTTAGTGGAAAAGGCTGCAGATTCATTTTATTTAGGGTGACCATCACCTTCTTTATATTGTCTGAATCGGGGCACATATAGCAGCCAATGCTGACTAGGAACAAAATTGGTGGCAGCTTCTTGGTGTCCTTGTATATTTTTATCATCGTGGAGCCCTACCTAATGAACTCCATTAGTATTACTGCATCAGTGGGATACCTCGGCAACATTAAAGGATGCCCCTCAAAACCTTCAATTCTGATATACGAAAAGGTGACAAACTGTATATACCAGGCTCCATGCCTGTAAACTATCTCTTGAGCCTCCATGCTCAATCTCTTTGTTTTGTCCTCCTCCATGGTCGTCACCAGATGCATGGAGAATGCATCATTGACCAGTTTGTAATCTTTGAGGTAATTGGCTCTTTGCAGCTGGGGATGATGATCCCAGATATGCACAGCATTAGTGCCTGTAAGCTTTCCGTCTGTAACTAAAGCATCAAAAGTGCCTTTGTAAGCACAGGAATAAACAATATATGATGACATATAGAATACACAATTTGAACCTCCAATGTTCATTAGCTGCTCATGCAGAGCATCACTTATTAGCTGGCCCCATAGTGGCTTGATATCTGAATACAAGCACATCATGATTATTCCATACATCCAATCCCTGAAACTACCAGCATCAGGCTAGCCTGTTACTCTGTTCAGGAGTGCAATCATATACTGATATTCATTAGTAAAATCATACTTAAATAGGTGCACAGGAAGTTTGGCTGCTGCAGGATATGTGTTGTTCTCAGCCCGCCATTGATACATGTTATTCCTAGCCTGCTTTTTATTGTTTTCATATTCTTTTTCTGACTTCTTCAGGTCTACGCTTTTGACCTTGCTGCCCAGCGGCAATCCAAATGTCTAAGAGAGACCCTTGATGGATAGATCCACATATATCCTCCCATGTTTCATCACTTGCCTGGTTTCTGGGTTATGATTCCTGGCACACTCGATGACTAGCTCCGGAGATTCCATAGAGTATGGAAAACTGGCAGTGTTCCACATTCTGGATACAAATACTGCATCCAGCACTAGACTCTTGTCATTCCCATCATTCAGCCTAGCTGACCAGGCCTCCAAATTGGTGCTCCCCTGATGGGTATCTATAATTGCTCTGTATTTAAACAGGACGCCCCTCTGAGAAGAGAACATGGGCCTACTGAATTCTTCCTGACACTTAACTAACCTCTTGTCAGCCATGAGTACCTACAATTAACAAAATCTCATCTCACAACGGGTATACATATGTATGCATATTGCAATTAACTTCATAAATCACCATGCCTACTACATCTTTTCAACATTACTTAATCATATGGATGCATAAACCAGAACTTACATCATCATACCTGAATAAAAAACAACATGATGAGGGCTTCATTTACTTACCTGGTTATGCAGATTTCTCTTTTATACCAGTGGGCTGCTAACAATGCTCTTAATCCAACTGATGATCCCACACTTCCTTCTGTCTGTGAGCTCAAATCGTGCAACTATCACCTGTATGAGTATATGGAAGCTGGTGCTCTGTAAAATAATTTTATCGCAAGGTAAATGTAAAAATGATGGTTGAATTACCTTTTAACCTTGCAATTAGGGTAAATTTAGGGCAACTCTGACAAATTAGATTGTATTCATTGATTATCCATGCGAAAACGCAGGATCTCGCCAGGTGTTTCATCAGGTTCCGGGGTCAGCGGGAACCACCTACCATGTCTGCGTGCATTAAATGATAATAGCGGCAATGAGAGTGGGGGATATCCATATGACAGGATATCATGAAGGCAGGATGATATTCACAAATATTGGGTTGAGTTTCAATGTCATCCTCCTCCATCAAATTGGAATAGTTATCGCGACAAGATTCAGGTGACAAAAGCACCTTTTGGTTATGTTTAGTACCTCAGGAGGATATTTCGATGTATCGAGTGATGTTTCAAATATGATGATGATAGGACAAACTTGCATGTCTCTCTTTTGGAATATTAGGATGACATCATCTTGATATTCATTCTTTGTATCAGAAAGGCATCATGACATCATCGTCATGTTATGTGAACATGATCATGTTTAGAAAATATCCTGTCGAAATGTAAATGTGATGATGATGTCATCGTCATGTTTGTTTCTTCGTTTATCAGATTTGGATGACGTCATCAAGATATTAGCTTATGGTGATATTTCGCGTCAGGAAGATATTAAGAAATATCAGGTTACATTTAGAAATATGACGCCCGCGATATATAAGACTGTTTGACGGGGAAGATTTACTACCACTTAAGGTTGACGCCCGGATGTTTGGACCGCATGACTTATCGGGTGATATACCAAGATTAGGATGATCTTCAACAACATGACTAATGTTATAAAAAATATGATCCTCCTCTTGCAAATATCAGGTTTGACCAAAACTTTGATTGTTCATAACTCTCACATCCTGATGAATATCAAGGTGATGTAAAAGGCAATCCTGCATGGAATTTAACACTCTTTCCAAATATAAGGTCATAGAAATGAAATACGAATTTTGACAAACTGACCTCATGATGATGACTTACCTTATCCTAACTCTACATGATGATGCACATGACTCACTTTTATCAAACCGCCAAAAAGCAGACAACACCTACCAAGCCAAAAAGTTGGGTCCCTGTTTTGCCAAGTCAAAATGGGGCATGTTGTGTAACCACACAACAACTTGCCACCAAAGAAAACAAACAAATTCCAATGATTCAAGTGATGTGATCAGGTTCAACTATAGTATTCTAATTCTGTCTAAGCATAGGCATCATGATCTTTTGATTGATAAAATTTCATCATGGCAACAATGCTAACAAAGGATCAGGTGTGTGCTTATGATTAATTATCCTCATCTTGAAAGCAAGTTGAAAACATAAGTAACTGTTGTTAAACTACATAGTTGGAGATCATCCCTCACAGCCAACCTGGATAGAACCTTGCTGCCAGTAGGCGTCTATAGCCCCGGCAAGGATATCTATACAATCTCCCTAAGTAGAGCCCCACTGCCAGTAGGCGTCTATAGCCCCGGTAGAGTTACTTAGATGGCCTAATATAATTATTTGTATTTTTTTTTATGTATCTGATATCATCATGTCAGCTCATTTGTATAAGGTATAGTCACTTATAGCTTTAGGTTGGAGATTATATTGGTAGCAAGGGAGTCCCTTTAGATTTTTCACTTAACACTTATACTTGTGTGTTCAACAAACCCAAGGTTGTTAGGTGTTTCATTGTGATTGATTCACTTTGACCAAAGAAAAGGCACCATAATGAAAAGATATCACAAACCTAATCATGATTACTTCTTAGGATGAATCATAACCTATATCTAAATGTGATCTCATTACTTGAATCCTAACAATTTAGTTATTTTCTGGGGTGATGAAGTGCATCATTTTGACTAACCAGAACAAGGTCTCAACCAACAAAACAAAACAAGCAAAACAAACAAACTGTACAAACAACTATACAAATATACAATATGATACATATGACTGTCATAAAATCATTTAGGCCTGGAAATAATGTTTGAGGAATTGTCCATTGATTGGCAATGGGACATCCTCACCTGTCAGGTTCTTAAGCCTATAAGTGTTGTTTCCTAATATCTCAAAAATTTGGAAGGGACCTATCCATAATCTATCAAACTTACCATGGTCACCTTTCCTCTCATGGGCTTTATCCCACATCAGGACTAAATCAGATATCTTGAAAGCTTTAACTCTGGCTCTCTTGTCAAACCAGCGTTTGACAACAGCCTGATGTTTTGTAAATTGGTCAATTGCTTGACTCCTTTTTTCTTCCAAGTGCATCAACTGAAGCAACCTAACTTCTTGCTTATTGTCTATGCCTAGGTATTCTTGGGCAAACTGTAGAGTAGGAATTTTTAAGTTTACAGGGAGGATGGGATCCACCCCATATACTAGTTGGAAAGGCGAGTTTCCTAATGTAGTTTTTATTCTAGTTCTGTCAACCCATAAGGCATACCTTAGAAATGAGTTCCATTCCCTAGGGTTCTTCTCTATTAATTTTCTTATGATACTCAACAAATTTTTATTGGTGGATTCTGCTAATCCATTCCCTTAAGGATAATAGTTGGATGAAAACTTAAGTATAATCCCATGATCAAAAGCCCAACTTGATAACTTGGTGGAAGTGAAAGCAGAACCATTATCACTTACCAAAGCATAAGGAGTTCCATACCTAGTGACAATGTTGCTCTCCAGAAATTTAATGACATCATCTGCAGTACAAGTTTTACTACTAATAGCCTCAGTCCATCTAGTACAATAGTCAGTAATTGTTAGGACATACCTATGGCCTGAAGAGGATGGAGGATTGATTGGTCCTATGAAGTCCATGCCCCACTGTGCAAATGGGCGCTCTTCCATTACTGGCTGCAAGGGTTGTGCAGCATATCTCTCTCTATTGGCGGCAACCTGACAAATATGACAACATTTAACATGATTAGCCGTGTCTTTAAAAATTGTAGGCTAGTAATATCCTACTCTGAGGATTGCACGTGTTGTGGCCAAGGCTGATCCATGTGTCATTCCAAACTTGTCATGTAGTTCTGACAGGACTTTATTTGCTTCTAGCTTCTCTAAGCATCTCAGGTATATTCCTTCATAATTCTTCTTGAATAGGGTTCCTCCCTTCATCATATACTTTTGGGATCTTATCTTTAAGGCTCTTCTCTGTGAAGCTTGCATTCTTGATGGACATCTTCCAGTAATCAGGATGTGCTTGATATCTGCATACCATTCTCTATTATCCTCTTCATTAATAACATACTACTGACTGGTGATGTTTGGGTCAATTTCAGATATCATTTGACTCAGAGCTTGTCCTCTTACCAGCTTCATTGGTGTAATTTCCATGTCATACTCTTGTAATACAGTAATCCATTTAGCTCTTTTTTCACCAGGCTCACTCTGCATCAGTAGCATCTTCACTGCTACATCAAGTACTACAGCAATCACTTTGCTTCTTAGTATGTAGTGTCTAAATTTCTTTACTACTATGACCAATGCTAGTGCCTGTCTCTCAACATCTACATATCTTAGTTCAGCATCCCTGAAAGGACAACTCATGAAAGCAATTGGTTTCTCTTCTTTCTCTTCATTTCTTTGAGTTAACACTGCTGCAGAGGTATGTTCTGAAGCAAATGAATAGATGTAGAAATCCCTTGTGTAATCTAGACTAATGAGGACAGGGGCATCTGAAATGGCTTTCTTTATATCTTCAAATGTAGCCTTGGCTTCTGGTGTCCACTCAATTTGTGCATCTTTTTTCAACATGGCATTTAACGGTCTGACAATCTCAGCAAAGCCGGTGATGAACTTCCTCACAAAGTTTATCTTACCAAAGTAAGATTTAAGTTCTTTTTTGCTTCCTGGAAGTTGTAACTTCATAATAGACTCCACCCTGTCAGGATCAATGATAATTCCATCTTCTGTGATTAGGTGGCCTAGTAACTTTCCTGTTGTCACCCCAAATATGCACTTCTTGGGATTCAAAGATATTCCGTACTCTTCGCACTTCTTTAGTACACTTCTAAGATCAGTGACATGATTCCCCCTTTCCTTGGAGAATACTGTCAAGTCATCCATGTAGATGACTATACATTTTCCTATTAAGCCTCTGAAGGCTATGTCCATTGCTCGCTGGAATGTAGCTCCAGCATTTATAAGTCTGAATGGCATACGTCTATATGCAAATATCCCCCACTTTGTGGTGAAGGTAGTTTTCAATCTGTCACTTTTATCAACCATTACCTGGTTGATCCTAAAAAGCCATCCAAAAAGGACATCATTTTGGCTCCATTTACAATCTGCAAAACTTCATCTAGTGAGGGTAAAGGATAATTATCTTTTTCAGATGCTCTGTTCAGATTCCTAAAATCTACACATAACCTGATGTCTCCATTCTTCTTTCTAACTGGCACGAGATTTGCCACCCAAGTGGAGTGCCTCACAGGAAATATTATCCTGGCATTTAACAATTTCTTGACTTCTTCAAGAATTATTGGTTCAAGCAAAGCATTGACTGGCCTCTACTTCTGTCTGAAAGGTTTAGCATCTGGTTTGAGAGGTCTAGTATGAGTTATGATAGATGTGTCATATGTCTTTAGTTCATCATAAGTCCATGCAATCACATGTATGTAATCTTTGAGGGCCTGATTTATTCCTTCTAACTCTTCTGATGTGCAAACCTTACCTATCAAGACATTTTTCTCGTCCTCATTTTGTCCAATAGTCACTTGTGAATATTGACCTCCATCTGCCTTAGGAAGATCCTTCTGTATAAGCATATTATCCAAATCAAAAGCTCTTTCCAATTCAATCATACCTTTGGGAATCCTATTGCTAGGCAATTCTAATATTTCATCTTCTTCCCAGACATGATCTTCCATACCATTCTTATCTATGATTTGAGCATCAAATACATCTCTGTTTGAGATGAAATCCAAAATGTGCTGATCATCATCAAACACCTAGAGGTTGGTCACATTATCAGGTATTGAAGGTACTGACACCAGTTCTACTGAAAATCTCTTTAGACTGGATATAGATAGTGGCTCCAATGTGTTGGCAGCTTGGGCAAGTGCATCTACCTTATGGTTTTGTTCAAGGTGTCAAAGTCCTCAATCAGGTCCCACACATGATGTTTGTAGTTGGATAGCTTCCTGTAGTTACATGAGTAAATTCCTCTTACTTGCCTCACAACTAGTTCTGAATCTCCGAAGACATGTAGAATCTTTACTTTTTTCTTATGAGCAAACAGTATCCCATGAATCAGAGCCTCATACTCTACTATATTGTTCGTATAGGGGAACTGTAATCTGTAGGCTGCCAGATAGTATTTTCCTGATGGATCAATGAGATCGATTCTTACCCCAGCACCTTGCTTGGATTTGGATCCATCAAACCTTAAGATCCAGGGTTTATCTTCAGCAGGACGTTTAGCTGAAGTTTCTTTTCCTTTTACAGCTTTGGCTACTGCTCCGCCTGATATCCACTTTAACTTAAGGATGTCATCATTCTCAAGTTTCTTCTTTCCTTTCTCTTGTGAGCCTGATGGCTTTTCTACTTTCTCTTTCACTTCAGCAGGAGGATGACCTTCTGGATCTGTAGCCGTATACTTTTTCAAAATGTGTAAACATAATGAATAGGTTGTTTCTGAGTGAGGTGCCTCATGCAACCTACACCAACCTTTAATTAAGACCTCCTGGGGAGATTTATGCTGTCGCGTCATCTTCTCTATTTCTTTTACTAGAAATTCTTCAAACTTAGTCAGCTTACTACCTTTGTCTTCATCAGACAATTCATAATCTGGCTCCATAAAATAATCACTCCCAGGGGTGATCTTTTCTTTCTTTTTATCATTCATCTGGTCAAACACCAGAACTTCATCTGTTTTCAGGATATGATCCTCATCCTGATCTGTCAGCTCCTCTGTTCCTACAGAAGACAGGTAAGAATTAGTATCATCGTCATCATCAAATGTAGCATTTACCTCAGAATATGATGATGATGTCTCACTACATGTTTGCTCCAGCATCATCATATCTAAGCATGTTTCGCAAGTCTTTTCTAAATGTGCTTCATCGTGTAATCTACACCATCCATCAATCAAAATATCATTAGTAGGTATATTTAACAATTGACAACATTTTACCTGATTAGTCAGATGTATCTCAAAGTCTTTGAAGCGATCTATTTCAATCTCATTATCAGGATTATTATCAAGTTCTACAACTAGCATGTCCTCCTGATGATCATCATGATGATGATGATGAAGATCGAGCATCAGGATCTCTTCTATTTTGACAGTCTATGGCCTGATGCAGTAAACTCCAGGCTCTACATCTACGTACATGATCTCATTTGTTCTTTTGTACTCAGTGATCATATGCTTCATTCTCGGCTCAGCATCAATCCTGATCTGGTTAGGTATACCCTTCCATGGTAACCACATGTGACTGAAATCTATGGACATATATCCATTAAGCATTTTGGACCAGTCTCAGTTGAGCAACATCCCATAAGTATCAGGTATGTCAACTACCTGAATGTCAATGTAATACTGGATCCGAGGATCTGATGCTAGTTGCATGTGGATATGAGTTAACTCCCCTACTACACTTACTTCCATTTTGTCCAGCTGTGTCACTTTTTTAAGGGATTTAGCAGGATGTAATCCTAAGGCATTACATATTGACAAGGGCATGACATTCATGGAGGCCCCTAAATCAACCAAACAGTCGTGCAGGTTCTTACTAAACATTCTTATGGTGAGGAGGAATGGAGGTGATTCAGTTTTGTCTTTATACAAAGTCATGTGAGAGGTTTCTGCAGCTTGGACTGTAGCTGACACTTTAGGCTTGATAATATTATCCCTAGCAACATGATCTTTGCCACTGGATTGACTTGAAAGATGACCATCCTCTTTAGGAGTAGGATCATCTAGTGACTTCATGAATGTTTTTTTGATTATAGGAGTTTTCAGTAACTCAGACAAGGACAGGCTGATCTTAATTTTCTTCATTTCATCCGCGAGATAATTGACCAACGTGTCAAATTCATGAGGTGCATTTACAACCTTTGATCCTGTGTTCTGAGGTGACAAGTATTGAGCATTGACCTTGGGGAACCTAGGGTTATTGCTAGCTTTAGGATCCGGAGGTGTGTTGAAGTTGTTTGGAGGTAGAGATGATGTGAATGGACCAGTAGGTCTGTTGGCATTACTCCTCAAGTTATAATTATGCTTACCAGGATATTGCTGCTGGTATGCATGCACTTCCTCATGTTCTCTTGCAAGCTCATTTTCATCCTCAAAGGGGAAAACATAATTTGTTTCAAAAGTTAAGGTAGATTCCTCACTTGTCTGGTTATAACTCTGATGAGGTTGATTAGTATAAGCTTCCAGCACAAAAGTTGAGTCATATCCACAAGGAACAATCTCATTTCCTTCTGCCTAAGGTGGATTTCCAGAAGTGTTAGACACTTCAGTTTGAAAGATGCTAGCAGCAATCCTAAATTGTGGACAGTCTAATTCTGCATGTACATTTGTATTGTGGATCCTACACCAATTAGTAAGGGCTGCCTCAGCCAGATTGACTCTAGTAGTCTGTTTGGCTTCACTTGGAGGCTAATTGTCTAGGGGTGATGGTAATGAGCCATTATTTGGCCTAGAGTTCCATACTCTGGGCTGTCTATGAGGATTATTGTTATTTCCACCAATATTATTGAAATTATTGGTGTTATATCCTCTGTCAGGGTAATTTGGTCTATCATTGGAATAATTTCTATTCTGGTTTGACTGGGAATAAAAACCTTGATTTCTCAAGAAATTTCTTTAATTTCCTCCTTTTTCTTCTTGAGCTTTGGTCACCACATTTTCAGTTTGAGGCTTGAAGAAAGAGGTTCCATGGTTATTGTTGGATAGATCAACACCCTGAGGTGCCTGAGCTTGTGCAGGATACTGCAGCAACTGGCCATTTCCATTAGGAGGAAGCATAATACTTAGTGGAGGTACTTGCAAAGGTGCAGGTATGACTGCTGGGGGTATCACTGCTCCATTAGGATATTGTGTAGGATACGGTGAAGAATATGATGCAGGATATTGTGAATGTATACCAGGCAAAGTAGGGAATACCATATTTGGAGTAGGAGCAGGTATCAACTACTGATTTACCTGTATGGCTTCTTGAAATGCCAAAGCTAAGGTTGTAATTTGGGGATGTGTCCTCCTTATGAACATGGAAGTCAAAGGATCTAAAACTGAGTAATAAATGCTCCTTGCAGCTTCATCAGACACAGTATAAGGAGTGACCACTCTGGACAACATTTTCTGAAACCTAGCATTGAAATTGGCAATCGGCTCATTTTCAAATCTCTTGATAGTGACAAATAAATGATAGTTTATTGAGGGATCGACTGGAACTTTGAATCTATCAAGAAAAGCCTTTTCTAGTAAGGCCCAGGAATCAACAGAACCCTGACCAAGACTAATGAACCAATTATAAGCTTCTTCCCCTAAGGAAAAAGGAAATAATCTGCACACCACATCTTGATGTTCTATTCTAGCTCTGCAGCAAGCTTCCTTAAAGGTCCTGATATGATCTTCAGCATCTTGGTAAGGATGATATTTTGGACAAAGTTTGTCCGGATTCTTTGGTAACTCATGATATGCAATAAAGGTCAAAGGTGACTCTGTTGCAAAGAAAGATATTGCAACCGGAGGAGGTTGAGCTGGTGGTGCAGCTGGCTGAGGTTGAATTAAAAGTACACCTTGAGGCTGAATAGGAGGTGTCACAGATATCCTAGAAGGTATTTGTAAACCAACAGGAGTTACAGAAGAAGGTTCTGGTGAAGCCCCTGATGCACAAGACCCTAGAGTATGATGAATGTCCACAGTTCTAGGCCTGAAACCTCTAACAGGAAATTCTTCAAAATCTCCACTAGATCTAGACCTAGTATTTATCCTGTGAGCTAGGATTTCTCAATTTTGAGATAAATTGGTTGAAACTTTGCAAATATTGGCTAGATTTCACCGGATGAGGTGATATTTGCGGTCAGATGACTGATCAGATTGGATATTTATGAAATATTTGCGAAGATACTGCAAATATGAAAGGATATTTGAGGTATAATGACCCCTAGCATGTGATCTCAAGTTTCTAAGGCCTAAATTCTTCAAAGCTTAAACAAATTTATGTATCTTTGGCTGATATTTGTGAATTCAGAATGATTACCATAAAGCTTGCAATATTTATGTTAAATCTAAAAATCTTTACACAGAATGAGCATCCACGAGCTTGCTACAGTAAATATTTGCGTAATATTTGAAATTCACAGACGATTCGAGGTTACCTTACTCTCTGCATCATCAAACCTGAAAATAATGATGATGAGCATAGTATTCCAGATCGTCCCTCCTTCTAGCGCCAATTTATGTTGGTTATGATGTTAGTCATAAACAAGCATAGAATAAAAGTACACATTAACCTTTATTCATCTTGAAAGATATGATGAATTCAAAGAATTCATGATCCCAAGTATCTGGTGATTAGGTCTTAATCGTCTGAAGTCACTCAGAGGTTAATGTGAGTTGCTGTTTCCATTTTGGGGCCTTACGTGAAAGTTCAACATCATCATGACACTCCTACAAAAATTCTTTACAGAGAAGTCATATTATACAGTTATTTGGTGAAAAGATGCAGAAATACTTTAATGTTTGCATGATATTTTCAATTGTGCATGCTTTGTATTCAAATATGCTAAATATTTGCAATTATCTACGAGATGTTTGCATATCTGTGTTATTTGCTTAAGATCATCAATTATTTGCAGTTATGAGGATGAAACGCTCTGAAATTTAAAAGAAAATGAAGAAATGCTTCTAATTAAAGTTGAACCTTTAGCTTTTGAACCACAGGTATATTAGATACTATCATGAAGAGAAGAAAACCAATCCACATTTTCACCAGGACATTCCACAGCTAGATATAGTTGATGCTAACTTCAAAGGAATTTGTATGAAGACAACACATGTAAGTAGACATGCACTCCAAGGGACGCAACAAATCACCACATATATCCAGAATTCATACACTGATTACTCAAGATTTACTATGAATTGTAATCGACACAGTCTTCTCATTCATTAAGCATGCAAAAATATAAATGTATACAAAAACTTTGAAATGAGCTCTGAATGTTTTAGCAGATGGATTTCAATTAAGTTTTGATGTTTACAATGAGGCATTCCATCACCTTTTAAAGAACAAGGTGAGGAATCCGTTACAAAAAGATCCATGATCTTGATTTATCAATACACATCTACGGTCATCATTCTCTTGACTTTGTCAACCTCTACAAAAATGGCACAAGTTGCTAGCTGGCAACTATCTGGACTACTTACGCTGTCCCCTTATGGAGTATCCTCATCATGCTCCTCATCTGATTCATGTGGATCATCATCATGTGCATCGCTCCCTGAACTTTCATTATCCTGATGATGATGATGCCACATATGAGGCTGCATGGTGCTCTGGACTTGTTCATATGACTGCACAATTAGGTCTATTGCTCTGCCGTCTTGAGTTTTTGCTTTGATGATGGCGTGTTTGTGTGCCTCATATTTATTTCTACTACTATCCAGTTTGTCTTTCCTGTCCTGCAGTGTCTCATTGTATTTCTCCATCTTGACCTTAATTCTCATTATTTTATTTATAACTTCTTCCGTCAAGTGGACAAGTGGCCCATCTACCTCTAATTGGAAGTTATTGTGTAGAGCTTTGATGGCAGACTCTTCATCTTGATTTTTTGTTTTTCCTTCCACTTTTCCTTCCAATGTTTTTAATATTTCTGCCTCTTTAGCCATCAAATCATGTAACTTCATGCTGATATCTCTCAACTTATTATTGCATCTTCTGAGCACTCCACATTCAAACTGAATGTCTTTATACTAGACGTCCACCAATAATGTGGTATGGCTATTCAGTACCTGCTTACTGATAAGCAGTTGAGGATTTATCCTCTTTATTTCTCCTAGGAGATTTAATACCTTTTCCAATTTGTAGGACCTTTTCCCTGTCTACATTTGCAATTTATCTACTTTGGTCCTGGAGTCACTGAGAATGCTCCATCTCTTCAAGGAGGCCTTTACCATTTCTTCTGCATCATCCAATGTAGATGACATCCATCTCCTTATCACAGATGCCTCATGTTTCATGAGGTCTAGTTTATTTACTTCCTCTTGAGAAATAGCAGTCAATGGGACTGCATGTTCAGTTGTAGTAACATCAGGATTAATCAACCTCCTTATGTAGGTATGCAACTGAGCAATGTGCTCTTTGTGTTGCTTATTTTTCTCCTTCTCTCTTTTTACCTTTTGAATTAAAGAATCAATTATGTCTTTGCCCTCTTGACCTTCTTGGTCCTCATTGGCAAAACCTAGATCCATTGTGCTAATTTGGAATTCATCTAAGGTAATTTTACCTTTTTCTTTCTCCACCGTAGGTATTGCAATTTGTGCGGTCCTCCTCCCGATTGCTGGATCTCTCTTGATGGCCGAAGTCATTCTGGCCTTCCTTTTAGGCTTCATTATATCCCTGGAGAACAAGGTGGAGACATCAAATTCTTGGATTTCAAAATCCTCTTCTATATTTACCTCTTTCTCCAACCACGGAGGCACCTGATCATGTTTTTCCGCATCATCATGATGTTCACCTGTGTCTCCTGTTTCTATCAGCAGATGTGGTGGAGATGGTGATTTTCTCATTTCCTCTCCCTGATGCTCACTTCGCTATTGATCCTGTGGCACATTTTCCTGTTGTAGAACTTCCTTCTCTGGAGGAGCATCTTCTTGGTGTGGGGAATCTTGTGGTGCATCTATATGTTGATCATGACGATCATGATCCTTCTCCATCATTACTTCATCTATTTTCAACTCTTCCCCTTGTGGTACATCCACTGCACTGGATACTATGGATTCTGCCTGAGGTGCTGGCGTTTGTTTTGCAGCCATTATTTGTTCCGGGCCTGCACTATCAACCTCTTGTGTTTTGGCAGTAGGATCCTCTATTATTTTCTCCTTTTCATCAGCCTTCATTTCCTGAACCTCTTCTATAGTAGGTTCCGCTAATGTATCCTATGGACCTTGTTGGCCTAATTCCAGAGTATGGCCTTCTGATTCGGCCATCTCTATTTCTTCTGCTAGGTGCCCTTTGTCAGGTGATCCTGTTGGATGTTCAGGCCTTGCATACTGTTTCTCTGTCAAGTCTACAATTACAGGCCTTGTCACTTCTGCAATTAATGTTTCCAGCCCTATTTCCTGATCTACCTGTTCTGCCTCCTCTTGCTTCATTTCTTCCAGTATCGTTTGGACTGGTGGAGGCTTGTGAGGGGTCATGCTTGTTCTAGCAACAAGTGTCTCCATCTTTTGTGCAGCCACCTCTTGTACAACCTCATCATCAGACAAGTTGATTGTCTCGTCTAGCGAGATGTGACCTTCTGCTTGTGTCTGAGAAAATTCTTTCTTCTGTTCCTCTACAAGTTTAGTTTTGAATTGACGATGGTAGGAAGTGGAACATTATGCTGAAGTTCCTTAGGTACTTCACTACCTGCCCCTTGTAACAATGTTGGGGGTTGTCTTATTTCACCTCTCATAGAGGTTCTTTGTTTCTTAGGTGGGGTGGACACCAGCACCTGTGGAGCTTTTCTTTTCCTCCTTATTATTAATGGAGCCTCTTCTTCTTTAGGCTCTTCCTCCATGAGGATATCCTCTTCTCCTGGTTTTCTTGAGGATTGACCCTCCTCTAGGGTCTCAGTGATTCCAGCCTCTGCTGTCTTACTCTTCTTGGACTGTTCTTTCTTTGTCCTTGGAGGGGATGCTGATTCTGATCCAGATCCTGATGCTGCTACCTCCTCAGCGTTGAATACTGCTCTTTCAATGATAACCCCTTTGGGTTCCTTCTCTATTTTCTTGCCCCTTTGGGGTCTTTTGCTCTGTTGTTGCTGTGGAGGTAGCTTATCTCCCTTAGTCTTCCTCTTTTCATTCAGGAAGTCATCATATTCATCCCCAGGAATATCCTGTCCCTTCTTCTTGTTGTCCACTGTAATGGCAACACCTTTCTTCTTCAGTGCCTCTACCTGCTCATCAACCCAAGCTTGAGTTAGTTGTATGGTCCTAGCAATGAAGGGGTCCAAGGATATATCTTCTTGTACAGTGAGGTCAGGTGTAGAGATGGTATCATTATATATCTTCTTTTGCTCATATTCATCTACAATTATCCTGCCATCATCCTTCTTCAATTGTTGGGGAATGGGGATGCAATCAAAGGTTCTGATTTGATTCAGAGTTAGCCTTTGATACCTTCTTCTCCTTGCTTCTGCCTCATCTTCGCAGTCAGCGCAGAAGTCCTCTAGGTGCCTCTGATGAATAGGCTTTCCTATTATCTTTTGCATCCTGCCGTAAGGATCATATGGTCTTGTTAGTGGAAAAGGCTACATATTCATTTTATTTAGGGTGACCATCACCTTATTCATATTGTCTGAATCAGGGCACATATAGCAGCCAATGCTGACTAGGAACAAAATTGGTGGCAACTTCTTGGCGTCCTTGTATATTTTTATCATCGTGGAGCCCTATCTGATGAACTCCATTAGTATTATTGCATCAGTGGGATACCTCGGCAGCATTAAAGGATTCCCCTCAAAACCTTCAATTCTTATATATGAAAAGGTGGCAAACTGTATATATCAGGCTCCATGCCTGTAAACTATCTCTTGAGCCTCCATGCTCAATCTCTTTGTTCTGTCCTCCTCCATGGTCCTCACCAGATGCATGGAGAATGCATCATTGACCAGTTTGTAATCTTTGAGGTAATTGGCTCTTTGCAGCTGGGGATGATGATCCCAGATATGCACAACATTAGTGCCTATAAGCTTTCCGTCTGTAACTAAAGCATCAAAAGTTCCTTTGTAAGCACAGGAATAAACAATATATGATGACATATAGAATACACAATTTGAACCTCCAAGGTTCATCAGCTGCTCATGCAGAGCATCACTTATTAGCTAGCCCCATAGTGGCTTGATATCTGAATACAAGCACATCATGATTATTCCATACATCTAATCCCTAAAACTACCAGCATCAGGCTGCCTTGTTACTCTGTTTAGGAGTGCAATCATTTACTGATATTCGTCAGCAAAATCATACTTAAACAGGTGCACAGGAAGTTTGGCTGCCGCAGGATATGTGCTATTCTCAGCCCACCATTGATACATGTTCTTCCTAGCTTGCTTTTTATTATTTTCATATTCTTTTTCTAACTTCTTCAGGTCTATACTTTTGACCTTGCTACCCAGCGGCAATCCAAATGTCTGGGAGAGACCCCTAATGGATAGGTCTGCATATATCCTCCCATGTTTCATCACTTCCCTGGTTTCTAGGTTATAATTCCTAGTACACTTGATGACTAGCTTCAGAGATTCCATAGAGTATGGAAAACTGGCAGCGTTCCACATTCCGGATACGAATACTGCATCCAGCACTGGACTCTTGTCATTCCCATCATTCATCCTAGCTGACCAGGCCTCCAAATTGGTGCTCCCCTGATGGGTATCTATAATTGCTCCGTATTTAAACAGGATGCCCCTCTGAGAAGAGAACATGGGCCTACTGAATTCTTCCTGACACTTAACTAACCTCTTGTTAGCCATGAGTACCTACAATTAACAAAATCCCATCTCACAATGGGTATACATATGTATGCATATTGCAATTAACTTCATAAATCACCATGCCTACTACATCTTTTCAACATTACTTAATCATATGGATGCATAAACCAGAACTTACATCATCATACCTAAATAAAAAACAACATGATGAGGGCTTCATTTACTTACCTGGTTATGCAGATTTCTCTTTTATACCAGTGGGTTGCTAACAACGCTCTTAATCCAACTGTTGATCCTGCACTTCCTTCTATCTATGAGCTCAAATTGTGCAACTATCACCTGTATGATTATATGGAAGTTGGTGCTCTGTAAAATAATTTTATCGCAAGGTAAATGTAAAAATGATGGTTGAATTACCTTTTAACCTTGCAATTAGGGTAAATTTAGGGTAACTCTGACAAATTAGATTGTATTCATTGATTATTCGCGCGAAAACGCAGGATCTCGCCATGTGTTTCATTGGGTTCCGGGGTCGGCGGGAACCACCTACCATGTCTACGCGCATTAAATGATAATGGCGGCAATGGGAGTGGGGGATATCAATATGATAGGATATCATGAAGGCAGGATGATATTCGCAAATATCGGGTCGAGTTTCAATGTCATCCTCCTCCATCAAATTGGAATACTTATCGCGACAAGATTCAGGTGACAAAAGCACCTTTTGGTTATGTTTAGTACCTCAGGAGGATATTTCGATGTATCGGGTGATGTTTCAAATATGATGATGATGGGACAAACTTGCATGTCTCTCTTTTGGAATATCAGGATGATGTCATCTTGATATTCGTTCTTTGTATCGGAAAGGCATCATGACGTCATCATCATGTTATGCGAACATGATCATGTTTAGAAAATATCCTGTCGAAATGTAAATGTGATGATGATGTCATCATCATGTTAGTTTCTTCATTTATCATATTTGGATGATGTCATTAGGATATTGGCTTATGGTGATATTTCGCATCAGGAAGATATTAAGAAATATCGGGTTACATTTGGAAATATGACGCCCACGATATATAAGACTGTTTGACGGGGAAGATTTACTACCACTTAAGGTTGATGTCCGGATATCTGGACCACATGACTTATCGGGTGATATACCAAGATCAGGATGATCTTCGACAACATGACTGAGGTTATAAAAAATATAATCCTCCTCTTGCGAATATCAGGTTTGACCAAAACTTTGACTGTTCATAACTCTCACATCCTGATGAATATTAGGGTGATGTAAAAAGCAATCCTGCATGGAATTTAATGCTCTTTCCAAATATAAGGTCATAGAAATGAAATACGAATTTTGATAAACTGACCTCATGATGATGACTTACCTTATCCTGACTCTACATGATGATGCACATGACTCACTTTTACCAAACCGCCAGAAAGTAGACAACACAAGCCAAGCCAAAAAGTTGGGTCCCTGTTTTGCCAAGTCAAAATGGGGCGTGTTGTGTAACCACACAACAAGCATCCACTATCAATGACCCAATCATCCTTTTCTTCAACTTGGGTAGCCAAAGCTCTTTCTACAATTTTATGATTAACAGATTCAGAGGGTATTGGATATTCTTCCTTGATGGTAATAAACACCCAGTCACTTCTGGATTTGTTTCCTATTTCTGATTCATCATCTGTTACTCCATCATCATCATCTTCATGAACATAGTAACATTTCTTTTGGAACCTTGATCTATTAGGATCTGACCTTGAAAATCTTTCCAGACACCTTGAGGCAAAATGACCAATCTTATTGTAGTTAAAACACTTAAAAGGTAATTTCCCTTCATACTTACCAGATCCTCTTGGAAGTCTTTTTGCAATAAGGGCTTCAAGTTGAGCAGCTTCTGCTTCATCTTCTTCTAGGTCTTTTCTTGCTTTCTCATACCATGATAGTTTCTTTGAAGAGTTCTCTCCCGGATCAAACTTTTGTTTTCATTTAACAAAGACACTAGCTTTGAATGCAGATTCAATCTTGGGGGGGCATCTCCAAACTCAGTCAATTCAAATGTAGTTAATTTACCAACCAATTGATCTCTTGTGATACTTGAAATAGATCTGAATTCTTCAATAGTAGCAACCTTATACTTGTAAGAATCAAGAAGGGACCTGAGAACTTTACCAATAATCTCATCTTCATCCAAGACTCCACCAGCACATCTAATACCACAAACAAGCTCATTTACTCTTGGCATAAATGTAGTGATATTTTCATCTTCTCTCATCTTCAGATTTTCAAATTTTCCTTTCAGACTTTGTAGCTTGGCATATTTAACATACTTGTCTCCTTCATGGAGAAGTTCTAGTTTTTCCCAAATCTCAAAAGCAATTTGTAGGTTAACAACATTTGTCAGCTCTAAATCAGACAAGGCACTTAGAAGAGCTTCTTTAGTCCACAGATTGTTTTCAACATATCTGATTTCATTTATAGATTTCAGACCATTCTGTGGAGGAGTATACTTCTTTGAAGCCATGATCCAATACTACATTCCCATACATTGCAAGTGACATTCCATGTGACTTTTCCAAAGAGTGAAATTGGTTCCATCAAACCTTAGACTATCCTTCTTGTAGGATGACATCCTGGATCTCCTCAAGTGGTTAAGCTCTTTTAGAGGAACTTATCTCTGATACCAATTGTTAGATTAAGGACAAACAACTGAGAGGGGGGGTGAATCAATTCTCCAAAACTTTCTTCCAATTAATCACTTAAATTCTTTTCTTCATTCAGCAGCATAATAATAAATCAATCATGGAAATGTAATGCAACAATTCAAGAGCATAAACACATTAACACATATGACACCAAGATTTTTGAAGTGGAAAACTGGGTTAAGGGAAAAACCGCGAGGTGACTAACCCAAGATTGTATTATCTATTAAAAGAATAGAAAGAACAAAATGGCACATGCCAATTAGGGCTCACTACCTGAGCACACTGCTCACAAGAGGCCCACTGCCTATAGGAGACACACTATCTACAGAAGAATAAGTATTACATCCTTGAATTGAAGAATAGCATCTTCACCATGCTTGAGTCAGTTCCATTTAAGCTCAATACTTCTGCTCTGCCTTTCACTTTCCTCCTCTCTACCACACTCACATCTCCACAAGATACTTTTGAAATGACTTTATAACTCCTTATTTATACAAGACATCAACTTAGGAATAATCATCCAAGTCGGCATACATTACAGAGTAAATACATAAAAGCAACATGACTAGTTACAAAAAGACTTCACGCAGATCAACACACTGTCAACCACACAAATCTGAGACTTCAATATTCCTTTAGGAACACACCATTCTTCACAGAACATCTCCAAGATCATCCACAAGATGTGTAACTCATCTGGTCGGCCAAACTTAGGAAGAACATCATCATTTGGAAGTAAATCTTCAATTACGAGCTCAATCTTCAATGTGGACCACCAACATGAATTGGACACAATCCAAAGACCTCCACAAGCTTGCCTAGATCACCAAGAACATCCACACCACTTCTGCTTACTGAAATCATTTTCTCCTTCATTTAGAACCTCAAGAGCACAGTCTGTCATCACTGTCATATTGGAATAGATGCTTGTGGATCTCTAGACCATGAACCAATTGAGTTGTCACTTCACATTGACTTCCTAAACACTCCACCAAATCCGTAGAACAGGATATTGCATTTTTGGATCTCACTAGAGCTATCTGTATCACTCTGTCACCTCTAAACATCTTGCAAAACTGGTTTTACTTAAGTGGTCATAACTTATTCAGATCTTCATGTGGACCTCTGAGATCTTTGCTAGATTATCTTAAGACACATATATACAAACTCTTTGCAGCACATCCTTTGATCTTCATCTTAGCTAGGATCTTTGCCTCACTGTCTTCACTATTCTTCTCTATTCTTGATTAGGACTAATTTTCTCAATATCCTCAGCACACAACTCATCCAATCCTTATCATCAATGTAACAAGAGTATGTTGACATCAATGACAACACTGGTTAGGCCCATACTTGCAACAACCTATGGTAACCAGGTACAAGTTGAGTAAAGATGATGACTCCCCTAAACCAAATCAGAAAAGGTATAGATCAATGATTGAAGGACTACTATATCTGACTCAGACCAGACCTAATATTATGAATGCAGTTGAACTTGTTGCTAGATTTCAAGCTTATCCTAAAGAATCCCATGTGGTAGCATTTAAGAGAATATTTAGATATCTCAAGGAAATAATTGACTATGGCTTGTGGTATCCAAAGGACAATGACTTCACTCTTCTTGCATATAATGATGCTAATTGGGAAGGAGATGTGGATGACAGGAAAAGTACTAGTGGTGGTGCATTCTTCTTGGGAAGAAGATTGGTTTCTTGGTTGAGCAAAAAGCAAGAGGCAATATCTCTGTCTACTGCAGAAGCAGAGTACATAGCAGGATCAAGTAATTGTACTCAAGTTTTGTGGATGAAGCAAATGTTGAAGGATAGCAGAGTTGTATTTGAGGAGCCTATTACAATCTTCTATGATAATTCAAGTGCAATTAACATCTCCAAGAATCTGGTGTTGCATTCAAAGACAAAACACATATCCATCAAGTTTCATTTCTTGAGAGAGAAAGTTAATGATAATGAAGTCAGATTGGAGTTTGTCTCTTCAAAGGATCAAATTGTAGATATATTCACCAAGCCTCTACCTAAGGATACTTTTGAGTATCTTAGAGAGAAGTTAGGGGTTATTGCCCCTCCTAATTAGAACTAAAGATGCACTAGGATGCATCAATCAGGTAGAACACACAGTCATCTTATGATCTAGATTGGTGATAAGAAGATACTACTCAAGGGATTAGTCAGTATACAAGTTAATTGAAACACTAAAGGGGGAGAAAAGATTGCAAATATTTGCCCTTTTCCATTGATGTCAAAGGGGGAGAGAAGTCATGTGAAAAATTGGTTGCTGATGAAAGGGGGAGTAGTGAAGAAAGTGGTTGCAGAAGTGATAAGAGAAAGGGGGAGAAGTTCTTGTCTTGATGGTTGAATCAGTTTTTCACATCATATGTTTCCATCAATGACAAAGGGGGAGATTGTTGCAAATATGTGCCTAACCGGTGTTGTCATTGATGTCAACATACTCTTGTTGCATTGATGTCAACTGTATCTTATTTTACTACTTGTTTAGAAGACTGGAATGTTGAGGATATTGAGAAAATTAATGAAGATCAGTGTATGTGGACCACATGGTTGTATAGAGAATTGTATGAAGAAACTCTAGTCAAGATTTGAGAGATCCACATGAAGATTTGAAGAAGATATGGCCATCTGAGTACAACCAGGTTTTACTATATTCAGAGGAGACAGGGTGACAGTAAATTGGTCTGGATTGCTCCACATTGCAAAATTATGATCTACAGATCTAGAGACATGTTTGGGAAGTCATTGTGTATCATCAACGCAAGTGGTTCATGGTTCAGAGGTCCACAAGCAATCTTTCTAGTATGACAGTCATGGTAGATAGTGTTCTTGAGGTTTCAGATGAAGGTACGGGTCATTCTGATGATTTGGAGGAGTACAGATGTTTTTGTTGATTTCAGTGTGCTTATGGAGGTCTCTAGATTGGGTAACTACTATATTGGAGGTCCACATTAAAGACTAATCTTGTTTGTGAAGATTTACTTGTTAATGTTGATGTTCTTCCCAGCCTTGGCCGATCGGATGATTCAATTGTGTTGTGAATGGTCAAAGAGCATTTCTATGGAGTGTGACATGTTGTTGGAGGAAGATCTAAGTCTTAGCTATGTTTGGTCGACAACATAATGATCCACATTAAGTTTGGTTGACCTTGATGTTCATTCCAAGGTTGATGAAGCATATAAATATGTGTTGATGAGTTGTGGAAAATTATCCTTATGCGAAAATGATTATATCATAAGAAAGGTTCAGAAGCAGAGCAGAGAGGAAGAAGTGTAGAGGATCAAGAACTATAAAGGATGAAGATATAGTGAGCAAGTTGTGAAGGAGTAGAGCAGAAATTGTGAGATTTCAAAGGGACTAAACTAGGCATGAACAGATGCTATCTCTCAGTTCATTATCTCTGTAATAAATTCAATTCTTGTAGGTAGTGAGCCTCTTGTAGGTAATGAGCCTCTTTTTGAACAATGAGCTCTAGGTAGTGCACCTGAAGGCATGTGCCTTCTATTTTCTTAAAGCACATTTAACAAGGTACAAATCTTTGTGGGTTAACCCCCACCGTGGTTTTCCCTTAACCAGGTTTCCACGTAAAAATCTTGGTGTTATGTGTGTTAATTTGTTTCTGCTCATGTATTGATGAATCATGCATTAAATGTTTATATCATTAATTAGTTTTGAATGATAAAGAAGGATAAATTGATGTTAGAAGAAAAAGATAGGGACAACTGATTCACCCCCCCTCTTAGTTGTCTGAACTAATTCTAACAGTCTTACATACTCATACACTATACTGTCATGAAACATAGACATATACTGATACATTGGAATCTTTTGAATAACATATTCACACCTCTTTACTTCTTTACCATCTTTTGTATTGTATGCCACTATTTTATACTTGCCGAACTCTACTAGTTCATTTCCAATTGCATGTGTTCTTTCCATATGTTCACATATTTGCATACATTGCAAGCAACCGCAATTCTAATATGTGTTATCCAAGCATAATTTTCTATAGAATATTTGACCTTCTTCTCTATCACATAAAATTATTGATATGAAGTCTCTTGAAGTAGTTGGTGGGGCACATATGAAAAAATCCTACAAAACATTGTTAGTATGGAAATCTAAACATATAGACTGATAAACATCAAAATGGTTAGAAAATTCAATATGTAATCTACAACAAGTAGTGCGTGTGTGATTTATTTTGACAAAGAAAGGTTTTAGCATTTCAAAATATCTTTGAGAAATTTTAATTTGAGGATGCTTCTCTAGAAATTTACCAAAAAAATGTATTTGAGTCATATCCAAAAAATGCTTTGGATGTGGCTCACGGTTTTGACTGTTGATTCTCCTTCTTACCACATTCCTTTGATCCAGAGATACCCTTGTGTAATTCTTCCAAAATTCTTCAATTAGTGACCTCAAAGCTTCAACAACAACTTTGTCTTTCCATGGGAGTCTCCCAGAGAATGCCCAAAATTCATTAGTGTTTGGATCCTCAACTCTTTGACGTCTTCCAATGGCTCTCATTAGAGTTTTTTTATTTATTTTTAAGGCTTGACTTGTCTTTCTAATTAGGCAAACTTTTTTTGTTTGTTGGATTACAATTGTCAATGTAATAACACGTCGTGTGACATTACGATCCTTGGTACGTGAGGTGGAACCCACACTCTCATACGCACTCATTAGATTCTTGATAATTGATTTTTCACTTGTGGCATTTGATGTTCTTAGGCAAAGAATCTTCATAGTGGGCCTAAATATGAGATTTCTCATCAATTCAACAAAGAGTTGACATCTTTCGGTTTGATTTAAATTCTCAAAGAATAATTTCCAAATATTATTCACATATCTTTGGCAAGTGTACATGGGAATCTTATCCTACATGGGCTCCAATACATTCTCATCAAATATCAATTAGAAACTTAGGCTTCCTATGCAAAATTCTAGGAGGCATTTTAATTGGTAAAGTAGACTCAACATTAGGAATTTCTTCAATATTTACTTGAGATGGGATAGATTATGTACCTTCAATTGGAGGTGATAAGGATGAAAATGAGGTACCTTCAACTTGAGGTGTGAATGATGGCATGCCACCAACTTGAGAAGAAAATGCATATGTACCTTCTACTTCACCTGTGAAAGATGGAGTGTCTCCAATTTGAGAAGATAATGCTGGTGTTCCTTCAACTTGACCTATGGATGATGGAGTGCCTCCAACTTGGAGATTCACTTTCCTCATTGCATGGAGGTTTGGTATTCATTCCCTTTGTGCCACCAATTCGATATCTCTCTTAGCTTCATTAGACGTGTCATGTTCCTCTTCAATTGGCAATGGTGGAATGTCTTCTTGTATGGTTGAAAATTTTCTACTTTCCCAAATTCACCTCATTCTTTCTCTTTTCCTCTCATTCTCAGCTTCACGCTCTTCTGGTGTTAGAATCCTTGATCGTTTCCTTGGTAGGATGATGATTTCTACAAGCATGATGAATAAGACAATGATAATTAGAAATTTTATAAGGACAATGAATAGCACAATCAGAATGAATAACAAGGTTCTACAAACTTCTGAATAAGACACCTCATATCAAGATAACATGAACATACATAAGTCATGGAGTATGCATTTGAACACACATATAAGTCATGTAGTATACACTTGAACATACAAAGTCATGGAGTATACACTCAAATACTTGAATTTATAAATGATGCACAAACAACACTTTTAGACTTAGATTTGATGAACTTCCAATTGTTGCCCCAACACTGTCATGCACAATCATTTTGGGAGAGTCACAATAAAAATTGTCTAACCCTTGAAGAATGCTCTAAAATCCTTTGTTCAGGTCTGTAGGACCTTCTAAGACCCCTTCCCAACAAGGAATATGCACAACCAACACTTTTAGACTTAGATTTGATGAACTTCCAATTGTTACCCCAACACTGTCATGCACAATCATTTAGGATAGTCATCACACTTTGTCAAATAATGGCCAAGAAAGCTTCAAAACTCCTTGACTAGGTCGAAAAGTCATGATATACACTTGAATACATGTCATAGAGTATACACATGAATACAAATGCAAAGTCATAGAGTATACACTTGAATACCTAATCATGAAGTATACACCTGAATGGAAAGAAGACATTTAGGGCAGAAATATAATACACTTGAATTATGTGATGTCAAAAAAGGCATATTGATCACCAACTTCCAAACAAATCAAATTGAAAGTCCTAAGAACTCTATGATCATTGATGTCCTTCAATAGCTCCTTTATGCCTACTAGCCCTCCAAAAGGGGTCTTTTGAACATAACTTTCAAACAAGGACTAAAACCTAGAACTTATTCACTATTTTGAAAACCCATTAAGGAGTTATTTAACATATCTCACTTCCACATAGGGTTGTGTCATAACTTCATGTCCCAAAATTGACTGTTCCTGCTGCTACAAAGGGGTAATTAGCCCTATTTTCCAAAGCAAGTACTCAAAATCCTTCACCCAAACTTCCCACACCTACTCTATCACCCTTGTTAGGTTTCCAATGCACAAAATCAACAATTTTTGGTCAAATATAGGCCTTCTACATTACCTAACCATCATACCCTTACTCTATGCCTATTTTAGGCTAGTTTCCATGAGGGTTTATTGAAAATCTATCTTCTACACCCTGCCACACCTTACCAATGGTTCAAACACCTTAGGTTAGACCTAAAAATGCTTCCCAAACTCTCTTTTATCCCTTGTCAACACTGTTTCATCAAACTCTCACTCAAAACCACCATTCTCAAGCCAAATTTCACACAAAACCCTTGGGGTAGCCTCCAAACCCCACCAAATCACCTTCTCTACTCCGAAAACCCAATAATACATCTAATACCATCTAATTGGACCCATCCCACCAAGTTACAAGAGCCACTGTAAGTGGAATGGTTCATTATAACATTCTATGTAATCAAATTCCTCAAAAACAATTTTCCTGGGCTACTACAAAAAAATGACTCAAACTGCCACCAAATTCAATGTGAAAAGATCAAACCATGTTAAATTAATGTTAACTCAGACCTCTACCAAGTTCATAAGGTTTTAGAACATTTAGCCCCTGTACAGAACCATACTAGGTCTGGGAACAGTCAATTTGCAGAGAAAAATATAGAAAATAGGGGTCTTTGTTATTGATATTCACTTCAAAACATTCTTCCTCCCGTACAACGAGTTCTTCCACATATATATGCTTTCCTTCCAAATACCAACCACCTAAACTAACTAAAATGACCATTGGTATTCCATAGCATGTCTTTGCACTTCTTACTTAGCATTTTTTGACAACATTACAAATATGACACTTTCTTTGTAATAATAAAACCCCATGACTCAAATTGCATTTGAAGTGGTCTATTATGACCTTATTCAATGACAAAAGACTCAAACTCTCCTAGAACCTAACACTTGACCAACATTAAGACCTTATTTACAAACTTTGCACAAGATAAAATTGGTGCCCCTGCACCATTATGGACTATGAATCTTATGAAGGAGAAAGTTGGGAAGGTTTCCAAAAGACTTTAATACTATGATAGTCATAGTGGACTGATGTACATAAATAGTTTTGTTCCTTCAATACTATCATGAGTATTTCCATAAAGGAAAAAAGGGCTGCCAAGAGACTTCAAAACTATTTGAAACCATAAGGTGTTGAGAGATCACTATTTAAAGGTATATTTCTAATACTAAGCCTCCCTTTAACCCTATCAACTCTTAAGAACATCACCTTGACTGCTCTTGACTGTCTTTCTCCTTGAAGGCCATTGTTTGGACTCTTATATGAGTATTAAATCATTATTTTAGGTTTGGAAATCATGAATTGTATGGTTAATTTTTTACATATATGAGTTGTATGGAGGTGATTTTGAAGGATGACAAAATGAATTCCATCGAAGGGGACTATTAATCAACATAAATTGACTGTCCTAATAGTCTTAAACCACTCGAAAAACTTTGTGATAGTCAAAATAATATTAACCCTTGAAGATAACCTTCTGGATACTCATGACAAAAGATCAAAGACATCTTAAGTAATGCATATAAATTAAAAACAACTTCATGATGGTCATGAGTATGATAGTTGACTATTATATAGACTTGTGACTGTCCCACACTCATGAAAACCTCCTTTCTAGTGTTTTATCTCCTTATAACTCCCTTTGTATCATCTTGTGTCATGCTTCTTGTATGTCCATATATTTGTAGATAACTCTCTTCTCTAAAATTTTGTTAAGTTGATGAAGTATAATACATAATCTCCGTCATATTTTTTATGGATTGAGTGGTATCAAAGTGAGTTGTAACAATTTGTCAAATAGGTTGTGGTTCTCATTTCCTCCATTTTTGTAAGAAAAGTATCATTTCATGCTTTGGTGAGATGTTAAGCCTAGTGCAAAGTGTTGTTTTTAGTACAGGGGAGGGTTACATATAGCGTATTTGTGAAGTTGCCAATGGCAACAAATTTACCACCTAGCTATTCTTAACTAATCCATGATTACAAATGGATGTATTTTGGCTTCTATTGACTAAACGTTCAACTTATTTATGTATTTTGGCTTCTATTGACTAAACATTCCACATCCTCCAACCTTCTCCAAGAGAATTCATACTATGAAACATGAATGGAGAAGTTATCAAAAGGACACCTAACAATTATGTCTAAATGATCAATAGAGACAAGTAGGATTGTCATAATAGGGGGCATAGGATAGTCTAAGATGCAAGCCATTGCATGGTTCTATTAAATGAATTGAATTATGCATGTATTAAGGAGTAAATCCTTCTATATCATCCTAGGCCAAAAATTAAGAGTCTTCCAAAATCAATTTTGGCTCCATTGATCATGAATATGAGTATGACAAACAATTGTTCACTAAAATTATTTTATAAAGTATTTGATTATGTTTTTCTCTTGTATAGCTGAAAATAGGTGAAATGAAGGCATGAAGGTCTGAAACAAGGTGGAAACATGAGGAATTTGGAGTCTCTTTGACTGAGCTAACTGATATACCTAGACACATATATATCTTAGAACATAAAGAACATAAAAAACATAAAGACATAAAGACATTTAAAGACATAAAGAACATAAGAACATATATATGTGAATTAAAATGGACATAAATTGAACATACCTTAGAATACCCCTATTGCAATTGACCAATTCTCCAAAAGATGGCTTCAAAATCCTCAAATTCTTCTTTTTCGCAAGTTTGCTTATGAATTCTATATAATTCTAGAATAGGATTAGTGAAATTTATGGAAAAAACAAACATATATCATCAAATTCAATCTATATATCAATGGTAATTATCTTTGAAACAATATCACACATGAAACATGAAACTTTTAGTTTAAATAATCAAATTTTTCTCCAAAAATATGTAAAATCAGTTCTTCTATGTTGAAAAAATAAAAAAAGGTGGTGGATTGATATAAAAATGATTCTCAATTAGTCAAACAACATGAAAAGCATTTTATTATCTGATATACTTGTGAAAAGAAGGAATAACAATCATGTGGGGTCTGAAACACAGATCCCACGTGCTTTTTTACCATTTTCCATGCTTCCCAAAATGCACTTGCATTATAACACGAGCACGTTCTAGGAAGCATGAAAACATAAAGGTTCATGCATGCAAAAAATATAACCTTCTAAATGTTGGTGCCAAAATCATGGTCTAGGATGTCATGCTCTCACATAAAATATATTGTAACTATGCATGTAGTGCATCAAGTAGGTAATCAAGTGATGGTCCAAGAGTATCCCTAGACTCAAATATCCATGTGGTTCATGAAATAGAAGTTTTTAAAACAAGGAGGGACAAATGCAACCTTGTATCTACATGGGAGAGTCTCTCTCTCTCTCTCTCTCTCTCTCTCTCTCTTCATTTCTCTATCCTATATATAGCGAGGGATCAGGTGACATGCAGAGATAGAGAGGAAAATGGAGATAGAGAGGATAGGTGGAGATAGAGACGGGGAGAGGGAGAGATGGGGATTGAGATAGAGAAAGGGGTCTATAGAGGGATAAAGATAGAGATACATCTATAGAGAGAGGGGAGATATAGGGAGATAGATCTAGCAAGAGAGAGATAGATAGGGAAATAGAGATAGAGATGTAGAGATGGGTATATTAAGAGATGTGGTTATGAGGATAGATAGCTTGATAGGGAAAGAGATCAAGAGATGTCTAGAGATGTATAGGGAGAGAGATTTCAAGAGGTAGAGGGATTGGGAGAGAGATAGAGAGGAGGAGAGAGAGGTAGAGAGGGCTAGATCAAGAGATAGGGATACATATGTCTAGAGAGATAGAGATAGGGATCCCTATTCTCCCCTCTACGTAAACCATAAACCTAAACCTCTAAACCATAAACCCTAAACCCTAAATAATGCCCTTAAACCCTAACCCCTATCCCCTAAACCCTAAAATCAAGCAATCCTAAACCCCTAAACCCCTAACCCCTAAACTAGAAAACCTGGAAGCAACCCTAAAACTCTATCTCCCTATCTCTCCCAATCTCTATTGGTCCCCTCACTCTATCTCTCTCTAAACCCTAAACCCTAACCCCTAAACTCAAGCAACCCTAAACCCTAAACCCTAAAATTGAGTATCCCTAAACCCCTAAAGACTAAATAATTCCCCTAAATCCTTACACTAAACCCTAAACCCTATTTACTTGAGCAACCCTAAACTCATGTAAACCTCAAATAGTGAGGGAGGGAGAGATACAAAGGTAGAGTTAGAGAGAGGGGATCGAAAGAGATCTAGCAAGATAGAGAGACAGGGAGAGAGAGAGAGATAGAGAGGTAGGTATAGTTAGAGAGATGGATAGAGGAGACATAGATATCTCTCCTGGGCTTGGTCTCCTCTATATCTCCCTATTCACCTCTCTACCTAAACCATAAACCTAAAGCTCTAAACCTTAACCCCTAACCCCTAAACCATAAAGCCTAAACCACAAATAATTCCCCTAACCCCTAACCCTTGAACCCTAAAAATGAGCAACCCTAAACCCCTAAACCCCTAACCCCTAAACCATAAAACCTGGAAGCAACCCTAAACCTAGAAGATATTTGTTTGATTGTTTATTTTTTCTTGTGGACCAAGTGTCTCATCATGGGATATTGATGGATAAAGAATAGGACTAGCATGGGATGATGGATAGGGCTAATGTGATGATTGATAGGAGTGATGTGGGAACTTACTTTCTCATGGATAAGATCTCAATATCATAGATAATATCTTGATCACAAGGAGGATAACCATGGATAGTTCGATATTAGATATGGATAGGATAAGTGGGGATGCATTGATATTCATTGGATTGGGGAGTAAGAGGTGGTGATGGGATTTCACTAGGAGATGTTGGAGGATTAATGATGAGATCGATGTACAGAGGGGATGACCATGATATGGTAAAGGAATGAGATGGGATTAGATGGGATGTTTAGATTTAGATTAGGATAGGTGGTTGGTGTTTCCCCATTCTTTGGACTAGGCTAGATTAAAGTATAGCTATTGGGTTTTTTAGATGGATGTGATGGATTCTTGGATCTAGGATCAATAATCTTTTGATGTTTGACAACATGGCTACATGATGGGATTTGAATTGGACTTATGGTAGGAGACTCTTCAATGAAATGGATAGACATAGGAGTGGATGATGGTGTTGGATTGGTATACATGTTATTAGGAGGTTCTTTGTTGGGCTCAAGGATAGGAATTTGAGTATATGATGTTCTTAGATTCCTTACTAATAGTATTTGGGTCACATCCTTCATGGATTCATGGGTTGATGGACTAGGATATGCATATAGTTGATGGATAATGATGGAAGATGTTGTGGGGTTATGATTAGGATCAAGGGAATGGATAGAGGAGGCCCGGATGGATTAGGATTGGGAGTGTTAGAGGGTGATGAAATTGGATCAGTGGATTTGAATGGCTCCATATCTTTGCTTTTATTTTTGGATTTTGTAAAAGATTCTTCAAGGAGAAAATATTTCAAGCATTCATGGGTTGATGGATTAGAGCTTAGAATGTTTGATGGTGGATTAGATAGTGATTTATATGGTGGATGGATGATAGGGATTGATGGGTTAGGAGATGGGTGGACTAATGCGTTAGTATTACAAGGATTGGAGGGAAATTATAAAATAATTCCCCTTTAACACTAATCCCTAAACCCTAAACTTGAGTAATCATAGAAACTCATAAACCCTAAATATGCCCCTAAACCTCTCTCTCTCCCAAAACCCCTAAAATCTAACCCCTAAACCCCTAAACTATAAATATATCCACTAAACCATAAACTTAAGCAACCCTAAACTCAAAAACCCAACCAACCCTCTCTCTCTCTCCAAAACAAGAAAACTAGGACTCTCTCTCTCCCCTTATCACCCTATCTCTCCCCTATCTCTCCCATCCATATCTGTCCTCTCCCTCTTCTTCCCTCTCCTCTCACATGTTGAGAAAGAATATGGAAACAAGAAAACTAGGACATCCAAAGAGGGATGAGGATATAAATTGGGAAGATGAAATGGAAACAAGATAAATTATGAAATTTCATTGGATGGGAAGAATGACAAGGAGAGGTAGAGAGGGGAGGGAAGTAGAGAGTGAGAGAGAGGATAGGAGGTAGAGACAGGAGGGAAGTAGAGAGTAGGAGAGGACTGTAGGAGGTAGACATGGGAAGGAAGAAGAGAGAGAGGGTAGGAGGTAGACAGGGGAGTGAAGAAGAGACTGAGAGAGAGGGTGGGAGGTAGACATGGGAGGGAAATAGAAAGTGAGAGAGAGGGTAAGAGGTAGAGAGGAGGGGGGAGAAGAGAGTGAGAGAGAAGGTAGGAGGTAGAGAGGTGAAGGAAGCAAAGACTTAAAAAGAGGGTAGGAGGTAGATAGGGGAGGGAAGTAGAGAGTGAGAAAGAGGGTAGAAGGTAGATAAGGGAGGGAAGAAGAGAGTGAGAGAGAAGGTAGGAGGTAGAGAGGGGAGGGAAGTAGAGACTCAGAGAAAGGGTAGGACGTAGAGAGGGGAGAGAAGTAGAGAGTGAGAGAGACAATAGGAAGTGCAGCTACCCTTGTAGACATGTATGTAAAGTGTGGAAGCATAGTTAAGGCATGTCAATTGTATGACATAACACCTCAAAGAGATGTTCTATAATGCACTTGCATTATGCTCAACTTTGTTTGACATGTTTTTATCAGTTTTTAGCAAAATCTGGAGATAATCTGGAGCGTGCTCCCCATCAGGATGACACTTTTTTCAATGAAAACTCAAAAAAATACCACCATAATCTTAAGCTCTCTGTTAGCTATCTAACCATATATTTTGTTTCACATTTTGAGTATGTTTAGTGTTTCATCTTGAATTTCTTTTGTTAGTGTGTCCAGTTTTTGTTAAAAACCAGTGTCTATTATTTTTGACTTTTTTTTAAACCGTTCATCGAAAATTGAAATAAGTTATATTGTTAGAAACTAGACTCCATTCTACATGAATTCAAAAAAATTTTGATTTTTGATTAGTTTTCAAACATTTTAGGGGGAGCACACTCAAATTTCTATTTTTCAAGATGTGTCCACTTTAAAAATTACTAAAAAATCAATTATTCATTAAAAAATTATCAGAAAAATTAGGGATAAACTACATGGTGTTACCTAATTTCTCACTAGAGTGATTATTGAAATACTAAAAAAGTTAACATTTTAGGGGGAGCACACCAGATGCTGTGTTATGTTTTTTTGAGAAAAATAGGACCAATTTGTGTGCTCCCCCTTTTTTAACCCCTTAATCTCTACCATTTTTGGAAAAAATTAGTAGTTTAGAAACTAGATTCAGAGCACTACAACTCTTGTTTTCATTCCATCTTCAAATTTTGAGTGTAGCTATCTTCAATTTCTCATCCAACATCAATGTTTCCTGATTTTAGAAAAAAAAAAGTGACAACTTAAGACCCCATTTTGGTCCCTCATATTTGTGCACTTACCCCTTGGGGAATAATCACAACAATAATATTACTTCCTTACACATATAATACCATCACAAAATTCACCTCCACAACCCTTCAAATCCTCTCACCACAACACACCCACACTAGAACTCCTCCATTCAAACCCCAACAACCCCCACAACACCACAACCCTTCCAACTAAGCCATGACACCAACCACCACTCCATAAGCCTTCCAACCACCAAAACCCCCATATCCTCCATAATACAAATGAACAACAAATTCCCCAAGAGAGGATCCATGCCTATCTCAACCCCACATGAGGGAGGCTCTCACCCCTCAGGGGAGATCCACTCCGTAAATGCCCAACCCTATATGCCCAACCCTAAACACATACAAACTAGAAAATTGACAACAATTGCAAAGAAAATAAATTATTTCTCACACACACAAAACACAATTGATAAACAACAATAACCGCATCACAAAACCACATTTTGCATCCACCAATCTAAAAATCAAATTAAAATTTCAAACCCTACCTTGGCTGTCCAAGTTAGAAGCAGCCCAAGAAAATCAGTTCCAAACCAACAAAAGCCTCTCAACTAGAAAATTCCAGCCACCTTAAAGCCATTTCTTCCTTCACCAACAATTTCTAGCCAAAGTAATAATCTCTAATCTCTTTCAGTACACCAAGAAATGCAAAGAGGAGCCAAGGCAAAACCATGCACACACAACATAATGAAATGAATAAAAATCTCCTCATAAAATAAATTCCACAACTCTAATTTCAACTTCCCAATGAAAGTTTAAAAGACTTAAGAAATAATTCCACAATTATTTAAATAACAAGTTTCAATAAAATAAAATTAAATAACAACCCTTCAATTGAATTCCCCCACATTACTAAAATTAACCACATAAATAATTAAAATAAATTAACCAAGATAATTAACCCAAATAATCCCTGACACACAGCTAATGGGTTAACCGCAACAAAATCAGAAAAATCAATTAAAATTGGGCATCTTGAGAATATTTCCAAACTAAAAGGATCTGGGCTGCCCACCTACAAAACTTAATTTCGAACATCAGTATATCATGGAAAAGATAGCCGAAGAAACATGTAAATATTAAATATCTAAAATGTCTAAAATAAAATAATTTATTAACTTTTATAATTAAAATACAATATACATTTTTTGTAGAAATTAAATACATAATCATAAAAATCACATGATTAAATTTTTTAATTCAATTAAAACATCTAATACTAGCTATGATCTAGAATAATATCCATACACATATATGTATAAAAATATGCATATCAAAACATAAAGGTCCATGATCTTGAAAAAGTAATATAAACCATATCCACACACAATGATCATTAAAGTCAACTATAAACAAGTATCCATATCATAGTCTTAGTAGCAATTCCAGCTAGGCCTCACATCCTCCCCCTCTAAAATTTGTCTTCCTCCTAGAAGCCATCAAAGAGGTAAGGAAATAGAGAACTCATCTAAGTTGTATCCTCCCATGTCATAGTAGCCTCACCGTAGAGATCCCACTGGACCCTAACCTGATCCAATTGCCACCCTCACAATGCCAACATTTGATGATCCAATATGAAAACAAGCTTCAGGGTTAGCTATCCATACTACGCCACCTGTAGAGCATCCCACTCCAGAACATGAGATATATGAGGTAATACTTCTTAAGAACAAAAATATGAAACATGTCATGGCTATGAGACAAGCTGGGTGGAAATACTAAGCAATATGCAACATGACCAATCCTCTCTAAAATCTTGAAAGGGCCAACAAATCTTGGTGCCAACTTAGAGCTCTTCCCGTAATGGATAGAACTCTTATTTGGGTGAACATGCAATAAGACTCTATCCCCAACCTAGAACTCTTAATCCACCCTCCTAGCATCTACATACTGCTTCTGTCGATCCTATGCTCTCTCTAGCTGCTCATGAATTTGGGTCACCTGTCTCTCCATCTCATGAACCAACTTAGGTCCTATTGCAACACAATCCTCGAGTCGATCCCAGCTTAGTGGCATTCTATAGGGTCTACCATATAAAGCCTCATACGGAGCCATGTCGAATGAATTATGGTGCCCATTATTATAGGTAAACTCAACCAAGTACAATTACTTCTCCCAATGAGACTGCTAATCCATAATATACATCCTGAGCATATCCTCCAGTACCTCATTCACCCTCTTTGTTTGTCTGTCTGTCTTCGGATGATAAGAACTACTGAAGTTAAGTTGAGTACCCAAATCATGTTGTAGAGTAGTCTAAAAGGATGAAGTAAAAATAGGATCTTTGTCTGAAATGATCCCCCTTGGAACACCTTGAAGTCTAACAATGTCATGCAAGAAAACCCTGGCCACTAAAGTAGCATTGTAAGACAAACTCATCAAAGAGAAATCTGCCACCTTAGTTAGCTTATCCACAGTCACCATAAATAGCATCGTGTCACTGAGAAGTCATAGGAAGGCCTACGATGAAATCCATAGATATGACATCCCACTTCCATTTTAGAATAACATGAGGATACAATAATCTAGTTTGGTGTTGATGTTCATCTTTCACCCTCTGACACTTGAGGTAATGGGCAACGAACTCTACTATATCTTTTTGCATACCTGCCCAAAAATAGAGTTTCCAAAGATCTGCATGCATTTTCTTGACTCCTGGGTACACTGCATATGGTGGTGTATAAGCTTCTGCAAGAACAAATTCTCTAAGGTTTCCAAGGAAGGAACGTAGATATGACCATAGTGTCTAAGCAAGCCATCAACATAAAAAGAATAACCCTCAAAGTTGTCCCTCAAGGGACTCTGAAGCTCGACTATCTCGCTATACAAAGCATCCTATGACAAAAGCTCCAAGATATGCCCCCTCAAATCCATCTTCATTGTCAATTAGAGCAACTCATGTCTTTGCCTACTAAGAGCATCTATGACAACATTCTCTTTCCCCTTAATATACTAGATCTGAAAGTCATACTCACATAGAAACTCCATCCATCGATGCTTTTGATAATTTAGGTTAGGATAGGAAAAGATGTATTGTAGGCTCTGATGATCAGAATGGAGCTCAAATCGACACCCAAGAAGAAAATGGTACTAGTCAAAGCATGTACAATAGCTGCAAGCTCCAAGTCGTGAGTCAGGTAGTTGAGTTCATAAACCTTCAACTTGTGAGACTTAAAAGAAATCACATGTCTCTCTTGCATGAGAATTTCACCAAGACCCTCAATCAAAGCATCTATGAAAAAAACAAAGTCACTTGTAGGATCTGAAATCACCAAAATGGGAGCATTGGTAAGCTTCTCCTTCAAAATTTAAAAATATATCTAGCATTGCTTAGTCCAAAAAAATTTCTTGCTCTGCTTCTAGAGAGAAGTAATTGGATGTGAAATCATGGAGAAGCCTTCCACGAACCTTTTGTAGTAACCAACTCGTCCCATAAAACTCCTAACCTTAGCAACATTAGTTAGAGCAAGCCAATCTAAGATAGCTCGGATCTTCAAAGGATCCACTGAAATCCCATCTCCTGAAATAATATGTCCCAGGTATTGGATCTCTGTCTAGAAAAATTTGCATTTGGATAGATTAGCATACAACTAATTCTCTCTCAAGCACTACAATACCAGCCACAAGTGCTCGTTATGCTCCTCTACTATGTGGGAATAAATAAAAATGTCATCCAAGAAGATGACCACAAACTGATCCAAAAAGGTGTAGAGGACTCCATTCATCAGGCTCATAAAAATTGTTGGGGCATTGGTCAACCTAAAAGGAACTACAATGAATTCGTAATGACCATAACGACTGTGAAATGTTGTCTTGTGAATATTAGCTTTTGCTATCCTCAGCTATTTATACCCTAACTTCAGATCAATCTTTGATGAAACCTTCATTCCCTGAATCTGATCGAACAAATCATCAATCCTTGACAACGAGTATCAATTCTTCACTGTGAACTTGTTCAACTGCCTATAGTCAATGTAAAGGTGAAGAGAACCACCCTTCTTTATGAAGTTAATAGGTGTACCCCAAGGAAAATACTAGGGCAAATATGACCTCTGTCCAACAGTTCCTCCAATTGCAACTTAAGATACTGAAGCTCTTGAGTCGTCATTCTATAGGGAGATTTGGAAATAGGTTGCGCTCCTAGCACCAGGTCAATGTGAAAATAAATCTCTCACCGCAGTGGCATTGTAGAAAGATCTAAAGGAAATACATCAACAAACTCCTTAAGAATAGGATGATCATCCAATGAAGTTGCTAGCTTGTCCTTTAATCTTTCATTGATAGAAATAGCAAAGATTTGGCATCCCTTCTGCATACTATGCTTAAGATACATAGCTGAGATAATCCTAAGCGACACTGGCCTCTGAACTCCTGAGATCTTCACCCTATTACCCTCATCATCCAAGCACTCAATATATTTGTTGTGGTAATCAAGCTTAGCCTCATGCACATTTAACCAATCCATACTGAAAATCACATCATAGGACCCTAAAGGAATAACCCAAAGATTTGCCAAAGTGGAAAAAGCTCCAAGTCCTAGTTGACAATCCTTGACCATAGAACTAATAGAAATTTTGGCTTCAAAGCTAACTCTACATCCCATTTAGCATCTTTCTTAACAACCACCAGCTTGCACTTCTCCACTACTAACGAGGATACAAATGAATGGACGTAGCCCCAAAATCAAAGAGTATGGAAACAAAAATATTACCAATTTTACCTGGAGTCTCTGTGACTAGAGGCACCTAATGATCTACTTATTGATTATCTACTACTGTAAAAACTGAATGGGCTTTCCCCACATCATCAAATGTAAGCTCAGAAGCAGCTACCTGTTGACCTCCCGCAACTAAACTATTATGTAGGCACTCTCAAGCAATATACCCCATACCTCCATATGTATAAAAAGGACCCTTAGATGGTGCCTGTGTCTACAGCTAAAAAGTAGGTCTACTAGAGTTGGCCTAACTACTTCTAAAACTGTTATGTATGAGATGGCCCCACATATTGCATTTGTGGTTTCTGGTCTCTCCTCTAAGGTGGAGCCTGCTAAGATCTAGATGGTCCCCTTGAAAAGACATGGCCTTCTAACCCAACTACTACTATTGTGGAGATGACCTGATAGGAAAGGAGTTAGCCCTGAATCCACTCCTAGGAGGCACAAATGGTCGAGAAAAGTTACCATTTTGTTGTTATTGGTTCCAGAAATTGTCATAGTTTTCATGATGCTTGGGCTAGATTTCTTCTACAATTAGTGCCTTCTCTACTGCCTATCTCAAAGTCGAAGGCTTGGACAAATGTGTAGGTCCTGCAATTCCATGGTTGAGTCCTTTGATGAAGCGATTAATCATCAACTTCTTATCCTAAATATAATCAACATATTGTAGCAAATCCAAGAATTTGTTCTCATACTATGCCACTATGAGACTTCTCTGCTGGATATCATGGAACTCATCAATATTTCACTATTGGAAGTGTTCTAAGATGTTTCTTTTCTTGAACAACTCCAAGGTCTCCCAAGTAATAGTATCTGGTGTCAACTACCCTTTCCTCTCCTCCTGATGCCACCAAGTAGCAGTATTATCTCTGAGCAAGTAAATTGCCAACCTAGCCTTGAGATTAATCTCATAGTTTGAGTACAAAACACTTCTCAATACCTACCAACCATGATTTTTCCTCTGTACCATCAGTAGAACCAGAGAAGTTTAGAGTTTGAAGGTGGAGGAATTCTCTAATTTGTTTGCCAACATCAACCCATGCATCCTAATCTAATTGTAAAAACTAAGGAGGGGGTTCATTTAATGTCTTGATTCACACATCCCTTCCTCAACATGTTCTTCTTTGCCTCTGTCAGGGATTCTTCTACGCCCTCAAGGAACAGAGTGGTGCTCATTAGAGTGACGCTGATCCTAATTATGGGGCGGGTTATTAGCAGGTGGAGGAATTCTATCCTGAATAACATCTACTAGATGCTACAGAATCTGGAGTATTTGAGGCCCATGAATGAAATGTTAGTTAGAATGATCTAATTCTGATGGTGCGAAATGAGTGCACTTCGTTGGGGAGGCATACTACAAGATCAAGAAAACAAGGTTATACAACAATAAAATTACCCCAGAGTTGCCAAAGTGTGGCAACCCGGCTCTGATACCAAATGTCATGCCCACCCTTATGAACACCATAATAATGGACATGAACACAAAAATGCTACAATTTTCATTTATTTTAAAACTAACTTTCGCGAAAAAAAAAAACACTTGATGAACAAACTTAAAAAGAGTAGTTTACCTAATTGTTCAAATCTCTTAATTGGTTTTGAAGACTCTCTGAAAACATATAAATATGTCTTCTTTTCCAAGAATCCATATTAAGAAAGATAATTATATTGATATATTCACATATCTAGTCAATCAGGGAAGAATGTAAATATACAGTATATATATGTGTGTGTGTGTGTATCAGCAGAAATCAATTCCTTTGTATATATGAGATAAACTTAATTGCTATGCTATTCAATTATCTAATGCATATATATATATATATGTATATATATACATATATATACATACATATATATACATATATATACATATATACATATATATACACACACACACATATATATGTATATATATATATATATGTACATATATATGTATAGATATATATGTATATATATATATATATATATATATATATATATATATGCAGCTATATATATGAGATAAACTTAATTGCTATGCTATTCAATTATATATATATATATACATATATATACATCTATATATACATACATATATATGTGTATATATATATACATATATATACATACATATATATGTGTGTATATATATATATATGCAATTTTCAAATGGCTGCCTCATATCCATTGTTCTAACAATTATTAACAAGGAATGATAACACCAAAAGTAACCATGTATTAGAAACCCACAATGATTTGTTCCAAACAATCTAAAAATCCATAGATATTTCCAGCCTTAACAAGGTATAGTGACAATTTGTCAGAGATAACCAAGAACATAACAAAGATATTTTATACAAGTTTTCTTCAATATATGCATTACATTTCAATGCCAAATCCAAGAGTTTTAATTATATTAGAAATATCTTCCAGCTAGAGGAAATAGAGAGTACTAGAACGCTAGCTTACAAAAAAAATTCCTTCCTCACCGAAATACAGTGAATAGAGATACCAAAAATCACAACAGGTTCCTTATACCAAGAACACATTTTTTTTACAAATAATATGGATTAGTTTATCCATAAATATCAATCAAGGTAGCTCAACCTTCTGTTGGATGAAATGGAACCTGTAACACAAAATGAGAAGCCCAGTCCCGCTCTCCTCCAAACCATAGGGCTTGATATACAAGCTCACCCCGAGTAGGAGATAATTCTCAAGTGCCCAATTGAAAACCAACAAATCAAAATACAAATGTAAAACTAGATTTAAACTAGGTTACATATGGCTGACTCACACATAAAGAATCCTTTCCAGATTCTTGCAAAGGGGGGGAGAGGGGATTCCCTTTCCTCTTGGGGAATAATCACAACAACAATATTACTTCCTTCCACATATAATACCATCACAAAAGTCACCTCCACAACCCTTCTAATCCTCTCACCACAACATACCCACACCACAACTCCTCCATTCAAACCACAGAAACCCCCACAACATCACAACCCTTCCAACTAAGCCATAGCACCAAACATCACTCCACAAGACTTCCAACCACCAAAACCCCCATATCCTCCATAATACCAATGCACAACAAATTTCCCCAAGAGAGGCTCCACGCCTCTCTCAACCCCACATGAGGAAGGATCTCACCCCTCAGGGGAGACCCACTCCCTAAACACCCAACCCTAAACACGTACTAACCAGCAAATTGCCAACAATTGCAAAGAAAATAAATTATTTCTCACACACACAAAACACAATTGATAAACAACAATAACCGCATCACAAGACCACAATTTGCATCCACCAATCTGAAAATCAAATTAAATTTTCAAACCCTACCTTGGCTTTCCAAGTTTGGAGCAGCCCAAGAAAATGGGTTCCAAACCAGCAAAACACTCTCAACTGGAAAATTATAGCCACTTTCAAGCCATTTCTTCTTTCACCAACAATTTCCAGCCAAAGCAATAATCTCCAATCTCTTTCAGCACACCAAGAAATGCAAAGAGGAGCCAAGCCAAAACCACGCATGCACAACATAATGAAATGAATAAAATTCTCCTTATAAAATAAATTGTACAACTCTCATTTCAACTTCCCAATGGAAGTTTAAAAGACTTAAGAAATAATTCCTCAATTCTTTAAATAACAAGTTTCAATAAAATACTTCACACTGGAAGGCTGATTTAGGTATTTCTATTATTATCATTTTGTTCTCCTTTATCACTTTAGGAGAAACCAATTGATAACCTTTTTTACCTTCTTTCATCCTTGAATATTTGGCTAAGGCTATACCTGATTTGCATGCCCAGAACCCTGAAAGGCCAATGATTCCTTTACACTAAGGCCTGATTTTTGCATTTATACAATTTTCATCTAGCTTTATGGCCTACCAAGTAGATTACGACTAGTTTGATTAATAGCTCCCTGCTAGTGCTCCTAAGCATGCCAAAAGTAAACCAAGACATGAGGTGGTGATCAGGGAAATCACTCTCGATCAACCTCTGGATAGTCCTATTAACCCTAGGGTTTCGATGTCCAAGAAAAAGCCCAGCTCTAAGCCCAACCCTATGAAAACCCCCAAGTTGGTGAAACCCCCTAGCTAGGTTGAGGCTAAAATTACTAAAAAAGATGACATTCTCAGTCCAGGTAAGAAATCTTCTAAGAGAAAGCTGGTGGATTTTGATGACAAGGGAGACAATAAGTTGAAGAGGCCCAGGGATGGTAAGGAAGACACTTGTAGATTTGTGAATGTGGGTGAGTTTCTCAAGAAAAAAGGTCCTAATCTAGAGAAAGACAAAGAGGTTGCTATTTTGTTTGGTGATGATGAAGATAGTGATGACACCTGTTAGACACACCAAGATACTAAGAGGGGGGTGAATCAATATCCAAAAAATTCTTTCAATTTAACTACTTCAACTTATCCAGAGTAGATCAGATCTTAAGTATCACAATATTAACATGAACATGAAAGATTAACACAATGCACAACAACACATAACACTAGATATACATGGAAAACCCTAGAAGGGAAAAATGATGGTGAGGATTAACTCACAATATATGAAGCTCAAATAATAACTTTATTTTAGGGGCTTTAACCCAAGGAAGCTACTACTCCCTAAGCAAATTTGATTTAGGGTCACTCCCAAGGAAACTTCTATTCCCTGATGACTTTGTTTTAGGGGCTTTAACCCAAGGAAGCAACTACTCCCTAATCTGAGAACAAACTCATAAATGATTATAGTATGACAATCTTTCAACTATCTGAAAAATACATTTGGAGCTCACACATGATGATTGCACTTCTATCTCTTCACTCTTTATTTTGAAGATTTGATCAATCAAGCACACTTTATACTTGATCACTGTCTCAAATAAGTCTTCAAGATGAATCTAGACAACATTAATGACACTTTCTCTTTCTCTCATAGTCACACATCAATAATACATTTATTCTTCTTTTCTCTACTTGTGAACCTTGTTTTTCAACTTGCAATCATACCCTCTGCATTCAATTTGATCTCATATTTATACATGATATTACATTGATTACATAGCTTGTCAGCTAGATAAAACATGAAAAATACATTTACAAGTCAGCCATACAATACATAATATGAAATGTGTAGAAGATAGGTCTAATTAGGACAACATGTTACAATAGTAGAAGACTCAAGTCTTGTAGACCCCAACACTTGCTTAACCAGGTCCAGAACATCTTTCACAGCTTCAAACAACAAGGAATTACCTCTACAAACTCTTCTCATTTGCAAATAGGACAACTTTAAGGAAAACTCATGAAAACTTGAAGATTAATAGCCATATCAATTGGAAAACTTTGTGTGGTACTAGAAATAAGAAAGATCTTCGAGAAACTCTTCCATGTGAGTCCACATGACACTGTATGAAGCTATGTTCCAAACTGTAGAATCTCAATAGCAATATAATGAAAATATGGAGCAGCCTTTTGGATAGTCTTCAAAGAGAAAACACTCTGAAACAAGGACTGTCACCTTCTCCTAGAGGCCAAGTCTTCTTTACATCACCATATACAATTCAAGATCAGTAGGAATGATCATTCAACATGCTTCAAATCATTAGCAACACAACTATTTATTCTAATGCACTTTGATCATGCTTCAAACTCAACCCTAATTTGATTAGGGATGTAACATTAAGCTTTCTCTTTCTTAGGAACATGACATCCAAACATGAACAGTCTCTTACTCTCAGTGTATGCAATATTGACATCAATGAATGCTACTATGTTGACATCAATGAATGTTTCTATGTTGACATCAATGAATGTTGCTATGTTGACATCAATGACAACACATATTGTAAACAATCTCCCCCTTTGTCATTGATGGTAACATATGCTCCCCCGTAGACTCTCTCCCCATTTGGCATCAAGAAAAAAGGCATCCATTACCTTCTTATTATCCCCCTTTCATCAACAATCATTTTTTCTTGCAAGCTTCCCCTATCATCAATCACCACTACCTGCTCCCCCTAGGAGGTAGCCACAATCAGTCCAAGATAAAGATATGGCCTGAATTCCTCCTGGAAAGATGCACCACTATGTATCTTTAGCAAGAAGAGGGAGGGGCAATTACCCCTAACCTCTTTCCGAGAGCCTCAAAGGTATCTTTTGCAAGAGCCTTTATAAAGATATCTACAATCTAATCCTTGGTTGGAATATATTCCAACTTCACTTCCTTGCCTTCTCTCTCAAAAAGTGATACCTGATTGCTATATGCTTGGTTCTTGAATGCATCACTAGATTCTTGGAAATATTGATAGCACTTGTATTATCACACAAAAAAGGAATAGGATCATCATACACTACCTTGATATCCTTCAGAGTTTGCTTCATTCATAACACTTGTGTACACCAGGAGGTTGCTGCAATATATTCTACCTCTCCAGTAGATAAGGATACTAAATCTTGCTTCTTACTCTACCATGAAACTAATCTACTTCCTAGAAAGAAAGCACCACCACTTGTACTTCTTCTATCATCAACACAACCAGCCCAGTGAGTATCAATGTATGCACTCAAGTCAAAATCATTACCTTTTAGATGTCATAGACCATAATCCAGAGTTCCTTTCAAGTATTTGAATATCCATTTTACTGCCTTCTCATGTGTTTTCTTAGGATTGGCTTGATATTTGGCAACCACACATACTACATGCATAATGTCAGGTCTAGATGCAATTAGATACAACAATGCTCTAATCATAGACCTATAAATAATCTAATCCACCTCCATAGACTCATCTTTTTTTCTTAAGTGACATCCAGTGACCATGGGAGTACTCACTAGTTTTGAATCCTCCGTACCAAACTTCTTCAACAATTGTTTGACATACTTAGCTTGAGAAATAAAGATACCATCATCTATGATGTAGGGGCATCCATTTTGATGCATTGTTGTCATTTTATATTTTGTTCTCCAACCCTAGTTTTGAGTTGATTTGTGTTGTTATGTGCAAATAAGGTCATTTTGGACCATCTAGAGTCATGTTTAGGTATTTTCTAATCTTAGTGGGAATATTTGCAAATTATGTCATTGAAAAAGACAATTTTATGCAAGTTTAGGAGTTTTTAGGGGTTTCTTATGAAAACCTATAAAAGGGAATGTAAAAACTATTTTTGGGGCTTCTTTCCCTCATGGATGCCTAAGTAATGAATGCAAAATAATGTGGAAATGATCCTTGAGTTGCAAATTCATTGTTTTCCATGATTTATTATAGGTTTTTATTGTTTTATAGCAATAAAACATGTTTGTACAGCTTGTACATATTGGTACAGGTCTAAAACTTATATGGATGGAAAGATAATTTTATTTTAGGTGTTTTTCATTCTTACCAGTCCTAAATAAAAGATTGTTTGATTGGTCTAATAAGTCAATCTTCCTAGAAGCACTAATCAGAAACTAGAATTTCTAGTTTTGATGAAAAAAACATTTCTCTTGATTGGCATTGTGAAAATTGCTAAAATTTTTAGGAAAACTCTATTTTGCATCCTCTAATGGATTCCAAACTCTTACTTTAATATCTTTTGGCCACAAGAAGTTATGGGTGACTATTATAAGGAAAACCCTATCAAAAGGGAATAAACCCTAGTTTCTTGAGAGTTTAGCAAACTATATGTGTCATTTGATTTCATAAGGGAATGATGAAATTTAAAACATCAAAATGCATTGTAAGAGAACATGAACAGTCCATGATTTCATGTGTCATATTGATTTTGTTTGTTGAATGCCATTAGGCTACAGGAGCAATGTATGTAGGATGAACTAGGATGTACCTAGTTATTGAATGTGATTAATCCTTGTATGAAATGTGTCAGAAGAGTCAAGAATAAGTTCTTCCTCTACATCATTTTTGGTATTAGAGCCCAAAGATCTAGGCAAGGGAAGTTTTAGAAGTTTGTGTATTGCATTTGACAGGTTGAAGTGAAGAACTAGGATGCCAAAAGACTAGGTAGTGAGGAAAAGGAAAGAAAACCTAGGTGAGGTATCACAAGAAGAAGTCAAGAAAAGAAAAGAGATAGCAAGATGAAATAGCAAACTTAGAAGGATAAGATGAAGGTCAATAAGATAAGATTAGATGAAGAGTTTGATAGAGATATGGTTGAGTTAAGAAAAGGCATTAAGCATGTAGTACAATAGTGGCTCGAGGAAGAATACCAAGGATCTATTGGGTATTGGCCCATATATAGGAAAGTGAAATGGCCCATATAGATGATTGTTCAAAAAATGAGAAAGCAAAGAATGATTACTTTGAAAAGAGAAGATCAAATGAAGAAAGAAGAGAAATTTATTGACATGGACATGAAGAAAGATGAAGAGTGTCTTCAGGCAAGCATGGAAATCATGGAAGAGAAATGTTTTCAAGTAGACACAAATGCAAAGGTCCATTGGCAAGAGGTACATTTAAGAAACCAGGAGATTGGTGATGATTAGAAAGTTGATAAGAAGATGGGTATAGCTGAGATCAAGGAAGAAGAAAGACAGCTAGCACAAGGAGCTAGTGAAGAGGCAAATTGGCCTCATGGTTTTTATCCAATGCATGTTGATGATAATGTTTGTAAAGGTGTAGACCAAGGAGAAAATGAAGAGGAGGAAGAAATGGATAGTAGCAATGAGGTGTATGATAGAGCAATAGAATCTTGGAGTGTTCAATCAGAGAAGTTGATAAGCCAGAGAATATGCAAGAAGAATGAGAGAAAGAAAAGAGTGCAAACCAAGAAACATAGAGCAGGTCAAGACAAGTATGTAGAAGATCATGAGGAGGTTATAGGACAACTAAGACTACAACACAATTGGAGGAAGTGGAAAAAGCAGCTGATCATCATTTGAGATGGAACTCAAATTTCTTTTCCTTGGGAGTATGATGCAGGGGCATCCATTTTGATGCATTGTATTCATTTTGTCAAGTTTTGTAATTTGTTCTCCAACCCTAGTTTTGAGTTGATTTGTGTTGTTTTGTGCAAATAAGGTCATTTGGACTATTTTGAGTCATGTTTAGGTATTTTCTTATCTTAGTGGGAATATTTGCAAATTATGTCATTGAAAAAGACAATTTTATGCAAGTTTAGGAGTTTTTAGGGGTTTCTTATGAGAACCTATAAAAGGGAATGTAAAAACTATTTTTGGGGCTTCTTTCCCTCATGGATTCTTGAGTAATGAATGCAGAAGAATGTGGAAATGATCTTTGAGTTGCAGATCTATTGTTTTGAATAGTTTATTGCAGGTTTTTATTGTTTTATAGCTAGAAAACATGTTTGTATGACCTTGTACAGATTGGTACGGGTCTAAAACTTATATGGATGGAAAGCTAATTTTATTTTAGGTGTTTTTCATTCTTACCAGTCCTAAACAAAAGATTGTTTGATTGGTCTAATAAGTCAATCTTCCTAGCAGCCTTGTTCAGAAACTAGGGTTTCCAGTTTTGATAAAAAAATTCATTTCTCTTGATTGGCATGGTGAAAATTGCTAAAAATTTTAGGAAAACTCTATTTTTGCATCCTCTAATGGATTCCAAAATGTTAGTTTCAGATATTTTTTCCATGAGACGTCATGGATGACTGATTTAAGGAAAACCCTATCAAAACAGAATAAACCATAGTTGCTTGAGGGTTAGCAAACTATATGTGTCATTGATTTCATAAGGGAATGATAAGTTGTAAAACATCAAAATGCATTGTAAGAGAACTTGAATAGTCCAAGATTTTACATGTCATGTTGATTTTTCTTGTTGAATTCCATTAGGCTACAAGAGCAATGTATCTAGGATGAACTAGGATGCACCTAGTTATTGAATGTGATTAATCATTATATGAAATGTGTCAGGAGAGTCAAGAATAAGTTCATCCTCCACATCAATCTAGTTAAGTAATTTGAAGACCAAGGAAGAATGAGATCTCACCAATCATAGATATCTCAAATTCTTTTTGCATTTCATCTACAAACCTCTTACACATATCATCATTTCCACCAAAAATAATATTATCAACATCAACTGGAACTATTAAGATCATGTCTCCTTCTTCCTTATGTAAAGGTTGATATCTGTAGTACCTTTCTTGAAGCCCTTCTGAAGTAGGTACTTGTCTAATCTTGCATACCAAGCCCTAGGTGCTTGCTTGAGCCCATACAAGGCCTTCTTCCTCACCTGCATACCATGTCTGGATCATTCTAATATTTGGAAACCATCTGGTTTCTCAATGTAAAGCTCCTCCTCTAAGTCACTATTTAGAAATATTGACTTGACATCCATCTGATACACCTAGAAGTTCTTGTGAGTAGCAAGAGAAAGGAGCCTTCTGATTGCCTCCATCCTAGCTACTAGAGAAAAAGTCCCCTCAAAATCAATGCCTTCCACTTGAGCATATCCTTTGCACACTAATCTTGCTTTGTTCCTTACCACTTCACCTTCTTCATTTATCTTGTTCTAGAACACCCACTTTGTTTCTATGGCATTCTTGTTGGTTGGTCTAGGAACCAATTCCATGTATGATTCTTTTCAATTTGATCCAGTTCTTCTTCCATTGCTTTTATCCATCCACCATCTTTGTTGGCTTTAGAAAAGGTCTTAGGTTCCACTTTTGATAACAAACACAAGTTTGCTTGCTCATGTGTCTTGGCAAACCTTCTCCTTGTCTATACACCTTCATTTTTGTCTCCAATGATCTGTTCTATTGAGTGGTTCTTTTTAACATACTTTGTTGGGGTCTTTGGTATCTGTTTCGATTCCTATTCCTTTTCTTCTTTCACTTCTTTTATTTCTTCATCTTCAATGCAAGGAAACATATCAGATGTGATATCTTCTGAATCCTGTGTAAACTGATACAAGTCTTCATCTACTTTGACATTTGTGCTTTCAATCATCTTTCCCAACCTTTTGTTGTAGCATCTATAGGCCTTTCTTCTGGTTGAGTAACCAAGAAAGATTCCTTCATCACATCTTGAATCAAACTTTCCTATATCTTCTTCATCTCTTTTGATATAATATTTACTACTAAAGATCCTGAAGCATCTGACATCTATTTATAAGGGGTCTTAGTTCTATTGACCATTAATTGTACTTTATTGGTTAGAGAGACAATAGTGTGAATTGCTTCCTTCTACTACACATCAGGTAGATCTGCATCTTTCAACATTGCCCTAGACATTTATTGCACAATCTTATTCTTCCTATCTACAACCCCATTTTGCTGAGGGGTTCTAGGTGCAGACAAGTGCCTCCTAATGCCATGATCTTCACAAAAAATTTCAAATTCATTTGAAGTAAACTCACCTCCTCTATCTGACCTTAAGCACTTGATCTTAACATCCATTTCATTTTCAACCAAGGCTTTGAAAACTTTGAACTTATCAAGAGCATCATATTTTTCTCTTAAGAAAGTAACCCAAGTCATTCTAGAATAACCATCAATGAGCAACATGAAATACCTTTCACATTGTTGACTCCTTACTCTTGTGGGTCCACATAGGTCTATGTGAATCAGCTCCAATGGCTTTGAGGAAGACTACTCCTTTCTTTTAAAACTTGTCTTTGTTTGTTTTCCTATCTGACATTCCTTGCATACTGTGTTTGCAGGCTTGATTATCTTAGGCATATCTCTTACTACATGAGTAGAGTTGATCCTTACCATATTATCAAAGTTGTTATGTCCCATTCTTTTGTGCCACATCCAACACTCACTGGATTGAGTCAATAGACATGTTCTTCCATTTGCTTCTTTCAAGTGATAAATATCACATGTCTTGATACCTTATGCAACTAACTTTCTGGATCCTAATTTTCTAATTTCACAACCATTAGAATGAAAAGTGAGATTGTAACCTTTTCTATACATCTGATTGACACTAAGAAGATTGTGTTGTAACCCTTTGACATAGAGAACATCCCTGGTCCTGTTCTTTCCATCAATAGATATGACACCTTTTCCACAAATCTGAGCTGACTCATCTCCTCCAAAATTGATAGCTCCACCATCCCACTTCTTAAGGCTAATGAACTTCTCTTTGTCACCAGTCATATGATTTGAACAACCACTATCAATGACCCAAGTTTTGGTTTCTTCTTTTGCATGAAAGGTAGTCCATACAACCATTGATTTTTCATTGTTTTGAACTATTTGTAAGGTATCCATTTTTCCAATCCCATTCTTTTCATCACCAACACTCATGGCCAAGAAAAATGTTTCATCATTTGAATCATGACCCTCATCTTCTGAAGAACAACTATCCTCTATAGAAAACAAACTTCTTTTGAATTTACTATTTTTGTTACTTCTCCTAGTTTCTTTGAGAGGACATTTGGAATAAAAATGACCAACCTTTTCACAATTGAAACATTTGAAGGGTAACTTACCTTTGTATTTGTCATATCCTTTCTTCAGGGTTCTTACAAAATTTGCTTCAGCATCATTAGGGCTTTCATCTTCATTAGCAATTTCTTCTTTTACCTTTTTACTAACTTTGAAAGTAGTTTCTGATGCAGAGGCATCCACACTATAACATTTGCCTATAGCATGAATGTCTGCAGACCAACCTCATCATCATCATCTTCGCCATCATCATCATATTCCCTAAAACTACCAACATCATCATATTTCGGCTTTACTCTGTCAGCATCATGTTTCTTAAAACCAACAGCATCATCATATTGCGGACACTCGCAATCATCCTCCTGCCGACTACTATTCACCTCCTCCGCTTTCCCCCTAACATCATCATCATGATGTTCAGTGGGCGAACACATCCTCCGGTTGCACTGTTCATCGGGCTCTGAACTCCATCGTCATCATCATATGCAACACTTCCTTCGTCAGCAGGATATTCAACATCCGGTTGTCCCAAATATCCTGATGACGTTCACCTTCAGCAGCTTACCTTCGATGCTCCGCTACCCGACGACACAAGCAACAGCATCATGATCCACTTTATCCGGTTCTCTTTGAAACCTCCTGATGACGCTAATACACTTTCTGCCGATGCCGATACTTAACGACAGCAGGATGAACTCGCATAGGGGGGATATCTCAATATCCTGATGACGATGACGTCATATCCTAATGACGATGACGTCACCCAATATCCTGATGACCTCTTCAACACTTAGCCAAAAACACGAACTTTCTCTTCTACATCTACTCGCGATATGCGGATGTTTGGCACTCCCGATATGATGATCCTGATGCCGATACACTCCTCGGCTCCTCCTGCTGATGATCACCCCGACGACCTCACACTTCATGCAATCGACAACATCATGCCGATCTCCTCCTCTTATCCGGATGACGATGTCTGAACTGTCTGCAGGATATTCACCAAGATATCCTGATGATGCCGTCTTCACGAACTTCTTCACTTAGCGAAATCTCACTTCGCCGATCCTCCAGGGATGACCCGATCCAACCTCAGGGTGATCTTCCAACTCCAATTTATCAACTTGACCTAGCACATGAGGATGCTAGGCTTCTCAGCATCTGTCGACCGCGATCCTGCACACCTGCATGTAAACAGAAAACAACCTACAATCTAACCTACTGTACATTACCATTCCACCGATCAGATGAGTCAACCAGTGGAATGGATCAGGAAATCCATGACACCCTCTCAAACCAGCAGATCAATCAAGTAATGGAATGCAACCAGAGCAAGAACACAAACAGGATCACTTTATTGATTTCAAAGATGCAATACAATATGATCAATCTCTCTCTTAGTCTCACTCAAGCTCGATCGATGATATCTGTCTGTCTGTCCAACATCAACCGATCTCATGCTTATAAAGACTTTCCCTACGAGTACTACTGACCCGACTCCAAGCGGCTGGGAACTCTCCAAGCGGCTGGGAGATCCCACCGAACATACATCATGACAGCTGTTATAACTAACTAGCTAAAAATAGCAAAAGCCTGGTCAGCATGATCTTATCATGATCAGCATGACCTTATTACATGCAATTGGTCTAACAGACCTTCTTGGAAACACAAACAAGACCTATAACTACTAACTGCCTTATCCAAACCAGCTGTCAGGTAGGTGCTCCTGCACCATACTCCCCAACAGAAAAGAACTCATGTCCCATGAGTTGAGTATGTGGAAGTCTTCCACCTCTACCCTTTGCTTTGTCAATAGTCTGACCTGTTCCAGCTTTATCTGCTGCTGACTCTTGGCTGCTCCAAGACTGCTGAACTGTAACTTGCTTTCTGGCAAGTAAATCATCATGCCTGTTGATGTAGGCCTTCTTCTCACATACCCTGTGTTTGTCAGGTTGCCTAACCAGAACCTCTGGCTGAACTACCTCTTGAACTTCTAAAGTGTTCAAGTCTATCTTCCTTTCAACTCTTATAGGACAAACAATAGTCCCAACTATGACAACATCCTTGTCAATCCTCTGAACTGGTTGCTGTTTGCACCCCTGTTTCTGAACCTGCTGCTGACCTCTGTCAGTCACAACTGAAACTGTCTTCAGCTTGTTGTCTGTAACAACTCCTTTCCCTGCAGTGTCCTGAACTGCCTTCATGCCTGCTCCTCTAGGCATCTGCACATACTCCTTCTTTCCCATTAAAATGATTTGAGCTGCCTTCTGTACTGCAGCTTTTGCCTGCAATGGCATCAACTTAATAATCTTCCCATCTTTCTGGATGGTGTAGGTATTAGCATACCCATCATACAGTACCCTTCTGTCAAATTGCCATGGTCTACCTAACAGTAGGTGACAACATTCCATAGGCAATATATCACACAAGATTCTATCCTGATATGGCCCAATCTGGAAATCCACATATGCCTGTTCAGAGACAAAAAGTGATTGCCTATCACTCACCCAAGATGCCTTGTAAGGGTGTGGATGTGGAATCCTTTCCAACTTCAGTTTATCCACCATTTCCTGAGATACCATGTTGTCTGTTGAACCAGTATCAATGACAACCTTACATACCTTACCTTTGCTCTTACATGTGGTTTGGAAAAGAGCTCTTCTTTGCATCATATCCTTTGATGCCTGCCAACTAATTCTCCTTAACATCAATGATTCTCCACTCTCTGGATATCCAAAATTCTCAGGACCTTTGTTTGAACTCTGTGCACTTTCTTCTTCTTTCTCTTCTTGTACCAGTTGTACCCTCTTGTCACTTGTTCTATCATTTCTGGATGATGAACCTTTGTTTTCTGGACATTTGAAAGATGGATGACCAAACTCTCCACAGGTGTAACACTTTCCTGAAAATGTAGTAGAACCTCTACCACCTCCAAATCTTCCTCTATTACCTTTCCATCCACCTCTGAAATCAGACTGTCCTTGTCCTTTACCAGTGTCTTCTTGACTCTCATTGATTTGCTTTTGTGCAGGGGCTGCTCCTCTTCCCCTATTGTTTCCTCTTCCTCTCATGGACTTATCATGTCCTCTATTCATCTTTTCTTCAATCCTGATTGCCATTTGATAACAATCCTCCACATTCTTAGGGTTAGCTAACACTAACTCATCCTGTATGTTAAACCTTAAACCAGCCAAGTACCTAGCCACCTTTTCTACCTCATTCTCATGATGACCAGATCTCATACTCAACAGATAAAATTCCTCAGTATATGCTTTCACATCCCTGTCTTTCTGCTTTAAAAATTGCAGCTTCTTAAACATCTGGATTTCATAATCCCTTGGCAAGAATTTACCCTTTATCCTTGCTACCATCTTATCCCATGAAGTGATCTTAGACTTCCCTTGTTTCCTTCTCTCAGATTGTACATAATCCCACCATACCAAAGCATGACCTCCTAACTTGGTCTTTGCAATCTTTACCTTCTGATCCTCAGCAACATCTTCACATTCAAAGTGATTATCTAGTGCAGCAATCCAATCTAACAACTCATCTTCATTCAAGCTTCCAGTATACTTGGAAACATCAACCTTTACCTTAGGTTTTTCACTCTGTACTGCCTTTAACAGTTTTGCCAGTCTCTGGTCTTCAGCATCCAGATCTTCAGCTACCTCTTCATACTCTTCAACAGTATCTGCATCTTCTTCAGACTCACTGTCTTCTACCTCCCTCTTTTTGTTCTTTTCCAGGGCTGTCAGCCTGGCTTGAAGTGCTTCAGCAAGCTCCTTCATCTTCCTCATCTCTCTAGCATGTTTCTCCTTCATTTCCTGCAATTCCCTTGCAGTACCATTACCTTTAGGAGGCATTTTGTCAACCTCTCAATCACAACACAATCAACACACAACAGCCCAGATATTTTGCTGAGCTCTGATACCACTATGATGCAGAGGCATCCACACTATAACATTTGCCTATAGAATGAATGTCTGCAGACCAACCTCATCATCATCATCTTCGCCATCATCATCATATTCCCTAAAACTACCAACATCATCATATTTCGGCTTTACTCTGTCAGCATCATGTTTCTTAAAACCAACAGCATCATCATATTGCGGACACTCGCAATCATCCTCCTGCCGACTACTATTCACCTCCTCCGCTTTCCCCCTAACATCATCATCATGATGTTCAGCGGGCGAACACATCCTCCGGTTGCACTGTTCATCGGGCTCCGAACTCCATCGTCATCATCATATGCAACACTTCCTTCGTCAGCAGGATATTCAACATCCGGTTGTCCCAAATATCCTGATGACGTTCACCTTCAGCAGCTTACCTTCGATGCTCCGCTACCCGACGACACAAGCAACAGCATCATGATCCACTTTATCCGGTTCTCTTCGAAACCTCCTGATGACGCTAATACACTTTCTGCCGATGCCGATACTTAACGATAGCAGGATGAACTCGCATAGGGGGGATATCTCAATATCCTGATGACGATGACGTCATATCCTGATGACGATGACGTCACCCAATATCCTGATGACCTCTTCAACACTTAGCCAAAAACACGAACTTTCTCTTCCGCATCTACTCGCGATATGCGGATGTTTGGCACTCCCGATATGATGATCCTGATGCCGATACACTCCTCGGCTCCTCCTGCTAATGATCACCCCGACGACCTCACACTTCATGCAATCAACAACATCATGCCGATCTCCTCCTCTTATCCGGATGACGATGTCCGAACTGTCTGTAGGATATTCACCAAGATATCCTGATGATGCCATCTTCACGAACTTCTTCACTTAGCGAAATCTCACTTCGCCGATCCTCCAGGGATGACCCGATCCAACCTCAGGGTGATCTTCCAACTCCAGTTTATCAACTTGACCTAGCACATGAGGATGCTAGGCTTCTCAGCATCTGTCGACCGCGATCCTGCACACCTGCATGTAAACAGAAAACAACCTACAATCTAACCTACTGTACATTACCATTCCACCGATCAGATGAGTCAACCGGTGGAATGGATCAGGAAATCCATGACACCCTCTCAAACCAGCAGATCAATCAAGTAATGGAATGCAACCAGAGCAAGAACACAAACAGGATCACTTTATTGATTTCAAAGATGCAATACAATATGATCAATCTCTCTCTTAGTCTCACTCAAGCTCGATCGATGATATCTGTCTGTCTGTCCAACATCAACCGATCTCATGCTTATAAAGACTTTCCCTACGAGTACTACTGACCTGACTCCAAGCGGCTGGGAACTCTCCAAGCGGCTGGGAGATCCCACCGAACATACATCATGACAGCTGTTATAACTAACTAGCTAAAAATAGCAAAAGCCTGGTCAGCATGATCTTATCATGATCAGCATGACCTTATTACATGCAATTGGTCTAACAGACCTTCTTGGAAACACAAACAAGACCTATAACTACTAACTGCCTTATCCAGACCAGCTGTCAGGTAGGTGCTCCTGCACCAGTTTCCTTCTTTGGAACATCACTGTCAAACTCTCTCATTTCAAAAGTAGTAAGGGTCCCAAACATTTCCTCTAAAGAGTATTTATCCAGGTCAGTAGTCTCCTCAATAGTAGATGCTTTGGAACTATAAGATTTGGGAAGAGATCTTAGAACCTTTTTCACAATCTCATCTTCTTTTATTTTCCCACCAAGACCATTGATAACATTGATCACTTCATTCACCCTGAGCATGAAATCGACAATATTTTCATCTTCTAACATATTTAGGGATTCAAATATGTTCTTGAGTACTTGCATCTTAGCTTACTTTATTTTCTTATCTCCTCCATAAATAGTTTCAAGTTTATTCCAAACTTCTTGGGTAGAGCTACAACTTATCACCTTTGAATACTCTGAATTAGTTAATTCACTCATGATGGCAAACTTGGCTTTGAAATTATTTTCATACTTCTTGATTTCATTTGCATCTATTGGAATAGAGGCAGGGACAGTGTAACCTTTCTTGACATAATCCCAAACTCCACAGCCTAGTGAATTAATGTAGCTTTCCATCCTTACTTTCCAAAAAGCATAATTTGTTCCATCAAACCTGGGAATCTTATTAGATTCTCCTGATGCCATCTCAGACCTTCCTCAATTGGTTAAGATTCCTTTACAGGAACTTGGCTCTGATACCAATTGTTAGACACACCAGGATACTGAGAGGGGGGTGAATTAGTATCCAACCAATTCTTCCAATTTAACAACTTCAACTTATCCGAAGCAGATTAGATCTTAAGCATCACAATATTAACACAAACATGAAAGATTAACATAATGCGTAACAACACATAACACCATATATACGTGGAAAAACCTAGAAGGGAAAAACCACGGTGAGGATTAACTCACAATATATGAAGCTCAAATAATAACTTTATTTTAGGGGATTTAACCCAAGGAAGCTGCTACTCCCTAACTCTTATTTAGGGTCACTCCCAAGGAAGCTTCTACTCCCCAATGACTTTATTTTAGGGGCTTTAATCCAAGGAAGCAAATACTCCCTAATTTGAGAACAAACTCAAAAATGATTACAGTATGACAGTCTTTCAACTGTCTGAAAACTACCTTTGAAGCTCACACATGATGATTGAACTTATGTCTCTTCACTCTTTCTTTTGAAGATTTGATCAGTCAGGAACACTTTATACTTGATCACTATCTCAAATAAGTCTTCAGGATAAATCTGGACATCATCAACAATATATGCTCTTTCTCTCATAGTCGCACATCAATAATACATTTATTCTGCTTTTCTCAGCTTGCGAACCTTATTTTTCAAATTGCAATCATACCCTCCACATTTAATTTGATCTCATATTTATACATGATATTACATTGATTACATAGCTTGTTGGCTAGATAAAACATGAAAAATACATTTACAAGTCAGCCATACATTACATAATATGGAATGTGTAGAAGATAGGTCTAATTAGGACAACATGTTACACTATCAAAAGACTCAAGTCTTGCAAACCCCAACACTTGCTTACCTGGGTCCAAAACATCCTTCACATCTTAAACAACAAGGAATTACCTCCACAAACTTTGCTCATTTGAAAATAGGATAGCTTTAAGAAAAACTCATGAAAACTTGAACAATAATGGCCATATCAACTGGAAAACCTTGTGCGGTACTAGAAACAAGAAAGATCTTTGTGAAACTCTTCCAAATGAGTCCACATGACTCATACAACATCCCCAAACACTCCTTTACCACCGCACATCAAATAATTCTACCGCATAGCTTCAAATATTAACACTAAGAACACTCTATTATTTGAAGTACACTACAACATGCTGCCAATTGAAAAACTGAGCTGTAGACCACCAAGAAGCTTAAAACAAGAAAGAGGCACACAATACACATCCAAGAAAATGTCCATAAAACCACAAGGTCAATCATTCACTTCTAGAGGAAGGTGGAGTATTCCAATAGGTCTTCCACATTGCTTCATTCTTCCATAGCACATATCGATACTTTATCACTCATAAATTTCACCATGGAAAGAAAGATGGTTTGGAACTTTGGAAAATGACACCTTTACTGCCCTCTAGAACCACATAGCTATATCTACAAATGTGGAGGAATGCAGAGCATTTCATTCATGTTTCATCATCATACTGTCAGAGCCTGAACCATAACTTCGTCACTTATATCTTTCACTACATAATAGAAAACACTCTAAAACTTAGAATTTAGAAAATTTATATCATACTCAACTTAACACTTGAATTGCAAGATCATATCTTCAAAATTAGAGGAATATAGAGTATTCCATTATCATGCTTTTGTTGCAAGTATGAGGTAAACCAGTGTTGTCATTGATGTCAACATACTCATATTGCTTTGACAAGAAGGATTCAATGAGCAATGTGCTGAGGATATTGAGAAAATTAGCCTCAGTCAAGAACAGTAAAGAACAGTGATGAGAAGAAGGCAAATGTACTGTATAGGATGCGAACCGGAGGATACGGATTAAAAGGGTTTGTAGATATGAGTCTTGAGATGCTTCAGTTAAGATTTCAGAGGTCCACATGAAGATCTGAAGGAGTTGTGGCTGTCGGTGTAGAACTGGTTTCGGCAAGTATTCAGAGGTGACAGAGGATCACAAAAAGGTCCGGTGAGGTCCGGAACTGTATAATCCTAATTTGCGGTTTGGAAGGAGTCTTTGGGATGTCCTTGTGATGTGCCATCTCGAGTTGTGTATGATTTAGAGGTCTGGAAGTACCTCTTGCATTATGACAGTGGCGACAGACAGTGTTCTTGAAGTTCCGGATAAGGAGGATAAGAGATTTCAGTAAGTAAAGGAAATGCGGACGTACCTGGTCATTCAGGCAGGCTTGTGAAGGTTCTTGGATCATGTTGAGGTTGTGTTGTTGGTCCACATTGATAGTAGAGCCAAGAATTGAAGATATTCTTCTGGATGAAGTTCTTGCTCTGTTTAGCCGACCGGATGAGTTGTTCATCCTGCGAATGTTCTTATGGTGGCCGACCGGATGTGTTATTCATCTTGTGGATATTCTTATGGTTGATTGCCGACTTAGATGATTGTTCCTAAGTCGATGTCCTGTATAAATAAAGGTTTGTGAGTTCATTTTGAGGAGTTATTTTTGTGTGTGAAAAAGGTGGAGTAGCGAAGAGAAGTGTAGAAGGCAGAGCAGATGTTTCTGGGCTTAAATGGAACTGATCCAGACATGATAAAGATGTCATTCTCCAGTTCAAGACTGTGATTCTTATCACTTTGTAGACAGTGTGTCTCCTTGTAGGCAGTGGGCCTCTTTGTGAGCAGTGTGCTCGGGCAGTGAGCCCTAATTGGCAAGTGCCATTTTGTAATTCCTTATTCTTCTACTAGAGAATAATATTTGGGTTAATCACCCTGTGGTTTTCTCCCTTAACTGGGTTTCCACATCAAAATACTGTGTCATGTGTTTCTCATTTCATGATAATGTTTGTTTGTTTGATTCAATACTGCTTTGATTGACAAGAAGGTTTAAAAGAAGAAATAATTAGGATAACTGATTCACCCCCCCTCTCAGTTATCTACAGTTGGTATCAGAGCCAATTTCCTCTGAAAGAAGCTTAACCGCTTGAGGAGATCTAGGATGTCGTCATACAAAAAAGATAGTCCGAAGTTCGATGGAACCAATTTCACTCTCTGGAAAGGTCGCATGAAATGTCACCTAGAATGTATGGGAAAAGCATACTTGGCCATGGTTTCAAAACCATATGTACCTCCACAAGGTGGTCTGACAACTCTGAATGAAATCACAGAAGCTGAAAACAATCTGTGTGTTGATGGTGGTTTTAGCACGCAGCAACGCAGGTGTGATTGCTGGTTTCACACCTCTCTTGAAAAGTATCTCACCCTAGGTAAGACTACTCCAAGGATAATACAGCTAGGTCTTAGCTTGCTTGGAATTTCCCAATGGTTATGTTCTAGCTGTACCTACAAGGGGTCTTACGTGCAGTCTGCAAATCTTCAAGGTTGAGACAACAAGTACACATAAACCCTACTATGATTTTTAGCTGATATACAAAGTGAGATGCTGCTGAAACTTTCTATTCTAACAACTAAACAGTGGTTTTAAAGAAAATGCAAAAGATTTAGGGTTTAGAAGGAATCCCAAGTGACATTCACAATGCAAGGGTTATCTTTAGTAGACAAATATTCCAGACTTTCAACTAGTTTTCTGAGTTACCAAACTGAAATGGGTGTTACAGTGCTACAGAAAACGATGCTATCTTCAATGGAAGTCGAAAGATTTTTAGACCACATTCATTCATTAAATACCTGATAAATGGCATAACTTAACTCATAAAATGAAGTCAAACTTCAGCGCAAATAATAAGCCCAGGCTAACTTTACACAGTCATTTACCATCAGCAAACAACTAAAAGTATGGACTTGGAACATTCATCAAATACTGCAATAAACCATTAACATCATGAAAGCACAACTAATCTAACTATGGGAGAGCAAGAAGCAAACCATGAAGACCACAATGAATCGACACAAGATGCAAATTCTCAGAAATACTGCAGAAACTTGCTTTGTATTTAATTCAAATGGCACAGAGTCAACAATTTGGCATCAAAATCTCTCTTTTCAAAAGTGGAAATGGCAGCCCTTTATATAGAAAGCAGCATACCCTAGCTTTTCAAATGAACGGTGGATATTAACTCAACACTGACGGCTCAGATTACATTAAGAAAGGCCCACATTAATTCCTGGATTACATTTTGTCTTTTATGAAAAAGACGAAAAAACAGCTCCAGATACATCGAATCTAGTCATTTTGACTAGCCAACTCAATACATTAGTGAAAAGACTCATTTAGGAGGTAAGAAGAAGACAAAATGAATCACATACTATCCAGATATATCAAATTTACAATAATGACGGGATTGAATCAATAAAATATTCAAATAATATTAAGATTCTTTATCTAGGTCGATACTATCTCCACTGGACAGCTTATTCCGATAGGCCAGCCATGCCTCGAGTGCTGGATTGATATCAGATGGGTCTAGATCTTTCAGATGATGTATTCTATAATCGAATACCTCTAGCTCCCGACTGAATCTGGTGTATATCCTTTCAAAATCTGCCTCTGCTCTGCGGAATGCTTTGAATTCTGCTCTGAGATCACTTGCTTTATCCAGCCGTTCTTCCGTACTTAGCACAGTGTCTTCAAATAAGATAACATGTAGTTTACCTTTGCATTTTTCAACCTCAAAAGGAGCATAATCATCAAAAGACTCGTCTCTACAACTTCTCAAAGCATCGCTGATATCATATACGATAGATCTTAGCTCTTCGTCAGCGGGTTTATATGCTTCCTTTACTTGCTCAAAGGTCTCTTTCCTCAGAAGTAACTGCTGATACCACTCAATAGCCTTCGGGAGCCTATCTCCAGTCAAAATGTTCTCTGTGACCAAGGTTTGAGCTGGCAACTCCCGGATTCCCTTGATTCGCGGATACATGTGAGAATAGTATTCGTCGAACAGGTCACATTCATCACGCAAATCCTTCCACTTCTTAATCAATTCCACTGTACGTTGGTGGATTTGAGCAGAGGCACTTATGGCATTGCACCCCACCTCAAAAACACTCATTAACCAATTCTCGACGCCCTGGGACTTCGATCTTACCTCGCTCAGCTTTGCCATTTCATCCGTAGATAGGAAGGTAGGCACAGTCCTTATATCACCCCCTGCATCTATTGGTTTTACCAAAAATTGAAGACACGCCCTGAGTTCCTCGTTTTGGCGCTTTAATTCCTTCTTGGACATCTCATCCTTATCCAATTGCTTCAAAATTGACGTAACTGATCCCTTGAAATCATCCACCCTTTGAGCACGGGTGGTTGGGCCTAAGTCGACTGTGGATATCACATAATCCTCCGCCCTGACTTGATCTCTTGTTACGTCAGCAGGAGGGACAGCTACCTCCACAATACTTGAGCCTGATTCGCTCTGGTAGATTCTTGATTGCACTTTCGCCTTCTTTTGTTTCTGAGGTTTCTGAGCCTGCGATAGGATGGTGCTCAAATCAATTTTCATTACTTCGATCTGGGGTTCTGGATATACCATCCTATCCTGCAGCCATTCGGGAGCGGAAGATTTGTTCAATTCAGCGTTTCCACCTTTATCTAATATAGTCAATTCTTTGGAAGGCTCCCGTTTGGGCTCAGGGCTCTTCTCCTTTTCTCCTTGGGCCAATTCCTTTAGGCTCTCGAGTACATTTTCCCGTGCTATTTCCAAAACTTCCCCTGTTGGGTCCCTGCTCAGCGGACTATCAGATATGTCAATTATTTCTATACCAACAGACGAGTCGAGGGGGTTCTTATCATTTTTACTGGTTAGCGCTCCCTCGCTCTTTTCAGTCATTACCCCGGGCTCTAGTAATCCTAACTCCGCGCATACTTTCTCAATACCTTCCAACAAAGGTACTTCCAATGACATCGCAGGCATTTGTGAAAGGGGGATAGCTGAAGAAATTGTGAAGGAAGGGGTACTAATTTGAGTCAAATTAGCGAAGGCAGGCAATGGTAAGGGAGAAGAAGGGGTAAGGTACATAATGGCGAGAGGGGGAGAAACAAGACTGCTGGGATCACCGGAGGAGATTGCTAGTGGGCAGGAAGTGGTAGTAATGCTAGAGGAAGGAGAAGCGGAAGGGGATGATTCCTGCACAATGATGGCTGAGGTGGTGGGAGAAGTAGATGAAATGGAAGAAGAAGGAGGGATAGAAGCAGAGAAGGTGGAAGCCAAAACAGTTGTTCCTGTATCAGGCATGGGGGTTTGGGAGATCGAAGGAGTTGAATCATCTTTAGTAGTAACATTCTCCTTGCTCGTTGCTTCTGTTTTTACCTTCTTGGCCTTGGAGGCCTCCCCAGTGCTGCCTGGCATGTCCTTCCTCTTAGTAACTCTGGGCCTAGGAGGTGGATCCTTCTTCCGAGGGGATCTCACAGGAGGTTTTTTCACTTTTTGAGCCCTTGCTGCCAAAGGGGCATGTTCATCAATATCTGAATCTTTTTCCTTGATAGGCTCTGTATCATCTGTCCCCAGTACGGGCTCATCTTCTTCTCCGTCGGAGTCCTTATCTGATTCAACTGCCGTATAGGTCAGTTGGACTCCTTGCCCCCTTAGGACACCCAATTGTGCTCTGACCCAAGCTTTACTTAATCTAATTGGCTCCTTCATGATCACATCCAAGGAGCTCTCTTCAGCGTTCGCCCAATTGGGTAATGGGATGGGCAGGTGGTATTGTGCCTCCCATGGGCCTCTAACCATAACATTATCATCATCCTGCAATTGATCTGGTACTGCCATTACATGAAATTTCTTGATAAAATCCAAGGATAGCGTTGAGTGCGCCCTCTTCATGACCTCGTAGTCATCAGTGCAGTTAGCCCAGAAATCTTCAATATGATCTTTGTGAAACAACTTCTTGCTCACGAACTTCTCCATCACCTGATTCGGGTCAAAGTGAGCCCTGGCATTGTAATAGTGCAAGTTCAGAAGCTGGAGCTCTTTATCTGAATACTCAGCTAAGGCGAGGGAAGGGCATGCGTAGAGTCCTCTGCCAAACTTGATGGGAAATTGAACATTTGTTCGGTGCAGGTGCTTGAGTTTTTCGGCACATGGCACTAGTTGCCTGGACAGTTCTAAGAGCACTGTCTTATCATCAGGATATCTTGGCAACCTATATGCCATTCCAGTGAAGCCTTGTACTCTGATGTATGTGAACTTCTCAAATTGTATATACCACCGACCATACTGGATTATTTCGTTCATAGCCTCGGCTGAAATCCTCAAGGCTGTATTACCTTGTAACTTCCTCGCTATGTACATGGTAAATGCATCATTAACCCGCTTGAAGTGTATCAATGATTGTGATGAAGTCAATTGAGGATAGCCTCAATATACCTTGACCTGTGTCTTTTCATCATTCCCGATTTCTCCGATCTTAGACAATCCGTCGTAATGATTCATTCTTGCCAATGCATAGACGACGTAGGATGTCCATCTGAAATATTTCTTCTCATTGAAGTGGCTGAAAGCTTCATGCATATTATCGCTAAGGATCTGTGACCAATGGAACTTGGTTCCCTTCAATACTTCTGAGATTATGATAAACATCCAATCTTCAAAAGTGGAAGCAGTAGGTAACCCGTACACTCTGCTCAAAAAGGTTACTATATCCCCGATTTCGTCATGGAAATCACTTCTATATAATACTATGGGGAGCTTGACGAGAGCAGATTTCTTGCTCTTGACCCAATGGTCATTTATATGTTTCCTGCATCCCTTCACATCTTTATTATATGCCTCCTTGGATGCTTGCCTGTCGGGCATAGTCATGGTTTTATGCCATGGGATATCCAACATTTCTGCCAAAGCAGGCGGGGACAAATCAGCTAGGACTTCTCCATTAGCTGTCTGAACTTGTCTAGATAGACATCGTATCTATCTGCACAACTTGCTATCAATTCTGCACACTGAACAGAGGTCAGGAAGGCAGCTGCTTGTCCTAGTCCGTTGTCCTTAAGTCTCTTGGCCCGAGGAGTCGGAGTGGGTCCGAAGATTCTGAGTCTGAAATCATCTAGGTCAATATGACCTAGGTCGGTGTCTCCTACGTTACTCCACCCAGAGTGGATTTTGGTCTTTGGGGGGATTCCTTTGAACTCGTACTTCATGGCTTGAGCTCGTGCAGACATCTAACCTGCAAAACCAGACCTCATAAGCTTGATACCAAGTAAGCTCCTTGATATACTCCTAGGATCAGATAAATCAATCATAAATCCATCATTCATTAAAAGCATGCATGTTGAAAGAAGACTAAGTTAACATTCACAGCGTATTGCATGCAAGGAGATATCAAATGTTGTAAAAAGATTCACCTAAACATCATCATTATAGCATTATAACCTTAATAACCTTACCTTGAACCATCTTCCCTAAAGAAATTTTAGCAAATTCGGCCATTTAGGGAGATTTGCGCTAAAATTGAGGTTGTCTGACCTTGGGCAGTAAAAGCGCTAAAATTGAGGCTGTCCGACCTTGGCGGGAAAATGAGGCAGGTCCGACCTCAAATGAGGGTTTGTTCTGTGCGTTCCAGAATTTGTGCTATTTTCAAGGGTGTCCGACTTGCGTGAAATTTGGAGGTCTCCGACCTCCAATGGTTTACAAGTCGGTTGGTGGATAAACTAGCGCAAAACGATTGCTAGCATAACAGTGGTTCTCTTGCGCAAAATTTAGGTGAGTCCGACTTGCGCGGATTTCTACGGGGTTCGACTAAGTCAGACACAAGGTGTTTTAGTGCATGGTCGGATGAGGGAAATTGTAGCGCAAAATAGTCTGGTAAGTCTTTTCAGCGGGCCTTTCGGGTAGCACCGACTTCGCGGGGTTATGGATGTCATCCGACTTGGTCGGACGCGAGGTATTGTAGCGCAAAGTCGGACAGAGGGGATTTTAGCGCAAAAAGAGGTTTTCAGAGCTGCGGGCATTTTGAAACCATCTGATCCGATTTGTAAACGATATGTGAGTTGCGAAGGTTAGATGAGGTCGTTTTTAGCACAATCGGGCGCTGGATTTTGGCGCTAGATCTCAGGGTGTCTAACCATATCGAATGGTTTAGTTGTTTGGGGTCGGTTGAAAGTCAAGTCAGCACCGACTTCAGGCACGGGTTTTGCAGAGTTTCAACCCGAAAGGGTCTAAATTCGCCCAATGCCTCTTAGTTTGTGGTTTTCTAAATCTAGGGTTTTGAGAAAGTGCAAGGATCAATTCCCCAAACCCTAACCCGGAACCATTACATTCAACTCACAGAACTATCACACTCAACAATCATTATGCAGATGACGAAAACCCTAACAGTTTCTCCACTGACTTTGCTTCAAAAAACCCTAAAGAAACTCAAAAATGCAAAGGGTTAAAACCCTACCTGTAAATGGCGGCGTAGATCTAGTTTGTCAAGGGGTCGCGGGTTCGAGCTCAGACGATATCGGCAGCGAAAACTAGAGCTTGAGATGCGCAACTTTGAAAACGGTGAGAAATGAGTTAATCTCACTTAATTTCCTTATTTATGGCATGCAAATCCACCATTAATACTCGGGTACGGACTGTCAGCGGGGATTTGCAGCGGTTCCGACTGGAGGAATCAGCGTGAAATCCGAAGGTTTTCAACCTATCCTGTTTGGCGGGGTTTTCGGACTCATCCGACCCGCGGGGTTTGTTTGGGGGTCCGACCAAGTCGGTTTTAATGCAAAGTCACTTGGAACGAATTTTAGCGCTAGGTCGGACGGAGGGGATTTTAGCGCTAGGTCCGACAAACTAAAAACCTGCGCAGAGGTTGGTTGAATCCAGATTTAGCGCAAAAGTCAGTTGAGTGCAGTTTTAGCGCAAAGGTCAGTTGAAGCCAGTTTTAGCGCAACAAACTAAATCAAGGACTCCAGAAGGGGAAACAACAACCCTCCTTAGCAAGTTTGAAGTAATTTTTTCAAGGTAATCATTCTATCCAGGGCACATATACTTTAGACCGTACAACCACTTCTGAGAGAGAGATCAGAAACCAAATGACTCACTAGCCAAAACAAAAAGAACAAAGGGGAAGGGTCCCCATGTTTAGAATGGGGCGTGTGTGCAAGGCACAACAAATGGCGACTCTGCTGGGGAAATGCTCTAGAGCATTTCTGAGATAAATGTTAGTTCGAACCCAGACTCTCTGTGTTTCCCACTTATTAGACGAGAAAGCATGGTGCCTTACCAAAAGAATCAAGGACCGCTAACCAGTGCATCCCTCCATATCCTGAAAACCTGAGTGTGTGCAATTGTATTCACTCCCATCCCTTGGCAACTAAGTGCATCCAAGATTCTTCGTGCTAAGCTATGAGGTTGGGATTATTTTACCACCAAGAGAATGCTTCTGATGTTGAGACGAGATGAGCCTTGATAGAGATGATGATCCTTTCATCAAATTTTTTTTTTTTGTTTTTTGGCAATGATATTCCTTTCTGATAATGTCTTCGATGATTTCTGATGATAATAATCTTGAGATAACAGTCTTCATGTGAGAGTATTTAAATGATAATCTTTATATTGATACTTTGTAGTGGGTTTGGTGTTGAAAAACACCTTTTATTTTTACCCAGTAGGCTAACAGTACTTAGTACCGCCTGCCACTCTCATCTGGATCTGTGGAATTAGCGTTGGTGGTAAAATTTGGGACCCAAGCTTTTTGCTTACACAAGATCACCCGGACTTACTTAGCTACTTCAGGAGCACTTTAAGTATGAGAGATATATGGTTAGAAAGTACTTTGGGAGCACCAGCTAACGACTCGTTCCAATGAAAAGACATCATGTCTCCTGGTAAAACAACGGATCCCACAACAAAGCCTAAGCGAAACTTTGGCTTCTCAAAGAAAGGCTACAGATTATTCGCCCAACAAGAAAGCATTCGCAGGTCCACACAACTGCCACCACATCAAAAACAAGGACCCCGCGACAAAGTAGATGCAGCAAATGAAAGCACAAGAACAACCGGACGAGACAAAATGCCCGGCCCGAAGGAGAGCAAAAAGCAAGACAGCAAAAACAGGAAAGCAAACTAAACTAGCAACAACCTAAACTAACCTAAACTAACAACACCCTTAACTATATACACTAGAACGAGACATAAATGTCTCTCAGGCCTGGAAGTAGTGCTTCAGGAACTGGCCATTGACAGGTAATGGCAGCTCTTCACCAATGAGGCTCTTGAGTCGATACGTATTGTCCCCCAGGATCTCATAAATCTGGTAGGGTCCTAGCCAAAGCTTGTCAAACTTGCCATGTTCTCCCTTTCTCTCATGGGCTTTATCCCAATATAGGACCAGATTAGAAATACGGAAAGCTTTAATTTTAGCCCTCTTATCGAACCATCGTTTTACTACATCCTGGTGTTTAGTAAAGTTTTCTAGGGCTGCATCGCGTTTCTCTTCAAGGTGCAATAGCTGGGCCAGTCGTGAAGATAAGTGGTTGTCGGCCTCGAGGTACTCTTGCATGAATTGAAGTACCAGGATTCTCAAGTGGATGGGAAAGATAGGTTCAATCCCATAAACCAGGTGATATGGGGAGGTGTTTAAGGTAGCTTTGTGTCGGATTCTATAAGCCCATAAGGCGAACCTGAGTTGGGTGTGCCAATCCTTGGGTTTTTTGTCTAAAAGTCTCTTGATGACTTCAAGCAGGTTCTTGTTTGTTGATTCAGCTACCCCATTTCCTTGTGGATAGTAGTTAGAGGAGAACTTGAGAGTGATCCCATAGTCGAATGCCCAGTTAGAAAAATGCAATGATGAAAAGGCAGGGCCATTATCACAAACTAAAGCAAATGGACAACCAAATCTAGTGATAATATGCTTTTCAATAAATTCGATAACTACCTCCTTGGTGCATTGCTTACAAGCTATTGCCTCAGACCAGCGAGTGCAGTAGTCAGTAGCGGTCAGAATATACCTGTGGCCCGCAGAAGAAGGTGGGTTGATCATACCGATGAAGTCAATCCCCCATTGAGCAAATGGTCGTACCTCCACTACCGGTTGCAATGGCATGGCTGCGTGGCGTTCCCGATGCGCGGCGGTTTGACATATATGACAGGTCCTTAAAAGTGAATGCGCATCCTTAAACAATGTTGGCCAGTAATACCCAGCCCGAAGAATCTGATTAGCTGTCGAATGCACCGACCCATGTCCTGTCCCGAACCTCTCGTGAAAACTAATTAATACCTGATCAACTTCTGACTTGTCCAAACACCTTAGATAAATGCCCTCGTGATTCTTCTTGTAGAGGACGGATCCTTTTATCATGTAATTGCTACTTTTGAGCTTGAGAGCTCTTCTTTGTACTGCATTTAGATGCGGCGGACAGCGTTGATTAAGCAAATAAAATATTATATCCCCGTACCATTCATCTTTTGAAACATCCTCCAATAAATACTGCTGAGAAACCAGGTCGGGTCCTACCTCGGCCATAGTTTTAGTCAAAGATTGGCCTCTTACCAACTTCATGGGTTGAATCTCTATGTTGAATTCCTACAATATGGTGACCCACTTCCCTCTTCTTTCTCCTAATTCACTCTGCATCAGCAGTGCTTTGACTACTGCATCTGGAACTATGGCAGTAACTTGACTTCTTAGGATATAGTGACGGAATTTCTTGACTGCTTTAACAAGAGTATACGCCTATTTTTCCACGTTTGGATACCTTAGTTCTGCGTCTTTTAATGGAGTACTCATGAAAGCAATGGGCCTTTCATCGTCAACTGACCTCTTTTGGGTCAACATCACTGCGCAAGTATGTTCTGAAGCAAATGAGTATATGTAAAATGGCCAAGCATAATCAGGGCTAACCAAGACAGGTGCGTTGGATATAGCTTGCTTGATTTCTGCGAAGGCAGCCTTAGCTTCTGGGGTCCAGTCTATTTTAGCATCCTTTTTCAGCATGGCGTTGAGAGGTCGAACTATCTCAGCAAATCCTGTGATGAATTTGCGCACAAAGTTGATCTTACCGAAATATGATTTAAGTTCCTTTTTACTGGCCGGAGGGGTGATCTTGAGTATTGCTTGGATTCTATCTGGATCAATGGATATTCCCTGGTCAGATATCACATGCCCCAATAGCTTTCCTTCAGTTACCCCAAACATGCATTTCTTGGGGTTAAGCGATATGCCGTAATCCTTACATCGCTGCAACACCTTCCTCAGATCAGCTACATGGTCTTCGCGTCTTTTTGAGAACACCGTCAAATCATCCATGTAAATGATTATGCATTTTCCAACTAATCCTTTGAAGGTGATATCCATCGCGCGCTGAAAAGTTGCGCCAGCATTTATCAAACCAAATGGCATTCGCCGGTACGCATAGATGCCCCATTTGCAGGTGAAAGATGTTTTTAACCTATCTTCGTATTCCACCATTACCTGGTTATAACCAGAGTATCCGTCTAGAAAGGACATCATCTGGTATCCATTGACAATCTGCAATACTTCGTCCAATGATGGCAGCGGGTAATTGTCCTTTTCAGAGGCTCTGTTTAAATTATGGAAATCAACGCAGAGCCTGATTTCCCCATTTTTCTTTCGAACAGGAACTAAGTTCGGCACCCACGCAGAGTGTCGGACTGGGAATATTATCTTAGCTGATAACAGCTTCTGAACTTCTTTGAAAATGAGTGGCTCCAAAAGTGCATTGACTGGCCTCTGCCTTTGCCTGAAAGGCTTTGCCCCAGGCTTTAGCGGGATCATGTGTGTGATAATCGAGGTGTCGTAAGTTTTTAGATCCTCATAACTCCAAGCCATTACCTCATGGTAATCTCTTAGTGCTTGTATGATTCTAGTCCTTTCATCCTCTGTGCTGGCTTTTCCAATAAACACATTCTTCACATCTGCCTCTGTCCCCAAGTTAAAAGGGTCACACTTTCCACCTGGAGCTTCTCCTTCTTTCTTCTGAGCTCCTAGATTATCTGCGTCAAACAGTCTTTCCAATTCTACCATTCCTCTGGGGATTGTATTTGTTTTCAGATTCAGTACTCCTTCCAAATCGATTTCAGCAGGCTCTACCTCTTCTTCATCTATTATCTGAGCAGTGAACACGTCTGATGAGGAAAGAAAATTGAGTATGTGTTGATCATCCTTGAAAACTTGAAAATTGGTAATGTTGTCGGGCACAGAGGGAGTAGCCACGAACTCAACAGAAAACTTTTTCAACCCTGCCATGGACGTGGGTTCCAGTGTGCTTGCGGTCTAGGCCAAAGCATTTGCAACATGATTTTGCCTTCTAGGAATGACCTGGATGTTAAAACCATCAAAGCATTTAATCAAATCCCATACCCTATTCCTGTACCTATTTAATCTCTTGTCATTACACGAATACTATTTTCGTACTTGTTTCACCACTAACTCAGAATCACCAAACACCTGGACAATCCTGACCTTTTTCTGTAATGCTAGCAGCAATCCTTGCACCAACGCCTCATATTTAGCGACGTTGTTTGTACATGGAAATTGCAGTCTTTGTGATGTCAGAAATGAACTCCCGGTAGGACTAATCAGCTCGACTCCTGCACCAGACCCCTGCCTACACCTTGAACCGTCAAATCTTAAGGTCCATACACGAAAATCCTTGTTGTCTTCCCTCTGTCTTCCTGGTTTCTCTTTCTTTCCTGATTTCTCTTCCTCAAGCAGAGGTTCAGACTCTTCCTTCTTTTCAGCCATCGGTTCATCCTTCGGAATTAAGGGAACCTTTAGTTGCTTTTGCACTTGCTCAATTGCCTCTTGACATAGTTGGCAGGTAAATTCAGAATGAGATGTATCATGTATGCGACACCAGTTGGGCAATAATAATTCCTCCATTTGGACCTGCCTCCCAACAGCAGTTTGATCTTGCATGAATCTGGCTACAAAACTACGAAACCCCTCGAAGACCCCGGGCTCGTCTTCCTCTAAAGATTCTCCATCATCGGATTGAACATATGCCGCTGTGCCTTATGGTCTTTCTATCAGAGGCTTAGGAGGTCTTAAGCAACTCAGCATAAGGATTTCTTCTGGCGGATTGATGTGGGGAAGGTAGACGCCCAAATCAACCTCTGAAAACAAAATTTCGTTGGGCTGATTATATTCAGTGATCATGTGCTTCATCTTAGGTTCCCTTTCAATACGGATTTGATTAGCTAATCCCTTCCACGGCAGCCACATATGAGAGAAATCGGTCGCCATATATCCATTCAGAGTTCTGGACCAGTCTCTACTTAAAAGCATACCGTATTGATCTGGAATATCCACCACCTGAATATCGATATACTATTGCACCCTTGGATCAGAAGCCAATTGCATGTGTATCTGGTTCAATTCACCAATCACATTTACCTCAGTTTTATCTAGTTGCGTCACTTTTCTGGAGGACTTGGCTGGAGTGAGCCCAAGTGCTTTACAAACGGACAATGGCATTACGTTTGTGGAAGCACCTGTAACATGAACATATTAGCTTCAAAGATCTTAATGTGTTCATCCGTGGTCCTATCTAGGTCATGTACCCTGAACTTTGAGCAGAACTTGTCTGGGTTTTTGGGCATGTCATGGTAGTCATTGAACAGCAGAGGGGACTGGTTATTTCTTGCAAAGTAAGCCATGATAGGGGGATTATTGGGACCTGCAGCAGTATATCTGGGGGCTGACTGAGCTCGAGGAGCCCTGGGTATTCCTTGATCCCTTCTCGTTCTTCTAAATTCTGTCAGAGATAGCAGTTCTTCTCCAGCTGAACTGGATCGAGTGTGTCTCTGTCTGGTCCCCAGACTTGCTGATTTTTAGTTTTGCCCTCCTTCTAGCGCCAATTCTGTTGATGGTGGTTTTAGCACGCAGCAACGCAGGTGTGATTGCTGGTTTCACACCTCTCTTGAAAAGTATCTCACCCTAGGTAAGACTACTCCAAGGATAATACAGCTAGGTCTTAGCTTGCTTGGAATTTCCCAATGGTTATGTTCTAGCTGTACCTACAAGGGGTCTTACGTGCGGTCTGCAAATCTTCAAGGTTGAGACAACAAGTACACATAAACCCTACTATGATTTTCAGCTGATATACAAAGTGAGATGCTACTGAAACTTTCTATTCTAACAACTAAACAGTGGTTTTAAAGAAAATGCAAAAGATTTAGGGTTTAGAAGGAATCCCAAGTGACATTCACAATGCAAGGGTTATCTTTAGTAGACAAATATTCCAGACTTTCAACCAGTTTTCTGAGTTACCAAACTGAAATGGGTGTTACAGTGCTGCAGAAAACGATGCTATCTTCAATGGAAGTCGAAAGATTTTCAGACCACATTCATTCATTAAATACCCGATAAATGGCGTAACTTAACTCATAAAATGAAGTCGAACTTCAGCACAAATAATAAGCCCAGGCTAACTTTACACAGTCATTTACCATCAGCAAACAACTAAAAGTATGGACTTGGAACATTCATCAAATACTGCAATAAACCATTAACATCATGAAAGCACAACTAATCTAACTATGGGAGAGCAAGAAGCAAACCATGAAGACCACAATGAATCGACACAAGATGCAAATTCTCAGAAATACTGCAGAAACTTGCTTTGTATTTAATTCAAATGGCACAGAGTCAACAATTTGGCATCAAAATCTCTCTTTTCAAAAGTGGAAATGGCAGCCCTTTATATAGAAAGCAGCATACCCTAGCTTTTCAAATGAACGGTGGAGATTAACTCAACACCGACGGCTCAGATTACATTAAGAAAGGCCCACATTAATTCTCGGATTACATTTTGTCTTTTATGAAAAAGACGAAAAAATAGCTCCAGATACATCGAATCTAGTCATTTTGACTAGCCAACTCAATACATTAGTGAAAAGACTCATTTAGGAGGTAAGAAGAAGACAAAATGAATCACATACTGTCCAGATATATCAAATTTACAATAATGACGGGATTGAATCAATAAAATATTCAAATAATATTAAGATTCTTTATCTAGGTCGATACTATCTCCACTGGACAGCTTATTCCGATAGGCTAGCCATGCCTCGAGTGCTGGATTGATATCAGATGGGTTTGGATCTTTCAGATGATGTATTCTGTAATCGAATACCTCTAGCTCCCGACTGAATCTGGTGTATATCCTTTCAAAATCTACCTCTGCTCTGCGGAATGCTTTGAATTCTGCTCTGAGATCACTTGCTTTATCCAGCCGTTCTTCCGTACTTAGCACAGTGTCTTCAAATAAGATAACATGCAGTTTACCTTTGCATTTTTTGACCTCGAAAGGAGCATAATCATCAAAAGACTCGTCTCTACAGCTTCTCAAAGCATCGCTGATATCGTATACGATAGATCTTAGCTCTTCGTCAGCAGGTTTATATGCTTCCTTTACTTGCTCAAAGGTCTCTTTCCTCAGAAGTAACTGTTGTTACCACTCAATAGCCTTCGGGAGCCTATCTCCAGTCAAAATGTTCTCTGTGACCAAGGTTTGAGCTGGCAACTCCCGGATTCCCTTGATTCGCGGATACATGTGAGAATAGTATTCGTCGAACAGGTCACATTCATCACACAAATCCTTCCACTTCTTAATCAATTCCACTGTACGTTGGTGGATTTGAGCAGAGGCACTTATGGCATCGCACCCCACCTCAAAAACACTCATTAACCAATTCTCGACTCCCTGGGACTTCGATCTTACCTTGCTCAGCTTTGCCATTTCATCCGTAGATAGGAAGGTAGGCACAGTCCTTATATCACCCCCTGCATCTATTGGTTTTACCAAAAATTGAAGACACTCCCTGAGTTCCTCGTTTTGGCGCTTTAATTCCTTCTTGGACATCTCGTCCTTATCCAACTACTTCAAAATCGACGTAACTGATCCCTTGAAATCATCCACCCTTTGAGCACGGGTGGTTGGGCCTAAGTCGACTGTGGATATCACATAATCCTCCGCCCTGACTTGATCTCTTGTTATGTCAGTAGGAGGGACAGCTACCTCCGCAATCCTTGAGCCTGATTCGCTCTGGTAGATTCTTGATTGCACTTTTGCCTTCTTTTGTTTCTGAGGTTTCTGAGCCTGCGATAGGATGGTGCTCAAATCAATTTTCATTACTTCAATCTGGGGTTCTGGATATACCATCCTATCTTGCAGCCATTCGGGAGCGGAAGATTTGTTCAATTCAGCGTTTCCACCTTTATCTGATATAGTCAATTCTTTGGAAGGCTCCCGTTTGGGCTCAGGGATCTTCTCCTTTTCTCCTTGGGCCAATTCCTTTAGGCTCTCGAGCACATTTTCCCGTGCTATTTCCAAAACTTCCCCTGTTGGGTCCCTGCTCAGCGGACTATCAGATATGTCAATTATTTCTATACCAACAGACGAGTCGAGGGGGTTCTTATCATTTTTACTGGTCAGCGCTCCCTCGCTCTTTTCAGTCATTACCCCGGGCTCTGGTAATCCTAACTCCGCGCATACTTTCTCAATACCTTCCAACAAAGGTACTTCCAATGACATCGCAGGCATTTGTGAAAGGGGGACAGCAGAAGAAATTGTGAAGGAAGGGGTACTAATTTGAGTCAAATTAGCGAAGGTAGGCAATGGTAAGGGAGAAGAAGGGGTAGGGTACATAATGGCGAGAGGGGGAGAAACAGGACTGCTGGGATCACCGGAGGAGATTGCTAGTGGGCAGGAAGTGGTAGTAATGCCAGAGGAAGGAGAAGCGGAAGGGGATGATTCCTGCACAATGATGGCTAAGGTGGTGGGAGAAGTAGATGAAACAGAAGAAGAAGGAGGGATAGAAGCAGAGAAGGTGGAAGCCAAAACAGCTATTCCTGTATCGGGCATGGGGGTTTGGGAGATCGAAGGAGTTGAATCATCTTTAGTAGTAACATTCTCCTTGCTCGTTGCTTCTGTTTTTACCTTCTTGGCCTTGGAGGCCTCCCCAGTGCTGCCTGGCATGTCCTTCCTCTTAGTAACTCTGGGCCTAGGAGGTGGATCCTTCTTCCGAGGGGATCTCACAGGAGGTTTTTTCACTTTTCGAGCCCTTGCTGCCAAAGGGGCATGTTCATCAATATCTGAATCTTTTTCCTTGATAGGCTCTGTATCATCTGTACCCAGTACGGGCTCATCTTCTTCTCCGTAGGAGTCCTTATCTGATTCAACTGCCATATAGGTCAGTTGGACTCCTTGCCCCCTTAGGACACCCAATTGTGCTCTGACCCAAGCTTTACTCAATCTAATTGGCTCCTTCATGATCACATCCAAGGAGCTCTCTTCAGCATTCGCCCAATTGGGTAATGGGATGGGTAGGTGGTATTGTGCCTCCCATGGGCCTCTAACCATAACATTATCATCATCCTGCAATTGATCTGGTACTGCCATTACATGAAATTTCTTGATAAAATCCAAGGATAGCCTTGAGTGCGCCCTCTTCATGACCTCGTAGTCATCAGTGCAGTTGGCCCAGAAATCTTCAATATGATCTTTGTGAAACAACTTCTTGCTCACGAACTTCTCCATCACCTGATTCGGGTCAAAGTGAGCCCTGGCATTGTAATAGTGCAAGTTCAGAAGCTGGAGCTCTTTATCTGAATACTCAGCTAAGGCGAGGGAAGGGCATGCGTAGAGTCCTCTGCCAAACTTGATGGGAAATTGAACATTTGTTCGGTGCAGGTGCTTGAGTTTTTCGGCACATGGTACTAGTTGCCTGGACAGTTCTAAGAGCACTGTCTTATCATCAAGATATCTTGGCAACCTATATGCCATTCCAGTGAAGCCTTGTACTCTGATGTATGTGAACTTCTCAAATTGTATATACCACCGGCCATACTGGATTATTTCGTTCATAGCCTCGGCTGAAATCCTCAAGGCTGTATTACCTTGTAACTTCCTCGCTATGTACATGGTAAATGCATCATTGACCCGCTTGAAGTGTATCAATGATTGTGATGAAGTCAATTGAGGATAGCCTTCATATACCTTGACCTGTGTCTTTTCATCATTCCTGATTTCTCCGATCTTAGACAATCCGTCGTAATGATTCATTCTTGCCAATGCATAGACGACGTAGGATGTCCATCTGAAATATTTCTTCTCATTGAAGTGGCTGAAAGCTTCATGCATATTGTCGCTAAGGATCTGCGACCAATGGAACTTGGTTCCCTTCAATACTTCCAAGATTATGATAAACATCCAATCTTCAAAAGTGGAAGCAGTAGGTAACCCATACACTCTGCTCAAAAAGGTTACTATATCCCCGATTTCGTCATGGAAATCACTTCTATATAATACTATGGGGAGCTTGACGAGAGCGGATTTCTTGCTCTTGACCCAATGGTCGTTTATATGTTTCCTGCATCCCTCCACATCTTTATTATATGCCTCCTTGGATGCTTGCCTGTCGGGCATAGTCATGGTTTTATGCCATGGGATATCCAGCATTTCTGCCAAAGAAGGCGGGGACAAATCAGCTAGGACTTCTCCATTAGCTGTCTGAACTTGTCTAGATACGACATCGTATCTATCTACACAACTTGCTATCAATTCTGCACACTGAACAGAGGTCGGGAAGGCAGCTGCTTGTCCTAGTCCGCTGTCCTTAAGTCCCTTGGCCCGAGGAGTCGGAGTGGGTCCGAAGATTCTGAGTCTGAAATCATCTAGGTCAATATGACCTAGGTCGGTGTCTCCTACGTTACTCCACCTAGAGTGGATTTTGGTCTCTGGGGGGATTCCTTTGAACTCGTACTTCATGGCTTGAGCTCGTGCAGACATCTAACCTGCAAAACCAGACCTCATAAGCTTGATACCAAGTAAGCTCCTTGATATACTCCTAGGATCAGATAAATCAATCATAAATCCATCATTCATTAAAAGCATGCATGTTGAAAGAAGACTAAGTTAACATTCACAGCGTATTGCATGCAAGGAGATATCAAATGTTGTAAAAAGATTCACCTAAACATCATCATTATAGCATTACAACCTTAATAACCTTATCTTGAACCATCTTCCCTAAAGAAATTTTAGCAAATTCGGCCATTTAGGGAGATTTGCGCTAAAATTGAGGTTGTCTAACCTTGGGCAGTAAAAGCGCTAAAATTGAGGCTGTCCGACCTTGGCGGGAAAATGAGGCAGGTCCGACCTCAAATGAGGGTTTGTTCTGTGCATTCCAGAATTTGCACTATTTTCAAGGGTGTCTGACTTGCACAAAATTTGGAGGTCTCCGACCTCCAATGGTTTACAAGTCGGTTGGTGGATAAACTAGTGCAAAACGATTGCTGGCATAACAGTGGTTCTCTTGCGCGGAATTTAGGTGAGTCTGACTTGTGCGGATTTCTACGGGGTTCGACTAAGTCGGACACAAGGTGTTTTAGCGCATGGTCAGATGAGGGAAATTGTAGCGCAAAATAGTCTGGTAAGTCTTTTCAGCGGGCCTTTCGGGCAGCACTGACTTCGTGGGGTTATGGATGTCATCCGACTTGGTCGGATGCGAGGTATTGTAGCGCAAAGTCGGACAGAGGGGATTTTAGCACAAAAAGAGGTTTTCAGAGCTGCGGGCATTTCGAAATCATCCGACCCGATTTGTAAACGATATGTGAGTTGCAAAGGTCGGATGAGGTCGTTTTTAGTGCAATCGGGCGCTGGATTTTGGCGCTAGATCTCAGGGTGTCTGACCATATCGAATGGTTTAGTTGTTTGGGGTCGGTTGAAAGTCAAGTCAGCGCCGACTTCGGGCGCGGGTTTTGCAGAGTTTCGACCCGAAAGGGTCTAAATTCGCCCAATGCCTCTTAGTTCATGGTTTTCTAAATCTAGGGTTTTGAGAAAGTGCAAGGATCAATTCCCCAAACCCTAACCCGGAACCATTACATTCAACTCACAGAACTATCACACTCAACAATCATTATGCAGACGATAAAAACCCTAACGGTTTCTCCACTGACTTTGCTTCAAAAAACCCTAAAGAAACTCAAAAATGCAAAGGGTTAGAACCCTACCTGTAAATGGTGGCGCAGATCTAGTTTGTCGAGGGGTCGCGGGTTCAAGCTCGGACGATATCGGCAGCGAAAACTGGAGCTTGAGATGCGCAACTTCGAAAACGGTGAGAAATGAGTTAATCTCACTTAATTTCCTTATTTATGGCATGCAAATCTACCATTAATACTCGGGTACGAACTGTCAGCAGGGATTTGCAGCGGTTCCGACTGGAGGAATCAGCGTGAAATCTGAAGGTTTCTGACCTATCCTGTTTGGCGGGGTTTTCGGACTCATCCGACCCGCGGGGTTTGTTTGGGGGTCCGACCAAGTCGGTTTTAATGCAAAGTCACTTGGAACAAATTTTAGCGCTAGGTCAGACGGAGGGGATTTTAGCGCTAGGTCCGACAGACTGAAAACCTGCGCAGAGGTCGGTTGAATCCAGATTTAGCGCAAAAATCAGTTGAGTGCAGTTTTAGCGCAAAGGTCAGTTGAAGCCAGTTTTAGCGCAACAAACTAAATCAAGGACTCCAGAAGGGGAAACAACAACCCTCCTTAGCAATTTTGAAGTGATTTTTTCAAGGTAATCATTCTATCTAGGGCACATATACTTTAGACCATACAACCACTTCCGAGAGAGAGATCAGAAACCAAACGACTCACTAGCCAAAACAAAAAGAACAAAGGGGAAGGGTCCCCATGTTTAGAATGGGGCGTGTGTACAAGGCACATCACTGCGGACCAAGGAAGCTCTTCTAAGTGCATTGAATGACTCAGATCTCTCAAATGTTATTGACCTACCAACTGCATATGAGATCCTGACTAAACTGGAACTTCTATATGAAGGAGATGAGTTTGTCAAGAGTGCAAGGTTGCAAAGTCTGAAAGGGAAATTCGAAAGATTGAAGATGAGAGATGATGAAAACATCACTACTTTTATGCCAAGAGTGAATGAACTAGTATGTGGAATTAGAAATGCTAGTGGAACTCTGGATGAAAATGAGATTGTTTGCAAAATCCTTAGATCCCTTCCTGCTGCCTACAAAATCAAGGTTGCTGCAATTGATGAATTCAGAGCCCACACAACTGTCACAAGAGAACAATTGGCTGGCAAGCTAGCTACATTTGAAATGACCGAGTTTGGAGATGATCCTCCCAAGACTGAATCTGCTTTCAAAGCCAGTGCCTATGTGAAAGGCAAATAGAGAGTTGATCCGGGAGAAAACTCTTCAAGGAAAATGACATGGTATGATCAAGCAAGAAGAGACATGGAAGAAGAAGAAGCAGAAATAGCTCAACTTGAAGCCCTCATTGCAAAAAGACTACCAAGAGGATCCGGTAAGTATGAAGGAAAACTACCCTTTAAGTGCTTCAACTGCAATAAGATTGGTCATTTTGCTTCAAGATGTCCGGAAAGATCTGCAAGGTCTAATACTAACAGACAAAGGTTTCAAAAGAACTGCTATTATGTTCATGAAGAAGATGACAATGAAGGAGTAACAGATGATGAATCAGAACTAGGAAGCAAATCTGGAAATGAGTGGGTGTTTATTGCCATCAAGGAAGAAGATTCAATACTCTCTGAATCTGTCAATCACAAAGTTGTTGAAAAAGCTTTGGCTGCTCAAGTGGAAGAAAAGGATGATTGGGTTATTGACAGTGGATGTTCTCACCATATGACTGGTGACAAGAATAAGTTCTTGAATTTGGAAAGGTATGAAGGAGGAATGGTAAAGTTTGGTGACAATTCTGCTGGCAGAATCAGAGGTAGGGGAACTATTTCCTTTGATGGAAAGAGCAAAATAGGTAATGTACTATATGTTGAAGGATTGAAGCACAATCTTCTCAGTGTTGGTCAGTTAGTAGACAAAGGCTATGATCTCCGGTTTAAGAATGGAAAATGCAGAATCTTTACAAGTTTCAAAACTGAAATTGCATCCGGTACTCAGACAAAAGGTAATATCTTTCATCTGGTTGGTTCAAATAAAAGTTGTTTGTTTGTTCAAATTGATCAGAGTTGGTTATGGCATAGAAGAATGTGTCATGTAAATTTTGATAACATCATCAAGATAAGCCATACTCAGGCTGTAAGAGATCTTCCAAAATTGATGAAACCTACAAATAGTTTGTGCAAAGAATGTCAGCTAGGTAAACAGAGCAGAGTCTCTTTCAAAAGCAAAGATCAGTCCTCTACCGGATTGTTGGAATTAGTACATACTGATCTCTGTGGTTTGACAAGAATCAAGAGTCTGCAAGGTGAGAGATATTTCATGTTGTTAATTGATGACCATTCCCGGATGATGTGGGTTACCTTTCTAAAAGAAAAATCAGAAGCATTTGAGAAGTTTAAAATCTTCAAAGCTATGGTAGAGAATCAAACCGGATTGAAACTAAAGTGTCTAAGGTCTGATAGAGGTGGTGAATTTACATCTGGTGAGTTCATTGACTTTTGTGAGAAGCAGGGTATAAGGAGACAATTGTCTGCTCCTAGGACTCCACAGCAGAATGGAGTAGTTGAAAGAAAGAACCGGAGCATCCAGGAAGCTGCCAGGACAATGATGTTGGAAGCAAATGTTCCTCAGATGTTCTGGAAAGAAGCTATCAGCACTGCAGTCTACACTTTAAATCGAGTTCAAATCAGAAACAATACCGGTAAGACCCCCTACGAACTCTGGTTTGGCATCACTCCTACTGTGAAATATTTCAGAGTATTTGGTAGCAAGTGTTATATCAAAAGAGATGAAGATCTAGGAAAGTTTGATGCTAGAAGTGATGAAGGAATTTTCTTGGGTTACTCCACTCAAAGCAAAGCATACCGGTGTTACAATAAGAGACTGAGGAAGATGATAGAAAGCACTAATGTGAAAGTTGATGAAGGAATTGAGAAGCCCTCAAGATTTTATGAATTTGATGAAGATGACCAAGACAGTGTTCAGATTCAAGGAACTCAATCATCTCTGGTAAGACAGAGTCAGCCTGATCTGGTAAATCAGGAAGAAGAGATAGGTTTGAATGAGCCTGATCAAGAAGCAGCAGTGTAGGATACTCCCAAAATTCCAAGGTATGTAACACTAAACCACTCTGAAGATCAGATCATAGGTGACAGAAGCAAAGGTGTGCAAACTAGAAGGAATGTTGCTCAAAATCAGGATGAATGTTGTCTGATTTCAAAGATTGAACCTAAAACAGTAAATGAAGCCTGCAATGATGAAAACTGGACTAAAGCAATGAAAGATGAATTAATGCAAATTGAGAAAAATCATACTTGGGATCTAGTTCCCAGACCTAGAGACAGGAATGTGATTGGAACCAAATGGGTCTTTCAGAACAAATTAAATGAAGCTGGTAAAGTAATCAGAAACAAAGCTAGATTGGTCTGCAAAGGCTACTCCCAAATAGAAGGAATTGATTTTGAAGAGACCTTTGCTCCCGTGGCAAGAATTGAAGCAGTCAGATTATTTCTTGCATTTGTTGCCTTCAAAGACTTCAAGGTATATCAGATGGATGTCAAGTCTGCCTTCCTAAATGGTGATCTGGAAGAAGAAGTTTACATTGAACAACCGGATGGATTTCAATTATCTGACAATGATGATATGGTCTGTAAGTTGAAGAAACCATTGTATGGATTAAAACAAGCTCCAAGAGCATGGTATGAAAGGTTGGATAAGCATCTTGTGCAGATTGGATTCAGCAAAGGTACTGCTGACAGTAACTTATATTTCAAAATTGATCATGAAAACATTTTGATTGTTGAAGTGTTTGTGGATGATATCATTTTTGGAGGAAGAGATAGTATGTGCAAAACTTTTGCAAATCAGATGAAATGTGAGTTTGAAATGTCTATGCTTGGTGAAATGAATTTCTTCTTGGGTCTGCAAATTACTCAAACAAAGAAAGGGATCTTCATTTCTCAGACCAAATATGTGAAAGAATTGTTAAGGAAATTTGGTATGGAAGATTCAAAACCAATGAACACTCCCATGGCAACCAGATGTAAGTTGAGCAAAGATGATGACTCCCCAAAGGTAGATCAGACAATGTATAGATCAATGATTGGTGGATTATTGTATCTCACTCAGACCAAACCAGATATAATGCAGGCTGTTGGTCTTGTGGCAAGATTCCAGGCTGATCCTAGAGAATCTCATGTTATGGCAATCAAAAGAATTTTTAGGTACTTGAAAGGAACAGTTGAGTATGGTCTATGGTACCCTAGAGATCCGGATTTCTCTCTTCATGCTTACACAAATGCAGATTGGGCAGGAGATGTAGATGATCGAAAGAGCACCAGTGGTGGAGCATTCTTTTTGGGGAAGAGATTGGTTTCTTGGCTAAGCAAGAAACAAGATGCAATATCTCTGTCTACAACTGAAGCAGAATACATTGCAGCAGCAAGTAGTTGCACTAAAATCCTATGGATGAAGTAGATGCTAAGAGATATTAAAATTGAATATGCGGAGCCTATCACAATTTTCTGTGATAATTCAAGTGCAATTAATATTTCCAAGAATCCGATATTACACTCTAAGACTAAGCACATATCTATCAAGTTTCACTTCTTGAGAGAACAAGTGAACAAGGAAGAAGTCAGGTTGGAGTATGTTCCCTCCAAGGATCAGATTGTAGATATCTTTACTAAACCTCTTCCCAAGGACTCTTTTGAATATCTCCAGGAGAAGTTAGGGGTCATGGCCCCTCCGGTGATGAACTAGGATGCACTGATGTGCATCAGTCCAGTGGATATCACAGTCATATCTTGTGATCCAGATTGATGATGGGGAGCTGCTACTAAGGGGGAGCAGCTGGTATGATTCTGATGTGTTAAAATTGCAAGTATGAGCCCTTTGCCATTGATGTCAAAGGGGGAGAGAAGACATGTGAAAAACAAGTAGCTGATGATCAAAAGGGGAGCAGTAAATGAGGAGAAGACATGTTGCTGATAGGGGGAGAAGTGACAGAAAGGAGAAGTTTCTTGTGTTGATGGTTTTTCACATCATATGTTGCCATCAATGACAAAGGGGGAGATTGTTGCAAGTATGAGGTAAACCAGTGTTGTCATTGATGTCAACATACTCATATTGCTTTGACAAGAAGGATTCAATGAGCAATGTGCTGAGGATATTGAGAAAATTAGCCTCAGTCAAGAACAGTAAAGAATAGTGATGAGAAGAAGGCAAATGTACTGTATAGGATGCGAACCGGAGGATATAGATTAAAAGGGTTTGTAGATATGAGTCTTGAGATGCTTCAGTTAAGATTTCAGAGGTCCGCATGAAGATCTGAAGGAGTTGTGGCTGTCGGTGTAGAACCGGTTCCGGCAAGTATTCAGAGGTGACAGAGGATCACAAAAAGGTCCGGTGAGGTCTGGAACTGTATAATCCTAATCTGCGGTTTGGAAGGAGTCTTTGGGATGTCCTTGTGATGTGCCATCTCGAGTTGTGTACGATTTGGAGGTCTGGAAGTACCTCTTGCATTATGACAGTGGCGACAGATAGTGTTCTTGAAGTTTCGGATAAGGAGGATAAGAGATTTCAGTAAGTAAAGGAAATGCGGACGTACCTAGTCATTCAGGCAGACTTGTGAAGGTTCTTGGATCATGTTGAGGTTGTGTTGTTGGTCCGCATTGATAGTAGAGCCCGGAATTGAAGATATTCTTCCGGATGAAGTTCTTGCTTTGTTTAGCCGACCGGATGAGTTGTTCATCCTGCGAATGTTCTTATGGTGGCCGACCAGATGTGTTATTCATCTTGCGGATATTCTTATGGTTGATTGCCGACTTAGATGATTGTTCCTAAGTCGATGTCCTGTATAAATAAAGGTTTGTGAGTTCATTTTGAGGAGTTATTTTTGTGTGTGAAAAAGGTGGAGTAGCGAAGAGAAGTGTAGAAGGCAGAGCAGATGTTTCTGGGCTTAAATGGAACTGATCTGGACATGGTAAAGATGTCATTCTCCAGTTCAAGACTGTGATTCTTATCACTTTGTAGACAGTGTGTCTCCTTGTAGGCAGTGGGCCTCTTTGTGAGCAGTGTGCTCAGGCAGTGAGCCCTAATTGGCAAGTGCCATTTTGTAATTCCTTATTCTTCTAATAGAGAATAATATTTGGGTTAATCACCCCATGGTTTTCTCCCTTAACTGGGTTTCCACGTCAAAATACTGTGTCATGTGTTTCTCATTTCATGATAATGTTTGTTTGTTTGATTCAATACTACTTTGATTGACAAGAAGGTTCAAAAGAAGAAATAATTAGGATAACTGATTCAGCCCCCCCTCTCAGTTATCAACAGCTTTCACATAATCAACACTATCTTCAAACTATCAATAGAAAAACATCCTTCTGATGATCAAAACACCGTGAAACTTGTAACATACATAAGATAACAATGTATGAATCTATTTTCCAAACCACATAAGCTTAATAGAAAAATAATGAAAATGCAGAGCAACCTTCTAAATAGTCTTCAAAGTGAAAACAATCTGAAATAAGGATTGTCACCTTCTCCTGGAGGCCAAGACTTCTTTGCATCACTATAAACAATTTAGGATCAGTAGGAATGATCATTCAACATGCTTCAAATCATCAGCAACACAATTGTTGCTTCTAATTCACTTTGATCATGCTTCAAACTCAACTCTACTTTGATTAGGAATGTAACATTGAGCTTTCTCTTTCTTACAAACATGACATCCAAACATGAACAATCTCTTACTCTTAGTGTATGCAATATTGACATCAATGAATGTTGCTCTGTTGACATCAATGAATATTGCTATGTTGATATCAATGAATGCTACTATGTTGACATCAATGACAACACATATGGCCAACAACACCCAGGATGAGGGTAAGGTTAATCCTTGGGGGAAGCTGACAAAGCCTACTACCCAGAGGTCCAGTAGGTGTGTTGGGAAGCCTTCTCCCTTCCTCAAGGAGTTGGTAACCTCCAGTGAGTGTAGAAAGAAAGAGGAAACCATTGACAACTAGGATAATATTGAAAAGGAGGAGGAGACTACTAGTTTAGATATTGGTGGTTCTATGTATGTGGAAGGCCCCAACCTTTTCCCTGAGATGAACTTTCCTAGTAGTGAGTCCAAGACGTCAACCAAACAAATGGAGGAAGCCCTAGTCAACAAGGATGGAGAAACTAGTTCCAAGGATGCATCTTCGATTGAGGCTATGATTGCTAGAATTACTAAGCTGGAGAAAAACTTCAAAATTCTCACTCGGTTTACTTCTAAAGTGATGCATTTCTCATCCACCACTTTGGGCCTCAAAATTAAAAATACAATTAATAGACTTTTGATAAAATTTGGTGAGCTTTCCAGAAATATAAAAAATCTCAGAAAAATTTCTTTATTTGCAGCCTAGAAAGCAAATTTATGAAAAAAAATTGAAATAACTTACTGACAACATCTCCAAATTATTCCAAATCAAGATAGTAGTTGTATCAATGTGTTCTTGATCCACCCTCCATAAATTAGGAAACAATTCACTGAATTATAGCCCTAGGAGCAAAAATGGTGAAAACCTAAATTCTCCAATAAATCCCTTAATTCTACTCCAATTGCACTCAAATCTGGATTGTAGCAGCTTCAATATACTCTTACAAAACCCTCCAAAAATCTTGCAAAGGTTTACCAATATAATAGATATATGCACTTCCCAAAATGAACTCCAAAATAAATAAAAAATCACTTTATTTTTGCCTTCACGGTGCCAAGATCATGCTCTGATACACTTGTAATGATCCAAACATATAATAATTGCAATAAGATAATGTATAAGATAGATCTTACACAACACAAGAGATGTTTTGAGCCAATATGCCCTAATATTCAATATATGTAGAAATAGAATAAACCTTTAAGGTAGGGTAACACCATACTACACTCCTTAAGGAAGAAGCCACTCCATGCTATATCTCCAAGTGATCTCCAATACAATATACTACTCTACACATATCCTTACAATGATAATCAACTCCTTTATATATACCTCCTCCTAATAACATAATGGAAGGGTAATCCTAATGAAGGCCTATTCAACCCCTGATATAATCAATTACACAAGTTATCCATAAGACCTAATATAACTAATTTAAGGGATGTGTGCCACATGTCAGAATCTCTATCCACCTAAATAAATTATAATATCATATCCCTAGGTACATATTAGTTGATGCCATGGATACAATCGACTTTCTTTTTGAAATGGAACCTGAGACCCAAGAATATTGGTTCCTAGTTGAACAACTTCTAGTTCTAGCATATGATGTCCCTAAAACTAAAATGGTGTGAAAAATCATTGGTCCCAATTCCCCTTGGAATCAAGATATATACACCTTCCTCAACAACCAAACCATCCCACCTCAATTTTACTCCAACCAATGCAAAGCCTTCCTTCACCAAGCCTCCTTCTTTAACCTCCTTGGTGGCATGCTCTTATAGGGGCTATGATGGTACCTTACTTAGATGTCTTAACTTAGACAAAGCTGCACTCATGATCCAATAGGTATACAATGGCATTTGTGGTGCTCAAACCAATGGTATTACCTTAGCCAAAAAGTTTCTCTGAATAGTGGATACTATTGGCCTACAATGGAATCAAATCCATGCAAGTACTTAAAGAAGTGTTTTTGCTTACCAAAAGCATGGGGACTTAACTCACATGCCATCACAAGCTCTCGAACCAATTACTACACCATGTCCATTCTCTACATGGGGCATTGACCTCATTGACAAGATAACCCCTCTTCCTCCAATGGACACAAGTTCATCATTAAGGCCACTAAATATTTTACCAAATGGGTTGAAGTCATTCCACTTACCTACAACACTAGACACCAAATTTCTAAATTCATCCTCCATCAAATCATTTGTCGTTATGGTATTCTGATGCAGGAACATCCAGTGGTGTAAGGGCAATCTTGCATCACCCAAACAAAAATGGTTTTCTTTTCTATTTATTTCAAATTTGGGGTTTTTGGATACCCATTTGCTTGAATAATGATTCAGAACCTTCAAAATTTCCAAAAAGTCTAAGAATACCAGAACTTACTATTTTGAGTAACCCTATATCAGAGAAAAGGTTGATCCTAAAAATTTCCCCAAAGCTTCAAAATAGTCAAATAAGTATTCTTGGTAAATTTCAGCTCAAGATCATGTCTGGATTTCAATATATTAAAGTTTCAATTTTGTGAGGTCCCTGAAAAAGTCTTGAAATCATATTTGGAGTACTTATAGGTCCCACAACACCTCAAAAAGTTGACAAAAATCCGTAAACAGATTTTTGACATTGTAGTTTACTTCATAAGCTTTCAAACACTTCAAATGGTTTGTCAATTAGACACCCAAATAAAACGTTATGACTCCAAGAAGTTGTGCTACCAATACACCCTAAAAAGTTGACAAAAATCCATTTACACATTTTCAACATCATACTTCACTTCCTGAGCTTTCTAATGCTTCAAACGGTTCCTCAATTGAACACCCGGATCAAAAGTTATGGCTCTTGAAATTTCTTTCTGGGTGGGAAAAAGGATAGCAGGGTTCATTTTGGTGCCCAAATAGGAGTTACACATTTCAAAGCAAGTCGACATTGGGGAAAATACACTAACTAGTTTTGGTGTGTATTTAAAGCCTATTTTGGAATAGTTTCAGGGGGTAGTGGTAGGAAGGAGTAATTGGCAAGTCTTGTTCATGCGAATCAAGAGGTCAAATAGATATAAGAAGGCTCTATAAGTCAGATATTTCTATTGTAAGACAACCCATATTGTTGTAATAAGTGGGAATATGATCTTAGAAATTGGATTTCAGATTTGTAGCCTTTTATAGGCAAGTTTAATGAAGAAATTCTAAAACAGTTTACAGATTGTTTATCTAATCTTTCTTGAGATCTTGTTCTTATCTATTTGAAATCTATAAATTGTTGTTGTATATGTTTTGGGTGGATTCCACCCTCATCAAGTGGTATTAGAGCAAGGTTTCTTAAGTGTGTAGACAGATCGCTGACCGTGAGGCAGTTTGTACTAGGACCTGAGGTTGTGGGTATGCTATAGAGATCAAAATGCTTCCATGAAGAAACCATGGTGAGAGAAATGCTTTGATAGAAGAGGGTTTTAAAGCCCTATAGAGGCAAATCGATGTATTGCAAGAGGAGCTGGAAAGAGGGTTTGAGCCACAAATAAGAGAAGAAAGAGAAGATGAAGCTGAAGAAGAAGAGTTATCTGAGGAAGAACAAGATGATTCAGGAAATCCTATGAAAGGTTGTTGAGGGTCATTTTGAAGATCAGAAAGAGGCCTAGGATCAAACTTTCTACCTATTCTAGAGATCTAAATTTGGAAGAGCTTATTGATTAGATAAACGATATGGAGGACCAGAACGGGTCAAGTTCACAAAAATGAATTTGAAGGGCCATGTCAGTATTTGGTGGAAGGAGGTCTAGTTAGACAGAAATAGAAGAGGAAAAGGAAATATTACTAGATGGGATTCAATGGTGGACAAACTAAAGAAGTAGTTCATTCCTATGGACTATGAGTTGGAGTTGTTGAAGAAGCTGCAAGGATTGAAGCAAGGTAATAAGTCTATTAAGGAGTATACAAAAGAGTTTTATAAGATTATAATCAAAACAAGCCATGCAGAGGCCAACAAGGAGAAGGTAGTTCATTACATTAATTGGTTGAGGCCAAGTATTCAAGAGGAGCTAAGCTTGGTTAGAATGACCACCATAGAAGATGCATACTAGTTTTCACTAAAGGTGGAAGAGAAGCTAAATAAAAGATTTGAAAGAAAGCAAAGAGGAAGAGGTCATGGTAGAAGGATTGGTGGAAGATCCTATAGAGGCCGAAATGAAGATCAAAAGAAAAGTGAAGAAATAGACACCACTTGAAATCAGAAGTGAGATAATCCCTACCACCCTCATGACCAAAATAATGGTGAGCAAATAGGAAGAGGAAGAGGAAGACATAGGCAAGAACCTGGAAGAGGAGGTTTCAGAGGAACTTGTTGTCATGCCCGCATTTCACATGCGTTCACAACACGCTAAACCACATATCATGCCCATATGCGTCATGTGGTCATGATACGAAAAATCAAAATTTTTTCCCTAACTACTCTGAAAGCCTCCCTCGCACGCGTAAGCATGCTCGGTGCATCTGTTTAAGCTATCTAAGTGATTGTGGATGTGATATAATCCTCTCACATGTGCAAGTGGAATTTGTTCACGAAGTTTAAGTTGGTTCACTTCGCTTTGTTTAGATTTCCTCTTAATAGGTAGTTGATCTTTGTTTGGCTATCTCAAGCGGTTAAATTCTGTCTCACTTACATGTTTAATTTCTCTATCAATTTGTTTTAGAATGTTGTTTATTTTGCCCGTTTACATATTTCTTAATTTACTCCAAATTTTGCATTTAAACTTTATCCACATTAAATCCTCCTCTATTACCTGGTAATTCGTTAAATAAAAGTATTTACCAAGCTATAGATAGACTTGTTTCCAATGTGGAGAAGAAGGACATCAAACCTATGAGTGTCCCCAACATCAAGGAAGGACAAATAGAAGACCTTAAGATAATGCATGAGTTGCACATACAGATGAAGATGCACGGTCTGAGCATTTTGAAGCTGTTGAAAGGGAAGAAACCCTAGTTATTAGAAGAACCTTGTTAAATGAGCATAAAGAACCAGATCAGAGGAAGAGTTTATTCCGCACAAGGTGCAAGTGTAAAGTTAAGTGTTGTGATATTATTAATGACATTAGAAGCACTGATAAATTTGTCTTAGAGGAGATGGTTAACAAGTTGAGTTTGACAAGGAGAATGCATCCACATCCATATCAGATTGCATGGTTTTAGAAGGACCATAGAGCTTTGGTCAATGAGCATTGTTTAGTCAAGTTTAATATTGGAGACTACCATGATGAGGTGTTGTGTGACATCATACCGATGGATGTATGACATATGCTATTTGGAAGGTCATGGCAGTATGATAGGTGTGCAATCCATGATGGCCATGCAAACACTTATTCTTGACAAAGGATGGAGTTCATCATAAGTTGAAACCCTTGAAGGAAGTGGAAGAAAAGGTATGTAGTACTACCAAAATTTGCTTGGTAGATGGTAGGAAATTTCTGGATGGTATGAAGCACGAGCATCATTGCTTTGTGTTGATTTTTAAGATCAGCCAAAGCAAATGTGAAGATGTACCAGCAAAAGTCTCAGATCTATTAGAAGAATTTTAGGATATTGTCTCTGGTAACATACCAGAAGGTTTACCACTAATGGGAAAGATAAGTCACCAAATAGATTTGATACCGGGAGCTAGTTTTCCAAATAAGACAGCCCATAGAATGAAGAGCTAAACAAATAAGTTCACAAGATATTAAGGAAAGGACTAATAAGAGAGAGCTTAAGTCCATGTGCAGTACCTATAGTACTAGCACCGAAGAAAGATGGGGAGTGGAGACTGTGTATAGATTCCCAAGCCATCAACAAAATTACAATCAAGTATAGATTTCCATTGCCAAGGATGGATGATATCATGGATTACCTAAGTGGAGCCAAGTACTTTATGAAGATTGATATGAAGAGTGGATATCACCATATTTGAATCAGAGGAGATGAATGGAGACAACCTTCAAGATTAAGGAGGGCCTATACGAATGGTTAGTCATGCCATATGGGCTAACCAATGCACCAAGCACATTTATGTGGCTCATGAATGAGGTACTAAAAGAGTTTTTGGGTAAATTTGTCATTGTTTATTTAGATGATATTTTGATTTTCAGCAAGACTTTGGTGGAGTACCTGATGCATGTTCAAAAAGCTTTTGAGAAGCTAAGGGAAGAAAAATGTTGATTAATATGAAGAAATGTAGTTTTGTGAAGAAGGAGTTGGTATACATAGAATTTGTTATCTCAGTTGAGGGTCTTAAAATGGAACCAAAGAATGTGAGGGCTATCATTGAATGGCCTACTCCAAGGAGTGCTACAGAGGTATGATCTTTTCATGGTTTGGCCAATTTTTATAAAAATTATCAAGAATTTTAGTAGCATTTGTGCACCCCTAATGGAGACAATGAGAGGGGATAGAAAAGAGTTTAAATGGACTACATGAGCAGCCAAGAGTTTTGATATATTGAAGTAGAAAGTCACAGAGCAACCTATTTTGGCACTTCCATATTTCAACAAGGTATTTCAGGTAGATTGTGATGCTAGTGGCAGTGATATAGGAGCTGTTTTGAGTCAAGAATGTAAGCTCATTGCCTATTTTAGTTTGAATCTTAATGATGCCAAGAAAATTATTCTATTTATGATCAAGAGTTTTATGCTATAGTTTAATCTTTGAAGAAATGGAGACATTATTTGTTGCCAAAAGAGTTTGTTTTATATACTGACCATCAGGCTTTGCAGTATCTTAATAGTCAAGGAAAGTTAAATAACAGGCACTTAAAATGGATTGAGTTTTTGCAGAGTTATACTTTTGTTTTGAAGCACAGTCCTGAGTGGGAAGTCCAATAGAGTTGCAGATGCATTGTGTAGAAGTTAAATTTGTTGACAAAGATGAAGATATAGGTTGTTGGGTTCAATGAACTCAATAATTTGTACCTTGAAGATCTAGACTTTGTAGAGGCCTAGAAGGCTTGCTTGAAACCTATTACCCTGGATAGGACAAGATGGTTGGATTATATGATATAAGATGGTATGTTATTTAGAGGAAGGTAGTTGTGCATTTTGAGGAGTTCCATAAGAGAGAACTTGATTAAGGAGAAGCATTGTAGAGGGTTGGTAGGACACTTTGGTAGAGAGATAAGACCATTTCTCTTGTTAGTGAGAATTATTTTTGGCCACAGTTACATCAGGATGTGAAGAAATTTGTATAAAGTTGTAGAGTATGCCAAACAGCTAAAGGTGTGAGTCAGAATACTGGTCTATATATCATCCATTACTTGTACCCGAGGGAACATTGGAGGATATCAACATGGAATTTGTTCTTGGTTTACCAAGGACATACAGAGGACATGATTCAATATTTGTGGTGGTTGATAGATTTTCAAATATGGCACATTTCATTCCATGTCAGAAAACCAATGATGTTGTTCATATTGCAAACTTGTTTTTCAAGGAGGTGGTTAGACTACATGGTCTACCAAGGAGTATAGTTTTAGATAGAGATACCAAGTTTGTTGGGTATTTTTGAAGGACCTTATGGAAGAAATTGAAGACTGAGTTGAAATTCAATTCTAGACATCATTCTTAGACTGATGGACAGACAGGGGTAGTGAATCAAAGTTTGGTCAACTTGCTAAGATGCTTAGTGTTGGTTCCTCCAACTGATTCATTAGAGTCCTCTAAAGAGTCGGCCAATTTCTTATGGTCAAGGGCTCTGGGTCAGTGGCCAATGAACATGATTACAAAAAATGAGTTGAAAAATACTCTCCACTTTTGGTTTTGCAAGACCAAGGCTAGTGTACCCTTTGCAACACCTAAAAAGGTCTCAAGTATTTACCTATGATGTTGTACTAAATAGAAGGCTCTCAAAAATAGTTTACCAAGGAAATGACCGACTCCATTTTGATTGGCTTAACCTTATGACAGTATAGTTCATACCCTAATTGAGAACAAATATTTATCCAAAAGTACTCTCAAAAGAATAGTAGAAATAGAAATAGATTTAATTGTTTTGGGGTGGATCTAAATCAACAACTTAGCCCAATGAAAGACCAGTGCTTGATCTAATGGGCTGCAGAGTCAAATTGCACAAAACCTATGTATCATTCAAGCCACATTATCTCATTACTAAAAGACTAATGGCATTAATACCTTATATTAATACTTCCTTGACATGGGAATACATAAATATCCTTTCAAACCATAATGTAGACAATAGTTAATTGAATGTCTTCTGAGCATTTATTTCTCTCCTTGAGAGAAAGCAAGAGAAAACATACATAGTGTAATGAATCACAAAGATGGACTAAAATATCCTTGATACTTAGAAATCATATTAACTCCATCAAATGTAATACAGAAAAGGATTCCATAACCAATAATCTTTATATTAATTCTGAGAATAATGCTGCTCTACATATTTGAACATATATTAAGAGATGATTTTCTTCTATATTACATCAAATCAAAACATAAGGTACAATACTACCTAAAACTGAGATTCAGATCCTTTTACCAAATGGCCTTGAATTTCCACTTATAGAACATGTGAGCGAGAAAGTTTCAAGCCACTAATAGGTGTCATATTTTCATTTGACAAACTTTTATTCATCTTGCCCTAACAAAATATGACAAAAGGCATGTTTGTGGCATAACAAGACAAAATACATTCCACTCTACACATTAGTCCAAAGCAACCTGGCAGTTACATCAAAAAACTAAATTATTTCCTAGAGAGGGAAAGCCAACTGCTTTGTCACTTAATAGACCCACTCCTATTTATGGAAAATAAACCATTATAACAGGATGGACATCCACTCGTGTGGATGGCCATATGCACATCAAGCTTAGCTACCCTTAACAAGAGCATACCTGCAAAGGATAGAATCTTCGGTAGCTTCCGAATGGTAGCATCTGCTATGCTTCACCATGCTCCAGGCATAGGGAAGTAACTCCCCATTTTTTAATAGGAAGTCCCCTATGTTACAAGTATCAGGTTAACCAGTGTTGTCATTGATGTCAACATACTCATATTGCATTGGTAAGAAGGTTTGGATGAGCTGTGTGTTGAGGATATTGAGAAAGGTAGTCTCAATCAGGAACAGTGAAGAACAGTGATAAGAAGAAGGAAAATGTACTCAATAGGTTGAGGATCAGAGGATACGGATTAAAGGGTTTGTAGATATGAGTCTTGAGATGATCCGGTTAAGATTTCAGAGGTCCGCATGAAGATATGATAAAGTTGTGATCGATCAAGTAGAACTGGTTCTGGGAGTTGTTCTGGAGTGACAGAGTGTTACAAAAAGGTCCAGTGAGATCCGAAGGAGCATTGTTAGACTCTGCGGATTGGAAGGAGTGTTTAGGATGTCCTTGTGATGTGTCATCTCAATTTGTACAAAGTTTGGAGGTCCAGAAGAACCTTTTTCAGTTTGACAGTCGCAACAGACTGTGTTCTTGAAGTTCTGGATGAAGAGGAGAAGAGATTCCTATGAGTAGAGAAAGTGCGGATGTACCTGGTCAATCAGACAAGCTTGTGAAGGTTCTTGGATCATGTTGAGGTTATGTTGTCGGTCCGCATTGGTGGTAGAGCCCAGAATTGAAGATATTCTTCCGGATGAAGTTCTTGTTCAGACTAACCGACCGGATGAAGTTGTTCATCTCGCGAATGTTCTTGTGGTGGCTGACTGGATGTATTAATCATCTTGCGAATGTCCTTATGGTTCATTGCCGACTTAGATGATTGTTCCTAAGTTGATGTCTTGTATAAATAAAGGTTTGTGAGTTCATTTCAAAGTGTGTTGTGGAGCAGATGAGTGTGGTATAGCGAAAGAGCAAAGGGCAGAGCAGAAGTATCTCGAGCTTAAATGGAACTGATCCATACATGGTAAAGATGTCAATCTCCAGTTCAAGTTTGTGATTCTTATCACTTTGTAGACAATGTGTCTCTTGTAGGCAGTGTGCCTCCTTGTGAGCAGTGTGCTCGGGCAGTGAGCCCTAATTGGCATGTGCCATTCATTTTTCTTATTCTTCTAACAAAGAATAATCCTTGGGTTAATCACCCCGTGGTTTTTCCCTTAACCAGGTTTTCCACGTCAAAATCTTGGTGTCCAATGTGTTGATGTTTATCTACTCTTGTGTTTATGCATTATGCTTTCATGGATGATTAATTGATATGCTATTAACTAACAAAGAAGAATCAAAGCAAGTTTTTGTACAACTGATTCACCCCCCCTCTCATTTGTGTGCCCTAGATCTAACAATTGGTATCAGAGCCAAGTTCCTCTGAAAGGAGCTTAACTGCTTGAGGAGATCCAAGATGTCATCATACAAGAAGGATAGTCTGAAGTTTAATGGAACCAACTTCACTCTCTGGAAAGGTAGCATGAAATGTCATTTGGAGTGTATGGGAAAAGCATACTTGACCATGGTCTCAAAACCATATGTTCCTCCACAGGGTGGTCCGACAACTCTAAATGAAATCACAGATGCTGAAAACAATCTATGGACCAAGGAAGCTCTTCTAAGCACATTGAATGACTCAGATCTCTCAAATGTTATTGACCTACCAACTGCATATGAGATCTGGACTAAACTAGAACTTCTATATGAAGGAGATGAGTTTGTCAAGAGTGCAAGGTTGCAAAGTCTGAAAGGGAAATTTGAAAGATTAATGATGAGAGATGATGAAAATATCACTACCTTTATGCCAAGAGTGAATGAGCTAGTGTGTGGAATCAGGAATGCTGGTGGAGTTCTGGATGAAAACAAAATTATTTGCAAAATTCTTAGATCCCTTCCTGCTGCCTACAAAATCAAGGTTGCTACCATTGATGAATTCAAAGCCCATACAACTGTCACAAGAGAGCAACTAGCTAGCAAACTGGCTGCATTTGAAATGACTGAGTTTGGAGATGATCCCCCCAAGACTGAATCTACATTCAAAGCTAGTGCCTATGTGAAAGGCAAACAAAGATTTGATCTGGGAGAGAACTCTTCAAGGAAGCTGTCATGGTATGATCAAGCAAGGAAAGACATGGAAGAGGAAGAAGTAGAAACAACTCAACTTGAAGCCCTCATTGCAAAGAGATTGCCAAGAGGATCCGGTAAGTATGAAGGAAAAATACCCTTCAAGTGCTTCAACTACAATAAGATTGGTCATTTTGCTTCAAGATGTCTGGAAAGATCTGCAAGGTCAAATACCAACAGACAAAGGTTTCAAAAGAACTGCTATTATGTTCATGAAAAAGATGATAATGAAGGAGTAACAGATGATGAATCAGAAATAGGAAGCAAATCCGGAAATGAATGGGTGTTTATTGCCATCAAGGAAGAAGAACCAATATCCTCTGAATCTGTCAATCACAAGGTTGTAGAAAGAGCTATGGCTACCTAAGTTGAAGAAAAGGATGATTGGGTTATTGACAGTGGATGCTCTCACCACATGACAGGTGACAAGAACAAGTTCTTAGATTTAGAAAGGTATGAAGGAGGAATGGTAAAGTTTGGTGACAATTCTGCAGGTAGAATCAGAGGTAGGGGAACTATCTCTTTTGATGGAAAGAGCAAAAATGGTAATGTACTGTATGTTAAAGGATTGAAGCACAATCTTCTCAGTGTTGGACAGTTAGTAGACAAAGGTTATGATCTCCGGTTCAAAAATGGAAGATGTAGGATCTTTGAAAGCTCCGGAACTAAGATTACATTTGGTACTCAAACAAAAGGTAATATCTTCCATCTAGTTGATTCAAATAAAAGTTGTCTATTTGTTCAAGTTGATCAGAGTTGGCTATGGCATAGAAGGATGTGTCATGTAAATTTTGATAACATCATCAAGATAAGCAATATTCAGGCTATAAGAGATCTTCCAAAATTGGTGAAACCTACAAATAGTTTGTGCAAAGAATGTCAGCTAGATAAACAAAGCAGAGTCTCTTTCAAAAGCAAAGATCAGTCCTCTACCGGATTATTGGAACTAGTTCATACTGATCTATGTGGTCTGACAAGAATCAAGAGTATGCAAGGTGATAGATATTTCATGTTACTGATTGATGATCATTCCCGGATGATGTGGGTTACCTTTTTGAAAGAGAAATTAGAAACCTTTGAGAAGTTCAAAATCTTCAAGGCTATGGTAGAGAATCAGACCGGATTGAAACTAAAGTGTCTAAGGTCTGATAGAGGTGGTGAATTCACATCCGGTGAATCCATAGACTTTTGTGAGAAGCATGGCATAAAGAGACAGTTGTCTACTCCTAGGACTCCATAGCAGAATGGAGTAGTTGAGAGAAAGAACTGGACCATCTAGGAAGCTTCCAGGACAATGATGATGGAAGCAAATGTTCCCTAGATTTTTTGGAGAGAAGCTATCAGCACTACAGTCTACACTCTTAATCGAGTTCAAATCAGAAGCAACACCAGTAAGACTCCTTATGAACTTTGGTTTGGTGTAACTCCTACTATGAGATATTTCAGAGTATTTGGTAGCAAGTGTTATATCAAAAGAGATGAAGATTTAGGAAAGTTTGATGCTAGAAGTGATGAAGGAATTTTCATTGGTTACTCCACTCAAAGCAAAGCATACCGGTGTTACAATAAGAAATTGAGAAAGATGATAGAAAGTACAAATGTAAAGGTTGATGAAGGAATGGAGAAGCCCTCAAGATTCTATGAATGTGATGAAGATGATCAGAATGATCATTTGGTGCAAGGAGCTCCATCCTCCTCTGAAACTCAGATCCAGATTGATCCGGTAAATCAAGAAGAAGTTTGTCTGAATGACCATGATCAAGAATTAGTAGTGCAAGAAACTCCCAAAGTTCCAAGGTATGTAACTCTAAATCACTCTGAAGATTAGATCATAGGTGACAAAAGTAAAAGGGTACAAACAAGAAGAAGAATTGATCAAGATTCAAATGAATACTATCTGATTTCAAAGATTGAACCTAAGTCAGTTAATGAAGCTTGCAATGATGAAAACTAGACCAAAGCAATGGAGGAAGAATTGATGCAAATTGAGAAAAATCATACTTGGGATCATGTTCCCAGACCTAGAGACAAGAATGTGATTGGAGCCAAATGGGTCTTCCGGAACAAACTGAATGAAGTTGGTGAAGTAATCAGAAACAAAGCTAGATTGGTCTGCAAAGGCTACTCTCAAATAGAAGGAATTGATTTTGAAGAGACCTTTGCTCCAGTGGCAAGAATTGAAGCAGTTAGATTATTTCTTGCATTTTCTGCCTTCAAAGACTTCAAGGTATATTAGATGGATGTCAAGTCTGCCTTCCTAAATGGTGATCTAGAAGAAGTTTACATTGAACAACCAGATGGATTTCAATTGTCTGATAATGATGATATGGTCTGCAAGTTGAAGAAAGAATTGTATGGATTGAAGCAAGCCCCAAGAGCATGGTATGAAAGGTTGGATAAGCATCTTGTGCAGATTGGATTCAACAAAGGTACTACTGACAGTAACTTATATTTCAAAATTGATCATGAAAATATTTTGATTGTTGAAGTGTTTGTGGATGATATCATTTTCAGAGGAAGAGATAGTATGTGCAAAACTTTTGCAAATCAAATGAAAAGTGAGTTTGAAATGTCTATGCTTGGTGAAATGAATTTCTTCTTGGGTTTGCAAATTACTCAAACAAAGAAAGGGATCTTCATTTCTCAGACCAAATATGTGAAAGAATTGTTGAGGAAATTTGGTATGGAAGATTCAAAGCCAATGAACACTCCTATGGCAACCAGATGTAAGTTGAACAAAGATGATGACTCTCTGAAGGTAGATCAGACAAAGTATAGATCAATGATTGGAGGATTATTGTATCTCACTCAAACTAGACCAGATATAATGCAGGCTTTTGGTCTTGTGGCAAGATTTCAGGCTAACCCTAGAGAATCTCATGTTATGGCAATCAAGAGGATTTTTAGATATTTAAAGGGGACAGTTGAGTATGGCCTATGGTATCCTAGAGATCAGGATTTCTCTCTTCATGCATATACAGATGCAGATTGGGCAGGAGATGTGGATGACCGAAAGAGCACCAGTGGTGGAGCATTCTTCTTGGGAAAGAGATTGGTTTCTTGGCTAAGCAAGAAATAAGAGGCAATATCTTTGTCTACAATTGAAGCAGAATATATTGCAGCAGTAGGCAGTTGCACTCAAATCTTATGGATGAAGCAGATGTTAAGAGACGTGAAAGTTGAATATGAGGAGCCTATCACAATTTTCTGTGATAATTCAAGTGTAATAAATATTTCTAAGAATCTGGTATTACATTCTAAGACCAAGCATATATCTATCAAATTTCACTTTTTGAGAGAACAAGTGAACAAGGGTGAAGTCAGATTGGAGTATGTGCCCTCCAATGATCAGCTTGTAGATATTTTTACTAAACCTCTTCCCAAAGACTCTTTTGAGTATCTTAGAGAGAAGTTAGGGGTCATGGCCCCTCCAGTGATGAACTAGGATGCACTGATGTGCATCAGTCCGGTGGATATCACAGTCATATCTTGTGATCTAGATTGATGATGGGGAGTTGCTACTAAGGGGGAGCAGCTGGTATGATTTTGATATGTTACAAGTGCAAGTATGAGCTCTTTTCCATTGATGTCAAAGGGGGAGAGAAGACATGTGAAAAACAAGTGGTTGATGATCAAAGGGGGAGAAGTAAAGGAAGAGAAGACATGTGAAGAGTTGTTGCTGATAGGGGGACCTGTGACAGAAAAGAGAAGTTCTTGTCTTGATGGTTTTTCACATAATATGTTTCCATCAATGGCAAAGGGGGAGATTGTTGCAAGTATGAGGTTAACCAGTGTTGTCATTAATGTCAACATACTCATATTGCATTGGTAAGAAGGTTTGGATGAGCTGTGTGTTGAGGATATTGAGAAAAGTAGTCTCAATCAGGAACAATGAAGAATAGTGATAAGAAGAAGGCAAATGTACTCAATAGGTTGAGGATCAGAGGATACGGATTAAAGGATTTGTAGATATGAGTCTTGAGATGATCCAGTTAAGATTTCAGAGGTCCACATGAAGATATGATAAAGTTGTGATCGATCAAGTAGAACTGGTTCTGGGAGTTATTTCAGAGTGACAAAGTGTTACAAAAAGGTTCAGTGAGATCCGGAGGAGCATTGTCAGACTCTGCAGATTGGAAGGAGTGTTTGGGATGTCCTTGTGATGTGTCATCTCAATTTGTACAAAGTTTGGAGGTCTGGAAGAACCTTTTTTAGTTTGATAGTTGCGACAGACTGTGTTCTTGAAGTTCCAGATGAAGAGGAGAAGAGATTCATGTGAGTAGAGGAAGTGCGGATGTACCTGGTCAATCAGGCAAGCTTGTGAAGGTTCTTGGATCATGTTGAGGTTATGTTGTCGGTCCGCATTGGTGGTAGAGCCCAGAATTGAAGATATTCTTCTGGATGAAGTTCTTGTTCAGACTAACCCACCAGATGAAGTTGTTCATCTCGTGAATGTTCTTGTGGTGGCAAACTGGATGTATTAATCATATTACGAATGTCCTTATGGTTGATTGCCGACTTAGATGATTGTTCATAAGTCGATGTCTTGTATAAATAAAGGTTTGTGAGTTCATTTCAAAGTGTGTTGTGGAGTGGATGAGTGTGGTATAGCAAAAGAGCAAAGGGCAGAGCAGAAGTATCTCGGGCTTAAATGGAACTGATCCAGACATGGTAAAGATATCAATCTCCAGTTCAAGTTTGTGATTCTTATCACTTTGTAGATAGTGTGTCTCTTGTAGGTAGTGTGCCTCCTTATGAGCAGTGTGCTCGGTCAGTGAGCCCTAATTGGCACGTGCCATTCATTTTTCTTATTCTTCTAACAGAGAATAATCCTTGGGTTAATCACCCCATGGTTTTTCCCTTAACCGGGTTTTCCACGTCAAAATCTTGGTGTCCAATGTGTTGATGTTTATCTGCTCTTGTGTTTATGCATTGTGCTTTCATGGATGATTAATTGATATGCTATTAACTAACAAAGAAGAAACAAAGCAAGTTTTTGTACAACTGATTCACCCCCCCTCTCAGTTGTGTGCCCTAGATCTAACACCCTCTCGCATTAATCATCAGGTTATATGTGGAAATCACACACAGTGGGCCCTAGTGGTGGTGAACTCCCATCCAAACAGGGTACAAAAGTAGTCATAACCTGCCCTTCCACATTTGTCTATTTCACCCCAAAGGAAAACACTCCTTCCATTGTTGCTTAAGCATTGTTGGAACACTTAGTGCTGAGGAAGGGGAAAAGAGAGCAATGTTGCCTCTCTACCTCTTTGCCTTGTCAAGAAAATCTTAGTAGCATTGATCCACTGTAATTACCAGATAAAAAACAAACCCCCCATCTAGGTGAAAATGAAGGATAGCATGGAAATGAAGAGACTGTAATGCCCATAGGAAAACCCCATGAATCTTCCCTAAACCACCCATACCTTAAGAATATGCACCTCGTTCCTTGACTCTATATGCATAGTGTACTACCCAGGAAAAGAGAGATGCAATTCCATAGATATGGGATGGTAGATACATCATGATAGGGCAAGACATAAATCACATAGTTTTCTGAATAGGACAAGATGCGGCCAAAAACAAAGGGGAATTGTCTATTTATAGCAAAAAGGTTGATATTTGTGTCTCCCTCATTTCTTGCCATATACAAGCCATTTCAATTCTACCAACAGTGCACTATTCTTGCTCCTAATTGGAAATTTTGGGAATTCCACAATAACCACATATTGATAGTATGGAATACTAAGAGGGGGTGAATCAGTATTCCACAAAACCACTTCTTAACTTGTTTATCGATCAAATTTCCAAAATTAATAACATAAAAGAAGAACAAGCATAAGAACAACAACCATAAAGTCATAACACATAGACACCAGGATTTTTATGTGGAAAACCGAAAAAGGGAAAAACCACGATGAGCGTTAGAACATAGTATATTATGATAGCACAATACTAAATTACAAGAAGGCTCACTGCCTTATAGCTCACTACCCAAAGAAATGCTCATTGTAGGTTGATTCACTATCCATTAAGGAAGAAGAAGAAGAAAGAAACATAAATGGCTCACTACCCAATATGAACTGCTACAAGTACATTTACAAAAAGCTGGAATATAGGTCCTTCAAAGGCTCAATATATAGATTCAAAGGTCTTCATTTAATCTGCTCTGCTTCTCAACTCTTCTACATAACTATGATTTCTACCATTGTTTTCTTTTTTTGTATTGTACTATGCTTATAATCCTTCACACTCCAAATTTACACATTATTCCACACATACTCCTACATCACAATCCATCAAGTATTTATATCTGTAACAAGATTCATTTCATAATCAGGTCAGCAAGCCAGACATGAAGTGTGTATATAATGTATTTTACCTTGTCGGCTTGATCATGTGTATAAACAATAATGTAGACCCAAACAAAAATGAAATAATATTTATATAGGTCGACACCTAACATTCAACCACTTAGATTGATAGTTTAGACAATAAATCTTCTCTGCATAAAGATCTAACATGCCTGTCAGCTTGTCTCTTAAGAACATGCTTGACCTGATCATTTATCACACCAAAATTCTCACTGCAGACCACAAGAGACTCAAGGATTCATAACCAACATTCATTCTTGACCTCTTAGTATACCTCTAGAACCACAAGAAAAAATATTCAACTATGAAGAAATGTGGACCCTTTTTCTCAGGCATTGTGCATTGTTCCTGTCTTAGTTATGTTCACCCAGACTTCAACCAATCACAACTTGACTTCCAGAAGTCATTGAGACTTGCAATATTGAATATAGCACCTTCAAAAATTTCTAAATAACATACCTAAATCGCATACCTTGACCATCAACTACGGAGGAATACCACTTGAGTCTCTACTACTAACTCTGTGTTGTCAGTACTTAGCCAATCTGTCATAGTCTTTTGTGTTCAGACTAGGACCTTGTATGTAGGTTTTTCCAAGTTGAGTACCCAATCATCCTTAGCTCCATCATGCTATGTTTGCCTTATTTCCATCAATGGCAACATTACCCAATCAGCAGTGTCTCTTGACTATGTTGCCAACAATCTCCCCCTTTGGTAATGATGGCAACACTTAGTGAAAAATGTGTATCTTCTCCCCCTTTCTTTGTATTTCTTCTCCCCCTAAGGTTTTTTCCCATTTTTCACTGGTCTTCTTTTCCCCTTTTGACATCAATGAAAAAGGGTATATGTACAAAGGTCAAAATTATGTCAAAACTACAAAAAAAATTCATACTCTGCCGCATATGTACACATACAATCTTCAACTCAATTAGTTGTCAGTGAAAGAATATCCTTATACACAATCTTTCATTGTGTAATCTCTTCATCCCATCAAATCTTTTCTCTTTCCAAAGTTTTAATGTGACCATTTATCAAAAAGATTGATTCTTCTTTCTTTTGTACATCAAAGGATGTGTCTATTTTTAAAGTTGTGTGTGCTTCTGCTACAATACTAATCATTAAATCTAACTTGGGACTACTTAGTCCTCTCAACTAACGTATTTTATTTTTTACCTAATCCCTCTTATTTACAAGATCACGTAACTCATTATGAATATTAATTACTTGTATTTCTTTGCTGCTCACCGACTCAACTGCTGGATCAAATGATTTAGAAATATTTATTAGTTGCAGTTTCAGATTCTTTATCTTTTATTCTAGCTCTTTTGTGGCTACCGGCCAAGATAGATAGAATTTGTATAGATCACTTGCTTCTTTGATAGCACTCTGTATACTTTTGATTTTATTGTCTAGTAGATCTTTATCATTCACTAACATAGACTTCAACTCATTTAGTCTTTTCTCATCAAATTCTTGTCTCACTTTTGCCTCAATAGATTTCTGAAAAGATTCAAAATGCTTACTTATAGAATTTATGAGTCTTTTTAGTTGACTTATTGAAGAAAAAGAGGTGTCCTTATGATATGATGGCATCAACTTCTACAAAATGCCAAATGCCTCACCAATCAGTTCATTGTCTTGTATGTGAGACTTCAAAATTTCTTCCTATGCCTTTGCCAACACAATTGATACCAGTTTAAGTTTTCGTATAGGGGACATTGAGTCTAGGTTTATTGGTCCTTACAAAAATTTAGGCTCATCTAGGACCTATTTCTCTTTCTCCAAAAATTCTTTAATCATCTATGTAGTGTCTCTTGCTATACCAGAGAATTCTTCTTGGTTTAGCTCCTGAGCATCTAAATCCATAGCTTCATTTGCACCATCTTTTTGTTCCAGTGTAGGGATTTCCCTGTCTTATTTCTCTTCTTGATCATTGGCTTTATCTATCTTTTTTGTCTTCTCTATTTCTTTCTTGCCACTTGTTTGTTGTTCCAGAGGGAGACTAGTCTCAATAACTGTAGCAAGGGCTTCCTTTTCTTTAGCTACTTTGTCAACTAACCCTTGGTCCAAATTTGCCTCCAAAAAAGATGTATCATCTCCAACATTTGTTTCATCATTGTCATAGATTGTTGAGAGATGATATTGTCTTAGCACTCTCAAGGTGATTTCTTCAATCTCCTTTATTACTTTCTCAATGTCACCTCCCATAAGAGTGTTTATTCTCCTCTTTTTCCTAAATTCATTATTAAGAGCTTTGGAGATCATGGTCTTTTCCTCTAGAGTGATCTTTGGACATAACCTCACAAGTGTGTACTCTCTGATTTTAGTATCCTTGGCCATGGCAGTTTCTTTCCTTACATACATAATGTTGTTCAAGCTGTCAAGAAGATCACCAATGATTTCAATAAGAGCCTTCTTGTATATGTTCAAATACTCTACAGTGGCATCTTCCAAAACCCTTTTATCTGCATCATTATAATTGTTTTGTGTGAAAAGAGGGTTGTTGTTTGGTTTTTGTATGGGGGGTTTAGTTTGAATCCTCCTTTCCACTAAACATTCCAAGGGCTTTTCAACTAAGTTATCTCTCCACTTGAGAGGAGAGTCACCTACCAAGTTGGGTTGCCACAAGGGAAAGCTAGGAAATTCAGAAGTTGTCACATAATATCTCTAATTAATGCTTTTATGCTATTGAAACACTAATTTAAGAAAAACAGTAAGTAAATCTACAAATTACAACATATACTATTGAAATAAGACAAAGGGCAAAGAACCTTAACTCATTATTTTTCATAGTCTAGAAAATGGAAATGTCAGGGACAATGGTGATGGCACCCAAGTCTAAGATGCAGCTTTTTTTGTAGAATCCTGATCTCCTTTCGACATTGATCTCCAATGTACCTCTAGTTTCAAGAAATTTAGATGCAGAGGACACTGTTGATGGTGTCCTAGTCCATTGTGGAGTCTTTTGTTAGATGTTGGAAGCTCTGCAAACCCTGATTGTCATTGTCTAGTCTATTTCTGTAGATTTAGATGTGGAGGACAATGTTGATAGTGCCCATGTCTTAAAATCTTGCACAATGTTCGCTTCTTTTTGGATATTGAATCTTTAATGTCCTCCAATCTTTAACCTATAACTTGCAATCACAAGGAGTGTGGGAGGGGGTTGTGGTGTTTAGAGGCTTGCCTTGGTCAAGCCCTGGAGAGACATTCAAGTCTTCCGAACACTGTTGTTAGGGAGAGTGCGTATCCTTGTGGGATAGAGGAAAAAATCCAAATGATAATGATAATAAAACACAATAGATGTCACCTTGATGATGAAGCTCTCATGGAAGGAAGATGATATTCAATGCCATGAGGAGAAGATGTAATCCAACCTGTAAAAACAAACACAATAACAATGCTATGCTCTGCAACACAATGAAAATCACAAGTATGCCAATAACTTTTAATCATAAACATCTTCTAGTTTCTAAATGATAACCTACACATGCTTATATATGCAACTACTAAGATTCCTACCAAGAATTTTGTAATTAAAACTTATGATGTCGGCCTAGGACCCAAATAACAGTCACAAACCCAACATTTGAATTTAGGGTAGACCCAAAATAGGGTTGGACTAGGGTGCTAGACCCCAAGTCTACCCCCATGTCTTTGTTTCGAGATCATCAAAATAGTCCCCCTGAGGTCCCATTTGTCACTAGGCCCAAGGGTTTTTTTATCGGGAGTCTGAGTTATCATGCAAGACGCTCTAAATGCAATCTAAAGACCCAAGAGCTAAACATTAAAAAGAAAATACCCCCAAGGGTGCATTTTTCTGACAACATTTACCCCCCACTTTAATGTATGTATAAACACAAGGCCAATACATGCATTAAAGTAAGGTCAACAAACACAGAAAACATGCCAAACACAGGGAAGACACGCCAAACATATCGAAGACAATACCAAGCACACAAAACATGGAGAATACAACATTGAAGACATGCATAGCACAAAGAATACAGTGAATGCAATGATTATTTTCTTTTTGATTTTCCCATATGAAATGTAAAATGCAAGTACAAGGAAAGTAAACAAACAAATCCCAAAAGAGTGTAGAGGAGCTCATTGCCACTAGTCTTGTACCTTTTGAGAATAGACATGCCAAAGAAAATCCCAAGGTGTAGAGGAGTTCATCGCCACTAGTCTTCCACCTGTAGAACAAACATGCCAAAAAAATCCTAAAGTGTAGAGGAGCTCATCGCCACCGGTCTTGCACTTTGAGAACAAACACCCCATACACACACACATGGAAGACATGAAGAAAACATGACAAACAAGCAATGGAGTGAAACTATTGCTTGGTTCATCACCATATAAGGCGCATTACATGAACACACCAATGAATGCGCTTCACCACAACAATCATTGAAAACATGCTTAAGGGTTGAGTTAGTCACAGAACCGCTCCCTTCCTTGTAATGAGGACTTTTTGAAAATGACAGGATAGTGCAATCTCTCCAAGAAATACACCATCCATGCCTTTCAATGAGGGCTTAAGATAGAAAAGGGATGTGATATCTTCACCTCGCAATGAGGGCTTAAATGATTGTGATTGATTTTTAGATTGTTTAAACACGCTTTACTATCATCTAAAGAAAACAACTTACCTTATATATGCCCCCACCTTAAGGTGGTTGATATCACATATCAATACCAAGCACGTTAAGGTATGAAGGAAACACACAAGGAGACACAAGCTCTCGCAAAGCCCATGCCCCCTAGAGGTGACATGTACTTTACAATTGCCAAATGTTCCCACAAACACACAATTTCCTAGAAGAAAGGTGTTAGTGTCCACATAATCATGATAAACAACAATGTGTATGATCAACTACATGAAAGAGCCATGCAGGAAAAAGACAAAATGCATGGAGCAATAGTATTGTTAAAGTGTTGTTAGCAAGATAAGATAACATCGACATCAACATTAAGCTAGAGAAATCACACGGAGTGATTCCACTAGCCAAGTGTCAGATAATATGTTACAACCCCGTCGTCATGTATGGACTAGGTCTAGTTTTTGATTACTCGATAAAGGGAAACTAGGTCCGCATCAGTATAATTTGTTTTCATCATCTTCCAGCTAGGTGGAAACACTAGAGGAAGGTAAACAATAAATCAGAGAGGAGAACAAGTGCCTTATGGATAGTCATGTAGGAAGGTGCCCCCAAGTCACCAACTGCAATGCTATGTCCATAAGACACAACACAACAATGAAATTAGAGGAGAGGAAATATAGAAGAAGGTCACAATAGAGGTGGTCTCCTAGTATCCTTGACCTTACAAGAGAATCAAGGCTCATCCTAGGAGACCTAACAACACATAACACATCACGAGGGAAACATGACACAGAGGTAAAAGGGTTAGAGATACTTACCTATAGAGAGGTCCATGCTAGAAGTCATCATTAAGGAGGTCATCATACTCCCAGTCTTGAATTATAGATGAAAGAGGTGTATAAGATACTAAAGCCCAATTGTTGTTCTTATTTTTCTCATCTGTAGGGTCTTCTTGATTTGTTTCAACATTAGGTTTAATGTTCTCTTGTTCATTTGTGATCCATTGGGCAAAGGCATGTCTCCTCCTCCTCCTTTCTTTTTCTAGTCTATTTATTCTTGTCTTATTGCTTATTTTGTCATTGTTGTGTTTTTCAATAGTTTTCACAGTAGAGGAGGAAGCACCATGTTCAAATCTCATTGGTCTTGGTGGAATATTTTGTTGTCGATGAAAGCCTCCTGATCTATGTAAGAATAATGGGGGAGGGACCTCAGCATAAATTCCATCTCTCCATGGATGAGGTGGGTTATGGAACATTTCCTTATCCGCATTTCTCATGCCAAAAACTTCATCAAAGCCATAATGATCTTGTTTTATGCTTGCTTCTTGTTCTTCTCTTATTAGTTGTAAAGGAGACCTCGCCACCCGATCTAGTTGTTTTGCTTTGTATTCAGCTCAAGATTTGCCTCAGGTTGTGGCCAAAAGTAATCAAGAATAAAGTTCTTGTCCTTAGCCGGAGGTTGATAATCATTACGATGGATAGTACGGATCTCTCAACGCAAAGGAAATTTTATACATTTGTGAATGGTAGAAGGAACATCATTCATAGCTTTAAGCCAAGGATGTCCAATTTTTACATGAAAGAGGTTAGATAAGGGGATTATATCAAATGACTAATCCATAGCTTTATCATAGACCAAGACCATTAGAGTTATCTTGCCAATTGGTTTCATTAAAGCTCCATTATGTGTTTTAATTCTCAAATTCGATGGTTCATAAGATTCTTGCACAATTTCAAGTTTAAGAAGGAAATCTTCTGTGACCACATTTGTCATGCATTTAGGATCTATGAGTGTTCCATGCATAGGTTGTTCCATTATCTTTACTATGATATAAAGAGGCCCTTCAGTATCTACCATTTCTTTGTCATGAGGTGTGAATGTTATTTCAAGCTCAAGGGCTCTTCTTTTCAAATGAGGCCTAGGAAAAAACCTAGAATTATTATTATATTGAGAAGCCATTTTTAAGTTTACAAAGGAGTGTCAAATCCAATTTTCAAGATCTTCCAAAACTTATGCAAAAGGCAAATGCAAAAGTGTTGTCGAATATGCTCTAAAATACTTGATTTTTTCAACTTTTCTCAATGCAAATGAATGAAAGAAGAGGTGTTGTAAAGATTTTTAAGAGGGACAGCACATGATATATCTAAAAAATTCCAATAATGCAAAAATACCTTTCACAACATGCTTTTGAAACAACTCTAAAGAGTCGATAAGTTAAAACCTAGTGAAAATAGGCCAAAATATGCAATTTTTCACCAAATCTCAATGCAAAAGAGTAGGGAAACGAGTGTTGTAAGAAAAATGATTATGGAAAGAAACTTATAATAGTAATAATAGCCACATAATGAAAAAAAATCTGTTACAACGCGCCTATAGTGCCACTCTAGATCAAACCCTAGTGTAAAAATAGCAAAAATATGTAAATTTTCACAAACTTTTAATACAAAAGCCCAAAAGAAAGGGTGTTGTAAGGAAATTGAGAAAGCAGAAGATAATAACCCTAATAACAACTAATTAGTATAGTAAAATCCCTTACAACACGCTTGGAGTGCAAATCGAATAGGATGATAAGGCTAAATCTAGTGAAAAAAGGCAAGTTTTCAAACCCTAGACATGAAATTTCACAAGGAGGCCTGGTGCAGGAGCACCCCTACAAGACAGGATATAGGTTCATTGTCCGCATGACAGGACATTAGTCTATTTTTTAGCATGTTTGACTGCATGATGTAATAAGGTCCATTGGACCAATGCATATGTATTAGATCAGCCTAGGAGAGTGTGCAGGCAGTTGGAGCTCGTGATCAGGTAGAGTGAGCTGTCCTCTCCCAGCCGCTTGGAAGCTCCCAGCCGCTGGGAACTGAGTTGGTAGTACTCGTAGGATATTGCTATAAATAACTCAGATCAGTTAGGGTTTGATATCATATCAGAGAGTAGTAGTTATGTTATGTTGTACTAGTGATTGAGTGAGATCCAGAGATCAGTCCAGACATTGTGAAACATTGTTGTAGAAACAGGACATTTGTGTTTCATCTAAATAAGATCTCATAAATTGCATTATCTGGTTTATCAGCTGTTTATGTTTTGATTTTCTGTTCTGATTACAGGTTAATGGGTTCTCTCAACCCTTCCACCGGTTGATTCTGTGAATCGGTGGAATGGTCATGCATGTTAGTTTAGGTTGTATTTTAGTTTCTTGTTTATGCATTTCATTGTGTGGGAGATCGATTGGTAGCATGCTGTGAATCAACCTAGCATCCTCATGTGCTAGGATTTAGGAAGATAAACTATTAAGTTTTGATCTGAAGGTGATCCGGCCCGACCATCATATTTTCTTTGTGAAATTGTGTGGTTTTGTGAGTTTACATGCAGCTGACGGATATACAGGGATCTGCATGTGCTTTTCTAGATGGAGTGAATCGCATCGACATCTACGAGTATATCGCTATCCGGATCGGGTCATGAAGCTGACAAAGACTGTATGTTTCAAATGCATCAGGATGATATAGGTTGGATATATACTCAGTGTGTATATCATCGTCAGGATCATCTTTCAGGTGTATCCATCGTCTGCATGTCGCTATCGCATGCAGGAGTGAAAGTTCACTTTTTGGCTAAGGACCGGAAAGGACATCATCAGGATATTGAAAAGATCACCGGATATTCATTATCATGTTGCGGAGGATATAAGTGTCTTATATCCTGTTGACATCATCATCGGGTGCAAGTGACGTCATCGTCATCAAGATATTGCGAATATCACCCTATGCCAATTTATCCTGCTGTCGCTAAGTGTTTTGGCATCGGCGTAAGGCATCGACATAAAGTTTGGTTAACATCATCAGGATGTTTCAATATGACCTAATAAGTCATATCCTGATGCTATTGTTTGAGTAGTTGGATATCGGGGTGATGGAAGCATTGAGGGAAAGGTGCTTGAAGTTGTCGTCATCAGGATATATGGCAGGAACCGGATATTTTATATCCTGTTGATGAAGATGATGCTAAACATCATGATGATGAAGATAGAGTTTGGTGGTAAGATGAACAGTGAACACCAGGAGGATGTTTGCGCTTGCCGAATGTGATGATGCTGCAGGCAGGCGAAAGGCGAAAGGCGATAAGGAAGTGAACAGTAGTTAGCAGGAGGATATTACATGCTTCTTTGAAATATGATGATGCTATCTGTGTTAGCAAGAAATATGATGATGATGATAAGCCGATAGGTATTACGCACTGCGTGTCCAGGATTTTAACATGCTGGTTGTGTTAATGACTCCTCCTTCCCATTTGTAAGCTTCTGTTGCGTTATCCTCTACATCATAGTGGTATCAGAGCAAAGGAAGGATCTTCTGGAAAAGATCAGGATATAGCAGGATGTCAGGTGACGAAGGAACATCTGAGATGCCGGCAAGGATGACCAACGTTGAGTTGGCAGTTCTGGTGAAGAAACAGATTGTAGAGAGCAAGGCCGTGAAGGCTCAGAATCAGGAATTGAAGGATGAGTTAGCGAAGTTGAGGAACAGAGTAGGTTCTGGTAGAGAAGAAGATAGGGAAGAAGAAGAGATCCCTAGTTGGAACGAGGAGGTCGTTCCCGCAGACCAGAGACCAATGTTGAATGCCCTCAAGGCCATGGAGAGGAGAACCATGGATGTGAAATTGGATTTGCCAGTGTTTACAAGAAAGATGGAACCTGATTCAGTGATGGAGTGGATAGACTCCTTGAACAATTTCTTTGAAACGGAGGAGATACCAGAACAACAGAGGGTAAAAATAGCCCAGTCAAAAATGAAAGAAGCTACCTTGACATGGTGGAATTTCGTCCAAGATGATAGAGTACAGGAAGGAAAGTGTAGAGTCACTACATGGAAGAAAATGATGGCATTAGTAAAGGAAGCTTATGTCCCATTGGATTACAGTATCCAATTACACAAGAGGAAGCAAAACCTGAAGCAGAAGGAGCTAGATGTCAGCTCATATACAGAAGAATTCATGAAACTTTGTATGAAAACAAAGGTAAAGGAAAGTGAAGAAGAGAAGGTAGCCAGATACCTTAATGGATTGAGGTTCAACATTCAGGAAGATTTAAGTCTGCATAATCTAGATACAGTTCAGAAATGCTTTCAGTTGGCATTGAAAGTAGAAGAGAAGTTAAAGAGAAAAAAAGAACAACACAATAGAGGAAGAGGAAGACAACAAAGGGGTGGAAGAGGTCCTTTTAGAGGTAGAGGACATGGACATGGATATCAAGGAGAATCCAGTCATGACAATAGTAAGGGAAACAATAGTCAGAACCAGGGGGAAAATTATAGTTAGCAAGGAAACTCCAGAGGTAGACGACCTTTCAGAGGAAGATCCCAGGGCAGAGGATCCATCAGATGTTATAACTGTAACAAAGAAGGCCATATAGCCAGCAGATGTCCAGAAAAGGCCACAAGCTCAACAGGGGAAAGGAGAACAAATCTGATCCAAGAACCTGATAATCAAAGTATGACAGGCTCTAATGCTTTTCAGAGTGTGAACGCTCCTGATAATTATGGATACCCAGAAAGTGGAGAGTCTCTAATGATGAGAAGAACAGTGACTACCATGAAGGTACCTGACAAAGAATCCCCTCAAAGAAAGACTCTTTTCAGGACTATTTGCAAAGCAGGAGGTAAGGCATGTAAAGTTTTGATTGATTCTGGTTCTACTGAAAATTTTGTGTCTGAAGAAATGGTGACAAAGCTTAAGCTTAGGAGATTGCCTCACCCATCCCCATATAAAGTCTCATGGCTTACCCAAGGTCAGCAGACAATTGTAGAAGAGCAGGCTTGGGTAGAATTTCAGATTGGAGCATATAAGGATAAGTTGTTGTTTGACATTACCACGATGGATGCTTGTAATCTTTTATTTGGTAGACCATGGCAGTATGATTTGAAGGCACAACATGATGGTGTTAAAAACACCTATACAATCACTAAAGATGGTAAGGTTATAAAGTTACTACCATTGACGGAGAAGGAGGAGAAATCTAAAAGAAAAGAGGTGAAAGTAATGCTGATAGAAGGTAAATAGTTCATGAAAGAAGTAGCAGCAGAAGGCGCAGTTGCATATGCCCTAATCCCATGTATGAGGGTGAATAAAGAACAACAGCAAGAAGTCAAGGAAGAGAAAAAGCAAAGGTTCATAGACCCAGCTATCCAAGAGCTATTGGATAAGTACAAAGGTATCATCTCAGAGGGAATGGCAAGATCCCTACCCCCTGTCAGGGATATTAGTCACTGCATAGACTTAATTCCAGGGTCAACACTTCCAAACAAAGCAGCCTATAAGCTAACTCTAGAACAGAATGCAGAAGTAGCCAGACAAATTGAAGAATTATTGGATTCAGGTCTGATTGGGAAAAGTTTAAGTCCATGTGCAGTACCAGCTATACTAGCACCAAAGAAGGAAGGTACTTGGAGGCTTTGCACAGATTCCAGAGCTATTAACAAGATCACAATTAGGTATAGGTTTCCAATCCCTAGGATAGAGGATTTACTTGACTGTTTGGGAGGTGCTAAGTATTTTACAAAAATAGATCTAAAGAGTGGATATCATCAGATCAGGATTAGGCCAGGAGATGAATGGAAAACAGCATTCAAAACTAATGAAGGGTTATATGAGTGGAAGGTTATGCCTTTTGGTTTATCTAATGCACCTAGTACTTTTATGAGGTTGATGAATGAGGTTTTGAAAGAGTTCATTGGTAAGTTTGTCATAGTATATCTAGATGACATTCTGATTTTCAGCAACACAAAAGAAGAACATCTCAGACACATAGATTTGGTTCTTAAGAGGTTACATGAAGAGCAGCTGATGATAAATTTAGACAAGTGTTTGTTCATGCAAGAGGAGATCACATATTTGGGTTTTGTCATTTCACAAGGAAAGTTACAAATGGATAAGGAGAAGGTAAGTGCCATATTGTCTTGGCCAACCCCAAAGACTATGAATGATGTCAGAAGTTTCCATGGGTTAGCAACCTTCTACAGGAAGTTTATAAGAGGGTTTAGTCATATTTGTGCACCCATGCTTGATACCATCAAAGGAGGACAGAAGTGCAGATTTGTTTGGACTCAAATAGCAGATGATTCTTTTGAAACATTGAAGAAGAAGGTGGCACAGCAGCCAGTCCTTGCACTTCTAGACTTTAGCAAAATCTTTCAGGTGGAATGTGATGCCAGTCACATGGCCATTGGAGCAGTACTCAGCCAAGAAGGTAGACCTATTGCATTTTTTAGTGAGAAGCTCAATGATGCTAAAAAGAGGTATTCCTCATATGATTTGGAAATGTATGCTTTAGTCCAGTCACTCAAGAAATGGAGGCATTACTTGATGCCAAAGGAATTCATAGTATTCACAGATAACCAGGCTCTGAGTTTCATAAACAGCTAGGAAAAGCTGAACCACAGACACATGAAATGGGTAGAAACCTTACAAGCATTTACTTTTACATTGAAGCATAAGAAAGGAGTCAAGAATAAAGTTGTAGATGCTTTGAGCAGGAGAGTTCTAACAGTCAACCAGATTTAGTTAGAAAGTGTTGGCATTGATTCACTAAAGACCATGTATGAGACTGATGAAGATTTTGGAGAGATATATCATGTATGTACTTCTTTTGGAGAGAAATATCATGCTGAATTCTCTGAATTTTTGATCCAGGATGGATTGTTGTTCAAAGGTGGGCAGTTATGTATTCCAAGGTGTTCTATGAGGTTAAACATCATTAAGGAGAAACATTGTGGAGCTATGGCAGGTCATTTTGGTCTAGATAAGACTCTTGATCTTGTCCGAAGACATTACTTTTGGCCTAAGTTACAATCAGATGTCAGAAAGTTTGTAGAGACATGTGTGATATGTCAGAAAGCTAAAGGCAGGTCGACTAATGCAGGTTTATATCAGCCCTTACCCATTCCTTTCAGACCATGGGAAAGCATAAGTATGGATTTTGTCTTGGGTTTACCAAGGACAAGGAAAGGGTTTGACAGTGTTTTTGTTGTAGTGGATAGATTTAGCAAAATGGCACATTTCTTGCCATGCAAAACCACTGCTGATGCTTCATACATTGCAGATTTGTTTTTCAGGGAGATTGTCAGGATACATGGATTGCCATTGAGCATAGTGTCAGATAGGGATGTGAAGTTTATTGGTCACTTCTGGAGAACTCTTTGGAAGAAACTTGGAACAAATTTGTCTTTTTCCTCTGCATATCATCCTCAAATGGATGGACAGATTGAAGTAGTGAACCGTTCCTTAAGAAATTTGCTTAGATGTTTGACAAAACAACATGGAGAAAAGTGGGATAATATTCTATCTCAAGCTGAATTTTCCTATAATGATACTGTCAATAGGAGCACAGGGAAATCACCTTTCCAGATAGTTTATGGTGTGCATCCAAGAGGAATTTTGGAATTGCGAGATCTACCTATAGTAGACCCTATTAGTGCAGAAGGAGAAGCTTTTGCAGAAGCCATAAAAGAGGTTCATGATCAAGTCAAGACCCAACTACAGCAAACCACCTTGAAGTATAAGGAATATGCTGATAAAAAGAAGAAGGATGTACAGTTTGATGTTGGAGATTTGGTATGGGTTCATTTGAAGAAGGACAGACTTCCTAAGGGAAAATATACTAAACTCATGCAGAGAAAAGTTGGACCATGTCAGATCTTGCACAAGCATGGACAGAATGCTTATGAGATACAACTCCCCCCTGATCTTGGTTTGTCCCCTATATTCAATGTATGTGATTTAACTCCATACAAGTCTTATCCAGATGCAGATCAGGATCTCCTACAGGATACAGTCCATGATAACATTCCCAAGCATGATCCTCCACAGTTGCAGAAGGTTTTGGACACCCGAGTGGTCAAACAGACCCGGAACAAACAATACTTGGAGTATCTAGTCTCTTGGAAGGGAAAACCTAATTCTGAAGCAGTTTGGATGACTGACAAGTAGATCCAGAAACATGGTGCAGATCTTCATACTCTCATCTCAAGTGGACTTGAGATTTCTTCTTCTGGGGAGTATGGTGCAGGAGCACCCCTACAAGACAGGATATAGGTTCATTGTCCGCATGACAGGACATTAGTCTATTTTTTAGCATGTTTGACTGCATGATGTAATAAGGTCCATTGGACCAATGCATATGTATTAGATCAGCCTAGGAGAGTGTGCAGGTAGTTGGAGCTTGTGATCAGGTAGAGTGAGCTGTCCTCTCCCAGCCGCTTGGAAGCTCCCAGCCGCTGGGAACCGAGTTGGTAGTACTCATAGGATATTGCTATAAATAACTCAGATCAATTAGGGTTTGATATCATATCAGAGAGTAGTAGTTATGTTATGTTGTACTAGTGATTGAGTGAGATCCAGAGATCAGTCCAGACATTGTGAAACATTGTTGTAGAAACAGGACATTTGTGTTTCATCTAAATAAGATCTCATAAATTGCATTATCTGGTTTATCAGCTATTTATGTTTTGATTTTCTGTTCTGATTACAGGTTAATGGGTTCTCTCAACCCTTCCACCGGTTGATTCTGTGAATCGGTGGAATGGTCATGCATGTTAGTTTAGGTTGTATTTTAGTTTCCTGTTTATGCATTTCATTGTGTGGGAGATCGATTGGTAGCATGCTGTGAATCAACCTAGCATCCTCATGTGCTAGGATTTAGGAAGATAACCTGTTAAGTTTTGATCTGAAGGTGATCCGGCCCGACCATCATATTTTCTTTGTGAAATTGTGTGGTTCTGTGAGTTTACATGCAGCTGACGGATATACAGGGATCTGCATGTGCTTTTCCAGACGGAGTGAATTGCATCGACATCTATGAGTATATCACTATCCGGATCAGGTCATGAAGCTGACGAAGACTGTATGTTTCAAATGCATCAGGATGATATAGGTTGGATATATACTCAGTGTGTATATCATCGTCAGGATCATCTTTCGGGTGTATCCATCGTCCGCATGTCGCTATCGCATGCAGGAGTGAAAGTTCACTTTTTGGCTAAGGACCAGAAAGGACATCATCAGGATATTGAAAAGATCACCGGATATTCATTATCATGTTGCGGAGGATATAAGTGTCTTATATCCTGTTGACATCATCATCAGGTGCAAGTGACGTCATCGTCATCAGGATATTGCGAATATCACCCTATGCCAATTTATCCTGCTGTCGCTAAGTGTTTTGGCATCGGCGTAAGGCATCAGCATAAAGTTTGGTTAACATCATCAGGATGTTTCAATATGACCTAATAAGTCATATCCTGATGCTGTTGTTTGAGTAGTCAGATATCGGGGTGACGGAAGCATCGAGGGAAAGGTGCTTGAAGTTGTCGTCATCAGGATATATGGGAGGAACCGGATATTTTATATCCTGTTGATGAAGATGATGCTAAACATCATGATGATGAAGATAGAGTTTGGCGGTAAGATGAACAGTGAACACCAGGAGGATGTTTGTGCTTGCCGAATGTGATGATGCTGCAGGCAGGCGAAAGGCGAAAGGTGATAAGGAAGTGAACAGTAGTTAGCAGGAGGATATTACATGTTTCTTTGAAATATGATGATGCTGTCTGTGTTAGCAAGAAATATGATGATGATGATAAGCCGATAGGTATTACGCACTGCATGTCCAGGATTTTAACATGCTGGTTGTGTTAATGACTCCTCCTTCCCATTTGTAAGCTTCTGTTGCGTTATCCTCTGCATCAAGGCCACTATGATACAACACTAAAATTAGAAATAAGACCTAATGAGTGATTTAACAAGGTAGTAAAATCTAAAACAAGATTTTGACTACAACCCTAGCTCATGCAAAATTAGGTTTTCATGAAAAATGCACAATTTCAAGCAATTTCTAACAAATCAAGCATGCAAATGCAATGCAAATGAATTGTAAATGATGAATTTCTATATTTTGTATTATATCTAATGCAAATAACACAAATTAATTTAAATTAGATGCAAATTAATTCAAATTTTACAGAAATGCAAGTCTAATATGCTAATTTTTCAAAATTTTCAATTTGTTTGTAATTTTTCAAATACAATAGAATGAATGAATGCAAATTTGTCAAACACTTAGAAAGGTGCCAAAAAGTCCAAAAACACAGGTTCACCAAAATGTTTAGTGTGAAAAAGAGGGTTGTTGTTTGGTTTTTGTATGGGGGTTTTAGTTTGAATCCTCCTTTCCACTAAACATTCCAAGGGCTTTTCAACCGAGTTGCCTTTCCACTCGAGAGGAGAGTCACCTATCATGTTGGGTTGCCACAAGGGAAAGCTAGGAAATTCAAAAGTTGTCACGCAATGTCTCTAATTAATGTTTTTATGCTCTTGAAACCCTAATTTAAGAAAAATAGTAAGTAAATCTGCAAATTGCAATAGATGCTATTGAAATAAGACAAAGGGCAGAGAACCTTAACTCATTGTTTTTTGCAGTCTAGAAAATGGAAATGTTAGGGACAATGGTGATGGTGCCCAAGTACAAGATGCAACTTTTTCTGTAGAATCCTGATCTCCTTGTGACACTGATCTCCACTATACCTTCAGTTTCCAGCAATTCAAATGTAGAGGACACTATTGATGGAACCCTAGTCCATTGGGGAATCTTCTGTCAGATGTTGGAAGCTCTGCAAACCTTGATTGTCATTGTCCAGTCTATTTCTGTAGCTTTGGATGTGGAGGACAATGTTGATAGTGCCCGTGCCCCAAAATCTCACACAATGTTCACTTCTTTTCGGATCTTGAATCTTCAATGTCCTCCAATCTTCCCTACAACTCCACTTTCTCCACAGCCTATACCTATAACCTACAATCACAAGGAGTGTGGGAGGGGGTTGTGGTGTTTAGAGACTTGCCTCAGTCAAGCCCTGGAGAGACATTCAAGTCTTTTGAACACCATTGTTAGAGAGAGTCTGTATCCTTGTGGGATAGAGGCAAAAATCCAAATGATAATGATAATAAAACATAATAGATGTCACATTGATGATGAAGCTCTCATGGAAGGAAGACACTCTTCAATGCCATGAGGAGAAGATGTAATCCAACATGCAAAAACAAACACAATAACAATGCTATGCTTTGCAACATAATGAAAATTACAAGTATGCCAATAGCTTTTAATCATAAACATCTTCTAGTTTCTAAATGATAGCATACACATGCTTATATATGTAACTACTAAGATTCCCACCAAGAATTTCGTAATTAAAACTTATGATGTCAACCTGGGACCCAAATAATGGTCACAAACCTAACATTTGAATTTAGGGCAGACCCAAAATAGGGCTGGACTAGGGTGCTAGCACCCAAGTCCACCCTTGTCTTTGTTTGGGATCATCAAAATAGTCCCCCTTAGGTCCCATTTGTCACTAGGCCCAAGGGTTTTCTTATTCAGAGTCTGAATTATCATGCAAGATGCTCTAAATACAATCTAAAGACTTGGGAGCTAAACCTTAAAAGGGAAAAGCCCCTAAGGGTGTATTTTTTTGACATAACAATAATCATCATAAAATTGGGCCATTGGTTTTAGATTTCCACCCACTATGATAACCTTAAGAATATCTCCCAGGCTTATTGTAGCCTCTTCTGGCTGTGATACATTTTGCCTTGCCCTTTTATTTGTTGTGCCCTTCCCTGAGGTTGTCTCTTTACTTCTTCCAGAGACTTTTGGAGCCTAAATTTTCATCCTTTTTACTTCTTCATCTGTTTATGTCTCTTACTCATCAACTACAATGCTTACATGCATTCTTTTAGCCTTTGTTTTCTTTGTTTTGTGACTAGTGGCAGGGATTTCCACACTTACATATGGTATGGGATCATAGGGAATATATGTAGCTTCTATAAAGGTAGATCCCTTGGTTCTCCTTCTTGACACCTCTGGTTTTTCTAGATTTCTCTTAGATTCTTCTAGAGCTTTAACTGGTTCATTTTCTTTCTTTTCTTTTGCTACACTTTTAGCTTGTGCTTTTTCCCTTGCCTCTTTCACTTGTTCTTTTGTGAAGCCTTGTCTAAGGGCGTAATCCTCTGCCACTCTCTGCATTTTCTTAGAGATTTTAGGTTTTCTTAATTCAACATGAATTTTTGTAGACAGTTCTTCATATGTTCCAAAACTTTCCTCTTTGGGGTCTTGGGGCTTGTTTAGCATGTGTTGTGCATAGTTATCCAAAATAGCTCCATCTATTTCATAGTCCATTTATCAAATTTTTGCTCCAGTGGCCACCATTATTGTATCATTCTTCACAGCTTTCAGTAGGGGAACACTACCGATAGAGCTTAGTCCAGTCATAGCCCTAATTGCATCCTTGGTGATTTTGAAGGGTTGTCCCAACCACATGAATTCATTGTGGATTCTGCTCAAATCAGACCCATTCATCTTTCATAAATGTAGGGAAGTCTATATATTGAATGAATTTCTTCTCCTCCAAGGCTTTGTATTCTTCTTTCATCTCAAAATGATCACTACTTAGATGCTCCAGATACAGGTTTGAGAATCTGCTGTCACCATGCTCTTCCAAGGAAACATGGATGTAAGCCCTAACATCCTCCGCATGCATAACTTCATGTGGAATATCTAAAAATGCATCCATTTGATCAACTTCAGTTGATTTGAATGGATGTTTCTTGAATTTTGGTCAAGCTCACTTAATGATATCTAGCACTTGTGGTGTTGCCATTTCCATGAATAATCAAACAAATTTACAATAGGTTTTAAATGAAAAATACCTCTTTATCTAGATAAGGGTTTCCTTCAGCTGAGATCAATTTGGCTTGAATCATTTTGGTAATCTCTGAGTTGCTTGGAGTTTTGCTTCAATTTGCGTTAGACACTTGATAGTTTGAATGCAAAGTGATTAATATTTTCTAAATCCAAGCCTTTTAACCCCTTGAAGCCTTACCTTAATCATCATAAATACGGTCTTTCAAAAAGCTATCAAACACTTCTATGTCAACCACAGTCAATCCAAATTGCTCCACATTGGATCTTTTTCTACTGGAATTTCTTTCAGAGGATTTTTTATAAAGTACTTCACAACATACCTTAGTGCCAGATTCTAGCACTTTTTGGCTAGGGGTTTTGGATTTTCAACACAGCTTCCCCTGAGCCAGAGCTCCTAATTTACTTCCTGGAGGAATTATCTACACCAGAAGTTGGTGTGGATCCATCCTTAATTTTGTCAACATCTTTCTTAATCCATACCTTGCTCATTTCCTTCTTGATTTCAACCAAATCAACTTTTTCTTTTCCATTATCATTCCTCTCCTCTATGTTGGGACCTAAAATTTCACACCAATTTTTGCAAAATTTTAATTCCCCTTAATAAAAAATTTAACTTCAACACAATAGTCCCATCATGGCTACCAACCACTAGAACCTGTTGTAGAAGCATTTGCAAATGTACATACCAAACAATTTCACTTCCTAATAGAATATCATGTACATGCCAAAATTGACTCCAACCAAGAGTTTGATCAATGTTTCCATCCCCCTTTCTTTATGCTACATCATGCAGCCCTAGGCATATAAATGTTTACCTAGAATGGTTGTCCATTTTATCACTTCCAATTTGGAAACCAATCATTCCTATTAACCCTAAACAACCCATGCATTAGATCACCATCCTACAATTTCAACAATCTCCTTTTCTTGGAAGCCAACAGTTCTACCCTTTTCTACCAACTGTTTGAGACACATGTAGTTGCATATGTGTTTCTGTCCACGTGGATAGGAAACAACTCAACAACCATTTCCACATCAACAATAGCTTACACAAGTTGTGTACTAGCTCACCATGCATGCTTGTCTTCATGTGCCCTTCTTGACAAATAAAAGTCCGTGACTATAACTAAAACAACTATCTGCAACACATGGCTTTGGCCATGCTGTCATCCATCCATATCGAGACAACCTTACTCAGATGAATTGGCCATCAAGGACTGACATTTGCTCTACCAAATTGTGGCACACTTTGTGAACTTCATCCTTACTTTTGTAGCCAAGCCAACCATAACTTAAGGATGAAAGATCCTCTCCACAACACTTCTAGTGCATATGCAGACTAGGAGGTCCCTATAACCTATCCTAAGTTTGATTGCAATTCTTTCAAGGGATTTGTAAGAGGAATCTATATCGTTTCTATCTTAAATCATAGAAATATGTGTGAACCTTCTTAAATCTGGTGGAGACAGAGATAATTGAGCAAGTTTTCACGGCTATATCATATGTCATGAAATACATGCAAAAGTTCTTGTAAAAACATTTCCCATGTGATTAACATAACAAAATACCTATGGTGCTGTGACCGAGGATACAAAATAAAATTCTATTAGAGGCATCATTATGTGCTTTACAAACTCTAGACTCTGATTGGCTGAGAATAAACTTAGAAAAGGAATTTGACAGAGAGAAGTTATATTTTGTCAAGTATAAAGGACTTTCTCATGGTCATAATCGTTGGATCACTGAAGGCCAGATTAGGAACGAATCTCAACAACAATAATGTTCCTATTGTTATTGATCAAAGAATTTGAAGTGGCATGGCCTATTCTTGTGGTTTTACCATCTACTACGATATCCAGTTGGGAAGATAAATCTCTGCAGTGTGACTCATTTGTAAATTTTGTGGTTTATAATAGAAATTGTAATTCAAGAGAAGTTATTTGGAAGCAAGAGTTCTACAATGAAAGTGGATGTGTGATGGTTTAGATAGTTCTCACAACCTGTACTATTGCAATTGTAGGTCTTGAGCATCTGAAACATTTAGAGTGGAAAGCACTAATAGTAAATTAATTCTAACGTATTAATCTTTTGCTTCTTGTATGGCATCTAAAATAGCTTCTTTTTTGGCTTCCAAATTGATGCCAAGTTTTGCTTCCATTATGACCTCCTTTGTTGCTTTGGGTTTTGCTTCCAATTTAACAAGATAATTATTATAACATGATCATCATCTATAATTAAAACAAGTGAGTCAAATATCTATAATTTAATTGAATTTTACATCCATCCTGCAGTAAATTAAAATCATCATATGTAATAAATATCTATCCAAAAATTATTGACCACTTTCAATATATATAAATTGACAAGTCAATACTAATAAGATCATCATCATATATAACTAAAACAAGTGAAAGTCAAATATGCCAGTAGATCAATAACATGTCAAAATGATACATGTACAAATGATATAAGTAAAAATGATAAATTATGTAACTCAAAATGATACAAGTCAAGATGATACATATCCAAATGCTAGAAGTCAAATTGATACATGTGAAAATGATACAACTCAATAATATGGTACCGCAGGCTGTGAAAATGATACAAATGATAGTAACCATGAAAAGAGGCATCATAACGATATATCAGCAATGATCCATAATGCAGTCTATATGATCATGACTATCACTGGCTACTACTAGCAACTGCCTCATCATCATCATCACCATCATGATTATCATCATCATCATGATCATCATCGTCGTCATCATCATCGTCATTGGCCTCGTTGTCTTCTGTATCTACATCATCATCATCCTCTGCCATGTGATATGTACTAGAACCAATATAATCTGGATCTATATCATCAAGATCATCTTCATCTTCTGGAAGACCTGTGTTCTACAAAAAAAATATTTAAAATGAAAAGTTATTATTTATTTCATGTAATCATTTATTTTTTTGTTATATATCTAATATTCCAACATATGAAATGAAACCATAATCATATTGCATCATATCAAAGTGCACATACCATGATAAAATTTCAAAAAAGTTACAACTAATATGTCATTCCAATGATGTAAAACATGCAACAATTCTAATAAACGTTACTAAAGATCATAAAAAAATTGGTTATACAATTTAACTATCAACTATAAATTCTATTACATAACCTTAAGTGCCACAAATTGCGTGATCGATGTATGTTCTTTTTCACTATTAATCTAATAACCTGCATTAGACAGCAACATTAAAGAGTTTTTAAGTAGCAGTTTATTAAATTCTCTTACATGTCATTAATGAATGCACAATTTTTTTTCAATAATTATTTATCTTAAGGTTCATGACCAACCTTAAGATAAAGGTCTAATAGTTGTTCAATGGGGCATGTTTAACAAACCAAATGCAACTGCCAACTTTTCACCATGGTGGCAGAGAAATAATTCTTTTTCCCATGCTTCCACAGCATTAAGTAAATTCTTGAATCTAGAAAATACCTTGCCATCTTCATCTTCCAAGCCAATTTCTCCAACTTTGCATAGGTCTCCTTTGTCTATGGGTGCAATTTGTCTCCTACACAAAAAAGCATGTACCATTTTATGCCCTTCAATCCAATTGCATCCGGGCATTTTTTTAATTCCTCTATCTTTCATCAATCTCCTTACCTCACCACACCTGCCCACTTGTGGATAGATGTTTGAGAGAAGAACATAAGTTGTGCACCATTTTTAGGATCCAAATCAAAAAGCAATGTTGCTGTAAATACTCCTAAGCCTATATTCATATGTGATCTATAGGCACCAAGAAAACACATGCATACAACCAGCACAGATTTAATAGGTATCTCAATGATAAAGTTTAAGGTGTCTTCAAGATAGCCAGCAATGGCAAGGAGGTCAACCATGCATGTAAACAAAGAGGCCCTAGTTAGCAGGTTGTATGGGGAGAAGGATGCTTCTCATTTTCAAGAATCCTAAGTCTCATTGCTACATATGTTTCTTAAAGAAGGGCCAATTTTAAACTATGTAGTTGTTTTGTCACTCACTTTGTGTAATGAAATGACGAGAGTCGAGTCTCCTTATATCACTGTAGATTTGCATACAGTAACCTCCAATACAATAACACCATACAATGTACACTAAACTTTATGGTACCTTAGCCCAGACATGATGCTAAATAAATCTGAAGGTACCTCCTACTAAAGATGTCATTCCATAGACCAAATACCATTATATAGTATATATCACATCTACAGTAACAATTTCCTTCCAAATGTAGGGTTATAGTCTATGATTAACATGCATAGACCTTTCTAGTGTTTACAAGATAATTCCTTAGTCAACACCATACTAGTGTCCACAAGATGTTTCCACAGTTAAAATAAGAAAATAATGGTACTTTGCAAACAATAAGCAAGCCTTCGGAGAGCTTAAAGTTTCCATTTACATCCATGCACAATAACTTAATCAACCCTTAGGATTTTATGGAAATTGAAATAGAAGGTCCTATATTCCATTTATGAGTCCTCTATCCAAATGACGCAGTGATCACAAGTACATAATATCTACTATTTTGTGGGTAGTGCTCAGCCATTCAAACATAAGGAAGTCCATACTAAGATAAATTTGTTCACAAACAATCTCCAATTTAATAAATACTAGTTTGAAATCACATTTCTAAGTTAGTACAAGTCATTACAATTAAGTCAAAGGTCATTCTCATCAAACAAATGCCTTCACAATAGACTGTTCTAGTTACAAGTATAATACAACTATTGTAATGTTACACAACTATATGCAATTGACAAAACCCATTCTTTCCAAGAGTCAACTGGTAATCAAATACAATCATGTAGTGTTGTTTCAACATTGTATTAGATTGTGGCTTTAGTAATGTAAACCTCATAACCTTGGAGGGAGTGTTTGGGGGCAAGTTGACCTGAACCAAGGATCCAAAACCATCCCAAAAGCCCACCTAGGAGTGGCATTATTAATCCCAATAAGACCTCACATCCACAATTGAGAAAGTGGACATTTATAGGTGAAATACCAACACCATTAGGGTTTACAACCATGTCCAAAAAGATAACCATGAACCAGGCTAGGTTTCCTCAAGACTCATGGTATGTTGCAATGATAGCATTCTAGTAATTCTAGCCAGGGTTTGAAACTCCACCTCAAACTGTGACCAAATTAATGTAGCTTCCTTCATGATAGAAGTCTAAACCACAATAACCAACAGTTTTCCATAGTTTGTAAGTCCCATGATCTTACAAGAATGAATGACAAGAAAGGTTAGCTTAGTTGAAGAAGACCAATTGATGATTTGAATCTTAGTCTCCAACCCAAACAACAAGACACTCAGCCAACATGATGAGCACACCCAAAGTTTCCTTTCCTCTAAATCACTTATAGCCCAACCATCAACCTTCCTTCCTTGACCCCAAGGAAAAAAGAAGAATTCCCCCCCAAAATGGTTCCCCACTCCTTCCTTTTCTCCCTCACATTCCCCAAAACCAAGCACATTAAAGACTAGTACTTCCCAAAGCTGTTATGGCAGAGGAGAGTTAATGCCTATTGCCAATGATGGCTCCTTCTCAACAAAAAAAATTGCATATTAAAATTTAAATGTCCACTATTATATTTCAAAGGTTTGAAATATAACCAACAACGTAACTGTAATGCATGCCCCCCTTTAAGTCTTATAATAAAAAGGTTAGAAAACAAAGACTTGAGATAAACCCTTTGGTCTATTCACTTAGGAGACCACCTAAAAACTCAATGATAATTACATCCACATGATCAACAAGAATGACAAGCAACCTATGAATAACAATCCACTTGAGTCAAAAAGACAAGAGACCAATAGAAGCCAAACACAACAAACATAGTACAATTGTAACTATTTGTCTCAAGTATCACACTATAACATCTTCAAAGATTATTAAAACTCAACACAAGAAATGCAAATTAACATATTAATACAACAAAATCCAACTAAGTTATTGAAAATCAACTATTGATACCTCATTCTCCATCCAAATTACAAAATCGGTCCACTTTTTGCTTTGTAACATTTCCTTTTCAAATTGCGTTGATTGCCAGCCATATTTCTCCTCCTGTCAAAACATGGCACATGGACAAGTTAAACTAATTAATATGAAATCATTTACTTTTTCCTAGGAAATAAAAAAATGTCATTTAACATATTAAATATACTTACAAATGTACAGATCAAGGCTTGTAAACCTTTCTGGCCACTGTGATGAGTGGCACAAAGTTTGTCAAGCCTAGCCTTGGAGGCCTTGTCCTGAAACATATACTAATTCAATTTAATTATGCACAAATAAAATTTAAAAATCATTTAATAAATTTGATATAATCTTATGAGCAAATTCAAAACTTGCATACTCTCCTCATCGGACTTCCTCTGTGCATTAGACTTCTCATATGCTTTTACAAGCTCTTTCCATACTTTGAGACTTACATCAATTGGCCTTTTTTTGAGCCTTTGCTCAGGAGGGATTTTTTTAATCTGTTTTGTTTGGTTGCACCGAAATCTCTTGCAGTTTTGAGACATTCGTAGCTTTATTTTCTCTACAAACCAACTTGTGCCAAATTTAGTCCCCATGTCTTGGATAACTACTTTTTGCAAGTGCATGGGTATCTTTGAGAATGGCAAGTGTAGATAGTCTTTGAACCATTGAAGGCATGATTCCTTCAACCTATTCACAAACATTTTTCTAGCATTTGTCATTCGGACTTCCCCTGAAACCACATCATATTCTATCTTGGTATTGTAGCTACCAATGCAAGATGCAAAACATGGCATGGTAGTCAAAGAAGTCTGTGTCCCAGGAGTGGCTGGGACATTGGAAGCCTCTACTCCCTGTTCCACATTCTTAGAGCTTACTGTTATTGATTTCCTCCTGGATCTTTTGCCTGATCCATGACTAGTTGGGGAATTAATTGATTCCCTTTGATAGTGTTGATTTGGTTGCAATGTTTCAGGGGCTTTACTAGATAGTTTTTCTATGTATCTGGTAAGCATTGTCAAGTCAACACCATCCAATTTGTTCACTACCTCTACCCCCAATATGGAAGCCAATGCCTCTTTATCTTTGTTAGTATCGTGTCCCTATATATATATATCTATATAATAAAATTCTTCTTTTAAATTTAGAAATAGAAAACTAAATACTAAAAATCAAAGAAACAATGGAAACATTTATAAATCTATAAATTGACAGTGAATTACCTAATTGTGGCCAGAGTTTGCTCTCTTCCCTCTATTGCTTGACATTTTGAGGTGACCTAGGGAAAATTATTTTCATCTAGTCTGTGGAGGCAATTGTAGCTAGGTATGAATTAACAGCTTGCTTGACCAATCGTAGCCAAAAACAAATATGTAGCCAAAAACAAATCTTAATAGCTTGTATTTTGGGTATGATGTACAAAGAGACCTTATTCGAAAAGCCTTCTAAAAATGGTAAATGCAAGTTATACTGTAAGCAAGGATAATTAACAACATTACTACTCAAATTTACCCTAAAGCATGAGTACAACATCTTAGAAAAACTTTCTTTGAGCTCAAAATTATATCAAAATTGATAAAAACCTAGGTCAAGAGTTGATTTCTCAGCAATTAGAACTTACTTTCTAAAAGGTAGATGAACAAGCTTGATTGAATGGATGAGGTAGCTAGAAAACCCAAATTTAGTAGCTAGCTAAAGCAATTTTTTATCTTCTGGATGTCTAGAACTAAAAATAAATAAAATACAAATTCATGGATCCGTTGTAGAAACTTTTCAGTAACTTCCATTTTTGACATAATAAATTTGTCGCTTTGCAGCCTACAATTCCTAGCAATAAACCTAAAATAGAGGCAGAGTACACTGTGTTGTGGGCTTAAATGTATTAACTTATTTGTATTTTTTTATGTGGTATGTTTTAACGCTGGCATGAATTTTAATTTTTTTTGGATTCATTAGTTCACGCTAAAGTTGATGTCTCTAACATCAACTTTTGTGCCAACTTTCAACCCTAAATGTAATTTCTTTGGGACACCAAAACTGGCATGAAGTGCACCTAATTTAGTCCCATCATCGTCCATCTCCTAAGCAAACATCTACATTGCACCCTACACCACCTCTGCATCAAAAGCTTCAACATTTATGGCGATGTGTGCAACCATTGGTTATGGTTCCCTTCCATTCCGCAATAAATCTACCATCATTCATCCACTATCCTACATACCCTCCACATACCATCCCTATGTCCATGCTTTGGCATAATTCTGACATAATCCACATCATAATCCACTATTTTCCCTACATAATCCACTTTTCTCCCCTCTAGAATCCACGTTATAATCCACTATCTGCCTAATCCATTTGCCTTCCATGTATCCCTTACCAACATCAATGAGGGCACTCAACATGATCCATGCATGTGGACATCATTCTCTAATGGGACTATAACCTTTCATTGTAGCGTAACACAACCTTCAACCCTCAACCGTAAAAACTATACCTTAAACCCTAATCCCTCCACCCTAAACCCTAATCCCTCAACCGTAAACACTATCCCTAAAGCCTGAAGCCTAAAGCCTTAAACCTTAAACCCTAAACCCTCAACCATAAATGCTATACCTTAAACTCTAATCCCTCAACACTAAACCCTAAACCCTCAACCCTAAACACCATACCTTAAACTCTAATCCCTCAACACTAAACCCTAATCCATCAAACCTAAACCCTAATCCCTTATCGCTAAACCTTAAACCCTATCCCTAAAGCCTCAACCCTCAACACTTGAACCTTAAATCCTAAACCCTATCCCTAAACCCTCAAACCTAAATAGTACTATGCCTTAAACCCTAATCCCTCAACTCTAAACTGTAATCCCTAAACCCTCAACCCTCAACACTATACCTTAAACCCTAATCCCTCAACCCTCAACCCTCAACCCTAATCTTAAAGATAAACTTAATGCTTCCACTCATTCCACCATCCTCAAGGGATCCAGAAATGCAAAATTAGATGCCTCTACTGATAAAGCCAAACATCCTAAGGGTCCTCATGCCTTAGGACATAAAAATAAAGAGTCAAAGAAAAATCAATCCAAAAAGTTATCCAAGCCCATACCTCCACAAGCAAAGTCCAAAACCAAAATGGTATGGGTACCTAAGCAATAAGAAATCAAGTTAAATGAGGCATCTACCTCTAAAAAATCCCAACCATCTACTCCCATCTCAAATTCCCATTCTACTCAAAAGTGTCAAAACATTCCATCCCACAAGAAAAACAACAGTATAAAACACCTAAGTCTATGTGGGTTCCTAAAGCCCTTCATCATCCATCTCATAAGTAAACATCTCCATTGCACCCTACACCACCTCCACATCACAAGCTTCAACATGTATGAGGATGTGTGCAACCATTGGTTATGGTTCCCTTCCATTCTGCAATAAATCTACCATCATTCATCGACTGTCCTACATACCCTCCACATACCATCCCTATGGTCCATGATTTGGCATAAGTCTGACATAATCCACATCATAATACACTATTTTCCATACATAATCCACTTTTCACCCCTCTAGAATCCACATCATAATCCACTATCTACCTAATCCATTTGCCTTCCATGTATCCCTTACCAACATCGATGAGGGCACTTGACATGGTCCATGCACAAGGACATTGTTCTCTAATGGGACTATAACCTTCCATTGCAGTGTAATGCAACCTTCAACCCTCAACCCTAAAAACTATACATTAAACCCTAATCCCTCCACCCTAAACCCTAATCCCTCAACTGTAAATGCTATCCCTAAAGCTTGAGACCTCAACCCTTAAAACTTAAACCCTAAACCTTATCCCTAAACCCTCAACCCTAAACACTATACCTTAAACTCTAATCCATCAACACTAAACCCTAAACCCTCAACACTAAACACTATACCTTAAACTCTAATCCCTTAACACTAAACCCTAATCCCTCAACCCTAAACCTTAATCCCTTATTGCTAAACCTGAAACCCTATCCCTAAAGCCTCAACCCTCAACACTTGAACCTTAAATCCTAAACCCTCAACCCTAAAAAGTACTTTGCTTTAAACCCTAATCCCTCAACTCTAAATCATAATCCCTAAACCCTCCCCTAAACCCTAAACCCTAAACCCTCAACCCTCAACACTATACCTTAAACCCTAATCCATCAACCCTCAACCCTCAACCCTAATCTTAAAGCTAAACATAAATCTTCCACTCATTCCACCATCCTCAAGGGATCCAAAAATGTAAAATTAGATGCCTCTACTGATAAAGCCAAACATCCTATTAGGTCTCAAAAATGTAGGTTGCTAATCCTAAGAGGATGTCGGGCTCTATGCTTAGATTAACAACATTTTTGAACTAACACAACAAAATCAACCTTTAAGGTTTGATGATTTCCTACACTTCAGGTCCTACTACACCTAGGTGGGTGAGCCTTGGAAATTAAAGCAGATTAAATGTAACTACTAGGTAAATGGATCTATCTATAGTGGAAAATGATGTAGAATATATGAAAACTTGTTGACTAATTCTAATATCTAATGAATGGTCGGTATAAATTGTATAAGCAATATCAAGGTGAATTTTATGACTGTGCTTAAATAATAAAAGAATTTTAAATAATGAATTGAAATAAGACTAGTGCCTTGTAAGGTAAATAGAGTCAAATAGAAGAATAAGACTAATGGCTTATAGTGGGTAGTAATTCTAACTGTTTGGCACAATATTTTAGTTTATAACTTGTATAAACGTGTAGTGAGATGACTCATAAACTCTTCTTAATAATCCAACTAATACAATGAGATTTCTTGTTATTCACTAGAAGGTAATTTAATCCTTTCTTGAAGGAACCAATTGAATGAAATGTGCAAGATAATAGATAATATCAACTCAGAGACAGAATGACAATCCTAATTATATGATTCTTCTTAGTAATCCAAACTAACACTTCCAGGTTACTGTGACTGACCAGAAGGATTTAATTCCTCTAATGGAAACCAATTAATCCAATCACATAGATACAGTAAATGTGTATTGACAAATTAACTATATACTTGATATATTAATTTGAATAACAAGAAAACAATGAACTAGAGACAATCATACAATTGAGTAATTTCAACAAATAATTGATGCCAGAATAAAACCATAGACTCAGAGAACTTCAATTTACTTCTTCAATAATATGCTTGCAACATTGTAAACTTTATGTATTATATTCTACTGCTGATGATAATTCAGCATCATATGTTTGAACTTATATAGAAATGCTTGTGAAGAGACATAACTCTTCAAGAAGTCTTTTGGGAATTAACAAGAGTAACATAACAACCATAAAACAACAATGCTTAGGCCTTATTCAACCACAAGTATAGCTGAGCAATGTGGTCTAAGTACTCCTGGCTGCAATGTGAATCAGTAAATTCAATAGCATTCCTTATGATCACATCCATTGTAACCATCCTCTCCAAATGCTTACAGGCTTCCCCGGATGCAGAGTCTTTGTCCTTAAGAGCTCCTAAAGCTTCATGTAATATTGCTTGATAGTCTCTACTCCATTCTTCTTTGTTCTTTAATTCTTTATCGTTCTTGAACAACGTGGGCACTCCTGCTTTTGAAGCTTCAACACATTCTTTGGCATTAGTCTTAAGTTGGTCACAATACTTCTGATGCTGCTCAACCAAATCTTTGGTATTGGAGGTATCTAGAATGTTAGAAGTATCTTTACTCCGTGTCTCATTGAGTTTCTCCTACAACCTTTTGTCAAGCTTCTCATGCTCTTGGATCACTTTATAATTTTGAGAATAATTATCCCAAAATTGGTTCAGCCAATGCATCATGTTGGTATGCCTGTTCTGGAGTACTTTGACAAGTTTATCCATCTGGATTTGAGCTATCTGATCAATGGATGGTGATTGGATGCTCTATGAGTTTTCACCCTGAGTTATTCTCTTTAATGAATCCCTGAAGGTGCTCTTAACAACATCTTTCAAATAGTCATTTTCTTTGGTTAATCTCTCATAACTTAGTTTGTATGCATCTCTTTCTTTGATTAACATCTGAGCCTTGCTTTATTCAGTTTTGCAACATTAATGCTAATGTCTGCAGTGATCAAGGGGTCAGTCTCCCCTGCCTTCAAAGTCATGACATGACCAAAAGTCTTCTCAGTGTCTATAATGGTTGTCTTTTTATGGGGAGGATACAGGGCCCATATCATTAATGAATTTTCATCATTATTATATTTGGTGCCCATATATACTTCAGTGACACCTTTTGGAGTGAGCTTGTATTTATCATCTATATTATGCAGAAAACTATCAAATAATAGAGCGAAATTCAAATCAAGGCTAGGAAAGATCATCACCCCTGCTTCTTTGAGCAGTTGTCTACCCTTACTAGGGGTCATATCTTACAATTCATTATCCACTGTTGCTTTCAACATATCAAGTAATTGTCTCTCATTGTTGGAAGAGACATCATCAATTGACTCTTTGATTTCTTTCCCCTTGCATTTATATAAAAAAAGATTAGAATTCTTTAGAAAGAATAAATTCATCATCAAAAATAAAAGAATCATATGCTATTTGTCTTGGGTCTTCATCAGCAGACCCCTCCTCATCATGTGCTATAACAGGAGACTGACATTGTTGCATTTTTCATTTGGACATTCTTGTTGTCTATTGATGTGGTTCCTCTTGTTTTGCGAGTTCTTCATCACCAGAAGATAACACCTCAATCTCTGCAAGCTGTTTCCTTTTCTCATCTAAGTCCCTATTATATTTTTCAACCACCAATTCAACCTCGGCCTCTTCCAAATTCCTGATGACATCATCGTGTGGATAGGGGACATGTATGTATCCACTGAGGTTTTGTTTTCTCTGAGCAAGGTCAATAAAACCCTTAGGATCAAACCCTTTTCTTACCTCAGTACACCTCATATTGTAGTGCATTAGTTTATCTGTAATGAGACCATAACCCTCATTGGATACCACAGTGAAATCTCCAAAACACAGAGTACTAGGCATAAAAGATTATTTGTCATGGGAGCTCAGATGCATCACATTACAACAATGCATTTTCCTAACTATTTCCAAATAGGCAATTATGTTAGGGATAGTCTTAGGAAAGATAAAAGGAGTATCCTCAAAACCATAAACTCTAACCATTGTAGCATCCTCAAAATAGTACCAGTCTCCCCAGTTGTGAGTAACAGTAGGAGGACCACCAAAATCTTTTGGTCTAAGAAACCTCTTTATTTCATTTGAGATTGAATACTTACAGGGATGACTGAAATATCTATATAACACTTTCACACAGTATTCTTCAAATTGCACATAGCTAGAATGGGCATATCTGCTATCCCATATTCTGGTCCACATCTGCACCAGTGACTTTTGCCCCCTCTGGTCGATTGGAACAACTTTGAATTTAGTTGGCCATAACCCCACTTCCTAGCCATAATAAAGCACCATGTGCATGAGAAGTGAGAAATGTTCAAAGGAAATTGATGGGGCATTGTTCTTTATTGTAGTCAGACCAGAGTCAATTCTGTTAAAAATATAGGCAGCATAATCAAACTGCCTGGCATTGTGGCACTGAATGTTAGTGCCTATCACCATCAGAGGAATTACCATGAAATCAAGGACCTCTGATCCTAAAACTTGGCCCAGAGAGTAGGATGTGTATTGTATGTAAGGTTCAAATAGTGACACATGAAATGGAGGGCCATCATTCTCACTGAGGGGCACCATTTCTCCCTCTGCCCTAGGCCTGTGAATAGGTAGTCTCCATCCATTGTATGTAGTATCCATTCTCCAATACTCTTTATCCAAATCTTCATAAACCATAGGGACAGTACATAAATCATCCAAGTCAAAAACTTCACAAATGGCATTCTTAGATAGGTGTATAATAGGTTCCCCTTGTGGGTTGCATATAGCCTTAAGACTTGGATTATACTAGTTAGCAAGAAGTTGGAGGAGTTCAGCATTCAGAAACACATCAGGAATGACCAATTTTACGCAAATTTAAATGCCATGGGTTTGACACTGGGGAATTCCTAATTCTTCTATTGTAGTGGAATTTAAACAATTCATAACCTCGAATTGGGGTCTAGACATTCCCTATGTATTTACACTTGTCTTCTAATTTCTCCACTTCTGCCCTAAGTTGTGTAGACCTTCGGGCTTTGGGAGTTGATCCAAGTAGTTGATCAATTAAGTCTTGGTTCAGTTTCCTATCTTTTGTTTTATCCTCAGGGGTTTTGTCAAATTTTTGTCTTTTAGGTTTACTAGTATCTCCCTATTGTTTTCTGCCCTTTCCTTTCACCGACATCTTCATTTACAATCTAGGATAGTAAATTCAATTTGTAAGCTACTACATAGAAGTTAGCATATGAGTACCTATTATCAGAGGCTTTGATCCAATTCACCTGTTTCTCCTCCAAGTCTCTGCTTGCTTGCTCTCTTCAGATAATTATTTCAACTTTAATTGCAATATCTTCAAATGATGTCTTAGAGGATTTCATGATCATCTGCAATTAATTGTTCGAGCATTTCAATTTTCTTGATCATTGTGAAATGTCACATCATCATAACTTCTCTCATCGGCATGATTTTCATAATGTCAGGGTGATTTTAATATCTTCTTATGGTATGAACTTTTGTTCATAGATTAATCATTGTAACCCTTCAATTGTCTCCTCGATGTCATATTTCATTTGTCAATTTGTATCGGCAAGAGATTTCCATGCTTTACCCAATGTGGAAGTGGGCATGGTTGCCATCGGCATGACTTTCTTCATCGTTGTGTTAATAACATTCTTCTCTGATATATCAAGTGTCCCCGATGTGACTATCGGTGAGAGTCTTGTCGATGGACATGATCCTCATTGTTATTGGAGTAAGATATGTTATCGAGATAACTTATTTCAAGCCACCCGATCGTGATTATCTCCTTGATAGCATTTTACACTCCTCATCGGAGAGACCTTCACAACATGTCACCAACATCATTGTGAGTATTGCTTCAGCCAGACTTGTAAACCTTGTTCTAATTCATTTGCTTTTACTGATGGTTCTTATGTTCCATACATGTCGACATGACCTATACCGAAACACTTTTTGTTAATCACTGAGACATTAGACTATCAAAAACTCCTTAACTTTTCATTCCGATGCTTATCTCTTACTGATGACCACCAGTTTCCTCTATTCCACTGGATGATTGGTGAGAGTCCTACTGAAATCCTCCATTGGTATGATCTATACCGTCAGGATAATTTGTAGAGTATTACCCGATAGTGTCGTCTTATACCGATCGGCGTGACTGGTAACTTTTTCTCTGACGAAAGGCCATCGGTATAATTTTCTCTATCGATGATTCTTGAAATCTTCTCCCCGATCAATAATCTCACACTGATACTCATTTAAGCAAGTTCTTATGGATCGGTATGACTAAAATGAGGTCTTTCCGATATTAGGAAATTGGAACCCTCTTATTATTATGATTTTGATCATAATGTTTTATGATTGGTCGGGCATAGGTGGGTAAGAATGTAGGAAAATTTTAAATTTCCCTATCCTAACACATCTTAAGGGTCCTCATGCCTCAAGACATAAAAACAAAGAGTCAAAGAAAAATCAATCCAAAAATTTATCCAAGCCCATACCTCCACAAGAAAAGTCTAAAACTAAAATGGTATGGGTACCTAAGCAACAAGAAATCAAGTTAAATGAGGCATGTACCTCTAAAAAATCCCAACATCTACTCCCATCTCAAATTCCCATTCTATTCAAAAGTGTCAAAACATTCCATCGCACAAGCAAAACAAAAGTAATAAAATGCCTAAGTCTATGTGGGTTCCTAAAGCCCTTCATCATCCATCTCCTATGAAAACATCTCCATTGCACCCTACACCACCTCCACATCACAAGCTTCAACATTTATGGGGATGTGTGCAACCATTGGTTATGGTTCCCTTCCATTCCACAATAAATCTACCACCATTCATCCACTATCCTACATACCCTCCACATACCATCCCTATGGTCCATGCTTTGGCATAAGTCTAACATAATCCACATCATAATCCACTTTTCTCCCCTCTAGAATCCATGTCATAATCCACTATCTGCCTAATCCATTTGCCTTCCATGTATCCCTTACCAACATCGATGAGGGCACTCAATATGGTCCATGCGTGAGGACATCATTCTCTAATGGGACTATAACCTTTCATTACAGTGTAACATAACCTTCAACCCTCAACCCTAAAAACTATACCTTAAACCCTAATCCCTCCACCCTAAACCCTAATCTCTCAACCATAAATGCTATCCCTAAAGCCTGAAGCCTCAACCCTTAAACCTTAAACCCTCAACCCTATCCCTAAACCCTCAACCCTAAACACTATACCTTAAACTCTAATCCCTCAACACTAAACCCTAAACCCTCAACACTAAACACTATAACTTAAACTTTAATCCCTCAACACTAAACCCTAAAGTGTTAACCCTCAACACTTGAACCTTAAATCCTAAACCCTCAACCCTAAATAGTATTATGCCTTAAACCCTAATCCCTCAAATCTAAACTGTAATCCCTAAACCCTCAACCCTAAACCCTAAACCCTCAACCCTCAACACTATACCTTAAACCCTAATCCCTCAACCGTCAACCCTCAACCCTAATCTTAAAGCTAAAATTAAATCTTCCACTCATTCCACCATCCTCAAGGGATCCAGAAATGCAAAATTAGATGCCTCTACTGATAAAGCCAAACATCCTCAGGGTCCTCATGCTTCAAGACATAAAAACAAAGAGTCAAAGAAAAATCAATCCAAAAAGTTATCCAAGCCCATACCTCCACAAGTAAAGTCCAAAACCAAAATGGTATGGGTACCTAAGCAACAAGAAATCAAGTTAAATGAGGCATCTACCTCTAAAAAATCCCAACCATCTACTCCCATCTCAAATTCCCATTCCGCTCAAAAGTGTCAAAACATTCCATCCCACAAGAAAAACAAAAGTAATAAAATGCCTAAGTCTATGTGGGCTCCTAAATCCCTTCATCATCCATCTCCTAAGAAAACATCTCCATTGCACCCTCCACCAACTCTGCATCACAAGCTTCAATGTTTATGGGGATGTGTGCAACGATTGGTTATGGTTCCCTTCCATTCCTCAATAAGTCTACCATCATTCTTCCACTATCCTACATACCCTCCACATACCATCCCTATGGTCCATGCTTTGGCATAAATCTGACATAATCCACTATTTTCCCTACATAATCCACATCATAATCAACTTTTCTCCACTCTAGAATCCACATCATAATCCACTATCTGCCTAATCCATTTACCTTCCATGTATCCCTTACCAACATCAATGAGGGCACTCGACATGGTCCATGTGCAAGGACATCATTCTCTAATGGGACTATAACCTTTCATTGCAGTGTAACACAACCTTCAACCCTTAACCCTAAAAATTATACCTTAAACTGTAATCCCTCCACCCTAAACCCTAATCCCTCAACCATAAATGCTATCCGTAAAGCCTGAAGCCTCAACCCTTAAACCTTAAACCCTCAACCCTATCCCTAAACCCTCAACCCCAAACACTATAGCTTAAACTCTAATCCCCCAACACTAAACCCTAAACCCTCAACACTAAACACTATACCTTAAACTCTAATCCCTCAACCGTAAACCCTAATCCCTCAACCCTAAACCCTAATCCCTTATTGCTAAACCTTAAACCCTATCCCTAAAGCCTCAACCCTTAACACTTGAACCTTAAATCCTAAACCCTAAACCCTAAACAATACTATGCCTTAAACCCTAATCCCTTAACTCTAAACTGTAATCCCTAAACCCTAAACCCTAAACCCTCAACCCTCAACACTATACCTTAAACTCTACTCCCTCAACACTCAACCCTTAACCCTAATCTTAAACCTAAACTTAAATCTTCCATTCATTCCACCATCCTCAGGGGATCCAGAAATTGAAAATTATATGCCTCTACTAATAAAGCCAAACATCCTAAGGGTCCTCATGCCTTAGGACATAAAAAGAAAGAGTCAAAGAAAAATCAATTCAAAAAGTTATCCAAGCCCATACCTCCACAAGTAAAGTCCAAAACCAAAATGGTATGGGTACCTAAGCAACAAGAAATCAAGTTAAACGAGGCATCTACCTCTAAAAAATCCCAACCATCTACTCGCATCTCAAATTCCCATTCCGCTCAAAAGTGTCAAAACATTCCATTGCACAAGCAAAACAAAAATAATAAAACACCTAAGTCTATGTGGGTTCCTAAAGCCCTTCATCATCCATCTCCTAAGAAAACATCTCCATTGCACCCTACACCACCTCCGCATCACAAGCTTCAACATTTATGGGGATGTGTGCAACCATTGGTTATGCTTCCCTTCCATTCTACAATAAATATACCATCATTCATCCACTATCCTACATACCCTCCACATACCATCCCTATGGTCCATGCTTTGGCATAAGTCTAACATAATCCACTATTTTCCCTACATAATCCACTTTTCTCCCCTCTAGAATCCACGTCATAATCCACTATCTGCCTAATCCATTTGCCTTCCATGTATCCCTTACAAACATCGATGAGGCTACTGGACATGGTCCATGTGTGAGGACATCATTCTCTAATGGGACTATAACCTTTCATTGCAGTGTAATGCAACTTTCAACCCTCAACCCTAAAAAATATACCTTAAACCCTAATGCCTCCATCCTAAACCCTAATCCCTCAACCGTAAATGCTATCCCTAAAGCTTGAAGCCTTAACCCTTAAACCTTAAACCCTCAACCCTATCCCTAAACCCTCAACCCTCAACACAATACCTTAAACTCTAATCCCTCAACACTAAACCCTAAACCCTCAACACTAAACGCTATACCTTAAACTCTAATCCTGCAACACTAAACCCTAATCCCTCAACCCTAAACCCTAATCCCTTATCACTAAACCTTAAACCCTATCCCTAAAGTCTTAACCTTCAATACTTGAACCTTAAATCCTAAACCCTATCCCGAAACCCTCATCCCTAAACAATACTATGATTTAAACCCTAATCCCTCAACTCTAAACTGTAATCCCTAAACCTTCAACCCTAAACCCTAAACCCTAAACCCTTAACCCTAAACCCTTAACCCTCAACCCTCAACACTAGACCTTAAACCCTAATCCCTCAACCCTCAACCCTCAACCCTAATCTTAAAGCTAAACTTAAATCTTCTACACATTCCACCATCCTCAAGGGATCCAGAAATGCAAAATTAGATGCCTCTATTGATAAAGCCAAACATCCTAAGGGTCCTCATGCCTCAGGACATAAAAACAAAGAGTTAAAGAAAAATCAATCCAAAAAGTTATCCAAGCCCATACCTCCACAAGTAAAGTCCAAAACCAAAATGGTATGGGTATCTAAGCAATAAGAAATCAAGTTAAATGAGGCATCTACCTCTAAAAAATCCCAACCATCTACTCCCATCTCAAATTCCCATTCCTCTCAAAAGTGTCAAAACATTCCATCCCACAAGCAAAACAAAAGTAATAAAACACCTAAGTCTATGTGGGTTCCTAAAGCTCTTCATCATCCATCTCCTAAGTAAACATCTCCATTGCACCCTACACCACCTCTGCATCACAAGCTTCAACATTTATGGGCATGTGTACAACCATTGGTTATGGTTCCCTTCCATTTTGCAATAAATCTACCATCATTCATCCACTATCCTACATATCATCCACATACCATCCCTATGGTCCATGCTTTGGCATAAGTATGACATAATCCACATCATAATCTACTATTTTCCTGAGATAATCCACATCATAATCCACTTTTCTCCCCTCTAGAATCCACGTCATAATCCACTATTTGCCTAATCCATTTGCCTTCCATGTATCCCTTACCAACATCGATGAGGGCACTCGACATGGTCCATACGCGAGGACATCATTCTCTAATGGGACTATAACCCTCAACTCTAAACTGTAATCCCTCAACTCTAAACCGTAATCCCTAAATGCTCAACCCTAAACCCTAAACCCTGTTGGGAGAGGAAAATTTTGCAATTTTTCTATACTTCTATCCATCCCCTTTTCAACCAAGATCAAAACATTATACCCTTAATCTCATAATAGTAATCAATTGTGATACAAAATCCATAATTAACGTAAGTCTTACATATCCATTCCACGAATTGTACCCTTTGCCTTTCCTAAGAACATATCAGCCCAATGTGACCCCATCGTTGGAACCTTTCACTTTGCTATACCGATGGCCCGATAAAGATATAGTATCACTATATCGGCAAAACAATGATCTATCAAGGTAACCTTTGAGGTCATCCAACTGATAGACCGACAAAATGGAATAAAATGAGATTACTGGGATAACATGCAGACATCGGTGGAAACCACATCATGGTTCCACCGACAGGCTGATAAAGTTGTAGAAGAAGATTATATCACTGTAACATGTGGTTTTAGTGTAATACATATCACACCCTCACCGATGAGCCGATGAACTCGACAGGAGTTAGCTTATCACTGGAACATGTCAACTTCGGTAGATCTTATATATGAGTTCCCTTGACATGCCGATAAAACCAACAAAGACAAAAGCATCACTGTAGCATGTAAGGATCAGTGAAACTAAGGATGAAGTTCCACCGATATCTCGAAATAATTGTAAAACATTGAGGATATGAAGAACATCAACTGGACTAGGGCAAATCGGGGCAACTTCATATGGAACCTTGCCGATGGACTGAGAAACAAAAATTTATCGATGGAAGGGATGGACTTCGGTGGAATATAAAAACAAAGCCTCAGTGATATGGTAATGATTATTAGACAAGATTGATGTGACAGTCCAAGACATCGGTCGAATATTTGTAATTAATAAACCAGCTCGATGGCAAGATACACATCGATGGTGCATTTATGAGCTGAGATTGAAATAAGTTATTCCACCCCTATAAGATTTGGCTGAAGAAGGTTATATCGTTGGAACATGTCAACTTCGGTAGAACTTATATACGAGTTCCCCCAACATGCTGATAAAACCAACAAAGACAAAAGCATCATTGTAGCATGTAAGGATCGGTGGAACTAAGGATGAATTTCCACCAATAGCCCGAAATAACTATAAAACATTGAGGATATGAATAACATCGACCAAACTAGAATGGGGAATGGGGCAAAGATTGCACACTAGAATGGGTTACTGAACAAATTCAAAATCAAATAGAAGATGTAGGTATAGATTCAAACATAACAGAAGACAAAATCAACATGTCTAGAGGATGTGAAAGAAAGGTACAGTTAGAATTTTACAAAATGTTGTTTCCTTATAGTTTTGACACTATTAACTATTTTAATATTCGTCATTATATTTGTTTTCATTGAAATAAATGGTCTTTCATAGGTGAAGAAATATCCAACAATGTGGTCATATGGTCGACATTATCATGTAGAAAGTGTAGAGTAAAGAGACGATCCTTCGATTGTGGCGTCATGGTTGCATTCAAGCAATCCAATCGATCAAGCTCAAAAGATAAGAATATAATTGAAGGGAATCTACAATATGTTGGGAGAATATAATAAATTATTGAGTTGGATTTCTGCTCTTTTAAATGTTGTGTTTTTAAGTGTAGATGGTATGAAGCATTTGAGAGGACATGAAGACATGATACCCATAGTGGATTGTTTTCTATAGATTACTCATGTTTCCTACCAGAGGATAAGGAGCCTTATGTTCTACCAATTCATTGTTAGTAGGTATTTCTTTAACTCAAACAAGAAGTAGTAGTGATCATTAATCTATTAATTCATAGTTTATTGCAAATATATACATGTGTTTATTAATCAATAAAAATTTTATACCATACGTCTAATATATGTATGTCGTTCATGTGTAGGTATTTTTCTATGAACATATTTTGGACCCGAAATGGATATTTGTCATAGATTATGATCCAAGATTAAGGCATGTATTTGATGATGCATTAGTGGATACTGAGCAAAACAATGATGGCCAACAAAATGAGAGAGAGAGGGATTAGAGAACATCAAAGAAATTGACATCCATGATGATGTTGAAGATGGTTATGTTCAGGCACAAGAAGACAACAATCCAAAGTTAGATGATGTTATGGAAGACAACAATATGGATGGTATAGAAAATGATGATCCAAATACATCTGGTAACAATATAGATGGTCTATAGTCAAATTTCAATGATGATGAAGATGATGCAGGTCAAGATGAGGATGATGATAATATTGAATACTTGAAAGAACATATGAACATTGACAATGATACACTTGATGACATTGGAGTAGACAATAATGTTAATGACCAAGACTTCTAAATTTTTAGAATTATTTGTAATCCATGTTTAAAAAAGAATGATTCTTATGGCCTAAACTTTGTAATGCTTCAGTAATATTATTTGTGTCGATACAAATTATCTATTGCAATATCCTTAAATTGTTCAATCTTTGGTATGAATCATTGGCAGAAAAAATTAGGATTACTTGGATGCTTCTTCCATTCATTTTGTATCAACATATGTTCATGAAGATAGAAAAATTAATAAAATATTAATGCATGTAACTCACAATTATTTAAATAAGAAACTTTGTTAACTTTATTATTTTTAAATAGTTTCTATTTTTATGTTGAACATAATTTTGAACATGTAACTGAAAACATCCACAATAAATGCTTTACTGTATCAGCATATTCATTCACATAAGCATAGTATTGAGGCTTAATAACTGATATTCATTCAAATATAAGAACAAATAAGTATGGAAAACATAAGAAAAATACATAATGATAAGACAGTCATGGAGTTACACCAGTGCTTTGTCATAGGTAGTCTTCTTAATAAATCCATGTTAATGATTCCCAAGGTAGTGTCAAAACTAAGAGAGGGGTGTAGAGTCTAGGCTTCCTATTTCCAATATTTTGAAATGATACAAAGAATGAGAGACTTGATGTGGTTCTCAATTTGCACATATGTGAGGCTACTAGAATTGTTGTTCAAGTGTTTCTAGTGTTTTAGTAATGTTGAAGTGTTGAGTTATTTTGGAATAGTATGCTTCCTAGATGAGTCTCTAGTGTGGTGTGGTGTCTAAAATATAGAGATACTTGAGCTTGTAGAGAATCTTGTTAGACATGTAAAATTCACCAACCTATTTGCCTTGTAAGAGCTTGGTGTAGTTCTATGCAAAGTACAAGTCTAGTGGGTAAAGAGGTTCTCGGTCAAAGAAGTTGTGACCACATGAGTCCAACATTGTGGTGAGTGCATGAACTAGCTATTAGCTTAGGTAGTCAAATACCTTTTTGTCTTTTCCCTTCTCATGATTTCAGATAACTAGATGGAATTGTTGTAGACATGTCATCCATTTCATGTGGTGCACATTTTCCAATTTATTCTAAATTTGCAAGAATTGGAGTGGCTTGTGATCAAAGTGGATGATTGGACCTCCTTTCCCAAGATGTAGTGAAATCATTGCTTGATGTCTTGCATTATGCTATACAACTCCTTTACATGGGTGGAATAGCATTGAACCTTGTCATTTAAAAGTCATAGAGTGGTACAGAAATCTCTAACTGTATATTTCCTCGTAGAGGATTCCAAACCTCTGACATTCCAACTAAAACATCTCAAACAATCTGTTAGGTCACAAAAATGTAGGTTGTTAACTCTAAGAGGTTGCCAAGCTCTCTTGACATTTTTGGCTAATGACACAGGGTAGATATGGTTAAACCCCCTTCACTTTAGGCTCTGCTAGACCTAGGTCAGTGTACCTTGAAAGATATTGCAGATTTTTGTGTAACCTTCATAGTGACAAATGGGTGTGAAGTAGATGTAAGGGTTGGAATGTATTTCTAAGGTTAAGGTTTGCAAATATGAATAGGGTATGAAGATTAATAGTAAATTGGGCCAATGGTTTATCTATTGGGAAAAGAAATCAGGAGTCAATGGTGTAATGGATCTTTATATTGACTTAACTCAAATTGTTAGGCACTTATGTAAATTTGTATCTTGTGCAAATGTGCAAGAATGTTGAGGTACAAGATTCTTCTTATAAATCCCAATGATATTTCCTCAAATTGCTATGACCTAGAAAAAGGATTTTAATTCTAATAGGAAGGAAACCAACTAGAATAGATTGTTCAAAGTATTTTAACCCTGGGCAGAGACCAATAAACACTAACTACTCAGTCAGATTTAAATCAACTTCCTCATAAACCAATCACACAGATCATATAGTAACAACAAATGTATACTAAAAAATTAATGATATCCTTGATATATTAACATAAACAACTTGACAAACCACTTTGGAGAAAATCATGCAACTCATATATATTAACATCAACACAACAATTGAATAACAACAAATGTATACTAAAAAATTAATGATATCCTCGATATATTAACTTAAACAACTTGACAAACCACTTTGGAGAAAATCATGCAACTCATAAATATTAACATCAACACAACAATTGAATAATAGCAAATGTATACTGAAAAATTAATGATATCCTTGATATATTAACTTAAACAACTTGACAAACCACTTTGGAGAAAATCATGCAACTCATAAATATTAACTGCATAACAATAAAATGCATAACCTAAACCCAAATCATTCAATACATCAAAGATGCAAGAAGAATTGTTTGATTGATTTGATATGTTGGTTGCTCACAATTCAGCAGCATAACATTTGCATAGGATTGAGATGATAGATGGAAGATTGATAGATGGAAGATGATGATGATAGATGCAAAGGCTCTAAAGATATTTCAACAGCATAAGGATACTCCAACTCAATGCCTCTTTTTTTTTTTTTTGCAAATAGCTTATGAGGTGGTTGATTTATAGGAAAGGCTTGGTTCAAATGGATGGTTGAGATTAAAAAGATAAATGATTGATGTGGATGGCTAGGATTGATTAGTTATTCCCACTCTTCAAGGGAGTTGTAGTCATGTGACAAGAGTACAAAGGAAGATAGGGCTCATATGTGACCGTGTACATAAAAACTAAAATTAGGTCCCATTAGTTGTACATGTGAAGGATTTTAAATGAAAGTTGTACTACCGCACATGAGTCAATTGAGAAATGGACAAGTGTTGGAATGTGGTGAGAGGTGAGGACTTGGGATATGTGAGAGAAATTAATTAAATAAATAAAATTTATTTAATTAATTGGAAAGTGGGATTATGAATGTGAAATTAATTAAATAAATAAAATTTATTTAATTAATTGGCTTAATGGATAAATGGGATTAAGAGTGGGTTTAAGACAAAATGCTACATGATGTCTAAGTGATGTTTTTGACTAGGTGTTACAAAACATGGACAAACTTGGGTGTCTACATTAACATCAACACAACAATTGAACATCAATTTTGGATCCATCAACTAACTCTAATTCTTTTTATTAATGTAGCAATTCATACTGCTTTGAAAACATAGATAGATGGAAATGGATTCTTTGAATATTGCTTTTATATTAAATATATGTCTCTGAAATAGATTGGATGATCTCTTTCATAGTAGCCTTGGTATCCTATTTTATAGGATGCAAACAAGCTTCAGGCCCGAAACATTGTACCTTTTCATAATAACATCTTTTGATAACTAATGCATAATTAACAAACATAAATGTAGATAAAAGCATATGCAGTGATCTGATTCTAGCTCCCTTAATCTCCATAGAGTGACCTGTGACTCAAAGGCCTGGCAAGGTTGTCCTCATCTCTATAATACAGATTGATACACCTACATTGCTTGACAAAATTGTACTCCTTTTGCTTCATCACAGTGCTCTAGATACAAATAGATTTATTTGATTGATATGGTCGATGTACACTTGATCATCACATGGATGATTCTCAAGTAAACTACTCATTGTTGATTCTAGAGTAAATATATTTCCCAGACATGTGTAAGTATTCTCTATCATCCTTTCTTCATTGTTTACATTTTCAAGTAGTGGTGGTAGTAATTGACCCAGTTCATTCCTCCAAGTGTCCTTGTCTTTTAAGTTGTCCTCGTCATTGAAGAAGTTGGGAAATGCCAAATCAATACGTTGATCAAAATCTTTCAAATCTACTATTAATATACCATTAAATCTCTCATCTTCTTTCATCAATTCATTATATCATTTGAGCACTTGTTCCTCGGTCCTAGCTTTAGCATTCAAACCTTCCTTTGTTTCCAACATTTTGAGGTGTAGTCTTTTATGCTCTTGGTATAATTGATGTGTTCTATTGTGCAAATCCCAAACCTTGTCACTATTTTTCATCATGTGGACAAACCTTCTTTGAATCAATTCAGAGGCCATACTATATTTGATAGTTTTCAATTCAGTTTCTAGCTGCTCACTTTTCTTTTCATTCTTTTCTACCTTATACTTCCAATAATTCACATCTGCCAAGGCTTTTATTACCCTTTGATCACCTTCTAGGTATGGTGAGTAGCTGCTAGATGAAGGCAACTTGTCTCTGTGCAAATCAATCTCTTGTCTCAGCATAGCATTTTCTTTCTTTTATATATTATTATCTTTCATTAATTTCTCAATTTGTGCTTTAGTAAACCTTGCAACATTAACATTTAAATCATCAGTGTCCATAGGATTTGTATCCTCAATCCTTTGTACCAACAGGCTACCAAAAGCTTTATTAGGATCATCCATGATATGTGGTCTCTTATTTGGAGGATACAATGCCCATATAAGAAATGCTCTTTTATCAGGGTCATACCCTGATCCTCTTCTAATATCATCCATTGCCTTAATGTTGAGTTTCAACTTCTTATCTTGATTTCTATTGAAAGAATCAAATACAATGGCCGAAGCCATGTCCCATCCAGGAATCAAAATCACACCTACTTCTTGTAACAAGGTCCTTCCCCTTTCTGGAGTCATTATCTCCAATTCATTGTCAATCTCCTTTTGAAGCTCAGACAACACCTCATCCTATATGTTAAGTGATATCTTTCATTCTCTTCCTATCTTATTTTCCCTTGTATTCATATAAGAAGGCTTTAAACTCAGGTGTTTTGATGAAATCATCATCTGATATGAATTTATTGTTGGCCAGGTGCCTTATGTCTTCTGATAGATCATTTGGTGCTTCCATAGTGACAACTTCTCTATCTTTAGGCAGTTCATACCCCTCAATGGTTGGGTCATAACTTTGCACCCCTTCTTCAAACTCTCCCTCTCCTTCTACAATGTTTGTGTCTATAAAGAAACTTATATCCGGTGTGGGTTGAGGTGACAAGTGACCCAGGGGTACTTCATACTCAACTTGTACATCTTTAAGCTATTGTCCTTTTTTGTTAAATACACGAAGGGGAACATTCTTGATTAGTTCTGGTGCATGTTTAATCATAGTGTCTAGTCTTTCAATAGGATCATCAATATCCTAGAAAACTCTAGTGTAGTTGGGGTTTTGGGCTACCCTCCAAGCCTCTGCTAACATGGTTTTACAGTACAAACTTCTTCTTTCTGCTGCTATAGTTTCATCATAATTTCTGATTAAATCATCATCAACAAATAGGACATGATCATATCCCTTTAACTTTTTTTTAATTTTTACACTATTTATGAAGTGTTCCGGATCAAAATTTCCTCTTGCATTTCCAAAAGGTAATCTGAATTGTTCTAATTTACTATAAATTAATTGATAACCTTTGTCACAAAATATTGTGAAATCTCCAAAGCATAAAGTCCCAGGCATAAATGACTATTCTTGAGATGCATGAAGTCTGAGGAAGCTAATTGCCTAACAATTTCTAAGTATGCAACTCGATCTGGGCATGTCTTTAGTAGCAAGAAGGGTGGCCCTTCATATCTGAATACTCTTATCATACTGCAATCTCTAAAAACATACCAATTGCCCCAGTTATGGCTGAACTTTCCCTCTTCATGTCTATCTTTTGGTCTCAAAAACTTCAGTATTTCCAATGAAAAATTGTGGTTGCAAGGATGTCCAAACTATTTGAATATTGGTTTCACAAAAAAATCTTCAAAGTATAAAAAATGGGATCTATCACATCTGCTATCCCAAATAGAAGTCCACATTTGCATAGGTTTTATATCTCCATTGATGTCTAGGTCTCTTACCCTGAGATTTCTATCCCATAAGCCCATACATTGTCCTTCATATAACACCATATGTATAAATAAAGAATAATATCTTAATTTACTTCCTCCATTCTTAATAGACATTAAATCATTTTTTATATTATATGTCAGGTATTCAGCATAATCAAAATACCGCGCATCATGACTTTGTATGTCTGCAGCTAGGACCATGGGTGCAATTTCCATGAACATGGAGGCCTCTATTCCTAATATCTAGTAGACAGAGTAATATGTGTTTTTGAAATAATCTTCAAACAATTTAGTTGAGTAGGGTGGATCTTCACCCTTTGAAAATACCCTAAGTTGGTTATTGTCACTGTGAGGCATGTGCAAGGGTAACTTCCATCTCTTATAATTGCTACTCATATTGCGGTACTCAACCAACAAATCCTTGATTCTAAATTTATTGTCTAAACTTGTATCTAACTGAAACACTATGGCTATATAGTCTCTGGTAATGGAGAAGAAACTAGTCCCATTATTGAATTCAATATAAGAAGTCTTAGGGTTGAATTTCTCTGCAAAAAATTCAACAACTGGACATTTACAAACACATTCGGGACTACCAATTTACCCAAGTTTAGCCACCATGGGTTTGAAATGGGTTTATGCCTATGCATTTTTCTGTAATGGGAGATAAAGAGATCATACCCCCTAACTGGTGTCCATATATTCCCAATATCCCTATATAATTCTTCAAATTTCTCAACATGTGGGTTTAGTTGGGCATTTCTTCTAGATTTATGTCTTGACCTGGGACATTGGTCTAATAAATCCTGATTTAAATACCTATCCTGAGTTTTTTGTCTTTTATTCTTTAGGTTCTAAATTGTTTCTTCCATATTCTATCACCATGTCTAGATTTCAACTCTGCAATTTATAAATGCAGACTAATTTATAAAGTACATTTAGGAAGTACAAGAACAATTCCACCGTGGGAGTCCAATCGGCATGTGTAACAAGTCAAAAATCAATGAAAAGATGAAAGGCTTAACATTGGGAAGCAGATGATGGTTTTATTCAAATTCTAAAAGTTCTAACCTGCAATCAACATGATGAAGGCTATTCAATTAAACCAAATGTAAGGATAAATATCAATGCGTAAATTAAACACACACACACACATGTTATCAAAGTAATATAATTTGATTACAGATATCACAACAATGGGGATACAGTAAAATGTACCATTTATAACCACCAACTTTGAACACATTACTTCAGAGTCATGCAAATTATAGGAAAAACTCAATTTCGAGACAACTCATAAAATATTCACCGATAGATTGTCTATAAATCATATTAATCGTGAGAATAAAAGTGAATGTAAGAACAATTTTTTTATTTCCCTACAAAATCTCTAGAATGAAGAATTGGTAACTAAAGAAAAAGCCAAGGATTAGATTTTAGAAGTCAAGAATGCACAATTGATAACAACCTTGAGAGCATTGAAGGAACAATTATCTTCCTATAATGGGTTGATCTTAACAATCGTTTTAAAGGTCAGGGTTAGCCATAAACATGAGGTTGTTTTTGTTTTTTCCTTTTTTTGAAAAAGGTTGCTAAACATTTGAATTCTTTCATTTAACACAAAACCCTAAGGGGTGGATTATGGTTATACGCAGGCACAATCTTAACCTTTTGTACTTGCATCCATAGAAGGCTCAAGGACATGACAATAAAAACAACCGATGAGTTTAGAAAATTTATTCCTTTCTAGCTTCAGGTGGATTTATAGAGGGAAGTATAGCTACTGCCACCACCTATCCACAGGATGTTGCAAAAAAAAAGCTTGGAAACAAATAGAGAAAGATCCAATGAAAGTAATAAAAACTACTATGAAATGGATTTTGGTGAATGTTTGGAGGCTAGCAATCTCAAGGATTTTGGTGAATGAAAACTACTTACTTGACAAATCGCTCTGGCCCTAAATTGCTTACTCATCCATGCCCTATACTTGTTCTTTGCAATGCCCTCCGAGTTCCCATTCAACAATCTTAACTCTGTGCAATCAATGGCGTCTGTGTAATCAATTATCATTGAAGGCAATTTATTTTTTTTCAAAAACAGAGTGTTAGATCACCACCTTTATGTCTTGTCACTTTATTGTTTAGGATTTTGGTATGATCCTAACTGGCATTACTTCGATAATATGAGTCTCCTCAAACATGAAATCACCCTTTTGATATTTTAATTTCTTTTCGTTACCTTTTTAGAGAGACCCCAAAAACCCTCTCTTCGACATAGTAGAGTTTCTTCGAAATACCCAAGTTACATTATCTTTTCATTGGCAAGACCCCTTCTATCAGTGAGACTCTAAACCATATCACTTCGATATCCCGAATCCCTTATCTATTCAACTTTTGGGGTATCGATGAGATTGTTGAATGACTCTTGTCGATATCCCATGTCTCTTCGATTTTCTCATTACTTCAGGTTTTCATGTGATTTTCCTTTTGTTTGCTTGTGCCTTCAGGTCATCGAAGAGACTGTATATTGAGTCTCCCTAACGTAGTATCATCTTGCCGATGTTAGCTATAATGATTTTTTCATCAAATATTTTATGGTTGAGGTATACAATTTAGGGCTAATAAGGGAATGGTGATATTTTTTGGGTTCAAGTAGAACGTATTATTAGGGATTATGGTGGGAATGGCAAAATTTTAAAGTCTAAAATTTTGATCCAACACAATCCATTGAGGCTTAAAGGTGCGGCGCTAAATTCGGTGCTCATTTAGATGTTAAAGTTGGTGCTAATGTCAGGATTTTGGTATGACCCTAACTGGCGTTACTTCGATAATATGAGTCTCCTCAAACAAGAAATCACCCTTTTGATATTTTATTTTTCTTTTTGTCACCTTTTCAGAGAGACCCCAAAAACCCTCTCTTCGACATAGTAGAGTTTCTTTGAAATACCCTTTACATTATCTTTTCATCAGCAAGACCCCTTATATCGGTGAAACTCTAAACCATATTGTAGACACCTAAAATTGACTTGCTCTACAAATCAATTTCTTGTATCTTCCCTAACCATCTGTCTATCCCTTGTGATCAATTAATTTATTTAATTTATCACTTTTACCTTACAACTATATCCTCATTTGATTAGATAAATATTCACAATATTTATTTAGTTAAATTCTTCTTTTCCCTAATCCTCATTAATTAGATACATCATGCTTATCTAATTAATCTAGCCTACTAATTGACCTACCCTACCCTACCCTACCCTACCTCATCCTAGCCCTAGGATCAATTAAGCAAAACCTCTGTTTAATTAGTCCTAACCTCTCTTTTGGGTGGTCAAACCTAGTTTAACACCCTTCCCCACATCCCCCAAATTAAAAATTCAAATAAATCACACATCACATTTACTTCTCTTACACACCCCTTACCTCACCCATCCTCATTCATTACCTCTTATCCCCAAATGAATTCTTAATTCATTTCCCATTCCCCAAATGAATTTTTAATTCATTTCATATTCTTTCACACCCATACCTCATTTATCACCCCTTTTCCCAAAATGAATTAAAGATTTACTTTTATTCCTAGCCCTTGATCTCATCTTTCAATCCTCACCCTCCATCCTCCTTTCAGAAAATCTATAAATGAGACCCTCCCTAAGCCATTTGGCGAGAGACTTCTTCATACATCAAACCTCAGCCAAAATCTCTACACAACCTCCTCATCATGCCACCATAATGTCAAAATCTTGCCTCATCTCCATCTAATCTATCTGAATCCACTTGTCTCTCATCTACATTTGTGTTGAGCATTTGAGAAATCCACATCTACACACTAGTCTTGGGTAAAATTGGAGGAGACTATCGGGTGCAACTCCTTCCCTATTAGATTTGTGAGTTCATTATGAAGGTATAATCATGTATTTTTGCATTTGATTTGATCTAGCTTTCATTTTGATTTCATTGATCACATTGGCATGCTCGGTGGGACCCACAAAGTCCCAATCTAACTATCTTGTGAGTTTTTTTTTGTGAAAGATGTGTTTTTCATAGATTAGCGCTATCCACCCTGCGCAGTGGCGCTATCCTTGGCAAGTTTTAGCATTATCTACTGTTTTAGCACCATCTCTACAGAGCATTTTCTATTCTAACATCCACTCACATGTCTCTTTTAAAGAATTTTCTTGTTGTTTTCATGTCAAAATGCTCTTAGTTTTTGTAGGAATGTTGATTAAACAAGGGGAAGTTATGCCAAAATTTCTCTAGAAGAAAAAATATTTTTTTGGCAGGATAGATGGGTTGAGACACGTTTTCGCACTATAAGAGCCCAGAGCAACGCTATCTTCAAACTGTGACCAGACCGCCTAACAAGTTGCGCAGTGGCACCTTCCATGACCTATTTTAGCGCTATTATCTATATTAGCACTTTCTTTCTATTGTATTAGCATTATTTCTTGTATTAGCGCTATCTTATCTCTATATTAGTGCTATTTTTCTTCTGGATTAGCACTATTTTCTGTATTAGCGCTATCTTATCTCTGTATTAGCGCTATTTTCTGAGACTAACTTTGTTCTCTGTGCAAGGACTGATAGCTTTTATGCAGGTCATCAACATCACTTGGAAGTTACTAACATTTTTTTTGCAGGGATTTCTTAGCTTAAAGGACATTTATCTTTGGTGCACCTAAAACGAATCTTTCTTCCAAATAATCTACAATCAAATATTTCATTTTGGTGCACCTAAAAAGAATCCTTGCGTGCCTTAGTGTTAAGAACATTTGATTTTGGTGCAACTAAAATTAATCATTGCTTGCAACAACAACTATCAAAACACTTCGATTTTGGGCTTTAAAATGAACCATAAATTGCATCAATGAGATCATTGGGTTAAAAAGAACAACAACCTTGCATTCTTCACTCATATAATCAAGAAAACCAAATCTTAATTTGTTTGAAGTGTTTTGTGATTTATGTTTGTAGTGTGAAAAGTGTATGCTCTTCCCTCGCACCATTTGGTGACCTTGGGAATCAAAAGCTTCTCAAAACACTTGCATAAATCACCCCCAACATAATCCAAAGAAATAAAATGAACCATGTTTAGTGTGATGCAAACACAAACAATACGTATGCTCTCCCCTTGCATCTTTGTATGAACTTGGGGATCAAAAGTATTTTTGTGCTTGTATTTCTTTTGTTAATCCTTAGAGGGCCTGCCACCCCACTTCGAAAGGTGGGAATGACCCAAGCGGCAACAAGCTAAAGCCAAACTCTTTCAAGCCACTATATAAATTAATGTGTTTGTGACGAAAGTCACAAGCAACAGGTGTTGTTGTGTTATATCGATAGCCAACCTCCCCCAAAACCCTCCAAGGCGTAACCCTTGGAGCTTGGGAGACTCCATAACAGAGAGTAGTGATGCCGCATGTATAACCACCTGAATGAAAGCACTCACTACTAACCTTTGTTTTAGTGGCCCAAATCCCTAAGGTTGTACATGCTTGATTATCACATTTTTTCATAAATCAAACCTTTGGTCATTGTGTTTTCTTGCTTGTTTGTTTGTCTACTTGCCAAGAAAAATCAAATTCATCCATCAATCCAACCATTTGCATCCTTTAACATCATTCCTCTCTATTTTAGCATCATTTTCCATCTATTTTAGCGCCTTCTTCATCCATGTCCAAATATCAAATTTTCCCATCAAAAACATCAATTTTATAAGCCCATTTTCAAAAAAATTCCAGTCGGGAGGCTATGCCCCCGAACCCCTATCAGTGGGGGATCGCGTCCATCCCCCCACACCCCCCCTCAAATCGAGCTAGGTTTTTCTCCCAACACCGCTAAACCATTCCCCCATTTATCAAATCCCATCAATTGAGCTTGTCCAATCCCTTTATTTGAGCTTGATCAAATTCATTGTAATCCACTTCATCCCTAGTCATAATCATCTTCATAATCCTTAATCTAATTCATTATCATCATCTTAATCCCATTCTTGCATCCATTTGATCAACATTATCCAAATCCTCATTCCAAAATCAAGCCCAAGACAAAATCATAACACCAATCCAAAACCAAAATCAAATCCAACATCAAAAATCCCTCATCCATTGTCAACTCTAATCAAACATTCCAATTCCTAATCCTTAAACAAAGATCATCTTTCACAAATTAAACCTTGGTTAAGGACCTAGTCTCCTTCATCCTCCATCAATCCCCTCATCCAAAATCCCAACCACAATTATCCACATCATTAACAAAATCCCCCAACATCATTATCAAAATCCAAATCTGAATCAACCCAATCAAAAATCAAGACCTTAATTGATCACCTAATCAAATCAACCCAATCAACCCTCTTGCTTAAGATCATTAGTCTATCTTAAGCATAGAGAACCATTCATCAAATCAAATCGAATCATCCTAAGGTCTTGAAATTTGATCCTCAACATCACAATCATCCATTATCCTCCATTTCATCTCATATCTCTCCAACAAAATGGATCCTTATGAAGCAATGCAACACTTACAAAGACTTAGAAAAGTATATGAGAACATGGATCCTAATACTAAGGAAAAATGCAAAAATGACATTATAGATATGCCCTTAGCACACCTCATCATTGGAGAATCCCAAGCCCCTAACTAACCTTCATCATATTAACAAACATCCTACATATCATCCCCATCCACATCATATCAATCGTCATTCTTTCAACCTTCATACCAACCTACATCTTACATATCCACACCATTAACCTCCCATCAACCTTCATCATATCAACTTCCATCATATCAACCTTCAACATCCTACATATCCACACCATCAACCTTATATCAACTTCCATCATATCAACCTTTACCCTCATATCAATCACCATCCCCTTACACATCCATGCCATCATACCTACTCCACCAATCAATACCTCCAACTTATCCATCCCCCAACCTTTGACATGCTAACTTTGATCAAGGGAACACCAATCTAGCACACCTTATCTCCAAAATCCAAACCTTCTATCAACAACCATCTCCCCATGCAAATCCCCCATCCCCTAATCCCCATCCTCCAATCCCTCCATCACCCTACCTACCTTACAATCCATCAATCCCAAATCTCCCAACACAATATCCCTCCAACCTTATCAACCTTAATCCATTACCTTATGTATCTCCCAATCCACCAACCCCTATCACATATTCACCATCTAATCCACCATCAAATCTTCCAAATCCTAACACCAAGACATCCAAAGAATCCTTGTGGGATTTCCTCCAAAGAACATCACCAAGCAAAGAAATGGAATCCCCCAAATCCTCCACCCCTCCAACACCACCATCCAGTCCCATACCTATCCTTAAACCCATCTATGAACCATCACTACCTAATCCCATCACCCACCTATCCAATCCTAATCCCACATCATCCATCATCATTATTCATCCATTATAGTGTTCTTCAACCCATACACTCATGAAGGATGCCATCCATTGGCTACTAGCAAGGAATCAAACACCCTCATGCAATCCAACACCCACCAAACCTCTTGAACAATCCCCTATCATAAGTCAAGAACCATCATCTAGCCATGTTCAAGAACCCATAAGCATCTATCGCATCCATCCAAGCACCTATCACATCCATCCAAGCACCCATCACATACATCCAACTCACTCCCACTTCTATCCAAGCACATGAGCTATGTCAAGAATCAAATCCAAAGCATGTTGAAACATCAACCCCTTCTCCTAATCAAGATCTAACCATCCCATCTAATCTCGTCCCCAATCCCCTCCCATCTATTGGTCAACTTATTGATCTCACACCTTCTTCTACCACCCCTTTACCATCCCCCATGAATCCTTCACCTCCATCCACCAACCCCATCCCAAATCCATCCTCCTATTCACTTAGACAAAGCACTTTCATCCGTGGTGACTCCCTCATAAGAGGTGAACAACTTCCATCCACCACCTATCTTTCTCCAACAAATAATGGACTCTCATCTTGTTTCCAAAGCACCAAACATCCCATTGCATGTCGCATGCTCCAACATATGAACTATCAAGGCAAAGGCTTAGGCCTTCACGAACAAGGCATCTTGGAGCCCATCCACACCACATTCCATCCATCCTCGCATGGCCTTGGCTATACATCCCAAGGCAAACAATCTAAACATGTTGATACCATCCACCCACCTTCCAAAATCCATTCATCCAATCCCAAACATGGTGCATCTCATTGCACCCCCAAAACATATGTCGCCATCCCCCCTCCATCATCCTATCATTTGCAAAAACATGTGACCATTCATCTCCCTCCATCAAATTTACCTCCACTACTTCCAACTCCAAATATTCCTATTAAGTCCACTTTATCTCCTATCCTACCAACTCCTAATATCCCCATCCTTAAATCCCCTCATTCATTTATCCATAAATCCATTTTTTACCCTTCCACCCATCAACCCCCTAAATTTCCCAATCAAGACCAACAAAGGCACACATCTTTCAAATATGAAGCTTCCCCCAAATCCATGGGATTCAAAAGTAATAATTTGAATGCCTCAACTCATAAAGCACAAAAGCCTAAAGATGTTATCCCTTCCAATCAAAATGAAAAATCCCAAAGGCTATCAAAGCCCACACCATCACAAGAAAAAGCAAAAACAAAATGGTGTGGGTCCCCAAACAAAGATCACTCAACTCTAATGAGGCATCCACCTCCCAATCTACTACAAAATCCCAAACATCCTACTCCCCATCTAAAAATCCCATAATTCCTAAGTCCATTTGGGTACCTAAAACCCCAAATCAACCATCCACAAATCTCCTATCCCGATCCCCATTACTCCCAACTCCACATCCAAAATACAAGCGTCCAAATACATCACGGTGTGTGCAGCAGTTGGTCTTGGTTCCCCTCCACCACTTAACATTCCCACACACCCCCATGTCTCCATCTTTCATTCATTATCCTACATATCTTCCCCATCACATTCCTATGGTCCATGCTTTTGCATAATCCACATCATTATCCACATAATCCACATCATAATCCATTATCCACCATCCATTCCATCTTCTCCTATCTACCAACAATCCATGCAATCACCATCCAAAATGCTATCCAACATGGTACCGTCTCCTCCTTGCTATGGAAATAGACACTAGAGTCCCCATTCCATCAAAAAAGCAAAAAAAAATCAAAAAATCAAAAATCAAGAAAATAGTAAAGAGAAAAATCCGTCCAATGGTGAAAACCACTCCGTGTGACATCTTGGGCAAGTACCATGATGAAAACCCCTTGTGGGCATCATGTGTGTTCCCTTCTCCATCCATTTTGTATCCCTACACTTGGGGGCAAAACCATCTAATCTCCACATCCATAACATCCTTTTGCATATCCTATCCATGTATCCTTATCTTATCATATTCCTATCCACCATCCCCTGTTTATCCTATCATTCCCCATCCATTCTATCCACTATATCCTCCTCCTTAGATCTTGATGAAGACAAGGGGAAAAATATCAACAACATGCTTTGGAGACCTCTTGGAATACTCCCTTTGTAGGTACATCCTCCATCCATCTACCGCAAAGACCATCCATTCAAACATGAGCCCATCATACAAAATTCTTTAGGCATTGGGGCATATGATTCACCTAGCCCTTGGAGAAAATCCTTATCCCCATCTCCTATCCATCTATCTTGCATCCATATCTCTATCTTCCATCTATCTAACATGCATCCCTATTGCTTGTCCATTCATCTACCACAAATCTCCTATCCATTATCCTTTCATCGCCAATCCCCCTATCCAACCCCATCACCTTCACCTCTAGACTTGATGTTCCCTTGTCATTGTTATCTAGCATAAAGGCTATCCAAACTAAATCCAATGCAACCATCATAATAAATCATTCCCTTTCCAAAATCACAAAAATCCAAAAAAATCAAAAAATCCATAAAATTCCAAAAAAATATCCATCACAAAATCAACATTGCTCCATCAACATTTCATCATCTTCCAACATCCTCAAAATCACCCAAATCATCCAACACATCATCATCAAACATCATCACATCTATCCTAAACCATCCCACATCATCATCACAAATCAGAACTACATATCATCATTACTTGCATCTTAGTGTGCCTTGATCCCGTGGATACAGGGTATGTAGGCAGTCTGGAATATGCAGAAAGTTTTCAATACTCAGGTACACAAGATGCACCCATCCAACCCACTGAGCTTACACTAAATCCAAGCATCGCATCACCTATCAAAACATCATCCCTTAACAAAAATCATCAACTATCAAATCAGCATCAACCACAACTTGTCACCATCATATCTTGAGCCAATCTTACAACATCAACTAAACATGATCCAATCATCAATCGATTCTTGCCTTAGGATATATCATTCCTACGATAGGTAGAATCTATCCAATCATCATCCATCTTGGCAAGAGAGATAATGGCTACTTGTTTGGTTCGTTGATCTTTTCGTTTTTTATTTTTATCTTTTGTCCTATTCAAAGATCACATCAAAGCTACCTTGATCTCACTATATCATGGTATGTGGCGAAAACATCTAGAATAGGACATAGTCTTGCTTTTGTATGCTGTGCTTGTGGGTTGTTTTCATTACTCCAAGCTAGTATTCATATCTTGTTGATCATAGGGTTGGTTCTAGCATATTGATCTCCTTGTACATCTAAGGTTCATCATACCTTTTGTGTACTAAGGACTTATGCTATGAGTTCCCTTCCCTCGTTAGGACAAGGTTGTACTATCTTGGGCATGCATGGGATCATCCCTTTATTTGCGTGTCTAGTCCATGTAAATGTTGGCTAAACATCATCACCCTGGTCTTCTATACCTTGGTGAAAATATCCACTTTGCTATATCAAACCTAGGATTGCTCTAAATAATTTTTCAGCACAATGATCATCCACCAATCAATCTCCCACCATCATCATTATTTCATCTCACCCCTTATCCTCCAACCAATTATACCAATCTCCTCCATCCATTTCGAGAGCACAACCGTGTTCTTGAAAGCCACCTATCCTCTCGAGGGGGCATCACCTTTACCAATTATCCCCAAACCTTACCCTATTCTTCTAAGACAAAATCTTTTTTCTATCCAATCCAACTCTATGTTTGCACTTCTTTGAAATGATGTTACTTAGCCGCAACACCATCTCAAAGAGGGGCAAATGTAGACACCTAAAATTGACTTGCTCTACAAATCAATTTCCCGTATCTTCCCTAACCATCTGTCTATCCCTTGTGATCAATTAATTTATTTAATTTATCACTTTTACCTTACAACTATATCCTCATTTGATTAAATAAATATTCACAATATTTATTTAGTTAAATTCTCCTTTTCCCTAATCCTCATTAATTAGATACATCATGATTATCTAATTAATCTAGCCTACTAATTGACCTACCCTACCCTACCCTACCCTACCTCATCCTAGCCCTAGGATCAATTAAGCAAATCCTCTATTTAATTAGTCCTAACCTCTCTTTTGGGTGGTCAAACCTAGTTTAACACCCTTCCCCACATCCCCCAAATTAAAAATTCAAATAAATCACACATCACATTTACTTCTCTTACACACCCCTTACTTCACCTATCCTCATTCATTACCTCTGATCCCCAAATGAATTCTTAATTCATTTCCCATTCCCCAAATAAATTTTTAATTCATTTCACATTCTTTCACACCCATACCTCATTTATCACCCCTTTTCCCAAAATGAATAAAAGATTTACTTTTATTCCTAGCCCTTGATCTCATCTTTCAATCTTCACCCTCCATCCTCCTTTCAGAAAATCTATAAATGAGACCCTCCCCAAGCCATTTGGGGAGAGACTTCTTCATGCATCAAACCTCTACCAAAAACTCTCCACAACCTCCTCATCATGCCATCATAATGTCAAAATCTTGCCTCATCTCCATCTAATCTATCTAAATCCACTTGTCTCTCATCTACATTTGTGTTGAGCATTTGAGCAATCCACATCTACACACTAGTCTTGGGTAAAATCGGAGGAGACTATCGGGTGCAACTCCTTCCCTCTTGGATTTGTGAGTTCATTATGAAGGTATAATCATGTATTTTTGCATTTGATTTGATCTAGCTTTCATTTTGATTTCATTGATCACACATATCACTTCGATATCCTAAATGCCTTAAAGGTTATCGATATTTTTTTTTATCATCGTGACACATTTTGGTCTCATGCCGAAGTGCCTTATCTATTCAACTTTTAGGGTATCGATGAGACTATTGAATTTTTTGGGTGTACGGCACTAAAGTTGGTGCTAGTTTAGTCATTATAATTGGTGCTATAGGTGGCACTAAAGTCAGCGCTAATTTGGGTGCTAAAGTCGGCTCTAATTTAGGCACAATTTGGTGCCTAATTTAGCACCTACTTGTTCTGATCGGTGCAAAAAATGCCAAAAAAAGTGCCATTCCGATAAATAGCACTGACTTTTTTAAAAAATTGGAGAAAAATACATTAAAATAGTGGGTGGAAGTAAAAAATGGAGCAAAAAAAGGAGGTAATCACAGGTATTTGTTGTAGTGTATTTATGGATTTTTGGTGTCATATTTTACTTCATGAGATTTCCAATGCTTCAAACGGTTTGTCAAACAAACACTTAGATCAAAAGTTATGGCTCCCAGAAGTTGTGTTACCAATATGCCTTGAAAAGTTGATGAAAATCCGTTTACGAATTTTTGGTGTCATATTCCACTTCATGAGCTTTCCAACACTTCAAATGGTTCATCAATTAGTGATGAGGATACATAGTGTATAGGTTAGAGCATAGGATTTAAATTATTATTTTAATATTTTAGTTTTTATCCTATGTAAAAAGTCTAAACCTAAAAGTAAAGGTTAGTTTCCTAGTTGTTAGGAGGTTAGTTTTATTTAGCTAATCGTTAATTAGTTTTCATAAGATAGAAAATTCTTATTATCTCCACTTCAAGTTAAGATTTGGATGATATTCTAAATCCTTTAATTTAGGCATATTCATGCCTATATAATATTGTATTATTCTCTTCACGTACATATTGGAAATGCAAGTTTGCAGTGTTAATATTCTATAGAGATTATTGTTTCATTTGTAGAATCTAATCTCTATTTGTTTATTTTTATTTGCTTGTGATTTCATATCAATTCATATCAAAGCATTCTCTGATCCATGGGTTTGAAATGTTCTTCCAATCTATTTGATTTAATTATTGAAGCTTTCATCAATATGAGCTGATTTTGAAAGTTCTCTTCATTTGCATATGGAGAGATTTTTCATCAAAAATATTTTGAAAGTACTTTCTTGTAAAAATATTGTTCTTTTACTTATTTTTGTGAAATTGCTTTCAAAATTTGTGTTCTTTCATTAACAGCATTTTACATACTCAAAATATTGAAAAATGGTTTCTCAGTTTTGAAGGTCTCCATGTAAGATTTCTAGAACATTTTACGATTTCAAATTTCATTGAGATTTGAAAAAGTTATCATGTTTTTAGTATTGTTGTTGCAGCTAATGAATACAAATGGAAATAGGCAGTTTTGTTTGTTGTTTTTAATCCAAAAACATGGTATTTGAGTCTGTTTAGGGGAAGATTGGATTTGTTAATGTTCTATTTTTTAAATGTTTAAATCTACCTCTCCACTATACATTCAAGGATCGAGGGTCGAGTGGCGAGCACTATCATACCCTAGGTCACTTAGAAATGTAGGGAAACATGGATTAGGGAATTTATTTATCAATTTTCCTTCTCTTGTGCTTAATTGACCATTAAAACCCTAATTATGCAAATACAACAACAAATTGATGAAAAACAGAAAAAGCTCTTGCAGACAGGAGTAAAATACCAAATCACAGAGTACCTATTTTTGAGGTTTTGAAGCGGAACAATTAGGGACACTAGAGCAGGTGCCCAAGTCCAAGGTACTAGTTTCTTTGCGGAATCTGGGCCTGCTTCCGGCACTCATCAGCCCTGTAACTTCTATTTTTGGAGATCTATCTACAGAGGACACTAGAGCGAGCGCCCAAGTCCTAGAAGTGCTTAGGTGTCCTATTTTTCTTCAGATCTTGAATCCTTGATGTCTGCCAATCCTTCCTACAACTCCACTTTTCCCAAATACGACACCTATAACCTACAATCACAAGACTTGGTTTGGGGGTTGTGGTGTCTAGAGGCTTGCCTCAGTCAAGCCCCAGAGGACACTTAAGTCTCCAAACACTGTTTTCAGATAAAGAGTGTGTGCCCTTGTGAGGTAGAGCCAAAAACCAAAGGAATCGATGATGAAAACACAATATTATGTCACCTTGTAGTGAAGATATCATGAGAGGAAGATGCTCTTCATTCCATGATGAAATGGATGCTCAAAACTACAAACAAACACATAAACCACACAAATCTTCTCTTGCAACACAATGAAAGGCTTAAATTACCTTGAGAACACAATATCTTGCTAGTAATCATCTAGTCTCTAAATGAATGCCTAAACATGCTTATATATGCAACTACAAACACTCCCACCAATATTTTTGAAATTCAAACTTACCATGTCAGAAAAGGGACATAATAATGGTCACAAACAGACACCTAGAAATTAGGGCTGCCCCAAAATAGGGTAGGACTAGGGTGCAGACACCCAAGTCCTTGCCCCTATTTTGGGTAGGGTACAGCTCAAGGGATCCTCCTAGGTCTAGTTTGCCATGGAACCTAGGTCTCATTCCATCAAGATGCCAAAATATGACCTAAGATGTCCTAAATGCATGCTAAAGACCTGGGAGCTAAACCTTATGAGGGAAAAGCCCCCAAGGGGATATTTTTTGATGTTACTGTTGACCCATTTTCCCCTCTCCAGAGCTAAACAATTCACCTAGTACTTTTCCTTGAAAATCCTTTGGAAAATGTTCCTATAAAGATTAAGGTGCCAAATTTCCAAAAAAAAAAAGCCTTGCCTGAAAAACCTTACCATTGGAAAGAGCTTGAAAAAATAGGTAGGTTTGCTTTTTACATCACCCTGAAATTCAGCCAAATAAAGAAGTTATTTATGGTCAAAGTTTTGGTCAACATATAGTTCAAATGTTCATTGGTAGGCTTGCAAAATCTCTATCGGCCTTAGAAAATGATGAAAAAAGTGCGTTTTGTGCATTTTTGCATGTATATTTGGTCTATACAATGGAAACATACAAGGAAAATTATACAAAGCAGGAGATACATTACAGGAATATTCCCTCAATATATATCAGGTTTCAAATGCATATTATGTTGTATGTTTGCACATGCAACGAAAAGATACAAAGTTTGACATACAAATGCATCTGCTACAGTGGAATGTGCATTCGGCCTTGTATGTTTCTTTGTATATTTCGCTTGTATGTTTTTCACATACAAGCGAAACATACAGAGAAACATACAAGGCCGAATGTACAAGAGGTGGGGCCCGCGCACATACAAGGTCGATTGTATGTCAGAGATACAAGGGACCTTCGCCTAAGATACAAGTCAGAGATACATTTGCTACAGTGGCTTGTATATTTTTCTTTGTATGTTTTTACATACAAAGCCGATATACAAAGGTTTACATACAAACTAGACCCGATTACTTTTTTAACTTGTTTTATAAACTTTTGGGGTCTGCCTTGTATATGGACGATTGTATATGGCGATATACAAGTCAGAGAGACAAGGGTTGTATGCAAGACGGACTTGAATCAAAGATCAAATTCAACATATCTAGGTCTCGGGTCCGCCTTGTATATGTATAAGTGTTTTGTATATTTGTACATGCAAAGAAATATACAAAGAAAGGTGATACAAGCCAGATCCAACCTAGCAGTCAAAGCAATTAATAAATTTTGGGCTCCATGGCTTGTATATTGGGTGCTTGTATATCATACAATATACAAGAAAACATACAAAGGAGGTATACAAGCCAGATTTCAACATTTTTTCAGGCTATTTCATAAAATTTGAAGTCCGCGGCTTGCATGTACAATTGTGCTTGTATATTGCAATATGCAAAGGGAAGATACAGTTTTCAACGATGCTCCTTGAACCAGCTCAGCAACGAATAAGGTAGTGCCATGTGGCAGCAGACATACATGCAAGTTAACATACAAATGGTGGGGCCCGCGAACACAAGGGTAATTGTATGCATATACAAATTTGAAACATACAAAGTCATTTCAAACCAAATGTACAAAGTGCCATGCATATGCAAAGGGAGTTGCAGAGGAAGTTTTGGATGCCAATTTGAGCGGCAAATGCAAGCGATATATACACATATGTAAAGTGATATATACAGGCAGTTGACCAAAACTTTGACCCCCTGTATCTCCTCTGTCCTGGTAAATTTTGACATGCTGTAAGAGACAAAGATGCATATTTTTGTCCCCTCTTTCATTTGGTAAGGTTTTCAAGAGTTTTAATCACTTTTCAATTTCAAATCTGGAGTCACATGTTTTGAGCGGTGAACATTCCAGTGACTACTTTAAGCAGATGAAGATATTTTCGGCATTCATTGTTGTACCGTGATGAGGCAGCTCGCATTGATGGTAAAAGATATTTCCCCATTGTCCTGTCTCAGATATTTTTCATATATGTGTTGCTAAGAAAGGACGAGTAAGCTACTTGCCTTAAAGACTTGAAAATATCTTCTATTTGCCCAGTGCCAGATATTCGATGCCATAACTTCTGCAGCTAGATAGTCATTCATGCGAGGATATTTTCTGAGACAGCTCTTAGAGTGATTTTTGCAACCGACTTAGGGTTAGTTTGGAATGCTATATATATGCATTCATATGATGTAAATGAGGTTGGAAAATATTTAGCATTCAGGCTTTCTATTTCCAAACAGAGCCTTCTATACTGTAACTATGCCTTCCCACTGAATATACTCAAGTTATTTTGCCTCTTTGGACTGATTTCTAGTCCTGTGTGAATCTGCATATGGTTGTTTGTGAATGTCTCTGTTCCTCTCTATCACCTAGTTTCTCACCTTTGTTGGGATCAATTGAATCTGTGTATGTTTGCTTGTTATATTTGGTTATGCTGTGCATTTCCTCAGTATTGTGAGGGTTCTTTTATTAAACTTGGTGAATCACCCTTTGTTTTCAAGCTTTTTGTTTCGTCCTTCACTTTAAAGCATTCCTTCTCCCTTTTCCTCTTAAGATTCAGTAGTTTTAGGTGATAACTAGTTAAGGAAGCCAGCCTTCTCTGGAGGTCTGATCTCATTTAGCAAAGTCCCACACTTAGAGATCATTCCCATGTTACTCCAGATTGCTGAGGTTTCACAACTGTACGCAAGGGTGCAAATCTGGGTGATAACAAATTTGGCATGCCCGGTGGGACCAGAGTCAGAACATAATCAAGATAACAATCACTATTGCTGGTTTTGATGTGCAGCTAATGATTACAGAGCTTTAGAGGTTAAAGTTTGCATATCTGGCGACTCACACTGAGGAAGAACAAGCAAGATAGTCCTATTTATACATGTTTTATGAGAAAGATTCAAACTAGGAGTTTGAGCTCATTTGAATATTTGTAGCTGTCTTCACCTAGAAGGCAGAGCAAAGCTGTAGTAAGAACCTCAACTTCTAAAAGGATACAGTCAACTCCTCCAAGTTTCAAGCCGGTTGCACCTATAGTCCTTGCTACAGTCCAAACTATCCTACCTCTAGCCATCCCAATGGCGAGAAATCAGCCATTCGTGGCTTTTGATGGGGACATCCCTTTAAATTTAACAATACATGATGTGATACCCATGGAAGCTTTGAAGAGTTTGCCTTATTTCACAGGGGAAAATCAAAATTGAGCACATCAAAGACGTGGCTTCTCTATGTGGAGTACATCACATCACCCAATAAAATGTAGCCATCAGGCTGCTGACTACTTATTTTAAGGGAAAAGCATTATAATGGTTTAGGAGCCTACTAGTGTAGACCATTACAACCTGGGATGATCTAGGTGATAAGTTAAATAAGCAATTTCAGGATAAATCAGACAACTTGTCACTAGTTGAACAGATGACCACCATAAAGAGAGCTCGTCAAGAGCAAATGATGGACTTTAACTTCAGATTCTAGAAGACATGGGACAGAATTCCTGCCATGGTAAGGCCTCTAGCTGAATATGCATTCTTGTATTTTTTGAAAGCCCTGAACAATGATATTTCAGTAATGATTCAATCATTAGGAGGTACTAGTTTGCCTACTGCATATGAAATGTCTATTAGGGCAGAGAATAATCTGATTCAGGCAAGAAAAATAGCACCTAGGCCACCCATGCCCATCTTCCCTGAAATTCAAGCTTCCATGCCTTTACCAATTCCATATTTCGCCCCTTTACCTGTTACTACAACACTACCAAGTACTGCCAACTCTAAAGCTGCTACTTCTAGCTCATCACAAGAATTAAAGGATATTAAAAATAGCCAATAGAAAATAGAAAATATTTTGCAAACTTTTGGCAATGAGCTAGTGAGCATTAAAAAATAGCAATCCCAGAGCAGGCAATCTTACCAGTCACAACCTCAAGGGCAAAATCAGCAACCATATCAAGGCCAAAATTAGCCTTATCAAGCTAATAGGCCTTCATATCAAAGTAACTACCAAGGTGCCAGACAGAATGTAAATCAAAGGCCTTTTCAGCCTTATAATCCAACACCTATTAACGCAGTAATAGACCTTGTCCCTACTCAGAACAATCTTGCAGCTGAGTATGAATGGTGCTATCCATGTAATCAGCCACACAGTCAAGCAGCCTATTCAAATGGAGTCATAAATCAGGCTTTAATGGTGCAAAATGTTGCATTCCCACAATTAAATACACCTAATGATGGAGTTGTACAATAGCAAGAACAACCTCAGGGAGATTCTACTTTCATGAACTGGCAAGAAGGTGAGTTCTGTGGCATAAACAGTGATAACACCTCAGTTGCAGCAAATACAAGAGCTAAGAAGAGGGGTTACGAGATTGAACAAGAAGCAAATAAAGGAAAAGCACCTGTTGATGCTTCTATACCTCAATTTCCCCATATTCTACAAAGAAATACTTTAGCAACGGCAAGGGAAATGCCTCATTTGCAAGCAGAGGTTGCTGCTACAAAATCACAACAAAAGGTAAGTGTCACTCCACCTTTCAATATTATTGAAAATATGAAGAAGATGAATGTGATAATGTCTATGTGGGATTCTTTAGCCATCCTAGGCCAAAAAGATATATTGCAATCTGCCTTGTCTGATTTGAAAGTATCCAAAGATACGACTATTGACCCAAATAGGGTTGTCCTCACCAATTCATCCCAGGATAACAACAAATAGCTAAACCACTCCCATTCTATGTATCATTAATAATTGGAGACAAATTAGTACATAATTGCATGGTGGATAGTGAAGCAAGCAATTTCGTGATGCCTACACAAATTGAAGACCAATTAGGGCTCAAATACCAGCCTCTTGAGAAGGGTGTACTCCAATTAGATGGCACATCTGTTAATACTGTGGGTGTAATAAAAGATATAGGCCTCACTCTGCATACTTGCCCAAATGTTTCCATTTCACAGGAGGTGTTCATCATAGATTTACCTCCTTATTTTGCCATGTGCTTATCAAGAGAATTTACAGCCAAGATAGGAGGATATTTATCCTTAGACTGGTCCCACATGTTTTTTAGGACCACATATGGCACCAAAGTAACTTTAAAATCTAAGTTACTTTCAAATCATCACATAGAGCCTTACACACCAAGTGTTGTTAATGCAAATTGCATTATTTCTGATGATCCTGAGCTTGTTGCTGCTCAAGAACTATAGGCTGAAAGCACCAGAGGTACTCTTAAGGGAGTGGTCCTTAGAAAATGTTATAGATGATCCTGAGGCACATATTCAAGAAAATGGTATGGGGGTTTACATACTACATGAATCTGAAGCAGTAATACCAAATCTTGTAAAAGATGTAGAACAACAGACAGAGCAACAAGGAGAAGTATGGAAAATGTACTTTGATGGCTCAAGGAGTAGAAATGGATTCGGTGGTGGTGCAATGCTTGTATCTCCCCAGGGTGAGAGATATTATGCTGCTTTCTATTTTACGTTCTCGTGCACCAATAACACTGCTGAGTATGAAGGATTGATCCAAGGTTTATAATGGGAAAGACAGAGAAAGATTGGCTGTTTACAAGTGTTTGGGGACAATGAACTAATTGTAAATCAGGTGAGAGGACTTCATCTTACAAAGAATGATACTTTGAAGTGCTATAAGCATAGGGTCTGGAACATGATTGAAGAGTTTGATGCTTTCAATCTGATTTCTGTTCCAAGAAATTAGAACTCCCATACTAATAGGTTAGCTGCGGTTGGAGCTCAATTTGATATCCCTAGTGATATTCAATGAGAAAAGGTGTAGCCTCATGTCAAAATAATTGACAGGCCTTCTATCCCTGACAATAATATTCATTGGCAAGTTTTTAAAAGTGATGAGCAGATCCTACGTTTCTTGTTGGAGGAAGATGAATTTTCTGTGATAAATCAGGATAAGCTTAAACAGCAATATGACAACGATCAGATTGTTCAGTTGAGGACAAACAAGCTACCCAAGGGATTGGTAACCTTGGAATCTATTTTTAGTACAGATGATCAACTGAAGAAAAGCAAGACTAGTATGCAGGTAAAAGAAGAGCATTATGAAGAGCTAGAGATTTTTAAAGGTAAACTTCTTAAAATCGGTAAAATCTGCTCAGCTGAGGACAAAAGAGCTTTTATTGCTCTTTGTCAAGAGTTTGAAGATGTGTTCGCTTGGGATTATTTAGACCTGAAGGGATTTGATCCTCATATTTCCCAGCGTGCCATAGAGTTAGAACCAAGTACTAAACCTGTGAGCAGAAGCAAAGACCTTTAAATCCAAAGCTTGAGCCTCTAATGATTAAAGAACTGACTAAGCTAATTAAAGGGAAAATCATTTTTCCAATCAAGCATACTTCTTGGGTCTCCAACCTTGTCCCTGTAAGAAAAAAGAATGGAGAGATTAGGCTATGTGTCAACTTCAAAGACCTCAATAGAGCCTCCCTAAAAGATCACTACCCATTGCCTTCAATGGAGCAAATTCTGCAGGTAGTGGCTGGCTTAGAAAGATTTTCTTTGCTTGATGGGTTTTCTGGTTACAATAAGGTGTTAGTCAAGGAGGAGGATCAATTCAAGACTGCTTTCACCACCAAATGTGGTACCATGGCCTACAAAAGAATGCCTTTTGGTCTCTCGAATGTTGGCTCTACTTTCCAGAGAGCCATGGATATGGCCTTTAAGGGTTTGATGTATAAATTGGTGCTGGTATACCTAGATGACATCATGGTTTTTTCCAAGAATGCAGCTAAACATTTATCTCATCTGAGGCTAGTATTTGAAAGATGCAAGGAATTCAGGATATCTCTCAATCCTAGGAAGTGTATATTCATGGTACATGAAGGTAAGCTGCTAGGGCACATGGTGTCAAAGGAAGGCATTACTATTGATCCTAAAAGGGTAAGAGCTATTCTAGAGCTACCTTTACCCAGTCATAAGAAAGGGCTGCAAAGTTTTATTGGCAGAATTAATTTTCTGCGAAGGTTTATCCCCAACATTGCAAATCTTTTGAAGCCTTTGACATCTATGTTAAAGAAGAACATAGTTTTCAGTTGGACGAAGGAGGCCAAGCTCAGCTTTGAGTCCATCAAGGAGGCATTAGCTTCTACACCAACTCTGGTGAACCCTAATTTCTCCAAGGATTTTATCTTATATGCTTATGGCGGCCTGGATACAATCTCTGCAATCCTGGTACAATAGCAGAGTGAAGGTTTCGAGCAACCAATCACTTTCTTTAGCCAGGGGCTGGAGGATTATGAGAAAAGGTATAGCTTTGTTGAGAAACACATCCTAGTAGTGATAAAGAGCCTCAAGAAGTTTTGGCACCTTGTTTCTAATAACAAGATACATTTGATGGTCACTCATCCCAGTGTGAAGGATTTCCTATTGAGTAAAGATGTTAGTGAGAAAAGGGCTAGTTGGATCACCAAAGTCATGGAATATGACGTGGAGATCAAGATAACCAAGCTTGTCAAAGGTAGAGGATTCAGTGAATAACTCGCTACCAGTTCAGAGAATGAAATAGAAAAAGAAGCAGAGGTACTTCTGACTATTCAAGAGGAGCATCAGAATGATATAGCAACAGTAGGCACCAGTTGGGTAAATGACATGACTCAATTTTTGCAAATTGGTAAATGTCCTATAGGTCTAAATAGAACTAGAAGAAGGTATTTTAGACTGCAATCCATTCCATATGTTTTAATAAATGGCATCCTTTTCAGAAAGGATTTTAATGGTGTATTACTAAGATGCATTGATTATGATCAGACTGATAAAGTGCTTCATGAGTTTCATGATGGAACATCAGGGGGCCATTTTGCCCCAAGGACTACTTCTTGGAAAGTAATGAGAGCTGGCTATTATTCGCCCAGCTTATTTAAGGATGCCCATGCATGGGCTAGAAAATGTATAAAATGTGCCATTTTTGCAGGAAAAGAAAGGTTACCAGCCTTACCTCTACGGCCATTTCAAGTAGAGTAGCCTTTCATGAGATGGAGCATTGATTTTATAGGTCCTATTAATCCACCATCAAGTGCAGGCCACAGGTGGATACTTACAACTATAGATTATTTCACAAGATGGACTAAAGTAGTGGCCTTGAAGGAATCCAATGAAAATGTTGTCTTAAATTTTTATCATGATTTGATATCCAGATTTGGAGTGCCTGAGTCCATTATATCAGACAATGCTTTGGCCTTTATAGGATTGAAGATAATTGATTGGGTTGTTAAGAATGGGATTTATTTGAATACTTCATCAAATTATTACCCACAGGGTAATGGTTTGACTGAATCTACAAACAAAAATCTCATAAGGATTATTAAAAGATCAATGGAGGATAACCAGCAGACCTGGCTCACTAATTTGAAATATGCCTTATGGGCAAATAGAATAACTCCTAAAAGGTCCATTGGAAACTCTCCATATATGTTAGTCTATGGGAAGGAAGCAAGATTGCCTGTCTTTGTTGAACTTCTAGCACTAGACATCATGAATCAACTAGAGATATTTGAAGAGGAAGACCCCATGGTTATCAGATATGCTCAGCTTATGGAGCTTGAAGAAATCAGAGACAAGGCTATGAAGACTATGGAATATCATTAGCTTCAGACCAAAAGAAATTTTGATCAAAAGGCCACTCCCAGGAACTTTAGAATGGGTGACATGGTGCTCAAATGGGATGAATAGAAACGCAGACCAGGAAAGCATTCCAAGTTTGACAGCATGTGGAGTGGCCCATTTCTCATTACTGAATGTAAGGAGTACAATGCATTTCAGTTATCAAGCATGTGTTGATAACTGAGAGGGGGGGTTAATCAGTTATCCTAATAATTTAACTTTCTATGCTTTCTTAACAGTTAATGCAACATCAGATCAAATAAGCAAGCATAATCATGAAATGGAGATAACACATGACATAATGATTTGACGTGGAAACCCTGTTAAGGGAAAAAACCATGGGGTGATTAACCCAAGATATTATTCTCTGTTAGAAGAATAGAAGATACAAAATGGCACTTGCCAATTAGGGCTCACTGCCCAAGCACACTGCTCACAAGAGGCTCACTGCCTACAAAAGACTTACTGTCTACAAGAAGAAAATTTGAACTGATGAGAAGCATCCACCCATGCTGAAGTTCAGTTCCGGTTAAGCTCAATAGACTGATCTGCTACACTTCATTCTTACTCTCCTTAAGTGTTGCTATCCTCTTACATTCCAAACCTGTTTTTCTACTTTTTTTATTCTTCTTCTTTTATTTGCACTTCAACCGTACACACAACCCACCTTCACATCTAAATCCATCTTGTATATATATCCGCACAAGTGATTTCAACACTTTTCTTGTCGGCATCCGGAATAGTCAATATTATCTCAAACTCTGGTCTGTCGGCTGAATCCTTGCATACCAAGTAATGTAGATCAATAATATGCTTGTAGAAGTCTTTAATCATATTGGCCAATCATGAATTATACCTCAAGAAACTTAGTCATTAGCAATATCTCTTCCGGATTTGGGTCTGACACTCTGCCGGTACAGTTCTTCCTCTGTCTACTCTGTCAAACAGGAACCCAAAACTCAAGTGCTCATATCTCTTCACCCTTCCATCACCGGAGGCTAAATCCTTGGAATCTATTAGTCAAGGTACTCCTCTTGACTTCCCCAAATCCACACTTTACTGAAAAACTTCCTCTGAGAGATCTAGACCTGACTGTCGGACCTTGCTGACTGCTCTGTTCTTGCTTACCAGATCATAACACTTCTTTAATCTGACTTCCAGTAGAGACTCATCATGTCTTGCGGTGTGAGATAACCTTTGTTGCCATTAATGACAACATTCATGAATCCATATAGTGTCTCTTGCCAACAATCTCCCCCTTTGGCATGGATGGCAACACTTAGTAAAAAATAACTAAGTGTCACACTATACTCCCCCTTGGCTGATGCTCTGTCTCTATATACATTTTCTAGAGCTCCCCCTTAGCTGGATTCCTCATCTTTCACTACTCATCACTTCCCCTTTGACATCAATGGAAAAGGGTGGGGTCCGCACACCAAAATTTTCAAAAATTAATCTATACTTAGTCGCATAAGTATATCATCTGGTTGTAGTCTACATATACTTTAGTATGTCTGCAAAAGTGTTTCAATTGTACAACTTCAGTTGCCCAACTCAACTTCATCCTATCCAAAATTGATATGTGACCACTCAAGAGGAATGCAAAAGCTTCTGCCTTCTTCAGATCTGTCAAATCATTTGTCTTGGCTATGGTTTGAGCATCACTTAGGGCCTCATGTATGGCCTCCAACTTAGGAATGATTATTCTTCTAAGTTCATTTAACTTGTTGATTCTATTTTTCTTTTCTTTCTCTAGCTTCTTAATTTCATCCAAGATTTCAATAGTTTGACATTCTTGATTTACTATGGATGAGGTAAGTGGATCAGAATTTTGAGAAAGTTTTGTTAGTTTGATCTCCTGTTCTTTCATTTTCTTCTCAATCTCCATTGTTGCTTTAGACCATGATAGATAAAATTTATATATTTCTCCACCATCTTTAAGAGTATTTTCTAAGCTCTTTATCCCTATATCCATATTTCTTCTATCATTTGATATTCGACTTAGTACTTCAGAGAATCTTTTATCCAAAAACTCTTTCCGGACCTTCTCCTCAGCTGATTTCTCTAAGGACTCAAAATGAGTGCCGACTAAACTAACAAGAGACTTAAGATTACTTGATGAGGAAGCCGATGAATCCTTCAGAAAGGATGGCATGATCAGTTCAAGCACACCGGATGTAGCTTCTATTAGCTCACAGTCTTCCATGTGAGACTTTAGGAGTTTTTCTTTTGCCTTTGCATTAATAAATGAAGCTATCTTCATTGTTTGTACCAGGGAAAGAGAATCAAAATCAAATGGTCCTAGTAGAAGTTCCAGTTCATCAATTTCCATTGTCTCTTTGTTTAGGAAATCTTTGACAATTTTTGCAGTGTCTCTTGCTGGAGACAGAATTTTCTTTTCTTTTGCAGTCTTAGAGCTGTCATCTTCTTTTCCCTTTACTTCTTTTTCTTTCTCCTTTATTCTTTCTTCTCCTTTGGATCCGGAGTCAGCAGGGGAAACTGGAGGAGTAATGTTTGTTTGTTCATGAGCCACCTCTTCTGGAGCAGAGGATTCCAAGCCCTTATCTTTACCGATGTCCATTACTTCTTCTATCATTACCTCAGTAGATCCTTCTTCAACACTTGTGGCTGAGGGATCAACACCCAAGTCCTCTATAATAGGAATGTTGAATCTTGAGTATGCATTCTGGAGGATCTCTTCTGTCTCTTTTTCTACTTTGTCAGTTTCTCTGAGCATAAGTTGATTCATTCTTGCTTTACTTCAGAACTCATCCTTGCAGTCTTTGAAGATCATATTCATTTACTTTGAATCAATTGAAGGATATAGCTAAATGGCTATCTATTCTCGGATCTCCAGATCTTTTTCCAAAGCATTATTCTTTCTTATTTCTAACTCTTTCTCTTGGCTTTTGGGAATAAGAGATATAATTTCAATAAAGGCCTTATTGTAGATGTTCAGATACTTGACTGCTGTATCCTGCAAGATCTTTTGGTCAACCTCATTATAATAATCATAGAATTCAGTCATTGGTTGAAGGTTTCCATCCATAGTAACTGATTTGATGACATCATCTAATGATAGATTGGGCTTTTCAACAAACTCTTCTACCATCTCTTCCTTGTCTTCACCGGTAGAGGTTTCACCAGAAACTTTCTTCTTCTTCTTCATCTTCTTGATTTCTTCATCAGATTCTGTCTCATCTTCATCTTTCTGACTGAAATAAGACCTTGTGGCCTTTGTCTTAGTTCTTTTCTCTTCTTTACCGGATGATTTTGCTTCCAGTTTTGATGTCTTTGAGGTCTTAGTAGGTGCAGACCTCTTAGAGGATCTGGTCCAGGAGGAGGCTTTTACTGGATCACTTTCCTTTTCTGCTTCTTCCTTCTCTTTTTCTACCCTTTCCATCTTATCTCTATGTGCATCAAGTGCTTCTTTTGAGATTCCATGCCTCTTGGCAAATTCTTCTACCTCTTTTCTCACTTTTCTCTTCATCTCTCGTTGTCTCAGTTCCACATGGATTTTTATACTTAATTCTTCAAAGGTTCCAAACCTTTCTGCCTTAGAATCCTTGGGTTGACTCAACATGTGCTGAACATGCAGCTCTACGATTTTCTCATCCATCTCATACCCCATTGGCATGATCCCTACTGTTCTTGGTTCTACTACCTCCATTAGGCACTGATCAGTCTCTACCATAAAGCATACTGTGTCTTTGTGTTTCTCAACTAGAGACTGGGGAATTCTCTCTCTAGCTTGCATCATGTTCTGGAAGTTTTTGAAGAAACCTCAGAGAGATGTGTTTTGTGCTTTGTCATCACCAAGTCCATGCAAATAGTCCCTGATTTATATGGTAACCAGTCTGTCACTCTACCATACCCATCCATTGGATCCAGGTAGCTCATTCATAAAGTAGAAGAATAAGCACAATATTAACCTACCATACTTAAATGAATTATTTTTATCTTTCTTTATTTTCTACAGATTCTCTAAGAGTTGATTTAGGAGCTGAAAAAGATCATAAACTAAATTTTTTCTTAACATTTCATAAGAAGTGTAGATAGTAGTTCTAGGTACTGAATTCTCCCTGATAGAATGATATATCTTGTATCCAATGATCATGGAGGCAAACTTGATATCCGGATTAGTGATATCTTCTATTGTCATTGCTCTTTTGTCAAACCTAGATCCGGTAGCCTCACTTATAGTCAGATTCTTGACCGATTTGAGAATAGGTATCCCACTAGATGAGTGCAAACCGGTAACTGCCCTAATGGCATCTTTTGTGATCTTGAATGGTCCATTCAACCACATGAAGTTATCATGTATTATGCTCAAGACATACCGAACCCATTCATCCTTAGCAAAGTAGGGGAAATGTATACACTGTGCAAAGTGCTTCTTCCAGAGGGCTTTGTATTGGGGTTTGAGCTCAAATGAATCATCTATTAGTTGTTTGTGGTAGATATCCCTCAATTTGGACTCTCCAAATTCTTCAATGTTTGCATGAATGTAAACCCTAATATCTTCTGTATGCAAGACACCATGCAGAACACTAGAAAATGCTCCTAGGGGATCTACTTCCAAGGATTTGTAGGGATTGTTTCTTGAATTTGGGGTGAGGCCTATCAGTGATCTTCACAATATTTAGAGTGGACATCTTTAAAAAGATTTGCAGAGAGATATTTAAGAATGGAAAATACCTTTTACGCCTCTAGGTTTCATGGAGTAAGCTGGATCAATTTCTGGATGAATCAACTTCTGCAAGTGAACTTTGATAGGCTTTGAGGAAATTTATTTTAGAGCTCCTCTTTTCTTCTTCTTAAATGTAGAATGAGAAAATTTTAATAAAAAGAACCCTTATATTACTCTGGAAACCCTAATACCAAGTTACAATAAATGCTTGACCTAAGTCATTCCGGTTTGCCTTATTCGGATGACTTGAAGAACCGGATCAATCTTGATCTAAACATCTTGCGGATCTTCCAAATATTAACCATAGTTTATTTAGATGTTTCTCTTATGAACCCTTTAATCCACAACTCTCCTTGTGCCAGTTCCGGCACCAATTGACTGGCTGGGGGAAAATGGTTTTCTTTGTGTCTCCCTCTGAGCCAGATCTCACTTTTTAATTTCCAGAAGGAATATCAGCACCAGAGTCTAGTGCGGATCCATCCCCTACATTCTCTATACTTTTCTTCACCCAAATCTTGTTCATCTCACTTTGAACTTCATCCACATTCACTTTTTGTTTTCCCTTATCTTGATTCTGATTATGATGTACCAAACCTCTTTTGTTCTGATTCTTGCTTCTACAGAATTTTGCAATATGATCGGATCTATTACAAATTTGGCAAACGACATTTCTTTGCATATTTGATTGATATCCTCTTGATCGGCATTGATTAGCCATATGACCCATTCTATTACATGCAAAGCATCTACCACTAAATGAATTGTTCATTTACATATTTCTGTATTCATGAGATTTGTGACCATACCTTTTGCAATTGAAACACTGTCCGGAGAAGGATGTATAGGTTTGATTCATTCTCTTTTTGCACTGATTAGCTTTATGACCAAAGTTATTGCAGTTGTGGCAGTATCCATTGAAGGATGGATATCTTTGAGCATTAGGCTACCTTAACGGATCTTCTAGGCTTGTTCCTTGGATTTTCTGATCCAAAATTCTTCTAACCGGATTTGGAGCTTTCACCTTTTTCATACCCCAGGCCACACTTGTCATCTACCCTCTTTTGGCTTTCAAGAAGAACTTCAAGTTGAGCAGAGCTTATCTTGAATTTCTCTTTGTATTCATTTGCTGTTTGAAGATCCCTTTTAAGATAGACAATTTGATCCTCAAGTTTTTCTTCATTATCTTTGGCATCTTCAAGATCAGATTCAAGATGTCTGATTATTCTATCCATCTTATGGTAGTCTTCTAATTTTTCCTTGAGAGATTGTCTTAGATCATCTTCAGATTTTCTTCTTTCTTCAATTTCTTGGGTGATCTTAATAACTCCTGATTCCATTTCATGTCTTACCATGATGATTTCTTTTGATAACTTTTCACATAACTTGGTTTTCTCTTTCAGATCTCCATTTGTATCATTGGCTTCATCTTGACTTGCCAATTGCTGAAGTAGCTCCTTTCTCTTTTTCATAGAGAGACTCAGTTTCTCTTTTAGTTCTTTTATGAAATCATCAGCCTGTTTGAGTCTTTCCTTCAATTCATTAACTTTAGAATTTGACTGCTCAAGATCATCAAGGGAAGACTTAAGTTGCTACCTTATACCATACACATCCATTTGAATTCCCAGATCTTCCTTAAGCTGTTAGGCTCTGTTGGGAGGAACTTGGCTATGATACCAATTATTGATAACTGAGAGGGGGGGTGAATCAGTTATCCTAATAATTTAACTTTCGGTGCTTTCTTAACAGTTAATGCAACATTAGATCAAATAAGCAAGCATAATCATGAAATGGAGATAACACATGACACAATGATTTGACGTGGAAACCTTGTTAAGGGAAAAAACCACAGGGTGATTAACCCAAGATATTATTCTCCATTAGAAGAATAGAAGATACAAAATGACACTTGCCAATTAGGGTCACTGCCCGAGCACACTGCTCACAAGAGGCTCACTGCCTACAAAAGACTTACTGTCTACAAGAAGACAATTTGAACTGATGAGAAGCATTCACCCACCCTAGAGTTTAGTTCTAGTTAAGCTCAATAGACTGATCTGCTGCACTTCATTCTTACTCTCCTTAAGTGCTACTATCCTCTTACATTCTGAACCTATTTTTCTACTTTTTTTATTCTTCTGCTTTTATTCACACTTCAACCTATACACAACCCACCTTCACACCTAAATCCAACTTGTACATATATATATATATATATCCACACAAGTGATTTCAACATTTTTCTAGTCGGCATCCGGAATAGTCAATATTATTTCAAACTCTGATTTGTCAGTTGAATCCTTGCATACCAAGTAATACGGATCAATAATATGCTTGTAGAAGTCTTCAACCATGTTGGCCAATCATGAATGATACCTCAAGAAACTTAGTCATTAGCAATATCTCTTCTGGATTTGGGTCTGACACTCTGCTGGTATAGTTCTTCCTCTGTCTACTCTGTCAAACAGGAACCCAAAACTCAAGTGCTCATATCTCTTCACTCTTCCATCATCAGAGGCTAAATCCTTGGAATCTATTAGTCAAGGTACTCCTCTTGACTTCCCCAAATCTGTACTTTATTGAAAAACTTCCTTTGAGAGATCCGGACCTAACTGTCGGACCTTGCTGACTGCTCTGTTCTTGCTTACCGAATCATAACACTTCTTCAATCTGACTTTTAGTAGAGACTCATCATGTCTTGCGGATGTGTGAGATAACCTTTGTTGCCATCAATGACAACATTCATGAATCCATATAGTGTCTCTTGCCAACAACATGAGTGGACAAAATTTGCCTATCCCAGTCAATGGGATACACTTAAAGAGATGTTTTGAGGTATGAGTACCTTGTAAATCAGTAGATTAGGTCTCTATGTTTTCAATAGATGTTGTTGCACCTTAGTTTAGATTTTTGTTTTCCTAAAGTGCTTCTGTACAGGCTACATTGTCATTAGGAGAATGCAGGTCTCTTCCCCTTTTTGTGTTTTCAAGGCAGGTTTCAGTTTTCCAGCATGTTTTAGCCTTAACCCCATGCCTGATGGATGCAACAAGGCCACTGATCTTATGTTTAGTAGACAAACATCCCATAGAAGTCACCAAATTGTTGACCCATTTTCCCCTCTCCAGAGCTAAACAGTTCACCTGGTACTTTTCCTTGAAAATCCTTTAGAAAATGTTCCTATAAAGCTTAAGGTGCCAAATTTCCCAAAAGAAAAAGCCTTGCCTAAGAAACCTTACCATTGTAAAGAGCTTGAAAAAATAGGCAGGTTTGCTTTTTACATCACCCTAAAATTCAGCCAAATAAAGAAGTTATTTATGGTCAAAGTTTTGGTCAACATATAGTTCAAATGTTCATTGGTGGGCTTGCAAAATCTCTATCGGCCTTAGAAAATGATGAAAAAAGTGAGTTTTGTGCATTTCTGCATGTATATTTGGTCCATACAATGGAAACATATAAGGAAAATTATACAAAGCAGGAGATACATTACAGAAATATTGCCTCAATGTATATCGGGTTTCAAATGCATATTATGTTGTATGTTTGCACATGCAATGCAAAGATATAAAGTTTGACATACAAGTGCATCCGCTACAGTGGAATGTACATTCGGCCTTGTATGTTTCTTTGTATATTTCACTTGTATGTTTTGTACATACAAGCAAAACATACAAGCGAAACATACAGAGAAACATACAGAGAAACATACAAGGCCGAATGTACAAGAGGTGGGGCCCGCGCACATACAAGGCCGATTGTATGTCAGAGATACAAGGGACCTTCGCCTAAGATACAAGTCAGAGATACATTTGCTACAGTGGCTTGTATATTTTGCTTTGTATGCTTTTACATACAAAGCCAATAGACAAAGGTTTACATACAAGCCTGACCCAATTGCTTTTTTAACTTGTTTTATAAACTTTTGGGGTCCGCCTTGTATATGGGCGATTGTATATGGCGATATACAAGTTAGAGAGATAAGGGTTGTATGCAAGATGGACTTGAATCAAAGATCAAATTTAGCATATCTAGGTCTTGAGTCCACCTTGTTTATGTATAAGTGTTTTGTATATTTGTACATGCAAAGAAATATACAAAGAAAATTGATGCAAGCCGGATCCGACCCAGCAATCAAAGCAGTTGATAAGTTTTGGGGTCTGTGGCTTGTATATTGGGCACTTCTACATCATGCGATATACAAGCAAACATACAAAGGAGGTAGACAAGCTAGATTTCAATGTCTTTTCAGGCTATTTCATAAAATTTGAAGTTCGCGGCTTGCATGTACAATTGTGCTTGTATATTGCAATATGCAAAGCGCAGATACAGTTTTCAGTGATGCTCCTTGAACCAGCTTAGCAATGAATAAGGCGGTGCCACGTGGCAACAAACATACATGCAAGTTGACATACAAATGGTGGGGCTCACGAATACAAGGGCAATTGTATGCATATACAAATTTGAAACATACAAAGTCATTTCGAGCCAAATGTACAAAGCACCATGCATATGCAAAGGGAGTTGCAGAGGAGGTTTTGGATGCCGATTTGAGCAGCAAATGCAAGTGATATATACACAGATGCAAAGCAATGTATATAGGCAGTTAACCCAAACTTTGACTGCCTTTATCTCCTTCGTCCTGGCGAATTTTGACATGCTGTAAGAGACAAAGATGCATATTTTTGTCCCCTCTTTCATTTGGCAAGGTTTTCAAGAGTTTTTATCAATTTTCAATTTTAGATCTGGAGTCACATGTTTTGAGCGGTGAACATTCCAGTGACTACATTAAGCAGATGAAGATATTTTTGGCATTCATTGCTGCACCATGATGAGGCAGCTCGCATTAATGGTAAAAGATATTTCCCCACTGTCCTGTCTCAGATATTTTTCATATATGTGTTGCTAAGAAAGGACGAGTAAGTTGCTTGCCTTAAAGACTTGAAAATATCTTCTATTTGCCCAGTGCCAGATATTCGACACCATAACTTCTGCAGCTAGACAGTCATTCATGCGAGGATATTTTCTAAGACAGCTCTTAGAGCGATTTTTGTAACTGACTTAGGGTTAGTTTGGAATGCTATATATATGCATTCATATGATGTAAATGAGGTTGGAAAATTTTTAGCATTTAGGCTTTCTATTTCCGAACAGAGCCTTCTATACTGTAACTGTGCCTTCCCACTGAATATACTCAAGTTATTTTGCCTCTTTGGACTGATTTCTAGTCCTATGTGAATCTACATATGGTTGTTTGTGAATGTCTCTGTTCCTCTCAATCATCTGGTTTCTCACCTTTGCTAGGATCAATTGAATCTGTGTATGTTTGCTTGTTATATTTGGTTATGCTATGCATTTCCTTAGTATTGTGAGGGTTCTTTTATTAAACTTGGTGAATCAACCTTTGTTTTCAAGCTTTTGTTTCATCCTTCATTTTAAAGAATTCCTTCTCTCTTTTCCTCTTAAGATTCAGTAGTTTTAGGTGATAGCTAGTTAAGGAAGCCAGCCTTCTCCGGAGGTCTGATCTCATTTAGCAAAGTCCCACAATTAGAGATCATGCCCATGTTACTCCAGATTGCTGAGGTTTCACAACTATACGCAAGGGTGTAAATCTGGGTGATAACAGTTACATTTAGCCCCCACTTTAATGTATGTATAAATGCTAGGCCAATACATGCATTAATGTAAGGTCACAAACATAGAAAATGTGACAAGCACGAAGAAGACACACCAATCACATAGAAGACACTAATAGGTACGAAAAACACAGAGAAGACATTTATAGTCATGTAGAACACAGAGAATAAAATCAATGCACAGAAGACACATTAATGCATGGAAGACAAAAATGATATCTTTTATTTTTCTTTTTCTCATGTATATGAAATGCAAATGCAAGTATTGGAAAGTAAACAAACCTCCCATAATAAAGGATGCACTACTCTAGGGTGCAGGTCTCTATATATATGGGGCAACACACACACAAGACACGCAAAACCTCCCAAAATGCAAGAAGCACAACTCGAGGGTGCTGGTCTCTGCATATGGGGCAAAAAACATGCCACACAAAACAAGCACACCACAACACAAACACTTGAAAACACGAAGAAAACATAGTAGACAAGCTATGGAGTGTACCTATTTCTAGGTCCAACACCATCTCAGGCACATTGCAGGCACACACTGATGATTAGGCTTCACCACAACAATCGCCAAAAACACGCTTAAGGGTTGAGTTAGTCATAGAAGCGCTCTCTGCCTCCACAGAGGACTTTTGAAAATACAACCCCACCTGCATCACAGAGACACCTTACAGTGAAAAGGAAGCATGGCATACTACCCCACCTATGTTATGGAGACACATTACAGTGAAAAGGAGGTATGAGCTCAAAAGTATACAACCCCACCTGCATCATGGAGATGCCTTATGGTGAAAAGGAGGTATACGCAATAGATAGATTGATTGATTGCAAACAAACTTAGGATGCAGGAAGTACTCATTGTACTATCCTACACCTAAGGACAAGCACATTGCTAACATCAACAATAGATAGATTACCTTATAAATGCCCCTACCTTAAGGTGGTTGATATCGGTTATCAATATCAACCACGTTAAGGTAGGAAGAAAACACACAAGGGAACACTGACTTTCACAAAAGCCCATGCCCCGAGGAGGTGACATGTACTTTACGATCGTCAAATGTTCCCATAAACACATCCCTACAATAAACATGTTAGTGTCTACAACATCATGATAAACAACATCAATGCATATGAAATTTGAGGTATGCAAGATTCAAGGTAGACAAAGTCCACAGAGTAGCAGTACTGTTTATGATTTGTAAATGAGATAGAACACCATCAAAATCATCACTAGGTGGAAAGCACAAGTGCTTCCACTAGCCAAGTGTCAGATAAAATATACAACCCCATCGTCATATTAGGAATTGAGTCCATTTTTTTATTGCTCTCGAAAGAGACACTAGGTATGTATCAGTATAAATGTTTTTTGTCATCCACCCGCTAAGTGGAAACACTAGAGGAAGGGAAACAATAAATGAGAGAGGAGAAACAAGTGTCTTAAGGATAGTCACATAGGAGGGTGCCCCCAGGTCACCAACTGCGACGCTATGTCCATAAGACACAACACACAATAATGAAACCTGAGAGAGAGGCAATATAGAAGAATGATTATATAAATAGAAGGTCACAATAGAGGCGGTCTCTTGGTATCCCAGACCTTACGGGAGAATCCAAGGTCATCCTAGGAGGCCTAAACAACACATAACACATCACAGGGGAAGCACATCACAAGAGAGATAAAAGGTTAGAAATACTTACCTGGTAGCACCATCATTAAGAACATACATATCTAGGATATCTCTCATGTTGTTTTGATATTGTATTAAGTTTAGAATGACAAGAGGCTTTCTTTTCTTTGAAAGGATTATATCCAGTGCCGCTTGAGTAATGTGTTGAAGCGGATTCTATAGGTACTTGAATTCCTTGTTGATTTACACCACATCCCTTACCTACATAGTGATTATATTTATTCAAAATTTGAAATCCACAACCATATAGAGAATCTAGTTCCTTAGATGAAGGTGAAGCCTCATAGGTATCATAATTTGTAGTATAAGTGAAGGTATTGTCTTTATTCTCAACCAAGGAGACTTTTTTTTTTCTCAGATGTTTCAAAAGATTGCCTCGACGAGATCGATGTGACTTTTGATGTGTTGAGGTTATTAAGTTTATATTCCCCTAAATCACAAGGATTAAAATTCAATGAACCCCAATCATCACCAACAAGTGCATTTGGTGGTCTAGAGTCTTGCATAACATTATTTGTGGGAAGAGGCTTGGATAAATCTCCTTGTAAATTGTTTAAGCTCATATGATTGTAAACTAGTTTTTGCTTTTCAATGTGCAAACAACTATCTGGTTCAGGATCAGTATGAATAGTATGAAGTTTTTCTTTGAATATAAAATTGATTAAAGGATCCAAGGTGGAAGGGACTGCCCCCAATGCATGAATCCAAGGTCTACCAAGAATCATGTTGTAAGATAAAGAACTAGGCATGACATGAATCAGGGTAGGCATAATGACAGGTCCCACTTGTATAGGTAAAGTTATAGTACCTATGGATTTCTATCCAACATTGTCAAAATCACAGATACTTAACGATTCTAGCTTGATGGCAGATTCATCAACTTTAATCTTAAGCAATAAGTCAATGCCACAAACATTAAGAGCTAATCCATTATCAATCATAACTCTCTTAACCGATGTTTTGTTTATTGTAACAAAGATTACAAGAGGATCATATTGATTTTGAACTTCAATTGATAGTAATTCTTGTGGTTGAAAGAGAATATCTATTTTTGTCGCATGCATACTATCCAATATGGATGCTACATCATTAGGCTTAGCAATAGGTGGGATAATCACCTTTTGCAAAGCTTCTTGGAGCATTCCATGTTATGTAGACGATGTTTGTATTAAATCCCAAAGAGAGATCTTAGTCGGAGTAGCACGAAACTGTTTGACAAGATCATACTTTTGACCACTTTTATGAGTAAGATGAGGTGGTTGAGGGAGCATAGGTTGAGAACATCGAAGAGAGATAGGCACATGCGGTGCTTGGTTACTTTGCTTGTTATTATGGGTGTTGTATGTGTGAGCAATCACATTGTGGTGTGGTTGTTGTAGCACATTTTGAAGACCTTGAACCATAATCACTGGCTTTAAGCAAGAGGCTGCACTAAGTGCCCCTCAGACAATCATTTTAGAAATATTACTATGAAGTCCATTAATGATTATTGAATTAGCATTGTTTTCCTCTGGATTATGCCCAATATCCATCCCCAAAGGATTTAATGTGAGAGACCTTTTCTCATCCATTAATTCTACATCTTGGCAAGGCAGAGCAAAGGGATGAGAGGAAGGTGCATCATTATCATCATACTCTGTGGCAAAAAAAGACTTTTTACTCTCATCTTTCTCATGAGTATTCCTAGAGATGAATTTAGCTAAATCTTCTAATATAAAAGGGTATGCTCCTATGAATAGCATAAATATATTAAAGCAATGTGTATAACAAAGTAATTTCAGCTCATATGTAGAACATATAGAAGCATCAATACCACTTGCATAAGCTATGTGCTCTAGAACATGAGGATTCTCATTAGTGAAATTAGAAAAAATTTCAAAATCTAGGATATACTCATGCAAAGATTTTAGAGATGAATAAAATGAAGATGCCATAATGAGATTCAAAATCATATTTTAACAATTTTTCAAAAGTATGCAAAAGACAAGTACAAAACTATATGCAAAAATGGCCTAGATGCTTGATTTTTGTACTTTTTTCAATGAAAATGAATGAAACAAGAGGTGTTGTAAGTATTTTTATCAGGGGAAGTAGATTATCAGTCCAAAACAAAAATAATATCACTCTCAACACACTCTTTATGGAAATCCAAGATAATGCCCAGTTAAATTATAGTGAAAATATGTCAAAATAGGCACTTTTTTTCACCAAAACTCAATGCAACAGAGCATAACAAAGGGTGTTGTGAGGAAAATTACAATGGAGAGAAAATTATATCAGTAGTAACAGCCACTTAGTACCAAAATACTCAACACAACATGCTTCTATCGCCACTTAAGGTCAAACCCTAGTGAAAATATAGCAAAAATGGGCTATTTTTTATGGTTTTTCAATTCTAAGACCTAGCAAAGGAGGTGTTGTAATGAATTTCAAGAGATACAGAAAGTAATATCAATAATATCAGTCACCTCAATCCATAGAATTGATCACAACATGCTTGGAGTGCAAACTAGGTCAAACCTTAGGGCAAAACTAGTTAAAATGTGTAGTTTTTCACCGAATTTTCACTACAAGAGCCCGTTAAAAGGGGGTTGTGAAGCTTTTTAGGAGGGGAAGAAAATTACTACCCTAATAAAAACAAATTAATTTGAAAATACTCTTCACAACACGCCTATCATGCAAGTTTCTAAAGTTGATTTGGCCAAATTTAGTGAAAATCATTGTTTTTGAAGCCCTAAGTTTGAGATCTTGGGACAAAATGCTATGAAAATGTTTTGAGGTCTGATTTATGATTGAAATTAAATAATATCAGATCTAAAAATAATTTTCAATCTTGAACATGCAAAATGCCCATGCAAATTTAATGAAAATGCATCAAAATTGCTAGTTTTTTGTTGAAATTTTCTATGCAAAATTGCAAATATTTTAAATCTAAATGTAAATTTACACTAAAATTCAAGACTATAGACAAATTTTAATTTGAATTATCCTCTAAAATTAGTATAAAAATTTGAGAAAAGATTTTGCCTACTAACCCTAGATTTTGGAATTACTAGGTTATATAAAATTGTCAAAATTTCCACAAAACCCTAGCAAATTAACAATGAAAATGCAATGCAAATTTCTGAATTTTTGTGTTTTTATGTAGTTTATATCTGATCTGATGCAAAAATCATGAATTAGGAAATTTTGGGAAGAATTGATGCAATTTAGTAAGCCAAACAATGCAATTTTTTTGTATTTTCCCAATTTTTCATTTTTTTTGAATTTTTCTCAATGCAATAAAATGAATGACTATATGAATGAATGAAATCAATCCAAATCTAAAGACACACACTCAAAATGTTACAATTTAAGTCCAAAAACATGGGTTCACCAAAATGTTTAGGGGAAAATTAGATTTGTTAATGTTCTAGTTTTTAGATGTTTAAATCTGCCTCTCCAGTATACATTCAAGGATCTAGGGTTGAGTGGTGAGCACTATCAATTATCCTTCTCTTGACCATTAAAACCCTAATTATGCAAATACGGAAACAAATTGATAAATAATAGAAAAAACTCTTGCAAACAGGAGTAAAATACAAAATCACAGAGTACCTATTTTCGGGGTTCCGAAAAGGAACAGTCACGGACACTGGAGTAGGTGCCTAAGTCCAAGGTACCAATTTCTTTGTGGAATTTGGGCCTCCTTCTAGCACTAATCAGCCCTGTAACTTCTATTTCTAGAGATTTGTCTATGGAAGACACTAGAGTGAGCACCCAAGTCCTGGAAGTTCTCCGATGTCCTACTTTTCTTCAGATCTTGAATCCTTGATGTCTGCCAATCCTTCCTACAACTCCACTTTTCCTAAATGCGACACATGGAACCTACAATCACAAGACTTGGTTTGGGGGTTGTGGTGTTTAGAGGCTTGCCTCAGTCAAGCCTCGGAGGACACTTAAGTGTCTGAACACTGTTGTCAGATAAAGAGTGCGTGCCCTGGTGAGGTAGAGGCAAAAACTAAAGAAATCAATGATGAAAAAACAATATTATGTCACCTTGTAGTGAAGATATCATGGGAGGAAGATGCTCTTCATTCCATGATGAAATGGATGGTCAAATCTGCAAGCAAACACATAAACCACACAAATCTACAAATAAATAGATAAACCACACAAATCTGCTCTTGCAACACAATGAAAGCCTTGAATCACCTTAAGAACACAATAGCTTGCTAGTAATCATCTAGTCTCTAAATGAATGCCTAAACATGCTTATATATGCAACTACAAACACTCCCGCCAAGATTTTTGAAATTCAAACTTACCGTGTCAGCAAAGGGACCTAATAACGGTCACAAACTGACACCCAAAAATTAGGGCTGCCCCAAAATAGGCTAGGACTAGGGTGCTGGCGCCCAAGTCCTCCCCCCTATTTTGGGTAGGGTATAGCTCAAGGGGTCCTCTTAGGTCTAGTTTGCCATGGAACCTAGGTCTCATTCCATCGAGATGCCAAAATATGAACTAAGATGTCCTAAATGCATGCTAAAGACCCATGAGCTAAACCTTATGAGGGAAAAGCCCCCAAGGGGACATTTTCTGATGTTACAGAGTCAAAAACATGGTTTTCTTCTTTTTGGCATGGTTTTGCTTTTAAAAATAAAGAATTTATTTTCTTTATTTTATAAAACTTTATTATAGTTCTCCCAAATGTTTAAACTATATGTATACACCTAAAAATTGCAAAGACAAATTAGATAAATATTTATTATTTATTTAAATCCCATTCTTCTATCATTTAATAAATTCATCAATTTATCTATTTGATTCACATTCATAGTCCAAATATTAAATAAATATCAATTTATTTAATTAAATCAATTAAACCTATTCTTCTAATGTCATCCCTTAATTAAATAATAATTAAATTATTTAATCTCCAAATCAACCTATTTCAAAGTCTTCATTCATAATTCCACATCATTTAATCCACCTCACACATCCACCTCACCTTGTTGCACATGTAATTAAATATATTAATATTTAATTAATCTATTTTCCCTCACCCACATGGCCTATTATCTCTCTAACCATCCCTATTCATGTGGATGTGGTATCTCCATGTCACCATGGTCAAAGGGACACTTTGTGACACTTGTTCCATAGTCCCTAGAAACTTTCCAACCTCCCTATAATCATGTCTCCTTGTTTTACCTTCTCTCTTGGGTCATTGTGAGCCTTGTGACATGTGGACTCATGTCACTCCTTTCTCTCCTCCATGTCAAGGTGAGAGGAACATCTCCCCTCTTTCTCTCTGTCATCTCAACCAACTCAATCCTCACTGTACACCTCTCAAGACTAAGTCTCCACCATTGATCTTGTGACACATGGATTTGGCCCCTCCTTGGCCTATAAAAGGAATCTTATATAGCAAAGTTACTCTGCAGGAATCCCAATGTGCCTTTGGTAAAGAATTCATATTGCTCATTACATTTTATATCCATTATCCTCACATCCATACAATCATGGCTTCAATCATTCATCTCCCATATTCATAATAGTTGCATTGTAGGTAATCTCCATTGCATTTTTCCAACATATTTCCATTCAAGTATTGTCATCTTTTAACAATGAGGAAGTACGCTTCTGAGAGCTGTATTCATCAAGATCAATACAAGATAGGCGACAATGGAAGCTTCAAGGTAAATTGGTCTTCAAGGTAATATTGCTTTGTTTATTTGATTTGCATCATATTTCATTAAGATTATTGGATTATTAGTAGTTTAATACTGTTGACAATATTTCCATTAACACTATATATATAGTGGTCATGTTATTGCAGGTTAGAGCCAATGAAATATCTTACACCTCCCAACAATAAAAATGGATAGACAATGAGGTTCAACACTCTTACTAGACTTGGGTTTGACAAAAACAATTAAATCAAGAGATCCTTTATAGCTGAAATGAAATTGCTTTAGAGGGATGTTTGAAACTCCACTAGACACAATTTGACAATTTCTCAAAGTGAAATACCAATCAAATCGCAACCTATGGCATTAATAATCTCCCAGACAAACTTGATAAATATATATTTCAAGTTTGTTTGGGAGATTATTAATGCCATAGGTTGCGATTTGATTGGTATTTCACTTTGAGAAATTGTCAAATTGTGTCTAGTGGAGTTTCAAACATCCCTCTAAAGCAATTTCATTTCAGCTATAAAGGATCTCTTGATTTAATTGTTTTTGTCAAACCCAAGTCTAGTAAGAGTGTTGAACCTCATTGTCTGTCCATTTTTATTGTTGGGAGGTGTAAGATATTTCACTGGGTCTAACCTGTATTAACATGGCCGCTAATTTGGCTAAGAGAGTTGTCAAACTCACCGATGTGATAACCACATTGACTGATAAAATCAATGATATTACAGTTCAGTGGCTTCTGAGTCCTGAAGGCCACCAATCTCAAGCCAAATGTGAGGTCAAGATCTATGATGGATCTTGAGATCCTGATGTGCTCTACACTTGGATTCTTGACATGGAGAGATGGTGTGACTACAACGAGTGTAGACACCCAAAAATGTCTATGCCTTGCAACACCTAGTCAAATACATTATTAGAGACATCATGTAGCATTTTATCTTAATCCCATCCCTAATTCCACTTGTCCCATTAGCCAATTAATTAAATAAATAAAATTTATTTAATTAATTTACCATCATAATCCCATCCCATCCTTATCACCTAGCCAATTAATTAAATAAATCCCATTTATTTAATTAATTTACATCCACATATCCCAACTAATTCAAATAAAATATTTGAATTAGGTCCTCACCTCTCATCCCATTCCAACACTTGTCCACCTCTCAATTGAATCATTTGTGGTAGTACAACTTTCATTTAATATCCTTCACATGTACAACTAATAAGATCTAATTTTATTAAATAAAAGTTTTTGTGTACACTATCACACATGAACTTTATTATCCTCCTTACACTTGTCACATGACTACAACTTTCTTAAGAAGTGGGAATAACCAATCAATCCTAGCCATCCACATCATTCAATTAGCCTTTCAATCTCAACCATACATTCAAATGAACCCTTGTGTATAAATCAACCCTTTCACAAGCCATTATTATCACATCTATTCTTCAAGTATCCTTATGCTGTCAAAATATCTCCACAATGTTTCATCCATTGTCTTTTCATCTATCATCTTCCATCTATCATCTTCATCTTACATTTATGTTGTTGAATTGAGCAATCAACATATCAAAATTATTCAATCAATCAACCTATCTTGCATGCATCTATCTAAGGTATTGAAGATTTGGATTAGGTAATGCATTTCATTGTTTTATCTCTTTTATTTATCCAAATTTTTCAATATACATTTCTGGTGAACCCAATGTGAACATGCTCCAAGGATCCAATCATAGTTTTTGCAAGTTTTTGGTGGAAACATTTGCGTGCTTCTAACGCTAGTTTTTCATGTTTTGGGAGTGAATTGTTGCAGGTGATCTCCTAGATCAGATCTAACATCACCATCGCGTCCGGGAGGCCATTTCCATGAATTTTGACTATAAACTTGCCTAGGTTTAGTGACTGAAATTTTTGAAAAAAATAAAAAAATATTTAGTTCACAAGACGTACCGTATGGATCCATATGGATCCATACAAAACCATACGACCTGCACAGGGTCTCTATTGGAATCATTTGTTTTCATAGCTAATATTGCGTGGTTTCAACACTAATGTTTCAAGTTTCATATTTTGAGGTCTTTGTTGTGGTAAGATCTTGCAGGTATCTTGTGTTTGTGTTGTAGGCTTATCTACAGAGACCCATTCACCAAAACCCTAATTCCTTACCATTCCATTGTTGTCTTCACAATTTCCATCCACCACTCTGTATTTTCTCCAATGCTTGAAATCCTTATTCCTCCACTCCCCAACACCTTTATCCCTTCTCTTCCTGGGATAAATCCCTCAAAACAGCTTGGCTGACACCCACGGGCCTCCTTGAAATCCCCATCGACATGTTGACTTTAACTTTCTGCTACTCATCTTAAACTGGTTGCATCTCCTTTAAATTAGGTCACCAGTCCCTAATGCGTGGTCACCACTAACAATACACTTCAACACCTCCGCCTATGATTTCAACCTCAACCGTCCTCTGAAACCCTAATCTCTATTCTTAAAATTAATGTCGCTTAACATCCAATCACCATAATATATTATTTTGCCATCACTTAATCTCCCTCTATCAACATTATTCACCAAAACTCTGAGGTCAGCGTGGACATTCTTTGGTCAGCATCAAATCCTAGAGGTCGACGTTAAATCCTTGAGTCCTTAGTTCTTTTTTTAAAATTTTTTCCTTGACTTAGCCCTTGGTCATATGACTAATTGAGGGCCCTACTTAAACAAAGCCACTAGGGTTAATATAAATTGTGACTATAGGGTGCAAACTACATGTGACCAAAATAACTAAACCACTGGCGGTTTTGTCAAATAGTTAGCATCTAGCCTAGTGCCTTCTACATGCCCTAGAAGGCCATTTTTTCTTTTTGTCATAACTTGGTCAAAACATGTTGAAATTGCACGTGAAAGGACTCATTGGAAAGCTAGTTCACCTATCTTCACTATGGCAACAAAATTTTTAGGTGATTTTATCATTTTATTAAGTTTTTTTGTAGTCAAAGTTTAGTTTCTTTTCAAACTTTGATTGGGCATAACTTGAGCAAAATTGATCAAATTTCAGCAATTTTTTTAAAAATTGCTTAGAATCTCCTGAACTTTCTATTTATGCAATTTTTTTTTCTATATTAGATCATATATCTCATATTTTTGACAACTTGCATGTTTTTGGCATAATCCTCTTTGGCTTGCAAGTTTGTGTTCATTTTGGTCTTGGTGACTTTCAGGAGTATCTAAGAAGCTAGAAAAGCATTGGCATTAGCATCTATAGTATAATTAAGGATTAAAAAAATCAGGTGCACACATTTCATCTTTCATCTCTAATCATTGCTTGGCAAAACGTTTGAATTTGGGGCTTAAAAAGAACACTTGTTTGATCTCACATTTGGATTTTGGGCATTTAAAATGAATCTTGTCTTCAATCACACATAAAAAATTAGGTCTACAATTAAGCATTATCTTTAATCACACATCTTGAGTTGGGGTTAAAAAGAACAAGTGCTTGAACTATTTACACACATCTCATTTTCTAAAGGGCAATTAACAACTATGAGTGTGAATCAAGTGTGTGTGTGTATGCTCTCTTGTCACACCGTAAGGTGAACTTGGAGATCAAAAACACCTCACTTGGTTCACTTTTGTCATACCCTTCTTAGGAGGCCTACTTAGAGACACTCCACTCCAAGGGATGACCTCAATCGAGGTGTGAATTGAAAGACCCTCCTTGGAAGTTGAAATCTTGTCACTCTTGGATAAGCCCCAAAGAACTTTATACCTTTGGGAAGTGAAGGTGAAGGGTGGGTTACCTTTTTCTCCTGGTTGTGTGGCATGATTTTTCTTTCATTGCATTTCCCTAGTTAACCAACTTGTGCAACCTAGCTTAAGACCTAATTGGCCATGCCCCACTTGACTAGTTTTGGCACCTTTTCTTGTGTTTTCAAGTGTGTACTTAATCATCAAATTTAATATTGAAAGACAAATTTATCATTGTGTTTGGTGTGTGTGTTCATGCATTTACATGTGAGATCTTGTGTTTGACATTTACCAAGTCAAACTTCCAATAAACACTTGCCACATCATCCAATCATTCCAAGCCAAATCATCCTAGTCACCTTCATCCTAGTCATCCAATCAATCACATCCTATCATATCTATGTCATTCCACATCATCATCATAATCTTAGTCAAGCACTTGCCAAAAAGATCTTACTCCTTAAACACATGTGTGACACCATGACAACATTATAAGACCTAGTACCACAAATCCAAAACCTCCTCCAAGCACATTACCAAGAACCACAACTCCTAGACCAACGAATCATTCAACAACTACAAGACCTCATCCAACGATCTCAACTTCAAACAAGCCAATCACCTCAAATACAACACCTCATAGCCCAAGCCCAACACTTCATAGCCACTTGTCAATCACAAACACATCCCCTATCCATACACCATCAATCAATGTCACCTCACTCCTATGTGTCATCCCCCTTCATTTCATACCAATTTAATTCACCCACCTATCATATCAATTCCACATCAACTTATCCCATTTCATATCAACCGAATCCATCCACATGTCAAATCAATGCCACATCAACTTATCCCACATCTTTTCATTTCAATGCCACATCATCATCACATCAACACATTCACCACCAACAACAACAACAACAACAAGTCATCACAACAAGTCCAAACACCATCCCAACCTCAACAAATTCCACCTAAATCCTATGTGTCACCCCCTCAACTTCACACCATCCTAATGCATTCACCTATCATGTCAATTCCACATCAACCTATGCCACATCAACCTATCAACATCCACCCCGAGATTATCCAATTCCTCATTCTAACATTCCAACACACCACCAAAACCATCCACAAGACAACCAAGTGTCCTCACAAGAAGCACATGTAAGTCCAAGTTGCCCTTCATATATAGATCAATATCCTTTACAAGAAGCATAGGCAAGTCCAAGTGGCCCCTTGTACATAAATCAAGTGTCTTTAAGTCCACATTCGGAGCAAGACCTAATATCCTTTGACAAGGGAGTACCAATCTAGCCAATGCATCCTATGAGTCACCTCCACCATCCAATCACATGCCACTGCATGAGCCTACTAGTACTATCTCTACACCACCATGTGATCCTACTCCTAGTCCATTGATCCACCAACCTTCTAACCCATTAAGCCCTCCATTACCTTCATCACCATTTCACCCTATTTCTTCCCCAAAGGATGTAGCCAAGATAGTCTTACAAAGGATGATTGAAGAAAAAGTCATTAAACTTTTGGAAGTCAAACCATGTGAGGAAAGTGCTTACAATTAATATGACTATTGTGCATACCATAGGAGCAAAGGCCATAATATATATGAATGCCCTATATTTTCCCAATTGTTTACAAGGTGTACCAACATAGAATGGGAAAGCATGCCAAATCATCCTAATCCCATGTGTCATCCCCATCTAATCCAAATCCTAATATATCCAATCTCATTATCCCTTCATCCAATCCTAATCCTAATCCATCCAATCTAAGTAGCCCTCAACCTAATCATGATCATAAGCTTAAAACTCCATCCACCCTTATTGTCCATCCCCTACAATGTACATTCACACATACACTTGAAAAGGATGTGATCCATTGGCTACTAGCAAGGGATAGAACACCCCCAAGTCAAACACCCCTTCCTGAGCCTATAAAAGATTCCAACACCATGCCCAATCCTACCACCCCATCATGTGGTCAACAACCCCTTGAGCCTATTGAAGATTCTCCAACTATAAGTCCAAGTCAAGAGCCATCATACCCTCATGTTGATGACCATGAAGAACCTATCAAGCCTTTCCAAGAGTCTCCCACTTCCATTTCCATTCAATCAAAACAAGAGCTATGTCAAGAGTATAATCCAAAGCATGTGGAAACATTAAGTCCTCATCCAAATCAAGATCAAAGCATCTCTAAGTTCAACTCATCCATGACCTATATATTTTCTATGATCAAGATATTATTTATGATCATGACCCTATTCATGAGCAAATTTATCCCATTTATAGCACACTTAATCTTATTTATGCTCACATTTATGACCAAGGTTCTATCTATGAGTATGAAAACCATGATGATCCTCTTAGCTAGACTTTATGCATTCCATTATGAAGAGCTTATCCATGAACAACTTGATCCTATCCCCATTTCCATAACCATCCATGAGTAAGATATCTAAATTGCTACAATCCATCCTCCATTTAGCCCCATCCATGACCTACAAACATCCACTTGTTATGATGAGACACTTCCCTCCCAAGTGAACATAGAATATGAAACCAATAGCTTGTATAATGAATATACTCAAGTTCCTAATGATCCTCCATCACCTACTATCGACCATGTTGAAAATCCACCATCATATCCTCTTAGTTTTGCCACCTTCATCCATGAATGTTCTTCCCTAAGATAACAACAACCATTGTCCACCACCTCAACTTCTCCATCCAATAATGAACTCAAGTCTAGTTTCCAAAATACACCTAGTCCTATAGTCCATCACATACTCCAAAACATGAACTACCAAGGTAAAGGCCTAGGCCTTCATGAACAAGGTATTTTGGAGCCAATCCATGTCAAGGTCTCTCCATGCTCATATGGTCTTGGATACACATCCCAGGGTAAACAATCTAAAGATGTTATTACTTCTTTCATTCTTCCTAATTCCACCACTTTCCATCACAAATTACATCATATACCCAAAACATATGTGGCCATTCCACCTCCACCATCCTATAAATGTCAAAAGTATGTGACCATACACCTTCCACCATCCAATTTACCTCCACTACTTCCAACTCCTAATATCCCTCCATCCACTTTCCCTCCATTAATTCCAACTCCTAATATCCCTCCATCCACTTTACCTCCATTACTTCCAACTCATAATTTCCCACCATCCACTTTACCACCACTTCTACCAATGCCTAATTATCCACTTATCCATAAATTCCCTCATATTCCTAATCATGACTAACAAATGCACACATTGTCTAAACATAAATCTTCCACTCATTCCACCAAACCCATGGGATTTCAAAGAAAAAATTTGGATGCCTCTACCCATAAAGAAAAAAATTCTAAGCATCCTAATGCATTAGGACACCAATGCAAAGAATTGAAAAAAAAACATACCTTAAAAGCTACCCAAACCCATACCTCAAAAAAAAAAGTCAAAAACTAAAATGGTATGGATACCTAAGGAAAAAGAAAGCAAGTCAAATTAGGCATCCTCTTCCACATTTCAAAAATCCCAACCATCCCCTTCCATCGAAAAATCCCAAAATTCCCATTCCATTCAAAAAATCCAAAAATCCCACAAGCAAAACAAAAAATCATAAAAATACTAAATTTATGTGGGTACCTAAGTCATTATGTCGTCCATCCCCTACGAAAACATTGCCATTGCTTCCTATGCCACCTTCCCATCAAAATCTTCAATGTTTAACACGGTGTGTGCAACCATTGGTCATGGTTCCCTTCCATTCCACAACATTTCCACATACCTCCATCTCCCCATCCTTCATCTATTATCCTACATATCTTCCTCATCACCTCCCTATGGTCCATGCTTTTGCATAAACCTTACATAATCCACTATCCCCCATCTTTTCATAATCCCATCATAATCTATTATCCTCCATCCATCCTTACATGAACCTTTCATAATCCACATCATAATCCACTATCCACCTAATCCATTTTCCTTTCACACAATCCCTTGCCAACATCTATGAGCATGATGACACTTGACATGGTCCATGAGATGACATCCATATCTAATGGGACTATCACCCTTCATGGAAGTAGGTGCTTGAGTCCCTCTTATCCATATCCACCTATCCTATCCAAATATCCAATAAAAAAAATAAAAAAAAAAAAAGAAAAATAAAAAAAGTAAAGAGAAATTCATTTATCTAATGGTGAAAACCACCCTTGGTGGCACTTTGGATATGTACCATGATGAAAACCTAGCAAACAAGCATCATATGTAGGTTGATCTTCTATGTCACTTACACTTGGGGGCACTTTGTCTCATCCAAACTATCTATCCCATCATATCATATCCATACCATCCTTATCCCATACACCCATATACCTATCCTATTAAATCCATCCATCTACCCTTCCTCCTTTTAATCTTGATAAAGATATGGGAGCAAAATGTTGAAAAATATTTTGGATATCTCTTGATATACCTTATCCTTTCCAAACAATCGTATCATTATCCTCTTTCCATTACCCATTTATCCATCCCATCCAAACCAATTCATCTTATCATCATCCTATTGTCATTAGTTTTGTCATGAAAAATCCTAAGCATTACACCTAGGATGGGGCATGCTATTCCTATGTTAAATTGTCTTTGGAGATCACATCCTAGCTCCCTTATGATGCATATATCCATCCTATCCACTATTAGCTATAGTTTTATCCATTCATATATCATGACCCTTCCATCCCATTCACTATCGCCCATCCTTTTATCCATCCATCCTACCTCCATTCTTGCATATAGACTTGGTTTCCCTTGTCATTGGTATCTAGAACAAAGGCTACCCCAAATACAAATCCATTGACATACAAAAAGCACCAAAAATCCAAAAAAATACAAAAAAATCAAAACATTCAAAAATCCAAAAGAACCAAAAACATCTAAAAATCCAAATAAATCAAATATTCAAAAAAAATCTATCAAAATAAATCAAATCAATTCTTCAAATTAATTCATCAAACCAATTCTTCTTCCAATCAATTCAATTCACCAAATCCAATCTTCAAATCAATCGAATCAATCCGTCAAGTCACTCCCTCAAATCAAACTAATCCAATCATCATTTCAATTCATCCAATCCAATCACCAAATCATTCCACATTCACCAAACCATTCCAATCAAAGCACTTATTCAAATCAATCTTCTCATTTCAATCATTCAATCTAAATCAATCAATCACTCCAAGCAATGATCCAAATGCAAGTCATCCTTTATCCATACTAATCAAGTTAATAAATCATTTAAAATTATTGAATTACATCAATGGTCTTGATCCTAATCTTGTCATAAACCAAATCAATCAATCAAATCATCATCATCATCAATGGGATATATCATTCCCACATCCTTGTGTTGATCTAGGGATATATTGTTCCCTGCCATGACAACACTATCATCAATCAATCAATCAATCACTGGTTTACAGCTTGATAGGGGCAATACCTTTTTTTTTTTTGAATCATTTGTGCATGCTTGCTTGATTGCTTGTGTGTGTTACCATTTTATCTTGCATTTGTATCAAATCCGTATCATTTCTAGCTAATATTCATATCTTGTGTATGTTGGAATAGCTTTTTGCATTAACCTTTGCATCTAAGGTCATATCATACCCTTTGTGCATTATGACTAATTCTCTAGGTTTACTTCCTCATACATTTAGACAAGGTTGTATTACGTTGGGTACACAATACACATCATCACCCTGGTCCTTATACCTTGGTTCATAATGTCTAGTGCTATATCAAACATCATGGTTTCTCACTTTCATTAAACACTTTATGTTGCATTCAACCAAGCACAATTGGCATAAGAAAAACTTGTTTCCCAATTTTGAGCATCTAAGCCTTCCTTTTCTATAGGTCCTCCAAAAGCTCCAAGCTCTCAGCCACAACAAAATTTTTCTAAAGAGAATCCTTCCTCTTCTTATCATGATACTCATTCTCCTTCTTTTGTTATTAAGAAATATGGTAAAATTTGTAATTATTATAAAAATAAAGGTCATGAAAAGTCTGAATGTTTTAAATTGAAGAAGAAGAGTTTGATTGTACAGTCTCTTGATGAGGAAAAGAAGAATATTCCCATCGAGACTTCTGGTGATGATAAGACATATGTGAGTTGAAAGGTAGACTTAATAAGGTCACCTTGATGAACCATCATTCTATTTTATGGGGACGTGACAATTTATTTGTCACTCGTGCTCACCTACACATGATTTCTCTATGGATTGTATCATCGATAATGTCTCACAGAAATATTTAATTGAGAAGTCTATTGTTGACAAATTGCATCTGTCGATGGATCCACATCCTCATCCATATTCACTTGGATGGAAGGATAGTGGTTCCTCCTCATAGATCACACATACATGCACTATGTCTTTTGCATTTGGTCCCAAATTCATTGATAAAGGTCACCTGTGATATGACCACTATAGATTGTTGTGGTTTGTTTCTAGGTAAACCCTATCAGTATGATAGGAAATCTCATTATGATGCCTTTAATAATACATATACACTGCAACAAGATAATAAGACATACTTAGTCAAATGTACTAAGAGCACCACAAATCTAGTACTCAGTTGTAGACAAGCACGTAAAGCAATCAATCATGCACAAGAGCTTGCATTAATTTTCATAAGGCCACAATCTGATGATTCTAAAGTAAAAGTCAATATATCCAAACCACATGCTACTCTTGAACAATTGTTATAGTCCTATTCACATGTGTTTCAAGAGTCTGAGACACTTCCCCCAAAATGAGAAATCAATCTAACTATTGACATTGTTCTTGTTGGTTCTTTTCCTAATGCCCCATTGTATTGACAATCCATTCTTTAGCTTAATGAAATCAAAAGGCAGATTCAATATTTATTGTCTAAAGGTTTCATTAAACCACCTACATCCCATTGTGCTTCACCAATTTTGCTTGTGATCAAGAAGGATGGAACTTGGCATCTTTGCATTAATTTTTGGGCATTAAACAAGATCACCATTAAAAATCATTATCCATTTCCACGCATTGATGAACTTTTGGATCAACTTTAAGGTGCCAAATTCTTCTCCAATATTGATCTAAAAAGTGGGTATCATCAGGTTAGAGTTCAGGTAGATGACACATGGAAGAAAACTATCAAGACTAAAATGGGTATTTTTGAGTGGCTTGTGACGTCATTTGGTATCCCTAATGCCCCTGCCACTTTCATGTGATTGATGCATGAGGTATTTCGTGATTGTTTGGAGAAATTTTTAATCATCTACTTAGATGATATCCTTGTCTTTTCTCACACTTGAAAAGTCCATCTTCAACCTTTGGAACATGTTCTTCATACTCTTTAGTAGAATAGTTTGTATGCCAACTTTCCTAAGTGTTTTTTTTGTTAGACATCCATTTCCTATCTTAGATTTATCATTGATGCACATGGCATTTAGGTAGATCCTATGAAAGTGGAATTTCTCAAGTGGCACACTCCTTCAAATCTCACTTAATTGAGGATTTTTCTTGGTCTTTCCAACTTCTACCATAAGTTCATCCTACATTACTCAGGCATTGTTGTACCTTTGTACCAATTGACAAAGACCAATGTTGCATTCAAGTGGACAGAAATCCATTCTCATGCTTTCAACACATTGAAAGAAAAATTATGTTCTACACCTATTCTTGTTCTACCAAATCTCGCATAGCCTTTTTAGATTGAGACATATGCTTCACAATATGTACTTAGAGCTGTTCTAAAGCAAAATGGCCATCCTGTGGCCTACCATTCAAAAACTTTCTCTGCTAATAAATAGAACTACTCCACATATGATAAGGAATTATATGCATTGGTCCAAGCCATCAATTACTAGGGACATTATCTTTTGGGAAAATAAATAATTGTCCATACTAATCACTTGCCTCTACAGTTTATTCAATCTTAGAACAAAATTGAAGAAGCTAGACATATGAAGTGGACTTCATATTTAAAATAGTTTCACTTGATCATCAAATATAAGAAGGAGAACACTAACAATGTTGCAAATTGTTTGAGTCATCCTCCTACAATACATGTTTTAACTATTGTGACCACTTCTCATTTGGGATTATAGACATGATCTTTTTAGTATGCTCAAGATCCTAATTTTGGCACTGCCTACACAAGTCTTCAGAATTCTTCAGCTTCCAACTTAACACCTTTTCAAGATTTTCATATCAAGGAAGGGTTGCTTTACAAGTTGGATAAAATTTTTGTCCCTCTAGATCATCATACTTCTCTTCTTAAGGAGGCACATTCTACTCTCTATAGTGGCCATTTTGACAAGAAGAAAACACTTCATCATTTGCAATGGTTCTTCTATTGGCCTCATATGAAATGAGATGTTCTTCATTTTCTCAAGAGATGTGTAGTTTGATGCCATTCCAAACCTCAACAGAAAGATGGCCTTGAGTATTCTTTTGCCTATTCCTTCCCATCCCTAGGAGAGCATTGACAGTTCGACACCATGATTATTTGTTTGTGGTTGTTTGTTGATTTAGCAAGATAGCTAAGTTCATCCCATGCTGTAAGACAAGTTCTACACATGACTTAGCCCAACTCTTCTTCGATTCTATTTGGAGATCTTTTGGTTTACCAACTAGAATTATTTCTGATCATGACTCATGTTTTGTGGGCCATTTTTGGCAATCTTTGTGGAAAATTTTGGGAGTTTCTCGCAACTTCTCGACTAGTTTTCATCCTTAGTCAGATGGTCAGACTAAAGTTGTGAATCACACTCTTATATAGAGTTTGAGGATTTATCATCATAGTTCTCTTTCCAAGTGGGATTTGAGCCTAACCCACATAGAGCATGCATACAACCAAGTAGTTCACTCATCCACAGGTCATTGACCTTTTGAGGCATATCTTAGTTTTCAGCCTTTGGTTCCATATTAGTTGCCCTGATCTTTGCCCTCTCCAACCACTATGCATATTCAGAAAGAGAAAGATAAGGCCCAAGACTTCATCCAACATTTGCAGAATCTTCAGTCCAAAGTGATTTAGATTCTTCAGAAGACTCAAGAAAAGAAGAAACAACTTATGGATCATCATCACGTTCCTCATAATTTTCAAGTTAGGGATAGAGTTTGGTTATACTTGGACATATGTTGTTTCTAGGAGAAAGCACATAGTAAGGTCAAGCCACTTTGCTATGGGCCTTACACTATTCTTTAGAACATGTCCAAAAATTCTTTGCGACTTAATCTTCCAACTCAGTTAGAAATCTATGATGTTGTCAATGTTAATCTTTTCAAGCACTACCATGAGTTGACACTAGAGACTGAGCTTCCTATCAGCCATCCTGTAGATGTTGTTCCTGATATTCAGCTTCCACTCAATTCTTTTGATTTTTTGATACAAAGACTCATCAGACCTGAGATGGTTCTACCACTTCCTACTTTGTTTCCAAGAAAGGTCAGCTTTCACATCAAGCTTGTTGGATCTCTCACCATCACCTATCTCATTATTTTCCTTCTCTTTTGAAAGCATTGGAGTCTAATGCCGATATTGTTGGAAGGAATGATGAGGATACATATGGTATAGGTTAGAGCATAGGATTTAAATTATTATTTTAATATTTGTTAGTTTTATCCTATATAAAAAGTCCAAAGCTAAAAGTAAAGGTTAGTTTCCTAGTTGTTAGGAGGTTAGTTTTATTTAGATAATCATTAATTAGTTTTCATAAGATAGAAAATTATTATTATCTCCACTTCACATTAAGATTTGGATGATATTCCAAATCCTTTAATTTAGGCATATTCATGCTTATATAATATTGTATTTTTCTCTTCACGTAGATATTAGAAATGTAATTTTGTAGTGTTAATATTATGTAGAGATTATTGTCTCATTTGTAGAATCTAATCTTTATTTTCTACTTTTTATTTGATTGTGATTCCATATGAATTGGACACCCGAATCAAAAGTTATGGCTCCCAAAAGTTGTGCTACCAATTTTAAAGTTGAAATTTATTTCTAGGTGGGAAAAAGGATAGTTGGGTTCATTTTGATATCCAAATGGGAGTTACACATTTCAAAGCAAGCCGACATTGGGGAAAATACACTAACTAGTTTTGGTGTGTATTTAAAGCCTATTTTGGAATAGTTTCAGGGGACAGTAATCGGAGGGAGTGATTGGCAAGTCATGTTCATGCAAATCAAGAGGTCAGATAGATATTAGAAGGCTCTGTAAGTCAGATATTTCTATTGTAAGACAATCCATGTTGCTACAATAAGCGAGCATATGACCCTAGAAATCATATTTCAGATTTGTAGCCTTTTATAAGCAAGTTTAATGAAGAAAATCTAAATCAATTCGCAAATTGTTTAGCTAATCTTTCTTGAGATCTTGTTCTTGTCTATTTGAAATCTATAAATTGTTGTTGTATGTGTTTTGGGTGGAGTCCACCCTCATCATATTCCCTCTGCCATCATCATTGACAACAACAAATCCTTCAAAAACTATGAAGTGCATGCTCTTTGTGACCAATTCCACATCAAGCACAAGTTGTCCACTCCCTATTACCCATAAGGTAATGGCTAAGCTAAGGCATCAAACAAAACCCTCTTTAAAATCCTCAAGAATATCATTAATGACGTCGGTCATGACTAGCACCTTCATCTCAATCCCACCCTATGGGCATATCACACTAGCATCCGCACCCCTACAAGTGAAACTTCATATTCCCTTGTCTTTGGAGTTGAATCCCTCTTTCCTATCAAGGTCAAGCTACCATCCTTGTGAATTTCCTTGCATGATCTCATCACAAAAGAAGAACACTGAGTGGCATGGCTCCATGAGCTTGAACTTCTGGGTGAATACCAAATCAATGCATTGAATCACCTCAAATCTTATCAAAATAAGTTGCCCCATAGTTACAACAATCAGGTTTGTATCAAATAATTTGAAATAGGTGATCTTGTCCTCAAGGATAACCAAAAGAATACCAATTAGAATTGGGATAAAAAGGGCAAGTTTGAGCCAAATTGGTTGGGCCCATACATAATCATTGCCAAATCTGGATCAAGAGCATGCAAGCTAGCTACTTCAAATGGCCAAGAATTGGATGAGCCTATGAATATTGTGCACCTCAAGAAATTTAATGCCTAAGGAGGTTTTACCCATTGTCAAAAACTCAAAAATAATCCAAAAATATAAAAAAAAAAAATTTTAAAAATAAAAAAAGTAAAGAGAAATAATTTCATCCAATGGTGAAAACCATTTCTATGACACCTTGGGAAAGTACCCTAATGAAAACCTAGAAAACAAGCATCATGCATAGCATTAGCCCACCCTCATCTATAAGCACTCATCCCCTTCCATCCCACCTACATGGTTCCCTTCATTCATCCACCTCTTAACCTTAGGTTGTCCTCTCAAAGATAGTCACCTTCTCCTACCATATCTCCCTTCACCCCTCTTTCATATCCCAACTCCACTTTCATAAAACATCATTCCCTCTTCCCCCTTCATCAATATTTCTCAACCAATGACCTTACATCCCCCTCCACTCATCTCATTTCACTTCTTCCCATCAATCAATTGGAGGCATCTCCTTGTTGACTCACGCTTGAGAAAGGGAGTTTGAGTACATGCTCCTCTCGTGGCATGATCCTAGACCTACCCCCACATAGTTACCTAACCACTGGCTACTTCCCCTTACCCTATCCTCCCACTTTCATCCTCCCCTAGCCACTTCCCCTTCCTTCCCCATCATGGTGATGGCCCTATTGGGGCAACATGTGTCATCACTACTCCTTGTTGGGAACTCAACCCACAACCCTTCCCCTCCTCCTATACCCAACCCACCTATTGGGACTAAAATTCCCAAGCTACTTTTTTGGCAAATATCAAGTTTCAATCATCTAAAGATTTCAATATATGAGCATATATGGAAAGATCCACAGTTGTTTTCAAGAAGAAATTAATAATTGATTTGATAGAAATATTTGGATTTGATCTATTCTGATTCCTAAAGACTTAATATAACATGGTTGAAGTGCTCATTAAAGATGAACCGTAAACAAGGAAGTGAAAAATTATGAACCTTGTTGAAAATAGTAGAAAAATGGCATTAAGTACCAGAGCTGAATATGGGTGAATTCCTTGTTGAAAATGAATAGGAGTTGCTTTTGAACCATGTTAAAATTCCCTGTATTTTGCAAGTTATGAGTGTTTTGGTAAAATGTACAAGGGGAGTGTTTATGAATTGCATATACAAGTCTGTTTGTATATCGGGTTGCATATACAAGGTTTACATACAAGTCACTCATATACAAAGTTGTTTGCATATGCAAAGTCATTATGAGTCGTAAAAATGGGTTGTCGGGTTTATTAAATTTTTATACTTGTATGCATTTCGATGACACATTTTTCATACATACAAGTCGAGCCCGAAACAATTCAGAGTTTAAATGTATAATCGGCTGGGTCCATCAGATGTATGTTTTTCTTGTATGTTGGGTAAATTAAAAACATACAAAGTGGATATGCAAAGTCCATGTGCAAAGCACGAAACTGAAAGTTTATGAAATAGGGAAAAGTCAATGTATGTTTTGGGCTTTGTATATACGAAACCAATATACATTCCACCATATGCAAGCCGCGGACCCAACAGAAGTCAAAGTTTAAATGAATGAGTCAATTAAGTCTGATGTATGCATTTTATCTTTGTATGTTAGGCAAAAGTGGAACATAAAAAGAAAAATATACAAGGCTTTTATACATTGCGGTACATACAATGGGAATATGCAATGTCGGAACTGAAATGATTGTGAAATAACAATAAGTCATTGTATATTTCACGCATTGTATGTATCGGTACATATATTGCCAGACATACAATGCGGATTTTAGGGAAGATTAAAATCTGATGTAAATGATGTATCGTGACTCAATGTATATCAGAATATACATTGCATTTTATGCAAGCCGGACCTGAAAAGTTTGTGAAATAGGGAAAATCTGTTGTATGTTTGTGCTTTGTATCTATCTGACATACATTGCTGATATACAATGCATTACATACAAGTGGCAGAACCGAAAGGTTAGTTAAAAGAGTTAAGTGCTTGTATATTTAGTTCCTTGTATGTTTTCGAACATACATTCTTAAAGATACAAGCGATAGATACAAAAGGATATACAAGAATCGGATGTGAAGGAAAAGTTCAATATTAGAAACTCCTTGTATGTTTTAGCGAGTGTATGTTTGCAATGAGCATATCCAATGTACAAAGAAATTGAAAGCATCAAAAGGGAAGGTATGTATGGGTCGTTTGTATATGTGCTCATACAAGAAGATATACAAGCGAAAGATACAAGGATGTACACAAAGTGAAAAGGTAGGAAATTTTTGGATCAACCTGACTGTGAGGTTACACCAACAAAGGAAACCCTAAAATGACATTAAAATCAGAATGGTTAAGATATCTTTCTAACAGTTAAAATATTTGTTTTTTGCAGGATATACACAGCAGCGATCAAGTTGTATAAACACTGGTGAAAGGATCTTAAGAAACTGATAAATTGTCAATAAGGGAAGTAATTATTTGAGTAAATATATATGTTTAAATAAATTTGTTTTGATCATTTGATCAGAGACTAATTTGTGTTTTATCTAGTCTTTTTAGGAATAATAAAACCCTCGAAGGATATTAAGCATAATTACAACTAAAGATTTTGTTCGACCTTGAAATGGTTATCCATTTGATTTCAGTTATCAACCATCACAACTATTGTAACTGGTCTGAAGCTTGTATGCCTCTCTTTATAAGAGATGAACAAGACTAGGAGAGGATATAGAATAGAGGATAGAATAGGGGAGAGATTACAGAGTAGAACAGGGGATACTATAGATTAGATTTGAATGGCAATGCTAGTTCACTTTTAATATATTTTATTTCTGGTAGACCATGTGCAAGCATTCTCTGATGAAGTCAAGTTTGTAAGCATGAAGCAGTGACTGCAGATTTCGGTATCAACTATCTGTTTAATTTATTCAATTATATGACTCTCTCCTTTCAAGGTTTTCTCTGTTATTCAATTTGAGTTGTCAAGTATACCTTCAAGTTGTCTATACACATTTGCTATTATAGTGTGATAAGATTAACTGGTTTCTATTTTCAAAATTAAATCCTTTAAATTTATCACAGTAACTCAGAAGACATTGTCATGAATCTGTAAGAAGAGTCATATAGTTAGGGTTTGTATTCTATCTCCAGTTTTTGATAAATCTGTTACAATTGTAGTATTATTCTAATAGGTTCCTTCAAGCAACGATTAAATCCTTTTAGATGAATGCAGGTAATATTTTTCCAATTGGATATATGTAAGTATGGAATACTAACTATTTCCTTGCAGGGTTCTACAAGTTACATACCTATTCTTTCATGCCAGATAGTTCAAGTTTTTACCAAACAAACAGTCATTTATTTCATGATCATACTGACTCTATATTAAATAAGGCACTGGTCTAGTATTTTCATTATCACTTATACAAATTCATTTTAGATTTACTTAGTTAGGTTGCATTTTTTTTTAGCATTACAATCTAGATTATTTAGAATTAACTTGCTATCTTTTTATCTATTCTATAATTTGTGCCATTATCAATAGTTAGATTAATTTTGATTAAAGTAGTGATCATCTTTTTATCTTCTTTATTAATTAGAGGTTTACCCACCTGGGTCTAGTAGAGCCTGAAGTGAAGGGGGTTTAGCCATATCTACCCCTTGTCAGTTAGCCAAAAATGTCAAGAGAGCCTGGCACCCTCTTAGGGTTAACGACCTGCATTTTTGAGACCTAACAGAATTGGCGACTCTACTGGGGAGTCAAGTGAAAGTATTAACTGGAGATTCTGAAGTTTTTCCCATCCAAGTCATAATAGAATTGGTGACTCTATTGGGGAAAAATTATAGAAGAACCTGGTGCTAGACCATGTTATTAGAGTCAGAGAATTGAAAGGCATAACTCTGCTGGTGGAAGGAAAAACCCAGAAGATTGATTAGTCCTCTAAATAGAGGTGGTAACTCTACACTAAAATTAAATTTCTTTTTTGATAAAAGTGTCATAATGGATGGTAGGAGATCTAAAGCTGATGGTAAAAAATTACAATCATCCCTACCTTTAAGGGTTCCTACTAAGAAGACTAGGATATCAAGTCAGTCCCATAGTAATAATAACCAAATCCCTCCTGAGAATACAAGTCCTCTTGGCCAAAATTATACAATATATACTTCCCCATTCCATGATGAAGGTGATAATCCCAAGACACTAACAGATAATCATAATGATATTTTCAATCGGGAAGCACAGCCACAAAGGACCGATGAGATAGAAAATCAGGGTGCAGAAAATCATGAACATATAAGTGATCAAGCTATCATAGACTATGACTATATGACTGACCATGAACTTGCTTTACATTTAGAATATCAAGAGAAAAGACTAAAAAATAGACAACAAATGATACAAATCAATAAATATATGGCCCTTTTAGATCTTAAGGTGCGAAATTCAACTATGTGCCCCCACACAAAAAAAATAACAATATTAATCCACATGGAATGCCTTAGAATACTACCACTGTTGGAAACATTAGGGCACCCCATAATACATACAATAATCCTCCTCTACAAAATAGGCAAATGCAAAGACCTCCACCTGTAAATACTGGGAATGTTCACCAACAACATCCATCGCCAGGGCATAGACTTAACAATCAACAACCGCGACCTCCCCCACAATAGAATATGTATCATCAGCAATATGCCCAACCCAATATGCATCCACAACCTCCATTTGGATTCTAATATTATCCGCCATACCCAAATATACCACCTCCTAATCCTACGAGTGTGACCAGACAATTTTATTTGAATGGATATCAGTTATATCCTTATCCCATGGATAATAGTTGGAGGAAAAATGTGCCTAAGTTTACAGGAAGCAGTGAATTGACTGCTGAAGAACATATCAAAAGATTCAATGCTTTTATACAGGACATTCATAATGAATATGAAGATATAAAAATGAAACTGTTTATGATATCTCTTACTAATGAAGCAAGAGACTGGGTAAATAGCTTACCAGATGGTTCAATATATTCCTTAACAGACTTCCACAATCAATTTTTAGAATAATTTGGAAATCAATGTGCCCCAGAATTTGCTCTTCATGAACTAATAACTTGATAGACTTAGGGCACACAACTAAGAGGGGGGGTGAATCAGTTGTACAAAACTTTCTTCCAATTAAACACTTAACTCCACTTTGCAATTAGCAGTATAGTAATAAATCAATCATGGAAACACAGTGCAACAAATCAAGAGCAGAAACACATCAACACAAGAGACACCAAGATTTTGACGTGGAAAACCCAGTTAAGGGAAAAACCACGGGGTGATTAACCCAAGATTGTATTCTTTGTTAGAAGAATAGAAAGAACAAAATGGCACATGCCAATTAGGGCTCACTGGCCGAGCACACTACTCACAAGAGGCTCACTGCCTACAAGAGACACACTATCTACAAAGAAATAAGTATCACATACATGATTTGGAGAATAGCATCTTCACCATGCTTGAATCAGTTCCATTTAAGCCCAATACTTCTGCTCTGCCTTTTGCTCTCCTCATTACCACACACTCATCTCAACAAGGACAACTTTGAAATGACTTCGCAATCCTTTATTTATACAAGACATCAACTTAGGAATAATCATTTAAGTTAGCAAACATCAACAAGAACATTCACAGGATGTGTAACTCATCCGATTGGCCAATCTCAGGAAGAACACCATCATCTGGAAGTTATTCCTCAATTGCAAGCTCTAACTTCAATGTGAACCACCAATATGAACTGGACACGATCCAAAGACCTCCACAAGCTTTCCTAAATCACCAAGAACATCCATACTTCATCTGCTTACTGAAATCCTTCTCCCCTTCATCTGGAACATCAAGAACACATTTTTTCATTACTATCACAAAGGAATAAATGCTTGCAGACCTTCAAATGATGAGCCAATAGATTTGATACTTCACAAAGATTTCCTCAACACTCCCTCAAATCTGTAGAACAAGATAATGCATTTCTGGATCTCATCGAACCTATCTGTATCACTCTATCACCACTGAATATCTGCTAGAACCAGTTTAACTTGAGTGGCCACAACTTCTTCAGATCTTCATGCGGACCTCTAAAATCTCTACTGGACCACCTTAAGACACATATCTACAAACCCTTTAAATTGCATCTTCTGTTCCGCATCCTATCTTGTACTTTTACCTTACTATCATCACTGTTCTTCACTGTTCCTGATTGAGACTAATTTTATCAATATCCTTAGCACACAGCTCATCCAATCCTTATCATTAATGCAACAGGAGTATGTTGACATCAATGACAACACCAGTTAGGCCCATACTTGTAACAATCTCCCCCTTTATCATTGATGGCAACATATGATGTGAAAAACGGTTTTAACCATCAAGACGAGAACTTCTCCTTACTGTCACAACTCCCCCTATCAACAACAACCATTCACATGTCTTCTCTCCCTTTACTGCTCCCCCTTTGATTAGCAACCACTTGTTTTTCACATGTCTTCTCTCCCCCTTTGACATCAATGACAAAGGGCACATACTTGCAATTCCACCGCTTCAGAATCATACCTACTGCTCCCCTTGAGTAGCAGCTTCCCAACATCAATCTAGATCACAAGATGTGACTGTGATACCTACCAGACTGATGCACATTAGTGCACCTTAGTTCATCACTGGAGGGGCAATAACCCCTAACTTCTCCATGAGAAACTCAAAAGAGTCCTTAGGTGGAGGTTTAGTAAAGATGTCTGCAATCTGATCCTTGGAGGGCACAAACTCCAATCTGACTTCATTCTTGTTCACTTGCTCTCTCAAAAAATGAAACTTGATGGATATGTGTTTAGTCTTTGAATGCAACACCAGTTTCTTAGATATATTTATTGCACTTGAATTATCATAGAAGACTGTGATAGGTTCCTCGTACTCCACTTTGATATCTCTTAGCATCTGCTTCATCCACAAAACTTGAGTGCAACTACCTGCTGCTGAAATATATTCAACTTCAGTTGTAGACAGAGATATTTCCTCTTGTTTCTTGTTTATCCAAGAAACCAATCTCTTCCCCAAAAATAATGCTCCACCATTGGTATTCTTCTGATCATCCACATCTCCTGCCCAATCCACATCTGTATATGCATGAAGAGAGAAATCATGATCTCTAGGATACCACAAACCATACTCAACTATCCCTTTTAGATATCTAAAAATCCTCTTGATTGCCATGACATGAGATTCTCTAGGAGCAGCCTGGAATCTAGCAACAAGACCAACAACCTACATAATGTCACCCCTGCTACTTATGCCTCTCGAACTGGCCCTCATTTAGCAAACCTCTGCTTCTCTCCCTTCCGGACCGGCTTCCCCTGGATCTGGCGGATACTCAGTGAATGGATTTGGATCCGCGAGGTACACACCTGATGGGGCGCACAATAATTCTCCAATCGGGTATTCTAGCCGGAATTAGAAACCTAGATAACAACAATTATCTATCCGCTGAATTATCTGCTTATCCAAGCACACAACCACCCCAACCATTCAACCCCTGGATTAGAAAGGGATACAACATAGGGCCAAGCATTAGAAAGGGATAGATGAGAGGTTAGGCGCCAATGAACCCCACCTCTCACAAACCACACTAGCAGGAGGATTGACTCGGAATCACGCCTCAACTAATCTCATCTCATAACCCCCGCCTTCCTCCAAGCTCTTCTTCCCAAGGGGCCCAGGTACACAACCAGCCCAGCTACCAGGAACATCGCTTCAAACGCACCTCCCACACAAGGTCACTCTGGTCTTGCTTTACAGAAATCTAGGGTGCCTACTATACAATAGGAACGCTTCGCCCCCACTGACATCCAGTCTTTATTCCAGCCCCCCACCCCAACTTTTCATTAACCGGGAAACCGGGAACCCCAACCGCCCCCCCCTCCCCTTTATTATTGTAGGACCCCAAAGAAGGCGGGTCCTACTCTCTAAGGGTGACCATCCCATTACCCATTTTGGAGACTCTTCCCTACTAATATTTAGCCAAGGAATCTATCGACTCACCCACCACTATACATTTCCCCTTGCCCAGTCAGGAATACACCACAAGGAATAAGCCGCTTTCAAACACCCTAATGCCCTACAACCTACCGAGGACCACCCCTACCCAAGGGGCGGCGGTGGGTCCCCGTGGTCATTCAGCGGGAATCCAGCTCCCAGCAATTAGAAGGATTCAGCAAGCCTGGATCCAGCCATCGATTGAGGGACAACACAGGGAGGCAGCAATCCAATTATCCCAATAACCTGCCCCCGGAGGCTCACATTGGGTTCAATCACCTCGGGGCGGGCCTTCATCAGCTCGCTATAGTCCAGGTGCCATTAATTATTCTCAGGATTGCATTCTGGTCTACTTTGAGTGAGATACAACAGTCCTCCAATCATTGACCTATACTTTGTTTGATTAGCCTTAGGAGAGTCATCATCTTTGCTCAACTTACATCCAGTTGCCATGGGAGTATTCATTGGTTTTGAGTCTGCCATCCCAAATTTCTTCAATAATTCTTTCACATATTTGGTCTAAGAAATGAAGATTCCTTTCTTTGTTTGAGTGATTTGTAGACCCAAGAAAAAATTCATTTCACCTAGCATGGACATCTCAAACTCACTTTTCATTGGATTTGCAAAAGTTTTACACATACTATCTCTTCCTCTAAAGATGATATCATCAAAAAAAACTTCAACAATCAAGATGTTTTCATGATCAATTTTGAAATATAAATTACTATCAGCAGTACCTTTGTTGAAACCGATCTTCAAAAGATAATTATCCAATCTTTCATACTAGGCTCTTGGGGCTTGCTTCAGTCCATATAGTGCCTTCTTCAACTTGCAGACCATATCACCATGATCAAACAATTGAAATCCATCTGGTTGCTCAATGTACACTTCTTCTTCCAAGTCACCATTTAGGAAGGCAGACTTGACATCCATCTGATACACCTTGAAATCCTTAAAGGTGGCAAATGCAAGAAATAATCTGACTACTTCAATTCTTGCCACCAAAGCAAAAGTTTCTTCAAAATCAACTCCTATTTGAGAGTAACCCTTGCAGACCAATCTGGCTTTATTTTTCATTACTTCACCAACTTCATTTAGTTTGTTCCAGAAGACTCATTTGGTTCCAATCACATTCTTGTTTCTAGGTCTGGGAACAAGATCCCAAGTGTGATTTTTCTCAATTTACATCAGCTCTTCCTCCATTGCTTTAGTTGAGTTTTCATCATTGCAAGCTTCATTCACTGACTTAGATTTAATCTTTGAAATCAGACAATACTCTTCTGAATCTTGAGCAATTCTTCTTCTTGTTTGTACTCCTTTACTTTTATCACCTATGATTTGATCTTCAGAGTGGTTCAGTCTTACATACCTGGGAACTTTGGAAATTTCTTGCACTTCTGATTCTTGATCAGGCTCATTAAAACTCAACTATTCTTCCTGATTTACCAGATAAGTTTGGATCTGACTTACAGAGGAGGCTTGAGCTCCTTGAATCAGAACACCATTCTAATCATCTTCATCATATTCATAAAACCTTGAGGGTTTCTCAATTCCCTCATCAACCTTCACATTTGTGCTTTCTATCATCTTTCTCAGTCTCTTGTTATAACACCGGTATGCTTTGCTTTGAGTAGAGTAACCCAAGAATATTCCTTCATCACTTCTAGCATCAAACTTCCCTAGATCTTCATCTCTTTTAATGTAACATTTGCTACCAAAAAATCTAAAATACCTCACAGTAGGAGTGATGCCAAACCAAATTTCATAAGGAGTCTTATCGGTATTGCTTCTGATTTGAACTCGATTGAGAGTATAGACTACAGTGCTAATAGATTCTCTCCAATAGATCTGAGGAACATTTACTTCCATCATCATGGTTCTAGATGCTTCTTGGATGGTCTAGTTCTTTCTCTCCACTACTCCATTCTGCTGTGGAGTCCTAGGAGTAGACAACTGTCTCTTTATTCCATGTTTCTCACAGAACTCTATGAACTCACCGGATGTGAATTCTCCACCTCTATCAGACCTCAGACACTTCAATTTTAATCCGGTTTCATTCTCTACCAAAGCCTTGAATATTTGGAATTTCTCAAGAGCTTCTGATTTCTCTTTTAGAAAGGTTACCCACATCATCTGGGAATAGTCATCAATTAGTAGCATGAAGTATCTATCACCTTGAATACTCTTGATTCTTGCCAGACTACAAAGATTAGAATGAACTAAGTCCAATAATCTGGTAGAAGATAGTTCCTTACTCTTAAATGCGACTCTGCTCAACTTGCCCAACTGACATTCTTTGCACAAGCTATTAGTAGGTTTCACCAATTTTGGAAGATCTCTTACAGCCTGAGTATTGCTTATCTTGATGATATTATCAAAATTCACATGACACATCCTCCTATGCCATAACCAACTCTAATCAACTTGAACAAATAAGCAACTCTTATTAGTACCAACCAAATGAAAGATATTACCTTATGTTTGAGTACCGGATGCAATCTCTGTTCCAGAACTTATAAAGATCTTACATTTTCCATTCTTAAACTGGAGAACATAGCCTTTGTCCACCAACTGTCCAACACTGAGAAGATTGTGTTTCAAACCTTCAACATACAGTACATTACCAATTTTGTTCCTTCCATCAAGAGAAATAGTTCCTCTACCTCTAATTCTACCAGTAGAATTATCACCAAACTTTACCACTCCTTCATACCTTTCCAAATCTATGAACTTATTTTTGTCACCTATCATATGGTGAGAGCAACCATTGTCAATGACCCAATCATCCTTCTCTTCAACTTGGGCAGCCAGAGCTAATTCCACAGTCCTATGATTGACAGATACAGAGGACATTGGATCTTCTTCCTTGATGGCAATGAACACCTATTCATTTCTGGATTTGTTTCCTATCTCTGATTCATCATCTGTTACTCCTTCATTATCATCATCTTCATGTACATAGTAACAGTTCTTTTGGAACCTTGGCTTGTTAGGATTTTGCCTTGAAAACCTTTCCGGACACCTTGAGGTAAAATGACCAATCTTATTACAGTTAAAACACTTAAAAGGCAATTTTCCTTCATACTTACCGGATCCTCTTGGCAACCTCTTTGCAATAAGGGCTTCAAGTTGAGCAGTTTCTACTTCTTCTTCTAGGTCTTTTTCTTGCTTTTTCATACCATGACATTTTCCTTGATGAGTTCTCTTCCAGATCAAACCTTTGTTTACCTTTTACAGAGGCACTGGCTTTGAAAGTAGATTCAGTCTTGGGGGGGTCATCTCCAAACTCTGTCATTTCAAATGCAGCCAATTTGCTAGCCAATTGATCTCTTGTGACAGTTGTATGGGCTCTAAATTCTTCAATGGCGACAACCTTGATTTTGTAAGAAGCGGGTAGGGATCTAAGAATTTTGCCAACAATCTCATTTTCATCCAGGACTCCACCAGCATTTCTAATTCCACAAACAATCTCATTTACTCTTGGCATAAAAGTAGTGATATTTTCATCATATCTCATCTTCAAATTTTCAAATTTCCCTTTCAAACTCTGTAACCTTGCACATTTAACATACTTGTCTCCTTCATGCCAAAGTTCCAATTTTTGCCAGATCTCAAAAGCAGTTGGTAGGTCAATAACATTTGAGAGCTCTGAATCAAATAATGCGCTTAGAAGAGCCTCTATAGTCCACAGATTATTTTCAGCATCTGTGATTTCATTTTGGGTTTTTGGACCACCCTGTGGAGGTGTATACTATGTTGTAGCCATGGTCCAGTACACCATTCCCATACATTGCAAGTGACACTTCATGCAACCTTTCCAAAGATTAAAATTGGTTCCATCAAACTTTAGACTATCCTTCTTGTAAGACGACATCCTAGATCTCCTCAAGCGGTTAAAGTCCTTTTAGAGGAACTTGGCTCTGATACCAATTGTTAGACTTAGGGCACACAACTGAGAGGGGGGGTGAATTAGTTGTACAAAATTTTCTTCCAATTAAACACTTAACTCCACTTTGCAATTAGCAGTATAGTAATAAATCAATCATGGAAACACAATGCAACAAATCAAGAGTAGAAACACATCAACACATGAGACACCAAGATTTTGACGTGGAAAACCCGGTTAAGGGAAAAACCATGAGGTGATTAACCCAAGATTGTATTCTTTGTTAGAAGAATAGAAAGAACAAAATGGCATATGCCAATTAGGGCTCACTTCCTACAAGAGACACACTGTCTACAAAGAAATAAGTATCACATACATGAACTAGAGAATAGCATCTTCACCATGCTTGAATCAGTTCCATTTAAGCCCAACCCTTCTGCTCTACCTTTCTCTCTCCTCCTCGTTACCACACACTCATCTCAACAAGGACAACTTTGAAATGACTTTGTAATCCTTTATTTATACAAGACATCAACTTAGGAATGATCATCTAAGTCAGCAAACATTAACAAGAACATCTGTAGGATGTGTAACTCATCCAGTCAGCTAATCTCAGGAAGAACACCATCATCTAGAAGTTATTCCTCAATTGCGAGCTCCAACTTCAATATGGACCACCAACACAAACTGGACATGATCCAAAGACCTCCACAAGCTTTCCTAAATCACCAAGAACATCCATACTTCATCTACTTACTGAAATCCTTCTCCCCTTCATTCAAAACCTCAAGAACACATTCTGTCATTACTGTCACAAAGGAATAGATGCTTGTGGACCTTCAAACCACAAGCCAATAGAGTTGATACTTCACAAAGAATTCCTCAACACTCCCTCAAATCTGTAGAATAGGATAATGCATTTCTGGATCTCACCAGACCTATCTATATCACTCTGTCACCATTGAATATCTGCCAGAACTAGTTTTACTTGAGCGGCCACAACTTCTTCAGATCTTCATGTGGACATCTGAAATCTCTATTGGACCACCTTAAGACACATATCTACAAACCCTTTAAACCGCATCTTTTGATCCGCATCCTATCTTGGACTTTTACCTTACTGTCATCACTTTTCCTGATTGAGACTAATTTTCTCAATATCCTCAGCACATAGCTCATCCAATCCTTATCATTAATGCAACAGGAGTATGTTGACATCAATGACAACACCAGTTAGACCCATATTTGCAACATAACTATTCAAAAGTATCAAAATGAACAGGTGTATGATTTTAATTTGAGATTCACTAAACTATATAACAAGGTCCCACAAGAATCCAAATTGAACAACCAAGCAGCCCTTAGCATATATTTGAAAGCATTCAACCCGAAGACAGGTTATGAACTTAGGGGCAAAAGTCCTAGAACCTTGGCAGAGGCATAAAAAATGGCTTTCACTATTGAAAACAATAAAAAGGTTGCTGGGATGATCGAAAAAAGAGATAATATAAGAGTTCTTCAAAATCATAATCCTCCTGCAAACAAGCAAGAATACTCACATAAGAATGAAAGACCAAGACTCCATGATATGCCATATCATATGAACTGGAAAGATGGAAAGCTCGTGGATACTAACAGGAGACATAACTATGGAAAAGACACCCCTGACCCTTTGAAGAAAAGTGGAGTCAATGTGATAGAAAATAATCCATGTTGTACGCCATGTAATTTACCACTCTCCTGATTATTATGTGGTAGCACAATCAATACAAAAAGATAAGATATCTTATAACCCTAAGATGGAGCATCATACTATAAATATGTTGGGTGTCACACCTTTCACAGTTGAAGAAGATTATTCATCCAATGAAGAAGTAGGGTATGAATATGATGTGGGAGCACAAAAATACAATGTGAACATAGGAGAACAAGTATTTTCCAACCATGAAGAAGACTTAGGAAATTGTGGATATGACCTAAATTCAGCACAAAGTTACAATTGGCAAAAACCTTCTGAAGAAGACAGAAGAGTCTTAACATTAGTTGTGGTAGCACAAGCCAAAAATAGCTATAATCTAAGAAACAGAACAGTGAATGCTGAACAAAGAACTCCCAGAAGTATATTTATAAAAAATCAAACTTCCGGTAAAAATGATAAAAGTAAAGCTAAGAAAACACCTCATGATATACCCCCTATTGACACACTGAACAAAAGGAAGGACAACACAAAAATTGAGGAAAAGGGGCAAGTAAAAGTTGATAGGTTGGAACTAAACATAAATCCCTCATTTGATATTGCTCAAGTTGTTTCTCAAATGAAAGTATTTGTGCCACTTCTAGAAATGATGAAGGTAGAAAAATATAAAAATATAGTGGTGAAGATGATATCAAATGTATCAGACAAAAGACCCGAACAACATAGTTCTAAAATAAATACTCAACAAGAATCTATCAAAATACCTGAGGTATACCTGGGTGAAACACTAATGAAAAATCCATCTCAAATAGATCCATTCTATATTACCTTGCTGATAAATAACAAATTAGTCAAGAATTGTATGCTTGGTTCAGGAGTAGCAGTAAACATAATGCCCATGGCTATTATGAAAGAGTTAGGAATGTGGGTGGATACTACATTCGGTAAATGTTATGCAATGGATAACAGATCTGTCCCTGTTGTTGGAATCATGAGAGATGTTGAGATAAAATTAGCATCCCATCCTAAAGCCTCTTATAAAATTGACATCACTATGGTAGATATCCCACCTAACTATGGAATGTTGTTATCTAGACAATGGACTGCCATGGTAGGAGGAAGTGTGCAATTAGATTTATCTTATGCTACTATCCCATTGTGAACACAGGCAATTAAACTCTATAGGGAGCCAAGGTATGAAGACATTATAGAGAAAATTAATCCAAATCAAATGATTTGTTTTTGTGACATAGACTTTAGTACATTCAAGGTGGAAGAATAGTCTAAATTGCATAATACAAACCCAATTTACTACAAAGCCAAAATTGATGAAAATGAAGTATAGACCATGTACTTCGATGGCGCATGTAGTAAGGCGGGAAATGGAGCCAGGGTGTTGTTTATATCACCATCAGGAAAAACATTCAAGTATTCTTTTTTCTCTGAATTTTGAGTGCACAAATAACATAGCTAAATATGAAGCACCTTTAATTGGGCTAAACATTGCTAGAAAACACAAAATCAAATTGTTATCAGTGTATGGAGATTCTGAATTGATTATTTCACAAGTCAAAGGTAAATATTCCTCAAAAAACAAAAGACTAAAACAATACAGAAATGCAGTCCTGGATGATATAGAATTGTTTGATACTTTTTCAATAAGTTGGATAGATAGGTCAAAAAATATAATGGTTGACTTCCTTGCAAATATAGCTTTGAAGAGGGATGACATTACCTTGACAGGTATTTCAGATGTTGAGCTCAAAACTAGACCAACTATCCCAGACAACATATATAACTGGCAGGTTTTTGATAGTGATGCTGATTCACTCAAATTTTTGCACTGTATAGATCAGTATGAGAATCAAGAGATTGATCTTAATGCTTTTGTTGAGAAGAATGATGGTAAAGAGACTTTATTTGGGAAAGAAATTGTCCAGCTTAAAACAAATAAAATTCCAAAGGGCTTAGTAGCATTAGAAAGAGTTTTTGATGCAAATGATCAATCCATTACCAAAGAAGTAGCAATAAAGGAGGAGGATGTGGAAGAAATAAATTTGGGAACTGAATTGTCACCTAAAAAGGTCTACATTGGAAAGAAAATAACCCCTACAATCAGAAGCATGTTAATTACATTATTGAGAAAATATAAACATGTGTTTGTCTGGTCTTATGATGATCTTAAAGCATATAGGGAAGATTTGTTCCAACACGAAATTCCACTTAAATCTGATGCTAAACCCTATGGACAAAAAAAAAGACCCATCAACCTCATGTTAGAACCTAAAATACATGAGGAACTTATAAAGCTCAGGGAAGCTGGCATAATTAAACCTATTAGGCATTCATCCTGGGTCTCAAATTTAGTTCCTATTAGGAAGAAGAATGGAGATATTAGACTTTGTGTCAACTTTAGAAATTTAAATATTTCTTCCTTAAAAGATAATTATTCATTACCCAATATGGAAACTTTACTACAGAGAGTTACTGGTTGTGAGTTATTATCCATGATGGATGGGTTCTCTAGATACAACCAAGTAAAGGTTAAAGAATCTGAATAATACAAAACAACCTTTACAACCCCTTGGGGAACTTATGTATACGTGAGAATACCATTTGGCCTTACAAATGCTAGAGCCACATTCCAGAGGGCAATGGACGTTGCTTTTGTAGGTCTAATAAATGATATCATGGTTGTATATCAGGACGACCTTACTGCATACTCGAAAAAGGCTGAAGATCATGTGAATCACCTTGAGAAGATATTTATCAGAGCATTAGAATATGGTGTTTCCTTGAACCCCAAAAAATGCAAATTTGCAGTTTTAGAGGGGAAATTACTTGGGCACATAGTATCCAAAGATGGAGTTAGGATTGATCCTGAGAGAATAGAGGCAATAGACAAAGTTCCTATCCCAAGGACAGTCAAGGCTATACAATCATTCTTTGGACAAATAAACTTTGTGAGAAGGTTTATACCAAACTTTGCAGAAATAATTAACCCCATATCTAGAATGTTGAAGAAAAATGCAAAGGTCAATTGGACAGATGAATGCATAGAAGCTTTTGCATCCATAAAAAGAGAAATTAAAGAAGCTCTAGTGCTAAAGTCTCCCAATTTTAGTAAGCCTTTCCAGATCTTTTCCTTTGCATCTTTTCATACAATAGCAACAGTTATGTTACAAAAGAATAATGAGGGTTATGAGCAGCCTGTTTCTTTTTTTAGTAAATCACTCCAACATGCAGAACTAACTATGATATCACAGAAAAACAAGCTTATGCATTGGTGAAAGCTATCAAGGCATTTAGACCTTACTTGGTTGGGGCTAAGGTGATAGCTTATGTGCCAAATGTAGCAGTCAAAGATGTGTTCATGCAGAATGAAGTAACTGGGAAGAGATGTAGGTGGATAAATCGACTTCAGGAATTTGATGTAGAAATTCAAATCACAAAACTAGTAAGGGGACAAGGGTTAGCAAAACTACTGACTAAAACAAATCTTGAGGCTGCCCAAGTATGTAATATTGAAAATGAATAGGACATGATAACAAGTATTGAGAAGACTCCTTGGTATACTGACATAGTGTATTACCTCAAGCACGTGAAATGCCCTAATGGATTTGATGATAATAAGAAAAGAACTCTAAAATTGCATGCTTCTAAATATGTGCTTATAGAAAGAGATCTTTTTTGGAAAAATAATGATGGTATCTTATTGTTTTCTCTAGATGAAGAGCAAGCTAAATCTACTTTGAAAGAGATGCATTAGGGAGTGTGGTGGCCATTTCTCAGCTAAAACCACAGTACACAAGATATTAAGGGTTGGTTATTATTGGCCCAAGGTCTTCAATGATGCTTATAATTTTACTAGGAAATATAAAGCTTGTCAAAAATTCTCCAGAAAATTAAAGTATCAAGGTGCATTACCCTTGAGACCTATGCAAGTTGATGCCCCATTTCATCAATGGGGAATTGACTTTATAGGAGAAATTATGGAAAAATCAAGTGGCGGCCATAGATAGATATTGGTGGCCACCAACTATTTCATGAAATGGGTAGAAGTAGTGCCCACTAAACAAGCAACCAGCAAGGTTGTGATCAACTTCATATTGGAAAACATTTTAACTAGATTTGGCGTACCTTCGAGGCTTATAATTGACAATGGAATGTGTTTTAGATCAGATGAGTTTAAAAAAATTTGTGAATCTTATGGCATTACGACCTCATATTTTTCTCCCTACAACCCACAAGGTAATGGGCAGGCTGAGTCTAGCAATAAGAGTATCTTGAAGATTGTAAAAAGAATGTTGGACAATAACAAGAAAGCCTAGGATTCTAAGTTGAGATTGGCATTATGGGCTGATAGGATTATAGTGAAGAAAGCCATTGGCAAATCACCATTTGAGTTTGTATATGGAACTCATGCCAGACTCCCGATACACAACCTCCTACCAGTGTGTAAATTTATCCTCTAGGAGGATTGGGATGTCCTAGAGCCGATGGAGGAAAGGCTAGAATAGCTAATGGAATTGAATGAAATGAGGGAATAGGCAATACAGTAGAATAAAAAAATACAAATGCAAATGAAGTACCTACATGACAAAAAAGCAACATTTAGAAAATTTGAGATAGGTGACATAGTGCTTATTTGGAATGCCAGAAATCAAGAAAAGGGGAAGCATGGAAAATTCGATGCCCTGTGGATTGGACCTTTTGTCATAAATGGTAAGACAGGGGAAGATTCATATTATGTACAGAACATGTCAGGTGAGGAGCAAGAACTGCCAATACATGGGCAGTTTTTGAAACATTTCTTCTCTTAAAAGGAACCTGAGAGATAGTGTATGGGAAATTCTAATTAAACTCACTAAATGGTCTTTTCCATGCACAGTAGTTTAGGAGAGTCAAATAACTTGCTTAAAGATATCTCTTATCAAGAAATAAAGTTTTTCATAAAGAAATAACCCAAGATCTCCACCACCCATCATAGTTCACTCGTCGTCAAATGAAGAAGGCATTGCTCTACTCCTCCAAAAATCTAAGATCTTGCTATGCCCACAAGGGGCATACATCCCCAGAAAGAGCCACTATTGGGACTAAAATTCCTAAGCTACTTTTTTGGCAAATATCAAGTTTCAATCATCTAAAGATTTCAGTATATGAGCATATATGGAAAGAACCACAGTTGTTTTCAAGCAAAAATTAACAATTGATTTGATAGAAATATTTGGATTTGATCTATTCTTATTCCTAAAGACTTAATATAACATGGTTGAAGTGCTCATTAAAGATGAACCATAAACAAGGAAGTGAAAAATTATGAACCTTGTTGAAAATAAAGCAAAAATGGCATTAAGTACCAGAGCTGAATATGGGTGAATTCCTTGTCAAAAATGAATAGGAGTTGCTTTTGAACCATGTTAAAATTCCCTGTATTTTGTAAGTTATGAGTGTTTTGGTAAAATGTACAAGGGGAGTGTTTGTGATTTGCATATACAAGTCTGTTTGTATATTGGGTTGCATATACAAGGTTTACATACAAGTCGCTCATATACAAAGTTGTTTGGATATGCAAAGTCGTTATGAGTCGCAAAAATGGGTTGTCAGGTTTATTAAATATTTATACTTGTATGCATTTTGATGACACATTTTTCATACATACAAGTCGAGCCCGAAACAATTCAGAGTTTAAATGTATAATCGGCTGGGTCCATCAGATGTATGTTTTGCTTGTATGTTGGGTAAATTAAAAACATACAAAGTGGATATGCAAAGTCCATGTGCAAAGTGCGGAACTGAAAGTTTATGAAATAGGGAAAAGTCAATGTATGTTTTGGGCTTTGTATATACAAAACCGATATACATTGCATCATATGCAAGTTGCGGACCCAACAGAAGTCAAAGTTTAAATGAATGAGTCGATTAAGTCCAATGTATGCATTTTATCTTTGTATGTTATGCAAAAGTAGAACATACAAAGCAAAATATACAATGCTTTTGTACATTGCAGTACATACAACAGGAATATGCAATGCTGGAACTAAAATGATTGTGAAATAATGATAAGTCGTTGTATATTTCACACATTGTATGTATCGGTACATACATTGCCAAACATACAACATGGATTTTAGGGAAGATTAAAATTTGATGTAAATGATGTATCGTGACTCAATGTATATCAGAATATACATTACATTTTATGCAAGTCGGACCTGAAAAGTTTTTGAAAAGGGGAAAATCTATTGTATGTTTGCGCTTTGTATCTATCTGACATACATTGCCAATATACAATGCATTACATACAAGTGACGGAACCAAAAGGTTATTTAAAAGAGTTAAGTGATTGTATATTTAGTGCCTTGTATGTTGTCGAACATACATTCTTAAAGATACAAGCGATAGCTACAAAAGGATATACAAGAACCAGATGTGAAGGAAAAGTTAAATATTAGAAAATCCTTGTATGTTTTAGCGATTGTATGTTTGCAATGAGCATATCCAATATACAAAGAAATTGAAAGCATCGAAAGGGAAGGTCTGTATGGGTCGTTTGTATATGCACTCATACAAGAAGATATACAAGAGTGATATACAAGCAAAAGATACAAGGATGTATGGAAAGCGAAAAGGTGGGAAATTTTTGGATCAACCCGACTGCGAGGTTACACCGATGAAGGAAACCCTAAAATGAGATTAAAATCAGAATGGTTAAAATATCTTTCTAACAGTTAAAATTTTTATTTTTTGTAGGATATACATAGCGGCGTTCAAGTTGTATAAACACCTGCGAAAGGATCTTAAGTAACTAATAAATTGTCGATAAGGGAAGTAATTATTTGAGTAAATATATATGTTTAAATAAATTTGTTTTGATCATGTGATCAGAGACTAATTTGTGTTTTATCTGGTCTTTTTAGGAATAATAAAACCCTCAAAGGATATTAAGCAGAATTACAACTAAAGATTTTGTTCGACCCTAAAATGGTTATCCATTTGATGATTAGTGGCGAGAATTAAATTTCCTGAATCTGTTTTATTAGAACAAATGCTAATTTTGGTTATCAACCGTCACAACTATTGTAACTGGTCTGAAGCTTGTATGCCTCTCTTTATAAGAGATGACCAAGACCAGGAGAGGATATAGAATAGAGGATAGAGTAGGGGAGAGATTACAGAGTAGAACAGGGGATACTATAGATTAGATTTGAATGGCAATGCTAGTTCACTTTTAATATATTTTATTTTTGGTAGACCATGTGCAAGCATTCTCTGATGAAGTCAAGTCTGTAAGCATGAAGTAGTGACTGCAGATTTTGGTATCAACTATCTATTTAATTTATTCAATTATATGACTCTCTCCTTTCAAGGTTTTCTCTGTTATTCAATTTGAGTTGTCAAGTATACCTTCAAGTTGTCTATACACATTTGCTGTTATAGTGTGATTAGATTAACTGGTTTCTATTTTCAGAATTAAATCCTTTAAATTTATCATAGTAACTCAGAAGACATTGTCATGGATCTGTAAGAAGAGTCATATAGTTAGGGTTTGTATTCTGTCTCCATTTTTTGATAAATCTCTTACAATTGCAGTATTATTCTAATAGGTTCCTTCAAGAAAGGATTAAATCCTTTTAGATGAATGCAAGTAATATTTTGTCAATTGGATATATGTAAGTATGGAATACTAACTATTTCCTTGTAGGGTTGTACAAGTTACATACCTATTCTTTCATGCCAGATAGTTTGAGTTTTTACCAAACAAACAGTCATTTATTTCATGATCATACTGACTCTATATTAAATAAGGCACTAGTCTAGTATTTTCATTATCACTTATACAAATTCATTTTAGATTTACTTAGTTAGGTTGCATTATTGTTTTAGCATTACAATCTAGATTATTTAGAATTAACTTGTTGTCTTTTTATCTGTTCTATAATTTGTGCCATTATCAATAGTTAGATTAATTTTCATTAAAGTAGTGATCATCTTTTTATCTGCTTTATTAATTAGAGGTTTACTCGCCTAGGTCTGGCAGAGCCTTAAGTGAAGGGGGTTTAGCCATATCTACCCCATGTCAGTTAGCTAAAAATGCGAAGAGAGCCTGGCACCCTCTTAGGGTTAATGACCTGCGTTTTTGAGACCTAACACCAGCCATCCCCCTTCCTTCCCACCATCCCCCCTTGGCTTCAAATATTTCACCATTGGATGATCTCCCCTTTTTCTATTTTCTTGTTTTTTTTGTAGTTTTCTTTTTATGTGTGTTTGTATGCTATGCATCTAGTTATCTTATCCTATAATGCACATCACCAAGATCGCCATAATGCATTATATTATGGCATGTTTTGGACCACATATTCACTAGGGCATGATGTTACTTTCATTTTGTCTAATTATGTTTGTCTTTATGTAATCGACACACTATCATCATGATCCATTATATCATGGTGCATAACACCAGTGCTAAACAAATCTAGGTTTCTCTCTTACATCGATATTACCTTCCCAACATGTACCTATTATCACAAAACATTCATCACATCATACCATTTTACCACATTTCTTATCATAACATTTCTATCATTTTTACCACATTTTTATCTATTCTATTTCTATCATCATTCATCATATTCATTTTATATCATAACATCCATCTCTATTCTACCATCTATTCTATCATGTGCCAAAATAAACAACATAAATGAAACATAATCACAATAGCCATTAAAAAACACATGTACACCCCTATAAATCATCATCTAATCTAACATCACATCAACAACACATCCTGACATCAATCTGTAAATGACAAATCTCTCCCAAAAAGACTTTCCATGTGCAAGCACTTAATGACAATCCTTCCCATACTCTATATAAACCTTCCTTGGTGATCCTTTAAAATCAATGCCCATAACATACCATCACCACAACCCTTGGCCTATTATTATCAGCCTCAATTGATCTTTGATTGTTAAACTAGATTATATTTAAGAATAGCGCCATTTCCAATTGTTTCAAAGGGCAACTTTAAGAACCCCCAAAAATATATATTTGCAATTACTTTTTCTTCTCATCCTTCTGAGAATCCTGAGAGGATTTCCAATGAGGCCTTAAAATAGAGGGAGAAAAGAGTTTAACAAAGTTAGAATTTTTTTGTAGAAATCTATCATAATTGTTTATTTTGTCTATTTTTAATGTACATGTTGTTTCTAGCAGCTTGACTATGCTACGACAGAAAAGAGCATGCACAAGGTAGAGAAATATTATGCTCTGCTCTCAATGCACTCTACTTAAATATCATCCACTTCAATGGTCAAATAGTCAATAGCAATTTTACACCTCATTCACAACAAAAAGTGGTAAATATTTGTCCTATTTTTATTGGGTAAAATTAATTTTTGACTGTTGAAATGGATGATATTTAAGAATAGTCCTCTCAATGATATGCTCACAAAAAATGGTTGATTTGATTTTTAGTGACCTGTAATCTTTTTAGATGTATGAGAAATTGGACAATTTTTTCATGTTAAATTCAATGCAATTGGACATTTAGATAAATATTACTTTCTACTAGTGTTGATGTCAAGGCAATCCTTGCAAAGCACCTAAACATTAAGCGAGTTTGGTGAAATTGTCAATATATACATATTTTTAGATTTGTGGAAGTTTTATCAAAAAGAAGTTGCAAAATTGACTGTAAATTCTCCATTACATATAATCAGAGTTGTAATGTTTCTACAATAATTTATTATTGACCTATTCCATTTCCATGCCAACTATTTTTGTAAACTACCAAGCTAGATTTTAGTTCACATACTAGAATTTGAGGGCAAGCATACAGTAATGAAAGAGGCATTGCACTTATGTGAGGTTATTGAAGTCATTTCTATAGAAAATAGAACTTTTAATGAAATTGTTTCATGATGCACAACTGGTACCCAATAATAAGTGTAATACTTGTTAGAGGTTCTAGTTTTGTTTTAGTAGCTAATGTTAATATTCCATATTCTTTATAAATTTTGTGGCTACTTTTCAAAAGTGTTGTAAACACTACTAGATTGTGAGTTTTCCATTAAATAATGAAGAAGCAACCCCAAAAATGATAGTCAGCTTCTCACTTGTTTGTGTTGTAGATATTTTATGCAACCTAGCTGTCAACTATGTAGTAACTGAAACTCTTTATAGAAATTGTATGATTTTGTTTGATTGACAACGATTGTAGATCAAGTTATGGACATATTTTTCCAAAAAAAACTAAGCAAACATGTTTTCATTCCAAAAACTTATGTGAAAAATGTACTTTCAGGTCTAATATACTTCCATTTGAGTAATCACTGCTAGTGAAAAATCATCATTCTTGGTATCCTTGATCATTTGCCTAGGAAAAGAAACAAGAGATATTTCAACATGTATTCATAGGTCGAGATTGTTAGGAATTGTATGCAGAAGATATCAATTAAATGAAAATAAAGATTAAATAGAGGAATGAAAAATACACATAAATAATAACAGCGAGAGACAAGTTTTAACATGGTTCACCCAAACTCAGGCTACATCCACCAACAGAGAGTCTAATATTATTATTTAACAAATCAAACCGATTACAACCAGTAATCCTTGCAACTCAATACCACTACAAATTCTACAATACAATATCAATGGAAACCCTATCCCTTAGCCACTTTTATCAAGCCTTATGTTGGTTACAAAATAGGGTTTTTTATGTTGACCAATAGAAAAATAAATCATGGACCCCACAAGGGGCGCTCCACCTTGACCCTGTTAAATAATTTGGGGGGAAACCGTGCTGATAAAAGTAGGGAAAATTTAACCTCCAAGTCTGATTAGGCTCCATTTAACAATAGAGATAGGGAGTTTACAAATGTATTTGAAGGTCTATAGATTAGTACTATGATTAGCGGGCTAGCATCTTTTAAACAAAATTACTTCTAAGCCTTTTTGTTAACCTCTAACCTCTAGTTTGAATTCAAGGAGGAAAAAAATCATTCTTTGTTCGCCTATTACAAAATATATTTCTTTTTTAGTTTGTAGGGATCTCAAGAACTCAATACAACAACCTATAGCACAAGAATGTGACAAATGTTTGAATTCATAGATTCTAAATCTGGTTTGTAGTAACTAATGTAAAAGAGCGTTTGTAATTAAGCACCCATTATCATTGTACATTTTTTTATAATGACTCACATATATGGGATTTCCTTCAACATTTTGCTTTATGAATCCCTTGGAAAAATATGACCCACCCGTGATAGCATAGAAGGAGAAACAACATTTATAGATGAAACTTGATTTTATTTTTTATTACACATTTCAATTTATATTAAAAAAATATCTAGTTGCCTTAATAGAAATATGTACATGCTACAAAAATAGACTAAAGCAAAGGATAGAGCTCTAGTTATATGATAGCTTCCATCACCTCATGCCTCCCTTATGTAAACCATTGTTGGTGTTGCTATTTTTTCTCTTTTTAAACTTGTATTATTTTTGTTAAATTGCATTTATATTCTTAAGTTATTGCAATCAAATATGTCTATTTTTAATTTAGCATTTACAAGATCTCTAAAATAAATGATAGCTCTAAAATGCTCAAGAATTTGAGAGAATGTGCATAAAAGAATTTCATATTCTATTTTACTATTTTAGATAGAGTAGTTGGACATATAATCAACTTCTATTGATAAACAACATATATTTAAGGTTGAGAAAGAGAAGTATAAGCTTACAAAGAGAGCGATTTTGTCCTTGGGCTAAAACTAATCTTGCTACAAAAACTAAGGAGAAAATATATTATATTTCCATTGATAGAGATAAATATAAACATAGGTGGGTGCCGGTGCCATTTATTAAGATGAAAGAAAATGTAGCATCTACTACTTGTAGTCACAACTGATGTTGCAGAAAAGAACAGAAAAGAAATGAACATATATACCACAGTAGCGATCCAAATGTCACGAGGGGTCAAGGTCATGTTCCTGGGCATGAGGGGAGGGGAGACTACAATCTTCAACTGTCCATCAAATTCCAATTGCTGCAGAACTACAAATATCACATCCACATCTTCTCCCAAAGCAGAGACTGTGAGAAGAGTGAGCACACCCACAAGCAAGAGCAGCAAGACCAAGCTTTTCACACAGCTAGCCATGGCTTTTTCTCTCTTGAAAGCACCAAAATATGATGTGGAAAATTTGGAGGGGATGATGGGGTTTATATTACATTTGGCTAAGAACAATGTCATAGGACACTCATGGTTGAAATCAATGTGTGGCTTTTAAGATTTTAAATTCTAATTAATTATTTTGGTAAAGTACAACAAGCGTATTGGTGAAATATCCATAGAGAAATCATGTGAGTTAGAGATGAATCTGAAGGTAAAATGTTGCCCCAACATAGACAAATAAAAATGGTTCAATGTGGCCCTTAATGGGAAAAGATGGGCATATGCCCTCAATGTGGCATCTAAGACCATCAACACACAATGGTAGTGGTAAGGCAGTAGGTCTTTATTGGTAATATAGGTGTAGGAATGCGATCTCAAGGTAATGGTGGGCAAGGCGTGATTCCCACCAATGTAAAAGGATAAGTAATGATATCATAAGGAAAGAGCGAGGGGGGTCAAAATACCCCCACTCAAAAGAGGTGGCTCTAGCAACATGGTAGGACTATGTAGGTACAATGATAAAAGGAGAAATCATGATTCCCCTAATGGCAAGGTATGGCAATATAATCTCAAGTGCTACGAGAGGAAGGCATGAAGCCCTTGATGTAGAGATATGGTAATGGAACCTCAAATACTATGTGGGGATGGAAGGCCCAATTCCCCATATGTAGATATATGAGAAAGGTCACTGTCATATGGTGAAGACATGTCCCAAATGTAAATATCTCTAACAGTGTGATATGGCAATATAAAATCAAAGATAAAACATAAGCATATTCTAGTTATGGTAAGTGTCATAAGTATAGGCATGATAACATATGTGGATAAACCCCCCTTCATTCATGGGTTAAGAGCTGACAATAGTAGCAGAACAATTAATAACGAGAAGGACACATGTGTGGAGAAGTCTTTGGGTAATCAAATTGAATTTTGATGGGGTTTCTAGAGGAAATCTAGGGATTATAGGTATTGGGTTCATTTTGCATGATGATCAAGGAGAAGTCAAGTATGGAGGCTCACCTCCCATGCACAATTAAATAATTTTAATATTCTAATTATCCCCCATGCATAATTAAGTAATTCTATTATTTAATTATCTAATATAGTCTTTCACCACTAATTAAATAGTTTATTTATTTATTTATCCCCTCAAATTCCACTTCTCCAATTACCCACGCATCATGCACTTAAAGGTTATTGAACTAAATCAATTAAATAGAGTAAATAGGAGTTAACTACCTCATTACATCTAACCACCCACCTTCTGTAATTTAACAACAAATCTAAAGACTATTTCAAACCCATTAATATTTGCAACCAAAAATATTAATGGAACTTTAATAATTTATCCATTTTCTCCCTTATTTGATCACAACCATTGATCTTGTCTTTTAATCTTGACCATTGATTTCAAAAATTAAAAATCTATAAATTAATCTTATTTCTTTCAATAATCTATCCATGAATGTGAAGTAAACTCATGCTATAAGATTTTCAAGGAGCTTTTTCTTGGGCATCTACGTATATTGGAGCACATCCACTTTACAATAGAGTTTCATTTGCATAACTTTGTTTCATTTGTTTACACATTTGTTTAAACTTCATTATTGCTCATTTTGAGGTTGCATGTTTTCATAATAATGGAAAGTTTCATTTTTTAGTTTGGAAATTCTAATTTTTCTGTAATACATTTGGTGACCACCATGGGACGTTACCCATAACTTTTTGATTGATTCTTGTGAAGATTTGTGTGATTACAGTAGGTGCAAATTTGAAGTCTAATACATTTTTACTAAGTGTACAAGAAATTGGTGAAGAAACTACTGCTTCAATATTGAGTGGGTTTGCATGGTGAGCCAGATTTGTAGGATCTCCATGTTGGCAATTTAGCTAAGCTTGATGTTTGAAGGTGTTATTATTGATGGCAACAAGAAAAGGAACAAGGTTATAATAGAGGTTTTGGTCCGGTGAAGAAGACTTAGTCATTTTAGCTGTGTTAGCAGTATACAGAGACAGTGATAGAGAGATAGTGCTTGGATTGGCATTAGTCTACAATTGGAGATCTGGTCCTGCGGTTCTAGCATGATGTTACCAACTCTTAGATGATCTTATATCTTATGTTTAGACCTTGATCAGTTCTGGAAGTACATCTTCAAGTAGCCTAAGTCTGGCATTACAAAGAACAAAGGTAATCATAAAGAACTCACTTGTTTTGGTCCGCACTCCTCCGGTGTTGCATATCTCATTATGTTGTTTTAAGGTATTATAAATACTTGTATGAACTATCTAAATCTAGAATTACAGAGTCTAAGGTCCACCAGAAAGATAGTTATAAGATACTGAGTATCGCTACATGATTTGACAGTGACTGGCTATGACAGAGTCTGTGTTTTAGTAGTCCCCATTTTGCTGCATGTTGATATTATATTCTATAGTTCTATAGGTATGATCTGTGATATTTAAGGAGCTCCTTTGATATGATTTTGAGCAAGTCTTGTGGTCCACAATGAAAGTTGTAGTCTAACAGATAGATTGAGTAAGTAATAGTCTATGTTTGAGGTTGACATGATAGTTTGATTTGTGTGCGGTAAGTTCTATTGATTGGAACTTTATTCTAAGGGTTCTATAGTTGAAGCCAATATACGAGAATGTGATTCAAGCATGGTTTAGGTCCACTATGTATTTTGGTGACTGGATTTGGCTGACAAGTTACAAATTGTTTGACTACATGCTTCATCTAATTAGGCCAACCTAATATGAAGATTTTAAGTGTTGCGAATATATATATATGACATCCAATTTGGTGTTTGGTGGATTGGTGTGTGAATATGAAGGTGTGTGTATGACACGCAAAAGATTGTTATTTTGTGAAGGCGATAAGAGTAGAAGAAGAGAGATCTTGGTCCCATGTAAAAACAAAGCAGTAAAATAGAGCAGTCAGAGATGAAGAGTTTTGAGATAGTATTTATGTGCTTCACTAGAGTTGTAACCATGCATATGTAGATGAAATTATATCAATTCAACTTGGAAGTGAGCTTGTTTTGGTAGTGAGGCTTCTTGTAGTGAGCACTTCTTTAGATAGTGAGTCCTTTTTGGATAGTGATCCCTACGTAGTGAGCCTCTTTTGTAATTTGGCACTGTTCCCACATAATATATTGTGAGCTAACACTCACTGTGGTTTTTCCCAATTTTGAGTTTGCCATAGAAAAATCCTGGTGTTCATGTGTGATGCATTATGGTTGCTTCTTCTGTGTTTAATTTACTTTATTGTTGTGTGGAAAATAGCTTACTAGTTTAATAAGAAAAAGGCTTAAAGAATACTGATTCACCCCCCCTCCCTCTCAGTATTCTGAGTGTTCAACAATTGGTATCAAGGCCTAGTTCCTTAGAAGAAGTCTAACAACTTGAGGAAGATCTTGGAGATTGAACACATGGTAAGTAAAAACTATTCTACTCCTCCTGAAGAAATTGATTCAACTAAAAGTATAGAAGAAGATTGCATGCTTGTTAGTGAAGAAGAACTCAAGGCTACCCTTGAAGATCTTGAAAAGGTTGAAATAGAAAACAAGGATCTAAAAGACAATGTCAACGAAGTAGATGAGTGCATCAAAAAATTGAGGGAGTGAGTCAAGAGGTTCAAAGAAAAATATAAGGAGGTTAGTGAACAATTGATATAAGCAAATGAAACCTTGAATGATCTGAAAGTGGAAGTTGTAAAAAGAGAAAAAGTAGAAGAAGACGAAAATTAGTGGTGAAAAGCAAATCTGAAGACTGTACAAATCTTGAACAAGAAGTTGTGGATCTGAAAGGTGATCTAAAATAGACATGGATTTAGGAAGATAAATTTAGAGTGAGTGTTGCCCAACTTGATAGAATACTTGCAAATCAAAAGAGTTTTGATGACAAAGAAGGCTTGGGATTTCAGAAAGGTGAAGATTCTAAAATAGGTCAAGAAAAGAATGTTGAGTTCAAGAAGGACAAAGGCAAACAGACTCAGAATCAAAGAAATAGACCTAGAAGACCACCGGTTAGGCAACCAAATGCACAAAGGTATCCCTCTTTCAATGGTTATTGTAATGCATGCAATAAGTTTGGTCATAAGGCTACTCAATGTAGGAGCAGAGTTAATCAAAATGTTTCATCATTCTTTGATCAGTGCTTCACTAGCAATAAAGTAGGTCATAAAGCTAATGAATGCAAAAGTTAGATAAGGAATGGTTACAATAATGGAAGGAATGCTCAAACTTTCAAAGGTAACTACTTTATATGCAAGAGGGCTGGTCATAGAGCTAGTGAATGCAAAAGTTAGATAGGGAACAACTATAATAATGGAAGGAATACTCAATACTTCATTGAGAATTGCTTTGCATGGAATAGATTTGGACATTGTAAGACCTGCCCTTGTCTAACTGGTGTGTACCCTACTATTCTTCTAGTTCTAGATTAAAAGATAAAATGATTGGTTATTCTATAATATAGTTGCTAGATTGGTTATACCTCCTCATTGATATATTAAAGTTGCTTTGGCTATGATTACATTGTTCGATTTGATATTTCGATTTGAGTGTGCAGGATATACATATGCAAGTGTTGGCCAATGGGTGGATGTGGAGGAGGAGACATGGAATCACTTAACCATTTGACTTTTCCACCTTACCTAGCCATTCTGGTCACACCGTTTAGTTTATAACAGATGTCTAATTAGGGGTACCTTTAAAATACTATATCTCGATATATGTAAATTATATAAAAACCATATATATTTATCATCATCATCCTATATAAATTTTGTCAATTTGTCCAAAATCTCTCCTATCCCTTGATTCATTTTTTTAAGCTCTCGATGGTTTGTATTTTTTGGATGACGGGTTTATTTCTATGTGGAGATTGGGGAAACCCTTCTAGGAGTTCAAACTAGTTTTTTTTCCTTGCTAAACAAGGATAGTGGGGAACGATTCATATTGATGTTTCTCCATACCAATGAAAATTTGTCGTGTAGGACAAGATACCAAGTAGACAAATGGGCATATGTAGAAGAGTTTTTGACATTTTTTTTTTGATTGGGATTTAATAAAACAATTGGTCCCAAACCCCAAGGAGGGATAGTTAGGGTTTCGACAGAAAAGAAAGAGAAAACAGAGAAAAGGAGGCTCTCTAGGGGAGCTAGGGGGCCAAGTTTTTCTTTGAGTGTAGAGGGAGTTTAAAGGCAAAAATAAGCAGGGAATGTTTACTATTGGGGGTGCAAAGAGCTCAGTTGGGGTCTTGCAGGGTGTGATGAGGGAGGCACAACCTATGGCATGGGCACAAAATAAATGCAAGGAGAGATGAGGAAGGGGGCTCTCTCTCTCTGTGGTGGTAGATCCTTCAAGGGGAAGACGTCTCCTCTATTCCAGAGTATGTGTGCATAAGGGAAGGGTGGAATTGGATTCTAGTGAAGTGGGGATAGAGAGATGGGTGCTCAGTTAAGAGTCCATGAAGAGGGAACCCCTAATTTTTTTCATGCTCTCAATAATGTCAATTCTGTAGTTTTTTTATTTCAATGAAAGACAACAAAATAGTCTTAAATAATATTCTGGTGGTCTTTTTTCTTGCATCTAGCATATACCCATTGATCTGGGAGTTCTAAGAATGAAACAAACAAAAAGTTTTGCAGTTGATTTGAAATGTCAAATCCTCTTCAAGTTTGTTTACTTCACTAAACTCTACCACACCGGTTATTTCGGCCTTTCCCCATAGTTCTTTGCTATAGCTTAGTGATAGTCTATTTTTACAATCTATCATGGTAATTATCAATTTTGCCACACCCATTATTCCACTTTTCCCTATACTTCTTCACTATCACTAAGTGATAGTTTAGTTTCAAATCTATATTACATCGGCGTAAGATTTTGTGATAATATTTGTTCAGAACAGTCACTTTGTCCACATTTAGTCACTATAGGGGACATTCGTAGCATTACACCCGCTAGTTGCAATACTTCTTTTACATTTTTTTTGTAAATCTAGCTTTAGTTCTTTGCTATAGCTTAGTGATAGTCTATTTTTACAATCTATCAAGGTAATTATCAATTTTGCCACACCCATTATTCCACTTTTCCCTATACTTCTTCACTATCACTAAGTGATAGTTTAGTTTCAAATCTATATTACATAGGTGTAAGATTTTGTGATAATATTTGTTCAGAACAGTCACTTTGTCCACATTTAGTCACTATAGGGGCCAGTCGTAGCATTACACCTGCTAGTTGCAATACTTCTTTTACATTTTTTTTGTAAATCTAGCTTTACAACTGTTAGTAACATTTGTTTAAAAGTTTTAACAATTTTTTTAGCATTTACCTTGAAGCATTTGGTCAACAGTTAACATACCTCTTGCACGGTTCTACATTTTTACATATATGTTTACTAGGTAGTTAAAATGATAATATCTATCAATTCCTCTATCCTTGATGTGTTTATAGGAGTGCTTGATTGTGGAGCAGGGAACTCCATTAGTTGGGTTAGTGTCCCTTTTGTAAAGGTTTTTTTTTTTTAATTATTTAAAAAGGTCTTGTCTTAACATTTAGTTTTAGTCTTATTCATGAGTGATAATGTTTAATTATATTTATGTAAATTCATAATTTTCCCCTTAGGGATGTGAGAGTCGTGGGTCCATGACTTCATTCTATTTTTTTTAAATTAGATATGCTTAGTTTAACTTTTTAGCAAGCTATATTTAGGTCAAACTTGAAACTTGGAGTTTGGAAAACAAGCAGTTGGTCTTACATTGGGGTATGGGTTGAGGGCCACAAATCCATGTTCTCATTGTTCCATTTGGATGTTCTTTGAGTTTCTTAATTTGATGATATCATAATTAATTTTTTGTGAACTATCCCTTCTTGGTTAATCTTGTAAACTTCATGTATTGTGAAATTATGTTTGTATCCTTTATAATGAGTAAAAAGTCCCTTGTTTTTTTCTTAAATGAGATTTCCCTTCTATGTATTACCATTCCGTTTCACTACCCTACATATGTTTATTCGACAGGATGATGTCGTACTTTACTTTTGTGGTTATATCATGTTATTGAAATAATTGATTAGCATGCATTAATGGGAGGAATGTATTGTAGCTTAGGAGTCGACCCTTTCTCCTTGGTCTGTATTTGAACAAATGAATAGTGTGCTTGTATAGAGAAAGTTTATGTTTTGAAATTTAAATATATTGGTGTTCCTCGTATTTTCCCTTTACCTTCTCCTTCTTATTTGAGCTATGAGTGTCCTTGGTGAGATATGCTTTGGGAATTTGTTTTATATGTTTTTTAGTATTGAGTTCCTCAAGTTCCACCGATCCCCCTTGGTGATGTGTTTGGTTGAGCGTGCGTCTCATGGTTGGTATTTGGTGGTTAGTTTTGGGGATTTCTTAAGACCTTGTTATGTGTGAGTTCGACCATGTCTGTGGTGGTTCCATGATCTCCTCTCTCCGTAGCTCGGGGGTTGCCTACGGCATAATGGACATCCATTGCACTCGATGATGGCAATATGGCTGGGAGGTGGGTAGCATCCCCCATTGGTCTCCATTCAGATGACCTTTAGACAACTTGGGGAGATCCTTGTGTTGTATCATTATGATGTACTCATGTTGATCTTTATGCCATAGGGCACCTCAATTGTTATTATTTTTATGTTGTATTAATACTACTCTTGTAATTTAATCTTTGAAGCGCAATCCTCCCATGTTTGGGAAGAAGGGTTCACCTTGTAAATTGTAAAGAATTATCTCTTGTTGTAGAAATTGAAATTTATTTGGTTGAAGGATTTAATGTGGTAAATGACCTTAGTTTTACCTTATTGTTTAATATGTTTGTCAAGATCCATGTACTTTATTAATGATGTTGTGCTTTGTGATTAGTGATAGATTCAAAGCGTTTTGGCTAGATTTTCTCATAATGTTCTTGTGTGTTTGAATGATTATATTGTATATTACCTCCTTTGGTGTTTAAAATAAAGTATGTAATGTTGTTGGAAACATGACTCTTGTCATTCTCATAATGTTCTTGTATGATAGATTAAACAAAATTTGTATCTCACCTACTTGTGAATATTTTATCCTATCTAGAGTTGAAATTATGTTGGAATTATTGTTTTCTATATTGATGTATGTTTTCAACGTTATATGTTGGTTTTCCTTGGTTGGTGTCACTTGACAAGGTGTCATGGATGTCTCATCCCGCACCTTGTTTGCCTTCCTTGCCTTGGTGTGACGGGGTTTTAGGGACAGGTGAAAAAAAATTTGGTTGTTCATGTCATGACAACATGGCAAATGTGGACATGACATGTGGTTTGTTGTGTCATGACCACATGATAAAAGTGGGCATGACATTTGGTATTAGAGCCCATGTTTCAACATTGGGAGCTCTGGGGTATTTACATGTTTGATTGGGCTGAGATGGAGTGGATTAAGGGTGGTTTGACCCTCATCATACTCTGTGTAGTTGTGAGAGAGCGAGGATGTGGACTAACAACCAACCTTCATCTTGTAGGAATATCCATCCTCTTGTTTTGTCATCATGGTGGATTTGTCACATGATTATCAAAGTCTTTCACTTGTGTTTTTGTGGTGGTTGTGTTCCTCCTCATCAATTCTCCTCTTGAGTAGGCTGGTCTGGATCATGAAGGTTGTGTTGGGCCCTTCCTCACCCTTGTGTAATTTGTAGAGTGTGGTGATGTTCCCTAGTATGCACTCTATGTGGTTGGGACTAGAGGTTAGCATCATGGGAACAATTAGTCTTGTGTTGCGCCTTGATTTATGTTATGATTTTGGATGTGAAAGAGATGATGGTGTGTGTTTATGCTTCGGTTGTTTAAAAAAAATAATAAAGTCTTAATGCTGGTCTGATTAAGCCTTGCCTAGCGTACTTTGCATGTGTGACTACACTATAGTAAATGTAAAAGATTAAGAAAGAAAGAGGTGTAATTGAGTAATATGTGTGGTGTTGTTAAGAAATAATATATGTTTCAAAATGTTTCAATGGTGCATTGTGTACTTCGTGACTATTTTTGTAAAGTACTTCCATAGTGTGAATTTTGCATTTTGTAACTTTGCCCTTGTGTAAATTTGATATCAAGTTATGCCTTCCTTTGTGTGGATAAGATGTTTGGCATTGTATGAAATAATTAAAATATTAATTTAGGGACATCATATTTTAATTAGATTCTTCTTATGATATGCCTCTACTTTATGAACTTTGTGTTAGGTAAGTATGTTGTTGTTCGTAGTGCATATATAGTGTATTATGGTTTACCAATAGCTCCATGATGTGTGATGTATTGTGAGTCACCATCTTGCGAGTTGAAATAATATTGTTTTGATTCAATAATGACCTAGTATGCAATTGCTAGTATGTTGGTATACTTGTTTGGGGTTTATTGCATTGCCTCTAAGTGTGAAGTATGGTAGAAACCATTTATACCTTAGAAAGATTAATTTTAATTGATGTTAGATAGATTTATTAGAAATCTTTATGGTAATTATTATGTGACTTTGGGTATGAAAGTTGTTCTTCTTCACTAAGTAATGGATGGTAAAGGAATTTGTGTTATGTGTTACCTTGTGGATGTGATTACCTGTTATGAGAGTATTTGCTATGTGTTGTGAATATCCCATACATGATTTGTGTACTCATGAGCTTGTCATACTATGTATCCATCAATGGGTTGAGTGTATAACTACAAGCATGGTGGAGTCATGCTTGTGTGGTTGCTTGTTTGTATACCCTTTAAGGTCCAACCTTGGATTTGGATACCTTCCATGTGTGGAGTTCAGTAGTGGAGCGGAAGAACTTAGGAAGCTAAGGCGACATGTTGTGACATTAGTTTGGGGTAACCCAACTAACCATACCTTCCTATGCAAGAGTACCCCCTACTTCTCCTTAGTGAATGGACCTTTGAGAGGTTCATAGTGCTATCCTATCATGCATTGCTTCCTTGATGATACTATTGGCATCTAACTTGGGAATCTTGGTTATGGTTTGGTATGGGCATGTGATTTGCTCAAGGCCATGTTACTTGGTGCAGGTTCTCTCTTACCTTTGGTATCTTATTTTGAGTTGGATGTGCAGTAATGTGGGAACATTGGCACTTTGGTAGGGTAGCATTTATACTAGAAGTACATGTTTAATTGTAATCATATTAGAGTATTAAATGAGTTGCTTTGGACTTATGCTATGTATGGTAATTATGTGTGTCGAAACCTAGTTGACTTAAGGCAAATAGATGTGATGCCACACCACACTGATGTTTCAACATAGTGTTTGTGATAATTGACCTGTTACCTTTGAGAAGGGCATGATTCCACATAGCCATACACGAAGGTGCATTTGGTAGTACCTGCCTACATGATGCTATTGCATTGGTTTTGTTTGCATAGCACATGAAGCGACCATGACTTCCCTCCTTCCTTATTGGTGGCTTAATGTCAGTCACTGTAACGTCAGAAAATGTCCCCTTAGGGGATTTTCCCTCATAAGGTTTAGCTCCCGAGTCTTTAGCATGCATTTAGGACATCTTAGTTCATATTTTGGCATCCGAGGAATGAGACCTAAGTTCCATGGCAAACTGAACCTAGGAGGACCCCTTGAGCTGTACCCTACCCAAAATAGGGGGAGAAGACTTAGGCACCCACGCCCTAGTCCTACCCTATTTTGGGGTAGCCCTGATTTCTAGCAGTCAGTTTGTGACCGTTATTAGGTCCCTTTGCCAACACGATAAGTTTGATTTTTAAAAATCTTGGCGGGAGTGTTTATAGTTGCATATATAAGCATGTTTAGGCATTCATTTAGAGACTATATGATTACTAGCAAGCTATTGTGTTCTTAAGGTGATTCAAGGCTTTCATTATGTTGCAAGAGCAAATTTGTGTGGTTTATGTGTTTGTTTGTAGATTTGAGCATCCATTTCATCATGGAATGAAGAGCATCTTCCTCCCATGATATCTTCACTACAAGGTGACATAATATTGTGTTTTCATCATTGATTCCTTTAGTTTTTCCCTCTACCTCACAAGGACATGCACTCTTTATCTAACAATGGTGTTCAGACACTTAAGTGTCCTCTAAGTCTTGACTGAGGCAAGCCTCTAAACACCACAACCCCCAAACCAAGTCTTGTGATTGCAAGTTACAGGTGTCGCATTTGGGAAAAGTAGAGTTGCAGGAAGGATTGGTAGACATCAAGGATTCAAGATATGGAGAAAAGTAGGACACTGGAGCACTTCTAAGACTTGGCCGCTTGCTCTAGTGTCCTCTGCTGACAGATCTCTAGAAACTGAAGTTACAAGGCTTATTAGTGCCGAAAGGAGGCCTATATTTCTCAAAGAAACTAGTACCTTGGACTTGGGTGCCTGCTTCAGTGTCCCTGACTATTCTACTTCAGAACCCCAAAAATAGGTACTCTGTGATTTGGTATTTTATTCCTGTCTGCAAGAGCTTTTTCCGTTATTCATTAATTTGTTGCCGTATTTGCATAATTAGGGTTTTAATGGTTAATTGAGCACAAGAGAAGGAAAATTGATAAATAAATTCCCCAATCCAAGTTTCCCTACATTTGGAAGTGACCTAGGGTATGATAGTGCTCACCACTCGACCCTAGATCCTTGAATGTATAGTGGAGAGGCGGGTTTAAACATCTAAAAACTAGAACATTAACAAATCCCAATTTTCCACTAAACATTTTGGTGAACCCATGTTTTTGGACTTAAATTACAACTTTATGACTACGTGTCTTCAAATTTGGATTGATTTCATTCATTCATATAGTCATTCATTTTATTGCATTAAGAAAAATTCAAAAATTTTGAAAAATTGGGGGAAAAAAAATTTACATTGTTTGGCTTACTAAATTGCATCAATTCTTCCTAAATTTTCCTAATTCATGATTTTTGCATCAGATCTAATATAAACTACAGAAAAACACAAGAATTCAAAAATTTTCATTATTAATTTGCTAGGGTTTTGTGGAAATTTTGACAATTTTATATAACCTAGTAATTCCAAAATCTACGGTTAGTAGGAAAAATCTTTTCTCATATTTTTTTACTAATTTTAGAGGCTCGTTCATATTAAAATTTGGCTGTAGTCTTTCATTTTAGTGTAAATTTGCATTTAGATTTAAAATATTTGCAATTTTCCATAGAAAATTTCAACAAAAAACTAGCAATTTTGATGCATTTTCATTCAATTTGCATTGGCATTTTGCATATTAAGGCTTGAAAAAAATTTCAGATCTGAGATCAATTATTTTTTATCATAAATCAGACTTCAAAACATTCACATAGCATTTTGTCCCAAGATCTCAAACCTAGGGCTTCAAAAACAGCAATTTTCACTAATTTTGGCCAAATCGACTTTAGAAACTTGCACCATAGGCATGTTGTGAAGAGTATTTTCACATTAATTTTATATTATCAGGGTAATCATTTTCTGCCCATCCTAATAAGATTCACAACACTCTTTTAACAGGCTCTTATAGTGATAATTCGGTGAAAACTAAACATTTTGACTATTTTTGCCCTAGGGTTTGACCTAGTTTGCACTCCAAGCATGTTGTGATCAATTCTATGGATTGAGGTGACTGATATTATTCATATTATTTGATGTATCTCCTGAAATTCATTACAACACCTCCTTTGTTAGGTCTTGGGATTGAAAAACTGTAAAAAATAGCCCATTTTTGCTATATTTTCACTAGGGTTTGACCTCAAGTGGCGATAAAAGCATGTTGTGTTGGGTATTTTGGCACTAAGTGGCTATTACTACTGATATTATTTTCTTTCCATCATCATTTTCCTCACAACACCCTTTGTTATGCTCTGTTGCATTGAGTTTTGGTGAAAAAAGCACCTATTTTGACATATTTTCACTATAATTTGACTGGGTATTATCTTGGATTTGCATCAAGATTGTGTTGAGAGTGATCTTATTTCTATTTTGGACTGATAATTTTTTTTCCCCTAATAAAAATCTTTACAAAACCTTTTGTTTCACTCATTTGCATTGAAAAAAGTACAAAAAATAAAGCATCTAGGCCATTTTTGTATATAGTTTTGCACTTGTCTTTTGCATACATTTGAAAATTTGTTAAAATCTGATTTTTCATCTCATTATGGCATCTTCATGTTATTCATATCTAAAATCTTTGCATGAGTATGTCCTAGATTTTGAAATTTTCTCTAATTTCACTAATGAGAATCCTCATGTTCTAGAGCACATAGCTTCTGCAAGTGGAATTGATGCTTCTATATGTTCTACATATGAGCTACAATTACTTTGTTATACACATTAATTTAATAGCTTCATGCTATCCATAGGAGCATACCCTTTTATATTAGAAGATTTAGCTAAATTCAACTCTAGGAATACTCATGAGAAAGATGAGAGCAAAAAGCCTTTTTCTGCCACAGAGTATGATGATGATGATGATGTAACTTCCTCTCATCCCATTGCTCTCCCTGGCCAAGATGTAGCATTAATGGATGAGAAAAGGTCTCTCACATTAAATTCTTTGGGGACAGATATTGGGCACAATCAAGAGGAAAACAATGTTAATTCAATAATCATTAATGGACTTCATAGAAATATTCCTAAAATGATTGTCCGAGGGGCACTTAGTCCACCCTCTTGCTTAAAGTTGGTGATTATGGTTCAAGGTGTTCAAAATGTGTTACAACAACCACACCACAATGTGATTGCTCACACATACAACACCTATAATAACAAGCAAAGTAACCAAGCACTGCATGTGCCTATCTCTCTTCCATGTTCTCAACCTATGCTCCCTCAACCACCTCATCTTACTCATAAAAGTGGTCAAGAGTATGATCTTGTCAAACAGCTTCATGCTACTCTAGCTAAGATCTCTCTTTGGGATTTAATACAAAGATCACCTACATACCATGGAATAAAAATAGCAGCCATATTGGATAGTATGCATGTGATAAAAATAGATATTCTCTTCCAACCACAGGAATTACCATCAATTGAAGTTCAAAATCAATATGATCCTCTTGTAATCTTTGTTACAATACACAAAACATTAGTTAAGAGAGTTATGATTGATAATGGATCAGCTCTTAATGTTTGTGGCATTGACTTATTGCATAAGATTAAAGTTGCTAAATCTGGCATCAAGCTAGAACCATTAAGTATCCATGGTTTTGACAATGTTGGATGATAATCCATAGGTACTATAACTTTACCTATGCAAGTGGGACCTATGATTATGCCTACCCTGATTCATGTCATGCCTAGTTCTTTATCTTACAACATGATTCTTGGTAGACCTTGGATTCATGCATTGGGAGTAGTCCCTTCCACCCTGCATCATTCAATCAAATTTATATTCAAAGAAAAACTTCATTCTATTGATATTGATCCTGAACCAGATAGCTGTTTACACATTGAAAGGAAAAAACTAGTTTACAATCATATGAGCTTAAACAGTTTACAAGGTGATTTATCCAAGCCTCTTCCCATAGATAATGTTATGCAAGACTCTAGACCACCAAATGCACTTGTTGGTGATGATTAGGTTTCATTAAATTTTAATCCTTGAGATATAGGGGAATATAAATTTAATAACCTTAACACATCAAAAGTCGCATCGATCTAGGCGAGGCAATCTTTTGAAACATCTAAGAAAAACAAAGTCTCCTTGGTTGAGTATATAGACAATACCTTCACTTATACTACAAATTATGATACTTATGAGGCTTCACCTTCCTCTAAGGAACTAGATTCTCTATATGGCCATGGATTTCAAATTTTGTATAAACCTAACAACTATGTAGGTAAGGGATGTGGTGTAAATCAACAAGGAATTTGAGTACCTATAGAATCTGCTTCAATACATTACTCAAGTAGCATTGGATATAATCATTTTAAAGAAAAGAAAGCCTCTTTTCATCCTAAACTTAATACAATATCAAAACAACATGAGAGATATCCTAGATATTTATGTTCTTAATGATGGTGCTACTAGGTAAGTATTTCTAACCTTTTATCTCTCTTGTGATGTGCTTCCCCTGTGATGTATTATGTGTTGTTTAGGCCTCCTTGGCTGACCTCAGATTCTCCCATAAGGTCCGGGATACCAGGAGACCACCTCTTTTGTGACCTTCTATTTATATCATCATTCTTCTATATTGCCTCTCTCTCAGGTTTCATTGTTGTGTGTTGTGTCTTATGGACATAGCGTAGTGGTTGGTGACCTGGGGGCACCCTCCTACGTGACTATCCTTAAGACACTTGTTTCTCCTCTCTCATATATTGTTTCCCTTCCTCTAGTGTTTCCACTTAGCAGGCGGATGACGAAAAACATTTATACTAATGTAGACCTAGCGTCTCTTTCGAGAGCAATCAAAAAATGGACTCAGTTCCTAATATGACGATAGGGTTGTATATTTTATTTGACGCTTGGCTAGTGGAAGCACTTGTGCTTTCTCCCTAGTGATGATTTTGATGGTGTTCTATCTCATTTACAAATCATAAACAATACTGTTGTTCCGTGGACTTTGTCTACCTTGAATCTTGCATATCTCAGATTTCATATGCATTGATGTTGTTTATCATGATGTAGAAAATAACATGTTTCTTGCAGGGATGTGTTTGTGGGAACATTTGACAATCGTAAAGTACATGTCACCTTCGGGGGGCATGGGCTTTTACGAAAGTCGGTGTTCCATTGTGTGTTTTCTTCCTACCTTAATGTGCTTGATATCGATAACCAATATCAACCACCTTAAGGTGGGGGCATATATAAGGTAAGCTATTTGTTGAAGATGTTAGCAATGTGCTTATCCTCAGGCATAGGCTAGTATGATGAGTACATCCTGCATCCTGAGTTTGTTTGCAATCAATCAATCTATCTCTTGCGTATACCTCCTTTTCACCATAAGGCATCTTTGTGATGCGGGTGGGGTTGTATACTTTTGAGCTCATACCTCCTTTTCACTATAAGGCATCTCTGTGACATGGGTGGGGTGGTATGCCATGCTTCCTTTTCACTGTAAGGCATCTTCATGACACGGGTGGGGTTGCATTTTCAAAAGTCCTCTACGGAGGTGGGGAGTGGTTCTGTGACTAACTCAACCCTTAAGCGTGTTTTTCGGTGATTGTTGTGGCGAAGCCCAATCGTCGATGTGTGCCTGTAATGTGCCTGAGATGGTGTTAGACCTAGAAATAGGTACACTCCATTGCTTGTCTACCCTGTTTTCTCTGTCTTCAAGTGTGTGTGTTATGCCATGCTTGTTTTATGTGGCGTGTTTGTTGCCCCATATGTAGAGACCAGCACCCTCAAGTTGTGCTTCCTGCATTTTGGGAGGTTTTGTGTGTCTTGCGTGTGTGTTGCCCCATATATACAGAGACCTACGCCCTAGAGTAGTGCATCCTATATTATGGGAGGTTTGTTTACTTTCCAGTACTTGCATTGAATTTCATATACATGAGAAAAAGAAAAAAGAAAAGATATAATTTCTGTCTTCCATGCATTAATGTGTCTTCTATGCATTGATGGTATTCTCCATGTTCTATGTGACTATAAATGTCTTCTCCATGTTTTACATGCTTGTTACTGTTTTCTATGCGATCAGCATGTCTTCTCCATGCTTGGTGTTTTTTCTGTGTTTATGACCTTACTTTAATGCAGATATTGGCCTTGCATTTATACATACATTAAAGTGGGGACTAAATGTAACATCAGAAAATGTCCCCTTGGGGGCTTTTCCCTTATAAGGTTTAGCTTTCGGGTCTTTAGCATGCATTTAGGACATCTGAGTTCATATTTTGGCATCTCGATGGAATGAGACCTAGGTTCCATGGCAAACTGGACCTAGGAGGACCCCTTGAGCTATACCCTGCCCAAAATACGAGGGAGGACTTGGACGCCCCCTCCCTAGTCCTACCCTATTTTGGGGCAGCCCTTATTTTTGGGTGTCAGTTTTTGACCGTTATTAGGTCCCTTTACCAACATGGTAAGTTTGAATTTCAAAAATCTTGGCGGGAGTGTTTGTAGTTGCATAAATAAACATGTTTAGGCATTCATTTAGAGACTAGATGATTACTAGCAAGCTATTATGTTCTCAAGGTGATCAAGGCTTTCATTGTGTTGCAAGAATAGATTTGTGTGGTTTATGTGTTTGTTTGCAGATTTAAGCATCCATTTCATCATGGAATGAAGAGCATCTTCCTCCCATGATATCTTCACTACAAGGTGACATAATATTGTGTTTTTATCATTGATTCCTTTGGTTTTTGCCTCTGCCTCACAAGGGTATGCACTCTTTATCCGAAAATGGTTTTTGGAGACTTAAGTGTCCTCCAGGGCTTGACTAAGGCAAGCCTCTAAACACCACAACCCACAAACCAAGTCTTGTGATTGCAGGTTACAGGTGTCACATTTGGGAAAAGTGGAGTTGCAGAAAGGATTGGAAGACATCAAGGATTCAAGATCTGAAGAAAAGCAGGACACCAAAGCACTTCCAAGACTTGGGTGCTCACTCTAGTGTCCTCCACAGATAGATCTCTGGAAATAGAAGTTACAGGGATGATCAGTGCCGGAAGAAGGCCCAAATTTTGCAAAGAAACTGGTACCTTGGACTTGGACGCCCACTCTAGTGTCCCCGAATGTTCCACTTCAAAACCCTAAAAATAGGTACTCTGTGATTTGGTATTTTACTACTGTCTACAAGAGCTTTTTCTGTTATTCATTAATTTATTGCCATAGTTGCATAATTAGGGTTTTAATGGTCAATTGAGCACAAGAGAAGGAAAATTGATAAATAAATTCCCTAATCCAAGTTTCCCTACATTTGTAAGTGACCTAGGGTATGATATTACTCACCACTCAACCCTAGATCCTTGAATGTATAGTGGAGAGGCAGATTTAAACATCTAAAAACTAGAACATTAACAAATACCAATTTTCCACTAAACAGTCACACTGTGATGTAATGTGCAATTTCATGGTTTGTGATTTTCTTTCAATTATTGGTGACTTTACTTATCTTGCTTGTGATGACCAACGACATTATTTTATCTTGTCTATAAGTAGCTTAGCCACAAATCTTTGAATTTTCATTTTTGACATGACTCTTGTGGTTACATTGAGTTATTGTTGAAATTGTGCGCATTTATTTATTTATTGCTAATTTTGGAAACTTTTTCTTTTGGTATTTTTGAAAATGTGTGTTGGCTAAGCTAGGTTCTTTTTGTTTTCAAATACTGCTTTTGTGTTGTGATGTTTCTTCTTGCCATGTCGATGGAGTGACCTCTGGTAGAGTGTATATAAGGAAGCAAATACAGGAAACTTTTGAGGATGGGGGTAAGTGTGGGCTAGTATGGGCTAGTCATCATCCACTTACCTTCCTAGTGATTTATGTTCTTATGTTGATATCTCTTGGAGGCTAATCCCTTTAAACAAATAAGAGTTCAGTCATTTGTGGAAATTTATGGAGTGGCCCTAGACGCGTGGTCTCGAGAGCATCATTCCGCTTGATTCTTGGAGCTTTGTTTTTTTGGCACTGGTTATTGGACACGTAGTACTATGATGAGATTGTTGCATCCTGTGGACCTATATGTGGACCTTGTGTTGTTATCCCTGTAATGTTGATGAATGAAAATGGTTGTTTAGATGTAAGATCTGCATTTTACATATATGCATACGAGTTGATGATCTCTTTAATAAACATGTTGTACGATGTGTGGATTCCTCTATGCATGTGTGAAAATGATGGATGATCATGAAATTCATTGTGTGGAGTTTCAATAAATAGAATGTGTTTTGTGATAGAATTATGCTTGTATGGAATTTAGTTACCATGTTGCATCTTCTTGTGAGTTCTTTATTGCATATGTTATCTTCTATACTTACCTTGTCTAGTGCAATGAAGTTCAAGAGAGTGCTTCTGACCTCCTCTTGATGACTTCTAGAGTAAGTCATTTCCTAGGGGGCTAGAATGTAAGGCCTGCCCTTGTCTAAATGGTGCATACCTTACTATTCTTCTAGTTCTAGATTAAAAGATAAAATGATTGATTATTCTATAATATAGTTGTCAGATGGATATATGTCGTGATTGGTTATAGCTCCTCATTGATATATTAAAGCTGCTTTGGCTATAATTACATTATTGGATTTAATGTTTCAATTTGAGTGTGCAGGATATACATATGCAGGTGTTGGCCAAAGGGTGGATGTGGAGGAGGAGACATGGAATCACTTAACCATTCGACTATTCCACCTTACCTAGCCAGTGGTTGAGTTATCTACCTTGTTTTCTTGTGGTATGTTGGTCACCTAAGTCTTTCTATTTAGTTGTGAGTTGAAGGTTTTACCGATGTCCATGCTATTGCCTCTAATTTGAGTCTCTTATGATTTTGAATCCATGTGGTGTGTGTAAACCCTTTTGGTATTGTGTTTCATTTTTGTGTGTGCTTTTACTCATTTGAATTCTCCTCCATTTCTTTGGACGTCTTACCAACTTGCTTTATTTTGTTACGTGTAACATTCATGCTTAGAAGCATAGGAAGTTTAGTTTGTCTATCTCTTTGTAGGAGGGTCTTGCATGTTATTTTAATGTGAGATCGAAATAGTTGTCGACCCTTGTGGTATGATCTATTGCTTTCAAGTGTTATGTTATGACTCTTCAAGATGCGTGTAAGTTAGAGATGGGTTGAGTTTTGAGGAAAAAAGTAGATTCATTTAATCTAGTGATAATCTAACTCAGTTGTGTTTTGCATTTTGTCATTAATTTTATTAATGCTTTAAGTAGAAGCATGGTGTTGATAGTGTTGGCAAGAGACACTATGTGGCTTCATGAGTGTTGTCATTGATGGCAACAAAGTCTATCCCAAACATCCATAGCACATAGTATGCCTTTACCAGAAGTTAGATTGAAGAGTGTTTTGGTCTAGTGAACAAGAACAGAGCATGCAGCAAGGTCTGACAATCAAGTCCGAATATCTCAGATGGTGTAACTCAGCAAGTTGCAGACTTGGACAAGTCAAGAGGAGTATCATGACTACTATAATCCAAAGATTGATCCTTTGGTGATAAAACATGGAAAAGATATGAGCATCTGAGTGTTAGGTTCCAAACAGGTAGAGCAGACTGTGGAAGAACTGACTGACAGAGTATCAGACTTCAATCCAGATGAGTAATTGATGTTGATCAAGCTATTTGAGGGATCATACAATATTGGCTAACATGATTGATGACTTCAATGTCTATGATTTTAATAAGCATCACATATCAAGCATGGATTCAGCTGACAGATCAGTAATTTGTAAATATCTTGAGTATTCTGGTTGCTGACTAGAAAGTTGTTGAAATCCTTGGTGCAGATATATATACCAGATGGATTCTAATATGAAAGAGTAAGTGTGTATAGATATGACAAAATAAACTGTGAAGAAAGGTAGAGATAAGTAAGGAAGCAACAAAACAAATCCGGTATGTGACATAGAAACAACACTAGAACAGAGGAAGAATGAAGTACATCAGATCAGTATATTGTACCTAATCAGAACTGAACTCTAGCATTTGTAGATGCCTCTCATTAGTTCAAACACCTAGTTACCTTCTGTAAGTTCTATAGACAGTGAGTCTCTTGTAGGCAATGTGCCTCTTCTGAGCAGTGTACTCGAGCAATGAGCCCTAATTGGCAAGTGCCATTTTGTACTTCCTATTCTTTTAATAGAGAATACAATCTTGGGTTAGTCACCCCATGGTTTTTCCCTTAACAGGGTTTTCCACGTAAAAATCCTTGTGTTATGTGTGTTGATTTTATTTCTGCTCTCATGATTATATATGCTTATATGTTTTGATGCTGCACAAATTATAAAAGGAAAAAGAAAGTAAAGATAATATAGATAACTGATTCACCCCCCCTCTCAGTTATCTACCTTGTTTCCAATAATTGGTATCAGAGCTATGTTCCTCTAAATAGAGCCTAACAATTTGAGGAAGATCCGGGAATCTCAATGGATATGTATGGTATGAAGGAACAACTTCAGTCTACCCTAGAAGATCTTGAACAATCCCACTCTAAAGTCAATAACTCGAGAGAAAGACTCAAACAAGTTGATGATTTCATAAATGAGCTAAAAGAAAAATTGAGTATCTCTATGAAAAAGAGAGAGGAACTTCTTCAAAAATTAGCAAGTCAGAGTGAAGCCAATGATACTAATGAAGATCTGAATGAGAAAAACAAGCTATGTGAGAAGCTATCAAAAGAAGTCATTATGGTAAGGCATGAGATGGAATCAGGGATTATGAGATTCACCCAAGAAATTGAAGAGAGAAGGATAATTGAAGATATTCTAAAACAATCCCTTAAGGAGAAGACAAAGGACTACCACAAAATGGACAGAACAATCAGGCATCTTGAATCTGATCTTGAAGAAGCTAGAGATAATGAAGAACAACTTGAGAATTAGATAGACACTCTTAAACAAAATCTTCAAACAGAAAATGAATACAGATAGAAATTCAAGATAAGCTCAGCCCAACTTGAAGTTCTTCTTGAAAGCCAAAAGAGGGTAGATGATAAGCGTGGTTTGGGATATGAGAAAGGTGAGAGCTCTAGATCTGGTCAGAAGAATTCTGGATCAGGAAATCAAAGAAACAGGCCTAGAAGACCTCCGGTAAGTCAACCAAATGCTCAAAGATATCCATCCTTCAATGGATACTACTTCAATTGCAACAACTTTGGTCATAAAGCAAATCAATACAGAAGGAGAATAAATCAGACTAATCCATCCTTCTCCAGAGAATGTTTCAACTGCAAAAGGTATGGTCACAAATCTCATGAATGTAGAAATATGCAAATAAACAATTCATTTAATGGTAGATGCTTTGCATGCAATAGAATGGCACATATGGCTAATGAGTGCAGATTAGGAGGATATCAGTCAAATATGCAAAGAAATGTTGTTTGTTACAATAGCAATAGATTCGGTCATATTGCCAAATTCTGCAGAAGTAAAAATTAGGATAAAAAGGGTCCGGTACATCATAATCAAAAACAAGATAAGGGAAAAGGCAAAGTGAATGCAGATGAAGTTCAAAGGGAGATGAGCAAGATTTGGGTGAAGAAGAGTACAGAAAATGTTGGGGATGGATCCACACTAGAATCTGATGCTGATATTCCTTTCAGAAACTAAACAGATGAGCTCTGGCTCAGGGGGAGTCACAAAGAAAAATAATTTCCTCCAGCCAGTCAATTGGTGCCAAAATTTGGTACATGGAATGCTGCAGATTAAAGGGTTCTCAGAAAAATATCCAAATAACCCTCGGTAAAAATATGAAAGATCCGCTTGGAGTTTTGTAAGAGTTTAATCATCCAAGATTGATCTGGTTTGACAACCATCCTATAAAGCAGGATTTTCATAGACAGATCTGGTATGATTCAAAATTGAAATATCTTGATTTGCGGATCCATGTTATGATTGGAGGAAAGAAGATACATTGTCAATCATCACTAAAAATGATTCTAAGTGCAACACAGTGATACAAAAAGATCTCTCAGAATAAGGCAACTGGATAACTTAAGTTGTACATTTATTGCTAAAGGAAATTAGGGTTTGTGCAAGAATAAAAGGGTTCTTTCACTCATCATTAACACATTTGCATTCGAGAAAAAGAAAAGAAGAGCTCTGCATCAATTTTCTACAACTCTCTCAAAGATCAATTGCAAAATCCAATTCAACCAGCGATTTGTTCCGGCTCTTATTTTGAACCCTAAAGCATAAAAATGTACTTCCATTCTAAAAATCTCTCTCTGAATCTTTTGCAAAATGGCTACTCCAATGGTTGTTAAGATCACTAATAGGCTGTGCCCAAAATTCAACACCCCTATAAATCCCTAGAAGTTGATCCATTAGGCACTTTTTCTAGCATTCTACATGGGGTATTGCACGTAGAAGGTGTTAGGGTCTACATCCATGCCAACATTGAGGAATTTGGAGAATCTAAGTTGATGGACATCTATCATAAACAATTAATAGATGAAAGTTTTAAACTCAAACCTCAATACAAGGCCCTCCAAGATAAGCACTTTGGACATTGCATCCACTTTCCCTATTTTGAAGAAGATGATTGGGTCCGGTATGTCCTTAGCAGAATTCATGATAATTTCATGTGGTTAATGAAGCCCTTCAAGATAACAAAAGATGTCATTAAGGCAGTAACTGGACTGTACTCATCCAGTGGGTTACCTGCACTCAAATCTGTCAAGAACTAGATAGTAAGTGAAGCTACCGGATCTAAGTTTGACAAGAGAGAAATGACCATAGAAGACATCACAAATCCAGATGTCAGATTTGCCTCAATGATAATTGGGTATAAGATCTATCATTCTAGCAGGAAGAATTCTGTGTCTGGGACTGCAATATATACATCATATCAGATGTTGAGGGAAAATACAAACTATGACCTATGTGATCTTCTTTTAAACCAACTATTAGAAAACTTACAAAAGATCAAGAAGGATAAGAACTCCTTCAAGTATGGTTGTTTAATACTATGCCTATTCTTCTACTACATGAATGAGCTACCCGGATCAAGTGGTTGGGTTTGGCAAAATGACAAATCAGTTGTAATACAGATTAGAGACTATATGTATGGACTTGGTGATGCTAAGGCTCAAAGCACAGCACTCTGGGGATACTTTAATAACTTCCAAAGTATGATGCAAGCCAGAGAAAGGATACCTCAATCCATAGTAGAAAAATACAAGGATACAATGTGTTTTATGGTAGATACTAAACAATGCCTAATGGAGGTAGTTGAGCCCAGAATAGTTTGGATAATGCCAATGGGATATGAGATCGATGAGAAAATCTTGGAGCTACATATTCAACACTTGTTAAGTCAGCCTAAGGGGCCTAAGGTAGAAAGGTTTGGAACCTTTCAAGAACTAAGTATAAAAATACATGTTGAGCTAAGACAACTAGAGATAAAGAGGAAAGTTAGAAGGGAAGTTGAGGAAATTGCCAAAAGATATGGCATATCAAAAGAGGTAGTAGATGCAAATAGAGAAAGAGTTGAAAGAGTTGAGAAAGAGAAACAAGAAGCAGAGAAAGGAAGTGTTCCGGTACAAACCTCCTCCCAGACTAGATCCTCCAAGAGCTCTGCACCTGCCACTCCTAAGAGCTCAAAAGCCGCCAAACTAGAAGTCAAGACATCTGGAAAGGGTGAAAAGAGAACGAAAAAAAAAGCCACAAGGTCTTACACAAGTCACAAGGATGATGAAGAAACGGAGTCCGATGAGGAAGTTAAGAAAATGAAGAGGAAGTTAAGAAAATGAAGAAGAAGAAGAAAACATCTAGGGAATCCTCTGCTGATAAAAACAAAGAAGAAAAGGTAGAAGAATTTGTTAAAAATCCCACTATTTCCATTGATAATTTCATCAAGGCAGTCACTGTGGATGGGAATCTATAACCAGTAACATAATTCTATGATGAATATAGTGATACTGACAAAAGGATCTTGGAAGAAGCTACAGTCAGGTACCTGAATATTTATAATAAAGCATTCATTGAAATCATTTCATTAATTCCCAAAAGTGTAGAGAAGGTACTTGAACTTAAAAAAGAGAATGCAAAGGGAAAAGACCTAGAGATTCAAGAACAGATAGCAATTCAACTCCATCCTTCTATTACTCCAAAGCAAATGAACATGATCTTTAAGGACTGCAAGGATGAATTCCGGAGCAAAGCAACAATGAATAAACTTATGCTTGGAGAAATTGACCAAGTAGCAAAAGAGACAAAAGACATCCTCCGAAATGCCTTCAAAAGATTCAATCTTCCTATTATAGAGGAAACAGAAGAAGAACCTTCCAACATGGATGTTGAAGGATTAAATGCAGCAAATGAAGAATTTTCTTATAAAAATATAGAAAGGTCAAAAGATATAGGTGAAGAGAAGACTAAGGACTTGGATTCCTCTATTCTGGAAGAGGAAGTTCATGAAGCAGTAAATACAGGTAACATCTCTCCTCCGGATCCCACTATAGACATTCCAGATTTTGAAATTGAAGGAGAAGGAAGAAAAGAAGAAAAAGTGAGTCAAGAAGAGGAGGAAAAGGGAAAGGAAGAAGAACAAACAGAGAAGACCTTTGATGACAATTCTGAGATTCCAAAAGAAAAGAAGACTCAGTCTCTAGCAAGAGACACTGTAGAGGCAGTGAAGAAATTCTTGAACAAAGAGATGATGGAGATAGATGAACCTGAACTATTCCAAGGACCACTAAATTTTGATTCCCTCTCTTCGGTCCAAACAATGAAAATAGCATCTTTTACCCAAGCTAAAGAAAAAGAAAAACTTCTGAAATCTCACATGGAAGACTATGAGCTGTTAGAGATTACATCCAGGATGCTGGAGAAGATCATGCCATCCTTTCAAAAGGATCCTTTGGCCTCTCCATCTGGTAACTTGAAATCTCTGGTAAACTTTGTTAGCACTCATTTTGATTCTTTATAAAAATTGGCAAAAGAAAAGGTCTGGAAAGAGTTTTTTGGAAAAAGATTCACTGAAGTATAGGGACTTATTGCTAATGATAGGAGGACCCTAGATATTGGGATAAAGAGCCTTGAAAATGCTCTTAAAGATGGTGGGGACATGTACAAATTTTGTCTATCTTGGTCTAAAGTGACTGAGGATATTGAAAAGAAGGTGAAAGAATAAGAAGGTAAACTGTCAAGTTTATCTTAGAGTTTTGATCCCCTCACTACATCCATAATGAATCAAGAATGCCAAGCTGTTGTCATTATAAATGAAATAAAGAGGCTGGACAAAGAAAAGAAGAATATAATAAACAGGATGAGTGAACTTAGAGCGATAATTATCCCTAAGTTAGAGGCAATGCATGAGGCCTTAATAGATGCTCAAACCACAGCCCGAACCAGTGATCCGACATAAGCATATACATTTTTTTTGAGTGGTCACATCTCCATTTTGGACAGGATGAAGCAGAGTTGGGCCACAGAGTTTGTACAGTTGAAGACCACTTTTGTGGATATACTCAAGTATATGTAAGTATAACACGTATATACATACTTATGCAGCTATGTGTAGGTTAATTTTTGTAAATTTTTTTGTACAGATTCCACCCTTTTCCATTGACATGAATGGGGAGTGAGGAGTAGTGAAAAAGTGTAATCTAGCTAAGGGGGAGCTCTGGTAAAATAGTGCATAAGAAAGAGCATCAGCCAAGGGGGAGTTTGCTACGACACTTAGTCATTTTTCACTAAGTGTTGCCATCAATGCCAAAGGGGGAGATTCTTGGCAAGAGATACTATGTGGCTTCATGAGTGTTGTTATTGATGGCAACAAAGTCTATCCCACACATCCACAACACATAGTATGCCTTTACCGGAAGTCAAATTGAAGAGTGTTTTGGTCTAGTGAACAAGAACAGAGCATGCAACAAGGTCTGACAATCAGGTCTGGATCTCTCAGATGGTGTAACTCAGCAAGTTACGGATTTGGACAAGTCAAGAGGAGTATCATGACTACTATATTCTAGAGATTGAGCCTTTGGTCATAAAACATGGAAAAGATATGAGCATCTGAGTGTTGGGTTCCAAACAGGCAGAGCAGACTGAGGAAGAACTGACCGACAGAGTATTAAACTTCAATCCAGATGAGTAATTGATGTTGATCAAGCTATTTGAGGGATCATACAATATTGGCTGACATGATTGATGACTTGAATGTGTATGATTTTGATAAGCATCACATATCAAGCATGGATTCAGATGACAGATCAGTAATTTGTAATATCTTGAGTATTCTGGTTGCCGACTAGAAAGTTGTTGAAATCCTTGGGGTGGATATTTATACCAAATGGATTCCAGTATGAAAGAGTGAGTGTGTATATATATGACAAAATAAAGTGTGAAGAAAGGCAGAGATAAGTAAGGAAGCAGCAAAACAAATCTGGTATGTGACAGAGCAGCAGCACTAGAGCAGAGGAAGAATGAAGTGCATCAGATCAGTATATTGTGCCTAACTAGAATTGAACTCTAGCATTTGTAGATGCCTCTCATCAGTTCAAACACCTGGTTACCTTCTGAAGTTTTGTAGACAGTGAGTCTCTTGTAGGCAGTGTGCCTCTTGTGAGGAGTGTGCTCGGGTAGTGAGCCCTAATTGGCAAGTGCCATTTTGTACTTCCTATTCTTTTAACAGAGAATACAATCTTGGGTTAGTCACCCCATGGTTTTTCCCTTAACAGGGTTTTCCACGTAAAAATCCTTGTGTTATGTGTGTTAATTTTATTTCTTCTCTCATGATTATATATGCTTATATGTTTTGATGTTGCACAAATTAGAAAAGGAAAAAGAAAGTAAAGATAATAGAGATAACTGATTCACCCCCCCCTCTTAGTTATCTACCTTGTTTCCAACAGATAGTCACCCTTTCTTGTCACACCATTTAGTTTATAACAAATGTCTAATCAAGGGTGCCTTTAAAATACTATAACATATCTTGGTATATGTAAATTATATAAAAACCATATATATATTTATCATCATCATCCTATATAAATTTTGTCAATTTGTCCAAAATCTCTCCTATCCCTTGATTTAGTTTTCTTTTAATCTCTCGATGGTTTGTATTTTTTTTGGATGATGGGTTTATTTCTATGTGGAGATTGGGGAACCCTTCTTCTGGGAGTTCAAACTAACTTATTTTGCCTTGCTGAACAAGGATAGTGGGGAATGGGTCATATTGATGTTTCTCCATACCAATGAAAATTGGTCACGTAGGACAAGATACCAAGTAATCAAATTGGCATATGCAGAAGAGTTTTTGACATTTATTTTTTTGATTGGGATTTAATAAAACAATTGGTCCCAAACCCCAAGGAGGGAGAGTTAGGTTTTTGAGGGAAAAGAAAGAGAAAATGGAGAAAAGGAGGCTCTCTGAGGGAGCTAGGGGGCCGAGTTTTTCTTTGAGTGCAAAGGGAGTTTGAAGGGGAAAGAAGTGGGGAATGTTTACTATTGGGGGCACAGAGAGCATAGTTGGGGTCTTGCAGGGTGTGATGAGGGAGGCACAACCTCTGGCATGGGCACAGAAAAAACATAAGGAGAGATGAGGAAGGGGGCTCTCTCTGAGTGGTGGCAGATCCTTCAAGGGGGAGATGGCTCCTCTATTTTGGAGTATGTGTGCATAAGGGAAGGGCGGAACTAGAGTCTGGCAAAGTGGGGATAACGAGATGGATGCTGGGTTAAGCATCCATGAAGAGGGAAAGGTTTTCCTCTAATTTTTTTCATGCTCTCAATAATGTTAATTTTGTAGCTTTTCTGTTTCAATGAAGGGCAGAAAAACAATCTTAAATAATATTCTTGTGGTCTTTTTTTTTGTAACTACTATATACCCATTGATCTAGGAGTTCCAAGAATGAAACAAACAAAAAGATTTGTTGTTGCTTTTAAATGTCAAATCCTCTTCAAGTTCGTTTACTTCACTGAACTCTACCATACTAGTTATTTCTGCCTTTAGCCATAGTTCTTTTCTATCACTTAGTGATAGTCTATTTTTACAATCTATCAAAGTAATTATCAAATTTTGCCACACCCATTATTCCACCTTTCCCTATACTTCTTCACTATCACTAAGTGACAGTTTAGTTTCAAATCTATATTATAGCCTATAAGATTTTGTGGGATTTTGTGGGATTTTGTGGGAATCAACAGTTAATGTACCTTGTGCACGGTTTTGCATTTTTACATATATGTTTATTGGGCAATTAAAATGACAATATCTATCAATTCCTCTATCCTTGATGTGTTTATAGGAATGCTTGATTGTGGAGTAGGGAATTCCATTAGTCGGGTTAGTGTCCCTTTTTTAAAGGTTGTTTTTTATTATTATTTAAAAAGGTCTTGTCTTAAGATTTAGTTTTAGTCTTATTCATGAGTGACAATGTTTAATTATATTTATGTAAATTCATAATTTCCCCCTTAGGGATGTGAGTCATGGATCCACGACTTCATTATATATTTTTTAAAACCAGCTATGCTTAGTTTAACTTTTTATCAAGATAGATTTAGGTCAAACTGGAAACTTGGAGTTTGGAAAACATGTAGTTGGTCTTACATTGTGGTATGGGTTAAGGGACAAAAATCCATGTGCTCGTTGTTCCATTTGGATGTTCTTTGAGTTTGTTGATTTAATGATATCATAATTAAATTTATGTGAACTATCGCGTCTTGGTGAATCTTGGAAACTTCATGTATTGTGAAATTATATTTGTATCCTTTATGATGAGTAAAAAGTCCCTTATTTTTTTAAAAATGAGAGACACCTTCTATGTATTACCATTCCATTTCACTGCCCTACATATGTTTATTCGACAGGATGATGTCATACTTTACTTTTGTGGTTATATCATGTTAGTGGAATAATTGATTAGCATGCATTAATGAGAGGAATGTATTATGGCTTGGGAGTCAACCCTTTCTCCTTAGTTTGCATTTGAACAAATGAATAGTGTGCTTGTATAGAGAGATTTTATGTTTTGAAATTTAAATATATTGGTGTTCCTCATATTTACCATTTACCTTCTCTTGCTTGTTTGGGCCAAGAGTTTCCTTGGTGAGATATGCTTTGGGAATTTGTTTTGTGTGTTTTTGAGTATTGAATTGCTCAAGTTCCACCGATCACCCTTGGTGATGTGTTTGGCTGAGCGTACGTCTCATGGTTAGTATTTGTGGTTAGTTTTGGGGATTTCTTGAGACCTTGTTATGTGTGAGTTTGACCATGTCTGTGGTGGTTCCATGATCTCCTCTCTTCATAGCTCGGGGGTTGCCTAGGGCACAATAGACATTCAGTGCTCTTGATGATGGCAATATGGTTGGGAGGTGGGTAGCATCCCCCATTGGTCTCCATTCAGACGACCTTTTGATGACTTGGCAAGATCCTTGTGTTGTACCACTATGATGTAATCATGTTGATCTTTGTTCCGTAGGGCACCTTGATTGTTATTATTTTTATGTTGTATTAATAATACTCTTGTAATTTAATCTTTGAAGTGTCCTCCCATGTTTGGGAAGAAGCCTTCACCTTGTAAATTGAAATTTATTTGGTTGAAGGATTTAGCGTGGTAAACGACCTTAGTTTTTCCTTATTATTTAATATGTTTGTCAAGATCTGTGTACTTCATTAATGATGTTGTGGTTTGTGATTAGTGATAGATTCAAAGCAATTTGGCTAGATTTTCTCATAATGCTCTTGTGTGTTTGAATGATTAAAATTGTATATTACCTCCTTTGGTGTTTAAAAGAAAGTATGTAATGTTGGTGGAAACTTGACCCTTGTCATTCTCATAATGTTCTTGTATGATAGATTGAACAAAATTTGTGTCTCACCTACTTTTGAATATTTTATCCTATCTAGAGTTGAAATTATGTTGGAATTACTGCTTTCTATATTGATGTATGTTTTCGACATTTTATGTTGGTTTTCCTTGGTTGGTGTCACCTAACAAGGTGTCATGGATGTCTCATCTTGCACCTTGTTTGCCTTCCCTGCCTTGGTGTGATGAGGTTTTAGGGACAGGTGGAAATTTTTTTGGTTGTTCATGTCATGACCACATGGCAAATGTGGACATGACATGTGGTTTGTTGTGTCATGACCACACGATAAAAGTGGGCATGACAGATACAAGGCTAACCAATCTAGATCAAGGATGAATGGAAGGAAAAATGGTCAAAGAAATGTTGTATGCTTCAATTGCAACAAGCCTAGACATATTGCAAGATTCTACAGAAGTAAGAATATGAAGAAGGATATTTAGGCAGAGATGAAGAAATCAGTACAAAAGCTAGATCTGGTAAAAATCAAGAAAGAGATGAACAAGATTTGGGTTAAGAAGGAAGTACATGAAGTCAAGAATGAGTCCGCACTAGACTTGGTGTAGGTACTTCCTTCAAGAAGTAAATTGGGAGCTCTAGGTCAAGGGGAGCTTAAATGAAAAATCCTATTCCCCTAGCCGGGAAAGTGGTGCTGACATTCAACACGAAGGTATAAGCTAGAAAACAAGATAATAGAGCTTTTGAAGAAGATTTCAGTAGAAAAGAATCTAATGCAATGGATTGTAGAACAATTTAGATCAACTATGGATGGCAGAGTAAGAGTTTGACATCTTTTTAAATCAACATTTATGACGATTAGGTTTTGATGAAAAAGGGTTAAAAGGGAATTCATTTGAAAGGAAATCACATTCCATTCAAATCCTCAAGTGTCTAAGGAGATCTGAGAAGCGAAGCTTAGGCAAACCCAAGTATTCAACAATTGGTACAAAGAAACCCTAACCGAAAACAAAAGGTATTTGCATCTCTCTCTTGAAAAATTTCTATGTTGAGTCAGTAAAGATGTCTACTCCTCAAGTAATAGAGATTATTGAGATGCCCCAACCCAAATTCTAGAAACACCCATTCAAATCGCTAGAAACCAATCTAGATGGTACATTTTCTAAGGTTCCACATGGGGTTATGTACATAGAAGACATTAGAGCATACATACATGAAAACTTGGAACAATATGATCATATCAAGTTAGGTCAAATATACTTGGATGGGTTGACAAATGATAATTTTGAATTGAAAGAATAATATAGTGCTCTGCATGAGAAGAATTTGGATACCTGGTTGGATTTTCCAATATTCTTGGATGATGTTTGGGTTAGGTATATTTTGAGCAAGATTCATGATGAGTTATTTTGGCTAAATGTACCTTATATGATAATAAAGGATGTCATTAAGATAGTCACCGGCATGTGTTCCACTGGAACAGTTCTGATATTAAAGTCTGTGAAGAATAACACTGTGATGCAGTTGACCGGTGCCAAGTTTGACAAAAGGGCACTAACAGTGAATGATATTGAAAATACGACAGTAAGGTTTGCCTCAATGGTGATTGGTTATAAGGTCTACTTCTTCAACAGGGAGAATTCAGTCTCAGCAACTGCAATACACATAGCATATGAAATGGTAAAGAACAATGCAGACTATGACCTATGTGAATTTTTATGGCAACAATTGTTGGAGAATTCGAAAAGGACAAAAGACACAAAATACCTCTTCAAGTATGGAAATATAATCATTTGTCTATTCTTCTATTTTCGAAAGGAGTTACCAGGTATGGACAATATTGGTTGACTTGATCACTCACTAGTAGCAGTATAGATTAGAAATGATCTACATAGTTTAGGAAATGTTGATAAACAAAATGCAACATTATGGGTTTATTTCAAGAATTTCCAAAAGAAAATGTAGGTTAGGGCTAGGATCCCTGAAAAGGTTGTGAATAAATATGAAAAGGACATTGTATTTATAGTGGACAAAGATAAATGCCTTATGGAGGCTGTAGAATCTAGAACTGTGTGGGTCCCAACCATGGGATATGAAGTCACAGAGGACATCCTAACTGGTTTTGCAGACCTAATGTTGAGCAAACCAAAAGATCCTAAGGAGGAAAGATTTGGAAAATTTGAAAAATTATCTCTCAAAGTCCATTTGCAACTAAAACAACCTGAAATCAAGAGGAATACAAGAAAGTGGGCAACTGAGTTTGTTAAAAGAAAAGGATTTATAGATGAACAAATAAATGAAGCAAGAGCCAAGGTAGAGGCATCCAAGGCTACAAGTGCTCTGGAAGGACAAACATCAAAAGCTCTGAAGAAGAAAGAAGAGAAATCTAAGAAACAAAAGCCTACCTATAGCTCTGGAAGGAGAACAAGAGTTGTATACACCTAAAAATGACATGACTCTACTTAAATAAATATTTTAAATATTTATTTCACCTTCATATTCCTCTATCAATAAATAAATAAATTTATTTATTTATTTGATTCACCTCCTCCCATTTAATTAAATAAATTACATTTATTTAATTAATTAATCTACATCAACTTTATTCTTCTAAAATAATTAAATAATTTTAATTATTTAATTAAATCTTTTATTCTTCCAAATTTAAATAAAGTGCAATTTTATTTAAATTAAATCTAAAATCTCCAAACATAAAATATAATTAAATATTTTATTTATTCTTCCAAATTATCTACAAGTAATTAAATAAATCTATTTATTTAATTATGCTTTCTTATCTTCTAAAAAATCTTTAATATCTTCTAAAAATAAATTCTTCTTGTCATGCAAAAAGCAAAAGCTGAGTTAACTAATTTAAAGCAAATCCGTTTCATCAACAAAGCTCTTAAATTAGAAAAATATATTCTAATTTAAGAAATTAAAACTCATCCTCATCAAGAAAGCAGTTAACTCAACAAAGCTTCTTTTTGAATGACACATGTCCTTCTACTATCTGCGCACGTTCTCTCGAACATCCTCCTCCATTGATCTTCTTATTTCTTCTCAACCATTAATCTTCTCTCATACAAATCTATAAATACAACCCTCTTCTTCTATCATATCATATCCATCATTCAAGTAAACTTATGCTGTAGAAACTATAGCATGCCATTGGCACCCCCACTATCATCATTACATCTATCCATCCACTTCATAGTGTGTTGAAGCTCATCTTTATCACACCAAGTATTAGAGCCATTTCTCCTTGTCATCTTGAGGAATCGAAGCAAGGAAGCAAGCTTCCTGAGGGCCATTTTCATCACCAAAAGATCAAGAAAGAATAGGCGAGCAATGGAAGTTGAAATGTAAAAGGTTGTAAGTATCATTGTTTCTTATTTTAAATCTCCTTTTATCTTCATATTCCATTGATGTTTGGGTTTTTATTATTCATTTGATTATTCCCATTTTTACCCTTACATTTCTGGCACCCACCGTGGGGCTCTTGCCCCTAATCTAACCAAAAATTTGAATTTCAAGTGACAAGTTCTATACAGGTTTCCATACAGGCTTCTAGCAGGTTCAATCAGTGCATCTGAGCAATCTCTTGGTGCATCTACAACCTATTCCGGCACATACATCCTCCAAACTAGTGCATCTAATCATTATTCTAGCACTTTTACAACTACAGTGCATACATCCCCTGTTCCAGCGCTTTTACCTCCTATTCCGGTGCCTACGTAATTCTGGCGCATGCACCCTCTGACATGGTGCTTTTATACTATTTTACGGTGCATTTGTTAAATTAACACATTTGTATCATCTTCCTATGCTTTTGACACCTATCTTAGCTCATCTGTAAAAATGACACTTACAGCCTTTGTTTCTACGTATTCAAACTGTATAGCGGCACTTTTGATTTCTCACTGTGGTTTTTAGGATTTATTTTAGATTTTTCTGATTAATACTAACACTTGTTTTGTAGGATTAGGAGCTGGATAGATCATTTAGCTGCATTAATTAATTCACTTAGATTAATTAGAGGAAAAAGTAATAAAAAATGCATGCATGCAACTCTCACGTAGTTCTTAACTAGGAGGATAGTAACTGAACCACTGCTATCTTTGCATATTGCTAGCTGTCTTAGTTAGAACATTGCCATCTCATAAATGGGAATGAACATTGCTATCTTTTAAACACTTCAAAGTTAACAAATGTGTGAGTGCCCAAGTAGATAGCACATTTAGTTTTTCTCCTTTTAACTAGGTTTGGATTAACCATTGTCTTCTATGACTATTGAATGACAATAGGCTTATGCTCTCCCCTTTACTGGGTGACCAGAATGCCAGACTTGTTATTCCCTTTGTATAACCTTTAGAGGGGCCTGCCCTTGGATGCTCTCTTGTCCAAGTGGGAATGACCTTGAGTGGAAACAGGCTAAATCCAAGCCCTACCAATCCACTTTAAATAAACTATGCTTGAGATGAAAGCTTCCTACAACGAGTGCTGTTGTGTTACACCGACGACCAACCTCCCCCAAAACTCTCCAAGGCATAACCCTTGGAGGCTAGGAGACCCCTTAATGGAGAGTAGTGCCACCGCACGTGTAACCACTTGAACGGTTGCCTTGACTACTTAGCCACTTATTTAGTATACCAAAAACCTCTATTTGTTGACACAAAAGGTGGAGCCTTTGAAGCGGCCCTAATTCATGTGATTCTTAGTAGAGGTAGCAGGCACAATCCTAAGGTTTAGTGGGGGTACGAACCTAAGGAAACCTGGATCTGGTATGCGTGAGAAGTGAGTGCCGTGGAGGGGAGCCGGTGCTACCAGATCCTAGAGCTACACGCTTTGAATATGCATAGCCAGGGGATTCAACAAATACTGTCCTATCTAGCCTAGGTTGTACTTATTTTTGTGTCAAAAAGTCCAAAAATACAAAAAAAATAACAAAGGATAAAAATGATGAAAACTTATATGCACTTGCTGTGTCTTTTTCCATAAATTGAAAATCAAAATTCTCAAAAAGACCAAATTTTCAAACCAAAAATAGAAATTTTTTGAAAAACGTGCCGAAAACTCTAAAAAAACAAGCTAAAAACCAGAACGGCGCTTTTACTGCAACCTGCAGCACATTTGATTAGACTCGCAGTGCATTTGCTATCTATTGCAACACATTTAAAAATTACTAGAGTTACGCATTTGCTTCGACCTATGGAGCATTTACACTCTGTTGCGATGCATTTACTGCTGCGCATCCAAAACAGTGAGCTATTCCGTACCTTCTAAGAATTTTTTTTTCAACTTTTCAAAATCCATTTCAAACCTTTCTCAGTTGATCCAAAATATGATTAGAATCATGCAAGTCAACCATTTCACTCTTCTTCCACACCATAGCTTCTTTTCCCACACTTTTTCATCCAAAAATCTTGCAAAATTCTTCCAAAGTCCAACAAGGTTAGAACCAAGCTATTCTTGATTCCATCAAAACCTCAAACAAACCTAGTGAGTCTCCACTATCAAGGATCACTTATCCTTTTCTCTCAGAACTCCACTAGTGGATTGTGCAAGACTAGTCTACATCAAGTAAACGTATTTCTATCATCCTTACTTTGACTCTCATCTTGTTCACCCAACTTGTTTGACACCAACTAGATCTAAGAAGAACCTTGCTCAAATCTTGTCGCATTCTAGCACTTTGCTCAAATCTTTCAAACTTGTATCATCCCATCTCTTGTCACCTTGCATGGTCTTAACGAGGTCACAAAAATAAAAATAGATTGAAATGGCTAAGAAAACTATTCCTAACACTCACGAAAGTGATGAGGAAATTTCTATGGAAGAAGTCATCCAAACACAACAAGACCGAAGATTTCAACGCCTAATGGATAAGGTACTTGCTCAAGGCCCTACCAAATTCTTTCTACACCTAGCACATCTAGGAGTCAAGCTCCCTAAATATTTTGACGTAGAGGCTCTAAAAGAACTTGAGGAAGAAAGAAACCCTGAGGGAAGCACACATGAAATACCCTTAGACAAAAGCAAAGCAACCATTGATTCCACATATGCCTTAAGCTTAATGACCCAACAGATCCAAGCTTTACAACAACAATTCACAGACATGCAAACAAGAGCATCAACTAAGAATTACTCCCTAGAGAATATTTCACCATATCCTTTTGATAGAACCTTGATCATAATACCTTTCCCCTCTAAATTTGAGGTACCTAAATTTGATAAATATCGAGGAAAGGGTGATCCAAGGGACCACATTAGGGAATTCAATGCTGCTTGTCTTGAAGTCACACACAATGATACTTACCTTATGCAGTTATTTCCACAAAGTTTAGGAGGACAAGCCATGGAGTGGTTTTTGAGACTACCACTCAGCATTAGAACATTTTACGAACTTGTGGACAAATTTGTTGCACACTTCTCCTATACTATTGAGCATGACACCTCAATCTTAGATCTTTGTAACAACAAGCAAAAAGGTGGAGAATCTTTCGCCACCTTCCTACAAAGATGGAGACAGTTGGCAAGTAAGTGGCCACACCAAATGCCTGAAAAACAAATGTTGGAAATGTTTGTCCATAACTTACAAACTGACCTAAGCTATCAGATACAAATCCAATGTCCTACTTCCTTTAGTAAGGTCATTGAGATGGGTCTAATCATCGAAAAAGATTTAATTGCAAAGGGTCAAATAAAGCTTTATAAGGACACTCCTAGTACCAACACCAACGTCGATAAACCAAGATTTTGGACAAAGAACAAAAACATTGTGAATAATGGGGTGGTAGATGCCAAGAATGTGGCACCAAACCAACCAATCTTCAAGTTATTAACTCCTCAAAACAACCCCTCACAAAACAAACCAAGAAACACTGAATCACGGTTTACAAATTTTCAACCTAGGAGAAAATTCACACCTTTGGTAGAATCATTGGAAACCACCCTAGGGAAGTTAGTCACAAGTAAGATCATAACACTTCCAACTGTGCGAGAGTATGAACCAAAAGTCAAACCTCCTTGGTGGAATGACAACGACTTCTGTGAGTTCCACTGAAATAGGGGGCATAAAACCAACGACTGCATTGTGCTCAAACACACTATCCAAGACTTGATCGAACAAAACAAAGTGTCACTTGATGGACATACCTCTAATAGTGATCATCAGGCATTCAAGGATCCTCTTCCCAACTATGAGCAGGGAGGACCTTCCAACCAAAACAATAGTGGATCTAACAATGCAAATTACACAAATGTCGGCTTTGACTATGTTGTTAACCATATTTCAGAAAGTGATTCACGCATCAATGTGATCACTATAAACAAAGATCCGGATTGCAATGTTACTACCCATAGTAATAGAGTCACTCTTAGAGGAGCCTCCACCCCTCCAGCTAATCAGTATAGTATCTTGGATCTACATAAGACACCTGCACATATGTCAATTACCCAACCCCATAACACCTCTCTTCATATTGAAGCCTTCATACACAAACACAAGATAAAAAGGTTCCTAATCGATGGAGGAGCTGGTTTGAATATTTGCACCTTGAAATCTAATCCTTACGTTGGGGTTTATGAAGAAAGCTATATATCCAAAAAATAAAATCACTATCAAAGCCTACAATGAGGAGGAGAGAACTTCTAAGGGAATTGTTACTTTACCAATCAAAATGGGACCTATAGTAAAAGATGTGGCTTGCCAAGTCCTCGATATGGAGCTAGCATATAACATTCTTCTTGGAAGACCAGGGATACATGCTCTGAAAGTAGTGCCGTCAACATACCATCAATGTATTAAATTCCCCTATGAAGGTCAAGAGGTCACAATCCAAGGTGACCCCAATCCATTTCAGTATAGCAACTCCATTCAATCTAAACCTAAAGTTGTGATCCCTAACAACTGTGCCTCTGCTTCATCTTCATCTCGTGTTAACCCAGCTACACTTGCTTTCTCTTTAAAGTCATCCCAACCTGACCTCAGACTCAAAGATAAGGGTTTGGGTGAGTACACAATCTCCTAATCCCTCTGTTTGGCACAACTCCCCTATCTCCTAGATCATATGGAAGACCTACTTTGAACAAATCAAAAGTAGATAAAACTACCAAAGGTCCATTTGTCAAATGGGGATGCCTCAAAGATGAGAGTGATGAGAAATATATCCTACAATGGTTATCTAAGGATGAAGGTAGTTCATCAACACAACAAGACCATCACACTATACAAACTGAACAATATGGTCAAGGATTCCAAATGCTACAAAGAATGGGATATGAAGGACATGGTCCACTCAGTTCAAGAAAAGATGGTATCACTGAACCCATCCAACCTCATACCTTGATAGCTTGAGACACTATAGGGCTAGGCTACACTGGCACATCAAGAACCAATAGAGAAAATAAGAATAAAGGCAAACAACTAGAAACATCTACTAGTAATCTGGTTGATCAAATTCAGCAACTGCAATTGGGGAGTGAGATTGATTCCAATGAATACGAGTAGGATAGTCTCTCAGAGCTATCTTGTGATGAAAAAGATATCTATGTTGTCCACGAGTATGACCCAACCCATGCAAATGAGAGACATAGTCCAAGGGCTATACTGCTAGAGTTTGACACACAATAACGATAGTGAAAGTCGTGAGGAAAGAATGATACCCCCCTTGATGGATCCACTAATAGAGAGTACCATCGCAAACTTTGTCCATGATTTTAACAAATCTATCCTAACCATCAACACCATCAAACCAGACCAACCCAATGACCCCTTACCTTTGGTGCACCCTGAACTCATAGTTTGGGATTTACAAGGTACTACCCCTGAGCTTGATACCTTTGAGAATGATGAAGCCATCATAGACTATCTTGAGCTTAGAGATCATATACCCATAGGGGACCATAGAGCTAGCTATGCCATAGAACTCAATGAAAAGGCCTATTTTGGTGAGAGTGCCAAGCTTTTCATTCTCAAAAATGTCAAAATGAAAGAAAGATCTAATGGTGAAAACCATTTTGCGGCAGTGTTAGATCATGAAAAAAGTAAAAATAAAGACATATCTAATGATGAAAACCTCTCTAAGGCACTGAAGGATGGAAGGCTTGACCCTCTACCTAATCTTACACATCAGGAGAGATCTTCAATCTTGATAGAACCAACAGAACCGATCAATGTCAGCACAAATGATAATCCCAGAATGATCCACATGGCACAGTCTCTAACAGAACAAGAAAAGCCATCATTCACTGACTTCTTCAAAAGGAAACAAATCAACTTTGCTTGGACATATGCAGACATGCTAGGGCTAGATCTGAATCTCATAATGCATCACTTATCCTTAGCTCCAGGTGCTAAACCGGTAAAGCAAAAACTCAGAAAGATGCACCCACACATGGCCCTCATGGTGAAAGAAGAGCTGAAGAAATTGTTAGATGTCAGATTCTCAAAACTAAAGACTATCCTAAATGGGTTTCAAACATAGTACTAGTTTCTAAACTAGATGGCAGAGTCTAAATATGTAATGACTTCAGGGACCTAAACAAAGCTTGTCCGAAAGATGATTTCCCCCTACCGAACATTGACATGATTGTAGATCTCATGGCAGGACACACCATGCTATGACTAATGGATGGTTTTTCTAGATATAACTAGATAAAAATTCCACTTGAAGACCAACACAAGACTACATTCACATGTCCTTGGGGCACCTATTGTTGGTGTGTCATGCCATTTGGTTTGAAAAATGCCAGTGCAACATATCAGAGAGCTATGACCACAATCTTCCACAACATGATGCACACTGTAATGGAAGACTATGTTGATGATATTCTGGCAAAATCACTCACAAGAGAAGGACACCTGGTAGTATTGGACAAAATCTTCAGAAGATTGGAACAATTTAATGTGTGCCTCAATCCAAAGAAGTGCATGTTTGGAGTTACCTCAAGTAAACTATTGGGATACATAGTGTCTAACAATGGAATCGAAGTCGACCCAGCTAAAGTGAAGGCCATCATGGAAATACCACCTCCTAAAAATCTCACTCAGCTAAGGTCCCTACAAGGAAAACTACAATCTGTCATAAGGTTCATTTCTCAATTGGCAAACAAGTGCCACCCATTTTCCCACCTTCTACATAAGAATGTCCCTTTTAAATGGAATGATTCATGTGAGCAGGCATTTCAGCAGTTAAAAGAGTATCTCATGAAACCACCTGTATTGATGCCACCGATTAAGGGAAAACCTCTGCTACTATATATCTTGGCCACACCAATAGCTCTGGGAGCTCTCCTTGTACATCAAAATTATGACTGGAAAGAACAAGCAATATACTATATCAGTCGAACACTTGTTGGGTATGAACTGCAATACACACCAATTGAAAGAGCATGTCTCGTTGTGGTCTTTGCCTCACAAAAATGGAGACATTAGATGTTGTCACATTTAGTCAAACTGATAGCAAAGATTGATCCACTCCAGTACTTACTCAACAAAGCAACCTTAATAGGTAGATTGTTTAAATGGGTCATGCTTCTCAGTGAGTTCGATATCGAGTATATAGACAGGAAAGCAATAAAAGGCCAAGTACTTGCCGACCAATTGGCAGATGCACCTCTAACAGATGATAGCCCTTTGAGCTTTGAATTTCCAAATGAGTCTATCTTTCAGGTAAACACAACAACCTAGAAAATGTATTTCAATGGCTCATACACTCAGCATGGATCGGGGGCAGGTATCTTGTTGATCACTCTTAGTGGCAATACCATTCCTAAATCATACAGATTACTGTTTCCCTACACTAACAACATGGCAGAGTATGAAGCCTTAGTCATTGGCATCAAGCTAGCAGTTGAATGGAATATCCAAGAACTTCAGGTGTATGGTGACTCACAGCTGGTCATAAATCAAGTAAATGACAACTACCAGACAAAAGATGAGAAATTGATCCCTTACAAATGAATGGTAGATGACTTCAAAGAATACATTGTCAAGATCTCTTTTGAGCAGATACCGAGGATTGAGAACAATGCTACTGACACCATGGTAATGATTGCATCTCTCTTCGATATTCTAGATAATCAATCACATTACGAGTTCTTGGTAGAGCCAGTATCATGTCCTGCATATGAACCCTTGAATCCCATATCATTTGCCACATTATCAAAGCTAATCCCCCCCTCTGTGGAAAAATATTTGCCTATCTCAAAGAGAATACCCTCCCACCTGATCTCTCTAGTAACCAAAAACAAACCTTCATCCGTCAGGCATCTTGGTATGCCATTGTTGCCAATACCCTATATCACAGAGGTCTCGATGGTACTCTCCTTAGATGTCCCAATAGTGAGGAATATCAAACTGCCCTAAGCGAAGTGCACGAAGGTATATGCAAAACACACTCTAGTGGCCCTACCCTAGCCAAGAAACTCATACGCATGGGATGCTATTGGCCAACCATGGAACAAGATTCCTATCATTTTGTAAAGAAGTGCAAAAAGTGCCAAATCCATGGGAACCTGATACATGCTCCAGCACAAGAGTTGCAGCCATTAATGACTCCTTGGCCTTTCTATCAGTGGGGACTTGACTTAGTGGGCAAGATTCACCCCTCTTCATCCAATGGCCATAAATTCATAATCACTGCCATTGAGTACTTTACAAAGTGGATTGAAGCCGTTCCCTTAGCCAATATCACAGGCAAGCAGATTGTCTCTTTTATCTTGAACTATATCATTTGCCGTTATGGTGTCGCTTCGTCCATTATCACGGATAATGGACGACCTTTCAAAAATCAAGATGTCAAGGAACTATTTGACAAATTCCATATCCAACACCACTTTTCTACCCCCTTCTACCCCCATGGCAATGGCCAAGTGGAGGCATCAAATAAAACCATTTTGAAAATCCTAAAGAAGACTATCAATGATGCCAGCCGTGAGTGGCATGTGCAACTAAATCTTGTGCTATGGGCCTATCGTACAAGCATTCACACACCCATAGGTGCAACACCATACTCCTTGGTCTATGGATCTGAAGCTATCTTGCCCATTGAATTCGAGATCCTATCCTTGCGAGTTTCATTAAAAGGTCTCATATCTGATGAAGAATACAGAGTGTCCAGACTTTAAGAGTTAGAGCTACTCGAAGAGAGAAGGCAACAGGCCTTTAACCACCTAAAATATTATCAACAACAGATGTCTCGAAGCTATAATCACAAGGTAAAGCCCTGAGTATTCCAAGTGGGTGATCTAGTCCTTAGAGAAAACCCCAGAAATCAACAAGATCACAAAAAGAAAGGCAAGTTTGAACCCAACTGGCTGGGTCCCTATGTCATCATTGCGGCCTATGGGTCAGAGGATATCAATTGGCTATGTCTGAAGGTGAACTGTTTGATGATCCTATCAACAGTATGCACCTTCGCAAGTTCTATACTTGAAAACCCCAATGCAAGGGAGTCCTGAGAAATCCAAAAAAAATCAAAAAAGTGATAAAAAAACAAACAAAAAAACAAAACCTGGTGAAAACCTGGCAAACAGGCGCCTGGGATAGGTACCATGATGAAAACCTGGCAAATAGGCACATGTGTACTTTTAGCTTTCATGCAAATAAAAGCAAGTGGTGAAAACCTGGGAAACATGTGCTATCTGCGACAAACCACTTCCTCCATCTGTTGTGACCTCATGTCTCTTGTGTCCATCATATCATTCATCTTGAACTAGTCCTTTGAACTGTTGTCAAACTACGTCACCTCTGAGCTATCACATAGGCAAGGCCATTATCAATGCGCCCCTGAGGCTCCGCTCCGCTCCTTTCCACTTCTTTCCTCTCCATATCTTTCAAGTGTCATCTATCCTACTACCCATACCATTCCTACATCTTTGCCATCGCCTAGGTCTTACGTCCATTAGGTTCACCCCGAACTACATTTCCTCTAAGTCGTCATGTAGGCAAGGCCATTTAGAAATGAGCCCCTGAGGCACTAGGTCAGTCCCTTATGGTTCATCTCTCCATGTCTATTTGTTGTCTCACGCATAATAAGTCGATCCTTTGTCTAAACTGGGGGAAACTCCTTGACTTGGTTACGGATTTGGATTCTTGAATGCCACTTTTTCTAAGAGGATACCAATAAAGGATTGTGATACTTTTCACTAGACAAACACACGTAGCAAAGCAAGCTTCCAAACAAAAACCTTGGTACAAAACATCAACCTGTCCAAAGCAGAGCACCATACTGAAACACTCAAACTGATTCTATATCAATTATGGCAAAAAGACACATCTAATGCAAGAATGCTTTTGTGAACAGGTTAAATTAAAGTCTTGGATTTTTGTCATTATGTCTTCCTATGCTACTCAAGGATGCCAAAAGCTAGAGATGCTATGATGGGGGCATAATCTTTTTCTTTTGTCTGCTGTTTGTGGATTAAACTTTAGTAATGTGATGGCTTTTGTCTAATGACATGATCAGCAAAAGATCATTAGGACTTCAGAGGTCTAAACATGAAAAGGGGCAATCCTTGTCTATTGAAACGCAAGAAGTACTCAGGTCATCTAGATTCAAGTTTGACTAGATGCTTGTATCAACTTGCTATATCAAAATCCATGTAAGGAATACTCAGGGCATCTCGATTTAATTATACTTAGATAGTTGTATTCCCTTACAACATTTCAAAAAGAGAAAAGAAACAAAAAGTGCCCAATGATGAAAGCAAAATACTTTCAATATCAAGATGACAATCCACATCCATCCCATATCCAAAAATCCATATCAACCATGCAATAAGAAAATCCTGCAGTATATCAAATGAAAGCCTCTATTTCTTCATCTATTTTCTTCTTCCACTCATCTATATCATCCTTGTGTCGATTGAGTACATTTGGACATATCAAAAACATAGCATAGATAGCATATCATATCACATTGAGATAGTCATTCACATGATTAAATCATTTGCATACATAATAAAGTGCATTAGGTCATCCACATACATGTGCATCCATATCTCATATCAAAAATCAAAAACATAGACAAAATACATATAGAGCTGCATAATCATATCCATAACATTTCACATCTACAGTTACATATCAAATCATCCTAAATCCATCTAGTATACATCACATATACAAAACATCATAACATAGATTGCATCCATAACATATAAACATAGAACACGTGCATGTAGAACACCAATAATTGCATCATTGTATAAAGCATAAAAACATGTCCAAATGTGCAACATATCAAAATATCTTTCCATATCTCAAAGTCATGTCATGTAATGTATACAATGTACAAAAAGATAGTGATACATGTCTCGGGGAAAAATAGTACATATACAAGCTATCTCAGCCATAAAAAATGTGTACATCAAATAAAAAATTGGTACAAGTGTCCAAATCTGTCTAACCCTACTACCGTGGAGCACTGGTCCTTGCACTTCCCTCTCCTCTATCTCCCCTGACTGATGTGGGTCTCTCACTGATGCAACAGATTAGGATCCACCAGCCACAGACTGACTCCTATAACTAGGCGCATGCTAGTCCGCTGACACTACCCCGTGGTATAAACCTCTGTAATACTGAGCCTACGCTCTGGCAAGCTCACTCTAAACCTGGGCCAGTTGTGTCTATACCTACTGCACCTGTGAAACTAAAAAGCTAGAGGTACCATCTGTACCCATCACTGCCATGGCTTCATCTCTCTCTGCCCTCATCTGCCACACACTAGCTAAGGATGCATCTTGCTCTCTGGATATCTCTAATATCTGTCCTACATCTGCGTCTTTCTGAGACTCCACTACTCTCAGATGGGCCCTCAGCTACCTAATCTGACCTTGTAGTGCAACCATAGCTTGCTGCTGTAAGTCAGGCTATAGAACCTTCCCTTCCTATACCTGCCCTTGCACCTGCTGTGGTGGCGACATCTGTCTCTATGGTGCCACCTGCTATAATGGTACCTGCGCCTGCCTTGTAGCCTGCGGTTGCGCAACTACCTGCTGACCCAAAGGTCCCTCCCCAAACCTCCTCCTCCATCTCCTCCTCCTCCATCTCCTACATCATCTCCCTGACCCCCCCTCCTCCATCCCTACCTCCTCCCACTAGCTCCACCCTCATCATTTGAATCATCCTCATCTATACAAGGAGCCAACTCTCCAGGTCTTGAGTATCTAGGAAATGGATGAATGGTGAACCACTCCTCATAATCTGGTGTCATGCCTGCATCCACTATATCCCTCCTCATCAGCCAAGCTGCATAAGGAATTTGCTGAAAGGCTACCAAGGCCTCCTCGTATGATGCCACAGGACCCCACCTGTATCTCTCTGCATGGCTCCTCACGAAACGCACCTACCCTTGTGGCCTGCCCTACACTCTGCCAAACTACTTCTGTACCCTGCTCACAATCTATTGCTCTAATATGTATCTCGTCCTGCCAATGAGTCACTGAGTCTGGAAGCAATACGGAAGCTCATCTGCCTCATCATCCCATACCTCGCAGTCTAGGTATGGGCGCTAGATAACTAGATCCACATTATCAAACGCGTGTCTCCAATACTCGAGCTTCCCCAGCTTGTGCTAGGAAATCACGCCTACATAACCATAACCGTAGGGCTCACCCCTCTGCCTGTGAAAAAGACATATCGACTGTGTGATAGCTATGTGCTCCCATAACCAAAACTACAACAGAGACACACCTGCTGACAAACTGGTTCCTTTGTGATATACAACTTGGTGCATATCCCTGTATAAGTGTGCTAGCATGCACACACCCCATGTATACTAAGTCCCATCAAGTAATCATTCTCTCTAACACCCTCCCCCAGCCAATCAGAAACCTATGTGACCTCCTATCGGGGCATACTACGCCACCAATCAGTCCCGCCACTATCCCCAGGAGGTAGTCATAGCAGTCATGAATGTCCTACCACGAAATCACCTGCTTAGCCAACTAAAGGTCATTAAACACCCGTCTGCACTCAGCCAATCCAGCATCACGCTGTGACTCATACTTGACCAACTCTCCTTGAATAGGGAGGTGCATAATCCTATACACATCCTCTAGAGTGATCACCATCTCCTCGGTCGATAGATGGAATGTACCATCCTCGCTGTGGAATCGCTCCACCACTACAATCAACATACCACAGTTCACATGAACCTCGAGCATGAAACAAACATAATGCAAACCCATTGCACCAAGAGCCTCGCAGTCATTCTCTGTCAACATGTACCACTGTAATAATGGCAAAGGGAACTACTCTCATGACATCAGGGTATTCTAGATATCCTCCTACAACAAAGCAAAGCATAGTGTCAAAGAAATCCATATCCAAGCAAACCTACTCAAAGCAATCAAACTATCCTATCATTGACTTAACATATCAAATTAATCAAAACAAGCATATCATCTCTTGACTAGATTCTCGGCAATCTCAGAGATCGCTTATCAATTGACGCATTGACCAAGGTGCCAATTGAGTTAATTTCATTAAGTCAATTGATTTTCCTAGTGTAAATGCACCAATCCATGTGGCAAATGCACCGATCCATATCATATGCACTGCTTCACTGTGAAAGTGCCAATCCTTGATGTGTATGCGTCATTCTAGCATATGCGCCGCTTCTTGTGTCACATGCGTCATTCCCCAATGAATGCACCAATTCATAGCCTAGATTCGCCAAACTAGTATATGCACAATAAGATCTCTCATATGCACAACTTAACGTCATATGTGCCATTTCGGAGCGTATATGCACCTAACTTTAGTTTGGCGCATCTATCTTAGCTTTTTTTCCTAAGCATTTATTGCCCTAATAAATAACTTTTAGCGAGTTTTAACGAACTACATACTGGTGGTCCTACCTCAACTAGCTGATTGAACTGTCAAACTCACTCAAACTAGTGCTCCTCGTGCAGAATATCCATCTCTTTGTTAGCTGCTCTAGCTCCCATACTCTCCTAAGCCCTCGAAGACCAATCAACTAAGGACAAGTGTGCAAATGAATAGAACTTGTGAACCCAGCTCCTATATATAGCAAGTGAACCATAGCTGACTATGTGACAACTGTGACTGCTTCCCATGTCTGTTCCTCTGAACCATGTCCTCTTTTGCTTCTAACCTATTCTTCCACCTTCTTCTTCGTGAGATTGTCCGTCTCACTCCTTCTGCCTTCTTCCCGTCCAATCTCCCATGGGGGCATCCTGTTGTTAAATTTGTCCCAGGGGTAAACAGGGGCATGTATCATCATCAAAAATTCTTATTCTTTGAAACAACATGATAAAACACATTGCATCAAAGAGGGGCAAAATGTATACACCTAAAAATGACATGACTCTACTTAAATAAATATTTTAAATATTTATTTCACCTTCATATTCCTCTATCAATAAATAAATAAATTTATTTATTTATTCAATTCACCTCCTCCCATTTAATTAAATAAATTAAATTTATTTAATTAATTAATCTACATCAACTTTATTCTTCTAAAATAATTAAATAATTTTAATTATTTAATTAAATCTTTTATTCTTCCAAATTTAAATAAAATGCAATTTTATTTAAATTAAATCTAAAGTCTCCAAAAATAAAATATAATTAAATATTTTATTTATTCTTCCAAATTATCTACAAGTAATTAAATAAATCTATTTATTTAATTATGCTTTCTTATCTTCTAAAAAATCTTCAATATCTTCTAAAACTAAATTCTTCTTGTCACAAAAAGAGAAAGCTAAGTTAACTAATTTAAAGCAAATCTATTTTATCAACAAAGCTCTTAAATTTGAAAAATATATTCTAATTTAAGAAATTAAAAATCATCCTCATCAAGAAAGCAGTTAACTCAACAAAGCTTCTTTTTGAATGACACATGTCCTTCTGCTATTCACGCACATTCTCTCGAACATCCTCCTCCATTGATCTTCTCTCATACAACTCTATAAATACAACCCTCTTCTTCTATCATATCATATCCATCATTCGAGTAAACTTATGCTGCAAAAACCATAGCGCGCCATTGGTACCCCCACTATCATCATTACATCTATCCATCCATTTCATAGTGTGTTGAAGCTCATCTTTATCACACCAAGTATCAGAGCCATTTGTCCTTGTCATCTTGAGGAATTGAAGCAAGGAAGCAAGCTTCCTGAGGGCCATTTTCATCACCGAAAGATCAAGAAAGAATAGGCGAGCAATGGAAGTTGAAAGGTAAAAGGTTGTAAGTATCATTGTTTCTTATTTTAAATCTCCTTTTATCTTCATATTCCATTGATGTTTGGCTTTTTATTATTCATTTGATTATTCCCATTTTTACCCTTACAAGAGCCTCCTCCTCCATAGCAACTATGTCTAAGAGCTCTAGACCACTCCATGCTATAGAGATTGAGAAAGAAAAGGCAAAGTCTATAGATATTGAAGAGAAAGTGCCAAAGAAGAAGACAAAAGAGAAAAGAACATAAAGAAAGCAAAGGCTAGGAAGAGATTATATGTAAGCCTTGGAGTTGGAGAAGAAGAAGAAGAAGAAGAAGAAGAAGAGGAAATAGAAACAGATGAAGAAGTCAAGGCCAAGAAAGTAAAAATAGATGAAACAATTGCAAGTATGAAAGAGAAGCCCTCTAGAAAGGGTAAAGACAACAAGAAGAAGAAAGGTGAGAAGACTAAGATCAAAGAAGATGAAGCAATAATAACCTTGGAAGCCACAGTCAATGCATTTTCTCAGCATGGAAACCTGAAACCCATTGCTGATATGTATGATGAAAGGTCGGATGTAGATAAGGTGATAATTGAAGCAATAGTTGTAAGATATCTGGATATGTTTAGTAAAACATTAATTGAAGTTATAGATGAGTTACCAGATAGTTTAGCCAACAACATGACAGTAAGAAAAGAAGGGGCCATGGCCAAAGATGCTAAGATAAAGGAATATGTTTTGTTGAAACTTTGCCCAAACATAACAAGAGAAGAAAAGGTTAAAGTCACTAAGAAGCTCAGTGATGAATTTAGAACCAAGAAGAGAGTCAATGCTCTAATTTATGGAGACATTAAGACATTAGTGAAGGAAACTAAGGAGATAACATTAAATGTGCTATATGATCTACAAATCCCAACTGTTACTGACACTAATGAAAAGGGACAAAATGTTTGTGTTGATAATACAATTACAGAGATAAATATGGAACATAAAATGGAAGAAAGTATAGTTACTCCTCCAGTGGGCACAGGGACTGAAGAGGATGTGAATATAGAATAGAGTATGGATCAAGTTGAAACACCTCCTCTGGTAAACTCTAGGCAAGTTGAAGAAATAAAAGAGCCTATGAAAGAAAAGAACTCTAAAGAAGCAAAAGTGGCACCTAAAGAAAATGTCCTTGAGGACCAAGGTGAACAAAGAGAAGAAGTTGATGAATAGATGATTAACAATCTTGCTCCAGAAATAGAAGGGAATAAACAAGAACTTATTCAAGAAGACCCTCCAGAAAGCCATGATGCTAAAATGTCTCATGAAGTGCCTCATGATGAAGATAAAAGAAACACTGTTGAAAGAGACTTAGTTGACTCTTTAAGAGAATTTTGGGAAAACAAAAGGAATCTCAAATTTTGACTGCACCTGATTTATTACAAGGACCAATAAATCTAGCTACAATGTCCCCTCTATAAAAAATGAGGTTAGGGATAATCTTTCAAGCCACAACACAAGAAGAGATTTTGAAATCTCATGTGGAGGATAGTGAGCTGATTGAAGATTCTTCAACAATGTTTGAAAAGATTATGCCTGAGATAAAAAGAGACACATCCTTAGCACTGACTGTACAATTGAAGAAGTTTATGGAATCAATCAATTCTCATTTTGAGTCCTTGGAACAAGCTGCAGAAAAGAAGGTAAGGGTAGAGATTGATAGCAAGAGATTAGTTGAGCTTACTGACAAACTTGTTCAAGATAAAAAATTTTAGATAAGAGCATAGAGTATGCATAGATGGCCATTAAAGAATCTACTAAACTATATCAATGTTGTCTTACATGGCCTAATAAGACTAAGGACATAAAAGAGAAAATAAATGGATGGGAAGCTCAAATAATGAAGATCTCCAAAACTTATGATCCAGTAGAAGGTGCTATTGGCAATTAGAGGGCACAAGTTGAGACCATTCATTCTAATATACATAAGTTGCAGACCCAGAGAGAGGTTATATAGCATAGAATGAGCTAGCTTTGGGAGATATAAATCTTCAAGATTGTATCCCTGACTAGATTAGTAGCAGCAGTAGATAAGACAAGGAAAATCACTAAGGCCCCTACTACCATGAAGAAAGTAGAAGAGTTTGTCTCCCAAGTTAATGGGCACATAGTAGATTTGAGTGATACTAAGGTTAGTTGGGATGAAGAAGTGGTGCAACTGAAGAAGATCTACAAGGATATTCGCCTTGAAAAACTGTAAGTGATTTGACTTCACTTGTAAATATGCGAACAATACAAACAATTTTTGAAGTTTTGGTAACTAGTACATATTTATGTATAATATACCTTTGCCATTGATGTCAAAGGGGGAGAATGGAGCATGAGAAAAACACAAAAAGAAAATAACTGAAAAAATAAAACGAGAAACATGAAGTTAGGGGGAGCAGTGTAAAAAGAGTAATGGGGAACAATATAACAGTTTTTCACATCAAGTGTTGCCATCAATGCCAAAGGGTGAGATTGTTGGAAAATTGGTTGAGCTTGATGTTTGAAGGTATTTTCATTGATGGAAACAAGAAAAGGAACATGGTTAGAGTAGATGTTTTGGTCCGATGAATAAGACTTAGTCATTTTGGCTAAGTGTGAGTAGTATACAGAGACAATGATAGAGAGACAGTGTTTGGATTGGCATTGGTCAGTAGTTGCAGATCTAGTCCTACGATTCTGGCATGATGTTCCTAACCCTTAGATAATCTTATATCTTTAGTTTTAGACCTTGATTAGAAGTATATCTTCAAGTAGCCTAAGTCTGGCATTGCAAAGAACAGAGGTAATCAAAACAAAACACTCACATTTTATGGTCCGCACTCGTCTGGTGTTGTGTATCTCATTATGCAGTTTTAAGGTGTTATAAGCACTTGTGTGAAGTGTCTAAATCCAAAATTATAGATTTTGTGGTCAACTAGAAAGATAGTTATAAGCTACTGAGTATCACTACATGATTTGACAGTGATTGGTTATGACAGAGTCTAGGTTTCAGTAGTCTGCATTTTTTTGCATGTTGATATTATGTTATGTGGTGTTGTAGGTATGATCTGTGATGTCTAAGGAGCCTTTCATATGATTTTGATCAAGTCTTGTGGTTTGCAATGAAAGTTGTAGTCTGACAGATAGACTGAGTAAGTAATAGTCTATGTTTGAGGCTGACATGATAGTTTAATTTGTGTGCGGTAAGTTCTATTGATTGGAACTTTATTCTAAGGGGTTCTATAGTTGGAGCTGACATATGAGAATGTGATTCAAGTGTGATTTGGGTCTGCTATGTATTTTAGTGACTGGATTTGGTAGACATGTTATAAATTGTTTGGCTACATGCTTCATCTAATTAGGCCAACCTAATATGAAGATTCTAAGTGTTGCAGATATATATATGAGACCCAATTTGGTGTGTGAATATGAAGGTGTTTGTATGACATGTGAAAGATTGTGATTTTGTGAAGGCGATAAGAGCAGAAGAAAAGAGATCTTGTTCCCATGTAAAAACAAAGCAATGAAACAGAGCAGTCAGAGATGAAGAGTTTTGAGACAATATTTCTATACTTCATTCGAGCTGTAACCATGCATGTGTAGATGCAATCACAGTAGTTCAACTTGGTAGTGAGCCATTTGTATTTCCTTCCTTCTTTCTCTAGGCAGTGAGCCTATTTTGGTAGTGAACCTTCTTGTAGTGAGCACTTCTTTGGATAGTGAGTCATTTTTGGGAAGTGAGCCCTAGGAAATGAGCCTCTTTTGTAATTTGGTATTGTTCCTACATAATATATTGTGAGCTAATGCTCATTGTGGGTTTTCCCAATTTTGGGTTTTCCACATAAAAATCTTGGTGTTCATGTGTGATGCATTGTGGTTTCTTCTTATGTGTTTAATTTTCTTTATTGTTGTGTGTGGCAAATGGATTACTAGTTTAATAAGAAAAAGGCTTAATAGAATATTGAGTCACCCCTCCTCTCAGTATTCTGGGTGTTCAACACTCCATAATATTGTTCCCATCATTAATAATTGTAGTCTTTTCATATTTTATGAATTTTAATAGGCCACTATCTTGGACTTAGTTATATTTTATTGAAGTGCATTATGTGTTCTCTAAAATCTATAGTGATATGAGAAAATAAATCAATTTCTCTGATGATGAGATATGTTGTAGAGCTGAAAACAATAGTATAGGAGTAGAATAAGTTTACTGAGAGTAGAAGAACTAAATCCTAACTAAAACCCCATTATCTTGTCATTTTTCTTTGATTTCGTCTCATGGGAGAAACAATTGTAAGAGTTAGCTAGATAGGAGCCACCCAAGATCTAAGACTTCATGAAAGCACAGGAGAGACAATATGAGAGAATAATAATCTATTCTATCAATGAATGCAAAATTGTGTATGTTAGAATGCTTGAAGAGCCTTGCTTATAAAGACAAGGTGAGAGCTAGAAAGGTGGAGAGTATCCTACAACATGTGACAATTAGAGGATACCAACTAATTACACTTGGAGGATAAGACACCTTAGTCCAACTATCAACAACTCAACACACAACTAGACTCCTAGAAAACTCACTAAGTCAACTTAACATGTGAATGTGTGAGAATATTATTTAACTAATAAATAGTTAAATAATATGAATTATCCTCACACAAAGGGAAATTAACTAGGAGATATAACACTAGTTATCAAATGTCCCTATTCACACTAACAACAATAAATGAACCAACTAAATATACAAACTCATGCAAATTGGTATAAAAGCAATGTTGCACCTCACTTTGTACAACCAAATCAAATTGAATTTTGATGGGGCTTATAGAGGAAATCTAGGGATTATAGGTATTAGGTTCATTTTGCATGATTATTAAGGAGAACTCAAGTATGGAGCCTCTCTCTTCCTAGGTGTGAAAAAGACCAATGGAGTTGAAGATGAAGCCCTAGTGGCAAGCTTGATTGTTGTGGATTCTAATGGAACTATGAAAATTTAATGGTAAAAAAGGACTTTCTTCTCCTAATCAATGTTATCTTGATGTAATTGTTAAGGAAAAATTGGATTCAAATGATTAAACAATATAATAAATATCAAAATACTAAAAACTCAATGAAATGGTGAACAAAAGAGATTCAATTAAACAATGAACAACACAAAGCAAACCTCCTTTAATTCAAAGCTTCCATTGATCACCTATCACAAATGATCTTGTCTATGAATATGACCCTTAGAAGGTGCACTTCCTTGCTATGATTCCAAGATGTCAAATGGGAATGGCTATGATAATATCGCCATGTAGAGAAACTTCACAACAATGATGATAGTAGGTAGTAACGAATGTGATCACAAGTAATGAAGGAATTGGTGCCAAAGGCGAGCTGTAATTCCTACAGAGTAACAATACTTAAAGCTTGGATGAATGAAATGGAAGAATTGGGTTCAATTTATAGACTTGAGAAAGAAAAGATCAATGGTATAGAAAGAACGAGAATATCAACAGTATAGAATAGTTGAGGAACGTGCATGAATAGGAAGAAGACAAGTGTCACACAAAAGTTGTTTTATTTGAGTTAACTACTTTCTTTTCTAAAGATAAGACATGATTTTCATAAATTAGAATTTTTTTTTCTAATTTAAGAGATATTGATAAAAACAAGGTTGATTGAATAGATAACTCAACTTGAGATTTGCTTTTGCATGATTTGAGAGAAATTAAATGATAAATTATTTAATTTTGTGTGCATGAAGAAGAAGACTTATTTTTAGAAGATTTAGAAGATATTTCAAGAATTAGAAGATCAGAAAGCAAATTGAATAAATAATTTATTTAATTGTTGTGCATGATTTAGAAGAATGAATAAAATATTTGATTGTATTTTATTTTTGGAGATTGAGGGGATTTAAATCAATTTGATTTGATTTGATTTACTCAAATTAGGAAGAATGAATTTGACTTAATTAAATAATTGAGAATTATTTAATTGTTTGGAAGAATTTAATTAAATAAAGGATTTTATTTAATTTTAAATTTAGAAGAGGTAATTAAATATTTTTATATTTAATTAATTTAGAGGAATGTGAATCGAATAAATAAATTGATTTATTTATTTATTGATAGAAGAATTAGAATGGAATAAATATTAAGAATATTTATTTAGACCAAATCGTGTCATTTTTAGGCATATACATTTTGCCCCTCTTTGATGCAATGTAGTTTACGACGTTGCTTCAAAGAATAGATGGTCTGATAATGATACATAGCCCAGTTTGTCCCTGGTATAGGTTATGAAGATAGAATGCCTCCTCAAGAGATTGAACGGGGAGAAGGCAGAAGGATGTGAGATAGACAATCACATGATGAAGAAGGTAAAATTAGGTTGGGGTGAAGAAATTGGTTGGAGAAAGAGCCGAATGATATGCAATGCAAGATAGAATGATACCACACACGAGCAAGTAAGCAAGTATGCACAAATGATACAAGAACAAACAAGGTATTGCCCCTGTCAAGTGGTAAACCAATGATATACTAATAATGATATATGACAGTGTTGTCATGGCAGGGAATGATATATCCCTAGACCAACATGGCAGGCATATTGTCATGGCAGGGAACGATAGATCCCTAGAGAAAACACGAAGGATAATGTCTAGTTTCAGGAAATGAATCATGTAGCATAAGATGTGTGTGTTGGTCTGATTTCGACAATGTTACATCCTGTATAAGACAATTGATTGATTAACTGATCGAGTTGGTTTATGACCAAACAAGGATCAAGACCACTGAGGGCACATGGATAATTTGACAAGATTGACTTGACCTGATTGGTATGGATTAAGGATAGACTTGCATTTGGATCATTGCTTAGAAGATATGATGATAGATAGAAAGTTGACAGATAGAAAAAATGACTCGATAGAAGGACTCACAAGCCTTTATTTGTATTGATACTCTGCATAGAATCTTTATTGCATGGATGGTATGTAAAATGCAATTAGATATGGATATGGCTATGAGATGCAATTGGATACGTTATGGATGTGGGTACGGATATGGAATGCAATTGGATACGGTATGGATATGGATATGGATATTTGCCATCTTGATACTGCAAGTATTTTGAAGTGCTTGTTTCATCATTGGGCAATTTTTTTTGGTACTTTTTTTTAATGTTGTAATTTAATACAAGCATCTAGGTATAATTTGAACCGAGATAACCTAAGCATTGCTTACATAGATTTTGATTTAGTAAGTCAATACAAGCATCTAGGTATAATTGAATCTAGATGACCTGAGTATTTCTTGCATTTCAACAAACAAGGATTGCCCCCGTTCATGTTAGACCTTTGATGTCCTTGATGATCTTTTGCCGATCATTTCTTTAAACAAGGCTTCACATTACTAAAGTTTAATCTAGAAACAACAAACAAAGAAAATAATCATGCCCCCATCATAGCATCTCTAGCTTTTGGCATCCTTGAGTAGCATAGAAAGACATGATAGCAAAAATCAAGACTCTGTCTTTTTAACCATGTTTCCAACCACAAAACATATTTGCATTTAGATGTGTTTGTTCCTTGCCATTATTTGGGTAAAAATCATTTAGAAGGCCTTAGGTGTTTGTTTTCTTTTCTTTGGATAGGTTAAGGTGTTACGACAAAATTTTTGCTTGAAAGCGGGCTTTACTTGTGCTTGCTTGCCTGGTGAGAAGATTCTACAATCTTTATTGGCGAGACAAATCCTAAGGGACTAACCTAGTGCCATCACAGAGGCAATGTAGTTTGGGGTAAACCCTAGTGGACCTAAGACCTAGGCAATAGAAAGTGGTGTGAACTCAGATAGATAGAAGGACTAGATGGATGGGATAGTGGAGCCTCGGGGGCGCATAAAAATATGGCCTTGCCTACGTGACGACACAAAGGCAATGTAGTTCATGGACTTGGACCATGGATTCCAATGAGAGACACTATGCCAAGCTAACACTATGGATGGGATATGGGATAAAACCTTGGTTGACAAGGAAACAAAGAGATAGAGTATCAAGCCATGATAGGTTATCGTTAGGATTTTATTATGGGACAGATATGGATTGAATGGGACACAAGGAAGAATGGACACAAGGTGATTGGTTTCCCAAAGATGGAGGAAGCGGTTCATCACAAGTAATGCCTGTTTACCAGGTTTTCACCACTTGCTTTTATTTGCACGAAAAGCTAGAAAGTATGCATAATGCCTGTTTGCCAAGTTTTCATCATGATACCTATCCCAAGTGCCTGTTTGCCAGGTTTTCACCAAAGGACAATTTTTTTGGTATTTTTCCAATTTTTTTGATTTTTTGTATTTTTTCTGATTTTTTTATTATTATTATTTTTCTAATTTTTTTGATTTTTTTGTATTTTATGCCCCCTTACATTGGGGTTCTCCTAGGTATAGAACCAGTGAAGATGCATGTTGTTGATTGGGTTGTCTAACAGTTCACCCTCTGATGTTGCTAACTTATATGCCCTCGATCCATAAGTAGCTACAATCACATAAGGTCCAAGCCAGTTGGGTTTGAACTTGCCTTTCTTTTCCCGATCCTATTGATTGCGGGGATTTTCCTTAAGGACTAGGTCTCCCACTTTAAAGACTCTTGGGTGAACTTTGTGGTTATAGCTTCGTGACATCATTTGTTGATATGCTTTGAGATGGTCAAAGACTTTCTATCTCCTTTCTTCTAGCAACTCTAGTTCTTTCAATCTAGAGACTCTGTATTCTTCATCTGATATGAGACCTTTTAACGACACCCTGAGAGATGGTAATTTGACCTCTATGGAGAGGATAGCTTCTGAGACATAGACAAGGGCATAAGGGGTAGCACCTGTGGGAGTATGTTTACTGGTTCTGTAGGCCCATAGAGTAGGATTGAGTTGGATGTGCCAATCACAACCAGCATCATTGACTGTCTTCTTGAGGAGTTTCAAGATGGTTTTGTTGGATGCTTCAGTTTGATTGTTGCCTTCGGGGTAATAGGTTGTGGAGAAACGGTGTTGGATTTTGAATTGGTCACAGAGTTCTTGGACATCCTGGTTCTTGAAGGGTCTTCTATTATCCATGATAATGGATGAGGGAATTTCGTATCTGCAGATGAGGTAATTTAGGATGAATGAGGAGATTTGCTTACCTGTGACAGTGGTGAGGGGAATGGCTTCAATCCACTTGGTAAAGTATTCAATGGCGGTTATTATGAATTTATGGTCATTGGATGAGGGTGGATGGATCTTTCCCACAAGGTCAAGTCCCCATTGACAAAAGGGCCAGGGTGTCATTAAAGGTCTCAACTCTTGAGCTAGTGCATGTATCAGGTTCCCATGTATTTGGCACTACTTGCACTTCTTCACAAACTGATATGAATCTATTTCCATGTTCGGCCAGTAATAACCCAAATGCATGAGTTTCTTAGCTAAGGAAGGACCTCTAGAGTGTGTTCCATAAATCCCTTTGTGTATGTCTTGTAAGGCGGTTTGGGATTCTTCTCATTCTAAACAACAGAGTAAAGTACCATCTAGACCACGTCGGTATAGGGTGTCAGCAATAATGGTATAGCGAGAGGTCTAGCATATAAAGGTTCGTTGTTGGTTTGAAGATAAGTCAGGTGGGAGGGTATTGTCCTTGAGGTAGGTGTAAACCATACCATACCAAGTTGAATCAGATCAAACTAAAAGGCATATGGAATGGGTTTCAGGAAGATCATAAGCTGGTTGCTAAATTGATTCCACTAAGAACTTGTACCGTGACTCATTCTCTAGGATTTCAAGAGGAGAGGCAATGGTTGCCATGGCATCTGCTGCTTTGTTCTTAATGTGAGGTATCTGCTCAAAAGAGATGATCACAAAGTATTCCTTAAAGTCCTTGACCATCCTCTTGTATGTGACAAGCTTCTCATCTTTGGTTTGGTAATCATCATTGACCTGATTTATTACTAGTTGAGAATCACCATAGACATGTAGCTCTTTGATTTTCCACTCTGTTACTATTTTGAGTCCAATGACCAAGGCTTCATATTCTGTTATGTTATTGGTACATGGAAATAACAAATAGTAGGACTTTGGTATGGTGTCACCATGAGGAGTTATAAACAAGATTCCTGCCCTCGATCCATGGTTTGTGTAGGATCCATCAAAGTAGAGCTTCTAGGAATGTGTTGAGATGTTGTATAGGGATTCATATGGAAATTCAAATTGCATTGGTGTGGTGTCCTGTAATGGTGCATCCACTATCTAATCAGCAATGACTTGCCCTTTGATATCTTTTCTGTCTACATACTCAATGTCATACTCACTTAGGAGCAATACCCATTTGGCTAGGTGACCTGTAAGAGCTGCTTTGCTTAGTAGGTACTTTAGTGGATCTATTTTTACAATAAGTTTGACTAGATGTGCAAGCATATAATGTCAGAGTTTTTGGGAAGCAAAAACTACTGCAAGACATGATCTTTCTATCTGAGATTATTGCAACTCATAGCCCACCAATGTGCGACTAATATAGTAGATAGCTCTTTCTTTATTTTCATAATCTTGTTGTGGTAGAAGAGCCCCAAGAGCTATAGGTGTAGCAGATATGTATAGTATCAATGGTTTCCCTTGGATAGGAGGCATGAGAATAGGTGGATTCATAAGATACTCTTTCAGTTTGTTGAATGCCTCTTCACATTTCTCATCCCATCTAAATGGAATGTTCTTGTGTAGGAGATGATTGAATGGTTGACACTTGTCTACCAGTTGTGATATGAATCTACAGATTGCCTGTATCTTTCCTTGTATAGATCTTAGTTGAGTAAGAGTCTTAGGTGGTGGCATGTCCATAATAGCCTTGACTTTGGTGGGATCCACCTCTATTCCATTTGCTGAAATAATAAAACCTAGGATTTTGCCTGAGGTGACTCCAAACACACATTTCTTTGGGTTCAACCTAACTTTGAATTGCTTGAGTCTCTGAAAGACCTTCTCTAACACATCCAGGTGTGATTCTCTTGTGAGTGACTTTGCTAGGATATCATCTACATATCTTTCATGGTGACATGCATCATATCATGAAATATAGTGATCATAGCACGTTGATGTGTGGCTCCTGCATTCTTTAGCCCAAATGGCATGACATTCCAGCAGAAAGTGCCCCATGGATAAGTGAAAGCTATCTTATGCTAGTCTTCTGGTGCTATCTTGATCTGATTATATCCTAAGAAGCCATCCATGAGAGATAGCATGGTATGCCCCACTATTAAGTTGACTATGATTCTCAAGGTCATTGAGATGGGATTGTTCATCAAGAAAGCTACGATCGCCAAGGGGTGAATCAAGTTATACAAGGAAACACCCACCTCCAACTACGGGACTGACAAATCAAAGTTTTGGACTAAAAATAAAAATTTCATCAACGATGGAGTAGTTGATGCCAAGGTGGCAGCTCCCAAGCAACAACCAATATTTACTCTCAAAGGAGAGGCAAGCAATGTTACACCCAATAAAACATTCTCTCGGGAGCCAAGTCCATGGTTCAACTCAAATCCAAGGTGAAAGTTCACACCACTAGGTGAGTCCCAAGAATCTGTACTAAGGAAGCTATTGGCCAATAATGAAATCTCTCTACCACCAACAAGTGAATATGAGCCTCAAATCAAACCTCACTATTGAAAAGACACTGACTATTGTGAGTATCACAGAGGAAGGGGACATACAACCAACAATTGTATCTATCTCAAACATGTTATTCAAGATGTGCTTGATCAAAATCAAGGAGGAACCCAACAACATACCTCCAATGAGACACATGTGGCTTACAGGGATCCACTTCTCAATCATGACAGGCCGTACAACAATAATAACAACAACATCAATAAAAATAATAGCAACAACAACAACAACCGCAACAAGCAAAATCAGAATAGTGGGAATAGTAATGCCAACTATGCAAGTGTGCCATTCAACTATACCATCAATTCCATATCAGAGCATGTCCTACAAATCAATGTGGTCACTCCCAACCAACAATTAGAGCCTAATTGAAATGATTGCAGTATCATTACCCGCAGTGGTAAAGTCATGTTGAATACCGTCCCTCCAAGGTCGACACCTTCTTAGTCCAACTTCCATCAGTATAGTGTCATAGACCAACTTTGAAAGACTCCAGCCCACATTTCTATCTTAGATTTGTTTCTTCTATCTCCTTCCCATAAGGAGATTCTCAATAAAGCCTTAATGGAAACCACTGTCCCAACTAACTTGGCCCAAGAGAAGTTTCAGGCCATGGTAGGTAATCTGACCTCCTCAAGTACCATATCATTTACTGAACAAGATGACCTCTCAGTGTCTCAACCTCATAACACCCCTCTACATATCATCGCCTTCATCCACAAGCACTGCATCAAGAGGGTTCTCATTGATGGGGGAGCCAGTTGAGATATTTCCATGTTAAAGCTAGTCCTTACATTAGGGTTCTCTAAAAATGCAGTTGATCCAAGGAAGAAGATTACTATCAAAGCCTATGATGAAGAGGAGAGAACTACAAAGGGAACAATAGTCTTACCCATACAAGTGGGACCAATAATAAAAGATGTTGTGTGCCAAGTCCTAGATAAGGAGCTCACCTATAATATTCTCCTAGGTAGACCATGGATTCATGCCATGAAAGCTGTACTCTCTACTTTGTTGGAAACAAGGTAGATAACTAAGAGGGGGGTGAATCAGTTATCTTAAATATTTTAACTTTTTGTTCTTGTTTAACAATTAGTGCATCATTAAAACATATAAGCATACATAACCATGAGAGCAGAAATAAAATCAACACAAATAACACAATGATTTTGACGTGGAAAACCCTGTTAAGGGAAAAACCATGGGGTGACTAACCCAAGATTGTATTCTCTGTTAAAAGAATAAGAAGTACAAAATGACACTTGCCAATTAGGGCTCACTTCCTAAGCACACTGCTCACAAGAGGCACACTGCCTACAAGAGACTCACTATCTACAAGGATATAGAAGGTAACCAGATGTTTGAACTGAAGAGAGGCATCCACATATGCTAAGGTTCAGTTCCTATTAGGTTCAATATACCAATCTACTGCACTTCATACTTCCTCTATTTTAGTGTTGTTGTCTTGTCACATACCAAACTTGTATTGTTCCTTCGACACTTCTCTCTACCTTTTGTCACACCTTATTCCATACCGCATACCTTCATACCGAAATCTATTTGGTATATATATCTATACCAAGGATTTCAACATCTTTCTAGTCGGCAACTGGAATACTCAAGATATTTACTAAATACTGGTCTGTTGGCTGAATCCATGCTTAATATGTGATGCGTATCAAAAATATAGACATAGAATTCATCAATCATGTTGACCAATCATCAATGATCCCTCAAGAAGCTTGATCACCATCAATTTGTCATCTGGATTAAAGTCTAATGTTGTACCAGTTAGTTCTTCCTCAGTCTACTCTACCTGTCAGGAACCCAACACTTAGATGCTCATATCTTTACACTCTTTCATCATCAAAGGCTCAATCTCTGGAATGTAGTAGTCATGGTACTCCTCTTGACTTCCCCAAGTCCACACTTTGCTGAGATACATCCTCTAAGAGATCTGGACCTAATTGTCAGACCTTGTTGCATGCTTTGTTCTTGTTCACCAGACCAAAACATTCTTCAATCTTACTTCTAGTATAGTCATATTGTGCTCTGCGGATGTGTTGGATAGACTTTGTTGCCATCAATGACAACAATAATGAAGCCAAATAATGTCTCTTGCCAACAATCTCCCCCTTTGGCATTGATGGCAACACTTAGTGAAAAATGACTAAGTGTCGTAACAAACTCCCCCTTAGCTGATGCTCTGTCTTATGTACATTTTTACCGAAGCTCCCCCTTTGCTGGATTCCACATTTTTCACTACTTCTCACTCCCCCTTTGACATCAATGGAAAAGGGTGAAATCCGCACACCAAAATTTGTAAAAATCAACCTATACCTAGTTGCATAAGTATATATACATGTTATACTTACATATACTTAAGTATATCCGCAAAAGTGGTTTTCAACTAGACAAATTTTGTTGCCCAACTCTGCTTCATTCTGTCCAAAATTGAGATGTGACCACTTAACAAAAATGCAGAAGCTTATGCCCTCTTTAAGTCTGTTGAATCACTAGTTTGTGTTGTGGTCTAAGCATTAGTTAGGGCCTCATGCATTGCCTCTAACTTAGGGATAATTATCCCTCTTAGTTCACCCATTCTGCTTATTCTATTCTTCTTCTCCTTCTCAAGCCTCTTTATCTCATTTATAGTGGCAATAGCCTGGCACTCTTGATTCATTATGGATTAGGTGAGAGGATCAAAATTCTAAGATAAACTTGATCATTTACCCTCTTGCTCTTCCACCTTCTTTGCAATGTCTGTTGTCACTGTGGACCAAGATAAATAAAATTTGTATAATTCTCTGCCATCTTTAAGAGCATTTTCTAGGCTCTTTATCCCAATATCCAAATTTCTCCTATCATTTGTTATAAGTCCCTGTACTTCAAAGAATCTCTTTCCCAAAAACTCTTTTCGGACTTTCTCTTCTGCTGATTTCTCCAAAGAATCAAAATGTGTGCTAATAGAATTAACAAGAGATTTCATATTACTGGATGAAGAAGCTGAAAGATCCTTTTGGAAGGATGGCATGATTCTCTCTAGCACACCAGATGCAATCTCTATCAACTCACAGTCTTCCATGTGAGATTTCAGAAGCTTTTCTTTTGCTTTAGCTTGAGCAAAAGATGCTACCTTCATTGTTTGGACTGGAGAGAGGGAGTCAAAATTGAGTGGTCCTTGAAATAGTTCTAGTTCATCTAATTCCATCATCTCTTTGGTCAGGAAGTTTTTAACTAATTCTGCAGTGTCTCTTCCCAGAGACAGAGTCTTCTTTCCTTCTGCAGCCTTAGAACTATCATCACAGATCTTCTCTATGTGTTCTTCTTCTCTTCCCTTTTCCTCTTCTATTTGACTCAATTTCTCCTTTTTTCTTCCTTCTCCTTCAATTTCAGAGTCAGCAGGGGGATCTGGAAGAAGATATTTACTTTTTCAAGGACTTCCTCTTCTAGAATAGAGGAATCCAAGTCCTTAGTCCTCTCCTCACCTATCACCTTTGGCTCTTCTACAATTTTCTCAGTAGATTCTTCTTTTGATGTACTTAGTCCTTCATCATCCATGGCAGAATGTTCATCATCTATGTCCTCTATGATAGGGAGATTGAATCTCGCATAGGCATTCCAGAGGATGTCTTCTATTTCTTTTGCTATCTGATCCGTCTCTCCAAGCATAATTTTGTTTATTCTGGCTTTGCTCTGGAACTCATCCTTGCAGTCCTTGAAGATCATGGTCATTTGTTTTGAAGTAATAGAAGGATAGAGTTGAATTGCAATTTGTTCCCGGATCTCAAGGTCCTTTGCCTTAGCATTCTCCTTTCTTAGTTCAAGTTCCTTCTCTAGACTTTTAGGAATTAGAGAGTTGATTTCAATGAATGCTTTATTATAGATGTTTAGATACCTGACTGTAGCATCTTGCAAGATCTTATGGTCAGCTTCACTATAATCATCATAAAATCCAGTCATTGGTTGTAGATTCCCATCCATAGTGACTGATTTGATGACATCATCAATGGAGAGAGTAGGCCTTTCAACAAATTCTTCTGCCTCTTCTTCCTTGTTTTGACTAGTAGAGGATTCCCCAGATGTTTTCTTCTTCTTCCTCATTTTCTTAACTTCTTCATTAGATTTTGTTTCTTCATCATCCTTTTGGCTTATGTATGACCTTGTGGCCTTTGTCTTTGTTCTCTTCTCTCCCTTTCCGGATGTCTTGGCTTTCAGTTTTGAGGATTTTGAGCTCTTAGAGGTGGCAGGTGAAGAGCTCTTGGAGGATCTAGTCTAGGAGGGGGCTTGCACCAGATCACTTTCTTTTTCTTCTTCTTGTTTCTCTTTTTCAGCTCTTTCTAATTTTTCTCTGTTTGTATCAACTGCCTCTTTTGAAATGTCATACCTTTTGGCAACTTCCTCTACTTCCCTTCTCACTGTTCTTTTCATCTTTGGTTGTCTTAGCTCAACATGAATTTTCACACTCAATTCTTGAAAGGTTCCAAACCTTTCTGCCTCAGGGTCCTTAGGCTGACTTAGCAAGTGTTGGACATGCAGCTCTAGAATTTTCTCATCTACCTCATAGCCCATTGGCATTATCCAGACTGTTCTAGGCTCCACTATCTCCGCTAGGCATTGATCAGTGTCTACAATGAAACACACTATATCCTTATATTTTTCAACTAGAGATTGGGGAATTCTTTCTCTGGCCTGCATCATACTTTGAAAGTTTTTGAAGTATCCCTAGAGTATTGTACTTTGAGCCTTGGCATCACCAAGCCCATACATATAATCTTTGATTTGTATGGCAACTGGTCTGTCATTTTTCCATACCCAACCACTTGATCCGGGTAGCTCATTCATAGAGTAAAAGAAGAGACATGGTATTAGGCCACCATACTTAAATGAGTTCTTCTTATCCTTCTTTATCTTTTGCAAGTTTTCTAATAGTTGGCTCAGAAGAAGCTCGCATAGATCATAGTCTGCATTTTCCCTTAGCATATGATATGTAGTATAAATTATTGTTCTGGATACAGAGTTTTCCCTGCTGGAATGATATATTTTGTAGACAATTATCATAGAGGCAAATTTGATATCTAGATCTGTGATATCTTCTATTGTCATTGCTCTCTTGTCAAACTTTGATCTGGTAGCCTCACTCACTATTTGGTTCTTGACCAATTTGAGAGCAGGCAACCCACTAGATGAGTGCAAATGGGTTACTACCCTAATGGCATCTTTTGTTATCTTGAATGGCCTCATCAACCACATGAAGTTGCCATGTATTCTGCTAAGAACATACCAGATCCATTCATCCTCTGCAAAATAGGGAAAGTGGATGCAATGTCCAAAATGCTTATCCCAGATGGCCTTGTATTGAGGTTTAAGTTCAAATGTTTCATCTATTAATTTCTTGTAATAGATATCCATTAGTTTGGATTCCCCAAATTCCTCAATATTGGTGTGTATGTATACCCTATCATCTTCTACATGTAGAACCCCATGCAGAATGCTAGAGAAGGCACCTAAGGGATCAACTTCTAGGGATTTGTAAGGATGTTTCTTGAACTTAGGGCATCACCTATTAGTGATGTTAACAACCTTTGGAGTAGCCATCTTGCAAAAGATTCAGAGAGAGATATTCAAGAACATAAATACCTTTTTACGCTTCTAGGGTTCACGATATGAGCCAGAAAAGATCACTGGTTGAATCAGATTCTATGGTTGATCTTTGAGAGGGTTGAAGCAATCTTGTTTGCAGAGCTCTTTCTTTCTTCTTCTTGAATGTAAATGTGCAAATGATGACTAAAAGAACCCTTATATTTTTGCGCAAACCCTAATTTCATATTGCAATAAATGCACACCTTAAGTCATTCTGGTTCCCTTGTTCTAACCTTGTTCTGAGAGAGATCCTTCTGAATCACTGAGATGCAATTAGAATTATTCTTGGTGATAATTGACAATGTATCTCCCTTTCTCCAATCATTCCATTTATCCGTAGATCAAGATATTTCAATTTTGAATCATACCAGATCTAACTGTGAGAATCTTACTTTTACCAGATGACTATCAAACCGGATCAATCTTGGATGATTAACCTCTTCAAACTTCTTGCGGATCTTTCATATTTTACCAAGGTTTATTTAGATATTTCTCTGAGAACCTTTTAATCTGCAACTTTCATGTGCCAATTTCAAGCACCGATTGACTGGCTGGGGGAATTTATTTTCCTTTGTGACTCCCCCTAAGCCAGAGCTCATCTATTTAGTTTTCGAAAGGAATATCAGCACTAGATTCTGGTGCGGATCCATCCCCAACATTTTATGTACTTCTCTTTACCCAAATCTTGTTCATCTCCCTTTGGACTTCATCCGCATTCTCTTTTCCTTTTCCTTTGTCTTGATTTTGACTATGATACACCGGACCCTTTTTATCCTAATTCTTACTTCTACAGAATTTGGCAATATGACCGAATCTATTGCAATTATAGAAAACAATATTTCTTTGCAAATTTGACTGATATCATCTTGATCTGCATTGATTAGCCATATGTCCCATTCTATTGCATGCAAAACATCTACCATTGAATGAATTGTTTATTTGCATATTTCTACATTCATGAGATTTGTGACCATACTTTTTACAGTTAAAACATTGTCCAGAGAAGGATGAATTAGTTTGATTCATTCTTCTTCTACACTGATTTGTTTTATGACCAAAGTTATTGCAATTATAGCAGTATCCATTGAAGGATGGATATCTTTGAGCATTTGGTTGCCTTACCAGAGGTCTTCTAGGCCTATTCCTTGGATTTCCTGATCTAGAGTTCTTCTGACCAGATTCGGAGCTTTCACCTTTCTCATACCCCAAGCCAAGCTTGTCATCTACCCTCTTTTGGCTTTCAAGAAGAACTTCAAGTTGAGCAGAGCTTATCTTGAATTTCTCTTTGTATTCATTTGTTGTTTGAAGATCCCTTTTAAGAGTGTCTATCTGATTCTTAAGTTGTTCTTCATTATCTCTAGCTTCTTCAAGATTAGATTCCAGATGCCTAATTATTCTATCTATTTTGTGGCAGTCTTTTGACTTCTCCTTGAGAGATTGTTTTAGATTATCTTCAATTTTTCTTTTCTCTTCAATTTCTTGGGTGAATTTCATAACCCTTGATTCCATTTCATGTCTCACTATAATGACCTCTTTTGATAGCTTCTCACATAACTTGTTTTTCCCATTCAGATCTTCATTAGTATCATTGGATTCACTTTGACTTGCTAATTGTTGAAGTAGTTCCTTTCTCTTTTTCATAGAGATACTCAATTTTTCTTTGAGTTCATTTATGAAATCATCAGCTTGTTTGAGTCTTTCCCTCAAGTTATTGACTTCAGAGTGAGATTGCTCAAGATCATCTAGGGCAAACTAAAGTTGTTCCCTCATACCATACATATCCATTGAGATTCCCAAATCTTCCTCAAGCTGTTAGGCTCTATTTAGAGGAACTTAGCTCTGATACCAATTGTTGGAAACAAGGTAGATAATTGAGAGGGGGGGTGAATTAGTTATCTTAAATATTTTAACTTTTTGTTCTTGTTTAATAATTAGTGTAACATTAAAACATATAAGCATACATAACCATGAGAGCATAAATAAAATCAACACACATAACACAATGATTTTGATGTGGAAAACCCTATTAAGGGAAAAACCACGGGGTGACTAACCCAAGATTGTATTCTCTGTTAAAAGAAAAAGAAGTACAAAATGTCACTTGCCAATTAGGGCTCACTACCTGAGCACACTGCTCACAAGAGGCACACTGCCTACAAGAGACTCACTGTCTACAAGGATATAGAAGGTAACCAAATGTTTGAACTAAGGAGAGGCATCCACATATGTTGAGGTTCAGTTTCGGTTAGGTTCAATATACTGATCTATTGTACTTCATACTTCCTCTATTTTAGTGCTGATGTCTTGTCACATACCAAACTTGTATTGCTACTTTCACACTTCTCTTTTCCTTGTATTGCACCTTATTCCATACCGCATACCTTCATACCAAAATCCATTTGGTATATATATCCACACCGAGGATTTCAACATATTTCTAGTCAGTAACCGGAATACTCCAGATATTTACTAAATACTGGTCTGTCAGCTAAATCCATGCTTAATATGTGATACGTATCAAAAATATAGACATAGAAGTCAACAATCATGTCATCCAATCATGAATGATCCCTCAAGAATCTTGATCACCATCAATTTCTCATCCGGATTAAAGTCTGATGCTCTGCCAGTTAGTTCTTCCTCAGTCTACTCTGCCTGTCAGGAACCCAACACTTAGATGCTCATATCCTTTCACTCTTTCATCACCGAAGGCTTAATCTCTAGAATGTAGTAGTCATGGTACTCCTCTTGACTTTCCCAAATTTGCACTTTTCTAAGATACATCCTTTGAGAGATCTGGACTTGATTATCAGACCTTGCTGCATGCTCTATTCTTGTTCACCAGACTAAAACATTCTTCAATCTTACTTCTGGTATAGTCATATTGTGCTCTGCATATGTGTGGGATAGACTTTGTTGCCATCAATGACAATAATAATGAAGCCACATAGTGTCTCTTGCCAACATACTTATCACCAATGCATAAAATTCCCACATAATGGCATGCAAGTCACCATCCAAGGTGACCCTGACCCCTTCCAGCATTTCAACTCTGTCCTTTCAAAACCTGATTGCATCATACCAAATAATAGAGCATCTATATCCCCTACCCCAAAGCATAATTCTACTTCTAAAGCTTCCTCATCAAAGCCCAAAGAGCAGAAAATTACCATCAAAGAAACTAGAGTTGGGGAATACTCCATTGAGCACAGCCTCAATTTAGCCAAGATGCCTTTATCTCCTAGATCCTTTGGGTGACCCAAGCATTTTCCAAAGCCATCTACTCCTCCTACACCTCCCACAACTCCCTTTGTAAAATGGGGGACCCTATCAGATGAGACAGAGGAAAGATATATCCTATAATGGCTTTATATCAAAGAAGAAGAGAGCACACAATAGAAGCCACCTAGGCTCCCAACAGAAATCCATGGGAGAGGTGAATTTATCCTACATAGAATGAGTTACGAAGGAGAAAGCCCCATAGGCCTAAGAAAAGAAGGAATTATAGAACCCATTCAACCTTCTTCATCCTCATTGGCTAGAAATACAAAAGGCCTAGGATATAAGGATAAGGGCAAAGCTAAAGAAAATGCTTGTCTAGTGGAAATGATCCATACACTTCAAGTGGACAGTGACACAGATTCCAATGAATATGAGTGGGATGAGATGAAAGAGCATTCCTATGACGACAAAGAGGTTGATACCATTCAAACTTATAGCTCCTACCATGAGGGACAAACGCTATGGTATATGCCATTAGAGTGTGATTTGCCTATCTCTGAGAACATGACTTTCGAGGAAGGTTCGAGTTCTATCATGATAAACAACTTAGAGGAAAGTACCATTCCAAACACTCCCCCTACCAATACTCCTAGTATATCCATTCAAACTATCAACGAATCAGATCTATCCTCTGACTCCCTCCCCCTTGTGCATCCTAAACTTATTGATTGGGATCTATGAGGAACCCCTCAACTAGATATGTTCCAAAACGACGATGCCTATATTGACTATATGGAACTTAGGGACCACTTACTTTAAGGAGATCATAAAGCTGGTTTCACTATTGAACTTAATATCATGGCATATTTCGAAGAGGGTGCCAAGCCTTCCAATCACAAAAATATCAAAATAAAAACTAGATCTGATGGTGAAAACCACTCCGCAGTAGTGTCAGATCCCAAAATAGTAAAAAGAAAGGACACATCCGAAGGTGAAAACCCAACTGTGGCACCTGACGATGGAAGGCTTGACACTCTCCCTGATGACATGCACCATTAGAGGTCTCAGATTGTTGTGGAACCCACAGAGCCTGTTAACATTGGAACAGAGGAATAGCCTAAGATCATCCACTTTGCTAAGTCTCCAACCCCACCAGAGAAGACTAAGTTTGTACTATTCTTCAAGAGAAAGCAAGTCAATTTTGCTTGGTCATACATAGATATGCCAGGGTTAGATCCAGATTTGATTTTACACCATCTTCCATTAGATCCAGGAGTGAAACCAGTGAAACAAAAGCTTAGAAAGATGCATCCACACATAGCACTGCTTGTAAAAGAGGAACTCAAGAAACTACTGGATGTAGGGTTCATCAGAGCTATAGACTATCCAGAGTGGGTCTCCAACATAGTACCAATGTCCAAACTAGATGGCTAAGTCAGACTATGCAATGATTTTAGAGATCTAAACAAAGCTTGCCGCAAGGATGATTTTCCCTTGCCAAATATAGATATCATAGTCGACCTAACAGCAGGTCATACCATGTTATCCCTCATGAATGGATTCTCAGGATATAATCAGATCAGGATAGCACCAGAAGACCAGCATAAGACAACTTTTACTTGTCCATGGGGCAGTTTCTGCTGGAATGTCATGCCATTTGGGCTAAAGAATGTAGGAGCCACATATCAACGTGCCATGACCACTATATTTCATGATATGATGCACGTCACAATGGAAGATTATGTAGATGATATCCTAGTAAAGTCACTTACAAGATAATCACATTTGGATGTGTTAGAGAAAGTCTTTCAGACATTAGAGCAATTCAAAGTTAGGTTGAACCCAAAGAAATGTGTGTTCGGAGTCACCTTGGGAAAGCTCCTAGGTTTTATTATTTCAGTAAATGGAATAGAGGTGGACCCTACCAAAGTCAAGGCTATTATGGGCATGCCACCACCTAAGACTCTTACTCAACTAAGGTCTCTACAAGGCAAGCCACAAGCAATCCATAGATTCATATCACAACTAGCAGACAAGTGTCAACCATTCAGTCATCTCCTACACAAGAACAATCCATTCAAATGGGATGAGAAATGTGAAGAGCCATTCAACAAATTGAAAGAATATCTTATGAATTCACCCATTCTCATGCCTCCTATCCAAGGGAAACCATTGATACTATACATATCTGCTACACCTACAGCTCTTGGGGCTCTTCTAGTACAATAAGATTATGAGAATAAAGAAAGAGTCATCTACTATATCAGTCAAACATTAGTGGGCTATGAGTTGCAATACTCTCAGATAGAAAGATCATGTCTTGTGGTAGTTTTTGCTTCCCAAAAACTCTGACATTAGATGCTTGCACATCTAGTCAGACTTATTACAAAAATAGATCCACTGAAATACCTACTAAGCAAAGCAGCTCTAACAGGTCACCTAGCCAAATGGGTAATGCTCTTAAGTGAATATGACATTGAGTATGTAGACATAAAAGCTATCAAGGGACAAGTAATTGCTGATCAGTTAGTGGATGCACCATTACAGGACACCACACCAATGCAATTTGAGTTTCCAGATGAATCCCTATTCAATATATCAACACATTCCTGGAAACTTTACTTTGATGGGTCCTACACAAACCATGGATCAAGGGCAGGAATCTTGTTTGTAACTCCTCATGGTGACACCATACCGAAGTCTTACCATATGTTATTTCCATGCACCAATAACATAGCAAAATATGAAGCGTTATTCATTAGCCTCAAAGTGGCAACAGAGTGGAAAATCAAAGAGCTACATGTCTATGGTGATTCTCAACTAGTAATAAATTAGGTCAATGATGATTACCAAACCAAAGATGAGAAGCTTGTCCCATACAAGCGGATGGTTGAAGACTTCAAGGAATACTTTGTAAACATCTCTTTTGAGAAAATAGCTCTTATTAAGAACAAAGCAGCAGATGCCATGGTGACCATTACCTCTCTTCTCGAGATAGCAGAGAATGAGTCATGGTACGAGTTCTTAGTGGAAACTATTCAACAACCAGCTTATGATTTTCCTAAAACCCATTCCATATGCCTTTTAGTTGCATCTGATTCACCTTGGTATGGTAACGTTTACACCTACCTCAAGGACAACACCCTCCCACCTAACTTATCTTCAAACCAACAATGAACCTTTATACGCCAGACCTCTCGCTATACCATTATTGTCGACACCCTATACTAACGTGGTCTAGATGGTACTTTACTCCGTTGTTTAGAACAGGAAGAATCCCAAACCACCTTATAAGATGTACACGAAGGGATTTATGGAACACACTCTAGTAGTCCTTCCTTAGCTAAGAAACTCATGCGTTTGGGTTATTACTAGCCGAACATGGAAACAGATTGATATCAGTTTGTGAAGAAGTGCAAGCAGTGCCAAATACATGGGAACCTGATACATGCACCAGCTCAAGAGTTGAGACCTTTAACGACACCTTGGCCCTTTTGTCAATGGGGACTTGACCTTGTGGGAAAGATCCATCCACCCTCATCCAAAGGCCATAAATTTATAATAACTGCCACTGAGTACTTTACCAAGTGGATTGAAGCTTTGCCCCTCACCACCGTCACAGGTAAGAAAATCTCCTCATTCATCCTGAATTACCTCATCTGCAGATATAGAATTCCCTTATCCATTACCACGGATAATGAAAGACCGTTCAAAAACTAGGATGTCCAAGAACTCTGTGACCGATTCAAAATCCAACATCGTTTCTCCACACCCTATTACCCCCAAGGCAATGGTCAAGCTGAAGTATCCAACAAGACCATCTTGAAACTCCTCAAGAAGACAGTTAATGATGCTGGCTGTGATTGGGACATCCAACTTAATCCCGCTCTGTGGGTGTATAGAACTAGTATATGCACTCCCACAGGTGCTACCCCTTATGCCCTTGTCTATGGCTCAAAAGCTATCCTCCCCATAGAGGTTGAATTACCATCTCTCAGGGTGTCATTAAAAGGTCTCATATCAGATGAAGAGTACAGAGTCTCCAGATTGCAAGAACTAGAGTTGCTAGAGGAAAGGAGACAGAAAGCCTTTGACCATCTCAAGGCATATCAACAAATGATGTCGTGGAGCTATAACCACAGAGTTCGCCCAAGAATCTTTAAAGTTGGAGACCTAGTCCTTAAGGAAAATCCCCGCAATCAACAAGATCAGGAAAAGAAAGGCAAGTTTGAGCCCAACTGGCTTGGGCCTTATGTGATCATAGCTGCTTATGGATCGGGGGCATATCAGTTAGCAACATCAGAGGGTGAGCTTTTAGATGACCCAATCAACAACATGCATCTTTGTCGGTTCTATACCTAGGAGAACCCCAGTGTAAGGGGGAATAAAAATACAAAAAAATCAAAAAAATCAAAAAAAAAATCAAAACATTAGAAAAAATACAAAAAAAAAAAAAATTTGGAAAAGTACAGAGAAAATCATCCTTTGGTGAAAATCTAGTAAACAGGCACCTGGGATAGGTATCATGATGAAAACCTGGCAAATAGGCATCATGCATACTTTCTAGCTTTTCGTGCAAAAAAAAGCAAATGGTGAAAACCTGGTAAATAGGCCTTACTTGTGATAAACCGCTTCCTCCATCTTTGGGAAACCAATCACCTTGTGTCCATTCTTCCTCACGTCCCATTCAATCCATATCTGTTTCATAATAAAATCCTAACAATAACCTATCATGGCTTGATACTCTATCTCTTTGTTGCCTTGTCAACCAAGGTTTTTATCCCATATCCTGTCCATAGTGTCAGCCTAGCATAGTGTCTCTCGTTAGTCTCCATGGTCCAAGTCCATGAACTACGTTACCTCTACGTTGTCATGTAGGCAAGGCCATATTTTTATGTGCCCCCGAGGCTCCACTGTCCCATCTGTCCTGTGTCTAGTCCTTCTACCTATCTAAATCCACACCACTTTCTACCGCCTAGGACTTAGGTCTGCTAGGGTTTACTCCAAACTATGTTGCCTATGCATTGTCATGTAGGCAAGGCCATTTAGCAATGAGTCCCCGAGGCACTAGGTCAGTCCCTTAGGGTCTATCTTGCCAATAAAGATTATGGAAACATCTCACCAGGTAAGCAAGCACAAACAAAACCCGCTCTTTTCAAGCAGAAATCTTGACACAAGACATTAACCTATCCAAAGCAAAGAAAAAAAACATCTAAGGCCTTCTAAATGATTTTACCCAAATTATGGCAAGGAACAAACACATCTAAGTGCAAATATGTTTTGTGGTTGGAAACATGGTTAAAATACAGAGTCTTGATTTTTGCTATCATGTCTTTCTATGCTACTCGAGGATGCCAAAAGCTAGAGAGGCTATGATGGGGGCATGATTATTTTCTTTGTTTGTTGTTTCTAGATTAAACTTTAGTAATGTGAAGCCTTTTCTAAAGACATGATCTATAAAAGATCATCGAGGACATCAAAGGTCTAACATGAACGAGAACAATCCTTGTTTGTTGAAATGCAAGAAATACTCAGGTCATCTAGATTCAATTATACCTAGATGCTTGTATTAACTTGCTAAATCAAAATCTATGTAAGCAATGCTTAGGTCATCTCGATTCAAATTATACCTAGATGCTTGTATTAACTTACAACATTCAGAAAAAGTACCAAAAAAAATTGCCCAATGATGAAATAAGCACTTCAAAATACTTAGAGTATCAAGTTGGCAAATATCCATATCCATATCCATACCATATCCAATTGCATTCCATATCTGTACTTGCATCCATAACGTATCCAATTGCATTTTGCATACCATCCATGCAATAAAGATTCTATGCAGAGTATCAATACAAATAAAGGCTTGCGAGTCCTTCTGTCAAGTCATTTCTTCTATCTATCATCGTATCTTCTGAGCAATGATCCAAATGCAAGTCTATCCTTAATCCATACCAATCAGATCAAGTCAATCTTGTCAAATTATCCATGTGCCCTCAGTGGTCTTGATCCTTGTCTCGTCGTAAACCAACTCAATTAGTTAATCAATCAATTGTCTTATACAGGATGTAACATTGTCGAAATCAGACCAACACATGCATCTTACGCGACATGATTCATTTCCTGAAACCAAATATTATCCTTCATGTTTTCTCTAGGGATCTATCATTCCCCGCCATGACAACATGCCTGCCGTGTTGGTCTAAAGATATATCATTCCCTGCCATGACAACACTGTTGTATATCATTATCAGTATATTGTTGGTTTACCGCTTGACAGGGGCAATACCTTGTTTGTTCTTGTATCATTTGTGCATACTTGCTTACTTTCTTGTGTGTGGTATCATTCTATCTTTCATTGTGTATCATTCGGCTCTTTCTCCAACCAATTTCTTCACCCCAACCTAATTTTACCTTCTTCATCGTGAGATTGTTCGTCTCACATCCTTCTGCCTTCTCTCCATCCAATCTCCTGAGGGGGCATCCTATCATCATAACCTATACCAAGGGCAAACTGGGGCATGTATCATTATTAGACCATCTATTCTTTGAAGCAACATCATAAACTGCATTGCATTAAAGAGGGACAAAATGTATACGCCTAAAAATGACATGATTCAGTCTAAATAAATATTCTTAATATTTATTCCATTCTAATTCTTCTATCAATAAATAAATAAATCAATTTATTTATTCGATTCACATTCCTCTAAATTAATTAAATGTCAAAATATTTAATTACCTCTTCTAAAGTCAAAATTAAATAAAATCCTTTATTTAATTAAATTCTTCCAAACAATTAAATAATTCATAATTATTTAATTAAATCAAATCATTCTTCCAAATTTAAATAAATCAAATCAAATTTATTTAAATCCCCTCAATCTCCAAAAATAAAATACAATCAAATATTTTATTTATTCTTCTAAATCATGCATAACAATTAAATAAATTTATTTATTTAATTTGCTTTCTTATCTTCTAATTCTTCAAATATCTTCCAAATCTTCTAAAAATAAGTCCACACAAAATTAAATAATTTATTATTTAATTTCTCTCAAATCATGCAAAAGCAAATCTCAAGTTGAGTTATCTATTCAATCAACCTTGTTTTTATCAATATCTCTTAAATTAGAAAAAAGTTTTCTAATTTATGAAAAGCATGTCTTATCTTTAGAAAAGAAAGTAGTTAACTCAAATAAAACAACTTTTGTGTGACACTTGTCTTCTTCCTATTCGCGCACATTCCTCAACTGTTCTATACCGTTGATCTTCTCATTCTTTCTATACCATTGATCTCTTCTTTCTCAAGTCTATAAATTGAACCTCATTCTTCCATTTCAATCATCCAAGCTTTTATTATTATTACTCTGTAAGAATTGCAGCGCACCTTTGGTACCAATTCCTTCATTGCTTGTGATCACATTCGTTATTACGCATTACTACCATTGTTGTGAAGTTTCTCTTCATGGCGATATTATCATAGCCATTCCCATTTGACATCTTGGAATCATAGCAAGGAAGTGCACCTTCTGAGGGCCATATTCATAGACAAGATCATTTGTGATAGGCAATCAATGGAAGCTACGGATTAAGGAGGTTTTCTTTGTTATTGTTCATTATTTATTTGAATCTCTTTTGTTCACCGTTTCATTGAGTTTTGGGTATCTTGATGTTTGATATTATTGATTATTCATTTGAATCCAATTTTCCCTTAAAAAGTTAAGGGAAAATTGGATTCAAATGAATAAACAATATAGTAAATATCAAAATACCCAAAACTCAATGAAATGGTGAACAAAAGAGATTCAATTAAACAATGAACAAAAGAAAGCAAACCTCCTTTAATTTGAAGCTTCCATTGATCGCCTATCATAAATGATCTTGTCTATGAATATGGCCCTCAGAAGGTGCACTTCCTTGCTATGATTCTAAGATGTCAAATGGGAACGGCTATGATAATATCGCCATAAAGAGAAACTTCACAACAATGATGATAGTGCATAGTAATGAATGTGATCACAAGCAATGAAGGAATTGGTGCCAAAGGCGCACTATAATTCCTACAGAGTAACAATACTTAAAGTTTGGATGAATGAAGTGGAAGAATTGGGTTCAATTTATAGACTTGAGAAAGAAGAGATCAACGATATAAACAGTTGAGCAACGCGTGCAAATAGGAAGAAGACAAGTGTCACACAAAAACTATTTTATTTGAGTTAACTACTTTCTTTTCTAAAGATAAGACATGTTTTTCATAAATTAGAAAGTTTTTTTCCAATTTAAGAGATATTAATAAAAACAAGGTTGATTGAATAGATAACTCAACTTGAGATTTGCTTTTGCATGATTTGAGAGAAATTAAATAATAAATTATTTAATTTTGTGTGCATGAAGAAGAAGACTTATTTTTAGAAGATTTAGAAGATATTTCAAAAATTAGAAGATAAGAAAGAAAATTAAATAAATAAATTTATTTAATTGTTGTGCATGATTTAGAAGAATGAATAAAATATTTGATTGTATTTTATTTTTGGAGATTGAGGGGATTTAAATAAATTTGATTTGATTTATTTAAATTAGGAAGAATGAATTTGACTTAATTACATAATTGAGAATTTTTTAATTGTTTGGAAGAATTTAATTAAATAAAGGATTTTATTTAATTTTAACTTTAGAAGAGGTAATGAAATATTTTGATATTTAATTAATTTAGAGGAATGTGAATCGAATAAATAAATTGATTTATTTATTTATTGATAGAAGAATTAGAATGGAATAAATATTAAGAATATTTATTTAGACCGAATCATGTCATTTTTAGGCGTATACAGTAATTAATGATACTAATTTGAGATTTTTGTATAGTGTAAACATCCTTATGCATCCCTAATGCAACCTTGACATAAAGTTTGATGTAATTCCTAATGCATAGGTAACACAAATCTTATGCACATATGAAATAAATAGTGATGTATTGGGGCTAACACAACCCTTAGACCTCCAAATTGTTAACATAGATAATATGATTATAAACATGTAAAATTGCATCAAGAAAAAACTATGTTAAGAACATAAACAATTTCTAGGTTATTTTCTCCTAATTTTGATGCTAAATGGAATTTTTGCATTGCGACTCTAGATTGATCATGTCAAGTTTTTTTACTTGGATTGAGACTCTTTAAGTTTCTATTTATCTTTGTAGACACCTAAATTTCATCTTACATTTTTGACACCAAAATTCACCACTTCTAATTTATACCACACTAGCATTTCTTATTTATTTATTAATTAAATAATTATATTATTTAATTAATAACATATCCATTATGTTACACATATGGTTCCGATGGTTGTATTGTTTTTCATTGATGTCAACACTGTCACAAGGTTGTCATTGATGTCAACATTGTTATGAATGTTTAATAGTGTTCATGGTTGGATGTCATGCTCCTAAAGAAGATACATTTAGATGTGAATTAGAAGCATCAAGAAGACACATTAATATGGGAATTAGAAGTACTAAGATGTGATATTGATGGACTAAGATACATTGTATGATCTCTCCTACTATTTTCAAGAATGCATATGTTAAAACAAAGAAGGTTTGGTCTCTAGAGTTTGGTGACAGTTTCTACTACAAGATGACTATCTTTGAAGAACTGTCTGAGAGACTACTCAGCATTTTAATAATCTTGATGCTGTACCTTTGTAGATAGGAATATAGCTCAATGTAATGAAATATCATGTATATTCCAAGTTTCATGATGTATGGACTATCAGAAGTATGTTTTGCAAAAGATAGTGTGAAGACAGTCACTATATGGAAGTAGGATGCTCTGGATTGCTCCACATTTGTATATTTGGCTATGTAGTTATGGGAATATGATAAGGATGTAGTAAAGATGTTAATTCTAGAGATTTAGATCATTTATGCTTCTACTGTGAAAGTTGTGCATGATAGAGTACCGACATGTGTTCTGGCAGAGTAAGCTAGTGTTGAAGGTCTGTTGGACTGCCCCACATTTCTCTACAAATGAATGATTGAATTTGTAGTTTTGAGGAAATTTTTATGGATGCACATTACATGTTTCATTTAAGTTTCAAGGTTCTTGGTGATCCGTAGATCATTTTTTCAAAATACAGTATGTTGCAGTGTGTTCAGGATGATAGAGTATTCCTAGAGTTCATGATTGGAAGATATGTGGCACAATTCTTTGATGTTCAGTGGCTAAGGAGTGTTTGGAGATGTTGTATGAGTCATGTGGACTCATCTATAAGAGGTTTCATAAAGATCTATCTTGTTTCCAGTACCACAAGGTTTTCAAGTTGTGGTCGTTATGCCTCAAGTTTCATATGATTTTTCTTAAGTATGTCCTATTTTCAAATGAATAGATTGTGTGGAGGTAATTCTAAGATGTTTGATGATGCAAAGGATGTTTTGGACCTGATTAAGCAAGTGTCAAAGTCTACAAAGCATGAGTCTTCTACTAGTGTCACGTATGACAATATTTAGGTCTTATCTTCTACATGTTTCATGTTGTACACTATATGGCTGACTTGTAGATGTAGTTGTCATATTGTCTCTGGCCAACAAGCAATGTAATCAATGTAATATCATGTATAAGTAGTGAATCAAAGTGAGTTAGGCTGAGTGTGATTGTAAGTTGATTGAAAAAGGTCACAAGCAGATAAAAAGAAGAATGAATACATTATTGATGTGAGATTGAGGGAGAAAGAGCATAAGTTTTTGATGTTGTCCTAATTCATCTTGAAGAATTATATGTGGCAGTGATCAAGTATATAGTGTGACTAGTTGATCACATCATCAGAAGAAAGTGGGAAGAGATAGAAGTGTTGAAGGCACAAGACAACTAAGATGGGGGTAAATCAGTTGTATCAAAAACCTTAAATTCTCTTGAACAAAATCACATTCACATTCACTTACTTTAACCCCTTAATCTATTAGGAAGATTAAATATGAAATGTAGAATCAAAACTTAAAACATCAACACAATACACACATGAACACCAAATTTTTTACATGGAAAACCCTAAAAGTTGAAAACCATGGTGAGTGTTAGCTCATAATATAATGTAGTAACAATACTGAATAACAAAAGAGGCTCATTGTCTAGGGTTCACTGCCCAAAAGAATGCTCACTACAAAAAGGTTCACTACCAAGGGGTGTCTCACTACCAAGAGGGGTGGCTCACTACCATAAACTGATATGATAGCATCTACAACATGCCTGAGTTCAGTTCCATTGAAGTACAATACATATCACCTTCGCTACCTTACAATACAAACACTTTCATCTTTGCATCTTTTCATCCACACAATACACATGGATTTATTACATTTATTTATACCAATCATCAACCTTGGAACATACGTCAAGGTTGGCAATACAATCTATAACCTTTGAAATAGTCTCCAAGGTTGGAAAACATACATAATTCAAATTAGGTCTGGACCTAAACAAACTTGCGGAGAAAATGAATGAAAGAACACTTCACAGCTTATCTCAGACTGAAATACATTTTCACATGCTTCAAAACACTTCTACAAACCACGAAACACAACCGCAAAGAGTCTTAACACCCAAGTCAGCCAAACTTGTGCAAACACCAAGAATACTTAAACACACGCTTCCAAGAATTTAATCTTAGATTACATATCAAACTCAATCCTTTAACATGATATGGAGACATCCATGAACAACATAAAATCACCTAGGAGCCAACAAATCCAGTTACAACAAGTTTCACTTGAAGACAACAAATCTCACTTGAAGACAACTTACAAACAACACTACTAAGTTCTGCTATTCAATAACTTGCTTTCTATAGCACCAAATCATAAATCCTTTAGAATGAAGATGGATAGAGACATTATAAACATATATCTAGAACCATATCACCTGAAACCACTCTATGGAGAAATGCAGAGCAAAATACTTTCTGCTAGACACCTCTACACAACTCAAAAATTTGTCAAATACAATCTTCAAACTGGTGAACACAAATTCTACCGCATAGCGATCCAGACCACCAAATTTTGGATTTAACACTTTAAAAAACTTCTCTAAAACATATCTAAATATCATACTATGGTCTTCAACATAGAAGAAATGTGGAGCAAAAACTCAGACAGTATCCTGCAAGCCAAAATACTCTGCAACACACTGTTTCCACTTTAAGAGAAATTTTTCTCAAAAGCACTTAGAAACTTAGCAACATGAACAATATGCTAGCATCATCAACACTTCTTCAATTCATTCAAATTACCTCAACATGACAACTCAATCAAGCAACAATCAGCAATATCAGAAGACACAGCTGACACCAATGACAATAGAATCATGTTGACATCAATGACAACACCGATTAGCACATACTTGCAACAATCTCCCCCTTTGTCATTGATGGCAACATATGATGTGAAAAACCATCATGATACAATTATACACTAATCTCATTCTCCCCCTTTCTTTTATACATCTTACTCTCTCTTTGTTTTTCACATGAACTCTCTCCCCGTTTGACATCAATGGAAAAGGGTGACACACCTTCTTCAAGCTTTCTCCCCCTGAATATGATACTGCACATACTTGCACTAATCTCAACTTGTTTGAACCATCCTGTACCAACTCTTACGCCCCCTAACTGCAACATTCTTCAATTCCTCTATCTACTCCCCCTGAGAGGTAGCCTCCATTAGTCTATATAAAACAATGTCTTCTTTAAGCTGCCATTTAAGAAAGTATTCTTCACATCCATTGGATATACTTTAAAAAGCTTTATGTACTACAAATCCCAAAAACATTCTGATATTCTCAATTCTTTCCACTGGAGCATAAGTCACCTCAAAACCTATAGTTTCAACTTATGAATAGCCTTTGCATATAGGTCTAGCTTTATTTACCGATTCTCCATTTTCTAAAAAACCACTTTGTTCCAAACACATTCTTATCTGTAGGCCTAGGGACAGATTCCCAAGTCTGATTCTTCTCAATCTACATTAGTTATTCTTCCATTACCTTGATCCAAAACTCCTCTTTTACATGCTTCAATAATTGTCTTAGGTTCAACCTTTGAAAGTAAACAGATATTACCTATTCATTTGCAATTCTTCTTCTTGTCAATGCACCTTTGCTCTTATCACCAATGATCTGGTCTTTAATGTGATGCTCCTACACAAACTCTAGGGGTTGTAGGAATCCTTTTTGGAGCTTCTTCAACCTACACTTTCTTCATATTTTTATTCTTCACTTCTTGAAGACTCATCTAATTCATATCCATTCGCCTCTGAGTTCATCAAATACTTCCAATCATCATGAAAATTGCTCTATACTGGAAACAACTGTGTTCTGTCAACCCAAACTTTTGTTACTCATTACTTTCAAGCCAATTATCAAAATTAGACAAACTTTTAGATGTAGATGTAACCACTAATCAATAACCATATGCCAGAACCACAGAGCAATATCTTCAATAATGGACCAAATTACTGAAACACTGTAACTTGATTTTACTAGATAGATACTTAGCCAAAAATCATAACTTGTCTTCTTTCCTGATCAAATCTTCTTGCATAGTATACTTCTTAATCTACACAACTCTTCCTTTATCCTTTAATTCTTTATCTTTCCTCTATCTCTCCCTCTCTCTATCTTCATTTCTCTCTCCCTCTATCTCTCCTTCTCTCTGTCTATCCATCCCTCTCTCTATATCTCTCTCTGTCTCTCTATCTCCCTCTCCCTCTCTCCATCTCTAGATCTCTCCCTCACTCTCCCCCTCTATCTCTCTATTTCTCCCTCTCTCTAGATCTTTGTATTTCCTTGTCCCTCTCTCCCTCTCTATCTCTCTATCTGTTTATCTCTCCATCTCTCTATCCATTTATTTTTTCTTCCAATATTGACTATAGTACGGGTGTATGTCTAACACCCTTAAATTCCACACTTTCTTTATTGCTTGACCATATTAATACCTTTGCAAAATTTCTTATTGGTTTCTCAATTGTATTTTATGATAAAAGTTATATGTAGATTTGAAATAAAGGAGAGAGTATATTTCCTCCAGAAGGTTGCAAATGCAATGTACACTTCACTAATACCCATGGAGAGAAAATTCAAGAATTGCACCAAGCTAGAGTAGGCTAAGAAAATACTTAAATCATTTGAAGTGAAAATAAAGGCATTAGAAGGCTAGGTCATCATAGTTGTAGAGAAATCCATTGAAGCTAAAGATACATAGGTAGAAGCAACTTAAAAACAACTCCTAGAGGTTAAAAGAAAATTGACTAAAGAAAGAATATAATTGGTAGTAGGGAAAAGCTAGATGGTAACTAAGATAACCACCAAGAATGCATTATCAAAGCAAGTGGAATAATTGGACATATAATTGAGCCATGAAAAGGCTAAAACTAGTGCCAAGGCTATTGAAATATGATCACTAAATAAAAATGCCTATAGCCAAGATTATGAGCTAGCCAAACTAAATAATCAAGTGGACACCTAGGCCTAGACACTCAAGAGACTAAGAGAAAAAGAGGTTGACCTAAAGAATATACTAGAAGAATCAAAGGAGGAGGTCAAGAGGTTAAAGGATCAAATTAAAGAGCTCAAATAGTTAGTGGCTTTCCTTGACCACATCAAGGTCTTGTGAAGATCATACTGCAAGGAAAAAATGGAAGCCACATCATCTAAATCTTGTGAAGATTACACTAAAAGGGAATAATAGAGGCCACATCATCTTTACTCTATCCTTATAGTTTATGGAGATGGTGTAGGCTCTAAGTGATATGGTGAAGAAAGAGATTGATAAGGTGGAGACCACCCTTTCTCCAATAATTGAAGATTCTTGGTCCTATGTCAAGAAGTTATATAGTTTTCCCTCAACCAAGTTAGTCATGGTACAAATTATGAGTAAAACATAGCATGTAAAATCAATGGCATTTTAGAAATGCATAAGACCAATGAGGAATGTAAATCACACTTAGATTTCATGAAGTGGAAGGGACGGAACTAGAGGTTCCACCAGATGTGGGAGAAAGTCTCATGATGAGAAGAGCAATGGTGATTCCAGAGAAGGAGAAAACAAAAGCCAAAAGCTCTGATGGTTCATCACTTCAAACCAATATCTTCAGAACTAGATGCACTTTAGGTGGCAAGGTATGTCAAGTTATTGTTGATGGAGGTAGTTGTGAAAATATGGTTTCTAAAGAAATGGTAGAAAAATTGAATTTACACTGTGAAAAACATCCTCATCCATATTGCATTGCATGGTTTAAAAAGGGAAATGAAGTCACTGTTGATAAAGGATGCCTAACTAAGTTTAGCATAGGGAAGATATATTAGGATGAGATATGGTGTGATGTTGTCCCAATGGATGCCTGTCAATTGTTATTGGGAAGGCCATGGTAGTATGATAGAAAAGTTATGCATGATGGAGAGAAAAACACATACACCTTTTGGAAAGATGGCTCTAAGGTGATTTTATTGCCTTTCAAGGATGAAGGAAAAGGTGAGACCATGTCTGAAAGAGATCTTGTTAAAGAAATGAAGGTGACAGGGTGTTGCTATGCATTAGTAGTGAAAAAAGGTGAAGAGGAAGACATTTCAATTCCAACAAAAGTAGCAAAGCTATTGAAAGAATTTGTTGATGTTTTGCCTAATGAATTACCTGATGGTCTACCACCAAAGAGAGATATTCAACATCATATTGGTTTGATTCCAGGAGCAACTCTACCCAACCAAGTAGCTTATAGGATGAATCAAACACAACATACAAAGATGAATAAGCAAGTAACAAAACTCATAAGTAAAGGTGTGGTGAGAGAGAGCATGAGCCCATGTGTTGTACCTGCATTGTTGACCCCAAAAAAAGATGGAACATAGAGGATGTGTACTGATAGTAGAGAAATTAATAAGATTACCATCAAGTATTAGTTTCCTATACCTCATATGGAGGACATGATGGATGTCTTTGCAAGGGCCAAATATTTCAGCAAGATCAACCTACGAAGTGGCTACCACCAAATCCGGATCCGAGAAGGGGATGAGTGGAAGATAGACTTTAAGACTGGAGACAGATTATATGAGTGGATGGTTATTCCATTTGGGTTATCAAATGTACCTAGCACATTTATGAAATTGATGAACACTATACTATGACCTTACATTGGTAAGTTTGTGGTAGTTTATTTTGATGATATTTTGGTATTTAGTAACAGCAAAGAAGAGCACCTACAACACTTGAGGATCATCTTTGGTGTGTTAAGGAAGGAGATGCTCTATGCCAATTTGAAGAAGTGTAGGTTAATGCAGAACAGTTTGGTTTTTTTAGGCTTTGTCATTTCTAAAGATGGTGTCAGAATGGATCCAAAAAATTTCAAGGCAATTCTAGAATGACCTAGTCCTAGCAATATCACAGAGGTAAAAAGTTTTCATGGGTTGGCCACTTTCTATCAAAAGTTCATTCAAAATTTTAGTAGTATTGTAGCTCCTATAACAGATTGCACCAAAGGAAGGGAGTTTGTATGGACCAAGGATGCTGAGGAGAGCTTTAAGTACTTGAAGCAAAAGGTAACAGAAGCACCTATACTTGCATTGCCAATTTTTGATAAGGTATTTGAAGTAGAATGTGATGCCTCCCATGTGGGAATAGGTGTTGTGCTTAGCCAATCTAGAAAACCTATAGCTTTCTTTAGTGAAAAGATGATTAAAGTGAGAAAGAATTATTCTACTTATGATTTGAAATTTTATGCAATTGTTCAAGCATTGAGGCATTGGAGACATTATCTAGTTCCCCAAGAGTTTGTATTTTTTACAAATCATATTGCACTGAGTTACTTGAACACATAAAATAAGTTGAATAGTAGGCATGCCAAGTGGGTCTCTTTCTTGCAGGGTTACAATTTTGTGTTGAAGCATAAGCCTAGAAAATAAAATTAGGTTGCAGATGTGTTAAGTAGGTGTGTTGCACTTTTGGCAACAACGGAAACTGAGGTGATTGGTTTTGATGCCATCAAAAATTTGTATGAGTCTGATGATGATTTTTGGGAGATTGTGGAACAATTGAAGGCACCAATATCTGGTAACTTGGATCACTTTAGGGGTGAATATTTTATGCAAGATGGGTATCTATTTAAAGGAAAACAACTATACATACTAGCTAGCTCTATGAGGGAAAACATTATTAGAGAATTTCATAGTAGTGGGTTGGCTGGACATTTTGGCAAGGACAAGACAATAGCCTTGATAGAAGATAAATATTACTAGCCAAAGATGAAAAGGGATATAACTAAGCATGTAACAAGGTGTAGAATTTGCCAAGTGGCTAAGGAACATTCACAGAATACAGGGTTGTATATGCCATTACTAGTACCAGCTGCACCATGGACAGATTTGAGCATGGACTTTGTGTTGGGACTTCCACATACTCAACAAGGTAATGACTCCATTTTTGTAGTTGTTGATAGGTTCTCCAAGATGGTTCATTTTATTGCCTGTAAGAAAACTAATGATGCAACGAGGGTAGCAGAGTTTTTTTTTCAAAAGTTGTTCGACTGCATGGTGTTCCAAAGACTATTACCTCTAATAGGGAGACCAAATTCCTCAGTCATTTCTAGAGGACTTTATGGAAGAAGATGGGGACTAAGTTATAGTTTAGTAGTGCTTATCATCTTCAAATGGATGGGCAAACAGAGGTAGTCAATCAAAGTCTGGGAAAGTTGTTGAGGTGTATTGTTGGAGAAAAGCCAAAACAATGGGACGTGGCATTACCCCAGACCGAATTTGCCTATAATAGTTCTGTTAATAGATCAACGGGAAAGTCCCCTTTCCAAATTGTGTATGGCAGAAATCCTTAGGGTATTCTAGATTTCATATAGCTACCAATGAAAGAGAGGGTCAGTGATGATAGGGAAGCATTTGCAGAAAACCTTCAATAGTTGCAGAAAGAAGTGAGACAGAAGTTGCAGGACAGTAATGAGAGGTACAAGAATACAGTGGATACTAGTAGGCGACATCAAACATTCAATGAAGGTGACTTAGTGATGGTGTATTTGAGAAAAGAGTGGTTTCCTATTGGAACATACCACAAGTTGAAGTACAGGAAAATTGGTCCTTGCAAAATTACAAAGAAGATCAATGATAATGCATATGAGGTCAGTTTACCAGATGATCTCGATATTTCTCCTGTGTTTAATATTTTTTATTTATATGCATTCCATGGTGAGGATGATGCTAAAGATAGTCAACTAGAAGTGGCATGGCACCACCACATTCCCCATAAGAAGGAAAAGATTGCACAGGTTCTTGATAAGAAAACTATCTACACTCGGCAAAGGCATTACAATAAGTATTTAGTACAGTGGGAAGGATTGGCACCAACAGATAGCACATAGATTACAGAGTGGGAAGTGCAGAGGTTAGATCTAGTCAAATGGCAATAGTTTGAAGACACTCACTTGTAGGAGCTACATTCTTTTCAACCAGAGGAGAATGATGCAGGGACTTCTAGAGGTCATAACTTTTGACTCAGATGTGGGTTTTCTATGAAATTTTATAAGTGGATGCGTTATGAGGTGGCCAGTGGTTTCCCAACCCACCCTAGTCAGTTGGACCTTGTCTTGGAACTTTTTCAGGGCTTGAAACTTTCATCTTGGCCCTCAAAATGGCAATTTAGTGTTTTTTCTAGTTTTTTAAAAGGTGCTTTTTTTTAATAACTTGAAACTCATGTTTCAAATTTAGAATATAGGTTGGCATTTTGTCCTACCTTAGTTTTAGGAAGCTTTTGGAAAAAAATAGGATTTTCTCGATATGATTGTAAAATTACCTAAAATGGCAAAAATATGACAATTGTCGAAATCTGCCAAAAAAGGTAATTTTTTGAATTTTTTTTTCTTGGATATAAGAGTGTTTTCTCTCATTGTAGTAGTAGAGTTGGTGAATAGAAGTTTTTTTTCAGTGTTCCAAATCTTTGGCTCTCACATATGATTAATAGCACAATTTTATTGAGTGTATGTTGTTGGCTACATCAATTATAGGTCTATATTTCCTATTTTGTGCTAAGAATCTTTTATTAGCAATAGGGCCCACCTCCAATTATTTTTATTTTGTTTTGTCAATGGGGATCCTTAACCAATTCCATGTGGCATGCTCTAAAGACTTCTAATAAAAAAGGTAGACTTACTTTCTCTTAGAGTAGTGCAAGCCATTTGATTTTGTCATGACATGGATTTTATTCGATAGATCATGAGGAGTAGGGCTATTTCTTAGACATTTTCAACAACAATAGAGTTCATCAACCCAATTTTGATTTTAGATTTTTATTTCTATAAAGAAATAATGCAAGCGTGTTATAACTGTTAGATTCAGGACAGACAACTGAGAGGGGGGGTGAATCAGTTATCTAAAACTTTCTTGCAATTAAACACTTAAATCCACTTTGTGATTTAGCAGCATAATAATAAATTAATCATGGAAACATAATGCATTAAATCAAGAGCAGAAACACATTAATACACAAGACACCAAGATTTTGAGGTGGAAAACTCAATTAGGGGAAAAACCATGGGTTGACTAACCTAAGATTGTATTCTCTATTAGAAGAATAAAAAGAACAAAATGGCACATGCCAATTAGGGCTCACTGCCCGAGCACACTGCTCACAAGAGGCTCACTATCTACAGGAGACACATTGTCTACAGAATAATAAGTATTTCATACTTGACCTGAAGAATAGCATCTTTACCATGCTTGAGTCAGTTCCATTTAAGCCCAAAACTTCTACTCTGCCTTTCGCTCTTCTATTCTCTACCACACTCTCATCTCCACAAGATACACTTTGAAATGACTTTACAACTCCTTATTTATACAAGACATCGACTTAGGAATTATCATCCAAGTCAGCATACATAACAGAGCAAGTACACAAATACAACATGACTTATTACAAAAGACTTCACGCGGATCAACACATTGTTGGCCACACAGATCTGAGACTTCAATCTTCATTTAGAAACATGCCAATCCTCACATAACATCTTCAAGATCATCCATAGGATGTGTAACTCATCCAGTTGGCCAGAGTTAGGAAGAATATCATCATCTAGAATTTATTCTTCAATTGCGAGATCAAACTCCAATGCGGACCACCAACACGAACTGGACATGATCCAAAGACCTCCACAAGCTTTCCTGAATCACCAAGAACATCCACACTACATCTTCTTACTGAAATCCTTATCTCCTTCATTCGAAACCTCAAGAACACAGTCTATCATCACTGTCACAATGGAATAGATGCTTGCGGACCTCCAGACCATGAACTAATTGAGTTGTTAGTTCACATTGACTTCCTAAACACTTCACCAAATCCGTAGAACAAGATATTTCATTTCCATATCACACCAGACCTATCTGTGTCACTCTGTCACCTCTGAACATCTGCCAGAACCAGTTTTACTTGAGCAGCCACAACCTCTTTAGATCTTCATACGGACCTCTAAAATCTTTACTGGATCATCTTAAGACACATATCTACAAACCCTTTGATGCACATCCTCTGATCTTCATCTTAGCTGTGATCTTTAGCTCACTGTCTTCACTATTCTTCTCTATTCCTAATTAGGACTACTCTTCTCAATATCCTCAGCACACAGCTCATCCAATCCTATCATCAATGCAACAGGAGTATGTTGACATCAATGACAACACCAGTTAGGCCCATACTTGCAACAATCTCCCCCTTTGTCATTGATGGCAACATATGATGTGAAAAACTGTTTTAACCATCAAGACAAGAACTTCTTCTTGCTGACACAACTCCCCTTATCAACAACAACCGTTCTCATATCTTGTCTTTCTTTACTGCTCCCCCTTTGATCAACAATCACTTGTTTTTCACATGTCTTCTCTCCCCCTTTGACATCAATGGTAAAGGGCACATACTTGCAACTCCAACACTTCAGAATCATACCAGCTGCTCCCCCTGAGTAGTAACTCCCCATCATCAATCCAAACCACAAGATATGACTATGATATCCACCAGACTGATGCACATCAGTGCATCTTAGTTCATCACCGGAGGGGTAATAACCCCTAACTTCTCCCTGAGATACTCAAAAGAGTCCTTAGGTAGAGGTTTAGTAAAGATATCTGTAATCTGATCCTTGGAAGGCACAAACTCCAATTTGACCTCATTCTTGTTCACTTGCTCTCTCAAAAAGTGAAACTTGATGGATATATGTTTAGTCTTTGAATGCAACACTAGATTCTTAGATATATTTATTGCACTTGAATTATCATAGAAGATTGTGATAGGTTCCTCATACTCCAGCCTGATGTCTCTTAGCATTTGCTTCATCCACAAAACTTGAATGCAACTACCTGCTGCTACAATATATTCTGCTTCTACAGTGGATAGAGATATTGCCTCTTATTTCTTGCTTAGCCAAGAAACCAATCTCTTTCCCAAAAAGAATTCTCCACCACTGGTACTCTTCCGATCATCCACATCTCCTACACAATCTGCATCTGTATATGCATGAAGAGAGAAATTATGATCTCTAGGATACCACAAACCATACTCAACTGTCCCTTTTAGATACCTAAAAATCCTCTTGATTGCCATGACATGAGATTCTCTAGGATCAACTTGGAATCTAGCAACAAGACCAACAACATTCATAATATCAGGTCTAGTTTGAGTGAGATACAAAAATCCTCCAATCATTGACCTGTACTTTTTCTGATAAGCCTTAGGAGAGTCATCATATTTTCTCAATTTACATCCAGTTGCCATGGGAGTACTCATTGGTTTTGATTCTTCCATCCCATATTTCTTCAACAATTCTTTCACATATTTGGTCTGAGAAATGAAGATTCCTTTCTTAGTTTGAATGATTTACAGACCCAAGAAGAAATTCATTTCCCCAAGCATGGACATCTCAAATTCTCTTTTCATTTGATTTGTAAAAGTTTTACACATACTATCTCTTCCTCCAAAAATGATATCATCAACAAATACTTCAACAATCAAGATATTTTCATGATCAATTTTGAAGTACAAATTACTGTCAGCAGTACCTTTGTTGAAACCAATCTTCAAAAGATGCTTATCTAATCTTTCATAGTAGGCTCTTGGGGCTTGCTTGAGTCCATACAATGCTTTCTTCAACTTGCAGACCATATCACCATGATCAGACAATTGAAATCCATCTGGTTGCTCAATGTATACTTCTTCTTCTAAGTCACCATTCAAGAAGGTAGACTTGACATCCATCTGATATACTTTGAAATCCTTGAAGGCAGCAAAAGCAAGAAATAAACTGACTACTTCAATTCTTGCCACCGGAGCAAAAGTTTCTTCAAAATCAACTCCTTCTATTTGAGAGTAACCCTTGCAGACCAATCTGTCTTTATTTCTGATTACTTCACCAACTTCATTTAGTTTGTTCCGGAAGACCCATTTGGTTCCAATCACATTCTTGTTTTTAGGTCTAGGAACAAAATCCCATGTGTGATTCTTCTCAATTTGCATTAGCTCTTCCTCCATTGCTTTAGTCCAGTTTTCATCATTGCAAGATTCATTCACTGTCTTAGGTTCAACTTTTGAAATTAGACAATACTCTTCTAAGTCTTGAGCAATCCTTCTTCTTTGTTTGTACTCCTTTGCTTTTATCACCTATGATCTGATCCTTAGAGTGATCCAGTCTTACATACCTAGGAACTTTGGGAGTTTCTTGCACTTCTGATTCTTGAACAGGCTCATTCAAACTCATCTCTTCTACCTGATTTATCAGATCATTCTGAATCTGAATTTCAAAAGGGGCTTGGACTCCTTGAATTAGAACATCATTCTGATCATCTTCATCATATTCATAAAACATTGAGGGTTTTTCAATTCCTTCATCAACCTTCACATTTGTACTTTCTATAATCTTTCTCAATCTCTTGTTATAACACCGGTATGCTTTGCTTTGAGTAGAATAACCTAAGAATATTCCTTCATCACTTCTAGCATCAAATTTCCCTAGATCTTCATCTCTTTTAATGTAACATTTGCTACCAAAGACTCTAAAATACTTCACAATAGGAGTGATGCCAAACCAGAGTTCATAAGGAGTCTTACCGGTATTGCTTCTGATTTAAGCTTGATTAAGAGTGTAGACTGTAGTGCTCACTACTTCTCTCCAATAGATCTGAGGAATATTTGCTTCCATCATCATGCTTCTAGATGCTTCTTGGATGGTCCAGTTCTTTCTTTCCACTACTCCATTCTGTTGTGGAATCCTAGGAGCAGACAATTGTCTTCTTATTCCATGCTTCTCACATAATTCTATGAAATCACTGGATGTGAATTCGCCACCTCTATCAGACCTCAGACTTTTTATGTTCAATCCGGTTTCATTCTCGACCATAGCCTTGAATATTTTGAATTTCTCAAGAGCCTCTAATTTCTCCTTCAGAAAAGTTACCCATATCATCTGGGAATAGTCATCAATTAATAGCATGAAGTATCTATCACCTTGCACACTCTTGATTCTTGCCAGACCACATAGATCAGTATGAACTAAGTCCAATAATCTGGTAGAAGATTGTTCCTTTCTTTTGAATGAGACTTTGCTTTGTTTACCCAACTGACATTCTTTCCACAAACTATTTGTAGGTTTTACTAATTTTGGAAGATCTCTTACAGCCTGAGTGTTGCTTATCTTGATGATATTATCAAAATTCACATGACACATTCTCCTATGCCATAACCAACTCTGATCAACTTGAACAACTAGACAACTTTTACCAGTACCAACTAAATGGAAGATATTACCTTTTGTTTGAGTACCGGATGCAATCTTTGTTCCAGAACTTTCAAAGATCTTGCATTTTCCATTCTTGAATCAGAGATCATAGCCTTTGTCCACCAACTGTCCAACACTGAGAAGATTGTCCTTCAAACCTTCAACATATAGTGCATTATTGTTTTTGTTCTTTCCATTAAAAGAAATGGTTCCTCTTCCTCTGATTTTGCCAGCAAAATTATCACCAAACTTCACCACTCCTCCTTCATACCTTTCCAAGTCTATGAACTTAGTTTTGTCACCTGTCATATGGTGAGAGCATCCATTGTCAATGACCTAATCATCCTTTTCTTCAACTTGGGCAGCCAGAGCTCTTTCCACAATTTTATGATCGACAGATTCGGAGGGCATCGATCTTCTTCCTTGATGGCAATGAACACCCAGTCACTTCCAGATTTGTTTCTTGTCTCTGATTCATCATCTATTACTCCTTCATTATCATCATCTTCATGAACATAGTAACAATTCTTTTGGAACCTTGATCTGTTAGATTTTGGCCTTGAAAATATTTCCAGACACCTTAAGCAAAATGACCAATCTTATTGCAGTTAAAACACTTAAAAAGCAATTTTCCCTCATACTTACCAGATCCTTTTGGTAGTCTTTTTGCAATAAGGGCTTCAAGTTGAGCAGCTTCTGCTTCATCTTCTTCTAGGTCTTTTCTTTCTTTTTCATACCATGATAGTTTCCTTGAAGAGTTCTCTCCTAGATCAAACCTTTGTTTTCCTTTTACAGAGGCACTAGCTTTGAATGCAGATTCAGTCTTAGGGAGTATCTCCAAACTCAATCAATTCAAATGCAGTCAATTACCAACCAATTGATCTCTTGTGATACCTGAAAAAGATCTGAATTCTTCAATAGCAGCAACCTTGTATTTGTAAGAATCAGGAAGGGATCTGAGATATTTGCCAACGATCTCATCTTCATCCAAGACTCCACCAGCACATCTAATGCCACAAACAAGCTCATTTACTCTTGGCATAAAAGTAGTGATATTTTCATCTTCTCTTATCTTCAGATTTTTGAATTTGCCTTTCAGATTCTGTAGCTTGGCACATTTAACATACTTGTCTCCTTCATGCAGAAGTTCCAATTTTTCCCAAATCTCAAAAGCAGTTTGTATGTCAACAACATTTGTCAAATTTGAATCAGACAAAGCACTTAGAAGAGCTTTTTTAGTCTGCAGATTGTTTTCAGCATCTGTGATTTCATCTATGGTTCTCAGACCATTCTGTGGAGGAGTATACTTCTTTGAAGCCATGGTTGAATATTAGATTCCCATACATTGCAAGTGATATTGCATGCAACTTTTCCAAAGAGTAAAATTGGTTCCATCAAACCTCAGACTATCCTTCTTGTAGGACGACATCCTGGATCTCCTCAAGCGGTTAAACTCTTTTAGAGGAATTTAGCTTTGATACCAATTGTTAGATTCAGGACAGACAACTGAGAGGGGGGGTGAATCAGTTGTCTAAAACTTTCTTGCAATTGAATAGCATAATAATAAATTAATCATGGAAACATAATGCATTAAATCAAAAGTAGAAACACATTAACACACAAGACACCAAGATTTTGACGTGGAAAACCCGGTTAAGGGAAAAACCACGGGGTGACAAACCCAAGATTATATTCTCTGTTAGAAGGATATAAAGAACAAAATGGAACATGCCAATTAGGGCTCACTACCCGAGCACACTGCTCACAAGAGGCTCACTGCCTACAAGAGACACATTGTCTATAGAATAATAAGTATTACATATTTGAACTGAAGAATCGCATCTTTACCATGCTTGAGTTAGTTCCATTTAAGCCCAAAACTTATGCTCTGCCTTGCGCTCTTCTCCTCTCTACCACACTCTAATCTCCACAAGATACACTTTGAAATGACTTTACAACTCCTTATTTATACAAGACATCGACTTAGGAATTATCATCCAAGTCGGCATACATAACAGAGCAAGTACACAAATACAACATGACTTATTATAAAAGACTTCACATGGATCAACACACTGTCGGCCACACAGATCTGAGACTTCAATCTTCATTTAGGAACATGCCAATCGTCACATAACATCTTCAAGATCATCTGCAGGATGTGTAACTCATCTGGTCGGCCAGAGTTAGGAAGAACATCATCATCCAGAAGTTATTCTTCAATTGCGAGATCAAACTCCAATGCGGACCACCAACACGAACTGGACATGATCCAAAGACCTCCACAAGATTTCCTGAATCACCAAGAACATCCACACTACATCTACTTACTAAAATCCTTATCTCCTTCATCCGAAACCTCAAAAACATAATCTGTCATCACCGTCACAATGGAATAGATGCTTGCGGACCTCCAAACCATGAACCAATAGAGTTGTTAGTTCACATTGACTTCATAAACACTTCACCAAATCTGCAGAACAAGATATTTTATTTCTAGATCACACCGGACCTATCTGTGTCACTCTGTCACCTCTGAACATTTGCCAGAACCAGTTTTACTTGAGTGGCCACAACCTCTTCAGATCTTCATGCAGACCTCTAAAATCTTTACTGGACCATTTTAAGACACATATCTACAAACCCTTTGATGTGCATCCTCTGATCTTCATCTTAGCTGGGATCTTTAGCTCACTATCTTCACTATTCTTCTCTGTTCCTGATTAGGACTACTTTTCTCAATATCCTCAGCACACAGCTCATCCAATCCTTATCATCAATGCAACAGGAGTATGTTGACATCAATGACAACACCGGTTAGGCCCATACTTGCAACAATAACATGCTCGTGTTATAATGTGAGAGCTTTATGGCTCGATAGTGACTGAACCTAGATCGAACCATAACGTGAGCATGTTATAACATGCTCATGTTATATCTTGTTTGGACCAAAAAGTGGTTTTGGCCACTTTTTGGTCCCCATCTTTTTGCACTTGCCCAATGATAAAAGGAGAAAGCATGATTCACATAACAAAAAGATATGGTAATAGAAGCTCAAGTGCTATGAGAGGAAGTCATGATGCCCTTGATATAGAGATATAGTAATGGAACCTCAAATACTATGTTGGAGTAGAAGGCATGATACCCCCTATGCAGATATATGGGAATGGAAGCTCAAATGCTACGGTAAAGATATGTTGTCCCCATTGTAAATATAACTCTATGAGTGTGATATAGGCATATTGTAGTTATTATAAATGTCATAAGCATAGGCATGATGACACATGTTGATAAACCCCCCTTCGTTCATGGGTTAAGAGCCAACAATAGTAGTAGAACAATTAATAATGAGAAGGACACAAGTGTGGAGGAGTATTTGGGTAATCAAATTAAATTTTGACAGGGATTATAGGGGAAATCTAGGGATTATAGGTATTGGGTTCATTTTACAAGATGATAAAGGAGAAGTCAATTATGGAGGCTCTCTCTTCCTAGGTGTAAAAATGAAAAATGGAGTTGAAGGTGAAACCCCAGTGGTAGGCTTGGTTGTTGTGGCTTCTAATGGTTATGAAAATTTAATGGTAGAAAGGGATTCTCTTCTCCTAATCAATGTTATCTTGATGTAATTTATTATACTAATTTGAGATTGTTGTATAGTGTAAACATCCTTACAAATCCCTAATGCAACCTTGACACAAAGTTTAACATAATTCCTAATGCACAAGTGAAACATATCTAATGTACATATGAAATACATAGTGATGTATTAGGGCTAGCAAAACCCTTTAACCTCCTCCAAAATCGTTAACATATATAATATGATTATAAAATGTAAAATTGCATCAAGAAAAAACTGTGTCAACAACATAAAAAAATTCTAGGTTATTTTCTCCTAATTTTGATGCTAAATAATATTTTTGCATTGTGACTCTAGATTGATCATGTCAAGTTTTTTACTTGGATTGAGACTCTTTAAGTTTTTTTTTAATCTTAAAATGCTCGTGATTTATAGTCAATAAAATTTCCACCCTTTCTAACTTCTAATTCACTTTTTTCTCATTCTCTTTTGGTTGTTTACAACAACATCAAAAGTTTTATTTATAAAATATCCGAAACATGTTTGAAAAGGAGATTTATTAGTTTATGTGTCATTACACTATTGTAAGAAATGTTGAGCCTATATCCAAATTTTATCCCAAATCTTTCCATGATTCTAAGACACCAATTAAGTGTAATTGCACATTTTTTTAATCATCCTAAGTCTTTAGATGTTCCTATTATGCCCCCTTGCACATACTTTGCACCATTATTTTATCGATAATTTCAAGTTGAGCATTAATTCCATGGATGGAAAGTGGTAAAAAAATTTAATTTACATGTTCATTTTCTTCCACAAAGTGATCAAAGATCTTCCAAAAAAATGATGTGTCTCTATATGAATCAATGGAGTTATGAAAGCACACACACCCAAAAGAATAGATGAATAGCTTGTAATGTACAAGTCTACCTTATTACATGATTTGTTAACATTATTTTCCTCTCTATGCTAGTCAATGCTCATAAAAATTGGTTATCATAGTACAAGTGAGGCTCAAAACAAGTAATTTTAACTACAAATCAGTTTATAATAATATATTTCAAACTATCAAATTTTAAATTAAATCCATATATACAATATAAATAAGTAGAAATTACAATACAAATTGTTATATAACTTCAATTAGTAAATAATACATAGTTAATTATTTTTTCTAGATATTTTAAGCCTAAAATAATTCTATGCACATGCCAATAATTTTATTTATAACTTCTTAATTTTATAATAGCATATAATAACAAGAATAAATATATTAAAAACATAAATCTCGTAGGGTTGAAATCCAAATGGTGAGAAAGCTTTGCTCACAAAGAGCCCACCAAAGTGAAATTATTATAGATTATTATAGAGGCTAGGATCGATCCCCAAGTGTGTGGTTGGAGTCAAGTTCAATCTCTAAGCATGTGATTGGGGTTGAGTTCAATCCACAAGTATGCAATTAGGTTGGGTTTAATACATGCGATCAGAGTTAATTTTGATCCACACATGTGTAGCTCATGTTGTGTTTGATATCCACATATGTAATTGGAGTTAGTTCAATCCCCAAGTGGATTTAACAAAATGGATTCTACGAATTACATACTTAAAGCTAAATGGGTAAGAAAAGTCTTTTTAAAATCAATTAGTTGGGGTTCTAATAAGGCCCCACCCTTTTAAAATAAAACAAGATTACATGTAAAGGCTATGGAAGAGCTCTTAAAAGAACTAGTAGGATACAACCATACATATATTTTAAAAACTAGAGCTAACCTATAGCAACCATAGAGGCTTATAACACATCAAAAAGATAACCATAAAAGAAACTCTAATACAAAGAAAACTTGAAACAACCATCTTATGTCTAACTTTCATTACCATCCACTAACTCACTACCTACCACAAAATACTCCTCCACCCTACCCACTACAGAAGGCACTTCCACGTTCCCTAAGTTCACCCGAATGGAACCTATTAGAGAAGGGAACCATATGCCATAAACAATATCCTTTTGATAGCAAGCATGATGTAAAAATCCACTATAGAAGACTAGGACCAAAAATTCACTTCCAACCTCAACATACCCCTACCTGTGTGTGACACACAATCCAGCTAAAACCTTGTCAACATTAGTGTAGTATACCCTCATGACTCCAATCTCTATGTATTTCATCCATCTCTCCTAAATAATAGTCCCTGGGAGTTGGGGAGTTTATTGATTTAGCATCTTCCATTTATTTGGGTGTCAACTTTGTGAGGCATGGGGCATCCATAGCAAATGTTGCCACCATATCTCTTAACTACATGTTATTTTTGGTAGATTTATCACAGTGACTAATTAGTTTTCTAATAACGTCTCGCTTCACTTTAACTTTTATTATTTTTGTGAAAGGCTTTATCAGAAAGAAGTTGTAGAATTCACTGTAATTTCTCCATTACATATAATTAGAGTTGTAATGTTTCTACAATAATTTATTATTGACCTCTTCCATTTCCATGCTAACTATTTTTGCAAACTACTGAACTGGATTTTAGTTCACATATTAGAATTTGAGGGCAAGCATACAGTAGTGAAAGAGGCATTGACTTACTGAAGTTGTTGAAATCATTTCTATAGAAAATGAAACTTTTAATTAAATTGTTTCATGATGCACAATTGGTACCCAATAATAAATCTGATACTTGTTAGAGATTCTTCTTTTATTTTAGTAGCTAATGTTAATATTCCGTAGTCTTTTTGAATTTTGTGGCTACTTTTCAAAAGTGTTATAAACAATACTAGATTGTGAGTTTTCCATTAATTTAGCATTTACAAGATCTCTAAAAAAAATGATAGCTCTAAAATGCCCAAGAATTTGAGAGAATGTTCATATTCTATTTTACTATTTTAGATAGAGTAGTTTTAATGTAATTGGACATATAATCAATTTCTATTGAAAAACAACATATATTTAAAGTTGAGAAAGAGAAGTATAAGCTTACAAGGAGAACGATTTCGTCCTTGGGCTAAAACTAATCTTGCTACGAAAACTAAGGAGAAAATATATTATATTCCCATTGATGGAGATAAATATAAACATAGGTGGGTGCCCGTGCCATTTATTGAGATGAAAGGAAATGTAGCATCTACTACTTGTTAGACGACAGGCTTAACGTTGGAGAGTGTCATACGACTGGGCGAATGGGGTCGATTAATGGAGGACAAATAACATTGTTACAATCATAGCCGGTAAGTAGTTCCACTGCATATTCACCCTGTGACGGCACGGTTCTCACGCGGGGTACAATGGGTTTACAAACACAGTCGAACAAGGTGTTATGAGGCCGAACCAATACCTGCACTACGTATATTTCTCCTCCAGTCAATGCCTATCATAAAACATATCATAAAATAGTGAGTAAGGAGTAGTTGTAGTCACAACTGATGTTGCAGAAAAGAAAAGAAAAGAAATGATATGTTCCTGGGCACCACGAGGGGAGGGGAGACTAGAATCTTCAACTGTCCCTCAAATTCCAATTGCTGCGGAACTACAAATGTCACCTTCACATCTTGTCCCGAAGCAGAGACTGTAAGAAGAGTGAGCACACCCACAAGCAGGAGCAGCGAGACCAAGCTTTTCACGCAGCTAGCCATGGCTTTTTCTCTCTTGAAAACACCAAAATATGATGTGGAAAATTTGGAGGGGACGATGGGGTTTATATTACATTTGGCTAAGAACAATGTCATACGACGCGCGTGGTTGAAATCAATGTGTGGCTTTTAAGATTTTAAATTCTAATTAATTATTTTGGTAAAGTACAGCAAGCGTATTGGTGAAATATCCATAGAGAAATCATGTGAGTTAGAGATGAATCTGAAGGTAAAATATTGCCCCAGCATAGACAAATAAAAATGGTTCAATGTGGCCCTTAATGGGAAAAGATGGGCATATGCCCTTAATGTGGCATCTACGACCATCAACACACAATGGTAGTGGTAAGGCAGTAGGTCCTTATTGGTAATATAGGTGTAGGAATGCGATCTCAAGGTAATGGTGGGCAAGGCATGATGCCCACCAATGTAAAAGGATAAGTAATCATAGCATAGGAAAACAACAATGGAGTCAAAACGCCCCCACTCAAGAGAGGTGGCTCTAGCAACATGGTAGGACTATGTAGGTACAATGATAAAAGGAGAAATCATGATTCCCATAATGGCAAGGTATGGCAATATAAGCTCAAATGCTATGAGAGGAAGGCATGATGCCCTTGATGTAGAGATATGGTAATGGAACCTCAAATATTATGTGGGGATAGAAGGCACAATTCCCCATATGTAGATATATGGGAATGGAAGCTCAAATTCTAAGGTGAAGACATTCATGTTGTCCCAAATGTAAAGATCTCTAACAGTGTGATATAGCAATATACAATCAAAGATAAACATAAGCATATTCTAGTTATGGGAAGTGTCATAAGTATAGGCATGATAACATATGCAGATAAACCCCCCTTCATTCATGGGTTAAGAGCCGACAATAGTAGCAGAACAATTAATAATGAGAAGGACACAAGTTTGGAGAAGTCTTTGGGTAATCAAATTGAATTTTGATGGGGCTTCTAGAGGAAATCGAGGGATTATAGGTATTGGGTTCATTTAAGGAGAAGTCAAGTATGGAGGCTCACCTCCCATGCACAATTAAATAATTTTAATATTCTAATTATCCCCCATGCATAATTAAGTAATTCTATTATTTAATTATCTAATATAGTCTTTCACCACTAATTAAATAGTTTATTTATTTATTTATCCCCTCAAATGCCACTTCTCCAATTACCCACTCATCATGCACTTAAAGGTTATTAAACTAAATCAATTTAATAGAGTAATGAGGAGTTAACTACCTCATCACATCTAACCACCCACCTTCTGTAATTTAACAACAAATCTAAAGACTATTTCAAACCCATTAATATTTGCAACCAAAAATATTAATGGAACTTTAATAATTTAACCATTTTCTCCCTCATTTTATCACAACCATTGATCTTGTCTTTTAATCTTGACCATTGATTACAAAAATTAAAAATCTATAAATTAATCTTATTTCTTTCAATAATCTATCCATGAATGTGAAGTAAACTCATGCTACAAAATTTTCAAGGAGCTTTTTCTCGATCATCTACATATATTGGAGCACATCCACTTTACAATAGAGTTTCATTTGCGTAACTTTGTTTCATTTGTTTGCACATTTGTTTGAACTTCATTATTGCTCATTTTGAGGTTGCATGTTTTCATAATAATGGAAAGTTTCATTTTTTAGTTTGGAAATTCTAATTTTTCTATAATACATTTGGTGACCACCATGGGACGTTACCCACAAATTTTTGACTGATTCTTGTGAAGATTTGTGTGATTATAGTAGGTGCGAATTTGAAGTCTAATACATTTTTACTAAGTGTACAAGAAATTGGTGAAGAAACTATTGCTTCAATATTGAGTGGGTTTGCATGGTGAGCCGGATTTGTAGGATCTCCATGTTGGCAATTTAGCTGAGCTTGATGTTTGAAGGTGTTGTTATTGATGGCAACAAGAAAAGGAACAAGGTTAGAATAGAGGTTTTGGTCCGGTGAAGAAGACTTAGTCATTTTGGCTAAGTGTTAGCAATATACAGAGATAGTGACAGAGAGATAGTGTTTGGATTGGCATTGGTCTACAATTGGAGATCTGGTCCTGCGGTTCTAGCATGATGTTCCCAACTCTTAGATGATCTTATATCCTCAGTTTTAGACCTTGATCAGTTCTGGAAGTATATCTTCAAGTAGCCTAAGTCTGGCATTGCAAAGAACAAAGGTAATCAGAAAGAACTCACTTGTTTTGGTCCCCACTCCTCCAGTGTTGCATATCTCATTATGTTGTTTTAAGGTGTTATAAATACTTGTATGAAGTGTCTAAATCCATAATTGTAGAGTCTAAGGTCCACAGGAAAAATATTTATAAGCTAATGAGTATCGCTACATGATTTGACAGTGACTGGCTATGATAGAGTCTATGTTTCAGCAGTCCCCATTTTGCTGCATGTTGATATTATGTTCTACAGTTCTGTAGGTATGATTTGTGATATCTAAGGAGCCTTTGATATGATTTTGAGAAAGTCTTGTGGTCCACAGTGAAAGTTGTAGTTTGATAGATAGACTAAGTTAGTAACAGTCTATGTTTGAGGTTGACATGATAGTTTGATTTGTGTGCAGTAAGTTCTATTGATTGGAACTTTATTCTAAGGGTTCTATAGTTGAAGCCCATTTATGAGAATGTGATTCAAGCATGGTTTGGGTTTGCTATGTATTTTGGTGACTGGATACACGCTTCATCTAATTAGGCCGACCTAATATGAAGATTTTAAGTGTTATGGATATATATATGAGATCTAATTTGGTGTTTGGTGTGAATATGAAGGTGTGTGTATGACATGTAAAAGCTTGTTATTTTGTGAAGGTGATAAGAGTAGAAGAAGAGAGATCTTGGTCCCATGTACAAACAGAGCAGTGAAACAAAGCAATTAGAGATGAAGAGTTTTGAGACAATATTTATGTGCTTCACTAGAGTTGTAACCATGCATGTGTAGATGCAATCAGAGCAGTTCAACTTGGTAGTGTGCCATTAGATTCTTTCCTTCCTTCTTTCTCTAGGCAGTGAGCTTGTTTTGGCAATGATCCTTCTTGTAGTGAGCACTTCTTTGGACAGTGAGTCCTTTTTGGATAGTGAGCCCTAGGTAGTGAGCCTCTTTTGTAATTTGGTATTGTTCCTACATAATATATTGTGAGCTAACACTCACCGTGGTTTTTCCCAATTTTGAGTTTTTCACAGAAAAATCCTGGTGTTCATGTGTGATGCATTGTGGTTGCTTCTTCTGTGTTTAATTTACTTTATTGTTGTGTGTCAAAAATGGATTACTAGTTTAATAAGAAAAAGGCTTAATAGAATATAGATTCACCCCCCCCGCCTCTCAGTATTCTAGGTGTTCAACAATTGGTATCAAAGCTTGGTTCCTTGGAAGAAGTCTAACAGCTTGAGGAAGATCTTGGAGATTGAACACATGGAAAATAAAAAGTATTCTACTACTCCTCAAGAAATTGATTCAACTAAAACTACAGAAGAAGATTGCATGCTTGTTAGTGAAGAACTCAAGGCTGCCCTTGAAGATCTTGAAAACGTTGAAATAGAAAACAGGGATCTGAAAGACAATGTCAAGGAAGCAAATGAGTGCATCAAAAAATTGAGGGAGTGAGTCAAGAGGTTAAAAGAAAAATATAAGGAGGTTAGTGAACAATTGATATAAGCAAATGAAACCTTGAATGATCTGAAAGTGGAAGTTGTTAAAAGAGAAAAAAGTAGAAGAATGCCTAAATTAGTGGTGAAAAGCAAATCTAAAGACTGTACAAATCTTGAACAAGAAGTTGTGGATCTGAAAGCTGATCTAAAATATACATGAATTCAGTAAGATAAATTTAGAGTGAGTTCTGCCCAACTTGATAGAATACTTGCAAGTCAAAAGAGTCCTGATGACAAAGAAGGCTTGGGATTTGAGAAAGGTGAAGATTCTAAAACAGGTCAAGAAAAGAATGTTGAGTTGAAGAAGGACAAAGGCAAATAGACTCAGAATCAAAGAAATAGACCTAGAAGACCACCGGTCAGGCAACCAAATGGACAAAGGTACCCCTCTTTCACTGGTTATTGTAATGCATGCAATAAGTTTGGTCATAAGGCTACTCGATGTAGGAGTAGAGTGAATCAAAATGTTTCATCATTCTTTGATTAGTGCTTCACTTGCAATATAGTAGGTCATAAAGCTAATGAATGCAAAAGTCAGATAAGGAATGGTTACAATAATGGAAGGAGTGCTCAAACTTTCAAAGGTAACTACTTTATATGCAAGAGGGTTGGTCATAGAGCTAGTGAATGCAAAAGTTAGATAGAGGACAACTATAATAATGGAAGGAATGTTCAATCTTTCATTGGGAATTGCTTTGCAAGCAATAGATTTGGACACTGTAAGGCCTGCCCTTGTCTAACTGGTGTGTACCCTACTATTCTTCTAGTTCTAGATTAAAAGATAAAATGATTGATTATTCTATAATATAGTTGCCAGATGGATATATGTCATGATTGGTTATACCTCCTCATTGATATATTAAAGTTGCTTCGGCTATGATTACATTGTTGGATTTGATGTTTCAATTTGAGTGTGCAGGATATACATATGTAGGTGTTGGCCAATGGGTGGATGTGGAGGAGGAGACATGAAATCACTTAACCATTTGACTATTACACCTTACCTAGCCAGTGGTCAAGTTATCTACCTTGTTTTCTTGTGGTATGTTGGTCACCTAAGTCTTTCTATTCGGTTGTGAGTCAAAGGTTGTACCGGTGTCTACCCTATTGCTTCTAATTTGAGTCGCTTATGATTTTGAATCCAGGTGGTGTGTGTAAACCCTTTTAGTATTGTGTTTCACTTTCATGTGTGCTTTTACTCATTTGAATTCTCCTCTACTTCTTTGGATGTCTTACTAGCTTGCTTTATTTTGTTGCATGTAACATTCATGCTTAGAAGCATAATAAGTTTAGTTTGTCTATCTCTTTGTAGGAGGGTCTTGCATGTTATTTTAATGTGAGGTCAAAATAGTTGTTGTAATGGGAAAATTGGATTTAAATGAATAATCAATACAATATATCAATAATACCCAAAAGTCAATGAAAAAAGAAATAATCAAGATCAAACAAACAAAAGACAAGACTGTTGCAAACCTCAATACTTCATAGCTTCCATTGATTGCCTATCTCAATCGATCTTGTTTATGAATATGGCCCTCAGAAGGTGCACTTCCTTGCTATTTTCCAAGAATGTCAATTGGGAACGGCTATGATAGTTTTATTGCAATGAAGATGAGCTTCACAACAATGGTAGTAGTATGGTAACAAGTTGATAGCAAGCAATGAAGGAATTGGTGCCAAAGGCGCTCTGTGATTCCTGTAGAGTAGATTTACTTAAAGCTTGGATGAATGAAATGGAAGAATAGGGTTGTACTTATAGACTTGTGAGAGAGAAGATCAATGATATAGAAAGAATAAGAAGATCAATGGTATAGAACGATTGAGAGAATGTGCACGAATAGGAAGAAGACATGTGTCTTTCTCTATTTTGCATGAGAGGAATTAATAAAATAGAAGAATGAGTTAACTGAAGAGATTAATCAATTAAAAGAATAGATTAATCAGTTAAGAGAATAGAACTAGAGGGTGGAAATTGCATGAGGATGAGAAGATATTTTAGCTCAATTAAATATTTGGAATATTCAATTGTATGTGCACAAGGATTGAATAATATTTAGAGATGACTCAATTTAGAAGAAATGGACGACTTAAATAAATATTTGATTTATTTAAATTTAGATAAGATATTGTTTGGAAGAAACAATTAAATAATTGGTATTATTTAATTTAGAATAAATTTGGAAGAACTAATTAAATAATTTAGATTATTTAATTTGTTGGAGAATATTGGAGGAATTTAATTAAATAAATGATTTTATTTAATTATTGGAAGAATAATGAATCAAATAAATAAATTTGTTTATTTATTTATTGATAGAGGAATTAGACTTAAATAAATATTAAGAATATTTATTTGGACAGAGTCGTGTCATTTTTAGGTGTATACAGTTGTCAACCCTTGTGGTATGATCTCTTGCTTTTGAGTGTTATGTTATGACTCTTCGAGATGCTTGCAAGTTAGAGATGGGTTGAGTTTTGGAGAAAATAGTAGATTAGTTTAATCTAGTGATAATTTAACTCAGTTGTGTTTTGCATGTTGTCATTAATTTTATTAATGCTCTAAGTATAAGCATGGTGCTGATAGTCACCCTTTCTTGTCACACCATTTAGTTTATAACAAATGTCTAATTAAGGGTGCCTTTAAAATAGTATATCTCGATATATGTAAATTATATAAAAACCATATATATATATATTTATCATCATCATCCTATATAAATTTTGTTAATTTGTCCAAAATCTCTCCTATCCCTTGATTCATTTTTTTAAGCTCTCGATGGTTTGTATTTTTTGGATGGCAGGTTTATTTCTATGTGGAGATTGGGAAAACCCTTCTTCTAGGAGTTCAAACTAGTTTTTTTTTCCTTGATGAACAAGGATAGTGGGGAATGGTTCATATTGATATTTCTCCATACCAATGAAAATTGGTCGCATATGACAAGATACCAAGTAGTCAAATGGGCGTATGCATAAGAGTTTTTGACATTTATTTTTTTGATTGGGATTTAATAAAACAATTGGTCCCAAACCCCGAGGAGGGAGAGTTAGGGTTTCAATGGAAAAGAAAGAGAAAATGGAGAAAAGAAGGCTCTCTAGGGGAGTCAGGAGGGCCGAGTTTTTCTTTGAGTGTAGAAGGAGTTTGAAGGTGAAATAAGTGGGGAATGTTTACTGTTGGGGGCGTAGAGAGCTTAGTTGGGGTCTTTCAGGGTGTGAGGAGGCAGCACAGCCTATGGCATGGGTACAAAAGAAACGCAAGGAGAGATGAGGAAGAGAGCTATTCCAGAGTATGTGTGCATAAGGGAAGGGTGGAACTAGAGTCTGGTGAAGTGGGGATAGCGAGATGGATGCTCAGTTAAGTATCCATGAAGAGGGAAAGGTTTTCCCCTAATTTTTTTCATGTTCTTAATAATGTTAATTCTATAGTTTTTTTCTTTCAATGAAGGGTAGAAAAATAGTCTTAAATAATATTCTAGTGGTCTTTTCTCTTTCATCTAGCGTATACCCATTGATTTGGGAGTTCCAAGAGTGAAACAAACAAAAATATTTGTAGTTGCTTTGAAATGTCAAATCCTCTTCAAGTTTGTTTACTTCACTGAACTCTACCACACCGGTTATTTCCACCTTTCCCCATAGTTCTTTGCTATCACTTAGTGATAGTCTATTTTTACAATCTATCAAGGTAATTATTAATTTTGCCACACCCATTATTCCACCTTTCCCTATACTTCACTATCACTAAGTGACAGTTTAGTTTCAAATCTATATTACATCTTGTAAGATTTTGTGATAATATTTGTTCAGAACAGTCACTTTGTCCACATTTAGTCACTACAGGGGTCATTCGTAGCATTACACCCACTAGTTGCAGTACTTCTTTTACATTTTTTTTGGAAATCTAGCTTTACAACTATCAATAACATTTGTTTAGAAGTTATAAGACTTTTTTTTAGCATTTACCTTGAAGCATTTGGTCAAAAGTTAACGTACCTTGTGCATAGTTTTGCATTTTTACATATATGTTTATTGGGAAATTAAAATGACAATATCTGTCAATTCCTCTATCCTTGATGTGTTTATAGGAGTGCTTGATTGTGGAGAAGGGAATTCCATTAGTTGGGTTAGTGTCCCTTTTGTAAAGGTTGTTTTTTTTAATTATTTAAAAAGGTCTTGTCTTAAGATTTAGTTTTAGTCTTATTCATGAGTGATAATGTTTAATTATATTTATATAAATTCATAATTTCCCCCTTAGGGATGTGAGAGTCATGGGTCCACAACTTCATTCTATTATTTTTTTAAAACCAGCCATGCTGAGTTTAACTTTTAATCAAGCTATATTTAGGTCAAACTTGAAACTTGGAGTTATGGTTGAAATCAGTGTGTGGCTTTTAAGATTCTAAATTCTAGTTAATTATTTTGGTAAATTATAGCAAATGTATTGGTGAAATATCCATAGAGAAATCATGTGGGTTACAGATGAATCTGAAGGTAAAATGTTGCCCCAGCATAGACAAATAAAAATTGTTCAATGTGGCCCTTAATGGGAAAAGATGGGCATATGCCCTCAATGTGGCATCTAAGACCATCAACACACACTGGTAGTGGTAAGGCAGTAGGTCCTTATTGGTAATATAGGTGTAGGAATGCGATCTCAAGGTAATGGTGGGCAAGGTGTGATGCCCACCAATGTAAAAGGATAAGTAATGATATCATAGGGAAAGAGCGAGGGGGGTCAAAATGCCCCCACTCAAAAGAGGTGGCTCTAGCAACATGGTAGGACTATGTAGGTACAATGATAAAAGGAGAAATCATGATTCCCCTAATGGCAAGGTATGTCAATATAAGCTCAAGTGCTACGAGAGGAAGGCATGATGCTCTTGATGTAGAGATATGGTAATGGAACCTCAAATACTATGTGGGGGTAGAAGGCCCGATTCCCCCTATGTAGATATATGGGAATGGAAGCTCAAATTCTATGGTGAAGACATGTCTCAAATGTAAAGATAACTCTAAGAGTATGATATGGCAATATATGATCAAAGATAATACATAAGCATATTCTAGTTATGGTAAATGTCATAAGTATAGACATCAAAACATATGTGGATAAACCCCCCTTCATTCATGGGTTAAGAGCCAACAATAGTAGCAAAACAATTAATAACGAGAACGACACTAGTGTGGAGAAGTCTTTAGGTAATCAAATTAAATTTTGATGGGGCTTCTAGAGGAAATCTAGGGATTATAGGTATTGTGTTCATTTTGCATGATGATCAAGGAGAAGTCAAGTATGGAGGCTCACCTCCCATGCACAATTAAATAATTTTAATATTCTAATTATCCCCCATGCATAATTAAGTAATTCTATTATTTAATTATCTAATTTAGTCTTCCACCACTAACTAAATAATTTATTTATTTAATTATCCCCTCAAATGCCACCTCTCCAATTGCCCACTCATCATCCACTTAAAGGTTATTAAACTGAATTACTTTAATAAAGTAATGATGAGTTAACTACCTCATTACATCTAACCACCCACCTTCTCTAACTCAACAACAAATCTAAAGACTATTTCAAACCCATTAATATTTGCAACCAAAAATATTAATGGAACTTTTATAATTTAACCATTTTCTCTCTCATTTGATCACAAGCATTGATCTTGTCTTTTAATCTTGACCATTGATTTAAAAAATAAAAATCTATAAATTAATCTTATTTCCTTCAATAATCAATCCATGAATGTGAAGCAAACTCATGCTGTAGAATTTTTCAAGGAGCTTTATCTTGAACATCTATGTATATTGGAGTACATCCACTTTATAATGGAGTTTCATTTACATAACTTTGTTTCATTTGTTTGCACATTTGTTTGAACTTCATTATTGCTCATCTTGAGGATGCATGTTTTCATAATAATGGAAAGTTTCATTTTTTGGTTTGGAAATTCTAATTTTTATGCAATACATTTTTTTAAAAGGTGGCAAGACCACCCATACTTATATTAAAGCCAAAAAGATAATAGAGTTCATACATATAATATGAGAAAACTAGTAAGAGTCATCTAGTTTCTAAAGAGAAATAGACATAAGTATCCCAAAAACCCAAAAAAGATCAACCACACCCGACCCTCAAACTAACTCTAGTTAGATTCATATTCTTCCTCTAGAGGGGAATGAGGAAATGAAAGAGCATAGAAAGGAGTACTACCCGGCGCGCATGGAAATCCTGGTATCTGGGGCATGGGATCTCAGGAAACATATGGCGTTAAAAACTTCTTTTGCCTTTTGTGCTACACCACTCGCTAGCTTATATCTATGTGCATTCAAATGAATGTTGAATTTATTAAAGTAGTTTATTCGCAGCCCCCTTTGTAAACATGCAAACACACAAGTAGCATGACTATCAACCCAAAGGTACTCCTTGTTGAACACACCTTCGAATAGTGCTTCACCCTCATGGAAGTCATAAACAGACACCGCTCGCCTCCATTTAGAGGCACTGAGAAACTGGGATTTGATGTATGTCGAGCCTACATCAAAGGAGTACTCCTGTTCTTGGGTCAGATCAAATACATTCAAGATTAAAGTTACCACCAATTCAGACCCTGTGGTTTGCCTATTGGCTAGCTAGAACAAGTGATACCCCAACACGCACCTAACCTCAAGATCCACTACGTCATAGTCAATTTGAAACACTTGAGATAAGTGTGGAATTTATAGCACCATGGAAAGTGGGATCACCATCCATGAGAGGGAGGAAGATTTGTTGGTTTGGAAGGCAAAGAGCTATATGAGCTGCAAGAGAATCTGGAAGATCAAAAGCAATGGTAACGAGGAAAAAATTGGAAAAATATAACCAACACTGCCAAAAGGAATGAGGATAGAGAGGACTTAGTGAGAGTTAAAAGATTATGGAAGAAGAAATTGGTAAAGAGATCTCCCCATCTCATCCAAGCAAATGCCATAAATTCTATCTGAACCAACAACCTATTCAAAGTATGAGAGAAATCTGCAACGAGCAAATCCCAGTACACCATTGCTATGAGAAAAGACCTAAGAATAAATGCACACATTGCTCTAAGGTATCATCCCTGCGAAACTAGCCTATGGAATTAATGAAAATGGTTTTGCCACCCCAGGAGAAGTGAAGAAGGACTGCCATGTCCCAGTACTTTATAAGCCAAGTCTATTCAACACTCTTCTGGCCAGACAAAAACAACAGCTATTACGTATGTGAGAGGTGCACTATAAAAGCATCTCAACATCCTATAAAGAGGCAGTTAAGACTAAGACTTCTTCAAGCGCTGCCAAGTGTCATCCAATAAACTATTCCAAGGAGAGGGGCACCTCTTTCACGATGGGCAAGAACCGATGCCAATGACCAATGACAATAGCAATACATTTGGTGACCATGGTGGGATGTTACCCATAAGTTTTTGACTGATTCTTGTTGTCATGGCCACCCTTATGAACGCCATAAGAATGGACATGAACACAAAAATGCTACAATTTTCATTTTTTTTAAACTAACTTTTGCGAGAAAAGAAAAGCACTTGATGAACAAACTTATAAAGAGTAGTTTACCTAATTGTTCAAATCTCCTAATTGGTTTTGAAGTGTCTCAGAGTGTACTACTTTTTTTTGCAACTAAAGGAAACAAAGATTAGACTAGTTAGTTAGGCAAATCTAATCGAGTGATAAACAAGAATCAATAAACTTAACAACGAAATTGAATAACAATATAATTATACTCATGAGTGAATACTAAAACAACAAATTACATCTTAGCATATCTATCTAACTTGTAAATCATAAATAACAATTTTACTACAATTATAAATTTGATAAATACATGAATACATCCAATAAAGTAACTAGTTTAAATTTGCTCAAGCTATGAAATCACACATATTATAATTTCATTCAAGTAGAGATGGACACATTGATATATAATTATATCCACCCACCCACACACACATATATATCTAATAAACATGGAAATCTGAAAACATTTAAATATGTATTCTTTTCCAAGAATCTATATTAAGAAAGATAACTATACTGATATATTCCCATATCTGATCAATCAAGGAATTATATATATATATATATATATATATATATATATATATATATATATATATAGGCACTAGATAACTTAACAACATAGCAATTAAGTTTATCTCATATATATAGAGGAATTGATTTCTGCTGATACACACATACATAGTATGATATATATAATATATATATAAATGAATAAGGCACATTATAAAATGAAATTTAATATACGCAAAGCTGAATCAAACAACACATTATTGCAAGAGAGCATATGTATATATGCTTATATATATGTGCCTCACACATATATATATAAAATATAAAATCACACATAAATAAGAATAAAGAAAGGCGATTATAAAGAAAGTGCAATAGTCATATAAGGGAGGTTGCGGCCTGGCTTGTGGCAGGCTCGGCTAGGTTGAGGCTTTGCCATGGCCGACCGATCCTTATCGCCCAAGGGGGTCGTGTCCCCCACGGCACCATGACTATTATGGGTCATAGCTACCGTGGTGGCCATAGATGCCCAGCCGCAAGGCTTTAAAACGAATAAAATTATATATATATATATATATATATATATATATATATATATATATTTGTAACATTTTTTATATTTGTCAACAACAATGAAATATACATATATATAGTTTTCAAATGGCTGCCTCATATCCATTGTTTTAAGAGATATTAACAAGGAATGATAACACCAAAAGTAACCATGTATTAAAAACCCACAATGATTTGTTCCAAACAATCTAAAAATCCATAGATATTTCTAGCCTTAATAGGGTATAGTGACAATTTGTCAGAGATAACCAAGAACATAACAGAGGTATTTTATACAAATTTTCTTCAATATATGCATTACAATTCAATTCCAAATCCAAGAGTTTTAACTATAATGGAAATATCTTCTAGCTAGAGGCAAACAGAGAGTAACGCTAGCTTGCAAATAATTTTCCTTCCTCACTGGAATACATTGCATAGAGATACCAAAAAACACAATAGGTTCCCTATACCAAGAACACATTTTTTACAAATAAGATGGATTAGTTTTCCTTAAATATCAAGCAAGATAGCTCAAACTTCTGTTGGCTGAAATGGAACCTGCAACACAAAATGAGCAACTCAATTCCACTCTCCTCCCAATCATAGGGCTTGATTTACAAGCCCACCCCGAGTGAGAGATAATTCTCAAGTGCCCAAATGAAAACCAACAAATCATAATATAATATTAAACCTAGGTTTAAACTAGGTTACATATGGTTGACTCACACACAAAGAATCCTTTTCAAATTCTTGCAAAGGTGGAGAGAGGGGATTCCCTTCCCTCTTGAGGTAAGTGCAAGGAGATGGGGGACCAAAAATTCGCCACCATCTCCAAAATTAAAGAAAAATGTGAGCGCGTTATAATGCGCTCACATTTTGCTTTGTATAAAAGAAAAAAAACACATTTCTACTCATTCCGATATGATTATTCTCCTCACAGTAGCAAAGAAAACAACCAAAAACATGATCATGTTGAAGAAGAGGCCATTGAATCAAGTGTAATAGAGAAAACAAGAAATTCACAATGCCACCTCACCGCCAAAGGCATCGTGGTGCAAATTTGGAGGCTCCAGCATAGGAAGAAGGTAGGGTTTGACTAATTTTGTTAGTTTGAGAACAATTTTTGAGTTTTACAATGTTTGATTTGTTTTTATATTGCATTTACAGTTATTGGAGAAGGAGAAAATCAAAATCCAATTGAGGAGGGATAAAATAAGCCGCAAAACCCTCCAAACCCTCCAAACCCTCAAAACCCACCTTCACCTCCTTTTAATGTAAGGGATAATCAAGAACACTACCTAGGGATAATAGAAGAAAACAAGAAACATCTTCAAACTATTATTCAAACCCTAAACAATCCAAGTGGAACCACTTATCGTAGGAGGGCACTTGCAAAATCACTACAGGAGATTGTTTCCCACATGGATTTGGTGACAAAACAAATCACCAAATTCCAAGACTATAGGGAGAGGAGTCGGTAATATTATGCTGACAAGTTGTCATATGAACAAGTCAAGAATGAAAAAATTACAAAATCTCAATTATGTGCACATTTTATTTATCCCAAAATAGGCTAAAGATTAGAAGAAAGTTGCAAACAGTTTCCTATACATTGGTGTAGGAATGAAGAAATATCCTGAAACTTTTGGGATAGATGGTACATGGTCTTTGATGAGCGCCCATGCAATAATGATGAGGTACCACAATATTTCTTGAGGAAACTCTATTGTGAGTTCATCCTCAACAAGATTCCAAATTATTTTGACATTTGTAAGTTCCAAGGTAGAGGTGGTGGCTTTGCCCAAGATAGACCCAGGGCCCAATGAGATGAAGACCATGTGCCTATACCCCGAACGAGGCTAGAACGTAGGTCACTCCATTTGGCTTTGAAGGAGAGTGTTGAGCTGGAGACTTTACATTCATTGACTACTCTCACCCAAACTCTATCACAGCATGCCGATGATTTTACCTAGGCCGATGAGGATGAGAATAGTAGGCGTCATGTGTCCCCACATTTGTGTAGTATATGTGGGAGCCTATGTGATTATGGGATGCAGGAGGCACGACATGACTCTGCAACACAGGGGTAACATGCTGCGACACAAGGGCAGGACATATTGGATGATCTTGTTCTCAATGACGATATCTTACAGCATACATTTGGTATTGACTCTCAGGTAATTTGTTACAAGTTTCATCTTGATTTAGTGTATTGTTATTTGAAATTTGTAATTAATTTTATATGATTATCTATATTATAAGTCAAAAATAATGTATGTAATTGTTTACACAATCAAATTCCAGGGTCAGATTCTTCATCTTGCCTCCATTAGCCATCCATTGGTGGGTTATGAGAGGAGGTCAAGTCAGCAGGTATGTAATTTATCACATAATCATAATTATTGTAGATATGTCAATGGTAATATTATTTTGTGACAATTTGGTGATTTCAATAGTCACCAGCACCTCCACAGTTTCCTTGGTCCCCTGGACACCAAACCACCACTTTTATGGAGGTAAATTTAACCATTTCTAATCATTATGCATTTTTAAAATAATGTTATGTATTTATTTTGTTTGAATTATCTTTAACTTGATTTTTAGATACTGAATACAGTGGAGACTCCTCCTAATCTTCATGAGTCAGTGCAGATATGCATTGCTGTAGCCATGATGTCTGCAAATCCTTTGACTAAGGTATGAGCCAATAACATGAAAATATCATAATTTTGTATTTCTTGTTTTATCTCATGTACATAAATGATATTTATGTTTAGTCAATTTTGCTTCTTGATGCTTCTCATAGGAGGTCACAACTCCTGTCCATCAAACTATGAATGAAGAGAGAGACAAGATGATGGAGAGTGATCATCGGTTGGCGGTAAGTGATCAATTACATATGTGATGTTATATATTTCATACATTTTCTATACTAATGTGCATATATTAATAGGTGCAGTTGGATGAACTTTATTCAAAGAGGTCTACTCGATGATAAAGAGAGGATGTGTCACTGATTTGCTCTCCATCTTCACAGTCAAAGAAGGGCTGCCAATTATTTCCTTAAAGTCCAGAGGAAACTAGTTTTTGGGACATTTTTTGTATGCCTAGATGGCTTTGTATACATATTTTTGTATGTTAATCCGATGTATATTTTTGTATATTTGCCTGTATGGCTTTGTTTGGACATGCCTATATGGCTTTTTATATAAACTAGATGATATGTTCATGACATTATGTATATGACAGTTTATATTAAGTATTTAATATGATAATCAATTATTGTTACATGAATTTGGTTTTACAAGTGCCAATTGCATTTGCTTGAAAGTTTATAAATCGTTTTCATATAATCCATTTTGTATATATCTTGCAATCATTGAATTCTATGGGATTGTGCATTTCTTTGAGGCATCATTTCAAATATTTCACGTGCCTTATCTATGCTTCCATACTTTCCATACATGTCTACAAGGGCAACTTTGCAAATACAATACATGTGACAAAATTCCTCTATCATTTATGCTTTGATGATTGTCCACACCATGTTCTCTAGATCCCATTATAGCATAGGCAAGGAGGAAGTTTGTTAATGTTATGCAATTTGGTTTTAGATGTGCCAAAATTTGCGTAAATGGTTGAAATTTATTTTTGTGCATTTGCTTGAGATTTTTTAAAGCCTTATGTAAAATCCATTTCATGCATATCTTGCAATCATTGCATTCCATGAGACAACATTTATTTGAGGCATCATGTCAAATAGTTCATGTTCATTGTATATGCTTCCACGCAAGTTCCATACATGTCTTGCAGGGTACTTACAACTACGACATTTGACAAAATTCCTATATCCTTTATGCTTTGATGGATGTCTATACTATGCTCCAAACATACCATTTCTAAGGTTTTAGAATTTGGCTTTACACTTGCCAATTGCATTTTCTTGGAACTTTCTAAAGGCTTATTAGAAAATCCATTTTGTTTATATCTTGCAATCATTGTATTCTATGAGGTGAGATTTCTTTGAGGCATCATGCCAAACAATTCACATGCCTTGTCTATGCTTCCACACTTTGCATACATGTCTCTGAGGATAGTTGTAACTACAACATCTAACAAAATTCCCATATGTTTTATCCTTTTGATGGATGTCCATTTTGGCATAGGCAAGGAGGATACTGGCTAAGGTTGTGGAATTTTGCTTTACACCCACCAATCGCATTTGCTTGAAAGTTTCTAATGCCTTATCAAAAAATCCATTTTGTTCATATCTTGCAATCGTTGCATTCAATGAGGTTACATTTCTTTGGGGCATCATGCCAAATAGTTCACGTGCCTTGTCTATGCTTCCACACTTTGCATACATGTCTACAAGGGCAGCTGCAATTATAGCATGCGACAAATTTCCTATATCCTTTATGCTTTAATGGATGTCGATAAGTCGTTCCAAGCATTCTATATTGGTGTACAAATAGGGAGGATGTTGGAAAAGGTTGTGGAATTTGGCTTTACACGTGCCAACTACATTTACTTGAAAGTTTCTAAAGTCTTTTCAACAAATCCATTTCGTGCATATCTTGCAATCATTACATTCCATGAGATAGCATTTCTTTGAGGCATCATGTCAAATAGTTAATGTTCGTCAAGTATATGCTTCCACACTTTGCATACATGTCTTGCAGGGTACTTACAACTACAACATTTGACAAATTCCTATATGCTTTATGCTTTGATGGATGTCTATAATGTGTTCCAAAGATACCATTTCAAAGGTTTTAGAATTTGGCTTTACACCCGCCAATTTGGTGCAGGGGCACTAAATTCAATGTTTTTGCAAGTTTGGTCAAATGAGGTCTAATGATAGGTTTTTTTGGGGTGTTTTTAGTTTAGGTTTTTTTTGGGTGTTTTTAGTTTATTTGGTCTAATAAGATCATAATAGACCATGTGCAAGGTCAATAGAGTCATTTTGAGTTCATTTTACAAAAGTTGTCAACATGTAAAATTGAAAAATGTAAGTTTAAGGAAGTTAAATGGTTAAATCCTTTCAAAAGTCTATTGGATAGTTGGTAGGTAGTTGAAACATGATGAAATATTCCTCCAAACCCCAAGGCAAAGGGAGTTGTATGGATTTTTGATAAAGAAGTAACAACAATACCCTATTTTTCTATTTTTTCTATTTTTTTACTATTGCAGCGTGTGGTATGGCCATTGTACAGCCTTTAAGGACATGAATCTTAGTTTGTTGGAAATAGCATAGAAGTACATTTCATTTACATTTGGTTTCATCAATTTTTATTAGGCTTTACAAAAGTTATGCTCATTTTTCTAAGAACGGGTATGACAATCTAAATTTGAGGGTTTGAGGGGGAAAATGAAGGTTTGAACTCCATTCCACTGGCCAAATTTGCTAAAAATTGGTGGAATGAAGGGATATAGGATATGTTTCAAGATTTAATTGGTGGTTTTGCAGAAATCAGAGGTTTGAGGGGATTACTATGATGCCCTAGTTGTATATTGTCTTATTTTTTTGGTGAAAAGTGATGCTTTTAAGTATGATTTTGATGAAAGAGCATTGTTAAAGTGTGGATGATGTTTTGTTTAGCATGTGTAGACTTGTAGTGAAGTGTTTGAGTGGGTATGAACTAGATTTGGGTAGAGGAGTGATGAGAACCAATAAAGCCTCTCTATACAAGCATTGGATTGGCCTAGAATGAGCGTTTATTAATTGGATGACTCTATTATCCTTTTTTCTAACAAAAGTTATGGATTTGATCTATTTGAAACCTACCTAGAACTTTGGAGTTGGGTTTTGAGTTTGAGAGAGACATTGATTGGAGGTTGCTTTGTAAAATAGGGTTAATTGCCCCTTAAAATAGCATAATAGTCAATTTTAGGAGGTGAAAGTCTGAAATAACCCTAGGCACAAATGAGGTATGTTGAAGAGAACCAAAAAGGGTATCTGAAATGCTAAACCATTTGTGGGTTTGATAAGTTTTCTGGAAGTTATGCCCAAAAGTCACTGTTTGGAGGGCTACTAGGCTTAAAGGGCTGATTGTGAAGGCACTTAATAAAAATTGAAAAGTCTAAGTTCTTGATGACCATGTATGGTCTTATCATGGCACATTCATCATTTCAAAGGTGTTCCATGTGATAGTTTATAGAGGTTGAGGTTTTGAAACAAGTTTTGGCTTTGTAGTCCTTGAAGAGTTCATGTCAAGTTGAAGAAGAGTTTGATATCATAGCCCATTGTTGTGAAATATGGTATCAATAGTCTGATTGTCTCCTAGTACTGCATCAAGTGGTATCAGAGCTTAGGTATCATATCTCTTGAGGGAGATTGGTTGAAGTTTACATAAAGTAAATGTTGGAAGGTGAAGAGTCAAGATGCCTCCTAAGAATAGTGGAACTGTGAGAGAGTTGCAGGAGTTGAAACAAAGACATGCTAGGTTATTGGAGTCCCATAATGTTGTTTTATCAAGACTTACTGCCCTGAAGTCAAATCAGAGAAGAGGTGTTGCATTGGGTGAGGAGAGTGATGAAGAGGAAGAGGAAGAGTTTCAAGAAATAGAGAATGAGGAAGAGCAGTTGGACCCTGAGGAGCAGAAGTTCACAAGGCTATTGAAAGAAGTCAAAGGTGATAAACATAAGGTAAAAGTTGATTTTCCCATGTATGGTGGAAATTTAAATGATGAAGAGTTACTAGATTGGATTGGAGCCATGGATAATCACTTTGAGTGTGAAGATGTGCCTAAGGAACAGAAGGTAAGGATAACAAAGACAAAACTCAAGGGACATGCATTATTATGGTGGGACTATGAACAAGTTGAGAGGAGAAAGAAGGGTAAAGTAAAGATAGTTTCTTGGGATAGAATGGTAACAAAACTCAAAGGTAAGTTTCTTCCTAAGGATTTTGAAGTTCAATTGTATAAGAAAATTTGAGATCTGAAACAAAAATAATTAGATGTTAAAACTTATACTGATGAATTCTATAAGTTGAGCATAATATCAGGTAGACAAGAGGATGAGGTTGAAAAGGTTGCTAGGTATCTAGGTGGCCTTAGATTTAACATTCAAGATGAATTAGTTGTGGCAAATCCACAGAGAGTGGAAGAATGTTTTCAGTTAGCCATTAGAGTGGAAGAAAAGTTAAAAAGAAGACAAGATAAGTCTATTAGAGGAAGAGGCAGCAATACAAGAGGAAGAGGATCATATTCTACATCAAAACAGTCCTATGAAGAACAAGAAGAAGCAAGCAAGATCAAGGAACAAGTGGCTGATTCTAGAGGTGGTTTTAGAGGTTCAGGAGGCAGATTTGGTGGAGGTAGAAGTTCAAATATATTTTCACAAAGGTGCTACAATTGCAAGGAGTTTGGACATCCAACATTCAAGTGTCTTAAGAAGCAAGGATCTACATCAAGTGGTGGAGAGAGGAGAAGTGAAAGGAGGGCTCAAATAGTCCAAGAAGAAGAATGTGAAAGTTCAAATTCCACTAGCTATGTTGCTGCTCCAGAGATAGGAGAAACATTGATACTGAGAAGAACACTTTTGAAGACCTCTAAAGAGAAGGATCCAATGCAAAGAAGAGCTCTATTCAGAACCACATGTAAATCCAAGGGAAAGGTATGTAAAGTAGTGATAGATTCAGGGAGTACTGATAACATGGTTTCAAATGAAATGGTTGACAAACTAAAGTTAAAAAAAGTTCCTTATGAAACACCATATAAAGTGTCTTGGTTGAATGATGATCAGTCAATTTTGGTGAATGAACAAGCCTTAGTTGAGTTTCAAATTGGTGGATACAAAGATAGGATACTTTGTGATGTTTTTCCAATGGATTGTTTTCATTTGTTACTTGGAAGATCATGGCAGTTTGATAGAGATGCCATTTATGATCGAAGAGCTAATACATATCAAATTGAGAAGGATGGACAAACTTTCACATTGACTCCATTGGTAGAGGATTATAAAGGATATAGTAAGGTAGAAAAGGTGATTATGTTTGGCAAGAAGGAGTTTGTGAAGCTTGAGGAAGAGAAGCATGAAAATGTTGCAGCCACTTCAAGGCTTGAAGGTACTCAGATGGCAGAGGCAAAGAGTAATCTGATTTTGATAGGAAAAGAAGGTTATTTGGTGACCAAATCTGATCAAGAAAAGGTCAATGATGAATTGGTTGGGGAAAGGATTTCCAGATGAAAGAGCTTTTGGAGATCAGAGACATGACGTGTTCAAGTTTAGACATGCTACCATTTAATTTCCAAGGGACATGGAATCTTTTTCAGGCTGGGTGTATGGTGCAAGGGCACCAAATTCTTTTTTTTTGTAAGTTTTCTCAAATGAGGTCTAATGATAGATTTTTTTGGGTGTTTTTAGTTTATTTGGTCTAATAAGGTCATAATAGACCATGTGGAAGGTCAATAGAGTCATTTTGAGTTCATTTTACAAAAGTTGTCAACATGTAAAATTGAAAAATGTAAGTTTAAGTAAGTTAAATGGTTAAATCCTTTCAAAAGTCCGTTGGACAGTTGGTAGGTAGTTGAAACATGATGAAAGTTTCTTGAAAGTTTCCAAAGCCTTATCAAAAAATCCATTTTGTTCATATCTTGCAATCATTGCATTTAATGAGGCAACATTTCTTTGGGGCATCATGACAAATAGTTCACGTGCCTTGTCTATGCTTGCACACTTTGCATACATCTCTACAAGGGTAGATGCAATTACAAAAGTCCTTATAAATGATGATGATAAGCCTCATCATGACTATTCTATTGCTTCACATCCAAATGCACAAATATCATGCACCTCCCCTTGTGGTGAAAGACTAGCTTGATTTATACCCATTTTTTCAACCAAATTTGCAACTTGTTCTTCATGTTCATGGCTGTTGTAGGTTTGATAAAACTTATTTTTATGATGCCCAGGTTGTCCTAGACATGTATAAGGTTCATAACTTCTTAAAAATAAATCTGCAGTTCACTTTCTTGACCCATGGAAAAAGTTATAACTGTTGTCCCAAAGTCTAGATGAAGACATGTGAAGACAACAATCATGACTTGAATGAAGCCCTTTGCGAGTAGTTTCAAATTGGGCATGGAGTTTACCTTCTTGGACCATGGTAGATGTTGTGATGACTATTTTTAAGCTTCAAACCCCCATGATGACAATCCCCCATATAGTTGATCAAGGTAACCACCATCATGTAGTAACAAAGGACAATTAGGAAAATTTGAAATATTGTTGTGTCATGCATACAAATCATCATGAATAGGTGCATAAGGAATGTCCTAGCCCAAGACACTAAAGAAGACTATTAAAATGATGAAAGACCATGTTGAGACAGTCATGATGTCAAGGCATGAAGAGCTGAAGCAAGGTGGAAACATGATGAATTTGGAGTCTCTTTGACTAAACTAACTGATATACCTACACATGCATGGATACAATGGTCAATGATGATAGAAAAATATGTTAAAACTAAAAATAGATGATCACATGGATCTTTTACCTAATTTCTTAGCCTTATATGTTACTGCTACACCATTTTCAAGGTCCTGATTAGCTAGATTAGTAAGAGGAAACCATGGAAAGGCCTTGAAAATATTTGAGTGATGCAAGAAATAGAAGCTATGATGTAGAATAATGGATGTACAAATCTCTCCCAACTCAAGATCAGCCTTGTTACAACATCATATTATTGTTTTATGCAAGAGAAAGGATAAAATGGGTGTAGCCCTTAAGATCCCTAAGACAAAAAAACTACAAAACTTTGATAAAGGTTTTCTCAGAATTTGTAGTAGCTGGGAATATTCTGTTTGGACCTACAAGTGTATGTGGGGTCCATCCACAAAAAGCTCTCTTAGTTTCGTTCAACTCTAGTATATTTGACCGTGTCAAAATCAAATCCATTCTTGCAAAATGTTTCAATTTCATGCAGTGGAAAGGTACTAGGAGTGACATTTTATATTCCATAGCTTGTGGGGCTGAATGGACTTCGCCAACGCATCGAGGTGGGTGGGTAAATGCCAAGGGAGGTATTGTTTTGTGTGCCAAGCATCACAGTCGTTTGGGGCAGCAGGCTACCAACAAATTCCCTTAAGATCCCTAAGACGAAAAAACTACCAAACTTTGATGGAGCATTTCTTAGAATTTGTGGTAGCTGGGAATGTTCTATTTGGACCTGTAGGTGCATGTGGGGTGTGTCCACAATAACCTCTCTCGGTTTCATTCAACTCTAGTATATTTGACCGCATCGGAATCAAACGCATTCTTGCAAAATGGTTCAGTTTCATGCAGTGGAAAGGTGCTAGGAGTGACATTTTGCATTCCATAGCTTGTGGGGCTGAATGGACTTTGCCAATGTGTCGGGGTGGGTGGGTAAATGCCAAGGGAGGTCTTGTTTCATGTGCCAAGTGCCCCAGTCATTTGGGGCAGCAGGAAACTGACAAAGTCCCTTAAGATCCCTAAGATGAAAAAACTGCCAAACTTTGATGAAGTTGTTCCCAAAATTTGTGGCAGCTGGGAACATTTCGTTTGGACCTACAGGTGCATGTGGGTTCCATCTACAATAACCTCTCTCTATTTCGGTCAACTCTAGTCCGTTTGACTGTGCTAGAATCAAACACATTCTTGCAAAATGCTTTAATTCCATGCAATGGAAAGGTTGCCAGGTGCCATATTTTTTGTTCTGCTTATTGTGGGGCCAAACGGACTATGCCAATACATCAAGGTGGGTGGGTAAATAGTAGAGGTCTTGTTTCACGTGCCAAGCGTCCCAGTTGTTTGGGGCTGTAAGCTATCGACAAAGTAGAAAGTTGCTAACACTAAAATTTTGCATTCCATAGGTCTTGGGGGAAAAACAACTATGCCAACATGTTCAGGTGGGTGGGTAAATGCTAGGGGAGGTCTTGTTTTGTGCGCCAAGTGTCTCAATCATTCCAGGTTACAAGCTATCAGCAAATTCGAAAGGTGCTAGGAGTGACATTTTACATTCCATAGCTCGTGGGGCCAAATGGACTTCACCAATACATCAGAGTGGGTAGTTAAATGTCAAGGGAGGTATAATTTCATGTGCCAAGTGCCACAGTTGTTCAGGGCAATAGGCTATCGGCAAAGTCCCTTAAGATCCCTAAGAAGAAAAAACTACTAAACTTTGACAGGGCAGTTCTCAAAATTCATGGTAGCTGGGAACATTCTATTTAGACCTATAGGTGCATGTTGAGTCTGTCTAAAATAACCTCTCTCAGTTTTGTTCAACTCCTATCCATTTGACCATGCTAGAATCAATGCATTCTTGCAAAATATTCCAGTTTCATGCAGTGGAAAGGTTGCCAGGTGCCATATTTTTTAATCTGGCCATCGTGGGGGTGAACCAACTGCACCAACATATTGGGGTAGGTGGGTAAATGCTAGGGGAGGTCTTGTTTTGAGCACCAAGTGTCTTAGTCGTTCCAGGCTGCAAGCTACAAGCAAACTCAAAAGGTGCTAGGTGTCGGTAGCTTGCAGGCCAGAGTGACTAGGACACTTGGCACACGAAACGAGACCTTCCTTACCATTTACCCACCCACCCCGACATGTTGGTATAGTCTGTTCAGCCCCGCGATGAGTAGAACAAAAATATGGCACCTGGCAACCTTTCCATTGCATGAAACTGAAGCATTTTGCAAGAATGTATTTGATTCTGACATGATCAAATGGACAGGAGTTAAACAAAATAGAGAGAGGTTATTGTAGAAAATCTTCACATGCACCTATAGGTCCAAACAAAACATTCCCAGCTACCATGAATTTCAAGAACTACCTATTGATGGTGATGTTAGTCACAACCAAACACTAAACAAAAGTTACGCAACAACCCCTATTTATCTTGAAAGATACGATGAATTCAAAGAATTCATGATCCCAAGTCTTTGTTGATTAGTTCATAATCTACTGACATTACTCAGTGGTTGATGTGTGTTGTTGTTTTCCATTTTGGGGCCTTACGTTCATTAGTAATTTTTGCTTTCTACACATGCTACACAAAGAGCTTACTCTACACAGTATATTTCTTCAAATAATGTGTCTAAGTAGATATTTGCATGATTTCTACCATTATTTGTGATTCTTTGCATGATGTTTTCAACACTACATGCATTTGGCTCAAATATGCTAATAATTTTAAGATATCTACAAGATGTCAGCATATTTCTCTGTTCTGCTTATTATTTATCATGATTTTGTAGTTACGGAAGTGATTTCTATGAAATTAAAATGAGAAAAAGGGTTAGAGAATGAGATTCCTAAAATTACTTAATTGAGATCATTGATCCACATATATGTTCCCATACAACAATGAAGAGAAGAGAAACTAGAATCATACTTCACCAGGACAGTCCACAAATCTGCATGATCCAGTGCAAATTTTCAAAGGAAAAGTTGACAACAACATGCAATGAAATAAAAGCACTTCTATTGAACACAAGATTCACCATTACATGTCCAGAAATCAACTTGAAGATTACGTAAAGGTTACAATTAGGATGTAATCTGAAGCTTCATCTCCATTCAGTATGCTTCAGAACAAGTACATTTACAATGATTTGAAGAAAGAACCTTGATGTTTCAACAGTTCAGTCCTCATTAGTCTCAGTAATCCGATCTTGTACATGAAATTGTGATAGGTCAGATTTTGAATGATTGACCCCCTCTCTTTTTTTACACAATAAAGGGGCTGAATATATATCTCTGAGTATCCCCCATACAATTCCCAAAAATCCCTAATTAATCGACAGTCCGCAGCCACCTAGTGCAGCATCAGACGATGGAAAACCAATCCTGCCAAAAATCTGAGCAGCATGCCCATACCGAGCGCCACTCCAACAATAATGTCCCCATCTACAAACTCCTCCGCATTGAAAGTCTTTGCCTCTCCCTATGCACTTGCAATCTCTCAGGATCTGATTCGCTGCCTGGGATGTCCTTGCCATTAAAGCCCTATCTTTATTTCCACCTGCATGCCGCCACTGTGTTCTCAACTCTATGACCTTCAGCTACTTCGAAATAGCTCCAACATCCTGCAACAAACAACCTAGAATTAAGCACATCATCATTTCAATAACTAGTAGGAAGATCAAACACTACACTAAAACAGGCTCTAAATGCAAACATGGCCATTAGGCCATGAAACCATGAAAATTGCATCCCCAAACACATATACAACATTAAAAACATCTGAGTCAACCACCGTTGACTAAAAACAAGCATTGGGCTCCAAAATTGATTCAAAAAAATCCATAGCTTTGCTTTCCCACCATTTTTCTTGATTAATTCCTTGTATCTTCCAATATACAAGCCAGGCGTGATACATCGTATATATCAAACATTAATCCTTTTCAGCTCCGCGGCTTGTATGTTTGCAATGCATATCAGCTTGTATATTGGAACATACAAACACATATGCATACAAAGAATATTCTGTTTCTAACTCTCTTTTGACGTCTGGCACCTTGTATATTTCCTTTTGCATATCGGGTTGTATCTCATGAACATGCAAACTAGTCCGATCATACAACAACTTTGTCATTTTGAACTTTCGCTTGGTGCTCGGGAAGGCATCTTTACATTTGTATCTATCGCTTGTATATCAGCGATGTATCTTTCTCTTGTACATTTAGATATACAAACGCCACAACATGCAAAGGGTGGGGCCCACTTTACTTCTCCCTCCTTGTATCTCCGATGCATATTGTGCTTGTACCTTTAGATATACATTTGGGTTTTGATACAAGCGTTTAACCAGATTTTACTTTTTCTTTGATTCTGCATTGTATGTACCTACCAATGTATGCTTCGAAACAAATATATACAAGACACGGACATATACAAGGACATAACCAACCTCGATAAACCTTTAGTTCTGCGCCATGTACATTTCGTATATACAAACCCTCGAATATACAAGGAGTTTCTTGTATTTAATTCCTTCTTCACATCTGCACAATGTATAAGTGCATTGTATCGCGGCTTGTATGTGGAACACATTCAATGCACTAAGCATACAATGACTTAACTTTGTTTCACTTTCTTTTTAGGTCCACTCGATGTATAAGTCTTTGTATATCTTACTTGTATATTTTGCTTGTATGTTCACCTTCGCCAAACATACAAGCCGAAAATGCATTCGACGGATTTTAAACAATTATGCATTTCAACTTTTAATTGCATCGGGTCTAACCTTCATGTACAAATACAACATTAGCAAATGCATACAAGTAAAAATAAAACATGCAAACACCATTGTATGTAAACCCGATATACAAAACCCTTTCGCATGTGCAACATACAATGAATTAACATACAAAGACCATTGTATATGCGATCCGATTTGTAAAAGACTTGTATATGAGCGACATGCAAACCCGATGGCCCATGCGACTATGTATAAAAATGCTTTTGCATATACAAATGAATTTGTATATGGAAAGTGATATACAAAGGACTTTGTATATGCAATAGCAAACCCTTTCCTTGTACATTTTACCAAAATACTCATAACTTGCAAAATATAGGGAATTTTGACATGGTTAAAAAAGCAACCCTAGCTCATTTTTGACAAGGAATTCATGTGTACTCTACCCTGGTACTAAAATGTATTTTTTTCTCTATTTTTAGACAAGGTTTGCAACTTTCACTCACTTTTCCCTTTACCACCAAACAGAACAACACACACAAGCAAAAAGCAACAGCCACAACAGGGGTCCTCATTTTGCTAAGGAGTAAAATGGGGCATGTTGTGAACATCACAACAACTAGCAACTGAACAAAACAATTAAATTCAAACCATTAAAGGAAAGATGAATGAAATAAATTCATAATGTCCAACTACCTTTTCTACAAATCATTATTCAACTTGAGACTCAATGTATTCAATAAGGTGCATGAATTTTCCTTTCAGTTTAAGTGGGTGCACGTGATTAATAAGCCTCATCTTGAAGATCGGTTGAGCAAACCAGTGACTGATATTAGCCTACATAGGTGAGGTCATTCCCTCATAGCCAACCGGATAGAGCCTTGCTACCAGCAGGTGTCCATAGGCCCGACAAGGTTATCGTTACAATCCTCCTAAGTAGAGCCCCACTGCCAGCGAGCGTCTATAGCCCCAGTAGGGTTACTTAGATGGATTAACCTGGATTTTCAGTAAAATCCATTTTATTATTTTATATATATGTTTTTTTGTATTTGATAGAGATTTCATAAGATATTGTAGTTGTAACTTCATGATGCAAGGAATGGTTGCTTGCTAAAATTAAGCTGAGAATTGTAATGGTAGCAAGGGTGACCTCTAATTTTTCACCTAATATCTACACTGGTAAGTTCAACAAACCTAAGGATTTTAGGTGTGTCATTGTGAGAAACATTCCTTGAATGCTCAACCCATTCTTATTGAATATAAAATTTCACAAGTCAAACAACTCTCTACATTCATGACAGTCACAACAAGTTATGCATAAATTTCAAGTAATTAACTTGAATGATCTAAATTTTCCATTGTTTTCAATGGTTGTTAGTCTGCTCCTTCATACTCTAAATCAAAATAAAGATCCCAGCTAAGGAAACACAACAAAGAAACCAAAGCAAACAGATTGTACAAACATTATACAACAAATGTACACTATGATACACATGACTGTCATGCTGCTACTTCAGGCTTGAAAATAGTGTTTGAGAAACTGTCCATTAACTGGTAATGGAACATCCTCACTGGTTAAGGTCTTAAGCCTGTAGGTGTTGTCTCCTAAAATCTTAGAAATTTGAAAGGAACCTATCCAGAGTTTATCAAACTTACCATGATGGCCTTTCCTTTCATGTGCTTTATCCCATATTAGGACTAGGTCTAAGATTCTGAAAGCCTTAACTTTGGCTCTTTTATCAAACCAGCGCTTGACAACAACTTGATGTTTAGCAAATTGTTCAATTGCTTTACTTCTTTTTTCTTCTAGGTGCATCAACTGCAGCAACCTAACTTCTTGTTTATTATCTATGCCCAGGTATCCTTGTGCAAACTGTAGCATAGGAATCCTCAAGTTAACATGGAGGATAGGATCTACCCCATATACTAAGTGAAATGAAGAATTTCCTAATGCAGCCTTATTTTTGGTTCTATCTACCCATAAGGCATACTTCAATAAAGTGTTCCATTCCCTTGGGTTCTTTTCTATCAACTTTTTTATGATGTTCAACAGGTTCTTGTTTCTAGATTCTACTAATCCATTCCCTTGGGGATAGTAGTTCGAGGAGAATTTTAGGATAATCCCATAATCAAAAGCCCAACTTGATAATTTAAATGAAGCAAAAGTAGACCCATTATCACATACTAAAGCATATGGAACTCCATACCTAGTCACTATATTGCTTTCCAAAAACTTAATGGCGTCCTCAGCATTACATGTTTTACTACTGACGGCTTCAGTCCACCTGGTACAGTAATCAGTGATAGTTAAAACATACATGTGGCCTGAAGATGATGGAGGATTGATTGGTCGTATGAAGTCCATCCCCCATTGAGAGAATGGGCGCATCTCCATCACTGGCTGCAAAGGTTGAGCAGCATATTTTTCTCTGTTTGCAACAACCTGAGACATATGACAACTTTTAATGTGTTCAGCAGTGTCCTTAAAAATTGTGGGCCAATAATACCCTACCCTGAGGATAGCATGAGTGGTGGCTAGGGATGATCCATGTGCAGTCCCAAATTTATCATGCAATTCTGCCAGCACCTTATCTGCTTCTGATTTTTCCAGGCACCTTAGGTATATCCCCTCATAGTTTTTCTTGAAAAGGACTCCCTTGATCATGTATTTCTGTGACCTTATCTTTAAGGCTCTCCTTTGTGAGGCCTATAGTCTTGAAGGACATCTTCCAGTGATCAGGATGTGTCTGATGTCTAAGTACCATTCTCCATCTGTCTTTGCATTCACAACATACTATTGGCTCATGATATTAGGATCAATCTCTGATATCATCTGGCTCAATGCCTGTCCTCTTACTAACTTCATGGGCATAATGTCCATATCATACTCTTAGAGGACAATGATCCATTTAGCTCTTTTCTCACCTGGTTCACTTTGCATTAACAACATTTTCACTGCTGCATCAAGTACTACAACAATCACTTTACTTCTCAGAATGTAATGCCTGAATTTCTTAACTGCTTGAACCAGAGCAAGTGCTTGTCTTTCAACATCCATGTACCTGAGCTCTACATCTCTGAAAGGGTAGCTCATGAAGGCTATAGGCTTTTCTTCCTTTTCTTCATTTCTCTATGTCAATACTACTACAGAAGTATGCTTTGAAGCAAATGAGTAAATGTAAAAGTCCTTGGCATAATCTGGACTGATTGGAACTAGAGTGTTAGATATGGCTTTCTTGATATATTCAAAAGTGACTCTAGCTTCAGGCATCCACTCAATCTGAGCGTCCTTCTTGAGCATGGCATTCAAGGGTCTAACAATTTCTGCAAAGCAGGTGATAAATTTCCTAACAAAATTAATCTTACCAAAGTAAGATTTGAGCTCCTTCTTGCTTCTAGGAAGTTGTATCTTCATGATGGACTCCACTCTGTTAGAGTCAATGATGACACCATTTTCTGTTATTAGGTGGCCCAATAATTTTCCTGTGGTTACCTCGAATATGCATTTCTTGGGATTCAGGGATATCCCATATTGCTCTCACTTCTTTAGCACCTTTCTCAGGTCCTCTACATGGTTTGCTCTATCTTTAGGGAAAATTGTTAAGTCATCCATGTATATGACTATGCACTTACCAATCAAGCCTCTGAAGGCTATGTCCATTGCTCATTGAAATGTTGCCCCAGCGTTTATCAACCCAAACGGCATGCGCCTATAGGCGAAGATTCCCCACTTTGTGGTGAATGTGGTCTTCAGTCTGTCAATTTTGTCCACCATTACCTAGTTATAACCAGAGAAACCGTCCATGAATGACATCATCTTAGTGCCATTCACAATTTGTAGGACCTCATCCAGAGAAGGCAAAGGATAATTATCCTTTTCAAAAGCTTGATTTAAGTTTCTAAAGTCCACGCACAATCTAATGTCGCCATTCTTTTTTCTTACTGGGACTAGGTTTGCCACCCAAGTGGAATGTCTTGCAGGAAATATGATCCTGGCCTCAAGCAGTCTTTTGACCTCTTCAAAAATGATTGGCTCCAGTAAAGCATTGATGGGTCTTTGCTTCTACCGAAAAGGCTTGACGTCTGGCTTCAAAGGTATTGTATGGGTGATGACTGATGTGTCGTAAGTTTTCAATTCATCATATGTCCAGGCAATGACGTGAATATAGTCTTTGAGAGCTTGGGTTATTCCCTCCAACTCGTCCTCTATACAGACTTTCCCAATTAGAACGTTCCTTTACTCATCACCCTTTCCAATGTTGACCTGAGAGTATTGTCCTCCATCCGCTTTTGGGAGATCCTTCTATTTTACCATATTATCTAGATCGAATACTCTTTCTAGCTCTATCATTCCCTTAGGAATCTTGTTGCTAGGAAGCTCCAGGATTTCTTCCTCTTCCTAGATGTGGTCTTCCATATTTATTTCATCTATGATTTGTGCTTCAAAAACATCTCTATTGGAAATAAAGTCCAATATATGCTGGTCATCATCAAATACTTGAAGATTAGTTACATTATCAGGCATGGAAGGTATTGATACCAGTTCAACCAAGAATCTTTTTAGACTAGATATGGACAGAGGCTCTAGAGTACTCACAGCCTAGGCTAAGGCATCCGCCCTGTGATTTTGCTCTCTGGGTACATGTGTGATGTTGAATGCATCAAAATCTTCTATTAAGTCCCATACCCTATGCCTGTAATTGGACAACCTTTTGTAATTGCAAGAGTATACACCTCTTACCTATCTCACAACTAATTCTGAGTCTCCATAAACATGCAGAATTTTCACCTTCTTTCTAAGTGCAAACAATATCCCATGAATTAGAGCTTCATATTCCATCACATTGTTTGCACATGGGAACTGCAATCTATATGCTGCTAAGTAGGATTTTCTAGATGGATCAATGAGATCTATCCCTACTCTAGCCCCTTGTTTTGACTTGGATCCATCAAATCTAAGGATCCATGGTTTTTCTTCAATTAAAGGCTTGTCTGGGCCTTCTTTCTTCCTTTTAGCTCTGGCAACTACACCACTGGATATCCACTTTAGTTTTGGTGTCTCAGCTTTCTCAGCCTTCACCTTATCTGTCTTATGTGAAACTGATATTTTTTCTTTTCTCCTACCATCAGAAGGAAAATCTTCTGAACTAGGCAACGTCTGCCTTTTCAAAATATGCAGACACAATGAACAAGCAGTTTCTGAATGTGGTGCTTCATGCAACTTGCACCATCCCTCAATCAAAAAAACCTCCGGGGATCTTTGCTATTGTGTCATCCTTTGAATTTCTTTTGATAAGAACTCTTCAAATTTGGACAGATTACTGCCCCTGTCTTCATCAGATAACTCATAATCTGATTCTACTAAACAACCACTCCCTAGGGTGATTTTCTTCTTGTTCTTAGCATTACTCATGTTACATACCAGTATCTCTTTTGTCATCTGAATAGAACTCTCATCTTGATATGTGCATCCTCTTTTTCCTACAGAAAATAAACAAAAATCAGTATCATTATCATTATTTGCAGAACTCACTACAGATGATGATGAAGACGCCTCATTGTATGCTTGTTCCAAATCCAACATGTCTAAATAGGCATCACAAGTCTTTTCAGAATGTGCCTCATCATGCAACCTGCACCATCAATCAATTAGAATATCCTGAATAGGCAAATTTAACAAGTGACATCATTGCACCTCATTAAACAAATGCATCTCAAAATTCTTGAAATGATCCAGTTCTATTTTATTTTCAAGATTATAATCAGATTCTACAATTATTTTGTCATCTTGAGGGTCATCATCATGATTATGAATGTCAAGCATCAGGATCTCCTCTATGCTGATAGTTTGGGGTCTGATGGAGTAAACTCTAGGTTCCAGATCCACATACATGATTTCATTGGTTTTGTTATATTCTGTGATCATTTGTTTCATGCGGGGTTCAACATCTATTCTTATTTGATTTGGTATCCCTCTCCAGGGTAACCACATATGACTGAAATCAGTTGACATGTATCCGTTAAGGGTTTTTGACCAGTCTCTGCTGAGCAACATCCCATATGTATCAGGTATATCAACTACCTAAATATCAATATAGTACTGATTTCTAGGATCTGATGCTAACTGCATGTGAATGTGTGTTAGTTCTCCTACCACACTTACCTCTGTCTTGTCCACTTGTGTCAACTTCTTTAATGATTTAGCAGGATGTAATCCTAAAGCATTTCATATGGATAGGGGCATTACATTGGTAGATGCTCCTGAGTCTACTAAATAGTTGTACAAAGTTTTACCAAACATCCTTATGGTAAGGAAGAAAGGAGGTGATTCACTCTTGTCTTTATATAGGGTCGTGTGGGAAGTCTCTGTAGCTTGAACAGTAGTGGAGGTTTTATGTTTAACATTAACATCCCTAGCAGCATGATCTTTATTTCCAAACTGGCCTGAGGTATGACTATCTTCCTTTTGAGTAAGGTCATCTAATGATTTCATAAAATCTCTTTTGATAGTAGGGGTTTTAAGCAACTCTGACAATGGCAGGCTGATTTTGATCTTTTTCATTTCATCGGTAAGATAAGTGACCAACTTGTCAAACTTAGGAGGTAGATTTGTAGCTTTTGGTGTTGTGTTCTGTGGTGCCAAATACTAAGTATTAACCTTGGGGAATCCAGGGTTATTGCTTGCCTTAGGATTAGGCAGAGTGTTAAATTTGTTTGGAGGCAAGGATGTGGTCAAAGGGTAAGCAGATCTGTTTGAGTTATTCCTCAAGTTGTAATTATGCCTACCCTGAGGTTGTTGTTGATAAGAATTGACCTCCTCATGCTCAATTGATGGCTCATTTTCATCCTCAAATGGAAAGACATAGTTAGATTCAAAAGCCATGGCTAATTCTTCACATGTTGAGGTGTGGTCCTGATGAGATGAAATTATCTGCTGACAAGGACGATGCATGAAGCTTTCTAGCACTAAGGAAGAATCATATTCATAGGGGACAATTTCATTTCCCTCTACATAAGGTGGATCCCCTGAAGTATTGGACACTTCAGCTTGGAATATACTTGTAGCAATCCTAAATTAAGGATAGTCTAGCTCTGCATGAGCATTGGTGTTATGTATCCTGCACCAGTTTGTAAGTGCTACCTCTGCAAGGTTTACTCTAGTAGTCTGTTTAGGTTCACTAGGAGGCTGATTGTCTAGGGGTGATGGCAAGGAACCATTGTTTGGCCTAGTGTTCCACACTCTAGGTTGTCTAGGAAATTTATTGTTGCCATTGTTATTGTAATTATTGTTGTACCTCCTATTAGGATAATTTGGTCTGTCATTGGCATAACCTTTGTTCTAACTAGGCTATGAATAGAAGTTTTGACTCCTTAGATGAGTGACCTCAGTGGTAAGTTTTCTCAACTATGCTGATATCTCCTTCATTTCTTCTTTCTCTTCCTGAACCTTGGCTACTACACTCTCTGTTTGAGGCTTGAAAAAGGAAGATCCATTGTTATTGTTGGATTGTTTCACAACTTGAGGTACTTGTGTTTGTCCAGGATATTGTAACATATGGCCATTTCCATTTGGTGGTGGCATGATACTGAGTGGAGGTATCTGCAAAGGGGCTGGCATCACGACTGAAGGTATTATGGCTCTATTGGTCTGTTGGTGACCAGGATATGTAGGATAACCAGGATGTGTAGGGAAGGCAATATTTGGTGTGGGAGCAGGAGCCAATTGCTAACTGACGTGGATAGCTTCTTCAAAATCTACTGCTAATATTGTTACACTAGGATGTGCTCTCCTGATAAACATGGAAGTCAAAGGATCTAAAGCTAAATAATAAATGCTCCTAGTAGCTTCATCTGCTATAGCATAAGGTGTTACTACCTTTGAGAGCATTTTCTGGAATCTTGCATTGAAGTTAGCAATAGGTTCTCCTTCAAATCTCTTAATTGTGGCAAACAAATGATAATTCATTGAAGGATCTATAGGTGTTCTGAACCTATCCTTAAAGGGTTTTTCTAAGGCATCCCATGAATCAACTGAACCCTGACCAAGACTAGTATACCAGCTATATGCCTCTTCCCCTAAGGAAAATAGAAATAACCTGCATACAACATCTTGATGCTCAATTCTAGCCCTACAACAAGCTTCCTTGAAAGTTCTGATATGATCATCAACATCCTGATATGGATGATACTTAGGACAAATTTTATCAGGATTCTTAGGCAGAGCATGATATGCATTAAAAGTCAGAGGTGACTCTGCAGCAAAGAATGATATTGGGACTGGTGGAGGTTGAACCTGAGGTATGACAGGTTGAGGATGGACCTGAGGTGTGACAGGTGGTCCTGTAGGTGTTTGAAACCTAAGAGGAGTTATAGGAGCACGCTCTGGTGAAGCTTCTGATGCACTAGAATCAAGAGTGTGATGAATGTTTATAGTTCTAGGTCTAAATCCCTTGATAGGTAATTCTTCAAAGAGTCCACTAGATCTGGACTTGGTATTTGGCTTGGGAGCTAGGATTTCCTAAATTTTAAGGAAGATTTGCTGGTTTACTACAAAGATCAGCTGAAACTCCCTAGTCAAGGCTATATTTATGCTTAGTCTTGAAAACATCACAAATGATTAGCATGCATAAACTTAAAACAACAAATCTTTTCATATAACATCTTGAAATATAGAGATACATGAGTGTTACCTTTCTATCTGCATTATCAAATCAGACGAAACCTATTGATGATGGTGATGTTAGTCACAACCAAACACTAAACAAAAGTTACGCAACAATCCTTGTTTATCTTGAAAGTGTAATAAGTGAAATCTAATGAAGATTTAAACTAATCTAATGCAAAAATACACGATTATACCTTCATAAGACCTCACAAATCCATGCGGGAAGGAGATACACCATGTAGCTCCTTAGATTTTTCCCTTGATTAGAATGACTAAATGTGGAGAATGTGGATTGCTCAATTTCTACAACACACTGTAAATGAGTGATTAGGGATTTGATGACTGATTTGGATGGAGATATGGGAATGATTAGAGTGATTTTGACAGAGGTTTGGTAGGATGAAGAGATCTCTTGGAGATATTTGGGCAGAGGTCTGATGCATAGACTTGGCCTCCTAAATGGCTTAGAGAGGGGTCCTATTTATAGGATTTTGGAGCTGAGGATGGGGGGTCAAGATTCATCTGATCAGATCAAGGGCTAGGAATAAAAGTGAATCTTTTATTCCTAGTGGGTGAATTAAAAATTCCCATTTTGGGAAGAGTGGAGGTGAGTGGGAGACATCTGAATATTATATTCAGTGATTGGGAATGAGTGGAAGACAACTGAATTTTATATTCAGTGATTGGGAGTGAGTGGGAGACATCTAAATTTTATATTCAGTTTAGTGGATGAGTGGGGGACAAGGTTAATTAAGTGTTTTCTTAATTAACTTAAGCATGATTTAATCACATAAATAGGATTTATCTCATTAACAAGGATTAGGGAAAATCATCTAAATGAATATTAGGAATATTCATTTAATTGATAGGATAGGGTTGTAAGGTTAAATGGATTATTAGGTGAATTAATTGATCACCAGGGATATGCAGATCGGGGGAATGGATTAGTGCGAGATATGGAAAATTGGTTTGTAGAAGCAGTCCAATTTTAGGTGTCTACATTTGTCCCTCTTTGAGATGGTGTTGCGGCTAAGCAACATCATTTCAAATAAGTTAAAACATAGAGATGGATCGGATAGAAAAAAGATTTTGGTTTGGAAGAATAGGGTTTGGGGATAATTGATAAGGGTGATGCTCCCTCGAGAGGATAGGTGGGTTACGAGAACACGGTTGTGCTCTCAAAATGGATGGACAAATTGGTAGATGTGGGCAGAGGATAAGTGGTGGGATGAAAGGATGATAATGTTCAGAGACAATTGGTGGATGATCATTGTGCTAAAACTAAATTGAAGCAATCCTAGGTTTGATATAGCAAAGTGGATATGTTCACCAAGGTAAAGAAGACTAGGGTGATGATTTTTATCCAACATTTGCATGGACTAGACATGCAGACAAAGGGATGATCTCATGCATGCCAAAGATAGTACAGCCTTGTCTAGACGAGGGAAGGGGACTCATAGCATAAGCCCTTAGTACAAAAAAGGTATGATGAACCTTAGATGCATAAGGAGATCAATATGCTAGAACCGACCCTATGATCAACAAGATATGAATACTAGCTTGGAGTAAAGAGACCAACCCACAAGCACAACATACAAAAGCAAGACTATGCCCCATTCTAGATGTTTTCGCCACATAGCATGATATAGTAAGATCAAGGTAGCTTTGATGTGATCTTTGAATAGGACAAAAGATAAAAATCAACAAAATCAAAAGACCAACAAACCAAACAAGTAACCATTGTATCTTTTGCCAAAATGGATGATGATGTGATAGATTCTACCTATCGTAGGAAAGATATATCCTAAGGCAGGAATTGATAGATGATTTGGTGATGTTGTAAAAGTGGCTCAAGATGTGATGGTGACAAGTTGTGATTGATGTTGATTTGATAGTTGATGATTTTGATTAAGGACAATGCTTTGATAGGTGATGCGATGAATGGATCTAGTGTAAGTTTATTGAGGATAGATGTGAATGATGATGTGGGATGATGATAAATGAGATGATGATGAGAGTGTGATGGTTTTATTTGTGTGATGGATAGATTATTTTTGGAATTTTGGTGTGTTTCTATTGTTTTGGGATTTTTTGATTTTGTGATGTTTTTGATTTTTTTAATTTTTTGATGTTTTTGGATTTGTTTTTTTTTTTTTTGATTTTGTAGAAAGGGCATGATTTATTATGATGGTTTTCTGGTTTAATTTCAAAATTCTGAAGCAAATGATATATATGGAAGCTGCAAGTGCCAATAACAGAGGAGGACTTAAATGTTGATGATTAGGAGTGTAAGATGAGTAAAATCCATACTCTAAGAACACAACCAGAGATCTATAAAGAGTGCATAGAGGATAGAGAAAGCTATGAATTTATGCGTAAATTGGAATATAGAAATGAGGAGATTCATATACATCTTTTACGAGGTAAAGAACCTCCTAGGTCCATTTTAGCTTCCTCTGGGTCTTTATCTGATGTTGCATGGCGCACATCAAAGAGGTCTCAGAAGACATCGACAAATGGTAGCTCAATTAACTTGAGAGTTTCATGGTAGGTGAATGGACAAGCGATAGGGATGCATGTTAGATAGATGGAAAATAGGGATGAGGGATAGGATAGGTATGCATGATATATGGACAGGGGATTGTAGGATTTTCTCCAAGGGCTAGGTTGCAAGGAATCATATGCCCTAATGTCTAAAGAATTTTGCATGATGGGCTCATGTTTGAATGGGTGGACTTTGCATTAGATGGATGGAGGATATACTCAAAGGGGAGTATGCCAAGAGGTTTCCAAGGCTTGTTTTTGATATGTTGCCCCTTGTCTTTATCAAGATCTAAGGTGGGAGATATAGTGGAGAGAATGGATGGGGAGTGATAGGATAAAGAGGGGGTAGTGGATAATAATATGATAGGATAAGGATAAGACAGTGGATAAGATGTGCAAGGAGATGATGGATGTGGATGAAGGATACGGTTTTGCCCCCAAGTGTAGGGATGTAAAATGGATGGAGAAGGAATTACACATGACGCCCACAAAGGGTTTTCATCAAGGTACTTGCCCAAGGCGCCACAAGGAGTGGTTTTCACCATTAGACGGATTTTTTTTTTTACTATTTTCTTGATTTTTTGATTTTTTTGTGTTTTTGATGGAATGGGGACTCTAGCGTCTGTTTCCATAGCAAGAAGAAGATGGTCCCATATTGGATATCATTATGGATGATGATTGCATGGATGTTGGTAGATAGGAGAAGATGGAATGGATGATGGATAATGGATTATGGTGTGTATAATGTGGATTATGCAAAAGCATGGACCATAGGAATGTGATGGACCATAGGAATGTGATGGGGAAGATATGTAGGATAGTGAACAAAAGATGGAGAGATGGAGGTATGTGGGAATTGTAAGTGGTGGAGGGGAACCAAGACCAATGGTGGCACACACCGTGTTTGATTTGGAAGCTTGTATTTTGGATGTGGAGTTGGGAGTAATGGGGATTGGGATGGGGGATATTTGGATGGTTGATTTGGGGTTTTAGGGACCCAAATGGACTTAGACTTTATGGGATTTTTAGATGGGTGGTGGGATGTTTGGGATTTTGTGGTAGATTGGGATGTGGATGTCTCATTAGAGTTGAGTGATCTTTGTTTAGGGACCCACACCATTTTTGTTTTTGCTTTTTCTTGTGATGGTGTGGGATTGGATAGCCTTTTTAATTTTTCATTTTGATTGGAAAGGATAATGACCTTAGGCTTTTGTGCTTTATGAGTTGAGGCATTCAAATATTTGAATCCCATGGATTTGGTGGAAGCTTCATGTTTGAAAGATGTGTGCTTTTGTTGGTCTAGATTGGGAATTTTAGTGGACTTATGGATAGAGGGGTAAAAAGTGGATTTTTGGATAGATGGATGAGGTGATTTGATGATTGGGATATTAGGAGTTGGGAGGATGCGAGGATAAGAGGATTTGTGGATAGGGATGTTGGGAGTTGGTAGGATAGGAGGTAAGGTGGATTTGATGGGGATCTTTGGAGTTGGAAGTAGTGGAGGTTGATTGGATGGAGGGAGATGGATGGTCACATGCTTTTGCAAATGGTAGGATGATGGAGGAGCGATGGCGACATAAGATTTGGGAGTGCGATGAGATGCACCATGTTTGGGATTGGATGAATGGATTTTGGAAGGTGGGTGGATGGTATCAACTTGTGTAGATTGTTGTTCTTGGGATGCATAGCCAAGGCCATGTGAAGATGGATGGAATGTGGTGTGGATGGGCTCCAATATGCCTTGTTCGTGAAGGCCTAAGCCTTTGCCTTGGTAGTTCATGTGTTGGAGCATGCGACATGCAATGGGATGTTTGTTACTGTGGAAACAAGATGTGAGTCCAGTATTTGTTGGAGATAGATAGGGGGTGGATGGAAGTTGTTCACATCCTACAAGGGGTTTACCACAGATGAAGGTGCTTTTTCCAAGTGGATAAGGGGATGGATTTGGGATAGGATTGGTAGATGAAGGTAAAGGATTCATGGGGGATGGTAAGGAGGTGGTAGAAGAAGGTGTGGGATCAATAAGTTGACAAATAGATGGGAGGGGATCGGGGATGGGATTAGATGGAATGGGTAGATCTTGATTAGGAGAAGAGGTTGATGTTTCAACATGCTTTGGATTTGTTTCTTGGCATAGCTCATGTGGTTGCATGGAAGTGGAAGTGACTTGGATAGATGTGATGGGTGCTTGGATGGATGTGATAGATGTGTGGATGGATGTGATAGGTATTTGACTTATGTGTTCTTGAACATGGCTACATGATGGTTCTTGACTTAGGATAGGGGGTTGTTCAAGAGATTTGGTGGATGTTGGATTGCATGAGGGTGTTTGATTCTCTGCTAATAGCCAATGGATGGCATCCTTCATGAGTGTATGGGTGGAAGAACAATATAATGGATGGATAATGATGGCGGATGGTGTGGGATTAGGATGGGGATTGGATAGGTGGGTGATAGGATTAGGTTGTGATGGTTCGTGGATGTGTTCAAGGATAGGTATGGGATTAGATGGTGGAGGGCACTCTAGATTGGTATCTCCCTTGTCAAAGGTGATTAGGTCTTGCCTAGGATAACTTGGACTCATTGGATTTATGTACAAGGGACCACTTGGATTTGTAGGTGCTTCTTGTTGCAAAGGTGGATTTGGGCTCACTAGTGCTTGGATTGATGTGATAGGTGTAATGGTAGGATATGTAGATGAAAGGTTTTGAGGTTGGTATGAAGTTGAGGGTTGATATGAGGATGATGGAGGTTGATATGATGGAAGTTGATATGAGGTTGAAGATGGTGTTTGGACTTCGTGTTGTGAGGTGAGTTGTTGTTGATGTTGGTAAATGTGTTGATGTGATGATGATGGAGGGGTTGCATAGGATAATGATTGTTGTGATATGGATTGATATAGATAAGGGTTGGGATGAGTTGATAATGGGTTGATATGACATGTGGATGAACTTGGTTGATATGAAGTGGGATAAGTGGATGCAGAATAAGTTTGATGTGTAGATGGATATGATGTGGTAGGTGCTAGATATGATGGTTGTTTGACTTTGCAAGTGGCCAAGAGGTGTTGGATTGCTTCCAAGAGGTATTGTATGTGTGAGGATTGGCTTGTTCGACCTATTTGAATCAAATATTGAATGCTTTGAAAGGTTCGTTGCTCTAAAGGGGATTGGCTTGCATGTATTTGGTGAAGCATATGAAGGAGCTGTTCGAAGTCCTCTAAGGTTGCCATGATGTCACACACGTGGTTGAATGTACTTGGTTATGATTTGATGATGATGTGGATTGTGTGGATGAAGTGGATTGGGATGAAGGTGACTAGGATGTGCTTAGGGATGAGTGGGATGGAGGTTGATTTGAGAAGGACGGAGAGAATGATGTTGTGTGATGATTAGAATGATGTTGTTTGGATGATGATTTAGATAGAGTGGTGATGATTTGATGATGTAGGGTGACAAGGATGTGAGTAGGATTGATTATGAATGACTTGGATCTAATTAGGACTGAGGTGGTTAAGAATGGGTGATTAGGATGAGTGTGATTGGATTGGAATGTGTTGGAAGGACTTGTCTTATGTGTGTGATGTTTAGTTTGATTTGGCAATATTTAGCAAATGATCACATGTACAAACAAGAATCAATCACACAAGACACAAGCAAAATTTGAATTTTGAATTAGAAGAATATGATAATGATTAGACAAGCACACTTGCAAAACAAATTAACATGCCCTATTGTCTAGTTTGATGGGGTATGGCCAGTTAGGTTTGGTCATTGTTTAGACGAGGTTGACTAATGATTTGAAAAGGAAATCTTGTCACACAACCGGGAGAAGGGGGTAACCCACCCTTCACCTTCACTTCCCAAAGGTAGAAAGTTCTTTGGGGCTTAGCCAAGAGTGATAGGATTCTGATTTCAAAGAGGGTGTCTTTTAATTCAGCCTCGGATGAGGTCATCCCTAGGGGTGATGAAATCCCCTAGTAGGCCTCCTAGGATAAGGTAAACAAAAGTGAATCAGGTGAGGTGTTTTTGATCTCCAAGATAACCTTGCGGTGCGAGGAGAGAGCATACACACACCCACGTGATTCACACTCACAATTGATTAATTGCCCTTAGAAAAATGAAATGTGATGAAGACAAATCAAGCAACAGTTCTTTTTAGCCCCAATTTCAAAATGTGATTGAAGACACATTGTTCATTTTAAGCCCAATTTCGATATGTGATGAAGACACTGATTTGTTTTATGAGCCCAATTGAAGTGTGTTCTGTTGGCAAGAGACACTATATGGATTCATGGTTGTTGTCATTGATGGCAACAAAGGTCATCCCACATATCCGCAAGTCATGATATGTCTCTACCGGAAGTCAGATTGAAGATTGTGGTGGTCCGGTGAACAAGAACAGAGCATGTGGCAAGGTCCGACAGATTGGTCCGGATCTCTCAGAGGAAGTGTCTTGGTGCAGTGCGGATCTGGGGAAGTCAAGAGGACTATCTTGAGTAGTATATTCCAAGGATTTAGCCTCCGGAGATGGACAAGGAAAAAGATATGAATAGTTGAGTACCGGATTCCTGAGAGACAGTGAAAACAGAGGAAGAACTGACTGACTGAGTATCAAACTACTTTCCGGATGTGTTACAGATGATGATAAAGGTTGCGGAGGCATGAATCATGTTTGGCCGACATAATTGATGATATCTACAAGTATATGCTTGATCCGCATTGCTTGGTGAGCAAGGATTCAGCCGACAGAACTAAGTTTGTAAGAAACTAGACTGTTCCGGATGCCGACTAGAAAGATGATGAAATTACTTGTGCGGATATATATAGAGGATGGATTTAGTTGTGAAAGGTGTGTGAATATATGCGAACAAGTCCAGAGTAGAGCAGAAGTAACAAGAAAGATCCGGTATGTGAAAGGACAGCAGACTAAAAAATAGAGGAAAGATGAAGTGCAGCAGATCAGTATACTGAACCTAACCGGAACTGAACTCCAGCATATGCAGATGCTTCCAATCAGTTCAAGACTGTGATTCTAATCACTTTGTAAGACAGTGTGTCTTCTTGTAGGCAGTGAGCCTCTTGTGAGCAGTGTGCTCGGGCAGTGAGCCCTAATTGGCAAGTGCCATTTTTGTAATTTCCTATTCTTCTAACAGAGAATAATTCTTGGGTTAATCACCCCGTGGTTTTCTCCCTTAACAGGGTTTCCACGTCAAAAATACTGTGTCATGTGTTTCTTATTTCATGGCTTATGTTTTGTGTTTGATTTTATGCTGCTTCAATTAAGAGGAAAGTTTAATAAGGGAAATAATTAGGATAACTGATTCACCCCCCCCCTCTCAGTTATCAACAATTGGTATCAGAGCTAAGTTCCTCCTAATAGAGCCTAACAGCTTGAGGAAGATCTGGGATTTCAAATGGATGCATATGGTTTAAGGGAGCAACTCAAGACTGCCCTTGAGGATCTTGAACAGTCAAATTCTGAAGTCAGTGAATTAAAGGAAAGACTCAAACAGGCTGATGAATTCATGAGAGAATTAAAAGACAAATTAAGTCTCTCTATGAAAAAGAGAAAGGAGCTGCTTCAACAGTTGGCAAGACAAAGTGAAGAAAGCAATACAAGTGAGGAATTGACTGAGCAAACCAAGTTATGTGAAAAATTATCAAAAGAAGTCATTATGTTAAGACATGAAATGGAATCAGGAACTATAAAGTTTACTCAAGAGATTGAAGAAAAAAGAAAGGCTGAAGACAATCTAAGACAATCTCTTAAAGAAAAATCAGAAGAATGCCACCAGATGGACAGGATTATCAGACACCTTGAATCTGATCTTGAAGATTCCAAAGATAATGAAGGAAAACTTGAGGATCAAATTGCCTCTCTCAAAAGAGACCTTCAAACAGCAAATGAATATAAAGAGAAATTCAAGATAAGTTCTGCTCAACTTGAAATTCTTCTTGGAAGTCAAAAGAGGACAGATGACAAGTATGGCTTGGGATATGAGAAAGGAGAAAGCTCCGGATCCGGTCAGAGGAATCTTGGATCAGAAAATCCAAGGAGCAGGCCTAGAAGACCTCCGGTAAGACAGCCAAATGCTCAAAAATATCCATCCTTCAATGGATACTGCCACAGCTGCAACCATTTTGGTCACAAAGCTAATCAGTGCAGAATGAGAATGAATCAGATTAATTCATCCTTCTCCGGACAGTGCTTCAACTGCAAAAGGCATGGACACAAATCCCATGAATGCAGAATTATGCAAGTAAACAAATCATTCAAAGGTAGATGCTTTACATGCAATAGAGTAGGTCATATGGCTAATCAATGCAGATCAAGGGGATATCAGTTAAATATGCAAAGAAATGTTATTTGCCAAATCTGCAATAGGTCCGGTCATAATGCTAAAGTCTGCAGAAACAAGAATCAGGACAAAAGAGGTCCGGTGTATAATCAGAATCAAGACAAGGGTAAACAAAAGATGAATGCGGATGAAGTTAGGAATCAGATGAGCAAGATTTGGGTGAAGAAAAGCTCAGAGAATGTAGAGGTTGGATCCGCACCAGATTCTGGTGCTGATATTTCTTCCGGAAATTAAAAAGTGAGCTCAGGCTTAGGGGGAGACTCAAAGAAGATTCTGTCCCCCCAGCCAAACAAGTTGTGCCGGATGTGGCACAAGATGCGGATTAAAGGGTTTGTAGATATAAGTCCTGAGATGCTTCAGTCAAGTTTTCAGAGGTCCGCATGGAGTTATGAAGAAGCTGTGTTCGATTAAGTTAGACCTGTTCAGGGAGGTGCTCCGGTATGATAAAGGATTACAAAAAGGTCCGGAGAGATCCGGAAGTGCACGATCTTGTCTTGCGGATTGGACAGAGTGTTTGGGATGTTCTTGTAATATGTTACCTAGATTTATTCATGATTTAAAGATTCGAATGATATTCAGTGATCAGGACTAATCCGGGATACTCCAAGCTGTCCAGACATGGTAAACCGGAATAATGCAGGTGAAGCATTTATTGCAGACAGATATTAGGGTTTGCGGAGCAATATAAGGGATTTCTCAAAAGTTATCTGCTCATTCTACACTTGAGAAGAAGCGAATAGTGGAGCTCTGCAACAAGGTTCATCAAGCACACCAAGGATCTCCTGCCGAAGCTATTGCATAAAGAAATCAATCCAACCACTCCGTGCAAACCGAAGGCGCATAAGGTATTCTTCGTTTTTCATTGCCTCACTGCAAATCTTTGAAGAATGGCTACTCCAAACATAGTTAAGATCTCTGATAGACCTCGCCCCTCATTCAAGAAACATCCCTACAAATCGTTGGAGGTAGATCCACTAGGAGCCTTCTCTAGTGTTCCCCACGGAGTCTTACATACTGAAGATATTAGGGTTTACATACACGCAAACATTGAGGAATTTGGGGAATTCAAATTAAGAGACCTCTATCACAAACAACTGATAGACAATGCTTTTGAGCTCAAACCAGAGTATAAGGGTATCCAGAAGAAACAATTTGGGCAATTCATTCATTTCCCTAGCTTTGAAGAAGATGAATGGGTCCGGTATGTACTGAGCAGGATGCATGACAACTTCCTTTGGCTAGATAGACCCTGCAAGATCACAAAAGAAGCAATTAGAGCAGTAACTGGTCTATACTCTTCCGGGGGGGTACCTATCCTCAAATCTGTCAAGAACAACGTTGTAACTGAGGCCACCGGATCAAAATATGATAAGAGAGCAATGACCATTGAAGATATTTCGGATCCGGATATCAAATATGCATCAATGATAATAGGATACAAGATCTATCACTCCAGCAGGGAGAATTCTGTATCCGGAACTGCAATATACACAGCATATGAAATGCTAAGAAAGAATGCAGATTATGATCTTTGTGAACTACTACTAAGCCAATTGATGGAAAATGTACAGAAAATCAAGAAAGACAAGAAGAACTCCTTTAAGTATGGTACTCTCATTGTATGTCTCTTCTTCTACTTCATGAATGAGCTACCCGGAACAAGTGGATGGGTATGGCAGAATGACAAACCTGTTGCAGTCCAGATAAGAGACTATTTGCATGGACTTGGGGATGCAAAAGCAAGAAATACAGCTCTATGGGGATACTTCAAAAACTTTCAGAGCATGATGCAAGCAAGAGAGAGAATTCCCCAGTCACTCATTGAGAAATACAAGGACTCAGTATGTTTTATGGTTGACACTGATCAGTGCCTAATGGAGGCAGTGGAGCCAAGGACTGTCTGGATCATGCCCATGGGGTATGAAGTTGATGAACAGATAGTAGAGCTGCATGTTCAACACATGCTAAGTCAGCCCAAAGATCCTAAGGCAGAAAGGTTTGGAACCTTTGAGGAGCTGAGCGTGAAATTACATGTAGAACTCAGGGAACCTGAGATTAAAAGAAAAGTGAGAAAAGAAGTAGAGCACATTGCTCAAGGCCTAGGCATCTCAAAAGAGGCACTTGATGCCAGCCGGGAAAAGAGGAGAAAGGCTGAGGAAGAAGAGAAAAGCAAAGAAAGTGCTCCGGTTGAAACCCCCACCCGGACTAGATCATCAAAGAGATCTGCACCTTCCACAACCAAAAGCTCAAAACCGGAAGTCCAGGCATCCGGAAAAAGATCCAAGACAAAAGCATCAAGGGCTTATGAAAGCCAAAAGGATGAAGAGGAGACAGAATCAGATGAAGGAGTAAGAGAAGTAAAGAAACAGAAAAAGAAAGGATCCGGTAAGCCCTCCACAGGCCAAGACAAGGAGGAAATGGCAGAGGTAACTGTTGAAAAGCCCACTCTGTCACTAGAGAGCATAATCAAGTCGGTCACGGTGGATGGAAACCTTCAACCAATGACTGAATCCTATGATGACTTCAGTGAGGCAGACCAAAAGACTCTGCAGGAAGCCACAGTTAAATATCTGAACACATACAATAAGGCTTTCATTGAGATCATATCACTCATTCCTAAAAGCCTAGAGAAGGAAATGGAAGTAAGAAAGAATAATGCTCATGCCAAAGATCTTGAGATCCGGGAGCAGATAGCTATTCAGCTATATCCTCAAATTGATCCCAAGACAATGAACATGATCTTCAAGGACTGCAGAGATGAGTTCAGAAGTAAAGCCAGGATGAATCAGCTCATGCTTGGTGAGACTGACAAAGTGGCACAAGAGACAGAAGAGATCCTCCGGAAGGCCTTCAAAAGGTTCAATCTTCCTGTTGTAGAGGACTTAGGTGCAGAAACAGCTGCTGATTTGGAATCTTCTGTTCCGGAAGAAGTGAGCCATGAACAGACAAGTGAGGACTTGGGACCCTCTGCTCCAGAAGAAGTGGCCCATGAGCAAGCAAGCATCTCTCCTCCGGTTTCCCCTACAGTCTCCGGATCCAAAGAAGAAGAGCAGTTGCAGGAGAAGGAAGCAGTGGTGACAGACAAAGAGGTTGACAGTTCTAAGACTGCAGAAGAAAAGAAACATCTGTCTCCGGCAAGAGACACTGCACAAACTGTTCAACAATTTTTGAGCAAAGAAACTCTAGAGATTGATGAACCGGAGCTTCTAAAAGGTCCATTTGATTTTGACTCTCTCTCTCCGGTACAAACAATGAAGATAGCTTCATTTGCAAATGCCAAGGCAAATGAAAAGCTCCTGAAGTCTCATATGGAAGACTGTGAGTTGATAGAGGCTGCTTCCGGAGTACTTGTAAAGATCATGCCATCAATCCAAATAGATCCGACAGCCTCCACTTCCGGTAATCTAAAAACCTTAGTCAGCAGTATTGATACACATTTTAATTCTCTAGAAAAATCAGCTGAAGAAAAGGTCCGGAAGGAATTTTTGGATAAGAGATTTTCTGAAATATTAGAATTAATCTCTAAGGATAGGAAGATTGTAAGCATTGGAATAAAGAGTTTAGAAAATGCTCTTAAGGATGGCGGTGACATCTACAAATTTTGTATATCTTGGTCAAAGGCAACAGCAGCAATTGACAAGAAAATAAAAGAGGAACAGGACAAGCTTCAAAGCTTATCTCAAAGTTTTGATCCTCTCTCTTCCTCTATAATAAATCAAGAATGTCAGACTATTGCAGTCTTGAATGAAATAAAGAATCTTGAGAAGGAGAGGAAGAACATTACCAACCGGATGGGAGAACTTAGAAGGATTATAGTCCCTAAGTTGGAAACTATGCATGAGGCCATCAGTGATGCCCAGACCACCGCCCATACAAAAGATCCGACAGATCTCAGGTGGGCAGAAGCTTTTGCATTTTTGTTGAGTGGTCACATTTCAATCTTGGACAGAATGAAGCTAAGTTGGGCTACTGAAATGGTTCAACTGCAGACATCCTTTGCAGACATTCTGCAGTATATGTGAGTATGTAAATATGCGGCTATATATAGAAAATTTTTGAAAATTTTGGTGTGCGGACCCTACCCTTTGCCATTGATGTCAAAGGGGGAGTGAGGAGCAGTGAAAAATGAGGAATCCAACTCAGGGGGAGTTCCAGAAATTGTATATAAAGACAGAGCATCAGCAGAGGGGGAGCATAGTGTAAACACTTAGTCATTTTTTCACTAAGTGTTGCCATCAATGCCAAAGGGGGAGATTGTTGGCAAGAGACACTATATGGATTCATGGTTGTTGTCATTGATGGCAACAAAGGTCATCCCACATATCCGCAAGTCATGATATGTCTCTACCGGAAGTCAGATTGAAGATTGTGGTGGTCCGGTGAACAAGAACAGAGCATGTGGCAAGGTCCGACAGATTGGTCCGGATCTCTCAGAGGAAGTGTCTTGGTGCAGTGCGGATCTGGGGAAGTCAAGAGGACTATCTTGAGTAGTATATTCCAAGGATTTAGCCTCCGGAGATGGACAAGGAAAAAGATATGAATAGTTGAGTACCGGATTCCTGAGAGACAGTGAAAACAGAGGAAGAACTGACTGACTGAGTATCAAACTACTTTCCGGATGTGTTACAGATGATGATAAAGGTTGCGGAGGCATGAATCATGTTTGGCCGACATAATTGATGATATCTACAAGTATATGCTTGATCCGCATTGCTTGGTGAGCAAGGATTCAGCCGACAGAACTAAGTTTGTAAGAAACTAGACTGTTCCGGATGCCGACTAGAAAGATGATGAAATTACTTGTGCGGATATATATAGAGGATGGATTTAGTTGTGAAAGGTGTGTGAATATATGCGAACAAGTCCAGAGTAGAGCAGAAGTAACAAGAAAGATCCGGTATGTGAAAGGACAGCAGACTAAAAAACAGAGGAAAGATGAAGTGCAGCAGATCAGTATACTGAACCTAACCGGAACTGAACTCCAGCATATGCAGATGCTTCCAATCAGTTCAAGACTGTGATTCTAATCACTTTGTAAGACAGTGTGTCTTCTTGTAGGCAGTGAGCCTCTTGTGAGCAGTGTGCTCGGGCAGTGAGCCCTAATTGGCAAGTGCCATTTTTGTAATTTCCTATTCTTCTAACAGAGAATAATTCTTGGGTTAATCACCCCGTGGTTTTCTCCCTTAACAGGGTTTCCACGTCAAAAATACTGTGTCATGTGTTTCTTATTTCATGGCTTATGTTTTGTGTTTGATTTTATGCTGCTTCAATTAAGAGGAAAGTTTAATAAGGGAAATAATTAGGATAACTGATTCACCCCCCCCCTCTCAGTTATCAACATGTTCTGCAACCAAGATTATGATGGAATGGGAAATAGGATGAGTGCACCTGATTAATTCACTGTCCAAATTGTTGTATTTTCTGTTCTTGATGTTCGTCCAGTCTCAACTGATCACCTGCAAGTCACGAAACCAAAAACGGAGCAAGTAGACTAGCCAAAAAGATTGTGATGCAAAAATGGATAATCTGAGAAAATTTGATGAAAGATGAACTAATACAGGAAAACAGATTGCATGAACAGAAAATTCAGGAAATTCTATGCGATTTGAAAAAACATTTGTGAGAATTCGATCAAAAACACACGATTATACCTAAGTGAAATCTAATGAAGATTTAAACTAATATAATGCAAAAATACATGATTATACCTTCGTAAGACCTCACAAATCCATGCGGGAAGGAGATGCGCCATGTAGCTCCTCAGATTTTTCCCTTGATCAAAATGACTAAATGTGGAGAATGTGGATTGCTCAATGTCTACAACACACTGTAAATGAGTAATTAGGGATTTGATGACTGATTTGGATGGAGATATGAGGATGATCAGAGTGATTTTGATAGAGGTTTGGTAGGATGAAGAGATCTCTTGGAGAGATTTGGGCAAAGGTCTAATGCATAGACTTGGCCTCCTAAATGGCTTAGAGAGGGGTCCTATGTATAGGATTTTGGAGCTGAGGATGGAGGGTCAGGATTCATTTGATCAGTTCAAGGGCTAGGAATAAAAGTGAATCTTTTATTCCTAGTGGGTGAATTAAAAATTCCCATTTTGGGAAGAGTGGAGATGAGTGGGAGACATCTGAATATTATATTCAGTGATTGGGAATGAGTGGGAGACAACTGAATTTTATATTCAGTGATTGGGAGTGAGTGGGAGACATCTAAATTTTATATTCAGTTTAGTGGATGAGTGGGGGACAAGGTTAATTAAGTGTTTTCTTAATTAACTTAAGCATGATTTAATCAAATAAATAGGATTTATCTCATTAACAAGGATTAGGGAAAATCATCTAAATGAATATTAGGAATATTCATTTAATTGATAGGATAGGGTTGTAAGGTTAAATGGATTATTAGGTGAATTAATTGATCACCAGGGATATGCAGATCGGGGGAATGGATTAGTGCGAGATATAGAAAATTGGTTTGCAGAAGCAGTCCAATTTTAGGTGTCTACAGAAAGATATGATGAATTCAAAGAATTCATGATCCCAAGTCTCCATTGATTAGTTCATAATCTACTGACATTACTCAGTGGTTGATGTGTGTTGCTATTTTCCATTTTGGGGCCTTACGTTCATCAGTAATTTATGCTTTCTACACATATGTTACACAAAGAGGTTACTCTACATAGTATATTTCTTCAAATAATGTGTCTAAGTAGATATTTTCATGATTTCTACCATTATTTGTGATTCTTTGCATGATGTTTTCAACACTACATGTATTTGGCTCAAATATGCTAATGATTTTTAGTTATCTATGAGATGTCAACATATTTCTTTGTTTTGCTTATTATTTTTCATGATTTTGTAGTTATGGAAGTGATTTCTATGAAATTAAAATGAGAAAAAGGGTTAGGGAATGAGATTCCTAAAATTACTTGACTGAGATCATTGATCCACATACATGTTCCCATACAACAATGAAGAGAAGAGAAACTAGAATCATACTTCACTAGGACAGTCCACAAATCCACATGATCTGGTGCAAATCTTCAAAGGAAAAGTTGACAACAACATGTAATGAAATAAAAGCGCTTCTATTGAACACAGGATTCACCATTACGTGTCCAGAAATCAACTTGAAGATTATGTAAAGTTTACAATCAGGATGTAATCTGAAGCTTCATCTCCATTCAGTATGCTTCAAAACAAGTACATTTACAATGATCTGAAGAAAGAACCTTGATGTTTCAATAGTTCAGTCCTCATTAGTCTTAGTAATCCGATCTCCTACATGAAATTTCTACAGGTCAGATTTTGAATGATTGACCCCCTCTCTTTTTTTACACAGTAAAGGGGCTAAATATATATCTCTGAGTATGCCCCATATAGTTCCCAAAAATCCCTAATTAATTGACAGTCTGCAGCCACCCAGTGCAGCATTAGATGGTGGAAAACCAATCCCGCCAAAAATTTGAGCAGCATGCCCATACCAAGCGCTGCTCCAACAATAATGTCCCCATTTGCAAACTCCTCTGCATTGAAAGCCTTTGCCTCTCCCTATGCGCTTGCAATCTCTCAGGATCTGATCCGCTGCCTAGGATGTCCTTGCCATTAAATCCTGATCTTTATTTCCACCTGCATGTCGCCACTATGTTCTCAACTCTGTGACCTTCAACTACTTCCAAATAGTTCCAGCATCCTGCAACAAATAGCCCAGAATTAAGCACATCATCATTTCAATAACTAGTAGGAAGATCAAACACCACTAAAACAGGCTCTAAATGTGCAAACACAACCATCGAGCCATGAAACCATGAAAATTGCATCCCCAAATGCATATACAGCATTAAAAACATCCAAGTCAACCATCGTTGACCAAAAACAAGCATTGGGCTCCAAAATGGATTCAAAAAAATCCATCGCTTTGCTTTCCCACCCTATTTCTTGCTTAATTCCTTGTATCTTCCAATATACAAGCCGGGCGTGATACATCGTATATATTAGACTTTAATCCTTTTCAGCTCCGTGGCTTGTATGTTTGCAATGCATATGAGCTTGTATATCAGAACATACAAATGCATATGCATACAGATAATATTCTATGTCTAACTCTCTTTTGACATCCGGTGCCTTGTATATTTCCTTTTGCATATCAAGTTGTATCTCATGAACATGCAAACTATTCCGATCATACAACCTTGCTATTTTGAACTTTCACTTGGTGCCCAGGAGGGCATCTTTACCTTTGTATCTATCGCTTGTATATCGGTGATGTATCTTTCGCTTGTACATTTAGATATACAAACGCCACAACATGCAAAGGGTGGGGCCCACTTTACTTCTCCCTCCTTGTATCTCCGATGCATATTGTGCTTGTACCTTTAGATATACATTCGGGTTTTGATACAAGCATTTAACCAAATTTTACTTTTTCTTTGATTCCGCATTGTATGTACCTCCCAATGTATGCTTCAAAACATATACATACAAGGTACAGACATATACAAGGACTTAACCAACCTTGATAAACCTTTAGTTCCACACCATGTACATTTTGTATAACAAACCCTTGAATATACAAGGAGTTTCTTGTATTTAATTCCTTCTTCACATCTGCACAATTTATAAGTGCATTGTATCTCGGCTTGTATGTGGAACACATACAACACACTAAGCATATAATGACTTAACTTTGTTTCACTTTCTTTTCAGGTCCGCCCGATGTATAAGTCTTTGTATATCTTGCTTGTATATTTTGCTTGTATGTTCGCCTTCGCCAAACATACAAGCCGAAAATGCATTTGATAGATTTTAAACAATTATGCATTTCAACTTTTAATTGCGCCGGGTCCAACTTGCATGTACAAATAGAACATTAGCAAATGCATACAAGTAAAAAGAAAACATGCAAACACCCTTGTATGTAAACCTGATATACAAAACCCTTTCGCATGTGCAACATACAATGAATTAACATACAAAGATCATTGTATATGCGACCTGATTTGTAAAAGACTTGTATATGAGCGACATGCAAACCTGATGGCCCATGCGATTATGTATAAAAATGCCTTTGCATATACAAATGACTTTGTATATGGAAAGCGATATACAAATGACTTTGTATATGCAATAGCAAACCCTTCCCTTGTACATTTTACCAAAATACTCATAACTTGCAAAATATAGGGAATTTTGACATGGTTCAAAAAGCAATCCTGGCTCATTTTTGACAAGGAATTCATCTATACTCTACCTTGGTACTAAAATGTATTTTTTCTCTATTTTCAACAAGGTTTGCAACTTTCACTCACTTTTCCCTTTACCACCAAACAAAACAACACACACAAGCAAAAAGTAATAGCCACAGCAGGGGTCCTCATTTTTCTAAGGAGTAAAATGGGGCGTGTTGTGAACATCACAACACTACCCCATCAAAGTTTGGTAGTTTTTTCAACTTAGGGATCTTAAGGGACTTTACCCGTAGCCTGCTGTCCTGAATGACTGTGGTGCTTGGCACATGAAATGAGACCTCCCTTGGCATTTACCCTCCCACCTTGATGCATTAGCAAAGTTTGTTCGGCCCCATGAGCTATGCATTGCAAAATATCACTCCTAGCACCTTTCCACTGCATGAAACTAAAGCATTTTGTAAGAATGCATTTGATTTCATCACGGTCCAACAGACTGGAGTTGACCAAAACTGTGAGAGGTTATTGTGGAAAGACCCCATGTACACTTGTAGGTCTAAATGAAATGTTCCCAAATGCCACGAATTCTAAGATTTGCTTTGTCCAAGTTTGGTAGTTTTTTCATCTTAGGGATCTTAAGGGACTTTGCCGGTAGCCTGCCGCCCCGAATGACTGGGGTGCTTGGCACACAAAATGAGACCTCCCTTGGTATTTACCCACCCACCCTGATGTGTTGGCAAAAGTTCATTCGGCCCCACGAGCTATGGAATGCAAAATGTCACTCCTAGCACCTTTCCACTGCATGAAATTGAAGCATTTTGCAAGAATGTGTTTGATTCCTACATGGTCAAATATATTAGAGTTGAATGAAATCAAGAGAGGTTTTTGTGGATGGACCCCACATGCACCTACAAGTCTAAAGGAAATGTTCCTAGCTGCCACGAATTCCAAGAACTGCTCCGTCAAAGTTCGGTATTTTTTTGTCTGAGGGATCTTAAGGGACTTTTTCAGTAGCCTACTGCCCTGAACAACTGCGATGCTTGGCACATGAAACAAGACTTCCCTTAGCATTTAACTTCCCACCCTGACATGTTGTTGAAGTCCGTTCGGCTCCACGAGATATGGAATGCAAAATGTCACTCCTAGTACCTTTCCACTGCATGAAAATGAAGCATTTTGTAAGAATGCGTTTGATTTTGACATGGTCAAATGGACTGGAGTTGAATGAAACTGAGTGAAGTTATTGTGGATGGACCCCACATGCACCTGCAGGTCTAAATAGAATGTTCCCAACTGCCATGAATTCTGAGAAAACCTCTGTCAAAGTTTGGTAGTTTTTCTGTCTTAGGGATCTTAAGGGCTACACCCATTTTATCCTTCCTCATGCATAAAACAATAATATGATGTTGTAACAAGGCTAATCTTGAGTTGGGATAGATTTGTACATCCATTATTCTACATCATAGCTTCTATTTCTTGCATCACTCAAATATTTTCAAGGCCTTTCCATGGTTTCCTCTTACTAATACACCATATTTTGTGATCAACATCAACATCATGAGGACACTGAAGAAATCCTTGACACATGAAGACACTGAGGACACTGAAGACATGGAGGAAAAAGAAGCATGAAGACATGAACAAACTCTTGTGATGAGGAAGAACCAGAACCCAATCCAACTCCTGAAAGCATGACATGTTATGATGAAGAACCACAACCAAATCCAATGATCCAATGACATGAACCAATGACATAAGCAACTATGTCCTACTATTGTGACATGATAATTGTAATATGAACCACTGCTCAAGGATAATTTATCATCATATTAAATATTTAATATAAACTATCGTATACATAATGTCATGAACATAACATCTAGTTTACATACAAAGCCATGTAGGCATGTCCAAACAAAGCCATACATGCATATATACAAAAGTATGTACATACATCAGTAACACACAAAAGTATGTCCCAAAACTAGTTTCCTATGGACTTTTATGAAATAATTGGTGGCCCTTGCTTGACCATGAAGATTGAGATCCAATCCATGACTCATCCTCTCTCTTTCATCGAGTAGACCTCTTTGATAGTTCAAGCTCATGCAGCTCCACCTATTAATACAATCAAACAATATGCACATTACTATAACAAAATGTACATGAAATATATAACATCACATATGTAATTGATCACTTACCACCATCTGATGATCACTCTCCATCATCTTTTCTCAAGCTTCTTTGTCCATAGTTGGACAAACTGGAGTTGTGACCTCCTATGAGAAGCATCAAAAAGAAAAATTGACTAAACATAAATATACTAGAGGGAAGCAATTCATACTACTATTTATATACAAAACAAAGTACAAGTAACCATCTAGAAAATTTTTATGCATACTTACAAATTAATCCAATGAACCATTTGGGTCTTCTCTACTCTTTATTGGGCCACGTATTGCCTCATGGTCAGAGTCACATACCTTCAACAAAGTTTTATTCAAAGGTCTACCTCGATATTGTATCAAATGAACATTGGTTTCCATGACAAGGTTGGAGTAATGAAGAATCTTCCGATGCATGTCAAAGTCCTCAAACAACCAAACATTAACACTCTTATGTGGGTACCTTCTAAGCCATGTTCCAGTAACAACCACTGAGCATGTAGGGTATTCGATGTTTTCTCCATCTGTAACTAGGGCCTCCAATTTCTTTTTGGCCTCAACACAATGACACAAGTAATAATCTATTTCCTCTTAGTTATCTTCATCTACAATAACTGCATAAAAATGCCCTACAATGATATGTGCAGCAAATTAGATGAAATTAGTCAACATTACAAAAATACTACAAAGTTTAAGATAACATTAGGAATTTCAAATTTAACTATGCAAGTAGATATATTACCTAGTTAAACTAGATCTGATATGTGGTCAAAGTCAACTGATGATTCCATCTCTCTCATTTCTAGTGCCATCAGGGGTCGATACGTGTCAAGTGGGCTAAGATAACTTAACTTCCATTTGTCAACCCACTCCTTTGACTCGCACTCATTCTAGTCTTGAATTGTACATGAAGAACATAAGCATGCCATCTTCCATGTATGGATACTCCATGAACCTGCAATTGAGCTTCTAAAAGAGTGTAGCTCACTTGATCCTGTTAGTGTACAATAGTCCTCATATGGTGCAATGTTAGTATCATCTATCAACAAAAAAATCTATGAACTGAAGACTTACCTTTAGTACCCAGACCCATCGAAGCATTACACCACTAGACAATTGATTTTGCATCTATCAAGTTTGCATTGTCTTTATACTTTAACTCTTCTCGTGCTATGGCTCTTTTGATACATGCTCCTGCACCATCATGCTCCCCCTTTCCATGCCTGACCACACAAAATTTCCACATATGCTTAACACTTGTAATATTATGCCTCCTGCTCAGCCAATAGAAATTTCGTGAGTTCGTGAATTGTGATCTATAGTTATCTAACCATATGATATGCTGACTGAACGATATGCCCCTTCTAGCCAAATCATTGTAGAACACCTAAAAGCAACCTTGCACTAACTATGCGGAATGTGTGTGATCATCACTTATATAAAAATGATACTCCCTTATGATATTTCTGTCATCCTCTATACTATCATTTGCATGAATGAATGTGATGTGCACAAATATAGAAACCTATGTCAAGTTGTAATATTGGGATTGAACCTCACACTGTGGCTGTAGATTGTAGTTCTTTGTAAAGTTGATGACTGAAATAATGCTACCAACTGGAAATGTGTCCTTACATAACTTGAATTGCAAGTCCAACCATCAAGCTCTATGGGCATGTCTTTGTTGCAAATATGTGCCTAAGCGGTGTTGTCATTGATGTCAACATACTCTCGTTACATTGATGTCAACTGTATTTTATTTTGCTGCCTATTTATAAGACTGGAATGTTGAGGATATTGAGAAAATTAATGAAGATCAATGTATGTGGACCACATGGCTGCATAGAGAATTGTCTGAAGAAACTCCAATCAAGATTTGAGAGATCCGCATGAAGAATTAAAGAAGATATGGCCATCTAAGTACAACTAGGTTTTACTATGTTCATAGGAGACATGGTGATAGTAAATTGGTCTGGATTGCTCCACATTACATAATTATGATTTACAGATTTGGAGACATGTTTGGGAAGTCAGTGAGTATCATCAACTCAAGTGGTTCATGGTTTGGAGGTCCGCAAGCAATCTTTCCAGAATGACAGTCATGGCAGACAGTGTTCTTGAGGTTTCGGATGAAGGTGCAGGTCATTCATATGATTTAGAGGAGTGCAGATGTTTTTGTTGATTTCAGTGTGCTTGTGGAGGTCTCTGGATTGGGTAACTACTATATTGGAGGTTTACATTAAAGACTAAGCTTTTTTATGAAGATTTACTTGTTAATGTTGATGTTCTTCCTAGTCTTGGCTGACCAGATGATTCAAGTGTGTTGTGAATGGTCAAAGAGAATTTCTATGGAGTGTGATGTATTGTTGGAGGAAGATCTAAGTCTTAGCTATGTTTGACTAATAGCATAATGATCCGCATTATGTTTGGCTAACCTTGATGTTCATTCCAAGGTTGATGAAGCATATAAATATTTGTTGATGAGTTCTAGAAAATTATCCTTATACGAAAATGATTATATCATAAGAAAGGTTCAAAAGCAGAGCAGAGAGGAAGAAGTGCAGAGGATCAAGAACTATAAAGGATGAAGATATAGTGAGCAAGTTGTGAAGGAGCAAAGCAGAAATTGTGAGATTTCAAAGGGACTAAACTAGCCATGAATAGATGCTATCTCTTAGTTTATTATCTCTGTAATGAATTTAATTCTTGTAGGCAATGAGCCTCCTGTAGGCAGTGAGCCTCTTTTTGACCAGTGAGCTCTGGGTAGTGTAGCCGAAGGCATGTGCCTTCTATTTTCTTAAAGTACTTTTAACAGGGTACAAATCTTTGTGGGTTAACCCCCACTGTGGTTTTCCATTAATCGGGTTTCCATGTAAAAATTTTGGTGTTATGTGTGTTAATTTGTTTCTGCTCATGTTGATGTATCATGCATTAAATGTTTATATCATTAATCAGTTTTGAATGATAAAGAAGGATAAATTTCTACTAGAAGAAAAAGATAGGGACAACTGATTCACCCCCCCTCTCAGTTGTCTGGACTAATTCTAACAATTGGTATCAGAGCCGGTTCCCCTAGAAAAAGCTTAACCGCTCGAGGAGATCTAAGATGTCGACTTACAAGAAGGATAGTCCAAGATTTGATGGAACAAACTACACTATTTTGAAGAGTCACATGGAGTGCCATTTGCAATGCATTGGTGATGCTTATTGGTTGATAACTAAGGATGTGTATAAGCCTCCAGAGAAAGGTCTTTCTACTCTAGATGAATTTAGAGATGCTAAAAATAACCTTCGAGCTAAAGAAGCCTTGTTGAGTGCCCTAACTAATTCAGAAAGACAAATGTCTTTAGACTTAAAACTACTCATGAAATCTAGAAGAAATTGGAAAATCTTTATGAAGGCGATGAATATGTCAAATGTGCCAAACTACAAAGTCTGAGAGGAAAATTTGAAAATCTAAGGATAAGTGAACATGAAAATATCACAATCTACATGGAAAAGATAAATGAACTTGTGTGTGGTATCAGGTGTGTTGGTGGAACATTGGAAGAATCAGAGATTGTGTCAAAAGTGTTTAGATCTTTACCTGATTCATACAAGAATAAGGTTGTTGCTATAGAAGAGGTCATGACCGTTTCAATAGTTACAATAGATCATTTGGTTGGCAAGCTCTCAACTTTTGAATTAAGTGAATTTGGTGACTCACTTCCTAATTTTGAATTTGCATTCAAGGCTAGTATTCATGTGAAGCAAAGATATGATCCAGATGAGAACTCTTCAAGAAGAATAATCAGATCTGAGAAGACAAGGAAGGATTTTGAAAATGGTGAAACTAAACTTGATGGTCTTGAAACCATTTTTTCCAAGAGATTACCAAGAGGATCTGGTAAGCATGAAGGAAAGTTACCATTCAAGTGTTTTAATTGTACTAAGATTGGTCATTTTGCCTCAAGGTGTCTAGAGAGGATTTCAAAGCCAAACCATAACAGATCTAGAACTCAAAAGAAATGCTACTATGTCTAAGAAACTGGAGAAGGAGTCACAAAAGATGAATCTGATCATGGAGGTTCCACTGATAATGATTGGGTGTTCATTGCTATCAAGGAGGAAGATCTGGTGCCTACTGAACCTACTAGCTATGAAAATGTGGAAAGTTCTTTGGCTACTCAGGTTGTGGAAAAGGATGAATGGGTGATTGACAGTGGATGTTCTCATCATATGACCGGTGACAAAAGTAAATTGTAAGATTTGTAAAATATGAAGGTGGACTTGTGAAGTTTGGAGACAACTCAGCTGGTAGAATTTGTGGTAGAGGTTCCATCTCTTTTGATGGTAAGAATAAAACTAATGCTGTTCTATATGTGGAAGGATTGAAGCATAATCTTCTCAGTGTTGGACAGTTGGTTGACAAAGGTTATGAGCTTTGATTTAAGGATGGAAAATGTAGAATCTTGGAAAGATCCATAATTGAGATTGCATCTGGTACTTAGACTAGAGGTAACATCTTTCATTTAAGTAGCTCTGATAAAATTTGCCTAATTGCTCAAGTTGATTAGAGTTGGCTCTAGCATAAAAGAATGTGTCATGTGAATTTTGACAATATTGTCAAGATAAGTTCCACTCAGGCTATAAGAGACATTCCAAGACTTGTAAAACCCACCAATAGTATGTGTAGAGAATGTCAATTGGGTAAACAAAGTAGAATTTCATTCAAAAGTAAAGAACAATCATCAGGTGGTTTGTTGGAACTTGTGCATACTGATCTTTGTGGTCTTGCTAGAATTGGAAGTGTGCAAGGAGAAAGATACTTTATGTTTCTGATTGATGATTACTCCCAGGTGATGTGGGTAACCTTTTTGAAAGAAAAATTAGAAGCTCTTGACAAATTCAAAGTATTCAAGGTTATGGTTGAAAATGAGGTTGGTGTGAAACTAAATGTCTGTGATATGACAAAGGTGGAGAGTTTACCTCTCGTGAGTTTGATTCATTCTATCAAAAGCAAGGGATAAAAAGATAGTTATTTGCTCCTAGGAATCCTCAGCAGAATGGAATTGTGGAGAGAAAGAACTGGACCATTCAAGAAGCATCCAGGATCATGATGATGGAAGCAAATGTTTCTCAAGTCTATTGGAGAGAAGCTATGAGTACTGATGTCTACACTCTTAACCAGGTGCAGATCAAAGGCAATTATGGTAAGACTCCCTATGAACTATGGTTTGGTCATCCTTCTACTGTAAAATATTTTAGAGTTTTTGGTAGTAAATGCTATATCAAAAGAGATGAGGATCTTGGCAAGTTTGATGCAAGAAGTGATGAAGGAATATTTCTTGGATACTCCACTCAAAGAAAGGCATACCGGTACTTTAACAAGAGATTGAAAAAGATCATTGAAAGTACTAATGTTAGAGTTGATGAAAGCAAGGAGAGACCTTCCCGGTCTTGCGGATATGATTCAGATGATCAAGATGAAATCCAAACTCAAGGAAGACAAATTCAAACTCATATCAGATCCAGCTTGATCTGGAAAACTCAGTAACTTAGGAAGATAGTGCATATTTTGAGGAATAAGCTCAAGAAACTAAAGCTCAAGTAATTCCCAAAACTCCCAGGTATGTAAGATAGAATCATCCTGAAGATTAGAAGGTGTTCAAACTAGAAGACAAATTGCTGAAAATCAGGAGGAGATTTGTTTGATTTCAAAGATTGAACCAAAATCAGTAAGTGAGGCTTTGCAATGATGAAATTTGGGTAAAAGCAATGGAAGAAGAACTGATGCAAATTGAAAAGAATCACACTTGGGATCTTGTTCCTAGACCTAAAGACAAAAATGTTATTGGAACAAAATGGGTGTTCCAAAATAAACTAAATGAAGATGGTGACGTTGTAAGAAACAAAGCAAGGTTAGTATGCAAAGGATATTCTCAAGTAGAAGGAATTGATTTTGAAGAAACTTTTGCTCTGGTGGCAAGAATAGAAGTAGTCAGATTATTTCTTGCATTTGCTGCTAACAAAGATTTCAAGGTATATCAGATAGATGTTAAGTCAACATTCCTGAATGGGGAATTAGAAGAAATCTACATTGAGCAACTGGAAGGATTTCAATTGTCTGATCAAAAAGATATGGTCTCTAGATTGAGGAAAGCCCTATATGGATTCAAGCAAGCCCCAAGAGCCTGGTATGCAAGATTAGATAAGTATCTGCTAAAATTAGGCTTTAGCAAAGGCACTGATAACAACAATCTTTACTTCAAGATTGATCATGAGCATATCCTAATTGTTGAATTATTTTTTGATGATATCATTTTTGGTGGAAATGAGAGCATGTGCAAAACATTTTCTAATCAGATGCAAAGTGAATTTGAGATGTTAATATATGGTGAAATGAACTTCTTCTTGGGTCTACAAATACTTCAATCAGATAAAGGTATCTTCATATCTCAATATAACTATGCGAGAGAGTTGTTGAAAAAGTTTGGAATGGAAGATTCAAATCTAGTGGGTACATCTATGTTAGATTAAGGACAAACAACTGTGAGGGGGGTGAATCATTTGTCCAAAACTTTCTTCCAATTAATCACTTAAATTCTTTTCTTAATTCAATAGCATAATAATAAATCAATCATGGAAATGTAATGCAACAATTCAAGAGCAGAAACACATTAACACATATGACACCAAGATTTTTGACGTGGAAAACTAGGTTAAGGGAAAAACCACGGGGTGACTAACCCAAGATTGTATTCTCTATTAGAAGAATAGAAAGAACAAAATGGCACATGCCAATTAGGGCTCACTACTCGAGTATAGTGCTCACAAGAGGTCCACTACCTATAGGAGACACACTGTCTACAGAAGAATAAGTATTACATATTTGAACTAAAGAATAGCATCTTCACCATGCTTGAGTCAGTTCCATTTAAGCTCAATACTTCTGCTCTGCCTTTTGCTTTCCTCCTCTCTACCACACTCACATCTCCACAAGATACTTTTGAAATAACTTTACAACTCCTTATTTATACAAGACATCGACTTAGGAATAATCATCCAAGTCAGCATACATTACAAAGAAAATACATAAAAGCAACATGACTAGTTACAAATAGACTTCACGCGGATCAACACACTATCGGCCACACAGATCTGAGACTTCAATATTCCTTTAGGAACATGCCATTCTTCACAGAACATCTCCAAGATCATTCGTAGGATGTGTAACTCATCTGGTCAGCCAAACTTAGGAAGAACATCATCATCTGGAAGTAAATCTTCAATTACAAGCTCAATCTTCAATGCAAACCACCAACATGAATTAGACACCATCCAAAGACCTCCACAAGCTTCCCTGAATCACCAAGAACATCCACACTACTTCTGCTTACTGAAATCATTCTCTCCTTCATCCAGACCTCAAGAACATAGTTTGTCATCACTGTCATATTGGAATAGAAGCTTGTGTATCTCCAAACCATGAACCAATTGAGTTGTCACTTCACATTGACTTCCTAAACACTCCACCAAATCCGCATAACAGGATATTGCATTTCTGGATCTCACTAGACCTATCTATATCACTCTATCACTTCTAAACATCTGCTAGAACTAGTTTTACTTAAGTGGTCATAAGTTATTCAGATCTTCATGTGGACCTCTGAGATCTTTGCTGGATCATCTTAAGACAAATATATATAAACTATTTGTAGCACATCCTCTGATCTTCATCTTAGCTAGGATCTTTGCCTCACTGTCTTCACTATTCTTCTCTGTTCCTAATTAGGACTAATTTTCTCAATATCTTCAGCACATAGCTCATCCAATCCTTATCATCAATGTAACAAGAGTATGTTGACATCAATGACAACACTGGTTAAGCCCATACTTTCAACAATCTCCTACTTTGTCATTGATGGCAACTCATGATGTGAAAAACTATTTTAACCATCAAGATGAGAAGTTCTCCTTAGTGACATAACTCCCCCTATCAACAATAACCATTCACATGTCTTCTCTTCCTTTCCTGCTCCCCCTTTCATCAGCAACCACTTGTTTTTCACATGTCTTCTCTCCCCCTTTGACATCAATGGCAAAGGGCACATACTTGCATCAATTCAGAATCATACTAGCTGCTCCCCCTAAGTAGCAGGTTCCCATCATCAATCTAGACTAAAAGGTATGACCATGAGATCCACCAGACTGATGCACATCAGTGCACCTTAATTCAGAACTAGAGGTGTAATAACCCCTAACTTCTCCCTGAGATACTCAGAAGAGTCCTTAGGTAGAGGTTTAGTAAAAATGTCTGCAATATGATCCTTGGAAGACACAAACTCCAATCTAACTTCATTCTTGTTCACTTGCTCTCTCAAAAAGTGAAACTTGATGGATATATGTTTAGTCTTTGAATGCAACACCGGATTCTTTGATCTATTTATCGCACTTGAATTATCACAGAAGATTGTGATAGGTTCTTCATACTCTAATCTAATATCTCCTAGCATTTGCTTCATCCACAATACTTGAGTGCAACTACCTGCCATTGCAATATATTCTGCTTCTGCAGTGGATAGAGATATTGCCTCTTGTTTCTTGCTCAACCAAGAAACCAGTCTCTTCCCCAAAAAGAATGCTCCACCACTGGTACTCTTCTAGTCATCCACATCTCCTACCCAATCCACATCTGTATATGCATGAAGAGAGAAATTATGATCTCTAGGATACCACAAACCATACTCAACTGTCCCCTTTATATATCTAAAAATCCTCTTGATTGCCATGACATGAGATTCTCTAGGATCAACTTGGAATCTAGAAACAAGACCAACTGCATTCATAATATCAGGTCTAGTTTGAGTGAGATAAAATAGTCCTCCAATCATTGACCTATACTTTTTCTGATCAGCCTTAGGAGAGTCATCATCTTTGCTCAATTTACATCTGGTTGCCATGGGAGTATTCATTAGTTTTGAGTCTTCCATCCCAAATTTCTTCAACAATTCTTTCACATATTTGGTCTGAGAAATGAAGATTCCTTTCTTTGTTTAAGTGATTTGCAGACCCAAGAAGAAATTCATTTTCCCAAACATGGACATCTCAAATTCACTTTTCATTTTATTTGCAAAGGTTTTGTATATACTATCTCTTCCTCCAAAAATGATATCATCAACAAACACTTCAACAATCAAGATATTTTCATGATCAATTTTGAAATACAAATTACTATCAGCAGTACCTTTGTTGAAACCAATCTTCAAAAGATGCTTATGCAATCTCTCATACCAAGCTCTTGGGGCTTGCTTGAGTCCATACAGTGCTTTCTTCAATTTGCAAACCATATCACCATGATTAGACAATTGAAATCCATCTAGTTGCTCAATGTAAACTTCTTCTTCCAGGTCACCATTCAGGAAGGCAGACTTGACATCCATCTGATATACTTTGAAATCCTTGAAGGCAGCAAAAGCAAGAAATAATCTAACTGCTTCAATTATTGCCACCGGAGCAAAAGTTTCTTCAAAATCAACTCCTTCTACTTGGGAGTAACCCTTGCAAACCAATCTGGCTTTGTTTCTGACTACTTCACCATCTTCATTCAGTTTATTCCAGAAAACCCATTTGGTTCCAATCACATTCTTGTTTTTAGGTCTGGGAACAAGATCCCAAGTGTGATTTTTCTCAATTTGCATCAGCTCTTCCTCCATTGCTTTAGTCCAGTTTACATCATTGCAAGCTTCATTCACTATCTTAGGTTCAATATTTGAAATTAGACAACATTCTTTTGAATCTTGAGCAATCCTTCTTCTTGTTTGTACACCTTTGCTTTTATCACCTATGATCTGATCTTCAGAGTGACTCAGTCTTACATACCTAGGAACTTTGGGAGTTTCTTCCAATTCTAATTCTTGAACAGGTTCATTCAAACTTATCTCTTCTTCCTGATTTACCAAATCAGTCTTAATCTGTATTTCAGAGGGACCTTGGACTTCTTGAACAAAAACATCATTTTGATCATCTTCATCGTATTCATAAAACCTTGAGGGTTCTTCAATACCTTCATCAACCTTCACATTTGTACTTTCTACAATCTTCCTTAATCTCTTGTTATAACACTGGTATGCTTTGCTTTGAGTAGAATAACCCAAGAATATTCCTTCATCACTTCTAGCATCAAATTTTCCTAGATCTTCATCTCTTTTAATGTAGCATTTGCTACCAAAGACTCTAAAATACCTCACAGTGGGAGTGATGCCAAACCAAAGTTCATAAGGAGTTTTACCGGTATTGCTTCTGATTTGTACTTGATTGAGAGTATAGACTACAGTGCTTACAAATTCTCTCCAATAGATCTAAGGAACATTTTCTTCCATCATCATGGTTCTAGATGCTTCCTGGATGGTCTGATTCTTTCTCTCCACTACTCCATTTTTTTGTGGAGTCCTAGGAGCAGACAACTATCTTTTTATTCTATGTTTCTCACAAAATTTTATGAACTCATCGGATGTGAATTCTCCACCTCTATCAAACCTTAGATATTTTAATTTTAATCCAATTTCATTCTCTACCATAGCTTTGAATATTTTGAATTTCTCAAGAGCTTCTGATTTCTCTTTCAGAAAAGTCACCCACATCATCCGGGAATGATCATCAATTAATAACATGAAGTATCTATCACCTTGCACACTCCTTATTCTTGTTGGACTACATAAATCAGTATGAACTAAGTCCAATAATCTGGTAGAAGATTGTTCTTTACTTTTGAAAGTGACTCTTCTCTGCTTACCCAACTAACATTCTTTGCACAAACTATTAGTAGGTTTCACCAGTCTTGGAAGATCTCTTATAGCCTGAGTGTTGCTTATCTTGATGATATTATCAAAATTCACATGACACATTCTCCTATGCCACAACCAACTTTGATCAATTTAAACAAATAAACAACTTTTACCAATACCAACCAAGTGGAAGATATTACCTTTAGTTTGAGTACCAGATGCAATCTTTGTTCCAGAACTTTCAAAGATCTTGCATTTTCCATTTTTGAATCAGAGATCATAGCCTTTGTCCACCAACTATCCAACACTGAGAAGATTGTACTTTAGGCCTTCAACATACAGTACATTACTGGTTTTGTTCTTTCCATCAAAAGAAATAGTTCCTCTACCTTTGATTCTGCCAGCAGAATTATCACCAAATTTTACCACTCCTCCTTCATACCTTTCCAAATCTATGAATTTATTTTTGTCACCTGTCATATGGTGAGAGCATCCACTGTCAATGACCCAATCGTCCTTTTCTTCAACTTGGGCAGCCAGAGTTCTTTCTACAATTTTATGATTAACAAATTTAGAGGGTATTGGATATTCTTCTTTGATGGCAATAAACACCCAGTCACTTCCGGATTTGTTTCATGTTTCTAATTCATCATCTATTACTCCATCATCATCATCTTCATGAACATAGTAACATTTCTTTTGGAACCTTGATCTATTAGGATCTAGCCTTGAAAATCTTTCCGGACACCTTGAGCCAAAATGACCAATCTTATTGTAGTTAAAACACTTAAAAGGTAATTTCCCTTCATACTTACTGGATCCTCTTGGCAGTCTTTTTGCAATAAGGGCTTCAAGTTGAGAAACTTCTGCTTCATCTTCTTCTAGGTCTTTTCTTGCTTTCTCATACCATGATAGTTTCTTTGAAGAGTTCTCTCCCAGATTAAACTTTTGTTTTCCTTTAACAGAGGCACTAGCTTTGAATGCAAATTCAATCTTGGGGGGGGCATCTCCAAATTTAGTCAATTCAAATGTAGCTAATTTACCAACCAATTAGTCTCTTGTGATACTTGAAATAGATCTAAATTCTTCAATAGCAGCAACCTTATACTTGTAAGAATCAGGAAGGGACCTGAGAACTTTACCAATAATCTCATCTTCATCCAAGACTCCACCAGCACATCTAATACTACAAACAAGCTCATTTACTCTTGGCATAAATGTAGTGATATTTTCATCTTCTCTCATCTTTAGATTTTCAAATCTTCCTTTCAGACTTTGTAGCTTGGCACATTTAACATACTTGTCTCCTTCATGCAGAAGTTCCAGTTTTTCCCAAATCTCAAAAGCAGTTTATAGGTTAACAACATTTGTCAGCTCTGAATTAGACAAGGCACTTAGAAGAGCTTCTTTAGTCCGCAGATTGTTTTCAACATCTTTGATTTCATCTACAGATTTCAGACCATTTTGTGGAGGAGTATACTTCTTTGAAGCCATGATCCAATACTGCATTCCCATACATTGCAAGTGACATTCCATGTGACTTTTCCAAAGAGTGAAATTGGTTTCATCAAACCTCAGACTATCCTTCTTGTAGGATGACATCTTGGATCTCCTCAAGCGGTTAAGCTCTTTTAGAGGAACTTATCTTTGATACCAATTGTTAGATTAAAGACAAACAACTGAGAAGGGGGGTGAATCAGTTGTCTAAAACTTTCTTCCAATTAATCACTTAAATTCATTTCTTAATTCAGCAGCATAATAATAAATCAATCATGGAAATGTAATGCAACAATTCAAGAGCAGAAACACATTAACACATATGACACCAAGATTTTTGACGTGGAAAACTAGGTTAAGGAAAAAATCACGGGGTGACTAACCCAAGATTGTATTATCTATTAGAAGAATAGAAAGAACAAAATGGCACATGCCAATTAGGGCTCACTGCCTAAGCACACTACTCACAAGAGGCCCACTACCTACAAGAGACACACTGTCTACAAAAGAATAAGTATTACATACTTGAACTGAGAATAGCATCTTCACCATGCTTGAGTGAGTTCCATTTAAGCTCAATACTTCTGCTCTGCCTTTCACTTTCCTCCTCTCTACCACACTCACATCTCCACAAGATACTTTTGAAATGACTTTACAACTCCTTATTTATACAAGACATCGACTTAGCAATAATCATCCAAGTCAGTATACATTACAGAGCAAATACATAAAAGCAACATGACTAGTTACAAATAGACTCCACGTAGATCAACACACTATCAGCCACATAGATTTGAGACTTCAATATTCCTTTAGGAACATGTCATTCTTCACATAACTTCTCCAAGATCATTCACAAGATGTGTAACTCATCCAGTCAGCCAGACTTAGGAAGAACATCATCATTTGGAAGTAAATCTTCAATTATGAGCTCAATCTTCAATGTGGACCACCAACATGAATTGGACACAATCCAAAGACCTCCACAAGCTTGCCTAAATCACCAAGAACATCCACACTACTTTTGCTTACTGAAATCATTCTCTCCTTCATTTAGAACCTTAAGAACACAGTCTGTCATCATTGTCATATTGGAATAGATGCTTGTGGATCTCCAAACCATGAACCAATTAAGTTGTCACTTCACATTGACTTCCTAAACACTCCACCAAATCCGCATAACAGGATATTGCATTTTTGGATCTCACCGGACCTATCTATATCACTCTGTCACCTTTGAACATCTGCCAAAACTGGTTTTACTTAAGTGGTCATAACTTATTCAGATCTTCATGTGGACCTCTGAGATCTTTGCTAGATTATCTTAAGACACATATATAGAAATGCTTTGTAGCACTTCCTCTGATCTTCATCTTAGCTGGGATCTTTGCCTCACTGTCTTCACTGTTCTTCTCTATTCCTGATTAGGACTAATTTTCTCAATATCCTCAGCACACAACTCATCCAATCCTTATCATCAATGCAACAAGAGTATGTTGACATCAATGACAACACTGGTTAGGCCCATACTTGCAACAACCTATGGTAACCGGGTGCAAGTTGAGGAAAGATGATGACTCCCCTAAAGCAAATCAGAAAAGGTACAGATCAATGATTGGAGGACTACTATATCTGACTCAGACTAGACCTGATATTATGAATACAGTTGAACTTGTTGCTAGATTTCAAGCTGATCCTAAAGAATCCCATGTGGTAGCAGTTAAGAGAATTTTTAGATATCTCAAGGCAACAATTGACTATGGCTTGTGGTATCCAAAGGACAATGACTTCACTCTTCTTACATATAATGATGATAATTGGGCAGGAGATGTGGATGACAGGAAAAGTACTAGTGATGGTGCATTTTTCTTGGGAAGAAGATTGGTTTCTTGGTTGAGCAAAAAACAAGAGGCAATATCTCTGTCTACTGCAGAAGCAGTGTACATAGCAAGATCAAGTAATTGCACTCAAGTTTTGTGGATGAAGCAAATGTTGAAGGATATCAGAGTTGTATTTGAGGAGCCTATTACAATCTTCTATGATAATTCAAGTACAATTAATATCTCCAAGAATCTGGTGTTGCATTCAAAGAAAAAACACATATCCATCAAGTTTCATTTCTTGAGGGAGAAAGTTAATGATAATGAAGTTAGATTGGAGTTTGTCTCTTCAAAGGATCAAATTGTAGATATATTCACCAAGCCTCTGCCTAAGGATACTTTTGAGTATATTAGAGAGAAGTTAGGGGTTATTGCCCCTCCTAATCAGAACTAAAGATGCACTAGGATGCATCAATCATGTAGAACACACATTCATCTTGTGATCTGGATTGGTGATAAGAAGATACTACTCAGGGGATTAGTCAGTATACAAGTTAATTAAAACACTAAAGGGGGAGAAAAGATTGCAAATATGTACCCTTTTCCATTGATGTCAAAGGGGGAGAGAAGTCATGTGAAAAACTAGTTGCTGATGAAAGGGGGAGCAGTGAAGAAAGTGGTTGCAAAAGTGATAAGAGAAAGGGGGAGAAGTTCTTGTCTTGATGGTTGAATCAGTTTTTCACATCATATGTTTCCATCAATGACAAAGGGGGATATTTTTGCAAATATGGGCCTAAGCAGTGTTGTCAATGATGTCAACATACTCTTGTTGCATTGATGTCAACTGTATCTTATTTTACTGCTTGTTTAGAAGACTGGAATGTTGAGGATATTGAGAAAATTAATGAAGATCAATGTATGTGGACCACATGGTTGTATAGAGAATTGTATGAAGAAACTCCAGTCAAGATTTGAGAGATCCACATGAAGATTTGAAGAAGATATGACCATCTAAGTACAATCAAGTTTTACTATGTTCAGAGGAGATAGGGTGATAGTAAATTGGTCTGGATTTCTCTACATTGCAAAATTATGATCTGCGGATCTGCAGACATGTTTGGGAAGTCACTGTGTATCATCAACTCAAGTGGTTCGTGGTTTGGAGGTCCACAAGTAATCTTTCTAGTATGATAGTCATGACAGATAGTGTTCTTGAGGTTCCGGATGAAGGTATGGGTCATTCTGATGATTTGGAGGAGTGCAAATTATTTTGTTGATTTCAGTGTGCTTGTGGAGGTCTCTCGATTGGGTAACTACTATATTGGAGGTCCACATTAAAGACTAAGCTTGTTTGTGAAGATTTACTTGTTAATGTTGATGTTCTTCCCAGTCTTGGCCGACTGGATGATTCAAGTGTGTTGTGAATGGTCAAAGAGCATTTATATGGAGTGTGACATGTTGTTGGAGGAAGATCTAAGTCTTAGCTATGTTTGGTCGACAACATAATGATCCACATTAAGTTTGGTTGACCTTGATGTTCATTCCAAGGCTGATGAAGTATATAAATATGTGTTGATGAGTTGTGGAAAATTATCCTTATGCGAAAATGATTATATCATAAGAAAGGTTTAGAAGTAGAGCAGAGAGGAAGAAGTGTAGAGGATCAAGAACTATAAATGATGAAGATATAGCGAGCAAGTTGTGAAGGAGTAGAGTAGAAATTGTGAGATTTCAAAGGGACTAAACCAGGCACGAACATATGCTATCTCTTAGTTCATTATCTCTGTAATAAATTCAATTCTTGTAGGCAGTGAGCTTTTTGTAGGTAATGAGCCTCTTTTTGAACAATGAGCTCTAGGTAGTGTACCCGAAGGCATGTGCCTTCTATTTTCTTAAAGTACATTTAACAAGGTACAAATCTTTGTGGGTTAACCCCCACCCTAGTTTTCCCTTAACCAGGATTCCACGTAAAAATCTTGGTGTTATGTGTGTTAATTTGTTTCTACTCATGTATTGATGAATCATGCATTAAATGTTTATACCATTAATCAGTTTTGAATGATAAAGAAGGATAAATTGATGTTAGAAGAAAAAGATAGGGACAACTGATTCACCCCCCCTCTTAGTTGTCTGAACTAATTCTAACAGTCTTACATACTCATACACTATACTATCACGAAATATAGACATAAATTGATACATTGGAATCTTTTGAATAACATATTCACACGTCTTTGCTTCTTTACCATCTTTTGTATTGCATGCCACTATTTTATACTTGCTAAACTCTACTAGTTCATTTCCAACCGCATGTGTTCTTTCCATATGTTCACATATTTGTATACGTTGCAAGCCATCGCAATGCTAATATGTGCTATCCAAGCATAATTTCCTATAGAATATTTGACCTTCTTCTCTATCACATAAAATTATTGATATGAAGTCTCTTGAAGTAGTTGGTGGGGCACGTATGCTAAAATCCTACAAAACATTGTTAGTATGGAAATCTAAACATATAGACTGATAAACATCAAAATGGTTAGAAAATTCAATATGTAATCTACAACAACAAGTAGTGCGTGTGTGATTTATTTTGACAAAAAAAGGTTTTAGCATTTCAAAATATCTTTGAGAAATTTTAATTTGAGGATGCTTCTCTAGAAATCTACCAAAAAAATGTGTTGGAGTCATATCCAAAAAATGCTTTGGAAGTGGATCATGGTTTTGACTGCTGATTCTCCTTCTTACCACATCCCTTTGATCTAGAGATACCCTTGTGTAATTCTTCCAAAAGTCTTCAATTAGTGACCTCAAAGCTTCAACAACAACTTTGTCTTTCCATGGGAGTCTCCTAGAGAATGCCCAAAATTCATTAGTGTTTGGATCCTCAACTCTTTGACGTCTTCCAATGGCTCTCATTAGAGTTTTTTAATTTATTTTTAATGCTTGACTTGTCTTTCTAATGAGGCAAACTTTTTTTGTTTGTTGGCTTACAATTGTCGATGTAATGACATGTCGTGTGACATTACTATCCTTGGTACGTGAGATGGAACCCACATTCTCATACGCACTCATTAGATTCTTGATAATTAATTTTTCACTTGTGGCATTCGATGTTCTTAGGAAAAGAATCTTCATAGTGGGCCTAAATTTGAGATTTCTCATCAATTCAACAAAGAGTTGACATCTTCCAATTTGATTTAAATTCTCAAAGAATAATTTCCAAATCTTATTCACATATCTTTGACAAGTGTACATGGGAATCTTATCCTACATGGGCTCCAATACATTCTCATCAAATATCAATTAGAAACTTAGGCTTCCTATGCAAAATTCTACGAGGCATTTTAAGTAGACTCAACATTAGGAATTTCTTCAATATTTACTTGAGATGGGATGGATTATGTACCTTCGATTGGAGGTGATAAGGATGAAAATGAGGTACCTTCAACTTGATGTGTGAATGATGGCATGCCACCAACTTGAGAAGAAAATGCATATGTACCTTCTACTTCACCTGTGAAAGATGGAGTGTCTCCAATTTGAGAAGATAATGTTGGTGTTCCTTCAACTTGACCTATGGATGATGGAGTGCCTCCAACTTGGAGATTCACTTTCCTCATTGCATGGAGGTTTGGTATTCATTCCCTTTGTGCCACCAATTTGATATCTCTCTTAGCTTCATTCGACGTGTCATGTTCCTCTTCAATTGGCAATGGTGGAATGTCTTCTTGTATTGTTGAAAATTTTCTACTTTCCCAAATTCACCTCATTCTTTCTCTTTTCCTCTCATTCTCAGCTTCACGCTCTTCTGGTGTTAGAATCTTTGATCATTTCCTTGGTAGGATGATGATTTCTACAAGCATGATGAATAAGACAATGATAATTAGAAATTTTATAATGACAATGAATAGCACAATTAGAATGAATAACAAGGTTCTACAAACTTCTGAATAAGACACCTCATATCAAGATAACTTGAACATACATAATTCATGGAGTATGCATTTGAAAACACATATAAGTCATGTAGTATACACTTGAGCATACAAAGTCATGGAGTATACACTCAAATACTCGAATTTATAAATGATGCACAAACAACACTTTTAGACTTAGATTTGATGAACTTCCAATTGTTGCCCCAACACTGTCATGCACAATCATTTTGGGAGAGTCATAATAAAACTTGTCTAACCCTTGAAGAATGCTCTAAAATCCTTTGTTTAGGTCTATAGGACCTTCTAAGACCCATTCCCAACAAGGAATATGCACAACCAACACTTTTAGACTTAGATTTGATGAACTTCCAATTGTTACCCCAACACTGTCATGCACAATCATTTAGGATAGTCATCACACTTTGTCAAATAATGGCCAAGAAAGCTTCAAAACTCCTTGACCAGGTCAGAAAGTCATGATATACACTTGAATACATGTCATAGAGTATACACTCGAATACAAATACAAAGTCATAGAGTATACACTTGAATACCTAATCATGAAGTATACACCTGAATGGAAAGAAGACATTTAGGGCAGAAATCTAATACACTTGAATTATGTGATGTCAAACAAGGTATATTGATCACCAACTTCCAAACAAATCAACTTGCAAGTCCTAAGAACTCTATGATCATTGATGTTCTTCAATAGCTCCTTTATGCCTACTAGCCCTCCAAAAGGGGTCTTTTGAACATAACTTTCAAACAAGGACTAAAACCTAGAACTTATTCACTATTTTGAATACCCATTAAGGAGTTACTTAACATATCTCACTTCCACATAGGGTTGTGTTAGAACTTCATGTCCCAAAATTGACTGTTCCTGTTGCTACAAAGGGGCAATTAGCCTTATTTTCCAAAGCAAGTACTCAAAATCCTTCACCCAAACTTCCCACACCTATTCTATCACCCTTGTTAGGTTTCCAATACACAAAATCAACAATTTTTGGTCAAATATAGGCCTTCTACATTACCTAACCATCATACCCTTACTCTAGGCCTATTTTAGGCTAGTTTCCATGAGGGTTTATTGAAAATCTATCTTCTACACCCTGCCACACCTTACCAATGGTTCAAACACCTTAGGTAAGACTTAAAAATGCTTCTGAAACTCTCCTTTATCCCTTGTCAACACTATTTCATCAAACTCTCACTCAAGACCACCATTCTCAAGCCAAATTTCACACAAAACCCTTGGGGTAGCCTCCAAACCCCACCAAATCACCTTCTCTACTCCTAAAACCCAATACTACATCTAATACCATCTAATTGGACCCATACCACCAAGTTACAAGAGCCACAGTAAGTGGAATGGTTCATTATAACATTCTATGTAATCAAATTCCTCAAAAATAATTTTCCTAGGCTACTACAAAAAAATGACTCAAACTACCATCAAATTCAATTTGAAAAGATCAAACCATGTTTAAATTAATGTTAACTCAGACCTCTACCAAGTTCATAAGGTTTTAGAACATTTAGCCCCTATACGGAACCGTACTAGGTCTGGGAACAGTCAATTTGCAGAGAAAAATATAGAAAATAGGGGTCTTTGTTATTGATATTCACTTCAAAACATTCTTCCTCCCATACAACGAGTTCTTCCACATATATATATGTTTTCCTTCCAAAGACCAACCACCTAAACTAACTAAAATGACCATTGGTATTCCATAGTATGTCTTTGCACTTCTTACATAGCATTTTTTGACAACATTACAAATATGACACTTTCTTTGTAATAATAAAACCCCATGACTCAAATTGCATTTGAAGTGGTCTATTATGACCTTATTCAATGACAAAAGACTCAAAATCTCCTATAACCTAACACTTGACTAACATTAAGACATTATTTACAAACTTTGCACAAGATAAACTTGGTGCCCCTGCACCATTATGGACTATGAATCTTATGAAGGAGAAAGTTGGGAAGGTTTCCAAAATACTCTAATACTATGATAGTCATAGTGGACTGATGTACATAAATAGTTTTGTTCCTTCAATACTATCACGAGTATTTCCATAAAGGAAAAAAGGGTTGCCAAGAGACTTCAAAACTATTTGAAACCATAAGGTGTTGAGAGATCACTATTTAAAGGTATATTTCTAATACTAAGCCTCCCTTTGACCCTATCAACTCTTAAGAACATCACCTTGACTGCTCTTGACTGTCTTGTCCCTTGAAGGCCATTGTTTGGACTCTTATATGAGTATTAAATCATTATTTTAGGTTTGGAAATCATGAATTGTATGGTTAATTTTTTGCATATATGAGTTGTATGGAGGTGATTTTGAAGGATGAAAAAATGAATGCCATTGAAGGGGACTGTTAATCAACATAAATTGACTATCCTAATAGTCTTAAACCAGTCCAAAAACTTTGTGATAGTCAAAATAATATTAACCCTTGAAGATAACCTTCTGGATACTCGTGACAAAAGATCAAAGACATCTTAAGTAATGCATATAAATTAAAAACAACTTCATGATGGTCATGAGTATGATAGTTGACTATTATATAGACTTGTGATTGTCCTACAGTCATGAAAACCTCCTTTTTAGTGTTTTATCTCCTTATAACTCACTTTGTATCATCTTGTGTCATGCTTCTTGTATGTCCATATATTTGTAGATAACTCTCTTTTCTAAAATTTTGTTATGTTGATGAAGTATAATACATAATCTCCATCATATTTTTTAAGGATTGAGTGGTATCAAAGTGAGTTGTAACAATTTTTCATATAGGTTGTGGTTCTCATTTCCTCCATTTTTGTAAGAAAACTATCATTTCATGCTTTGGTGAGATGTTAAGCCTAATGCAAAGTGTTGTTTTTAGTATAGGGGAGGGCTGCATATAGGGTATTTGTGAAGTTACCAATGGCAACAAATTTACCACCTATCTATTCTTAACTAATCCATGATTGCAAATGGATGTATTTTGGCTTATATTGACTAAAAGTTCAACTTATTTATGTATTTTGGCTTCTATTGACTAAACGTTCCACATACTCCAACCTTCTCCAAGAGAATTCATACTATGAAACATGAATGGAGAAGTTATCAAAAGGACACCTAACAATTATGTCTAAATGATCAATAGAGACAAGTAGGATTGTCATAATAGGGGGCATAGGATAGTCTAAGATGCAAGCCATTGCATGGTTCTATTAAATGAATTGAATTATGCATGTATTAAGGAGTAAATCCTTCTATATCATCCTAGGCCAAAAATTAAGAGTCTTCCAAAATCAATTTTGGCTCCATTGATCATGAATATGAGTATGACAAACAATTGTTCACTAAAATTATTTTATAAAGTATTTGATAATGTTTTTCTCTTGTATAGCTGAAAATAGGTGAAATGAAGGCATGAAGGTCTGAAACAAGGTGGAAACATGAGGAATTTGGAGTCTCTTTGACTAAGCTAACTGATATACCTAGACACATATATATCTTAGAACATAAAGAACATAAAAAACATAAAGACATAAAGACATAAAGACATTTAAAGACATAAAGAACATCAAAACATATATATGTGAATTAAAATGGACATAAATTGAACATACCTTAGAATACCCCTATTGTAGTTGACCAATTCTCTAATAGATGGCTTCAAAATCCTCAAATTCTTCTTTTTCGCAAGTTTGATTATGAATTCTATATAATTCTAGAATAGGATTAGTGAAATTTATGGAAAAAACAAACATATATCATCAAATTCAATCTATATATCAATGGTAATTATCTTTGAAACAATATCACACATGAAACATGAAACTTTTAGTTTAAATAATCAAAATTTTCTCCAAAAACATGTTAAACTAGTTCTTCTACGTTGAAAAAATAAAAAAAGGTGGTGGATTGATATAAAAATGATTCTCAATTAGTCAAACAACATGAAAAGCATTTTATTATTTGATATACTCTTGAAAAGAAGGAATAACAATCATGTGCGGTCTGAAACACGGATCCCACATGCTTTTTTACCATTTTCCATGCTTCCCAAAATGCGCTTGCGTTATAACACGAGAATGTTCTGGGAAGCATGAAAACATAAAGGTTCATGCATGCAAAAATCATAACCTTCTAAATGTTGGTGCCAAAATCATGGTCTAGGATGCCATGCTCTCACATAAAATATATTGTAACTATGCATGTAGTGCATCAAGTAGGTAATCAAGTGACGGTCCAAGAGTATCCCTAGACTCAAATATCCATGTGGTTCATGAAATAGAAGTTTTTAAAACAAGGAGGGACAAATGTAACCTTGTATCTACATGGGAGAGTCTCTCTCTCTCTCTCTCTCTCTTCATTTCTCTATCCTATATATAGAGAGGGATCAGGAGACATGGAGAGATAGAGAGGGACATGGAGATAGAGAGGATAGGTGGAGATAGAGACGGGGAGAGGGAGAGATGGGGATTGAGATAGAGAAAGGGGTATATAGAGGGAGAAAGATAGAGATACATATATAGAGAGGGGAGATATAGGGAGATAGATCTAGCAAGGGAGAGATAGATAGGGAAATATAGAGAGGTAGAGAGGGGTATATTAAGAGATGTGGTTATGAGGATAGATAGCTTGATAGGGAAAGAGATCAATAGATGCCTAGAGATGTATAGGGAGAGAGATTTCAAGAGGTAGAGGGATTGGGAGAGAGATAGAGAGGAGGAGAGAGAGTGGTGCAGGAGCACCTACCTGACAGCTGGCCTCCATGAGGCAGTTAGTTTGTTATAGGTCTGGTTAATGTTTCCAAGAAGGTCTGATAAGACCAATGCATGTAATAAGGTCATGTTGACCATACTTTACTATTTTTAGCTAGGTTGTTAGGACAGCTGTTATGCTGTATGTCCGGTTGGACCTCCCAGCCACCTGGAGAGATTTCCCAGCCGCTTGGAGTCGAGTGGTAGTACTCGCAGGAGATCCTATTTATGCATTAGGATCGGTTGATTTTAGACATTGCATTAAGAAGTTAGATTGCAGAGTGAGACAGAATACTATATTTGCATCTTTTGAAATCAATAAAGAGATCCTGTTGTGTCAACTCTCTATTTGGATTCCATTGTGTGATCGATTTGCTGTTTTGGTGGTTACATGGATTCGCTGATCCATTCCACCGGTTGATTCGTCGAATCGGTGGAATGGCTATGTACAGTAGGTTAGGATTTAGGTTGCATTTCGTGTTTGTTTGCATGCAGGTGTGCAGGATTGTCGTCGAGATGTGTTGAGAACCCTAGCATGGGTATGTGCTAGGTCATACTGATAGTTCGAGTCTGGAAGATCACCCTGAAAGTAGATCGGGTCACCCCAGGAGGTTCGATGGATTGAAAATTTGCTAAGGTTGGAAGTTCGTCACAACGGCATCATTAGGATATTTCTGTGTATATCCTGCAGTTACTTCGGGCGTCATCCGAGTAGATGGAGGTGAGCATGATGTGATCGTTTGAATAAGGTGAATGCGTTTTGGGGTGATCATCATCAGGTGTTGCCGAGGAGGAGTGTATCGGCATAAGGTAGAAGATCGGGTTGATAAAACCATCGCGGGCCGATAATGTTAAGTTTGGCCGACAGCAGGATATTGGAGGAGCTGCAAGTGACGTCATCGTCATCAGGATAATCGTCATCAGGATATTGGGGTGACGTAAGCATCAAAGGAAAGGTGCATGAGGTTGTCGTCATCAGGATATATGGAGGGAACCAGATATTTTATATCCTGCTGATGAACATGATGTTGAACATCATGATGATGAAGAAAGAGGTTGGCGGTAAGATGAACAGTGAACATCAGGAGGATGTTTGCGCTTGCCGAATGTGATGATGCTGCCGATAGCCGGATATGATGATGCTGCTGACAGGAGAAAGGGTGAGGGTTTGTTTGCAGGAGGATATCGGTCGGCAGAGAAAATATGATGATGATGAAGGGTTGCGGACATACATGCTGTATGTCAAGGTTTTAGTGTGGATGCCTCTGCATCATAGTGGTATCAGAGCTCAGCAAAAGGTCTGGGCTGTTGTGTGTTGATTCTGTCACCGAAAGGGCAGAGGTAGAGTTGATTCTGTCACTGAAAGGACAGAGGTAGAGGAGTGAGAGGTTGACAAAATGCCTCCGAAAGGTACTGGTACTGCAAGGGAATTGCAGGAGATGAAAGAAAAACACGCCAGAGAGATGAGGAAGATGAAGGAGCTTGCTAAAGCACTTCAAGCCAGGCTTGTAGTCCTGGAAAAGAACAAAAAGAGGGAAGTGGACGACAGTGAATCAGAAGAGGATGAAGATACTGTTGAAGAGTATGAAGAGGTAGCTGAAGATCTGGATGCTGAAGACCAGAGATTTGCAAAACTGTTAAAGGCAGTGCAGAGTGATAAACCTAAGGTAAAGGTTGATGTTTCCAAGTATAATGGAAGTTTGAATGAAGATGAGTTGCTGGATTGGATTGCTGCACTTGATAATCACTTTGAATGTGAAGATGTTGCTGAGGATCAGAAGGTAAAGATTGCAAAGACCAAGTTAGGAGGTCATGCTTTGGTATGGTGGGATTATGTACAATCTGAGAGAAGGAAACAAGGAAAGTCAAAGATCACTTCATGGGATAAAATGGTAGCAAGGATCAAAGGTAAATTCTTGCCTAAGGATTATGAAATTCAGATGTTTAAGAAGCTGCAATTTTTAAGGCAGAAGGAAATGGATGTGAAGGCATATACTGAGGAGTTTTATAAGTTGAGTATGAGATCTGGTCATCATGAGAATGAGGTAGAAAAGGTGGCTAGGTACTTGGCTGGTTTGAGATTGAACATACTGGATGAGTTAGTTTTAGCTAACCCTAAGAGTGTGGAGGATTGTTACCAAATGGCAATCAGGATTGAAGAAAAGATGAATAGGGGACAAGATAAGTCCATGAGAGGAAGAGGAAACAATATGAGGGGAAGAGGATTAGCCCCTACAACAAGGCAAACTAATGAAGGTCAAGAAGACACTGGTAAAGGACAGGGACAGTCTGATTTCAGAGGTGGATGGAAAGGTAATAGAGGCAGATTTGGAGGTGGTAGAGGTTCTACTACATTTTCAGGAAAGTGTTACACCTGTAGTGAGTTTGGTCATCCATTTTTCAAATGTCCAGAAAACAAAGGTTCATCATCCAGAAATGATAGAACGAATGACAAGCAAGTACAACTTTTGCAAGAAGAGAAAGTAGAGCAAAGTGTGCAGAGTTCAAACACTTATCAAGAAGATAGAGTTCTTGACGGTTATGGATATCCTGAGGAGGGAGAAGCATTGATGCTAAGGAGAATTAGTTTGTAGGCATCAAAGGCTATGATGCAAAGGAGAGCTCTTTTCAAGACCACATGCAAGAGCAAAGGTAAAGTATGTAAGGTTGTCACTGATACTGGTTCAACAGACAACATGGTATCTCAGGAAATGGTGGATAAACTGAATTTGGAAAGGATTCCACACCAACACCCTTACAAGGCATCTTGGGTGAGTGATAGTCAATCACTTTTTGTCTATGAACAGGCATATGTTGATTTTCAGATTGGAGCATATCATGATAGAGTTTTGTGTGACATTTTGCCCATGGAATGTTGTCACCTACTGTTGGGTAGGCCATGGCAATTTGATAGGAGGGTACTGTATGATGGGTATGCTAATACCTACACCATCAAGAAAGATGGGAAGACTATTATGTTGATGCCATTGCAGGAAAATGCTGCAGCACAGGGGGCAACCCAAATCATTTTAGTGGGAAAGAAGGAATTTGTGCAGAAGCCTATAGGAGCAGGCATAAAGGCAGTTGAGGACACTGCAGGGAAAGAAGTTGTTAAGGACAACAGGTTGAAGAAAGTTTCAGTTTTGACTGACAGAGGTCAGCAGCAGGTTCAAAAACAGGTTTACAAACAACCACCAGTTGAGAGGAATGACAAGGATGTTGTCATAGTTGGGACTATTGTTTGTCCTATAAAGGTTGAAAGGAAGATAGAGTTGAACATTGCAGAAGTTCAAGAGGCAGTTCCGACAGAGGTTCTGGTCAGACAACCTGACAAACACAAGGTATGTGAGAGAAGGGCCTACATTGACAGGAATGAGGATTTACTTGCAAGAAAACAAGTTACAGTTCAGAAGTCTTGGAGCAGCCAAGAGCCAGCAGAGGATAAAGCTGGAACAGGTCAGAACACTGACATGACAAAGTGTAGAGGTGGAGGACTTCCACAACCAAACTCATGGGACATGAGTTCTTTTCTGTTGGGGAGTATGGCGCAGGAGCACCTACCTGACAGCTAGCCTCCATGAGGCAGTTAGTTTGTTATAGGTCTGGTTAATGTTTCCAAGAATGTCTGATAAGACCAATGCATGTAATAAGGTCATGTTGACCATACTTTACTATTTTTAGCTAGGTTGTTAGGACAACTGTTATGCTGTATGTCCGGTTGGATCTCCCAGCCGCCTGGAGAGATTTCCCAGCCGCTTGGATTCGAGTGGTAGTACTCGCAGGAGATCCTATTTATGCATTAGGATCGGTTGATTTTAGACATTGCATTAAGAAGTTAGATTGCAGAGTGAGACAGAATACTGTATTTGCATCTTTTGAAATCAATAAAGAGATCCTGTTGTGTCAACTCTCTGTTTGGATTCCATTGTGTGATCGATTTGCTATTTTGGTGGTTACATGGATTCGTTGATCCATTCCACCGGTTGATTCGTCGAATCGGTGGAATGGCTATGTACAGTAGGTTAGGATTTAGGTTGCATTTCGTGTTTGTTTGCATGCAGGTGTGCAGGATCATCATCGAGATGTGTTGAGAACCCTAGCATGGGTATGTGCTAGGTCGTGCTGATAGTTCAAGTTTGGAAGATCACCCTGAAAGTAGATCGGGTCACCCCAGGAGGTTTGGCGGATTGAAAATTCGCTAAGGTTGGAAGTTCGTCACAACGGCATCATCAGGATATTTCTGTGTATATCCTGCAGTTACTTCGGGCGTCATCCGAGTAGATGGAGGTGAGCATGATGCGATCGTTTGAATAAGGTGAATGCGTTTCGGGGTGATCATCATCAGGTGTTGCCGAGGAGGAGTGTATCGACATAAGGTAGAAGATCGGGTTGATAAAACCATCGTGGGCCGATAATGTTAAGTTTGGCCGACATCAGGATATTGGAGGAGCTGCAAGTGACGTCATCGTCATCAGGATAATCATCATCAGGATATCGGGGTGACGTAAGCATCAAAGGAAAGGTGCATGAGGTTGTCGTCATCAGGATATATGGAGGGAACCAGATATTTTATATCCTGCTGATGAACATGATGTTGAACATCATGATGATGAAGAAAGAGGTTGGCAGTAAGATGAACAGTGAACATCAGGAGGATGTTTGCGCTTGCTGAATGTGATGATGCTGCCGATAGCCAGATATGATGATGTTGCTGACAGGTGAAAGGGTGAGGGTTTGTCTGCAGGAGGATATCGGTCGGCAGAGAAAATATGATGATGCTGACAGTGTTAAGGGAAATATGATGATGATGAAGGGTTGCGGACATACATGCTGTATGTCAAGGTTTTAGTGTGGATGCCTCTGCATCAGAGAGGTAGCGAGGGCTAGATTAAGAGATAGGGATACATATGTCTAGAGAGATAGAGATAGGGATCCCTATTCTCCCCTCTACCTAAACCATAAACCAAAACCTCTAAACCATAAACCCTAAACCCTAAATAATGCCCTTAAACCCTAACCCCTAACCCCTAAACCCTGAAATCAAGCAATCCTAAACCCCTAACCCCTAAACCAAAAAACCTGGAAGCAACCCTAAACCTCTATCTCCCTATCTCTCCCAATCTCTATTGGTCCCCTCACTCTATCTCTCTCTAAACCCAAAACCCTAACCCCTAAACTCAAGAAACCCTAAACCCTAAACCCTAAACCCTAAAATTGAGCATCCCTAAACCCCTAAAGCCTAAATAATTCCCCTAAATCCTTACCCTAAACCCTAAACCCTATTTACTTGAGCAACCCTAAACTCTTGTAAACCTCAAATAGGGATAGAGAGATACAAAGGTAGAGTTAGAGAGAGGGGATCGAAAGAGATATAGTAAAATAGAGAGATAGGGAGAGAGAGATAGAGAGGTAGGTATAGTTAGAGAGAGGGATAGAGGAGACATAGATATCTCTCCTAGGCTTGGTCTCCTCTATATCTCCCTATTCACCTCTCTAACTAAACCATAAACCTAAAGCTCTAAACCTTAACCCCTAACCCCTAAGCCATAAAGCCTAAACCATAAATAATTCCCCTAACCCCTAACCCTTGAACCCTAAAAATGAGTAACCCTAAACCCCTAAACCCCTAACCCCTAAACCATAAAACCTGGAAGCAACCCTAAACCTAGAAGATATTTGTTTGATTGTTTATTTTTTCTTGGGGACCAAGTGTCTCATCATGGGATATTGATGGATAAAGAATAGGACTAGCATGGGATGATGGATAGGGCTAATGGGATGATGGATAGGAGTGATGTGGGAACTTACTTTGTCATGGATAATATCTCAATATCATAGATAATATCTTGATCACAAGGAGGATAACCATGGATACCTCGATATTAGATATGGATAGGATAAGTGGGGATGCATTGATATTCATTGGATTGGGGAGTAAGAGGTGGTGATGGGGTTTCACTAGGAGATGTTGGAGGATTAATGATGAGATCAATGTACAAAGGGGATTGCCATGAGATGGTAAAGGAAATGAGATGGGATTAGATGGGATGTTTAGATTTAGATTAGGATAGGTGGTTGATGTTTCCACATTTTTTGGACTAGGCTAGATTAAAGTATAGCTATTGGGTTTTTTAGATGGATGTGATGGGTTCTTGGATCCAGGATCAATAATCTTTCGATGTTTGACAACATGGCTACATGATGGGATTTGAATTGGACTTATGGTAGGAGACTCTTTAATGAAATGGATAGACATAAGAGTGGATGATGGTGTTGGAGTGGTATACATGTTATTAGGAGGTTCTTTGTTGGGCTCAAGGATAGGAATTTGAGTACATGATGTTCTTAGATTCCTTGCTAATAGTCTTTGGGTCACATCCTTCATGGATTCATGGGTTGATGGACTAGGATATGCATATAGTTGATGGATAATGATGGAAGATGTTGTGGGGTTATGATTAGGATCGAGGGAATGGATATAGGAGGCCCAGATGGATTAGGATTGGGAGTGTTAGAGGGCAATGAAATTGGATCAGTGGATTTGGATGGCTCCATATCTTTGCTTTTATTTTTGGATTTTGTAAAAGATTCTTCAAGGAGAAAATATTTCAAGCATTCATGGGTTGATGGATTAGAGCTTAGAATGTTTGATGGTGGATTAGATAGTGAGTTATATGGTGGATGGATGATAGGGATTGATGGGTTAGGAGATGGGTGGACTAATGCATTAGTATTACAAGGATTGGAGGGAAATTATAAAATAATTCCCCTTTAACACTAATCCCTAAACCCTAAACTTGAGTAATCCTAGAAACTCATAAACCCTAAATATGCCCCTAAACCTAAGCAACCCTAAACCTCTCTCTCTCCCAAAACCCCTAAAATCTAACCCCTAAACCCTAAACCCAAGCAACCCTAAACCCCTAAACTATAAATATATCCACTAAACCATAAACTTAAGCAACCCTAAACTCATAAACCCAACCAACCCTCTCTCTCTCTCCAAAACAAGAAAACTAGGACTCTCTCTCTCTCCCCTTATCACCCTATCTCTCCCCTCTCTCTCCCATCCATCTCTGTCCTCTCTCCCTCTTCCTCCCTCTCCTCTCACATGTTGAGAAAGAATATGGAAACAAGAAAACTAGGACATCCAAAGAGGGATGAGGATATAAATTGGGATGATGAAATGGAAACAAGATAAATTATGAAATTTCATTGGATGGGAAGAATGACGAGGAGAGGTAGAGAGGGGAGGGAAGTAGAGAGTGAGAGAGAGGATAGGAGGTAGAGATAGGAGGTAAGTAGAGAGTAGGAGAGGACCGTAGGAGGTAGACAGGGGAAGGAAGAGGAGAGAGAGGATAGGAGGTAGATAGGGGAGTGAAGAAGAGATTGAGAGAGAGGGTGAGAGGTAGACATGGGAGGGAAATAGAAAGTGAGAGAGAGCGTAAGAGGTAGAGAGGAGGGGGGAGAAGAGAGTGAGAGAGAAGGTAGGAGGTAGAGAGGTGAAGGAAGCAAAGACTCAAAAAGAGGGTAGGAGGTAGATAGGGGAGGGAAGTAGAGAGTGAGAGAGAGGGTAGAAGGTAGATAAGGGAGGGAAGAAGAGAGTGAGAGAGAAGGTAGGAGGTAGAGAGGGGAGGGAAGTAGAGACTCAGAGAAAGGGTAGGACATAGAGAGGGGAGAGAAGTAGAGAGTGAGAGAGACAATAGGAAGTGCAGCTACCCTTGTAGACATGTATGTAAAGTGTGGAGGCATAGTCAAGGCATGTCAATTGTATGACATAACACCTCAAAGAGATGTTCTATAATGGAATGCAATGATTGCAAGATATGCAAAAAATGGATTTGTTGAAAAGGCTTTAGAAACAATCAAGCAAATACAATTGGCATGTGTATTGCCAGTTATGCTAATCATAATGCGAGCACGTTATAATGCACTCACATTATGCTCAGCTTTATTTGACATGTTTTTATTAGTTTTTAGCAAAATCTAGATATAATTTGGACCGTGCTCCCCATCAGGATGGCACTTTTTTCAATGAAAACTCAAAAAAATACCACCATAATCTTAACCTCTCTGTTAGCTATCTAACCATATATTTTGTTTCACATTTTGAGTATGTTTAGTGTTTCATCTTGAATTTCTTTTGTTAGTGTGTCCAATTTTTGTCAAAAACTAGTGTCTATTATTTTTGACTTTTTTTAACTATTCATCAAAAATTGAAATAAGTTATATTTTTAGAAACTAGACTCCATTCTACATGAATTCACAAAAAAAATTTGATTTTCGATTAGTTTTCAAACATTTTAGGGATACCACACTCATTTTTCTATTTTTCAAGATGTTACCACTTTAAAAATTACTAAAAAATCAATTATTCATTAAAAAATTATCAGAAAAATTAGGGATAAACTACATGGTGTTACCTAATTTCTCACCGGAGCTATTATTGAAATACTAAAAAAAGTTAACATTTTAAGGGGAGCACACCAGATGCTATGTTATGTTTTTTTGAGAAAAATAGGACCAATTTGTGTGCTCCCCCTTTTTGAACCCCTTAATCTCAACCATTTTTGGAAAAAATTAGTAGTTTAGAAACTAGATTCAGAGCACTACAACTCTTATTTTCATTCCATCTTCAAATTTTGAGTGTAGCCATCTTCAATCTCTCATCCAACATCAATGTTTCCTAATTTTAGAAAAAAAAAGTGATAACTTAAGAGCCCATTTTGGTCCCTCATCTTTGTGCACTTACGCCTTGGGGAATAATCACAACAATAATATTACTTCCTTACACATATAATACCATCACAAAATTCACCTCCACAACCCTTCAAATCCTCTCACCACAACACACCCACACTAGAACTCCTCCATTCAAACCCCAACAACCCCCACAACACCACAACCCTTCCAACTAAGCCACGACACCAACCACCACTCCACAAGCCTTCCAACCACCAAAACCCCCATATCCTCCATAATACAAATAAACAACAAATTCCCCAAGAGAGGATCCATGCCTCTCTCAACCCCACACGAGGGAGGCTCTCACCCCTCAGGGGAGATCCACTCCCTAAATGCCCAACCCTATATGCCCAACCCTAAACACATACAAACTAGAAAATTGCCAACAATTGCAAAGAAAATAAATTATTTCTCACACACACAAAACACAATTGATAAACAACAATAACTGCATCACAAAACCACATTTTGCATCCACCAATCTAAAAATCAAATTAAATTTTCAAACCCTACCTTGGTTGTCCAAGTTAGAAGCAGCCCAAGAAAATGGGTTCCAAACCAACAAAAGCCTCTCAACTAGAAAACTCCAGCCACCTTAAAGCCATTTCTTCCTTCACCAACAATTTCTAGCCAAAGTAATAATCTCCAATCTCTTTCAGTACACCAAGAAATGCAAAGAGGAGCCAAGGCAAAACCATGCACACACAACATAATGAAATGAAGGCAAAGCCAATGGAAGTTTAAAAGACTTAAGAAATAATTCCACAATTATTTAAATAACAAGTTTCAATAAAATAAAATTAAATAACAACCCTTAAATTGAATTCCCCCACACTACTAAAATTAACCACATAAATAATTAAAATAAATTAACCAAGATAATTAACCCAAAAAATCCTTGACACACAGCTAATGGGTTAGCCGCAACAAAATCAGAAAAATCAATTAAAATTGGGCATCTTGAGAATATTTCCAAACTAAAAGGATCTGGGTTGCCCACCTACAAAACTCAATTTTGAACATCAGTATATCATGGAAAAGATAGCCGAAGAAACATGTAAATATTAAATATCTAAAACGTCTAAAATAAAATAATTTATTAACTTTTATAATTAAAATACAATATACATTTTTTGCAAAAATTAAATACATAATCATAAAAATCACATGATTAAATTCTTTTAATTCAATTAAAACATCTAATACTAGATATGATCTAGAATAATATCCATACACATATATGTATAAAAATATGCATATCAAAACATAAAGGTCCATGATCCTGAAAAAGCAATATAAACCATATCCACACACAATGATCATTAAAGTCAACTATAAACAAGTATCCATATCATAGTCTTAGTAGCAATTCCACCTAGGCCTCACATCCTCCCCCTCTAAAATTAATCTTCCTCCTAGAAGCCATCAAAGAGGTAAGGAAATAGAGAACTCATCTAAGTTGTATCCTCCCATGTCATAGTAGCCTCATCGTAGAGATCCCACTGGACCCTGACCTGATCCAATTGCCACCCTCACAGTGCCAACATTTGATGATCCAATGTGAAAACAAGCTTTAGCGTTAGCTATCCATCCTATGCCACCTATAGAGAATCCCACTCTAGAACATGAGATATATGAGGTAATACTTCTTAAGAACAAAAACATGAAACATGTCATGGATATGAGACAAGTTGGGTGGAAATACTAAGCAATATGCAATGTGACCAATCCTCTTTGAAATGTCAAAAGGACCAACAAATCTCAGTGCCAACTTAGAGCTCTTTCCATAATGGATAGAACTCTTATTTGGGTGAACATGCAAGAAGACTCTATCCCCAACCTAGAACTCTCAATCCACCCTCCTAGCATCTACATACTACTTCTATCGATCCTATGCTCTCTTTAGCTGCTCATGAATTGCGGTCACCTGTCTCTCCATCTCATGAACCAACTCAGGTCCTATTGCAACACAATCCTTGAGTCGATCCCAGCTTAGTGGCATTCTATAGGGTCTACCATATAAAGCCTCATACAGAGCCATGTCAAACGAATTGTGGTGCCCATTATTATAGGCAAACTCAACCAAGTACAATTACTTCTCCCAATGAGACTACTAATCCATAATATACATCCTGAGCATATCCTCCAGTACCTCATTCACCCTCTTTGTTTGTCTGTCTGTCTCCGGATGATAAGAACTACTGAAGTTAAGTTGAGTACCCAAATTGTGTTGTAGAGTAGTCTAAAAGGATGAAGTAAAAATAGGATCTTTGTCTGAAATGATCCCCCTTGGAACACCTTGAAGTCTAACAATGTCATGCAAGAAAACCTTGGCCACTAAAGTAGCATTGTAAGACAAACTCATCAAAGAGAAATGTGCCACCTTAGTTAGCTTATCCATAGTCACCATAAATAGCATCGTGTCACCGAGAAGTCATAGGAAGGCCTACAATGAAATCCATAGATATGACATCCCACTTCCATTTTAGAATAACATGAGGATACAATAATCTAGTTTGGTGTTGATGTTCATCTTTCACCCTCTAACACTCGAGGTAATGGGCAACGAACTCTACTATATCTTTCTACATACCTGCCCAAAAATAGAGTTTCCAAAGATCTACATGCATTTTCTTGACTCTTGGGTACATTGCATATGGTGGTGTATAAGCTTCTGCAAGAACAAATTCTCTAAGGTTCCCAAGGAAGGAATGTAGATATGACCATAGTGTCTAAGCAAGCCATCAACATAAAAAGAATAACCCTCAAACTTGTCCCTCAAGGGACTCTGAAGTTTGACTATCTTGCTATACAAAGCATCCTATGACAAAAGCTCCAAGATACGCCCCCTCAAATCTGTCTTCATTGTCAATCAGAGAAACTCATGTCTTTGCCTACTGAGAGCATCTATGACAACATTCTTTTTCCCCTTAATATACTAGATCTAAAAGTCATACTCACATAGAAACTCCATCCATCAATGCTTTTGATAATTCAGGTTAGGATAGGAAAAGATGTATTGTAGGCTCTGATGATCAGAATGGAGATCAAATCAATGCCCAAGAAGAAAATGGTACTAGTCAAAGCATGTACAAAAGCTGCAGGCTCCAAGTCGTGAGTTAGGTAGTTGAGTTCATGCACCTTCAACTTGTGAGACTTAAAAGAAATCACATGTCTCTCTTGCATGAGAATTTCACCAAGACCCTCAATCAAAGCATCTATGCAAAAAACAAAAGTCACTTGTAGGATCTAAAATCACCAAAATGGGAGAATTGGTAAGCTTCTCCTTCAAAATTTAAAAATATATCTAGCATTGCTCAGTCCATAAAAATTTCTTGCTCTACTTCTAGAGAGAAGTAATTGGATGTGAAATCCTGGAGAAGCCTTCCATGAACCTTTTGTAGTAACCAGCTAGTCCCATAAAACTCCTGACCTTAGCAACATTAGTCAGAGTAAGCCAATCTAAGATAGCTCAAATCTTCAAAGGATCCACTAAAATCCCATCTCCTGAAATAATATGTCCCAGGTATTGGATCTCTGTCTAGAAAAATTTGCATTTGGATAGATTAGCATACAACTAATTCTCTCTCAAGTACTACAATACCAGCCACAAGTACTCCTTATGCTCCTCTACTGTGTGGGAATAAATAAAAATGTCATCCAAGAAGATGACCACAAACTGATCCAAAAAGGTGCAGAAGACTCCATTCATCAGGCTCATAAACATTGTTGGGGCATTGGTCAACCTAAAAGGAACTATAGTGAATTCGTAGTGACCATAATGACTGTGAAATGTTGTCTTGTGAATATTAGCTTTTGCTATCCTCAACTATTTATACCCTGACTTCAGATCAATCTTTGATAAAACCTTCGTTCCCTGAATCTGGTCAAACAAATCATCAATCCTTGACAATGAGTATCGATTCTTCACTATGAGCTTGTTCAACTACCTATAGTCAATGTATAGGTGAAGAGAACCACCCTTCTTTATGAAGTTAATAGGTGTACCCCAAGGAGAAATACTAGGGCAAATATGACCTTTGTCCAACAGTTCCTCCAATTGCAACTTAAGATCCTGAAGCTCTTGAGTCGTCATTCTATAGGGAACTTTCAAAATAGGTTATGCTCCTAGCACCAGGTCAATGTGAAAATTAATCTCTCTCCGTAGTGGCATTGCAGAAAGATCTAAAGGAAATACATCAACAAACTCCTTAAGAATAGGATGATCATCCAATGAAGTTTTTGGCTTGTCCTTTGATCTTTTATTGATAGAAATAGCAAAGATTTGGCATCCCTTCTACATACTATGCTTAAGATACATAGTTGAGATAATCCTAAGTGACACTGGCCTCTGAACTCTTGAGATCTTCACCCTATTACCCTCATCATCCAGGCACTTAATATATTTGTTGTGGTAATCAAGCTTAGCCTCATGCACATTTAACCAATCCATATTGAAAATCAGATCATAGGACCCTAAAGGAATAACCCAAAGATTTGCCAGAGTGGAAAAGGCTCCAAGTCCTAATTGACACTCCTTGACCATATATCTAATAGAAATTTTGGCTTCAAAGCTAACTCTACATCCCATTTAGCATCTTTCTTAACAACCACCAGCCTGCACTTCTCCACTACTAACGAGGATACAAATGAATGGACGTAGCCCCAAAATCAAAGAGTATGGAAATAAAAATATTACCAATTTTACCTGGAGTCTCTGTGACTAATGGCACCTAATGATCTACTTATTGATTATCTACTACTACAAAAACTGAATGGGCTTTCCCCACATCATCAAATGTAAGCTCAGAAGCAGCTACCTGCTGACCTCCCGCAACTAAACTATTATGTAGGCACTCTCAAGCAATATACCCCATACCTCCATATGTATAAAAAGGACCCTTAGGTGGTGCTTGTGTCTACAACTAAAAAGCAAGTCTACTAGAGTTGGCCTAACTACCTCTAAAACTATTGTGTATGAGATGGCCCCACATATTGCATTTATGGTTTCTGGTCTTTCCTCTAAGGTGGAGCCTGCTAAGATCTAGATGGTCCCCTTGAAAAGACATGGCCTTCTAACCCAACTGCTACTATTGTGGAGATGACCTGAAAGGAAAGGAGTTAGCCCTGAATCCACTCCTAGGAGGCACAAATGGTCGAGAAAAGTTACCATTTTGTTGTTATTGGTTCCAGAAATTGTCATAGTTTTCATGATGCTTGGGCTAGATTTCTTCTACAATTAGTGCCTTCTCTACTGCCTATCTCAAATTTGAAGGCTCAGACAAATGTATAGGTCCTACAATTCCATGGTTGAGTCCTTTGATGAAGCGATTAACCATCAACTTCTTATCCTAAATATAATCAACATATTGTAGCAAATCCAAGAATTTGTTCTCGTACTGTGCCACTGTGAGACCTCTCTACTAGATATCATGGAACTCATCAATATTTCACTATTGGAAGTGTTCTAAGATGTATCTTTTCTTGAACAACTCCAAGGTCTCCCAAGTAATAGTATCTGGTGTCAACTACCCTTTCCTCTCCTCCTGATGCCACCAAGTAGCAGTATTATCTCTGAGCAAATAAACTGCCAACCTAGCCTTGAGATTAATCTCATAGTTTGAGTACAAAACACTTCTCAATACCTACCAACCAAGATTTTGCCTTTGTACCATTAGTAGAACCAGAGAAGTTCAGAGTTTGAAGGTGGAGGAATTCTCTAATTTGTTTGCCAACATCAACCCATGCATCCTGATCTAATTGTAAAAACTAAGGAGGGGGTTCATTTAATGTCTTGATTCACACATCCCTTCCTCATCATGTTCTTCTTTGCCTATATCAGGGCTTCTTCTACACCCTCAAGGAACAGAGTGGTGCTCATTAGAGTGAGGCTAATCCTAATTATGGGGCGGGTTATTAGAAGGTGGAGGAATTCTATCCTGAATAACATCTACTAGATGCTATAGAATCTGGAGTATTTGAGGCCCATGAATGAAATGTTAGTTAGAATGATCTAATTCTGATGGTGCAGAATGAGTGCACTTCGTTGGGGAGGCATATTACAAGATCAAGAAAACAAGGTTATACAACAATAAAATTACCCCAGAGTTGCCAAAGTGTGGCAACCCGGCTCTGATACCAAATGTCATGCCCACCCTTATGAACACCATAATAATGGACATGAACACAAAAATGCTACAATTTTCATTTTTTTTAAAACTTTCACCAAAAAAAAACACTTAATGAACAAACTTAGAAAGAGTAGTTTACCTAATTGTTCAAATCTCTTAATTGGTTTTGAAGTGTCTCTGAAAACATATAAATATGTCTTCTTTTCCAAGAATCCATATTAAGAAAGATAATTATACTGATATATTCACATATCTAGTCAATCAGGGAAGAATGTAAATATACTATATATATATGTATATCAGCATAAATCAATTCCTTTGTATATATGAGATAAACTTAATTGCTATGCTATTCAATTATCTAGTGCATATATATATATATATATATATATATATGTATATATATACATATACATATATATATATACACATACATATATACATATACATATACATATATACATATATATATACATATACATATATACATATACATATATATGTATATATGTATATGTATATGTATATATTTATGTGTATATATATATATGTATATGTATGTACATCTATATGTACATACATATATATATATGCAGTTTTCAAATGGCTTCCTCATATCCATTGTTCTAAACATATATATGTATATATGTATATGTATATATATATATATGTATGTACATATATATGTATGTATATATATATATTATATACATATATATGTATGTATATATATATTATATACATATACATACATATATATGTATATAATATATATATACATACATATATATGTATATACATATATATATACATACATATATATGTACATACATATATATATATATATACACACATATATATATATATATATAATATATATATATATATATGCAGTTTTCAAATGGTTACCTCATATCCATTGTTCTAACAATTATTAACAAGGAATGATAACACCAAAAGTAACCATGTATTAAAAACCCACAATGATTTGTTCCAAACAATCTAAAAATCCATAGATATTTCCAGCCTTAACAAGGTATAGTGACAATTTGTCAGAGATAACCAAGAACATAACAAAGATATTTTATACAAGTTTTCTTCAATATATGCATTACATTTCAATGCCAAATCCAAGAGTTTTAATTATATTAGAAATATTTTCCAACTGGAGGAAATAGAGAGTACTAGAACGCTAGCTTACAAAAAAAATTCTTTCCTCACCAGAATACAGTGAATAGAGATACCCAAAATCACAACAGGTTCCTTATACCAAGAACACATTTTTTTTACAAATAAGATGGATTAGTTTATCCATAAATATCAATAAAACAAGCTCAACCTTCTGTTGGATGAAATGGAACCTGCAACACAAAATGAGAAGCCCAGTCCCACTCTCCTCCCAACCATAGGGCTTGATTTACAAGCTCACCCCGAGCAGGAGATAATTCTCAAGTGCCTAATTAAAAACCAACAAATCAAAATACAAATGTAAAACTAGATTTAAACTAGGTTACATATGGCTAACTCACACACAAAGAATCCTTTCCAGATTCTTGCAAAGGGGGAGAGAGGGGATTCCCTTTCCTCTTGGGGAATAATCACAACAACAATATTACTTCCTTCCACATATAATACCATCACAAAACTCACCTCCACAACCCTTCTAATCCTCTCACCACAACATACCCACACCACAACTCCTCCATTCAAAGCATAGAAACCCCCACAACATCACAACACTTCCAACTAAGCCATAGCACCAACCATCACTCCACAAGACTTCCAACCACCAAAACCCCCATATCCTCCATAATACAAATGCACAACAAATTTCCCCAAGAGAGGCTCCACGCCTCTCTCAACCCCACATGAGGAAGGCTCTCACCACTCAGGGGAGATCCACTCCCTAAATGCCCAACCCTAAACACGTACAAACTAGAAAATTGCCAACAATTGCAAAGAAAATAAATTATTTCTCACACACACAAAACACAATTGATAAACAACAATAACTGCATCACAAAACCACAATTTGCATCCACCAATCTGAAAATCAAATTAAATTTTCAAACCCTACCTTGGCTTTCCAAGTTTGGAGTAGCCCAAGAAAATGGGTTCCAAACCAGCAAAACACTCTCAACTGGAAAATTATAGCCACTTTCAAGCCATTTCTTCCTTCACCAACAATTTCCAACCAAAGCAATAATCTCCAATCTCTTTCAGCACACCAAGAAATACAAAGAGGAGCCAAGCCAAAACCATGCATGCACAACATAATGAAATGAATAAAATTCTCCTTATAAAATAAATTTTACAACTCTCATTTCAACTTCCCAATGGAAGTTTAAAAGACTTAAGAAATAATTCCTCAATTCTTTAAATAACAAGTTTCAATAAAATACTTCACACTGGAAGGCTGATTTAGGTGTTTCTATTATTATCATTTTGTTCTCCTTTATCACTTTAGGAGAAACCAATTGATAACCTTTTTTACCTTCTTTCATCCTTGAATATTTGGCTAAGGCTATACCTGATTTGCATGCCCAGAACCCTGAAAGGCCGATGATTCCTTTACACTAAGGCCTGATTTTTGCATTTATACACTTTTCATCTAGCTTTATGGCCTACCAAGTAGATTACGACTAGTTTGATTAATAGCTCCCTGCTAGTACTCCTAAGCATGCCAAAAGTAAACCGAGACATGAGGTGGTGATCAGGGAAATCACTCTCGATCAACCTCTAGATAGTCCTATTAACCCTAGGGTTTTGATGTCTAAGAAAAAGCCCAGCTCCAAGCCCAACCCTACGAAAACCCCCAAGTTGGTGAAACCCCTTGGCTAGGTTGAGGCTGACATTACTAAAAAAGATGACATTCTCAATCCAGGTAAGAAATCTTCTAAGAGAAAGCTAGTGGTTTTTGATGACAAGGGAGATAATAAGTTGAAGAGGCCCAGGGATGGTAAGGAAGACACTTGTAGATTTGTGAATGTGGGTGAGTTTCTCAAGAAGAAAGGTCCTAATTTGGAGAAAGACAAAGAGGTTGCTATTTTGTTTGGTGATGATGAAGATAGTGATGACACCTATTAGACACACCAAGATACTAAGAGGGGAGGTGAATCAGTATCCAAAAAATTCTTTCAATTTAACTACTTCAACTTATCCAGAGTAGATCAGATCTTAAGCATCACAATATTAACATGAACATGAAAGATTAACACAATGCACAACAACACATAACACCAGATATATGTGGAAAACCCTAGAAGGGAAAAATGACGGTGAGGATTAACTCACAATATGTGAAGCTCAAATAATAACTTTATTTTAGGGGCTTTAACCCAAGGAAGCTACTACTCCCAAAGTAAATTTGATTTAGGGTCACTCCCATGGAAGCTTTTATTCCCTGATGACTTTGTTTTAGGGGCTTTAACCCAAGGAAGAAACTACTCCCTAATCTGAGAACAAACTCATAAATGATTATAGTATGACAATCTCTCAACTATCTAAAAAATACATTTGGAGCTCACACATGATGATTGCACTTCTATCTCTTCACTCTTTCTTTTGAAGATTTGATCAGTCAAGCACACTTTATACTTGATCACTGTCTCAAATAAGTCTTCAAGATGAATCTAGACAACATCAATGACACTTTCTCTTTCTCTCATAGTTGCACATCAATAATACATTTATTCTTCTTTTCTCTACTTGTGAACCTTGTTTTTCAACTTGCAATCATACCCTCTACATTCAATTTGATCTCATATTTATACATGATATTAAATTGATTACATAGCTTGTCAGCTAGATAAAACATGAAAAATACATTTACAAGTCGGCCATACAATACATAATATGAAATGTGTAGAAGATAGGTCTAATTAGGACAACACGTTACAATAGTAGAAGACTCAAGTCTTGTAGACCCCAACACTTGCTTAACCAGGTCTAGAACATCTTTCACAGCTTCAAACAACAAGGAATTACCTCCGCAAACTCTGCTCATTTGAAAATAGGACAACTTTAAGGAAAACTCATGAAAACTTGAAGAGTAATAGCCATATCAATTGGAAAACCTTGTGTGGTACTAGAAATAAGAAAGATCTTCGTGAAACTCTTCCATATGAGTCCACATGACACTGTACAAAGCTATGTTCCAAATTGTAGAAGCTCAATAGCAATATAATGAAAATACAGAGCAACCTTTTGGATAGTCTTCAAAGAGAAAACACTCTGAAACAAGGACTGTCACCTTCTCCTGGAGGCCAAGTCTTCTTTGCATCACCATATACAATTCAAGATTAGTAGGAATGATCATTCAACATGCTTCAAATCATTAGCAACACAACTATTTATTCTAATTCACTTTGATCATGCTTCAAACTCAACCTTGATTTGATTAGGGATGTAACATTGAGCTTTCTCTTTCTTAGGAACATGACATCCAAACATGAACAGTCTCTTACTCTTAGTGTATGCAATATTGACATCAATGAATGCTGCTATGTTGACATCAATGAATGTTGCTATGTTGACATCAATGAATGTTGCTATGTTGACATCAATGACAACACATATGGTAAACAATCCCCCCCTTTGTCATTGATGGTAACATATGCTCCCTTGTAGACTCTTTCCCCATTTGGCATCAAGAAAAAAGGTATCCACTACCTTCTTATTCTCCCCCTTTCATCAACAATCATTTTTTCTTGCAAGCTTCCCCTATCATCAATCACCACTACCTGCTCCCCCTAGGAGGTAGCCACAATCAGTCCAAGATAAAGATATGGCCTGAATTCCTCCTAGAAAGATGCACCACTATGCATCTTTAGCAAGAAGAGGCAGGGGCAATTACCCCTAACCTCTATCGGAGAGCCTCAAAGGTGTCTTTTGCAAGAGCCTTTATAAATATATCTACAATCTGATCCTTGGTTGGAACATATTCCAACTTCACTTCCTTGCCTTCTCTCTCAAAAAGTCATACCTGATTGCTATATGCTTGGTTCTTGAATGCATCACTAGATTCTTGGAAATATTGATAGCACTTGTATTATCACACAAAAAAGGAATAGGATCATCATACACTACCTTGATATCCTTCAGAGTTTGCTTCATCCATAACACTTGTGTACACCAGGAGGCTACTGCAATATATTCTACCTCTCTAGTAGATAAGGACACTAAATCTTGCTTCTTACTCTACCATGAAACTAATCTACTTCCTAGAAAGAAAGCACTAGCACTTGTACTTCTATCATCAACACAACCAGCCTAGTGAGCATCAATGTATGCACTCAAGTCAAAATCATTACCTTTTAGATGTCATAGACCATAATCCAGAGTTCCTTTCAAGTATTTGAATATCCATTTTACTGCCTTCTCATGTGTTTTCTTAGGATTGGCTTGATATTTAGCAACCACACATACTACATGCATACTGTCAGGTCTAGATGCAATTAGATACAACAATGCTCTAATCATAGACCTATAAATAATCTGATCCACCTCCATAGACTCATCCTTTTTTCTTAAGTGACATCCAGTGACCATGGGAGTACTCACTAGTTTTGAATCCTCCATACCAAACTTCTTCAACAATTCTTTGACATACTTAGCTTGAGAAATAAAGATACCATCATCTATGATGCAGGGGTATCCATTTTGATGCATTGCTGTGATTTTATCTTTTATTCTCCAACCCTAGTTTTGAGTTGATTTGTGTTGTTATGTGCAAATAAAATCATTTTGGACCATCTGGAGTCATGTTTAGGTATTTTCTAATCTTAGTGGGAATATTTACAAATTATGTCATTGAAAAAGATAATTTTATGCAAGTTTAGGAGTTTTTAGGGGTTTCTTATGAAAACCTATAAAAGGGAATGTAAAAACTAGTTTTGGGGCTTCTTTCCCTCATGTATGCCTGAGTAATGAATTCAAAAGAATGTGGAAATGATCCTTGAGTTGCAGATTTATTGTTTTGCATGATTTATTATAGGTTTTTATTGTTTTATAGCAATAAAACATGTTTGTACAGCTTGGTACAGATTGGTACAGGTCTAAAGCTTATATGGATGGAAAGATAATTTTTTTTAAGGTGTTTTTCATTCTTACCAGTCCTAAAGAAAATATTTTTTGATTGGTCTAATAAGTCAATCTTCCTAGAAGCACTATTCAGAAACTAGAGTTTCTAGTTTTGATGAAAAAACTATTTCTCTTGATTAGCATGGTGAAAATTGCTAAAATTTTTAGGAAAACTCTATTTTGCATCCTCTAATGGATTCCAAACTCTTAGTTTAATATCTTTTAGCCACGAGAAGTTATGGGTGACTATTATAAGGAAAACCCTATCAAAAGGGAATAAACCCTAGTTTCTTGAGAGTTTAGCAAACTATATGTGTCATTTGATTTCATAAGGGAATAATGAAATTTAAAACATCAAAATGCAATGTAAGAGAACTTGAACAGTCCATGATTTCATGTGTCATGTTGATTTTGCTTGTTGAATTCCATTAGGCTACAAGAGCAATGTCTCTAGGATGAACTAGGATGCACCTAGTTATTGAATGTGATTAATCCTTGTATGAAATGTGTCAGGAGAGTCAAGAATAAGTTCTTCATCTACATCATTTTTGGTATCAGAGCCCAAAGACCTAGGCAAGGGAAGTTTTAGAAGTTTGTGTATTGCATTTGACAGGTTGAAGTGAAGAACCAGGATGCCAAAAGACTAGGTAGTGAGGAAAAGGAAAGAAAACCTACGTGAGGTATCACAAGAAGAAGTCAAGAAAAGAAAAGAGATAGAAAGATGCAATAGAAAACTTAGAAGGAGAAGATGAAGGTCAATAAGATAAGATTAGATGAAGAGTTTGATAGAGATATGGTTGAGTTAAGAAAAGGCATTAAGCATGTAGTACAGTAGTGGCTTGAGAAAGAATACCAAGGATCTGTTGGGTATTGGCCCATACATAGGAAAGTGAAATGGCCCATAAAGATGATTGTTCAAAGAATGAGAAAGCAAAGAATGATTACTTTGAAAAGAGAAGATCAAATGAAGAAAGAAGAGAAATTCATTGACATGGACATGAAGAAAGATGAAGAGTGTCTTCAAGCAAGCATGGAAATCATGGAAGAGAAATGTTTTCAAGTAGACACAAATGTAAAGGTCCATTGGCAAGAGGTACATTTAAGAAACCAGGATATTGGTGATGATTAGAAAGTTGATAAGAAGATGGGTATAGCTGAGATCAAGGAAGAAGAAAGATAGCTAGCACAAGGAGCTAGTGAAGAGGCAAATTAGCCTCATGGTTTTTATCCAATGCATGTTGATGATAATGTTTGTAAAGGTGTAGACCAAGGAGAAAATGAAGAGGAGGAAGAAATGGATAGCAGCAATGAGGTGTATGATAGAGCAATAGAATCTTGGAGTGTTCAAGCAGAGAAGTTGATAAGCCAGAGAAGATGCAAGAAGAATGAGAGAAAGAAAAGAGTGCAAACCAAGAAACATAGAGTAGGTCAAGACAAGTATGTAGAAGATCACGAGGAGGTTATAGGACAACTAAGAATACAACATAATTGGAGGAAGTGGAAAAAGCAGTTGATCATCATTTAAGATGGAACTCAAATTTCTTTTCCTTGGGAGTATGATGCAGGGGCATCCATTTTGATGCATTGTATTCATTTTGTCAAGTTTTGTAATTTGTTCTCCAACCCTAGTTTTGAGTTGATTTGTGTTGTTTTGTGCAAATAAGGTCATTTGGACTATTTTGAGTCATGTTTAGGTATTTTCTTATCTTAGTGGGAATATTTGCAAATTATGTCATTGAAAAAGTTATGCAAGTTTAGGAGTTTTTAGGGGTTTCTTATGACAACCTATAAAAGGGAATGTAAAAACTATTTTTGGGACTTCTTTCCCTAATGTATTCTTCAGTAATGAATGTAGAAGAATGTGGAAATGATCTTTGAGTTGCAGATCTATCGTTTTGAATAATTTATTGCAGGTTTTTACTATTTTATAGCCAGAAAACATGTTTGTATGGCCTTGTACCGATTGGAACGGTTCTAAAACTTATATGGATGGAAATATAATTCTATTTTAGGTGTTTTTCATTCATACCAATCCTAAACAAAAGATTTTTTGATTGTTCTAATAAGTCAATCTTCCTAGCAGCCTTGTTCAGAAACTAGGGTTTCTAGTTTTGATAAAAAAATTCATTTCTCTTGATTGGCATGGTGAAAATTGCTAAATTTTTTAGGAAAACTCTATTTTTGCATCCTCTAATGGATTCCAAAATCTTAGTTTCATATATTTTTGCCATGAGACGTCATGGGTGACTGTTTTAAGGAAAACCCTATCAAAATAGAGTAAACAATAGTTGCTTGAGGGTTAGCAAACTATATGTGTCATTGATTTCATAAGGGAATGATAAGTTGTAAAACATCAAAATGCATTGTAAAAGAACTTGAATAGTCCAAGATTTTACATGTCATGTTGATTTTTCTTGTTGAATGCCATTAGGCTACAAGAGCAACGTATCTAGGATGAACTAGGATGCACCTAGTTATTGAATGTTATTAATCATTGTATGAAATGTGTCAAGAGAGTCAAGAATAAGTTCTCCCTCCACATAAATCTAGTTAAGTAATTTGAAGACCAAGGAAGAATGACATCTCACCAATCATAGTTATCTCAAATTCTTTTTGCATTTCATCTACAAACCTCTTACACATCATCATTTCCACCAAAAATAATATTATCAACATCAACTGGAACTATCAAGATCATGTCTCCTTCTTCCTTTATGTAAAGGTTGATATCTATAGTACCTTTCTTGAAGCCCTTCTAAAGTAGGTACTTGTCTAATCTTGCATACCAAGCCCTAGGTGCTTGCTTGAGCCCATACAAGGCCTTCTTGCTCACCTGCATACCATGTCTGGATCATTCTAATATTTGGAAACCATCTGGTTTCTCAATGTAAAGCTCCTCCTCTAAGTCACTATTTAGAAATGTTGACTTGACATCCATCTGATACACCTAGAAGTTCTTGTGAGTAGCAAGAGCAAGGAGCCTTCTAATTGCCTCCATCCTAGCTAATAGAGAAAAAGTCCCCTCAAAATCAATGCCTTCCACTTGAGTATATCCTTTGTACACTAATCTTTCTTTGTCCCTTACCACTTCACCTTCTTCATTTATCTTGTTTTGGAACAACCACTTTGTTTCAATAGCATTCTTGTTGGTTGGTCTAGGAACCAATTCCATGTATGATTCTTTTCAATTTAATCCAATTCTTCTTCCATTACTTTTATCCATCCACCATCTTTGTTGGCTTTAGAAAAGGTCTTAGGTTCCACTTTTGATAACAAACACAAGTTTGCTTGCTCATGTGTCTTGGCAAACCTTCTCCTTGTCTATACACCTTCATTTTTGTCTCCAATGATTTGTTCTATTGAGTGGTTCTTTTTAACATACTTTGCTGGGGTCTTCGGTATCTGTTCTGATTCCTATTCCTTTTCTTCTTTCACTTCTTTTATTTCTTCATCTTCAATGCAAGGAAACATATCAGATGTGATATCTTCTGAATCCTGTGTAAACTGATACAAGTCTTCATCTACTTTGACATTTGTGCTTTCAATCATCTTTCCCAACCTTTTGTTGTAGCATCTATAGGCCTTTCTTCTGGTTGAGTAACCAAGAAAGATTCCTTCATCACATCTTGAATCAAACTTTCCTATATATTCTTCATCTCTTTTGATATAATATTTACTACTAAAGATCCTGAAGCATCTGACATATATTCATAAGGGGTCTTAGTGCTATTGACCATTAATTGTACTCTGTTGGTTAGAGAGACAGTAGTGTGAAATACTTCCTTCTAGTACACATTAGGTAGATTTGTATCTTTCAATATTACCCTAGACATTTATTGCACAGTCTTATTCTTCCTATCTACAACCCCATTTTGCTGAGGGGTTCTAGGGGTAGACAAGTGCCTCCTAATGCCATGATCTTCACAAAAATTTTCAAATTCATTTGAAGTAAACTCACCTCCTCTATCTGACCTTAAGCACTTGATCTTAGCATCCATTTCATTTTCAACCAAGGCTTTGAAAACATTGAACTTATCAAGAGCATCATATTTTTCTCTTAAGAAAGTAACCCAAGTCGTTCTAGAATAACCATCAATGAGCAACATGAAATACCTTTCACATTGTTGACTCCTTACTCTTGTGGGTCCACATAGGTCTATGTGAATCATCTCCAATGGCTTTGAGGAAGACTACTCCTTTCTTTTAAAACTTGTCTTTGTTTGCTTTCCTATTTGACATTCCTTGCATACTATGTTTGCAGGCTTGATTATCTTAGGCATATCTCTTACTGCATGAGTAGAGTTGATCCTTACCATATTATCAAAGTTGTTATGTCCCATTCTTTTGTGCTACATCCAACACTCACTGGATTGAATCAATAGACATGGTCTTCCATTTGCTTCTTTCAAGTGATAAATATCACATGTCTTGATACCTTATGCAACTAACTTTCTGGATCTTAATTTTCTAATTTCACAACCATTAGAATGAAAAGTGAGATTGTAACCTTTTCTATACATCTGACTAACACTAAGAAGATTGTGTTGTAACCCTTTGACATAGAGAACATCCCTGGTCCTGTTCTTTCCATCAATAGATATGACACCTTTTCCACAAATCTGAGCTGACTCATCTCCTACAAAATTGATAGCTCCACCATCCCACTTCTTAAGGCTAATGAACTTCTCTTTGTCACCAATCATATGATTTGAACAACCACTATCAATGACCCAAGTTTTGGTTTCTTCTTTTGCATGAAAGGTAGTCCATACAACCATTGATTTTTCATTGTTTTGAACTGTTTGTAAGGTATCCATTTTTCCAATCCCATTCTTTTCATCACCAACACTCATGGCCAAGAAAAATGTTTCATCATTTGAATCATGACCCTCATCTTCTGAAGAACAACTATCCTCTATAGAAAATAAACTTCTTTTGAATTTACTATTTTTGTTACTTCTCCTAGTTTCTTTGAGAGGACATTTGGAATAAAAATGACCAACCTTTCCACAATTGAAACATTTGAAGGGTAACTTACCTTTGTATTTGTCATATCCTTTCTTCAGGGTTCATACAAAATTTGCTTCAGCATCATTAGGGCTTTCATCTTCATTAGCAATTTCTTCTTTTACCTTTTTACTAACTTTGAAAGTAGTTTCCTTCTTTGGAACATCACTATCAAACTCTCTCATTTCAAAAGTAGTAAGGGTCCCAAACATTTCCTCTAAAGAGTATTTATCCAAGTTAGTAGTCTCCTCAATAGCAGATACTTTGGAACTGTAAGATTTGGGAGGATCTCAGAACCTTTTTCACAATCTCATCTTCTTTTATTTTCCCACCAAGACCATTGATAACATTGATCACTTCATTCACCCTGAGCATGAAATCAACAATATTTTCATCTTCTAACATATTTAGGGATTCAAATATGTTCTTGAGTACTTACATCTTAGCTTACTTTACTTTCTTATCTCCTTCATTAATAGTTTCAAGTTTATTCCAAACTTCTTGGGTAGAGCTACAACTTATCACCTTTGAATACTCTGAATCAGTTAATCCACTCATGATGGCAAACTTGGCTTTGAAATTATTTTCATACTTCTTAATTTCATTTGCATCTGTTGGAATAGAGGCAGGGACAGTGTAACCTTTCTTGACAGAATCCCAAACTCCACAGCCTAGTGAATTAATGTAGCTTTCCATCCTTACTTTCCAAAAAGCATAATTTGTTCCATCAAACCTAGGAATCTTGTTAGATTCTCCTGATGCCATCTCGGACCTTCCTCAATTGGTTAAGATTCCTTTATAGGAACTTGGCTCTGATACCAATTGTTAGACACACCAGGATATTGAGAGGGGGGTGAATTAGTATCCAACCAATTCTTCCAATTTAACAACTTCAACTTATCTGAAGCAAATCAGATCTTAAGCATCACAATATTAACACAAACATGAAAGATTAACATAAAGTATAACAACACATAACACCATATATATGTGGAAAAACCTAGAAGGGAAAAACCATAGTGAGGATTAACTCACAATATATGAAGCTCAAATAATAACTTTGGTTTAGGGGATTTAACCCAAGGAAGCTGCTACTCCCTAAGTAACTCTTATTTAGGGTCACTCCCAAGGAAGCTTCTACTCCCCGATGACTTTATTTTAGGGGATTTAATCCAAGGAAGCAAATACTCCCTAATTTGAGAACAAACTCAAAAATGATTACAGTATGACAATCTTTCAACTGTCTGAAAACTACCTTTGAAGCTCACACATGATGATTAAACTTATGTCTCTTCACTCTTTCTTTTGAAGATCTGATTAGTCAAGCACACTTTATACTTGATCACTATCTCAAATAAGTCTTCAGGATAAATCTAGACATCATCAACAATATATGCTCTTTCTCTCATAGTCACACATCAATAATACATTTATTCTACTTTTCTCAGCTTGCGAACCTTGTTTTTCAAATTGCAATCATACCCTCCACATTTAATTTGATCTCATATTTATACATTATATTACATTGATTACATAGCTTGTCAGCCAGATAAAACATGAAAAATACATTTACAAGTCAGCCATACATTACATAATATGGAATGTGTAGAAGATAGGTCTAATTAGAACATGTTACACTATCAAAAGACTCAAGTCTTGCAAACCCTAACACTTGATTAACTAGGTCCAAAACATCCTTCACATCTTAAACAACAAGGAATTACCTCCACAAACTCTGCTCATTTGAAAATAGGATAGCTTTAAGGAAAACTCATGAAAACTTGAACAATAATGGCCATATCAACTGGAAAACCTTATGCGGTACTAGAAACAAGAAAGATCTTTGTGAAACTCTTCCAAATGAGTCCACATGACTCATACAACATCTCCAAACACTCCTTTACCACCGTACATCAAATAATTCTGCCGCATAGCTTCAAATATTAACAATAAGAACACTCTATTATTCGAAGCACACTACAACATGCTGCCAATTGAAAAACTGAGCTGCGGACCACCAAGAAGCTTAAAATAGGAAAGAGGCACACAATACACATCCAATAAAATGTCCATAAAACCACAAGGTCAATCATTCACTTCTAGAGGAATGTGGAGTATTCCAATAGGTCTTCCACATTGCTTCATTCTTCCATAGCACATACCGATACTTTATCACTCATAACTTTCACCATGGAAAGAAAGATGGTTTGGGACTTTAGAAAATGACACCTTTACTGCCCTCTAAACACATATCTAGAACTGCATAGCTATATCTACAAATGTGGAGGAATGCATTTCATTTCATTCATGTTTCATCATCATACTGTCAGAGCCTGAACCGTAACTTAGTCACTTATATCTTTCAGTACAGAATAGAAAACACTCTAAAACTTAAGATTTAGAAAATTTCTATCATACTCAACTTAACACTTGAACTACAAGATCATATCTTCAAAATTAGAGGAATGCGGAGCATTCCATTATCATGCTTTCACATAATCAACACTATCTTCAAACTATCAACAATAAAACATCCTTCTGATGATCAAAACACTATGAAACTTGTAACATACATAAGATAACAATGTACGAATCTATTTTCCAAACCACATAAGCTTAATAGAAAAATAATGAAAATGCAGAGCAACCTTCTAAACAATCTTCAAAGAGAAAATAAGGATTGTCATCTTCTCCTGGAGGCCAAGACTTCTTTGTATCACTATAAACAATTTAGGATCAGTAGGAATGATCATTCAACATGCTTCAAATCATCAGCAACACAATTGTTTCTTCTAATTCACTTTGATAATGCTTCAAACTCAACTCTACTTTGATTAGGGATGTAACATTGAGCTTTCTCTTTCTTAGGAACATGACATCCAAACATGAACAATCTCTTACTCTCAGTGTATGCAATATTGACATCAATGAATGTTGCTCTGTTGACATCAATGAATGTTGCTATGTTGACATCAATGAATGCTACTATGTTGACATCAATGACAACACATATGGCCAACAACACCCAGGATGAGGGTAAGGTTACTCCTTGGGGGAAGCTAACAAAGCCTACTACCCAGAGGTCTAGTAGGTGTGTTGGGAAGCCTTCTCCCTCCATCAAGGAGTTGGCAACCTCTAGTGAGTGTAGAAAGAAAGAGGAAACCATTGACAATTAGGATAATATTGAAAAGGAGGAGGAGACTACTAGTTCAGATATTGGTGGTTCTATGTATGTGGAAGGCCCCAACCTTTTCCCTGAGATGAACTTTCCTAGTAGTGAGTCCAAGACGTCAACCAAACAAATGGAGGAAGCCCTAGTCAACAAGGATGGAGAAACTAGTTCCAAGGATGCATCTTTGATTGAGGCTATGATTGCTAGAATTACTGAGCTGGAGAAAAACTTCAAAATTCTCACTCAGTTTACTTCTAAAGTGATGCATTTCTCAGCCACCACCTTGGGCCTCAAAATTAAAAATACAATTAATAGACTCTTGATAAAATTTGGTGAGCTTTCCAGAAATATAAAAAATCTCAGAAAAATTTTCTGATTTGCGGCCTAGAAAGCAAATTTATGAAAAAAAAAATTGAAATAACTTACTAACAACAACTCCAAATTATTCCAAATCAAGATAGTAGTTGTATCAATGTGTCCTTGAACCACCCTTCATAAATTAGGAAACAATTCACTGAATTATAGCCCTAGGAGCGAAAATGGTGAAAACCTAAATTCTACAATAAATCCCTTAATTCTACTCCAATTGCACTCAAATCTAGATTGTAGCAGCTTCAATATACTATTACAAAACCCTCCAAAAATCTTGCAAAGGTTTACCACTATAATAGATATATGCACTTCCCAAAATGAACTCCAAAATAAATAAAAAATCACCTTATTTTTGCCTTCACGGTGCCAAGATCATGCTCTAATACACTTGTAATGATCCAAACATATAATAATTGCAATAAGATAATGTATAAGATAGATCTTACACAACACAAGAGATGTTTTGAGCCAATATGCCCTAATATTCAATATATGTAGAAATAGAATAAACATTTAAGGTAGGGTAACACCATACTACACTCCTTAAGGAAGAAGCCACTCCATGCTATATCTCTAAGTGATCTCTAATACAATATACTACTCTACACATATCCTTACAATGATAATCACCTCCTTTATATATACCTCCTAATAACATAATGGAAGGGTAATCCTAATTAAGGCTTATTCAACCCCTGATATAATTAATTACACAAGTTATCCATAAGACCTAATATAACTAATTTAAGGGATGTGTGCCACATGTCAGAATCTCCATCCACCTAAATAAATTATAATATCATATCCCTAGGTATATAGCAGTTGATGCCACAGATACAATCAACTTTCTTTTTGAAATGGAACTTGAGACCCAAGAATATCGGTTCCTAGTTGAACAACTTCTAGTTCTAGCATATGATGTCCCTAAAACTAAAATGGTGTGAAAAATCATTGGTCCCAATTCCCCTTGGTATCAAGATATATACACCTCCCTCAACAACCAAACCATCCCACCTCAATTTTCCTCCAACCAACGCAAAGCCCTCCTTCACCAAGCCTCCTTTAACCTCCTTGCTGGCACACTCTTATAGCGGCTATGATGGTACCTTACTTAGATGTCTTAACTCAGACAAAGCTGCACTCATGATCCAATAGGTACACAATGGCATTTGTGGTGCTCAAACCAATGGTATTACCTTAGCCAAAAAGTTTCTTTGAATAGTGGATAGTATTGGCCTACAATGGAATCAAATGCATGCAAGTATGTAAAGAAGTGTTTTTGCTTACCAGAAGCATGGGGACTTAACTCACATGCCATCACAAGCTCTTGAACCAATTACTACACCATGTCCATTCTCTACATGGGGCATTGACCTCATTGGAAAGATAACCCCTCTTCCTCCAATGGACACAAGTTCATCATTAAGGCCACTAAATATTTTACCAAATGGGTTGTAGTCATTCCACTTACCTACAACACTAGACACCAAATTTCTAAATTCATCCTCCATTAAATTGTTTGTTGTTATGGTATTCTGATGCAGGAACATCCAGTGGTGTAAGGAAATCTTGCATCACCCAAACAAAAATGGTTTTCTTTTCTATTTATTTCAAATTTGGGGTTTTTGGATACCCATTTGCTTGAATAATGATTCAGAACCTTCAAAGTTTCCAAAAAGGCTCAGAATACTAGAACTTACTATTTTGAGTAACCCTATATCAGAGAAGAGGTTGATCCTAAAAATTTCCCCAAAGCTTCAAAATAGTCAAATAAGTTTTCTTGGTAAATTTTAGCTCAAGATCATGTCTAGATTTCAATATATTAAAGTTTCAATTTTGTGAGGTCCCTACAAAAGTCTTGAAATCATATTTGGAGTACTTATAAGTCCCACAACACCTCAAATAGTTGACAAAAATCCATACATGGATTTTTGACATCGTAGTTTACTTCATAAGCTTTCAAACGCTTCAAATGGTTTGTCAATCAGACACCCAAATAAAACATTATGACTCCAAGAAGTTGTGCTACCAATACACCCTAAAAAGTTGACAAAAATCCATTTACACATTTTCAGCATCATACTTCAGTTCTTGAGCTTTCCAATGCTTCAAATGGTTCGTCAATCGAACACACGGATCAAAAGTTATGGCTCCCGAAAGTTGTGCTACCAATTTTAAACTTTGAAATTTCTTTCTGGGTGGGAAAAAGGATAGCAGGGTTCATTTTGGCACCCAAATAGGAGTTACACATTTCAAAGCAAGCCGACATTGGGGAAAATACACTAACTAGTTTTGATGTGTATTTAAAGCCTATTTTGGAATAGTTTCAGGGGGCAGTGGTCGGAAGGAGTAATTGGCAAGTCTTGTTCCTGCAAATCAAGAGGTCAAATAGATATAAGAAGGCTCTATAAGTTAGATATTTATATTGTAAGACAACCCATATTGTTGTAATAAGTGGGAATATGATCTCAGAAATTGGATTTCAGATTTGTAGCCTTTTACAGGCAAGTTTAATGAAGAAATTCTGAAATAGTTTAAAATTTATTTATCTAATCTTTCTTGAGATCTTGATCTTATCTATTTGAAATCTATAAATTGTTGTTGTATGTGTTTTGGGTGGATTCCACCCTCATCCAGTGGTATCAGAGCAAGGTTTCTTAAGTGTGTAGATAGATCGCTGACCGTGAGGCAGTTTGTACTAGGACCTGAGGTTGTGGGTTTGCTATAGAGATCAAAATGCTTCCACGAAGAAACCATGGTGAGAGAAATGATTTGATAGAAGAGGGTTTTAAAGCCCTATAGAGGCAAATCGATGCATTGCAAGAGGAGCTCGAAAGAGGGTTTGGCCATGAATAAGAGAAGAAAGAGAAGATGAAGCTGAAGAAGAAGAGTTATCTGAGGAAGAACAAGTGAAAGGTTGTTGAGGGTCATTTTGAAGATCGGAAAGAGGCCTAGGATCAAACTTTTTACCTATTTTGGAGATCTGAATTTGGAAGAGCTTATTGATTAGATAAATGATATGGAGGAATATTTTGAATATGAAGATGTGGAGGACCAGAACAGGTCAAGTTCACAAAAATGAATTTGAAGGCCCATGTCAGTATTTGGTGGAAGGAGGCCTAGTTAGAGAGAAGTAGAAGAGGAAAAGGAAATATTACTAGATGGGATTGAATGGTGGAAAAACTAAAGAAGTAGTTCATTCCTATGGACTATGAGTTAGATTTGTTGAAGAAGCTGCAAGGATTGAAGCAAGGTAATAAGTCTATTAAGGAGTATACAAAAGAGTTTTATAAGATTATAATCAAAACAAGCCATGCAGAGGCCAACAAGGAGAAGGTAGTTCATTACATTAATTGGTTGAGGCCAAGTATTCAAGAGGAGCTAAGCTTGGTTAGAATGACCACCACAGAAGATGCATACCAGTTTTCACTAAAGGTGGAAGAGAAGCTGAATAAAAGATTTGAAAGAAAGCAAAGAGGAAGAGGTCATGGAAGAAGGATTGGTGGAAGATCCTATAGAGGCCGAAATGAAGATCAAAAGAAAAGTGAAGAAATAGACACCACTTGAAATCAGAAGTGAGATAATCCCTACCACCCTCATGACCAAAATAATGGTGAGCAAAGAGTAAGAGGAAGAGGAAGACCTAGGCAAGAACCTGGAAGAGGAGGTTTCAGAGGAACTTGTTTCCAATGTGGAGAAGAAGGACATCAAGCCTACGAGTCTCCCCAACATCAAGGAAGGACAAATAGAAGACCTTAAGGTAATGTATGAGTTGCACATATAGATGAAGATGCACTGTCTGAGCATTTTGAAGCTGTTGAAAGGGAAGAAACCCTAGTTATTAGAACCTTGTTAAATGAGCATAAAGAACCAGATCAGAGGAAGAGTTTATTCTACACAAGGTGCAAGTGTGAAGTTAAGTGTTGTGATATTATTAATGACATTAGAAGAACTGATAATTTTGTCTTAGAGGAGATGGTTAACAAGTTGAGTTTGACAAGGAGAATGCATCCACATCCATATCAGATTGCATGGTTACAGAAGGACCATAGAGCTTTGGTCAATGAGCATTGTTTAGTCAAGTTTAATATTGGAGACTACCATGATGAGGTGTTGTGTGACATCATACCGATGGATGTATGACATATGCTATTTGGAAGGTCATGGCAGTATGATAGGTGTGCAATCCATGATGGCCATGCAAACACTTATTCTTGACAAAGGATGGAGTTCATCATAAGTTGAAACCCTTGAAGGAAGTGGAAGAAAAGGTATGTAGTACTACCAAAATTTGCTTGGTAGATGGTAGGAAATTTTTGGATGGTATGAAGCACGAGCATCATTGCTTTGTGTTGATTTTTAAGATTAGCCAAGGCAAATGTGAAGATGTACCAGCAAAAGTCTCAGATCTATTAGAAGAATTTCAGGATATTGTCTCTGGTAACATACCAGAAGGTTTACCATTAATGGGAAAGATAAGTCACCAAATAGATTTGATACCAGGAGCTAGTTTTCCAAATAAGACAACCCATAGAATGAAGAGCTGAACAAATAAGTTCACAAGCTGTTAAGGAAAGGACTAATAAGAGAGAGCTTAAGTCCATGTGTAGTACCTATAGTACTAGCACTGAAGAAAGATGGGGAGTGGAGAATGTGTACAGATTCCCACGCCATTAAAAAAATTACAATCAAGTACAGATTTCCATTGCCAAGGATGGATGATATCATGGATTGCCTAAGTGGAGCCAAGTACTTTATGAAGATTGATATGAAGAGTGGATATCACCATATCTGAATCAGAGAAGGAGATGAATGGAGACAACCTTCAAGACTAAGGAGGACCTATACAAATGGTTAGTCATGCCATATGGGCTAACCAATGCACCAAGCACATTTATGCGGCTCATGAATGAGGTACTAAAAGAGTTTTTGGGTAAATTTGTCATTGTTTATTTAGATGATATTTTGATTTTTAGCAAGACTTTGGTGGAGTACCTGATGCATGTTCAAAAAGTTTTTGAGAAGCTAAGGGAAGAAAATTGTTGATTAATATGAAGAAATGTAGTTTTGTGAAGAAGGAGTTGGTATACATAGAATTTGTTATCTCAGCTGAGGTTCTTAAAATGGATCCAAAGAATTTGAGGGCTATCATTGAATGGCCTACTCCAAGGAGTGCTACAGAGGTATGATCTTTTCATGGTTTGGCCAGTTTTTATAAAAAATTATCAAGAATTTTAGTAGCATTTGTGCACCCCTAATGGAGACAATGAGAGGGGCTAGAAAAGAGTTTAAATGGACTACATGAGCAGCCAAGATTTTTGATATATTAAAGTAGAAAGTCACAGAGCAACCTATTTTGGAACTTCCATATTTCAACAAGGTATTTCAGGTAGATTGTGATGCTAGTGGAAGTGATATAGGAGCTATTTTGAGTCAAGAATGTAAGCCCATTGCCTATTTTAGTTTGAATCTTAATGATGCCAAGAAAATTATTCTATTTATGATCAAGAGTTTTATGCTATAGTTCAATCTTTGAAGAAATGGAGACATTATTTGTTGCCAAAAGAGTTTGTTTTATATACTGATCATCAGGGTTTGCAGTATCTTAATAGTCAAGGAAAGTTAAATAAGAGGCACTTAAAATGGATTGAGTTTTTGTAGAGTTATACTTTTGTTTTGAAGCACAGTCCTGAGTGGGAAGTCCAATAGAGTTGCAGATGCATTATGTAGAAGTTAAATTTGTTGACAAAGATGAAGATATAGGTTGTTGGGTTCAATGAACTCAAGAATTTGTACCTTGAAGATCTAGACTTTGTAGAGGCCTAGAAGGCTTGTTTGAAACCTATTACCCTGGATAGGACAAGATGGTTGGATTATATGATATAAGATGGTATGTTATTTAGAGGAAGGTAATTGTGCATTTTGAGGAGTTCCATAAGAGAGAACTTAATTAAGGAGAAGCATTGTGGAAGGTTGGTAGGACACTTTGGTAGAGAGATAAGACCATTTCTCTTGTTAGTGAGAATTATTATTGGCCACAGTTACATCAGGATGTGAAGAAATTTGTACAAAGTTGTAGAGTATGCCAGATGGCTAAAGGAGTGAGTCAGAATACTGGTCTATATATCATCCATTACTTGTACTAGAGGGAACATGGGAGGATATCAACATAGAATTTGTTCTTGGTTTACCAAGGACACACAGAGGACACGATTCAATATTTGTGGTGGTTGATAGATTTTCAAATATGGCACATTTCATTCCGTGTCAAAAAACCAATGATGTTGTTCATATTGCAGACTTGTTTTTCAAGGAGGTGGTTAGACTACATGGTCTACCAAGGAGTATAGTTTTAGATAGAGATACCAAGTTTGTTGGGTATTTTTGAAGGACCTTATGGAAGAAATTGAAGACTGCGTTGAAATTCAATTCTAGACATCATTCTTAGATTGATGGACAGACAGGGGTAGTGAATCAAAGTTTGGTCAACTTGCTGAGATGCTTAGTGTTGGTTCCTCCAACTAATTTGTTAGAGTCCTCTAAAGAGTCAGCCAATTTCTTATGGTCAAGGGCTCTGGGTCAGTGGCGAATGAACATGATTACAACAAATGAGCTGAAAAATACTCTCCACTTTTGGTTCTACAAGACCAAGGCTTGTGTACCCTTTACAACACCTAAAAAGGTCTCAAGTATTTACCTATGATGTTGTACTAAATAGAAGGCTCTCAAAAATAGTTTACTAAGGAAATGACCAACTCCATTTTGATTGGCTTAACCTTATGACAGTATAGTTCATACCTTGATTGAGAATAAATATTTATCCAAAACTACTCTCAAAAGAATAGTAGAAATAGAAATAGATTTAATTGTTTTGGGGTGGATCTAAATCAACTACTTAGCCCAATGAAAGACCAGTGCTTGATCCAATGGGCTGCAGAGTCAAATTGCACAAAACCTATGTATCATTCAAGCCACATTATCTCATTACTGAAAGACTAATGACATTAATACCTTATATTAATACCTCCTTGATATGGGAATACATAAATATCCTTTCAAACCATAATGTAGACAACAGTTAATTGAATGTCTTCCGAGCATTTATTTCTCTCCTTGAGAGAAAGCAAGAGAAAACATACATAGTGTAATGAATCACAAAGATGAACTAAAATATCCTTGATACTTAGAAATCATATTAACTCCATCAAATGTAATATAGAAAAGGATTCCATAACCAATAATCTTTATATTAATTTTGAGAATAATGTTTCTCTACATATTTGAACATATATTAAGAGATTATTTTCTTCTATATTACATCAAATCAAAACACAAGGTACAATACTGCCTAAAACTGAGATTTAGATCCTTTTACCAAATGGCCTTGAATTTCCACTTAAAGAACATGGGAGCGGGAAAGTTTCAAGCCACTAATAGGTGTCATATTTTCATTTGACAAACTTTTCTTCATCTTGCCCTAACAAAATATGACAAAAGGCATGTTTGTGGCATAACAAGACAAAATACATTCCACTCTACACATTAGTCCAAAGCAACCTGGCATTTACATCAGAAAACTGAATTATTTCCTAGAGAGGGAAAGCCAACTGCTTTATCACTTACTAGACCCACTCCTATTTATGGAAAACAAACCATTATAACAGGATCGACATCCACTCGTGTGGATGGCCATATGCATGTTGAGCTCAGCTACCCTTAACAAGAGCATACCTGCAAAGGACTTAATCCTCGGTAGCTTCCAAATGGTAGCATCTGCCATGCTTCACCATGCTTCAGGCATAGGGAAGTAACTCCCCATATTTTAATAGGAAGTCCCCTCTCGCATTAATCATCAGGCTATATGTGGAAATCACACATAGTGGGCCCTAGTGGTGGTGAACTCCCATCCAAATAGGGTATAGAAGCAATCATAACCTGCCCTTCCACATTCGTCTATTTCACCCCAAAGGACAACACTCCTTCCATTGTTGCTTAAGCATTGTTGGAACACTTAGTGCTAAGGAAGGGGAAAAGAGAGCAATGTTGCCTCTCTACCTCTTCGCCCTGTCAAGAAAATCTTAGTAGCATTGATCCACTATAATTGCCAGATAAAAAACCAAACCCCCCATCTAGGTGAAAATGAAGGATAGCATGGAAATGAAGAGACTGTAATGCCCACAGGAAAACCCCATGAATCTTCCTGAACCACCCATTCCTTAAGAATATGCACCTTGTTCCTTGACTCTATATGCATAGTGTACTAACCAGGAAAAGAGAGATACAATTCCATAGATATGGGATGGTAGACACATCATGATAGGGCAAGACATAAATCACATAGTTTTCTGAATAAGACAAGATGCAGCTAGAAACAAAGGGGAATTGTCTATTTATAGCAAAATGACTGATATTCATGCCTCCCTCATTTCTTGCCATATACAAGCCATTTCAATTCTACCAACAGTGCACTATTCTTGCTCCTAATTAGAAATTTTGGGAATTCCACAATAATCACATATTGATAGTATGGAATACTAAGAGAGGGGGTGAATCAGTATTCCACAAAACCACTTCTTAACTTGTTTATCAATCGAATTTCCAAAATTAATAACATAAAAGAAGAACAAGCATAAGAACAACAACCATAAATTCATAACACATAGACACCAAGGTTTTTATGTGGAAAACCAAAAAAGGGAAAAACCACGATGAGTTTTAGAACACAATATATTATGATAGCACAATACCGAATTACAAGAAGGCTCACTGCCTTATAGCTCACTACCCAAAGAAATGCTCATTGTAGGTTGATTCACTGTCCATTAAGGAAGAAGAAGAAGAAAGAAACAGAAATGGCTCACTACCCAATATGAACTACTACAAGTACATTTACAAAAAGCTGGAATACAGGTCCTTTGAAGGCTCAATATATATATATATATTCAAATGTCTTCATTTAATCTACTCTACTTCTTAGCTCTTATACATAACTCTGATTTCTACCATTGTTTTCTTTTTCTGTATTGTACTATGCTTATAATCCTTCACACTCCAAATTTACACATTATTCCACACATACTCCTACATCACAATCCATCAAGTATTTATATTTGTAACAAGATTCATTTCATAATCAGGTCGGCAAGCCAGACATGAAGTGTGTATATAATGTATTTTACCTTGTCAGCTTGATCATGTGTATAAACAACAATGCGGACCCAAACAAAAATGAAATAATATTTATATAGGTCAGCACCTAACATTCAACCACTTAGATTGATAGTTTAGACAATAAATCTTCTCTACATAAAGATCTAACATGCCTGTCAGCTTGTCTCTTAAGAACATGCTTGACCTAATCATTTGTCACACCAAAATTCTCATTGCAGACCACAAGAGACTCAAGGATTCATAACCAACATTCATTCTTGACCTCTTAGTATACCTCCAGAACCACAAGAAAAAATATTCAACTACGAAGAAATGTGGACCCTTTTTCTCAGGCATTGTGCATTGCTCCTGTCTTAGTTATGTTCACCCAGACTTCAACCAATCACAACTTGACTTCTAGAAGTCATTGAGACTTGCAATCTTGAATATAGCACCTTCAAAAATTTCTGAATAACATAGCTAAATCGCATACCTTGACCATCAACTACGGAGGAATACCACTTGAGTCTCTACTACTAACTCTATGTTATCAGTACTTAGCCATTCTGTCATAGTCTTTTGTGTTCAGACTAGGACCTTGTATGTAGGTTGTTCCAAGTTGAGTACCCAATCATCCTTAGCTCCATCATGCTATGTTTGCCTTATTTCCATCAATGACAACATTACCCAATCAATAGTGTCTCTTGACTATGTTGCCAACAATCTCCCCCTTTGGTAATGATGGCAACACTTAGTAAAAAATGTGTATCTTCTCCCCCTTTCTTTGTATTTCTTCTCCCCCTAAGGTTTATTCCCATTTTTCACTGGTCTTCTTTTCCCCCTTTGACATCAATGAAAAAGGGTATATGTACAAAGGTCAAAATTATGTCAAAACTACAAAAAATTTTATACTCTGCCACATATGTACAGATACAATCTTCAACTCAATTAGTTGTCAGTGAAAGAATATCCCTATACACAATCTTTCATTGTGTAATCTCTTCATCCCATCAAATCTTTTCTCTTTCCAAAGTTTTAATGTGACCATTTATCAAAAAGATTAATTCTTCTTTCTTTTGAACATCAAAGGATGTGTCTATTTTTAAAGTTGTGTGTGCTTCTGCTACAATACTAATCATTAAATCTAACTTGGGACTACTTAGACCTCTCAACTAACATATTTTATTTTTTATCTAATCCCTCTTATTTACAAGATCACGTAACTCATTATGAATATTAATTACTTGTATTTCTTTGCTGCTCACCAACTCAACTGCTAGATCAAATGATTTAGAAATATTTATTAGTTGCAGTTTCAGATTCTTTATCTTTTGTTCTAGCTCTTTTGTGGCTACCGGCCAAGATAGACAGAATTTGTATAGATCACTTGCTTCTTTGATAGCACTTTGTATGCTTTTGATTTTATTGTCTAGTAGATCTTTATCATTCACTAACATAGACTTCAACTCATTTAGTCTTTTCTCATCAAATTCTTGTCTCACTTTTGCCTCAATAGATTTCTCAAAAGATTCAAAATGCTTACTTATAGAATTTATGAGTCTTTTTAGTTGACTTATTGAAGAAAAAGAGGTGTCCTTATGATATGATGGCATCAACTTCTACAAAATGCCAGATGCCTCACTAATTAGTTCATATAGGGGACATTGAGTCCAGGTTTATTGGTCCTTACAAAAAATTAGGCTTATCCATGACCTATTTCTCTTTCTCCAAAAATTCTTTAATTGTCTCTATAGTGTCTCTTGCTATACTAGAGAATTCTTCTTCTTGGTTTAGCTCCTGAGCATCTAAATCCATAGCTTCATTTGCACCATCTTTTTGTTCCAGTGCAGGGATTTCCCTATCTTGTTTCTCTTCTTGATCATCAGCTTTATCTATCTTTTTCGTCTTCTCTATTTCTTTCTTGCCACCTATTTGTTGTTCCAGAGGGAGACTAGTCTCAATAACTGTAGCGAGGGCTTCCTTTTCTTTAGCTACTTTGTCAACTAACCCTTGGTCCAAATTCGCTTCAAAAAAAGATGTATCATCTCCAACATTTGTTTCATCATTGTCATAGATTGTTGAGAGATGATATTGTTTTAGCACTCTCAAGGTGATTTCTTCAGTCTCCTTTACTACTTTCTCAATGTCACCTCCCATAATAGTGTTTATTCTCCTCTTTTTCCTGAATTCATTATTAAGAGCTTTGGAGATCATGGTCTTTTCCTCTAAAGTGATCTCCGAACATAACCTCACAAGTTTGTACTCTCTAATTTCAGTATCCTTTGCCATGGCAGTTCCTTTCCTTACATAATGTTGTTCAAGCTGTCAGGAAGATCACCAATGATTTCAATAAGAGCCTTATTGTATATGTTCAAATACTCTACAGTGGCATCTTCCAAAACCCTTTTATCTGCATCATTATAATTATTTAGTGTGAAAAGAGGGTTGTTGTTTGGTTTTTGTATGGGGGGTTTAGTTTGAATCCTCCTTTCCACTAAACATTCCAAGGGCTTTTCAACTAAGTTGTCTCTCCACTCGAGAGGATAGACACCTACCAAGTTGGGTTGTCACAAGGGAAAGCTGGGCAATTCAGAAGTTGTCACATAATGTCTCTAATTAATGCTTTTATGCTATTGAAACCCTAATTTAAGAAAAACAGTAAGTAAATCTACAAATTACAACATATACTATTGAAATAAGACAAAGGGAAAGAACCTTAACTCATTATTTTTCGCAGTCCAGAAAATGGAAATGTCGGGGACAATGGTGATGACACCCAAGTCTAAGATTCAACTTTTTTTGTAGAATCCCGATCTCCTTTCGACATTGATTTCCAATGTACCTCCAATTTCAAGAAATTTAGATGCAGAGGACACTGTTGATGGTGTCCTAGTCCATTGGAGAATCTTTTGTCAGATGTTGGAAGCTCTGCAAACCCTAATTGTCATTGTCTAGTCTATTTCTGTAGCTTTAGATGTGGAGGACAATGTTGATAGTGCCCATGTCTTAAAATCTTGCACAATGTTCGCTTCTTTTCGGATCCCGAATCTTCAATGTCCTCTAATCTTTAACCTGTAACTTGCAATCACAAGGAGTGTGGGAGGGGGTTGTGGTGTTTAGAGGCTTGCCTTGGTCAAGCCTTGGAGAAACATGCAAGTCTTTCAAACACTGTTGTTAGAGAGAGTGCGTATCCTTGTGGGATAGAGGAAAAAATCCAAATGATAATGATAATAAAACACAATAGATGTCACCTTCATGATGAAGCTCTCATGGAAAGAAGATGATATTCAATGCCATGAGGAGAAGATGTAATCCAAACTGTAAAAACAAACATAATAACAATGCTATGCTCTGCAACACAATGAAAATCACAAGAATGCCAATAACTTTTAATCATAAACATCTTCTAGTTTCTAAATGATAACCTACACATTCTTATATATGCAACTACTAAGATTCTTGCCAAGAATTTTGTAATTAAAACTTATGATGTCGGCCTAGGACCCAAATAACGGTCACAAACCCAACATTTGAATTTAGGGTAGACCAAAAATAGGGCTAGACTAGGGTGCTAGACCCCAAGTCTACCCCCATGTCTTTGTTCCGAGATCATCAAAATAGTCCCCCTGAGGTCCCATTTGTCACTAGGCCCAAGGGTTTTCTTATCGGGAGTCTGAGTTATCATGCAAGATGCTCTAAATGCAATCTAAAGACCTGAGAGCTAAACCTTAAAAGGAAAATACCCCCAAGGATGCATTTTTCTGACAACATTTAGCCCCCACTTTAATGTATGTATAAACACAAGGCCAATATATGCATTAAAGTAAGGTCAACAAACACATAAAACATGCCAAACACAGAGAAGACACACCAAACATATTGAAGACAATACCAAGCACACAAAACATGGAGAAGACAGTTATAGTAATGCAAAACATGGAGAATACAACATTGAAGACATGCAGAGCACAAATAATACAGTGAATGTAATGATTATTTTCTTTTTGATTTTCCGATATGAAATGTAAAATGCAAGTACAAGGAAAGTAAACAAACAAATCCGAAAAGAGTGTAGAGGAGCTCATCGCCACCAGTCTTACACCTTTTGAGAACAGATATGCCTAAGAAAATCCCAAGGTGTAGAGGAGTTCATCACCACCAATCTTGCACCTATAGAACAAACATGCCAAAAAAATCCTAAAGTGTAGAGGAGCTCATCGCCACCAGTCTTGCACTTTGAGAACTGTTGTGTGGTTAAACAACACGCCCCATTTTGACTTGACAAAACAGGGACCTAACTTTTTGTTTGGCTTTTCTTGTGTTTTCTACTTGCTAGCGGTCTGGTAAAAGTAGGACAATACAGATGATTCTGCATAAAAGGGACTGAGAAAGTCATCATGATGAGGTCAATTTTTTCAAAGTCAATATTTCATGACAGTAACCTCATGGGCAGATAGAGTACAAAATTTCATGTAGGTTTTCCTTTTAGATCACCCTGATATTCCTTAGAGAATGAGAGTTATGGTGAGTCAAAGTCCTGGTCAAACCTGATATTCCGGGGGGAGGATCACATTTCTTGACATCAGTCATATTATAAAAGATTTCCCTGATCCTATTTTATCACCCGATAAAACTAATTGCTCTGAATATCCAGACGTCAACTTTATGTCATAACGATATCTACCTGACAAACATCATATATTTTGCAAGGGTCATATTCTTGAATAACACCCGATATTTGAATATCACCCTGATGTTTGAATATCGGCCTGTCGCAAAATATCATCCCGAACCAATATCCTGACGACGTCATCCAAATCCGGTAAATGAAGAAATAAGCATGACGATGATGTCACCATCCTTTTTACCTCGCGGAGGTATATTTCCAAACATGACCCTTCCTACATAACATGACGATGATGTCATAGGGCCACAACACTGAACTAAGTCATTATCCTGATGACGTCATCCTGATATTTCTACAAGAGGTCATTTTAGTTCAGGGGATCATAAATGAATATCACCCCGATATTTGAATATCATCCTATCCTACAAAAATCACCCCATGCCTTGCCGCCATAACATTAAATACATGTAGATGTGGTAGGTGGTTCCCACCGATTATGAAACTGATATACACCTGGCAAGATCTAGAAGTTGCCATACAGGAATCCATGATTTTAATCAATTTGCCCTAATTTTACCCTAAAGAGGAAGATAAAAGTGATTTACATAATCATTTTACACTTATCTTGCGAAAAACAAGTTTTTACAGAACAGAGCTTTCGAGTCTAGAAGACTACCTACGGACGTATTATAGCTTGTACCAGATCGGGATATGCGAGCATTACGTGTATTTGAATTCCTTTCACACAGTTGTCAGCATAATTAAGAGGATAAACACATCAGGTAAGTAATTGAAACCCTCTTGTTGCCATGTCCTGCATATCCAGGTATCATGGTCTTCTGGTTTGAAGTTCTAGATTATGCATATCGAGATAAACAAGATATTGAAAGCGTATAATATGCATGATGAATAATGTAGATATGACGTATATGCATGCTTGTAAGATATCAATCGTAAGACCAGTTTTGTTAATTGCAGGCATCCATGGTGGATAAGTGGTTGGCTAAGTCGGAGGCAGAATTTCTAAAGCCCATGTTTGCTCAACTCAAGGGTGTCTGATTTAAATATGGTGCCATCACTAATACGCACCAAGGAAATATAGATTTGGCTACATGGTCGGTGAAAATGAGCGATGAAAAGAGTAACAGCACCTTGCTGGATGTAGTCTTTGTGTCTGGAATGTGGAATGCAGCTGGTTTCCCTTATTCTATGGAAACTCCTGAGCTGGTCATTGAATGTGCAAGAAACTATAACCCGCAAACAAGGAAGGTAGAGAAGCATGGCAGAGTGTATGTTGATCTGTCTATCAAAGGTCTTGCTGCTACATTCTGTTTGCCATTGAGCAAGAAGGTTGCCAACATAGATTTGAAGAAATTAGAAATAGAAAATGAGAATAACAAGAAGTCTGCTAGGAAGAAAATGTACCAATGGAGGGCAAAGAATAGTCCTTATCCTGCAGCAACTAAACTTCCAGTGCACTTATATAAATTTGATTTTGATGATGAATACCAGTACATGATAGCCCTGCTTAGTAGAGTGACAGGCCAACCTGATGCAGGAAGTTTTAAAGACTGGATGTATGTAGTCATCCTAATGTGCATTTACACAGATAACAAGCCAATGTGGGCTAAGATGATAAGCGATGCTCTAGATGAGCAGCTGATGAATCTAGGAGGTCCAGATTGTTCCTTCTACATGACCTCATACATAGTTTATTCATGTGCCTACAAGGGTACATTTGATGCATTGACTACAGTTGGGAGGATTGGTGGCACAACAAATGAATCACATATATGGAATCATCATCCCCAGCTACAGAGAGCAAATTACCTCCAAGATTACAAACTAGTGAATGATGCATTCTCTATGCATCTGGTAAGAACAATGGAGGAGGACCAAACTAAAAGACTGAGCATGGAGGCTCAGGAAATCATTTATAGGCATGGAGCCTGGTTTATTCAATTTGTAACTTTCTCCTACATCAGAGTTGAAGGCTTTTGAGGGGGAGCCTCTCATGCTCCCAAGATACCCTACAGATGCAGTTGTCTTAATGGAATTTTTAAGACAAATTTCCACATTACTGAATGCTTACAAAGCTAACAACAAAATTCCACCAGTATTGTTTCCAGTCACAATGGGTTGGTATATATGCCCAGATTCAGAGAATATTAAGAAGGCCATAGCTGGTCTAACTATGATGAATTTCCAGACATTCCCATTGACAAGATCATATGATCCATATGGGAGGATGTAGAGGATCATGGGGAAGCCTATCCATCAAAGACATCTTGAAGACTTCTGGGTAGATTGTGAGGATGAAGCTGAAGCCAGAAGAAGAAGATATCAAAGGCTTACACTCAACTAGATCAAAACCTTTGATTGCATTTCCATCCTGGCACAATTGAAGGAAGATGATGGAGCGGTAATGGCTGATGAATATGAGGAGAAAAAGGTATACAATGATACCATCTTAGCAGTGGATCTCACCATACAGGAGGACATCTCCTTAGATCCATTTACAAGCAAGACATTGCAGTTGACCCAAGCATGGGTCAATGACCAGATAAGTACACTAAAGAAAGGAGGTGTTGCCATCACGGTGGACAATAAGAAGAAAAGACAAGAGGTTTTTGAAGATGAATATGATGATTTCTTGAACGAGAAGAGGAAGTCTAAAGGAGAGAGGGCACCACCCCCTGAGAAAAGAAAGAGGCCCCCAAGAGGTAAGAAAGTTGATGCTGAACCAAAAGGGGTGATAATTGAGAGAGTCATAATAACAGCTAAAGATGCATCAACATCAGAACTAGTGACAACCTCGTCAGCACCACCTCCTAAAGATAAGCAAAAGGCTAAAAAGATTCAGAGGCCAGCTGTTGAAACTGTGGAAACATATGAGGAAGGTTAGGCATCACAGGCACACATTGAAGAAGATGTTCCTTTTGATGAAGAGCCTATAGAAGAAGACCTACTGCCCCTCATCAAAAAAAGAAAAGCACCTCAGGTGATGGCTTCCACACCTAAGAAACCTAGAACATCCATGAGAGGTGAGATAAGACATGACCCCATAATGTTGAGGGGAGCAGGTAGTGGATTGTTTAGAAAGGAATTACAGCATGATGTATCACTCCCTACCATTGTTTAGTTTAAGACTGAACAAACTGAAGAACAAATGAAGGACACCACTTATACAAGTCAAGGAGGTCATTTCTCATTAGATGAGACTGTCGACCTATCAGATGATGAAGTGGTGGATAATGTTGCTTCGCAATGAATGGAGACTCTTGTTGCTAACACTCGCATGACACCACAAGGTACACCATCAGTCCAGGCGGTAGTGTTAGAAGAACTGAAGAGAGTAGAGCAGGAAAAAGAAAAAAGCCCAGAAAAGGTAGCCCAAGAGATGGGGCTTGATACATTGATTGATCAGGTAACCAGTCCTACAGTGATTGATCTTACATATAGAAGGGATGCAAGTCCTGAAAGCCAAGAAGGTGTTCTTGATAAAGAGGAAAATGTTGAGGAAGTGAAGGTGGCAGAAGTAGAAGGCCACACTTTAAATATGGGTGAGCAACAACAAAAGGAAGTACTTGTTGAACCCAAGATTGTTGAAGTCCAAGACAAGGGAGGGGAAGAAAAGGATACATCAAGTGATCCTACCCTAAAAGTTCAAGGAACAATTACTACAGCTACGGAATAGATTACGGCTTCAGATCAGGTTAGTATACCTAAGGTAGACACAATAGCCTCCACGGAAACTAATATGCCTCATGATGAGGAAAATGCTAAAGTGGATGAGATACCCATGGAGGAAGTAAAAGATCAAGATCATGATCAACATGCAAATGATTAGCAGGATCACCCTCCAGAAAAGGAAGTTCCTCAACAGGAGGATGTACCCAAAGATCACCCTCATGAGGAGCATCATGAGGAAGAGACAAGAAAATTGCCCTCCCCATCGAACATGATGGTGGATACCGGAGATCAAGGTGATCATCATGATGATGATGGAGACCAACAGTTGAAGGATCCAATTCCTTAGTGGCTCGAGAAAGAAATTGGCGTAGAATCAAGTATAGAGGCACAGGAATTTGATGTGTCTACATTATTTTCAAAAACCTTAATAAAGCCTAAGAGGAAGGCTAGAATAACTTCTGCAATAAGAAGAGATCCTATTACGGGTAGAAGGACCGCCCAAGTAGTTGTTCCTACAGCTGATAAAGAGAAAGGCAAGATCACTCTGGATGAATTCCAAATTAGTACAGTGGATTTGGGATTTTCCAATGAGGATCAGGAAGGCCAAGAAGGTAAAGATATAATTGATTCATTGACCCAGAGGGTGAAAAGAGAGAAAGAGAAAAATAAACAGTACAAGGAGCACATTGCTTAGTTACACACTTACATAAAAGGGTTAATTAACCCTGAGGATACATCAAGTGATCATGCAGTCCCATTGACTGCTATTTCTCAAGAGGAGGTAAATAAATTGGATCTCATGAAGCATGAGTCATCCATAATGAGAAAGTGGATGTTATCCACATTTGATGAAGTAGAGGAAGTGGTAAAGGCCTCTTTGAAGAGGTGGAATTCTTTAGGCACCTCCAAGAAAAAGGTAGATAAATTACAGATGGAAATCAGGAGGAGGTCATTTCAATTGGAGAAAGTCCTAAGCACTTTGGGTGAAATAAAGAGGATTGATCCTCTAATTTTAGTAAAGAATCAAGTATTGAATAATAATACAGCCCTATTGATTGATATATGGTACAAAGACATCCGATTTGAATGTGATGTGCTGAAAAGATGCAATAGTAAACTAAGAGATATCAGCATGAAGCTACAAGATATGATGTCATTTGAGGCTGCAGTTTTGGAAGCACTAGAAGGAAAAGTAGAGGGAAAGATAGAAAATCAGGATGAGGAGTTTTCCATTAAAGCTCTACATAGCAATTTCCAGCAGGTAGCTGATGACCCTCTCAATCACCTGACAGAAGAAGTACTGGATAAAGTAATGAGAATAAAGGTTCAAGTGGAGAATTATAACGAAACATCCAGCAGCAGGAGGAGTAAATTGGAATCCCTCCAGAGCAAATATCAGGTGCATAAACACGCCATCACTAAAGCAAGAACTCAAGATGGCGGAGAAGTGGAAAACATAGTGCAAACATATGAAAGTATTCGGATATCCATGCAGATCCATATACAAAAGGATGGTCATCAGGAGGATACTGAAACTGATGAAAGTGATGATCATGACAATAGAGATGATGACAAAGAACCTGATGAAGAGGCATCATAAAAGGAATATATGCATTAGGTACTTAAGAAAATGTGAGTTACCTAGATGGTTGCCAGTTGGCAACCTGTGCCACATGGAAAGAGTTGACTTGGTCAAAGAAATGTGAATCGTAGATCTTAATAGATAAATCTAGATCATAGATCAATTGTAACCGCTCCCTCACTTTGATCTATAAAAGGTGTAGGGATGCCTCATTTTAAAACATTCAAAACTTAATTGAAATTTGTTTGCTAAAATATTTAGGGCTCATTTCAAAGTTGTTGTATACATATATGTTCTTGCATACCTAATGAATGAGAAGACTCTTTTGATTACAATCCATAATAAATCTTGAGTAATTAGTGTATGAATTCTTGATACATGTTGTGATTTGCTGCATCCCTGGAGTGCATATCTACTTACATGTGTTGTTTTCATACCCTTTCCTTTGAAGTTAGCATCGACTGTATCTAGCTGTGGAATGTCCTGGTGAACATATGGTTTGGTTTCTTCTCTTCATGACTGTATCTGATGTATATGTGGCTCAATAGCTAAAGATTCAACATTAATTTGAAGTATTTCTTTCAATTTCTTTCAATTTCAGAGAATTTCATCATCATAATTGCAAATGGTTGACAATCTTAAGCAAATAATACAAATATGCAGACATCCCATAGATAACTAAACATATTTAGCATATTTGAAGTTAAAGCATGTCAAAATGACAAATATCATGCAAAGATTTAAAGATAGTGCATTATTTGAAGCATATCTTGTGTAGAATAACTTTCTATGCAGCATCATTATAGGAAACATTATCTTACTGATGAGACCTACGTAAGGCCCCAAAATGGAAATAGCAACACACATCAACCTCTGAGTAACATCAGAAGATTAAGACCTAATCACTGAAGACTTGGGATCATGAATTCTCTGAATTCATTGCATCCTTCAAGATGAATAAGGTTAATGTGTACTTTTATTCTATGTTTGTTTATGACTAACATCATGATCAACAAGAATAAACACCCCATACACACACACACATGGAAGACATGAAGAAAACATGACAGACAAGCAATGGAGTGAAACTATTGCTAGGTTCATCACCATATAAGGCACATTACATGAACACACCAATGATTGTGCTTCACCACAACAATCGTTGAAAACATGCTTAACTGCTCCCTTCCTCGCGAGGAGGACTTTTTGAAAATGACAGGATAGTGCAATCTCTCCAAGAAATACACCATTCCTGCCTTTCAATGAGAGCTTAAGATAGAAAAGGGATGTGATATCTTCACCTCGTGATGAGGGCTTAAATGATTGTGATTGATTTTTAGATTGTTTAAACATGCTTTACTATCATCTAAAGAAAACAACTTACCTTATATATGCCCCCACCTTAAGGTGGTTGATATCACATATCAATACCAAGCACGTTAAGGTATGAAGGAAACACACAAGGAAACATGAGCTCTCGCAAAGCCCATGCCCCCTAGAGGTGACATGTGCTTTACAATTGCCAAATGTTCCCACAAACACACAATTTCCTAGAAGAAAGGTGTTAGTGTCCACATAATCATGATAAACAACAATGTGTATGATCAACTACATGAAAGAGCCATGCAAGAAAAAAGACAAAGTGCATGGAGCAACAGTATTGTTAAAGTGTTGTTAGCAAGATAAGATAACATCGACATCAACATTAAGCTAGAGAAATCACATGGAGTGATTCCACTAGCCAAGTGTCAGATAATATGTTACAACCCCGTCGTCATGTATGGACTACGTCCAGTTTTTGATTACTCGATAAAGGGAAACTAGGTCTGCATCAGTATAATTTGTTTTCATCATCTTCTAGCTAGGTGGAAACACTAGAGGAAGGTAAACAATAAATCAGAGAGGAGAACAAGTGCCTTATGGACAGTCATGTAGGAAGGTGCCCCCAAGTCACCAACCGCAATGCTATGTCCGTAAGACACAACACACAACAATGAAATTAGAGGAGAGGAAATATAGAAGAATGATGGTACAAATAGAAGAAGGTCACAATAGAGGTGGTCTCCTAGTATCCTTGACCTTACAAGAGAATCAAGGCTCATCCTAGGAGACCTAAAAACACATAACACATCATGAGGGAAACATGACACAGAGGTAAAAGGGTTAGAAATATTTACGTATAGAGAGGTCCATGCTAGAAGTCATCATTAAGGAGGTCATCATCTTCCTAGTCTTGAATTATAGATGAAAGAGGTGTATAAGATACTAAAGCCCAATTGTTGTTCTTATTTTTCTCATCCGTAGGGTCTTCTTGATTTGTTTCAACATCAGGTTTAATGTTCTCTTGTTCAATTGTGATCCATTGGGCAAAGGCATGTCTCCTCCTCCTTTCTTTTGCTAGTCTATTTATTCTTGTCTTATTTCTTATTTTGTCATTGTTGTGTTTTTCAATAGTTTTCACAGTAGAGGAGGAAGCACCATGTTCAAATCTCATTGGTCTTGGTGGAATATTTTGTTGTCGATGAAAGCCTCTTGATCCATGTAAGAATAATGGGGGAGGGACCTCAGCATAAATTCCATCTCTCCGTGGATGAGGTGGGTTATGGAATATTTCCTTATCCACATTTCTCATGCCAAAAACTTCATCAAAGCCATAATGATCTTGTTTTATGCTTGCTTCTTGTTCTTCTCTTATTAGTTGCAAAGGAGACCTGGCCACCCGAGCTAGTTGTTTTTCTTTGTATTTAGCTCAAGATTTGCCTTAGGTTGTGGCCAAAAGTAATCAAGAATAAAGTTCTTGTTCTTAGCTGGAGGTTGATAATCATTACGATGGATAGTACAGATCTCTCAACGCAAAGGAATTTTTTTTACATTTGTGAATGGTAGAAGGAACATCATTCATAGCTTTAAGCCAAGGATGTCCAATTTTCACATCAAAGAGGTTAGATAAGGGGATTATATCAAATGATTGATCCATAGCTTTATCATAGACCAAGACCATTAGAGTTATCTTACCAATTGGTTTCATTAAAGCTCCATTATGTGTTTTAATTCTCAAATTCAACGGTTCATAAGATTCTTGCACCATTTCAAGTTTAAGAAGGAAATCTTCTGTGACCACATTTGTCATGCATTTAGGATCTATGAGTGTTCCATGCATAGGTTGTTCCATTATCTTCACTATGATATAAAGAGGCCCTTCAGTATCTACCATTTCTTTGTCATGAGGTGTGAATGTTATTTCAAGCTCAAGGGCTCTTCTTTTCAAATGAGGCCTAGGAAAAAACCTAGAATTATTATTATATTGAGAAGCCATCTTTAAGTTTGCAAAGGAGTGTCAAATCCAATTTTCAAGATCTTCCAAAACTTATGCAAAAGGCAAATGCAAAAGTGTTGTCGAATATGCTCTAAAATACTTGATTTTTTCAACTTTTCTCAATGCAAATGAATGAAAGAAGACGTGTTGTAAAGATTTTTAAGAGGGACAGCACATGATATGTCTAAAAAAGTCCAATAATGCAAAAATACCTTTCACAACATGCTTTTGAAACAACTCTAAAGAGTCGATAAGTTAAAACCTAGTAAAAATAGGCCAAAATATGCGATTTTTCACCAAATCTCAATGCAAAAGAGTAGGAAAACGAGTGTTGTAAGAAAAATGATGATGGAAAGAAACTTATAATAGTAATAATAGCCACATAATGATAAAAAATCTGTTACAACGTGCCTATAGTGCCACTCTAGATCAAACCCTAGCGTAAAAATAGCAAAATATGTAAATTTTCACAAACTTTTAATGCAAAAGCCCAAAAGAAAGGGTGTTGTAAGGAAATTGAGAAAGAAAAAGATAATAACCCTAATAATAACTAATTAGCATAGTAAAATCCCTTACAACACGCTTGGAGTGCAAATCGAATAGGATGATAAGGCCAAATCTAGTGAAAAAAGGCAAGTTTTCAAACCCTAGACATGAAATTTCACAAGGAGGCCACTATGATACAACACTAAAATTAGAAATAAGACCTAATGAGTGATTTAACAAGGTAGAAAAATCTGAAACAAGATTTTGACTACAACCCTAGCTCATGCAAAATTAGGTTTTCATGAAAAATGCACAATTTCAAGCAATTTCTAACAAATCAAGCATGCAAATGCAATGCAAATGAATTGTAAATGATGAATTTCTGTATTTTGTATTATATCTAATGAAAATAATAGAAATTAATTTAAATTAGATGCAAATTAATTAAAATTTTACAAAAATGCAAGTCTAATATGCTAATTTTTCAAAAAATTTCAATTTGTTTGTAATTTTTCAAATACAATAGAATGAATGAATGCAAATTTGTCAAACAACACTTAGAAAGGTGCCAAAAAGTCCAAAAACATAGGTTCACCAAAATGTTTAGTGTGAAAAAGAGGGTTGTTGTTTGGTTTTTGTATGGGGGTTTTAGTTTGAATCCTCCTTTCCACTAAACATTCCAAGGGCTTTTCAACCGAGTTGCCTTTCCACTCGAGAGGAGAGTCACCTATCAAGTTGGGTTGCCACAAGGGAAAGATGGGAAATTCAAAAGTTGTCACACAATGTCTCTAATTAATGTTTTTATGCTCTTGAAACCCTAATTTAAGAAAAATAGTAAGTAAATCTGCAAATTGCAACAGATGCTATTGAAATAAGACAAAGGGCAGAGAACCTTAACTCATTGTTTTTTGCAGTCTAGAAAATGGAAATCTTAGGGACAATGGTGATGGTGCCCAAGTACAAGATGCAACTTTTTCTATAGAATCCTAATCTCCTTGTGACACTGATCTCCACTGTACCTTCAGTTTCCAGCAATTCAAATGCAGAGGACACTATTGATGGCACCCTAGTCCATTGGGGAATCTTCTGTCAGATGTTGGAAGCTCTGCAAACCTTGATTGTCATTGTCTAGTCTATTTCTGTAGCTTTGGATGTGGAGGACAATGTTGATAGTGCCCGTGCCCCAAAATCTCACACAATGTTCACTTCTTTTCGGATCTTGAATCTTCAATGTCCCCCAATCTTCCCTACAACTCCACTTTCTCCAGATCCAATACCTATAACCTGCAATCACAAGGAGTGTGGGAGGGGTTGTGGTGTTTAGAGACTTGCCTCAGTCAAGCCCTGGAGAGACATTCAAGTCTTTTGAACACCGTTGTTAGAGAGAGTGTGTATCCTTGTGGGATAGAGGCAAAAATCCAAATGATAATGATAATAAAACAAAATAGATGTCACATTGATGATGAAGCTCTCGTGGAAGGAAGACACTCTTCAATGCCATGAGGAGAAGATGTAATCCAACCTACAAAAACAAACACAATAACAATGCTATGCTTTGTAACACAATGAAAATTACAAGTATGCCAATAGCTTTTAATCATAAACATCTTCTATTTTCTAAATGATAGCATACACATGCTTATACATACAACTACTAAGATTCCCACCAAGAATTTCGTAATTAAAACTTATGATGTCAACCTGGGACCCAAATAATGGTCACAAACCTGACATTTGAATTTAGGGCAGACCCAAAATAGGGCTGGAGTAGGGTGCTAGCACCCAAGTCCACCCCTGTCTTTGTTTTGGGATCATCAAAATAGTCCCCCTTAGGCCCCATTTGTCACTAGGCCCAAGGGTTTTCTTATTCAGAGTCTGAATTATCATGCAAGATGCTCTAAATACAATCTAAAGACTTGGGAGCTAAACCTTAAAAGGGAAAAGCCCCTAAGGGTAGATTTTTTTGACATAACAATAATCATCATAGAATTGGGTCATTGGTTTCAGATTTCCACCCACTATGATAACCTTAAGAATATCTCCCAGGCTTATTATAGCCTCTTCTGGCTGTGATACATTTTGCCTTGCCCTTTTATTTGTTGTGCCCTTCCCTGAGGTTGTCTCTTTACTTCTTCCAGAGACTTTTGGAGCCTAAATTTTCATCCTTTTTACTTCTTCATCTGTTTATGTCTCTTACTCATCAACTGCAATGCTTACATGCATTCTTTTAGCCTTTGTTTTCTTTGTTTTGTGACTAATGGCAGGGATTTCTACACTTACATATGGTGTGGGATCATAGGGAATAGATGTAGCTTCTATAAAGGTAGATCCCTTGGTTCTCCTTCTTGACACCTCTAGTTTTTCTAGATTTCTCTTAGATTCTTCTAGAGCTTTAACTGGTTCACTTTCTTTCTTTTCTTTTGCTACACTTTCAGCTTGTGTTTTTTCCCTTCCCTCTTTCACTTGTTCTTTTGTGAAGCCTTGTCTAAGGGCATAATCCTCTGCCACTCTCTGCATTTTCTTAGAGATTTCAAGTTTTCTTAATTCAACATGAATTTTTGTAGACAGTTCTTCATATGTTCCAAATCTTTCCTCTTTGGGGTCTTGGGGCTTGTTTAGCATGTGCTATGCATAGTTATCCAAAATAGCTCCATCTATTTCATAGCCCATTTATTGAATTTCGCTCCAGTGGCCACCATTATTGTATCATTCTTGACAGCTTTCAGTAGGGGAACACTACCGATAGAGCTTAGTCCAGTCATAGCCCTAATTGCATCCTTGGTGATTTTGAAGGGCTGTCCCAACCACATGAATTCATCATGGATTCTACTCAAGATGTACCAGACCATTCATCTTCTATAAATGTAGGGAAGTCTATATATTGAATGAATTTCTTCTCCTCCAAGGCTTTGTATTCTTCTTTCATCTCAAAATGATCACTGCTTAGATGCTCCAGATACAGGTTTGAGAATTTGCTGTCACCATGCTCTTCCAAGGCAACATGGATGTAAGCCCTAACATCCTCCACATGCATAACTTCATGTGGAATATTTGAAAATGCACCCATTTGATCAACTTCAGTTGATTTGAATATGTTTCTTGAATTTTGGTCAGGCTCACTTAATGAAATCTAGCACTTGTGGTGTTGCCATTTCCATGAATAATCAAACAAATTTACAATAGGGTTTTAAATGAAAAATAACTCTTTATCTGGATAAGGGTTTCCTTCAGCTGAGATCAATTTGGCTTGAATCATTTTGGTAATCTCTGAGTTGCTTGGAGTTTTTCTTCAATTTGCCTTAAACACTTGATAGTTTGAATGCAAAGTGATTAATCTTTTCTGAATCCAAGCATTTTAACCCCTTGAAGCCTTACTTTAATCATCATAAATACGGTCTTTCAAAAAGCTATCAAACACTTCTATGTCAGCCACAGTCAATCCAAATTGCTCCACATTGGATCTTTTTCTACCGAAATTTCTTTCAGAGGATTTTTCATAAAGTACTTCACAACATACCTTAGTGTCAGATTCTAGCACTTTCTGGCTGGGGGTTTTGGATTTTCAACATAGATTCCCCTAAGCCAGAGCTCCTAATTTACTTCCTGGAGGAATTATCTACACAGAAGCTGGTGTGGATCCATCCTTAATATTGTCAACATCTTTCTTAATCCAGACCTTGCTCATTTCCTTCTTGATTTCAACCAAATCAACTTTTTCTTTTCCATTATCATTCCTCTCCTCTGTGTTGGGACCTAAAATTTCACACCAATTTTTGCAAAATTTTAATTCCCCTTAATAAAAAATTTAACTTCAACATAATAGTCTCGTCATGGCTACCAACCACTAGAACCTGTTGTAGAAGCATTTGCAAATGTAAATACCAAACAATTGCACTTCCTAATAGAATATCATGTACATGCCAAAATTGACTCCAACCAAGAGTTTGATCTACGTTTCCATCCCCTTTTCTTTATGCTACATCATGCAGCCCTAGGCATATAAATGTTTACCTAGAACAATTGTCCATTTTATCACTTCCAATCTAGAAACCAATCATTCATGTTAACCCTAAACAACCCATGCATTAGATCACCATCCAACAATTTCAACAATCTCCTTTTCTTGGAAGCCAATGGTTCTAACCATTTCTACCAACTATTTGAGACACATGTAGTTGCATACATGTTTCTGTCCATGTGGATAGGAAACAACTCAACAACCATTTCCACATCAACAATAGCTTACACAAGTTGTGTACTAGCTCACCATGCATGCTTGTCTTCATGTGCCTTTCTTGATAAATAAAAGTCCATGACTATAACTGAAACAACTATCTGCAACACATGGCTTTGGCCATGCTGTCATCCATCCATATTGAGACAACCTTACTCAGATGAATTGGCCATCAAGGACCGACATTTGCTCTGCCAAACTGTGGCATACTTTGTGAACCTCATCCTTACTTTTGTAGCCAAGCCAACCATAACTTAAGCATGAAAGATCCTCTCCACAACACTTCTGTTGCATATGCAGACTACGAGGTCCCTAAAACCTATCCTAAGTTTGATTGCAATTCTTTCAAGGGATTTGCATGAGGAATCTATATCATTTCTATCTCAAATCATAGAAATATGTTTGAACCTTCTTAAATCTGGTGGAGACAGAGATAATTGAGTAGGTTTTCACGGCTATATCATATGTCATGAAATACATGCAAAAGTTCTTGTAAAGACATTTCCCATGTGATTAACATAACAAAATACATGCGGTGCTATGACCGAGGATACAAAATAAAATTCTATCAGAGGCATCATTATGTGCTTTACAAACTCTAGACTCTGATTGGCTGAGAATAAGCTCAGAAAAGGAATTTGATAGAGAGAAGTTATATTTTGTTAAGTATAAAGGACTTTCTCATGGTCATAATCATTGGATCACTGAAGGCCAGATTAAGAATGAATCTCAACAACAATAATGTTCCTATTGTTATTGATCAAAGAATTTGAAGTGGCACAGCCTATTCTTGTGGTTTTACCATCTACTACAATATCCAGTTGGGAAGATAAATCTCTGCAGTGTGACTCATTTGTAAATTTTGTGGTTTATAAGGGAAATCGTAATTCAACAGAAGTTATTTGGAAGCAAGTGTTCTACAACGAAAGTGGATGTGTGATGGTTCAGATAGTTCTCACAATGTGTACTATTGCAATTGTAGGTCTTGAGCATCTAAAACATTTAGAGTGGGAAGCACTAATAGTATATGAATTCTAACGTATTAATCTAGAGGAAATTTTATTTGATTTTTGACCGGTGCTTTTTCAGCGAGGCACCAAAGGAGAAATCCTCTGAAATGTCCTATCTTTTGCCCTTCCTAATGATGGAGAAGTCAAGTCAAATTGTGGCAAGTGTGAAGAGATAATAATGCTACAGGCAGTTATGAAGAAGCTGGGCACGAAGAAATAAAGCTGAAGAAATAGGGAAAAATATAAACATTATTGAGAAAACCCTAAAATCACATATCAGAGAGATATGTGTGATCAGAGTGGGTTTCCCATGTCTCACTGGTTATAAAGGTTACCCTGATAAGGAGGACAGTCCTACTCTATGATGTCCTTGGACTTGAAAATGTACAATGCATATAGGGCAATATGGCGGCTCTATTTCTGTTCCTTGCACCGATATATGGGTACACTTAAATTCTTGGAATGAAATTACTCTCTTTGTATCTACATGCATAAATTCACAAGCAAGAATTAGACAAGATGCTCCTCCACAAAGTTCAGATGTAGGATTCTTTGATGCAGGGATATTCAAGGATGCAACTCACTTGCATAGGGAAATGTTAGATCCTAACACAATAGGTTCTTCTGGGGCTCTTTGCTTAAAGTCAGAAATTCTAAATATATCTTTTCATATTCTAGATTTTTCCTGTGAAGATGATGTTGCAGCTTTTCCCAGAAATATTAAAAATTTATGTCGTGAAGATTCCTCTTTAAGATTTGACATCATTAAAACAAACTATGTTGGATCTGAAAGACAATTTCATAGATTTATATTTTCTCTCTCTATCTATAATGCTTGATGAACTGATTTTATTGATTGGGAGTGGATATCTAAGGCCAGGATAGTGCAGATAGAAGGAAAGACAGAGACTTTCCAAGAGATTTTAGCTTACCATTTACCATTTTGTCACATTACTAATATTGGATTGAAGGGGAAAATATCTAACAAAGATCTAGAGCCTCTGAAAATAGTTCTCGATATCCAAATTGACAAAATAGATATTTGGTCTTCTTATCCTATTCTTTGTTTCTAGCATAACTTAAATCTTGGGAACTCTACCAAAGCATCTTCCACATCATTAGGGTTCAAACTAGATGTGTGCATTGGTATTTAGAAGGCTACATTTCTGTTAGGTGATGGAAGGTGGAGTTGCAATTCACCTATCATGGAAATTTTTATCAGGCATAGATCTATCCGTGCAATTTGGATCAATGGAAACATGGACACTTCCTTCTCATTGGAGCTGTAAATTAATTATCACAACATTCACAAGGTTGCATGAGAACCTTTCTTGGAGCCTTGGAACATGTAGCACCAATTGGTTAGAAAACTTGGATGTGATGACCTCTTGAACACAACACCTGCAATAAATATTGATGTTAAATCTTCATCCAAGATTAATTTGAATCTTACTGAAGCTCTAATGCAGACTGTGATTAGTGGAACTGAGATTATCAAAGACACATGAGGTAGAATAAAGTCTAATGAGTGTCCTTCTAGTCATCAGAATGATGAGTACAGTCTTCTCAGTAATACATATGTACAGAGACATGCACCCTATTTCCTTCAAAATGACATTGGCATGCCCCTAAATTTCTAGTTGGTTCATGGTCCTATATTTTGTGAGAACAATGAAGTCTTGGATGGAGCGGTGATGAGTGCTATTAAACATGGGTTTACACTGCTTTTGTTTGTTGAAGAAACTCCAGAAGAGTTGTTTCAGAGGTGGAAGCCCAACCATTCTTCTGAAAGGCTTGCTGATAGGAAGATCTCAGGCACAGGGCATCATATGTTCTATTTTTAGCTTGAAGGAACTGCAAGAGCCTCCCTACCAATATCAATGGATCTTGTAGGATCGATGAACTTACAGATGGTAACTCTAATATATCTTGCATCACAGAAAGAAGGCATACAGTTGAGAACCCTAAAAAGCCACACAACAAAACTCATCGGCAAGAGAAAGGAAATTGGAATGAATTTTTAAAATCACACCGATTTGAGGAGTCATGCTGATGGATACCTTCTCGGCAAGAGATGGCATATCGGTGAGCAAATTTTGTGTCCTCCTGACTTGCCGATGAAAAGCCCCCAAATACATAACATCAGCCCAATGATAGAATATAGGGAATCAAAGATATAATTAATTTACCAAAAGAAAGATTTAATAATCAAAAGTGAAATTTTCACTTGGAGAATAAAATATTTTCACCAAGGGAGTTATGAGAGATATTTTTCACCAAGAAGGTAAAATGAGTAAAATTTTCACCCAAATAAATATAAAGGTGACAAGAGAAATGAGATAAATATTATTTCCCATAAAGTACTTGAGGAATATTAGTATTGGAAATAATTAATTAAAAGAAGAACAAAATACAATGGAGGCACAAAATGGGACAAAACCTAATAAAAGGTGTCACTTTAATAACTACAAAATATTTTCCAATAAGTCAAAAAAAAAATGGTCTGAGGAATATTTGACGAGTGAAATTATTGGAAGATACTTTATTAGTGCAAAGAGAAAATTAAATCTTTGTGAAAGGTAAACAAAAGGTTAGTATTTTTATTAACCAAATTAATATCTCTTGGCGAACAAAAAGATGCACAGGATGGCAAGCGAAGGGTCACAACCCTAAAAAATGCACAGCGTATATATAAAGATGAAATCAAAGGAGAGGAATAATCATCAGTAGATTAGAAAAAACATCATGATTAGAAGTAGGAGTTAGATAACTAGATGGATTGACTAGTTGCCAAAATAAAACATTATGTTGTACATTGTAAAATCTTTTGAAATTGTATAATGGAGAAGAATGCATAAATTGGTGATTTAATATTGGTGTCTATTGTTTGTTGAGCTGAACAATTATTTGGTTGTCTCCACATTGTTATTTCTCTATTATTTGAACCTGAGCTTCCAAGTTGATATTTTAGTTTCATCGAGACACACTTGCTATTTTTGTGTAATTGAATTAATTAGTTTCCATTAAAGAATTAAAATCCTTTTGATTGATTACAGTAACTTGGTAGTAACATTTGGATTAGTAAGAAGAGCCGTATAATTGACAAGATTGCCATACTGTCTCCAACTCGATATTGTCTTGTTATTCAAATTAAGGATCTACTCCATTTGTCAATACACACTTGTTGTCATTGTGTGATTCTGTTAATTGGTTCCTTCAAGCAAGGATTAAAAATCCTTTCAATAACTCACAGTAACCTGGTAGGATTGAGTGGATCAATAAGTAGAGTTTGTCAATTACATTCTTGCATGTTTATACAAGCTATAAACAAACACAAGTGCCAAATAATTAGAATTGTAACTAGTAAGTAAATCATACATCACGTACACCTTGACTCCATTAGCCCAATAGAAATAGGCACTGATCATACCAATTCCACTCTAGGATTCAATAAAATCTTATTCAAACAATTACATCTCATATCTTAGTATTAGGATTAGAAGTAGTTTGCAAGCTTTCATCTATTCCACACTTTATGCCATTGTGGGTGGATCCCTAAATTCATTTGAGTCATACATTCTTTTTATCTACTTTAGATTTGAAGGTTCACCTGCCTAGGTTTAGCAGAGCCTGAAGTGTAGGAAGTCATCAACCATTTAGGTTAACTCTATTAGTTGGTTCAAAAATGTTACAAGTCTAATCATAGAGCTTGGCATCCTCTTAGGGCTTGAAACCTGCATTTTTGAGACCTAACAAAATGGTGACTCTACTGGGGACTAATCTAGAATCTGGTTAAAGATCATCTCATTACAGAGTCAGTAAACTTTTGAATTCTGACACAAAGTGGTAACTCTACTAGCAAGAAGGACCCAGAAAAAGAAAAAATCATTCCTCTTTTGATTAGAGGTGGTGACTCTGAAAAGGAATTCAATGAAGATTATAAAATACAACTTGTAAATAGTATCATCTGCAGTCAAAATGAATATGTCAGAAGAAGAGGAACTGTTGGAGTTGTTAAGGAGAAAAAAATGGCTGATTCAAGACATACAACGATTAAAAGCCAAACATGCTTCAAGTTCATTACAACATATACCAACAACTAATGAGAATGGGTATAATGATCCTTTGAACTCACAAGTGCTCCATGATTCAGGCAACATATATAGTGCATACCATGCACAACAATATGATTATTTACCACAAGCCTCATACCAAATAAATGCTTATCCTGTATTCCCTAACCAAAGATCAATCATCTACCAAAACCCATATGGCCCTCCAAACTTTATCTCAACCATCGATAAACCATTTAACTACAATAGTATCTAGGGCTACCCAAATCCTTATCCCTGTAAGCTGACAGAAATACTAAAGCATGTCCTTGAATTTCATGGAGAATGGTGTGAATTAGCTCATAAGCATGTACAATGATTCTAGGATTTCATTTTGGACTTTTAGATTTTTCCAGAAGATGTCATTATGAGGTGGTTTTCAAAATCTTTGAGGGATGACACAAGGGATTGGTTTATAGACTTACCTATGCAAAGTATCTCTTCATGGGAAGATCTCAAAAGACTATTCCTTAGCCGCTATAGCAACTATTATGAAGGTGAATATGGAGAATCCAATCAAGCAATGCAACCAATAAATGAGACATATGCAAGTGAAAATTTTCATGATGATATTTTAGATTTAAATAGAGAAGAAGTTTTAAAAGATCAATTCTTCACCTGGGATCATGATTACAATTATCAGAATTTTGTGCAAGACTTGGAGCCACATCATATACCTGAAAATGAGAGTAATCTTTAGAATATGGATTTTCCTTTTGTCCCATCCCACCCACCACAATACCTAAATCAACAATTTGAGGAGGAAGAGGATGATTGTTCTCAACAAATAGGGCAAATTCACGATGAGGAGGAAATGCACATATCTGAAAATAATTTTCAAATTTCTTCAAACCCATTGTATGATGAAAAAGTAAAAGAAGATCAGATGACATTGTGCCAAGGTGTGCCAGAACACAAATTCCATGTGTATTCAAACCCATTTTATGAAGAGGATGAAATGCTTTGAGACAGTCAGGAAAATGAATATGCTGATAATGTTGATGATTAATCCATAAATGAAGGAAGGTCACATGATGAAACAAGCACAGTTGATTATTGTAATGATGATGAAGAGAAGAATGAGCACTCCCAATATTTAGATCAGCTATGAGGTCAATTCACAATGCATGACAGTAAGAAGAATAATGAAAAATGTTGCATTGAAGAGGGATACTCTTCATGTAGAAAAAATATATCACATAGAAATGAGATTGTTTAGATTATACTTGAATTTCAATTGCACAATGAGGAAAAATATACCAGCAACATTGAGTCTAGAAAGTTGATCAATGATATGAATGCATTCAATTAGATGAGCTTAAAAATATTGACAGGTCGGCTTCACCACAGCATGATGAAAATCAGATTTTTGATAGAGGGAAACATGGCTTTTTCTTTTCCGGTGGCATTGAATCATCTACTGTGGTGTGATTATTCAAATTAAATCAGATTAGGGCAAAAAGAAGAAGTTGCCTCTATTGCCCAATAGAGTAGGCACTGGTCTACTCCCCAGAGATCTGGGATCTTGCTATGCCAATAGGGGGCATACATCTCTAGACAGAGCCACGGTTGGGACCTAAAATTTCATACCAATTTTTGCAAAATTTTAAGTACCCTTAATAAAAAATTTAACTTCAACACAATAGTCCCATCATGGCTACCAACCACTAGAGCCTATTATAGAAGCATTTGCAAATGTACATACTAAACAATTGTAATTCCTAATAGAATATCATGTACATGCCAAAATTGACTCCAACCAAGAGTTTGATCTGTGTTTCCATCCCCTTTTCTTTATGCTACATCAAGCAGCCCTAGGCATATAAATGTTTACCTAGAATGGTTGTCCATTTTATCGCTTCCAATCTGGAAACCAATCATTCCTGTTAACCCTAAACAACCCATACATTAGATCACCATCCAACAATTTCAACAATCTCCTTTTCTTGGAAGCTAACGATTCTGACCTTTTCTACCAACTATTTGAGACACATGCAGTTGCATACGTGTTTCTGTCCATGTGGATAGAAAACAACTCAACAACCATTTCCACATCAACAATAGCTTACACAAGTTGTGTACTTTCTCACCATGCATGCTTGTCTTCATGTGCCCTTCTTGATAAATAAAAGTCCACGACTGTAACTGAAACAACTGTCTGCAACACATGGCTTTGGCCATGCTGTCATCTATCCATATTGAAACAACCTTAGTCAGATGAATTGGCCATCAAGGACTGACATTTTCTCTGCCAAACTATGGCACACTTTGTGAACCTCATCCGTACTTTTGTAGCCAAGCCAACCATAACTTAAGCAAGAAAGATCCTCTCCACAACACTTCTGGTGCATATGCAGACTAGGAGGTCCCTAGAACCTATCCTCAGTTTGATTACAATTCTTTCAAGGGATTTGCTAGAGGAATCTATGTCGTTTCTATCTTAAATCATAGAAATATGTGTGAACGTTCTTAAATCTGGTGGAGACAGAGATAATTGAGTAGGTTTTCATGGCTATATCATATGTCATGAAATACATGCAAAAGTTCTTGTAAAGACATTTCCCATGTGATTAACATAACAAAATACCTATGGTGCTATGACTGAGGATACAAAATAAGATTCTAGCAGAGGCATCATTATGTGCTTTACAAACTCTAGACTCTGATTGGCTAAGAATAAACTTAGAAAAGGAATTTGACAGAGAAGTTATATTTTGTCAAGTATAAAGGACTTTCTCATGGTCATAAACGTTGGATCACTAAAGGCCAGATTAAGAATGAATCTCAACAACAATAATGTTCCTATTGTTATTGATCAAAGAATTTGAAGTGGCACGGCCTATTCTTGTGGTTTTACCATCTACTATGATATCTAGTTGGGAAGATAAATCTCTGTAGTGTGACTCATTTGTAAATTTTGTGGTTTATAATGGAAATCGTAATTCAAGAGAAGTTATTTGGAAGCAAGAGTTCTACAAACAAAAGTGGATGTGTGATGGTTCAAATAGTTCTCACAACCTATACTATTGCAATTGTAGGTCTTGAGCATCTGAAACATTTAGAGTGGGAAGCACTAATAGTATATGAATTCTAACATATTAATCTGGAGGAAATTCTCATTGATTTTTGACCGATGCTTTTTCAGCGAGGCACCGAAGGAGAAATCCTCTGAAATGTCCTATCTTTTGTCCTTCCTAATGATGGAGAAGTTAGGTCAAATTATGGCAAGTGTGAAGAGATAATACTGCTACGGGCAGTTACAAAGAAGCAAGGCATGAAGAAATAAAGCTGAAGAAATAGGGAAAAATATAAACATTATTGATAAAACCCTAAAATCACATATCCGAGAGATATGTGTGATCAGAGTGGGTTTCCCATGTCTCACTAGTTATAAAGGTTACCCCGATAAGGAGGACGGTCCTATTCTATGATGTCCTTGGACTTGAAAATGCACAATGCATATAAGGCAATATGGTGGCTTTGTTTCTGTTCCTTGCACCGATATATGGGTACACTTAAATGCTTGGAATGAAATTTCTCTCTTTGTATCTACACATATAAATTCACAAGCAAGAATTAGACAAGATGCTCCTCCACAAAGTTCAGATGTAGGATTCTCTGATTCAAGGATATTCAAGGATGCAACTCACTTGCATAGGGAAATGTTAGATCCTAACACAATAGGATCTTTTGGGGCTCTTTGCTTAAAGTCAAAAACTCTAAATATATCTTTTCATATTCCAAAATTTTCCTGTGAAGATGATGTTGCAGCTTTTGCCAGAAATATTAACAATTTATGTCATGAAGATTCCTCTTTAAGATTTGACGTCATTGAAACAAACTATGTTGGGTATGAAAGACAATTTCATAGATTTATATTTGCTCTCTCTGTAATACTTGATGAACTGATTTTACTGACTGGGAATGGATATCTAAGGCCAGGATAGTGCAGATAGAAGGAAAGATAGAGACTTTCCAGGAGAGTTCAGCTTACCATTTGCCATTTTGTCACATTACTAATATTGGATTGAAGGGGAAAATATCTAACAAAGATCTAGAGCCTCTGAAAATAGTTCTTGATATCCAAATTGATAAAATAGATATTTGGTCTTCTTATCCTATTCTTTGTTTCTGGCATAACTTAAATCTTGGGAACTCTTCCAAATCGTCTTCCACATCATTAGGGTTCAAACTAGATGTGTGCATTGGTATTTAGAAGGCTGCATTTCTATTAATTGATGGAAGGTGGAGTTGCAATGCACCTATCATGGAAATTTTTATCAGGCATAGATCTATTTGTGCAATTTGGATCAATGGAATCATGGACACTTCCTTCTCATTGGAGCTGCAAATTAATTATCACAACATTCACAAGGTTGCATGAGAACCTTTCTTGGAGCCTTGGAACATGTAGCACCAATTGGTTAGAAAACTTGGATGTGATGACCTCTTGAACACAACACCTACAATAAATATTGATGTTAAATCTTCATCCAAGCTTAATTTGAATCTTACTGAAGCTCTAATGTAGGTTGCAATTCATGGAAGTAAGATTAGCAAAGAAACATGAGGTAGAATAAAGTATGATGAGTGTCCTACTAGTCACCATAATGATGAGTACAGTCTTCTCAGTAATAGACATGTACGGAGACATGCACCCTATTTCCTTCAAAATGACACTGGCATGCCCCTAAATTTTTGGTCAATTCATGGTCCTATATTTTTTGAGAACAATGAAATCTTGGATGAAGCAGTGATGAGTGTTGTTAAACCTGGGTTTACAGTGCCTTTGTTTGTTGAAGAAACTCCAGAAGAGCTGTTTCAAAGGTGGAAGCTCAACCATTCTTCTGAAAGGCTTGCTGATAGGAAGACCTCAGGCACATGACATCATATGATCTATGTTCATATTGAAGGAACTACAAGAGCCTCCTTGCCAATATCAATGAATCTTGTAGGATTGATGAACTTACAGATGGTAACTCTAATATATCTTGCATCACAGAAAGAAGGCATATAGTTGAGAACCCTAAAAAGCCACACAACAAAACTCATCGGCAAGAGAAAGGAAATTGGAATGAATTTTTAAAATCACACCAATTTGAGGAGTCATACTGATGGATACCTTATTGACAAGAGATGGCATATCGGTGAGCAAATTTTGTGTCCTCCTGACTTGCCGATGAAAAGCCCCCAAATACATAACGTCAGCCCAATGATAGAATAAAGGTAATCAAAGATATAATTAATTTACCAAAAGAAAGATTTAATAATCAAAAGTGAAAATTTTCACTTGGAGAATAAAATATTTTCACTGAGGGAGTTGCGAGAGATATTTTTCACCAAGGAGGTAAAATGAGTAGAATTTTCACCCAAATAAATATAAAGGTGACAAGAGAAATGGGATAAATATTATTTCCCGTAAAGTACTTGAGGAAGATTAGTATTGGAAATAATTAATTAAAAGAAGAACAAAATACAATGGAGGCACAAAATGGGACAAACCCTAATAAAAGGTATCACTTTAATAACTACAAAATATTTTCCAATAAGTCAAAACAAAATGGTTCGAGGAATATTTGATGAGTGAAATTATTGGAAAATACTTTATTAGTGCAAAGAGAAAATTAAATCTTTGTGAAAGGTAAACAAAAGGTTAATATTTTTATTAACCAAATTAATATCTCTTGGCGAACAAAAAGACGCATAGGATGGCAAGCGAAGGGTCACAACCCTAAAAAATGCACAGCGTATATATAAAGATGAAATCAAAGGAGAGGAATAATCATCAGTAGATTAGAAAAAACATCATGATCAGAAGTAGGAGTTAGATAACTGGATGGATTGACTAGTTGCCAAAATAAAACATTATGTTGTACATTGTAAAATCTTTTGAAATTGTATAATGGAGAAGAATGCATAAATTGGTGATTTAATATTGGTGTCTATTGTTTGTTGAGCTGAACAATTATTTGTCTGTCTCCACATTGTTATTTCTCTGTTATTTGAACCTGAGTTTCCAAGTTGATATTTCAGTTTCATCGAGACACACTTGCTATTTTCATGTAATCAAATTAATTGGTTTCCATTAAAGAATTAAAATCCTTTTGATTGATTACAATAACTTGGTAGTAACATTTGGATCAGTAAGAAGAGTCGTATAATTGACAAGATTGCCATACTATCTCCAACTTGATATTGTCTTGTTATTCAAATTGAAGATCTACTCCATTTGTCAATACACACTTGTTGTCATTGTGTAATTCTGTTGATTGGTTCCTTCAAGCAAGGATTAAAAATCCTTTCAATAAGTCACAATAACCTAGTAGGATCGATTGGATCAATAAGTAGAGTATGTGAATCACATTCTTGCATGTTTATACAAGCTATAAACAAACACAAGTGCCAAATAATTAGAATTATAACCAGTAAGTAAATCATATATCATATACACCTTGACTCCATTAGCCCAATAGAAATAGGCACTGGTCATACCAATTCCACTCTAGGATTCCATAAAATCTTATTCAAACAATTACATCTTAGATCTTAGTATTAGGGTTAGAAGTAGTCTGCAACCATTCATCTATTCCACACTTTATGCCATTGTGGCTAGATCCCTAAATTCATTTGAGTCATACATTCCTTTTATTTGCTTCAGCTTTCAAGGTTCACCCGCATAGGTTTAGCAGAGCCTGAAGTGTAGGGAGTCATCAACCATTTAGGTCAACTCTATTAGTTGGTTCAAAAATGTTGCAAGTTTGATCATAGAGCTTGGCATCCTCTTAGGGCTTGAAACCTGCATTTTTGAGACCTAACGCTCTGTTTTCCTTTCTTCAGCATAGTGGTTTCTTTTCACATTCTTGCTTTTACATAATCTTGCAACATGTCCAAACTTGTTGCAATTGTAACATACCACATTCCTTTGTCCTTGATTCCTTCTATTGATTGGATTTGATTTGCATTGATTAGCCATATGTCCAAATCTATTGCATGCAAAACATCTTCCATTAAATGATTGAGTATTCCTTGAATTGTGAAAGCCAATTCTTACCAGACTTCTACATTCATTTGATCTATGACCAATTTTATTGCAATTGAAGCATTGACTAGAGAATGATTTCACAGTTTGATTTTGATTTATTTTACTCCTACACCAAGTAGCCTTGTGACCAAACTTTTTGCAATTAAAATAATGGCCATTGAAAGATGGGTACCTTTGTGCATTTGGTTGTCTAACTGGAGGTCTTCTAGGTTTTCTTCTTTGATTCCTAAACTGGTTACCTTTGTTTTTCTTCAACACAGTATTTGCTTGACCTAAATTTGAACTTTCTCCTCTCTCAAATCCCAAACCTTTCTTGTCATCGAAACTCTTTTGACTAGCAATCATCTCATCAAGTTTTGCAGAACTTATCTTGAACTTTTCTTCATAGATCTTGGCTTTTTCCAAGTCCTATTTTAGGCTTACAACTTCTTTTTCAAGTTTGGCACATTCTTCTAACTTGCTTTTTACCATCAAATTTAGATCTTCTTCTACTATAGCTCTTTCTATGACTTCCATTTTCAAGTCATCCAAGGTTTCATTTGTTGATATCAATGCTTCACTAACCTCTTTGTATTTTTATTTGAATCTCTTGACTTGTTATTTTAGCTTTAAAATACATTCATCAGCTTCTTGTATGTTATCCTTCAGATCCCTGATTTCTACTTCAAATTTTTCAAGATCAATAAGAGCTGCTTCTAGTTCAACATTGTTTGAGAAGTTCCCAAATCTCCTAGCTGCCATGAGTGAACTCTCCTAGATCTTCCTCAAGCTCTTAGGATTCTTCCAAGGAACCTTGATCTGATACCAATTATTGATAGTAAGGTATACTGAGAGGGGGGTGAATCAATATTTTGCAAAACCACTTCTTAACTTGTTTATTGATCCAATTTCCAAAATTAATAACATGAAATCAAAACAAGCATGAAAACAACAACCATAAAGTCATAACACATAGACACTAGGATTTTTACGTGGAAAACCCAAAAAGGGAAAAACCACGGTGAGTGTTAGCTCATAATATATTATCATAGAACAATACCAAATTATAAGAAGGCTCACTGCCTTAGGGCTCACTACAGGTGGACTCATTGTCCACTGAGGAAGAAGAAGAAGAAAGAAAGAGAAATGGATCACTACTAGATATGAACTACTACAAGTGCATCTACAACAAGCTAGAATATAGGTCCTTTGAAGGCTCAATATATAGATTCAAAGGTCTTCATTTAATCTGCCCTACTTCTCAACTCTTCTACATATACTCTAATTGCTGCCCTTATTTTCTTTTTCTGTACTATACTCTACTTATAATCCTTCACACTCCAAATTCACACATTATTCCACACACACACTTCTACATCATAATCCAACAAGTATTTATATCTGTAACAAGATTCATTTCATAATCAGGTCGGTAAACTAGACATAAAGTGTGTATATAAGGTATTTTACCATGTCACCTTGATCATGTGTATAAACAACAATGCAAACATAAACAAACATGAAATAATCTTTATATAGGCCGACACCTAACATTCAACCACTTAGATTGATAGTTTAGACAATATATCTTCTTTGCATAAAGATCTAACATGCATGTCGACTTGTCTCTTAAGAAAATGCTTGATCTAATCATCTAGCACACCAAAATTCTCACTATGGACTATGGGAGACTCAAGTATTGATAAAAAACATTCATTCTTGACCTCTTAGCATACCTCTAGAACCACAAGATAAAATATGCAACTGTGGAGAAATGCGAACTCTTTTTCTTAGGCACTGTGCACTACTCCTGTCTTAGTTTTGTTCACCCAAACTTAAACCAATCACAACTTGACTTTTTGAAGTCATCAAGACTTGCAACATTGTATATAGCACCTTCAAACAATTATGAATAACATATCTAAACTACATACCTTGACCATCAACTGCAGAGGAATACCATTTGAGTCTGTGCTACTAACTCTGTGTTGTCAGTACTTAGCCATTCTGCATTAATCTTGTGTCTGGACTAGAACCTTGTATGTAGGTTGTTTCAAGTTCTATTCCAAATCATCCTTAGCTCCATCATGCTCTGTTTGCCTTGTTGACATCAATGACAACATTACTCAATCAATAGTGTCTCTTGACTATGTTGCCAACACCACCTGATAAGGAAATGGGGGTGCTATCACACATTTATCATCTCTGAGCTTCTTAAGTACAAAAATTAATTGCAACACCTACCTCTACCATCGAGAGAGAGAGAGAGCCAAAGTTGGTTTTTCAATTTCCACACTTTCTCACCATCAAGTGATTCACACATGTACCTCATTCAATTCCAACATAGAATGGTGATCCTAACAGATCCTTGTAAAAATGACCTCCCACCCAAGTGGAAAGATTATCATGTACAACAGTGGCACATAGGGTGTCAAGACCCTCCAATCAATACCAGGACATGCTAAATCTTTGGCATTGCATGCTTCAATTTAAAATTTTGATTTCATCGTTTATTGAGTTCCTCCATCTTGTCAGCCCATTCAACTTCAACCATCAAATCCATCTTGTGAATCACATCAACGGTCACTAAAACAAGCTGGCACACCTAGAGGAAGGTGTCTATTAGTTTTGAATCCTAGCCATGGATCAATACAAATCAATGGTCTTTGTGCAGATTTGAAATTTCTCTAGTGAAAACCAGTTGTCATGAAAATGTAGTGATCTCATCTACCACGGTAGAACCTCACTTCCTTGCACTGAGTTCCCTAGGACCACAGTGAAAACCACAACTCTAAATGTTTCCATTTGATACCACCACAGGAAAAAGTGTGTTAGGGACCACATCATATCTTTTGCGATCTCACTAGGGGACTCAAATATCTTCCATACAGGCATAAATCTTAGTGAAAAGCTAAGTTAGCAGTTGAAATTCCCCACGTCAATGCTCAACACCCACACAGGCCTTGCCAAGTTGGAAGATAGTCTGAGTCTCACAATCCCATTGGAACCTCAGAATAGTCCCAATGGGGATGCATCCTTCCCATGAAACCCCGACGTGGGTGCCACATGGTTACCACATTAGACCTTGCAGCACTTCCAAAGCTTGAAACAAAGCCTAGTGAGGGAAAAAGTCTCAATGAAGAGGAAAGTCCTGTAGACATGGCCGTGACTCAAGGCTCAAATTCAACACATGTGTAAAAGTCATCTTTAAAGGAGGGGCCACGCTAGGTCGAACAAGCAAGGGGAGGGACATAAAATAAAATATGCCTAACACTTAATATGAAGATAGAACATTATTTAAGTTGGTTGGGAATTTGACATAGGTCATGAGACATAAAGGGTAACCCCTAGACAAGAGGGTCGGTAACCTGATGATGAAAGATACTTAAGTGACCAAGAACAGGCCACAAGAAGTCAGCAATAGACCAAAATGGGAGGCGAGCAAGGTAAATGTGACAAGGTACTAAGCTCTAGAGTTTTACGAGGGTTTTAAATCCTAGAAGACACATACCAGGGGTTAGGGCATGCATTAAAATGAATATAAAACACTTAGTAGGAGATACACCCAAGGGATGGGATTTGATTCAACCACAGGTAGAATTTGCTTACAACAATTCTATCAACAAGAGTACTAGTAAATCACCATTCCAGATTGTATATGGGAGTAGTCCAAGGAATGCTTCAAAGTTGAGGAAGATGGACAAGGGAGAAAAGAGCAATGTCGATGCTGAAGACTTTGTAGAACACTTGAAGAACTTGCACGAAGAGGTAAGGAAGCATATTAATAAGATGAATACTTAATACAAAGAAAAGGCAGACTAGAAGCAGAGGTTTAAAGAATTCAAGATTGGAGATGAAGTCATGGTTCATCTGAGAAAAAAAAGGTCCCCAATGGGGACATATAATAAGTTGAATATGAAGAAATTTGGACCTTGCAAGATCCTAAAGAGGCATGATTTGGGGAATGCATATGAGTTAGAGCTGTCGAGTGGAGTCAATGTTTCCTCTGCATTCAACATTGTTGATTTAATAGAGTATCATTAAGGTGGCACAGATGAACCAACAAAAGAATAGTGGAATATTTTGGCACCTACTTCATAGGAGAAGAAATCCTAGATAGCCATGTGGAACAAAGTACCAGGAATCAACAATATGAAGAATATCTAGTTAGGTGGAAAGGAAGGCCTGTTGAAGATTATTCCTGGTTGTCTAAGGTAGAGGTTGACCATTTGGATTTTCCTTAAACAACTAAGATGTGACAAGGTCACTTCTTAAATTACCTTCAGTGTCTAATGATGGAGCATCCAGTGGTGTAAGGGGCAATCTTGCATCACCCAAAAAATGATTTTATTTTTTATTTCTTTCAAATTTGTGGTTTTTAGATACCCATTTGCTTGAATAATGATTCAAAACCTTCAAAGTTTCTAAAAAGGCTAAGAATACCAGAACTTACTATTTTTAGTAACCCTATATCAAAGAAATGATTAATCTCTAAATTTTCCCCAAAGCTTTGAAATAGTCAATTAAGCATTCTTGGTAAATTTTGGCTCAAGATCATGTTTGGATTTCAAGATATTAAAGTTTCAATTTTGTGAGTTCCCCGAAAAAGTTTTGAAATCAGATTTGAGGTACTTAAAGGTCCCAAAACACCTTGAAAACTTGATGAAAATCTATCACTACAACAGAACAGGCCATTAGTACCTAAAATAGCTCCAGATTTAGTGTAATTGAGCTCAGAAATTAGACACTTTTCCCAACATAAAACTTGGTACAACTTTGTATTCTTACTTTGGTGCCAGATTTAGCACCGACTTTTACGCCTAATTTAATGTTGGATTTAGCACTAACTTTAGCGTCGGAAAGCAATAACCAGATTTGGCACCAGATTTAGCATCGGATTTGACACCCAATTTGGCTTTTGATTTTGCTTCTAGTTGGCTTCCAGGTTTGCTTCTTGTTTTTCTTCCAATGTTGCTTTCAATTTTGCTTCCAGATTTGCTTCCAATTTAGCACTGGATTTGGCACCCAATTTGGCTTCTAATTTTGCTTCTGGTTTTGCTTCTTGTGTTGCTTCCAGGTTTGCTTCCAGTTTTGCTTTGGGTTTTGCTTCTAGGTTTGCTTCTAGTTTTGCTTCCAATTTTGCTTCCCATTTTGCTTCCAGATTTGCTTCCAATTTAGCACTGGATTTGGCACCCGATTTGGCTTCCAGTTTGACTTCTGATTTTGTTTCTTGTGTTGCTTCCAGTTTTACTTCTAGTTTTGCTTAAATTTTTGCTTCCAGTTTTGCTTCCCATTTTCCTTCCAGATTTGCTTCCAATTTAGTGCCAGATTTGGCTTCCACTTTGGCTTCTAATTTTTCTTTTGGTTTGGCTTCTTGTGTTACTTCTAGTTTGGCTTTCGGTTTGGCTTCCAAGTTTGCTTCCAGGTTTGCTTTAGGTTTTGCTTCTAGATTTGCTTCCAAGTTTGCTTCCAATTTAGCGCCGGATTTGGCACCTAATTTAGCTTCCAATTTTGCTTCCATGTCTGCTCCTATTTTTGCTTCTAGTTTTTCTCTCAATTGTGCTTCATATTTTGCTTCTTGTATGGCATCTAAAATAGCTTCTTTTTTGGCTTCCAAATTGATGCCAAGTTTTGCTTCCATTATGACCTCCTTTGTTGCTTTGGGTTTTGCTTCCAATTTAACAAGATAATTATATAAAAAATAAGATAATTATTATAACATGATCATCATCTATAATTAAAACAAGTGAGTCAAATATCTATAATTTAATTGAATTTTACATCCATCCTGCAGTAAATTAAAATCATCATATGTAATAAATATCCATCCAAAAATTATTGACCACTTTCAATATATATGAATTGACAAGTCAATACTGATAAGATCATCATCATATATAACTAAAACAAGTGAAAGTCAAATATCCCAGTAGATCAATAACAAGTCAAAATGATACATGTACAAATGATATAAGTAAAAATGATAAATTATGTAACTCAAAATGATACAAGTCAAGATGATACATATCTAAATGATAGAAGTCAAATTGATACATGTGAAAATGATACATCTCAATAATATGGTATTGCAGGCCATGAAAATGATACAAATGATAGTAACCATGAAAAGAGGCATCATAACGATATATCAGCAATGATCCATGATGCAGTCTATATGATCATGATTGTCACTAGCTACTACTAGCAACTGCCTCATCATCATCATCATCACCATCGTGATCATGATCATCATCATCATGATCCTCATCGTCATCATCATCATCGTCATTGGCCTCATTGTCTTCTGTATCTACATCATCATCATCCTCTGCCATGTGATCTATACTAGAACCAATATAATTTGGATCTATATCATCAAGATCATCTTCATCTTCTGGAAGACTCGTGTTCTACAAAAAAAAATATTTAAAATGAAAAGTTATTATTTATTTCATGTAATAATTTATTTTTCTGTTATATATCTAATATTCCAACATATGAAACAAAACCATAATCATATTGCATCATATCAAAGTGCACATACCATGATAAAATTTCAAAAAAGTTACAACTAATATGTCATTCCAATGATGTAAAACATGCAACAATTCTAATAAACGTTACTAAAGATCATAAATTTTTTTTTTATACAATTTAACTATCAACTATAAATTCTATTACATAACCTTAAGTGCCACAAATTGCGTGATCGATGTATGTGCTTTTTCACTATTAATCTAATAACCTACATTAGACAACAACATTAAAGAGTTTTTAAGTAGTAGTTTATTAAATTCTCTTACATGTCATTAATGAATGCACAATTTTTTTTCAATAATTATTTATCTTAAGGTTCATGAGTAACCTTAAGATAAAGGTCTAATAGTTGTTCCATGGGGCATGTTTAACAAACCAAATGCAATTGCCAACTTTTCACCATGGTGGCAGAGAAATAATTTCCCATCCTTCCACAACATTAAGTAAATTCTTGAATCTAGAAAATACCTTGCCATCTTCATCTTCCAAGCCAATTTTTCCAACTTTGCATAGGTCTCCTTTGTCTATGGGTGCGATTTGTCTCCTACACAAAAAAGCATGTGCCATTTTATGCCCTTCAATCCAACTGCATCCGGGCATTTTTTTAATTCCTCCATCTTTCATCAATCTCCTTACCTCACCACACCTGCCCACTTGTGGATAGATGTTTGAGAGAAGAACATAAGTTGTGCACCATTTTTAGGATCCAAATCAAAAAGCAGTGTTGCTATAAATACTCCTAAGCCTATATTCATATGTGATCTATAGGCATCAAGAAAACACATGCATACAACCAGCACAGATTTAACAGGTATCTCAATGATAAAGTTTAGGGTGTCTTCAAGATAGCCAGAAAAGGCAAGGAGGTCAACCATGCATGTAAAAAAAGAGGCCCTAGTTAGCAGGTTGTATGGGGAGAAGGATGCTTCTCATTTTTAAGAATCCTAAGTCTCATTGCTACATATGTTTCTTAAAGAAGGGCCAATTTTAAACTAGGTAGTTGTTTTGTCACTCACTTTGTGCAATGAAATGACGAGAGTCGAGTCTCCTTATATCACTGTAGATTTGCATACAGCAACCTCCAATACAATAACACCATACAATGCACACTTAACTTTACGGTACCTTAGCCCGGACATGATGCTATAGAAATCTGAAGGTACCTCCTACTAAAGATGTCATTCCATAGACCAAATACCACTGTATAGTATATATCACATCTACAGTAACAATTTCCTTCCAAATGTAGAGTTACAGTCTATGATTAACATGCATAGACCTTTCTAGTGTTTACAAGATAATTCCTTAGTCAACACCATACTATTGTCCACAAGATGTTTCCATAGTTAAAATAAGAAAATAATGGTACTTTGCAAATAATAAGCAAGCCTTCGGAGAGCTTAAAGTTTCCATTTACATCCATGCACAATAACTTAATCAACCCTTATGATTTTATGGACAATTAAATAAAAGTCCTATATTCCATTTATGAGTCCTCTATCCAAATGACGCAATGATCACAAGTACATAATATCTACTATTTTGTGGGTAGTGCTCAAACATTCAAACATAGGGAAGTCCATACTAAGATAAATTTGTTCACAAACAATCTCTAATTTAATAAATACTAGTTTGAAATCACATTTCTAAGTTAGTACAAGTCACTACAATTAACTCAAAGGTCATTCTCATCAAATGAATGCCTTCACAATAGACTATTCTAGTTACAAGTATAATACAACTATTGTAATGTTACACAACTATATGCAATTGACAAAACCCATTCTTTCCAAGAGTCAACTGGTAATCAAATACAATCATGTAGTGTTGTTTCAACATTGTATTAGATTGTGGGTTTAGTAATGTAAACCTCATAACCTTGGAGGGAGTGTTGGGGGGCAAGTTGACCTGAACCAAGGATCCAAAACCATCCCAAAAGCCCACCTAGGAGTGGCATTATTAATCCCAATAAGACCTTGCATCCACAATTGAGAAAGTGGACATTTATAGGTGAAATACCAACACCATTAGGGTTTACAACCATGTCAAAAAAGATAACCATGAACCAGGCCAGGTTTCCTCAAGGCTCATGGTATGTTGCAATGATAGCATTCTAGTAATTCTAGCCAGGGTTTGAAACTCCACCTCAAACTATGACCAAATTAATGTAGCTTCCTTCATGATAGAAATCTAAAACACAATAACCAACAGTTTTCCATAGTTTGTAAGTCCCATGATCTTACAAGAATGGATGACAAGAAAGGTTAGCTTAGTTGAAGAAGACCAGTTGATGATTTGAATCTTAGTCTCCAACCCAAACAACAAGACACTCAGCCAACATGATGAGCCCACCTAAAGTTTCCTTTCCTCTAAATCACTTATAGTCCAACCATCAACCTTCCTTCCTTTACCCCAAGGAAAAAAGAAGAATTCCCCCCCAAAATGGTTCCCCACTCCTTCCTTTTCTCCCTCACATACACCAAAACCAAGCACATTAAAGACTAGTACTTCCCAAAGTTGTTATGGCAGAGGAGAGTTAATGCCTATTGCCAATGATGGCTCCTTCTCAACAAAAACAAATTGCATATTAAAATTTAAATGTCCACTATTATATTTCAAAGGTTTGAAATATAACCAACAACGTAAATGTAATGCATGCCCCCCTTTAAGTCTTATAATAAAAAGGTTAGGAAACAAAGATTTGAGATAAACCCTTTGGTTTGTTCACTTAGGAGACCACCTGTAAACTCAATGATAACTACATCCACATGATCAACAAGAATGACGAGCAACCTATGAATAACAATCCACTTGAGTCAAAAAGACAAGAAGACCAATAGAAACCAAACACAACAAACAGAGTACAATTGTAACTATTTGTCTCAAGTATCACTCTATAATGTCTTCAAAGATTATTGAAACTCAACACAAGAAATGCAAATTGACATATTAACACAACAAAATCCAACTAAGTTATTGAAAATCAACTATTGATACCTCGTTCTCCATCCAAATTACAAAATCGGTCCACTTTTTGCTTTGTAACATTTCCTTTTCAAATTGCGTTGGTTGCCGGCCATATTTCTCCTCTTGTCAAAACATGGCACATTGACTAGTTAAACTAATTAATATGCAATCATTTACTTTTTCCTAGGAAATAAAAAAATATCATTTAACATATTAAATATACTTACAAATGTACAGATCAAGGTCTGTAAACCTTTCTGGCCACTGTGATGAGTGGCACATAGTTTGTCAAGCCTAGCCTTGGAGGCCTTGTCCTGAAACATATACTAATTCAATTTAATTATGCACAAATAAAATATAAAAATCATTTAATAAATTTGAGATAATCTTATGAGCAAATTCAAATACCTACATACTTTCCTCATCGGACTTCCTCCGTGCATCAGACTTCTCATATTCTTTTACAAGCTCTTTCCATACTTTGAGACTTACATCAATTAGCCTTTTTTTGAGCCTTTGCTCAGGAGGGAGTTTTTTTATCTGTTTTGTTTGGTTGCACCAAAATCTCTTGCAGTTTTGAGACATTCGTAGCTTTATTTTCTTTACAAACCAACCTGTGCCAAATTTAGTCTCCATGTCTTGGATAACTACTTTTTGCAAGTGCATGGGTATCTTTGAGAATGGCAAGTGTAGATAGTCTTTGAACCATTGAAGGCATGATTCCTTCAACCTATTCACAAACATTTTTCCAACATCTGTCATTCGGACTTCCCCTGAAACCACATTGTATTCTATCTTGATATTGTAGCTACTAATGCAAGATGCAAAACATGGCATGGTAGTCGAAGAAGTCTGTGTCCCAAGAGTGGTTGGGACATTAGAAGCCTTTACTCCCTATTCCACATTCTTAGAGGTTACTGTTATTGATTTCCTCCTGGATCTTTTGCCTAATCCATGACTGGTTGGGGAATTAATTGATTCCCTTTGATAGTGTTGATTTGGTTGCAATGTTTCAGGGGCTTTACTAGATAGTTTTTCTATGTATCTGGCAAGCATTGTCAAGTCAACACCATCCAATTTGTTCACTACCTCTACCCCCAATATGGAAGCCAATGCCTCTTTATCTTTGTCAGTATCATGTCCCTATATATATATCTATATAATAAAATTCTTCTTTTAAATTTAGAAATAGAAAACTAAATACTAAAAATCAAAGAAACAATGGAAACATTTACAAATCTATAAATTGACAGTGAATTACCTAATTGTGGCCAGAGTTTGCTCTCTTCCCTCTATTGCTTGACATTTTGAGGTGACCTAGGGAAAATTATTTTCATCCAGTCTGTGGAGGCAATCATAGCCAGGTATGAATTAACAGCGTGCTTGACCAATCGTAGCCAAAAATAAATATGTAGCCAAAAACAAATCTTAACAGCTTGTATTTTGGGTATGATGTACAAAGAGACCTTATTTGACAGGCCTTCTAAAAATGGTAAATGCAAGTTATACTGTAAGCAAGGATAATTAACAACATTACTACTCAAATTTACCCTAAAGCGTGAGTACATCTTAGAAAAACTTTCTTTGAGCTCAAAATTATATCAAAATCGATAAAAACCTAGGTCAAGAGTTGATTTCTCAGCAATTGGAACTTACTTGCTAAAAGGCAGATGAACAAGCTTGATTGAATGGATGAGGTAGCTAGAAAACCCAAATTTAGTAGCTAGCTAAAGCAATTTTTTATCTTCTGGATGTCTAGAACCAAAAATAAATAAAATACAAATTCATGGATCCATTGTAGAAACTTTTTAGTAACTTCCATTTTTGACATAATAAAGTCGTCGCTTTGCAGCCTACAATTCCTAGCAATAAACCTAAAATAGAGGCAGAGTACACTGTGTTGTGGGCTTATATGTATTAACTTATTTGTATTTTTTTGTGGTATGTTTTAACACTGGCATGAAATTTTTTTTTGGATCCATTAGTCCGTGCTAAAGTCAGCATCTCTAACATTGACTTTTGTGCCAACTTTCAACCCTAAATGTAATCTCTTTGGGACACCAAAACTGGCATGAAGTGCACCTAACTTAGAGCCATCATCATCCATCTCCTAAGCAAACATCTACATTGTACCCTACACCACCTTTGCATCACAAGCTTCAACATTTATGGGGATGTGTGCAACCATTGGTTATGGTTCCCTTCTATTCCGCAATAAATCTACCATCATTCATCCACTATCCTACATATCCTCCACATACCATCCCTATGGTCCATGCTTTGGCATAATTCTGACATAATCCACATCATAATCCACTATTTTCCCTACATAATCCACTTTTCTCTCCTCTAGAATCCACATCATAATCCACTTTTATCCCCTCTAGAATCCACGTCATAATCCACTATCTGCCTAATCCATTTGCCTTCCATGTATCCCTTACCAACATCAATGAGGGCACTCGACATGGTCCATGCATGAGAACATCATTCTCTAATGGGACTATAACCTTTCATTGCAGCATAATGCAACCTTCAACCCTCAACCCTAAAAACTATACCTTAAACCCTAATCCCTCCACCCTAAACCCTAATCCCTCAACCGTAAACACTATCCCTAAATCCTAAAGCCTCAAGCCTTAAACATTAAACCCTAAACCCTCAACAATAAATGCTATACCTTAAACTCTAATCCCTCAACACTAAACCCTAATCCCTCAACCCTAAACACCATACCTTAAACTCTAATCCCTCAACACTAAACCCTAATCCATCAAACCTAAACCCTAATCCCTTATCGTTAAACCTTAAACCCTATCCCTAAAGCCTCAACCCTCAACACTTGAACCTTAAATCCTAAACCATATCCCTAAACCCTCAAACCTAAATAGTACTATGCCTTAAACCCTAATCCCTCAACTCTAAACTGTAATCCCTAAACCTCAACCCTAAACCCTAAACTCTCAACCCTCAACACTATACCTTAAACCCTAATCCCTTAACCCCCAACCCTCAACCCTAATCTTAAAGATAAACTTAATGCTTCCACTCATTCCACCATCCTCAAGGGATCTAGAAATGCAAAATTAGATGCCTCTATTGATAAAGCCAAACATCCTAAGGGTCCTCATGCCTTAGGACATAAAAATAAAGAGTCAAAGAAAAATCAATCCAAAACGTTATCCAAGCCCATACCTCTAAAAGAAAAGTCCAAAACCAAAATGGTATGGGTACCTAAGCAATAAGATATCAAGTTAAATGAGGCATCTACCTCTAAAAAATCCCAACCATCTACTCCCATCTCAAATTCCCATTCTACTCAAAAGTGTCAAAACATTCCATCCCACAAGAAAAACAAAAGTAATAAAACACCTAAGTCTATGTGGGTTCCTAAAGCCCTTCATCATCCATCTCATAAGCAAACATCTCCATTGCACCCTACACCACCTCCACATCACAAGCTTCAACATGTATGGGGATGTGTGCAACCATTGGTTATGGTTCCCTTCCATTTTGCAATAAATCTACCATCATTCATCCACTGTCCTACATACCCTCCACATACCATCCCTATGGTCCATGCTTTGGCATAAGTCTGACATAATCCACATCATAATCCACTATTTTCCATACATAATCCACTTTTCATCCCTCTAGAATCCACGTCATAATCCACTATCTACCTAATCCATTTGCCTTCCATGTATCCCTTACCAACATCGATGGGGGCACTTGACATGGTCCATGCATGAGGACATTGTTCTCTAATGGGACTATAACCTTCCATTGCAGCGTAATGCAACCTTCAACCCTCAACCCTAAAAACTATACCTTAAACCCTAATCCCTCGACCCTAAACCCTAATCCCTCAACTGTAAACACTATCCCTAAAGCCTAAAGCCTCAACCCTTAAAACTTAAACCCTAAACCCTATCCCTAAACCCTCAACCCTAAACACTATACCTTAAACTCTAATCCCTCAACACTAAACCCTAAACCCTCAAAACTAAACACTATACCTTAAACTCTAATCCCTCAACACTAAACCCTAATCCCTCAACCCTAAACCCTAATCCCTTATTGCTAAACCTTAAACCCTATCCCTAAAGCCTCAACCGTCAACACTTGAACCTTAAATCCTAAACCCTATCCCTAAACCCTCAACCCTAAAAAGTACTATGCTTTATACCCTAATCCCTCAACTATAAACCATAATCCCTAAACCCTCACCCCTAAACCCTCAACCCTAAACCCTCAACCCTCAACCCTCAACACTATACCTTAAACCCTAATCCATCAACCCTCAACCCTCAACCCTAATCTTAGAGCTAAACATAAATCTTCCACTCATTCCACCATCCTCAAGGGATACAAAAATGCAAAATTAGATGCCTGTACTAATAAAGCCAAACATCCTATTAGGTCTCAAAAATGCAGGTTGCTAATCCTAAGAGGATGCCAGGCTCTATGCTTAGATTCACAACATTTTTGAACTAATGTGACGAAATCAACCTTTAGGGTTTGATGATTTCCTACACTTCAGGTCCTACTACACCTAGGTGGGTGAGCCTTGGAAATTAAAGCAGATTAAATGTAACTACTAAGTAAATGGATCTATCTACAGTGGAAAATGATGTAGAATAGATGAAAACTTGACTAATTCTAATATCTAATGAATGGTCGGTATAAATTGTATAAGCAATTTCAAGGTGAATTTTATGACTGTGCTTAAATAATAAAAGGATTTTAAATAATGAATTGAAATAAGACCAATGCCTTGTAAGGTAAACAGAGTCAAATGGAAGAATAAGACTAGTGGCTTATAGTGGGTAGTAATTCTAACTGTTTGGCACAATATTTTAGTTTATAACTTGTATAAATGTGCAACAAGATGACTGACAAACTCTTCTTAATAATCCAACTAATACAATCAGATTTCTTGTTATTCACTAGAAGGTAATTTAATCCTTTCTTGAAGGAACCAATTGAATGAAATGTGCAAGATAATAGATAATATCAACTCGGAGACAAAATCACAATCCTAATTATATGATTCTTCTTAGTAATCCAAACTAACACTTCCAGGTTACTGTGACTGACTGGAAGGATTTAATTCCTCTAATGGAAACCAATTAATCCAATCACATAGATACAGTAAATGTGTATTGACAAATTAACTATATACTTGATATATTAATTTGAATAACAAGAAAACACTAAACTAGAGACAATCATACAATTGAGTAATTTCAACAAACAATTGATGCCAGAATAAAACCACAGAATTAGAGAACTTCAATTTACTTCTTCAATAATATGCTTGCAACATGGTCTTTTGAAAACATTGTAAACTTTATGTATTATATTCTATTGCTGATGATAATTCAGCATCATATGTTTGAACTTATATAGAAATGCTTGTGAATAGACATAACTCTTCAAGAAGTCTTTTGGGAATTAACAAGATTAACATAACAACCATAAAACAACAATGCTTAGGCCCTATTCAACGACAAGTATAGCTGAGCAATGTGGTCTAAGTACTCCTGGCTGTAATGTGAATCAATAAATTCAATAGCGTTCCTTGTGATCACATCCATCGTAACCATCCTCTCCAAATGCTTGCAGGCTTCCCTGGATGTAGAGTCTTTGTCCTTAAGAGCTCCTAAAGCTTCATGTAATATTGCTTGACAGTCTCTACTCCATTCTTCTTTTCTCTCTAATTCTTTATCATTTTTAAACAACATGGGCACTCCTGCTTTTGAAGCTTCAACACATTCTTTGGCATTAGTCTTAAGTTGGTCATAATACTTCTGATGTTGCTCAACCAAATCTTTTGTATTGGAGGTATCTGGAATGTCAGAAGTATCTTTACTCCGTGTCTCATTGAGTTTCTCCTGCAACCTTTTGTCAAGCCTCTCATGCTCTTGGATCATTTTATAATTTTGAGAATAATTATCCCAAAATTGGTTCAGCCAATGCATCATGTTGGTATGCCTATTCTGGAGAACTTTGACAAGTGTATCCATCTAGATTTGAGCAATCTGATCAATGGATGGTGATTGGACGCTTTATGAGTTTTCACCCTGAGTTATTCTCTTTACTGAATCCCCAAAGGTGCTCTTAACAACATCTTTCAAATAGTCATTTTCTTTAGTTAATCTCTCATAGCTCAGTTTGTATGCATCTCTTTCTTTGATTAACATCTGAGCCTGTGCTTTATTCAGTTTTGCAACATTAATGCTAATGTCTGCGGTGATCAAGGGGTCAGTCTCCCCTGCCTTCAAAGTCATGACATGACCAAAAGTCTTCTCAGTGTCTATAATGGTTGTCTTTTTATGGGGAGGATACAGGGCCCATATCATTAATGAATTTTCATCATTATTATATTTGGTGCCCATATATACTTCAGTGACACCTTCTAGAGTGAGCTTGTATTTATCATCTTTATTATACAGAAAACTATCAAATACTAGAGCAGAATTCAAATCAAGGCCAGGAAAGATCATCACCCCTACTTCTTTGAGCAGTTGTCTACCCTTACTAGGGGTCATATCTTGCAATTCATTATCCATTGTTGCTTTCAACATATCAAGTAATTGTCTCTCATTGTTGGCAAATACGTCATCAACTGACTCTCTAATTTCTTTCCCCTTGCATTTATATAAAAATGATTTGAATTCTTTAGAATGAATAAATTTATCATCAGAAATAAAAGAATCATATGCTATTTGTCTTGGGTCTTCATCAGTAGACCCCTCCTCTTCATGTGCTATAACAGGAGACTGACATTGTTGCATCTTTCATTTGGACATTCTTGTTGTCTGTTGATGTGGTTCCTCTTGTTCTATGGGTTCTTCATCACCAGAAGATAACACCTCAATCTCTACAAGCTATTTCATTTTCTCATCTAATACTCTGTTATATTTTTCAACCACCAATTCAACCTCAGACTCTTCCAAATTCCTGATGACATCATCGTGTGGATAGGGGACATGTATGTATCCACTGAGGTTTTGTTTTCTCCGAGCAAGGTCAATAAAACCCTCAGGATCAAACCCTTTTCTTACCTCAGTACACCTCATATTGTAGTGCATCAGTTTATCTGTAATGAGACCATAACCCTCATTGGATACCACAGTGAAATCTCCAAAACACAGAGTACTAGGCATAAAAGATTGTTTGTCATGGGAGCTTAGATGCATCACATTAGAACAATGCATTTTCCTAACTCTTTCCAAATAGGAAATTCTATCAGGGATAGTCTTAGGCAAGATAAAAGGAGTATCCTCAAAACCATAAACTCTAACCATTGTAGCATCCTCAAAATAGTATCAGTCTCCCCAGTTGTGAGTAATAGTAGGAGGACCACCAAAATCTTTTGGTCTAAGAAAACTCTTTATTTCATTTGAGATTGAATACTTATAGGGATGACTAAAATATCTATATAACACTTTCACACAGTATTCTTCAAATTGCACATAGCTAGAATGGGTATATCTACTATCCCATATTCTGGTCCACATCTACACCAGTGACTTTTGCCCCCTCTGGTCGACTAGAACAACTTTGAATTTAGTTGGCCATAACCCCACTTCCTGGCCATAATAAAGCACCATGTGCATGAGAAGTGAGTAATGTTCAAAGGAAACTGATGGGGCATTATTCTTTATTGCAGTCAAACCAGAATCAATTCTATTAAAAATATAGGCAGCATAATCAAACTGCCTAGCATTATGGCACTGAATGTCAGTGGCTATCACCATCAGAGGAATTGCCATGAAATCAGGGACCTCTGATCCTAAAACTTGGCCCAGAGAGTAGTAAGTGTATTGTATGTAAGGTTCAAATAGTGACACATGAAATGGAGGGCCATCATTCTCACTAAGGGGCACCATTTCTCCTTCTACCCTAGGCCTATGAATAGGCAGTCTCCATCCATTGTATGTAGTATCCATTCTCCAATACTCTTTATCCAAATCTTCATGAACTATAGGGACAATACATAAATCATCCAAGTCAAAAACTTCATAAATGGCATTCTTAGATAGGTGTATAATAGGCTCCCCTTGTGGGTTGCATATAGCCTTAAGACTTGGATTATACTACTTAGCAAGAAGTTGGAGGAGTTCAGCATTCAAAAACACATCAGGAACGACCAATTTTACCCAAATTTAAATGCCATGGGTTTGATACCGGGGAATTCTTGATTCTTCTATTGTAGTGGAATTTAAACAAATCATAACCTCAAATTGGGGTCTAGACATTCCCTATGTATTTACACTTGTCTTCTAATTTCTCCACTTCTGTCCTAAGTTGTGTAGACCTTCGGGCTTTGGGAGTTGATCCAAGTAGTTGATCAATTAAGTCTTGGTTCAATTTCCTATCTTTTGTTTTATCCTTAGGGGTTTTATCAATTTTTTTCTTTTAGGTTTACTGGTATCTCCCTATTGTTTTCTGCCCTTTCCTTTCACCGGTGTCTCCATTTACAATCTAGGATAGTAAATTCAATTTGTAAGCTACTACACAGAAGTTAGCATATGAGTACCTATTATCGAAGGCTTTGATCCAATTCACCTGTTTCTCCTCCAAGTCTCTGCTTGCTTGCTTGCTTCAGATAATTATTTCAACTTTAATTGCAATATCTTCAAATGATGTCTCAGAGGATTTCATGATTGTCTGAAATTAATTATTCAAGTATTTCAATTTTCTTGATCATTGTGAAATGTCACATCATCATAACTTCTCTCATCGGCATGATTTTCATAATGTCAGGGTGATTTTAATATCTTCTTATGACGCAAACTTTTGTTCATAGATCAATCATTGTAACCCTTCAATTGTCTCCTCGACGTCATATTTCATTTGTGAATTTGTATCGGCAAGAGATTTCCAAGCTTTACCCAATGTGGAAGTGGGCATGGTTGCCATCGGCATGACTTTCTTCATCGTTGTGTGAATAACGTTCTTCTCCGATATGTCAAGTGTCCCCAATGTGACTATCGGTGAGAGTCTTGTCGATGGATATGATCCTCATTGTTATTGGAGTAAGATATGTTATCGGGATAACTTATTTCAAGTCACCCGATCGTGATTATCTCCTCGATAGCCTTTTACACTCCTCATCAAAGAGACCTTCACAACATGTCACCAACATCGTTGTGAGTATTGCTTCAGCCAGACTTGTAAGCCTTGTTCTAATTCATTTGCTTTTAGTGAGGTTCTTATGTTCCATACATGTCAGCATGACCTATATCGAAACACTTTTTGTTAATCACTGAGACATTAGAATATTAAAAACTCCTTAACTTTTCATTCTGATGCTTATCTCTTACTGATGACCACTAGTTTCCTCTATTCCATTGGATGATTGGTGAGAGTCCTATTGAAATCCTCCATCGGTATGATCTATACCATCGAGATAATTTGTAGAGTACTACCCGATAGTGCCGTCTTATACCGATCGGCATGACTGGTAACTTTTTCTCTAATGAAAGGCCATCAGTATCATTTTCTCTATCTGTGATTCTTGAAATCTTCTTCCCAATCAATAATCTCACACTGATACTCATTTAAGCAAGTTCTTATGGATTAGTATGACTAAAATGAGGTCTTTCCGATATTAGGAAATTGGAACCCTCTTATTATTATGATTTTGGGCATAATGTTTTATGATTGGTTAGGCATAGGTGGGTAAGAATGTAGGAAAATTTTAAATTTCCCTATCCTAACACATCCTAAGGGTCCTCATGCCACAAGACATAAACATAAAGAGTCAAAGAAAAATCAATCCAAAAATTTATCCAAGCCCATACCTCCACAAGAAAAGTCCAAAACTAAAATGGTATGGGTACCTAAGCAACAAGAAATCAAGTTAAATGAGGCATCTACGTCTAAAAAATCCCAACCATCTACTCCCATCTCAAATTCCCATTCTATTCAAAAGTGTCAAAACATTCCATTGCACAAGAAAAACAAAAGTAATAAAACACCTAAGTCTATGTGGGTTCCTAAAGCCCTTCATCATCCATCTCCTAAGAAAACATCTCCATTGCACCCTACACCACCTCTGCATCACAAGCTTCAACATTTATGGGGATGTGTGCAACCATTGGTTATGGTTCCCTTCCATTCCACAAAAAATCTACCACCATTCATCCACTATCCTACATACCCTCCACATACCATCCCTATGGTCCATACTTTGGCATAAGTCTAACATAATCCACATCATAATCCACTATTCCATACATAATCCACTTTTCTCTCCTCTAGAATCCATGTCATAATCCACTATCTTCCTAATCCATTTGCCATCCATGTATCCCTTACCAACATCGATGAGGGCACTCAATATGGTCTATGTGCGAGGACATCATTATCTAATGGGACTATAACCTTTCATTACAGTGTAACATAACCTTCAACCCTCAACCCTAAAAACTATACCTTAAATCCTAATCCTTCCACCCTAAACCCTAATCTCTCAACCATAAACACTATCCCTAAAGCCTAAAGCCTCAACCCTTAAACCTTAAACCCTCAACCCTAAACCCTCAACCCTAAAGACTATACCTTAAACTATAATCCCTCAACACTAAACCCTAAACCCTCAACACTAAACACTATACCTTAAACTTTAATCCCTCAACACTAAACCCTAAACCCTAATCCCTTATCACTAAACATTAAACCCTATCCCTAAAGTGTTAACCCTCAACACTTGAACCTTAAGTCCTAAACCCTCAACCCTAAATAGTACTATGCCTTAAACCCTAATCCCTCAACTCTAAACTGTAATTCCTAAACCCTCAACCCTAAACCCTAAACCCTCAACCCTCAACACTATACCTTAAACCCTAATCCCTCAACCCTGAACCCTCAACCCTAATCTTAAAGCTAAAATTAAATCTTCCACTCATTCCACCATCCTCAAGGGATCCAGAAATACAAAATTAGATGCCTCTACTGATAAAGCCAAACGTCCTAAGGGTCCTCATGCTTCAAGACATAAAGACAAAGAGTCAAAGAAAAATCAATCCAAAAAGTTATCCAAGCCCATACCTCCATAAGTAAAGTCCAAAACCAAAATGGTATGGGTACCTAAGCAACAAGAAATCAAGCTAAATGAGGCATCTACCTCTAAAAAATCCCAACCATCTACTCCCATCTCAAATTCCCATTCCACTCAAAAGTGTCAAAACATCCATCCCAGAAGAAAAACAAAAGTAATAAAACACCTAAATCTATGTGGGTTCCTAAATCCCTTCATCATCCATCTCCTAAGAAAACATCTCCATTGCAACCTCCACTAGCTCCACATCACAAGCTTCAACGTTTATGGAGATGTGTGCAACAATTGGTTATGGTTCCCTTCCATTCCTTAGTAAGTCTACCATCATTCTTCCACTATCCTACATACCCTCCACATACCATCCCTATGGTCCATGCTTTGGCATAAATCTGACATAATCCACATCATAATCCACTATTTTCCCTACATAATCCACACCATAATCAACTTTTCTTCACTCTAGAATCCACGTCATAATCCACTATCTACCTAATCCATTTACCTTCCATGTATCCCTTACCAACATCGATGAGGGCACTCAACATGGTCCATGTGCGAGGACATCGTTCTCTAATGGGACTATAACCTTTCATTGCAGTGTAACGCAACCTTCAACCCTCAACCCTAAAAACTATACCTTAAACTGTAATCCCTCCACCCTAAACCCTAATCCCTCAACCATAAATGCTATCCGTAAAGCCTGAAGCCTCAACCCTTAAACCTTAAACCCTTAACCCTATCCCTAAACCCTCAACCCCAAAAACTATAGCTTAAACTCTAATCCCCCAACACTAAACCCTAAACCCTCAACACTAAACACTATACCTTAAACTCTAATCCCTCAACCGTAAACCCTAATCCCTCAACCCTAAACCCTAATCCCTTATTGCTAAACCTTAAACCCTATCCCTAAAGCCTCAACCCTTAACACTTGAACCTTAAATCTTAAACCCTAAACCCTAAACAGTACTATGCCTTAAACCCTAATCCCTCAACTCTAAACTATAATCCCTAAACCCTAAACCCTCAAGCCTCAAGCCTCAACACTATACCTTAAACCCTAATCCCTCAACTCTCAACCCTTAACCCTAATCTTAAACCTAAACTTAAATCTTCCATTCATTCCACCATCCTAAGGGGATCCAGAAATGCAAAATTATATGCCTCTACTGATAATGCCAAACATCATAAGGGTCCTCATGCCTCAGGACATAAAAAGAAAGAGTCAAAGAAAAATCAATTCAAAAAGTTATCCAAGCCCATACCTCCACAAGTAAAGTCCAAAACTAAAATGGTATGGGTACCTAAGCAAAAAGAAATCAAGTTAAATGAGGCATCTACCTCTAAAAAATCCCAACCATCTACTTGCATCTCAAATTCCCATTCCGCTCAAAAGTGTCAAAACATTCCATTGCACAAGCAAAACAAAAGTAATAAAACACTTAAGTCTATGTGGGTTCCTAAAGCCCTTCATCATCCATCTCCTACGAAAACATCTCCATTGCACCCTACACCACCTCTACATCACAAGCTTCAACATTTATGTGGATGTGTGCAACCATTGGTTATGCTTCCCTTCCATTCTACAATAAATATACCATCATTCATCCACTATCCTACATAGCCTCCACATACCATCCCTATGGTCCATGCTTTGGCATAAGTCTAACATAATCCACTATTTTCCCTACATAATCCACTTTTCTCCCCTCTAGAATCCATGTCATAATCCACTATCTGCCTAATCCATTTGCCTTCCATGTATCCCTTACCAACATTGATGAGGGTACTCGACATGGTCCATGCGCGAGGACATCATTCTCTAATGGGACTATAACCTTTCATTGTAGTGTAATGCAACCTTCAACCCTCAACCCTAAAAACTATACTTTAAACCCTAATCCCTCCACCCTAAACCCTAATCCCTCAACTGTAAATGCTATCCCTAAAGCCTAAAGCCTTAATCCTTAAACCTTAAACCCTCAACCCTATCCCTAAACCCTCAACCCTAAACCTTATCACAATGTGTTAAACTCTAACCCCTCAACACTAAACCTTAAACCCTCAACACTAAACACTATACCTTAAACTCTAATCCTGCAACACTAAACAATCCTAAACCCTAATCCCTTATCACTAAACCTTAAACCCTATCCGTAAAGCCTTAACCTTCAACACTTGAACCTTAAATCCTAAACCCTATCCTGAAACCCTCATCTCTAAACAATATTATGCTTTAAACTCTAATCCCTCAACTCTAAACCGTAATCCCTAAACCCTCAACCCTAAACCCTAAACCCTAAACCCTCAACCCTCAACCCTCAACACTAGACCTTAAACCCTAATCCCTCAACCCTCAACCCTCAACCCTAATCTTAAAGCTAAAATTAAAGCTTCCACTCATTCCACCATCCTCAAGGGATCCAGAAATGCAAAATTAGATGCCTCTACTGATAAAGCCAAACATCCTAAGGGTCCTCATGCCTCAAGACATAAAAATAAAGAGTCAGAAAAATCAATCCAAAAAGTTATCCAAGCCCATACCTCCACAAGCAAAGTCAAAAACCAAAATGGTATGGTTACCTAAGCAACAAGAAATCAAGTTAAATGAGGCATCTACCTCTAAAAAATCCCAACCATCTACTCCCATCTCAAATTCCCATTCTACTCAAAAGTGTCAAAACATTCCATCCCACAAGAAAAACAAAAGTAATAAAATGACGAAGTCTATGTGGGTTCCTAAAGCCCTTCATCATCCATCTCCTAAGCAAACATCTCCATTGCACCCTCCACCACCTCCGCATAACAAGCTTCAACATTTATGGGGATGTGTGCAACCATTGGTTATGGTTCCTTCCATTCTGCAATAAATCTACCATCATTCATCCACTATCCTACATACCCTCCACATAGCATCCCTATGGTCCATGCTTTGGCATAAGTCTGACATAATCGACATCATAATCCACTATTTTCCCTACATAATCCACATCATAATCCACTTTTCTCCACTCTAGAATCCACGTCATAATCCACTATCTGCCTAATCTAGTTGCGTTCCATGTATCCCTTACCAACATTGATGAGGGCACTCGACATGTTCCATGTGTGAGGAGATCGTTCTCTAATGGGACTATAACCTTTCATTGTAGCATAATGCAGCCTTCAACCCTAAAAACTATACCTTAAACCCTAATCCGTCAACCATAAATGCTATCCCTAAAGCATGAAGCCTCAACCCTTAAACCTTAAACCCTCAACCCTATCCCTAAACCCTCAACCCTAAACACTATACCTTAAACTATAATCCCTCAACACTAAACCTTAAACCCTCAACACTAAACCCTAATCCCTCAACCCTAATCCCTAATCCCTTATCGCTAAACCTTAAACCCTATCCCTAAAGCCTCAACCCTCAACACTTGAACCTTAAATCCTAAACCCTATCCCTAAACCCTCAACCCTAAATAGTACTATGCCTTAAACTATAATCCCTCAATTCTAAACTGTAATTCATAAACCCTAAACCCTCAACCCTCAACCCTAAACCCTAAAACCTAAACCCTCAACCCTCAACACTATACCTTAAACCCTAATCCCTCAACCCTCAACCCTAATCTTAAAGCTAAACTTAAAGCTTCCACTCATTCCACCATCCTCAAGGGATCCAGAAATACAAAATTAGATGCCTCTATTGATAAAGCCAAACATCCTAAGGGTCCTCATGCCTCAGGACATAAAAATAAAGAGTCCAAGAAAAATCAATCCAAAAAGTTATCCAAGCCCATACCTCCACAAGTAAAGTCCAAAACCAAAATGGTATGGGTACCTAAGCAACAAGAAATCAAGTTAAATGAGGCATCTACCTCTAAAAAATCCCAACCATCTACTCCCATCTCAAATTCCCATTCCTCTCAAAAGTGTCAAAACATTCCATCCCACAAGCAAAACAAAAGTAATAAAACACCTAAGTCTATGTGGGTTCCTAAATCTCTTCATCATCCATCTCCTAAGTAAACATCTCCATTGCACCCTACACCACCTTTGCATCACAAGCTTCAATGTTTATGGGCATGTGTACAACCATTGGTTATGGTTCCCTTCAATTTTGTAATAAATCTACCATCATTCATCCACTATCCTACATATCATCCACATACCATCCCTATGGTCCATGCTTTGGCATAAGTATGACATAATCCACATCATAATCCACTATTTTCCCTAGATAATCCACGTCATAATCCACTTTTCTCCCCTCTAGAATCCATATCATAATCCACTATCTGCCTAATCCATTTGCCTTCCATGTATCCCTTACTAACATCGATGAGGGCACTCGACATGGTCCATGCACGAGGACATCATTCTCTAATGGGACTATAACCCTCAACTCTAAACCCTAATCCCTCAACTCTAAATTGTAATCCCTAAATGCTCAACCCTAAACCCTAAACCCTGTTGGAAGAGGAAAATTTTGCAATTTTTCTATACTTCTATCCATCCCCTTTTCAATCCAGATCAAAACATTATACCCTTAATCTCATAATATTAATCAATTGTGTTACAAAATCCATAATTAACGTAAGTCTTGCATATCCATTCCACGAATTGTACCCTTTGCCTTTCCTAAGAACATATCGGCCCAATGTGACCCCATCATTGGAACCTTTCACTTTTCTATACCAATGGCCCGATAAAGATATAGTATCACTATATCGGCAAAACAACGATCTATCGAGGTAACCTTTGAGGTCATCCCACCGGTAGACCGAAAAAATGGAATAAATGAGATTATCAGGATAACATGCAGACATTGGTGGAAACCACATCATGGTTCCACTGACAGGCCGATAAAGTTGTAGAAGAAGATTATATCGCCGTAACATGTGGATTTTGGTGTAATACATATCACACCCTAACCGATGAGCCGATGAACTCGATAGGAGTTAGCTTATCACCGGAACATGTCAACTTTGGCAGAACTTATATACGAGTTCCCCTGACATGCCGATAAAACCAACAAAGACAAAAGCATCATTGTAGCATGTAAGGATCGGTGAAACTAAGGATGAAGTTCCATTGATATCTCGAAATAACTATAAAACATTGAGGATATGAAGAACATTAGCCGGACTAGGGCACATCCGGGCAACTTCATATGGAACCTCGCTGATGGACCGAGAAATAGAAATTTATCGATGGAAGGGATGGACTTCGGTGGAATATAAAACAAAGCCTCAGTGATATGGCAATGATTGTCAGACAAGATTGATGTGATAGTCCAAGACATGGGTCGAATATTTGTAATTAATAAACCAGCTCGATGGCAAGATACACATCGATGGTGCATTTATGAGCTGAGATTGAAATAAGTTATTCCAACCCTATAAGATTTGGCTGAAGAAGGTTATATCATTGGAACATGTCAACTTTGGTAGAACTTATATATGAGTTCCCCCAACATGCTGATAAAACCAACAAAGACAAAAGCATCGTTGTAGCATGTAAGGATCGGTGGAACTAAGGATGAATTTCCACCAATAGACTAAAATAACTATAAAACATTGAGGATATGAAGAACATCAACCAAACTAGAATGGGGAATGGGGCAAAGATTGCACACTAGAATGGGTTACTGAACAAATTCAAAATCAAATAGAAGATGCAGGTATAGATTCAAACATAACAGAAGACAAAATCAACATGTCTAGAGGATGTGAAAGAAAGGTACAGTTGGAATTTTACAAAATGTTATTTCCTTATAGTTTTGACACTATTAACTATTTTAATATTCATCATTATATTTGTTTTCATTGAAATAAATGGTCTTTCACATGTGAGGCAATATCCAACAATGTGGTCATATGGTCGACATTATCGTGTAGAAAGTGTAGATGTAAAGAGACGATCCTTCGATTGTGGCGTCATGGTTGCATTCAAGCAATCCAGTCAATCAAGCTCAAAAGATAAGAATATAATTGAAGGGAATCTACAATATGTTGGGAAAATATAAGAAATTATTGAGTTGGATTTCCGCTCTTTTAAATGTTGTGTTTTTAAGTGTAGATGGTATGAAGCATTTGAGAGGACATGAAGACATGATACCCATAGTGGATTGTTTTCTATAGATTACTCATGTTTCCTACCGGAGGATAAGGAGCCTTATGTTCTACCAATTCATTGTTAGCAGGTATTTCTTTAACTCAAACAAGAAGTGGTAGTGATCATTAATCTATTAATTCATAGTTTATTGCAAATATATACATGTGTTTATTAATCAATAAAAAATTTATACCATATGTCTAATATATGTATGTCGTTCATGTGTAGGTATTTTTCTATGAACATATTTTAGACCCAAAATGGATATTTGTCATACATTATTATCCAAGATTAAGGCATGTATTTAATGATGCATTAGTGGATACTAAGCAACACAATGATGGCCAACAAAATGAGAGAGAGAGGGATTAGAGAACATCAAATAAATTGACATCCATGATGATGTTGAAGATGGTTATGTTCAGGCACAAGAAGACAACAATCCAAAGTTAGATGATGTTATGGAAGGCAACAATATGGATGGTATAGAAAATGATGATCCAAATACATCTGGTAACAATATAGATGGTCTACAGTCAAATTTCAATGATAATGAAGATGATGTAGGGCAAGATGAGGATGATGATAATATTAAATACTTGAAAGAACATATGAACATTGACAATGATACACTTGATGACATTGGAGCAGACAATAATGTTAATGACCAAGACTTCTAAATTCTTAGAATTATTTGTAATCCATGTTTAAAAAAGAATGATTCTTATGGAATAAACTTTGTAATGCTTCAGTAATATTATTTGTGTCAATATAAATTATCTATTGCAATATCCTTAAATTGTTCAATCTTTGGTATGAATTGTTGGCAGAAAAAATTAGGATTACCTGGATGCTTCTTCCATTCATTTTGTATCAACATATGTTCACGAAGACAGAAAAGTTAATAAAATATTAATGCATGTAACTCACAATTATTTAAATAATAACTTTATTATTTTTAAATAGTTTCCATTTTTATGTTGAACATAATTTTGAACATGTAACTGAAAACATCCATAGTAAATGCTTTATTGTATCAGCATATTCATTCACATAAGCACAGTATTGAGGCTCAATAACTGATATTCATTCAAATATAAGAACAAATAAGTATGGAAAACATAAGAAAAATACATAATGATAAGACAATCATGGAGTTACACCAGTGCTTTGTCATAGGTAGTCTTCTTAATAAATCCATGTTAATGATTCCCAAGGTAGTGTCAAAACTAAGAGAGGGGTGTAGAGTCTAGGCTTCCTATTTCCAATATTTTGCAATGCTACAAAGAATGAGAGACTTGATGTGGTTCTCAATTTGCACATATGTGAGGCTACTAGAATTGTTGTTCAAGTGTTTCTAGTGTTTTAGTAATGTTGAAGTGTTGAGTTATTTTGGAATAGTATGCTTCCTAGATGAGTCTCTAGTGTGGTGTGGTGTCTAAAATATAGAGATACTTGAGCTTGTAGAGAATCTTGTTAGACATGTAAAATTCACCATCCTATTTGCCTTGTAAGAGCTTGGTGTAGTTCTATGCAAAGTACAAGTCTGGTGGATAAAGAGGCTCCCAGTCAAAGAAGTTGTGACCACATGAGTCCAACATTATGGTGAGTGCATGAACTAGCTATTAGCTTAGGTAGTCAAATACCTTTTTGTCTTTTCCCTTCTCATGATTACAGATAACTAGATGGAATTGTTGTAGATATGTCATCCATTTCATGTGGTGCACATTTTCCAATTTATTCTGAGTTTGCAAGAATTGGAGTGGCTTGTGATCAAAGTGGATGATTGGACTTCCTTTCCCAAGATGTAGTGAAATCATTGCTTGATGGCTTGCATGATGTTATACAACTCCTTTACATGGGTGGAATAGCATTGAACTGTATCATTTAAAAGTCATAGAGTGGTACAGAAATCTCTAACTGCATATTTCCTCGTAGAGGATTCCAAACCTCTGACATTCCAACTAAAACATCTCAAACAATCTGTTAGGTCACAAAAATGTAGGTTGTTAACTCTAAGAGGTTGCCAAGCTCTCTTGACATTTTTGGCTAATGACACAGGGTAGATATGGCTAAACCCCCTTCACTTTAGGCTCTGCTAGACCTAGGTTAGTGTACCTTGAAATATATTGCAAATTTTTGTGTAACCTTCATAGTGGCAAATGGGTGTGAAGTAGATGTAAGGGTTGGAATGTATTTCTAAGGTTAAGGTTTGCAAATATGAATAGGGTATGAAGATTAATAGTAAATTGGGCCAATGCTTTATCTATTGGGCAAAGAAATCAGGAGTCAATGGTGTAATGGATCTTTATATTGACTTAACTTAGATTGTTAGGCACTTATGTAAATTTGTATCTTGTGCAGATGTGCAAGAATGTTGAGGTACAAGATTCTTCTTATAAATCCCAATGATATTTCCTCAAATTGCTATGACCTAGAAAAATGATTTTAATTCTAATAGGAAGGAAACCAACTAGAATAGATTGTTCAAAGGATTTTAACCCTGGGCAAAGACCAAGAAACACTGACTACTCAGTCGGATTTAAATCAACTTCCTCATAAACCAATCACACAGATCATATAGTAACAGCAAATGTATATTGAAAAATTAATGATATCCTTGATATATTAACTTAAACAACTTGACAAACCACTTTGGAGAAAATCATGCAACTCATATATATTAACATCAACACAACAATTGAATAACAACAAATGTATACTAAAAAATTAATGATATCCTCGATATATTAACTTAAACAACTTGACAAACCACTTTGGAGAAAATCATGCAGCTCATAAATATTAACATCAACACAACAATTGAATAATAGCAAATGTATACTGAAAAATTAATGATATCCTTGATATATTAACTTAAACAACATGACAAAGCACTTTGGAGAAAATCATGCAACTCATAAATATTAACTGCATAACAATAAAATGAATAACCTAAACCCAAATCATTCAATACATCAAAGATGCAAGATGAATTGTTTGATTGATTTGATATGTTGGTTGCTCACAATTCAGCAGCATAACATTTGCATAGGATTGAGATGATAGATGGAAGATTGATAGATGGAAGATGATGATGATAGATGCAAAGGCTCTAAAGATATTTTTATAGCATAAGGATACTCCAACTTAATGCCTCTTTTTTTTTGTTTGCAAATAGCTTATGAGGGGGTTGATTTATAGGAAAGGCTTGGTTCAAATGGATGGTTGAGATTAAAAAGATAAATGATTGATGTGGATGGCTAGGATTGATTATTTATTCCCACTCTTCAAGGGAGTTGTAGTCATGTGATGAGTACAAAGGAAGATAGGGCTCATATGTGACCGTGTACACAAATACTAAAATTAGGTCCCATTAGTTGTACATGTGAAGGATTTTAAATGAAAGTTGAACTACCACACATGAGTCAATTGAGAAATGGACAAGTGTTGGAATGTGGTGAGAGGTGAGGACTTGGGATATGTGAGAGAAATTAATTAAATAAATAAAATTTATTTAATTAATTGGGAAGATGATTAGGATAGGACTGGGATATGAATGGGAAATTAATTAAATAAATAAAATTTATTTAATTAATTCAAGGCTAAGTGGGATAAGGATGGGATTAAGATGGGATTTTAATTCAATAAATAAAATTTATTTAATTAATTGGCTTAATGGATAAATGGGATTAAGAGTGGGTTTAAGACAAAATGCTACATGATGTCTAAGTGATGTTTTTGACTAGGTGTTACAAGACATGGACAAAATTGGGTGTCTACATTAACATCAACACAACAATTGAACATCAATTTTGGATCCATCAACTAACTCTAATTCTTTTTATTAATTTAGAAATTCATACTGCTTTGAAAACATAGATAGATGGAAATGGATTCTTTGAATACTACTTTTATATTAAATATATGTCTCTGAAATAGATTGGATGATCTCTTTCATAGTAGCCTTGGTATCCTATTTTATAGGATGCAAACAAGCTTCAGGCCCGAAACATTGTACCTTTTCATAATAACATCTTTTGATAACTAATGCATAATTAACAAACATAAATGAAGATAAAAGCATATGTAGTGATCTGATCCTGGCTCCCTTAATCTCCATAGAGTGACCCGTGACTCAAAGGCCTGGCAAGGTTGTCCTCATCTCCATAATACAGATTGATACACCTGCATTGCTTGACAAAATTGTACTCCTTTTGCTTCATCACAGTGCTCTAGATACAAATAGATTTATTTGATTGATATGGTCGATGTACACTTGATCATCACATGGATTAGTCTCAAGTAAACTGCTCATCATTGATTCTAGAGTAAATATCTTTCCCAGACATGTGTAAGTATTCTCTATCATCCTTTCTTCATTGTTTACATTTTTAAGTAGTGGTGGTAGTAATTGACCCAATTCATTCCTCCAAGTTTCTTTGTCTTTTAAGTTGTCCTCATCATTGAAGAAGTTGGGAAATGCCAAATCAATACATTGATCAAAATCTTTCAAATATGCTATTAATATACCATTAAATCTCTCATCTTCTTTCATCAATTCATTATATCATTTGAGCACTTGTTCCTCAGTCCTAGCTTTAGCATTCAACCCTTCCTTTGTTTCCAACATTTTGAGGTGTAGTCTTTTATGCTCTTGGTATAATTGATGTGTTCTATTGTGCAAATCCCAAACCTTGTCACTATTTTTCATCATGTGGACAAACCTTCTTTGAATCAATTCAGGGGCCATACTATATTTGACAATTTTCAATTCAGTTTCTAGCTACTCACTTTTCTTTTCATTCTTTGCTACCTTATACTTCCAATAATTCACATCTGCCAAGGCTTCTATTACCTCTGATCATCTTCTAGGTATGGTGAGTAGTTGCTGGATGAAGGCAACTTGTCTTTGTGCAAATCAATCTCTTGTCTCAGCATAGCATTTTCTTTCTTTTATATATCATTATCTTTCATTAATTTCTCAATTTGTGCTTTAGTAAACCTTGCAACATTAACATTTAAATCAGCAATGTCCATAGGATCTGTATCCTCAATCCTTTGTATCAACAGGCTACCAAAAGCTTTATTAGGGTCGTCCATGATATGTGGTCTCTTATTTGGAGGATACAACACCCATATAAGAAATGCTCTTTTATCAGGGTCATACCCTAATCCTCTTTTGATATCATCCATTGCCTCAATGTTGAGTTTTAACTTCTTATCTTGATTTCTATTGAAAGAATCAAATACAATGGCCGAAGCCATGTCCCATCCAGGAATCAAAATCACACCTGCTTCTTGTAACAAGGTCCTTCCCCTTTCTGGAGTCATTATCTCCAATTCATTGTCGATCTCCTTTTGAAGCTCAGACAACACCTCATCCTATATGTCAAGAGTGATATCTTTCATTCTCTTCCCATCTTGTTTGCCCTTGTATTCATATAAGAAGGCTTTAAACTCAGATGTTTTGATGAAATCATCATCTGATATGAATTTACTGCTGGCCAGGTGCCTTATGTCTTTTGATAGATCATTTGGTGCTTCCATAGTGACAACTTCTCTGTCTTTAGGTAGTTCATACCCCTCAATGGTTGGGTCATAACTTTGCACCCCTTCTTCAAACTCTCCCTCCCCTTCTGTAATGTTTGTGTCTACAGAGAAACTTATATCCAGTGTGGGTTGAGGTGACAAGTGACCCAGGGGTACTTCATACTCAACTTGTACATCTTTAAGCTATTTTCCTTTTTTGTTAAATACATGAAGGGGAACATTCTTGATCAGTTTTGGTGCATGTTTAATCATAGTGTCCAGTCTTTCGATAGGATCATCAATAGCCTAGAAAACTCTGGTGTAGTTGGGGTTTTGGGCTACCCTCCAAGCCTCTGCTAACATGGTTTTATGGTACAAACTTCTTCTTTCTGCTGCTGTAGTTTCATCACAATTTCTGATTAAATCGTCAGCAACAAATAGGACATGATCATATCCCTTTAACTTTTGCTTTATTTTTACACTGTTTATGAAGTGTTCCGGATCAAAATTTCCTCTTGCATTTCCAAAAGGTAATCTGAATTGTTCTAATTTACTATAAATTAATTGATAACCTTTCTCACAAAATATTGTGAAATCTCCAAAGCATAAAGTCCTAGGCATAAATGACTATTTATGCTAATTCTTGAGATGCATGAAGTCTGAGGAAGCCAATTGCCTAACAATTTCTAAGTATGTAACTCGATCTGGGCATGTCTGTAGTAGCAGGAAGGGTGGCCCTTCATATCTGAATACTCTTATCATAGTGCAATCTCTGAAACCATACCAATTGCCCCAGTTATGGCTAAACTTTCCCTCTTCATGTCTATCTTTTGGTCTCAAAAACTTCAGTATTTCCAATGAAAAATTATGGTTGCAAGGATGTCCAAACCATTTGAATATTGGTTTCACAAAAAAATCTTCAAAGTATAAAAAATGGGATCTATCGCATCTGCTATCCCAAATAGAAGTCCACATTTGCATAGGTTTTATATCTCCATTGATGTCTAGGTCTCTTACCTTGAGATTTCTATCCATAAGACCATACATTATCCTTCATATAACACCATATGCATAAATAAAGAATAATATCTTAATTTACTTCCTCCATTCTTAATAGACATTAAATCATTTTTTATATTATATGCCAGGTATTCAGTATAATCAAAATATCGCGCATCATGACTTTGTATGTCTGTAGCTAGGACCATGGGTGCAATTTCCATGAACATGGAGGCCTCTATTCCTAATATCTAGTAGATAGAGTAATATGTGTTTTTGAAATAATCTTCAAACAATTCAGTTGAGTAGGGTGGATCTTCACCCTTTGAAAATACCCTAAGTTGGTTATTATCACTATGAGGCATGTGCAAGGGTAACTTCCATCTCTTATAATTGCTACTCATATTGCGGTACTCAACCAACAAATCCTTGATTCTGAATTTCTTGTCTAAACTTGTGTCTAACTGAAACACTATGGCTATATAGTCTCTGGTAATGGGGAAGAAACTAGTCCCATTATTGAATTCAATATAAGAAGTCTTAGGGTTGAATTTCTCTACAAAAAACTTCAACAACTGGACATTTACAAACACATTCGAGACTACCAATTTACCCAAGTTTAGCCACCATGGGTTTGAAATGGGTTTATGCCTGTGTATTTTTCTGTAATGGGAGATAAAGAGATCATACCCCCTAACTGGTGTCCATATATCCCCAATATCCCTGTATAAATCTTCAAATTTCTCAACATGTCGGTTTAGTTGGGCATTTATTCTAGATTTATGTCCTGACCTGGGACATTGGTCTAATAAATCCCAATTTAGATGCCTCTCCTGAGTTTTTGGTCTTTTATTCTTTAGGTTCTGAATTGTTTCTTCCATATTCTATCACTATGTCTAGAATTCAACTCTACGATTTATAAATGCAGACTAATTTATAAAGTGCATTCGGGAAGTACAAGAACAATTCCACCGTGGGAGTCCAATCGGCATGTGTAACAAGTTAAAAATCAATGAAAAGATGAAAGGCTTAACATTGGGAAGCAGATGATGGTTTTATTCAAATTCTAAAAGTTCTAACTGCAATCAACATGATGAAGTCTATTCAATTAAACCAAATGTAAGGATAAATGTCAATGCGTAAATTAAACACACACACACACATGTTATCAAAGTAATATGATTTGATTACAGATATCACAACAATGGGGATACAGTAAAATGTACCATTTATAACCACCAACTTTGAACACATTACTTCGGAGTCATGCAAATTACAGGAAAAACTCAATTTCGAGACAACTCATAAAATATTCAACAATAGATTATCTCTAAATCATATTAATTGTGAGAATAAAAGTGAATGTAAGAACAATTTGTTTATTTCCCTACAAAATCTCTAGAACGAAGAATTGGTAACTAAAGCAAAAGCCAAGGATTAGATTTTAGAAGTCGAGAATGCACAGTTGACAACAACCTTGAGAGCATTGAAGGAATAATTATCTTCCTATAATGGGTTGATCTTAACCAATGGTTTTAAAGGTCAGGGTTAGCTGTAAACATGAGGTTGTTTTTGTTTTTTCCTTTTTTTGAAAAAGGTTGCTAAACGTTTGAATTCTTTCATTTAACACAAAAACCTAAGGGGCGGATTATGGTTATACATAGGCACAATCTTAACCTTTTGTACTTGCATCCATAGAAGGCTCAAGGACATGACAATAAAAACAACCGATGAGTTTAGAAAATTTATTCCTTTCTAGCTTCAGGTGGTTTTATAGAGGGAAGTATAGCTACTGCCACCACCTGTCCACAGGATGTTGCAAAAAAAAGCTTGGAAACAAATAGAGAAAGATCCAATGAAAGCAATAAAAACTACTATGAAATGGATTTTGGTGAATGTTTGGAGGCTAGCAATCTCAAGGATTTTGGTGAATGAAAACTACTTACTTGATAAATCGCTTTGGTCCTGAATTGCTTATTCATCCATGCCTTGTACTTGTTCTTTGCAATGCCCTCTGAATTCCCATTCAACAATCTTAACTCTATGCAATCAATGGCATCTGTGTAATCAATTATCATCAAAGGGAATTTCATTTTTTTCAAAAATAGAGTGTTAGATCACCACCTTTATGTCTTGTCACTTTATTGTTCAAGATTTTGGTATGATCCTAACTGGAATTACTTCGATAATATGAGTCTCCTTGAACATGAAATCACGCTTTTGATATTTTAATTTCTTTTCGTTGCCTTTTTAGAGAGACCCCAAAAACCCTCTCTTTGACACAGTAGAGTTTCTTCAAAATACCCAAGTTACATTATCTTTTCATCAGCAAGACCCCTTCTATCAGTGAGACTCTAAACCATATCACTTCGATAACCTGAATCCCTTATCTATTCGACTTTTGGGGTATCGATGAGACTGTTGAATGACTCTTGCTGATATCCCCTGTCTCTTCGATTTGCTCATTACTTCAGGTTTTCGTGTGATTTTCCTTTTGTTTGCTTGTGCCTTCAGGTCATCAAAGAGACTATATATTGAGTCTCCCTGATGTAGTATCATCTTGCCGATGTTAGCTATAGTGATTTTTTCATCAAATATTTTATGGTTGAGGTATACAATTTAGGGCTAATAAGGGAATGGTGATATTTTTTGGGTTCAAGTAGAACGTATTATTAGGGATTATGGCGGGAATGGAAAAATTTTAAAGTCTAAAATTTTGATCCAACACAATCCATTGAGGCTTAAAGGTGCAGTGCTAAATTCAGTGCTCATTTAGATGTTAAAGTTGGTGCTAATGTCAGGATTTTGGTATGACCCTAACTGGAGTTACTTCGATAATATGAGTCTCCTCGAACAAGAAATCACCCTTTTGATATTTTATTTTCTTTTTGTCACCTTTTCAGAGAGACCCCAAAATCCCTTTCTTCGACATAGTAGAGTTTCTTCGAAATACTCTTTACATTATCTTTTCATCAGCGAGACCCCTTATATCGGTGAAACTCTAAACCATATCACTTCGATATCCTAAATGCCTTAAAGGTTATCAATATTTTTTTTATCGTCATGACACGTTTTGGTCTCACGCCGAAGTGCCTTATCTATTTAACTTTTAGGGTTGTTGGTGCCTGAATTCACTGTCGGTTATTTTAGCAATTTTCATGCAGGCACCTTCCCAAAAAATCCAAAAAAGTTCTAAGTCTTTGGGCCTCCTCAGCATGTTTTAACATCAGCATCATATTTTCTTTGGAGGAGGTCATCATCATCATGTTTCCAGACATCACCCTGATGTTGCTTACGAGGGTCATCATATTTTCTGTCAGCATGATCTTTCACTGGGGTGATATTCTAACATCGGGTGATCTTACTTAAGATCATCCTGATGATGTTGCTGCAAAGTCCTAAGTATGATCCAATCTTCATCGGGGTCATCATATTTGAACATCGGGTGATCTTAGTCAAGATCATCCTGATGTTGTTTTGTCACTTCATGTTCGTTATTTTTATCACCCTGATGATGCTGACGTCATTCTTATGTCAGGGTGATATCCGCTTTTCTGCCTGTCTACATCATGATATTTCCGAAGGGAGATATTTGCCTGTCGGCTTCATGCATTGTCTAATGGGGGCGATCATTTCAAATATCCGTCATATTCATATATCACCCCGATCTTATAGCGGAGCTACAGTGCAACATGATATGTGTGCATCAGGATGATATTTCCAAATATCCGGTTATCTTCCAAATATCATCCTGATGCCGATGTATGGTGACGTCATCAAGGTCCAGGGGGGTCATATTTCTAACACTGATCATCTTGTGGAGATCCCCCGATATTTGCAAACATGACGATGACGTCATCCAGATATGAGGAGGTGCGCGATAGGCAGATATGCTGATGACGTCAGCAGGATATGACGGTGACGTCATCAGGATGTTCATCAGCCAGACATTTGGTATCAGCTAAGCAGGAGGATCTTCCTCCGATGCATCAGGTTGTGCCGATGAAGGCAATTATCATGTAGGTGATATTGCGATGATGATGCTAACGTCAGGGTGATATTTCAAGCAACAGGGTATCATGCTGCTGGAGGATGAGGATGATGAAGGCTTATACTAGTGTCGTCGGGAGCAAAAGCACCGACATCATATATGCTCGCGACCTAGTATATAAAGTGTTGAAATGGTCGCCACGGGGTGCATGTGGGATAATTGATATCCTGCATATTTTGAAATATCACGATGAGGTATTTTGGCGGGAAACGGTTTTGATGCACTGTTTGATGTTTTCCCAAGGCCGCGGGTTGGTGCGCCATTAATGGCGATTGTTGCAGAGGTATGGACGGATCTGGTACCCGATTGAAGGTATACATCAACAGACAGTGGCGCAAGGCTCGAGGTTTCTTCCTATCTCCTCCCCACCTACTGCATTCATGTTTGGGCGCCAATCTGGTAGTGCGTTGAGCGCCATTTTTCTGATACTGTGTATTTGGCAGGATTTTTGGTCAACCATGTAATTAATTGTTGTGGTACACTTTCTGGCTGTTATAAGCAGACTGTGTTACCATTTTTTAGGTTGTTGAAACTGGACATTTTTGGCTCTGTAATAAGATACAACTAGTTTTGGTTGCTCTGTGCAGCAAAACTTGTGAGCTTATGTATCTCCTGTTGTATGTTTTGGCATGAATCCACTGATTTCATGGTTAATCTTATATGAATAATGCTATGTTTGCATGTGTTATGCTGATTCTGTCTCCAATTTTGCATGTATCTTTCTTCCTGCAATGGGGATGCCATAAGTATCGACAGCTTAACACTCTATATTGGGAGATATCTGTAAGGCAGGTATCATGTGTATCCCCCTGAAATCCAGTTTTAGCTATTCATGCTGATCATTCATAGGTGTATGTCTACCGACTCCAAGCCCTGGATAGGCACCAATCTAGCTCTGTGTTGAGGTTATACACCATGTCCAGCTTTGCATCCAAACACCATTTCAAACCATCTCATCCTTCCACCTGTTAGTTGTAGGATTAGAAGTAGGAACCCCTGCATGCTCTCATACCTAACCAGACATATATGTCCAAGAACGTTGCCCACCTTGTGATCTATCATACAGATCTTGGTCCATACATGAGAGTATTCTACCTGTTGTTGTCAAGTTAGATCTTTCTATCTTTGAGCTAGTCAAGGTTACATCTTGAATTATAGGGATACCCCCCTTGGTGCAGCAGAACCAGAAGTGAAGGGGAGGAGCTCATGTAACCTCCTGTATTAGTTGGCTGAATCTGCCTGTGCATTAGAAGTGGCAAACCCTAATGCTGATTCAGAAGAAAAAACCAACAAAATGGCGACTCTGCTGGGGATGTTGATGTAAAGTGATATCCTGCAGTCTCTGGTGAAGTTTTGCTCTGCTGGTGGTATGAACTCAAAAAAATATGTGTTGAGATTTCAGCTGCTGTAAATTTTGTCCTCTTTGGAGAGGTGGCGACTCTACAAAAAAGATCTAAATGCACATGAAAGATGGATGTATGTGATGTGACAAAAATGTGCTGTTCATATTTCAGCATCTATATGAGAAAAGGTATCTTGTTCCTTCCCCTTTATATTTGCTATTTTACTGCATAAGTTAGATGCCAGGGGAGGTTACAGGTCTTAGGCAGACAAAGGATGTCTAAGAGTAAGATTTTTATGGATCCAAGTATGAATTATCCCATACTCAGCGGTGAAATGTTGGATAAAAGAATAGAAGAGATAAGAAATAGGTTGATATTCTTAGAGGCTGAGCAAGCCCAGTTAAAAAGCAGTAACCCTGTTGTGTCTGCTAGTCAGAAGGCTAAACCTCTTCTCAGCCCTTTTGATCCTTTGCATGACCAACTGGATTTGTCATGGGTTGATTATAAAGTAGAAACTATGCCTGCTAGGATATACTATCAGATGCCGAGATTTAGTGGTCACAGTGTATGTGATGGGAATGCACATATCCAAAATTTTCATGAGTTCATGGGAAAACATTCATTTAGAGATGAGGATATGTGGATGAGGTTTTTTGTTAGGTCCTTTGATGCAAAAGCAAAAGACTGGTATTTGAGCTTTTCAAAAGGATCCTTTGCCTGTTGGGATGAGCTTGCTGACTGTTTCAAGGAAGAATTCACAAGAGAACCTGCTGATCTTGTTGCAGAATTGATGAACATCAAAAAACAAGATGAAGAGCCATGTGTTGATTTCAGTCATAGGTTTGCAGTAGCCCTTTCACATGTCCCTAAAAGTTTCAAACCTGATATTTCAGCCTGTGTTGGCATATTCTTTGAAGCTTTTGAGGAGGGCTTTAGTGCAATACTGAGGGATTTCAAGGTGACAAGTATGCAGATGGCATACAAGTTCATAGAAAAGATAGAAAAAATCAGAAATGTGCACTTGCTAAAACCCCTGTCCACAGGCTTTGGTGTGAGAAATCGTTGTGAAGCTGCAAATGACCAAATAATTAAGGCATCATGTGAAGATGAAAAGATGAATGTTGAGGATGCCAGTGAAAGGACTAATGAGGATTCCCATTGCAATGATGAGGCATCTGACCATGAAAACAACAATGAGGTTGTGGACAACAATGAGCAATTTTTGGAATGGACCTGTGGAGACAATTGTGAGTATTGTACTCAAGACAGAGAAGATATAAGCAAACAGAGAAGCAGTCCCATGTGTGACCCATTGCCTTCCTTTCAAACACATGAGGATCATGAAGAGTAGTCAGAGATTGAAATAAGTGCTAGTGCAGAGCATGATTGTTCTTTGTGTTAGTGCCTGAATTGACTGACAGTTTTTGAGCATTTTTCATGCACGCACCTTCCTTAAAGATGTTCTAAGTGTTGGACCTCCTCGGCATTTTTCAGCTGCAGCGTCATATTTTCCTAAGGAGGTCATCATCATCATGTTTTCTTCGATGGTGGTCAGCATCATCATGTTTTCTGTCAACCGTTTTTTCATCAGGATCATCATGTTTCAATATCGGGTGATGTTTGGATATCATCCTGATCCTGCTGATGAGCTACAGTGTGCCTTGATCTTCTTGCGGGGGGTGATTTTTTAAATATCTGGTGATCTTCCGATTATCACCCTGCCCTTTTATGATGATGATGTCTCCCCGATCTCCCGAAGGGGTCATTTTCTAAGTAGTTCGACCCGACCTTTTTTTCTTAAGGGTCGTCATCATCATCATCATATTTCCGGTTATCGCCGTGTTGCTTGCGAGGGTCATCATATTGTCTACCTGCATGATCTTTCGTTGGGGTGATATTTTAACATCGGGTGATCTTTGTTAAGATCATCCTGATGATGTTGCTGTAAAGTTCTAAGTGTGACCTGATTTTCATCGTGGTCATCATATTTTGGACGTCAGGATGATCTTAGTCAATATCATCCTGATGTTGTTGTATCACTTCATGTTCGTTGTTTTATCATCCTGATGATGCTAATATTTCTGAAGGGAGATATCCGCCTGGCGGCTTCGTGCATTATCTAGTGGGGGGTGATCTTTTCAAATATCTGGCATATTCATCTATCACCCCGATCTTATAGTGGAGCTACAGTGCAGCATGATATTTGTGCATCAGGATGATATTTCCAAATGTCCGGTTATCTTTCGAATATCATCCTGATGTCGATATGATGATGACGTCATCCGGATATGAGGAGGTGCGCAGTAGGCAGATATGCTGATGACGTCAGCAGGATATGATGACGTCATCAGGATGTTCATCGGCCAGACTTTTGGTATCGGCTAAGCAGGAGGATCTTCCTCCGATGGATCAGGTTGTGCCGATGAAGGCGATTATCATGCAGGTTATATTGCGATATGATGCTGACGTCAGGATGATTTTTCAAGCAACAGGATATCATGCTGTTGGAGGATGATGATGAAGTCTTATACTAGTGTCGTCAGGAGCAAAAGCACCGACGTTATATATGCTCGTGGCCTAGTATATAAAGTGTTGAAAAGGTCGCCGCGGGGTGCATGTGGGATAATTGATATCCTGCATATTTGAAATATCATGACGATGAGGTATCTTGGCGGGAAATGGTTGCGATGCACAGTTTGACGTTTTCCCGAGGCCACGGGTTGGTGCGCCATTAATGGCGAAGGTTGCAGAGGTATGGACGGATCTGGTACCCGATTGAAGGTGTGCATCAACGGGCAGTGGCGCAGGGCTCGAGGTTTCTTCCTGTCTCCTCCCCTACCTACTGCATTCATGTTTGGGCGCCAATCTGGTAATGCGTTGAGCGCCATTTTTCTGATACTGTGTATCTGGCGGGATTTTTGGTCAACCATGTAATTAATTGCTGTGGTACACTACCTGGCTGTTATAAGCAGGAAGTGTTACTCATTTTTGGTTGTTGAAAGTTGAAGATTTTTGGCTCTGTAATTCAAAACAAGCTGATCTAGTTGCTCTGTACAGCTAAACCTGTGAGTCTATGTATCTCTTGTTGTATGTTTTGGCATGAACCCACTGATTTCATGATTAATCTTATATGAGAAATGCTATCTTAGCATGTGTTTTGTTAATTCTGTCTCCAGTATTGCATGTATTCTTCTTCTGAATCTGGATATTTGGGTAATGTTTAGATTCTAGGGCATAGAATTCCTATGTTGAATGTCTGATCTTTTAACTTCTGCTCAAGGGGTAGATTAAACTGTTTTCAGGTTGAACATTGGGAAGGGTATACTACAGTAGGGATGTCATAAGTAGAGATAACTTAACACTCTGTATTGGGAGATATCTGTAAGGCAGGTATCACATATATCCCCCTGAAATCCAGTTTTAGCTGTTCATGTTGATCATTCACATGTGTATGTCTACTGACTCCAGGCCCTGGATAGGCACCAATCTTGCTTTGTGTTTGTGTTACAACCATGTCCAGCTTTGCATCCAAACTTAAAATCAAAATCTAAATCTAAAACAACCATTAGGACATTAGAATTAGTTTTAGGATCCTCAGTCCTCTGTCTACAACTGCAAATAGGCCCAAAGCTAGCCCCTTTGCTCTTATCTTTCAGTTTTGGTCTACTTACAGGAGGACTTATCTGCTTTTCTGTCAGCATCCCAGCCTTGTATGCATATCCTCATGGATGTTGAGTAGGGAATACCCCCCTAGGTCTTGCAGAGCCTAAAGAAGAAGAGGAGATAAAATACAAAGTCTATCTCCTACACTGTTGGCCCCTGGCCCAGAGATCCTGTTGATCACTGATGGCTACCTTGTAGGGAAATCTGGGAATAAGCATCCAGTCTGGGAAAAAGTCAACACTTTGATTGATGGCTATTTCTCTTATGACACACAGGCTGATACTCCTCCACAAAAGGAATCCATTGGTGATGAAGATGCATGCTCTGCTGCCCATGAACAAATGGCATACTATGATGAAACTGATGCACCTGGGTCACCCATCTATGACACATATGGTGATGAGGATCTATCTGAGTATGGTGAGGGTCTTGACATGGTTTTTGACTTGGATTCTATTTCTCATCATGATGAAAGAGGAACCGACATACATCAGGTAAGTGATTGTAAAAATGTGCCTGATTGTAAAGAGGTGTCAGAGCCTGATCTTTTCCAGCCTGGTGTTGCTGATTGTTGTGTACATGATGTGCACAATTGTGATTTTGAAAGCTTTTCTTTTGATGTGCCAGCATATGATACAATGAGCTCTGATCTTCCTAGCTGTATGGTGGACTTTGAGTGTTTTCAGTTTTCAATCCAGCTAGGAGATCATGTTGCAATGCATATTGCTAATATAGATGACAAGTGCTATATGCCATATGAGTATGCATTGCTTGATACATTCTACACCCACATGTCACATGATGTTGAAGGTTATCTGCACAGGGGTGATAATGACAAGCCAAATCAGAGGGTTGAGTATGCAGATGACAAGATTTGTTTGTGGGTGGATCTCTGTAGTATCTCCAAGCTTGACCCAGTGTATGTAGATGAAAACAAAGTGTTTGACAAAGGGAGATGCATGTTTTTCTTTTCTTGGTGGCCTTAGGCCATCAAGTGTGTTTGGTGATGTAGGTCGGTGTAGTATTTGACTCTGTGCCCAATGGATAAGGGACTGGTCTGCATCCCAGAGATCTGGGGTTCTCGCTGCAGTCTTGCACCTGCACGTCCCCAATCAGAGCCACTGTTGGTGCCTGAATTCACTGTCGATTATTTTAGCAATTTTCATGCAGGCACCTTCCCAAAAAATCCAAAAACGTTCTAAGTCTTTGGGCCTCCTCAGCATGTTTTAACATCAGCATCATATTTTCTTTGGAGGAGGTCATCATCATCATGTTTCCAGACATCACCCTGATGTTGCTTACGAGGGTCATCATATTTTCTATCAGCATGATCTTTCGCTGGGGTGATATTCTAACATCGGGTGATCTTACTTAAGATCATCCTGATGATGTTGCTGCAAAGTCCTAAGTATGATCCGATCTTCATCGGGGTCATCATATTTGAACATCGGGTGATCTTAGTCAAGATCATCCTGATGTTGTTTTATCACTTCATGTTCGTTATTTTATCACCCTGATGATGCTGACGTCATTCTTATGTCAGGGTGATATCCGCTTTTCTACATGTCTGCATCATGATATTTCCGAAGAGAGATATTCGCCTGTCGGCTTCATGCATTGTCTAATGGGGGCGATCATTTCAAATATCCGTCATATTCATATATCACCCCGATCTTATAGCGGAGCTACAGTGCAACATGATATGTGTGCATCAGGATGATATTTCCAAATATCCGGTTATCTTCCGAATATCATCCTGATGCCGATGTATGGTGACGTCATCGAGGTCCGGGGGGGTCATATTTCTAACACTGATCATCTTGTGGAGATCCCCCGATATTTGCAAACATGACGATGACGTCATCCGGATATGAGGAGGTGCGCGATAGGCAGATATGCTGATGACGTCAGCAGGATATGACGGTGACATCATCAGGATGTTCATCGGCCAGACATTTGGTATCGGCTAAGCAGGAGGATCTTCCTCTGATGCATCAGGTTGTGCCGATGAAGGCGATTATCATGTAGGTGATATTGCGATGATGATGCTGACGTCAGGGTGATATTTCAAGCAACAGGGTATCATGCTGCTGGAGGATGAGGATGATGAAGGCTTATACTAGTGTCGTCGGGAGCAAAAGCACCGACATCATATATGCTCGCGACCTAGTATATAAAGTGTTGAAATGGTCGCCGCGGAGTGCATGTGGGATAATTGATATCCTGCATATTTTGAAATATCACGATGAGGTATTTTGGCGGGAAACGGTTGCGATGCACTGTTTGATGTTTTCCCAAGGCCGCGGGTTGGTGCGCCATTAATGGCGATTGTTGCAGAGGTATGGACGGATCTGGTACCCGATTGAAGGTGTACATCAACGGACAGTGGCGCAGGGCTCGAGGTTTCTTCCTGTCTCCTCCCCACCTACTGCATTCATGTTTGGGCGCCAATCTGGTAGTGCATTGAGCGCCATTTTTCTGATACTGTGTATCTGGCGGGATTTTTGGTCAACCATGTAATTAATTGCTGTGGTACACTTTCTGGCTGTTATAAGCAGACTGTGTTACCATTTTTTAGGTTGCTGAAAACTGGACATTTTTGGCTCTATAATAAGATACAACTAGTTTTGGTTGCTCTGTGCAGCAAAACTTGTGAGTTTATGTATCTCCTGTTGTACGTTTTGGCATGAATCCACTGATTTCATGGTTAATCTTATATGAATAATGCTATGTTTGCATGTGTTATGTTGATTCTGTCTCCGGTTTTGCATGTATCTTTCTTCCTGCAATAGGGATGCCATAAGTATCGACAGCTTAACACTCTGTATTGGGAGATATCTGTAAGGCAGGTATCATGTGTATCCCCCTGAAATCTAGTTTTAGCTATTCATGTTGATTATTCACAGGTGTATGTCTACTGACTCCAAGCCCTGGATAGGCACCAATCTAGCTCTATGTTGAGGTTATACACCATGTCCAGCTTTGCATCCAAACACCATTTCAAACCATCTCATCCTTCCACCTGTTAGTTGTAGGATTAGAAGTAGGAACCCCTGCATGCTCTCATACCTAACCAGACATATATGTCCAAGAACGTTGCCCACCTTGTGATCTATCATACAGATCTTGGTCCATACATGAGAGTATTCTGCCTGTTGTTGTCAAGTTAGATCTTTCTATCTTTGAGCTAGTCAAGGTTACATCTTGAATTATAGGGATACCCCCCTTGGTGCGGCAGAACTAGAAGTGAAGGGGAGGAGCTCACGCAACCTCCTGTATTAGTTGGCTGAATCTGCCTGTGCATTAGAAGTGGCAAATCTTAATGCTGATTCAGAAGAAAAAACCAACAAGGGTATCGATGAGACTACTAAATTTTTTTGGTGTATGGCACTAAAGTCAGCGCTAGTTTAGTCATTATAATTGGTGTTATAGGCAGCGCTAATTTGGGTGCTAAAGTTGGCTCTAATTTAGGCACAATTTGGTGCCTAATTTAGCACCTACTTATTCTGATCGATGCAAAAAATGCCAAAAAAAGTGCCATCCTGATAAATAGCACTGACTTTTTCAAAAAATTGGAGAAAAATACATTAAAATAGTGGGTGGAAGTAAAAAATGGAGCAAAAAAAGGAGGTAATCACAGGTATTTGTTGTAGTGTATTTATGGATTTTTGGTGTCATACTTCACTTCATGAGATTTCCAATGCTTCAAACGGTTTGTCAATCAAACACTTGGATCAAAAGTTATGGCTCCCAAAAGTTGTGTTACCAATACGCCTTGAAAAGTTGATGAAAATCTGTTTATGAATTTTTGGTGTCATAGTTCACTTCATGAGCTTTCCAACGCTTCAAATGGTTCATCAATTAGTGATGAGGATACATAGTGTACAGGTTAGAGCATAGGATTTAAATTATTATTTTAATATTTTAGTTTTTATCCTATGTAAAAAGTCCAAAGCTAAAAGTAAAGGTTAGTTTCCTAGTTGTTAGGAGGTTAGTTTTATTTAGCTAATTGTTAATTAGTTTTCATAAGATAGAAAATTCTTATTATCTCCACTTCAAGTTAAGATTTGGATGATATTCTAAATCCTTTAATTTAGGCATATTCGTGCCTATATAATATTGTATTATTCTCTTCACGTACATATTGGAAATGCAAGTTTGCAGTGTTAATATTCTACAGAGATTATTGTCTCATTTGTATCTTGGATATTGGATCTTCTTCCTTGATGGTAATAAACACCCATTCATTTCCGGATTTGTTTCCTATCTCTGATTCATCATCTGTTACTCCTTCATTATCATCTTCTTCATGAACATAATAACAATTCTTTTGGAACCTTTGTCTGCTAGAATTTGACCTTGTAGATCTTTCCGGACATCTTGAGGCAAAATGACCAATCTTATTGTAGTTGAAGCACTTAAAGGGTAATTTTCCTTCATACTTATTGGAGCCTCTTGGCAGTCTCTTTGCAATTAGGGCTTCAAGTTGAGTTGTTTCTGCTTCTTCCACTTCCATGTCTCTTCTTGTTTGATCATACCATGACAACTTCCTTGAAGAGTTTTCTCCTGGATCAAATCTTTGTTTACCTTTCACAGAGGCACTGGCTTTGAATGCAGATTCAGTCTTGGGGGGATCATCTCCAAACTCGGTCATTTCAAATGTAGCCAATTGGTCTCTTGTGACAGTTGTGTGGGCTCTGAATTCATCAATGGCAGCAACCTTGATTTTGTAGGCAACAGGAAGGGATCTGAGAATTTTGCCAACAATCTCATTTTCATCCAAAACTCCACCAGCATTCCTAATTCCACACACCAGCTCATTTACTCTTGGCATAAAGGTAGAAATATTTTCATCATCTCTCATCTTCAGTCTTTCAAATTTTCCTTTGAGACTCTGCAACCTTGCACTCTTAACATAATCATCTCCTCCATACAGAAGTTCCAGTTTAATCCAGATCTCATAGGCAGTTGGTAGGTCAATAAAATTTGAGAGCTCTGAGTCAGTTAATGTGCTTAGAAGAGCCTCTTTGGTCCGTAGATTATTTTCAGCATCTGTGATTTCATTTAGAGTTGTCAGACCACCCTATGGAGGTGTATAAGCTTTTGTGACCATGGACTAGTACGCCTTTCCCATACACTACAAGTGACATTTCATGTGACCTTTCCAGAGAGAGAAGTTGGTTCCATCAAACTTCAGACTATCCTTCTTGTATGATGACATCCTAGATCTCCTTAAGCGGTTAAGCTCTTTTTAGAGGAACTTAGCTCTGATACCAATTGTTGGATTCAAGACAGACAACTAAGAGGGGGATGAATTAGTTGTCCAAAAACTTTCTTGTAATTCAAACACTTAAATCCTCTTTGTTATTTAATAGCATATCAATTAATCACTCATGAAACCATAAAGCATAAACACCAAAGCAGATACACATCAACACATGAGACACCAAGATTTTGACGTGGAAAACCCAGTCAAGGGAAAAACCATGGGGTGATTAACCCAAGAATTATTCTCTGTTAGAAGAATAAGAAAAATAGATGGCACATGCCAATTAGGGCTCATTGCCTGAGCACACTACTCACAAGAGGCACACTGCCTACAAGAGACACACTATCTACAAAGTAACAAGTATCACAAACTTGAACTAGAGATTGACATCTTTACCATGCCTGGATCAGTTCCATTTAAGCCCAAAAACTCCTGCTCTGCCTTTCACTCTTCTTCCTCGCTATGCCACACTCATCAACATGACACACTTCAAAATAAATTCACAATCCCTTATTTATACAAGGCATCGACTTAGGAATACTCATCTAAGTCGGCAAACACCTATAAGAACATTTGCAAGATGTGTAATATATCCGGTCGGCCAATCTCAAGAAGAACACCAATATCCGTGGTTATTCTTCAAATGCAAACTCTAACTTCAATGCGAACCACCAATAAGAATTATACACAATCTAAAGATCACCAAAACCTTTCCTGAGTCATCAAGAACATCCGCACTTTATCAACTTACTGGAATTCTTCTCTTCTTCATCTGAAACTTCAAGAACATAGTCTGTCATCACTGTTATAATGAAAAAGGTGCTTCTGGATCTCCAAACCATGAACAAATCTAGTTGTTACTTCACACGGACTTCTTCAACACTCCCTCCAATCCGTAGAATGAGATAATGCAATTCCAGAGCTCACCGGACCAATTTGTGACAATCTGTCACCACTAAACATCTGTCGAAACTGGTTCTACTTGAGCGATCATAACTTCTTCAGATCTTCATGTGGACCTCTGAAATCTTTACTGGAGCATCTCAAGACTTATATCTACAAACCCTTTAAACCGCATCCTCTGATCCTCAACCTATTGAGGTCTTTTGCCTTCTTGTCATCACTGTTCTTCATTGTTCCTGATTGAGACTAATTCTCTCAATACCCTCAGCACATAGCTTATCTAATCCTTCTCACTAATGCAACATGAGTATGTTGACATCAATGACAACACTGGTTATCCTCATACTTGCAACACCTCCTTGGAAGTTGAAATCTTGTCACTCTTGGATAAGCCCCAAAGAACTTTATACCTTTGGGAAGTGAAGGTGAAGGGTGGGTTACCTCTTTCTCCTGGTTGTGTGGCATAATTTTTCTTTCATTGCATGTCCCTAGTTAACCAACTTGTGCAACCTAGCTTAAGACCTAATTGGCCATACCCCACTTGACTAGTTTTGGCACCTTTTCTTGTGTTTTCAAGTGTGTGCTTAATAATCATATTTAATATTGAAAGACAAATTTATCATTGTGTTTGGTGTGTGTGTTCATGCATTTACATGTGATATCTTGTGTTTGACATTTACCAAGTCAAACTTCCAATAAACACTTGCCACATCATCCTCAACCTACTTGTCATAACACACATCCTAAGCCACATCATCCAATCATTCCAAGCCAAATCATCCTAGTCACCTTCATTGATGTAGAGTGGCACAAGGTAAGGTATCAACACAAGATAAGTTTGGTTTGTTCTCCTTAGCCCACTCACCCACTTCACTCCTTCAATCCAACACAATCAAAGGCACATTCAAGGCATATGAAGGATTTGATGTCTAGACTATTGTCCAACCCCGAAGGCTTCTCCAACACATTAAGATAGGTCAACAAAAACTTCCTATGCAGTTGGTTTGATTCCCAACTTCCCAAAACTCTCCAACCTATACTTTGACTAGTAAGGCTACTAGCCCTCCTAACTAGGTTTTCTCAACAAAACTTGACAAAATCCTGAATGACTAGGCAAACAAATGATGGATTTAGATACCCTCTATGGAACCCTATCAAACTCCCAAGTCTCCTATTCCAACTCTACTCCAGCAATCCAGAACACTCATTTGGTCTTCTAGGCCTAATTGATCAATTTAGGCTAGGTTACAAAGCAAGTGCTCAAAATTGGGTGCATAGGTCAGAGGCAGGAACTTGGAATGACTCTACCATCCCCAAACAACACAAATCCACCATTCATTCACTCACTCTATCAGACTTTTGTCATTTACATCACCAAATTGCATAATTTCAGTCAAATACATAGAGATATTTGACCTAGGGCATCACCTTAAAAATAGAAGACTGCATTTCCCAACAAAAAACTTTTGGAATCAAGTAGTATACACCTCTAGCTTATATTTCATTGAGTGGCATGAAATTTCATCAATGGGAATGCATTCTAGGGCCAAATTTGTGGGACAGCCCTAGAAAACAGGGTTTCTAGACCAGTCCGGATTAAAAATACAATAACTTTTCACTACGACCACTTTAGAACCTCAAATTAGTTGTATTCGAACCCTGACTTAGTCTAGTTTCAGAAAAAGTACATTTTCTCACTTGGAAAATCTGTACAGGCCATACACAGCAAGAAACACAGGGAAAAATAGTCAGTTTTCTTAATTTTTGTGCCCAAATTCTATACAAAAACTTTCTCCTCCATACTGGAGCAAGATGTCCTCCATATCAACCTATCCAGGTTGGTATACAATTTCTACAAATAGTTTTAATAACCAAAATGAAGTTGCAACCAGTCAATGTGTCATTGACACAATTGACAACACTTGACACTATGGCATTTTTGGCCTTAACACAAAGAAACCGATTGGTTTAACTTGTGTAATGGATCTCAAATGACCAACATACTCCCTAAAACATGACAAAACATAAAAACAATAAAAAAAACTCAAAAACCAATCCTTAGACCTTCTAGGCCTGATTGGTACAACAAGGATCCAAGTGGACTAAGCATGATTGAGGTTTATATGATTACCCCAATCATCTTGACCACACAAGAGGACCTTACATCCATGGGTACAGCCTTATTACAGATCACATTAAACAAAAACCACAACCTTTCAAAAAAAATGCAATCAAAATAATCTTGGAATTAAGGTGCTCCTAGGTGCCCTGCACCATTCATCCTAGTCATCCAATCAATCACATCCTATCATATCCAAGTCATTCCACATCATCATCATAATCTTAGTCAAGTACTTGCCAAAAAGGTCTTACTCCTTAAACACATGTGTGACACCATGACAACATTATAAGACCTAGTACCACAAATCCAAAACCTCCTCCAAGCACTTTACCGAGAACCACAACCCCTAGACCAACGAATCATTCAACAACTATAGGACCTCATCCAATGATCTCAACTTCAAACAAGCCAATCACCTCAAATACAACACCTCATAGCCCAAGCCCAACACTTCATAGCCACTTGTCAATCACAAACACATCCCCTATCCATACACCATCAATCAATGTCACCTCACTCCTATGTGTCATCCCCCTTCATTTCATACCAATTTAATTCACCCACCTATCATATCAATTCCACATCAACTTATCCCATTTCATATCAACCTAATCCATCCACATGTCAAATCAATGCCACATCAACTTATCCCACATCTTTTCATTTCAACACCACATCATCATCACATCAACATATTCACCAACAACAACAAGTCATCACAACAAGTCCAAACACCATCCCAACCTCAACAAATTCCACCTAAATCCTATGTGTCACCCCCTCAACTTCACACCATCCTAATACATTCACATATCATGTAAATTCCACATCAAACTATGCCACATCAACCTATCAACGTCCACCCCGAGATTATCCAATTCCTCATTCTAACATTCCAACACACCACCAAAACCATCCACAAGACAACCAAGTGTCCTCACAAGAAGCACATGTAAGTCCAAGTTACCCTTCATATATAGATCAATATCCTTTACAAGAAGCATAAGCAAGTCCAAGTGGCCCTTTGTACATAAATCAAGTGTCTTTAAGTCCACATTTGGAGCAAGACCTAATATCCTTTGACAAGGGAGTACCAATCTAGCCAATGCATCCTATGAGTCACCTCCACCATCCAATCACATGCCACTCCATGAGCCTACTAGTCCTATCTCTACACCACCATGTGATCCTACTCCCAGTCCATTAATCCACCAACCTTCTAACCCATCAAGCCCTCCATTACCTTCATCACCATTTCACCCTATTTCTTCCCCAAAGGATATGACCAAGATAGTTTTACAAAAGATGATTGAAGCAAAAGTCATTAAACTTTTGGAAGTCAAACCATTTGAGGAAATTGCCTACAATTAATATGACTATTGTGCATACCATAGGAGCAAAGGCCATAATATAAATGGATGCCCTATATTTTCCCAATTGTTTACAAGGTGTACTAACATAGAATTGGAAAGCATGCCAAATCATCCCAATCCCATGTGTCATCCCCATCTAATCCAAATCCTAATATATCCAATCTCATTATCCCTTCATCCAATCCTAATCGTAATCCATCCAATCTAAGTAGCCTTCAACCTAATCATGATCATAAGCTTACAACTCCATCCACCCTTATTGTCCATCCCCTACAATGTACATTCACACATACACTTGAAAAGGATGTGATCCATTGGCTACTAGCAAGGGATAGAACACCCCCAAGTCAAACACCCCTTCATGAGCCTATAAAAGAGTCCAACACCATGCCCAATCCTACAACCCCATCATGTGGTCAACAACCCCTTGAGCCTATTGAAGAGTCTCCAACTATAAGTCCAAGTCAAGAGCCATCATACCCTCATGTTGATGATCATGAAGAACCTATCAAGCCTTTCCAAGAGTCTCCCACTTCCATTTCCATTCAATCAAAACAAGAGCTATGTCAAGAGTATAATCTAAAGCATGTGGAAACATTAAGTCCTCATCCAAATCACGATCAAAGCATCTCTAAGTTCAACTCATCCATGACCTATATATTTTCTATGATCAAGATATTATTTATGATCATGACCCTATTCATGAGCAAATTTATCCCATTTATAGAACACTTAATCCTATTTATGCTCACATTTATGATCAAGGTTCTATCTATGATTATGAAAACCATGATGATCCTCTTAGCCAAACTTTATGCATTCCATGATGAAGAGCTTATCCATGAACAACTTGATCCTATCCCCATTTCCATAACCATCCATGAGTAAGATATCTAAATTGCTACAATACATCCTCCATTTAGCCCCATCCATGACCTACAAACATCCACTTGTTATGATGAGACACTTGCCTCCCAAGTGAACATAGATTATCAAACCAATAGCTTGTATAATGAATATACTCAAGTTCCTAATGATCCTCCATCACCTACTATCGACCATGTTGCAAATCCACCATCATATCCTCTTGGTTTTACCACCTTCATCCATGAATGTTCTTCCCTAAGATAACAGCAACCATTGTCCACCACCTCACCTTCTCCATCCAATAATGAACTCAAGTCTAGTTTCCAAAATACACCTAGTCCTATAGTCCATCACATACTCCAAAACATGAACTACCAAGGTAAAGGCCTAGGCCTTCATGAACAAGGTATTTTGGAGCCAATCCATGTCAAGGTCTCTCCATGCTCATATGGTCTTGGATACACATCCCAGGGTAAACAATCTAAATATGTTAGTACTTCTTTCATTCTTTCTAATTCCACCACTTTCCATCACAAACTACATCATATACCCAAAACATATGTGGCCATTCCACCTCCGCCATCCTATAAATGTCAAAAGCATGTGACCATACACCTTCCACCATCCAATTTACCTCCATTACTTCCAACTCCTAATATCCCTCCATCTACTTTACCTCCATTAATTCCAACTCCTAATATCCCTCCATCCACTTTACCTCCATTACTTCCAACTCATAATTTCCCACCATCCACTTTACCTCCACTTCTACCAATGCCTAATTATCCACTTATCCATAAATTCCCTCATATTCCTAATCATGACTAACAAATGCACACATCGTCTAAACATAAATCTTCCACTCATTCCACCAAACCCATGGAATTTCAAAGAAAAAATTTGGATGCCTCTACCCATAAAGAAAAAAATTCTAAGGATCCTAATGCATTAGGACACCAATGCAAAGAATTGAAAAAAAAACCTACCTTAAAAGCTACCCAAACCCATACCTCAAAAACAAAAGTCAAAAGCTAAAATGGTATGGATACCTAAGGAAAAAGAAAGCAAGTCAAATTAGGCATCCTCTTCCACATCTCAAAAATCCCAACCATCCCCTTCCATCCAAAAATCCCAAAATTCCCATTCCATTCAAAAAATCCAAAAATCCCACAAGCAAAACAAAAATCATAAAAATACTAAATTTATGTGGGTACCTAAGTCATTATGTCATCCATCCCCTACGAAAACATTACCATTGCTTCCTACACCACCTTCCCGTCAAAATCTTCAATGTTTATCATGGTGTGTGCAACCGTTGGTCATGGTTCCCTTCCATTCCACAACATTTCCACATACCTCCATCTCCCCATGCTTCATCTATTATCCTACATATCTTCCTCATCATCTCCCTATGGTCCATGCTTTTGCATAAACCTTACATAATCCACATCATAATCCACTATCCCCCATCTTTTCATAATCCACATCATAATCTATTATCCCCCATCCATCCTTACATGAACCTTTCATAATCCACATCATAATCCACTATCCACCTAATCCATTTTCCTTTCACACAATCCTTTGCCAACATCTATGAGCATGATGACACTTGACATGGTCCATGAGATGACATCCATCTCTTATGGGACTATCACCCTTCATGGAAGTAGGTGCTTGAGTCCCTTTTATCCATATCCACCTATCCTATCCAAATATCCCATAAAATAAAAATAAAAATAGAAAAATAAAAAAGTAAAGAGAAATTCATTTATCTAATGGTGAAAACCACCCTTGGTGGCACCTTGGATATGTACCATGATGAAAACCTAGCAAAGAATCATCATATGTAGGTTGATCTTCTATGTCACTTACACTTGGGGGCACTTTGTCTCATCCAAACTATCTATCCCATCATATCATTTCCATACCACCATTATCCCATACACCCATATACCTATCCTATTAAATCCATCCATCTACCCTTCCTCCTTTTGATCTTGATAAAGATATGGGAGCAAAATGTTGAAAAATATTTTGGATATCTCTTGATATAACTTATCCTTTCCAAACAATCGTATCATTATCCTCTTGCCATTACCCATTTATCCATCCCATCCAAACCAATTCATCTTATCATCATCCTATTGTCATTAGTTTTGTCATGAAAAATCCTAAGCATTACACCTAGGATGGGGTATGTTATTCCTATGTTAAATTGTCTTTGGAGATCACATCCTAGCTCCCTTATGATGCATATATCCATCCTATCCACTATTACCTATCCTTTTATCCATTCATATATCATGACCCTTCCATCCCATTCACTATCACCCATCCTTTTATCCATCCATCCTACCTCCATTCTTGCATATAGACTTGGTTTCCCTTGTCATTGGTACCTAGAACAAAGGCTACCCCAAATACAAATCCATTGACATTCAAAAAACACCAAAAATCAAAAAAAATCAAAACATTCAAAAATCCAAAAAAACCAAAAACATCTAAAAATCCAAAAAAATCAAATATTCTAAAAAAATCCATCAAAATAAATCAAATCAATTCTTCAAATTAATTCATCAAACCAATTCTTCTTCCAATCAATTCAATTCATTCTATCCAATCATCAATTCAATTCACCAAATCCAATCTTCAAATCAATCCAATCAATCCGTCAAATCACTCCCTCAAATCAAACTAATCCAATCATCATTTCAATTCATCCAATCCAATCACCAAATCATTCCATATTCACCAAACCATTCCAATCAAATCACTTCTTCAAATCAATCTTCTCATTTCAATCATTCAATCTAAATCAATCAATCACTCCAAGCAATGATCCAAATGCAAGTCATCCTTTATCCATACTAATCAAGTCAATAAATCATTTAAAATTATTGAATTACATCAATGGTCTTGATCCTAATATTGTCATAAACCAAATCAATCAATCAAATCATCATCATCATCAATGGGATATATCATTCCCACATCCTTGTGTTGATCTAGGGATATATTGTTCCCTGCCATGACAACACTATCATCAATCAATCAATCAATCATTGGTTTACAGCTTGATAGGGGCAATACCTTGTTTGTTTTTGACTCATTTATGCGTGCTTGCTTGATTGCTTGTGTGTGTTATCATTTTATCTTGCATTTGTATCAAATCTGTATCATTTCTAGCTAATATTCATATCTTATGTATGTTGGAATAGCATTTTGCATTAACCTTTGCATCTAAGGTCATATCATACCTTTTGTGCATTATGACTCTAATTCTCTAGGTTTACTTCCTCATACGTTTAGACAAGGTTGTATTACGTTGGGTACACAATACACATCATCACCCTGGTCCTTATACCTTGGTTCATAAACATCTAGTGCTATATCAAACATCATGGTTTCTCACTTTCATTGCTGCATAACACATCATTCATTTCTTCTATCCATTCCCTTATCTTTCTTTTTGACCAATCCCTTTCATTTCAAGAGCCTACCCATGTTTGTCCAACCTACCTATCCTCTTGAGGAGGCATCAACATATCATATCTTTCCATCATCATCACCCTATCTTTACATCATCATCCTTTTCCTTATCCATACCTTAACTTTTTTGAAATGATGTTACTCGACACAAATCTCATCATCTCGAACATCATCTCAAAGAGGGGCAAAATGTAGACACCCAAAAATGTCCATGCCTTGCAACACCTAGTCAAATACATTATAAGAGACATCATTTAGCATTTTCTCCTAATCCCACTCCTAATTCCACTTATCCCATTAACCAATTAATTAAATAAATTTTATTTATTTAATTAATTTCCCATCATAATCCCATCCCATCCTAATCACCTAGCCAATTAATTAAATAAATCCCATTTATTTAATTAATTTCCATCCACATATCCCAACTAATTCAAATAAAATATTTGAATTAGGTCCTCACCTCTCATCTCATTCCAACACTTGTCTACCTCTCAATTGAATCATGTGTGGTGGTACAACTTTCATTTAATATCCTTCACATGTACAACTAATAAGACCTAATTTTATTAAATAAAAGTTTTTGTGTACACAATCACACATAAACTTTATTATCCTCCTTACACTTGTCACATGACTACAACTTACTTAGGAAGTGGGAATAACTAATCAATCCTAGCCTTCCACATCATTCAATTAGCCTTTCAATCTCAACCATCCATTCAAATCAACCCTTGCCTATAAATCAACCCTTTCACAAGCCATTATTATCACATCTATTCTTCAAGTATCCTTATGCTATCAAAATCTCTCCACAATCTTTCATCCATTGTCTTTTCATCTATCATATTCATCTTAATGTTATGCTGCTAAATTGAGTAATCAACAATATATTAAAAATATTCAATCAATCAACCTATCGTGCATGCATCTATTTGAGGTATTGAAGATTTGGATTAGCTAATGCATTTAATTTTTTTATCACTTTTATTCATCCAAATTTTTAAATATATAATGAGATCCTTGATGATGACAAGGTTCTTTTTGCAATATTGAAGCTCTCTGGTGTTGCTAGGTATTGGTCACTGAATGACAAAATGCTCAGAATCCTATCAACACATGGGATCAACTTATCGTAGTTTTGAAGGATACATTCTATCCTTCGAACTATGATCAAGATTTACATATCAAATGGCTTCCCTTGCAATAAGGATGATAAATGTCTATGCAAGATTACATCTACTAGTTCAATCGCTTGAGGATACTACTCTGAGTGCAAGATCCAGCTGCTTCTCTCATTTGAAAGTTCAAGAGTGGATTAAAAGAACACTTTTTTAGGGAGTTGAAATAAACTACCCTAGAAACACTTTATGTTGCATTCAACCAAGCACAATTGGAATAAGAAAAACTTGTTGCCCAATTTTGAGCATCTAAGCCTTCCTTTTTTGTAGGTCCTCCAAAAGCTCCAAGCTCTCAGCCACAACAAAATTTTTCTAAAGAGAATCCTTCCTCTTCTTATCATGATACTCATTCTCCTTCTTATGATACTAAGAAATATGGTAAAATTTATAATTATTATAAAAATAGAGGTCATGAAAAGTCTGAATGTTTTAAATTGAAGAAGAGTTTGATTGTACAGTCTCTTGATGAGGAAAAGAAGAATGTTCCCATTGAGACTTTTGGTGATGATAAGACATATGTGAGTTGAAAGGTAGACTCAATAAGGTCACCTTCATGAGCCATCATTCTATTTTAGGGGGACATGACAATTTATTTGTCACTCGTGCTCACCTACACATGATTTCTCTATGGATTGTATCATCGATAATGTCTCGCAAAAATATTTAATTGAGAAGTCCATTGTTGACAAATTGCATCTGTCGATGGATCCACATCCTCATCCATATTCACTTGGATGGAAGGATAGTGGTTCCTCCTCACATATCACACATACATGCACTGTGTCTTTTGCGTTTGGTCCCAAATTCATTGATAAAGGTCACCTGTGATATGACCACTATGGATTGTTGTGGTTTGTTTCTAGGTAAACCCTATCAGTACGATAGGAAATCTCATTATGATGCCTTTAATAATACATATACACTACAACAAGATAATAAGACATACTTAATCAAATGTACTAAGAGCACCACAAATCTAGTACTCAGTTGCAGACAAGCATGTAAAGCAATCAATCATGCTCAAGAGCTTGCATTAATTTTCATAAGGCCACAATCTGATGATTCTAAAGCAAAAGTCAATATATCCAAACCACATGCTACTCTTGAACAATTGTTACAGTCCTATTCACATGTGTTTCAAGAGCCTAAGACACTTCCCCCAAAATGAGAAATCGATCTAACTATTGCATTGTTCTTGTTGGTTCTCTTCCTAATGCCCCATTGTATCGACAATCCATTCTTTAGCTTAATGAAATCAAAAGGCAGATTCAATATTTATTGTCTAAAGGTTTCATTAAACCACCTACATCCCATTGTGCTTCACCAATTTTGCTTGTGATCAAGAAGGATGGAACTTGGCATCTTTGCATTAATTTTTGGGCATTAAACAAGATCACCATTAAAAATCGTTATCCATTTCCACTCATTGATGAACTTTTGGATCAACTTCAAGGTGCCAAATTCTTCTCCAATATTGATCTAAAAAGTGGGTATCATCAGGTTAGAGTTCAGGTAGATGACACATGGAAGAAAACTTTCAAGACCAAAATGGGTATTTTTGAGTGGCTTGTGATGTCATTTGGTATCCCTAATGCCCCTGCCACTTTCATGTGATTGATGCATGAGGTATTTTGTGATTGTTTGGAGAAATTTTTAATCATCTACTTAGATGATATCCTTGTCTTTTCTCACACTTGAAAAGTCCATCTTCAACATTTGGAACATGTTCTTCATATTCTTTAGCAGAATAGTTTGTATGCCAACTTTCCTAAGTGTTCTTTTTGTCAGACATCCATTTCCTATCTTAGATTTATCATTGATGCACATGGTATTCAGGTAGATCCTACAAAAGTGGAATTTCTCAAGTGGCACACTCCTTCAAATCTCACTTACTTGAGGATTTTTCTTGGTCTTTCCAACTTCTACCATAAGTTCATCCTACATTACTCAGACATTGCTACACCTTTGCACCAATTGACAAAGACCAATGTTGCATTCAAGTGTACAGAAACCATTCTCATGCTTTCAACACATTGAAAGAAAAAATATGTTCTACACCTATTCTTGTTCTACCAGATCTTGCATAGCCTTTTTAGATCGAGACAGATGCTTCACAATATGTACTTGGAGCTGTTCTAAAGCAAAATGGCCATCCTGTGGCCTACCATTCAGAAACTTTCTCTACTAATAAACATAACTACTCCACATATGATAAGGAATTATATGCATTGGTCCAAGCCATCAATTACTGGGGACATTATCTTTTGGGAAAATAAATTATTGTCCATACTAATCACTTGCCTCTACAGTTTATTCAATCTTAGAATAAAATTGAAGAAGCTAGACATATGAAGTGGACTTCATATTTAAAATAGTTTCACTTGATCATCAAATATAAGAAGGAGAACACTAACAATGTTACAGATTGTATGAGTCATCCTCCTACAATACATGCTTTAACTATTGTGACCACTTCTCATTTGGGATTTCAGACATGGTCTTTTCAGTATGCTCAAGATCCTAATTTTGGCACTGCCTACACAAGTCTTGAGAAATCTTCAGCTTCCAACTTAACACCTTTTCAAGATTTTCATATCAAGGAAGGGTTGCTTTACAAGTTGGATAAACTTTCTGTCCCTCTAGATCATCAAACTTCTCTTCTTAAGGAGGCACATTCTACTCTCTACAATGGCCATTTTGACAAGAAGAAAACACTTCATCATTTGCAATGGTTCTTCTATTGGCCTCATATGAAATGAGATATTCTTCATTTTCTCAAGAGATGTGTAGTTTGATGCCAAGCTACTTTTTTGGCAAATATCAAGTTTCAATCATCTAAAGATTTCAGTATATGAGCATATATGGAAAGATCCACAGTTGTTTTCAAGCAGAAATTAACAATTGATTTGATAGAAATATTTGGATTTGATCTATTCTGATTCCTAAAGACCTAATATAACATGGTTGAAGTGCTCATTAAAGATGAACCGTAAACAAGGAAGTGAAAACTTATGAACCTTGTTGAAAATAAAGGAAAAATGGCATTAAGTACTAGAGCTAAATATGGGTGAATACCTTGTCAGAAATGAATAGGAGTTGCTTTTGAACCATGTTAAAATTCCCTGTATTTTGTAAGTTATGAGTGTTTTGGTAAAATGTACAAGGGGAGTGTTTGTGAGTTGCATATACAAGTCTATTTGTATATTGGGTTGCATATAAAAGGTTTACATACAAGTCGCTCATATACAAAGTTGTTTGCATATGCAAATTCGTTATGAGTCACAAAAATGGGTTGTCGGGTTTATTAAATTTTTATACTTGTATGCATTTTGATGACACATTTTTCATACATACAAGTCGAGCCCGAAACAATTTAGAGTTTAATGTATAATCGGCTGGGTCCATTGGATGTATGTTTTGCTTGTATGTTGGGTAAATTAAAAACATACAAAGTGGATATGCAAAGTCCATGTGCAAAGCGCGGAACTAAAAGTTTATGAAATAGGGAAAAGTCAATGTATGTTTCGGGCTTTGTATATATAAAACCAATATACATTGCACCATATGCAAGCCGCAGACCCAACAGAAGTCAAAGTTTAAATGAATGAGTCAATTAAGTCTGATGTATGCATTTTATCTTTGTATGTTAGGCAAAAGCAGAACATACAAAGCAAAATATACAAGGCTTTTATACATTGCGGTACATACAATGGGAATATGCAATGTCGGAACCAAAATGATTGTGAAATAACGATAAGTCATTGTATATTTCACGCATTGTATGTATCGGTACATACATTGCCGGACATACAACGCAGATTTCAGGGAAGATTAAAATCCAATGTAAATGATGTATCATGACTCAATGTATATCAGAATATACATTGCATTTTATGCAAGCCGGACCCGAAAAGTTTGTGAAATAGGGAAAATCCGTTGTATGTTTGTGCTTTCTATCTATCCGACATACATTACCAATATACAATGCATTACATACAAGTGGCGGAACTGAAAGGTTATTTAAAAGAGTTAAGTGCTTGTATATTCAGTGCCTTGTATGTTTTCGAACATACATTCTTAAAGATACAAGTGATAGATACAAAAGGATATACAAGAACCGGATGTGAAGAAAAAGTCCAATATTAGAAACTCCTTTTATGTTTCAGCGAGTGTATGTTTGCAATGAGCATATCCAATGTACAAAGAAATTGAAAGCATCGAAAGGGAAGGTTTGTATGGGTCATTTGTATATGTGCTCATACAAGAAGATATACAAGAGTGATATACAAGCGAAAGATACAAGGATGTACGGAAAGTGAAAAGGCAGGAAATTTTTGGATCAACCTGACTGCGAGGTTACACCGACGAAGGAAACCCTAAAATGACATTAAAATCAGAATGGTTAAGATATCTTTGTAACAGTTAAAATATTTGTTTCTTGCAGGATATACATAGCAGCGATCAAGTTGCATAAACACTCACGAAAGGATCTTAACCAACTGATAAATTGTCGTTAAGGGAAGTAATTATTTGAGTAAATATATATGTTTAAATAATTTTTTTTTGATCATTTGATTAGAGACTAATTTGTGTTTTATCTAGTCTTTTTAAGAATAATAAAACTGTCAAAGGATATTAAGCAAAATTACAACTAAAGATTTTGTTCAACCCTGAAATGGTTATCCATTTGATTTCGGTTATCAACCATCACAACTATTGTAACTGGTCTGAAGCTTGTATGCCTCTCTTTATAAGAGATGACCAAGACCAGGAGAGGATATAGAATAGAGGATAGAATAGGGGAGAGATTATAGAGTAGAACAGGGGATACTATAGATTAGATTTGAATGGCAATGCTAGTTCACTTTTAATATATTTTATTTCTGGTAGACCATGTGCAAGCATTCTCTGATGAAATCAAGTCTGTAAGCATGAAGCAGTGACTACAGATTTCGGTATCAACTATCTGTTTAATTTATTCAATTATATGACTCTTTCCTTTCAAGGTTTTCTCTGTTATTCAATTTGAGTTGTCAGGTATACCTTCAAGTTGTCTATACACATTTTCTATTATAGTGTGATAAGATTAACAGGTTTCTATTTTCAGAATTAAATCCTTTAAATTTATCACAGTAACTCAAAAGACATTGTCATGGATTTGTAAGAAGAGTCATATAGTTAGGGTTTGTATTCTGTCTCTAGTTTTTGATAAATCTGTTACAATTGCAGTATTATTCTAATAGGTTCCTTCAAGCAAGGATTAATCCTTTTAGATGAATGCAAGTAATATTTTTTCAATTGGATATATGTAAGTATGGAATACTAACTATTTCCTTGTAGGGTTGTACAAGTTACATACCTATTCTTTCATGCCAGATAGTTTGAGTTTTTACCAAACAAATAGTCATTTATTTCATGATCATACTGACTCTATATTAAATAAGGCACTGGTCTAGTATTTTCATTATCACTTATACAAATTCATTTTAGATTTACTTAGTTAGGTTGCATTATTGTTTTAGCATTACAATCTAGATTATTTAGAATTAACTTGTTGTCTTTATATCTATTCTATAATTTGTGCCATTATCAATAGTTAGATTAATTTTGATTAAAGTAGTGATCATCTTTTTATCTAATTTATTAATTAGAGGTTTACTTGCCTAGGTCTGGCAGATCCTGAAGTGAAGGGGGTTTAGCCATATCTACCCCATGTCAGTTAGCCAAAAATGTCAAGAGAGCCTGGCACCCTCTTAGGGTTAACGACCTGCATTTTTGAGACCTAATAGAATTGGCAACTCTACTGGGGAGTCAAGTGAAAGTATTAACTAGAGATTCTAAAGTTTTTCCCATCCAAGTTGTAACAGAATTGGTGACTCTACTGGGGAAAACTTATAGAAGAACCTGGTGCTAGACCATGTTATTAGAGTCAGAGAATTGAAAGGCACAACTCTGTTGTGTTGGCAAGAGACACTATATGGATTGATGAATGTTGTCATTGATGGCAACAAAGTTCATCCCACACATCCGCAGGACATGATATGTCTCTACCGGAAGTCAGAGTGAAGAATGTTGTGGTCCAGTAAACAAGAACAGAGCATGTGGTAAGGTCCGACAGACAGGTCCGAATCTCTTAGAGGAAGTATCATGGTGAAGTGAAAATTTTGGGAAGTCAAGAGGAATATCTTGACTGATAGATTCCAAGGTTTGAGCCTCCAGTGTGAAAAGGATAAAGAGATATGAATGTTTGAGTGTCAGGTTATCATGTGACAGTGTGAATAGAGCAAAAACTGACTGGCATAACATCAGACATTATTCCAGATGTGTTACTGATTTTAGTGAAGGTTATGAAGGCATGAATTATGTTTAGCTGACATGATTAATGATTTCCACAAGTATATCATTGATCCACATTACCTGGTGTGCAAGGATTCAGCCGATAGATCAAAGTTTGTGAAAAGATTGACTATTCTGGGTGCCGACTAGAAAGGTGATGAAATCACTTATGTGGATATATATACATGATGGATTTAGTTGTGAGAGGTGTCATGGTTGTTATTGATGTGCAAATAAAAGCAGAGCAGAGCAGAAGTAGTAAGGAAGGTTTGGTATGTGAAAGGAAAGCAGAATAAGAGAAGAGGAAAGATGAAGTGTAGCAGATCAGTGTATTAAGCCTAACCGGAACTGAACTCCAACATATGTGGATGTTACCAATTAGTTCAAGTATTGTATAACACTCTTTTGTCGACAGTGTGTCTTTTGTAGGTAGTGTGCCTCCTTGTGAGCAGTGTGCTCGGGCAGTGAGCCCTAATTGGCAAGTGCCATTTTGTATTTCCATTCTTCTAATAGAGAATACAATCTTGGGTTAATCACCCCATGGTTTTCTCCCTTAACAGGGTTTCCATGTCAAAAATATTGTGTCATGTGTAACTCCATTTCATAGTTATGTTTGCTTATTTGGATTAATGTTGTATTGATTATTAAGAAAGTTAAGAAAGAAGAAAATAGTAGGATAACTGATTCACCCCCCCTCTCAGTTATCAACAATTGGTATCAGAGCTAAGTTCCTCCTAACAGAGCCTAACAGCTTGAGGAAGATCTGGGAATTCAAATGGATGCATATGGTTTAAGGGAACAACTCAAGATTGCCCTTGATGATCTTGAATTGTCAAACTCTGAAGTCAATGAATTAAAGGAAAGACTCAAACAGGCTGATGATTTCATGAGAGAACTAAAAGACAAATTAAGTCTCTCTATAAAAAAGAGAAAGGAGCTGCTTCAGCAATTGGTAAGACAAGGTGAAGCAAATAATGCAAATGAAGAGCTGAAGAAAAAAAACAAGTTGTGTGAAAAGTTATCAAAAGAAATCATTATGGTAAGACATGAAATGGAATCAAGAGTCATGAAGTTTACCCAAGATGTTGAAGAGAAAAGAAAAACTAAAGATAATCTAAGACAATCTCTCAAGGAGAAATCAGAAGATTGCCACCAGATGGATAGAATTATCCGACATCTTGAATCTGATCTTGAAGATGCTAAAGATAATGAAGAAAAACTTGAGGATCAAATTGTCTCTCTCAAAAGGGATCTTCAAACAGCAAATGAGTATAAAGAGAAATTCAAGATAAGTTCTGCTCAACTTGAAGTTCTTCTTGGAAGTCAAAAGAAGGTAGATGACAAGTGTGGTTTGGGATATGAGAAAGGAGAAAGCTCTGGATCTGGTCAGAAGAATTTTGGATCAGAAAATCTAAGGAATAGGTCTAGAAGACCTCCGGTAAGACAGTCTAATGCTCAAAGATATCCATCCTTCAATGGATACTGCCACAACTGCAATCACTTTAGTCACTGGTGCAGGAGCACCTACCTGACAGCTGGTCTTGATAAGGCAGTTAGTAGTTTAGGTCTTGTTTATGTTTCCAAGAAGGTCTGTTTGACCATTTGCATGTAATAAAGTCATGCTGATCAGGATAAGATCATGCTGACCAGGCTTTTGCTATTTTTAGCTTGTTAGTTATAACAGCTGTCATGATGTATGTTCGGTGGGATCTCCCAGCCGCTTGGAGAGTTCCCAGCCGCTTGGAGTCGGGTCAGTAGTACTCGTAGGAAAGTCTTTATAAGCATGAAATCGTTTGATATTGGACAGACAGATATCATCGATCGCCAGTGTAGTGTTGCGCAGAGTAGGTTGAGTGTTCTGTGTGAGGAACATCATATTGTATTACATCTGTGAATCAATAAAGATCCTGTTTTGTTTTCTGTTTGATCTCCTTCCTGTAATCGATCGTGGGTTTGAGAGTTTTTCATGGATTTCCTGATCCATTCCACCGGTTGACTCACCTGATCGGTGGAATGGCAATGTACAGTAGGTTAGATGTTAGATTGTTTTCCGTTGGCATGCAGGTGTGCAGGATCGTGGCCAAGAGATGTTGAGAAGCCTAGCATCCTCATGTGCTAGGTCGAGCTAATTGAGTTGGAAGATCACCCTGAGTTGGATCGGGTCATCCCTGGTGGGTCGGCGAAGAGAGATTTCGCTAAGTGAAGAAGTTCGCCGAAACGGCAGCATCAGGATATTTCTGCAAATATCCTGCAGACAGTTCGGACATCATCATCTGGATAAGTGAAGGAGAGCATGATGATGTCGATTTCATGAAGAGTGAGTTCGTTGGGGTGATCATCAACAGGAGGAGCCGAGGAGTGTATCGGCATCAGGATCATCATCAGGAGGAGCCGAGGAGCGCATCGGCATCAGGCTGAAGATCGGGTTGATCGCGGGCCGAAGAAAAACTAAGTTTGGCAAACAGCAGGATATGACGTCATCATCATCATGATATACGTCATCAGGACATTTCGGAGCAGCAGGATATTGTGAAACTGCGGGTGACGTCATCGTCATCGGGATCTACGTCATCAGGATATCGGGTGACGTCAGCATCGAGTGAACGGTGCGAGGAGTTAAGGTTTGTCATCATCAGGATAAATGGGAAGAACCGGATGTTCGTTATCCTGTTGAATATCATGATGCTGAAGCTTGTGTCGTCGGCTATCGGAGCATCGAAGGGAAGGTGTTGAAGATCGTCATCAGGATATTTGGAGCAACCGGATGTTGAATATCCTGCTGACGAAGGTGATGTTAAATATCATGATGAGGCCGCTAGTGCATGGCGCCCGATGAACAGTGCAACCGGAGGATGTTTGCGCCTGTTGAACATCATGATGATGTTGAAGGTAGTGAAGACGGAAATTGTCGGTGAGATGAACAGTGGACGTCAGGAGGATGTTTGCGCTGGTCGAACATGATGATGCTGCCGATAATCGAGTAAGGTGATGCTGTTGACGAGCGAAAGTGCGAAGGCTTGTCTGCAGGAGGATATCGGTCGGCAGGTGCAATATGATGATGCTGTTGGTTTTCGGAAACATGATGCTGACAGAGTAAAGCCGAGATATGATGATGTTGGTGGCTGTAGGAAATATGATGATGATGATGGCGAAGATGATGATGATGAGGTTGGTCTGCAGACATTCATGCTATATGCGAATGATATAGTGTGGATGCCTCTGCATCATAGTGGTATCAGAGCTCAGCAAAAGGACTGGGCTGTTGTGTGTTGATTCTGTCACCGAAAGGGCAGAGGTAGAGATAGAGTTGATTGTGTTGTGATTGAGAGGTTGACAAAATGCCTCCTAAAGGTAATGGTACTGCAAGGGAATTGCAGGATATGAAGGAGAAACATGCTAGAGAGATGAGGAAGATGAAGGAGCTTGCTGAAGCACTTCAAGCCAGGCTGACAGCCCTGGAAAAGAACAAAAGGAGGGAGATGGAAGACAGTGAGTCTGACGAAGAGGCAGATACTGTTGAAGAGTATGAAGAGGTAGCTGAAGATCTGGATGCTGAAGACCAGAGATTGGCAAAACTGCTAAAGGCAGTGCAGAGTGAAAAACCTAAGGTGAAGGTTGATGTTTCCAAATATACTGGAAGCTTGAATGACGATGAGTTGTTGGATTGGATTGCTGCACTGGATAATCACTTTGAATGTGAAGATGTTGCTGAGGATCAGAAGGTAAAGATTGCAAAGACCAAGTTAGGAGGTCATGCTTTGGTATGGTGGGATTATGTACAGTCTGAGAGAAGGAAACAAGGGAAGTCTAAGATCACTTCTTGGGATAAGATGGTAGCAAGGATCAAAGGGAAATTCTTGCCAAGGGATTATGAAATCCAGATGTTTAAGAAGCTGCAATTTTTAAAGCAGAAAGACAGGGATGTGAAATCATATACTGAGGAATTTTATCTGTTGAGTATGAGATCTGGTCATCATGAGAATGAGTTAGAAAAGGTGGCTAGGTACTTGGCAGGTTTAAGGTTTAACATACAGGATGAGTTAGTGTTAGCTAACCCTAAGAATGTGGAGGATTGTTATCAAATGGCAATCAGGATTGAAGAAAAGTTGAATAGAGGACATGATAAGTCCATGAGAGGAAGAGGAAACAACAGGGGAAGAGGAGCAGCCCCTGCACAAAAGCAAACCAATGAGGTTCAAGAAGACACTGGTAAAGGACAAGGACAGTCTGATTTCAGAGGTGGATGGAAAGGTAATAGAGGAAGATTTGGAGGTGGTAGAGGTTCTACTACATTTTCAGGAAAGTGTTACACCTGTGGAGAGTTTGGTCATCCATCTTTCAAATGTCCAGAAAACAAAGGTTCATCATCCAGAAATGATAGAACAAGTGACAAGAGAGTACAACTGGTACAAGAAGAGAAAGAAGAAGAAAGTGCAAACAAAGGTCCTGAGAATTTTGGATATCCAGAGAGTGGAGAATCACTGATGTTAAGGAGAATTAGTTTGCAGGCATCAAAGGATCTGATGCAAAGAAGAGCTCTTTTCAAAACCACATGTAAGAGCAAAGGTAAGGTATGTAAGGTTGTCATTGACACTGGTTCAACAGACAACATGGTATCTCAGGAAATGGTGGATAAACTGAAGCTGGAAAGAATTCCACATCCACACCCTTACAAGGCATCTTGGGTGAGTGATAGTCAATCACTTTTTGTCTCTGAGCAGGCATATGTGGATTTCCAGATTGGACCATATCATGATAGAATTTTGTGTGATATATTGCCTATGGAATGTTGTCACCTACTGCTAGGTAGACCATGGCAATTTGACAGAAGGGTACTGTATGATGGGTATGCTAATACCTACACCATCAAGAAAGATGGGAAGACTATTAAGTTGATGCCATTGCAGGCAAAAGCTGCAGTACAGAAGGCAGCTCAAATCATTTTAATGGGAAAGAAGGAGTATGTGCAGATGCCTAGAGGAGCAGACATGAAGGCAGTTCAGGACACTGCAGAGAAAGGAGTTGTTACAGACAACAAGCTGAAGGAAGTTTCAGTGGTGACTGACAGAGGTCAGCAGCAGGTTCAGAAACAGGGGTGCAAACAGCCACCAGTTCAGAAGAATGACAAGGATGTTGTCATAGTTGGGACTATTGTTTGTCCTATGAGAGTTGAAAGGAAGATAGACTTGAACACTTCAGGAGTTCAAGAAGCAGTTCAGCCAGAGGTTCTGGTCAGACAATCTGACAAACACAGAGATAACCTGAGAAAGGCCTACATCAACAGGCATGAGGATTTACTTGCCAGCAAGCAAGTTACAGTTCAGAAGTCTTGGAGCAGCCAAGAGACAGCAGCAGATCAAGCTGGAGCAGGTCAGCCTATTGACAAGGCAAAGTGTAGAGGTGGAAGACTTCCACATGCTAAACTCATGGGACATGAGTTCTTTTCTGTTGGGGAGTATGGTGCAGGAGCACCTACCTGACAGCTGGTCTTGATAAGGCAGTTAGTAGTTTAGGTCTTGTTTATGTTTCCAAGAAGGTCTGTTTGACCATTTGCATGTAATAAAGTCATGCTAATCAGGATAAGATCATGCTGACCAGGCTTTTGCTATTTTTAGCTTGTTAGTTATAACAGCTGTCATGATGTATGTTCGGTGGGATCTCCCAGCCGCTTGGAGAGTTCCCAGCCGCTTGGAGTCGGGTCAGTAGTACTCGTAGGAAAGTCTTTATAAGCATGAAATCGTTTGATATTGGACAGACAGATATCATCGATCGCCAGTGTAGTGTTGCGCAGAGTAGGTTGAGTGTTCTATGTGAGGAACATCATATTGTATTACATCTGTGAATCAATAAAGATCCTGTTTTGTTTTCTGTTTGATCTCCTTCCTGTAATCGATCGCGGGTTTGAGAGTTTTTCATGGATTTCCTGATCCATTCCACCGGTTGACTCACCTGATCGGTGGAATGGCAATGTACAGTAGGTTAGATGTTAGATTGTTTTCCGTTGGCATGCAGGTGTGCAGGATCGTGGCCAAGAGATGTTGAGAAGCCTAGCATCCTCATGTGCTAGGTCGAGCTAATTGAGTTGGAAGATCACCCTGAGTTGGATCGGGTCATCCCTGGTGGGTCGGCGAAGAGAGATTTCGCTAAGTGAAGAAGTTCGCCGAAACGGCAGCATCAGGATATTTCTGCAAATATCCTGCAGACAGTTCGGACATCATCATCTGGATAAGTGAAGGAGAGCATGATGATGTCGATTTCATGAAGAGTGAGTTCGTTGGGGTGATCATCAACAGGAGGAGCCGAGGAGTGTATCGGCATCAGGATCATCATCAGGAGGAGCCGAGGAGCGCATCGGCATCAGGCTGAAGATCGGGTTGATCGCGGGCCGAAGAAAAACTAAGTTTGGCAAACAGCAGGATATGACGTCATCATCATCATGATATACGTCATCAGGACATTTCGGAGCAGCAGGATATTGTGAAACTGCGGGTGACATCATCGTCATCGGGATCTACGTCATCAGGATATCGGGTGACGTCAGCATCGAGTGAACGGTGCGAGGAGTTAAGGTTTGTCATCATCAGGATAAATGGGAAGAACCGGATGTTCGTTATCCTGTTGAATATCATGATGCTGAAGCTTGTGTCGTCGGCTATCGGAGCATCGAAGGGAAGGTGTTGAAGATCGTCATCAGGATATTTGGAGCAACCGGATGTTGAATATCCTGCTGACGAAGGTGATGTTAAATATCATGATGAGGCCGCTAGTGCATGGCGCCCGATGAACAGTGCAACCGGAGGATGTTTGCGCCTGTTGAACATCATGATGATGTTGAAGGTAGTGAAGACGGAAATTGTCGGTGAGATGAACAGTGGACGTCAGGAGGATGTTTGCGCTGGTCGAACATGATGATGCTGCCGATAATCGAGTAAGGTGATGCTGTTGACGAGCGAAAGTGCGAAGGCTTGTCTGCAGGAGGATATCGGTCGGCAGGTGCAATATGATGATGCTGTTGGTTTTCAGAAACATGATGCTGACAGAGTAAAGCCGAGATATGATGATGTTGGTGGCTGTAGGAAATATGATGATGATGATGGCGAAGATGATGATGATGAGGTTGGTCTGCAGACATTCATGCTATATGCGAATGATATAGTGTGGATGCCTCTGCATCATAGTGGTATCAGAGCTCAGCAAAAGGACTGGGCTGTTGTGTGTTGATTCTGTCACCGAAAGGGCAGAGGTAGAGATAGAGTTGATTGTGTTGTGATTGAGAGGTTGACAAAATGCCTCCTAAAGGTAATGGTACTGCAAGGGAATTGCAGGATATGAAGGAGAAACATGCTAGAGAGATGAGGAAGATGAAGGAGCTTGCTGAAGCACTTCAAGCCAGGCTGACAGCCCTGGAAAAGAACAAAAGGAGGGAGATGGAAGACAGTGAGTCTGACGAAGAGGCAGATACTGTTGAAGAGTATGAAGAGGTAGCTGAAGATCTGGATGCTGAAGACCAGAGATTGGCAAAACTGCTAAAGGCAGTGCAGAGTGAAAAACCTAAGGTGAAGGTTGATGTTTCCAAATATACTGGAAGCTTGAATGACGATGAGTTGTTGGATTGGATTGCTGCACTGGATAATCACTTTGAATGTGAAGATGTTGCTGAGGATCAGAAGGTAAAGATTGCAAAGACCAAGTTAGGAGGTCATGCTTTGGTATGGTGGGATTATGTACAGTCTGAGAGAAGGAAACAAGGGAAGTCTAAGATCACTTCTTGGGATAAGATGGTAGCAAGGATCAAAGGGAAATTCTTGCCAAGGGATTATGAAATCCAGATGTTTAAGAAGCTGCAATTTTTAAAGCAGAAAGACAGGGATGTGAAATCATATACTGAGGAATTTTATCTGTTGAGTATGAGATCTGGTCATCATGAGAATGAGTTAGAAAAGGTGGCTAGGTACTTGGCAGGTTTAAGGTTTAACATACAGGATGAGTTAGTGTTAGCTAACCCTAAGAATGTGGAGGATTGTTATCAAATGGCAATCAGGATTGAAGAAAAGTTGAATAGAGGACATGATAAGTCCATGAGAGGAAGAGGAAACAACAGGGGAAGAGGAGCAGCCCCTGCACAAAAGCAAACCAATGAGGTTCAAGAAGACACTGGTAAAGGACAAGGACAGTCTGATTTCAGAGGTGGATGGAAAGGTAATAGAGGAAGATTTGGAGGTGGTAGAGGTTCTACTACATTTTCAGGAAAGTGTTACACCTGTGGAGAGTTTGGTCATCCATCTTTCAAATGTCCAGAAAACAAAGGTTCATCATCCAGAAATGATAGAACAAGTGACAAGAGAGTACAACTGGTACAAGAAGAGAAAGAAGAAGAAAGTGCAAACAAAGGTCCTGAGAATTTTGGATATCCAGAGAGTGGAGAATCACTGATGTTAAGGAGAATTAGTTTGCAGGCATCAAAGGATCTGATGCAAAGAAGAGCTCTTTTCAAAACCACATGTAAGAGCAAAGGTAAGGTATGTAAGGTTGTCATTGACACTGGTTCAACAGACAACATGGTATCTCAGGAAATGGTGGATAAACTGAAGCTGGAAAGAATTCCACATCCACACCCTTACAAGGCATCTTGGGTGAGTGATAGTCAATCACTTTTTGTCTCTGAGCAGGCATATGTGGATTTCCAGATTGGACCATATCATGATAGAATTTTGTGTGATATATTGCCTATGGAATGTTGTCACCTACTGCTAGGTAGACCATGGCAATTTGACAGAAGGGTACTGTATGATGGGTATGCTAATACCTACACCATCAAGAAAGATGGGAAGACTATTAAGTTGATGCCATTGCAGGCAAAAGCTGCAGTACAGAAGGCAGCTCAAATCATTTTAATGGGAAAGAAGGAGTATGTGCAGATGCCTAGAGGAGCAGACATGAAGGCAGTTCAGGACACTGCAGAGAAAGGAGTTGTTACAGACAACAAGCTGAAGGAAGTTTCAGTGGTGACTGACAGAGGTCAGCAGCAGGTTCAGAAACAGGGGTGCAAACAGCCACCAGTTCAGAAGAATGACAAGGATGTTGTCATAGTTGGGACTATTGTTTGTCCTATGAGAGTTGAAAGGAAGATAGACTTGAACACTTCAGGAGTTCAAGAAGTAGTTCAGCCAGAGGTTCTGGTCAGACAATCTGACAAACACAGAGATAACCTGAGAAAGGCCTACATCAACAGGCATGAGGATTTACTTGCCAGCAAGCAAGTTACAGTTCAGAAGTCTTGGAGCAGCCAAGAGACAGCAGCAGATCAAGCTGGAGCAGGTCAGCCTATTGACAAGGCAAAGTGTAGAGGTGGAAGACTTCCACATGCTAAACTCATGGGACATGAGTTCTTTTCTGTTGGGGAGTATGGTGCAGGAGCACCTACCTGACAGCTGGTCTTGATAAGGCAGTTAGTAGTTTAGGTCTTGTTTATGTTTCCAAGAAGGTCTGTTTGACCATTTGCATGTAATAAAGTCATGCTAATCAGGATAAGATCATGCTGACCAGGCTTTTGCTATTTTTAGCTTGTTAGTTATAACAGCTGTCATGATGTATGTTCGGTGGGATCTCCCAGCCGCTTGGAGAGTTCCCAGCCGCTTGGAGTCGGGTCAGTAGTACTCGTAGGAAAGTCTTTATAAGCATGAAATCGTTTGATATTGGACAGACAGATATCATCGATCGCCAGTGTAGTGTTGCGCAGAGTAGGTTGAGTGTTCTGTGTGAGGAACATCATATTGTATTACATCTGTGAATCAATAAAGATCCTGTTTTGTTTTCTGTTTGATCTCCTTCCTGTAATCGATCGCGGGTTTGAGAGTTTTTCATGGATTTCCTGATCCATTCCACCGGTTGACTCACCTGATCGGTGGAATGGCAATGTACAGTAGGTTAGATGTTAGATTGTTTTCCGTTGGCATGCAGGTGTGCAGGATCGTGGCCAAGAGATGTTGAGAAGCCTAGCATCCTCATGTGCTAGGTCGAGCTAATTGAGTTGGAAGATCACCCTGAGTTGGATCGGGTCATCCCTGGTGGGTCGGCGAAGAGAGATTTTGCTAAGTGAAGAAGTTCGCCGAAACGGCAGCATCAGGATATTTCTGCAAATATCCTGCAGACAGTTCGGACATCATCATCCGGATAAGTGAAGGAGAGCATGATGATGTCGATTTCATGAAGAGTGAGTTCGTTGGGGTGATCATCAACAGGAGGAGCCGAGGAGTGTATCGGCATCAGGATCATCATCAGGAGGAGCCGAGGAGCGCATCGGCATCAGGCTGAAGATCGGGTTGATCGCGGGCCGAAGAAAAACTAAGTTTGGCAAACAGCAGGATATGACGTCATCATCATCATGATATACGTCATCAGGACATTTCGGAGCAGCAGGATATTGTGAAACTGCGGGTGACGTCATCGTCATCGGGATCTACGTCATCAGGATATCGGGTGACGTCAGCATCGAGTGAACGGTGCGAGGAGTTAAGGTTTGTCATCATCAGGATAAATGGGAAGAACCGGATGTTCGTTATCCTGTTGAATATCATGATGCTGAAGCTTGTGTCGTCGGCTATCGGAGCATCGAAGGGAAGGTGTTGAAGATCGTCATCAGGATATTTGGAGCAACCGGATGTTGAATATCCTGCTGACGAAGGTGATGTTAAATATCATGATGAGGCCGCTAGTGCATGGCGCCCGATGAACAGTGCAACCGGAGGATGTTTGCGCCTGTTGAACATCATGATGATGTTGAAGGTAGTGAAGACGGAAATTGTCGGTGAGATGAACAGTGGACGTCAGGAGGATGTTTGCGCTGGTCGAACATGATGATGCTGCCGATAATCGAGTAAGGTGATGCTGTTGACGAGCGAAAGTGCGAAGGCTTGTCTGCAGGAGGATATCGGTCGGCAGGTGCAATATGATGATGCTGTTGGTTTTCGGAAACATGATGCTGACAGAGTAAAGCCGAGATATGATGATGTTGGTGGCTGTAGGAAATATGATGATGATGATGGCGAAGATGATGATGATGAGGTTGGTCTGCAGACATTCATGCTATATGCGAATGATATAGTGTGGATGCCTCTGCATCAGTCACAAAGCTAATCAGTGCAGAAAGAGAATGAATCAGACTAATTCATCCTTTTCCAGACAGTGTTTTAACTGCAAAAGGTATGGTCACAAATCTCATGAATGCAGAAATATGCAAATGAACAAATCATTCAATGGTAGATGCTTTGCATGCAATAGAATAGGTCATATGGCTAATCAATGCAAATCAAGAGGATATCAATCAAATATGCAAATAAATGTTGTTTGCCAAATTTGCAATAGATCCAGTCATATTGCAAAATTCTATAGAAGAAAGAATTAGGACAAAAGAGGTCCGGTATATCATAATCAGAATCAAGATAAGGGGAAACAAAAAGTGAATGCGGATGAAGTTAAAAGTGAGATGAACAAGATTTGGGTAAAGAAAAGTACAGAGCATGTAGAGGTTGGATCCACACCAGACTCTGGTGTTGATATTCCTTCCAAAAATTAAAAAGTGAGCTCTGGCTTAGGAGGAGACACAAAGAAAACCTTGTTCCCCCAGCCAGTCAATTGGTGCTGGAACTGGCACAAGAAGAGTTGTGGATTGAAGGGTTCATAAGGGTAGCATCCAAACAAACTATGGTAAAGATTTGGAAGATCCGCATGATGTTTAAAGATCTAGATTGATCCAGTTCTCCAAGTCATCTGAATAAGGCAAACCAGAATAACTTAGGTCGAGCATTTGTTGCAACCTGACATTAGGGTTTACAGAGCAATATAAGGGTTTTTCTCATTAATCACTTGTTCATTCTGCATTCAAGAAGAAACGATAAGTGAAGCTCTGCAACAAAATTTCACAATTTCATCAAAGATCATTTGCAGAAGTCAATTCATCTAGAAATCAATCCAGCCAACTACGTGAAACTAAAAGGCGCAAAAGGTATTTTCCGTTCTCAATATCTCTCTGCAAAGCTTTGAAAGATGCATACTCTAAATATAGTAAAGATCTCTGATAGGCCCTGCCCTGAATTCAAGAAACATCCATACAAATCATTGGAGGTAGATCCCCTAGGAGCATTCTCTAGTGTTCTGCATGGCATTTTGCACACAGAAGACATTAGGGTTTGCATACATGCAAATATTGAAGAGTTTGGGGAATTCAAACTGAGAGACATCTATCACAAACAATTGATAGATGATACTTTTGAGCTTAAACCAGAATATAAGGGCATACAGGAGAAACATTTTGATCAGTTCATTCATTTCCCCTATTTTGAAGAAGATGAATGGGTCTGGTATGTATTGAGTAGGGTGCATGATAACTTCCTATGGCTAAACAGACCTTGCAAGATCACAAAGGAGGCCATTAGGGCAGTAACTAGTTTATACTCCTCCAGAGGGATACCTGTCCTCAAATCTATCAAAAACAACATTGTAACTGAGGCCACTGGATCAAAATTTGATAAGAGGGCAACGACCATTGAAGATATTACTGACCCAGATGTCAAGTTTGTATCTATGATAATAGGATACAAGATATATCACTCCAGTAGGGAGAAATTAGTATCCAAAACTGCAGTATATACTACCTATGAGATGCTGAGAAAGAATGCAGAATATGATCTTTGTGAACTTCTTTTGAGCCAATTAATGGAAAACATATAGAAAATCAAAAAGGACAAGAAGAATTCCTTTAAATATGGTGGACTAATACTATGTCTATTTTTTTACTTCATGAATGAGCTGCCTGGATCAAATGGATGGGAATGGCAAAATGACAAACCAGTAGCAATTCAGATCAGAGACTACTTGCATGAACTTGGGGATGCTAAGGCAAGGAATACAGCTCTGTGGGATTACTTCAAGCAATTTCAAAATACAATGCAAATCAGAGAAAGAATCCTCAAATTAGTAGTTGAGAAATACAAAGATACAGTGTGCTTCATGGTAGACATTGATCAATGCCTAATGGAGGTAGTAGAGCCAAGGACAGTCTGGATCATGCCTATGGGGTGTGAAGTTGATAAACAAATTGTAGAGCTGCATGTTTAACACATGCTCAGTTAGCCAAAGGACTCAAAAGCAGAAATATTTGGAACCTTTGAGGAGCTGAGTGTAAATATTCATGTGCAACTTAGAGAACCTGAAATCAAGAGGAAGGTGAGAAAAGAAGTAGAAAATATTTCCCAAGGCCTTGGCATCTCAAAGGAGGCACTTGATGCCCACAAGAAAAATAGGCAAAGGGCTGAGGAAGAGAAGAAAGAGGCAAAAAAGAAAAGCAAGGAAAGTGCTCTGGTAGAAACCTCAACCCAGACTAGATCATCAAAGAGATCTGCACCTGTCACAGCCAAAAGCTCAAAAACATCAAAACTGGAAGTCCAGGCATCCAGCAAAGAAGAGAAAAGATCAAAGACAAAAGCCACAAGGGCTTATGCCAGTCAAAGAGACGAAGAGGAAACCGAATCAGATGAGGAGATAAAGAAACTGAAGAAGAAGAAGAAATCATCTGGTGAACACTCTACTGGTCAAGGAGAAGAAGAGAAGGAAGAGGAATTTGTTGAAAAACCCACTCTATCCTTAGATGTTGTGGTAAAAGTAGTCACTATGGATGGAAACCTGCAACCCTTAATAGAATTCTATGATGATTATAATGAAGCAGATAAACAGATTCTGGAGGAAGCCACAGTTCAATTTTTGAACACTTACAACAAAGCTTTTATTGAAATTATCTCTCTAATACCCAAAAGATTAGAGAAAAGGCTTGAAATGAGGAAGAATAATGCTCGAGAAAAAGATCTCAAGATCCGGGAACATATAACAATTCAGCTATTTCCTTCAATCGATCCCAAGACAATGAATATGGTATTCAAAGATTGCAAGGATGAGTTCTGAAGCAAAGCTAGGATGAATCAGCTAATGCTTGGTGAAACTAACAAAGTGGCAAAAGAGACCGAAGAGATCCTCTGGAATGCTTTTAAGAAATTCAACATTCCAATTATAGAGGACTTGGGTATTGACCCCTCGACCACTAGTGTTACAGAAGAATCTACTGAGAAAATGACAAAAGAGGTGGGCCCTGAACAGACTAACATTTCTCCTCCAGTTTCCCCTACAGCTTCCGGATCTAAAGGAGAAGACAGAATACAGGAGAAAGAAGCAGGAGTGAAGGAAAAAGAAGTTGACAGTACCAAGGTTGCAGAGGGAGAGAAGACCCCAACAGAGAAAACCACAACTGCTAGTGGTAAGAATGTAGAAGGAGAGAAAGCTCCAAGGGACAACCCTAAGAATGCAGAAGAGAAGAAATGTCTATCTCTAGCAAGAGGCACTGCAAAAACTATCCAAGAATTCCTAAACAAAGAAACAATGGAGATTGATGAACCGGAGCTTCTACAAGTACCATTTAATTTTGATTCACTTTCTCCGGTACAAACAATGAAGATTGCTTCATTTGCTAATGCCAAGGCTAAAGAAAAACTCCTAAAGTCTCACATGGAAGACTGTGAGTTGATAGAAGCTGCTTCCAGAGTGCTAGGAAAGATTATGCCATCGTTTCAAAAGGATCCCACAGCCTCCTCATCCGTTAATCTCAAAACTCTAGTCAATAGTGTTAGCACACATTTTGATTCACTAGAAAAGTCAGCAGAAGATAAGGTCCAGAAGGAATTTCTTGCAAAAAGATTATCAGAGGTACAAGGGTTGATAAGTAATGATAGGAGAAATATGAGTATAGGGATAAAGAGCTTAGAAAATACTCTTAAAGATGGTGGAGAAATGTACAAATTTTGTTTATCATGGTCTAAAACAACAATGGAGATTGAGAAGAAAATGAAAGAATAGGAGGATAAACTGACAAATCTTTCTCAAAATTTTGATCCACTTACCGCTTCCATAATAAATCAAGAATGTCAAATGGTTGTAGTCTTGAATGAGATTAAGAAGCTTGAAAAAGAGAAGAAAAATAGAATCAGTAGGTTGAGTGAGCTCAGAGGGATAATTGTCCCTAAGATAGAGGCCATGCATGAGGCCATAAAAGAAGCTCAAATCACAACCCAAACAAATGATCCAACAGATCTCAAAAGGGCAGATGCATTTGCATTTCTATTAAGTGGTCATATATCAATTTTGGATAGAATGAAGCAAAGTTGGGCTACAAAATTCATTCAACTAAAAACAACTTTTGTAGACATACTGCAGTATATGTAAGTATTCCATATGTATATACTTATATGGCTAAGTATAGTAAAAATTTTGAAAATTTTGAAATGCGGACCCTACCCTTTGCCATTGATGTCAAAAGGGGAGTGAAGAGCAGTGAAAAATGAGGAATCCAACTAAGGGGGAGCTCTGGAAAATGTATATAAAAACAGAGCATCAGCCAAGGGCGAGCATAGTGTAAACACTTAGTCATTTTTCACTAAGTGTTGCCATCAATGCCAAAGTGGGAGATTGTTGCCAAGAGACACTATATGGATTCATGAATGTTGTCATTGATGGCAACAAAGTTTATCCCACACATCCGCAGGACATGATATGTCTCTACCGGAAGTTAGAGTGAAGAATGTTGTGGTCCAGTAAACAAGAACAGAGCATGTGGCAAGGTCTGACAGACAGGTCCGGATCTCTCAGAGGAAGTATCATGGTGAAGTGTGGATTTTGGGAAGTCAAGAGGAGTATCTTGACTGATAGATTCCAAGGTTTGAGCCTCCGGTGTGAAAAGGATAAAGAGATACGAATGTTTGAGTGTCAGGTTCTCATGTGACAGTGTGAACAGAGCAAGAACTGACTGGCAAAACATCAGACATTATTTTGGATGTGTTACTAATGTTGATGAAGGTTATGAAGGCATGAATTATGTTTAGCCAACATGATTAATGATTTCCACAAGTATATCATTGATCCGCATTACCTGGTGTGCAAGGATTCAGCCGACAGATCAAAGTTTGTGAAAAGATTGACTATTCCGGGTGCCAACTAGAAAGGTGATGAAATCACTTGTGTGGATATATATACATGATGAATTTAGTTGTGAGAGGTGTCATGGTTGTTATTGATGTGCAAATAAAAGTAGAGTAGAGCAGAAGTAGTAAGGAAGGTCCGGTATGTGAAAGGAAAGTGGAATAAGAGAAGAGGAAAGATGAAGTGCAGCAGATCAGTGTACTGAACCTAATCAGAACTGAACTCTAGCATATGTGGATGCTACCAATCAGTTCAAGTATTATATAACACTCTTTTGTAGACAGTGTGTCTTTTGTAGGCAGTGTGCCTCCTTGTGAGCAATGTGCTCAGGCAGTGAGCCCTAATTGGCAAGTGCCATTTTGTATTTCCATTCTTCTAACAGAGAATACAATCTTGGGTTAATCACCCCGTGGTTCTCTCCCTTAATAGGGTTTCCACATCAAAAATATTGTGTCATGTGTAATTCCATTTCATAGTAATGTTTGCTTATTTGGATTAATGCTGCATTGATTATTAAGAAAGTTAATAAAGAAGAAAATAGTAGGATAACTAATTCACCCCCCCTCTCAGTTATCAACATGCTGGTGGAAGGAAAAACCTAGAAGATTGATTAGTCCTCTAAATAGAGGTGGCGACTCTACACTAAACTTAAATTGCTTTTCTAATAAAAGTGTCATAATGGATGGTAGGAGATCTAAAGCTGATGGTAAAAAATTGCAATCATCCCCACCTTTAAGGGCTCCTACTAAGAAGACTGGGATATCAAGTCAGTCCCATAGTAATAATAACCAAATCCCTCCTGAGAATACAAGTCCTCTTGGCCAAAATTATACAATATATACTTCCCCATTCCATGCTAAAGGTGATAATCCCAAGACACTAACATATAATCATAATGATATTTTCAATCGAGAAACACAGCCACAAAGGACCGATGAGATAGAAAATCAGGGTGAAGAAAATCATAAACATACAAGTGATCAAGTTGTCATAGACTATGACTATATGACTGACCATGAACTTGCTTTACATTTAGAATATCAAGATCAAAGACTAAAAAATAGACAACAAATGATACAAAAGTCCGAAGAAATCAATAAACAAATGGCCCTTTTAGATCTTAAGGTGCGAAATTCAACTATGTGGGCCCACACAGAAAAAATAACAATATTAATCCTCATGGAATGCCTTAAAATACTACCGCTGTTGGAAACATTAGGGCACCCCATAATACATACAATAATCCTCCTCTACAAAATAGGCAAATTCAAAGACCACCTGTAAATACTGGGAATGTTCACCAACAGCATCCACCGCCAAGGTATAGACTTAACAATCAACAACTGTGACCTCCCCCACAATAGAATATGTATCATCAGCAATATGCCCAACCCAATATGCATCCACAACCTCCATTTGGATACCAATATTATCCGCCATACCCAAATATACCACCTCCTAATCCTACGAGTGTGACCAGACAATTTGATTTGACTGGATATCAGTTATATCCTTATCACATGGATAATAGTTGGAGGAAAAATGTGCCTAAGTTTATAGGAAGTAGTGAATTGATTACTGAACAACATATCAAAAGATTCAATGCTTTTATACAGGACATTGATAACGAATATGAAGATATAAAAATGAAACTGTTTATGATATCTCTTACTAATGAAGCAAGAGACTAGGTAAATAGCTTACCAGATTCTTCAATATATTCCTTAACAGACTTCCACCATAAATTTTTAGAACAATTTGGAAATCAATGTGCCCCAGAATTTGCTCTTCATGAACTAATAACTTGTTAGACTTAGGGCACACAACTGAGAGGGGTGGTGAATTAGTTCTGCAAAACTTTCTTCCAATTAAACACTTAACTCCACTTTGCAATTACCAGTATAGTAATAAATCAATCATGGAAACACAATGCAACAAATCAAGAGCAGAAACACATCAACACATGAGACACCAAGATTTTGATGTGGAAAACCCAGTTAAGGGAAAAACCACGGGGTGATTAACCCAAGATTGTATTCTTTGTTAGAAGAATAGAAAGAACAAAATGGCACATGCCAATTAGGGCTCACTGGCCGAGCACACTACTAACAAGAGGCTCATTGCCTACAAGAGACACACTATCTACAAAGAAATAAGTATCACATACATGAACTGGAGAATAGCATCTTCACCATGCTTGAATCAGTTCCATTTAAGCCCAATACTTTTGCTCTACCTTTCACTCTCCTCCTCGTTACCACACACTCATCTCAACAAGGACAACTTTGAAATGACTTCACAATCCTTTATTTATACAAGACATCAACTTAGGAATAATCATCTAAGTCAGCAAACATCAACAAGAACATCCACAAGATGTGTAACTCATCCGGTTGGCCAATCTCAGGAAGAACACCATCATCCAGAAGTTATTCCTCAATTGCAAGCTCTAACTTCAATGTGGACCACCAACATGAACTGGACATGATCCAAAGACCTCCACAAGCTTTCCTGAATCACCAAGAACATCCATACTTCAACTCCTTACTAAAATCCTTCTCCCCTTCATCCAGAACCTCAAGAACACATTCTGTCATTACTGTCACAAAGGAATAGATGCTTGCAGACCTTCAAATGATGAGCCAATAGAGTTGATACTTCACAAAGACTTCCTCAACACTCCCTCAAATCAGCAGAATAGGATAATGCATTTCTGGATCTCATCAGACCTATCTATATCACTCTGTCACCACTGAATATCTGTCAGAACTAGTTTTACTTGAGTGGCTACAACTTCTTTAGATCTTCATGTGGACCTTTGAAATCTCTACTGGACCACCTTAAGACACATATATACAAACCCTTTAAACTGCATCTTCTGATCTGCATCCTATCTTGGACTTTTACCTTATTGTCATCACTGTTCCTAATTGAGACTAATTTTGTCAATATCCTCAGCACACAGCTCATCCAATCCTTATCATTAATGCAACATGAGTATGTTGACATCAATGACAACACCGGTTAGGCCATACTTGCAACAATCTCCCCCTTTGTCATTGATGGCAACATATGATGTGAAAAATGGTTTTAACCATCAAAACAAGAACTTCTCCTTACTGTCACAACTCCCCCTATCAGCAACAACCATTCACATGTATTCTCTCCCTTTACTTCTCCCCCTTTGATTAGAAACCACTTATTTTTCACATGTCTTCTCTCCCCCTTTGACATCAATGGCAAAGGGCACATACTTGCAATTCCACCACTTCAGAATCATACCTGTTGCTCCCCTTGAGTAGCAGCTCCCCAACATCAATCTGGATCACAAGATGTGACTGTGATACCTACCAGACTGATGCACATTAGTGCACCTTAGTTCATCACTAGAGGGGCAATAACCCCTAACTTCTCCCTGAGAAACTCAAAAGAGTCCTTAGGTAGAGGTTTAGTAAAGATGTCTGCAATCTGATCCTTGGAGGGCACAAACTCCAATCTAACTTCATTCTTGTTCACTTGCTCTCTCAAAAAATGAAACTTGATGGATATGTGTTTAGTCTTTGAATGCAACACCAGATTCTTACATATATTTATTGCACTTGAATTATCACAAAAGACTATGGTAGGTTCCTCATACTCCACTTTGATATCTCTTAGCATCTGCTTCATCCACAAAACTTGAGTGCAACTACCTGCTACTGCAATATATTCAGCTTTAGTTGTAGACATAGATATTGCCTCTTGTTTCTTGCTTAGCCAAGAAACCAATCTCTTCCCCGAAAAGAATGCTCCACCACTGGTATTCTTCCGATCATCCACATCTCCTGCCCAATCCACATCTGTATATGCATGAAGAGAGAAATCATGATCTCTAAGATACCACAAACCATACTCAACTGTCCCTTTTAGATATCTAAAAATCCTCTTGATTGCCATGACATGAGATTCTCTAGGATCAGCCTGGAATCTAGCAACAAGACCAACAGCCTGCATAATGTCTGGTCTAGTTTGAGTGAGATACAACAGTCCTCCAATCATTGACCTATACTTTGTTTGATCAATCTTAGGAGAGTCATCATCTTTGCTCAACTTACATCCAGTTGCCATGGGAGTATTCATTAGTTTTGAGTCTTCCATCCCAAATTTCTTCAATAATTCTTTCACATAATTGGTCTGAGAAATGAAGATTCCTTTCTTTGTTTGAGTGATTTGTAGACCCAAGAAAAAATTTATTTCACCAAGCATGACATCTCAAACTCACTTTTCATTTGATTTGCAAAAGTTTTACACATATTATCTCTTCCTCTAAAGATAATATCATCAACAAAAACTTCAACAATCAAGATGTTTTCATGATCAATTTTGAAATATAAATTACTATTAGCAGTACCTTTGTTGAAACCAATCTTCAAAAGATACTTATCCAGTCTTTCATACTAGGCTCTTGGGGCTTTCTTCAATCCATACAGTGCCTTCTTCAACTTGCAGACCATATCACCATGATCAGACAATTGAAATCCATCCAGTTGCTCAATGTACACTTCTTCTTCCAAGTCACCATTTAGGAAGGAAGACTTGACATCCATCTGATACACCTTGAAATCCTTGAAGGTAGCAAATGTAAGAAATAATCTAACTGCTTCAATTCTTACCACCGGAGCAAAAGTTTCTTCAAAATCAACTCCTATTTGAGAGTAACGCTTGCAGACCAATCTAGCTTTATTTCTGATTACTTCACCAACTTCATTTAGTTTGTTCCGGAAGACTCATTTGGTTCCAATCACATTCTTGTTTCTAGGTCTGGGAACAAGATCCCAAGTGTGATTTTTCTCAATTTGCATCAGCTCTTCCTCCATTGCTTTAGACGAGTTTTCATCATTGCAAGCTTCATTCACTGACTTAGATTCAATCTTTGAAATCAGACAATACTCTTCTAAATCTTGAGCAATTCTTCTTCTTGTTTGTACTCCTTTACTTTTATCACCTATGATCTAATCTTTAGAGTGGTTCAGTCTTACATACTTGGGAACTTTGGGAATTTCTTACACTTCTGATTCTTGATTAGGCTCATTGAAACTCAACTATTCTTCCTGATTTACCGGATAAGTTTGGATCTGACTTACAGAGGAGGCTTGGTCTCCTTGAATCAAAACACCATTCTGATCATCTTCATCATATTCATAAAACCTTGAGGGTTTCTCAATTCCCTCATCAACCTTCACATTTGTGCTTTCTATCATCTTTCTCAGTCTCTTGTTATAACACCGGTATGCTTTTCTTTGAGTAGAGTAACCCAAGAATATTCCTTCATCACTTCTAGCATCAAACTTCCCTAGATCTTCATCTCTTTTAATGTAACATTTGCTACCAAAAAATTTGAAATACCTCACAGTAGGAGTGATGCCAAACCAAATCTCATAAGGAGTCTTACCAGTATTGCTTCTGATTTGAACTCGATTGAGAGTATAGACTACAGTGCTAATAGCTTCTCTCTAATAGATCTAAGGAACATTTGCTTCCATCATCATGGTTCTAGATGCTTCCTAGATGGTCCAGTTCTTTCTCTCCACTACTCCATTCTGCTGTGGAGTCCTAGGAGCAGACAACTATCTCTTTATTCCATGTTTCTCATAGAACTCTATGAACTCACCGGATGTGAATTCTCCACCTCTATCAGACCTCAGACACTTCAATTTTAATCCGGTTCCATTCTCTACCAAAGCCTTGAATATTTTGATTTTCTCAAGAGCTTTTGATTTATCTTTTAGAAAGCTTACCCACATCATCTAGGAATAGTCATCAATTAGTAGCTTGAAGTATCTATCACCTTGAATACTCCTGATTCTTGCCAGACCACAAAGATCAGAATGAACTAAGTCCAATAATCTAGTAGAAGATAGTTCCTTACTCTTGAATGCGACTCTGCTCAGCTTGCCCAACTGACATTCTTTACACAAGCTATTAGTAGGTTTCACCAATTTTGGAAGATCTCTTACAGCCTGAGTATTGCTTATCTTGATGATATTATCAAAATTCACATGACACATCCTCCTATGCCATAACCAACTCTGATCAACTTGAACAAATAAGCAACTCTTATTAGTAACAACCAAATGAAAGATATTACCTTTTTGTTTGAGTACCAGATGCAATCTCTATTCTGAAACTTTCAAAGATCTTGCATTTTCCATTCTTAAACCGGAGAAGATAGCCTTTGTCCACCAACTGTCCAACACTGAGAAGATTGTGCTTCAAACCTTCAACATACAATACATTACCAATTTTGTTCCTTCCATCAAGAGAAATAGTTCCTCTACCTCAGATTCTACCAGCAAAATTACCACCAAACTTTACCACTCCTCCTTCATACCTTTCCAAATCTATGAACTTATTTTTGTCACCTGTCATATGGTGAGAGCAACCACTATCAATGACCCAAACATCATTCTCTTCAACTTGGGCAGCCAGAGCTCTTTCCATAGTCTTATGATTGACATATACAGAGGACATTGGATCTTCTTCCTTGATGGCAATGAACACCCATTCATTTCTGGATTTGTTTCCTATCTCTGATTCATCATCTGTTACTCCTTCATTATCATCATCTTCATGTACATAGTAATAGTTCTTTTGAAACCTTGGCTTGTTAGGATTTTGCATTGAAAACCTTTCCAGACACCTTCAGGCAAAATGACCAATCTTATTATAGTTAAAACACTTAAAAGGCAATTTTCCTTCATACTTACTAGATCCTCTTGGCAACCTCTTTGCAATAAGGGCTTCAAGTTGAGCAGTTTCTACTTCTTCTTCTTCTAGGTCTTTTTCTTGCTTTTTCATACCATGACATTTTCCTTGATGAGTTCTCTCCCAGATCAAACCTTTGTTTACCTTTTATAGAGGCACTGGCTTTGAATGTAGATTTAGTCTTGGGGGGGTCATCTCCAAACTCTGTCATTTCAAATGTAGCCAATTTGCCAACTAATTGATCTCTTGTGACAGTTGTATGGGCTCTGAATTCTTCAATGGTGACAACCTTGATTTTGTAAGAAGTAGGTAGGGATCTAAGAATTTTGCCAACAATCTCATTTTCATCCAAGACTCCACTAGCATTTCTAATTCTACAAACAATCTCATTTACTCTTGGCATAAAAGTAGTGATATTTTCATCATCTCTCATCTTTAGATTTTCAAATTTCCCTTTTAGACTTTGTAACCTTGCACATTTAACATACTTGTCTCCTTCATGCAAAATTTCCAATTTTTGCTAGATCTCAAAAGAAGTTGGTAGGTTAATAACATTTGAGAGCTCTGAATCAGATAATGTGCTTAGAAGAGCCTTTATAGTCTGTAGATTGTTTTTAGCATCTGTGATTTCATTTTGGGTTTTTGGACCACCATGTGGAGGTGTATACTATGTTGTAGCCATGGTCCAGTACACCATTCCCATACATTGCAAGTGACACTTCATGCGACCTTTCCAAAGATTAAAATTGGTTCCATCAAACTTTGAACTATCCTTCTTGTAAAATGACATCCTAGATCTCCTCAAGTGGTTAAGCTCCTTTTAGAGGAACTTGGCTCTGATACCAATTATTCAACTTAGGGCACACAATTGAGAGGGGGGTGAATCAGTTGTACAAAACTTTCTTCCAATTAAACACTTAACTCCACTTTGCAATTAGTAGTATAGTAATAAATCAATCATGGAAACACAATGCAACAAATCAAGAGTAGAAACACATCAACACATGAGACACCAAGATTTTGAACGTGGAAAACCCAATTAAGGGAAAAACCATGAGGTGATTAACCCAAGATTGTATTCTCTATTAGAAGAATAGAAGGAACAAAATGGCACATGCCAATTAGGGCTCACTGCCCAAGTACACTACTCACAAGAGGCTCACTTCCTACAAGAGACACACTGTCTACAAAGAAATAAGTATCACATACATGAACTGGAGAATAGCATCTTCACCATGCTTGAATCAGTTCCATTTAAGCCCAACACTTCTGCTCTACCTTTCTCTCTCCTCCTCGTTACCACACACTCATCTCAACAAGGACAACTTTGAAATGACTTCGCAATCCTTTATTTATATAAGACATCAACTTAGGAATGATCATCTAAGTCAGCAAACATCAACAAGAACATCCGCAGGATGTGTAACTCATCTGGTCGGCCAATCTCAGGAAGAACACCATCATCTAGAAGTTATTCCTCAATTGCGAGCTCCAACTTCAATGCGGACCACCAACACAAACTGGACATGATCCAAAGACCTCCACAAGCTTTCTTGAATCACCAAGAACATCCATACTTCATCTGCTTACTGAAATCCTTCTCCCCTTCATTCAGAACCTCAAGAACACATTCTGTCATTACTGTCACAAAGGAATAGATGCTTGCAGACCTTCAAACCATGAGCCAATAGAGTTGATACTTCACAAAGACTTCCTCAACACTCCCTCAAATCTGCAGAACAGGATAATGCATTTCTGGATCTCACCGGACCTATTTGTATCACTCTGTCACCACTGAATATCTGTCAGAACTAGTTTTACTTGAGCGGCTACAACTTCTTCAGATCTTCATGCAAACCTCTAAAATCTCTATTGGACCACCTTAAGACACATATCTACAAACCCTTTAAACTGCATCTTCTGATCCACATCCTATCTTAGACTTTTACCTTGCTGTCATCACTTTTCCTAATTGAGACTAATTTTCTCAATATCCTCAGCACAAAGCTCATCCAATCCTTATCATTAATGCAACAGGAGTATGTTGACACCAATGACAACATTGGTTAGGCCCATATTTGCAACATAACTATTCAAAAGTATCAAAATGAACAGGTGTATGATTTTAATTTGAGATTCACTAAACTATATAACAAGGTCCCACAAGAATCCAAATTGAACAACCAAGCAGCCCTTAGCATATATTTGAAAGCATTCAACCTGAAGACAGGTTATGAACTTAGGGGCAAAAGTCCTAGAACCTTGGCAGAGGCACAAAAAATGGCTTTCACTATTGAAAACAATAAAAAGGCTGCTGGGATGATCGGAAAAAGAGATAATATAAGAGTTCCTCAAAATCCTTATCCTCCTGCAAACAAGCAAGAATACTCACATAAGAATGAAAGTCCAAGACTCCTTGATATGCCATATCATACGAATTGGAAAGATGGAAATCCCGTGGATACTAACAGGAGACATAACTATGGAAAAGACACCCCTGACCCTTTGAAGAAAAGTGCAGTCAATGTGATAGAAAATAATCCATGGTGTATGCCCTGTAATTTACCACACTCTCCTAATTATTGTGTGGTAGCACAATCAATACAAAAAGATAAGATATCTTATAACCCTGAGATGGAGCATCATACTATAAATATGTTGGGTGTCACACCTTTCACCATTGAAGAAGATTATTCATCCGATGAAGAAGCAGGGTATGAATATGATGTGGGAGCACAAAAATACAATGTGAACATAGTAGAACAACAAGTATTTTCCAACCATGAAGAAGACTTAGGAAATTGTGGATATGACCTAAATGTAGCACAAAGTTACAATTGGTAAAAACCTTCTAAAGAAGACAGAAGAATCTTAACATTAGCTGCGGTAGCACAAGCCAAAAATAGCTATAATCTAAGAAACGGAATAGTGAATGCTGAACAAGGAACTCCCAGAAGTATATTTATAAAAAATCAAACTTTTGGTAAAAATGATGAAAGTAAAATTGAGAAAACACCTCATGATATACCCCCTGTTGACACACTGAACAAAAGGAAGGACAACACAAAAATTGAGGAAAAGGGGCAAGCAAAAGTTGATAGGTCAGAACTAAACATAAATCCCTCATTTGATATTGCTCAAGTTGTTTCTCAAATGAAAGTATCTATGCCACTTCTAGAAATGATGAAGGTAGAAAAATATAAAAATATAGTGGTGAAGATGATATCAAATGTATTGGACAAAAGACCCGAACAACATAGTTCTAAAATAAATACGCAACAAGAATCTATCAAAATACTTGAGGTATACTTGGGTGAAACATTAATGAAAAATCCATCTCAAATAGATCCATTCTATATTACCTTGCTGATAAATAACAAATTAGTTAGGAATTGTATGCTTGATTCAGGAGCAGCAGTAAACATAATGCCCATGGTTGTTATGAAAGAGTTAGGAATGTGGGTGGATACTACATTCGGTAAATGTTATGCAATGGATAACAGATTTGTCCCTAGTGTTGGAATCATGAGAGATGTTGAGATAAAATTAGCATCCCATCCTGAAGCCTCTCATAAAATTGACATCACTGTGGTAGATATCCCACCTAACTATGGAATGTTGTTATCTAGACAATGGACTGCCATGGTAGGAGGAAGTGTGCAATTAGATTTATCTTATGCTACTATCCCATTGGGAACACAGGCAGTTAAACTCTATAGGGAGCCAAGGTATGAAGACATTATAGAGAAAATTAATCCAAATCAAATGATTTGTTTTTGTGACACAGACTTTAGTACATTCAAGGTGGAAGAACAATCTAAATTGCATAATACAAACCCAATTTACTACGAAGCCAAAATTGATGAAAATGAAGTATGGACCATGTACTTCGATGGCACATGTAGTAAGGCAGGAAATGGAACCAGGGTCTTGTTTATATCACCATCAGGAAAAACATTCAAGTATTCTTTTTCTCTAAATTTTGAGTGCACAAATAACATAGCTGAATATGAAGCACCTTTAATTGGGCTAAACATTGCTAGAAAACACAAAATCAAATTGTTATTAGTGTATGGAGATTCTGAATTGATTATTTCACAAGTCAAAGGTAAATATTCCTCAAAAAACAAAAGACTGAAACAATACAAAAATGCAGTCTTGGATGATATAGAATTGTTTGATGCTTTTTCAATAAGTTGGATAGATAGGTCAAAAAATATAATGGCTGACTTCCTTGCAAACATAGCTTTGAAGAGGGATGACATTACCTTGATAGGTATTTTAGAAATTGAGCTCAAAACTAGACCAGCTATCCCAGACAACATATATAACTGGCAGGTTTTTGATAGTGATGTTGATTTACTCAAATTTTTACACTGTATAGATCAGTATGAGAATCAAGAGATTGATCTTAATGCTTTTGTTGAGTAGAATGATGGTAAAGAGACTTTATTTGGGAAAGAAATTGTCTAGCTTAAAACAAATAAAATTGCAAAGGGCTTAGTAGCATTAGAAAGAGTTTTTGATGAAAATGATCAATCCATTACCAAAGAAGTAGCAATAAAGGAGGATGATGTGGAAGAAATAAATTTGGGAACTAAATTGTCACCTAAAAAGGTCTACATTGGAAAGAAAATAACCCCTGCAATCAGAAGCATGTTAATTACATTATTGAGAAAATATAAACATGTGTTTGTCTAGTCTTATGATGATCTTAAAGCATATAGGGAAGATTTGTTCCAACATGAAATTCCACTTAAATCTGATGCTAAACCCTATAGACAAAAACAAAGACCCATCAACCCCATGTTAGAACCTAAAATGCATGAGGAACTTATAAAGCTCAGGGAAGCTGGCATAATTAAACCTATTAGGCATTCATCCTAGGTCTCAAATTTAGTTCATGTTAGGAAGAAGAATGGAGATATTAGACTTTTTGTCAACTTTAGAAATTTAAATATTTCTTCCTTAAAAGATAATTATTCGTTACCCAATATGGAAACTTTACTACATAAAGTTACTGGTTGTGAGTTATTATCCACGATGGATGGGTTCTCCGAATACAACCAAGTAAAGGTTAAAGAATCTGAACAATACAAAATAGCCTTTACAACCCCTTGGGGAACTTATGTATATGTGAGAATGCCATTTGGCCTTACAAATGCTAGAGCCACATTCCAGAGGGCAATGGACATTGCTTTTGTAGGTCTAATGTATGATATCATGGCTGTATATCAGGACGACCTTACTGCATACTCAAAAAACGCTGAGGATCATGTGAATCACCTTGAGAAGATATTTATCAGAGCATTAGAATATGGTGTTTCCTTGAAGCCCAAAAAATGTAAATTTACATTTTTTGAGGGGAAATTACTTGGACACATAGTATCCAAAGATGGAGTTAGGATTGATCCTGAGAGAATAGAGGCAATAGATAAAGTTCCTATCCCAAGGACATTCAAGGCTATACAATCATTCTTTGGACAAATAAACTTTGTGAGAAGGTTTATACCAAACTTTGCAGAAATAATTAACCCCATATCTAGAATGTTGAAGAAAAATGCAAAGGTCAATTGGACAGATGAATGCATAGAAGCTTTTGCATCCATAAAAAGAGAAATTAAAGAAGCTCCAGTGATAAAGTATCCCAATTTTAGTAAGCCTTTCCAGATCTTTTCCTTTTGCATCTTTTCATACAATAGCAGCAGTTATGTTACAAAAGAATAATGAGGGTTATGAGCAACATGTTTTCTTTTTTCAGTAAATCACTCCAACATGTAGAACTTAACTATGATATCACAGAAAAATAAGCTTATGCATTGGTGAAAGATATCAAGGCATTTAAACCTTACTTGGTTGGGGCTAAGGTGATAGCTTATGTACCAAATGCAGCAGTCAAAGATGTGTTCATGCAGAATGAAGTAACTGGGAAGAGATGTAGGTGGATAAATTGACTTCAGGAATTTGATATAGAAATTCAAATCACAAAACTAGTAAGGGGACAAGGGTTAGCAAAACTGATGACTGAAACAAATCTTGAGGCTGCCCATGTATGTAATATTAAAAATGAAGAGGATATGATAACAAGTATTGAGAAGACTCCTTGGTATACTGACATAGTGTATTACCTCAAGCACATGAAATGCCCTGACGGATTTGATGATAATAAGAAAAGAACTCTAAAATTGCATGCTTCTAAATATGTGCTTATAGAAAGAGATCTTTTTTGGAAAAATAATGATGGTATCTTATTGTTTTGTCTAGATGAAGAGCAAGCTAAATCTGCTTTGAAAGAGATGCATCAGGGAGTGTGTGGTGGCCATTTCTCAGCTAAAACCATAGCACACAAGATATTAAGGGTTGGTTATTATTGGCCCAAGGTCTTCAATGATGCTTATAATTTTACTAGGAAATGTGAAGCTTGTCAAAAATTCTCCAGAAAATTAAAGTATAAAGGTGCATTACCCTTGAGACCTATGCAAGTTGATGCCCCATTTCACCAATGGGGAATTGACTTTATAGGAGAAATTATGGAAAAATCAAGTGGCGGCCATAGATGGATATTGGTGGCCACCGACTATTTCATGAAATGGGTAGAAGTAGTGCCCACTAAACAAGCAACCAGCAAGGTTGTGATCAACTTCATATTGGAAAACATTTTAACTAGATTTGGGGTACCTTCGAGGCTTATAGCTGATAATGGAATGTGTTTTAGATCGGATGAGTTTAAAAAAATTTGTGAATCTTATGGCATTACGATCTCATATTCTTCTCCCTACCACCCACAAGGTAATGGGTAGGCTAAGTCTAGCAATAAGATTATTTTGAAGATTGTAAAAAGAATGTTGGACAATAACAAGAAAGCCTGGGATTCTAAGTTGAGATTGGCATTATGGGCTGATAGGATTACAGTGAAGAAAGCCATTGGAAAATCACCATTTGAGTTAGTATATGGAACTCATGCCAGACTCCCGATACACAACCTCCTGCCAGTGTGTAAATTTATCCTCCAAGAGGATTGGGATGTCCCAGAACTGATGGAGGAAAGGCTAGAACAGATAATGGAATTGAACGAAATGAGGGAGTAGGCAATACAACAGAATAAAAAAATACAAATGCAGATGAAGTACCTACATGACAAAAAAGCAACATTTAGAAAATTTGAGATAGGTGACATAGTGCTTATTTGGAATGCCAGAAATCAAGAAAAGGGGAAGCATGGAAAATGGTAAGGCAGGGGAAGATTCATATTATGTATAGAACATGTCTGGTGAGGAGCAAGAACTGCCAGTACATGGGCAATTTTTGAAACATTTCTTCTCTTAAAAGGAACCTGAGAGAAAAAGAATTGCTAGTGCATGGGAAATTCTGATTAAACTCTCTAAATGGTCTTTTCCATGCATAGTAGTTTAGGAGAGTCAAATAACTTGCTTAAAGATATCTCTTATCAAGAAATAAAAGCCTTTCATAAAGAAATAACCCAAGATCTCCACCACCCATCATAGTTCACCCATCGTCAAATGAAGAAGGCATTGCTCTACTCCTCCAAAAATCTGAGATCTTGCTATGCCCACAAGGGGCATACATCCCCAGAAAGAGCCACTATTGGGACTGAAATTCCCAAGCTACTTTTTTGGCAAATATCAAGTTTCAATCATCTAAAGATTTCAGTATATGAGCATATATGGAAAGATCCACAGTTGTTTTCAAGCAGAAATTAACAATTGATTTGACAGAAATATTTGGATTTGATCTATTCTGATTCCTAAAGACTTAATATAACATGGTTGAAGTGCTCATTAAAGATGAAACGTAAACAAGGAAGTGAAAAATTATGAACCTTGTTGAAAATAAAGGAAAAATGGCATTAAGTACTAGAGCTAAATATGGGTGAATTCCTTGTCGGAAATGAATAGGAGTTGCTTTTGAACCATGTTAAAATTCCCTGTATTTTGTAAGTTATGAGTGTTTTGGTAAAATGTACATGGGGAGTGTTTGTGAGTTGCATATACAAGTCTGTTTGTATATTGGGTTGCATATAAAAGGTTTACATACAAGTCGCTCATATACAAAGTTGTTTGCATATGCAAAGTCGTTATGAGTCGCAAAAATGGGTTGTCAGGTTTATTAAATTTTTATACTTGTATGTATTTTGATGACACATTTTTCATACATACAAGTCAAGCCCGAAACAATTCAGAGTTTAAATGTATAATCGGCTGGGTCCATCAGATGTATGTTTTGCTTGTATGTTGGGTAAATAAAAAACATACAAAGTGGATATGCAAAGTCCATGTGCAAAGCGCATAACTGAAAGTTTATGAAATAGGGAAAAGTCAATGTATGTTTTGGGCTTTATATATACAAAACCGATATAGTTTGCACCATATGCAAGCCACAGACCCAATAGAAGTCAAAGTTTAAATGAATGAGTTGATTAAGTCCGATGTATGCATTTTATCTTTGTATGTTACGCAAAAGCAAAACATACAAAGCAAAATATATAAGGCTTTTATACATTGCGGTACATACAACGGGAATATGCAATGCCGGAACTGAAATGATTGTGAAATAATGATAAGTCATATATTTCACACATTGTATGTATCAGTACATACATTGCTGGACATACAATGTGGATTTTAGGGAAGATAAAAATCTGATGTAAATGATGTATCGTGACTCAATGTATATTGGAATATACATTGCATTTTATGCAAGTCGGACCCGAAAAGTTTGTGAAATAGGGAAAATCCATTGTATGTTTACGCTTTGTATCTATCTGACATACATTGCCAATATACAATGCATTACATACAAGTGGCAAAACTGAAAGGTTATATAAAAGAGTTAAGTGCTTGTATATTCAGTGCCTTGTATGTTGTTGAACATACATTATTAAAGATACAAGCGATAGATACAAAAGGATACACAAGAACCGGATGTGAAGGAAAAGTTAAATATTAGAAACTCCTTGTATGTTTTAGCGATTGTATGTTTGTAATGAGCATATCCAATGAACAAAGAAATTGAAAGCATCGAAAGGGAAGGTTTGTATGGGTCATTTGTATATGCACTCATACAAGAAGATATACAAGAGTGATATACAAGTGAAAGATACAAGGATGTATAGAAAGTGAAAAGGCAAGAAATTTTTGGATCAACCGGACTGCGAGGTTACACCAATGAAGGAAACCCTAAAATGAGATTAAAATCAGAATGGTTAAGATATCTTTCTGACAGTTAAAATTTTGTTTTTTGTAGGATATACATAGCGGCGTTCAAGTTGTATAAACACCCGTGAAAGGATCTTAAGCAACTGATAAATTGTTGATAAGGGAAGTAATTATTTGAGTAAATATATGTTTAAATAAATTTGTTTTGATCATTTGATCAGAGACTAATTTGTGTTTTATCTGGTCTTCTTAGGAATAATAAAACCCTTGAAGGATATTAAGCAGAATTACAACTAAAGATTTTGTTCGACCCTGAAATGGTTATCCATTTGATGATTGGTGGCGAGAATTAAATTTCTTGAATCTGTTTTATTAGAACAAATACTAATTTCGGTTATCAACCATCACAACTATTGTAACTGGTCTAAAGCTTGTATGCCTCTCTTTATAAGAGATGACCAAGACCAGGAGAGGATATAGAATAGAGGATAGAATAGGGGAGAGATTACAGAGTAGAACAGGGGATACTATAGATTAGATTTGAATGGCAATGTTAGTTCACTTTTAATATATTTTATTTCTGGTAGACCATGTGCAAGCATTCTCTGATGAAGTCAAGTCTATAAGCATGAAGCAGTGACTGCAGATTTCGGTATCAACTATCTGTTTAATTTATTCAATTATATGACTCTCTCCTTTCAAGGTTTTCTCTATTATTTAATTTGAGTTGTCAGGTATACCTTCAAGTTGTCTATACACATTTTCTGTTATGGTGTGATAAGATTAACTGGTTTCTATTTTTAGAATTAAATCCTTTAAATTTATCACAGTAACTCAGAAGACACTGTCATAGATCTGTAAGAGGATTCATATAGTTAGGGTTTGTATTCTGTCTCCAGTTTTTGATAAATTTGTTACAATTGCAGTATTATTCTAATAGGTTCCTTCAAGCAAGGATTAAATCCTTTTAGATGAATGCAAGTAATATTTTGTCAATTGGATATATGTAAGTATGGAATACTAACTATTTTCTTGCATGGTTGTACAAGTTACAGACCTATTCTTTCATCCCAGATAGTTTTAGTTTTTACCAAACAAACAATCATTTATTTCATGATCATACTGACTTTATATTAAATAAGGCACTAGTCTAGTATTTTCATTATCACTTATAGAAATTCATTTTAGATTTACTTAGTTAGGTTGCATTATTGTTTTAGCATTACAATCTAGATTATTTAGAATTAACTTGTTGTCTTTTTATCTATTCTATAATTTGTGCCATTATCAATAGTTAGATTAATTTTGATTCAAGTAGTGATCATCTTTTTATCTACTTTATTAATTAGAGGTTTACCTGCCTAGGTTTGGCAGATCCTGAAGTGAAGGGGGTTTAGCCATATCTACCCCATGTCAGTTAGCCAAAAACGTGAAGAGAGCCTGGCACCCTCTTAGGGTTAACGACCTCCGTTTTTGAGACCTAACACCAGCCATCCCCCCTTCCTTCCCACCATCCCCCCTTGGCTTCAAACATTGCACCATTGGATGATCTCCCCTTCTATGTATTACCATTCCATTTCACTGCCCTACATATGTTTATTCAACAGGATGATGTTGTACTTTACTTTTGTGGTTATATCATGTTATTGAAATAATTGATTAGCATGCATTAATGGGAGGAATGTATTGTAGCTTAGGAGTCGACCCTTTCTCCTTGGTTTGTATTTGAACAAATGAATAGTGTGCTTGTATAGAGAAAGTTTATGTTTTGAAATTTAAATATATTTGTGTTCCTCATATTTTCCCTTTACCTTCTCCTTCTTATTTGAGCTATGAGTGTCCTTGGTGAGATATGCTTTGGGAATTTGTTTTATGTGTTTTTGAGTATTGAATTCCTCAAGTTCCACCGATTCCCCTTGGTGATGTTTTTGGTTGAGCGTGCGTCTCATTGTTAGTATTTGGTGGTTAGTTTTGGGGATTTCTTGAGACCTTGTTATGTGTGAGTTCGACCATGTTTGTGGTGGTTCCATGATCTCCTCTCTCTGTAGCTTGGGGGTTGCCTATGGCGTAATGGACATCCATTGCACTTAATGATGGCAATATGGCTGGGAGGTGGGTAGCATCCCCCATTGGTCTCCATCATATGACCTTTTTGACAACTTGGGGAGATCCTTGTGTTGTATCATTATGATGTACTCATGTTGATCTTTGTGCCATAGGGCACCTCGATTGTTATTATTTTTATGTTGTATTAATACTACTCTTGTAATTTAATCTTTGAAGCACGATCCTCCCATGTTTGGGAAGAAGCCTTCACCTTGTAAATTGTAAAGAATTATCTCTTGTTGTAGAAATTGAAATTAATTTGGTTGAAGGATTTAATGTGGTAAATGACCTTAGTTTTGCCTTATTGTTTAATATGTTTGTCAAGATCTGCGTACTTTATTAATGATGTTGTGCTTTGTGATTAGTGATAGATTCAAAGCATTTTGGCTAGATTTTCTCATAATGCTCTTGTGTATTTGAATGATTATATTTTATATTACCTCCTTTGGTGTTTAAAATAAAGTATGAAATGCAATTGGAAACTTGACCCTTGTCATTCTCATAATGTTCTTGTATGATAGATTAAACAAAATTTGTATCTCACCTACTTGTGAATATTTTATCCTATCTAGAGTTGAAATTATGTTGGAATTATTGTTTTCTGTATTGATGTATGTTTTCGACATTTTATGTTGGTTTTCCTTGGTTGGTGTCACTTGACAAGGTGTCATGGATGTCTCATCCCGCACCTTGTTTGCCTTCCTTGCCTTGGTGTGACGGGGTTTTAGGGACAGGTGAAAAAAATTTGGTTGTTCATGTCATGACAACATGGCAAATGTGGACATGACATGTGGTTTGTTGTGTCATGACCACACAATAAAAGTGGGCATGACATTTGGTATCAAAGCCCATGTTTCAACATTGGGAGCTCTAGGGTATTTACATGTTTGATTGGGCTGAGATGGAGTTGATTGAGGGTGGTTTGACCCTCATCATACTCTGTGTAGTTGTGAGAGAGCGAGGATGTGGACTAACAACCAACCTTCATCTTGGAGGAATATCCATCCTCTTGTTTTGTCATCATGGTGGATTTGTCACATGATTATCAAAGTCTTTCGCTTGTGTTTTTGTGGTGGTTGTGTTCCTCCTCATCGATTCTCCTCTTGAGTAGGGTAGTCTGAATCATGAAGGTTGCGTTGGGCCCTTCCTCACCCTTGTGTAATTTGTAGAGGTTAGCATCATGGGAACAATTAGTCTTGTGTTGCGCCTTGATTTATGTTATGATTTTGGATGTGAAAGAGATGATGGTGTGTGTTTATGCTTTGGTTGTTTAAAAAAAATAACAAAGTCTTAATGCTTGTCTGATTAAGTCTTGTCTTGTGTACTTTGCGCATGTGACTACACTATAGTAAATCTAAAAGATTAAGAAAGAAAGAGGTGTAATTGAGTAATATGCGTGGTGTTGTTAAGAAATAATGTATGTTTCAAAATGTTTCAATGGTGCATTGTGTACTTGGTGACTATTTTTGTAAAGTACTTCCATAGTGTGAATTTTGCATTTTGTAACTTTGCCCTTGTGTAAATGTGATATCAAGTTATGCCTTCCTTTGTGTGGATAAGATGTTTGGCATTGTGTGAAATAATTAAAATATTAATTTAGGGACTTAAGATTTCAATTAGATTCTTCTTATGATATGCCTCTACTTTATGAACTTTGTGTTAGGTAAATATGTTATTGTTCGTAGTGCATATATAGTGTATTATGGTTTACCAATAGCTCCATGATGTGTGATGTATTATGAGTCACCATCTTGCGAGTTGAAATAATGTTGTTTTGATTCAATAATGACCTGGTATGCAATTGCTAGTATGTTGGTATACTTGTTTGGGGTTTATTGCATTGCCTCTAAGTGTGAAGTATGGTAGAAACCATTTATACCTTAGAAAGATTAATTTGAATTGATGTTAGATAGATTTATTAGAAATCTTTATTGTAATTATTATGTGACTTTGGGTATGAAAGTTGTTCTTCTTCACTAAGTAATGGATGGTAAAGGAATTTGTGTTATGTGTTACCTTGTGGATGTGATTACCTGTTATGAGAGTATTTGCTATGTGTTGTGAATATCCCGTACATGATTTGTGTACTCATGAGCTTGTCATACTATGTATCCATCCATGGGTTGAGTGTATAACTACAAGCATGGTGGAGTCATGCTTGAGTGGTTGCTTTTTTGTATACCCTTTAAGGTCCAACCTTGGATTTGGATACCTTCCATGTGTGGAGTTAAGTAGTGGAGCGGAAGAACTTAGGAAGCTATGGCAACATGTTGTGACATTAGTTTGGGGTAACCCAACTAACCATACCTTCCTATGCAAGAGTACCCCCTACTTCTCCTTAGTGAATGGACCTTTGAGAGGTTCATAGTGCTATCCTATCATGCATTGCTTCCTTGATGATACTATTGGCATCTAACATGCGAATCTTGGTTATGGTTTGGTATGGGCATGTGATTTACTCAAGGCCATGTTACTTGGTGCAGGTTTTCTCTTACCTTTGGTATCTTATTTTGAGTTGGATGTGCAGTAATTTGGGAACATTGGCACTTTGGTAGGGTAGCATTTATACTAGAAGTACATGTTTACTTGTAATCATATTAGAGTATTAAATGAGTTGCTTTGGACTTATGATATGTATGGTAATTATGTGTGTCGACACCTAGTTGACTTGAGGCAAATAGATGTGATGCCACACCAACTGATGTTTCAATGTAGTGTTTGTGATAATTGACGTTTTACCTTTGAGAAGGGCATGATTCCACATAGCCATACATGAAGGTACATGAGGCTATTGCATTGGTTTTGTTTGCATAGCACATGAAGCGACCGTGACTTTCCTCCTTCCTTATTGGTGGCTTAATGTTAGTCACTGTAATGTCAGAAAATGTCCCCTTGGGGGATTTTCCCTCATAAGGTTTAGCTCCTGAGTCTTTAGCATGCATTTAGGACATCTTAGTTCATATTTTGGCATCCGATGGAATGAGACCTAAGTTCCATGGCAAACTAAACCTAGGAGGACCCCTTGAGCTGTACCCTACCCAAAATAGGGGGAGAAGACTTAGGCACCCACGCCCTAGTCCTGCCCTATTTTGGGGTAGCCCTAATTTCTAGGTGTCAGTTTGTGATCGTTATTAGGTCCCTTTGCCGACACGATAAGTTTGAATTTTGAAAATCTTGGCGGGAGTGTTTGTAGTTGCATATATAAGCATGTTTAGGCATTCATTTAGAGACTATATGATTACTAGCAAGCTATTGTGTTCTCAAGGTGATTCAAGGCTTTCATTGTGTTGCAAGAGAAGATTTGTGTGGTTTATGTGTTTGTTTGTAGATTTGAGCATCCATTTCATCATGGAATGAAGAGCATCTTCCTCCCATGATATCTTCACTACAAGGTGACATAATATTGTGTTTTCATCATTGATTCCTTTAAATTTTCCCTCTGCCTCACAAGCACATGCACTTTTTATCTAACAACGGTGTTCAAACACTTAAGTGTCCTCCAGGTCTTGACTGAGGCAAGCCTCTAAACACCACAACCCCAAAACCAAGTCTTGTGATTGCAAGTTACAGTTTTCGCATTTGGGAAAAGTGGAGTTGCAGGAAGGATTGGTAGACATCAAGGATTCAAGATATGAAGAAAAGTAGGACATCGGAGCACTTCCAAGACTTGGCCGCTTGCTCTAGTGTCCTCCACTGATAGATCTCTAGAAACAGAAGTTACAAGGCTTATCAGTGCCAGAAGGAGGCCCAAATTTTGCAAAGAAACTGGTACCTTGGACTTGGGTGCCTGCTCTAGTGTCCCCGACTATTCTGCTTTGGAACCCAAAAAATAGGTACTCTGTGATTTGGTATTTTATTCCTATCTGTAAGAGCTTTTTCTGTTATTCGTCAATTTGTTGTCGTATTTGCATAATTAGGGTTTTAATGGTCAATTGAGCACAAGAGAAGGAAAATTGATAAATAAATTCCCTAATCCAAGTTTCCCTACATTTGTAAGTGACCTAGGGTATGATAGTGCTCGCCACTCGACCCTAGATCCTTGAATGTATAGTGGAGAGGCGGGTTTAAACATCTAAAAACTAGAACATTAACAAATCCCAATTTTCCACTAAACATTTTGGTGAACCCATGTTTTTGGACTTAAATTGCAACTTTATGACTGTGTGTCTTCAAATTTGGATTGATTTCATTCATTCATATAGTCATTCATTTTATTGCATTGAGAAAAATTCAAAAATTTTGAAAAATTGGGGAAAAAAAAAATTGCATTGTTTGGCTTACTAAATTGCATCAATTCTTCCTAAATTTTCCCAATTCATGATTTTTGCATCAGATCTAATATAAACTACAGAAGAACACAAGAATTCAGAAATTTTCATTGTTAATTTGCTAGGGTTTTGTGCAAATTTTGACAATTTTATATAACCTAGTAATTCCAAAAACTAGGGTTAGTAGGCAAAATATTTTCTCATATTTTTTTCCTAATTTTAGAGGCTTATTCAAATTAAAATTTGGTTGTAGTCTTTCATTTTAGTGTAAATTTGCATTTAGATTTAAAATATTTGCAATTTTGCATAGAAAATTTCAACAAAAAATAGCAATTTTGATGCATTTTCATTCAATTTGCATTGGTATTTTGCATATTAAGGCTTGAAAAAAAATTTCAGATCTGAGATCAATTATTTTTTATCATAAATCAGACTTCAAAACATTCACATAGCATTTTGTCCCAAGATCTCAAACCTAGGGCTTCAAAAATAGTGATTTTCACTAATTTTGGCCAAATCGACTTTAGAAACTTGCACCATAGGTGTGTTGTGAAGAGTATTTTCACATTAATTTTATATTATCAGGGTAATCATTTTCTTCCCTTCCTAAAAATATTCACAACACCCTTTTAATGGGCTCTTGTAGTGATAATTCGGTGAAAACTAAACATTTTGACTATTTTTGCCCTAGGGTTTGACCTAGTTTGCACTCCAAGCATGTTGTGATCAATTCTATGGATTGAGGTGACTGATATTATTCATATTATTTGATGTACCTCCTGAAACTCATTACAACACCTCCTTTGTTAGGTCTTGGAATTGAAAAACCTTAAAAAATAGCCTATTTTTGCTATATTTTCACTAGGGTTTGACCTCAAGTGGCGATAAAAGCATGTTGTGTTGGGTATTTTGGCACTAAGTGGCTGTTACTACTAATATTATTTTCTATCCATCATCATTTTCCTAACAACACCCTTTGTTGTGCTATGTTGCACCGAGTTTTGGTGAAAAAAGTGCCTATTTTGACATATTTTCAGTATAATTTGACTGGGCATTATCTTGGATTTGCATCAAGAGTGTGTTGAGAGTGATCTTATTTCTATTTTGGACTGATAATTTTCTTCCCTTGATAAAAATCTTTACAAAACCTTTTGTTTCACTCATTTGCATTGAAAAAAGTACAAAAAATCAAGCATCTAGGTCATTTTTGCATATAGTTTTGCACTTGTCTTTTGCATACATTTCAAAAATTGTTAAAATCTGATTTTGCATCTCATTATGGCATCTTCATGTTATTCATCTCTAAAATTTTTTCTTGAGTATGTCCTAGATTTTGAAAATTTCTCTAATTTCACTAATGAGAATCCTCATGTTCTAGAGCACATAGCTTCTGCAAGTGGTATTGATGCTTCTATATGTTCTACATATGAGCTACAATTACTTTGTTATACACATTAATTTAATAGCTTCATGCTATCCATAGGAGCATACCCTTTTATATTAGAAGATTTAGCTAAATTCAACTCTAGGAATACTCATGAGAAAGATGAGAGCAAAAAGCCTTTTTCTGCCACAGAGTATGATGATGATGATGTAACTTCCTCTCATCCCATTTCTCTTCCTGGCCAAGATGTAGCATTAATGGATGAGAAAAGGTCTCTCACATTAAATTCTTTGGGGACAGATATTGGGTACAATCAAGAGGAAAATAATGTTAATTCAATAATCATTAATGGACTTCATAGCAATATTCCTAAAATGATTGTCCGAGGGGCACTTAGTGCACCCTCTTGCTTAAAGCTGGTGATTATGGTTCAAGGTGTTCAAAATGTGTTACAACAACCACACCACAATGTGATTGCTCACACATACAACACCTGCAATAACAAGCAAAGTAACCAAGCACTGCATGTGCCTATCTCTCTTCCATGTTCTCAACCTATTCTCCCTCAACCACCTCATCTTACTCATAAAAGTGGTCAAGAGTATGATCTTGTCAAACAACTTCACGATACTCCAGCTAAGATCTCTCTTTGGGATTTAATACAAACATCACCTACATACCATGGAATGCTCTAAGAAGATTTACAAAAGGTGATTATCCCACCTACTGCTAAGCCTAATAATGTAGTAGCCATATTGGATAGTATGCATGAGACAAAAATAGATATTCTCTTCCAACCACAGGAATTACCGTCAATTGAAGTTCAAAATCAATATGATCCTCTTGTAATATTTGTTACAATAAACAAAACATTAGTTAAGAGAGTTATGATTGATAATGGATCATCTCTTAATGTTTGTGGCATTGACTTATTGCATAAGATTAAAGTTGCTGAATATGCCATCAAGCTGGAACCATTAAGTATCTATGGTTTTGACAATGTTGGACGATAATCCATATGTACTATAACTTTACCTATACAAGTGGGACCTATGATTATGCCTACCCTGATTCATGTCATGCCTAGTTCTTTATCTTACACATGATTCTTGGTAGACCTTGGATTCATGTATTGGGGGCAGTCCCTTCCACCCTACATAGTTCAATCAAATTTATATTCAAAGAAAAACTTCATTCTATTCATACTGATCCTGAACCAAATAGTTGTTTACATATTGAAAGGAAAAAACTAGTTTACAATCATATGAGCTTAAATAGTTTACAAGGTGATTTATCCAAGCCTCTTCCCATAGATAATGTTACGCAAGACTCTAGACCACCAAATGCACTTGTTGGTGATGATTGGGGTTCATTAAATTTTAATCCTTGAGATATAGGGGAATATAAATTTAATAACCTTAACACATCAAAAGTCGCATCAATCTAGGCGAGGCAATCTTTTGAAACATCTGAGAAAAACAAAGTCTCCTTGGTTGAGTATAAAGACAATACCTTCACTTATACTACAAATTATGATACTTATGAGGCTTCACCTTCCTCTAAGGAACTAGATTCTCTATATGGCCATGGATTTCAAATTTTGTATAAACATAACAACAATGTAGGTAAGGGATGTGGTGTAAATCAACAAGGAATTTAAGTACCTATAGAATCTGCTTCAATACATTACTCAAGTAGCATTGGATATAATCATTTTAAAGAAAAGAAAGCCTCTTTTCATCCTAAACTTAATACAATATCAAAACAACATGAGATATATCCTAGATATTTATGTTCTTAATGATGGTGCTACTAGGTAAGCATTTCTAACCTTTTATCTCTCTTGTGATGTGCTTCCCCTGTGATGTATTATGTGTTGTTTAGGCCTCCTTGGCTGACCTCAGATTCTCCCGTAAGGTCCGGGATACTAGGAGACTGCCTCTTTTGTGACTTTCTATTTATATCATCATTCTTCTATATTGCCTCTCTCTCAGGTTTCATTGTTGTGTGTTGTGTCTTACGGACATAGCGTAGCGGTTGGTGACCTGGGGGCACCTCCTACGTGACTGTCCTTAAGACACTTGTTTCTCCTCTCTCATTTATTGTTTCCCTTCCTCTAGTGTTTCCACTTAGCGGGCGGATGATGAAAAACATTTATACTGATGCAGACCTAGTGTCTCTTTCGAGAGAAATCAAAAAATGGACTTAGTTCCTAATATGATGATGGGGTTGTATATTTTATCTGATGCTTGGCTAGTGGAAGCTGTAGTTAGGGGATGGGGAGATGGAGGCATGTGGGAATGTTTTGGAATGGAAGGGAACCATGATCAATGGTGGCACACACCGTGATAAACATTGAAGCTTTTTATGGGATGGTGGTGTAGGAAGCAATGGAGATGTTTGCTTAGAGGATGGTTGATGAAGTGATTTAGGAACCCACATAGATTTAGTATTTTTAGTGCTTTTGTATTGCTTGTGGGATTTTTGAAGGGAATGGAAGTTTTGGAAGGAAATAGGCTCTTGGATGGATATAGGTGATTGGGATTCTTGAGATGAGGATGAGGATGCCTCATTCGCTTTGCTAGCTGTTTGCTTAGGAACCCAAACCATTTTACTTTTGGGCTTTGCTTTTGAAGGTATGGACTTGGATAGCTTTTTGGATTGCTTTGCTTTGGTTATTTGCATTGATTTTTCATGTTTGTGCCCTAAGGCATGAGAGTCCTTAGGATTTTTTATAGGACTTTTAGCTTTATAGGTAGAGACATCAAAATTTTTGCGTTTGAATCCCACGGGGTGGGTGGAGTGGATGGAATTATTGGAAGCTTTATGTTTAAATGATGTGTGCTTTTGTTGGTCATGATTAGGGATGTAAGGATACTTATGAATGATATGTATGTTAGGTGTTGGAAGCAATGGTGGCAAGGTGGATGGAGGGATATTTGGAGTTGGTAAAAGTGGAGGCAAGGTGGATGGCGGAAGGTGTATGGTCACATGCTTTTGACATTTGTAGGTTGATGGAGATGGAATGGCTACATATGTTTTGCGTAGATGATGGGGGGTGCGATGGAAAGTGGTAGGTTTAGGATGCATGAAGGGATTACCAACATCTTGGCCTTGTTTACCTTGGGGTGTGTATCCAAGGCTGTATGAGCATGGAGGGATTTTAACATGGTTTGGCTCCTAAACACCTTGTTCATAAAGACCTAGGCCTTTACCTTTGTAGTTCATGTTTTGGAGGATGCGATTGACTATGGGACTAGATGTGTTTTGGGAACTAGACTTGAGTTCTTTATTGGATGGAGAAGATGAAATGGAGGACAATGGTTGTTGTTGTCCTAAGGAAGAACATTCATGGAGGAAGGTGGTAAGACCACTAGGACATGATGGTGGACTTAAAATCGGATTGATGGTAGATGTGGAGGGAGGATCATTAGCATTGTGTTCACTAAGATCCAAGTTATTTGTTTAATCTTCTATGCTTATGTGTTCTTGAGAGGCACATGTCTCATTATGACAACTGGATGTTTGCTCATTATGGATAGGGCTAGATGGCGGATGATTCAGAGCAATTTGGATATCTCGCTCATGGATGGTTATGGGATTATGGATAAGATCAAGGTACTTTTTAATAGGTTCTTCATCATAGATATCATCTTGATCATGAGATAGATAAAAATTTTCCAAATGGATCATCATGGTTTGCATGATCTTAGCTAGAACCTTGATCATAACTATGAGCAAAAATAGGATTAAGTGGGCTATAAAAGGGATAAATTTGCTCATGAATGAGGTGATGGTAATGGCTAATAGCTTGAGGGCAACCCATAAGTAGGTCATGGATAGGTGGAACTTAGAGGTGCTTTGATCTTGATTAAGATTAAGGTTCAATATTTCCACATGTTTAAGATTATGTTCTTGACATACCTCTTGACTTTGGATGGAAGTGGAAGGTTCTTGAGTGGACTTGATAGGCTCTTGATAGTTATCAACATGAAGGCATGATGGCTCTTGACTTAGGCTTGTGGTTGAAGACTCTGGAATAGACTTGTTGGCTTGTAGGTCACATGATGGGCTTAAAGGGCTAGGTATGTTAATGGAAGGCTCTTGAAGAGGCTCAAGGATATGTGAACAACACGATGAGATTATAGGATTGGACATAACCTTTGGAAGTTCATTGGCAGGCTCATGAATTGGTGTTTGACATGGGGGTAGTTTAATCCTATCTAGTAGCCAATGGATCACATCCTTTGCAAGTGTATGGGTGGATGGGAAATATAATGGATGGATGATAATGGTAGATGGTGTTGGATTAGGATTAGGATGAGGATTAGGTTGAGAGCTAATTGGATTGGATGGATTAGGATTTGAACTAGATGGGGATGATGTGGCATGATTTCCCATTATAGGTGGATACACCTTGTAAACAATTGAGACAAATATTGGGCAATGATTTGTATTATGGCCTTTGGTCCTATGGTATGCACAATAATCATGTTCATCATATGGACTTTCTTCACATGGTTTGACTTTAGGAAGTTCAATGAGTTTTGCTTCAAGCATCCTCTGTAAAACTCTCTCAGCCGCATCCTTTGGTGAACGATTAGAACGATATGGTGAGGAAGGTAATGAGGGGCTTGGTGGTTTGGAAGGTAAAGGGATCAATGGACTATGATTGGGATCACATGGTGGTGTTGGGATAGGATTAGTTGGCTCATGTGTTGGCGGGTGATTAGATGATGAAGGCCACTCATAAGATGCATTTGCTAGATTGGTATCTCCCTTGTCAAAGGTAATTAAGTCTTGCATAGGATAACTTGGGCTTGTTTGATTTATGTACAAGGGATTACTTGGACTTGGATGTGCTTCTTGTTGCAAAGGTGGACTTAGGTCTATCAATGGCGCTTGGTGGTCTTGTTGAAAAGGTGTACTTGGACCTGATTGATTTATGTACAAAGGGCTATTTGGACTTGCATGTTGTTCTTGTGATATCACTTGATTGCCTTGTGGATGGGCTTGGTAGTGCATTGGAATGGTGGTATGAGGGATTGGATAAGCTTGAGGTGGATGTTCATAGGTTGATGTGGTATTGACTTGGTGGATAGGTGGAGTAAGTTGATAGGAAGTGGATGGATATGACATGTGGTTATGAAGTGGATTAGGTTGATAGGAAGTGGCTAAGGATTGTTGTACTTGTCAAGCTTTACTAGTGGCTAAAAAGTGTTGGACTTGGGCTATGAAGTGTTGTAGTTGAGGTGATTGGCTTGCATGGGGTTGAGCTCTTTGGAGGAAGAATTGTAATATTTCAATGGCATCTTGGTTTAGGGGTTGTGATCCTTGATAAATATTTTGGAGGAATCTTTGGAATTTGATTGTTGGGTCTTCTAGCGTAGACATGTTGTCACCAAGTGTTTGTCTTAAGTCCTTTTAACAAGTGCTTGCTGAGGGATTTGGATGATGATGTGGAATGTTTAGATGATGTGTTTAGATTGATTTGTTTATGTGTTTGGGTGTTTAGAGCTTGATATGGCAATATTCAAACAAATGATTATGCATATACACACATGAATCACTCACGCAAGACACATAAGCAAGTTGTTGACTTTGAAAATGAAATGTGATGATTATGCAAGCACACATGGAAGACACATCAACAAGCCTAATGTGTAGTCAAGTGGGTATAGCCAATTAGGTCTTAGGCTATCTATTGCACAAGGTTGACTATGGAATTGAAAGTGAAATCCTGCCACACAGCCAGGAGAAAGGGGTAACCCACCCTTCACCTTCACTTCCCAAAGGTATAAAGTTCTTTGGGGCTTAGCCAAGAGTGACAAGATTCCAACTCCCAATGAAGGTGTCTTTCGATTCAACCTCGATTGAGGTCATCCCTTGGAGTGGTGTGTCTCCAAGCAGGCCTCCTAAGAAAGGTATGACAAAAGCAAACCAAGTGAGCTGTCACTTGATTCACACTCGCAGTTGTTAATTTCCCCTTAGAAACTTGAAATGTGTAACAAACAATTCAAGCACTTGTTCTTTTTAGACCCAAATCCAAATGTGATGGAAGACAATGGTTTGTTTTAGCCCAATTTTTGATGTGAATTTGCAAACAATTGTTTATTTTAAAGCCCAAATCCAAGTGTGATGACAAACAAGTTGTTTGTTTTATGCCCAAAATCCAAATGTGTTTGCAAACAATGATTAGAAGATGAGAAATGAAATGATTGCACCTGGTTGATTCGCTATCCAAATTGCTGTAGATGTTGATGTCAATGTTGCTCCAGCTCCTTATGATCACCTACAACATAAAAAAAAAATGATATTATAATGCAGGCATAAAAAAAAAGGCTCATCAGGCAAGAAAAATTGTAATTTTAGATGCATAGAAGAATTAGATTTGATTATTTTGATAGATTTTTGGTTCGAAAATTAAAAAATCAAAGAAGAGACCCCCATTAATTTTTAGAGAGCTTTCCGAAAATGTAAAGAAATCAGAAAAAATCCCTGTTTTGCACCCAAAAATGCGGATTTATGGAAACAGTATAGTCGGCAAAGATCTGATTTTTTCGCACTATAAACAACCTCTAAATTAAATCTACAAAACAGAGACCCCCATTAGAATTTCAAGAGATTTCCAGAAATATAAAAATTTCTAAAAAATTCGCTGATTTGCGCCCAGAATTGCGATTTTATGAAAAAACATAAAAACATGATAAATCCCGCAAAATTCGCGATAAACCCAAAAAGTTTCTTCTGTAGATTCCTTATATCATGGACAAACTTTTGCTAAAATCTTGTAGAAAAATTCATAGCCGTTTGGAAGATATGATGAAATCTTTAAAACCTAGGGTTTTGTCCAAAAAGTAGCAGATCTGCAACAAAAAGTTAATTAAACCTGCAAAACTCAACAATGGGGATTATATGAATGCAAATTTTTACTCAAAAACCTGCAAAAAAGGATCAAGCAAAGTGAGTCCCACCGGGCGTGCCAAATGTAGTTAGGGTAAAATTGCAATCAGGGCAAATGAATAAACAGCAATGATAAAAACCCTAGCAATGCACAATGAAGCACAAGACAACATGAAAATCAAAATAAAAAATATAAATGCAAACCGATCTCCATGTCAAACTCGATTTATCTCCATTGCTCTTCTCCACCTCGCATGAGCATGTAAGATTTTGAAGGATTATTGTTGGAGGAATGTTGGGTGCTCACTTCTGCAGCATAATATTAAGATGAAGATGATATGAGGATGATAGTTGAAGGATGCAAAGGCTCTAATGATATTTCAACAGAATAATGGTACTTGAAGCTCAATGCCTTGCTAATGGCTTGTGAGGGGTTTGAATTATAGGCTTGGCTTAGTTCAAATGGATGGCTAGGATCAATTAGGGCTTTAGATGAAATGGATGGATAGGATTAAGTTAGGTTTCCTTGCACATCAAGAAATTGTAGTCAATTGACATGTGGCAAGGGAAGATAAGTCTTAGGTGTGCTTGTGTAGATAAATACTAAAATTAGGTCCTAATAGTTGTGCATGTGAAGGATTTGAATGAAAGTTGTATTACAACACATGATTGACTGGACAAGTGTTGGAATGTGATAAAAGATGAGTGTTTAATTCAAATAAAATATTTGAATTAGTTGTGATATGAGTTGGATATTAATAAAATTTATTTAATTAATAGGATAAATGAATAGGATGGGATAAGATATGATGTGGAAATTAATTAAATAAATAAAATTTATTTAATTAATTGGGATGGAGATAAGATAAATGGGATTATGCATGTGAAATTAATTAAATAAATAAATTTATTTAATTAATTGGTTTAATGGATAAATGGGATTAAGAGTGGGATTTAGGACAAAAATAGCTTATGATGTTTAGGATAATGTTTTAACAAGGTGTTGCAAGACATACACAAAGTTGGGACAATTTTGGGTGTCTACAAAAGCACTTGTGCTTTCTACCTAGTGATGATTTTGATGGTGTTCTATCTCATTTACAAATCATAAACAATACTGCTATTCTGTGGACTTTGTCTACCTTGAATCTTTCATATCTCAGATTTCATATGCATTGATGTTGTTTATCATGATGTAGACAATAACATGTTTCTTGTAGGGATGTGTTTGTGGGAACATTTGACAATCGTAAAGTACATGTCACCTCTGGGGGGCATGGTCTTTTGCAAAAGTCAGTGTTCCATTGTGTGTTTTCTTCCTACCTTAACGTGCTTGATATCGATAACTGATATCAACCACCTTAAGGTGGGGGCATATATAAGGTAAGCTATCTGTTGTAGATGTTAGCAATGTGCTTATCCTCAAGCATAGGCTAGTATGATGAGTACTTCCTGCATCCTGAGTTTGTTTGCAATCAATTAATCTATCTCTTGTGTATACCTCCTTTTCACCGTAAGGCGTCTTTGTGATGCGGGTGGGGTTGTATACTTTTGAGCTCATACCTCCTTTTCACTGTAAGGTGTCTCTATGACACGGGTGGGGAGGTATTCCATGCTTCCTTTTCACTGTAAGGCATCTTCATGACATGGGTGGGGTTGCATTTTCAAAAGTCCTCTATGGAAGTGGGGAGCAGATCTATGACTAACTCAACCCTTAAGCATATTTTTTAGTGATTGTTGTGGCAAAGCGCAATCATCAATGTGTGCTTGTAATGTGCCTGAGATGGTGTTAGACCTAGAAATAGGTACACTCCATCACTTGTCTGCCATGTTTTCTCTGTCTTCAAGTGTGTGTGTTATGGCATGCTTGTTTTGTGTGGTGTGTTTGTTTCCCCATATGTAGAGACTAGCACCCTCGAGTTGTGCTTCTTGCATTTTGGGAGGTTTTGTGTGTCTTGTGTGTGTGTTGCCCCATATATACATAGACATGTGCCCTAGAGTAGTGCATCCTGTATTATGGGAGGTTTGTTTACTTTCCAGTACTTGCATTGCATTTCATATACATGAGAAAAAGAAAAAAGGAAAGATATAATTTATGTCTTCCATGCATTAATGTGTCTTTTATGCATTGACTATACTCTCCATGTTCTATGTGACTGTAAATGTCTTCTCCATGTTTTGCATGCCTATACTGTCTTCTATGCAATCAGCGTGTCTTCTCCGTGCTTGGTGTTTTTTCTATGTTTATGACCTTACTTTAATATAGGTATTGGCCTTGCATTTATACATACATTAAAGTGGGGGCTAAATGTAACATTAGAAAATGTCCCCTTGGGGGCTTTTCCCTTATAAGGTTTAGATTTTGGGTCTTTAGTATGCATTTAGGACATCTAATTTCATATTTTGGCATCCCGATGGAATGAGACCTAGGTTCCATGGCAAACTGGACCTAGGAGGACCCCTTGAGATATACCCTGCCCAAAATACGAGGGAGGACTTGGATGCCCCCTCCCTAGTCCTGCCCTATTTGGGGCAGCCCTTATTTTTGGATGTCAGTTTGTGACTGTTATTAGGTCCCTTTGCCAACACAGTAAGTTTGAATTTCAAAAATCTTGGCGAGAGTGTTTGTAGTTGCATATATAAGCATGTTTGGGCATTCATTTAGAGACTAGATGATTACTAGCAAGCTATTATGTTCTCAAGGTGATCAAGGCTTTCATTGTGTTGCAAGAATAGATTTGTGTGGTTTATGTGTTTGTTTGCAGATTTAAGCATCCATTTCATCATGGAATGAAGAGCATCTTCCTCCCATGATATCTTCACTACAAGGTGACATAATATTGTGTTTTTATCATTGATTCATTTGGTTTTTGCCTCTGCCTCAAAAGGGTATGCACTCTTTATCCAAAAATGGTTTTGGAGACTTAACTATCCTCTAGGGCTTGACTAAGGCAAGCCTCTAAACACCACAACCCACAAACCAAGTCTTGTGATTGCAAGTTACAGGTTTCACATTTGGGAAAAGTGGAGTTGTAGAAAGGATTGGCAGACATCAAGGATTCAAGATCTGAAGAACAGTAGGACACCAGAGCACTTCTAGGACTTGGGCGCTCACTCTAGTGTCCTCCATAGATAGATTTCTGGAAATAGAAGTTACAGGGCTGATCAGTGCCAGAAGGAGGCCCAGATTCTACAAAGAAACTGGTACCTTGGACTTGGACGCCCACTCTAGTGTCCCCAATTGTTCCACTTCAGAACCCTAAAAATAGGTACTCTGTGATTTGGTATTTTACTACTGTCTGCAAGAGCTTTTTCTGTTATTCATTAATTTATTGCCATAGTTGCATAATTAGGGTTTTAATGGTCAATTGAGCACAAGAGAAGGAAAATTGATAAATAAATTCCCTAATCCAAGTTTCCCTACATTTGTAAGTGACCTAGGGTATGATATTGCTCACCACTCAACCCTAGATCCTTGAATGTATAGTGGAGAGGTAGATTTAAATATCTAAAAACTAGAACATTAACAAATCCCAATTTTCCACTAAATAGTCACACTGTGATGTAATGTGCAATTTCATGGTTTGTGATTTTCTTTCAATTATTGGTGACTTTACTTATCTTGCTTGTGATGACCAATGACATTATTTTATCTTGTCTGTAAGTAGCTTAGCCAAAAATCTTTGAATTTTCTTTTATTTACATGACTCTTGTGGTTACGTTGAGTTATTGTTGAAATTGTGTGCATTTATTTATTTATTGCTAATTTTGGAAACTTTTTCTTTTGGTATTTTTGAAAATATGTGTTGGCTAAGCTAGGTTCTTTTTGTTTTCAAATACTGGTCTTATGTTGTGATGTTTCTTCTCGCCATGTCGATGGAGTGACCTCTAGTAGAGTGTATATAAGGAAGCAAATGCAGGAAACTTTTGAGGATGGGGGTAAGTGTGGACTAGTATGGGCTAGTCATCATCCACTTACCTTCCTAGTGATTTATGTTCTTATGTTGATATCTCTTGGAGGCTAATCACCTTAAACAAATAAGAGTTAGGTCATTTGTGGAAATTTATGGAGTGGCCCCAGACGCGTGGCCTCAAGAGCATCATTCCACTTGATTCTTGGAGCTTTGTTTTTTTGGCACTGGTTATTGGTCATGCAGTACTATGATGAGATTGTTGCATCCTATGGACCTATATGTGGACCTTGTGTTGTTATCCCTGTAATGTTGATGAATGAAAATGGTTGTTTAGATGTAAGATCTGCATTTTACATATATGCATACGAGTTGATGATCTCTTTAATAAACATGTTGTACGATGTGTGGATTCCTCTATGCATGTGTGAAAATGATGGATGATCATGAAATTCTTTGTGTGGAGTTTCAATAAATAGAATGTGTTTTGTGATAGAATTATGCTTTTATGGCATTTAGTTACCATGTTGCATCTTCTTGTGAGTTCTTTATTGCATATGTTATCTTCTATACTTACCTTGTCTGGTGCAACGAAGTTCAAGAGAGTGCTTCTAACCTCCTCTTGATGACTTCTAGAGTAAGTCATTTCCTAGGGGGCTAGAATGTAAGGCCTACCCTTGTCTAATTGGTGCATACCTTACTATTCTTCTAGTTCTGGATTAAAAGATAAAATGATTCATTATTCTATAATATAGTTACCAGATGGATATATGTCGTGATTGGTTATACCTCCTCATTGATATATTAAAGCTGCTTCAGCTATGATTACATTATTGGATTTAATGTTTCAATTTGAGTGTGCAGGATATACATATGCAGGTGTTGGCCAATGGGTGGATGTGGAGGAGGAGACATGGAATCACTTAACCATTTGACTATTCCACCTTACCTAGCCAGTGGCTAAGTTATCTACCTTGTTTTCTTGTGGTATGTTGGTCACCTAAGTCTTTCTATTCGGTTGTGAGTCAAAGGTTTTACCGGTGTCCATGCGATTGCCTCTACTTTGAGTCTCTTATGATTTTGAATCCATGTGGTGTGTGTAAACCCTTTTGGTATTGTGTTTCATTTTCATGTGTACTTTTACTCGTTTGAATCCTCCTCCATTTATTTGGACGTCTTACCAACTTGCTTTATTTTGTTACGTGTAACATTCATGCTTAGAAGCATAGGAAGTTTAGTTTGTCTATCTCTTTGTAGGAGGGTCTTGCATGTTATTTTAATGTGAGGTTGAAATAGTTATCAACCCTTGTGGTATGATCTCTTGCTTTCAAGTGTTATGTTATGACTCTTCAAGATGCTTGTAAGTTAGAGATGGGTTGAGTTTTGGGGAAAAAAGTAGATTCGTTTAATCTAGTGATAATCTAACTCAATTGTGTTTTGCATTTTGTCATTAATTTTATTAATGCTCTAAGTAGAAGCATGGTGTTGATAGTGTTGGCAAGAGACACTATGTGGATTCATGAGTGTTGTCATTGATGGCAACAAAGTCTATCCCACACATTTGTAGCACATAGTATGCCTTTACCAGAAGTTAGATTGAAGAGTGTTTTGGTCTAGTGAACAAGAATAGAGCATGCAGCAAGGTCTGACAATCAAGTTAAGATCTCTCAGATGGTGTAACTTAGTAAGTTACAGACTGGGATAAGTCAAGAGGAGTATCATGACTACTATATTCCAGAGATTGAGCCTCCGATGATAAAACATGGAAAAGATATGAGCATCTGAGTGTTAGGTTCTAGACAGGTAGAGCAGACTGAGGAAGAACTGACTGACAGAGTATCAAACTTCAATCCGGATGAGTAATTGATGTTGATAAAGCTATTTGATGGATCATACAATATTAGCTGACATGATTGATGACTTCAATGTATATGATTTTGATAAGCATCACATATCAAGCATGGATTCAGCCGACAGATCAGTAATTTGTAAATATCTTGAGTATTCTAGTTGCCGACTAGAAAGTTGTTGAAATCCTTGGTGCAGATATATATACTAGATGGATTCCAGTATGAAAGATTGAGTGTGTATAGATACGACAAAATAAACTGTGAAGAAAGGTAGAGATAAGTAAGGAAGCAACAAAACAAATCCGGTATGTGACATAGAAACAGCACTAGAGTAGAGGAAGAATGAAGTGCATCAGATCAGTATATTGTACCTAACTGGAACTAAACTCTAGCATTTGTAGATGCCTCTCATTAGTTCAAACACCTAGTTACCTTCTGTAAGTTTTGTAGATAGTGAGTCTCTTGTAGGCAGTGTGCCTCTTCTGAGCAGTGTGCTCAAGCAATGAGCCTTGATTGGCAAGTGCCATTTTGTACTTCCTATTCTTTTAATAGAGAATACAATCTTGGTTTAGTCACCCTGTGGTTTTTCCCTTAATAGGGTTTTCCATGTAAAAATCCTTGTGTTATGTGTGTTGATTTTATTTTTGCTCTCATGATTATATATGCTTATATGTTTTGATGCTGCACAAATTATAAAAGGAAAAGGAAAGTAAAGATAATAGAGATAACTGATTCACCCCCCCTCTTAGTTATCTACCTTGTTTCCAACAATTGGTATCAGAGCTATGTTCCTCTAAATAGAGCCTAACAGCTTGAGGAAGATCTGGGAATTTCAATGGACATGTATGGTATGAAGGAACAACTTCAGTCTACCCTAGATGATCTTGAACAATCCCACTCTAAAGTCAATAACTCAAGAGAAAGACTCAAACAAGCTGATGATTTCATAAATGAACTAAAAGAAAAATTGAGTATCTCTATGAAAAAGAGAAAGGAACTTCTTCAAAAATTAGTAGGTCAGAGTGAAGCCAATGATACTAATGAAGATCTGAATAAGAAAAATAAGCTATGTGAGAAGCTATCAAAAGAAGTCATTATGGTAAGGCATGAGATGGAATTAGGGATTATGAGATTCACCCAAGAAATTGAAGAGAAAAGGAAAATTGAAGATAATCTAAAACAATCCCTCAAGAAGAAGATAGAGGACTGCCACAAAATGGATAGAACAATTAGGCATCTTGAATTTGATCTTGAAGAAGCTAGAGATAATGAAGAACAACTTGAGAATTAGATAGACACTCTTAAACAAAATCTTTAAACAAAAAATGAATACAGAGAGAAATTTAAGACAAGCTCAGCCCAACTTGAAGTTCTTCTTGAAAGCCAAAAGAGGGTAGATGATAAGCGTGGTTTGGGATATGAGAAAGGTGAGAGCTCTAGATCCGGTTAGAAGAATTTTGGATCAGGAAATCAAAGAAACAGGCCTAGAAGACCTCTGGTAAGTCAACCAAATGCTCAAAGATATCCATCCTTCAATGGATACTGCTTCAATTGCAACAACTTTGGTCATAAAGCAACTCAGTACAAAAGGAGAATAAATCAGACTAATCCATCCTTCTCCAGACAATGTTTCAACTGCAAAAGGTATGGTCACAAATCTTATGAATGCAGAAATATGCAAATAAACAATTCATTCAATGGTAGATGCTTTGCATGCAATAGAATGGGACATATGGATAATCAGTGCAGATCAGGAGGATATTAGTCAAATATGCAAAGAAATGTTGTTTGTTACAATTGCAATAGATCCGGTCATATTACCAAATTCTGCAGAAGTAAAAATCAGGATAAAAAGGGTCTAATGCATCATAATAAAAAACAAGATAAGGGAAAAGGCAAAGTGAATGCAGATGAAGTTCAAAGGAAGATGAGCAAGATTTGGGTGAAGAAGAGTACAAAAAATGTTGGGGATGGATCCGCACTAGAATCCGATGCTGATATTCCTTTCGAAAACTAAACAGATGAGCTCTGGCTCAGGGGGAGTCACAAAGAAAAATAATTTCCCCCAACCAGTCAATTGGTGCCAAAATTTGGTACATGGAATGCTGCGGATTAAAGGGTTCTCAAAAAAATATCCAAATAACCCTCAGTAAAAATATGAAAGATTCACATGGAGTTTTGTAAGAGTTTAATCATCCAAGATTGATCTGGTTTGACAGCCATCTGATAAAGCAGGATTTTCATAGACAGATTCGGTATGATTCAAAATTGAAATATCTTGATCTGTGGATCCATGTTATGATTGGAGGAAAGAAGATACATTGTCAATCATCACTAAAAATGATTCTAAGTGCAACGCAGTGATTCAAAAAGATCTCTCTCAGAACAAGGCAACTGGATAACATAAGTTGTACATTTATTGCTAAAGGAAATTAGGGTTTGTGTAAGAATAAAAGGGTTCTTTCACTCATCATTTACACATTTGCATTCGAGAAAAAGAAAAGAAGAGCTCTGCATCAAGTTTCTACAACTCTCTCAAAGATCAACTGCAAAATCCAATTCAACCAGCGATTTGTTCCAGCTCTTATTTTGAACCCTACAGCATTAAAAAGGTACTTCCATTCTGAAAATCTCTCTCTGAATCTTTTGCAAAATGGCTACTCCAATGGTTGTTAAGATCACTGATAGGCTGTGCCCAAAATTCAACACCCCTATAAATCCCTAGAAGTTGATCCATTAGGCACTTTTTCTAGCATTCCGCATGGGGTATTGCATGTAGAAGGTGTTAGGGTCTACATCCATGCCAACATTGAGGAATTTGGAGAATCTAAGTTGATGGACATCTATCATAAACAATTAATAGATGAAAGTTTTGAACTCAAACCTCAATACAAGGCCCTCCAAGATAAGCACTTTGGACATTGCATCCACTTTCCCTATTTTGAAGAAGATGATTGGGTTCGGTATGTCCTTAGCAGAATTCATGATAATTTCATGTGGTTAATGAAGCCCTTCAAGATAACAAAAGATATCATTAAGGCAGTAACTAGACTGCACTCATCCGGTGGGTTACCTGCACTCAAATCTGTCAAGAACCAGATAGTAAGTGAAGCTACCAGATCTAAGTTTGACAAGAGAGAAATGACCATAGAAGACATCACAAATCTAGATGTCAAATTTGCCTCAATGATAATTGGGTATAAGATCTATCATTCTAGCAGGGAGAATTCTGTGTCTGGGATTGCAATATATACAGCATATCAGATGTTGAGGGAAAATACAAACTATGACCTATGTGATCTTCTTTTAAACCAACTGTTAGAAAACTTACAGAAGATCAAGAAGGATAAGAAGAACTCCTTCAAGTATGGTTGTTTAATACTATGCCTATTCTTCTACTACATGAATGAGCTACCCAGATCAAGTGGTTGGGTTTGGCAAAATGACAAATCAGTTGTAATACAGATTAGAGACTATATGTATGGACTTGGAGATGCTAAGGCTCAAAGTACATCAATCTGGGGATACTTTAATAACTTCCAAAGTATGATGCAATCCAGAGAAAGGACACCTCAATCCATAGTAGAAAAATACAAGGATACAGTGTGTTTTATGGTAGATACTAATCAATGCCTAATGGAGGTAGTTGAGCCCAAAACAGTTTGGATAATGCTAATGGGATATGAGATCGATGAGAAAATCTTGGAGCTGCATATTCAACACTTGTTAAGTCAGCCTAAAGGCCCTGAGGTAGAAAGGTTTGGAACCTTTCAAGAACTAAGTATAAAAATACATGTTGAGCTAAGACAACTAGAGATAAAGAGGAAAGTTAGAAAGGAAGTTGAGGAAATTGCCAAAAGATATGGCATATCAAAAGAGGTAGTAAATGCAAATAGAGAAAGAGTTAAAAGAGTTGAGAAAGACAAACAAGAAGTAGAGAAAGGAAGTGTTTCGGTACAAACCTCCTCCCGGACTAGATCCTCCAAAAGCTCTGCACCTGCCACTCCTAAGAGCTCAAGAGCCACCAAACCAAAAGTCAAGACATCCGGAAAGGGTGAAAAGAGAACAAAAACAAAAGCCACAAGGCCTTACACAAGTCACAAGGATGATGAAGAAATAGAGTCTGATGAGGAAGTTAAGAAAATGAAGAAGAAGAAAACATCCAGGGAATCCTCTGCCAGTAAAGACAAAGAAGAAAAGGTAGAAGAATTTGTTGAAAATCTCACTCTTTCCATTGATAATATCATCAAGGTAGTCACTATGGATGGGAATCTGCAACCAATAACATAATTCTATGATGAATATAGTGATACTGACAAAAGGATCTTGGAAGAAGCTACAGTCAGGTACCTGAATATTTATAATAAAGCATTCATTGAAATCATTTCATTAATTCCCAAAAGTCTAGAGAAGGTACTTGAACTTAGAAAAGAGAATGCAAAGGGAAAAGACCTAGAGATTCAAGAACAGATAGCAATTCAACTCCATCCTTCTATTACTCCAAAGCAAATGAACATGATCTTTAAGGACTGCAAGGATGAATTCCGAAGCAAAGCAAGAATGAATAAACTTATTCTTGGAGAAACTGACCAAGTAGCAAGAGAGACAAAAGACATCCTCTGAAATGCCTTCAAAAGATTCAATCTTCCTATTATAGAGGAAACAAAAGAAGAACCTTCCAACATGGATGTTGAAGGATTAAATGTAGCCAATGAAGAATCTTCTGATAAAACTATAGAAAGGTCAAAAGAGATAGGTGAAGAGAATACTAAGGACTTGGATTCCTCTGTTCTAGAAGAGGAAGTTCATGAAGTAGTAAATACAGGTAACATCTCTCCTCTGGATGCCACTACAGACATTCCAGATTTTGAAATTGAAGGAGAAGGAAGAAAAGAAGAAAAAGTGAGTCAAGAAGAGGAGGAAAAGGGAAAAGAAGAAGAACAAACAGAGAAGACCTTTGATGACAGTTCTGAGATTCCAAAAGAAAAGAAGACTCAATCTCTGGCAAGAGACACTGTAGAGGTAGTGAAGAAATTCTTGAACAAAGAGATGATGGAGATAGATGAACCTGAACTATTCCAAGGACCACTAAATTTTGATTCCCTCTCTCCGGTCCAGATAATGAAAATAGCATCTTTTGCCCAAGCTAAAGCAAAAGAAAAACTTCTAAAATCTCACATGGAAGACTATGAGCTGTTAGAGATTGCATCCAGGATGCTGGAGAAGATCATGCCATCCTTTCAAAAGGATCCTTCGGCCTCTCCATCTGGTAACTTGAAATCTCTGGTAAACTTTGTTAGCACTCATTTTGATTATTTAGAAAAATCAGCAAAAGAAAAGGTCTGGAAAGAGTTTTTGGGAAAAAGATTCATTGAAGTATAGGGACTCATTGCTAATGATAGGGCGACCCTAGATATTGGGATAAATGATCTTAAAGATGGTGGGGACATGTACAAATTTTGTCTATCTTGGTCTAATGTGACAGAGGATATTGAAAAGAAGGTGAAAGAATAAGAAGGTAAATTGTCAAGTTTATCTCAAAGTTTTGATCCCCTCACTACATCCATAATGAATCAAGAATGCCAAGCTATTGTCACTATAAATGAAATAAAGAGGCTGGACAAAGAAAAGAAGAATATAATAAATAGGATGAGTGAACTTAGAGCGATAATTATCCCTAAGTTAGAGGCAATGCATGAGGCCTTAATAGATGCTTAGACCATAGCCCGAACTAGTGATCCAACAGACTTAAGAAGAGCAGAAGCATATACATTTTTGTTGAGTGGTCACATCTCCATTTTTGACAAGATGAAACAGAGTTGGGCCACAAAGTTTGTACAGTTGAAGGCCACTTTTGTGGATATACTCAAGTATATGTAAGTATAACATGTATATACATACTTATGTGGCTATGTATAGGTTAATTTTTGCAAATTTTGTTGTGCGGATTCCACCCTTTGCCATTGATGTTAAGGGGGAGTGAGGAGCAGTGAAAAAGTGAAATCTAGCTAAGGGGGAGCTCTAGTAAAATAGTGCATAAGAAAGAGCATTAGCCAAGGGGGAGTTTGCTACGACACTTAGTCATTTTTCACTAAGTGTTGCCATCAATGCCAAAGGGGGAAATTCTTGGCAAGAGACGCTATGTCTCTTCATGAGTGTTGTCATTGATGGCAACAAAGTCTATCCCACACATCCGCAGCACATAGTATGCCTTTACTGGAAGTCAAATTGAAGAGTGTTTTGGTCCGGTGAATAAGAACAGAGCATGCAACAAGGTCTGACAATCAGGTCCGGATCTCTCAGATGGTGTAACTCAGCAAGTTGTGGAGTTGGACAAGTCAAGAGGAGTATCATGACTACTATATTCTAGAGATTGAGCCTCTAGTGATAAAACATGGAAAAGATATGAGCATCTGAGTGTTGGGTTCCAAACAGGCAGAGCAGACTGAGGAAGAACTGACCGACAAAGTATCAGACTTCAATCCAGATGAGTAATTGATGTTGATCAAGTTATTTCAGGGATCATACAATATTGGCTAACATGATTGATGACTTGAATGTCTATGATTTTGATAAGCATCACATATCAAGCATCGATTCAACTGGCAGATCAGTAATTTGTAAATATCTTGAGTATTCTGGTTGCCGACTAGAAAGTTGTTGAAATCCTTGGTGTGGATATATATACCAAATGGATTCCAGTATGAAAGAGTGAGTGTGTATAGATATGGCAAAATAAAGTGTGAAGAAAAGCAGAGAAAAGTAAGGAAGCAGTAAAACAAGTCCAGTATGTGACAGAGCAGCAGCACTAGAGCAGAGGAAGAATGAAGTGCATCAGATCAGTATATTGTGCCTAACCAGAATTGAACTCTAGCATTTGTAGATGCTTCTCATCAGTTCAAACACCTAGCTACCTTCTAAAGTTTTGTAGACAGTGAGTCTCTTGTAGGCAGTGTGCCTCTTGTGAGGAGTGTGCTCGAGCAGTGAGCCCTAATTGGCAAGTGCCATTTTGTACTTCCTATTCTTTTAATAGAGAATACAATCTTGGGTTAGTCTCCCCGTGGTTTTTCCCTTAACAGGGTTTTCCACGTAAAAATCCTTGTGTTATGTGTGTTGATTCTATTTCTTCTCTCATGATTATATATGCTTATATGTTTTTTTGCTGCACAAATTATAAAAGGAAAAATAAAGTAAAGATAATAGAGATAACTGATTCACCCCCCCTCTCAATTATCTACCTTGTTTCCAATAGATAGTCACCCTTTCTTGTCACACCATTTAGTTTATAACAAATGTTTAATCAAGGGTGCCTTTAAAATACTATAACATATCTCGGTATATGTAAATTATATAAAAACCATATATATATTTATCATCATCATCCTATATAAATTTTGTCAATTTGTCCAAAATCTCTCCTATCCCTTGATTTAGTTTTCTTTTAATCTCTCAATGGTTTGTATTTTTTTTGGATGATGGGTTTATTTCTATGTGGAGATTGGGGAACCCTTCTTCTGGGAATTCAAACTAGCTTATTTTGCCTTGCTGAACAAGGATAGTGGGGAATGGGTCATATTGATGTTTCTCCATACCAATGAAAATTGGTCACATAGGACAAGATACCAAGTAATCAAATGGGCGTATGCAGAAGATTTTTTGACATTTATTTTTTTGATTGGGATTTAATAAAATAATTGGTCCCAAACCCCAAGGAGGGAGAGTTAGGTTTTTGAGGGAAAAGAAAGAGAAAATGGAGAAAAGGAGGCTCTCTGAGGGAGCTGGGGGGCCGAGTTTTTCTTTGAGTGCAAAGGGAGTTTGAAGGGGAAAGAAGTGGGGAATGTTTACTATTGGGGGCACAGAGAGCATAGTTGGGGTCTTGCAGGGTGTGATGAGGGAGGCACAACCTCTGGCATGGGCACAGAAGAAACACAAGGAGAGATGAGGAAGGGGGCTCTCTCTGAGTGGTGGCAGATCCTTCAAGGGGGAGATGGCTCCTCTATTTTGGAGTATGTGTGCATAAGGGAAGGGCAGAACTAGAGTCTGGCAAAGTGGGGATAATGAGATGGATGCTGGGTTAAGTGTCCATGAAGAGGGAAAGGTTTTCCTCTAATTTTTTTCATGCTCTCAATAATGTTAATTTTGTAGCTTTTCTATTTCAATGAAGGGAAGAAAAACAATCTTAAATAATATTCTTGTGGTCTTTTTTTTTGTAACTACCGTATACCCATTGATCTAGGAGTTCCAAGAATGAAACAAACAAAAAGATTTGTTGTTGCTTTTAAATGTCAAATCCTCTTCAAGTTCCTTTACTTCACTGAACTCTACCATACTAGTTATTTCTACCTTTAGCCATAGTTCTTTTCTATCACTTAGTGATAGTCTATTTTTACAATCTATCAAGGTAATTATCAAATTTTACCACACCCATTATTCCACCTTTCCCTATACTTCTTCACTATCACTAAGTGACAGTTTAGTTTCAAATCTATATTATAGCCTGTAAGATTTTGTGGGAACCTTTGTTCAGAATGGTGACTTTGTCCACATTTAGTCATTGTAGGGGTTGTTCATAGCTTTACACCTACTAGTTGCAATACTTCTTTTACATTTTTTTTTGGAAATCTGGCTTTACAGTTGTCAGTAACATTTGTTTAAAAGTTTTAAGACTTTTTTTAGCATTTACCTTGAAGCATTTGGTCAACAGTTAATGTACCTTGTGCATGGTTTTGCATTTTTACATATATGTTTATTGGGCAATTAAAATGACAATATCTTTCAATTCCTCTATCCTTGATGTGTTTATAGGAATGCTTGATTGTGGAGTAGGGAATTCCATTAGTCGGGTTAGTGTCCCTTTTGTAAAGGTTGTTTTTTATTATTATTTAAAAAGGTCTTGTCTTAAGATTTAGTTTTAGTCTTATTCATGAGTGACAATGTTTAATTATATTTATGTAAATTCATAATTTCCCCCTTAGGGATGTGAGAGTCATGGGTCCACGACTTCATTATATATTTTTTAAAACCATCTATGCTTAGTTTAACTTTTTATCAAGCTAGATTTAGGTCAAACTAGAAACTTGGAGTTTGGAAAACATGTAGCTGGTCTTACATTGGGGTATGGGTTAAGGGACAAAAATCCATGTGCTCATTGTTCCATTTGGATGTTCTTTGATTTTGTTGATTCAGTGATATCATAATTAAATTTATGTGAACTATCGCTTCTTGGTGAATCTTGGAAACTTCATGTATTGTGAAATTATATTTGTATCCTTTATGATGAGTAAAAAGTCCCTTATTTTTTTTAAAATGAGAGACCCCTTCTATGTATTACCATTCCATTTCACTGCCCTACATATGTTTATTCGACAGGATGATGTCATACTTTACTTTTGTGGTTATATCATGTTAGTGGAATAATTGATTAGCATGCATTAATGAGACGAATGTATTATGGCTTAGGAGTCGACCCTTTCTCCTTAGTTTGCATTTTAACAAATGAATAGTGTGCTTGTATAGAGAGATTTTATGTTTTGAAATTTAAATATATTGGTGTTCTTCGTATTTACCCTTTACCTTCTCTTGCTTGTTTGGGCCAAGAGTTTCCTTGGTGAGATATGCTTTGGGAATTTGTTTTGTGTGTTTTTGAGTATTGAGTTCCTCAAGTTCCAACGATCACCCTTGGTGATGTGTTTGGCTGAGCGTATGTCTCATGGTTAGTATTTGTGGTTAGTTTTGGGGATTTCTTGAGACCTTGTTATGTGTGAGTTTGACCATGTCTGTGGTGGTTCCATGATCTCCTCTCTTTGTAGCTCAAGGGTTGCCTAGGGCACAATAGACATTTAGTGCACTTGATGATGGCAATATGGTTGGGAGGTGGGCAACATCCCCCATTGGTCTCCATTCAGATGACCTTTTGATGAATTGGCAAGATCCTTGTGTTATACCACTATGATGTAATCATGTTGATCTTTGTGCCGTAGGGCACCTTGATTGTTATTATTTTTATGTTGTATTAATATTACTCTTGTAATTTAATCTTTGAAGCGTGATCCTCCCATGTTTGGGAAGAAGCCTTCACCTTGTAAATTGAAATTTATTTGGTTGAAGGATTTAGCATGGTAAATGACCTTAGTTTTTCCTTATTGTTTAATATGTTTGTCAAGATCCGTGTACTTCATTAATGATGTTGTGGTTTGTGATTAGTGATAGATTCAAAGCATTTTGGCTAGATTTTTTCATAATTCTCTTGTGAATTTGAATGATTAAAATTGTATATTACCTCCTTTGGTGTTTAAAAGAAAGTATGTAATGCTGGTGGAAACTTGACCCTTGTCATTCTCATAATGTTCTTGTATGATAGATTGAACAAAATTTGTGTCTCACCTACTTTTGAATATTTTATCCTATCTAGAGTTGAAATTATGTTGGAATTACTGCTTTTTGTATTGATGTCTGTTTTTGACATTTTATGTTGGTTTTCCTTGGTTGGTGCCACCTAACAAGGTGTCATGGATGTCTCATCCTGCACCTTGTTTGCCTTCCCTGCCTTGGTGTGATGAGGTTTTAGGGACAGGTGGAAATTTTTTTGGTTGTTCATGTCATGACCACATGGCAAATGTGGACATGATATGTGGTTTGTTGTGTCATGACCACACGATAAAAGTGGGCATGACAGATACAAGGCTAACCAATGTAGATCAAGGATGAATGGAAGGAAAAATGGTCAAAGAAATGTTGTATGCTTCAATTGCAACAAGCTTGGACATATTGCAAGATTCTACAGAAGTAAGAATATGAAGAAGGATATCTAGGCAGAGATGAAGAAATTGGTACAAAAGGTAGATCTGGTAAAAATCAAGAAAGAGATGAACAAGATTTGGGTTAAGAAGGAAGTACATGAAGTCAAGAATGAGTCTGCACTAGACTTTGGTGTAGGTACTTCCTTCAAGAAGTAAATTTGGAGCTCTAGGTCAGGGGGAGCTTAAATGAAAAATCCTATTCCCCTATCCAGAAAAGTGGTGCTGACATTCAATGTAGAGGTATAAGCTAGAAAACAAGATAATAGAGCTTTTGAAGAAGATTTCAGTAGAAAAGAATCTAATGCAATGGATTGCAGAACAATTTAGATCAACTATGGATGGCAGAGTAAGAGTTTGACATCTTTTTAAATCAACATTTATGACGATTAGGTTTTGATGAAAAAGGGTTAAAAGGGAATTCATTTGAAAGGAAATCACATTGCATTCAAATCCTTAAGTGTCTAAGGAGATCTGAGAAGCAAAACTTAGGCAAACCCAAGTATTCAGCGATTGGTACGAAGAAACCCTAACCAAAAAAAAAAGGTATTTACATCTCTCTCTTGAAAAATTTCTATGTTGAGTCAGTAAAGATGTCTACTCCTCAAGTAATAGAGATTATTGAGAGGCCCCAACCCAAATTCTAGAAACACCCATTCAAATCCCTAGAAACCAATCTAGATGGTGCATTTTCTGAGGTTCCACGTGGGGTTATGTACATAGAAGACATTAGAGCATACATACATGCAAACTTGGAAGAATATGATCATATCAAGTTAGGTCAAATATACTTGGATGGGTTGACAAATGATAATTTTGAATTGAAAGAAGAATATAGTGCTCTGCATGAGAAGAATTTGGATACCTAGTTGGATTTTCCAATATTCTTGGATGATGCTTGGGTTAGGTATATTTTGAGCAAGATTCATGATGAGTTATTTTGGCTTAATGTCCTTATATGATAATAAAGGATTTCATTAAGATAGTCACTGGCATGTGTTCCACTGGAATAGTTTCGATATTAAAGTCTGTGAAGAATAACACTGTGATGCAATTGACCAATGCCAAGTTTGACAAAAGGGCACTAACAGTGAATGAAATTAAAAATATGACAGTAAGGTTTGCCTCAATGGTGATTGGTTATAACATCTACTTCTTCAACAGGGAGAATTCAGTCTCAGCAACTGCTATACACATAGCATATGAAATGGTAAAGAACAATGCAGACTATGATCTATGTGAATTTCTTTGGCAACAATTATTGGAGAATTTGAAAAGGACAAAAGACACAAAATACTTCTTCAAGTATGGAAATATAATCATTTGTCTATTCTTCTATTTTCTAAAGGAGTTACCAGGTATGGACAATATTGGTTGACTTGATCACTCACTAGTAGCAGTATAGATTAGAAATGATCTACATAGTTTAGGAAATGTTGATAAACAAAATGCAACATTATGTGTTTATTTCAAGAATTTCCAAAAGAAAATGTAGGTTAGGGCTAGGATCCCTGAAAAGGTTGTGAATAAATATGAAAAGGACATTGTATTTATGGTGGACAAAGATAAATGCCTTATGGAGGCTATAGAACCCAGAACTGTGTGGGTCCCAACCATGGGATATGAAGTCACAGAGGACATCCTAACTAGTTTTGCAGACCTGATGTTGAGCAAACCAAAAGATCCTAAGGAGGAAAGATTTGGAAAATTTGAAAAATTATCTCTGAAAGTCCATTTGCAACTAAAACAACCTGAAATCAAGAGGAATACAAGAAAGTGGGCAACTAAGTTTGTTAAAAGAAAAGGATTTATAGATGAACAAATAAATGAAGCAAGAGCCAAGGTAGAGGCATCCAAGGCTACAAGTGCTCTGGAAGGACAAACATCAAAAGCTCTAATGAATAAAGAAGAGAAATCTAAGAAACAAAAGCCTACCTATAGCTCTGGAAGGAGAACAAGAGTTGTATACACCTAAAAATGACATGACTCTACTTAAATAAATATTTTAAATATTTATTTCACCTTCATATTCCTCTATCAATAAATAAATAAATTTATTTATTTATTTGATTCACCTCCTCCCATTTAATTAAATAAATTACATTTATTTAATTAATTAATCTACATCAACTTTATTCTTCTAAAATAATTAAATAATTTTAATTATTTAATTAAATCTTTTATTCTTCCAAATTTAAATAAAATGCAATTTTATTTAAATTAAATCTAAAATCTCCAACAATAAAATATAATTAAATATTTTATTTATTCTTCCCAATTATCTACAAGTAATTAAATAAATCTATTTATTTAATTATGCTTTCTTATCTTCTAAAAAATCTTTAATATCTTCTAAAAATAAATTCTTCTTGTCATGCAAAAAGCAAAAGCCGAGTTAACTGATTTAAAGCAAATCTGTTTCATCAACAAAGCTCTTAAATGAGAAAAATATATTCTAATTTAAGAAATCAAAAATCATCCTCATCAAGAAAGCAGTTAACTCAACAAAGCTTCTTTTTGAATGACACATGTCCTTCTACTATTCACGCACATTCTCTCGAACATCCTCCTCCGTTGATCTTCTTATTTCTTCTCAACCATTGATCTTCTCTCATACAACTCTATAAATAAAACCCTCTTCTTCTATCATATCATATCCATCATTCAAGTAAACTTATGCTGTAGAAACCATAGCACGCCATTGGCACCCCCACTATCATCATTACATCTATCCATCCACTTCATAGTGTGTTGAAGCTCATCTTTATCACACCAAGTATTAGAGCCATTTCTCCTTGTCATCTTGAGGAATCGAAACAAGGAAGCAAGCTTCCCAGGGGCCATTTTCATCACTGAAAGATCAAGAAAGAACAGGTGAGCAATAGAAGTCGAAAGGTAAAATGTTGTAAGTATCATTGTTTCTTATTTTAAATCTCCTTTTATCTTCATATTCCATTGATGTTTGGGTTTTTATTATTCATTTGATTATTCCCATTTTTACCATTACATTTCTGGCACCCACCGTGGGGCTCTTGCCCGTAATCTAACCAAAAATTTGAGTTTCAAGTGACAGGTTCCATACAGGTTTCCATACAGGCTTCTGGCAGGTTCAATCAGTGCATCTGAGCAATCTCGTGGTGCATCTACAACCTGTTCTGGTGCATACATCCTCCAAACTGGTGCATCTGATCACTATTCCAGCGCTTTTACAACTACGGTGCATACATCCCCTGTTCTGGTGCTTTTACCTCCTATTCCGATGCCTGCGTAATTCCGGCGCATGCACCCTCTGACACGACACTTTTATACTATTTTACGGTGCATTTGTTAAATTAACACATTTGTATCATCTTCCTGCACTTTTGGTACCTATCTTAGTGCATCTGTAAAAATGACACTTACAGCCTCTATTTCTACGCATTCAAACTGTATAGTGGCACTTTTGATTTCTCACTGTGGTTTTTAGGATTTATTTTGGATTTTTCTGATTAATGCTAACACTTGTTTTGTAAGATTAGGAGCTGGATAGATCATTTAGCTGCATTAATTAATTCACTTAGATTAATTAGAGGAAAAAGTAATAAAAAATGCATGCATGCAACTCTCACATAGTTCTTAACTAGGAGGATAGTAACGGAACCACTGCTATCTTTGCATATTGCTATATGTCTTAGTTAGAACATTGCTATCTCATAAACGGGAATGAACATTGCTATCTTTTAAACACTTCAAAGTTAACAAATGTGTAAGTGCCCAAGTAGATAGCACATTTAGTTTTTCTCCTTTTAACTAGGTTTGGATTAACCATTGTCTTCTGTGACTATTGAATGACAATAGGCTTATGCTCTCCCCTTTACTGGGTGACCAGAATGCCAGACTTGTTATTCCCTTTGTATGACCTTTAGACGGGCCTACCCTTGGATGCCCGCCTGTCCAAGTGGGAATGACCTTGAGTGGAAACAGGCGAAAGCCAAGCCCTACCGATCCACTTTAAATAAACTATGCTTGAGATGAAAGTTTCTTGCAATGAGTGCTGTTGTGTTACACCGACGACTAACCTCCCCCAAAACTCTCCAAGGCGTAACCCTTGGAGGCTAGGAGACCCCTTAACAGAGAGTAGTGCCACCGCATGTGTAACCACTCGAACGGTTGCCTTGACTACTTAGCCACTTGTTTAGTATACCAAAAACCCCTATTTGTTGACACAAAAGGCAGAGCCTATGAAGCAGCCCTGATTCATGTGATTCTTAGTAGAGGTAGCAGGGACAATCCTAAGGTTCAGTGGGGGTATGAGCCTAAGGAAACCCGGATCTAGTATGCGTGAGAAGTGAGTGCCATGGAGAGGAGCCAGTGCTACCAGATCCTGGAACTACACGCTTTGAATATGCGCAGCCAGGGGATTCACCAAATACTGTCCTATCTAGCCTAGGTTGTACTTATTTTTGTGTCAAAAAGTCCAAAAATACAAAAAAATAACAAAGGATAAAAATCATGAAAACTTCTATGCACTTCTGTGTCTTTTTCCATAAATTGAAAATCAAAATTCTCAAAAAGACCAAGTTTTCAAACCAAAAATAGAATTTTTTTGAAAAACATGCCCAAAACTCTGAAAAACCAAGCTAAAAACCAGAACGGTGCTTTTGCTGCAACCTGCAACACATTTGATTAGACTTGCAGTGTATTTTCTATCTATTGCAGCACATTTAAAAATTACCAGAGTTGTGCATTTGCTTCAACCTATGGAGCATTTACACTCTATTGCAGCGCATTTACTGTTGCGCATCCAAAATAGTGAGCTATTCTGTACCTTCCAAGAATTTTTTTTTCAACTTTTCAAAATCCATTTCAAACCTTTCTCAGTTGATCCAAAATATGATTAGAATCATGCAAGTCAACCATTTTGCTCTTCTTCTACACCATAGCTTCTTTTCCCACACTTTTTCATCCAAAAATCTCGCAAAATTCTTCCAAAGTCCAACAAGGTTAGAACCAAGCTATTCTTGATCGCATCAAAACCTCAAACAAACCTAGTGAGTCTCCACTATCAAGGATCACTTATCCTTTTCTCTCAGAACTCCTCTAGTGGATTGTGCAAGACTAGTCTACATCAAGTAAACAGATTTCTATCATCCTTACTTTGACTATCATTTTGTTCACCCAACTTGTTTGACACCAACTAGATCTAAGAAGAACCTTGCTCAAATCTTGTCACATTCTAGCACATTTGCTCAAATCTTTCAAACTCATATCATCCCATCTCTTGTCACCTTGCATGGTCTTAACGAGGTCACAAAAACAAAAATAGATTGAAATGGCTGAGAAAACTATTCCTAACACTCACAAAAGTGATGAGGAAATTTCTATGGAAGAAGTCATCCACACACAACAAGACCGAAGATTTCAACGCCTAATGGATAAGGTACTTGCTCAAGACCCTACCAAATTTTTTCTACACCTAGCACATCTAGGAGTCAAGATCCCTAAATATTTTGACGTAGAGGCTCTAAAAGAACTTGAGGAAGAAAGAAACCCTGAGGGAAGCACACATGAGGAAATACCCATAGACAAAAGCAAAGCAACCATTGATTCCATGGATACCTTAAGCTTAATGACCCAATAGATCCAAGCTTTACAACAACAATTCATAGACATGCAAACAGGAGCATCAACTAAGAATTACTCCCTAGAGAATATTTCACCATATCCTTTTGATAGAACCTTGAACATAATACCTTTCCCCTCTAAATTTGAGGTACCTAAATTTGAAAAATATCGAGGAAAGGGTGATCCAAGGGACCACATTAGGGAATTCAATGCTACTTGTCTTGAAGTCGCACACAATGATACTTACCTTATGCAGTTATTTCCACAAAGCTTAGGAGGACAAGCCATGGAGTGGTTTTCGAGACTACGACTCGACATTAGAACATTTAACGAACTTGTGGACAAATTGTCACCTACTTCTCCTATAATATTGAGCATGACACCTCAATCTTAGATCTTTGTAACACCAAATAAAAAGGTGGAGAATCTTTCGCCACCTTCCTACAAAGATGGAGATAGTTGGCAAGTAAGTGCCCACACCAAATATCTAAAAAACAAATGCTGGAAATGTTTGTCCATAACTTGCAAACTGACCTAAGCTATTAGATACAAATCTAATGTCCTACTTCCTTTAGTAAGGTCATTGAGATGGGTCTAATCATCAAAAAAGATTTAATCGCAGAGGGTCAAATAAAGCTTTATAAGGACACTCCTAGTACCAACACCAACGTCGATAAACCAAGATTCTAGACAAAGAACAAAAACATTGTGAACGATGGGGTGGTAGATGCCAAGAATGTGGCACCAAAACAACCAATCTTCAATTTATTGACTCCTCAAAACAACTCCTCACAAAACAAACCAAGAAACATTGAATCACGATTTACAAATTTTCAACCTAGGAGAAAATTCACACCTTTGGGAGAATCATTGGAAACCACCCTAGGGAAGTTAGTCACAAGTAATATCATAACACTTCCAACTGTGCGGGAGTATGAACCAAAAGTCAAACCTCCTTGGTGGAATGACAATGACTTCTGTGAGTTCCACTTAAACAGGGGGCACAAAACCAACGACTGCATTGCGCTCAAGCACACTATCCAAGACTTGATCGAACGAAACAAAGTGTCACTTGAAGGACATACCTGTAATAGTGATCATCGGGCATTCAAGGATCCTCTTCCCAACTATGAGCAAGGAGGACATTCCAACCAAAACAACAGTGGATCTAACAATGCAAATTACACAAACATCAGCTTTGACTATGTTGTTAACCATATTTCAGAAAGTGATTCATGCATCAATGTGATCACTATAAATAAAGATCTGGATTGCAATGTTACTACCCACAGTAATAGAGTCACTCTTAGAGGAGCCTCCACCCCTTCAATTAATCAGTACAGTATCTTGGATCAGCTACGTAAGACACCTGCACATATCTCCATTCTGGAACTTCTGCGTCTGTCTCTATCTCGTAGGGCCATACTTGACAAAGCTTTAGCGGAAGCCTCCATCCCAATGAACCTCACTGAAGAATAGTTTCAAACCATGGTAGCTCACATTACCTCACCTCATTCCCTATCATTCACTAAAAATGATGATATGTCAATCACCCAACCCCATAACACCTCTCTTCATATTGAAGCCTTCATACACAAACACAAGATAAAAAGGGTCCTAATCGATGGAGGAGCTGGTTTGAATATTTGCACCTTGAAATCTAATCCTTACATTGGGGTTTACAGAGAAAGCTATAGATCCAAAAAAGAAAATGACTATCAAAGCCTACGATGAGGAGGAGAGAACTTCCAAGGGAATTGTTACTTTACCAATCAAAGTGGGACCTATAGTAAAAAGATGTGGCTTGCCAAGTCCTTAATATGGAGCTAGCATATAACATTCTTCTTGGGAGACCATGGATACATGCTCTGAAAGTAGTGCCATCAACATACCATCAATGTATTAAATTCCCCTATGAAGGTCAAGAGGTCACCATCCAAGGTGACCCCAATCCATTTTAGTATTGCAACTCCATTCAATCTAAACCTAAAGTTGTGATCCCTAACAACCATGCCTCTGCTTCATCTTCATCTCGTGTTGACCCAGCTACACTTGCTTCCTCTTCAAAGGCGTCCCAACCTAACCTTAGACTCAAAGATAAGGGTTTGGGTGAGTACACAATCTCCCAATCCCTTTGTTTGGCACAACTCCCCTATCTCCTAGATCATATGGAAGACCTACTCTGAACAAATCAAAAGTAGATAAAACTACCAAGGGTCCATTTGTCAAATGGGGAAGCCTCAAAGATGAGAGTGATGGGAAAGATATCCTACAATGGTTATATAAGGATGAAGGCAGTTTATCAACACAACAAGACCATCACACCATACAAACTGAACAATATGGTCAAGGATTCCAAATGCTACAAAGAATGGGATACGAAGGACATGGTCCACTCAGTTCAAGAAAAGATGGTATCAATGAACCCATCCAACCTCATACCTTGATAGCCTAAGACACTACAGGGCTAGGCTACACTAGCACATCAAGAACCAATAGAGAAAATAAGAATAAAGGCAAACAACCAGAAACATCTACTAGTAATCTGGGTGATCAAATTCAGCAACTGCAATTGGGGAGTGAGATTGATTCCAATGAATACGAGTAGGATAGTCTCTCAGAGCTATCTTGTGATGAAAAAGATATCAATGTTGTCCATGAGTATGACCCAACCCATGCAAATGAGAGATAAAGTCCAAGGGCTATACTGCTAGAGTTCGATACACATAATAATGATAGTGAAAGTCGTGAGGAAAGAATGATACCCCCTTGATGGATCCGCTAATAGAGACTACCATCGTAAACTTTGTGTGATAAGTGAAAACAAAATGAAGATAAATACATAAATCAAATGCAAAATACACAAGATTGTACCTTCATAAATGAACTCACAAATCCAAGCGGGAAGGAGTTGTACCCGATTAGTCTCCTCAAATTTTACCCATGATTAGAATGACTAATGTGGATTGCTCAAGGCTTTTCAACAAAAATGTAGATGAGAGACAAGTAGATTCAGATAGATTAGATGGAGATGAGGGATAATTTTGGCATTATGATGTTAGGATGAGAGGATTGTGGAGATATTTTGGTAGAGGTTTGATGCATGAAGAAGTCTCTCTCAAATGGCTTGGAGAGGGTCTCATTTATAGATTTTCTGAAAGGAGGATGGAGGGTGAGGATTGAAAGATGAGATCAAGGGCTAGGAATAAAAGTAAATCTTTTATTCATTTTGGGAAAAGGGGTGATAAATGAGGTATGGGTGTGAAATAATGTGAAATGAATTAAAAATTCATTTGGAGAATGGGAAATGAATTAAGAATTCATTTGGGGATAAGAGATAATGAATGAGGATGGGTGAGGTAAGGGGTGTGTAAGAGAAGTAAATGTGATGTGTGATTTATTTCAATTTTTAATTTGAGGGATGTGGGGAAGGGTGTTAAACTAGGTTTGACCACCCAAATGAGAGGTTAGGACTAATTAAACAGAGGTTTTGCTTAATTGATCCTAGGGCTAGGATGAGGTAGGCTAGGGTAGGTTAGGGTAGGTCAATTAGTAGGCTAGATCAATTAGATAACCATGATTTATCTAATTAATGAGGATTAGGGAAAAAGAGAATTGAACCAAATAAATATTGGGAATATTTATTTGATTAATGAGGGATAGTGTTGTAAGGTCTTAGTGATAAATTAAGTGAGTTAATTGATCACAAGGGATAGACAGATGGTTAGGGATAACTTAATTAAATAAAATGAATTTATTTAATTAATAGGAAGGATAAATTAGTGTCAAGACATGGGAAATTGTTTTGCGAAGCAAGCCAATTTTAGGTGTCTACATTTGCCTCTCTTTGAAATGGTGTTGTGGCTAAGTAACATCATTTCAAAGAAGTTAGAACATAGAGTTGGATTGGATAGAAAAAATATTTTGGCTTAGAAGAATAGGGTAAGGTTTGGGGATAATGGTAAGGATGATGCCCCCTCGAGAGGATAGGCGGGTTGCAAGAACACGGTTGTGCTCTCGAAATGGATGGAAGAGATTGGTTGAAGTGGTTGGAGGATAAGTGGTGAGATGAAAGGATGATGATGGTGGGAAATTGATTGGTGGATGACCATTGTGTTGAAAAATGATTTAGAGTAATCCTAGGTTTGATATAGCAAAGTGGATATGTTTTCACCAAGGTATAGAAGACCAGGGTGATGATGTTTATCCAACATTTGCATGGACTGGACACACAAACAAAAGGATGATCTCATGCATGCCCAAGATAGTACAACCTTGTCTTGACGAGGGAAGGGGACTCATAGCATAAGCGCTTAATACACAAAAGGTATGATGAACCTTAGATGCACAAGGAGATCAATATGCTAAAACTGACCCTATGATCAACAAGATATGAATACTAGCTTGGAGTAATGAAATCATCCCACAAGCACAACATACAAAAGCAAGACTATGCCCCATTCTAGATGTTTTCGCCACATACCATGATATAGTGAAATCAAGGTAGCTTTGATGTGATCTTTGAATAGGACAAAAGATAAAAATCAAAAACAAAAAGACCAACGAACCAAAACAAATAGCCATTGTCTCTCTTGCCAAGATGGATGATGATTTGATAGATTCTGCCTATTGTAGGAAAGATATATCCTAAGGCAAGAATTGGTTGATGATTGGATCATGTTTTGTTGATGTTGTAAGATTGGCTCAAGATATGATGGTGACAAGTTGTGGTTGATGTTGATTTGATAGTTGATGATTTTGATAAAGGGACAATGCTTTGATAGGTGATGCAATGCTTGGATCTAGTGTAAGCTCAATGGGTTGGATGGGTGTATCTTATGTACCTGAGTATTGGAAACATCCTACGTATTCTAGATTGCCTACATACCTGTATCCACGGGATCAAGGCACATTAAGATGCAGGTGATTATGATATGTAGTTCTGATTTGTGATGATGATGTGAGATGATGATAGATGTGATGATGTTGGAAGATGATGAGATGAATTATTTTTGGAATTTTGTGTGTTTTCTATTGTTTTTGTATTTTTTGATTTTTTTATTTTGTCATGTTTTTGGATTTTTTTGATTTTGTGATGTTTTTGGATTTTTGATTTTGGAAAAGGAATGGTTTATTATGATGGTTGCATTGGCTTTCATGTCGATAACCTTTATGCTAGATACCAATGACAAGGAACACCAAGTCTAGAGGTGAATGTGATGGGGTTGGATAGGGGGGTTGGTGATAAAAGGATAATGGATAGGAAATTTGTGGTAGAGGAATGGACAAGCGATAGGGATGCATGTTAGATAGATGGAAGAGAGATGGGGATAAGGATTTACTCCAAGGGCTAGGTTGCAAGGAATAATATGCCCCAATGCTTAGAAATTTGCATGATGGGTTCATGTTTGAATGGATGGAAGATATACTTACAAAGGGAGTATGCCAAGAGGTTTCCAAAGCATGTTGTTGATATTTTGCCCTTTGTCTTCATCAAGATCTAAGGTGGAGATAGGAAAAGCAAGATATAATCGATAGGATGGATGGGAAATGATAGGATAAAGATACATGGATAGGATATGCAAAATGATGTTATGGAGTGGAGATTAGATGGTTTTGCCCCCAAGTGTAGGGATGCAAAATGGACGGAGAAGGGGTTACGCATGACGCCCATAAGGGGTTTTCATCAAGGTACTTGCCTAAGGCACCACAAGGAGTGGTTTTCACCATTAGGTGGATTTTTTTTTTCTTTACTTTTTTCTTGATTTTTTTATTTTTTTGCTTTTTTGATGGAATGGGGACTTGAGCATCTGTTTCCATAGCATGGAGAAGATGGTCCCATGTTGGATAGCATTTTGGATAATGATTGCATAGGTGTTGGTAGATAGGAGAAGAGGGAATGGATGGTGGATAATGGATTATGATGTGGATTATGCAAAAGCATGGACCATAGGAATGTGATGGGGAAGATATGTAGGATAGATGGGGGTATGTAGGAATGTTAAGTGGTGGAGGGGAACCAAGATCAATGGTTACACACACCGTGATGTATTTGGAAGCTTGTACTTTGGATGTGGAGTTGGGAGTAATGGGGACCGGGATGGGGGATTTTTGTATGATCGATTTGGGGTTTTAGGGACCCAAATAGACTTAGGATTTATGGGATTTTTAGATGTGGAGAAAGATGTTTGGGAGTTTGGAGTGGATTGGGATGTAGATGCCTCATTTGTTTTGATTGATCTTTGCTTAGGGACCCACACCATTTTTGCTTTTGCTTTTTCTTGTAATGGTGTGGGCTTTGATAGCCTTTTGGATTTTTCATTTTGATTGGAAGGGATAATATCTTTAGGCTTTTGTGCTTTATGCATTGAGGCATTCAAATTATTACTTTTGAATCCCATGGATTTGGGGGAAGCTTCATGTTTGAAAGATGTGTGTTTTTGTTGGTCTTGATTGGGGATTTTAGGGGGTTTATGGGTGGAGAAATTAAAAGTGGGTTTATGGATAAATGGATGAGGAGATTTGAGGATCGGGATATTAGGAGTTGGTAGGAGTGGAGGTAAAGTGGATTTGATAGAGATATTTGGAGTTGGAAGTAGTGGAGGTAATTTTGATGGAGGAAGATGGATGGTCACATGCTTTTGCAAATGATAGGATGATGGAGGAGGGATGGCAACATATGTTTTTGGAGTGTGATGTGATGCCCCATGTTTGGGATTGGATGAATGGATTTTGGAAGATGTATGGGTTGTACCAACATATTCATTTTGTTTGTCTTGGGATGTATAGCCGAGGCCATGCGAGGATGGATGGAATGTGGTGTGGATGGGCTCCAAGATGCCTTGCTCATGAAGGCCTTAGTCTTTGCCTTGATAGTTCATGTGTTGGAGTATGCGACATGCAATGGGATGTTTGGTCCTTTGGAAACAAGACGTGAGTCCATTATTTGTTGGAGAAAGATAGGTGGTGGATGGAAGTTGTTCACCTCTTACAAGGGAGTCACCACAGATGAAAGTGATTTGTCCACGTGGATAAGGAGATTGATTTTGGATGGGATTGGTAGATGGTGTGGGAGAAGATGGTGTGAGATCAATAAGTTGATCAATAGATAGTAGGGGATATGGGATGGGATTAGATGGGATGGTGAGATCTTGATTAGGAGAATGGGTTGATGTTTCAACATGCTTTGGATTTGATTCTTTACATAGCTCATGTGTTTGGATAGAAGTGGGAGTGACTCAGATAGATGTGGTAGGTGCTTGACTTATGGGTTCTTGAACATGGTTGCATGATGGTTCTCGAGTTATGATAGGAGATTGATGAAGAGGTTTGGTGGATGTTGGTTTGCATGAGGATGTTTGATTCCTTGCTAATAGGCAATGGATGGCATCCTTCATGAGTGTATGGGTTGAAGAGCAATATATTGGATGGATAATGATAGTGGTTGGTGTAGGATTAGGATGGGGATTGGATAGGTGGGTGATAGGATTAGGTAATGATGGTTCTTGGATGCGTTCAAGGATAGGTGTTGGACTAGATGGTGGTGTTGGAGGGGTGTAGGATTTGGGGGATTCCTTTTCTTTGCTTTCATTTTTAGGTGATGTTCTTTGGAGCAAATCCCTCAAGGATTCATTGGATGTCATGGTGTTAGGATTTGGAAGATTTGATGGTGGATCATATGGTGGATGGGTGATAGGGATTGGTGGATTGGGAGATACATAAGGTGATGGATTAAGGTTGATAAGGTTGGATGGATATTGTGATGGGGGGATTGGAGGATGGGATTAGGAGATGGGGGATTTGGTTGTTGATATGAGGTTTGGATTTTGGATATAAGGTGTGTTAGATTGGTGCTCCCTTAATCAAAGTTAGCATGACAAAGGTTGGGGGATGGATAAGTTGGAGAGATTGGTTGATTGGATAAGTATGATGGCATGGATGTGTAAAGGGATGGTGAATGATATGAGGGTAAAGATTGATATGATGAAGGTTGATATGATGGAAGTTGGTATGAGGTTGAAGGTTGATATGAGGATGATGGAGGTTGATATGATGGAAGTTGATATGATGAAGGTTGATGTGAGGATGATGGAGGTTGATATGAGGATGATGGAGGTTGATATGATGAAGGTTGATGGGAGGTTGATGGTGTGGATATGTAAGATGTAGGTTGGTATGAAGGTTGAAAGAATGATGATAGATATGATGTGGATGGAGATGATGTGTAGGGTGTTTGTTGATATGATGGAGGTTGGTATGAGGTCCATGGTGTGGATATGTAAGATGTTGAAGGTTGATATGATGAGGGTTGATATGATGAAGATGGGGTAGGGGTTTGGGATTCTCCAATGATGAGGTGTGCTAAGGGTATATCTTTAATGTCATTTTTGAATTGTTCCTTAGCATTAGTATCCATGTTCTCATAGACTTTTCTAAGTCTTTGTAATTGTTGTATTGATTCATAAAGATCCATTCTGTGGGAGATAGTATGGGATGATGGGGGATGATGGATGATTGTGATGTTGGGGATCAAAATTTCAAGACCTTAAGATGATTTGATTTGATTTGTTTTTTGTTGGATGGTTCTCTATGCTTAAGATAGACTAATGATCTTAAGCAAGAGGGTTGATTGGGTTGATTTGATTAGGTGATCAATTAAGGTCTTGATTTTTTATTAGGTTGATTTGGATTTGGAGTTTGATAATGATGTTGAGGGATTTTGATAATGATGTGGATAGTTTTGGTTGGGATTTTGGATGAGAGGATTGATGGAGGATGAAGGAGACTAGGTCCTTAACCAAAGTTTGATGTGCTAAGGATGATTTATTGATTAAGGATTAGGAATTGGAATGTTTGATTAGAGTTCACAATGGATGAGGGATGATTGATGTTGGATTTGATTTTGTTTTTTGGATTTGGATGAGATGGGATTAGAATGATGTTGATGAATTGGATTAAGGGTGATGAGAGTGATTAGGATAAGATTAGATTGAATGATTTGCATGATGATGTGGATAAGATAGGTGATTAAGATGATTAGGATAGATGAGTGATTGGGTATGAATGTGTTGGAAGAAGGAGGTGAGTGATTTGTCTTATGTGCTTGATGTTTATCTTGATTTGGCAATGTTTAATGAAATGATCACACTTGTACAAACATGAATCACTCACACAAGACACAAGCAATTTTGAATTTTGAATTTGAAGGATATGATGATGATTAGACAAGCACACTTGCAAAACAAATCAACATGCCCTAATGTCTAGTTTGATGTAAGGTATGGCCAATTAGGTTTGGGCAATGTTTACATGAGGTTGACTAAGAATTGAAAGTGAAATCCTATCACACAGCTGGGAGAAGGGGTTAACCCACCCTTCACCTTCACTTCCCAAAGGTAGAAAGTTCTTTGGGGCTTAGCCAAGAGTGACAAGATTCTAATTTCAAAGAGGGTGTCTTTCGATTCAGCCTCGGATGAGGTTGTCCCTAGGGGTGATGAGATCCCCTAGCAGGCCTCCTGGGAAAGGGTAAACAAAAGCAAATCAAAGTGAGGTGTTTTTGATCTCCAAGGTCACCTTGCGGTGCGAGGAGAGAGCATACACACACACACACTTGACTCACACTCTCACATGTAAATTATCCCTTAGAAAAATGAAATGTGATGAAGACAAGTCAAGCAATGATTCGTTTTAGCCCAATTTCAAGATGTGATTGAAGACAATGATTTATTTTAAGCCCAATTTTGATATGTGATGAAGACAAGTGTTCGTTTTATGTGCCCAAATCGAAGTGTGTATGCAAACAATGATTCATTTTATATCCCAAATCAAAATGTGTTTGCAAACAAGATTATGAGATAAAGGATGAAATGAATGCACCTGATTAAATTGCTGTCCAAATTGATGTAGATGCTAATCTTGATGTTTTTCCAGCCCCGAATGATCACCTGCAAGTCACGAAAATGAAAACGAAGCAAGTAGACTAGTGTAGGAGATTATCATGTGAAAATTGATAATATGATAAAATTTGATGAAATATGAATTGATACAAGAAAATGAAGTGCATAATCAGATTCTAGATGAAATTCCATGCGATTTGGAAAAAAAATTTGCAAAAATTTGATAAAAAACACAAAAGATATGAGCATTTGAAGTTTTCATGTATGTTTGACTTTGACTGTGAGAAAAGCCTAGAAAAAGGTATAGTCACCTGATAAAAGTGATATAGCTATGAAGTTCTTAGAGTCCTCTTTCCAATGACTATTCATTTGTTCAATTTTGCCACTGTATGCGAAAGTTGTTCCAGTTTGAAAAAAATGGCCTATTTTGGGATATGGGAGGCAAGGTAGACCCTGTCAGTTCGCTGTTAGACTGCTAGCGGTTTAGACCAATATGGTCACATGGGTGGTTTGTGCTCTAGCAGCTAGCTATTTGAGGTGGAGGCTTAGATTAGCCCCTGGTCATTCATATGACCAGGGGCGAAAGAGTAGGAAAAAATAAAAATAAAAAGAAAAAGGTAAATGGATAGGGTTTAAACCCGATGCCCTAAAGAGTTTTAGGGTGGTTCGAGGGATGTGAGGGTAGAGAGTTGGGTGCAAGTAGTGGCAGGGGTGTTGGAAGTGAAGGTCGAGAGGTGGTGGGAGAGGCAGGTGGTGAGTGAGGGAGGGATATCGACGCAGAGGAGGCAGGGTGGAAGGATGGTGTGGAGGGTGCTGCGGGGAGCGGAGAGGACCGAAGGGGGGGTGGGGACTAGAGGGAGGCCGAGGGATGGGGCGGTGTGGTTTGCAGGTGGCAGCAGGGAGGTGTCGACGGGAGCTAGGCAGAGGGGTTGTTGGATGGAGCAGCTAGGCGGAGCACTGTGTAGAAGGTGGCGGGGGATGCGCAGCGGCAGGAGACAAGACAAAGGAGGTGGTTAGGGTTTTGGATGGGTGGTGGGAGACGAGACAAAGGAGGTGGTTGGGAGATGGAGCTCAGGCAGCGGTGACAGGGTGACGACTGATGAGGGTTTGGAGGCTACAGGGTTGACAGGGGTAGCGACGGTGACGGAAAGAGGTGTGCGACTGGTGGAGGGTGTGTGCTGCAGGGGTGGTGACTGGTGTTGGAAGGGGCGGTAGGGGATTTTGACTGGTGGTGACTGGTCTTGGGTTGGTGGTGACCGGGCGGCGAAGCGGTGGCGACAGGGTTTTAAACCAATGACCTTCAAAATAAATACATCAAACCCTGCAAAACAACTAACCTGCAACACAAAACCACCGATTACAGTAAAAAGAACATGCACAGTTTAGTACGGCAAGGGGTACGGATCCGTATGGTACGGTCTGTACCCTTGAAAAAAAAATTAAAATTTTTTAGATAATATAGCCAACTTTATAGTCAAAATTCATGAAATCGACGTCCTGATCGCGATAGTGAGGTCAGTTTTCACCCAGGACACAACCTTCAACAGCTCACCCACAAACTTGACAAAAACTTGTTAGAAAACAAAGATTTTGACAACAAAACCTTCTCAAAACGACGATTAGATCCAAGACTAGGCATGCCAATGTGATAAGTGAAAACAAAATGAAGATAAATACACAAATCAAATGCAAAATACACAAGATTATACCTTCATAAATGAACTCACAAATCCAAGCGGGAAGGAGTTGCACCCGATTAGTCTCAGATTTTACCCATGATTAGAATGACTAATGTGGATTGCTTAAGGCTTTTCAACACAAATGTAGATGAGAGACAAGTTGATTTAGATAGATTATATGGAGATGAGGGATAATTTTGGCATTATGATGTTGGGATGAGAGGATTGTGGAGATATTTTGGCAGAGGTTTGATGCATGAAGAAGTCTCTCTCAAATGGCTTGGAGAGGGTCTCATTTATAGATTTTCTAAAAGGAGGATGGAGGGTGAGGATTGAAAGATGAGATCAAGGGCTAGGAATAAAAGTAAATCTTTTATTCATTTTGGGAAAAGGGGTGATAAATGAGGTATGGGTGTGAAAGAATGTGAAATGAATTAAAAATTCATTTGGGGAATGGGAAATGAATTAAGAATTCATTTGGGGATAAGAGATAATGAATGAGGATGGGTGAGGTAAGGGGTGTGTAAGAGAAGTAAATGTGATGTGTGATTTATTTTAATTTTTAATTTGAGGGATGTGGGGAAGGGTGTTAAACTAGGTTTGACCACCCAAATGAGAGGTTAGGACTAAATAAACAGAGGTTTTGCTTAATTGATCCTAGGGCTAGGATGAGGTAGGCTAGGGTAGGTTAGGGTAGGTCAATTAGTAGGCTAGATCAATTAGATAACCATGATTTATCTAATTAATGAGGATTAGGAAAAAGGAGAATTAAACCAAATAAATATTGGGAATATTTATTTGATTAATGAGGGCTAGTGTTGTAAGGTCTTAGTGATAAATTAAGTGAGTTAATTAATCACAAGGGATATACAGATGGTTAGGGATAACTTAATTAAATAAAATGAATTTATTTAATTAATAGGAAGGATAAATTGGTGTTGAGACATGGGAAATTATTTTGTGAAGCAAGCTAATTTTAGGTGTCTACACTTTGTCCATGCTTTTAACAAATATATCCTAACCATCAACACCATCGAACCAGACCAACCCAATGACCCCTTACCTTTGGTGTACCCTGAACTCATAGATTGGGATTTACAAGGTACTACCCCTGAGCTTGATACCTTTGAGAATGATGAAGCCATCATAGACTATCTTGAGCTTAGAGATCATATACCCATAGAGGACCATAGAGCTAGCTATGCCATAGAACTCAACGACAAGGCCTATTTTGGTGAGAGCGCTAAGCCTTTCAGTCTCAAAAATGTCAAAATGAAAGAAAGATCTAATGGTGAAAACTGTTCTGTGGCAGTGTTAGATCATGAAATAAGTAAAAATAAAGACATATCCAATGATGAAAACCTCTCTGAGGCATTGAAGGATGGAAGGCTTGACCCTCTACCTAATCTTACACATCAGGAGAGATCTTCAATCTTGATAGAACCAACAGAACCGATCAATGTCAGCACAGGTGATAATCCCAGAATGATCCACATGGCACAGTCTCTAACAGAACAAGAAAAGCCAGCATTCACTGACTTCTTCAAAAGGAAACAAATCAACTTTGCTTGGACATACGCAGACATGCCAAGGCTAGATCTGAATCTCATAATGCATCACTTATCCTTAGCTCCAGGAGCTAAACCAGTAAAGCAAAAACTTAGAAAGATGCACCCACATGTGGCCCTCATGGTGAAAGAAGAGCTGAAGAAATTGTTAGATGTCGGATTCATCAAACCTATAGACTATCCTGAATGGGTTTCAAACATAGTACTAGTTTCCAAACCAGATGGCAGAGTCTGAATATGTAATGACTTCAGGGACCTAAACAAAGCTTGTCCGAAAGATGATTTCCCCCTGTCGAACATTGACATGGTTGTAGATCTCATGGCAGGACACACCACTCTATCACTAATGGATGGTTTTTCTGGATATAACCAGATAAAAATTCCACTTGAAGACCAACACAAGACTGCATTCACATGTCCACAATCTTCCATGACATGATGCACACTATAATGGAAGACTATGTTGATGATATTCTGGCAAAATCACTCACAAGAGGACACCTGGCAGTATTGGACAAAATCTTCAAAAGACTGGAACAATTTAATGTGTGCCTCAATCCAAAGAAGTGCATGTTTGGAGTTACCTCAAGTAAACTACTGGGATACATAGTGTCTGCCAATGGAATCGAAGTCAGCCCAGTTAAAGTGAAGGCCATCATGGAAATGCCACCTCCTAAAAATCTCACTCAGCTAAGGTCCCTACAGGGAAAACTACAATCTATCAAAAGGTTCATTTCTCAATTGGTAGACAAGTGCCACCCATTTTCTCACCTTCTACATAAGAATGTCCCTTTTAAATGGAATGATTCATGTGAGCAGGCATTTTAGCAGTTAAAAGAGTATCTCATGAAACCACCTGTATTGATGCCACCGATTCAGGGAAAACCTCTGCTACTGTATATCTTGGCCACACCAACAACTCTGGGAGCTCTCCTTGTACATCAAAATAATCACAGGAAAGAACAAGCAATATACTATATCAGTCAAACACTTGTTGGGTATGAACTGCAATACACACCAATTAAAAGAGCATGTCTCTTTGTGGTCTTCACCTCACAAAAATGGAGACATTACATGTTGTCACATTCAATCAAACTGATAGCAAAGATTGATCCACTCAAGTACTTACTCAACAAAGCAGCCTTAACAGGTAGATTGTCCAAATGGGTCATGCTTCTCAATGAGTTCGATATCGAGTATATAGATAGGAAAGAAATAAAAGGCCAAGTACTTGCCAACCAACTGGCAGATGCACCTCTAACAGATGACAGCCCTTTGAGCTTTGAATTTCCAGACGAGTCTATCTTTCAGGTAAACACAGCAACCTGGAAAATGTATTTTAATGGCTCATACACTCAGCATGGATTGGGGGCAGGTATCTTGTTGATCACTCCTAGTGGCGACACCATTCCTAAATCATATAGATTATTGTTTCCCTACACTAACAACATGGTAGAGTATGAAGCCTTAGTCATTGGCATCAAGCTAGCAGTTGAATGGAATATCCAAGAACTTCAGGTGTATGGTGACTCATAGCTAGTCATAAATCAAGTAAATGATGACTACCAGACAAAAGATGATAAATTGATCCCTTACAAACGAATGGTAGATGACTTCAAAGAATACATTGTTAAGATCTCTTTTGAGTAGATACCAAGGATTGAGAATAAAGTTGTTGATGCCATGGCAACGATTGCATCTCTCTTTGATATTCCAGATAATCAATCACATTACGAGTTCTTGGTAGAGCCAATATCATGTCCTACATATGAACCCCTGAATCCCATATCATTTGCCACATTGTCAGAGCTGATTCCCCCCTCTATGGAAAAATATTTGCCTATCTCAAAGAGAATACCCTCCCACCTGATCTCTCTAGTACCCAAAAACAAACCTTCATCCATCAGGCATCTCAGTATGCCATTGTCGCCAATACCCTATATCGCAGAGGTCTCGATGGTACTCTCCTTAGATGTCCTGATAGTGAGGAATATCAAACTACCCTGAGCAAAGTGCACGAAGGTATATGCGGGATGTACTCTAGTGGCCCTACCTTAGCCAAGAAACTCATACGCATGGGATACTACTAGCCAACCATGGAACAAGATTCCTATCATTTTGTAAAGAAGTGCAAAAAGTGCCAAATCCATGGGAACCTAATACATGCACCAGCACAGGAGCTGCAACCATTAATGACTCCTTGGCCTTTTTGTTAGTGGGGACTTGACTTAGTGGGCAAGATTCACCCCTCTTCATCCAACGGCCATAAATTCATAATCACTACCACTGAGTACTTTACAAAGTGGATTGAAGCCGTGCCCTTAGCCAATATTACAGGCAAGCAGATTGCCTCTTTTATCTTGAACTATATCATTTGTTGTTATGGTGTCGCTTTGTCCATTATCACGGATAATGGACGACCTTTTAAAAATCAAAATGTCAGGGAATTATGTGACAAATTCCATATCCAACACCACTTTTCTACCCCCTACTACCCCCAAGGCAATGGCCAGGCGGAGGCATCAAATAAAACCATTTTGAAAATCCTAAAGAAGACTGTCAATGATGCCAGTCGTGATTGGCATGTCCAGCTAAATCCTACACGGTGGGCCTATCGCACAAGCATTTGCACACCCACAGGTGCAACACCATACTCCTTGGTCTATGGATCTGAAGCTATCTTGCCCATTGAAGTCGAGATCCCATCCTTGCGAGTTTCATTAAAAGGTCTCATATCTGATGAAGAATACAGAGTGTCCAGACTTCAAGAGTTAGAGCTGCTCGAAGAGAGAAGGCAACAAGCCTTTAACCACCTAAAATATTATCAACAACAGATGTCCCAAAGCTATAATCATAGGGTAAAGCCCTGAGTATTCCAAGTGGGTGATCTAGTCCTCAGAGAAAACCCCAGAAATCAGCAAGATCATGAAAAGAAAGGTAAGTTTGAATCCAACTGGCTGGGTCCCTATGTCATCATTGTGGCCTATGGGTCAAAGGATATCAATTGGCTATGTCTGAAGGTGAAATGTTCGATGATCCTATCAACAGTATGCACCTTTGCAAGTTCTATACTTGAAAACCCCAATGCAAGGGAATCTTGAAAAATCCAAACAAAATAAAAAAAGTGATCAAAAACAAACAAAAAAATCAAAACCTAGTGAAAACCTGGCAAACAGGCACTTGGGATAGGTACCATGATGAAAACCTAGCAAACAGGCATCATGTGTACTTTTAGCTTTCGTGTAAATAAAAGCAAGTGGTGAAAGACTGGTAAACATGTGCTATCTGCGACAAACCACTTCCTCCATCTGTTGTGACCTCATGTCTCTTGTGTCCATCATATTGTTCATTTTGAACCAGTCCTTTGAACCGTTGTCGAACTACGTCACCTCTGAGCTATCACGTAGGCAAGGCCATTATCAATGCACCCCTGAGGCTCTGCTCTGCTCCATTCCACTTCTTTCCTCTCCATATCCTTCAAGTGTTGTCTGTCCTACTGTCCATACCATTCCTACATCTTTTCCATCGCCTAGGTCTTAGGTCCATCAGGTTCACCCCGAACTACGTTGCCTCTGAGTCGTCACATAGGCAAGGCCATTTAGCAATGAGCCCCTGAGGCACTAGGTTAGTCCCTTATGGTCCATCTCTCCATGTCTATTTGTCGTCTCACCCATAATAAGTCGATCCTTTGTCTAAACTGGGGGAAACTCCTCAACCTGGTTATGGATTTGGATTCTTGAATGCCACTTTTTCTAAGAGGATACCAATAAAGAATTGTGATACTTTTCACTAGACAAACACGCGTAACAAAGCAAGCTTCCAAACAAAAACCTTGGTACAAAACATCAATCTAACCAAAGTAGAGCACCATACTAAAACACTCAAACTGATTCTATATCAATTATGGCAAAAAGACACATCTAATGCAAGAATGCTTTTGTGAATAGGTTAACTTAACAAAGTCTTGGATTTTTGTCATTATGTCTTCCTATGCTGCTCAAGGATGCCAAAAGCTAGAGACGCTATGATGGGGGCATAATCTTTTTCTTTTGTCTGTTGTCTATGGATTAAACTTTAGTAATGTGATGACTTTTGTCTAACGACATGATCAACAAAAGATCATCGAGGACTTCAGAGGTCTAAACATGAAAAGGGGCAATCCTTGTCTATTGAAATGCAAGAAGTACTCAGGTCATCTAGATTCAAGTTTGACTAGATGCTTGTATCAACTTGCTATATCAAAATCCATGTAAGGAATACTCAGGTCATCTCAATTTAATTATACTTAGATGCTTGTATTCCCTTACAACATTTCAAAAAGAGAAAAGAAACAAAAAGTGCCCAATGATGAAAGAAAAATACTTGCAATATCAAGATGACAATCCGCATCCATCCCATATCCAAAAATCCATATCAACCATGCAATAAGAAAATCCTGCAATATATCAAATGAAAGCCTCTATTTCTTCATCTCTTTTCTTCTTCCACTCATCTATATCATCCCTGTGTCAATTGAGCACATTTGGACATATCAAAAACATAGCATAGATAGCATATCATATCACATTGAGATAGTCATTCACATGATTAAATCATTTGCATACATAATAAAGTGCATTAGGTCATCCACATACATGTGCATCCATATCTCATATCAAAAATCAAAAACATAGACAAAATACATATAGAGCTACATAATCATATCCATATCATTTCACATCTGCATTTACATATCAAATCATCCTAAATACATCTAGTATATATCACATATACAAAACATCATAACATAGATTGCATCCATAACATATAAACATAGAACACGTGCATGTAGAACACCAATAACTGCATCATCATATAAAGCATAAAAACATGTCCAAATGTGCAACATATCGAAATATCTATCCATATCTCAAAGTCATGTCATGTAATGTATACAATGTACAAAAAGATAGTGATACATGTCTCGGGGAAAAATAGTACATATACAAGCTATCTCAGCCATAAAAAATGTGTACATCAAATAAAAAATCAGTACAAGTGTCCAAATCTGTCTAACCCTACTACTGTGGAGCACTGGTCCCTGCACTGCCCTCTCCTCTGTCTCCCCCTGATTGATGTGGGTCTCTCACTAATGCAACAAATCGGGATCCACCAGCCATAGAATGACTCCTATAGCTAGGCGCACGCTGGTCCACTGACACTGCCCCATGGTATAAACATCTGTAATACTGAGCCTGCGCTCTAGCAAGCTCACTCTAAACCTGGGCCAGCTGTGTCTATGCCTACTGCACCTGTGAAACCAAAAAGCTAGAGGTACCATCTATACCCATCGCTGCCACGGCTGCATCTCTCTCTGCCCTCATCTGCCACACACTAGCTAAGGTTTCATCTTACTCTCTGGATATCTCTAATATCTATCCTGCATCTGCATCTCTTTAAGACTCCACTACTCTCAGATGGGCCTTCAGCTACCTAATCTAACCTTGTAGTGCAACCATAGCCTATTGCTATAAGTCAGGCTGCAGAACCTGCCCTTCCTATACTTGCCCCTGCACCTGCTGCTGTACCACCTGCTGTGGTGGTGACATCTATCTCTGTGGTGCCACTTGCTATAATGGTACCTACGCCTGCCCTGCAGCCTGCGGTTGCGCAACTACCTACTAACCCGAAGGTCCCTCCTCAGACCTCCTCCTCTGCCTCGGTCTGCCACCTCCTCCTCCATCTCCTCCATCATCTCCCCAACCCCCTCCCCCCCTCCTCCATCCCTGCCTCCTCCCACTAGCTCCACCCTCATCATTTGAATCCTCATCATCTATACAAGGAGCCAACTCTCCAGGTCCTGAGTATCTAGGAAATGGATGAACGGTGAACCACTCCTCATAATCTGGTGTCATGCCTACATCCACTATATCCCTCCTCATCAGCCAAGCTAGATAAGGAATCTACCAAAAGTCTACCAAGGCCTCCTCGTATGATGCCATAGGACCCCACCTGTATCTTTCTGCATGGGTCCTCATGAAATGCACCTACCCTTGTGGCCTACCCTGCACTCTGCCAAACTACTACTGTACCCTACTCACAATCTATCACTCTAATATGTATCTCATCCTGCCAATGAGTCACTGAGTCTAGAAGTAATACGAAAGCTCATTAGCCTCATCATCCCATACCTTGCAGTCTAGGTATGGGCACCAGATAACTAGATCCACATTATCAAACGCATGTCTCCAATACTTGAGCTTCCCCAACTTGTGCTAGGAAATCACACCTACATAACCATAACTGTAGGGTTCACCCCTCTGCCTATGAAAAAGACATATCAGCTGTGTGATAGCTATGTGCTCCCATAACCAAAACTACAAAAGAGACACACCTACTGACAAACTGGCTCCTCTGTGATATACAACTTGGTACATATCCCTGTATAAGTGTGCTAGCATGCACACACCCCATGTATACTGAGTCCCATCAGTAATCATGCTCTCTAACACCCTCCCCCAACCAATCAGAAACCTATGTGACCTCCTATCGGGGCATACTACGCCACCAATCAGTCCCGCCACTATCCCAGGAAGTAGTCATAGCAGTCATGAATGTCCTACCACAAAATCACCTGCTCAGCCAACTACAGGTCATTGAACACCCATCTGCACTCAGCTAATCCAGCATCACACTGTGACTCATACTTGACCAACTCTCCTTGAATAGGGAGGTGCAGAATCCTGTACACATCCTTTAGAGTGATCACCATCTCCTCGGTCGGTAGATGGAATGTACCATCCTCGCTATGGAATCGCTCCACCACTGCAATCAACATACCATAGTTCACATGAACCTTGGGCATGAAACAAACATAATGCAAACCCATTGCACCAAGAGCCTCATAGTTAATCTTTGTCAACATGTACCGCTACAATAATGGCAAAGGGAACTGCTCTCGTGACATCAGGGTATCCTGGATATCCTCCTACAACCAAGCAAAGCATAGTGTCAAAGAAATCCTTATCCAAGCAAACCTACTCAAAGCAATCAAACTATCCTATCATTGACTTAACATATCAAATTAATCAAAACAAGCATATCATCTCTTGACTAGATTCTCGGCAATCTTAGAGATCGCTTATCAATTGACGCATCGACCAAGGTGCCAATTGGGTTAATTTCATTAAGTTAATTGATTTTCCTAGTGCAAATGTGCCAATCCATGTGGCAAATGTGCCAATCCATATCATATGCACCGCTTCACCATGAAAGCACCAATCCTTGATGTGTATGCGCCATTCTAGCATATGCGCCACTTCTTGTGTCACATGCGTCATTCCCCAATGAATGCACCAATTCATAGCCTATATTCACCAAACTAGTATATGCACCATAAGATCTCTCATATGCGCAACTTAACGTCATATGCGCCATTTCAGAGCTCAAATGCACTGAACTACAATTTGGCGCATCTGTCTTAGCTTTTTTTCCTAAGCATTTATTGCCCTAATAAATAACTTTTAGTGAGTTTTAACGAACTACATACTGGTGGTCCTGCCTCAGCTAGCCGATTAAACCGTCAAACTCGCTCAAACCGGTGCTCCTCATGCAGAATATCCATCTCTTTGTTAGCTGCTCTACCTCCCATACTCTCCTAAGCTCTCAAAGACCAATCAACTAAGGACAAGTGTGCAAATGAATAGAACTTGTGGACCCACCTCCTATATATAGCAAGTGAACCATAGCTGACTATGTGTCAACTATGACTGCTTCCCATGTCTGTTCCTCCAAACCATGTCCTCTTTTGCTCCTAACCTATTCTTCCACCTTCTTCTTCATGAGATTGTCTATCTCACTCTTTCTGCCTTCTTCCCGTCCAATCTCCCGTGGGGGCATCCTGTCGTTAAATTTGTACCAGGGGCAAACTAGGGCATGTATCATCGTCAAAAATTCTTATTCTTTGAAACAACGTGGTAAAACACATTGCATCAAAGAGGGGCAAAATGTATACATCTAAAAATGACATGACTCTACTTAAATAAATATTTTAAATATTTATTTCACCTTCATATTCCTCTATCAATAAATAAATAAATTTATTTATTTATTTGATTCACCTCCTCCCATTTAATTAAATAAATTACATTTATTTAATTAATTAATCTACATCAACTTTATTCTTCTAAAATAATTAAATAATTTTAATTATTTAATTAAATCTTTTATTCTTCCAAATTTAAATAAAATGCAATTTTATTTAAATTAAATCTAAAATCTCCAAAAATAAAATATAATTAAATATTTTATTTATTCTTCCAAATTATCTACAAGTAATTAAATAAATCTATTTATTTAATTATGCTTTCTTATCTTCTAAAAAATCTTCAATATCTTCTAAAACTAAATTCTTCTTGTCACACAAAAAGCAAAAGCTAAGTTAACTAATTTAAAGCAAATCTGTTTTATCAACAAAGCTTTTAAATTAGAAAAATATATTCTAATTTAAGAAATTAAAACTCATCCTCATCAAGAAAGCAGTTAACTCAACAAAGCTTCTTTTTGAATGACACATATCCTACTATTTGCGCACATTCTCTCGAACATCCTCCTCCATTGATCTTCTTATTTCTTCTCAACCATTGATCTTCTCTCATACAACTCTATAAATACAACCCTCTTCTTCTATCATATCATATCCATCATTCGAGTAAACTTATGCTACAGAAACCATAGCATGCCATTGGCACCCCCACTATCATCATTACATCTATCCATCCATTCCATAGTGTGTTGAAGCTCATCTTTATCACACCAAGTATCAGAACCATTTCTCCTTGTCATCTTGAGGAATTGAAGCAAGGAAGCAAGCTTCCTAAGGGCCATTTTCATCACCAAAAGATCAAGAAAGAATGGGTGAGCAATGGAAGTTGAAAGGTAAAAGGTTGTAAGTATCATTGTTTCTTATTTTAAATCTCCTTTTATCTTCATATTCCATTGATGTTTGGGTTTTTATTATTCATTTGATTATTCCCATTTTTACCCTTACAAGAGCCTCCTCCTCCATAGAAACTATGTCTAAGAGCTCTAGACCACTCCATGCTATAGAGGTTGAGAAATAAAAGGCAAATCCTATAGATATTGAAGAGCAAGTGCCAAAGAAGAAGACAGAAGAGAAAAGAACATAAAGAAAGCAAAGGCCAGGAAGAGAGTATATGTAAGCCTTGGAGTTGGAGAAGAAAAAGAAGAAGAAGAAGAGGAAATAGAAACAGATGAAGAAGTCAAGGCCAAGAAAGTAAAAATAGATGAAACAATTGCAAGTACGAAAGAGAAGCCCTCTGGAAAGGGTAAAGACAACAAGAAGAAGAAAGGTGAGAACACTAAGATCAAAGAAGATGAAGCAACAATAACCTTGGAAGCCACAGTCAATGCATTTTCTCTGTGTGGAAACCTGAAACCCATTGCTGATATGTAGATGAAAGGTCGGATGCAGATAAGGTGATAATTGAAGCAACAGTTGTAAGATATCTGGATATGTTTAGTAAAACATTAATTGAAGTTATAGATGAGTTACCAGATAGTTTAGCCAGCATCATGACAGTAAGAAAAGAAGGGGCCATGGTCAAAGATGCTAAGATAAAGGAATATGTTTTGTTGAAACTTTGCCCAAACATAACAAGAGAAGAAAAGGTTAAAGTCACTAAGAAGCTTAGTGATGAATTTAGAACCAAGAAGAGAGTCAATGCTTTATTTTCTGGGGACATTAAGACATTAGTGAAGGAAACTAAGGAGATAACATTACATGTGCTACATGATCTACAAATCCCAACTGTTGCTGACACTAATGAAAAGGGACAGAATGTTGGTGTTGATAATACAATTGCAGAGATAAATATGGAACACAATATGGAAGAAAGTACAGTTACTCCTCCAGTGGGCACAAGGACTAAAGAGGATGTGAATATAGAATAGAGTATGGATCAAGGTGAAACGCCTCCTCTGGTAAACTCTGGTCAAGTTGAAGAAATAAAAGAGCCTATGAAAGAAAAGAACTCTAAAGAAGCAAAAGTGGTACCTAAAGAAAATGTCCTTGAGGACAAAGGTGAACAAAGAGAAGAAGTTGATGAATAGATGATTAACAATATTGCTCCAGAAATAGAAGGGAATGAACAAGAACTTATTCAAGAAGACCCTCCAGAAAGCCATGATGCTGAAATGTCTCATGAAGTGCCTCGTGATGAAGACAAAAGAAACACTGCTGAAAGAGATTTAATTGACTCTTTAAGAGAATTTTGGGAAAACAAAAGGAATCTCAGATTTTGACTGCACCTGAGTTATTACAAGGACCAATAAATCTAGCTACAATGTCCCCTCTATAAAAAATGAGGTTAAGGACAATCTTTCAAGCCATGACACAAGAAGAGATTTTGAAATCTCATGTGGAGGATAGTGAGCTGATTGAAGATGCATCAACAATGTTTGAAAAGATTATGCCTGAGATAAAAAGAGACACATCCTTAGCACTGACTGTACAATTGAAGAAGTTTATGGAATCAATCAATTCTCATTTTGAGTCCTTGGAACAAGCTGTAGAAAAGAAGGTAAGGGTAGAGATTGATAGCAAGAGATTAGTTGAGCTTACTGACAAACTTGTTCAAGATAAAATAAAATTTAGATAAGAGCATAGAGTATGCATAGATGGCCATTAAAGAAGCTACTAAACCATATCGATTTTATCTTACATGGTCTGATAAGACTAAGGACATAAAAGAGAAAATAAATGGATGGGAAGCTCAAATAATGAAGATCTCCAAAACTTATGATCCAGTAGAAGGTGCTATTGGCAATTAGAGGGCTCAAGTTGAGACCATTCATTCTAATATACATAAGTTGCAGACCCAGAGAGAGGTTATATAGCATAGAATGAGCCAGCTTTGGGAGATATAAATCTTCAAGATTGTATCCCTGATTAGATTAGTAGCAGCAGTAGATAAGACAAGGAAAATCACTAAGGCCCCTACTACCATGAAGAAAGTAGAAGAGTTGGTGTCCCAAGTTAATGGGTACATAGTAGATTTGAGTGATACTAAGGTCAGTTGGGATGAAGAAGTGGTGCAATTAAAGAAGATCTACAAGGATATTCGCCCTGAAAAACTATAAGTGATTTGACTTCACTTGTAAATATGCGAACAATACAAACAATTTTTGAAGTTTTGGTAACTAGTACATATTTATGTATAATATACCTTTGCCATTGATGTCAAAGGGGGAGAATGGAGCATGAGAAAAATGCAAAAAGAAAATAACTGAAAAAATAAAAAGAGAAACATGAAGTTAGGGGGAGCAGTGTAAAAAGAGTAATGGGGAACAATATAACAGTTTTTCACATCAAGTGTTGCCATCAATGCCAAAGGGCGAGATTGTTGGAAAATTAGTTGAGCTTGATGTTTGAAGGTATTTTCATTGATGGCAACAAGAAAAGGAACATGGTTAGAGTAGATGTTTTGGTCTGGTGAATAAGACTTAGTCATTTTGCCTAAGTGTGAGTAGTATACAGAGACAATGACAGAGAGATAGTGTTTGGATTGGCATTGGTCCATAGTTGCAGATATAGTCCTATGATTCTGGCATGATGTTCCTAACCCTTAGATGATCTTATATCTTGAGTTTTAGCCCTTGATTAGAATTATATCTTCAAGTAGCCTAAGTCTGGCATTGCAGAGAACAAAGGTAATCAAAACAAAACACTCACATTTTATGGTCCGCACTCCTCTGGTGTTGTATATCTCATTATGTAGTTTTAAGGTGTTATAAGCACTTGTGTGAAGTGTCTAAATCCAAAATTACAGATTTTGAGGTCAACTAGAAAGATACTTATAAGCTACTGAGTATCACTACATGATTTGACAATGACTAGCTGTGACAGAGTCTAGGTTTCAGTAGTCTGCATTTTTATGCATGTTGATATTATGTTATGTGGTGTTGAAGGTATGATCTGTGATGTCTAAGGAGCCTTTGATATGATTTTGATCAAGTCTTGTGGTCTGCAATGTAGTCTGATAGATAGACTGAGTAAGTAACAATCTATGTTTGAGGCCGACATGATAGTTTGATTTGTGTACGGTAAGTTCTATTGATTGGAACTTTATTCTAAGGGGTTCTATAGTTGGAGCTGACATATGAGAATGTGATTCAAGCATGATTTGGGTCTGCTATGTATTTTAGTGACTAGATTTGGTAGACATGTTATAAATTGTTTTACTACATGCTTCATCTAATTAGGCTGACCTAATATGAAGATTCTAAGTGTTGCAGATATATATATGAGACCCAATTTGGTGTTTTGTGGATTGGTGTGCGAATATGAAGGTGTGTGTATGACATGTGAAAGATTGTGATTTTGTGAAGGTGATAAGAGTAGAAGAAAAGAGATCTTGTTCCCATGTAGAAACAAAGCAATGAAACAGAGCAGTCAAAGATGAAGAGTTTTGAGACAATATTTCTATACTTCATTAGAGCTATAACCATGCATGTGTAGATGCAATCATAGTAGTTCAACTTGGTAGTGAGCCATTTGTATTTCCTTCCTTCTTTCTCTAGTAAGTGAGCCTATTTTGGTAGTGAACCTTCTTGTAGTGAGCACTTCTTTGGATAGTGAGTCATTTTTGGGAAGTGAGCCTCTTTTGTAATTTGGTATTGTTCCTACATAATTTATTGTGAGCTAATGCTCATTGTGGTTTTTCCCAATTTTGGGTTTTCCACGTAAAAATCTTGGTGTTCATGTGTGATGCATTGTGGTTGCTTCTTATGTGTTTAATTTTCTTTATTGTTGTGTTTGGAAAATGGATTACTAGTTTAATAAGAAAAGGCTTAATAGAATATTGATTCACCCCTCCTCTCAGTATTCTGGGTGTTCAACACTCCATTATATTGTTCCCATCATTAATAATTGTAGTCTTTTCATATTTTATGAATTTTAATAGGCCACTATCTTGGACTTAGTTATATTTTATTGAAGTGCATTATGTGTTCTCCTAAAATCTATAGCGATATGAGAAAATAAATCAATTTCTTTGATGATGAGATATGTTGCAGAGCTGAAAACAATAGTATAGGAGTAGAACAAGTTTACTGAGAGTAGAAGAACTAAATCCTAACTAAAACCCCATTATCTTGTCATTTTTCTTTGATTTAGTCTCATGGGAGAAACAATTGTAAGAGTTAGCTAGATAGGAGCCACCCAAGATCTAAGACTTCATGAAAGCACAAGAGAGACAATATGAGAGAATAATAATCTATTCTATCAATGAATGCAAAATTGTGTATGTTACAATGCTTGAAGAGCCTTGCTTATAAAGATAAGGTGAGAGCTAGAAAGGTGGAGTGAAAGGAGGAGAGTGTCCTACAACATGTGACAATTAGAGGATACCAACTAATTACACTTGGAGGATAAGACACCTCACTCCAACTATCAACAACTCAATACACAACTAGACTCCTAGAAAACTCACTAAGTCAACTTAACATGTGAATGTGTGAGAATATTATTTAACTAATAAATAGTTAAATAATATGAATTATCCTCACACAAAGGGAAATTAACTAGGAGATATAACATTAGTTATCAAATGTCCCTATTCACACTAACAACAATAAATGAACCAACTAAATATGCAAACTCATGCAAATTGGTATAAAAGCAATGTTGCACCTCACTTTGTACAACCAAATCAAATTGAATTTTGATGGGGCTTATAGAGGAAATCTAGGGATTATAGGTATTAGGTTCATTTTGCATGATAATTAAGGAGAACTCAAGTATGGAGCCTCTCTCTTCCTAGGTGTGAAAAAGACCAATGGAGTTGAAGATGAAGCCCTAGTGGCAAGCTTGATTGTTGTGGATTCTAATGGAACTATGAAAATTTAATGGTAAAAAAGGACTTTCTTCTCCTAATCAATGTTATCTTGATGTAATTGTTAAGGGAAAATTGGATTCAAATGAATAAACAATATAATAAATATCAAAATACCCAAAACTCAATGAAATGGTGAACAAAAGAGATTCAATTAAACAATGAACAACACAAAGCAAACCTCCTTTAATTGAAAGCTTCCATTGATCACCTATCACAAATGATCTTGTCTATGAATATGACCCTCAGAAGGTGCACTTCCTTGCTATGATTCCAAGATGTCAAATGGGAACAGCTATGATAATATCGCCATGAAGAGAAACTTCACAACAATGATGATAGTGCGTAGTAACGAATGTGATCACAAGTAATGAAGGAATTGGTGCGAAAGGCGCGCTGTAATTCTTGCAAAGTAACAATACTTAAATCTTGTATGAATGAAATGCAAGAATTGGGTTCAATTTATAGACTTGAGAAAGAAGAGATCAACGGTATAGAATAGTTGAGGAACATGCAGGAATAGGAAGAAGACAAGTGTCACACAAAAGTTGTTTTATTTGAGTTAACTACTTTCTTTTCTAAAGATAAGACATGCTTTTCATAAATTAGAAAGTTTTTTTCTAATTTAAGAGATATTGATAAAAACAAGGTTGATTGAATAGATAACTCAACTTGAGATTTGCTTTTACATGATTTGAGAGAAATTAAATAATAAATTATTTAATTTTGTGTGCATGAAGAAGAAGACTTATTTTTAGAAGATTTAGAAGATATTTCAAGAATTAGAAGATAAGAAAGCAAATTGAATAAATAATTTATTTAATTGCTATGCATGATTTAGAAGAATGAATAAAATATTTGATTGTATTTTATTTTTGGAGATCGAGGGGATTTAAATCAATTTGATTTGATTTATTCAAATCAGGGAGAATGAATTTGACTTAATTAAATAATTGAGAATTATTTAATTGTTTGGACGAATTTAATTAAATAAAAGATTTTATTTAATTTTAACTTTAGAAGAGGTAATTAAATATTTTGATATTTAATTAATTTAGAGGAATGTGAATCGAATAAATAAATTGATTTATTTATTTATTGATAGAAGAATTAGAATGGAATAAATATTAAGAATATTTATTTAGACCGAATCGTGTCATTTTTAGGCATATACATTTTGCCCCTCTTTGATGCAATGTAGTTTACGGCGTTGCTTCAAAGAATAGATGGTCTGATAATTATACATAGCCCAGTTTGCCCCTGGTATAGGTTATGACGATAGGATGCCTCCTCAGGAGATTGGATGAGGAGAAGGCAGGAGGATGTGAGACGGACAATCTCACGATGAAGAAGGTAAAATTAGGTTGGGGTGAAGAAATTGGTTGGAGAAACAGCTGAATGATATACAATGCAAGATAGAATGATACCACACACAAGCAAGTAAGAAAGTATGCACAAATAATAGAAGAACAAACAAGGTATTGCCCCTATCAAGCGGTAAACCAATGATATACTAATAATGATATATGACAGTGTTGTCATGGCAGGGAACGATAGATCCCTAGAGAAAACACAAAGGATAATGTCTGGTTTTAGGAAATGAATCATGTAGCGTAAGATGTGTGTGTTGGTCTGATTTCGATAATGTTACATCCTATATAAGACAATTGATTGATTAACTGATCGAGTTGGTTTATGACCAGACAAGGATCAAGACCACTGAGGGCACATGGATAATTTGACAAGATTGACTTGACCTGATTGGTGTGGATTAAGGATAGACTTGCATTTGGATCATTGCTTAGAAGATACGATGATAGATAGAAAGTTGACAGATAGAAGAAATGACTCGACAGAAGGACTCACAAGCCTTTATTTTTATTGATACTCTGCATAGAATCTTTATTGCATGGATGGTATGCAAAATGCAATTAGATATGGATATGGATATGAGACACAATTGGATACATTATGGATGTGGGTATGGATATGGAATGCAATTGGATACAGTATGGATATGGATATGGATATTTGCCATCTTAATACTACAAGTATTTTGAAGTGCTTATTTCATCATTGGGCAATTTGTTTTGGTACTTTTTTTGAATGTTGTAATTTAATACAAGCATCTAGGTATGATTTGAACCAAGATGACCTAAGCATTTCTTACATAGATTTTGATTTAGTAAGTTAATACAAGCATCTAGGTATAATTGAATCTAGATGACCTGAGTATTTCTTGCGTTTCAACAAACAAGGATTGCCCCCATTCATGTTAGACCTTTGATGTCCTCGATGATCTTTTGCCGATCATGTCTTTAGACAAGGCTTCACATTACTAAAGTTTAATCTAGAAACAACAAACAAAGAAAATAATCATGCCCCCATCATAGCATCTCTAGCTTTTGGCATCCTTGAGTAGCATAGAAAGACATGATAGCAAAAATCAAGACTCTATGTTTTTAACCGTGTTTCCAACCACAAAACATATTTGCATTTAGATGTGTTTATTCCTTGCCATAATTTGGGTAAAAATCATTTAGAAGGCCTTAGGTGTTTGTTTTCTTTTCTTTGGATAGGTTAAGGTGTTGCGACAAAATTTCTGCTTGAAAGCGGGCTTTACTTGTGCTTGCTTGCCTAGTGAGAAGATTCCACAATCTTTATTTGCGAGACGGACCCTAAGGGACTAACCTAGTGCCTTAGGGGCTCATTGCTAAATGGCCTTGCCTACATGATGACATAGAGGCAATGTAGTTCGAGGTAAACCCTAGCGGACCTAAGACCTAGGCGATAGAAAGTGATGTGAACTCAGATAGATAGAAGGACTAGATGGATGGGATAGTGGAGCCTTGGGGGCGCATAAAAATATGGCCTTGCCTATGTGATGACACAAAGGCAATGTAGTTCATGGACTTGGACCATGGACTCCAAAAAGAGACACTATGCCAGGCTGACACTATGGATAGGATATGGGATAAAACCTTGGTTGACAAGGTAACAAACAGATAGAGTATCAAGCCATGATAGGTTATCATTAGGATTTTATTATGGGACAGAGATGGATCGAATGGGACACAAGGTGATTGGTTTCCCAAAGATGGAGGAAGCGGTTCATCACAAGTAATGCCTATTTTCCAGGTTTTCACCACTTGCTTTTATTTGCACGAAAAGCTAGAAAGTATGCATAACGCCTGTTTGCTAGGTTTTCATCATGATACCTATCCCAAGTGCCTATTTACAAGGTTTTCACCAAAGGATGATTTTTTTTGGTACTTTTCCAATTTTTTGATTTTTTGTATTTTTTCTAATTTTTTTATTATTTTTTTTTTTCTAATTTTTTTGATTTTTTTGTATTTTATGCCCCCTTACATTGGGGTTCTCCTAGGTATAGAACCGGCGAAGATGCATGTTGTTGATTGGGTCGTCTAATAGTTCACCCTCTGATGTTGCTAACTGATATGCCCTCGATCCATAAGTAGCTACGATCACATAAGGTCCAAGCTAGTTGGGTTTGAACTTGCCTTTCTTTTCCTGATCCTATTGATTGCGGGGATTTTCCTTAAGGACTAGGTCTCCCACTTTAAAGACTCTTGGGTGAACTCTATGGTTATAGCTTCGTGACATTATTTATTGATATGCTTTGAGATGGTCAAAGACTTTCTGTCTCCTTTCCTCTAGCAACTCTAGTTCTTTCAATCTAGAGACTCTGTATTCTTCATCTGTTATGAGACCTTTTAATGGCACCCTAAGAGATGGTAATTTGACCTCTACGGGGAGGATAGCTTCTGAGACATAGACAAGGGCATAAGGGGTAGCACCTGTGGGAGTGCGTATACTAGTTCTGTAGGCCCACAGAGTGGGATTGAGTTGGATGTGCCAATCACAACCAGCATTGTTGACTGTCTTCTTGAGGAGTTTCAAGATGGTTTTGTTGGATGCTTCAAATTGACTGTTGCATTGGGGGTAATAGGGTATGGAGAAACGGTGTTGGATTTTGAATCAGTCACAGAGTTCTTGGACATCCTGTTCTTGAAGGGTCTTCTATTATTTGTGATAATGGATGAGGGAATTTTGTATTTGCAGATGAGGTAATTCAGGATGAATGAGGAGATTTGCTTACCCGTGATAGTGGTGAGGGGAATGGCTTCAATCCACTTGGTAAAGTATTTAGTGGCGGTTATTATGAATTTATGGTCGTTGGATGAGGGTGGATGGATCTTTCTCACAAGGTCAAGTCCCCATTGACAAAAGGGCGAGGGTATCGTTAAAGGTCTCAACTCTTGAGCTGGTGCATGTATCAGGTTCCCATGTATTTAGCACTACTTGCACTTCTTCACAAACTGATATGAATTTGTTTCCATGTTCGGCTAGTAATAACCCAAACGTATGAGTTTCTTAGCGAAGGAAGGACTGCTAGAGTGTGTTCCGTAAATCCCTTTGTGTACATCTTGTAAGGCAATTTGGGATTCTTCTCATTCTAAACAATGGAGTAAAGTACCCTCTAGACCACGTCAGTATAGAGTGTCGGTAATAATGGTATAGCGAGAGGTCTAGCGTATAAAGGTTTGTTGTTGGTTTGAAGATAAGTCAGGTGGGAGGGCATTGTCCTTGAGGTAGGTATAAACCATACCGTACCAAGTTGAATCAAATCAAACTAAAAGGCATATGGAATGGGTTTCAGGAAGATCATAAGCTGGTTGCTGAATTGATTCCACTAAGAACTTGCACCGTGACTCATTCTCTGGGATTTCAAGAAGAGAGGCAATGGTTGCCATGGCATCTGCTGCTTTGTTCTTAATGTGAGGTATCTGCTCAAAAGAGATGATCACAAAGTATTCCTTAAAGTCCTTGACCATCCTCTTATATGTGACAAACTTCTCATCTTTGGTTTGGTAATCATCATTGACCTGATTTATTACTAGTTGAGAATCACCGTAGACATGTAGCTCTTTGATTTTCCACTATGTTGCTATTTTGAGGCTAATGACCAAGGCTTCATATTCTGCTATGTTATTGGTACATGGAAATAATAGATGGTAGGACTTCAGTATGGTGTCGCCATGAGGAGTTACAAACAAGATTCCTACCCCCGATCCATGGTTTGTGTAGGATCCATCAAAGTAGAGCTTCCAGGAATGTGTTGAGATGTTGAATAGGGATTCATCTAGAAATTCAAATTGCATTGGTGTGGTGTCCTGTAATGGTGTATCCGCTAACTGATTAGTAATGACTTGCCCTTTGATAGCTTTTCTATCTACATACTCAATGTCATACTCACTTAGGAGCAATACCCATTTGTCTAGGTGACCTGTAAGAGCTGCTTTGCTTAGTAGGTACTTCAGTGGATCTATTTTTACAATAAGTTTGACTTGATGTGTAAGCATATAATGTCAGAGTTTTTAGGAAGCAAAAACTACTGCAAGACATGATCTTTCTATCTAAGAGTATTGCAACTCATAGCCCACCAATGTGCGACTGATATAGTAGACGGCTCTTTCTTTATTTTCATAATCTTGTTGTGCTAGAAGAGCCCCAAGAGCTGTAGGTGTAGCAAATATGTATAGTATCAATGGTTTCCCTTGGATAGGAGGCATGAGAATATGTGGATTCATAAGATACTCTTTCAGTTTGTCAAATGCCTCTTCACATTTCTCATCCCATCTGAATGGAATGTTCTTGTGTAGGAGATGACTGAATGGTTGACACTTGTCTACTAGTTGTGATATGAATCTACAGATTGCTTGTAGCTTGCCTTTTATAGATCTTAGTTGAGTAAGAGTCTTGGGTGGTGGCATGTCCATAATAGCCTTGACTTTGGTGGGATCCACCTCCATTCCATTTGTTGAAATAATAAAACCTAGGATTTTGCCTGAGGTGACTCCAAACACACATTTCTTTGGGTTCAACCTGACTTTGAATTGCTTGATTCTCTGAAAGACCTTCTCTAACACATCTAGGTGTGATTCTCTTGTGAGTGACTTTGCTAGGATATCATCTACATAATCTTCCATGGTGACATGCATCATATCATGAAATATAGTGATCATAGCACATTGATATGTGGCTCCTGCATTCTTTAGCCCAAATGGCATGACATTCCAGTAGAAAGTGCACCATGGACAAGTGAAATCTATCTTATGCTGGTCTTCTGGTGCTATCTTGATCTAATTATATCCTGAGAAGCCATCCATGAGAGATAGCATGGTATGCCCCGCTATTAAGTCAACTATGATTCTCAAGGTCATTGAGATGGGATTGTTCATCGAGAAAGCTATGATTGCCAAGGGGCAAATCAAGTTATACAAGGGCACACCCACCTCCAACTACGCGACTGACAAATCAAAGTTTTGGACTAAAAATAAAAATATCATCAACGATGGAGTAGTTGATGCCAAGGTGGTGGCTCCCAAGCAACAACCAATATTTACTCTCAAAGGAGAGGTAAGCAATGTTACACCCAATAAAACATTCTCTTGGGAGCCAAGACCATGGTTCAACTCAAATCCAAGGTGAAAGTTCACACCACTGGGTGAGTCCCAATAATCTGCACTAAGGAAGCTATTGGCCAACAATGAAATCTCTCTACCGCCAACAAGTGATTATGAGCCTCAAATCAATCCTCACTATTGGAAAGACACTGACTATTGTGAGTATCACAAAGGAAGGGGACATACAACCAACAATTGTATCTATCTCAAACATGTTATTCAAGATGTGCTTGATCAAAATCAAGGAGGAACCCAACAACATACATCCAATGAGACACATGTGGCTTATAGGGATCCACTTCTCAATCATGACAGGCCATACAACAACAATAACAACAATAGTAGCAACAACAACAACCGCAACAAGCAAAATCAGAATAGTGGGAATAGTAATGCCAACTATGCAAGTGTGCCATTTGACTATACCATCAATTGCATATCAAAGCATGTCCCACAAATCAATGTGGTCATGCATAACCAACAATCAGAGCCTAACTGAAATGATTGCAGTATCATTACCCACAGTGGTAAAGTCATGTTGAATACCATCCCTCCAAGGTTGACACCTTCTCAGTCCAACTTCCATCAGTATAGTGTCATAGACCAACTTCGAAAGACTCTAACCCACATTTCTATCTTAGAGTTGTTGCATCTATCTCCTTCCCACAAGGAGATTCTCAATAAAGCCTTAATGGAAACCACTGTCCCTACTAACTTGGACCAAGAGAAGTTTCATGCCATGGTAGGTAATCTGACCTCCTCAAGTACCATATCATTTACCGAACAAGATGACCTCTCAGTGTCTCAATCTCATAACACCCCTCTACATATCGTCGCCTTCATCCACAAGCACCGCATCAAGAGGGTTCTCATTGATGGGGGAGCCAGTTTATATATTTCCACATTAAATCTAGTCCTTACATTGGGGTTCTCTGAAAATGTAGTTGATCCAAGGAAGAAGATTACTATCAAATCCTATGATGAAGAGGAGAGAACTACAAAGGGAACAATAGTCTTACCCATACAAGTGGGACCAATAATAAAAGATGTTGTGTGCCAAGTCCTAGATAAGGAGCTCACCTATAATATTCTCCTAGGTAGACCATGGATTCATGTCATGAAAGCTGTACTCTCTACTTTGTTGGAAACAAGGTAGATAACTGAGAGGGGGGTGAATCAGTTATCTTAAATCTTTTAACTTTCTGTTCTTGTTTAACAGTTAGTACATCATTAAAACATATAAGCATACATAACCATGAGAGAAGAAATAAAATCAACACACATAACACAATGATTTTGAAGTGGAAAACCCTATTAAGGGAAAAACCATGGGGTGACTAACCCAAGATTGTATTCTCTATTAAAAGAATAAGAAGTACAAAATGACACTTGCCAATTAGGGCTCACTTCCCGAGCACATTGCTCACAAGAGGCACACTGCCTACAAGAGACTCACTATCTATAAGGATATAGAAGGTAACCAGATGTTTGAACTAAAGAGAGGCATCCACATATGCTGTGGTTTAGTTCCTGTTATGTTTAATATACTGATCTACTGCACTTCATACTTCCTATGTTTTAGTGTTGTTGTCTCGTCACATACCGAACTTGTATTGTTGCTTCCACACTTCTCTCTACCTTTTGTCACACCTTATTCCATACCGCATACCTTCATACCAAAATCCATCTAGTATATATATCTACACCAAGGATTTCAACATCTTTCTAGTCAGCAACTGGAATACTCAAGATATTTACTAAATACCGGTCTGTTGGCTGAATCCATGCTTAATATGTGATGCGTATCAAAAATATAGACATAGAATTCATTAATCATGTTGACCAATCATGAATGATCCCTCAAGAAGCTTGATCACCATCAATTTCTCACCCAGATTAAAGTCTGATGCTCTATTGGTTAGTTCTTCCTTAGTCTACTCTACTTGTCAGGAACCCAACACTTAGATGCTCATATCTTTTCACTCTTTCATCATCAGAGTCTCAATCTCTGGAATGTAGTAGTCATGGTACTCCTCTTGACTTCCCCAAGTCCACACTTTGCTGAGATACATCCTCTAAGAGATCTGGACCTGATTGACAGACCTTGCTGCATGCTCTATTCTTGTTCACCAGACCAAAACATTCTTTAATCTTACTTCTGGTATAGTCATATTGTGCTCTGTGGATGTGTGGGATAGACTTTGTTGCCATCAATGACAACAATAATGAAGCCACACAATGTCTCTTGCCAACAATCTCCCCCTTTAGCATTGATGGCAACACTTAGTGAAAAATGACTAAGTGTCGTAACAAACTCCCCCTTAGCTGATGCTCTGTCTTATGTACATTTTTACCGAAGCTCCCCCTTTGCTGAATTCCACATTTTTCACTACTTCTCACTCCCCCTTTGACATCAATGGAAAAGGGTGAAATCCGTATACCAAAATTTCTAAAAATCAACCTATACCTAGCCGCATAAGTATATATACATGTTATACTTACATATACTTAAGTATATCCGCAAAAGTGGTTTTCAACTGGACAAATTCTGTTGCCCAACTCTACTTCATTCTGTCCAAAATTGAGATGTGACCACTTAACAAAAATGCAAAATCTTATGCCCTCTTTAAGTCTATTGGATCACTAGTTTGTGCTGTGGTCTAAGCATTAGTTAGGGCCTCATGCTTTGCCTCTAACTTAGGGATAATTATCCCTTAGTTGTCCCATTCTGCTTATTCTATTATTCTTCTCCTTCTCAAGCCTCTTTATCTCATTTATAGTGGCAATAGCCTAGCACTCTTGATTCATTATGGATTAGGTGAGAGGATCAAAATTCTGAGATAAACTTGATCATTTACCCTCTTGTTCTTCCACCTTCTTTGCAATGTCTATTGTCACTATGGACCAAGATAAACAAAATTTGTATAATTCTCCACCATCTTTAAGAGCGTTTTCTAGGCTCTTTATCCCAATATCCAAATTTCTCCTATCATTTGCTATAAGTCCCTGTACTTCAGAGAATCTCTTTCCCAAAAACACTTTCTGGACTTTCTCTTCTGCTGATTTCTCCAAAGAATCAAAATGTGTGCTAACAGAATTAACAAGAGATTTCAGATTACCAGATGAAGAAGCTAAAAGATCCTTTTGGAAGGATGGCATGATTCTCTCTAGCACACCAGATGCAATCTCTATTAGCTCACAGTCTTCCATGTGGGACTTCAGAAGCTTTTCTTTTGCTTTAGCTTGAGCAAAAGATGCTACCTTCATTGTCTGGACTGGAGAGAGGGAGTCAAAATTGAGTAGTCCTTGAAATAGTTCTAGTTCATCTAATTCCATCATCTCTTTGGTCAGGAAGTTTTTAACTGCTTCTGCAGTGTCTCTTGCCAGAGACAAAGTCTTCTTTCTTTCTGCAGCTTTAGAACTGTCATCAGAGATCTTCTCTGTGTGTTCTTCTTCTCTTCCCTTTTCCTCTTCTATTTGACTCAATTTCTCCTCTTTTCTTCCTTCTCCTTCAATTTTGGAGTCAGCAGGGGGATCTGGAAGAGAGATATTTACTTCTTCAGGGACTTCCTCTTCTAGAACAGAGGAATCCAAGTCCTTAGTCCTCCCCTCACCTATCTCCTTTGGCTCTTCTATAATTTTCTTAGTAGATTCTTCTTTTGATGTACTTAGTCCTTCATCATCCATGGCAGAATGTTCATCATCTATGTCCTCTATGACAGGGAGATTGAATCTCTTATAGGCATTCTGGAGGATGTCTTATGTTTCTTTTGCTATTTGATCCGTCTCTCCAAGCATAAGTTTGTTCATTCTGGCTTTGCTCTGAAACTCATCCTTGCAGTCCTTGAAGATCATGGTCATTTGTTTTGAAGTAATGGAAGGATAGACTTGAATTGCAATTTGTTCCCAAATCTCAAGGTCCTTTGCCTTAGCATTCTCCTTTCTTAGTTCAAGTTCCTTCTCTAGACTTTTAGGAATTAGAGAGATGATTTCAATGAATGCTTTATTATAGATGATTAGATAACTAACTGTAGCATCTTGCAAGATCTTCTGGTCAGCTTCACTATAATCATCATAAAATTTAGTCATTGGTTGCAAATTCCCATCCATAGTAACTGATTTGATGACATCATCAATGGAGAGAGTAGGCCTTTCAACAAATTCTTCTGCCTCTTCTTCCTTGTTTTGACCGGTAGAGGATTCCCCGTATGTTTTCTTCTTCTTCCTCATTTTCTTAACTTCTTCATTACATTCTATTTCTTCATCATCCTTTTGGCTTATGTGTGACCTTGTGGCCTTTGTCTTTGTTCTCTTCTCTCCATTTCCAGATGTCTTAGCTTTTGGTTTTGAGGATTTTGAGCTCTTAGAGGTGGCAGGTGCAGAGCTCTTGGAGGATCTAGTCCAGGAGGGGGCTTGCACCGGATCACTTTCTTTTTCTTCTTCTTGTTTCTCTTTCTGAGCTCTTTCTAATTTTTCTCTATTTGCATCAACTACCTCTTTTGAAATGTCATACCTTTTGGCAACTTCCTCTACTTCCCTTCTCACTTTTCTTTTCATCTCTGGTTGTCTTAGCTCAACATGAATTTTCACACTCAATTCTTGAAAGGTTCCAAATCTTCCTGCCTCAGGGTCTTTAGGCTAACTTAGCAAGTGTTGGACATGCAGTTCTAGAATTTTCTCATCTACCTCATAGCCCATTGGCATAATCCAGACTATTCTAGGCTCTATTGTCTCCATTAGACATTGATCAGTATCTACCATGAAACACACTATATCCTTATATTTTTCAACTAGAGATTGGGGAATTCTTTCTCTAGCCTGCATCATACTTTGGGGAATTCTTTCTCTAGCCTGCATCATACTTTGAAATTTTTTGAAGTATCCCTAGAGTGCTGTACTTTGAGCCTTGGCATCACCAAGCCCATACATATGATCTTTTATTTGTATGGCAACTGGTCTGTCATTTTGGCATACCCAACCACTTGATCCAGGTAGCTCATTCATATAGTAAAAGAAGAGACATAGTATTAGGCCACCATACTTAAATGAGTTCTTCTTATCCTTCTTTATCTTTTGCAAGTTTTCTAATAGTTGGCTCAGAAGAAGCTCGCATAGATCATAGTCTGCATTTTCCCTTAGCATTCGATACGTAGTATAAATTATTGTTCCGGATACAGAGTTTTCCCTGCGGGAATGACATATTTTGTAGCCAATTATCATAGAGGCAAATTTGATATCTAGATCTGTGATATCTTCTATTGTCATTGCTCTCTTGTCAAACTTTGATCTGGTAGCCTCACTCACTATTTGGTTCTTGACCGATTTGAGAGCAGGCAACCCACCAAATGAGTGCAAACTAGTTACTGCCTTAATGGTATCTTTTGTTATCTCGAATGGCCTCATCAACCACATGAAGTTGCCATGTATTCTGCTAAGAACATACCGGACCCATTCATCCTCTAGAAAATAGGGAAAGTGGATGCAATGTCCAAAATGCTTATCCTGGATGGCCTTATATTGAGGTTAAAGTTTAAATGTTTCATCTATTAATTGCTTTTGATAGATATCCATTAGTTTGGATTCCCCAAATTCCTCAATATTGTCTTGTATGTATACCCTATCATCTTCTACATGCAGAACCCTATGCAGAATGCTAGAGAAGGCACCTAAGGGATCAACTTCTAGGGATTTGTAAGGATGTTTCTTAAACTTAGGGCATGGCCTATTAGTGATCTTAACAACATTTGGAGTAGCCATCTTGCAAAAGATTCAGAGAGAGAGATTCAAGAATGGAAATACCTTTTTACGCTTCTAGGGTTCACGATATGAGCCAGAAAAGATCATTGGTTGAATCAGATTCCATGGTTGATCTTTGAGAGGGTTGAAGCAATCTTGTTTGCAGAGCTCTTTCTTTCTTCTTCTCGAATGTAAATGTGCAAATGATGAATAAAAGAACCCTTATATTTCTGAGCAAACCCTAATTTCATATTGTAATAAATGCACACCTTAAGTCATTTCAGTTCCCTTATTCTAACCTTGTTCTGAGAGAGATCCTTCTGAATCACTGAGATGCACTTAGAATTATTCTTAATGATAAATGACAATGTATCTCCCTTTCTCCAATCATTCCATTTATCCGTAGATCAAGATATTTCAATTTTGAATCATATCAGATCTAACTGTGAGATTCCTACTTTTACTAGATGACTATCAAACTGGATCAATCTTGGATGATTAACCTCTTCAAACTTCTTGTGGATCTTTCATATTTTTACCAAGATTTATTTAGATATTTCTCTGAGAACCTTTTAATCTGCAACTTTCATGTGCCAATTTTAGGCACCGATTGACTGGCTGGGGGAATTTATTTTCCTTTTCGACTCCCCCTGAGCCAGAGCTCATCTATTTAGTTTTTGAAAGGAATATCAGTACTAGATTCTGGTGCAGATCCATTCCCAACATTTTTTGTACTTCTCTTTACCCAAATCTTGTTCATCTCCCTTTGGACTTCATCCACATTCTCTTTTCCTTTACCTTTGTCTTGATTTTGATTATGATGCACCGGACCCTTTTTATCCTGATTCTTACTTCTGCAGAATTTGGCAATATGACCGGATCTATTGCAATTATAGAAAACAACATTTCTTTGCAAATTTGACTGATATCCTCTTGATCTGCATTGATTACCCATATGTCCCATTCTATTGCATTCAAAGCATCTACCATTGAATGAATTGTTTATTTGCATATTTCTACATTCATGAGATTTGTGACCATACCTTTTGTAGTTAAAACACTGTCTGGAGAAGGATGAATTAGTCTGATTCATTCTTCTTCTACACTGATTTGATTTATGACCAAAGTTATTGCAATTGTAGCAGTATCCATTGAAGGATGGATATCTTTGAGCATTTGGTTGCCTTACCAGATGTCTTCTAGGCCTGTTCCTTAGATTTCCTGATCCAGAGTTCTTCTGACCAGATTTGGAGCTTTCACCCTTCTCATACCCCAAGCCAAGCTTGTCATCTACCCTCTTTTGGCTTTCAAGAAGAACTTCAATTTGAGTAGGGCTTATCTTGAATTTCTCTTTGTATTCATTTGTTGTTTGAAGATCCCTTTTAAGAGTGTCTATTTGATTCTCAAGTTGTTCTTCATTATCTCTAGCTTCTTCAAGATCAGATTCTAGATGCCCGATTATTCTATCCATTTTGTGGCAGTCTTCTGACTTCTCCTTGAGAGATTGTTTTAGATTATCTTCAATTTTTCTTTTCTCTTCAATTTCTTGGGTGAATTTCATAACCCTTGATTCCATTTCATGTCTCACCATAATGACCTCTTTTGATAGTTTCTCACATAACTTGTTTTTCTCATTCAGATCTTCATTAGTATCATTGGATTCACTTTAACTTGCTAATTGTTGAAGTAGTTCCTTTCTCTTTTTCACAGAGATACTCAATTTTTCTTTGAGTTCATTTATAAAATCATCAGCTTGTTTGAGTCTTTCCCTCAGGTTATTGACTTCAGAGTGAGATTGCTCAAGATCATATAGGAAAGACTAAAGTTGTTCCCTCATACCATACATATCCATTGAGATTCCCAGATCTTCCTCAAGCTGTTAGGCTCTATTTAGAGGAACTTAGCTCTGATACCAATTGTTGGAAACAAGGTAGATAACTAAGAGGGGGGGTGAATCAGTTATCTTAAATATTTTAACTTTAAGGGAAAATTGGATTCAAATGAATAATCAATAATATCAAATATCAAGATACCCAAAACTTAATGAAATGGTGAACAAAAGAGATTCAAATAAATAATGAACAAAACAAAGAAAACCTCCTTAATTTGAAGCTTCCATTGATCGCCTATCACAAATGATCTTGTCTATGAATATGGCCCTCAGAAGGTGCACTTCCTTGCTATGATTCCAAGATGTCAAATGGGAACGGCTATGATAATATTGCCATAAAGAGAAACTTCACAACAATGATGATAGTGCATAGTAATGAATGTGATCACAAGCAATGAAGGAATTGGTGCCAAAGGCACGTTGTAATTCCTGCAGAGTAACAATACTTAAAGCTTGGATGAATGAAATGGAAGAATTGGGTTCAATTTATAGACTTGAGAAAGAAGAGATCAACGATATAGAACAGTTGAGGAACGTGTGCGAATAGGAAGAAGACAAGTGTCACACAAAAGCTGTTTTATTTGAATTAACTACTTTCTTTTCTAAAGATAAGACATGTTTTTTAGAAATTAGAAAGTTTTTTTCTAATTTAAGAGATATTGATAAAAACAAGGTTGATTGAATAGATAACTCAACTTGAGATTTGCTTTTGCATGATTTGAGAGAAATTAAATAATAAATTATTTAATTTTATGTGCATGAAGAAGAAGACTTATTTTTAGAAGATTTAGAAGATATTTGAAGAATTAGAAGATAAGAAAGCAAATTAAATAAATAAATTTATTTAATTGTTGTGCATGATTTAGAAGAATGAATAAAATATTTGATTGTATTTTATTTTTGGAGATTGAGGGGATTTAAATAAATTTGATTTGATTTATTTAAATTAGGAAGAATGAATTTGACTTAATTAAATAATTGAGAATTATTTAATTGTTTGGAAGAATTTAATTAAATAAAGGATTTTATTTAATTTTAACTTTAGAAGAGTTAATTAAATATTTTGATATTTAATTAATTTAGAGGAATGTGAATCGAATAAATAAATTGATTTATTTATTTTTTGATAGAAGAATTAGAATGGAATAAATATTAAGAATATTTATTTAGACCGAATCGTGTCATTTTTAGGCGTATACAGTAATTAATGATACTAATTTGAGATTTTTGTATAGTGTAAACATCCTTATGCATCCCTAATGCAACCTTGACACAAAGTTTGATGTAATTCCTAATGCACAGGTAACACAAATTTTATGCACATATGAAATAAATAGTGATGTATTGGGGCTAACACAACCCTTAGACCTCCAAAATTGTTAACATAGATAATATGATTATAAACATGTAAAATTGCATCAAGAAAAAACTATGTTAAGAACATAAACAATTTCTAGGCTATTTTCTCCTAATTCTGATGCTAAATGGAATTTTTGCATTGCGACTCTAGATTGATCATGTCAAGTTTTTTTACTTGGATTAAGACTCTTTAAGTTTTTGTTTATCTTTGTAGACACCTAAATTTCATCTTACATTTTTGACACCAAAATTCACCACTTCTAATTTATACCACACTAGCATTTCTTATTTATTTATTAATTAAATAATTATATTATTTAATTAATAACATAGCCATTATGTTACATATATGGTTCCTATGGTTGTATTGTTTTTCATTGATGTCAACACTGTCACATGGTTGTCATTGATGTCAACATTGGTATGAATGTTTAATAGTGTTCATGGTTGGATGTCGTGCTCCTAAAGAAGATATATTTAGATGGGAATTAGAAGCATCAAGAAGACACATTAATATGGGAATTAGAAGTACTAACATGTGGTATTGATGGACTAAGATACATTGTATGATCTCTCCTACTATTTTCAAGAATGCATATGTTAAAACAAAGAAGGTTTGGTCTCCAGAGTTTGGTGATAGTTTCTGCTACAAGATGACTATCTTTGAAGAACTGTCTGAGAGACTACTCAACATTTTCATATCTTGATGTTGTACCTTTGTAGATAGGAATATAGCTCAATGTAATGAAATATCATGTATATTCCAATTTTCATGATGTATGGACTATCGGAAGTATGTTTTGTAAAAGATAGTGTGAAGACAATATTGGTTCTGTGAAGACAGTCACTATATGGAAGTAGGATGCTCTATATTACTCCACATTTGTAGATTTTGCTATGTAGTTATGGGAATATGATAAGGATGTAGTAAAGATGTTAATTCTAGAGACTCAGATCATTTATGCTTCTGCTATGAAAGTTGTGCATGATAGAGTACCGACATGTGTTCTGGCAGAGTAAGCTAGTGTTGAAGGTCTATTGGACTGCCCCACATTTCTCTACAAATGAATGATTGAATTCATAGTTTTGAGGAATTTTTTATGGATGCACATTACATGTTGCATTGAAGTTTCAAGGTTCTTGGTGATCTATAGATCATTTTTTCAAAATACAGTATGTTGTAGTGTGTTCAGGATGACAGAGTATTCCTAGAGTTCATGATTGGAAAATATGTGGCACAATTCTTTGATGTTCGGTGGCTAAGGAGTGTTTGGAGATGTTGTATGAGTCATGTGGACTCATCTGGAAGAGGTTTCATAAAGATCTATCTTGTTTCCAGTACCACACAAGGTTTTCAAGTTGTTGTGGTCGTTATGCCTCAAGTTTCATATGATTTTTCTTAAGTATGTCCTATTTTCAAATGAACAGAGTGTGTGGAGGTAATTCTAAGATGTTTGATGATGCAAAGGATGTTTTGGACCTGATTAAGCAAGTGTCAAAGTCTGCAAAGCATGAGTCTTCTGCTAGTGTCACGTATGATAATATTTAGGTCTTATCTTCTACATGTTTCATGTTGTACACGATATGGCTGACTTGTAGATGTAGTTGTCATATTGTCTCTAGCCGACAAGCAATGTAATCAATGTAATATCATGTATAAGTAGTGAATCAAAGTGACTTAGGCTAAGTGTGATTGTAAGTTGATTGAAAAAGGTCACAAGCAGATAAAAAGAAGAATGAATACATTATTGATGTGTGATTGAGGGAGAAAGAGCATAAGTTTTTGATGTTGTCCTAATTCATCTTGAAAAATTATATGTGGCAGTGATCAAGTATATAGTGTGACTAGCTGATCACATCATCAGAAGAAAGTGGGAAGAGATAAAAGTGTTGAAGGCACAAGACAACTAAGACGGGGGTAAATCAGTTGTATCAAAAACCTTAAATTCTCTTGAACAAAATCACATTCACATTCACTTACTTTAACCCCTTAATCTGTTATGAAGATTAAATATGAAATGTAGAATCAAAACTTAAAACATCAACATAATACACACATGAACACCAGATTTTTTTACATGGAAAACCCTAAAAGTTGAAAACCATGGTGAGTGTTAGCTCACAATATAATGTAGTAACAATACTGAATAACAAAAGAGGCTCATTATCTAGGGCTCACTACCCAAAAGAATGCTCACTACAAAAAGGTTCACTACCAAGGGGTGTCTCACTACCAAGAGGGGTGGCTCACTACCATAAACTAATATGATAGCATCTACAACATGCCTGAGTTTAGTTCCATTGAAGCACAATACATATCACCTTCACTACCTTACAATACAAACACTTTCATCTTTGCATCTTTTCATCCACACACTACACATGGATTTATTACATTTATTTATACCAATTATCAACCTTGGAACATACGTCAAGGTTGGCAATACAATCTATAACCTTTGAAACAGTCTCCAAGGTTGGAAAACATACATAATTAAAATTAGGTCTGGACCTAAACAAACTTGCGGAGAAAATGAATGAAAGAACACTTCACAGCTTATCTCAGACTAAAATACATTTTCACATGCTCTAAAACACTTCTACAATCCACGAAACACAACCGCAAAGAGTGTTAACACCCAAGTCAGCCAAACTTGTGCAAACACCAAGAATACTTAAACACACGCTTCCAAGAATTTAATCTTAGCTTACATATCAAACTCAATCCTTTAACATGATATGGAGACATCCATGAACAACATAAAATCACCTAGGAGCCAACAAATCCAGTTACAACAAGTTTCACTTGAAGACAACAAATCTCACTTGAAGACAACTTACAAACAACACTACTAGGTTTTGCTAATCAATAACTTGCTTTCTCGAGCACCAAATCACAAATCCTTTAGAATGAAGATGGCTAGAGACATTATAAACATATGTCTAGAACCATATCACCTGAAACCACTCTGTGGAGAAATGCAGAGCAAAATACTTTCTCCTAGACACCTCTGCACAACTCAAAAATTTGTCAAATACACTGGTGAACACAAATTCTACCGCATAGCGATCCAGACCACCAAATTTTGGATTTAACACTTTAAAAAACTTCTCTAAAACATATTTGAATATCATACTATGGTCTTCAACACAGAAGAAATGTGGAGCAAAAACTCAGACAGTATCCTGCAAGCCAAAATACTCTGCAACACACTGTTTCCACTTCGAGAGAAATTTTTCTCAAAAGCACTTAGAAACTTAGCAACATGAACAATATGCTAGCATCATCAACACTTCTTCAATTCATTCAAATTACCTCAACATGACAACTCAATCAAGCAACAATCAGCAATATCAGAAGACACAGTTGACACCAATGACAATAGAATCATTTTGACATCAATGATAACACCGATTAGCACATACTTGCAACAATCTCCCCCTTTGTCATTGATGGCAACATATGATGTGAAAAACCATCATGATACAATTCTACACTAATCTCATTCTCCCCCTTTCTTTTATACATCTTACTCTCTCTTTGTTTTTCACATGAACTCTCTCCCCGTTTGACATCAATGGAAAAGGGTGACACACCTTCTTCAAGCTTTCTCCCCCTGAATATGATACTGCACATACTTGCACTGATCTCAACTTGTCTGAACCATCCTATACCAACTCTTACTCCCCTTAACTACAACATTCTTCAATTCCTCTATCTACTCCCCCTGAGAGGTAGCCTCCATTAGTCTATATAAAACAATGTCTTCTTTAAGCTTCCATTTAAGAAAGTATTCTTCACATCCATTAGATATACTTTAAAAATCTTTATGTACTACAAATCCCAAAAACATTCTGATAGTCTCAATTCTTTCCACTGGAGCATAAGTCACCTCAAAACCTATAGTTTCAACTTATGAATAGCCTTTGCATAGAGGTCTAGCTTTATTTACCACTTCTCCATTTTCTGAAAAACCACTTTGTTCCAAACACATTCTTATCTGTAGGCCTAGGGACGGGTTCCCAAGTCTGATTCTTCTCAATCTACATTAGTTATTCTTCCATTGCCTTGATCCAAAACTCCTCTTTTGCATGCTTCAATAATTGTCTTAGGTTCAACCTTTGAAAGTAAACAGATATTTACCTATTCATTTGCAATTCTTCTTCTTGTCAATACACCTTTTCTCTTATCACCAATGATCTGGTCTTTAGTGTGATGCTCCTACACAAACTCTAGGGGTTGTAGGAATCCTTTCTGGAACTTCTTCAACCTACACTTTCTTCATATTTTTATTCTTCACTACTTGAAGACTCATCTGATTCATATCCATTCACCTCTAAGTTCATCAAATAATTCCAATCATCATGAAAATTGCTCTATACTGGAAACAACTGTGTTCTGTCAACCCAAACTTCTGTTACTCATTACTTTCAAGCTAATTATCAAAATTAGACAAACTTTTAGATGTAGATGTAACCACTGATCAATAACCATATGCCAGAACCACAAAGCAATATTTTCAACAATGGACCAAATTACTAAAACACTGTAACTTGATTTTACTAGATAGATACTTAGCCAAAAATCATAACTTGTCTTCTTTCCTGATCAAATCTTCTTGCATAGTATACTTCTTAATCTACACAACTCTTCCTTTATCCTTTACTTCTTTATCTCTCCTCTATCTCTCCCTCTCTCTATCTTTATTTCTCTCTTCCTCTATCTCTCCTCTCTCTATCTATCCATCCCTCTCTCTATATCTCTCTCTCTGTCTCTCTATCTCCCTCTCCCTCTCTCCATCTCTAGATCTCTCCCTCACTCTCCCCCTCTATCTCTCTATTTCTCCCTCTCTCTAGATCTTTGTATTTCCTTGTCCCTCTCCCCCTCTCTATCTCTCTATCTATTTATCTCTCCATCTCTCTATCCATTTATTTTTTCTTCCAATATTGACTATAGTACTTGTGTATGTCTAACACCCTTAAATTCCACACTTTCTTGTTGCTTGACCATATTAATACCTTCAAAAAATTTCTTATTGGTTTCTCAATTGTCTTTTATCATAAAATTTATATGTAGATTTGAAATAAAGGAGAGAGTATATTTCCTCCCGAAGGTTGCAAATGCAATGTACACTTCACTAATACCCATGGAGAGAAAATTCAAGAATTGCACCAAACTAGAGTAGGCTAAGAAAATACTTAAATCATTTGAAGTGAAAATAAAGGCATTAGAAGGCTAGGTCACCATAGTTGTAGAGAAAGCCATTGAAGCTAAAGATACATAGGTAGAAGCAACTTAAAAACAACTCCTAGAGGTTAAAACAAAATTGACTAAAGAAAGAATAGAATTGGTAGTAGGGAAAAGCTAGATGGTAACTACGATAACCACCAAGAATAAATTATCAAAGCAAGTGGAAGAATTGGACATATAATTGAGCGATGAAAAGGCTAAAACTAGTGCCAAGGCTATTGAAATATGATCACTAAATAAAAATGCCTATAGCCAAGATTATGAGATAGCCAAGCTAAATAATCAAGTGGACACCTAGGCCTAGACACTCAAGAGACTAAGAGAAAAAGAGGTTGACCTAAAGAATATACTAGAAGAATCAAAGGAGGAGGTCAAGAGGTTAAAGAATCAAATTAAAGAGCTCAAATAGTTAGTGGCTTTCCTTGACCACATCAAGGTCTTGTGAAGATCATACTGCAAGGAAAAAATGGAGGACACATCATCTAAATCTTGTGAAGATTACACTAAAAGGTAATAATACAGGCCACATCATCTTTACTCTATCCTTATAGTTTATGGAGATGGTGTAGGATCTAAGTGATATGGTGAAGAAAGAGATTGATAAGGTGGAGACCACCCTTTCTCCAATAATTGAAGATTCTTGGTCCTATGCCAAGAAGTTATATAGTTTTCCCTCAACCAAGTTAGTCATGGTACAAATTATGAGTAGAACATAGCATGTAAAATCAATGGCATTTTAGAAATGCATAAGGCCAACGAGGAATGTAAATCACACTTAGATTTCATTAGAAATACAATTCATGGTATGTATACCTATGTTCATCAACTAATCTAGTAGGGATTGCCTTCACCACTAGATAAGAATCAAAAAGTGCTACCACATGACAAATTTCTAGAGCTAGTGAATGAGAAGAACCAAGAAGAAACTATATTCAACATGTGTTCCTTAGCTCCTTCTATCTAAGAGGTTAAATTAGTTCTCAAGACATTGACAGAGATAGAGGCTCTTGTACAAACATTTATGGCTCAAGCACAAGAGGTATCCTATGAATGCATCATTGAACTAGAGTGTCTATTTAGACTCTTATAGAAGATCAATTTGCCCTTGGATAAAGAGTGAGAGAATCTATTATCTTCTCTTAAAAATGTGTAAGTGGTATCATCTTCACTAATTTTCACAATTAGAATATTTGTGCCCTATACATCCAATGGATATCATTTTAGGTCCAGGTTCTTCCCCTAGTGAAAGAACCCTAGTGAGTCACTAGGAACTATAGCAAATTCTTCACTACAAGCAACATATTTCTTTTGCTTTGTTCAATATGGCTTGTAGCTTTAGAGAATTGTGTTCCATTAGTAATTTTGTAGTTTTTTGGCATGCATGGGGTAGTTTCATATGTTCTCAAAGTTTGAGCAATGTAAGCCATCTAACCATGTCATGTCATCCTCCATCTGATGATGTGCAAGGATCCCAAATGCAATAGGAAAAAATTTAGTGCCAACTTCACTATTAATCCATGTGTTTGTTATTGATGCAGGGACTTCCGGAGGTCATAACTTTTGACTCGGATGTGGGTTTTCTACAAAATTTTATAGGTGGATGCATTATGAGATGGTCAATGGTTTCCCAACCCACCCTGGTCAGTTGGACCTCATCTTGGTACTTTTTCAGGGATTGAAACTTTCATCTTAGCCCTCAAAATGGCAATTTAGTGTTTTTTTCTAGTTTTTTAAAAGTTGCTTTTTTTAATAACTCGAAACTCATGTTTCAAATTTAGAATATTAGTTACCATTTCATCCTACCTTAGTTTAGGAAGATTTTGGGAAAAAACAAGATTTTCTAAATATGATTGTAAAATTACCTAAAATGGCAAAAATCTGACAATTGTCAAAATTTGCCAAAAAAGGTAATTTTTTAATTTTTTTTCTTGGATATAAGAGAGTTTTCTCTCATTGTAACAGTAGAGTTGGTGAATAAAAGTTTTTTTTCAGTGTTCCAAATCTTTGGCTCTCACACATGATTAATGGCACAATTTTATTGAGTGTATGTTGTTGGCTACATCATCTGGTATTAGAGCAGGAATATGGCTGGGAGAGGAAGAGGAAGAGGGGGTCTTGCCCAGATGCATAGAGAAATGCAAAATTTGCAAAGGCAAATAGCAGAACTTACAACGTAGATGGAAAACCAAAGACTAGGTAGAGGAGGAGATGAATCTGATGAAGAGATAGGTTGAGGAGGTGCAAATCAAGATACAGAACATGAAGAAGAAGAATTAGAAGGCATGAGTTTTGAAGAGACGATGCTTAGGGCCTTAGAAGGATGTTTCAGATTATACAGGTAGTCTTAAACCAGAGGAGTTGATAGACTGGTTGAATAACATGAGAATTTTTTTTGAATGGAAATCCATGACAGAGGAAAAGAAGGTAAAATTCGCATGCACCAAATTAAAGGGTCATGCAATGATTTGGTGGGATCATCTTCAAAAGGAACGAACAAGAAAAGGCAAGGATAAGATCAGGACATGGAATAAAATGGAGAAGAAGTTGAGAGAAAAAAAATTTCACATAGATTATGCGCAAACCCTTTTTCGTAGGTTTCAAAATTTAAAGCAAAACCTCTCTTCTATGCAAGATTATACAAATGAGTTTTATACGCTATCTATACGTATAGAGCATCAAGAAACTAATGAACAGATGGCTGCTAGATATGTGAATGGCCTGAAATTTTCTATTCAAGATGAATTGAGCATGCATCAACTCAATAGTATGGAAGAGGCTTACCAATTGGCCCTAAAGGCTGAAGAAAAACAAAATAGATAGTACCATCAAAGGAATAGAGGAGGAAGAAGGGGTACACCAACCCCATTTCGAGGAGGTTTAAATTATGGCAGGGGAGATTCATCCCATGGATTGGAAAAACAAGTAGACACTTGACAAGATCCTCCGAATGAAGAACGAGGAAGGGGATTTCAAAGAGGTAGAGGTTATGGTAGCGGTAGAGGCTGGGAAAACTAGAGAAGGCCTTTCACTTGTTTCAGATGTGGAGAAGAAGGTCATAGGGAATTTGAATGCTCAAATTATAACATGCAAGAAAGAAATCAAGGAGGACAACCTAGGGTGAACCTGATTCAAATGTAGCATGAAGTGGAAGGGACGGAACTAGAGGTTCCACCAGATGTGGGAGAAAGTCTTATGATGAGAAGAGCAATGGTGATTCCAGAGAAGGAGAAAACACAAGCCAAAAGCTCTGATGGTTCATGGATTCAGACCAATATCTTTAGAACCAGATGCACTTCAGGTGGCAAGGTATGTCAAGTTATTGTTGATGGAGGTAGTTGTGAAAATATGGTTTCTAAAGAAATGGTAGAAAAATTGAATTTACACTGTGAAAAACATCCTCATCCGTACCGCATTGCATGGTTTAAAAAGGGAAATGAAGTCACTGTTGATAAAAGATGCCTAATTAAGTTTATCATAGGGAAGATCTATTAGGATGAGATATGGTGTGATGTTGTCCCAATGGATGCCTGTCAATTGTTACTGGGAAGGCCATGGCAGTATGATAGAAAAGTTATGCATGATGGAGAGAAAAAAACATACACCTTTTGGAAAGATGGCTCTAAGGTCATTTTATTGCCTCTCAAGGATGAAGGAAAAGGTGAGACCATGTTGTCTAAAAGAGATCTTGTTAAAGAAATGGAGGTGACAGGGTGTTGCTACACATTAGTAGTGAAAAAAGGTGAAGAGGAAGACATTTCAGTTCCAATAGAAGTAGCAGAGCTATTGAAAGAATTTGTTGATGTTTTGCCTGATGAATTACCTGATGGTCTACCACCAAAGAGAGATATTCAACATCATATTGGTTTGATTCCAGGAGCAACTCTACCCAACCAAGTAGCTTATAGGATGAATCAAACACAACATACAGAGATGAATAAGCAAGTAACAAAACTCATAAGTAAAGGTGTGGTGAGAGAGAGCATGAGGCCATGTACTATACCTGCATTGTTGACCCCAAAAAAAGATGGAACATGGAGGATGTGCACTGATAGTAGAGCAATTAATAAGATTACCATCAAGTATCAGCTTCCTATACCTCGTATGGAGGACATGATGTATGTCTTTCCAGGGGCCAAATATTTCAGCAAGATCGACCTACGAAGTGGCTACCACCAAATCTGGATCTGAGAAGGGGATGAGTGGAAGATAGCTTTTAAGACTGGAGACGGATTATATGAGTGGATGGTTATTCCATTCGGGTTATCAAATGCACCTAGCACATTTATGAGATTGATGAACACTATACTATGACCTTACATTGGTAAGTTTGTGGTAGTTTATTTTGATGATATTTTGGTATTTAGTAATAGCAAAGAAGAGCACCTACAACACTTGAGGATCATCTTTGGTGTGTTAAGGAAGGAGACACTCTATGCCAATTTGAAGAAGTGGAGGTTCATGCAGGACAGTTTGGTTTTTTCAGGCTTTGTCATTTCTAAAGATGGTGTCAGAATGGATCTAGAAAAGGTCAAGGCAATTCTAGAATGGCCTAGTCCCAGCAGCATCACAGAGGTAAAATGTTTTCATGGGTTGGCCACTTTCTATCAAAAGTTCATTCAAAATTTTAGTAGTATTGTAGCTCCTATAATAGATTGCACCAAAGGAAGGGAGTTTGTATGGACCAAGGATGCTGAGGAGAGCTTTAAGTACTTGAAGCAAAAGGCAGTAGAAGCACCTACACTTGCATTGCCAAATTTTGATAAGGTATTTGAAGTAGAATGTGATGCCTCCCATGTGGGAATAGGTGTTGTGCTTAGCCAAGCTAGAAAACCTATAGCTTTCTTTAGTGAAAAGATGATTAAAGTGAGAAAGAATTATTCTACTTATGATTTGGAATTTTATGCAATTGTTCAAGCATTGAGGCATTGGAGACATTATCTAGTTCCCTGGGAGTTTGTATTTTTTATAGATCGTATTGCACTGAGTTACTTGAACACACAGAATAAGTTGAATAGTAGGCATGCCAATTGGGTCTCTTTCTTGCAGGGTTACAATTTTGTGTTGAAGCATAAGTCTAGAAAACAAAATCAGGTTGCAGATGCGTTAAGTAGGTGTGTTGCACTTTTGGCCACAATGGAAACTGAGGTGATTGGTTTTGATGCCATCAAAAATTTGTATGAGTCTGATGATGATTTTTAGGAGATTGTGGAACAATTGAAGGCACCAATATCTAGTAACTTGGATCACTTTAGGGGTGAATATTTTATGCAAGATGGGTATCTATTTAAAGGAAAACAACTATACATACCAACTGGCTCTATGAGGGAACACATTATCAGAGAATTTTGTAGTAGTGGGTTGGCTGGACATTTTGGCAAGGACAAGACAATAGCCTTGATAGAAGATAAATATTACTGGCCAAAGATGAAAAGGGATATAACTACGTATGTAACAAGGTGTAGAATTTTCCAAGTGGCTAAGGGACATTCACAGAATACAGGGTTGTATATACCATTACCAGTACCAGCTACACCATGGACAAATTTGAGCATGGACTTTGTGTTGGGACTTCCACATACTCAACAACGTAATGACTCCATTTTTGTAGTTGTTGATAGGTTCTCCAAGATGGTTCATTTTATTGCCTGTAAGCAAACTAATGATGCAACGAGGGTAGCATAGTTATTTTTTTCAGAAGTTGTTTGACTACATGGTGTTCCAAAGACTATTACCTCTGATAGGGAGACCAAATTCCTTAGTCATTTATGGAGGACTTTATGGAAAAATATGGGGACTAAGTTATAGTTTAGTAGTTCTTATCATCCTCAAATGGATGGGCAAACAGAGGTAGTCAATCAGAGTCTAGGAAAGTTGTTGAGGTGTATTGTTGGAGAAAAGCCAAAACAATGGGACATGGCATTACCCCAGGCTGAATTTGCCTATAATAGTTCTGTTAATAGATCAACGGGAAAGTCCCCTTTCCAGATTGTGTATGGCAGAAATCCTCAGTGTGTTCTAGATTTGGTATAGCTACCAATGAAAGAGAGGGTCAGTGATGATGGGGAAGCATTTGCAGAACACCTTCAACAGTTGCAGAAAGAAGTGAGACAGAAGTTGCAGGACAGTAATGAGAGGTACAAGAATATAGTGGATACTAGTAGGTGACATCAGACATTCAATGAAGGTAACTTAGTGATGGTGTATTTGAGAAAAGAGTGGTTTCCTACTGGAACATACCACAAGTTGAAGTACAGGAAAATTGGTCCTTGCAAAATTACAAAGAAGATCAATGATAATGCATATGAGGTTAGTTTACCAGATGATCTCGATATTTCTCCTGTGTTTAATATTTTTTATTTATATGCATTCCATGGTGAGGATGACGCTAAAGATAGTCAACGAGAAGTGCCATGGCACCACCACATTCCCCATAAGAAGAAGGAAAAGATTGCACAGGTTCTTGATAAGAAAACTATCTACACTCAGCAAGGGCATTACAATAAGTATTTAGTACAGTGGGATTACAAAGTGGGAAGTACAGAGGTTAGATCTAGTCAAATGGCAGTAGTTTGAAGACACTCACTTGTAGGAGCTACGTTCTTTTCAACCAGAGGAGAATGATGCAAGGACTTCTGGAGGTCATAACTTTTGACTCGGATGTGGGTTTTCTACGAAATTTTATAGGTGGATGTGTTATGAGGTGTCCAGTGGTTTCCCAACCCACCCTAGTCGCTTAGACCTTGTCTTGGCACTTTTTCGGGGCTTGAAACTTTCATCTTGGCCCTCAAAATGGCAATTTAATGTTTTTTCTAGTTTTTTAAAAGGTATTTTTTTTAATAACTCGAAACTCATGTTTCGAATTTAGAATATTGGTTGGCATTTTGTCCCACCTTAGTTTTAGGAAGCTTTTGGGAAAAAAAATAGGATTTTCTAGATATGATTGTAAAATTACCTAAAATGGCAAAAATTTGACAATTGTCGAAATCTGTCAAAAAAGGTAATTTTTTGAATTTTTTTTTCTTAGATATAAGAGAGTTTTCTCTCATTGTAGTAGCAGAGTTGGTAAATAGAATCTTTTTTCAGTGTTCCAAATCTTTGGCTCTCACACGTGATTAATGGCACAATTTTATTAAGTGTATGTTGTTGGCTACATCAATTATAGGTCTATATTTCCTATTTTGTGCTAAGAATCTTTTATTAGCAGTAGGGCCCACCTCCAATTATTTTTATTTTGTTTTGTCAATGGGGATCCTTAACAAGTTCTATGTGGCATGCTCTAAAGACTTCTAATAAAAAAGGTAGACTTACTTTCTCTTAGAGTAGTGCAAGCCATTTGATTTTGTCATGACATGGATTTTATTCGATAGATCATGAGGAGTAGGGCTATTTCTTGGACATTTTCAACAACAATAGAGTTCATCAACCCAATTTTGATTTTAGATTTTTATTTCTATAAAGAAATAACGCAAGTGTGTTATAACTATTAGATTCAGGACAGACAACTAAGAGGGGGGGTGAATCAGTTATCTAAAACTTTCTTGCAATTAAACACTTAAATCCACTTTGTGATTTAGCAACATAATAATAAATTAATCATGGAAACATAATGCATTAAATCAAGAGCAGAAACACATTAACACACAAGACACCAAGATTTTGACGTGGAAAACTCGATCAAGGGAAAAACCATGGGGTGACTAACCCAAGATTGTATTCTCTATTAGAAGAATAAAAAGAACAAAATGGCATATGCCAATTAGGGCTCGCTGCCCAAGCACACTGCTCACAAGAGGCTCACTGCCTACAGGAGACACACTGTCTATAGAATAATAAGTATTACATACTTGAACTGAAGAATAGCATCTTTACCATGCTTGTGTCAGTTCCATTTAACCCCAAAACTTCTACTCTTCCTTTCGCTCTTCTCCTCTCTACCACACTCTCATCTCCACAAGATACACTTTGAAATGACTTTACAACTCCTTATTTATACAAGACATCGACTTAGGAATTATCATCCAAGTTAGCATACATAACAGAGCAAGTACACAAATACAACATGACTTATTACAAAAGACTTCACGCGGATCAACACATTGTCAGCCACACAGATTTGAGACTTCAATCTTCATTTAGGAACACGCCAATCTCACATAACATCTTCAAGATCATCCGTAGGATGTGTAACTCATCCGGTTGGCCAGAGTGAGGAAGAACATCATCATCCAGAATTTATTCTTCAATTGCGAGATCAAACTCCAATGCGGACCACCAACACGAACTAGACATAATCCAAAGACCTCCACAAGCTTTCCTGAATCACCAAGAACATCCACACTACATCTGCTTACTGAAATCCTTATCTCCTTCATCTAGAACCTCAAGAACATAGTCTATCATCACTGTCACAATGGAATAGATGCTTGCGGACCTCCAGACCATGAACCAATTGAGTTGTCAATTCAAATTGACTTCCTAAACACTTCACCAAATCCACAGAACAAGATATTTCATTTCTGGATCACATTGGACCTATCTGTGTCACTCTGTCAGCTCTGAACATCTGCCAAAACCAGTTTTACTTGAGTGGCCACAACCTCTTTAGATCTTCATGCGGACCTCTGAAATCTTTATTGGATCATCTTAAAACACATATCTACAAACCCTTTGATGCACATCCTCTGATCTTCATCTTAGCTGGGATCTTTAGCTCATTGTCTTCACTGTTCTTCTCTATTCCTAATTAGGACTACTTTTCTCAATATCCTCAACACATAGCTCATCCAATCCTTATCATCAATGCAATAGGAGTATGTTGACATCAATGACAACATCGGTTAGGCCCATACTTGCAACAATCTCCCCCTTTTTCATTGATGGCAACATATGATGTGAAAAACTATTTTAACCATCAAGACAAGAACTTCTTCTTGCTAACACAACTCCCCCTATCAACAACAACCATTCTCATGTCTTCTCTTTCTTTACTACTCCCCCTTTGATCAACAATCACTTGTTTTTCACATGTCTTCTCTCCCCCTTTGACATCAACGGCAAAGGGAACATACTTGTAACTCCAACACTTCAAAATCATACCAGCTGCTCCTCATGAGTAGCAACTCCCCATCATCAATCCAGACCACAAGATATGACTGTGATATCCACCGAACTAATGCACATTAGTGCATCTTAGTTCATCACCGGAGGGGTAATAACCCCTAACTTCTCCCTGAGATAGTCAAAAGAGTCCTTAGGTAGAGGTTTAGTAAAGAGATCTGCAATCTGATCCTTGGAAGGCATAAACTCCAATCTGACCTCATTCTTGTTCACTTGCTCTCTCAAAAAGTGAAACTTGATGGATATATGTTTAGTCTTTGAATGCAACACCAGATTCTTAGATATATTTATTGCACTTGAATTATCATAGAAGATTGTGATAGGTTCCTCATACTCCACTCTGATGTCTCTTAGCATTTGCTTCATCCACAAAACTTGAGTGCAACTACCTGTTGCTACAATATATTCTGCTTCTGCAGTGGATAGAGATATTGCCTCTTGTTTCTTGCTTAGCCAAGAAACCAATCTCTTTCCCAAAAAGAATGCTCCACCACTGGTACTCTTCTAGTCATCCACATCTCCTACCCAATCCACATCTATATATGCATGAAGAGAGAAATTATGATCTCTAGGATACCACAAACCATACTCAACTATCCCTTTTAGATACCTAAAAATCCTCTTGATTGCCATGACATGAGATTCTCTAGGATCAACTTGGAATCTAGCAACAAGACCAACAACATTCATAATATCAGGTCTAGTTTGAGTGAGATACAAAAATCCTCCAATCATTGACCTATACTTTTTCTGATCAGCCTTAGGAGAGTCATCATATTTTCTCAATTTACATCCAGTTGCCATGGGAGTACTCATTGGTTTTGATTCTTCCATCCCATATTTCTTCAACAATTCTTTCACATATTTGGTCTAAGAAATGAAGATTCCTTTCTTAGTTTGAATGATTTGCAGACCCAAGAAGATATTCATTTCCCCAAGCATGGACATCTCAAATTTTCTTTCATTTGATTTGCAAAAGTTTTGCACATACTATCTCTTCCTCCAAAAATGATATCATCAACAAATACTTCAACAATCAAGATATTTTCATGATCAATTTTGAAGTACAAATTACTATCAGCAGTACCTTTGTTGAAACCAATCTTCAAAAGATGCTTATCTAATCTTTCATACCAGGCTCTTGGGGCTTGCTTCAATCCATATAGTGCTTTCTTCAACTTGCAGACCATATCACCATGATCAGATAATTGAAATCCATCCGGTTGCTCAATGTATACTTCTTCTTCCAAGTCACCATTTAGGAAGGTAGACTTGACATCCATCTAATATACTTTGAAATCTTTGAAGGTAGCAAAAGCAAGAAATAAACTGACTACTTCAATTCTTGCCACCAGAGCAAAAGTTTCTTCAAAATCAACTCCTTCTATTTGAGAGTAACCCTTGCAGACCAATCTAGCTTTATTTTTGATTACTTAACCAACTTCATTTAGTTTGTTCCAGAAGACCCATTTGGTTCCAATCACATTCTTTTTTTTAGGTCTGGGAACAAGATCCCATGTGTGATTCTTCTCAATTTGCATTAGTTCTTCCTCCATTACTTTAGTCCAATTTTCATCATTGCAAGATTCATTCATTGTCTTAGGTTCAACTTTTGAAATTAGACAATACTCTTCTGAGTCTTGAGAAATCATTCTTCTTATTTGTACCCCTTTTTATCACCTATGATCTAATCCTTAGAGTGATCCAATCTTACATACCTGGGAACTTTGGGATTTTCTTGCACTTCTGATTCTTGAACAGACTCATTCAAACTCATCTCTTCTACCTGATTTATCAGATCAATCTGAATCTAGATTTCAAAAGGGGCTTAGACTCCTTGAATTAGAACATCATTCTGATCATCTTCATCATATTCATAAAACCTTGAGGGTTTTTCAATTCCTTCATCAACCTTCACATTTGTACTTTCTATAATCTTTCTCAATCTCTTGTTATAACACTGGTATGCTTTGCTTTGAGTAGAATAACCCAAGAATATTCCTTCATCACTTTTAGCATCAAATTTCCCTAGATCTTCATCTCTTTTAATGTAACATTTGCTACCAAAGACTCTGAAATACTTCACAGTAGGAGTGATGCCAAACCAAAGTTCATAAGGAGTCTTATCAATATTGCTTCTGATTTGAGCTTGATTAAGAGTGTAGACTGTAGTGCTCACTGCTTCTCTCTAGTAGATCTGAGGAACATTTGCTTCCATCATCATGGTTCTAGATGCTTCTTGGATGGTCCAGTTCTTTCTTTCCACTACTCCATTCTGCTGTGGAGTCCTAGGAGTAGACAATTGTCTTCTTATTCCATGCTTCTCACAGAATTCTATGAACTCACAGGATGTGAATTCTCCACCTCTATCAGACCTCAGATATTTTATGTTCAATCTAGTTTCATTCTCCACCATAGCCTTGAATATTTTGAATTTCTCAAGAGCCTCTGATCTCTCCTTCAGAAAAGTTACCCATATCATCCGGGAGTAGTCATCAATTAATAGTATGAAGTATCTATCACCTTGCACACTCCTGATTCTTGCCAGACCACATAGATCAGTATGAACTAAGTCCAATAATTTGGCAGAAGATTGTTCCTTTCTTTTGAATGATACTTTTCTTTGTTTACCCAACTGACATTCTTTGCACAAACTATTTGTAGGTTTTACCAATTTTGGAAGATCTCTAACAGCCTAAGTGTTGCTTATCTTGATGATATTATCAAAATTCACATGACACATTCTCCTATGCCATAACCAACTCTGATCAACTTGAACAAATAGACAACTTTTACTAGTACCAACTAAATGGAAGATATTACCTTTTGTTTGAGTACTGGATGCAATCTCTGTTCTAGAACTTTCAAAGATCTTGCTTTTTCCATTCTTCAATCAGAGATCATAGCCTTTGTCCACCAACTGTCCAACACTGAGAAGATTGTGCTTCAAACCTTCAACATATAGTACATTACTGTTTTTGTTGTTTCCATTAAAAGAAATGGTTCCTCTTCCTCTGATTTTGCCAGCAGAATTATCACCAAACTTCACCACTCCTCCTTCATACCTTTCCAAGTCTATGAACTTATTTTTGTCACCTATCATATGGTGAGAGCATCCACTGTCAATGACCCAATCATCATTTTCTTCAACTTGGGCAGCCAGAGCTCTTTCCACAATTTTATGATTGACAGATTCAGAGGGCATTCGATCATCTTCCTTGATGGCAATGAACACCCAGTCACTTCTGGATTTGTTTCCTATCTCTGATTCATCATCTGTTACTCCTTCATTATCATCATCTTCATGAACATAGTAACAATTTTTTTTGGAACCTTGATATGTTAGATTTTGGCCTTGAAAATCTTTTCTGACACCTTGATGCAAAATGACCAATCTTATTGCAGTTAAAACACTTAAAAGACAATTTTCCCTCATACTTACCAGATCCTCTTGGTAGTATTTTTGCAATAAGGGCTTCAAGTTGAGCAGCTTCTGCTTCATCTTCTTCTAGGTCTTTTCTTGTTTTTTCATACCATGATAGTTTCCTTGAAGAGTTCTCTCCCGGATCAAACCTTTGTTTTCCTTTTACAGAGGCACTAGCTTTGAATGCAGATTCAGTCTTGGGGGGGTATGTCCAAACTTAGTCAATTCAAATGTAGCCAATTTACCAACCAATTGATCTCTTGTGATACCTGAAAAAGATCTAAATTCTTCAATAGCAGCAACTTTGTATTTGTAAGAATCAGGAAGGGATCTAAGAACTTTGCCTACGATCTCATCTTCATCCAACACTCCACCAACACATCTATTGCCACAAACAAGCTCATTTACTCTTGGCATAAAAGTAGTGATATTTTCATCTTCTCTCATCTTCAGATTTTTGAATTTTCCTTTCAGACTCTGTAGCTTGGCACATTTAACATACTTGTCTCCTTCATGCAGAAGTTCCAATTTTTCCCAAATCTCAAAAGCAGTTTGTAGGTCAACAACATTTGTCAACTCTAAATCAGACAAGGCACTTAGAAGAGCTTCTTTAGTCCACAGATTGTTTTCAGCATCTAGATTTCATCTATGGTTTTTGGACCATTCTATGGAGGAGTATACTTCTTTGAAGCCATGGTCCAATACTGCATTCCCATACAAAAGAGTAAAATTGGTTCCATCAAACCTCAGACTATCCTTCTTGTAGGACAACATCCTGGATCTCCTCAAGCAATTAAACTCTTTTAGAGGAACTTAGCTTTGATACTAATTGTTAGATTCAGGATAGACAACTGAGAGGAGGGTGAATCAGTTGTCTAAAACTTTCTTGCAATTGAACACTTAAATCCACTTTGTGATTCAACAACATAGTAATAAATTAATCATGGAAACATAATGCATTAAATCAAGACTAGAAACACATTAACACACAAGACACTAAGATTTTGACATGGAAAGCCTAGTTAAGGGAAAAACCACGGGGTGACTAACCCAAGATTGTATTCTTTGTTAGAAGAATAAAAAGAACAAAATGGAACATGCCAATTAGGGCTCACTACCTGAGCACACTGCTCACAAGAGGATCACTGCCTACAAGAGACACACTGTCTATAGAATAATAAGTATTACATACTTGAACTGAAGAATAGCATCTTTACCATGCTTGAGTTAGTTCCATTTAAGTCCAAAACTTCTGCTCTGCCTTTCGCTCTTCTCCTCTCTACCACACTCTCATCTCCACAAGATACATTTTGAAATGACTTTACAACTCCTTATTTATACAAGACATCGACTTAGGAATTATCATACAAGTCGACATACATAACAGAGCAAGTACACAAATACAACATGACTTATTACAAAAGACTTCACGCAGATCAACACACTATCGGCCAGATCTAAGACTTCAATCTTCATTTAGGAACACGCCAATCCTCACATAACATCTTCAAGATCATCACCAGGAAGTGTAACTCATCCGGTTAGCCAGAGTTAGGAAGAACATCATCATCCGGAAGTTATTCTTCAATTGTGAGATCAAACTCCAATGCGGACCACCAACATGAACTGGACATGATCCAAAGACCTCCACAAGCTTTCTTGAATCACCAAGAACATCCACACTACATCTGCTTGCTAAAATCCTTATCTCCTTCATCCAGAACCTCAAGAACACGGTCTGTCATCACTGTCACAATGGAATAGATGCTTGCAGACCTCCAGACCATGAACCAATTGAGTTGTCAGTTCACATTGACTTCATAAACACTTCAACAAATCTGTAGAACAAGATATTTTATTTCTGGATCACACCGGACCTATCTGTGTCACTCTATCACCTCTAAACATCTGCCAGAACTGGTTTTACTTGAGTGGCCACAACCTCTTCAGATCTTCATGCGGACCTCTGAAATCTTTACTAGATCATCTTAAGACACATATCTACAAACCCTTTGATGCACATCCTCTGATCTTCATCTTAGCTGGGATCTTTAGCTCACTGTCTTCACTGTTCTTCTCTGTTCCTGATTAGGACTACTTTTCTCAATATCCTTAGCACACAGCTCATCCAATCCTTATCATCAATGCAACAGGAGTGTGTTGACATCAATGACAACATCGGTTAGGCCCATACTTACAACAATAACATGCTCGTGTTATAATGTGAGAGCTTTATGGCTCGATAGTGACTGAACCTAGATCGAACCATAACGTGAGCATGTTATTACATGCTCATGTTATATCTTGTTTGGACCAAAAAATAAAGATATGGTAATAGAAGTTCAAGTGCTATGAGAGGAAGTCATGATGCCCTTGATATAGAGATATGGTAATGGAACCTCAAATACTATGTTGGAGTAGAAGGCATGATACCACCTGTGAAGATATATGGGAATGGAAGCTCAAATGCTACGGTAAAGATATGTTGTCCCCATTGTAAATATAACTATATGAGTGTGATATAGGCATATTGTAGTTATTATAAATGTCATAAGCATAGGCATGATGACATATGTTGATAAACCCCCCTTCGTTCATCGGTTAAGAGCCAACAATAGTAGTAGAACAATTAATAATGAGAAGGACACAAGTGTGGAGGAGTATTTGGGTAATCAAATTAAATTTTGACGGGGCTTATAGGGGAAATCTAGGGATTATAGGTATTGGGTTCATTTTACAAGATGATAAAGGAGAAGTCAATTATGGAGGCTCTCTCTTCCTAGGTGTGAAAATGAAAAATGGAGTTGAAGGTGAAACCCCAGTGGTAGGCTTAGTTGTTGTGGCTTCTAATGGTTATGAAAATTTAATGGTAGAAAGGGATTCTCTTCTCCTAATCAATGTTATCTTGATGTAATTTATTATACTAATTTGAGATTATTGTTTAGTGTAAACATCCTTACAAATCCCTAATGCAACCTTGACACAAAGTTTAACATAATTCCTAATGCACAAGTGAAACATATCTAATGTACATATGAAATAAATAGTGATGTATTGGGGCTAGCAAAATGGTGCAGGAGCACCCCCTCGAAATAAAGAATAAGTCTAATTATAGTATGTTTTTAGTTTATGATGTAATAAGGTCCATTGGACCAATTCTTATGTTTTAAGTCAATCTAGGATTGTGTGTTGACAGTTATAGTTTGTTATGCTAGTTGTCCTCCCAGCCACTTGGAAGCTCCCAGCCATTGGGAATCGAGTCTGTACTACTCGTGAGGAGTAGTTATTTATGCCCTAGATCAGTTTGTTTAGACATAGTTCAATATTGTATATGAAAATAGAGACATTGTATTTGGAGATTGGATAGAGCAGTGTTGTGCAGTGGGACTGTGAAGTCAGATATTTGTATGCATTCCTGAATTTGAAATAAAGAAGATCCCATTGGTGTTGTTTGTCTGATCTTCGATCTATCTGTGTGATCATATTTTGTTTTGCAGTTGAGATGGAATCATCCATCCATTCCACCAGTTGATTCTCTGAATTGGTGGAATGGACATGTATAGTAGTTTAGTTTGCATTCTTGTTTTCCTGTTTTTAAATTTCATGTTTTTGGGATCAAAATATTGCATGTAGTGAGCAAACCTAGCATCCTCATGTGCTAGGGTTTAGAGGGAAAAAATCCGTGTCGAGATGCTAAGTGAGCAGATTGGGTCAAGCTCAGAGTTTTCAGTGCAAATCTATGAAGGCATCGGCATGAGAAGAACCATCAGGTTGAGAAAGTTGCGTTGAGCCGACAGGGGGCACTTTCACCAATCGAGGTGACAATTACAAAGTGTTGCCGATGAAGAGTATATCGGCATGAGATATGCCATCGGTGGAGAAGTCAAAGGTGTCGCCGATAGTCATAGTCTGGCTGACGGTGGAGCCCGGCATTGGTAGTATCAGGGAGACAATAGAGATCGGCAAAAGACTCTAGAAGTTTGCCAATAGTGGAAGTCTCGCCGATAGGTGAAAAGGAGATTCTTCATCGATAAGGAGTTTGGTGTCGACGTGAAGTGGAGCATCGGGGAGACCTTCCATGGCTAGACTGATATTGTAAGTGTTGCCGATAGGCAACTTAACCGATGCGAAGGTGTCGGCGAGAGTTGGTGAAAGTCTCAGTGAAAGAAGAAAGCATATCAGTGTAAGAGTGGGTATCAGTGAGTGAGGAGAATGTTTCGCCGATGGTCAAGTCTTACCAATGAAGATGATTCAAGGAAGATATCAGAGTAACATGGTATGTCGGCGAAAGAGATTTTGGGCAGGCCGATAGAGGTTATCTTGTCGATAGGCAATAAAGCGAAAAACATCCATCGGCGTGAGGTGTGATGGTGCTAGTTTGTCATTGATGTCAAAAGGTATTGAGAGAGTTGAGTTGTTGTGCATCTTCACAAGTTGTTCAGTTATGGCAGGAATTAATTAGGAGTTGTTCATTCAATCAGGGTAAGTGTGTTGATCATGTATCAGGATGTTTTCACATGATGCCTGGTGTCTTCACAAGGTTGATGATACCAATTGTTGGTATACAAAGTTATTGGGTTGTTGATATGATCTTATGGTCTTCATGGTATGCATTCTTCATCATGGTTCAAGCTGAAGAGGGTTCATGTGTGTTGTTACTATACTTAATGAAAGAGCAATACAAATCAGGTATTTATGTTGGTGTGCTTTCAAATATGGTGTATTTGGCAAGTTGAGATCTATAGGTAAAGTTTGGTGACATCAGTTTTTGTTGACAACATTTGTATTGGCATACACTTTATGATATGTTTTGAAGTTGACTTGTTATATCAGGTCACTACCACTTAAGCTGACCTGCTAAAGAGGCATTAATACGTCAATTGTGACCGGTCCTTTGTAAAGTCACCAACTCTACAAGTCTTCACATGAACTCACAGGTGCCAAAGGAGTCAAAGGATAAAATTTAAATCATAAGAAGCGCGCAAGGTCAAAATCTATGGATAAGTCTATATGAATGTTGAGCACCAAATGTGGAGTATATACCTCAAGCATTGAAATTTTAAAAGACAAAATGGGCACGGGTTTATGTGTAAAAGGAGAGCTCAATGCAAATGTTTATTAATTCTTCATTCAAATTTTTTTGGGAGAGCACAATTTTATAATAAAAGACCTTCAAAAGAAGAAATATCTCAACGTAACATGGAGTACATTGGCCTTAAATTTTCGAAGGAAAAAGGCATTTTTTTAATGCTTTATTTATATAAAGCATATGTGGTGGCGAAAATTTATGCCTTATTTTTAAAAGTATTTTTTTTTAGCAAATTTGTTTAAATTTCTATTTTATTTAAAAGGCATGAATTCATTATAGAATGTATATTGAGTTTTTCAAGGAGCCTTTATAAGAGATGGTTGATTTTTTAAAAGCAATATTTTTGGAAAACTATTTCTAAATTCTATTCCATGCCATTGAAGAATTTAGTGAAGGTGAAAGGTTTTCATGAGGAAGATAGATAGGATTGAATGATGTGAGAAAATCAAGGATTTTATTTTTTGTGAAAAATTGCAAAGAGAATATGAATTGTTTTTGAAAAAGATTGTTTATACACAGATGTTTGCAGATTGAAGAGTCTTGTTGAAAAGAAAATGAAGAATGTGAAGGAGAAGATGAAGGGTTTGAGAAGATGAAAAGTTCTCAGAGATTATTTACAGAGCATTGAATAGATTTTATTGAAGATGTTTTATGGTGGATTTTTTTCATGATTTTATATATGTAGGGCAGATGAAAGAACGAAGATTTTTGAAAGAGATTTTATTTTCTCTTACAAGGGCAGAATGAAAAATAAATTGTTGAAGACTTTCAATTTGATAAAAATGAAAATTGAAGAGAAGATGAAAGGACAAAATGATCTTCAGTGAGAGCAAATGACTGTGCAGAATGTGAAAGGTGAAAAGACATCCAATTTACATATAATGGTTTTTCAGGTGCATTGATATTCTGAGTTTTGGGTAAGGACCGAAAGATGTAGTGTTGTTGAGTGTATCAGGATACAGGATTGATTTTGAATATCTGAGTTTTGTATATGATTTGGGTTGATGAAAAGAATGGCCATTTGACAGACACATGTGAGAAAAGAAATGTTTTGTATTGAAATAGAGAATCCCTCTGAGTTCTTGTTTTCAGTTTGTTCTGTATTAGGGGTTGGTACTCCTTGAAGTTGGTGCTTCTAAACATTCTTGCCAGTGAGGGATAGTATGCCAGTGAGGCATAGTTTGCCAGTGAGGCCTTGTATTAGCCAGTGAGGCTTGTAGGTTAGTCAGATCTATTTGTTTGCCAGTGAGGTTTATCTATGTAGGAAGTGGGTGCTTCTGTTTGGTATTGGAGTTGGTGCTCCTAGATACATTTTGTACAGCCAGTGAGGCATGTTTTTCAGTTAAGCTAGTGAGGCAGTTTTGAGTGGTTTTTCTACCCAGAGAGGGTTTTCCACTCCAGTAATTCTTGCGTTAATGATATGCTTCTATGTGTGTATTTGCTTCTATGTTAAGATTTATCTCTATGTGGTCCTGCTCATAATTTTCATTATCAAACTTGTACATATATGTGTAATAGTTTATTGATGACTTTCTCTTTCTGAGTCTTGTAAATTAAAAGTTATAATAAGTTGCAAAAATCTACACAACACTGATTCACCCCCCCCTCTCAGTGTTGTCTGGACTCCTACAAGGTGGAGTTCGGTGTGACAATTTTCTTAGGTGCCGATAGTTGTTGTTTGGCCGATAGTGTATATCAGGGAGACATTATGGTAGATCTTGCTGATGGAATGAGAATAGTTAAATCTCGCCAAGTTTGAACGCTTGTGCTGGCCACTCTGCATCAAAGTGGTATCAGAGCAAAGGAAGGATCTTCTGGAAAAGATAAGAAGATAGCAAGATGTCGGATGAAGAAGGAACATTAGAGATTCTGGCAAGGATGACCAACGCTGAGTTGGCAGTTCTGGTAAAGAAGCAGATTACAGAGAGCATTGCTGTAAAGGCTTAGAATCAGGCATTAAAAAATGAGTTGCAGAAGTTGAGGGACAGGGTAGGTTCTGGTAAAGAAGAAGATAGGGAAGAAGAAGAGATCCCTGGTGGAACAAGGAAGACGTTCCTGCAGACTAGAGACCCTTGATTAATGCCCTCAAATCCATGGAGAGGAGAACCATGGATGTGAAACTAGATTTGCCAGTGTTTACAAGAAAGATGGATCCTGATTCGGTGATGGAGTGGATAGACTCCTTAAATAAATTTCTTCAAGACAGAGGAGATACCAGAACACCAGAGGGTAAAGATAGCCCAATCAAAAATGAAAGGGGCTGTATTAACTGGGTGGAATTTTATCCAAGATGATAGAGTACAAGAAGGAAAGTGTAGAGTTGCTACATGGAAGAAGATGATGGCTTTGGTGAAAGAAGCCTATGTTCCATTGGATTACAACATCCAATTGCATAAGAGGAAACAAAATTTGAAGCAGAAGGAGCTAGATGTCAGCTCATATACAGAAGAGTTCATGAAGCTTTGTGTCAAGACAAAGGTAAAAGAGAGTGAGGAAGAAAAGGTAGCTAGATACCTTAATGGATTGAGGTTCAACATTCAGGAAGATTTGAATCTACATAACCCAGATACAGTTCAGAAATGTTTTCAGTTGGCATTGAAAGTGGAGAAGTTAAAGAGAAGACAAGAATAGAACAATAGGGGAAGAGGAAAATAGCAAAGAGGTGGAAGAGGTCCTTTCAGAGGCAGAGGACATGGATTTGGATATCAGGGAGAATCCATTCGTGACAACAACAAGGGAGATAACAGTCAAAACCAAAGAGGAAGTTACAATCAACAAGAAAACTTCAGAGGCAGAAGACCTTTCAGAGGAAGATCTTAGGGTAGAGGATCTATTAGATGTTATAACTATAATAAAGAAGGCCATATAGCCAACAGATGTCTAGAAAAGGCAACAAGTTCAATGGGAGAAAGGAGAACGAATCTGATCCAAGAACCTGATAGTCAAAGTGCGACAAGCTCAAATGCTTTTCAAAGTGTGAATGCTCATGACAATTATGGATATCCAGAGAGTGGAGAATCTCTGATGATGAGGAGAACAATGACCACCATGAAGGTACCTAACAAAGAACCCCCACAAAGAAAGTCTCTTTTCAGAACTACATGCAAGGCAGGAGGTAAGGTATGTAAAGTTTTAATTGATTCTGGTTCTACTAAAAATTTTGCATCTGATGAAATGGTAACAAAGCTTAAGCTTAGAAGATTGCCTCACCCATCCCCATATAAGGTCTCATGGCTTACCCAAGGTCAGCAAATAGTTGTAGAAGAGCAAGCTTGGGTAGAATTTCAGATTGGAGCATATAAAGATAAGTTGTTGTTTGATATCACCAAGATGGATGCTTGCCATCTTTTATTTGGAAGACCATGGCAGTATGACTTGAAGGCACGCCATGACGGTGTTAGGAACCCCTATATAATCACCAAAAATGGTACGGTGATAGAGTTGATCCCACAGATAGAGAAGGAGGACAAATCAAAAGGAAAAGAGGTAAAGGTGATGCTGATGGAAGGAAAACAATTCATGAAAGAAGTAGCAGCAGAAAGTGCAGTTGCATATGCCCTTATTCCATGTCTGACAATGAATAAAGAACAACAGCAAGAAGTCAAGAAAGAGAAGAAGCAGAGGTTCATAGACCCAGTTGTCCAAGAGCTATTGGATAGGTATAAAGGCATCATCTCTGATGGAATGCCAAGATCCCTACCACCTGTAAGGGATATCAGCCATTGCATAGATCTAATCCCTAGATCTACACTTCCAAACAAAGTAGCATACAAGCTAACTCCAAAATAGAATGCAGAAGTAGCAAGACAAATTGAGGAATTATTAGACACAAGTCTGATTGGTAAAAGTTTAAGCCCATGTGCAGTACCAGCTGTACTAGCCCCAAAGAAAGAAGGCACTTGGAGGCTTTGCACAGATTCCAGGGCTATTAATAAGATAACAATCCGGTATAGGTTTCCAATCCCTAGGATAGAGGATTTACTTGACTGTTTGGGAGGTGCTAAGTATTTTACAAAAATAGACTTGAAGAGTGGTTATCATCAGATCAAAATTAGGCCAGGAGATGAATAGAAAACAACATTCAAAACAAATGAAGGGTTGTATGAGTGGAAAGTTATGCATTTTGGTTTATCTAATGCACCTAGTACTTTTATGAGATTGATGAATGAGGTTTTGAGAGAATTCATGGGAAAGTTTGTCATAGTATATCTAGATGACATTCTGATTTTTAGCAACACAAAGGAAGAATATCTCAGACATATAGATTTGGTTCTCAAGAGGTTACATGAAGAGCAGCTGATGATAAATTTAGATAAGTGTTTGTTCATGCAGGAGGAGATCACATATTTGGGTTTTGTCATTTCACAAGGAAAGCTGCAAATGGATAAGGAGAAGGTGAGTGCCATATTGTCTTGGCCAACTCCAAGGACTATGAATGATGTCAGAAGTTTCCATGGGTTAGCAACCTTCTACAGAAAGTTTATAAGAGGGTTAATCATGTTTGTGCACCCATGCTTGATACTATAAAAGGAGGACAAAAGTGCAGATTTGCTTGGACTAAGGAAGCAGATGATTCCTTTGAAACATTGAAGAAGAAAGTGGCACAGCAGCCAGTCCTTGCACTTCCAGATTTTAACAAAAAATTTCAAGTAGAATGTGATGCAAGTCACATGGCAATTGGAGCAGTACTCAACCAAGAAGGTAGGCCAATTGCATTTTTCAGTGAGAAGCTCAATGATGCTAAAAAGAGGTATTCATCATATGATTTGGAAATGTATGCTTTAGTCCAGTCACTTAAGAAGTGGAGGCATTACTTGATGCCAAAAGAATTCATTGTATTCACAGATAATCAGGCTTTAAGTTTTATAAACAACCAAGAAAAGTTGAACCACAGACATATGAAATGGGTAGAAACTTTGCAAGCCTTTACTTTCACATTGAAGCATAAGAAAGGAGTCAAGAATAAGGTAGCAAATGCCTTAAGCAAGAGAGCTCTAATAGTCAACCAGATTCAATTAGAAAGTGTTGGCATTGATTCATTAAAGACCATGTATGATGCTGATGAAGATTTTGGAGAGATATATTAGGTATGTACTTCTTTTGGAGATAAATATCATGTTGAATTCTTTGAATTTCTAATTCAGGATGGATTGCTGTTCAAAGGTGGACAGTTGTGTATTCCAAGGTGTTCTATGAGGTTGAACATCATTAAAGAGAAACATTATGGAGCTATGGCAGGACATTTTGGTTTAAACAAGACTCTTGATCTTGTTAGAAGACATTATTATTGGCCTAAGTTACAATCAAATGTCAGAAAATTTGTAGAGACATGTGTGATATGTCAGAAAGCAAAAGGGAGATCCACTAATGCAAGTTTATATCAGCCATTACCCATTCCTTCTAGACCATGGGAAAGTCTCAGTATGGATTTTGTGTTAGGTTTACCCAGAACCAGAAAGGGATATGATAGTGTTTTTGTTGTAGTGGACAGATCTAACAACATGGCACATTTCTTGCCATGCAAAACCATTGTTGATGCTTCATATATTGTAGATTTATTTTTCAAAGAAATAGTAAGAATACATGGATTGCCCTTAAGCATAGTGTCAGATAGAGATGTGAAATTCATTGGTCATTTTTGGAGGACTCTTTGGAAGAAACTTGGAACAAATTTGTCTTTCTCATCCGTATATCATCCTCAAACGGATGGACAGACTAAAGTGGTAAATTGTTCCTTAGGGAATTTACTCAGATGTTTCACAAGACAGCATGGAGACAAGTGGGATAATATCCTATCTCAAATAGAATTTTCCTATAATGATACTGTCAATAGGAGTATAGGGAAATCACCTTTTCAAATAGTATATGGTATGCATCCACGAGGTATTTTGGAGCTGAGAGATCTACCTACAGGAGATTCTGTTAGTGCAGATGGTGAAGCTTTTGTAGAAGCCATAAAAGAGGTACATGATCAGGTCAAGAACCAACTCCAACAAACTACCTTAAAGTATAAGGAGTATGCTGATAAAAAGAAGAAAGATGTACAATTTGATGTTGGAGATTTAGTATGGGTTCATTTGAAAAAGGAAAGACTCTCTAAAGGTAAATATACCAAACCCATGCAGAGGAAGATTGGACCATGTTAGATTTTGAAGAAATGTGGGCCAAATGCTTATGAGATACAACTTCCTTCTGATCTTGGTTTATCACCTATATTCAATGTATGTGATTTAACTCCATACAAGCATAATCCAGATGAAGAACAGGAACTACTACAAGATACAGCAGCTGATGACATTCCAAAACATGATCCACCACAGTTGCAGAAGATTTTAGACACAAGAGCGATCAAGAAGACCTAGAACAAAAAATATTTGGAATATTTGGTGGCTTGGCAAGGAAAACCTTATTCAAAAGCAGTGTGGATGACTGAAGAACAAATCAACCAACATGGTTCAGACCTACATACTGGGTAAGTGCAAGAAGATGGGGGGCCAAAAAGGGGTCTTAAGTGGCCACTTTTTTTCTGAAATCAGGAAATACTGGCCTTGGATGAGAAATTGAGCATAGTTACACTCAAAATTTAGAGATGCAACCAAAACAATGTTCGTAGTGCTCCGAGTCTACTTTCTAAACTACTATTTTGTTTTGAAAATGGCATAGATTAAGGGGTTCAAAAGAGGGAGCCACAGAAATTGGTGTTGTTTCTGTCAAAAAAACATAACATAGCATGTTTTGTGGCTCCCTCAAAAGGTCAACTTTTTTTTGGTATTTTTAAAATCGCTTCGGTGAGAAATTAGCTAATAGCATGTAGTTTATGCCCGATTTTTCTGATAATTTTTTGATGAATATTTGATTTTTTACTAATTTTTAAAGTGGACACATCCTAAAAAATAGAATTTTGGCCGTGCTACCCCTATAAATTTTGAAAACTAATTGAAAATCATTTTTTTATTTTTTTAATATTTGTAGAATGGAGTCTAGTTTCTAAATATGTAATTTTTTTGAAATTTGAATGAATAGTTATTTTACAATGAAAAAAAGACCAAACAGTGGTTTTTGCATAAAAACGGACACACAAACAAAAGAAATTAAAGATGAAAGGCTTAACATTGTTAAAATGTGAAAAAAATCACATCGTCAAATAGCTAAGAGAAAGCCTAACATTACCCATGTGTTCGATTTGTTCAACCTTGAAACACGTGCAAATCTGAGGGTTAGCACGAACGAAATTATGTGAAATTTTGAAGAATACAGAAAAACACGTCTGTGACTGTTCATAAGGCACTCCAAGCCTTTGGGTTGGAAATCCAAAGCAAATCCCAAGCCCAAGGCTTGGGATTCCCAAAGCAAGAAATAACGCGAGCGCGTTATAACGCGCTCGCGTTGTTTATTGCCTTACATTTTTCCCGCAAGCCTGTCTTTTCCCATGTTCGACATAACGCGAGCGCGTTATAACGCGCTCGCGTTATGTCCCACTCAATTTTTTTTACACTCAAGGCTATTCATCATGAGGGTTAAGGCATAAAGGATAGAGTTGAAAGGTTTACGGATAAGGGATTAGCGTTTAAGGTATAGTATCGAGCCCGTTGAGGGTCTAGGAATAGGGATAGCGTTTAAGGTTTAGGGATGAGGGATGACAGATTACGGTTGAGGGTCGAGGGATCAAAGTTAAGGGTTGAGGGATTTGGGTTTGACATTAAGGGTTGAGGGTTGAGGTTCAAGGGTCAAGGGTTTAGGGATAGGGTTTAGGGTCGAGGGATTAGGGTTAAAGTAGAGTGTGGAGGGTGTAAGGATTAGGGATAGGGTTGGAGGGTTTAGGGATAAGGGATTAGGGTTTAAGGTATAGTATCAAGTCTGTTGAGAGTTTAGGAATAGGGATAGCATTTAGGGATTAGGGATGAGGGATTATAGTTGAGGGATGATGGATTAGGGTTGAGGGTTGAGGGATTAGGGTTTAGGGATAAGGTTTAGGGTTGAGGGTTTAGGATTAGGGTTTAGGGTTGACGGATTAGCATTTAATGTCGAGGTTAGGGTTAGAGTGTTGAGGGTAGAGGGATTAGGGATAGGGTTTAGGGTTTAAGGTTTAAGGATTGAGGGTTGAGGCTTTAGGGATTAGGGTTTAAGGCTTAAGATATAGTGTCAAGTGTTGAGGGTGTAGGGATAGGGTTTAAGTTTTAAGGGTTGAGGGTTGAGGGATATGGATTAGGGTTTAAGGTATAGTGTTGAGGGTCGAGGGATCAGAGTTAAGGGTTGAGGGATTAGGGTTTGACGTTGAGGGTTGAGGGTTGAGGTTCGAGGGTCAAGGGTTTAGGGATAGGGTTGAGGGTCGAGGAATTAGGGTTAAAGTAGAGTGTGGATGGTATAAGGATTAGGGATAGGGTTGGAGGGTTTATGGATAAGGGATTAGGGTTTAAGGTATAGTATCGATTCTGTTGAGGGTGTAGGAATAGGGATAGCATTTAGGGTTTAGGGATGAAGGATTAGAGTTGGGGGATGACAGATTAGGGTTGAGGGTTGAGGGATTAGGGTTTAGGGATAAGGTTTAGGGTTGAGGGATGAGGGATTAGGGTTTAAGGTATAGTGTTGAGGGTTTAGGGATAGGGTTTAGGGTTGAGGGATTAGGATTTGACGTTGAGGGTTGAGGGTTAAGGTTTGAGGGTCAAGGGTTTAGGGATAGGGTTGAGGGTCGAGGAATTAGGGTTAAAGTAGAGTGTGGAGGGATGACGGATGATAGATTAGGGTTGAGGGTTGAGGGATTAGGGTTTGATGTTGAGGGTTGAGGGTTTAGGGTTAGGGTTGAGAGATGAGGGATCAGAGTTAAGGGTTGAGGGATTAGGGTTTGACGTCGAGGGCTGAGGTTCGAGGGTCAAGGGTTTAGGGATAGGGTTGAGGTTGAAGGGATTAGGGTTTAGGGACAAGGTTTAGGGTTAGGGTTGAGGGATTAGGGTTTAAGGTATAGTGTTGAGGGTTTAGGGATAGGGTAGGGTTGAGGGATTAGAGTGAAGGGTTGAGGGATTAGAATTTGGCGTTGAGGGTTTAGGGTTTAGGATCAGGGTTGAAGGTCGAGGGATTAGAGTTAAGGGTTGAGGGATTAGGGTTTGATGTTGAGGGTTGAGGGTTGAGGTTCGAGGGTCAAGGGTTTAGGGATAGGGTTGAGGGTCGAGGAATTAGGGTTAAAGTAGAGTGTGGAGGGATGACGGATGATAGATTAGGGTTGAGGGTTGAGGGATTAGGGTTTGATGTTGAGGGTTGAGGGTTTAGGGTTAGGGTTGAGAGATGAGGGATCAGAGTTAAGGGTTGAGGGATTAGGGTTTGACGTCGAGGGCTGAGGTTTGAGGGTCAAGGGTTTAGGGATAGGGTTGAGGTTGAAGGGATTAGGGTTTAGGGACAAGGTTTAGGGTTAGGGTTGAGGGATTAGGGTTTAAGGTATAGTGTTGAGGGTTTAGGGATAGGGTTTAGGGTTGAGGGATTAGAGTGAAGGGTTGAGGGATTAGAATTTGGCGTTGAGGGTTTAGGGTTTAAGGTATAGTGTTGAGGGTTTAGGGATAGGGTTTAGGGTTGAGGGATTAGGGTTTGACATTGAGGGTTGAGGGTTGAGGTTCGAGGGTCAAGGGTTTAGGGATAGGGTTGAGGGTCGAGGAATTAGGGTTAAAGTAGAGTGTGGAGGGATGACGGATGATAGATTAGGGTTGAGGGTTGAGGGATTAGGGTTTGATGTTGAGGGTTGAGGGTTTAGGGTTAGGGTTGAGAGATGAGGGATCAGAGTTAAGGGTTGAGGGATTAGGGTTTGACGTCGAGGGCTGAGGTTCGAGGGTCAAGGGTTTAGGGATAGGGTTGAGGTTGAAGGGATTAGGGTTTAGGGACAAGGTTTAGGGTTAGGGTTGAGGGATTAGGGTTTAAGGTATAGTGTTGAGGGTTTAGGGATAGGGTTTAGGGTTGAGGGATTAGAGTGAAGGGTTGAGGGATTAGAATTTGGCGTTGAGGGTTTAGGGTTTAGGATCAGGGTTGAAGGTCGAGGGATTAGAGTTAAGGGTTGAGGGATTAGGGTTTGATGTTGAGGGTTGAGGGTTGAGGTTCGAGGGTCAAGGGTTTAGGGATAGGGTTGAGGGTCGAGGAATTAGGGTTAAAGTAGAGTGTGGAGGGATGACGGATGATAGATTAGGGTTGAGGGTTGAGGGATTAGGGTTTGATGTTGAGGGTTGAGGGTTTAGGGTTAGGGTTGAGAGATGAGGGATCAGAGTTAAGGGTTGAGGGATTAGGGTTTGACGTCGAGGGCTGAGGTTCGAGGGTCAAGGGTTTAGGGATAGGGTTGAGGTTGAAGGGATTAGGGTTTAGGGACAAGGTTTAGGGTTAGGGTTGAGGGATTAGGGTTTAAGGTATAGTGTTGAGGGTTTAGGGATAGGGTTTAGGGTTGAGGGATTAGAGTGAAGGGTTGAGGGATTAGAATTTGGCGTTGAGGGTTTAGGGTTTAGGATCAGGGTTGAAGGTCGAGGGATTAGAGTTAAGGGTTGAGGGATTAGGGTTTGACGTTGAGGGTTGAGGGTTGAGGTTCGAGGGTCAAGGGTTTAGGGATAGGGTTGAGGGTCGAGGAATTAGGGTTAAAGTAGAGTGTGGAGGGATGACGGATGATAGATTAGGGTTGAGGGTTGAGGGATTAGGGTTTGATGTTGAGGGTTGAGGGTTTAGGGTTAGGGTTGAGAGATGAGGGATCAGAGTTAAGGGTTGAGGGATTAGGGTTTGACGTTGAGGGCTGAGGTTCGAGGGTCAAGGGTTTAGGGATAGGGTTGAGGTTGAAGGGATTAGGGTTTAGGGACAAGGTTTAGGGTTAGGGTTGAGGGATTAGGGTTTAAGGTATAGTGTTGAGGGTTTAGGGATAGGGTTTAGGGTTGAGGGATTAGAGTGAAGGGTTGAGGGATTAGAATTTGGCGTTGAGGGTTTAGGGTTTAGGATCAGGGTTGAAGGTCGAGGGATTAGAGTTAAGGGTTGAGGGATTAGGGTTTGACGTTGAGGGTTGAGGGTTGAGGTTCGAGGGTCAAGGGTTTAGGGATAGGGTTGAGGGTCGAGGAATTAGGGTTAAAGTAGAGTGTGGAGGGATGACGGATGATAGATTAGGGTTGAGGGTTGAGGGATTAGGGTTTGATGTTGAGGGTTGAGGGTTTAGGGTTAGGGTTGAGAGATGAGGGATCAGAGTTAAGGGTTGAGGGATTAGGGTTTGACGTCGAGGGCTGAGGTTCGAGGGTCAAGGGTTTAGGGATAGGGTTGAGGTTGAAGGGATTAGGGTTTAGGGACAAGGTTTAGGGTTAGGGTTGAGGGATTAGGGTTTAAGGTATAGTGTTGAGGGTTTAGGGATAGGGTTTAGGGTTGAGGGATTAGAGTGAAGGGTTGAGGGATTAGAATTTGGCGTTGAGGGTTTAGGGTTTAGGATCAGGGTTGAAGGTCGAGGGATTAGAGTTAAGGGTTGAGGGATTAGGGTTTGATGTTGAGGGTTGAGGGTTGAGGTTCGAGGGTCAAGGGTTTAGGGATAGGGTTGAGGGTCGAGGAATTAGGGTTAAAGTAGAGTGTGGAGGGATGACGGATGATAGATTAGGGTTGAGGGTTGAGGGATTAGGGTTTGATGTTGAGGGTTGAGGGTTTAGGGTTAGGGTTGAGAGATGAGGGATCAGAGTTAAGGGTTGAGGGATTAGGGTTTGACGTCGAGGGCTGAGGTTCGAGGGTCAAGGGTTTAGGGATAGGGTTGAGGTTGAAGGGATTAGGGTTTAGGGACAAGGTTTAGGGTTAGGGTTGAGGGATTAGGGTTTAAGGTATAGTGTTGAGGGTTTAGGGATAGGGTTTAGGGTTGAGGGATTAGAGTGAAGGGTTGAGGGATTAGAATTTGGCGTTGAGGGTTTAGGGTTTAAGGTATAGTGTTGAGGGTTTAGGGATAGGGTTTAGGGTTGAGGGATTAGGGTTTGACGTTGAGGGTTGAGGGTTGAGGTTCGAGGGTCAAGGGTTTAGGGATAGGGTTGAGGGTCGAGGAATTAGGGTTAAAGTAGAGTGTGGAGGGATGACGGATGATAGATTAGGGTTGAGGGTTGAGGGATTAGGGTTTGATGTTGAGGGTTGAGGGTTTAGGGTTAGGGTTGAGAGATGAGGGATCAGAGTTAAGGGTTGAGGGATTAGGGTTTGACGTCGAGGGCTGAGGTTCGAGGGTCAAGGGTTTAGGGATAGGGTTGAGGTTGAAGGGATTAGGGTTTAGGGACAAGGTTTAGGGTTAGGGTTGAGGGATTAGGGTTTAAGGTATAGTGTTGAGGGTTTAGGGATAGGGTTTAGGGTTGAGGGATTAGAGTGAAGGGTTGAGGGATTAGAATTTGGCATTGAGGGTTTAGGGTTTAAGGTATAGTGTTGAGGGTTTAGGGATAGGGTTTAGGGTTGAGGGATTAGGGTTTGACGTTGAGGGTTGAGGGTTGAGGGATTAGGGTTTGACGTCGAGGGCTGAGGTTCGAGGGTCAAGGGTTTAGGGATAGGGTTGAGGTTGAAGGGATTAGGGTTTAGGGACAAGGTTTAGGGTTAGGGTTGAGGGATTAGGGTTTAAGGTATAGTGTTGAGGGTTTAGGGATAGGGTTTAGGGTTGAGGGATTAGAGTGAAGGGTTGAGGGATTAGAATTTGGCGTTGAGGGTTTAGGGTTTAGGATCAGGGTTGAAGGTCGAGGGATTAGAGTTAAGGGTTGAGGGATTAGGGTTTGATGTTAAGGGTTAAGGTTCGAGGGTTTGATATTGAGGGTTGAGGTACATTTCGGTGTGACATTTAAATTGTCTTGCCGATATACACTGTAAAGGTTATTTTGTGGACTTTCAAGGATTTTTTCACCTGTGTTAATGTTCAACTTGTTTCGCTCTGCATCAAGGGATTACGGTTTGACGTTGAGGGCTGAGGTTCGAGGGTCAAGGGTTTAGGGATAGGGTTGAGGTTGAAGGGATTAGGGTTTAGGGACAAGGTTGAGGTTGAGGGATTAGGATTTGACATTGAGGGTTGAGGGTCAAGGGATCAGAGTTGAGGGTTTAGGGTTTAGAGATCTATAGGAGGACAAAAGGCGAGCGCGTTATAGCGCGAGCGCGTTATAACGCGAGTGCGTTATAACGCGCTCGCGTTTTGTAATTCTACTAAAACGGTAAAAAAGTGGTTACCCCCGTGATCCAGGCCCACATGCTCTGTTTTCTTACTGATTCTGCGCGTGCTCCGACAAAAAAGAAGTGCTTTCATGCTATTGGGAAGTTCACATGCACATTTGACACATTGTACCACCTTTGCATGATCTTTCCACCACCTTTTCTGCTTTGCCAACTTGAGAAGGAGGAAATAACATAGTTTTCAAACCAAATTTGATATATATCTATACAAGTTTCAATTTTTGTAGTATTGCAATGTTAATTTTGATTCAATTTTAAGAATTTAACATTGAAAAGGAAGCAAGTGGTGAAAAACTCAAATTGTTGAGGAGTTTGATGCAAGAAGATAAAAACACTACATAATTGGGTACTCTCTCCATTCAAATCTTCGTTTTTTAGGTATGTCAAGTCTTTACATGCATGTTCTTTACATTTTCCTTATTTCGGATTGAATTACTTTATCATGCATTATCATACATGTTTAAAATAGACACATTTCCAATCAAGAAAGCAACCTACAATCTCACATGATGCCATGTATATTTTCTACACTTGGGCTCTTTAATAATTATGTGTAATAAACAAACCTTAGTTCATACCATGATGTCAAACTATACAAGAATAAATCCTTACAACATAAAAAAAATACAATCCCACTATTATCATGTATTCATTTCTTAGGAACTAATATTGGTCTCTTTATCATGCTACAGACAAATTCTCCGTCATGCCGAGGAAACGATCAAGAATTAAACCAACACAGGAAGAGATAGAAGCTAAGAATGCAAAGAAAGCAATGGCTATGAGGGAACTTCGTGAGAAGAGGAAATTGGACACGATAAATGAAGACATACCAATTGAAGAGGAACCACAACCATCACAAAGAGATATGGTATTGGCGGCACAAAGAGAACGAATGCAAAAACTTCGTGGTACGAGAGATTTAAATACCATAGTTGGAGACACATCCTTTATCGCAAGACAACATGTAGGGACACCATCTACCACATCTCAAGTTGAGAGTACATCATCACTCACATGTGATGAAGGAGGTACGCCATCGTTCCCACCTCAACCTCAAGGTATGTCATCTATTCCATCTTCGATCGAAGGTATGCCATCTAACCCATCTCATTTAAATATTGATGAAATTCCTAATGTTGAGATGAATTTACCTAACTTGACACCACCTAGAATTTTGCATAGAAAGCCAAAGTATTTGATTGATATTGATGAGAATATTTTGCAGCCAATGGAAGGTAAGATTCCAAAACGCACTTGTAGAAGATATGCTAATAAGATTTGGAGATTGTTCTTTGAAAAGTTAAATGAGACTGCAAGATGTCAACTATTCGTTGAAATGATGCGAAGTATAAAGTATAGGTCTATCATGAAGATTCTTGGGTTGAGAACATCAGAGGCTTCAAGTGAAAAATCTATTGTCAAGAATCTAATGAGTGCGTATGAGAGTGTGGGTAACACCTCACGCACAAAAGATAGTAATGCAACACGGCGTGTGATTACATCGACTATAGTAAGTAGTCAAACAAGGAAAGCTCGTCTTATTAGAAAGACAAGTCAAAAATTGAGAATTAATAGGAAAACTTTATCAAGAGCCGTTGGAAGACGCCAAAGAATTGAGGACACTAATGCCAATGAATTATGGGCGTTCTTGGGGAGACTACCACGAAAAGATAAACCAATTGTTGAAGCATTGAGGTCACTAATTGAAGACTTTTGGAAGAATTACACAAGGGTATCTCCGAATCAAAGGGATGTGGTAAGAAGGAGAATTGGTAGTCAGAACCGCGAGCCACATCCAAAGCATTTTTTGGATGAGACTCAAACACAGTTTTATGGTAAATTTCTAGAGAAGTATCCTCAAATTAAAATTTGTCAAAGATATTTTGAAATGCTAAAACCTTTCTATGTTAAGATAAATCACACACGCACTACTTGTTGTTGTAGATTACATATTGAATTTTCTAACCATTTTGATGCTTATAGGTCTATATGTTTAGATATGCATACTAACAATGATTTGCAGGGTTGTGCCATATGTGCCCCACCAACATCTTCAAGAGATTTCATATCAAGAATTTTATGTGAAAGAGAGGAAGGTCAAATATTCTACAAGAAATTATGCTTGGATGGCACATGTCATCGTTGCGGTGGCTTGCAACATTTGCCAATATGTGAACATATGGAAATAACACATGCGGTTGGAAATGAACTAGTAGAATTTGGCAAGTATAAAACAGTGGCATACAATACAAAAGATGGTAAAGAAGCAAAGAGGTGTGAATTAGTTATTGAAAAGATTCCAGTGTATCAGTTTATGCCTATATTTCGTGACAGCATAGTGTATGAGTATGCAAGACATGCCCATAGAGCTCGATGGTTGGACTTGCAATTCAAGTTATGCAAGGACACATTTCCAGTTGGTAGCATTGTTTCAGTCGTCGACTTTGCAGAGAACTATAGTCTACAGCCACAGCGTGAGGTGCAATCACAATATTACAACTCCACACAGGTTTCTATATTTGTGCACATCACATTCATTCATGCGAATGATAGTACAGAGGATGACAGAAAGATCATAAGGGAGTATCATTTCTATATTAGTGATGATCGCACGCATTCTACGGAGTTCGTGCAAGGTTGCTTTCAGGTGTTCTATAATGATTTGGCTAGAAGGGGCATATCGTTCAGTCAGCATATCATATGGTCGGATAATTGTGCATCACAATTCAAGAACTCGCGGAATTTCTATTGGCTGAGTAGGAGGCATAATTTTACAGGTATTCAACATATGTGGAACTTTTGTGAGGCCGGGCATGGAAAGGGGGAGCATGATGGTGCAGGAGCATGTATCAAAAGAGCCATAGCACGAGAAGAGTTAAAGTATAAAGACAATGCAAAGTTGACAGATGCAAAATCGATTGTCGAGTGGTGTAATGCTTCCATGGGTCCAGGTAATGAAGGTAAGTCTTTAGTTCGTAGATTTTTTTGGTTGATAGATGATACTAACATTGCACCATATGAGGATTGTTGTACACTGACAGGATCAAATGAGATGCACTCTTTCAGAAGTTCAATTGCAGGTTCATGGAGTATCCATACACGAAAGATGTCATGCTTTTGTTCTTCCTGTACAATTCAAGTCTGGGATGAGTGCGAGTCAAAGGAGTGGGTTGACGAATGGCAGTTAAGTTATCTTAGCCCACTTGACACGTATCGACCCCCGACGGCACTGGAACTAACACAGATGGAATCGTCAGTTGACTTTGACCACATATCAGATTTAGTTCAACCAGGTAATATAGGGCACATATATGCATCTAATTTCATCTAGTTCAACCAGGTAATGTCATCTTACTTTGTAGTGTTTTTGTAATGTTGACTAATTTCATCTAATTTGCTACACATATCAATGTAGGACACGTATATGCAGTTATTGCAGATGAAGATAATGAAGAGGGAACAGATTATTACTTATGCCGTTGTGTTGAGGCCAAAAAGAAATTGGAGGCCCCTGTTACAGATGGAGAAAACATCGAATACCCTACAGGATCAGTGGTTATTACTGGAACATGGCTTAGAAGGTACCCACATAAGAGTGTTAATATTTGGCTATTTCAGGACTTTGACATGCATCGAAAGATTCTTCATTACTCGAACTTTGTCGTGGCATCCAATGTTCATTTGATAAAGTATCGGGGTAGACCTTTGAACAAAATATTGTGGAAGGTGCGTGAGTCTGACCATGAAGCAATACTTGACACAATAAAGAGTAGAGCAGATCCAGATGGTTCATTGGATTAATTTGTAAGTATTCACATTGATTTTGTAAAGTTATGTTACATTGAGTTGTAAGTATGCACATTAATTTGTAAGGTTTGTCTTTTTTTATTTCCTCCTGCATTTTTACACATATGTACACATTTTTCCATCATCATGTTATGCATTTTTGGTGTCCTGCTCCTGATGCGACCAAACTCATAACTCACCCTACTAGACACCATTTGATGATCTCTCCAACACTCTGGATCCAGGGCGCCCAATCATGATGATGACCTATATACCATTCTCCCAAGGCGCTCATAATGAATGAATGATAAGGAGCGCCTTGACCTCTATAATCAAGGTGATTTTAAGTCACTTTGAGTCATTTGGGGTCAGTTTGAGTCTTTGAGTCATGTTGCAAAAAAGTGTCAATGTTGTCAAGTTGCACAAAGCAACCTTTGCATTTTTGGTGTCTTGCTCGTGATACGACCAAACTGACTGTTCCAACGCATCCGAATGGGTACATTTATGCTAGGCATGGTCCTATTTCTCACCCAGACATGTCGAAACAGTCGGAGCTACATTGTACCGACGATATCCCTGAAGAGTCCAAAGTGCAAAAAGGCAGCAATCTTTGACGAGATGTTACTCAAAAATCATGTCACTTAGAAACATTCCGTCTGAGGCAACGGGATCACGTAGAGTGCCTCTACAATAACCTCTCTCAGTTTTTTATAGCTCTGAGGCATTTGCCCGTCGTGAAAGGTTTTCTGTTGCCCCAAAAATCGTCAGAAGGAGGCAGTGTAAAGTTGCAAAGGGGTGTAACTTTCGTCATGCTCCTGATGCGACCAAACTGACTGTTCCAAAGCGTCCGAATGGGTACATTTATGCTAGGCATGGTCCTATTTCTCACCCAAACATGTCGAAACAGTCGGAGCTACATTGTACCGACGATATCCCTGAAGAGTCCAAAGTGCAAAAAGGCAGCAATCTTTGACGAGATGTTACTCGAAAATCGTGTCACTTAGAAACATTCTGTCTGAGGCAACGGGATCACGTAGAGTGCCTCTACAATAACCTCTCTCGGTTTTTTATAGCTCTGAGGCATTTGCCCGTGGTGAAAGGTTTTCTGTTGCCCCAAAAATCGTCAGAAGGAGGCAGTGTAAAGTTGCAAAGGGGTGTAACTTTCGTCCTGCTCCTGATGCGACCAAACTGACTGTTCCAACGCGTCTGAATGGGTACATTTATGCTAGGCATGGTCCTATTTCTCACCCAAACATGTCGAAACAGTCGGAGCTACATTGTACCGACGATATGCCTGAAGAGTCCAAAGTGCAAAAAGGCAGCAATCTTTGACGAGATGTTACTCGAAAATCGTGTCACTTAGAAACATTCCGTCTGAGGCAACGGGATCACGTAGAGTGCCTCTACAATAACCTCTCTCGGTTTTTTATAGCTCTGAGGCATTTGCCCGTGGTGAAAGGTTTTCTGTTGCCCCAAAAATCGTCAGAAGGAGGCAGTGTAAAGTTGCAAAGGGGTGTAACTTTCGTCCTGCTCCTGATGCGACCAAACTGACTGTTCCAACGCGTCCGAATGGGTACATTTATGCTAGGCATGGTCCTATTTCTCACCCAAACATGTCGAAACAGTCGGAGCTACATTGTACCGACGATATCCCTGAAGAGTCCAAAGTGCAAAAAGGCAGCAATCTTTGACGAGATGTTACTCGAAAATCGTGTCACTTAGAAACATTCTGTCTGAGGCAACGGGATCACATAGAGTGCCTCTACAATAACCTCTCTCGGTTTTTTATAGCTCTGAGGCATTTGCCCGTGGTGAAAGGTTTTCTGTTGCCCCAAAAATCGTCAGAAGGAGGCAGTGTAAAGTTGCAAAGGGGTGTAACTTTCGTCCTGCTCCTGATGCGACCAAACTGACTGTTCCAACGCGTCCGAATGGGTACATTTATGCTAGGCATGGTCCTATTTCTCACCCAAACATGTCGAAACAGTCGGAGCTACATTGTACCGACGATATACCTGAAGAGTCCAAAGTGCAAAAAGGCAGCAATCTTTGACAAGATGTTACTCAAAAATCGTGTCACTTAGAAACATTCCGTCTGAGGCAACGGGATCACGTAGAGTGCCTCTACAATAACCTCTCTCGGTTTTTTATAGCTCTGAGGCATTTGCCCGTGGTGAAAGGTTTTCTGTTGCCCCAAAAATCGTCAGAAGGAGGCAGTGTAAAGTTGCAAAGGGGTGTAACTTTCGTCCTGCTCTTGATGCGACCAAACTGACTGTTCCAACGCGTCCGAATGGGTACATTTATGCTAGGCATGGTCCTATTTCTCACCCAAACATGTCGAAACAGTCGGAGCTACATTGTACCGACGATATCCCTGAAGAGTCCAAAGTGCAAAAAGGCAGCAATCTTTGACGAGATGTTACTTGAAAATCATGTCACTTAGAAACATTCCGTCTAAGGCAACGGGATCACGTAGAGTGCCTCTACAATAACCTCTCTCGGTTTTTTATAGCTCTGAGGCATTTGCCCGTGGTGAAAGGTTTTCTGTTGCCCCAAAAATCGTCAGAAGGAGGCAGTGTAAAGTTGCAAAGGGGTGTAACTTTCGTCCTGCTCCTGATGCGACCAAACTGACTGTTCCAACGCGTCCGAATGGGTACATTTATGCTAGGCATGGTCCTATTTCTCACCCAAACATGTCGAAACAGTCGGAGCTACATTGTACCGACGATATACCTGAAGAGTCCAAAGTGCAAAAAGGCAGCAATCTTTGACGAGATGTTACTCGAAAATCGTGTCACTTAGAAACATTCCGTCTGAGGCAACGGGATCATGTAGAGTGCCTCTACAATAACCTCTCTCGGTTTTTTATAGCTCTGAGGCATTTGCCCGTGGTGAAAGGTTTTCTGTTGCCCTAAAAATCGTCAGAAGGAGGCAGTGTAAAGTTGCAAAGGGGTGTAACTTTCGTCCTGCTCCTGATGCAACCAAACTGACTGTTCCAATGCGTTCGAATGGGTACATTTATGCTAGGCATGGTCCTATTTCTCACCCAAACATGTCGAAACAGTCGGAGCTACATTGTACCGATGATATCCCTGAAGAGTCCAAAGTGCAAAAAGGCAGCAATCTTTGACGAGATGTTACTCAAAAACCGTGTCACTTAGAAACATTCCGTCTGAGGCAACGGGATCACGTAGAGTGCCTCTACAATAACCTCTCTCGGTTTTTTATAGCTCTGAGGCATTTGCCCGTGGTGAAAGGTTTTCTGCTGCCCCAAAAATCATCAGAAGGAGGCAGTGTAAAGTTGCAAAGGGGTGTAACTTTCGTCCTGCTCCTGATGCGACCAAACTGACTGTTCCAACGCGTCCGAATGGGTACATTTATGCTAGGCATGGTCCTATTTCTCACCCAAACATGTCGAAACAGTCGGAGCTACATTGTACCGACGATATCCCTGAAGAGTCCAAAGTGCAAAAAGGCAGCAATCTTTGACGAGATGTTACTCAAAAATCGTGTCACTTAGAAACATTCCGTCTGAGGCAACGGGATCACGTAGAGTGCCTCTACAATAACCTCTCTCGGTTTTTTATAGCTCTGAGGCATTTGCCCGTGGTGAAAGGTTTTCTGTTGCCCCAAAAATCGTCAGAAGGAGGCAGTGTAAAGTTGCAAAGGGGTGTAACTTTCGTCCTGCTCCTGATGCGACCAAACTGACTGTTCCAACGCGTCCGAATGGGTACATTTATGCTAGGCATGGTCCTATTTCTCACCCAAACATGTCGAAATAGTCGGAGCTACATTGTACCGACGATATCCCTGAAGAGTCCAAAGTGCAAAAAGGCAGCAATCTTTGACGAGATGTTACTCGAAAACCGTGTCACTTAGAAACATTCCGTCTGAGGCAACGGGATCACGTAGAGTGCCTCTACAATAACCTCTCTCGGTTTTTTATAGCTCTGAGGCATTTGCCCGTGGTGAAAGGTTTTCTGCTGCCCCAAAAATCGTCAGAAGGAGGCAGTGTATTAAGTCAGGATGAAAGCCTATTCACTCTAGGCGCCTGTTTTTGACCAAATCACACATGCGCCTTGAACAACTCTGTCTTGAAGGCGCTTTTCTCTAATCTCTGTAACTCTCCAAATCCACTAAGGCGCAAATTTTACCTCTTGGGCTCAAGATATAGGTTCTTCATCCAAGGCGCCAGAATGGTCCAAAGGCGCATTTCACCTCTAACCTCACCTCTGACCTTACTTGGAAGCGCTAAACCTCATCTCATTGCTCTCCTCCATTACAAGCACTCACTTACCTCAATCTTGGGCGCATACCAACATCCCAACATCCAAATCACCTAGGCGCTCAAAACCTTCAAGACTCAAGGTGCATTTTATGATCAAACAAGGTATCTCCTGAACAAGGCGCTCATAGTCTCATCAGGGCGTTAATCATCATCATGAGCACTCATATTGTTCTAGGCGCACAGTTATCTCTGGAATGCTCAAGGCGCACATACCCTTCTCTAGGCTAGTTTACACTTATTCAAGGCGCTCATTCCAAACTTACATGAACTACTCATTACAAGACGCACAAACTAGATGATCCTAGGGCATAAGGGCGCTCATAGGAGTTGTTATGTGTCATTTTGGCCAAGGTTTTCTGGAGCAGTGAAGACATTAGGAAGGGGATGATCGTTTGGATAGTTTTGAATGCTTTATTTCTCCTTGTTTAAACTAGGCGCTCACTGAGGATTGGAGTAGCCTTTGCACCCTCACATCACGTTAATCGGCGTTTCAGAGGCAATCATAGTATAGGAAGATTTGCGCCTTGAAGAAGAGAGTTATCTGGTGAGTGCTTAGGAGTTCTGGCGCCTAGGGGAAAGGTCTAGGTAGAGCGCCTTCAGACTTTCACAGTGAAGTGCCTTAAGGAGTTGGATGATGTTTTTGCCTAGAGTGGAGATGATGTTTTTAGCGCCTTAAGGATGATGATGGAGCGCTTTGGAGTCAGGTTAGTCTGGAGCACCTTAAGAAGGTAAAGCACTTCAAATGTAAACACAAGTGTTTTGAGCGCCCTAATGAGAAGTTGTCTTGGCACCATAAGTCATTCAAACGAAGATATGCGCCTTGGATAGTTGCAAAGACCTAATTTAGCGCCCAAGGTTGGAAGACTCTTTGTGAGCGTCCAGTGTTTGAAAGCTCTTTGTGTTTGGTGCATTAAAATGAATTTGGCACCTAAATAGTATTGAAACACTCAACTGAGCGCCTAAAGCCCATGAGAGAAGTGATATGCGCCTTGATAGGAATATCATGGAAGATGAGTTTACTGAATGGCGCCTTGAATGACTTGGTTGATTAAGTGTTTTAGCACCTAGATATGGGATGAATCATTGAGCGCCTTTGGTTGAGATGATGTCAGCACCTTTGAGATTATAACACCTTGGAGTCAAGTTCGAAGGAGCACCTTGAGAAGGTAAAACACTTCAAATGTTTTCAAGGAATTGGAGAAGTCACTTAGTGCCTAGAATGAATTCTAGAGCAAGAGGGTTGGAGCGCCTTGAGCTTCAAGTCAGATATGCGCCTAGACCTCTACCCTTTAGCAAGTTGAAGCCCTCTGAGCCTTGACAACGTGAGAATGCCTTATAGTGAATATGCGCCTTGGGCAAGGTTGAATACAAAGTTGAGGAGTATATCATAATGAGTAAGTGCACTGTAGGGTTAGATGATAAAGACTAGTGCCTTGAGTGTCTTGGTCAAAATTTTGACGTGAGAAGTCTTGCAAGATCAAACCCTGGAGTGCGCCTTAGAGAGAACCTATTGATCCTTTGCTTTGACAAGATTTGGGCGCCAGAATGATCCTTAATAAATGGAATGTATCTACACCAATTTTGCGCCTTTAGGGAAGTGATGGTGGCCAGAATGATCCTTAATCTCATGTTTGTGCGCCTAGGTCTAGAAGCAAGATTTGAGCGCCTTAGGATAGGGTTTTTTGCACCTTGTCTTGGAGAGTGAATTTGCGCCTTGGATGATGTTGAAGCGCCTTGGGATGAAATGCGCCCAAACTTATAGAGGGCCTTCAGTGAGGGAGTTGAAGAGAGTGCTTAGAGGAAGGATAGCCTTAAGATCAAACTAAGTACTTAGAAACCTAAGATTAGCGCCTTATTTGAAGTTATACACCTATTCTGGCGCCAGAGAGTGAGTTTGAGTGTGAAGAAGTGAATGTCTGCGCCTTGAAGGGGATACAAAGGGAAGATGATGCACCTTGATGGGTTGATGATGGAAATTTGCGTTTTGGAGCTAAATGTGCGCCTTGAAGGAGATAGTGCATAGAGGTACAATGAATCTTCCGGAGAACATGGATAGACAACTAAGTCTCCAACTTGAGTCTTCTAAGTGAATTGGATAATGAAGAGAGTCTAGTCATTTTGGGCGCTAGTATCAGGATGAATCATCCAAAATGGGTGCCTAGAACTAGAAGGCGCCAATGCATGAGTTCAAGGATCCTCCATTGGAGCGCCTAGCCCAGATGGCTATAGATTGAAAGTTTTAAAGCTAAGTGATGTCTCTTACGTGAATTCCTAGCCCAGGTGCATGTGTTGGGAAAAACTCTTTGGCTCTGGCGCCTAGAATTGGGAGCTTTGTAAGATGCACCAATTGATGAAACATTTCCATTTTGCGCCTAGAATAGAACTCTCTCACATAGTTGAAATTGACTTGATAGAAGGAGATAAGTCTTAAGGACTAGTTTGGTGCCTCACTTGCCTATCTCACCTTTGAAATGTGCTTTGGTTGATGATCATCATTGATGGAACCTAGTGAAATGTAAAGCTATTTGCATCTCCAGAGGATCAAAATTGGATTAGGAGATCATCCTTGCAGTTGAGATTGACAGAGAAGTGTTAAAGGAATCACTTCAAATGGGCGCCTAAGCTAGTTGAGGCGCATATCAATTCCACTGTAACTCCAGACTGACGCTTAGGATCCAGTCATCTCCTAAGGCGCAGTTCCATTCACCCATGACCTCGCTTGGCGTCTAAAACTTGGAAACTCCTTTGGAAAGCTCCTGTTGCGCCTAGAAGATGAGTTTGGGATATCAACTTGCAAAAGGCTTAGAAACTCTTCAAAGATGTTAGGCACAATCCCATGGCACTGGAGCTCAGTTTTGGCGCCTTCAAGGAATAGCACATGAAGGAACTTGGGAGGTCAGGTGCTTGTAAAAGGGAACACCTTGGAACATCTTCCAGGGGTTGAAGTAGTAAGAAAACATCAAGTGAGTCTAGGCGCACTCCCTTGTGTGAACAGTTTAGCTCTGGCGCCTAGCCACAGAGTGAGCCAGAAGAAGTAGTTTGGACATTAGAAGATAGGCGCTCATTCTATAATGAAGCATTCCACCTTCCTAATCAACAAAGACTTGCAAGAATTGACAAAGGAAGCTAAGGCGCACCTTCTACTTGTTTCCACCTCCAGAATGCGCCTAACCTTGAAAGGGGGTTCAAAGATGTTTGTTAGACCTTTTCACTCAAGGCACTCACCTTAGGCGCACTTTCTAAGTCCTTGTCACCTCAAGGAAACACCTAGTTTGGAAGGCGCTTGCCCTGTTCTCCACTCCTTTCAATTGGCGCCTAGAACACAGAATGCATGAAAGGAGCGCCTAGACTACAGAGGGCTGATTTGGGCGCCTAGCATTTAAAACACTTTCATAATGATGATGTTTTGGCGCCTACTCTTGGAAACAATCCAGAGCATCCATAAACTCTAATTGGCACCTAATGTTGACAAGGCGCAACTTCAGGAGGAGGTCACCTCAACTTGGCGCCCAAGTCAGAAAAACCTGTAAATCCTTCAAATATGCGCCTACCTTGTGAGGTGATGAGTTGAACATTCCAAATCTTCAAATGTTGCTCAAATAAGGAAGACATTGTAACATCAAGGCTTCAAGGCCTGTCCTTGTATTTCCATTGAATGAGTTGTACTTCATGCTATTGAAAGCATTTTCCATGTAATAAGACATTGCAAGTTGATTGAATCAAGTAACAAGACAAGTACCCAACTCTAATGTTGTTTCATTCAAATAGTTATCTTGATGTATATCTTTATGTTATTGAAGTAGTTGATGAATTGTTAGCAAGTAAAAGTGTTTAAGTAAGGAAAATTTTTCGTAGAACTAGTTGGGTATCTTACACTTACACCATGCCTATCCATCAAACATCACAATGCAATCAAAATCCTAACAACATGCCCATGATCCAAGATCAAGTGCAATCATGCAAAGATATTATCAATCACAAGCCTATTAAGAATGAACTAGAGTCTTCTAGTACCATACTTTTCCATCAAACACCATCATGTAATCCATGGCCTATCAAGCCTATCAAAGAAAATGTAAACATCCTATGTAATACAATAAGACTTTAAATATTTGAAGTAGCCATCTACAAATATCCATTCAAAAGTGGATTTATAATGCAAGTATGGACGCCATCAATAAAAAAGATTTGTATTAACCAAATATCCATATACGCATACATCAATATCTGTCGATATAAGTATAACATATATACAAAATAGCCATATAGGCTTACAAGAATGCCATATAGGCATACAATGTCAACTATGTACAATACAAAATATATGTCCACAAATGCCATATAGGCATACAACAGAGGAACACAATAAAAAGTCATTCCCCTCTAGCTGGTGAAGAGAATAAATCACGAGCAGCCTTTGATCTTCTAGGGGATGGAGACATGCATGTGGGTGGTCTACTACGAACCCGAGGGCTACTTCTCCTATTTAGTTCTTCCTGCACCTTTACCTGTTACAAAAAAAAGTATAGATATTAATATATAGAAATTACATGTTATAAAAAAATGAAACATTTAACAAAATAATCACTTACCGCTAACATATAATCTGTCTGCTCGCTTGCCTCAGTAGCAGGAAAAGGCCCTGGTGATGTCATGTCCTATAGAAACCATCCAGATAGAAATTAAACTTCAAATCAATAATCTTTTGATTTTTCAAAAATAGACAACTATAACAATGAATGTAAATTGAAATTTACTAATCTGCCTCATACCCCTGTCAATGCCATAGAGCTATGAATCACAGAGGCCACACCCTGCTCCATTGCCCTATGAACATGGGGAGGTGTATCCGCAGCCTGCATCATCTGAAAATAAAACAACATTATTCAATTACGAAAACTATAATAGTGATGCAAATCATGGCTCCTAACATACACACACGCTCATCTAAACATGGAAGTACACACAATAAAACACACAAATCACATACAAAAATTTAGTAAGTACAATTCATTCATTAAACTATTTATTTTATTACCTCCGTAAAGCTTTGAAGTCCACCACCGCTGGCAGGTGTTGCCATGAAATCTACAGTGTTAACCTATTCAACATCCAAAATCAGAAATTAGAATACCATTCATATAACGATGCTATTCACATGTAATATTTATAATTGTTTACTAGTTACATACCTCGACAGTAGATGATCTAGTGAAAAATGTAGGTGGAGAACCACTGAAAACTGCATCGATGCTATGACCCTGAAATTTCATTAAAATCATCAATTTAAATTAGTTAATCTTGTATTTCAAAAATAAAATTTAATAAATTAAATTCAATAAACTTGCTAATATTTACCTGAGTATCAAGGCCGAAAGTCTCACTCAGGAGGGTATCTGTCATCGCCATCTGCTCAGCTGCAGATGTAGCCTGTGCACCTGCGTCCTGACTGTCCATGGGGTCATAACCACAGGCTGACCCGCAAGCCTGGCAAGTATGCGGTGGGACCCTACTCCTCGCACTATCTCCCAACCCACTCTGTGTTGCAGGATCGGCATGCTCTATGATGCTCTGGGTCAAGGCACTAATCGACCTCAGTGTATCGACCTCAACACTCTCCTTCACAATGGAAGGAATAGAAACATGCTCGTGGGCTGGTCTGCTGATTACTCGTCTCACTACCCGCTGTGGGTCAAGACGTGCCCCTGGTCTATCCTGTGCTGAGCCCCCACCTCTACCCTGGAAGTCCCGCATATCAAAATAGTTTGGCACTTTATTGAGGACAAACTCAGAGTAGAGTTTCCTCAAAAAGTATTGCGGGACCTCATTGTTATTGCATGGAGGATGGTCAAAAACCATCCACCACCTCTGCCCGAAATTGTCCCTTATCGCTTGGTTGTTGCACCAATGGATAGGGAACCTCTTGCATGTAATGGGTGGAGGTTGATTTGTTTGTGGGTTTGTGAAAATTGAACACAAGTCTACTTTTGTAATTTGTAATTTTTTGACATCTTGATATGACAATTTATCTGCATAGTAATCTCTAAACTCTCTCTTTTTATCGGTCCAACTAGTTATTTGCTTGCTAATTGAATTTACATTTGATAACATAGACTCAAGAGATTCGGCAAGCGTGGACCTATGCAAGGTTGAAGTGGAAGGATCTTTCAACCTTGTAATTATATCTTCAATTTGTTTTTTATTGTTTTCAATTTCCCCCATTATATTATCTTGTGTTCCAGGGGCATGTCGAGGAATGAATGGAGGAGGTTGTTGTTCTGCAGGTATTTCTTCCTCAAGATTTTGTGGATTTTGAGGATTTTGAGGAGGAGGAGGAGGTGCATTAACATTTCCTACAATTAATAAAATATGCATCAAAAATCAACACAAAACCTACCTATTTAGGAAGAAATTCAAACAAAAAAACAAAGATAACTCACCCCTTTGGCGTGCTCGACGTCGCGGCGGCATTTCGGCGATGAATCGACAAATCTATTGTGTTGAATGGTGTTTTGTAGAACGCGAGCGCGTTTTTGAAGGGTTTTAAGCCGCGGCGGAGGAAAAACTCACAACGAAATAAGATAAAATGAAATGACAGCATTTTTTTTATATATATAAAGCGCTTAATAACGCGAGCGCGTTATAACGCGCTCGCGTTATAACGCGCTCGCGTTATGGCTCGGCAATGACGAGCCTTAGGCTTGTCATTGCCAAGCCATAACGCGAGCGCGTTATAACGCGCTCGCGTTATGCCTAAATTTTTTTTGAAAATTTTTTGGCCACTTTTTGGCCCCCCATCTTTTTGCACTTACCCTACTCTCATCTCAAGTGGACTTGAGATTTCTTCTTCTAGGGAGTATGGTGCAAGAGCACCCCTTCGAAATAAAGAATAAGTCTAATTATAGTATGTTTTTAGTTTATGATGTAATAAGGTCCATTGGACCAATTCTTATGTTTTAAGTCAATCTAGGATTGTGTGTTGACAGTTACAGTTTGTTATGCTAGCTGTCCTCCCAGCCACTTGGAAGCTCCCAACCACTGGGAATCGAGTCTGTACTACTCGTGAGGAGTAGTTATTTATGCCTTAGATCAGTTTGTTTAGACATAGTTCAGTATTGTATATGAAAATAGAGACATTGTATTTGGTGATTGGACAGAGCAGTGTTGTGCAGTGGGACTATGAAGTCAGATATTTGTATGCATTCCTGAATTTGAAATAAAGAAGATCCCATTGGTGTTGTTTGTCTGATCTTCGATCTATCTGTGTGATCATATTTTGTTTTGCCGTTGAGATGGAATCATCCATCCATTCCACCGGTTAATTCTCTGAATCGGTGGAATGGACATGTACAATAGTTTAGTTTGCATTCTTGTTTTCCTGTTTTTACATTTCATGTTTTTGGGATCAAAATATTGCATGTAGTGAGCAAACCTAGCATCCTTGTGTGCTAGGGTTTAGAGGGAAGAAATCCGTGTTGAGATTGCTAAGTAAGCAGATCGGGTCGAGCTCAGAGTTTTCGGTGCAAATCTATGAAGGCATCAACGTGAGAAGAACCATCAGGTTGAGAAAGTTGCGTTGAGCCGACAAGGGGCACTTTCACCGATCGGGGTGACAATTACAAAGTGCTGCCGACGAAGAGTATATCGGCATGAGATATGCCATTGGTGGAGAAGTCAAAGGTGTCGCCGATAGTCATAGTCTGGCCGACGGTGGAGCCTGGCATTGGTAGTATCAGGGAGACAATAGAGATCGGCAAAAGACTCTAGAAGTTCATTGATAGTGGAAGTCCTGCCGATAGGCGAAAAGGAGATTCTTCATCGATAAGGAGTTTGGCATCAACGTGAAGTGGAGTGTCAGGGAGACCTTCCACGGCTAGACTGATATCGTAAGTGTTGCCGATAGGCAACTTAACTGATGCGAAGGTGTCGGCGAGAGTTGGTGAAAGTCTTAGCGAAAGAAGAAAGTATATCGATGTAAGAGTGGGTATCAGTGAGTGAGGAGAATGTTTCGCCGATGGTCAAGTCTTACTGACGAAGATGATTCAAGGAAGATATTGGAGTAACATGGTATGTCGGTGAAAGAGATTTTGGGCAGGCCGATAAAGGTTATCTTGCCAATAGGCAATAAAGCGAAAAACATCCATCGGCGTGAGGTGGAGTTCGGTGTGACAATTTTCTTAGGTGCCGATAGTTGTTGTTTGGCCGATAGTGTATATTGGGGAGACATTATGATAGATCTTGCCGATGGAATGAGAACAGTTAAATCCCACCAAGTTTGAATGCTTGTGCTAGCCACTCTGCATCACAAAACCCTTTAACCTCCTCCAAAATCATTAACATAGATAATATGATTATAAAATGTAAAATTGCATCAAGAAAAAAACTGTGTCAACAACATAAACAATTTCTTGGTTATTTTCTCCTAATTTTGATGCTAAATAATATTTTTACATTGTGACTCTAGATTGATCATGTCAAGTTTTTTACTTGGATTGAGACTCTTTAAGTTTTTTTTAATCTTAAAATGCTCATGATTTATAGTCAATAAAATTTCCACCCTTTCTAAATTCTAATTCACTTTTTTCTCATTCTCTTTTGGTTGTTTACAACAACATCAAAAGGTTTATTTATAAAATAACCGAAACATGTTTGAAAAGGAGATTTATTAGTTTATGTGTCATTACACTATTGTAAGAAATGTTGAGCCTATATCCAAATTTTATCCCAAATCTTTCCATGATTCTAAGACACCAATTAAGTGTAATTGCACATTTTTTTAATCATCCTAAGTCTTTAGATGTTCCTATTATGCCCCCTTGCACATACTTTGCACCATTATTTTATCGATAATTTCAAGTTGAGCATTAATTCCATGGATGGAAAGTGGTAAAAAAATTTAATTTACATGTTCATTTTCTTCCACAAAGTGATCAAAGATCTTCCAAAAAAATGATGTGTCTCTATATGAATCAATGGAGTTATGAAAGCACACACACCCAAAAGAATAGATGAATAGCTTGTAATGTACAAGTCTACCTTATTACATGATTTGTTAACATTATTTTCCTCTCTATGCTAGTCAATGCTCATAAAAATTGGTTATCATAGTACAAGTGAGGCTCAAAACAAGTAATTTTAACTACAAATCAGTTTATAATAATATATTTCAAACTATCAAATTTTAAATTAAATCCATATATACAATATAAATAAGTAGAAATTACAATACAAATTGTTATATAACTTCAATTAGTAAATAATACATAGTTATTTATTTTTTCTAGATATTTTAAACCTAAAATAATTCTATGCACATGCCAATAATTTTATTTATAACTTCTTAATTTTATAATAGCATATAATAACAAGAATAAATATATTAAAAACATAAATCTCGTAGGGTTGAAATCCAAATGGTGAGAAAGCTTTGCTCACAAAGAGCCCACCAAAGTGAAATTATTATAGATTATTATAGAGGCTAGGATCGATCCCCAAGTGTGTGGTTGGAGTCAAGTTCAATCTCTAAGCATGTGGTTGGGGTTGAGTTCAATCCACAAGTATGCAATTAGGTTGGGTTTAATACATCCGATTTTGATCCACACATGTGTAGCTCATGTTGTGTTTGATATCCACATATGTAATTGGAGTTAGTTCAATCCCCAAGAGGATTTAACAAAATGGATTCTACGAATTGCATACTTAAAGCTAAATGGGTAAGAAAAGTCTTTTTAAAATCAATTAGTTGGGGTTCCAATAAGGCCCCACCCTTTTAAAATAAAACAAGATTACATATATTTAAAAAACTAGTAGGATACAACCATACATATATTTAAAAAACTAGAGCTAACCTATAGCAACCATAGAGGCTTATAACACATCAAAAAGATAACCATAAAAGAAACCCTAATACAAAGAAAACTTGAAACAACCACCTTACGTCTGAATTTCATTACCACCCACTAACTCACTACCTACCACAAAATACTCCTCCACCCTACCCACTACAGAAGGCACTTCCACGTTCCCTAAATTCACCCAAATGGAACCTATTAGAGAAGGGAACCATATGCCATAAACAATATCCTTTTGATAGCAAGCATGATGTAAAAATCCACTATAGAAGACTAGGACCAAAAATTCACTTCCAACCTCAACATACCCCTACCTGTGTGTGACACACAATCCAACTAAAACCTTGTCAACATTAGTGTAGTACACCCTCATGACTCCAATCTCTATGTATTTCATCCATCTCTCCTAAACAATAGTCCCTGGGAGTTGGGGAGTTTATTGATTTAGCATCTTCCATTTATTTAGGTGCTAACTTTGTGAGGCATGGGGCATCCATAGCAAATGTTGCCACCATATCTCCAAACTACACGTTATTTTGGGTAGATTTATCACAGTGACTAATTAGTTTTCTAATAACGTCTCGCTTCGCTTTAACTTTTATTGTTTTTGTGAAAGGCTTTATCAGAAAGAAGTTGTAGAATTGACTGTAATTTCTCCATTGCATATAATTAGAGTTGTAACGTTTCTACAATAATTTATTATTGACCTCTTCCATTTCCATGCTAACTATTTTTGCAAACTACCGAATTGGATTTTAGTTCACATATTAGAATTGGAGGGCAAGCATACAGTAGTGAAAGAGGCATTGACTTACTGAAGTTGTTGAAATCATTTCTATATAAAATGAAACTTTTAATGAAATTGTTTCATGATGCACAATTGGTACCCAATAATAAATTTGATACTTGTTAGAGATTCTTCTTTTATTTTAGTAGCTAATGTTAATATTCCATATTCTTTTTGAATTTTGTGGCTACTTTTCAAAAGTGTTGTAAACAATACTAGATTGTGAGTTTTCCATTAATTTAGCATTTACAAGATCTCTAAAATAAATGATAACTCTAAAATGCCCAAGAATTTGAGAGAATGTTCATATTCTATTTTACTACTTTAGATAGAGCAGTTTTAATGTAGTTGGACATATAATCAATTTCTATTGAAAAATAACATATATTTAAAGTTGAGAAAGAGAAGTTGAGAAAGAGAAGTATAAGCTTACAAGGAGAACGATTTCGTCCTTGGGCTAAAACTAATCTTGCTACGAAAACTAAGGAGAAAATATATTATATTCCCATTGATAGAGATAAATATAAACATAGGTGGGTGCCCGTGCCATTTATTGAGATGAAAGGAAATGTAGCATCTACTACTTGTTAGACGACAGGCTTAACGTTGGAGAGTGTCATACGACTGGGCGAATGGGGTCGATTAATGGAGGACAAATAACATTGTTACAATCATAGCCGGTAAGTAGTTCCACTGCATATTCACCCTGTGACGGCACGGTTCTCACGCGGGGTACAATGGGTTTACAAACACAGTCGAACAAGGTGTTATGAGGCCGAACCAATACCTGCACTACGTATATTTCTCCTCCAGTCAATGCCTATCATAAAACATATCATAAAATAGTGAGTAAGCAGTAGTTGTAGTCACAACTGATGTTGCAGAAAAGAAAAGAAAAGAAATGAACATATATACCACAGTGGCGACCCAAATGTCACGAGGGGTCAAGGTCATGTTCCTGGGCACCACGAGGGGAGGGGAGACTAGAATCTTCAACTGTCCCTCAAATTCCAATTGCTGCGGAACTACAAATGTCACCTTCACATCTTGTCCCGAAGCAGAGACTGTAAGAAGAGTGAGCACACCCACAAGCAGGAGCAGCGAGACCAAGCTTTTCACGCAGCTAGCCATGGCTTTTTCTCTCTTGAAAACACCAAAATATGATGTGGAAAATTTGGAGGGGACGATGGGGTTTATATAGAGGCTACCTAAGAACAATATCATAGGACGCGCGTTCTTGAAATCAATGTGTGGCTTTTAAGATTTTAAATTCTAATTAATTATTTTGGTAAAAGTACAACAAGCGTATTGGTTCAATGTGGCCCTTAATGGGAAAAGATGGGCATATGCCTTCAATGTGGCATCTAAGAGCATCAACACACAATGGCAGTGTTAAGGCAGTAGGTCCTTATTGGTAATATAGGTGTAGGAATGCAATCTCAAGGTAATGGTGGGCAAGGCATGATGCCCACCAATGTAAAAGGATAAGTAATGATAGCATAGGGAAAGAGTGAGGGGATCAAAATGCCCCTACTCAAAAGAGGTGGATCTAGAACCATGGTAGGACTATGTAAGTACAATGATAAAGGAGAAAGCATTATTCCCCTAATGGCAAGATATGGTCCAATAGAAGCTGAAGTGCTATGAGAGGAAGGCATGATGCCCTTGATGTAGAGATATGGTAATGGAACCTCAAATACTATGTGGTTATAGAAGGCCCAATTCCCCATATGTAGATATATGGGAATGGAAGCTCAAATTCTAAGGTGAAGACATTCATGTTGTCCCAAATGTAAAGATCTCTAACAGTGTGATATGGCAATATACAATCAAAGATAAACATAAGCATATTCTAGTTATGGGAAGTGTCATAAGTATAGGCATGATAACATATGCGGATAAACCCCCCTTCATTCATGGGTTAAGAGCTGACAATAGTAGCAGAACAATTAATAATGAGAAGGACACAAGTGTGGAGAAGTCTTTGGGTAATCAAATTGAATTTTGATGGGGCTTCTAGAGGAAATCTAGGGATTATAGGTATTGGGTTCATTTAAGGCGAAGTCAAGTATGGAGGCTCACCTCCCATGCACAATTAAATAATTTTAATATTCTAATTATCCCCCATGCATAATTAAGTAATTCTATTATTTAATTATCTAATATAGTCTTTCACCACTAATTAAATAGTTTATTTATTTATTTATCCCCTCAAATGCCACTTCTCCAATTACCCACTCATCATGCACTTAAAGGTTATTAAACTAAATCAATTTAATAGAGTAATGAGGAGTTAACTACCTCATTACATCTAACCACCCACCTTCTGTAATTTAACAACAAATCTAAAGACTATTTCAAACCCATTAATATTTGCAACCAAAAATATTAATGGAACTTTAATAATTTAACCATTTTCTCCCTTATTTGATCACAACCATTGATCTTGTCTTTTAATCTTGACCATTGATTTCAAAAATTAAAACTCTATAAAATAATCTTATTTCTTTCAATAATCTATCCATGAATGTGAAGTAAACTCATGCTACAAAATTTTCAAGGAGCTTTTTCTTGAGCATCTACATATATTGGAGCACATCCACTTTACAATGGAGTTTCATTTGTGTAACTTTGTTTCATTTGTTTATGATGGAAGCGTTTTGAACTAAAACCAGACTAATGAATGAAGAATAAACAAACAGGAGAGAGCAGACACAACAAAACTTGCACAAACAGAGATTTGTATTAATCAACAAAAAAAACTATTTTACATAAAACAAATACAACTTAGAGCTACGGCTTTGTTTCCTTCTATTCCTACAACTATTGTTCTCTCTGGAGCTAGCTGAACATTACAACTATCCTTCTCTATTTGGAGCTGCTATGTTGTTTCCTCTAACTATCTATTGTGCGTGTCTGGAGCTGTCTGGGGCTCGACCCTCTGCACTCTCTCACTACTGTATTCTTCCTGTTACTACTGCAACAAACATTCTTCTTCTGCTCTGCATTACTGTGCTGCTATGTTCTTCACTATTCTATAACTAATTGTCTTTTTCATTCCTTCCTTTTGTCTTTTTTTTCTCCTCAAAAATCTACTGCTTAAACTCAAACTTCAAATCCACCTACTGCAATAAATAAACTGACCAGTAATAACATTTACCTGATGGGCCAACTAGGAGCATTAACAAATTTGGTCAGGAGCAGTAGGATGGAGATCTACGGGATCTCTGATGGGGTAGGTGGCATAAATTCCCGCTCCATATTAATAATTCCAACACCCCCTTAATCTGGAGCCAGATACTTCTTTCATTTTGCATTTCCAGAGCTATCTGTAGTTGTCCAGAGCTGACTAGAGCTTTCTGACAAGGGTCGTTGTACCTCATCATTTAATCATTTTTTAGATGTCAAATCCAGGGTTGTGTCCTTGGCTATCTGCAATTAGGAATCCTATAGTTACCAGTTTTATCTACCTAATTCTAATGACTTTTACTGATTTAAAGAAACTGATCTATATGCTATTAAATAAATTCAAAGAATGCTGAAAACATAATTGAACAGTGAATTACTTAAAGCAAATCTATAGAATGAAGCATGCATCTATCTATGAAAACAGTAGGTATCTTTTAAAGCAAAATCTAAAATAACAAAACAATGGTACTAGCCTTCCACCTTGGTGGTGAGAGTGGGCCCTCGCTCCACACCCTTAGGGCTGAAGACTAAAGTAAGAAATCAGCACAAAAGAATAATATCACAATTCAACTCAGTCCAATTCCATTAGCTCTGTATTCAGAAATATTGATATAAAAAATGAGATTACAGAAATTAGAATAATAGTCGTTGTCCTTTTTCTGCTTCTTCTGTAAGTATATATAAAATTAGTGATGAGATATCACTTATCTTATCTACCAGTTCTTCTATGAGATGACATCCATCTTTTTATTATACTAGTTGTCTAACTACAAAAAATAACCATGCAAATAAAAATAGATTGAGTGGAACAGAAGTCCACTCTAAATCTAAGCTTTTGTCTTAATACATTTGGGCTGTGAGGCCCTAAAAATATGGATATTAAATCAGTTTTATCAATAACTCATGCAAAAACTAAAAAGAGATAAAAACTCCTAGCAGTTAACTATAGATTGCCCTTAATCACTCAGGTGATTATTTGAGTAATATTAGGGGTATCATGATCACCACTGAAAGTGTCTGACTGACAGTTGTGCTGGAAATCTGCTTTGTTCCAAAGAGGCGTCGGAGATGCATGTCTCTGTCTGCAGCTCCGAAGATATACTATCTACAGCTCCGGAGATATAATTCTGGCCTTCTTGCTTAGCTCTAGAGATATACTGTCTACATCTCCAGAGATATAATTGTGGCCTTCTTGCGTAGCTCTGGAGATGCTCCAGACTTTAGTCCAGCTCTGGAGATGCTTTTCCTCTTTATTCCAAAACTTCTGATGTCGTGGTAATTTGATATTGTCTCTGGAGATCATTAGGATTAACTCCGGAGATGCACAAAATTGCCAACCCGAACACCTACACCTGTTGATTCAAAAAGAGAAGTTTTTCTGCATATTTCCATCAATTCCATGCACATTAGTCCTTTAATCAAAAATCATGATCTTAAGTAATTCATCTCCTATTAATCATTATTTAGAACAATCTTGCTAGCCTATTTGGGTGCATTCATCAAGAAGATGGAATCAAAAAGGAGAAAAAGAGAGGTAAAAAGATGTATTTCATGGGTGCTACCTGGCACTCATCATCCCCCCATACTTAAGGGTTACCAGGTCCTCCTGCTTCTCACAATCTAGACTTATTTTGGTGGAATAGCCTGTCAATCAAGCTATAGTCTTGTGCATAGGTAGTCCAAGTGGTGCAGTTGGTATTACTATTTCCCTGTACCAACCTGTTTCAACCACTCCTACAACTTATCATCTTCCATCTGCTCAGCCAAAACAAGTAGTGGCTCAATTATTAGAGGGGGTCTGAAATGCCCACCTATCCACTCCTATTTGTGTTTATCCATTATTTTGGATATTAACCTTGCCTTCCTCATAAATAACCTTAAGTTAGCAGGGGTTACCACTTCTCTCATTTTCTGCTCTGAAGTTAAAATGTTCCACCTTTTCTTTGCTACTGCAAGCACTGGATTAGCTAAACTATTCATAAAAAGACCAAAATCAATGGAACACTGTTGCAGATTTTTCAGATACAATGGCAAAATTTTATTCTGACTTTCAGGGTGATAGACATATGCTCTGAATTGGACCTCAAAAGCATAAGGGTTTGGACACTCCTTTTTGATGAAAAGATTTGTTTCTGTATCCTTCTTGAGATGAGCCTCCATTTGCTCATTCCAAATCTGATGATTCCTCATCAGTGACATGAATGCTTTGAGCTAGCATTCCCCCACAAAATAATTAAGAATGAAGGTCATATCGTCAACACAAAAACCATGCAGATATAATTCACATAGAAAATTTTTGTCTTCATCAAAACTCCTTGTATATGCTTCCATGAACCCCTTTGTTGTCTCTATATTCTTAGTCAGATCAAACAAGATTAAAGATAACTTCCTCTGCAGGACTTTTTCCTATAAAAACATAGCATAATTGGCACTTGGAGGCTTGCAAGATAGAATTTTAGAAGAAATGGAGGCCATTTGAATGACTTTTTCCTCCAAGGTTTCTACCCTTTTTGTCATGATAGTAACTACCCTCTATAATTATAGCATAGGCCTAGAAGCCTCATATTCTCTACATCTCCTTTCCCAATGAAACATGGCCTTAGGAATATCAATGGGGACTGAGCCCACATATGGATCTATTTGTACCTCTTGTTCAATGGTTTCCCTTGGACCAACTAACTCATGGATATATTCCTCTTGATCATCTATTTTGTTGTTGGCCCAAGTCAATTGTTTATCTTGGCTCCATACTTTCTCAATTAATGTTGCAATTATTATGAGGCCATTGTCTCTAGCCTTGGTTAGATCAAAAATACTTTGTAATGCCTCTATCTCCTTTTCCTTCATGATTTGAGTTGTTTTAGTCTTCTGAGCTTCCAATTTTGTTTCCTTCTCTTGAATTATCTAGTTTTTGCTCTGGAGCTCTGTCTGTAGTTTTTCAATTACCTATTTTTTCTCCATCTCTATCTCCATTCTGACCTTCTTGAGGTCAGTGATAATCAAGTTTTTTCCCCATATTAATCTCTTTAGATTATCAATTTCTTCCAACATCTGCTGCTCTTTTGAAATATCAATATCCTCTTGATCAAAGGGGTGAGAGAAAGTTCATGTTTCTTCTTCTATTTGCTGCACATCAAAATCTTCCCTAGCCATCTGTTCTACACTATCAACTGCACCCAATGTCTCTATTTCATCTTTCCCTATAGCCTCTCTATCCTAAGGTTCTTCTTGGGTTTTCTCTATATCTGCTGGCACTGATGAAGGCCTAGCTTTCTCCTCAAAAGTTTAGAAACCCAGAAGCACTTCAACTAGGAGAGCAGTATCTTTCTCAGCTTGGTAGAGTTGCCTTTTCCTTTTGCTTCTCCATAGTATAGGTGGGGTAGGTGCCTCCGGAGCAGGTATCTCATCCTCAGAATTAGAGGAAATTGTAAAAGTCTACCTATGTTCTGTCTCCAGAGTAGGAGATTGTTCTGAAGTTGGACTTGAACCTAGATGGATAGATGGTTCTAGGGAAATTTCTCTTTGTCTTTTCTTTCTCACTAGAGGGATATCATCAGAATCATGAGATGATTCTGCAGCCCAATAGTGTATTCTAGAGTCAGCTTTCTTTGGGGTTCTCTTTGCTTTCGACCCTGACCTCTCCCCTGTTGGTCCCTTAGGAGAAGACTCCTCAGCCAAAGTCATCTTCCTCCTGGCTGAGCGAGTCATGTATGGAGTTTGCTCAAGAACAGGCTCTTTAACTTCTTTCCCTTTCCTCTTCCAATCAGAAATAGGGGTAGCAGATGGAGTTGCTTCCAATGAGGACTTTTTACCTTTTTCAACAATTGGAGAGGAGACTAAAGGTTTTGTCTCTTCTTCTTGCTGGCTAGAGGAACCCTCACCCTCTTCTTGTGTCCTCTCTGGCTCTCTGCCTTGGGGTTTTTGTTCAAGAAATGTCTGCCATAATTCTTCCCCATTAGCTTGAGATAGAAAGTGGTGTTTAACTATCAGAAAATTGAGGCCATGATGTTTCATAGGACCCTTGTTTTGTTGATACTTTTTTGTAGTTGCCCTAATGGCAGAGTATAGAAAATTGGGAATGTTTATGCTGAATTTAGGGTGTCCATTCCCATGCCTCAGAAAAATCAACATTTTCATTATTGGTCCTAGAACTAAGGAAAATTGACCATCACATGTGAAATATTTCATCAACCATGTACCTACAGATTGCTAAGGGTTTGGAAGTGAGGACCGAAGAATTCCTTTAACCTCATTTTTACTTAAATGCATATTGTATTTTAGGTTCACCTTCAACAGAGAAATTCTTAATCAAATCAGCATATAAAGTTTTCAGATGATAGAACCTCTCACCTTGTTTAGGCAACCCAGAAATATGACTGATAGTGGTTGTAGAGAGACTAACTTGAACTCCCCTTACAACTGTCTGATTGTCCCTCAGGTTTCTTAGGAAATCATCAACAATATCTTCTTAAAACCCTTCAAACCTTTCCAGAAACTCCAACCATCCTGCATTCCTCAGAATTTCTGCTGCAGCATCATCTTACAAAAGACCTATAGCACTTTCTGGCTCTGATTTCTTCTTAACCCCCATTTCTAAATTCTTTTTCTACCTTCTGTGCTAAATCCCTTACTCTCCTCTATAATTTTTCCTTTCTCCTTTAACTTCGTAGGCTCTAGAGGACTGTATCAACTTACTTTGTTCTTCAGGGTATTTTACAGTTTTGAATGAGGATTATTATGTCAATTCATTTAATGGCTTAGGCTTATGGAAAAAGAATTGCAAATTGGTTAGAGTGCCTATGTAGTCATAATTGCAGCAGAGTGATGAGACACTCCGTAGGCATGGTGACAATATAGCAAAGATGGCGCCATGCATGAATTTGGGAAGGAAAATAATGGCAGGAGGACATGTCATAATGACGGTACCCAAAAATAGAAATGACAAGACAGTTGCTAATTAATTCTTAATTAAGAGAGAATTACCTGAACCATTCTTAAAGATGAGGGCATGATGTACTTGGTTGAGATGTTGCGGCGTTGATGAGACTGGATGCGATGTGGCACCTAAGCAGCTTTTTGTGGCTTGAAATGATGTCAATCATCTTTATCATCATGCAACATGCATTCATTCCCACAGAGTGGTTCGAGAATCCATGTATCCAGGGTGACGTCAGCGTAGTGTCTTGTAGGTACTTGTGTAAACGAGAGTAATGATTGCTCCCAGAATGCATGTCCATTTCATCTTTGCCCCTATCATAAAGTGGAGGATGACTCATGATGACCTCATCAAATGACATCTCTACTTAATTGCTTGGAGAGGTGGGTCCCCTCCCACTTATTATGGTTGTGAATAACTCTTCATTGGTGGAGCGCCAGAGGTGCTCTTAGTTTACGAGCACCGGAGGTGTGTTTGAGTAACTCCCGGTACCTGATCACCTCTATAGCTTGATTATTCTTATCTGGCATGCAGAAGGGAACCACCATTTGCTAGTTTTCAATCCCCTTGGTCAAGAAAGATATCCATTTACTAGTTTTCCATCTTCCTCTATTTTTTTTTCCTTTTTTTTTAAAGGCCGCCATTTGCTAGTTTTCAACCTTCTCTCTTTTTTTTTTACTAGTCCAAAACTGTGACAGAGGAGGTGTCCCCTGTATCAAAACACAAATCTTTGATGAACTCTTCTTTAGTGGATGTCCTTTTATAGAGTCTAATTTAGTGGCCATATACTAAAAATGTGTCTATGCTTCCATCAATAGGTTCCAACAACACTGTTCCATTTTCAAAAAGTTCATTTATCTAATAAGGACATATCCAATGAGTTTGTAGTTTTCCTTTAAACTCTTTGAATTTAGAATCATAAAGAAGAACCCAATCACCTTGTTGAAATGTCCTCCTCCTGATGTGTTGGTCATTCCATTGGTTCCTTTGATATTGAGCCAGTTCTATTGGCTGAATGGCTTCTGTCTAGATTTTATCCAACTCATTGAGTTGAAGAATTCTATTTTGTTGGGCTATGGACAATGGTAGACCAATATCCAATGCAGTTTTAAGTGTCTGGATATCAAATTCTATAAACAGAATAGCCTTTTTCCCATTAACTAATTCATATGGTGAGAACTTTGTTGTGGACTTCCAAGTGGTATTGTAAGCCCAAACTACTTCAGATAATCTATTAGCCCAATCTTTTTTGTTCATTGCCACTGTCCTTGTCATAATATTCTCAAGTTCCCTATTAGTCACCTCTACCTACCCATTTTCTTGAGGATGGTAAGGTGAAGATTTCCTATGCTTGACTTGATATAGATCTTTGAATGCTCTGATTACCTGTGATGTAAATTGAGGTCTTTTGTCTAAAACTATGGATCTTGGGGCTCCAAACCTCAAGAAAATTTTATTATAAAGGAAATCAACAACTTTCTCTTCTCTTGCAAATTGCAAAGCTTGAAACTCAGCCCATTTGGTCACATAGTCTGTGCATACTAGAATATACTCATTGCCTGATGATGGTGGGGAAATTGGTCCCACAAAGTCTAGACCCCACTATTCAAATGGTTCCATCATTACTTGAGGATGCAGTAACATCTACTAGGTGAAGGTTGGATGTCCCATCCTTTGGCACTAGTCACACTGCTGCACATACTTCTTAGTATCCTTATGAATAGAGGGCCAGTAGTAACTAGCTCCTAAGAACTTATGGATAGTTATGTGGGAAGAATAATGCCCACTAGATGGTTCATCATGAAATGATCTCAACACATCAAAAATCTCATCATCTTTTAAACACCTACGTAGAATGAAATCCGGACCACATTTAAATATCAAACCATTTAACCATTTGTAAGATAAACTTTCCTTAATCAAGCATTTCTTTTGTTTTGAGGTAAAATGGGATGGATACAAGCCTGTAGCTAAATTATTAGCTATGTTAGTGAACCAAGGTACAGTAGAGGAGATAGCAAAAAGATGTTCATCTGGGAACCTGTCCTCCACTGGTTGGGTTTCTCCTCCTATATGCAATCTTGACAAAAAATTAGCAACCAAATTAAACTTGCCTGGATTATCAACTATGGTAATGTCAAATTCCTGCAATAGTAATAACCACCTAATGATCCTTGCACCCACTACTGGCTTATTCATTAGGTACGTGATGGCTGCATGATCAGTATGTACAAATATTTTATATCCAGTGATATAATGCCTGAATTTGTTTATAGCATAGATGACTGCCAATAATTCTTTTTCAGTTGTGGTGTAATTTCTTTCTACAGAGGTAAGCTTTTTGTTGATGCAATAAATGGCATGCATACTCTCTCCTTCCTCCTGTCCTAAAAATGCCCCAATGGACTCATTTGAAGCACCAGTTTGTATGTGAAATGGTAAAGTCTAATTAGGTCCTCTCAAAATAGGTGTGACAGTAAGCTTCTCTTTTAGGGTGTCAAATGTTGATTGACAGTTTTCTGTCCATGAGAATTATGTGTCTTTGTTAAGCAGGATAAATAAGGGAGCAGCTGTTCTGCTGAAAATTTCTATAAATCTCCTATAGCAGCCTGCATGACCAAGAAAACTTCTAACATCAGTCTGATTTTTGGGTGAAGGTAACTGTTTGATCACTTCTATCTTGTTTTGATCCACTTTGATCCCATTTGTTGAAATGTGGTGTCCTAATACAATTCCCTCCTCTACCATCATGAAGCACTTTTCATGGCTCAAGGATAATTGATTCTTCTCACAACATTTTAGTACTTTCTCAAGGTTTGTGAGAGTTTCTTCAAAGTTGTCCCCATACACAGTAAAGTCATCCATGTAGACCTCCATGCACTCATTAGCTAATTCAGCAAAAATGGCTAAAACAAGCCTCTGAAATGTAGCTGGAACATTACATAGTCCAAATGGAAGGACTTTGTAGGCAAAAGTTCCCCAAGAGCAGGTGAAAGTGGTTTTTTCATGATCTTCATGTGCAACTTGGATTTGGTTATACCCACTGAACCCATCCAGGAAAGAAAAATACTTTCTCCCAGCAAGGTTGTCCAGTACTTGGTCAATGAATGGTAAGGGAAAGTAGTCCTTTTTTGTAGCTTTGTTTAGCTCCCTGTAGTCAATACACACTCTCCATTTCCCATTCTTTTTAGGCACTATGACTAGGGGTGAGACCCATTGACTATCTGAGATTGAATATATAAACCCTGCTTGCAGTAATTTTTCTATTTCAGTCTTAACAATGTCTTTTAAAGTAAGATTCAATCTTCTCTGGGGTTGTCTGACATGTTTTATATCCTCGGTGTATATATGATGGGTACAAATCTTAGGAGGGATTCCCTTCATATCTTGGTATTCCCAAGCAAAAGCTATTGAATGGGAAATCAATAGTTGCACAAGTTTTTCTTCCTGATTTGCTGCTAATTGGGTATTGATATTAAGTGTTTTCCCTAGTTTAATCATGACCTATTTTGTGATTTGATCCATGGAGGTAGTCAATCCATATACTGGAGTCATGGTATTGAGAGGACAAGAATGTCAAAGCAACATGTGGAATGTGGCTAAGTCTCTGTAAAAGGTCTCTCCACAAGGAATGATATTTGCTAGGGTACAATGAGTAGAAGTGAGAAGTTCTCTCTTAGAATCTTGGGCAAGCTCCATTACATCCACATACATTGGGATGTGGGTAATATTTTCTATTGTATCATAATAGATTTCTTCTTCCAACTCACCCAAATGTTCTTTGATGGTGACCATAGCTACTGAGGCACTGTTTTCCATATTATCTAGCTCATCCACCCATACTCTTCCTGTATAATGTATTGATGGTTTAGTTGGAGGATAAAGAGATATTTTCTTTAAATCTATCCCATTGGAAATGACCATATCCCCAGTTTGACAATCAATAGATGTTGTTGCTGTAGCCAGCCATGGTCTTCCTAATATCAGTGGATAAGCATTTCTCTGGTTTCTCGATTCTAATATCAGGAAGTCTACTGGAAATTCCCATGATTCTATCACAATTAGAACATCAGTAATTACCCCTTTCGGAATAGCTACTGACTAGTCAGCAAGTTGAAGGATTGTAGTTGTGGATTGGATATTTGTTAGGGCTAATTTGTCCATTGTGTGAACTGTCATCACATTAATTGCTACTCCCAAATCAACCAAAACATTTGAAATTTCTACCCCCTAAGATGAAAACAGTTATGACAGGATTTCCAAGGTCTCCATATTTTGGGAGGAGCATTTCTCCAATCAATAGATCTACTACTTTCCCTTCCACCTGGATTGTAGAAGGAAAGTTTTTCTTCCTGCCCTATGTTTTGACACAATGTTGTTTGATGAATTGGTTCAGTTCTGGCACATCTCTAATTTCTTGGAGGAGTGGAATTTCAATGTTCAACTACCTAATTTCTTGTAAAAGTTCCAATTCTAGGGTGGATTGGACTTATTTTTGTAAGATCTTTTTTTGGGGAACATGTTGTTTGAGCCGTTCTAGGTATGGTGCTAGTTTTTCCATCTTCGAAGCATCTCCAGAGCTTTTATTAGAAGTGTGTCCAGGAATGTTCTCCAGAGTCATCCTTTTAGGAGGAACTCTAGAGTTATCCAAGGATGATTCTTTTAGCACTTTTTTGGTAGTAATCTCCTCTAGAAGTTGAGTGGATGAATTTTTAGGTTCCTCATCATTGGTTACTTCAACTATAGTCGGAGGAGATGGTCTTGGGAATGCTTTCCCAGAACACAGCTGGAGATTATTTGGATATATAGCATTAATACCAGCCATGTTTTCTTGTTCTGTCATGTAAACAACTACTCACTATTTATTTCATGGATTTGGTATAGGTTGAGTTGGTAAGAGTGGTTGGCTAACTGGCTCATTTTTTGACTGACCTTGTGTGTTGGAGGGTCCAGTTAGTAATGTTTGTTGTTGAGGTTGGAAACATCTAGGTTGTCTCTGGTATTGTTGATTATATCCCTGTTGAGGACCCCATTGAGGTTGCATGTTTTGTGATCCAAACTATGGTGGCCACTGTTGATTCCCCCAGGGCTGATTTTGCCAATTTTGGTTTTGCCAATGTTGATTTGGCCAATCCTGTTGTCCCCAAGGAGGATCAACAGAACCAAAAAATGACAAGGGTTGTTGTACCTCATCATTTAATCATATTTTAGATGTCAAATCCAGAGTTGTGTCCTTGGCTATCTGCAATTAGGAATCCTATAGTAACCAGTTTTATCTACCTAATTCTAATGACTTTTACTGATTGAAAGAAACTGATCTATATGCTATTAAATGAATTCAAAGAATGCTGAAAACATATTGAATAGTGAATTACTTAAAGCAAATCTATAGAATAAAACATGCATCTATCTATGAAAATAGTAGGTATCTTTTAAAGCAAAATCTAAAATAACAAAATAATGGTACTAGCCTTCCGCCTTGGTGGTGAGAGTGGGCCCTTGCTCCACACCCTTAGGGCTGAAGACTAATGTAAGAAATCAGCACAAAAGAATAATATCACAATTCAACTCAGTCCAATTCCATTAGCTTTGTATTCAGAAATATTGATATCAAAAATGAGATTACAGAAATCAAAATAATAATCACTATCCTTTTTCTGCTTCTTTTGTAAGTATATATAAAATTAGTGATGAGATATCACTTATCTTATCTCCCAGTTCTTCTATGAGATGACATCCATCTTTTTATTATACTAGTTGTCTAACTATAGAAAATAACCATGCATATAAAAATAGATTGAGCGAAACAAAAGTCGACTCTAAATCTAAGTTTTAGTCTTAATACATTTGGGAAGCGAGGCCCTAAAAATATGGATATTAAATCAGTTTTATCAGTAACTCATGCAAAAACTAAAAAGAGATAAAAACTCCCAGCAAGTAACCATAGATTGCCCTTAATCACTCAGGTGATGATTTAAGTAATATCAGGGGTATCACGATCACCATTGAAAGTGTCTGACCAACAGTTGTGTTGGAAATTTGCTCTACTCTAAAGAGGTGCTAGAGATGTATGTCTCTATCTACAGCTCTGAAGATATACTATCTGCAGCTTTGGAGATATAATTGTGGCCTTCTTGCTTAGCTCTCGAGATGCTCCAAACTTTAGTCCAGCTCTGAAGATGCTTTTCCTCTTTATTCCAAAACTTCTAATGTCGTGGTATTCTGATATTGTCTCTAGAGATCATTAGGATTACCTCCAGCGATGCACAAAATTGCCAACCCGAACACCTGCACCTATTGATTTAAAAAGAGAAGTTTTTTCTGCATATTTCCATTAATTCCATGCACATTAGTCCTTTAATCAAAAATCATGATCTTAAGTAATTCATCTCTTATTAATCATTATTTAGAACAATCTTGCTATCCTATTTGGGTGTAGTCATCAAGAAGATGGAATTAGAAAGGAGGAAAAGAGAGGTAAAAAGATGTATTTGATGGGCGCTACCTGGCACTCATCACTTTCTTTCCAAAGATGAAATCTGGAGCTATCCACAATGCCCAAGCTGTCTCTTAGCTACTCAAAGCTCTCCTTCAACAGTGCCTTAGTGAATATATTAGTGAGCTGTTGTTCAAACCTACAAAACTAAAGTTTAATCTCTCCATTCTCTACTAACTCCCTTATGAAGTCATAACAGATCTCTATGTGTTTGCTTCATTCAGGAAGATTGGATTCTTCATCAAGGCTATGGAGGAAATATTGTCACAAAATATGGTTGTACCATCTTCTTGTTGTTATTTCAAATCTACAAGGATTCTCCTCAACCAAATAGCTTGACATGATGTTGCATTTGCTGCTATGTATTCAGCCTCTACTATGGAGAGAGACAATGGGTTGCTTCTTTGATGCCCATGAAATGGGTCCTAAACCCATGTGGAACACATATCTAGATGTGCTCTTTTTGTCAGCTACACTTCCTGCCCAATCACTATCTGTGTAACCAACCAACTCAAACTAACTAGATGCGGTATACAATATGTCATAGCCTTGTGCCATTGACATACCTCAGGATCCTCTTTCCTACTTGTCAGTGTGTATCCTTTGGTTTCTCCATGAATCTAGATATCAGGCTTACCATGTACATTAAATCAGGCCTTGTAGCAGTCAAATACATCAGATTTCCAACCATGCTCTTGTAGAGGGTTGGATTCACTTCATTGCTATTGTCCTCCTTGCTCAGTTTTAGACCTGTAGCTATTGGTGTTGGACTAGGCTTATTGTTCTGCATCTTAAATCTTTTCAAAATCTGTTTGGCATAGTTAGTTTGAGAAATAAATATGCCAAGCTTAGTTTGTTGGACCTCAATGCCAAGAAAATATCTCAGCAAACCTAGGTCAGTCATTTCAAACTCTTTCTTCATCACCTCTTTGAAATCAACAATGAAGAGATCACTATTACCAATAAAAATCAGATCATCTACATACAAAACAATAATTAAAATATCACCATTGGCTGCTTTGATGTAGAGCGTGGGCTCACTACCACTTTTGCTAAAGCCACTACTCAACAAATAGGAATCTATCATGTTGTACCATGCCCGAGTGCTTGCTTAAGCCCATAGAGAGATTTTTGGAGCCTATATACCTTGTCTTCATGCCCTGGGACTTCATAGCCAAGTGGCTACTCAACATACACCTCCTTCAATACGTCCATTTGATATACCTTCCACTTGTGCTCAACTGTAATTGCTATGACTTCTGCACAGTTTCTAACCTTGCAACTGGTGCATAGGTCTCATCATAGTCTCTTCCAGGCTGCTATTTGTATCCCTTAACAACCAGCCTTGCTTTATGCCTCTCAATTTTTCCCTCAGCAGTACTCTTGGTCTTATAGACCCACTTGACTCCAATAACCTATTTACCCTTGGGTAACGTTGTTAACTCCCATGTCTCATTCCTTTCTATTGCATCCAACTCTTCATCCATGGCCTTACACCATTTTTCTTCCTTCGCTGCCTCTTCAAAAATTGTTGGATCACCATGAGAGAACAAAGCAAAGTCTAGACTTTCATCTAATTCATCATACCTTGTATCTTCATAAATTTCCCTCATGCTCCTTATCTTTATCGACATTAGAGAAGCGAGCATAGGATCTAAACTACTTCTGGAGTTACTATTACTTGACTCTAGAGTGCTCTAGAGCTAACTGTATTGCTGCATTCTTGAACTGACTGAATCTAAACTATTCTAGGGATGGCTCCGGAGAGCTCCAGAGTTGGATCCAGAGTGCTCTGGTGCTAAATCTGCTTCACTGCTAGAAGTTCCTACTTCATTTCCACCTTCTTCATCATCTATGGGTATCATTGATGAGATACCTGTGGTGGTGTCAACCATGCCATCCCACGATTCATTTTCAATGAATTCAACATCCCTTTTGATTATGATATTCTTTGTGACAGGGTTGTATAGCCTGTAGCCTTTGGATTCTTTGATGTACCCAATGAAGATGCACTTCTCTCCTTTGTCATCAAACTTTTGTCTTTTCTCCTTAGGCACAAATGCATATGCCATGCACCCAAATATCTGTAGGTGCTCCACACTCCATTTGTCATTTGTCCATGCTTCTTGTGGAATTCTATCCTGTATAGCCTTCGTGGGACTTCTATTTAGCAGATATACTATTGTTGCGATTGCTTCACCCCAATAATCATTAGACAATCCTTTTACCTTCAGCATGCTTGCTGCCATCTTTGTGATGGTTCTATTTTTCCTCTCAGCAACTCCATTTTGCTATGGAGTATACCTTGTCTTGAACTATTTTTGAATGCCTTCATACTTGCAGAAATTCATAAATTCCTTAGAGACATATTCCTCCCCTCTGTTCATTATGAGGACCTTGATATAATGGCTGCTTTGCTTCTCAGCGAAGGCCTTAAACTCTTTGAACTTCTCAAATACTTCAAATTTATTCTTCAAGAAATAAACCCATGTCTTTCTACTGTAATCATCAATGAAGGTCATGAAATATACATTCCCACCTAGTGTGGGGGTCTTCATAGGGCCACATAAATTTGAATGCACCAACTCCAATGGTGCTCTTGCCCTCCTAGAATGTCCTGATTGAAAGGGCTACCTATGTTGCTTTCCTCAAATGTAGGCTTCACACTTGCTATCAGGCTTAACAATTGTTGGAATCCCTCTAACCATGCCTTTTTTGGATAAAAGACTTAAACCAAAAAAACTTAAGTGCCCATACCTTAAATGCTAAAGTTTGGATGGGTCTTGGATGACTGTCTTGAAGGCTAACTGCTAAGCCACTGCTGTAGATGCCATCTGGTTGACTCCGGAGCCATTCAGAGCCATCTGGAACTTGACAGGTGTAGCTCCAGAGAGCACAGGGGACTGTAACCTAAGGGGGAACATCCTATTTTTGGTCATCTGCACTGCTGCAATGACCTTCGTACTACCATCCCTATCATAGATGATGCACTTCCCTTTCTCCATCAGGATTCTATAACCATTTTGGACCATCTATCCAATGCTCAATAGGTTATGTTTATGCCTAGGGCATAATAGACATCCTGAATCTGCATTTTCTCACCTTGCTTGGATAGGACTATGATGATGCCTCTTCCTATGACAAGAACCTTTTGACTATTCCCCATCATGATCTCAGACCTAAGACTCTTGTCAATGGAGGTAAACAACTTTGCATTACCATTCATGTGGTTTCTACATCCGATGTCCAAATACCATACTTCAGGGTTGCTCTGCTCAACAAGGTTACACACAATAAATACCTTAGACTGATTTTCATTTTCAGCCTTGTTCTCATTTGGCACATTGGCATTTTGACTCCCCTGGTCACGTTGTTTCTTCCTGTACTCATTTGCATAATGACCATACTTATGATAGTAATAACATTGCACATTTGACTTATCATACCTTTGGTTGGAGCTACTGCTCTTCTTGTTGTGGGAGTCCTGTTGTAAGGTGCTTGGTCCATCTTCCTGGTTGTTTGAGCCACCTCTTCTAGAGTTGCTTCTACCTCTGCCATTTCTCCCTCTTCCCCTGCCTCTCACATTTCCTTGTGCTTTGAATGCTTGCTCTAGGGAAGGAGTGGATCTATTTAGCCACTGCTCATGGGTAAGAAGAGAACCCATCAACTCATCAAGTGCCATTTTTCAGAGGTCTTTGGTCTCTTCTATGGTAAAAACTATTGGGTCAAATCTAGGGGGCAAACTTCTAAGGATTTTCTCTATAATCCTTTGCTCATCCATGGTTTCTCCATTTATCCTCAATTGATTAACCAAGGTGGAAACCCTTGTTTGAAAATCTAAAATAGACTCATTGTCCTTCATCTGCAGGGTCTCAAAATCTCTCCTATGGAGCTGGAGTTTTACTAATCTCACCTTATCAGTTCCTTTGTAACTATTTTGCAATATTTCTCATGCTTCTTTTGCATAGTTAGCTGATGCTATTCTAGGGAAAAGAGCCTCTATCAAGGCTTCCTTAATTAAACTAAGGTATTTTACATCATTTCTTCTTGTCTCCTTTAGCTGGTTCTTTTGGGAGTTGGACAGGGCTACAAAAGCATTTGGGTCAATCACATCTATGAACCCACTGACCACAAGTTCCCAGAAATCATTTGCGACCAAGATGGTCTTCATCTTCTTTGCCCAAACATCATAGTTTTTCCCATCAAATATGGGTGGCTGCTGCCAACTCTTGTTGTCTCCTCCAGCCATTTTTCCAAATTAGGGGAGATTGTTAATACACAGAAAAACTTAGGGGTTTTCCTCAATACCCAGAAAGCTAAAACTCTAGATTTGCTAACCTAGGCTCTGATACCACTCGATGGAAGTGTTTTGAACTAAAACTAGACTAATGAAGGAAGAATAAACAAATAGGAGAGAGGGGACACAACAAAACTTGCACAAATAGAGATTTGTATTAATCAACAAAAAAACTATTTTACATAAAACAAATACAACTCAGAGCTATGGCTCTGTTTCCTTCCATTCCTACAACTACTACTCTCTCTAGAGCTAGCTAGATATTACAACTATCCTTCTCTGTTTGGAGTTGCTCTGCTCTTTCCTCTAACTATCTGATGTGCGTGTTTGGAGCTGTCTGGGGCTTGACCCTCTGCACTCTCTCACTGCTGTATTCTTCCTGTTGCTGCTGCAACAAACATTCTTCTTCTACTCTGCACTACTATGCTAATGTGTGACCCTTGGTCTTCTTGTTCAGCGCTGCGCTGCAGTGGTTTGTGACAAGGGCTTAACCACCTCCCGTGCTTGTTAAGTCAAGTGGTTGTATCAGGCATTAAAAGGTCAATCTTTTGGTGCAACGGCAACTAACAATGTGTTCTTCACTATTCTCTAACTGATTGTCTTTTTCATTCCTTCCTTTTGTCTTTATTTTTTATCCTCAAAAATCAGCCGCTTAAACTCAAAATTTAAATCCAACTACTACAATAAATAAACTGACCAGCAATAATGTTTACCTGATGGGCTAGCTAGGAGCATTAACAAATTTAGTCAGGAGCAATAGGACAAGGATCTACGAGGATCTCTGACGAGGTAGGTGGCATAAATGCCCACTCTAGATTAATAATTCCAACAGTTTACACATTTATTTGAACTTTATTATTGCTCATCTTGAAGTTGCATGTTTTCAGAATAATGGAAAGTTTAGTTTTTTGGTTTGGAAATTTTGATTTTTATGCAATGCATTTGGTGACCACAGTGGGACGTTACCAATAATTTTTTTACTGATTCTTGTGAAGATTTGTGTGATTATAGTACGTACAAATTTGAAGTCTAATACATTTTTACTACTGCTTCAATATTGACCAGGTTTGCATGGTGAAGAAGCTACTACTTCAATATCAACCAGGTTTGCATGGCAAGCTAGATGTGAGGATCTCCATAATATTGTTCCCATCATTGATAACTGCAGTCTTTTCATATTTTATGAATTTCAATAGGCCACTATCTTGGACTTAGTTATATTTTATTGAAGTTCATTGTGTGTTCTCCTAAAATCTATAGCAAAATGAGAAAATAAATCAATTTCATTGATGATGAGATACATTGCAGAGTTGGAAACAATAGTATGGGAGTAGAACAATTTTATTGAGAGTAGAAGAACTAAATCTTGGCTAAAACCCCATTCTCTTGTCATTTTCCTTTAATTTGGTCTCATAGGAGAAATGATAAAGAAACCAACTAAATATTCAAACTCATGCGGATTGTTATTAGAGCAGTGTTGCACCTCACTTTGTACATCCAAATCTAGCTAAAGTTTAGAAATAGGATTTCTAAAGAATACATGTTCTTTACACAATATTCTTTCATTCTCATTGAGATGTACAAGAATACAAACATAAACCTTTAAGTTACAAAAAAATCATCGTGAGCCACTCTAGGGTTATAATTATTGCACTAGTAGTTTGCATCATTGTACATAGAATTATCATTTCCATTGTTCATTCTAGGATCAACTTCAGATTATTGATGATTTGCCTCCACTTTAATTAGTGTAGCCTCTCCCACAATACATTCCTTTAGAGCATGTTCCATAGCCTTTTGAGTTCCCTCCATTTCTACATCAACAAACCAAAAATTGACCATTTTTATCTCATTTTAGAGAAGCTGTAGCTTGTGAAGTCCCAAAAATGATCACCCAATGTCTCACCCTTTTCAAAAATAGTAGTAGGGTTTAACAGTGTAGATCCATTTCTTAGACTTATATTTTAAACTCATGTGCTTGAGGTTGACCCAACTAGCCCCCTTGTACCAAGTATGGCAGAACAAATGATGTTGAACTGCCCAAACAATTCAATGTCCTCAAATCCATTTTCATGCATTGCACTGGCTACTTATGCATGTAATTAACCTCCCTTCTCTTCCTTTGACCTATATAAACCTCTCTTTTTTTAATTTAAAATCTTACAGGATTTTTCAAAAATAATCATGGCTTCATAGCTAATCGATCAATTTCCCAATATATTGTCAACTGTTTTTAGCTTGGTCATGGCCAATTTTTTTTAATATTATGAATTGAGTCTGTGTTTGAACGAGGCTTGATGTGCTTGTAGTTGTTCTTGGTATCTGTGGTATTGTGCAAAAATCAAATATGCATAGGTACATTATGTAGCTAATATCGTACATGGTGAAGCATTATAGCAGTTTCTTACATTTGCAATAATAGCTTTAGTGTTAATGACATGGTGTTTAAACTTGAGATTTTTTCTGTAAACACATTTTGCAATAGATCCATTGATATGTTTTATACATGTGGTTTTAATGTTCAAGTGATATTTTTCAACTGATTTCCTTCTTTAAGACTTTCTAGCTCTTTGTGGGGTTTTTGTTCCTAATTTTTTTTGTGAAGTGCAATAATTTTTCGTGACGAAAATACCAAAATAAAATTAAACACACTAATATTATTTCTTATAGTACATAAGTCGAAGATTTTATTTTCAAACACTTCACATTTTGATTTGAGATTTAAATATAATTGTTTGTTGTGTCTTTTTATATTAGATTTATTTTTTATTGGTTTGAATTCATGCATGCTCTCCTCTCATGCCACTTAGGTGATCTTGAGGATCAAAAGTGGTTCAACTCACTTTTTTTATCCCAAAAGGTGAATATGTATGCTCTCCCTTGCACATAATATTGATCTTGGGAATCATAGATATTCATTTTTCTTTTTAATTTGTAGTGGGCCTACCTAGGATTTCATCACCTTCTAGGGAATAGCCCACACCCATATGTTTTGGAAGGGAATAGAAATCTAGGAGAGAATCAAAAGACTTTTATAATGGAGGACATTTGTCATTTGGCTAAGGTTGCAAGAACTTTATACCTTGAAAAGTGATAGAGGAGATTGGGTTACCCTCTTGAACTAGGCCTTTATACATACTTTTCATTTCATGGACTTGTGTCTCCCATACCTTCAGGTATTTTGATGACATCCCATAGATGCTTGTATAGCCTAGTTAAGACCATTCAATCATATATACTTGTAATGCACTAATAGAAGTTATCCCCAGGAATTGATACACCACATTCATCATAAGGAAAGTGTAAATTCCCTCTATAACTAAGTGTTTATTTTTTAACACACCAAGATACTGAGCGGCGGGGTGAATTAGTGTCCAAACAATCTTCAGTTTTAACAACTTCAACTTATCTAGAGCAAATTGAAACTTAAGAATCATAGTATTAACATTCACCACATTCATCATAAGGAGAGTGTAAATTCCCTCTATAACTAAGTGTGTATGTCATGTATTCTCCCCTTGCACCATAGAGTGATCTTGGGTGACCAAAAGTGGTTAGTTTCTTCCTCATGGGACTTCCACATCATGACTAGATAAGACAATAAGGTGGGCTTACAAGTATATACACACCCACTTGATTAAAATAGGATTGTTGGCATGTTTGGTGTATTCGTCTTGACCGAAAGCCCCACCCCAACCCCTGGTAAAGCACTAAAGATTGGATAGGTTTTGTAATCAAGATGGGTGGACTTAATTAGCAAGATCCCTCCTATATTCTAATTGTGTAAAACCTATAAATTTTCCAAAATAAAATAATTCTAAAAAATAAAAAATAAAAAATCTCTAAAATCCAAAAAAAATCTCAAGTAAACTCTCATGTCACCTATAGCTAGGTGTCAAGCAAAATATGGCATGGAATTCCTTGAAGAAAATCCTTTTCTTCTTAAGAACCCATGTGTCCAAAACCCATACCTCATTGGATAAACCTCTCATCAATTCTCACATGAAATCTAAGAAGATGATGACAGTGATAGCAATAGTCTTCCCAATCAAAGTGAATATTCCACTCACCACCATGATTTATTTAACTCTAAACAAAGACGTAGCCTCATCGATTGATTCATACATCAAAATAAAGATGACATACTTAGGATTCTTATCAAATTAGAAGCCAAATTGCCTATCAATTATAACTTAGATAACCTTAGTAAGATCATAAACCAATATCCCTCCAACCCAAATCCCAATACCGCCAATATCGATCAAAATCATGTGGACCTTAACAATGTTATTGCAAAAGTGTCTAGCCTCATCATATTGTGATCCTCAATGATAAGGAAAAACCAAAGCCTCGTTACTCAAGTTTCCATGGAAATGCAATCCATTATACCAATCTTAACCCAACAATCAAAATCCTCTACAAAATCAATCCACTAAAAACAATCAGCACACCCCAACCAATCAAAACAATTTGTAGAATCAATCTAATCCAAGTCATCAACCAAATCAATCCAATCTCAACAATGCAACACACCTACAATATGTGCGCAATCATGTAAAAAGAAAAAAACCAACCGCAGCCCTCTAATATGTCATTTGACCAAGAATGGCAAGGCATGAAAGACACCATAAGTGGATTATAAGCAGGAAACCAAACTCAACACAAGGGATACACATTTGAAGATTTATGTTCTTATCCACTAGATAGATCCATAACACATATCAATTTTCCTCAACATTTTGAGATTCCAAAGTTTGATAAGTATAAGGGGAAAGGGGATCGTCAAGAGCATGTTAAGTAATTTTTCATGGCTACTCAAGAGGTTTATTTTGATGACATGTACTTTCTTAGACTATTTTTATGCAGCTTGGGTGGACAAGCACTTCAATGATTTTTACATTTACCAAAAATAACATCACTACAGTCAAATATTTAGCTAAAATACTTGTTACACATTTTTCATGCAATGTAGAGAATGAACTCAACATGATGGACCTTTGTAATACCAAACAATGAAATGGAGAAAGTTTCTCTTCCTTCTTATAATGATGGAGAGGTTTAGCAAGTCGATTCCCTTGGCCAATACCTAAAAAATAATTGGTCAATATAGATGGGACTTCTAGAGGAAATCTAGGGATTACAAATATTGGGTTCATTTTGCATGATGATCAAGGAGAAGTCAAGTATGGAGGTTCTCTCTTCCTAGGTGTGAAAATGAACAATGGAGCTAAAGGTGAAGCCCTAGTGGCAAGCTTGGTTGTTGTGGCTTCTAATGGTTATGAAAATTTAATGGTAGAAAATGACTCTCTTCTCCTAATCAATGTTATCCTGATTTAATTTATGATACTAATTTGAGATTTTTGTAATGTAAACATCCTTATGTATCCCTAATGCAACCTTGACACAAAGTTTGACGTAATTCCTAATGCATAAGTGACACAAATCTTATGAACATATGAAATAAATAGTAATGTATTGGGGCTAACACAACCCTTAGACTTGTGTGGCCTATCACACTGTTGCACTTGCTCAAGCTAAGGGGTACAAAAAAGTATAGGTGGAGGGGGATCTTAATAACACTACCGTAAGAACTCCCTAAAACCTAGTTGATCTATAGTGACCCTTATTGAAGATGTGATTATGATTTTAGGGACCTTTGAATATACTTATATATCTCACATCTATCGCAAAGGAAACAAGGTGGCAAATATATTTGGCAACCTTGGGGTTCCTAGCCAATTGAAGATTATATGTGATGATGTGGAAAAAATCCCGAGCAAGGCTAAGGAATTTATTATCAATGATGGAAAGATTAGTACGAAGTTCAAGTAGAAATGAAGAGATCATCATGATCTCAAAGGGTCTGAAGGGCTATTCTTTCCAAAAGGGTCAGTTCACACAAATTATGGGTAGGATGAATAACAAGAAATTCCATTACAAGCTTCAATTCATTCTTGTTATCATTTTTCTTTGTGGAGGCTATGAAAACTACAGGGGTCTGATCTTCAGCATGGGTGGTGAAAGGAATAGAGTTGAACCTTCGTCCTGTGAGGGGACCCATCAAAAATAGAAGGTTTGGAAAATCATGGAGGATAGGGTGTTAACTCCCTACATGGAGAAATTACATGGAGCTAACCCTAACATTACTAGTATGTTTGTGAAAAGCTACAAGAACAAGAAGGTCTCTGTGTATGGCTAGGAGTTAGCCATCACGAAAGACCTCATAGCTTCGGTCTCAAGGTTATCTACCAAAGGGAAGAAATTCTTCCATGAACGAAAAATACAACAAGGAAGCCCTCAATAATTTTTTTAAGGGCAATAAATGTGACATACTGGTGAAGATGCAGTCGGTAGGGTATAACCACCTATCTATCAAACCTATATGGGCCGAGGTGGCTGAAGTGATCATGAGGTATATAATGCTGGATGGGAGGTACATTACAGTCTATAGCTACCACTTCAATCTGCTTAACCATTTTCACCATGTCTCCATCCCATTTTACTTGCTCTCCTCTCTGGAGTATGGCATTAAAGAAAATAGTAGAAACCCTAAGCTACCCATTTTGCATGAAAGCATCATTCTTTTGGTCATGGAACATATGAAAACCAACACTCCTAAAAAAGGGCTTAAGGAAAAACACAGTGGCAAGAAAAAGGGGTGTATGGTGTCTAATGAAGAGGAAACTCATATGGATGATGAGAAATGGATAATGGAAGAAGAGGAGGAAAGTGAAGCGGAGTCTACTAAAAAGAAGAGGACTCAAAAGAGAGAAGTTAATATTTCTGTGTCTAATGGGTCGAATACAGAAGATGACTCTGATTCCTCTATCAGGGAGGTAAAAGGCAAGAGGGCTATGCCTGTGAGAAGGAAAATTTCTACTCTTGTGAAGAGGGGCAAGAAGGTTCTGGAGAAAGAGAGTTATGATTTGGGGGTTGATGTGGGCATTGATAACATCACCCAGAAATAGGGGAATCATGATGTTACAGCTGAGAAGGGAGAGGAGAGTGGGTTCAAAGCTAAGGAAGCCCCTAGTAAAACTCTGCATATTCTTGACCCTAAAGTTGGCCTCTGATTTCCTAAGATTCCTGACCCGTCTTGCAACCTCCCTGAGGATTTTGATGACATGCTGGCCCAAGCCAAAAATAGAAACCAGGTGGAGGAAGTGTTTGAGATGGTGAAAAATGCTATTAATTCATAGCATAAGATGACCAACTGGTTCTTTCTTGAGATCAACATAATCAACATCAAGTTACAGCTAATGTAGGAAAGCTTGGGGAGAGGAAACAACACAATTGTCAAACAGGATACTTTGATTTTCAAAAATTGGGAAGCTATACCGAAAATGGAGGAGATTGAACATGAATTGGGAAGTATGAGGGAAGAGTTTAACACGAGTGTCCAATATTCAGAGGAGAAACTGATGGATGTTAATAATAACTTGGAGAAGATTATGCATATCAGCAAGTTAACAATACAAAATAGTCTAAATGGGATGAAGATGCTGACTAATAAGCTCAAAGAACTAAAAAAAGAGCAATTCAAAGATTTTAGAGCTGAGGATATTTTGAATGTTGAAGAACTTGTCATATAGGACAAAGAGGAAGGTACTAAAGGTATTGGTAAACAGGTGGCTATGGAGGATTCTTGTGCCCCCACTACCCACACAAGGGGGAGTAAGAACAAACTGTTTGAGGAAGAAAAGAAGGAATTGATAAACTTCACCAAGATGCATGAGACTTTTTATGATCAAGAAATTCAGGCAGTAGAGACCCTTAATAAAATGAATTAATCTAGTTTGTTCTCTTTTTTGCTTTGTTATTTGATGCTTATGATGTTTTTGTAGCTTTCAGTTGGTGGACGGTTGGCTTACTGTTTTAGTATGCTTCCTTTTGTAAAGGGTTTCAGGGCCCCTTCAAAACCTTTTTGACCATATTAATCAAAAACACAACCCTTAGACCTCCTCCAAAATCATTAATATAGATAATATGATTATAAAAATGTAAATTTGCATCGAGAAAAAATGCATTAAAAACATAAACAATTTCTTGGTTATTTTCTCCTAATTCTAATGCTAAATGATATTTTTGCATTGCGACTCTAGATTGATCATGTCAAGTTTTTTACTTGGATTGAGACTCTTTAAGTTTATGTTTATCTTTGTAAACACCTATATTTCATCTTACATTTTTGACACCAAAATTCACCACTTCTAATTTATACCACACTAGCATTTATTATTTATTAATTAATTAAATAATTATATTATTTAATTAATAACATATCCATTATCCATCATCAATTAATTAAATAAATATTTTTAATTTATTTATTTTCATCCTTTAATTAATTAAATAATTTTAATATTTTAATTATCCCGCATGCATAATTTAATAATTCTATTATTTAATTATCTAATTAGTCTTTCACCACTAATTAAATAATTTATTTAATTAATTATCCCCTCAAATGCCACCTCACTAATTACCCACTCATCGTGCACTTAAAAGTTATTAAATTGAATTAATTTAATAGAGTAATGAGGAGTTAACTACCTCATTTAATAGTTAACTACCTCATTGCATCCAACCACCCACCTTCTATAACTCAACAACAAATCTAAAGACTATTTCAAACCCATTAATATTTGCAACCAAAATATTAATGGAACTTTTTTAAGAATTTAACCATTTTCTCCTCCATTTGATCACAACCATTGATCTTGTCTTTTAATATTGACCATTGATTTCAAAAATTAAAAATCTATAAATTAATCTTATGTCTTTCAATAATCCATCCATCAATGTGAAGTAAACTCATGCTGTAGAATTTTTCAAGGAGTTTTATCTTGAGCATCTACATATATTGGAGCACATCCAATTTATAATAGAGTTTCATTTGCATAACTTTGTTTCATTTGTTTGCACATTTGTTTAAACTTCATTATTGCTCACCTTGAAGTTGCATGTTTTCAAAATAATGGAAAGTCTTGTTTTCTAGTTTGGAAATTCTAATTTTTATGCAATACATTTGATGACCACGGTGGGACGTTACCCACAACTTTTTGACTAATTCTTACGAAGATTTGTATGATTACAGTAGGTGTAAATTTGAAGTCGGATACATTTTTCCTAAGTGTAAATGACGTAGATGGTCCTCCCCTCCTTTAGAAACATAACTAAACACACTAACTGTCCACACACAATAGAGACAAGATTGCAACATAGAGTTTATTCAACTTTAATGAATTTAGAAAACAACATTATATCTGCAATAACATTCAACATCGATTTACAATGGATTTCTCATGTATATGGCTCCCTTATTCATCATTTTTACTTTGTTTGCCTCTCTCAGTTCATCTGTGCCAAGCTACTTTCCTTCCTTCTTTTGTCTATCTCTCATTTCTTCCTTTTATCAGTTCCTGGTGGTAATGTACTCTTCATCCAATCATCCCTTTAGTCTTAGAAAATTTCATCCTTGCTATCCTCCTCTGGCAGGCCAATCTCCATGCCCCTCTCTCTACTGGTCTCTTTTCACTCTTTACAAATCTACCAGAATCCCTTTCTTCCTGCCACCTCTATCTATTTCCATTGGAAGAGGCCAGCTCCCCCTCTAGTAGTGCCCCTCTCTATATTTTCATCTACATAGGAAAGACCATATGAATGCCTCTATGAGGTGTCAATTTAGCTTCTAGCTACCTCCAAAGTGGCATTGAAAACTAGGGAAAATAGTCCAAGTTTTTGTCTACAAAAAAGATAAAACTATGTGCCTCCAATGAGGTATCTAATCTTACCCATGCAACAAGAAAAAGACCTTTGTATTGACTAGTGAATTCTACTTCATTCCTCCGTATCATATGCCTCACATGAGGTGTTTTAATTCTGCAAGTTAAAGCTTGATGCATATGGGAATTTAGACAACATGTCCAAAGTAAAGCACAACCTTTTTTCTTCCTCTGGTAATTCAAAGAAGTATTGAGCCACCCCCATCATTTCATGGTAGTCTACCAAATATTATCTGTGTTTAACACTCAATTAAACTAGCCTTATAACTACGAATGATATGGTCTAGTATGGATCAAGAAAACTACTTGTCTATCATGACAAATGACCTCCTTGCATTGGCAACGATTATATTTTAGCTTACATGGAAACTGATAACATTCCTATGACAATTTGGAACCATTTACCTTGAGGATATTAGTTAGCATAACAACAAATGAATAAGGTAAAGGATCAATGTCCAACCACTTCCCTTCCTTTGATTTAATTTGAAGGCCCGCCTCATTGTTATTGTAAAAGATTGAAAAGCAATATATATCTATATGTGGATGCATAATTTCCTCTTCCATACATTTGTCCTTTGGTGTGAAGCGGTTTATAACCATAAAAGAATAACACTTTTTAAAATCAGAATGGTACAATGACTTGACATCTAAATTGAGGCTGGCAATAAAAATTATACTCATCATTTTGTGCAGATCTACCATCCTCAGTATGAAATCCTGCATAATGTTACAAGGTCCATTCTCCATATGGAATATGGATTCCCATTATGACATTGTCTTCTCCATCACTCTGAAAATATAATGCTGGTATTATCAAGCTGAAGAGACTTTGCCAGAATGATGTTTGCAGACATTTCATCGAACAACTGATGGCAACAAGAACCCAAACCATTATCAAATGAATGCATCAGGTTATACAATTTCAATGCAACTTTTTTCTCAAACAAGTGACGAAAACACCCTGTCGCCAAACCATTCCCATAATTGTAGATGTGACAACTCTTCCATGACTCTTTGATGAATATATGGCAATGAAAGATTGACTTTGCTTGATGCGAATCGCATAAGCAAAACTGCTACCAAGAAATGTCATAAGAAGTCCAAACAATCAAACAAAATTGAAAATTAAACCTGCATTTTTTTTTATTGATACTGGATAGCCCATTCTCCCAGGATGCTCTTGCATCAGTAAAGGAAATTGGCAAAGAAACTTTTGCTTCAATATCAACCAAGTTTGCATGGTGAGCCAAATGTGTAGGATCGCCATAATTTTGTTCCCATCATTGATAACTGTAATCTTTTCATATTTTATGAATTTCAATCTAGGCCACTATCTTGGACTTAGTTATATTTTATTGAGGTTCATTGTGTGTTCTCCTAAAATCTATAGTGAGATGAGAAAATAAATCAGTTTCTCCAATGATGAGATACATTGAAGAGTTGGAAACAAAATTATAGGAGTAGAACAAGTTTACTAAGAGTAGGACTAGATCCTATTGGCATTTGGTTGTCATTGATGTCAACATTGTCATTGATGTGTGATGGTGTTCATGGTTGGATATCATGTCCTAAAGAAGATACATTAAGATGGGAATTAGAAGTTCATGGTTGGATGTCATGTCTTATCCAATGAAAATAAAGAAGATATATTAAGATGGGAATTAAAGTTCATGGATGGATGTCATGTCTTATCTAATGACAACAATAAGATATATTAAAATGGAATTAGAAATTCATGGTTTGATGTCATGTCCTATCCAACAAAGAAGATATTGTTCATGGTTGGATGCCATGATCTCATGATGAAATATTAAGATAGGAATTAGAAACACTAAGATGAATGATGATATATTAAGCTATGATGAGGATGAAAAGATGTCTCTGATGGCCTATGGAATGTTGTTTGATCCTTCTTGTTGTTCTCAAGGATGCATATGTTTTTATATGAAGGTTTTAGCCTCAGAAGTTGGTGAAAGTTTCTACTACAAGAAGACTATTTTGAAGACTATCTGGGAGATTGTTCCACATTTTCATGATTTTTATGTTGTATCTTTGTGGATTAGAAGACAAATTCATATAGTTTCAAAGAATGTATGTTCCAAGTTTCATATTGTTTGGACCACTGGAAGAGTGTTTTGCAGTTGACAGTTTGGAGACAATGTTGTTCCCAAAGAAGGTATCCACAGTACTAAAATGTTTGGCTCTACAATTCTCCACATTTAAAGATATGGTCATGTGGTTTAGAATTTTAGATAAGTATGATATAAAGGTTCTAATTCCAAAGTTTTAGATCATTTGTCCCTCTATAGTGAAATTTATGAAAGACAGATTTCTGGTCTGTGTTTTGATAGAATCAAGTGATGATAAAGACTATTTGGGATACTTCGCATTTCTCTACAATGATAGATATGGCTATGTGGTTTTGAGGACATCTTCATAGAGGGTATGAGTGCATCCATATGAGTTTCATGTGTTTTAGAGGTCTGCAAGCTTAGTTTCTCAATGACAGTGGGTTACAATGTATTCCAGATGGTTGTTTTGATCTCAGTGTGCATGTTTTAAGGTATGCGGTACAATGTATTTGTTGTGTGGAGTTAGAGTTGTGTATGAAGGTGTTGTATGAGTCATGAAGACTCATATGCAAGAATTTCATGAAGATCTTTCGTGTTTCTAGTACTGCACAAGGTTTTAAAGTTGTGATGACCGTTACACTTCATATTTCATGTTCTCCTACTTAAGGCCATCCTATTTCAAATGAGTGATGTGTGCGGAGGTGATTCCTTGAAGAATGGTACTGTGAAGGATGTTTAGGACTGACCTAAGCATGAATTGGGGTTTACAAAGCACATGGTTTCTTCTGGTGTAGCGTGTTCATGATAGGGCTAACCCTATGCAAGTTTCATGTTGTATAATCTCTAGTTGACTTGTAAAATGTAATATTCTTATTGTATTGGCTGACTTGTAATGTAATCAATGTAATGTCATGTATATATTGTAAACCTAGTTGATCTAGGTGAGGCATGATTGTGAAAATGAATATATGAGGTTGTGAAGAGCAGAATATGAAAATTATATGCATTGTGATGTCTGACTGAAGGAGAAAGAGTAGAAGTGTTAGAGGCTATCCTGATTCATCTTGAAGATATTTTTGTGACAAGAGGGAAGTAAAGAGTGTGCCTAACTAGTCTAATCATTAGAAGAAAGTGTGAAGAGGTAGAATTACAATCATCAAAGGTGTGAGCTTCAATGTCAGTTTTTAGGCAATAGAAGGAATGTCATACTGTAATCATCTCTGAGTTTGTTCTCAAATCAAGGAGTAGTTTCTTCCTTGGGTTGTATCCATAAAACAAAGTATGTAGGGAGTTGTAGCTTCCTTGGGAGTGACCCTAAAGCAAATTTTTTAGGGAGTAGTAGCTTCCTTGGGTTGTAGCCCTAAAATAAAGTTGTTATTTTGAGCTTCATATATTGTGAGTTAATCCTCACTGTGATTTTTCCCTTCTTGGGTTTTCCACGTATATTTGGTGTTATGTGTTGATGTGCGTTGTGTTGATCTTTCATGTTTATGTTAATATTGTAATGCTTAAGTTTTAATTTGCCCTGGAGGATTTGAAGTTTGATTAGATACTGATTCACCCCCCCTCTCAGTATCCTAGTGTGTTCAACAAATCCTAACAAAACCTCATTCTCTTATTGTTTCCTTTGATTTGGTCTCACAGGAGAAACAATAAATGGACCAACTAAATATGCAAACTCATGTGGATTGGTATAAGAGTAGTGTTGCACCTCACTTTATACATCCAAATCTGGTTGAAGTTTAGAAATAGGCTTTCTAAAGAATACATGCTCTTTACACAATCTTCCTTTCATTCTCACTAAGATGTACAAGAATATAGACATAAGCCTTTAGGTTACAAAAAATCATCATGAGCCACTATGGGGTTATAATCATTACACTAGTAGTTTGTATCATTGTGCATACAATTGTCATTTCTGTCATTCATTTTAGGATCAACTTCAAATTATAGATGATTTTCTCCCACTTTAATTGGTGCATCCTCTCCCACAATACCTTCATTTAGAGCATGTTCCATAGTCTTTTGAGTTCCCTCCATTTCTACACCAACAAACCAAAAATTAACCTTTTTTATCTCATTTTAGAGAAGTTGCAGCCTGTGAAGTCCCAAAAATGACCACCCAATTTCATACCATGTCTCACCCTTTTCAAAAATAGTAGCAAGGTTTAATAGTGAAAAGCCATTGCTTAGACTCATATTTTAAACTCATGTGCTTGAGGTTGACCCAACTAGCCCCATTGTACCAAGTATGGTAGAACTAGTGCTATCAAACTACCCAAATGATTCATCATCCTCAACTCCTTTTCAAGCACTGCATTGGCTACTCATGGATGTAATTGACCTCCCTTTTCCACCTCTGACCTATATAAACCTCTCTTTTTTAATTTGAAAGCTCACAGGTTCTATAAAAAACAACCATGGCTTCTATATCTAATCAATAAATTTCCCAATATATTGTCAACTATTTTTCACTTGGTCATGGTCAATCTTTTTTAAGATTGTGAACTAAGCTTGTTTTTAAACAAGGAGGCTTGAGGTGCTCATATTTGTTCTTGATTTTGTGGCATTGTGTAAAAATCAAATATGCATAGGTATAAGTTGAAGCGTTATAGCAGTTGCTTACATTTGCAATAATAGCTTTATAATAGATTTAGTGTTAATGACATGGTGTTTAAACTTACTTGAGATTTTTTCTACAAACACATTTTGCAATAGATCCATTGATATATTTTATACATGTGTTGTTAATGTTCAAGTGACATTTTTCACTTGATTTGCTTCTATAAGTCTTTCTAGCTCTTTGTGGGGTTTTTGTTCCTAATATTTTTGTGAAGTGCAACAATTTTTTCATGAGGCAAAGACCAAAAAAATTTTAAACACTTGTGTCGCTTACATGATCTTAAGGATCAAAAGTGGTTCAATTCACTTTCTTTTTTACCCTGAAAGGTGAATACATGTGCTCTCCCTTACACATAATTGTGATCCTAGGAATCAAAAATATTTATTTTTCTTTTTAATTTGTAGTGGGATTGCCTAAGGATTTCATCACCTTAGGGAATGACCCACACCAATGTGTTTTGGTGGGGTGTATAAATTTAGGAGAGAATCAAAAGACTCACCTATTGGAGGACATTTTTCATTTGGCTAAACTTGCAAGAACATTATACCTTGCAAAGTGATGGAGGAGAATGGGTTACCTTCTCAAACTATGCCTTTAGAGATACTCTTCATTTCATGGACTTAGGCCTCTTGTACCTTCAGGTATTTTGACAACATCCCTTAGAAGCTTGTATAGCCTAGTTAAGACCATTTAGTCATATATAATTGTAATACATTGGTAATCTGTAAGCTCCAAGTAGTTACTCACCACATTCATCATAAGGTAGGTGTAAATGTCCTCTAGAAGTGAGTGTGTATGTTGTGTATGCTCCCCTCACACCATAAAGTGATCTTGGGTGACCAAAAGCAATTAGTTTCCTCATCATCAAACTTACACATTATGACTAGATAAGACAACAAAGTGGGATTACAAGGATATACACACCCACTTGATTAAAAAAGGATTGGCATGTTTGGTGTATTTGTCTTGACCAAAATCCCCACCCCCACCCCTAGTAAAGCACTAAATATTGGATAGGTTTTAGAACCGGGACGGGTGGAATTGATTAGCGAGCTCCCTTCTATCTTCTAATTATGTGTTATGTCAAAAAATGTCTCCCTAGACTTTTTTCCTCCTAATTTTAGCTCTTGGGTCCCTTGTTTTGCATCTTTCATGATTATTTTGACTCCCGGAAGAAAATTGCCTAAAACCCATGTCACATGGGGCATGAGGGACATTGTTGTACTTAAACCTACCCTGAAATAGGACCTGTGGACATGGGTGTTCACACCCTTGCCCTACCCTATTTTAGGTAGGTCCCATGCCGACATCTTAAGTTTGAATTACAAAATTCTTAGCAGGAATGTGTTTAGTTGCCTATATAAGCATGTTTAGGGTTTCATTTGTAAACTAGAAGATGATTATGAACTTTTGGTGAACTTATGATTTTAGAGCATTCAAGATATTCATTGTTGTAGAGCAGAGTATTCTTGTTGTGTTTGTGATTGCAGATTTAGCTTCATCTTCTCATGTGTTAAAGGATTTTATCTACATGTGAGCTACACCTCTGAGGTGATGTCTATTTGTGTTTGAATCATTTATCAATTTGTTTTTGCCTCTATCATGCAGGGATATGCACTCTTTATCTAACAATGGTGTTCAGAAGACTTGAATGTCCTTTTGGGGCTTGACTGAGGCAAGCCTCTAAACACCACAACCCCCAACCACACTCCTTGTGATTGTAGGTTTGAGGTATCAGATTTCATGGAGTGAAGTTGCAGAGGAAGGTTATAGAAGATAAGGATTCTGGATCTTTGAAGAAAAGCACTTCTTGGACTCAGACGCTAGTGCCAATGTCCTCCAAGGTTGAAAACATAGAAATCATTGTGACAATGACATTCAACATCTGAAGAGGCTCTGACATCCTAGAGAACACCCTGTCTTGGACTCGGGCACTAGTGCCAATGTCCTTCACATCTCCTAGGACAGAAATGGAAAATACAATGATCATCAATGTCAGAAGGAGATTAGGATTCCCTGAAGAAAAGACCACCTTGGACAAGGGTGTGAGTGCCAATGTCCTTGAGTATTCTGCATCTCCAACTTCAAAAAATGGTCAGTAATTAATCTCTATTTACTACCTTAGTTAGTAAGTATTTGTCGTAATTCATCATTTTACTTACTATTTTGCATAATTAGGGTTTCAAGGGTATTTGAGCATTGAATTAATACATTAACTGACAATCTCTAAATTTCGTCATCATTCCAGGTGACAGCCTAACCTGTAGGTGAATCCTTTTGCAAAAGTGTTATTCAACTCAGTTAATATGTCCTTGAATGTTTGTAGTGAAAGGAGGATTAACCCATAAAGCCCATCATATCATCTTCCCCTTTTTCCTACAAAACATTGTGTAAAACCTGAAAAAATTCCAAAATCATAAAAATTCAAAAGTCCAAAAAATAAAAATATCCAAAATCCAAAAAAATCCCAAGTACACTCTCATGTCACCTATAACTAGGTGTCAAGCAAACATGGCATGGAATTACTTGAATAAAATCATTTTCTTCTTGAGAACTGATGTGTCCAAAACCCATACCTTGTTGGAGAAACCTCTCATCAATTCCCACATGAAATCTAAGAAGATAATGATAGTGATATTGATAGTTTTCCCAATCAAAGAAAATATTCCCATCACCAACATGATTTATTTAACTCTAAACAAAGACATAGCCTCATAGATCGATTCATACATCAAAATAAAGATGGAATACTTAGGATTCTTATCAAATTAGAAGCCAAATTACCTATTTATTATAACTTAGAGAACCTTAATAACATCATAAACCAAAATCCCTATAAACCCAAATCCCAATACCACCAATCTTGATCAAACTCATGTGGACCTCATTAATGTTATTCCAAAAGTTTCTAGCCTCAACATAAAATAGAAATCATAATGTGATCCTCAACAATAAGTCGAAATCAAAGCCTCATCACTCAAGTTGCCATGGAAACCCAATCCATTATACCAATCTAAACCCAAAAATAAAAATCAATCCACTTGTAGACACTGAAAATCATCTAGGTCTTGTTAACATATGACCTTGTAATGTTTTGCCCTATGTCCTAGGTCATCCCATTCCTAATTCCATCATAATCCTATCCTAATCCATTATCTAATTAATTAAATAAATTTTATTTATTTAATTAATTTCACTTATCCCATGCTAATCCACTTCCCCATTAGTTAAATAATGAATTTACATTATTTAATTAATTTCCATATCATATTCTAACCACTTTCCAATTAATTAAATAAAATATATTTGTTTAATTAATTTCCCAACTAATTATTCGAACCTCTCACCACAAATCGACACTTGTCCATCTCTCCATCCACTCATGCATGATAGTACATCTTTCATGTGTTATAGTACAACTTTAATTTAATATCCTTCACATGTACAACTACTAGAATCTATTTTTAGTATTTGTGTACACAATCATACATGAGACCTATTCCTTTCATTCTCCTTCACACACTTGTCACATGACTATGATTTCTTGAGGTGCAAGGAAACCCTAATCAACCCTAATCGATCTCAACCGTCCATATCATTCAAAATAACTCTCAATCACAACCGTCCATTCGAATTTGCCTTTTCTATAAAGGTAGCCTCTCTTGAGCCATTTGTAAGGAATCTTCTTCTAGTATCCTCATGCTGTCGAATTTTCCTCTCAATCATCCATCATCAATCTATCATCCATCCATCTTGCATCATTTGATCATTCATCTATTAATCTCTATCTTCATGTTATGCTGTTGAATTGTGAGTAATCAACATTCATCTCTTTAGGTAAAGTTAGAGTGCTTCGGGTTCGGCACTCTCCACCTTATCAATGGATTGTGGGTCAATGTGAAGGTTTGCATTTGTTATCATTTACCTCATATTGATTTTCCATGATCTCATTTGGCATGCCTGGTGGGACCCTAATCGTCAATTTTTGCAGGTTTTGTTGTCAAAACTTTGCTTTTCCTAACCCTAGTTTTGTCAAAATTTGCAAGTTTATGAGGTGAATTGTTGCAGTTGACCTCCTGGGAAAAAAATGACTACACCGTTGCGATTAGAAGGCCATTTCCATGTTTTTTTACTATAAATTTGCCCATGTTTTGTAACTACAAAATTTTTGAAAAAAAAAAAAAAAAATTAGTTTCACAGGCTGATCATACGGATCCGTATGACCTGCGTGGATATTCCTCTATGCAAGTCAATCCTTTATTTTCATTTTGTGGTGTAGGTTTGATTTTGATGTTGGTAGGTTAATCCTTTGTATGCAAGCATGGGTCGAATGTTGCAGGTTGATGTAATGTCACTGCAGGTTTTAACTTCATAGGCTTGTCGATCTTGATCTTCTCGTAAACCCTAACACTACTTTAGGAATCCCCTATTGCTGCCATAGCCTAACTCTCTGATGCCACTTCACTCCTTCTCAACCTCCACTATTTGTTTAGTGATCTCAGTTGCCACCTTATTTCATAGTCACCACCTTTAATCCATGTTGACATCTAAATCTTAGCCTTTGGTCGAAAACTCTTTACATGCTGATCATGGCTCGTATCCTGGCCAAAGTCGACACCTGATATCGCTCACCCTAGCCATCATTAGTAACATCTCCACTATCTAACACAAGTTGACATCCCTATTTCCTCACTTGGCCATTTCCAAGTCAACATCTCTGAACCGCCTTTAGAGATTTGTCTCTTCCGCCCTAAAATTTTGACCTCTGCCTTCATGAACCTAACGTCTGATCCACATTGTTTGCAGTCAGGTTGACATCCAAGGTTGTGGTTGACTGAGATCTCTCTTCTCATTGTCCACCTTACTATCTCCTCTCACCGCACAAAGTTTCTCCGATCGCGATCTACCTTTGAAGTCGCCACTCCTCTTAGAGTTGTCGCCACTGTTCCTGACGGCTCAGCCGCTCCATACTCTGCAGACTACAAACCTTTGACTAGATTTCACTTTCATTTAACATCTGACTAGAGTCTAATAAACCCTAACTACGACTATGAGCAATCTTAACTGCTAACATTCATTATTATCCCCATCACCTGTCATAAAAATGACTCTGTCAATAGGGGTTTGGCCGTAAATCTTTCAACGATGTTTGCTTTATGCCCTTCAGCGGGTTTTAACTCCTTGTTGGCACCGTTGATCAAGAGCCCCAATGCTCATAAACCTTGGCAATCATAGTTAAAATCACGAGTCAGACTTATTTTGGTCAAGCAGGGGGGGCTAGCTCGCGCGGTCCCTCTTTTATTTTTTGGGCCCTTAGCTAGCCCACAGTCATATGAGTGACAGCAGGCTCGTCCAAGCACTCACTGCTAAGATGAACCTTGACCACTAGAGTGTAACTTTATTATGTGACCACTTTTACTTTTGACCACTAGCGGTTTAATTTAAACTGTCAAGTCTACCCTTATGCTTCCATAAGCCCTAGAAGGGTATTTTTTTCTTTTTATCATAACTTGGTCAAAATAGGTCAAAATCATGCAAACAAGGACTCGTTGGAAAGATGATCCAGTGAACTTCACAATGGTGTAGAAATTATTAGGTGACTATATCATTTTACTAGCTTTTTTTATCAGTCAAAGTCAAACTTGTTTTTAAACTTCCAATGAGCATAACTTGAGCAATTTTGATTAGATTTCAATGAATGTTTTTTCAAATTGCTTAGAATCTCTTGAACTTTCTATTCATACAATCCATTTTTCTGTATTAGTTCATTTTCATCAGGTTTTTATCAGATTTCTTTTTTTTTTACATAACAGTCTGCTATGCACTTTTACTTGTTCATTTTTTTATTTTGTGACTTGTAGGTGACCTCACAAGGCTGGAACAACATCAGGATCAATAAACATAGCAATTTGGATAGTGAATTGATCAGGTGTACTTATCCTAATATTTCATTTCTAATCATTGTTTGATCTCACATTTGGATTTTGGGCTTAAAATCAACATTGCTTGCAAAGACATAAAAAAATTGGGCTAAATGAACAAGTGTCTTCAATCACACACTTGGATTGGGATCTAAAAACAACCAGTGCTTGAACTGTTTGATCACACATTTCATTTTCTAAGGGTTAATTTACAAGTGCAAGTGTGAATCAAGTGTGCATGTGTATGCTCTCTCTTCACACTGCAAGGTGATCTTGGAGATCAAAAACACCTCACTTGGTTCACTTTTGTTTACCCTACTTAGGAGGCCTACTTGGAGACACACCACTCCAAGGGATGGCCTTGATCAAGGATGAATCGAAAGACACCCTCATTGGGATTTGGAATCTTGTCACTCTTCACTAAGCCCCAAAGAACTTTATACCTTTGGGAAGTGAAGGTGAAGGGTGGGTTACCCCTTTCTCCCAGCTGTGTGGCAGGGTTTCACTTTCAAATTCCTAGTCAACCTAGTGTAAACATAGCCTAAAACCTAATTCGACATACCCTATTTCAAACTAGACATTAGGCTTGTTGTTGTGTCTTCAAGTGTGTACTTAATCATAACATTTAAACCTTGAAAGGAAAATTCATCATCTTGTTTGGTGTGTGTGTTCATCCATTTTCTTGTGAAATCTTGTGTTTGATATTGCCCTAAAGCAAGCTTCCAATAAACACTTGCCACATCATCTTCATCCGACTTTCCAATAACACATATCTTAGACCACCTCATCCACATCATCCAATCCTAATCACCCAATTCATCAATCCATTTTAACTCACCTCCATCCTAAACAAAACCCTAATCATATCCAAGTCATCATCCCATCACATCAACATCATCCTAAGCATTACACATCATCCAATCATCAAATCTTCATCCAAATCACTCCACATCTACCACTTGTAAACATGGGCATGGCATTTCTAAACAAAACCTATGAGAATGACCCCCATGGCAACAAAATAATGCTTGATCAACTTTGGTGGTTATATAGAAAGGAAGAAGACCCTATGTCACCACAACATCGACAATTCCCACAACATCAAGTCCTAGGCCAATATCAACGATCCCACATTCAATCACAAGCCCAACAAGCACATAATCCTCCACCCATTCCTTGTGTGGCATCTCTCTTATCATCCTATCAAACTAATCCACCCGCATATCAAATCCATGCCACATCAAACTTACTTCAAACTCCACCATCACCTAATGCAACACCCACACTTGACCAAGAGGTTATCAATTTCATGCAAGATACCAACCATATGGATCTGGTGCATAGAGTCCTTGAATTAGATCCTACTAGATTTATGGAATACCTTGTTCAACTTGGGGCCACTCCACCTTCCACTAAACCCACAAACACTAATTCTGCCACATCCATACACAAATCACCCTCACTATTCCTAACAACACCACAAACACAAGGGCTTCCATAAGCATACCATCCAATGATCCTAACTCTATTGCCTTCATATCACAATTAATTTCTCAACAAACTTCCAACATCAACCAATGTCCACAACAATCCACCTCACAAAGCCTTTCACCTAAAAATCCTCTCATGCCACCTCACCATCAAACCCATCTACAAGTAAACCAAGTATCCTCACAAGAAGCACCCTTGATAGACCTAAATCCACCTATGCAAGACCTAATGACCTTTGACAAGGAAAACACCAATCTAGAGCAAACATCTTATGAGAATCCTCCATCATCATCCACTCAAGTACCTGTTGTGTGGTTACACAACACACCCCATTTTGCCTTAGCAAAATAGGGACCCAACTTTTGCTTCTATTTGCTTGCTTTCTTTCTTTGGGCGCTTTGGTATAATTTAGTCATGTATGTCACCTTTGCTTATGCATGGACATCACAAGGAGAGGTCAGTTGCCCATGTTAGTATTTGCTATCACAAGCCTCATAGTTTTAAAGAACACATAATTCTAAGTAGGTTTGCCTTTTGGATCACCCTTATATTGTTTAAGGGTAGAAAGTTATGTTGAGTCAAAGTTTGGTCAACCTGGATGTTTCCCATAGGGTCATATTTCTAAATATCAGTCACATTCATTAACATGACCCTGACTTAAGAAAATCACCTGATGTCCATTTGATCCTCGATATGCAAATGTTAAACTTAAGTAAGGATGAGTATCTAGACATCATAAACTTCATGCATTTGCGGAGGGGTCATATTTCCTAATATCTGTCATCTTACAAAATATCACCCAATGCCAATATGACTATGATGTCATTCAAGTCCAATGAATAAAAGAGATCACCCTGATGATGATGTAATCATTTCACTCGACCTAGGAGGGTCATATTTTTAAACATCCGTCATATTTATCAATATGACGATGACGTCACCATAACCTGATAACAAGAGGAAATAGATGGCATGATGATGTCATCATGATCTATCCCCAAGGGGTTCATGTTTTGAAATATCCCTCACTTCAAAAAAATGATGATGACATCATCTTTCACAACTTATTATTGAAGTCCATATAATGATGATGTCACCCCCATCACTCTCGAATGAAGAGGATATTCCTAAGTCTTAAAGACCCGGATATTTCTGAATATCCCTCATCTTTAACTTTATGACTCAATACACCCAGTTTCTCAATAACCAATTCAATCATGCCAAGTGTCATCTCTTCGGGGTCATACAAAAACACAGAGTAATCATGATTTATACCCAAAGGCTTTTATGACCTGATCTTGCTTGGTAGTCAAAAGTTGACCATATCACCCCGATCGTTAGTAAATGATTATCCCGTAGAGGGGTCATATTTTCAAACGGGGGGTAATATTTTCAAATATCCCTGATCTTCCAAAGATCACCCTCTAGCATTAAATGAAAACCCAACGGTAGGTGGCATTCCCTTTGATTTCAAATATAAACCCGACACTTGGTGCCATCTACAAACTCCATGTGAATGATCAATGGATTCAATCAAAATGACACATACGCCTTAATTCATCTTATTGAACAGTTTAAAAGTGAAATTTAGGGATTATTTACATTTACCCTACAATAATTGAAGTTATAGAGCTCTAAAAGTCAAACACCTCACAGTCAGCACCCAACGGAATGTGACACTCAACGGAACAGAACAAACGATACTGCATATCTGCATTTTCTCCATTATCAGTCATATAACAAAGAGGGGAAAAGTGAGTATCAGGTAAGTAAAGTAAAACCCTCTCTATTATCATTTACTAGAAATCACCAGGTAAAATAGTTCTTTATTAGGTTAATATGCATGATGATGCATGAAATAAAGTGCAATGTTGAATAGTGACTAAAATGCATGATATCCTTGAGTTTCCTCATACAAACACCCTAGGGTAAGAAATGTATATTTCCATTGCAGGATCTTATGGAGGTTAGAAAGAACAGATCCAACTCTGAGTTCTTGAAACCTATGTTCGTACAGCCTGGGGAGTAGGATTCAAATATGGAGTGATAGATGACACGCATCAAGGGAAGACAGATTTGGATGCATGGACAGTGAGATTAGACAATGAGACTGATAATCCCATACTGGATAGGATATTCACAACTAGTATGTGGTATGCTACAGGATTTCCATATGCAATGGAGGCCACTGAGATGGTGGTGGAATGTGCGAGAAATTATAACCCTAAGAATAGAAGAGTGGAAAAACATGGTAGAGTGTATGTCGACTTCTCAATCAAGGGCATTGCTGCTGCATTCAATTTGCCTGTGGGAAATAAAGTGGTCAGTGTGAGCCTAAGTAGGCTGGAAAAAGAGTACAATAATAATAAGAAAGAAGCCAGGAAAATCATGTACCAATGGAGGTCCAAGAATAGTACATACACAGCGTTTGCTAAGTTACCAGTTTACTTGTACAAATTTGATTTTGATGAGGAGTATCAGTATATGATTGCCTTATTAAGCAGGATGACCGATAGACAACATGCAAGGAACTTTGAAAATTGGATGTATGGGATCATCCAGATGGTACTATATTCAAAAAACAATTCTCTCTAGGCCAAAATCATTAATGATTGCTTAGATGAAGGGATGGGAAGGCTAGGTGGCAAAGCTTGTCTATTTCATATGACCTCTTATGTCGTTTATGCCTGTTCTTTCTGGGGCACATTTAATGCCTTACAAATGGTGGACAAGGTTGGAAACAATACTGGTGATGTAAATATTTGGGACCATTACCCACAATTATAGAAGAGATCATACCTCCAAGATTATAAACTAGTAAATGACTCATTTTCAATGCATTTAGTCAGAACCATGGAAGAGGACAGAACTAACAGATTGAGCATGGAGGCTCAAGCCATTATCTATAAGCATGGGGCTTGGTTTATCCAATTCCCCACCTTTTCATACATAAGAATAGAAGGATTTGAGGGGCAACCTCTCATGTTGCCAAGATACCCCACTGATAGGGTCATCTTGATGGACTTTGTTAGACAAATATCAACTTCAATAGAAGCTCGCTTGGAGTAGAAGAAGATTCATCCTGTGTTGTTCCCAGTATACATGGGCTAGTATATATGATGTGACAGACAAAGCATTAAAGATGCTATTTGAGGATTGAATCTCATGTATCTACAACCATTCTCTATAGCTAGTCGTATGACCCATATGGCAGAATGCAGAAATTATTAGGAAAACAAATACATCAAAAACATCTTGAGGATTATTGGACTAATTGTGATGATGAAGTAGAGGTCAGGAGAAGAAATTATCAAAGGCTCACTCTCAACCAGATCTAGACTTTTAACTACATTCCAGTGCCTGCATAGTTACATGATGATGATGGAAAGATAATGTCTAATGAATATGAGGATAAAAAGGTGTAGAATGACACCATCTCAGCTCCTGATCTAACACAGCTAGAAGAGACCTCATTAGATCAAATAATGCGAGGCGTCATCCAACTAACCCAGAGTTGGGTAGATGTTGAGGTTAATAAGTTGAAGAAGAAAGGTATGGACCTCACTATTGATAGTAAAAAGAAAAGACAAGAGCTATCAGAAGAAGAATATGATGATTTTCTCATTGAAAAGAGGAAATATAATGGGGAAAGATTACCTGCTGAGGGACAAAAGCCACCAAGAAAAGGCAAGAAGGCTGATCTCGTAGAACAAGGAGTGATTGTTAAAAGACTCCCATCAAAAGGTGATGGGGCATGAACATCTGTGCTTGCATCTTCATCACAACAACCTCCTAATAAAAAAAAGGAAAGAGTGTACTAAAGCTTGTTCATGAAGTTACAGAGGGGCAAATGGAGAATGAGCCTTTACAGGATAAACTAAAGGAGCAAAATCCCTTGGAGGAAGAACAGCTGGATAAGGGACCTAAGGATGATTATTTTCTAATAACAAGGAAGAAAAGAAAGGAAGTGTAACAAACACCAACACCAAAGAAACAAAGAACAACAATGAGGGGAAATGTCAACATTGACCCTATCATGTTAAGAGGTGTAGGTGGTTTGACTTTGATTAAGGAGTTATAGCATGAGGTTCCAATTCCTAAAATTATTCAATTTAAAACTGAGAAGGCAAAGGAGCAAGCAAAAAAGATGCATGAGGTTAGGAAAGAGTCCCCTTTCCCACTTGATGACATAGTTGAATTGTCAGATGATGAAGTAGTTCAAGATGTGGTTGCTCAACATATGGAGACCTTAATAGCCAATACTAGGATGACCCCTCATGGGACCCCATTAGACTAGAAGGTGACTAGCCAGATGGAAGATAAAATAGATGAAATAGAACAAGATAACCTTGAAGAAGTAGCCCAACAAATAGGGCTAACTAATTTGGTAGAGCAAGTTACTAGTCTTGCAGTGATCTATTTAACCTACTAGGGTGATATGAACCCGAATGAAGGTAATGATCAACCTCTGGATCCTGAAAAGGCTAAAAATGAAATGTATACAGAAGGTGATATGACACCCAATCAAAATAGAGATCAAGGCAATGCACCTACAGAACAAGAAAAGTTAGAGGTACATCTTCAGAGTAGAGGTGATCAGGAGATACCTTATAAGGATGCTAATCAAGATCAGGGTAGTTCACCACCACATGCTAAAAGAAGTGATCAAGGAAATAATCCAGGAGTAGAAGAGAAATCAGGTGAGAAAGAATTGAGCCTGGGAGAAGTTAGCACATCTAAAGATAAGGAACAAAGTTTGACGCATGATGGAGGCCCAGAGAAGGAGATAGAAAATGTGACCAAGGGTGATCAAGGTGATCCCCAAGATCAAAATACATAGTCTCCCCAAGAGGACCAAGTGCCACATGAAAAACAAAGTCGGAATGTTCAAAAGATCCCTAGGGAAAGTTTACAGAAGGAGGTACATGATCAGAATGTGAATACTACACAAGAGCCTCCTCCACAAGAAGGAATTCCTCAAAAGGAAGCACATCAACAAGATCCCCCTCAGAAGAATGTACATTACCTCCTTCCACCTTCCACCATCAAATTTACCTCCATTGCTTCCAAGTCCAAATATCCCTCCATCAACTTTACCTCCATTGCTCCCAATCATTCATAAATACCCTAAATATCTTAATCATGACCAACAAATGCACACATTGTATAAACAAGGAGTGTCCACTCATTTCATTTGCCACATGGGATTCCAAAATAAACATTTGGATGCCTCTATTCAAAAAGACACAAATCCTAAGGGTCCTAATGCCTTAGGAAATCAATCCAAAAATTTAAAGGAAGGCACATTCAAAAATCCATCCAAGCCCATACCTCCAAAAGCAAAGTCAAAAACTAAAATGATATGGGTCCCCAAACAAAAATTAATCAAGTCATATGAGGCACCCACCTCTAAAAATCCCAACCATCCCCCTCCATTCAAAAATTTCAAACATCCCACATGAAAAGCAAAAATCATAAAAATAAAGTCCATGTGGGTTCCAAAAGTCCTAAATCATCCATCTCCTAAGAAAACATCACCATTGATTCCCACACCACCATCCAATCAAAAGCTTCCATGTTTAACATGGTGTGTGCAGCCGTTGGTCATGATTCCTTTCCATACCTCCACTCCATCATTCACTCATTATCCTACATATCTCCCCCATCACCTTCCTATGGTCCATGCTTTTGCATAAATCCACATCATAATCCACTTTTGATCCCTCCATAATCCACATCATAATCCACTTTCGATCCCTCCATAATCCACTTTCGATCTCTCTATAATCCACATCATAATCTACTATCTATCTTATCCATCTCACTTTCACATAATCACCCTACTAACATCTTGAGCATAATGACTTGACATGGTCCATTTGTGATGACATCCTTCTCTAATGGGACTATAACATTACATGGAACTAGACACTTGAGTCCCACCCATCCATATCCCCCCTTTTCCCATTCAAAAGTCAAAATAGTCACCAAAAAAAAATCAAAAAAGTCAAAAAAGAAAAGAAAAAAATAAAAATAAAAAAGTAAAGATAAATCCTTTCGTCCAATGGTGAAAACCTAGTAAACAGACGCCTTGGATAAGTACCATGATGAAAACCTGGTAAACAGCTGTCATGTGTAGGTCGATCTTCTATGTCACTTACACTTGGGGGCACCTTGTCTCATCCTTTTCCAAACTATCATACCATTTCCATAGACATACCTATCACATTGCATCCATTCATCCTCCCTCTTTTGATCTTGACAAAGATTGGGGTCAACTGTTGACAAGTGTTTTGGATATCCATTAACATACCTCATCCTTTCCAAATGAACCCTATCATCCAAGTCATAAGCTTTGTCATGTCAAATCCTATCATCCTCTTGTCTTAAGCATTGTCCTGAAAAATCCTAAGTCTACTACCTAGACTAGGGCATGTTATTCCTATGTGACATAGACTTTGGAGATCACATTCCAACTCCCTTATGAGGTCTACATCTATCCACTATAGCCTATCCTTGTATCCATCCATTTATCATGAGCTTTCCTTTCCACTATGGCCTATCCTCTTATCTACCCACCTATCATGACCCTTCCATCCTATTTACTATCACCCATCCTTTTATCCATCCAATCCCATTCATCCATCCTTGCACCTAGACTTTCTTTTTTCCCTTGTCATTGGTATCTAGTACAAAGGCTACTCAAATTGTAAATCCATTGACACTCAAAAATATTTCAAAAAAAAAAACAAAAAATTCAAAATATTTCAAAAAAAATCAAAACATTTCAAAAACCCCCCAAAAAAATCAAATATCCAACAAAAAAAGTAATAGGATCAATCATCTATCAAACAATCTAATCATCAATCAAATCATCAAATCAAAACAAAATTCAATCAAATCATCAACTCAATCAATCAAATCAAACAATTCATCACATCAAATCCAATCAAATCATCAAATCAAATCAAACAATTCATCACATCATCAAAATCAAAATAAGTCTAATCACATCATCAAATCAAGCCAATCTATCAATCATCCAATCTATCAAACAATCAAAGAAAATCAAATAACATCATTCAATCAAGACCAATCAATCCATAACTTGATCAATCCAATCCATATCATCCCATCAATAAAATACAAATCAGAACTACATCTCATCTTTATCGTTATGTGCCTTGATCCCATGGATACAAGGTATGTAGGCAATCTAGGATACGAAGGAAGTGCCTAGATTCAGGCATAGGTGATAGACCCCTTCTTCCATCTTTCATCCTTTATCCAATCAATTCAAGCAATGATCCAAATGCAAGCCCATCCTCAATCCATACCAATCAAGTGAATCAATTGTGTCAAATTATCCAATCGCAATCAATGGTCTTTATCCTAATCTTGTTGTAAACCAAATCATTCAATCCAAACATCATCATCATCAACGGGATATATTGTTCCCGCATCCTTGTGTTGATCTAGGGATATATCATTCCCCGCAATGACAACACTATCATCAAAAATCAAATCAACATTTAGTCATTGGTTTACAGCTTGATAGGGGCAATACCCAGCTAATATTCATATCTTGTATCTAGACAAGGTTGTATTACGCTGGGGCATGAGACACATTGTCACCTTGGTCCTTATACCCTGGTGCATAATGTCTAGTGCAACATCAAACACCATGGTTGCTCACCTTCATTGCAGCATAACACATCATTCATTTCTTCTATCCATTCCCTTATCTATCTTCCTTGATCAATTCATTTTCATTTCGAGCCTACCTATGTTTTTCCAACCCGCCTATTCTCTCGAGGGGGAATCATCGCCCTATCCTTTTCTTCTATCCATTTCCTTAGCTTCTTTGAAATTATGTTACTCAACATAAATCTTATAATCTTGCAACACCATCTCAAAGAGGGGCAAATGTAGACACTGAAAATCATCTAGGTCTTGTTAACACATGACCTTGTAATGTTTTTCCCTAGGTCCTCGGTCATCCCATTCCTAATTCCATCATAATCCTATCCTAATCCATTATCTAATTAATTAAATAAACTTTATTTATTTATTTAATTTCACTTATCCCATGCTAATCCACTTCCCCATTAATTAAATAATGATTTTACATTCTTTAATTAATTTCCATATTATTTCCATATCATATTCTAACCACTTTCCAATTAATTAAATAAAATCTATTTGTTTAATTAATTTCCCAACTAATTATTCTCATCTCTCACCACAAATCGACACTTGTCCATCTCTCCATCCACTCATGCATGGTAGTACATCTTTCATGTGTTATAGTACAACTTTAATTTAATATCCTTCACATGTACAACTAATAGAATCTATTTTTAGTATTTGTGTACACAATCACACATGAGACCTTTTCCTTTCATTCTCCTTTGCACACTTGTCATATGACTATAATTTCTTGAGGTGCAAGGAAACCCTAATCAACCCTAATCAATCTCAACCATCCATATCATTCAAAATAACTCTCAATCACAACCATCCATTCAAATTTGTCTTTTCTATAAAGGTAGCCTCTCTTGAGCCATTTGTAATGAATCTTCTTCTAGTATCCTCATGCTGTCAAATTTTCCTCTCAATCATCCATCATCAATCTATCATCCATCCATCTTGCATCCTTCAATCATTCATCTATCAATCCCTATCTTCATGTTATGCTACTAAATTGTGAGTAATCAACATTCATCTCTTTGGGTAAAGCTAGAGTGCTTCAGGTGCGGCACTTTCCACCTTATCGATGGATTGTGGGTCAATGTGAAGGTTTGCATTTGTTATCATTTACCTCATATTGATTTTCCATGATCTCACCACTCAAAACAATCAAAACATCCCAATCAATCAAAACAACACATCCAAACCAATCAAAACAATTTGTAGAATCAATTTAATCCAAGTCATCAACCAAATCCATCCAATATCAACAATGCAATATACTTGCACTATGTGTGCAATCACAACAAGAAAATAACCAACCAAAACCCCCTAATAAATCATTTGACTAAGAATGGAAAGTCATGAAAGACACCATAAGAGGCTTATAAGTAGGAAACCAAACTCAATTCAAGGGGTACACATTTGAAGAGTTATCTCCTTATCCACTAGATAGATCCATAACACAAATCCTATTTTCTTAATATTTTAGATTCCAATGTTTGATAAGTACAAGGGGAAAGGGGATCTTGGAGATCATGTTAAGGAACTTTCATGGATAATCAAGAGGTTTGTTTTGATAACATGTACTTAAACTATTTTCATGCAGCTTAGGTGGACAGGCACTTGAATGGGTTTTACCTTTACCAAAAATACCATCACTACATTCAAAGATTTAGATAAGAGATTTGTTGTACATTTTTCATGCAATGTAGAGAACAAACTCACCATGATGGACCCTTGTAATACCAAACAATGAAATGGTGAAAGTTTCTCTTCCTTCTTACAATGATGGAGAGGTTTAGCAAGTCAATTCCCTTGGCCAATACCTGAAAAATAATTGGTCAATATATTTATTTCAAACCTAAAGAAGAAATGGCATTTCACCTACAAGTCCATTATGTTTCTACTTTTGATGAAATTATAAAAAAAGGTGTGAAAATAAAAAAATCTCTTATAGCTAAAGGACTTGTTAAAATCTTTTCCAAAGATCAAGGTTAATCTGAAAAACCCAAATTCTTTAGCAAAGAAAAACATGTTGTAGGTGATGGTGTTACTGACTCAAAACATGTTCAAGTTATTCAAAACACCCCTAACATAACAATTCCCACTAGACAACTAAACCAAGACATGAAATGTAGAAAATATATGTCTCTTGGTGAGACATAAGAGGTAGTCTTTCATAAATTGGTCAAAGAAAACATGATCATCTTTCCATCTACAAAACCATTCAATGAATATAAGCCCAAGCTAGCATGGTACAAGGAAATAGAATATTATGAGTACCACAAGATCAAAGGACATTCTACTAACCAATGCTTGAAATTGAAAAACTATGTCCAAGACCTCATTTGATAATGGGGATATTAATATAGAAGGGACCGCATCATTATCACCAAATAAATAATTAGGGATATATCAAGACCCCTTTCTGAAGCATCACCAAATGCTTCAATCAACCAAAGCCAAAATTCCAATGCTAATAATATCCATTATAATAAATTTCCCTATACATATGATGTTGTAGTAGGTCATATCCACCATTCTAAAAACCAAATAGCCACAATTAAAATTAAATCTTCTGCTTGTCTTGTTACTACAAGATGCAACAAAATCACTATCTAAGGGCCTTCCCCACCTCCTCCCAAGGGTCGATACAATCTCATAAAGTAATTGGAAAAGACTCCAACACAAATATCAATCATGGAGCTTCTGAAGACACTCAATGTTCATATAGATGTATTGTGCAAAGTCCTTTAGGAATCAACAGTCCCAAATGATATTGACCCATTACAATTCCAAGCTCTTGTGGGACATTTATCCTCAAGTCACCACCTTACATTTAGCCAAATTGATATGCCATCTATAGGTCTAGACCATAACCTTCCTCTACACATTGAAGTTATTATCACCAAACATAAAGTCAAAAGGGTGCTTGTGGATAATGGGGTTGGTTTTAATATTTTCACTTTAAAGTTGATTGACACTTGGGGTATTCAAAGCAAGATTTGAATCCTAAAATGATCACCCTCAAAGCTTATGATAATGCAAAATTAGAGTTAGCTACAACAATACATCTATCACTTGAAGTGGGGTGTGTCATACAACAAACCTTGTTACATGTCATCGATCTTGATCTTTCTTATAATATTTTCTTGGGTCATCCATAGATCCATGCAATGCAATTTGTACCCTCCACCTTCCATCAATGTATTAAATTCCCACACCTAGGAATAGAAGTAATAGTTTTTGTCGATCCCCAACCTTTCCAATATTATAAAATGTTGGAAAGTCACTATTGACAAATCAATTATTGCCCCATTACTGATGTAATCTTGAATCCCAAACCCAAGCAATCTTCTTCATACATATATCTAGCCAATCTTGCATTCACAGCTACAACCTCACATCCTAAATCCCACATCAAGATCATTGATAAAGATTATGGAGAATATGAGATCCATGATGCCTTTCATGTAAGAAAACTTCCCCTCTCTCCCTAATCTTTTGGCAAGCCTAGTAGCAATTTGAAGAAAGAAAAGATCTTAGTTCAATATGGCTTGACTACCTTTATAAATCATGGGCTCATAACAAATGAAAAAATAGAGTATGTAAAAGGCTCTTGGTTTGGTGAAGAAGATGAATGTGCATCCTATTTTGAAAAAGAATGAATATTTTATACCCAATAGAATATGAAAAACTATTAATTACAAAGGAAAGGGCCTTGGACTTCATGAATAAGGCATTCTAGAACCTATGCATATACGTAAGAATACAACAAATTGGGGGCTAGGATATGTCCCCTATGATGAGAAATCCAACAAGGTTAGTTATACTTCCAAGGTTGTTAGTGTAGCATTGTAAATGGTGTACTCTCACAATTTCATGCTATGTTTGGAGTCCACTTTAGTGTCCACTCCCCTAGCATGTTTTTAGGATCATTTTCTAGCCTTAACCTTACCCTTAACCCACAAAGGTGCTTCTTAGTGTTTCTTTAACCTTTTTTCTTATCCTAGCCAAAACCATAAAAGTGCATTAACCTTGGCAGTGCCCCAAGTTATTTGGACTTTCCAAGAATTGAAGTTGCCTGGATTTCAGTGCTTAGGATAGACTTCTACATAGCATGCTGACATCTTGCAAGTGTCTATTTGTTCATCAACCATTCTTAGAAGTTTTGTTTTAACTTGCATAGCGCACCAAGATTTTCTTGATGCTTATCCACTTCCAAACGACTCCTTTCCTAGCTTTTTCCCTCTTGCCTTTTTCTATAAAACCCCCTTAATTTGCTATTTGAAAGTATGGAATTCACATGTTAGTGAAGCTCTATCGAAATCAATACTCACCATTATCATACTCTTGCTTTTACTTACTCCATTTCTCTATTGTGCTCATATTTAGAATAATCATTGCATCTCATCTCCTTGAGTAGATTAATCATATTTCATTTATATATCTTGTCAATCTTTCTTGTCAATGCTCATAAAAATTATAGATACACTTATAATTAGAGCACACACATTGTAATAAACCAATCAATATCATTGGTTGTCGTTGAGGTGGAAACACCAAAAATGGGGCTTGACTTAGGCAAGCTCATATACATCCCAACCCTCTCCTTCATCATTGCAATTGCAGGTTGTGCAAGGAAGGATTTCAAGTGCACAAGCATTTTCTTTCTTCTTCCCCCTTTCTCATCATTTCCTTCATTTCACTTTTATATTATTGTTTGTAGTTATTTATATCATCTTTAATATTCTATATAATAATTATTGAATTCTATGTCAACAGGTAACTCTTGAAACTTGTGCAAGTCCATACAGGTCCAAGATTCAGGTTTTCTATGTCATACAGACTACAACGCAACACATAGATGTCCCCACAATGCGTTGCCATCCTAGATAGTGAGGTTATTCCCCTAGTGCTAGGTTCTCTATGATTTTACATTTCCATTTTTGTATTTCTTTTTGCAAGTTATTTCACCATCTTCTGTATTTTTGTAGTTTTCCTCCATCGTTGTTAGTTTTAGTTAGTCATAGTTAATTATTTTTTATTCTAGTAGAAACAAAGGGATTTAGCCCAGATCTTCTTGCTCTTCCAGATTGGATAGTAGAAAGATATACATCTTCATTGGATAATATCCTAATGTTTAGATAGAAGGATATTCTAATTATAAGTAATTTAGTTAGAATTAATTTTCATCTCAAACATTTTGATGAACCTGATGTGTCTGAACTACTTATAAACTACAAAAACAAAACATTTTCATTTCTCTTTAAAAGAAACTTTTTTTTTTCATTTTTATGAACAATTCTCTTTCTTTCAATCTTTGAATCTTCGAGTACTCATGTGTTGCGAAGCTCTTACTAGTTTATGAGCTTCATGACCTAGTGCCCCAACTTTCACTTTACGATCTACAAAAGTTTAAGGTTACTCATGGCTTCTCATGCTATTGGTAGCTCTAGCTCCACTCAGCGAAAAATGACATCTTTAACTTCTCGATGGGTAATTCATGAATGCAATCACCTATCTTTGCTTTTTCCAACACAACTGCAATCCTTGGCCTATAGTCTTTTGGAGAGCCTTTCGACCTAGACACATCCATGGCTCGCGTGCCCTAAGCCCAAATCCAAATGTTGGACAAACATTTGGCCAAATATCAAGATTATCTAGGTACCAAGCATCTAGTTGGAGAGGTTGTCCCTCTCGTTGAGGTCCTCCAAAAATTATTGACCAATGATCTGCATGGTGTGGATCTTCTACAGAGTCTAGCTCACATTGTGAACAACAATGTCCCAATGTTAGCTAGCTACGTAGAATTAATCAACGAGTCACATTCTAATACATTGATAGCTCATTTATCAATGCCTATGGTAACTTTTACTACATCTACATTGACTTCTCCTATTTCTACAAGTGATGCACACTCATTGAATGTCGACACAAATTCTATTGGAATGGGTGGGAACAATCTAAATGAATATGGGTTTATTCCCCTACATCTTCTTTATCATTTACTTTTCTTGGTGCAAACCTTAGAGTCTCCTAGAAAACTAGTAGCTCTATTCCATATGTCATACAAGCACAGTCTACTCATACCACTAATCCTATCATTACCCAACTTCTCCAGAACGTAAACTCCCTTTAACAACAATTAGCCAATGTGTCCACTTCTGCATCCCAACCAACAATCCCCTCATATCACACTAGAAGTCCTCTATCTTTGGCCTTTCTTTCTTCCCCTCTTCTCCAAAACTTCAAGGCTCCATGATTCAAAAAATATAATGGTAAAGGAGATACATAGAATCATGTCTCGACATTCAATGCATTATGTAGCAATTTTATCTTTCAGGACTCTCTTCTAGAAAATCTTTTCTCACAGTCTCTCAAAGATACTGCATTAGATTGGTTTTTCTTTCTTCCTGATTATTCTATTAATTCTTTTCAACAAATTATAAATTAGTATCTCTAATGTTACTTCCATGCAAACATCAGACCACATATCACATTTACTGACCTCATCCACTATAGGCAGGGAGTTTAGGAGAAAGTTACTAATTTCATCAGCGATTATCAGGCCTTATTCTTGCAAATTCCTTATGCACTTCCATATTCCAATGTGCAGTAGGTTTTCATTGGAAACATGTACCTCAATCTAGGATAAGATTATGTTGATGCGTTATCCTTCATTTATGCATCTATGCATGGCACTCCGTGACTACCAACAATTGATCAACCAGTATGAGGAATCTTTCTCATAAGCTCCTACTAGGCAGTCTAATGCCTCATCATCATTTCAAAGTTACAAGAAAAATAAAAATTTCATCAAAATCAAATCTTTAAACAATATTCAACAAGTAATGGCCACTGCACTGACCCAAAGTGCTATGGCCCTCTCTTCTCAAAACAAATCCAAGACTCAACAATTCACTCCCTTATCTGAATCTCTCTATACCATAATGCAATAGTTTCTTAATAACAACCTTATCCAATTGACACCAATTCATCCTACTGATATAACCAAAACCTTGTCACCTCCTTCTTATGACTTGACGGCCTTTTGCCAGTTCCATAGAGTGTCTGGCCATGACACAATGAGATGTATGCATCTTAAACATCAAGTTCAAGACCTCATCAACTAGAACATCATCCAAGTCTCTGGTGTGAATGACAGAGGTAACAAATCAATTGCTCCACCCAACCAAAACCTTCAAATTTACACAAACCCATTGCCACGTCACTCTACAAACCTAGTCAAACTTCCTATTGATCCTATGGAAACTACCATGACTCTTGATGAGCCTTCAGCCTCTCTATCCAATATGATTTAAATGTTGGATGATCACCCTCACCCTAGTTGAGTGTTCTTTGTTTCTGAGCTAGTCATCTCCTTTGCACCCATAGATGTTCCCATGCATATCTATGAAGGACCTCTTTACATCACCACCCTAGTCAATGAAAAGCCCACCAAGGGCATATTAATTGACCATGTGTGTATGGTTAACATAATTATGAAATAATATTGATGCAGAGTGCCCGGCAGAAGCGGATGATGATTTGACTATATCTTCTCTATCGGCAAGAGGTATCCCAATGTCTCTCCGAAGCCAAGAATGACTTCTCTATCGGTGAGACATGAACTATCGGCCGGGTCTTATTGTTATATCCCGATGGCTAAGTTCTCACCGATAAACTCCGTGACGGTTAGTTGCCTATCGGCAACACCTCATACTATCGGACCACGATAAAATTCCTTCGGCCAGACTTCTTCCTTTGTCACACCGATGACCACTCTTTGTCGGCCAGACTTCTTCCTTCGGTGAAGCTTCTTTCACCTACACCGACGCTTTGTCTCTCGCCGATATCGTCAGGCCCATCGGCCAGACCTCCTGCTTCGGTAAGACTCCGGTTCGTAGTCCCGATGGTTCATCTCACTCCGACGAGTCCTTTGTCGCTGAGACTTCTCGAACTCCTTCCGATGAACTTCTATCGGTGGGACTCTAACGGTCGCCGTGACTTCTTCGGCTGCCCCCGACAAGGTTCCTCACGCCGATACTCTTTATCGGCAACACTCCGAGGATGTCTCACCGATCGGTGAAACTTTATACCGTCGGCTAGGTATATTTTCCTTAGCCCGATATCGTTTCTCTCACCGATGCGAACACAAGGTATGTGTCTCTGGCACTATACCAATCTTCGGCAAGACGGAGAGCCTTTCACGCCGATGGATCTCCAACCGTTCAGAGGCGCCGAACCAGAATTCCCTTCGACAGAACAATGGAATTTCGCCGTTTCATTTATCAAACCCTCGATCACTTGTAGCAATCTGATCCCACATCAAAACTATCCAATTTCACTCCGATTTCCTGACTAGCCACATGATGATGTCTAGTCGAACTTGACTGAGTTCGCTGGCTTCCTGGGTAAGAATTCAACAACAACAAACGTGAGAAATCTTTCCCCCATCCCACTGTTACTATACAGGGCTTCAGTGGATAGAGGAAAGGGCCTCCATGTATGAATCAAAACCCTACTCCTGGGTTACGAACCAGCCACTGTGGAACCGTGGGTTTTACACCGTCTGCACACTACAGAGTCACTATGGATTGACGGATAGCATCCGATTAGGTTCTATTTACAAAATCAGGATAAAGATATCAGATCACTAAGAACAACCAAGAAAATCAACACAGATCATACCCAGAACTCTCTTTATTCAGTTATCAGAAAAGGAACTTGTTGTAATACACACTTCTCTCTCTGCCCTGTGTGACATACAACCTGCCTCTAAAGAAGATGTAGAGACAGCAGTTATCCCCTCCAACCGTGCAAACTGATTTTCAAATCAGTTAGCCGTTGGTTTACCCTTCATACAAGCAAAACTACATGTGTGCCTTGCACAATTACATTCATGGGACCAAATTGACCCTTATTACAAAATGAAATGGCTTAAGAGCCTTATGAGACAACAAAAGAAAAGATGATCCTGCACTACAGAGAATGTGCTCCTGCACCATACTCCCCCTGCAGGAAAAACTCAAGTCCCTTGAGTTGCTAACTGCTGAAGTGTCTTCCCATGCTTTAGAATATCGGCTTCACTCATCCAGGTTGCCTCTGAATCAGGAAGATCCTGCCATTTGACCAAGTAGTCTTTGTATACCCCTTTTCTTGTCTTCTTGACAATTTTGGAATCCAAGATGCAGTCCAATTGCAAAGGCTTACTTGGAGGTAAGTCTTTGATCCAGTCTTCATCTTCAATCACAGCATCTGAGCTATCTTCAGCATGTAATGGAGGTCTAAAAGGGAACAGGTCTGCAACATTGAAAATGGGAGAGATACCGAGGCCAGATGGTAATTCTATTTCATATGCATTTGGACCAAATTTATGCACTACCTTACAAGGTCCTATCTTCTTCATCAACAATTTGGTTGGTTGCCCCTTAGGTAATCTTTCCTTTCTGAGGTAGGCCATCACCAAATCTCCTACCTGGAACTGTACCTCCCTTCGCTTCAGATCTGCTCTATCCTTGTACTTGGAGACAGTTTTCTCCAACTGAAGCTTGACCTGATCATGTACTGTTTTCATGGTAGCAGCAAAGTCTTCTCCTAGAGCACTCCTTTTATCCCATCCTTGGAGGTCTTTGAGTTCAAGTGGTCCTCTTGGGTGGAAACCATAAACTATTTCAAAAGGGCTTTTCCCAGTACTTCTGTTTCTTGAGTCATTATAAGCATATTCAGCTTGACTGATCACTAAATCCCATGCTAATCCATGCTGTTTGGTAAGGCATCGCAAAAGGTTTCCCAAGGACCTATTAACAACCTCAGTCTGACCATCAGTCTGGGGATGGTAGGCGGATGAAAAAGACAACTGGGTGCCCAATTTTCTCCATAGGGTCCTCCAAAAATGACCAACAAATTTGGAATCTCTATCAGTAACAATTGATAGGGGTAAACCATGAATTCTGACCACCTCTCTGAAAAAGAGACCAGCAATCTGAGATGCGTCATTTGTGCATTTGCATGGCACAAAATGAGCCATCTTACTGAATCTATCCACAATGACAAAAACACTGTCTACACCCCTTGCTGTCCTGGGAAGACCAAGCACAAAGTCCATACTAATGCTTTCCCAAGGTCTGGTGGGAATGGGCAGTGGTTGGTACAAACCAGCATTAGAAGACATACCCTTAGCCTTTTGACATATGGTACAGCTTGCAACATATCTCCTTACATCTGTCTGTACCTTGGGCCAATAATAGAACCTGGTGACTTGTTCCAAAGTCTTGTCCAACCCAAAATGTCCTCCTAAGGCTCCATTGTGCTTCTCCTTGACGATATTGTCCCTCATTGAACATTTAGGAACACACAACAAACTACCTTTAAATAGGAGCCCTTCTTGCAGCACAAAATCAGAATACTCGCCATGAAAAGTGTTAGCCAAACTTGCACACACTTCATAGGCAGCCTTGAAATCTGCATCATCCTTGTACAACTCCTTCAGACACTCTAGACCCATATGTTCCATTTGTACTTCCTGTATGACCAGTATCCTTCTACTCAAAGCATCTGCCACTTTGTTGGCAACACCTTTCTTATGCTTAATAGTGAAGGTATAGGCCTGCAATTGTTCCATCCACTTAACGTGCCTATGATTCAACTTTTCTTGACTATTTAGGAAGCTAAGAGCATGGTTGTCAGTAAAAACAATGAACTCTTTTGGCAGTAAATAATGTCTCCATTTTTTTAGAGCTTGCACCATTGCATACAACTCTAGGTCATAGGTAGAATACCTCTGTTTGGCCTCATTCAACTTCTCTGAAAAGAATGCTACTGGATGTCCTTCCTGACTAAGAACAGCACCTATAGCCTGTTGGCTTGCATCACATTCCACAACAAATACTTTGTCAAAATCAGGGAGTACCAACGTAGGTAACTCGGCCACTTTCTGTTTCAACAGTTCAAAACTATCATCTGCTTGTTTTGTCCATTGAAATTTACACTTCACTCCACCCTTGATGGTATTGAGAATAGGAGCACTTATGTGACTGAACCCTTTAATGAACTTCCTGTAAAAAGTTGCCAAACCATGAAAACTTCTTACATCTCCTACTGTCTTAGGAGTAGGCCAATTGAGAATAGCCTCAACTTTTGTAGGATCCATTTTCAAACAGCCATTGGAAATCACAAATCCAAGATACACTAGTTCAGTTTTCATAAAATCACATTTATCCAAGTTGATCATCAACTTACTCTCATGCAATTTCTTTAACACCTGTCCAAGATGCTTCACATGCTCTTCTTTGGTCCTGCTGAAAATCAATATGTCATCAAGATAAACAATAACAAATTTTCCAATAAATTCTACAAGTACCTCATTCATCAACCGCATGAAAGTGCTTGGAGCATTACTGAGACCAAATGGCATGACAAGCCACTCGTAGAGACCTTCATTTGTTTTGAAAGCAGTCTTCCATTCATCTCCCTGCCTTATTCTGATCTGGTGATAACCAGATTTCAAATCAATCTTGGAATAGTAACATGAACCACCAAGATAGTCCAACAGATCCTCAATTCTTGGCATAGGGAATCTATACCTTATGGTGATCTTATTGATAGCCCTTGAATCTGTGCATAATCTCCATTTGCCATCTTTCTTAGGAGCAAGTACACTAGGGACTGCACATGGACTAAGACTTTTCCTAATCAAACCTTTCTCCAAAAGTTCTTGAATCTGTCTACCTACTTCTTCATTCTGCTGTGGTGTCAACTTGTAGGCAGCTTTGTTGGGTAATGTGGCTCCAGGAATCAAGTCAATCTGATGACTTATGTCCCTCATAGGTGGTAAGGAGTTAGGAGTATCCTCTACCACAAGATCTTGGTACTTATCCAGTAATTGTTGCACCTCCAATGGGATCTCCTTCTGCTGTTTGCTTTGCTGATTGGATACAGGCTTCATCATCAGTGCATACCCTTGGGTATCCTTCTCCTTCATGAGTTGTAGGAACTCTTTGCCACTCACTAACATGACACTGTTGTCATTGCTCTTCTCTCCAACCTGCTCTGGTAAGGGATCCATCTGAAACTTCTTACCATTCTTGGTGATCATATATGTGTTCTTTTCACCATCATGCAGTGCCTTCACATCATACTGCCAAGGTCGTCCAAGAAGAAGATGACAAGCATCCATAGGAATAATTTCACACAGCACCTTATCCCTATAATCACCTAGTTCAAACTCTACCCAAGTTTGTTCTTCCACCAAATAGTTCTGATTCTTATTCAACCAAGATATTTTGTGAGGATTAAGATGGGGTAATCTTTTCAGTCTACACTTTTCTACCATTTCAGTAGACACTACATTTTCAGTAGAACCTGAATCAACAATGATTTTACAGAGCTTACCATATGCTATTCCTTGGGTTCTGAAGAGATTCTTCCTTTGTGGGGGCTCCTGCTTCAATGGCATCTTCACGAGGGTCCTCTTAATCATCATATTCTCTCCTTCAAGCACTGGTGCAGCACTACCAATTGGTGAGTTTACACTTTGACAATCATCCTCCTGCAATAGTTGGTTCCTTCTCCCACCGTCATGGGAGCTAGACGCCTTCTCAGGGCACTTACTTGCAGTGTGGCCTACTTGATTGCAGTTGTAACATCTTCCAGTGAAGACTCCACGTCCTCTGCCTGCACCACCATCTCGTCCTCTACCATTAGGTCTTCTCCAACCTCTGAAACCACCACCTTTTTGTTCTGTATCAGAACGTGATTCTTGTTGACTAGAACTTTCACCTTTGTTTGGCTGTCCTCTGCCAAAATTACCTCTTCCCCTATTGTTCCTGCCACCTCTTCCTCTGTTATTTTGATCACTTCTCCTTTTCAGTTTATCCTCTGCCCTAGAGGCTAACTGAAAACATTCATCCACAGTCTTGGGAACCACCATACTGAACTCATCCTGTATATTGTACCTCAGTCCATCCAGGTATCTGGCCACCATCTCTTTTTCTTCTTCTCTGTGATTGGCTCTCATGCTCAATCTGTGAAATTCTTCAGTGTATGTAGCCACGTCCATATCTTTCTGCCTAAGATGATTAAACTTTCTGATAGTCTGCAGATCATAATCACATGGTAGAAATTTGGCTCTCAGCATGGCCACCATTCGGCTCCACTTGGTGATTGGACTCTTTCCAACCTTCTCCCTTTCACATTGAGTGTAGTTCCACCAAACCAATGCAGAACCTCTCAGTCTGGTCTTTGCAAACTTTACTTTCTTACTGTCACTATACTCTTTGAAGTCAAAGTAATTACTTATGGCTTCAATCCAGTCCACAAGAGTATCTCCATCCAGTTTCCCATTGAACGTGGGAACATCCAGTTTCGGATCACCACTATCTCCATGACCCTTGAGTGCATTCAGAAATGCCTTTTGATCAGCAGTCATACCTTCTCCTTGAGGATTCTCCCCAGTTTCTCCCTCTTCATTCTCCTCTGACTCAGAAGTGCTTCCATCCTTCTCTTTGGATCTCTCTTCCTTCAGTCTCTCTTCGAGCATTGCTTCCACCATCTTCTGGATGGCTGCTTTACTCATCGTCTTGGGAGGCATTGTGCTAGCCTCTGTTTCTATCTCCAATTCTTCGTCTGACATACACGGCTGTGATTCAGAATATTGGCTCTGATACCAATTTGATGCAGAGTGCCCGGCAGAAGCGGATGATGATTTGACTATATCTTCTCTATCGGCAAGAGGTATCCCAATGTCTCTCCGAAGCCAAGAATGACTTCTCTATCGGTGAGACATGAACTATCGGCCAGGTCTTATTGTTATATCCCGATGGCTAAGTTCTCACCGATAAACTCCGTGACGGTTAGTTGCCTATCGGCAACACCTCATACTATCGGACCACGATAAAATTCCTTCGGCCAGACTTCTTCCTTTGTCACACCGATGACCACTCTTTGTCGGCCAGACTTCTTCCTTCGGTGAAGCTTCTTTCACCTACACCGACGCTTTGTCTCTCGCCGATATCGTCAGGCCCATCGGCCAGACCTCCTGCTTCGGTAAGACTCCGGTTCGTAGTCCCGATGGTTCATCTCACTCCGACGAGTCCTTTGTCGCTGAGACTTCTCGAACTCCTTCCGATGAACTTCTATCGGTGGGACTCTAACGGTCGCCGTGACTTCTTCGGCTGCCCCCGACAAGGTTCCTCACGCCGATACTCTTTATCGGCAACACTCTGAGGATGTCTCACCGATCGGTGAAACTTTATACCGTCGGCTAGGTATATTTTCCTTAGCCCGATATCGTTTCTCTCACCGATGCAAACACAAGGTATGTGTCTCCGGCACTATACCAATCTTCGGCAAGACGGAGAGCCTTTCACGCCGATGGATCTCCAACCGTTCAGAGGCGCCGAACCAGAATTCCCTTCGACAGAACAATGGAATTTCGCCGTTTCATTTATCAAACCCTCGATCACTTGTAGCAATCTGATCCCACATCAAAACTATCCAATTTCACTCCGATTTCCCGACTAGCCACATGATGATGTCTAGTCGAACTTGACTGAGTTCGCTGGCTTCCTGGGTAAGAATTCAACAACAACAAACGTGAGAAATCTTTCCCCCATCCCACTGTTACTATACAGGGCTTCAGTGGATAGAGGAAAGGGCCTCCATGTATGAATCAAAACCCTACTCCTGGGTTACGAACCAGCCACTGTGGAACCGTGGGTTTTACACCGTCTGCACACTACAGAGTCACTATGGATTGACGGATAGCATCCGATTAGGTTCTATTTACAAAATCAGGATAAAGATATCAGATCACTAAGAACAACCAAGAAAATCAACACAGATCATACCCAGAACTCTCTTTATTCAGTTATCAGAAAAGGAACTTGTTGTAATACACACTTCTCTCTCTGCCCTGTGTGACATACAACCTGCCTCTAAAGAAGATGTAGAGACAGCAGTTATCCCCTCCAACCGTGCAAACTGATTTTCAAATCAGTTAGCCGTTGGTTTACCCTTCATACAAGCAAAACTACATGTGTGCCTTGCACAATTACATTCATGGGACCAAATTGACCCTTATTACAAAATGAAATGGCTTAAGAGCCTTATGAGACAACAAAAGAAAAGATGATCCTGCACTACAGAGAATGTGCTCCTGCACCAAATATATACATGCATGAGATCTATCAAGACAAGTATGATAAATCAAAAGTCCAAATACAATTGCATGATGGATCTTCTCGCCAAACCATGGGTTCGCTTACCCTTTCTATCTAGGTTGGACCAAAAACCCTGGATGTTCCTTTTTCCATCATCCCTACCTCAGACCAATTTAATGTGAAGTTGGTCCATCCATGGCTCTCTTCCATGAGAGCAGTCCCCTCTATGATTCATCTAAAATTCCCTCACAATGGTCAGGTTCACACTATATATCATAGAAGGTTCAATCCACCCATGTTACAAGGTAATTTCTCCTTGGATTACTTTTGGCCGATCTTGACTAAGACATTGCGATCATGCAATGATTTCCTATTTATTTCATATTAGAAGTTCAAATAAAATCACATAACTTAGTTGTCCGTCAGTTCCTCCTCCTCAACCCCACTAGCTGCTACCCCTATGGTCCCTTGATATCTAGTGGATGTCTCTATCCCTACTCCCGCCCTACAGGTAGAGAAGGGAAGACAACCTGAATTAAGTAACCTTACCCATCCTTGAGCATCTAGGATATACACAAAAGTCCCACCTCCAATGTCTTACCTAGGACCTAGAGGTACATGACTGGTACAATCCAAACCTCCCCAACCTTTAGTGATTGCTCCTATTCCTCCTACCTCTCTAGGGACTTTAGGAAAGCAACTCATGTTGAGAGACCCCTCCCCTTCAATCTTTCAATATTTAGTGGTGGCCTCTATTCCTCCAGCCCCTTTGGTGGCTCAAGGAAGGAAACTCATATTGAGAGACCCTCCTCTGATAGTACCCCAACCTTCAATGGCTCCTTCAGTTCCTCCTCCCACTCCTAGAGTGATGGAAGAAAAGTAACCTATGTTGGGAGACTTGCTAGTTCTTCCTACTGATGCTTTGACTCACACTTAATGTAATCAACTTGTGAGAGATTGCAGGCATCACTAATGTGTTATAGATTGTGAGCATGTAGCAGGAGATGAACCCCTTTCCACACATCCTTCTCTTATGCGATTGGCCCTACATTTAGTTTCACCTTCTTAGTTTTCTGCTCCTCCTCCACATTATTCCTTTTCCTCACCTACACCTATCTCTCCACTAATTGAGCATGATGAATGCAATCCTTATGAGGTTCAAGTAGTCATTGCTCCCTCTTGTTGATTTGTAAAATGTGTACACTAGCATTTTACACTTAGTTTAGCTCCTAGGTTGGACCTATGTTATTGCCTTTGTTAATTAGGACTTATTGTAAGCCCTTTTTGAGCTCTATACAATGAATAATCATGATCCCAACAAGTAACCCCAACTTAATCAACTTAGGACTGGACTAAGCCCTCGTTAAAAGACATTTTGTGAAGTTTGTGGACCAAAGGCCTAGGGCGCCTGAGCGCCTTGGTCCCACTTTGTGATGTCAGCTTGGAACACTCCTCTAGTTTGTATTTTTCAGCCTAAAGTTGTTTTAAGTATCGTGATTGAGAGAGAATGCATATTCAAGTGTATTTTGTAGTTTATTTTACACCTATTATGGAGTAAAAAGTGGACACATGCCTTTTTACCTCCTTGTTTAGCTCCTAGGTCCTTGTGATTACATTATACATTCCAAATATTCATCCCGATGCAAAATCCCCCAAAACTAATGCAAATTAGGAACAAGGGGCCCATATTCTACCTTACCCCAGACCAAAAAGATGACTTGCGACTTGGGCACCCGCACCCAAGTCCTCCCTGATTGTTCAGGGCAAAATTAAATATATGTTGGCATAAGACCTTTAAAAGGGTTTTTGCTTGTCGACTCTTTTGGTTAATTTAACGAATGTTAGTGGGAAATCATATATAAGTGTGTTTTTTAATTCATTATGAACCTAGATAGAGGTAACCAACTTGAAGCATTAGAGTAAAGAGAATTCAAAGCATTAATTGTGATTCTAGAGTAGATTTGTATTGTCATTATGTGTTGTTGCAGGTTTTGAAGTTATCATCTATCTCTCCTTACGAGTTGAAGAGCATTCATCCTCCTAAGGTTTCATCACATAGGTGATATCATTTTGTTCATCATCATTTGATTTCATCTCATTGATTTGTGTTTAGCCTTTTCCCTACAAGGGCACACTCTCTTTATCAAATAGCAGTGTTGGGAAGCTTGACTGCCATCCTGGGATTTGACTGAGGAAAGTCCCTAAACACCATAACCCCCTAACCCTTTTTCTTCTTATGTGCAGGTTATGGTGTGAGATCTAGAAAAGTGAAGACATAGGAAGACTGAGTAAGGATAAGGGTTTCAAGATCTGACAACATTTTAGGAATATTCCTATGTGCCATACTTGGGCACTTGCGAGACGGTCCTTCTATCTAAACAAACTTCAGATCTAGCATCAGGAAAGTCTCTGTAACATTTCTTCAGTTTGTAGCTTTTCAAGATTCTGACTTCCAGGACTTGGGCACCCTTGAAATACTCCTCTGACATTGTAGCTTTCGGGACACAGGTTCTGATATCTTGTTGATCACTCTTGTGAAATTGGTTTCTAATTATCTATTGTATATCTCTTGTTATGATCATATCTTTCTAGAACTAAGGTTTTTTATATCATTGACCTAGGGTTTGGTAAAAAGGCTTGATTAAATCAGATCTTTCCATAGCATTCTTGAGTACAAGATTTGTTGCTGAGTCCACCTCCATTTGGTAGTGATTTGGCTCAGTCTTGTCCTTGAATGTTATTATAAAAGAGGGTTTGATCTAGTGTGCATGCTATTCTTCTTTATTTTCTCTTTCATACTTAACATTTTGGTGAACCCGACATGAATTTAGATCTTGCATTGATTCATAGCATACTTATCATTATTCATTGGAAGATTTTGCATAATCTTGAAAAAATTAAGAATTCTAAGCTAGAAAAGACATAGTTTTGCATTGTTTTCATTACATATGAGAGAAAGATATAAGTTTCTGATTTTTAAATCAAATCTGATTCATATTATAGTATACAATCATTTCATTGTGTTGTACCTTGCATTTGAAGATCTCATTTTCTAGGATTTTGTTGAAAAGTCGCATCTTTACTAAAACCTAGTCAACTTCAAAAGCTGGAGTTTGTAGTCAAAATATTATAAGCATTCATTCAAATCTGATTTTGCATTGAAGTGTTGCATTATTTTCCATCTTTCATTTCAAAAATCACAACTTTTGCAATTACATATTGTGTATTTCAACATTAAGAATTTTAGCATCTTTATCACACTTCTTTGTACAAAATCTTAAAATTATTTACATTGCCTTTTTGTGTAGCACTCTTCACACCTTTCTCACTTTGTTTGTAGTGAAATTAGTGTGTTTTTTATTTTCAAAAACTTGATTTCCTCAAACTAGTGCCTTGGTGTGCAATGGTCTAACATACATGGCATCTAATCAAAACATGGGTGGTGTGGCTCCTCCCCGATCTAATAAGAAAAGGAAGGCTCTTGAACCCATCATATCATTCACACCACATGAAGTCACAATTAGAGATATTGATGGCTCTATTTACATTATAACACGAATAAGTGGAAATCCTACAAGAGTGCTTCTTATTGATCCTAATTGTTTGGAAAATGTGATAATCGAAGAATTCTTATTCATGCATGATTTGGCACAAGACACTTACAATCCAATGGATATAATGATTAAGGCACATAACGGTTACTTCCTTCCAGTAACTGGAAAGTGGTGGAAAATGTTGGAAATATACAACCATAGAGACAAATTCCTCATAACCCAATAAGAGATTTAATATGCAGCAAACCAGAAATCCACATGCAAAAGAAATAGACAATAATACATGTATACACCTAAAAATGACACTATTCAATCTAAATAAATATTCTTAATCTTTATTCCATTTTAATTCTTCTATCAATAAATAAATAAACAAATTTATTTATTTGATTCATATTCCTCTAAATTAATTAAATATCAAATTATTTAATTACCTCTTCTAAAGTCCAAATTAAATAAAATCCTTTATTTAATTAATTCTTCCAAACAATTAAATAATTCCTAATTATTTAATTAAATCAAATCATTCTTCCAAATTTAAATAAATAAATCAAATTTATTTAAATCCTCTCAATCTCTAAAAATAAAATATAATCAAATATTTTATTTATTCTTCCAAATCATGCACAAACAATTAAATAAATTTATTTATTTAATTTGCTTTCTTATCTTCTAATTCTTCCAACAAATTAAATAATACAGATTATTTAATTAGTTCTTCCAAATTTAGTCTAAATTAAATAATATCAATTATTTATTTGTTTCTTCCAATAATATCTTCTCTAAATCTAAATAAATCAAATATTTATTTAAGTTGTCTATTTCTTCTAAATTGAGTTATCTCTAAATATAATTCAATCCTTGTGCACATGCAATTGAATATTCTAAATATTTAATTGAGCTAAAATATCTTCTCATCCTCATGCAATTTCTATTCTCTAGTTCTATTCTCTTAACTGATTGATGTATTCTTTTAATTGATTTATCTCTTCAGTTAACTCATTCTTCTATTTTATTAATTCCTCTCATACAAAATATAGCAAGACACATGTCTTCTTCTTATTCGTGCACATTCCTCAACCGTTCTATACCATTGATCTTCTCATTCCTTCTATACCGTTGATCTTCTCTTTCACAAGTCTATAAATTGAACCCTCTTCCTCCATTTCATTCATCCAAGCTTTAAGTATTGTTACTCTCCAGGAATTACAGCGCGCCTTTGGCACCAATTCCTTCATTGCTTGTGATCAAACTCGTTACTACACACTACTATCATTGTTATGAAGCTCATCTCCATGGCGAAACTATCATAGCCATTCTCCATTGACAATCTTGGAATAGCAAGGAAGTGCACTCTCTGAGGGCCTTATTCATACATGCAAGATCAATTGAGATAGGAAACCAATGGAAGCTATGAAGCTTTGAGGTTTGCAAAGGTTTTTAAAGTTCTTTTGTTTGATTGATCTCTTTGTTTTTGTATTTCGTCAAGTTTTGGATATTTTGATATTTATATATTGATTATTCATTTTAGATCCAATTTTCCCTTAACATTTTTGGCACCCACCATGGGGCCTAGCCCCAATTTAACCCAAAAACTAAGTTTTTTGTGTTTTAGAAAGCTATACACAGGAAGAAATTGCCCATCTGACACATCCTAACACGCATCTGCTCTCTGTTCTGGCACATACATTCCTTCAGCGCTTATAGTTTCTAATCTAGTGCACTTATTGTCTGTTCTAGTGCATACATTATTTTGGCGCACGCAGACTCTGTTCCGGTGCACGCAGACTCTGTTCCGGTGCATCTATCCTATGATACGATGCACCTGTCTAATCAGCGCTTATATATTGTTTTCCTGTGCTTTTGACCTCTGTCTTCACACATATTTACTGAGGCACTTCTGAGCTCTATTTCTTTGCATTCAAGCTCTAAAGCTGCGCATCTAAACTAGGCAGTGATTTTTAGGGTTTCCTTGAAGTTTTCGCTAATGTTAACACTTTTTTTTCCAAGAACACTCTTGATTTGTTTTGTAGGCTAGGTACTAGTTTAGAATCATATAGTTGTACTTGTTAACTCACACTACAATTTATAACGGGAAAGTAAATGGATGCCCATGCAAATCTCACATAGTTTTAACTAGGAAGGCGGTAATTGAATCATTGCTATCTTGCATATCATTGAATCATTGCTATATTGCTATCCTTCAAAGTTAACAACTCATTGCTATTTGGATAAAATTGAACCATTGCTATCTTGTTATCACTTCAAAGTTAACAACTCATTGCTATCTAGGTAAGATCGAACACATCATTGCTATCTTGGTAAAATTGAACCATTGCTATCTTGTTATCACTTCAAAGTTAACAAATTTATGTGCTTGCCCAAGTAGATAGCTCATCTAGTTTTTCTCATTTTAACTAGGGGAAAAGAACCACTGTCTTTTGTGTTTTGGGAATGATACCAGGCCTATGCTCTCCCCTATCTTGGGTGACCAAAATGCCAGACATATCATTTTCGCATGTGTTTTTCCTTTAGAGGGGCCTGCTCTTGGATACCATTCATCTAAGTAGGAACGGCCCTAAGTGGTAATAGGCTAGACACCAAGCCCTATCAAGCCACTATAAATAAATTGTGTTTGGAGTGAAAGCTTCAAACAACGAGTGTAGTTGTGTTATACATACAGCCAACCTCCCCCAAAATCCTCCAAGGCGTAACCCTTGCAGGCTGGGAGACTCCATCACAGAGAGTAGTGCTGCCGCATGTATAACCACTCAAACGATTGCCTTTATTACTCATCCTTTGTTCTTAGTGGCCAAAAACCCCTATAATCCAGTGCAGGGAAGGGCAATTATCATCTCTTGAAGATGCTTCACTAGAGATAGTGAGAATTTTGTTTTATACTACCCTTTGAAACCTAGGATTTGTACTTGCTTTCTTTTAGTCGAAAAGAGTAAAAAAAATTTACAAAAAAATAATAAAACATGAAAACATTCTTTTGTGTTTGTTGTGTCTTCTTGCCATAGTTAAAGAAAATCAGATCAAAAAGAACATCTTGCAACCAAGAAACCAAAAAACACCAAAAAACATGTTGAACTTTGCAAAAACATTCAAAAAGACCAGAGCTGCGCACTTATCTTATGAAACTACGCTTTTATTTCAACCTACTATGCATTTGCTGTGACTTCCTGTACATGTATCACCTGTTACTGCGCATTTTCTTTTTACCAGTACAATGCATTTACAATGACTTGTTGCGCATTTGTCCTCTATTTCTGTGCTTCTATCCCTACACATGCGTGACAGTGAGTATTTCCACACCTTTTGAGAGAAACTTTTCAACCTTTCTGAGTACCCACTTTAGTCTTGTGTCAGTTTCTAAAGAGATGACGACCAAATTAGAAGAACTGGCTCAAGAACTCAAGTACCTGAAGTTGCAAGTACACTTAGACACCTCCCCCCAAGGTCGTATAGCAATTGCTCAAGAAATCCAAGCCATACAACAATAATTTGCAATCCTACAAGCTGAACAAGCCAGTACTAGCTACACCATGCCCCAAAGTCATACATTCTTGTCCCATCTTAATGATACTCTTGACAAGGCAAACACTACTCCTAGAACCCATAGCCCAAAGCATACTAATCCTACTCTGAGCTCAAAACCACCATTGAATTCCCCAAGCTCTAATATGACAAATAAAAAGTCCTCAGATGATTTTTGGGAAAGATATGCAGCACAAAAAAAGCTATGGAGAATTCCAAATTCCACTCATCCATTACCTCATTCATCTACCCAAACACCTACAAAGGATGTGATCCAAGGATTACCAGTAGAGAGTCAACCATGTCCCCAAATACTAGTCCTTGACCTTATCAAAGAGCCTTCAAACATGTCCATTGCATCAACCTCGTCGTGTAATCAACCACCCGTCGAGCCTGTTGAAAAATCTCCTACCAGGAACCAAAGTCAAGGTCCATCATACCTTCATATTGTTGACCAAAATCCTATCCAAGAGACCTCTACCTCCACTTCCATTCAAACAACCCAAGAGTTATGTCAAGAGCACACTTTAGAACATATGGAAACATTTGACCTTTGTCTAAATCAAGATCAAACCACCCCCATCTAGCCCATGCATAACCTTTATCATTTTTATGATCCTATACCTATACATGAGGAAGAAATCCAATTTCAAACCATTCATAACCTATATCTCATTTATGATCAAGATACTACCTTTGATGAAGAAGCTATCCATGAGTAACTTGATCTGATACATGAGCAAGGGATCCAATTCCAACCTCTCCATAACCTCTATCCTTTTGGTGATCAAGATATTGTCATTGATGAAGAACCTATACAAGAGCACCTTAATTCCATCATGCTAAATCCTATCTATGATCAAAATCCCATCTACAATGAAGAGCCTATCTATGATCAAACGAACCATGATGATCCTCTTAGCCCACTTTATGCACTCCATGGTCCTGAGCTTATAACCCCATTTGAGTTTATCCATGATCCAACTACTTCCACTTCCCTTGATGAGACATTGGCCTCCCAAGTGAGCATAGAAGATCAAACCAATAATAATCCTCGGTCATCCATTATCGACCATGTTGCAAATCCCCCACCGTATATCCTTGGTCTTACCACCTTCATTCATGAGTGTTCCTTCTTAGAACACCAGCAACCATTATCCTCTATCTCATCATCTCCATCCAATAAAGAACTTGTGTCTAGTGTTCCACCTACACATAATCCCGCTATCCACCGCTTACTCCAACATATGAACTATCAAGGTAAAGGCTTAGGCCTTCGTGAACAAGGTATTTTGGAGCCTATCCATGTCAATATTCCTCCTCCTTCATATGGCCTTGGATACACACCCCAAGGTGAACAATCTCAAGATGTTGGTACTTCCTCCATACCCTCTAAATCCACCACTTTCCATCGCAAACCCTACCATATCCCTAAAACATGTGTCACCATTCCACCTCCATCATCCTAAACATCCCAAAAGCATGTGACCATACACCTTCCACCATCCAATCTACCTCCGCTACTTCCAACTCCTAACATCTCTCCATGCATTTTACCACCACTTCTTCCAATGCCTTATCCATCTACCAATAAATCCTCTAACAATCCCAATCATGACCAACAGATGCACATGTTGTCTAAACAAAGAACTTCCACCCACTCCACTTCCACCATCTTAAGAGAATTCACCAACAAAATTTTGGATGCCTCTACCTATAAAGTCAAAAATCCTAAGAGTCCTCATGACCTAGGATACAAAAGCCAAGAATCAAAGAAGCATCCTTCTCAAGAGATGTATACACCCACACACCTATATGCCAAACTAAAAAAGGTTTGGGTCCGCATCCATCAAATGATTACCTCTAAAGCTACACCAAAGCTGCATACACCCCAGCCCATACCTTCATAGGTAAGAAAAAAGCCCTCAAGGTACATGAGGCATCTAGCTCTCAAGAATCTCAACCATCCACTTTTTCGCTTTCCATCCAAAAGTCTCAAATTCTTCCATCCCACATGACAAGAAAAGCACAGAAAAATACTCAGTCTATGTGGATCCCTACATGCCTAAGTCATTCATCCACAAGCAAAAGTCTCTGTTGCTTCCTACACTACTTTCCCATTACCAAATTTAATGTTTATCATGGTATGTGCAACCATTGGTCATGATTCCCTTCCATCCCACAACATTTCCATATACCTCCATCTCCCCTTCCTTCCACTTTTATCCTACATATCTTCATCATCCTATTCCTATGGTCCATGCTTTTTCATAGACTTTTCATCCATCCTTGCATAAGTCCTCTATCTTTTGCATCATCATCCACTGTTGCACCCTCCATGATCCAATATCTACCCTTATCCATCTCACTTTTATGCAATCCCCTACCAACATCTATGAGAACACTTGACATGGTCAATATGATAGCATCCATCTAGCAAGACTATCACCTTTTAAGGAACTAGATACTTGAGTCTTTGCCTTTCATTTTCGCCTTCTCCTATTCAAAAAAAAATTCAAAAGAGTAAAGAAAAATCCCTTCGTCCAATGGTGAAAATCTTGCAAACAGGCACCTTGGATAAGTACCATGATGAAAACCTAGCAAATAGGCATCATGTGTAAGTTGATCTTCTACATCACCTACACTTGGGGGTACCTTGTCTCATAGGCATATCACTCTTCTCCTATCAATTCCCTTCCATACCACTTCCTATCCTATCCTTCTATCCATTACATACCTATCATTTGAATCCATCCATCCTAATCTTCCCTTCCTCTATTTCCTTTTGATCTTGATAAAGATTGGGGGCACAATGTTGACAAATGTTTTAGATGTCTCTTGACATACCTTATCCCTCCAAACCACACCAATCCTTCATTATCCTCTCATCCTCCTGTCGTCATAAGCATTGTCATGAAAAATCTTAAGTATTCTACCTACAATGGGGCATGTTATTCTTATGCGACATAGTCCTTGGAGATCGCATCCTTGTTTCCTTCTACCTAACCATTTGTATCCACTTTAACCCATACATCTACCTATGTGTGGTGTTTCCTTGTCATCAATATCATCAATTCCATATCTGATCCATATTTGTTCCATATCTGATCCATATCTATCCCATATCTGTTCTATATCTGATTCATATCTGTTCTATATCTAATCCATATCTGTTATATATCTAATCTATATCTCTTCCATATCGTGTCTCATCCAATCCATATCCTAGCTCCATCAAGGTAAATCCCAAACTACGTTGCCTCTGCGTTGTCATGTAGGCAAGGCCATTATCAATGCACCCCCGAGGCTTCCCTTCCATCTCATATCTTGTCGTCTATCCTCTTGTCCATCCACGGTCTAGGTCCCTGAACTACGTTGCCTCTACATTGTCACATAGGCAAGGCCATTTAGCAATGTGCCCCCACGACACTAGGTCAATCCCTTAGGGTCCGTCTCACCAATAAGGATTGTGGAACCTTTCACAAGGCAAGCAAGTGCAAGCAAAACCTGCTTTCAAGTAGAAATTTTGATGCAAGACATCAACCTATCCAAAGCAAAGAAAACAAGTACCTACGCACTCAAACTAATTCTATCTAAATTATGGCAAGAAAAACACATCTAAAGTACAAGAATGTTTTGTGTTTTATGATCAGGTTAACTTACAGAGTCTTGATTTTTGTTATTATGTCTTCCTATGCTACTCGAGGATGTTAAAAACTAGAGATGATATGATGGGGGCATAATCATTTCTTTGTTTGTTGTTTGTGGATTAAACTTTAGTAATGTGAAGCCTTATCTAAAGACATGATTGGCAAAAGATCATCGAGGACATCAAAGGTATAACATGAAAGGGGGCAATCCTTGTCTGTTGATACACAAGATATACTTAGGTCATCTCAGTTCAATTATACCTCGATGCTTGTATTAACTTGCTAAATCAAAATCCATGTAAGTGATGCTCAGGTCATCTCGATTCAATTATACCTAGATGCTTGTATTTTCTTACAACATTTCAAAAAAGCCCAATGATGAAATAAGCACTTCAAAATACTTGCAATATCAAGATGTCAAAAAACCACTCACATCCACAAAGCATCCATATCCCATACAATAAAAGATCCAAACTACAGAGTATCAATGTTTACAAATAAAAGCTTGTGATTCCTTCTGTTGAGTCATTCTTCTGTCAAATCAACTTTTCATCTATCATTATATCTCTCATCAACAATTCTAGCTGTCAATCTGAGCAATGATCCAAATGCAAGTTCACCCTTAATCCATACCAATCAAGTCAAGTCAATATTGTCAAATGATCCAATCACAATCAGTGGTCTTGATCCTTGTCTGGTCGTAAACCAACTCGATCAGTTAATCAATCAATTGTCTTATCCAGGATGTTGCATTGTCAAAATCAGACCAATACACGTGTCTTACATGACATGTTTCATTTCTTGAAACCAGACACTATCCTTCATGTCGCTCTAGGGAGCCATTGTTCCCCGCCATGACAACATGCCTACCGTGTTGATCTAGGGATATATCATTCCCCGCCATGACAACACTGTCATATATCGTTATCAATATATCATTGGTTTACCACTTGACAGGGGCAATACCTTGTTTGTTCTTGTATCATTTGTGCATACTTACTTTCTTGTGTGTTATCATTCTATCCTGCATAGCGTATCATTTAGCTCTTTCTTCACCGTCTTCTTTGTGAGATTGTCCATCTCACATCCCTTCTGCCTTCTTCTCGTCCAATCTCTCAAGGGGGCATCCTGTCGTTAAACCTGTACCAGGGGAAAACTGGGGCATGTATCATTATAGACAATCTTATTCTTTGAAGCAACGTCGTAAACTACATTGCATCAAAGAGGGCAAAATGTATACACCTAAAAATGACACGATTCAGTCTAAATAAATATTCTTAATCTTTATTCCATTCTAATTCTTCTATCAATAAAGAAATAAACAAATTTATTTATTTGATTCATATTCCTCTAAATTAATTAAATATCAAATTATTAATTACATCTTCTAAAGTAAAAATTAAATAAAATCTTTTATTTAATTAAATTCTTCCAAACAATTAAATAATTCCTAATTATTTAATTAAATCAAATCATTCTTCCAAATTTAAATATATCAATCAAATTTATTTAAATCCTCTCAATCTCTAAAAATAAAATATAATCAAATATTTTATTTATTCTTCCAAATCATGCACAAAGAATTAAATAAATTTATTTATTTAATTTGCTTTCTTATCTTCTAATTCTTCCAACAAATTAAATAATACAAATTATTTAATTAGTTCTTCCAAATTCATTCTAAATTAAATAATATCAATTATTTTTTTGCTTCTTCCAATAATATCTTCTCTAAATCTAAATAAATCAAATATTTATTTAAGTTGTCTATTTCTTCTAAATTGAGTTGTCTCTAAATATAATTCAATCCTTGTGCACATGCAATTGAATATTCTAAATATTTAATTGAGCTAAAATATCTTCTCATCCTCATGCAATTTCTATTCTCTAGTTCTATTCTCTTAACTGATTGATCTATGTTTTTAATTGATTTATCTCTTCAGTTAACTCATTCTTCTATTTTATTAATTCCTCTCATGCAAAATATAGCAAGACACATGTCTTCTTCTTATTCACGCACATTCCTCATTCGTTCTATACCATTGATCTTCTCTTTCACAAGTCTATAAATTGAACCCTCTTCCTCCATTTCATTCATCCAATATTTAAGTATTGTTACTCTGCAGAAATTACAGCGTGCCTTTGACACCAATTCCTTCATTGCTTGTGATCAAACTCGTTACTACACACTACTATCATTGTTATGAAGCTCATCTTCATGGTGAAACTATCATAGTCGTTCTCCATTGACAATTCTGGAATAGCAAGGAAGTGCACTCTCTGAGGGCCTTATTCATACATGCAAGATCAATTGAGATAGGTAACCAATGGAAGCTATGAAGCTTTGAGGTTTGCAAAGGTTTTTTAATTTCTTTTGTTTGATTGATCTCTTTGTTTCTGTATTTCATTGAGTTTTGAGTATTTTGATATTTATATATTGATTATTCATTTTAGATCCAATTTTCCCTTAACAATACCATCAATGGTGACACAAGATATACCCTAGGAAACCCTCATAGAGGGAAAAACCCAACCTCTAAAAGAATGCATCTCTCATGTATTATTCAGCAATAAAAAACAAATACATATGCAGAGATCACCTCTGAAACATCAAGCTCTCTTTACTTGCAATCCATGTGAACCAACATGTAACCATACATCCCATGCCATGATTCAAACCCTCACACAGTCAACCTGCAAGAGAAGCTACAATCTGGCAAACAAGTCAAAATGGCTAACCTCTTCTCTACAACTACCCTTGTGTTTGCTTTTATAGACATAAGCTCACACAAATACAACATGTGGTATTGTAATACCATTTTCCCCAATACCATGTGTCTATAAAACCATTGACCCCACATTTGATTATTGGTACTAAATCTTCCCAATTAATAAAATAATTACAAATAATGTAATTAACCCAATGTTACATACAACGATTACAAGTGGCATCCAAATAATTATCCAATGTGACTAAACACATCACATGATGCACCACAAATAAATATTTATTTTACATAATAAAATAATACCAATGTTATGCAAGGTGTACAACACACCTGCTTGAACATTCTCCCACTTATTATATACATTGGATAAGGGATCAACATGTAAACTCAAAACATCAAGGGAAACCATCATGTGTGCCCAACATGTACCATATAACCATCCATGTGCTCCATGTGCTCCAAGATACCTGCAACAATAATCAAGGTGTCCACCATCTCAAACAAGAATCTCCTCCTCCTCCATCTAGCCTCATGAAGAATAAGATCCTCCAAATATATGCCACACTAAACTTTCACATAGAAGCAAGAAACCTGCATCAACTAATATCCAAACACAAGCACCAAATCCAATGGTAACAAATAGGCTCGAATAGCTGAAAAGAAATGATCATAGCTGAAATAGCAACCACTGTTGCAAGTATGTGCCTAATCGGTGTTGTCTTTGATGTCAACATATCCTTGTTGTCATTGGTGTCAACTGTACCTCATTCTATTACTTGTTTAGAAGACTTGTATGTTGAGGATATTGAGAAAATTAGCCTGTCTAGAAGAAACAAGTGAGTTACAGAGAAGTGCAGTACAGACAATGAGTTGTATGTTGAAGATAGTTCGGTAAAATGCTCCGCATTTACTTATGCTTGAAGATTGTGGTCTGTGGATTGGAAGTAAGTTAGAGGTATGCCTAAGGATGTTACATTCTAGGTTTGAGCCCTCCACATGAAGATCTGAGTGAGTTGTGTTCACTAGAGTAAAACCTACTTTTTCTGTAAGTTCAGTTGGGATAGGGAGAAAGTATTCTGCTCCTCATTTCTCTGCAATACAGTATTTTACTCTATGGTTCTAGAAGGAAGTTTGGGATGTTGATAAGTGCCTACAGTTGCAATGGTTCATGGTTTGGTGGTCCACAAGCTATCTTTCATTTATGATAGTTGAAGACTGTAAAGTTCATGTGTTCCAGTATGAAGATTCTTATGGGTAAAGTGGTTAAAAGTTGTGCGGTTGCTCCTAATGATTATAACATGCTTGTGGATGTCTCCTGATCATGTTCCTATATGGAATTTGGTCTGCATTAAGCAATTGAGATTGTGTTTGAAGATTGTTCCCATATATTGTAGCGTGCAACCAATCTTAGTCAACTTGGTTAATCCCAGTGATTGCAGAGATCTCTTGAAGATTGTGGAAGCATGTTGAAGTGTGGAAGATCATGTTTGAGGCCCAGCTAAGCCATGGCATGGGCCGCGTATAACTTTACTTCATCCCCTTTCCATAATGTTGTAATAGGCCAAGACCTATTTGTAAATGTTTGTAATGCCAACCTTTGAGATTGTTCCAATGGTTGATAATTGTGATGCTGACCTTGATGATCTTTCCAAGGTTGTTGTAGTGTATAAATATTTGTAGTTGAGTCATGAAAAGTTGTCCATGAGTAGAAATGATAAGATATTAAGAAAGGTCCAAAAAGGTAGAGTAGAGAAGAGACAGAGGAAAGAAGAGGAGGAACAGAGCAGAGGAATTATTTTACTTCAATCACAAATATAGAAAGGTGTTGATCATGGTAGTGAGCCTGGCAGTAAGCCGCTAGTAGGGTTTAACAGCCCTCAGGGTTTAACAACCCTTATTGTAATCTTGGTAGGTTCAGGGTTGAGGTAGTGAGCTTGCTAGACCTAGTTGTTCTTCATAGAAATGAGCCAGTATGTTTAGGCCCATGGAGTGACCAAGCCTAAACATCATTTTTTCAAGATTACAATATATATTGAGAGCTAATCCTCTCTATGGTTTTTCCCCACCTTGGGGTTTTTCACGTAAAATCTTGTCTCTTATGTTTTATGTTGTATATGTGGTTAAGTTTTTGATTTCATGCACTCATTGTTAAACCATAGTAATTGTGGATAAGTGATGAGTGTTTAATTACAGAAAGTGTTTTAGTTTTTGGGACAACTGATTCACCCCCCCTCTCAGTTGTCTGGCGCATATCAACAATTGATATTAGAGCCAAGTTCCTCTAAAGAAAGTTTGACAGCTTGAGGAAGATATAAAATGTCTTACAAGAAGGAAGTGTCACATTTTCATGGAACAAATTATGTTCTTTGGAAGGCTCAGATGAAAGGCCATCTTCTTTGTCTTGGTTACAAAGTATGGAAAGTTGTAGAAATAGAATACACCATACCCCAAAATGGTCTGATGACTGAAGATGAAGTCAAAGAATATGAGATAGATGTCAAGGAAAAGGATGCTCTGCTAAGCTCATTAACTGACTCAATATTGATGAAAGTTGTGAATCTTGAAACCACAAATAAGGTATGGGAAAAGTTGAAAAATCTGTATGAAGGGGATGATTCTGTGAAGGAAGCCAAGTTACAAAGTCTGAAAGTGAAATATGAAAGTTTGAAGATAAATGATGATGAAAACATATCATCCTTTATGCAAAGAGTTAATGAACTTGTTACAAGGATAAAAGCCATAGGCAAAACTCTCGACAAAAAGGAAGTTGTCATGAAAATTCTTAGATCTCTGTCTAAATCCTATTGTCACAAGTTAGCCGCAATTGAAGAATTTATGCAAGTAAAAGTGGTTGACAGGGATCAGCTGCTTGGTAAGCTTACTACTTTTGAAATGAAAGAGTTTGGTGATGGTCTGCCGAAAGTTGAGACAACCTTCAAGGCCAGTACTCCTGGAAGTACTTTGAGATCATAAAAGTACAAGGTAGAACCCGATGATGAGTTTGATGAACTTGAAGCCAACTTCGTGGATAGACTACAAAGAGGATCTAGTAAGTATAAAGGCAAATTACCTTTCAAATATTTTTCCTATGGCAAAGTAGGTCATTTTGCTTCCAGATGTCCTAAAAGAATTGAAATAAATAGAAGATATGACAATAGGCCTAGGACCCAAAAGAAGTGTTATTAGGTTAAAGATTTTGATGATGATGATGATGAAGGAGTATCAGATAATGGTGAACAAAATAATACTAGCTCCTTTGGAAATGAATGCTTGTTTATTACTATTAAGGAATATCCCATGTCTACTAATTCTACTAGCTATGTGAAAGAAGAAAAACCAGTGGAAAGTGCTTTGGCTGCTCAGGTCATTAAGGATAAGGATGAATGGGTTATTGCTAGTGGCTACTCTCACCACATGACTAGTGACAAAAGTAAGTTTGTGAGTTTGGAAAGATATGATGGTGGATTGGTTAGGTTTGGAGATGATACAGCTGGTAAAATTTGTGGGAAAGGATCTATTTCTTTTGATGGCAAGCATAATATTGAAGATGTCTTGTATGTGAAAGGATTAAAGCACAATCTTTTGAGTGTGGGTCAAATGTGTGACAAGGGCTATGATTTAAGCTTCAAGGACAATGGATGCAAGATCAGGGAAAGCTCTGGAATAGTCATTGCAACTAGTAAGAAGACCAGAGGTAATATCTATCACTTGAAAGGAACTGATAACTATTGCTTGTTGACTCAGAGTGATGAGAGTTGGTTATGGCATAGAAGGTTGTGTCACATAAATTTTGATAATATTATGAAGATAAGTATTGTACAGATTGTTAGAGATTTGCCTAATCTTGTGAAGCCTGCTGATCCTATTTGCAAGGAGTGTCAATTTGGGAAACAAACAAGAACAAGTTTCAAAAGTAAGGACCAATCAGTTGGAGGACTACTTGAGCTAGTGCATACATATTTGTGTGGACCTACCAGAGTAAGAAGTTTGCAAGGAGACATGTATTTCATTTTTCTTATTGATGATTACTCTAGAATGACTTGGGTCACCTTTTTGAAAGAGAAAACTGAAGCTCTACATAAATTCAAGGCATTTAAGGCAATGGTTGAAAATGAGATGGATTTGAAAATCAAATGCTTGAGATCTGATAGAGGAGGAGAGTTCACATCAAATGAATTCAATTTCTTTTGTGAAGAACATGGAATAAAGAGACAGTTATCTGTGCCTAGAACTCCACAACAAAATGGAGTTGTTGAAAGGAAAAATAGAATAGTTCAAGAAGTTGCTAGAACCATGATGAAGGAAACTCATCTTCCATAAGCATGCTAGAGAGAGGCAATTCACACCATTGTATATATTCTAAATAGAGTTCAAGTAAAAGGTAATAGTTTAAAGACTCCTTATGAATTATGGCATGGTAGAGTTCCTACTGTGAAATATTTCAAAGTTTTTGGTAGCAAATGTTATATCAAAAGAGAAGAAGATTTAGGCAAGCTTGATGCTAGATGTGATGAAGGAATCTTCCTTGGTTACTCCACCAAGAGAAAGGCCTACCAGTGTTATAATAAGAGGCTGAATAAGATCATTGAAAGTGTAAATGTTAAAGTTGACAAATGTAAAGGAAGGTCTTTAGAATCAAGTGAATATGAGTCAGATGATCCAGATGTTTCAGAAGTGGTGCAGCATGAAGACAACCCAGATGAAGAAGAACAAGCTCCAGTAGGTGCTACCAAAACTCTAAGATATGTAAGAATCAATCATTTTGAAGATCAAATCATAGGAGATAAGAGCAAAGGGATCCTAACTAGAAGAAAAGCTACAGAGGAATAAGTAAATTTCTATCTGATTTCTAAGATTGAACCCAAAACTATGGATGAGGCTTGCAAAGATGAGAATTGGACAAAGGCTATGGAAGATGAATTGATGCAGACAAAGAAGAATCGGACTTGGGATCTTGTTCCCAGACCAGCAGACAATAATGTAATGTTGCAAATATGTGCCTAAGCGGTGTTGTCATTGATGTCAACATATCCTTGTTGCCGTTGGTGTCAACTATATCCTATTTTACTACCTGTATAGAAGACTGGATTGTTGAGGATATTAAGAAAATTAATGAGGATCAATGTATGCTCACCATATGTTTGAGTAGAGGATTGTCTAAAGAAGCTCCAGTTATGTTTTGAAGGGTTCACATGAAGATTTGAAGAAGCTATGGCCACCTGAGTAGAACCAGTTTTGTAGTGTTTAGAAGAGACAAAGTGACAGGAAAGAGGTCTGGATTGTTTCAGATATGTCAAATGATGATCTGTAGATCTAGAGGCATGTTTGGGAAGTCAATGTGTATCATCTATTCAAATAGTTCGTGGTTTGGAGGTCTGCAAGCAATCATTCTAATATGATAGTCATGGCAGACAATGTGCTTGAAGTTTCGGAGCAAGATGCAAGTGATTCTGATGATTTGGAGGAGTGTGGATGTTTTTGTTGAATTCAATGTGCTTGTGGAGGTCTCTATTTCATGTGACTGCTATGTTGGAGGTCCGCATTGAAGTTTGAGCTTGTCAAACAAGATTTCCTTCTTGGTGTTGTTGTTCTTCCCAGTCTTGGCCGACCGGATGATTCAAGCATGTTGCGGATGATCTAAAAGTAATTCTATGAAGCGTGGTGTCTTAATCAAGAAATATTTGAGTCCCAGTTATGTTTGGCCAACAACTTAATGATTCGCATTAAGTCAAATGATTATAGTGCCGACCTTGATGTTCATTCCAAGGTTGATGAAGTGTATAAATACTTATTGATGAGTTGTGCAAAATCATCCTTGTACGAAAATAATAAAATCCAAAGAAAGGATCAAAGGTAGAGTAGAGCAAAGGAGAAGCAAAAGAATAAGAGATGTTTAGATGAAGAGATAGAGAAGAAGTATTTGGAGTAAAGCAGAAGTTTTGTAAGCTTTCAAAGGAACTGAACCAGGCATAAAGAAGATGCTATTTCATAGTTCATTCTTTCTGTATTAAACATAAATTTTGTTGGCAATGAGCCTCTCTTGAGCAGTGAGCTCTGAGCAGTGAGCCTGAAGCCATGTGCCTTCCCTTTTCTTCTAAGTATTTTTAACAGGATATGAATCTTGTGGGTTAACCCCCACCGTGGTTTTCCCTTAACTAGGTTTCCACGTAAAAATTTTGGTGTTATGTGTGCTTAATTTATTTTTTCTCTTGTGTTATTGATTCATGCTTTAATGTTTATCTGATTGAAAGTTGTTAAAGAAGATTAAAAGTAGAAAAGGTTAAAATTGTGGGACAACTGATTCACCCCCCCTCCTCTTAGTTGTCTGGACTATTTCTAACAATCGGTATCAGAGCCAAGTTCCTCTAAAGGAAGCTTAACCACTGAGGAGATCTAGGATGTTGACTTACAAGAAGGATAGTCCAAGATTCGATGGAACAAATTACTCTGTTTGGAAAAGTCACATGGAGTTGCATTTGTAATGCATGGGTGATGCTTATTGGACAATAACCCATGATGAGTATAAACCTCTAGAGAAAGGTCCAACTCCAAATCAAATCAAAGATGCTGAAAATAACCTTCGAGCTAAAGAAGCATTGTTGAGTGTCCTGACTAATTCAGAAATGACAAATGTCTTTGGACTAAAAACTGCTCATGAAATCTGGAAGAAGTTGGAGAATCTTTTTGAAAGGGATGAACATGTCAAATGTGCCAATCTACAAAGTATGAGAGGAAAATTTGAAAATCTGAGGATGAGTGAAAATGAAAACATCACAATCTACATGCAAAAGATAAATGAATTTGTGTGTGGTATCAAGCGTGCTGGTGGAATTCTAGAAGAATCAGAGATTGTGGCAAAAGTGCTCAGATCTTTACCCGATTCATACAAACATAAGGTTGGTACTATAGAGGAGATCAAGACTATCTCAAAATTTACAAGAGATCAGTTGGTTGGCAAAATTTTAGCTTTTGAATTAAGTGAGTTTGGTGATTCGCTTCCTAAGTCTAAATCTTCTTTTAAGGCCAGTGTAAATGGAAAACAAAGATATGATCTAGGTGAAATCTCTTCTGCAAGATCAAATAGATTTGCTAAGGCAAGGAAGTATCTTGAAAATGATGAAATTGAGTCTATAGAACTTGAAGCTCTTATTGCCAAGAGGATCCGGTAAGTATGAAGCAAAGTTGCCATTCAAATTTTTTTCTTGTAATAAGATTGGTCATTTTTCCTCAAGATGTTTAGAGAAATTTTCAAGACCAAACCCTAACAAATATAAAGGTCAAAAGAAATGTTACTATGTCCAAGAAGCTAGAGAAGAAGGAGTCACAGATGATGAATTCGATCATGGAGGTGCCACTGAAGATGATTGGGTGTTCATTGCTATCAAAGAATAAGATCCAGTGTCTACTGAATCTATTCACTGTGCAATTGTGGAAAGTACCTTGGCTGCTCAAGTTGTTGAAAAGGATGAATGGGTGATTGATAGTGGATGTTCTCATCATATGACTGCTGATAAAAGTAAGTTTATAAACTTTGAAAAATATGAAGATGGAATTGTGAAATTTGGAGACAACTCAGTTGGTAGAATACATGGCAGGGGATCCATCTCTTTTGATGGTAAGAATAACACAAATGATGTTATGTATGTGGATGGGCTGAAGAATAATCTTCTCAGGGTTGGACAGTTGGTTGATAAGGGTTATGATCTCCGATTCAAGGATGGTAAATGCAGAATCTTGGAAAGCTCTGGAACTGAAATTGCATCTGGTACACAAACTAGAGGTAACATCTTTCAATTAAGTAGTTCTGGTAAAAGTTAATTGATTGTACAAATAGATCAAAGTTGGTTATGGCATAGGAGAATGTGTCATGTGAATTTTGACAACATTGTCAAGATAAGTTCTACTCAAGCTATAAGAGATCTTCCAAGACTTGTGAAACCTGATAGCATGTGTAGAGAATGTCAGTTGGGTAAACATAACAAAATATCATTCAAAAGTAAAGAACAATTTTCAAGTGGGCAATTAGAACTTGTGCATACTGATCTATGTGGTCCTGCTAGAATTAGGAATGTACAAGGAGACAAATATTTTATGTTGTTGATTGATGATTACTCCCAGATGATGTGGGTAACTTTCTTAAAAGAAAAATCAAAAACTCTAGACAATTTCAAAGTGTTCAAAGTTATGGTGGAAAATGAGATTGGTGTGAAGATAAAGTGTGTGAGATCCAACAGAGGTGGAGAGTTTACCTCTAGTGAATTTGATACATTCTGTGAAAATCATGGAATAAAAAGACATTTATCTGCTCCTAGGACTCCTCAGCAAAATGGAGTTGTGGAAAGAAAAAACTAGACCATCCAAGAAGCTGTCAGGACCATGATGATGGAAACAAATGTTCCACAAGTTTATTGGAAAGAAGCTGTAAGTATTGATGTCTACACTCTTAACCAAGTGCAGATTAAAGGCAATTTTGGTAAGACTCCTTATGAACTCTGGTTTGGTCATCCTCCTACTATAAGATATTTTAGAGTTTTTGGTAGTAAATGCTATATCAAAAGAGATGAGGATCTAGGCAAGTTTGAAGCAAGAAGTGATGAAGGAATTTTTCTAGGCTACTCTACTCAAAGAAAAGCATATTAGTGCTTTAACAAGAGGTTGAAAAAGATTGTTAAAAGTGCTAATGTCAGAGTTGATGAGAGAAAAGAAGGACATTCTAGGTCTTGTGGATATGATTCAGATGATCAAGATGAAAATCCAAGTCAAGAAAGGCAAGTGCAAACTCAGATTCAGATCTAGATTGATCCAAAAAATCCAGTAATTCAAGAAGATAGTGCAGAAGTTGAGGAACAAGCTCAAGAAATATAAGCTCAAGCAATTCCCAAAACTCCCAGGTATGTAAGGATGAATCATCCTAAAGATCAAATCATAGGAGATAGAAATAAAGGTGTTTGAACTAGGATAAGAGTTTCTAAAGATCAAGAAGAGATTTGTTTGATTTCAAAGATTGAACCAAAATTAGTAAGTGAATCCTGTAATGATGAAAACTGGGTAAAAGTAATGGAGGAAGAACTAATGCAAATTGAAAAGAATCACACTTAGGATCTTGTTTCTAGACCTGAGGACAAAAATGTGATTGGAACTAAATGGGTCTTCCGAAATAAACTAAATGAAGATGGTGAAGTTGTAAGAAATAAAGCAAGGTTGGTATGCAAAGGATATTCTCAAGTGGAAGGAATTGATTTTGAAGAAACTTTTGCTCCAGTGGAAAGAATAGAGGCAATCAGATTATTTCTTGCTTTTGTTGCTTATAAAGATTTCAAAGTCTATCAGATGGATGTCAAGTCAGCATTTCTAAATGAAGAGTTAGAAGAAGAAGTCTACATTGAGCAACCAGAAGGATTTTAGTTGTCAAATCAAAATGACATGGTCTGTAGATTGAGGAAAGCATTTTATGGACTCAAACAAGCCCCAAGAGCCTAGTATGCAAGATTAGAAAAGTATCTGCTAAAGCTAAGATACAATAAAGGGACTGCTGATAGTAATCTTTACTTCAAGATTGATCATGAGAATATTCTAATTGTTGAGGTATTTGTTGATGATATCATTTTTGGTGGAAATGAGAGCATGTGCAAAACATTTGTTGATCAAATGCAAAGTGAATTTGAGATGTCCATGTTTGGTGAGATGAATTTCTTCTTAGGTCTGCAAATTACTCAATCAGATAAAGGTATCTTTATATCTCAATCTAAGTATGTGAAAGAATTGCTGAAGAAGTTTGGAATGAAAGATTCAAAGCCAGTAGGTACACCTATGGTAACTGGATGTAAGTTGAGTAAAGATGATGACTCCCCTAAGGCAAATCAGAAAAGCTATAGATCAATGACTGCTCTATCTGACTTAGACCAGACCTAATATCATGAATGCAGTTGGGCTTGTTGCTAGATTCCAAGCCAATCCTAAAGAATCCCATGTTGTAGTAGTCAAAAGAATCTTTAGATATCTCAAAGGAACACTTGATTATGGATTGTGGTATCCAAAAGACAATGACTTCACTCTTCATGCATATACAGATGCTGATTGGGTAGGAGATGTGGATGATAGGAAAAGTACTAGTGGTGGTGCATTCTTCTTGGGAAGTAGATTGGTTTCTTGGCTGAGCAAAAAGTAGGAGGCAATATCCCTATCTATAGCAGAGGTAGAATATATAGCAGCAATAAACAATTGCACTCAAGTTCTATGGATGAAGCAAATGTTGAAAGACATCAAAATTGTGTTTAAGGAGCCTATCACAATCTTCTGTGATAATTCAAGTGCAATAAGCATCTCAAAGAATCTAGTGTTGCATACAAAGACAAAGCACATATAGATCAAGTTTCATTTCTTGAGAGAGAAGGTAAATGAGAATGAAGTCAAGTTGGAGTTTGTGTCTTTAAAGGATTAGATTATAGATATTTTCACTAAGCCTCTTCCCAAGGATACTTTTGAGAATCTCAAAGAGAAGTTGGGGGTCATTACCCCTCCTAATTAGAATTAAGATGCACTAGATTGCATTAATCTGGTGGAATTAACAGTCACATCTTGTGATTTGGATTGATGTCAAGGAGGCACTACTTAGGGGGAGTAGTCTGCATGCAATTTTTGAGCTTGGTCTGAAATAAAAATAAGGAGAAAAGACTGTAAATATGTGCCCTTTGCCATTGATGTCAAAGGGGGAGAGAAGTTCATGTGAAAAACTAGTTGCTGATGAAAGGGGGAGTAGTGAAGAAAGTGATTGCAAAAGTGATAAGAGAAAGGGGGAGAAGATCTTGTCTTGATGGTCAAATCAGTTTTTCACATCATATGTTGCCATCAATGAAAAAGGGGGAGATTGTTGCAAATATGTGCCTAAGCGGTGTTTTCATTGATGTCAACATATCCTTGTTGCCATTGGTGTCAACTGTATCCTATTTTGTTGCCTGTATAGAAGACTAGATTTTTGAGGATATTAAGAAAATTAATGAGGATCAATGTATGTGGACCATATGGCTAAGTAGAGGATTGTCTAAAGAAGCTCTAGTTAAGTTTTGAAGGGTTCACATGAAGATTTGAAGAAGCTATGGCCATCTGACTAGAACCAGTTTTGGAGTGTTCAGAAGAGACAGAGTGACAGGAAAGAGGTCTGGATTGTTCCAGATATGTCAAATGATGATCTTTGGATCTAGAGGCATGTTTGGGAAGTTAGTGTGTATCATCCATTCAAGTGGTTCATGGTTTGGAGGTCCACAAGCAATCATTCTAATATGACTGTCATGGCAGACAGTGTGCTTGAAGTTCTAGAGGAAGATGCAAGTGATTCTGATGATTTGGAGGAGTGTGGACGCTTTTGTTGAATTCAATGTGCTTGTGGAGGTCTTTGAATCATGTGACTACTATGTTGGAGGTCCGCATTGAAGTTTGAGCTTGTCAAACATGATTTCCTTCTTGGTGTTGTTGTTCTTCCCAGTCTTGGACGACCGGATGATTCAAGCATGTTGCAAATGATCTAAAAGAAATTCTTTGAAGCGTGGTGTGTTGATCAAAAAAGATTTGAGTCCCATTTATGTTTTGCTGATAGCTTAATGATTTGGATTAAGTTAGATGTTTGTAGAGCCGACCTTGACATTTATTCCAAGGTTGATGAAGTGTATAAATACTTGTTGATGAGTTGTGGAAAATCATTCTTGTACAAAAATAATAAAATCTAAAGAAAGGATCAAAGGCAAAGCAGAGCAAAGCAGAAGAATAAGAGATGTTTAGATGAAGAGATAGAGAAGAAGTATTTGGAGTAGAGAAAAATTTTTGTAGGCTTTCAAAGGAACTAAAAAAGGCATAAAGAAGATGTTATTTTATAGTTCATTCTTTCTGTATTAAACATAAATTATGTAGGCAGTAAGCCTCTCTTGAGCAATGAGCTCTCGGTAGTGAGCCCGAAGGCATGTGCCTTCCCTTTTCTTCTAAGTACTTTCAATAGGGTACAAATCTTGTGGGTTAACCCCCACCATGGTTTTCCCTTAACTGGGTTTCCACGTAAAAATTCTAGTGTTATGAGCACTCAATTTATTTCTTCTCTTGTGTTATTGATTCATGCTTTAATGTTTATCTGATTGAAAGTTGTTAAAGAAAAAGTAGAAAAGGTTAAAATTGTGGGACAATTGATTCACCCTCCCTCTTAGTTGTCCAGACTATTTCTAACATGTAATTGGTACAAAGTGGGTCTTCAGAAACAAGATGAATGAGAATGGTGAAGTGGTAAGAAACAAAGCAAGGTTGGTATGCAAATGATATGCTCAAGTTGAAGGAATAGACTTTGAAGAAACTTTTGTTCCAATGGCAAGGATTGAAGCAATAAGGATGTTTTTGGCTTTTGTAGCATACAAAGATTTCAAAGTTTATCAAATGGATGTGAAGTCTGCTTTTTTAAATGGAGAGTTGGAAGAGGAAGTCTATATCGAACAACCATAAGGGTTTTAGTCATCAGATCAAGGTGACATGGTATGTAGATTGAAGAAAGATTTCTATGGATTAAAACAAGCTCCCAAGGCATGGTATGGATGGTTAGATAGGTATCTGATGCAAATAGGGTTCAGTAAAGGTACTACAAATAGCAATCTTTACTTCAAGATCAATGATGAACAAACCTTGATTGTTGCATTTTTTGTAGATGATATTATTTTTGGAGGCAATGAAGGTATGTGCTTAGTTTTTGCTGGAGAAATGCAAAGTGAATTTGAAATGTCTATGTTTGGAGAGATGAACTTCTTTTTATGTATGCAAATAAGTTAATCAGATAAAGGTATCTTCATTTCTCAATCTAAATATGTGAAAGAGTTGCTAAAGAAATTTGGGATGGAAGATGCTAAACTAGTTTACACACCTATGATAATTGGTTGTAAGTTGAGTAAAGATGACAACTCACCCTTGGCAGACTAGAAAAGGTATAGATCTATGATTGGAGGACTACTTTATCTAACTCAAACTAGACCTGACATAATGCTTGCAATATGTCTTGTGGCAAGATTTTAGGCAGAACCCAAGGAATCACATGTGATGGCAGTCAAGAGAATTTTGAGATATTTAAAAGGTACAATAGATTATAGTTTGTGGTACCCTAAGGACTGTGACTTTACTATCAATGCATATACTAATGCAGATTGGGCAAGAGATGTGGATGACAGATAAAGTACAAGTGGAGGTGCATTCTTCTTGGGAAAAAGATTAGTATCTTGGTCGAGCAAGAAACAGGATTCAATATCCCTATCTACTGTAGAAGCAGAATACATTACAGTAGCATGCAATTGCACTCAAGTGTTATGGATGAAGCAGATGTTGAAGGACATCAAAATTATGTATGAAGATCCCATTGCAATCTTTTGTGACAACACAACTGCCATAAACATATCAAAGAATCCATTGATTCATTCAAGGAAAAAGTACATATTGATTAGGTATCATTTTCTGAGAGAAAAGGTGATAGAGAATGAAGTCAAGTTGGAGTATGTATCTACCAAGGATTAGATTGCAGACAATTTTACCAAGCCTTTGCCTAAGTATACTTTTGAGTATCTCAGAGAAAAGTTAGGGGTTATCACCCCTCCTACTCTAAACTAAGATGCACAATAGTGCATCAGTCTAGAAGTGCTCAGAGGTCCAGATTGATGCTTTTTAGGGCTACTTCTCATGGGGAGTAGTCAGAGAGTTCAGAAGAGAGATTAGATCAGAGCATAAGAGTGTAAGTATGTGCCCTTTGCCATTGATGTCAAAGGGGGAGAGAAGTCATGTGAAAAACTTAGAAGTCTAGATGTGTAAGAGAAAGGGGGAGAATTTTGGAGAAAGAAATAATGTAGGTATGTAAAGAGAAAGGGGGAGAATCTTGTCTTGATGGATGTTGCAGTTTTTCACATCATATGTTACCATCAATGACAAAGAGGGATATTGTTGCAAGTGTGTGCCTAATCAATGTTGTCATTCATGTAAACATATCCTTGTTGTCATTGGTGTCAACTGTATCTCATTCTATTACTTGTGTAGAAGACTTGTATGTTAAGGATATTGAAAAAATTAGCCTCTTCGGAAGAAACAAGTGAGTTACAGAGAATTACAATATAGCTAGTGAGTTGTATGCTGAAGAACAGTCTAGTAAAATGTTCTGCATTTACTTATGCTTGAAGATCATGGTTTATAGATTGGAAGTAAGTTAGAGGTATGCCTAAGGATCCTACATTCTAGGTCTGAGCCCTCTACATGAAGATCTGAGTGAGTTGTGCTCACTAGAGTGAAACTTGCTTTTTCTGTGAGTTCAATTCAGACAGGGAGAAAGTATTCTGCTCCGTATTTCTCTGCAATATAGTATTTTGCTCTGCGGTTCTAGAAGGAAGTCTAGGATGTTGATAAGTGCCTACAATTGCAATGGTTCATGGTTTGGTGGTTTGCAAGCTATCTTTCCTTTATGAAAGTTGAAGACAGTAAAGTTCATGTGTTCCAATATAAAGATTCTTATGGGTAAAGTGGTTAAAGGTTGTGTGGTTGCTCCTGATGATTATAACGTGCTTGTAGATGTCTCTTGATTATGTTCCTATCTGGACTTTGGTTCACATTAAGCAATTAAGATTGTGTTTGAAGATTGTTCCCAGATATTGTAGCGTGTAACTAGTCTTAGCCTACTTGGTTAATCCCAGTGATTGCATAGATCTCTTGAAGATTGTGCAAGCGTGTTGAAGCGTGGAAGATCATGTTTGAGTCCTAGCTAAGGCATGGCATGGTCCATGTATAACTTTACTTCATACCCTTTGCATAATGTTGTAATAGGCCAAGACCTATTTTGTAAATGTTTGTAATTGTAAAGCATAAAATTTGGATTGTTTTAGTTCATTTTTGTATCCTCCTTTCACCAATTACATTCAAGGACCTTAGGATTAAGTGGTAGAGCACTATTAGGTCCTTGGTCACTTACAAATGTAGGGAAGCTTGGATTAGGGTGTTTGATTATCAATTTTCCTTCTCTTATGTCTAATTACACATCAAAACCCTAATTATGCAAATATGGCAGTAAACAGATGAATAACAGAAAATGCTTTTGTAGAAAGATGTAAAATGACAAATCACAATGCACCTATTTTTGAGTTTCTGAGGTAGAAAATTTAGGGACTAAAGAGTAGGCGCCCAATTCCAAGGCCCTACGTTTTGTCAAGATCTGGATACAAGGTCTGCAACCTGTATCTATTGTCCCAAAGATTTTTCTATTCTAGAACTTTGAAGACTAATGAGCAGGTGCCCAAGTCTAGGGTGCTCTTTTTCCTTCTATTATGCAATTCCAACACTCTAATATGCCCTCCTATAACTTCACTTTGTCTACATCATCAACCTGTAACCTGCATCCATGAAAACTTTGGGAGGGGGTTGTGGTGTTTAGGAGCTTACCTCAGTCAAGCCCTGGAAGGACACTTAAGTCTTCCAAACACCTTTGTTAGATAGAGAGTGTGTGCCCTTGTGAGGAAGAGGCAAAATCCAAATGAAATAATGATCACAAACACAATAAATGTCAGCTTGTAGTGAAGATCTCATGAGAGGAAGAAGCTCTTCATTCCATGAGGAAATGGATGCTCAAATCTGTAAACACAAACACATAGACAACACAAATTTGCTCTTGCAACATAATGAAAGCCTTGAATCACCTTTAGAACACAATAGCATGCTAGTAATCATCTAGTTGCCATCTATTTTCTAAATGAATGCCTAAACATGCTTTTATATGCAACTACAAACATTCCCGCCAAGATTTCATAAATTCAAACTTACCATGTCGGCCTAGGGACCAAATAACGGTCATAAACTGACACTAGAAATTTGGGCCTCACGCAAAATAGGGTAGGACTAGGGTGTGGGCACCCAATTCCTCCCCCCTATTTTGGGCAGGGTTAAGCTCAAGGGGTCCCCCTAGGTCCCATTTGCCATGATACCTAGGGTTCATTACATCGGGATGCCAAATTATGATGTAAGATGTCCTAAATGCACACTAAAGACCCAAGAGCTAAACCTAAAGAGGGAAAAGTCCCCAAGGGGACATTTTTTGATGTTACATTTAACCCCCACTTTAATGTATGTATAAACACAAGGCCAATACATGCATTAAAGTACGGTCGCAAACACAACAAACAAGCCAAGCACGGAGAAGACATGCTAATCACATAGAAGACAATAACAGGCACATAAAACATGGAGAAGATAGTTACAGTCATGCAAAACACAGAGAATACAATAAATGCATGGAAGACACATTAATGCATGGAATATAGGCATGATTTATTTTCTTTTCTTTTTCTCATATATATGAAATGCAGATCCAAGTACTAGAAAGTAAACAAACCTCTCGTAATGCAAGAAGCACTCATCGTGCTAGTCTTTAGACTGCATATATGGGGCAACACACATGCAAGACATGCAAAACCTCCCAAAATGTAGGAAGCACTCATCGTGCTAGTCTTTAGACTGCATATGGGGCAACAAACATGCCAAACAAAGCAAGCACATCAAACACACACTTGAAGACACAGAGAAAACATGAAAGACAAGTGATGGAGTGTTCCTATTTCTAGGTTCATCACCATCTCAGGCACATTACAGGCACACACCGATGATTGGGCTTTGCCACAACAATCACCGATTAAGGGTTGACTTAGTCATAAAACTGCTCCCTGCCTCCGTAGAGGAATTTTGAAAATGACAGGATGATGCAATCTGCTCTGAGAAATACACCATCCCTACCTCCATAGAGGGCTTAAATGATTGATTGATTGATTGCAAACAAACTCAGAGTGTAGGAAGTACTCATTGCACTAGTCTGCACCTGAGGACAAGCACATTGCTAACATCTACAATAGATAGCTTACCTTATATATGCCCCCATGTTAATGTGGTTGATATCAGGTGTCAATATCAAGCACGTTAAGGTAGGAAGAAAACACACAAGGGAACACAAGCTCTCACAAAGCCCATGCCCTGCAAAGGTGACATGTACTTTATGATTGCCAAATGTTCCCACAAATATATCCTTGCAAGAAACATGTTAGTGTCTACAAAATCATGATAAACAACACCATCAATGCATATGATTAACCACACAAAGAGCCAAGATTATACAATGAATTTAGAGTTTAAGGATAACCATGGGGCTATATCACGAAGCTCTCTAAATTGAGTACCACCAAGGCTAGATTCAAAGGCAAACAAAGGTGCATAGGGTAGTAGTATTATTAATGTTTGTAAATGAGATAGCATACCATCAAAATCACTACACAGAAAGCACGGAGTGCTTCTACTAGCCAAGCATTGGATAATTTATTACAACCACATCGTCATTTTAGGAACTAAGTCCATTTTTTGATTACTCTCGAAAGGGACACTAGGTCCGCATCAGTATAAAAGTTTTTTCGCCATTCATCCACTAGATAGAAACACTAGATGAAGGGAAACAATAAATTAAAGAGGACAAACAAGTGTCTTAGGGACAGTCACGTGGGAGGGTGCCCCCAAGTCACCAATTGCAATGCTATGTCCATAAGACACATCACACAATAATAAAATCAGAGAGAGAGGCAATATAGAAGAATGATGATACAAATAGAAGAAGGTCACAACAAAGGTGATCTCCTGGTATCCCAGACCTTATGGGAGAATTAGGGGTCATCCCAGGAGGCCTAAACAACAATCAAATCATCCATGCTAGAGGTTATCAACAATCAAATCATTCTCTTTCCATTTGCAAACATAAGGTACCATTGCCAAGTCTTTGTCATTATTCTTTTGTTCATTCTTAAATGCTTCTTGGTTTGACTCAATGTTAGGTGGAATGTGTTTTTGTTGAAGTTCATTATTGTACTTATTCACTATCATCTTAGGTGGTGGGAGAAGCAAATTATTTTGAGTGACCTCAACATCCATCCTTGGAGGATTTAATGTGAGAGACTTCTCCTCATCCACTAGTGCCACATCCTTAGTTATGTCCAAATGACTTGAATATTCAAAGGAGGGACATTAAAGTTCTTCTCTTCCTTAGTGAAATCCAAGGTGTGTGAACAATCAACTAAAGGAAGAAGGTTGATGGGATGATCCATAGAGGTTTCATGCATTAGGTTAGGATTTTCATTATTGTTAAATGAATGCTCACTGTCTACCCATGGAATGTTATTTGTTAAAGGGAGCTCTTGATTCACTAATGCTTCATCTTGGCCAAGGAGAGCAGTGGAATTACTAAAGCTATCTGTAGTCTTCTCATTTGAGTTATCATTGTTTTCATAATCATTGTCAATATCATCTCCATATGTTTCAGCAAGGATATTCATTATATCATTACGAAATGAAGGAAAAGAGGGGATATCATTTTCACCACTACTGTCCTCTTGGTTATTGATTGAAATGAAACTAGTAAGGTTTTCCAATATTGAAGGAAAAACACTTACAATAGTGACAAAGCTCTCAAAATAAGCTATAGTTCGAAACATATCACAAGTAGAGGTAGTTGACAAGTCAATGTTATAGATATATGTGATTTGATGCAAGACTTGAGAATAAATATCAGTGAATTTGAAAATTTTATCATAATTCATAATGTAAACTCATCATGGTAGTCACCAATCGTGAACTTCTCTAAACACTGCTCATTGACCAAAACTCTATGGTCCTTCTGCAACCATGCAATCCGATATGGATGTGGATGCTTTCTTCTTGTCAACTTCAACTTGTCAACCATCTCCTCTGAAACAAGATTATCAGTGCTTCCACTATCAATAATAATATCACAACACTTACCTTCACATTTGCACCTTGTGTGGAATAAACTCTTCCTCTGATTGGGTTCTCTCTCCTCATTCAACAAAGTTCTTCTGACAACTAGGGTTTCTCCCCTTTCATCATCTCCATATGTTTCAATAAGGATATTCATTATATCATTATGAAATGAAGGAAAAGAGGGGATATCATTTTCACCACTACTGTCCTCTTGGTTATTGATTGAAATGAAACTAGTAAGGTTTTCCAATATTGAAGGAAAAACACTTACAATAGTGACAAAGCTCTCAAAATAAGCTATAGTTCGAAACACATCACAAGTAGAGGTAGTTGACAAGTCAATGTTATAGATATATGTGATTTGATGCAAGACTTGAAGATAAATATCAGTGAATTTGAAAATTTTATCATAATTCATAATGTACTCAAATAAATTTTCCAAAGATGAGTCCTTAGGAGAATCCATGAATGCAAAACTATGTGCAAAAAATGACCTAAAATGCTTGATTTTTGTACTTTTTTCAATGCAAATGAATGAAGCAAAGGTGTTATAAGGATTTTGATCGGGTTCAGAAAATTATATGTTTGATATCAATCCAATATAGCAATACAATCCTTCACAACACACTCTTGATGCAAATCTAAGATGACGATAAGTCAAAATATAGTGAAAATATGCTAAAATATGCGATTTTTTCACCAAATCTTAATGTAAGAGAGCATGACAAAGGGTGTTATGAGGAAAATGATGATGGAAAAAAACTTTTATCAGTAATAACAACCACTTAATGCTAAAATATCCATCACAACACACTTTTAGTGCCACTCAAGGTCAAACCCTAGTGAAAATATAGCAAAAGTTGCAATATCACGATTTTTCAATTCCAAGACCTAGAAAAAGGGGTGTTGTAAAGAATATTAGGAGGTGCAGAAAATAATATCAATGATATCAGTCACCTAAATCCATTAAATTTGTCACAACACACTTGGAGTACAAACTAGGCCAAACCCTAGGGCAAAAATAGCAAAAATGTGTAGTTTTTCACCAAATTTTCAATACAAGAGTCCAATCAAAAGGTTTTGTGAAAAATTTTAGGAGGGAAAGTAGGGAATTAACCTTATAAAAAATAATTTGTGCAAAAATACCCTTCACAAAATGCCTATGGTGCAAATTTAGAGAGTCGATAAGGCCAAATCTAGTGAAAATCGAGGTTTTTGTAGCCCTAGGTTTGAGATATTGACATAAAATGCTATATGAATGTTTTGAAATATGATTCATGATGAAAATTAAATATACTCAGATCTGAAAATTATTTCCAAACCCTAAGATGCAAAATTCCAATGCAAATCTAATGAAAATGCATGAAAATTGCTAGTTTTTTGTTGAAATTTTCTATGCAAAAATGTAAATATTTGAAATCTAAATGCAAATTTACACCAAAATACAAGACTACATCCAAATTAAATTTTGAATGAGTCTCTAAAATTAGTAGAAAAATATGAAGGAAGATTTTGCCTACTAACCCTAGATTTTGGAATTACTGGGTTATATGAAAATTGTCAAAATTTCTACAAAACCCTAGCAATTGTATGATGAAAATGCAATTAAAATTATTGAATTTTTAGATTTTTTTGTATTTTATATCAGATTTGATGCAAAAATTATAAATTAGGAAAAAATAGAATGAAATGATGCAAATTAGAAACACTAACAATGTAATTTGTTTCAAATTTTTTAATTTTTTTGTAATTTTCTCAATGCAATAAGATGAATGACTATATGAATGAATGAAATCAACCCAAATATGAAGACAAACACTCAGCAAGTTGCAATTAATTCCAAAAACATGGGTTCACCAAAATGTAAAGGATAAAATTTGGATTGTTTTAGTTCATGTTTGAATCCTCCTTTCACCAATTACATTCAAGGACCTTAGGATTGAGTGGCAGAGCACTATCAGGTCTTTGGTCACTTACAAATGTAGGGAAGCTTGGATTAGGGTGTTTTATTATCAATTTTTCTTCTCTTATGTCCAATTACACATCAAAACCCTAATTATACAAATACGACAGTAAACAAACGAATAACAGAAAATGCTTATGCAGAAAGATGTAAAATGACAAATCACAGTGCACCTATTTTCGGGGCTCTGAGGTGGAAATGTCAGGGACTAAAGAGCAGATGCCCAAGTCCAAGGCCCTACTTTTTGTCAAGGTTTAGAAACATGGTCTGCAACCTTACCTATTGTCCTAAAGATTTTTCTGTTGCAAAACTTCAAGGACTAATGAGTGGGCGCCCAAGTCCAGGGTGCTCTTTTTCCTTTTGTTCTACAATTTTGACACTCCAATATGCCCTCCTACAACTTCACTTTGTCTACATCATCAACCTGTAATCTACAACCATGAAAACTTTGGGAGGGGGTTGTGGTGTTTAGGAGCTTGCCTCAGTCAAGCCCCAGATGGACACTTAAGTCTTCCAAACACCTTTGTTAGATAGAGTGCGTTCCCTTGTGAGGTAGAGGCAAAATCCAAATGAAATAATGATCACAAACACAATAAATGTCACCTTGTAGTGAAGATCTCATGATAGGAAGAAGCTCTTTATTCCATGAGGAAATTGATGCTCAAATCTGCAAACACAAACACATAGACTACACAAATCTGCTCTTGCAACACAATGAAAGCCTTGAATCACCTTTAGAACACAATAGCTTGCTAGTAATCATATAGTTGCCATCTATTTTCTAAATGAATTCCCAAACATGCTTTTATATGCAACTACAAACATTCCTACCAAGATTTTGTAAATTCAAACTTACCGTGTCGGCCTAGGGACCAAATAATGGTCATAAACCAACACTAGAAATTTGGGCCTGACCCAAAATAGGGCAAGACTAGGGTGTGGGCACCCAAGTCCTCCCCTCTATTTTGGGCAGGGTTAAGCTCAAGGAGTGCCCCTAGGCCCCATTTTCCATGATACCTAGGGTTCATTCCATTGGGATGCCAAATTATGATGTAAGATGTCCTAAATGCACACTAAAGACTCAGGATCTAAACCTAAAGAGGGAAAATCCCCCAATGGGGACATTTTCCAACGTTACAGTAATGGTGACCTCGGAGATTGTTCTAATGGTTGATGATTGTGATGATGACCTTGATGATCTTTCCAAGGTTGTTGTAGTGTATAAATACGTGTAGTTGAGTCATGAAAAGTTGTCCTTGAGTGGAAATGATAAGATATTAAGAAAGGTTCAAAAAGGTGGAGCAAGGAAGAGGCAGAGGAAAGAAGAGGAGAAACAGAGTAGAGGAAGAGCAGAGCAGAGGAATTATTTTACTTTAGTCACAAATATAGAAAGGTGTTGATCATGGCAGTGAGCCTGGTAGTAAGCTGCCAGTAGAGTTTAACAGTCCTCGGGGTTTAATAGCCCTTATTGTAATCTTGCTAGGTTTAGGGTTGAGGCAGTGAGCCTGCTAGACCTAGTTGTTCTTCATGGCAGTGAGCCAGTATGTTTAGGCCCATGGAGTGACCAATCCTGAACATCATTATTTCAAGATTGCAATATATATTGAGAGCTAATCCTCTCCATGGTTTTTCCCCACCTTGGGGTTTTCCATGTAAAATCTGGTGTCTCTTGTGTTTGATGTTGTATATGTGGTTAAGTTTCTAATTTCATGCACTCATTGTTAAATCATAGTAATTGTGGATAAGTGATGAATGTTTAATTGAAGAAAGTGTTTTAGTTTTTGGGACAACTGATTCACCCCCCTCTCAGTTGTCCAGTGCATATCAACAACCACAGCTAGTTGCTAATGCATCAACTAACCATACCTCAAAACCAAGGTATACAAATCATAACTAGTAGACCTTATGCCATCAACATATCCAACTCAAATCACAATGAAAACAAGTCCTTGTATATACTCAACCCTGCATAAAGAAGTCCTCCAAGGTAACAACACAAAGCATGTGATAACAAACATCAAGACCCTCCATATCGCAACATAATGAGAACATCCAACAAAAGAATCATATGCATCATAGAACTCCCACTGCATGAGTAAATGTCAAATATAAAAATAGATCAAGGCATCCAAAGATCCACTAATAGCACACACATAGAAGATGTGGTTGAATCCTCTATCACATAGTGTCAAAGAATACACACATATATACAAAATCAGCAAACTAAATAGCTGCAACATAACTCTCCTCAAGTCCATATCTCTCCCAAATCCTCCACATCATAAGAGAAAAAAGTCAAAGAGACTCAAAAGCTCCATACACATCTTAACTCCAATGTCGTGTGAACATAAATATCCAACAAGAAGAATAAGACCAATCAATAGAGAACCTACAAATCATAACCATGTCCTTCTATCCACACTAATGTGTTATAGCTGTGAAAAGTATGATCTCCTTTACAACCCAAAAATAAGAAGCCTCCACAACATCCAATCAACAAGATGCAAGCCTCTCAAACCAAAAGGTAGATCAAACTCATAACCATCCCAAAAAATAGGAATAAGCCCAAAAGCCACTAACCATCTCTATTACACACAATGATCTCATAACAACTCAAGAACAAACATAAGGAGATAACTAATCATATCCATGCATCTACTCCTCAAACAAGTCCTCACAACCATAATCCTTAGCTCAAGACTCAAGAATGAGAAGATACGATACAAATAAAGAATGCATTTGATAATCAGGTGGGCATACCTATCAAATCATTCACTACTGAGTGGACCAAGAGTGGGTATGTGATTGCTCCTCCAGGATGCACCAAGCCTTGAAGGCTCTCTCCAAGAAAAATCTCATCAACATGTCCATGTTGGACTCACATCCAACCAAGGCATAGGCTCCTCGGTCTTGCTACTGAAATCCTCATCAAAGAGTAATCATCTCAACACATGTCTCTAATCCAAGAGAACTCAAGCCTCAACTAAGTCTCCAAGTATCCATAAGTACCTCCATGATCAATCCATGCTAAACTCTAAATGCAAAATCAAATCATCATGAAGCTCCCAAGCACATGACTAATGTACCCAATACCAAGAGAACCATCAAGATCATAGTCAAATCTTCCACTGCACATCTACATAACCTAGGAACACATCATGACATCATGATCTAATCATTTTCTCAAAATAAGATCACATGCACTAATGCACACATCATGTCTCAAGAGAATCTGTATCATACCAACACTCTAATCCAGAATCAAGAGTAAACCATGACACAATACCAACCATCCTGTAAGCAAGGAACATCTATCAAAAATGACAAACCATAACCAACACATGAACCAAAGACTCTAAGAGTCCGTGGTACCAAGATGTCAACATCTCCAAATCACATGAAGATAACCATATCCTGCCAAAGATCCCACTGAAGTGTGATACTGAGCTATACATGGCAACATCGTAAACAACAAACCATCAAACCCATCACTATTAAAAGCTCCCATTGAAAAATGTAACCAAGATATCCATGACATTATGATAACCATCTCCTACATGAAGATAATCCATGGCCTCAACACAATCAAAGAATCCCCATGTATCGACACAGCTCCCAAAAGGTTGAATAAACCATAATCTTCAAAACCAAGAAGATGAACAAAACCTGTAAACCAAACATAAATCCAATACCACCAAACCTCCACCTATAAAACAATCATGTCATGCCAATGTCCCAACTAAACAAGGAACATCCATGACACCATGATCAACACCTAATGTACCTACACCAAACTCCCATCAAGTCTCATACAACTGTACCATATAGTCAACAAACATAGGTCCCATATCATGATTGTATCAGGTAATACCATCTCTCTATATCTCATAATGACAAGCAAACCAATGTAACATGTGACTAATCCAAGCCACAAATCAGAATCTACATCAACACAAAAACATCTATGGGCAAAGACAACCCACGTCCAAGTCATAAATGCAACATATAGGCATAGACAACTTATATCACTACACAACCTGTAGATATTACAATGCAACATGTAAACTCAATAATACATGCATAATGTTGTCAACAAAGGATAATTAGAGATAAACATGTAAGTCTGAAATGACTCAAACACCAAATCATCCCAGATTTGATTTGCCATCGACTCACAAAATCACCAAAAGTCAAAGGAACCAAAAGTAGCTCAAACTGATATGATTTAAACAAACCTCATAATACCATCTCCAAACCTGCTCCACTATGTATTTCTCATAAATATCTTTCCAACACCTATAAGAAGTCTGAAATCCGACTCTGTATGCACCTATTATGCCCAGTCAAAGCTCAAAACAAATATCTAGCTTCCAACAAGCAAAGACTAGTCAAAATGGAAAAATTAGGAAAAATCTTTGACACCACTGGGTAGTACATGGAAAGAGATTTCCATCGACTATAAGAAGTCTGAAATCCAACCTGCTGGGCGAAAGTTATGCGCCCTTGAAACAATCTACCTAGTTATACTTATATGTCAAGCCCTAGTGGCGCATAGGTGGTAGAGCAGTGGTGGATTCCAAATGATATTGCAAACAAGTTTAATTTTATTTTCATTTGAAGGTTTTGTAATGTCAGAAAATGTCTCCTTGGGGGCTTTTCCCTCTTTAGGTTTAGCTCTCGGCTCTTTAGTGTACATTTAGGACATCCTACATCATAATTTGGCATCCTGATGGAATGAACCCTAGGTATCATGACAAATGGGGCCTAGGGGGACTAGTTGAGCCTAACACTACCCAAAATAGGGGGGAGGACTTGGGTGCCCGTGCCCTAGTCCTACCCTATTTTGGGTTAGGCCCAAATCTGAAGTGTTAGTTTATGACCATTATTTGGTCCCTAGGCTGACACGGTAAGTTTGAATTTATGAAATCTTGGTGGGATTGCTTGTAGTTGCATATAAAAGTATGTTTAGGAATTCATTTAGAAACTAGATTGTTATGGTGAACTTTATGCATTCTCAAGGTGATTCAAGGCTTTCATTGTGTTGCAAGAGCAGATTTGTGTTGTCTATATGTTTGTGTTTGCAGATTTGAGCAACCGTTTCCTCATGTAATGAAGAGCATCTTCCTCCCATGAGATCTTCACTACAAGGTGAAATTTATTGTGTTTGTGATCATTATTTCATTTGGATATTGCCTCTGCCTCACAAGGACACGTACTCTCTATTTGACAAAGGTGTTTGGAAGACTTAAGTGCCCTTCCAGGGCTTGACTGAGGCAAGCTCCTAAACACCACAACCCCTTCCCAAAGTTTTCATGGTTGCAGGTTACAAGAGAACATCTTGGAGTGTTAGAATTGTAGAATAGAAGGAAAAATAGCTCCCTGGACTAGGGCGCCCGTTCATTAGTCCTCAAAGTTCTGCAATAGGAAAATCTCTGGGACAATAGATACAAGTTGCAAACCTTGTTTCCAGATCTCAACAAAAAGTAGGGCCTTAGACTTGGGCACCTGCTCTTTAGTCCCTGACTTTTCCGCCTTAGAACCCTAAAAATAGGTGCACAGTTATTAGTTATTTTACATCTTTTTGTAGAAGCATTTTCCGTTATTCATCTGTTTACTGTTGTATTTGCATAATTAGGTTTTTGATGTGTAATTGAACATAAGAGACTAATAATCAAACACCCTAATCCAAGCTTCCCTACATTCTTGAGTGACCAAGGACCTGACAGTGCTCTGCCACTTGATCCGAAGGTCCTTGAATGTAATTGGTGAAAGGATGATTCAAACATGAACTAAAACAATCCAAATTTTACACCTTTACATTTTAGTGAACCCATGTTTTTGGACTTAATTGCAACTTTCTGAGTGTTTTTCTTCAGATTTGGGTTGATTTCATTCATTCATATAGTCATTCATCTTATTGCATTGAGACAGTTACAAAAAAAATGAAAAATTTGAAAAAAAAATAAATTGTTAGGGTTAGTAATTTGCATCAATTCATTCTAATTTTTCCTAATTTATGATTTTTGCATCATATCAGATATAAACTACAGAAAAATTTAAAAATTCAATATCTTGCATTACATTTGCATCATTAATTTGCTAGGGTTTTATAGAAATTTTGACAATTTTCATTAAACGTAGTAATTCCAAAATCTAGGGTTAGTAGGCAAAATCTTATTTCAGATTTTTCTACTTATTTTAAAGACTAATTCAAACTTGCATTTGGTTTTAGTCTTGAATTTTGGTTTAAATTTGCATTTAGATTTCAAATATTTGCATTTTTGCATAGAAAATTTCAACAAAAACTAGGAATTTTCATGCATTTTCATTAGATTTGCATTGGAATTTGGTATCCTAGGGTATGGAATTCATTTTCAGCTCTGAGTACAATTAATTTTTATCACAAATCAGATTTTAAAACATTCATGTAGCATTTTGTGTCAAGATCTCAAACCTAGGGCTTCAAAAACATTGATTTTCACTAGATTTGGCCTTATTGACTCTCTAAATTTGCACCATAGGCATGTTGTGAAGCATATTTTTGCACTAATTAGTTTTTATTAGGGTAATTATTTGCTTCCCCTCCTAAAAATTTTCACAACACCTTTTGATTGGCCTCTTGCATTGAAAATTTGGTAAAAACTACACATTTTTGCTATTTTTTGCCCTAGGGTTTGGCCTAGTTTTCACTCCAAGTGTGTTGAGTCAAATTTTATGGATTGAGGTGACCGATATCATTTATTTTATTTTCTTCACCACTTAAAATTCATTACAACACCCCTTTTGATAGGTATTGGAGTTGAAAAAACATGAAAAATAACCTATTTTTGCTATATTTTCACTACGGTTTGACCTTGAGTGGCACTAAAAGCATGTTGTGACAGATATCTTGACATCATGTGGCTATTATTATTGATATATTTTTCTGTCCATCATCATTTTCCTCACAACACCCTTTGTCATGCTCTTTTGCATCAAAATTTGGTGAAAAAATCACATATTTTGACATATTTTCACTATATTTATCGTCATCTTAGATTTGCATCAAGAGTGTGTTGTGAAGGATCTTATTTCTATTTTGGACTGATATCAGACATTTAATTTTCTGCCCCTGATCAAAATCCTTACAACACCCTTTGTTTAATTTACTTGCATTGGAAAAAGCACAAAAGTCAAGAATTTTAGGCCATACTTTTGGAAAAGCTTTCAAATTCTGATTTTACATTGATTTGGGCATATAAACATGGCCTCTAATCGCAACAACAACAATAGGTTCCCTCCTAGACCTTACATGAAAAGAAAGGTCCCTGAACCTGAAATTGTGTTTACACCTCATGACAGAATAATCGAAGACTCTAAAGGGCCTCTTTACATCACTGTGAAAATAATGGGAAACCCTGTGGATGGAACTCTTATTGATCCCAATTGCATGACTAATGTTGCCACTGAAGAGTTCCTCTTTTCACATCAATTAATGCAAGGTTCTTATCACCCTTCGAGCATGATGATTAAAACATAGAAGGGAACCTTTATCAAGCCTTTGGGTAAGATATCATTATTGGTAACACTATCTGGAAAACATGTCAAACAATGGTTTGATGTTGTCCCTATTTCTGACCTCTTCCATATTAAACTGGGACACCCTTGGTTAAAAGAAATGAAAGCTATCCCTTTAACAATACACCATTGTCTAAAATTCCCTTTTGATGGACGTGTGATTACCGCCCCTTGCAATAAGTATAAACCTTTGGTTGAGAAAAAGCCTTACATATTGGACTACTTTTGGGATAAACCTAAAAAGGAACCGAAGCCATGAATAGACTTTACCTTTTTGAGCTATAGAAACTATAAAGCAAAACTTTTACACCTAATGCTTGTTCCTTCTATGAAAGAGACAACAAAAGATAAACAACCCACATGTGAAGAGAACCTTAGACCGAGAGGACAAGGTCCCTATGCTAAGGTTCCTCCCCTGAAGTCCTTACAAGAATCAAGAGGTCATTATCAACAACAAAATATTCCACCATGATGCTTCATCTTCTAAATTGCACAAACCTATGAAAGAAAAGAGCCCTATCTTACAAGAGATAAGTGGTAAAAGAAAATGAAATAGAAAACTAAGAGAAAGAAGAAGAAGAAGAAGAAGAAGAAGAAGAAGACAAGATTATGCTATAAACCTTGCATCTCAACAAGAAAACATTGATCCTAATATTCAACCAAACAAAGATGATCCTAAAAGTGAACAACATGATGAGCAAGACAATAATTGGGCCATGGTACCTTATGTCCCACTTTCCTCTAACATTAGGGAGTGGGAGGATGGCGATGATTTTCTTGATGATACCCGCTATCCCGGCAGGGCCCTATAGGTAAGTATCTCTAACCCTTTATCTCTCTCATGATGTGCTTTTTTTGTGATGTGTGATGTGTTGTTTAGGCCTCCTGGGATGATCCATGATTCTCTTGTAAGGTCCGGGATACTAGGAGACCACCTCTTTTGTGACCTTCTATTTGTATCATCATTCTTCTATATTGCCTCTCTCTCTAATTTCATTGCTGTGTGTTGTGTCTTATGGACATAGCATTGCAGTTGGTGAATTGGGGGTACCCTCCTATGTGACTGTCCCTAAGACACTTGTTTCTCCTCTCTGATTTATTGTTTCCCTTCCTCTAGTGTTTCTATCTAGTGGGCAAATGAAAAAAAATATTTATACTGATGTGGACCTAGTGTCCCTTTTGAGAGCAATAAAAAAATGGACTTAGTTCCTAATATGACGATGGGGTTGTAATAAATTATCCGATGCTTGGCTAGTAAAAGCACTCTGTGCTTTCTGCGTAGTGATTTTGATGGTATGCTATCTCATTTACAAACCTTAACAATACTGCTGGTCTGTGCACCTTTGTTTGTCTTTGAATCTAGCCTTGGTGGTACTCGATTCAAAGAGCTTTGTGATATAGCCCCATCGTTATCCTTGAACTCTAAATTCGTTGTATAACCTTGGCTCTTTGTGTGGTTAATCATATGCATTGATGTTGTTGTTTATCATGATTTTGTAGAAACTAGCATGTTTCTTGCAGGGATCTATTTGTGGGAACATTTGGTGATTGTAAAATACATGTCACCTTCGGGGGGCATGGGCTTTGCAAGAGCTTGTGTTCCCTTGTGTTTTCTTCCTACCTTAATGTGCTTGATATCAACCACCTTAAGGTGGGGGCATATATAAGGTAAGCTGTCTGTTGTAGATGTTAGCAATGTGCTTGTCCTCAGATGCAATTTAAAGACCAGTGTGATGAGTGCTTCCTACATCCTGAGTTTGTTTGCAATCAATCAATCATTTAAGCCATCTAAAGAGGCGGGATATCACATATATCATTTTCTATTTTAAGCCCTCTACAAAGGCGGGGATGGTGTATTTCTAGGAGAAGGTTGCATCATCTTGTCATTTTCAAAAGTCCTCTGTGGAGGCGAGGAGTAGTTATGTGACTAACTCAACCCTTAAGTGTGTTTTCATCCATTGTTGTGGTGAAGGTGTGTGTGTATAATGTGCCTAGAAATAGGAACACTCCATCACTTGTATGCCGTGTTTTCTCCATGTCTTCAAGTGTGTGTGTTTGGTGTGCTTGCTTTGTTTGGCATGTCCGTTGCCCCATATGTAGTCTAAAGACCAGCACGACAAGTGCTTCCTGCATTTTGGGAGGTTTTGTGTGTCTTGCATGTGTCTTGCCCCATATATACAGTCTAAAGACTAGCACGATGAGTGCTTCCTGCATTATGGGAGGTTTGTTTACTTTATAGTGCTTGCATCTACATTTCATATTTATGAGAAAAAGAAAAGAAAAGAAATCATGCATGTCTTCTATGCATTAATGTGTCTTCTCTGTGATGAAGGGGGTAAATCACAAAACACACAATAATAGATATTGAACACAACAAATAGAACTTCCTTTTATTGAACTGGGCAACTCATTACATTATAGAAGCTCAATTACAATTAGAGGATAAATCCTCTACTAGCTGCAACACATTACAAGTTTCCCAACCTCAAGACTCTAGAATCTTCAGCCTTCTGTAACCCCAAATCAGCTAGGGTTTCTATTTTCCCACCTATTCTTGACTCCACACTGGCCCCCTTGACTCTACTACTGCCCAACATTCCCAAAATAGTCATAAATAGCACTTTTTGGTGGCCTCCAGCTAAATTTCAAATTTTGCAACTCCCTCCAAAAGTAGGTCAACTTCCGGGAAGCATAACTTTTGATCCAGGTGTCCGAATGACGAACCGTTTTAAGCACCGAAAAGCTCGCGATGTAAACTATCATGTTAGAAATCCATAAATGGATTTCCATCAACTTTTTGAGATGTTATGAGAAGTTTTAGTGCCTCATATCTCATTCCATAAATTTTTAGGGGCTTTTCAGAAAACAAAAACTTTAATATTTTTCAGCTCACAAATGATCTTTACCTGATTCCTTCGCCAAAGGTCTTATATTTCCATTATGTAACTTTCTGGAAGTTTTTGCTTCATTACATGCCCAAATGCAAACTTTCTAAAAATAGCAAGTACACTTTCCTAAACAAGCAGGTCACTATTTTTAGTAGTTTTGGAAAAACTGAAAGTCCTACATTATTATTCTGGATATTATGGAACCAAAAACACTAATTATGGGAAGAAATGAGAACAACTACAATAGTTTTGAATTAACTTCTTTTTGGGTGATGCAAGATTGCCCTTACACCTCTGGATGCTCCTGCATCAAACACCCAGGGTAATTTGAGAAGTGACCCTGTCACGTCTCAAGTGTTTGTGTGAGGAAAATCCAAACGGTCAACCTCTGCCTTAGACAACCAAGAAGAATCTTCAACAGGCCTTCATTTCCATTTCACTAGATATTCTTCGTATTGATTGTTCTGAGTGCTCCTTCCCACACGGCTATCCAAAATCTCTTCTATCTCCTCTATTGAAGTAGATGCCGGAATAATCCACTGCACTTTTGTTGGTCCATCCTCTATTCCACCTTCATGATATCCTGATAAATTAGCAATATTGAAAATAGGAGAAATATTGATCCCACTCGACAGCTTTACCTCATATGCATTTCCTGAATCATGCTTCTTCATGATTCTGCATGGTCCAAATTTCTTCATTTTTAATTTATTGTATGTTCCAACTGGGAACCTTTCTTTTCTCAAGTGAACCATGACTTCATCTCCCACCTGGAACTCCTTATACCTCCTCTTCTGATTTGCCTTAGCCTTGTACTGAATATTCATCTTATTAATGTGCTTTCTCACTTCTTCATGCAATTTCTTCAAATGTTCTGCAAAGTCTTCGGCTTCAGCACTTATCTTTTCTCCATTGTCTAGCTTCCTTAACTCAGAAGTATTTCTTAGGCTATTACCATATACAATCTGGAATGGTGATTTACCAGTACTCCTATTGATAGAATTGTTGTAGGCAAATTCTTCCTATGGTAAAATCGAATCCCATCCCTTGGGCTTATCTCCTACTAAGCATTGTAGCAGGTTACCCAAACTCCTATTCACCACTTTTGTCTATCCATCAGTCTGTGGATGGTGTGCAGAACTGAACTTCAAGTCTATCTTCAACTTCTTCCACAATGTCCTCCAGAAATAACTAACAAACTTGGTATCTCGGTCTAAAACTATGCTTTTCGGTAGACCATGTAGTCTCACCACTTCCTTGAAAAATAACTCTGCAATATGAACAGCATCATTAGTCTTCTTACAAGGAATAAAATGTGCCATTTTTGAGAATCTATCCACCACCACAAAAATTGAATCATGTCCTCTCTGTGTCCTTGGTAAACCAAGAACAAAATCCATGCTAATATCATCCCATGGCTTCTCTGGTATAGGTAATGGTTGATACAACCCTATATTCTGACTTGTTCCTTTTGCCATCTGACACACTCTACAACTCTGCACAAATTTCCTCACATCCTATTGCAACTGCGGCCAATAATAATTTTCACCGACAATGGCAATGGTCTTATCTCGACCAAAGTATCCAGCTAACCCCCCACTATGCTTCTCCTTAATTAGGTTCTCTCTCATGGAACTCCTTGGAATGCACAATTGGCTTCCTCTAAACAACATGCCATCTTGGATTATGAAATCCAACAATTTTGTTCTGTCCAAAGTAATAGGTTCCAAACAAGCTTTCCAAGCCTCTACAAAATCTGGATCTTTAGGATACAAACTTTTGAGTTCATCAAACCCAACAACCTCTATCTTCATTACTGTCAACAAATTCTGCCTTCTGCTCAAGGCATCTGCAACCCTGTTGGACTTCCCACTCCTGTGCTTCAAAACAAAAGTATAACTCTACAAAAACTCAACCCATTTTAAGTGCCTTTGATTTAACTTTCCTTGACTATTAAGATACTACAAAGCCTGATGATCAGTATATAAAACAAACTCTTTTGGCAACAAATAATGTCTCCATTTCTTCAAAGCCTGGACTATTGCATAAAACTCTTGATCATAAATAGAATACTTTTTCTTGGCATCCTTAAGCTTCTCACTAAAATAGGCAATGGGCTTACCTTCTTGGCTCAAAACAACTCCTATACCACTACCACTAGCATCACAATCTACCTGAAATACCTTATGAAAATCTAGAAGTGCCAAAACAAGTTGTTCTACGACTTTCTGCTTCAATGTGTCAAAGCTCTCGTCTGCTCCTTTAGTCCATCTAAACTCTTTTCTATCCCCTCTCATTGTCTCAGTTAGGGGTGCACAAATGCTACTAAAATTCCTAATAAACTTTCTATAAAAACTTGCCAAACCATGAAAAGATCTTACCTCCGTTGCACTCCTTGGTGTAGGCCATTCAATGATAGCCCTTACTTTTTCTGGGTCCATCTTAAGACCTTCCTCTGAGACAACAAATCCTAGGTATACCAACTCCTTCTTTGCAAAACTACATTTCTTCAGATTAATTAGCAACTTCTCTTCCCTCAACTTCTCTAGAACTCTTCTGATATGCATCAAATGCTCATCCCAAGTCTTACTGAAAATCATAATATCATCCAAATAAACAATAACAAAACTTCCCAAAAATTCTTTCAGTACCTCATTCATGAGTTGCATGAATGTGCTCGGTGCATTGGTTAGCCCAAATGGCATGACTAACCACTCATACAAACCTTCCTTTATCTTGAAGGCTATCTTCCATTCATCTCCTTCTCTGATACGGATTTGGTGATACCCACTCTTTAGGTCAATCTTCGTGAAGTACTTGGCTCCACTCAAACAATCCATGATGTCATCCATTCTTGGCAATGGAAATCTATACTTGATCATTATCTTATTGATGGCTCGAGAGTCTGTACACATCCTCCATTCTCCATCTTTCTTTGGTGCTAGTACTGTAGGTACCGTACATGGACTTAGGCTCTCCTTTATCAGTCCCTTTCTCAACAACTCATAAACTTGTCTGTTCAGCTCTTCATTCTCTGCAGGGGTCATTCTATGGGCTGCCTTGTTTGGCAAACTGACCCCTTGTATCAAATTCATTTGATGACTTATCTTCCTTACTGGTGGTAAACCTTCTGGTACATTATCAGAGATAATGTCCTAGAACTCTTCCAACATATTTGAAACTTCTACAGGTACATCTTCACATTTCTCTTGACTAATCTTAGGAATCAATGCAAAGCAATGACACTCATGCTTCATACCCTCCAAAAATTTCCTACCATCTACCAAGCAAATTCTAGCAGTACTACATACCTTTTCTTCCACCTCCTTCAAGGGCTTCAACCTATGATGAACTCCATCCTTTGTTAGGGAATATGTGTTTGTACGGCCATCATGGATAGCACTCCTATCATACTGCCACGGCCTCCCTAATAGCATATGACATGCATCCATCAATATGATATCACACAACACCTCATCATGGTAGTCACCAATCGTGAACTTCTCTAAACACTGCTCATTGACCAAAACTCTATGGTCCTTCTGCAACCATGCAATCCGATATGGATGTGGATGCTTTCTTCTTGTCAACTTCAACTTGTCAACCATCTCCTATGAAACAAGATTATCAGTGCTTCCACTATCAATAATAATATCACAACACTTACCTTCACATTTGCACCTTGTGTGGAATAAACTCTTCCTCTGATTGGGTTCTCTCTCCTCATTCAACAAAGTTCTTCTGACAACTAGGGTTTCTCCCCTTTCATCATCTTCAGAATGCTCAGACTGTGCATCTTCATCTACATGTGCAACTTGTACATTACCCTTAGGTCTTCTATTCATCCTTCCTTAATGTTGTAGACATTCATATGCTTGATGCCCTTCTTCTCCACATTAGAAACAGGTTCCTTTGAAACCTCCTCTTCCAGGTCCTTGCCCAGGTTTGCCTCTTCCTCTTTGCTCACCATTGTTCTAGTCACAAGGATGGTAGGTATTGTCACCTCTCTGATTTCGACTGGTGCCAACTTCTTCACTTTTCTTTGCATCTTCATTTCAGCCCCCATAGAGTCTTCCACCTGTCCTTCCACCTTGACCTCTTCCCCTTTGCTTGCTATCAAATCTTTTATTCAGCTTCTCTTCCACCTTTAGGGAAAACTGGTACGCATCTTCTATGGTGGTCATTCTAATCAGGCTCAACTCCTCTTGAATACTCGGCCTCAACCCATTAATGTACTGGGCTACCTTCTCCTTGTTGGGCTCTGCATGGCCTGTCCTGATAGTAATTTTATAAAACTCTTCTGTATACTCCTTAACAGACTTGTTACCTTGCTTCAATCCTTGCAGCTTCTTTAGCAACTCCATCTCATAGTCCAAAGGAATGAACTGCTTCTTTAGTTTCTCCACCATCTGATCCCATCTGGAGATCTTTCCTTTTACTCTTCTGTTCCTCTCTAATTGGACCTCCTTCCACCAAATATTGGCGTGGCCCTTCAACTTTGTTTTTGTAAACTTAACCTGATCTGGGTCCTCCACATCTTCATACTCAAAATACTCCTCCATGTCATTGATCCAATCAATAAGCTGTTCTGGATTCAAATCTCCAGAATATGTAGAAACTTTGATCCTGGGCCTCTTTCTGATCTTTGAAATGGCCCTCAACAACCTAACTTCTGCAAGATCTTTGGTAGCTACTTATTCTTCCTCATATAGCTCTTCTTCATCTTCACCTTCACTTTCTTCTCTCATCCTCAGCTCAAACCCTCTTTGTAGCTCCTCTTGCAATGCATCGATTTGCCTTTGTAGGGCTCTAAAACCCTCTTCTATCAAAGCATTCCTCCTAACATGATTTCTTCATGGAGGCATCTTGGTCTCCGCAGCAAACCCACAACCTCAGGTCTTGGTGCAAACTGCCTCATAGTCGGTGATCTGTCTACACACTCAGGAACCCTCGCTCTGATACCACTTGATGAAGGGGGTAAATCACAAAACACACAATAATAGATATTGAACAGAACAAATAGAACTTCCTTTTATTGAACTGGGCAACTCATTACATTACAGAAGCTCAATTACAATCAGAGGATAAATCCTCTACTGGCTGCAACACATTACAGCTTTCCCAACCTCAAGACTCTAGAATCTTCAGCCTTCTGTAACCCCAAATCAGCTAGGGTTTCTATTTTCCCACCTATTCTTGACTCCACACTGGCCCCCTTGACTCTACTACTGCCCAGCGTTCTCAAAATAGTCATAAATAGCACTTTCTGGCGGCCTCCAGCTAAATTTTGAATTTTGCAACTCCCTCCAAAAGTAGGTCAACTTCTGGGAAGCATAACTTTTGATCTGGGTGTCCGATTGACGAATCGTTTTAAGCGCTGGAAAGCTTGCGATGTAAACTATCTCACCAAAAATCTGTAAATGGATTTCCATCAACTTTTTGAGACATTATGAGAAGTTTTAGTGCCTCATATCTCGTTCCGTAAATTTTTAGGGGCTTTTCAGAAAACAAAAACTTTAATATTTTTCAGCTCACAAATGATCTTTACCTAATTCATTTGCCAAAGGTCTTATATTTCCATTATGTAACTTTCTAGAAGTTTTTGCTTCATTACGTGCCCAAATGCAAACTTTCTAAAAATAGCAGGTACACTTTCCTAAACAGGCAGGTCACTATTTTTAGTAGTTTTGGAAAAACTAAAAGTCCTACATTATTATTCTAGATATTATGGAACCAAAAACACTAATTATGGGAAGAAATGAGAACAACTACAATGGTTTTGAATTAACTTCTTTTTGGGTGATGCAAGATTGCCCTTACACCTCTGGATGCTCCTACATCACTATGCATCTGCTATCTTCTCCGCGTTTTGTGTGCCTGTTATTGTCTTCTATGTGATTGGCGTGACTTCTCCATGCTTGGCATGTTTGATGTGTTTGTGACTATACTTTAATGCATGTATTGGCCTTGCATTTATACATACATTAAAGTGGGGGCCTAATGTAACATTAGAAAATGTCCCCTTGGGGGCTTTCCCCTCTTTAGGTTTAGCTCCCGGGTCTTTAGTGTGCATTTAGGACATCTTACACCATAATTTGGCATCCTAATGGAATGAACCCTAGGTATCATGACAAATGGGGCCTAGGGGGACCCCTTGAGTCTAACCCTACCCAAAATAGGGGGAGGACTTGGGCACCCATGCCCTAGTCCTTCCCTATTTTAGATCAGGCCCAAATTTGAAATGTCGGTTTATGACCATTATTTGGTCCCTAAACTGACACGGTAAGTTTGAATTTACAAACTCTTGGCGGGAGTGCTTATAGTTGCATATAAAAGCATGTTTAGGCATTCATTTAGAAACTAGATTGTTATGGTGAACTTTATGCATTCTCAAGGTGATTCAAGGCTTTCATTGTGTTGCAAGAGTAGATTTGTGTTGTCTATGTGTTTGTGTTTGCAGATTTAAGCATCTATTTCCTCATGGAATGAAGAGCATCTTCCTCCCATGAGATCTTCACTACAAGGTGACATTTATTGTGTTTGTGATCATTATTTCATTTGGATTTTACCTCTGCCTCACAAGGGCACACACTTTCTATCTGACAAAGGTGTTTGGAAGAATCAAGTGTCCTTCTAGGGCTTGACTAAGGTAAGCTCCTAAAAACCACAACCCCCTGCCAAAGTTTTCATGGTTGCAGGTTACAGGTTGATGATGCAGACAAAGTGAAGTTGCAGGAGGACATCTTGGAGTGTCAGAATTGCAGAACAGAAGGAAAAATAGCTCCTGGACTAGGACACCCACTCATTAGTCCTCAAAGTTTGGCAATAGGAAAATCTCTAGGACAACAGATAGAGGTTGTAGACCTTATTTCTAGATCTCGACAAAAAGTAGGGCCTTGGACTTGGGCGCCTACTCTTTAGTCCTCAACTTTTTTGCCTCGAAACCCTAAAAATAGGTGCATAGTTATTTTTTTTATTTTACATCTTTCTGCAGAAGCATTTTCTGTTATTCATCTATTTACTATTGTATTTGCATAATTAGGGTTTTGATGTGTAATTGGACATAAGAGAAGGAAAATTGATAATCAAACACCCTAATCCAAGCTTCCCTACATTCGTGAGTGACCAAGGACCTAATAGTGCTCTGCCACTTGATCCAAAGGTCCTTGAATGTAATTGGTGAATGGAGGGTTCAAACATGAACTAAAACAATTTAAATTTTATACCTTTACAGGTTTAAATGTTTTGTTGAAATTTAAAATTTTTAATAAAGGGTTTTAAAAAAACCCAACAGTGGCTGGCACTTGGCCGCTGGCCAAAGGGCCTACCGAACTAGCCAAGGCTAATATCGGTGGGCTTTAAGCCCTACCGGCCTAGTACCCTACCGGTTGTCTACCGGTAAAGGCATGGCAGGTGGGGGCCAACCCCTGTCGGTCGGGATTGACGTCCCATACAAACAGGGGGTCTGCGGACCCCCCCTAAATAATTTTTTTAAACAAAAAATGTTTACAAAAAACTTTAGGATTTTTTTAATTAATTTTTGTAAATGCCCTATAGTTTAAAAATCAAACAAATTCCAAAACTATAGACATTTTTCCTTGGGCAGAATTAAAAAAAAATTCTAATGACGACTGTACTTGGCAAACTAACGCAGACTGATGCGCAACCTATACCATCGACTCCGTACGGAATCTTTTTGATTCCCTACAAGATTCCTTAGGTTACAAAATAGGGAAAAAAATTTCTATCTCTGAACATAGGTGAATTATATGTTTTTCTTCACTCGTAGCAACTCCTAAATTAATGACAAGGTCTATTTTGCCTAGGAGGCTTCCTACAAAAGTTGACCTCCAAAACCCTCCATACAAAGAGCTCAAATTGAAAACCCACATGCCCAATGTCCATGAAACCCTAGATCTACAACAACCCAAGTCTGCAAATAGCCTTGTAACCATGAAAATGCCTTCATTTCTTCCATGCAAGCCATGGATTTCACTATACACAAAAAATCCACTCATAGCTAGGGTTATCAAACAGGGATTTCCTCCCAAATCATGGCAACCAAGCTCTAATACCAAATGTTGGAAATATACATCCATAGAGACAAATTCCTCATAACCTAATAAGAGATTTAGTATGTAGAAAACTAAAAATCCACATGCAAAAGAAATAGACAATCATACCATCAATGGTGACACAAGATATACCCTGGAAAAACCCTCATAGAGGGAAAACCCCAGCCTCCAAAAGCATGCATCTCTCATGTATTATTCAGCAATAAATAGCAAATACATATATAGAGATCACATTTGAAACATCAAGCTCTCTCTGCCTACAATCCATGTGAACTAGCATGTAACCATACATCCCATGCCATGCTTCAAACCCTCACACTGTCAACCTGCAAAAGAAGCTACAACCCATCCAACAAGTCAAAATGGCTAACCTCTTCTCTACAACTACCCTTGTGTTTGATTTTATAGACATATGCTCACACAAATACAACATGTGGTATTGTAATACCATTTTCCCCAACACCATGTGTCTACAAAACCATTGACCCCACATTTGATTAGTGGTACTAAATTTTCCCAATTAATCAAATAACTACAAATAAAGTAATTAAACCAATGTTACATACAACAATTACAAGTGGCATCCAAATAAATATCCAATGTGGCTAAACACATTACATGATGCACCACAAATAAATATTTATTTTACATAATAAAATAATACTAATGTTATGCAAGGTGTACAACACACCTACTCCAATAGAAAAATCCCTAGAACAACCATTTGTCATCATTCCCACCTTAGACCTATTTCGTGTGAAGTTAGGCCATCCTTGGCTCAAATCTATGAAATCAGTCCCTTCTAGCATTCATAAGTGTTTAAAATTCCCTCACAAAGGTTGAGTGCATGTTGTTCATCATAGTGGATGGAAACCTTTAGTCACCTATGGAAATTTTAACTTGGATTACTTTTGGCCTCAACCTACTGAACCAAATCAACCAAGAGAAGATCAATTTTTCCTAGCACATCAAAATATAAGGCAAAGATAATAGCTTAACTATTACATGGCAAGAACTCTCATGGACCCTCTCAGTCCCCTGAGGCTACAATTCCTCCTACCGAACAAATAGAGAGTGAAAAGAAGCCTGAACTAAAGGAGTCCCCTCAACCAAGAGGTAAAGGAATTTTTATTGAGGTTCCTTCTCCACCATCCTTACAATCATCAGGAGACAACCTTAAAGAGTGAAGCCTTTCATCACAAAAGATCAATTTTGTACCAGATTCCTCTTCCAAAATGTCAAAGAATATGGAGAATCGTGAACTTGTAGTGGTAGACAAAGAAGCTCCCTTGGGTAATATAACTAACAAGACAAGAAGAAACAGGAATGCAATAGAACAAAGAAGAAAGTGACAAGCATTAGCCCAAAATATGTCTTCCTAAGAAGAGAACATCCCACTGAATGAAATAAAAGAAGAGTTAAAGGAAGAAATTTCAAGTTGGGCCATAGTACCCTATGTACCTATTTCTTCTCAAATTCGATATTGTGAGGAAGATGATTTGCTCAAAGACAACTTCTAGTGTGGTTGCATCTTCTCACAGGTAAGTATTTCTCACCCATTTAGCCATCTTTGATGTATCACCTCTTTGAGTTGCTCTCATGGGTGGCCTCCTCTTATGTGTTATGTTGTATTCCCTCGTATTGTGTTAAATGTTGTTTAGGTCTCCTTAGATGACCCTTGATACTCTCGTAAGTTCAAGGATAGAAGGAGATCACCTCCATTGTGACACTTCTTCTATTTGTTTCTCTATTCTTCTACTCTCCTCTATCTTATTGTAATTGTTGTGTGTAGTGCCTTGGGGCATAACGTTGTGGAGAATGTCTTGGGGGCATTTTCCCACGTTGGGAACCTAAGTCACTTTTGTATCCTCTCTCATTTTTTCTGTTTTCATTCTTCAGTGGATCTACTAGTTGGCAGATGATGAAAATAAATAAATACTAATAAGGACCATGTATCCCTACAACAAGAATAAAAATGGACCTAGTCCATATATGAAGATGGGTTTGAAATGTTACTAATGCTTGACTAGTAGAATCACCTCATGTTGTGATCATGTATTGTGTTATGAAGATTCTTGTAACAATCCTTTGCAATACTCTAAATATGCTTATAGGCACTTTGATATGTTTTGTCTCACCTTGTGCTACACTCAGTTCTAAGATACTTGAAGTATAACCTCATGGCTATATTTAGTTCCGAACCCGCAAGTATATCCTTGGTTTGTTTATGTGGTACGTTACCTTATTTTGATGCATGAATATTATTGATGATTAGAATTTGATACTAACATGTGTGATTGTTGGGAACATTTGGCAATCGAAAGCACATGTCACCATTGGGGCATGGGCTTTGCGAAAACTCTTATTTTTTTGCATGTTTTCAACTTTACCTTAAATGTGATTGATACTAGCAATCGAGATCAAACACTTTAAGGTGGGGGCATATATTGTGGTATTATACTTGATTATTTAAGTTATTATGATAAAGCATGTTTGTGTATGCTTCCCTTTCATTGTAAGGCGTATGTGGATGCAGGTGGAGTTGTGTACTTTGTTTTGTTTTGCATATACCTCCTTTTCATTGTAAGGAATCTATGCAATGCATGTGGGATTGTATACTTTGTGCACATGCTTCCTTTTCACCATAAGGTGCCTATAGATGTAGGTGGGGTTGCATTTTGAAATCCCTTCTGCAAAAGGTGGGATTGTGTCTTCCCTTGAGCAGTTACACATCCTTTTAAAATTCCTCTATGGAGGTAGGGTTGGATCTTGAGTTATTCACCCTTAAGTGTGTCTTTGGAGGTTGTGGCAGTGTAGCTCAACTGTCAGGTGTGTTTGGTGTGTCTTAGCTAGTAGAGTGTAGTGAGGAACTCCTCCCTATTGCTCGAGTTTGCTATGTATAAGATGTATAGTGTGTTGATGACATACTCTACAATGCTCATGTATTCTGTATGTTTTACATGTGTCTTCCTTTAGTGTTTTGTGTGTTTTAGAGGTGGCACATAGCAATGAGCTCCCCCCATGCCATGTGTCTTGCGTGTTTAGTGGTGGCATGTAGCGATGAGCTCCCCCATCGACTATATATATATATATATATATATATATATATATATATATATATATATATATATATATATATATATATATATATATATATATATATATATATATATATATATATATATATATATATATATTTGTTTAATCATGTATTCTCTTTGTATATACCTTGTGCATTGTGTGACTGTGTTCATGTCTTCTCCATGTACTATGTGCTTTACTATCTTCTTTGTGTATTACATGCTTCCTTACTATATTCTCTATGTTTTGCATGATTGTCAAGTGTCTTCTTATGTTTTCCTAAGCTTGGGGGCTAGAAATGGTCTTCCAAACTTAGGGTGTGTCTTTGCTCTAGTGTTTGATGTATTTGATGTGCTTTGACCATACTTCAATGCATGTACTAATCATAAGATCATATATTAGAAATGAAAGGCACAACTACACAATGGAAATCTGATTCAAATATAATTTATGCAATCTTTAACTATGTATTATCAATGGAGATTTAACATGCAAATGAAACTATGCAACACAAAAACATCAAAACTAAAAACTAAACACACAACATAGTGTTTACATGGGGAAAACCCTTGCGGGTAAAAAAATCCACCAAAAAAGAGGCACAAGCTTGTATAATCTGAAATAGATTGTACAATACAACTCAACAACTCTCTCCACCAATCTTCAACTTGACAGCATTTTGGCAGCACCTGAGTACCTAAAATCTATATTGCAGCAAAAAATACAATGGTCAAAATTTATAGAAGAGTTTTCCCTCCATTCTAGGTGTTAGGTCTCAAAAATGCAGGTTACTAATCCTAAGAGGATGCTAGGCTCTATCTTTGGATTTGCAACGTTTTTGAACTAACTTGACGAAATCAACCTTCAAGGTTTGATGATTTCCTACACTTTAGGTCCTGCTACACCTAGGTGGGTGAACCTTGAAATATTAAAGCAGTTTGAGTGTGGATGAGTGGACTAACTAGATCTATCTATAATGGCATAGGATGTAAGATAGATGAAAAAGCTGACTAATTAATTCTATGTATAATGTTTAATAAATGATTGGCAGAAATTGTATAAGCAATATCAAGATTTTAAATAATGAGTTGAATGAGACTAGTGCCTTGTTGGGTAACAGAGTCAATTTGAAGTACCTAGACCAGTAGTTTCTTAATGGTAATAATTCTAATTGCTTGGCACAGTTTTGGTTTATAGCTTGTATAAACGTGCAAGAAAGTGATTGACAAACTCTTCTTAGCAATCCAACCAATATAATCAATTATCTTATAATTCACCAGAAGGTATTTTAATCCTTACTTGAAGGAACCAAATGAAATGAATGGGCAAGATTAACAGATAATATTTTATTGGAGACAGAATGGCAATCCTAATTATATGGCTCTACTTAGTAATCCCAACTTACTACTTCCAGGCTACTGCGACTAAATTAGAAGGGTTTAATTCCTTAGATGGACACCAACCAAATTAATCACACAGATACAGCAAGTGTGTAATGACAGATTAACTATATACTTGATATCTTAATCTGAATAACAAGGAAATGCAGAAATGGAGACAACCACACGATTGAATATTTTCAACAAACAACTGATACCAAAATAGAAACACTAAATCAGAGAACTTCAAATTTCTTCTTCAAATAAAATATGCAACATAGTCACTTTGAGACATTGTATATATGAATATCTTCTACTACTGATGATCATTTCAGCATCGACTATTTGAACTTATATAGATATTTCTATGAAGAGATACAACTCTTCAATAAGTCTCTTGGGAATTTAACAAGTATTAACAATAATTACATAAGCGTAATTAGGCTCTATTCAGCCATAAATAAACTTTAGCCAGATGATCTAGATACTCTTGATCACGGTGAGAATCAGTAAGCTCAATAGCGCTTCTGGTAATTACATCAAGAGTAACCATTTCCTCCAATTGTTTGCAGACTTCTTTGGATGTAGAGGCTTTATCTTTCAGAGCTCCTGTGGCTTTGTGTAATATAATCTAACAGTCAATAATCCATTCTTCTTTGCTCTTTACCTCGCCGTTATCTTTAAACAACCTAGGCACTCCTGCACTTGAAGCATCAGTCCCTTCCTTAGCATCAGCTTTAAGTTTGTCATAATAATTCTGGTGTTGTTTGAACAATGCTCTTGCATCAGAGATATCTGTACCATCAATGGCACTTCTGTTTTGTAACTCAATCATCTTTTCCTGTATCCTCTTATCAAGCCTTTCATGTTCTTTGACTGCTTTATGATTTTCTGAGTAGTTATCCCAAAACTGGTTTAACCACCGTACCATATTTGCATACCTGCTCTGCAGTACTGTAACAAATGCATCTATCTAAATTTGTGCGGCCTGATCAGGGGATATTACTTGACTACCTTGTGAGCTCTCACCTTGAGTTATTCTTTTTGTGGATTGGCCAAAGGTACTCTTAACAGCATCCTTCAAGTAATCATTTTCTTTTGTTAATCTCTCACAATTCAGTTTATAAGAATCTCTTTCTTTGATCAGCATCTGAGCTTGCGCTTTATTTAACTTTGCAACATTGATACCAATGTCTGCAGTAATTATAGGGTTAGTTTCACCTGCTCTGAAAGTCATAACATGGCCAAAAGTTTTTTCAATGTCTATGATGGCCGTCTTCTTATGGGGAGGATACAACGCCCATATCATCAAAGAATTTTCATCATTATTGTATCTAGTCCCCATATATACTTCATTAACTCCTTCTGGAGTAAGCTTATACTTGTCATTAGCATTATTCAAAAAGCTATCAAAAACCAGAGCAGAATTTAAATCCAAACCAGGAAAAATCATAACCCCTGCATCTTTGAGTAACTGTCTACCCTTGCTAGGTGTCATGTCCTGCATTTCTTTATCTACTGTTTGCTTCAACATATCTAATAATTGTTTTTCATTATCAGCAGAAACATCATCTACTGACTCTCTAATTTCTTTTCCTTTGTATTTATACAGGAATGATTTAAATTCCTTTGACTAAATGAATGTATCATCTGAAATGAAAGAATCATAAGCCTTTTGTCATGGATCTTCATCAGCAGACCCCTCCTCATCATGTAGCACAACTGGAGGCTGATATTGTTGCATTTTTCTTTTAGACATTTCTATTGTTTTATCTTGTGGCTGCTCTTGTTCAGTCAATTCTTCATCTTCAGAGGATACCACTTCAACTTCTGCCAACTGCTTTTTCTTTTCATTTTAATCTCTATTATATTTTTCTACCACCAAGTCGACTTTAGCCTCTTCCAAATTTCTAATGACATCATCATGTGGATAATGTATGTGCATGTATCCACTAAGATTTTGTTTTCTCCTTGCAGAGTCAATGAAACCTTCAGGGTCAAACCCTTTCCTCACCTCAGCAGTCACCATGTTATAATGCATTAGTTTATCCAAAATGAGATTGTATCCTTCTTTTGAAACCACAGTAAAATCACCAAAACACAAAGTGCTGGGCATGAATGATTATTTATCATGTGAACTTAGATGCATCACATTCGAACAATGCATTTGCCTAATTATTTCTAAATATGCAAGTCTGTCAGGGATAGTTTTAGGCAATATGAATGGAGTATCCTCAAATCCATAAACTCTGATCATAGTGGCATCCTCAAAGCAGTACCAGTCTCCCCAATTATGAGTGACAGTAGGGGGACCACCAAAATCTTTAGGTCTGAGGAACCTTTTTATTTCATTTGAAATTGAATATTCACAGGGGTGGTTGAAATACCTATATAGCACTTTAACACAATGCTCTTCAAATTGAGCATAGCTAGAGTTGGCATACCTGCTATCCCAGATTCTGGTCCACATTTGTACAGGTATCTTTTCCCATTTCTTATCCGCAGCAACAACTTGAAACTCACTTGGCCACAATCCTACTTCCTGGCCATAGTATAACACCATATGCATAAGCATCGAGTAATGCTCAAAAGAGCATGCTGGATCATTGTTTTTTATTGTAGATAGACCAGAGTCTATTCTAGTAGCAACATAGGAGGCATAATCAAATTGTCTGGCATTGTGACATTGAATATCAGAGGCTATGACCATTAGAGGAATAGTCATGAACTCAGGGACCTCTGAGCCAAGGACTTGGCCTACAGAAAAGTAAGTATATTGTATGTATGCTTCAAAAATGGCTACATGAAAGGGAGGGCCATCATTCTCAGTCAAGGGTATCACTTCTCCTTCAATCTTGGGCCTATGAATGGGTAACCTCCATCCATTGTAAGTTGTATCCATTCTCCAATACTCTTTATCTAAATCTTCATAAACAATAGGGACAGTGCACAAATCATCTAAATCATACACCTCACAAATAGCATTTTTTGACAGGTGTACAATTGGTTCTCCTTGAGGGTTGTAGATAGCTTTCAGGCCTGAATTGTAATGTCTGGCTAGCAGTTGAAGGAGTTCCACATTCAAGAATACATTAGGTACAACCAGTTTGCCTAAATTCATGTGCCATGGGTTTGACACAGGAGCATTTCTAAACCGTCTATTATAGTGGAATTTGAAAAGCTCATACCCCCGAATTGGGGTCCAGATATCTCCCAGGCGTTTATGTTTATCTTCCAATTTTTCTACTTCTGCTCTGAGTTGGGCAGACCTCCTAGCCTTGGGAGCTGACCCAGGCAATTGATCAATTAGGTCCTGATTTAATTTTCTATCTTTCACTTTTTCTTCAGGGGTTTGATCAGTTTTTTGTTTTTTAGGCTTACTGGTTTCCCCTTGTGACTTTCTTCCTTTTCCCTTTCCTGGAGTTTCTATTTTAAAACTTTGGCAGGAAATTCAAATATAGGCAATTTAATGGTTTGTATAGGTGTACCTGTCGTTCGGTGTGTGAGGACCGCCCTTTTTACTACTGTTGTTATGACTATTTACATGACTGTTATTGTTACTTTTTATGTTTGTGGGATAGCAGTTCCCAGAATTGTCAAACTATTAAACTTTATTATGATTTCAGAAAAACTAATTGGGTGATGTTTGGATAAGTTTACATTTCAGAAAAAAAAAAAAAAAAGGATTAATTAGGTGATGATGGAAAATTGTAATATGATTTCATTTATGTTAATTAGTACTATGTCATGATAATGCATGTTTTCAAGTTGCTTCAGCTATGATGATTTTATGTGGTTACTGATCTTGTAATTTAGTGTGCAGGAATTACTAATCGAACCACAGAATTCAGAGATCATTCCGCACCTTGTTAATTGTTATTCCCTGTTAAGCTGATCTAGTTCCACGAGGAACCAAGATCTCTTGTGTTTGATGTAATGATGTAATGTGGTCTTTCGTATGGTTGAGTGGATTAGGTTACCCTCATGTAACATTATTTTATAATTTGTGTTGTAAAGAGATTGAATTTGAAATTTCTTATTTTATTTAAATTTATGAGGCCTTTTCTTGTGCTTTACCTTGACCAGGGGTGTTTTGTATGGGTTAAAGATGACCCTGGGTTATACCCCATGGGTCCAGGGGCCCATTTGGCATGGGTAACCCTTGAGTAACCTCCATCTAGTCAACTTAACCTTCCCCTGAAGTTAAGTGGCGAAAATTGGAGGTAGGAGGGGACATGATGGGTTGTACCAACACCCAACCCATCCCCTCTACATTCCCCAAGGTAAGAGATGCCATCCATTATTGAAGGATTGACTTAAAGTCACCCCTTCCATAGTGAGATTCCCCCATGTGCTGTGGGGACACCCATGTGAAGAAGGGAAGAAGGGGCATGGGTCACCTGTCTTCTTCCCCATTAACTCCTTTTATTTCTCCCATGCGTAAGTGGAATCACATGAGGAGAGGAATAAGGAGTACTCTTGGGAATGGAGAGTGACATAAGCCACCAGGACAGAATAGTGGTTTTGGGGGAGAGTGAGGAGATGACAAGTGTCACCTCCCCATTCCTCAAAACTAAAAAGAATTTGGTTATTTGTTTCCAATTTTGGGATGAGAGGGAGTTAGTTGAATTTTGGGGAAAACTTTCATTTTGCCTTACCAAAAATAGAAAAGTTAGTTTGTAGAAGGGAGAAGGAGTTGGTGGCTAAGGTTGGAAGAGAACTCTGTGGGCTCTACAACAGCTTCATTCCAGGAAGGCTTTGTAAGGTTGGTTTGAATTCTACCTTTGTTTCGTATAGCTGAATATGTAATGTGTGTGAATTTGTGTTTAGATTTGTTTTCTGTGGGGTTTGTTGTCGGGTTGTTTGACAGAGCTTCTCCCACTTGGGAGAAATGCTCATCAAGTTTGGGGTAGGGGAGGAGAGATCCTCCTCGGGTGCATACCTGTTTCCATCTTTTGGGATGTTGAAAGCCTTGAGGGCATGTATCTGTGTCTGTATCTTTGACTTGAGAGTCATATACAGATTTCTTACAAATTTGTGATCAAACTTGGTTTGAGACCAAGAGAAATTGTATTGGTTAACTTATCTGTCAGGGTGACACTCTGGAGTCGAGTGTGTCCACTCTCCTGCCCCTTATGAAACTCACTGTAGTTGAGTTTCCATGTTGTGTAAAGTACCCACGGGTGTTTGTGTGCTTTGGGATTGTTGTTGTTACTGTTGTGAAATGGAGTGTTTGAGTTACCCAGGTGTGAGTATGGTCTCCCTAGCTCGGGGGTGACCCACTTGCGGGTCTACGGAAGGGAGGAGAGCTAGATGAGTGGTGTTTTCTTCTTTGTTTGTCTTTGATACGCAGGTTTTCTCTTGGAGCTTTTGGTTGGCTTGGGAGGAGTTATATTTGTGAAGAAACAGTTATTCTTCTTTGTCATGAGAATTAGGCCTGGTTCATTTTAGAAGAGTTGAAGAGAGAGCACCTCTCTTGTTATTGTTGTAATTTATTGTTACTCTGGGTGTGAGGGAAATCACCTCCCTGATCTTGTTATTAATGGACTTTTTCTTGGTTGTCACAAGCTATCAGTTGTATATTGGTTGGGAGAGGGAAGTTCATAACTTGGAAGTTAGTGGTTTGTATCCATGGTTTAAATTCTGTAATATGAATGTACTTAAATTTTCAAGTTTGTTGCTTGTAAACCTTGTTAGGTAGCACTTCATTTGTGTTTCAAGTATTACTGAAAGGAAGAGTTCATTATTTAATTGCAATCTAATCCGAGTTTGTTTATGTATTTGAAAGTTTGGAATTGCTTAATGAGTTGAAATGGACATATATTAATTGCCGAAATATACTGATTTAAACTTCATTTTTTTAAGTGTATATAGATATAAATATATATATATATATACACTCGTTATTTGATTCTTACTGGATCATTTTAACTGATTGAAAGAAACTGAATAACTTGTTTAATGTGACAAAATAATGCAACATATATATATATATATATAAATATAATAGTTGCTATTTATTTATCATTTTTTTTAACAGCATTATGGGAAATTGAATAAATGGCTTAACTTAAAAAAAATAAAACCAAAATTAAGTGATACTGGGAAATTAAAATAAATAAATATATATATATAGATATATATATATATATATATACATTTATATTTAATAATTGTTAGTAAATTATCGTATAACAGATACTGAATATATATTGTTGTAACTGAGAAAATGAAGCATTCTTATGAAACTGAAGTGTGTATATATATATATATAGATATATAGATATATATCTATATATATATATAAATTATTAAATATCTTTCATTGAATGAGTTTGAAATTCAAACTAAAAAAATTCAAAATAGTAAGAGGTCGCTGTGTGTTTCCACACAGCCGAGGCAAGTTCACGGTGGGCGGTGGGGAGTAATCCCCACCGCAGTCTCTGTTTTATATATTAGAGGTGTGGGGAGGGGCAGAGCCCCACCCACACCCCACATCGTGGGATGTGGGTGGGGCTCCACCCCTCCCCACATCCCCCCCCGCCGTTACACCCCGCGGAGCTCTGTGCTAAGCGGTCTCCGCCGCGACCCTCACTGCGACCTCCGCAGTACCTCTAGCCTCCGCCACCATGTGTGCTCCCGCGGCCATGGACATGGCCCTCCCTACCCTCGGTCGGGCCTGCCTCCGACCCTCTGTGCGGCCGACCCCTGCCGCCAGTCCCCTGCCACAACCAAACAGAAAATGCTAAGTATAAAAAAAAAATGTTAGGGCTATTAGCCCTAACATACATGCTATGGTTCATTTAAATAACAAAATAAATATATATATATATATATATATATCTATATATATAGATATATATGTGTTGGCATAATATATGTCATATATGTGTATATATATATATATATATATATATATATATATATATATATACTTGGTTCATTAAATAACAAAACAAATATATATATATATATTATGTTTTGAAGGGGAAATTGTGAATAAATAATAGATATATTTAGTTATATAGTTCTATATGTATATATATGACATATATATATATTTATATATATGGTATATATATACATAGGAGAGGTGTCTTGGGCCATTTTAAGAGGCCATCTCTATCATTCATAACAAGGGGATGTGCAAAATTAATTAAAACCAAACTAAATTTTCACAGTTAGGTTTATTTAAGTGTTGAACACAACAACCAAAGAATTTAGGTTTCCATGATCAGGGTTTTATAAAGTGGAGAGCCTCCTACATCTATTTACAATGTTATACGAGTCACAATAAGAGTATTCATAATACTAATTAGTAATAATAACAACAGTAATTATAGATAAGAGAAAATAAAATTATAATATAATGAGAGCATAAAGGAATATACTGTGTTACCCGGGAAGAGTTTCTCGGAAGTTTCTCTACCAACATAATGTTAATAACCAGGGAAAATGAAGGAAAATGAAGAGGAAAATTACACGTCACCTTGCTTAAAAGATCACTGGAAATAAACTTAAGAAGCCATCACAGACATTCTATGTGGCCATTTTAATCCCAACTGTAGTAAATGACCTCATAAGTAAACCTGTAAGAGAGTCCGAAGAAGAAAAACTAACATTGGAAAACACAGAGGAGAAAATGCGTGACATTTCCCACATGGGATAAGAGAACTAAGTTGACGGACCCTTCTACTAAATCTGCTTAGGAACAAGTTTAATTAATACAAACGAAGAGGAGATACTGTGATCGGAGAAGACTAGGAGACCGAGTCCAGCGAAGTAGTAAACCAGTCTATGTGACCTAGACCATCCTGAAGTTAGGTTTGATATCAACAATAGCTGCAGTGATAACCCTAATTTACGTAAATCATGAAGAAAGGACCGGATACACATAAAGATAGCATAGAAAACGAAAGAGAGAGAGACCGAAATATAAACACACTAAATTAACAGAGTAATAGTTAAGGTAAAGGCGATAAAAATACAATCAAAATTAAGAACCAGTGAAAAGGGAAGAGAGAGCAAACGAACCGCCTTGTTGAAAATGCTAAGTCGTAGGAGGAGTATGTTTCAGGAAACAAGAGAGGAGACAGACAACCGTGCCTGGCTGAAAAATGACTAAATAGGGAGATCACTAGTCGGTTTAGTCGGAACAAGGCGTCGTGGGAAGTTGTTAGTCTATCAGCGAACCACGTGCGTAAATGAGTGTAGCGTAATTCCCACTAACGCCATAAGGCGTTATGCTACCGGAGATTGCCGAGGTTTAGATTTAGGAACTTTGGTAATCTCACTCTTGCAATGACGTTAGCGGCGTCGTAAAGACCCTCTTGTTGATCTGTATGCGTCTAGTTGCACGCAATTGTACTTATATCCTGCCGAAAATTGTAGTGTTTCACCATGAGAGAACACCATCGAGCATGCGTACACATGCGAAGGGGTTTTTAGGATAGTGTGAGAAAAGTTTTTCATATCTCGTGTCATAACCACATGACAGATGTGGCTATGACACGTGCGATGTGTGTTGTGACCACATGGAAAATGTGGGCATGACATTTGGTATCAGAGCCAGGTTTTAAACACTGGGCATATTTGGGCATGTTATTATTCTGCAACTTTGGCTAATTAGTTTCTACCTTATTTTGTAGGATGCCTCCCCGACGTGCTCGACGAGCGCGATCATGCCACACAGCGTCAGTCGAGGTGCACAGCGATTCCTCAGCCGAGGGACTGACACCCGTAGTTACAGCAACACCACCTGCACCACCTGTACCACAAGCACTACTAGTACCACAGGCGACACCAGTAGTTACAGCAGCACCACCTGCACCACCTGTACCACAAGCACCACTAGTACCACAGGCGACACCAGTATTGGATATAGGTCCACAGATTTTACAGGTACTATAGACTATGTTAGACAGGTTACCACCAGTGATTCCTGAGCCACGTATAGAGCCTCGTGTTGATCCGCGAGAGGAGCCACGTGCCGAGTCACGTATTGAGCCACGTATGGAGCCCCGCGTTGATCCACTAGAGGTGCCACGTGTGGAGCCCTTCGTTGAGATTCCTGACACAACAGTAGAGGAGGTAGGGTCAGCCTCCCGAGCACGGAGCAGGAGTCCTCCGAGACTTTTGAGACAAGAACAGGTTCAGCATGGATTATATGAGGATGGGGTGGAAGAGCCACTTGTGAGACTTAGAGACAGAGGGGACCCCATCAGAGATCTACTGAGGCTCAACCCACCCACTTTCGCAGGTGCTACAGAGGGAGCTGTGGCTGAGGCTTGGCTGATTAGCTTAGACAGGTGTTTCGCATTGCGACCATATGGGAGCAACACGAAAGCACGAGTGGCAGTCCATCTTCTTAGGGATGCAGCAGCCACCTGGTGGCGCACAGAGGAGTGCAAGCGCCGACTATCCGTGGATACACTCACATGGGACATCTTCATTGAGCGCTTCAATGCGCGATATTTGTCCGAACATTATAGACAGCGCAGGATATATGAGTTCCATGATTTACAGTAGAGGGAACTCACCGTTACTCAGTATGAGAGCCGATTTATAGAGCTTTCTCGTTACGCAGAATACCTCCATGACGAGAAAATCTTAATACACAAATTCATCAAAGGGCTAAATCACGGGATAGTAGGACCAGTTCGTATGCAAATCCCCAGACCATGAGTGAGGCTGTTGAAAAGGCCCTTATATCAGAGGAAATTCAGGGACGAGGGCAGAATTCACGCCTGCAGTACCAGGAACGTAATCCCCAACAACAGCAAAACTTTCGAAGGCCTCAAAATACAACACAAAGAGGAGGATATAATCCTTCATCATTACCTCCTAGGCCACCACAGCAGCAGCAACATCAGCAAAAATCCAAATTTCAACAGAGGGGACAGGGAGGACAGAACCGTGGATGGCAACAGCAGGGTCCACGCAAAGATCAGAGACAGCAGGGTTCATCGGCAGGACCCGCGAGGTCCCAGCAATCTTATAGAGGCTCACAGGGATCCACTGGACGGACTGGGCAACAACAATCAGGCAGAACACAGTCAGGGCAGTTACAGGTTCGAGGACCATGTTATGTGTGTGGTGGGGTAGGGCATCTAGCTAGAGAGTGCCCGCAGGGATTTACTGCAGGGGGACAGCCCTGATTAGGAGGATCTGAGCAGACCGTAGGTGACGTGGGCAGAACCCACCACATGTTTGCAGCGGTTGATAACCGCCAGGCCGATTTCCAGGCTTCTGTCATCAAGGTAGCAGGTACGATTGGAGACTTTTCCATTTCGATCCTTTTTGACTCAGGAGCTACTGACTCTTTTTTGTCTACATCGTTAGTGGAGCGTTGCAGGCTGGTGGCTTCTAGGCAAGACATTAGGTGGGAAGTTGAGCTGGCCTCAGGGGCCAGGATGTCAGTAGATTCCTTGGTTAGAGATTGTGAGATCACATTGGGGTCATTCACCACAACATGTGACCTTAGGATTATGCCATTAGGATCCTACGGAGTAGTTCTAGGTATGGATTGGCTTGCGGCACATAGAGCCAAGCTTGATTGTCGCCAGAGGACGATTAGCTGTTTAGACGATCATGGTTCATCGGTTGAGATAGTGGGCATTCAAAAGCCCACGGCTGCTCGTATGATATCCGCTCAGCAGCTTAAGCACTGTATGTGGAAGGGATGTCAAATGTTTGCCATCACGGTCAGTGATAGAGCAGAGGATGACCCTGAGGCTACTTTAGATGATCACCCTGTCCTTAGAGAATTTGCAGATGTATTTCCGCCAGAATTACCAGGTATGCCTCCACGCAGAGAAGTGGACTTCCACATCGACTTGGTGCCAGGTGCAAAACCGATATCCCGTGCACCCTATAGGATGACTACACATGAACTCACTGAACTTAAACTGCAGTTAGAGGAATTACTTGAGAAGGGACACATCCGACCTAGCGTTTCACCATGGGGCACACCAGTTATCTTCGTGAAGAAGAAGGATGGGTCTCTTCGTCTATGTATGGACTACAGGCAGTTGAACAAGGTGACGGTGAAGAACCGTTATCCTCTGCCTAGGATTGACGACCTTTTTGATCAGATGCAGGGAGCCAGAGTGTTCTCCAAAATCGATCTAAAATCTGGGTATCACCAATTGTGCATCACGGAGTCAGATATTCATAAAACTACTTTTCGAACCAGATATGGCCATTACAAATTCACAGTGGTACCTTTCGGGTTGACGAACGCTCCTACAGTATTCATGAGTCTCATGAACGGGGTGTTCCATACTTACCTAGATCGGTTCGTGATCATATTTCTAGATGACATTTTGATTTATTCACGGACTGAGGAGGAGCATGTAGAGCACTTGCGTCAAGTTTTGTAGCAATTACGAGGGCAGCAGCTTTATGGCAACTTGGCGAAGTGTGCCTTCTTCAGGACAGAGGTGCAGTATTTGGGACACATTTTATCAGGCGATGGCATCTCCGTAGATCCATCTAAAATCAGAGCAATTCAGGAGTGGCCAGCACCCACTAACATGACAGAGGTCAGAAGCTTTATGGGGTTAGCCGGGTATTATCATCAGTTTGTCGAAGGTTTCTCCAGGATAGCACATCCCATTACTTCCCTTTAGCGAAAAGGGAAGGGTTTCACTTGGACCGAGCAGTGTGAAAAGGCTTTTGGAGTCCTCAAGGAGCATCTTACTAGTGCTCCTATTTTAGCAGTCCCAGATCCTACAGAGGAGTTTGTAGTTTGCACAGATGCATCATTAGAAGGTTTGGGAGCCGTGCTTATGCAGGATGGTCGAGCGATCGCATACGAATCGCGGAAACTAAAGACACATGAGTTAAACTATCCTACGCACGACTTAGAGCTCGCAGCTGTTGTTCATGCCTTGGTTCGCTGGAGACACTTTCTCTTAGGTCGACGCTTTGAACTCCATTCGGATCATCATAGTTTGCAGTATATTTTTACACAACCTAATTTGAACGCCCGCCAACGGCATTGGATGGAATTCCTATGCGAATACGACTTCGATGTCCACTATATCAAAGGGAAGGAGAATGTGGTCGCTGATGCTTTGAGTCGAAGACGCCATGAGATCCAGACCCTGACCTTGAAGGTGGACTTGAAGGATCGCATCTTACAGCATCTGCTAGAGGACGAATGGTTTCTTGAAGTGCAGCAGGCATTACTAAATCAGAAGGCCCTTGAGGGCAAATTTACAGGATATACCCTTGAGTCTGATGGTATGCTTCGACATCGGCAGCGCATCTATGTACCCCATGCGTGTAATCTTCGCACAGTAATCCTATCAGAGGCTCATAGAGCACCCTATGCAGCACACCCAGGAGTGAAGAAGATGCATGCTGACTTACGACAGCTTTATCATTGGGCCGGGATGAGGCGTGACATTGCCGAATTTGTTGCTCGTTGCCTGGAATGTCAGAGGGTCAAGGCCGAACACCAGCATCCAGCGGGACTGTTGTACCCTCACAAAATACCTGAATGGAAATGGGACACCATTTCTATGGATTTTATCGTTGGTCTACCTATGTCATCACGTCGCCATGATGCTATTATGGTGACAGTTGACAAGCTAACCAAAGTGGCACATTTTTCACCAATATGCACAACATACAATGCACCATCAGTGGCAAAGGTGTTTCTTGATAAGATTGTTAGACTTCATGGGGTACCTCGCCGCATTATATCTGACAGAGACTTTGTATTCACTTCATCGTTCTGGAAAGCCTTACATCAGGCGTTGGGCACACAGCTCAACTTCAGTTTAGCATATCATCCGGAAACCGACGGACAGACAGAGAGAGTTAACAGGTGTTAGAAGACATGCTTCGCATGTATGTGATGGACCATCAGTCTAGATGGGAGGAGTACCTATATCTAGTTGAGTTCGCCTACAATAATGGGCATCATAGCTCATTGGGTATGCCTCCTTTCCAGGCGTTATATGGCAGACCATGCAGAACACCTTTGAGTTGGGATCGGATAGAGGACAGAACAGTCATTGGTCCAGAGATAGTTCAGAATATGGAACTGCAAGTCAAACAGATTAGACAAAGGCTCCAGGAAGCACAGGACAGGCAAAAAAAGTATGCCGATGCTAAGAGGACAGACCGAAGCTTCTCTGTGGGGGAAAGAGTATTTTTGAGAGTGCGGCCGCACAAGAGTCCAATCCGTTACGGAAAAGGCTCTAAGCTCGCACCTCAATTTGTAGGACCTTTCGAAATCTTGGAACGGATAGGACCAGTAGCCTACCGTCTAGCCTTGCCACCTAGCCTGTCACGTATCCACGATGTATTTCATGTATCAGTTTTACGTCAATATATTTCTGACTTATCTCACGTGTTGGATTGGAGTGCTCTTCAGGTAGAGGCAGACGGACAGTTGGCGTTGGAGCCAATTCGCATATTGGCTCGTCGGACGCTGGCCCTTCGAGGTCGAGAGCTGGACCAGGTTAGAGTCCAGTGGGACCTATACGACGAAGTCACTGCAACATGGGAAGATGCAGAGAGACTGAAGACCCTTTATCCTCACCTTTTTGATGACTTCCAGGAGGAAGTACCGTCTTAGGGGGAGAGGATGTGAGGACCGCCCTTTTTACTACTGTTGTTATGACTATTTACATGACTGTTATTGTTACTTTTTATGTTTGTGGGATAGCAGTTCCCAGAATTGTCAAACTATTAAACTTTATTATGATTTTGAAAAAACTAATTGGGTGATGTTTGGATAAGTTTACATTTCAGAAAAAAAAAAAAAGGATTAATTAGGTGATGATGGAAAATTGTAATATGATTTCATTTATGTTAATTAGTACTATGTCATGATAATGCATGTTTTCAAGTTGCTTCGGCTATGATGATTTTATGTGGTTACTGATCTTGTAATTTAGTGTGCAGGAATTACTAATTGAACCACAGAATTCGGAGATCATTCCGCACCTTGTTAATTGTTATTCCCTGTTAAGCCGATCTGGTTCCACAAGGAACCAAGATCTCTTGTGTTTGATGTAATGATGTAATGTGGTCTTTCGTATGGTTGAGTGGATTAGGTTACCCTCATGTAACATTATTTTATAATTTGTGTTGTAAAGAGATTGAATTTGAAATTTCTTATTTTATTTAAATTTATGAGGCCTTTTCTTGTGCTTTACCTTGACCAGGGGTGTCTTGTATGGGTTAAAGTTGACCCTGGGTTATACCCCATGGGTCCAGGGGCCCATTTGGCATGGGTAACCCTTGAGTAACCTCCATCTAGTCAACTTAACCTTCCCCTAAAGTTAAGTGGCGAAAATTGGAGGTAGGAGGGGACATGATGGGTTGTACCAACACCCAACCCATCCCCTCTACATTCCCCAAGGTAAGAGATGCCATCCATTATTGAAGGATTGACTTAAAGTCACCCCTTCCATAGTGAGATTCCCCCATGTGCTGTGGGGACACCCATGTGAAGAAGGGAAGAAGGGGCATGGGTCACCTGTCTTCTTCCCCATTAACTCCTTTTATTTCTCCCATGTGTAAGAGGAATCACATGAGGAGAGGAATAAGGAGTACTCTTGGGAATGGAGAGTGACATAAGCCACCAGGATAGAATAGTGGTTTTGGGGGAGAGTGAGGAGATGACAAGTGTCACCTCCCCATTCCTCAAAACTAAAAAGAATTTGGTTATTTGTTTCCAATTTTGGGATGAGAGGGAGTTAGTTGAATTTTGGGGAAAACTTTCATTTTGCCTTACCAAAAATAGAAAAGTTAGTTTGTAGAAGGGAGAAGGAGTTGGTGGCTAAGGTTGGAAGAGAACTCTGTGGGCTCTGCAATAGCTTCATTCCAGGAAGGCTTTGTAAGGTTGGTTTGAATTCTACCTTTGTTTCGTATAGCTGAATATGTAATGTGTGTGAATTTGTGTTTAGATTTGTTTTCTGTGGGGTTTGTTGTCAGGTTGTTTGACAGAGCTTCTCCCACTTGGGAGAAATGCTCATCAAGTTTGGGGTAGGGGAGGAGAGATCCTCCTCGAGTGCATACCTGTTTCCATCTTTTGGGATGTTGAAAGCCTTGAGGGCATGTATCTGTGTCTATATCTTTGACTTGAGAGTCATATACAGATTTCTTACAAATTTGTGATCAAACTTGGTTTGAGACCAAGAGAAATTGTATTGGTTAACTTATCTGTCAGGGTGACACTCTGGAGTCGAGTGTGTCCACTCTCCTGCCCCTTATGAAACTCACTGTAGTTGAGTTTCCGTGTTGTGTAAAGTACCCACGAGTGTTTGTGTGCTTTGGGATTGTTGTTGTTACTATTGTGAAGTGGAGTGTTTGAGTTACCCAGGTGTGAGTATGGTCTCCCTAGCTCGGGGGTGACCCACTTGCGGGTCTACGGAAGGGAGGAGAGCTAGATGAGTGGTGTTTTCTTCTTTGTTTGTCTTTGATACACAGGTTTTCTCTTGGAGCTTTTGGTTGGCTTGGGAGGAGTTATATTTGTGAAGAAACAGTTATTCTTCTTTGTCATGAGAATTAGGCCTGGTTCATTTTAGAAGAGTTGAAGAGAGAGCACCTCTCTTGTTATTGTTGTAATTTATTGTTACTCTGGGTGTGAGGGAAATCACCTCCCTGATCTTGTTATTAATGGACTTTTTCTTGGTTGTCACAAGCTATCAGTTGTATATTGGTTGGGAGAGGGAAGTTCATAACTGGGAAGTTAGTGGTTTGTATCCATGGTTTAAATTTTGTAATATGAATGTACTTAAATTTTCAAGTTTGTTGCTTGTAAACCTTGTTAGGTAGCACTTCATTTGTGTTTCAAGTATTACTGAAAGGAAGAGTTCATTATTTAATTGCAATCTAATCCGAGTTTGTTTATGTATTTGAAAGTTTGGAATTGCTTAATGAGTTGAAATGGACATATATTAATTGCCGAAATATACTGATTTAAACTTCATTTTTTAAGTGTATATAGATATAAATATATATATATATATATACTCGTTATTTGATTCTTACTGGATCATTTTAACTGATTGAAAGAAACTGAATAACTTGTTTAATGTGACAAAATTATGCAACATATATATTTATATATATATATATATAAATATAATAGTTGCTATTTATTTATCATTTTTTTAACAGCATTATGGGAAATTGAATAAATGGCTTAACTTAAAAAAAATAAAACCAAAATTAAGTGATACTGGGAAATTAAAATAAATAAATATATATATATAGATATATATATATATATACATTTATATTTAATAATTGTTAGTAAATTATCGTATAACAGATACTGAATATATATTGTTGTAACTGAGAAAATGAAGCATTCTTATGAAACTGAAGTGTGTATATATATATAGATATATAGATATATATCTATATATATATATATAAATTATTAAATATCTTTCATTGAATGAGTTTGAAATTCAAACTAAAAAAATTTGAAATATTAAGAGGTCGCTGTGTGTTTCCACACAGCCGAGGCAAGTTCACGGTGGGCGGTGGGGAGTAATCCCCACCGCAGTCTCTGTTTTATATATTAGAGGTGTGGGGAGGGGCATAGCCCCACCCACACCCCACATCGTGGGATGTGGGTGGGGCTCTGCCCCTCCCCACATCCCCCCCCGCCGTTACACCCCGCGGAGCTCCGTGCTAAGCGGTCTCCGCCGCGACCCTCACTGCGACCTCCGCAGTACCTCTAGCCTCCGCCACCATGTGTGCTCCCGCGGCCATGGACATGGCCCTCCCTGCCCTCGGTCGGGCCTGCCTCCGACCCTCTGTGCGGCCGACCCCTGCCACAACCAAACAGAAAATGTTAAGTATAAAAAAAAAAATGTTAGGGCTATTAGCCCTAACATACATGCTATGGTTCGTTTAAATAACAAAATAAATATATATATATATATATATCTATATCTATATATATAGATATATATGTGTTGGCATAATATATGTCATATATGTATATATATATATATATATGTATATATATATATATATATATATACTTGGTTCATTAAATAACAAAACAAATATATATATATATATATATATATATATATATATATATATATATATATATATATATATATATATATATATATATTATGTTTTGAAGGGGAAATTGTGAATAAATAATAGATATATTTAGTTATATAGTTCTATATGTATATATATGACATTTATATATATTTATATATATGGTATATATACATAGGAGAGGTGTCTTGTGCCATTTTAAGAGGCCATCTCTATCATTCATAACAAGGGGATGTGCAAAATTAATTAAAACCAAACTATATTTTCACAGTTAGGTTTATTTAAGTGTTGAACACAACAACCAAAGAATTTAGGTTTCCATGATCAGGGTTTTATAAAGTGGAGAGCCTCCTACATCTATTTACAATGTTATACAAGTCACAATAAGAGTATTAATAATACTGATTAGTAATAATAACAACAGTAATTATAGATAAGAGAAAATAAAATTATAATATAATGAGAGCATAAAGGAATATACTGTGTTACCCGGGAAGAGTTTCTCGGAAGTTTCTCTACCAACATAATGTTAATAACCAGGGAAAATGAAGGAAAATGAAGAGGAAAATTACACGTCACCTTGCTTAAAAGATCACTGGAAATAAACTTAAGAAGCCATCACAGACATTTTATGTGGCCATTTTAATCCCAACTGTAGTAAACGACCTCATAAGTAAACCTGTAAGAGAGTCCGAAGAAGAAAAACTAACATTGGAAAACACAGAGGAGAAAATGCGCGACATTTCCCACATGGGATAAGAGAACTAAGTTGACGGACCCTTCTGCTAAATCTGCTTAGGAACAAGTTTAATTAATACAAACGAAGAGGAGATACCGTGATCGGAGAAGACTAGGAGACCGAGTCCAGCGAAGTAGTAAACCAGTCTATGTGACCTAGACCATCCTGAAGTTAGGTTTGATATCAACAATAGCTGCAGTGATAACCCTGATTTACGTAAATCATGAAGAAAGGACCGGATACACATAAAGAAAGCATAGAAAATGAAAGAGAGAGAGACCGAAACATAAACACACTAAATTAACAGAGTAATAGTTAAGGTAAAGGCGATAAAAATACAATCAAAATTAAGAACCAGTGAAAAGGGAAGAGAGAGCAAACGAACCGCCTTGTTGAAAATGCTAAGTCGTAGGAGGAGTATGTTTCAGGAAACAAGAGAGGAGACAGACAACCGTGCCTGGCTGAAAAATGACTAAATAGGGAGATCACTAGTCGGTTTAGTCAGAACAAGGCGTCGTGGGAAGTTGTTAGTCTATCAGCGAACCACGTGCGTAAATGAGTGCAGCGTAATTCCCACTAACACCGTAAGGCGTTATGCTGCCGGAGATTGCCGAGGTTTAGATTTAGGAACTTTGGTAATCTCACTCTTGCAATGACGTTAGCAGCGTCATAAAGACCCTCTTGTTGATCTGTATGTGTCTGGTTGCACGCAATTGTACTTATATCCTGCCAAAAATTGCAGTGTTTCACCATGAGAGAACACCGTCGAGCATGTGTACGCATGCGAAGGGGTTTTTAGGACAGTGTGAGAAAAGTTTTTCATATCTCATGTCATAACCACATGACAGATGTGGCTATGACATGTGCGATGTGTGTTGTGACCACATGGAAAATGTGGGCATGACACGGTGGCTGGAATTGGAAGCCTCTGCTTTTGCCCTAAGAATTCCTCTGTATTCTCCTCTCGGATGGTTTTTTTTGCAATTATAATGATCGTATGAATTTCATAGCCATTTGTATTAATCACCTGATCAATTCAATGTTCATCGCTGTGAATTGTCACATCGCCATAACTCTTCTTATCGGCGTGATTTTTGAAATGTCTGGGCGACCCTTAATGCTTTTATGGCACGAACAGTCAATCCGCGTGACCCCTCAATTGTATTCTCGACACTATGTAATGTCATATTTTAAGTGGGCGCGACCATCGGCATGACTTCCCTCATCACCAAGTATTTTAGATCTCTCTGCGATATAGCAAGTCCCACCGATATGATTTGCTTATCGGCATGATTAATACTATCGGGATAATAAAATTATGTTCTCTCGATCTTTATTGTTTCGCCGATAGTCATTTTCATATATGGACTTCATCTTTATCGGAATGACATACACTATCGGGATAGCTAAATCAAGATATCCCGATCCAAATCATCTCCCCGATGGCCCTTTTCATATCCTTCATCGGACAAAGTATGTTAAAATGTTACCGATGCCTTTTGATCGCCGTGACTTGTGAATCGGCGAGACCTAATTCCCTTATCCCGATATGCTGAGTTATCCCGATAGATGTGTATCGCTGTGAGTCTCGCCGAAAGCTTTCTTATCGCTAAGACTCTAACCATCGGAAGCTTACTTGTTTGCTATCCCGATAGTTTATTTCTCGCCGATGACTATTTGCTTCGTTACCCCCACAGGATGTTCGGTGAGACTCCTGCCGAAATGCTTCATCGATATGATATATACCGTCAGGGCAACTTTTAAAAAGTTATCCGATAGATATTTGTCATACCGATCGGTATGACCACTTGCCTTTCTTGCCGATGTAATGTCATCGGCATTACTCACTCCATCGGTGACTTCCATAATTCTTCTTCCGATCTTTATTCTCACGCCGATGGTTGTTTTCAAATGATTCCTTATGTATCGGTGTAAGCAACACAACCTCTTGCCGATGGATTGATTTTGATGAAATTTGGCACTGCTCATCCATAGACACCTTGTGAGAAAAAAAATTTTATTATGGTCTTTTTGGGATATTCTTCAGGATTTATTCAAATATGATGGGGTAAGGAGATAGTAAAAATTTCAAATTTTTACTGTGCTAACAGTGGCTCTGTCTGGGATGTATACTCCCTGTGAGTATAACAAGGATCCAAGTCTCCTGGGGAAGTAGACCACATATTTTATTATTTTGGGGTGAGGTTTTATGAAACTGGGAAAAGGAAAAGAACAAATGATGGGGAGTGGGAATGATTCCTAGACTACTGTGCATGGAATAAGATATTTTGAGAATTATTTGAATGTTGTCCATGCACTGGCAGCACTCAATTCTCTTTGTACATGTTTATGAAAAGAACTGCTTCAAGTATTGCCCATGTACAGGCAATTCCTGCTCCTCTCCTGACATATTTTGTACATAGTAAGAATCATCACCTCCCTTGCCAGTGATAACAAAAGGACCTAACCACAGGGCTTCAAATTTTCCATGTTTTCCTTTGTCCTGACATCTTGCATTCCACATTAGTACCAGATCATTTATTTCAAACTTTCTTTCTTTGGCCTTCTTGTCAAAGAGATATTTTACCTGTGATTGTAATTTAATATTCTGTCTCTGAGCTATTCTTCTTGTTTCATCAAGCTCTGCCAATTGTTCCAACCTTTCCTCCATTGGTTCAGGGATGTTCAAGTCTTCCTAGAGGATAAATTTGTATACTGGCATAAGATTTTCCAATGGTAATCTTGCTTGTGTTCCATATACCAATTCATAAGGGGATCTCCCAATTGCCCTTTTTATAGTAATCCTGTCAGCCCATACTGCCATTCTTAATTTTGAATCCCAAGCCTTCTTATTTTTATCCAACATTCTTTTTATGATTTTCAACAGGCTCTTATTACTTGATTCAGCTTGTCCATTGGCCTGTGGGTGGTATGGAGCAGCATAAGAAACAGTGATACCATGTGTACTGCAAAAACCTTTGAATTCATCAAATCTAAAACACATCCCATTATCTGTAATCAATCTTACAGGAGTACCAAATCTGCATATAATGTTATCCATTAGAAAATTAATCACAACTTTACTTGTAGCCTGTTTGGTTGGGATTGCTTCCACCCATTTTGTAAAGTAATCAGTAGCCACTAAAATCCATCAGTGCCCCCCAGTTGATTTCTCTGAAATTTCACCTATAAAGTCAATACCCCACTGATAAAATGGAGCCTCAACCTGCATAGGTTTTAAGGGTAGTGCTCCCTGATATTTTAACTTCCCTGAGAACTTTTGGCATGCTTCACATTTTCTAGTGTACTGGTATGAATCATTAAAGACTTTAGGCCAATAGTACCCTGCCCTCAGGATCTTGTGGGCTGTGGTTTTTGCTGAGAAGTGTCCTCCGCACATGCCTTCATGCAACTCCTTCATAATATGTTTTGATTGATATTCGTCCAAGCATAATAGTAGGACCCCATCTCTGTTTTTCCAATAGAGATCCCCACTGATAAGTACATATTTTGAAGCTTGTAGTTTGAGTGTCCTTCTTTTGTTATCATCATATCCTTCAGGACACTTCATATGTTTTAGGTAATATACTATATCAGTATACCATGGAGTGTGTTCAATACTGGTACTTGCATCAACATTACATATCTGGGAAGCTTCTAGATTACTTTCAGCCATCAATTTGGCAAGACCCTATCCTCTTACTAATTTAGTGATTTGGATTTCAATGTTGAATTCCTGAATCCTATTGATCCACCTACATCTCCTACCGGTGACTTTAGTTTGGATCAATAAATCCTTCACTGCAGCATTAGGAACATATGCTATGATTTTAGCCCCTACCAAATATGGTCTAAAATTTTTTACCGCTTTTACCAATGCATATGCCTGTTTTTCAACAATGTCATACTTCAACTCTGCATTCTGAAGGGACTTGCTAAAGAAAGAGATAGGCTGTTCATATTCATCATTGTTTTTCTGTAACAACACTGCTGCCACTGTATGATAGGAAGCAAATGAGAAAAGTTGGAAAGGTTTACCGAAGTCAGGGGATATTAAGACTGGAGCTTGCTTGATGGCCTCCTTAATGTTACCAAATGCTCCCAATGTTTCTGTTGTCCACTTTATTTCTGAATTCTTCTTCAGCATTCTTGATATAGGACAAACAATCTCTGCAAAATTTGGTATAAATCTTCTGACAAAATTTATCTGACCAAAGAATGATTGTATAGCTTTTATATTTTTTGGAATAGGGATTTGATCAATTGCTTTTACCCTTTCAAGATCTATTTTAACTCCCTCCTTCGAGACTATATGGCCAAGCAATTTTCCTTCTGTTACTGCAAAATGGCATTTTTTAGGGTTCAATGATATTCCATATTCTAGGGCTTTGACAAATATCTGTTCTAGATGTGTGCAATGATCTTCGGCCCTTTTTGAATATGCTATTAAGTCGTCTTGATATACTATCATAATCTTATTGATCAATTCAGCAAAAGCTACATCCATCGCTCTTTGAAATGTAGCTCCAGCATTAGTTAATCCGAATGGCATTCTCAAGTATACATATGTTCCCCACGGAGTGGTGAATGCCGTCTTAAATTGTTCAGACTCCTTAACTTTTACCTGATTGTAGCCAGAGAAACCATCCATCATGGATAGCAATTCACACCCAGTAACTCTCTGCAATATTGCCTCCATATTGGGAAGAGGATAATTATCTTTGAGGGAAGATTTATTCAAGTTTCTGTAATCCACACATAGTCTAATGTCACCATTCTTTTTCCTGACAGGTACTAAGTTTGAAACCCAGGAAGAGTGTCTAATAGGTTTGATTATAGCTCCATCCCTTAACTTTGTGAGTTCCTCTAGCATTTTAGGAGCCAATGTAGGATTAATTGGACTCTGTTTCTGTCTGAATGGTTTTGCATCTGGCTTTAGCGGTATCTCATGTTGAAATAGATCCTCTCTATATGCCTTTAGATCATCATATGACTAAGCAAACACATGTCTGTACTTCCTAAGTAGATTGATGATTCTGCTTCTAATTTTCTGATCAAGATTCCTTCCAATATATACATTCTTTGGGGTTGTCTGAGTCCCCAAATTGATTTCCTCAAGGTTCTCAGGTATCACTGGTGTATCTTTCTTTTTATATCTATCATGCCCATCAAATGCTTTTTCTAATGCAATAAGTCCTTTGGGTATCTTATTTGTCTTCAGTTGGACCACTTCTTGGCCAAAAAGGGTTTCCTTCCCATCGGGTTCCTCCACAAATGCACTGAAATCAATTTCTTGATTTTCATAATAATCAGCACAATGTAAGAAATTGATTATATCAGCATCGCTATCAAACACTTGCCAATTCTGTATATTATCAGGGATGGTAGGTCTAGTTTTAAATTCTACTTCTGTGATCCCTCCTAATGTAACATCATCTCTCTTTAATGCAATGTTTGCTAAAAAGTCTGCCATAATGTTTTTAGACCTATCAACCCAGCTGATTGAAAAGGCATCAAATAATTCAACACTGTCCCAAACTGCATTCCTGTACTATCTTAATCTTTTATTTTTAGATAAATATTTTTCTCTTACTTGGGAGATAACCAGTTCAGAATCACCGAAGACAGCCAACTTTTTTATTTTGTATTTGGTGGTTATGTTTAGGCCAATGAGCAGGGCTTCATATTCAGCTACATTAGTGGTGCATTCAAATGTCAATAGGAAAGAGTATTTGAATGTTTTACCTCCTGGCAAGATAAAAACTACTCCGGCCCCATTTCCTATCTTGCTGCATGCACCATCAAAATACATTTTCCACAAATCACTCTCTCCTTTCATAGATTCAGTGTGTATTGGGTCAGTGTTATGCAATTCTGGGGTAGTTTCTCCAACTTTGAAAACTCCTAAATCTGTGTCACAAAAGAAATTTACCTGATGCCGATCCATTCTTTCTATAATATTGTCGTACCTTGGCTCTCTACACAATTTGATTTCCTTGTCACCTACTGGTATGGTGGCATATGATAGATCTAATTGAACATTGCCTCCTGCCATTGCAGCCCATTGTCTTGATAGTAGCATTCCATAATACGGTGGGATATCAACCACAGTGATGTCAATGTTATATGTTGCTTCAGGATGTGAAGCAAGTTTTATCTCTACATCTTTCATAATGCCAACTACTGGAATAGATCTGTTATCCATTGCATAACACTGGCCATAAGTAGTATCAACCCACATCCCTAATTCTTTCATCACTGCTATAGGCATGATATTCATAGCAGCACCTGAATCAATCATACAATTCCTGACTATTCTGTTCTTGATTACTAGTGTAGTATAGAATGGATCTACCTGTGAGGGATTTTTTGTAAGTGTGTCACCAAGGTATACCTCAGGCATCTTAAAATTTTCCTGATGCACATTATTTGTTGTTTTTTCAAACCCTTTATGTTTTGGATTTGGTGTATCAGAAATCATTTTAACAACTGTACTCCTATATTTATCTATTTTCATCATCTCTGGAGTGGGCCTGATATCTTCACATGAGACACTGCTTGTGCAATGTCAAAAGAAGGGGTTATGATCTGGTCATTCTTTTCTATTTTTGTGTTTTCTTTTTCTTGATTTTCTTTCATTTTATTTTTATCCCCCTTTTCTGATTCTTTAGGTGATGATTTTGTATTATTCTCTTTGTTATTCTGGTCTTTTATAAATACACTTCCAAGAGTTCCTTGCCCAACATTTGTTGTTCTATTCCTTAAGTTATAAGTGTTTCAAGCTTGAGCCACTGCAGCCACTGTGAGAGCTTCTCTTTCATCCTCAGTAGGTTTTCTCCATTGACCATATGATTTGTTGTTACAACTATCTTCCTGGTCTGAGAATACCTGCTGTTCTCCCATGTTAATATGATACTTTTGGTTCCCTACATCATACTCATACCCTTCTTCTTCTAAAGAAGAATAATCTTCTGTTACCACACATGGTGTATCCTACATCATATTGATGGTGTGATTATCCCTATTATAGTTGTATAGCATTTCCTCTTGCTGTATTGATTTAGCTACCTCACAGTATTCAGGTGAATGTGGTAAGTTACATACAAAACACCAAGGTTTATTTTCTGCCATATGTGCCATGTTTCTCTTCAAGGGATCAGGAGTATCCTTTCCATATGGCTGCTTTCTGTTGTTGTCAATAGGTCTTCCATCCTTCCAATTTGTATTGTAAGGCATATCATGTAACCTAGGTCTATCATGCCTATGCTGACCCTCTGGTTTAATCTGTTGAGCATTTGGATTCTGAAGATTTCTATGATTGTCCCTTTTACTGACCATTCCTGCAGCCTTCCTATTATTTTCAATAGTTATGGCTACTTTCTATGCTTCGGCCAATGTTGCAGGACACCTGTTTCTGAGTTCATATCCTATTTTGGGGTCAAATGCTTTCATATAGATACTCAGTGCTGCCTGGTCAGATAACTTGGCTCCATGTGGTACCTTATTATGTAACTTGGAAAACTTCAGGTTGAAATCAAACACTGATTCATTTTGATACTTCTGTATACTTATTATTTCATGTAGTGCAAACTCAGGAGCATATTGGTTACCATACTGATCCTTAAACTGGTTATGGAAATCAGTTATTGAATTGATTGATGCATCGGGCAAGCTATTAAACCAATCTCTGGCATCTTCAGTGAGGGACATCATAAATAACCTCATTCTAATGTCTTCCCAATCCATACCTATATCCTGTACAAAAGCATTAAAACTTCTGATATGATCTTCTACAGATACTGCATTGTTTCCAGTAAACTTGGGAACCATGTTTCTCCAAGTACTATCCATAGGATATGGATATAACTGATATCCAGTTAAATCAAATTGACTGCATATATTAGCAAGGTTTTGGGGAGGGAAATTCAGAGGTGGTGGATTGGGATAGTAATTATATCCACCTGGTGGCTGATGATATGCATATTGTTGATGTTGGTTCATATGGGGATTTATGTGTTGATTTTGTGGCCTATAATATTGTTGACCAGGGGGTGGGTAATTATTTGCCATATGTTGAGATGCATTATGCATGGGAGGTGGTCTAGGGTTTTGGGGAATAGTGTTCTGATGACTTCCAGAAGCATGTGAATTTTGAACACCACCTGTATTTTGCTGTGTATTTCTTGAAATATTCCCTCTATGTGGAGGTACATAGTTTGGGGGAGCTGCTTTGGCTTTATTTTTTCTCTGTTGAATTTCTTGCTGCAACAACTCCTTTTCCTCTTGTATCTTGTACCTTTCAAGTTCTTTTCGGAGCATGAGTATTTCCTGTTGTTCTTCACTTATGTCTTGATTATTTATTTCCTGATGTTCTGGATTGTCATTCATTCCCTGATTTGACAATTCATATCCTATCTCTTCTCCCTAATATAATGACATCTTGAAGTCATGTTCAGCTTGGTTCCTATCAATATCCCTCATGATCTTTGCATCATGATCACGTTGCTCTTGAGGGGTGGGTCTGTACCTTGCCAAAATATCATCAGTTGCTCCACTAAGGTTCTCTTTTGAATCATGTAGAGGTGTGAATTTGTTGTGAATTAAAATATTTTGTTCTGAATCATTCTCTTGGATGTCCAGATTATTATTTTGGTGTAAATGCTTTGAATTCACATTTCTTTTGGAAATGTTTCTGAGGGGTGGAGATGACTGCAAATTTTTACCTTCCATCTTGGATCTCCTACCATCCATTTGAAATTTTTGTTATAATTGTAACTAGAGTCGCCACCTATTTACTAAATAGGAAAAGATTGTATTTTATCTGTAGGGTTCTTGTCACCAGCAGAGTTACCAAATTTTTGAAATGACTCTATGAAAGAAAGGATTAATTTCTAAGGTCTTTTAATAATTCCCCAGCAGAGTCGCCAATTTGTTAGGTCTCAAAAATGCAGGTTGCTAATCCTAAGAGGATGCCAGGCTCTATGTTTGGATTTGCAACGTTTTTGAACTAACTTGACGAAATCAACCTTCAAGGATTGATGATTTCCTACACTTTAGGTCCTGCTACACCTAGGTGGGTGAACCTTGAAATATTAAAGCAGTCTGAGTGTGGATGAGTGGACTAACTAGATCTATCTATAATGGCATAGGATGTAAGATAGATGAAAAAGCTGACTAATTAATTCTATGTATAATGTTTAATAAATGATTGGCAGAAATTGTATAAGCAATATCAAGATTTTAAATAATGAGTTGAATGAGACTAGTGCCTTGTTGGGTAACAGAGTCAATTTGAAGGACCTAGACCAGTAGTTTCTTAATGGTAATAATTCTAATTGCTTGGCACAGTTTTGGTTTATAGCTTGTATAAACGTGCAAGAAAGTGATTGACAAACTCTTCTTAGCAATCCAACCAATATAATCAATTATCTTATAATTCACCAGAAGGTATTTTAATCCTTACTTGAAGGAACCAAATGAAATGAATGGGCAAGATTAACAGATAATATTTTATTGGAGACAGAATGGCAATCCTAATTATATGGCTCTACTTAGTAATCCCAACTTACTACTTCCAGGCTACTGCGACTAAATTAGAAGGGTTTAATTCCTCAGATGGACACCAACCAAATTAATCACACAGATACAGCAAGTGTGTAATGACAGATTAACAATATACTTGATATCTTAATCTGAATAACAAGGAAATGCAGAAATGGAGACAGCCACACGATTGAATATTTTCAACAAACAACTGATACCAAAATAGAAACATTGAATCAGAGAACTTCAAATTTCTTCTTCAAATAAAATATGCAACATAGTCACTTTGAGACATTGTATATTATGTATATATGAATATCTTCTACTGCTGATGATCATTTCAGCATCGACTGTTTGAACTTATATAGATATTTCTATGAAGAGATACAACTCTTCAATAAGTCTCTTGGGAACTTAACAAGTATTAACAATAATTACATAAGCGTAATTAGGCTCTATTCAGCCATAAATAAACTTTAGCCAGATGATCTAGATACTCTTGATCACGGTGAGAATCAGTAAGCTCAATAGCGCTTCTGGTAATTACATCAAGAGTAACCATTTCCTCCAATTGTTTGCAGACTTCTTTGGATGTAGAGGCTTTATCTTTCAGAGCTCCTGTGGCTTTGTGTAATATAATCTGATAGTCAATAATCCATTCTTCTTTGCTCTTTACCTCTCTGTTATCTTTAAACAACCTAGGCACTCCTGCACTTGAAGCATCAGTCCCTTCCTTAGCATCAGCTTTAAGTTTGTCATAATAATTCTGGTGCTGTTTGAACAATGCTCTTGCATCAGAGATATCTGTACCATCAGTGGCACTTCTATTTTGTAACTTAATCATCTTTTCCTGTATCCTCTTATCAAGCCTTTCATGTTCTTTGACTGCTTTATGATTTTCTGAGTAGTTATCCCAAAACTGGTTTAACCACCGTACCATATTTGCATACCTGCTCTACAGTACTTTAACAAATGCGTCTATCTAAATTTGTGCGGCCTGATCAGGGGATATTACTTGACTACCTTGTGAGCTCTCACCTTGAGTTATTCTTTTTGTGGATTGGCCAAAGGTACTCTTAACAGCATCCTTCAAGTAATCATTTTCTTTTGTTAATCTCTCACAATTCAGTTTATAAGAATCTCTTTCTTTGATCAGCATCTGAGCTTGCGCTTTATTTAACTTTGCAACATTGATACCAATGTCTGCAGTAATTATAGGGTCAGTTTCACCTGCTCTGAAAGTCATAACATGGCTAAAAGTTTTTTCAGTGTCTATGATGGTCGTCTTCTTATGGGGAGGATACAACGCCCATATCATCAAAGAATTTTCATCATTATTGTATCTAGTCCCCATATATACTTCATTAACTCCTTCTGGAGTAAGCTTATACTTGTCATTAGCATTATTCAAAAAGCTATCAAAAACCAGAGCAGAATTTAAATCCAAACCAGGAAAAATCATAACCCCTTCATCTTTGAGTAACTGTCTACCCTTGCTAGGTGTCATGTCCTGCATTTCTTTATCTACTGTTTGCTTCAACATATCTAATAACTATTTTTCATTATCAGCAGAAACATCATCTACTGACTCTCTAATTTCTTTTCCTTTGTATTTATACAGGAATGATTTAAATTCCTTTGACTGAATGAATGTATCATCTGAAATGAAAGAATCATAAGCCTTTTGTCGTGGATCTTCATCAGCAGACCCCTCCTCATCATGTAGCACAACTGGAGGCTGATATTGTTGCATTTTTCTTTTAGACATTTCTATTGTTTTATCTTGTGGCTGCTCTTGTTCAGTCAATTCTTCATCTTCAGAGGATACCACTTCAACTTCTGCCAACTGCTTTTTCTTTTCATTTAAATCTCTGTTATATTTTTCTACCACCAAGTCGACTTCAGCCTCTTCCAAATTTCTAATGACATCATCATGTGGATAATGTATGTGCATGTATCCACTGAGATTTTGTTTTCTTCTTGCAGAGTCAATAAAACCTTCAAGGTCAAACCCTTTCCTCACCTCAGCAGTCACCATGTTATAATGCATTAGTTTATCCAAGATGAGATTGTATCCTTCTTTTAAAACCATAGTAAAATCACCAAAACACAAAGTGTTGGGCATGAATGATTGTTTATCATGTGAACTTAGATGCATCACATTCGAACAATGCATTTGCCTAATTATTTCTAAATATGCAAGTCTGTCAGGGACAGTTTTAGGCAATATGAATGGAGTATCCTCAAATCCATAAACTCTGATCATAGTGGCATCCTCAAAGTAGTACCAGTCTCCCCAATTATGAGTGACAGTAGGGGGACCACCAAAATCTTTAGGTCTGAGGAACCTTTTTATTTCATTTGAAATTGAATATTCACAGGGGTGGTTGAAATACCTATATAGCACTTTAACACAATGCTCTTCAAATTGAGCATAGCTGGAGTTGGCATACCTGCTATCCCAGATTCTGGTCCACATTTGTACAAGAATCTTTTCCCCTTTCTTATCCGCAGCAACAACTTGAAACTCACTTGGCCACAATCCTACTTCCTGGCCATAGTATAACACCATATGCATAAGCATCGAGTAATGCTCAAAAGAGCATGCTGGAGCATTGTTTTTTATTGCAGATAGACCTGAGTCTATTCTAGTAGCAACATAGGAGGCATAATCAAATTATCTGGCATTGTGACATTGAATATCAGAGGCTATGACCATCAGAGGAATAGTCATGAACTCAGGGACCTCTGAGCCAAGGACTTGGCCTACAGAAAAGTAAGTATATTGTATGTATGCTTCAAAAATGGCTACATGAAAGGGAGGGCCATCATTCTCAGTCAAGGGTATCACTTCTCCTTCAATCCTAGGCCTATGAATGGGTAACCTCCATCCATTGTAAGTTGTATCCATTCTCCAATACTCTTTATCCAAATCTTCATAAACAATAGGGACAGTGCACAAATCATCTAAATCATACACCTCACAAATAGCATTTTTTGACAGGTGTACAATTGGCTCTCCTTGAGGGTTGCAAATAGCTTTCAGGCCTGAATTGTAATGCCTGGCTAGCAGTTGAAGGAGTTCCACATTCAAGAATACATTAGGTACAACCAGTTTGCCTAAATTCATGTGCCATGGGTTTGACACAGGAGCATTTCTAAACCGTCTATTATAGTGGAATTTGAAAAGCTCATACCCCCGAATTGGGGTCCAGATATCTCCCAGGCGTTTATGTTTATCTTCCAATTTTTCTACTTCTGCTCTGAGTTGGGTAGACCTCCTAGCCTTGGGAGCTGACCCAGGCAATTGATCAATTAGGTCCTGATTTAATTTTCTATCTTTCACTTTTTCTTCAGGGGTTTGATCAGTTTTTTGTTTTTTAGGCTTACTGGTTTCCCCTTGTGACTTTCTTCCTTTTCCCTTTCCCGGAGTTTCCATTTTAAAACTTTGGCAGGAAATTCAAATACAGGCAATATAATGGTTTGTATAGGTGTACCTGTCGTTCGGTGGCTGGAATTGGAAGCCTCTGCTTTTGCCCTAAGAATTCCTCTATATTCTCCTCTCGGACGGTTTTTTTTGCAATTATAATGATCGTATGAATTTCGTAGCCGTTTGTATTAATCACCTGATCAATTCAATGTTCATCGCTGTGAAGTGTCACATCACCATAACTCTTCTTATCGGCGTGATTTTTGAAATGTCTGGGCGACCCTTAATGCTTTTATGGCGCGAACAGTCAATCGGCGTGACCCCTCAATTGTATTCCCAACACTATGTAATGTCATATTTTAAGTGGGCGCGACCATCGGCATGACTTCCCTCATCGCCAAGTATTTTAGATCTCTCTGCGATATAGCAAGTTCCACTGATATGATTTGCTTATCGGCATGATTAATACTATCGCGATAATAAAATTATGTTCTCCCGATCTTTATTGTTTCGCCGATAGTCATTTTCATATATGGACTTCATCTTTATCGGAATGACATACACTATCGGGATAGCTAAATCAAGATATCCCAATCCAAATCATCTCCCCGATGACCTTTTCATATCCTTCATCGAACAGAGTATGTTAAAATGTTACCGATGCCTTTTGATCACCATGACTTGTGAATCGGCGAGACCTAATTCCCTTATCCCGATATGCTGAGTTATCCCGATAGATGTGTATCGCTGTGAGTCTCGCCGAAAGCTTTCTTATCGCTAAGACTCTAACCATCGGAAGCTTACTTGTTTGCTATCCCGATAGTTTATTTCTCGCCGATGACTATTTGCTTCGTTACCCCCACAGGATGTTCGGTGAGACTCCTACCAAAATGCTTCATTGGTATGATATATACCGTCGGGGCAACTTTTAAAAAGTTATCCGATAGATATTTGTCATACCGATCGGTATGACCACTTGCCTTTCTTGCCAATGTAATGTCATCGGCATTACTCACTCCATCGGTGACTTCCATAATTCTTCTTCCGATCTCTATTCTCACGCCGATGGTTGTTTTCAAACGATTCCTTATGTATCAATGTAAGCAACACAACCTCTTGCCGATGGATTGATTTTGATGAAATTTGGCACTGCTCATCCATAGACACCTTGTGAGAAAAAATTTTTTATTATGGTCTTTTTGGGATATTCTTCAGGATTTATTCAAATATGATGGGGTAAGGAGATAGTAAAAATTTCAAATTTTTACTGTGCTAACACTAGGTATCCACTTTCTCTCTCCTCCAATAACCCCACATGCAAGTATTAAATGTTGTCATACATGCAACCATCAAGTGGCGATAACTTACCCATACAAGGTTGGGTGTCCAGGTCCAAGAATATCATGTAAAATCATCTTATGATGCATCATAACCATCATAGACACCACTATCAAAGAATCTTCCCAATATGGGCACCTAGGACTAATAATAGAAACCACAACTAATAATGGGTGTCATATGTGTCATACTTGTATGGAATCTTATGAAAACTTGCAGCTTCCATAAATCCACTTACACCACATTATGAAAAGTTGTCAAACATGCCAAAAATAGTAAATTCCCCAAGGGGAACACCTACTCTCATTTACCTCTAAGTTTTACATTTGCCAATATTAAATATTACTCCGTAACTTCCTCCGGTAACTCTGAAATTACCACTGTCAATGAGACTACCTCATTCCCTTATGGGTAATTACAAATGACAAATAATAAATGGGATAAATACAATATTGGAATTTACAAGGTTAATGGCACCTTATTCTAACATTCTCCCACTTGACATTATACATTGTAAATCAACCCATAGGAAAACAAATGAAATATAATCAGGCACTAGAAACAAGGCCCATAGCCTCTCTACACCACATGAACTTCTCTGTGCTCACAGACTTGTTCAATGAATCTACAACATTCTCCTAAGTGTCTATCTTCTTTAGAAAAATCTATTCATTTGCAACCAACTCTCAAACAAAGTGCTACTAAACATCAACATGCTTAGTCTGAGCATGATACATAGGATTCTTGGCCAAACAGATAGCACTTTGGCTATCACAACCAAATTGAATGATTCTACAATCAAATCCAATACCTGTACACAGTCTCCTCAACCAAACTACCTCCTTAGAGACATGGGTAGCAGCCATATACTCTTCTTCTATGGTGGACAAAGCATCTATGAGCTGCCTCTTGCTCATCCAACTCACTGTTCCTCCAAACAGAGTAAACACATAGCCACTAGTGGACCTTCGACTATCCAAGTCACCTGCCCAATTTGAATCAATAAAACCTTGTATGTCCAAATATTTATCAACACTATCAGTACCAAAATAAACCAAACAATAATCAATAGTACCTACAAGATATTTAAGCACCCTCTTCGCATAATTCCAATGTTGTCTACCAGGGTTAGACATAAATCTACTTAAAACTCCCACTGCTTGGGCAATATCTAGCCTAGTACAAACCATTGCATACATCAAACTCCCTACAACACTATCATATGGCACATTAGACATATCCTCAAGATCATCCTTAGCCTTTAGACACATATCTAATGAAAGCTTAGTACCAATGGGTAAAGGAGCTCTAACTAGGTTCCAGTCCTGCATACTAAATCTCTGCAAAATGGTATTCACATACTTACTTTGTGACAACCAAAGCTTTCGGTTACCTCTGTCCCTTTTGATCTCCATACCTAGAATATACCTGGAAAATACACCTAAAGGTTGGGCTTTAAGCTCACTGATCAAACCCTTAGTATTGCTAAAAAATAACATGTCATCAACATACAATGCAATAACCAGTATAAAATCATCAATATATTGAATGTAAACACAATGATCCTTCTCGCTTCTAACAAAACCCAATTTCAACACAAATGAATCAAATTTTTGATACCACATTCTAGGGGACTATTTTAAACTATAGAGAGACATCTTTAACCTACAAACCTATTTTTCTTTTCCTTTTACCTCAAAACCTATAGGTTGTTGCATATAAATTTCTTCTTCAAGATCTCCATGCAATAACGTAGTCTTAACATCCATTTTCTCAATCTCCCAATCATAAGCTACAACAATGGATAAAAGAAATCTAATAGAAGTCAATTTAGCAATAGGAGAGAATATCTCACCAAAATCAACTCCCTCTCTCTAGGAGTAACCCTTGGCTACCAGTCTACCCTTGTACTTCTCCAATGTCCCGTCCGCTCCAAACTTCTTCTTGAAGACCCACTTACAACCTATGGCCTTTCTTCCTTTGGTCAAATGAACAAGATCCCACATGTTACAAGAGTCTAAAGTCATCATCTCCTTTTGCATGGCTAACTGCCAAGACTCACTATCATCTAAAAGAATAGTTTCCCTGTAGGATCTAGGCTCGTCATTAGGACTCAATAAAGAAAATACACAATAGAGATCTAGTGGGCTATACCTATCAACTAGATTTTGTTGTCTTGTGGATCTCCTCAAGGGTGGAGTAAGAGTCTCAACTTGTTCTTCTGCATGATCATCTATACCAACTTCTTTTATAAAAACAGATTCATTTTCATCAGAACTACTCGAATCTTCTTCTTCTTCTTCACCCCCCAATCCATCATTCTGTTCTTCCTCTTACTACTCTAACTCAAAGTGCACTCTCTTTACCTTTTCACCTTTTTCTTTTGGCTACTTAGGTTAAGAAATAGCTCCAAGTACCCTAATAATAACATCTCTAGAATAGATGATCTTATGGGTTAGTGGATTCCAAAGCTTATAACCTTTGACATTATCACCATATTCAATGAATGTACACTTTTTAGCTTTTGGATCCAACTTAGCTAACTTTTGCTTAGGCACATGAACAAAAGCCTCACAGCCAAAAACCCTTAAATGTGAAATAGAAGGTTTCTTACCTATCCATACTTCATAAGGTATTGAATAAAGAGCCTTACAAGGAGATTTGTTTATCAAGTAGCAAGCAATACACACAACCTCTACCCAAAAGCATGTATCCAACTGTGCATCATTCAGTATACTTCTACCCCTTTCCATGATTGTTCAATTCATCCTTTTTGCAATACCATTTTGTTGTGGTGTATACGGAGTTGTCTTTTATTTGATAATACCTGCATGCTTGCAAAACTCATCAAATTCCTTAGAGCAATATTCCCCTCCATTGTCAGATCTTAATATTTTTATCTTCAAACCTGACTGGTTCTCTACTAAGACTTTGAAATCCTTAAACTTAGTGAAAACTTCATATTTGTGTGTCATAAAATAAGTCCATGTAAATCTAGACACATCATCAATGAAGGTGACAAAATAACAAGATTTTCTGATAGAATTATTATCCACATGTCCAAACACATCTGTATGAATAATTTCTAACTTCTCTTTTTCTCTATTGCTTCCTAAAGGAAATGAATTTCTCTTTTGTTTACCAAACACACAATACTCACAGAAATCATAGTGCTCATCAAAATAAGAGAAACCGTCCAACAAATCTTTATTCTTAATAGTTTTCAAAACTTTATTACTAGTGTGGCCCAATCTACGGTGCCACAACATAGATATATTTTTAGTATTAGCCTTAGATACATAGGAGGCATTACAAACTATATTGGCTTCAAGCTTGAATAGGTTTCCCAATCTCTTCCCCTTCACTACCACCAAGTTCCCTCTCACCAATCTGCAACTATGTTGTCAAAACTCACGTGCATTCCCAAATCATTTAGCTTTGAAATAGAAATTCAAATTTCTAGCTAATCCAGGAACATGATAAACACCAGGGAGTGTTTTAATCCTCCCATCACTGAAACACAACAGTACCTTGTCTTTCCCAACTATCAAATATGTAGAGTTGTCTCCAAAGTAGATATTACCTCCATCATATTCTTCATATGTGGAGAACCATTCCTTATGTGGAGTCATATGAAACAAGCATCCTGAGTCAACCAACAAGTGATCATTAGAAATAACATTACATGCAAAAAGTAAAACATCTTCACCTGCATTTGAGGACTTATTTAAAGCACTCTCCCACTATTTCTTTGGAGTTTTGCACTCCTTCATATGTCCCCTTTTACCGTAGTTCCAACACTTAACTATGTTCTTCTTCCCAGGAGTCTTAAATTGACCCTTAGACTTGTCCTTAGTCCCTTTCTAATCTCTTTTCGATCCTTTTTCCCTAGACCTTCCCCTGGCATTGAGAGTATCCCATGAACTATCCGAACTCTTCTTCCTCAATTCCTATGATAGTAGAACTAAAACAAGAGCATCCAACTTTGGATCCGTGAGGTTAAAAATGATAGCAAGGATAACATTCTCCCAAGACTCGTGTAAAGAACAAAGAAGTAAGATACATTTATCTTCCTCATTAACATCAACATCTATTGAAGCAAGCTGACTCAACAACAAATTAAAAGAATTTAAATGCTTTGCAACTAAATCACCCTCTCTCATTTTTATCAAAAATAATTTTCTTTTTAAATAGAGTTTATTTATTATACTCTTGGCTTGATAGATCTCACCCAACTAATTCCACAATTTGTGTGCAGTCTCTTCCTTTGTGACATTCAACAACACAGAATTTGAAAGACATAAACAGATGGTTCCCCGTGTCTTCTTAGCCAGTCTATCCCACTCATTCGGAGAGACATCCTCATGTTTCTTCTCTTTTTGAATAGCCAACCACTGGTTTCTTTCTTCCAACAAATCCTCCATCTTTAGCTTGCAAAACTCATACCCCATTTCATTGAACTTCTCAATGTCCAAACGAGAGGTTGATGCAACGGTGGATCCATCAATAATAACAACACAAGATCTGCAAAACAAATGTAACCAAATCTACCACTATAGCTACAGCTTCCACACTACCACCGAAGAGTCAAAGTTATCCAAGCTCTAATACCAAATGTTAGAAATGAAAGGCACAACTACACAATGGAAATCTAATTCAAATATAATTTATGCAATCTTTAACTGTGTATTATCAATGGAGATGTAACATGCAAATGAAACTATGCAACACAAAAACATCAAAACAAAAAATTGAACACATAACATAGTGTTTACATGGAGAAAACCCTTGCAGGTAAAAAACTCCACTAGAAAAGAGGCACAAACTTGTATTAATCTGAAATAGATTGTACAATACAACTCAACAACTCTCTCCACCAGTCTTCAACTTGACTGCATTCTGACAGCACCTGAGTACCTAAAATCTATATTGCAGCAAAAAATACAATGGAAAAAATTTATAAAAGAGTTTTCCCTCCATTCTAGGCATCCACTTTCTCTCTCCTCCAATAACCCCACATGCAAGCAATAAATATTGTCATACATGCAACCACCAAGTGGCAATAACTTGTCCATGCAAGGTTGGGCACCTAGGTCCAAGAATAGCATGTAAAAGCATCTTATGATGTGTCATAACCATCATAGATACCACTAACAAAGAATCTTCCCAATATGGGTGCCTAGGACTAGTATTAGCAACCACAACTAATAATGGGTGTCATATGCATCATACATGCATGGAATCTTATGACAACTTTTAGTTGCCATAAATCCACTTACACCACATTATGACAAGTTGTCAAACATACCAAAAATAGTAGATTCACCAAGGGGAACACATATCCTCATTAACCTCTGAGTTTTACATTTGCCAACAGTAAATATTACTTTGTAACTTCTATCGGTAACTATAAAATTACCACTGTCAATGAGACTACCTGACAAGGGTCATTAGTCCTTGGCATTTAATCATGTTTTCATGTGTCAAGTCCAAGGCTATGTCCTTGGCTATCTATAATTAGGGACCCCATAGTTCCCAATCTATTTAACTAATTCTACTAATCTTATTTGCTCTGGAAATTAATACTACAGATTTATCTCCTATGAAAGTAAATTTTGGAAGTACTAGAAACAAAGCTAAATAGTAAATTGCTAATATTGACCTATTCTAATCCACACAACTGAAACATACATTTATCTATGTGAAAGCAATAACTATTTTCCTCAGTAGAATCTAAAACAAGGTAATGAACAAACAAATACTAGCCTCTTGTCTTGATGGCGGGAGTGGGCCCTTGCTCCTCACCCTCAGGACTGAAGACTAAGGTAATAAATCAGTACAGGAATATAGTATCACAATCCTTCTTCAGTCCAATTTCATCAGTATGATTTGTATTCAAAAAATATATCCAATCTAGAGAAAATTGAGATTACAACAATACCATGATAATCTATCTCATTTCTGCTTCTACGTTATATATCCATATATCAATTCAAGTGATGAGATATCACTCTACTCTAACTATGAATTCATCTATGAGATAGCATCAATCTCTTATTCTATCAATTATTTAACTGCAAAGTAAAATCATGCAACTGAAATATATTTTAGTGGTACAGCAGTCCCACTAAATTTGGAGTTTTTAGTTGAAATAACAACTGGGCAGTGAGGCCCTGAAATATAGGTATTTAATAAGTATGTTGGGAACTCATGCAAAATCAATAAAAGAGGAATTAGACCTCTAGCAGTCAACTAGAGTCTTCACCTAATCATTCAAGTGTTGGCTGAGTAATCCCCGGAGCACTCCAATTGCACCAAAAGTGTTGACTGATAGCGGCACTGAGAACTCTGCATTGTCTTAAGGAGGATTCCAAAGACGTGTGCTTTTGTCTAGAGCTCCAGAGAAATGCTTATGAATTCTATCTATCTCTAGAGATGATCCACCCTTGGTCCTCCTATTTCAAAATATCTCCAATTATATTAGAAAAACATTGGAATCTGGTGTAGTGTCCCTCATGTTAGCTCTAGAGACTGATAGGACCATCTCCAGAGATGCTCAAAATTTCCTTTGCCCATACAACTAAACCTATAGATGCAAAAAGAGAGAATTTCTGCATATTTCCATTAATTTGTTGCACATTAGTCCTTCAATCAAAAATCATGACTTTTGGTAATTCATCTCTCATTAATGTAATTAGAACAAATCTTATCAATCTATTATGGTGCAATTACCAGGACAACAGAATAAGAAGGATAGAAAAGAGAGTTAAAAAGGGTATATTATTCTGGGTGTTAATTGGCACTCATCATTCCCCCCAAACTTGAAGGTTCGTAGGTCCTCCTACTCTTCATAACTTGGACTTATTTAGGCAGATTATTCTATCAGTCAAATTGAAATTGCTTGCATATGTGGACCAAGTAGTGTTATTTGTATTGCCATTCCCCATGAATTTCTCAACCTACTTCAGCCATTCTTGAAATCTGGCATCTTCCATCTATTATGCCCATATAGGCAGAGGCTCAATAATGAGAAGAGGTCTGAAAGGGCCACCTATCCAATCCTGTTTATATTGGTCCATCAATTTGGATGCTGCTCTGGATTTTCTTATAAACAACCTTAGGTTGGTAGGGGACACTATTTCTCTCATCTTTTGTTCTGTAGTTAAAGTATTTCATCTTCTCTTTGCCACTATAAGCATTTGATTAGATAAATTGTTCATGAGGAGACCAAAATCAATAGCACATTCCTACAGATGTTTCTGATATAGAGGTAAAATCTTTGTCCTACCTTCTGGGGAGTAAATGTTTAGCCTGAAATGAATCTCAAAATCCCTGGGATTTGGACATTCCCTTCTAAGGAAGAGGCTTGTTTCTGCATCCTTCTTTTTGTAAGCTTCCATCCTTTCGTTCGAAATCTGATGATTTCTCATTAGTGACATGAATGCCCTGAGTTGGCATTCCCCCACAAAGTAGTTGATAAAGAAAGTATGATCGTTGATGCAAAAACCATGCAAATACAACTCACATAGGAAATCCTTATCCTCATCAGGACCTTTCATGTATGCCTACATGAAGCCTTCCTCAATTTGTATGTCCTCAGGTAAATTAGACAAAATCAATGATATCTTCCTCTAGAAGATTCATTCTTGCAAAAATAGAGCATAACTACCACTGGTAGGTTTGCAAGATATGATTTCAACTAAAATGGTGGCTACATGGATGATCTTTTCCTCTAAGGTTTGTACTTTTTGTGACATGGAAGTCATTGCTTTTTGCAGTTGTAGCATTGGCTTCGATTCCTCATATTCCTAACATCTTCTTGCCCAATGAAACAAGGCCTTAGGGATGTCTATTGGAACTGCCCCTAGGTATGGGTCTATTTGAATCCCCTATTCCATGGTTGCAGCTAGGTTTGTCAGCTCATGAATGTGTTCTTCCCAATCATCTATCTTGTTATTAGCCCATGTCAACTATTTGGCTTGACTTTGTTTCTTTTTAATGAGCACTGCAATTAATGTGAGACTATTGTCTCTAGCTTTCAGAATATCAGAAATATTTTGTGCTACTACTTCTTCTTTTTCTTTGATTTTAGCCTCTTTCTCCTAAATTATCATTTGTATATTTTGTGTTGCCTCCTCTTCTTATTCTCTGATTTCAACCTCTTTCTCTTGAATTAACTTTTGTTTATCCTTAAGTTCTACTTGTAGCCCTTCAATTATCTACTTTTGTTCCATTTCTTTCTCTTTCATGACCTTTTTGAGGTTAGTGATGATTAAGTTTTTCCCCCACAGTAGTCTCTTTAGATTGTTAATTTCCTCTAATAGTTGTTGTTCCTAGTGCAGGAGCACCAAATCAAGTCATATGAGTATGGTCTAGTTTGGTCATTAATAGGTTGGTCTTAGGGTTTTGGAGTCTTTTGTATTACAAATAAGGACATAATAGACCATTTCTAATGTAATTTGAGTCATGTGGGGTTCATTATTGTAAAAAGTGTCATATTTTGTAATGGTGTCAAAAGTTGCTATGTAAAAGTGCAAAAATACACTATAGGAAATACCAACAGTCAATTAGTTTCAAAAGGTCATTTGAGTCAGTTTAGGTAGTTTGGTTTTGGAGGGAAAAGTACATATATGTGAAAGGTAACCTAAAGAGGGAAGTAGAGTGCAAATTCTTTTCAATCCTTACAATTACAGTGTTATGAACCCAATAACAGAGATATTATAGCAAACAACATACACATAGAATGACACAGAAGAAGAGAGAGACAAGATTTAACGTGGGGAAAACCCTTTCAGGAGAAAAACCCTACACTCCAAATCCTGCACAATGTATTAACAAATCTAAATGTTGTTTACAATACACTTGCAATGCAAGCTCTCAGGAGTCTTTGACACTCATATCTGGAGGTATTTCAGTAGCATAATAGTACCTGTCAATCACATAATGCAACTCCTCAAAGCACCTATTTATATAGAAAATACAAGGCAAAATTGCCTCTATCTTGGAATGGGCATCCAACTTGGCCTCATGGCCCAAAACCCATGCCTATGGACACTTGGTCAACATTGTAAGATGCTTCTGACACTTGTCCACACACCCCATCCCAAAGAGGTCACCTATTTCCAAAATGGGCTATGACAGATGCTCTTACGACTCTTACAATCATCATAGAATCTGTCATAGCTGTCATAACTTAAAGTTGTAAGAGAATCTGTCATACACAGGCTATAAATAGCATATTCTCTTACAACATGTCATAGTCCACATTGGGGCTCCTAAAGATGCCTTTTTCAAAGATGATCTTCGACATATGTCTTCACCTATCATAGAATCTCCTATTTCTGACTCTCACATGTCATAACTTTGTCATAGGAATTTGTCATGACCATTTCGGTCAATATTCCCTTACACAACATCCAAGATGCTGACACATGGAAAAATATTCCTACCACAAAGTGGGATTCCTATCTCCTCATGTGAGGACAAAATTACAAGTTGTCATCTTCCATGTAGGATGACACATCACCGTGCCACATCCCACAAGATGACAATATGAATTTACAATTTAATTTAAAACATAGGCAATAAATTAATAAATAAAATGAAATAATACAAGGAATTTACAAAGGTTGAGACACCTTAATTCCCAACATTCTCCCACTTGTTGAACACCTTATAAGAGCCAATGGAATTAACAGGAGTTAACTACTATAGGCTGAGAGGCCGATAGACTCCGAACACCATCTGAACTTCTCTATGCTCACTAGTTTGGTCAATACATCTGCAACATTCTTCAAAGTATCTACCTTTTCTAAATTTACCTTCCCATCCTCTACCATGTCTCGCACGAAGTGAAACTGTACATCAATATGCTTTGTTCTGGCATGGAAAGTTGGATTCTTCGCAAGGCAAATCGCACTCTGACTGTCACAACATATCGTAATCTGTCTTGCATCAACACCAATATCAGAATACAATCTCTTAAGCTAAATGGCTTCCTTGCAAGCATGTGTTTCTACCATGTACTCAGCTTCTATCATGGACAAAGCAACTACAAGTTGTCACTTACTCATCCAACTAATAGCATCACCAAACATGTTAAACACATAAGCACTAGTGGATCTCTTGCTGTCAATGTCACCTGCCCAATCAAAATCCACAAATCCATGAATACAAATAGAATGCAAAGGTCATGAAACATTACCATGATAGCATATGGAATACTCAGAGGTACCCCTCAAATATCTTAACACTTGCTTAACTGCATCCCAATGTACCTGTCCAGGATTAGCCATAAATCAACTAAGGACTCCCACTGCTTAGGCAATGTTTGGCCTTATGCAGACCATAGCATACATCAAACTGCCAACAGCACTAGCATAAGGTACTCTGCTCATGTCCTCCACCTCACTAGGAGATTTTAGACAATCATTAACAGACAACTTTGTCCCCAAAGAAATAGGAACACACAATGGTCTACAATCTGCCATGCTGAACTTGTCCAACACGGTCTTCACATACTTACTCTAGCTTAACCAAAGTTTTCTGTTTGCTCTGCCTCTTCTGATTTCCATTCCTAGAATGTACCTGGCTGCCCCTAAATCTTTCATTTCAAACTGTGCTGCCAACTGAGACTTAAAATCAAAAATCATATTCTTACCCTTCCCAATGAGCAACATATCATCAACATATAATGTAACAATGAGAATACGATCATTGTCTAACTTGTAGTACACACAATGATCTGATTTTGATATCAGAAATCTAATTAACAAAACAAAGGCATCAAACTTCAAGTACCACATCCTAGGAGACTGTTTCAAACCGTACAAAGACTTTTTCAACTTGCAAACCAAATTTTCTTTACCTTTCACAATGTAATGCTCTGGCTGTGACATGTAAATCTCTTCCTCCAAATCACCATGAAGGAAAGTTGTCTTCACATCCATCTGTTCTACCTCTAAGTCATAAGTAGCTGCAAGAGATAACAGAAATCAAATGGATGTCAGCTTTGCAATGGGAGAGAAAATTTCACCATAATCAATTCCCTCCACTTGTGAGTACCCCTTCGCAACCAATCTAGCCTTGTGCTTTTCAACACTGCAATCTGCACCGAATTTCTTCTTAAACACCCATTTGCATCCAATAGGTTTCTGTCCTTCAGGCAAAGGTGCCAAGTCCCATGTTTTATTCTTTTCCAAAGAATCCATCTCATCTTCCATGGCCTCCTTCTAGGAACCTGCATCTTTCATGCCCATAGCCTCTTTCACAGTTCTAGGCTCATCAGTGTTAGCAAGCAAAGCAAAAGCACAACTAGAATCAAGAAATGAATAACCAAACCTATCAGGTCGCTTTCTCATTTGTGTAGACTTCCTCAATGGCTGAGGTTAAGGTTCTACTTCCTCTTCTGAGATTTCAGAGCTGCTAGAGCTCTCCTTATCATTAGGTCTCATAGGGTCTGTCTGTTCAATCTTCTCAGCGGTAGAAGGAAACTAAACTGCATCCTCTTTCTTTACTGTCTGTTATGGCTGTAAAACAATGGAAGAAGGTGTTAGCTCTCTGAAGATAACACTTCTGCTATACAACACTTTTTCAACCACAGGATCCCAAAGCTTGTATCCATTCACACTGACACCATAGCCAATGAAAATACATTTAACAGCCTTGTTATCCAATTTAGACCATTTCTCCCTAGGCACATGTGTATATGCCTCAATACCAAAAACATGAAGATGTCTAACTGAAGGCTTCTTACCAGACCACACCTCCATAGGTGTCTTACCAACAAGAGCTAATGTAGGAGATCTATTTACCAGATAGCAAGCAGTGGCTATAGCTTCAGCGTAAAACTTTTGTCTGAGGCTTGCTCCACTAAGCATACTCCTAGCCTTCTCCATCAGTGTCCTATTCATTCTCTTTGCAACTCCATTTTGCTGCGGGGTGTATGGAGTTGTCTTATGCCCTTCAATTCCTTGCTCTTTATAGAACTTATCAAACTCTGCCGAACAAAACTCACCACCATTATTAGTTCTCAAACACTTAATCTTTTTACTAGTCTTATTTTCAGCAAAAGCCAAACTCTTTAAACTGACTAAAGACTTTAGTCTTGCTTCTAATAAAATAAACCCATGTCCTTCTACTTTAATAATCTATGAAAGATACAAAGTATAAAGATTTGGAAATTGAAGGAACATTAACAAGACCAAACACATCAGAATGAATAAGACCCAATACACCAGAAGACTTGTGAGAACTAGAGTAAAACTAAACACGGTTTTGCTTTCCATAAATGCAATGTTCGCAAAAGTTGAACTTGAGATTACAATCATTTAACCCCTCAATGAGGTTTTTATTTTTTAGGGTACATAGACCCTTCTCACCAATGTGGCCATATCTCAAATGCCATAACATAGTCTTTTCAGTAGGAAGATTAACTTCCAAAGCATGTGCACTACCATCAAAAAGTCTTACAACAGATTTCTTCACTGCATGTTCAGATGGTGGGGATGAAGTGACTACAACTCTTTTCTTCAAGTCAGAAGAACTATTGCACTATGAAGTGCATGCCTCCAACTGAAACTAAGTACCTCTCTGAGTACCCTTCACAAGCACCATAGATCCTCTAGTCATCTTGTATCCATCCTTTGAAAAGACAACCTGCACACCTGCATCATTCAACATACTTACAGAAAGTAGGTTCCATGCAAGGCTTGGGATATGCATAACCCCAGTGATTCCCTTCGCTCATCCATTACGGAATCAAATTGAGACTCTACCATGACCAACAATCTTTAGATGAGAATCGTCACCTAGGTACACTCTTCCACCTCTGAACTCTTCATACTTCATGAACCAACTTCAATGTGAGGTCATGTGGAATGATGTACCAAAATCTATCAACCACACATCATCAGATGCATGGGTGGCCATGGCTGCAATGAAGGCATCACCATCATCTTGTGACTTGTCAGAGTCTGAATCAAGAGCATTCTTCTTTTTCTTTTTCTTCTCCTCTTTGCATTCCTTTCGGAAATGCCCAATTTTGCCACAGTTCCAACAGAGAGCCTTGGACTTTCTAGGGGATTTGGATCTCCCACGAGATTTGGATCTGCCCTTCTTATCTTTCTTGTCCTTCTTTTTCCCTTTCTCCTTGGGTCTTCCATGAACTGCAAGAGCCTCTTTGGCTGCCTCAGAAGACTTTCTCTGCATCTCTTCCGATAACAACGAAGATACCACTTCATCCATTGTGAAAGTGGATGTGGTGCTCCCAATAGCCATCACAAGATGATCCCATGAGTCTAGCAAAGAACAAAGCAAGGTCATGCAATGATCCTCCTCCATTTTCACACCAACTGATGTCAATTGTGCAATCAACATGTTAAAGGCATTCAGGTGATCCGCAATAGATCCTCCATCCTCCATCTTCATAGAATACAACTTCTTTCTCAGAAAAAAGTTTGTTCACGAGGGATTTGGCCTGATAAACATCACCCAACCTCTTCTGAAGATCTTTTGTGCTCTTCTCATCATAGACATTTAACAGGACAAAATCAGCTAAACTAAGTCTAATGAGACCCTTAGCCTTTCGATCTTTGAGATCCCAATCAGCTTGTTCCATTGTAGTTGGTTTTACACCAGATCCAATTTCCCATAGGTCACAATCAACAAGTAGGTCTTCCATCTTAAGTTTCCACAACTCAAAATTAGTGCCATTGAATTTCTCCACCTTTATTCTTCTGGATGTGCCTGCCATCTCTTTCTTGCAACAAGATACAGAATACTCTACATAGGACTCCCACTCAAACTAAGATTAGCTGAAAAAACCCCTTACCCAACAATTATAATGTTATGAACCCAATAATAGAGATATTGCAGCAAACAACATACACATAGAATGACACAGAAGAAGAGAGAGACAAGATTTAACATGGGGAAAACCCTTTCGGGAGAAAAACCCCACACTCCAAAACCTACACAATATATTAACAAATCTAAATGTCGTTTATAATACACTTGCAATGCAATCTCTCAGGAGTCTTCGACACTCGTATCTGGAGGTATTTCGGTAGCGTAATAGTATCTGTCAATCACATAATGCAACTCCTCCTCAAAGCACATGTTTATATAGAAAATACAAGGCAAAATTGCCTCTATCTTGGAATGGGCGTCCAACTTGGCCTCATGGCCCAAAACTCATGCCTATGGAAACTTGGTCAACACTGTAAGATTCTTCTGACACTTGTCCACACACCCCATCCCAAAGAGGTCACCTATTTCCAAAATGGGCTATGACAGATGCTCTTATGACTCTTACAACCGTCATAAAATATGTCATAGCTATCATAACTTACAGCTGTAAGAGAATCTATCATACACAGGCTATAAATAGCATATTCTCTTACAACATGTCATAGTCCACCTTGGGGCACCCAAAGATGCTTTTTTCAAAGATGCTCTTTGACACATGTCTTCACCTATCATAGAATCTCCTATTTCTGACTCTTACATGTCATAACTTCATCATAGGAATCTATCATGACCGTTTCGGTCAATATTCCCTTACACAACATCCAAGATGCCGACACATGGAAAAATATTCCTACCACAAAGTGGGATGCCTATCTCCTCATGTGAGGACAAACTTACAAGTTGTCATCTTCCATGTAGGATGACACATCACCGTGCCACATCCCACAAGATGACAATATGAATTTACAATTTAATTTACAACATAGGCAATAAATGAATAAATACAATGAAATAATACAAGGAATTTACAAAGGTTGAGACACCTTAATTCCCAACAATATGTTGGAGAACTCGATGAAAAAGAGATTCCATTATTTTTTAAGGGAACACCAATCAATATACCCTTGTTTTCTATGATTTCTGTGCAATTTTAGCTGTTTCCAAGACCTGTATGGGCCCATACAGAAGAATTGTGCTCTAAAAGTTGTTGAAATTGGTGAAGACATATGTTAAATCCATTTTTAATGTGATTTTATTTAATTTCATAGTGATTCAAGTGTTCTAGAAGCATTTTTCTATAAATAGGTCTGTAACTCTATTTTTTTGAGCGTTTGAAAGCACTTAATTTGCACTAATCATCCATTTCGTTGTTAGAATTGCCTGAGGCTCAGTAGAATAAGCATGTGCAGATAGTATTTGAAGTGTTTGAAGGTTTGGTTAGCAGGGTAGAGGCTTGGAGTGTGGATTTTCAATAAACCCTCATTGTTTCAAGCGTGGAAAGGGCTTAGACAAGGGTTTGGTGATTTGGTGGACTTTTGGTTGATTCAAACCATAAAAGTGGTTGATTTGATCTATTTGAGACCTATGGAGACTTTTAGAATTGATTTTGGTGTTATGGTAGAAGGATTTTACAAAGTTGTTTTGGAAAAGTGGCCTAATTGGGCCTACGTGCAACAACAACAGTGAATTAATGAGATGCTTGGTCTGAAACAACAACATCCCAATTCTTGATTTGTTAAATAAAGCCATAAAGGGTACTCAGAAAGATAATTTGTTTGTGGGTTAGAGACCTTGTTTGAAAGTTATGCCTTGACAGACCTATTTTGAGGGCTACTAAGTTAGAGGCCTAATTGTGAAGCAAAGGCATGAAGTTGAGTTGCTAGGGTTAAGAACTTGTTTTTTTTAAGTTGGTTTTGAGTGGAATAGAACTTTTCTACTAGTTTTGAGTGGAATAGAACTTTTCTACCCTACTCTACATCAAGTGGTATAAGAGCTAAGGGATTAGATCTCTTGAGGGAGATTGGTTGAAGTTTGCATAAAGGAAAGGTTGGAATTTGAAGAGTCAAGATGCCTCCTAAGAATAGTGGCACTGCTAGAGAGTTGTAGGAGTTAAAGGAGATACATGCTAAGTTATTGGAGTCTCATAATGTTGTTTTAGCAAGGCTTTCTTCCTTGGAGTCAAGTTAACAAAGAGGTGTGGTTCTAGGTGATGTAAGTGAACCCTAGGAAGAAGAAAGGGAAGAAGAGAAATAAGCAGAGGAGGAGCAAATGGATCTTGAAGAATAGAGTAGAATAAGGCTTTTGAAGGTAGTAAAAGGAGAGGATTAAGACCAAGGTTGATTTGCCCATGTATGGAGGAAGTTTGAATGATGAGGAGCTTCTAGATTGGATTGCAGCCATGGATAATCACTTTGAAAGTGAGGATGTTCCTAATAAGCAAAAGGTAAAGGTGGCAAAGAAAAAACTGAAAGGGCATGAATTATTATGGTGGGATTATGAACAAGCTGAAAGGAGGAAGAAAGGTAAGTCAAAGATAGTTTCTTGGGACAGGATGGTTTCCAAGCTTAAAGGTAAGTTTCTTCCTAAAGACTATGAAGTTCAATTATATAAGAAACTCCAAAGTTTGAAACAAAAGGACTTAGATGCCAAGACTTATACTGATGAATTTTATAAGTTGAGCATAAGAGAAGTAATAATGGAAGATGAGGTTGAAAATGTTGCAAGGTATCTAGGTGGATTAAGATTTAACATTCAAGATGAATTGGTTATGGCAAACCCAAGGACGGTTGAAGAATGTTTTCAGTTAGCCATTAGAGTGGAAGAGAAGATAAAAATAAGGTAAGACAAGTCCATTAGAGGCAGAGGCAACACTTCTAGAGGAAGGGGATCATTTTCTACTTCAAGACAATCAAGTGAAAGCCAAGATGATGTACACAAAGGAAAAGAACAAGTTGCAGATTTTAGAGGTGGATTCAGAGGCACTAGAGGTAGATTTGGTGGAGGTAGAAATTCAAATACATTTTTAGGTAAATACTATCAGTGTCTTGAGTTTGTTCATCTAGCATTCAAGTGCCCTGATAAGTAGAGTTCTACATCAAGTGGTGGTGAAAGGAAAAGTGAAAGGAGGACTCAAATAGTGCAAGAAGAATGTGAAAGTACAAATTCCCCTAGTCATCTTGCTACTCCAGAAGTTGGGGAATCATTGATGGTGAAGAGACAACACTTGAAGGCATCCAAGGAGAAGGAGCTGACTCAAAGAAGAGAAATATTCAGGATAGCTTGCAAATGCAAAGGCAAGGTATGTAAGGTAGTGATAGATTCAAGTTCTACTGATAATATGGTGTCAAATGAATTGGTGGACAAACTAAAGTTATAGAAAATTCCTCATCAAACACCATATAGAGTGTCTTGGTTGAATGATGATCAGTCCATTTTGGTTAATGAACAAGCCTTGGTTGAGTTCCAAATTGGTGGATATAAGGATAGCATTCTTTGTGATGTTTTGCCAATGAATTGTTGCCATTTATTTCTTGGAAGAACATGGAAGTTTGATAGGCATGCACTTTATGATGGTAGACAAAACACTTACACCATTGAAAAGGATGGGAATACCTTTACACTAACACCATTGCATGGGAATGATGAAGCAAAGGTAAGGCAGCTAAAGTGATTATGTTTGGCAAGAAGGAGTTTGTGAATCTAGAAGAAGACAAACATGAAGAGTTTGTAACCATTGCAAAAGTTGGAGATGATGGGATAGTCAGTTTGAAGAAGGATTCAATGTTGATGGGAAAAGGGGATGAGAAGATGACAAAAGCAAGTCAAGACAAGGTCAAGGAAGTGTAAAGTTTCTTAGAAAAACATGATGAAGTCATGGTAGGGATAGTGCTTTGTCCTTTGGTTTCAAGAGAGGTTAGAGGGCAGTTTGATTTTGTCAAGATAGTGGTTTCTAAACTTAATAGGAGAGTGACATTAGGGGTAGAGAACCTAATGACAAAGATAAGAGAGAAAGGTGTAGTGATTAAAGGTGTTTGGCAAGGGCAAGTGAATGAGTTCAAGTATGCCTCAAAAGTAAGGCAGAGGACAATTTATACCAAGGATGGTGCAGGTATGTTGGCAGATATTCAAGCAAGTTTAGCATCATTCCCAAGTGATAGGATAGTTAGACAACAACCATTTAATGGAGGATAGCATATTCAAAGAAGGAATCAGTCAAAGGGCAAAGATGATGCAAGTTTTCAATTTTTGACTCAGTGGAAATAATCACCAGGTGGATATGTAGGTTGGAGGTCATGGTATGATTAGAGGCAGCGTGTTTTGATGGTATACAGTCCCCAAAGGGACTTGGGAATTTCTTTTGGTTCGGTGTATGGTGCAAGAGCACTAAACCAAGTCATATGAGTATGGTCTAGCTTGGTCATTGATAGGTTGGTCTTAGGGTTTTGGAGTCTTTTGTATTGCAAATAAGGTCGTAATAGACCATTTCTAATGTAATTTGAGTCATGTGGGGTTCATTATTGTAAAAAGTGACATATTTTGTAATAGTGTCAAAAGTTGCTATGTAAAAGTGCAAAAATACACTATAGGGAATACCAACAGTCAATTAGTTTCAAAAGGTCATTTGAGTCAGTTTAGGTAGTTTGATTTTGGAGGGAAAAGCACATATATGTTGGAGAACTTGATGAAAAAGAGATTTCATTGTTTTGAAGGGAACACCAATCAATATACCCCTATTTTCTATGATTTTTGTGCAATTTTGGCTGTTTCTAAGACTTATACGGCCCCGTACAGAAGAATTGTGCTCCAAAAGTTGTTGAAATTAGTGAAGACATACGTTAACTCCATTTTGAATGTGATTTGATTTAATTTCATAGTGATTCAAGTGTTCTAGAAGTAGTTTTCTGTAAATAGGTCTATAACTCTATTTTTTTAGGGTTTGAATGCAGTTAATTTGCACTAATCATCCATTTCATTGTTAGAATTGCCTGAGGCTTAGTAGAATAAGCATGTGTAGATAGTATTTGAAGTGTTTGAAGGTTTGGTTAGCAAGGTAGAGGCCTGGAGTGTGGATTTTCAATAAACCCTCATTGTTTTAAGCATGGAAAGGGCTTAGACAAGGGTTTGGTGATTTGGTGGACTTTTGGCTGATTCAAACCATAAAAGTGGTTGATTTGATCTATTTGAGACCTATGGAGACTTTTAGAAATGATTTTAGTGTTTTGGTAGAAGGATTTTACAAATTTGTTTTGGAAAAGTGGCCTAATTGGGCCTAGGTGCAACAGCAACAGTGAATTAATGAGAGGCTTGGTCTGAAACAACAACATCCCAATTCTTGATATGTTAAATAAAGCCATAAAGGGTACTCAGAATGGTAATTTGTTTGTGAGTTAGAGACCTTGTTTGAAAATTATGCCCTGACAGACCTATTTTGAGGGCTACTAAGTTAGAGGCTTGATTGTTAAGCAAAGGCATGAAGTTGAGTTGCTAGGCTTAAGAACTTGTTTTTTTTTTAAGTTGGTTTTGAGTGGAATAGCACTTTGCTACCTTGCTCTACATCAGTTCCCTTAGAACCTCTATATCCTCTTGATCAAAGGGGTGAGAGTAACTCCCTGTTTCGCCCTCTTCTACTCTTTCCTCATCAAGGGTTTCAATGGATTTTTGCTCCACATTGTCAGTTGCATCATCTTGTTCCTTCTCATCTTCCCCTGAAGTTTCCTTACCTTGAACTTCCTCTTGGCTTACTTTTGTAAATATTGGGGCTGATGAAGGTCCAGCCTCAACCATGGAAGTTCAAAATCCCATGAGGACCTTAGCTAAGAGAGTAGTATCCTTTTCAGCCTAAGTAGATTGTCTCTTTCTCTTGATTCTCTATAGCACCGGTGGAGCTCATGTCTCTGAAGTAGGTGCATTATCCTTAGATTCTGAAGAAATGGTGAAGGTTTCTTTGTATAATGTCTCCGGAGCTTGGGAATGTTGTGGCTCTAGAGTCTGAGACCTCAAATGAGCAGGTGACTCTACGGGAGTTCCCTTAATTACTATTCTTTGTTTTCTTTTCCTAACCAAAGGGACTTCATCTAAATCATCATATTCTTCCTCAGCCCTATAATGTCTGTTGGACTCAAGTGTCTTTGGAGTTCTTTTTGCTTTCTTACTCTGCCCTATTCCTTTCTTTTGCTTTCCGTGGCCACAAGTATGGGTAGAGGCCAGTGTAATTTCCTCTTCCAAAATGATAGCTTCCTCTATTTTCTTGGCTAGAATGGACTCCTCAGCCAAGGTTATCCTTCCTTTTTCTGAGCAGGTTATATGGAAGGGTTGCTCTGTAATAGGTTCTTTCATCTATTCTGTGGCAGTTGAGGCTTCTCCCAAAACTTCTTTCCCTTTTCTTTTGTTGTTAGTAACAAGGGTAGAAGTTGGTGTTTCCTCCATTGTTTGTTTCTTTCTCTTTCCCTTTTTAGTAGCTGGGGAGGAGGTAGAAGGTATTGCTTCCTCATCTTGTTGAGTAGAGGAGTCTCATCTATACCATGTGCCCTGTCTAGTGTCCTGTTCTATGGTTTGTTTTCTAAAAATATCTACTATAAAGCCTCTCCATCAGTTTGGGAGAGCAAGTGATTTTTTACAATCAAGAAAATGAGGCCATGGTTTTTCATGGGACCCTTCCCCTGTTGATACTTGTTTTCCAAGGCTATAATAGTAGAATATAGAAAGTTTGGGATATTTATGCTAAATTCTAGATGGTTATGCCCATGCCTCAGAACAATTAACATTTTCATGATTGGTCCTAAAACTATAGAGAATTGCCCATCACATGTAAAATATTTCATTAACCACATAGCTAAAGATTGCCATGGTTGTGGAAGTGAGGTCCTAACAATTCCTTTTACTTCATTTTTGTTGGGAATTAAGGTGTCTCAACCTTGGTAATTCCTTGTATTATTTCATTATATTTATTTATTTATTGCCTACTGTATAATTTGGATGCAATTCCTATGTTGTCATATTGTGGGAGTTGGCATGGTGATGTGTTATCCTACATGGCATATGACCACATTCAAATTTTTTCTCACATGAGGAGTAAGCATCCCACTTAGTGGTAGGAATATTTTGCCATGTGTTGGCATCTTGGAATGTGTGTAAGGGAATATTGACCGAAATAGTTATGACAGATTCCTATGATAAAGTTATGACATGTAAGAGTTGGAAATAGAAGATCCTATGAAAGGTATGGATATGTGTTGAGAAGCATCTTTGAAAAAGGTATCTTTGGGTGCCCCAAGGTGGACTATGACATGTTGTAATAGAAAATTCTATTTATAGCCTGTGTATGACAGATTCTCTTACAGTTGTAAGTTATGACAGCTATGACAGATTCTATGATTGTTGTAAGAGTTGTAAGAGCATCTGTCATAGCCCATTTTGGAAATAGGTGACCTCCTTGGGATGGGGTGACTTGAAAAGTGTCAAAAGCATCCTATAGTGTTGGACAAGTTTCCATAGGCATGGGTTTTGGGCCATGATGCCATGTTGGATGTCCATCTCAATGTGGAGCCATTTTTTTCTTGTAGTTGTTATATAAACAAGTGCTTTGGAGAGGAGATGTATTATGTGATTGACAGGTACTGTTATGCTGCCAGATTGTCTCCAGATATGAGTGTCAAAGACTCCTAAGAGCCTGCATTGTAAGTGTATTGTAAACCATATTCATTTTTCATAATACATTGTGCAGGTTTTGGAGTGTGGGATTTTTCACCTGATAAGGGTTTTCCCCACATATATCATGTGTCTGTCTTCTTCTGTCTCACATTCTTGTGTATGTGTTTTCTATAATATCTCTATTAGTGGGTTAACATAATATGTAATTGTAAAGATAAAATTGAATTTGCACTCTCCTCCCCTCATTAGATTAATGTAGGAAGTGATTTCTGCACACCTAGCTTCCTTTCAGTTGGTATCAGAGCTTGGTCACCTTTGGTCCTAGTTGTTGGGTAGGGGTTTTTTGAGCTAATCTTAGGTTAAGTGGGATTTTTATTTTGTATCTTGTTACAGGAAGGAGATGGTAACCACATCTGGAAGATTAGAGGTGGAGAAATTTAATGGCACTAATTTTGAGTTGTAGAAAATCAAGATGGAAGACCTACTTGTTGATCATGACCTATGGGAAACTGTATCTTCTATAAAACCAGATGCAATGGCACAAGCTGATTGGGATCTCAAAGATCTAAAGGCTAAGGGTCTCATTAGACTCAGTTTAGCCAATTATGTCCTGTTAATGTCTATGAGGAGAAGAGCACAAAAGACCTTTGGAAGAAGTTGGGTGATGCTTATCAGGCCAAATCCCTCGTGAACAAACTTTTTCTGAGAAAGAAGTTGTATTCTCTGAAGATGGAGGATCAAGGATCTGTTGTGGATCACATGAATGCCTTTAACATGTTGATTGCACAATTGGCATTAGTTGGTGTGAATATGGAGGAGGATCGTTGCATGACCTTGCTTTATTCTTTTCTAAACCCATGGGATCATCTTGTGATGGCTATTGGGAGCACAACATCCACTTTCACAATGGATGAAGTGGTATCTTCACTGTTATCTAAAGAGATGCGGAGAAAGTCTTTTGAGGTAGCCAAAGAGGCTCTTGCAGTTTGTGGAAGACCCAAGGAGAAAAGGAAAAAGAAGGACAAGAAAGATGATAAGGGCAGATCGAAATCCCATGGGAGATCTAAATCTCCTGGAAAGTCCAAGGCTCTCTGTTGGAACTATGGTAAATATGGGCATTTCCAAAAGGAATGCAAGGAGGAAAAGAAAAAGAAGAAGAAGAATGCCCCAAATTCATATTTTGACAAGTCTCAAGATGATGGTGATGCTTTCATTGCAGCCCTGGCCACCCATGCATCTGATGATGTTTGATTGATTGATTTTGGTGCATCATTCCACATGACCTCACATTGAAGTTGATTCATGAAGTATGAAGAGTTCGATGGTGGAAGAGTGTACCTGGGTGACGATTCTCATCTGAAGATTATTGGTCATGGAAGAGTCTCTATTTGATTCCCTGATGGAGGAGTGAAGGGGATCACTAGGGTTATGCACATCCTAGGCTTGGCATGGAACCTACTTTATGTAAGTATGTTAAATAAATGCAAGTGTGCAGGTTGTCTTTTCGAAGGATGGATGCAAGATGACTAGAGGATCTATGGTGCTTGCAAAGGGTACTTGGAGAGGTACTCTATTTCAGCTGGAGGTATGCACTTCATAGTGCAATAGTTCTTCTAACTCGAAGAAAAGAGCTGCAGTCACTTCATCCCCACCATCTGAACATGCAGTGAAGAAATCTGTTGAAACACTTTCTGATGGTAGTGCACATGCTTTGGAAGTTAAACTTTCTACTGAAAAGACAATGTTATGGCATATGAAATATGGCCATATTGGTGAGAAGGGTCTTAGAACCCTGAAAAAATAAAAACTTCCTTGAGGGGTTAAATGATTGTAATCTTGAGTTTGACTTTTGTGAACATTGTCTATATGGAAAGCAAAACTGTGTTCAGTTTTACTCTAGCTCTCACAAGTCTTCTGGTGTATTGGATCTTATTCATTCTGATGTGTTTGGTCCTGTTAATGTTCCTTCGATCTCTAAATCTATATATTTTGTATCTTTCATAGATGATTATAGTAGAAGGACATGGGTTTATTTTATCAGAAGCAAGACTGAAGTCTTTAGTCGATTTAAAGAGTTTAAAACTTTTGCTGAAAATTAGACTAGTAAAAAGATTAAGTGTTTGAGAACTGATAACGATGGTGAGTTTTGTTCAACAGATTTTGATAAGTTCTGTAAATAATAATGGATTGAAAGGCATAAGATAACTCCATACACCCCGCATCAAAATGGAGTTACAGAGAGGATGAACAGGACACTGATGGAGAAGGCTAGGAGTATGCTTAGTGGAGCAAGCCTCAAACAAAAGTTTTGGGCTGAAGCTGTAGCCACTGCTTCCTATCTGGTAAACAGATCTCCTACATTATCTCTTGTTGGTAAGACACCTATGGAGGTGTGGTTTGGTAAGAAGCCTTTAGTTAGACATTTTCATTTTTTTGGTTGTGAGGCATATGCACATGTGCCTAGGGAGAAATGGTCTAAATTGGAGACCAAGGCTGTTAAGTGTATTTTCATTGGCTATGGTGTCAGTGTGAAAGGATACAAGCTTTGGGATCCTGTGGCTAAAAAAGTGTTGTATAGCGGAAGTGTTATCTTTAGAGAGTTAACACCTTCTTCTGTTGTTTTACAGCCAGAACAGACAGAAAAGAAAGAGGATGTGGTTCAGTTTCCTTCTACCCTTGAGAAGACTGAACCGACAGACCCTGTGAGACCTGATGATGAGGAGAGCTCTAGCAGCTATAAGAGCTCAGAAGAAGAAGCAAAACCTCAACCTCAGCCATTGAGGAGGTCTACACAAACAAGGAAGCAACCTGATAGGTTTGGTTATTCATTACTTGATTCTAGTTGTGCTTTTGCCTTGCTTACTAACACTGATGAGCCTAGAACTATGATAGAGGCTATGGGCATGAAAGATGTAGGTTCCTGGAAGGAAGCCATGGAAGATGAGATGGCTTCTTTGGAAAAGAATAAAACATGGGACTTGGTGCCTTTTCTTGAAGGACGGAAACCTGTTGGAAGCAAATGGGTGTTCAAGAATAAATTTAGTGTAGATGGCAGTGTTGAAAAGTACAAGGCCAAATTGGTTGCGAAGGGGTTGTTAAGGGAAAATTGGTGTAAATGAATAATCAATATAATATATCAATAATACCCAAAACTCAATGAAATAATGAACAAAGAAGGTCAATCAAACAAAGAACAATACAATATAAACTTCCTTTAATTCTCATCTTCCATTGATCACCTATCTCAATCAATCTTGCATGTATGAATAAGGCCCTCAGAGAGTGTACTTCCTTGCTTTTTTTAAAGAATGTCAATTGGGAATGGCTCTGATAGTTTATTACAATGAAGATGAGCTTCAAAACAATGATAATAGTATGGTAACAAGTTGATCGCAAGCAATGAAGGAATTGGTGCCAAAGGCGCGCTGTAATTCTTGCAGAGTAAGTTTACTTAAAGCTTGGATGAATGAAATGAAGGAATAGGGTTCAATTTATAGAGTTGGGAGAGATAAGATCAACGATATGGAAAGAATGAGAAGATCAACGGTTGATAACAATTGAGGAATGTGCATGAATAGAAAGAAGACAAGTGTCACCCAAAAAGTGTTTTATTTGAGTTATTTGCTTTCTTCTCTAAAGATAAGAATTGACTTTCATAAACTAGAATGTTTTTTTTCTAATTTAAGAGTTATTGATAAAAACAAGGTTGTTTGAATCAGATAACTCAACTTTTTGCTTTTGCATGACTTGAGAGAAATTAAATAATAAATTATTTAATTTTGTGTGTGCATGAAGAAGAAGACTTATTTTTAGAAGATTTGGAAGATATTTTTAGAGGCTAAGAAAGCAAGTTAAATAAATAAATTTATTTAATTGTCTGTGCAAGATAGAGGAATAGATAAAATATTTCATTATATTTTATTTTTAGAGATTGAGAGGATTTAAATAGATTTGATTGATTTATTTAAATTGGGAGGAATGACTTGAATTAATTAAATAATTAAGAATTATTTAATTGTTTGGAAAAATTTAATTAAATAAAGGATTTTATTTAATTTTGACTTTAGGAGATGTAATTAAATATTTTGATATTTAATTAACTTAGAGGAATATGAATCGAATAAATAAATTTGTTTATTTATTTATTGATAGAGGAATTAGACTTAAATAAATATTAAGAATATTTATTTGGACAGAGTTGTGTCATTTTTAGGTGTATACATTTTGCCTCTCTTTGATGCAATGTGGTTTACAGCATTGCTTCAAAGAATAAATCTCTGATAATGATGCATGCCCCAGTTTTGCCCCTGGTGCTAGTTTAACAATGGTAGGATGCTCCCTTAGGAGATTGGATAGGAAGAATGTAAAAGGGATGTGAGATGGACAATCTCACAAAGAAGAAGGTAAGAAATAGGTTAGGCTTGAAGAAAAAGGCTCACGGTTCGGAGAAATGGGAAGAAACGGGCTTGGGATGTAGTCGCAATATCACATAGCTAGTTAGGGTTTGCATGATATATATAGGATTTGGGTCCACAAGACAATTCATTTGCACACTTGGCTTTAGTTGATTGGTCTTTGAGAGCTTAGGAGAGCATAGGAACATAGAGTAGTCAGCGTTCAGATGGATATTCCGTGCGAGGAGCACCGCTTTGAGCGAGTCCAATGGTTTGGGCTGCCAACTGAGGTAGGACCACCAGTATGTAGCTCAAAAAACTTCCCTTAGGGTCATTTATTAGCGCATTAAATGCTAGGGAAAGTTAAGGTAGATAAATGCACAGAATCGCAGTTCAGCGCATATGATACGCAGAACTACACATTCATTATTCTGTGGCGCATTTAGGTTGTAAAACTACGCATGTACTTGTGCTGCACATGGATGTGGTAAATCGGCACATGTAGTAGCATTCCACGCATATGACATGAGATTTGGTGCATGCAAGTGGGTTGTGCATATACAGTATGTTACTGCACATGTGATATGGTTCAATGCATTTGCTATGAAATTGTGCATTTACCTTTTGTTTCAGCACATATGATCTAGATAGTCAAGTTACTTAACAAAGTTGACTCGATTGGCATCTTGTTCAATGCATCAATCGATAAGCTATCTCTGAGATTGCAAGAATCTAGTCAAGAGATGTAGTGTGCTATTTTGATCAATTTGACATGATAAGTTAGTGATATGAGGCTTTTCGATATGTTGAGCAGTATTTTGTAGTTTAGGTTGATGCATTGCTTTGCTTGCTTGCAAGAGGACATTCGAGATATTTTGATGTCAAGGGAGCAGTTTCCTATGTCTATGTTGCAGAGGTATATGCTTACAGAGATTGATCGTGAGGTGCTAGGTGCTATGGGCCTAGATTATGTTTGTTTTATGCCTGAGGTTTGAGCGAACCTCGGTCTGTTGACCACTATTGTGGAGCGATTTCACTGCGAGGATGGGACCTTTCATCTACCGATTGGGGAGATGACCATTACTTTTCAAGATGTATATAGGATACTACACTTGCCTATTCAAGGTGAACTAGTAGAGTGTGATCTACAGCAAGACACAAGACTTGTAGAGTGCAAGCAAGTGTTTGGGGATCCTAAGTTGGAGGGCAAGGTTATCTCATGGCAGGACATATATGACTATTATGACTACTTCCCAGGTATAGTGGCCGGGCTGATCGGAGGCATTATATGCCCCGATAGGAGATCGCATGGGTTCCCGATTGGATGGGGACAAATCATGGAATGGATGATTACAGAGGGCACCTAATATGCATGGGGTGTTTGTGTATTGGCTCACCTATACCACAATATGCATTAGGTGGTATACCATAGGGGTGCCAGTTTGTTAGCAGGTGTATCACTTTTGCAATTCTAACTTTGGGAGAACATAGCCATCACGCGGCCGACGTGCATGTTTTTGAGACAGAGGGGAGAGCCCTATAGCTATGGGTATGTAGGAGTGATTTCCTAGCATAGGCTAGGAAAGTTCAAGTACTAGAGGCATGCTCTAGACAATGTAGATAGAGTTGTCTGGCGCCCATACCTAGATAACAAGCCCTAGGATGACGAGGATGATGAGCTACCATATTACTTTCAGACTCAGTGGCTCATCAGGTAGACATGGTTTATACTGGAGAGGCAGATTGTTAGTAGGGTGCAGAGTCAATTTGGCAGGAAGCAGGGGATGCCACAGGGTCAAGCCCGATTTGCACGAACACATGTGGAGAGGTTTAGATGGGGTCCAGTGGCTTCATACAAGGAGGCCCTAGCCAAGTTCCATCAGATTCCCTATGTAGCATGGCCTATGAGGAGGGAGATAGCAGATGCAGGGGTGACACTTGACTATGAGGAGTGGTTGGCGGCTCATCCCTTTTCGAGGTACGCGGGGCCAGGAGAGTTGGTACCTCACATAGACGAGGAGGATATAGATGATGAGGATGGTAGTGGTAAGAGGAGGAGGAGATAGAGGAGGGGTAGAGGAGGATGGGGAGATGGAGATGATGGAGGGGTGGAGATGGTGGAGGGGGTGGAGATGGAAGAGGGGGTGGAGATGGAGGTTAACAGAGGCAGAGGAGGAGAGCTGGGGAGGGACCCTCCCAGCAGTAGCCAATAGTGTAGCCACAGGTTGCACAGTAGCAAGTTTAGATGTCATCACCACAGTAGGTGACCCAATAGTAGGGACATGGATAGTAGGTGCCTCAGCAGCAGGTGCCACAGGTACAATTCCCTCAGGGTCCTGCCCAACTAGATCTATAGGAGCAGGCCATTACGATATTGAGGGGATAGATTAGAGGGCTTAGGGCTCATCTTAGGATGGCAAAGGCCCGGAGAGAGACAGACGCTGGCATTATCTCAAAGCTCACTAGAGAGTGAGACTTAGCCTTGGCGAGGGTGTGGACTATTAGAGTAGAGAGAGACTCAGCAGTGGCAGCCTAGGGACAGACAGTACGACTAGCTTTCTAGTCACACAGGTGTAGCAGGCACAGGCACATCATGCACAAGCATAGGCATAGCTACCACAAGTACAAGGGTAGTTGGTATAGGTATAGGGTGAGCTAGCCAGAGCACAAGCCCAGGTGTAGTTTTTGATGCTTAGAATTGTGCTCTTTCCAACACCAACATGGGAAGTTTCAGGAATGAGGGACTTGCAACCTGAAACGATCTCCAGGTTTTAAAGAAGCTAGCTCTTTCTTATCTCAAATGTATTTTGGGAAAAGGGATAGAAACTTAACAGAATCACAAATGCAAATGAAAAGAAAATTAAACTATGGCGATGTGCCTGAATGTGATTTTGTTTCTCAACACTAAGCACAATGAAGCTATCTTCAGGGTTCAATTACATTAAAGAGCAAATAATGCATGATCAATGTAAAAGATGAAAACAAATAGAATCAAAGGCTCACAACTTAGAAGATTTTGCAATAACACAGAAAATATCAGCGAAGGCACAAAACTTAGTCTTCTTATTAATTTTCCAGTCACATAAAAGGTACTAATGTATGCATAGTTATACAAACTTTCTGAAACAAGAAAATAGAACAAAGGCAAATGATATTACTGGCCACTACAAAAGATCTTCAAACTTCTCTTAAATCTCTGATAACAATCTGTATGCAAAAAATTCTCTATATCTCCTATTATATCTTGAAGCTACAATCTGAACCCATATTTATAGCATAGAACTGGCTCAAGATTGCCCGCACGATCCAATCCCAATGGCCTAACCAAACTGGAACTTAACTAGAAGTGTCTGACAGAAGATATCTTTCGGATCTGAAACGGTTAGACTCTATGCAAATTCATTGGCTGAAACAAATACATGTGGCACTCCCCTCTGTGAAACAGGCGAGGACACCTGGCAGCGTCCATGAGTCTTTGCGACTCTAAACCCTTGAAACAAATGGCACACATCCATGCCCTTTACTTGAAACTCATTCATCTTTCCAGAAAAACAAGAACTTAGCACGTGGCACTCTCCGCTGCATTCAAAAACAAAAACCCCTGAGACAGATGGCACCTTCCACTTGCTTCACTTTAGAAACTGTCTCATTATAGGAGGTACCAGAAAATGACACTTGGCAGCATCCATGGCCCTTGCAAAAAGATACGTCGCACTGTCCGCTTTACTTGTGTCTTTACTATGTCTTTAAATTAGGAGCGCTCCGCCATTGACATCTGTCACGGTCCGCTGCCTCGAGCCTTTAATCACTTACCAAAAATGGGACCCACCATACCCCGTGCTTGAGCAGCTTCAAAAAGGAACAAGGACAGGTGGCGCTTTTCGCTGAGCTTTGGAACATATACGTGGCAGCTTCCGTGATACTTAATGAGGCTTTAGATACATTTTGGAGAGTCCTGCGGAAGATGACACTTGGCGGCTTCTACTGAGCTTTGGAAACTTTATAGAAACATTTGAGATTCTTTTAGATTCATGCGGATGATGACACTTGTTGTACTCTGCCTTACTCTAGAAACTTTACCGAGGGCCCGCCATAGTCTTTACTTATCAATGAAACAAAAGGAAGAACACGCGGATGTCGACACTTGGCGCACTCTGCTGATATTACATGGGACACGTGGCACTATCCGCGTTACTTAGAGAAACTTTATTGAAACCTTCCACAGCTGCCACTTGGCGCCTTCCACGTTCACTGAAGCTTTGAAACAGGGACCCACCACATCTAAGAAATATTAAGGGGCTTTTGAAACTTATAAGAAATTGAAGCGGATGTCGACACTTGGCGGTCTCCACCTTAATACAAAAAGACACTTGGCACCATCCGTGTCATTTTGAAAAACTTTATAATGTGTCCCAGCTAATGACACTTGGTGGCTTCCGCTGCTTATCTGAGACTTAGGAAAAATTTACAAAAATAAAAACCCGCGCACCCACGCTCTGTGTCAAAACCCTCACTACCAAAACTGAAACGTGCAGAGATAAAAAAATGGAACTTGCGCAACTGAAACTCAAAACAAAATGTAGAGTATTTTACTCTATAGTTCCTGGCAACCCTGAGGACTTTTGAGCCCACTCAAAAAGAATCCAAAAATGTATATACAGAGAAAAATTTCATAGATTCTGCAAGGCCGTCTAATAAACAGACCATTCAGCATCAGATAATCCCTGTTTGTTCTGTAAATTCTGGAAGGGTAAATCAAGGTTAATGATATCCTTGTGTGAAAAACTCTACAAAACATGAACTACAACCTTCAATTGGAAATCAAGCTGGGCCATGGGGATCAAAATAGCTTCCACTTCTGACACTGATGAAGCATCTGTTAAACCCTGGAAAACTGATTGGTCATTTTATCTAGCTAGCAACAAAGGCTTGATTTCATCAACCATTAATACAGTGTTGCTATCAAGAAAAGGGGAGGGAAGACCCAAATGCACTAGATCTTCAATATGTTTCTTCATGTCTTTTACCCCCTCCTTGACCACATCTAGGAGCTCTTTGCAAGTAATTGCAGCAGAGTTACAACTGAGAACCTCGTTCACCCCTTTTGCAGCAATCATTCTGTCACTGATCCCTGCTGCTAATAATGTTTCATCAGTAGTGTCATACAGTTTCTTTAGCAGCAGTTGAGAATCTGAAACCCTCAAGGAAACAGTGAATAGAGTGGCTTGAACTAAAGTCTCTACCTTCTCACACAATTGGTGTGCATGTAGCAGGAAAGTTAAAGAAGGTTTGAGCTGAATAATCTCATCAAAGATTCTTTTCCACACTGAGACATATAGCTCCTTAACCAGGTTCAACACCCCTGCATTCTTTGGCCTATTAGCCAACTCAAGTGTCAACTGTTTTGACGTTTGTTGCTCAGCTTGAAGTTGGGCCTGCATGGCTGCAGCATTATTTTGTTCAGTCAGTAGCTTCTGCTAAAACTATGTAACTTGTTGCAGGTTTTCCTAATCCTTCTTCTATAGCATGGCCTTTTCCTACCTTAGGGTTGCTACTGCAAACTTTACTTGTACCAACTCTTCTTTCAAAGAAGCATTTTGGCTCTATGTGGCCTGATGAATCTGACAAGAAATAGTATTTTGCAACTGTTTGTTGAGATCCTCTATTTCATCATTTTTTTATTTCAGTTCTATAGCAAGGTTGCTACTATGTGCCTTTTCTTGAGCTAAATTAGTCTCCACCTTCTGCAACTTCCTTGATAGTTTCAAATAATCAGTAGCTACAGCAGAAGTGGTTTCATTTAGCAGCTTGACCCTATCCTATGGTCTGAAAAGTGACATATCCATAGCCACTGCACTCATGGTATAATCCTAGGGCTACATCTGCTCATTTGGCCTGACCACATTTGGTGACAAATGAGTCATAGTTAGCTGCTGCTGGATTGGGTCAAATAGTGACCTCATGTGTGGTACAGCCTAAGCTTTATTATCTTTCTTCCTCTTTTTATCCATCCAGGCTTCCCTAGCCTTCTTAGCAGTGTTTGCTTGATCTTGGAAGGTTGGGGGAGAGGCAATATACCCACCCGCAAAAGGATGACCCTGTGGCAAGCCATAGGAAATAGCCAAATGTTGGCTAGGAGGAATCTGAGGAGGTATTCTCCTTAGAAAAGAAGGAGAAAAGGGAGGCAATGATGTGGCCTATGATGACATGGCCTGAGTAGTGACAGGTGGAGAAAATTAGAAAATTGGCACAGTAGAGGTGGTAGGGGATAATATTTGGCCAGTTGGGATTGCCACCCCTATGGAAGAAGAAAAAGACTGAGAAGAAGAAGGAGAAGTAGCACGTACCTGAGGAGCAACAGATGTACTCAATGGTTGTTGCTGTGTAGGTTCTACCTCCTCATCTAAATCAGGCTGAAGTTTCAACTTCTTATGTTTCCTTGGCCTTTCTTCTTGCTATCCTTCCTTCTCCTCAACATTTACCACTACTACTAGTGGTGTTTGCACAAAACTAGAAACCCCAGTGGCTGACACTGATGGGGTCCCTCTAGGTGGTGAGGATACCACACTCTTTTGCTTTTCAATGGCACTGAGAGATTGGGGCCAAACAATTGCAGTGGCTGAAGATGAGGCTTGTCCTGGGGCCTGCACTGTATGAGTGGACTCAGGTTCTTCTTCAGACTCCTCACCCTTTTTATGGATCTTGCTTGTATCAGGGCTAGAGACTGGAGAGGGATGCCATTCGTCTCAAATGGAGTCCCATTTCTCATCTGAATCAACCTTGCCAAAAGAGTGAGTTGTCTCAGATATTTCCTGCCTATATTTCCAATAGGCTTCAATTTTATCTACTTTCCATTCCTTGTCCCTTGCTAGATTTTTCTTCAATCTAGTGCCCATTTTGAGTTTAGGGTCATAGGCCTTTTCCTTTTTATAAAGTACTTCCCATGGCCTGGGTCCCTCAAAAGGTAAATCTGTTAGCTCTACATACAAATCAGGAGTATCCTCCTTAGGGTTTCTTCTGTCTTCCCAAAAGGGACGGCCCTCATGCACAATTTTGGCACCAACATTGTTATTCTTGACCCACAAGGTTATGAAACTGCTTGGGTCATATCTCCATTTATCTTCAATCAAAAAGAAACCCAGGATAGCTAACTTCCTCAGCAATAAGTGCTCAGCATCTCTGACCATTAGGGCCATGTTTTTCTTCACCCATGGGATATCATACATTTTCTTTTTCTTCTTCCCAGTGCCATAATCATTATCAACCACAGACATTTGTCGGGTGACCTCTAAGAAGGCTAACCTAGGAATCAAAACCTTGGGTAGCAACACTGGCTCTCCATTAAAACCATGGACCCTAATAATAGTATAGTGAGACCCAAAGAAATAATCACAGGGAATGGGGGAATTTGCCATGAGGCCTCTGACACTTAATGTTAATCTATTCTCAACAAGCTCTGGGCTTAGGTGACTAAAAGCAAGAGCAACAAAAAGTTCCCAAAATTCATAGGGATCAGATGCTTTGGATAAGACATGTGTCCATGCAGACACAAGAATGGTCCTATTGTGACCGAAACTTGGGTCATACATATTCAGATGCATATATTGTGAAAAAATGGTAGGGTTTTGATATAATATAAGGTGGAACAAATAAGAAGAATACCTAAAAACCCCTATGGATTTGAAATGGGTGAGTTGGTCGGCCATTGCATAGGCAATCTGCTTTGAGAAGTCCAGCCAAAACTCCTAAGACTTGTCCACAGTCTTCAATCGGAACAAAATGGCAATTTGTCAATCATAAACAGTGATGTCCTCCTTCATTCCTAAGATAAATACCATCATGGATAGTGCTTCCTGGCTAGCCTGTGCAAATTGTGCCCTTCCTATTGGTAGCACTGACATTTGGGTGTTTTCATCTCCCAGCTGTAACTCTGAATTGAGAAATCTCAATTGATTATTGACATTTGCCCATGTTTTCTACATTTTGGCAATGGTGGGAAATGTGGCTATCTTGTCATGGTATAGGGCAAACATGTCCCTGATAGCCTTTGGTGTAATTTGCACCATAAAGAGACCTTTTTGTATGGTACTTGAGGGTGCATGAAATAATTCTGCACACAACTCAATCAGGTCAGGGCATAAATGTATGCTTGGGACAATGAATTTTGCCAACTAAGAGGTCAATATCCTCATTCCAAATGTTTCAGATTGTTTAGCCTTGGCCTTCTGGAGTGTGGTGTGCCCCTTCTCACAGAGCTTTGCCAAGCTTTTGAAGGGCTGGGTCTGCAATACCATCTGTGAAATCCTTCACTTTAGCTGGGTCAACTGTATAACCAACCTCGGGGACCCTAGTCCTTGGATAGGTCCTTAAGGGTTGAGCAGGGGCCAAAGCATATGATTTGCTAGCGAGAAGCCTGTCAATGGACTCGTAAATCCCTAGTCCCTGCTATGAAGACTGTGCCTCTGCCATATCTATGTTTGTACTGAGAACTGGTAAACTTATGTAACAAGTATGGAAGCTTTGCAACAGGGAAGACACGCTTATGAAGCAGGTTTTGCTATGAATGAAAAATGCAGGTAATGGGATTTTCTTAGCAGTCATAGGAATAAATGAGACACAGATTAAGCTTTAACTCTTGTTATTAAGGCATTTTAATGACACATCGAGTCTCATAAATGGCATTAAAACTAGAAAACTATTAGAAAATCTTATGAGATCTACGTGGGACAGGGTGTCAGACACGTCATAAAAGTGGCTGCATACGGGTACTTTTAGGGAATTTTGGGGATTGGAGAGACTTAATGAATGTGAGAGTTTCAAAAATTGAAAAGACTTGAGCTGTGGCCATGTGTTCATAAAACACTTTATTCAAAGAAAGAGCGGGAAAAACAAAGCAAGAAAACAAAGCAACAATGAAAGGGGAAACTAACTAACTATAATACATAGGAGAGACTGTCTAACTGAAATGCTTCAAGTAGATCCCGTTGACAGGAATCTCTTCAGGTTCGCCTTCCATTATTTCAAGCTTAAATGAATTCTGTTGTTTACATGAACAGATCTTGTAGGGGCCAGTCCATAGTGATTCAAATGTACTGTGTCGACCTAGCTTGGAAGCTCTCTCATCCCATTTCAAAACAACTGATCCTACTTCAAAATAGGGATTTGAAGTCTTCTTATTGAAGCAGTCTTTGATTATTTTCTGATGTTTCAATAATGATTCATGTGTTGTATCCCTCTTTTCTTAAACTTCTAGGAGCTCAGCAAGTCTGACCTGCATGGGGCCATTTTCCTCAATCTCAATCTATTTTAATAACTGGAGAGCAGGAATCTCCAAGCTCAGGGGCATTACAGTAGGTTTACCATAGACCAATTCATATGGGGACATCTTTGTTACTTGTTTAGGTGTAAATCTATCTGCCCACAGTGCTATATTAAGCACTTTATGCCACTCTTTGTGATGGTCAATCCCTATCCTCTTAATAAGTCTGATCAGATTCTCGTTAGTTGATTCTACCAAACCATTACCCTGAGGATAATAATTTGAGGAGGTTTTCAGATAGATTCCATACTTTAGTGCAAAGTCAGATATTTTTGCCCCTAAAAATGCCTTAGCATTATCTGAAATTACAGTACAAGGAGGCCCAAAGCGAGTAGTGATACCCTCTAGAAAGTCTAGGATCACCTTTTCTATTGCTTCTTTAAGTGGCACTACCTCACTCCATCTAGTAAAATAATTTGTGGCAGTTAGAATCCATTTGTGTCCCATACTTGACACCGGATTGATCATTCCAATGAAGTCCAGACCCCATTGAGCAAAAGGTTCATCAACAATTATAGGACTAAGGGGCATTACTGCATTCCTTCTCTTCCCTACATAATACTGAGAAGATTGGCATTCTTTGACCAATTGATAACAGTCTATGAATAAAGTGGGCCAAAAGTAACCTACCTGACTTATCTTTATAGCTATGGTTCTTGCAGAAAAATGTCCACCTAAAACTCCATGGTGCATTTCATGCAATATTCTTTGGGCGTCACCTTTCTCTATGCATCTTAAAAGTATGCCATCAGTATTTCTTCTGAAAAGAACTTGGTCAATTAAAACAAAATGAACCCCTTGCTGCCTGTAATATCTCCTCTCATCTTGAGAGAGTTCTTTTGGGAAAATCCCATGTTTCATAAACTGAATTCTATTTGTGACCCAAGAATTCTGATCAATTTCTTGTATCCTCAATACATTTTCCTTTTCTGTTTCTTCAGTTATCATTTTTTTCATATCTTGAACCATGTATTGGCACAACCCTCTACCTCTAACCAGCTTAGTGGGTCTGACCTCTACATCATACTCAAGGATCTTTGTTATCCAGTTTGCTCTTTTTTCAGTGATTTCACCTTCCATAATGTATTCTCTGACACTAGGATGAGCCACAAGTATCAAAATCTTATTTCCTGTTACCATATGCCTAAATTTCTTGAATGCTTCTACCATAGCATATGCCCATTTCTCTACAAAGTTGTATCTAGCTTCATATTCCATAAGAGTTCTTGAGAAAAAGGCTATTGGGTGTTCTCCCTCTTATTGATCATCTTTCTGTGTTAGGACAGCAACAACACTAAATTCTCCTCCATAGACATACATTATAAAAGACTTAGAGAAATCTAGATTCCTAAGTACTGGGGCTGTTGAAATTGCTTTCTTGACCTCCTCAAAAGCCTGTCTCCCTTCTGTAGTCCACTTGAACACTAGGTCTTTCTTCAACAAGAGTGTCACTGGTCTTATTAGGCCTGCAAAGTCTGATATGAACCGACTAACAAAATTAATCTTTCCCAAAAAGGACTGAACTGCCTTCTTGTTTACTGGCAGGGACAAGTTCATTATGGCTGTGACTCTCTCTGGATCTATAGAGACTCCTTCTTTAGACAATATATCTCCCAGTAATTTGCCTTGAGGTACTGCAAAGATGCACTTCTTGGGATTCAAGGATATTCCAAACTCTTGACACTTCTTAAAAATAGATTCCAGATGATCAAAATGGTCAACATCATTCTTGGAAAAAATAGTGAGATCATCAAGATAAATCAGAATGATTTTATTTATGAGTTCTCCAAATGCTACATCCAATGCTCTTTGAAAAGTGGCCCCAGCATTTGACAAGCCAAATGGCATCTTGGCATATGCAAACGTTCCCCATTTGGTAGTAAATGCAGTCTTGTGTTGGTCTTCATCAGCCAACCAAATCTGATTATATCCAGAGAAACCATCTAGCAAGGAAAATCTCTCTGATCCAGCCACAGTCTATAAAATTTGTTCCATAGAAGGCAGGGGATAGTGATATTTCAGAGATGCTCTATTTAGGTCTCTAAAATCCACACAGAGCCTTATGTCCCCATTCTTTTTCCTAACTAGTACTAGATTAGATACCCAGGTTGAGTGTTTGATTGGAAAAATTATTTTAGATTCTAAGAGTTTCTGCAACTCATCCACCATTAGAGGTTCAATCCTTGGATTCACTGGCCTCTGCTTTTGCCTGACTGGCTTAGATCCTTCAGTCAGTTCTATGGTGTACTGAATGATGTCTCTATTATAGCCATGAAGGTCTTCATAGGTCCAGGCTATTACTCTATCATATCTTTCACACAAGTCAATTAGTCTTTCCCTTTCCTGTTGGGTTGTGGATTTTCCAATCTTTAGTTTTCTCCCTTCACTCACTTGTATCTCAGAATAATCTGCTTTATTTGCTTGAAACCTTTTCTTCTCTAGGCTTACATCTTCTGGATCAAATAGGTTTTCTAAAGTGATCAAGCCTTTGGGAAGCTTATTGGTCTTTAATTGAATAATTTGGTCTCCATAAGCTTCTTCAATTTTGGGTTGCAATTGTTTAGCAAACTCCCCTGACTGTTGCAAAAATGAAAGTACCTGAAAATCATTTTCAAAGACTTGCCAATTTTCATCATTGTCTGGGATAGTTGGCCTTACTATAACTTTGACTGACTCATTGTTGACTAATAGATCAGTTGCTGGGTCAAACTGTGAGCCAATCTGTGCCATCCTATCTGCTTCAGAATTTTGGGTTCTAGGAACTACTTCAATATTGAAAGCTTCAAAATCATCTATTAAGTCCCAAATTCTATGTCTATAGGACCTCATTCTTACATTTTTTGCTACTGCCTTTTCTTTGATTTGTTTCACCACTAGCTCTGAATCTCCTTTGACTATCAGATTCTTTACTCCCTTTTTCTTGGCCAACATGAGCCCATGTACTAGGGATTCATATTCAGCATCATTATTAGTACAAGCAAATTGGAAACAGATAGCTCTTAAAATTTTCTCACCATTTGGAGCAACAAGACAAATTCCTGCCTCAGCCCCATTTTTACTTCTAGCCCCATCAAAATTTAGGGTCTAGATTTCTGAGTCCCCTTCAGATTCTTGAGTCTTTGGTGTTTCTTTCCTTAAAACATTTGGGATTTCATGGTCTTCATCAAATATGACATGAGTGCCCAAACCAGTAGAGTCATAATTTCCATATGGGTCACTTTCCATCATGGTTAACAACTAGTTATTTTCTTCCTCTTGGTCATATTCAGTCCAATCACCTAACTCTTCAACAAAGACCTTTTCTTCTTTATTCAACATTGCATGAGCTGCCTCTAATTTTAGGGTTAGTTCATTTGTGATGTGATCCTTGGATAATGACTCAAATAGTATTTTCATTTTTGTACCATATTTGGTTCTTAGGATGAGGTGAGACCAATCAAGTGACATATAACCTCCTATCTTGGCTGTGAAATCTCTGGATAAACATAGGCCAAATACAGGGGGTATATCTATGACTACAACATCCTGATTGACAATTATATTAGGGCAAGTATACAATTGTAATGGGAGTTGTTCAATTTTTCCTATTGTTTGCACTGATTTCCCATCTAGCTGCATAACTCCTTTAGTAAGTGGCTCATACTTTATCTTTAAAGCATCTGCTATCTGTTTAGGTATTACTGTAGTACTAGCCCCTGAGTCTATCATTGCATTATGTAACAGTTTCTTTCCAACTATCAAAGTCAAATAGAAGGGCTCTGGTTTGGATTTGCTTACCTCTGGTGCATTGTTCACGAGGGCTGTTGTCTGCAGAGGAACAGTGTCCTTGAGCTTTTCCTTATTAGCAGGCCCTCCTTTGGTAACAGTATGCTTAGGCACTGCTTGGCCCTGAAGAGCTTCTTGCAACAGTGTCTTTTGCTCAGGAATAGCTAACATGTCCCATATTGACACGTGCTAGAGTCCTAGTGTTTGGGTTCTTGGATAATAAGGGTACCTTGCTTTTTCTTGAACTTGTCCAGAAACTACTTGGTTCTACACTGGCTGAAGTATTTCTTGTCTAGCAGCTGTGTTTTGATGATCTTGAAATGGAGGAATCCCCATAATTTCCTTATTTGTGACTTCAGGTTGTTCCATCATCCTTCTCTTGGCTCTGGTGTAGTAATCTGATTGTACCAATGGCTTCTTGGAAGTAGAAGCTTCATTCAAGAATACTGATTCTTCATCTTCAATCCATGAAAACAAAGCATACTCAGGGGCTATTTCTTCTTCTTGCTGTAAGGACATCCCTTGCATCTGAGCCACCAGGACTAAATTTTGCATACCAAGAGATTGGTAGGATTGAGTATCAGAAGTATTTGCAAATTGTCCATCTACTCTTCTTTGCTCTGCTATCTTTTGCTGTAGATTACCCCTGGGACAATCTCTGGGCATATGTACATTATTACAAGGGAAACACTAGGCATTGGTGCTATCTGCATAATTATTCTGCCCTGGGACAATCTCTCTGTTTGGATTGGGAGGAACAGTCTGCAAGGGTGTAGGAACTATAACTAATTGGTTTGATGGCTGAGGATTAGCCTATCTCTGAGGGCCCTGGTATTGATTTGGCTGAAAAGAAGGTCTATTCCCTTGGTAACCTTGATATTGGGGCTTAGGATAGGGATTTTGCTGTCTTTTTAGGTTAATTATCTCATTAGAAAATGTCTTTAAGATGTTCTTGACATCATCCATCTCGGATGACTGGACAGGGACAACTATTTTAGCAGGTTGTTGAGGAAATGTATACATAGACACAGGTGGGGCTATGGGATTTGGGGCTTCTTGAGGCAAGGGTAAGGTAATCTCTGGAAACATGGGCATGGGAGGCCTTGGGGGCAACTTTCTAGCACCTATTAAGTTATTTTCAGCTCTAACTGCATAGTCATAGGCTTCTGGCAGAGTCTGATCTCCAAGTGACTGAATCATTACTGATATATCTAAATTTAGGGCTTTAAGATAAAATACTATAGCCATACATGGTAATGGTCTTGCTATAGCAGGAATTCTTTCCCAAGTCTTTTGAAATCTTGAATTGAAATCAGTCATTGCTTCTTGTGGTGCCCTTTTAATAGTAATCAATTATTGCAACAAAGAAGATTTATCACGCTTTTCTTTAAATCTTACAAAGAAAGCATCTCCCAACTGGTCCCATGTAGATATTGTATTTGGGGTCAAAGATCTATACCAGTCTAGAGCCTTCCCCTTAAAAGAAGCTACTAACAATCTTATAGCCACATTCTACTGTGTGATCACATGTATTGCACAGACATCAGACACATCATGTAGATGTTCTTCAGGTGTTTTGAAATCTTCCCCACTGAATTTGGGCAGAGCCTTCAGGGCATTTGCTGGAATAGGATCCCAAGTGGCTGGTGGTACTGGGAGAATCAGAGCACTGCCAGTGTTCCAATTTGCATAATTCCTTAGGGCTATAGGTACTCCCATGTTTGCTCTTGGTGTTGCTGTAAACTGATTGACCCTTCTTCTTGAATTAGTTATCAACGGTGATAAAAGAATACCTGGGTTCCCAGCAGATTGAGCCCTTGTTATTGGTCCACAACTTTGACTCCTTGTAGCTCTCTAGTTCATACAGTCTTGAAAAGAACTTCAAGAATGGTCCCACCAGGCGTGCCAAAAACTGTTGATGGTTAGAATTGTGCTCTTTCCAACACCAACATGGGAAGTTTCAGGAATGAGGGACTTGCAACCTAAAATGACCTCCAGGTTTTAAAGAAGCTGGCTCTTCCTTATCTCGAATGTATTTTGGGAAAAGGGATAGAAACTTAACAGAATCACAAAAGTAAATGAAAAGAAAATTAAACTATGGTGATGTGCCTGAATGTGATTTTGTTTCTCAACACTAAGCACAATGAAGCTATCTTCAGGATTCAATTACATTAAAGAGCAAATAATGCATGATCAATGTAAAAGATGAAAACAAATAGAATCAAAGGCCCACAACTTAGAAGATTTTGCAATAACACAGAAAATATCAGCGAAGGCACAGAACTCAATCTTCTTATTAATTTTCCAGTCACATAAAAGGCACTGATGTATGCATAGTTATACAAACTTTCTGAATCAAGAAAATAGAACAAAGGCAAATGATATTACTGGCCACTACAAAAGATCTTCAAACTTCTCTTAAATCTCTAATAACAATCTGTATGCAGAAAATTCTCTATATCTCCTATTATATCTTGAAGCTACAATCTGAACCCATATTTATAGCATAGAACTGGCTCAAGATTGCCCGCACGATCCAATCCCAATGGCCTAACCGAATTGGAACTTAACTGGAAGTGTCTGACAGAAGATATCTTTCAGATCTGAATGGTTAGACTCTCTGCAAATTCATTGGCTGAAACAAATACATGTGGCACTCCCCTCTGTGAAATGGGCAAGGACACCTGGCAACGTCCGCGAGTCTTTGCGACTATAAACCCTTGAAACAAATGGCACGCATCTGCGCCCTTTACTTGAAACTCATTCATCTTTCCAGAAAAATAAGAACTTAGGACATGGCACTCTCCACTGCATTCAGAAACAAAAACCCCTGAGTAGATGGCACCTTCCACTTGCTTCACTTTAGAAACTGTCTCATTACAGGAAGTAGCAGAAAATGACACTTGGCAACGTCCGCGGCCCTTGCAAAAAGATACGTGGCACTGTCTACTTTACTTGTGTCTTTACTGTGTCTTTAAATTAGGAGCACTCCGCCGTTGACATCTGTCACGGTCCGCTGCCTCGAGCCTTTAATCACTTACCAAAAATGGGACCCACCATACCCCATGCTCGAGCAGCTTCAAAAAGGAACAAGGATAGGTGGCGCTTTCCACTGAGCTTTGGAACATATACATGGCAACTTCTGCGATACTTAACGAGGCTTTAGATACCTTTTGGAGAGTCCTATGGAAGATGACACTTGGTGGCTTCTACTGAGCTTTGGAAACTTTATAGAAACATTTGAGATTCTTTTAGATTCATGCGGACGATGACACTTCTCGTACTCTGCCTTACTCTAGAAACTTTACCGGGGGCCCGCCATAGTCTTTACTTATCAATGAAACAAAAGGAAGAACCTACGGATGTCGACACTTGGCGCACTCCGCTGATAGTACATGGGACACGTGGCACTATCCGCGTTACTTAGAGAAAATTTATTGAAACCTTCCGCAGCTGCCACTTGGTGCCTTCTGCACTCACTGAAGCTTTGAAACAGGGACCTACCACACCTAAGAAACATTAAAGGGGCTTTTGAAACTTATAAGAAACTGAAACGGATGTCAACACTTGGCGGTCTCTGCCTTAATGCAAAAAGACACTTGGCACCATCCATGTCATTTTGAGAAACTTTATAATGTGTCTCGGCTGATGACACTTGGCGGCTTCCCCTGCTTATCTGAGACTTAGGCAAAATTTACAAAAATAAAAACTAGTGCACCTGCGCTCTATGTCAAAACCCTCACTGCCAAAACTGAAATGCATAGAGACAAAAAAAATGGAACTCGCGCAACTGAAACTCAAAACAAAATGTAGAGTATTTTACTCTACAGTAGTATTACAGGGGCTTGTACCATGGAGCAGTGCCAGCAGGGCAGAGGGCTCCTAGCTATTAGAGCCAGTCAGTGGCCTCACAAAGAGTAGGGGGTCATAGTTAAGAGCCTCAGTGAGGGGCCCATAGTAGTTAGGGGCCAACTGGGGAGGAGATGGAGAGGATAGTGCAGGGAGAAGCATCCCACGGCAATAGGGCTAGCCACTACTTGTACCAATTTTTACTTCATGTACTAATTTTTGATGGCTCATAGATAGCTTGACATGTATACCACTTTTGTATCATTTTGACTGGGACATGTATCATTATCCTTGTGGTGTACACATTTTATATGACACTGACTCAGAGATGGATGGACTTTGATATATTTGTACATTTGGACATGTTTTTATGTTTATGATGGTGCAGCTATTGATGATTGATATGCAGTTGTTTATGCTCTGTCTCATGGATGCATGTTCTTTTATGATGTTGTACATGTAATGCATACTAATATGATGTCTACATGATGCTATGTGATGGTTTATCTAATGCAGACTTAGATGTTTATTTGATGTTATGTGATGTGATCTATATGATGATGCAATTTATGCTATGATCTACATGTTTTTGTCTATGTTTTTGATTTATCTATAGATATTATGAAATGCATGATGCAAATGTATATGGATGATCTAATGCACCTATTATGTATGCAAATGATTTAATCATGTAAGATGAATATCTCATGTGATATGATATGCAAACTAAACTATGTTTTTGTTATGTCCAAATGTACTCAATCGACACAAACATGACACAATGATAGATAGAAGACTGACTCACAAGCTTTTGGAAACATTGTTACTCTACATTGTTGGATCTTTATTTGCATGGGATATGGTATGGATGCAGATGGATGAGAATGGTTTCTTGACATCTTGATATTGCAAGTATTTTGAAGTGCTTATTTCATCATTGGGCTTTTTTGTTTTAGTGTGTTTTTGAAATGTTGTAAGAAAATACAAGCATCGAGGTATAATTAAACTGAGATGACCTGAGCATCGCTTACATGGATTTTGATTTTAGCAAGTTAATACAAGCATCTAGGTATAATTGAACCGAGATGACCTAAGCATTTCTTGTGTATCAATAGATAAGGATTGCCCCCATTCATGTTAGACCTTTGACGTCCTTGATGATCATTGTGTTGATCATGTCCTTTAGACAAGGCTTCACATTACTAAAGATAAACCCACAAGAAGCAAACAAAGAAAAGAATCGTGCCCCCATCATAGCATCTCTAGCTTTTGGCATCCTTGAGTAGCATAGGGAACATGATAACAAAAAGTGAAGATTTTTAAGACATAACTTTAATTGAAACAAAACACTCTTGTACTTAGATGTATCTTTCTTGCTATAATTTGATAGAATCATTTGGATTGGTTTGCTCTTGGATTGTGCTTTACCTTGGATAGGTTGATATCTTGCGTCAAAAATTTTACTTGGAAATGGGCTTTGCGTGCACGTGCTTGTGTCTGGTGAAAGGTTCCACAATCCTTATTGGGGAGATGGACCCTAAGGTACTGACCTAGTGCCTCAGGGGCACATTAACAATGGCCTTGCCTACATGACGATGCAGAGGCAACGTAGTTCAGGATTTGGACCATGGATGGACTAGAGGAAAGATGACAAGATATGGGATGGACGGGGAAGCCTCGGGGGCACATTGATTAATGGCCTTGCCTACATGATGACGCAGAGGCAATGTAGTTTAGGGTAGACCCTATGAAACTGACGACAGACGATACGCTAGGCTAACACTAAGGATAGGATATGGGATAGAGCCTTAGTTGATAAGGCAACAAAAGAGATAGAGTATCAAGCCATGATAGGTTACCATTAGGTTTTTATTAGGAAATGGACATGGATCGAATGAGACATGATGGTTTGGAGGAAAGACACAAGGTGACTAGTTTCCCAAAGATGGAGGAAGTGGTTTATCAGAAGCAGCACCTGTTTACCAGGTTTTCACCACTTGATTTTATTTGCACGAAACCTAGAAGTACACATGCTACATGTTTACCAAGTTTTCATCATGGTACCTATCCAAGGCACCTGTTTGCCATGTTTTCACCGTTGGATGATTTTTTTGTTATTTTTTCATTATTTTTTATTTTTTTGATTTTTTGATATATTGTCCCCCTTACATTGGGGTTCTCTTAGGTATAGAATTAGTGAAGATGCATACTATTGATTGGGCCATTGAACAACTCACCCTCTGAGGTTGCTAACTAATATGCTCCTGACCCATAGGCTGCAATGATGACATAAGGACCAAGCCAGTTGGGTTCAAACTTACCTTTCTTTTCCTGATCCTGCTGATTGCGAGGATTTTCCTTGAGAACTAGATCACCAACATTAAAGACCCTTGGATGGACCCTGTGGTTGTAACTTCGAGACATTCTCTGTTGATATGCTTTGAAGTGATTGAATGCATTTTGTCTCTTCTCTTCTAATAGCTCTAGTTCTTACAGTCTTGAAACTTTGTAGTCTTCATTAGTGATAACACCTTTTAACGACACCCTTAGGGATGGTAACTTGACCTCGATGGGAAAAATAGCTTATGATCCATAGACAAGGGCATAAGGGGTAGCACCTGTGGGAGTGCGTATACTGGTTTGATAGGCCCCTAGAGTGGGATTTAGTTGTATGTGCCAATCACGGCCAGCATCGTTGACTGTTTTCTTGAAGATCTTCAAGATAGTTTTGTTGGATGCTTCTGCTTGGCCATTGCTTTGTGGATAGTAGGGAGTAGAAAAATGGTGATGGATTTTGAATTTGTCACAAAGTTCTTGGACATCCTAGTTTTTGAAAGGTCTTCTATTATCTGTGATAATGGATGAGGGAATTCTGTATCTACAAATGAGGTAATTGAGGATGAATGAGGAAATTTGTTTACCCGTGACGGTGGTGAGGGGAGCGGCTTCAATCCACTTGGTAAAGTATTCAGTGGCGGTTATTATGAACTTGTGGCCATTGGATGATGGTGGGTGAATTTTGCCCACAAGTTTGAGTCCCCATTAACAAAAGGGCCAAGGTGTCATTAAAGCTCATAGCTCTTGAGCTGGTGTATGGATCAAGTTTCCATGTATCTGGCACTGCTTGCATTTCTTCACAAAGTGGTATGAGTCCATCTCCATGTTTGGCAAATAATATCCTAAACACATGAGTTTCTTAGCTAAAGAAGGACTGCTAGACTGTGTCCCGCAAATCCCTTCATGCACGTCTCACAAGGCGGTTTGAGATTCTTCTCATTCTAAACAATAGAGTAGAGTACCATCCAGACCATGTCGATATAGGGTATCGGCAATAATGGCATATTGAGAGGTTTGGCAAATGAAGGTTCGACATTGGTTAGAAGATAAGTCAGGTGGGAGGGTGTTATCCTTGAGGTAAGTGTAAATCTTACTGTACAAGGGTGAATCAGATCCGACTAGTAGGCATATGGAGTGGGTTTCGGGAAGATCATAAGCTGGTTGCCAAACTGACTCTACCAAGAATTCATACTGTGACTCATTCTCTAGGATCTCGAGGAGCAAGGCAATGGTTGCCATGGCATCTGCTAGTTTGTTCTTAATGCGAGGTATTGACTCAAAGGATATGATCACAAAGTACTCTTTAAAGTCATCGACCATCTGCTTGTATGGGATAAGCTTCTCATCTTTGGTTTGATAGTCGTCATTGACTTGATTGATTACTAGTTAGGAATCACCATAGACATGTAGCTCTTTTATTTTCCATTCTGCTGCCATTTTGAGACCAATGACCAAGGCTTCATACTCTGCTATATTGTTTGTGCATGGGAATAGCAGATGATAAGACTTAGGTATGGTGTCACCATTAGTGACCAACAAGATTCTTGCTCCTGATCTATGGTTTGTGTAGGATCCATCAAAGTAGAGTTTCCATGAGTATGCTACGACACTAAAAATGGATTCATCTGGGAACTTGAATGTCATTGGTGTGTTGTCCTGCAATGGAGCCTCTGCTAGTTGATCGGCAATGATTTGACCTTTGATAGCTTTTCTTTCTACATATTCGATGTCATATTCACTTAGAAGCATGACCCACTTGGCTAGGCGACCTCTGAGAGCTGCTTTGCTTAATAGGTACTTGATTGGATCCATCTTTGCAATAAGCTTGACTAAATGTGCTATCATGTAATGTCATAGTTTTTGGGAGTCAAAAACCATAGCAAGACACGATCTTTCTATCTAGGAGTATTGCAATTCATAGCCCACCAATGTGCAACTGATATAGTAGATGGCCCTTTCCTTGCCTTCATAATCATGTTGTCCTAGTAAGGCTCCAAGAGCTATCAACATAGTAGATATGTAAAGTAATAGAGGCTTGCCTTGGATAGGTGGCATGAGAATAGGTGGATTCATGAGGTATTCCTTGAGTTTGCCAAATGCTTCTTTGCACTTGTCATCCCATCTAAATGGAATGTTTTTATGTAAGAGATGACTGAAAGGTTGGCATTTTTCTGCCAGTTCCTAATAGACTGTAGTTTGTCTTGTAGGGACCTCAATTGAGTGATATTCTTAGATGGCAGCATTTCCATAATAGCTTTGACTTTGGCAGGTTCTACCTCTATTCCATTAGCTGAGACAATGAAGCCTAGGAGCTTGCCTGAGGTGACCCCAAACACACATTTCTTTGGGTTCAACCTGACCTTGAATTGTTCTAGTCTCTAAAAGACCTTCTCTAGTATATCCAAGTGTGATTCTCTTGTGAGTGATTTTGCAAGGATATCATCTACATAGTCCTCCATTGTGACATGCATCATATCATGGAAGATAGTGGTCATAGCTCGTTGATATGTTGCCCCAACATTCTTTAGCCCAAATGGCATGACATTCCAATAGAAAGTGCCCCATGGATAAGTGAAAGTTGTCTTATGTTGGTCTTCTGGTGCTATCCTGATTTGATTGTATCCTGAGAAGCCATCCATGAGAGATAACATGGTATGTCCTAATGTCAAGTTGACAATGATATCTATGTTGGGTAACAGAAATTCATCCTTGCAGCAAGATTTGTTTAGATCTCTAAAATCATTCCATAATCTGACTCTGCCATCAGGTTTGGACACTGGCACAATGTTGGATATCCACTCCAGATAGTCTATTGATCTGATAAACCCCACATCCAACAATTTTTTGAGTTCTTCTTTGACTAGTAGTATTATATGTGGATGCATCTTTCTAAGCTTCTATTTGACTGGTTTCACCCCTAGATCTAGTGGAAGATGATGCAAGATCAAATTTGGATCTAGACCGGGCATATCTGTGTATGACCAAGAAAAGTTGCCTCACTTTTTCTTGAAGAATGGTACAAACTTGGTCTTTTCTAGTGGAGTTAGAGACTTTGCAAAGTGAATTCTTAGGTTGTTCCTCTACTCTAATGTTGACCGGCTCTGTAGGTTCTATGACAATCTGAGACTTCTCCTAGTGCATGTCATTGGGGAGAGTGTCAATCCTTCCATCATCAAGTGCCATAGTTGTGTTTTCCCCTTCAGATGTGTCATTTCTTTTTACTATTTTGGAATCTGATACTGTCGTAGAGCACTTTTCACCATCAGATCCTGTTTTGATTTTGATATTTTTGTGACTAGAAGGCTTGGCACCCTCTCCAAAATAATCCATGGTATTTAGTTCAATGGCAAAACTAGTTTTATGATCTCCTTAGGGTAGGTGGTCCCTAAGTTCCATGTAGTCAATATAGGCATCATCATTTTGGAACATGTCTAGTTGCGGGGTTCCTCGTAGATCCCAGTCGATAAGTTCAGGATGCACAAGGGGGAGGGAGTCGAAGGATAGATCTAATTTGTTGATAGTTTGAATGGATATGTGAGGAGTATTTGTAGGGATAGGATTCAGTATGGTACTTTCCTCCAAATTGTTTATCATGATAGAACTCAAACCTTCCTTGAAAGTCGTACTCTCGAGGATCGATAAATCACTCTCTAATGGTCTATTCATCAGCATTTGTCCCTCACAGTAGGGGCTATAGGTTTGAATGGTATTAACTCCCTTGTCTTCATAGGATTTCTCTATGAGTTCTTCCCACTCATACTTGTTGGAGTCTGTATCACTATCATCTTGGAGTGCATGAATCTGTTCTACAAAACAAGCATTTTGTTTAGCCTTGCCTTTGTCTTGGAATCCTAACCCTCTTGTATTTTTTACTAGTGAGGATGAGGAGGGTTGGATAGGTTCTATTATGCCTTCTTTTCTTAGACTGATGGGGCCTTGTCCTTCATAACCCATTCTCTGCAAGATGAACTGACCATGCCCATAGAGTTTAGTTGGGAGCTTAGGTGGTTCTTGTGGTGTTTCATCTTCTTCTATATAGAGCCATTGTAAGACATCTCTTTCCTCAATTTCATCTGATAGGGTCCCCCATTTGACAAAGGGAGATGTGGGAGGTGTAGGAGGAGCAGATGGCTTTAGAAAATGTTTAGGTCAGCCAAAGGATCTTGGGGATAAAGGCATTTTGGCTAGATTGAGGCTATGCTCGATGGAATATTCCCCTACTCCTGTTTCTTTGTTAGTGATTTTCTGCTCTTTGGGCTTGGATGAGGAAGCTTCAGAGGTATAGTCATACTGTGAGATAGGGGATGTATGGGCTCTGTTGTTAGGAATGACGCAATCGGGCTTAGAGCAGATAGTATTGCAATGTTGGAAGGGGTTAGGATCACCTTGGATCGTAATCTATTTGCCGTTATGAGGGAACTTTATGCATTGGTGATAGCTAGAGGGCACATATTTCATGGCATGAATCCATGGTCTTCCTAGGAGGATATTGTACGCTAGATCTCTATCTACGACTTGGCAGACAACATCCTTGATTACTAGTCCAATCTGTATGGGTAGCACCACTATTCCTTTTATGGTCCTTTCTTCTTCATCATAGGCTTTGATAGTGATTTTCTTCCTAGGATCCACTGATACTTCTAAGAACCCCAATGTAAGGACTAGCTTAAGCATGCAGATATTTAAACATGTGCCTCCATCAATGAGAACCCTCTTGATGCAATGTTTATGGATGAACGTGATGATATGTAGAGGTGTGTTATGAGGTTGGGACACTAACAGGTCATCATGGTCTATGAAGGATAGGGTCCTAGAGGAGGTTAGATTTCCTACCATGGTTTGAAACTTCTCTTGGCCGAGGTTCGTGGGCACAGTTGTTTCCACTAAGGCTTTGTCAAGAATTTCCTTGTGTGAGGGAGACAGACGCAACAACTCTAGGATGGATATGTGGGCATGAGTCTTTCGAAGTTGGTCTATGACACTGTATGTGTGGGGGTTGGATGGAGAATGTGATGGCCTTGGAGGTAGTGTGTTTAAAGTGACCTTACCGCTACGGGTGATGATGCTGCAATCATTCTTGTTAGGCCATGTTTGTTGGTTGGATGAGATCATGTTGATTTACGGTATGTGCTCTGATATGCAATTGATGGTGTAGTTGAATGGCATGGTTGCATAGTTGGTATTGTTTTGTCCATTGTTCTGATTTTGCCTGTTGCAATTGTTATTACCGTTGTTGGTGTTGTTGTTGTTGTCGTTGTTGTATGGCCTGTCATAATTTAGGAGTGGATCCATGTATGCCACGTGTGTCTCATTTGAGGTATGGTGTTGAGTGCCTGTCTAATTTTGGTCTAGGATGTCTTGAATGACATGTTTAAGATGAATACAGTTGTTGGTTGTGTGGTCTCTTCCTCTGTGGTACTCACAAAAATCTGTCTTTCCAATAGTGCGATTTCACTTGGGGTTCATAGTCACTAGTGGGTGGAAGAGTGATCTCATTGTTGGCTAACAACTTTCTTAGTGCCGATTCTTGGGACTCTCCTAGGGGTGTAAATTTCCATCTAGGATTTGACGTGAACTATTGTTGGGGCTCGCAAGAGAACGGTTTGTTGGGTGTAGTGTTACTCACCTCTTCTTTAAGAGTGAAGATAGGTTGCTATTGATTGGGAGCTGCTACCTTGGCATCCACCACTCCATTGTTGACTACATTCTTGTTTTTAGTCCAAAATTTTGACTTGTTCATTGTGTAGTTTGAGTTAGGTGTGTCCTTGTATATCTTGATTTTCCCCTTGGCGATCATAGCTTTTTCAAAAAACAATCCCATCTCAATGACTTTCATGAATGAGTTAGGGCATTGAATTTGTATTTGGTAACTAAGATCGGGGGTGAGATTGTGGACAAACATTTCTATTAATTGTTTCTCTGGCACATGATAAGAGCATTTGCTCACGAGTTGTCTCCACCTTTGTAGGAAGGTGGTGAAGGATTCACCACCCTTTTACTTTGTGTTGCATAGGTCTAGCATGGAGACCTCATGCTCTATGTTGTAAGAGAAGTGTGTGACAAGAAGGTTTACTAACTCATTAAAAGTTTTAATGCCTGGGGGAAGTCTTGAGAACCACTCCATTGCTTGACCACCTAGAGATCTAGGGAAAAGTCTCATGAGGTAAGTGTCGTTATGAGCCACTTCTAAGCATGTTGTGCTAAACTCCCTAATGTGATCTCTTGGATCCCCTTTTCCTTTGTATTTTTCAAACTTGGGAACTTTGAATTGAAAGGGGAAAGGTATCATTTTCAAAATTTTATCGAAGGGGTACGGTGAGATATCCTCCAATGAAGAAATTTTTGTTGTTGTCCCTATTTTGAGCTCTGTGTACTGCTGTTGTAAGGCTTGAATCTATTTTGTTATCATGTCCATAGGCATGTTTTGGTATGTTGTTTGTTTGTTTTTGCCTTTATCAATGGAGCTTTCCTCATTTGTGTTATGTTTGGGAATTCTTTCATCTCCTTGTTCTTTCAATGCCTCCATGTCAAAGTCAGAGGGGAGTTTTAGTCCTTGGCTCGCAAGATGTAGAAAGTACTTTTGAGGGTCCTCATGGAGGATTTTGTCCATCATGCCCTAAAACTTCTTACTTTGGAGGGCCTCTTAGTATTCTTCTTGGGTGATTTCACGTTCATTGTCATGAGAAGACTCAATGTGTTTGGATGTTTCAGCCATTTCAGTTTTCTTTTGGTACTAGGATCTGGTTAAAACCATGCAAGGTGACACAGGATGATGTGGGATGGGACTAGAGATTTTGGAAAGGTGCTTGTGGAGATTGGTGAGAAGAGGATACTTGCTTTGACAAGATTTGGAAAAGGGACTCTTTAGATCAATAATTTCAAGTAAGACAGTTGATACAAGACGATAGCCACTAGTAAGGGTACTCAATACCTATTTACTGCGTATGGACTAGTCGTACACCAAGACCACTAGCGAAGTTATGTGACCTACTAGGGTTACTTGAATCCAAAGTGACCTGAAAAAGATCTTGTGCTATTCTGATATGGGATACTTTTGACTTTGTTTTGGGAAGACCCGATAGATGGTAGTTGAGACGACCGACGAAAGAGAGGGTACTGTTATAGAATGTATGAAAAAAAGTGACTGCAAGGTAAGATTTGATCTTAGAATTGGGAACATGACTGAAATGAGTACCCAGAAATGATAAAATTTTGCTCTCAAAGTATGTGGAAGTGCTCACTGTTACGCATGTGCAAGAACAGATGGGCAGTGAAAAGGGTCAAATGTGCAGCAAGTTGAGATAAAAGCGCAATACTGGTAAATTTTAAATGCGTAGTAATAGATAGTCAAAGTGCAGCAAGTTGGTGAAAATGCACAGAAAGTCGGTATGCATGCGCAGCTTCAGGTACAGATGTGTAGCTTTGGTTTTTTCAATGTTTTTGCAAAGTTTTGACACATTTTTTGGTATTTTTTGGTTTCTTGGTTGCAAGATGGTCTTTTTTTTTTGTCTGACTTGATCAATTATCACAAGAAGACACAGCAAACACAAAGAATGATTTCATGGTTTTTTAGATTTTTTTGTAATTTTTTGACTCTTTTTGACAAGAAAACAAGTACAATCCTAGGTTTGGTAAAGACAATATTTGTTGAGTCCTCTAGCTGTGCACATTCAAAGTGGATAGCTTCAGGATCTTGGTAGCACTGGCTCCTCTCCACGGTACACAATTCTCACACATACCAAGATTTGAGTTTCCTCAGGCTTGTACCCCCACCGAACCTTAGGATTGTCTCTTCTATCTCTACTAAGAACCACATGAATCGGGGTGGATTCAAAGGTGCCACCTTTTGCACCAACAAATAGAAGGATTTTGGTATACTAAAACAAGGATGACTAGTAAGGGAAACCGTTTGAGTGGTTATACATGCGGCAGCACTACTCTCCGTTATGGAGTCTCCCAGACTTCAAGGGTTGCACCTTGGAGGGTTTTGGGGGAGGTTGGTTGTCGGTATAACACAACTGTACTCATTGTTTGAATCTTTCACTCCAAACACAATTTATTTATAGTGGCTTGGAAGAGCTTGGCTTTAGCTTGTTACCACTTAAGGTCACTCCCCAAGGACGGATGGGTATCCAAGGGCAAGCCTCTCTAAAGGAAAAACACATGTGAAAATGATATGTTTGGCATTTTAGTCACCCAAGATAGGGGAGAGCATAGGCCTCATATCATTCCCAAAAACATGAAAGACAATGGTACTTTTCCCCTAGTTAAAAAGAAAAAGACTATATGAGCTATCTACTTGGGCACGCACAAGATTTGTTAACTTTGAAGTGATAACAAGATAGCAATGGTTCAATTTTACCAAGATAGCAATGTGTCTAACTTTGAAAGACTGCAATATAGCAATGATTCAATGATATGCAAGATAGCAATGATTCAATTACCACCCTCCTAGTTAAGACTACGTGAGATTTGCATGAACATCCATTTACTTTCCTTTAGAAATTGACGTGTGAGTTAATAAATGCAGCTATATGACTAAACCAGTGCCTAGCTTACAAGTGGATCCAAGAGTATTCTTGCAAAAAATTGTTAGCGTTAGCAAAAACCACAAGAAAACCCTAAAAATCATTGTTTAAGATCAGATGCGCAACTTTAGAGCCTGGATGCGTAGAAACAGAGCTTAGAAGCGCAGGAGTACAGATGCGCTGATATAGAGGTCAAAAGCGCAGGAAGATAGTATATATGTGCAGAATAATCAAATGCACCGTAACAGAGGTTATATGCACCGAAATAGAGACTGTATGTGCCAAAAGATTGGATGCGTGGAAACGGACCTCAGATGCACATTAGGATGAGTCAAATGCACAAAATCTCCCTATGTGCAAAACCTAAATTCACAAAACTTAGTTTTTGGGTTAGATTGGAGCATGGGCCCCATGGTGGGCGCCAAAAATGTTAAGCAAAAATTGGTGTAAATGAATAATCAATATAATATATCAATAATACCCAAAACTCAATGAAATAATGAACAAAGAAGGTCAATCAAACAAAGAACAATACAATGTAAACCTCCTTTAATTCTTAGCTTCCATTCATCGCCTATCTCAATCGATCTTGCATGTATGAATAAGGCCCTCAGAGAGTGCACTTCCTTTATTTTCTTCAAGAATGTCAATTGGGAATGGCTGTGATAGTTTATTGCAATGAAGATGAGCTTCACAACAATGATAATAGTATGGTAACAAGTTGATCACAAGCAATGAAGGAATTGGTGCCAAAGGCGCGCTGTAATTCCTGTAGAGTAAGTTTACTTAAAGCTTGGATGAATCAAAACGGAGGAATAGGGTTTAATTTATAGAGTTGGGAGAGATAAGATCAACGGTATAGAAAGAATGAGAAGATTAACGGTTGATAATAGTTGAGGAATGTGCGTGAATAGAAAGAAGACAAGTGTCACCCAAAAAGTGTTTTATTTGAGTTAACTGCTTTCTTCTCTAAAGATAAGAATTGACTTTCATAAATTAGAATGTTTTTTTTTCAAATTTAAGAGTTATTGATAAAAACAAGGTTGTTTGAATCAGATAACTCGACTTTTTGCTTTTGCATGACTTGAGAGAAATTAACTAATAAATTATTTAATTTTGTGTGTGCATGAAGAAGAAGACTTATTTTTAGAAGATTTGGAAGATATTTTTAGAAGATAAGAAAGCAAATTAAATAAATAAATTTATTTAATTGTTTGTGCAAGATAGAGGAATAGATAAAATATTTGATTATATTTTATTTTAAGAGATTGAAAGGATTTAAATAAATTTGATTTATTTATTTAAATTGGGAGGAATGACGACTTAATTAAATAATTAAAAATTATTTAATTGTTTGAAAGAATTTAATTAAATAAAGGATTTTATTTAATTTTGACTTTAGGAGATGTAATTAAATATTTTGATATTTAATTAACTTAGAGGAATATGAATCGAATAAATAAATTTGTTTATTTATTTATTGATAGATGAATTAGACTTAAATAAATATTAAGAATATTTATTTGGACAGAGTTGTGTCATTTTTAGGTGTATACAGGGGTATTCACAAGTGGAGGGAATTGATTATGGTGAAATTTTCTCTCCCATTGCAAAGCTGACATCTATTTGGTTCCTGTTATCTCTTGTAGCAGCTTATGACTTAGAGGTGGAGCAGATGGATTTGAAGATAGCCTTCCTTCATGGTGATTTGGAGGAAGAAATTTACATGTCACAGCCAGAGCATTACATAGAGAAAGGTAATGAAAATTTGGTTTGCAAGTTGAAAAAGTCTTTGTATCGTTTGAAGTAGTCTCTTAGGATGTGGTACTTGAAGTTTAATGCTTTTGTGTTGTCAATTAGATTTTTGAGATCAAAATTGGATCATTGTGTGTACTACAAGTTAGACAATGATCGAATTCTCATTCTTGCATTATATGTTGATGATATGTTGTTGATTGGGAAGGGTAAAAATATGATTTCTGATTCTAAGTCTCAGTTGTCAACATAGTTTGAAATTAAAGATTTAGGGGTGGCCAGGTACATTCTAGGAATGGAAATCAGAAGAGACAGAGGTAACAGAAAACTTTGGTTAAGTCAGAGTAAGTATGTGAAGACTGTGTTGGATAGGTTCAGCATGGCAGATTGTAGACCATTGTGTGTTCATGCTTCATTAGGGACAAAGTTGTCTTTTAATGCTTGTCCAAAATCTCCTAGTGAGGTGGAGGACATGAGCAGAGTACCTTATGCTAGTGCTATTAGCAGTTTGATGTATGCTATGGTCTACACAAGACCAGACATTTCCCAAGCAGTGGGAGTCCTTAGTCGATTTATGGCCAATCCTGGATGGGTACATTGGGATGCAGTCAAGCGAGTGTTCATATATTTGAGGGATACTTCCGAGTATTCCATATGCTATCATGGTAATGTTACAGGACCTCCGCATTCTGTTTGTATTCGTGGATTTGTGGATTTTGATTGGGCAGGTAACATTAACAGTAGGAGATCCACCAGTGCCTATGTGTCCACTATGTTTGGTGGTGCAATTTGTTGGATGAGTAAGCGACAACTTGTGGTTGCTTTGTTCACAACAGAAGTAGAGTATATGGCAGCAACTCATGCTTGTAAGGAAGCCATTTGGCTTTAGAGATTGTGTTCAGATATTGGTGTTGATACAGGATAGATTACAATTTGTTGTGACAATCAGAGTGTGATTTGCCTTGTAAAGAATCCAACTTTCCATGCCAGAACAAAGCATATTGATGTATAGTTTCACTTCATGTGAGACATGGTAGAGGATGGGAAGGTAAATTTGGAGAAGGTAGATACTTTGAAGAATGTTGCGGATGCATTGACGAAACCAATGGGCATAGAGAAGTTTAGATGGTGTTTGGAGTCTATGGGCCTCTTGGCCTATAGCAGTTAAATCCTGTTAATTCTATTGTCTCTTACAAGGTGTTCGACAAGTGGGAGAATGTTGCTGTATACACCTAAAAATGACACGACTCTGTCTAAATAAATATTCTTAATATTTATTCCATCTAAATTCCTCTATCAATAAATAAATAAATAAATTTATTTATTCCATTCATATTTCCTCTAAGTTAATTAAATATCAAAATATTTAATTACATCTTCTAAAGTCAAAATTAAATAAAATCTTTTATTTAATTTATTTCTTCCAAACAATTAAATAATTTCTAATTATTTAATTAACTTTTTTTTTTTTTGCAAAAAAAGTGGTAAAAAACCACTAAAATATATTAATAAAAGTAAGATTACAAAATTTTAGATTCAGAAAGGCATACCGGTAGGAAAGAATCCGGACAAGAAAACCTCCGGTTATAGCCAAAATATGAGCAAATACAACAAAATCAACTCAAAAAGAGTCGCACCAGTATTAACATCTGTAGCTAACTTCGGGAAGAAATTCATATAAATTTACATACAAAACATTTGACTGGGACAACCAAGAGTCAAAACAAAGCACTAAGGACTCAAAGCCTAATTAATCCGCAATTTCAATGATCTGAAGAGCATGCCCCTCGTCAGGATCTTCCACATCTGCTTGTTGGGGGGGAGGAGGAGGCAATGGAGGAGGAACGTAGTTAATTAAGAAATGTAAAGCATTAAAAACCTCTGTAGCTTTAGCTGCCACATGATTCCCCAGCTTTCTCTGATGACAATGGATAGCATTTTGGAAGGAAACCAGATAGTTGTTTTGAAGCCCATGCATGAAAGCATTGTAAATACAGTGAAGTGCAGGCGTACAGAATAATAACCTGCAGTCAAAGAGACCTCCAACAAGAGCAGATCCCTCATGCAATTCATAGTCTGCTAATGCAAAATTAAAAGAATCAATAGGAAAATGTATATTCTGTATAAACATAACACCCAAAGCCCTTACCCTTTCGCCATTTTGCAAGAGATCCGTCGCATTAGAAAGAAAATGCGATGCAGCTTGAGAGGGATAGATAGCCACTGGAGAAAAAAGGAAAGTTGAATCACAAACCTGGACAATCGCTCTGCCCACAGAAGCCTCATACACCTTAAAGACTTCCTGCAGAGAGTTTAGGTTAGAAAGACCAAGGAGGGGCCGCTCCCAATTCCTAATTGGCCAAGAGATTCTAGAATTTTGCTGAACAGAGCCCATGGTGAACCTACAAAAACTTGAAGAATACCAATTGCAAAAAAGAAAGAAACGTTTGGAGACAACGTTGAGCTTGATCATCACACAATAAAGAGTAGATGAGTAAAAATCGATCATAATACATGAATTTAAGACAAACGAAATGAAATGCCAACTCCCTCGTGCCAATTCTACCATCTTGCACTGATATCACATATCAAGGTACAACACAGCTACCGAAAGGATAAGGATAATAAATAAATGACATCAGATAAAACGCATGGAAAACCAGGAGACAAGAATAAAAGGAGATATATAACTAAATAAAGTTAGCCAAAATTACTAAAACTAAGACAAATAATCCTTCTCCAAAATAGCGCTAACTCCAGGGATCCGAGTAAAAGATTCAGAATCCCATTCAAGAAAATCGTCATTAGAACTAAAAGCTAGATTAACCAAAAAATCTGCTAAAGTATTACCTTCACGATACGTATGCATAACTTGATAAGAATGAAAACGTTTCAAAAGATCCCTCCCAAAATTTAAAATATAACCAATTTTCTAGCTTGGAGATGAATCATTAGAAAAAGCTCTAACAATATTAAGAGAGTCACCTTCCACGATAAGGTTTGTGAATCCACATCTGGAAGCTAAATTCAGCCCAGCTAACAAAGCCAAAGCCTCAGCCTCATTGTTTGATAACACACCCAGCTTAACTGACAGGGCTTTGAGAACTAATCCCTGATGATTTCTTATAACACATCCAGCACTTGAAATTCCCAGATTACCTCTAGTTGCACCATCGAAATTAAGCTTAACAAATGATTGAGGCGGAGCGATCCATTTGACAGCAGAACAATCGATTTTCCCATTAGACGTAAAACAATTAGAATTAGGCAACTTTAACTACTTCCAATTTTTTAAAATCATGTCATCCCAATTGGTGAAGATAAGAGAACCCTCCTTCTTAGAAAGAAAGGAAGCTAGCACCACTTCTGTGATGGATTTTTCAACTTTACCCAAAAGAACATGGAGAGGATTACTTATTTTCTTGAACAATCTACTATTTCTTTCTAACCATAAAGACCAGATTATAATGCTAGGTGAAACAACCCATAAGATAGAAAAAGTAGACTTTGGGCACAATAAAGGCCAGCTTTGGAAAACTTGAAGTAAAGAAAGAGGAAGGGGGCCCAACCAATTTAATTTTGAAAGGAGCCAATGCCAGACTTGAGAGGAAAAACTACAATTTAATAACAAATGATCCACCGACTCCTCTACTTCAAGACAGAAAGGACAGAAAAAAGAGTCTGTAATCCCAAGTTTAGATAATCTATCACTAGTTAATATACGATAGTTCAGTGCCAACCAAGAAAAAGCTCCTGCGTTAGGGAGACAAGGCTCACGCCAGCATAGCTTATAGGGCCAACTAGAATCTGAATAAGAGTCCTTACTAGTGAGACTTAAATAACCAAGTTTAATTGTGTAATGACCAGATTTGGAAGGGGCCCAAACCAATTTATCCTTTTCTCCTGAAATAAAAATACGTCTATCTTTCAAAATAGATTTAAGCAAAATCTTCTGCTCTGCAGGGATCAATCATCAAAAATTTTCCATTTAGCTTTACTTATATTCACCTTATTATCAAATTCAAAGTAATCTATAACTTTTGTTCCCCAGACCTGACACAGGAAAGACTTGATTTCTTGGAGACCTTTTGTATTAACAAGAGGAGGATAACTATTCCACGAATCTTCCCAAAAAAGGGCAGATTGTCCATCATGAATGACCCATGTTAAGAAGGGTGAAATAACTTCATGACAACTAATCAGGAAATTCCACATGTGAGAACCCTCCATAGGATTAAGTAATGTAAATATTCTTTTAGGAGAATAAGAATCTAGATATTTGGCATACATTAATTTTCCCCATTTAGAATCTGATTTTTGGTACAAATTCCAAACCAGTTTGGCTCCAAGAGCTTTATTTTGTGTAGCAATATTATGAATTCCAACACCCCCTAATTATTTAGGAAGGTAGATTTTATCCCAAGATATTAGGGGGATTCTTCTCCCATTTAAGTTTGAACCATTCCACAAAAATTTTCTTAGAATAGACACGATATACCACAAAATGGTTTTAGGGACCTTCAGTACTGAAAGCAAATATACTGGAATGGCTGATAGGACTGTTTTGATCAACAAAAATTTTCCTGCCAGAGTAAGCCATTTGCCTTTCCAAGAAGAAATTTTAGCTTTAATACTTGTAATTAACTTATCCCAGAACAAATTTTTGATTGAACCCAAAAAAAGAGGAATTCCCAGATACCTTGAAGGTAAGGTGTCAACTTGAAAACCCAGGAATTTAGCTATCCTTTGTTGCACCAACACAGAAGAAAAGAAAAAGAAAATTTTGGATTTACTATGATTCACTTTCTGACCTGAAACAAGACAATAAATGTTTATAACTTCCTTCAAGACTTTAGCTTCCTTCATCACAGGCTGGCCAAACAACAAAGTATCATCGGCAAATAAGGTTACAATCACCTTCCTTTAACCAAGTTTCCCTCGACTTCTGCCTCCAAAAAATTTCTTCCCGGGCTAGAATTTCCTCTAAAACAGCTTGGAGAGATTTCATGTATTCAAAAGAGGCATTATCCATACCTTTACTAATGATGGTTTCATTTAACTGAAGCAATTGAGATTGCAAAGCTACTTTTTGAGAAAAGATATTACCAAAAGAAGATTTATTCCACTCCAAAATTTTACGTTTCATATACTTCAACCTTTCATTGACCCAAAACATACATGAGCCTTTAACAAAAGGAGCATTTGACCACCAGAATTTTAATAAGGATAAGAAGTTGGTATCTCGAAACCACATAATTATTTAATTAAGTTGTTCATTCCTCCAAATTTAAATAAATTAATTAAATTTATTTAAATCCTCTCACTCTGCAAACATAAAATATAATTAAATATTTTATTTATTCTTCCAAAATCATGTGCAAGTAAATTAAATAAATTTATTTATTTAATTTGCTTTCTTATATTCCAAATCTTCTAAAACTAAATTAAATAAATTTATTTATTTAATTTGCTATCTTATATTCCAAATCTTCTAAAAATAAATTAAATAAATTTATTTATTTAATTTGCTTTCTTATCTTCCAAATCTTCTAAAAATAAATTAAATAAATTTATTTATTTAATTTGCTTTCTTATCTTCGATATCTTTTAAAAATAAATTCCTCTTGTCATACAAAAGCAAAAGCTGAGTTAAGGCAACTTTGTTTTTAAATTAGAAAATAAATTCTAATTTAAGAAAAAAAAAACTCATCCTCATCAAGAAAGCATTTAACTCAACAAATCTTCTTTTTGAATGACACATGTCCTTCTATTGGTTGCATGTTCCTCAACCATCCTCCTCCATTGATCTTCTCATTTCTTCTCAACCATTGATCTTCTCCCACACAACTCTATAAATACAACCCTCTTCTTCTTCATTTCATATATCCATCGTTTGAGCAAACTTATGCTGCAGAAACACAAGCGCGCCTTTAGCACCCCCATCTTCATAAGCACTTCTTATCATCCATCAATAGTGTGTTGAAGCTCACCTTCAATCACACAAAGTATCATAGCCATTCTATCCTTGTCATCTTCAACAAGCAAGGGAGCATACGCTTCTGAGGGCTTCATCATTATCAAGATCAAGAGTAGATAGGCGAGCAATGGAAGACGAAAGGTAAGAGGTTGTAAGTATCACACTTTGTTATTGTTATTTCCTTCTTTCTTTCACATTCTATTGATGTTTGGGTTTTTGTTATTCAATTGATTAATCCCATTTTCACCCTCACAGTTGGAAATTAAGGTGTCTCAACCTTTGTAATTCCTTGTATTATTTCATTGTATTTATTTATTTATTGCCTATTGTATAATTTGGTTGCAAATCTTATGTTGTCATATTGTGGGAGTTGGCATAGTGATGTGTCATCCTACATGACATATGACCACATGTAAATTTGTCCTCACATGAGGAGATACGCATCCCACTTAGTGGTAGGAATATTTTAGCATGTGTCGGCATCTTGGAATGTGTGTAAGGGAATATTGACCAAAATGGTTATGACAGATTCCTATGACAAAGTTATGACATGTAAGAGTCAGAAATAGAAGATCATATGACAGGTATGGACATGTGTCAAGAAGCATCCTTGAAAAAGGCATCTTTGGGTGTATGAAGGTGGACTATGACATGTAAGAGAATATGCTATTTATAACCAGTGTATGATAGATTCTCTTACAGCTGTAAGTTATGATAGCTATGACAGATTCTATGACGATTGTAAGAGTCGTAAGAGCATCTGTCATAGCCCATTTTGGAAATAGGAAACCTCCTTGGGATGGGGTGACTTGAAAAGTGTCAGAAGCATCCTATAGTGTTGGACAAGTGTCCATAGGTGTGGGTTTTGGGCCATGAGGCCATGTTGGATGCCCATCTCAATGTGGAGCCATTTTTGCCTTGTATTTGTTATATAAACAAGTGCTTTGGAGAGGAGATGTATTATGTGATTGATAGGTACTATTATGTTGCCGGATTGTCTCCAGATATGAGTGTCAAAGACTCCTGAGAGCTTGTGTTGCAAGTGTAATGTAAACCATATTCAGTTTTGATAATACATTGTGTAGGTTTTGGAGTGTGGGATTTTTCACCCGATAAGGGTTTTCCCCGCGTATATCTTGTGTCTCTGTTCTTCTGTCTCACATTCTTGTGTATGTGTTTGCTGCAATATCTCTATTAGTGGGTTAACATAATCTGTAATCTAAAGATAAAATTGAATTTGCACTCTCCTCCCCTCATTAGATTAGTGTAGGAAGTGATTTTTGCACACCCAACTTCCTTTCAATTTTTGCTTAAATGCAATTGTATTTTAGGTTCACCTTCTTCAAAGAAATTTTTAATCAAATCAGTGTACAAGGTTTTTAGATGGTAGAACCTCTCACCTTGTTCTAGTAGCCCTGAAATATGGCTGATAATGGTGGATGAGACATTAATTTGAATCCCTCTCACTGTAGTTTGATTATTCTTTAGGTTGCATAGGAAATCATCAACAATGTCCTCATGAAATCCTTCAAACTTCTCTAAAAATTCCAACCACCTAGAATTCCTTAAGATGTCTACTGCAGCTTGGTCTTGTAGTAGACCTGTTACACTTTTTGGCTCTGGCTTCTTTTTCACCCCATCTTTCTATTTTATTTCTCCTCCTCTGGTCTTCTCTTGAGTCCCTCTATAGTTTTTTCCCCCCATTTTTTTTCTTTTTACCTTATGAAAGATTGTGGCAGTAAAACTTGAAGGTTGCCTCTGAGGTTTTGGGAAATTCTACAATTTTTGAACTGGGCTTGGTATTCATTAATTGCAACTACTTAGATTATAGGAATGTGGCTTGAAATTAGTTTTGAATTGATTGTTTAGTCATCATTGCAGGGAGTGATAAGGCGACAAAAGAGATAGAGTATCAAGCCATGATAGGTTACCATTAGGTTTTTATTAGGAAGTGGACATGGATCGAATGAGACATGATGGTTTGGAGGAAAGACACAAGGTGACTAGTCAAAGGTCGACGACGTGGCAATGAAAGTGGTATGTATGAGGTAAAAAGGGAAATAATGGCAGGGACATGTGTCAAAGTAACTACACATAAAAATAGAAATGACAAGACAGTAATAATTAACTTAATTTGAGTGAATTACCTAGATCACTTTTCGTGATGATGGCTCGATGTACTTGGTTGATATGTTGTGGCTTTGATGAGGTTTGATGTGAGCTGGCACGTGGGCAGCCCCTTCATGGCTTGGACTGGCATCAGCATCTTCATTGTCACATGGCCCAAAATCCTTCCCACTGAGTAGATTTGGAAATGACATATTGTAAAGTGATGTCAAGAGAGATATCCGTGATGACTTACGCATGCTGTAGCAGTTGTCTTTTTGATTGCTAACGATGTGAGCACTGACATCTGTTGTGTGGTTACACAACACGCCCCATTTTGACTTGGCAAAATAGGGACCCAACTTTTGTTTTGGCTTGTGTTGTCTGTTTCTGGCGGTTTGGTAAAAAATAAGTCAGGTGCATCATCATCATGAAGGTCAGGATGAGGTAGGTCATCATCATGAGGTTAGTTTGTCAAAGTTCATATTTTGTTTCCGTGACTTCATGGTTAGAAAGAGCTTGAAATTCCATGCAGGTTTGCCTTTTACATCACTTGAAAATTCGTCCATATGAGAGAGTTATGAGCAGTCAAAGTTTTGGTCAAACCTGATAATTGCTGTATGATGAACATCATCATCATGATATTTGAAAAGCTCTCCGATAATATCCTGAGGTTGAAACATCCGGACGTCAAGTTTAAGTCGTATTAATCTTTTCCCGTCAGGCGGTCTTTTGTATCGCCAAAGGTCATCATCATGATCTTACTCTATCACCTGATAAAGATCATGCAATCCCGAAACATCCGGACGTCAATCTTAAATGCTAGTGTGTTTTACCCATCATCAGCATCATGATATTCCAACATTGCGAGCATCATGATATTTAAAATCACCCGATGCGATAAGATCATCATGATGATCATCATCACCCGATATTATAATATCATGCTGATATTATAATATCACCTTACTTAGAGAAATCTGCCATCTACATAATTTGCCCGCGCACGACCGAGTCTTGGTGATCAACATCATCATGATATTTCGAGACCCGACATTTCCCAATATCCTCCTGACCTCCTTTTGCGTGATCATGATGATCACCTTATATTTCGAAGCGGAGGATAATATTTCATTCCTTAGTCTTGTTGACATCATCATCATGATCTTTCCCTGCCCGACAGTTCGTAATATCATCCTGCCGACGAGTATAACCTTTTGCAAATATGATGATGACGATGACGTCATCATCACCTTCTCCTTCAGCAGGATATTTTCCAAGGCGTGATCCATTTCGCCAATATGATGATGATGATGACGTCATCTTCGAGGATTAACACAAGCCCCGGATATCCTGATGACGTCATCAGGACTTTCGGCAGGATCATATTTTTGATCACCCAGTGCGAATATGATGATGATGATCATCATCATCCTGACCTTTCGAGCGGATTGCCTTAGCCGAAAAAGGGGTCATGCTGCTTTCATGACCTGATCATCTTCCTTAGAGGGAACCCGATTTTCCATCATCTCCTGATCTTAACGAAACATGACGGTGACGTCATTCCTTTGCATTTTATTGAAGCCTGATGATGACGATGACGTCATCATGATTTTTCCTCAGCGGCAGGATCATTTTCCAAGTCCTTCTGTTTGTCTTTATCATGATGATGATGACGATGTCTTTCTTTCCCAGTATGCAGAAGTGAACATCCTGATGTGTTTTTCATCAGAGCATTAGGAAAGGAGGATCATCATATTTCAAATATCCTGCGGACAGACAGAAGGCATATAGTTGGTCATCCTCATGATGTTTGGCGTCGGTATAACTGTTGCCGTCGGCCTAAGGTAAATTTGTCAACCTGATCATATGTGTTCGCACTGATGCGAATATGATGATGATGACCCGAAACTTGCAAATATGATGATGATGCAGAGCCGGGGTCTAAGGATGGTTGAAGGGCGATTACTTCCTTGTTTATTTTGTGATCATCATCATCATATTTTGAACCCGATATACAAGAAAATGGGCAAAAACATGAAGCGATAGAAATTTGAAAGCCCGATTGCCTGATTTTGGTCAACGATGGTTGACCTGATTGTTTTTATGCTGTTTATGCATTTAGTGCATATTTTCACAGGTAAAGCCTGATTGCCTGTAGCTGCACATGGGGAGGTATGTTTAATAAAGTGTTTACTTCCTGTTGTTTATCATGATGATGATGAACTTAATGTTTGTTTGTTTATTTGCATTGAGATCATGATGCTGCTGAAGCTGAACATTGGAGTCATGATGCTGCTGAAGCTGAACATTGGAGTCATGATGCTGCTGAAGCTAAACATTGGAGTCATGATGCTGCTGAAGCTGAACGTTGAAATCATGATGATGCTGCTGAAGCTGAGCATTACAAAGTTGCGCATGGAGGCAACATGAGCCAGAAATGAGGAGGATATTGTCAAATATGCTGGTCACCAGCTGGAGACCGAATCAAGTTGAAGATGCTGGAATATTCTGTGCCAGCTGTACATTTGCTAACTGACGAAGCATGTGCTTTTCATCTGGGCCGTTGTTTGTTATGAGAGGATCCTGATCCTTGGATCATTGTAACCGTTTTCTGGCAGTTGTTCTATATAACATCCAGAGCTTGTCATTTTAAAAAAGAGGAATACATTAGAATACACAGACGCATCTGGCGCAAAGAGTCAATTACTGTAGAATAAGTCAGGAGATCGGATTACTGAGACTAATGAGGATAGAATTGTTGAAATGTCAAGGTTCTTTCTTCAGATCACTGTAAATGTACCTGTTCTTGAGCATACTGAATGAATATGAAGTTCCAGATTACAATCTTATTGTAAATTTTACGTAATCTTCTGTTGATTTCTGGATATGTACTGGTGAATGCTGTGTTCAATTGGAAGCGCTTTCATTTCATTACATATTGTTGTCAACTTTCCTTTGAAGCTTTGCACTAGATCATGCGGATTTGTGGAATGTCCTGGTGAAGTATGATTTCTAGTTTTTCCTTCTTTTCATTGCAAGTATGGGAGCTTGTATGTGAATCAGTGATCTAAGTCCAGTAATTTTAGGAATCTCACTCTCTAACCCTTTTCCTTTTTTCAATTTCATTAATTCATCACCATAACTGCAAATCATGATAAATAACAAGCAGAAATAGTAAAATATGCTGAAATCTCGTAGGTAACTGAAGATCCTTAGCATATTTGAGTTAAATGCATGTAGTATTGAAAATATCATGCAAAGAATCATAAATAATGGTAGAAATCATGCAAATATCAGCCTGTATGCACATTATTTGACTAAATTTACAGTGCAGAGGTAGAATTGTTGGAGGCTTATGCAGAGCGAACATCCAGAGCAGGATATTTGAAGATGATGATGATGAACAGTGCAGAAACACGTAAGGCCCCTGAATGGAAAACAGCAACACACATCAACCACTGAGTAACGTCAGTAGATTAAGACCTAATCAACGGAGACTTGGGATCATGAATTCTTTGAATTCATCGTATCTTTCAAGATGAGTAAAGGTTGTTGTGTAACTTTTATTCTATGTTTGCGAATGACTAACATCATGACCAACATAAATTGGCGCTAGAAGGAGGGCCTGAGCCGTTTCTCAGCAAATAAATCATGTTCAGTTGAAGTGATATCCCCTGCCTCTGTTTATTAGCAACCCGCTTTAAATCTTGCTAACGTTTATGCAGGCCCCTCGCTTTTAACGCAACATCAATTTTCGAGAAGGCAGGGCGTGAGCTGCGAAGTTTTGGATTTTCTGCAAATATTGCATAAATATTTTAGCATTTGAGCTAAATGTCTGCAAATATCTCTTACCTGAGATGTTTTGGTTGCACCTTTGCAAAGATCTAGCCCAAAGCATCAAATATTTGTTTGATTTTCTGGACTTTCAAAGTTTTAGTCTGAGATATGATAGATCTCCTTAAAATTGCAAAATAAAAAAAAATTTGAAGAATAGAGTCTCATTTTGATGGATGCATATGAAAATAATGGTCAAATTAACATTCCTTTATTTCAGGAAACTCTGAATGGACAGATTTACCCTCACAATTTGTCTAACTTTGGTTTATCTACCTGTTGCAGGATACACCAAACTACAGAACACAGTGAAATAAATTGTTTAACTTTCCTCACAAGGTTGGATTTATACTTGAAAGGACTAATATTCTTTCTGGATGTGTTCAGGGTTGAAATTTGCCAAGAAAATGAAGAAGTTTGCCAAGAAAATAAAGAAATCCGCCAGGAAAATGAAGAAATTCTGGAGCAACAAGCAGATGCAGCACCAGAAGTTATTAATTGTCCAGACACTGAAGTAGATCATTCTGAAGATTTTGAATTATACTTGTCTAGAAATATACAGTGTAGTCAAATATTAGGTTTGCCCATTGATGATGTCTTGATTGAAAGCTGGTGCAGATTACATGATGAAGAGCATTCAGAGAGAGATTGCTACCCTTGCTTGGTCATGTTGAAAAAGATTCTAGAAAATACAATAGCTGAATCAGTTCCAGAAGGTAATGAAGAGGAAACATCTTTCCTGGATTCATTTTATGGTGGGATTGATAGGAGTTCTCTACTTCCTAATACAAGTAAGGATCAGTCAGTATGCAGGTATGAATCTTGTGAAAATTTTAGAGAAGAAATCACTCATCAGGATAATAGTTTTGATTCTGATCCTAATACTTTTGATAAAGAAGATGAAACATCTTTCCTGGAGTCATTCTATGGTAAAGAGAAGTGTAAACATATAGTAGAGCTATTTAAATGCACTACTGATGATGAGGTTCCTATGATGGTAACTCAGGGAGTCATAGAGAAGAAAATAAATGCTGATTTATTACCTGACTTCTTTGAATTAAATGATCAAATGCAAGAATGTTGCAGGTTAGAGGAACCAGATCCTCTAATAGATAGAAAATGTGAATTATTCAATGAACAATTCCTGAAAGAAGAAGATGTGGAAGACTTTAGAGTTGTTGTGCATAATCAGATGTCACTCCAGAAATATTTTGAAAATGAAACAGGGGAGTGTCCTCACCAAGTGAAAGTTGTTTCTCCTTTACAGTCAAATGATTTAGAAATAATAAATTTCTGTATATCAGGTTGTGATAATAAAGATACTTATTTAGATGCTGATGTGCAGGAAACTGAAGAAAATACTGAGAAGTTTCCTAAACTGGAGGATAATCTGAACATCCAGAATGAAGGGATAAGGCTGGATAAAGATGAAGAATCAATACATCAAAGGTCATACATCCTTCAATTTGAAGAGAGACCAGGCACTGAGCCAAGCAGTGAAAATATAATGACAAATAGAAGACCAACTGCCAATGAAGAAGCATGTCCAGCAAAGCCAGAAATACACCAGGTTGTATTTCTCCTTTCCACAGTAAATAATGTTGAATACTATTTTGATTATGGAAATTCAGAAGATAAGACATGCATATGGATTAATCATGAACATGGTGAGCTTCCTCAGTTGCTGATCATCAAGAGTTGTTCTGTTGAATACAGTGAATTCAGAATATCAGAATATTCTTCAGAATATAAAGATAAATTTGCTAGGTTGAGAACCATAACTAATACCCTGATGCTCCTGCACAATCAAAAGAAGTATGCAAATGCAGGTGTCCTTAGGTCTTTTTCTGGTTTTTGTTTGCCTAGTAGTGTGTTGTATATAATTTTGTAGATTAGTTGTTTGTACAGTCTGCTTGTTTTGCTTTCTTGTTCTGTTCCTGTTGTTTCCTTTTTGTAGGTTAGTTGTTTGTATGGTGTTGTTTCTGTTTTGTGTTGTTTTGGTTGGGACCTTGTTCTGGTAAGTCAGGATGATGCACTTCATCACCTTAAGAAAATAGTTAAATTGGTAGGATTCAAGTGATGAGATCAGATTTAGATACAGATTGTAATTCATTCTGATAAATACTCATGATCAGGTTTATGATGTCTTTTCATCAGGGTACTTTTTCTTGTCCAAAGTGAATCAAACACAATGAAACACCTAACAGCCTTGGGTTTGTTGAAGATATGAGTATAGGTGTTAAGTGAAAAATCTAAAGGGACTCCCTTGCTACCAATACAATCTCCAACCTAAAGCTGCAAGTGACTACACCTTGTACAAATGAGCAGACATGATGATATCAAATTTAAATTTTTAAAGGAAAATCAGAAACAAAATAAAATTAGGCCATCTAAGTAACTCTACCGGGGCTATGGACGCCTGCTGGCAGTGGAGCCCTACTTAGGGAGATTGTATAGATAACCTTGTCGGGGTTATAGACACCTGCTGGCAGCAAGGCTCTATCCAGGTTGGCTATGAGGGATGATCTCCAACTATGTAGTTTAACACCAGTTACTTATGTTTTCAACTTACTTTCAAGATGAGGATAATTAATCATCTGCACACACCTGATCCTTTGTTAGTTTTATCACCATAATGAAATTTTATCATTCAAAGATCATGATGATTTTACTTAGACAGAATTAGAACACTATAGATGAATATGATCATATCACTTGAATCATTTGAATTTTGTTGTTTTCTTTGGTGGCAAGTTGTTGTGTGGTTACACAACACGCCCCATTTTGACTTGGCAAAACAGGGACCCAACTTTTGTTTTGGCTTGTGTTGTCTGTTTCTGGCGGTTTGGTAAAAAATAAGTCAGGTGCATCATCATCATGAAGGTCAGGATGAGGTAGGTCATCATCATGAGGTTAGTTTGTCAAAGTTCATATTTTGTTTCCGTGACTTCATGGTTAGAAAGAGCTTGAAATTCCATGCAGGTTTGCCTTTTACATCACTTGAAAATTCGTCCATATGAGAGAGTTATGAGCAGTCAAAGTTTTGGTCAAACCTGATAATTGCTGTATGATGAACATCATCATCATGATATTTGAAAAGCTCTCCGATAATATCCTGAGGTTGAAACATCCGGACGTCAAGTTTAAGTCATATTAATCTTTTCCCGTCAGGCGGTCTTTTGTATCGCCAAAGGTCATCATCATGATCTTACTCTATCACCTGATAAAGATCATGCAATCCCGAAACATCCGGACGTCAATCTTAAATGCTAGTGTGTTTTACCCATCATCAACATCATGATATTCCAACATTGCGAGCATCATGATATTTAAAATCACCCGATGTGATAAGATCATCATGATGATCATCATCACCCGATATTATAATATCATGCTGATATTATAATATCACCTTACTTAGAGAAATCTGCCATCTGCATAATTTGCCCGCGCACGACCGAGTCTTGGTGATCAACATCATCATGATATTTCGAGACCCGACATTTCCCAATATCCTCCTGACCTCCTTTTGCGTGATCATGATGATCACCTTATATTTCGAAGCGGAGGATAATATTTCATTCCTTAGTCTTGTTGACATCATCATCATGATCTTTCCCTGCCCGACAGTTCGTAATATCATCCTGCCGACGAGTATAACCTTTTGCAAATATGATGATGACGATGACGTCATCATCACCTTCTCCTTCGGCAGGATATTTTCCAAGGCGTGATCCATTTCGCCAATATGATGATGATGATGACGTCATCTTCGAGGATTAACACAAGCCCCGGATATCCTGATGACGTCATCAGGACTTTCGGCAGGATCATATTTTTGATCACCCAGTGCGAATATGATGATGATGATCATCATCATCCTGACCTTTCGAGCGGATTGCCTTAGCCGAAAAAGGGGTCATGCTGCTTTCATGACCTGATCATCTTCCTTAGAGGGAACCCGATTTTCCATCATCTCCTGATCTTAACGAAACATGACGGTGACGTCATTCCTTTGCATTTTATTGAAGCCTGATGATGACGATGACGTCATCATGATTTTTCCTCAGCGGCAGGATCATTTTCCAAGTCCTTCTGTTTGTCTTTATCATGATGATGATGACGATGTCTTTCTTTCCCAGTATGCAGAAGTGAACATCCTGATGTGCTTTTCATCAGAGCATTAGGAAAGGAGGATCATCATATTTCAAATATCCTGCGGACAGACAGAAGGCATATAGTTGGTCATCCTCATGATGTTTGGCGTCGGTATAACTGTTGCCGTCGGCCTAAGGTAAATTTGTCAACCTGATCATATGTGTTCGCACTGATGCGAATATGATGATGATGACCCGAAACTTGCAAATATGATGATGATGCAGAGCCGGGGTCTAAGGATGGTTGAAGGGCGATTACTTCCTTGTTTATTTTGTGATCATCATCATCATATTTTGAACCCGATATACAAGAAAATGGGCAAAAACATGAAGCGATAGAAATTTGAAAGCCCGATTGCCTAATTTTGGTCAACGATGGTTGACCTGATTGTTTTTATGTTGTTTATGCATTTAGTGCATATTTTCACAGGTAAAGCCTGATTGCCTGTAGCTGCACATGGGGAGGTATGTTTAATAAAGTGTTTACTTCCTGTTGTTTATCATGATGATGATGAACTTAATGTTTGTTTGTTTATTTGCATTGAGATCATGATGCTGCTGAAGCTGAACATTGGAGTCATGATGCTGCTGAAGCTGAACATTGGAGTCATGATGCTGCTGAAGCTGAACATTGGAGTCATGATGCTGCTGAAGCTGAACGTTGAAATCATGATGATGCTGCTGAAGCTGAGCATTACAAAGTTGCGCATGGAGGCAACATGAGCCAGAAATGAGGAGGATATTGTCAAATATGCTGGTCGCCAGCTGGAGACCGAATCAAGTTGAAGATGCTGGAATATTCTGTGCCAGCTGTACATTTGCTAACTGACGAAGCATGTGCTTTTCATCTGGGCCGTTGTTTGTTATGAGAGGATCCTGATCCTTGGATCATTGTAACCATTTTCTGGCAGTTGTTCTATATAACATCCAGAGCTTGTCATTTTAAAAAAGAGGAATACATTAGAATACACAGACGCATCTGGCGCAAAGAGTCAATTACTGTAGAATAAGTCAGGAGATCGGATTACTGAGACTAATGAGGATAGAATTGTTGAAATGTCAAGGTTCTTTCTTCAGATCACTGTAAATGTACCTGTTCTTGAGCATACTGAATGAATATGAAGTTCCAGATTACAATCTTATTATAAATTTTACGTAATCTTCTGTTGATTTCTGGATATGTACTGGTGAATGCTGTGTTCAACTAGAAGCGCTTTCATTTCATTACATATTGTTGTCAACTTTCCTTTGAAGCTTTGCACTAGATCATGCGGATTTGTGGAATGTCCTGGTGAAGTATGATTTCTAGTTTTTCCTTCTTTTCATTGCAAGTATGGGAGCTTGTATGTGAATCAGTGATCTAAGTCCAGTAATTTTAGGAATCTCACTCTCTAACCCTTTTCCTTTTTTCAATTTCATTAATTCATCACCATAACTGCAAATCATGATAAATAACAAGCAGAAACAGTAAAATATGCTGAAATCTCGTAGGTAACTGAAGATCCTTAGCATATTTGAGTTAAATGCATGTAGTATTGAAAATATCATGCAAAGAATCATAAATAATGGTAGAAATCATGCAAATATCAGCCTGTATGCACATTATTTGACTAAATTTACAGTGCAGAGGTAGAATTGTTGGAGGCTTATGCAGAGCGAACATCCAGAGCAGGATATTTGAAGATGATGATGATGAACAGTGCAGAAACACGTAAGGCCCCTGAATGGAAAACAGCAACACACATCAACCACTGAGTAACGTCAGTAGATTAAGACCTAATCAACGGAGACTTGGGATCATGAATTCTTTGAATTCATCGTATCTTTCAAGATGAGTAAAGGTTGTTGTGTAACTTTTATTCTATGTTTGCGAATGACTAACATCATGACCAACAACATCATCGTTATTTATTTCAAAAAGTGGAGGATGAGTCATGCTAACCTCATTATATGATGTCCCCACTTTGATACCTGGAGAGGTGGGTCCTCTCCTTCCTCTTATTTTGTAAAATGATTCCTTATTGGTGAAGCACTGGAGGTGCTCCTAGATTGCGATGGAGATGTGTCTTAGTGGCTCCTGGTGCCTGATTGGCTCTATAGATCAATTACTAAAATCTTACAAGAATAAGGGAACCACCATTTATTGGTTTTCAATCCCCCCGGTCAAGAAAGTTGGCCATTTACTAGTTTTCCATCTTCCTCTTTTTTTTCTCTTTTTTTAAAAAGGCTACCATTTGCTGGTTTTCAACCTTTTTTTAAAGGCTGCCATTTGTTGGTTTTCAACCTTTTTTTTTCATTGTTTTTTGAATATTTCAATTTGTGACAGAGGCTGTGACCCCTATCACCAAGTGCAATTCCTTGGTAAATTCCTCCTTAGTTAATGGTCTTGTATAGAGTCAAATTTTGTGGCCATTTACTAAGAATGAATATGTGCTTCCATCAATGGGTGCTACCAAAACCGTTCCATTTTCATAAACTTCCCTTACTTGATAAGGCCCATCCAATGAGTTTGTAACTTCCCTTTGAACTCCTTAAACTTAGAATCATATAGGAGAACCCAATCACCCTACTAAAATGTCCTCCTTTTGATGTGTTGGTCATGCCATTATTTCCTTTGATATTGAACAAGTTCTATTTGATGTATGGCTTCTATCTAGATTTCATCCAACTCATTGAGTTGAAGGATCCTATTCTACTATGCTATAGTTAATGGTAGACCAATATCTAATGAAGTTTTGAGTGTCTGCAATTCAAAATATATAGACAAAATGGGTTTCTTCCCATAAAGAAATTCATATGGTGAGAACTTGGTTGTGGACTTCTATGTGGTATTGTAAGCCCAAATTGCTTTAGGTAACCTATTGGCCCAATCCTTTCTATTCATGGCCACTATCCTTGTTAGGATATTTTCCAGTTCCCTATTAGTCACTTCCACCTGCCCATTAGCTTGGGGGTGGTAAGGTGAAGATTTCCTGTGTTTAACTTGATATAGGTCTGTGAATGCTTTGATTACCTGAGAAGTGAATTGGGGTCCTCTATCTGAAACTATTGATCTTAGGGCTCCAAACCTTAAGAAGATTCTGTTATAGAGGAAATCAGTAACTTTTTCTTCTCTTGTAAACTACAATGCCTAAACCTCTACCCATTTAGTTACATAATCTATACATACCAGAATGTATTCTTTGCCTGAAGATGCTGGATAAATTGGTGCCACAAAGTCTAGACCCCATCGCTCAAATGGTTCCAGCACTACCTAAGGATGAAGTGACATTCCCTGGGTAAAGGTTGGTTGCCCCATCCTTTGGCACTAATCACACTGCTGCACATACTTCTTGGTATCCTTATGAAGAGAGGGCCAGTAGTAACCAGCTCTCAGAATCTTGTGAATGGTTCAATGTGAGGAATAATGCCCACGAGATGGTTCATCATGACATGCACTTAAGACATCAAAAATTTCATCAACTCTTAAACACCTACATAAAATAAAATTAGGACCACACTTAAATAGTAAACCATTCAATCATTTGTAAGATAAGCTTTCTTTTAGCAATCGCTTCTTTTGTTTTGAGGTGAAATGAGATGGAAACAAGCATGTAGCTAAGAGATTAGCTATGTCTGGAAACCAAGGTACAATAGAGGAGATAACAAAAAGATATTCATCTGGAAATTTATACTCCACTAGTTGGTTTTCTCCACTTGTATGCAATCTTGATAGAAAGTCAGCAACCAAATTGAATTTCCCTGGATTATCAACTATGGTAATGTCAAATTCCTACAATATCAATATCCATCTAATTATCCTTGCACCCACTACCAGTTTGTTCATTAAGTATTTGATAGTTGCATGATCAATATGTACAAATATTTTGTATCCAATGATATAATGCCTGAATTTGTTTATAGCATATATGACTGCCAAGAATTCTTTTTCAGTTGTGGTATAGTTTCTTTCTGCAGAGGTAAGGTTTTTACTGATGTAGTAGATGGCATGCATACCTTCTCCCTCCTTTTTCTATCCTAGGACTGCCCCAATAGACTCATTTGAAGCTTTAGTTTGTATATGAAATGGCAAAGTCCAATTGGGCCCTCTCAAAATAGGTGTGACAGTAAGTTTCTCTTTAAGGGTCTCAAATGCAGATTGACAATCTTCTATCCATGAGAAGTCAGTGTCCTTGGTAAGTAGGGCAAACATAGGAGTAGCTATTCTGCTGAAATTGTCTATAAATCTCCTATAGTAACCTACATGACCTAGAAAACTTCTAACATCTGTCTGGTTTTTAGGTGAGGGTAATTGTTTTATCACTTCTATTTTGTTTTGGTCTACTTTGATCCCTTTTGATGAGATGTGATGTCCCAATACAATTCCCTCCTCTACCATCATAAAGCATTTTTCATGGCTCAGGGATAGTTGGTTTTTTTCACAACATTGTAGCACCTTCTCTAGGTTTATGAGAACTTCTTCAAAGTTATCTCCATACACAGTAAAGTCATCCATATAGACTTCCATGCACTCATTAGCTAATTCAAAAAAAATGGCTAAAACAAGCCTCTGAAAGGTAGCTAGAGTGTTACATAATCCAAGTGGAAGAACTTTGTAGGGAAAATTTCCCCAAGAACAAGTGAAAGTGGTTTTATCCTAGTCCTCAGGTGCTACTTGAATTTGGTTATATCCACTAAACCCATCCAGAAATGAGAAGTACTTTTCCCTGCAAGGTTGTCTAGCACTTGGTCAATGAATGGTAAAGGAAAGTAGTCCTTTGTGGCCTTGTTTAGTTCTCTATAGTCAATACACACTCTCCACTTCCCATTCTTTTTAGGTACTATGACTAGGGGTGAGACCCATTGATTGTTCGAGATTGGATATATGAACCCTGCTTGCAGCAATTTCTCTATCTCAGTCTTAATAATATATTTTAAAGAAGGATTTAATCTTCTCTGGGGTTGTCTGACAGGTTTGACATCTTCAGTATATATATGATGAGTATAGATCTTGGGAGGGATGCCCTTAATATCTTGGTATTCCCAAGCAAAAGTTGTTGAATGGGAGACTAGGAGTTTGAGAAGTGTTTCTTCCTATTTTTCTGCTAATTGGGTGTTGATATTCAGTATTTTCCCAAGTAAAATCATGACCTATTTTGTAATCTGATGCATAGATGTCCTCAATCCATATCCTAGAGTCATAGTATTGAGGGGACAAGAATGTGGGAGCAACATATGGAATGTGGCTAAGTCTCTATAAAAGGTCTCTCCACAAGGAATAATGTTTGCTAGGGTACAATGAGTAGCAATGAGGAATTCCCTTTTTGAATCTTGGACTAGTTTCATTATATCTTTATTAATAAGAATATGGGTGATATCTTCTGTTGTATCATAGTTGATTTCTTCTTCTAACTCACCCAAATATTCCTTGATGGTAACCATAGCTACTGAGGCAGTGTTTTCCATGTTATTCGACTCATCTACCCACACTTTTCTTGAATAATGTATTGATGGTTTAGCTGGACGATATAAAGAAATTTTCTTCAAATCTATTCCATTGGAAATGACCATATCCCCTATTTGATAATCAATAGATGTTGTTTTTCTAGCTAGCCATGGCCTTCCTAATATCAATGGGTATGTATTTCACTAGTTTCTAGGTTCTAATATCAGAAAGTCTACTAGGAATTCCCATGACTCTACCACAACTGAGACATTAGTTAACACCCCTTTTGGAATTGTTACTGACTGGTCATCCAGTTGGAGGATTGTGGATGTAGCCTTAACACCTGTTAAGGCTAATTTGTCCAGGGTGTGCATAGTCATTACATTTATTGTTTCTCCCAAATCAACTAAAACATTAGATATTTCCACCCCTGAGATACAGACAGTTATGATAGGGTTCCTAGGGTCTCCATATTTTGGGAGGTGCATTTCTCCCATTAGGAGGTCTACTACTTTCCCTTCCACCTACATGGTGGCAGGAAAGTTTTTCTTTCTACCTTGGGTTTTAACACAATGTTGTTTGATGAATTGGTTCAGTTTAGGCACATCTCTAATTGCTTGTAGGAGTGGAATTTCAATGTTCAATTGTATGATTTCTTGTAGAAGTTTAGATTCCATGGTAGGTTGGAATTGATTTTATAGGACCTTTTCTGAGGGACATGTTGTTTGAGCCATTCTAGGTATGGTGCTAGTTTTTCTATCTCTAGAGCAGCTTCGGAGTTCTTAACAGAAGTGTTTCCAAAGGTGTTCTCTAGAGCTATTCTTTTAGGAGGAACTGTAGATTTACCCAAGGATGGTTCTTTTAGCATAGTTTCGATAGTAATCTCCTCTTGAAGCTGAGTGGATGGATTTTCAGGTTCCACATCATTGGTTACTTCAACTATAATTGGGGGAGATGGTCTTGGAAATGCTTTCCTAGAACATAGCTGGAGATTATTGGAATATATGACATTGATACCAGCTATATTTTCTTGCTCTGTCATGTAAACAATTACTCCCTGTTTATTCCGTGGGTTTGGTATAGGTTGGGCTGGTAAAGGTGGCTAGCTAACTGGGTCATTTTGTGGTTGTCCCTATGTGTTGGGGGGTCCAGTTAGTAGTGCTTTTTGTTGAGGTTGGAAATGTCTAGGTTGTCCCTAGTATTGTTGATTATAACCCTATTGAGGACCCTAATGAGGTTGCATGTTTTGTGATCCAAACTATTGTGGCCATTATTGATTTCCCTAGGGCTGATTTTGCCAGTGTTGGTTCTACCATTTCTGGTTTGACCAATCTTGTGGTCCCCAAGGGGGAATATTTTGAGGCCCATGCCATACTAGATTCCATTGATTATTTCCCCAATTTGAAGGGCCCCTATAAGAAGCCTGGTTTGGATACTGATTACAAGGGAAATTCCCAGCTTATTTTTGTCCTACATAGTTCAACTCCTCCTCGATAATGGCATTCTTTTTAGTTAGTCTTTTAAGGCTGGGAGCTGATCACACTGACTATTAGGATGTTCCATGTCATAGATCTGATAGATTTCTAATTTACCTAAAGGGCATTCTCTCAATAGGTGTTTATTCCTACACCTAGGACAATATATGGAGAGTGGTTCAGTTGTTCTATTGTGATCGGTTGCTCTAGTTTTTGCCTGAATCCCATCTAATGTGGTATTTGGTTAGACTAGAATGTTTGTTTTAAGATTTACAATCTCCTCCATTAACTATCCTATTTCATTCTTCCCTTTGAAAGATTTGGGTGTTCTCACTCCATCTTGGGTTCTAGAATAGTTCCTACAGAGTTCTTCTATAGCAGGCATATCCATTTTGTTAATGTTCCATTTTCCCATTAGATCTAGTGCATGTTTTGATTCTTTGTCTAATCCTTTTACAAACAGTGTTCTAGTCAAAGGGTGAGCTACAGGATTACCATACTTTCTCAAAGCAAAGTTGAACCTATCCAGATAGTCCTCTAATGTTTCATCCTCTCTTTTTTTTAATTTTGAATAGTTCCTCCTTTTTATCACTAACCCTACAGTAATCCTGGTACTTTCCAAAAAATTCTATTTCCATCTGATCCCAGGAATGAATGGAGTTGTGGGGTAAACCCATGAACCATCTCATAGCACAATCTTTCAAGGTTGATGGGAAAAGTTTGAGTTTTTGATTATCTAATCCATAATCATAAGTCTGGCATACCACTTTGAATTCAAGCAAAAACTGATCTAGATCCTCAAAAGCAAGACCCCTAAAATTTGGCAAATGTGAAGGTGAAATATTCTTCATAGGGGCATTATCTCAAGTAGCTAGGACAATGGGGTATGAGAAGGTTCTTGGAGCTTTATTGTCCTCCTCATCACGATTATCATCCATGTCTGACACTTGTTCTTCTCTTTGAGATTCAGTGTGGGGTTCTGAGGAATTAGTTTTTGTTAAAAGATTTTCCTGGAATCTTTCTTGCAATTCTTGGATATATTCAGAGAGTGAAGGACTTTGAGGATTTGATGGACTATTGAGTTGGGGTGTAGCTTCCAAGGTAGGTTCTAGGTGTGCCTCTTCAACAAGATCTTGTACCACCCTATAGCTTTCTCCTATAGTTTGTTGCTGGGGTGTATGTTTTATGTATCTACCTTTTGAATCCCTAGATCTAACCATGCAGATTCAATTTAACCTAAAAAATGTTAACTAAGTTTTCCTAATTAACACAGAGTTCCCCAGCAACGGCATCAAAAATGACAAGGGTCATTAGTCCTTGGCATTTAATCATGTGTCAAGTCTAGGGTTGTGTCCTTGGCTATCTGTAATTAGGGATCCCATAGTTACCAGTCTATTTAACTAATTTTGCTAATCTTATTTGCTCTAGAAATTAATACTACTGATTTATCTGCTATGAAAGTAAATTCTAGAAGTACTGGAAATAAAGTTGAATAGTAAATTGCTAATATTGACCTATTCTAATCCACACAACTGAAACATACATTTATCTATGTGAAAGCAATAACTATTTTCCTTGGTAGAATCTGAAACAAGGTAATGAACAAACAAATACTAGCCTCCTGTCTTGATGGTGGGAGTGGGCCCTTGCTCCTCACCCTCAGGACTGAAGACTAAGGTAATAAATTAGTACATGAATCTATCACAATCCTTCTTCAGTCCAATTTCATCAGTATGCTTTGTATTTAGAAAATATATCCAATCTAGAGAAAACTAAGATTACAACAATACCATGATAATCTATCTCCTTTCTGCTTCTACCTTATATATCCATATATCAAATCAAGCGATGAGATATCACTCTACTCTAACTATCAGTTCATCTATGAGATAGCATCAATCTCTTATTCTATCAATTGTTTAACTGCAAAGTAAAATCATGCAACTGAAATAGATTTTAGTGGTATAGTAGTCCCACTAAATCTTGAGTCTTTAGTTTAAATAACAACTGGGTAGTGAGGCCCTAAAATATAGGTATTTAATAAGTCTATTGGGAACTCATGCAAAATCAATAAAAGAGGAATTAGACCTCTAGGAGTCAACTAGAGTCTTCACCTAATCATTCAGGTGTTGGCTAAGTAATCCCCAGAGCACTCTAATTGCCCCATAAGTGTTGACTGATAGCGGTGCTAAGAACTCTGCATTTTCTTAAGGAGGGCTCCGAAGACGTGTGCTTTTGTCTAGAGCTCTAGAGATGCGCTTATGACTTCTATCTAGCTTTGAAGATGATCCACCCTTGGTCCTCCTATTTCAAAATATATCCAATTATATTAGAAAAACATTGGAGTCTGGTGTAGTATCCCTCATGTCAGCTCTGGAGACTCATAGGACCATCTCTAAAGATGCTCAAAATTGCCATTGCCCATACAACTGCACCTATAGACGTAAAAAGAGAGAATTTTTGTATATTTCCATTAATTTGATGCACATTAGTCCAATCAAAAATCATGACTTTTGGTAATTCATCTCTCATTAATGTAATTAGAACAAACCTTATCAATCTACTATGGTGCAATTACCAGGACAATAGAATTAGAAGGATGGAAAAGAGAGGTAAAAAGGGTATATTATTCTAGGTGCTACATGGCACTCATCACTACCTCATTCCCTTATGGGTAATTAAAAATGACAAATAATAAATGGGATGAATACAATATTGTAAAGTACTAAAATTCCACATTCAAACATTTAACCGAAGCAAAGCTAAATTAACAGTAAGTAAAGTAAAGTAATTACAACTACATCATCATTTAAAAAGAGATAGAGTTAACATCATTTATCAATGCAAAGAGGTTTCCATACTAACAAATCAATTTGTAGGCTAGCATAACATAAAAAAAAAAAATAAACTCTTAAGGTATATGAGGCGCTCTCACAGGAGATTTAGGTCACACAACACTACTAAGTTCAAACAATAGCTTTACATATCAATAGCTCTCATTCAAGAAGTTTCATAGTAAGTCCTTAACATTTTAACAAACATGTGGTAACAGATAAATTATGAGGAAAAGAACATGGTTACCACTGGTGAGGTTCCTCTAATGTAAATTTCACCCCCTAAATGCCGATGGAGCTCCTAAGATATTCTTCCTCTTTTTCCTTCTTCAAATCTCCACTCTGGTTGTTTTCTGTGCTCTATATCCTTTCTTAATTTTATCTTTTTCTTTTTATTATTTTCTTCCAACCCTAATTTTTCCTTACATTCCCCTACATCCAAATCTAGTATTGTTTTTAAAATAAAGTTTCCCTTTGCATGTCGTGCATGCTTTGTTTTCCAATTTTAATAAAACAAGGATATAAATAAATGAAAGCTAAATATATTTATATATAAATTTTAGTATTTTAAATATAAAATATATATATTATTCTTTTAAAAGTTGACATGCTAAGATTTATTTATCTAAGATAATTTCAACAATATTAAGTAATAAAATAAAAATATATTTAAATAATATCTTTACTTTTTCATAAAAATTAGTACTCTTTGTTTATATATATAATTTCAAAGATAGACATAATAAAATTGGCCAAGAATTCATTTGCACAAATTAGGTATTTTATATTTTCCTTTGAAATAATATTTTAAGACCATATATCTATTTAGATCAAATTACAAAACTAATTTATTTATTTGGACAAAATAGGCATCGAACTTAACTTAGAGGCAATTGCAAGATAATGATAATATCAAACAAGGAATGTTATACAAACATTCAACAATGCAAGAATGATTCTACATGAGTGTGTGACACTAGACAAAACCCATCCATGTGTTACCAAATGGATAGGTCCCCTCTACCTGACACATGTTATTGCCTCTGAGAAAACCTATAATCAATCTCATTCATTTCCCATTGTCAATAGGTTAGTTCCAAAAAATATAGCTGAAGCGACTGAATCATAATCTCACTAAGGTATCATCATCAAACTAATTTAAAATCCAATGTCATTAATAGAGTTCAATAGTTTCTATGCATTAATGGAAATGAACTCAATCACAGAAGTCTGAGACATCCTTCCCCACTTGGAAGAGACATCGTCTCGATGTCTTATTACATCCAACAAAACAATAGAGTATAATACTAATACTACTTAATGCATCAAATGTATCATTATCAATGTATCATAGTATCTCTAATATGCATGAAATAAAAGTATCTATGCTAATTTCTTGAATGTAAGAATGATTTATAAATCTCTACAGCATCCTTCCAAGTGGCACTGTCCACTGAATACTGGTCCCACTAGACCTTATACTGCATTATGTCTATTGCACAACTTAATGTTGTGCTTCTCCAAGACTCGAATGGGCTCCACTAGAAACACTCTTGGATCCTATACCTATAGAGCATGCTAATCAAGAATATGCAATACATCGAGATGATAAGGTTTGAGTAACAACACATGAAAAACATTATGGATCTTGGTGAGAGCTGGTGGCAGAGCAAGTCTATATGCAACTGGATTGATCACTTCAAGAATGTCAAAAGGTCCTATGAATCTAGGAGCAATTTTGGATGCCTTTCCAAACGATATCAAACTCTTGTGTGGCTTGACCTTTAGAAACACCTTGTCACCCACTGAGAATTGCCTGAAAGTCTTGTTCCTGTCTGCATAACTTTTGTGTCTATCTGAGGCTTGCTTTAATTTCTCTTTAATTAGCCTCATCTAATCTTCCAATTCTTTTAACATGTTGGGTCCAACCACTATCTTGTCTTCAACCTTGTCCCAACTGATGGGAGTCTGACACTTACGCCCATAAAGAGCCTCAAATGGAGCCATCCCTAAAGATGCATGGTATGAATTATTATATGTGAACTCTACCAATGGAAGATATTCCTCCCATTTATACTATTGATCCATACAGTACATCCTCATAAGATCCTCCACTACCTAGTTGACTCTCTCCATCTGACCATCTATTTGAGGATGATAAGCCATGCTAAAGTTCAACTTGGTCCCCAATACTGCATTAAGCATGGTCCAAAACCTAGAGTTCATTCGAGTATCACAATCTAAGATGATCATATCTAGCACTCCATGTAGTCGAAAGATCTCTTGGACAAACTTTTTTGCTAAGGTCAACAATCCATCTGAGAGATTTCTAGTAATGAAATGGGCTACTTTTGTCAATTTGTCCACCACCACTAAGATGACATCATTCCAGTTCTTTGACACGGGCAATCCTTGAATAAAATCCATGCTAATTACCTACCACTTATACTCTGGAACACTGTGTGGATAAAGAAGTCCTATAGGATGGACATGTTTGGCCTTGATGCATTGACACTCTAAGCATCAAGCGACAAACTCAGTTACGTCCTTCTTAAGCTTAGGCCAAAATTATAATGGTCTCAACCCTTCCATTGTCTTGGTCACTCTTGGGTGTCTAGAATATGGTGCATTGTGGACCTCCTCAAGAACTAATTTCCTTAATTCACCTTAATCTAGGATATACATCCTCCCCTGAAATCTCAAAATCCCATCTGACTCTATCACATACCCATCAAATCGATGATCTAAGGGATCTACTTCTAATGCTTGCTTGACTCAATCATAATGCTCATCCCCTTGTAAGTTTTGGATTACCTATTGTCTTAGATTAGATCTAATAGTTATCATGGCAGTCAAATGTCTTCTCCTACTAAGAGCATTTGTGACCCTATTCTCTTTTCCTTTTATATATTCAATTCCAAAGTCATACTCGCTAAGGAATTCTAACCACCTTCTCTGAAGCGCATTGAGATTAGGTTGGGTGAAGATGTACTTAAGCCCCAAATGATTGGTCTTTAGCTCAAAGGGCTTACCCAAGAGGTAGTTGTTGTGATGTTCACAACACGCCCCATTTTACTCCTTAGCAAAATGAGGACCCCTGTTGTGGCTGTTGCTTTTGCTTATGTGTGTTTTGTTTTGCTTGGTGGTAAAGGGAAAAGAGAGTTGAAATTTGCAAACTTTGATAAAAAAAATATAGAAAAAAATGCATTTTTAGTACCAGTGCATGTTATGGTTGGATTCCTTGTGAAAAATGAGCTAGGGTTGCTTTTTAAACCATCTTAAAATTCACCATATTTTGCAAGTTATGATCATTTTGGTAAAATGTACATTTAGGTTTGTATATCGCTTTGCATATACAAAGTCCTTTGTATGTGCAAAGTCATTTTATACTTAGTCGCTTTTTGTAGTCGGGTTCATATATAAGGCCGCTTGTACGTCTTTTTCCTTGTATGCATTTTAATAAAGGTTTATGCATACATAAAAGATGGACCCGAAATGGTTTAGAGTTAAATGAATGAGGGTTTGAATTCCATTGTATGTACCTTTTTTTTGTATGTTTGGCAGGTCGCAACATACAAGTCGCGGACTTTAAAAAGTTATTGAATGGAGTTAATTCATTGTACATTTCAAGCTTGTATATTTATGCATACATTTGGAACATACAACGTCCATATACAATGCAGACCCGACGGACTTATTAAAACAAATTAAATCGTATATTCGGTGCTTGTATGTTTTGACATACAAGTGGAACATACATTGCACGCATACAAGACGGAACCCAAAAGAGGTTGGAATCTGATTAATACTTTGTATCGCATTTGACTTGTATATCGGAGGATACATACAAACGAAATATACAAGGGGCGGACTTGAAGTGAATATGAAATAATGAGAAGTCCTTGTATATTTCATGCCTTGCATATTATTACATTGCAAGGAGTATATAGGGCAGATCTCAACAAAGGATTAAGTTTGGTTAAATGCTTATATCACGTTCGAATTGAATATCTAAAAGATACACTGCATTTATACATCAAGCGGAATTGAAAAATCATAAAATAGAGTTAAATGCTTGTATATTTTGGCGTTTGTATATTGCGATATACAAACCGATATACGTTGCATACATACAAGCCAGATTCGAAATAAAAGTCCATAATAGAAAAATCATTGTATGTATCTGACTTGTATATTATCAAGCATACATTGCGACATGCAAGCCGCGAAATCGAAGGCAGATTTAAATCCGATTGAGACATTGTATCACTTCCATCTTGTATAGTGGAAATACAAAGATTTAAACAGAGAGATGAGTGGGAGAACGAAGCGATTGAAATTTGGAGGTCGATTTGGGTCTGAAGTGCATGTTTCCGGTCAATGATGGTTGACCCAACCAGTTTAAACATTGAATATACGTTTTCGACCCGCATTTTTTATGGATTTGGGGCCTGATTTCTGCGTTCACACAGTCACGACTAGATTTGGTAGTTGTTTTTCTTCCTGCATGTTTATTAAATGATGATACTTATTGCTTATCCATTTTTGCAGGTTTGCAGTTGAGGAAAGAGCTGGAACTTGATGACGATGGCATCATAGAGAGGAAATCTGATCTTAGGAGAAAAGGAAGATAAGGATGAAGGGCAAGGAAGTCAAAGGCCTTCATTGATGAAGACAAAATGCAGCTGAAAACATTATTGCAACAGACCACAGAAGTTAATATTAAGCTGCTAGGGTTTCCAGAAGGGCATATTTCTCCCAGATTTGATGTGTACTTAGAGATATTTCTAGGGATTTATTCTCCAGCATTTATTGATGTAACCAAAGGTTTGAACCATTGCTTAACCAGGGGTTTTGAGCTATATTGAGGACAGTGGAAATCTATATATTGTGCCTCTATACACTGTAATAAGGTTACAAATGGATTTTTAGAGGATAGCCAGCACTTGTAACTAGTTTCAGCATTTAGAATAGAGGGACCTTTTAGTTTAGAAGTAGAAGAAGGAGGTTGCATGTGTCTGCAACAAGGAGCGTGTGGAACATCCTGCCTCCTTGCTATATCTGTAAAGCTTGTAAGTTTTCTGTAATTTGGTCAATGAAGCTAAGAGTCATTCAGACATTGTAAATCTTATGTGACTGTCTATTTCTAATACAATTGAATCTGGAATTCTGCATCTATCTTCTGAGTGTTTTCTTGCTCTTCATTGTGTTTGAAACATTTTCTCTTAGAGCTTGCAATCTTAAGTGTATGTTTGTGAAAATGCTCAGAACTTACACTTAAGGTTTTTTGTCTGTGGATTTCATCAAATTGTTGTATAATTTACAAAGTGCATAACAAAACAATTAGATCCTTTAATAGAATGAATGATGTTTAGATTAGATCTTTCTAACTTTTCCCAACCCATCTGAAAATACTTAGCTTAAAACATAGAAATTTGAAGGAAATTTGCCTCATAGTTGAAAAGAGCATGCATAACAGAGTTTGAAAGTAGACAGTTTTCATAATATTTAAGAGAGCAAAGCTTGCTATAATTTAAAATCATTTAAACCTTTGCAGCACAGTATAAGTTTATGCAAAAGGGATGAACAACATATGATATTTATGATCTTTTGCATAGTTTGAGTCCAGTAAACCAACAAGAAACCCTAAACTACATAAGGCCCCTTGAACATTACAGCTTCACATTGACCAACTGAATTTGCCCAACAGGTCAAGACCTGACCATATTAAACTTGGGATTAAGTGAATCTTAACCGATTCCTTCATATCTTTCAAGTTAGTTTTGGTTCATTTTATGTGAATTTTAACTAATTGTTATGACTGCATCAAAACAATCATCAACAGTTTCTCTAGCGCTAGAAGGAGGGCCTGACTTGAGTTAGGGTTGGTTTCAAGCAGAACTGGCTCATAACAGTGATAGAGTGACTAGGTCTAGATCCAGTTCAGGGGATATTTTTGTGCAATTACCTGATATAAGGTGAAGCAAGAGCCCTTTGATTTGGAATCCTAAAATATTGCAAACAGAAAGTTCATCTGGAACACCCCCTGGATCGCCTTATACTATCCACAACTTTGTGAGTCTTGACAGATCTTTATTCAGATCTTTAAATCTTGATTTAGGTACTCCTAGAGGTCCTAGTCCTCCTAGAGATCCTATCCTACCAGTGAATCAGGGCATTCCTACAGGTTCAAGTCAAGCACAGATGCCTGTGATGGCTTATTTCAATGTCCAGTCTCCCATACACTTCAATGATTATAATGAAATGCCCAAAAATCTGAAAAAGATATGTCCCAAATACCAGTTGCACCAAGATCCGGAAGACCACATTAGAATATTCAAGGAAGCATGCTTTAGGGCAATATTAGAGCATGAGGACATTGTGTGCAGATTGTTTCCCTATACCTTTAATGAACAAGCCTCTAACTGGTATGTGAACTTACCCAATGGTTAGGTTTCTTCTTGGTCACTAATGGAAGAAGCTTTTCTGTCTATATTTAGAGGACCCATTGACCCTTGCATCTTCTATCACAAATTGGCAACTATAAAAAGAGGAGAGGGAGAGTTAATTGATAATTTCAATGACAGATTTCAAAAGGCCTACTCTAGGTTGGTAGCCCCTTACACCGTGGATGATGATACCTTGTTAGCTATGTACTATGCAGCCTTAGATCCTTTAACTACTATGTTTGTCAAAATAAAACCTGACATAGATTCAATATCCAAAGCCTATAAAGAGGTAGCCTCAGTAAACCAAGAGATGAGACACACAACTTGTAGCCCTTTTGTTAATGGAGGAAATTATGAGATACAGAATCAAGCACAACCTTGGAATGGAGTCCCTATGCATCACACTCCATTACTAAATCCGGTTCCTTCTTACACACCTATGTATAGTCCTACCCCGATCCAAACCATAGCTCCTTACACAAGTAACAGTCAAAATAATGGTCAGCCTTTCTTCTGACCTCCTAAAGATACAACTGTGGCAAGAGCACAAGAGGAAAGGGAAGAAATCAAAGAGATCAATGCACATTTGAAAAGATTAACCACTGAAGTGACACAACTAAGAAATGAGAATCTTTATGGAAGAAGCAACCAAGAATTCAATCAAAATCAGAATTATAACCAAGGCCAAAATCAAAACTATAGTTCAAATCAAAATCAACAATGCAACCAGAACTATAATCAGAGTCATGCCCAAAATAATAACCAAGGCCAATTTTCAAATCAAAGACAAAACTACAATCAGCGTCAAAGTCATAACCAAGGGCAACTAATGCAAAATAGAGGGCTAGTGATAGACAATAGGGCCTGGGGTAACAATAACAGAAATCAGAATCAGCTTAGGCCACCCAAAACATGGAACACTAGACCAAACAATGGTACTCTAGCTTCTCCTTTTGAGAATACAGATAATCATGATGCAAAACAAACAGCTGGCATCCAAGTGGCCAATACATCACTAAAAAATTGGTGCAGATTTCACAATACCAATGCCCATGCTGAGCTTGATTGTCCACAGTTCCATTTGGTAGCCAACATATTTAATATAGATGTGCAGCCTCCTACTTCTAAGTTTCTCATTCCCAAGGGTAATGAGGTAGTACCCTCAGGGTATGATACAGCTTTAGTTTTAGAAACCTTTACCTTTGCAACTACAGAAGAGAAAGAAGATGAATTGTTGGAGGAACCATACTTATGTGAAAATCTTTATCCTGAATCAGCCTTTGTGTTAAATGCTTTTTAGTTTCCTTTTGAAATTGAAAATGAAGTATTGACTGAAACAGAAGAGGTACAGGCTTTTCAACAGACGAATAAAAACCACACCTACAATTTAAGGAACAATACTAGGCCAGGAGGACTTTTCACCACTTCCACTCCTCCTAACAACTTCAATACACCCCCAAATCAGAATGCTAGCAACAATCCCGCTATACTTAAAGCTAATCATCATACAAACAATGAAACAATAGTACAAAAGGCCCAAACAAGTAAAACTGAAACAGTAGAGACAACAAGATTAATGAGTTACTTGTCAAAAGAAATAAAGAAAATTAAGGTTAGTATACCTCTAAATGAATTATTGAAAACCCCAGGGATCAAAAATACTTTTATCAAATCTCTGGATACATCCATGACAGATGAGGTTGCTCTAATATAGCTATTCCTAATAGAGATTCACCGTCTAAAGAGAAAAGTAAGAAAGTTGAGTAGCCTTCCAATACAAATGTAGTAATGTATGTTGATAAGAAGGATGCTCCTCCTTTCTTGTTAACTATTAAATTGTGTGGGAAGAACATACACAATTGCATGGTAGACTCTGGTGCGTCAACCAACGTAATGCCCTTAGGAATATGTAAAATTCTTGGGTTGACTCCCACCAAATCTGCTAAGGTTGTCACACAATTAGATAAAACTGAGGTTAGTGTGATAGGAGAATTGATGAACATTCAGATGCAATTAGCTTCAGACCCTAGGGTAAGCCAATTCATTGACATTCAAATAGTGGACATACCCGTGAATTATGGAATGTTGTTAAGTAGGGATTGGTCCAAGACATTAAACGGATATATGGCCACTGATTTTTTGCACATGTGGTTACCTTGGAGAGGTGTCCCAAACCAGATTAGAATAGAGGTAGAACCCAGGATGAAACATATGATAATGGAGTATAACCGAATGAATGAAATATTATATGTTGTTGTTGAACTTGGTGTTTATAGAATTACTAATAGTGGGGTACAGATTGAAGAGATCATGATGTTAAACATTAGAGAAAAATGCGTAAGCAAGGAGACAGCATTATTCATTGAGTCTGATGGAAATTCTTCGAATGAAGAAAACAGTGCAATAGACAAGTTTGGTCATGCCATTAGACAAGAGGTGAAAGAAGCATTAAACAAAATCTGCCAGTCCAATGTAAACTATATAAGAACAGATGTAGAGTCCACGATAGGCCACATTCTGAGGAGAGTTATGGAATGTGCAAAGACATCAATGAATATGAATACAAAAAAGGCACGAAGAGGGTAGAATTGCAAGAGGAAAATGTGAATCCTGATCAACCACAGAGATACTTTCAAAGTAGTATAGATGCTCTGATTTCAGATTTAGAAGAGGGAACAAAAGACAAGGGTAGTTGTCTTTCTGATTTGCAAGCTGAAAATATACATATGCAAGTTGACCAAATAGAAATACCCATGAATAAACATACCAGCACCTCATAAGTAGTAGAAGAGACAAAGCATGCTAAGGTTAAAGGTCAGAAAAGTAAAGATGGCATATGGACACTAAAATGTGATGGGTCCAAATCAAAGCAGGGTGCGAGTGCAAGTGTTGAACTCATAGATCCTCAGGGTAAGTCATACATGTTGCAAGTATGAGGATAACCAGTGTTGTCATTGATGTCAACATACTCATATTGCATTAATGAGAAGGATTCAAGGAGCTGTGTGCTGAGGATATTGACAGAATAAGTCTCAATCAGGAACAGTGAAGAACAGTGATGACAAGAAGGAAAAAGTCCTAAATAGGTTGAGGATCAGAGGATGCAGTTTAAAGGGTTTGTAGATATGAGTCTTGAGATGTTCTAGTCAAGATCTCAAAGGTCTGCATGAAGATTTGAAGAAGTTATGGTAGCTCCAGTAGAACCGGTTCTGGCAGGTGTTCAGAGGTGACAAAGGGTCACAGAAAGGTCCGGTGAGATCCGGAATTGCATTATCTCACTCTGCGGATTGGAGGGAGTGTTGAAGAAGTCTGTGTGAAGTGCCAACTAGATTTGTTCATGGTTTGGAGGTTCGGAAGCACCTTTTTCATTATGACAGTCATGACAGACTGTGTTCTTGAAGTTCCAGATGAAGGTGAGAAGAATTCCAGCAGGATGATGAAATACGGATGTGTTTGGTGATTCAGGGAAGGTTATGATGATCATTGGATCATGTCCAATTAATGTCAGTGATCCACATTGAAGTTAGAGTTTGCACTTGAAGAATAACCACAGATATTGGTGTTCTTCTTGAGACTAGCTGACCAGATATGTTACATGTCTTGTGAATGATTTTGTAGGTGTTTGCCGACTTAGATGATTATTCCTAAGTCGATGCCTTGTATAAATAAGGGATTGTAAATTCATTTTGTAGTGAGTCTTGGCGTGGATGAGTGTGGCATAGTGAAGAAGAGCGAAAGATAGAGCAGGAGTTTCTGAGCTTAAATGGAACTGATCCAGACATGGTAAAGATGTCAATCTCCAGTTCAAGTTTGTAATACTTGTTACTTTGTAGACAATGTGTCTCTTGTAGGCAGTGTGCCTCTTGTGAGTAGTGTGCTCAGGCAGTGAGCCCTAATTGGCATGTGCCATCTATTTTTCTTATTCTTCTAATAGAGAATAATCCTTGGGTTAATCACCCCGTGGTTTTTCCCTTGACTGAGTTTTCCACGTCAAAATCTTGGTGTTTCATGTGTTGATGTGTATCTACTTTGGTGTTTATGCTTTATGCTTTCATGAGTGATTAATTGATATGCTATTAAATAGCAAGACGATTTAAGTGTTTGAATTGAAAGCAAGTTTTTGTACAACTGATTCACCCCCCTCAGTTGTGTGCCCTAGATCTAACAATACCTAGCAGCATATAGACTGCAGTTTTCCTGTACTAATAATACTGCTGAATATGAAGTCTTAATTTTGGGACTTGTCGTGGCCATCAAGAAGAAAGTGAAAATGATCAGGGTATTTTCAGACTCTAAACTAGTAGTCAGACAATTAAGGAAATTATATGCTTGCAATTACAAAAAAATGATTTGTTACAGACATAGAGTATGGGGTTTAATAGATTCATTTGATGCTTTCAACATAGAGCACATCCCTAGAGAGCTGAACCATAGCCCGGATGCACTAGTTGTTGTTGCTAGCACATTAGAACCCTTAACACTATCAGGTTTGAGACGATTTGTTGTAGAATTAGTTAATGTTCCCAGTATCCCAGACAATGTTACACATTTTCAGGTATTTGGAGGGGATCAGCAAATTATTGATTTTCTGACTTGTAATGAGGTATTTGAGGCCCAAATCATTGATGAGCAAGAAAGGCCTGAGACAACATGGGACGAAGAGGATATAATCAACTTGAAGAGCAACTTCTTACCCAAAGGAGTAATTGAATTAGAACATATTTTTGACTTCGATGGAGTAATAAGACAGAAGAACTTACCCAAAATAGAAGGGGGTAAGTGTGATTTACACAACTTAGGGGCAGAGCAAAATCCACAAAATGTGCCAATCGGAAAAGCTTGCTCTGAGGAAATTAGAAAAGAAATTATAGATGCCTTGAAAGATTATAAACACGTAATAGCATGGACATATGAAGACTTAAAAACATATGATACGTCCATCATGACTCACGTAATACCTTTGAGACCAGAGGTTAAGCCATTTAGATAGAAACAAAGGCATGTGAACGCTATTCTAGAGCCTTTAATCTTTGAGGAAGTTAAGAAATTGCTGTCTGCTGGAATAATTTTCCCAGTCAAACATTCAGTCTAGGTAGCTAACTTAGTACCAGTAAGGAAGAAAAATGGAGACATTAGATTATGCATAGACTTTAGGAATTTGAACAAAGCATCTGAAAAGGATAATTATCCACTGCCTCCCATAGATGAAGTGCTGCAAGCAGTAAATGGGGCAAGGATGATGTCTTTTTTAGATGGTTTCTCAGGCTATAACCAGGTTTTAATTGATAGAGATGACAGAAAAAACCACCTTCACTTGTAAATGGGGAAATTATGCATATAGGAGAATGCCTTTTGGTCTGATCAATGTAGGTGCCACTTTTCAGAGAGCCATGGACATTGCATTCCATGGGTTATTAGGTAAGTGCATTGTTGTTTATATGGACGATCTGACTGTGTATTCCAAGGATGCATCCAATCATGTTGAAGATCTCAGGAAAATACTCAAGCGATGTGAGAGGTATGGAATTTCCCTTAATCCTAAAAAATGTTCATTTGGAGTAACCTATTGAGAATTAAGGTCTCACAACCTTTGCAAATTCATAATGTTGTATTTATTTATCCCATGTTGAGTTGGCATAGTTAGCACCTTGTGTATATGCAGTAGGATAAATTTTGGTGACTTTGGTAGCCGCGGTTTCCCCCTTGAATAATTAACGGGGGTTTGGGGGCAGTGCCCCCAAGACAGGGTCAAGGGACGTAGCCCCTTGCGGGGTCTAGGGGCAGCGCCCTCGTGGGGGCTCGACGGCAACGCCCCTGAAACCTCAACCGATTTTTAATTAATGACAAGTGTCGATGAGCATCTTTGCATGACAGAAAGGCATCTTTGGGCGGTCAAGGGAGGTTATGACATGTAAGAGGAATATGATATTTTTAGTCAGTGTATGATGGATTCTCTGACAGCTGTAAGGTACGTAAGAGCATCTGTCGTAACCTATCTTGGGACCAGGCACCCACTTCGGGATGGGATGTTGGACAAGTGTCCTTAGGCGTGGGTTTTGGGGCATTAGTCCAAGATGGACACCCATCTCTAGAAGGTTCCATATTTGCCTTGTAAACTCTATATAAATAGGTGCTTGTATGGGAGATAGATAACTTTGGTACAAGTACTGTTATGCTGCCGAAATATCTCCAAATTCGACATTCGAAGACTTCTGAAAGAGCATTGGCTCTAAAACTGTATTGTAATCTGTTATTGTTTACTGTAATACATTTGAGCTGTGTTTTGGAGTGTGGGGTTTTTACCCATAAGGGTTTTCCCCACGTATATCTTGTCTCTCTCTCTTCTATCTACTTTCTATGTGTATGTGTATTGCTGCTATATCTTTGTTAGATGTTCTATGTTGCTGTAGTTGCAAGAATTAAATTGAATTTGCATACATCTCTCCTCATTAGATTAGTGTAGGAAGCGATTTCCGCACACCAAGCTTCCTTTCATAACCGAAGGTAAATTATTAGGGCATGTCATTTATGGAGATGGAATACCGATTGACCCAGATAGAATAGAGTCAATAAAAAATTTGCAAATACCAAATAGTAGGAAAGAGTTAAAATCATTTTTTGGTAAAATTAACTTTGTCCGGAAGTTCATCACGAGTTTTGTAGAAATCGTGCAGCCGTTAAATGCCATGTTAAAGAGGGATGCACAGATGGAGTGGATGCCTGTGGCTAGGGCTGCATTCGAAGATATCAAGCGGGCCATTTCTGATGCCCCCATACTGGCAAGCCTGGACTATGTAAAGCCATTTTATATCTACTCCTTCGCATCCTCCCATTCAGTCGCTGCTGCCTTGACACAAAAGGGTGAAGACAATGAAGAAAGGCCTATTGCATTTATGAGCGCACCTCTAAAGGATGCACAACTGAGATATCTAGATACTGAAAGACAAGCATTTGCATTAATGAGGGCCGTGAAAAAATTTAGACATTATGTTTTGCGCAGCCAGGTCAAAGCCATAGTGCCAGACATAGCAGTAAAGATGCTGCTAATGCAGAACAAACCTGGAGAAAAGAGAGCCAAATGGATCACCACGCTGCAAGAGTTTGACATGGAAATTATTCCCATGAAGCTGGTCAGAGGGCAGGCATTGGTGCAAACAATAGCAAACACAGACCCAGATTTGATAAAACAACAGTATGTACTAAATTCCCAGGAAGCATCTGATTGGTATGGTGATTTAAACACTTTTCTAATATCTGGAAAGTACCCAAATAGGATGAAAGCTTCTCAGAGGAGAGCTTTGAAGATTAAAGCACAAAAATATATGGTGCAAGGAGGTCTTCTATTCAGGAAGAACCATGATGGAATTTATTTGAGATGTCTGAACAGAACTGAGGCGGATAAGGTGTTGACAAAACTGCATGACAAGTACGGAATTGGCCATGGTTCCCATCTAGCTACAACACAAAATATTGAGGGAAGGCTATTACTGGCCTACAATGTTCAAAGATACAGAAAGTCACATCAAGAGTTGCCACACCTATCAGACTGCAGTAGATAAGGGAAGGAATCAGGCCAATCCATTACAACCAGTGATTAAATCAAGACCATTTGCACAGTGGGGCCTAGATTTCATTGGAGTCATCAATCCTCCATCTTCTGTAGGACACAAGTTCATACTAATGGTGACTGACTATTGTACAAGGTGGACTGAGGCCACATGCTACAAATTCTCCATAACTGAGGTAGTTATCAAGTTTCTTGAAGAAAACATCATCACCAGGTTTGGAGCTCCCTATTCATTGGTATGCGATAAGGGCCCTGCTTTTTCTTCTTTAAAGTTTTCTAAATGGGCATTTGAATACGGGATTGTTTTAAAGTTTTCTTCAAATTATTACCCTCAAGGTAATGGATTAGCTGAGTCTATGAACAAGATTTTATTAGATATAATCAAGAAGCTGATTGCAAAGAGTCTTAGGGAGTGGAATACCTTGTTAAAATATGCATTATGGGTAGATAGGACCAAGTTCAAAACAGCCTTAGGCAGTGCACCTTACCATTTAGTTTATGGGACGGATCCCATACTTCCAGTAAATCTGATAATACAAATCTGGAAGTTTGCCAATGAGTATTTAGGCTTTGATAATCATAGAGAAGCCAGGATAGTACAAATGCTACAATTAGATGAGAAAAAAGGTCAAGCCATCGAAAAATTTGCCAAACACCAAGCACTAGTAAAGAGGTGGTTTGATAAGAAGGCAAGAGTCAATACATTTAGGATATCAGACTTAGTGCTGTGCTAGGATAGAGCACACAAAAAGAAAGGGAGCCATGGAAAATTTGATAAACTATGGTTAGGCCCATTGCAAGTCTCAGAAATAATAGGAGACAACACATTTAGACTCAAGACCTTAACAGGGGAAGATGTGCCATTACCAATTAATGGCCAACATTTGAAACACTACTTCCAGGCTTGAGGTAAAGGGCAGTCCATTTTTTGTGTAATATAGTGTGAGTAGTGTATAGTTTTCTTTTCTTTGCTTTGTCTTCTGTTTTCTTTTGTTGTTGTTCTTTTGTAGGTTAGTTGTTGTACAGTTTTGTTTTGTGTCTTTCTGTTTTGTTGTTTTGTTTTTGTTTTTTCTTGTACAGTCTGTTTGTTGGTTTGTTTTTGTCTCCTCAGCAGGGACCTTTGTTTTTCTTTAGAGTATTAAGGAGCAAGCCAACAACCATTGAAAATAGTATAAAATTTAGAATATTCAGGTTAACCATTTGCAATTTATGCATAACTTATTGTGACTATCATGAATGTAGAGGGTTGTTTAGCTTCTGAAATTTTGTATTCAATAATAGTGATTGAGAATTCAAGGGAAGTTTCTCACGATGACACACCTAAAATCCTTGGGTTTGTTGAACCTACCAGTGTAGATATTAGGTGAAAAATCCGAGGTCACCCTTGCTACCATTACAATTCTCAGCTTAATTTCAGCAAGTGCTCATTCCTTGCATCATAAAAGTTATAAATTACTATATCTTGTGAAATTTCTATCAGGTATCAAAATCAATAAAATAAATAAATAAATAAAAAATAAAGTAGATTATACTGAAAAATCTAGATTAAGCCATCTAAGTAACTCTACCGGGGCTATGGACGCTCACTGGCAGCGGGGCTCTACTTAGGAGAATTGTAACGATAACCTTGTCGGGGCTATAGATGCTCACTTGTAGCAAGGCTCTATCCGGTCGGCTATGAGGGAATATCCTCAACTACATAGGCTAATATCAATCACTGGTTTGTTCAACCGATCTTCAAGATGAGGATAATTAATCATGTGCACACACTTAGACCGAAAATGAAAATTCATGTATCCTTATTGAATACCTTAGGTCTCAAGTTGAATAATAATTTACAGGAAAGATAGTTGGAAATTATACATTTATTTCATCTAATTTTCTTGAAAACTTTGAATTTAATTGTTTTGTTTGGTTGCTAATTGTTGTGATGTTCACAACACGCCCCATTTTATTCCTTAGCAAAATGAGGACCCCTGCTGTGGCTGTTGCTTTTGCTTGTGTGTGTTTTGTTTTGCTTGGTAGTAAAGGGAAAAGAGAGTTGAAAATTGCAAACTTTGATAAAAAATAAAGAAAAAATGCATTTTTAGTACCAGTGCATGATATGGTTGGATTCCTTATGAAAAATGAGTTAGGGTTGCTTTTTGAACTATCTTAAAATTTGCCATATTTTGCAAGTTATGATCATTTTGGTAAAATGTACATTCAAGTTTGTATATTGCTTTGCATATACAAAGTCCTTTGTATGTGCAAAGTCTTTTTATACTTAGTCGCTTTTTGCAGTTGGGTTCATATACAAGGCCGCTTGTACGTCTTTTTCCTTGTATGCATTTTAATAAAGGTTTATGCATACATACAAGATGGACCTGAAATGGTTTAGAGTTAAATGAATGAGGGTTTGAATTCCATTGTATGTACCTTTTGTTTGTATGTTTGGTAGGTCGCAACATACAAGCAAATATACAAGAGCCACATACAAGCTGTGGACTTTAAAAAGTTATTGAATGGAGTTAATTCATTGTACATTTCGGGCTTGTATATTTATGCATACATTTGGAACATACAACATCCATATACAATGCGGACTCAACAGACTTATTAAAATAAATTAAGTCGTTGTATATTCGGTGCTTGTATGTTTTGAGATACAAGCGGAACATACATTGCACGCATACAAGCTGGAACCCAAAAGAGGTTGGAATCCGATTAATACTTTGTATCGCATCCAACTTGTATATCGGAGGATACATACAAATGAAATATACAAGGGGTGGACTTGAAGTGAATATGAAATAACGAGAAGTCCTTGTATATTTCACGCCTTGCATATTATTACATTGCAAGGAGTATACAGGGTGGATCTCAACAAAGGATTAAGTTTGGTTAAATGCTTGTATCATGTCCGAATTGAATATCTAAAAGATACACTGCATTTATACATCGAGCGGAATTGAAAAATCATAAAATAGAGTTAAATGCTTGTATATTTTGGCGTTTGTATATTGTGATATACAAACCAATATACGTTGCATACATACAAGTCGGATTCGAAATAAAAGTCCATAATAGAAAAATCATTGTATGTATCTGACTTGTATATTATCAAACATACATTGCGACATGCAAGCCACGGAATCGAAGGCAAATTTAAATCTGATTGAGACGTTGTATCATGTCTGGCTTGTATAGCGGAAATACAAAGATTTAAACGAGAGATGAGCGGGAGCACGAAGCGATTGAAATTTGAAGGCCGATTTGGGGTCTGAAGCGCATGTTTCTGGTCAACGATGGTTGACCTGACTAGTTTAAACATTAAATATACGTTTTTGACCCGCATTTTTTACGGATTTGGGGCCTGATTTCTGCATTCACACGGTCATGACTAGATTTGGCAGCTATTTTTCTTCCTGCATGTTTATTAAATGATGATACTTATTGCTTATCCGTTTTTGCAGGTTTGCAGTTGAGGAAAGAGCTAGAACTTGATGACGATGGCATCATAGAGAGGAGATCCGATCTTAGGAGCAGAGGAAGATAAGGATGAAGGGCGAGGAAGTCAAAGGCCTTCATTGATGAAGACAAAATGCAGCTGAAAACATTATTGCAGCAAACCACAGAAGTTAATATTAAGCTGCTAGGGTTTCCAGAAGGGCATATTTCACCTAGATTTGATGTGTACTCAGAGATATTTATGGGGATTTGTTCTCCAGCATTTATTGTTGTAACCAGAGGTTTGAACCATTGCTTAACCAAGGGTTTTGAGTTGTATTGAGGATAGTGGAAATCTATATATTGTGCCTCTATACACTGTAATAAGGTTACACAGGGATTTTTAGAGGATAGCCAGCACTTGTAACTAGTTTTAGCATTTAGAATAGAGGGACCTTTTACTTTAGAAGTAGAAGAAGGAGGTCACCTGTGTCTGCAACAAGGAGCGTGTGGAACATCCTGCCTCCTTGTTGTATCTGTAAAGCTTGTAAGTTTTCTGTAATTTGGTCAATGAAGCTAAGAGTCATTCAGACATTGTAAATCTTATGTGACTATCTATTTCTAATACAATTGAATCTAGAATTTTGCATCTATCTTCTGAGTGTTTTCTTGCTCTTCATTGTGTTTGAAACATTTTCTCTTAGAGCTTGCAATCTTAAGTGTATGTTTGTGAAAATGCTCAGAACTTACACTTAAGGTTTTTTGTCTGTGGATTTCATCAAATTGTTGTATAATTTACAAAGTGCATAACAGAACAATTAGGTCCTTTAGTAGAATGAATGATGTTTAGATTAGATATTTCTAACTTTTCCCAACCCATCTAAAAATACTTAGCTTAAAATGTAGAAATTTGAAGGAAATTTGTCTCATATTTGAAAAGAGCATGCATAACAGAGTTTGAAAATAGACAATTTTCATAATATTTAAGAGAGGAAAGCTTGCTATAATTTAAAATCATTTAAAGCTTTGCAATACAGTATAAGTTTATGCAAAAGGGATGAACAACATATTGATATTTATGATCTTTTGCATAGTTTGAGTCCAGTAAACCAACAAGAAACCCTAAACTACATAAGGCCCCTTGAACATTACAGCTTCACATTGACCAACTGAATTTGCCCAATAGGTCAAGACCTGACCATATTAAACTTGGGATTAAGTGAATCTTAACTGATTCCTTCATATCTTTCAAGTCAGTTTTGGTTCATTTTATGTGAATTTTAACTAATTGTTATGACTGCATTAAAACAATCATCAACAGTAGTGCCTCCACATTTGTAGTGCGTGAACAATGGCAGCCAACTCAAGATCATGAGGTGCATAATTTAACTCATGTTGTTTTAGGTTTTTGGATTCATATGCCACCACTTTTTTGTTATGTGTCAACACTCCTCCCACACCTTCACCAGAAGCATCTGTTATCATTGTGAAATGACCATTTGGATCAGGTATGGTCAGAATAGGTGTTGTCATGAGTTTTTCCTTTAAGAGCTGGAAAGCTTGCTCACATCTATCTGTCTAATCAAACTTCTTATCCTTCTTCTATAACGAGGTTATGTGTGCTGCAATTGTCAAGAATCCTTCTATAAATTTCCTATAATATCTAGCTAGCCCCATAAAGCTTCTAACCTTAGTTACATTTTGTGGTGCAGGCCATTCCATTATTTCTTTGATCTTTTCTAGATCTACCGCTATCCCATCTGCTGAAATTACGTGGCCAAGATAGTGCACTTTACTCTGGTAGAACATGCATTTAGATAACTTGCCAAAAATTTTATGCTCTCTCAAGTGTTGTAAAACTATCCTCAAGTATCTTTCATGCTCGTCTACTAACTTAGAATAAATCAGAATGTCATATAAGAAGACCAACACAAATTCGTCCAAACAATCCCTGAACACACTATTCATCAAGTTCATAAACATTGCTTGTGCATTAGTTAACCCGAATGGTACTACTGTGAACTCGTAGTGACCATATCATGTTTTGAATGTTGTCTTAGAGATATCCTCTATTGATAACTGAGAGGGGGGGGTGAATCAGTTATCCTAATTATTTCTTCTTTTGAACTTTCTTATTAATCAAAGCAGCATTGAATCAAATAAACAAACATTACCATGAAATAAGAAACACATGACACAGTATTTTTGACGTGGAAACCCGGTTAAGGGAGAAAACCACGGGGTGATTAACCCAAAGATTATTCTCTGTTAAAAGAATAAGGAATTACAAAATGGTACTTGCCAATTAGGGCTCATTGCCTGAGCACACTGCTCACAAAGAGGCACACTGCCTACAAGGAGACACACTGTCTACAAAAGAATGTTATACAATACTTGAACTGATTGGAAGCATCTACATATGCTGGAGTTCAGTTCTAGTTAGGCTCAGTATACTGATCTGCTGCACTTCATCTTTCCTCTGTTCTTTATTCTGCTATCTTTTCACATACCAGATCTTTCTTACTGCTTCTGCTCTTCTCTATATTTATTCGCATACACCTTCACATCATCACACTTTTCACAACTAAAATCCATCCTTTATATATATCCGCACTAGTGATTTCATTATCTTTCTAGTCGGCACCCGGAATAATCTATCTTCTCACAAGCTCTGTTCTGTCGGCTGAATCCTTGCATATCAAGTAATGCGGATCAAGCATATACTTGTAGATATCATTAATCATGTCGGCCAAACATGATTCATGCCTTCACAACCTTTACCATCAACAGTAACACATCCAAAAAATAGTCTAATACTCTGTCAGTCAGTTCTTCCTCTGTTCTCACTGTCTCTCAGGAATCCGGTACTCAACTATTCATATCTTTTTCTTTGTTCATCACCGGAGGCTAAATCCTTGGAATATACTACTCAAGGTAGTCCTCTTGACTTCCCCAAATCCGCACTGCACCAAGACACTTCCTCTGAGAGATCCGGACCAATCTGTCGGACCTTGCCACATGCACTGTTCTTGTTCACCGGACCACAACAATCTTCATTCTAACTTCCGGTAGAGACACACCATGACTTGCGGATATGTGGGATGACCTTTGTTGCCATCAATGACAACAACCATGAATCCATATAGTGTCTCTTGCCAACAATCTCCCCCTTTGGCATTGATGGCAACACTTAGTGAAAAATGACTAAGTGTTTACACTATGCTCCCCCTTGGCTGATGCTCTATCTTTATATACAATTTCTGGAACTCCCCCTTAGTTGGATTCCTCATTTTTCACTGCTCCTCACTCCCCCTTTGACATCAATGGCAAAGGGTAGGGTCCGCACACCAAAATTTTCAAAAAGTTTCTATACATAGCCGCATATTTACATACTCACAGATACTGAAGAATGTCTGCAAAAGATGTCTTCAGTTGGATCAGTTCTATAGCCCAACTTTGCTTCATTCTATCCAAAATTGAAATGTGACCACTCAACAAAAATGCAAATGCATCTGCCCTTTTTAGATCTTTTGGATCACTTGTCTGGGCTGTGATTTGAGCTTCTGCTATGGCCTCATGCATGGCCTCTAGCTTAGGGACAATTAACCCCCTAAGCTCACTTAACCTGCTTATTCTATTTTTCCTTTCCTTCTCCAATTTCTTGATTTCACTCAAGACTGCAATAGTCTGACATTCTTGATTTGTTATAGAGGAAGAAAGAGGACTAAAACTTTGAGACAAGCTGAGTAGTGTGTCCTCTTGCTCTTTTATTTTCTTCTCAATGTCCACTGTTACCTTGGACCAGGAGATACAAAATTTGTATATTTCACCGCCATCCTTAAGAGCATTTTCTAAGCTCTTTATCCCAATGTTCATGTTTCTCCTATCATTAATGATCAAACCCTGAACCTCAGAGAACCTTTTATCCAAAAACTCCTTCCGGACCTTTTCTTCGGCTGATTTTTCTAGAGATTCAAAATGTGTATTAACACTGCTGACTAAGGTTTTGAGATTACCGGAAGAGGAGGCTGTGGGATCCTTCTGAAAAGATGGCATGATCTTTTCCAGCACTCCAGATGCTACCTCCATAAGCTCACAGTCTTCCATGTGAGATTTCAGTAGTTTCTCTTTGACTTTCTCATTTGCAAATGAGGCTATTTTCATTGTTTGTACCAGTGACAAAGAGTCAAAATCTAATGGTCCTTTTAGCAGGTCCGGTTCATCAATTTCTATAGTGGCTTTTGTCAAGAATTCTTGAATAGTTTGTGCAGTGTCTCTTGCCGGAGACAGATGTTTCTTCTCTTCTGCAGTTTTGTCCTTTGGAATCTTTTCTCCTTCCTTACTCTTACCACTTTCAGTTGTGGTTTTCTCTGTTGGGGTCTTCTCTTTCTCTGCATCCTTGGTGCTGTCAACCTCTTTTTCTTTAACTGCTGCTTCTTTCTCCTGTAGTTTCTCTTCTTCTTGGGATCCAGAGACTAGGGCAAACCAGAGGAGAGATGTTAGTTTGTTCAAGGGCCACTTCTTCCAGAGTAGATGATTCCAAGTCCACAGCTGTTTCTGCACCTAAGTCCTCTACAACAGGAAGATTAAACCTTTTGAAGGTTTTCTGGAGAATCTCTTCAGTGTCCTTGGCTACCTTGTCGGTCTCACCAAGCATAAGCTGATTCATCCTTGCTTTGCTCCTGAATTCATCCTTGCAGTCTTTGAATACCATGTTCATTGTTTTGTGATCAATTGAAGGATATAGCTGAATAGCTATTTGTTCCCTGATCTCAAGGTCTTTTGCCATGGCATTGTTCTTTCTTATCTCTAATTCCATCTCTAGGCTCTTTGGGATTTCAGAGATAATCTCAATAAAAGCTTTATTGTAGATGTTCAAGTACCTTATTATAGCTTCTTGCAGGATCTTTTGATCTGCCTCATTGTAGTCATCATAGAATTCAGCCACCGGTTGAAGGTTCCCATCCATAGTAACTGATTTGACTACACTGTCTAGAGACAGAGTGGGCTTTTCAGCAAATTCCTCTGCCATTTCTTCCTTGTCTTGGCCTGTGGAGGGTTTCCCGAATCCTTTCTTCTTCTGCTTCTTTATTTCTTTTACTCCCTCATCTGACTCAGTTTCCTCTTCATCCTTTTGGCTTACATAAGCCCTTGTGGCTTTTGTCTTAGATCTTTTACCGGATGCCTGGACTTCCGGTTTTGAACTTTTGGTTGTGGGAGGTGCAGATCTTTTTGATGATCTGGTCCGGGTGGAAGTTTCAACCGGAACACTTTCTTTACTTTTCTTTTCTTCCTCAGCCTTTCTCCTCTTTTCCCGGCTGGCATCAAGTGCCTCTTTTGAGATGCCTAGGCCTTGAGCAATATGCTCTACTTCTTTTCTCACCTTCCTCTTTATTTCAGGTTCCCTGAGTTCTACATGTATCTTTACACTCAGCTCCTCAAAGGTTCCAAACCTTTCTGCCTTTGGATCTTTGGGCTGACTTAGCATGTGTTGAACATGCAGCTCCACTATTTGTTCATCCACTTCATACCCCATGGGCATGATCCAGACAGTCCTTAGCTCCACTGCCTCCATTAGGCACTGATCAGTGTCCACCATAAAGCACACTAAGTCTTTGTATTTTTCAACAAGAGACTAGGGAATTCTTTCTCTTGCTTGCATCATGCTTTGGAAGTCTTTGAAGTATCCCCATAGGGCTGTATTTCTTGTTTTGGCATCCCCAAGCCCATGTAGATAGTCTCTTATTTGGACTGCAACAGGTTTGTCATTCTGCCATGCCCATCCACTTGATGCGGGCAGCTCATTCATGAAGTAGAAGAATAGACATAATATAAGAGTACCATACTTAAAGGAATTCTTCTTGTCCTTCTTGATTTTCTGTATTTTTTCCATTAATTGGCTTAAGAGCAGTTCGCAGAGATCATATTCTGCATTCTTCCTTAGCATTTCATAGGCAGTATACACTGTAGTTCTGGATACAGAATTCTCCCTGCTGGCGTGATAGATCTTGTATCCTATTATCATGGATGCATACTTGATATCCGGATCTGAAATATCTTCAACAGTCATTGCCCTCTTATCAAATTTTGATCCGGTGGCCTCAGTTACAATGTTGTTCTTGACAGATTTGAGGATAGGTATCCCTCCGGAAGAGTATAGACCAGTTACTGCCCTGATTGCCTCTTTTTTGATTTTGTAAGGTCTATCCAGCCATAGGAAGTTGTCATGCATTCTGCTCAATACATATCGGACCCATTCTTCTTCTTCAAAGCAGGGGAAATGAATGAATTGATCAAACTGTTTCTTCTGGATACCCTTGTACTCTGGTTTAAGCTCAAAAGCATTGTCTATCAGTTGTTTGTGATAGAGATCTCTCAATTTGAATTCCCCGAATTCCTCAATGCTTGCATGTATGTAAACCCTAATGTCTTCTGTGTGTAAAACTCCATGAGGAACACTGGAAAATGCTCCTAAGGGATCTACCTCCAATGACTTGTATGGATGTTTCTTAAATTCAGGTCAGGGCCTATCTGAGATTTTTACTATATTTGGAGTAGCCATTTCTTCAAAAGATTTGTAGCAAGCTATCAAAAGTGGAAAATACCTTTTGCATCTTCGGTTGCACGGAGTGGCTGGATTGATTTCTGTATGTAATGATTTCGGCAGGAGATCTTTGGTGAACTTGATGAGTTTTGTTGCAGAGCTCCGCTTTTCGCTTCTTCTTGGATGTGGAATGATCAAGTGATTGTTGAGAAATCCCTTATATCATTTCGCAAACCCTAATATCTATTTGCAATAAATGCTCCACCTATATTATTCCAGTTTGCCTTATCCGGATAGCTTGGAGTATCCCGGATCAGTTCTGATCTATGAACATCATGCGGATCTTTCAATCATGAATAAATCGAGATGACACATTATAAGAACATCCCAAACATTCTGTCCAGTCCGCAGAGCAAAATAATGTACTTCCAGATCTCTCCGGATCCTTTTGTAGTCCTCTGTCATTCCGGAGCATCTCCTGGAATAGGTCTTACTTGATCGATCACAACTTCTTTGCATCTTCATGCGGACCTCTGAAATCTTGTCTGGATCATCTTAGGACTTATATCTTCAAACCCTTTACTCCGCATCTTGTATCACATCCAGTACCACTTGATTGGCTGGGGGAACAGGATTTTCTTTGAGTCTCCCCCTGAGCCAGAGCTCACTTTTTAATTTCCGGAAGAAATATCAGCACCAGAGTCTGGTGCGGATCCAACCTCTACATTCTCTAAACTTTTCTTCATCCAAATCTTGTTCATCTGATTCCTAACTTCATCCACATTCATCTTTTGTTTACCCTTGTCTTGATTCTGATTATATACCGGACCTCTTTTGTCCTGATTCTTGCTTCTGTAGACTTTTGCATTATGACCGGACCTATTACAGATTTGGCAAATAACATTTCTTTGCATATTTGACTGATAACCTCTTGATATGCATTTATTAGCCATATGACCTACTCTATTGCATGCAAAGCATCTACCATTGAATGATTTGTTTATTTGCATATTTCTGCATTCATGAGACTTGTGTCCATACCTTTTGCAGTTAAAGCACTGTCTGGAGAAGGATGAATTAGTCTGATTCATTCTCTTTCTGCACTGATTAGCTTTGTGACCAAAGTGATTGCAGCTGTGGCAGTATCCATTGAAGGATGGATATCTTTGAGCATTGGGCTGCCTTACCGGAGGTCTTCTAGGCCTATTCCTTGGATTTTTTGATCCAAAATTCTTTTGACCGGATCCGGAGCTTTCTCCTTTCTCATATCCCAAACCATACTTGTCATCTGTCCTCTTTTGACTTCCAAGAAGTACTTCAAGTTGGGCAGAACTTATCTTGAATTTTTCTTTATATTCATTTGCTGTTTGAAGATCTCTTTTGAGAGAGACAATTTGATCCTCAAGTTTTTCTTCATTATCTTTGGCATCTTCAAGATCAGATTCAAGATGTCTGATAATCCTGTCCATCTGGTGGCATTCTTCTGATTTCTCTTTAAGAGATTGTCTTAGATTGTCTTCAGTTTTTCTTTTTTCTTCAATCTCTTGAGTAAACTTTATAGTTCCTGATTCCATTTCATGTCTTAACATAATGACTTCTTTTGATAACTTTTCACATAACTTGGTTTTCTCAGTCAATTCTTCATCTGTATTGCTTTCTTCACTTTGTCTTGCCAATTGTTGGAGCAGCTCCTTTCTCTTTTTCATAGAGAGACTTAATTTGTCTTTTAGTTCTCTCATGAATTCATCAGCCTGTTTGAGTCTTTCCTTTAATTCATTGACTTCAGAATTTGACAGTTCAAGATCCTCAAGGGCAGTCTTGAGTTGCTCCCTTAAACCATATGCATCCATTTGAACTCCCAGATCTTCCTCAAGCTGTTAGGCTCTATTAGGAGGAACTTGGCTCTGATACCAATTGTTGATAACTGAGAGGGGGGGTGAATCAGTTATCCTAATTATTTCTTCTTTTGAACTTTCTTATTAATCAAAGCAGCATTGAATCAAACAAACAAACATTACCATGAAATAAGAAACACATGACACAGTATTTTTGACGTGGAAACCTGGTTAAGGGAGAAAACCACAGGGTGATTAACCCAAAGATTATTCTCTGTTAAAAGAATAAGGAATTACAAAATGGTACTTGCCAATTAGGGCTCACTGCCCGAGCACACTGCTCACAAAGAGGCACACTGCCTACAAGGAGACACATTGTCTACAAAAGAATGTTATACAATACTTGAACTGATTGGAAGCATCTACATATGCTGGAGTTCAGTTCCGGTTAGGCTCAGTATACTGATCTGCTGCACTTCATCTTTCCTCTGTTCTTTATTCTGCTATCTTTTCACATACCGGATCTTTCTTACTGCTTCTGCTCTGCTCTATATTTATTCGCATACACCTTCACATCATCACACTTTTCACAACTAAAATCCATCCTTTATATATATCCGCACTAGTGATTTCATTATCTTTCTAGTCGGCACCCGGAATAATCTATCTTCTCACAAGCTCTATTCTGTCGGCTGAATCCTTGCATATCAAGTAATGTGGATCAAGCATATACTTGTAGATATCATTAATCATGTCGGCCAAACATGATTCATGCCTTCACAACCTTTACCATCAACAGTAACACATCCAGAAAATAGTCTGATACTCTGTCAGTCAGTTCTTCCTCTGTTCTCACTGTCTCTCAGGAATCCGGTACTCAACTATTCATATCTTTTTTTTTGTTCATCACCGGAGGCTAAATCCTTGGAATATACTACTCAAGGTAGTCCTCTTGACTTCCCCAAATCCGCACTACACCAAGACACTTCCTCTGAGAGATACGGACCAATCTGTCGGACCTTGCCACATGCACTGTTCTTGTTCACCGGACCACAACAATCTTCATTCTGACTTTCGGTAGAGACACACCATGACTTGCGGATATGTGGGATGACCTTTGTTGCCATCAATGACAACAACCATGAATCCATATAGTGTCTCTTGCCAACATCCTCATCCTTGGGAGTGGATATTTGTTCTTTATGGTTGCCTTGTTGAGCATCCTATAATTAATGCACAACTGCAATGTTCCATCCTTCTTCTTTACGAAGATGACTAGTGCGCCCCAAGGTGACACACTAGGTCTGATAAACCCTTGTTTCAACAATTCTTCTAATTATGCCTTAAGCTCATGCAGTTCTATTATTGTTATTTTATAGGGTGCCTTAGACTGTGGTTCTATTCCTGTCACTAGATCTATAGAGAAATCAAACTCCCTTTTTGGTGGTAGTTTTGTCAATTCATCAAGGAATACATCTTGGAACTCTCTAAGGATAGGATACTTATCAAAGGATGGTTCCTGATTATCTAGATCTCTTATTTTGACTACATAAATTGAACAACCCTTTCTCTTATCTTTCTTTAATTGCATGGCTGAAATTTGTCTTAGCTAAAGGGGTGTTCTAGAACCAAGAATCTCTAACTGATTCCCAAAGTCATCAAGGTATTTCACTACCTTCTCTTCACAATCTACTAAGGACTTATGTTCAGATAGCCAATTGATTCTAAGAATCACATCATAAGATCCTAGAGGTGCAACATAAAGGTTGTCTTGCGTTTGGAAGGTCAAAAGATCTAATTCACTGCATACTAGACATGAACTACTCTTTTCTCTACATTGTTACCATACTGCACCATCCAAGAATTTTCCATGTGCCCCAATTTTATAGATTACTTAGCTACAATCTTAGGATCAAAAAAACATTCTATAGCTCTGGTATCAATTAAAATAGAAACTGGAAGGCCAAAGAGCTTACTGGATAACTGAATGGGTGTTGCTTGAAAATCTCCTTGACAATGATCTATAGCCTCATGAATTTGGTGTTGAGGAGCTCCTTGTTGATTCCCATCTCTCTAATTTGTTGTTCATCGAGGACACATGCTAGAATAATGTTCTCCACAATTATAGCATCCATCTTGGAGTCCTCTGTGTCTAGTTGGTAATCCCTTCTGTTATTGTTACCATTATTGCCTTGAAGTTACCTCTCTTATTATTTCCACCTTGGTTCCCATTATTATTTTCCTGATAATTATTGCATCTTTTAAAATTCCTTATCTGGTGCTTACTGTTTCCTTGATTGTTGTGATTACCTTGATTGCGACTGTCATTCTGGAACCTTTTATTTCCATACTTCACATCTCAACTCTTACGATAATTAGAAATATACTATAATTTCTACTCCTGTTTAGTTGTTTTTTCAAACACTTCATCCATGGTTAAGGGGTTATAAATATCTACCTCTGCCCCAATCTATGGCCTTAGACCCAAACTAAACTTACGTATCCTAAATCTCTCATCTAGCCAATACTGTGGCACATACTTCAACAGGTGAGAATTTCTCTCAATACTAAGTCACTGTCATACCTCCTTGAGTTAGGTTTTGGAATTCTCTCATCTTTTTATCAAAATAGAGTTGTGGTAACCACCTCTTCCTAAAGAGCTTGAGGAAGTGATCCCACATTTCTTCTCCAGGTAACAGTTTCTTTTCATCTTTTTCATTATCCCACTAGGTCGCTGCTTCCCCAGTAAGCTGGTAAGATCCCCAAATAGCTTTAGTTTCATCTAACAAGTTTCAAAGATCAAAATATTTTCCATATCAATTATCCATGCCTCTGCTCCATCACCTATAGTCTTACCAACAAACTTAGGAGGGGCAACCTTCTTGAGGTCTTTTCCCAACTCCTCAGCAAATCTGTTTCGATTGTTCGCATTTGTTTCAAGTTCTGGACCTCAAGCTTCTTCCCTATGTTCCTCATTCTGATTTCCTCTAATTCTCCTAACTTCATGTTCTAGATTTTTCATTCGAGTTCCTTGTTGAGTCAAGAGAGTAAGTATTTGATCTAGTCGGTTATTTTTTCCATCATTATTCTATCCATTGTTATTGTTTCCATCATTTTGGTTTCCTTCATTATTTCTAGCATTATTTCTAGCATTATTTCCTGCATTGGTGCCAGTATTGTTCCCTATGTTGGCTTCGTCATTGTTTCCTGTATTTAGGTCACTGCCAAATCCCAGGGTTGCTCCCCTACATCCAGAGTTTCTAGTACTCATGATGAATTATCTACAAGGAGTTTACAACTTTAGCATAACAGTCCAAAAGTCCTCGTCTAGAACCATCACTCTGATACCAAATGTAAAGTATTGAAATTCCACATTCAAACATTTAACCGAAGTAAAGCTAAATTAATATTAAGTAAAGTAAAGTAATTACAACTACATCATCATGTACATCATTTATCAATGCAAAAAGGTTTCCATACTAACATATCGATTCATAGGCCAGCATAATGTAAAAAATAAAAAATAAACTCTTAAGGTATACGAGGTGCTCTCATAGGGGATTTAGGCTACACAACAATACTAAGTTCAAACAATAGCTTTACATATCGATAACTCTCATTCAAGAAGATTCATAGTAAGTCCTTAACATTTTAATAGACATGTGGTAACAGATAAATTATGAGGAAAAGAACCTGGTTGCTGATGGTGAGGTTCCTCTAATGGAAATTTGACCCTCTGAATGTTGATGGAGCTCCTAAGATATCCTTCCTCTTTTTCCTTCTTTGAATCTCCACTCTGGTCATTTTCTGTGCTCTGTATCCTTTCTTGATTTTATCTTTTTCTTTTTATTATTTTCTTCCAACCCTAATTTTTCCTTTTGTTCCCCTACATGCGAAACTGGTATTGTTTTTAAAATAAAGTTTCCCTTTGCATGTCGTGCATGCTTTCATTTTCAAATTTAATAAAACAAGGATATAAATAAATGAAAGCTAAATATATTTATATATAAATTTTAGTATTTTAAATAATATATATATATATATTATTCTTTTAAAAGTTGACATACTAAGATTTATTTATCTAAGATAATTTCAACAATATTAAGTAATAAAACAAAAATATATTTAAATAATCTCTTTACTTTTTCATGAAAATTAGTACTCTTTGTCTATATATATAATTTCAAAGACAGACATAATAAAATTGGTGAAGAATTCATTTGCACAAAATAGGTATTTTATATTTTCCTTTGAAATAATATTTTAAGACCATATATCTATTTAGATCAAATTACAAAACTAACTTATTTATTTTGACAAAATAGGCATCAGACTTAGCTTAGAGGCAATTGCAAGATAATGACAATATCAAACAAGGAACGTTAGACAAATAGTCAACAATGCAAGAATGATTCTATGTGAGTGTGTGACACCAGACAAAACCCATCCACATGTTGTCAAATGGCTAGGTCCCCTCTACCTGACACATGTTCTTGCCTTTGACAAAACTTGCAATCAATCCCACTCATTTCCCATTGTCAATAGGTTAGTTTCAAAGAATATAGCTGAAGTGACTAAATCATAATCTCACTAAGGTATCTTCATCAAACTGATTTAAAATCCAATGTCATCAATAGAGTTCAATAGTTTTTATGCATTAATGGAAATGAACTCAATCACAAAAGTCTGAGACGTGACAAATATTGGAATTTACAAGGTTAATGGCACCTTATTCCAACATCATACACACATTAAAGTGGGGGCTAAATGTTATGGAGTAAAAAGTGGACACATGCCTTTTTACCTCCTTGTTTAGCTCCTAGGTCCTTGTGATTATATTATACATTCCAAATATTCATCTCAATGCAAAATCTCCTAGAACCAATGCAAATTGGGAAAAGGGGGCCCATATTCTACCTTTCCCCAGACCAAAAAGGTGCCTTAGGACTTAGGCACCCACGCCCAAGTCCTCCTTGATTGGTAGGGAAAATTTAAATATATGTCGGCATAAGACCTTTAAAAGTGTTTCTCTTTGTCATCTCTTTTGGTTAATTTAACGAATGTTAGCAGGAAAGCATATATAAGTGTGTTTTTGAATTCATTATGAACCTAGATAGAGATAGCCAACTTGAAGCATTAGAGCAATGAGAATTCAAAGTATTCATTATGATTCTAGAGCAGATTTGTATTGTCATTGTGTGTTGTTATAGGTTTTTAAGTTATCATCTATCTCTCTTTATGAGTTGAAGAGCATTCATCCTCCTAAGGGTTTCATCACATAGGTGATATCATTGTTGTTCATCATCATTAGATTTCATCTCATTGATTTGTGTTTAGCCTCTACCCTGTAAGGACATGCTCTCTTTATCAAACAATGGTGTTGGGAAGCTTGAATGTTATCTTGGGATTTGACTGAGGCAAGTCCCTAAACACCATAACCCCCAAACCCCTTTTCTTCTTGTATGCAGGTTACAAGTGCAAGATCTGGAAAAGTGAAGACACATGAAGACTGACTAAGGATAAAGGTTTCAGGATCTAACAGCATTTCAGAAATATTCCTCTATGCCAAACATGGGAGCTTGCAAAATAGTCCTTCTGCCTAAACAAACTTCAGATCTGGCATCAAGGTAGTCTCTGTAACATTTCTCTAGTTTGCAGCTTTTGAAGATTCTAACTTCTAGGACTTGGGCACCCCTGAAATAGTCCTCTGACATTCCACCTTTCAAGACACGGCTTCTAAGATCTTTCTGATCACTCTTGTGAAATTAGATTTTGGTTATCTATTGTACATCTCCTGTTATGATCTGATCTTTGTAAAACTAGGGTTTTGTATATCATTGACCTAGTGTTTCGTAAAAAGGCTTGATTAAATCAAATCTTTTCATGGCACTCTTGAGTACAAGTTCTATAACTAAGTCCACCTCCATTTGGTAGTCATTTGATGTAGTCTTATCCTTTAATGTTATTGTGGAAGAGGGTTTGATCTAGTGTGCATGCTAGTCTTCTTCATTCTCTCTTTCATACTTAACAACACCTAACCGAATGAATGCAAAATTGCTCTCATGTGATGCTTTATACTCAAGGATTCTTCATGTTTGGATTGGCTTCTACTTGTGAATGTTATTGAAGTTGTTTGCAGGCTTTAAAGGAAGTTTGAAGCCCTCTTCATCACTCTCCTTCATTGGTGGTTGTTCATCATCAACTAAGGTTGGACATCTTGTTGTTATTATCATCATGTATCATCATTATTTATCAAATTGTTGTAGATCTGGCCTCTACCCTACGAGGGCATGCACTCTTGGATCTTATCAATCATTGTTGTAGAGGTGGGAGCACCAACACAGGGTTTGACTGAGGCAAACTGTTAAAACAACCAACCCTTTTCCTCTTTTTGTGTGTGCAGGTAAGAAACACAGGTTTCAGAGACTGATTTCTAAAGAGGAAGCAGTGCAGATAGGTACAGGTCCAATAGAGTTGAAAGTTCTACCTAACCCTAAAAAGGGCTGAGGACACCCAAGCACCCCTGTCCTGGATAGTTCTTCTAAATTTAATAGTTCTGAATTGCTCCCCTATCTCTATTGCACTGTCAAATCTTCATGGCTTGCTTCCTATAGCTTGTATTAGACAGTTATGCATATTTTAGTAGTTTAATCATAGTCTTGGCATGCTTGTATGGCTTTGGTTGAACTTGGTTGGTCCTTCTACATATGAACACATGGGCATAATCTTTGTAGTTTGGCTCTCCTCCTTGGGTAGAAGCCATGTGTGATTTGTGGCCAATGTTTTGTAGAAGAGGGATGAACTAGTTTAACTCTTTAGGCTTGTGATCTCTTTTCTACTTAACATTTTGGTGAACATGTCATTTCTTGTACCTTTTATTTTCATATCTGAGATGTTCATCACTCTAGATATGATTGGGAGTGTGTTCTTTAGTTTCTTTTTGTTGTGCCTTACACACACGTCCCATTTTGTCAAATGGAGACCCCTTTTTTTGCTTTGGCTTGGAGTCTTAGCCTTTGTTACTTATGATAATGAGAAGGTGAAATTGTGGTTAGAATGTAGGATTTGTTCATATTTGAGTATTTGGCATGTTTGAAGTAATTTGATGTCTTGCATGATTGATTTGGAGGTGTCTCGAGTAGTCTTGTGCTTAAGAAGTAGCCATTTGTTGCCTTCTGCATTGAAATTGGTTTTTACTGCATTCTGCTCCAAAATCTTATATCACTGGATATTATCCTTGAAATTGCTACTGCAGGATGTATCATGTGAAAATTCCTAGTTTCTAGGTCTTAGAGTTGCAAAATCATGTCAAATTCCACAAGATTTTTCTAAGGGGTTCACATACTTTCATTTTGACGCATGGTTCTAAAGCCCTGATTTGGCTAAGTCTGAAACCCTGAAAACCCTGAAAATGGCTAAGTCTGAAATCTAGTGGAACCTCAAAAATCTCAAATCTACATATCAAATCCTATGGATCTGGAACCTATCTCAAACATCCTGATAGTATATTTCAAAATATTTAAAGTATAGGAAATTTACTTAAATATATTTTGAAATATACTGTCACCCTGGGGCTTTCCAAAAACTAGCACTAAAAATGCCTTTGATTGACTTTGCGCCAAAATTGATCGCTACCAACTTTTGCACTAAAAACATCTCTCACTGACTTCGGTGCTAAATTCACCTCCAACCAACTTCCCTCCAAGCTACCACTAAGTCAGTCAAACCCAAAAGTCGCACTAAGTTAGTTGGACCTCAGATTAGCGCTAGTGCTAAAACAGGTACCCTTCGACTTGCGCTAAATTCAATCCCGACTGACTTTTAGTTCATGACATCCAAAAGTAGCGCTAAAACATTTTGCACCAAAAATATACCTCTCTAACCTATGCTAAAAACCACCTATTGGCAAGAGACAATGCTCTGGTATTGACTTGTATGTTGTCATTGATGGCAACAAGGCTCAGAGATCTTATCACCATGATAGGAAGAGTTATCTTTGGAAGAACATATTGGATTCCAAGTCTGGTTGACAAAAAATGGCTAAGTATGGAAAGTATTCTTAGTAGAGGACAGTAAGTTGGACAGTATGCCTCCATAGATGATAATCTGATAATGCAGTTTAGGTATGATGTTTTTAGTTATTTGATAGTGTTATGCTTTAGAGGTTAAGTCCTAACCTCCTTCAGAAGTCACCTTGAATAAATGTCTAAGTCCAGGTAAGAAAAGGTATAGTAGGAACAATGAACAGGGTATAGTGTAGCGGTCCGCATTCCTTCTCAAGTGAGTATTTTGTTATGCGGTTTTGAGGTATTATAAACATTTATATCAAGTATCTAATTCCAAAGTTTGGAAATCTGAAGTCCACCGGAAAGATAGTTGTAAGATGCTAAGTATCTGCATAGTGTTTGACAGAGTTTGACAGAGACAAAGTCTAAGTTCTGATGGTCTACAACTCTTCACAAGATGATATCATGTCTTGTGGTTCTAAGGGTAAGATTTGGAATGTGTAAAGAGTCCTTGATACGATTTTGGAAGTGTTTTGTGATCCATAGTAGAAGTTCTAAGTCAACAAATGAACCTATTAAGCATGCTCTTGAGGAACAGGCCAGCTGGTGAGATAAACCATGATGTGGAGAAAGGATAGTGCATGAAAGATCTATTCAAGTAATTGACTGATTAGACCTGACCTATATGAATATCCTTGGGCAAAGATTTGGGTCCGCGTGACGCATAGTGCATTGGATTGAGCCGACAAGGTACATCTTTCTATGTACATGTTTCACTTCTTGGATGCCAACCTGACTATGGATCAAATCATGATGTGGATATATAAGAGTGGTGAATTTTGATTGAGTGATTGTGTGTGGGGTGTGGAAGAAGATGTGAATATGTGAATAATAGAGCAGTGACACAGATCAGTAAGAATGAAGACTTGGGATTCAGAATTTAGCTATTAAATGACTGCACCTGGCATAGTGGTAGATGCCTAAGTAGTATTCAATTTTCATATGCAATATGATTAGAAGAAAGCTTTCATAATCAAGGTAGTGAGCCTTCAACAGGGTTTAACATCCCTTATTGTAATCTTGCTAGGTTTAGGGTTGAGGCAGTGAGCCTGCTAGACCTAGTTGTACTTCATGGCAGTGAGCCAACATGTTCTAGGCCCGTGGAGTGACCAAGCCTGAACATTATTTTTGTAAAGATTGAAATATATATTTGAGATCTAATCCTCTCCATGGTTTTTCCCTTCTTGGGTTTTCCACGTAAAAATCTTTGTGTTCGTGTGTCATGTTTTCATGGTTGTTGTTCATATGCATATTGTGTTTTTGTTTAATTAATTTTGGGAAACAACTAAAAGTTAAAGTGCATAAAAAGATTTTTAGAACACTAATTCACCCCCCCCTCTCAGTGTTCTTAAAAATCAACACCACATTCACTAACTTTTAACCAGTGACCCCCAAAATCAGCGCCAGGTCAGTGACCCCCAAAATTAGCTCATTTTTGACATTTTGGCCTAAAAATTAGGTTTTTCAAGGTGCAAATTGGATTTTATTGGTGGATTTGGATTGCAAATCTGTTTTCACATCATGATAGACATTTTTAGCATGTTTGTGTGGATTTTGAGCATGTTTGGCATCAATTAATGCCATTGCACCTGAAAAGTCAGTTACCCCCAAAAATCTCACTTTTTGTAAAAAAAAAGGCTATAAAAACATAAATAAAAGTCCCCAAATGGATCCTAATGACTACAAAAACCTCCCCTATCATCATATTGGCCAAATGGGTACTTGAAAATGGTACAAAATGTAGAAAATCATGTGAAAATCATTATATTTAAGAGGTTGTTCATAGAGAAAGTGGCATTGACAATAAGTTGTCCTAGACTAATCTGTGGTTGCAAATGGACATATTTTGATTCAAAATGATGGGAGATGACTTTTTATGATGAAATTGATGCTTGGCCTTGTTTATTATAGGTCTAAGAGGACAAAGGAGCCAACTGGAGCCGTCTTGGGAGGATAAACATACAAAGGTACCCTACTGACCTAGAAATGCAGAATCGACATTCTATCAACCAAATCGTTGCTGCACATGTAGAAGGAAGTCAATATGATGTCCAAGATGATGGAGATAGGCCTCAAGAGCTGGAAGACATTGAAGATCATGCCTATTTCATGGTAGTTCATGCAAATCCAGTCCAATGTCCAAGACATGTTCACACTTGTTCATAGTTGTCCCAGTAGTCTAGTCATCAAGAATTAGTCCAGTAGGCATCCAATTGGATATACCTTCACTAAAATGTGCCACATACACCTCTTGATTCATTCAGCACTTGGAATCCCATGAATCCACATCAGCTCATATTTTCAAGTGTCATGTGACTCTATTTTGGCTTTATTAGGCCTTAAAATTGACATTTTTATCATACACAACCAAATGGGTATCCATTTTGTCCAGATTCAATGTATTTGTAAGTTGTATTTTGTCTTGTTTCCTAAAGGACAAATGCAAATCTAAAAATGTAAAAAAATGATGTATCTCATTAAATGCCATGTAATCTAGACCATTGGTGTTGAGTCAATCTCCACCAACTATTGAAAAACCTAGTATGGTGCCTTGTCTATAAAAGGGCCATCATTCTCTCATTGTAACAAGTAAGTCTTGATAGTGAATTGTTGACACTCTGCTACGTTTCTAATTAATACAAAGCAAGTTGTTGTAGTTTCTTCTAGGAATTTGTCTTTTTGTGTTATCAATTTGGTTTCATGGTTCACATCTTGATCTACTAATTAGTTTAATGTGCTTTGCAATGTTAATGATTTATTGAAGGTATTTGATTAATATTCTAAGTCCATACTATTAGTTTCTTACTGACTATAAGTAGTTGTGTATAGTTAGCCCAGGCTATTATTTTGTGCTAAGTTCAATTGCATTACATTAGTTAAATCACACCAGCAATTGGGTATTTAATGAACGTATGTAATTTGAAAATATTAAGACTTCATAGAAGATGGCATCATTTCTTGTAGTTGTTGTGTGGTTACACAACATGCCCCATTTTGACTTGACAAAACAGGGACCCAACTTTTTTCTTGGCTTGGCTTGTGTTTTTTGCTTGCTGGCAGTCTAGTAAAAGTAAGTCATGTAGATGATCCTGCATAAGGGGACTGGGTAAGTCATCATGATGAGGTCAATTTTTCAAAGTTCATATTTCATGTCAATAACCTCATGGTTGGATAGAGTACAAAATTTCATGCAGGTTTGCCTTTTGGATCACCCTGATATTCTTTAGGGAACGAGAGTTATGGTGAGTCAAAGTCCTAGTCAAACCTGATATTCTGAGGGGGGGTCATATTTCTTAACATCAGTCATCTTATGAAAGATCACCCTGATCCAATTTTATCACCTGATAAATCATTTATCTGGAGATTTGGACGTCAATTTTAGGTGATAGAAGCATTTACCCGTCAAACAGCTTCATATATTTTGTGGGGGTCATATTTCAAATATCACCCTATCTTCTGAATATCACCCCATCGCAAAATATCACCCTAAAGACAATATCATGATGGCGTCATATAATCCTGATAGATAAGAAAATTGACATGACGATGACATCATCATCCTTTTTACCTCACGGAGGTATATTTCCAATAGCGACCCTTTCTACATAACATGACGATGACGTCATAGTGCAACAATGATAAACTAAGTCATTATCTTGATGACATCATCCTGATATTTCCCAATATCACCATGTCGCAAAATATCACCCTAGAGCTAATATACTTATGACGTCATCCAATCCCGATGAACAAAGAAATCAGGAAATCACCCTGACGGTGACTTCATCATCCTTTTTTCCTCGTAGAGGTGTTTTTCCAACGATCGCACTTTTAAATAACATGATGATGATGTCAGCTTATCCCATTCCACAAAGGACCCAATATGACGATGACATCATCAATCGGCTTGAACTCCGAAGGTCATCTAATTTCTAACATCCGTCATCTTTTCTAATATGACTGATCTTTCCTAACATGACGGTGACGTCATTCTGACCTGATATAAAAAGCTTGACATGACCGTGATGTCATCTTATTTGGATGGTGATATTCCTCAATATCAAGGTCATATTTCTTAACATCACCCGATTTCCTTCAGTATGACCATAACATCAGCCTTTCATATTTTAACGAAGCCCGTCCATGGTGATGACATCATCATCGTATCCCAATCTATGAAGAGAGTCATATTAGGTAATATCCCTCATATTAACTAATGTGCATACCCGGACCTGATAGTGTTATTCAATGGAATTTAGTGAACAAAAACACATGTATTGCATATGCATGATCTTATGCATGCGATAACTGAAAATGTAAGGCTTGCATATCATATGAAGGGTCACATTACCCTTGGAATACAAGAAGAGCTACTGGAAGGTGAAACTATTTGTAAAAATTCAAAGGAATTCAAAAAATTAGGAAATTTTTTATCTTCCCCTTGGCAGGGTCATAACTCCTAGCTACTGTGTCAGAATTTAAACTTTTTAGACTCATTGGAAAGATAAACTAGTTATCTAGTTTGAGTTCCTTGGTTATTAAGGCTTAACGCCTAGCAATTGACGAAGTCTTGAGGCCCTAATTTCGCTTCTAAGGCCTCCGAAAATGTAATTTACTAAGATGTAGAAAATACCAAAAATCATATTTTCGGTATTTTTATCAAAAATCACTCAAATGACGCTGGACCTAATCAGATATTGAAACTATTTTAGGGCCTGATAGCATGTTTTTCAGTCAACAATAGTCACCCGGACCCTCTTGACCACCTATGGACATTTAAATACATGAATTTTCACAGATGCTTAATATTCATAACCCGAAATATATAGGTTTACACATTCAGAGCCTGATAAAGTATAAATGTTTATTTTTCTGCTAGTTATTAAATGAAGCTGATCCTTATTTCTTGTCTGTTTATTGCAAGATGGTGGAGTTGTTTGAGGCTAAGATTAGGATGGCTGAAAATTATAGAGTTGCATGCAGAGGAGGATATTGTCAAATATGCTATTTGTTAGCTGGAGGATGGACTAGGTCAAAGATGCTGGAATATTCTATACCAGTTGTATAGTTGCCAACTAGCAGGCACGTGCTATTCATCTGGACTATTGATCTTAATAGATAAATCCTGACCATAGGTCATTTGTAACCGTTCCCTCACCTTATTCTATAAGAGGTGCAGGGATGTGATAATTGAGCATTCAGAAGCTTAATTGAAATTTGACTGTTGAAATATCAGGGCCTATTTCAAAGTTATTGTAAGCATACATATCATTGCATACTTAATGAAAGAGAAGACTGTTTGATTACAAATCATCATAAATCTTAAGTAATCAGTGTTTGAATTCTTGATACATGCTTTGATTTGCTGCGTCCCTTAGAGTGCTTATCAGTCTGTATGTGTTGTCTTTATTCCTTTTCCTTCGAAGTTAGCATCATCTGTATCTAGTTGTGGAACATCCTGGTGAAAATATGGTTTGATTTCTTCTCCTCATGACTGTATCTGATATGTATGTGGTTCAATAGCTAAGATTCACCAAATTTGAAGTATTCTTTTAATTTTCTTTGAATTTCAAAGTAATTCCCCATCATAATTACAAATAACAGACAATCAGAGGCAAATAACATGAAATATTCTGACATCTCATAGATAACTGAATATCATTAGCATATTTGAGCTAAATGCATGTACTGTTGAAAATATCATGCAAAGAATTGCAAGTAATGGTAGAAATCATGCAAATATCAACCTATAGGCACATTATTTGAGTGAATTCATAGTGCAGAGGTAAAATAATTTGGAGATTTATGCAGGGCAGATATAAAGAATAGGATATTTGGAGAAATATTGATGAACTTTATAGAAATTACTGAAGAACGTAAGGCCCCTGAATGATTAACAGCAACACACATCAACCACTAAGTAACGTCAGTAGATTATGAACTAATCAACGGAGACTTGGGATCATGAATTCTCTAAATTCATCGTATCTTTCAAGATGAGTAAAGGTTGTTGTGTAACTTTTATTCTATATTTGTTTATGACTAACATCATGATCAACAGTAGTGTTGTAGCATTCTGTTAGCTTGGCAACACAAGAAGTGGTTTAATTTCATAACATTTGTCTACCATCAGTGAGTTCTGCATTGTGAATGTCACCTAGGATCATTCTCTAAACCCTTACTCTTTTGCATTTTCTTTATAACAAATTGTTAGATTTAGGTTTTCAAGTAGCACCCATATTCTGAATCAGCTAAAAGTATCATAGGGTATTCGCATTTGCATTGTTGTTATCATCGTAAACTCTATTATCGTATGTAAGACCCCTTGTTCGCACAGCTGGTACATTCCACTGAAGTTATTCCATGCAAAGCTAAGACCTAGCTATATTATCCTTGGGGCAGTCCCATCTTGGATAGGATACCTTTTTCAAGAGGGGTGAGATACTTGTATTTCACCTACGTTGTGTGCCAAAAACACCATCAATACTTTTCATTCATACATAGTTAAAATTTTGCATAATTTCAAGCTAAGGTTTGTTTAAATCTTGCATTAATAGAATATTTTGCTAGTTGTGATCCTAGGGTTTTAGATTTAAAAAGTTGAACTTAGATCTTGTTGCATTGATTGGAGCATTTACATTTTTCTACTAGTTGTTGTTTAAAAAGCTTGCATTTGAAATTTGAAAAAAAATAGTGGCATTCTAGATTTAAAAAATGCATTGAAAATTGTGTTTTGGTGTTAGCATTGTTGGTGTTTGAATTGAATTTGATTAAAGGTATACTATTGCTTCATTTAAAAGAAAACTTAAGTCTTTATTTTGTTACATCATCAATTTCTTATATTTGGGCATTTTATGTGTTATTAAATCTTGTATTCACTTTATGAGCTATGTGACCTGGTACCCCAATTATAATACATTTGTGAGAAGTATTCAAATTATGGATTCTAATGTTAATGCACCTGAATTTGAAATTATCAATCAAGTCACACAAGTTCCTACTACACTTATCCCTGAACCATCAATTGCTCAAGAGTTCATTGACATTGATGACCTTATCGCTCATGTTCCTGAAGCCCAAATTTAAAAGTTAGACATGGAGTTGGCTAACTTTCAGCAATTTGTGAGCAAGAGACATATAGCTGAGGAGGCTATTCTTATCATTGAGAATCTTAGAGGATTGTTTCTTGTGGGACAAGGAGTAGAAGTCTTGCGTGGCCTAGCTCACATAGTGCATAAAAACATTATGTCAATAGCTAGTTTTGCTGAAATTATGAAGAATGTAACTTCTCCTAATCAAATAGGGACTCAAGTGCTAGTACCCATGCCCTCACTCCTTATGCCTACTTATTCATCTACTATTCTTACCACTACTACATAGCCAAGTAATGTTGCTACCACATGTTTTGGGTTACCTTCTGTTGGTTTTTTCTTCTGAATCAGCAGAAGGTTTGTTAGTTCCAATGCACAGGCAAATTCAGCCAACTAATATGGGAGGTTGCGTAAGCTGCCTCCCCTTCACTTCTGGTTCTGCCACACCAAGGGGGGTATCCCTATAGCTAAAGATGTAACATCAACTAGCCCAATGACAGGAAGATTTAGCTTGACAACAATAGACAGAATACTCTCATGTGTGGACCAAGATGTGCATGATACATCACAAGGTTGGCAACATTCTTGGACATATTTATCTGGTTATGGTTGAGAGTATGTAGGGGTCCTAATCCTACTCCTACAAACTAATAGGATGGAAGAATTGAAAAGATGAATTTTATGTTTTGGATGCAAGACAAGGGGTTTTGGATCATAACTACTAACCCAGAAGTAGACCAGTGCCTATCTCAGGGCAAGGAGTCAACTAGACGTATACAAGAGAATGGATTGCATTTTGGATCCAAGTTTCAAGGGGTTAGACTGATGCTTACCTTACAAACATCACCCAAGAATAAGTATTTAACTATCTCTACTTACATATATCCCAGCTAACATACACCCTTCTCCATACTTCACCTAAAACAATTTAATCCACTCCTTGAATGGAAGTTAGAGATGAAGCATGTGATACAGAGATACATACCCTAGAACCTAAGAAACCCTTAGTAGCCAGATTCAAAAGAAGGAAAAGCATGCAACACATGGAGACAAGCAGCTAAACATGTGCACAATGCATTTGTCATATTAAACAACAATGAAACTGAGAATGTCTGCAATATACATTCATGATGCAACTCATAAACTCTAAAACGAGATAGAATAGTAAGGAAATGCCCTATTTTTCATTATTCACACAAAAATACCTAGGTCTTCAACAACCTAACAAATGAGCAACACAGCCCGCTATATACAGCAAGAAGGTACTCAGCATTAATCAAAAGCAGAAGTGCAAGAAACTCCCAAAGTTCCAAGGTATGTAAGACTGAACCACTCTGAAGATCAAATCATAGGTGACAAAAGCAAAGGTCTGCAAACTAGAAGGAAAATTGCTCAAAATTCAAATGAATATTATCTGATTTCAAAGATTGAACCTAAGACAATAAATGAAGCCTGCAATGATGAAAACTGGACCAAAGCAATGGAGGAAGAATTGATGCAAATCGAGAAAAATCACACTTGGGATCTTGTTCCCAGACCTAGAAACAAGAATGTGATTGGAACCAAATGGGTCTTTCGGAACAAACTAAATGAAGTTGGTGAAGTAATCAGAAATAAAGCCAAATTGGTCTGCAAAGGCTACTCTCAAATAGAAGGAATTGATTTTGAAGAAACCTTTGCTCCGGTGGCAAGAATTGAAGCAGTCAGATTATTTCTTACATTTGCTTCCTTCAAGGATTTCAAGGTGTATCAGATGGATGTCAAATTTGCTTTCCTGAATGGTGACTTAGAAGAAGTGTACATTGAACAACCGGATGGATTTCAATTATCTGAGCATGGTGATATGGTCTGCAAATTAAAGAAGGCACTATATGGACTAAAGCAAGCCCCAAGCGCATGGTATGAAAGACTGGACAAACATCTTTTGAAGATTGGTTTCAACAAAGGTACTGCTGATAGTAACCTATATTTCAAAATTGATCATGAAAACATCTTGATTGTTGAAGTATTTATTGATGATATCATCTTTGGAGGAAGAGACAGTTTGTGTAAAACCTTTGCAAATCAAATGAAAAGTGAGTTTGAGATGTCCATGCTCAGTGAAATGAATTTCTTCTTGGGTCTGCAAATTACTCAGACAAAGAAAGGAATCTTTATTTCTCAGACCAAATATGTGAAAGAATTATTGAAGAAATTTGGAATGGAAGATTCAAAGCCAATGAACACTCCCATGGCAACCGGATGTAAGTTGAGCAAAGATGATGACTCCCCTAAGATAGATCAGACAAAGTATAGATCAATGATTGGAGGATTATTGTATCTCACTCAAACTAGACCAAACATAATGCAGGCTATTGGTCTTGTGGTGAGATTCCAGGCTGATCCCAGAGAATCCCATTTCATGGAAATCAAAAGGATTTTTAGGTACCTAAAAGGAATAGTTGAGTATGGTCTATGGTATCCTAGAGATCATAATTTTTCTCTTCATACATATAAAGATGCAGATTGGGCAGGAGATGTGGATGACAGGAAGAGTACCAGTGGTAGAGCATTCTTTTTGGGGAAAAGATTGGTTTCTTGGCTAAGCAAGAAACAAAAGGCAATATCCCTGTCTACAACTGAATCAGAATACATTGCAGCAGTAGGTAGTTGCACTCAAGTTTTGTGGATGAAGCAGATGCTAAGAGATATTAAAGTTGAATATGAGAAGCCTATCACAATTTTCTATGATAATTCAAGTGCAATAAATATTTCTAAGAATCCGGTGTTGCATTCTAAGACTAAGCATATATCTATGAAGTTTCACTTTCTGAGAGAGCAAGTGAACAAGGATGAAGTCAGATTGGAGTATGTGCCCTCCAAGGATCAGATTGCAAATATTTTTACTAAACCTCTTCCAAAGGACTCTTTTGAGTATCTCAGGGAGAAGTTAGGGGTTATTGCCCCTCCGGTGATGAACTAGGATGCACTGATGTGCATCAATCCGGTGGATATCACAATCATATCTTGTGATCTGGATTGATGATAAGGGAGCTGCTACTTAGGGGGAGCATTTGGTCTGTTATGAAGTAATGGAGTTACAAGTATGAGCCCTTTGCCATTGATGTCAAAGGGGGAGAGAAGACATGTGAAAAACAAGTGGTTTTTGATCAAAGGGGGAGCAATGAAGGAAGAGAAGACATGTGAATAGTTGTTGTTGTTAGGGAGAGTTGTGACAGCAAGGAGAATTTCTTGTCTTGATGGTTTTTCACATCATATGTTGCCATCAATGACAAAGGGGGAGATTGTTGCAAGTATGGGCCCAACCGGTGCTGTCATTGATGTCAACATACTCATGTTACATTAATAAGGAGGATTAGATTAGCTGTGTGCTGAGGATATTGAGAAAATTAGTCTCAATCAAGAATAGTGAAGAACAGTGATGACAAGAAGGTAAAAGTCCTCAATAGTTTGAGGATCAGAGAATGCAGTTTAAAGGGTTTATAGATATAAGTCTTGAGATGCTCCAGTTATGTTTTCAGAGGTTTGTATGAAGATCTGAAGAAGTTATGGTTGCTCAAGTAGAACTGGTTCCGGTAGGTGTTCAGAGGTGATAGAATGCCTCAGATAGGTCCGGTGAGATCTAGAATTTCATTATCCCGTTCTATGGATTTGAGGGAGTGTTGAGGACGTTCCTGTGAAGTATCAACTAGATTGATTAGTGGGTTGAAGGTTTAGAAGAGCCTATTCATTTGTGACAATGATGACAGACTGTGTTCTTGAAGCTCCGGATAAAGGAGAGAAGAATTCTAGTAGGATGATGAAGTGCGGATGTTCTTGGTGATTCAGGGAAGGTTATGATGATTGCTGGATCATGTCCAGTTCATGTTGGTGGTCCACATTGAAGTTAGAGTTCACATTTGAAGAATAACCACGGATATTGGTGTTCTTCTTGAGACTGGCCGACCAGATGTATTACACATCTTGCGGATGTTATTGTAGGTGTTTGCTGACTTAGATGATTGTTCCTAAGTCAATGCCTTGTACAAATAAGGGATTGTGAAGTCATTTTGAAGTGTGGGTGTGGTGATGAGGATGTGGTAGCAAAGAGAAGTGCGAAAGGCAGAACAGAAGTATTGAGCTTAGATGCAACTGATTCAAGCATGTTGAAGATGCTATTCGCTAGTTCATAAAGGTGATACTTATTCTTTTGTAGACAGTGTGTCTCTTGTAGGCAGTGAGCCTCTTGTGAGCAGTGTGCTCGGGCAGTGAGCCCTAATTGGCATGTGCCATTTTGTTCTTTCTATTCTTCTAACAAAGAATACATTCTTGGGTTAATCACCCCGTGGTTTTTCCCTTAACTAGGTTTTCCACGTCAAAATCTTGGTGTCTTATGTGTTGATATGTTTCTGCTTTTGAGTTGAATGAATTATGGTTCATGATTAATATTCTGCTAAATCACTAAAGAAGATTTAAGTGTTATAATTGAGAAAGTTTTGCACAACTGATTCACCCCCCCTCTCAGATTTGTTCCCTAAGTCTAACAAACTAAGATCACCTGACATTTGAAACATGACCCCCCCTCGAAATATCAGGTCATATTGAAACTTTGCAGCAGCATCAGGGTGATCTTCCTTAAGATGACTGATATTTGGAAAATCACCCCCCGGGCGGAAGATCAGGTGATATATGAAATATGACCCCCCGTAAGAAAATCAAGGTGACAGAAACCCTGACTTAGAACTTTTTTGGATTTTTTGGGAAGGTGCCTGCAAAATCAATTGCTTGAAATCTGAATATTCATGTAGGTACCAACATTAGCTCTGTCTAGGGATGCATGCCTTCTACAGGCATGGCGAGAACCATAGATCTCTGGGATGCAAACCGGTCCCCATCCATTGGGCAATAGAGTCAAATACTGCACCAATCTGCATCATAAGTCACACCTTTAAACACTATTTTGGCAGCCCTGGGCAGCCAAAAATGAAGAACCATAACTTTTTCCTGTCAAATGCCTGATTCTAATTTGAATAATCCCAACCACAACTGAAAATATCAACACAATTTGCCCACATGTTGATCTTGTCAATTACATACTTCACCATTTTTGAAAACTTGCCACTTGCAGTATTGCCTCTGTCACTCTAGCTTTCAAAATTAGACATATAACCATACACATTATAATATTCTTCAGCATTAGGTAACATATGTATGTTATACTCCTAAAATAGTACATCATATTGCTCTTGGCACTCATCATCTACCTAGTTATTGCACATTACCAGGCACTCATCCAGCTGATCCATAAACTGAAAACATTCAAAATATATGAGACCCTCACTATCATTTATATCACTTATGGATAATGAAAACAAATCCTAATCCACACACACATTGCTGCATATGTCTAAACCAACTGATGATGAACATACATTATCCACAGTTTGCAAATCAGTATCATCATCATCAAACAAAGGGTTAATCCTGCACCAATGAAGGTCATGACTCACAATGTCAAAGGGAACTACAGGCTCATCATAGAGGGGATTCACACTCACTATAAAGGTCTTTGCTTCTTCTTCATGACAATCCAATTCTTCTTCAGTATTATCAAATTCAGAGTCATAAGAAGAACAAACCTGATCCATGCACTGATCATGGATATCATCTTCATGATCTTTATCATCTAAATGCCCCACATACAAGATCTCTGTTGTTTCAATACACTCTGAAGCTGAACTATCTATATCACTTTCCAGCCCTCTAATACTTCCTGATGAAACTGATATTGATTGTTGATCCACATGATCACAACTTTGCAAAACTAGATCTTTTAAACATGAAAGCTCCTTACTGAGAACTAGCATATAAATATTACTTGAAAAATCATTATTGTCAACTTCATTTGTTGGGAAAATCAAGACATCCTCCTTCATAGCAGAATCATCATTAACTTGGAATGATGCATAAATAGGGATAACAAGGGTGTGAGTGTTTTGACATTCATTTTCAACACCTAGACTGTATCTTTCATTAACATTGGGGGCTACAAGACAACAAAAAATTTTAGAGAAATAACCCTTTTGTATTCCATACCTCCAATTGTTTTCAATATCTATTGCAAACTGATGTGCTTGATGCAATGTGGTGGGCTCCTTATCTCTCAATCTATAACTCATTTTCTTATCAAATGCTCCCAAATAGACAACTAGGCACAATGCATCATTAGGTCTCATGCATTCTGATATTCTATTCAATGCCTTCATAAATCTAAGGTTAAAGGCTGGGATCAGCTCATCTTCTTCAATATGGATATACATAAAATCACTAATGACTGCATATTCAGAAATTCTTTCACCATATTGTTCTAGAAATGCAGACTTGAATTCTTGCCAAAAGCTGACAGAGTAAGCTGGAAGGTAGCAGAACCAGTCCCTTGCATCTTCATCTAGAGATTGAACAAATAATCTCATAACTACATCTTCATGGTCAACCTTAAAATCATCTATCACATTTAAAAACTGCTGCAAGTGCCTCTCAGTTGATTCATCCTTCACACCATTGAATTTGGGCAAATACTTTCTAATTTTAGGTGGAAAAGCATTTGGATAACCACCAATGCCATTGAAATTTATGGGCTTATATCTGTCAGTGTTGAAACTCCTTTTATTACATGGTTGGGACTGACTACTATACATTATTGCATTTGACACCTCACAAGGGTGCATGGGCTAACAATACATCCTTTTGTGTTTTTTGCAACCCTCTTCTCAACTCAGATTTTCAATCAATGACCTTAGGCCTTTAAAATATGAACTACTATCTCAAATTTCCTAAAGTCCTCTAAAGGAATCTTTTAACAATATTGCATACTCCTTTTGAAATACAAACTAGGTTCTTACAATAAGCATGCAATCTTTCACTAACATTTCCCTTCTAACCAGTGCTATTTCACCAAATAGGGAATCCTTTTTTACAATTTATACAAATACCTGGATATGTTGCAGCTGCTGATAGGTTCATTCAATAGATTCACCACCTCCTTGGCAGAGGAATGAGCTTCACATGGCATGAAGCTGAAAATTCATTTCTTCTCTTTTTAGGTTCTTCAACAACAGAGCCACACATAAAACTATAAATTTACTGCAACAAGGCACTTCTAGGTCTGATTCTTCAATCTCTTAGACTCATACTTTATGGATATGACATTAATCTCCCCAGTAGAGTCACCATCTTGTTGGTGACTTGGATGGGCCACAAATATATCTTTTAAACCAAACTCCCCAGCAGAGTCGCCATTTTGTTGGTTTTTTCTTCTGAATCAGCAGAGGGTTTACCAGTTCCAATGCACAGGCAGATTCAGCCAACTAATACGGGAGGTTGCATGAGCTGCCTCCCCTTCATTTTTGGTTCTGCCGCACCAAGGGGGGTATCCCTATAGCTAAAGATGTGACATTGACTAGCCCAATGATAGGAAGATTTAGCTTGACAACAACAGACAGAATACTCTCATGTGTGGACCAAGATGTGCATGATACATCACAAGGTTGGCAACATTCTTGGACATATTTATCTGGTTATGGATGAGAGTATGCAAGGGTCCTAATCCTACTCCTACAAACTAACAAGATGGAAGAATTGAAAAGATGAATTTTATGTTTTGGATGCAAGACAAGGGGTTTTGGATCATAACTACTAACCCAGAAGCAGACCAGTGCCTATCTCAGGGCAAGGAGTCAACTAGACGTATACAAGAGAATGGATTGCATTTTGGATCCAAGTTTCAAGGGGTTAGACTGATGCTTACCTTACAAACATCACCCAAGAATAGGTATTTAGCTGCCTCTACTTACATATATCCCAGCTGACATACAACCTTCTCCATACTTCACCTAAAATAATTTAATCCACTCCTTGAATGGAAGTTAGAGATGAAGCATGTGATACAAAGATCCATACCCTAGAACTTGAGAAACCCTTAGCAACCAGATTCAAAAGAAGGAAAAGCATGCAACACATGGAGACAAGCAGCTAAACACATGCACAATGCATTTTTCATTTTAAACAATAATGAAACTAAGAATGTCTGCAATATACATTCATGATGCAACTCATAAACTCCAAAATGAGATAGAACAACAAGGAAATGCCCTATTTTTTGTTATTCACACAAAAATACCTAGGTCTTCAGCAACCTAACAAATGAGCAACACAGCCCACTATATACAGTAGGAAGGTACTTAGCATTAATCACTAGGCAACTCAAAATTTGCCAGATATAGTACATCATAAGAAAATGGCGCTCAACATTGAATGCAGAAGGCAGAGGAGGAGATAAGGAGTGGTTGATCTTGAGCCCAGCATCGCTGCCTAGGGATTCACATCTTCAATCAAGTACCTGATCTATCCATGCCTTTGCCCATACCCTGTAACATCCGCCATTAATGGCATACCAACCCACGGCCTTGGGAATGCAGTGGACTGTGCATTTTGCAACTTTTCCTGCCAAGAAATATGACCCTAATTTTTCAAATCATGTGGAAACTAATTATCCCACATTCAACTTGCGGCAGCTTCCTCAATACTTTATAAGCACAGTCATGAGCACATATGATGTCGCACAATTTTACCTTGCGTGACCAATGAACCATCAGCTAAGACCCCATCATCATGACCCGTGCCATCGGTGAACCTCCTGCATGATATCCTGATATGAAGAATCACCTCGATATTTCACATCATCTTGCTGCAAAATACCACCCTTATTAGAAATATCACCCTGATAAGAATTATCACCTGATATTTCACATCACCCTGATGTGAAATATCACCCTTATTGGAAATATCACCCCGATAAGAAATATCACCAGACCGCATCACCTTATATTCAATATCATCCTGATGACCAACCTCATCGGCGCATCCTAATGCATTGGAGAAAAATCCTCCTGCATATTCGAACCATACACCTCACCGATAAACCATCCTACTGATAATAACCATCATGCCAAAGACCGCATGATGCACCCCACCGATCCTGATGACGCCATCATCATGTTGCAAAGGGTGATATTCGGTGGTAGGGGTGATATTCATAAGATGACTGATATTTGAAATATCACCCCCCACAGGAAAATCAGGTCACTAGATAGGCAGATACCAACCCTCATGTAAAATTGATGTTTGTACCTCGGGGTGATCAAGCGAACATCAGGTGATAAAACAACATAGGGGTGATCATAACTAAGATCACCCGACATTTGAAACATGACCCCCCCCCCTCGAAATATCAGGTCATATTGAAACTTTGCAGCAGCATCGGGGTGATCTTCCTTAAGATGACTGATATTTGGAAAATCACCCCCTGGGTAGAAGATTAGGTGATATATGAAAAATGACCCTCCACAAGAAAATCAGGGTGACAGAAACCCTGACTTAGAACTTTTTTGGATTTTTTGGGAAGGTGCCTGCAAAATTCATTACTTGAAATCTGAATATTCATGCAGGCACCAACACCTTCTAGGAATCCTCTAAACCAATATGGTTCTAATCCTTATAAATACACAAACTCTAGACCTAATGTCACTCCACCTATATCTCTACCACCTATTATATTTCAAAAGGTTACTCATAATCCATCACCTAGTCCCTCATTTTAATACCTACCTGATTCTGCTTCTAACCCCATCATAAACCAATTGTTGAAGAACATGACCTCCATGCAACAACAATTGGATAGCATGATTAATAGCCCACCTAAAACAAGTATCATGACACATTACCTTTGTAGCCCTTTGTCTTATTCTATCTTAATAACTTCTATGCCTAAGAAGTTTGAGACTCCTCGCTTTGAGAAATATAATGGGAAAAGAGACCCTAATAACTATGTGGCAACCTTTACCGCTATGTGTAGTGATTTCTACTTTGAGGATGTGATCTTAGCAAAACTCTTTCCTAGGTCACTCAAGGACACATCCTTGGATTGGTTTTGTGTGTTTCCTCCTAACTCTATATCTACATTTTCAAAATTAGTCACTAAGTTCCTTGAGCACTTTCAAGCAAACATTGGACCTCAAGTCTCTTTGACAGAATTGGTTCATTGTAAACAAGGAATGGAGAAAATAATTGATTTTATGGGATGTTATCAAGCCCTCTTTTCACAAATCCAATATTCTATTATGAATGTTGTTGTGCAAAGAATCTTCATAGGAAACATACAACCTCACATCCATGGTAAGATTTTATTAATGTGGAATGATTCATTTACTCATCTTTACATGGCTCTTTGTGATTATCAACTTTTAGAACTAGTCAGTATGAGCATTGTCCCTCATTGGTTCTAGTTGGTCAATCTGAAGGCTCTCATAATCATTCTTTTAAAAGACAAAATAAGAATTTCATCAAGATCAACAAAATTTCAGCAAATAACATTAGAAAACATGTGGCGGTAGTGTCATCTTTTGCTTCTGCCTTTTATAAATTCAAACTTAAAACAAGAAATTTTACACCATTATCTGAATCTCTTCATTCTATCATGAAACAACTTTTACAAAATAATCTCATCAAGCTTCTACTTGTTAGACCTCTCGATCTAAACAGGATGCAATCATCCTCCTTTGATGCAAAGGATTTTTTTCAGTTCTACCGCTCTATTAGCCATGACACTGAAATATGCATGCATCTTAAACATGAATTTCAAGACCTCATCGATACCAATGTCGTCCAAATTTCTAGTGTTAATGATAAAGGGAATAAATCGGTGGTAGCTCCTAATAAAAACCTCTAGATATATACCAATCCTTTACCTCATCATGAATCTAATGTTATCTCACCCTGAGGGTTATGATGGAGATGCTTGCATGGTGGATGCTCACCCTCATAAAGAGTGAGTAAATGTGAAACCTACTATATCTTTTACTCCACATGATGCTACTATCGAAGCTCCTGATTCACCTCTCTACATTATTATTCAAATCAATGATAAACCTATTTAGGGTGCTCTGATAGATCCTAAATGCATGGTGATTGTAGTAACTAAAGAGTTTCTTTACATGCATGGCTTTAACCAAGATACATATGAGGTATCATAGGTGGTATTAGAGCACATGATGGGTCTATCCATCCAACCCTCAGTGCTTTAAATCTTGAAGTTAAAGTTGGGCCAAGAGCATTAGAAATTTATTTTATCATCATTCCTACATCAAATCTATTTCATGTAAAGTTGGGCTACCCATGGCTCTGCTCCATGAAAGTGATCCCCTCTATGTATCATAAGTGTTTGAAGTTCCCATTTGAGAGATGAATGCATCCTATACATCATAGTCAGTATCATCCCATTTCTTGGAATGGACTTTTTTCACTCGATTACTTCTGGCCACAACTAGTAGGAGTCGCTCGAGAGAGATGATTTATTATTTTTGTCATATCAGAAATTTAAAGCATAGAAGATAGTTGAATTATCGCTTAGTAACATTACTCCTAGTGATGTTCTCGAACCTCCTTGATCTTCAAGGCTCTAGCTATAATTCCTCCTATCCCACAGGTAGTGAATAAGGCTAAGCCTAAGTCAGAGGTTCTTCCCCATCCCTAAGCATTTGGTAGATATGTCGAGGTTCCCCCGCTACCATCCCTTCAAGGACAATGAGGCAACCTTCATGCATAGAACAAACCTCCTCACAACCGCAATATAACTTTTGTTCCACCTACCTCTATGAAGACTAGTGGTGATAAATCAGTTGCATGAGTTTTATTTCTTGAGGTTTCTCAACTGCTTGAGGATGCTCTTGTACTTCCACCTACCTCACAAGTTGAGAAGGAAGAGCATCCCGCATTGAGGAACCCTCCCCCTGTGCTCTCCCAAACTTTGGTGGTTCCTCTTGTTTCTTCTAATGTTCCTAAAACAAAGGAAGAAAATGAACCTACATTGGAAGATGCTACGGTTCCCCTTAAGAACATCATGAATAAGGCTAAGAGAAATAAGATTGCACGAGAAAGAACTGTCATTTTTCTATGGCTTTCCTTGCTATAGGAGAGGAGAATCTTCCTCCTCGCATGTGTTTATCACTGACAGATGCCAAAGAGACATCTACTAATCTTGTGTCTCCTGTAGAAAAAGAAGAAGCTTCAAAAGATGCTATGGAGTTTATTGTACTACATTCCGATAGTGATTCTAAAGATAATACAGGTATGGCTAATGTACCTTATACCTCTCATGTTATATTTCCTGTTGCATTTTGTCCTCCATTTCAAATGGATGAGGAACTAGATTGGGAGGAGGATGACTTGCTTTAGGTTGACTCGCACATAAGGTACCTAGTTTTCTATGTTGTGTGTATGTGGTTGTGTTTCCCCCGTGATGTGCTGCTTGATGCTTTATTTGTGTTTATGTGTTGTTATTATTGTTGTATTATTAAGCTCTCTTTGGATGACCCTTGACACCCTTGTAGGTGCAAGGATACAAAGGGACCAAAATCCATTGTGACATTCTCTCTATTTGTATCATTATTCTTCTATATGTCATAAAATTTGTTTTTTTTGTTGTGTCCTTTAGCAGCGATGCAAGGCTTAGGATGTTTCGACATTCTCCCTTGCTGACCTAAGGTATATTTATGTTGATTTCATGTGATACTCCTTTCATTGTCTCCATAGTTCTACCAGCTGGTGGATGATGATAATTCCATATATATATATATATATATATATATATATATATATATATATTGGGAGGAGGATGACTTGCTTTAGGTGACTCACACGTAAGGTACTTGGTTTTCTATGTTGTGTGTATGTGGTTGTGTTTCCCCCGTGATGTGCTACTTGATGCTTTATTTGTGTCTATGTGTTGTTATTATTGTTGTGTTGTTAAGCTCTCTTTGGATGACCCTTGACACCCTTGTAGGTACAAGGATACAAAGGGACCAAAATCCGTTGTGACATTCTCTCTATTTGTATCACCATTCTTCTATATGTCATAAAATTTGTTTTGTTGTTGTGTCCTTTAGGGGCGATGCAAGGCTTAGGATGTTTTGGCATTCTCCCTTACTGACCCGAGGTATATTTACATTGATTTCATGTGATACTCCTTTCATTGTCTCCATAGTTCTACTAACTGGTGGATGATGAGGAGGAGGAGGAACTAGATTGGGAGGAGGATGACTTGCTTTAGGTTGACTCGCACATAAGGTGCCTAGTTTTCTATGTTGTGTGTATGTGGTTGTGTTTCCCCCATGATGTGTTGCTTGATGCTTTATTTGTGTTTATGTGTTATTATTGTTGTGTTGTTAATCTCTCTTTGGATGACCCTTGACACCCTTGTAGGTGCAAGGATACAAAGGGACCACAATCTGTTGTGACATTCTCTCTATTTGTAGCATCATTATTCTATGTCATAAAATTTGTTTTGTTGTTGTGTCCATTAGGGGTGATGCAAGGCTTAGGATGTTTTGGCATTCTCCCTTGCTGACCCAAGGTATATTTATGTTGATTTCATGTGATACTCTTTTCATTGTCTCCATAGTTCTACCAGCTGGTGGATGATGATAATTCCATATATATATCAATGGTCTTGAGACATCTCCTATACACAACCATTCCTATACTGATGCCAGTTAGTAGATTCCTTTATGTTATTACTTTGTACAATTTGTTGTTGCTTTTATGTTTTGATTTATGTGGCACCTTGTTGCTATGCTCGACATCATACCATGACTACATAGACCATTGTGTATCATGTTTATAGCATCACCTCGGTTCATCTTTTGTGGGGGAAACCCCTTGGTGCAATGTAGTTCTTTGGAAACACATATCTTATGGACATGTGCTTCTGAAAAGATCTTGTGCCTCTCTTATAACTTGTTCTACCTTAAAGCAATTGCTCCCTGATAGGAGTTAGTAATCACTTTAAGGTGGGGGCATGCATCATTCTATGCTCTCTTTTGATTACATATTTTCTTGTTGGTAGGGAACTCCCCTAGTGATTCTTTGGTCCTCACTAGCCTATGATGCTTCCTCTTTGGTCCATGAGCCACCTAGTGCAATGTATTTGGCTAGCCCATGTGCTTCATGTGACTTAGCATGGTCACCTAGTAATACGATGGTCCTTACTAGTGTGTGATCCATGGTGGCACTTCTTTCCACATGACCCCTAGTGATAGAGCAAGCTAGCATCAGAGTCATGTGCCTTGTGTGTTTATTTTGTGTTTGCCCTATATGTATTCTTATGCTTGTTTATGTGTTATGTTTTAACTCATGCCTTCATGTGTCTTCATCATGTTTTCAATGTGTTTTCTATGTGTGTGCATTGTGTCTTATGTGTATGCTTCGTGTTAAGCATGTATGCCTTGTTTATTGTATGTTTTCTACGTGTATTCCTATATATGCTTTTAGTACTCCATGTATGTGTGAATTAATTTTGCAATGTCTTGTGTGTTTGGATATCTCTTTGCTTATGTGTTTACAACCTTAGGATACTAAGTTTGGGGGCTACTTTTTGTTCACCTCTTGGCGGAATTCTTTGGGCTTCTATGTTTGTGTGTTTTGTCCATCCCTTTAGTATGAGTTTGAACATAAGTTCATACCCACACTAAAGTGGGGGCTAAATGTTGAGTCATAAAATGTGTACACTAGTATTTTACACTTAGTTTAGCTCCTAGGTTGGACCTATGTTATTGCCTTTGCTAATTAGGACCTATTTTAACCCCTTTTTGAGTTGTAACTGATGAATAATCTCTATCTCAACAAGTAACCCTGATATAATTAGCTTAGGACTAGACTAAGCCCCCATTAAAAGACATTTTGTGAATTTTGTGTACCAAAGGCCAAGTTTCCCGAGCGTCTTGGTCCCACTTAGGACATTTGGTTCCACTTTGTGATGTTGGCTTGGAACACTCCTCTAGTTTACATTTGTCAGCCTAAAGTTATTTTAATTGTCGTGAGTGAGTCAGAATGCATATTTAAGTGTGTATTGTAGTTCATTTTACACCTAATCATATGAATGTGAAATTGCTCTAATGTGATGCTTTATACTCAAGGATTCTTCATGTTTAGATTGTCTTCTACTTGTGAATGTTATTGAAGTTGTTTGTAGGCTTTGAAGGAAGTTTGATTCCCTCTTCATCACTCTCCTTCGTTGGTGGTTGTTCATCATCAACTAAGGTTGGACATCTTGTTGTTATTATTGTGATAAGTGAAAACAAAATGAAGATAAATATATAAATCAAATGCAAAATACACAAGATTATACCTTCATAAATGAACTCACAAATCCAAGTGGGAAGGAGTTGCATCCGATTAGTCTCGTCAGATTTTACCCATATTAGAATGACTAATGTGGATTGCTCAAGGCTTTTCAACACAAATGTAGATGAGAGACAAGTAGATTCAGATAGATTAGATGGAGATGAGGGATAATTTTGGCATTATGATGTTGGGATGAGAGGATCGTGGAGATATTTTGGTAGAGGTTTGATGCATGAAGAAGTCTCTCCCAAATGGCTTGGAGAGGGTTTCATTTATAGATTTTCTGAGAGGAGGATGGAGGGTGAGGATTGAAAGATGAGATCAAGGGCTATGAATAAAAGTGAATCTTTTATTCATTTTTGGGAAGAGGGGTGATAAATGAGGTATGGGTGTGAAAGAATGTCCAATGAATTAAAAATTCATTTGGGGAATGGGAAATGAATTAAGAATTCATTTTGGGGATAAAAGGTGAATGAGGATGGGTGAGGTAAGGGGTGTGTAAGAGAAGTAAATGTGATGTGTGATTTATTTCAATTTTTAATTTGAGGGATGTGGGGAAGGGTGTTAAACTAGGTTTGACCACCCAAATGAGAGGTTAGGACTAATTAAACAGAGGTTTTGCTTAATTGATCCCACCAGGTGTGCCAATGTGATAAGTGAAAACAAAATGAAGATAAATACATAAATCAAATGCAAAATACACAAGATTATACCTTCATAAATGAACTCACAAATCCAAGCGGGAAGGAGTTGCACCCGATTAGTCTCCTCAGATTTTACCCATGATTAGAATGACTAATGTGGATTGCTCAAAGCTTTTCAACACAAATGTAGATGAGAGACAAGTAGATTCAGATAGATTAGATGGAGATGAGGGATAATTTTGGCATTATGATGTTGGGATGAGAGGATTGTGGAGATATTTTGGTAGAGGTTTGATGCATGAAGAAGTCTCTCCCAAATGGCTTGGAGAGGGTTTCATTTATAGATTTTCTAAAAGGAGGATGGAGGGTGAGGATTGAAAGATGAGATCAAGGGCTATGAATAAAAGTGAATCTTTTATTCATTTTTGGGAAGAGGGGTGATAAATGAGGTATGGGTGTGAAAGAATGTGAAATGAATTAAAAATTCATTTGGGGAATGGGAAATGAATTAAGAATTCATTTTGGGGATAAGAGGTAATGAATGAGGATGGGTGAGGTAAGGGGTGTGTAAGAGAAGTAAATGTGATGTGTGATTTATTTCAATTTTTAATTTGAGGGATGTGGGGAAGGGTGTTAAACTAGGTTTGACCACCCAAATGAGAGGTTAGGACTAATTAAACAGAGGTTTTGCTTAATTGATCCTAGGGCTATGATGAGGTAGGCTAGGGTAGGTTAGGGTAGGTCAATTAGTAGGCTAGATCAATTAGATAACCATGATTTATCTAATTAATGAGGATTAGGGAAAAGGAGAATTGAACCAAATAAATATTGGGAATATTTATTTGATTAATGAGGGATAGTGTTGTAAGGTCTTAGTGATAAATTAAGTGAGTTAATTGATCACAAGGGATAGACAGATGGTTAGGGATAACTTAATTAAATAAAATGAATTTATTTAATTAATAGGAAGGATAAATTGGTGTCGAGACATGGGAAATTGTTTTGCGAAGCAAGCCAATTTTAGGTGTCTACAATTATCATCATTTATCATCATTATTTATCATATTGTTGTAGATTTGGCCTCTGTCCTTTGAGGGAACACACTCTTGGATCTTAGCAATAATTATTGTGGAGGTGGGAACACTAACACAGTGAATGAGGCAAACCCTTAAAATAGCACAACCCTTTCCCTCTTTTTGTGTGTGCAGGTAAGAAGCACAGGTTTCAGAGACTAATTTCTAGAGAGGAAGCAATGCAGATAGGTACAAGTTCGACATGGTTGAAAGTTTTGCCTAACCCTAAAAAGGGTCTAGGGCACCCAAGTACCCCTATCTCGAATAGTTATGCTAAATTTAACAAGTTCTAAATTGCTCCCCTATCTCTATTGCGTTGTTAGATCTCCATGGTTTACTTCATATGGCTTGTATTAGACCGTTATGCATCTTTTTAGTAGTTTAATCATAGTCTTGGCATGCTTATTTCGCTTTGGTTGAACTTGGTTGGTCCTTCTATATATGAACACACAGGCATAATCTCTATAGTTTGGCTCTCCTCCTTGGGTAGAAGCCATGCATAGTTTGTGCCCCAATGTTTTGTAGAAGAGGGATGAAGTAGTTTAACTCTTTAGGCTTGTGATCTCTTTTCTAATCAACAGCTCTATGGAGAACCCCATCCTCCCATCCATCCTTGACATGCCACCCTTCAATGAACCCTTGAATCCACCCAAAATTAGCATTATCTCCAATGCCACTTTATCAGAGTTGGTTCCATTCCAACATACCTGACATTAGGTGTTTCCTGATATCCTGTGTCCTACTACCATCAATATAAACATTCCATGCCCACTGCCAAAAAAAAGCATGAACACTATCCCTCTCTACCCTATTGCAAGTCAAAGCACATTCCTCCTTTGCCTCCTCCAAGTCCTATATCATCTATTCTAGTTGTGGGGACCTCTTCTCCACCAGTGCTCGCATTCCATTGTTATCACTAATCGACCTTCTATTGTTATCTATTCTGATAGTGATTCAAATCACTCTTCCCTTAAGGAAGATGTATTTTCATCTTTGGAAGAGATACAATCTTTTTCCTTGATCTTCACAAGATCGATGGACCTCGCCTTTGGTGAGGTGCATGAGGATCCTCCGTTACTTATCAATCCTCTGCATTTCAAACCAGGCACAATACCAAGTATTGTCCTCAATTTGGTCCCTCTAGTGGCATGTCCACCATTCCTATATGATGAGCAATATTGGGAGGTAGATGACCTGCTAGAGCCCGACCCTTGAGAGTGGTACCTTCATTCCATACATTATTGTTTGTAGTGTACTTTTATGCTTTGTAATCCCTGTGCTTGCTGCATGATATGTCTATTTGTTAGCTTTCCCTAGAGGACCCTTAATGCCCTTGTATGCACATGGGTATAGGGGGAATGAAATTTTTGTGACATTCCTCTATATGTTTCTATATTCTTCTATATGCCATACTTAAATTTTCCACATTTTGGGGATGATGCAAAGTGTCAGATGATTTAGCATCCTTCCATATTGACCTAAAATTTTTACTTTATCTTCATTTGACCTTCTTCCTTTGTATTGTTAGTTCTACGTGCCTATGGGATGATGACAATACCATATTGTACATCCTTGATTATTCCCCTCCTATATATTATATTGACTCCAAAGCACATAGATCCCTTTGTGTTTTATTACGATGTTGCTTATTTTTTTGTGACACCTTGTTGCCTTACTCGGCATCATGTCATGCTTACACAAGCCATTGTGTATCATGTCTATAGCATCACCTTGGTTATCCTTCTTGGGGGTAGCTCTTTCATGGCATAGCTCTCTAGAACATATCATGTAGGCATATGCTTCCTAAAAGCTTGCATGCCTTTTCTCCTCTTTTTACCTTAAAATTAATTGCTTCTCTATGGAATATGCAATTATTTTAAGGTGAAGGCATATATTTTATATCTTTCACACTTGTTCACACACCACATCGATGGTATGCTCCCTACAACATTTTTGTAGCATTTGTGGTCCTTACCACCTTTATCAGAATTACCTAGCCATGTAATCTCTAATATTGTTTAACATGTAGCTCACCTAGCAAGGAAATGCTAGTTCGTGGTGCTTCATTCTCTACCCTATCAACACTTCTCATAAGCCACCTAGAAATGGGATCTACTATCTCTAATGGCTTATAGAATTTTTTCAGTATTATTCCTCTCTCTTGTAGTGTTCTAGCCCTAGAATCATACCTAGCATTTTTCAAGCAAATCGACGTTAGAAATGCCTTTTTTTTAACTTTTCTATATGTTTGTATGTGTTTGCTTAATCATTAGATTAATGTGTATTAGACTATATTATTTTCTAACTTCGAGGGTTTTGCGAAATCATATTTGGTCTAATCCTCCTTTTCATTAGCTTTATATGTGTGTGTGTGTGTCTTTGACATTTGTTTCATGTGCAAATTTTTGGCCTAACACTATGATTTTTTTTGTAGAATCCTAAGCTGGGGGTTCATATCTCTCACTTGGCGATATTTTGCATCCTCTATAGTGTCCTTAGGTAAAAAGGTTTATTACATTTTATTTCCTTTTTTACTTTATCTTTCATATGCACGTAGTGTCATACACCCGCTAAAGTGGGGGCTAAATGTAGCATTGTAAATTGTGCACTCTCAAAATTTCATGCTATGTTTAGAGTCCACTTTAGTGTCCACTCCCCTAGCATTTTTTTAGGATCATTTTCCATTCTTAACCTTACCCTCAACCTACAAATTTGCTTCTTAGTGTTGCTTTAAACTTTTTTTCTTATCCTAGCCAAAACCATAAAAGTGTATTAACCTTGGCAGTGCCCCAAGTTATCTAGACTTTCCAAGAATTGAAGATGTTTGGATGCTAATGCTTGGCATGGATGTCTGTGTGAGATGATGACATCCCACAAGTGTCTATTTGTTCATCAACCATTTTTAGAAGTTACATTTTAACTTGCGTAGAACTCTTAGATTTTCTTGATGCCTATCCATGTCCAAATGACTCTTTTCCTAGATTTTCCCTCTTGTCTTTTCTATAAACCCCCTCAATTTGTCATTTGAAAGAATGGAATTCACATGTTAAAAAAGCTCTGTCAAAATCAATACTCACCATTATCATACTCTTTCTTTTAATTACTCCATTGATCTATTGCGCTCATATTTAAAATAATCATTGCATCTCATCTCCTTGAGTAGATTAATCATATTTCATTTATATATCTCATCAATATTTCTTGTCACTACTCATAAAAATTCTAGATACGCTTAGAATTAGAGAACACACTTTATTTATCACTCAATCAATATCTTTGTCTTTTGTTGAGGTGGAAACACCAAAAATGGGGCTTGACTTAGGCAAGCTCATATACAACCCAACCCTCTCTTTCATCGTTGCCATTACAGGTTGCGTGAGGAAGGATTTTGAGCACACAAGCATTTTCTTTCTTCTTCCCCCTTTTTCATCATTTCCTTTGTTTCACTTTTGTATTATCATTTCTAGTTATTTCTATCATATTTGATATTTTGTGTAATAATTATTAGATTATGTGTCACAGGTAACTCTTGAAACTCGTGCAAGTCCATATAGGTTTGAGATTCTAGTTTTCTTTGTCATACAAACTACATCCCGGCATCTAGACATCCCCATAGTGCACTATCATCCTGGATAGTGAGGCTGTCCACTTGGTTCCAAGTTCTCTGTGATTTTACATTTACATTTTTGTATTCCTTTTTGCAAGTTATTTCATCAATTTCTATATTTTTCCAATTTTCCTCTATCGTTGTTAGTTTTAGTTAGTCATAGTTAGTTATTTTTCATTCTAGTATCAATAAAGGGATTTATCCCAGACCTTCTCACTCTTCCAGATTGAATAGTAGTGAGATATACATCTTCGTTGGATAGTCGCCTAATGTTTAGATAGAATGTTATTCTGATTATAAGTAATTTAGTTAGAATCAATTTTCATCTCAAATAGTTAGGAATGCTTCTTGTAATATCAAACACATAAAAACAAAATCCATTCATGACCCCTATGAAGACCTTACCAAAACTAATCTCTTTGATGACACCATCATTCTTATCATCCACTTGGATCTTAAATACCCTAACCTTATCGACTAGGACCAACAAAAACCCATATCATTAGATACATTTGAAAATGAGGAAGCACTTTGTAGAATTCATGGGAATTCAAGATAACATGCCATCAGGGGATCATAAGAAAGCTTTTGAGACCAGTTTAAACACATGTACATACTTTAGGTAATAGGAGGAGTTCCTTAGTCAAAGAAATCAAAAGAAAAAAAAAATTTAAAATTTTTTTAAAAAAGTAAAAACACAAAATGAAGAAAAAAGTGAAAATCAAGAACATGAAGACATGGCCATTGATGAAAACCCCTTTGGGGTGATAATGGATGGGGAGCTCAACCTTCCTTTTGCACATAGGCACCTATAGGATGGGCCTACATCACTAGTAGAAGAAACTATGGAAATTGATCTTGGCATAGGAGAGGATGAAAAGATCACTCAAGTGGTTGCAACTTTAGATCCTATAGAAAAGGAAAACATCAGTACAAAACTCAAAAATATTCATAGACATATTTTCCTAGTCATATGATGACATGCTTAGGTTAGACCCATCCTTGGTGGTACATCATCTTGTGGTACATTTGGATGCTAAACCTGTGAAGTAGAAATTGAGAAAAATGCATCCCAAAATTGCTTTCCTCATTAAAGAGGAATTGCAAAAGTTGTTAGAGGTTGGTTTCATTTGACTCATTGATTATTCTAACTGGATTTCAAACATTGTCCCTATAAGTGCAAGAAGCCCAAAGGAATCTATGTGTGCATAATTTTCATAGATCTTAACAAAGCATGTCTGAAGGATGATTTTCTCTTACGAAATATTGACATGATAGTTGATCTCATTACAAGATATGAAATGTTGTCACTCATGGATAGATTTTCTTGCTATAATCAAATTCAAATAGCACACAAGGATAAACACAAAATAATTGTCATCACTCATTGGGGGACATTCTACTATCAATTCATGCCTTTTGATCTAAAGAACACTGGGCCAACCTATCAGAGAGCCATGATGGTAATCTTTCATGACATGCTTCATAATATTATGGAGGACTGTGTAGATGATTCATTGGGAAATTCAAAAACTAGAGCTGAGCATCCTAAAATTCTAGAACACATTTTTCAAAGACTAAGGGAATATAAAGTATGCCTTAATCCTAAGAAGTGTGTATTTGGCATCACGTCAAGAAATCTCTTAGGTTTCATCATTTATAGAAGAGGTATAGGAGTGGATCTTGCAAAGGCCAAAGTAATTACAGAAATGCCTCCACCAAATAATCTTAAATAGATTCATAGTCTACAAGGAAAGCTTTAGGTTATATGTAGATTCATTGCACAGCTTGCTGATAAATGCCAACCATTCTCACATCTACTAAAGAAGAATGTAGATTACCACTGTGATGAGTCATTTCAATATGACTTTGATCAACTAAAGTAATATCTCACTAATCTACCAATTCTTATGGTACCAATCCCAAATAAGCCATTGCTTCTTTACATTTAAACTACATAATTTTCCTTGGGAGCCCTTTTAGCACAAAAAGATGATCAAGGAAGAGAAAGGGCTATTTATTATATCAACATAACCTTGGTTGGATATGAATCTAACTATACACCTATAGAGAAGGCAGGTTGGCTATGGTCTTTTCTTCATAGAAATTAAGAGATTACATGCTCAATCATCACACTAAACTTATTGCCAAAATTGACCCACTCAAGTATCTTTTGTCAAAACCATCTCTAATAGGCCGAATGGCTAAATTGATTATGTTACTTAGTGAGTTTGATATTGAGTATGTTGATCAGAAAGCAATTAACGAACAAGTAGTAGTGGACTAGTTGACAGAAGCACTATTGACATATACCCAACCATTGAATTTTGAATTTTGAGATGAATTCATTCTATCCCTTCAAGAGTTACCTGAGTGGAAGCTCTATTTTGGTGGTTCCTTCAGCAACCATGGCTTAGGGAAAGGAATCTTGTTCCTCACACCATCGAGTGACCTTATATGAAAAGCATTCAAAATTGGATTTCCTTACACCAATAATATTATTGAATACAAAGCATTAATTTTAGGTCTCAAGCTTGCAATCCAATGGAACATCCAACACTTGTCAGTTTTTGGTGATTCTCAACTAGTCATCAAACAAGTCAATGATGAACATCAAACTAAGGATGAGAAACTCATCCCTTACAAGAGAATGGTTGAAATCTTTAAGTAATTTTACTCACATTCAATTTGAACAAGTATCTTGTCTGAATCATAAGGCATTTGATGCAATAGAAACTATTGGTTCTCTCCTTAGCATGCATGCAGACACTCCAAAATGCTAGATCTTGGTAGAGAAGCTCATGATCCCATCATATAATGTCCCTAAATCAGAAATGATATGCAAAATTGTTGGTCCCAACTCCCTGTGGTATCATGACATTTACACCTACCTCCAAACTCAAACCCTCCCATCCACTCTTTCATCTACTCAAAGAAAAACATTTATCCAATGAACATCTCATTTCACTCTCCTTGGTGACACACTTTACCATAGGGGTGTCACATTCCATTTTTGGACCTTATTATAAATTAGATCTTTGAACATTTTACTATGACTGATTTACTATGAGTGATTCCATGTGTGAAGGTAACTATCAAGAAAGTTATAAATGCATAATAATTGAATATTATTGGTACAATTATGGATGTACATTTTGTTTTGCTTCAGTTATGATTTTGGGGAACTAACCTATTAATGAAAATCTAAGTGCGACTGAGTGTAGGGAAATATCGAAGACAAGATCATGGTTGAGGTAGAGATGTTTTAGCCACTTGGCAAGAACTGTTTGGGATGGATAACCTCGATGCATTCACACACTCACATAGTCTCATGTCATTTTGCATTTTGAATGGCATTAATAGGCATTATTATATGGTTAATGGATGTGATTAATGTTTAATACTTAGAAAAATAATGTGTTTTAATTGCTTTGGAAGGTCTTACAAATGCATGATTTAGTTATGGAATTATTAAATTCCTTTGAATTATATTTAATGAGATTGTGTATATTACATTACTTAATTATATTATAAATAATAAAAGTGTTTTCTATATTAAAATAAAATTAGATTAATAAATATCTTTGATATAATTACAACTACTTCTTGTTTGTTTTAAAGAGATTATGTTTTATTAAAAATAAATAAATTATATTAATGATATATATTATATTTAGAATTCTAAAAAATATTAAATATAAATCTGCCATGCAAAGGAATAAATAGGTTTATTCTATTTTATTTTTTGAGGCCTTTTGAAAAGCCAAACCTCATGCAAACTTAAAATGAACTTCAATTATCAAAAGAAGCCAAAAACCTAAAATCCAATGCCAAAAATAGGAGGGGATTTTTAATAAAAGAAAAAGTCTCAATATAGAATAAGACACCACGATTTGCAACATAGAAGGTAGACCATGTTTTTTACAGTAGAAAGGAGAAGATCATTAGTACTGAGCAAATAAAGAGAGAGGAGCCAGTGACAGAAGAGGAAGAAAGCACAGCTATAGAAGCATAATCAACCCTGTAGCTAGCAATCAAACCGGGTATTTTCTCTGAAATTATGTTGCAAGAATCTAAATGTGTATAATGTTAAAATAGTGCTCTACATCTGGTCCTTTGATTTTTATGATACTTTGATTGACTTAATTATTGAACCCTATTTTATGCAATAGTTATCCCTGTTGCCATCTTTTCTTTTCCTCTGTGTTTTGATTTTGGGGATTGACCTACTTGTCTTTGGCATTCGGCCTAAGAACTCCCTTTGGTCATTGTTTGGTTAGCTTTGCCTGAGGAGATATTTCTAAATCTGCTTAAAACTTGACCACCTCCATCGCTTATTCAAGCTGATGGTCAAATCACATTGTTGGCTTATTTTATTTTTCTAAATGGCCTACTAATGTTAACATAAAAATCAGTTTTATGAACTCTCAAATTTATTATGTAGCCATTGGTTGATTTATCTCATGCCTGCATATTATTTTCTATGTTTTACACTAGATTCAACCTTCTTTTCTATTGGTATCAACCCTAACTGACGGCCTATTCTTGCTAATTGACGGCTTGTTTTAATACTAGTCAACTGACTTAAATCCCTATTGTAGACATTCCCTATTCTTGGTAATAATTCTTCATCTTTTTGTAACTATAATTGTTTAGGCGTAGTAAACTTTAGTTTATTATTATCAGTCTCTTTCTTTCTATAGCAGATTTATAAGTGCATGTAGCCTAATTTATAAGTGTTCATAGCCTGATTTATAATTGCTTGCAGCCTAATTTATGAGTTCTTGTAGCTTGATTTATTAAAGTTCCTGTAGCGTTCTAATTATCTCTATCACCATATTAAATCCTGACGCATATGTTTTACCCCTATTGTAGTGTAGCTAAGGTTCCTATCGTAGTCTTTAATTTTTGTAACAATCTTCTTGTAAAGGTACCTGTAGCTTGACTGTTATGCTCCTATAGATTGATTTTAAAAACTCTCTGAAATAGTTATATTATTACTTAGAACTAAGATAGTGTGTTTTTTTCTGAATTTACCTATGCCACTATTTTATTAAATAAATTTATTGTACATTGTTTGTAATCCTTGTTATCATGAATGAGTGAAAATATAAACTAGCTTCAAGTAGAAAAGTTATAAACTCTAGTTACTTATTGCATATTGAAAAGAAAGAACTATGGGTTAGGGAATATAACCAGATATCGATTCTATAATTGTGTTTAAATGAATAAATGTTGATCCTTGTTGAATTATTGCTTGAAAGTGTACTCTCATTGGTTGAGCAAAGTAAAAGAATGAATAAACTATACTTAGACAAAAGTATGTGTTAATGACTTGGACATGAAATCATAGATCGAAAGTTTGAAATCAATGTGCATATATATTATTTATCTATGTAAACACCATCTTAATATAACCGGCATCTATTCTAATTAATTTGAATTTTTCTTTTTGTTGTATGAATTATGATAGCAAGACTAAGGAAGATAATAATAATATTTGAAATAAGTATGCATGAAAACATATTGTTGAAGTGGAGTTGGCATACATCATTATTGATTTTATTGCTTGAATCATAAAATAGTATTGGATATGAAGTAAAGTGACTAGTTTTCTACAATCTAATAAAACCATGGAAATACGAATTGAGAATATAATCAGATTACAAAATATATATTGTTTATAAATGATTTATGATGTTCTTCTTTACTGCTTGTTCGAAAAATGTATTTTCTTGATTGATGCTTTAGAAAGGGATTAGAGGTGGTTATAGGTGATTTTGCATTATTTACTTATTTATCTATTTGTTTATTTGTTTATTTATTTGTTTGTTTGTTTATTGTGAAAGAAAGTTGATATTTAGATATGTGTGTGTAGGGTGGCTTTTGGGCTAGGATGTCGAATGTGGATTATCAGAGATGGCTTTTCCTCTTTTTAGGAATTGAACCTGTAACTATTTTTGTAAGGCTTAGATCTAAGTGAGTAGTCATTGAAAAAGATGAATATTTTGTCTAGCAAAACTTTATTGATATATATCTCTACCACATCCTATTGTGCAACAATCTCCATTTCATTATTTAGAATTGCACATTAGACATCAGGTTGCATCGGGTGTTCCTTCCTGCTGGCCAGTTCTTTCTAGGTAGCTAGACATTTTGTGTAGGGATGGGTTTCATTCGTGTCATGAAGGGATCCGAGGAAGCCTAAATGCATCATGGTTGGGTGGAAAAGCACCTGAGCCATGTTCCCATCTATTGGCTCACGAGAGGACCATGTGAGTCCATGGCGACTAGAGAGTTTGATTTATTATACTCATTGTACATATTATTTGTCACTTGTGATTGGATGAATTATGGCATGAAAGCCAGTGGACTTTGAATATTATTTTATAGTGCTATCACCTAGATTAAGCACGTGATTTTTGTAAGATTTAATGACTTTTATTGAATCATGTTTATGAGATTTATCTTTTACTTGGGATGTTGTAATTAAGTGGATTATTTACTTCATGTAACTTTTGTGATGGAATGAGTACCTTACAAGGGGTTATGGTGGCACCTTGTTATGATGTTTAGAGTTGCAAGAAGCAAACTTATCTATCAAAGAGGTTCATGATGGTATCTGCAAAGTACACACTAGTGGCATGGTCCCAATGAAAAATTGTTAAGAATAGGATATTATTGGCCCACCATGGAACATGATGCATGTCATTGTGTCTGAAAACGTACATTATGTCAAAAACATGGAGATATAATTCATGCATCTCCTCAAGCATTTCAACCCATCAAAAATGTGTGGCCTTTTTATATAAAGGGGCTCAATCTCATTAGAAAAATAAATGTCTCTTCCCCAAATGGCTATAAACATAGTATCACTGCAACTGAATAATTCACTAAGTTGGTTGAAGCAATTCCTCTTAGTTACATTGTTAGCCAATAAATTTTCAAGTTCATCCTCAATCATATCATCTATCATTATGGTATCCCTACTACCATTATCACAGATAATGGTAAATCCTTTAAAAATCATGAAGTCCACACCATTTTTGGAAAATTTCACATCAAACACAAATTGTCTACACCTTATTACGCACAAGGAAATGGGCAAGCAGAGGCATCTAATAAAACCCTTATTAAAATCCTCAAAAATATTATCAATAATGTTGGCCATGATTGGCATCTTCATCTCTATCCCTCCCTATGGGCCTATTGCACTAGCATCCATACACCTACTAGTGTCACTCCCTATTCCCTCATCTTTGGTACTGAAGCCATTTTTCCAGTTGAGATTGAGCTGCCATCCTTGCACATCTCTTTGTGAGACCTCATCACTAATGAAGACTACAGAGTGGCGTGACTGTATGAACTAGAGCTTCTTGATGAACATTGACTCAATGCGCTAAATTACCTTAAGGTATATCAAAATTGACTATGTCATAGCTACAAGTGCATAAAAACTAGAGAATTTGAAATTGGGGACCTTGTGTTCAAAGAAAATAATAAGAATACAAATTAGGAGTGTGAGAAAAAAGGATAATTTGAGCCAAAGTAGATGGGTCCCTATTTCATCATTATCAAATACGGCTTGAGGGCATATAAGCTAGTAACACCTAAAGGTCAAGAGCTAGAGGAGCCTATGAACATTATGCATCTCAAGCAATAACAGTTTCATAACATCAAAAATATTAATAAATAATAAAAAGAAAAAAGAAAAAAGAAAGAAATAAAGAAAAAATCACCCTTTAGTGAAAACCATGCTTATTGCACCTTGGGAAAGTACCATGATGAAAATCCATTTATGAGCATCATAAGAAAACACCTATGTTCCATTATCCACAAGCACCTTTACACTTGGGGGCAAATATAGATATAGTTCACCCTTTTTATTCCATATCATTTTACTCATGTCCATTATCCTATTTTTTTCTACACTCATCCACCCCTACCACCTTTTGTCTTTGGTTAGGCTTTACTCCATGTGTTGACTCATGCTTTAGATATGACACATTGATTATTCCTAATTACAAAATTTGACATTATGACATATATTATATTATCACTTTATCCCCAATAGTATCAACACACAAACATGCATATCCTATAAAACCTCACCATGCATTCGCTCTTAGGAAAACAACCACTTCTCACACACATGTACTCACTTAACCTCACATAGATAAATGCCTTTCCCTCTTTGTGAAATCCTTGTTCAAAGTTTCATTATATTATTTAGTTAGATATATCACTCCCAAATATGACATCTAATGTAGTCAAGATCTAGGAGTCTTATCAGATGACCAAAAGCTTACAGCAAAACAACTCAAACTATTTTATTCAATTCAAAAGTTACAAGCATTACAATAGCATTAGGAGTACAATTGTCTTAATTTAATCTAATAAATACTTTTGAAACAAAAATTAGTCCTCTAAAAAGATCCCAAACAGATTTTAGCATTTTTTTATACTTTGGGCTCACGAAAGTTGAACCATCGATAGTTTAACTAATATTCAACAATCAAAATCTGCCTACCATTAGATGAGATTCTCAATATTATGGGTTTGATGACTCCTTCTTATTAGTAAATCTATTTGTTCCACACGTAGCAAAGGCACACCACCCCTGGGGTGTTAGATTTGATTCCATGTAGGGTTGCACACTATCGACAAGTGCCTTCTTGTCGTCTTTCTATCGACTTTCTCCTTTGTGTTGCAACATCCATTGGATCCTTTAATGATGATCAAATGGCTCAGAGTGCTTCTATCATATGGACATAGAAGAGATCTATCAGTGATGTGACTCAATTCCACGTGTCTCAACAATGCTTTAAGTTATTGTCGTTAGGTTTCAACTCTTTAGAGCTGGAGGTTTAACCATGTTGTACCATCCCTATTTTTTTGAATCAATAGCCCCACCAGCATTCCTTTTGCTAAGTCTTGATATATAGATTCCCACCTCCTTGATGACTCAATTGAATCAATGAATAGCACAACAAGAAATATTTTCATAGTTGACAATGTTTCTATGTTGTGAGATGCTTAAAAGTGGAAACCCCTGTGATTAGTGAAATCAAAATGAAGATTTAGAACCAATCACATGCAAACTAGAATGATTATACCTTCATAAATGACCTCACGAATCCATGTGGGAAGGAGATGCACCCAAGAGATCTCCTTAGATGTTTCCCGTGATTAGAATGGCTAGATGTGGATTGCTCAAGTGCTCAACACAATGCAAGATGAGAGACAATTGGTTTGATGCCTGATTTGGATGGAGATGGGGAATGACTAGAGTGATTTTGGTAGAGGTTTGATGAGATGAGGAGATTGTGGAGTGATTTTGATAGAGTACTGGTGCATGAAGTGGTCTCTCTCTATGGCCTAGAGAGGGGTCCAATTTATAGAATTTTGGAGATGAGGATGGAGGGTGAGGATTCATTTGATGAGATCAAGGGCTAGGAATAAAAGTGAATCTTTTATTCCTAGTGGATGAATTAATAATTCCCATTTTGGGAGGAGTGGAGGATAGTGGATGAATAAATAATTCATTTTTGGGAAGAGTGGAGGATAGTGGGGGACAACTGAATTTTAAATTCAGTGAGTGAAGGATAGTGGGGGACAATTGAATTTTAAATTCAGTGAGTGGAGGATAGTGGGGGACAACTGAATTTTAAATTCAATGAGTGGAGGATAGTGGGAGACAACTGAATTTTAAATTCAGTGAGTGGATGATGAGGTAAGCAAGGTTAATTAAGCATTATCTTAATTAACTTAAGCCTAGGTTAATCAGATAAAGTAGGATTTATCTAATTAACAGGGATTAGGGAAATGAATAAATCAACTAAATAAATATTAGGAATATTCATTCAATTGATAGGATAGGGTTGTAAGGTTAAATGGATTAATTAGGTAAATTAATTGATCACCAGGGATATGTAGATGGCGAGAGTGGATTAGTGTAGAGGTACAGGAAATTGGTTTGCAGAGCAAATCCAATTTTCGATGTCTACATTTGCCCCTCTTTGAGATGGTGTTGCAGCTAAGTAACATCATTTCAAAGAAGTTAGAACATAGAGATGGATTGGATAGAGAAAAGATTTTGGTTTGGAAGAATAGGGTAAGGTTTGGGGATAATTGGTAAGGGTGATGCCCCCTCGAGAGGATAGGCGGGTTGCGAGAACACGGTTGTGCTCTCGAAATGGATGGAACAGATTGGTTGAACTGATCAGAGGATAAGTGGTGGGATGAAAGGATGATGATGTTCAGAGATGATTGGTGGATGATCATTGTGCTGAAACTAATTTAGAGCAATCCTAGGTTTGATATAGCAAAGTGGATATGTTCACCAAGGTATAGAAGACCAGGGTGATGATGTTTATCCAACATTTGCATGGAAGAGACACGCAGACAAAGGGATGATCCCATGCATGCCCAAGATAGTACAACCTTGTCTAGACGAGGGAAGGGGACTCATAGCATAACCCCTTAGTACACAAAAGGTATGATGAACCTTAGATGCATAAGGAGATCAATATGCTAGAACCAACCCTATGATCAACAAGATATGAATACTAGCTTGGAGTAATAAGACCAACCCACAAGCACAGCATACGAAAGCAAGACTATGCCCCATTCTAGATGTTTTCACCACATACCATGATATAATAAGATCAAGGTAGCTTTGATGTGATCTTCGAAAAGGACAAAAGATAAAAATCAACAAAACTAAAATACCAACAAACCAAACAAGTAACTATTGTATCTTTTGCCAAAATGAATGATGATGTGATAGATGTTGCCTATCATAGGAAAGATATATCCTAAGGCAAGGATTGATAGATGATTTGATGATGTTGTGATGATTGGATAGATTCTGCCTATTGTAGGAACGACGTATCCTAAGGCAAGAATCGATTGATGATTGGATCATGTTTTGTTGATGTAAGATTGGCTCAAGATATGATGGTGACAAGTTATGGTTGATGCTGATTTGATAGTTGATGATTTTTGATAAGGGATGATGCTTTGATAGGTGATGTGATGTTTGGATCTAGTGTAAGCTTATTGAGGATAGATGTGATGATGATGCGGGATGATGATAAATGTGATGATGATGAGAGTGTGATGGAGCAAGTTTGATGTTTTGTGTGATGGATAGATTATTTTTGGAATTTTGTGTGTTTTCTATTATTTTGGGATTTTTTGATATTTGTGATGTTTTTGGATTTTTTGATTTTGTGATTTTTTTGGAGTTTTTGATTTTTTTAATTTTTTTGTGATATTTCTGATTTTGTGATTTTTTTGGATTTTTTGATTTTTTTATGTTTTTGGATTTTGTGATTTTTTTATGTTTTTGGATTTTGTGATTTTGTGATGTTTTTGGATTTTGTGATTTTGTGATGTTTTTGAATTTTTTGATTTTGTGGAAAAGGAATGGTTTATTATGATGGTGGCCTTGGATTTCGTGTGGATAACCTTTGTGCTAAATACCAATGACAAGGGAACACCAAGTCTAAAGGTGAAGGTGATGGGGTGGGATAGGGGAATTAGATAGCTGATTCATGATAGATGAAGGAACAAGTGATAGGGATGCATGTTAGATAGATGGAAGATAAGGATGAGGGGTAGGATAGGTATGCATGATATATGGATGGGGGATTGTGGGATTTTCTCCAAGGGCTAGGTTGCAAGGAATCATATGCCCCAATGTCTAAAGAATTTTGCATGATGGGCTCATGTGTGAATGGATGGTCTTTGCAATAGATGAATGGAGGATATAGTTGAAAAGGAAGTATGCCAAGAGGTCTCCAAAGCATGTTGTTGTTATTTTTCCCCTTGTCTTTATCAAGATCTAAGGTGGGAGATATAGTGGATAAGAATATGATAGGATACGGATAAGACAGTGGATAAGATGAGCAAGGATATTATGGATGTGGATGAAGGATACGGTTTTGCCCCCAAGTGTAGGGATACAAAATGACGGGAGAAGGGATTATGCATGACGCCCAAAAGGGGTTTTCATCAAGGTATTTGCCCAAGGCGCCACAAGGAGTGGTTTTCACCATTGGACGAATTTTTCTCTTTACTATTTTCTTTATTTTTTTTTTTTTTTTTGCTTTTTTGATGGAATGGGGACTCTAGCATCTGTTTCCATAGCAAGGAGAAGATGGTCCCATGTTGGATAGCATTATGGATTATGATTGCATGGGTTGTTGGAAGATAGGAGAAGAAGGAATGGATGGTGGATAATGGATTATGATGTGGATTATGCAAAAGCATGGACCATAGGAATGTGATGGGGAAGATATGTAGGATATTGGATGAACGATGGAGAAACGAGGGTATGTGTGAATTGCAAGTGGTGGAGGGGAACCAAGACCAATGGTTGCACACACCGTGATGTATTTGGAAGCTGGTATTTTGGATGTGGAGTTGGGAGTAATGGGGATCAGGATGGGAGATTTTTGGATGCTTGATTTGGGGTTTTAGGGACCCAAATAGACTTAGACTTTGGGGGATTTTTAGATGGGGAGTGGGGTGTTTGGGATTTTGGGGTGGATTGGGATGTGGATGCCTCATTAGATTTGAGTGATCTTTGTTTAGGGACCCACACCATTTTTGTTTTTGCTTTTTCTTGTGATGGTGTGGGATTGGATAGCCTTTTTGATTTTTCATTTTGATTGGAAGGGATAATATCCTTAGGCTTTTGTGCTTTATGAGTTGAGGCATTCAAATTTTTGAATCCCATGGATTTGGGGGAAGCTTCATGTTTGAAAGATGTGTGCTTTTGTTGGTCTTGATTGGGAATTTTAGTGGTTTTATGGATGGAGGGGTAAAAAGTAGATTTTTGGATAGATGGGTGAAGTGATTTGATGATTGGGATATTGGGAGTTGGTAGGATAGGAGGTAATGTGGATTTGTGGATAGGGATGTTCATGAAGGCCTAAGCCTTTGCCTTGATAGTTCATAAGTTGGAGCATGTGACATGCAATGGGATGTTTGTTGTTTTGGAAACAAGACGCGAGTCCATTATTTGTTGGAGATAGAAAGGTGGTGGAAGGAAGTTGTTCGCCTCCTACAAGGGAGTCACCATGGATGAAAGTGTTTTTTCCAAGTGGATAAGGGGATGGATTTGGGATGGGATTGGTAGATGGAGGTGAAGGATTCATGTGGGATGGTAAAGGGGTGGTAGAAGATGGTGTGGGATCAATAAGGTGATCCATAGATGGGAGGGGATCGGGGATGGGATTAGATGGGATGATTAGATCTTGATTAGGAGAAGAGGTTGATGTTTCAACATGCTTTGGATTTGTTTCTTGACATAGCTCATGTGCTTGCATGGAAGTGGAAGTGACTTGGATAGATGTGATGGGTGCTTGGATTGATGTGATAGGTGCTTGACTTATGGCTTCTTGAACATGGCTACATGATGGTTCTTGATTTATGATAGGGGGTTGTTCAAGAGATTTGGTGGGTGTTGGATTGCATGAGGGTGTTTGATTCCTTGCTAATAGCCAATGGATGACATCCTTCATGAGTGTATGGATGGAAGAACAATATAATGGATGGATAATGATGGTGGATGGTGTAGAAATAGGATTGGGATTGGATAGGTGGGTGATAGGATTAGGTAGTGATGGTTCTTGGATGGGTTCAAGGGTTGGTAGTGGACTAGATGATGGTGTTGGAGCATTTGGGGATTGGGGGGGTTCCTTTACTTTGTTTTCATTTTTAGGTGATGTTCTTTGGAAGAAATCCCACAAGGATTTGCTGGATGTCGTGGTGGTAGGATTTGGAAGATTTGATGGTGGATTAGATAGTGGAGGCCACTCTAGATTGGTATCTCCCTTGTCAAAGGTGATTAGATCTTGCCTAGGATAACTTGGACTCATTTAATTTATGTACAAGGGACCACTTGGACTTGCATGTACTTCTTGTTGCAAAGGTAGATTTGGGCTCACTAGTGCTTGTTGGTGAGGCCATTGATAGTCTTGGTAGCTAGGTGTAATGGTAGGATATGTAGACAAAAGGTTTTGGGGTTGGTATGAAGTTGAGGGTTGATATGAGGATGATGGAAGTTGATATGAGGATGATGTAGGTTGATATGATGGAAGTTGATATGAGGTTGAAGGTTGATATGAGGATGATGGAGGTTGATATGATGTTGAAGATGATGACATGTAAGGATGTTGTGGAATTTGTTGAGGTTGGGATGGTGTTTGGACTTCTTATTGTGATATGATTTGTTGTTGATGTTGGTAAATGTGTTGATGTGATGATGATGGAGGGGTTGCATAGGATAATGATTGTTGTGATATGGATTGATATAGATAAGGGTTGTGATAAGTTGATAAAGGGTTGATAGGACATGTGGATGAATTTGGTTGATATGAAGTGGGATAAGTTGATGCAGAATTGGTTTGATGTGTAGATGGATATGATGGGATAGGTGCTAGATATGATGGTTGTTGGACTTTGCAAGTGGCCAAGAGGTGTTGGATTTCTTTCAAGAGGTATTGAATGTGTGAGGATTGGCTTGTTCGACATATTTGAATCAGTCCTTGAATGGTTTGAAAGGTTTGCTACTCTAAAGGTGATTGGCTTGCATGCATGTGGCGAAGCATATGAAGGAGTTTTTGAAGGTTCTCTAAGATTGACATGATGTCACACAAGTGTTTAAGTCTTAAGTCCTGTTTGGCAATTGCTTGGTTATGATTCAATGATGATGTGGACTGTTTGGATGAAGTTGATTAGGATGAAGGTGACTAGGATGAATGTTTAGATTGATATGTTTATGTGTTTGATGTTTAGTTTGATTTGGCAATGTTTAGCAAATGATCACATGTACAAACAAGAATCACTCACACAAGACACAAGCAATTTTGAATTTTGAATTGGAAGAATATGATAATGATTAGCAAGCACACTTGTATAAGACAAATCAACATGCCCTAATGTCTAGTTTGATGGAAGGTATGGCCAATTAGGGTTGGGCAATGTTTATACGAGGTGGACTAAGAATTTGAAAGTGAAATCCTGTCACACAGCCGGGAGAAGGGCGTAACCCACCCTTCACCTTCACTTCCCAAAGGTAGAAAGTTCTTTGGGGCTTAGCCAAGAGTGACAAGATTCTGATTTCAAAGAGGGTGTCTTTCAATTCAGCTTCGGATGAGGTCATCCCTAGGGCTGATGAAATCCCCTAGCAGGCCTCCTAGGATAGGGGTTGACAAAAGCGAATCAAGTGAGGTGTTTTTGATCTCCAAGATCACCTTGTGGTGCGAGAAGAGAGCATACACACACCCACTTGATTCACACTCGCAATTGATTAATTGACCCTTAGAAATTGAAATGTGATGAAAAACACGTCAAACAATGGTTCTTTTTAACCCAATTTCAAGGTGTGATTGAAGACACTGATTTGTTTTAAGCCTGATTTCAATGTGTGATGATCAACCAATGTTCGTTTTATGCCCAAATCGAAGTGTGTTTGCAAGCAATGATTGAGAGATAAAGGATGAAAAATGGATGCACCTAATTAAATTTTTGTCCAAATTGATGTAGATGCTACTCCTGCTGTTGTTCCAACCCTGAATGATCACCTGCAAGTCACAAAAATGACAACGAAGCAAGTAGACTAGCCAAAGAGATTGTGATGCAAAAATTGATAATATGATAAAATTTGATGAAAGATGAATAGATACAAAGAAAATAAGTGCATAAATAGATTCTTTAGGAGATTCTATGCAATTTGAAAAAAACATTCGCTGAAAATTAATCAAAATTGCACAAGTTATGATGATTTGAAGATTTTAAGCATGTTTGACTTTGACTGATCAAAAAGGTGGGAAAAAAAGTACAGTCACCTGATAAAAACCTCACAACTATGAAGTGCTTGGATTCCTCTTTCCAACAAGTCCTTATTTGCGCGATTTCGCCTCCGTATGCGAAAGTTGTGCGAGTTTAAAAAAAATAGCCTTCATAAATGACCTCACGAATCCATGCGGGAAGGAGATGCACCCAAGAGATCTCCTCAAATTTTTCCCGTGATTAGTGTTGTAGATGTAGATTGCTCAAGTACTCAACACAAGGTGAATGAGATTAGATGATGGATTGGATGGGATTGAGACAAGATTTAGAGTGATTTGGACATTATGGTGGCATGATAAGGAGATTTGTGGAGTGATTTTGACAAAGTTCTGGTGCATGAAGTGGTCTCTCTCTATGGCCTAGAGAGGGGTCCAATTTATAGAATTTTGGATATGAGGATGGAGGGTGAGGATTCATTTGATGAGATCAAGGGCTAGGAATAAAAGTGAATCTTTTATTCCTAGTGGATGAATTAATAATTCCCATTTTGGGAAGAGTGGAGGATAGTGGATGAATAAATAATTCATTTTTGGGAAGAGTGGAGGATAGTGGGGGACAACTAAATTTTAAATTCAGTGAGTGGAGGATAGTGGGGGACAACTGAATTTTAAATTCAGTGAGTGGAGGATAGTGGGGGACAACTAAATTTTAAATTCAGTGAGTGGAGGATAGTGGGAGACAACTGAATTTTAAATTCAGTGAGTGGATGATGAGGTAAGCAGGGTTAATTAAGCATTATCTTAATTAACTTAAGCCTAGGTTAATTAGATAAAGTAAGATTTATCTAATTAACAGGGATTAGGGAAATGAATAAATCAACTAAATAAATATTAAGAATATTCATTCAATTGATAGGATAGGGTTGTAAAGTCAAATGGATTAATTAGGTGAATTAATTGATCACCAGGGATATGTAGATGGGGAGAGTGGATTAGTGTAGAGGTACAGGAAATTGGTTTGCAGAGCAAATCCAATTTTCGGTGTCTACAACCCCATTTGGTCCTTAAATAAGATGATGCCTCTAACTAACTTGAATCATGAATGTTTCATGAAGCCACAAATAAAAAATAATAGAGACAACAAAATTAAACTAAACGGAAAAAAAATCTTGAAATATTTTTGGTTGACGCAGGATTGCGCGTGCACCCTAAAGCTCCCGCATCAGACATGTCGAGTAAGAGAAAAGTTTCATGAGTGCACAACTCATGAACATTTAGGAAAGTCTATGATGGGTTTAAATATTGGCCTCTTTTCTGTTATTTTTTATATGCTCTTAGACCTTTTCCACATGATCTTCCAGATACTTTTCAAACATCACCATCATGATATACTGTCTTTTTATATACTTTGTAGAACCTTGAACATATTTTGTTAATATGAAATATGGTGATGATATTTATCAATTGAATGATTTAAACATGAGTATGTATGCAATATAGATGAAATTCTATAATTTAATTATGAAGGTTATTTGCATGCATATGTTTTGTGGATTAACCCCTGTGTAGCAACAAGCATGTGGCATCAAGGAGAGGAGAATTTGTAGCAAGTCGCAGAACATGGAAATTGAAGGAAGTTGAAGTCAAGCCGCCAAAAGTGCAAGCAGCTAGAAGTTGAACGTGAATCATTATGGGGAGGAATAAATGTAGAAGAAGTAGACTTGTTCTAAGATTCTAAATGTGGCTTATGTGTTTCTCATATGAGTCATTGCGTAGGAATTCTTATTTGAATAGGATTCTCCTTCATCTGTTCTATTAGAATTAATAAATCAATCTTAACTCTATATCCTAATATCTAGGAATGGATTAATGATTGTAGTTAGTTGGTAGTTGAAAAAGACTCTCTCATTTTTGTATAAGTTAGGGGATGAGCTCAGAGTCAAGTTAGTTACCTAGTTATGCAGTTACTCAGTTGTTAGTTTTTATTCAATATTAAAAGATACAGCAATTAGTTATTTCTCTAGACATGAATTGTTGAAATGCAGTTATTGAATACAATCTGCAAAGAAGATTCTGTTTGAAGTACTTTTGTGATATGAAATGAATGGAACTATGTGTTATGTGGATGTGTATCTAAGTTAGATTTGATTTTCAGCTAAGTGAGTCAGTCCCCTGAGCCAGCCACTCAAGGTACTGATCTTCACTTCATTTATTTTCTTATTCATTTATTCATTCTTGTTAAAGTTGTTTTCTATTATTTTATAAATGTATTGTGAGTAAAGTAGAATACTCTTGTTGATAATTATAGTAGTTGTGGTTCATGAACAAATGTATAATTCATCCATATTAGTCCTCCGGAGCTTATCATTAGCTTTCTTATCATTTTGAATGGTTTTGAATTAGTTTTGTATTTTTCTATTGTTAGCAACTATCTACAGCTCATGTTGTAGGTACCCATAGCCACTAGGTTCTATAACTATTTTTATTGTTCTTGCATTTCTGTGAATTCCAGCAGAGTAGAATAATCTGAGTAGGATTGAATAGAATAGTTTAGGAAAATATGAGCCCTAAAGGTACATATAGTGCAAGTGCCATCATAAGCTTACTCTCCTTGGTTGATAATTTAATGTAGGTGTATAATGTCAAGTGGATTGTTTAGATAGGTTTACCCCTGAATTGTGTTAAGTCTACAATGCATTAGTTTTCCTCTACATTTTTAATGTCATTGCCAAGGATGGTGCTACCTTCATAGGCTCATTTTATGTGTTTTCATAGCTTAAATTTTGATTCCAGCATTAGGGTTGATAGATTCACTTTTCAAGAAACACCATAAATTGTACTAACATTATGCAAGACCGCTAATATACAAAGCTAAATCCACTGTATGCAGAGGTAGACAGACAACCGAGGTAGATTCCTCTCTTCAAATTATCAGGATAGAGAAGATACTACTGACTTTATCAATTATACAGTAGGAATTACTGAGAGAGAAGGACTTGTTCTTACATCTTCATCAACACCTACATCTTCATCAACTTCTTCCACAACTACAGAAGGGACCTTTAGAACCATGGAAGATGTTGTAGTGGAGGATCCACCAAAGCAAGCAATGTTTGAGTTTCCTATCACTGATTAGGAGAGGGTTACAGTGCTAAAGAACATTCCACCTTTAGCATTACCAGTCTTCTATGGCCTAGTGACAGAGGACCCAGATATGTTTATGTTTGAGTTTGATATCTTGTGTAGGAGCTATGACTACACTTCAAATGCTCACAGGTTTAAACTTTTTCCTGTCACTCTCAAGGATGCAGCCTTGAGATGGTTTATGGGGCTAGGAAAAGATGTCATTCTAGACTGGGATACAATGAAGGAGAGATTCTTGGAGAAATACCAAGATTATTGCTAAGGACATGACAGGAGGAGAGATGACATCTTTAGGATGTCACAAAAAGAGGAGGAGCCACAGGAAGATTATGTTGAAAGATTCCAGTTTACCTTGAAGAAAAACCCCCAAACCAGATTATTTGAAGAATCACTGAAGCTAGTCTTTTGAGAGGGGTTAAGGATGATTGCATGGATGCCATGAATCTCATTGGGCAAGGCAATGTTTTTCAATTACCTTTTGAATGAATTTGCAAAGTTTGAAGAAATTATTCAAGAACTTTCACCACACAACCAAGGGGAGAAAGGACATCCATTACAAACAAAGAAACCAATGGGGTTTAAAGAGTGGAAATTAGTATCTTGTTGTCCAACATGAAAGAGGGTATCATAATCCATATGGGTACACAGTTGGACACTCTTCACATCAAGAAGAAACAAGAAGAGGCGGATGGAATGTTTACTGAGTACTGTCCTAGCTGTAGGCAAAGGAAGGCCAATTGTAAATGCAAGAGGGTGGCCAGTATCCAGCAAGAGAAGGTTGGAAGGCTAGAATTTCATCCATTTGAAGGAGAGGATGAGCAGTTGTTCTACATAGCTCAAAGGAGACATTGGCAGCAAAGACAAGGTATGCCCTCCAATCCATTTAATTTTAATTCACCCTTTCCTATTGCAAACCAAAATTTATTTGCTTGGAATACTCAACCATGGCCTAGTAATCAAAATCTATGGCAAAACCCACAATGGCCTACTCCACAACCCAGTTGGAACCAACAGTAGCCAAACCCATGGCCCCAACAAAGTTTCCAAGGTTCCAACTATAACCTCTAGTGGCCTACATAGCAACAACAGTGGTAGCCCCAATGGAACAAGGGCTAGCAATGGTAGCAAAATGCAAATTACCAACAACCTATGCTCCCATCTCAACCCTAGCAGCCAGCAATAATGACTCCATCCACTCCTCAAACTCAACCTCCTAGACCTACCCAACTCCCTACCCAACCTACACCTAACCCTAACAACAAGCCTATTCAATAGGCTTATACTAACAAGGTGATGTAATACCCCACCTATGGGGTAGAGGTGAGTAATGTTCATCTCAGATCAGGGAAGCAACTTGTAAGCCCTTCATCTCCCCAAATTATAGAACTTGAAGATGAAGAACCCATAGAGGAAGCTTCAGAGAAGCCACCTTTGAAACCTGAATCAAATTAGGGCCCTCAGATCACTTCACATCTGAAGCCTCCTTTCCTTGAATACTTGGCTATCCAGAAGAAACCAGTACAGGCTGAAACTGACCTTATAGGCCAGTTAAAAGATATAAGCATAAAGATTCCCTTAATCCAAGCCATGAAATAATTCCTATCTATACTAAGACTATCATAGATCTCTACATAAAGAAAATAGGAAAGAAGAGAATGGACCCAAAGATAGTCCAAGTTTTGGGTAACCTGTTGATGGTGTTTTTAGCACACAACAACGCAGGTATGATTGTTGGTATCACACCTCTCTTGAAAAGTATCCTACCCTAGATAAGACTACTCCAAGGATAATACAGCTAGGTCTTAGCGTGCTTAGAATTTCTTAGTTGGAATGTACTAACTATGCCTAGAAGGGGTCTTACATGCAATGTGACAAATTTTGATAGATTAGAATAATAGTTCATGTGAACCCTTATCTTTCAGCTGATATGACAGTGTGGAATGCTACTAAAAAAACCTAAATCTACTAGTTCATTAAAAGAAAATGTAAAAGGAGATAGGGTCTAGAGAGTTCCTAGGTGACATCCACAATGAAATGATTGCATCTGGTAAACAAGCATTCAGAAATTAAACTAATTTTCTGCTCTACCAAGCTACCGAGATTACTACAGCATTACAGAAAATAGTGCTATCTTCTAAGGATTTCTTATGATTTTCAGATTACATTCATTTATCAAATACCCAACTAATGGCATGATTTAACTCCTGTAATGTAATTGAACTTTACTCAAATTGAAGCCCAGGCTAACTATACACAGTCACCCACAATTAGTAAGCAACTAATAGTATGGACTAGAATGCTCATCAACTACCTTCAGTAGATCAACAACATTGCCAAAGCATAATCTAACTAATGTAGACCAAGAAGCAAACCATGAAACTAGATAGATAACGCAAGTGAACAAATTCTTAGAAACACTACAAAAATTTGCTTTGTATTAATCTTGAATGGTAGAGCATCAACAATTTAGCATCATGAGTCTTACAAATGAAATAAAAATAGCTCTTTATATAGAGGAGGCACCATAGTGAGTTTTTGAATGAATGGTGGAGATTATCTCAATACTAATAGTCCAGATTTAACAACAATCAGAGCATTTACAATAGCACTTCTCATTCCTAGATTACAATTTGTCTCCTGGGAAAAGGATGAAAAATGACCTCCAAATACATTGAACTTGGGTAAATTGAATACCCATTTGACTATATATATTGAAAAGACAATTTTCAAGACATAATAAAGATAAAATAGTGTCACATGACCTTCTAAATATAGCAATACATATTTGTGATGGGATTACATTTCAAAATATTCAAAAATATTCTATTGTCCTTCATCTAAATATATTTTGTCTTTCTCTGCCTTCTTATTGATGTATGCCACCCAAGTTGATAGTGTTGGACTTATGTCTGTGCGGTTCGGGTTCTTGATGTGATCCACTCTGTATCTAAAAACCTCCAGCTCTTCACTGTATTGAATATACATTTTCTCTACTACTTTTATGCTCTTTTGAAAGGTGATGAAAGCAGTCTGAAGATCATTGACTTTATATAATCTACTCAACAATTCGTGCATCTTGCCCAAAAATTATTTGATGTAGCTTATCCTTACAACCTTGCACATCATACGGACCTAGATCATCAAAATTAATCACTAAGAAATCTTTCATAGAGTCATTTATCTCATAGATCAAAGATAGTATGTGATTATCAGCCACCTTATAAACCTCCCTAACATTATCGAAGACTTCTTTTCTTAATTTCAACTGTTGGTACCATTTTATTATTTTATGCAATCTATCAGGTGTTAAGATATTTTCTGACAACAATGTTTCAGTAGGTAGATCCCTTATTGCTTGTACTCGTGGAAACATGTGAGAATAGTATTCATCAAAAGGGTCACATTCTTCATAAAATTCATCCCATTGGTCTCTCAATTTACAGAAGTCTTTATGAAGTGTTTCCACAAAGGTGATTGCATCACATCCTTCTTGATAAACTTTGTCAAACCACTTCTGAGTTCTAGCAGCCACTATCTTGATGTCATCAAACTTTGATAGTTCATCCTTTGATAATAGAGCTGGGACTAACCTTGACTCACCCTCAGAATCTAGAGGCCTCATTAGAAACTACAGACATGCCCTGAGTTCTTCATTTTGTTGTTTCAACTCCCTCTTAGTGAGTTCATCTTTATCCAACTATTCTAAGATAGAAGTATAGACACTGAAAATTGTCTAGGTCTTGTTTACACATGACCTTGTATGTCTTTGCCCTAGGTCCTAGTGACACACACATTGTCGACATGAACTTGTATATGTCCCCTAGGTCCTAGTTCATCCTAGTTCATCTAACCTCATCCCACTTAATCCCATTTATCCCTAGGTCCTAGTTCATCCCATCTTAATCATCTTCTTGATTGATTAAATAAACCCACTTTATTTAATTAATCCCACTTGATCACAGTCCAATTAACTAAATAAATCACATTTGTTTAGTTAATAATCCCCCTTCACATGTCTCACATAATTCAAATTGAAAATTTGAATTATTCCCTCACCTCTCATCACATTGCAACACATGTCGCATGTCTCCATCCCCCACTTAATATGCCTTCACATGTCAATCTAATTCAAATATTTTGAATTAGATTCCCCTTTATTCTCCATTGCACACTTGTCATGTGACTACAATCCCTCTTTGAGTGGGAAACCCTAATCCAACCCTAATCAATCTAGACCGTTCATATCCTCCAACATAACTCTCAATCACAACCATCCATTCAAATTTACCTTTTCTATAAAGGTAGCCTCTCTTGAGCCATTTGCATCGAATCTTCTTCTAGTATCCACATGCTATCAAAATTTCTTCTTAATCTCTCATCCATCTATCTTGCATTCATCCAATCATTCATCTACTAATCGTTATGCTATTGAATCGAGCAATCAACATTCATCTCTTTGGGTAAAGCCAGAGTGCTTCGGTTGTGGTATTCTCAACCCTATCGATGGATCGTGGGTCAATATGAGGTTTTCATTTGTTTGATTTGCATTTGTTATCATTTCCTTCATGTCGATTTACCATAATTTCATTTGGCATCCTCAGTTTCTTGGATCTAATCAATCATTTTTCTAGGGTTTTGTTGCAAAAAAATTTCATCTCTCTAACCCTAGTTTTGTCAAGATTTGCAAGTTTTTATAGTAACTTGTTGTAGGTAACCTCCTAGGCAAAAATGGACTGCACCATTGCAATCAGGAGCCCTGAGAAATGAAAATCGACATAAAATTTGACTAGTTTTGCTCACTATGAAATTTTTTTGTTTTTGGCTAAAAAAATTTAGTACAGCAATCCGTACTGTACGGATCCGTACAGATCCATATCATACAGACATACCGTATGGCTCATGTGCATGGGGGGTGGTTGATATATCTAGTGTCTAATTGTATTTTTGGTTCTCTATTTGAATTTGTGAGGTTTATCTATTCGATTGCAAGGTTTAAAGGTTGCTGGTTTAAATCCATGTTGTAGGGTAATCTTTGTTTGCTGGCTCAAGATGTCCAAACCCTAAATCCCAACTGGCGTTGTTTAAACCCTAGTTTCACTGACTATGTAAGAATCCTCTGTCACCTTCCTCCATTCAAATCCCCCACCTGCATGTAACCCTAACCTCCCCAAGTCTCTTTCACCATCGTCGCCAAGTTACCACCGTTTTAGACCATCCATTAGGCCTACGTGTAACCCTACCGCCTTACTATCATTGTTTCCACCACCTTTTAAAACCTGTCACCACCTCTTAGCCCCCACAACTCATCCTTGTTCCCTCTGCCTATAGCTTTGCTTCGTCTGATCCTCTCCCCTATCCAAACTATCGACACCACCTCCGTGCCCTTTGGTCGCCTCCACTTCAGATGTTGTCGACGCCAAGAGTAACCCTAAGTCGCTAACCTTTGTCTACAGTCAAACCTAAGTGCCAACTATCTTTTCTTTAACCATGACCACTCTTCATTATCACTCTTGACCTCCCTGTCATCCGCCTCCCGTTGACCTTCAAATCTCTCTCTGCTCACTCTTTGCTTCCTGGCCGTCCTTCGTCACCACCTTTATTTCAGCAGTCGACACCGCCCATTCTCTAGTTTGGCTTCAACAAACATCTAAGGCATGGTCAAAGTCTCCATAGGGTTTAGTGGTAGCAGTTAGTGGTTTGTTGTGGGCTTGGCAGTGCTCTTAACGTGTGGTGACAAGCGGCGAGGAAGGGGGGGCTAGCCCCCTTTCATTTTTTATTTTTGCTCTCACTTCGCCCTTGGTCATATGGGAGACTGAGGGCTCCATTAGAGTTGACTACCAAAATAGACTGCCACCCTTAAATAGTTTATGTGACCAGTAATTCCTCAAACAGCTAGCGGTCAAGTTTAAACTGTCAGCCTGTGCCCTAGTGTCTCCTACATGCCCTAACAGGGCTATTTTTTTCTTTTTCTCATAACTTTCACATACGGAGGTGGATTTTCACAAAATTGGACTCGTTGGAAAGATAGGAGGACAAACTTCATAGATGTACCACTTTTATTAGGTGAATGTACCATTTTTCAAGCTTTTTTATCAGTCAAATTCAAACTTGCAATTAAACTTCGATTGAGCATAATTTGAGCAAATTTGATCAGTTTTCAGCGAAAGTTTTTTCAAATTGCTTAGAATTTTCTGAATTTTCTGTTCATGCAATCCACTTTGCTTTATCATTTCATTTTCATCAGGTTTTTATCATATTCTCAATTTTCGCATAACGGTCTTCTTGGCTAGTCTACTTGCTTCTTTTTTGATTTTGTGACTTGCAGGTGACCTTACAGGGCTAGAACAACATCAGGAATAGCATATACAGCAATTTGGACAGCAAAATAATCAGGTTCACTCATTCTATTTCTCATTTATTCATAATCTTATTTGCAAACACACTTCAATTTGGGACATAAAACGAATCATTGTTTGCATACACATTTCAATTTGGGCTTAAAATGAATATTGCTTTAGCAATAACATCAAAAAAATTGGGCTTAAAACAAACCAGTGTCTTCTATCACATTAGGATTTTGGATTTAAAAAGAACAAGTGCTTGAAGTGTCTTCCTCACATTTCAATTTCTAATGGTTAATTTACAAGTGTGAGTGTGAGTCAAGTGTGTGTGTGTATGCTCTCTCCTTGCACCGCAATGTGATCTTGGAGATCAAAAACACCTCACTTGATTTCCTTTTGTTTACCCTTTCCTAGGAGGCCTGCTTGGAGACAGACCACTCCAAGGGACGACCTCAATCAAGGTTGAATCAAAAGACACCCTCATTGGAAGTTGGAATCTTGTCACTCTTGGCTAAGCCCCAAAGAACTTTATACCTTTGGGAAGTGAAGGTGAAGGGTGGGTTACCCCTTTCTCCCAGCTATGTGGCAAGATTTCACTTTCAATTCCTTAGTCAATCTCATGTAAACATAGCCCAAAACCTAATTGTCCATACCCTATTTCAAACTAGACATTAGGGCTTGTTGATGTGTCTTCCATGTGTGCTTGTTTAATCATCATTACATTTCATTTTCAAAATCTAAATTGTTTATGTTTCTTGCATGAGTGAATTATGTTTGTACATGTGTGATCATTTGATTGAACATTGTTGAATCAAGCTAAACACCAAACACATAAAGACAAGTCATCCACCTCATTCTTCCAACACATTCATCCTAATCACCCATTTTAGCCACTTCATTCCTAATCATATCCAAGTCACCATAATTCAAACCCTAATCATTCCAAACCACCTTCTTTCTAATCAACCCCTAACCTTCCTAATCATCATCCTAATCATCCCTAATCATTCCAGATCAAACCTTAATCATATCCAAGTTGTCATTTCAACAAATCAACATTATCCTAATCATCCTAGTCATTACACATCATCTAATCATTCTAAGCCAAATCACATCCCAACTACTTTCATCCCAATCAAAATCCAAATCAATCCAATCAGAAATCAAGACCTTAGTTGATCATCATCAAACATTATCCAAACTTGCTTGAGATCATTAGTCTATCTTAAGTAAGTCAACCAATCAAATCAATCCAATCAACCCTCTTACTTGAGATCATTAGTCTATCTCAAGCATAGAGAGCCATCCATCAAAACAAAACAAATCAAATCATCCTAAGGTCTTAAAATTTGATCCCAATCACTCCACATCATGACCTACATTTCTCATTTAAACCATTTTTACCCCAATCCTTTCATCCTAATCACCTCAATCCAAGTCATCCCACCTTGTTATCCCACATTACCCTTACCATTATCCTAAATCATCCTAGTCACCTAACCTAATAATTCCACCATCATTCATCCTAATTCCTTCAAGTCATCCAATCTCATCATCTTAGTCGTCTTCAACACCCTAATCGTCATCACCATAGTCCTCATCATCCAAGTAAAACCTCTAATCATTTTTGGCCATTACACATCATCAAATCTTTATCCAATTAATTCTCCACATATATCACTTGTAAACATGGACAGGGCATTTCTAAACAACACCTATGAGAATGATCCTTATGGCACCAAATGAATGCTTAACCAACTTAGGCAATTAGTTGGTTATATAGAAAGGAGGAAGATCCTGTGTCACCACAACATCAAGTCCTAGGCCAATATCAACGCTCCCACATTCCATCACAAGCCTAGAAAGCACATAATCCAAACACTAATGCCCCCTCATCCATACCACAAATCACCCTCACTATTCCTAACAAAACCACAAATGCAAGTACTACCATAAGCCCACCATCCAACAATCCTAACTCCATTGCCATCATATCCCAATTGCTTTCTCAACAAACTTCCAACATCAACCAATGTCCACAACAAGCCACCTCACAAAACCTTTCACCTACAAATCCTATCATCGCACCTCATCACCAAACCTATCCACATGGAAATCCAATGTCCTTACAAGAAAAACAAGCAAATCCAAATGGCCCTATGTACATAGATCAAGAAAGTCCAAGTCATCTTATGCAAGATCTAAAATCCTTTGACAAGGGAGAAACCAACCTAGCAAGTGCCTCCTTTGAGTCACCTTCACCATCCAATCATATGCCAACACATGATCCAACTAGTCCTATCCCAACACCTTTATCAAGCCCTTCATCGCCTTCATCACCCTCATCTCCATGTTCCACTAATCCTTCATTAAAATATTCCATGGAGATACTTTTAGAGAAATTGGTCCAAGCAAATTTGATTGAGCTATGCCTGCTCAAAGCATATTCTCCATTTATGATTAAACCTAGAGGGTATAATGAAAACCATTATTGTGCATACCATAGGTATAGGGGCCATACCATATCCACTTGTGTCTGATTTCAAAGATTCGTCAAGAACCTAGAAGATTGTGGTAAGGTTGTCTTGGATAAGACCAATCCCTCTAATTCCATTATCTTTCCATCTAGCCCAAATCCTAATCCCATTATCCATCCAACAAATCCTAATCCTAAGCCTTCAACTTCCACTATTATCACCCATCCACTATATTGCCCATTTATCCATACCCTTGCAAAGGATGTGATCCATTGGCTACTAGTAAGGAATAAAATATTGCCATGTCATCAAACACCTATTCTTGAGCCTCCCCATGAGTCCTTAAACACTTTCTCTACTCTTTTAACCCCATCATGTGATCTACAAGCTATCAAGCTTATTAAAGAGCCTTCCACTTCCATTCAAGCAAGTCAAGAGGTATGTCAAGAGTTTAATCCTAATCATGTGAAAACATTAAGCCCTAGTCCTAATCAAGATCAAATCACTTCCATTTACCCTATCCATAACATGCACCTTTTCTATGATCAAGATGATACCTATGAAGAACCTATCCATAAACAAGTTGATCCTAGTCATACCCCCACAACTATTCATGAACAAGACACCCAAGACCTACATGCTCCATCTAATGAAAGTCTTGTTGACTTACTTGAGCATTCACCCCATTTCATGGCCTTCATTCAAAGCAAAGAGACCTCTCCACCTAACCATGATCCTATACCTTCCACTTGTCATGATGAGACATGTGCCTCCAAAGCAAACATAGAAGATCAAACAAATAACTTGGATCTAAATGAACATGATCAAGATCCTAATCATCCTTCCACAGCCACCATTGATCCCATTTCAAATCCACCATATCCTTTTAGCCTATCCACATTCATTCATGAGTGTTCCTCCTTAGAACACCAACAACCATTATCCACTTTACCTTCTCCATCCAATAATCAACTTAAGTCTAGTGTCCAAACTACACCTAGTCCTATAGTCAATCGCATGCTCCAAATATGAACTACCAAGGCAAAGGTTTGGGCATACATGAACAAGGCATTTTGGAGCCAATCCATATCAAAGTCCCTCCTCGCTCATTTGGCCTTGGATACACACCCCAAGGTCAACAATCCAAAGATGTTGGTACTTCCTCCACACTTCCTAAATCCACTTCCTTCCATCATAAACCCCATCATATTCCTAAAACATACGTTGCTATTCCACCTCCCTCATCGTACAAATGCCAAAAGCATGTGACCATACACCTGCCACCATCCAATCTACCTCCACTACTTCCAACTCCTACTATCCCCCCATCCACTTTGCCTCGACTTCTACCAACACCTAATTATCCACTTATCCATAAGTCCCCCAAAAATCCTAATCCTGACCAACAAACGCACACATTGTGTAAACATAAAATGTCCACTCATTTCATCCACCACATGGGATTCAAAAATAAACATTTGGATGCTTTTGGAGGTATGGGTTTGGATGGATTTTTGGATGCCTCTACATATAAAGCCAAACATCCTAAGGGTCCTAATGCCTTAGGAAATCAATCCAAAAATTCAAAGCAAGGTACATTCAAAAATCCATCCAAACCCATACCTCCAAAAGCAAAATGGTATGGGTCCCTAAGCAAAAATCAAGCAAATCAAATGAGGCATCCACATCCTGAAAATCCCAACCATCCTCTTCCATTCAAAAATGCCATTCCATCCCAAAGTTTCAAATTCCTCCATCCTACATGCAAAGCAAAAATCATAAAAATGCTAAGTCTATGTGGGTCCCTAAATGCTTAGGTCATCCATCCACTAAGAAAACATCACCATTGCTTCCTACACTACCATCCAATCAAAAGCTTCCATGTTTAACATGAGGTGTACAGCTGTTGGTCATGATTCCTTTCCATTCCTCCATCACTGCATCATTCACTCATTATCCTACATATTGTTGCAAGTATGAGGTTATCCAGTGTTGTCATTGATGTCAACATACTCATATTGCATTGACAAGAAGGATTTGATGAGCTGTGTGCTGAGGATATTGAGAAAATTAGTCTCAGTCAGGAACAGTGAAGAACAGTGATGAGAAGAAGGTAAATGTACTGTATAGGATGAGAACCGGAGGATGCGGATTAAAGGGTTAGTAGATATGAGTCTTGAGATGCTACAGTTAAGATTTCAAAGGTCCGCATGAAGATCTGAAGGAGTTGTGGCTGCCGGTATAGAACCGGGTCCGGCAAGTATCCGGAGGTGACAGAGGATCACAAAAAGGTCCGGTGAGGTCCGGAATTGTATTATCCTAATCTGCGGATTGGAAGGAGTGTTTGGGATGTCCTTGTGATGTGTCATCCTGATTTGTGTATGACTTGAAGGTCCGGAAGTACCCCTTACATTATGACAGTGGCGACAGACTGTGTTCTTGAAGTTCCGGATGAGGAAGACAAGAGATCCCAGTAAGCAGAGGAAGTGCGGATGTATCCGGACATTCAGACAGACTTGTGAAGGTTCTTGGATCTTGTTTAGGTTGTGTTGTTGGTCCGCATTGATGGTAGAGCCCGGAATTGAAGTTATTCTTCCGGATGAAGTTCTTGCTCTGTGTAGCCGACCGGATGAGTTGTTCATCCTGCGAATGTTCTTGTGATGGCCGACCGGATGTGTTATTCATCTTGCGGATACTCCTATGGTTGTTTGCCGACTTAGGTGTTTGTTCTTAAGTCGATGTCTTGTATAAATAACGGTTTGTGAGTTCATTTCAGTGTGTGGTGTGAGGATGAGTATGGTATAGCGAAGAAACGTGCGAAAGGCAGAGCAGAGATTGTTGGGCTTAATTGGAACTGATCCAGACATGGTAGAGATGTCATTCTCTAGTTCAAGACTGTGATTTTCATCACTTTGTAGATAGTGTGTCTCCTTGTAGGCAGTGGGCCTCTTTGTGAGCAGTGTGCTCGGGCAGTGAGCCCTTATTGGCATGTGCCATTCATTTTTCTTTATTCTTCTAACAGAGAATAGTTCTTGGGTTAATCACCCCGTGGTTTTTCCCTTAACCGGGTTTTCCACGTCAAAATCTTGGTGTTCAATGTGTTGATGCTTATCTGCTCTTGTGTTTATGTATTATGCTTCCATGGATGATTATTTGATATGCTGCTAACTAACAACAGTGAGTTAAGTGTTTGAAAGACAAGAAGTTTTATACAACTGATTCACCCCCCCCCTCTCAGTTGTATGCCCTAGATCCAACACATATCTCCCCCATCACCTTCCTATGGTCCATTCTTTTGCATAAGTCCATTATAATCCACATCATAATCCACTTTCACCCCTACATAATCCACTTTCGATCCCTCCATAATCCACTATCTACCTTATCCATCTCACTTTCATGCAATCACCCTACCAACATCTTGAGCATAATGACTTGACATGGTCCATTTGTGATGACATCCTTCTCTAATGGGACTGTAACATTACATAGCACTAGACACTTGAGTCCCTCTCATCTATATCCACGTTCTTCCATCCAAAAAGTCAAAAAAAAATTGAAAAAATCAAAAAAGTAAAGATAAATCCCTTCGTCCAACGGTGAAAACCTGGCAAACAAGCACCTTGGATAAGTACCATGATGAAAACCTGGCAAACAGGCATCATGTGTAGGTTGATCTTCTATCCCACTTACACTTAGGGGCACCTTGTCTCATCCTATCCATTGCATACACATTCCTATCATATCAAACCCATCCATACTCCCTTCCTCTTTTGATCTTGATAAATAGTGGGGGCACAATGTTGACAAATGTTTTAGGTATCTCTTGACATACCTTATCTTGACATTATCCTATGGTCCTTTCCAATCCAATCCTATCATTATCCTCTAGCCATTACCCATTTATCCATCTTATCCAATCCATCCTATCATCCCATTGTCCTAAGCATTGTCATGAAAAAGCCTAAGTCAACTACCTAGACCGGGGCATGTTATTCCTATGCAACATAGCCTTTGGAGATCACATCCTTTCTCTTTTACACCTATATCCATTTCATTCCATAACCTATCCTTTTCATCCCATCCCATCCATCTATCATGAGCCTTTCATCCTATTTGCTATCATCCATCCTTTTATCCATCCATCTTCCATAATTCTTGCACCTAGACTTGGTTTTCCCTTGTCATTGGTATCTAGCACAAAGGCTACCTCAAATTGTAAATCCATTGACATCCCAAAACATCCAAACAATCCAAAAAAAAAATCATAAAACGTCTTGAAAATATCCAAAAACATTGAAAAAATCACAAAAAATATCAAAATATCCCAAAAATTCCAAAAAATCAAAACATTTCAAAAATACAAAAAAAAAATCAAATATATCCCAAAAATCCAAAAAAATCACAACATTTCAAAAAACACAAAAAAACCAAAATATTCCCAAAGATACAAAGAAATTAAATATCGATCGAAAATCCAAGCAATAAGATCAATCATCATCAAATCAAAACAAAATTCAATCAAATCATCAACTCAATCAATAAATCATCAAGTTCATCACATCAAATCCATCAAAACAAATCCAATAATATCATCATCAAATCAAGCCAATTTATCAATCATTCAGTCTATAAAACAATCAAAAGCAAATCATCAAACATCATCCAGTCAATTCCAATCAATCCATAACTTGATCAATCCAATCCATATCATCTCATCAATAAAACACAAGATCAGAACTACATCTCATCTCTATCGTAAGTGCCTTGATCCCATGGACACGGGTATGTAGGCAGTCTGGAGCATGAAGGAAGTGCCTAGATTCAGGCACTAAGATGATATTCCTCTTTCTTCTTTCATCATTCTTCAATCATCTATCTTCATCACTTCAATCATTTCATCAATCTCCATCAAATCCAAACTTCCATTCATCCTTATCAAATCAATCCAAACAATAATCCAAATGCAAGTTATCCTTTATCCATACCAATTAAGTTAATCAATCTCGTCAAATTATCTAATCACATTAATGGTCTTGATCCTAATCTTGTTGTAAGCCAAATCAATCAATCAATCATCATCATCATCAATGGGATATATTGTTCCCACATCCTTGTGTTGATCTAGGGATATATCGTTCCTCGCCATGACAACACTATCTTTATCAAATTATTAATCCATCAATCACTCAATCATTGGTTTATAGCTTGACAGGGGCAATACCTTGTTTGTGTTTGTATCATTTGTGCATGCTTTCTTGCTTTCTTGTGTGTGTTATCATTTTTATCTTGCATTTGTATCTGAATCCAACCCAGCTAATATTCATATCCTGTATCTAGACAAGGTTGTATTATGCTGGGGCATGAGACACATCGTCACCTTGGTCATTATACCTTGGTGCATAACATCTAGTGCAACATCAAACATCATGGTTGCTCACTTTCATTGCAGCATAACGCATCCTTCCATTTCTTCTATCCATTCGTTTATCTTTCTTCCTTAGTCCATCCATTTCATTTCAAGAGCCTACCCATGTTTGTCCAACCTGCCTATCCTCTCGAGGGGGCATCATCATCCTATCCTTTTCCTCTATCCATAACTTAGCTTCTTTGAAATGATGTTACTCGACACAAATCTTATCATCTCGCAACATCATCTCAAAGAGGGGCAAATGTAGACACTAAAAATTGTCTAGGTCTTGTTTACACATGACCTTGTATGTCTTTGCCCTAGGTCCTAGTTACACAACACATTGTCGGCATGAACTTGTATATGTCCCCTAGGTCCTAGTTCATCCTAGTTCATCTAACCTCATCCCACTTAATCCTATTTATCCCTAGGTCCTAGTTCATCCCATCTTAATCATCTTCCTGATTGATTAAATAAACCCACTTTATTTAATTAATCCCACTTGATCACATTCCAATTAACTAAATAAATCCCATTTATTTAGTTAATAATCCCCCTTCACATGTCTCACATAATTCAAATTGAAAATTTGAATTATTCCCTCACCTCTCATCACATTGCGACACATGTTGCATGTCTCCATCCCCACTTAATATGCCTTCACATGTCAATCTAATTCAAATATTTTGAATTAGATTCCCCTTTATTCTCTATCGCACACTTGTCATGTGACTACAATCCCTCTTTGAGTGGGAAATCCTAATCCAACCCTAATCAATCTAGACCGTTCATATCCTCCAACATAACTCTCAATCACAACCATCCATTCGAATTTGCCCTTTTCTATAAAGGTAGCCTCTTGAGCTATTTGCATCGAATCTTCTTCTAGTATCCACATGCTGTCAAAATTTCTTCTCAATCTCTCATCCATCTATCTTGCATTCATCCAATCATTCATCTACTAATCGTTATGATGTTGAATCGAGCAATCAACATTCATCTCTTTGGGTAAAGCTAGAGTGCTTCGGGTGCAGCATTCTCAAACCTATCGACGGATTGTGGGTCGATATGACATTTGCATTTGTTTGATTTGCATTTTTTATCATTTCCTTCATGTCAATTTACCATAATTTCAAGAAGAAACTAAGCCTTTGAATTCATCAATCTTTTGACCCCTTGTAGTAGGTCCCAAGTCAACAGTTGTTATGGTATAGTCTTCAGCCCTGACTTGTCTTTTATCCATGTCAACTGGCAGAACAGCTACTTCAGCTATACTGGATCCTGTAGCATCCTTGTAAATTCTTGATTGAACTTTAGCCTTTTTATGCTTCTTAAGTTTTTCTGTCTTGGCTAAGATGACATCTAGATCCAGGTTCATAATTTCAACCTGAGGCTCTTGATAAGCCAATCTGTGGTGCAGCCAATCAGGTACTGTGGAGGAAGAATCTTTGGAAACATTGGTATTTTCATCATTTGTCCTAGGTGGTCCTTCGAGAAACTTAAGCTCTTGCTCAGATTCTTTGTTTTCATCTTCTTCTTTTCCTTCAACATTCTTCATTTTTTCTAACATTTCTTCCCGAGCAGTTCCCAAGACTATTTTTGTTGTGTTTTCTTCTATGGGACTATCAGATACTTCTATAACTTTAGCATTCACTGCTTCCAAAAGGGGCTCTTCAAATGTATCCTTCTCAGCTTCTTGTTCCTGAAGGCCCAACTCTGCACATACCTTTTCTATTCCTGGCAGCAGTGGTACAAACAAAGGAACTGAATCTTGCATTGGTGTGACCAAGGAGTTAGGAACCGAGGATAATGGGATTGTGGCAAATGAGGACAGACTATTCTGTGTCAAGTTAGCAAAAGGAGTAAACCCGAGGGAAGGTAGAATGGGAGAGGTTGGTATGAAAGAGGAAATGATAATAGGTGAAGTAATGGAGGAGGAAGGTATGGAGAAAAAAGGTGAAAGAATAGAGGAAATAGCTAGCAAGGAAAAGGAGGTGGAGAGTGAAATAGAGGATATGGAAGGCATAGACATGGTGGAAATGGGAGGGAGTGAAGAAGCAGTAATGGAGGAAGTAGGGCTACTTGGGGTGCTTGAGTCTATCATTAATGAATAGCAAGCAATAGAAATGGTAACCACTGATGGAGAGGAAGCAGAGGTATCTTCTTGGATGATTGTAACAGCAGAAGCAAGAGGAGTAGAAGAAACAGCAGGAGAAAGTGCAGTAGTAATTACAATTGGAGTAGCAAGGGGTGAAGAGGTTACTGGCAAGTTGGAGCAGCAAGGGGTGAAGAGGTTACTGGCAAGTTGGCATGTCTTTCTTCTGTGCCTTTGGGGCAGCCTTCTTTTCTTTATTTCCTTTACCTTTCTCTACCAAAGGGATATGTTCTACACTATCATACTTCCTGGCATGCTCTTGAGCTTGTTCTGCTTCATCTGGTATTTCTATTGGTGCATCTTCCTCATCCCTAGATTCCTTTTCATCTTCAAGTGTTGTGTATGTAAGTTGTACCCCTTATTTCTCCTATACAGCAAATTGACTTCTTACCCAGGACTTACTTAATCTTATCGGTTCTTTCATTACTTCATCTAACGAGCTCTCTTCTACATTGGCCCAATTTGGCAATGGGATTGGTTAGTGATATTTGGCCTCCCAAGATCCCCTTTGCTTTACATTATCATCATCAACAAGCTAATCAGGGACATCTATGATAAGGAATTTCCTTATAAACCCTAAGGACAACCTTGAGTGGGCCCTCTTCATTACCTCATAATCATCTAGTTAGCCCAAAAATCTTTCAGGTGCATTTTGTGGAATAACTTCTTACTTACATATCCATCCATCACTCTTTGTGGATCAAAATGGTTTCTCTTTGTGTGAAAATGGAGGTTAAGCAACTGGAGCTTTGTATCTGAATGTTTTTCTACCCCAAGGGAAACACATGCATAATTAGCTCTACCTAACAAGATAAGAAACTTGACATTTGTTCTATGAAGGTTTTTCAATTTTTCTGCACAAGTAATCAATTGCCTTGATAGTTCTAAGAGAACTACCTTGTCTGTGGGATAACGGGGCAGTCTATATGCTATTCCAGTGAAGTCTTGAATCCTTAAATAAGTGAATTTCTAGAATTGTATATACCACCTCCCATATTTCATGACTTCATTCATTGCCTCAGTGGATATCCTAAGGGTTGAAGTTCCTTGCAGCATCTAGTAATATACATTGTAAAGGCGTCATTCACCCTTTTGTAATGGATGAGAGATTGGGACAGTGCCAGCTAAGTGTAGCATTCATAAACTTTGATTTGTTGTTGTTCATCATTTCCAACTTCTCCTACTTTTGACAACCCAACATATTCATTTCTTCTTGTCAATGCATATATTACATAAGAAGTCCATCAGAAAACTTGTTTATATTTGAAATTGTTGAATGCCTCATGCATATTGTCACTTAATATCTGAGACCAGTGGAATTTAGTTCCTTTGGTAATTATCTCTTCAATCATCAGGAACATCCACCCTTCAAAAGTTGATTCAGTAGGCAGTCCATATATCCTACTAAGTAGGGTCACCAAATCTCCTATTTCATCATGGAAGTCACTTCTGTACAAGGTGTGAGGGAGTTTGATGATAGTAGTTCTTTTTCTTTTCATCCAATGATAATTAATATGTTTCTTGCATGTATCCATATCCTTCTTATATGTTGCCTCTACTCCAATTTTATCTGGCATGGTCATTTCTGGATACCATGGAATTCCAAAGATCTCTACTAATGATGGTGGACTTAAGTCTGCTAGTACCTCTCCATTGGGAGTTTGTATGGTCCTAGTCATTGGGTCATATCTGTTAGCACAAGCAACTATTAAATTGTTAGCAAGAGACACTGTGTGGCTTCATGAGTGTTATCATTAATGGCAACAAATTCCATCCCACACATCCGCAGGTCATGGTGTGTCTATACCGGAAGTCAGATTGAAGAGTATTTTGGTCCGGTGACAAAGAACAGAGCATGCAGCAAGGTCTAGCAATCAGGTCCGGATATCTTAGAGGAAGTATCTCAGTTAAGTGCAGACTTGGGGAAGTCAAGAGGAGTACCTTAACTAATATATTCCAGAGATTGAGCCTCAGGTGATGTAAGAGTGAAAAGATATGAACACCTAAGTGTTGGGTTCCTGTTTGGCAGAGTAGACTAAGGAAGAACTGACCGGCAGAGCTTCAGACCTTAATCTAGATGAGATATTGATGGTAATAAAGTTTCTTAAGGGATCATTCATGATTGGCCGACATGATTGATAACTTCTATAAGTATCTCCTCGATACGCATCACTTGGTAAGCAAGGATTCAGTTGACAGACCAAAGTTTGGGAAAGTGTTGAGTATTCCGGATGCCAACTAGAAAGATGTTGAAATCCCTTATGCGGATATATATACTAGATGGATTTCAATGAGGTGTGGATGGTGTAGGGTAAAGTGCAAAGAAAAGCAGAGAGCAGTGTGGAAGCAGTAATACAAGTCCGCTATGTGACAAGATAGCAGCACCAAAGAAGAGGAAGAATGAAGTGCAGTAGATCAATGTATTGAGCTAACCGAAACTGAACTTCAGCATATGTGGATGCTTCTCATTAGTTCAAGTATCTTGTTACTTTCTTTATAACTTGTAGACAGTGAGTCTCTTGTAGGAAGTGAGCCTCTTGTGAGCAGTGTGCTCGGGCAGTGAGCCCTAATTAGCAAGTGCCATTTGTACTTCTATTCTTTTAACAAAGAATACAATCTTGGGTTAGTCACCCTGTGGTTTTTCCCTTAACAGAGTTTTCCACGTCAAAATCATTGTGTTATGTGTATTTATTTTGTTTCTTCTTTCATGGTTATGGATGCTTATTTGTTTTGATGTTGCACTAGTTATTAAAAGGAACGAAAAGTCAAATTAATTAAGATAACTGATTCACCCCGCCCCCCTCACAGTTATCAACAACTGGTATCAGAGATAAGTTCCTCCAAATAGAGCCTAACAGCTTGAGGAAGATCTGGGAATCTCAACAGATATGTATGGTATGAGAGAACAACTTCAGTCTGCCTTAGATGATCTAGAACAGTCTCACTCTGAAGTCAATAACTTGAAGGAAAGACTCAAACAAGATGATGATTTCATAAATGAACTAAAAGGGAAACTGGGTATCTCTCTGAAAAAGAGAAAGGAACTTCTTCAGCAATTAGCAAATCAAAGTGAAGCCAATGATACTAATGAAGATCTGAATGAGAAAAACAAATTATGTGAGAAACTATCAAAAGAGGTCATTATGGTAAGACATGTAATGGAATCAGGAGTTATGAAATTCACCCAAGAAATTGAAGAGAAAAGAAAGACTGAAGATAATCTAAAACAATCTCTCAAGGAGAAGTCGGAAGACTGCCACAAAATGGATAGAATAATCAGGCATTTGGAATCTGATCTTGAAGAAGCTAGAGATAATGAAGAACAACTTGAGAATCAGATTGTCACTCTAAAAAGGGATGTTCAAACAGCAAATGAATACAAAGAGAAATTCAAGATAAGCTCTGCTCAGCTTGAAGTTCTTCTTGAAAGCCAAAAGAGGGTAGATGACAAGTAAGGCTTGGGGTATGAGAAAGGTGAAAGCTCCAGATCTAGTCAGAAGAACTCTAGATCAGGAAATCCAAGGAACAAGCCTAGAGACCTCCAATAAGGCAACCAAATGCTCAAAGTTATCCATCCTTCAATGGATACTGCCACAATTGCAATAACTTTGGTCATAAAGCAAATCAATATAGAAGAAGATTAAATCAGACTAATTCATCCGGACAGTGTTTTAATTGCAAAAGGTATGGTCACAAATCTCATAAATGTAGAAATATGCTAATGAATAATTCATTCAATAGTAGATGCTTTGCATGCAATAGAATGGGACTTATGGCTAATCAATGCAGATCAAGAGGATATCAGTCAAATCTGCAAAGAAATGTTGTTTGCTATAATTGCAATAGATCTGGTCATATTGTCAAATTCTGCAGAAGTAAGAATCAGGATAAAAGGGGTCTGATGCATCATAATCAAAATCAAGACAAAGGAAAAGGAAAAGTGAATGCGGATGAAATTCAAAGGGAGATGAACAAATTTTGGGTAAAGAGAAGTACAAAAAATGTTGGGGATGGATCCAGACCAGAATCTGGTGTTGATATTCCTTCCAGAAACTAAATAAGATGAGCTATGTCTCAGGGGGAGTCAAGAAGGAAAACAAATTTCCCCAGCCAGATAATTGGTGCCTGAAATTGGCACAAGGAAAGTTGCAGATTAAAGGGTTCTCAGAGAAACATCTAAAGAAGCCTTGGTAAAGATATGGAAGATCCGCAAGAAGATTTGAAGAGTCTAATCTTCCAAGATCGATCTAGCTTAACAGTTTTCTGGTAAAAGTTGGATTTTCACAGTTTGATCTGGTGTGGTTCTAAACTAAAACATCCTGATCTTCAGATAAAGGGGATGATTCAAGGAAAGCAAATACATTGAAATTCATCACTAAAAATAGCTCTAAGTACATCTCAGTGATCCATAAAAATCTCTCTCATGATAAGGCAACCAGAATAACTCAAGTTGTGCATTTATTACAAAATGAAATTAGGGTTTACTCAGAGATAAAAGGGTTCATTTGTTCGTCATTTGCACATTTGCATTAGTGAAAAAGATAAGAAGAGCTCTACAAGTTTTCTTCATCTCTCTCAAGGATCAATCGCAGAAGTCATGTCAACTGGTGATCTTTTCGGCTCTTTTCGTGAACCCTAGAGGCGTTAAAAGGTACTTTTCGCTCCTATAAATCTCGCGCTGAATCTGTTGAAAGATGGCTACTCTGAATATTGTCAAAATCACTGATAGGCCACACCCTAAGTTTAAAAAACACCCTTATAAATCTCTAGAAGCATATCCTTTAGGCACATTCTCTAGCATTTTGCATGGGGTTTTGCATATTGAAGATGTTAGGGCATACATTCACGCAAATATTGAGGAATTTGGGGAATCCAAGCTGATGTATATATATCATAAGCAGCTAATAGATGAATCATTTGAACTCAAATCTCAGTACAAAGCCATTCAAGACAAGCATTTTGGACAGTGCATTCATTTCTCTTGTTTTGCAGAAGATGAATGGGTCCAGTATATTCTGAGTAGAGTACATGACAACTTCATATGGTTAATGAGGCCATTTAAGATTATAAAGGATGCCATTAGGGCGGTGACCAGATTGTACTCATCCAGTGGGTTACCTACTCTCAAATCAGTCAAAAACGAAACTGTGAGTGAGGCTACTGGATCTAAATTTGATAAAAGAGCAATGACAATTGAGGATATCACAGATCCAGATATCAAGTTTGCCGCCATGATAATTGGCTACAAGATATATCACTCCAGCAGAGAGAATTCTATATCTGGAATAGCAATTTACACTGCTTATGAAATGTTAAGAAAGAATGCTGACTATGATCTTTGTGAGCTCCTTCTGAACCAACTTTTGGAGAATATGTAGAAGATAAAGAAGGATAAGAAGAATTCCTTCAAATACGGTGGCTTGATACTCTGTCTATTCTTCTATTACATGAATGAGCTACCTAGATCTAATGGCTGGATATGGCAAAATGATAGACCCGTTGCAATACAAATCAGGGATTATTTGTATGGGCTTGGTGATGCCAAGGCACAAAATACAGCACTGTGGGGTTACTTCAAAAACTTCCAAAGCTTGAAGCAGGCCAAAGAAAGAATCCCCTAGTCATTGGTTGAGAAATAGAAAGATACAATGTGCTTTATGGTAGACACTGATTAATGCCTAATGGATGTAGTGGAGCCAAGTATAGTCTGGATAATGCCAATGGGGTATGAAGTAGATGAGAAAACTGTAGAGCTACATGTTCAACACATGCTAAGACAACCCAAGGATCCTAAGGTGGAAAGGTTTGGAACCTTTCAAGAATTGAGTGTGAAAGTTCATGTTGAACTTAGACAGCCTGAGATCAAGAGAAAAGTAAGAAGGGAAGTAGAAGAATTCACCAAAAGGCATGGGATATCAAAGGAGGTAGTTGATGCCAATAGAGAGAAGATGGAAAGGGTAGAAAAAGAGAAACAAGATGCAGAAAAGTAAAGTGATCTGGTGCAAGCCCCTTCCCGGACCAGATCCTCCAAAAGTTCTGCACCTGTCACCTCTAAGAGCCAAAAAGCATCAAAACCGGAAGCCCAGACATCCGGAAAGGGAGAGAAAAGAAAAAAGAAAAAGGCAACAAGGTCCTATACAAGTCTCAAGGATGATGAAGAGACTGAGACAGATGAGGAAGTAAAGAAAATGAAGAAGAAGAAGAAAACATCTGGTGAATCCTCTATTGGTCAAGGCAAGCGAGAAAAGATAGAAGAATTTATTGAAAAACCTACTCTCCACATTTATGATATCATCAAATCAGTCACAGTGGATGGGAACCTAAAACCAATGACTGAGTTCTATGATGAATATAATGAAGCTGACCAAAAGATCTTGCAAGAAGCTATAGTCAGGTATCTGAATATCTATAATAAGGCATTTATTGAAATCATATCTCTAATTCCCAAAAGCCTAGAGAAGGAACTAGAAATAAGGAAGAACAATGCTAAGGCAAAGGACCTTGAGATCCGAGAATAGATAGCTATTCAGTTCTATCCTTTAATCACTTCGAAACAAATAAATATGATCTTCAAAGATTGTAAGGATGAGTTCCAGAGCAAAGCTAGAATGAATTAGCTTATGCTTGGAGAAACTGACAAAGTGGCAAAAGAAATAGAAGATATCCTCTGGAATGCTTTAAAAGATTCAATCTTCCTGTTATAGAGGACTTAGGTGATGAACCCTCTGCCATGGATGACGAAGGAGAATCTACTGTGAAAAATGGAGAAGAGCCAAAGGACATAGGTGAGGAAAGGACTCAGGACTTGGATTCCTCTGCTTCGGAAGAGGAAGTCCTTGAAGAAGTAAACATCTCTCTTCTGGATCCCCCTGCTGACTCTGGAACTTAAGGAGAAGAAAGAAAAGATGAGAAAACTGATCAAGAAGAAGTCAAGGAAGGAGAGAAAGATCAAACAGAGAAGGTCTCTGTTGACACCTCTGAGGCCACAGAAGGAAAGGAAACTCTGTCTTCGGCAAGAGACACTGCAGAAGCTATTAAGGACTTCTTGACAAAAGAAATGATGGAATTGGATGAACCAGAGCTACTCCAAGGACCATTCAATTTTGATTCCCTTTCCCCGGTTCAAACCATGAAGATAGCATCCTTTGCTCAAGCAAAAGCAAAAGAAAAACTTCTGAAGTCTCACATGGAAGACTATGAACTGATAGAAATTGCATCCGGTGTATTGGAGAAGATCATGCCATCCTTCCAGAAGGATCTCTCAGCCTCCTCATCTGGTAATCTAAAATCTCTTGTAAATTCTGTTAATACACATTTTGATTCCTTAGAAAAGTCAACTGAAGAAAAGGTCCGAAAGGAGTTTTTTAGAAAAAGATTCTCCGAGATACAAGGATTTATAACTAATGATAGAAGAAATATGGATATTAGGATACAGAGCTTAGAAAATGCTCTTAAAGATGGTGGAGAAGTATATAAATTTTGTTTATCATGGTCTAAAGTGACAAAGGATATTGAGAAGAAAGTGAAAGAACAAGAGGATAAACTGTCAAGCTTCTCTTAGAATTTTGATCCTCTCACCACATCCATAATAAAACATGAACGTCAGACTATTGTAGTCATAAATGAGATAAAGAAGCTTGAGAAGGAGAGGAAGAACATAATAAGTAGGATGGGTGAACTTAGAGGGATGATTATCCCTAAATTAGAGGCCATGCATGAGGCCCTAACTGATGCTCAAACCACAGCCCGGACCAGTGATCCGACAGATCTAAAGAGGGTAGAAGTTTTTGTATTCCTATTGAGTGGTCATATCTCAATTTTGGACAGGATGAAGTAGAGTTAGGCAATAGAATTTGTCTAGTTAAAGACAACTTTTGCAGATATACTTCAATATATGTAAGTATAACATGTATATATACTTATGCGGCTAAGTATAGTTAGATTTTTGGGGACTTTTTGTGTGCGGATTCTACCCTTTGCCATTGATGTCAAAGGGGGAGTGAGTAGCAATGAAGAAAGTGGAATCTAGCTAAGGGGGAGTGTACATTAGAATAGAACATCAGCCAAGGGGGAGTGTAGTGTGACACTTAGTCATTTTTCACTAAGTGTTGCCATCAATGCCAAAGGGGGAGATTGTTGGCAAGAGACACTGTGTGGCTTCATGAGTGTTGTCATTAATGGAACAAAGTCCATCCCACACATCCGTAGGACATGATGTGTCTATACCAGAAGTCAGATTGAAGAGTATTTTGGTCCGGTGACCAAGAACAGAGCATGCAGCAAGGTCCTGTTGGCAAGTATGAGGTGAGCCAGTGTTGTCATTGATGTCAACATACTCATACTGCACTGACAAGAAGGATTTGATGAGCTTTGTGCTGAGGATATTGAGAAAATTAGCCTCAGTCAGGAACAGTGAAGAACAGTGATGAGAAGAAGGTAAATATACTGTATAGGATGAGAACCGGAGGATGCGGATTAAAGGGTTAGTAGATATGAATCTTGAGATGCTACAGTTAAGATTTCAGAGGTCCGCATGAAGATCTGAAGAAGTTATGGCTGCCGGTATAGAACCGGGTCCGGCAAGTATCCGGAGGTGACAAAGGATCACAAAAAGGTCCGGTGAGGTCCGGAATTGTATTATCATAATCTGCGGATTGGAAGGAGTGTTTGAGATGTCCTTGTGATGTGTCATCCTGATTTGTGTGTGATTTGGAGGTCCGGAAGTACCTCCTGCATTATGACAGTGGCGACAGACTGTGTTCTTGAAGTTCCGGATGAGGAAGACAAGAGATCCCAGTAAGCAGAGGAAGTGCGGATGTATCCGGACATTCAGACAGACTTGTGAAGGTTCTTGAATCATGTTTAGGTTGTGTTGTTGGTCCGCATTGATGGTAGAGCCCGGAATTGAAGTTATTCTTCCGGATGAAGTTATTGCTCTGTTTAGCCGACCGGATGAGTTGTTCATCCTGCGAATGTTCTTGTGATAGCCGACCGGATGTGTTATTCATCTTGCGGATACTCCTATGGTTGTTTGCCGACTTAGATGCTTGTTCCTAAGTCGATGTCTTGTATAAATAATGATTTGTGAATTCATTTCAGGGGGTGGCATGTGGATGAGCAGGATATAGCGAAGAAAGGTGCGAAAGGCAGAGCAGAGATTGTTGGGCTTAATTGGAACTGATCCGGACATAGTAGAGATGTCGTTCTCCAGTTCAAGACTGTGATTTTTATCACTTTGTAGACAGTGTGTCTCCTTGTAGGCAGTGGGCCTCTTTGTGAGCAGTGTGCTCGGGCAGTGAGCCCTTATTGGCATGTGCCATTCATTTTTCCTTATTCTTCTAACAGAGAATAATTCTTGGGTTAATCACCCCGTGGTTTTTCCCTTAACCGGGTTTTCCACGTCAAAATCTTGGTGTTCAATGTGTTGATGCTTATCTGCTCTTGTGTTTATGTATTGTGCTTCCATGAATGATTATTTGATATGCTGCTAACTAACAACAGAGAATTAAGTGTTTGAAAGAGAACAAGTTCTATACAACTGATTCACCCCCCCCCCTCTCAGTTGTATGCCCTAGATCCAACAATTGGTATCAGAGCTAAGTTCCTCTGATAGGAGCTTAACCGCTTGAGGTGATCCAGGATGTCGTCATACAAGAAGGATAGTCCGAAGTTCGATGGAACCAACTTCACTCTCTGGAAAGGTCGCATGAAGTGTCATTTGGAATGTATGGGAAAAGCATACTTGGCTATGATTTCAAAACCATATATACCCCCACAAGGTGGTCCGACAACTCCAGATGAAACCACAGAAGCTGAAAACAATCTGCGGACCAAGGAAGCTCTTCTAAGCGCATTGAATGACTCAGATCTCTCGAATGTCATTGACCTACCAACTGCATATGAGATCCTAACTAAACTGGAACTTCTGTATGAAGGAGATGAGTTTGTCAAAAGTGCAAGGTTGCAAAGTCTGAAAGGGAAATTTGAAAGATTGAAAATGAGAGATGATGAAAACATTACTACCTTTATGCCAAGAGTAAATGAGTTGGTATGTGGAATCAGAAATGCTGGTGGAACTCTAGATGAAAATGAGATTGTCTGCAAAATCCTAAGATCCCTTCCTGCTGCCTACAAAATCAAAGTTGCTGCCATTGATGAATTCAGAGCCCACACAACAGTCACAAGAGAACAACTGGCTGGCAAACTAGCTGCATTTGAAATGACCGAGTTTGGAGATGATCCTCCCAAGACTGAATCTGCTTTCAAAGCCAGTGCCTATGTGAAAGGCAAACAGAGATTTGATCCGGGTGAAAACTCATCAAGGAAAATGTCATGGTATGATCAAGCAAGAAGAGACATGGAAGAAGAAGAAGCAGAAATAGCTCAACTTGAAGCCCTCATTGCAAAGAGACTGCCAAGAGGATCCGGTAAGTATGAAGGAAAACTACCCTTTAAGTGTTTTAACTGCAATAAGATTGGTCATTTTGCCTCAAGATGTCCGGAGAGATCTGCAAGATCTAATACTCACAGACAAAGGTTTCAAAAGAATTGCTATTATGTTCATGAAGAAGATGACAATGAAGGAGTAACAGATGATGAATCAGATCCAGGAAGCAAATCCGGAAATGAGTGGGTGTTTATAGCCATCAAGGAAGAAGATTCCTTGCTCTCTGAATCTGTCAATCACAAAGTTGTTGAAAAAGCCTTGGCTGCTCAAGTGGAAGAAAAGGATGATTGGGTTATTGACAGTGGATGCTCTCACCATATGACTGGTGACAAGAATAAGTTCTTAGACTTGGAAAGATATGAAGGAGGAATGGTAAAGTTTGGTGACAATTCTGCTGGCAGAATCAGAGGTAGGGGAACTATTTCCTTTGATGGTAAGAGTAAAACAGGTAATGTACTATATGTTGAAGGATTGAAGCACAATCTTCTCAGTGTTGGTCAGTTAGTGGACAAAGGCTATGATCTCCGGTTCAAGAATGGAAAATGCAGAATCTTTACAAGCTCCGGAACTGAAATTGCATCCGGTACTCAGACAAGAGGTAACATCTTTCATCTGGTTGGTTCAAATAAAAGTTGTTTGTTTGTTCAAATTGATCAGAGTTGGTTATGGCATAGAAGAATGTGTCATGTAAATTTTGATAACATCATCAAAATAAGCAATACTCAGGCTGTGAGAGATCTTCCAAAGTTGATAAAACCTACAAACAGTGTGTGTAAAGAATGTCAGTTAGGCAAACAAAGCAGAGTCTCTTTTAAAAGCAAAGATCAGTCTTCTACCGGATTGTTGGAATTAGTACATACTGATCTATGTGGTCCGACAAGAATCAAGAGTCTGCAAGGTGATAGATATTTCATGTTGTTAATTGATGATCATTCCCGGATGATGTGGGTTACCTTTCTAAAAGAAAAATCAGAAGCTTTTGAGAAGTTCAAAATCTTCAAAGCTATGGTGGAGAATCAAACCAGATTGAAACTAAAGTGTCTAAGGTCTGATAGAGGTGGTGAATTTACATCTGGTGAATTCATTGACTTTTGTGAGAAACAGGGTATAAGGAGACAGTTGTCTGCTCCTAAGACTCCACAGCAGAATGGAGTAGTTGAGAGAAAGAACCGGACCATCCAGGAAGCTGCTAGGACAATGATGTTGGAAGCAAATGTTCCTCAAATGTTTTGGAAAGAAGCTATCAGCACTGCAGTCTACACTCTCAATCGAGTTCAAATCAGAAACAACACCGGTAAGACCCCCTATGAACTTTGGTTTGGCATCACTCCTACTGTGAAATATTTCAGGGTATTTGGTAGCAAGTGTTATATTAAAAGAGATGAAGATCTAGGAAAGTTTGATGCTAGAAGTGATGAAGGAATTTTCTTGGGCTACTCCACTCAAAGCAAAGCATACCGGTGTTACAATAAGAGATTGAGGAAGATGATAGAAAGTACCAATGTAAAGGTTGATGAAGGAATTGAGAAGCCTTCAAGATTTTATGAATTTGATGAAGATGACCAAGATAGTGTTCAAGGAACTCAATCCTCTCCGGTGAAACAGAGTCAGCCTGATCCGGTAAATCAGGAAGAAGAGTTAGGTTTGAATGAGCCTGATCAAGAAACAGCAGTACTGGATACTCCCAAAATTCCAAGGTATGTAAAACTGAATCACTCTGAAGATCAGATCATAGGTGACAGAAGCAAAGGTGTACAAACTAGAAGGAATATTGCTCAAGATCAGAATGAATGTTGTCTGATTTCAAAGATTGAACCTAAAACAATAAATGAAGCCTGCAATGATGAAAATTGGACCAAAGCAATGGAAGATGAACTGATGCAAATTGAGAAAAATCATACTTGGGATCTTGTTCCCAGACCTAGAGACAGGAATGTAATTGGAACCAAGTGGGTCTTCCGGAACAAACTAAATGAAGCTGGTGAAGTAATCAGAAACAAAGCTAGATTGGTCTGCAAAGGCTACTCTCAAATAGAAGGAATTGACTTTGAAGAGACTTTTGCTCCGGTAGCAAGAATTGAAGCAGTCAGATTACTTCTTGCATTTGCTGCCTTCAAAGATTTCAAGGTATATCAGATGGATGTCAAGTCTGCCTTCCTAAATGGTGATCTGGAAGAAGAAGTCTACATTGAACAACCGGATGGATTTCAATTGTCTGATAATAATGATATGGTCTGCAAGTTGAAGAAAGCTTTGTATGGATTGAAGCAAGCCCCAAGAGCATGGTATGAAAGGTTGGATAAGCATCTTGTGCAGATTGGATTCAACAAAGGTACTGCTGACAGCAACTTATATTTCAAAATTGATCATGAAAACATTCTGATTGTTGAAGTGTTTGTGGATGATATCATTTTTGGAGGAAGAGATAGTATGTGTAAAACTTTTGCAAATCAGATGAAAAGTGAGTTTGAAATGTCTATGCTTGGTGAAATGAATTTCTTCTTGGGTCTGCAAATTACTCAAATAAAAGAAGGGATCTTCATCTCTCAGACCAAATATGTGAAAGAATTGTTAAAAAAATTTGGTATGGAAGACTCAAAGCCTATGAACACTCCTATGGCAACCGGATGTAAGTTAAGCAAAGATGATGATTCTCCAAAGGCAGATCAGACAAAGTATAGATCAATGATTGGTGGATTGTTGTATCTCACTCAAACTAGACCAGATATAATGCAAGTTGTTGGTCTTGTGGCAAGATTCCAGGCTGATCCTAGAGAATCTCATGTTATGGCAATCAAAAGAATTTTTAGATACTTGAAAGGGACAGTTGAGTATGGTCTATGGTATCCTAGAGATCCGGATTTCTCTCTTCATGCTTACACAGATGCAGATTGGGCAGGAGATGTGGATGACCGGAAGAGCACTAGTGGTGGAGCATTCTTTTTGGGGAAGAGATTGGTTTCTTGGCTAAGCAAGAAACAAGATGCAATATCTCTGTCTACAACTGAAGCAGAATACATTGCAGCAGCAGGTAGTTGCACTCAAATCTTGTGGATGAAGCAGATGCTAAGAGACATCAAAGTTGAATATGAGGAGCCTATTACAATTTTCTGTGATAATTCAAGTGCAATTAATATTTCCAAGAATCCGGTATTGCATTCTAAGACTAAGCACATATCTATCAAATTTCACTTTTTGAGAGAACAAGTAAACAAGGAAGAAGTCAGATTGGAGTATGTTCCCTCCAAGGATCAGATTGCAGATATCTTTACAAAACCTCTTCCCAAGGACTCTTTTGAATATCTCCGGGAGAAGTTAGGGGTCATGGCCCCTCCGGTGATGAACTAAGATGCACTGATGTGCATCAGTCCGGTGGCTATCACAGTCATATCTTGTGATCCGGACTAATGGGGAGCTGCAACTAAGGGGGAGCAGCTGGTATTATTCTGATGCATGAGAGTTGCAAGTATGAGCCCTTTGCCATTGATGTCAAAGGGGGAGAGAAGACATGTGAAAAACAAGTGGTTGATGATCAAAGGGGGAGCAGCAAAGGAAGACATGTGAAGAGTTGTTGTTGATAGGGGGAGCTGTGACAGAAAAGAGAAGTTCTTGTCTTAATGGTTTTTCACATCATATGTTGCCATCAATGACAAAGGGGGAGATTGTTGGCAAGTATGAGGTGAGCCAGTGTTGTCATTGATGTCAACATACTCATACTGCACTGACAAGAAGGATTTGATGAGCTTTGTGCTAAGGATATTGAGAAAATTAGCCTCAGTCAGGAACAGTGAAGAACAGTGATGAGAAGAAGGTAAATATACTGTATAGGATGAGAACCGGAGGATGCGGATTAAAGGGTTAGTAGATATGAATCTTGAGATGCTACAGTTAAGATTTCAGAGGTCCGCATGAAGATCTGAAGAAGTTATGGCTGCCGGTATAGAACCGGGTCCGGCAAGTATCCGGAGGTGACAGAGGATCACAAAAAGGTCCGGTGAGGTCCGGAATTGTATTATCATAATCTGCGGATTGGAAGGAGTGTTTGAGATGTCCTTGTGATGTGTCATCCTGATTTGTGTGTGATTTGGAGGTCCGGAAGTACCTCCTGCATTATGACAGTGGCGACAGACTGTGTTCTTGAAGTTCCGGATGAGGAAGACAAGAGATCCCAGTAAGCAGAGGAAGTGCGGATGTATCCGGACATTCAGATAGACTTGTGAAGGTTCTTGAATCATGTTTAGGTTGTGTTGTTGGTCCGCATTGATGGTAGAGCCCGGAATTGAAGTTATTCTTCCGGATGAAGTTATTGCTCTGTTTAGCCGACCGGATGAGTTGTTCATCCTGCGAATGTTCTTGTGATAGCCGACCGGATGTGTTATTCATCTTGCGGATACTCCTATGGTTGTTTGCCGACTTAGATGCTTGTTCCTAAGTCGATGTCTTGTATAAATAATGATTTGTGAATTCATTTCAGGGGGTGGCATGTGGATGAGCAGGATATAGCGAAGAAAGGTGCGAAAGGCAGAGCAGAGATTGTTGGGCTTAATTGGAACTGATCCGGACATAGTAGAGATGTCGTTCTCCAGTTCAAGACTGTGATTTTTATCACTTTGTAGACAGTGTGTCTCCTTGTAGGCAGTGGGCCTCTTTGTGAGCAGTGTGCTCGGGCAGTGAGCCCTTATTGGCATGTGCCATTCATTTTTCCTTATTCTTCTAACAGAGAATAATTCTTGGGTTAATCACCCCGTGGTTTTTCCCTTAACCGGGTTTTCCACGTCAAAATCTTGGTGTTCAATGTGTTGATGCTTATCTGCTCTTGTGTTTATGTATTGTGCTTCCATGAATGATTATTTGATATGCTGCTAACTAACAACAGAGAATTAAGTGTTTGAAAGAGAACAAGTTCTATACAACTGATTCACCCCCCCCCCCTCTCAGTTGTATGCCCTAGATCCAACAGGTCCAACAATCAGGTCTGGATCTCTCAGAGAAAGTATCTCAGTTAAGTGTGGACTTGGGGAAGTCAAGAGGAGTACCTTGACTAATATATTCTAGATATTGAGCCTTAGGTGATGTAAGAGTGAAAAGATATGAACACTTAAGTGTTGGGTTCCTATTTGGCAGAGTAGACTAAGGAAGAACTAACCGGTAGAACTTCAGACCTTAATCCAGATGAGAAATTGATGGTAATAAAGTTTAAGGGATCATTCATGATTGGCCGACATGATTGATAGCTTCTATAAGTATCTCCTTGATACGCATCACTTGGTAAGCAAGGATTTAGCCGACAGACCAGAGTTTGGGAAAATATTGAGTATTCCAAATGCCGACTAGAAAGATGTTGAAATCCCTTGTGTGGATATATATACTAGATGGATTTTGATGATAAGGTGTGGATGGTGTAGAGTAAAGTGCAAAGAAAAGAAGAGAGCAGTGTGGAAGCAGTAATATAGGTTTGGTATGTGATAGGACAGCAGCACCAAAGAAGAGGAAGAATGAAGTGCAGTAGATCAGTGTATTGAGCCTAACCGGAACTGAACTTCAGCATATGTGGATGATTCTCATCAATTCAAGTATCTTATTACTTTCTTTATAACTTGTAGATAGTGAGTCTCTTGTAGGCAGTGAGCCTCTTATGAGCAGTGTGCTCGGGTAGTGAGCCCTAATTGGCAAGTGCCATTTGTACTTCTATTCTTTTAACAGAGAATACAATCTTGGGTTAGTCACCCCATGGTTTTTCCCTTAATAGGGTTTTCCACCTCAAAATCATTGTGTTATGTGTATTTATTTTGTTTCTTCTTTCATGGTTATGGATGCTTATTTGTTTTGATGTTGCACTAGTTATTAAAAGGAACAGAAAATCAAATTAATTAAGATAACTGATTTACCTCCCCTCTCAATTATCAACATAATTCTACACATTGAGCTGAAGTAGGGAAGGCAGCAGCGTCTGCAATCCCACTATCTTTTACTTTCTAGGCCCTTGGAGTTGCATTAGATCCAAATATATATGTTCTGAAGTCATCTAAGTCTATGTAACGTAGATCAGTGTCTCCTATGTTTTTCCATCTGGAGGTGATCTTGGTTTCAAGAGGAATACCCTTGAAATCATACTTCATGGCTCGGGCTCTTGCAGTCATTTAACCTTCATGACTAGACCTCATAAGTCTTGATGTTTCTGAGTGGTATTCCTAATTCCTAATTTTGAATGCATGATTACCAACTAATGGTCATGTCACTATGTCATGTTATGTTCTATAAGATCAACATCTATCCAACTAAGTCATGAATGCTTATCTATAGAATGCATTAGTCTGATGATTTACTAATTACTACATTTATTACATGATGAAATGATAAAACACAACAATTCATATTAATCCATGCAATAAATGCTCAAATGCTCCTTAATTTGAATCAAAAGATGTGAAACACCACCATTCTATTAATGCAGTTCTCATTGCAATCAGAAAAACCTCTTATTCTTGAATTTTTCACAAGGAATAGTTAGTTTTCATGTTTTGCGCTAATTTGAGGGTCATCCGACCTCTCAGGAACAAAGCGCTAGATCGGAGGTCAACCAACCTTGCGCAGGATTTGAGGTCATCTGACCTAAAGGCACATTGTTGCTTGGTCACTTGGTAGTTATAGTGTTTGGCGTGAATTTTAGGGGTATCTAACCTTGCGTGGGATTTAGTTGTGACTGACTCTAATGAATCTCGAAGGTCAGTCGGTTGGATTTTCGGTGTAAGTCAAAGAAGGCAATTTTTAGTGTCGAATTGTTTGTCATGCTTCGCGCAGGTTCTAGGGTTGATCAACTTTAGTGGGTTTTCTGGAGGTGTCCAACCTAAGTCGGTTGGGGTAAATTTTAGCACATGGTCAGACAGATATCTTTTAAGCGCAAATGTGAGCTTAAGGTTTTCTGTGGGATTTTTTGAAGTCACCGACCGACTTAAATTGGTTAAGAAAATTTGTAGTATGTTTAGTGTCAAGTCATAGAGACCAATTTCTGGATAAGAATCTAATGAGGGTTTTAACTGTTGCAAGTATGGGTCTAACTGGTGTTTTCATTGATGTCAACATACTCATGTTGCATTGATGAGAAGGATTGAATGAGTAGAGAAGAGAAATGGAGACAATGAAGTGGAGATCCCAGCTAAGATGCAGATCAGAAGTTACGGTTCAAAGGGTTTTTAGATATGAGTCTTGAGATGATCCAGTCAAGTTTTCAGAGGTCTGCATGAAGATCTGAAGAAGTTATGGCTGCTCAAGTAGAACCAGCTCTGGCAGATGTTCAAAGGTGACAGAGTGACACAGATAGGTCCGGTGAGATCTGGTAATGCATTATCCCATTCTGCAGATTTGAGGGAGTGTTTAGGACGTCTGTGTGAAGTGTCAACTTGATTGGTTCGTGGTATGAAGGTCCGGAAGAACCTATTCCTTTGTGACAGTAATGACAGACTGTGTTCTTAAAGCTTTAGATGAAGGAGAGAAGAATTCCAGCAAGCAAATGAAGTGTGGATGTTCTTAAGTGATTCAGGAAAGGTTGTGGTAATCTTTGGATTGTGTCCAGTTCATGTTGGTGGTCCGTATTGAAGTTAGAGTGCGCATTTAAAGAATAACTACTGAATGATGGTGTTCTTCCTAAGACTGGCTGACCAGATGTATTACACATCTTGCGGATGTTCTTGTAGATGTTTGCCGACTTAGATGATTATTCCTAAGTCGATGCCTTGTATAAATAAGGGATTGTGAAGTCTTTCTAAAGTGTGTTTTTGTGTGTGATGAGTGTGTGGTAGTGAGGAGGAGAGAGAGAGGTAGAGCAGAAGTATTGGGCTTAAATGGAACTGATTCAAGCATGGTGAAGATGCTATTCTCCAGTTCATGTATGTGATATTCATTCCTTTGTAGACAGTGTGTCTCTTGTAGGCAGTGAGCCTCTTGTGAGCAGTGTGCTCAGGCAGTGAGCCCTAATTGGCATGTGCCATTTTTTTATTTCTATTCTTCTAACAGAGAATACAATCTTGGGTTAATCACCCTGTGGTTTTTCCCTTAACCGGGTTTTCCACGTCAAAATCTTGGTGTCTTATGTGTTGATGTGTTTCTACTTTTGATTTGAATGCATTATGATTCATGATTAATATTCTGCTAATCACTAAAGAAGATTTACGTGTTTAATAAGAGAAAGTTTTGCACAACTGATTTACCCCCCTCTTAGTTGTGTGCCCTAAGTCTAAGATTAACATGATTTCATGGACATTGCTTTGGTTTCAACACAAATGGGAGTTTCTAAATAAAGTTGCATTTCGACAGTTAACTACCCATCTCAGTTTTAACTAGGGTTTTCTAAAGATACTTTCAAAAATCAGAGAGAAACCCTATTTTTTCTTTATAATACTAATCATTCATTATTAAATACGTCTGCAAATCCATTCTTAAAGAAATTGAAATTTGATTTGCCAGAAAAAACCCTCGTTTTATCAATTGCAAACCCTAGCTTATAAGTAAAACCCTAGGTCCGAAAATGGATTACTTACCTGATTTGAGAATGCACAGATGATTATGCTTTCATTTGAATCTATGGGTAATTTTACAGTAAACTAGTTCCACACTCAGTTGGGGATCTTCTCAGTTGATTTTGAAAATGTAGAATGAGCTCAAAATGAGAGAAAAAACACATTTATCCTTCCCTGTTGATTGCCATAAATGAAAGGAGTACGGTGCGTTATCTCGGGGTACTGCAGAATCATTTCAGAGTTTGCATGAAACGTTGAGATGACTAACTCTACATGGTTTTAGGGGTTCACTGACTTAGTCAGTTGTATTGGACTTTAGCACGGGGTCAGACCTTAGTATTTTCAGCATTTTGATGTCATTGGATTCAGCACGAAATTTTCCTTGGTTCGACTCAGTCAGAAGATTAGTTTCGTGGTGCTAAGTTGGATGATTGAGGTTTTAGCACAAAGATGTTAAACTTCTCTTTAACATTTGGTCGAAGGATGGGTTTTACAGCGCTAAGTCAGATGGAGGTTCTTTCAGTGCTTTGCATTGGTTTGGAAGTTATCAAACTTGCGTGGATTTTGTTACGGTCTGACTTAGTCGGATGATCAACTTTGTAGCACTAAGTTGGATGACTGAAGTTTTAGTGCTATGTCAATTGTATTTGATTTTAGCGTAGAAGTTAGTTGGTAATGAAAACAGCGCTAAGTCAGATGGATAGAAATTTAGCGCAAAAGTCAATTGGACAAGGATTTAGTGCAAAAGGTTGTTGCAAAGGTTTTTAGCACAAAAGGAGTTCAGACTTGGTTTTTATGAAGGCAGGCATCTTGACTTAGTGACCTTTGGATAACTCAATGACATTTAATCTCTCTAGCACAACAAGAATGCAATTTGATCACTTTTAACCCTTCAGGATTATTGGATGAAACTAACACTCTTAAGCCAAAATTTCCAAAAAGAGGGGTCCCTATTTCACGAAATGTGGTGTGTGTGCAAGGCACAACAAATGTCGACTCTGCTGGGAAATGCTCCAGAGCATTTCAAAGATAAAATTTTAGTTTGAACCCAGAACTTCTATGTTTCCCACTTGCTAGTCAACAAAACAAGAAATCCTATCAAAGAATTAGAACTCAATAACCGGTGCAACCATCCATATCTTGAAAACTTAAGTGTGTGCGATTGCATTAATTTCCATCCCTTAGCGACTAAGCTCATCTCAGATCCTTTACATTAAGCTACATCATTAGTACACACCTTCTGAACTACCTGGACATTGCCCCGCTACCAACGAGCGTCTATAGCCCCGATGGGTTTGTCTTAGAATTCCACTCAAGCAGAGCCCTACTGCCAGTCAAGCATCTATAGCCCTAGTAGAGTTTACTTGATTGTCCATCTAATTGAGTTATAGTATGTGGTTATGATTTTGCATTTCTTTTCTTTTCTATTCATTTCTTTTCATGATTTTTTTTAATATTCCATTGAGCTTTGCTATGGTAGAGTACAACACAATACTACTACCTTTGTGATAACTCAGCTAGGTGGGTGTGGACTCCTGATGGTGGAAAAGGTGGACTTTGGAGTTTTCACTTAATGTAAGATCACCAAGACTCACTTAGGAACTTTAGGATTATTTAAGAGTGTGAGAGATATATGGTTAGAAAATACTTCAGGCGCACCGACTACTAATTCATTTCCTATGAACAAACATCATAGCCCCTAGTGTAATAGCGGAACCCACAAGAAGACCTAAGCAAAAATGTCAGCTTCTCAAAGAAATATTCCAAATTACTTACCCACCAAAGAAGCACTTGCAAGACTACACAATTGCCACCACATTCTAGAAACAAGGATACCGAACAAAGAAAGCACATTGGGCAAAACAAAGTAGGAAAGACAACTAAACTAAACGAAAACAAACACCTAACAGCTACAGAAAGAAACAACAAGAAGCAAAAGCTAATCTAACAACTATTGCAAGTATGGGCCTAACCAGTGTTGTCATTGATGTCAACATACTCCTATTGCATTGATGACAAGGATTGGATGAGTTGTATGCTGAGGATATTGAGAAAATTAGTCCTATCAAGAACACAGAAGAATAGTGAAGACAGTGAAGTGAAGATCCTAGCTAAGATAAAGATCAGAGGATGTGCATCAAAGGGTTTGTAGATATGTGTCTAAAGGTGATCCAGTAAATATTTGAGAGGTCTGCATGAAGATTTGAAGAAGTTATGGCCATATGAGTAAAACTGGTTCTAGCAGATGTTCAGAGGTGACAGAGTGACACAAATAGGTCCAATGAGATCTGGAAATGCAATATCCTATTCTGCGGATTTGGTGGAGTATTTAGAAAGTCAATGTGAATTGAAAACTCAATTGGTTTGTGGTATGGAGGTCCACAAGCATCTATTCAAATATGACAGTGATGACAGACTGTGTTCTTGAGGTTCCAGATGGAGAGAATGATTTCAGTAAGCAGAAGTAGTGTGGATGTTCCTTGTGATTCAGTCAATCTTGTGGGGGTCTCTGGATTGTGTCTAGTTCATGTTGGTTGTCCACATTGAAGATTGAGCTCGTAATTGAAGAATTACTTCCAGATGATGATGTTCTTCCTAAACTTGGCCGACAGGATGATTTGCACATCTTGCAGATGATCTTGAAGATATTCTGTGAAGCATGGCATGTTCCTCAAAGAAGATTGAAGTCTTAGATCTGTGTGGCCGACAGTGTGATGATCTGCATGAAGTCTTTTGTAATAAGTCAAGTTGTAAAGTATGCCAACTTTGATGATTATCCCAAAGTCAATGACTTGTATAAATAAGAGTTGTGAAGTCATTTCAAAGGTATCTTGGCAGAGATGAGAGTGTGGTAGAGAAGAGAAGAATGAAAGTCAGAGTAGAAGTGTTGGACTTAAATGGAACTAACTCAAGCATGGTGAAGATGCTATTCTTTAGTTCAAGTATGTAATATTTATTATTTTGTAGATAGTGTGTCTCTTGTAGGCAGTGGGCCTCTTGTGAGCAGTGTGCTCGAGTAGTGAGCCCTAATTGGCATGTGCCATTTTGTTCTTCTTATTCTTTTAATAGAGAATACAATCTTAGGTTAGTCACCCTATGGTTTTTCCCTTAACTGGGTTTTTCATGTTAAAATCTTGGTATCATATGTGTTAATATATTTCCATGATTGATTTATTATTATGCTGTTGAAATACAAGAAGGATTTAAGTGGTTAATAAGAGAAAGTTTTGGGACAACTGATTCACCCCCCCTCTCAGTTGTCTATCTTGAAACTAACAATTGGTATCAGAGCTAAGTTCCTCTAAAAGAGCCTAACCTCTTGAGGAGATCCAGGATGTCTTCCTATAAGAAGGATAGTCTAAGGTTTGATGGAACGAATTACACTCTTTGGAAAAGCTGCATGGAATGTCACTTGCAATGTATGGGAATGCAATATTGGATCATGGCTTCAAAGAAGTATGTTCCTCCAAAGAATGGTCTAAGAACTATAGATGAAATCAGAGATACTGAAGATAATTTTTGGGCTAAAGAAGTTCTCCTAAGTGTCTTATCCGATTCAGAGCTGACAAATGTTATAGATCTAAAAATTACATATGAGATTTGGGAAAAAACTGTAACTTCTACATGAAGGAGACAAATATGTTAAATGTGCCAAGCTACAGAGTCTGAAAGGAAAATTTGAAAACCTGAAGATGAATGAAGATGAGAATATCACTACTTTTATGCCAAAAGTAAATGAGCTTGTTTGTGGCATTAGGTGTGCTGGTGCAATCTTGGATGAAGATGAGATTGTTGCCAAAGTTCTCAGATCCCTACCTCCTGCTTACAAATACAAGGTTGTTGCTATTGAAGAATTTAGATCTTTTTCAAATATCACAAGAGATCAATTGGTTGGAAAATTAGCTGGATTTGAACTGGCCAAGTTTGGAGATGCCCCCCCAAGACAGGATCTGCATTCAAAGCTAGTGCCTCTGTAAAAGGCAAATAAAAGTTTCATCCGGGAGAGTACTCCTCAAAGAAACTATCATGGTATGAAAAAGCAAGAAAAGATCTGGAAGAAGATGAAGCAGAAGCTGCTCAACTTGAAGCCCTTATTGTAAAAAGATTGTCAAGAGGATCTGGTAAGTATGAAGGAAATTGTCCTTCAAATGTTTCAACTGCAATAAGATTGGTCATTTTGCCTCAAGGTGTCCAGAAAGATTTTCAAGGGCAAATCCTAACAAATCAAGATTCCAAAAGAAATGTTACTATGTTCATGAAGATGATGATGATGAAGGAGTAACAGATGATGAATCAGAGACAGGAAACAAATCCGAAAGTGACTAGGTGTTTATTGCCATCAAGGAAGAAGATACAATGCCCTCTGAATCTATCAATTATAAAATGATAGAAAGAGCTTTGGCTGCCCAAGTTGAAGAAAAGGATGATTGGGTCATTGACAGTGGATGCTCCCACCATATGATAGGTGACAAAAATAAGTTTATAGATTTGAAAAGATATGCAGGAGGAGTTGTAAAATTTGGTGATAATTCTGCTGGAAGAATCAGAGGTAGAGGAACTATTTCTTTTGATGGAAAGAACAAAACCAGTAATGTACTGTATGTTGAAGGTTTGAAACATAATCTTCTCAATGTTGGACAGTTGGTGGACAAAGGCTATGATCTCCAGTTTAAAAATGGAAAATGTAAGATCTTTGAAAGTTCTAGAACAGAAATTGCATCCGGTACTCAAACAAAAGGTAACATCTTCCACTTGGTTGGTACTGACAAAAGTTGTTTATTTGTTCAAATTGATCAGAGTTGGTTGTGGCATAGGAGAGTGTGTCATATGAATTTTGATAATATCATCAAGATAAGTAACACTCAGGCTGTAAGAGATCTTCCAAGATTGGTGAAACCCACCAATAGTTTGTGCAAAGAATGTCAGTTGGGTAAGCAGAGCAGAGTCATATTTAAAAGTAAGGAACAATCTTCTACCAAATTATTAGACTTAGTACATATTGATCTATGTGGACCAACAAGAATCAGGAGTTTGCAAGGTGATAGATACTTCATGTTATTAATTGATGACCACTCCCAAATGATGTGGGTGACTTTTCTGAAAGAGAAATCTGAGGCTCTTGAGAAATTCAAAATATTCAAATCTATCGTAAAGAATGAAACTGGATCAAACATAAAATGTCTCAGGTCTGATAGAGGTGGAGAATTCACATCCGGAGAGTTCATAGAATTCTGTGAGAAACATGGGATAAAAATACAGTTATCTGCTCCAAGGACTCCACAGCAGAATGGAGTAGTGGAGAGAAAGAACTGAACCATCTAGGAAGCATCTAGAACCATAATGATGGAAGCAAATGTTCCTCATATCTATTGGAGAGAAGATGTAAGCACTGCTATCTATACTCTCAATCGAGTACAAATCAAAAGCAATACTGGTAAGACCCCTTATGAACTTTGGTTTGGCATCACTCCCACTGTGAAGTATTTCACAGTCTTTGGTAGCAAATGTTACATTAAAAGAGATGAAGACCTTGGCAAATTTGATGCTAGAAGTGATGAAGGAATATTCTTGGGTTATTCTACTCAAAGCAAAGCATACCAGTGTTATAACAAGAGATCGAGAAAAATTATAGAAAGTACAAATGTGAAGGTTGATGAAGGTATTGAAAAACCCTCAAGGTTTTATGAATATGAAGAAGATGATCAGAATGATGTTTTGGTCCAAGAAGTCCAAACCCTTTCTGAAATTCAGCTCTAGACTAATCCAGAGAATCAGGAAGAAGAGATAAGTTTGAATGAACTTGTTCAAGAAATAGAAGTGCAAGAAATTCCCAAAACTTCTAGGTATGTAAGACTAAATCATTCTAAAGATCATATTCATATGTTTTAAAAGTGAAGGTGTTCAAACAAGAAAAAAGATTTCTCAAGACTCAGAAAAGTATTGTCTGATTTCAAAGATTGAACCAAAAATAGTGAGTAAAGCATGCAATGATGAAAGCTAGACTAAAGCAATGAAGGAAGAGCTGATACAAATTGAGAAAAATCACACTTGGGATCTTGTTCCCAGACCTAGAAACAAAAATGTGATTGGAACCAAATGGGTCTTCCGGAATAAACTGAATGAAGATGGTGAAGTAGTCAGAAACAAAGCCAGATTGGTCTGCAAGGGTTATTCCCAAGTAGAAGGAGTTGATTTTGAAAAGACTTTTGCTCCGGTGGCAAGAATTGAAGTAGTCAGATTATTTGTTGCCTTTGCTTCCTTCAAGGATTTCAAAGTATATCAGATGGATGTCAAGTCTGCCTTCCTGAATGGTGACTTGGAAGAAGAAGTATACATTGAGCAACCGGATGGATTTCAATTGTCTGATCATGGTGATATGGTCTGCAAGTTGAAGAAAGCACTTTATGGACTCAAACAAACCCCAAGAGCCTGGTATGAAAGACTGGATAAGCATCTTTTGAAGATTGGTTTCAACAAAGGTACAGCGATAGTAACTTGTACTTCAAAATTGATCATGAAAATATCTTGATTGTTGAAGTATTTGTTGATGATATCATTTTTGGAGGAAGAGATAGTTTGTGCAAAACTTTTGCAAATCAAATGAAAAGTGAATTTGAGATGTCCATGTTTGGGGAAAAGAATTTCTTCTTGGGTCTGCAAATCATTCAAACAAAGAAAGGAATCTTTATTTCACAGACCAAATATGTGAAAGAATTGTTGAAGAAATTCGGGATGGAAGACTCAAAACAAATGAATACTCCCATGGCAACCAGATGTAAACTGAGCAAAGATGATGACTCTCCTAAGGCTGATCAGAAAAAGTATAGGTTAATGATTAGAGGACTATTGTATCTTACTCAAACTAGACCTAACATTATGAATGTTGTTTGTCTTGTTGCTAGATTCCAAGCTGATCCTAGAGAATCTCATGTCATGGCAATCAAGAGGATTCTTAGATATCTGAAAGGAATAGTTGAGTATGGTTTATGGTATCCTAGAGATCATGATTTCTCTCTTCATGCATATACAGATGCAGATTGGGCAGGAGATGTGGATGACTAGAAGAGTACCAATGGTGGAGCATTCTTTTTAGGGAAAAGATCAGTTTCTTGGCTGAGCAAGAAACAAGAGGCAATATCTCTGTCCACTGCAGAAGCAAAATATATTGCAGCAGCAGGTAGTTTCACTCAAGTATTGTGGAGGAAGCAAATGCTAAGGGACATCAGAGTGGAGTATGAAGAACCTATTACAATCTTCTGTGATAATTCAAGTGCAATAAATATATCAAAAAATTCAGTGTTGCATTCAAAGACAAAACATATATCCATCAAGTTTCACTTTTTGAGAGAGTAGGTGAACAAGAATGAAGTTAGATTAGAGTTTGTGCCCTCCAAAGATTAGATTGTAGACATTTTTATTAAACCTCTACCTAAGGACTCTTTTGAGTATCTCAGGGAGAAGTTAGGGGTTTTTACCCCTCCAGTTCTGAATTAAGGTGCACTAATGTGCATCAGTCTGGTGAATCTCATAGTCATATCTTGTGGTTTGGATTGATGATGGGAAGCTTCTACTCAGGGGGAGCAGTTGGTATGATTCTAAGATTGATGCGAGTATGTGCCCTTTTCCATTGATGTCAAAGGGGGAGAGAAGACATGTGAAAAACAAAAAGTGGTTGTTGATCAAAGGGGGAGCAGTAAGGGAAGAGAAGACATGTGAATGGTTGTTGTTGATAGGGGGAGTTATGTCAGTCAGTAAGGAGAAGTTCTTGTCTTGATGGTTAAAATAGTTTTTCACATCATATGTTGCCATCAATGACAAAGGGGGAGATTGTTGCAAGTATGGGCCTAACCGGTGTTGTCATTGATGTCAACATACTCCTGTTGCATTGATGACAAGGATTGGATAAGTTGTATGCTGAGGATATTGAAAAAATTAGTCCTATCAGGAGCAAAGAAGAATAGTGAAGACAGTGAAGTGAAGATCCCAGTTAAGATGAAGATAAGAAGATGTGCATCAAAGGGTTTGTAGATATGTGTCTATAGGTGATCCAGTAAAGATTTGAGAGATTCACATGAAGATTTGAAGAAGTTATGGCCATATGAATAAAACTAGTTCCGGTAGATGTTCAGAGGTGACAGAGTGACACAAATAGGTTTGGTGAGATCTGAAAATGCAATATCATGTTCTGCAGATTTGGTGGAGTGTTTAGGAAGTCAATGTGAATTGACAACTCAATTGGTTCCTAGTTTGGAGGTCCACAAGCATCTATTCCAATATGACAGTGATGACAGACTGTGTTCTTGAGGTTTTGGATGAAGGAGAGAATGATTTCAGTAAGCAGAAGTAGTGTGGATGTCCTTGGTGATTCAGTCAAGCTTGTGGGGGTCTCTGGATTGTGTCTAGTTTGTGTTGGTGGTCCGCATTGAAGATTGAGCTTGTAATTGAAGAATTACTTCTAGATGATGATGTTCTTCCTAAACTTGGCCAACCAAATGATTTGCACATCTTGCGGATGATCTTGAAGATGTTCTGTGAAGCATGGCGTATTCCTCAAAGAAGATTGAAGTCTTAGATCTGTGTGCCCGACAGTGTGATGATTCGCATGAAGTCTTTTGTAATAAGTCAAGTTGTAAAGTATGCCAACTTTGATGATTATCCCAAAGTCAATGACTTGTATAAATAAGAGTTGTGAAGTCATTTCAAAGGTATCTTGGCAGAGATGAGAGTGTGGTAGAGAAGAGCGAAAGGTAGAGCAGAAGTGTTGGACTTAAATGGAACTGACTCAAGCATGGTGAAGATGCTATTCTTCAGTTCAAGTATGTAATATTTATTATTTTGTAGACAGTATGTCTCCTGTAGGCAGTGGGCCTCTTGTGAGCAGTGTGCTCAGGCAGTCATCCTTAATTGGCATGTGCCATTTTGTTCTTCTTATTCTTTTAATAGAGAATACAATCTTGGGTTAGTCACCCTGTGGTTTTTCCCTTAACTAGGTTTTCCACGTTAAAATCTTGGTGTCATATGTGTTAATATGTTTCTGCTCTTGAATTGTTGCATTATGTTTCCATGATTGATTTATTATTATGCTACTGAAATACAAGAAGGATTTAAGTGGTTAATAAGAGAAAGTTTTGGGACAACTGATTCACCACCCTCTTAGTTGTCTATCTTGAAACTAACAACAACAACCTAACCTAACAGAAAACGCACAAGCAACCTAACTATATACACTAATAGGAGACAAAGTTGTCTCCTAAGCTTGGAAGTAGTGCTTTAGGAACTTCCCATTGACATGCAATGGAAGCTCCTCACCAATAAGGCTCTTCAGTCGATACGTGTTATCACCAAGGATCTCATAGATCTGATAGGGACCTAACTAGAGCTTGTCGAACTTACCATGTTCTCCTTTCTTCTCATGGGCTTTATCCCAGTATAAGACCAAATCAAAAATGCAAAAGGCTTTAACTTTGGCCCTCTTATCGAACCACCATTTCACTACACCTTGATGTTTGGCAAATTTTTCTGTAGCAACATCACGTTTCTCTTCTAGGTGCAGCAATTGAGCTAAGAGAGATTATATCCGGTCATTTAGTTCATGGTGGTCTTGTATAAATTGCAGTACAAGAATTCTTAAGTGTATGGGAAAGATAGGTTCCATTCCATAAACCAAATGATAAGGTGATGTTCCCAATGTAGCCTTGTGTCTGATCCTATTAGCCCAAAGAGCAAACCTAAACTAAGTATGCCAGTCTCTGGTGTTTTTGTCCAGTAGTTTCTTAATTACTTCAAGCAAGTTTTTGTTTGTTGATTTGGCTACCCCGTTCCCTTGAGGATAGTAATTAGATGAAAATTTTAGAATAATATTGTAATCAAATGCCTAGTTAGAAAAATGTAATGAAGAAAAGGTAGGGCCATTATCGCATACCAAGGAAAAAGGACAGCCAAACCTGGTAATGACATTCTTTTCAACAAATTCAATAACTACCTTAGTGGTACATTGTTTGCATGCTATAGCTTTAGACCATCAGGTACAATAATCAGTAGCGATCAGAATATACCTATGGCCTGCAGAGGAAGGTGGGTTGATCATACCAATAAAGTTGAGCCCCCACCACGCGAATGGTCGTACCTCCAAGACTGGTTGCAGCGGCATAGCAGCGTATTGTTCTCTTGTTGTGGTGGTCTGGCATATGTGACAGGTCCTTACATGTGAATGAGCATCTTTGAACAAAGTGGGCCAGTAGTATCCTACCCATAGGATTTGATTGGCAGTTGAGAGGGCTGAACTGTGACCCGTTCCAAACTATTCATGAAAATTAGCCAAAACCTAAGCTACTTCAGGTTTATCAAGGCACTTCAAATAGAGTCCCTCATGATTTTTCTTGTACAAGACTGATCCTTTGATCATGTAGCTTTTACTTTTCAATCTGAGTGCTATTCTCTATATATAATTTAATTGGGGTGGGTAGCGTTGATTGAGTAGGTAAAACACAATATCTCCATACCATTCATCTTTAAAGATGTCTTCTAACATATACTCCTGGGAGACTAAACCTGGACCAACTTCTGCCATTGTTTTTGTCAATGCTTGTCCTTGTACCAGCTTCATGGGTTGTATTTCTATGTCAAATTCTTGTAGAATAGTGACTCATTTTCCTCTTTGTTCACCGAGTTCACTCTGCATTAACAATGCTTTGACTACTACATCTGGTACTATTGCAATCACTTGACTTCTCAGGATATAATGACGAAACTTTTTCATTGCCTTAACCAATGCGTATGCTTGTTTCTCCACATTTGGATACCTCAATTATGCATCTTTTAATAGAGTGCTCATGAAAGTGATGGGTCTTTCATCATCAACAGCTCTTTTCTGTGTCAACATTGTTGCACAAGTATGCTGTGAGGCGAAAGAATAAATGTAGAAAGGTAATGTGTAATCAAGACTCACTAATACAGGAGCGTCAACTATTACTTGCTTGGTTTCTGCAAACGCAGCCTTAGCTTGCGAAGTCCACTCTATCTTTGCATCTTGCTTCAACATGGTGTTCAATGGATGAACAATTTCAGCAAACCCAGTAATAAATTTACAGACAAAATTGATCTTACCAAAATACGATTTCAACTCCTTTTTGCTGGCTGGGGGTGGTATCTTAAGGATTGCTTGGACTTGGTTGAGATTAATTGATATACCATGCTCAAAAATGACGTGTCCCAGCAATTTCCCTTCAGTGACTCCAAAGATACACTTCTTAGGATTAAGTGAGATGCCATAATCTTTACACCTCTGCAAGATTTGTCACAGGTCTACTACATGATCTTCCCTTTTTTTTGAAAACATAGTACGATCGTCCATATATATAATGATGCATTTCCCAAGTAGTCCTTTGAAAGCTATATCCATTGCTTATTGGAACGTGGCACCGGCATTGATTAACCCAAAGGGCATCTTGCGATATGCATAAATTCCCCATTTGCAAATGAAAGATGTTTTAAATCGATCTTCATAATCTACCATCACTTGGTTATAACCTAAATAACCATCTAGAAAAGACATCATCTAAGAACCATTAACTATTTGTAGTACCTTGTCCAATGACAGCAATGGATAGTTATCCTTCTCCAAAGCTTGATTCAAATTCCAAAAGTCGACACAAAGTCTGATTTCCCTATTTTTCTTTCGTACTAGTACCAAATTGGCCACCCAAGTAGAGTGTCTAACAGGAAATATAATTCTTGCGGTCAGTAGTTTTTGCACTTCCTTAAAAATCAAAGGCTCTAACAAAGCATTCACAGGTTGTTGCTTTTGTCTGAATGACTTTGCCCCAGGCTTGAGAGGTATCGTGTGGGTTATGATTGAAGTATCATAAGTCTTGAGATCTTCATAACTCCATGCTATGACTTCATGATAATCTCTTAGTGCATGAATAATACCTACCCTTTCTTCCCCTATATAGGTTTTTCCAATAAACACATTTTTGGCTTCTTCAGATGTCCCCAAATTGAAAGGATCACATTGTGCACCCAGGGATTCTCTTTCTTGCTTCTGGATTATGAGCCTATCTGAATCAAACAATCGTTCCAATTAAACCATGCCCCAAGGAATAGTATTTGTTTTCAAAATAAGAACTCCTTCCAAGTCCATTTCAGTAGGTTCTGCCTCTTCTTCATCTATTATCTATGTAGCGAATACATCTAACAATGTGAGAAAGTCAATTATGTAATTGTCATCCTCAAAGACTTGGAAATTCATGACATTATCCGGTACTGATGGAGCAAAGATAAACTCTACAGTGAACTTTTTCAAGCCTATCATAGATGTTGGTTCCAACGAAATAGTTGTCTGAGCCAAGGCATCAGCGACATGATTTTGTCTTTGTGGGATCAACTAAATATTAAAGCCATCAAAACACTCGATCAATTTCCCATACGTGATTCTGATATCTGTTTAACCTCTTGTCATTGCAGGAATATTTCTTTCTCACTTGTTTGACAACCAATTCTGAGTCTCCAAACACTTGAATAATTCTAACCTTCTTCTAGAGAGCCATCAGCAATCCTTGCACCGAAGCTTCATATTCTGTCACATTATTTGTGCAAGGGAATTGTAACCTATGTGAGGCCAAATATGAACTCCTTGTGGGGCTAATTAATTCAAATCCTACCTCAAACCCTTGTTGGCACCTAGATCCATCAAATCTTAGTGTCCATAAGTGAAAATCATTATTGTTGTCACTTGGTTTTGCTTGTCGCTCTTCAGTTGGTTTATTCTTCGCATCTACCTTCTTAGTAACAGTCGAATCTTCCTTTGAAACTATGGGAATTTTCAAGTGTTTATGTACTTGTTCTACTTCTTCTTGGTAGAGTATGCATGTGAATTCAGAATGAGATGCATCGTGGATATGGCACCAGCTTGGTAGCAACAATTCATCCATTTGTACTTGCCTTCCAATAGCCATTTGATCACTTATGAAATTAACTACAAAGTCTTGAAATCCTTTGAATATGCCTAGTTCATCATCAGAGGAGGAAGACTCTGGGACTGACTATACGCATGCTTCAGTAGCTTCTTAATAATCCATGTGTGTTTGAACAGAAAAGTTGTTGCTATTTAGCATGAGTATTGTTGGAACCCTGTCAAATTTTTTACAAGTTCTAGTATTTTTCCTTAGGCTCATGTCATTAGGTTAATGTATTTCCATACTTAGGGTTCTTTGCAAATTTGAGGAAACACTAAAACCCTAAACCCCCATGCCAAAGTGAACTGTGAAGGTCAAAATCATTATATTTCTTTAGTGACCGCTTGTCCCTGTTACCTATGGTTTAAGTTGCCCTCTTATGTCCCCCTTGAAACGTTGTCTGACCAGCCCCTCGCCAAGTAATTACTTTTTCTAGCCCTTACCTTGAAAGCCTTTATTTTTTAGATGCCAAGGTCATATCTTACTAACTCTTTATTGATAGGTGGCAATGTATGGTTCCATTTCTGCCATTCCACCAGCAATAAAATATTAACAAAAGCAACACCTGCAGAATTGCAGAAGGTGTGATAGCTGGTTGGTGATTCTCGAGGATGGCAAGATGGTGGGCCCAGAATAGATGCAAAAAGGTTTCTTTATATTTTTGCTATTCCGCCATGCTTCACCAAGAGGACCTTCTAAATGACTGCGAAATAAGGTGTCAGCTCATGAAAAAATGTTTTTAGTTACTGCAAAGGGAATAATGGTGGGTCATGTACAAAGTAAAGGCAATTTTAATTGTTTCTGCCATTCCACCAAGCTTTATTCTACAGCCCTAGCTAGTATTTATAGAATGGCAGAAATCTTGACACATGGCATTCTGAAAGACTAGGACTGGTGCATTAAATAGCAGGAATATGACGTGTCAGTATACTATGGACGTGGCCACTTGTTGAAGAGTTGTCCTGAACTGTGTGCAGCTGATCCAATGGTTGTCTGCCATTCCACCAGGACCATATCTCTGGTCGTACCCCTCGCCTGCAGAACTATGGAATATAGTCTTAACTACACTACAGGGGAGATATTTTATTGGGATCATGGTTAGGACTACCCAGGTGGCAATTCATCATTGGGAAAGATAACCATCATCCTCTCACCTCATAAAAGGACCAAATCAATGTCATTCAAACTGAGCTAGTTAAGATCAAGATTAATGGCCAGAATTTAAAAGTGTGAGGGAAATACATTGGCACTGATCTGATAGTACAAGCATTAAATGGTCAAGCATGTACAAAGTCTCTATCGCCGCCACCATAAAGGAATTTATTAACAGAAAGATTTGGCTTATACAGGCTCGACCTTTGAAAATCCGCGCTTCTACCCAGATTGACATTTCATCTACTGTATGATGAAATTTGACATAATGACATTGCTAAATTGAGGAAACCAAGATAGCTGATCTGGCATGATTCAGTTTAAGAAGTGATGTTCCCAGTTATGTGAAATTATGAAATCTAATCTTTTTATTCATTTGTGGTAATCTTCACAGGATTTCCATTTATGACTGAAATGCCTTGAAGTGACTGGAATTAATTAGACCAAAGATGTGTGGATGTATGCTACATCCTAAAATTTTTATAAATAGACAAGTGCTGGTGTTATCCCGTATATTATTTAAAGTGTTTTGACAGTATGGCTTTCCCCTTTTCCTATGTGTTTTGTTTGCTCCCTGTTCTATTGGGTTTTCTTCATTGTTCTCATGGTTATCAACTTGTCCTTACAGAATTAGGAGACTTGGAGTTTATTTCCTTTGGAATGGGTGGTGCAAGGAAAATTAGGGGGCAACAGCAACATGGTACAAATTTCTATGAGCATTTCTTCTTCTTGTTTGTTCATCTGGATTGGGACCATAGGTTTTAATCTCCGTACTCCAGCCATCCCTTATGACTGTGATTTGGCAGATTAGTATCAGCTGTAGAGGGAAATCATTTCTCTCTTTACCTTCATCCCTCTTCTACTTTTCATAACAAAGCATCATCTCTAGTAGTAGGGATGTTTCCTTTTCAGATATAGCATATGAAGACGGGGTGCTCCCATTTTGTTGATGTTGCTACCCCCTTTGCTAGATGAATGGCGTTGCCATATCTAGCCTGGTGTGATTTCATCTGGTCTTTGTCTGGTTGAGCTGGTTGGTGACCATTCAATTATGAAAGAGGAATCACATCCTTGCAAATGAAAATGGGCACAAAGCGAAGACCTCCAATTAATGGGGTTTTCTTCTAATATTGGTGCTTGCAGTCATTCCTAGTTAAGGTGGATAAACTGGGCAATGAAAGCTCTTATCAAACAAATAGGTGGCATATGATGGGTATAAGAGCTTCCACAACATCAAACAAATGAACCCCCATCAACATCACTACCTATTTTCCCTGCTAAAATTAAAAGGACATGTTTGTGGAAAGTGGATACTTCAGCATGCCCCATGGAAGCAAAGCATATAGTTGTGAAGCGGTTACACCAACCTCTTCTCACAACTACATATTTTGGTTGCCAAGCAATTGTAACTTCTTTTTAACTTAAGCTTGAAGCTTGTCTGCTCCCTTATCTTTATAAAAGGGAATTCAGGGCTTGTAAAAGGGGATTGGTTTGAGGTCATGTCTTCAGGCTTAGTCTAAAATATGAGATCAATCTGATGAAGGAGGAATTGTAAATAGTTTGTTTTCTACAATAAATTAGTCATCCATTTCCAAGTTGTTATCTCTAAGTTTTAAGATGTCTTTATAGATCTACAGAGGCTATGTTATAATCTGCCAAATGGTTTACTTTAAGATTTTGTTGAGTCTTTGGAGTATACTGTCTCCTACTTCATGTTTACAATTCTACATTTATGAATATATTTGATTAAGGATCAGGTTTATTCATTGCCACAGTCTTCCCTATGTTATATATTTTTCTTGTAGCATTCGCTCAAGTAGTGAAATAATTGGCTGCCAGAGGATATAGAATGTATTTTGGGTTTACAGGGATAATTAAGTATGGTAAACTTCAAGACTAGTAAAGTGTTTTAATGTAAGGCATTACTATATCTTTACAGTAAACTAGGTTTTATTATATCACAGCCCTTTGGATGTTTCTATAAGTTTCTTGACTCTATGACCGTTGGATAGGCACTGGTCTATTCTCGAATACTATACTAGGTTTACATCCTTTTAAATTACGCTCATCATTAATTCAAAAGAAATCAGCACATTTTCCCTTCAGGATATAGGTGTTAGAAATTAAGATTATTTCACATGTTCCTCTACAAAGAAATAGAATAAAAGCTTAAGGAATTAGCCCATCTCTTTACTTTATCAGACATTCTTTGAGTAGTCTTAAAGGAAAATATATGTCATTGGAGCAGTGTTATCAAGCAAATATTTCATAAACCCCCATCCATTTGAATAGAACACTGTCTTCCCCAATAGGGAAGGATCTCCAAAAAGAATAGGAACACCCTCCTTGGTTCCACAGAGCCTAAAGTGCAGAGGAAAGAGGGATTGAACACCCCTATTTCCTATTCGTTGGCCAATCCCTCAAGGCAAGTCAGTTATTAGAGAATGGCTATCCTATAGACCTATTCAAATTTCCTTGAGATCAGGTTAGGAATTTAAAACAACCAACAGATTGGTGACTCTACTATGGATTTTTAGTTATAAATGTCAAGATCAATCTAGTGGTCTGTCATGGGTATTTAGAGTTAGTATATGTACAAAGTTTTGAGGGTGGTGACTCTGGTAACTTTTGAATTGGTTGATCAAAGGGGAGAACCGGTTGTGTATGTGAGGAAGATTGTATGTGGCTCTGTTGTTGGAGAAGACCAAGAATGAAAGAAAGATTTAAAGGAGTTTTTTGCTTCTTAAGATTCAATCCTCTATTGAGAGAGGTGGCGGCTCTATAAGAAAAGAATTTGGTAATGCAGTCTAGTGTTCCTAATTTTTCATAAATTCAAAACAAAATTTGCACCAGTAGCAAAGGTGCTCCCCAAGTATTTTACAAAAACCAAAGAAAAAAATTTCCTAGAAATTTAAAAGATGTATACTCAACAATCACACTTCTTTTGTCAAAGTAAATTTGTTAGGGAAAGGTATAAGGCCATTGATTTCAATAATATTTGTGGGTTTCCAAACCATGTACCAAATGAAGTTAGGAGTCAAATAACAAAGTTTAATAATAACAGATCCAAAATAGTTAGCAGCCATTTGCAAGAATTTTGTGACTTAATGGGAGATTTTGAAATAGATCATGAGGATGTAGTCATAAAATTCTTTGTTCAAACTTTTAAAGGAGAAGTTAGAGATTGGTTTGCATGGTTACCCAATCAGTTTATTCTTTCATGGCAAGATTTAAAGTTTGCTTTTATGGAATAGTTTGGGGAAAGAATAGATGTCGATATGTTAATTAAAGAACTCATGCAAATTGAGAACGAGGATAAGGAATCAATCCCAACTTTCAATCTAAGATTTGCCAAAATAGTGATGGATATTCCTAAAAATGTCAGACCTAATGAGGCTATGTGTCTAATCATATATCTAGGTGCATTCAATGAAAAGGATAGTTATCGATTGAGAGATAGAAATCCTACTACTATGATGCAAGCATATTCTTTGGCCATGAAAATAGAAAATAATTTGAAACATACAAAGACAAAGGGTTGTGAGCTTGTAGAAGGTAGTTACAAAAGGAAAAATGAATCTATTTGTCCCCCCATTTGCCAAGGAGGGGGCGGATTGGGCAGTCCAAGTAGGCCTAAGTCAGATCACCTAATACATGAAACTCAGCATACTGAAGAGGATTCGGATTATGACCAGAACCAAAGAGTTCAAAGTTTATATAAACCCATTGCTCATCCTTCCCCTTATTTTTAGAATAAAAGGAAATCCCCATAACCTTGTGAGGTACCTTATGAGATAAATGGTACCCAGATGCATAAAAAATGTATGTTATGGAGGATCCTCTGTCTTGTGCATATATAGCAATTTGTGAGGACATGTCCCCTATCTATGATGATGTGAATCTTATATCAAGCAATAAGATCTCATCTCCTAGAGAAACAATTTCTCTTGAGTTTGAATGTCAAGGGGAATTGGTTCTTACCAATAATGCAGAGAGCAGTGAGCACATGATAGGATGCTCTCACCAAAGTTGTGATAGTTCTGAGTCAGACAGTGATGTAGGCTATCAGGATAGTGATAATGAAGAATATGCAAATATGATGCATATAAGAGATAACCCACTCTATGATGAACCTATAAACTTATCGGCAAAAAAGGATAAGGAGTTATATGAATGCATAGATAATCCACTCTTTGAAGATAGTCTAGAAATGGCTAGTGAATTCATATCAATCCAACACACAAGAATATATGGGGCCATAAAAGCTTCATTAATAAATTAGGACCCAAGTCTTCATCCAAATGATGCTTCCAAAACCCATATTCACCAGCAAAGTGAATAGCAGATTCAAGAGAAGGAAAGTAAAGACAAAGTGTCAGATCTTGAGAAAGAAACTAAGTATGATTGTTTTAAGTTTGATACTGACTCGGTAAAAAAAAAAAATTCCCTCATCACCAACTATGAGATAGATTATGATTGCTTTTATTTATCAAATGTATGCAAAAGGCCAAGACCAGAGGAAAATGGTTATCTCAAGTGGTTGGATATAATTGAACCAAATACTGATTTTCTTTTTGACAGTATATTTTGCATATCTATGGTTCAGAGTAGAGGGGGAGATTTTGAAGGAAATAGTTGTCCCAAAGGCTATCCAATTATCTATGATAGAGGCAAGTTGAATCTCAATATCATTTTTAGAAGAAACTTGATGAAGTCACTAGAAAACAAAATGTTTGACAAAGGCAGGTTTCACTTCTTCTCTACATAATGGCTTGGGGCTATTATGTGTTTGGTCTGCTCCTCCAGAGTTTTTCTATGATCTCATTCTATTTAGGCTGAACAAACGTCCCCAACTAGAGCCACTATTGGAACCCTATCAAATTTTTTATAGGTTCTAGTTTTTTTCCTCAGGCTCGTGTCATTAGGTCAATGGATTTCCATACTTAGGGTTCTTTGCAAATTTGAGGAAACACTAAAACCCTGAACCCCCATGCCAAAGTGAAGTGTGAAGGTCAAAATCATTATATTTCTTTAGTGACCGCTTGTCCCCATTACCTATGGTTTAAGTTACCCTCTTATGTCCCCTTCAAACATTGTCTGGCCGGCCCCTTGCCAAGTAATTACCTTTTCTATCACGCACCCTAAAAGTCTTTATTTTTTAGATGCCAAAGTCATATCTTACTAACTCTTTATTGACAGGTGGCAAAGTATGGTTCCATTTATGCCATTCCACCAGCAATAAAATATTGACAAAAGCAGCACCTGTAGAATTACAGGAGTAATAGCTGGTTGGTTATTCTCGAGGATGGCAAGACGGTGGGCCCAGAATAGATGCAAAAAGGTTTCTTTATATTTTCATTGTTCTTCCATGCTTCACCAAGAGGATGTTGCAAGTATGGGCCTAACCGGTGTTGTCATTGATGTCAACATACTCCTATTGCATTGATGTCAACGATTGGATGAGCTATGTGCTGAGGATATTAAGAAAATTAGTCCTATCAAAAGTAGAGAAGAACAGTGAAGATAGTGAAGCTCTATGAAGTGAAGATCCCAGCTAGATGAAGATCAAAGAATGTACATCAAATGGTTTGTAGATATGTGTCTAAAGATGATCCAGTCAAGATTTGAGAGGTCCACATGAAGATTTGGAGAAGTTATGCCTTATGAGTAAAACTGGTTCTGGTAGCTGTTCAGAGGTGACAGAGTGATACAAATAGGTCCGGTGAGATCCAAAAATGCAATATCTTGTTCTACAGATTTGGTGGAATGTTTTAGGAAGCCAATGTGAATTGACAAATCAATTGGTTTGTGGTCTAGAGGTCTGCAAGCATTTATTCTAATGTGACAATGATGACAAACTGTGTTCTTAAGGTTCTGGATGAAGATGCGAATGATTTTAGTAAGAAGAAGTGGTGTGGATGTTCTTGGTAATTCGGGAAAGCTTGTGGGGGTCTCTAGATTGTGTCCAATTCATGTTGGTGGTCTGCATTGAAGATTGAGCTCATAATTGAAGATTTACTCTCAAGTGATGGTGTTCTTCCTAATCATGGCCGACCGGATGTTTTACACATCTTGCGAATGATCTTGAAGATTTCTGTGAAGCATGGTGTGTTCCTTGAAGAAGATTGAAGTACCAGATATGTGTGGCTGACAGTGTGGTGATACACATGAAGTTCTTGTAACAAATCAAGTTGTATCTTTGTAATTACTCTAACATAGAATATGTTGTGCCGACTTTGATGATCATTCCAAAGTTGATGTCATGTATAAATAAAAATTACAAAGTCATTTCATGTTAGACTTAGGGCACACAATTGAGAGGGGGGTGAATCAGTTGTGCGAAACTTTCTCAAATTAAACACTTGAATCTTCTTTAGTGATTAGCAGAATATTAATCATGAACCATAATGCATTCAAATCAAAAGCATAAATATATCAACACATAAGACACCAAGATTTTGACGTGGAAAACCTGGTTAAGGGAAAAACCATCGGGTGATTAACCCAAGAATGTATTCTCTATTAGAAGAATAGAAAAAGAACAAATGGCACATGCCAATTAGGGCTCACTACTCAAGCACACTGCTCACAAGAGGCTCACTGCCTACAAGAGACACATTGTCTACAAAGAAATAAGTATCACCTTTATGAACTGGAAAATAGCATCTTCACCATGCTTGAATCAGTTCCATTAAAGCCCAAAAACTTCTGCTCTGCCTTTCGCACTTCTCCTTGCTACCACACACTCATCACAACAAAAAACACTTCAAAATGACTTCACAATCCCTTATTTATACAAGGCATCGACTTAGGAACAATCATCTAAGCCGGCAAACACCTACAAGAACATTCGCAAGACGTGTAATATATCCGGTCGGCCAATCTCAAGAAGAACACCAATATCCAGTGGTTATTCTTCAAATATAAATGCTAACTTCAATGTGGACCACCAACATGAACTGGACATGATCCAATGATCATCATAACCTTCCCTGAATCACCAAGAACATCCGCACTTCATCATCCTACTAGAATTCTTCTCTCCTTCATCCGGAGCTTCAAGAACATAGTCTATCATCACTGTCACAAATGAATAGGCTCTTTCGGACCTTCAAACCATGAACCAATCTATTTGATACTTCACAAGGATGTCCTCAACACTCCCTCAGATCCGCAGAATGGGATAATGCATTATCGGACCTCACTAGACCTATCTGTGTCACTTTGTCACCTCTGGACACCTGCTGGAGCCGGTTCTACTTGAACAACCATAACTTCTTCAGATCTTCATGCGGACCTCTGAAAACTTGACTGGAGCATCTCAAGACTTATATCTACAAACCTTTTAATCCGCATCCTCTGATCCTCAACCTATCTTGGACTTTTACCTTGTTGTCATCACTGTTCTTCACTGTTCCTAATTGAGACTAATTTTCTCAATATCCTCAGCACACAGCTCATCCAATCAATCTTATTAATGCAATATGAGTATGTTTACATCAATCACAACACCGGTTAAACCCATACTTGCAACAATCTCCCCCTTTGTCATTGATGGCAACATATGATGTGAAAAACCATCAAGACAAGAAATTCTCCTTACTGTCACAACTCCCCCTATCAACAACAACCATTCACATGTCTTCTCTTCCTTTACTGCTCCCCCTTTGATCAGCAACCACTTTTTTTTCATGTCTTCTCTCCCCCTTTGACATTAATGGCAAAGGGCTCATACTTGCAATTTCACCACCTCATACTCATACCTGCTGTTCCCCCTGAGTAGCAACTCCCCAACATCAATTCAGATCACAAGATGTGACTGTGATACTCACCAGACTGATGCACACCAGTGCACTTTAGTTCATCATCAGAGGGGCAATAACCCCTAACTTCTCCTTGAGATACTCAAAAGAGTCCTTAGGTAGAGGTTTAGTAAAGATATCTGCAATCTAATCCTTGGAGGGCACATACTCCAATCTGACTTCATCCTTATTCACTTGCTCTCTTAGAAAGTGAAACTTGATAGATATATGCTTAGTCTTAGAATGCAACACTGGATTCTTAGAAATACTTATTGCACTTGAATTATCACAGAAAATTGTGATAGGCTCCTCATATTCTACTTGAATATCTCTTAGCATCTGCTTCATCCATAGAACTTGAGAGCAACTACTTGCTGCTGCAATGTATTCAGCTTTAGTTGTAGACAGGGATATTGGCTCTTGTTTCTTGCTTAGCCAAGAAACTAATCTTTTTCCCAAGAAGAATGCTCCTCCACTTGTACTCTTCCTATCATCGACATGTCCTGCCCAATCTGCATCTGTATATGCATGAAGAGAAAAATTATGATCTCTAGGATACCACAGACCATACTCAACTGTTCCTTTTAAGTACCTAAAAATTCTTTTGATTGCCATGACATGAGATTCTCTGGGATCAGCCTGGAATCTCGCCACAAGACCAACAGCCTGCATTATATCTAGTCTAGTTTGAGTGAGATACAATAATCCTCCAATCATTGATCTGTACTTTGTCTGATCTGTCTTAGGAGAGTCATCATCTTTGCTCAACTTACATCCGGTTGCCATGGGAGTGTTCATTGGCTTTGAATCTTCCATTCCAAATTTCCTAAACAATTCTTTCACATACTTGGTCTGAGAAATAAAGATTCCTTTCTTTGTCTGAGTAATTTGCAGACCCAAGAAGAAATTCATTTCACTGAGCATTGACATCTCAAACTCACTTTTCATTTGATTTGTAAAGGTTTTACACATACTGTTTCTTCCTCCAAATATGATATCATCAACAAATACTTCAACAATCAAGATGTTTTCATGATTAATTTTGAAATATAGGTTACTATCAGCAGTACCTTTGTTGAAACCAATCTTTAAAAGATGTTTGTCCAGTCTTTCATACCAGGCTCTAGGGGCTTGCTTTAGTCCATACGGTGCCTTCTTCAATTTGCAGACCATATCACCATGCTCAGATAATTGAAAACCATCCGGTTGTTCAATGTACACTTCTTCTAAGTCACCATTCAATGAGGCAGACTTGACATCCATCTGATACACCTTGAAATCCTTGAAGGCAGCAAATGCAAGAAATAGTCTGATTGCTTCAATTCTTGCCACCGGAGCAAAGGTTTCTTCAAAATCAATCCCTTCTATTTGAGAGTAGCCTTTGCAGACTAATCTGGCTTTATTTCTGATTACTTCACTAACTTCATTTAGTTTGTTCCGAAAGACCCATTTGGTTCCAATCACATTCTTGTTTCTAGGTCTAGGAACAAAATCCCAAGTGTGATTTTTCTCAATTTGCATCAACTCTTCCTCCATTGCTTTGGTCCAGTTTTCATCATTGCAGGCTTCATTTATTGTCTTAGGTTCAATCTTTGAAATCAGACAATATTCATCTAAATTTTGAGCAATTTTCCTTCTAGTTTGCACACCTTTGCTTTTGTCACCTATGATCTGATCTTCAGAGTGGTTCAGTCTTACATACCTTGGAACTTTGGGATTTTCTTGCACTTCTGCTTCTTGATCAAGCTCATTCAGACTTATCTCTTCTTCCTGATTTACCGGATCAGTCTGAATATGACTTTCAGGAGAGGATTGAGCTCCTTGAACTAGAACACCATTTTGATCATCTTCATCATACTCATAAAACCTTGAGGGTTTCTCTATTCCCTCATCAGCCTTCACATTTTTACTTTCTATCATCTTTCTTAGTCTCTTGTTATAACACCGGTATGCTTTGCTTTGAGTAGAGTAACCCAAGAATATTCCTTCATCACTTCTAGCATCAAACTTGCCTAAATCTTCATCTCTTTTGATGTAACACTTGCTACGAAAGACTCTAAAATATCTTACAGTAGGAGTAATGCCAAATCAAAGTTCATAAGGGGTCTTACCGGTATTGCTTCTAATTTGAACTCGATTAAGAGTATAGACTGCAGTGCTAACAGCTTCACTCCAATAGATCTGAGGAACATTTGCTTCCATCATCATGGTCCTAGATGCTTCCTGGATGGTCTGGTTCTTTCTCTCCACTACTCCATTCTGCTGTGGAGTCCTAGGAGTAGACAACTATCTCTTGATTCCATGTTTCTCACAAAACTCTATGAACTCACCGGATGTGAATTCTCCACCTCTATCAAACCTCAGACACTTCAACTTTAATCCTGTTTCATTTTCTACCATAGCCTTGAATATTTTGAATTTCTCAAGAGCTTCTGATTTCTCCTTTAGAAAGGTTACCCACATCATCCAGGAATAGTCATCAATTAATAGCATGAGGTATCTATCACCTTGAATACTCCTGGTTCTTGCCGGACCACAAAGATCAGTGTGAACTAAGTCTAATACTCCAGTAGAAGACAGTGCCTTGCTTTTGAATGTGACTCTACTTAGCTTACCCAACTGACATTCCTTGCACAAGCTGTTAGTAGGTTTCACCAATTTTGGAAGATCTCTTACAACCTAAGTATTGCTTATCTTGATGATATTATCAAAATTCACATGACACATTCTCCTATGCCATAACCAACTCTGATCAACTTGAACAAATAAACAGCTTTTACCAGTACCAACTAAGTGGAAGATGTTACCTTTAGTTTGAGCACCGGATGCAATCTGTGTTCCAGACCTTACATTTTCCATCCTTGAATTAGAGATCATAGCCTTTGTCCACCAACTGTCCAACACTGAGAAGATTGTGCTTCAAACCTTCAACATACAGTACATTACCAGTTTTGTTTCTTCCATCAAAAGAAATAGTTCCTCTTCCTCTAATTCTACCAGCAGAATTATCACCAAACTTCACCACTCCTCCTTCATACCTTTCCAAGTCTATGAACTTATTTTTGTCACCTGTCATGTGGTGAGAGCAACCACTGTCAATGACCCAATCATTCTTTTCTTCAACTTGGGCAGCCAGAGCTCTTTCTACAACTTTATGATTGATAGATACAGAGGATATTGGTTCTTCTTCCTTGATGGCAATAAACACCCATTCACTTCCAGATTTGTTTCCTGTCTCTTATTCATCATCTGTTACTCCTTCATTATCATCTTCTTCATGAACATAGTAACAATTCTTTTGGAACCTTGATCTGTTAGGATTTATCTTTGAAAATCTTTCCAGACATCTTGAGGCAAAATGACCAATCTTATTGCAGTTAAAACACTTAAAAGGTAATTTTCCTTCATACTTACTGGATCCTCTTGGCACTCTCTTTGCAATGAGGGCTTAAAGTTGAGCAGTTTCTACTTCTTCTTCAAGGTCTTTTCTTGCTTTTTCATACCATGACAGTTTCCTTGATGAGTTCTCTCCTAGATCAAATTCTTGTTTACCTTTCACAGAGGCACTAGCTTTGAATGCAGATTCAGTTTTGGGGGGATCATCTCCAAACTCAGTCATTTCAAAAGCAGCCAGTTTGCCAGCCAATTGGTCTCTTGTGACAGTGGCATGGGTTCTGAATTCATCAATGGTAGCAACCTTGATTTTGTAAGAGGCAGGAAGGGATCTGAGAATTTTACCAATAATCTCATTTTCATCCAAGACTCCACCAGAATTTCTAATTCCACAAACCAGCTCATTCACTCTTGGCATAAAAGTGGTAATATTTTCATCATCTCTCATCTTCAGTTTTTCAAATTTCCCTTTTAGACTCTGTAACCTTGCACATTTAACATACTCGTCTCCTTCATGCAAAAGTTCCAATTTAATCCAGATCTCATAGGTAGTTGGTAGGTCAATAACATTTGAGAGCTCTGAGTCAGTTAATGCGCTTAGAAGAGCCTCTTTGGTCCGCAGATTGTTTTCAGCATCTATGATTTCATTTAGGGTTGTCAGACCACCCTGTGGAGGTACATACACTTTTGTGACCATGGACCAATACGCCATTCCCATACACTGCAAGTGACATTTCATGCAACCTTTCCAAAGAGCAAAGTTGGTTCCATCAAACTTCAGACTATCCTTCTTGTATGATGACATCCTAGATCTCCTCAAGCGGTTAAGCTCCTTTTAGAGGAACTTGGCTCTAATACCAATTGTTAGACTTAGGGCACACAACTGAGAGGGGGGTGAATTAGTTGTGCGAAACTTTCTCAAATTAAACACTTGAATCTTCTTTATTGATTAGCATAATATTAATCATGAACCATAATGCATTCAAATCAAAAGCAGAAACATATCAACACATAAGACACCAAGATTTTGACATGGAAAACCTGGTTAAGGGAAAAACCACTGGGTGATTAATTCAAGAATGTATTCTCTATTAGAAGAATAGAAAAAGAACAAATGGCACATGCCAATTAGGGCTCACTGCCTGAGCACACTGCTCACAAGAGGCTCACTGCCTACAAGAGACACACTGTCTACAAAGAAATAAGTATCACCTTTATAAATTGGAAAATAGCATCTTCACCATGCTTGAATCAGTTCCATTAAAGCCCAAAAACTTCTGCTCTGCCTTTCGCACTTCTCCTCGCTACCACACACTCATCACAATAAAAAACACTTCAAAATGACTTCACAATCCCTTATTTATACAAGGCATCGACTTAGGAACAATCATCTAAGTTGGCAAACACCTACAAGAACATTCGCAAGACGGGTAATATATCCGGTTGGCCAGTCTCAAGAAGAACACCAATATCTGGTGGTTATTCTTCAAATGTAAACTATAACTTCAATGAAAACCACCAACATGATCTGGCCATGATCCAACAATCATCATAACCTTCCCTGAATCACCAAGAACATCCGCACTTCATCATCCTACTGGAATTCTTCTCTCCTTCATCCGGAGCTTCAAGAACACAGTTTGTCATCACTGTCACAAATGAATAGGCTCTTCCAAACCTTCAAACCATGAACCAATTTGTTTGATACTTCACAGGGACATCCTCAACACTCCCTTAGATCTGCAGAATGGGATAATGCATTACTGGACCTCATCGGACCTATCTGTGTCACTCTGTCACCTCTGGACACCTGTCGGAGCTGGTTCTACTTGAACGACCATAACTTCTTCAGATCTTCATGCGGACCTCTAAAAACTTGACTGGAGAATCTCAAGACTTATATCTAAAAACCCTTTAATCCACATCCTCTGATCCTTAACCTATCTTGGACTTTTACCTTGTTGTCATCACTATTCTTCACTGTTCCTGATTAAGACTAATTTTCTCAATATCTTCAGCACACAGCTCATCCAATCCTTCTTATTAATGCAATATGAGTATGTTGACATCAATGACAACACCGGTTAAACCCATACTTGCAACATGTCAAAGTATCCTGGTGAATATGAGAGAGTGGTAGAGAGAAGAAGAGCGAAAAGTAGAGCAGAAGTGTTGAGCTTAAATGGAACTGTCTCAAGCATGGTGAAGATGCTAATCTCCAATTCAAGTATGTAATATTTATATTATTATGTAGACAGTGTGTCTCCTGTAGGCAGTGGGCCTCTTATGAGCAGTGTGCTCAGGCAGTGAGCCCTAATTGGCATGTGTCATTTTGTTCTTCTTATTCTTTTAACAGAGAATACAATCTTGGGTTAGTCACCCCGTGGTTTTTCCATTAACTGGGTTTTCCACGTTAAAATCTTGGTGTCATATGTGTTAATGTGTTTCTACTCTTGAGTTATTGCATTGTGCTTCCATGATTAAATTATTATTATGTTGTTGAAATATAAGAAGGATTTAAGTGTTTAAAGAAAATAAAGTTTTTGTGACAACTGATTCACCCCCCCTCTCAATTGTTTGTCCTAAAACCAACAATTTGTATCAGAGCTAAGTTCTTCTAAAAGAGCTTAATCGCTTAAGAAAATCCAGGATGTCTTCCTACAAGAAGGATAGTCTGAGGTTTGATGGAACTAATTACACTCTTTGGAAAAGCTGCATGGAATGTCACTTGCAATGTATGGGAATGCAATATTAGACCATGACTTCAAAGAAGTATGTTCCTCCAAAGAATGGTCTGACAACTGTAGATGAAATCAGAGATGCTAAAGATAATCTTCAAGCTAAAGAAGCCTTACTAAGTGCCTTATCTGATTTAGAGCTAACAAATGTTATGGATTTAAAAACTGCATATGAGATTTGGTCAAAGCTGGAACTTCTACATGAAGGAAACAAATATGTTAAATGTTCCAAGCTATAGAGTCTGAAAGGAAATTTTGAAAACCTGAAGATGAATGAAGATGAGAATATCACTACTTTTATGCCAAAAGTAAATGAGCTTGTTTGTGGCATTAGGTGTGCTGGTGGAACCTTGGATGAAGATAAGATTGTTGCCAAAGTTCTCAAATCCCTACCTCCTTCTTACAAACACAAGGTTGCTGCTATTGAAGAATTTAGATCTTTATCAAATATCACAAGAGATCAATTGGTTGGAAGATTAGCTACATTTGAATTAGTTGAGTTTGGAGATGCCCCCCAAGACTAAATCTGCATTCAAAGCTAGTGCCTTTGTAAAAGGCAAACAAAGGTATGATCTAGGAGAGAACTCCTCAAAGAAACTATCATGGTATGAAAAAGCAAGAAAAGATCTAGAAGAAGATGAGGCAGAAGCTGCTCAACTTGAAGCCCTTAGTGCAAAAAGACTACCAAGAGGATCTGGTAAGTATGAAGGAAAATTTCCCTTCAAATGTTTCAACTGCAACAAGATTGGTCATTTTGCTTCAAGGTGTCCGGAAAGATTTTTAAGGACTAATCCAAATAGATCAAAATTTCAAAAGAAATGTTACTATGTTCATGAAGATGATGATGATGAAGGAGTAACAGATGATGAATCAGAGATAGGAAACAAATCCAGAAGTGACTGGGTGTTTATTGCCATCAAGGAAGAAGATCCAATGCCCATTGAATCTATCAATCATTAAATGGTAGAAAGAGCTCTGGCTGCCCAAGTTGAAGAAAAGGATGAATGGGTCATTGATAGTGGATGCTCCCACCATATGACTGGTGACAAAAATAAGTTCATAGATCTGGAAAGATATGAAGGAGGAGTTGTAAAATGTGATAATTCTGTTGGCAGAATCAAAGGTAGAGGAACTATTTCTTTTGATGGAAAGAACAAAACTAGTGATGTACTATATGTTGAAGGTCTGAAGCACAATCTTCTCAGTGTTGGGTAGTTGGTGGACAAAGGCTATGATCTCTTATTCAAAAATGGAAAATGTAAGATCTTTGAAAGTACTGGAACAGAGATTACATCCAGTACTCAAACAAAAGGTAACATCTTCCACTTGGTTGGTACTAGAAAAAGTTGTTTATTTGTTCAAATTGATCAGAGTTGGTTGTGGCATAGGAGAATGTGTCATGTAAATTTTGATAATATCATCAAGATAAGCAACAGTTAGGCTGTAAGAGATCTTCCAAGACTAGTGAAACCTACTAACATTTTGTGCAAAGAATGTCAGTTGGGTAAGCAGAGCAAAGTCACATTCGAAAGTAAGGAACAATCTTCTACCAGATTGTTGGACTTAGTACATACTGATCTATGTGGACCGGCAAGAATTAGGAGTTTGCAAGGTGATAGATACTTCATGTTACTAATTGATGACCATTCCCAAATGATGTGGGTGACTTTCTTGAAAGAGAAAGCTGAGGCTCTTGAGAAATTCAAAATATTCAAGGCTATGGTGGATAATGAAACTGGGTTAAACATAAAATGTCTTAGGTGTGATAGAGGTGGAGAATTCACATCCGGAGAGTTCATAGAATTCTGTGAGAAGCATGGGATAAAAAGACAGTTATCTGCTCCAAGGACTCCATAGCAGAATGGAGAGAAAGAACCGGACCATCCAGGAAGCATCTAGAACCATGATGATGGAAGCAAATGTCCCTCAGATCTACTGGAGAGAAGTTGTAAGCACTGTTGTCTATACTCTTAATCGAGTATAAATCAGAAGCAATACTGGTAAGACCCCTTATGAACTCTAGTTTGGCATCACTCCTATTGTAAATTATTTCAGAGTCTTTGGTAGTAAATGTTACATTAAAAGAGATGAAGACCTTGGCAAATTTGATGGTAGAAGTGATGAAGGAATAGTCTTGGGTTACTCTACTGAAAACAAAGCATAAAGGTGTTATAACAAGAGGTTAAGAAAGATTGTAGAAAGTACAAATGTGAAGGTTGATGAAGGCATCGAAAATCCCTCAAGGTTTTATGAGTATGAAGTAAATGATCAGAATAATGTTTTGGTCCAAGAAGATCTAGCCCCTTTTGTAGTTCAGATTCAGACTGATCTAGAGAATCTTGAAATACAGGAAGAAGTGATAAGCTTGAATGAACCTGTCCAAGAAATAGAAGTGCAAGAAATTCCCAAAACTCCCAGGTATGTAAGACTAAATCATTCTAAAGACCAAATCATAGGTCATAGAAGAAAAGGTGTTCAAACAAGAAGAAAGATTGCTCAAGATTCAGAGAAGTATTGTATGATTTCAAAGATTCAACCAAAAATAGTAAGTGAAGCATGCAATGATGAAAGCTGGACCAAAGCAATAGAGGAAGAGTTGACACAGATTGAGAAAAATCACACTTGGGATCTTTTTCCCGGACCTAGAAACAAAAATGTGATTGGAACCAAATGGGTCTTCCAGAATAAACTGAATGAAGATGGTGAAGTAGTCAGAAACAAAGCCAAATTGGTCTGCAAAGGCTATTCTCAAGTAGAAGGAGTTGATTTTGAAGAAACTTTTGCTCCGGTGGCAAGAATTGAAGCAGTCAGATTATTTCTTGATTTTGCTACCTTCAAAGATTTCAAAGTATATTAGATGGATGTCAAGTCTGCCTTCCTGAATGGTGATTTGGAAGAAGAGGTATACATTGAGCAACTGGATGGATTCCAATTGTATAATCATGGTGATATGGTATGCAAGTTGAAGAAAGCATTGTATGAACTCAAACATGCCCCAAGAGCCTGGTATGAAAGATTGGACAAACATCTTTTAAAGATAGGTTTCAATAAAGGTACTGCTGACAGTAACTTGTACTTCAAGATTGATCATGAAAATATCTTGATTGTTGAAGTATTTGTTGATGATATTATTTTTGGAGGAAAAGATAGTATGTGCAAGACTTTTGCAAATCAAATGAAAAATGAATTTGAGATGTCTATGTTTGGGGAAATGAATTTCTTCTTGGGTCTACAAATCACTTAAACAAAGAAAGGAATCTTCATATCATAGGCCAAATATGTGAAAGAATTGTTGAAGAAATTTGGGATGGAAGATTCAAAGCCAATGAATACTCCCATGGCAACCGGATGTAAACTGAGCAAAGATGATGAATCTCCTAAGGCTAATCAGAAAAAGTATAGGTCAATGATTGGAGGACTATTGTATCTTACTCAAACTAGACCTGACATTATGAATGATGTTGGTCTTGTTGCCAGATTCCAAGCTGATCCTAGAGAATATCATGTCATGGCAATCAAGAAAATTCTTAGATATCTAAAGGGAACAGTTGAGTATGGTTTATGGTATCCTAGGGATCATGATTTCTCTCTTCACGCATATATAGATGTTGATTGGGTAGGAGATGTGGATGACCGGAAGAGTACCAATGGTGGTGCATTCTTTTTAGGGAAAACATTGGTTTCTTGGCTGAGCAAGAAACAAGAGGCAATATCTCTGTCCTCTAAATTTTAATGGGGAAAACAGGCAGTGATGTTGATGGGGGTTCATTCGTTTAATGGTTTATGGTATCTTAGGGATCATGATTTCTCTCTTCACGCATATATAGATGTTGATTGGGTAGGAGATGTGGATGACCAGAAGAGTACCAGTGGTGGTGCATTCTTTTTAGGGAAAAGATTAGTTTCTTGGCTGAGCAGGAAACAAGAGGCAATATCTCTGTCCACTGTAGAAGCAGAATATATTGCAGCAATAGGTAGTTGCACTCAAGTATTGTGGATGAAGCAAATGCTTAGAGACATCAGAGTGGAGTATGAGGAACCTATCACAATCCTCTATGATAACTCAAGTGCAATAAATATATGAAAAAATCTGGTGTTGCATTCAAAGACAAAACATATATCCATCAAGTTTCACTTTTTGAGAGAGCAGGTGAACAAGAATGAAGTCAGATTGGAGTTTGTGCCCTCAAAGGATTAGATTGTAGACATTTTTACTAAACCTCTACCTAAGGACTCTTTTGAGTATCTCAGGGAGAAGTTAGGGGTTATTACCCCTCCGGTTCTGAATTAAGGTGCACTGATGTGCATCAGTCTGGTGCATCTCACAGTCATATCTTGTTGTCCAGATTGATGATAGGAAGCTGCTACTCAAGGGGAGCAGTCTGTATGATTCTGATTGATGCAAGTATGTGCCCTTTGCCATTGATGTCAAAAGGGGACAAAAGACATGTGAAAAACAAAAGTGGTTGCTAATCAAAGGGGGAGCAGTAAAGAAAGAGAAGACATATGAATGATTGTTTTTGATAGGGGGAGCTATGTCAGTTAGTGAGGAGAAGTTCTTGTCTTGATGGTTAAAAATAGTTTTTCACATCATATGTTGCCATCAATGACAAAGGGGGAGATTGTTGCAAGTATGCGCCTAACTGGTGTTGTCATTGATGTCAACATACTCCTGTTGCATTGATGTCAAGGATTGGATGGGCTGTGTGCTGAGGATATTGAGAAAATTAGTCCTATCAGAAGCAGAGAAGAACAGTGAAGACAGTGAAGCTCTATGAAGTGAAGATCCCAGTTAGATGAAGATTAGAGAATGTACATCAAAGGGTTTGTAGATATGTGTCTAAAGATGATCCAGTCAAGATTTGAGAGGTCTAGATGAAGATTTGGAGAAGTTATGGCCTTATGAGTAAAACTGGTTCTGGCAGCTGTTTAAAGGTGACAAAGTGATACAAATAGGTCCGGTGAGATCCAGAAATGCAATATCTTGTTCTATGGATTTGGTGGAATGTTTTAGGAAGCCAATGTGAATTGACAAATCAATTGGTTCGTGGTCTGGAGGTCCACAAGCATTTACTCTAATGTGACAGTGATGACAAACTGTGTTCTTGAGGTTCCGAATGAAGATGCAAATGATTTTAGTAAGAAGTGGTGTGGATGTTCTTGGTGATTCAGGAAAGCTTGTGGGGGTCTCTAGATTGTGTCCAGTTCGTGTTGGTGGTCCGCATTGAAGATTGAGCTTGTAATTGAAGATTTACTCTCAGGTGATGGTGTTCTTCCTAATCATGGCCGACTAGATGTTTTACACATCTTGCGGATGATCTTGAAGATGTTCTATGAAGAATGGCATATTCCTCAAAGAAGATTGAAGTCCCAGATATGTGTGGCCGATAGTGTGGTGATACGCATGAAGTTCTTGTAACAAATCAAGTTGTATCTTTGTAATTTCTCTATAATAGAATATGTTGTGCCGACTTTGATGATCATTCCAAAGTTGATGTCATGTATAAATAAGAATTGTGAAGTCATTTCAAAGTATCCTGGTGAAGATGAGAGAGTGGTAGAGAGAAGAAGAGTGAAAAGTAGAGCAGAAGTGATGAGCTTAAATGGAACTATCTCAAGCATGGTGAAGATGCTAATCTCTAGTTCAAGTATGTAATATTTATATTATTCTATAGACAGTGTGTCTCCTGTAGGCAGTGGGCCTCTTGTGAGTAGTGTGCTAAGGCAGTGAGCCCTAATTGGCATGTGCCATTTTGTTCTTATTCTTTTAACAGAGAATATAATCTTGGGTTAGTCACCCCGTGGTTTTTCCCTTAACCAAGTTTTCCACATTAAAATCTTGGTGTCATATGTGTTAAAGTGTTTCTTCTCTTGAGTTATTGCATTGTGCTTCCATGATTGAATCATTATTATGCTATTGAAATATAAGAAGGATTTAATTTTTTAAAGAAAAGAAAGTTTTCGTGACAACTGATTCCCCCCCTCTCAGTTGTCTGTCCTAAAACCAACAGAGGACCTTCTGAATGACTGCAGAATTGTGGAATAAGGCGCCATCTCATGAAAAACCATTTCTGATTACTGCAAATGGAGTAATGGTGGGTCTTGTCTAGAGTAAAGGCAATTTTAATTAATTCTGCCATTCCTCCAAGCCATATTCTATAGCCCTAGCTAGTATTTGTGAAATGGCAGAAATCTTGACACATGGCATTCTGAAAGGCTGGGAGTGGTGCATTAAATAGTAGGAATATGACGTGTCAGTATCCTATGGACATGACCACTTGTTGAAGAGTTGTCCTGAACTGTGTGCATCTGATCCAACGGTTATCCGCATTCCGCCAGGACCATATCTCTAGTCGTGCCCCTCGCCTACGGAACTACAGAATATGGTCTTAACTACACTATAGGGGAGATATTTTCTTGGGGTCGTGGTTAGAAGGACTACCCAGGTGGCAAGTTGTCATTGGGAAAGATAAGCATCATCCTCTCACCTCATAAAAGGACCAAATCAGTGTCATTCAAACTGAGCCAGCTAAGATCAAGATCAATGGCTAGAATTTAAAAGTGTGACAAGGAGATACGTTCGCGCTAATCTAATAGTGTTTCATTACAAGCATTAACTGCTCAGGCATGTGTAGAGACTCTATCGCTGCCACCACAAAGGAATTTATTAACAAAAAGATTTGGCTTAATTCAGGCTCAACCTGTGGGAATCTGCGCTTCTACCCGGATTGACATTTCATCTGATGTGTGATGAAATTTGACATAATGACAGTGCTAAATTGAGGAAACCAAGACAGCTGATCTGGCATGATTCAGTGATGTTCCCAATTACTGAAATCTAATCTTTTTATTCATTTGTGGTAATTTTCACAGGATTTCCATTTATGACTGAAATGCCTTAAAGTAACTAGAATTAATTGGACCAAAGATGTGTGGATGTATGTTGCATCCTGAAATTTCTATAAATAGACAAGTGTTGGTGTTATCCTGTATATTGTTTAAAGTGTTCTAACAGTATGGTTTTCCCCTTTTCCTATGTGTTCTATTTGCTCCCCTGTACTATTGGGTTTTCTTCATTGTTCTCATGGTTATCAACCTGTCCTTATAGAATTAGGAGACTTGGAGTTTATTTCCTTTGGAATGGGTGGTGCAAGGAAAATTAGGGGGCAATAGCAACATGGTGAAATTTTCTACGAGCATTTCTTCTTCATGTTTCTTCATCCAGATTGGGACCACATGTTTTAATCTCCATATTCATCCCTTATGACTATGATTTGGTAGATTAGTATCAGGAGCAGAGGGAAATCATTTCTCTCTTTACCTTCATCCCTCTTCTACTTTTCATAACAAAGCATCATCTCTAGTAGTAGGGATGTTTCCTTTCTGGATGTAGCATATGAAGACAAGGTGCTCCCATTTTGTTGCTATTGCTACCCCCTTTGCTAGATGAATGGCATTGACATATCTAGCCTAGTGTGATTTTGTCTAGTCTCTGTCTGGTTGAGCTGGTTGGTGACCATTCAATTATGAAAGAGGAATCACATCCTTGCAAATGAAAATGGGCACAAAGTGAAGAACTTCAGTTAATGGGGTTTTCTTCTGATATTGTCACTTGCATTCACTCCTAGTAAGGTGGATAAACTAGGCAGTGAATGCTCTTATCAAACAGATAGGTGGTATATGATGGGTATAAGAGCTTCCACAACATTAAACGAATGAACCCCCATCAACATCACTGCCTATTTTCCCCGTTAAAATTTAGAGGACACATTTGTGGAAAGTGGGTACTTCAGCATGCCCCATGGAAGCAAAGCATACAGTTGTGAAGTGGTTATACCAGCCTCTTCTCGCAACTACATCTTTTGGTTACCAAACAGTTGTAACTTCTTTTTAACTTAAGCCTGAAGCTTGTCTACTCCCTTATCTTTATAAAAGGGAATTCAAGGTTTGTAAAAGGGGATTGGTTCGAGGTCATGTCTTTAGGCTTAGTCTAAAATATGAGATCAATCTGATGAAGGAGGAATTGTGAATAGTTTGTTTTCTACAATAAATCAGTCATCCATTTCCAAGTTTTTATCTCTAAGTTTTAAGATGTCTTTATAGATCTGCAGAGGCTATGTTATAATCTACCAAATGGTTTACTGTACAATTTTTGTTGAGTCTTTGGAGTATACTATCTCCTACTTCATGTTTACAGTTTTACATTTATGAATATATTTGATTAAGGATCAGGTTTATTCATCACCATAGTCTTTCCTGTGTTGTATATTTTTCTTGTAGCATTCACTCAAGTAGTGAAATAATTGGCTGCCAGAGGATATAGAATGTATTTCAGGTTTACAGGGATAATTAATTATGGTAAACTTCAAGACTAGTAAAGTGTTTTAATGTACGGCATTACTATATCTTTATAGTAAACTAGGTTTTATTATATCACAGTCCTTTGGATGTTTCTATAATTTTATTGACTCTATGACCTTTGGATAGGCACTGGTTTGTTCTCAAATACTATACTAGGTTCACATCCTTTTAATCACCCTCGTCATTATTCCAAAAAAAATCAGCACATTTTCCCTTCAGGGAATAGGTGTTAGAAATTAAGATTATTTTACATGTTCCTCTATAAAGAAATAGAATAAAAGCTTAAGGAATTAGTCCATCTCTTTACTTTACCAAACATTCTTTGAGTAGTCTTAAAGGAACATATCTGTCATTGGAGCAGTGTTATCAAGCAAATATTTCATGAACCCCCATCCATTTGAATAGAACACTATCTTCCCCAATAGGGAAGGATCTCAAAAAAGAATAGGAACACCCTCCTTAGTTCCACAGAGCCTAAAGTGCAGAGGAAAGAGGGATTGAACACCCTGTTTCTTGTTCGTTGGCCAATCCCTCAAGGCAGGTCAGTTATTAGAGAATGGCTATTTTATAGACCTGTGCAAATTTCCTTGAGATCAGGTTGGGAATTTAAAACAACCAACAAGTATCTCTTCTACCTGGTCAACATGAGGAAGATAGACTCCCAAATCCACTTCTGAAAACAAGATTTCATTGGTTTGATTATACTCTGTGATCATGTGCTTCATCTTTGGCTCTCTTTCAATGCAAATTTGATTTGCCAACCCCTTCCATGGCAGCCACATATGAGAAAAGTCTGTTAACATGTAACCATTAAATGTCTTGGACCAATCCCAGCTTAACAACATGCCATAATGATCTAGGATATCAACTACCTGAATGTCTATATATTGTTGCACCCTTGTATCGGAAGCTAGTTGCATATGTATTCTATTCAATTCACCCATTACATTTACCTCAGTCTTGTCTAGCTATGTGACTTTCTTGGAATACTTTGCTAGAGTAAGGCCCAGTGCCTTGCATACTGATAAAGGCATCACATTAGTAGAAGCTCCTGAGTCCACTAGACAATTGTGAAGATTCTTTCCAAATATTATGAGTGTCAAGAGGAAGGGAGGACTTTCTCTTTTATCCTTATACAATGTAACCTTTTGTTCAGCATCTATTACATGGACTCTCTCCTTACCTTTATTAGTGTTATCCTTTGTGGGGTTCTCCTTTTGAGGAGAATCTATTTTGACACTTGCTCCCATATCTTGAAAGAAAGTTGTCCTGATTTCTAGTACTTTCAGCAACTCAAAGACAAACAAACTTACCTTCATTTTCTTAAGCTCATTTGCAACATACTGTCCCATTTTGACTACCTTAGACCTCTGAGAACTTTTGGCTGTAGCTCCCTGATGCATTGATTGAGGTGTGGCGTGGCCTTCGAAGGTTCAAGATTGTTGGAGGCTTTTGGATCTGGCAGAATTTGGTAGTTATTCGAAGGAATGGATGTGGTGAAGGGCCCTTTTGGCTTATTACTTCTCAAGTTGTATGGGGTTTTGTTGTATTGCTGATAAGCATTTACTTCATCAAGCTCTTCTTCCTCGAGCTGGTTATCATCTTGAAATGGAAATGTATAGCTATCAAGCACCATGGCAATGTCATACCTCTAAGACGGAATGAGTTCATACCTGGTTGGTGGATTTTCTTGTGTTTCAGCATTCTAGATCTCCATCTAAAAGATGCTAGATGCTATTTGAAATTTTGGACAGTCTAATTTAGAATGAGCATTGGTATTATGCAGCCTACACCATGTGGACAATGTTTCTTTAGCCAACATCACTCAACCAGGTGGATGGGCATCAATACTTTAATTCTCCAATGGTGAGAGAACTCCACCATTATTTGGCCTAGTGTTCTAAGACCGGTTTGATCGCTAATTCTGATTTTGATACTAATTTTGGTTCTGGTACTGGCTCTAATTTTGATTTCTCTGTTGTAGATAAGCATTTTGATTTCTCAAATGGGTAACTTCTGTGGTGAGCTTTTGCATTTGCTCAACTAACTCTCTTATGTCATCTCTGTCACCCTTCATTCTAGCAACTTCAGCAGATTGCAAAAGAGGCATTTGAGCTAGAGGTAATTCAGCCATGGGATTTCTTGGATGGACAACTAAATCTTGTGTTGCAAAAGGGGCCGGGATAGGGTTCATTACAAGGGTATGGTTGGCAAGAGATTGATTAATCATAGGTATTTGATTTGGCATTGCCACAGGACCCATATGATTCAACAAACCTGTCCCTATTTGTCCTAGCTGAGTGTTTACTGTGACAGCCTCTGTGTATGTCTGGGCTAAGTTGTTAGGAGGTGGGTTATCTCTTCTTATGAACATGGAGGTGAGCCTATCCAAAGCTGCATAATAGATTGGCAGGGTTGCAGCTTGACCTATAGCATAAGGAGCTTGCAATCGACTAAAAGCCTTTTGGAATCGATTATTGAAAGAACTTATCAACTCACCTTCACCCCAACAAATCTCCACAAAGGATCTATAAAGGTTTGTCGGAGTAGTAGGCATCTGGAACTGATCTAAGAATGCATTCTTCAAAGTTTGCCATGAAGTTATGGATATTGCGGGAAGGTTTGCAAACCAATAGTATGAACATGAACATGTTACTTTCAAAGATTTTGATATGCTCATCAACAGTCCTATCTGGATCATTTGTACTAAACTTGGAGCAAAACTTATCAGGGTTTTTGGGCGTATCATGGTAGTCAGTGAACTGGAAAGGAGACTGGTTATTTGCAACAAAGAAGGCCATGGCAGGAGGATTGATTGGGGTTGTAGATGGGTTTCTTGGAGATGAGTGAATTCTTGGCCCTCTAGGTATCCCTTGATCCCTTCTAGTTCTTCTAAATTTAGTCAAAGATAGCAGATCTTCTCCAACTAAGCTGGACCTAGTATGTCTCTGTCTAGTCCCCAGACTTGCTGATTTTGTGGAGGAGATTTTAACTTAGTTCACCCTCCTTCTAGCACTAATTCTATTGATGGTGTTTTTAGCACACAACAACGTAGGTATGATTGATGGTATCACACCTCTCTTGAAAATTATCCTACCCTAGGTAAGACTACTCCAAGGATAATACAGCTAGGTCTTAGTGTGCTTGGAATTTCTCAATTGGAATGTACTAGTTGTACCTACAAGGGGTCTTACATGCAATGTGATGAATTTTGACAGATTAGAACAACAGTTCATGCAAACCCTTATCTTTCAGCTGATATGACAGTGTGGAATGCTGCTAAAAAAACCTAAATCTAACAGTTGATTAAAAGAAAATGTAAAAGGAGATAGGGTTTAAAGAGTTCCTAGATGACATCCACAATGAAATGATTGCATCTAGTAGACAAGCATTTAGAAATTAAACCAATTTTCTGCTCTACCAAGCTACTGAGATTGCTACAGCATTACAGAAAATAGTGCTACCCTCTAAGGATTTCTTATGATTTTCATATTACATTCATTTATTAAATACCCAACTAATGGCATGATTTAACTCCTGTAATGTAATTGAACTTTTCTCAAATTGAAGCCCAGGCTAACTATACACAGTTGCCCACAATCAGTAAGTAACTAATAGTATGGACTAAAATGCTCATCAAATACCTTTAGCAGATCAACAGCATTGCAAAAGCACAATCTAACTAATGCAGACCAAGAAGCGAACCATGAAACTAGATAGATAACACAAGTGAACAAATTCTCATAAAACACTACAAAAACTTGCTTTGTATTAATCTCAAATGGTAGAGCATCAACAATTCGACGTCAAGAGTCTTACAAATGAGAGAACAATGGCCCTTTATATAGAGGAGGCACCATAGTGAGTTTTTGAATGAATGGTGGAGATTATCTCAACACCAACAGTCCAAATTTAACAACAATCGGAGCATTTACAAATGCACTTCTCATTCCTAGATTACAATTTGTCTCCTAGGAAAAGGATGAAAAATGACCTCCAAATACATTGAACTTGGGTAAATTAAATATACATTTGACTATATATATATTGAAAAGACAATTTTCAATACATAATAAAGATAAAATAGTGTCACATGACCTTCCAAATATAGCAATACATATTTGTGACGGGATTACATTTCAAAATATTCAAAAATATTCTATTGTCCTTCATCTAAATCTATTTTGTCTTGCTCTACCTTCTTATTGTTGTATGCCACCCAAGCTGATAGTGTTGGATTTATGTCGGTGGGGTCTAGGTTCTTGATGTGATCCACTCTGTATCTAAAAACCTCCAGCTCTTCACTGTATTGAATATACATTTTCTCTACTACTTTTCTGCTCTTTTGAAAGGTGATGAAAGTAATCTGAAGATCACCAACTTTATCTAATCTACTCATAACAGTTTGTGCATCTTGCCCAAAAAATATTTGATGTAGCCTATCCTTACAACCTTGCACATCATACGGAGCCAGATCATCAAAATTGATCACTAAGCAATCTTTCATAGAGTAATTTATCTCATAGATCAAAGATAGTATGTGATTATCAGCCACCTTATAAGCCTCCCTGACATTATCGAAGACTTCTTTTCTTAATTTCAACTATTGGTACCATTTTATGCAATCTATCAACTATTAATATATTTTCTGACAACAATGTTTCAGTAGGTAGATCCCTTATTACTTGTACTTGCGAAAACATGTGAGAATAGTATTCATCAAAAGGGTCACATTCTTCATACAATTCCTCCCATTGGTCCTACAATTTACAGAAGTCTTTATGAAGTGTTGCCACAAAGGTAATTGCATCACATCCTTCTTGATAAACTTTCTCAAACCACTTCTGAGTTTTAGCAGCCACTGTCTTGATGTCATCGAACTTTGATAGTTCATCCTTTGATAACAGAGTTGGGACTGACCTTGGCTCACCCTCAGAATCCAGAGGCCTCATTAGAAACTACAGACATGCCCTGAGTTCTTCATTTTGTTGTTTCAACTCCCTCTTAGTGAGTTCATCTTTATCCAACTATTCCAAGATAGAAGAAACTGAGCCTTTGAATTCATCAATCTTTTGACCCCTTGTAGCAGGTCTCAAGTCAACAGTTGTTATGGTATAGTCTTCAGCCCTGACTTGTCTTTTATCCATGTCAGCTGGTGGAACAGCTACTTCAACTATTCTAGATATTGTAGCATCCTTGTAAATTCTTGATTGAACATTAGCCTTTTTCTGCTTCTTAGGTTTCTCTGCCTTGGCTAGAATGGCATCTAGATCCAACTTCATAATTTCAACTTGAGCCTCTTGATAAGCCAATCTGTGGTGCAGCCAATCAGGTGTTGTGGAGGAAGAATCTTTGGAAACATTGGTATTTTCATCATTTGTGCTAGGTGGTCCTTCAAGCAACTTAAGCTCTTACTCAGATTCTTTGTTTTCATCTTCTTTTCCTTCAACATTCTTCAATTTTTCTAACATTTCTTCCCAAGCAATTCCCAAGACTGTTTCTATTGTGTTTTCTTCTACAGGACTATCAAATACTTCTATCACTTCAGCATTCACTGCTTCTAAAAGGGGCTCTTGAAATGTATCATTCTCAGCTTCTTGTTTCTGAAGGCCCAACTCTGCACATACCTTTTATATTCCTAGTAGTAGTGGTACGGACAAAGGAGATGGATCTTGCATTGGTGTGACCAAGGAGCTAGGAACTGAGGATAATGGGATTGTGGCAAATGAGGATAGACTAGTCTATGTAAAGTTAGCAACAAAAGGAGTAAACCCTAGGGAAGGTGGAATGGGATAGGTTGGCATGAAAGAGGAAATGACAATAGGTGAAGTAATGGAGGAGGAAGGCATGGAGAAAAAAGGTGAAAGAATAGAGGAAATAGGTTGCAAGGAAAAGGAGGTGGAGAGTGAAATAAAGGATATGGAAGGCATAGACATGGTGGAAATGGGAGGGAGTGAAGAAGTAGTAATGGAGGAAGTGGGGATACTTGGGATGCTTGAGTCTGTCATCAATGAATAGGAAGCAGTAGAAATGGCAACCACTGATGGAGAGGAAGTAGAGGTATCTTCTTGGATGATTGTAATAGCAGCAGTAGGAGTAGTAGAAGAAACAATAGGAAAAAGTGCAGTAGTACTTACAATTGGAGTAGCAAGGGGTGAAGAGGTTACTGGCAAGTTGGTATCATCAGGTTTTACAGCAGTAGAGGTGTCTATGGCTATGCCAGTGGTTTTCACTTTGGTCTTCTTTATTTTAGAACCTTCCCCTGGTCCACTAGGCATGTCCCTCTTCTTGGATGCTCTTGTTCTTGTTGCAGGAGACATGTCTTTCTTTTGTACCTTTAGGGCAGCCTTCTTTTCTTTATTTCCTTTACCTTTCTCTACCAAAGGGATATGTTCTACACTATAAGACTTCCTGGCATACTCTTGAGCTTGTTCTGCTTCATCTGGTATTTCTATTGGTGCATCTTCCTCATCCCTAGATTCCTTTTCATCTTCAAGTGTTGTGTATGTAAGTTGTACCCCTTGTTTCTCCAACACAACAACTTGACTTCTTACCCAAGACTTACTCAATCTTATCAATTCTTTCATTACTTCATCTAAGGAGCTCTCTTCTGCATTGGCCCAATTTGGCAATGGGATTGGTTGGTGATACTGGGCCTCCCAAGATCCCCTTTGCATTACATTATCATCATCAACAAACTGATCAGGGACATCTATGATATGGAATTTCCTTATAAACCCTAACGACAACCTTGAGTGGGCCCTCTTCATTACCTCATAATCATCTACATAGTTAGCCCAAAAATCTTCCAAATGCATTTTGTGGAATAACTTCTTACTTACATATCTCTCCATCACTCTTTGTGGATCAAAATGGTTTCTCTTTATGTGAAAATGGATGGTAAGCAACTAGAGCTCTGTATCTGAATGTTCTACTGCCCCAAGGGAAACACATGCATAATTACCTCTAGCTAACAAGATAGGAAACTTGACATTTGTTCTATGAAGGTTTTTTAATTTTTCTGCACAAGTAATCAATTACCTTGACAGTTCCAAGAGAACTACCTTGTCTGTGGGATAATGGGGCAGTCTATATGGCATTCTAGTGAAGCCTTGAATCCTAAAATAAGTGAATTTCTAGAACTGTATATACCACCTCCCATATTTCATGACTTCATTCATTACCTCAGTGGATATCCTAAGGGTTGTAGTTCCTTGTAACAATCTGGTAATATACATTGTAAAGGCATCATTCACCCTTTTGTAATGGATGAGAGATTGAGATAGTGTCAGCTGAGTGTAGCATTCCTAAACTTTGATTTGTTATTGTTCATCATTTCCAACTTCTCCTACTTTTGACAACCCAGCATATTCATTCCTTCTTGTCAATGTGTATATTACATAAGAAGCCCATTAGAAAACTTGTTTATCTCTGAAATTGTTGAATGTCTCATGCATATTGTCACTTAATATCTTAGACCGGTGGAATTTAGTTCCTTTGGTAATTATCTCTTCAATCATCAGGAACATCCACCCTTAAAAAGTTGATGCAGTAGGTAGTCATATATTCTACTAAGTAGGGTCACCAAATCTCCTATTTCATCATGGTAGTCACTTCTGTACAAGGTTTGAGGGAGTTTGATGATAGTAGTTCTTTTACTTTTCATCCAATGATCATTAATATGTTTCTTGCATGTATCCATATCCTTCTTATATGTTGCCTTTGCTCCAGTTTTATCTGGCATGGTCAGTACTGGATACCATGGAATTCCAAAGAGCTCTACTAATGATGGTGGACTTAAGTCTACTAGTACCTCTCCATTGGGAGTTTGTATGGTCCTAGTCATTAGGTCATATCTGTCAGCACAAGCAACTATTAATTCTACACATTGAGCTAAAGTAGGGAAGGCAGCAGCCTCTACATTCCCACTATCTTTTACTTTCTGGGCCCTTGGAGTTGCATTAGATCCAAATATCTGAGTTGTGAAGTCATCTAAGTCTATGTGACCTAGATCAATGTCTCCTATGTTTTTCCATCCAAAGGTGATGTTGGTTTCAAGAGGAATACCCTTGAATTCATACTTCATAGCTTGGGCTCTTGCAATCATTTAACCTACATGACTGGACCTCATAAGTCTTGATGTTTCTGAGTGGTCTTCCTAATTCCTAATTTTAAATGCATGATTACCAGCTAACAATCATGTCACTATATCATGTTATGTTCTATAAGATCAACATCTATCCAACTAAGTCATGAATGCTTATCTATGGAATGCATAAGTTTGATGATTTACTAATTATTGCATTTATTACATGATGAAATGATAAAACAAAACAATTCATATTAATCCATGCAATAAATGCTCAAATGCTCCTTAATTTGAATAAAAAGATGTGAAACACCAAAATTCTATTAATGTAGTTCTCATTGCAATCAGACAAACCTCTTATTCTTGAAATTTTCATAAGGAATAGTCAGTTTTCATGTTTTACACTAATTTGAGGGTCATCTAACCTCTCAGGAACAAAGCGCTAGATTGGAGGTCAACCAACCTTATGCAAGATTTGAGGTCATCCGACCTAGAGGCACGTTGTTGTTTGGTCACCTGGCCATTATTGTGTTCAGCACGAATTTTAGGGGTATCTGACCTTTCACGGGATTTAGGTGTGACGAACTCTAATGAATCTTGGAGGTTGGTCGGTTGGATTTCAGGTGCAAGTCAGAGAAGGTGATTTTCAGCGTCGAATCATTTGCCATGCTTCACGTAGGTTCTAGGGTTGATCAACCTTAGCAGGTTTTCTGGAGGTGTCCGACCTAAGTTGGTTGGGGTGAATTTTAGCACATGGTCAGATGGATATATTTTAAGCACAAATGTGAGCTTAAGGTTTTTTGCAGGATTTTTTGAAGTCACCGACTGACTTACATTGGTTAAGAAAATTTGTAGTATGTTTAGCGTCAAGTCATAGAGACTGATTTCTGGCTAAGAATCTAATGAGGGTTTTAAAATGATTTCATGGACATTGCTTTGGTTTCAACACAAATGGGAGTTCTTGAATAAAGTTGTATTTCAACAGTTAACTACCCATCTCAATTTTTAACTAGGGTTTTCTAAAGATACTTTCAAAAATCACGGAGAAACCCTATTTTTTCTTTACAATACTAATCATCCATTATTAAATATGTCTACAAATCCATTCTTAAAGAAATTGAAATTTGATTTGGCACAGAAAACCCCCGTTTTATCAATTGCAAACCCTAGCTTATAAGTAAAACCCTAGGTCTAGAAATGGAGTACTTACCTAACTTGAGAATGCGTAGATGATTATGCTTTCATTTGAATTTGTGGGCAATTTTGCAATAAACTGGTTTCACACTCAGTCGAGGAGCTTCTCAGTTGATTTTGAAAATGCAGAATGAGCTCAAAATGAGAAAAAAAACACATTTATCCTTCCCTCTTGATTGCCATAAATTCAAGGAGTACGGTGCGATATCTCAGGGTATTGCAGAGTCATTTCGAGTTTGCGTGAAAAGTTGAGATGACTAAATCTACACGGTTTTAGGGGCTCACTGACTTAGTCAGTTGTATTGGACTTTAGCACAAGATCGGACCTTAGTACTTTCAGTGCTTTGATGTCATTGGATTCAACGTGAAATTTGTCTTGGTCTGACTCAGTCAGAAGATCCGTTTCATAGCACTGAGTCAGATGTTTTAGGTTTTAATGCAAAGATGTTAAACTTCTCTTTGACATTCAATCAGAGGATGGGTTTTATAGTGCTAAGTCAGATGGAGGTTCTTTCAGAGCTTTGTGTTGGTTTGGAAGTTATCAAACTTGCGCAAATTTTGTTACGGTCTGACTTAGTCGGATGATCAGCTTTGTAGCGCTAAGTTAGATGACTAAAGTTTTAGCACTATGTCAGTTGCATTTGATTTTAGCACAAAAGTCATTTGGCAATGAAAACAACGCTAAGTCGGATGGATAGAAATTTAGTGCAAAAGTTAGTTGGACAGGGATTCAGTGCAAAAGGTTTTTTGCAAAGGTTTTTAGCACAAAAGGAGTTCAGACTTGGTTTTTATGAAGGCAGACATCCTGACTTAGTGACCTTTGGATAACTCAATGACATTCAATCTCTCTAACAATTAATGTAATGACCAAGGAAACAATGTAGATGTTGCAGTTAAACAACCTTAGGCCTACTTAGACAGTTTTGCAATTAGTTGATAGGTCTATATTTAAACCTGAAGGAGTCATTGAGGACTTGGTAATTGCATTACATTCCTGGGAATACCCTACTAATTTTATAGTACTATAGCCCAAGGTCAATCTTGTTGGTTATCCTCTTATACTAGGAAGACCATGGCTTGCCACAACAGATGCGTTTATAGGTTGCAGGTCAGGAAATATGATCATATCCAATAGGACTGTGACCAAGAAGTTGGTCTTATATCCACTAGCCCAACCATACCATGAACTTGAGCAAACCATCTTGCCTACCTTGGATGATGAGGATAGCTATTCATTGTAAACCTTGATGACTATTGAACATAGCCCCTTGCTGGATATCCAAGATGAAGATGAGATGATAGCTCACATTATACAAAATGACTGCAGGAGGCACCCGCAGCAGCAAGACTGTCTATCCTGCTTGCAAGATCCCTTGAGAAGCATAATACCCATTGGTTCCTCAGAGGAGGTATCCCAAATATTTTATACTTTATTACCCCAACAATGCTTACCAGTAATACCTAGCCTTGATTTGTCCTCTATACAAGAAATGTCTAAACAATTAGAAATCAAGTTAGGAAAGATGTTGATTGTTAACAATGCATTGACTGATGAACAACACCAATCCCTGCATGCAGTGTTGCAGGCCTACTCAGCAGGGTTTGCATGGGATTATAGTGACATGAAAGGCATTGATCCTTCCTTATGTATGCACAAAATTTACATTGATGATGGCCACAGACCTATAAGGCAGCAGCAGAGACACATGAACCTTGCTCTACGAGAGAGTGAAATCTAAACTTCAAAAGCTTTTGGATGTAGGATTTATATACCCCATTTCAGATAGTGAATGGGTTCCACCATTGGTAATAGTTCCCAAGAAAGGTGGCAAATGGCGAGTTTGCATTGATTACAGGGAATTAAATGCTACCACCAGGAAGGATCACTTCCCATTGCCATTTATTGACCAAGTTCTTGACTCTTTGTCAGGGAAGAAATATTTCTAATTTCTTGATGGTTTTAGTGGCTATAACCAAATCAAGATTACACCAGAGGATTTAGATAAGACAATGTTTACCTACCCTTGGGGAACCTATGCATATTTTGTTTTGTCTTTTAGTCTATGCAATGCTCTAGCCACATTTCAAAGAGCAGTACTCAGTATTTTCTCTGATTTTGCTCATGACAACATGGAAATTTACATGGATGACTTCACCACATATGGTGAAACATATGATGAATCTTTACATAATTTGGAGAAATTTTTAAAGAGATGCATAGAGCACAATATATCTTTGGGCAATGAAAAATATTTTATGATGATGACATAAGGCATTGTCTTGGGACATTTTATCTCAAGTGTAGGAATACAAGTTGACCAAAGAAGATTGAAATCATATCTACCCTACCTATCCACAAAGATAGAAGGATATAAGGAGCTTCCTTGGACATGCATGTTATTACAGGCAGTTCATTCAATATTTTAGCAAAATTGCTACCCCTCTATTTACTCTACTGACAAAGGACATTGACTACCCCAGACTATTAGAATTCATTTGCGAAGTTAAAAGCAGCCTTGACACAAGCTCCAATTCTAAGAGGTCCAAATTGGATAGTACCTTTTCATATCCACACTGATGCATCAAACTTTGCCATTGGAGTAGTCTTAGGCCAGAAAGAAGGAAATAAAGAGTATGCAATATACTATATACGTAAAAACCTTCAGGGAGCTAAGTTGAACTACACTATGACATAAAAGGAAATGTTACCTATTGTTTATGCCATTAACAAGTTTAGACACTACATTACTGGCTATAAAGTGTTCATACATAGAGATCATACAGCAATAAGATATTTGATGAATAAGCCAATAGTGGGTGGAAGACTTGTAAGATGGTTGTTGTTATTGCAATAATTTGACATAACAATAGTTGACAAACTAGGAAAGGTTAATGTAGTTGTTGATTTTCTGTCTAGATTGTCTACACAATCAGCAGAAGGAGTGGTTGATGATTCTTTTCCTAATGAGCATCTATTTTCTCTAAACATACACACTCCCTGATATGTAGATATAGCTAATTATTTGGTGACAGGGCAGATTCCAGGTTACTTTTCTCCAAGGGAGAAAAGATAGTTCACAAATGCTTCCCTTATTCTTAGATTTTTGGATTCCTATTCTACATTAGCCTAGATAACATTATGAGAAGATGTATCAGGGAGGGTGAAGTATTTGATATATTGAATGCATGTCAAGATGAATCCTGCGGTGGACATTTTGCAGCCAAAAGGACAGCCTTCAAGATCTTGACAACAGGATATTACTGGCCAACACTACATAAAGACTCTGTCAAGTATACTAGAAATTGTGATTGGTGCCAGAGAATGGGGAGACCTACAAGAAGTGATGAAATGCCTTTGCATCCCCAAATAGCATTAGCTCCTTTTGATAAGTGGGGGTTGGATTTTGTTGGACCCATCTCTCCTACTTCAAACAACAAGGAATATATACTAGTATGCATTGATTACTTAACCAAATGGGTGGAAGTTAAAGCTTTGTAGTTTGCCAAAGATGGCAATGTGGCAAAATTCTTATATGAGGAAATCTTCACTAGGTATGATGTACCTACGGAGCTAGTGATTGATCAAGGACCACAATTCACATCAAACTTAATCACCAAACTAGTGGAGGAATATCAAATTAGACACAAGAAGTCCAACCCATACCATCCTCAGGCTAATGGTCAAGTCAAGGTTACAAACAGGGAGATTGAGAATATATTCACAAAAATAATACAACTTCATAGAAGAGATTGGGTTTCCAAGTTACCAAAAGTTGTTTGGGCATACAGAACCACATGGAAGACAACTACAGGATTCACTCCTTATGAATTGGTTTATGGCAAGACAGCAGTATTGCCTATTGAGTTTGAATACAAAACTTTGAGGACAACAGTGGAATTGGGGATGGACTTGACAGAGGCTCAAAAGGAAAGGTTACAACATTTGAATGCTCTTGATGAAATCATATTAGAAGCAATACACCACACAGAGGTTGTTCAAAAGCAAAGAATTAAATGGCATGATCAATATATAAAGACTAAAGAGTTCAATGTTGGTGATTGGGCCCTTCTCTATGATTCTAGATACAAAGATTCCAAAGGTAAGATTCAATATTGATGGCTGGGAGAATATGAGATTCAACAGGTATTCCCTAATGGTGCAGTCCAACTACAAACCATTGATGAGGTCAGATTTTCACTACTGGTAAAAGGACACATGCTAAAACTTTATAAGAAACCACTTCAAAAAAATGATTTTATTGTATCTCTAACAAATCAGTATGGTGCTCACAATGATATTGATGAAGGCTCTAAAACACACAATGATGTACGGATAGAAAGTGATCCACCCATCATGTCTAGTGATGCAAAGGTTGAGTTGCATGACTCAATCCCTATCACTGAGACTTAATTTCTATTGCTTTGCAATTGACATGCACACACGACACACTACCCATGGTGAACACAGTTATCTCTAGAGGGACCTGTTCTTCACTCTCAGTTGGGACCTGTTACAGTTGGGACCTAAAATAATAGAAATGTAAACATTCAGTGGGACTTGTACTAGAGGTACCCGTAGCAACACCTGTCTGCAGAAGTCTTCAACACTTTGGTAAAAAGTAAACTATTTTCCTGTGCATTCCATTTCTTCTACACATGCTTCATTCATTTTGAATAAATCAAACACCACCGCAAAAGTGTTCAACTCACACTCATGAGTTGTTTGATCAAGCATTGGGAGTTGACACCTCACATCACTTCTAAAGTACCCACCACCTTACCATTCACTCTCATCATTTCATTCTACTCACATCAAATAAATTTCAAGTATGTGTTCTCCAATTCCAAGGTGCACTAATCATTTACTTCCATAACATATGTACAAAAGGTAACTTTCAATGATTAACTTAGATTTCTTTCTATATTCATTATTACTCTTCATTTAATTCATGCATGCAAAAATATCTATCACCATTCAATTTCATAATTCCTTATTCTTCCATATCAATTCACACATGAAGTGAGGTCACTTCACCCATTAGTTGGGGGGAGGGGTTAAATTTTTCAATTTTTGCCACCCAAGTATATAGAGTTATCAAATAGAATTCTATGTCATTTTTCCAAAGATAGTAAACCTACCCTATTTCATCCAAATTGTGAACTTATTACCCTATGAGTGAGCTGAGATACACAATTTTTCACAACAAGAGAGCTCCAAAAGTTACAGTTGGGGGGAATAGGAGAAGGCAGCAAATTGTAGGTTCATCTGAAGGTGGTGGAATCGGAGTTGAGCAGAAATTGAAACCTTTTGAGGTTGCAGAGTACAAAGACAATGGGAGGTGATGTGATAAGATGAGAACCATCTGTGCACAAGGAAATATTAGAGGATGTGATGGTTCTACCACTCTTCACCAAAGTGGGATGGCTAGACTACTTCTTAAACTTAATAGAATATGACAATGAAATGGTGAAAGATGTTGCAGCTACATTGTAGTATGATGAGGCAATAGTCAGGGGATTAGTTGTAGATGCTTCTAAAATGGCCATTGCCCAAGTTACAAGATTGCCATGTACAAGGTCTAAATATCTAGCTCGTGTTGATGCAGTTATAGCAAGGGAAGAATGCTGCGAGCATGGAGAAAAACTGGACTCAACATCACAAGGTACAAAGAGATTTCCCCTTCCATTCTTTTAGGGAAAATGTGCTTCTTATATCATTAAATACTTTACTTGTGATGGTCAGCACAATTTGTTATATATTGTGTACTTTAAGTTGCTAAATCACTTATGCCATGATAAGTTAGTCAATGTTCCCAATTTCCTCTATAACATGTTGAAGAGGATGGCATCTGAATATCAAAGAAAGAAAATGGACACCACATTGTCCCATCACTGCTTAATAGCCCTATTGGTTAAGAGAAACCTAAGAATTCAACATCCACAGGTTGATTGGAATGCCTTTAAATAATGCACATATATCACAAAACTATTGGAGGTACCTGAAGCAGAGGATGAACCTCAACATGAATCAGAACCTAAGATTGCACCTGAACCTGAGATTGAGCCAGAACAAGAAGAGCCACAGGAGGAAAATACTCCAAAAAATATGGCAACAAAGAAATCCTCATCTTCTATGAACCCTAAAGCTATGAGAGGAGCTGCTTCAATGTCTGCTAAGAAAAAGAGGAATATGAAAGGTGTTGAGAAACATAAGAGCAATGTAAAAGAAGAGGATGCAAGGGAAAGGAAGAAGAGGAAAAGTGAAGACAAATAGCAAATTGTTACTCCCAGGTGCTCAGGAAGGTTGAAAAGGTAGAATGTTAAAGAAAGAATTGTTGAGGAACATGGGCAGGAAGAAAAAGGTGAAGGATAACAACACCATGATTCAACACTACTGGACACAGACTCAGACAAAGAAGGGAATGCCCTTTAGAATGTCCCTGTTGATGCTCATGAAAATATCAATGTGTCTACTAAGAGGAGAAGGTATGTTTCTTTGTCTTCTGACTTTGATTCAGAAGATATTTTTATTGTAAAGAAAATGGGGAAGTCAGTTCCCAGTAGTTCTACTAAGGAAATTTTTTATATCACTGGGGATGATGATGAAGGTTTAAATTTTGAAAAGGAAAAAGAAATGTTAGAGGATAGGAATATAAGGAAAGAGCTTCAAGAAGCTCTTGACAGGATAAAGAAATTGGAAGAACAAGTAAAAGGACAAAGAAAAGGAGAAAAGAATATAGGAATTGGAGGAGAAAATCCAAACCTATGGCCATGGAACCAACTTGGATCTATTAGCACAGATGGCCGAGAGTAAAATAAAAAATAAAGAGAATGAAGCACTAAATCCATAATCTCATGTAGCAAGGGCTCCAACATATCACACCACTTTGTCTTTGGGCTTTGAATTGATGAAACTTACTCACAAATCCAAACAGGACAAAGAAAGTTGGGAGGAAGAGAAACAAATTCTCAATGCAACACTGGAAGGTAAGAATTTGGAGTTGAAAAGGTTGGAAGGTAAATTGATAGAGCTAATAGATAGAGCCATTCATATTATTGAATGTAGACCTCCACCTAGGGTGTATGCATTGTTTCTAAAGGAAAATTTTCTTTGTTTTCAATTCAATAGGTTCATTAATGATTAGCCTGCTTTACACTCAAGGCATAATTTTTTCAGCTATTTCAAAGAAGTCAGCCTAGAGGAGCAAGATCAGTTGTGTGAGTATTGTTTACACAACTATCTGATGGCAGAGGATACAGAATGGAACCCCTCAATTTATGTTAGGGATTTACAGGTTAGAGCACTGTCATCCTATTTCAAAAATGAGCATCTCAAGGTGAATTAATGGACAAATATGAAGAACAAGAAAAAATAGTGGCACTACAAATCAGAAAAGAAGCACTAAATCCTGATGTAATCCTTACTCAATGGTTGACACTCCTTTCTCACAAGGGTCTAGGAAAGATAATTATGGATTTGAGACTCTGAAATTACAGAAGGATACAATAGTTGGCAATCCTATGCTTCAAAATTGCCTAAGGTATGTATAAAGCAGATGGAATAGTCTGACCCTAGTGTTGCAAAGGAAAAAGCCTCACTCTTTCCACAATTTTATAAACATGTTTGAAAGATTGTGTAAGTACATCTAGTTTTCAGAACAAATAGGAGTGGGATGGATGCCAGTTACTTATCATCCTCCTATTCTCCTCTATCCAGTACCACACTGGACAGGAGAAAAGAATGATGAATGTAGGAATGCAGAATCAGTTAAGATGGATAGGCTTGCATGTTATAATGGTTTCTATCTTAAGTAGGGGGTGGGAGTCAAAGAAGTGATGGACCTTAGGTAGATCACCTTGCATTACAATCTTTTCCCCTAGATGTTTTATTAAGTGCTTTGCTTGAGGACAAGCAAAAGGATAGTTGGGGGGAATGATGGGTTTAAATATTGGCCTCTTTTGTGTTGTTTTTTATATGCTCTCAGACCTTTTCCACATGATCTTCTAGATACTTTTCAAACATCACCATCATGATATACTATCTTTTTATATACTTTGCAGAACCTTGAACCTATTTTGTTAATATGAAATATGGTGATGATATTTATCAATTGAATGATTTGAACATGAGAATGTATGCAATATAGATGAAATTATATGGTTTAATTATGAAGGTTATTTGAGCGCATATGTTTTTTGGATTAACCCATGTGCAGTAACAAGCATGTGGCATCAAGGAGAGGAGAATTTGTAGCAGATCATAGAACAGCCAAATTGAAGGAAGTTGAAGTCAAGCTGCCAAAAGTGTAGGCAACTGGAAGCTAAACGTGAATCATTATGGGGAGGAATAAATGTAGAAGAAGTAGACTTGTTCTAAGATTATAAATGCAACTTACGTGTTTCTCATATGAGTCATTGCGTAGGAATTCTTATTTGAATAGGATTCTCCTTCCTCTATTCTATTAGAATTAATAAATCAATCTTAACTCTGTATCCTAATATCTAGGAATGGATTAATGATTATAGTTAGTTGGTAGTTGGATAAGACTCTCCTATTTTTGTATAATTTAGGGGATGAGCTCAAACTCAAGTTAGTTACCTAGTTATCCAGTTACTCAATTGTTAGTTTTTTATTCAATATTAGAAGATACAACAATTAGTTATTTCTCCAAACATGAATTGTTGAAATGCAATTATTGAATACAATCTGCAAAGAAGATTTTGTTTGAAATACTTTTGTGATATGAAATGAATGGAACTATGTGTTATGTGGAGGAATGAGTATCTAAGTTAGATTTGATTTCCAACAAAGTGAGTTAGTCCCCTGAGCTGGCCACTCAAGGTATTGATCTTCACATCATTTATTTTCTTATTCATTTATGCATTCTTGTTAAAGTTGTTTTCTATTGTTTTATAAATGCATTGTGAGTTAAGTAGAATACTCTTGTTGATCATTACAGTAGTTGTGGTTCATGATCAAATGTATAATTGATCCATCTTAGTCCTCCAGAGGTTATGATTAGCTTTCTTATCATTTTGAACGGTTTTAAATTAGTTCTATATTTTTCTGTTGTTAATAGCTATCTACAACTCATGCTGTAGGTACTTGTAGCCACTAGGTTTTGTAACTATTTTTATTGTTCTTACATTTCTATGGATTCCAGCAAAGTAGAATAATCTAAGTAGGATTGAATACAATAGTTTAGGAAAATATGAGCCCTGAAGGCACATATAGTGCAAGTGCCATCATAAGCTTATGCTACTTGGTTGATAATTTAATGTAGGTGAAAAATGTCAAGTGGACTATTTAGATAGGTTTACCCCTAAATTGTGTTAAGTCTACAACACATTAGTTTTCCTTTACAGTCTGGAATGGGAATTCCATACTTAACCAAATTTGGAACATTCACCCAAGAGGCTTCATTAGCTACTCTATTCTTCCAATGGACCAGATACTCCTTCTTTCCCTTGGATCTTTTGATAACTCAGGAATCTATCACTTTGTCCTCTTCTTCAAATTTCTTCTCAAGAAAATTATGTATCCATCCTTGTTCCTCCTGTAAATATGAATGTGTATCCCCTTGTGCACTTATTTCCCCTTCATAATACTTATATAAATTAGACGCATTGAATATGGGAGATATATCTATACCTGCTACAAGTTCAATTTCATATGCATTGGATGAAAACTTTCTAAACACTGCATGGGCCTACCTTTTCCCACTTCAATTCATTATGCATTCGTTGAGGAAACCTTTCTTTTCTCAAATGCGCCAATACCAAGTCACCCACTTGAAATTATTTCTCTCTTCTACTCATGTCAGCATGTTCTTTGTATTTTGTGGCACCCTTTTCCAAATTTTTCTTCACTTCTTGATGTAATTCCTGAATAACAAAATCCTCTACAACAACACTCTTTCTACCTAAATCTACACTATCTCTCAATTCATCTATTGAAGGCATAAGACAACTAAGAGGGGGGTGAATTAGTTGTATCAAAAACCTTAAATTCTTATAAACAAAATGACATTCACATTCACTTGCTTTAACCCCTTAATCTATTATGAATATTAAACATGAAGTGTAGAATCAAAACCTAAACACATCAACACCATATTTTTACGTGGAAAACCCTAAAAGGGAAAACCCATGGTGAGTGTTACTCATAATATAATGTAGTAACAATACTGAATAACAAATGAGGCTCACTGCTCAGGGCTCACTACCCAAAAGAATGCTCACTGCAAAAAGGCTCACTGCCAAATGGTGGCTCATTGCTAAGAGGTGGCTCACTACCAAGAGGGAGCTCACTACCAAGAGGGATGGTTCACTACCATGAACTGATATAATATCATCTACAACATGCCTGAGTTCAGTTCCATTTAAGCACAATACATATCACCTCCATTGCCTTACAACACAAACACTTTCATCTTTGCATCTTCACACACACTCTCTCAAACACATGAATCTTTTTCACTTATTTATATCAATCATCATCCTTGGAATATACATCAAGGTCGGCAACATACTCTGCAACATTTGAAACCACCTTCAAGGTTGGCAAACATACATAATTCAAATTAGGTCTGGACCTAAACAATCTTACGAATCAAATGAATGAAGGTAGAACAATTCATGACTTAGCTCAAACCCAAATACATATTCACACACTTCAAAATGTTTCTACAATCCACAAAACACATCCGCAAAGAGTGTTAGCACCTAAGTCGGCCAAACTTGTGCAAACACCAAGAATACTTAGGCACACGCTTCCAAGATCTCAATCATAGCTTGTGGATCAAGCACAAGCCATTAACACAATCTAGAGACATCAATGGACAACATAAAATCACCTGGGAGCCAAAAAAATCCACCTACAACAAAACTCACTTGAAGACAACAAAACTCACTTGAAGACAACTTACAATCAACACTACTAATCTTTACTACTCAATAACTTGTTTTCTGGAGAACCAAATCACAAATCCTTTGGAATGAAGATAGCTAAGGACCTTATAAACATATGTCCAAAACCACAGCACCTGAAACCACTCTGCGGAGAAATGTAGAGCAAAATACTTTCTTCTAGACACCTCTACACAACCCAGAAACTCTATCAAATTTAGTCTTCAAACTGGTGAACATAACTTCTACTGTAAAGTGATTCAGACCACCAAATTATGGTTTTAGTATCTTCATACACTTCTCTAAAACATATCCAAATCTCATCCTCTAGTATTCAATACAGAAGAAATGTGGAGCAAAAACTCAGACAGTATCTTGTAAGCCAAAATACATCTTCACAACTCTGTCTTCAATATGAACCAAATTTTCTCAAAAGCACTTGGAAACTCAATATCAGGAACATATTATTATCATCTTCAACACTTGTACAATGCAATACAAAGCAACTAACTTATCACAATCAAGTAACAAAACAAAATCATAGCTGACACTAATGACAAGACGAACATGTTGACATCAATGACAACACCGATTAACACATACTTGCAACAATCTCCCCCTTTGTCATTGATGGTAACATATGATGTGAAAAACTAAACAACATGTTCCACCATCAAGACACAACTCTACATTAGAACTCCCCCTTTCTTTTTACACATCCAAACTCTCTCTAATCATTGAATGCTTTCTTTTTCTCTGAGTTTTTCACATGAACTCTCTCCCCCTTTAACATCAATGGAAAAGGGCAACACATATCTTTCCACTACACATACTTGCACTTGTTCTTAACTACCTTTGATTCTTCCTTTAGGCTATAACATTCTCTAGTATCACTACCTACTCCCCCTAAGAGGTAGCCTCCATCATCAATCTAGAAAAGAATGACTCCTGAACTACATTGGACTGATGCACTTCCTTATGCATCTAGTTCAACAAAGGAGGGGCAATAACCCCTAACTTTTCCTAAAGATACTCAAATGTGTCCTTAGGAAGGGCTTTAGTGAATATGTCAGCAACCTAATCTTTTGTAGGCACATACTCAAGCTTCACTTCTTTCTTTGCGACCTTCTCTCTCAGAAAGTGATATTTGATAGAAATATGTTTTGCCCTTGAATGCATCACCAGGTTCTTTGAAATGTTAATGGCACTAGTGTTATCACAGAAAATAGGAATCAGATCCTCATACTCAATTTTGATATCCTTAAGAGTTTGTCTCATCCATAGCACTTGTGTGCAACATGATGTTGTTGCAATGTATTATGCCTCAGCAATAGTTAAGGATACCAAATCTTGTTTCTTGCTTTGCCAAGATACAGCTCTATCTCCAAGAAAGAACACACCACTACTTGTACTTTTCCTGTCATCTACACATCTGGCCCAGTCTACATCTATGTATGCACTTAGGTTGAAGTCATTTTTCTTGGGATACCAAAAACCATAACCAGAAGTGCCTTTCAAGTACTTGAATATCCTCTTTACTACTACAACATGTGACTCTTTAGGATCTGCTTCAAATCTGGCCACAAGACAAACTACATGAATGATATCAGGTTTGTTAGCAGTTAGGTATAGCAATCCTCCAATTTTTAGACCTATACTTCCTTTGATCAGCCTTAGGGGATTCATCATCTTTGCTCAGCTTACAACCAGTTTTCATGAGAGTATAGACTAGTTTAGATTCTTTCATTCCAAACTTCTTTAACAACTCCTTGACATACTTTGATTGTGAAATGAAAATGCCTTTATCTATCTGATTAATTTGCAACCCAAGAAAAAAGTTCATCTCAACACACATTAACATCTAAAATTATATTTGCATCTCATTAGCAAAGTTCTTACACATACCTTCATTTCCACTAAAGATTATATCATCCACATAGACCTCAATAATTAGAATTTGATCTTTGCTTACCTTGGTATACAAATTACTATCTGCAAACCCTTGACTGAATCCCTACTACAACAAATACCTGTCCAATCTTGCATACTAATCTCTAGGAGCTTGCTTCAATCCATACAATGCCTTTTTCAATCTACATACCATGTCTAGTTTGTCTGATAACTGAAATCCATCTAGTTGCTCTATATATACTTCCTCTTCCAATTCACCATTTAGAAAAGTAGACTTCACATCCATCTGATATACTTTGAAATCTTTATGTGTTGCATAGGCCAGAAACAATCTAATAGCTTCTAGTCTTGCCATCAGAGAAAATGTTTCTTCATAATCTATTCCTTCCACTTGTGAGTAGCCTTTGCATACAAGTTTATCTTTGTTTCTTACCACTTTTCCAATCTCATTCAACTTATTCCTAAAAACCCACTTTGTTCCAATCACATTCTTATCTGCAAGCCTAGGGACAAGTTCCTAAGTCTTGTTCTTTTCAATGTGCATCAATTCTTCTTCCATTGCCTTGACCTGATGTTCATCTTTACATGCTTTAGAATTTATCTTAGGTTCAACCTTTGAAATCAAGCAGAGATTTACTTATTCTTTTAAAACTCCTTTTCTTGTTAATACTCCTTTCCTCTTGTCACCAATGATTTGATCTTTAGAATGATTTCTTTGCACATACCTGGGGGTTTTAGGAATTATTTTTGGAGCTTCTTGTTCTTCAACTTGAGCTTCTTCTGGAACAGCTTGCACTTCAATCTAAACTTCCTTGCCTTTTTCTTCAACTTTATCTGTATCAGTAGATCCATCTGACTTGTATCCATTCAGCTCTAAGAGTTTCTGAATATCTTCATCCACTTTCACATTTGCACTTTCAATAATCTTCCTCAATCTTTTGTTATAACACTAGTAAGCTTTTCTTTTAGTAGAGTACCCAAGAAATATGCCTTCATCACATCTAGCATCAAATTTTCCCAACTCTTCATCTCTTCTGATATAGAATTTATTTCCAAACACTTTGAAATACTTGATAGTAGGATTTCTTCCATACCACAACTCATAAGGTGTCTTTATTCCATTTAATTTGACTTGCACTCTATTTTAAATATAGACAGTAGTATGAATACCTTCTTTCCAATATACTTCTAGAAGATCAACTTCTTTGATCATTGTTGACAAGGGTCGGTCGTTGGTCCTCAGCATTTAATCATATTTTCATGTGTCAAATCCAGGGCTGTGTCCTTGGCTATCTGCAATTAGGAATCCCATAGTTGCCAGTTCATTTAACTAACTCTAATGATCTCTATTGATTGAAGAAACTAATGCTACTAATCTATCTGCTATGAAAATGAATTCTAGGAATATTGGAAACAAAGTTGAAACAATGAATTGCTAATGTAGATCTATACTATTCCATACAATTGAAACATACATTTATCTATGAGAAAACAATAACTATATCCTTAAACAAAATCTGAAACAGAATAACAAAACAAACAATACTAGCCTTTTGCCTTGGTGGTGGGAATGGGCCCTTGCTCCACACCCTTAGGGCTGAAGACTAAAGCAATGAATCAGTACAAGAAGATAATATCACAATTTGCTTTCAGTCCAATTCCATCAGTACCATTTTGTATTCAGAAAAGAATCTATATCAAAATGAGATTACAATGAAAATAAATCATCCGTTGTATCTTATGCTGCTACTTTTGTAAATTTATATCTAATCCAGTGATGAGATATCACTTACCCTAACTACTAGTTCATCTGTGAGATAGTACCAATCTCTTATTCTACTAATTGTTTAAATACAGAGTAAAAATTCATTCAATTAAAATAGATTTAGTGGAACAGCAGTCTCACTAAATCTGAGTCTTAGTTTCAAATACAACTGGACAGTGAGGCCTTGAGATATAGGTATTTAATCAATTTGTCGAGAACTCATGCAAAATCAAAAAGAGAGATAAAATTTATAGTAGTTAACTAGGGTCTTCATTCGATTACTCAGGTGTTGATTAAGTGATATCTAGAGCACCCCGATTACCACTGGAAGTGTTGACTGGCAGCGGTGCTAGAAATCTGCATTTGTATTAAGAAGGCTCTAGAGATGTATGCTTCTATTTGCAGCTCCGGAGATATGCTCATGACTTCAGTCCAACTCCAGAGATGATTCACCCCCTTATCTCAAAATCTCTTCAATCATATATTGGAAAATATTGGAGACTAGTGTGGTATCCTTATGTTGGCTCCAGAGATTATTAGGACCACCTCCGGAGATGCTCAAAATTGTCTTTGCCCGAACACCTACACCTGTTGATTCAAAAAGAGATGATTTCTGCATATTTTCATTAATTCAATGCATATTAGTCCTTCAATCAAAAATCATGATTTTAAGTAATTCATCTCTCATTAATCATAATTAGAACAATCTTGTTAATCTATTTTGGTGCAGTCATCAGGACAATGGAATAAGAAGGAAGAAAAAGACGGGTAAAAAGGTGTATTATCATGGGTGCTACCTAGCACTCATCATCCCCCTGTACTTAAAGGGTAGCAGGTCCTGCTGCTTTTCATAGTCTGGACTTATTCAGGTGGAATATTCTATCAGTCAAATTGTAGTCATCTGCATAAGTAGACCAAGTGGTGCGGTCTGTATTACCATTTCCTCTGAATTGATCAACCTGCTTCATCCATTCCTGAAATCTATCATCTTCCATTTATTCATCCCAGATAGGTAGTGGCTCAATGATGAGAGGGGGTCTGAAATGGCCACCTATCCACTCCAGTTGGTATTTATCCATCATTTTAGACATTGTCCTGGCCTTCCTCATAAACAACCTTAGGTTGGCAGGGGACACCACTTCCCTTATCTTCTATTCTGTAGTTAAAGTGTTCCACCTTTTCTTTGCCACTGGAAGCATTTGATTAGATAAATTGTTTATGAGGAGGCCAAAATCAATGGAACATTCCTACAAATGTTTTAGATATAAAGGCAAAATCTTGGTCTTACCGTCTGGGGAGTAAATGTGTGCCCTTAAATGGATTTTAAAAGTATTGGGATTTGGACATTCTCTTCTCATAAAAAGGCTTGTTTCTTCATCCTTTTGTATATAAGCCTCCATCCTTTCATTCTAAATCTGATGATTTCTCATCAATGACATGAATGCCCTGAGTTGGCATTCTCCTACAAAATAGTTGATAACGAAGGTGTGATCATCGATGCAGAAACCATGCAAATATAACTCACACAGAAAATCTTTATCCTCATCAGAACTTCTCATGTATGCCTCCATGAACCCTATCCCTATCTCTATGTCCTCAATCAGATCAGATAGAACCAAAGATATTTTTCTCTGTAGGATTCTTTCTTGTAGAAACAGAGCATAACTTCCACTGGGGGGTCTACAAGATAGGATCTCAGATGAAATGGAATCTACCTAAAGGACTTTTTCCTCCAAAGTTTGTACTCTTTGTGACATGGCAGTTACTGCCCTTTGTAATTACAGCATGGGTTTAGAAGCCTCATATTCCCTACATCTTCTTTCCCAATGAAACAGGGCTTTAGGGATATCTATTGGAATTAGTCCTAAGTATGGATCTATTTGTATCCCCTATTCCATGGTTACCACTGGGCCAATTAACTCCTAAATGTATTCCTCTTGATCATCTATCTTATTGTTGGCCCATGTTAATTGTTTGGCTTGACTTTGTACTTTCTCAACAAGTGTTGCAATTATTGTGAGACTATTGTCTCAAGCCTTTGTAAGATCAGAAATATTTTGTGCTGCCTCTGCCTCCTTTTCCTTGATGCTTTGGGTTGCCTCTGTTTCTTTGTCTCTCATTTCTGCCTCTTTCTCCTAAATTATTTTCTATTTATTCTGGAGCTCTGCTTGCAGTCCTTCAATCATCTACTTTTGTTCCATTTCTTTTTCCTTTGTGACCTTCTTGAGGTCAGTAATAATTAGGTTCTTCCCCCATAATAATCTCTTTAGATTATCTATTTCCTCTAGCAGTAGTTGTTCCCTTGGAATCTCAACATCCTCTTGATTAGAGGGGTGGGAATAAGTCCATGTTTCTTCTTCTGTTTGTTCCACTTCAGGGTTTTCCACATCTCTTTGCCCTTCACTGCCAACTGCATCCACTTTCCCTTTTTCAACTTCCCCTACAATCTTCTTATCCTGAGCTTCCTCTTGATTTCTCTCTATAATTATTAGTGTTGATGAAGGCCCAGCCTCATCTACAGAAGTTCTAAAACCCAAGAGAATTTTAGCCAAGAGAGCAGTATCTTTTTCAGCTTGAGTGAGTTGCCTTTTTCTCTTGCTTCTCCATAGCACAGGTGGAGTAGGTGCCTTTGTAGTAGGTATATTATCCTCAGAGTCTAAGGAAATAGTAAAAGTGTCTCTCTGTTCTGTCTCTGGAGTAGGGGAATGTTGTGAAGTTGAACTATGAGAACTTGGATGAACAGATGGTTCTGGGGAAACTTCTCTTTGTTTCTTCTTTCTAACTAGAGGAATTTCATCTGAATCATGAGATGCTTCCTTAGCCTAGTAGTGTATGCTGGAATCAATTTTCTTGGAAGTTCTTTTTATTTTCTGACCCTGCCTTGTCTTCTTCTTTTGCTTCTTGGGGTCAAAAGTCTGGGTAGAGGTCTGCTCTATAACAATTGTTTCCCCTATTTGTTTAATTGGAATAGACTCCTCAGCTAAGGTCATCTTTCATTTTGCAGAGTGAGTCATATAGGAGGTTTGTTCTATAACAGGTTCCTTTATCTGTGTTGAGGCAGCTGAGACTTCATCCATAACTTCCTTACCTTTCCTCTTTTTGCCAGTAACAGGGGCAGCAGATGAAGTTTCTCCTAGTGTTGGTTTTTGACCTTTATCTTTCTCAGTAGCTGGAGAGGAAGTTGAAGGCTCTACCTCCTCTTCCTGCTAGGTAGAGGAAGCCTCATCCATTTTCTGTGCCCTCTCTGGTGTTCTGTCTTGTGGTTTATTGTCTAAAATGTCATCTATAAAGCTTCCCCATCAGCTTGAGATAGAAAGTGATGTTTCACAATCAGAAAAATGAGGCCATGGTTTTTCATAGGACCTTTCCCTTGTTGATACTTGTCTGCAGATGCTTTAATGGTAGAATACAAAAAGTTTGGAATGTTTATGCTAAATTCTAGGTGAGCATTTCCATGCCTCAGAAAAATTAACATTTTCATTATTGGTCCTAAAACTATAGAAAATTAGCCATCACATGTAAAATATTTCATCAACCATAATGCTATAGACTGCCATGGGTGTGGAAGTGAAGACCTAACAATTCCTTTAACCTCATTTTTTCTTAAATATAATTGTATTGCAGGTTCACCTTCTTCAGAGAAATTTTTAATTAAATTAGCATATAGAGTTTTTAAATGGTAAAACCTCTCACCTTGTTATGGTAATCCTGAGATATGACTGATAATGGTGGAAGAGATATTCACCTGAACCCCTCTCACAATTGTCCGATTACCTCTCAAGTTGCGTAGGAAATCATCAACAATATCCTCCTGAAAACCTTCAAATTTCTCCAAGAATTCTAACCACCTTACATTCCTTGGAATGTCTGCTACAACTTGATCCTGTAGAAAGCCTGTTATATTCTCTCACTCTAACTTCTTTTTAACTCCCATCTCCTTGTCCTATTCCACCTCTTGTGGCTATATTTCTTCCTGATTCTCTCTGTGGTCTATATTTTCTTTTCTTTTCACTCCGGAGGACTGTGTCAGCAGACTTGAGTTTTACACTCAAAGATTTTTTGAGAAATCTGCAATCTTGAATGAGGGTTGATATGTTGTTTTGTTTTACTACTTAGATTATGGGAAAGAAGCTTGAGACTGGTTTAGCATGGATATGCAGTCATAATTGCAAGGGAGTGATGGGACACTCCGTAGACAGGTCGACAGTGTGGCAAATATGGCGGCATGCATGAGTTAAGAAGGGAAATAATGGCAGGGAGATGTGTCACAATAACGGCACCTAAAAAATATAATTGACAAGACAGTTACTAATCAAGTTAATTAAAGAGAATTACCTAAATCAATCTTAATGATGATGGTCTGATGTACTTGGCTGCAATGCCGCCGCTTTGATAAGACTTGATGTGACCCGGCACATGAGTAGATCCTACGCGATTTTGAACTAGCGTCAACATCCTTGTTGTCACATATTCTACAATTATTCCTGGTGAGTGGTCTAGGAATGACATGTTGTCAAGTGACATCAGTACAGCAATTCGTGATGACTTGCACATGCGAGAGTGATGGCTTTTTCAATTGCTGATGATATGCATGCTGACTTCATCATTATTTTTGTCATAAAGTGGAGGATGAGTCATGTTGACCTCATCGAATGACATCTCCACTTTATTACTTGGAGGTCGGTCCCCTCATATTTTTTTATATTTTAAAATGGCTCTTTATTGGTGGAGCACTAGAGGTGCTCCTAGCTTGTTACAGAGATATGTTTTAGTAACTCTTGGCACCTAACTACCTCTGTAGTTTGATTATTCCTATCTGGCAAGAAGAAGGGAACCACCATTTACTGGTTTTCAATCCCCTTGTTCGAGAAAGATAGCCATTTACTGGTTTTCCATTTTATCTTTTTTTTCAAGAAGGTTGCCATTTGCTGGTTTTCAACCTCCTTTTTTTTTTCTTTTTTTTTTTCAAGAAGGCCGCCATTTGCTGGTTTTCAACCTCCTTTTTTTTTCAATCCAAATTTGTGACAGAGGATGTGTCCCCTGTAACCAAGCACAAATCCTTGATAAATTCCTCCTTAGTTGATGGCCTTTTATAAAGTCAAATTATGTGGCCATTTACTAAGAATGTATTTGTGCTTCCATTAATGGGTTCTAGCAAAATTGTTCCATTCTCAAAAACTTCCTTTATCTGATAAGGACCCATCCAATGAGTTTGTAGCTTTCCCTTGAACTCCTTGAACTTAGAATCATCTAGGAGAACCCAATCACCTTGCTGAAATGTCCTCCTTTTGATGTGTTGATCATGCCATTGTTTCCTTTGATATTGAACAAGTTTTGTTTGTTGTATGGCTTCTGTACTGATTTCATCCAACTCATTGAGATGAAGAATCTTGTTCTATTATGCTATAGACAATGGTAGACCGATATCTAATAAATTTTTGAGTGTCTACAGTTCAAATTCTATAGACAAAATGGGCTTCTTCCCATAAACTAATTCATATGGTGAGAATTTGGTTGTGAATTTCCAAGTGGTATTGTAAGCCCAAACTGCTTCAGGTAATCTGTTAGCCCAATCCTTTCTATTCATGGCCACTGTCCTTGTCAAAATATTCTCCAGTTCTCTATTAGTCACCTCTACTTGTCCATTGGCTTGGGGATGGTAAGGTGAGAATTTCTTGTGCTTAACTTGATATAAGTCTGTGAATGCTTTGATTACCTGGGAAGTAAATTGAGGTCCTCTATCTGAAACTATTGATCTTGGGGCTCCAAATCTTAAGAAAATCTTGTTATAAAGGAAATCAGCAACTTTCTCTTCTCTTACAAATTGTAATGCCCGAACTTCAGCCCATTTAGTTCCATAGTTTGTGCATACCAGAATGTACTCTTTGCCTGATGATGGTGAAGAAATTGCTCCCACAAAGTCTAGACCCCATTGCTCAAATGGTTCCATCATTACTTGAGGATGCAATGACATTTCCTGGGTGAAGGTTGGATGTCCCATCCTTTGGCACTGATCACATTGCTGCACATACTTCTTGGTATCCTTATGAATAGAGGGCCAGTAGTAACCAGCTCCCAAAATTTTGTGGATGGTTCCGTGTGAAGAATAATGCCCACCAGATGGTTCATCATGTCATGCCCTTAGGACATCAAAAATTTATCAGGTTTTAGACACCTGCGTAAAATGAAATTAGGACCACATTTAAATAGTAAACCATTTAACCATTTGTAAGATAAGCTTTCCTTAAGTAAGCATTTCTTTTGTTTTGAGGTAAAATGGGATAGAAATAAGCTTGTAGCTAAGAGATTAGCTATGTTTGCAAACCAAGGTGCAGTAGAGGAGATAGCAAATCTGGAAATCTGTCCTCCATTGGTTGGTTCTCTCCACCTATATGCAATCTTGACAGAAAGTTAGCAACCAAATTGAATTTGCCTAGATTATCAACTATGGTAATGTCAAATTTCTACAACAGTAATAACCACCTAATTATCCTTGCACCCACTACTGGCTTATTCATTAAGTATTTGATGGCTGCATGATCAGTATGTACAAATATTTTGTATCCAATGATATAATGTCTAAATTTGTTTATAGCATATATGACTGCCAAGAATTCTTTTTCAGTTGTGGTATAGTTTCTTTCTGTAGAGGTAAGGTTTTTACTGATGTAGTAGATGGCATGCATACCTTCTCCCACCCCTTTCTATCCTAAGACTACTCCAATAGACTCATTTGAAGCATCAGTTTGTATTTGAAATGGTAGAGTCCAATTGGGTCCTCTTAAAACAAGTGTGACAGTAAGTTTCTCCTTAAGGGTTTCAAATGCTGATTAACAATCATCTATCCATAAGAAAAATGTGTCTTTGTTAAACAAAAGAGCAGCTATTATGCTAAAATTTTCTATAAATCTCCTATAGTAGCCTGCATGACCCAGAAAACTTCTAACATCTATCTAATTTTTAGGTGAAGGTAACTGTTTGATCACTTCTATTTTGTTTTGGTCCACTTTGATCCCATTTCCTGAAATATGATGTCCCAATACAATTCCTTCCTCTACCATCATGAAACACTTTTCATGGCTCGGGGATAGTCAATTTTTTTCCTAGCATTTTAGTACTTTCTCTAGGTTTATGAGATCTTCTTCAACTTTGTCCCCATACACAGTAAAGTCATCCATATAGACTTCCATGCACTCATTAGCTAGTTCAGCAAAAATGGCTAAAACAAGCCTCTAAAATGTAGCTGGAGCATTACATAGTCCAAATGGAAGAACTTTGTAGGCAAAAGTTCCCCAAGAACAAGTGAAAGTAGTTTTATCATGATCTTCAGATGCTACTTGGATTTGGTTATATCCACTAAACCCATCTAGGAAAGAAAAATACTTCCTCCCTGCAAGGTTGTCTAGCACTTGGTCAGTGAATGGTAAGGGAAAGTAGTCCTTTTTTGTGGTTTGTTTAGCTCTCTATAGTCAATACATACTCTCCACTTCCCATTCTTTTTAGGTACTATGACTAAGGGTGAGACTCATTGACTATCTAGGATTGGATATATAAACCTTGCTTGCAACAATTTTTCTATTTCAGTCTTAACAATGTCTTTTAAAGCAGGATTCAGTCTTCTTTGGTGTTGTCTGATAGGTTTGTATATGATGAGTATAGATCTCAGGAGGGATGCCCTTCATATCTTGGTATTCCCAAGAAAAAGTTGTTGAATGGGAAATTAGGAGTTTGATAAGTGCTTCTTCCTATTTTTCTGCTAACTAGGTGTTGATATTCAGTGTTTTCCCAGGTAAAATCATGACTTGTTTTGTGATCTGATCCATAGTTTTAGTCAATCTATATCCTGGAGCCATGGCATTAAGGGGGCAAGAATGTGAAGCAACATGTGGAATGTGGCTAAATCTCTGTAAAAGGTCTCTCCACAAGGAATGATATTTGCTAAGGTATAATGAGCAGAAGTGAAATTCTCTTCTTGAATCTTGGGCTAGCTCCATTATATCCTCACTAATAAGAATGTGTGTGATATCTTCCATTGTATCATAGTGGATTTCTTCTTCTAACTCACCCAAATGTTCTTTGATGGTAACCATAGCAACTGAGGCACTATTTTCCATGTTATCCGGCTCATCCACCCATACTCTTCCTGAATAATGTATTGATGGTTTAGCTGGAGGATACAAAGATATTTTCTTCAAATCTATTCCATTAGAAATGACCATATCCCCAGTTCGATAATCAATAGATGTTGTTGTTGTAGCCAGCCATGGTCTTCCCAATATCAATGATATGCATTTCACTGGTTTCTAGGTTCTAATATCAGGAAGTCTACTGGGAATTCCCATGATTCTATCACAACTGGAACATCAGTAATCACCCCTTTTGGAATAGCTACCGACTGGTCAGCAAGTTGAAGGATTGTGGATGTGGATTGGATACCTGTTAGGGCTAATTTGTCCATTGTATAAACTATCATTACATTTATTGCTACTCCCAAATCAACCAAAACATTTGATATTTCTACCCTTGAGATGTAAACAGTCATAACAGGATTCCTAGGATCTCCATATTTTGGGAGGAGCATTTATCCCATTAGGAGGTCTACTACTTTTCCTTCCTCCTGGATGGTAGAAGGAAAGTTTTTCTTCCTACCCTAGGTCTTAACACAATGTTGTTTGATGAATTGGTTTAGTTCAGGCACATCCCTAATTGCTTGTAGGAGAAGAATTTTAATGTTTAATTGTCTAATTTCTTTTAAAAGTTCTAATTCCAGGGTAGATTGGACTTGTTTTTTTAAAACATTTTTCTGGGGAACATGTTGTTTGAGTCGTTCTGGGTATGGTGCTAGTTTTTCTATCTCCAGAGCATCTCCGGAGTTCTTATCAAAAATGTTTCCAAGGGTGTTCTCTGGAGTCATTCTTTTAGGAGGAACTCTGGAGTTATCCAAGGATGGTTCTTTTAGCACTATTTTGATAGTAATCTCCTCTAGAAGCTAAGTGGATGGATTTTTAGGTTCCTCATCATTAGTTACTTCAACTATAGTTAGAGGAGATGGTCTTGGAAGTGCTTTCCCATAATGAAGTTGGAGATTATTGGAATATATGGCATTAATACCAGCCATGTTTTCTTGTTCTATCATGTAAACAACTGCTCCCTACTTATTCCATGGGTTTGGTATAGGTTGAGTTGGTAAGGGTACTTGGCTAACTAGTTTGATTTGTGACAGCCCCTATGTGTTGGGGGTCTAGTTAACAATGCTTGTTGTTGAGGTTGGAAATGTCAAGGTTGTCCATGGTATTGTTGATTATATCCCTGTTGAGGACTCCAATGAGGCTGCATGTTTTGTGACCCAAAGTGTTGTGGCCATTATTGATTCCCCCAGGGTTGATTTTGCCAATGTTGGTTCTACCATTGTTGGTTTGGCCAATCTTGTGGTCCCCAAGGAATTATTCTGAGGCCCATGCCAAGTTGGATTCCATTGATTATTTCCCCAATTAGAAGGACCCCTATAGGAAGCCTGGTTTGGATATTGATTATAAGGGAAATTCCCAGCTTATTTTTGTCCTACATAGTTCAACTCCTCTATAATGGCATTCTTTTTACTTAGCCTTTTTAAGGTTGGGAGTTGATCACACTGACTGGAAGGATGTTCCCTTTCATAGATATGACAGATCTCTGATTTATCTAAAGGGCATTCTCTCAGCAGATGTTTGTTTCTACAACAAGGACAATAGATGGAGAGTGGTTCAGTTGTTCTACCTTGATCAATTATTCTAGTTTTTGCTTGAACCCCATCTAATGTGGTATTCAATTGGATTAGAATATATGTTTTAAGATTTGCAATCTCCTCCATTAATTGTCCTATTTCATTCTTCCCTTTGAAGGATTTGGGTGTTCTCACTCCATCTTGGGTTCTAGAATAGTTCTTGTAGAGTTCTTCTATAGCAAGCATATCCATCTTATTGATATTCCCTTTTCCCATTAGATCCAGTGCCTGTTTTGATTCTTTGTCTAATCCTTTTACAAATAGGGTTCTGGCTAAAGAGTGATTTACTGGGTTGCCATATCTTCTCAAAGCAAAGTTGAACCTATCCACATAGTCCTCTAAAGTTTCTTCCTCTCTTTGTTTAATTTTGAATAATTCCTCATTTTTATCACTAACTCTATAGTAATCTTGGTATTTTCCTAAAAACTCTATTTCTATCTATTCCCAAGAATGGATGGAATTTTGGGGCAAACCCATGAACCATCTCATTACAAAATCCTTCAGGGTTGAGGGAAACAGTTTGAATTTTTTATTATCCAATCCATAATCATAAGTTTGACATACCACTTTCAATTCAAACAAAAACTGATTTGGATCCTCAGAAGCAAGACCCCTAAAATTTGGCAAATGTGCAGGTGAAATATTTTTCATAGGGGTGTTATCTCCAGCAACTAGAACAATGGGATATGAGAAGGTTCTTGGAGCTTGATTATCCTCCTCTTCATGATTATCATCCATGTCTGATATTGGTTCTTCTCTTTGAGATTCAGTGTGAGGTTCTAAGGAATTAGTTTATGTCAAAGGATCTGCCTGGAATTTCTATTGCAATTCTTGGATATAGTCAGCGAGTGAAGGACTTGGAGGATTTAAGGGATTATTGAATTGAGGTGCAGTTTCCAAGGTAGGTTTTAGGTGTCTCTCTTCAACAAGATCTTGTGCCACCCCACTGCTTTCTCCTATAGTTTGTTGATGGGGTGTCTGTTTTATGTATCTTCCTTTTGAATCCCTTTCTCTAACCATACAGATTCAATCTATCCTAAAACTATTTTAACTAAATTTCCCTAATTAACACAGAGTCCCCAGCAACGGCTGCAAAAATGACAAGGGTCGTTGGTCTTCGGCATTTAATCATATTTTCATGTGTCAAATCTAGGGTTGTGTCCTTGGCTATCTGCAATTAGGAATCCTATAGTTGCTAGCTCATTTAACTAATTCTAATGATCTCCACTAATTAAAGAAACGAATGCTACTGATCTATCTACTATGAAAATGAATTCTAGGAATACTAGAAACAAAGTTGAAACAATGAATTGCCAATGTAGATCTATACTATTCCATACAATTGAAACATACATTTATCTATGAGAAAATGGTAACTATCTCCTTAAACATAATCTAAAATAGAATAACAAAACAAACAATACTAGCCTTCTGCCTTGGTGGTGGGAGTGGACCCTTGCTCCACACCCTTAGGGCTGAAGACTAAAGCAATGAATCAGCATAAGAAGATAATATTACAATTCACTTTTAGTCCAATTCCATCAGTACCATTTTGTATTCAAAAAAGTATTTGTATCAAAATGAGATTACAATGAAAACAAATCATCCGATGTATCTTTTTCTGCTACTTTTGTAAATTTATATCTAATCCAGTGATGAGATATCACTTACCCTAACTACTAGTTCATCTGTGAGATAGTACCAATCTCTTATTCTACTAACTGTTTAACTACAGAGTAAAAATTCATGCAATTAAAATAGATTTAGTGGTGTGATAGGTAAAAATTGGGTTAATAAGATCAAGCATGTATATGAAAACCTAATCCTAACACCATCAAAGAATTGAATCCAAGCGAAACCAAAAGCATACAATTCAAGAACAAGATCACCTAGATTTGTATGATTCCTTGTTTGTGATGTGGATTCCTTCTCAACAATGAACAATTATGAAGATCAAAGCTACCATGATGGATGGATGATAATGATGATATGCTCAATGAATGCTAAAGTGCTCAATGTGCTCAGGATGATAATGTAGATGCTATATGAAAATGATGGAAGGTCATTAAGGAATGAGAAGGGTGTTTATATAGACTTCAACCAAAATCAATCAATGGTAGAGATTTGGTGGCTATGTGAACAGTTGAGATGAATTGATAATCATAGGTGAAATGGATAGATGACAAGTGGAGAGAAGATAAGGCTCATGTGTGATTGTGTACATAAAAAGTTCTAAATGTGAAAAATATTAAATGAAAGATGTAGTACCACACATGTTTCAAATAAAATATGCACACATGTCGGCTCATGATGAAAGATGAAGATAAATAATAAGAGAAATTTATTAAATAAATAAAATTTAATTAATTAATTGGAAAGTGGGATTATGAAGGGATTTTAATTAAATAAATAAAATTTATTTAATTAAAATAGATAGAATAGAGATAATTAAATAATTAAAGATTATTTAATTATAGCTTAGAGAAAACAAAAGAAAATAGATAATGAATTAATTAAATAAATATAAATTTATTTAATTAATACAAGAAATAGATGATTTAGAGAGGATAGAAAAATTGCTCAAGTGTGTTAGACAAATGTAGATGGTAAATAATGTGGGATTTTGATACTAATGAAAATTAAGTCAATTTTGGGTGTCTACATTTTGCCCCTCTTTGATACAATGCTCATTAGAACATTGTGTCAAAGAAGATACAATGATTTGCTTGATAAACAAGGTTATGCCCCAGTGTAACTGACAGGTGATGCCCCCTTGAGAGGTAAGTCAGGCTAACCAAGAAGGGCTGGGTTGACTCATGATAAGATGAAGGGTAGAAATAAGGTTGATACAGGGGTTGGGTAGCAGAAATATGGGATGGTGTAGAAGAATTAGGGTTTAGAAAGGGGCAATAAGTTAGCTCCCTCAAGGGCAAATAAGCTCATTTGTGTAGAAATCCAGAGCTCTTGAGTGTTAGTGCGCTTAGAGTGTCAGAGAGCTATCAGGATGGTGATTCCACACAGTGATCATCGTGCCGAGCGAGTGAGGACACATGGGTGACCAACAGGAGCAACCTTATAGGTATGTATCGAAACTTTTACTAAATGCATGATTTTTTATGGTAAAAGCGTCATAAATGCGCACACATCACCAGAAGTGAGGAGTTTTAGGATAGGAAATGTAGGTCACTTTTAGATGAAAAGTAGTCTCTTACAGTAGTGTAGATCACTTATAGGCTTGAACTGATTGCTTAGGGCAAAAGTAGGTTGCTTCTAGTCAGCTAGGTCAGGTAGAGAAGTGAAATGCACATAGGGTAAATTCAGGTCACTTATAAACAAAAGGTGATCACTTATAGCAATTGAGGTCACGTTTGACTGACAATAGCCCACTTATAGAAAGATAAGTCGCTTATGTTCAAAAAACATAAGCTTTTAGTAAAATGGCTCGCTTATGATCAAAAGGCTAGCGCATGTAGAAAATTGGGTCGTTTTTAGTAAAGATAGGCAGTTGTAACATTCAAAAGTTAATTTGATGTGTTTTTGAGCACCAAAAAGTGATACGGTGAGTAGAATGATGCAGGATGTACTACCACCGTTATTGTTGCAAGAGCCACACCCTAGGGATTTATGGTTGGTCAGGGTGTTGGATGCAGAGGAATAGCTATTCTTAGATATCATTGGTTTGGAGCATGTGTCGAGATTAGAGCCAGTGCAGGCACATCGAGGGCTTATGATAGTGATGGTTGAGCGGTGAAGGAGCGAGCACAGTTCATTCTTGTTACCGACAAGAGAGGCAATGATTACACTAGAGGATGTATTCCAAATTCTGTGCATCCCTATTAATGGAGATAGGGTAGATTATGATCCTAACATGGGTCCAGCTACATTTAGGCAATTATTCAGGACTCCAGACATTGGGGCTGAGGGCTCAGAGATTTTGATGGCTAGGATGGAGGAGCTTTGCAATAGACTACAACGAGTGGTGGTAGCGATTATCAGATGGCTAGTTGGAGATAGATGGGCGAGAGGATTTCCTATTGGATGGGGGACAATGATGGAGGGGATGTTTTCCTACGGGACAAGATATGCATGGGCCTAGTGTGTATTGGGGCAGCTGTATCATTATTTACATGATTGTGTATATATGTTTGGAGCTAGTATGTCTACAGGAGTCACAGTGTTGCATGTATGGGCATATGAGCACATTTTGGTGACGAGGCCAGATGGATGGGTGGCTAGGGTAGAAGGAGAGCCGTATGTGAGGATGTATAGGGGAGCTCTCACCTATCAACAGCGTAGGGGTATAGTTTACTAGTGGCGGACATTAGATGAGGTTGATAGGTTTATATGGAGGCCATGGCTAGGATGTGAGAGATGGGAGGAGGAGGACAAAGAGCTTGTATATGCTAGGCAAGCGAGATACATTTTTGGACGCGAGATATATATTTAGAGTGCTATTTGCCCGAGAGGGTGTTGAGGTAGTTTGGAGCACCACAGGCAATACCAGTAGGTGATGCCATCTTTGGGAGGACTCGACAGGAGGTGTTTGATTGGGGGCCAAAGATTGTGGTTGATACAACTTTGGAGGAGAGAGAGGGACTATAGCCAGTTGTATGGAAGTGGGGACAGGGTCCTATAGATCCTGGGACTTTACCAGATTATGATGCATACTAGGCCACAGCTAGGCTGACTCAGTTGACGAGGCCAGGGGAGATTGGGATGGAGAGGCTAGTTAGCAGGAGGTGACAAGGAGCTCCACTAGTATAGGCAGCAGTACTAGCTGTTCCAACGGTTCAAGGATAGATTCAGGCTCTTGCACAGTGATAGGCATAGGTGCCAAGAGATGATGATGTTGGGATTCAGCAGCTTAGGTGGAGGATTAGAGAGGAGAGGAGATGGAGGCAGTAGGCTCAGTTCAAACTGAGGAGGGTGGTGATAGCCATGCGGCAGGCGAGAGCACAAGCACAGGCATATCATACACAGCTGTAGACCAAAGCCTAGGGAGGTGATGGGCAGGATGATGGTACTCTTGCGAGGGTTACTAGAGAGATAGATGCAGTGGTTTAGTAGATGCAGGCAGTCACAGTAGAGAGAGATACAACCTTGCAACAGATTCAAACTATTAGAGCTGAGAGGGATGCAGATGTGCAGCAGGTGCAGGCTATGACAATTGAGAGGGATAGAGTAGTAGCTGCATTGGGGACAGATGGAGCCACCATGTATCTGGCTACATAGTTGACACAGACACAGGGAGAGCTGAGGAGAGCATAGGGTGAGGCCAAGTATTATAGAGGCTTATATTATGGAGTAGTGTCAGTGAAGCAGAGGCAGCTGAATTATAGGAGCAGGTCAAGGGCTTCAAGTTCACGGAGGACGAGAGGATCACAATCTATATCTTCAGTGATGGGGCCTCCCAGAGATGGTAGTGTTGCAAGTATGGGCCTAACTGGTGTTGTCATTGATGTCAACATACTCCTGTTGCATTAATGATAAGGTTTGGATGAGCCGTGAGCTGAGGATATTGAGAAAATTAGTCTGAATCAGGAACAGTGAAGAACAGTGATGACAATAAGGAAAAAGTCCCAGATAGGATGAGGATCAGAGGATGTGGATTAAAGGGTTTGTAGATATGTGTCTATAGGTGATCCAGTAGAGATTTTAGAGGTCCACATGAAGATATGAAGAAGTTGTGGCTGCTCAAGTAAAACTAGTTCCGGTAGGTGTTCAGAGGTGACAGAGTGTAACAAGAAAGGTCCGGTGAGATCTGAAAATGAAGTTTCCTGTTCTGCGGATTTAAGGGAGTGCTGAGGAAGTCTTTGTGGTGTATCAACTTGATTGGTTTGTGGTTTGAAGGTCCGCAAGCATCTATTCCTTTATGACAGTAATGACAGACTATGTTCTTGAGGTTTCGGATGAAGGAGAGAAGGATTTTAGTAAGCAAAAAAAGTGTGGATGTTCTTGGTGATTCAAGAAAGCTTGTGGAGGTCTTTGGATCATGTCCAGTTCATGTTGGTGGTCCGCATTGAAGTTGGAGCTTTCAATTGAAGAGTAACTTCCAGATGATGGTGTTCTTCCTGAGACAGGCTGACTGGATGAGTTATGCATCTTGTGGATGATCTTATGAATGTTTGCCGACTTAGATGATCATTCCTAAGTTGATGCCTTGTATAAATAAGGGATTGCGAAGTCAGTTTGAAGTAGTCCTTGTGGTGATGAGAGTGTTGTAGCGAGGAGGAGAGCGAAAGGCAGAGCAAAAGTATTGGACTTAAATGGAACTGATTCAAGCATGGTGAAGATGCTATTCTCCAGTTCATGTATGTGATATTTATTTCTTTGTAGACAGTGTGTCTCTTGTAGGTAGTGAGCCCTAATTGGCATGTGCCATTTTGTTCTTTCTATTCTTCTAATAGAGAATACAATCTTGGGTTAATCACCTCGTGGTTTTTCCCTTAACCGGGTTTTCCACGTCAAAATCTTGGTTTCTTATGTGTTGATGTGTTTTTGCTCTTGATTTGAATGCATTATGGTTCATGATTAATACTCTGCTAATCACTAAGAAGATTTAAGTGTTTAATTGGAGAAATTTTTGCACAACTAATTCACCCCCCCTCTCAGTTGTGTGCCCTAAATCTAACAATTGGTATCAGAGCTAAGTTCCTCTAAAAGAGCTTAACTGCTTGAGGAGATCCAGGATGTCGTCCTACAAGAAGGATAGTCCAAAGTTTGATGGAACCAATTTTAATCTATGGAAAGGTCGCATGAAGTGTCACTTGCAATGCATGGGAATGGCATACTGAACCATGGTTACAACACAGTATGTACTTCCACAGGGTGGTCCAAAAGCTCCAAATGAAATCATAGATGCTGAAAACAATCTGCGGACTATAGAAGCTCTTCTAAGTGCATTATCTGATTCAGAGCTCTCAAATGTTATTGACCTACCAACTGCTTTTGAGATTTGGAAAAAATTGAAACTTTTGCATGAAGGAGACCAGTATGTTAAATGTGCAAGGTTACAGAGTCTGAAAGGGAAATTTGAAAACCTGAAGATGAGAGATGATGAAAATATTACTACTTTTATGCTAAGAATAAATGAGCTTGTTTGTGGAATTAGAAATGCTGGTGGAGTCTTGGATGAAAATGAGATTGTTGGCAAAATTTTCAGATCCCTTCTTGCTTCTTACAAAATCAAGGTTGTTGCCATTGATGAATTCAAAGCCCATACAACTGTCACAAGAGATCAATTGGCTGGCAAATTGGCTGCATTTGAAATGACTGAGTTTGGAGATGATCCCCCCAAGACTGAATCTGTATTCAAATCCAGTGCCTCTGTAAAAGGTAAACAAAGGTTTGATCCGGGAGAGAACTCATCAAGGAAACTGTCATGGTATGAAAAAGCAAGAAAAGACCTAGAAGAAGAAGAAGTAGAAACTACTCAATTTGAAGCCCTCATTGCAAAGAGACTGCCAAGAGGATCCAGTAAGTATGAAGGAAAATTGTCTTTTAAGTGTTTTAACTGCAATAAGATTGGTCATTTTGCCTCAAGATGTCTGGAAAGATTTTCAAGGCCAAATCCTAACAGATCAAGGTTCCAAAAGAATTGTTACTATGTTCATGAAGAAGATGATAATGAATGAGTAACAGATGATGAATCAGAGATAGGAAACAAATCTGGAAGTGAATGGGTGTTTATTGCCATCAAGGAAGAAGAACTAATATCCTCTGTATCTGTCAATCATAAAGTTGTAGAAAAAGCTCTGGCTACCCAAGTTGAAGAAAAGGATGATTGGGTCATTGACAGTGGTTGCTCTCACCATATGACAGGTGACAAAAATAAGTTCATAGATTTGGAAAGGTATGAAGGAGGAGTGGTGAAGTTTGGTGATAATTCTGCTAGTAGAATCAGAGGAAGAGGAACTATTTCTTTTGATGGAAGGAACAAAATCGGGGATGTTCTATATGTTGAAGGCTTGAAGCACAATCTTCTCAGTGTTGGACAGTTGGTGGACAAAAGCTATGATCTCCAGTTCAAGAATGGAAAATGCAAGATCTTTGAAAGCTCCGGAATAGAGATTACATCCGGCACCAAACTAAAGGTAATATCTTCCACTTGGTTGGCACTGGTAAAAGTTGCTTATTTGTTCAAGTTGATCAGAGTTGGTTATGGCATAGGAGAATGTGTCATGTGAATTTTGATAATATCATCAAGATAAGCAATACTCATGTTAGGGTTAGCCGGCAGAAGATATCAATTAAATGCAAATAAAGATTAAACAGAGAAATGGAAATACACAGAATTAATAACAGCGAGAGACAAGATTTAACGTGGTTCACCCAAACTCGGGCTACATCCACCAAACAGAGAGTCCAATATTATTATTCAGTAAATCAAAACGATTACAATCAGCAATCCCTACAACTCAATACCGCTGCAAATGCTACAATACAATGCCCAAACCCTAACCCTTGGCCGCCTTTTATCAAGCCTTTTGTCGGTTACAAAAATTAGGGTTTTCTTATGTTGGTCATAAAAAATAGGATTTTTTTAAGTCGGCCCTAGGATTTTTTAAGTCAGCCCTAAAAAATCTCGGTGAGGATACATGGCTAGTGTACAGTACTTTCCTGATCAGTCGCCACCTACCAACAACTCAGGCTATAAGAGATCTTCCAAAATTGGTGAACCCTACTAATAGCTTGTGCAAAGAATGTCAGTTGGGTAAGCTAAGTAGAATCACATTCAAGAGTAAGGAACTGTCTTCTACCAGATTATTGGACTTAGTTCATACTAACCTTTGTGGCTCGGCAAGAATCAGGAGTATGTAAGGTGATAGATAGTTCATGTTACTAATTGATGACTATTCCCGGATGATGTGGGTAACTTTTCTGAAAGAGAAATCAGAAGATTTTGAGAAATTCAAAATATTCAAGGCTATGGTAGAGAATGAAACCAGATTGAAATTGAAATGTCTGAGGTCTGATAGAGGTGGAGAATTCACATCTAGTGAGTTCATAGAGTTCTGTGAGAAACATGGAATAAAGAGACAGTTGTCTGCTCCTAGGACTCCACAACAGAATGGAGTAGTGGAAAGAAAGAACTAGACCATACAGGAAGCATCTAGGACCATGATGATGGAAGCAAATATTCCTCACATCTATTGGAGAGAAGCTATCAGCACTGCAGTCTATACTCTCAATCGAGTTCAAATTAGAAACAATATTGGTAAGACTCCTTATGAACTTTAGTTTGGCATCACTCCTACTGTGAGGTATTTTAGATTTTTTGGTAGCAAATGTTACATTAAAAGATATGAAGATCTAGGAAAGTTTGATGCTAGAAGTGATGAAGGAATATTCTTGGGTTACTCTACTCAAAGCAAAGCATACCAGTGTTATAACAAAAGACTGAGAAAGATGATAGAAAGTACAAATGTGAAGGTTGATGAGGGAATTGAGAAACCCTCAAGGTTCTATGAATATGATGAAGATGATCAGAATGGTGTTCTAACTCAAGGAGCCCAAGCCTCATCTGTTAGTCAAATTCAAGCTAATCTGGTAAACCAGGAAGAAGAAATGAGTTTCAATGAGCCTGATCAAGAATCAGAAGTGCAAGAAATTCCTAAAGTTCCCAGGTATGTAAGACTGAACCACTCTGAAGATTAGATCATAGGTGATAAAAGCAAAGGAGTACTAACAAGAAGGAGAATTGCTTAAGATTCAGAAGAGTATTGTTTGATTTCAAAGATTAAACCTAAGACAGTGAATGAAGCTTGCAATGATGAAAACTGGACTAAAGCAATGGAGGAAGAGCTGGTGCAAATAGAGAAAAATCACACTTGGGATCTTGTTCCCAGACCTCGAAACAAGAATGTGATTGGAACCAAATGGGTCTTCCGGAACAAACTAAATGAAGTTGGTGAAGTAATCAGAAATAAAGCTAGATTGGTCTGCAAGGGCTACTCTCAAATAGAAGGAATTGATTTTGAAGAAACTTTTGCTCTGGTGGCAAGAATTGAAGCAGTCAGATTATTTCTTGCCTTTGCTACCTTCAAGGATTTCAAGGTAGATCAGATGGATGTCAAGTCTGCCTTTCTAAATGGTGACTTGGAAGAAGAAGTGTATATAGAGCAACCGGATGGATTTCAATTGTCTGATCATGGTGATATGGTCTGCAAGTTGAAGAAGGCACTGTATGGATTAAAGCAAGCCCCAAGAGCCTAGTATGAAAGATTGGATAAGCATCTTTTGAAGATTGGTTTCAACAAAGGTACTACTGGCAGTAACTTATATTTCAAAATTGATCATGAAAACATCTTGATTGTTGAAGTATTTGTTGATGATATCATCTTTGGAGGAAGAGATAGTATGTGTAATGTAGACACCTAAAATTGGCTCGCGTCAAATTAAGTAAATATTCTAATATTTATCTTAATTCTTATTTTCTTCTATCAATTAAATAAATATTATAAGTTTATTTGATTGGTTCATTATCCTACAATTAAGTAAAATCATTTTATTTAATTAAAATCCCTAAATTCTTTTAATGTCTCAAATCCTAAATCCACCTCATCTTTCCACCTCATCCCTTCCACCTCACCATGTTGCACATATAATTAAATATTCTTAATATTTAATTAGCTAATATCCTCCAAAATCCAAAAATAAATCTTTAATTCAATTATTTCCCACTATCATCCACTATTGAATTCTTAATTCAATTGTCCCCCACTATCCTCCACTATTGAATTCTTAATTCAATTATTTCCCACTATCATCCACTATTGAATTCTTAATTCAATTGTCCCCCACTATCCTCCACTATTGAATTCTTAATTCAATTATTTTCCACTATCATCCACTATTGAATTCTTAATTCAATTGTCATAAGACGCTATCCTCCACTATTGAATTCTTAATTCAATTGTCATAACCCACTCTTCTCAAAAAAGAATTTTTAATTCATCCATTATGAATTAAAAATTCACAAAAAATGAGAACCATTGATCTCATCTTTTGATCCTCACCCTCCATTGCCTTTTTAGAAAATCTATAAATGAGACCCTTCTCTAAGCAATTGGGGAGGGACTTCTTCTGGCATCCTTATCATGCCCAATTTCCTTTAGGAAATCTTCTTTTGGCATCCTCATAATTCCCAATTTCTTCTCTATTCTCCTCTTCATACCCTCCTAATGCCAAATTCATTCTAGCCTATCCATATCAGTTGAATGCAGTGAATCTATCCATCCCATATCCTTCATTGTCCCTGTGTTTGAAGTTCATCTTCAACACAACAAGTATCACAGCCATTCCATTCTTGTCACCATCAACAAGCAAGGAAGAAAGCTCCCTGAGGACCAATCTTCTTCATCATCAAGGTCGAGAACAGATAGGCGAGCAATGGAAGCCGCAGGGTAACAAGTTTGTAAGTTTTGTGCTTTCATCTGTTTATTCTTGTTACTCGCATATTTCATTGATGTTTGGGTTTTATTATCTTAATTGATCAATCCATTTTACCCTTCACATGTAAAACTTTTGCAAATCAAATGAAAAGTGAGTTTGAGATGTCTATGCTTGGTGAAATGAATTTCTTCTTGGGTCTACAAATCACTTAAACAAAGAAAGGAATCTTCATTTCTCAGACCAAATATGTGAAAGAATTGTTGAAGAAATTTGGGATGGAAGATTCAAAGCCAATTAATACTCCCATGGCAACCGGATGTAAATTGAGCAAAGATGATGACTCTCCTAAGGCAGGCCAGACAAAGTATAGATCAATGATTGGAGGATTGTTGTATCTCACTCAAATTAGACCAGATATTACGCACGCTGTTAGTCTTGTTGCTAGATTCCAAGCTGATCCTAGAGAATCCCATGTCATGGCAATCAAGAGGATTTTTAGATATCTAAAAGGAACAGTTGAGTATGGTCTGTGGTATCCTAGAGATCATGATTTCTCTCTTCATGCATATACAGATGTTGATTGGGCAGGAGATGTGGATGACCAGAAGAGTACCAGTGGTGGAGCATTCTTTTTGGGGAAGAGATTGGTTTCTTGGCTAAGCAAGAAATAAGAGGCAATATCTCTGTCTACAATAGAAGTAGAATATATTGCAGCAGTAGGTAGTTGCACTCAAGTTTTGTGGATGAAGCAGATGCTAAGAGATATCAAAGTGGAGTATGAGGAACCTATCACAATCTTCTATGATAATTCAAGTGCTATAAATATATCTAAGAATCTGGTGTTGCATTCAAAGACTAAACACATATCCATCAAGTTTCACTTTTTGAGAGAGCAAGTGAACAAGAATAAAGTCAGATTGGAGTTTGTGCCCTCCAAGAATCAGATTGCAGACATCTTTACTAAACCTCTACCTAAGGACTCTTTTGAGTATCTCAAGGAGAAGTTAGGGGTTATTGCCCCTCCGGTGATGAACTAAGGTACACTGAGGTGCATCAATCTGGTGGATATCACGGTCATATCTTGTGATCCAGATTGATGGGAGCTGCTACTCAGGGGGAGCAGCAGGTATGATTCTAAAGTGTTGGAATTACAAGTATGTGCCTTTACCATTGATGTCAAAGGCGAAGAGAAGACATGTGAAAAACAAGTGGTTGCTAATCAAAGGGGGAGCAGTAAAGGGAGAGAAGACATGTGAATGGTTGTTGTTGATAGGGGGAGCTGTGATAGTAAGAAGAAGTTCTTAACTTGATGGTTAAAACAGTTTTTCACATCTTATGTTGCCATCAATGACAAAGGGGGAGATTGTTGCAAGTATGGTCCTAATTGGTGTTGTCATTGATGTCAACATACTCCTGTTGCATTAATGATAAGGTTTGGATGAGTCGTGAGCTGAGGATATTGAGAAAATTAGTCTCAATTAGGAACAGTGATGACAGTAAGGAAAACATCCAAGATAGGATGAGGATCAGAGGATGCGGATTAAAGGGTTTGTAGATATGTATCTGTAGGTGATCTAGTAGAGATTTCAGAGGTCCGCATGAAGATATGAAGAAGTTGTGGCCGCTCAAGTAAAACTGGTTCCGGTAGGTGTTCAGAGGTGACAGAGTGTAACAAGAAAGGTCCGGTGAGATCCAGAAATGAAGTTTCCTATTCTGTGGATTTAAGGGAGTGCTGAGGAAGTCTTTGTTGTGTATCAACTTGATTGGTTCATGGTTTGAAGGTCCGCAAGCATCTATTCCTTTGTGACAGTAATGACAGACTATGTTCTTGAGGTTTCAGATGAAGGAGAGAAGGATTTCAGTAAGCAGAAAAAGTGTGGATGTTCTTGGTGATTCAAGCAAGCTTATGGAGGTCTTTGGATCGTGTCCAATTTGTGTTGGTGGTCTGCATTGAAGTTGGAGCTCGCAATTGAAGAGTAACTTCCAGATGATGGTGTTCTTCCTGAGACAGGCCGACCAGATGAGTTATGCATCTTGCAGATGATCTTATGAATGTTTGCCAACTTAGATGATCATTCCTAAGTTGATGCCTTGTATAAATAAGGGATTGCAAAGTCAGTTTGAAGTAGTCCTTGTGGTGATGAGAGTGTTGTAGCAAGGAGGAGAGTGAAAGGCAGAGAAGAAGTATTGGGCTTAAATGGAACTGATTCAAGCATGGTGAAGATGCTATTCTCCAGTTCATGTATGTGATATTTATTTCTTTGTAGACAGTGTGTCTCTTGTAGGTAGTGAGCCTCTTGTGAGCAGTGTGCTCAGGCAGTGAGCCCTAATTGGCATGTGCCATTTTGTTCTTTCTATTCTTCTAACAGAGAATACAATCTTGGGTTAATCACCCCATAGTTTTTCCCTTAACCAGGTTTTCCACATCAAAATCTTGGTGTCTTATGTGTTGATGTGTTTCTGCTCTTGATTTGAATGCATTATGGTTCATGATTAATATACTACTAATCACTAAGAAGATTTAAGTGTTTAATTGGAGAAAGTTTTGCACAACTGATTCAACCCCCTCTCAGTTGTGTGCCCTAAGTCTAACAGGTAGACCAAGTGCAAGACCCAGAGGTGGCAGACAGGGAGAGGGAGCTGCCAGTAGTCACTAGGGATTCCTTGTTTATTGTACATTATTGTATCATGATGAGGCGTATGAGCCAGTTGTACATACATTTTTGATGGTTTGTGGATAGCCACTTTGTACTTGTAGACACTTGTATATTGACTCATTGGATATATATATATATATGATGGCTTTGATTCTATTATGTTGTAATGATTATGGATGCACTTATGTTATGGTATGATTTATTTTTGTGTATTTTCATGGTTTATATGGATGCTCATGATAATGCAAATGCAAATGGCAATAATGTAATATGGTAATGACATGGTGATAATGGATAATGTTATGCTAATGATAATGGTAATTCAAAGACTAGATGATAATGGTAATGTATAATGTAAATGGATGCATAATGATAACTTATACCTATGTATGCCTAACACACTTGTTTTGCAGGACGAAGACGAAGGAAATGAAAGTGATGGCATGAAGGAGACAAAAAGAAAGATTGATCTTGGTTGAGGACTATATGGGATGGTGGTAGAATGGATAATGATATGATAGCTTTGAGATGATTGCTCAAAAAGTAAAGAAATGCAATCCTTATGTTTGATATAGTGATGCAGAGGGTAGAGTAATAGTGGATAAGATTCACTCAATGAACTTAGATCTCAATGCATTCTTTAAGAGGTTAACAAAGGTGTTTGTGAAGACAAAGCCTACGCAAGGCTGTTATTGAGATTGACCTAGCCTAGGACCACTATCTAGTGTCCTCCTCACAGGCTACCCATCCCTCACCTTGGAGAGTCACTGCTCAATCCAACCTATCTGCACAATCCACCTTTCTAGAACTCACAACCTACTACCCACACCTCTACCAATAGTGTCCACATATGACTATTTGCACATGCTTGTCAAGAAAACATGACTATCATGAGGTCTCTAACCAAAAAGACTAATTTCAGTATTCCCCAAGGCAATGGACAGCAACAACAGTAAGACTGTTCTAGGACAGTGTTTGAAGAAGGCTTAAATCTTATAGACTTGATTCAATCAACATTAACTTCTCAAGGTCTCAAATGACCATCAACACTCAATGCATACTAAACACTCAATGTGAACAAGCAACCATTTACTCCCATGCAAGCCCACACTGTGTTATACAGGACAGAGGACAGCAAATTGCAGCTTAACTGTCCTATGACAGTCTTAAAATGACAGCTTCTTTCTTATAGCCTTTATGACAGCTAAACATGCATCAACTCCTCTCCAACAAGGGTCTAAACACCAAACACAACATATATCTACCAAGGATAGGAAATCACTGACACAGTACATAATCCTATACTTATTCTATCAGAGACAATAACTGTCTTATGACTATCATAAAGAAACAGTATTTCAAGAAGGTTTGAACCTTGTATCATATGGAAGTAGATAAATCAATCCTAACTCCTCTAGACTCCAAATGACATTTGCCTCTGAATACACAATCCAAATACCTGTATTGAATCTATACCATTCATCAAACTTGCAGCCCGTACTGTACCACCACGTGCAAGAACAGCAAACTGTTATTTCTGTCAGCAAACTGTCTTTTTTCTTCTAGAAACCAATCTAGCCTGAGGTTAGGGGAAAGATATGTATCAATGACCCTTTGCCTGGATCAGTAGGGCTCCTGTACAGGTCTACCTTCATTCCAAAACCCAGAGATCAACCACCACTTGATCAGTCTTTGACTGTTCTTGCATTCTTCCTGTCTTCTGCCTTTACAAAACTAACTAGTCACTATTTTTGACTAGATAGAGGCATACCACACACCATGGAGGAAGGAGAACAACCAAAAAAACATCAAAAACATGAAAACTACTCTACCTTCCTCCATCCCACCAAGAAATGGGTGACCACCTTCAGAGGATAGAGGAAGAATAAAGCATTTTGTCCAAAACCCTAGCTATGGAGGGTTAAAAACCAGTTTGCACACAATGGGTTCAAACAAAGCAATAGAAACATTTCAAGGGCTCTAAATAAATGCAAATGAAAGGTGATTTAACCTACAACAACATTTTCTAGACCATGGATCTCTTACTGTCCATACCAGGCCGTACAAGAAGTTTGTTTTCAACAAAAAGCAGAAAAATACAACTTTTTCCTTATAAAACTCCTCCTCTCCATTCATTCTCGGCATGTTTTTACAAAATGAAGTTTATAGAAATTTTTCTGACCTTTCCACTTCCCATTCTATCTGTACAACTGCCATGAGAGGCAGTGAAATGATGGGAAAAGCTTTTTTGTTTAAAAACACCAAATTTCTAAAAGGAGAAACCTATAGAATAGGCCTAAGCTAACTCCATATTGGACTAGTCAATTAAATAAACTAAGTCCTTATTACATAGCATGAAAATGGCTTTCAAAGCCTTAGGGATAACCAAAATAACATGAAGACAAACTAGTAAATAGCCAACAAAATGACTAAACTGGGGAGCTCCTGCACCATACTCCCATGATATTTGCAAAGATGGAGATTTTGGGCAAAGATGTCAAGTTGTTGTTTCTCGGGTATTTGCCATGATAATTTGCTAGCCATGTTACGCCATCATTGGGTAAATGATGAGAAGGCTTCACCATTGCATTGTTTGTTATTGACAAGATCATTCATATTCACCTCATGTTCAATGTTGAAAGCAAAATGGGATCGAAACTTGTTTGCTAACTCCTCAAAAGTTTTGATTCCAGGAGGTAAATGAGAGAACCATTCAAGAGCTTGTCCCGCTAAACTTTGAGGGAATAGTCTCAAGAGATATGTGTCATCCTGAGCAACATCAAGGCATGCAACATAGAATGCTCTAAGATGGTCATCTGGATTACCTTTCCCTTTGTATTTGTCAAATTGTGGGATTTCAAAATGTAGTGGAAAAGGCGGCCTGTGAAGTGATTTGTCAAATGGATAAGGACATATATCTCCTAAGGAAAATGTCTTCTTGTTTTGTCCTACTACCTTGTTAACCATTTGTTCAATATCTGCTTGAGATAGTTGATGTTGTTGCAAAGAGGATTGATGGTTTGGAGGCGGAGTGTAATATGGGGTATATTGTTGTTGCTATGGAATGTATGAGGGTATGACCATTTGTTGAGGTTGAGTGCTCACATTGTATGTCGAAGGATTAGTATGAGACACATATGCATTTGATGATTGTTTTCCTTGAGACACAAGTAGGGGTTGAGTGAAATGTGATGGATTGACTCCAAGATTTTGCATCACATGGGAACTAGAGGATGGATTGATGCTGGTCAATGATTGTGGATTGGAAGGTGGATTTGCATTATGGTAAGCCATGGAAGGATTGGTGGATGAAGAAGGATGAACATTTGGGTTTGTATTTTGGACAACATGAGTGCCTGGGGATGGATTGGTATATGTCATATGTTGGGTGACAATGGGTAATCCTTGAGTTACATAAGATAGATGGACATTTTGTGAAGGATTATATGGAGGTGGAGCAAGTGATGTAAATTGATCCACATAAGAGACAGTGGCACTAGGATTGGTTTGTGATACAATAGGTGGATCACTCATGTCAATGAGACTAACATTGGGGTTATATGGTGTCTTGGATGGATTCATGGAAATAATGGAGACCATATTAGAAATGGTAGGAACATTAGTTCAGGGTGTAGTTTCCACATCTGATGTGATAGAAGTAGGAACTTGTAATGGATGCGAGACTTGTGTGGCTTGTGGTATTTGGATAGCTTGTGAAACTTGTGGAGTTTGTGGTATTGGGATAGCTTGTGAAACTTGTGGAGTTTGTGAGACTTGAGGGGTTTGTGAGACTTGAGGCATGGGTATGGTCATGGTAGGAGTGGGAGTATGTTGTGAAACATGGAAAGGTGGAAAGCTCAAATTTTGTGAAAGGAAAGGAAGTACCTCGGTTGGAGTTATCAAAGGTTCTAGAGTGTACTTTGGACGTGGTGGGCTTGATGATGTAACAATAGGCAATGAGGGAGATGGGTTGGAAGGTGAATGAGATTGCATAGGCATGTGAGGAGATGTTGTGGCTATAGTGGATGGTCCCTTTGCAACAATAGCGGGAGTGTTTAGATCTTGTTTATGAATGGCAGATATGTCAAAGTCACTTGGTAATTTGGCTCCCATATGGGCTAATTACAAGAAATGATGATCTGGGTCAAATAAAATAAGCTTCTCAACTTGGTCCCATACGTGTGTGTCTTGAAATTTGGATAAATCATCTTGGGGTTGCTCTTCATAGGTCACTATAAATGGTTGAGGTTGCACTTGTTGTGAAGATGGTGGTTCAGCAGTATATCCCTCGGGCACAAACATGTAAGAAGGCATTATGGTTGTGAATTGAGTTGCATTTTTAAGGGGAGTTGATTAAATTTGTTGCATTTTGGCTTCTATCTCAGTGCGCAATTTTGCTTCCATTTCAGCTCTATATTGGCTTCTAGTTTGAGGCATGATGGTTGATGATAAGGATTGGACTAGTTTGTCAAGGTTGAGACCTAAAAAGTTGATCGTTTGATAATTGCTTGTTGATGATTTATTTGTCTAGATTGTTGGTTGCTTGGTTTGCTAATGGATTGTTGGTTTGCTTGTTTGGTTGTTGGTTGTTGTTGGTTGTTGTTGGTTGTTGTTGTTGGATTACTTTGTTGGTTGATTGGTTGGATAAACTTCCCTAGAGGATAGTTCACAAACTAAAGGGAAAAGTTGGTTGCTGTTGTTATTTACTGGTGTTACTAAGGCTGGATAAAAGCCAAAGGGATGATGTTTGTTATTGTTGAGTTGGTTGTTTTGATGACTAGTTATTGTTGGGGGTCTCAAGAGGATGGAAAGCTCAAAAAGTCCAATGGTTTAGTATGCTCAAGATAGGAGATAATGTTTAGGTGGCTTCAGATGATCCGAGAAATGTCTGAAAGCTAGTGATAGAGCTAAGAAGTCTAAAAGTACAACGGATTGGGCTTGGTTGATATGGATTGCTAATGTTTTCCTAGAAGCGACAGGTAATAGCTCAAAAGTGATTCAGAGGAGGCCAAAAGTGATGGCTAATAGCTCAAAAGCAATCTGGATTATTTTAGGTGACAGACTGCAATGTTGACCAGAAGTGACTTGGTTTCCTAGAGGCAATCAGTTTTGGTTCAAAAGCAAGCTACTTTTGTTTAAAAGTGATGTGATTCTTGCCAGAAGTGAGTAGCTGTCATTTAAAAGCAGTCTAGTTTTGCCAAAAGTGAGTAGTTATAGTTCAAAGGTAATCTGTGTCTAACAAATGATGTGTTTTGATGAGTTTTTTGACAAGAAAATAGTGATTCCAATCACTCACACTTACAACATTCACAAGTTTGTACAACCTAGGCTGGGAAAGGACTATATTTGTTGAATCCCCTTGCCGTGCCTATTTAAAGTGGATAGCTTCAGGATCTTGGTAGCACCAGATCCCCTCCATGGCACTCACTTCTCACGCATACCAAGTTCTGGGTTTCCCAAGGCTTGCAAACCTTAGGATTGTCCCTACTATCTCTACTAAGAACCACAAGAATCAGGGTGGCTTCAAAGGCTCCACCTTTTGCATCAACAAATAGAGGGATTTTGGCTACTACCCAAGGTTGCTAATAAAGGCATCCATTTGGGTCACTACACTTGCGGCAATTCGCTCCATTAATGGAGGCTTCCCAACCCAAAGAGGTTATGCTCTAAGGGGTTTTGAGGGAAACATTCATCGATGTAACACAATAGCACCCATTGTTTGTGGCTTTCGACAAAAAAAAAATTCTTATATAGCGGCTTGGAAGAGCTTGGCTTTAGCCCGTTACCGCTTGGGTCGTACCCCTTCTCACACCAGGAAGGCAGACCCTCTAAAGATAATAACAAGTTCTCATGCACCTAAGATCCATTTGATAGGCAAGGGGAGAAGATACTTTTGTCATTAAATTTGGGTTACACACATACACATCAAGCAATCAAGAAAGATAAAACAAGCACGGAGCAAACAATGATTCCTTTTAAGCACCAAATCCAAATGTTCCTAGATTAGTGATAAAAATGAAATGTCTTGGCCCAATTGAAGCTGCAACAGATATGTTAGTAGTTTCACAACCTCCTTTTCTTGGAAAAAATGATAAGATGCTGCACAAATAGATGATTAGTAGCCAAGAAAACCAAACTGTGAATGACAGAATTGAAAGCAACACACAGTTACCAAAGGCGATCCACTATTGATCAAAAGAGATCTAAATTCTACTAAAACTGAACTTTTACTTCTTAGAAGCGATGCAAAAAACCCAGATGCAAATTGTTATTGCTCAAAAGTGACCTGAATCTACCAGATGTGTGAAAATTCCCTGTTTCTGTAAAACTAGGGTTAGGGTTATGAAAAAAATTGATAATTAAAGATTGCAAACTCTAGAATGACAAATCCAGTGGATGAAATATGATTAGATAGACACCCTGCAACCAAAGATTGATCAATTGGAAACCCTAGAATGGCAAATTGATGAGATCTTGCAAAATCAAAGGTGTTGGCTTAATTAAAATGAAATCCCTAATTAAAATTGATAGGCAAACGATAGTATGATGATCAGGATCCTACAAAACAAAGATAAAACCCTTAATTTATCAATGAAAATTCAATATAAACACCCTGCAAAAAACAAATGTTAGCAAAAAGTCCCAATTTGCCAAAAGCGACTGATTTCAGCTTAAAAGTGATTCAAATTAGGCCAGACGCGACCACTGTTGGTTCAAAAGCGATGCAAAAAAGTTGAAAGCAACTAGTTTTTGGTCAGAAGCGACGTAGAGATGCCGAAGGTGAGTAGTTTTCAATCAAAAGTGACTGTAATTTGTCGTAAGCGCTTTGAAAATCTAAACTTCACAAAAACAACTTCAAAAAGTAAAGTTAATCAAGGACATGAGTCCCACCGGGAGTGCCAAAATGTGATAGGTAAAAATTAGGTTAATAAGATCAAGCATATAAATGAAAACCTAATCCTACCACCATCAAATAATTGAATCCAAGTGAAACTAAAAGCATACAATTCAAGAACAAGATCACGTAGATTTCTATGATTCCTTGTTTGTGATGTGGATTACTTCTCAATAATGAACAATTATGAAGATCAAAGCTGCCATGATGGATGGATAATAATAATGATATGCTCAATGGATGCTAAACTGCTCAATGTGTGGTGCAGGAGCACCAAGACATCTAGGATTTGGTTAGATTTTCAAGTAGTTTTGTTTGGTTTAATAAGGTCCTTGAGACCATTAAATGTTGTAATGAGGCTTGAAATCCATGCTTGTAAGGGACTATGTCCAAATGTCTAAAAGAATCTATTCTCTTGTTGTGAGTCCTAGGGAGGACAGTCATGTTGTAATAGGTAGTTTGCAATAGTCATTTATGTAAGCCTTTGTTGAGGCATATAGGACAGTCATTTAATTTTTCATGTTTGTAAGCCTTTAAAGGCATGTCAAGGGTTTGGAAGTATCTTAGAACCTTGTCCAAGGTTAACAAAAGGTTAGAAAGTATCGTCTAAACATAAAATGGTCAATGCAGTCCTAAAGAGGATAGTTATAAGACAATAACTAGTGGCTGCAGTTAGAATCAAGAAGAAACTCGATGGTTGGGGCAGTTTCATGGACCCCAACCACTCTCATTCAACTTCATGCAATGTAGGAGGTTTGCTATATACCTGCCATGGTTCATTTGTGAAAAGATATCCGGTGGATTTGACAGAAATAACTAAAAACTCATGTTTTCTGCCTTTTCCTGTGTTTTCTAAATTCTTATGCATTTTTTGAGCCCGTACTACTGTGCAATACGGCTCTGTCATGGAGTGTTGAGTACTTGGGAGTGAAGGTTGATGAGTTAACTATCTATCAAAACAAGTTTGGACTCTTGATGTTGAATGGAAAGAATGTTATGACTGTGGAACCTTAAACTGCTTTTGAACCTGCTGTTACAGTCAAAGAATTCACTATTTTCCTATGTTGTCCGTACCTGTACGGTTGAGTAGTGGTTGGTGTTTGTGATGGTTGGTTAGGGTGGAGAGTCACCTATCATTTGCAAGTGGTTTGGGCTTTTGACATTTATTTATATCTCTGTATTCCTCTTTTCTCTGCAAGTGGGTTTGAAAACCTAATTTAGGGCTTTTCTGAGTAGCCTGATGAGTTTCTCCTCATTCCGATGATCTTCTCTATTTCTTATCAATGGAATGGGTTGTAGGATAGCTAATGCTAGGGCTTGTGAGGAATGTGGAGGTAGGAGAATGGTGTAGGGTGAGTTGGGCATGTGAATGAACCTGCAGAACCATGGTTAAGAATTCAAAGAAGGACAGCAGCAACTAGGTATGTCTGATATGTTATTGCTTTGTCAATGGAGACATTAGGTGTTTGGTGTGTTATAGAGTTGGAATGTTGAGTAAGAGTGATTTTTGTTAATGGAGATCACCCCAAGGAGGGTACCATGACTGTCTCCTAAGAAATCAGAAATGTGTGACTGTCTTTGGTAGATAGTATTGAAGACTATTGTCCTGCAGACCCTGCATAGTGGGTTAGATGGAGTCTTGATTGGAGTTAGGCACCCTAAGATAAGTGTCTTGAAGTCTACTCCCTTTTATGTCATGAACATGTATGGTGTTAAAACCCTGCCTTATGTCTAGTTTGATCTCTGTCAGAAGAAAACAGTAATCTTGAGAGACCTTCCATTGAAGTTGTGAAACATGCTTCTGCTGTCCTAGATGCTCTGCATCAATGTGCTCAGGATGATAATGTAGATGCTATATGAAAATGATGGATGGTCATTATGGAATGAGAAGGGTGTTTATATAGACTTCAACCAAAATCAATCAATGGTAGAGATTTGGTGGCAATGTAAACGGTTGAGATGAATTGATAATCATAGGTGAAATGGATAGATGACAAGTGGAGGGAAGATAAGGCTCGTGTGATTGTGTACATAAAAAGTACTACATGTGAAAAATATTAAATGAAAGATGTAGTACCACACATGTTTCAAATAAAAGATGCACACATGTCAACTCATGATGAAAGATGAAGATAAATGATAAGAGAAATTAATTAAATAAATAAAATTTATTTAATTAATTGGAAAATGGGATTATGAAGGGATTTTAATTAAATAAATAAAATTTATTTAATTAAAATAGATAGAATAGAGATAATTAATAATTAAAGATTATTTAATTATAGCTTAGATAAAATAGAAGAAAATAGATAATGAATTAATTAAATAAATATAAATTTATTTAATTAATAGAATAAATAGATGATTTAGAGAGAATACAAAAATTGCTCAAGTGTGTTAGACAAATGCAGATGGTAAATAATGCAGGATTTTGATACTAATAAAAATTAAGTCAATTTTGGGTGTCTACAAGTAGAACAGTAGTCTCACTAAATTTGAGTCTTAGTTTCAAATACAACTGGGTAGCAAGGCCCTGAAATATAGGTATTTAATTAGTTTGTCGAGAACTCATGCAAAATCAAAGAGAGATAAAACTTCCAGCAGTTAACTAGGGTCTTCATTCGATTACTTAGGTGCTAATTGAGTAATATCTGGACCACCCCAATTACCACTGGAAGTGTTGATTGGCGGTGGTGCTAGAAATTTGCATTTCTATTAAGGAGGCTCTGGAGATGTATGCTTCTATCTGTAGCTCCAGAGATATGCTCATGACTTCAATCCATCTATAGAGATGATTCACTCCCTTATCTCAAAATCTCTTCAATCATATATTAGAAAATATTGGAGACGAGTGTGGTATCCTTATGTCAACTCCGGAGATTATTAGGACCACCTCCGGAGATGCTCAAAATTGTCTTTGCCCGAACACATGCACCTGTTGATTCAAAAAGAGAGGATTTCTGCATATTTTCATTAATTCAATACACATTAGTCCTTCAATCAAAAATCATGATTTTAAGTAATTCATTTCTCATTAATCATAATTAGAACAGTCTTGTTCATCTATTTTGGTGCAGTCGTCAGGATAATGGAATAAGAAGGAAGAAAAAGAGGGGTAAAAAGGTGTATTATCATGGGTGCAACCTAGCACTCATTAATTGTTCTACCAACTTCCTATAGAGGAAAACTAATGTGTTGTAGACATAAACAAAATTTAGGGGTAAACCTATCTGAACAGTCCACTCTATCATTGCATTCCTACATTGAATTATCGACCAAGGAGCATAATCTTATGATGATGCCTGCACTATTTATGCCTTCAAGACTCATTTCTATCCTAAAATAAATTATATAGACTTATTCTGATTAGCCTAGTCTGTTGAAGTTCACAAAAATGTAAGAACAACAAAAATAGTTTAAAATCCAGTTGCTACGGGTACCTTCAGCATAAGTTGAAGATAACTATATTCAACGAGGAATTACAGAATTAGATTCACAATGTTCATAATGATAAAAGAACTAACACTAACCTCTGGAAGACTTAAAATATGCAGTTGTTCATGAATCACAACTATTGGAAATAACAATCAAGATATTTCACTTGTCTCACAATGCAATTTATGAAATAATAGAAAAACAAATTTAACTAGGAATGCATAAATAAATAAGGAAATATATGAAGTGAGGGTTAGTACCTTGAGTGGCCATCTCAGGGAACTATCTCACTTAATCTAGAAACCAAATCTACTTTGGATTCTCATGCATTCTCATAACACAGAGTTGTATTCAATTCATATTAGAAATAGAATCTTCTTAGATTTTATTCAAATAAAAACATGTCTGGATAATTGATATTGAAAAATAGAGTAATGGATAAGTAACTGGAAAGTAAAAGCAACTAACTTAACAATAAACTCATCCCTCTATCTTATATAAAAGTGGGAGAGTTTTATACAACTACTAACTGATCCTCAATCAATCCAACCCTAGATACTAGGATACAGGTTTCATCATTGATTTACTATTCTAACTTATCAAAAGAAGAAAAGTCTTGTTCAAACAAGAACTCCCATGAAACAATTTCTATGAAAAGCCACTAATAGACTATGTTTAGAACAAGTCTTTTTCCCTGCATTTATTCCAATCCATGATGGTACAGATTCATCCTCCATCTGTCTTCACTTTTGGCTTTCAAACTGCACTTCACTTAATTCCCATGTCCTGCAACTTATTGCAATTGCTTTTTCCTTGATGCCACATCCTTGTTGCACATGGTTAATTCTCCAAACATATGTACACTTGAAATAGCTTTCATATTAAACTATAGAATTCTATCTATATTACATTCATACTGATAATTTAAGTCATTCACTTGATAATATAACCACCATATTCCATATTATCAACATAGGTTTAAAGTCTTTGAAAAGTATATAAGAAACAGCATATAGTAATGGTAATGTTTGTAAAGTATCTGTAGGATCATATGAAAAGGTCTTAAAAACATATAAAAATAGCATAAAAGGAAGTCAATAATCCAACCCATCATCTACCCCCAACTTAGACTTTTGCTTGTCCTCAAGCAAAATCAAGGAACTAAACATCTAGGGAAGAAGATTATAATGCAGAGTGATTTGTTTGAGGTCCATGAGTTCTCTAACTCCTTGTCCCTATTTGAGATAAAAACCATTGTAACAGGCAAGTTTCTCAATCCTGATTGATTCAGCACGCCTACACTCATTACTTCTTCCTCCTGCCCAGTTTGGTACTGGATAAAGAAGGATAGGAGGGTGATAAGTAATGGGTAGCCATGCCACTCCTTTTTGCTCTGAGATATGGATATACTTGCATAACCTCTCAAACATATTCATAAAGTTGTGGAAAGATTGGAGTTCCTTCTTTTGCAATTCTAGAATTAGACTATCCCACCTATTCTGCACATACCTCTAGCAGTTCTGAATGATAGACACTACTAATCTCTGTATCCTTCTATAATCCCTACGTCTCAAATCCATAATTTCCTTACCTAGATCCTTATGAGAAAGTAGTGTTAGCCATTGGGTTAGGATCACTTTAGGATTTAAGGATTCTTTCCTAATTTGCAGTGGCACTTGTTGATAACTGAGAGGGGGGGGGGGTGAATCAGTTATCCTAATTATTTCCTTTATTGAATTTTCCCTTAGTTGATGCAGCATAAAATCAAACATAAAACATTAACCATAAAACAAGAAACACATGACACAGTATTTTTGACGTGGAAACCCTGTTAAGGGAGAAAACCACGGGGTGATTAACCCAAAATTATTCTCTGTTAGAAGAATAGGAAATTACAAAGATGGCACTTGCCAATTAGGGCTCACTGCCCGAGCACACTGCTCACAAGAGGCCCACTGCCTACAAGAAGACACACTGTCTACAAAGTGATGAGAATCACAGTCTTGAACTGATTGGAAGCATCTGCATATGCTGGAGTTCAGTTCCGGTTAGGCTCAGTACACTGATCTGCTGCACTTCATCTTTCCTCTGTTCTTTATTCTGCTATCTTTCACATACCGGATCCTTTTTGCTACCTCTGCTCTTTATCTAGACTTATTCGCATATATCTCCACAACAACAACCCTTTCACAACTAAATCCATCCTCTATATATATCCGCACAAGTAATTTCATCACCTTTCTAGTCGGCATCCGGAACAGTCTAGTTTCTTATAAACTTTCATTCTGTCGGCTGAATCCTTCCTCACCAAGCAATGCGGATCAAGCATATACTTGTAGATATCATTAATCATGTCGGCCAAACATGATTCATGCCTTCACAACTTCTGTCATCAGCAGTAACCCATCCGGAAAGCAGTCTGATACTCTGCCAGTCAGTTCTTCCTCTGTTTTCACTGTCTCTCAGGAATCCGGTACTCAACCATTCATATCTTTTTCTTTGTTCATCACCGGAGGCTAAATCCTTGGAATATACCACTCAGGGTAGTCCTCTTGACTTTCCCAAATCCGCACTGCACCAAGACACTTCCTCTGAGAGATCCGGACCAATCTGTCGGACCTTGCCACATGCTCTGTTCTTCTTCACCGGACCACAACATTCTTTATTCTGACTTCCGGTAGAGACACATTATGACTTGCGGATATGTGGGATGACCTTTGTTGCCATCAATGACAACAACCATGAATCCATATAGTGTCTCTTGCCAACAATCTCCCCCTTTGGCATTGATGGCAACACTTAGTGAAAAATGACTAAGTGTTTTCACTATGCTCCCCCTTTGCTGATGCTCTGTCTTTATATACAATTTCCGGAACTCCCCCTTAGTTGGATTCCTCATTTTTCACTGCTCCTCACTCCCCCTTTGACATCAATGGCAAAGGGTAGGGTCCGCATATCAAAATTTTCAAAAATTTCTTATACTTAGCCGCATATTTACATACTCACATATATTGAAGAATGTCTGCAAAGGATGTCTGTAATTGAATCATTTCGGTAGCCCAACTTTGCTTCATTCTGTCCAAAATTGAAATGTGACCACTTAACAAAAATGCAAACGCTTCTGCCCGCTTGAGATCTGTCGGATCTTTTGTTTGGGCGGTGGTCCTAGCATCACTGATGGCCTCATGCATGGTTTCCAACTTAGGGATTATAATCCTTCTAAGTTCTCCCATCCGGTTGGTGATGTTCTTCCTTTCCTTCTCAAGATTCTTTATTTCGTTCAAGACTGCAATAGTCTGACATTCTTGATTTATTATAGAGGAAGAGAGAGGATCAAAACTTTGAGATAAGCTTTGTAGCTTATCCTGTTCCTCTTTTATTTTCTTGTCAAATGCTGCTGTTGCCTTTGACCAGGATATACAAAATTTATAGATATCACCGCCATCCTTAAGAGCATTCTCTAAGCTCTTTATTCCAATGCTTACAATCTTCCTATCTTTAGAAATTAATTCTAATATCTCTGAAAATCTCTTATCCAAAAATTCCTTCCGGACCTTTTCTTCAGCTGATTTTTCTAGAGAGTCAAAATGTGTATCAACACTGCTGACTAAGGTTTTTAGATTACCGGAAGAGGAGGCTGTTGGATCTATCTGGATTGATGGCATGATCTTTACAAGTATTCCAGAAGCAGCCTCTATCAACTCACAGTCTTCCATATGAGACTTCAGGAGCTTTTCATTTGCCTTGGCATTTGCAAATGAAGCTATCTTCATTGTTTGTACCGGAGAGAGAGAGTCAAAATCAAATGGACCTTTTAGAAGCTCCGGTTCATCAATCTCTAGAGTTTCTTTACTCAAAAATTGTTGAACAGTTTGTGCAGTGTCTCTTGCTGGAGACAGATGTTTCTTTTCTTTTGCAGTCTTAGAACTGTCAACCTCTTTGTCTTTCACCACTGCTTCCTTCTCCTGTAGTTGCTCTTCTTCTTTAGATCCGGAGACTGTAGGGGAAACCGGAGGAGCATGAGCCACTTCTTCTGGAGCAGAGGGTCCCAAGTCCTCAGCTGTTTCTGTACCTAAATCCTCTACAACCAGAAGATTGAACCTTTTGAAGGCCTTCCGGAGGATCTCTTCTGTTTCTTGGGCCACTTTGTCAGTCTCGCCAAGCATGAGTTGATTCATCCTGGCTTTGCTTCTGAACTCATCTTTGCAGTCTTTGAAGATAATGTTCATGGTCTTGGGATCAATTTGAGGATATAGCTGAATAGCTATCTGCTCCCGGATCTCAAGATCTTTAGCATGAGCATTATTCTTTCTCACTTCCATTTCCTTTTCTAGGCTTTTAGGAATAAGAGATATTATTTCAATGAAAGCCTTATTATATATGTTAAGATATTTTACTGTGGCCTCCTGCAGAGTCTTTTGGTCGGCCTCACTGAAGTCATCATATGATTCAGTCATTGGTTGAAGGTTTCCATCCACCGTGACCGACTTGATTATGCTCTCTAGTGACAGAGTGGGCTTTTCAACAGTTACCTCTGCCATTTCCTCCTTGTCTTGGCCTGTGGAGGGCTTACCGGATCCTTTCTTTTTCTGTTTCTTTACTTCTCTTACTCCCTCATCTGATTCTGTTTCCTCTTCATCCTTTTGGCTTCCATAAGCCCTTGTGGCTTTTGCCTTTGATCTCTTACCGGATGCCTGAACTTCCGGTTTTGAACTTTTGGTTGTGGAAGGTGCAGGTCTCTTTGATGATCTGGTCCGGGTGGGAGTTTCAACCGGAGCACTTTCTTTGCTTTTCTCTTCTTCCTCGGCCTTCCTCCTCTTTTCCCGGCTGGCATCAAGTGCCTCCTTTGAGATACCTAGGCCTTGAGCAATGTGCTCTACTTCTTTTCTTACCTTTCTTTTAATCTTAGGTTCCCTGAGTTCTACATGTATTTTTACACTCAGCTCCTCAAAGGTTCCAAACCTTTCTGCCTTAGGATCTTTGGGCTGACTTAGCATGTGTTGAACATGCAGCTCCACTATCTGTTCATCAACTTCATACCCCATGGGCATGATCCAGACAGTCCTTGGCTCCACTGCCTCCATTAGGCACTGATCAGTGTCAACCATAAAGCACACTGAGTCCTTGTATTTCTCAATGAGAGACTGGGGAATTCTCTCTCTTGCTTGCATCATGCTCTGAAAGTTTTTGAAGTATCCCCATAGAGCTGTATTTCTCGCTTTTGCATCCCCAAGTCCATGCAAATAGTCTCTTATCTGGACTGCAACAGGTTTGTCATTTTGCCATACCCATCCACTTGTTCCGGGTAGCTCATTCATGAAGTAGAAGAATAGACATACAATCAGAGTACCATACTTAAAGGAATTCTTCTTATCCTTCTTGATTTTCTGTATATTTTCCATTAATTGGCTTAGCAGTAGTTCGCAGAGATCATACTCTGCATTCTTTCTTAGCATCTCATAGGCAGTGTATACTGCAGTTCCGGATACAGAATTCTCCCTGCTGGAGTGGTAGATCTTGTATCCTATTATCATTGATGCATATTTGATATCCGGATCAGAGATGTCTTCAATGGTCATTGCCCTTTTGTCAAATTTTGATCCGGTGGCCTCAGTTACAATGTTGTTCTTGACAGATTTGAGGATAGGTACTCCTCCGGAAGAGTATAGGCCAGTTACTGCTCTAATTGCCTCTTTTGTGATCTTGCAGGGTCTATCTAGCCATAGAAAGTTGTCATGCATCCTGCTCAGTACATACCGGACCCATTCATCTTCTTCAAAACAGGGGAAATGAATAAATTGCTCAAATTGTTTCTTCTGAATATCCTTATACTCTGGTTTAAGCTCAAAAGCATTGTCAATCAGCTGCTTGTGATAGAGGTCTCTTAATTTGAATTCCCCAAATTCCTCAATGTTTGCATGTATGTAAACCCTAATGTGTTCGGTGTGTAAAACTCCGTGGGGAACACTAGAGAAGGCTCCTAGTGGGTCTACCTCCAATGATTTGTAGGGATGTTTCTTGAATGAGGGGCGAGGTCTATCAGAGATCTTAACTATGTTTGGAGTAGCCATTCTTCAAAGATTTGCAGTGAGGTAATGAAAAACGGAGAATACCTTATGCGCCTTCGGTTTGCACGGAGTGGTTGGATTGATTTCTTTATGCAATAGCTTCGGCAGGAGATCCTTGGTGCTTGATGAACCTTGTTGCAGAGCTCCACTTTTCGCTTCTTCTCGAGTGCAGAATGAGCAAATGACCTTTGAGAAATCCCTTAAATTGCTCCGCGAACCCTAATATCTGTCTGCAATAAATGCTTCACCTACATCATTCCGGTTTGCCTTGTCTGGATAGTTTGGAGTATCCCGGATTGGTTCTGATCTGAGGATATCATCCGGATCTTTCAATCATGAATAAATCGAGGTAACATATTACAAGAGCATCCCAAACACTCTGTCCAATCCGCAGAACAAGATAGTGCATTTCCGGATCTTTCCGGACCTTTTTGTAATCCTCTATCATACCGGAGCATCTCGCTGAACAGGTCTTATTTGATCGATCACAGCTTCTTCATAACTCCATGCGGACCTCTGAAAACTTGACTGAAGTATCTCAAGACTCATATCTACAAACCCTTTGATCCGCATCTGGTGCCACATCCGGCACCACTTGTTTGGCTGGGGGAACAAGATTTTCTTTGAGTCTCCCCCTGAGCCTGAGCTCACTTTTTAATTTCCGGAAGAAATATCAGCACCAGAGTCTGGTGCGGATCCAACCTCTACATTCTCTGAACTTTTCTTCACCCAAATCTTGCTCATCTGATTCCTAACCTCATCCGCATTCATCTTTTGTTTACCCTTGTCTTGATTCTGATTATACACCGGACCTCTTTTGTCCTGATTCTTGTTTCTACAAACTTTAGCATTATGACCGGACCTATTGCAGATTTGGCAAATAACATTTCTTTGCATATTTGACTGATATCCTTTTGATCTGCATTGATTAGCCATATGACCTACTCTATTGCATGTGAAGCATCTACCTTTGAATGATTTGTTTACTTGCATTCTTCTGCATTCATGGGATTTGTGTCCATACCTTTTGCAGTTGAAGCACTGTCCGGAGAAGGATGAATTAATCTGATTCATTCTCATTCTGCACTGATTAGCTTTGTGACCAAAGTGGTTGCAGCTGTGGCAGTATCCATTGAAGGATGGATATCTTTGAGCATTTGGCTGTCTTACCGGAGGTCTTCTAGGCCTGCTTCTTGGATTTTCTGATCCAAGATTCTTCTGACCGGATCCAGAGCTTTCTCCTTTCTCATATCCCAAACCATACTTGTCATCTGTCCTCTTTTGACTTCCAAGAAGAACTTCAAGTTGAGCAGAACTTATCTTGAATTTCTCTTTATATTCATTTGCTGTTTGAAGGTCTCTTTTGAGAGAGGCAATTTGATCCTCAAGTTTTCCTTCATTATCTTTGGCATCTTCAAGATCAGATTCAAGATGTCTGATAATCCTGTCCATCTGGTGGCATTCTTCTGATTTTTCTTTAAGAGATTGTCTTAGATTGTCTTCAGCCTTTCTTTTTTCTTCAATCTCTTGAGTAAACTTTATAGTTCCTGATTCCATTTCATGTCTTAACATAATGACTTCTTTTGATAACTTTTCACATAACTTGGTTTGCTCAGTCAATTCTTCATTTGTATTGCTTTCTTCACTTTGTCTTGCCAACTGTTGAAGCAGCTCCTTTCTCTTTTTCATAGAGAGACTTAATTTGTCTTTTAATTCTCTCATGAATTCATCAGCCTGTTTGAGTCTTTCCTTTAATTCACTGACTTCAGAATTCGACTATTCAAGATCCTCAAGAGCAGTCTTGAGTTGCTCCCTTAAACCATATGCATCCATTTGAAATCCCAGATCTTCCTCAAGCTGTTAGGCTCTATTAGGAGGAACTTAGCTCTGATACCAATTGTTGATAACTGAGAGGGGGGGGGGGTGAATCAGTTATCCTAATTATTTCCTTTATTGAATTTTCCCTTAGTTGATGCAGCATAAAATCAAACATAAAACATTAACCATAAAACAAGAAACACATGACACAGTATTTTTGACGTGGAAACCCTGTTAAGGGAGAAAACCACGGGGTGATTAACCCAAAATTATTCTCTGTTAGAAGAATAGGAAATTACAAAGATGGCACTTGCCAATTAGGGCTCACTGCCCGAGCACACTGCTCACAAGAGGCCCACTGCCTACAAGAAGACACACTGTCTACAAAGTGATGAGAATCACAGTCTTGAACTGATTGGAAGCATCTGCATATGCTGGAGTTCAGTTCCGGTTAGGCTCAGTACACTGATCTGCTGCACTTCATCTTTCCTCTGTTCTTTATTCTGCTATCTTTCACATACCGGATCCTTTTTGCTACCTCTGCTCTTTATCTAGACTTATTCGCATATATCTCCACAACAACAACCCTTTCACAACTAAATCCATCCTCTATATATATCCGCACAAGTAATTTCATCACCTTTCTAGTCGGCATCCGGAACAGTCTAGTTTCTTATAAACTTTCATTCTGTCGGCTGAATCCTTCCTCACCAAGCAATGCGGATCAAGCATATACTTGTAGATATCATTAATCATGTCGGCCAAACATGATTCATGCCTTCACAACTTCTGTCATCAGCAGTAACCCATCCGGAAAGCAGTCTGATACTCTGCCAGTCAGTTCTTCCTCTGTTTTCACTATCTCTCAGGAATCCGGTACTCAACCATTCATATCTTTTTCTTTGTTCATCACCAGAGGCTAAATCCTTGGAATATACCACTCAGGGTAGTCCTCTTGACTTTCCCAAATCCGCACTGCACCAAGACACTTCCTCTGAGAGATCCGGACCAATCTGTCGGACCTTGCCACATGCTCTGTTCTTCTTCACCGGACCACAACATTCTTTATTCTGACTTCCGGTAGAGACACATTATGACTTGCGGATATGTGGGATGACCTTTGTTGCCATCAATGACAACAACCATGAATCCATATAGTGTCTCTTGCCAACAGCACTTTCTTTTCCTATTCCTCATACTGATCCATCAGTTCTCCTCTAAGTTGCTCATTTGTGAAGTATAACATCAGTGCCTTGATCTGTAGATCCCCAACATAGATGGAAGGGTTCCATTATGTGTCCTCCTCCATGAGGTAGTTATGCAGATAGTATTCACACAACTGATCTTGTTCTTCTAAACTGACCTTTTTAAAATGATTGCAAAAAATGTACCTTGAATGCAAGTCTGGTTGATTATTAATGAATCTGTTGAAATGGAAACTAAGAAACTTTTCCTTTAAAAATAATGCATAAACTCTTGATGGAGGTCTGCCTCCAATGATTTTCATAGCTCTATCATTGACCTCTATCAAACGATTCTCCAACCTTTTGATTACCAAATCCTTTTCCTCAACTGATGCATTAAGACTGTGTTTCTCTTTTTCCCAATTCTCCTTTTCCTGCTTGGTTTTATGATTCGGTTTCATTAATTCAAAGCCTAGAGACAAAGTGGTATGGTACCCTGGGGTTTTTGTCACAGGAGGTTGGAGAGTGAGTACTTCATCCTCTTCAATTTTTGTTTTACTTTCAGCTAGTTGTGCTAATAAATCTAAATTGGAACCATGGCCATAAGTCTAAATTTTCTCTTCCAAATCTTGAATCCTTTTCTCTTTTTCTTTATCTTTCTCCTCATACCCCTTTACCTGCTCTTCTAACTATCTTATTCTATCCAAAGCTTCTTGAAGTTCCTTTCTAATATTTTTGTCCTCCAATAATTCTTTTCTTTTTCAAAATTTAGATTTTCATCATCACCTTCTCCAAGAACATCAAAAATCTCTTGAGCAGAATTATTAGGTACAAACTTACCCATTTTCCTTATAGTAAACAAATGCTCTGACTCAGAATCAGAAAGAAACATACCTTTTTTTCCTGGCAGACATGTTGACATTATCGTAGGTGTCAGTAGAGACATCCTCAGGAGTAATTTCTCCCCTATCTGAATCTAAATTCAGTGGAATTGGATCACTGTTCTATTGGCCTTTATCTTTTTCCTCTAATTTATGTTCCTCAACAATTTTTCCTTGGCACTTTGCCTCTTTAGCCTACCTAAGCATCTAGGAGTGACAGTCTCCTAATTATCTTCCTTTTTCCTCCTCTTCTTGTCCCTCTTCTTCCTCTTTTTCTCTGTATTTTCTTCTTTCATTGTGCTCTTAGGCTTCTTCACACCCTTGCTATTCTTCTTTTCTTTACCAGATGCTAAAGGAGTGCTTCTTTTAGCTTTAGGGGTGGATGATGAGGGTTCTTATGCTGCTACAAGCCTAAATTCTAGAGGATTTTCATCTTGTGGCTCTTCATGCCCAGCTTCATATGGAGGCTCAGGTTCATATGGAGGTTCATCTTCTGGTTTAGGTGCCTCTAATAGTGTTGAAATATCCACACATTGCTTAAAAGCTTCCCACTCAACCTGTGGGTACTGAATTCTCAAACTTCTCTTTATTAACAAGGCTATTAAACAATGATGGGATAGAGTGGTGTCTGTCTGTTGTTTCTAGTATTCTGAAGACATTCTTTTCAACATACTATATAGAAAATTTGGAACATTGACCATTTTTTTATGCCATAGATGATTGATCAATTTGAGATGTACAGTATATAACATGTTATATAGACCATCACAGGTAATATATTTGATGATGTATAAGGCACATTTCCCCCAAAAGAAGGGAAGAGATAATCGGTTCGTACCTTGTGTGGTGAATTCCAAGTGTTCACCTCTCTCATAGAATTCCTCCCTCACCGCGGCTGCATCAGCTCTAGCTGGGTGCTCGGACCCTGTTCGTGGCAACCCTGTGACCTAAGCAATAGCTATTTCAGAAGCATCTACAGTCAATCCTTTCACCATTGCTTCATCATACTGTAATGTGAATGCAAATTCCTTCACCATCTCATCATCATATTCTGTCAGTTTAAGAAAGTAATCTAACAAACCCACTCTTGTAAAGAGTGGAAGAACCATTACATCTTCTAGTATTTCTTTATGTGCAGAGGGTTCTCTTCTAATTACATCCCCTGCCATGATTTTTGTAAATTGTAATCTCTTCAATGTCAATTTTTGCTGAACAATGTCAATATCTGCTACTTCAACTCACCACCCCAAAAAGATGATTTTTGCTGCTTCAATTCACCACCCAAAAAGAACCAAATTACAATTTCTACCTCTCCTTTCTTCTCCACTATAACTTCCTTAGGGTAATAGGTTCACTCATTGGTAGAACAGGGTAAGTTCATGGCATAGGAGTTTTTTTTCTCTGGTTTTTCATGAAAGGCAAAAGATGGTGAATGGCAAATATCAAAAAATAAACCCCTCCTCCCAACTTAAGTTTGAAGTGACCTCACTTCACATGTGAGTTGATACGGAATGAGGAGCATTGATTAAATGGAATGGTGGACAATATTCTCACATGCACGAAATAAACTACAAGTAATTATAAATATAAAAAGAAAGCTAGTTTTAATTATTGAAAGTTATCGAATGTACATATAGAATAGAAAGAAAGAATTAACACACCTTGGAATTTGTGAACATATACTAACGATGTAATGTGATATGTATGCGGTGAACAGTTAGGTGGCGGGTACAGTGGTAGAGAGATGATGTGATGGTGCATAAAGGTGAAGAAAAATGAATAACTCATGAATGTGAGTTGACACATTGGGCAATGTAGTGGAGGTATTTTGAAATGAATGCGGACATGTGGAATGGGTGGGAAACATTAGGTATTGTTCACCAAACTTTCAAAGAAAGATGCATACAGGAGTTGCTATTGGTGCCACCAGCACAGGTCCTGATTGTGTAATTATAGATGCAATATATCAGGTCACAGTTGAGTCAGGTCCCTATATGAGAGTGGTAAATAGGTCTCAATGGAAGTAATTGTAGTAACCATGGATATTGTCTCGTGTGTGCATGTGATTTTAAAGCAAAGAAAATTAAGTTTCAGTGACAAGCGTTGAGTATTGCAACTCAACCTCCACATCATTAGACAGTGTTGGTGGATCAACATCGGAAGGTGTATTAGTTGGTGTTACAGCATCTTCACTAGGAGTGTCAGGAGTACTATACTAAGCAGCTAGAGAAACAAGAAAATCATCCTTCTGATATGGCTTTTTATACAGTTTTAGCCTGTGCCCATTTACTAGCAGTGAAAACTAAACTTCATCAATGGTCTGCAATTGAACTGCACCATTAGGAAAGACTTGTTTAATCCCATATGGGCCTAACCAATGGGACTAAAGCTTGTCCTTGAAGTCCATGTATCTTGAATCATAGAGGAGTGCCCAGTCACCAACAGTGAATTCTTTAGTCTTGATGTACTTGTCATGTCATTTGGCTCTTTGTTTTTGTATGACCTCTGTGTGATGGATGGCCTCCAATCAGATTTCATCCACAGCATTCAAATGTTGTAGCCTATCCTATTGAGTTGTTGTCAAATCCATCCCTAGTTCCACTATTTTCCTCAGAATTTTGTGTTCAAATTTTATAGGCAGGACTGTTGTCTTGCCATAGACCAATTCATAAGGTGTAAACCCTATAGTTGTCTTCCAAGTAGTCCTATATGCCCAAACAACTTTTGGGAGCCTAGAAACCCAATCTCTTCCGTGAAGCTATACTGTCTTTATCAAGATGTTCTCAATTTCTCTATTTGTGACTTCCACTTGACCATTAGCCTGAGGATGGTAGGGAGTGGATTTCTTATGTCTGATCTGATATTCCTCTACCAGTTTGGTGATTAAAGCATATGTAAATTGTGTTCCTTGATCAGTTACTGTCTCCCTTGGCACACCATATCTAGTGAATATGTCCTCATACAAGCATTTTGCCACATTTCCATCTCTAGCAAATTGTAAGGCTTTAACTTCAACCCATTTAGTTAAGTAATCAGTACATACCAGGATATACTCCTTGTTGTTAGATGTAGGAGATATAGGACCCACAAAATCCAATCCCCACTTATCAAAAGGGGCCAATGAGATTTGTGGTTGCAAAGGCATCTCATCACTTCTTATAGGCCTCCCCATTCTCTGACATCTATCATAGCTTCTAGTATACTTGATAGCATCTTTATGAAGTGTTGGCCAGTGATATCATGTTGTCAGTATTTTGAAGGTTGTCCTTTTGGCTGCAAAATGTCCCCCACAAGGTTCATCATGACAGGTCTTCATTATATCAAACACTTCATCCTCTCTAATACATCTCATAATATTATCTGGGCCAGTGTAAAATAGGAATCCATAAATCCAAGAGTAGGAGAAACATTTGTGAACTAGCTGCCTCTTCTCCCTTGGAGAGAAGTAACCTGGAATCTGCCATGTAACCAAATAATTGGCTATATCTGCATACCATGGAGTGTGTATAGTTAGAGCAAATAGATGCTCATCCGAAAAAGAATCATCAACCACTCCTTCTGAGGACTGTGTAGGCAATCTAGACAGAAAATCAGCAACTACATTAGCCTTGCCTAGTTTGTCAACAATTGTTATATCAAATTCTTGTAACAACAATAACCATCTTACAAGTCTTCCACCCACTATTGGTTTATTCATCAAATATCTAATTGCAGCATGATCTATGTGTATGAATACTTGATAACCAGTAATGTAGTGTCTAAATTTGTTTATGACATAAACAACTGCTAACATCTCTTTTTTTGTCAAAGTGTAGTTTAACTCATCTCCCTGCAGATTTTTGTTGGCATAGTATATTGCATATTCCTTAGTTCCTTCTTGTTGGCCTAGAACTACTCCAATGGCAAAGTCTGATGCATTTGTATGGATGTGAAAAGGTAGTGTCCAATTTGGACCTCTGAGAACAGGGGCTTGTGTCAATGATATTTTTATCTTTTCAAAAGAAGTCTGACAATCTGGTGTCCATTCAAATTCACTATCTTTGGTCACTAGAGTAAACAGAGGTGCAACAATCTTGCTAAAATCCTGAATGAACCTCCTGTAATATCCTGCATGTCTCAGGAAGCTCCTTACATCCTTCTATTTCTATGGAATAGGTAGGGTAGAAATAACTTCAATCTTCTTTGGGTCAACTTGTATGCCTGTACTTGAGATAAAATGTCCCAGAACTATTCCTTGTGTCATCATTAGAAAACACTTTCATTACTCAAAGAGAGGTTGTGCTCTGTGCATGTCTTCAACACTTTCTCCAAATTGTGTAAAGTTTCATCATATGTGTCACCATATGTGGTGAAGTCATCCATATAAATCTCCATGCTGTCATGGGCAAAATCAGAGAAAATATTGAGGACTACTCTTTAAAATGTAGCTAGAGCATTACACAGACCAAAGGGTAAGACAAAATATGCATATGTCCCCCAAGGGCAAGTAAACGTTGTCTTATCCTAATCCTCTAGAGCAATCTTAATCTGGTTATAGCCACTAAAGCCATCAAGAAAGGAAAAATATGTCTTGCCTGCCCAAGAGTCAAGAACTTGGTCAATAAATGGCAATGGAAAGTGATCCTTCCTGATAGCAGTATTGAGTTCTCTGTAATCAACACAAACTCTCCATTTGCCACCTTTCTTGGGCACTATGACCAATGGTGAAACCCATTCATTATCTGAAATGGGGTATATAAACCCTATGTCTAGAAGCTTTTGAAGCTCAGCTTTCACAATCTCTCTAAGGGCAGGGTTCATGCGCCTTTGTTGCTACCTAATGGGTCTATAGCCATCATCAATATGTATTTTGTGCATGCATAAGACAGGATCAATGCCTTTCATGTCACTATAATCCCAAGCGAATGATGATGAGTGTGTATGCAATATTTCATGCAGGGATTACTGTTGTTCATCAGTCAATGCATTGTTAATATTCAACATCTTACTTGGCTTGATTTGTAATTGTTTGGATAGTTCTTGCACAGAAGACAAATCAAGGCCAGGTAATACGGGTAAGCATTGCTGGGGTAATAAAGCATGAAATATTTGGGATACCTCTTCTAAGGAACTGCTGGGTATTATGCTACTCAAAGGGTCTTGTAAGCAGGATAGGTAGTCTTGTTGTATAATGTAAGCAAGTAATTCATCTTCATCTGGAATATCCAATAAGGGGTTGCGTTCAATAGTCATCAGGGTTTACAGGGAATAGGTGTCCTCATCTTCCAGGATAGGCCAAATGGTTTGCTCAAGCTCATGGCATGGCTGGGTTGGTGGATATAAAACCAATTTCTTGGTCACAGTCTCATTAGATATGATCATGTTACCAGACCTACAACCTATAAATGCATCAGCAATGGCAAGCCATGGTCTACCTAGTAAAAGAAGATAACCAACAAGAGTAACCTTTGGCTGCAAGACTATAAAATTAGTAGGGTATTCCTAAGAATCTAATGTAATGACCAAATCTTCTATGACTCCTTCAGGTTTGACTGAAGACCTATCAGCTAATTGTAAGACTGTTTGATTAGGCTTAAGGTTGTTCAATTGGAGTGTCTGCATTGTCTCCTTAGTCATGACATTAATTGCATCACCTAAATCTATCAGAGTATTCTTAATCAGAGTCCCATTGATCTTGACATCCACCACTAGACTACCCGGATCTGTATATTTGGGAATAGTTATATTAGCCAACATGGATTGTCTGAGGGTCTATTCTCTTCCTTCCTAGCTTCTTTATGTAAAGATCAATAATAGTCTTAGTGTAGATAGGAATATCCTTGATGGCTTGGATTAAGGGAATCTTGATGCTTATATCTTTTAGCTGGCTAAGAAGGACAGTATTAGTTTGGGCTGTTTGTTTTTGTATGGCCAAGCACTCAGGGAAAGGAGGAGGCTTTTGATGTAAGGTATTTTGGGCATCTCGGGTTGATTCAGGTTCCAAAGGTGGTTTATCTAAGGCTTCTTCGATGGGTTCTTCATCTTCAAGTTCTGTGATTTGGGGAGATGAAGGCCCTGCAAGTTGCTTCCCTAATCTAAGATGAACATTACTCACTTTCACCCCATAGGTGGGATATTGCATTACCTCGTTAGTATAAGCCTGCTGAACAAGCTTGTTGTTAGGGTTAGGTGCAATTTGGGTGGGAATTTGGGTAGTTCTAGGAGGTGGATTTTGGGGTGTTGATGGTGGCATTATGGCTGGCTATTGTGGCCGAGATGGAATTATTGGTTGCTAAAAAAGTGTATTTTGTTGCCATTGTTGGCCCTTGTTCCATTGAGGCTACCATTGTTGTTGTTGAGTAGGCCCCTGGGGTTATAGTTGGGACCTTAGAAATTTTTGAGGCCATGGATTTGGTTGTTGTTGGTTCCAACTAGTTTGTGGAGTAGGCCATTGTGGGTTTCGCCATGCATTTGGATCACCAGGCCACTGTTGAATATTCCAAGCACAGAAATTTTGGTTTGCAGTAGGACAGGGGGAATTAAAATTAAGTGGATCAGAGGGAATACCTTGTCTTTGCTACCAAGGTCTCCTTTGAGCTATGAAAAATAGTTATCCATCATCTCCTTCAAATGGCTGTAATTCTGGTCTTTCAATCTTTTCTTGTTGGATACTGGCCACCCTCTTGCATTTACAATTGGCCTTCCTCTATCTATAGCTGGGGCAGTATTTAGTAAGCATTGCATTTGCTTCTTCCTATTTCTTCTTGATGTGAAGAGTGTCTAGTTGTGTAGCCATATGGATAATAATGTCCTCTTTCATGTTGGTCAGCAAGTTACTAATCTCCACTCTTGAAACCCTGTTGATTGCCTTACCTGTGATGGCTGCTCTTTCTCCCCTTGGTTTTCTGGAAAAGGTTCTAGAATAATTTCTGCAATCTCTGCAAACATCCTCAAAGGGAAGTTGACATATATCCCATGTTCCAATGAGATTGAGGCCATCCATGCAGTCATCATTAACCCCCCTCAAAAAGACTAACTTCAGTGATTCTTCAGACAATCTATTTTGAGGGTTTTTCTTCAAGATAAACTGGAATCTTTCAACATAGTCTTCCATTGGCTCATCCTCTTTCTGTGACATCCTGAAGATGTCATCTCTCCTCCTATCATGTCCTCTGTAGTAGTCTTTATATTTTTCCAAGAACTTTATCTTCATGGTATCCCAATCTTGAATGACACCTTTCCCCAACCCCATAAACCATCTTAAAGAAGCATCTTTTAGTGTGGCAGGAAACAACTTGAGTATGTAAGGATCAGTGGTGTAGTCATAACTCCTACACAAGACATCAAATTCGAACAAGAAAGTGTCAGGATCTTCAGTCACCAAGCCATAGAAATCAGGCAATACAAAAGGTGGTATATTTTTTAGAGTAGCAGCCCGTGCTTGGTCTAGGATAGGGAATTCAAGTGTTGCTTGTCCTAGAGGATTCTCTACTATAGCATCTACCATGGTTCTAAAAGTCACTTCTGTAGCTATGGAGGAAGCTGATGGAGATGTAGAAGGTGTTGATGAATATGTAAGAGGAAACTCTTCTTCAGCACTTTCTACTATCTAATTGATAAAGTTAGTTGTGTCCTCATTATCCTAAGAAGTTGAAGGGAGGAATCTTCCTTGGTAATCTCTCTGCCTTCACATACAGTGGTTTTAGCTTGATATTTCAACAGTTCTGTACAATGTTAGTATGATGTGTGGTGTTTCCTGAAAAGTAAATTTATTAATTCTAATGCTCAAATCAAAATTTAAACTATGAAAGCATATAAAACTAATGAGACTATGAAGGTAGCACCATCCCCAGCAACGACGCCAAAAATGTAGAGGAAAACTAATGCATTGTAGATTTAAACAAAATTCAGGGGTAAATCTATCTTAATAGTCCACTCTATCATTGCATTCCTACATTGAATTATTGACCAAGGAGAATAATCTTATGATGATGCCTGCACTATATATGCCATCAAGACTCATTTCTATCCTAAACTAACTTATATAGACTTATTCTAATTAGCCTAGTCTACTGAAGTTCATAGAAATGTAAGAACAACAAAAATAGTTTAAAATCCAGTTGCTACGGGTACCTTCAGCATAATATGAAGATAGCTATATTCAAGAAAGGAATTACAGAATTAACTCAAAATGTTCATAATGATAAAAGAACTAACACTAACCTTCAGAGGACTTAAAATAAGCATTTGTTCATGAATCACAACTACTAGAAATAGCAATCAAGATATTTCACTTGTCTCACAATGTAATTTATGAAATAATAGAAAAATAATTTTAACTAGGAATGCATAAATAAATAAGGAAATATATGAAGTGAGGGTTAGTACCTTGAGTACCCAACTCAGGGAACTGTCTCACTTAATCTGGAAACCAAATCTACTTTAGATTCTCATGCATTCTCATAACACGGAGTTGTATTCAATTCATATCAGAAACATAATCTTCTCAGATTTTATTCAAATCAAAACATGTCTGGATAATTGATATTGAAAAATAGAGTAATGGCTAAGTAACTGGAAAGTAAAATCAACTAACTTAACAACGAAATCATCCCTCTATGTTATATAAAAGCGGGAGAGTTTTATGCAACTACTAGCTAATCCTCAATCAATCCAACCCTAGATACTAGGATACGGGTCTCATGATTGATTTATTATTCTAACTGATCAAAAGAAGAAAAGTCATGTTCAAACAAGAACTCTCATGAAACAGTTTCTATGAAAAACCACTCATAGACTGTGTTTAGAACAAGTCTTCTTCCCTACATTTATTCCAATCCATGATGGTACAGATTCAGCCTCCATCTGTCTTCACTTTCAGTATTCAAACTGCACTTCACTTAATTCCCCTGTCCTGCAACTCACTGCAATTGCTTTTTCCTTGATGCCACGTCCTTGCTGCATAGGGTTAATTCTCCAAACATATGCACACAAAATATCTTTCATATTAAACTATAGAATTTTATTTATATTACATGCATACTTATAATTTAAGTCATTCACTTGATAATATAACCACCATATTCCATATTATCAACATAGGTTTAAAGTCTTTGAAAAGTATATGAGAAACAACATATAGTAATGGTAATGTTTGTAAAGTATCTGCAGGATCATATGAAAAGGTCTTAAAAACATATAAAAATAGCATAAAAGGAAGTCAATCATCCAACCCATCACTTCCTAAATTGTTCTATTCTTTCTTTCAACTACTCCATTTTTTAGAGGAGTTCTCAGGGTAGATAATTGTCTCTTTATCCCATGTTCTTCACAAAAAGCATTAAATTCATTTGAAGTAAACTCACCACCTCTATCAGACCTCAGACACTTGATTCTCAAATCCATTTCATTTTCAACCATTGCTTTAAATGCCTTGAACTTGTCTAGGGCTTCTGATTTTTCTCTAAGAAAAGTAACTCAAGTCATTCTAGAATAATCATCAATAAGTAGCATGAAGTACCTGTCACCTTGTAGGCTTCTTATTCTTGTAGGACCACATAAGTCTGTACGCATCACCTCCAATAGACCAGTAGATGTTTGATCCTTGCTTTTGAAACTTGTCTTTGTTTGCTTCCCAAATTGACATTCTTTGCAAAAGGCATTAGCAGGCTTCACAATCTTAGGTAGGTCTGTTACAGCTTGAGCTCAGCTTATTCTTGTTAGGAAAAGTGTCTCAACCTTGCAACGACGAAAGGTTACTATTCTTCCTAGTTTTGGTCTTTTTGAATACCCTTTATGGTGAAGAATGATCTAGAACTTTTAAAGTTTCTAAAAGGGCTAAAAATGGCAGGACTTACTATTTTTAGTAAGTTTACATTTGACCTCGGATTGACCTAAAATTTTCCCAGAAGGGCAGAACAGCTAAGTAAACATCTTGGGTGAGTTTTGACTCAAGATCAGATCTGGATTGTGAGATATTAAAGTTTCTATTTTTGAAATTGCCGAAAAAGTTTTAAACTCAATTAATAGAATCAAAACTTCTCTAAACATACCTAAAATTGTTATAACCGGCATACCAGGTTATAGGGTGATAGATCTCTTCACGATCTTTTTGACACATCAAATGGTTCGTCAATCAGACACCTAGATCAAAAGTTATGGCCTTCGAAAGTTGGACCTTCTATTTTGGGAAATGAAAAAAAAACATGTTGGACACATAAAAGAGTTGTAAAGGGGAGAGTTACACGTGTTGGTGTGTGGTTTGGCACAACACAAGGCATCTTTGATTGGAGATAATTTGTGCTCCACTTTTTGGTGGTTTTGGCTCATGGTTTTGTAATTACCATTGGCGGTCTACTGTATTGTATCTCCTATATATCAGGAACTTGAGATGGAGGTTGCATGTAAGAATTTATAGATGTCGAATTACCTCCTGGATCTTTGGTTGGATATACTCCTATAAAATCTTGCTCTACAAGTATATTGTAATCTTCATGATTCCTGAATAATATATTGGGCGGCTTTGGAGTGTGGGGTTTTTTACCTGAAAGGGTTTTCCCCATGTATATCTTGTGTTGTGAGTTTTGTGTTTGCATTTGGAATTTTTTATTATCTTTCTGTTAATGTGCATCTTAATCTATAACTGTAAAAGAAAAAAATTGCATAAATTTTTCCTCATTAGATCAGTGTAGGAAGCATTTTCTGCATACCTTGCTTCCTTTCAGTTGGTATCAGAGCTTGATCATCTTTGGTTCTAGTTGTTGGGTAGAGGGTTTTTGAGTTTATCTTCATTTGAGTGGGAGCTTGTGCAGAGGATTTTGAAATCTTTGTTGTAGGTAAGAGATGGTGAGCACATCTGGGAGGTTTGAGATAGAGAAGCTCAATGGTAGTAATTTTGAGTTGTGGAAACTCAAAATGGAGGACATGCTTGTAGATTGGGATTTATGGGAAGTCGTATATGGTACAAAACGAATGACAATGTCTTAAGAAGACTCAGATCTCAAAGATCGAAAAGCTCAGGGTTTGATAAGACTCTATTAGGTTGATTTAGTGCTCCTGAATATCCATGAAGAGAAGACTACAAAGGAACTTTGGAAGAAGCTTGGAGATGTTTATCGGGCTAAATCTCTGGTGAAAAAGTTATTCCTATGAAAGAAATTGTATTCTCTAAGGATGGAAGATGCAAGATCTATCGCTGATCACCTGAATACATTCACTATGCTTGTTGCCAATTAACTTCTATTGGTGTTAATATGGAGGAGGAGGATTGATGTATGACATTACTATGTTCCTTACCAAATTCATGGGACCACCTTGTTATGGCCATTGGGAATAGCACTACCACCTTCAAGATGGATGAAGTGGTTTCTTCGTTGTTGTCTGAAGAGATGTGGAGAAAGTCTTCTGAATCGGCTAAGGAGGCTCTTGCGATTCGTGGTAGATCTAAACAGAAGGGAAAGAAAAAAGATAAGAAAAAGGAAGATCCAAATCTTGTGGGAGATCTAAGTCTCCCAGAAAGTCCAAGGCCTTGTGTTAGAACTACAGAAAACCTGGTCACTTCTACAAGGACTGCAAGGAGGAGAAAAAGGAAAAGAAGAAGAATTATGATTCAAATTCTGACAAGTCCTCTCAGGATGAAAGAGAAGCATTTGTCACTACCTTGGCAACACATGCATCTAAGGATCTGTGGCTTATTGACTCTAGTGCATCTTTTCACATGACCTCGCATTAGGGCTAGTTTTCAAAGTATGAAGAATACGATGGTGGAAAGGTGTATTTGGGTGATGATTCTCACCTGGATATTGTTGGTCATGGAAGAGTCTTGATTCGATTCCTTGATGGGCGAGTTAAGGGAATCAATGGTGTTTTGTATATCCCTAGTTGGACATGGAACCTTTTTTCTATAAGTAAATTGAATGATGTGGGTGTGCAGGTTGTTTTCTGGAATGGAGGATGCAAGATGACTAGAGCATCTATGGTGTTGGCTAAGGGTGTTCAAATTGGCACTTTGTTTCAGCTTGATGCATGCATAGTTCAGTGCAATAGTGCCTCTATTTCGAAGAAGAGAGCTTCAAAGTCTTCATCCTCACCATTGGAACCAGCAGCGAAGAAGACGGTTGCATCTACTTCCAATGGTCATGCTTTCTAAGTACCTAAGGGTGCTAATTCTATGGAGATGAAACTTCCAGCTGAGAAGACAATGTTATGGCATCAAAGGCTTGGTCACATTGGTGAAAAGGGTTTGAGGACCCTAAAGAATAAAAATCTTGTTGAGGGTATGAATGATTGTAACCTTGAGTTTGATTTCTATGAACATTGCATTTATGGAAAATAAAACCATGTTCAGTTTTATTCCAGTTCTCACAAATCTTCTGAAGTGTTGGACTTGATTCATTCTGATGTGTTTGGTCCTATTAATGTTCCTTCGATTTAAAATTTTGTTTACTTTGTTTCATTCATTGACGACTATAGTAGAAGGACATGGGTGTATTTCCTTAGAAGTAAATCTAACATCTTTAATAGATTCAAAGAGTTTAAAGCTCTTGTAGAGAATCAAAAGGATACAAAGATTAAGTGTTTGAGGAATGACAGTGCCAGTGGTGAGTTTTGTTCAGTAGATTTTGACAAGTTCTGTAAAGAATAGGGCATTGAGAGGCACAAGACAACTCCGTATACCCCTCAGCAAAATGGAGTTTTAGAGAGGTGTTTGGGGTAAAATTGGATTTTGTCAATCTTTGTTGTTTAGATGTTAAAATCCGCTTCTCCACTAAACATTGAAGGATCTAGGGTTGAATGGCAAGCATTATCATACCCTAGATCACTTTCAAATGTTGGGAAATTTAGATTAGGGAATTAATTATTAATTTTTCCTTCTCTTATGCCCAATTAACCATTAAAACACTAATTATGCAAATACGACAATAAATCAGTGAATTACGGAAAAAGCTCTTGCAGACGGGAGTAAAATACCAAATTACTGAATACTTGTTTTTAGGGTTCCGAAGCGGAACAGTCAGGAACACTGGAGCGGGTGCCCAAGTCCAAGGTACCTACTTTTTCAGGGAATTTGGACCTCCTTCAGACACTGATCAGCCCTGTACCTTCTATTTTCTGGAATCTATCTGTGGAGGACATTGGAGCAAGTGCCATAGTCCTGGAAGTGCTCTTTTGTCCGTCTTTCTTTCAAATCTTGAATCTCTGATGTTTTCCCAGTCTTCCTGCAACTCCACTTTTCCTGGATGCGACGCTTGTAACCTACAATCACAAGACTTGGTTTGGGGGTTGTGGTGTTTAGAGGTTTTCCTCAGTCAAACCTCGAAGGACACTTAAGTCTCCGAACACCTTTGTCAAATAAAGAGGGCGTGCCCTTGTCAGGCAGAGGCCAAAACCAAAGGAATCAATGACAAAAACACAACAATATGTCACCTTGTAGTGAAGCTTTCATCGAGGAAGATGCTCTTCATGCCATGAAGGAATTGATGCTCAAATCTACAAATATCAACACACAAAACACACAAGTATGCTCTTGCAACACAATAGGAAGCCTTGAATCACCTTGAGAACACAATAGCTTGCTAGTAATCATCTAGTTTACAAATGAATGCCTAAGCTTGCTTATATATGCATCTACAAGCATTCCCGCCAAGATATTAAAATTCAAACTTTACCGTGTCGGCAAAATAACCAAATAACAGTCGTAACCCGACACCCAGAAATTAGGGCTGCCCCAAAATAGGGCAGGACTAGGGCGCAGGCACCCAAGTCCTCCCCCCTATTTTGGGTAGGGTATAGCTCAAGGGGTCCTCCTAGGTCCCATTTGTCATGTTACCCAGGTCTCGTTCCATCGGGATGCCAAAATATGAACTAAAATGTCCTAAATGCATGCTAAAGACCCGAGAGCTAAACCTTATGAGGGAAAAGCCCCCAAGGGGACATTTTCTGATGTTACATTTAGCCCCCACTTTAATGTATGTATAGACGCAAGGCCCATACATGCATTAAAGTAAGGTCACAAACATAGCAAACACATCAAACACGGAGAAGACACACCAATCACATAGAAGACAGTAACAGGCATGCAAAACACGGAGAGGACAGTTACAGTCACGCAGAACACGGAGAAGACACATTAATACATGGAAGACATAAATGATATCTTTTCTTTTCTTTTTCTCATATATATGAAATGCAAATGCAAGTATTGGAAAGTAAACAAACCTCCCAAAATGCAGGAAGCACTACTCGATGGTGCCGGTCTCTGTATATGGGACAACACACATGCGATACATGCAAAACCTCCTAAAATGCATACCACATATGGGGCAGCAGACACGCCAAACAAAATAAGCACACCAAAACACACACACTTGAAGACATAGAGAAAACACGGCAGACAAGTGATGGTGTGTTCCCTATTTCTAGGCTCATCACCATCTCAGGCACATTACAGGCACACACCGACGATTGGGCTTCGCCACAACAATCACCAAAGACACGCTTAAGGGATGAGTTAGTCACAGAATCACTCCCTGCCTCCGCAAAGGACTTTTGAAAATGCAACCCCACCTGTGTCATGGAGACGCCTTACAATGAAAAGGAAGCATGGCATACCACCCCACCCGTGTCATGGAGATGTCTTACAATGAAAAGGAGGTATGAGCTCAAAAGTATACAACCCCACCCACATCACGGAGACACCTTACGGTGAAAAGGAGGTATACGCAATAGATAGATTGATTGATTGCAAACAAACTCAAGATGCAAGAAGTACTCATCGTACTAGCCTACACTTGAGGACAAGCACATTGCTAACATCTATAACAGACAACTTACCTTATATGCCCCCACCTTAAGGTGGTTGATATCAATTATCGATATCAAGCATGTTAAGGTAGGAAGAAAACACACAAGGGAACACCGACTTTCACAAAGCCCATGCCCCCCAGAGGTGACATGTACTTTATGATCGCCAAATGTTCCCACAAACACATCCCTGCAAGAAACATGTTAGTGTCTACAACATCATGATAAACAACAACATCAATGCATATGATTAACCGCACAAAGAGACAAGGTTATACAATGAATTCAAAGTTCGAGGATAACCGTGGGGCTATATCAAGAAGCTCTCTGAATTGAGTACCGCCGAGGCTAGATTCAAAGGCAAACAAAGGTGCATAGAGTAGCAGTATTGTTAAGGTTTGTAAATGTGATAGAAACATCATGAAATTCACTACGCAGAAAGCACAAGTGCTTCCACTAGCCAAGCGTTGGATAAGATATACAACCCCATCATCATATTAGGAACTAAGTCTAATCTTTGATTGCTCTTGAAAGGGACACTAGGTCCACATCAATATAAATGTTTGTCGTCATCCGCCCGCTAGGTGGAAACACTAGAGGAAGGGAAATAATAAATAAGAGAGGAGAAATAAGTGTCTTAGGGACAGTCATGTAGGAGGGTATCCCCAAGTCACCAACCGCGACGCTATGTCCACAAGACACGACACACAACAATGAAATCAGAGAGGCAATTTAGAAGAATGATGATACAAATAGAAGAAGGTCACAACAGAGGCAGTCTCCTGGTATCCCGAACCTTACGAGAGAATCTAAGGTCATCCCAGGAGGCCTGAACAACACATAACATATTACGGGGGAAGCACATCACGAGAGAGATAAAGGGTTAGAGATACTTACCTGTAGGATCATTGTTAAGAACATACATATCTAGAATATATGTCATGTTGTTTTGATATTGTATTAAGTTTAGGACGACAAGAGGCTTTCTTTTCTTTAAAAGGATTATATCTAATGCCGCTTGAGTAATGTGTTGAAGTAGATTCTATAGGTACTTGAATTCCTTGTTGATTTACACCACATCCCTTACCTACATAGTCATTATGTTTGTATAAAATTTGAAATCCATGACCATATAAAGAATCCAATTCCTTAGAAGAAGGTGAAGCCTCATAGGTATCATAATTTGTAGTATAAGTTAGAGTATTGTCTTTATTTTCAACCAAGGGACTTTGTTGTTCTTAGATGTGTCAAAAGATTGCTTAGACGAGATCGATGCGACTTTTGATGTGTCAGGTTTATTAAATTTGTATTCCCCTGTACTGTAGGGGTTAAAGTTTAATGAAACCCAATCATCATCAACAAGTGCATTCGATGGTTGAGAGTCTTGCACAACATTAGTTATTGATGGATCACCTCGCAAATTGTTTAAGCTCATATGATTGTAAACTAGTTTTTGCATTTCAATGTGTAAACAATTGTCTGGTTCAGGATCAGCATGAATAGTATGAATGTTACCTCTAAATATAAATTTGATTGAATGATGTAGAGTGGAAGGAACTGCCCCCAATGCATGAATCCAGGGTCTACCAAGGATCATGTTGTAAGATAAGTAACTAGGCATGACATGAATCAGGGTAGGCACAAGCACATGTCCCACTTGTATAGGTAAAGTTATAGTACCTATGGATTACCATCCAACATTGTCAAAACCATTGATACTTAATGGTTCCAGCTCGATGTCAGATGTATCAACTTTAATCTTATGTAATAAGTCAATGCCACAAACATTAAGAGCTAATCCATTATCAATCATAACTCAGTTAACCAATGTTTTATTTACTGTGACGAAGATAACGAGAGGATCATATTGGTTTTGAACTTCAATTGACGGTAATTCATGTGGATGAAAGAGTATATCCATTTTTGTCGCATGCATACTATCCAATACAGCTGCTACATCATTAGGCTTAGTAGTAGGTGGGACAATCACCTTTTGCAAAGCTTCTTGGAGCATTCCATGGTATGTAGGCGATGTTCGTATCAAATCCCAAAGAGAGATCTTAGCTGGAGTAGCGCGAAGTTGTTTGACAAGATCATACCCTTGACCACTTCTATGAGTAAGATGAGGTGGTTGAGGGAGCATAGGTTGAGAACATGGAAGAGAGACAGGCGCATGCGGTGCTTGGTTACTTTGCTTGTTATTACAGGTGTTGTATGTGTGAGCAATCACATTGTGGTGTGGTTGTTGTAACACATTTTGAACACCTTGAACTGTAATCACCGGTTTTAAGCAAGAGGGTGCACTAAGTGCCCCTCAAACAATCATTTTAGGAATATTACTATGAATTCCATTAACGATTATTGAATTAACCCTATTTTCCTCTTGATTGCACCCAATATCCATCCTCAAAGGAGTTAATGTGAGAGACCTTTTCTCATCCACTAATGCTACATCTTGGCTAGGGAGAGAAGTGGGATGAGAGGAAGGTACATCATCACCATCATCATCATACTCTATGGTGGAAAAGGGATTTTCCCTCTCATCTTTCTCATGAAAGTTCCTAGAGATGAATTTAGTTAAATCTTCTAATATCAAAGGATGTTCACTCGTGAGGATTAAGAATTCTTCAAAATCAAGATCTTTGATAAATGCATGAAGAGATACCATAGAAAAATGACATGAAAGTGTCATTGCATTGTTTTCAATGTAAACTTAGATTTTAAAAGCTTTTCAAATTTGATGCAAAAGACAAGTGCAAAACTATATGTAAAGATAGCCTAAAATGCTTGATTTTTTGGTACTTTTTTCAATGCGAATGAATGAACCAAAGGGTGTTATAAGGATTTCGGTCAAGGGAAGCAATTCATATGTCTTATATCAGTCCAAAACACCAACATGTTCCTTCCCAACACACTCTTGATGCGTTTTCAATTTAATGCCAAGTCAAAATATAGTGAAAATATGTCAAAATAGGCACTTTTTTTCACCAAAACTCAATGCAAGAGAGCATAACAAAGGGTGTTGTGAGGAAAATGATAATGGAAAGAAAATAATATCAGTTATAATAGCCACTTAGAGCCAAAATATCCAACACAACATGCTTTTAGTGCCGCTTAAGGTAAAACCCTAGTGAAAATATAGCGAAAATAGGCTATTTTTCACGGTTTTTCAACTCCAAGACTTAGCAAAAGAGGTGTTGTAAGAAATTTTAGGAGGGAAATAAAATAATATCAATAATATCAGTAACCTCAATCCATAAAACTGATCACAACACACTTGGAGTGCAAACTAGGTCAAACCCTAGGGCAAAAATTACCAAAATGTGTAGTTTTTCGGGAAATTTTCACTACAAGAGCCCGTTACAAGGGTGTTGTGAAGATTTTTATGAGGGGAAGCAAATTATTACCCTGATAAAAGTAAATTAATATAAAAATATCTTTCACAACACACCTATGGTGCAAATTTATGAAGTCGATAAAGCCAATTTTAGTGAAAATTATCGTTTTCGAAGCCTTAGGTTTGAGATATTGGAAAAAAAATGCTATGCGAATGATTTGAAGTATGATTTTTGATGTAAATTACATTATCTCAGATCTAAAAATTATTTTCAAGTTTAAATATGCAAAATGCCCATGCAAATTTAATGAAAATGCGCCAAAATTGCTAGTTGTTGAAATTTTCAATGCAAAAATGCAAATAATTTAAATTTAAATGCAAATTCAAACTAAAATGCAAGACTAAAGCCAAATGCAAATTTGAATGAGACTCTAAAATCAGTAGAAAATTTTGATAAAAGATTTTGCCTACAAACCCTAGATTTTAGAATTACTAGGTTATATAAAATTGTCAAAATTTCCACAAAACCCTAGCAATTAAATGATGAAAATGCAACCCAAAATTTTGAATTTTTAAATTTTTCTGTAGTTTATATCAGATCTAATGCAAAAATCATGAATTAGGAAAATTTAGGAAGAATTGACATAATTTAGTAAGCCCAACAATGCAATTTTTTTGTATTTTTCCAATTTTTCAAAAACAAATTTGAGATTTTTCTAATGCAATAAAGTAAATGCTTATATGAATAAATGAAATCACACCAAATTTGTAGACAAACACTCAGCAAGTTGCAATTTAAGTTCAAAAACACAGGTTCACCAAAATGTTTAGGGTAAAATTAGATTTTGTCAATCTTTATTGTTTAAATGTTAAAATCCACTTCTCCACTAAACATTGAAGGATCTAGGGTCGAATGGCAAGCATTATCATACCCTAGATCACTTTCAAATGTTGGGAAATTTGGATTAGGGAATTAATTATTAATTTTTCCTTCTCTTATGCCCAATTAACCATTAAAACACTAATTATGCAAATACGACAATAAATCGGTGAATTACAGAAAAAGCTCTTGCAGATAAGAATAAAATACCAAATTATTGAATACATGTTTTCGGGGTTCCGAAGCAGAACAGTTGGGGACACTGGAGCGGGTGCCCAAGTCCAACGTACCTACTTTTTGGGGGAATCTAGACCTCCTTCAAACACTGATCAACCCTGTAACTTTTGTTTTCCAAAATCTATCTACGGAGGACACTGGAGCGAGCGCCCTAGTCCCAGAAGTGCTCTTATGTCTGTCTTTCCTTCAGATCCTAAATCTCTGATGTTTCCCTAGTCTTCCTGCAACTCCACTTTTCCTGGATGCGATGCTTGTAACCTGCAATCACAAGACTTGGTTTGGGGATTATGGTGTTTAGAGGTTTGCCTCAGTCAAACCCCAGAGGACACTTAAGTCTTAGAACACCTTTTTCAGATAAAGAGGGCGTGCCCTTGTCAGGTAGAGGCCAAAACCAAAGGAATCAATGATAAAAACATAACAATATGTCACCTTGTAGTGAAGCTTTCATGGAGGAAGATGATCTTCATGCCATGAAGGAATTGATGCTCAAATCTACAAATATCAACACACAAAACACACAAGTCTGCTCTTGCAACACAATAGGAAGCCTTGGATCACCTTGAGAACACAATAGCTTGCTAATAATCATCTAGTTTACAAATGAATGCCTAAGCTTGCTTATATGCATCTACAAGCATTTTCACCAAGATATTAAAATTCAAACTTTACCATGTCAACAAAATAACCAAATAACGGTCATAAACCGACACCCAGAAATTGGGGCTGCCCCAAAATAGGGCAAGACTAGGGTGTGGGCACCCAAGTCCTCCCCCCTATTTTGGGCAGGGTACAACTCAAGGGGTCCTCCTAGGTCCCATTTGTCATGTTACCCAGGTCTCATTCCATTGGGATGCCAAATATGAACTAAAATGTCCTAATTGCATGCTAAAGACCCAGGAGCTAAACCTTATGCGGGAAAAGCCCCCAATGGGACATTTTTTGACATTACAAGAGGATGAATAGAACATTTATGGAGAGGGCAAGGAACATGCTAAGTGGATCTGGTCTTGAATAAAAGTTCTAGGCTGAAGCTGTTGCTATCACTTGTTACCTGGTTAATAGGTCTCCTACATCAGCACTCGTTGATAAGACACCTATGGAGGTATGGTCTGGTAAAAAGCCTTCATTAAGACACATTCAAGTATTTGGTTGTGAGGCATATGCACATGTTCCTAAGGAGAAGAGGTCTAAGTTGGAGAACAAGGTTGTAAAGTATATCTTCATCGGTTATAGCATCAGTGTGAAAGGGTACAAGCTTTGGGATCCAGTAGTTGAGAGAGTTCTGTATAGCAGAAGCATGATCTTTAGAGAGCTTAATCCTTCTTTTATTGTCTTGCAGTTAGAGAAAGAAGAGAAGAAAGATGATGTGGTTCAGCTTCCTTCCACCCCTGAGAAAGTTGAACCAAAAACATCTATTAGACCTGATAATGAGGAGAGCTCTAGAAGCTCTAAAAGTTTAGAAGAAGATGAAGAACCTCAACCTCAACCTTTGAGGAGGTCCACGCAGATGAGGAGCAACCTGATAGGTTTGGTTATTCATTGCATGATTCCAGTTGTATTTTTGCTTTAATTTTTAACACTGATGAGCCTAGAACTGTGAAAGAGGCTATGGGTATGAAAGATGTAGGTTCCTAGAAGGAGGCCATGGAAGAGGAGATGGCTTCTTTGGAAAAGAATAATACTTGGGACTTGGTGCCTTTTCCTGAAGGACAAAAGCCTATTGGATGCAAATGGGTGTTCAAAAAGAAATTTGGTGTAGATGGCAGTGTTGAGAAATATAAGGCTAGATTGGTTGCGAAGGGGTATTCTCAGGTGGAGGGAATTGACTATGGTGAGATTTTCTCTACCATTGCAAAGCTGACATCTATTCGGTTCTTGTTATCTCTTGTAGCAACGTATGATCTAGAAGTGGAATAGATGGATGTGAAGATAGCATTCCTTCATGGTGACTTGGAGGAGGAAGTCTATATGTCACAACTAGAGAACTATGTGGTGAAAGGTAAAGAAAATCTGGTTTGCAAGTTAAAAAAATCTTTGTATGGTTTGAAACAGTCTCCTAGGATGTGGTACCATAAGTTTGATGCCTTTGTGTTGAGTATTAGATTTCAGAGATTGAAATCAGATCATTGTGTTTACTACAAGTTTGACAATGATCGCATTCTCATTATTGCATTGTATGTCGATAATATGTTACTCATTGGGAATGGTAAAAGTTTGATTTCTGATTTGAAGTCTTCGTTGTTAGCACAGTTTGAGATGAAAAATCTAGGGGTAGCTAGGTACATTTTGGGAATGGAAATCAGAAGAGACAGAGCAAACAGTAAACTTTTGTTAGGCTAGAGTAAGTATGTTAACACTATGTTGAAGAGATTCAGCATGATGGATTGTAGATCTTTGACTATTCCTGTTACAATGGGGACAAAGTTATCTATTGAAGATTGTCCAAAGTCTCCTTTTGAAACAGAGGATATGAGTAGAGTTCCTTATGCTAGTGTGGTTGGTAGTTTGATGTATGCGATGGTCTGCACAAGACCAGACATTGCCCAAGCAGTGGGAGTCCTTAGTTGACTTATGGCTAATCCTAGATGGGTACATTAGAATGAAGTGAAGAGAGTATTCAGATATTTGTAGGGTACTTCTGAGTATTCCTTATGTTTTCATGGTTATCCTATAGGACCTTGGCATTCACTTTGTATTCATGGATTTGTGGAGTCAGATTGGGCAGGTGACATTGACAGCAGGAGATCCACCAATGCTTATGTTCACTATGTTTGGTGGTGCTATTAGTTGGATGAGTAAGCGGTAACCTATGGTCACTTTGTCCACTACTGAAGCTGAGTACATGGTAGCCACTCATGCTTGTAAAGAAGCCATTTGGGTTAAGATATTGTGTTCTGATGTTGGTTTTGATGTAGGGAAGATTACTATTTGTTGTGACAGTCAGAGTGACATATGCTTGGTAAAGAATCCTACTTTCCACGCAAGGACTAAGCATATTGATGTCCAATACCATTTTTTTGTGACATGGTAGAGGATGGGAAGGTAAACTTGGAAAAAGTTGAAACTTTGATGAATGTTGCAGATTCCTTGACAAAACCTGTGAGCACAGAGAAGTTCAGATGGTGTACAGAGTCTATGGGCCTCATGGCCCCTAGCACTTAAATCATGGTGTTGATACTCCCTTTACTCTTGCAAGGTGTTCGACAAGTGGGAGAATGTTAGGAAAAGTGTCTCAACCTCGCAACCTCGAAAGGTTACTATTCTTCCCAGTTTTGGTCTTTTCGAATACCCTTTATGTTAAAGAATGGTCTAGAACTTCCAAAGTTTCCAAAAGGGCTAAAAATGGCGGGGCTTACTATTTTTAGTAAGTTTACATTTGACCTCAGATTGACCTAAAATTTTCCTAGAAGGTGTGGAAGAGCTAAGTAAACATCTCGAGTGAGTTTTGACTCAAGATCATATCTGGATTGTGAGATATTAAAGTTTCTATTTTTTGAAACTATCGAAAAAGTTTTGAATGCAATTATCAGAATTGAAACTTCTCTAAATATCCCAAAAATTGTCATAACTGAAATAGCAGGTTATAGGGTGATAGATCTCTTCACTAGCTTTCCGACGCATCAAACAGTTCGTCAATTAGTCACCCGGATCAAAAGTTATGGCCTCCAGAAGTTAGACCTTCTATTTTGGGAAATGAAAAAAATGTGTTGAACACATAAAAGAGTTGTAAAGGGGAGAGTTACACATGTTGGTGTGTGGTTTGGCACATCACAAGGGATCTTTGATTGGAGTTAATTTGGGCACCACTTTGTGGTGGTTTTGGCTCAAGGTTTTGTAATTACCGTTGGTAGTGTACTGTATTGTATCTCCTATATATTAGGAACTTGAGATGGAGGTTGCACGTAAGAATCTTATAGATGTTGAATTACCTCCTGGATCTCTGGTTGGATATACTCCTATAAAATTTTGCTCTGCAAGTATATTGTAATCTTCATGATTCCTGAATAATATATTGGGTGGCTTTGGAGTGTGAGGTGTTTTACCTGAAAGGTTTTCCCCACGTATATCTTGTGTTGTGAGTTTTGTGTTTACATTTGGAAGTTGTTATTATCTTTCTGTTAATGTGCATCTTAATTTGTAATTGTAAAAGAAAAAAAATGCATAAATCCTTTCTCATTAGATCAGTGTAGGAAGCGTTTTCCGCATACCTTGCTTCCTTTCAATTCTCATCAAATTATTAAAGTTAATATGACACATTCTCCTATGCCATATCCAACATTCAATTGTTTGAGCCAACAAACAGCAATTGTCAGTACCTTTCAAATGATAAACATTACCATGAGTCTTCATACCAGCAGCAATTATTGTTTCAGAGCTTTTCCTTATCTCACATCCATTGTCTTTAAATATCATATTATATCCTTTGTCACACATATGTCCAACACTTAAAAGATTATGCTTTAGGCCTTTGACATAAAGAACATCATCTGTATTATGCTTGCCATCAAAAGTAATTGACCCTTTTCCACAGATCTTACTAGCTACATCATCACCAATTCTAACTAGTCTTCCATCATACCCTTCCAATTTGACAAACTTACTCTTATCTCCAGTCATGTGATTTGAATATCTGCTATCAATGACCCATTCATCCTTTTCCCTTTTAGCATGAAATCCAAACATCTCTTTCTCTTCTTCCAGACTTCCTCCCTTCACACAGCTTCCAAGGTTAGCAGAAATAGGTTCTTCTTTTATAGCAATAAACAGGCATTCACTGGCATTACCATCTTCAAAATTAGATTCATCATCAGTTACACTTTCATTTTCTCTAACATAGTAACTTTTCCTTACCATCTTACCTCTACCTTATTTGTTCTTGTTCTTCAAAGTTCTATTTGGACACCTTGAAGCATAATGACCAATCTTACCACAACTAAAACATTTGAAAGGTAACTTACCTTTCTATTTTTTGGTTCCCTTTTTCATTCTATTTGCAAAGTTTGCCTAAAGCTCATCAAAGTCTTCTTCATCTATTCCATAGCATGCTTATCTGATTTAGCAGTCTTTTCTTCCTTGGCCTTAAAAGCAGTCTCAGTTTTCACAAGACCATCCGTAGTACCAAATTCTCTCATTTCAAAAGCAGACAGTTTACCAAGAAATTGATCTTTTGAAAGCTTATTCATATCAAACAATTCTTCAATGGCAGATACCTTGTGACTATAAGATTTGGGAAGAGTTCTGAGAACCTTATGTACAACATCCATATCATCTATCTTTCCACCAAGACCCTTGATGCTGCTAACAACTTCATAAATCTTCTATATGTAACTTGTTATGTTCTCATCTTTAGACATTTGTATAGTTTCATATCTAGTCTTCAAGTTCTACAACTTGGCCTTCTTTTAAGATGCATCACCTTCATATATGCTTTTCAACTTTACCCAAATCTCATGAGTAGTTTCAAGATCCACAACTTTCACTATTTCAGTGTTAGATAAAGCATTTAGTAGAGCATTTTTAGCTTTGCCATTAATCTCATAGGCCCTAATCTCACTTGTAGTCCTCGAACCACCATTAGGCATTTTGTATTCATCTTCAACTATTTTCCAGACATTAAAACCAATGGAGACAAGATATTTTTGCATTCGTACCTTCCAGAAGCCATAGTTAGATCCATCAAACCGAGGAATGTCTTTATGTGCCATCTCAGATCTACCTTAAGGTATTAGGCTTCCTTCCAAGGAACTTGGCTCTGATACCAATTGTTGAAGGCACAAGACAAATGAGAGGGGAGCTAAATCATTTGTATCAAAAACCTTAAATTATCTTAAACAAAATCACATTCACATTCACTTGCTCTAAACCCTTAATTTGTTATGAAGATTAAACATGAAGTGCAGAATCAAAACTTAAACACATCAACACCATACACACATGAACACCAAATTTTTACATTGAAAACCCTAAAAGGGAAAAACCACAGTGAGTGTTAGCTCACAATATAATGTAGTAACAATATCAAATTACAAAAGAGGCTCACTACCAAAGGGCTCACTGCCCAAAAGAATGCTCATTGCAAAAAGGCTCACTGCCAAGAGGGGGCTCACTGCCAAGAGGGGCCTCACTGCTAAGAGGGGTGGCTCATTGCCATGAACTAATAAAATAGCATCTAAAACATGCTTGAGTTCAGTTCCATTAAAGCACAATACATATCACCTTCGCTACCTTACAACACAAACACTTTCATATTCGCATCTTCACACACACACTCTCAAACACACGAATCCTTTTCACTTATTTATATCAATCATCAACCTTGAAATATACATCAAGGTCGGCAACATACTCTACAACATTTGAACCCACCTTCAATGTCGGTAAACATACATTATTTAAATTAGGTTTGGACCTAAACAATCTTACAAATCAAATGAATGAAGGTAGAACACTTCATGACATAACTCGGACCCAAATACATCTTCACATTGTTCAACATGCTTCTACAATCCACGAAACACATCCACAAAGAGTGTTAGCACCCAATTTAGCCAAACTTGTGGAAACACCAAGAATAATTAGGCACATGCTTCCAATAACTCAATCATAGATTGCATATCAAGCATAATCCATTAACACGATATGGAGACATCCATGAACAACATAAAATCACCTAGGAGCCAATAAATCCACCTACAACAAGTTTCACTTGAAGACAACAAAACTCACTTGAAGACAGCTTACAATCAATGTTGCTAAGCTCTGCTACTCAATAACTAGCTTTTCGGAGCACCAAATCTAATGCAAGAGCATTCCTGATTCGAGAGAAATATTTCATCAACCAAAAATATTTGTATTTCATTTTGTTTCTTTCATTTTCCCAATTTAGTAGAGTCAATTCAGTCAGTAGCAGTTTCAGTAGATTGGTCTGCATTCTGTCGTAGTTTCATTTCAAACCTTGTGGAGTTGGACTTAGCATCTAGACATCTTCATGCACATCATATCCAAAATTTAGATCATTTGGATCAGTTTCAAAAAGATATCTCTATCAGAAGATCAATTGTTTTCTCATAACAGAGCATTCAGGCAGTCTTAGACAATCAACTAAAGGAGAACACTTCCGGAGCTAAAAGACACATCATTCAAGGTACTTTGGGATGTGGTAAACCTTCCCTGAGATCCACACATTGTTCCATTCACTTACGGAGGATGGCCTTATGTTTAGGTTTGGCCTATCCTTGTACACACATTACATCCCTTTCATGGGTGTTTGTAATCTGTTTAGCCGACACGAAGGAATCTTGTGATTTAGAGATGATATATATTCATGTAATAGATGCCTAGGAAGTGAGTTAGTGATAATCATAGTTTGATAGTTTGAATTCCTTTGTATCAGGCATTTCAAAGCTATATCTTGTGCATATATTGTAACTGGAGAATCAGGCCAGTGAACCCTAATCTGTAAGCCCGCATGTTGTCAGCATGTCTATAATTTTTAATCTATGATATATTGAATGACTGAATCTACATTTGCATTCTATAATTGAGTTGCTTCCATTGTGTTTACTCTTGCTGCATAGTCTAGACTATTCACTTTGTGGACCCTCCTAACCGTGACTACACCAAAATCACAAATCCTTTTGGAATGTGTAACATCAAAAAATGTCCCCTTGGGGGATTTTCCCTCTTTAGGTTTAGCTCCTGAGTCTTTTGTGTGCATTTAGGACATCTTACATCATAATTCAGCATCCTGATGGAATGAACCCTAGGTATCATGACAAATGGGGACTAGGGGGACCCCTTGAACCTAACCCTGCCCAAAATAGGGGGGGAGGACTTGGGCACCCGCGCCCTAGTCCTGCCCTATTTTGGGTCAAGCCCAAATTTTAAGTGTCAATTTACGACCGTTATTTGGTCCCTAGGCCGACACAGTAAGTTTGAATTACGAAATTCTTGGCGAGAGTGTTTGTAGTTGCATATAAAAGTATGTTTAGGCATTTATTTAGAAACTAGATGATTACTAGAAAGCTATTGTGTTCTAAAGGTGATTCAAGGCTTTCATTGTGTTGCAAGAGCATATTTGTGTTGTCTATGTGTTTGTGTTTGCAGATTTGAGCATCCATTTTCTCATGGAATGAAGAGCTTCTTCCTCTCATGAGATATTCTCTACAAGGTGATATTTATTGTGTTTGTGATCATTTATTCATTTGGATTTTGCCTCTTCCTCATAAGGGCACACACTCTCTATCTGACAAAGGTGTTTGGAAGACTTAAGTGTCCTTCCAGGGCTTAACTGAGACAAGCTCCTAAACACCACAACCCCCTCCCAAAGTTTTCATGGTTGCAGGTTACAGGTTGATGATGCAGACAAAGTGAAGTTGCATGAGAGCATATTGGAGTGTCAGAATTGTAGAACAAAAAAGAAAAGAGCACCCTGGCCTAGGGTGCCAACTCATTAGTCCTTGAAGTTCTGTAAGGGGAAAATCTCTGAAATAGTAGAAACAAGTTACAGATTGAGTTTCCAGATCCTGACAAAAAGCAAGCCCTTAGACTTGGGTGCCTGCTCTTTTGTCCCTGACTATTTTGCCTCGGAACCCCAAAAACAGGTGCATAGTTATTTGTCATTTTACATCTTTCTACATAAGCATTTTCCGTTATTCATCTGTTTATTGTTGTTTTCAAATAATTAGGGTTTTGATGGATAATTAAGCATAAGAGAAGGAAAATTGATAATCAAATACCCTAATCCAAGCTTCCCTACATTCGTGAGAGACCAAGGACCTGATAGTGCTCTGCCACTCAATCCAAAGGTCCTTAAATGTAATTGGTGAAAGGAGGATTCAAACACTAAACAAAACAATCCAAATTTTAACCATTACATTTTGGTGAACCCATGTTTTTATTGAATTTGGCACCTTGCTGATTCTTTTACTTCATATTTGGGTTGATTTCATTCATTCATATAGTCATTCATCTTATTGCATTGAGAAATTTTCAAAAAAATTAAAAATTTTGAAAAAAAAAAAGTGCATTTTAGGGTTACTATTTTGCATCAATTCATTCTAATTTCATCTAATTTCTAATTTTTGCATTAGATCTGAGATAAACTACAGAAAATTACAAAATCCAATAATTTTCATTTCATTTTCATCATACAAGTGCTAGGGTTTTGTAGAAATTTTGACAATTTTCATATAACCTAGTAATTTCAAAATCTAGGGTTTGTAGGTAAAATCTTGTTTCAGATTTTTCTACTGATTTTAGAGAATCATTCAAATTTTTATTTGTCTGTAATCTTGCATTTTGGTGTAAATTTGCATTTAGATTTCAAATATTTGTATTTTTTGCATAGAAAATTTTAACAAAAAACTAGCAATTTTCATGCATTTTCATTAGATTTGCACTTTCATTTTGCATCTTAAGGATTGGAAACTATTTTCAGATATGAGAGAATTTAATTTTCATCATACATCAGCTTGTAAACAATTCATATAGCATTTTGTGTCAAGATCTCAAACCTAGGGCTTGAAAAACATTGATTTTCACTAGATTTGGCCTTATCGACTCTCTAAATTTGCACCATAGGTGTGTTGTGATGAGTATTTTTGCACAAATTGGTTTTTATCAGGGTAATTATCTGATACCCCTCCTAAAAATATTCACAACACCTTTTTATTGGCCTCTTGTATTTAAATTTTGGTGAAAAACTACACATTTTTGCTATTTTTGCCCTAGGGTTTGGCCTAGTTTGCACTCCAAATGTGTTGTGACAAATTTTATGGATTGAGGTGACTGATATCATTGATATTATTTGATTCACCTCCTAAAATTCTTTACAACACCCATTTTACTAGTTCTTGGAAGTGAAAAATTGTGAAAAATTGTCTATTTTTGCTATATTTTCACTAGGGTTTGACCTTGAGTGGCACTATAAGTGTGTTGTGATGGATATTTTGGAATTAAGTGGTTGTTACTACTGATATAATTTGTTTTCCATCATCATTTTCCTCACAACACCCTTTTTCATGCTCTTTTGCATTGAGATTGGTGAAAAAATCGCATATTTTAGCATATTTTCACTATATTTTGACTTATCGTCATCTTAGATTTGCATCAAGAGTGTGTTGTAAAGGATCTTATTGCTGTATTGGACTCATATCAGACATATAATTTGCTTCCCCTGATCAAAATCCTTACAACATCATTGCTTTCATTCATTTGCATTGAAAAAGTACAAAAAATAAAGCATTTTTGGCTTTCAAACATATCATTCCCTTAGGGTTTGTTCTCTTAGTTTGTGCACTGTGTATTGTGTGATTTTGTATAAGATTATGACCCACTGTCCTAAAAGCAATATCCCTTTAAGAAGAAGTAAAAGGTTAATGGGATCTAGTGCTCTTGACGAAAATGACATTCCTACCTCTGACAATCCTTTGAACACCTTCTTTACAAAGGGAGAAACTCAAATTGCGCAAGCTATTATACATCCTCCAACCACTATGTAAGATTAAATGTTTCATGATGTTGAGGATACTATTGAGGTAGTAGGGCATGTAACTACAGAATAATTCAATAAGCTTGATAAAGACTTCGCAGAATTTCAAGAATATGTGCAAACTGAGAGGATAGCTAAAGAGGCCTTACCTGTGATTCACCATGTCAGAGAATTGATAAAAGAAAGACAAGATGGAATTAATGTTATTTGTGGTTTAACATATATTGTGAAAACTAATGTAATGCCAGCGAGTCAATGTGCAAAAGTTATTAACAACATGTCATCACTGTCGCATACTCAAGTTTCAGCACCTATACCGACTACAGGAATATCCACTTTTACATCAATAATTTTAACAACTGATGTGAATTCTTATAGTAATGCTACCACTGGTATTGGAGTATCTAATGGCACCAATTACAAAGCTATGGGATTTGATTATCAGAACTTGGTCCATAATGTGACTGTTCCTATAAATAATTGTTCTCAACCTCCCATCACATATAGTTATTCCCAACCATCTTCCATCTACCAGTATGTCCAAGCACCATTGACCTATTCCTAGCCTCTTCCTATAGCATCTCAATTTTAATCACCTCCTCACTTTGGTTCCAATTCCTTGCAACAAACTACATCTCCAAATGATGCATCCTAAACCAACTTTTACAGGGCATGACTGCTTTACAACAAAAGGTAACAAATTTGACAAATTCTTCACAACCTAATCTACCAACATATCATGCCTGTAATCCCTTATCCTATGCAATCTTGAAAACCCCTATACCTGAGAGGTTTGAGACTCCCCGCTTTGAAAAAAATGGTGGAAAAGGTGATCCTAATATTCATGTGGCAGCATTTACAGCTATGTGTAGTGATTTCTATTTTGAAGAGGATTTGTTGGCAAAAATTTTCCCGTGATATATCAAAGACATTGCTTTAGAATGGTTTTGCTCTTTGCCTCTGAATTCAATACACTCTTTTTCACAGTTGATTGATCAATTTTTACAACATTTTCAAGCAAATATCAAACCCCAAGTCACTCTTATTGACTTGGTTCAATGCAAACAAGGTCCGAAAGAGAAGTTGACTAAATTCATTAGTTAGTATCAAGGGCTTTATGCACAGATTCAGTATCAGATGAAAGATGATGATGTTCAGAAGATATTTATTACAAATCTACAACCTAATATTCGTGATAAGATCCTCTTGATGAAGTATAACTCCTTTCAACATTTATGTACCACCCTTCGTGGTTATCAACTTTCGTCTAGTCAATATGAAAACCAAAACTCATCGGCTCAAGTTGGTCAATCCACAGGTGGATCATCACAAAACAACTTTAAGAGGAACAATAATAACAGGAGCTTCATCAAGGTTAATGGACCGAATACGAACAATTTTTCAAATGTTTCAGCTATCACTAATCCAAAGAAAGCATCATATCAACCAAGAAAGTTTACTCCAATATCTGAGTCTTATCATTCCATCATGAACCAAGCTGTGAGTAATAACATTCTGAAGCTTCCCCTGATCAAGCTTGTTGATCCTAGTAAACAAGGACCTTACTTCGATGCTAATACCTTTTGTCATTATCATCGAATGCAAGGACATGACACTGAACGATGTATGCGTAGTAAACATGAGATACAGGACCTTATTGATTCAAATGTAATCCAAGTATCAGGTGTGAATGATAATGGAAACAAGTTGATTACTCCACTAAATCAAAACTTACAAATCTTCACTAATCCTTTCCCTAAGCATACTGAAACCAATATGTTGGAACAGGGTTTAGTGGAAGTAGACGAGGATGATTACTTGGACTATGATAACATCGTAGGAATGATTGAAGTGGATAAGAAACAAGTGGACAATCCACCTCATCCACGAAGAAATGGAATTTATGCTGAGGTTCCTCCTTCGTTGTCCTTATATGGATCAAGAGATAATCAAAATGCATCAGAAAAGCAAATAGAACAACCGATATAAATGAGTTAGATGGTAAAGGATGATTCTTGTTACTATATCAGAAAGATTCAACAACGAAAACTTGCTAAAAATCAGAAAAGAGCAAGATGACTATCAGCAGTTGGAAATAATAGTGGTTCTCCTCATAGGCAACAAAAGTTACGTTTATACAAGGAATTACAAAGCAAGTATCATATGATAATAAACAAAACTCTCATAAGAACCACTCAAATTTTGCACTCAGCATGATCGAGTACCTCTCCAAGAGGTTTGCAAATTCAAAAATCTGATACGAAGATCCTACAGGTAAGTATCTCTAACCCTTTATCTCTCTCGTGATGTGCTTCCCCCATGATGTGTTATGTGTTGTTTAGGCCTTCTGGGATGACCCCTGATTCTCTTGTAAGGTCCAGGATACTAGCAGACCACCTATGTTGTGACCTTCTTATATTTGTATCATCACTCTTCTATATTGCCACTCTCTGATTTCATCATTGTGTGTTTTGTCTCACGGACATAGCGTTGCGGTTGGTGACTTGGGGGCACCCTCCTACGTGACTATCCCTAAGACACTTGTTTCTTGTCTCTAATTTATTGTTTCCCTTCCTCTAGTGTTTCTATCTAGCGGGCGGATGATGAAAAACATTTATACTGATGCGGACCTAGTGTCCCTTTCAAGAGCAATCAAAATATAGACTTAGTTCCTAATATGACGATGGGGTTGTAATAAATTATCTGACGCTTGGCTAGTAGAAGCACTCCGTGCTTTCTGCATAGTGATTTTGATGGTATGCTATCTCATTTACAAACCTTAACAATACTGCTGCTTTGTGCACCTTTGTTTGTCTTTGAATCTAGCCTTGGTGGTACTTGATTTGGAGAGCTTCATGATGTAGCCCCACGGTTATCCTTGAACTCCAAATTCATTGTATAACCTTGGCTCTTTGTGTGGTTAATCATATGCATTGATGTTGTTGTTTATCATGATTTTGTAGACACTAACATATTTCTTGCCGGATGTGTTTGTGGGAACATTTGGCAATTGTGAAGTACATGTCACCTCTAGGGGGCATGGGCTTTGCGATAGCTTGTGTTCCCTTGTGTGTTTTCTTCCTACCTTAATGTGCTTGATATCGATACCTGATATCAACCACCTTAAGGTGGGGGGCATATATAAGGTAAGCTATCTGTTGTAGATGTTAGCAATGTTTTTATCTTCGGGTGTAGTTTAAAGACTTGTACATCCTGCATCCTGAGTTTGTTTGCAATCAATCAATCAATCATGTAAGCCCTCTGCGAATGTAGGATATCAGGTATATCCTTTTTATCTTAAGCCCTTTGTGGAGGCAGGGATGGTGTATTTCTCAGGGCAGATTGCACATCCTGTCATTTTCAAAAGTCCTCTGTGGAGGCGGGGAGCGGTTCTGTGACTAACTCAACCCTTAAGCGTGTCTTCGGTGATTGTTGTGGCGAAGCCCAATCGTCGATGTGTGTCTGTAATATGCATGAGATGGTGTTGAACCTAGAAATAGGAACACTCCATCCCTTGTCTGTCATGTTTTCTATGTGTCTTCAAGTGTGTGTGTTTTGCGTGCTTGATTTGTGTGGCGTGTTTGTTGCCCCATATGCAGTTTAAAGACCTGCACGATGAGTGCATCCTGCATTTTGGGAGGTTTTGCATGTCTTGCGTGTGTGTTGCCCCATATATGCAGTTTAAAGACCTGCGTGATGGGTGCATCCTGCATTATGGGAGGTTTGTTTACTTTCCAGTACTTGCATTTGCATTTCATATATATGAGAAAAAGCAAAGAAAAGAAATCATTTCTATCTTCCATGCATTAATGTGTCTTCTATGCATTTACTGTCTTCTCCAAGTTCAGTGTGACTGTAACTGTCTTCAACGTGTTTTGCATTCATGTTATTGTCTTCTATGTGCTTGGTGTGTCTTCTCTGTGCTTGGTGTGTTTGTTGCGCTTGTTGACCGTACTTTAATGCATGTATTGGCCTCGCATTTATACATACATTAAAGTGGGGGCTAAATGTAACGTTGAAAAATGTCCCCTTGGGGGCTTTTCCCTCTTTAGGTTTAGCTCTTGACTCTTTTTTGTGCATTTAGGACATCTTACATCATAATTCAGCATCCCGATGGAATGAACCCTAGGTATCATGACAAATGGGGCCTAGGGGGACCCCTTGAACCTAACCCTGCCCAAAATAAGGGGGAGGACTTGGGCGCCCCCGCCCTAGTGCTGCCCTATTTTGGGTCAAGCCCAAATTTTAAGTGTCAGTTTATGACCGTTATTTGGTCCTTAGGCCAACACGATAAGTTTAAATTATGAAATTCTTGGTAGGAGTGTTTGTAGTTGCATATAAAAGCATGTTTAGGCATTCATTTAGAAATTAGGTGAGTACTAGCAAGTTATTGTGTTCTAAAGGTGATTCAAGGCTTTCATTGTGTTGCAAGAGCATATTTGTGTTGTCTATGTGTTTGTGTTTGTAGATTTGAGCATCCATTTCCTCATGGAATGAAGAGCTTCTTCCTCTCATGAGATCTTCACTACAAGGTGACATTTATTGTGTTTGTGATCATTTATTCATTTGGATTTTGCCTCTGCCTCACAAGGGCACGCACTCTCTATCTAACAAAGGTGTTTGGAAGACTTAAGTGCCCTTCCGAGGCTTGACTAAGGCAAGCTCCTAAACACCACAACCCCTCCCAAAGTTTTCATGGTTGCAGTTTACAGGTTGATGATGCAGACAAAGTGAAGTTGCAGGAGAGCATATTGGAGTGTTAGAATTGCAGAACAAAAAAGAAAAGAGCACCCTAGACTAGGGTGCCCGCTCATTAGTCCTCAAAGTTCTATAATAGGAAAATCTCTAAAACAATAGAAACAAGTTACAGACTGAGTTTCCAGATCCTGACAAAAAGTAGGGCCTTGGACTTGGGCACCCGCTCTTTTGTCCCCGACTGTTCCGCCTCAGAACCCCAAAAATAGGTGTATAGTTATTTGTCATTTTACATCTTTCTGCAGAAGTATTTTCTGTTATTCACCTGTTTACTATTGTTTTCAAATAATTAAGGTTTTGATGGATAATTAAGCATAAGAGAAGGAAAATTGATAATTAAATACCCTAATCCAAGCTTCCCTACATTCATGAGTGACCAAGAAACTGATAGTGCTCTGCCACTTGATCCGAAGGTCCTTGAATATAATTGGCGAAAGGAGGATTCAAATACTAAACAAAACAATCCAAATTTTAACCATTACAGAATGAAGATAGCTAAGTACCTTATAAACATATATACAAAACCACAGCACTTGAAACCACTATGTGAAGAAATGCAGAGCAAAATACTTTCTCCCAGACACCTCTGCACAACCTAGAAACTCTATCAAATTTAGTCTTCAAACTGGTGAACATAAATTCTACTGTAAAGCGATCCTGACCACCAAATTCTGGATTTAGCATCTTCATACACTTCTCTAAAACATATCCAAATCTCATCCTCTGGTCTTCGGTACGGAAGAAATGCAAAGAAAAAACTCAGACAGTATCTTGTAGAATACATCTTCACAACTCTATCTTTAGTATGAACCAAATTTTCTCAAAAGCACTTGGAAACTCAATATCAAGAACATCTTATTATCATCTTCAGCACTTGTAAAACACAATACAAAGCAACTAACTAATCACATTCAAGTAACAAAACAAAAGCACAGTTGACACTAATGACAACACAAACATGTTGACATCAATGACAACACCGATTAGTACATACTTACAACATCATCAACACCTCTGGGACTATAACCATAAACAATGTGAAATGGGATTTTCCCCTACACTTTGATTAACTGAATTATTGTATGCAAATTCTTCCTGGGCCAATATCAAATCCCATTGATTAGATTTGTCTCCTACCAAACACCTCAACAAATTACCAAGACTTTTATTCACAACTTCAGTTTGACCATCAGTTTGGGGATGATAAGATGAACTGAACCCCAACTAAGTCCCCAATTTCTTTGACAAAGTGCACCAAGAGTGGCCAACAAATTTCATGTCCATATCAAAAATAATGCTCTTTGGCAAACCATGCAATCTAACTACCTCTTTGAAAAACAATGTATCTATGTGTGAAGCATCATTTGACTTTTTACACTGAATAAAATGAATCATCTTTGAAAATATATCAACCACAATAAAAATAGAATCATTACCTCTTTATGTTCGTGGTAATCCAAAAATAAAATCCATGCTTATATGCTTCCACGATCTCTCTGGTATAGGCAATGGTTGATATAACCCTATGTTTTGTCTTAGTCCTTTGGTATGCTGGCAAATTCTGCAACCTTGTACCATTTTATTTACATCTGCATTCATCCTAGGTGAATAATATCCTTAATTTAGTTGTGCTAAGGTTTTGTCCACTCCAAAATGTCCACTCATACCTCCACTATATTTTTCTCTTATCAAATTTTTCCTCATCGATCCCTAAGATATGCATAATCTCTTTTCTTTGAACAACAATCCTTGTATGAAATACTCCAACCATGGAGTTCTATCCTTCTCTACTGGAATTTTGTATGTAGCCCATGCCTCCTTGAAATCTACATCTTCTTATAACTCCAACATAGAATCAAAGCCAACAACATTCACTCTTAATTCATTCAGCAACAAACATTTTCAACTACTCGATTAGATTTTCCAATTCTATGTTTCAAAACAAATGAATAACTCTATAAAAGTTCTACCCATTTCATATGCTTCTAATTCAAGTTACCTTAGTTGTTTATAAACTACAATGCATGATGATCTGTATATAACACGAACTCCTTAGGTAGCAAATAATGTGGCCATTTCTTGAGTGCCTGTATAATTACATAAAACTCTTGATCATAAATGAAATACTTATTTTTGGCTTCATTCAACTTCTCACTAAAGTATGCTATTGGTCTTCCATCTTGACTTAGGACTCCTCCAATCACTATCCCACTTGCATCACAATCTACTTGGAACTCTTTGCTAAAATCAGGCAGCACCAACACAGGTTGTTCTATCACTTTCTCTTTCAACAACTAAAAACTTTTCTCTGATGCATCTATTCAAATAAATTCTTTCCTATTACCCTTCATGGTCTCTATAATAGGTGCACATATCCAACTAAAATTTTACATGAACTTCCTATAGAAGCTCACCAATCCATGAAAACTTATAGCTTCAAACATACTTCTTGGTGAAGGCCAATCCACAATTGCTTTGACCTTTTTTGGATCCATTTTTAATCCATCTCTGGAAACAACAAACCCCAAGTATACCAACTCACTCTTATGAAACTACACTTCTTCAATCTCACTATCAACTTTTCTTCCCTCAATCTCTGCAAAACTATTCTAACATACAACAAATGTTCTTCTTTTGTTTTACTAAATATCAAAATATCATCCAAATATACAATCATGAACTTCCTAAGAAAAGGCTTGAACACTTCATTCATCAACCTCATAAAGGTGTTGGGAGTATTTGTCAATCCGAACGACATTACCAACCATTCTTACAAACCATCTTTTGTCTTGAAAGTTGTCTTCCATTTGTTCCCTTCTCTTATTCTTATTTGATGGTATCCACTCTTCAAATCAATTTTCATGAAGTACTTGGCTCCACTCAAACAATCCATCATATCTTCCACCCGAGGTAATGGAAACTTATACTTTATTGTTATCTTGTTCATGGCCCTTGAATCTATACACATTCACCATTCTCCATCCTTTTTGGATCTCAACACTGCTGGAACAACATATGGACTGAGACTTTCTTTGATCAGCCCCTTATCTAACAATTCTTGTACTTGCCTATTAATCTCCTCATTTTGCATTGGTGTCATTCTATATGGTGTTTTATTTGGAAAACTTGCACTAGGTATCAAATCCATGCAATGACTTATAATCCTCATAGGTGGCAATCCATCTGGTAACTCCATCAATATATCTGCATATTCATCAAGAATTTGCTAAATTTCTATTGGCAACTTTTCATTATTTCTATTATCATAAGTGAACTAAAGGATTAGAAATAAAATAAAAACATGCCTTCTCCTTTTTTAACTCCTTCAAAAATTTCTTCCTATAAATCAAATAAACCTTAGGATTGTCCTCTATTTCTTTGTCTTTATCCTTCAATGGATTCAAAGTAAATTTCTTTCCATCTTTCTTTATATATGTATCTGTTCTCCCATCATGTACATCTTGTCTATAAAATTGCCAAGGTCTACCCAAAAGAATATACATAGAATTTCACCCTTATAACTACCAGTCTAAAAATGTACAAGATAATGTTCACTCACCAATAATTGATATCTTTTTTGTAGCTAAGAGACTTTGTAGGGGCTAAGATGTTTTGCCTTCTTCAATTTCAACTTTTCCACCATCTCTTTAGACACAATATTGTCAATGATTCCATTGTCCAACATGACTTTACAACATTTTCCACCCAACTTGCATCTTGTTCTAAATATATTTATCCTTTGGATAGATTCAAGTTTTTCTTTCTTAGGGTTTAACATAATTCTCCGCAACATCAAGGATTCCCCATCCTCGAGATCCTCTCCATGCTAAATGATGAAGCTACACTTTCATTGTTTGCTTGTGCCACATTAATTATTTCTTCTTTACCTTTTCCATTACTCTACTACATTTGAGGACATTCAAATCCCCTATGACTAGTCTCTACAGATTGGTAACATGTACCAGTGAATCCTCTTCCTTTGCCTCTTCCAAAATATCCTCTGCCTTAGGAATAATATCCTCTTCCCCTAGAATAATATCCTCTTCCCTTATTATCCTGGGTTCAACTAATGTTTCTCTATTAATTCCATTATTAAACATTTTTTCCCCTATTACAATCCAGGGAAGGGGTTCTCCTTCCTAAACAAATTTACTAATCATCACCTGATAAGTAGAATATATTTCATGCAACAATTATATACCCTCATCAAGGATTCTAGAAATTTGAGAGAATTTTAGTACTAACCTTTATTTTCTTCTCGTAGATCATTAAGTGGTTGTCAAAAAAAATTTGAATGGACTCCTCCACCAAATTTGCATGATACCCTTCAATTTTTTGTAGAAAGCCTAGCCATCCTGTTGTTTGAATACGCCCATCACAGAATAATCAACTAGTAATTTTTTAGTGGATTATGGCTCTATCTTCCTTTCAATACCCATAATGTTTTGCCTAATGAATTAAAGAAAAGGGGAATGTTGGTATATTTACTGGTATGGAGAAGTGGTTTACAATTTGAAGGAATTAGAGGTGCAAGTGTTCTTGATATACAAAAGGGGAAATGAATTAAGAAGTTTAAACACAGAAGATAGTAATGATGTTTTGGATAAGTTGTATTTATTGCTCCATACTTGTTCCATAATAATTTTTTGTGTAGTTCGTTATTTCACCAGTTTTTCGACCAGTTGGAGAAATGATGACATCATGGTTATATGATTAACATGAGAGGAAGTCATGCCAATTTTCTCAATTGTACAATAAAATTATTACTTATCCTATTTTAAAAATAATGTACATACGTATCTTCTTTGCTGACATCAATTAGAATTCTCACACTGTTGAAGATGTGGCATGTCTGTGGTATGATGAATGCATGTACTATTGTACTTGGTGCAATAAATGAAATCAAGACAACTTATTTGATGGTGGCAATGTGAACTTCAAGAGCATTTTGTCTGAAATGATCCTTTAGGTAAATTGCATTTATTATGGACAGCTCTAGAAATGTGAATCATTACCGAAGCAACACGAGTGAAGTTTCGAAGCACCATTGCAACTATGCTTCCAGACAAGCATGAAGAAAAGTTCTAGAGCATTGTTGCAAGGATGCTTCCAGAGAAATAGGAATGAAAGTTCCAAACAATCATTGAAAATATGCTTTTGGAGAAATAATGACGAAGTTTCTAAAGTATCATTGAAAGGATGCTTCCAGAGAAACACTGAGAAAGTTTTTGGAGCATTGTTGAAAGGATTCTTCTGGAGAATGGGAACAAATGTTTTGGAGCATCATTGAAAGGATGCTTCTAGAGAACAAACAAATTTCCAGAGCATCATTGAAAGGATACTTTTAGAGACAACGAACAAGGTTCCAAAGCATCATTGAAAGGATGCTTCCAAAGATAGCAAACAAATTTTTGGAGAGTCGTTGAAATTATGCTTCCAGAGAATAATGAACAAAGTTCTGGAGCATCATTAAAAGGATGTTTTCAGAGAATAATGAACAAAGTTCTAAGGCATCATTGAAAGGATGCTTCTGGAGACAACGAATAAAGTTCTAGAGCATCGTTGAAAGGATGCTTCCAAAGAACAATGAATAAGGTTTTAGAGCATCATTGAATGGATGCTTTCAGAGACAATAAACAAGGTTCTAAAGCATCATTGAAAGGATGCTTATGGAGAACAATGAAAAAAGTTCTAGAGCATCATGAAAGGATGCTCCTAGAGAAAAATCTACAAAATACAAACAACTTCCAAAGCATTGTTAGAATGATGCTTTTGAAAGAAAAATTGCAAAGTACAAACAACTTCTGAAGCATTGTTAAAATGATGCTTCCATGAAAATCTACAAAATACAAATAACTTCTGGAGCATTGTTACAAGTATGCTTCCAAAGGAAAACAATAAAGATACAAACAACTTCTAGAGAAAAAATAAAAACGTCTAGAGGTAATTGAAAATAAATGAAGCTCTTTTAAAAAAAAAAACAAATATAGTACTTACCTTATTTTTCTAGAGAAGGAAAGACTTCCTTCATACAACAAATATCCACATGTTCATTAATCATTTGGATGAATTCTTCTTTGCTTGCTGGTTTTTGATACAGACGTAATCTATGACCATTTACCATAAGTGTTCTAGTATCTCCATCAATCAATTTCAGGGACACAACTCCATTGTTGAACACTTCTTCCACTTCATATGGTCCCAACCATCGTGTCCCAAGTTTTCTTCTTAGGTCTTTATATCTAGAATCAAATAGCAGTGCCCAATCTCCATTGTGATTTTTTTTCTTTTATATGTCTATCATGCCATACTTTTCTTTGTTGTTGCACCATATTTGTCTATTGTATGGGTTCTAAATAAAGATCATCTAGCTCATTGAGTTGAAGAACTTGTTTTATCTGAACTCTATTCATATCTAAACCCACATCGATAGTTGTTCTCAATTTTTTGCAGTTCAAATTCAATAGGGAGAATGGGTTTAATTTTGAAGACCAGTTCATAAGGTGTGAAGCCTGTAGTTGATTTCCATGTAGTATTATATGCCCACACCACTTCAAATAATTTTCTAGCCCAATCCTTCCTTTCTGTTGAAACTATTTTGGTGAGTATATTTTCCAACTCCTTATTGGTTACTTCTACTTGACCATTCACTTGAGGATGATATGTTGATGACTTTTATGGCACTTGGAAATGCTTAGTGAAGGTCAAAAGGACTTTTGACATAAATTAGGGTCCGTGATCTATCACAATGGATCTAGGTGCTCCAAATTTGAGGAATATTCTATTGTAGAGGAAATATGCAACTTGTTCCTCTCTGGCTACTTTAAATGTATGCATTTCTACCCATTTTTTAAGGTAATTAGTACACACAAGGATATATTGTTTTCCTTGAGATGGTGGATCTATGGTACCTATGAAATCCAATCCCTATTTTTCAAATGGTTCCAAGACTATCTGAGGTTGAAGTAGCATTTCATTGGATGTTGTTGGTCTACCCATTCTTTGACACTCATCACAATGTTGGATGTACCTCTTAATGCCTTTATGCATAGAAAGCTAATAATATCATGTGCCTAGAATTTTATGGGAGGTTCTTTTTGCTAAATAGTGTACTCATGAAGGATCATCATGGCAGGCACACAGGATACTATAGGTTTCATTTGCTCTCACACATCTACGCAAAACCAAATCAAGTCCACATCTATATGGTAAACCATTAACCCACTTAAAACGCATACTTTCTCAGACTAACCTACTCTATTTTGTGGTAAATTTGGTGGAAATTCTATTATATAGCCAAATAATTGGCTATGTCTACAAGCCAAGGAGTATGAGTTGAAATTATAGATAGTTGTTCATCTGGAAACTCATCTCTAACTAGTTCACATTCTCTGTCCTCGTGATGTATTATGGATAGAAAGTCATCCACCACATAAAATTTACCAAGTTTATCTATGACGGTCATATTAAATTCTTGAAGAAGCAATAACCATCTAATTATTCATCCACTTACAACAGGTTTATTCATTAAATATTTGATAGTTGAGTGATTTGTATAAATAGTCACTTTGTAACCTATAATGTAGTGGCAAAATTTATTTATAGCGTGCACAACTACTAGAAATTATCTCTCAGTTGTGGTGTAGTTTATTTATGTAGGATTTAATTTTTTGCTAATGAAATAGACAGCATATTTTCCTCCAACTTTGTCTTCTTGTCCTAGAACTACACCAATAGCATCATTTTAGGCATCTGCATAAATGTAAAATGGTAAATTCTAATTAGGTTCATGCAACACAGGGCTAGTTATAAGTTTTTCCTTAATGTTTTCAAATGAGATTTGGCACTCTAGAGTCTAGGAAAACTCAACATCTCTTTGGAGCAGGGAAAACATAGGGACTATTATTTTGGTAAAATTTTTAATGAATCTTGATAATAACCCATGTGTCCTAGAAAGCTTTGTACATTAGTTTGAGTTTTTAGAGCTTCTAATTTTTGTATCACCTCTATCTTTTTGGGATAAACCTTAATACCTTTTGCATATATGTGATGTCCTAGCACAATCCCTTGTTTAACCATTATCAGACATTTTTCATGACTCAAGGATAATTGGTGCTCTTCACATCGTTTGAGAACTTTGTCTAGATTTTGGAGTGCTTCCTAATAAGTGGCTTCATAAACTGTGAAGTCATCCATGTAGACTTCAACATAATCATTTACAAGTTCAACAAAAATAGATAAAACTACTCTTTGGAAAGTAGCAAGAGCATTGCACGTTCTGAAGGGAAGGATGAGCGATATGCAAATGTCCCCCATGGACATGCGAAAGTGGTTTTATCCTGATCTTCTAGAGCCACTTGTATTTGCTTATAACTGCTAAATCCATCCAAGAATGAGAAATATGTTTTATTAGTCAAATTATTAAGGAATTGGTCAATGAATGACAAGGGGAAATAATCTCTATAAGTTTCCTTATTGAGCTCTCAACAATCCACACATACCCTCCATTTCTTACATTTCTTAGGTACAACCAAAAAGAGGTGAAACCCATTTGCTATCAAAGATTGGATATATAAATCCTACTTGTAGGAGTTTTTTAATTTTAGTTTTAACCACATCTTTGAGTGGAGGGTTAAGTCTACGTTGTGGTTAATGAACTGGTTGGACATCCTCAATGTAAATATGGTTAGTGAAAACCTTAGGATGTATCCCCCTCATATCTTTATAATCCTAGGCAAAAGCCTTGGACTGATTTATCAAGACATCAAATAATTTGAGTTCTTATTGTTCTATGAGCCAACTATTGATATTTAGGGATTTACTAGGTAATATCATGATTGATTTAGTTCTTGAGTGGCTAGAGGAGACTTTGTAGGTCTCACTCATCAAAGTATTAAGGGGGCAACTATGAGGTTGCATCATACGGAAGGTAGTTAAATTCTTAAAGAAACACTCATTTGGTGGAATTAAATTGGCCAAAGGATAATGAAATGATGTAAGAAAGTCCTTTTCATTTTGAGCAAATTCCACTATACTTGTTTAGATAAGGCTTTCAAGATTTTCACCCAATTCATCTATTTCAAAATTATTTTCATTGGAACTATTATCAAGTTCCAACTCATCTTCCAATCCATCTTCATGTTGTTTGATCACAACCATAGACAATGAAGCCAAATGTTCTTGCTTACTGTGTTGATTCGGTTCATCTACCCATGCCCTATTATATTTATTTGTAGATGGTTGGGTAGGAGGGTATAGTGATAATTGTTTATTGTTAATGCCATTTGAAATTATCGTCCCTCCAAATCTGCAATCTATCTGAGCTATGGTTGTTGCTAGCCAGGGTCTTCCTAATATCAACAGATAGTTGTCTTTAGGGGTTTGTAATTAGATAACCTAAAAATCTGTAAGATATTCCCAATTTTTAACCATGACTGGGACATTTTCTAAGACCCCTTTTGGGATAGCAATGGATTGGTCTACCATATGCAGAATAGTACTTTATGGGCTGGATATCTGTTAATGACAACATTTCCATGACTTCTACAGTCATAACATTAATTGTAGATCTCAAATCCACAAGTGCATTAGGAATTTAACCTCCATCAATTGATATAGTTATTATAGGACTACTAGGGTCACCATATTTTGGTGGAAGTAATTCTCTAGAAAGGAGGTTTGCTAGATAGCCATCAATATGGATAGTATTCATTTGCTTCTTCTTTCTCCCTGGTGTCTTTATACATAATTATTTAACTAATTGATTTAATTTTATTATTTTTTTGATGGCTTGCAACAATGATATTTTAATATTCAATCATTTGATTTCTTGGATGAGGTGGGTTTCATTTGACATCATTATTTCTAGAGGACTTTTTGAGGTTACTTCTCTAAGTCTCTCTGGAAAGGGGGCTTGTTTTAGTAAATGACATTTTTCTTTAGTCTTGAGGTCAACTTCTAGAGAAGATTCAAAGTATGGTTTAGTATCATTCTTAATGGAAGACTTTGAAAGGTTATTGGAAGACTTTTCCAGAGGACCTTTGGAAGATAACTCCATAAAGTTTTCGAGAGGTGCTTTCTGGGTGACTTTGGAAGTCAACTCCGGAAGAATGTTGAAAGTTTTTCCATTTATTAATATTTCACGAGGCTCTTTTGTAGTATTCTTGTCACCTTGTTTAACCTAATTGCCCTTACTTTGTGAAAGCGTTCCTTCCTCACTACTAATAATTTCCACTATGGTAGGTTGGTGTGGTTGATGAAGGATTTTTCCTAACCTAATTTGCACACTCCCATAATGTATAACATTGATTCCAACCATATTTTCTTGTTTGATTGAGTACACAAGGGCAGCCTATCGATTATTCTTTAGATTGGCAATTAACTAGGCTGGAAGTTGAGAATGGGTAACTTGGTTAGGTTTCTATTGGTTTTGTGGAGGTGGTAAGAGGGATTGCTACTAATTTTGCATGTGATGAGGTCCTTGGTAGAACTGGTTAAAGGGTTGATTCCATTATGATACAGGGTTCTAAGGATATCAAGGTTGTTGTGACTAGTTAGCCCATTAGGAATTTATCCATGGTTGATTTATCTATTTTGGGGGTCCCCAAGAGTAAGGTCCCTAGTTAGGTGGCCCTTGAGGCCAAGGTGCTACCCATTGATTGTTATTCCAATTGGGTTGAGTTCGCTAAGATGGGTTTGAAGTTTTCCTATAGGAGAAATTTCCTCTAGGTATCTATCCCATATAATTAACCTCTTCTTCTACTTGAGAAGACTTTTTCTTGGAGTTGTTTATTACATTAGCAGTTCACATGTTTGTCACAAATTTTATAGACATCAATCTTATCGAATGGACACTCTCGTAATAGATGTTTGTTCTTGCATCTCAAATAATAGATGGAGAGTGTTTATGTGTTATGTGTTTTAGCTTGTATTCCATTGAGGGTAGTATTTAGTTAGATAAGAATGTCAATCTTCAAGTTTGATATCTCTTCCCTTAGTTGACCTATTTCATTTGTTCCTCTTATCAGACTAGATTTCCTTATACCTCCACGAGTTCTTAAATAGTTTCTATAGAGAGCATAAATCTCTGGGAGGCTTGGTTTGGCTAAATCTCCTTTCCCCATCAAATCAAGGGCTCTTCATGCATCCTCATCAAGTCACTTTAAGAATATTATTTTTATGAGTTCAGGAGTCATGATTTCTTCACCACATCATTTCAATATAAAGAGGAATCTGTACAGAAAATCCTCCAAGTTCTCATCTTTTTTTTTTAGATGAAACAACTCTTCCCTCCTATCACTTACTCTACAATAATCTTGATATTTGTCCAAAAAAACAATTTCTATTTCTTGCCAAGAATTAATTGATCCTGTTGATAAACCCATAAGCCATTGCATAGATGAATCCCTGAGTGTGGAAGGAAACAACTTCAATTTTTTATTATCAATTTTGTAATCATAGGTTTGGCAAATGACCTTAAATTCAAAAAGGAACTGGTTTGGGTCTTTTGAAGCCATGCCTCTACAGGTGGGTAGGATGGAAGGAGAAATGTTTTCCATTGGAGCATCTTCATCTAGGTTCAGATTTATATGATAGGTAAATGTTCATTATGTTGACTTTTTCCCAGACTGGATGCTTATTCCCAGATTTCCCTACAAGGTAGCCATCAGTGATCAACAAGATCTCTGGGCCAGGGGCCAACAGTGTAGGAGATAGACTCTATATTTTATCTCCTCTTCTTCTTCAGGCTCTGCAAAACCTAGGGGGGTATTCCCTACTCAACATCCATGAGGATATGCATACAAAGGCTGGGATGCTGACAGAAAGTAGATAAGTCCTCCTGTAAGTAGACCAAAACTGAAAGATAAGAGCAAAGGGGCTAGCTTTGGGCCTATTTGCAGTTGTAGACAGAGGACTGAGGATCCTAAAACTAATTCTAATGTCCTAATGGTTGTTTTAGATTTTGATTTGGATTTTAAGTTTGGATGCAAAGCTGGACATGGTTGTAACACAAATACAAAGCAAGATTGGTGCCTATCCAGGGCCTGGAGTCAGTAGACATACACCTGTGAATGATCAACATGAACAGCTAAAACTGGATTTCAGGGGGATATATGTGATACCTGCCTTACAGATATCTCCCAATACAGAGTGTTAAGTTATCTCTACTTATGGCATCCCTACTGCAGTATACCCTTCCCAATGTTCAACCTAAAAACAGTTTAATCTACCCCTTGAGCAGAAGTTAAAAGATCAGACATTCAACATAGGAATTCTATGCTCTAGAATCTAAACATTACCCAAATATCTAGATTCAGAAGAAGAATACATGCAATACTGGAGACAGAATTAACAAAACACATGCTAAGATAGCATTTCTCATATAAGATTAATCATGAAATCAGTGGGTTCATGCCAAAACATACAACAAGAGATACATAGACTCACAGGTTTAGCTGTACAGAGCAACCAGATCAGCTTGTTTTGAATTACAGAGCCAAAAATCTTCAACTTTCAACAACCAAAAATGAGTAACACTTCCTGCTTATAACAGCCAGGTAGTGTACCACAGCAATTAATTACATGGTTGACCAAAAATCCCGCCAGATACACAGTATCAGAAAAATGGCGCTCAACGCATTACCAGATTGGCGCCCAAACATGAATGCAGCAGGTAGGGGAGGAGACAGGAAGAAACCTCGAGCCCTACGCCACTGTCCGTTGATGTACACCTTCAATCGGGTACCAGATCCGTCCATACCTCTGCAACCTTCGCCATTAATGGCGCACCAACCCGCGGCCTCGGGAAAACGTCAAACTGTGCATCGCAACCATTTCCCGCCAAGATACCTCATCGTCATGATATTTCAAATATGCAGGATATCAATTATCCCACATGCACCCCGCGGCGACCTTTTCAACACTTTATATACTAGGCCACGAGCATATATGATGTCGGTGCTTTTGCTCCTGACGACACTAGTATAAGACTTCATCATCATCCTCCAACAGCATGATATCCTGTTGCTTGAAAAATCATCCTGACGTCAGCATCATCATCGCAATATCACCTGCATGATAATCGCCTTCATCGGCACAACCTGATCCATCGGAGGAAAATTCTCCTGCTTAGCCGATGAACATCCTGATGATGTCATCGTCATATCCTGCTGACGTCATCAGCATATCTGCCTACTGCGCACCTCCTCATATCCGGATGACATCATCATCATATCGACATCAGGATGATAAAACAACGAACATGAAGTGATACAACAACATCAGGATGATATTGACTAAGATCATCCTGACATCCAAAATATGATGACCACGATGAAAAATCAGGTCACACTTAGAACTTTACAGCAACATCATCAGGATGATCTTAACAAAGATCACCCGATGTTAAAATATCACCCCAGCGAAAGATCATGCAGGTAGACAATATGATGACCCTCGCAAGCAACACGGCGATAACTGGAAATATGATCATGATGATGATGACGACCCTTAAGAAAAAAAATAGGCCAGGTTGAACAACTTAGAAAATGACCCCCTCGGAAGATCGGGGTGACATCATCATCATAAAAGGGCAGGGTGATAATTGGAAGATCACCGGATACTTGAAAAATCACCCCCCGCAAGCAAATCAGGGCACACTGTAGCTCATTAGCAGGATCGGGATGATATCCAAACATCACCCGATATTGAAATATGATGATCCTGATGAAAAACAAGTCGACAGAAAACATGATGATGCTGACCACCATCGAAGCAAACATGATGATGATGACTTCCTCCTCGAAGAAAATATGATGCTGCAGCTGAAAAATGCCGAGGAGGTCCAACACTTAGAACATTTTTTGGATATTTAGGGAAGGTGCCTGCATGAAAATTGCTCAAAAACTGTCAGTCAATTCAGGCACTAACATTGGCTCTGTCTAGGGATGTGCAGGTGCAAGACTGCAGCGAGAACCCCAGAACTCTGGGATGCAGACCAGTCCCTTATCCATTGGGCACAGAGTCAAATACTACACTGACCTGCATCACCAAACACACTTGATGGCCTAAGGCCACCAAGAAAAGAAAAACATGTATCTCCCTTTGTCAAATATCTTGTTTTCATCTGCATGCACTGGGTCAAGCCTGGAGATACTGTCAGGATCCACCCACAAACAAACCTTGTCATCTGCACACTCAACCCTTTGATTTGGCTTGTCATTGTCAAACCTGTGCAGATAACCTTCAGCATCATGTGACATGTGGGTGTAGAATGTATCAAGCAATGCATACTCATATGGCATATAGCACTTATCATCTATATCATCATCATGCATTGCAACATGATCTCCTAGCTGGACTGAAAATAGGAAACACTCAAAGTCCACCACACAGCTAGGAAGATCAGAGCTCATTGTATATACTGGCACATCAAAAGAAAAGCTTTCAAAATCACAATTGTGTACATCATGTACACAACCATCTGGTACACCAAGCTGGAAAAGATCAGGCTCTGGCATCTCTTTCAAATCAGGCACATTTTCACAGTCACTTACCTGATGTATGTTGTTTCCTCTTTCATCAGGATGAGAAACAGAATCCAATCCAAAAACAATGTCTAGATCCTCACCATACTCAAATAAATCCTCATCACCATATGTGTCAAAGATGGGTGATCCAGGTACATCAGCTTGATCATAGTATGCCATTTGTTCATGGGCAGCAGAACATGCATCTTCATCACCAATGGATTCCCTTTGTGGAGGAGTATCAGCTTGTGTGTCATAAGCAAAACAGCCATCAAATGAAAAACAATCATGCTCTGAACCAGCACTTGTTTCAATCTCTGACTGCTCTTCACGATCCCCATGTGTTTGAAAAGAAGTCAATGGGTCACACATAGGACTGTTTCTCTGTTTGCTTATATCTTCTCTGTCTTGAGTACAATACTCACAATTATCTCCACAGGTCCATTCCAAAAGTTGTTCATTGCTGTCCACAACCTCGTTATTGTTTTCATGGTCAGATGCCTCATCATTGCAATGGGAATCCTCATTAGTCCTTTCACTAGCACCTTCAATATTCATCTTTTCATCTTCACATGATGCCTTAATTATTTGGTCATTTGCAGCTTCACAACGATTTTTCACACCAAGGCCTGGGGACAGGGGTTTCAGCAGGTACACATTTCTGATTTTTTCTATCTTTTCTATGAACCTGTATGCCATCTGCATACTTGTCACCTTGAAATCCCTCAGTATTGCACTAAAGCCCTCCTCAAAAGCTTCAAAGAATATGCCAACACAGGCTGAAATATCAGGTCTGAAGACTTCTGGGATCTGTGAAAGGGCTATTGCAAACCTATGACTGAAATCAACACATGGCTCTTCATCTTGTTTTCTGATTCTCATCAATTTTGCAACAAGATCAGCCGGTTCTTTTGCAAATTCTTCCTTGAAACAGTCAGCAAGCTCATCCCAACAGGCAAAGGATTTCTTTGGAAAGCTCAAATACCAGTCTTTTGCTTTTGCATCAAAGGACCTAACAAAAAACCTCATCCACATATCCTCATCTCTGAATGAATATTTTCCCATAAAACTGTGAAAATTTTGGATATGTGCATTCCCATCACATACATTGTGACCACTAAATCTAGGCATCTGACAGTATATCCTAGCAGGCATAGTTTCTACTTTATAATCCACCCATGACAAATCCAGTTGGTCATACAAAGGATCAAAAGGGCTGAGAAGAGGTTTAGCCTTCTGACTGGCAGACACAACAGGGTTACTGCTTTTTAACTGGGCCTGCTCAGCCTCTAAGAATATCAATCTATTTCTTATCTCTTCTATTCTTTTATTCGACATTTCACCACTGAGTATGGGATAATTCATACTTGGATTCATAAAAATCTTACTCTTAGACATCCTTTGTCTGTCTAAGACCTAAGGCTTCCCCTGGCATCTAACTTATGCAGCAAAACAGCAAATATAAAGGGGAAGGAACAAGGTACCTTTTCTCATACAGATGTAGAAAAATGAACAACACATTTTTGTCACATCACATACATCCATCTTTCATGTGCATTCAGATCTTTTTTGCAGAGTCGCCACCTCTCCAGAGAGGACAAAATTTTCAATAGCTGAAAGCTACTTTTCCAGGTTCATTCCACCAGCAGAGCATCATTTTGTTGGTGACTCAGATGGGCCACAAGATATAACACTTTTTCATCAATTTTCTCCCCAGTAGAGTCGCCAATTTCTGTTGACTTTTTCCCAGACTGGATGCTTATTCCCAGATTTCCCTACAAGGTAGCCATCAGTGATCAACAGGATCTCTGGGCCAGGGGCCAACAGTGTAGGAGATAGACTCTATATTTTATCTCCTCTTCTTCTTCAGGCTCTGCAAAACCTAGGGGGGTATTCCCTACTCAACATCCATGAGGATATGCATACAAAGGCTGGGATGCTGACAGAAAGCAGATAAGTCCTCCTGTAAGTAGACCAAAACTGAAAGATAAGAACAAAGGGGCTAGCTTTGGGCCTATTTGCAGTTGTAGACAGAGGACTGAGGATCCTAAAACTAATTCTAATGTCCTAATGGTTGTTTTAGATTTTGATTTGGATTTTAAGTTTGGATGCAAAGCTGGACATGGTTGTAACACAAATACAAAGCAAGATTGGTGCCTATCCAGGGCCTGGAGTCAGTAGACATACACTTGTGAATGATCAACATGAACAGCTAAAACTGGATTTCAGGGGGATATATGTGATACCTGCCTTACAGATATCTCCCAATACAGAGTGTTAAGTTATCTCTACTTATGGCATCCCTACTGCAGTATACCCTTCCCAATGTTCAACCTAAAAACAGTTTAATCTACCCCTTGAGCAGAAGTTAAAAGATCAGACATTCAACATAGGAATTCTATGCTCTAGAATCTAAACATTACCCAAATATCCAGATTCAGAAGAAGAATACATGCAATACTGGAGACAGAATTAACAAAACACATGCTAAGATAGCATTTCTCATATAAGATTAATCATGAAATCAGTGGGTTCGTGCCAAAACATACAACAAGAGATACATAGATTCATAGGTTTAGCTGTACAGAGCAACCAGATCAGCTTGTTTTGAATTACAGAGCCAAAAATCTTCAACTTTCAACAACCAAAAATGAGTAACACTTCCTGCTTATAACAGCCAGGTAGTGTACCACAGCAATTAATTACATGGTTGACCAAAAATCCCGCCAGATACACAGTATCAGAAAAATGGCGCTCAACGCATTACCAGATTGGCGCCCAAACATGAATGCAGCAGGTAGGGAAGGAGCAGGAAGAAACCTCGAGCCCTGCGCCACTGTCCATTGATGTACACCTTCAATCGGGTACCAGATCCGTCCATACCTCTGCAACCTTCGCCATTAATGGCGCACCAACCCACGGCCTCAGGAAAACGTCAAACTGTGCATCGCAACCATTTCCCGCCAAGATACCTCATCGTCATGATATTTCAAATATGCAGGATATCAATTATCCCACATGCACCCCGCGGCGACCTTTTCAACACTTTATATACTAGGCCACGAGCATATATGATGTCGGTGCTTTTGCTCCTGACGACACTAGTATAAGACTTCATCATCATCCTCCAACAGCATGATATCCTGTTGCTTGAAAAATCATCCTAACGTCAGCATCATCATCGCAATATCACCTGCATGATAATCGCCTTCATCGGCACAACCTGATCCATCGGAGGAAAATCCTTCTGCTTAGCCGATGAACATCCTGATGATGTCATCGTCATATCCTGCTGACGTCATTAGCATATCTGCCTACTGCGCACCTCCTCATATCCGGATGACGTCATCATCATATCGACATCAGGATGATAAAACAACGAACATGAAGTGATACAACAACATTAGGATGATATTGACTAAGATCATCCTGACGTCCAAAATATGATGACCACGATGAAAAATCGGGTCACACTTAGAACTTTACAGCAACATCATCAGGATGATCTTAACAAAGATCACCCGATGTTAAAATATCACCCCAGCGAAAGATCATGCAGGTAGACAATATGATGACCCTCGCAAGCAACACGGCGATAACTGGAAATATGATCATGATGATGACGACGACCCTTAAGAAAAAAAATAGGCCGGGTTGAACAACTTAGAAAATGACCCCCTCAGAAGATCGGGGTGACATCATCATCATAAAAGGGCAGGGTGATAATTGGAAGATCACCAGATACTTGAAAAATCACCCCCCGCAAGCAAATCAGGTCACACTGTAGCTCATCAGCAGGATCGGGATGATATCCAAACATCACCCGATATTGAAATATGATGATCCTGATGAAAAACAAGTCGACAGAAAACATGATGATGCTGACCACCATCGAAGCAAACATGATGATGATGACTTCCTCCTCGAAGAAAATATGATGCTGCAGCTGAAAAATGCCGAGGAGGTCCAACACTTAGAACATTTTTTGGATATTTAGGGAAGGTGCCTGCATGAAAATTGCTCAAAAACTGTCAGTCAATTCAGGCACTAACACATTCTACCCTCCTTTCTTCTCCAACCTGACCATTGTTATTCTCCATGGTTTCTACTAAAATGTTTTTCATTATTTGGTCACTCTTAATAGTACTTTGTGAAGTCTTAAGTGGGTCTTGATTAATCAATTGATAATGGCAAATTTAATCAACTAAGACTTCTAGCCCCTTGGGTTCGATGAATGGTGTTTGGGTTTGGGGTTTTTTACAACAAATCTTCCATGAGGACCCCTTTTTCTAACCATGCAGAAGGAGTTAACAATATTTTTGGACTACTGTTTTGAGTTATCTAACTATATTCCTAATAAAACCTTGAACAAAGAACGTGTCCACGATAACAATGCCAAAAAGTAATGAGACGCCATTAAACCTTGTACTTTAGTTTGATAATCAGTTTGTTGGCCAAGGTGGTGTCTTATTGCTATTTGCATAAGGAAGTTAAATACCTCAACACAATGATAATTTTTAGGCCTTTTGAATGAAAATGCTTATGTAGAAATAAATTTCTAAAATATAAAAGCATTTAAAAGCTAATCTATGAAAGCGTTGAAAACTTAACTATGAAAGAATTTGAAAACTAACTATGAAAACATTTAACATTCAAAAACAAATACAGTAATGAAACAGACTACTCAATTCTAATTAAGCAATTATATTGTTAACTTTCAAAACTACTGCAATGAACATACTTTCAAGAGTGAATGGAAAATATGATTTCCTAGCACAACATAAATCCACTAAACAATAAAATAATACACAACATTAAATAGAACAACAAAACCTGCAAGTTAAAGATTGATTACTAACACATAATAGAAACAGAAGATTTCATGATAATCATCAATTGAACATAACATGGAATTCACAGAATATTGAAAAATAGACACTTATCTATAGACACAATTTCTCCTGTCTGAATGAGTGGCTAGCTCTCTAGAAGTTTAAACTCTTAGAACTTCAAAATATCATCACATAGAATTCATAGATTGCAAAACAAATACACAGCTAGCTATATTCATATCACAAGAAATTGTCTATCTTCTCTATATATTTAAAATAAAGAAAATTCAACACTATATATCCTCTGAACTGAATCTACAATTATGCCTATAATGTAGTATATTGTCGTGCATGCATTATCGCCATTTCAAAGTCTTTCAATTGAAATGTATAAATAACATGGAGTTAGGTTTGTAGTCATTAACAAAACAATTAAATAAACTACTGAAGTTGACTTCAAGTAGGAGTCTTTCCAAGCAGGACACTTTCAAACATTTATTATGGATCATATCCATTGTTGCACATCAGGGGAAATAGGTATGCTAAATTTAGGGGGTGAGCATTCAAAACAAGAAATCTTTTATGTCATTGAGACTTTTCTAGAGTTGTCTCTGAAACATGCCTTTTGGTGCCACTATTATTCCAGAACACTCTCCTTTTCAGAGTCTTCTCCTTCCTTTCTTTTCAGAGCCTCTTTCTTCTTTTCTTTCCAGAGTGCATCCTTCTAGCATTGTAGAATCATGTTTGACAAAAATAGGTCTTTGACACAAGACATCAGTACTTGAGCTATTTTTTACCTAGAAAAGAAAACAAAGTATTGTACATTATTTTTAACTAAGCAGTAATTTATCGTAAAATCAATCAAACATTAGCATGACAGGTTCATTAGGTTGCAAAGGGAGGTGATTCAGTTAGATATATGATGAGGTTAATTTTCACCTCATCAGTATCCAATCTCGTCATTCTTTAATGTCAAACCCATTATTAAGATTACTAATTTTCCTCTTTATGCCAAAAAATACATTTATATGTACTATTGTTAATTTAAAATTATATATATACTTTTAATCATATCTTTATTTAAAATTATATATATTTATATACCTAATTTTTGTAATAATAAACTTAGATTTATATATGTAAAAAATCACATGTGCGCACACACACACAACAAGAAGTAGGTAGATAAGTAGAACTAGAATATATATATAATGAATTTAATACATTAATGGTTAAATGTGTATATGTATATACATAATATATACACATATTTAATAGATTTAATATTTATTTTTATAAAATAAGAGAATAAAAAACATATGGTAGCAGGGAGAGGGATAGCCCCCATCCTTGTCACAGGATGAGGACAGCCCCACCCATGGGGTTGTGGCCCCTATGGGAGCCATAAATCGCACTTTGGGGTGTGGCAACCTCGGGGCTTAGCTCCTTGGGGGAGCTTTGCTACTCCCCAGCCACCATGCTTGCATAACCCTTTTACAATGAGATAAAAAGAATATAAATAAATATATTTGTGCTCTTTAAATATTTATAGAATATGGAAACCCACAACATGGTAGCCATGAAAATGACTCAAAAAAATAAAAATAAATAGAGATTAAAATATAGAAAAAAAATAATAATAATTTATGGGTAAGTGCATGGAAATGGGGGACAAAAGCGGGGTCAAAAGTGACTTTTTTTTTCTTTTGAAATCACCTAAAGATGAACATAAACAAGTAATTCAAAATGTGTATACTCAAAATTTAAAGATATGATAAGAACAAGAATTAGAGTACTCTGAATCTAGTTTCTAAACTACTAAACACTTTTTAAAATGGTTAAGGTTAAGGGGATGAAATGTTGAGCACACATAAAAGTGTATGTTTTTATCACTAAAATATAACATAGTGTCTGGTGTGCGCCCCCTATTTTTTGTTGCTACATTCTATATTTTTAAAAACCAGTTGGTGGAAATATAGTGAAGTGTGGGTATTAAAAGTTTATTTTTTTAATATTTTTTATTGAATAATTTTTTTTTTGTGATTTTTTGAAGTGGATACATCTTGAAAATTGCATCACTCAGTGTGTGCATCACATAACTTACACAAAACTAATTGAAAATGAATTTTTTTTTCTCTTGAATGTGTATAGAATTAAGTGTAGAAGAATCTTTTTTCTCAAATTTGGATAAGTGGGTCAAAAGTTATTAAAAAAATCAATACATATGTACTGGAGGAATATCAAGACACCCTTCAAAGAAAATTAAAAAAAATACCTTAACTTATTCAAAATATTAAAAAAATTATATGGCTAGAAAGGTAAGAAGTAGCTCTTTATTTTGGTGGTGGTTTTGTAAAATTTTATTGCAAAATGTGATGAGGTTAAAGTTAGAATTTGAGTTGTTTTATGTTAAAAACACAAATTTAGGAGCCACAAGAGATGTCCAACCCTTAGGATTCAAAATCCAAGCCCCAGATGGGCAGGATCATAAAATTTTTAAATTCAAGGCATTAAAAATTCATACATGTTAAACCATGTAGGTGTTATGTTTTCATAATACGAATGTGTTTTGTTGAAAATATCAAGGTTGGCCACTAATTTGTCTCCCATTTCCATGCACTTACCCTTATATTTTAAGGAATTTATTTTTTGGGGAAGAAACATGGTTGTTGGGATTGAATCTTCTTCCATGCAACCTACAAACAAAATATATGGAGGGTTTAAGTCTTAAGCTCGCCTCTCTTTCTCTCCTCTCCTCCAAAACCTGCATTTCAAAATGAGAGAAAGAGAACTTTTTTTCTAGGTCTCACATTAGAGTTTCTATGACCTAACCCACTAGTAATATTTAATTGAAAAATGACAAATCAAATCTTAATTAAACCTTAAATTGTTTTTATTTTATCTATTGTGAAGTATTAGTGAAATATTTTAAAGTATGATCAATAAAATGAATTAAATTAAATAGTATTTGGTAATTAATAATATTTCATTAGAACAACTCAAATTTTAATTAAACATTATGTTGTTTTATTTTATCTATTGTGAGTGTATTAGTAAAACCTTATTAAGCGGGACTATTAAGTCAAACTAAATAAAGTAATAATAGGCTAATAAGTAAAACATTGCATTTGCTTATATAAGTGAATTGACAAATTGTAATGTAATTAGGATCATTTAATCATCTTTTGTAATAGTTAGGAGTTTAATTGAGAATTAAATTGAGAAATTTAATACTTGTGTTGAAATCATTTATGCACTCAATTACTTGTAATACGTTTTAAATTAATTCTTGCTCGTTAGTTTTAAATTAATTTCCCTTCCTTGATTACTTATTTACTTTAATAGTTACTTTTTCAAATTTGAATACTACAAAATGTTTCTTTAGTGTTAGTAATTTTTGTGTAACTTACTTAAATTAATCATTAGCATTAATTTAATTTTAATGTTGTAGTTAAGAATTTAATTAGATATGTTCATTTAGGTTACACCTTGGAGGAAGGATCAACCCATCCTCATATAGGAGCCTAAAAGGGGGAAGTACCTTATAGTGGTTCTCCTTTGAGGCATTGTAAGCAATGACACCACTCCTTGTTTAGGTGGCCTTCATCTTCGTGTGGCATGCAAAATGGGTTTTGCGTCACCTACCTTCATTTATTTCTTTTCTCTTTGCAAAATGTGGTGTGCTTTACTACCACATCACTCATGAACGTGTTTTGATTTCAAGCAGCGTTGCACATGCAATGTCATTTGAGTGCACACGATGCACTACCTTGTGTAGTGATGATGAGATAATTAGTTATTTAAACAAAAAAAACTGTTGCATTTGTTTATATGTCCCATGCGTAAATGTGGGAATGACACATTCCATTGAAGCATCGCAAATTTTAGGAAATTGAGCTTCATTTTATATTATGATCTCCAAAGGAGATAAGAATGAACAACCTTGTTGGACCAACTTCATTGGTGTCAAATTTTGTTGCATGTGATGCAAAATCAAAAGGTAAGAAGATTTTCATCTTCTTTGAAATGGAGTAGATGTCAACTTATTTTTAAAAACATATGGTCTAGGACATAACATATGTGTGTTTGTTCTATTGTTGGTTTAATGTTAATAGGTTTATAAGGTAGAAGATGATAGTGAAGGGACTATCTTGTTAGGTACAATCAAGATACTTTATTTTTATTTATAGGGTGTTGCAAATAAAAAGATGAGTTTTTTTTTTACACTAGATAATTTTTTGGTTCATATTAAGGCAAGAACAATGTAAAATAAAAATGTAGTGCACTTTCTTTCAAGTTTGTTATAGCTATCTCTAGATGTGTTGGATGCCCAAGGGATGGATTGTAAAGGGAAAATATATTTTAAATAATATTACCTTAAAAGGTTTCTAAAAAGGTGTTAAATTTTTACATAAATATTTTAGATCACACTCCATAATCTAACATCATGACAAAAACAAATGATAAATGGTATAAGAATTGTTAGATTAGGTCAATAAATAAGCCCTTAGATGTCAAGTGTGAAGAGACTTTTTGAGTTAATTTAACAAGGAAACTAAAAGATCAAGAATCAAAATGAGAATAAAAATATTAGAAAATAAGCTAAAAAATGAAGTTAATTAAAATGCAAAATTAAATAAAATTAAAAATAAGATTTTGAAACTAAATTTTTTTTTTTTTTTTTGAAACTAACATTTTTATGATGAATGGTTACAAGAATAAGAACATTTTAAGAGTGTTTGGGCAAGATAAGAGGCATCATGAGATCCATAGAAGTGTTGATGATGAATCACCCTTGTGGCTTTTCTTTTATATATTGATAGAATCTCAAATAAGATTTCAAAACTTTCAGATATAAAAAGAATCGATGCAACTTTGAAATTGCATAAAAAGATCAGGAATATGATTTTTTCTATAAAGGTTAGAGAGAACCACAACTTAACTTTGGTGTCTACAAAATTGATTGATCTTGTGGAACCTCATACATTGACAAAATAGACTACTTTATAGGCACTAGGATCAAGGAACATGGTGTGAACATCAATCATGGATGCATCAACAAATTGGCACTAGTACAACATTCATCTAGTACAACACATCCTAGATTCATGCTATAACATAGAAAATTACATACTCTTACAATTTCATGCTATGTTTTCACTCATTTTAGTGTCCACTCCCTTAGCATGTTGTAGGTCCATTTTTAGCCATACCTTAGCCTTTTCTAACCCACAAAATGTCATGTTTATGTTATGCTTTAGCCCTTATGCTTGTTTTTGTGAAATTCTATTTAAACATTAAAATCTTGTACTTATCCTAAAGTGTTATGAGATTTAGAAGCTGTTGTCACTTAGATATTAGCACTTCACACAGACGCCTTTGCAACGTGCTAACATCCTAATTCTATTTTTCACCCAATGATCATTTCTAAGCATTTCTTACCACCTTTTGTGACATGTAGGATTTGGTGTAACTCATTTGCACCCCTCGAATGACTTGTTTTGACCTACCTTCTATTCTTCTCCCTCCATGTTATCTTTTTGAATTCATTCTCACTCATTGTATGAAGCTTTTTGGTAACTTTATTGTCCATTCCAACATACTCTTTCATTCGTGAGCAACCTTACAACATTCTTGGCAATATTTCATGGCTCTCTACAACATACCAAAAAAGTTGTGATGTGTTCTTCAAGCTCATGTGATCAAATACTCAAGCTTTGACCTCTTCATAGGGTTTTGTGGAACCAATATCTACTATTGGGTTCTTCCTTGGGCCTTGTCCTTAGCTGGGCAGCTTTCATCTTCATTTGTGGGGTGATTGTGTTCTATTTACTCTCTTTGAGTTATTCCTTTTTGTGTAATCCATTTGTTGTTGATAACTGAGAGGGGGGGTGAATCAGTTATCTTAATTATTTCAGCTTTCTAAACTTTCTTAATAATTAGTGCAGCATCAATTCAAACAAGCAAACATAACCATGAAATAGAAATACACATGACACAATATTTTTGACGTGGAAACCCTGTTAAGGGAGAAAACCACGGGGTGATTAACCCAATATTGTATTCTCTGTTAGAAGAATGGAAGTACAAAATGGCACTTGCCAATTAGGGCTCACTGCCTGAGCACACTGCTCACAAGAGGCACACTGCCTACAAGAGACACACTGTCTACAATTTATAAAGAGTGTAATACAATACTTGAACTGATAAGGAGCATCAACATATGCTGGAGTTCAGTTCCGGTTAGGCTCTGTATACTGATCTACTACACTTCATCTTTCCTCTTCTTTTATGCTGCTCTTCTTTCACATACTGAATCTTCCTTTCTGCTTTTATTCGGTTCTACTGTTTTTCTTCACACATCTCTTTCACAACACATCTCATAACTAAATCCATCTTGTATATATATCTGCACAAGTGATTTCATCACCTTTCTAGTCGGCACCCAGAATAGTCAATCTTTTCACAAACTCTGATCTATCAGCTGAATCCTTGCACACCAAGTAATGCGGATCAAGGATATACTTGTGGAAATCATTAATCATGTCAGCCAAATATAATTCATGCCTTCATAACCTTTACCAACATCAATAACACATCTGGAATAATGCCTGATGTTCTGCCAGTCAGTTCTTCCTCTGTTCACACTGTCACTTGGGAACCCGACACTCAAGCATTCATATCTCTTTATCCTTTCCACACCAGAGGCTCAAACCTTGGAATCTATCAGTCAAGATACTCCTCTTGACTTCCCCAAATCCGCACTTCACTAAGATGCTTCTACTGAGAGATCCGGACCTGTCTGTCGGACCTTACTGACTGCTCTGTTCTTGTTTAGCAGACCACAACATTCTTCACTCTGACTTCCGGTATAGACATACCATGTCCTGCGGATGTGTGGGATGAACTTTGTTGCCATCAATGACAACATTCATGAATCCATATAGTGTCTCTTGCCAACAATCTCCCCCTTTGGCATTGATGGCAACACTTAGTGAAAAATGACTAAGTGTTTACACTATGCTCCCCCTTGGCTGATGCTCTGTTTTTATATACATTTTCTGGAGCTCCCCCTTAGTTGGATTCCTCATTTTTCACTGCTCTTCACTCCCCCTTTGACATCAATTGCAAAGGGTAGGGTCCGCATATCAAAACTTCCAAAAATTCAACTATACTTAGCCGCATAAGTATATACATATGGCATACTTACATATACTTAAGTATGTCTGCAAAAGTTGTCTTCATTGAACAAATTTTGTAGCCCAACTTTGCTTCATTCTATCCAAAATTGATATATGACCGCTCAATAGGAATGCAAATGCATCTGCCCTTTTTAGATTTGTTGGATCATTGGTTTGGGTTGTGATTTGAGCTTCACTTATGGCCTCATGCATGGCCTCTAACTTAGGGATAATGATCCTTCTAAGTTCACCCATCCGGCTAATTATGTTCTTCCTTACCTTCTCAAAATTCTTTATTGCATTTGTGATTGCAATAGTTTGACATTCTTGATTTACTATGAAGGATGAGAGAAGATCAAAACTTTGAGACAGACTTAATAGTTTATCCTCTTGTTCTTTTACTTTTCTCTCAATATCTTTGGTCACTGTGGGCCAAGATAAACAAAATTTGTACATATTTCTGCCATCTTTAAGAGCATTTTCCAAGCTCATTATCCCAATATCCATAACTTTCCTATCATTTGTTATCAAACCCTATACTTTGGAGAATCTCTTATCCAAAAACTCCTTCCGGACCTTTTCTTCAGTTGACTTCTCTAGAGAATCAAAATGTGTGCTAACACTGTTGACTAGAGTTTTGAGATTACCAGAGGAAGAGGCTGTGGGATCCTTTTGAAAAGATGGCATGATCTTTTCCAACATTCCGGATGCTACCTCTATAAGCTTACAGTCTTCCATGTGAGATTTCAGTAGTTTCTCTTTGACCTTCGCATTTGCAAATGAAGCTATTTTCATTGTTTGCATCGAAGATAGAGAGTCAAAATTTAATGGTCCTTTTAATAGTTCTGGTTCATCAATCTTCATCAATCTCCATAGTTGCTTTTGTCAAAAAGTCCTTGACTGATTCTGCAGTGTCTCTTATTGGAGATAGATTTTTCTTTTCTTCTGCAGTCACAGAACTGTCTTTTGGAGCTTTCTCCCCTTCTACATTCTTATCACTGGCATCTTCTTTTCCCTTTACCTCTGCTTCTTTCTCCTGTATTCTTTCTTCTCCTTTAGATCCGGAGACTATAGGGGAAACCGGAGGAGAAATGTTAGTCTGTTCAAGGCCCACCTCTTCTGTCATTTTCTTACTAGATTCTTCTACAACATTTGTAGTCGAGGGGTCAGTACCCAAGTCCTCTATAATAGGAAGATTAAATCTTTTGAAGGCCTTCTGGAGGATCTCTTCTGTGTCCTTGGCTACCTTGTCAATCTCACCAAGCATTCATCCTTGCTTTGCTTCTGAACTCATCCTTACAATCTTTGAATACCATATTCATTGTCTTGGGGTCGATTGAAGGATATAGCTGAATTGCTATCTGTTCCCGGATTTCTAGGTCTTTAGCTTGGGCATTGTTCTTTCTTGTTTCTAGTTCTTTTTCCAAGTTTTTAGGAATCAGAGATATAATTTCAATAAATGCTTTGTTGTAGATATTTAGGTACCTGACTATGGCATCTTGCAATATTTTCTGATCTGCTTCACCATAATCATCATAGAACTCAACCATTGGCTGAAGATTTCCGTCCACTGTGACTGATTTGATTATGTCATCAATGTGGAGAGTGGGTTTTTCAACATATTCCTCTATCTTTTCTTCTTCCTTCTGTCCGGTAGAGGGTTGGCCGAATGTTTTCTTCTTTTTCTTCATTTTCCTTATTTCTTCATCAGATTCAATCTCCTCTTCATCCCTTTGACTGGCATAAGCTGTTGTAGCTTTTGTCTTTGTTCTTTTCTCTCCTTTGCTGGATGATTGTGCTTCCGGTTCTGATGTCCTTGAGCCTTTGGCAGTGGTAGGTGCAGATCTCTTTGATGATCTGGTCCGGGTGGAAGGTTTTGCCAAAGCACTTTCCTCATTTTTCTTTTCTGCCTTCTTCTTCTCTTCCTCAGCCCTTTCCATCTTTTTCCTGTGGGCATCAAGTGCCTCTTTTGAGATGCCAAGGCCTTTGGCAACATTTTTTACTTCTTTTCTCACCTTCCTCTTGATCTCTGGTTCTCTGAGTTCCACATGAATCTTTACACTCAGCTCCTCAAAGGTTCCAAACCTTTCTGCCTTTGGATCCTTTGGCTGACTTAGCATGTGTTGAACATGCAGCTCCACAATTTGTTCATCAACTTCATACCCCATGGGCATGATCTATACAGTTCTTGGTTCTACTGCCTCCATTAGGCACTGATCAGTCTCTACCATAAAACATACTGTCTTTGTATTTCTCAACAAGAGACTGGGGAATCCTTTCTCTTGCTTACATCATGTTCTAAAAATTCTTGAAATATCCCCACAGGGCTGTATTTATTGCTTGAGCATCCCCAAGTTCATGCAAGTAATCTCTGATCTGAATTGCTATCGGTTTGTCATTTTGCCATACCCATCCATTTGAACCGGGCAGCTCATTCATGAAGTAGAAAAATAGGCATAATATTAGTCCACCATATTTAAAGGAGTTCTTCTTGTCCTTTTTGATCTTCTGTATGTTTTCCATTAATTGGCTCAAAAGAAGTTCACAGAGATCATATTCTGCATTTTTTCTCAGCATCTCATAGGCAGTATATACTGCAGTTCTGGATACTGAATTCTCCCTACTGGAGTGATATATCTTGTATCCTATTATCATAGATGCAAACTTGATATCCGAGTCAGTAATATCTTCAATGGTCATTGCCCTCTTATCAAATTTTGATCTGGTGGCCTCAGTTACAATGTTGTTTTTGACAGATTTGAGGACAGGTATTCCTCTAGAGGAGTGTAAACCAGTTACTGCCCTAATTGCTTCCTTAGTGATCTTGCAAGGTCTGTTAAGCCATAGAAAGTTGTCATGTACCCTACTCAACACATACCGGACCCATTCATCTTCTTCAAAGCAGGGGAAATGAATGAACTGATCAAAATGTTTTTCCTGGATGCCCTTATATTCTGGTTTAAGCTCAAAAGCATTGTCTATCAATTGTTTGTGATAGATATCTCTTAGTTTGAATTCCCCAAACTCTTCAACATTTGCGTGTATGTAAACCCTAATATCTTCTGTGTGCAAAACATCATGCGAAACACTAGAGAAGGCTCCTAGGGGATCTACCTCCAAGGATTTGTATGGATGCTTCTTAAATATGGGGCGAGGTCTATCAGAAATCTTTACTATATTCAGAGTAGCCATCATCAAGGAATCTTACTGAGAGATATCAAGAACGAAGAATACCTTTTACGCTATTTAGGGCACACACGATGAAATCCGGATTGAGCTGTATGAAGAATCATCTTGATCTTTGGGAGAAGTAGTTGCAGAGCTCCTTTTCTCTTTTCTTCGAATGTGAGTGTACAAATGATGAGCAAATGAACTCTTTTATTTCTGAGAAGCCCTAATTTTCATTCGGCAATAAATGTGCAACCTAATTCATTCCGGTTTGCCTTGTTTGTCCTATTCAGAGACAAAACCTTTCCAGATCACTGAGATAGATTTTGAAGTTATTCTAGGAGAGTAGTGATAATCTATCATCCTTTCATTAGTCATTTGATCTATTTGCAGGTCAAGACACCATAGTTTGAATCATACCAGACCAAACTTGTAAGGGATCTATTTTTACTGGAAGACTGTCTTACCGGATCAATTCTGGAAGGATTGGATTCTTCAAATCTTCTTGCGGATCTTCCAAATCTTAACCATAGTTTATTTGGATGTTCCCTTATGAACCCTTTAATCCGCAACTCTTCTTGTGCCAGTTCTGGCACTAATTGACTGGCTGGGGGAACAAGGTTTTCTTTGTGTCTCCCCCTGAGCCAGAGCTCACTTTTTAATTTCTGGAAGGAATATCAGCACCAGAGTCTGGTGCAGATCCATCCCCTACATTCTCTGTACTTTTCTTCACCCAAATTTTGTTCATCTCACTTTGAACTTCATCCGTATTTACCTTTTGTTTCCCCTTATATTGATTCTGATTATAATATACCGGACCTCTTTTATCCTGATTCTTACTTCTACAGAATTTTGCTATATGACCAGATCTATTGCAAATTTGGCAAACAACATTTCTTTGCATATTTGATTGATATCCTCTTGATCTGCATTGATTAGCCATATGACCCATTCTATTGCATGCAAAGCATCTACCATTGAATGAATTGTTCATTTGCATATTTCTGCATTCATGAGATTTGTGACCATACCTTTTGTAGTTGAAGCACTATCTAGAGAAGGATGTATTAGTCTGATTCATTCTCCTTCTGCACTGATTAGCTTTATGACCAAAGTTATTGCAGTTGTGGTAGTATCCATTAAAGGATGGATATCTTTGAGCATTAGGCTGCCTTACCGGAGAACTTCTAGGCCTGTTCCTTGAATTTTTTGATCTAAAATTCTTCTTACCAGATTTGGAGCTTTCTCCTTTCTCATATCCCAAACCACACTTGTCATCTACCCTTTTTAGGCTTTGAAGAAGAACTTCAAGTTGGGCAGAACTTATCTTGAATTTCTCTTTATATTCATTTGCTGTTTGAAGATCCCTTTTGAGAGAGACAATTTGATCCTCAAGTTTTTCTTCATTATCTTTAGCATCTTCAAGATCAGATTCAAGATGTTTGATAATTATATCCATCTTGTGGCAATCTTTTGATTTCTCCTTGAGAGATTGTCTTAGATTATCTTCAATTTTTCTTTTCTCTTCAATCTCTTGGGTAAACTTTATAACTCCTGATTCCATTTCATGTCTTATCATAATGATTTCTTTTGATAGCTTTTCACATAACTTGGTTTTCTCCTTCAGATCTTCATTTGCATCATTTGCTTCACCTTGACTTGCCAGTTGTTGAAGTAGCTCCTTTCTCTTTTTCATAGAGAGACTTAATTTGTCTTTTAGTTCTCTCATGAAATCATCAGCCTGTTTGAGTCTTTCCTTTAATTCATTGACTTCAGAGTTTGACTACTCAAGATCATCAAGGGCAGTCTTGAGTTGCTCCCTTAAACCATATGCATCCATTTGGATTCCCAGATCTTCCTCAAGCTGTTAGACTCTGTTTAGGAGGAACTTAGCTCTGATACCAATTGTTGATAACCGAGAGGGGGGGTGAATCAGTTATCTTAATTATTTCAACTTTCTGAACTTTCTTAATAATTAGTGCAGCATCAATTCAAACAAGCAAACATAACCATGAAATAGAAATACACATGACACAATATTTTTGACGTGGAAACCCTGTTAAGGGAGAAAACTACGGGGTGATTAACCCAAGATTGTATTCTCTGTTAGAAGAATGGAAGTACAAAATGGCACTTGCCAATTAGGGCTCACTGCCCGAGCACACTGCTCACAAGAGGCACACTGCCTACAAGAGACACACTGTCTACAATTTACAAAGAGTGTAATACAATACTTGAACTGATAAGGAGCATCAACATATGCTGGAGTTCAGTTCCGGTTAGGTGCTGTATACTGATCTGTTGCACTTCATCTTTCCTCTTCTTTTATGCTGCTCTTCTTTCACATACTGAATCTTCCTTTCTGCTTTTATTCGGTTCTACTGCTTTTCTTCGCACATCTCTTTCACAACACATCTCATAACTAAATCCATCTTGTATATATATCCGCACAAGTGATTTCATCACCTTTCTAGTTGGCACCCGGAATAGTCAATCTTTTCACAAACTCTGATCTGTCGGCTGAATCCTTGCACACCAAGTAATGCGGATCAAGGATATACTTGTGGAAATCATTAATCATGTTGACCAAACATAATTCATGCCTTCATAACCTTTACCAACATCAGTAACACATCCGGAACAATGTCTGATGTTCTGCCAATCAATTCTTCCTCTGTTCACACTGCCACTTGGGAACCCGACACTCAAGCATTCATATCTCTTTATCCTTTCCACACCGGAGGCTCAAACCTTGCAATCTATCAGTCAAGATACTCCTCTTGACTTCCCCAAATCTGTACTTCACTGAGATACTTTTGCTGAGAGATCCGGACCTGTCTGTCGGACCTTACTGACTGCTCTGTTCTTGTTTACCAGACCACAACATTCTTCACTCTGACTTCCGGTATAGACATACCATGTCCTGCGGATGTGTGGGATGAACTTTGTTGCCATCAATGACAACATTCATGAATCCATATAGTGTCTCTTGCCAACATTTGTGAGTGTAATACATTTCATGGGTTCCTTAATTACCCTTCCTTCACTTCATTGAACACTAGTTTGTTATAGTTTGAATATATTTAGCTTTAGCATAGTAATTTTCTCATTATCACTACTATTATTTTTCTAGATACACTTAGAAAATAAGAGCACACACTTATTTCTCAATATTCTCTATTGGTGGTTATCTATGGAGGTTGAAAAATCTACATAGGGGCTTGACCTGAAGGCAAGCCCCCAAACAATCGCAACATTTGTTTGCTTTCCTATAAGTTACAAATTTGAAGGAGAAGATTTCAATTGCATGTTGGTTTTATAGATTTTTCCCCTTTATCTTTGTCATTTCACGGGTTTCTATTAAGTTTATAGATAACACTTCGTTGGATTTTGCGTTTATTTGTTACCTAGAAACTTCTTGGATTTGCTAATATTTTTCCATTTGTAGATTAAGTGAAATAACTAAAGGTAAACCTAAAGTCCTTGATTTTTCATACTGTCCAAACTACAATGCAATACATAGACGTCTACACAATGTACTAGTGTCGAGGCTAGTGAATTTTGTACTCCTATGACAAGTTCTTCCTATCTCCTTTTTTTGTTTATGTTTATCTTTAGTTGAACTTTACATTATATCCCTATTAAAAGTTCAATTTTTGTTGATTAGCATAGTGTTTCAACTTGATTCAAGAACAATTTTTTGTCAAGGGTAAAACACATAGGTTCAACTAGTAAAAATATGTTCTTCTAATAAAATAGTAGTAGATTAGAGTTAGTTAGTTGATCTAGTTGTTCCTAGTGTATTCATTGAAATCATTTGCTGGGGAGAAGCATAGTTTTCCTTGCTGAATCAAATTTCATAAACTACATTTTGGTGAACCTAGCGCTCTAAACTTTTAAACATCTAAACAATAAACATAACATTCTTTTGATCACCTTCAATTGTGCAATGTGCAATGTGAAGCCTAACTTTATTTATGAGCTTCACCACATAATCTTCACATTCTAATAACATTGTTAGGCAATGTTTGAGAAATGCTAACATGGCTCAATCTCGTCCCTCTAATACCCCTATTACACCGGGACCTGATTTCTCTGACTTCCTCTATGACACCATAAAAATAACTCTACCTATTCTGTCATCTTTCTCAACTCCTGTAGTGACAAATTTCCATGATGTTGAGATGGCCTTTGATCATCAGGTCACATTATGTAATGCCTCCCAAACACAGGTGCATGATCTCAATCAACACCTAGCAAACTATCAACAATTCTTGATAAGAGAGAGTATGTCTAATGTTGTTGCTTCTCTTGTCAAGGTCCTCCACATAATGTTAATTGGTCACCCCGATGGTCTTGATTTCCTTCATGGCATAGTTTACATCATTCACAACAATCTCCCACCACTGATAGCTTGCTGGGAAGAAACTCAAGATCCATATTCAAATATTATTGGTCAACAACTTTCTATCCCAATGGGTACTTCTGGCAATCAAACATACACATCTTCTCACATGGTTACTAATGCTCCACATCATGGTAATGTAGATGTTGGTTCATCTAGAATGACGAGAAATCCCATAAACCAATATGGATTTGTTTCCCTTTTGTTCCCTCACAATTTACTTTTCCTAGTGAGCACATCAACACCTCCCAGCATATAACATTTCCCATCACCTCCACTGCTACTTTTGTACCTATGCATACTACTAATCCAATTATAAACCAGCTTTTACAAAACATTGGCACTTTTCAACAGTAGCTCACTACCCTCTCTACATCCTTTGCACAACCCCTTATTCCACCATACTACTGATGCAGTCCCTTATCGCTTACCATCTTAGCAGCTCCATTTCCTACTAGTCTTGAGGCACCCTAATTCAAAAAGTATTCTGGTAAGGGAGACCCACAGACTCATGTGTCTGCCTTTGTTACTTTATGTAGTGATTTTATCTTCTAGGACCAATTGTTAGCAAAACACTTCTCGCGGTCGTTGAAAGACACCATGTTGGATTATATTTTCTCATTGTCTAATCATCTTATTTCTTCATTTAAACAACTAGTAAATTAGTTTCTCCAGCACTTTCAAGCAAACATTGGACCCCAGGTCACCTTTACTAACTTGGTCCATTGTCGCCAAGGTGCTCAAGAGAAGATAACTGATTTCATATTTAGATACCAATCTTTATTCTCGCATATTCCTTATCCTTTACCTGACTCAGATGTGTAGCGGGTATTTATTGGAAATCTACAACCACTAATTTGAGATAAGATTCTATTGATGAAATACCCTTCTTTTTCTCATCTTTACATAACACTCCCCAAATATCAATGGTTAGTTAGCCAATTTGAGGTACTAACCTCACAGGTTCTTGCTAGATAGTCTGGGTGTTCTTCTTTTAATAACTATAAGAAAAATAAAAATCTATTAAAAAACAACACTTCTACAATTGTTAACAATGTAGGGGCAACAACACCTTCACCAACTACTATGGCCTTCTCTTCATCAAAGAAACAAATAGAAAGATAATTCATGCCCTTATCTAAATCTCTTTACTCTATATTACAGCAACTCCTAAACAATAATTTAGTGTAGTTGTTGCCCATTCATCCATTAGACACAAACAAACCTTTGTCACCTTCGTATGACCTAAAGGCCTTCTACCAATTTCACAGAGTGTTTGGCCACGATACAAAAAGATGTTTGTGTCTTAAGCACATTGTGCAAGACCTCATTGATTCAAACATGATACAAGTCTTTGGAGTAAATGATAGAGGTAATAAATTGGTTTCTTTGCCAAATCAAAATCTATAAATTTACACAAACCCACTTCCTTGCCATTCTTCAAACTTCATAGATCTTGCTTCCACCTCCTAGGTGCTAGAAATTAACAATGATTGGTGTGTTTTTTCCTTTTCTAAGATGATAGGAATGGTGGACACCTATCCCCAAGTTCCTTAAGAGCGACCTATCCTCAAACCTGTCATTTCCTTCTCCTCTCTCAACATGCCCATGCATATATATGATGAACCTCTTTACATTACCACATAGGTCAATAGAAAACCTATCAGGGGCATTCTAATTGACTCAATTTGCATGGTGAATGTAATTACAAAGGAGTTTCTATATATTCATGAGTTATATAAAGATAAGTATGAGAAATTAAAAGTCTATATATGATCACACGATAGGATTCCTAGACTAACTTTAGGTTCGTTGACCCTCTCTATCCAAGGAGGACCAAAAACCCTATACATTACTTTATCTGTGATCCCTACCTCAAATTATTTTCAATTAAAGCTAGGTCATCCATGACTTGCTTCCATGAAGGCAGTCCCCTGTGTAATCCACAAGTGTATGAATTATTGCATGACAAAGTAGTGTAGATAATTCATTACAACAGATTTCAACCTCTTAATGTGTGGGAATTTCTCCTTGGATTTTTTTGGTCAGCCTCAACTAAGCCCTTTCAGCTTCACAATAACTTCTTATTCATATTTTATTAGAAGTTCAAAGCTAGTTGAATTACACTCCTATTTGGTGGCCCTTCTTCCTCTTCTCTAATAGCTACTCCCCCTTTGGCCTCTTAGTCTCTAGTGGTTACTCTTGTTCCTTCTATCACCCCATTAGCAGCAAGAGGAAAGAAACCCCCATTGAGTGACCCTCCTTGTCCCTGTGTGCTAACCAATATTCAATAATAAATCACCTCTAGCTTCCTATTCAGTGGCTAGAGGTAAATAGCCATTACTGCATAAACCCCCTCTTATCCCTACAGTTTCTCAACCTCCAGTGGTTGCTCTAGTTACTCCCACCTCTTCAGTGGTGTAAGGAAAGCAAATCACTTTGCAAGACCCCTCTCATCCTATGGTTTCCCAACATTCAATGGTCCCTTATGTTCCTCCTCCTACCTCTCAAATAAGGGAAGAAAAATATCATGTGTTGGAAAACCTCATGCTCCTTCAACAAAGGCTCTAGCTTGTACTCAACACAATCAACTCATAAGAGATCACAAGCATCATCATCATGTCATAGCTTAAGAGCATGCTCTTGAAGCTAAGTTCATTCTTGAGCGTCCTCCTACATGTCTGCCTTCTAATCTTGCTCCTCCTTTTAAACAATTTTTGCTAATAGCATTGAGTAGCCATGTCTTGTGCAATATTCTGATAGTGATTTGAATGACTCTTCCTCAGTGGAGTACCTCTTTGAATCCTTCACATATGTTCCTTCATTGTCTTTGATCTTTACATGATCGTTGACAATAGCCATGTTGATGCTCAAGAGGATGCTACCCCCACAACTGATCATCTCCATTCCATTGCAAGGGACTCTCCTAGTACCAATCTTAATGTGGTCCCTCTATCAACCCGTCCTCCATCCCCTTATTATGAACAAGACTAGGACTTGGATGATCTGATGGTGCCTGACTCATAAGGGCATTACCTTTATTTCATGTGTATATATGTTTGAATTAGCTTGCTTATTCTATTTTCCCTATAATAAATGATTGATATATGTTTGTTAGTTCCTCTCAGAGGACCCATGATGCACTTGTAGGTACATGGATATAGGAGGAATGAAAATATTGTCTCATTCTTTTGTTTATATCTACATTCCTCTATATGTTGTCTACTTGATTTTTTCAACATTTTGGGGAGGATGCAACTATTGGAAGATTTAACTTCCTTCCATGTTGACCCAAAATTTAATTTGCTTTTACTTTCATGTGACATTCCTTCTTTGTACTCATAGTTCTATATGCTTGGGGGGTGATGACGATTCAGTCCTTATTCCTTAATAATCTTTGACTCCTTTATATTTATACTAACCCCAAGTACGTAGATCCCTTTATCTACATATGATGGTGCTTGATTTTTATGTGACTTGCTTTTTCATTGCTTGATGTCATTCCATGTTTACACAAGTTTTTGCGTATCATGCCCACACCATTGCTTTGGTACCTCACCTTGGGGACACCTCTTCTTGAGGATATATTTGGGAAATGTATATCTCTTCATATATGTTTCCTAAAGTTCTTTCACCTCTTTCCCCTTATTCTACCTTAAAATCAATTGTATATTGTTGGTTTATGTAATTATTTTAAGGTGGGGGCATATTTTGCACTTTTCACATTTACACATCACATTTATGGTATGCTCCTTGACGTGTTCACTTCCTAACACATTAGTAGCTTGTGATATTAAGCAGATACATTTTCTTAGACTGGTCACCCTTATCAGAATTACTTAGCCATGTTGATATGATATGATATTGACATGCAAGCCACCTAACAACACAATGCTAGTCAGTTGTGCTCCATTTTTGGTACTTTTTAATACTTCTGGTGGATCATCTAGAAACACTGTTGTTAGTTATTGTGATTTAAAGAGGTTTTATGGTGTTTCTATCCCTCTATTAGTAAGATACAGGGCATGGAGCAAAGCCGACCAAAAGCTGGAGCATACATCATATGGAGGCTGGAAGATGACATAAGATGCTAAATGACACATCCCTATATGTAATAGATACAATATATATGTAGGATATGATAAGTAAGATAAGATATGAGATAGTATGATGATGAGATAAAAGTGATATAGAAGCTTGATTAAACATGTATGATGATGAAGCAGAGACTTAGACCTGTCAGATAATGGATGTATGATTCCTTCTTATATATATATGGAGATTTGTTGGTACTGGATAATTCTTTGGTGTCTTGTTTTTATCTGTTTGTGATACTTTGCCTATGTTATTCTTTGTATTTTGCTATCAATCTCTAACTACTTGACCAAGGTATAAACTGTTGATGTGTTTGTCATTGATGTCAAATGTTGGTGTAATGTTGCTTTAGGATGTGTTCATGCCATGCTTCGGTGCTTAAGGACCAGGTTGTCATTATTCATGAGTTGTTATGGTGCACTGGTGTTTGAGTTCATGATTGTAGTTAATGCAAAGGTGATTGTTTGTTGTTGGTGTCAAAAAGATAGAAAGTTTGTTGCAAAACCAGGAGATCAGTGCATGAGTTGCAGTAGTATATCTCTATCATTAAGAGATGCTTCATGGTATGATATAATGTGGGTTGCATTCAATCTCCTCATGAAGATCATAAGTTGATGATTTGTTGTTTGGGTTGTGATGATGGTTCATGCATAAGTTGGTTAGTCATTCATGTCTTGATGATGCTAAAAGAGTTCATATCTGATGGTGATATGGTACTTCCAAAGGTGGTTCATATTTCCTTTGTTTCATATTGTTGTTCTTTCAAGGTCTATATGACATGAAAATATTTGTTTCATCATAAAGTGCCTTGATTTTTTTAGTATGTCACCTATTTGAAATGGTTGCTCACTACATCAAGGTAGTATGAGTCTTCAATTGAGGAAGAGAGTTTATTCATGTTCAACTAAGGCAGAGAGGTCATTCAATCATATGAGGGGTAAGGTTTAGGGTTTTTTAAAGGAACTATATTCAAATCTAAACCCTAAGTTATAAAGGCCTAAATGCTATTATGATGGGTGTGCTTTTTCTTCTAATCGCCTGTTGACTAGCACTAGTAGGTCACCCACAACTTAACTAATAACTTAAGAGTGTTACACACATTAGTTGACTTGCCCCAAGCTCTAGTGTTCACCAAAGGGCTCAGTGAAGTTTTTTTCAGGCGATAAAGGTTAATCTTTGTCGAATCGAAGGTGGCAAATAACATGTCAATGGTTTGAATTTAAACTATATTCAAACCCCAACGACTATTTGTAGAAGATAAAAATTGATAGGTTTGTGGGTGTCAAAGCCCTAAACAGTTTCTATAACTATTTCCTTTTCTTTGCTTCGGGAAAACACAAAACCCTATGTCTGTTAGAAATGAAAAGAGAGTTGAGGATGTTCTTTCATGTAAAAAAATAGAGTATGGATCTAAGAAACATTTTTGAAGAACATTAAGTGTTGAAGACATATAAAATAGAATAGTTTTAACTACGTTTATAACAATCTTCCTATATCAATGATTTGAGAATCAAAACTCAAACTTAATGTGATGGTCAGGGAGCTTGGGTGAGTTTCTAACTTGAAACTATGTATGGATTTAGAAAATAGTCTCTGTGGTATATAGAAAATAGATAATACCTTGTATGAAATAGAAACAAATGGATACATTATCCTTCATGCAACAAAGATGAATTTAAGCAGGTATGTAGTTTGAATCAAAAGCTTTGTGTTAAGTTCTTGAATCTTATGATTCTTATGATTCCATGTGTACACAAGAAGGAAGAAATGTATAATAGGGTTAATGGTGTCTTAGAATGAATAACAATATATAGCTTGGGTTCATGATATCTTAGAATTACAGTATGCATGAAATGCATTTATTTTCATTACATAGATAGGTGAAGTCTGACTAGAGATATAATTGAAGACAATGTGTTGTGCTCTAAATGTGCAAATATGAAGTGTCTAAACTTGAATGTTATAACAAGTTTGTAATGTTTGGTTTGTTGTCAAGGTGTGTGTAATCGTGACAGAAGAAAGGGTTATTGTTGTACTATCAAGATGTGTGTAGAGGTTGAGGGTTTCCTACTCATATAAATATTAGTTTAAGCTCTTTTCATGGGTTTGATTGTAAAGATACAAGTTTACAAGGAGGGATCTGTTGATGATTATTTTTACACATTCATAAAAAAAGTTAAAATTCACAAAATGAACCTAACTGTCTTGAAAGATATGAAGAAATCAATGAAGATTACTTAATCCCAAGTTTCTGTATGGTCAGGTCTTGACCTATTGGACAATTCAGTAGGTAAATGTGAAGCTGTAATATGCAAGGGGCCTTACGTGATTTAAGGTGATTGATGACTTACTGGACTCGAATTATGCAAACTGTTGCAAATATCAACAAATTAGCTATCTCTTTGCATAAATTTGTTACTATATTATGAAGCTTTGTATGATTTATATTAAAACATGCTTTTCTTTTCAAATATTGTATGAAGATTGCCAAATATCAACTCAATTGTTCCTATTTCTTTCAAATGTCAGACAATCTCCTTTGAATTTTTGCGTTTAAGCTAAATATTTCAAATTGTTTGGGAAAAGTTAGAGAAAAAATGAATTCAACATCACTATCTACAGGATCTAAATGCTCTGTTATGCACGTGGTAAGAAATACATCAAATTTAATTAAATCAACAGACTAAATCATTAAATGCGAATGTCCTGAGTATTTTCACAAACATGCATTCAAGATTGCAAGCTTTAAGAGATACTATTTCAAATACAAAGAAGAGCCAGAATACACTCAGAAAATAGACGCAGAATTCTAGATTCATTTGTATTCAAAACACACAGTCATATATGATTTACAATGTATGAATGACTCTTAGCTTCATTAATCAAATTCACAAAAACTTACAACACTTTACAGATACAATAAGAAAGCTGGACATTCCACGCGTTCCTTAGTGCAGACACAGGCGACCTCCTCTAAACTAAAATACTCCTTCTACTCAAAGCTTCTGAACAAATTACAATTTCTAGCTAATTTCTAAAAATCCCTATGTAAGTAATATACAAGTAGCTTAGTTCCTTATATAGATTTTGAACTTCTCATTGCTACGGCTACACCCTCAATCTACGATTGAGATCCTTCCATTATTAATCAATGATGTACATTCATCTCCAACCGTCTGTCAAAATATCTAAATGGCATCTTTTCTTTCCCTTAAAGCATGTTGTTGGAATCTTTCAAAAAATAAGATTCCCCTTCTTCATTGACTTTCTCTCACAGATACTCTTATTTGACTTCTTCTCAAAAACCATTGCTCGCCTTTGTGTTCTCTGTAATGTTCAACTCAGCTCCAAACAGCTCCAACATCCTGCAATAAACAGACAAGAATTAAGCATCAACTTCATTTAATAACCAATAGGAAGATAAAAATTACATTAAATTAGGCTGAATGTGCAAACATTGATATCGGGTATTAATCTGTAAAAATTTGCATATCCAAATGCATACACAACGTAAAAAATGACCAAGTCAACCATAGTTGACCAAAAACATGCTATCCGGCTCCAAAATAGCTTCAAAATCTTCCCGCTTTGCCTTTATTTCTGTGTATCTCGTGAATGTATATCATAAATATACAATCATCGCGAACATACAAAGAATTTTCTACTTTTTAACTTCCTTTTGAATCCGGCGTTTGTATATTTCTCCTTGCATATCGGGCTTGTATATCCTACCATACAAGCATTCCGAACATACAAGGACCTTTTCATTTTTAACTTCCTATTCGGGTCCGAGTTGCACCCTTAACTTGTACTTTTCCTTTTGCATCTATCGCTTGTATGTATCGCTTGTATCTAGAGATATGCATTGCAATTTATACAAGCTAATACATACAAATTCCTTTGTATGTCCCTGTCAGACTTCAACCCCTTTATAGACCGCAATCTATTTACCTATCAAATCCTCGATGTATAAAAATGCAATGCATCTTTTGATATACAATCCGATGTGATGCATGCTTTATACCGTATTTTAATCTCCTTTGAATTCCAGCTTGTATGCATAAAGCAATGTATGTTATGCAATGTATCTCTTAATATACATTCGGGTTTTGATACATTGCATAAATCGAATTTAAATTTTATTTGAATTTTGGCTTGTATGCATCTTGCAATGTATGTTTCGCAACATACATACAAAGCACGGAATGTACAAGCATTTAACTCTATTTGATAGCTTTTCAGTTATGGCGCTTGTATGTAACCAATGCACATCGCAATGTATGCTACATATATACATTGCGCAAAACATACAATGACTTAACCAATTTTAAAAACTTTTCGGGTCCACGTAATGTATATAGCCTTTGTATCTCACCAATATACAAGCCCGCATACATACAAGGATTTTTCCTTATTTAATAAACCCTTCGGTTCTGCGATGTATATAAATTGTAATGCATCCTTGGATATACTTTAAGTCCCGATGCATCGTTTATATCATATTTTAATTTTCTATGGATTCCACGTTGTATGTACATCGCAATGCATGTCTCCTTAACATTACATACAAAGCATGAAATATACAACCATTATACCTTATTTCATGATCCTTTCGATTCTTCCTTGTATGTATTTTGAAATGTATATAGCCGAAACATACATATACAAAGTGCGAAACATACAATGATTATATCAACTTTAATACTCTTTTCGATTCCACGCTATGTATAACCTGTTGTATATTTACTTTGTATGTTTTCCACTTGCCAAATATACAAACAAAACATACATAGCGGACTTAACCATTTATTCATTTCAACTTTAACTCCGTCGGGTCCAACTTGCATATGAAGATAAAGCGTTAGCAAGATATATACAAGTACAACAACATACATTTATAAACCCTATGACTTCCCTTTTTGCGACTAACACAAAGACACAACATAGAAACAACTTTGTATATGAGTGACTTTGTACATACAAACAACTTTGTCTATAAAAACCTTCTGATTGTACATTTAACAAAAAAACACCTATAACTTGCAAAATATAAGGAATTTTAAAATGGTTTAAAAAGCAACCCTTACTCATTTTTGACAAGGAATTCACCCATATTATGCTCTGGTACTCAATGCAATTTTTTCATTATTTTCAACAAGGTTTGTAACTTTTCACTTCTTTTTCCCTTTACCACCAAGCAGAATAACACACACAAGCAAAAGCAACAGCCACAATAGGGGTCCTCATTTTGCTAAGGAGTAAAATGGGGTGTGTTGTGAACATCACAACAGGATCAATAGTGAGTGATTGATTGTGAATCAAGAGAGTTTGATGAAGTCTTTTTAATGTGCATTTCAAGGCTTGTTTGTAATTGGGGATATAAGGAATTACTTGTATAGAATGCTATCTTTTATGTATGCAAGTAGGGTGTTGATGTATGTGCCCAAATCAGGAGAGATAAGGTGATTGTGTAACAGTTATAGAACACATCTATAACATTTTGTTTCAATGTAAACAGAGTAGTATTCTACGTTTATCTTTTTATATTCAGATTGGAGGTAGTGAGATTGCCAGTGAGTCATTGTAACTAGTGATGTTTATAGCTAATGAGGCTTGTTTGTGATTAGTGAGATCCTTTGCCAGTGAGGCTTATTTGTGATCATTGAGATCCTTTGCCAGTGAGGCTAGATATTATACTCAGTGAGACCTAATAAAGTTTTTGGTGAGATTTGGACAATGGTTTTTCCCTAGATAGTATTTTCCACTTTACATCTTGTGTTATGGCTTCATTTATGTGATACTATCATTTGTTGATGTCTTTGTCATGATGATGTTAGAAATTGTTTCTACAAGATTGATGAATAAACGAATTTTATTGGATCAATGATTCACCCCCCCTCTCAATGATCCTTAGTATTCCTACATAAACTAACTACAAAGACTTGGTCAAGGACTGGATCTGCAGACTGGTGTCCCTCCCCATTTCTTGCCAGCATTTGGTTTTATTGTTAGGACCATGGAAGAGGGTAGTTAAATATTAAAGGGGAAAAATATTCAAAGGAGTAGCGCAAAGTTCCAAAAATAAGATAAGGCTAGGTTGCCAAAGAAAATTTTTAAATTGTGGAGAAATTTGAGTCTCCTTAAGTTCCTACCTCTGTGAGAGGGGGGTAGGCACTTAAGGGGATGACAAGTGGAAAGGGGGTCAGATCCACAAGGATCTTTCAAACATCACGACTCTTCAAATAAGGATACCATGGGATATAAATGGACTAATGGAACACCAAATAAAGACAACCCATGGTGAAAGGGGAGAAGTAGAAGAAAAGATAAATCAACGAAGACATCAAAACCAAAATGTAGATAAGCAAGGAAGAAAGATTGAAGCAAATCAAGGAATGGTAGGAATGTTACCATATAAGGATGGAAAGGGCACAAGAGAGTAGAAAATGTATGACAATAGAAGTTGTGGAAGGAAAAGAGGAATAATTCATTGAGCAAGTCATGGAGGGTGTTGCCGGAAGGGAAGAAGAAGAAAAGTGCATCATGAAGGATGTTGTTGAGCATGTCATTGTGGGTGTTGCCAGAGAAAGGAGATTGGAAGGAGAAGAAATAGAGCGCATCATGGAGGATGTTGTTGGGCATGCCAATGTGGGTGCTGTTGAAGAGGAATGCAGAAGGGAAAAGGAAGAAAGAGGTGAATTAGGGTTTCTATCGCAGATTGTCAAAAATTCTGAATCAACACCAAAAAATTTGAATTTAGGTGAGGAATATATAGAAGAGCGAATTTGTCGAAGCATAGAGAAGATAAGAGGAAGACCATGGGATATAAAAGGACTAATGGAAAACCAAAGAAAAAAACCCATGGCAAAAGAGGAGAAGCAAAAGAAAAGAGAAATCAACGAAGACATTAAAACCAGAATGTAGATAAGCAAGGAAGAAATATTGAAGAAAATCAAGGAACGATAGGAACGTTACTGCATAAGGATGGAAAGGGCACAAGAGAGTAGAAAATGTATAACAACAGAAGTTGCAGAAGGAAAAGAGGAACAATTCATTAAGCGCACCATGGAGGGTGATGCTGGAAGGGAAGAAGAAGACAAGTGCATCATGAAGGATGTTGTTGAGCGTGCCATTGTGGGTGTTGTTAGAGAAAGGAGATTGGAAGGAGAAGAAATAGAGTGCATCATGGAGGATGCCGTTGAGTGTGCCATTGTGGGTGTTTCCAAAGAGGAAAGTGTTAGGGTTAGCTAGCAAAAGATATCAATTAAATGCAAATAAAGATTAAACAGAGAAATGGAAATACACAGAATTAATAACAGTGAGAGACAAGTTTTAACATGGTTCACCCAAACTCGGGCTACATCCACCAAACAGAGAGTCCAATATTATTATCCAGTAAATCAAACCGATTACAACCAGCAATCCCTGCAACTCAATACCATTGCAAATGCTACAATACGATATATCAAAACCCTAACCCTTAGCCGCTTTTTATCAAGCCTTTTTGTCAGTTACAAAAATAGGGTTTTCTTATGTCGGTCACAAAAATAGGATTTTTTATGTCGGCTCTAAAAAAAATTTATCGAGGGCTGTCGCCCCCGAACCCCAGTGAGGATACATGGCTAGTGTACAGTACTTTCCTGATCAGTCGCCACCTACCAACAGAAAGTGGAAGGGAAAATGAAGAAAGAGGTGCTTTAGGGTTTCTGCCGCAAATTGCCAGAAATTCTAAATCAACAATGGAAATTTTAAATTTAGGTGAGGAATATATAGAAGAGCTAATTTGCTGAAGCATAGAGAAGATAAGAGGAAGAGGAGAAGATGCGGTAAATATTGAGAGGAGTTTTGAGGATTTTAGAAGGTTATTTCAGTCATCACTTGATGTTGACATGATGTTGTTCACAAATAGAAGAGTATCCCCTAATTTGAAGAGACACTATGAAGAGACACAACCCCTAGACCATGAGTCACCACAAGTGCCATATAAAGTCAAAATAATTTTAGCGGAGAAGAAAGATATTCAAGTAAATAAATAAGTAGAGAGAATATTAAAGAATTTTAGTTGAAAATATTCAAGCAAACAAGGAAGTAGACATAGCAGAAGAAATCTAAAATAGTTTAAAAGAAGTTTTAGGAAAGGAGCACTTTGATATCCGACTACACAAAGACAAAGGAAGAGAAAAAACAACTTGAGTTGATAGAAGACAACCTAACCGGAAGGGCAAACTAGAAGAAACCTACCGTAAATTACCAAAGACATTGAGAAGACCAATCATGGATATTCCTATCAAGTCACCAATATTTTAGAAGGATACTACTGAAGTAGCATAACACATTTTTGTTTTGGAGTCTATTTGGAGCCAGAATGGGGTAAGAAGGGATGAAATCAAGTTGTTTGACTTCATAGGCACCTTTCAAAATGAATCATTGAAGTGGTATAGGAAGACATGTCCAAAAAGTGATAAGGAATGGGATGAAATCAAGCAACTATTCTTGCAAAATTTTAGAGTTCCAAATATTCCTACAGAAGGGATCAGTAAGATGAGAGATTTGATGCAATTGGACAAAGAATCAATAAAATACTTTGATAAAAGATTCAAGGAGACAACTAGGAAGTTGGAGGAACCACTGATTGAGAAGTAAAAGATAGAAGGGTTTATTTCCAGAATAAGCCCTAAAATAAGATCCACCCTCGATGGAAGAACATTTGCAACATATGCAGAAGCAATGACACTAGCCTGCCAGATAGAGTCTCAATCCTGGCGCAGACAAGACAAGATGAAGGAAAACTTGGAAATGGAGAAGTTGAAATTTGAATCGGAGCAATTAAAGCTAATATAGGAGATTTTGGCCAAGTAGGAGGAGAATACACAGAAGAAAAGACCTAATATATGGTGCTCATATTGTACCAGGGAAGGTCACTTGAGAAATTAATGCCCTAGGATAAAAGGTGAAAGGCAAGTTGCCTCAATAAAGGCAGACATTAGAACAACAACAAAAAGAATAAAGTCACTATACTACAGATTGTGCGGAGAATGGGATGACCATGAAACACTAGATTGTCCTTCACAAAACATTAGGAGGAAAAGAGATATTGATAATGAAGAAGATGAAACATGATATAGTGGAAATAACACAAACTCAGTAGACAGCAAGAATATGACATATGTGAACAACATAGCAGAAAGAAACTCATATGATCAAGGCTACAAGCAACCAAATTGGAGAAACTAGAGGAATGACAATGCAATATAAAATTCATACTCTAGTGGTCCATCCTATGGAAATAGCTACAATAATGATGACAAAGAGTAGTTTGGAGGCTATAGAGGAGGCCGAGGCCATAGAAGAGGTCAAAAAGCAGAGAGGATGCCACATGCTTCACATGCAGTAGGCTAGGACACTTTGCTAATGATTGTTGGGGCAAAATAAAAATAGTGTTCATTCTGTAGTAGTGCAGAGCATGACCTATTTTTTGTGATAGAGCACAATAGTACATCCAGAATGCACCACCACAATCTAAGAGTGATGAGTTACAAAATTGAATACACAAAAAGGGGCTAGGATCATAAAAAGAGAACCTAAGGTTCAAGGAGCAAAAACTTACCAGAAGAACAACAGAGAAATAGACACATCTTCAATAGAATCCACAAAAGAAGAAGAGTATTATCAGAGAAGAAAGTCAAAACATACTGGAAAATATAGAAGAAGAATGAAGGAGAAAGTTGCAATATTGACAAGACAAGGAATGAATACCAAAAGACATTACACCATTGAGATAGAAGAGAAAGACAGTGAGGAGGAAGAAGAATTTGTTCCTACTAAGAAACAACATGTGGAAGTTATGAAGGAAGTTAAACAAACAATAAGGAAGGAACAAGAGAAGGAGAAACAATACAATCATTTTTTCATCAAAGAAGAAGTAGAAGCTCTCAAGTAGTTAGCCCAATTGACACAACAACATAGACTTATTGAGAAATTAGAGCAATTTTCTAAATACTAGAATAAGGAGCAAGGTCAAAAGAGTCAACTTTGGAGGATGGGAAGGACAAATAAAGAATGGAAGACAAAGCCACTGATGGTGGATGTTCATATCAATCACAAAAAAGTTTAGAATGTCATGATAGATCTAGGAGCAGATGTTAACATGTTGACAAAGAAGATTTGGGAATAGTTAGGAAGACCTAAACTGACAGAGATAACTTACAATATAATCTTGATAGATGGATCCAATATACAGACAATGGGAACATGGAATCAAGTGGAAGTTAACCTAATGGGGGTCAAACAAGTCTAAGACTTTATTGATGTAGCCATGAAGGATCAAGGTGAAGATTTCAATGCACTTTTGGGTTTGAGATGGTTTGTAGATGCAAATGGTATCATAGATTCCCAGAAAGAAAAGCTATCATTTGCTAATGATAACAAAATTATCAATATTCCTTTGGGATCATCAATGGAAGAAGCATACATAGAAGAAGTCAATCAAACATAAGACAGTGATAAGGATTCAAAGAATATCTACACAATTTCAAGGTTGGAAGAAAAAGAATCAATAGAAGAGCCTAACTCTAAGGGAGAATTGGAGATAGAAGATGATCACTACATCATAGATAGTGAAGAAGTTCTAGAAGCTTGGTTGAGAGAAGAACTGAAACTAAAAACATGCAAAATGGTTGGTTATCGAAGGATATTCATGGTCAGGATTGGAAAGGAAGACATACCATAATCTTCCACACTTCATAAAAACTCATTAGAGATCACATGCAAAGCATCTATGGAGGATATGAAAGATATGGATCAAAGACCTCATCGAGTAAGCCACATTTTGGAAGGAATTTCACATATCAAGTTACCTAGGTTTTCAGGAGTATAGAATCTACATGCATATCTCACATAAATGGAGATAGTTTTTTCATATGAAGATATAAGATTACAAGTTGTACAACACACATTGGTATGCATTGCTGCAAATTGGTGGAGCATACACAAAGACACAATCAATCGATGACCAACATTCAAAATACTCATCAAAACAAAATATTTGCCCGAGGAAGGAGAATATGACATCATACCCAAATACTCAAGTAAGATCTCACAGAACATTTATCCATGTGTACAATGGTATGGAGAGAAAGAAATGAATATAATGAGATATTGTATACCCATTTCTTTTATTGGAAACTATTGCCAATTGCACATACATGGTATATAAATCTGGAACGAAGGAAAGAAACTAAATATTGGGAAGAGATGCAAAATGACTTCATTCACACATTCTCATTCTTTAGTTTAGACAAGAACATACACACAACACTACTCAAAATCTAGGAGATCATCTTTCAACAAGATGTGGAAGAAGAAGCAAAACTAGAACAAATCTCATCACCTACGAGAACAAAAGGTGTATGGAAAATCATAGAATGGATGAATAAAGAGTCATATCCATAGAAACACAAATATTACAAAACAAAACAACATGAGGATGAAGAGAGTAGGGAACCAGAAATAAAGATTGAGCAAGGAGAAAGAAAGTTGGCGAAATTAACAACTATTAAGGAAAAATACTACGATAAGCCCATCTAGCTAAGAGAGGAAAATATTTCCAAAGAAGGAGATCCTAAGCTAGCCAAAATAGGAGACTATTGGGATGAGAAGGTAATGGCACAAGTGGTAGAAATTTTGTTTGAGTATGAGGATTTGTTTCCTAGAAAATTCATAGAGATGAAGGGAATCAAAGAGGAAGTCAGAACAATGAAAATACAATTAAAAGAAGGTAGTAAATCAATCAAGAAAAGGCCATACAGATTGAATCCAAACTTGAAGAAAAGAGTTAAAATAGAACTTGATAAGATGCTTGAAGTAGGGGTCATAAAACCAATGGAGGAAGCAAAGTGGATCAGTCCAATGGTAGTACAAAACAAGAAAACAAGAGAAATCAGGATCTATGGAGACTACAGAGAATTGAATAAAGCTTGTATTCATGATCCCTTCCCTACACCATTCACAAAGGAAATCTTGGAGTTAGTTGTCAGCAGGGAGATCTACTCCTTCACTGATGGATTCTCCGGATACCACCAGGTAAAAATTAGATAAGAGGACCAACCTAGAACAAAATTTGCCTCTGAACTAGGATTGTTCATGTATACTGTTATGCCATTTGGATTAAAAAATGTACATGTAGTATTTAATAATATTATGGTAAATGAATTCAAGGAGTTTATACATGATTTCCTATAAGTTTATTTGGATGATTGGACTAGTAAAAGATCACATAGATACATTAAGGTTGATGTTGAATAAGTGTAGAAGCTTGTAAATCTCCCTGAACTTGAAGAAATGTACTTTTGTGGTACGATTTGGAACACTACCAGGTCATATAATATGCAAAGAAGGATTGATGGTTGATCCCCTAAAAGTTGCAATTATCCAAAACTTACCACCACCAAAAATTGCATCTGACGTCAAAACATTCCTAGGATATACGGTTACCACCACAAGTTTATCAAGAGTTATGCAACTATCTCAACACAATTAGAAGAACTATTGAAGAAGAAATAGTGCAAAAGTATTACATAGAATGAGCAACACCAAAAGGCATTTGACACATTGAAACATAAGATAGTAGAAGCACCCATACTCATATTTCCGGATTGGGACAACACATTCCATGTTTATGTTGATGCATTAGGGATTGTCGTGGGAGCAGTACTGACTCAGCCAAGGGGTTCTAAGGATCATCCTATATCATTTGCAAGCAAGAAGCTGTCAAAAGCAAAGAAGAATTATACCACAACTAAAAGGGAAGCACCAATAATGGTATATGTGTTACAGAAGTTCAGACATTACCTCTTGTTGACACCTTTGTATTTTACATTGGCCATGAACCATTGAAATATCTACTCAACAAACCAATCATTCAAGGAAGAATTTGCCAATGACTTCTCATTTTTCAAGAATTTTTGAATTCTCAATCATGGTGAAACTTAGAAAGCACAATCAGGGACCAGACTACTTGTCCAAAATTGAGACAGGGGAAGATCTAGAGGTACAAGAAGAAGAACTACTTGATGCAAATCTTTTCAGAGTGAATGTGATACCAAAAGAACTGAAAGATATAGCATACTTATTGGCTACAGGTGAACCTCCAACAAAGATGTAAACACAAGAAAGACAAAACCTAATGCGAAAATCTTTTTTGTATACATTGATTGAAGGAGTGCTAATATTTGAGGAAAGTATGATATTATTAGAAGGGTAGTATATGAACATGAAAGAGAGGAAATTATAAGAGAAGCACATGAAGGAATAATAAGAGGACATAATGCTGGAGAGATGACAACAAGAAAAATCAGACTAGCAGGGTTATGGTGGCCTACACTTTTCAAAGATGTAAAGAGATATGTTAAGACTTGTGATGTATGTCAAAGAACAGGGAGACCTACCGTAAGAGATGAAATGCCATTAAGACCAGTCCCAACACAATTAGCTTTTCAAAAATGGGCTATTAATTTCATTAGACCTATAGATCCAATGACAAAGTAGTCAAAAGCTAGATTCATAATTACCGGAGTAAAATATCTGACTAAATGGGGTACAACCAAATAGAGATTATACCACAAAATTCATTTATGATAATGTAATTACCAAATTTGGCTACCCATTGAGTATAACTAATGATCGAGGTAAACATTTTGTAAACCAGATGATTTCAGAGCTACTGGACAACTTCATGATAACACACAACAAGAGTTCTTCATATCATCCACAAGCAAAGGAAGCAAGTGAAGCATTGAATAAGATCATTGGGGTAGCATTAACAAAGATGTGCAATGGGAACAAGACAGATTGGGATCTAAAAGTACCTGCGGTACTTTGGGCATATAAAATGACTTTCAAAAGAACCATTAAGTTCACTCCCTATGAATTAGTGTATGGAATAGATGCTACAATAACGGTACACTTCATATTTCCAAACTTTTGCACAACAAGGACTCTCAAGCTTAATGAAGAAGGCTATCTCACACAAAGGATTGAAGAGTTAGAGAAAATGGATGAGGACATATTGATGGCAACATATAATATGAACCTGGAAAGGAAAAGATAGAAAACCTGGCATGATAAGAACTTGAGGAACAAGACATTCAAGGAAGGTGACCTGGTACTCCTATATGACAACAAAATTAAGAAGCAGGGAAAACTTAAAAAAAGGTGGTTGGGACCATTTTACATTAAAGAAATTGTAGATTCCAGAGCAGTTAGACTAAAAAATATGGAGGGCCAGATATCAGCTGGCTATGTCAATGGTGCCAGACTCAATAAATATTTTCAACCAGAGCAAAGCATGTCTTGAGGACAAGACATAGTTTTGAAGGGGGATGATGTTAATAGGATACAGGGCATGGAGCAGAGCCGACCAGAAGTTGGCGCATACATCATACAGAGGTTGGAAGCTGACATAAGATGCTAAAGGACACATCCCTATATGTAATAGATACAATATATATGTAGGATAGGATAAGTAAAATAAGATATGAGATAGTATGATGATGAGATAGAAGTGATATAGAAGCCTGATTAAGCATGTATGATGATGAGACAGAGAGACTTGTCAGATAATGGATGTATGATTGCTGCTTATATATATGGAGATCTACATGTACCAGATAATTCTTTAGTGTCTTGTTCTTATCTATTTGTGATACTCTACCTATGTTATTCTTTGTATTTTGCTATCAATCTCTAACTACTTGACTCGGGTATAAACTGATTACAAAGACTTGGATGAGGATCAAATCTTTGGACTGGTATCCCTCCCGATGTCTTGCCAACACCCTCCTAGTGTGTTGGTCCTAAAACCACACTTGTCATCCTTCTACTAGCACAATGCTATAAATGCATTCTCTTTGCCTTCTCTTTCTCTTTTCTTGTATGTTATGTGTGTTTATGTTCATATTTGATGTGCATCATATTATATGACTTGCTAACATTTATGTTTAAGCAAATCATATCTAATTTGATCCTTCTTAATTTGTGTGTGTGTGTGTGCTTTTAACATTGTTTTTTGTGTAGGTTTTTATTGCCCAATATCATGGTCTTGCAGGTTTTTAGTCTAGGGGCTTGTTTCGTTCACTCAAAGAACTCCCTACAACCTCTACAATATCTTTTTATGTTATTTTTTATGTACTCTAGCATAGCATATAATTTAGGGTCATAAGCTTGCTAAAATGGGAGCTAAATGTAACGTAGACAATTACATATCCTTGCAATTTCACATTACATTTTTTTGTTGATTTTAGTGCCCACTCCCATAGAATGTCGTAGGTCCATTTTTAGCCCTACATTAGCCTTTTCCAATCCATAAAATGTTGTGTTTGTGTTATGTTTTAGCCCTTATGCTTGTTTTTGTGAAATTCTATTTAAATGTTATAATCTTGTGCATGTCCTAAAGTGTTCTAAGAGTTCAAAAGCTGATATCACTCAGACATTAGTGCTTTGCATAGATGTTTGCACGACGCGTTAGCATTCTGAATCTATTTGCCACCTATTGACTGTTTCTGAGTGTTTCTTACCATCTTCCACGACATGCAGAATTTGGTGTAACACATTCGTGACCCTCAAATGACATTTTTTGACCTACCTTCTCTTTTTTCTCTCTAAGCTATTTTTTAAAATTCATTCTTGCTCATTATGTGAAGCTTTTTGGTAACTTCATTGTTCATTCCAACATACTCTTGCATTCACGAGCAACCTTACAACATTCTTGGCAATCTTTCATGGCTTTCTATAGCATACAACATAGTTGTCATGTGTTTTTCAATCTTGTGTGATCAAATCCTCAAGCTTTAACCACTTCGTAGGGTTTTGTGGAACCACTATCCATTGTTGGGTTCTTCTTTGGGCCTTGTCCTTGGCTAGATAGTTTTCATCTTCGTTTGTGAGGTGATCATGTTCCATTTACTCTTTGAGTTATTCCTTTTCATGTAATCCATTTACGAGTGTAATAGATTTCATGGGTTCCTTCATTACCTTTCTCTTCACTGCACATTAGTTTGCTATAGCTTGAATAGATTTAGCTTTAGCATTAGTAATTTTCTCATTGTCACTGCTATTATTTTTTTAGATACACTTAGAAAATAAGAGCACACACTTATTTCTCAATATTCTCTATTACTGGTTGCTCATAGAGGTTAAACTACCTACATAGGGGCTTGACTTGAAAGCAAGCCCCTAACACAACTCCAACAATTCTTTATTTTCCTGTAGGTTACAAATTTGAAGGAGAAGATTTCAAATGCACATTGGTTTTATGGATTTTCCCGCTTTGTCTTTGTCATTTCACTAGTTTTTATTAAGTTTATAGATTGCACTTCTTTAGATATCTGCTTTAATTTGTTACTTGGAAACTTCTCAGATTTGTTGTTGTTTTTCCCTATGCAAATTGAGTGAAATAACTAAAGATAGACCTGAAGTGCTTGATTTTTCATACTGTCCAAACTACAACATGATGCGTAGATGTCCACATGATGCATTGGCATCTAGGTCAGTAAGCTTCTTACTCTTGTGGTAGGTTCTTCATGGTTTCCTTTTTTTGTCTTTAGTTGAACTTTACATTCCGTCCCTATTAAAAGTTCAATTTCTATTGATTAGCATAGTGTTTTAACTTGTTTTGAAAACATAGTTTTATCAAGGGTAAAACACATAGGTTCAACTAGTAAGAATATGTTCTTCTAGTAAGATAGCAACAGATTAGAGTTAGTTAGGCGAGCTAGTTATTCCCAGTATAGTCATTGAAATCATTTGGTGGGAAGAAACACACTTTTCGTTGTCGAATCGAATTTCATGCACTACACAAGCCACTAAGGTCTCTGTGAAGGAAGATAATTATTACAAGAGAGAACTAAGAGAGGTTGTTGAAATTAACAAGCACTTACATAATCTCTATAGAGATGAGGGTTAGGATTTAAACCACACTTGACAACCAATCATTTAACACACTTAAAAAAAATTGAACATTTGATTCTTTAAACATTCGCTTATCCTTTAACCCTCTTAGTTGGTTGTATCTTATTGTTGCGCTCTCTAAATTTTAACTTGAGGTGGTTTCCTATATTGAAGTAATCTCTTCTTTTCACCTTCCCATGCACCTCTCTCTCATTTCATTCGTAAGCAACCATTCCTCTTTTCATTTTCTTTCTTCACATTAATGACACTTTATTAGTCTTTTATTTTTTCATCATTGCTCTTCCCCCTTTTTGCTTACCTCTATTAAGAAATTGTTCTCCCTCTTTGTTCTTTTTTTTTTAATGAATAGGGAAATCGATTATAATCCTTCATTAACTCCACCCAGGGTAGGAGTTTGACTTAGGTAAATATTACCTTCATTACTTCACCCATCAACATCTCAACTTACTAGGTTACTAATTTTGGTTAGTAGCCACTATAAACTTTCCTCTTCTCCATAAAGTCCAACGAGACCGAGGGCGACCTTGGGAACAAATGATTTGCACTGTAAACCTCTAACTAGCAAGCACTCAATGCACCCTCTTATTTATGTTCAAAACTTGACAAGCCTCTGTAAACTTTAATTTAATTTATTTTTAATTCCTATTTTAATATTTTATTTATTTGAATTTTCTAACTTCAAATCTTAATTTATAATTTTTAATGTGTGATCCAACCTTTGATTTTTAATTTTAATCTCCTTCACACAACTTGATACCTCTTTAGAAAAATTTCTCCTCTGATTACGTTTTTTTCAATTTCCCCGTTAAAACTTTATTTTATTTATTTCACTTTTAGTTTCAATAAAATCAATCTTCGCAAAAAAAAATTGTATCTGCAGAAAAGTTTATCTCTCATTTTATTTTTCTTTCCTAATTTAATATCAGGATACTAGGGTTGAAGAGGGGTTTTGATACACAATTCGAGCAGGCGAGGTCTTCTATTTTAATCAGAGTTGCAGAAATCACATCATTAGCCTTCACAGTCGCTGACTGCAGGTATTCTGCTTCACTGTATAAATGTATACATGTTTGGTTCAAATGTATTAATATTTCTTAAGTTGATGCCCTTGAGATTTTAGTCGGACTGCTTGAATTTTAGGATTTTATATAATGCATTGTTTTTTTTTGGATCAATGGGGCTTTCACTGTGCCCTCCCATCCTGCAAAATGCGTAGTAAAAAATGAAAGCATTCTCAAAGGGTAAACTGGGCAATCACAATAATATAATTGGCTGAGCTATTAAATTGCTTTCTTCGGAAAACGACATGACAGCCCATAGAATTGGCCATTGGCCTAGGGAAATGGAACACAAATAAAACTACTGCAACAAACTAACTCATGGTCTGCCACTGATCGGTTAATAGATCTGATTTTAAAGCATTCAAAGTCCTCTAGAAACTATTTATGCCATCAATTTTAGACTAATCAATATAGATTACCTGGTGGTATGTGAAACTGTCACTTTCTTGCAGCTGGAGAGAAGCACAATATAATCCTAAGGAGAGCATGAGCCAGTGTCTGCAAAATATGGTTTAAAATAGGGACAAAAATGGGTAATGCATTTCGTTGAACAATTAGGCTACAATGAGTGATACATTTTGTCAAACAATAACAAAAACAACGGCTGATACATTTTGTCAAATTATTCAAGTGCTGATTGTATCCTTGCCTCTACAGTTTACATTATATGTCTATCACAGCAGTCACAACTTAGAGGGGACATAAATTTTTCCTCAAATATGAACTTGTTGGGAAGATAGCAATTGTATTTTTGAAACGTAAGTTCAACCCTACCTCAAGATGCCCAAGGGTTCATGGGAAGGGATCCTTTGCGTACAGTGAGATATTCCTCACTCCTCACTGCTGACCCATATCCCATTTGGAGCCCGGCTAAGTTGGGATGCTGGAAGGGGTTAATTGTAATGATTAGAAGTTGTTGAAACTGGGACTTTAGCAGGACTATTCAGGCTAGTGGTAGTTACTGTCTGAAATATCTATATAAGTGGCATGTGTAACTGTGTAACCACGAGTATAGGTTAGAAGTCATCTGTTGATGTATGGCTATTTACAAAGCAAGCTTTTAGAATTCTTTATAAGGTTTTCTTGCTGAAACATAACTGTCCTTCTATCTCAACTTAATTGTAAATGCGTTCATGACAATGATAGTTGGTAAGTTTGAAATTAATAATATTATTTATTTCTTGGGGACAGCATAGATTGAAGGTACAGAAAAACAACTTAACTAAGAATCTTGACAAATAAGTACATGATTAGATTATGGATGTGCTTCTAGGAGCCTACAACAACTTTTTAGTCCTTTCATTTTCATTATTTTGTAATTATACTGGATTGTAGATGCTAATTAGAACAGAAATCTTTGGCATTTGCACCATCAAACAAACTTTTTTTTTTTCTTTTTCCAAAATGAAACTTCTTTTGATTTCAGTCTACATAACTAACGCTAGACATTGTCATTTGTATATTATATCAAGACGTGGATATTAGATAAGCCAAATGGAAGGATGCTACATCTGCATTTCTTAAAGCTTCCCTTTACCTCTTCAAGGGTTGTTTAAAGGAGGCAGAGACAAATGGGCATTCTTCTAAGAATTAGATTCCAATTTATAATGTTGCTTTGAACTGCTAGGTTTTATTTATTTTTTAAAGATAATTTAGTGTGAGATTCTATAGGGGCCCCTGATCGGAAATATTATATAAAAAGCATTACAATAACATGAGAAAAGACCCAAATAGCTATAAAGGACAACTGAACAAAAAAACCGAAAATGGCTCCATCAATGTCTGCTTTATATCACAAACACTACATACCACAACCATAAAAAAGGTGGGGAGTTGTTCTACCACCCAACACATAGGCCGGAACAAAAAGCATAGACAATGCTCCGCTTCCTACCACCAGGACACTATTATCATCACACCAAAAAACGAACAACCCTTTGCAACTCTCAACCACACACACCCCAACTCCCCACATTGGACAATTGAGCACCAGCCCAATCACTGGCCCTTCCAACCTCTACTTCATTCATGCCCTACACATTTCTAGTGGACCTAGGATCCAAAGAGGGAAAGCAAATTCCTCATAAGACTTTGCCCCTTTTCTTGGCGTGGTGCACAAAATCTCCACACAAGACTATAATGTTGAGTTTTTCGGCTTGGATAGTAATTTTCGCACAAGTTTAGTGTGAACGTGTTGGAATTGGTTCGAGTTATTCTATTTTGCATTTCACTTGAGTGAAAAAGTGAAAGTCTTTTATTTAGCTAATTAAGTCTAATAAAGTGTATATATGCATTAATGATTTAACTTATCTTCCAACTCATCTCCTGCAAGAGATAAAGAGCTTTTTGAAGATTAGATTTTTAGCTAAGTAGTTTAAAGATACGCACAAGATAGAAGAAAAACAACACAGTGATAAAATACTGTAGTTTCCCGTTTAAATTTTTATATTTTTCTTAGAGTATAATAAAATATGACTCACAATTATAGCAGCACATTTAATTATAAATATGATATCAACTTCAGAAATTGCAGTTTTAACAGTTTATTTTAATTCAGATATAATATTTAGAATATGTTTTAGGAAAGATGGAACTTATCTTATGTATCTGCTGTTAATTGTCCCAAATCTGCAGTGATCTCTCTTCACTAAAATGCGGTTGAAATGTCTCCAAATCTGCTTGAATCAGGGGTTTTTGTCCACTAACTCAGCAATGGAAATCAGGGGGTTTTCGTCCTCTAGTTTCAGACCTTGAGGGGTTTCCTCCTTAGGTCACTGAACCACAGTTCATGCTCCACAAGGAGTAATAATTAGATATAAAATGAATTCTCAATTGATTGATTCCTTATCCTTGCTTGGTCTCTCTTAAATACCTTTTTCTTCCAATATACATAACTCTTCATGTTCCTTCATGACCTTTGAGAGAAATTATGATTGAAAAATAAACTCTAATTTAAGAGACCTTAATTAATATTTTAATCTTACTTTATTATAATTTTATAATATTACTTGAGCGCTCCTATTTGTGACCGTATGACTCTTAATTGGGCGCTTGGGTTTATCTTGGTTTAATTTTTAAAAGGGGACATTACAAATACTATGCAATTGTCTTTGGAGCAGTTTGTAGAGGTTTCCTTGTAAGTTTTTCAAAGGAATGAAAAGCTGATTTTGAAGGTGTAATTATTTGTGTATTTGTTTTTATGCTTTTGTTGTTCGAAATTGTAATTGCTATGTGATTGATGCAATGTTAAAGAATTAATTCTTGTTTGAAGGCATTAGGACATGAGTCACCTTGGTTGAAATTTTTCATGGTATTAGAGCAATTGAAGTAGAAAGAAATCACAACAGGTTTTTTAAGTCAAAATTGTGGGTTTCAGTTGCTGATCGCGGCGCAGAAAGGAGGAAAATTCCACCATTTTTGTTGTGAAAATTGCACTAGGTAAGAGGAAAATCGTGAGGGTTTTGGTGACGGTTTTTACACAGAATCTCGTCATATTTTCTGAATAATATCACACAAGATTTTCTTCTTAAAATCGTGCACTGTATTTCTTCTTGAATTGTGCTAGTAAAAGAAATAAAAATTGCGGATTCTTTCATAAAAAATTGCGCCAAGATTTTTGAAAGAAATCATACCTAACAAAGGTGAAAAATCTCATGGATTCAGAAATCATGACTGGTTAACTCGCGACAGGTTTCTAAGCTATTTTTTGCAGATTTGACAGCTAGGGTTTGTGTTTTATAGCCCGTGCATTCTGGTTTTTTTGCAGCTCATGGCTAGGGTTTTCAGAAATCTGTGGTTAGGGCATCTTATTAGAGGTATTTAAAAATCTTTTAAGTAATTTACTATGGGAGTTTTTTGCAAATAAAATATTTTTATAAAAAATGGCGTCAACTAGCCTCAGGTTTGAGGATAGATTGGAAGGTGCATTAAATTTCTTGCCTTGGAAAGTCAAGGTGACTTTGTTGTTGGAAGAGAATGATCTCTAGGATATCGTAAAAGATGAGGTGCTTCCACCTTTAGATCTACCGTAGTTGGCAACTCATAAAAAGAAAGAGGTAAAGGCCAAGCGGATGATCATAGATGCAGTAAAGGATCATTTAATTCCTATGTTCCACGACGTTTCAAGGATGGGGACGGGGGGATGGCAAGGGACATGTTTCAGGGATGGCAGGGGACGCGCTTCAGGGATGGCAGTTCGAGGGCCATTTTTTGGGGATGGCAGGGGATGGCGATATATAAGATTTTTTCAAAATATATTATATATATAGAGAGAAAGAGAGAGATATGTCAATAACTGATAACAACAATATCAATATGTGAATAAATCATGACAACAGTAGTACAACAACAATATAAAGTACTATAAACAACAATATAAACATCAATAAAATTACAACATATCTAGATAACTCATAACAACAGTATAATAGTAGCAGCAAAAATCTTTTGGGGAAAAAATCGGCAAATCGAAAGTATAAGATTTTTTCAAAAAACCGGGAAAAAATCGGATTTCCAAAAAACGTAGAAAAATACAAAAAAAAGGGTCTAGAACAAAACAATCCAGAGAGCAGAGCAAAAGCCTTACACAGGCTAGAAACAATGCATTAACATAACATAGAGTAATCTAAAACCCTAACAGAACTGATGTTAAGCAAAAACAAACAGCAAAAAACACAGAACAACTAGCTAAGGATTCCCATCGATCCCATGCTTAGTGAGGAATTTGAACATCTCATAATCCTCAAGGCTATCAACCCCAATGCCCTTGATCTTGTCATCGAACTCCTTCACAACAGAAAAGACAATAGTAGCATAGTGTAGGACTTTGGCAGCAAACCCCGTCATCACTTTCCACTTCTTCTGCAGCTCCCCAACCTTGGACCTGAGATTAGCAACCTCCTCAGTTGTTTTTTCACACAGAGTGCACTTCCCTCTGTCCTCCTCCTAATCATGGGTATCCTCCTCGTCCTCCGAGTAGTGAGTGTTCATCTCAAGGAAGTGACTAGTGCCCTCTTCCTCTTGCATAGACTCCACGAGAGTGCCCCCTTCATCCTCTCCTAGGGTGTCTTCCACAAACTCTAACTCACCCGACAGCTTGATTCCTTGAGGGTTGGCCAAAGGTATACTTGCAATGCGGTTGGACCTTCAGACCCTCTGCGTTGTTTTACCGACATTTCCCAATCCGTTGCCACCTCCACCTTGCTTAATAACAACATCCAAATCCATAAATTTTGACACAACCACTTCATATTAGATAGCCTCCTTCCCGCTAATTTTTAATGTGGATGGGACCTTCCTTCCTCTTCCATATCCATCGCTCTCTTAACCGAGGAGACCTCGCCCTTCTTGACATCAGTAGCCTGAGACTTGGGGCTCTTGCTGGTATTCTTCAGGGTGGTTTTGCCTTTGGGGATTTTAGAACTAGACTTACGATTAAGAGTTTCGGTTGACGGGGAGTCCTGGACTTCCTCAATTCTAGGCCAATCCCCGGGGCCATAAGAAGGGGAGACCACTTCTTTGAGAAAACCAACAGATTTCTTCTCTTTGCCCTTAGCACTAGGGCTAGTAGTAGCAGGGTCGGAGGGGAATCGTGGAGAACATTGACTTTAATGGTCTTGGGGGGACACAAGGCTAAATGGAAATGGTAGAGATGAAAAATAAGGCCGTGGTGGAGGGGGATGACCGGGGTGTTAGGATTCTTAGCATGGGCTTCCCTCGCCACCCTAATTGAGTTCTCCAGAGAAGATAAAAGGAAAAAAGGAAAGCTAATCTTGGTACTGTGACGAAAATGGTTAAGCAAGGCAAAGTGATAATGAAAGTAAACCTTATAATGCCCTTCAAGCATAAAATACTTCATAATCATCAAACACACCTAGTCCCAAGGAGTCGGAAGCTTCTCTCGCTCAAACTCCCCTTGCATTTTAGTTGCAGATTCTCCCTCTTTGAAGAAGGCCGCCATACTTTCTAGGTCGGGCACCCTACTTCAACGAGAATGCTTTCTCCCTTTGGTAGACATCCTAGTTGCTTGGCCTACAACTTCTTTAGTCACTTCGAAGCCAATACCACCCAGCCAAACCTACCTATTATCCCAGGAATCCGCAAACTGACAAGAGAGATTCTCGTCATGCCCTATTAGAATTTCAAGAAAGGAAGCCAATCCCCCTTCCTGAAGAATATGCCAGATAGTAGGGCCGAGCTTGAATTCATTGGGGGAAGAGGGCTCCGTTCTTACGATATCTCCTCCCATGGCAGCACCCTGGTTCATATAGAGTAATAGATATGTTGTGGAAATGCCTTTGTCTTTTCTGCAGGAAATGAGCCAATCTAAGTGGTAAATGGCTCGATTGTTTCCAGATCCTTCTGTGCACCCCGTATCACTCCAATGAGTGTCGTGCTGGATTTGATGGGTGTTGTAATGATGAATCAAACTCGGAGAGCTCTTACCACCTTGCTTTGCTGCCAAGGGAAGGACGTACGCTCGCCACCTCATGTCGAAATTAATGCAGAGGTGATCGGAGATGAAATCATGATGGTTATTATAGAGCCAGCTTGTTCTCCAACCATTCTTGTCAAGTGGGCCACCTTCCCCGCTAGAAGTCTAGTCATCAATAGCCTGCTGAGTCATGGCCTGCCAATCCACGTTAGCCTTCCCGCTTTTTAGGATTTGAATCCCAATGGCTCCCTTATTAATATGAATTTTATCTCAAAGGGCATTATATCCTTCTCAAGTCCTATTAATAGCCCACCCTTTCAAGTCAACCACTTTTCTCCCGACATTGATGCAGAGGAACATGGTCAGGGTAACCCAATAAACGTTCCCCCAGCTAACAATCCTTCCACATGGGGCTCGAGGTCCACCATATTATCAAGGCCTGCTACCATCTTTGGCAATGAGGGCTTGAACTTTGTTAGGCATATTAGTGGCCTTTCATCAACATCTCCAAGAGGAGCTGTTAATACCAACATTGGCCATGGCATCCGCAACAACATTGCCTTCCCTATATATATGGGAAGCCTTAAATTCCTCAAAGCAACTTAGCAACATTTTTATGTCCTATTGATGTGTTTTTCTTGCACATGCAAACTCAGAATAAAATACTAAGTATTCTATCCTCTCTTGAATAAAGTCTCTCGAATGCTAAACAATGTGATCAATTGAGACAACTCCAAGGTTCCTTATCTTCAATCCTCAACGTGGGATAAACTTAGTAGTTGATGTGATTTGTTGGTAATCACAAAGGGACTTACGCTGAATATGCTCCTTACTCCACTCAATATGTTAGTTCTTCCTTATGAAATGAAACTTCTTAAACAAGATTACAAAGAATTGCAAAAGGATTAAGGGTTTAGAGAGAATCTACTCTACTTCTAAGTACAATGAGACAATGAATGATGCCAAGATAGACAAATTCCTTATAACAAGCTCCACTTCGCCATGATGAATTCAACAACTATGTAGAACAAGTGCAATCTCCTAACAATAACTAGGGATTTTCATGTTGCAAACACTCATTCGAGTACCCACAGCTGGCACAACTCGAACAAACATCAACAATCGAACTATTGCAATAAGTTGAGGTTTAGGCTAACTTTGCACAACGATTTGCCAACGACAAACCATCAAAAGTATGAACCTTGGAACTCATCAAATATCTCAACACAAATCCATCATATCAATGAACTTTCTAATATTATTCTATTCTACTTGGAAACATTTCTCAATCATCTGTGAGAATTTGAAACCATGCCGACATCCCACAATCACACAAATCACCATGCAAGGCAACAATGAGCTTGTATTGATTTAGGAAGTACTTTACAACAATTTCACATGTCTCTTCAACGATTTTGAAGAATTTCCTCTATTCTACTCCTACAGAACTCTAATTCTAATATTTAATCTCCCCCTTTACAAATGAGAAGAATGAGCTTTGTATAGAGCTCAAGAATTACAAGAACGGCTAGGATTGATTTGCAAATCAATGGCCCAGATTGAGACAACAAGGCAGTTTGTTACAACAACTTGCTATTTTTAGACATGAAAGAGGGAACAAAGGCACGTTTCGCAATGTGATAAGTAACATGTCAAAATGTGATTGGCCTGATGATGTGTACATGCCACCTCAATATTGAGCGAACCAATTTGATTTTCTCCTTTTTCACATTGCTTGGAACAACTTCCCAAATTGTATCATCTTTCATGGAATAGTCTTTGAACTTGGATTTTCACCTCTGGAACTTTGCATCTTTCGAACTTGCAAATTTGGGATTTTGGATTTCTTCTTGTTGTTGTCTTGACATTTTTGTAGTTTGAATGGAATTCATGGATTTCTTGATAAACTTGCTCATTTCTCATCTCATGTAATGTTGTTCTTGCAAGATTCCTTCATTCAGGCTTGTTGACGGAAGTAGGAGATGTCCTTGTTAATGATTTCTTGGAGTAGATTGCATGATCTCTAGAATTTGTACATGGAATTGACTTCTGGATGATGACTCCTCATGCATGATGAAATGATGCTCTTCGGTAAAATTTTCCTCTGGAAGTTGGATGATGACGACCTTCTTTGGATGCAGGATGAATGAGCTTGATGGCATCTTGATCCTCTGAATGCTCCTCTGGACGACTTCCTTGCTTCGCATACTTCACTCTTTCACTTGATCTCGCTTTCCTTCAACATTCATCGCCAACCTACAAGCAAAACACCTCAAGCCAATACATCAACATGATATAAAGAGCAAAATAAATAAAATTCATTCTCCTCGCCAATGTGGGACAAATAAAACAATTTCCATATTTTCATCAAACAATTTTCAATTTAAGCCAGCTTATTCAATAATGCAAAGTGATTTTCATGAAAACTTTCAAAAAGTGGAAATTGTTCCGATCCATGGAATATGCGCCCTTCCTAGGGCGCAAAATGCTTGGTGCAGAGCATTTTCCCCTTTTGCAAATTTGACACTTGGAATTTTTCTTGATCTCCTTCCAATTTCTTCTTAGTAAACTTGAATTGTAATATTGGATCTCGTTTATGTTTAAACAAGTTGTAGTTTGGGCAAATTTTCTTCCTCTTGCATGGGCGCAAAATGCAAGGTGCAGAGCAATTTGCGACTTACAATCATTTGCCATCTTTTACTTAACATTTTTCTCTTTGAAATTCTCTCCTTTGGATGGACACCCTCACTTATGCCTTCAATCATGCTCTTGGTGTTCACTAGGAACCACAAATCATTCATTGAATATTCATGAAACCTTTCTTTGTGCAAGGCGCATATTGCATGCTCTAGAACATTTTCCTTCTTTGGCACTTAGGTTTTTTTTTCTTTCAAATTTCAAACGTCGAGTGAATCTTCTACCTTGGACTTGTTTCATTGTCTTAAACATGAATTGAATCTTAACATCCTTCACACTTCACACATCTATCATGAAATTGCTAGGGCGCATAATGCAAGGTGCAGAGCAATTTGCACTTTCATCCTTGAAGAACACTTCAACTTACATTTGATCAAATCCTTTGACACTTTACTTCAAACTTTCAACTCATAGTGGAACAAAACAAATTTCATCATCATTATCTTGGGTGCAAAATGCATGAGGCAGAGCATTTTGCGCTTTGGAAGGCTCCATTTTATACTTAAGCATTTCAAGATTCATCTTTTTCTTCAATGACTTAGTCAAATTTTCACTTCAAACAATCCTTCCATTTACAATGTCCTTTGTTTGACAAATTATTCCTAGGGCGGAAAATCCTTGGCCTAGAGCATTATGAGCCTAGCCTTGAACATGACTTTCTTTTCATTGCTCTTCCCTTTGGCGTTTTCATTGTCATGTTGCAACTCCTTTCACTACAAACTCCTTTGTTGAATCTTAACTTATCATCAATCATATTGCACTTCAAACTTTCTCATGGCGATCTTGGGTAGTCTTGGGCGGAAATTCCATGCTCTAGAGCATTTTGCGCTCTCATCTTGATTATTACTTCATACACCTTGAACATGACTTCAAACCCTCACTTCAAACTCTTCAAGGTTAACTTAGATTTGTGACATTTCACATTTGACAAGCTTAAACTTATGCACACCTTGGGCGCATTTTACATAGGGCAGAACAATTCCTTCATTCCCAATTCACCCTCTAGCTAGTGCGCAAAATGCTTGGGGCAGAGCATTTTCCCCACTTTGCATTCATCATACTTAATCAATTTTTAAAACCTTGTCCAATTCACTTTCTCTTCTCTTGGCGAATGATGTTGGAAATCCTCTTTCAAACTTGTGAAATTGAATCCTTTGACATACCTTGAACACCTTCTCCTTAGGGCGCATAATGCATGAGGCAGAGCATTTTGTGCTCCAAGTTGCACTTGAAGATTTTCATCAATCTTTAACTCTCCTCCAACTCCATAAAGCAATTCATCATGTTTCTTTATAAGTATTTCCAAGAATTTGTCTAAAGGCAATCATGCATCCAAAATGGAGACCTTCAACCTAGGGCGGAAATTCCTTGAGGCAGAGCATTTTGTGACCTTGCTATACTTAGATATTTTTTGACTTTCTAAACCTCTTCTTGATGATCATTTCACCTTAGGCATTCAATCATTACCTCAAGCATTCACTCCAAACTTTCAAGGCAAGCTCCGATTTTCAAGACTTTTCTTAAACAACTTTCTTCATGACTAGCTAGGGCGGAAATTGCATGGAGTAGAACATTATGCACCCTAGCATGGGCGGATTTTGAAAGGGGTATAACATTTTGCGCCTTTTGCTTTTGATTTTCACTTTGCCTTAGATATTTCCTTGAAATTTCAAGTCAAGGCTAGATCCTTAAGATGCTTTATACTTGATCAAATTTCCTTGTGATAAGTTTGGGCGGGTTTTGCATACGCTAGAACATTATGTGCTCTTCTCCTTTTGATGAACATTAAAACCTTATCTTTGATCAACATCAAACCCTCACTTCAAACTCCTCAAGGCAATCTTAGATTTGTAATATATCTCACATTTGGCAAGTTTCCGTAGTACAAACCTTGGGCGCAAATTGGAGGTTCTAGAACAATTTCCTCACTTAGCAACTCATCTCCAACTAGGGCGCAAAATGCAAGGGGCAGAACAATTTCCCCATTTTGCATCCACCATACTTAGTTAAATCTCCACATTTTGAACTTGAGCGCCAAATAAAAGTATATGTGCATTTTCCACCTTGTATCAACCTTTGACAAACCTTCACTTGGAGCTTCAAAACAAGACTAGAGTCTTCAAGATACTTCTCACTTAGTTCAACTTCTTCGTGACTATCTAGGGCGGAAATTGCATGGAGTAGAACAATTTCCTCCGTTGTAGGGCGGATTTTGCATGCTTCAGAACATTTTCCACCTTTCTTACTTAGACCCTTTTTGTCTTGACATTTCAAAATCTATCATTCAATGCATGAAATTAGGTTGAGGACTATCCTTAGAGTACATTCCTTCTTGGGCGGATTTTGCATGCTCCAGAACATTTTCCTCCATTTTCCTGGGCGCATATTGCATGGTGTAGAACAATTTCCGCCCAAGGTCCAAAACTTCAACTTTTTCGCCTGATTTTGACATGTCCTGGATGGAAGTATATTTAAAAATATATTTAAGTAATATGATATTGAATATCATATTATTTTAAATATTTTGAAATATACTTCCAGGATGTTTGAGATAGGTCTTGGATCCATAGGATTTAACATGCAAATTCTAGATTTTTGAGGATCCACCAGATTTCAGACTTAGTCAATTTTCAGGATCTTAGAACATCAGGATTCCAGAGTTAGTCAATTTTCAGGGTCTTAGGATACGCATCAGGATGGGAAGATACAGACTACTTAGCTCGAATATGTCGAGACTTGGGCAAAACAACACTACCAAAACCTTACAAGCTCAAAGAAAACCTAAACCCTAAAGCAAAGCAACGACATAGAGCAGAAAAAAAGGGGTCCCCATTTGCAATGGGGCGATGTGTGATTACGTCACAACATGTCCCTGACCTCATCCATCAGTTGCCAACTAGAGTTAGCAATGCCAAGGATAGCATTAACAAGGAGTTTAGAATCTCCTTCCACATGGAGTTTTTTTATACCCAAAGAATGAGCAAGTTTTTTGATATCATATTAATAATATAATATATTAATGTATAAAATATATAATATAATTATTTATAATTTAATATATAAATACAATAATATATTATAAATATTATAGTATATAAATATAATAATATATTATACGAATTCCTTAGCTAGCATTCCTTCCTGTTCAAGGTTGAGATTGAAAACCTTCCTCCTTTGTGATCCAACACGTAGTGTTCGAGTCTATCGTCCATCGTTTCCTGTCGTAGCAGAAACAAAAACACGCTCTTCGATGGCCCCAAGTGTTGCAATAGCTCTGTGATCCATGTGAAATGGCACATTATTTGAGCCAATTGAGATAGAAATGATGTTGACGCCGTCAGCAATGGTTTGTTCCATGGCAGCAAACATGCCCGTGTCATAACAACTGTCTGCCCAATAGGCTTTGTAGATGGCTAGCCTGGCTTGAGGAGCCATCTCTCCGACCGACCTGTTGGCAAAGCCTAAGTAATTGGTCTTGAGAACTGCAGCCCCAACAATAGTGGAATTTGTATGGGTACCATGCCCATGGCTGTCTCTTGGTGATTTGTATTCCAAGGTTTCGTTAATGGACACAAAACGAAGCAGGAAGAAGGTTGAATGGACACAAAATGAATGCTATGTTTGCTCAACGAAGGAAGAAGGTCCGAATCTGCACGATTTAATAAAAATCGTGATTTAAACTAGGGTAAAAATCGGGGTTCCTTAAAAAACGCAAATTTTTGAAAAAATTGTGTTTTTTAAAAGATTTATGCTTCTATGGTATAAACTATTAAACAACAATATAAAATTATAAATTAAAGTTAAACTCAAAGTCTTAAACAATCAAACTTCAAAATACAACAATCTATGCCTCATTCGGGCTATCAATATCAAAAGAACTATCCGTGTCAGTATCACTCTCTAGCTGAAGTGGAACATCCAATGGAAGCTCGACCATTCCTGGTTGCACCTCCTCCTTGTCAATTTGCCTAACATCTTCAGGATCTACATCCCAACGTGTTGTTGGAGTTTGTCGATACTCAGTAGTTTGCCAATCCTAAAGTCTCAAGACACTATGAACTGCAACTAGTGTTTCTGCTCTTCTCGAGGTAAGCCTATTCCTCTTGATCGAGTGGATGAAGCCATAGGTGGACCAATTCCTCTGCAACAGAGGAACTAGCAATTTGTGAGTAAATGAATAGCAAGTTGTTTCAACTCTGGTGTGTGCTTCCCATGAAATTTCCACCATCCAATGGGGTTTTTTTGTGCAATAGTGGCTCTATCCGTCCTAGCCTTTGGTTTGCTGAATGCAAGACCCTGAAGATTAGAAAACTGAAGCCAATGCTCTCAAAGTATGGTTGCCTACTCGGTGCTATACATCTTACAAAGGGCTGCCATAAGCCCCTCTATTACCTCATCATCCTTAGAAGGAAGCATTCGGCCAGGTCTAGGAGCATACCACTTCGGATTAAGAGCAGAGGCAGCCATATGAAGAGGGGTGTTCATTGTGTTCCACCTCTTTGTGACAATAGGCTTGATATGCTGCTCATAGAATTGTAATTGAGGATCCTTGTCACGAATTGCTTGCTTCATTTGATCAAGCATGCTATCAAAAGTCTCATAAATCTCTCCAAGGCTAGGAGAGTTTGTATCTGCATACCTGATCACCCCCACAACAGGTGATATGATAGAGCAAAAATATCTGGAAACAACATTTAAAAATTGTAAAACATTAACAATTTAACACTAGACTCTAGTAAATTAGTAATACTAATAATTTAAAGAAAAAACAAAGTAGAAAGTTAGAAACATATTAAGTACAAATTTCTTACCTGATATTGGACCACCAAGCCTAACTAAGCACCCTGTCTCTCACCTTTTTTCCTTCTTTTGTATTTGATGGAGCCCACTTTTTCTGTAATGTCTACCCCTGATTTGTTTTTGAAATATAATTGAACAGCTACATAGAAATTCAGGAAACTCATAGAATCATCATACCCATGGGACCCTAAAGCTGTTTTAGTGTTTAATCAATGGCAAACATGAGGGTGCAACAAAATATAATTGTTTCCACACATACCCAGAAGAAGAAATCATTGAAATATCAATATTTTAAAACACCCATGTGCTGCAAATGAGTTACAGATCTGATACAGTGTTTGTACAGCGATATATCATCGGAAACAACAATACCCAAATGGATAAATCAATATTCTAACATTACTTTAACATACCCAAATGAGTAAATCAATATTATGGCAATATTATAACATACCCAAAAGGCTGCGAAAGCTACAGCTCTAATATGCAGTCTGAAACAACAAACTGGAGCTTGGAAATGAAGCCAAACATCACCAAATCTATTCTTCTCCCATTGGCAAATGATGGCTCTTTGTTTTGGAACCTTAGGCACCTCCAATCAAGCCCAAAGACCCCCAAAAAGCTAGGCGACCTGACCTAAAAAGCTCACGCCCTCCCCTGGAATGGTACGACTCTGTTTTCAGCAGCTAATATGCCCTCTAATGGCTGTCAATAAACTTGAAAATCACCCAACATTCTGGACAACACTAAACAAATTTGCTGCAAACTCCTTAAATCTTTATTCATAGAATCTCAAAGGTTTTACAATGAAACCCTTCCTGTCAATTCTGCAATGCCAAAACAGTGAATACCAGCATAAACACTGTGTGAGCCTATCAACAATCAACCCGAGAGGATATTTCACCACTGAGGATGATATTCTCTATGAGGGTTTTCGTTCTCACAAAATTCCTGGATGAAAACCAGCAACATAACATTCCTTCAATATCAACGCATAATGCAAATGAGCTCCAAAAGCCCTTTATATATTTTCAAAAAAAAAGTCTAATGCCTTTCTTTTATGAAATAAACTTTATTTTATAAAATATATCTTCCTCTAACTTGAGCGCCCATTTCCAAGAGTCTAAGTCACCCTTTTTATTTTAAATAAAACACTTAGCTTTTTAAAATAACCTTATAACTTAAGTGTTTATTTAAAATAATATAGCTGTCTTGCAGAATGCGTTGCTGGGGTCTTGAACAATGAAACTGAGTATGCCAAAATGATACATATGCCAAGGGACGATGTCGGTGCCGAAACGATGACTTTCCAAAAATAGACGTGAGCTCCAAGAAATGTGGACCACAGACCAAGTGTCCGAAAACGCTTCAGAAAACGTCACCACAAACCTCTCTACAAACTGTGCCCAATGCCAAAAAAAAATCCGCATGAGTTGTTGACTATTCTCCAAGAATTGTGGAGTTCCCTAACCAAATCACATTAGCCTACGGGAACCCGAGGTATAGGTTAACGATCACCAAGCTATCAGTGCTTAGGAAGGGGACATTACAGTCCTCCCTCCCCAAAATTGCTTGTCCTCAAGCAATTGCAACTCTAGATGCTGTAAAATCTACTCACTCTCCCATGTAGCATCCTCAACCGACAAGTTTTTCCACTTCACAAGATACTCTCTAATAGTCCTCCATAGAGTGCGCTCTTTGGAGTCAATAATAGCCTCAGGAATTAGAATAAGCTTCCCTTCCTCGTCTAATGGTGGAAACTTAGAAGAGGGAACCATATTATGCCCAAGTGCCTTTTTAAGGCATGATACATCAAAAATATTATGCACTCTACTACTTGCCAGTAACTGCAACTCATAAGCCACTTCTCCAATCTGCTTGGAGATCCTAAAAAGGCCATAGAATTGTGGCTTAAGCTTCTTCGACCCACTCTTCTTGAGAGTGGACTGCTTGTAGCGTTGCAGCCTCAAGTAAACCATGTCACCACCTCAAATGTACACTCAATGCGATGCTGATCTGCGCACAATTTCTGCTGATTTTGCGCTTGCTGCAAGTTTTCTTTCAAGGATTTCATTATGTCCTGACTTTCTTGCAACAAATCCTTGGCTTTAGGCACTCTGCTATCTCCAAACTACAAGTCTATGAAGTTCAGAGCTTCATATCTGTACAATGCCATAAATGGTGATATCTTAATGGACTCATCAAGGTGCAACCATCTCGCCAATGCCTTTTGCTGCCCTGAAATGTAATTTCTAAGGTACCTTTCGACCCACTTGTTCACAATCTTCATCTGCCCATCTGTCTATGGGTGATAATTGGTACTAGGAGTGAGCTCAGTCCCACTCAATCTAAAAAGTTCCTGCAAAAGAGACTCAGGAACTTGCTGTCCCTGTCGCTAACTATGCTCCTGGGCATCCCATGAAGTCTACATATTTCTCTAAAGAATAAATCAACCACCTGTGCTGTTGTATATGTTGCTGAAATGGCAAAGAAATGAACAAATTTTGTCAATCTGTCTACAACAACATGAATACAATCCTTACCTTGCACCTTCGGTAGCCTTGTGATAAAATCCATAGAGATGCATTCCCATTTTTGCTTGGGAATAGGCAGGGGCTGCATCAAACCAGTTGGATATGTATGGTCATTTTTGTTCTGCTGGCATGTGGGACACTCACGAATATACTTAATGACTTCATTCTTTAGTCCTTTCCAAGTAAACCTCTCCCGGATCTGCCTGTATGTCTTAAGCTTAGGTGCATCATGGAAGGTTCTCAAAATCTTCACCTTAAGCTCATAATTGGGTACTAAATAAATTCTTTCCTTGTAAATAATCAGCTCATTAATTACAGTATACCTATCATTCCTGTATAGTACCCTCACTGATGCCTATAGCTTAGGAGTCCTTAGCATACTCTGCTGAAATCATCTCTCTCTAGTCAGCTGTAATCTCTACTAGAGAACACAAATGAGGTCTCCTGGATAAAGCATCAACAACAATATTCTTCTTTCCTTTGACATAAACAATGTCAAAGTCATACGCTTGGAGCCTGCTTACCCATTTTTGCTGTCTGTCATTGAGATCCTTTTGATTCGGGAAGTACGGTCTTAACAATGAACTTACCTCCCACAAGATAGGGTCTAAATTTGACCAAGGCATGCATAATGGCCAACATCTCCTTGTCATATATAGAATAGCTCCTCTCAACCCCGTTTAACTTTTTGCTCTCAAAAGCAATCGGATGCTTATCCTGCATCAATACAACGCCTATCTCCTTTTCTGAAGCATCACACTCCAACTCAAACGGTTGGAGAAATGAGGAGTGGCTAAAATTGGGCAAGTACTCATTACCTGTTTGAATTGATCAAAGCATACCTGTGTTGCATTAGACCAAACAAATGCCCCCTTCTTGGTTAAATTTGTAAGTGGGGCAGCCACCTATGAAAATCCCTTAACGAATCTCCTGTAGAACCCACATAGGCCAAAGAATCCCTTAAGCTGTGGGAGATTCGTGGGTTGAGGCCAATCTACAATCGCTTTGGTCTTATCAAGATCTACTCTAACACCCTTAGAGCTAATGATGTGGCCAAGGTAGAGAAGCTCCGTCATACCTGTAAATTCAAATCGAACTTATAATCTCTGACTTGGATATCTGTATTGCAGACTTAATTTATTACTTTCTTTTGTTTAGCAGATGCAATTTCCACTTCTCATACACTTCCGATTTCTGTGTCGATTTGTGTTATTGCAGGGCAAAAACGTTGATATATATATTAGTAATGGTAGGAGTCACATCTGTGATGGAGTCACGTCTATCACAGGTGTGAATTCGTCATTTTTCATTGTTTTAGCGATTGCTAATCACCGTTTAAATGTAATCGGTGTTTATATCATTCAATCATGCTATATTCACGTTTATTTAACATAGCTTATATTCATGTGTTCTCTGATTGAAGCTACAAACAACTCAACACTCCCTCTTAGCTCGAGAAGATAACAATATCACAATAATCTCTGTGAATATCAATTATCTGATCTGTAATGAATTACTCAAAGTAATTTAATATCACATAACTCATGATATATAGTATCACCTACCTCGTGATATGTAGCATCACCTACCTCGTGATACTAAAGGATATACTATACTCGAGAACATTGCATTCTTCTTATATATCCTAGTTATGGTATGTGCACTGACATTAAGTCACATAATGTCTACCATAACTTAATCATGATAACTCCATGATTCATACAAATATCAAGTCACATGATATTAGTCTAATGAACATTATAAGATCGTCACCTTATAATGTTAGGTACAAGTGTAGATTATCCAAAAGTCGTCACTTTTAGAAATAAACACAGGATGGGTAGTGTTGATGATGTTTTCTTGACAACAACAACATTAGAATAAAACACCAAGTGCTCTATCCTCTCTTGAACAAAGCGTCTCGAATGCTAAACTATGTGATCAAACAAGAACGCTCCAAGGTTCCTTGTACGTAATTTGCAACGGATAGCCTCGGTGGTGTGATGTGATTTGCTGGTAATCACAAAGGGACTTACGCTGAATATGCTCCTTACTTCATTCAAACATGTACTCTTTCATTATGAAATGGAACTTCTTCTGATCAATTATGAAAAGAAAAGGCAAAAGGCAAGAGTTAAGAAGGCTAATCTAAAGACAATGACATGATGAACGATGCTATGATAGACAAATTCCCTTAGAAAACCAAATTTCACTTCGCCATGACGAGCAACAACTACATGAAATAGGTGCAATCTCCAAGGGATAAACCAAGGATTTTCATATCGTTGACACACTCCAAAGTACCCACAGCTGGCGCAACTCAAAGGAGCATCAACAATCGAACTATTTGCAAGATGTGGTTCAGGCTAACTTTACACGATGACTTGCCATCGACAAGCCATCAAAAGTATGAACCAACGGGAATTTATCAAATATCATTGCATATATCCATTACATCAGTGACCTCTATCTACTTTATCATCTACGCTACTTGGAAACACATCTTCATCATATTCAAGAACTTGAAACCATGCTAACATTTCAAAGCCACAAAATCACCATGCCAAACCAACAACAATGAGCTTGTATTACTTTTGAAGTGTGTCATTACAACAATCTCATGTCTCTCTTCATGACTTTGAAGAGCTCCCTCTCTACTCTACTTGCTATTCTACTCTCCTACAGCAACTCTACTCCTAATCTCCTCTCTGTTTCTATTGTCCATCACTCCCTCATGAGGCCGCCCAGCATGGGCGGGTTGAGAAGTGATGCATGGAATTTACCTTCAAAAGCTCTTAAAAACTTGCAACCTCTCTCCTAGGGCGGATTTGGAGACTTAGTCTGGAGAAAGTGCGTGATCACAACCTTGAATCCAAGACCCCATGCCAAGGCCGCCCAGGCAGGGCGGGTTTAGAAGGTGTGCTTGGAGTGAGGAATTTCTTGCCTTGGTCAAATTTCAGATTCCCTGAATGGAAGTATATTGAAAATATGTTTAAGTATAAGTCAGATATTGAGTTTCTTATACTTTAAATATTTATCAATATACTTCCAGGATGTTTGAGATAGGTCCTGGATCCGTAGGATTTAGCATGCAGATTCTAGATTTCTGAGGATCCACCAGATTTCAGACTTAGTCATTTTTTCAGGATTTTCAGGGTATCAGACTTAGTCATTTTCAGGGTCTCAGTGACATGCATCAGGATGAAGGCATATAGACCTCTTGGCAAGAAACTGTTGAGACTTGCATACACAACACTATCAAAATCATACAAGCTCAGAGGAAAACTAAACCTAGAGCAAAACAAAGCGAGAAAGCAAAAAAAAAAAAAAAAAAAAAAAAAAGAGGGGGTCCCCATTTGCAATGGGGCGATGTGTGATTACATCACAACATCTAGCGCCAATCCGAATAAATGTTCCTGAACATTTCAAAGAAAAAGACTCAATCCAAACCAAGAAACCTCGGATAATTAACTCTGATTCTGTCACTTAGCTAGGAAATGCACTCGAAAGAGAAAAGAACGATGAATTGGATCGAGACACCCCGTCCTTTGATTACCACCGTGTGTGCAATGTTCGACAAACATTGATTCTCCCAAGTATTCCAATGATAAACAAGAATCAACGAATTGAAACCTTCTGTGTACACCCACATGTTAGCTTGAACAAACATGAATACCTGATCAAAAAATTGGAATCAAAAGCTTAATACAACCATTCATAATTCAAAGACCCAAGTGTGTGCAATTGCGTTCATTTCCGTCCCTTAGAGGCTAAGATCATCCGAGTTCACTTGTCTTAAGCTACATAAGTTCATGGAGGGAGGATGAATGGATTCAACAGTGTAAGTATGCATATACGGGCGAAATGGGTAATAATGGTATGGATTGGAATGAAAATGAAAATGGCAATGGAAATGACAAGATGGATTGGTGGAATGAGACAGTGTGTCTCTACGCATGACGCCTGTTTGCCAGGTTTTCATCATGGTACTTATCCAAGGCGCCACCAGAGGTGGTTTTCACCTGTGGACGAAAGGATTTCTCTTTACTATTTTTTCTTTTTCTCTTTTTTTTTTTTGTTTTTGTTTTTGTTTTTGTTTTTTTTTTTTTTTTTTTTTTTTTGAACAGGATGACAATTACACATGGCACTTGTTTGCTAGGTTTTCACCATGGTAATGGATAGGAGGAACTCAAGAGTCTAATTCCGTGGATAACACGATAGTCTACACAAAACCATGTCGAGTCAGTATGTTCATTGATGTTGGCAGGAAATGACTAATGGACGGGAATATAGACGGAAATAGTGGACTATGATGTGGATTATGCAAAACAAGTAGATGGACAATACATCCAAAACATAGACGAGGCGAATTGTGGGATATGCCGGTTAGCGGGAAATTTAGGGAAGCGGATGGCATACAATGGAATTACGACCAATGTTTGCACGTATCGGACTAAACTTCGAAGCTTGCAAGGGAAGGGAAGTGTATTTAGGAACGGGAGTGATGGCAAGTGAATGTAACTTCATAGTGACTTCATAACCCACGCAATCTTAGAATTTTCTTTTGATTTCATTTCGTGGTATGAAGTGATAGATGGAATGGAAATGGAATGGGATGAGGTGAATGAAAATGAGATTCTTCGGATGCAGAAGCCTCTTTGAATTCTGCTTCTTAGACTTAAATTAAATTTTTTTTTTTTTGAACCCTTTTGTTTAGGCCTTTTCTTTTGGAAGTATGGAATGAAATAGCCTTTGAATATATGCTTTGCTTTGATTTCTGGCATTCGTTGCTAAGGCATAAAGATCTTAAGATTTTCAGGAATTTCTTTGTTTCATGAGTAAAGGCATCCAAATATTTATTTCGTGGAACTATGGGATGGGCGGATGGATTGCAAGCTTCTCGCTTAGACGACACCTACATTCATTGACCATGATTAGGAAATGGGTAAAGGAATGGAGGCTGCAATGGATGAAGATGGATAAGGAGATGGATAGTGAAAGGTATGTGGTCATATGCTTTTACTTTGCATAATAGGTGGATAATGAAAACGATGGACTTGTATTTAAGCGGGATGGACGGGAATACCAACATCTTGACCTTGCTTTCTATGCAGTGGCTAAGGTCATTTGAGCGGATACTGACATGGATAGACTCCAAATGTATTGTTCATAGAGGACTGAAACTTTTATCCAGACGACTCATTGCTGGGAGGTCAAGGCAAAGAACAGGACTATATGGAGGATTCAGACATTAGACTTGAGTTCATTATTTGGTGGAACGAGTGAAATGGATGGAGGCTTTTATCGCGTACATGAAGTGGCATGGCAAAGCGAATGGGATAAGTAGACGGGGGTATGGAGAAATGCATACAATAGAATGGCAGGAAACGAGAATGCTTATCACAGAGTGCAAGCTTTTATTCTGTACTTGGAGTGATAGAATATGGAGCATACAAATGAATGCAATGTAATGGAGTGAAGTGGAATCATGAACTATCTCACTTAATTCAAGCTCACCAAGACTCACTTAGAACTTCGGGACTATTAAGATGTGTAAATTTATGAGGCCCTTAAATACTTCAAGTCATGCTAAACAATGGATTCTTCTTCCTAGAGCAAGCAGTCACACTGTTCAACACTAGCAATGGAGTCCACAATAAACTTCCAATTCATGACTCAAGTTTCTCAAAAGAAGACTAAGAGAAATCAATTATTCAATAGGAAAAGATATGTGTAATTGCAAGATATCAGTGTCAAGACACAATTCATAATTCCTTTTTGAGTCAAGTATAGATCCTAACCTCGTGAAAGAGTTAGAGAAAATCATCGCTAGATTCAAAAGACTTTCATGAATGTTTATCAAAGAAATGAACTTCAACATTTACCAGATTATGTTTCTTGAAGCTTCATCGCCTTTTGACAACTTGGGAACCCCAAAAAACAAACCTAAACTTAAAGCAACAACATAAACTACGGAAAGCAAACAAAACCAAAGATCAACCGAACACAGCAAAATTACTCTAAAGCAACATAAAGGAAAACCTACTCTAAGAAGAGCTATGTACAAAGAGCAGACACGACCCAAAAGACCTAAGTATATACACGATCCGACATGGTTTCTCAGAATGAATAGCAGTAACAACGTGCAAGTGACAGTTCGAAGTTTTGCTAATTTATCTTTGAATTCAGAAAAAACATCTTGCATGATATGATTCTCATATTCAAACAAAATCTCACACAAGATTATCAATTGTGGCAGTTCATCAGGACCATGATTTATCCACATACAAGTTGTCTTTCCAAGATTTCCGTAGTCAAATTCATATTCTTCAAATTCATCATCAGGAAATTCATAATTATCAAATTCAAAATCTTTCCAATCAATAGCAGGGAAAGATACAACCTGGTGTTCTTCGCCTTTGAATGGATATTTATGCTCGTCGCCTGCCAGCATGTCTGGAGGTCGAAGTTGGTGGTGGATCATCCCACTTGCATCTGCAACATGCAAGTCAACATTATGATCAATAGTGGGCATATCAAGATGTGAAGGTGAAAACAATTGAATTTCAAAAGCATGGAACATTTCACCTGTGAGTTCGTCATAGATCTTCAATAAAGGGCCTAGCACCAACTCGAACTGCTTCGCGTAGTTGACCTCCACTTCTTCAATTTGTTCATCTTCAGACAACTTCGGTTGGAACTCATGGATGGAAGCGACTAGCGCCCCTCCGAATTGTTGTTCATTTGATGGTTCTTCGATGATAGCTTGAAGTGCTGCTTGTAATGCATCCAATTGATTTTCTTCCAACAACTCTTTTTGTACTTCGTGCAACTCATTTTCAAGGATCTCCCTATGTAGCATGAATGAGTGTTCATCAAGGAATTCTTCCTCTTGCGACGAACTTGAGTCACTTCCTTTTGTGGTGGCGGAATCAACATCTTGTTTAGCTGTTACCCTCGTTTGAACTTCTTCTATTACCTTTTCACCTTCTTCTTCAGCAAGCTCTTTCTTACTTGGAAGAAGATATGCAAATATGCTCTCCGCTTGATCATCAATCTTCTTTGTGCTATCTTCACTTTTGAATAACATGGAAGTATCTTCTCCTTTGGATGGTGAATTGATCTCTTGAAGACATTTACTCCACAAGTCGTCTAATCTCAATTGTACCTCGGATTCTTCTTCCAACCTTAATTCTTCCTTCACTTGATGAATAACTTCTTGACAAGACGAACATGCGAGTTCCGAATGAGAGGTGTTATGAATCCTGCACCAACCACCTGGAATCAACATGTCTTCGGCAGGCAAGTCCTTCTCAATACTTAGTCTCTTCCTGATCATTTCCTTGAAGCTTATGAAGAACTCTCTTTCATCAAATAAGGTGTCAGGAAGCACCTTTGTAGAAACAATTGGCTCATGTACCTGTGAAAAAGAAATTTTCCCTTGTAATGCTAATTCGATTCTTGACAAAAATGTTAGACAATACAGCTCCTCGTGTCCATTGGTGTCGTGAATTCTACATCCTTTCCTTGATGCAAAGTCGTCCAAGCACTTGGGATGAAGTTGTGCATTCAAATTCCACCAAAGCTGTAAAATATTGACTTGAGGACGATCCACATTGAATTGCCTTGAAGATCTTGAGAAATCCATGTCTATTTTTTATTTTTCACTTTTTTTTTGTATTTTTACTTTTTCTACTTTTTTGGATTTTTTGCATAAGAGAGATCTTGAAATCTCGAATTCTTCCTTGAAAGCTCGCTTGGTTCCACTTTCACAATTTAGAGTTCGTCCGCGTGCTTGAAGCAATGTAATTCCTTGTTCACCGCCCTCCTTCAGCAATTCTGTTGAGCATGCATAAAATGAATGATGACTGGAGCAATGTGTTCTTTCCCCGTTCATGCCCTCCTTCTAGCGCCAATTCTGTTGAGCGTGCATAAAATGAATGATGACTGGAGCAATGTGTTCTTTCCCCGTTCATGCCCTCCTAGCGCCAATTCTGTTGAGCATGCATAAAATGAATGATGACTGGAGCAATGTGTTCTTTCCCCGTTCATGCCCTCCTTCTAGCGCCAATTCTGTTGATGATGTTTTCTTGACAACAACAACATTAGAATAAAACACCAAGTGCTCTATCCTCTCTTGAACAAAGCGTCTCGAATGCTAAACTATGTGATCAAACAAGAACGCTCCAAGGTTCCTTGTACGTAATTTGCAACGGATAGCCTCGGTGGTGTGATGTGATTTGCTGGTAATCACAAAGGGACTTACGCTGAATATGCTCCTTACTTCATTCAAACATGTACTCTTTCATTATGAAATGGAACTTCTTCTGATCAATTATGAAAAGAAAAGGCAAAAGGCAAGAGTTAAGAAGGCTAATCTAAAGACAATGACATGATGAACGATGCTATGATAGACAAATTCCCTTAGAAAACCAAATTTCACTTCGCCATGACGAGCAACAACTACATGAAATAGGTGCAATCTCCAAGGGATAAACCAAGGATTTTCATATCGTTGACACACTCCAAAGTACCCACAGCTGGCGCAACTCAAAGGAGCATCAACAATCGAACTATTTGCAAGATGTGGTTCAGGCTAACTTTACACGATGACTTGCCATCGACAAGCCATCAAAAGTATGAACCAACGGGAATTTATCAAATATCATTGCATATATCCATTACATCAGTGACCTCTATCTACTTTATCATCTACGCTACTTGGAAACACATCTTCATCATATTCAAGAACTTGAAACCATGCTAACATTTCAAAGCCACAAAATCACCATGCCAAACCAACAACAATGAGCTTGTATTACTTTTGAAGTGTGTCATTACAACAATCTCATGTCTCTCTTCATGACTTTGAAGAGCTCCCTCTCTACTCTACTTGCTATTCTACTCTCCTACAGCAACTCTACTCCTAATCTCCTCTCTGTTTCTATTGTCCATCACTCCCTCATGAGGCCGCCCAGCATGGGCGGGTTGAGAAGTGATGCATGGAATTTACCTTCAAAAGCTCTTAAAAACTTGCAACCTCTCTCCTAGGGCGGATTTGGAGACTTAGTCTGGAGAAAGTGCGTGATCACAACCTTGAATCCAAGACCCCATGCCAAGGCCGCCCAGGCAGGGCGGGTTTAGAAGGTGTGCTTGGAGTGAGGAATTTCTTGCCTTGGTCAAATTTCAGATTCCCTGAATGGAAGTATATTGAAAATATGTTTAAGTATAAGTCAGATATTGAGTTTCTTATACTTTAAATATTTATCAATATACTTCCAGGATGTTTGAGATAGGTCCTGGATCCGTAGGATTTAGCATGCAGATTCTAGATTTCTGAGGATCCACCAGATTTCAGACTTAGTCATTTTTTCAGGATTTTCAGGGTATCAGACTTAGTCATTTTCAGGGTCTCAGTGACATGCATCAGGATGAAGGCATATAGACCTCTTGGCAAGAAACTGTTGAGACTTGCATACACAACACTATCAAAATCATACAAGCTCAGAGGAAAACTAAACCTAGAGCAAAACAAAGCGAGAAAAAAAAAAAAAAAAAAAAAAAAAAAAAAAAAGAGGGGGTCCCCATTTGCAATGGGGCGATGTGTGATTACATCACAACAGGTAGGCCCATTATGTCATAGAGTCACACATATGACACAAGAAGTTTACACATTAAACATTAGTACAAATCAATTAGAGTCTTACATTTCAATCATACCAAGATTTTTCCTGAAGTATTCAACTTTCACCTTGAGGAGTGGTTTGGTAAGAATATCTGCAGTTTGATCTCCTGTACTGATATACTCCAACTGAATCACATTCCTTTCCACCATATCACGCACATAGTGATGAGGAATCTCAATATGTTTAGATCTATCATGGAATACTGGATTCACGGATAGCTTAATACAGCTTTGATTGTTGCAGTGAATGATAGTTGGTTTAACAGGTTTACCAAATAATCCTACAAGCAATTTTCTAAGCCATACTGCCTTTCTAGCAGCCATAGAAGCTGCAATATATTCGGCTTCTGTAGAACTCTGAGCAACTAAAGACTGTTTTCTGCTGATCCACGATATCATTGTTGACCCTAAACTGAAACAACATCCGGAGGTGCTCTTCCGGTCAGTTACACTTCCAGCCCAATCTGAATCTGTGAATCCATGTAGATCTAAGTCAACCTTTTCATATTTTAAGCCATAATTTAGAGTACCTTGAAGGTATCTCATTATATGCTTCACAGCCACAAGATGTATCTCCTTGGACTCACACATAAATTGACTTAAGGCATTTACAGCATAGCAGATATCAGGTCTGGTATTGACCAAATACATCAAGGATCCAATTATCTGTCTGTAAAGAGTGGGATCTGCCAATGGAGAATCTGTTGCTGCTTCCTTCAATTTATGAAGATTTGTTTCCATGGGGGAAGACATAGGTCTACATTCCATCATACCAAACCTTTTTAATATTTCAATTGTGTACTTCCCTTGGTTTAGAATAATACAGTCTGATTTCTGCCATACTTCCAGTCCAAGGAAGTAGTGTAATAGACCTAAGTCCTTCATGTCAAATTCTGAAGCTAGATCTTTCTTACACTGATCAATAAGATGATCTTCTCCTGTAATCAATTGATCATCAACATATAATATCAATATTAACATATCACCTTTTCTTTGTTGGAAGTAGAGATTTGGATCTGCATCATTCTTTGAGAAGCCTAATCTCAAGAGGTAATTGTCAATTCTTTCATACCAGGCTCTGGGGGCCTGTTTAAGTCCATATAGAGCTTTCTTTAATTTACATACATGGGATCCTGCATTGTGAATCTCAAATCCTTCGGGTTGCTCTAAGTAAACCTCTTCTTCAATGGTTCCATTTAAGAAAGCAGTTTTTACGTCCATTTGATGGACTTTCCACCCTTTGGCTGTTGCAATAGCTAGATCTGCCCTGACTGATGTATATCGAGCAACTGGAGCGAAGGGTTCGTTGTAATCAATTCCTTCCTTTTGTGAAAATCCTCTGGCTACAAATCTTGCTTTGTATTTCCCTATACTGCCATCTGCAGCATGTTTGATTTTAAATAGCCATTTTGAAGAAACAACAGATTTCCCTTTTGGTCTAGGTACTATATACCACACATCATTCTTCAGGATGGATTGATACTCCTCTGTCATGGCATCCTTCCATACTTGGTGCTTAAGAGCTTCTATAGCACTAGAAGGTTCTGATTTAATGAATTCATTCATTAAAGCTACATAACTAGAGAATCTCTTAGGTCTTGTGCTTTCCCTAAAAGTCCCTGATGGAGCGGCATAATTTTTAGCTTCTTCCATTGTTTTGGTGGCCCAGAGTGGTCTTTTCTTGGGATTTTCTAGTGATGTGATTTGTTCATGGTTTACATCTTCCTCAGGATACTCCCTCTGAAACTCAGGTGTAGGATCCTCTTCTATGCCTGAGTTGGAAGTTTGAATTTCTGTTTCGATATAATTTCTGGCTCTTTTGAAAGCTATGTCTTCCTCAAAAATCACATCTCTGCTTAGTTCAATCTGTCTTTGTATAGAGATAATATTCTATAAGCTTTTGATGTTTGACTATAGCCGACAAAGATGCCTTTTCTCCCAGAAGGTTCTAGCTTAGTTCTTTTCTCTTTGGGCACATGAATGTAAACAGGACAACCAAATATCCTTAGATGACTAATGTCTGGTTTTGTGCCAGTGAAGGCTTCTTCAGGAGTTTTGTCATCAATATGAGAGTGAGGACATCTGTTCTGTATATAGACAGCAATACTAGATGCTTCTGCCCAAAGTGAAGTGTCTATATTCTGATCAAGTAACATAGCCCTAGCAGCTTCTACAATGGTTCTATTTTTTCTTTCTGCAACTCCATTTTGTTGAGGATTATAAGGTACAGTGAACTCCCTCTTAATCCCAGTGTTTTTACAAAAGTCTTTAAAAATGTCTGAAGTGTATTCACTCCCATTATCTGTTCTTAAGGTTTTGATTTTTCTCCCGGAAGAGTTTTTAGTAATGGATTTGAATTCCTTAAATCTTTTAAGGATTTCTTGTGATTCTTTACATTGAAGAAAATAGATCCATGTCTTTTTGGAGAAGTCATCAACGAAGATTACATAGTATAGAAACCCACCTAAGGAGGGTACAGACATGGGTCCACATAAATCTGAGTGGACTAGTTCTAATACGTTATTTGTTTTGCTAGAACTATTTTGAAAGGACCCCTTTGTATTTTTCCCTAAGGCACACCCCTTGCATACCCCTGAATTGCATTGTTTGAGTTTGGGTAACCCTGTAACTAGTCTTTCCATGGAAGATAGGGCACGAAAATTTAGGTGTCCTAGTCTTCTATGCCATATTTCATTAGAGTCTGTAGTTTCATGAATTAGGGCTAGATTTGGTTCCGCACATAACTCGTACAAGTACCCTTGTCTATGACCTATGGTTTTGGCTTTCTTAATAGTAGAATTCTTTGGCCATGCCAATACTTTGCTATCCATAAAGGTCACCCTATATCCATTATCTTCAAGTGCAGATATGGAGACTAGATTTCTTTTGATGCCTGGGACAAACAATACTCCAGTAAATTGGATGGAGATGCCAGTCTTTAATTTGAGGGTGCATGTGCCAACACCCTTGACTGGATGTACAGAGTTATCTCCAATTGTTACTTCTTCGTTAGTCTCTTCTACCATGGTGTCTAGTAGCTCCCTGAACCTTGTGATGTGTCTTGATGAACCACTATCTATAACCCAGGTGTTGGATTTATTTGTTACTTGGTTTGAAAGTGCAGAGTAGAATACATATTTCTCGGATTCATGCTCCTTTATTTTGGCATAAGATGCTTGTTGCTTGGTTCTGTCAGGACATCTAACTGCATAGTGTCCATATTGGTCGCATCTGAAACATTGGATGCGAGAAATGTCTTTCTTGAATGAACCTTTCCCGTGATGATTTTTCCTCTTCTTGAAGTGTTTCTTCTTCTCTTTCTTGTGAGAGTTTGTATTTAGAACATGAAGATCTTCATCTATATTTTTCTGTTTTGACCCTTTCTTTGTCTGTCTAGATTCTTCTTGAAGACAATCTGATCTTAGGCGGTCAAATTTTGGAAATTTAGACCTTACACTAATGCCTTGAACAAATGTCTCCCAGGAATTTGGGAGACCATCTAGGGCAATAAGTGTTAGTTCCTTGCTTTCAATTTGGTACCCAAGTGTTGATAGTTGATCCCTTAGTGCAGATATTCTCATAAAGTATGCATTGATAGATTCTCCTTTGTTCATACTTATATGATTTATTTCTCTCTTTAGGGCTAAGGTTCTGCTGGAGTTATTAATTTCATAATTGCTTTCAAGTGACTTAAACATATGATATGCAGTCTCATGTTTTGTCAGAATCGGCACGATATGATCTCTAACTCCATCAACTATGATTTTCATGGCTTTGTCATTTCCTTCAATCCATGTCATTTTATCAGGATCATTCTCTGGTTCCGTTTTGTTTTCTCTCACAAATGAATCAACTTTATTTTCTTTTAGTATCATCATAATTCTGAATTTCCATGATGAGAAGTTATTTCCTCCTTCCAATCTGTCTTCGAATCGGATTGCTGCTGCCATTTGAGAAATGAGATGTATTAAATTTGAATTTCTCAAGTTCGATTTTTTGCCCGGATTCTGCTTAACTTGGCTCTGATACCATGTAAATTCAAATCGAAGTTATAATTTCTGACTTGGATATCTGTATTGTAGACTTAATTTATTACTTTCTTTTGTTTAGCAGATGCAATTTCCACTTCTCATACACTTCCGATTTCTATGTCGATCTGTATTATTGCAGGGCAAAAACGTTGATATATATATTAGTAATGGTAGGAGTCACATCTGTGATAGACGTGACTCCTCAAGGAGTCACGTCTATCACAGGTGTGAATTTGTCATTTTTCATTGTTTTAGCGATTGCTAATCACCGTTTAAATGTAATCGGTGTTTATATCATTCGATCATGCTATTTTCACGTTTATTTAACATAGCTTATATTCATGTGTTATCTGATCGAAGCTACAAACAACTCAACAATACCAAATTCACACTTAGTTTCCTTGGCATACAATGATTCCCTCTCTAGGATGCTCAACACTTCATCAAGGTGCCTCATGTGCTCCTCCCATGTCTTGCTGAAAATCAAGATATCATCAAAGAATATAAGAACAAACTTGCGGAGCTGATTACGAAATACCTTGTTCATACAAGACTGGAAAGTGGCAGGAGCATTAGTTAAGCCAAAAGGTATAACCAGGAACTCGAAGTGTCCAAAATGACACCTGAAAGATGTCTTCTCCACATCCTCCTCTCGGACCTGAATCTGATGGTAACCCGATCTCAAATCAATCTTGGAGAAGTAACAAGCACTGTGCAACTCATCAATGAGCTCGTCAATCCGTGGGATGGGATATTTGTTCTTGATTGTCTTCTTGTTAATTGCCCTGTAATCAATGCACATATGCATTGTCCCATTCTTCTTCTTAACCAACACCACTGAAGAAGCAAAGGGACTCTTGCTCGGCCTTATATGTCCCATATCAAGCAACTCCTCAATAGATTTTTCAATCTCATCCTTATGCCTTTTCAGATGTTTGTATGGTGTGGTAATTACAGGTTTAACACCCTCCTCTAGCTCTATAACATGCTCAATGCCTCTCTCAGGAGGCTTCCTAGAAGGTATGCTATTGACACTTTGCTGTGCTTAGACAATAAAGAGCCTGGATGTATGGATGGTAACTATTTTTCTGCTACTCCATAATGGTAGGCATTATGATGCACTACGCTGCCCACTCTACCCTATCATGTTGAATTAGTCTCTCCATTCTCTTGAAAGAGACTACCTTGGGCCTACCATCTGACATGCCCCTAAGCACTATCTTCTTACCATCCACCTCAAATCTCATCTCTATATTACACAGATTCATGTAGAACTCTCCAGTAGATTGCAACCAATGCATACCAAGTACCACATTTTTATCTCCTATGCTCACCACATAGAAATCATCTTTCACCTCATAGTCACCCAACTGTATGCTCAAGTTAGGAATCTTACGTGTGCAAGTAATTGTAAATCCATCTACAACCATTACCTTAAACCCATCAAATTTTTCTGTTTTGATTCCTCTCTGAGCTACAACTCCATCGATGAAATTGTGAGTAGCACCTATATCAATGAGAGTGATTGTTATGTCGTAAAATGTTTCCCTAGGATTTTTTACCTCCTAGTTTAGCTCCTAGGTCCCCTTAATTTAATCATACATGTTTAAAACTTATCCCGGAGCAATTCCTCCTGAAACCCATGTCAAATGGGGCTTAGGGGTCCACATTTAATGCTAATCAAGACTCAAAATCATACCCTGGACTTGGGTGCCTGCGCCCTAGTCCAGGCCTATTTTGTCGAGACCTAAATTTAAATTGTCGGCATCGGACCTTTGGAAAGGTTTCCCTTTGTCGGCCTTTTCAATTTAAATTATGAAAGTTTAGCGGGAATTCATATATAAACATGTTTAGGACTTTATTTTACACCTAGATGGATAATGCAAACTTGTGATATTGAGCTAAGGGATTTCAAGGCATTCATTGTGTTGCAAAGTAGACTTGTGTTGTTATTGTGTTTATTTGTTGCAGATTTGGCTTCATCAATCCACTCCTCATGATGTGAAAGATCTTCATTCTCCGTGAGGGCTTCACCTCCAAGGTGATCTATTTGTGTTTCAATCAATCTATTTCATCATTTGATTTTGTCTTTGTCCACCAAGGACACACACTCTATCTAACAATAGTGTTGGAAGGCTTGAATGCTATTTCGGGGCTTGACTGAGGCAAGCTCCTAAACACCACAACCCCCAAATCCCTCTCTTTGTAGTTGCAGGTTACAGGTGTAGGATTGTGTGAAGTGGAGTTGCAGAAGATTAGAGCAGAGGATAAAGATTCAGGATATGAGAAGAAATTGCAGAAAACCTAACCTACTGGAATAGGGTGCCCACCCCGTAGTCCTCCCAACTGGCATCTCCAGAAACTCTGAAGTAGGTTGTAGTCCTACACACCTCACTGTTCCAAATCTACAAGAAAACTGCCCTGTTGGACTAGGGTGCCCGCCCTAGTGTCCCCTAAGTTTTCGCCTCCGGAAATCTGAACCCTGGTATGTTTCTAATCTGTATTTAGTGTCTTCCTGTGCAATCATTTGTCGTGTCTTGTTCATTTGTATCCGATTTCATATAATTAGGGTTTGAGGTTTAATTGAACTAGGGTTTGACAAATCTATCAATTTAATCTATCTTTCCATATCATTCCTAAGTGACATCAACTTGTAGTTGAGTCCTCTCCATCTATAGTGACTCGACTTGATTGTTGTCCTTGAATGTTATTGTGAAAGGAGGGTTTGATTGATTCTACCTTAACCACACTTCAACCTTATCTTCTTTTCATACATAACAGTGACTATCCGCTGTCCACAAAGCACTCCCCAAACTCTGAATGATCCAACTTTCTGAAAACTAGAAAGTTGTGCAAGTGTACCCTCACATCCTTGTTCCTCCTCAACCTCTTCAGATGAACATTCTTCTTCACTTCCCTTTGAATCAGATTGCTAGTCTGATTTTTCAGCAGCTGATTCATTAGCTGAAAAGTACTCAATCTGTTTAGATTTGGCTTTGACAACACATTTATGTGTTGGGTCCCATGGCTCTCTACATGTGAAGCATACTTTTTTCCTTCCGAGTTCATTGAATCAATCATCATTCAACCTGGTTGACTCCTTTTTGGGATGAGCTGAATCTTTTTGGAAATTCCTCGTCTTTGTCCCTTTTGTGTTGGAATCCTTTTGTTTGAAATTTATTTCTAGAAGTGGAAGATTCCATATCTCTAGCCCTCTTGATTGCTTCTTGTAGAGTGGGAGGATTAAAAGCCTTAACCGATCCTCTTAAGAGTTCGGACAACCCATCAATAAATAACACTATTAATCTTCTCTCCGAAATATCCGTAATTTCTGAAAATTAGTAATGTAGGTGTTTACAGAACTCCATTGTTTCAGCTATGGTAGTTCCTTAAAATGTAGTTCGGGATCTTTCTTCTTGAATCTATCAATCAACCTCTCTGTGAAATCAGCATAAGAATCAATTTGCTCATGGCCTAAAGTAATCAACCCATGGTGCCACCATTCATGAGCACTTCCTTCCAAATGTAGAGTGGCATATGTAATGGCATCCTCTTCAGGCATAGGATTGAGTTTGAAATAGGAGTCAAGTTTCTGCACCCAAGCCCTAGCTGAAGTCTTACCCGATTCATCAAAGTATGGGATTGACAACTTATCCACCTTCTTCTGCAAATCATGATTCTGTGGTCTTGCACCTCCACCTTTGCGGGGTCTATTCCTATCCCTGAGAGCCAAGTAATCCGGAAATGACATTTCAGCCTGAAATCCCTCTCCTAATGCCAACCAATCTGTCCATGCTAACATGTGAGCTTCTAGTTTGGATGGTTCATTACCATCTAGTGGGTTGTTTCTTGAAGGAAGTCTCGGCATAAGAGGTCTAGTGTTAGCTGACCCAGTGACAGTCCGCTAATGAGCAGCCCTGTTATTGGCTGAATTATCCCCGTTTGTGCCATTATTACTATTGTTTCCAACATTTCCATTGTTACCATTATTATTTTGCATCAACTAAGCCAACAAATGAGCTATTTGTTGCTGTGATTGGGCCATCTGCTGTAACATATCTCGTTGTCCCCTAGCAAGATCACTCAACATGTTTTCAACACTAGACTTTGGTCTCCTTTCCCCTTCATTAAAAGGATCTCTACTCCTCCTTCCTTCTCTATCCCCCATTGTTGGTCTTCTTTGTGAATAAACAAATTCGTAAGGACTGATATCCCTAAGATTTTGTGGTCCTTGTTCACCACCACTCATAGAAAGTAAACTGCATGCAAAGTGAGCTCAACACACAGGATGGCAAGATGTTTTTTGAGCTTTGATACCATTGTAATGTCTACCCATGATTTTTTTTTGAAATATAATTGAACAACTACACAGAAATTCAGGAAACTCATAGAATCATCATACCCATGAAACCCTAATGCTGTTTTAGTGTTTAATCAATGACAAACATGAGGGTGCAGCAAAATATAATTGTTTCCACACATACCCAGAAGAAGAAATCACTAAAATATCAATATTTTAGAACACCCATGTGCTGCAAATGAATTACAGATCTGATACAATGTTTGGACATCAATATATCATACGAAATGACAATACCCAGATGGATAAAGCAATATTCTAACATTACTTTAACATACCCAGATGAGTAAATTGATATTATGGCAATATTATAACATACCCAGAAGGCTGTGAAAGCTACAACTTTGATATACAGTGTGAAACAACAAACTGGAGCTTGGAAATGAAGCCAAACATCACCAAATCCGTTCTTCTCCCGTTGGCAAATGATGGCACTTTGTTTTGGAAACCTAGGTGCCTCCAATCAAGCCCAAAGACCCCCACAAAGCTAGGCGACTTGGCCTAAAAAGCTCATGCCCTCCTTTGGAATGGTACGACCCTATTTTCAACAGCTAATATGCCCTCCAATAGATGTCAATAAACCTAAAAATCACCCAAATTCTACAACAACACTAAACAAATTTGTAGCAAACTCCTTAAATCTTTATTCATAGAATCTCAAAGATTTTACAGTAAAACCCTTCTAGTCAATTCTGCAATGCCAAAACAGTGAATACTAGCGTAGACCCTATGTGAGCCTATTAGCAATTAACTCGAGAGGATCTTTCACCACTGAGGGTGATATTCTCTGTGAGGGTTTTTGTCCTCACAAAATTCTTGGATAAAAACCTACAGCATAACATTCCTTCAATATCAACGCATAATGCAAATGAGCTCCAAAAGTCCCTTATATATTTCCAACAAAAAAGTCCAATGCCTCTCTTTTGAGAAATAAACTTTATTTTATAAAATATATCTTCCTCTAACTTGAGCGCCCATTTCCAAGAGTCTAAGTCACCCTTTTTATTTTAAATAAAACACTTAGCTTTTTAAAATAACCTTATAACTTAAGTGTTTATTTAAAATAATATAGCTGTCTTGCGGAACACATTGCCGGGGTCTCGAACAATAAAATTGAGTATGCCAAAATGATACATATGCCAAGGGACGATGTTGGTGCCGAAACAGTGACTTTCCAAAAATAGACGCGAGCTCCAAGAAATGTGGAGCGTGGACCAGGTGTACGAAAATGCTTCGGAAAGCGTCACCGCAAACCTCTTTGCAAACTGAGCCCAATGCCAAAAAAAATAATCGGCATGAGTTGTTGACCAATCTCCAAGAACTGTGGAGTTCCTTAACCAAATCACATTAGCCTAACCCAAGGTATAAGTTAACGATCACCGAGCTGTCAATGCTTAGGAAGGGGACATTACATTTTCCACTCACGACAAACCACCATGGATTGTAGAGCATCTTGCACCTCCAGCTTCCTCTGCAGTAAAATAAAATAGCTAGCATATCTAGTCTCAATTGGTTTGAGGAATTCTTTCTTTGAATAGGATCAAAATAATGCAAGTGAAGTTTGATGGTTGTTGATGTGTTTTTTATGCACATGCAAACTTAGAAAAAAATGCTAAGTATTCTAAACAATGCTAAACAATGTGATCAATCAAGACAACTCCAAGGTTCCTTAAGGTTATTTCTTGATTCGCAAATTGGATAGACTCAGTAGTTGATGTGATATTGCTGTTACTCACAAAGGGACTTATGCTGAATTGACTCCTTACTCCAATCTCAATATGCTATTCTCGTTATTATGAAATGGAACTTACTTCAAACTGACAATGAAAGAAAATGAAAAAGGATAAGGGTTGAGAAAGCTATTCTAAGGACAATGATATAATGTAACATGCTCTGATAGACAAATTCCTCACTAAACCGATCTTCACTTCACCATGCGAACCGACAATTACACAAAGTCAGTGTAATCTTTTAAGGTAACCCAATGATTTTCATATTGTGAAACACACATCCAAACAACCACAACTGGCGCAGCTTGAACAATCTTCACAATCGAACTAAAGCATGTAAAGGTTCAGGCTAACTTTGCAAAGTGAGTTGCCTTCAACAATCAAAAAAAGTATGAACCAAGAAGGAATTCATCAAATATCTTAACATATTAACATTACATCAATGAGCTTTTATTCTAATTCTACTCTACTTGGAAACGATTCTTAATCATCTTGGAGACAATGGAAATCATGCTAACATTCCAAAATCACAAGATCACCATGAAACATTCAACAATGAGCTTGCATTAATCTTGAAGTGTATCTTTACAACAATCTCTCAAAGTTTTTCTTTGACAATCTCCGAAGAGTCTTCTCTATTCTACTTGCTATCCTACTCTCTTACAACAACTCTAATTCTAATCTCTCCTCTTACAAATGAGCAGAATGAGCTTTATATAGAGCTCAAGAATTACAATGGAGGGCTCAAATTGATTTGCAAATCAATGGCCAAGATTGAGACAACATAAGGTAGTTACAACAACTTGCTATTTTTAGCATATGAGAGAGGGAACAAAGGCACGTTTCCCAAGATGATAAGCTTGAAATGGAATCTTTGAGAATCTCTAACATGGGCGTCTTCTTTGACCTCTTGCTTGATGTACATGTGAGGAACTTAGTTGGGTGAAGTGGCAAAATGTGATTGGATCCATGGTGTGCACATGCCACCTCAGCATTGAGCAAACTAGCTTGATTTTCTTTGCGTTCACATTGCTGGGAATATTTCCCAAATTGTTGGATTTTCAACTATGGAACTTAGCTGCTTCGAACTTGAAAATTTGGGAATTTTGGATTTCCTCATGTTGTCTTTCATGCCTTAGTGAATTTTACAAATTTTTTGACGATCTTTGTTCATTTGTAATTTTGCGAAATTCTTGTCTCCTGTGCAGGCTTCAATGTTGGATGATGTAGGAAGATGTCATGTACGTGCATCCTTGGAGTAGACTTCATGAGGAATGCTTTGTCCTTCTGGCGCATGGAATAGATGACTCTGGAACTTTGCAAATGCAAATGAACTCCTGGAAATGGACTTCTGGATGAACGTTCATCTCATAAGCTGCTCTTGCCAAGAAACTTGGAGTGGAAAAAGAGCAGCCCAAAAACAATGGAGAAACAAAAGACTTCATAGGTGAAGATGAGCAGCTCAAGAAAGACAAAGGGAAAGTTAAGATAAAAGAATCCAACTATCCCACTTTCAAAGTTGAAACAAAAGTTGAGATTAAGACTTCTGTAACAGCAAGTAGATGTTTAAACAGTGGATAAATGTTACAACAAATGGAGGTTTACTTTAGTATGCATGAATTTAGTGAGACAAAAGATTTTTTTAATGTTTATGCTCAAATTTGGTGGGAAAGCTATTTAATTTCTTTGGAAAGAAAAAGAAGCCAATAGTAGCAGTTGGAATAAATTTGAAGGATTTTTAAAGAAGAATTTTCATCCGATCAAGCACAAGACCAATCAAAAGATTAAGTGATAGTATTATAGATAGGGTCATGGTCAAAGTGTGCAGGATTATACTATAGAGTTAAGTAGACAAGTTATGTTGATGGTCTTGGGATTGGAAGACAAAGACAACTTGATCAAATACATAGGTGGTCTCCATTCGCATATAAGGAGTCAGTTCATATCCAGCATGACTCAAGACCTTGATTAGGCATGTGTCTCGGCATACTTCATTTAGAAAGAAAAGAAGCAAGTTGAGGTAGAGTCCTCAAAATAAAACCTGTCATCAAATCAGCTATGGAGAAAAGGAAAATCAGTCATCCAAATCCTACATAGAAGGCAAGAAAAATGCCATCTCTTTACATATTTGCAAAGATCTAAAGAGTCATTGTGTTAAGGATGGGCATATTGATACAAAATGTTGGAAATTGCTGGAAATTGCCTCTTAATTGCATGCTAAAAACCGTACCGTAGAGGACTCCAAGAAGTTCATGGTATCCTTGGTTTAAGGAAAGGGGGTTGAGGTAGAGGATGATTCAAATATAGATTAAAAGTTGGGTTGCAACACAACCAATGCTGCTAGAATGGAGCAGGCAAGGGAAGTAATGAGCAAGCTTTTCCAAATCAAAATCCAAATCAAGAAGACAAAGGTAATTTGAGTTTGAATGAAATTGTTAAGAGGCTTGATTAAAAAAATTATGATCACCCACATCCACACATGTTTGCTTGGGTGAAGAAGGTTGTAGAAATATAAGTAACCAAAAGATGTAAACTCAATTTGGCATTAATTCCAATTATGACAAGGAGATGGAAGCAAAGTGATTCCACTTGATGCATTTGATGTTGTATTTGGAAATCTTCACTATATCTCATGGATGTTGTCTTCATGAGGAGGGCAAACAAACAGATATGGGTCAGAATGGGTTAAATTATATCATCAAGGCACATTAAAGCAAATCCAAGTTTGCCATGGTAAGTGCCAACCAATCCAAAAGTCTCACTCAAGCAAACAATTAATCTTTTTTTTTTTTGAAAGATAAGCAAGATGATGGATTAGAAATTTCTAAGATTGATTGTGCTAACAAGGGATTGAAAGATTTGGATGAGTTATTATGTTCTTTTCAAGGAGTTTTACAAGATCTCAAAGCTTTGCCACTAAAAAGAAGGTAGAACATGAAGTTGATTTGTTGTCGGAATCTCTACCAAATATTGGCTTGTAGATGCAATCACTTTTGGAGAGTAATGAGGTAAAGAGACAGCTTCAAGAGTTGTGGGAGCAAAGGGTTATTTGCCCAAGTATTTCACCATGTGGGTCACCTATAGCCATGGTACAAAAGGACAACTCATGGCTGATGTGCATTGATTACGGAGCTTTGGATATGATCATCATCAAGAATATGCATCTGCTTCCATGGATAGATGACTTTTTGGACCAGCTACAACATGCTAAGTATTCATAAACTTGGATTTCAAATTTGGCTACTACAAATTTTGTTTGAATGGGGAATTGAGGAGAAACAATACCAACAAACTTATGCAAAGAGAAGCAATGCTTACAAACTATTAAATGCAGCAGAATGAAATAATGACACACTTACAATATAACAAGAGATTTTATTTAGGAAACCCTGTTGGGAAAAAGAACCAAGCAAAAAAAAACATTCACTTATTGTATTAAGTTATTATTTCTCATTTTTGATTTTTCCGATAAGGTATGAATACTTAGCAAAGAGAGGCTTTGAGCAAGTAAGAAAGATCAAGCCACTAAGGTATGAGCCATATACCATCTTAGAGCAGGTTAGAGAGAATGATTTCAAGGTTGATTTATCTTATTTCATGAGAATGCATTCAATAACCAATGAGAACTTGTATGTTTATGAACCCTCAATTATAGATGAGGAGGAAGATGGAATGATTACCACTTTCCATTGAAGACTTTGCCTTGGTCGTATGGGGAGTTAGAGGAGGACATAGTGTTGTAGAAGAAGATAAGAGAAACAAGAAGAGGGCCACAAATGTCTTGGCAAGATGGGATCAAGGGAACGACATAGAAGCAAGAAAGTGATACTCAAAAGAGAGGCTGGTAGAGATCTTTTCACATCTCTTGAGTATCCAAAGTTCTGTGGGACCAAAAGGCTCCTAAGAAAGGGAGGTATGATCCATAAAGATCAGATTAACATCAGCCTCAACAGACAACTAAGATTGCTTTAAATTTAGAAATGAAACATGGTTTTGTTTGTATAGTGACAACTACATATTGTTGGCTCCATTTGTGTTAGTAGCGGATTAGTTAGTGGCAGCGATGGTTTTGATTGGACGATATTTTTGTTTGTGTTGGTGGCTGTTCTTTTTGTGTTAGTCATAGTTTCATTAGTGACAATGGTGGCTTCGACAAAGTGGTAGTTTCGTTTGTTTCACTAGAGGTTCTGTTTGTGACAATGGTGGTTTTCCCTAAAAGAGGCGGCTTTTCCCAAATCTGAATACAAGCCCAGATATGGCCAAGAAAATGGTCTCTTCCAATTTTCGATGGTTTGGGTCCTTTAGGGTATGAAAGTAATCCACTACCATTACAATTATCTAATATCTCCATGACATCACAAGTTCCTCAGCTTACAAACAACTAAATTCACTTACTACTCACTTCCTACATTCATGCCTTTACAATTGCGCTATGCTCTTACTAGAGAATTTAGTTGTTTGTAAGTTGAGGAAGTTGTGATGTAATGGAGAGATTAGATAATTGTAATGGTAGTGGATTCTTTTAAGCATAGTTTGAAACTTGTGACTTAGCAAAACTAGATAGACCCAATTTCGACTCAAACTCGACGACTTGGCAAAAACTTAGCAAATTAAAAAAAATACTTAAATTCATTAACTCAACAAAATTCACCAAAACTTGGCAAAATTAGCCAAAACTTGCCAAGACTTGTCAAAACTCTCCAAGACTCACCAAAGCTCGGCTAAGCAAGTTAAGGGGCAAGTTTCTCGGCCTTCTTTCTGACTCGTGTGTACTCACGGTTTTTGTGAGTTTTAAATCTATGGTTGTAACTTGTAAGCACATTTCATATTACTCTCTTTGTAATTTCCCAAGTTGATGGAAGGAGGGAAAGTGATCAATTAACACTAACAAGCTAGTTTTTCCCATAGTGTGGTTTCTAGGCTAAAGTTCCTTGTGTTTCATAGTCAATTATTACTGTTCATGATTTGATTTGAGAAACAATACACGTTAAATCTTACACAAACTTACATTCAATTCGTTGTAATTTGAAGCTTAATTAAGCAGGAACAATTTTGTTTTTTCATTTAATTTCCCACAATTAGGAACTTGAGAACTTATAGATTCAAGTGTAGTACTCTCTCAGTTTCTTCTAACTTCTATGATTGTGCTTATGTGTTTTTTCTGCATTGATTTTTCTCTCTTCCCACCTTTACTTGTGTATCTGGTAACACTTTTTTTGCGGTCTGTGTTGCATAACTGATTTAATTTGCCCGCGATTTTGTTAATGTAACTCATCTAGCTTCTTCTCTCTCTCTCTCTGCTTCCTCTTTGTTTTATTTTGGTTTGGCTTGTTTAGCTCTTTCTTCTCTATTTTCTAGGGCTTGTGGTTTCTTATGACTATCTTTCTCCTTTTTTGGAAATTGGGCTTCTAAAACCACTTTGTAATGTCCCCATTTCCGGCATGATCACCTAGCGAGGAGAGAGTTAGCCTATTCACCATTCCCCTAGGCTAATTCATTTGGTGAGGGAATGACAGTGTTGACGCATGGAGGATGGAAAGTCAATTTTTATAGCTTCAACTATTTTTCCTTGGCAAAACGAAGTTGGGATTTGACTTTATATATTTTTGTGATATTTTTATAAAAGTCAAAATTAATAAAATAATTTGCCAAGAGGAAAAGCGACCCACTTGGAGAAGTGGAAAAAAAGAGAAAAAAGAGAAAATAAAAAAAATAAGCAAATGACAAATAAATAATATTTTATTTATTAAAATATTATATTTTAAGCCAAAAAGTGGCCGCTCAAGGGTGAAGAGGAAAAATAATAAAATATTATTTTATTATCTCTTTGTTGGCCGCCCAACTTGAGAAAAAAAAAAGGAAAATTAAAATAAAATATATTTCTTTGGAGGTGGACTTGAAATTGCATTAAAATGAATTGGAATTGGGCGCTCAAGTGAAAAATTATAAAATATGGGCTTTGGAGGTCATTTTCATCATCTTGTGTATTTGTCATTTGATATTTGGAGAGTTTCTCTTGGCTGCAACTTCGTTTCAGCAAGCTTCTAAGGACAAAAACCCTTAGAATTCCTGGTTTGGACGAAAACCCATCCCACATTGAGAGATGGATCCATTTGGGGTTCATTATTGAGCATAATTGCAGGTTTCTTTTGCATTTTGGAGCTTCAACCAGCTAGGGTTTGAAGTTTTATTGCAGGTTGAGGACTAAATAGTGCAGATCTGAAGGTTATATTGGTGTATTTTCATCATGTCATGCACGGCTAGGGTTTGGAGTTGAAGCGCCATACTTTGGAGGGATTTTTGATGATTGTTGTCATTCATTGTTGGGCAGATTCGATGTTTAAGACCTGATAAATCTATATCAGATTGCAGATCAGAGGTCTTTGAGGTGAAATTCCATATAATAGTGGCATATTTACTACCTAGGGTTTGATCGCTGTTTTTTTGGAGGTGTTTTGTGGTGTGGCAAGGTATTTTTCAGTCACCTAGGGTTTATACCAGACTGCTGCAGATTATTTCAGATTGGTGATTGGCATATTTGCATCAAACTTTGTCTTCTACAATCATCCTAGCATTGGCGGCTTGCATAGGAATCCATCGCTTCACTTTTGGAGGTGAATTTTGGTACATTCATCATTGTCTACATTCTGAAATTTCATATTAGCAACTCAGAATTTCATATCAGCAAGGTACAGTCAGATCTGGGTTCAAATCAGACCTCTACACATCATTATTTGTCATCAAACTTGTTCCTAAGTGTGGAGGATCCAATCGGATATGTTTGTACAACAATTGGATGATGTAATCATTTCAAATCTTTAATTTGAAATCAAATATATATTTTTCAGTCATTAGTTTGATGGTATTTCATTTTAATATGGTTCTATATTGTTATTGTTATATGGCAAATGCATTATTTCATTGAAAACTCACAAAACCATTCAAAACAAACAAGAAACCCTGATCAGAAATTCAGATCAGCATTAAGAAAAACAGGGCAGAATCGGTAAGGGTTCTTACACACTTTCCCATTTCCATTTTGCTCTTCATTTTGTTTTTCTTTTAGCTATTGTGAGTGAGGTGTCAAAATGTGGGGCCTATTTTTGGCTTTTTTAAATCTTCTTAAAGTTGATCTTTACTTAATCTTTTTCATTACTGTAGATCTTGTTAATGTCTTCCTCTTGGTCCTCTGCTTGCAATTTGCTCTAATTTTCTTCACAGCACTTTGCATCATTGACTGATTTGTCTAGCATGTGATGACTCTTCTACAGAGTTACCGGATACTGCAACCCCCCTTGTCCTGGTACGCATACCAACGTACTTGGTACAGATTCAGGGTACAGTACGACCTGGGTACCATGCCCGTCCGTGCTCGATAAACCCTAGTTTGCCAGCCACGCCGGATACTTCATGATACAGGATTTAGAAAAAACTGTCCCATATCCAGTTAAAAATCATTAAAAAATGCCATTCATTCAGTTAAAAACTAGTATTCAACCTTCAGAAATGTTTAAATCTAGTCGGCTAATCCCTGCGAAATGTAAAAAAAAACCAGTCGACTTTGATAATGCTGAGGCGGATTGGCATAAATAATAGGTTTGGTCGCTCCATTCATCATTAATTCGTCCAGAGATTCCTGTAGTTCAATAATTCTTGTCCTATTTCTGCAATTTCTTCACTGTTTTAAAGCTACAAGCTTCTGTGTTTCCTTCTGCGTTTTCCTTCTGCGTTCCTTCTGCCGCTCGGGCATTAGGTAGGGTCGGGTTTTTTATTTCAAATGTATATCTTAGTGTTATTAAATGTTTTATGCGTGTAGACTTTGTATTTATAATTTATAGTTTTGAATTAAAATTTTTATAAACTATAGTTTTAAATTAAAATTTTTATAATTTATAGTTATGATTGCTATATCTTATAAAAAAATTATAATTATATTTATATTTTATTAAAATTAAAAGTTTGTATTTATAATATTATAGTTTATTGTTATATTTATATTTATCTTCATATCTATAAATTTATATTTATATTTATATTTATAAAACCAATTAAAAATCTATAGAAATATTTGATTTATTAAATATTTCTATATACTTTTAATTGGGATAAATTAATAAAAAAATATAAATATAAATATAAATTTATAAATATAAACATTACATATATATAAATTAAATACTATAACATACCATAACATATATATAAACTATAATACAATATATTTTTGATAAGATGTGATTCTATCAATATATTTAAATTCTTCTTTGATGATGAAACTATATCTAAATATAAATATTTTAGAATCTGTATCAATTATGTGTCTATATTACTTCTAAAGTAAAGGAAATATATTCTAATAACTTATAGATTGTGTTATATATATATATATTTGTGTGTGTGTGTGTATATGTTTTTTATGAATGCCGTATCCAGCCGTATCCATATTAGGGGCCTTGAAAAAATGGCCATATCTGTATCCGATACCGTATTCGTGTCCATGCAACTCTGCTCTTCTATCTTAACAAAATACCAGTTGAGGCGTTTGTCGATTTCTTTTCTGTTTTTTTACAAAATATTCTCTTTTAGTGCCAAAAAATGATATGATTCTTTTGATAATTTTAAAAATTTTCTCTTCTTATGATAATTGTTTAGGAACACGTTTCTTCTTGTTCTTGATCTATTGGTTGCTTTGCCTTTCTTGATGCTTTGGAATCCATTTTCTTTCTAATTTCCTTCTGATTATCCCATATTGAGGCTTTGGTACTGAGTGCTTACCACTTGGGAATAGGCCTGTACTTTTTTTGTTACTAATGAATGTTGTACTAGCTTATAGTTTTGACAAACCCTTTCCAAATGCTCCATTTCATGACAACAGTGGCACTATGAGAGCAAATATTCACAATTTAGTCTTTGATACCATGTTCTCAAGTATGTAAGTACTTAATAGTTTAATTGCTGTTGGAAGAGGTTTGGAGAGATCTTTCAAAGTCAATTCTTATTATTTCAAATTTTCTTAGTAATTTCATTGTTGATGTGAGATATTTTGGAGCACACAAATGCTACTTGATATTCACAATAATTATACTTTACAGTATCATTGGTCATTGGTATCCTTATTGTTGTCAAACATGTAATTTATAACAAATTTTTTAAGTGCAATCAATATATCAGAAATTGGTTAAGATCTTTTCTTTATCAACCCAAAATGTTCAAAACAATGCCAAAGTGTAACATAAATGACATTGTTTTGTGTAATCATCGAACAAAACCCTCAATGTCTGCCTTTAAGATTTTGGGTGAACATCAAAGACAAACTAGTAAAATCTAGACTGATAAATACTCCCATACTTCTAAGCGACAAATCAGAGTGAATATTTAATGCCAAAAAGATCTATTACACTAGACAAATATTTTGTTGCTAAAGGCATGAGTTTAACTCACCGATGCAAACATTTCTTTACCCCAGGGATAATGGATTAATTAAATAAGAGGCATTTTCTGTGGGATAAAGGAGGATACTTTTAAGACGTTGAAAGTTCCCAAATGAGGTTTAGACATTAAGAACCAGTGTATTATGTAAAACAGAATATCAATAGTGGAAGAAAATAAAATGGGAAGTTGCCATTTAGGTCTGCAATTTGCTTCTTGTTTGTCACTTTTTATTTGTTTAGTCCACTTAGATCATATGCTTCGTAAAATTATGATGACTTTATTTTAGTATAATTTATCATTCATTTGTGGAAAATGACAAGGATGGGTTAATGTGTTTTTGCCGTATGAAAATAAATCAATGAAAATGACAAATATGGGATTAGATTTGGTTTTCAGTTTTCAGTTGTTAACATTGCCAATTGCATTTGGCTTTGTTGTGACCAAATCACACATCACCCCATTAGGAATAGGGACCCCCCTTTTTTTGAGCTCTGTGCTTTCAATGAGTTTTCAATGAGATTTTGATGATGTCCTGGCTCATCTTCCTCTGCCGATCCGGTAATGATTTCCTCTTCTGTGATCGTTGGTTCATGATTAGAGGCATATCAACTTGCAGTGATGAAGAATTGTGATCAAATCCCATCCAGATAATGAATGTTGAGATCAATCCTGAAGTATGTTTGAGACCCTGAAAAGACTAAGTCTGGAGCCTGAAATCCTGAAAATCCTGAAAAAATGGCTAAGTCTGCAATCTGGTGGATCCTCCAAATTCTATATTTTGCATCTTAAATCCGGTGGATTCGAGACCTATCTCAAACATCCTGAAAGGTATATTGAAAAATATTTAAAGTATTCAACTTATACTTAAATATATTTTTCAATATACCTTTACCCGCGCGATCCTGAAAAATGCCTGACTTTTCCAGAGGATTCAAAAAGCTGATCTAGTGCGATGGGGCACTTAATTGGCGCAAAATCGCAAGAAAAAAAGCACTCTCAATTGCAAGTTACACATGAGGATTTCTATTTAGTGATCCAATGCGCCCATCTAAAACCTTGAGGTGATGCGAAAATTTTAAAGGATTTTCAAAACTTGAAGTGATGCGAAAATGTTAAAAGATTTCAAACCTTGAAGTGATGCGATTTTAGAAGATCCAGAGGAATTTATACATGCTATCTAATGCGCAAGAGCATAAGGGTTTCAATGCCTTGAACTAATGCGAAACAACATGAGGATTTCGATTAATCATCTAGTGCGCCCAAACTAAAAGCATCATTTTGAAGGAAAAGATGAGGATCTCAAACACTTAACTAATGTGAAAATGAAAAGACAAGTTTTGGAACGAATTTTAGAGGAAATTAAAATGTTAAGTGTCCAGAGGATTTCCAAACCTCAACCAATGCGCTAGGAAGAAGGCGAAACTCAGAGGATTTTTATCCCTCATCCAATGCGCCAAAACTTGAGGATTTTTATCCCTTATCTAATGCGACTTCATGAAAGGAAACTCAAGCGCTTAAATCAAGCATCCAAGGCGAAATCTAGAGGATCTTCAATGCCTCATCTAATGCGACTTCATGAAGGAAGACTCCGGGCGCTTCAAAGGAGATACATCACAAGGTTTAAGTCAGTGTTCAAGAGATTCCAACATAGTGATCTAGTGCGCTAAAGAAGTTTCAATATAAAGTTTAAAAGATCTTTATCTAAAGCGAAATCCAGAGGATTCTCCATGCCTGATCCAATGCGCCCTACAAGGAGGAAAGTGGACATCCAATGTCAAGTCTTCAAGGCTTTAGTTTGAGAGGATTTTAAAGCTTTATCCAATGCGCCAATATCATGAATACACCGAAGTTTTGAAGCTTCCTACATAGTGATCCAATGCGCCCACTTCAAGGTTATCCAATGCGCAACATATAAGGAAGAATGAGATTTGTTTCATGAGGATCTTCTCTATCCCATCCAATGCGCCAACACCATGCATGATTTGCTAAAGGTAAAGGCCATCTAATATACCGAAGTTTTGAAGATTTCAACATAAGGAAGTGATGCGCCATTTCCAAGACCCTTTATCAAAATGCTCAACAGGAAGAAATCAAAGGTGGTATCTAGTGCGCCACACATAAGGGAGAATGAAGTTTGTTTTTGGAGATTTCAAACTACCTATCTAGTGCGCCACATAAGAGAAGAACTCAAGTTACCCATCTAATGCGCTAAGAGGGAAGAGGGTAGAATGTTTTTCAAAACACTAACTCGAGGGGATCTTGTCACCTTCATCCAATGCGCTACTCCCTTGCAAGTGAAAACGAGTTCAAACCAAAGTAATGTGAGAGGATTTTTATCCTTCATCCAATGCGAAATGCTAGAAGGGGTCAAAAACTTGATCCAAAGCGCCACACATGAGGATTTTGAGGGTGTGATCTAATGCGACTATCAAAGAATTAAGTCTTAAAGTGAAATGTTAGAGGAATAAAAAACTCGATCCAACGCTCCTAGAGGGTTATGAAGGGAGATCAAGGTACTTCAATCACCTCAAGAAGACTTCAATCTACTCATCCAGTGCGAAATGCAAGAAGAAAGTCAAACACGAATCCAAAGAATATGAAGAGGACTTCGAAGATGTTATCAAATCTAAAAAAGAAGAGGATTTCAATTCTTCATCCAATGCGCTTGGGGAAGAATCAATAAGTACCAAAATTTCAATCTAAAGGAAGATTGTCAAGACCCCATCTAATGCGCCAATCAAAGGAAGGTTATAAACATTTAATGGTTTTTGCCTTGAAAAATGTGGAAAATTGCATTATATTAAATAAAGATCAATCAAAATTAAATGTTTTTCACTATATTAAAGAGAGTCGGCCTAGGTAAGGGGTAAAGTTTTAAAGCAAATTATATATATATATATACCTCATCTCCTTTTCATTTTTATCATTTTCAAAGAGCAGAATTACTTTGCAAGAGCAGATTTGTCTTCAAGGAGCAGCAACAAGAAGGTTTTATAAGAGTACAAATTTGATTTAGAGTACAAATTTGATTTTGTCAATCCAAGCAAGTGTTGGATCAGATTTCAAGGTATCAATTTAAGGCACCTTATCAAGTAAGTCTGATTTGAATATTTTCTGATCTGATTTTCTTCTTTTTACTTCTTTAGATGCATTAAAATTGTTCAAGTATTGGTAAAACTTTATGAGGATAGATGGATTTTGATAAATTCCTTAAGTCTAGATAGTAATATTTCATAATTATAAAGGAAAAATCATAAATCTAATGCATCAAAGTAGCTGAAGTGAAGTCTAAATTGTGTTTGCAATTACTTATTCGCGTCAAGTTTGCAGGGTCATGGCAATGACTTCCAAAGAGCGACAAGCGAAGATCCGGATGGATGCTAAGGGGAAATTTCCCGAATCAAAGCTCGTCTCAAGGTGGACAAATGTAGGAGACACGAATATGGGCAACAACAACTTGGAAGACATCAAGTCAGTCCTTGAGGAACCCAACGGAGGAAGTCTTGCTCGAGCCATCATGAGGAGTGGAGCCATTGAAGCTGCTTGTTTTCCGCCAGCTTTGCTGTGTCCAGAGATGATCATTGAATGCGTCAAGAAGTATGATGTAGATACAAGACAAATTACAGCCAAAGATGGAACAATATTAGCTTATTTGCAAAAGGAGGCAGTTGAAGAGACTTTCAACATTCCAACTAGGGAGAGGATGATCAGTATCTCCATACAACAAGGTCAGCAGGAATACGATGTTGATTCAAAGACAAAGTTGCAGGAAATAAGGAGAGAATGGATGGCCAATCCAGCTATGAAGTTCAATATGAATAATCCTCCACAGTTTCACAAGTCGGATTTTCATCCTGAAATTGGATACTTGATTATGGAATGATAGGAATGCCGCAATCTGCTACCTTTCAGCCTTGGATGTACTCTTTCATCAAGTCAGTTCTCAAAGGGAAGATGATTGATTGGGCTGGACTTATCAGTCAGAGTATACATGAGCAGTTCATCAATTTTGCTAAGACCAAGACTTGTTATATGAGTTCCTATGTGGTATACCTTCTCGCAAGAAATGAAGTCTATTCAGGTTTGACCAAAAGAGGAGAAGTCGGCATTGGGCCTAATAAGTATTTATCGCATCAGTGTTATCCTCAGTTACACCTCAAGAGTATCAATCATTATACAAGGTTCAATGATGCGTTTGCTATGTTCATAATGAAGAAACTAAGAGGAGAATTTCATAAAAGGTTGTCAAATGCAGCGAGAGAGTTCATTTCAGCATATGGACACTGGTATACTCAGCATGAAAGGTACACTTACCTAAGGATCCAAGGGTTTACATCATATCCATACAGATTGCCAAGATATCCAACCAACAGGATGGTAATGTTAGAGGTTACAAGGCAACTCCTAGAACTCATCAGGTTGCAAAAGTTGAAGAAGAAAGGAGGGATCCAGTTTCCACTTCTTCTTGGACAAAATCTGGAGTGTCCATCCTTGTCAGCAGCTGAATATTCTGAGATAGAACTACAGGCATACCATTTGCAAACTCATGGCACCAAGAGGCTTAACTTTGATCCTTTTCAAGTTTGCTGGAAATATAACAGAGAATTTAAGCATGTCAAGCAGTTGGAAGACCACTGGGCCAGTGCCCAAGATGAAGATGATCTCCGAACACTTCAAAGTTCGAGACTCACCTGGGATTTAGTTAGAGCTTCCAAAGTTTTCAGGATACCAGACCAGTTCACTGATGATGATACTTTGTTGATAGATGAATTTGATAAGATAAAGGATTTGCCTTATATAGTTGATTGGTCAAAGAAGGATGTGTCCGAAGAAGAATTGATAAAGCCAGTCTTGGCCATGACACAAGTATGTATAAATCAACTATTGCAAGAGATGAATGATGAAGGCCGAGTTCTTACTTACAATAAGATGGATGAAGGAGAACCAGGACAGCATAGTACACACAGTAAACCACAACACAGTGGAAATGATCAAAGTAATAATCCAGCTAGAAAGAGGAAAAGACCTAGTCAAGATCAAGGAGAATCAAGCCGGAGACCTCAAAAGAAGAATAATCTATCTACTTCATCTAATCCACAAGAAGGTGCTTCAGTTGTTCAGAATTCAATACAAGAGATAGAAGTTATAGAAGAAGTTGCCTTGATTCCATCCGAGGAGATTCAGTCAAGTCCCACTGTCATAATGGAGGAAAATGATGATCTTGATCGAGATGAAGTAGGTCAAGCAGAATTTGATGAGGAAGTAGCTCGTGTACAACACAGTCAAGTTCAAAGACAGCAAGATCTTTCCGCTTTCCCACCTTGGTTGAGGCAAAGGATTGAGGAAAGTACAATTGTAGAAACTTATCAGCCTGCTCCAGTTGAGGAATTGCTTGTAAATGCACAGAAAGGTAATCAAAAGAAGAAAGCAACAGTCTTTTCCAAAATCACTCAAGATTCTGTTGGAAATAGAGAGGTACATATAGCTGTTCCTAGAATTGACAAGGAGTTAGAAGATATGGCACCTGAGGATTACAATATGACTACTATTGGCATGGGTCCAATCACAAGGGAACAGGTAGAGGAGGAACTACAGGAATCAGTGAATAGTGTAAGAAGCATGTTGAAGCAAGAAAGAGAAGCAAGGTTAAAGGTTGAACAAGATTTTAATACATTAAAGCACTACATTCAGCAAGTCATGCAGCCTATCCAACAGAAAGAAGTTACTCCAATTCCTTCGTCTATTCTTCCACAGGAAACAATATCCCAAGTTGAAAACATGAGAACTTCATCTCAGATGATGAAAGGATGGATAGAAAAGACAGAAAAGAAGGCATATACTCACCTTGAAGAAATTGTGCAAGTGTATGATAGAGTCATTAATCTTAAGGATCGAGTCCAAGCTTTATTAAGAAATTGTGCTGAGTTCAAACCGATCAAGGAGCAATACATGCCACAGCTCAAGAGTTTAATGGAAGCTCCATTAGAGGATCTAATTCATGATAAGGTGATTGATCGAGATACTCCACATGACTTCATCACTTGGTATTTCTCCTTTCACAACAAGGGGCAACTGGTTGATAAAATTGAAGTAGATATGTCCAGAATAAGAAGTGTTCTTCTAAGAACAGAGAATCATATATACACTGCTTTGACAACAATATGTAATCCTTATGGAAATGTTACTATTGAAAAAATGAAGCAACAAGTTAAGGCATTCTACTTTCAATATGATGGACTTGATGAAGGTCAGCTGGATAGTATATTCACACTTGCATATCGTCTTGGAGAAAATAAGTCTTGGCTAAATGACTGGGAGAAGACACTTGGCGTCTATGAGTCAGATGTGGCAGTGGCAGAAGGATCCATTAATGCGGCGACAAGTGTACCAATGAAGGATATTGTTCAAATTGTGTCTAGATTCATTGTATCTCATAGTACTACTACATAAAAGGCATATGATGTGGCTTCCTTATCTTCTTGGGAAGCGTGCCTTTGTTCCCTCCATAGCTTCTTTCATTTAATAAAGTGAGCCTCCTTCATTTAATAAAGGAGAGTTTGTTATAACTACTTGTGATGTGGCTTGATCTGGTCTGCTGATTCGGCCGATCGATCTTGACCCTTCTTTCCTTTGAGGTCTATAAAAGAGCTCTCATTGCTCTCATTTGAAGAGGTTGAAAATTCTGAAATTGTTGCAAGAGCTCTCTGAGATAATAAAAGACTCATTGCTTTGGTGATTCTATTTATGTTTCTGAGTGTTGCATGGTTTCAATTTTCAAACGAACATTAAGTTAAGTTATAAGTTTTCTTTAAGTTTAAGTTAGTTAATGAAAGGTTTCGTTATTGCTTTGTGGTGAAGTCTATAAGTTCATACCATTTGTAGTCTACGGCTTGTGGATTGCAGTGCATGGTTAGTCTGAACTATTGAACGTCAATTTGATCTTTATGCTTGTTGAATCTTTCATGAGCATAATTGATTTAAACATCTTGTACACCTTTGAAGATTGCACCTATCTTGTGTAGTTGTTTTATCTTGGCGAAACAGGATTTGGTTCAATTTCACTCCAAGTAGTAAACGTCCTTGCATTTAGGATTAGATTAGTGTTTCTAAACCTTATACCTTTTGTCCTTTTTTGTCATTGAGTTAGAGTTAGGATCAAGAACCTCAATTGCTAAATCATACGCCATCAATTGCAGTACTTAGACTCTCTAGTATCCGCTTCCATAATCATTGAAATAATCAGTTACTTGAACAATTGTGTAAGTCCCTTTGTGTGTAAACAGCAAAATCATACTTAATCGCTGAGCTGTCTCTTACCGAAACCATCAGAAGGAACCTTGGAGTCATCTCGTTTGATCACCTAGTTCAGCATCCGAGAGGCTTTGCTCAAGAGAGAGTCAGATACTCAGTATTTTACTCTAATTGTTGACTTGTCGAAAAACAATCATCAACAGGCTTTTCATTGTCAGTGCTTGGAATCATAGTGTTGTGACCAAATCACACATCGCCCCATTGCAAATGGGGACCCCCCTTTTTTTGAGCTTCGATGCTTTGCATGAAGTTTTGATGATGCCTTAGGTTTGTTTCCTCTGCCAATTCAACAATAAGTTTTTCTCCTAGAAGATTTTGCTTTATAATTGAAGGTCTCATCTGGAACATGAACTTGCAGTAATGAAGAGTCTTGATCAAATCCAATTCATGAACATTGAGATCAATCTTGATGTATGTTTGAGATCCTGAAAAGACTAAGTCTGGTAGCCTGAAATCCTGAAATCCTGAAAAAATGGCTAAGTCTGAAATCTGGTGGATCCTCCAAATTTTAGATTTTGCATGTTAAATCCGGTGGATTCGAGACCTATCTCAAACATCTTGAAAGGTATATTGAAAAATATTTAAAGTCGGCCAATTTCTAGAGGATCTCAAAAGTGTGATCCAGTGCGCCAATTTCTAGAGGATCTCAAAAGTGTGATCCAATGCGCCAAAGGGGGGTTTAAGTTCAAGTTTTATAGCACATTTCTAGGAGAAACCAAATCTGCTATCTAGTGCACCAGCCCTAGAGGATTCCAAACTTATGATCTAATGCGCTAGTCAAGGAGAATCTAAACACCTCAACCAAAGCGCCTAAATGAAGGGGAAATCAGATTGCTGATCCAGTGCGCCAACATCATGAGGATCTCCAACACCTTGTCCAATGCGCTCCTATCAAGGGGAAATCAAAATTGTCAACCAATGCGCCATTGAGATGAAGACTTCAAACTCTTGATCTCATGCGCTTGAACCAATGCGCCACTCATGATTGATGCTCAATTTAAAGTTTTAGGATTGCTTTCATGTGAAGATCAAATTTCCCATCCAATGGACTTAGGATTGGAAAGGTTAGAAATTGATTTATAAATATTATTTTGTGTTGTAAGACAAAGGATTGATGTTGTCTCTTTCTCTATATTGCAGGAGTGTGAATAATGCTAAGGAATCATCAAAGAGCTAAGAGCTAGAATCACCTTCATGCCAGGAGTGAAGTCAACAAGTTGCCATCTTAAGGAAGACATCAAGTAGCTGTTTTAAGAAGTCACTTCAAGGATACCCTATTTGATCACTTCAAGTATCAACTACTTCATCTTCATCAATCATAGCTTCAAGGCATCAAATAGCTACTCCAAAGGGCCTCCTTCAGGAATCATTGAATTGGAACCTTTCATCATCCTTGTGTTGGAATTCTTTGGCATCATCATCTAGAAGACATCCATCCAAAGGACATCATCTTCATCAAGACTTCCTAAGGCATCCACTCTACTTCAAGACTCTACAAACTTCAAGTCCAAGAGAGATCCTACTTCTAACATCATCATCTACTCTCCTACTGCACTCTTCAAGAAGATGCATCCAGAGAAGATCATGTCTACTACCTACAAGAGGAAGGAACACCAGTATTAGTCAAATGAGTAACAAGTAACATACATCCAGTTTACAAGGAGATATACAAGGCAAGATCAACAAAGCATTCCCAAGTATTCAAGTTCAAGCAATCACATTGAAGACATCATTACAAGTTGATACAATTTGGTACTAAGCTAAAGTGGCACCTATGTGGCATGTACCTATCATCATCCAATCAAATATTGCCGCATCATTTTAAATACATTCAATGTATCATTTAATAAAAGAAGCCAAGAGGACACATATGTGGAAGATATTTTAAATGCTTTCGCCTTACCTTATCACATTGGAAAGTGTGCCTTCATTGCCTCTCTTTGTACTAAAAATAGCAGTTTGTTGTAACTACCTGTGAGGTGGCATGATCTGAGCCCTTGGCTATCAGATTGATCCAAGCCATTCATTGTAATCTGGAGCTCTATATAAAGGCCTTGTTGCCTCATTAGTAGTCAGTAGGCATATAGTTTTGTAGGAATTGATTAGAGGAGACTCTCAAAATTCTTTGAGAGGACTTGGAGATTGTTGTATATATTTCTCAAGATTAATGCAAAAACATTGGAGCTTATTTGGAGATTATATATTTCTCAAGATTAATCTATTCTTAATTACTTGAAACATCTCTTCATTCAATTAAGAATAGATTAGAAGTTCATTGATGTAATGTATGTATGTATTGGATATTTGATCAACTCCTAGCTCATGCTTTTAACATTCATCGCCGGTGAAGTGTTGTGTAAAGCTAGTTTGAGCCTTATTTATATAAGTTCGATTGTGGATGTTTGTTTGAGCTGCGCCGTCTAATGGGTGTTCATATGAGCCTTCATGATTTGAAAACCATTCGCGGAACCTTAGGAGATTGCACCAACTTCATGTAGTTGTAGGCACCCTTGGCGAAGTGAAGTTAGGTTTACTTAGGAGTTTGTCTATTCAATACATCACCATTACTTCATTGACCTTAGATTAGTTTCCTCAACCCTTTCCCTTTTACTTTTCTTTATCATTGAAGTCTTGTATATATGTCATCCACACTGAAGGAGAGATAAGCTGAATAAAAGAAGAAAGATCTGATGTAAGTCCTGTTATGACCAAATCACACATCACCCCATTGCAAATGGGGACCCCCTTTGTTTTCTTCATAGGTTAGTGGTTTTAGGGTTAGTTGCTTGCAGTTAATCAGTCACCTTGCAAATATTGGGAGTATTCCTTGAAGTGAAGAAAGGGTTTGTAGTCTTCAGTCCGTCGAGTATAGATAACTTGAGACTTCTTCAAACTCAGGCGCCCTGCCTAAGAATGCTATTGTAAACCTTGAAATACCTTGAACAGTAAAACTCTGCAAGAAAAGGGCTTGAGAGGCCTAGGCGCATATTTTCATCTTAATGGCCATATTCCAGCGCCTAGGATAAGACATCAACGGAGAGTCAAATTTGGCACCTAAGGTCAAAAACTTGCATTCAGTGGTAGGCGCCTTGGTGACTCCATTGTTTCTTGTTAAGCGCCTTGATATAGAATAAGTGTTTTTGAAAGGAGACTTCAAATTGCGCCTTCCCTTGTTTAGAACCAATGTTTAAGCACCTTAAAGAGATAATTGCGCTTTGAGGAGAGGAAATTGAACACTTTGAAGATTCATTCAAGATATCTATTACAAATGCGCCTTTGGTAGGTCAAGTGATGATTTAGCACCTAGGAAGTATTTGAAGCGCCTTGAGGTAATAGATCTACACCCTTTGCTTCTGGCTCCTTCATCTAGGTCATTATCACTAGCGCCTTAGTGTGAATAAATGAATGTTTTGGCGCCTTAACTCAATTCAAACAAGTTCAAACCACCACCAAATAGCACCTAATGGAAAAGATGGTTATCAAAACAAGTTTTAGCGCCCAGAGTAATCTCAGTAGTGATTAAGAAGTATTGTTGGCACATTGAAGCGACTTTGGCGCCTAGGTGGAGTGAGATGGAGTGCCTTGGGGTATATCATATGCCTTAACATCATATTGGCGCCTTAGGTGATTGGAAATGGTAAGCTTTTGCGCCTTTGATGAAGATTAGCGCCTAGGTAGTGTTTAAAGTATGAAGTGATAACGTTCCAAGACCATCATGAAGAGAGCGCCTACGATCAAGTGTTTGAGCGCCTTGAGTTATTGCATGTCTTGAGTTATGGATTAACATCAGATTGGCGCCTTGATCATGACAAGGCGCAAGTTCTTGTTCATTATCATTTTTGCCTTGTGAAGTCATGAGGAAGTATATCAACTGGTTTTAGCACCTATAAGGAGGAGTATGTACGCCTCGGGGAGAATCATTCTAATTGGGCGCCTTGAGGTCATTCTAAGATGTTTGAAGGCAACATCAATTCCTCTGAGAGTTCATTAAGCGCCTTACATCACACTTGGAGCGTTTAAGCATGAGGAAGCTAGAGATAAAAGAGCCAAGACAAACCCATTTAAGCGCCTAGAGGGATTATCACTAAGTAAGTGCCTTATACCACAGTTTATCATTTGGCGCCTTTGAGTGAAAGTATACCAAATTGGCGCCTTGATTGGAGTGGCCATTAGGAAGCCTTGAACCTTGAAAATTGGCGAAGATAAGTTGTTTAGCGCCCTGTGAAGGAAGATTGCTTTGTGCAAGGGATTGAATTCACTTCAATTGGCGCCTAGTTGGAGGAACCCTCTTGAGGTGGGCAATGGATTTTGGAGTTGTAAATTGAAATTAATGAAGTGTGCGCCAAAATGTCATCAAGACAACCTAAAAGCGCCTTACATACATTTGGCTATTCATTTGGCGCCTTACATACATATCATCAAGATAGCGCCTAAGGACAAATGAGAATCATATCTTGCGCCCAAGTTCTAAGAGCCTCTCCCATCTCTACTTAACCTGAATAAGCGCCCTGGGAAGGATAACATGGAGTGGGCGCCTTGTTTGGGGTTGTAAACCTATTCTGGCGCCTTGAGTTGACTTTGGCGCCTTACATGAGTGAATTCTAACACCTTGAAGATTGAGCGCCTAAAGAAAGCCACATTCAACAACATCATTTTGAGATCATCTTAAATTTACGCCTTAGAGACCTTGGGGTTTGAAAGCCCATTTTGAGCGCCCTGATAGAAGAATGAAGATGAATATCCAACGCGCCTTGAGGATAATAGGTGAGTCTTATTGAGTTTGAAGCGCCCTACTGAATGTTTGGATGCCTTGAAGATAGAGCGCCTTAGAGTGGGAAATGTGAAGACTTGAAGCGCTTATTGATGAAATAGGTGTGAAATCCTAAGTATTGGCGCCTTTGTTGGAACTAGACTTCATCTCCACCTAGTTTGGCGCCTTAAGGTCATAAGTGTTAGACTACTTCATTGTGTGTCTAGAGGAATGATGAAGAAAAACTCCTTAGGTTGGCGCCTTGTTCAATTGATTGAGATCCTAGAAGTAAACCTCAAGAGAACGCCTTGATGAAGGTTTGGTAAGTTATTACTAAATATGCGCCTAGTAGTAGAAGGAGGGTTCTAGCGCCTTCATGAAAATTGTGAATGAGTGTCTTGGAGAATGTTGAGCGCCTACATGCACCTAGACCTCTACCTTGAGCGCCCTTTATATGGAGTCCTGATTTTTAGCGCCCAAATTTTGTTTTTTTTTTAATTTTTGCAAACATTAAATGCCTAGTAGGCCGACCTCACCCAGCCACCAACATTAATAAAGACAAAAATCCCTATATAAACATGAGCGCTCCCTTCATTTTACCTCATTCACATTTGCAAACATCAAAGGGGCAGCGAATTGTTAGAAGGGGCAGCGAATTGTTCAAAGGAGCAGCGAATTTTCTTTAAAGGTGCAGCAAATTTTGACAAAGGGTAGTAAATTGCTTGAGGAAAGATCAGATTTTAGAGATAAATTTGTTTTTAGAGGACTGATTTTGCTATTTTCAAGACTGATTTTACTAGTAATTTCCAGAAATCTGCATTTTCTAAGACCTGAAATTGAAATAAGGTATGTTTTCATCACTTGTCTCTTCATAAATTTGGTTTTTATCTATTCCATTTTGCAGATTTATCATGATTTTATCATCCAAAAAATCAGGTTTGTGAAGTTAATTTTATCATTTTAAGTTGCTTATTCAAGTCTGGTCTTGTAGGTAAATGGGAATGACGGCTAAGGAGAGACAAGTCCTGATCAAGATGGATGCTAAGTCCAACATACCTGAGTCCAAGTTAGAAACGCAGTGGAAGGATGTCGGAGACACCAACATGGGACATGTCAACCTGGAGGAGGTGAAAGACTTTTTGCTCACCATCACAAGGAACGAAGACATCAAAGCCATCGCAAAGAGCGGGATTGTTCAAGCAGCTTGTTTTCCACCTGCCTTGCCCAGTACTGAGCTAGTGTTGGAGTGTGTTCAGCACTATGACAAAGAGAAAAGACAGATTATAGCTAAGGATGGAACTGTTCTCGCCTATCTCTAGAGAGAAGCTATCCAGGAAATCTTCAACATCCCAAAAGGGAAAGGAGTATTCATATGCCCTACAACTGCTCAAATGACTTTCGAAAGCAACTCCAAGATCTACATGCAAGAAATCAGGAAGAAATGGATGACTGATTCATCGATGAAGATATACAATTCCGAGGATCCAAAGTACCACAAAGCTAACTTCAAGCAAGAGATAAGTTACCTGATCATGTTCCTGAATCGAGTAACAGGTAGGCCTCAATCACCTACTTTCGAAGGATGGATGTATACTTACCTTGATCATATGTTTACAAAGAACAAGGTGATTGACTGGGCTGGTCTTATAAGCCATTGCCTAGATGAACAATTTGAGAATTTTGATGAAACGAAGTCTTTCTTCATGACTTCATACCTTGTTTATATCTTGGCAAGAAATGTAGTCTACAAAGGATTGACAGCTAAAGGGCAAGTAGGTACAAAGCCGGGACAGCTTCTCTCACATCAGTGTTATCCTCAACTCCATTTGAAGAACATTAATCACTATAAAAGGTTCAATGATGTTTTTGCCATGTTCATAGTGAGAAAGTTGAGAGGTGAACCGCATAGAAGATTAACTGGTGCTGCTAGGAACTTCATCAAGCAGTATGGAAGGTATTATATCCAGTGTGACAAGTTCACCTATATCAGGATTCAAGGTTTTACATCTTTTCCATATAGACTGCCCAGATATCCTTCGAATAGGATGGTGTTGCTAGAGGTTTCAAGACAGCTGTTAGAATTTCATAAGATGCAGAAAGCAAGAAAGAAAGCAGGGGTTCAGTTTTCTTTTCAGCTGGGTATATAGTACTCCTGTCCATCACTTCAGGCAGCTGAGCATTCAGAAGTTGAGCTTCAGGCGTATCATTTGCATCCGCATGATTCAAGGAGAGAAAACTTTGATCCGCATGGACCCATCAAGCAGTCGTATTCTTCTTACAAGCATAAAGAACAACTGGAAGATCACTGGGCTGATGTTATAGACGAAGATGATATCAGAATACAAAAATGTTCAAGGTTGAGGTGGGATCTAGTAAGAGCTACGAAGGTACTAAGGATTCCTGATTAGTTAGAAGGTGAAAGAACTCTTCTTGGTGATGAATACAATAAGATCCGGAATCTGCCTTATGAGGTCAACTGGGTTGATAGAGAAAAGGTTGACGATGAAGGATTGATCAGGCCTATCATTGCTATCACCAAAGAGTAGATAAATAAACAAGTACAAGCCTTGCTCGATGAAAGAAAGAGACTCACCTATACTAAAATGGGGGAAGTAGATCAGCAAGAACAACACAATGCACCTAGTAAAGATTCACGAAGCAGAGGAAGTGAAAGAGATTCAGGACAAGGAAAGAAAAGAAAACAGCTTGAAATTGCCCAAGGAGAATCCAGTAAGAAGAAGAAAAGGATAAGTATTGAAACTGCTTCTTCTAGACTGCCAGGGGATACTCCACTAGATCAAGACATAGTGGTACCTGCTGAGAATGTGGTTCCTGAAGCTCTAGCTAAAGAAGTACCTTCTAGTCCACATGATACTGAGATCATTGATGAAGCTAATACCGAAGATAAGGATGAGGCTGAAGAAGAATCATTGCTTGCACAAGAAAGGCAGTTACAACAGCAACAAGATCTTTCATCATTGCTAGAATGGTTACAGGAAAGAATCAGAGAGAATTATGAAGTTGAGAAGTATCCTCCTCTTCCAGTTGATGAGTTACTTTTGGACATGTCGAAAGAGAAACCGAAGAAGAAGGCAAATATTCTTTCAAAGATCACTAAAGATGAAATAGGAGTAAGGAAGGTTCATGTAGCAGTTCCAAGGCTTGAGAAGAATATAGAAGATGTAACACCTGATGATTATGATATCAATACAATCAATCTGGGTCCTTTAACTGGAATGCAAGCAGAAGAAGAGCTTCAAGATTCAATTGATAATGCTCGAGCTATTATAAGACAAGAGACATAAGGTAGAATCAAAGCTGAGCAAAGATGTCGCATCTTAGAGCAGTACATTCAGCATTTAGTGCATCCTATTCATCAACAGGAAAGAGTTTCTACACCTCCATCTCTTGTTCCTCCAGAAACAGTTGAACACTTAGAAGAGTTGAAGTCTTCATCTCACAGAATGAGGGATTGGATGAAAAGATCAAAGGAGGCTACATTTAGACATCTAGAAGATATTATGCAAGTGAGTGATAAGATTACTGATCTTAAAGAAAGAGTACTTGCATTGATGACAGTTTGTGCTGAGTTCAAAAACATCCAGGATCAATATCTGCCACACTTGAAAAGTTTGATGGAAACATCAGTTGATGAGTTGATACATGCTTAAGTGATTAAAGAGGGTAAGACATATAACTTCTCTTCCTGGTATTATGGCTTTCGCATCAAAGGACAGTTGCTGGATAAGATAGAAACAGACATGTCAAGAGTCAGAAGTGTACTTCAAAGGATTCAGGATGGAATACATGCTTCTTTGATGAAGATCTGTAATCCATTTGGGGAGATAACTCTTGATAACATGAAAGAACGAGTTCAAGCTTTCTATTTTCAAGAAGATGATGTTACAGAGGAAAGACTTGATAGTATTTTTTCACTTGCTGTCCACCTTGGCGACAACAAAGCAAGGATAATTGATTGGGAAAAGACACTTGGCCTCTATTCAGATGATGTACTTGAAGCTGAAGGAACCATTCAGAATGTGCCAAGTGTACCTTTGGGGGAAGTCAAGCAAATAGTGTCCAGGTTCATTGAATGCCAAGCTTCTAGTGATGGATATTCACATGGAGATTCTTCATAGGCTATATGACATATCATTCTTATCTTCTTGGGAGGCGTGCCTTTGTTCCTTTCTTCATAAGCTTCTTTCATTTAATAAAGATAACCTCCATTTAATAAAGTTAGCCTCTTTCATTTAATAAAGAAGAGTTTGTTACAACTACTTGTGATGTGGCTTGATCTGGTCCCCTGGCTTGGCCGATCGATCTTGACCCTTCATTCATTTTGAGGTCTATAAAAGGGCTCTTGTTGCTCTCATTTGTACGATTGAAAACTCTGGAATTGTTGCAAGAGCTCTCTGAAATAATAAAAGACTCATTGCTTTGGTGACTCTATATGTGTTTCTGAGTGTTGCATGGTTTGGATTTTCAAGCGAATATTAAGATAAATTAAGTTTTCTTTAAGTTTATGTTAGTTGGTGGAAGGTTTCTTTATTGCTTTGTGGTGAAGTCTATAAGTTCACACCATTTGTAGTTTGTGGCGTGCAAATTGCAGTGCATGGTTAGTTTGAACAATATTGAACTTCAATTTGATCTTTATGTTTGTTGAATTTTTCATGAGCATAACTGATTTAAACATCTTGTAAACCCTAGAAGATTGCATCAATCTTGTGTAGTTGTCTGTCTTGGCGAAGCAAGATCTGGTTTGATTTCACCTAAGCAGTAATCATCCTTACCTCTAGGATTAGATTAGTATCACTAAACCTTACATCTTTTGTCCTTTTTTATCCATTCAGTTAGAATTAGAATCAAGAGCATCATTGCCAAATCATACGCCATAAGTTGTAGTACTTAGATTCTCCAATGTTCGCCTCCGTAATCATTGAATCAACAACTTATTCGAACAATTGCGTAAGTCCCTTTGTCTTTAACAGCAAAATCATACTTAGTCACTGAGCTGTCTCTTACAAAATTATCAGAAAGGAACCTTGGAGTCATCTTGTTTGATCACTTCGTTCAGCATTCGAGAGGCTTTGCTCAAGAGGGAGTCAGATACTTTGTATTTCACTCTAATTGTTGATTTGTCCAAAAACAAACATCAACAAGTCCCTTTGTGTTTACCAGCAAAATCATACTGAGTCACTGAGCTATCCCTCATAAAACATAGGAAAAGGAACCTTGGAGTCATCTTGTTTGATCACTTTGTTCAGCATTCGAGAGGCTTTGCTCAAGAGAGAGTTAGATACTCTGTATTTTACTCTATTGTTGACTTGTCGAAAAACAAACATCAACACATAGTTCAATAACTCAGACTTGGCAAAAACTCAGCAGGCCAAAATGTTGACTTAGACTCTTGGACTCGGCAAAAACTTGGCATTTAAAGAAAATATATAAATTCATAAAATAGAGTTAAATAACATGCTAAATAGTGTTAACAAAAATAAGAAATCAATTTAATTCTTGCATAGCTAGGAAAAGTTGTTGAAAACTGTTTAAATCAGTGGCAATGGAAAAAAAATGAAAAAAAAGGGGAAAAATACTTTTTCTGCAAACTGGAGAGTTTTTGGAGAGTACACGGCAAAAACTCATCAAATCTTAGGAAATACTTGCCAATAACTTGGTGGTGAGTAATTGGGGGAGTAACTTGTTGGCTGGTTTTGATCCCTGAGTTACTCACCCAATTACTTGTCACCGAGTTGCTGGTGAGTACTTGGAGGGTATTTGAATTATGCTTGGAATGATGGCATGTTAATAAAAAATTTTCAAATATATGTTTTGTAAAGTAAAGTGGATTGCACACAGTTGCCTCCAGATATATGTTTTGAACATTAACTAAATTTCTATAAATACTCAACTAAAATCTAAAAGAGACCTAGCTCCAGAGTTTACCATTATTACATTTAGCTATTTTTTGATTCAACTTTTTAATTTGGGGATGTGGAGTTTTGGATCTAAATGTCAGCCCCACTTCCACAGTATTCTGTACATGAACAAATTTTGCTTAATGACTCCCTGTTTGAAAAAGAAAGCATTGTCTCTTAAGCGTGTGGATTGTATTTATCTGCATTATAAAGTAAGAGGCACTATAAATGGTATCTCACATGCGGATTCAATCAAACTGTAAGAGGTTAGTTTTTGCCTAGTGGACTTGAAAATTGCTTTTCATCTATAACATGGATGTAATTCATCAAATGAAAAAGTTAAATAAATATAATTAAAATCTCACAGTACGTACACAAGTTCCTCAAGTTTGATACTCTCTTTTGTATTGGCTCACCAGGCAAAGAAATCAAGAATGGCCATATTTGAAACTATTGTGAGACAGGTTGGTCTCAAGTCATTGGTGTGCCATGCATTTCCACAGCATTTACCTGGTAAAACTAATCTCCTTATATGAAAATAATCTTGAGTTTTTGAGGTGCATTTTATGAAAATGATTTCTTTATCAAATTGAAAAAGGATAGAGACATTCATGGTAAATATTTAAGTGGAAATTCACTGCACCTGTGTTTGTGTGTATGGTACAAACACTGATAGCTAGGCCCTGTGAATATATAGTATTTACATTAGCTTATTTGGTACCATGTATATGCTTGGTTAATTTTGTAGATATATTCTGTTGACTATACTGGCAAAAAGGGTCTAAATTATGTTTGTTATTACAAATATTGCTAGAAAAGAGCCTTCAATATTTCAGTTGCTTCTAGTGACTCAATTGCCGTGAATGATCTCAAATTGTAATTCTAATAATCACTATAGAGAAAATGGAGAGGAAGTCTGATGAAATAGAGATGTGCACATTCATGAAGCTGCATTACAGTTGCCATGGTTGCTAGAAGGGTGAGAACCCATGATTATTCCTGATTGCAAGAAAGATATGCAACATTGCAAAGTAACTTATTTACAAGGCTTTGGGAATATGCAAGACATTTTAAGTATTCCATTTGAGAATGAAGTACAACATTAAAAAAATCAACTAACCAATCAACATGGTGAGTAGAACCACTTAATTGATATTTATATGTAACTTGTATACAATTGGGTGAGGAAAAGATCTGTATGTATGAAATCCCAATTCATCTGAACTTCTGTTGGCATAAAATGTTGTGATATATTATCACTGACTAGCCGTCTTCTTTACAATTTCAAATTTATCTGCTTCAGTGCAGCATTGCATCTCCATTGTTTGGTAAGGCTTTCTTATCCGAAATTTACTCTATGCAATTGTAGAGCTGATGTGTTTTATACAACGAGATTTCAAGAAATAACTTTGAAAGATAAAATGAATATGAATTGCAAGAACAAGTGAACCAATAACCTGTAGAGTTGGCGGTTATCTGCATTTAGTGAAGGAATACTTAAAACCATAGTTTGCAAACTCGGACTCAGCAAATACTCGGGAGACCCAAATTTGACTCAGACTCGGTGACTCAGCAAAAACTTGGAACTTAAAGAAACACATAAATTCCTCAAAAAAACATATATTGGTTCCCAGCTGCTTGTATACATGAAAAAATCTTCACTCAGCATGTAGAAACCCTAGGTGCTTGAAAAACCATAGTTCACAAACCCGGACTCAGCAAATACTCTGGAGACCCAAAAGCAAAAACTTGACAACTTAAAGAAACATATAAATTCCTCAAAAAAACATTTATTGAACTGGTTCCCAGCTGCTTGTATACATGAAAAAATCTTCACTCAGCATGTAGAAACCCTAGGTGCTTGAACATAGAAGAAACTCAGCAACAGAATACGTTCAAAAACATCACGAAAAAACTAAAAAGTTAAAACCCTTGTATTTTCACCATTTTTTGCATGTTTTTCTGTGATTGTTCCTGCATTACAGTCATCTCCTGTCCAGCAAGTCTGCATGGTGTTTAGTGGTTAATTTACTCGATGAAAAAAACACAAAAACAGTGTTTGGAAACTCTGCCAAAAAATCCTACAAGTTCGTGGTCAATTTACTCAGCTTGTAAAATTCTACGTGAGTATTCTGCGAATTTGTAATCTGTGCTTAAAACTACAATGCTACATTCCATTTAGACTTACAAAATGAGTAGCCAATCATTTACTAAATCTCTACTAGGCTAGACAATAAATCATTGTCTAAAGTTCCCTAAGCATGCAGATAAGTTTTCCATGCAAATAATGTCTTGTATTCCTATCAAGATAAATATTTTTGCATATTTAAATAAGGTTGTGAATGAAACTATTAATTCCCATGCACATAATGCTGTGCATTAAATTAATCTTCTTATGCACATGAAATCCTGCATGAAACCCAATAATTAGGTGCAAATTAGCTAAGAGATGACTCCCTGGTCTTCTCTACTGGACCAGCTACTTGATGACAAGACCTTTCCATACAAGAGTGGTTGATTCCACATGAAACGTAGTGCCTTTTTTGTAAATAAGTGGATGAGCAATTATCTAATTGTAACTATTGGAAAATTGGCACTTAGATGGGATTCCCATTCCCAGGCAAGGGTGGCTAAAACCCATATATCTTAGTTATGCTTTTATACCAACTAATTAGAAACATTGTATGGCCTCCCCTCCTAAGTTACCTGTCCTCAACTGTGATTTAAAGACAAGTTCCTGAAAAATAGATAACGTTTCAAGAAGAGTCTTCTTCTTGCAAGTTCACCTACTTTACTTCTCTCAAACATCAAGAATAAGTTACAGGTTCTATGGGCAAATGTCCTTTTTTGTTGCAATTGAGGAAATTTTGAGAAATTGGCACTTGGTTCTCTAGCTTCTTTTTGAGACTAATAATTCTATAGTTACTTTTCCCTAACTCAGTGAAGACAATGTATGGATCATGATGGGGAAGAAGGTTGACAGGTCCCTGGGGTCTGGGAGTTGTCATGGACATCTTGGCAATGGGGACGAAACATCCCATCACCATCTTCCCCACCTGAAAAAAAACGGGTGTAATGTTCCGGTCTAGAATTTCCTTATTTTTTCTTAAAACAATAATCCTAACTCACAGTGATAGTTGCATAATATTTATTAATATTAATTTATCTAAAATTTTAATTTTTTAAATATAATATTCAGATTTAAAGCTTATGATATATTTCTGAAAATATAACTTATCCTTAGTTTCTGCTGTGATCCTTCCTCCAATTTGCAGCAATTTTCTTTATATGAATGTCTCTAATTTCTGCCTAAGTTAGGGGTTTTCGTCCACTAACTTGATAGGAGAAGTTAAGGGTTTTCGCCCTTAAATCTCTCAATGAACCTTTGAGGGGCTTCGTCCTCTTTGGCTGAATAATTCACATAGAATAGTACATAATCTTTCTTCACAATTGATGCCTCCTCTTCCTTGAATGATCTTCCTTTTATACCTTATCCTTTCAAGAGACAACCCTTCATAGGATTGTTGACTATTCTTAACAACTGAAATATTTAATTCCAGTTTTTGTATAATATTAATTATCCTTGTGGGGCGCTTCCTTAATGACTCTTGTCTTGTTCCTTAAGCGCTTTCCTTATTTCCTTTAGCGGCTTGTGATTATTATTATATCCTCTACATAATGATGGCTTCTGCACTAGGGCGATTTGTTTGTCATTTACTAGAAATCAAGTTCTATTTTTGACTTGGGTCAGTTAACTATAATTCCTTCGAAACTTGGCAGCCTCCTTGAAAGTGGACGATCTCCTGGGAATGTTGTGACTGTCATTAGACCTATATCTTGATTTTTGGCAGGGGCATTACAGTCCGCCCTTCCCAAGATTGCTTGTCCTCAAGTAATTGTAAATTGGGGTGATCAAAGATGTTCGCTCCTTCCCACGTGGCATCCTCCATAGGCAGATTCTTCCATGTAACCAAATATTCCGAAATAATCTTATTTCTTAGCTTCCTTTCTCTCATGTCAATGATTGCTTCGGGTTCCAAAATCAATTTACCCTCATCTTCAAGTGGGGGTAACTCTAGGTATGGCATAACATGATTACCTAGCACTTTCTTGAGGCAAGATACAGTATGAATTCTACTGTTTGTTGGTAACTCCAATTCATAAGCTACCTCTTTGTTGGGAATTTTATAAGGTCCATAAAATCGGGGCTTGAGCTTCTTCGCACCATTTCCCTTGAGGGAGGATTGCTTATAAGGTTGTAACCTTAGGAAAACCAAGTATCCAACTTCAAATGTTCTTTTCAATCTATGGCAATCAACATACATCTTTTGCTGATTTTGGACGTGTTGTAAGTTTTCTTTGAGTGTGTTTTAAAATATTGTAATGTCCCCCACTTAGCTCACTCCAGAGGATCAGGATTAGCCTATAATTGACTTCCGTAGGCTAATGGATGTGTGTAGGAAGTCACCTCAGTGACTTACTATTTTTAGTAAGTTGGGAGCTAGGGTTTCTATTTTTAGCAGGGAAGACATGGCTGGACAGGGCATGAGAATTCAAGGTCTCGATACGACTAGAAACTTCATGTGGTGCGAAATGAATTAAATTAAAGATTTAATTCATATTTATTAATGAGACCGACATAATATAAAGTAATGTTATAAAGTCACTTTATTTAAGTTATGACTTAAAGTGACCTTCCTAGGGATGGACGCCCTCATGGTGGTACAAGGTGATGTTTTAAATAAAAATAAATTAAAAATTCTCTCCCTTGGGCGTTGGAGAAGGAAGGCAAATAAAAGACCAAAATTGACTTCATTTGGTATGCTGGCTTTATGATATTTTGCTCTCATATTGAGTTTTGCCTGTGCTTAGGGTTTGAGCTTTGCACTTGTGTTCGATTATCTATTTGCAGAGATGAAAACCTTTGCAGATTCGCCGTTCCTCGTGTATGAAAGAGTGCATCAGGAAGGGGTTATTGGAGTCTTCAATCAGAGGATTCATTGTGCATTCAGGAAACATATTTTGGAGTTGTTCTGATCATGGCATGCTGATATCTTATGGAGTTGACACTTGCAGCTGAGTCTTAGTGGATTGAGACCAGATTTGAAGTATTTGTGAGGGTTTTGTTACTGTTTTGGAGTGTCAAAAAGAGGCGTACTTCTGCTGCTGGGCCGTACTATTCATGCTGGGCCGTACTTATTAGAATCTGCTCTTTTCTCATTGTTTAGTGGCTGATAATGCTTGGAGGGAGGTCGCCTTGGGTAGGGAAGTAAGATTGATCAGAAAAATAGGGATCTTAGGGGAGTTGGCTGCTGTTCCTTCACTGCTGAGAGGCCGTACTAGCTGGTAGAGGACGTGGTGCTGACTGGGGATCATTTTCATTGTTATTACTTCACACAAAGTCACTCAAACTAGGCGTCCCTAGTCTGCTACAGTGTTGCAGCAATTTGTATCTGCATCTCTTGACATTGTATGAGCTTTGAAGTGAATTTTCAATGGGAACATATGCTGGTCCAGTTTCGGCAATGGAACGAAGTTGAAGATCTCGAAGTGGGTATTTCATTTTAATTAGTTTTAGCATATTTTATGATCTGGGTTGTGTTTCGTTTATGCAAAATAGTTGTATATTTTCTGGGTTTGTTTTTTTACTTCAGATCATGTACATGCAATGCAAAAAGTCAAACATGCAAAACAACCCATAAACCCTAGATAGCAGAAAAACAAAAAATACCAAAAAAATCAGTTAGTGCAAAACATATACAGTGGGGTGTATGTTACAAATATCCATACTTTGTTGCACGAAGTCTCTAGCTCCAGAGACTACTATCTGCAAGAATTAAATCCACAAATGATATTGCCTCATAACCATATAGTGCTTTGAAGGGAGTCATACCTATCGACATATGGTGGTAGAATTGTAACAATATTATCCAAAATGACACCATTTAACCCATGTTGTTTGTTGCCCCGTAACATAATTCCATAAATACCCTTCAAGCCACTTATTTACAATTTTTGTTTGTCCATTCGTTTGTGGGTGATAGCTAGTGTTTGGGGTTAATTTTGTTCCAGTCAACCGAAAAGTTCTTGCCAAAATAAACTGATAAATTTACTATCTTGGTTACTCACAATGTTTCTAGGTAGCCCATGTAGCCTAAACACTTATCTAAAGAATAGATCAGCCACTTGTGGAGCTCTATATTTGGAAGATATGGCATGAAAATGAGCGTACTTAGTGAGTCTATCCACAACCACAAAGGTACAATCCTGTCTGTTGATGATGTTTTTGTGCCAACAACAACAATAGAATAAAACACCAAGTATCCTGTTCTCTCTTGAATAAAATCTCTCAAAGGCTAAGCTGTGTGATCTAGTGAGACAACTTCAAGGTTCCCTATTTGCGAATGCAGTGGATAAACTCAATGAATACATGTGATCTTGCTGGTAATCACAAAGGGACTTATGCAGATTTCTTCTTGCTTCATTCGACTTATTTCTCCTTTCAGTGTGGATGATGTATGTGCTATATCTCAATAATAAAGAAAAGGGAAAAGATGAGGGTTTAGAGAAGCTAATCTAAAGTCAATGAGGCAATGATGATGCATGAATAGACAAACTCCTTAATCAACCTAACTCCACTTCGCCAAGAATGCCTACAACTACATGGAGTAGGTGCAATCTCCTAAGGCTAGCGAATGGTTTTCAAATCATGAACGCTCATACAAACACCCATTGGACGACGCAGCTCAAACAAGCATCCACAATCGAACTTAAGCAAATTATGATGAAGCTCAGATTAGCTTTACACAACACTCCACCGGCGATGGATGTCAAAAGCATGAGCTGAGCTACTACTACTCTACTTCTAATCTACTTAGAAACATCTCTCCATTTCATCAAGATACAAGAAACCATGTTATTCCACAAGACAATACTTAGCACCAAGCGAACTCCAATGTCATTGCATCAATCTTGAGAAATATTTACAACAATCTTCAAGTACGCTCAGAGAATTTCGAGAGTCTCTTTCTACTCTACTTTCCTACGAAAAAAACTAACTATTACAAATGAGGCAACAAGGCCTTTATATAGTTTTCCAAAATACAACCGACGGCCTGGATCAATTCAAGTAGCCAAGGGCCCAGATCATGCCATCTCAGCAATTAGTTACAACTTGCTATTTTTAGTACATAAGAGAGGCAATGAAGGCACGCTTTCCAAGATGATAAGCTTGCAGTGAAATGATGTGGCGAAATATGATTGGTTTGATGATGTGTATCTGCCACGTAGGTGCCATCTTAGCAAGTCTTATGGACTCTAAGAGTTAATTCAATTTGCTTTTGGGCATATTCCCAAATTGCATCATCTGTGTGATGTCTTCGAATGTGGTTGCTTTGAACTTGAATGTTTGGGAATGTATCCTTGTTGATCTTGCCTTGTGTCCTTTGTAAGTCGAATGTATGATACATGTTGCTCATTTGTCTAACTCCGTGAAACTTCTTCTTTTGACAGGATACAACTGGTCTTCTTTGAATGCTTATTCGTAGAGAGTAGTATAGATGATGATGACATGCAGTAGGAGACTTCTCAGAGACTTGAAGATTGAGGTACTTGAAGTTCGATGGATGGATATCTCCGTTGATGCAGATGATGAAGTGTAGTAGCATGATGAACTTGGAGTACTCCCTTGGAGTGGGAACATGATGTTTCTTTGCAGTGACTGCCTTCTATCTTCATTGCTCGCTTGAAGGTGGTTCCAGATGACTCCTTCGCTTCATCAATTCTCCTGCAACACAAAGGAAGCCACATATTAAACTATTATCATAGGAATCATTTCTAACACATTTTTAGCATGTTCAACACCTCATTGAGTCTAGGCTCTAGAATTGGTCTATAGAAGTGGAAATGTGCGCCTAACATATATTAGTGCAATTTTATGGTTTCAAACTCTTTTGGATGCTCATTTTGGACAAAGTAAGGTCTCTTCAACACTAATTGATGCCTTTAAACTTGAGGTGCACATTTGAGGTTGTCCAGGTGCAAAGGTGTGCCTAGCTACAAATAGGAATACACTTCAACTTTATGAACTTAGGGAATTGTGTGTGTGCTCCTTATGAACTTACCCAACTCAAAAACTTCAAAATTTGTAGATTTAACCACATTTTCTCCTTAGGTGCAAATTTAGGGTTGCAAAAGTGGGAAAGTGCACCTAAGTAACTTGGGCTAATTTCATGGAATTCTAATGGTTTCATCTCAGGTTCAAACTCTCAGGAGACCCCCCTATCACTAGGCGCTAGAATTCATGATTTCAAACACTGTCTTTTAGGTGCCAAATTTGGTATGTAGTGATAGGAAAGTGCGCCTAGATATTTTAAGGGATGACCATGCTCAATCTATGGTTTCAATCTAGCGTATAGGTGTTTAGAAGACTTCTTGCCACAAAATGACATCAAATTTCATAGTTTTAGGCCCTCCTTTTACAAGGCGAACATTCATGATTCTCCAGGTGTGAATTTGCGCCTTGGTATAGATAGGTGTTTACTTGAACTTTTAATGATTCAAACTATTGTGCATGTTCAAGAAAGAGTCCTAACACTTAAATTCCCTCACAATTCATGGAGACAACATACTTCTACTTAGGCGCTCATCTTGACTCTCCAGAGATTGAAATGCGCCTTACTTAAGATGAGCACTTTGTGGACTTAAATCAATCTTAGGAACTTCAAGAGGTTCATACCTCTTAAGGCGCACTCATCTCATGGATTTAGATTGTCTCATTTTAGGGCACCTAAAGTGGACTCTGCAGATTGAAAAATGCGCCTAAGCCTGGATGGGGGTGCACTTCATGCCTTATTGATTCAAACACCATGTAGGCTCAAGAAGGGAGTTCAAGACCTCAAAAGTCATGAAATCAAGCAAGTTTTAACTGAGGCGCACTTTTGGGTTTGAAGGAGTGAAGAAGTGCGCCTAGTCTCTTTGGGCTATTTCTTGGTATTTCAATGTTTCAAATACTTGTTTAAACTTCTCTAGGGATTCTCCATTACTAGGCGCAAACTCTTGTTAATGTCATGCTCTAAGTTCTCTAGGTGCACATTCTGACCTCTGGAGGAGATGACATGCACCCAACTTACTTAGGTGGTTTCTTCAAGTTTTCAAGGATTCCAATCAAATGCAAAATGCCTAAGGGAGTTTTTTGTCTTAAGGTGATCAAATTTTAGGTTCCAAGCTTCTCTCTTTGCTAGGCACCAGAATGGTGTTCTACAAGTGACAAAGTGCGCCCAGATCACTTAGTCATTTTCTTATGAAATTTTCAATGTCCAAAGCATGTTGAGGGTCAAAACACCATACTCTAGAAGGAAGCTACCTTAGGCGCACATTTGAGTCTCTCAAGGTGCAAATTGGTGCCTAACTCTGGATGAATGAATTCCTTGGATTCAGGCAATTGAAAGTGTCTTGGGGATTTAATTCTTCAAGGCGCCGACAACTTTTGACGACTCCTAGCATTTTCTACTCAAGGCGCAAGTTTGGGGTTCTAGAATTCATGAAATGCGCCTTCATCATCTTCTGGGTGTTTCTCAAAATTCACTAAGTCATCTTACTTCATGTTGATCTTGGGCGTAAATTGGAGTCTCTAGATGTTACTTCCCTCCTACATTACACCCAGGCGCACTTTAGTGATTGATTAGGAGCATACTTGTGGGACTCTACCTTAGGCGCATTTTTAGGTATCTACATGAGCATATTTGCGCCTAAGGTAATTGGACCATTTCCTTGCAAAATTTCTGCCGTACACCTGGCCGTACGACGCCTAAAATCACTGCTGTGTCTTTGCTGGGAAATTAAAAATTGTTTGAAAGGCGATGAATGAGTGTTGATTAATGCTTACACATAATTGAATTCAGTTTAAACATTTATGATTGCTGTTTCAAATCTGTTGAAGGCATAATTAGGCTGTACAAATAGCCGTACTGCACTCATTTTGGCTGGTTTTACAATTGTCATCAAATATTGCTTCCTGTTGCTGATCATTTGCTGCTTGAAAGAAGTTGTTTGCTGTTGCAAGATTGGTGTTAGAAGTCTGTGTGTGATGTGAAAGCAAAGGACGATGTTGAAATGCTGAAATCCAGAGACGGGAGCCATTCACAAAGAAGAATTCTGCTGGAGAAGGAGAAAACAAAAGGTGCAATTACTTATTTTGTGAAAAGCCCTAAATTTTTTCAAGAGTTAAACTTTAGAGATAAAAACTATTTTATTAATTTTTCGAAAATATTAATTTCTTTTTAAAATACTTTTAATTTTCTATAGTTTTAACATTATAAAATATAAAAAATGGGCAAAGTAATTGATTTTTTGCATTAAAATTAATATTTTTTGGAGCAAAATAGCTTGCGAAATTTGATTTGAGTTTTCAAAAGTAAAAAACCAAACCAAACTTGCAGTGTTCCGTATTTACAGTGCCGCTGATTCACATTTACGGGTAATGTCGTCGTGTTGAATTATAACATCTAACGCGTAATATAGTTGCAACAACGACGTCTGTGGCATTGACCCTGTAAATCGTCGGGGAGAAATAAGGGTTACATTGGAGATATAAGGACATCAAAACTATAGAAATTGCTCCTAGTGCACCTAAGATAATGCTCCTAGATTCTCAACTCTTGAGAGGTGACAATTATGCCGCTTGGAAAACCAAGGTTCAAACCCAATTAGAGTTCGAAGACCTTTGGGATGTTGTCTCTGGAACAACTACAAGACCTCAACAAGGAGGTGAAGATTAGAATAAATTTGATAAGACCAATCAAAAGGCCAAATTGATCATTTTGTTTGGTGTGACTGACGCTGTTCAACCTCACATTCGTACCGCCACATCTGCAAAAGATGCTTGGAATCACCTCAAAACAGTGTATGAGGCAAAAAACCAAAAACAAACCTTCTATTTGCAACGTCAACTCCATTGTCTCCAAATGCAAAATGGTGAGAAGGTAGAAGCTTTTTTCAGAAGAGTTGTCGAAATAAGAACCACTCTACAAGTGTTAGGGGAGGAAGTCAAAGATGCTTCTTTAGTACCCATTGTACTAAGAGCACTACCCCCTTCGTTTAGAGTGTTTGTCACATGCTTAAATGTCACTAGTCAACTTGCTTCAACAAGAAGAAGCAATATTTGGTGAGACAGAATCTCAAGACAATCAGGCCCTAGCAGCAAAGCAAAAGGGAAAACAACCTGACCGTCAGAGTGGTCCATCAAGACAGTCTAAACAAAATCAAGACAACTCTTCACACAAGAAAAAGAAATGTCAAATTTGTGGTAGAAAGGGTGATGAACTCAAAGAGTGTTGGTATAACTCCTATGCCAATGGTGAGTCCAGTCACAAGAAGCCATAGAAACCACCTCAAGGGGACAAGAAGAAGCCACCTCATTGGCAGAAAAAGCCAAATAAGCAACAAGGAAATGTAGCCTCAACAGGTAATTCAGATGATGAAGAATCCCTGTATGCTACAGAAACAAAGACCTCCACATCAAGTAGTTCAGTCTGGTATGTTGATTCTGGTGCATCTAGACACATGACGAGGGAACAAGAATAGTTCAGTGATCTCACACCATCCACATCCTATGGGCATGTTTCATCAGGTGATGATACCTCCTATAAAGTTCAGGGAATTGGTGAGATTTGCCTTCCACTAAGAACTCACAAATATTGGCTTACAAAGGTTCTGTATGTACTTGGGCTCACTAAGAACCTACTTTCAGTAAGTCAGTTACTTGAAAACAATTTGCAAGTTGAATTTGATCAACACAATAGCGAGAAACTTTGTCTTATCAAAGACAAAACTCACAATGGAGCAATTGTAGTTCGTGCTTCAGGGGTAGGAAAGATGTTCCAACTAATTGATGTTTCACAAGAAGATCAAGCGCTTGCAGTGAAAACCAATCTATCCATAACTCTTTGGCATAGGAGATTTGGCCACCTCAGTTTTGGTTATCTTCTTGCATTGAGTAAGAGAAATATGGTGAAAGGACTTTCCCCCAATCAGAAAACAAAAGTTCTTTGCACACAATCTTGCCGGGAAACAACATAGGGCTCCTTTTCTTGCTGCAAAAAACAGAGCCTCTAGTCCCTTAGAATTGGTGCATACTGATCAATGTGGACCTATGCCATCGAGTCACCAAAATGCCCGGTATTTCCTTCTCTTTGTGGATGATTACACCAGAAGAATGTGGGTCTATTGTTTGGCTCACAAAAGTGAAACCTTTGAGAAATTCAAGGAGTTTAGAGCCCTTGCAGAACGGTCATTAGGTCAGACTCTCAAAGCCCTTCGCTCAGATCGAGGGGGTGAATTCACAAGTAAGGAATTTGTAGCCTATTTGCAAAAAATGGAATTCACCAATAGTTGACCATTGCATATACGCCTCAACAAAATGGTGTGGCAGAGAGGCGAAATCGTACTATAGTGGAAATGGTGCTATGCATGTTGAAGGATGCAAGTCTTGATTATGCATTCTGGGCTGAAGCAGTTCATACAATGGTGTATTTGTTGAATAGAGCACCCACCAAAGTGCTAGATAACATCACACTAGGAGAGGCTTGGATTGGGAAGAAGCCCACTATTTCTCATTTCAGAGTGTTTGGGTGTACCGCCTTCATGCATGTCCTCAAGGTTCAGAGAGCAAAATTGGATGATAAGTCTGTGAAGTGTATTTTTCTTGGGTATAGTACAGAGTCTTAAGGGATATAGGCTCATGGATGCAGTCAAAAAGGTGTACATTAGCAGGGATGTTGTCTTTGATGAGGATTCTGGTTGTAGCACCTCTTCCTCTCCATCACCTGTTTGTTCCCAAGCACCTAGAATTCTTGATCCTGAAGATGAAGAAGTTGATGAAGACACTCTTGATGAGGTTTTGTTTCCATTGGATGAGTTTCCCCCGCTATCATCACCTCAATCTTCATCTCATGTACACAAGAAGCTTCCTAAGTGGTCTTAAGCCACCATAAAGGATGCTAAAGATGATGCAGTTGTTGACACATCTTTCAAAGGGCCTAAGACTCGCAGCAAATCTTGTGAAGAAGTGAACATGGCCCTTATGTGTACAATCATGCAAAGTTCAAACCCTGAAACAATGCAACAAGCTCTTGAGTCACCACCTTGGAAAGATGTTATGGATGCTGAATATCAGGCACTTCTAAGGAATAATACATGGGAACTTGTTGATCTTCCACCAAGGAAGAAGGCTATTGATTGCAAATGGGTTTTTCGGATCAAATATAGGGCAGACGGTAGCATTGACAAGTATAAGGCCTGACTTGTGGCTAAGGGCTATGCACAGGAGGAAGGCATTGATTATGAAGAGACTTTTGCCCCTATAGCAAAGATCAAGACTATCCGTAAGAAGTCTACATGATTCAACCAGAGGGATACACTGCACCTAGGCAACAACACAAAGTATGTAGATTCATCAAACCCCCCTACAGTCTTAAACAGACTCCTCGAGTCTGGTACATAAAGATCGATGAGCATCTCCTTAATCATGGATTCACCATGAATCCATATGATCCCAATCTCTAGCTCAAGGAACAAGGGGAGGAGATTGTCATTTTGATTGTTTATGTCGATCTGGTCATCATAGGGAGTTCACAGATGATTGATGCAACAAAGAATGATCTCAAACGATCGTTTGACATGACAGATCTCGGGCCCTTGCATTATTTTCTTGGTCTTGAAGTATGGCAACAGAAGAATTGGATCTATGTTTCTTAGATGAAGTATGCCAAGACACTGCTCAAGAGGTTCCACATGGAAGATTGCAAACCGATGTCGACTCCCATGGAGACAAGTTTGCAACTTTCCCACCACGATCCATCTGATTAGGTGAATGCTACTCTTTATCGACAGTTGATTGGGAGTCTCATCTACCTGACATATACCAGGTCAGATATCAGCTATGCTGTCAGCTATCTTTCTAGGTTCATGCAGGAACCTAAGGTTGTTCATTGGAAGGCAGCAAAGAGGGTTTTGAGATACATCCGTGGTACAGTGGCATATGGCTTGGAATACAAGCAGAATGTAGATTTTTCATTGTGTGGATACATGGATGCGGACTATGTAGGTTCAGTGGATGACAGGAAGTCTACTTCAAGCTTCATTTTCTTTTTGGGATCTAGTCCATGTTGTGATGTTTTCACACATCGCCCATTGCAAATGGGGACCCACCTTCTTTTCCGCTTTCTGTTGTAGGTGTGCTTTAAGGTTTTTCTCTGAGTTTGTATGTCTGGTAGTATTGATTTGTCCAAGTCTCGCCAAATTCTTGCTCAAATCCAGGAAGTGATTGAAGAAATTGTCTAAGGGATGGATATTCAACTGAGGAATCCCTATGCCTTCATCCTGATGCATGTCCCTGAAATCCTGAAGTTGACTAAGTCTGATGTCCTGAAACTCCTGAACTGATTAAGTCTGAAATTTGGTGGATCCTCAAAAATTTAGAATTTGCATGTTAAATCTCATGGATTCGAGACCTATCTCAAACATCCTGAAAGTATATTTCAAAATATTTAAAGTATATACATATACTTAAATATATGTTGAAATATACAGGATATCAGGTACTGAAAAAATGGCTAAGTAAGAAAAAATTGCAAATTCCAGGCTCATGAGGAAAATGCGAAATTCCAAGCCATCACAAAAATTGCGAAATTCCAAGAGGGTAGCAAATTTGCAACATTGATTTAATTCCTCAAGAAGGAGAAAGGTGCGACCAAGATTTCTCCACGATCTCCCTAAACTTGCGACTTGAAGAATCCAAGAAATTCCATGATCCTTATAAATGTGCGACGTGAGGAATGAATACATAAGGTGGTGGAAAATGCGAAATTCCAAGGAGTAGTAAAAAATGCTATTTGATTTTATCTATACCATCTCCAAAAATGCGACAAAGATATTATCCAAGAAATTACCAAATGCGCGACAAAGAAAATTGGTCCATAAGATAGTGAAATGTGTGCCCAAGAGTTATCCGTCACCTTCCAAAATATGTGACATAGATTTTATCCTTTATCCAGTGAAAAATGCGAAATCCTCAAGGACCTTGAAATTGCGAAATCCAAAGGGAAATGAATCTTGTGACTTGGATTTATCCTTAACATCCTCAATATATCCGAAATTCCACAACCTAATCGCCAATTCCACACACATAAGGAAATTGCGACACTTTCAAAGGAAACATCAAAAGTCATCAAAATTCTTATGAATAAGGAAGAAAGTCGCAAATTTTGACAAGTGGAAATTTCGCAATTTCCATGCTAGAGAGGAAATTACGCCACTCTTTTGGATCTCATCAAAAATCAATAAAAGTCAAAAATCCTCATGTGTTCTTTGAAAACGTAAGGAAAACCTTGAAATGTTGCAAAGAAATCATAGAAATCAATGAAGAAAAACAAGCATCATGGAGAAGGAAAATCACAAATTCCATGCTCATGTGGAAAATGCGACAACATCAAGTGATCGAGATTTTAGTCCAAAGTGAAAAGATGCATCGAAATCCTCCTTGAAATACATTGAAAAATCCTTTAGAATCACTTGAAATTTGTAAAAGAGATCCATTTGAAATCATTTGCAAACACTTGCCAAGGAGAATAGAAAAGTTTTAAAGGAAAATCCACTCTAGGAAAGTCGCAAATTCCAACCCCATGTGGAAAATGCGCCAATCCAAGGAAGTAAACAATTTTGGTTAAAATTGAAAATTCCCAATCAAATTGCGAAAATCCATTACAATTGCCTAAAAAATCCATGCCAAAGGAGTGAGACAAGTTTGAAAAGCAAAAAAGCACCTAAGGCAAAATCGCAAATTCCAAGCATGACTGGAAATTGCGCTCAAAAGGCACAAATTCCACAGGCAAGTGGAAATTCCGACATTTATTTTGCATTCAACAAAATCTGCCAAGTATAGAAACAAGTCGGCCTTTGGATAAAATTCAATGAAAATTGTTTCAAGATGTTGATTTATCTATTCCATATTTGTAAGGATGATGAAATTCATCATGGTTTACTCTTTATATTGAACATCATGTTTGCTGAGTGCAAAGAATACTGAGAGGGGGGGGGGTGAATTAGTATTCTTAAAACCTTTTTAATCACACATTCATTAATCCACTTACCAAATTCAATAACATGAAAACAAAGTAAACATGAGAGGAGTAGCCACAAATTCATAACACATAGACACCGGGATTTTACGTGGAAAACCCAAAAAAGGGAGAAACTGAATTACATGAAGGCAATACCGAATTACATGAAGGCTCACTGCCCAAGGACTCACTGTCCAAGAAGTGCTTACTGCCAGAAAGATAGAAGGATCGGCTCATTGCCAAAGGAAGATTGCTACAAGTGCATCTACAAAATGCTAAAATGCAGTACCAATATGCTCAGTATACAGATTCAAAGGTCTTCATACTGTCTGCCCTGCTTTACATATACTCCTGTTTTCTGCCCCTATTATCCTTTTCTGCTCTGCAAACTACCTTAATATTAAACACATATTGAATTCGCACACCTTCCACACACATCCATGCATCCAACACCGAAATCCATCGAATATATATATCCGCAATAAGATTCATCTCACAATCAGGTCGACAACCTAGACATGAAATGTGTATACAAGTGTTGTACCTTGTCGGCTTGATCTTGTGCACCAACAGAAATGTGGATCCAAAAATACATACAATAGTCTTCATATAGGTCGGAACCAAACATTCAACCACTTAGATTGATTGTTCAAACTATATATCTTCTCCGCAAATAGATCTAACATGCTTGTCAACCTGTTCCTTAAGAACACACTTGACCAATTCAACTGTCACATCATAACTTCTATTGCAGACCGTATTAGACTCTAAAAATCATACCCAACATTCATCATTGACCTCTTAGCATACCTTCAGAACCGCACACCAAAATATGCCACAATGGAGGAATGCAGACCTTTTTACTCTGGTATTGTGGACTGTTCTTGACTTGACTCAGTTCACTTGGACTTAGATATTTTACCATATGACTTCCAGAGGAAGTCAGGACTTGAACACTGGAACATGTGATCACTAGGTAGCTATGAACAACATACCTGAACTGCAAATAATTATCTTCAACCGCGGAGGCATACTTACCCAATCTCTGACACTTACTCTGCATGCTGACCATACTTAGTCATTTATTCTTCCGGAGTAAAGTCTCTTTGCCATGCCGGTGGAATCCCTTTGCCTTGTTGCCATCAATGACAACATTCAGTCATTTATCATAGCAGTGTCTCTTGCCAACAATGTTAACATGCTAACTTAAGGTGTTTTCACTCGTAGGTTGATGATGAATGCCAAAGAACACCAAGCATTGATTGAGAACGACACCAACTTGGGACACAGTGATATGGATGAAATCAAGAGGAAGACCAAAGAATCCGAAGGCAAGCCATCCAAAGGAGCATTCAAAGGATCAAGACATCATCAAGATCATCCACCTTGCATCCAAAGAAAACATTGTCACTGGAATATTGCACTTCATCGAGATATCATCAAGTTCACCATCATCCTACTTTCAGAGAGGAGATTTCATCATCACCTTGCAAGCTCCAACATCTGAGTATCCAGAAGATCACTTCCACATTCAAGAGCTTCCCATTTCATGCACCAGAAGAAGATAAAGAGCAAACATCATGTAACATACACCCCTGGTATATGTTCTGCTCTGTGAATATATATTTTTTGTTTTCTGCTTGTTTGATGTTTAGGGTTTTATGGGTTTTGCCTGCATGTTTGATTTTGCATGAAATACATAGAATATGAACAATATACTAAAAACCCAGAAAAACTATTGCATAAATCAACAAACTAATTAAGACCCAGTTAGGAGAATGCCAAAATATGAAGTTCTATTACATACCCATATCAAGATTCACAACTTCATCTCGGGGTCATTGCCGGACCAGCCCATATGCATATAGAAAGTTGCTCCAAACTTCAATACAATGAAAGGTTATGCAATGTATTGATAAACAATGAATCTCCAGTCCCTAGGCACCAAGTTTGAGTGTATCACATGCCACAAAGAGTGAAGAAATCTCATACATAAAACCCCATGTCCATGGCTGCACTGTATGACCTGGCTGGAGTACTCTGTTAGCAGCAAATGCCAAGGGAACTCTCCAAAATCTGTTTAGAAGTATCTGCAGTCTCTCAACAGCCCCAAATGCCAAAGAATAACAACATAAATTAATGCCAAACCTCCCAAAATACACCACTATGCATAGTACGGTCTCACTAGAGATGTACAGCCTGCCTGGATGGTACGGCCAGCACAAACAAACTCTGCAGCAACTAAAAAACTGAATCACAATGCTTATTTCTGTCCTTCAATGTCTTATTTGAACCTGCAATACGCACTCCATGAAAGATATAACCATTCAACTCAAAAACTCAACCAAAATCCGTCAATGAAAGCTCAAATGGAACTCCTGTGTGAAGCTCCTCCAAACCTCTCTTGATGCAATCTTTCAAGCACGAAGAAAGTGACTAATGCAGGGGATTTCGTCCCAACATAGCCATGAATAAACCCTAGAGCCAAGCTCCCAAAAACCCTCAAAGGGAAAATCTCAAAAGAGAGAAGAAAATAATAAACCAAGCCTATCTCAAATGAGACACTTTTCCCTCTTTTATAACTCTCCAAGAGGGGGTTTCACTTTTTGAGGGAAATATTCTTTTAATTTTACTTTTAATATTTCCCAGGGTGAGCGCTCCATAAAATGACTTAAGTGACTTTAATATTTTATTTTGAGTCACTTAACCAATAAAACCCAAAGTCCAATATTAAATAATAATATTAATTTACAGACTTTAAAACGGAGGCCCAAATGAACACGGAATTCGGTGATCTATAGCTCACCGGAAAGGTCTCAACGAGACGAATCCAACCCTACTCTGAAAATCCCGATCTGACACCGAACTCGAACTTACTAAAAATAGTAACGACCATAAGCAAACTAAGCCAACATAGAGGGTGCCAACTGGGTCCACAAACCATCTAATAACTTTGAGCTCAGTGCAACGTCTAGGAGAGCCAACAGTTGACTGCCAAGTCACCAAGATAGCGCCAAACTGACACTTACTAAAAATAGCAGTGTTCCCCGAGGATCAAAGAGAACAAACCCAGAAAAACCTAGAAAGATTGTCGACATGCAAGCACTAACTATAAATAGTAAGTATAGACAAGTCTGAAATCTCTTCGGAAAGTGTCAACCAGCTCCACTGGATCACCCGAACACCCTAGTGACATTGAAATATTCCTCTGATTATGCTATCACCAACCCAGAGAGTTAGCTCCAACTGAATGGCAAGAGAACTCGAAAATGGGGACATTACAGTCCGCCCTTCCCAAAGATTGCTTGTCCTCAAGCAATGCCAATACAACCTCCAAGCGACAGACTGAACCAAACTGAAACCACAAATGATCCCAGGGTCCCAAGTTATTCGTAGAATAGAACCAACACGCTGACGCTGCGCTACTCTGATAAAATCTTCACCATGCAGAGGGTGGTGAAGCAACTCAACAAAATCCAATTGAATTGACATGCCAAACCCGTCACCACCTGGATCCTAACACATCAAAACCTCACATCCATCAATCATGAAGAGGTAAGTAAGCCTCGAAAGTGTCTGAACCACAACATCCCCTATCATCCCCTGCAAAACTCCTATGGATGTACTGATTGTCCAACATAGGTGTTGGAAGATGTGAAACTACTCTCAACACGAGGGAAAGAATAAGCTCTCCTCCCTCACTGTTGTAAAGACTAAACATGCCATCATGCCTACTGATATTGCAACCTCTTTGAAGCCATGCCTCCAATGGAAGTCTTCGAGACCAAGAAGTTGCAAACTCTGTCTGATACATATCACCATGATGGTACTCTGATCTCTGACCCTGCAAGTGATCCTTTGAATGTATCTGAGTCAGCCACTTGCAATCTCTAGTGACATCTTCTGTAGATGGCAACCCTTCATCCCACAATGGATGGTATAAATTCCGAGCCAATCCACACTTGCGCATCGTTAGGTCATCTGTGTGTGGACTAAAGGAGAAATAATGAGCACTTCTCACTACATAGTCGAGGTAAAAAGCTCCTGCCTGTGTCAATGGTTGACTGTCATAGTCATGAGGAACACACTCCTCATCACTCGCATCACACGAATCAAAAGATGGCTCATGTCTCTGACCCTGAATGGCTAATTGGGTAGATACTCTGCAAGTCCTCTCTGCATACCCAATAGCAAAGTCCCGATCTGAAAGCAATTGGAGGTATTATGATTTAATCCACTCCATGGCATGCTGGATAGTTCGCAAATTAGATATAGACGTGCTCGCTACTACCCCCATCTGTCTTTCCTCCAATTGTGCCGTCCAAAAGAGACCCTCCACAAACTTGTGGGTACTGTCAATATGAGTTAAGGTTTGAACAACCTTATCTTCGATAACCTTCAGCTGATCTCTCCATCGCTACGGCTCAATAAGTTGTCTATCACAATCAGCTGCATAGGATGCAAACTCTGATTTGCTTCCAGGAGAGGGAAACAAATCAACATGAGAACCGATCACACCACTGGATGATGCCCTGTAGATCTCCTGTGAAAATGATGTAGTGTGGTGATCTGTTACACAACTCTCTGGAAAATTCACTACTACACCACAAGAGACATCAATCATCTGCTCTGCATCACCTGAAATGGGACTAACCTCAGGAACCCCTGGTGCAACATATTGTTCCCTACTACACTCATCCAAAACAATCATCCCATCTGTGTCACCTGCACTAGTAAATGAAATGGATGTTACCACATCCTCCACATACTCATTACCACTATCCGTGGATGTATGCTCATCACCACATGCTGCCATAGATATTTGAATTGTATCTGTAGGTGATGAAGACTGCGCCAAGCTCAACTCCACGATAAGCTCATCTATCCGTAGCTTTGACTCTTGAAAGGTTGTTTGAGTGCTCTTCAAAGAGTCTGTGGTAACCTCAAGCTCATAGGTGAGCTCATCAACCTCCTCTTCCTTTCCCCTTAGAGCATCATGATAAATACCATCAATCTTGAGAAGATGATCTCTATCAGATAACAACTGTAGTTAATTATTCTTCATGATCCCAACTGCATCTCTAAGTGCATGAAACTCAACAAGGGAAAGTCCACTATCAAGGTGCTCATATATACCTGGAGTCCAACAACAGTATGTCACTAACTGCTGTGCAACATCAAAGTGTTCTAAGGCCGAAGCAACCATGCCTTCGTTCACCTTCAATTGCCCTGCCAAATGATTAGAGCCCTCTGACAAATTGTGTCCACACAAATTTTCTGATTTGTACTCTACACTATGGTAAGAGGCTAAATCATCATCACTCATTGAGTGGTAAGCATCATCATGTGTGCTATCAGCGCTGCACACTTCCTCGACAAAGGTACTGCTGTTATGTACCTCACGGGATGGCTCCAATGACATAATAGAAGCGGCTGATTGGACATAATCATTGTACACTGCTGCCTCTAATGTAGATGCTGGGTCATCCAAAGAGCTATCCTGGGACCCGTCATTATCAAGTAAATTTTTTGATTTGTTCACATCTTCTAAGGTCTGATTTGCAAAATCAGACTTGTTGAGCCTTGGATCCGCATCACATAATTCATTTTTAACACTCAAATCTTGAGTGTCGACATTATGGAACTCCCCACATACATTATTCTCATTTGCACATTTCACATCCGGTTGTCTCCCAGGAGGATAACCAAACTCCCCATAAAGTAAACCTGCATCACAACCAAGCTGAGTGCCACGCTCTGACTCAAGTTCTGAATCTTTTTCTGGATCCCACACCTGGTTATTTTTACCAAGTGCAATGCTACAACCGAAAACAACTCTATCATCCAACTTGAAAGGTGGATTGTCATGTCATATCAACACCCATCTCAAGTAATGGGTTATCAGCAATCACCACAGATTTATTCTTGCAATTATATTCATGCAAAGGAAATGAATTGTTGTTATGACGAATACTAATATCAGAACCTTCATACCTATCATCAATGACTCCAAGGCTGTCCCAAATCACCTGTACCTCTTCCTTATCATCCTCAACAGTGAACTGTGAATCTAAATCAACAAGGCCATAGGGTCTTTGCTCAGGATCAGCTACATGCAATGTGAAATCAGATTTGTTTTCAAAATCAAGAACACCACTTATATCATCATTACTGAAAATATAAGTAGAGTTATCATTATCAGCTGATTTGAAGGCTTCTTCACAATTGTTTTCAATATGCCCATCACCTGAAGGCATATTAATGCTCTCAATTATCCCAACATTTGCATTTGTGTTATCAGCTTTAGTGGGAAGCTCAAAATGTGTATCTAAGGCTGCAGTTTTGTCACTTTTATTGCACACATCTTCACCCTTAGTAGCTGCATTAGTTTCCCCAATATCCAAGAAAGGCTTCAACCTTCCCTCACTTTGTTTGAACCCTCTTTCAACCAACTCATAGGCAGCTGTAGAGACGTCCTGTTCTTGCCTCAAAATAGTCATCAACATGGATATAAGCGGCTAGGGAATAGTAACATATCCATCAATGATTTCAACCATAATGGTTCTCATGTAGGAAAAAACATGTCCATGATCCTCACAGATCGATGCTATGAAATTCTAAAACAATTGAAGAATAAGATCATCACATTCTAAATCGATCAAAAGATAACAAGATCTGACTTTTGCCATCACTTTTAACATCTTCACTTTCCTACCAAAAGTAGGGCCTTTGTCATGAAGAAACCCATGAAAGCTCTCAACAATCAGCTGTAGAAACTCTCTCAAAATGTTATCTTCATAAGGTTCCTTAGGAGCTGTAATCCTTGTGATCTCACTAAGACAGCTGGTGACTAAAAGCTTTACCCTTTTACTATGATGTCTCATAAGCATTGGCTTAACCAAAGAATGCACCGCATGAGCCATAGCAAGTTGCATCAACTTAGAAGGTGGGTGTTCAACCTTGTAAAGACACAATTCTGTTTCCTCCAAAATGCTGCGTAGAACCCTTTTTGACTGAGGTAGGTGTTCAAGTTTCTTACCGGCATTGTATAGTTTCTTTTGTAATTCTTCTTCACTAAACCTGTCCATGACTTTGAACACTCATGCAAGTGTTGATCACCCACATGCAAGTCTAAGCTGTGTGTCTCATATTTTCATCATTCAGCTCAAAAACTCAACCAAAATTTGTCAATGAAAGCTCAAATGGAACTCTTGTATGAAGCACCTCCAAACCTCTCTTGATGGAATCTTTCATGCACAAAGAAAGGGACTAATGCAGGGGTTTTCGTCCCAACATAGCCATGAATAAACCCTAGAGCCAAGCTCCCAAAAACCCTCGAAGGGAAAATCTCAAAAGAGAGAAGAAAATAATAATCCAAGCCTATCTCAAATGAGACACTTTTCCGTCTTTTATAACTCTCCAAGAGGGGGTTTCACTTTTTGAGGGAAATATTCTTTTAATTTTACTTTTAATATTTCCCAATGTGAGCGCTCCATAAAATGGCTTAAGTGACTTTTTAATATTTTATTTTATGAGTCATTTAAGTAATAAAACCCAAAGTTCAATATTAAATAATAATATTAATTTACGGACTTTAAAACGGAGGCCCAAATGAATACGAAATTCGGTGATCTATAGCTCATCGGAAAGGTCTCGACGAGATGAATCCAACCCCACTCTGAAAATCCCAATCCGACGTCAAACTCGAACTTACTAAAAATAGTAACGGCCATAAGCAAATTGAGCCAACACAGAGGGTGCCAACTGGGTCCACAAACCATCTGATAACTTTGAGCTCAGTGCAGCGTCTAGGAGAGCCAACAGCTGACTGCCAAGTCACCAAGATAGCGCCAAACTGACACTTACTAAAAATAGCAGTGTTCCCTGAGGACCAAAGAGAGCAAACCCAGAAAGATTGTCGACATGTAAGCACTTACTATATATGGTAAGTACAGACAGGTTATCTGAAATCTCTCTGGAAAGTGTCAACTAGCTCCACTGGATCACCCGAACACCCTGGCGACATCGAAATACTCCTCTGATTATGCTGTCACCAACCCAGAGAGTTAGCTCCAACTGAACTACAAAAGAACTCGAAAATGGGGACATTACACATCATGAGGTCTACTCCAGGAATTTACGCTCAAGTCATCTCCTCTACTTCAATGTTCGGAGCAAGAATCCTACACGAGCATCACAAGAAAAGTTAGTCGAATGAGCAAGATTATCAAGAAAATCCACAAATTACATCCAAAAATGTAAGGAATGCAAAGACAACAACGAGTGAAGAACAAGGACAAGATTCCCAAATTCAACGTTTGAGGAGAAATAGTACCAGAAGTGAAAATTCAAGTTCGGAGACTCGTCCAAGAAAAGAAGATACAATTTGGGAAAATGCATCAAAAAATTGAAAATCCATAAATTTGCTCAAGAAATGCTCAGTTGGCGTTCATACATCATCAACCAATCATTTCTCGCCACGTTACTTGTCCATGTTCAATGTGCCTGCAACAAAGTCCAAGAAAAGAGGGTGCCCTATCTAGAAGATTCCCAGAGATTCCAACATGTCATGCTTATCACCTTGGGAAACATACTTTCATTGCCTTTAGGTTTTTATGTACACGGGTTGTGTCAACTTTTTCTTTTTACTAAAAATAGTTGGTTGTTGTAGCTAATTGCCGATGTGGCAAAATCTTGGTCATCGGTTGCTCAAATCGATCTCGGCCCTTCATTGTATTTTGAGGACTATAAAAAGGCCCATTCGCCTCATTTGTAATAATAGAGAGTTGCTATAGGAGAGAGTTGATGTAGGAGAGAGCAGAATAGCAAGCAGAGTTGTAGAGTAGAGGAAGCTCTTCGAAAGTTGTTGGAGAGAACTTGAAATTGTTGTAATCACTTCCAAGATTAATATATTTCTCATTGAAGCTTGGTGACAATTGTGTTGTTTTTGAATGTTGCATGGTTTCTTATTTCTCGAAGATGATTGAGATGTGTTTCCAAGTAGAAGTAGAATAATATTAGAAAGTTCATTGATATAGTGAATGCATTGTGATGATATTTGATGAATTCCTAGGTTCATACTTTTGATGGTTTGTCGCTGGCAAGTCATTGTGCAAAGTTAGCCTGAACCTCAACTTATTGCAATAGTTCAATTGTAGATGCTTGTTCAAGTTGCGCTAGCTGTGGGTACTTGAATGTGTATTTACAATATAAAAATCCTTAGTCATCCTTGGGAGATTGCACTTGTTCTACATAGTTGTTGAATTCATCATGGCGAAGTGGAGCTTGTTATAAGGAATTTGTCTATCTTGGCATCATTCATTGTCTCATTGTACTTAGAAGTAGAGTAGATTCTCTCTAAACCCTTGATCTCTTTGCATTTTCTTTGTAAACGTGGAACTAAGAGGTTTCTTTCCATGAAAAGGAGTAATAAGTCAAGTGAGTGAAGAAGTAAATCCAACGTAAGTGCCTTTGTGTTCATAGCAAATCACATCATACATATACTAAGTCTATATCCAACGTATTGTCAAGACCTGAAATCTGGAACCTTGGAGTCATCTCACTGGAGCACGTAGTTTAGCCTTTGAGTGTCTTTTTTCAAGAGAGGATAGAGTACTTAGTATTTTATTCTGCATGTTGCCTTGTGCGTAAAAAACACATCAACAGTTCGATTTCTTGGGGGAGCAAAAAGCAAACCACTGTTGTTCGCTCTTCCATAGAGAAAGAATATCGCACCGCAAGGGGGTTGTTTGTGAGGCGATATGGTTACATTGCATTTTGAAAGGTATAGGTGTTCCTGATACAAGTCCTACCATTTTGTTTTGCGACAATCAAAGTGTGTTGAAGCTTGTTTGCAATCCAGTCTTTCATGAGCATACCAAGCACATTGAGGTTCAGTGCCAATATATCCATGAGCATGTTTAGCAACACAATATTCACCTCCAGTTCTGTTCAACTCAAGAGCAGCGTGCCGACATATTTACAAAATCACTTGCAACAATGAGGTTCGAAGCTTTCCAGACTTTCATGCTTTCGTCTCTTGGGCATATGATGTAATAAGGGGGGGTGTTAAAACATTTGTAATGTTTATATGTTACATCATTTATATGCCAACTAATAACTATTTAATAGTTAGTGTTGGTGGGGTAAATGGTCGAGTATGCCCGGCTAAGTGGTTTGAATAACCACTTTATTTTGTATATAAATATGCTGCTCTTCATTAATAATATTGCTCATTGCTCGTCAATAAGCCCGTGGGTCCACCTACATAGGCACTTTTTATTTTAAAAATGTGTTATTTGACCTTTTTTGGGGCAGCCCATGGGTCCTGTAACGTCGTAAAATGTGTACACTATTTTACACCTGGTTTAGCTCCTAGATGGGCCTCAAATGTTTACCCTTGTTTATTAGGACCTATTTTAGTACCTTTTTGAGCATTAAGCGTGTAATACTTGATTCCGATGCACGGAACCCGGAAAAGAACTATAAGGCTAGGCTAAGAAGACTTTAAGTGCCCCTTTTCAGGAGTTAAGTGGCTAAACGACCAGGGCGCCCAAGCGCCCTGGGCCCTCCTTTAGCCCTCCCTGAAATTTGTGCCTTGTCAGCTTAGGCCCTTTAAACATTCCTAATGTCGGCCTTATGTGGTTTAATTCTCTGGAATTCGATGGGCACACATATAAAAGCAATTTAAGTCATTCATTTGTAGATCTCTAAGCTTTCTAACTCTCTCTAGCGAAATCTTGGCACTCTTGCATTATCTCTCCTCTCTACAGCTGTCTATTGTGGATTATTGCTATGGCACTAACATATTGCAGGTCTTGTGAAGATCTATTCGGCAACACCAACTTCTTGAGTCAAGTTGTGACGCCTTCTACAAGCATACAAGGGATTCCATGCTCATGGTGACTTCCTTCCGTTGTGCTTTGTGTTAGCATTCCATGCTACTTCGGATTTGCCTCTGCCCTCCTAAGGCATGCACTCTTTATCAATCATCTTTGGTATTGTGGAGGTGGAAACACCATTCACGAGGCAAGCTCCTAAATCGCATCCAACCATTTTTCTTCTTGCATGTGTGCAAGTTAGACGAACAAGTTTCAGAAGGTGACATCCGGGAAGAAGGATAAGCTTGCTGTTATAGACCTGACAAAGTTTGCAGTTTCCGGAAACCCTGATTTAGTACTAGGGCGCCCAAGCGCCCCTATCTTGGGCATTTTGACCTTTGGGAAAAGTTTCTAAATTGTCTGCTGATCTCTGCTGTCCATTTGGTTGCTGGGTTTCAGGTACTGATAGTCTATTTTACTCAGATCTTTGTTAACTAGGGTTACTTGTCTTAATCCTAGCCTAATTGATTGAATTTGGTTAATTGCTTCTCTATACAACAAAATGGCAGAATCCCTGTAGTTTGGCTCTCCTCTTTGGGTAGAAGCCAAGCTCGATTTGTGCCCCAATGTTTTGTAGAAGAGGGTTTGACCTAGTTTGATCCATTGAGCTAGTCTCTCTTTTCTACATTACAGGGCCACCTGGACCCACAGGGTGCTTGGGGTGAACCCCAAGTTGTCCCAACCCTAAATTGGGGACCCGAACCAGTATGAGACGAGTACCGGGTGGGGGGCGGGAGGAGGAGGGGTTGAAGAACCCGGTAACATAGATGAGATATGCATTGTATGCCAAAGAATGAAAATAGTAGTGTTCTTGGAAGATGTTTGTATATACTTTCGCATATTCTTTTGTTGTCTTCTCAAAGATTTTCCATGTTCAAAAATTTCAAATTTCATTTTTTATTGCCAAGATTGTTCTCTATGTTAATGGTTCCTGTTGTGACCTAATCACACATCGCTCCATTGCAAATGGGGACCCCCTCCAATTTCTTGCCTTAGGTTAGGTTGTATTTTTCAGAGCTCTGCTTCAATCCTGTTTTGAGCCAAGAAGGAGATTGTATCAACATTTGTCATAGCTATCACTTGCAACTAGGCTCCAACATTATGACATCATTTGGATTGAATCATGGCACGATTGAAATAAGGTAGAATTAGACCTTTCCTCAAGCACTAAGGATGATTGTTCTGAAAATTATTGTGTTTAAAATCATGAAGTTGTGGGGCATTGTCAAATGAAAAGTGGCTAAGTATTCAACCAGAGATCAAAATCCCCATCCAATTCGCCACTTGTTCAAGAGGTCTAATTCAAGTCTTATGACACCTTTCAGACAAGGATCCAAATTGCCATCTAATGCGCCATCATTAAGGGTGCTTTAACTTAAGTTTTTGGACCTTTTTTGACCGGAGGATGAAATGATGATCTAGTGCGCCAAGATGGGGGAGGTTTGTTTTGATTGAGTGCAAATTTTATGAGACTTTAGGAGAAGGATGAAATTGCCATCTGGTGCGCCACTATTGGAGTATGATTGAAACTTAAGTTTTTGGCATTTTTCAACCGAAGTTCAAAATCCTCATCCAATGCGCCCTTATCAAGGAGAGACGATGATGATTTTTAGAACACATTTCAAGCAAAGATTAAAATCAAGAACCAATGTGCCAAAGGAGGAGGTAGTCTTATTTTAAAAATTCAAAGAGATCATCCAACTGGAGGGCAAAAACCTTGATCTAATGTGCCAATTTCAGGAGAAGATCAAATTCCTCATCCAGTGCGCCAAGACGTGAAGTAATCACATTTCAATTTTCATGAGGTTTTAAGGGAGGATCAAAATTGTTAACCAATGCGCCCTCATCAAGGAGTGAAAAATAGTGATTTAAAAGTAAAATTTTAAGAGAAGAATGAAAACTTCATCTAATGCGCCCATAGATGGAGGGATGAAGTATCTTGTTTCAAGTTTTAAGTGATCATTAAACTGAGCATCAAAATCTTCAACCAAGGCGCCACCTTAGTATGAGGTTGAAGTAAAGTTTTAAGTGAAATTCTAAGCGGAGATTGGAATCTTGATCCATTGCGCCAAAAGATAAGGAGGGTTTATTATAACTTGTAGAGGCGTGGTTGTAAACAAAGAATAAAATTGTCATCCAATGCGCCATTATTGGTAAAGATTGATTGAATTTTAGGAAGACATTCAATTCCTCATCCTATGCGCCACCTTGGTGTGATGTTTCAGTCCAAGTTTCATGATATCTTTTAACCAAAGAATAAAATCCCCATCTAATGCGCCCAATTGGAATCAATGTGCCCCATTTAAAGTCTAGATTTAAACCTTACCCAATTTGCATCGAATTTCGTGCCACCTCTAGCATAAAAAGGAATAAATTAAATGTTTTCATTGGAGGAGGATCAGGTCGGCCTAGGAGGAAAATTCCAGATTCTAAGCGAATTGTATATAAATGAGCTCTTGAATTTCATTTTATCCAACACCAAGCAGCAAGGTGCAGTCTGATTTTTATCAAGTTGATTCTGATTTTGACTAAAGTTGAAAGGTTTTCATCAAAAGCAATCAATTTGTAAGTCTGATCTGAAGGTAATGTTCTGATTTTCTTTTTATTTTCCAGCAGACTTATTGATTTCAAGAAAAAATTGGGCAAGTATGGATGAACTTTTGCAAGGAAGATAGTAAAACTATAATGATAAAAGCCATAGTTTCCTTATAAGATTCCATTTTAAGTTCTTAAAAAATCAGATTTTGATAGATGTAGAAGGCTGAAAGGATTTGTTTGATCATTTGTTATTCGAAGTTACCTATTCATGTCTATATTTTGTAGGATCATGGCAATGACATCTAAGAAAAGACAAACAAGGATTCGCATGGATGCCAAAGGAAGAGTTCCGGAGACCAAGCTTGTTTCATGATGCACAAATGTTGGTGACACATGGGCAACAACAGTTTGGACGACATCAAGAGTGTACTTCAAGAGCCTACATGGAGTAATCTTGCAAGAGTCATCGCGAAGAGTGGAGTCATTGAAGCTGCTTGCTCTCCACCAGTTCTACCATGTCAATAGTTGATTATAGAATGTGTTAAGAGATATGACAAGAACAGTAGACAAATAGTGGCTAAGGATGGAACAATATTAGCATACTTACAAAGGGAATCCGTTGAAGATACATTCAACATCCTAACCAAGGACAAGATGATTGACATTTCCTTACGCAAGGGTCAACAGGAGTATGATGCTGATTTTAAAAAGAGATTGCAAGAGATGAAGAAGGAATGGATGGTGAATCCATCAATGAAGATCAATACTAACAATCCTCCACAGTTTCATAAATTAGATTTTCATCCTGAGATTGGATACTTGATTATGTTCCTTAACAGGGTAACAGGTATGCCTCAATCACCAACATTTCAGTTGTGGATGTATTCCTTCATCAAATTAGTTCTCAAAGGAAAGATAATTGATTGGGCTAGACTCATTAGTCAAAGCCTGCATGAGCAACTCACTAATTTCTCACGTACTAAGTCATTCCACATGAGCTCTTACATAGTATATCTTCTAGCAAGGAATGAAGTTTATTCAGGTTTGACTAAGAAAGGAGAGGTTGGAACTGAGCCGGATAAGTACATGTCACATCAATGTTACCCTCAGTTGCACCTCAAGAACATCAATCACTATATGAGATTCAACGATGCATTTGCCATGTTCATATTGAAAAGGTTGCGAGGAGAACTTCACAAGAGATTGTCAAATGCAGCAAGGGAATTCATTGGGACATATGGATATTGGTATACACAGCATGAGAGATATACATACATAAGGATCCAAGGTTGCACATCCTATCCATACAGGTTACCGAGATATCCAACTAATAGGATAGTGATGTTAGAGGTTTCAAGGCAACTCCTAGAACTCATCAGGATGCAGAAATTAAAGAAGGGAGGAATTCCGTTTCCACTAGTCCTTGGAGAAAGCCTTGAGTGTCCATTGGCAGCAGCTGAATATTCCGAGACGGAGCTTCAAGTATATCATCTACAAACCCATGGTTTAGAAGGCTTAATTTTGATCCCTTTAAAGTTTGTTGGAAGTACAATCGGGAATATAAACATGTCATGCAATTAGAAGATCATTGGGCAAATGCAAAGGATGAAGATGATCTTAGGACATTCAAGTGTTCAAGACTCACGTGGGATTTGGTAAGAGCATCAAAGGTACTCTGAATTCTGGATCAGTTCAAAGAAGATGACACTCTACTAATAGATGAATTGGAGAAAATTAAAGATTTACCATATACAGTTGATGGGTCAAAGAAAGACACAGCTGAGGAAGAATTGATTAGGCCAATCCTAGCTATGACAGAGGCATGTGCAAATCAATTGCTACAAGAAATGAATGATGAAGGACAGATGCTTACATATAAGAAGATGGATGAAGAAGAACCAGAACACCATAGTGCACATGATGTGGGCTCACATAGTGGACTTGAGCATAGTGTAAGTGACAAGGGTGATAATCAAGCTAGACAAAGGAAAAGACCCAGTTAGGAGCAAGGAGAGTCGAGTCAGAGCGAAAAAGAAGAACAGTAGAACTACTTCATCAAGTTTACAAGAAGGTACTTTGAATGCTAATGTTCCAGTACAGGGAGTTGAAGTGGTAGAAGAGAATATATCGGCTCCATCCGAAGAGATTCACTCAAGCCCAACTGTTGAGATAGAAGATGATGATGCTGGTGATCTAGAAATGGAAGTACAAGGAATTTCTGATGAAAATGCAGTGCCTACACAATATAAGCAAGCACAGAGGCAACAGAATCTTTCCACATTTCCACCCTGGTTGAGAGAAAGAATCAAAGAGGGCATAGTCATAGAAGCATATCAACCTGCTTTGGTAGAAGAGTTGCTCATGGATGTACAAAAGGATGATCAAAAGAAGAAAGCAACTACCTTCTCAAAAATCACTCAGGATACTTCTAGAAATAGGAAAGTACATGTAGCTGTTCCTAGAGTTGAGAAGAATTTGGAAGATATGGCACCTGATGATTGTAATATGACTACTATTGATATGGGGCCGATTACAGGAGAACAAGTAGAAGAAGAACTTCAAGAATCAGTCAACAATGCTAGGGTGATGTTGAGACAAGAAAGAGAAGCTAAGCAAAAGATGGAGCAAGACTTCAATACATTAAGGCAATACATTCAGCAAGTCATGCGACCCATCCGACAGAAGGAAGCAGCTTCAGTACCTCCATCCATTCTTCCACAAGAAACAGTAGTACAAGTTGAGGATATGAGAGCATCTTCTCATCTACTGAAAGGTTGGATAGAGAAGACAGAGGAGAAGGCATACACCTATCTTGAGGAAATTATACAAGTTTATGACAGAATCATTAGTCTCAAGGATAGAGTTCAATCTATATTGAAAATATGTGCTGAGTTCAAACCCATCAAGGAACAGTACATGCCACACCTCACGGACTTGATGGAAGCTTCAATAGAAGATCTAGTTCAGGACAAAGTGATTGATCAAGATACTTCACATGACTTCATTACTTGGTACTTCTCCTTTCACAACAAGGGACAGCTAGTTGAAAAGATTGAAGTGGATATGTTTAGAGTAAGAAGTGTTCTTCTAAGGACCCAAAATCATGTGCACACTTCACTGACAACAATATGCAATCCATATGGAGAATTCACTATTGAGAACATGAAACAGCAAGTCAAGGCATTCTACTTTCAGAAGGATAGTGTTGATGAAGAACAACTTGATAGCATATTCACACTTGCCTTCAATCTTGGAGCAAACAAGTCTTGGATATCTGACTGGGAGAAGACATTTGGCATCTATGAGTTAGATGTGACGACTGCAGAAGGATCCATTAATGCTGCGACAAGTGTACCTATGAGAGATGTTGCTCAAGGATTCATTGCACTTCACAGCAGCACTAGGGGCGCCTCACATGAGGATTCTTCATAATCTATGATGTGCCATCCTTATCTTCTTGGGAAATGTGCCTTTGTTCCCTCTTTCATATACTAAAAATAGCAATTAGTTGTAACCACCTGTTGAGGTGGCACAATCTGGTCCATTGGCTTTGCCAATCGATCTTAGCCATTCATGTATTTTTGAAGCCTATATAAGGGCTCCTTTTGCTCTCATTTGTAAGTTCTGAGACTTTGGAAAAATTGTTGCAAGAAGTCTTCGAGACAATACAAGACTAATTGTTTGGTGATATTGTCTATGTTTCAAAGTGTTGCATGGTTTCCATTTCTTCAAGCGAATATTAAGTTAGAATAAGTTTTCCTTTTAAGTGTTATTTTAGTTGATGGGAGTAATCATTATTGTTTCGTGGTGGAATCTATATGTTCATACCATTTGTGATTTGTGGCTTACAAGTTGCAGTGTATGGTTAGTCTGAACAAAGTGAACTTAACTTCGATTGTTTGTGTTTGTTGAACTTTCATGAACACGAGTGATTTGAACATCTTGTATTACCTTAGAAGATTGCATCAACCTTGTGTAGTTGTTTAACTTGGCAAAGCAGAGTTGGTTGATTTCACCTGATCAGTAATTGTTTCTTGCATCTAGGATTAGAATAGTTTCCTAAACCTTATATCTTTTGCACTATTTTTTTTAGAAATTAGAATCAAGAACATCATCGCTATATCATACGTTGAAAGTTTTGGTACTTAGAAATTCCAAGTATTCGCCTCTCGCAAGTGAAACAAGAAGTTGTCTGAACAATTGTGTAAGTCCCTTTGTGATAACCAGCAAAATCACATCAAAGTCACTGAGTTTATCCATCGCGAATCATAAGTAAGGAACCTTGAAGTTACTTCTTTAGATCACATAGCTTAGCCTTTGAAGAACTCTACTCAAGAGAGAGTGGGATACTCAGTGTTTTACTCTATTGTTGAGTTGTCTAAAAACAATCATCAACAATTCCATGTTTTATTTTTACTTCTGATTGCTGTTTATAGCAGCATGGTTACCAAGTTTAGAAATCCAGATTGGAACATGAGGGAATCCAAAAATATATGGAATTTGGAATTTTTTTAGAAATTCAACTTGAAAAATAGTATATATGTGTATATGTACATACATGTGCATATATATATATATAGGGTACAAGTTTGGGGTTTGCTACACTTGATTAAATGCTATGCAACACTTGATAAACACCGACATTCACAATCAGAAGCTTAGCTCTACAGAGGCATTTGGCTAGGGAAACAACCACACACAAAAAAAGCCGAACCCCTAGCCATAATTATTTAATTTTGAGACGTTATCTCAGGTTAGCAAGTTAATAAACTTTTGATGATGTATTAATTTTTTAGTAGATTACTTACAACTGGAACTTAAGACCTCTTATTAAATGTTAGGCTTCTCTATTGACCCAATGCTACTTTCAAATTTATAGGACATTCTAAATAAATTGCAATTGGTGTAACCGTTCTATATTTATGTGAGGTTTCACCTGGGAAATTGTCTCACATCGGATTCTTTTTGCCAGGAAATTGTCTAACTGTCATTTGAAAATTTCTCATGTCACCAAACAAAATAATGGTGCCGAAAAAATACAAGCGAGCAAAATAATCCATTGCAGATCGATATTTTTTAATCCGTCATATAGTACTTAGTGGAGTAACGAGTTAAACCCAGAGCATGAGCAATGAGAGATGAGAATTGGGGAAATCACAAAGTTGAATCCAATTTGATTTTCTTAGCTGTTGTAAATCTATAGGTATGAGCGTATTTAATTTCATCATTGAACAAAATCATATGAAATCATTGTTCCATATAGCTGTCTATGACAATCTGCCGACTCTGCCATCGCCCAAAGTTCAAACTATTATAAATTAAATAGTACCTTAAGACATCTGTTTCTCATCATTATTTATATAATCTAGAAAATAAAAATAAACCTATAAAAATAATATTTTATGCACAAAAAATGAAATTTTAATGCACCGTATTTTAAATATTACTTTATATACAAAAATTGATAAATAAAAATAATATATCTTCTAATGCACTAATCAATTGTACTCTCTAACATATTAGCTTACATATAGTTTTGTATCGGTGTAACCATTGCACTTCCTTTTGGTGCAAGTGCTAGTTATTATATATGTCAGAAGAGTGCCGAGATTGAATCAAGATATAACAAATGAAATCATAACGATCCTCAAAAATATAATATAATGCGACCCATATATTATTGTTCAGACTGAATGCTCAGACGAAACCATACGGTCATAGACAAAAGTGTAGACAGAAGGGCACACCAGCAAACAACAAATATCAGTAGTGTCAATCATAAGAAATCACGAGCTGGGGTTTTGGGGTACAGTTGAGGCCAGAAACCCCCGAATCGAAGGTTGCGGACATCAGTAAATCGAAGGTTGCAGAAATTAAGTTTTGACATTTTTTTTTGACAGTTTCTCGTGGGTACTTGCAGGTCCTCTCGGGATGCATGGCCTGGGTGAACCCCAAGCAGTCCTGGTCCAAATTGGGACCTGAATTGGTCTCAGACGGGTATAGGGGCAGATTCTGCCAAACCTGGTAACATCAAATAGGGGTAATGGAACGACTAATTGCAATGGTGGAAGACATAGCTATGCCAAAGAAAGAGTTTACAAAAGAGTCAGAAATCAGAAGAGTGTCCAGTGCAATTCAAGAGCCTCAGAGATTAAAGAGTAAATTGAACATGCTTTCATGAAACAGGCCATTCAAATCAATGATTGAGGAAAATCTTTAAGCTCGTGGACTAATGGTGGACAGTAGTACACTTCAACCCAGAATTCAGGTATCAATCCTTCCACTGAACTAAATTTGACTGAGGTTATGTGTGGCACCCTAGTCATGAAGCCTATGGTTAGCCATAAGCTCTGCCCTCGCCCGTCTTACTCCAAACCTCAACAAGTATTCTCCTTTTCTGAAATATATGAGATGAATGCCAGAGCAAGAGCTGCTTTCAATGCTTCTTTTAATAGGTTTTGTATTTCTCATGGTTAACTGAATACTCCCACTAGCGGTTATGCTGCCTTCCCAATTCTTGGGCTTTTTCCTAGTGCTTCCTCTCAGCCCGACTTCTTTCTTTGGAATACTTATCCCAGTCAAGAGAAACACAAAATATCCTAACTACCCTTCTGGAGATCAAAGCAATCAAGCCTTAATGACTCTGCAGGCAATCCAAAATATGATGACAATCCTGTTTTGGCCATCTCTGAAATTGCTTCCATCCTCAAGAACATTCAGAAAGATATTTAGGAAAAAGGATTGCATAACTGTTACATTGAAGGCTGTCTCACTTGACTCCTCCATGTTGTCCAGAAGCAACATGAAAGAATTGGCTCTATGACAACTATATTGAGACATGAGCATGGTCATGATCAACATGAGCACAAGCTGGAGGCTATTAACAATCTGTTACTATCTGAGAATGCAAAGAGACAGATTACTGATTTCATCCAGGAGCAGGCTGAGCATGACACTGATCGCAAAAGACAGGTCTCTCAGGCTGAAAGTTCTGCTGCTACTATCAAAGGATCAGCTTGGAGGGCCTCTCTCTATTCCACTCATGCTAATGATGTCAATCCAACACGGCCACTTCAAAGTGTTAATGAGGAAAGTACCCCTGCTCACCCAGTTCATGGAATACCTCACAAGTCTGCTTAATGTTTACTGAAAATAGTACCAAAATTTTGTACCAGCACTGTTGTTTGGCATATGAGATCTAAAAATTCAGGCTAAGGCGGCTGTGAATATCTATCTTTTTGTACATAGTTCTGTCTTTCAGCTTGTTACCGAATCTAAATAAACATATTAGAAACTCTAGATATCCTCAATGATCAATACTACTTAGTTATCATACCCCAAGCACGAAGCTACCAAAGCTGAAAGCTCTTCTGCTGCAACCATGACGGGTCACTTTTAGTTTTGAGCAACCAATGCATTGGCTCCACCTTCATGCTGTTCCTGCTTGGCCACATTATGAAACCCATGAAGAAAGTCACTCCTCCTTGCAAACTCAGTGTATCTCATCTAATGCAGATTAATGCTCTCTGCTTTTAGGTTTTTGATTCATATTTGAACTCTGGGTGTGAGCTTGGCTACTGTATTACATTTATGATTTTGCCTTTTCAAAGTTCATTTTATGGCATCTTGAGCATCTGCTGACTCTAATTCCAGTGAAGCTCACTAGAATGAAGGAAACCTATGTCACTGATTATATTATCCAATGGTTCTGGTCTAATTCTGCTAATTGCAGTGATGATAGAAAGCCATACCATCATAATTTGTGCTTTTGTACTTAATTCTTTTGTTGTTGTTGGCTGCAATAGACAAACATATAATGCTGCAGCTCATACACTCATAGATCAGATGACTTCTTGACGAATGCCTATCTTTTTGATACCTAATTTTATGTTCAATACAATTTTTAACCTTTTTTCAAAAAACAAATGATCAATAGTAGGTTTGATAAAGTGTAGTCTTAACGAGCCTAACTGGATGTTGAAGACTATATCTTACAGAAATGACCCCTTGAATAATTTGTAATAATTGGTTGCATCCTCTTGCATGTGACCCCCTATTCATATATAAATTCATTTCTGTATTTTGATTTTCATATCTTGTATTTATATATTTTATTATTTATGTATCTAATTACGCCGAAGGTGTTCCTTTTGTGAGAGAGATAGCTGACTTTTGAAATCAACGGTTGACGTCTCCCGAAACGCGTGCAAGACGATTGAACGACTATTGGCCGTTCAATTTCGTCGTCGCTGTTTTTTTTGGTTTGCTGGATTGTTTTTCCCATTCGTTTCCTGAGATATGATGTCCCATTGAGAGCTCGAGAAAAATCCTTTATTACTTGCATGTTTCCCGTGAATGTCGTACTTAACACAGAGCATTCATTAAATTCTTTTTAGCTCTTGATGGGTGCAGAAGCCAAGAAGATTTGTTTGTCTTTTTCTCGTCTTTCGCGCCGTCGGATCTGTCACAGTTTCCCGTCTTTTTTCTCACACCGGAAAAGTTTCTAAACTCGCCATTCAGTTTGCCGTCGGGAAAGAAAATGATTTAAACCCGTCGTTCAACTGTGTACCATCAGACAAAGCTGTACAGTGGCAAATGGGATGTATTAAATCAACGGTCCCTGCATTCATTACGCCGAAGATCAACGGTCTACATTGCATAAGACGCGTGCAAGACGATTCAAACATCGTCATCCGTTCGATTTACCGTTGCCGCTTTTTAGCTATTTTTGCAGCACTTTTTTCCTTCACTGGTTTCTTTAAATTCCCTCGTTTCTTATCAGAAATTTGATGTCAGTTCTAAGCTCGAGAGTAATGGGTAGAAGTTTGAACACGCAAGTTTCCCCACGCACAGCGGCCTGCGTTGATTATTCCATCCCGATGCGGCTATCCAGCAAATTATTTGCACCCATGAATAGCCGCTGCCATGCATAACCGCTGTCCGTAAAAACACAATATTTATCTTAAATCTTATTTAGTTTTGTTTACACAATCTTATCTTAAATCTTAAAATTTATTTATCTTCATTAATGGATTGTTTTTGGACATTTTTTTATTAACCTTCACATTTCTTTGATAAATGCATAAGACTTTTATTATAAGACTCAATTCTTAAATCTTATTTAGTTTTGTCCGTCACTGAATTCGCCAATCACTAATGGATAAAAATTCCTCTTTAAGATGATGAAGCTGCTTTATTGAAAACCAAAATTAAAAAATATTTGCAAATTGATACTTTATAAGTTTGCATATGGTAGGTAAGGTTTTACACAATCCGTAAAAAACACTTTATTGTGTTTTTACGGGCAGTGGTTATGCATGGCATGGCAGTGGCTATTCATGGGTGCAAATCATTTGCTGGATAGCCACTGCCCCCGATGCATATATGTATTCAAAAAATTGTATTTAGTATGTCGAAGCTCAAAACTTAGAAATGATAATTATTTTTTGAGGCCCCTCCCAACCATCACTCTAAAATTGGATTTAAAGTAGTTAAATTCAAGTTGGAATTTCATATCATAATTAATACTATTATCATGAGAATTAGGTGATATTTATTGAAGTTAAACTTTTGTAAAATGCAACCTAGACAACATTCAATAATATCTGAGTAACACAACAATTATATAATTATTATAAAGATTTTATTATATAAAATAAAAATATAATTGGTTAATAAATTATATAAATATTAGATTTATAATACATTTAATATAAATATACTACTCTATAATATAATATTATATTGTTAATATATTTAAAAATTTAATATAATAATATACAATAGTTTTCTCTTTATATAATAGATTTATAATTAAATAATAAATAGATATAAATATTAAATATCTGATATATTTATTATAAATAGATATAGTTGTATATTTTATAATAAATAATAAGAGTGAGGGACAAAGAGAGACAAAGTGAGAGAAAGAGGAGATAGAGAGGGGAGAAAGAGCTAGAGAGAATTGACAAAGACTGGGAAAATAGAGAATGAGAGAAGACTTAGAGAAAGGGAAGTTTTTAGGTTTAGATGTTGAAATTGAAAGGGGGCTTTCTATAATAGACATCGGATTTCCACAGTCCATAATGAAATGCAGATTAATGCTTCAGGATTTAACTGTGTGCGAGTTTTTTCCTCAACATTTCGGATCATACTCCATGATCCATCATCAGGGGAATAAAGAGCAAGAGAAGAGAAAGGGGGCTTTCTCTTAGGTACCACACATTAAATGGGAATACACTTTGTTTTTTAATATTAGAGACTAGCTTTCAATTTTGATGGTCAATTTTGTCTTATAAATAATTGTTTTGTTTTTATTTTATATGTAACTGAAGAAATATTAAACCTTAAATATAAATATAATTATATGACTATTAAATTATTTTTTTAGTATAAAGATTTAGTAGAAGATTAAGTTTAAAATTGCACACAAATAGTGTATATGCATTTTAATTTTTCTGATATGAATCTACACCTTACAATGTTAAGTTATTTGAGCCCCTTTAGATCTTGACATTAAGTTTATATAATAAAATTGTTATTTAATGTGTTTTGCTTATTTAAGGATAAGCATTTGACTAGGAGAATGTTGTCTTTCAAGTGCACCCTATGTTGTGATCAATATGGATAGTTTATGTTCATGCTAAAATTACTTTTAAATTGGATTTATTTATTTGGTTGCAAACTTTTAACTAGGAGCATGTGCTCTTCAAGTGTTATTAGTGTCGTCACTATACATACTTTTTGGAAAGTGTTTGTTTGTGGTTCTAATATTGTAGTATTTGTAATGTCTTTGACAAATGTCTCCCTAGATTCTAAAGTGATATATGATGGTGTCAATAGGAGAAGACAAAGAAGCCAAACAACCCTAGAAATTTTGAATTGACATGCAATAAGAAAGCACGTGGTAGGAGAAGAACGTCGGGAATGGCAATGGAATATGAAATCACGTGGTAAGAAAAGAATGTTGGGCCATAGTGTGTCAAATATTTTTAAACAAATCTCGTGTCGACTCTCAGAGATGGTCATGATAGTCGGGTTTTAGTTGACTTTGGTGGCTTTAACTTTTTCTTAATTTGGTAGAGGCACACCAAGTAAAAGGGTCGGTGGGAATGCTATTTTAAATTTGTATGGATTGCTTGGAGGGAATTACTAGTTTTTTTGCCTTATATTACACCTAGCTATGGTACTTTATCCCTTCCCCGATATATCTTTATTTTTATAAAGATAAAATTTGAGACTCTTCCTTAGAGATAATTGCATGGGTCAAGTGGATGTGAGGGTAAGTTATTATGTCTCCCGTTCAAGTTTTTTAGTTTTTATATAATTTTTAGAAAAAATCAAACCCTAATGAGATCTAAATAATAAAATACAATACTACTTTAGATTTAAAAATTTGATAAATTAAACCACTCTCAGAGTCACTTTAAAACATTATAAATGAGTTAGTTATAATTATTTGCTTATTCTTAATACATAACAATTTTAATATGACATTAATAAATTATAATTTATATTTTACTAAATTAAGTTGATAAGAAGGTTTAGGGATGACTTTTCACAATTTATCTCACAAAAATTCTTAAAGGCATTTGATGCACACCATTGAACACACAAATACTTACAATGTTTACGCTCTTAAAAGAGTCAAAAGCTCACTACAAAGACAATTTCAAAAATTAAGATTAAATAATAGTCATAATCAAATTATAATATCATAATACAAAGTTATAATGACATGATTTTAAATATGATTAATTCAATTAGAGGTTTTGATGTGATAATAGGTGGAAGCCCCTATAATAGTATAACAAGCAACATTAGGAACACAGGGGATGGACTAGAGGGGAACATGTCTTTCTTTTGTCAAATTTTACACATCTTTCACCTCAATTAATTTACCCTTTTTATGTGTTTTCTCCACCCAACTTTTGAGGATAAGCTTGTTTTCTTTACAAATTTTTGCAAATACAACATAATTGAGTGGTATACCCAAATGATGCAAAGTAACTTCTGCACCCCTAATTCTAGAGAAATATGGTATTCTATAATGAACAAATCAAAGTGATACATTTTTATTCTTCTTCCATTTTTACATCTATGGAAGCCAATTAACTCACTACTAGAGGAAAAGTATTTAAATGTTTGGTTTCATACAATGCTTATTCCTCAATTAGGAGCAATGGATAGTAATTTAAAATTTGTTGATCTAAAACACATGTAATCTTAATTAAAAATAGAATAAGTGAAATAAATAGTGAAGCTAAGATGACATATATGCTTAGGAAAACCCTTTTGAGTAAGACACCCACGACCAAAAGTAAACCTTATTATATTAGTGAAACATGTCATTTGTTTAAGGACCTGATAATTCACCTTTAAGACCTCTTTAGTGTACCCATTGCACATTGAAGTGTAGTTATCTCTAACAATAGCAACATCCCATCTCCAAGCTTCATTCATTCATACATGGCATGATCTCGATACAATTGGAAACAATGCCACTTAGGCTAAAAATGGACATTTGCAACAACTAACTTGAAAGTCAAACAAATGGAAAGAATACTTAACATCAATTCTATTACACAACAGAACACTTCTTGCCACTATGTCTATGCAGTTAAGCTAGTGTTGTCTCCTTCATGCATCTTTAAAGAATATAAATTTCTTTTCAAAAATAACATATTTACAAGACACTTAGTTTGATATAATGCAATAATTTTATCTCGTAAACTCTTCACAAAGTTTTTAACTAAAACATTCATGAGAATTGAATTACAAAGACACAACCTAATAGTAAATATTAAAATAATTATTTATACAAAGGTTATGCATGTAGCCATGTTTTCTACTTGAAACTAAAAAGTGATTTTGATCCATGACTTATAGTTACCCTTTGGCATACTATACACATATTCAAAGTAGAAGTATGGTGGGCCTTTCTCAAACTCTTTAAACTTCCACTACCGACCCACAAGGTGATCTGGAACTCCAACTCCAACCAATCCTTTAACATGTTGTGGTAAATAAAAATTTATATCTTTGTTTTCTATAGACAAACATTTGGAAGACATACTTTATTTGACCTTTATCTTTTGAAATTATTTCTTATGATGAGTTTCATAGTAATTGTTTTCTAAATCTAAGTGCTTTATTTTATGAAATTTGATTTTTTGCAAACCTCTAGGCTTTCATTCAATCCCCGCAAAAGGAAACCATGGTTAGCATGGCTAATTAAACTAATAATGTTAGGATTGTAATTAACAGCATCCAAGCCTACAATTAGTCCAATGCTAAGTGTGCAAACAAATTTGCTCCATATACTCAAAATAATGTCCATACAAGCCTACAATTGGCAACATCCATACTTGTAATTAGTCCCATGCTAATTATGCAAACAAATTTTCTACACAAAATCAAAATAATAATACTTTCCATAATTTTCAATACTTGTTTTTGGTAGCCTCTTTAATTTGGGTAGGAACTGGGATATGAAAAATAAGGAATTTATAATCTATTAAAGTCTAGATTAATACAAAATGAAGGTTTCATTATTCTACCAAGTTACGTTTGAATGCATTGCAAGCCTTACAAAATAGAGGAATGCTTCCCCTCTACCCCATCACTTGTGTTCTTGTTGTTGCTTGTTAGAATATTATAGGGGTTTCCACCTATTATCACATCAAAACCTCAAATTAAATTAATTGTTTCATCAAGTATTTCTTAAAATTCCACCACCAACCTCATTAAATACATTTCGACTATGTATTTTTTGTCAAAATGTACTCAACATCCACTTCAATAGTCACCCATACACCAATAGTTATTGTATCCATCCATACACCAATACTAATAGTTATTATGGTGTTGTGTAGTAAGGGTATGAATCAATTTACCCTTTTGATGTTTTTTTTCTACCCAAATTTTGAGGATAAGCTTGTTTTCTTTACAAAATTTTTGTAGATACAACGTAATTGAGTGGTATGCCCAAATGATGCAAAGCAACTTCTGCACCCCCAATTTTAGCGAACAAAGAAAGGATATTGATCCCCTTTAGATAGATAGGCTTCAAAATAGAAAGACGGTATCCTTTAATTGACTCACTACTAGATGAAAATCATTTAAATGTATCCAAATTACAAATTACATTGATATCCGACTTGTCCCATTCATCTTGATCCATTGTTTATGGTAGAAAATTTAGTGCAACAATTACTATGATCCACTGATCTATCTCCACTAAAAGATCTTCAACCTTCAATTTCTAGAACTCAAAGTTTTACCTATTGAACTTCTCGATCTCAATTGTCAAAGTGTTGGTGATGACTTCTAATTTTCAAATATTATTTTAATTTCACATGAATTATCCTAGAAGTCCAACAAATTGAAAGAACACTTAACACCTTCTATTGTTTAAGTCTCCCCTCGTTTCACCACCACCCCAATAGTAGATGATCAATGTTTTCAAGCATTCTTTTGGAGTGAACTGTTGCTATACCAGCCATTCATAAACATATTGTTTATCAATGTTTATGAATGGCTGGTATAGCAACAGTTCACTCCAAATCATGACTCATCTATATTTCTATATTGGTATACCAGCCATTCATATAGACATTAATGATGAAAATATTTAGGACCATTGTCGGTGTTGGCCTCCTACAATGTTTTAACAACTAAGCCCATAAAACTGTGATTCAGAGATTGGACATCTAACCTGAATAGCTGTCTTAATCACTATGAAGGTGCATTTAACTTATCAACCCTGGGATGTAAACTTGAAATGGGTCAGTACAGTATGTGCACTAGGAATCCCAAAGTAGCCACATTCATTCTACAGCTAAGAATGACATACTGCTGAAAGTAAATTGCTTGGAAAGAAATAACATAAATGTTGAACATCAACCAACAACTATAATAAGTTGAAGTGCATGACAAAAAATGAAAATCTGGGCAAACAAATAGGAAACTACTCTGTCTGCTTTGGCTGCAGGAACAGACACAGAATGAAATTCTAGTGGCTGTAGGAACAAATGATGCTAGATTTTAACTAACTACTTAACAGAAAATAACAACTAAACTAAAGGATGGAATGCTCACCAAGTGGGCCCCCTTGGATGAGTATCCCTTAAGACAAATGTAAACTTAGAGATGCGGACTTATAACTTCATTTTATTCATTGGAAAACATGAGTACAAATGAGCACCGTAGCTGTATTACTGAAAAACTTAATAATGCAAGTACAACCTCAGATTAATCAACCCCTCAGAAGGAGCATCTGAGTCTTATTTATAGAAAGAAAAACTACAAAACCAACTACCTAACAAGGCGGTCAACTCCAACAAAGTAGGAGGATGTCACTTTAGGGAAAACATAGAAAGTGGAGAGGAGGTTATGCATGCGTGGAATTTGGTCAAGCATGTTCGCCTTGACATAGATCTAGCACAACAGTAACTCCTACATTCGCTCAACAAGCAATTAAGACCAGTTACAAGGCAGTTATCTTCCCTCCATTTGACATTTGAACGACCACCTTATTTGACTTTGATGGCAAGAAACCAACTAACAGAATCTTCTTCGACTTTATAGGCTGCTATCTGCATAACAATACTAGTACACACAATAATTGCATATCTATAACTATCTTAGAGTAACATTCATTAACCACATGTAAAATTAACAGAGATAGTTCATATAGCATGTCAATGTCATTAAAGATTATAGGAAATAGCCTATGCCCAATATCTTATGGTTTTGAGGAAATGTCATGAAAAGATCAAGATCTAGGTACCAAAGTCCATGATAACTATAGCAAATAGATAATAAATTCTAACAAAATTGAGTCATAAACTAGACTCATCAGTCGGCATATAGAAGAAGAGTAAGAGAGTAAGAAAATATCTAGGATGAAAATTGCATGCTCTCTTCTCAATAAATTTCAATATTTAATGTGAAATTATAAGCAAACCACTAATTATTTTTATCGAAATGAGTTTCATTGGTCCAAAATTGTTGGAGTACATTGACATCAGGTTGTCTGAAGCATTCCCTAACCATAATCAAATCCCTTTTGGAGCCTCTTCAATCATCCTCTTCTGTAACCTTTGTAAACTCGCCTAGTCAAAGACATTCCCATGTATGCTACAACATCATATGGGGGAACAGTCTAGCAGAGCTTCTCCATAGTAGTAGTTAAATCGAGCAATATATTCTAACAAATTGATCTAGACCCAACACAAGTTGCTTTCCGCGCTCTTCTCTCACATATAAGAAATGCAGAGCCAACAATTATAGATTGGAAGGTTACAATGTCATGTTCAAGTTCTTCACTTACCTTAATTGAGCAATCATCTTTTTTATCCACTGAACATTTATTTTAAACAAATTAGTTAGTATCATATTAAACATATGCTCCAATCTTTGGCAGTGCTAATTGCCAAGTCCAATGTTGAGAAACTTAATAGGACATCATGCCCAATTCCAAAGGATGAACAAATTGAAGCTAAGATCCTCTTATGTATTGGCCAAGAAGTTATGCTATGTTCTAATTTGTGGGTGTAGGAAAGCCTTGTGAATTGTGCAATTGGCTAGGTTAAAGAAATTGTATACAAAAATGACCAAAAACCCCCATACCTTCCCTTATTTGTTGTAGTACAATTCAAGCATAACATAGGCCCACCGTAGGATCACACCCAACCAAAAAAGTTCCCATCATCCCACTAAGCCATGGCATGTGTCACCAAACTCCTCTACAAATGGCATAGGCCTTAACAATACATAAATCATAAGGTCTAACACTTGAAAGGGAAACAATCAACATTGACAACATTGATCAACATGGACTTACATTCACAACTATACCAAGAGTATGTAACTTTGTAGGTCTTTGAATATGAACCAACTTCACATTCTAAAGATACACATGCATGTAACGTAGTCCATATGTTGCACTAAGAAAGCAAGAAGAGGGTTGATTAAAAGCACTTTCAAATGGAAATAGATAACCAACACAAAAAGAGGTTTGTAGTTTTTATAACTATTTATTTTTCCACAATGAAGCATTTTCCTCTTATTTACCAGAATGTATTTTTACAATCATGTATACATGTTATTTTAATCCATTTCTTTTTAATGCAGAAAAACAACGCATATCATTATAGGATAAAAGAGTTAAAATGATGGAGTGACAGTAGGCAATAAAAATGGGAAACAAAGATGTCAATTATTAAAACATAAATGCATATATTTTGGATACTCTTTTCTCAAGGATACTAATATTAGAAGAAAGGGGAAAAAATCCTTTCTACTATTGTCACAAATAAAACTAAGTAAATTTACAAAACATTCTTGTACATATGAAATTTTCTTACCTTTGTTTATATAGATAGGTTACAACTGTGATTTTGATTTCATTGCTTAATAATTTTTTTACAAATGAATATTATGGATTATGTTCTCAATATCAATTCTATACTAGCACCCTCTTACGTTATAGATTTCAATATTTTGTAGAGTGTGCACATTTGTACAATATAGTATGTTACCCAAAAAAACTTACTATATTTGGTTCGATTTTTTACATAGAACTTTCAATTCTAAATTTTCTCCAAAAAAAATCATGCTCTGTTATTTTTTTATTCCAATATTAACAACTTTTCAATGTTCATTGTGCAATCCTCTAGAAACCAAGATAGATAAGCTTCCTTACAATCTATTTAGGAGATTTAATTCTAAAATGTAATTACTATTATTACATTTCTAAGAATAACTATGGATGGTTAATTGTTAACTGTAATTACTATTGTAATTGACATGTGACATATACAATTTTCTACAATCATTTTCGGTGTACCCATTGCACACTAAGGTGCAATTGCTAGTATGTAATTTCTTGCAAATTTCGTAGTATAGTATATACCTACCTGGTATGCTACACAAAGGTCGTTTTAAGCAGGTCCAAGGGAATGCTGATCAAAGGAGGAAATCTTTGTTGTGCCATTAGGATGTAACTGTCAGAATATCTTCAGTATCTTAGATTGCCTGATTTTTGTTATCACAGGCAACTGATGTTTGTAACCTATTCCATTATATAATGTAATATTTTACCTTTTAACAAAAAAAAACACACAGATGGAGATATATATATCATTCAAAAATATCAATCAAAAAATTTATGTTGCAATGTCACATGAATGTATCGCTGATCTAAGTTGTGAGTACTGAGTGTTGCATAACTCAAAACACCAGTTGTTGCAGGCCAAATTTATTAAGCATGTATGTTCTATGAGTGGTGAAGTGCATTTGAACAAAAGTCTGTCCACTTCTTAGATTCAAAAAAATATCATAGAGGTTTGCTGGAAACGCTCTTGCATTTTCTGGTAATATGAAACAGTGAAATCTATCTGGTCCCTTGTAAGTTGTAGAAAACTTAAAAAGAAGAACGTTTTCTGTACAATGTTTAAAATTTAAGACAATGCTGGAATGTACAATATAAATATGCTTGTATTGGCAAAAATCATTTTTGCTGAATAAGTGTCTTTCCTTGTCAATCCCAAACTGGAACTGGATCTGTTTTTACTCTCTAGGGTTGGTATTCAATGCAAGCCTTTCATGTTAGCAGTGACAAGGTCCAAACTTCAAAGTGACATATTTCTTTGGAAAGTCGAAATTATCATTCAACGGAACTGTTGTTTATAACCCACAAGGCAAATTCTTGATTGTATTTAGTGTCATGACACTTGAAAGTTTGAAACAATCTACGTGTGAGTGGATCAATGACATCCATAAAAGGAACTGCTCAAGTCCCAAAGAAATGGTGTTGATGCAAATCATTCTCCAAGTTTGAGATAATCAATTCAGGATCCCCATACTTTGGGGGTGGGATAAAACATTACATTGTTTCTTCCAATGTATTTTTGGAAGTTAAAGAATGCCATGACAGCAATTTGGATTGGGTTCAAATTCCATTTGCTCAACCTTAGCAGAGTTTTGAGATTGGCTTCAGTGTTTGCAGATAGCATTTAGATTTGAATTTCACTTGTGATTTATTCGTCTAGTTCTGTATCTTACCATTATGTTCTTGCTTCTCAAATACTGATTCAATAGGTTCTTGAACAAAGTTGTGAATATCTTCCTCTATATTTAGGTTGAAAAATTAACTTACGTGTAGACTAAGATACTAAGCCTTGTGCAACATGGTATGGGTTTTGGGACAAACCAACGTTCTGATTTATACTGCAAGAGGTTATACAAACTCACAGAAAGCCTTGTATGTGTACTTTAACTTTTTGTAGCTGTTTCCCCTACTGTGGACCATTTATCCTTCCTTCTGCAAGATTTACTATCAGATTCTTAATGCATGAAAAAACACATGTTTATAGCATACTTCTGCAATGCTGTGGCAGCATGTTCTTGGTCCTCCTGTCTTTCATGTTGTCTTGTGGATTGCTTCATTCTACATATCAATGCTGTTGGCGTATTGTGGCGCTGGAACTCTGCATGCATGAATTCCTGGAGATATTTGATACACTATTTGCTAGGATAAAAATATCAGGCATGTATTCAACATGGTTAACAGCGACAGAGCTGAATGTTAATTGGATGATAGTTTGATTGTTTATGCAGATGTTCCTGGCAGCAATGCTGGACCGTTGAGTCTTCTTTTCAGGAGATGGGCTACAAAAAAGGCAGCAGGCTCTACGCAAAATGGTCGTGATTCTAAGCCAAAGTTCCTTGGAGTCAAGAAATTTGGAGGCGAGGTTGTTGAATTTTTAGATTTTCTAGTCTTTTCTAATCTCTTAAAATAGGTTGTATAGTTGGTTCATTTCATAATCACACCAGCTTGTAAACAATGCAAACTATCTATTTCTTTTTATTCTTGCTGTTGATGTCCTTTTGTCTTTTGGATTCAGAAAGTCATACCTGGAAACATCATTGTTCGTCAGCGAGGCACCAGGTTTCATCCTGGTAGTTATGTTGGTATGGGGAAAGACCATACACTTTTTGCTCTTAAGAAAGGGCATGTAAAATTTCAAAAAAACAAGCTCAATGGTCGCAAATGGGTCCATGTTGAACCAATTGATGGTCATGTCCTTCATCCTGTGTATCAGAAGACAGAATCTCTACAAGAGGCAAAGTTAGCTTTTAGGTAACATGTTAATGAAAACATTTCAGTAAGAAGTTAGGGACTTTATAATTGAGTATAAGAGATGGCTGCAAATGGGTGAATGTGAAGGTGATTGACAGTTATGTTCATCATCCTTTTCACAAGAAAATGAAGTTTGTAAAAAAAGGTATAGCCGGGTGACAGCAGTGTGGATGATGGATGTTTAGATTTAACTCGTAGTGGTAAGAGTTTTGGATTCACTTTCAACATAAAGGCCCAAAAAATGAAACTTGATGACTAAATAAAATAAAATCCTTTGATATGGAGCAATAGATTTAATTTCAAGGTGTTGTGTCCTGAACGTAAAGTTTGACATTTTGACAGAATTTATTTCTTTTGGCATCCTCCAAGATTATTTGATAATTCATGATAAATTGCTTGTTAAACTTGTTTCTGCTTTACTGCAAGTTTGCTTCAAATGTTTGGAGCTCTTAGATATTGCTCAAAATTTAATGTCTTTATTATTTAATATATATAAAGTCAGATATTACTTGATTTTGGAAAGACATTTCACACACTTGTGGAAAATGCCTTAGGAACTAAGCGACTGATCTGAAATTAGATCAGCTAAGTTACTTAGGTGGGCTAACTTATTCACTTATGTTCTCAATGAAGCTAAACCTTATGCCTAACACACCTTGTAAGTCTCATTCTTGTGAATGTGGCACATTAGTTGCATTAGTCGTTTGTTGGAAAATAGAGAGGAAGAGATAATTAAAGGATCTGATTGCACAGGGGAACTAGACCTGACTGAAGAAAGGGTAGAACTGATGGATTTGACTGTGGTTGAAACTATGCTTCTGAGAAACCAGACAGGTAGAGCATGTTTCACTGTAGTCAAACACGTCACATAAACGACAGAGATAGGGTTTGAGAGCTCCAAAACATTTCCAAAAGATACCTCTGTTCAATGACACTTGAACTTTCTTCATTGACTCATTTTGAACTCTTCTTATTACAAAAACTCCAAGTGAGTCATTGTATGGGGGATTATTCCTCCGTAATGTTTAAGAAAACTGGGGCTAAAGACCTGTTGCTGACATCCTATGAGTCTTGGAGAGTGTAGCAGAGCTTTGGGGAGTGTGAGAGAGCATTGACGAATTGTGGGTAGGACATTGTTGTAGGCAAGGAGTCCTTGTAAGTTTTGTTTTAGAAAAGAAATCATTGTAATAGCTTATGAGATAGTGGCTTGAGGAAGAGCACATAACGCCTTTGGAGTTTATTCCCAATTTGAGTTTCTCCAGGTCATATTGCCGATATTGTTTCTCTGTGTTGTTTATACTTTTTGCTTGTATTTACAAAAGTACTTTTTTCTATGTTCTAAGATTCAAGCGTAGGGATTGTTTTTCCTTGTTTCTGCTAAGAACATCTTATGCAATCAAGTTTTATTAGGGAGGAATATGATTTGTGGCATCCACATTAGTTTACAAATCAGTGGCAAAACTGCAATAGACACAAATACAATAGACAATATAGAGAAGCTCGTAGTCCAGAGACTTTGTATATTGAATATGAATAAAAGACATGAAAAATAATGAGGTTTATACATCCAAGTCATTGATATGTGACGGGGCAGACTTGACCCAAAGTGAAATTACATATCATCATAAATGGCTTTGGGGCTAACTACATATAAGTGAAGGTGAAAAGGAAGGTTGGCTGGGAAACTTTTCATTGAGAACTCTGACACCGCCTCCTTTGAGTGCGACTCTTAAAAGTCCATTGTGATCACTAGGATTGAGAAACATATCCTTAAGAAAAGCTTTGGTGAAGATATTCACTAGTTAAGTCTTTGATGAAACATTGGGAAATTAACCTTTCCTTCTTGAAAAAACTATTTGACAGTGCATGTGAATCTCTGTGCTTTATGTGCTGACGATATTGTGAATTATTTGAATGGCATTCATGCTATCAATGTGAATGGTAGGAGGGCATCTTGAGGAAATTTGAGTTGAAAATGAAGAGTTTGCAACATGAGCTGATGCTACTCTATTAGCTTTGCAATATTTTGTTGTAGCCATAGAGAGAAATTGACCATTGCTTCTTGCTATTCCAATAGTCAGGCTTTGAACCTAGAAACAAAATATGTGTTGAAGTACTCTTTAGGCTATCCATATTACCGACGTAGTTAACATCATAAAGACCAATCAAAATAGGGTTACTCCCTACTTTGCAGTGAATGCCAAGTTGAATTGTGCCCTGGATATATCAAAGGATGTGCCTGGTAACTTGGAGGTAGCATGCATGAGGCGTTTGAATGAATCTAGAGACAACACTAAGAACAAATCAAATATCTGGTCTAGAGTGAGATAAATAAGATTACCCATGATCCACCAAGGCAGCCTCAGTATTCGGATTGGCTTGAAGTTTTGTCCATGTAGGGAGAGGTGTAAGAGTTTCTTTACAATCTTAAAGACCCAACTTTTGAAGATTTAAGGCACACTGTTGTTGGAAGGGTGTAATGGTTGTTGGAGTTTTAGAGATTTTGATTCCTAGGAAATAATGTATAAATCCATATTCGTCATCTCAAAGAAATCTTGGAGTTTGACCTTCATTTCATAAATGAGAGAAAACAAGTATTTGGTAATGTTCATATCTGTTGGCAAGAGACATTGCTCTGATGAATGTTGAATGTTGTCATTGATGGCAACAAAGCAAAGGGATTCTACTGGCATGGCAAAAAGACTTTACTCCGGAAGAATAAATGACTAAGTATGGGTAGTATACATTATACAAAGTAAGTGACAGTGTTTGAGATGGTATGCCTCTGTAGTTAAAGACATTTGTATGTAGTTCAGGTATGTTGTTCATAGCTACCTAGTGATCACATGTTCCAGTGTTCAAGTCCCGACTTCCTGCGGAAGTCATATGGTGAAGTATCTAAGTTCGGATAAACAAAGTTAATCATGAAACAGTGTAAAGCATTTGAGTATTTTGATTTGCGATTCTGAGTCTACAAAGATACTTAGTGTGAGTACCTAAATCCATGGTTATAGCTTCTGAAGTTTCTTTGATCACTGTCTACAAGTTGTTTTGTATCCGCTTCTAGTTTGACAGTATTTCTCTGTGACAGAACAACAGTTCTAAGATCCGCATTTCTCTATGAAAGAATATTATGTTCTCGGTTCTGAAGGTATGCTAGGATGTCCATAATGAATGTTGTCTATGATTTTCAGAGTCTCATATGATTCACATTGGATGTTTTGGTATGACAGTTGAACTGGTCAAGTGTGTACTTAAGGAATAAGCCGATAGGCAAGTTAGATCTATATGCAGTAAGGATATATTGTTTGAAGAATTAATCCAAGTGGTTGAATGATTGATGTCGACTCATATGAAGACTATTGTATGTTTATTTGGGTCCGCATTCCTGTTTGTGCAGAAGATCAAGCCGACAAGGTATAACACTTGTATACACGTTTCTTGTCTAGCTTGTTGACTTGATTGTGAGATGAACCTGTTGTGAATATATATACTCGATGGATTTCAGTGTTGGAGGTGTGAAAGTGAGTAGGAAGTATGCGAATTCAATGATTATGCGACCTAAGGCAGTTTTGTAATTAGATACAGATAGTAAAGGTAGAAAAGCAGAGCAAACATTATGAAGATATTTGAGTCTGTATACTGAGCTGTAAATGGAACTGCACCTCAACATTCTGTAGATGCATTTATAGTAGTCCTCTCTTGGCAGTGAGCCAATCCTTCTTCTATCTTCTCTCTTATTTGGCAGTGAGTCTATTGCAGTGAGCCTTTATGTAATTCGGTATTGCTATCATAATATATTGTGAGCTAACACTCATCGTGGTTTTTCCCTTTTTGGGGTTTCCACGTAAAACCCTGGTGTCTGTGTTATGAATTTGTGGCTACTCTTCTTGTGTTTACTTTGCTTTCATGTTATTGAATTTGGTAAATAGATTAATATGTGAATGATTTTTTTTTAGAATACTGGTTCACCCCCCCTCTCAGTATTCTTTGTATTCAACAATTCATATTAGAGCAAGGTTCCTTGGAAGAAGTCTTAACAACTTGAGGAAGATATGGGAAAGAATACTCATGGCGGCCAGAAGGTACCCTGCTCCAGGCAGTGTCACAATTGATCAAGAACTAGAGGCTGTTCTTGAAGATCTTGAAAAGTCTGGAGCAGAAGTCAGGGATTTGAAAGCGAATGTCAAAGAAGCTGATGAATGCATTCTGAAGCTAAGAGAGCAAGTCAAAAAATTCAAAGAAAAGAGCAAGGAATTAAGTGAACAATTGAATGGAGCAAATGAAACCCTAAACAATTTAACATTAGAAATTGAAGAGAAAGAGGAAATTGAAATGCATCTGAATCAAATTGTAAAAGATAAGTCTGAGGAATGTGAAAAATTGGCTAAAGATGTTCTACTTCTGAAATATGACTTGGAAGCAACAAATAGCTAGAAAAAAAAATTCAAAATAAGCTTTGCAAAACTTGAGGAGTTGATTGAAAGTCAGAAAAGTTCAGATGACAAGAAGGGCTTGGGATTTGAAAAAGGAGAATGTTCTAAATCAAGTCAAGAAAACATTGAGATAAAATATAAAGACAACTAGTTTCAGAATCAAAGAAGAAGACTTAGAAGACCTCCGGTCAAGCAACCAAATGCTCAAAGGTACCCATATTTCAATGGCCATTGTTTTAATTGCAACAAGTTTGGCCATAAGGCTACTCAGTGCAGGAGTAGAGTGAATCAGAATGTTCCATCATTCTCTGGTCAATGGATCAATTGCAAGAAAATTGGTCATAGATCAAATGAATGCAAAAGTCTGGTAAGGAATGATTTTAACAATGCAAGGAACACTCAATTCTTCAATGGAAAGTGTTTTGCATGCAATAGATTTGGGCATATGGCTAACCAAGGCAGAACAAAAATGAATCCAATCAACATAAGGAATCAGGGACAAGGGAATGTCGTATACTACAATTGCAATAAATTCAGACATGTTGCAAGATTTTGCAGATACAAGAATGAGAAAAGAAACTATTCTGCAGAAAAGAGGAAAACAAAGCAGAGAGAAGATAAAGGAAAGAACAAGATTGATCCAGTAGAAATCAAGAAGGAAATGAGCAAGGTCTGTATTAAGAAAGATGTTAATAAGGTCAGGGATGGATCCATACCAGCCTCTGGTGCAGATACTAACTCCGAGAAGTAAATTAGGAGCTTTGGCTCAGGGGGAGCTACATTAAAAATCCTAATCCCCTAGCCAAATAGTTAGTGCTGGAAGCCGGCACAAAGATATGATGAAAAGCTTTATATGACAGATCTTTTGAAAGAAATTCTAGTAGAAAACGTTCTAGTGCAGAGCATTGCGGAGCAATCCTAATCGGTGGTATTCTACAGTGAAGAGTTTTAACAGCTTTTTGAGAACATGCATTTATGACTTCTCTTCTCCTGCTACTCCTGATGATGGATCATAGAGTATGATCCGAAACGTTGAGGTAAAAAACTCACACACAGTTAATTCCTGAAATATGCAACTACAATCATCATGGACTGTGGAAATCTGATGATGGACTGTGGAAATCTGATGTCTCTTAGGAGCTCATTTGACAAACAATTCACTTTGCGCTCAAGCTATCAAGCGTCTAAGGAGAACTGAGGCAAAATTCCAAGCGACTACAATGATTTCTAGAACAATTCGAAGCAAGTAAACCCTAATTCAACAAAAGAGGTATTTACAGTTGAAACCCTATTGTGAATCTATTTAAATCCTTGCAAAAATGGCAACTCCACAAGTTGTTGATATCACTGAGTGAGCTCAGCTAAAATTCAAGAAACATCCCTTCAAATCAACAGAAGTTGATTCAATAGGTGCAATTTTGGATATTCCACATGGTGTAATATATGCGGAGGATGTTAGGGCTTACATTCATATTGCCCTAGAAGAACATGGTGACATCAAATTCTCAGATCTATATCGAAATCATCTAAGTGGTGACCAATTCAAGTTGAAAAAAGAATACAAAGCTTTGGAAGTAAATTAGTACAAAGACTTACCTACATTTGTGGAAGATGAATGGGTCCGATACGTGTTAAGCAGGATTCATGATGAGTTCATGTGGCTCGATAAGCCCTTTAAAATCACTAGGATGCAATTAGGGCTGTGACAAGATTAAATTCTATTGGCGGCGTGCCCTTGTTGAAAGCTGTGAAAAATAACACTGTTACTGAAGCAACCGAAGCCCAATTTGACAAAAGGGCACTAATAGTTAATGATATTACAGATCATGCAGTGAGGTTTGTGTTGAAATTAAGGAACATTGAGAGGGGGGGTGAATCAGTGTTGTGCAAAACTTGTTACGTTGTTCCTTTATTAATTTATCACATACATCCAAAATAAAGAAGCATGAACACAAGAACAGAAACAACAAGATCACAACACATGGACACCAGGATTTTTACATGGAAACCCTGTTAAGGGAAAAACCACGGTGGGGGTTAACCCACAAGAATTTATACTTTGTTAAAAGTATTACAAATGGGGAAGGCACATGCCTTCAGGGCACACTGCCTAGAGCTCACTGCTCAAGGAGGCTCACTGCCTACAAAATCAATTACAAAAATTCATTGGAATGTTTGAACTGAGAAATAACATCTAACAATGCAAGATTACAGCTCCGGTTGAGCTCAGTATACTGACTTTGCACACTTCATCTTTCTCTGCCCTGCTTTACTGCTTTGCCATGATCCGAAGCTTAGATCTCTTCACTTCGCACTTGATTCTGCTATGCTTCACACTTACTCCTTCATATTCACAACTACACACACTGAAATGCTCGAACTCACCGATTATATATATTTGCTACATGAAATTGCATCAACTGCAGTCAGCCTTAAGAAAAACTTAGAGACCTTTTAAGAACATTGTTCTATTGGCTGAATCCATGCACAAACACCAATGCGGACCAAAACCTCTGTATCCAAGTCACCTTACATGTCGGTCAATACCATTGGATCTCACAAATTACTCAACCAACAACTTTTCTTAATCCGCACAATAATCAAATACCAAGTCGGCTTGTTCTTCACTAGACTAAACTATTTAACCAGAACCCGATACTCAGATGCATGCAACTTTCAATCCCTTCATCACCAGAGGCTAAAATCTTGGATTTAGGTAGCCCTGACATCCCTAAACATTCCCTCAGATCCGCATCACAATATGATTTGCTGTGGAGAAATGCGGACCAAAAAGCTGAACCCTGTCAAATGCTCTGTTCTTGTTTCTCCAGACTCTGATAAATTTGCACTATGTCTTCCGGTATGATCAAATGATGTAATGCGAATGTGTAAGAGAGATTCAATTGCCATCAATGACAACACCTGACATGCCTAGCAGTGTCTCTTGCCAACAATCTCCCCCTTTGGCATTGATGGCAACACTTAGTTAAAAATGACTAAGTGTTAGAATAGCTCCCCCTTATTTTATACACTTATGATTTTCCATACTCCCCCTTAGATTAATTCTTCATTTTTCATTGCTTTTTCTCTCTCCCTTTGACATCAATGGAATAGGCTGGGATCCCCATACCAAAATTCATGCAAAAAATTTATGTACAAGGGTCAAAACTCTATATACTTCCGCATATAGTTCTTAGGCTTTGTTCATTAGCAAAAAGATATCACCAAATTTTTTTTTAAGCCGTGTCAATTCACTGTCCCGGTTCTTCTTTATGCTGTCCAAAATGGATATATGCCCACTGAACAAAAATGCCTATGGTTCTGCCTTTTGAAGATCAGTAGGATCACTAGTAGTAGTAGCAACTTGAGATTTTGCCAAAATATCATACATATTCTCCAACTTAGGGGAAATCAGTCCCCGGAGCTCATCCAATCTACTAAAAACTTTGGCCTTTTCTTTCTCCAAGTCACTCAATTCATTCCGTACACTCACTACTTGGCATTCTTTGGTAGATACAGACTCAGTTAAATGACTATATGACTGGGAAATGTTAAACAATTTGAGCTCTAAGTCCTTAATCTTTTTCTCAATATATTCAACAACTTTAGACTGATTTAGACAAAACTTGTAGATCTCTGCACCTTCAAAGAGAGAATTTTGAATACTCTTTACACTGGTATCAAGCACTGATCTATCATAGCTAATTATTTTCCTTATTTCAACAAATCTCTTCTCATTATATTCATTTTTGACTTTAACTTCTGTTGACTTCTCAAAAGTTTCAAAATGAGTACTTACAGAGCGTATCAAACTCTTCAACTGACCGGAGGGAGAGTCAGATGAATCCTTTTGAAAGGTGGGCATAATCTTTTCCAGAATTCCGGAGGCAAGACCAAGGAACTCACTATCCTCAATGTGAGTTTTTCAGAATCTCCTCTCTTGCTTTTGCTTGTGCCACAGATGGTAGCTTCATCTTTTGTAGAGGGGAAAGAGTGTCAAAATTGATAGGTCCTTGAATTAGTTTTGGCTCATCAAACTCAAGCTTGTCTTTCTTAAGTAATTTCTTCACTGCATCTATAGTGTCTCTTTCCAAAGATGCAGCTCCATCTTTCAGATTCTTGCCGGTACTGTCATCTTGCTTTTTCTCTTCAATATTCTCTATTGTTTCTCTTTCTTGTTCATCCTTGTCCTTAACCTCTTTTGCTTCTTGCTCTTTATTCTTCATAGAATCTTCTTCAACAGGAGCATCTACTTTTGTATTCATCTCTGTATTTTCTCCAACATATTGGTCCAGAGGAATTTGAGTGTCCTCTACATCATTAACTTCTTCCACCATTTCTTCATCTTCTTTATTCAATGTTTCTTCTTCCAGAATGGACACATTATCTGTTTCAATTTGTTGCTTATTTTTCTGTAGTTCTTCATCATCCAGAATTGATGTGTCATCAGTATCAATAGGTTCTTCTGTAACCACATAGGACTTGTTCTTGTTCAATGCTTTTCTTAGAGTTTGTTTTGTTTCTTTAATAATTTCATCAATGTCTCCAATCATCAGCTTATTCATCCTTTTCTTGATTCTGAATTCATTCTTGACTTCTTTGAGAATCTTATCTGCTTCTTTTCTGGAGATCACCGGACACAAACTGAACATTACATGTTCCCTCAGCTCCATATCCTTTGATTTGGCAGCTTCTTTTCTTATTTCTAGAACGTCTCTTAAACTCTTGGGAACTTCAGACAAAATCTCCACTAGTGCTCTGTTGAATATATTCAAATATTTTACAGTAGCATCCTCCAAAATTCTTTTGTTAGTATCACTGTAATGATCATAAAATTTAGTCATTAGTTTTAGATTTCCATCTACAATGATTGCCTTAACAATGTCCTCCACAGAAGGAGTTGGCTTCTCAACATCAGCCTCTGACTTATGCCTCTTGCTTGGCTTTTTGCTTCTGTAGGTCTTCTCCTTAGACACTTTAACAGCTTTAGTGCCTGAGGCCTTCAACTCTTTAACCTCACGTCTGAATTAGTCTTTTCTTCATCCTCCTTCTCCACACTGCCATATGACCTCTTGGCCATTGCTTTTGTTATTTTTCCTTCCTTAATGGTGGGTTTTTCTTTAGATTTTTCTATAACAGGAGAAGGTGATGCACCGGAGGTTGAACTAGTACTCCTATTAGTTCTTGACTTAGTAGGAGGTTCTGCCGGAACACTTCCCTATTCCCTGTCCTGCTTCTCCTTCTCAACTTTCTCTATTCTTTCCCTGAATTGCCTCACAACTTCCTTAGTAAGGCCTAGATTCTTAGCCAACTGTTCAACTTCTTTTCTCACACTCCTATTGATTTTAGGAGCCTTGAATTCAAGATGCACTTTTTGAGAAATTTCTTCATAAGTTCTAAATCTCTCCTCAGCCAGATCCATAGGCTGACTTAACAAATGTTGTGCATACAGTTCCAACACACACCCATCCACTTCATACCCCATGGGCATGATCCACACAGCTCTGGGCTCTACTGCTTCCATTTTGCATTGATCAACTATAGCCATGAAACAGATGGTGTCCTTGTATTTTTTAACCTTAGACCTAGGTATTCTATCCCTAGCCTGCATCATACTCTGGAAGTTTTTGAAGAATCCCCATTGTGTAGTCTTTTGTGCATCATGACTACCCATACAACTGAAATGATTCCTAATCTGGACTGCTACCGGTTTATCATTTAACCAAATTATATTTTTGTTTCCTGGAAGCTCACTCAAGAAATAAAATAAAAGACACGGAATCAACGTAACATATTTGAATGAGTACTTTGTCCTTCTTTATCTTGCTTAGGTTCTCCATGTGCTAGTTTAGCAATAGTTCGCAGAGATCATAGTCTGCATTTTCTTTCACCATCTGATATGCAATATAGATGGCTGTCCCAGAAACTAAATTTTCTTTGCCAGAGTAATATATCCTATATCCTATCACCATTGATGCGAATTTGACCCCATGATCCTCTATGTCATTTATAGTCATGGCTCTCTTGTCAAATTTTGATCCGGTTGCCTCAGTGACTTCTTGATTCTTCACAGCCTTCAACTGAGGCAAGGTACCGGTTGAATTTAGTCCTGCAACTGCCCTTATTGCATCCTTTGTGATTTTGAATGTATGATTTAACCATAGAAACTCATCATGGATATGGCTCAAGATATACCGGACCCACTCGTCCTCTGCGAAAGTCAAAAACTCAACAAATTGTATGAACTTCTTGTCTTCCAAGGTTTTGTATTTCGGTTTGAGCTCAAAATCATCACCTTTTAAGTGATTCATCAATAGATCATCAAACCTTGAGTTGCTATGCTCCTTTAGAGGCACGTGAATATAAGCCCTAATGTCTTCTGTGTGAAGAACTCCATATGGAACCCTAGAAAATGCTCCCATCAGATCGACTTGGGTGGACTTGAAGGGGTGCTTTTTAAACTTTGGCCTAGGTCGCTCAGTGATGTTCACAACCAGAGGTGTAGCCATTTCAAAAAATTTCAAATTCAATGCTTCGCAGAGAAATACCTTTTTCTTCACAGAATTAGGGTTAGCCGTCAAATTCGTTCTTCACACTTCAAATCTCTAAATTTTCAGCTCAGGCGCTCTTCTCCTTGTTCTCCTCAAATGCAAAGTGATTCAAGTGTTTGAATGAATGACCTTTTATCCTCCGCAAAACCTAATTCTTCATTGTAATAAATGTTCTTCCCTAATACATCCGGTTACACTGTTTCTGAATGCAGTCAATCTTCAATTGCTCCGCAATCCATTTCATTAGCTTTTTTTCTTTCGGAATTTTCCTCAACAGGTCTGCAATAGGCTTCTTTATCTTCATTCATCGTGCCAGATTTAGGCACCCACTCACTGGCAGAGGGAATTAGTTTTTCAATGCAGCTCCCCCTGAGCCAGAGCTCCCATTTCCGGTGCGGACCTATCACCTTCGTTCTTTGCATCTTTCTTCACCCATGTTTTATTCATTTCTTTCTGGATCTCATTCACATCTATTTTTCCTTTACCTTTGTCCATCTTCTACTCAGTTCTTCCTGCCTGTGAGTTCACCTTTTTGCTTCTGATAAAATTTAGCAATATGTCCAGATTTGTTGCAGTTGAAACATATAATTTTATTTCTCTGACAATTACATGTTGGAGCAGGTTTAGATCTGCATTGCATTGCAATATGCCCAATCTTATTGCAAGTAAAACATCTTCCATTGAACACTTGTTTGTTCTTAGGAGGATTTCTTGATCCACTTCTGCATTCCTCAGCCTTATGACCTATCCTTTTGCAATTAAAGCATTGACCGGAGAAAGATGATGCATTTTGATTCACTTGACTTTTGCATTGATTAGCTCTATGACCATACTTATTGCATTTGAAACAATTTCCATTAAAAGATGGATACCTTTGAGCATTAGGTTGCCTTACCGGAGGCCTTCTAGGTTTCCTTCCTTGATTTCTTGCTTTAGGATTTCTTTGACCGGATCCAGAGCTTTCATCTTTCTCAAATCCTAGACCATGCTTATCATCTGCCATCTTTTGACTATCAAGCAACGCCTCAAGTTTAGCTGAGCTTATTTTGAATTTCTCTTTATATTCATTTGCAACTTCTAGGTCACGTTTGAGAATGACAATGTGTCTTTCAAGTTCTCCCTCATTGTCCCTGGTTTCTTGTAGATCAAACTCTAGATGGCCAATTATCCTATCCAATCTGTAGCATTCTTCTATTTTTTCTTTCAGAGATTGATTCAGTTTTTCTTTAGTCTTCTTCCTTTCCTCAATTTCCTTGGTTAGTCTCATCCCATCGGATTCCATCTCATGTTTTAGGACAACTTATTTTGCTAGCTTCTCACATTCTTTTGTCTTCCCCTTAAGGGTCTCATCCATGTCATTATCTTCATTCTGATTTGCTCGCTGATGAAGTAGCTCCCTTCTCTTTTCATTGGATTTTCCCAGTTGATTTTTTAATTTCTAAATGAAATCCTCAGCATCTTTAAGGTTCTCTTGCAGTTCTTTGACTTCTTCTCTGGACTGATCAAGATCTTCTAAAGAAAGTTGAAGTTGTTCACTGATGCCATTAGAATACCTAGATGAACCCATTGAACCACCTTCCCAGATCTTCCTTAAGTTGTTAAACTTCTTCCTAGGAACCTTGCTCTGATACCAATTGTTGAAATTAAGGAACACTGAGAGGGGGGTGAATCAATGTTCTGCAAAACTTGTTACTTTGTTCTTTTATTAATTTATCACATAAATCCAAAAGAAAGAGGCATGAACACAAGAACAGAAACAACAAGATCACAACACATGGACACCAAGATTTTTACGTGGAAACTCAGTTAAGGGAAAAACCACGGTGGGGGTTAACCCACAAGAATTTATACTCTGTTAAAAGTATTACAAATGGGGAAGGCACATGCCTTCAGGGCGCACTACCCAGAGCTCACTGCTCAAGGAGGCTCACTGCCTACAAAATCAATTACAAAAGTTCACTAGAATGTTTGAATTGAGCTCAGTATATTGACTTTGCATACTTTATCTTTCTCTCCCCTGCTTTACTGCTCTACCATGATCTAGAGCTTAGATCTCTTCACTCCACACTTGATTATGCTATGCTTCACACTTACTCCTTCATATTCGCAACTACACACACTGAAATGCTGGAACTCATCGATTATATATATCCGCTATATGAAATTGCATCAACTGCAGTCGGCCTTAAGAAAAACTTAGAGACCTTGTAAGAACATTGTTCTGTCTACTGAATCCATGCACAAACACCAATGCAGACCAAAACCTCTATATCCAAGTCACCTTACATGTCGGCCAATATCACTGGATCTCACAAATTACTCAACCGAAAACTTTTCTTAATCCACACAATGATCAAATACCAAGTTAGCCTGTTCTTCACTGGACTGAACTGTTTAACCAGAACCTGATACTCAGATGCATTCAACTTTCAATCCCTTCATCACCGGAGGCTAAAATCTTGGATTTAGGTAGCTCTGACATCCCTAAACATTCCCTTAGATCTGCAGCACAATATGATTTGCTGTGGAGAAATGCTGACCAAAAAGCTGAACCGTATCAAATGATCTGTTCTGTTCTCTCTGAACTTAGATAAATTTGCACTCTGACTTCCAGTATGATCAAATGATGTAATGTAGATGTGTAAGATAGATTTAGTTGCCATCAATGACAACACCTGACATGCCTAGTAGTGTCTCTTGCCAACAGTTTGCGGATATAATATCTATTTCACCAATCGAAAGAATTCTGTCTTTGGTACTACTATATACGCTGCCTATCAGATGATTAAAGAAAATGCAGACTATGACCTTTGTGAATTGATACGACATCAATTAATGGAAAACCTGAAGAAAACAAAGGAGAACAAATACCCCTTCAAGTTTGGTGAGTTGATCATCTATTTATTCTTCTACTTCATGCATGAATTGCCCAAAATGAGAAACCTGTTCTGGTTAAACAATCAACCAGTTTCAGTGCAAATTAGGGATTATTTAAGCAACATAGGGAGTTATGAGCAACGGAACTCAGCCCTATGGGGCTATTTCAAGAATCTCCAGAGAATTATGCAATCTAGGGAAAGGATTCCCAAGGGAATTGTTGACAAATACAAAAATGACATATGCTTCATTGTTACAAAAGACCAATGTATGATGGAGGTTGTTGAGCCTAGAACAGTTTGGATTATGCCAATGGAGTATGAAGTAGATGGAAAAATATTGGACAATTATGCCCAACACATGTTAAGTAAACCCAGGGATCTCAAAGAAGAAAGATTTGGGACCTATGAGAAATTGTCAACAAAAATCCATTTGGAACAAAGAATGCCTGAAATTCAGAAGAAGGCAAGAAAAATAGCCAAAGAATATGCACAAAGTTAGGGATTCACAAAAGAACAAATCTCTGAAGCAAGAACAAAAGCTCAAGTAGAGAGGACAACAAAAGAAAAGAAGGAAAGTGAACCGATTAAGACTCCAGAAGAGCCTAAGAAGAAACCAGAGAACCCAACAGTGACAAAAAGAAGAACTAGAGGATCTACCTCTGCAGAAGCTGCATCTATGTCCTCCGGTCCCACACCCTCTGTGGAAGATCTTACAAAGAAACCTGTTGATCAAAGGCACAAAAGATTAAAGACTAAAGGTAAAATGATGTATGTGAGTATTGGAGAAGATGATGAAGAAATAGACTCTGAAGAAGAAGTTAAAAAGATGAAGGTTAAATCAGCAGAAGCCTCCAGTACTGGTCAAGGTAAGCCCTTTGGTAGGGGGAAAGGAAGAAAGAAGGAAAAGAAGGCAGATCCTATGAAAGTACATGCTACAATGTTTCTAGAGGAAGTTTTGAAGGCAATTACAATTGATGGCAATCTAAAGCCTATTTCCCAATTGTATGATGAATATAATGATGCAAATAAAAGGATCATTGAAAATGCTACTGTAGAATACTTGAACATATACAATAAAGCCCTCATTGAGATTATTACTGATCTACCAGACAACTTGGGTAGTATCATGTCTGCAAGAAAAGAAGCTGCTATGACAAAGGATATTGAACTCAAAGAGCATACACTAATAAAGTTATGTCCGTAGATCACCCCTGAAGATAAGACATAAATCTCCAAAGTACTTAACAAGGAGTTTAGAACAAAGAAGAGGATGAACACTCTTATGTCAGATGACATTGAGAAGGTAGTCAAGGAGACTGAGGAAATCACTTTGAAAGCATTAAGGGAATTTCATCTTCCAACAATATATGATAATGAAAAAATAGGTGTTGAAGATGACATAGCTATTCCGGAAGTCAACCTAGACCAAGGGTTAGATGAAAATGATGAAGAGTTAAGGTCGGGCCTTTGCGACTAATAGTCTAAGTACAACTGATAAGGATCAAACTGAGACAAGTCTTCCTCTAGAATAACAAACTGATGACCAAATAGACAAGGAAAAGACTGAGGAGCAAAACAAAGCTAATGATCAAGCAGGGGAACACGCTGAGGAGAACTCTGTACCGGAACAAAAGGATGATGCAAATGATGCCATGGATTTAGATCCTCTGGGACAAAACCAAGAAGAAGCAGTCTCTGGTATAGAAAGAGACACTGAGGAGTCTGTCAAGGAATTCTTGGAAAGAGAGAGACAAGTCTTGGATAAGCCTGAATTTTTGCAAGGTCCAATAAACTTGGACTCAATGTCTCCTGTGTAGAAATTTAGATTGGTATCAATTGTGTAAGCAAAGGCACATGAAGAAATATTGAAGTCACACATACAGGATGGTGAGTTAATTGGTGAAGCATCCAACATTTTGGAGAAGTTGATGCCATCATAACAAAAGGATACCTCAATGTCTTCAACAAATCAACTCAAGGGACTCATAAACTATGTAAGTATGCATTTTGAATCTTTTGAAAATTCTGTAGAAACACAAGTAAGGAAATAGTTTGATGAGAAAAGGTTAGCTGAGTTGAAGACCATGTTAGTAAATGATAAAACTTTGTTAGATAATGGAATAAAAGGTATATAGAGTGCTATTAAAGAAGCTTGTGACCTGTACAAATTTTGTTTATCATGGCCGGAAGCCACAAGGGAATTAGAAGAAAAGATCAAGGATTTGGAGCTGCAATTGATAAATATATCTAAGTCATTTGATCTGGTCGCTGAGTCAGTCAATAGCAAAGAGATACAAGTCATCAATATTCATAATAACTTGAGTAATCTACTGAATAAGAGGGATCAAAGGAAAAATAGAATGTGTCAGTTGAGAGGATTGATAAGTCCTAAGCTTGATTTAATGTCAAATATTGTAGCAGAAGCCCTATAGGTAAGTAAACTAATTGACACATCCTCTAATATACAAAAGGCAAAGAAATTAGTATTCCTCATAAATGACCATATTTAAATTTTGGACAATGCAAAGAAGAGTTAGGATACAGAGCTGACTCAAATCAAGAACATTTTCAATGAGATCCTACAACCCACATCAAATTAAGTTGAAGATTGTATTTGTACATATATGGTAGAATATGATAGTTTTTACAATTCTTGTTGTCTTGACAAAAATTTGACTTTTGTACATACACCTTTGCCATTGATGTCAAAGGGGAGAAGAAAACTAGTGAAAAATGGGCAAACACCTAAGGGGGAGAAGAAAAATAGAGTGTATATAGTAAGGGGGAGCAGATAAACATTTTTCACTAAGTGTTTCCATCAATGCCAAAGGAGGAGATTGTTGGCAAGCAACACTACTTTGATGAATGTTGAATGTTGTCATTGATGGCAACAAGGCAAAGGGATTCTATCGACATGGCAAAGAGACTTTACTCTAGAAGAATAAATGACTAAGTATGGGTAGTATACATTATACAAAGTAAGTGACAGTGTTTAAAATGGTATGCCTCCGCACCTAAAGACATTTGTATGTGGTTCAGGTATGTTGTTCATAGCTACCTAGTGATCACATGTGTCAATGTTTAAGTCTTGACTTCCTCTGGAAGTCATATGGTGAAGTATCTAAGTTTAGATGAACAGAGTTAAGCCTGAAACAATGTAAAGCATCTAAGTATTTTGGTCCATATTCCTCCATTGTTGAGTATTTTGATTTGCAGTTCTGAGGCTACAAAGATACTTAGTATGACTACCTAAATCTAGGGTTATAGCTTTTGAAGTTTCTTTGATCACTATCTACAAGTTGTTCTGTATTAGCTTCCAGTTTGACAATATTTCTCTATGACAGAACAACAGTTCTGAGATCCGCATTTCTCTATGAAAGAATATTATGCTCCGCAGTTTTGAAAGTATGCTAAGATATCCATAATGAATGTTGTCTATGATTTTCAGAGTCTCATATGATCCACATTGGAAGTTTTGGTATGACAGTTGAACTGGTCAAGTGTGTACTTAAGGAACAAGTCGACAGGCAAGTTAGATCTATATGCGGTAAGGATATATTGTTTGAAGAATTAATCCAAGTGGTTGAATGATTGATGCTGACTCATATGAAGACTATTGTATGTTTATTTGGGTTTGCATTCCTGTTTGTGCTCAAGATCAAGCCGATAAGGTATAACACTCGTATACACGTTTCTTGTCTAGCTTGTTGACTCGATTGTGAGATGAATCATGTTGCAGATATATATACTCAATGGATTTCGGTGTTGGAGGTGTGAAAGTGAGTAGGAAGTATGCAAATTCAATGATTGTGTGACCTAAGGCAGTTTTGTAATTAGATAAAGATAGTAAGGGAAGAAAAGCAAAGCATATGTGAAGCAGAGTAGAAAAAGTAGAGCAGACATTATGAAGACATTTGAGTATGTATGCTGACCTGTAAATGGAACTGCACCTCAGCATTCTGTAGATACATTTATAGCAATCCTCTCTTGGCAGTGAGCCAATCCTTCTTCTATCTTCTCTTCTATTTGGCAGTGAGCACTTCTTTGGATAGTGAGTCCTTGGGTAGTGAGCCCTAAGGTAGTGAGCCATTATGTAATTCGGTATTGCTATCATAATATATTGTGAGCTAACACTCACCATGGTTTTTCTTTTTTAGGTTTTCCATATAAAATCCTGGTGTCTGTGTTATGAATTTGTGATTGCTCTTCTTGGGTTTGCTTTCATGTTATTGAATTTGGTAAATGGATTAATAAATGTGTGAATGAAAAGTTTTTCAGAATACTGATTCACCCCCCCTCTTAGTATTCTTTGTATTCAACACATATCATCAATATATCACATAGAGATCTAATCCCCTCAATGAACATATCCTAAAATAATGAAAAATTATGGAGTTTTGATACCATTCCCAAGGGGCATGCTTGGGGTTATGTAGAGATTTTTTCAATTTACAAACAAGGGAGTGTCACTTGTTGAAAACTAGGAGGCTACTCCATATAAATCTTCTCATGTATACAACATGAAGAAACACTCTTCATATCAATTTGATAAACCTTGCCATCATATTTTGTTTTTAGTTCTACAATTTTGGCATGGTTTGGATGAGGAACAAATTCTCAAGTGTCATTCTTCATGAGAGCATCATAGTCTACTTGCATTGCATCTTCCTAGCGAGGGTGGTCCTTGACTTGGTAGGTTGTAGGATTTTTACATGGAGTTGTGAGAGCTCAATGCATCCACAATTAGGTCCTTCTAGGTTGATCTTTTAGAACATGTCAGACCAGTGTTTGCTCTAGTTGAGCAATTAGGAACTCTTAACTAAAACAAGCATTTTCAAGAAGGGTATATTCAATATGAAGATATTTCATTCACAGTCTGGGGTAGAGGGGAAAACTACCATTGGTAGAGTGATAGGAGCTTCCTCTTTGTAAGCAATAGTTTGGATAGAGGTAAAACTTGTTGGACTGTTGAAGGGAAAGTAAATATGGAGTGGTCTTATGAACACATGAGAGATAGCTTCATGGAAGACATCTCTCTCAATAAGATCCCTAGTTGAAGGATCATATAGATGGTAAACCTCAAACTTATTGTTATAATTAAGTAGAACACATTTGCAACTCTTAAGTTCTAGATTGTTATAATACTCATTGAGAATTTGAGCCCAAGCTTCAAATCTAAATACTTGGACATGGGAAATGTTTAGTTTGTCCCCCATCAAAACTTCATACATACTACACCCTGTAAGAGCTCAATTAGGTTTTTGGTTGATGATGTGGTTGGTATAGACCACAACTTCTTTCCATGATTTGAGGTCCATGTGCTTAGCATGAAGCATGTGTCTAGATATCTCCATGGTGGTGTGATTCATCCTCTTAACAGATCCATTTTTTGTGGAGTGTAGTGTAGTGAATTGTGCTCTAACATGTGATGTGATCGGTAAGAAATTATTGGAACTCTGTTGACATATTGATTATCACTTCCCAACATATCTTTCTCCCATTTGATCTGTTGGTTATTAATCCAACTGGATGCTTATTCCCAGCTATCCCTACAATGTAGCCATCAATGATCAACAGGATCACTGGGCCAACGACCAACAGTATAGGAGATAGACTCTATAATATCTCCTCTTCTTCTTTAGGCTCTGCAGAACCAAGGGGGGTATTCCCTATTCAACACCCATGAGAATATGCTTGTAGGTTGGCTTGGGATGTTGATACAAAGCAGATAAATCCTCCTATGTGAAGACCAAAACTGTGGGATAAGTGCAAAGGGGCTAGCTTTGGGCTTATGTTCAGTTGTGAATCAGAGGATTCTGGTCCTAAACTATATCTATAGTCCTAATGGTTGTATTTGGAAGTATGAGTTTGATTTATGTGTTTGGATGCAAAACTAGGACCTGGTGTGTAATCTCAATGCAGAGCTAGATTGGTGCCTATCTAGGGCTCGGAGTCAATAGACATACACCTGTGAATGATCAGCATGAACACACTAAAACTGGATTTCAAGGGGATGTTATGGTATCTGCCTTACAGACACCTCCCAAAGACAGAGTGTTAAGTTATCAATACTTATGGTATCCCTATTGTAGTATATCTTTCCCAACACCTAATCTGAAAACACTTTAATCTACCCCTTGAGCAGAAGTTGAAAGGTTAAGCATTCACTACAGCAAGTCTATATTCTAGAATCCCAAACATCGCTTAGATATCTAGATTCAGAAGGACACATGCAATAATGGAGACAGAATAACAAAACACATACAAATATAGCATTACTCATATAAAATCGATCATGAAATCAGTAAATTCATGCATAAGACATACAACAAGAGATACATAAACTCACAAAATCTCTTGCATAGAGCAACCAAAACTAGTTGTATCTTATTACAATGCCAGATATGTCTAGGTTTTAACAACCTCTGAAAATGAGCAACACAGCCTGCTAAAATACAGCAAGGAAGGTCCTCAGCATTAATTACATGGCAGATTTCAAAATTCACCAGATACAGTACACATGAGAAGAATGGCGCTCAACAAAAATGAATGCAGTAGGTAGGGGAGGAGACAGGGGAGGCCTCGAGCCATGCACCGTCACCTGGGAATCCACAACTTCAAACGGGCGGTTTGACCATTCATGCCATCACCCATACCCCTGCAACAATTGCCATTAAGACTTCAACTACCCGCGGCCACCGGGAAATGCAGCAACAGTGCATTTGACACCTTCCCGCCAAAATCCATTATGCTGATATTTCAAAAATGCAGGAACCATTTATCCCACATGCACCCTGTGGAGACCTCCCCAACACTTTATAAGCAATGGCCGCGAGCACATTAAGTGTCGAGCATTTTACCCCGCTCGACCCACGAACCCACCGCTAGCGGTCACCATTCCATCTCCCACCTCCGTTGGTGTAGAAAACTCTCCTGCCGACATCACATGTTTCCCTGATGAACACCCTTCGGCAAGACACCAACACATTGATGCACCCAAAAATTCTCCTACCAACATGCCGATCACATCGATGACCACTTCACATCCCCCGTCGGCCAAACCCGAACCATCGGAGCAACACATCAAACCTACGCCGACGCAGAATGTCACGCCGATGCCCACAAGCCAATCCATCAGACAGAGTAACCCTATCGGCCCAACTTTCCAAGATTTGCCTGATAAGCAAAGTCACTCCGATACACATCTCCATCGGCCAGACACCCAACATCGGCAAACCACAAAATTCCTTTGCTGATAGCAATACTCCCGCCGATGAAAACTTCAAGCCACATTCCCCTTGTCGGCCAGACCCAAACTGTCGGAGCAACAAAAAGCTCCTTCGCCGACCTCACCACTCTCGCCGACTGCTATATCCTTGAAAAGCCTCAAACCACAATCCATCGGCCAGACACCTCGCGTCGGTGGACCTCTCGCCAGCTCGCCCGATAAGCAATGTCACTCCGATGAACATCCTGGTGACATCATCATCACATTCATATATCGGGGTGATATTCAGATATGACTGATATTTGGAAATATCACCCCCTTCCTCGGAATATGATGAAGCTGTTAAGACAAGTGGATATCACCCTGATATAAGAATGACGTTAGCAGCATCAGAGTGATAACTGGAAATATGATGATGATGACGTCCTCTGAATAAAATATGATGCTGACACTTGAAAAAGTTGAGGAGGCCCAAAGGCTTGGAACCCTTTTTTTTGGATTTTTTGGGAAGGTGCCTACATATTTGAATGCTTGAAACTTGAATACTTATGCAGGCACCAACAGTGGCTCTGTCTGGGGACGCATGCCTCTTGCAGGCATGGCGAGAACCACAGATCTCTGGGATGCAGACCAGTCCCCTATCCATTGGGCACAAAGTCATGAAACTACAATGATCTGCATCACCAAACACATCTGATGGCCTAAGGCCACCAAGAAAAGAAAAACCTGTATCTCCCCTTGTCAAACACCTTGTTTTCATCTGCATTCACTGGATCAAGCCTGGAGATACTGTCATGACCTACCCACAAACAAACCTTGTCATCTGCATATTCAACCCTCTGATTTAGCTTGTCACTGTCACCCCTATGCAGACAACCTTCAACATCATGTGACATGTGGGTGTTAAATTTATCAAACAATGCATACTCATATGGCATATAGCACTTATCATCTACATCAGCAATGTGCATTGCAGAATGATCTCCTAGTTGGACTGAGAACTGAAAATACTCAAAGTCCACCACGTAGCTAGGAAAATCAGGGCTCTCGTCATGAGCTGGCATATCAAAGGAGAAGCTTTCAAATTCATAATTGTGCACATCATGCACACAACCAGTAGCAGCACCAAACTGGAAAAGATCAGGCTCTGGCACCTCTCTACCATACCCTTCATGATGTATGTTGGCCTCTCTTCCATCAGGATAAGAAACAAAATCCAAATCAACAACAAGGCTCAAATCTTCACCATACTCAGACATATCCTCATCATCACATGTGTTATAAATGGGTGATCCAGGTGTTTCAGCTTCATCCTGGTATACCATTGGTTCATGGGTAGCAGAACATACATTTTCATTATCTTCAGAACCAGACACCTCAACTTGATGATCAACCCATGACAAATCTAGTTGGTCACACAAAGGATCAAAATGGCTGACAAGAGGTTTAGCCTTCTGACTGGCAGACACAACAGGGTTACTACTATTTAACTGGGCCTGCCTAGTCTCTAAGAATATCAACCTATTTTTTATCTCTTCTATTCTTTTACTCAATACATCATCCCCTTCTTAACTGAGTATGGGTGAATACATACTTGGATTCATATAAACTTCACTCTTAGACATCCTTTGTCTGCCTAAGACCTAAGGCTTCCCCCGGCATCTAACTTATGCAATAAAACAACAAATACAAAGGGGAAGAAGCTAGGTACCTTTTCTCATCCAGATGCAGAAATCTGAACATCTTTTATCACAACAACATACATCAGCCTTTCATGTGCACTTAAATCTTTTGCAGAGTCGCCACCTCTCTAGAGAGGACAAAATTTACAACAGCTGAAAGCTCATCATAGCACAAATATTTTTCTGAGTTCATTCCACCAGCAGAGCACCATCATTCAGATGAAAGATCCGGATATCATTCCCCAGCAGAGTCGCTATTTTCTATTGCGACTCAGATGGGCAAATAATTTACCAGGGATAAAAAGATAAAACTTTCAATAAGGTCCCCAGTGGAGTCGCCAATTTCTGTTGGTTATTAATCCGACTGGATGCTTATTCCCAGCTATCCCTACAATGTAGCCATCAATGATCAATAGGATCACTGGGCCAGCGGCCAACAGTATAGGAGATAGACTCTATAATATCTCCTCTTCTTCTTTGAGCTCTGCAGAACCAAGGGGGGTATTCCCTATTCAACACCCATGAGAATATGCTTGTAGGTTGGCTTGGGATGTTGATACAAAGCAGATAAATCCTCCTATGTGAAAACCAAAACTGTGGGATAAGTGCAAAGGGGCTAGCTTTGGGCTTATGTTCAGTTGTGAATCAGAGGATTCTGGTCCTAAACTATTTCTACAGTCCTAATGGTTGTATTTGGAAGTATGAGTTTGATTTATGTGTTTGGATGCAAAACTAGGACCTGGTGTGTAATCTCAATGTAGAGCTAGATTGGTGCCTATCCAGGGCTCGGAGTCAATAGACATACACCTGTGAATGATCAACATGAACACACTAAAACTGGATTTCAAGGGGATGTTGTGGTATCTGCCTTACAGACACCTCCCAAAGACAGAGTGTTAAGTTATCAATACTTATGGTATCCCTATTGCAGTATATCTTTCCCAACACTTAATTTGAAAACACTTTAATCTACCCCTTGAGCAGAAGTTGAAAGGTTAAGCATTCAATACAGCAAGTCTATATTCTAGAATCCCAGACATCCCTTAGATATCTAGATTCAGAAGGACACATGCAATAATGGAGATAGAATAACAAAACACATGCAAATACAACATTACTCATATAAAACCAATCATGAAATCAGTAAATTCATGCATAAGACATACAACAAGAGATACATAAACTCACAAAATCTCCTGCATAGAGCAACCAAAACCAGTTGTATCTTATTACAATGCCAGATATGTCTAGTTTTTAACCTCTAAAAATGAGCAACACAGCCTGCTAAAATATAGCAAGGAAGGTCCTCAGCATTAATTACATGGCAGATTTCAAAATTTGCCAGATACAGTACACATGAGAAGAATGGCGCTCAACAAAAATGAATGCAGTAGGTAGGGGAGGAGACAGGGGAGGCCTTGAGCCATGCACTGTCACCTGGGAATCCACAACTTCAAACGGGCAGTTTGACCATTCATGCCATCACCCATACCCCTGCAACAACTGCCATTAAGACTTCAACTACCCGCGGCCACTGGGAAATGCAGCAACAGTGCATTTGACACCTTCCCGCAAAAATCCATTATGCTGATATTTCAAAAATGCAGGAACCATTTATCTCACATGCACCCCGCAGAAACCTCCCTAACACTTTATAAGCAATGGCCGTGAGCACATTAAGTGTCGAGCATTTTTACCCGCTCGACCCACGAACCCACCGCTAGCGGTCACCATTCCATCTCCCACCTCTGTTGGTGTAGAAAACTCTCCTGCTGACATCACATGTTTCCCCGATGAACACCCTTCGGCAAGACACCAACACATCGGCGCACCCAAAAATTCTCCTACCGACATGCCGATCACACCGATGACCACTTCACATCCCCCGTCAGCCAAACCCAAACCGTCGGAGCAACACATCAAACCTACGTCGACGCATAATGTCACACCAACGCCCACAAGCCAATCCATCGGGTAGAGTAACCCTATCGGCCCAACTTTCCAAGATTTACCTGATAAGCAAAGTCACTCCGATGCGCATCTCCATTGGCCAGACACCCAACATCGGCAAACCACAAAATTCCTCTGTCGATAGCAATACTCCCACCGATGAAAGCTTCAAGCCACATTCCCCTTGTCGGCTAGACCCAAACCGTCGGAGCAACAAAAAGCTCCTTCGCCGACCTCACCATTCTCGCCGACTGCTATATCCTTGAAAAGCCTCAAACCACAATCCATCGACCAGACACCTCGCGTTGGTGGACCTCTCGCCAGCTTGCCTGATAAGCTATGTCACTCTGATGAACATCCTAGTGACATCATCATCATATTCATATATCAAGGTGATATTCAGATATGACTGATATTTGGAAATATCACCCCCTTCCTTGGAATATGATGAAGCCGTTAAGACAAGTGGATATCACCCTGATATAAGAATGACATTAGCAGCATCAGGGTGATAACTAGAAATATGATGATGATGACGTTCTCCGAATAAAATATGATGCTGACACTTGAAAAATTTGAGGAGGCCCAAAGACTTGGAACCCTTTTTTTTGAATTTTTTGGGAAGGTGCCTGCATATTTGAATGCTTGAAACCTGAATACTTATGCAGACACCAACATGATCTTCCTTTTAATTTGGTTCTCCACAGGAGCTTTGGAGTCTTTGGGAGTCTTTGAATATGGAACATGCTTCATCCTTACTTTTGATGTAATAGATTTATAGAAATTGGATGTAGTCGTCAATGAAGGATCTATCTCTTGAAGGTGTGACCTCTTGCATGAGTCCACAAAAGTCATCGTGAATGAGCTCTAGAGCCAAGAATGGCTTTATGTACTTAGGAAAGGTTTCTCAATGGTTCTTTCCTAGGATGCAATCTTTATAGACTTCATTTGAAGGATTAATGGATGGAAGTCCTCTAATTGTGTTGTGAGTGCTCATGTGACTCATCGATCCATAGTAGGTATAACTGAATTTGTGGTACCATAGGGCGCTCATACCATATACCTTTGTGAACACAATCATAGTCTCTAATATATTGCAAGATGGTTATGATTTGTCAAGCTTGTACATTTGATATGTCTCATCTTAATATACTTCTTTGAAACTTGCATTGTTGATGGAAACATCACTGCTTTAGGGTTTGAGTGCTGATTTGTCTATGATTACGAACCATTATCTTTGATGCATAGAAGAATAATTGGAAAGCACTCTCCTATGATTGGTCATGTCATGACTTATCCTTGAGTTGACTAGCCATCCAATGGATATCTTGGGATGAGAATATATACGTAATGTGTGAATTATGGAAAAATAATTGTCTTCCTTGGTGTGCTTAGCATGCTCTTCAAGATATCAAATCCATGTTTGACACTCTTGGCATGATTAGGCTTCACCAATAGCCACAACTATTCTTCCTCCTAAACCAATCTTTGTTAGAGCATTAAATCCTTTAGATGGTTTGATGGCATTGGTGTGGATCTGCTTAGTAGTGGATAGTTTCTCAAAGTTCTGCAAAAAAACATGAAACTAGATGAGGGTTCAATACACTTGGTCAAAGGCTAGATCCTTTGTCTTCTCAATAAACATGCAACACATTTGAAGGTTGCATCATAACTTTCATAATCATGTTGTATTTCCATAGTCCATACTATTTGTTAAAGAGCTTTTGGTAAACTGTGTCAAGATATTTTTAATATCTTGACACACTGTTTACCAGAAACTCCTTTAACAAATCATGTAATCAACACAACCAAGTTCATTAATCTCAGGGCCACTAGATCATTTTGCATATAAATATATTTTTCTTTAGCTAGACTTTTGGTTGGATTTCATGTTGAATCACATATTTTTTGTATTTATTCTTAAAATTTGAATTATGTGTGTATCTTGTTTATTCCACATGGAATCTCCTTGGTTATTTCTTTCTCATAACCTTGTTGAGTTTATTTATTTTTGTGCTTTAACTAAGTCCATGTAAAAATATCTTGACACAGTTTACCAGAAGCTCCTTTAACAAATCATGTTGTAAACAACACAACCAAGTTCATTAATCTTAGGGCCACTAGAATGATTTGCATATAAATATATTTTCCTTTAGTTAGACTTTTGGTTGGATTTCGTGTTGAATCACATATTGTTTTTGTATTTATTCTTAAAATTTGAATTATGTGTGTATCTTGTTTATTCCACATGTCATCTCCTTGGTTATTTCTTTCTCATAACCTTGTTGAGTTTATTTATTTTTGTATTTTAACTAAGTCCATGATGTTTGGATGCATGTTATGGCTTCACACTTTTTTATCTTAGTGTTTTCCTTTAGTTTTGGTTTTGCATTGTGTTGATAAAAATTTAAGTTACTGAGATTGTTATATGTATTACTTAGTTGATCACATTCCTAAGACAATTTAAATATACATTAGTCTATGTTGATCTCAATGTTTAGATTATATGAGGTACAAGGTATCAATGGAAAAGTGTTTCCTTATGTCCCTAAAGTTTCCAAGTCGTAGAGGTGGAAACAAGTGTTGAAGCCTTGCTTCTTATTGGTACCATTGAACTATTATCTCTCAATTTGCATGATTTAAAACCCTCATTATTAGACCAACTTTGTCATTCTCATATACATAAGTCCTTTTTCTTGAGTATGCATTAAGTCTTGAGTCATTGAGATGATGCCAAACTCTCAATGAACTTGGTTCTAGAGATTTTCCTTTGAAAGCTTCTTTGAATTTCTCTAGATACCGAGGTGCCTCCATGTGGTGGTACTTTGGGGCTTGTCTTCTCATATGTTCAATTTGGTTCTTCTATTGGGTTTCCCTTCTTTTGAGTTCTTAAGAATTGTCTATGTGTTTGAATCTCGAGCCATCCTTTTGTGACTTAGGTAAGGAGTATTAAATGCTTTACCATTTTAATTGGAGAATTTATGACTCTATTGAAAGTAAATAAGAAGGAAAGTGTAATTCTTGAAATATTTTGACATCTTGGAAGGGTTAAGGATTTTATTCTTCATTGTTTCTGTAACGTCAGAAAATGTCCCCTTGGGGGCTTTTCCCTCTTTAGGTTTAGCTCTTGGGTCTTTAGTGTGCATTTAGGACATCTTGCATCATAATTTGGCATCCCAATGGAATGAACCCTAGGTATCATGACAAATGGGGCCCAGGGGGACCCCTTGAACTTAACCCTACCCAAAATAGGGGGGAGGACTTGGGCGCTCGCGCCTTAGTCCTACCCTATTTTGGGTCAGGCCCAAATTTGAAGTGTCGGTTTATGACCATTATTTGGTCCCTAGGCTGACACGGTAAGTTTGAATTTATGAAATCTTGGTGGGAATGTTTGTAGTTGCATATAAAAGCATGCTTAGGAATTCATTTGTAAACTAGATTTCAACTAGATGACAATTGTGATGTTTATGCATTCTCAAGGTGATTCAAGGCTTTCATTGTGTTGCAAAAGCAGATTGGTGTTGTCTATGTGTTTGTGTTTGCAGATTTGAGCATCCATTTCTTCATGGAATGAAGAGCATCTTCCTCTCATGAGATCTTTAGGGTTAGTGCAAGAAGTTGGGTCCACTTTTTGGCCAAAAAGTGGAAGTGTTTTCCGTGATTTTTAGAATTTGTCACATTTGACCTTAAAATTTGATGCACTTGGAAATGGAATCTTTAAAAACATCACTAAATATAAAATGTAGTACTTGGAGTCTAGTTTCCAAATATGTAATTTTTTTCAATACCCAGATGATACAAATTTATTTTCAATAGGCATTTCAAAAAAACTACTATTTAAAAGTCACTTTTTTTAAACCATACCATGCACGTGTATGACCAACATAATTTGACCTAAATAAAATTCTTTTTCAAAATCCTTTTGGGAAAAGATATGTAGTACAGTGAAGTTTGATGAAGATTTTTTTTATAATTTTTTTCCAAATAATTTTTTTTATTAATTTTTTATTAAGCCTAATTGCTACTTTTGAAAACCCCTCGTGTACGACCAACATAATTTGAGCGGAAAAAAATTATAAAATTAAATTTTTTTTTTCATTGTATAAAGAATGATGTGTAGATTGATGACATGATTTTTTTTTTTAAATTTAAAAATTAAAAGTTATTAAAAAAATACAAACACCTGTCATTTCAAGTTTTTGGACCAGTTTTCTCATAAATTAAATAATAATTAGAAAAACAAGTCCAATCCAAATAAAGTTACATATTTGAAAACTAGACACTATGATCTGTAATGGGTTTTAATTTCGTAAAAAAATTCAGAAAAAAATGTCATCAGCCATATAGGTGAAGTCAGTCTTTCCTCTGGTTCTGTACTTAGAGAAATACTTGTAGGTCCAAGGCTCAAGGTAGGCTACCCATGCCTTTCCCGAGCCTAAAATGAAACCAAAAGTGTGTGTGTGAAATTCAAAATTTTAGAAACGGGTACCCGTTGTAGAAAACAATAGAAAATAAAATGGGTACCCGTTCTAAAAAAAGGTACCCGTTCTGATAAACAATAAAAAAACAAAACGGGTACCCATTTTTGAAAATAGTAAAAAATAAAACGGGTACCCGTTCTAGGCTCGGGTGCCCGTTGCTAAATGGGTACCTGTTCCTGTCGGGATTTTTTTTGCACGACACTTCCCCTATATGTGGACCTAACTTCTTGCTTTTACCCTTTACTACAAGGTGACATTTATTGTGTTTGTGATCATTATTCATTTGGTTTTTGCCTCTGCCTCACAAGGGCACTCACTCTCTATTTGACAAAGCTATTTGGAAGACTTAAGTGTTCTTCCAGGGCTTGATTGAGGCAAGCTCCTAAACACCACAACCCCCTCCCAAAGTTTTATGATTGCAGGTTACAGGTTGATGATGTAGACAAAGTGAAGTTGCAGGAGGGCATCTTGGAGTGTCAGAATTGCAGAATAGTAGGAAAAAGGACACCTTGGACTTGGGTGCCCGCTCATTAGTCCTCGAAGTTTCGTGATGGAAAAACCTTCGGTGCAACAGGAACATGTTGCAGATCTTGTCTACAGATCCTGACAAAAAACAGGGCACTGGACTTGGGCACTCGCTCTTTAGTCCCCGAATTTTTTGCCTCAAAACCTCGAAAACAGGTTCACAATCATTTGTAATTTTACATCTTTCTACATAAGCATTTTCAATTATTCGTCTGTTTATTGCCGTATTTGCATAATTAGGGTTTTGATCTTTGATTGAGCATAAGAGAAGGAAAATTGGTAATCAAACACCCTAATCCAAGTTTCCCTACATTTGTAAGTGACCAAGGACTTGATAGTGCTCTGCCACTTGATCCTAAGGTCCTTGAATGTAAGTGGTGAAAAGAGGATACAAACACTAAACTAAACAATCCAAATTTCACCCTAAATAGTTTCTAAAACTTACTAGTTGAAAGAATTTCTAAAGAGTGATCTGGGTTGCATAGAATTTAGGGATTAATTCTTTATTTGGGTAGATAGTTTACAAGATTGTGAACTACAATTGATCCTAAGACAAAACCTTCCACGACAACTTTAAATATTCAAAACTTTGTAACTTTTCACTAAATTCATCAAGCTAAGGGATTTACAATGAGCTATATTTGTATTCAAATATGCTACACTAGCTCCAAAATCAATGAGACAAGATGTCATCGAGCAAGTTAAGCAAGTAGTTCATATTAGAGGTTCATTCCTACATTGAGCTACAACAAAAGGTATTCCCATGCCTTGATATTATTAAGGATATATGCAAGTCATGTTTTATTACTAGATTTTTTTACTTAGAAGTTGTGGAGGTCTTTGAGATGGTGTTTAGAAAGATGTTAATATATCCATACCCTTAATGTAGGTTGACATTTACAATGTGATGAGGGAATGGGATGAGTTCCAAATACTTGGAAAACTAAATAGGAAATAGAGCAACACCACATACGAATATTTAATCATACAATTAGAGATGTTATGATTTTATTAAAGATTATATGAGGACTCCAATATAGAGCATCTGAACAAGAATTGGGTTCCCTTATTGGCTCTGATCTTTGTTAAAGGGGAAGTCCCAAAATGGGAAAGACCATTGCATTCAACCTAGAAAAATAATTTGGAGTTGAAGAAAGGGGTAGCTTTACATGTACTCTTATCTAATTGATACACTATGTTGTGCTTTAAAAATTTTGATGATAAATTTTTCCTACCTAATCTCCGCATGTTTTCTATGAACCTTGTGTTTTATATATTTTACAGGTTCATCTTTGGGCGCCATGAGTTCGAGTATGCACTTCCTTAGGAGTGATCCATATGACTTCCAATGGGTTATCCTTTAGTATGGTGAAATTTGGTTGAGGGAGTTTAGTTTCACCTTCTCACATGTGTTTCTATTCATAAATCTCTCTTGGATGAGCTCCCAACTTGCGCGATACTAGTTTGATTGTGATTTATCTTCTCTAGCCAATAGGGGCATATGTGGTTCATGTATCATCCTTATATTCTCAAACCAAGAGAAGATAGACTCATCCCTTAGGATTGTGACAAATTGTGCACTCTTTAGCTTAATTTCAAATTCAAATTAAAAAAATAATAATTTGTGCCATAGCTTAGGGTTGTATTAACCATTCCCTTGGATCTCAAATAGTGTGATAATGTGTCCCTCTAAATTTGAGGTTTTTTTGATTCCCATCAAGAAGATTTTTATGAATCTATAAGAATACACCAACATGGATGATGGTCCCCAATCATTGGGAGATTGTAATGGGTTTGTTATGCCTTGATTTGAAATAGATGCATCTCCAAGTTCTTTGAGACGATTGCTCTCTCCAAACAAGTGCTATCTTTTAGAACATTGTAAATGTCCTTTGATTTTTTATATTCAGGTTTGCATCAAGTTTCAAGGCTTTACACCAAGTTGTAATTATTTTGCCCATGAGAATAAAGCATAATTATTGAGATCTTCAGTTTTTTTTCCATTATTGTCTTTTATGTACGTGTATTTGAGGCTAGTTGCTTTGTTTAATAGTCATTCATTGGACTCTTAGACCTTGTTAGCCATTTCTTACTTGCATGTAATGATGAATGGCCTGGCACTTAGGATCTCTAACGTATTGACATATCTCCTTGTTTCATCTAAAGCATGTTGAGCTCTTCATCCTATGTTGTGACTTGTGCACCACAATCCTTATGCTAGTTCTAGCCTAAATCCATACATAGATTTACTTAGAAAGCATGAACATGGCTATATTGATTTATCTAGAGAAAAAGTTTGCTAAAGCATTACATCATGGGATATATAGGCATCGATCCTCTAGCTCTACCTTATATATATATACACACACTTGCTTATAGTAAATTTACTAGGCACATATATCCTAAAATACATTATCTCACTAAATGCAATATATACATGATTATCTTCTCAATACACATGCAGGCTTACAAAGCCATGCACGCGCGCGCGCACACACACACACACACACACACATATAGACACTATTTGTGGTGTGAATACAAATAGTTACATTATAGTGCCAATATTCTCCTAGTCAATCATGTATTCTCTTCTCAAAACACCAAAAACATCAAAACTAAGAAAATGAGACAAAACTATAGAAATAAAACAATGTATTCTCAAAATAATAAATATTATATATGCATGAGCTTTGATGCATTTGTCAAAATTTGGTTCAAAAATTCATTCTGCAATATGCAAGGCTAGATACTAAGCACTCGTTAATTTCCAACACCAACACACCAATATTATGTAGACCATCTCGATCGAACATTATCAAGTGTTGTAGTTTTACCTTTAATAAACCCATTGCTTCTGTGTGCGTGGCTAAATCATTTGATATCAATTGCACCTTCACATACAACTTGCATTTACTTGTGTAAGCACCACAATACTTGTTTTCCTTTTTGAGACCATTTGTTGAAGCAGGTCTATATTGTGCACATTGAGTGCATCCAAAGTTGCATCTATAAGGTCGTCACGTATCAACTCCTCTTTAAGTGCTTTAACTTCAACATTCATAGCTGCAAGTCTAGTAGTTAACTAATTAGACCAATTAGCTAAAGCAACAAACAACTTATGTGTGACTGCAAGTGTTTGTGCATACTTCACTAAGTACTCAAGGCAACTAATGGAAACTCTAGTAACCTCTATGTGTGCTTCAAAATCTTCCTAGGACTTCTCCAATTTCTCTTCTTGTTGGTTTTTTTCAATTTCTTTGTGCTTCTGGCACTTCTTTGACTTCTTTCTTCTCTCTCTTTTGTAGCTTTGACTACTTCTATAGCTTGTTGCTATTCCAGTGACCAATCATTTATCTTTTTCATCCATGTCTTTGACGTTTTTCAAGATCTTGGCAAGTTAATATATGTATTAGTAATGCTTCAAATATCCCAACATGATCTTCTAAGCTCTCTTCAGGTGACATATGTTTTCAACCCAAAGCACCTCCTAATAGATGTATCATGAACCATGCCTCGAGGTCGCTCTCATATGTTTACAACCCAAAGCACCTAGTTAGTCTAACTAGCAACACACCAACCTCAACACCATTTGGGGACCCTAAAATGTTTGGTGACTAAAGTCCCAATATATTTTGTATCTTATCTCTAGTCTCCCATTGAGAGAGGTGACATTTTTTATCATCCTACATTGGAACCTGAGCTAGAGGCTCTTTATGCACTAGCCAAACCTTTTCCTCCTATTGGAAGTAAATACTAACCATCAAAGGGCTCCTCAGACACTCTAATATCCAAATGTCCATGTGCCTTATGCGAAGTCTAAGGTGTCAAAACATGCAATGCCTCAGGACCCCATGACAACCTATCTTGTATAACTCCGACTAAGTGTTGAAGTATCCATAAGATTTTTGGCCAATACTCACTACTAATTCCTATTGATTGGCTATAGGTGGAGGGTCCTCTCTTTGAATCTTGGGTGTCAGTGTTTTTGAAGGAGATAAAGGAAGGAGGCATGTTCCATGTTGGAGGGCTTCTTTTAGGCAACATCCTACAAAGATATGTTGCAAAATAAATCACTCAAAGGAATAGGTCCACAAACAAAATTCCAAAGCTCCTAATATTACAACCATGCTTTCATAGTAAGTGTAATGCCCTAAAATTAGGCAACCAAGAAAGTTTTAAAAAATAGACTAATAATAATTTTTTATGAAAGTGTTAAGACATATTTTGTCTTAAATTCTCAAGAATAAATATTTTAGATGTCACTTATCTAAATTGGAACTTAACTCGCCACTTAAAACTTACCAAAAATTTATCTACAAAACAATTCATCCTTTCTTCATTCTCTTAGGTCCGAGATTAACAATAAATAACTTTCAACCTTAATTGATTTTATCTTCCCCCCTTCTACAGTTCTCACAATTTTATATCCTAGTCACACCTTGACCTTGGGTTTAGGGGGATACACTTGATTGAGCATTCACAAAGGGAACATGGGCGTGACAAACAAATGGCTAGGCCAAGTCCAATAGGGTTTCTCTACACAAGAAAGAATTGCCACAACCACATGACACCATTGGCTTCAGGTGGTATATGTGAAAGCTAACATTTGTGCATTATAGTCATCGGTGGAGGTTGTGACTTCGATCTTCTCCCCATGATATTGCACCTTTGTGACCCTGATGATTAACAATTTGATTAAAAAACTAAGGACTAAGGGCCAATATCCCATAATGGCGACATTTCTCACCACTTTAGTATCAAGTGACAATGTGTATATCTAGGGTATACATAAGGGTAAGTGCAAGAAGATGAGTTCACTTTTTGGCCAAAAAGTGGAAGTGTTTTTCCTATTTTTTAAATTTTGTCGTACTTGGAGTGACAATTTGGAGCACTTGCACATAAAATATTAAGATGATGTAAAAATAAGAAAAGTAGGATTTTGTTTCTAGTTTTCAAATACGTAATTTTTTCTAATACCCAGATGATGCAATTTAGTTTTTTATTGGATGTACAAAAAGTGGCTTTTTAAAAGTCCTCTTTTTTTGCAATGTACGACCAACATAATTTGACCTAAATTAATGTATTTTTCTAATTCCTTTTGTGGAAAGATTATCAGGATGTTGAATTTTGGTCAGGATATTTTTTTATATTTTTTGATAAATATATATATTTTTTATTAATTTTTTAATGGCCCTAATTAGTGTTTCTTAAAACCCCTCGTGTACGACCAACATAATTTGAGCTAAACTAATCAATTCACTTATTTTTTTTTCATCATGTAGAGAATGAAGTCTAGTTTGGTCAGACATAATTATTTTTTCAAGAAAATTTCAAAATCAAAAGTTATTAAAAAAATAGTAACCTGTGTTATTTCAAGTTTATGAGTTAGTTTGCTCAGAAAATAAATAATAAATAGAAAATTATGTTCAATAGCAAAAAAAATTAAATATTTGAAAACTAGACTTTGAGATCTATAATGAGTTTTAATTTTGTTAAAATATTCTGAAAAAAAATCGTCAGCCATAGTGGTGAAACTAGTTTTTTCTCTTGTTGTTTTCATGGTCTCCTAGTTGCAGGTCCAAAGCTAAGGCTTGGGTTTCCAAGCCTAAAACCAATGCAAATTGGCGGGTTTGAAATTTCAAATTTTAGAAACGGGTGCCCGTTCATAACGGGTGCTCGTTATAAACGGGTATCCGTTTTAAAAATAACGGGTATCCGTTTCTAAAAAATAAAAAAAAATTAGCAATAGGCATGTTAAAAAAAAAAAAAAAAACTTTCTAAAAATGGGTACCCGTTTTCAAAAATTTTTATTTTTATTTTTATATGCATATGGTTATTTTGTTTATTTTTTTGAAAATGGGTACCTATTTTGCTTTGGGTACCCGTTTTTTTCAAAACGGGTACCCGTTCCAAGAGGCATTTTTCATCTGCGAGAGACTTCTACGAAATGTATACTCATCTTTGTGCTTACCCATAATTTGAAGCAAATGAAAATAAAACAAATAGTATGCAATATTTCACCTAGGAAAACCATTTCAGGTAAAAAACAAACAATAATTGTGTTGTTCAGAATGTGACTTAGACACAACATAGGTTAGTCAGACTTTGATGTGACACATGAATTGTGTCCTTGTAGTGGGTGACCTCCCAATCACTCCCACTCTTGTGGCAAGAGCTAGTTGAGTGGAGGCATAACTAGGGGGTTGTTTTGTTTGTGAGGAAGTATAATGTCACACATCGTGCTTGGGTTGATTGTGTAATGTGTGGATGTATGTGTTTGGTGGAAGTTGTGATATTGCCATAAATGTTGTATGCTTGTAGTGGTTGTGACTGTAATATGACCCAAAGGGTCACTGGGTCTAAGCCTAGCTTTGAGACTGTTTTATTCTTTTATGATACAAAAGTAATCTAACCTCCTTTCCTTGCTTTGAATGACTTGCTGTATAATTCTTTGTTGATGCTCTTTGGCTTGTCTTCTTTGTTCTATTTCTCTTTGAATGAGCCTCAAGGTGAGTTTTTGCTCTTGGGTTATTTTTTTGTGGGAATTGGTTGAGGGATGATCTCCCTAATTTCATCAATGACGAATTTAACACAATCTTCCCTTATGCTTGGCCACATTGAATGCTAAATAAAAAGGGGGAGATTTTTCATTAAATGTTGTGTTTTGATTCTTGATCTTGTGATGAAATCAAGGGTTTGATTGATCACTTGGTTTTCACGTTTTTGAATATTTTTGGTATTTTCTATGAATTCCTAAATGCAATTAATGATAAATGAATGCAAACAAAATTTTAGATTCCTTTTCAGATTTTTGAAATGAATTAATTACTATGAAGGGAAAATGTATGTAACTAAATATTTTTTTTGCATGCAATTTAATCTATGTTTTTATGCATTTTCGTGGATCGATTTTAACTTGTAATCTAATGAATTAAAATTTGCAATTTAATATAAGCACAATGAAAATAGATTTGTTTTAAGAAAGCAAATAAAACTAATCTAAGCAATTTAAAAGCAAACCTATTCTATGAAAGTAATTTAAACTACCTATCAAGAGAAAAGGAAACAAAGTTTTACTTCCTCAAGAGTAAGATTAATTTTTCTAAATTACTATGAAAGCATGAAAAACTTGTATGAATCGGGTGGTAGTGCCTGGCATAAGTCCTCAGAGGTACTTTTTTGCAACTGTCTCTTCTTTTCAACAGGGGGGTCCTCCTCTTAGCGATAGGGATAAGGATGAGGATGTGAGGGAATTGGATTGAGATTAGAAGATATGAAGGTCAAATGGAAATGGATTGAGCATAAACATGTTATTGAAAAATCAAAACAAAAGGCACACAAGGTCCTATATAGAGCGTAAGAATGTTATGGGGGCAATTTTGCAAAAGCTTGAGAAAACTAAGAGTACAATAATGAATTTTGCCTCAAATGCATAGAGGAGTGGCCCGTATTTATAGGTTTAGAATCCACACCAAATTTGGTGGTGATTGGGGAGTTAACAAGGATTGATTAAAGAGCGATCTAGCTCTAATTGGAAGAGAACAAAAGCTTGGAGAGGAGATCATAGAAGCCTGATTAGAAGATAATAATAGATTAATTGGGAGATAACAATAGAGTGATTGAGAGTCCAGGAATAGTTAGGGGGTGTCAATCATTAGTTATGCATGGTGGGATTCACAATCAAAACCTAAAAATGAAGTTAAACTAGGCTAAAATGGAAGAAATCTTACATGACAAAAGATGACAGGGTCACCCCTTTTAGGAAGTGGGTTACCCCTTTTAGCAAGGTATATCTTCTCGAGAGATCCTACTTAAGTTGTAGGATCACCCCTAGATATCCTACAGGTTATAAGGAGATCCAACCAAAATTGATTTAATAGGCAACAAGAAGGTTGGAAAGTGAGTTTGAAAGTTGAACATGAAAAAAAGAATATTTGGGAAGTGGGTTGCCCCTTTTACTAGAGAAAATATCCTCGGGAGATCCCACTTAAGTTGCACTATCACCCCTGGAGATCCTATAGGTCATAGGGGTGATCCAGCCAAAATGAACCAGGAAAGTGGTTAGAAGGTAAGGACCTTGGAATGTTATTTGAAGGGTTAGGGAGGTAGGAATAAAGGGGAAAAAATACTGAGGGACATGTTACCAAGAGAGAAGCTACTGATATATATATATTCACACTTACGTGGCCACAATTAGGACTTTAAATCATCATGAGTCTAACGTGTTGGTCTATGTGCCTTTTTCATACTTACATAGTTGCCCCTTGGTAGTCTACATGAAAGGTAGGTACCATTCCTGAACTTGGATTTAACATTTTTCGTTGTCCCATATCTAGACTTGAAATGAATAATATTAGTTTGACTTTATGATGAATTTTTAAGTTCCAAAAAGAGGACAAGAAAACATACCGTCAATGTGTGAGTTTTGAGTATACCTAAGTCACCTTGCCTTGCTATGAAGGCCTGTAGTGATGAAGACACAAAATGAGAACATGCCAAGCACTACAAAATCTAAACTAGACAAAAAAAATCATTAACGCAAGCTAAGCTAGGAAAGAAAGAGGAGAAGAAAGAGGAAAATCAAGAGAAAGTGAGCAAATGACGACAAAATTGCATGAGTGAATAGTCAACAGAGAGCTAACAATGGGGAGATCGACAACATGGCCACCAATCAACCTCTCGTGGGTCGCCAAGTATTAGAAAAGAGAAAATCCTTTCTTGAAACCCTAGATTTTCCTTTGGTCGATTTCTCTTGAAAATGTTCATTATTCTTGTGTTTTCTTGTTGCATTTGTCTAGGTTTTAGGCATTTGTCATTTTCTAAGTTTTTGTTTGCTTGTTTTTTATTATTTTTCTTATTTTCTTGGCCCATTGAGGTATGCTAAGATGTGGCCTAGGGTTTCCCCTTTTACCAAGGTAGATCGGCCCTGGAGATCCTACCACTTCAACCTAGGTCGCCCTTGGAGATTTGCCCTGGTAAAGGGGGTGATCCAACCAGAAGTTTTGTAGGTAGAAACTAAGGTAGAATGATGTCCTTGATGCTCATTTTTCTCTTATTTTGACACTAACTTCTTTGTTTACTGCAATTTATCTAGAAAGTATTTTATTTTTAGGAATTTGAAAGTTTTACAACTTTTTTTGTGATTTTCAATTTCCTACTTTTTTGTGATTTTCTAAATTTTTGATGATTTGATTTGGTGTTTTTGTGCTTGGAAGGATACTTGCATTTGATAGAATGCTACTTGTGAATAGTTTTGATATATGTAGGCCCTTGCGACATTATCAGTTGATCATTCTATTCTATAGAGGACAAGGATAGCTAGAGTGGCTTAGATTCCTATTGTTCATGCCTCGTCCCATATATGTTGTGATATCCTGACTTACTAAGATGTTGATAAGAACACACTATGATTTCCTTCTATTTCTGGAGAGTGGCCCGTCACTTTCTATGATGTCTACCATATTTTGGGAGTTCCTATTAGAGAGTGACTTGCACTTCCTGAGAGTGAGTCTATGAGAGAGACTATCCTAGGCTACGATTATGGGAGATACTCATCTTGGAGATTGGAAAGGGGTTCAACTTGCTTAGGTCCCTGGGCTTGCTATTCTGCCCTTGCAGAAGGTTTTCATTGTTCTGATTGCCTCTCACTTGTCAAGAGACAAGAAGACTCATATACTTAGGTGATGCTAAGCATCAACCATTGAATGACTTGAGTGAGGGATAGTTCTCACTTGGGGGGTCGACATTCTTTCTTTGGTTTACCATGATTTGTATTGGGCACTTATCTTCATCCACCCTTCACTTATTATGAAGGCCTGGATCCTCGAGCATATTATACCATTTCAGAGAGAGATGCCCCCTTCGGATCCCAAGTTATCGAGATTTATGTGATGGGGATGGATTGACCACTTCGATGCTTCTACATGATCTATGGCTACACTTATATATGTAAACTTCATTATAATCCCTTATATAGATATGAAGGGGTTATGACCAAGTGACTGCATAATTTGAGCCTACTATCGAGAGGTGAGCTATTTGAATGAGATAAATGGCTTAGTTGAGACTCACCATATTACACAAGTACTCCAACAGTTGGGGAGGATTTTCTAGAGGACTTTCCCCCGTGCCTACTTGTTATAGATCAGTGTAGGAGATTGTTGATGCATAATACATGGCTCTCTCATGGGTTCCACTAGTTCTTGGAGTTCCAATCATGAGACCTTTTTGAGAGCTAGTTGGTATGCGGATGAGAGCCCATCGATCCTAGAGACTTGTCATAGTTGAGCAGGAGATTGATGACTCTATAGACAAGGACTATGATCCTGAGGAGGAGCACGGTGAGGTAGCATCAGGAGGGGAGGAGGAGATTCTTGAGGATGAGGAGGTGGCTTTAGTAGAGGCCTCACCTAGACATGGACATGCTCCTTTCATAGAGCTAGTAGAGGAGGAAATGAGACTTGGTGATCCATCATGGAAGCTAGGAGATCCTTGTGAGTCCTACACTAACCCATTCTTTTTCTTTATCACACTTGGTTCTTTGAAAATGGTTTAGATCTAACTCTTTGAACTAATACTCTCTTCTCTTCATAGTTTTGACATAGGTACTACTGACCGATGGAGAGATATTTTTTAAAATGCTTCATTAGATGTGTTGATCCCTTTTATTGGATGGACTGGAGTGTTTCTTTTTGTTGATGTTCATGTGCCCTCTTCAGTGGATCATTATACAATTATTATGGATGCTACTTATCATGCTAGCTAGACCAAAATTTACACTCTAGAGGTTGAGAATTTCTTGTTTCTAGAGATGGGTAGTCTAGAGGTCCACAAATAGATTTATTCTCTTTCATGGGCTTCAACTATAGGACCATCAAATTCACGAGTTCCCAATCATGTCCCCTCTTGTGTTCATAGATCTCACAAAATTCTAGATATAGTTGATGGCCAAAGGAGACATCAGAGAAAGAGCCCAGAGGGTTTTGTAAGTCAGAGCCATCCTTGAGGTTTTAGAGAGACCTATCATTTTACTGAGTTTTGACTTGCCCCATTGCACAGGGAGATTTGCACGTGTGAGTGTGCTTGTTTTAGCTTTTTTGAACTCCATTGTGGTGTGACATGTACACAACCATTGATATGCACTTTTATGTTATGACCTTTATTGGTTAAGTTCTGTGTATAGTCATAGTCAATATCTTGTACTTAATTCAGCTCTTGTGCACATGGATAGTTCATTTATTATTATGCTCTATGACTCACATATGGATGATAAAATTATGATTACATGGAATGTTTTTGTCTTTTCTAATATGAATGAGATGTAATGTAAATATGTATGGATGTAAAACACATATGGATGTAGTATATCTTTCTATTTTTTATGTTATGGATGCCATGAGTTATGACATGAATTATTACTCATTTAGTTATGGATGCCATGAGTTATGGATGCCATGAGTTATGATTGCTCTTTAGTAGGATTTTTGACCCAGGAGATTGCAAGTTGACTTGGCAAAGGTGACCTACTTAGACTTTTGAGATGGAATTTTATTAGGAAATCAAGTAGAAATGGGAAGGAGATGGAATAATTTTTGAACTTAGTTTTGCAAAATGCTAAACAATGATCCTTATCTAGATAAAACGTTAATCCTTATCTAGACAAAACACTTTGACCCATTTTCAACTTAGATAAGTAACAAATTTTATTATTACCTTCTAGACTTAGATCATAGATGGCCAACAAGATATACCTAGGCTAAAGGAAAGGCTCCAAATCAAAATATGGCCCTAAAATATAGCTAGACTCTTGCCTAGTGTGTGTGTGTTCTTTGTACCTCTTTTTTAAATTTTCTCTGATAAATGCCACCTTGATAGATTTGAGATTAGATTTATCTCCACCCAAGAATACATACATCAACAATCCTCTCTTTTAATTTTTCTTTTCTTTCTATTTCTCTCTCTCTCTTATAGTTTTGCAGTAATTTTTCTTGCTTCTCTCATGTCTTTGCACTCTTTTTTTTGTATCTCTTTTTGCTTTGAACTCTTTTTACAATCTCTCTTTTTTTGACTGTTTTGTAGAGTTTTGATCCTATTAATGTTTTTGTTTAGGATGAATAAGGGGTTAGGTGCCACCAAGAGCTTTCGTTATCTTGAAGGATTTCCCCTTCCTTAAGGAGGCTTAGGTAAGGTCTACTTGTAAGCTTCTATTGAGTACTATAGGTTTGAATACTTACTTTGCTTAGACTTGACATCATGAATTTTTAAGACTAGGATCAATATAAAGCTAAGAGGTTGACTTTATTTTGATCTTGTTATGAATGTAAAGGGGAATGATAGATGGTGATAATGATTTTGGGAATCTTTCAGGCCTAGAAGGGACAACCTATACTAGATGAAATTAGACTCCTTGCTAAGACAAAAATCATATAAGAGCATATCACGAACAAAGTGCATGGAAAACATAATGAGAATGCATGATTTTGATTTTCAAGAATTTTGTACTTTTTATGGGTTTTTGAATATTTCATTTTTTTTAGATTTTATGCTTCTATGATTTTTATGGATTTTTTAGATATAATATTTTTTAGATGAAAGGTGTTAACCATTTCATTGAATTCTTCACCTTCCATGGTGCGCAAGAGGTAAGTGCCATTTCCAACATCTTTCTTAACTACATATGGTCCTTTCCAATCTTCTTTAAATCCTTAATTCTTTCTATGCCTTTTGTTTTTAGTGCTACCTTTTCTAAGGACTATTTCTCTCATCCTAAAAGGTCCAATTGTGGCTTCTCGTTCTTCAAGTATGTTTTTGGCAACTTGAGGTAAGGTGATATGAGTTAAGAACTGGTATGCTTGTTGGTGAGAGGGGGTCCAGTACAAGTCCCCATCATGGTTTAATAATTCTATGAGTAAGTCAAACTCATCTTGCATGTAAACTTTTACTTCAATCCACTCTTGAATACTTTGTATAAATTGGAATATTTGAAGGGGTTTTGAGGATCCCTTTATCCTTGTGAAGGGACAAATCTTATGATTTTTTTCCATTTGGTTATATTTTAAGTTCCATGGAATACCCTATGTTTTTTTCTGGTAAATCAATCTATCAAGGTCTTCTATCCCAATAGTTATTTGCAACCTCCTTTCTTTATGAAATTATCCTACATTCATCTCATATTTGTTTGGAAATCTTTTCATTATTTCAATTTTGACTTGTGGGGCTTCCCAAGTGTCACTTGATTATATTGAAGTTCAATTCAAAAGTGATTCATGTAAATTGGGAGTTTTAAAAGATTTAGATGAGATTTCATGACCATTTTGGACTTGTTATCAATTGAGTCGGCAGAGTTTATTTGCATTGGAGGTGTCCAAGGAGTGTAAGTTTCTTCAAGGGGTGAAAGGGGTGTGTAAGAATCACTTGATGTAGGGGTTCGAGGTGTATATGATTCACTTGATGAGGTTTCCCTTGATGGTGTCAATAGAGTGTAACTCTTTGATGATTCCTCTTCAACATTAGCAAAGGTGCCTGGATCTATCTCATTTAGATCAATCATTGTCATTTGAAATTGATTTTCAATTATAGGCCATTATGGGATAGGATTAATTTTTTATTTGTCTCCTATGGGTTTGTTGAATCATTTATTCTTTTTTTGGATCAATGAACACATTGATGGTGCACACATCAAGGGGAAATTGTATGGGACTTTCCTTCTCTAATAGCTCCATTATTTTAGTTGTCGTCTCTTTCAATACTACTAGCCCTTGTTTTGATTACTCCCTTTTTCTATTATCTTTATTTCTATGTTGTTGATGGTTTCAATTCGATCTTCTTTCTTTTTTAGACGTATGGATTGAGGGGTCAAATTAGGTATGGCAATTTTGTTTGTAGATAATTCATAATCGATTAGAATGCCTATCTTTTTCTTAGTTGTATCAGTTTTAAGAATATTAAATGGCATAGGGTCTCCTTTTGTGATGTACGCCTTCTTGATATGTAGGAAGCAAACCTCTTGAAATAAGGTTGAAGGCACTACATTCATTCTATGAATCCAGTGTCTTCCTAGCAATAAGTTATAGCCAGTGTCTTTGTTGATGACATAGAACATTGTGGGGACCGTCTTAGATCCTAAGGAGACTAGGAGCATGATTTTTTTTTATTATTGTTGCTTTTAAATTATCATTCCCTCTCAAGGTATCTCAACATGCTATTATGTTGGTATGCCCATATCCCATCCTTTTGAGAAGGGAAAATGGGACAATGTTTACTACTTATCCATCATCAATTAATGTTCTTTCGACACACATATCATAGATCCATACTTGTAAATACAACGCTAGATCTCCTCTTTTAGTCAATTAGGCTTTTGTAGGCATTTTCTTTAAGTCAAAAAAGAATCCAAGATCTTGAAGTTCTATGTTGGGAAGGGTCATGTCAAGATCTACTTGGTTGATTTATTCGTCTAGTGGAGGAGTAATTCAGTCAAGCTATTTGAACCCTATCGCTTGTAGAAGGGCATAACAATGTGATGGAGAATTTCTAAGAAGATATATGAAAGATCTTTTGGCATTAGTCTTCTTGAGATCTTCTAATAGATCATATGGTCCAACAGGGGGTGATGTAGGTTCCACCATTGAGATTGCCTTCCCATGAAACTTGACCTCTTGTTTGATGTTGGGTTCTATGTTTTCGTCATCATGAATTATTTCTACTAGCCCTAACATTTTTGGTTCTCCTTTTATTCCTAATTGAGAAAGGATGTTTTCTCAATAACACTAGTGGATCCTGAATTGTCAGATTTTGTTTGTCTATTTCACAGCTACAATGGGCAGGGAAGGGATCTTGAAAGATTTTCATGTCTACATTTTTTTGTGCAGTGGGTTTTTGCCTACCATTATTCACTGTTACTTCATGTGGGTTGAGGAACATCTCAATGAATAGGCATTGTTGATCTTCTAAAAATCTTGCTATGAACCTATTGTATTCGTGACATGATTTAGTATTATGCCCTCTCATTTTATGGAAGGAGCAAAATTGATTGTATTCAAAGGGTTAATAATATGGCTCATATCTATTTTTGTTCCAATTCTAATTCCCTAATTGTTGATTATCCCTTTGGTGATAATTGTTATTTCAAGGATAATCTAAAGCATTGACTTTTTGAGGGAAATAGTCCCTTCCATTGTAATCATCTTTTACCCCATTCCTCATAGGGGGTTGATCAATTACCCTATCCATAGTTGTGTTGCGATTGTTTTACATGATTTTAGTTATGGAAGGGTTGCTTCCATTGTTATCATTCTCTTGAGTTATCAAATTTCCATTCAAATCTTAAGTCCTTCGTCCACTATTAGTAGCGGCTTGATCATTTCTCAATCTACTCTCAACACTTCTTCATAAGATCGATATGGTAACTTTTGCACTTCCTCACTAGTATCCCTATTAAGGACATGCAAAAAGAGTTTGCACAACAATGTGATCCATGTTCAGAGTGCTATTTGATGAGTAAATGACTTGCCTCCACTATGTGACTAAGTGGGCCACCGATGCATTCACATCTTGTTTCATTGTCAAGAACTCTCATATTCTTGTTCTAATCAATTTGTTCATGTCAAATGCCATTACCAACTCACCAATGAGTTGACAAAAGGAATGAATTGAAGCCTCTGGGAGGTGATAATAATAATCTAAGGAGATTCCTTTGAGGGTATTTGGGAAGATTCTTGCTACAACTCCATCCCAAGGGAGGAGTTCTCTTGTGATTATGGTGTAGGCCTTGATATGTGAGTTAGGGTTTCCCTCCCACTTGAATTTTAGCAAGTCAGGGAGAGGATGTGGTAATAGTAGGTTGTAAATGTTATAGTCAAGAGGTTCCTTTAGGTATTTGAGGTAAGTTCCAGAAAATGCACTTTGAGATGTTGGTGTTGAAAACATGAGTCCCATGGATGAGACTTGTTGGTTTGACATGTTTGTCTGATATCCATGTATGGATGGATATATTGGTTGAACTTGTTGGTAATTTTGAGGAGGCTGATAATTTTGCATTGGATAGGCTCTGTTGGGTTGTTGCAGTTGCTACACTATGTCATTTCTAGTGTTACGTGACTAAAAGTTTAACTATGGGGGGTTTGAGTTGCTCTGAAGTTTTGTTCAACTCTAGCACCCAATGGATTGATTTGTGCTCTAGTTCTTGTTTTAACTTTGTTCTAAGGTGACTATTCTAGTCCTCTAGATTCTAGCGTCCTGATCTATTGGACCAAGGTGGCTATAAGATTTGCATGGGTTGAAGCCTATGTTCTTTGAACTTCTCCACCTTACGATGGGTTTGATTGATTTTCTCTGCTTGTTTTTGTTATATAGAAAATAGAGACCTGGCCCAAGAGGTTCAACTAAGTCAAACCCTCTTCCATTAACATTGAGACACAAACCAATCTTGGCTTCTACCCTTTAGGGAGAGCCAAACTATAGAGGTTTTGCCTCTTTGTTGTATAGATGAGTGTCAAACCAAATTCAACCAACCTAGCTAGGGCAAATGATCCAACCCTAAATGAGCAAGATTGAACTATAGATGACTGTTGGAATAGAAATAGGAAATCTGAATAGATAGCAGAGATGAGAAAATAGAGCAGACCAGGAACTTGTAGTGAAAATGCCAGAGGTACCAGGGCACTAGGCACCCTAGACCCTAATTAGGGTTTTGTAGAAACTGATAACTTCACCAGATATGCACCTGCAAAACCTTCCTTCTTCCTGACTGTTGTCTTTCGAAACCTGTTCCTTCAACCTGCACACACTAAAGAAGGAAAACATGTTGTGGCTATATAGGAGCTTGCCTTAGTCAAGCTCATGTTTCAGTATTCCTACCTCATGGATAGCCAAGATTAGAACAATATGTCGTGTGTGCTCATAAATCCTAATTGCGAGTAGTAACATGCAAGATCTAATAAAATATATCAAACCCTAGCCCTAAATGACTCAAGCAAGTAGGAGTAGGATGATCAAAGATATGCTTCACTCAAGGAAACATACAACTTCACCTCAAGGATGAGGATTCATCGAAGGTTTTCTGAATAAGAAGGTGATGCAACCATACCCTTGAAGGGTACTCAAGCCAATCTCAAGTTGGTGGCTCCAACCCTTCTCCCAATCATGCTAAGTGCTTCAACCTAGGAATAATGAGATAGACTCAAGATCTCACTTCCTAGCCTTCATACAAATCCTTCCAAGAGTAAAGTCCTTCCACTTGATCAATAGAAACCTGCAATAATTCAATAGCATAGAGAGCATAACACTTGCATAGAGAGCTTGTATCAAACTTAGATTTATATCACATCTAGTTTCAAATGAAATAAGTTACTTGCTTTTATACAAGGCTTAAGAAAAGAGTAATTTGAATTAAAGAGCCGACATCACATGTCAAAAAGAAAATTTAAGTTTACGGTCGGCCTAAGCATCATAAAAGCTGACTTGTGGACTTAATTTGCCTCCCTAAAAACACAGGAGGGACCAGGGCGCTAGGCGCCTTAGGCCCTTTGGCAAATAGGAGGTATTTTTGTAGTGTATAAAATTATGTTATTTTATCAAGATTCAATTGCATAGTTTTGTAGTCAAACTCATTGACCCATATTTCATGAGTAGTGGTTCACACAAATCCATCTCTCATGAGCATGAATGGTCCATATAGCACTTGTTGCATCTAGGTGATGCTCACAGGGGTGAAACATCAAGACTTTCTAGGAGGTCACCCATCCTAGTACTACTCTAACACAAACATGTTCAACCATGGAGTTCCCCCAATATCAAGCCCACTTTGCTACCCCATTTGCAAAACCTTCAACAAGTGTTGTGTCTTATGAACCATTCATGATAGGCCCCTGTAATGAGGTGTATTTTCATTATATCAAATTATGTTGTTTTATCAAGATTCAATTGTGTAGTTTTTTAGTCAAACTCATTGACCCATGTTTTTAAGTTGTTGGCAATGTCCATTGTCTTATGATTTTCCACATTAGTAAGATGAGCTTCATATGATCAAAAGTTTTTTCCTCATTTAAATAAGTAGAGGAATTCAAATTTCCTACAAGAGAAACTTTAATTTAATATAAACCATTGTAGGGTTAAGCCTAATTGGAAATGAGACCTTGGTAATACAATCCTATATGATCAATCAAAAAAAGAGAAAGAGAACACACAAATTTTATATATTTACTAAGTTTGGAAAAATCAGAAAATTGAAAAAGGAAGGTCAAAACTCTAGGGTAACAAACTAGAAGGGTTGTCAAGGTCAAGGCTCATCAAAATGTAGAGGAATAAAACTACCCTCTATAATATCTAAGTGTCTAACCAAATGGTAATCAATTAAAAAAATTAAATGGTAATCAATTAAAACAATTAAAAACTAGATAAAGAGTTGAGATTGATAAATGTAAATGAGAGGTTAAAAATTGCTTAGCTCTTTGTTGATGTTGAGATGTCAATGTTGTCAATTTGACCACAAGACTTTGTTGCTAACTTGTCCATGATGCTTGGTCTATTTACAACTTTGAAGATTCGCTATAAGAAGGTTGAAGTATTACATCTTATACATTTCACTCTAAGACGCGTTAGGTGCACATGGGTCGAAAAAGTGTCACTTCAACATGTTGCCCCATACATAGAATTGTGGACTTGTATTGATACATTTGTGTTAATTTATTAAGTTCATATTTTACATCTATTGGTTCTTTATTTGACATGCTACTACTTGATAATGCTCTTAAAATCTACTTTTTGCTACTTGAAAAATTATTAAAAGCCCAAAAGAAATTGTTATCAATTTGACTTGAAATTTTGTGGGCCCAAGCCAATGGCAGACCCTTCAAAAATTCTCGATGGCCCGCCTTTGAAGGAAGGCCAAAGAGGGGGTTTGGAAATAGTTTTCAACCAGCAATTGACGCGCCTCGGTTATAACCTCACTAGCTGCGTCATTGCCCCAAGCGCAAAGATAGATAAACTTAATTTCTAATCCACTCTAAAGACCTTTTCCATCCTCCAGTTCTAGTACACGTTACATGTGGGATTAAATTGCAAATCAGAAGAAAATTCTCGCGGCAGCTGCGTTGCTGTAGCAGTGGCAGTGGCAGATATTTTTATATAAAAATAATATTTTAATATTAGATGCATATTTGTCTGATGAAGAGATGGAGAATTCATTTTTAACCATGGAATGTATTAAAAATGAATTTGATGGGCCGATATGCTCACTAAAATGTATATGTAGTTTGAATAGGAGGTAACAGGGGGAAAAAATGACCTTTTTATATTGATCAAATTTCTTAAGATTATTTAACAAATTAATTTTTTTATATTAATTAAAGATTTTGGAGTCAACTTTCTAATAAATGAGCTCACAAAATCACAACTTCATCCTTGTCTATAAAGATTTGTTAAGTTAAATATGTGATTATAAATAATGTTATAAATTATTTTTGAGGATTTAAATATTGGACAACTAAAATTTTGAAGTAGTGTATATTAATTATTTAATTTTGTTGCCCAATTGTTATAGAGGAAAACTTTGCACTGCCAACTTTTTTTCATCAATTTTTTGAAGGTTTTTTACACTTCTATTTCTAAAATTTGTATTCAATAAGAAAATCTTCTCTAGTTTAATTTTTTTTAATTGATTTTGATGGTTTTTAATATTATGGATTCGAACTTGGCACATATTGTACTTATAGTGGAACATGTAGATTCGCATTGTCTTTATGAATGTCTTTTCATGTGACATATTTTGTTTTTAAAAATAATTTGTGATCTTATTAGTACTTTTTTGTGGTAAGTTACTTTTGAGTTCGATATTTTAAAATTTTCAATTAATTCATATCCTTTTAATCAATTAATTTTTATTTTGTATAACTTTGGTATAGTTTTCCATTCATTTTTCGAGTTTTGAAATATAATAAAAGGACTTTGTTGACATCTCACCAAAAAAGAGTGAAATCAACATGGAAATAAATGTGTCAATTTATTTGTAAGAGAACAAAACTGTATCGAGACTATACGAAAAATGGGGCCAACAAATTAACTTTTTAATACATTAAGTGGCCCACGTTTTCCACAAACAATTTAAATATAAAAACCTATCAAAAATTAAATACCCAAATTTATTCCATTTCCTCCAAGTTTTGTTCTCACACATACTTTATTAAATTATATTATTATTTTTTACTATCAATTAAAATGTTATGTCAATTTATCTCACTTGCTTCTTTAAATTCTATACAGAGTTTATGTTGAAGATGAAGAGAGTCTCTCCTTCTACATGTAGATATAGAGTATTAACATAAACATAAATACATTATCTTAGAGCATATGTATTTACATAGTATTAACCTATGGTAGGTTTCTCTAGTAACTCCTTTACTTCAACATCTTTCATTCATTCCTTGTTTTTTTTTTGTGTATTTTTTGGGTCAATACAATAGGTGAGCTCAAGGAGTAGACATATGATTGTCTTAATCAACAAATATAATTCCTTTGATTAAGGTTAAAGTCGCATATGATACATGCTCTCCAAGCTTTTAATTTTTACTCATTTGGTGGTTTATTTTCTTAAATTGCAAAGACACAAGAAGATTTTTTAATTCATTCTTAATATGATTATATTAAACATTAACCATCAAAAATCAGAGAAGCTTCCTTTTTGTTAAAATAATCTCTTAGCCTTAGCTGCTCTTATCTAGCACACTTGAAGCTTTGATCGTTTGAGTTGGTAGTGTGAGGCCCTCTAACATCCTCAACTTTTGTCATATTCCATTGTCCCATATCATCACAAAGTTTTTAACACACTAATCTTGTGACCATGTGGTTAACTCCAATCACTAACTATGTTTGTGACATAGTCGCTAACCATGTCACCCACCCTAACAACAAAATGACATGGTAATAACAATAACTATTCATTTACCATTCACACTTTTTAAAATCTACTTGTCATTGCCCTCTCATCTCCCACTAATTTTGTAGCTATAAATGAGATCAAGTGCACACCGAGTTTAGTCCTATTGCAATTAAGCTAGTTTAAAGCTAGAAAACAAAGTTGCCCACTAGTGCTCAATTGTGCCAACCTACAACTATGAGCATTGTGGGTCATCTTCCTATAGTTATCTTCCTTTGTGTTTTCCCCACTATGTTTCAAACAACATGAAATAGGGTTCAAAATTACCAACATTAGACTATTATCAATGAAATCTTAAACATGGTCCTTATGCATTGCCTACAATGCTCATTTAAAACTAAAATATGCCATTAAAAACTAAATGATAAAGGATTTTTTTCAATGTTGTAGTTGCAACCGTTGTTGTAGACATGTGTGTAAAATGTGGTACCATAAGCAAGGAAGGTATATTATTTGACAAAATGCCTAATGTAATAAAATATTACTTTTATCTTTTTTCCCTTTCTTCTATGTTATCAATGGAATTTAAGAACTAGAAGATACACTAAAAATATAAATATTTTTAACCATGATTTTGCATGGTCTTTGCTAAAAGGAATAGACTATGAACTAGAGATACATGATTCTGATTTAGAACCCAGGAAACATCATTTTGGCATGGCATTTTGGTTATTTTTGTGGTTTGTGTGTTGAGATTGTAGTGTTGATATAGTGATTGTATGCATGCGTGCTTAGTTTGTTACATGCCCTGGTGCTAGTTTTGTAATCTTTGTCAATGTTATTTAAACCAATCCTTAGATATTTTTTCCTAGATCCTCTTTATTAGGAAGGGAGCAATTCTAATGCTTAGGCCTAGTCTTAATGTTGTAACAAGGGGGTCTTGTGAAAACAAAACTATGAATACTAATTTTTAAAATAATATTAAAGGGATTATTAAATTTAGATTTAATCCCTATTCCTTGGACCATACATGGGGTGATAAAACAATTTAAACACAACATAACTAACCTTACTTGGCCTTACACAACCCTGACTATAGCATTCAACTAAACTTGATTTATATTCCTTACAACTTTTATTAAGGTTTCAAATTGGAAGTTGTTATTTTATTATGCACATCTTTTACCAAGAAGGCCAACTTTATGGTGAAGACCCTCTAGATTGGCCCCTCTGTGGTTTATTACTAATGAAATCATTGTGGATAGAAGAATTCAGTCAAATGTTGTGGTCAAAATTCATTGTTGGGTATATGATGTTTAGAAATAGTTTCCATTTGGCTTTTGATTAATACTGCACATTAAAAATTAGAATCTTTTAAACCATGATTTTGCATAGTCTCTAATAAGGGGAATGGACTATGAGCTAGAGATACATGGTTCTAATTTAAAACCCATGTGACATCATTTTAACAAGGCATTTAGGTTTTCGTGGTTTATGTGTTGAAATTGCAGTGTTGATACAATGATTGTATGCATACATGCTTAGTTTGTCCCATGCCTTGGTACTAGTATTGTGGTCTTTGTCAATGTTACACCAATCCTTTTATTTTTTTCCTAGATCCTATTTATTAGGAAGGGACCAATTATGTTGCATAGGCCTAGTCTTGATGATACAATAAGGGGGTCTTGTGAAAATAAAACTATGAATATGTTTTTTAAAAAATATTAAAGGGATTATGAAATTTATTTTTAATAGTTATTTCTTGGACCATAATGGGGTGACATAACATAATTTAAATGTCATAATTGACCTTATTTAGCCTTACATAATCTTGGATATAACATTCAATTAAACTTGATTTACATTCTTTGCAACTTACTAGGGTTTCAAATTAGAAGTTATTATTTTATTATGCATCTTTTGAAAAAGGTGGTCAACTTTTATGGTGAAGCCCTACTAGATTGGATCCTTTATTGTTTATTACTAGTCAAATACCATTGATTAAAAAGAAGGATTTAGTCATATGGTAACCTAGTGTTTAAAATTAATTCCTACCATGTCCTCCATGAAAGCAAAGAGCAGAATTTGTCAAATGTTGTGGTCAAAATTGATTGTTGGGTATATAATGAAAGCAAAGAGCAGAATTTGTCAAATGTTGTGGTCAAAATTGATTGTTGGGTATATAATGTTCAAGAATAGTTTCCACTTGTTTTTCAATTAATACTACACACTAAAATATAAATCTTTTTAACCATAATTTTACATGGCCCCTAATAAGGGGGATGAACTATGAACTAGAGATTCATGGTTTTGATTTACTACCTAGGCAACATCATTTTAACATGGCATTTGGGTTATTTTTGTGGTTGATGTGTCGAGATGTTGACACACTGATTGCATATGTACATTGTTATGAACCCCATTCAAATATATAGTAGCTAGCATTATTTGGGTTCATATTATTTGTAAGTCACCCATAGGTGATATTAAATAAAGGTGTGGATGCACATGCTTTGTAAGCCATCTCTTAGTTAGAATAAAGTATTTATCCCACATGCATGGGATAGTAAAGTTACAAGTCTTTAGGAAGACTATACATTGTTATGACTTCCCAAGTGGAAGGCATCTATAACTAGAGTGTATGATCTATTTGGAGGTTACCCCCTTGAAGTGATGCTACAAAGATAATAAAAGCATTAAATGTTTCTCTCATTTTTACATATCTCTATGTGTACTATTTTTATTCATCTTGTAAGTTCATTACAAGAAGTATCTAAGCTCTTTCTAAGGCCATTTCTACAAGCAACATTATCAATTTAGGAATTTCTGTAACTATCCACTATATGCCCTCACTTTTCCCTAGAGGGATTTTGGTGATCAAAAAGTGGTTATAGGTATAGTCACCCACTAAATGTCTTACCTGAGTTTTGCTTAATTTTTTCCCTTGCAAGTAGTTTTTTTCATTTTTAGATCAAAAACCTTGTGTCAAGGGCTTTCAAATATCCTCAAAAGAGTTGTCATTCTTGGCTAAGCTAGATTCTCCATAAAGGGTCTAATGAAGTGAGGAGTATTGTGGCTCCAATACCTAAGCCTTAGACAACATTTGTATATGACTGTGAGCTTCCACATACTTTTGGGTATATCAAAAGACCCCATTGGATTCTTTTGCAACCTCACCCTAGGTAACCTTCAACAATCTAAATTTTATGATGCACTAATAAGTAGTTAGCCTTAGGAATTTAGTCACCACATACTTAAGAGATGGAAGAGTGGGCTATGGGTATACTCCTAATCCTTCACAACTATCACTTTAAAACATTAGATCAACACTATTTATGAATAAGTATATTGGCAATCTCATAGACCAAACGCACCCTATAGCACCTTCCCTCTTATCCCCACCTATGTGTCATCCATTCCGAGTATTATCCATCTATATTTTTGCAGTTGGGCACCAATAAGAAAGCTATCACTATTCTTTCCACACAACTGATCCTTTCCAAGCTCTAAAGTGTTATTACATAGTACCTATAATTGTTTTAGCCATCAATTTAGTTTATGGTCCTATTATCATATCTAAAACTTAAGAAGCAAATTTCTCTCAATCTAGGCAAAATTTTTAAGTTTTGATGGAAAATTTTACCTAATGGGTATATAACCAATAATAAAAAAAAGTCTAGGATAACTTTTACCTCTTTTGGTGGATTGTCCCATTACGACGATCTTTTTTGACTTGATCAAATTGGCATATAACTTTGGATAACCTTTTTTCACCACGAGTTCATATCTTCCTCATTCAGGAACCTACATGGTCATTATTATCTCTACCCCCCAATCATTTTCCATATAACTTTGGTCACCTTTTTTTTGCCTCTAGATTGCCACTATGGTCATTGGTCATTATTCTCAATCCACCCACTAGAGCTTATTGTGCACTCTCTTACTAACTATATGGATCAAGTCCTCTACAATTATCAACATATCCCACTCCCCAACTTAGCGTTGACTTCCATGCCCCCTAAACTAGACTTTCCCAAGTTTGATGGTATATATCCTACCAATTAGCTACATCAAATGCCAAAAGTTAGTGGTCTTGATTTATGAGAGTAGCACTCATAACTTCATTAGAAGAAAACTTACTGACCAACTCTAGTATTATATCCATGCCTGTAATAAATTTTAGATTATGGTAGCCAATGGTAATACTATGTCATATGGGGACAAGTATCACAATGTAAAAATTACTTTGGGGACTATTAATTGACCACTAATATGTTTTCTCTTTCCTTAGGCAACATAGATGTGGTGTTTAGTGTCTAAACCTTAGGACCACTCACCTGCAACTAATTCTAGCTATGGATTAAATTCAACCATAATGGAAAAGAGTATATATTACAAGGATTAACTTGGCTAGTGATGTTTAAATGGTTAGCTCTTATCACATGAAAAAGTTGTTAAAGAAGGGGTGTTCTAGCATCCTTGCACAATTTCACTCTCTAGAGGCTCAACCTCCTTCTACTCTATCAAAGTTGTAATGCTTCCTCAATATGTATCAACAAGTATTTGAGCATCCTAAAGGGTTGCCCCCAAGGTCTCATGACCATGGCATTCCCTTCATTCTTAGTAGCCATCCTCCAAATATTTGGCCCTATCAATATCCCTTTGAGCAAACAAATGAAATTGAGAAGATGGTTAAAGAGCTCCAAGAGGCTAGTGCCATTCACCCAAGTACCAATCCTTACTCCTCTCCTCTAGCTATGGTTCCCAAGAAAGATGGGCTAGCAGATGTGCCCTAATTTTTATGAAATTAATAAATTAACCATCAAGGATAAATTTTCTATTCTTGTTATTGATAATTTGTGATGCAAGAGCATCCCAGGTTGAAGAGCAATCTTTCATAAACCAAAAACATTTGCTTTCTTTTCTTTTCTTGCATTTCAGTTGCAGTTCAGTCATTGTAGTTTCAACATTTTCCACCACATTCTACCGCATCATCATTTCAGAGCTCACATAGAAGTATTTTGATTCTACACTATGTCATCTACATCCTATTAATATTTCATGAGATTTAGATTCATTTTCAGAGAGTTGTCGCTATCAGAAGATCATCATCATTCATAGAGCAGAACATTTAGCATTTAGTTTGAGCATACAAGGTTGTGGAGCGTTCCTGTGACTTGTGGAGCCAAATGGAACATATCACAAAGTAGTAAAGGACCAGATAGACCTTCATTGAGAACCTCAACACGTTTCACTCATTTGCAGACCATTACCATGAATTGTAGGTTGACCTACACATTTCATCTTGCATTGGGGTTTGAGACCTCTTGATGTCAATGTGGAGCATTCTATGAGGTAGAAGATGATATATAAGCATTCATGAGACACATTAGGAAGTCAGTCATTGATAGTCGTTCATATCTGGTAGTAGAATAGAAAGATTGTTTTTTTTTTTTCAGAGGCACTTCAATGCCATATCATTCATGTATGTTGTAACCTAGAAAGCAAGCCTGTGAGCCAGATTGTAGCCTACATATTGCCAGAATATAAGTATTGTAATTGTCTGAGATATTGAGCAAATAAGACTTCCATTGCATTCAACTCTTGTGTATTTCTTGTGTTGTTTCCGTTGTGTTTACTCTAGCTACATGGTTGGACAATCCATTCTCTGGACTCTCCATCTATGAGTGCACCAAGTGACCTATTAGAGCAAAGTTTGTAAATCCTTTGTGAGTGAAGGCATTCTAGAAGATCTTGTGATGAATAGAGCGCTGACTTGAGGCGGTCTACTTGTGTTTGTCAATAGAGCACCGATTGTGAGGCAGTTGCTACCTTGTAGTCAAATCATTGAATTGAGGTAATTGCACCAGATCCTAGGAAGAGATGCCGCCAAGGAGGACGCCTGGTGTGGCCAATGTTGTTGGAAGGATGGAAGAAATGATTGAGATGATGAGAATAATGAAAGTTAGATTGGATGAGCTATAGAAGAAAATAGAAGAAGAGGACTATACCCTAGACATGAAGATGAAAGTGATGATGAATTTCAAGCTGCTGACCAAAATGAAGAAACCCTAGAAGAAGAAGAATCAGATTAGGTAAAGATGTTGAAAGCTATTTCTAAGATTGGTAAGAGACCTAGGATAGAGATATCAAACTATACCAAAAATTTGAATCCTAAGGAATTGATTGATTAGACAAATGACATGGATGAATACTTTGAATATGAGGAAATAGAAGATCCAGAAAGAGTAAGATTTACAAAAACTAAGATGAAAGGACATGTTTCTCTTTGGTGGAAATAAGTTCAATTGGATAGGAATAGGAGAGGGAAAGAGAAAATCATAAAATGGGATAGGATGGTGACAAATTTGAATGATTAGTTCATACCTATGGACTATGAGTTAGAATTGTTGAAGAGATTGCAAAACCTAAGACAAAAGGAGAAGACTATGAAGGAGTACACTTAAGAATTTCACAAGATGATTATAAGGACTGGGCATAGTGAAACAAGCAAAGAGAAAGTGGCACGGTACATAAATGGCTTGAGGATGAACATTCAAGAAGAACTAAGTCTGGTAAGGATGATAATAGTAGAAGAAGCATATCAATTGCATTGAAAGTTGAAGACAAGTTGAATAAGAGACATGAGCAAAGACAAAGAGGTAGAGTAGGAAAATTTTAGAGAGGTAGAACACATTCCAGAGGAGAAAGACCTTATGTGGAGGAAAACAAGGAGAGTAGCCCCTATTGGAAAGAAGAAAGAGACAACAATTCATATCGGAGGGATGACAAAAATTTCTACTGCAGTAGTAGAGGAAGTCATAATTCTTATTGTAATGAAGGATATCAGAGAGATGAAAGGGGATTGACAAAAGATCATTTGGAGGAACCTATTTCAAGTGTGGAGGCAAAGGACACCGAGCATTTGAATGTCATCAAGGGAGTACAAGCAAAAGAACATAGAATAATGCAAGAGTAGCTTATGTGGAGGAAGAACTGGTTGGATCACCTAATTTAGAGGGAAAGCCAGAGAAAGGAGAGTCATTAGTCATGAGGAGAGCTTTATTTCAAGAAGAAACAATTGAGGAGCCATTGCAAAGGAAAAGTTTGTTCCAGACAAGATGTAAATTAGGAGGTAAATGTTGTAAGTTTATCATTGATAGTAGTAGTACTGATAATTTGGTTTTAGAGGAAATGGTGAGGAAGCTGATTCTGGAGAGATTAAAACATCTGAAGCCCTGCAAGATAACATGGATTCAAGATGAACACAAGGTACTGATGAGTCAACAATGTTTGGTGAAATTTCATATAGGATCTTATGTTGATGAGGTATTGTATGATATTAAGCCGATGAATGTATGTCATATATTGTTGGAAAGACCATGGAAGTAAGATAGAAAGGAAATACATGCTCTAGGAGAAGGAATACATATACTATAACCTCAAATGGGGAGAAACATATCTTGATACCTTTGGAAGATGAGCCTAAAAGTGAAGTATCCAGCAATGCTAGAATTTGTTTAGTGGATGGAAGAAAATTTACGGATAGATTGAGACATGAGAACATGTGTTTTGCATTGATTCCAAAGAAGTGTGGAGCTCTAAGTGCACAAATTGCCACCATAAAAGAAGAAGAACTACCGCCAAAGGAGATAACTGAATTGTTGATAGAGTACCAAGATATCATATCAGAGAATGTGCCTAAAGGATTTCCACCAATTTGAAGCATTAGTCATCATATGGAACTTATACCTGGAGCCAGTTTGCCAAACAAAGCAACACATAAGATGACACTAGCAAAAAATGTGGAGCTAAGAAGACAAGTACATGAGCTGTTGAGGAAAGGATTGATCAGAGAAAGTTTGAGCCCATGTGTGGTACCTGCAGTACTAGCACCGAAGAAAGATGGAGAATGGAGGATGTGTACAGACTCTAGAGAAATCAATAAGATCATAGTGAAGTATAGATTTCCATTGCCAAGGATGGATGATGTCATGGATTGTTTGAGTGGAGCATAATATTTCACAAAGATAGACCTAAAGAGTGGATACTATCAGATCAGTATTAGAGAAGGAGATGAGTGGAAGATTGCATTCAAGACAAGTGAAGGATTGTATGAGTGGTTAGTGATGCCTTTTGAATTAACTAATGGATCAAGTACTTTCATGAGATTGATGAATGAAGTTTTGAAGAGATTCTTGGGTAAGTTTGTTATTGTCTATTTGGATGATATTCTAATTTTCAATAGAACAAAAGAACATTTGCAACACATTAGACAAGTACTTCAGAGACTGAGAGAAGAGAAATTGTTGATAAACATCAAGAAATGTAGTTTCATGAAGGATGAATTGGTATATTTGGGATTTGTGATTTCTGTGAAAGGATATGAAGATGGACCCTGAGAAAGTTAGAGCAATTGTTGAGTGGCCAACACCTATGAACATTGGATCTAGGTAAGATCATTTCATGGACTAGCAAGTTTCTACCTCTGGAAGTTCATTAGAAATTTCAGTACTGTATGCACACCAATGACAGAGACAATGAGAGGTGACTGAAAGGATTTTAAGTGGACATCAGGAGCACATAAGAGTTTTTAATTGTTGAAGCAAAAGGTGACAGAGCAACCAGTGCTAGCATTACCAAATTTTGAAAAAGTATTTCAAGTTGATTGTGATGCTAGTGGAAATGTAATAGGAGTAATGTTAAGTCAAGAAGGGAGACCAATAACATATTTTAGTGAGAAGTTGAATGATGCCAAGAGAAGATATTCAGTTTATGATCAGGAGTTCTATGCCATAATTCAAGCCTTGAAGAAGTGGAGACATTACTTGTTTCCAAACGAATTTGTGTTGTACACTGACCATCAAGCTTTGCAATATTTGAACAGTCAAGGTAAGTTGAATCAGAGACACATGAGATGGGTAGATTTCATGCAAAGTTACACATTTGTATTGAAGCACCGGAGTGGAAAGTCAAACAGAGTTGTAGATACATTAACCAGAAGGAGTTTGTTGACAGAGATGAGGGTAGAAGTACTAGGATTTGAAGAACTTAGGCATATGTATGTAGATGATCTTGATTTTGCAGAAGCATGGAAAGCATGTAGAGAACCTGTTGTGATAGATAGAAGCAAGTGGTTGGATTATTTCATTTAAGAGGATATGTTGTTCAAAGGGAATCAGTTGTGTATACCTAAAAGTTCAATGAGAGAGAATTTGATCAAGGAGAAGCATAGTGGTGGATTAGCAAGACATTTTGGAATTGATAGGACCATAGCTTTGGTGAATGAACATTATTTTTGGCCTCAAATATATAAGTATGTAAGGAAATTTGTTTAGAGTTGTAGAGTATGTCAAGTTGCAAAAGGGAGTAGTCAGAATACTAGTTTGTACAAATATTTGATAGTGCCAGAGAGACCTTGGGAAGATATAAGCATGGATTTCATATTAGGTTTTCCAAGAACACATAGAGGACATGATTCTATATTTGTAGTAGTGGACAGATTTTCAAAGATGACTCATTTCATCCCTTGTAAGAAGACAAATGATGTTGTGCATGTTACTGACCTATTTTTCAAGGAGATTGTGAGATTGTACAAATTACCAAAGACTATAGTTTCAAACAGAGATACAAGATTCAGTGGATATTTTTGGAGGACATTGTGGAAGAAGATGAAGATAGACCTAAACTTTAGTTCAAAATTTCACCCACAGACAAATGGACAAATAGAAGTGGTAAATAGGAGTTTGGGTAACTTGTTGAGATGCTTAGTAGGAGAGAAGGCAAGAAATTGAGATATAATTCTATCGCAAGTAGAATTTGCATATAATAACTCAGTGAGAAGAAGCACATGGAAGACACCATTTGAAATTGACAGGAATACAACCTAGAGGAGTTACGGAGCTAAGAGATATTAGTATGGATAAAAAAAGAAGTGCAGAGGTGAAAGAATTTGCAGGATACATGGAGACAATACATAATTAGGTCAGGAAGCACTTGGAGGAGATGAATAATAAGTATAAAGGACAAGAAGATGAGAAGAGGAGACATAAGGAATTTTCTATTGGAGATGAAGTCATGGTATATCTAAGAAAGGAAAGATTTCTAGTGGGAACATACAACAAGCTGAAGATGAGGAAGTTTGGACCATGTAGGATTCTTAATAAGTTTGATTCAGGGAATGCATATGAAGTGGCATTATTTGAGACATTTGGCATATCACCTATATTCAACATTGTATATTTATATTAGTATCATGAGGGAGAATCAAGTGAAAACACTAAATTTGGATTGAAGGATTAGTTACCATAACAACAACTAGAGCAGATAGAGGAGATTTTGGATAGTAGAGTTGGATTAACCTAGTTAAGTGGAAAGGAAGACTGAAGGAAGATTCATCATGGATTTTTGAGGCTGAGGTAGACTGCCTTGGTTTCCCTCTAGCCCCAACAAAGTGAGGGACTCACTTTTCAAACAACCCTAGGTGTCTGATGTAGGAGCATCCCAGGTTGAAGAGAAATCTTGCATCGATCAAAAACATTTGCTTTCTTTTCTTTTATTGCATTTTAATTGCAGTTTAGTCATTACAGTTCAATCATTGCAATTAAGTCTAAGCCATTGGCATGACGACAACAATATTAAACAAATATGAAATGATCACAACATTGAAAATATTACTAAGGTGACCAACAACATATAAATTAAGACTTAATCTGATATTTACTTAACCTCTAATGTGAGTATGTGTAGGTATTCCCAGATAGCATAAGGATCATTGTATTCACATGATCTAGCACCCTCTCCATGGTGATACTCTCTCTCCTCATCTTGAAGGAGGAAAACACTATTCCTGCATCCACCTCAGTCGCACAACGGTAGTTAGTCCATCACATTATTTAACCACGTGCATATTAATAATGTCATAGGCAATTATTCTTTGCATATAAAATAATATAAATCAAATGCATTCTCTATTCTAACATAACATTACTTTCCTCATAGTAATTTCACTGACTAACTATCTATCTGCTTGAAATAAAATGATAAGTATGTTTGTTTAAAAATGGAGTGTGACATATCTCCCCCTTATAGATCATTGCCCTCAATGATTGTGTCCATAACAAAATAAATATAGCAAATATGTTCTTTTACATCATGTTTGCATAAAAAGATGTGGAAAATTTTGACAAAAATCATTGTAATCCTCCCAAGTAGCATTTTCCTCTAAATACTGGTCCCACTAAACCTTGCACTGAGTAACCTCTCTGTTATGCAAGAAGAGCTTGCATACCTCGAGCACTTTGAGAAGCTTGATCATGACCACCCTTGGGTCATGTACCTGGAGAGCATTCCAATCAAGTATATGATTAGATCCTGATATATATTTCTTCAAGTATGATACATGGAAAACATCGTGCATTCTAGCAAGAGTTGGTGGTAAAGCTATCCTATAAGCAACCAGATTAAACACTTCTAAGACTTCAAAAGGTCTAATATATCTAGGTGCTAGTTTGGAAAACTTTCCAAACTTAATTAGGCTTTTATGTGGTTTGACTCTTAAGAGAACTTTATCTCTTACTAAAAATTGTCAGGGTGTTCGCTTGGCATCAACATAGCTTTTATGTCTATCATTTACTTATGCCAATCTTCGCCTGATCAACTTTACTTGCTCTTCCATCTCTAAAAGCATTTCTGGCCCAAGGAAAATCCTATCTTCTAGCTTATCCTAGCTTATAGGAGTTCGACATTTCCTACCGTACCATGCTTCGAAGGGAGACATATTAATTGTAGAATGATAAGAGTTACTATATGCAAATTCAACTAGTGGAAGATACTCTTCCCACTTATACTACTGATCCATGCAATACATCCTCAACGAATCCTCCAGGATTTGATTAACTCTCTCAGTTTGACCATCCGTCTCTGGATGATAGGCTGAGCTTATATTCAATTGTGTTCCCAAAGCTAAAAATAAGGTCTGTCAAAACCTTGAAGTTATCCGAGCATCTCTATCTGAGATTATCTTTTCAAGAATTCCATGCAATCTGAAAACTTCTTGCATGAATTTATTGGCTAAAATAGGTGCTCCATCTGTAAGGTTACCGGGTATAAAATGAGCTACCTTAGAAAGTTTATCCACCACTAAAAGAATATCATCATTCTTATAGTGTGACATAGGCAATCCCTAGACAAAATCCATACTGATCACCTACCATTTCCATTCAGGAATATCATGAGGATACAAAAGTCATGTCAGGTGCTGGTGTTCAGCCTTAACTTGCTAACACTCTAGACATCTTGCCACAAATCTTGTGGCATCATTCTTCATTCCCTTCCAAAAATATAAGGGTTTCACATTAGATAACAACTTTGTCACTCCAGGATGTCCAAAATATGGCACAAAATGCACTTCTTTCCACACAGTTCTTCTTAAATCTCCCTGATTTGGTACATAAATTTAGTTATTAAATCTCACTAACCCATAGGTTCAAAATAAAATCCATCATACCTCATATCCTAAGGATTTTCTATTAGAGCTTTCAGAATTTGCTCATAATATTCATCTCTGACCAAATTCTTCAATACTTGAGCTCATAAATCAGAGTGCACTAACACTATTGTCGTAATGTGCCTTCTATGACTCAAGGCATTAGCCACTCAATTTTATATACCCTTAATATAATTAATCTTAAAATTATAATCAGAAATGAGCTCTAACCATCTTCTCTGCCATGCATTAAGGTTAGGTTGAATGAAGATATCTTCAAACTTTGATTGTCAGATTTTAGTTCAAATTATTTTCCCAACAAATAATGCCTCCATACTTGGAGAGCATGCACAATTGTTGCTAATTCTAAATCATGAGGGGCATAATTCTTCTCATAAGATCACAACTTCCTAGATTCACAGGCCACAACTTGCTCTTCTTGCATGAGCACTCCATCTAACCCTTCTCCTAAAGTGTCAGTCACAACAACAAAACGACCCTCTGGGTTTGGCACTCTAAGAATTGGTGTTTAAATCAATATCCTTTTAAGAATATTGAAATCTTCTTTACACTTCTCAGACCATTCAAATCTTTTTCCTTTCCTTTGCAAGGAAGTGATGGGATGGGCAATTCTGGAAAAGTTCAAAACAAACTTTCTATAATACCCCATCAATCCCATAAAACTACGCACTTCATGCACATTTTTAGGTGTAGGCCATTCCAAAATAGCCTTTATCTTCAAAGGATCTACAACAATTCCTTTAGCTGATATGATATGGCCCAAGTACCACACCTCTTTTTGGAAGAAGTTACATTTAGATAGCTTTCCATAAAGTTTGTGCTCGCTGAGTTGTTGTAGAAATATTCGCAAGTGCTGATGGTGTTTCTCCTCATTGTGAGAGTAAATTAAAATATAATCTAAAAACACCAGAACAAATTTATCTAGATAGTCTCTAAAAATATTGTTCATCAAATTTATGAATGCTGCTGGGGCATTGGTCAAACCAAAAGGTAAGACTGTGAACTCATAATGCCTATACCTTGTTTGAAAGGTTGTTTTGTGAATGTCTTCTTCTTTTAGTCTCAACTGATGATAACCTAACCTTAGGTCAATCTTTGAAAATATAGTTCTGTCAGGCATTTTGTCAAAGAGATCATCTATGCACGGTAAATGATACTTGTTCTTAATCGTTGCTTTGTTAAGCATGCGATAATCTATACAAAGGCATAGAGTACCATCTTTCTTCTTAACAAAGATCATTGGCACTCCCCAAGGTGACACACTAGGTCTAATCAGTCCTTTTGACAACAGTTCCTGGAGTTGAGCCTTTAGCTCCATCAACTCAATAGTAGTCATCTGATAAGGTGCTTTGGACACCAGTTCGTAACTAGGAATAATATCTATTGTAAAATCAAAAACTCTTTTCAGGGGCAGACCTAGAATGTCTTCAAGAAACAGATCACAAAAATCATGGAGATAAGGGTACACTTCAAAAGAATTTTCCTTAAGTTCCTTCTCCTCTTCATCTTCCACCTCATCCATCTTAACTTCAAACATCTGGCAACCTTTCCATTTTGCTCTTTTCAATTGCATCGTGGAAATTTGCCTGATTTTCATTTCTTGTTGAAAACCTTGGACAACATTTCCATCATCATCTAGGCATTCTACTATTTTGGAAAGACAATCAAAATTTTCCCTATATTGTGATAACCATTTCATCCCTAAAATGACATCATAAGACCATAGAGGTGATACATATAGATCGACCTCTAAGGAAAAAGTAGGCAGGGTTAATTTGGCTTCAAACAAGCATTTCTCTACCTGAGCTCTTGATTGGTTTGCAAACTCTACTATCCATGGATTAGCCATGAAACTAACTTTCCTAGACAGCTTATCAATTATTCTAGGATTCACAAATTTTTTAGTTACTCCCGTATCTATAAGAATATAAATTGGGGTTCCAAATAGAGTACTTGTGGTTTCAATAGGAGTAACCTGATACTCAACTTGACGACTATTTAAAGCAAGATGAATCCTTTGCTAAAAAGATGTTTGTTGTGAAGGTAAAGGATTGCCTCAATAAGAATTCCCTTGACTCTTTGTGGGGTACTTGTTAGTATAGTGATCACCTCCACATGTAAAACAGCCTCCAGGAGAACCTCTCTTTCCCAAAGATCAGTTGGAATTATCATCATTCTTTTTAGGATTAAAATCCCTATTTTCATCCCTAGATCCATTCTTTTTATCTCTGGAGCTTTTACCATAGTTTTCTCTCTGGTTTCTAGATTCCTGCTTCTCTTTTTGAAGGATGTCGAAGGACAACTCCAGTTAGATTTCTTTCAAGATCTTTCTTGATATGTAGAGATAGATTTGAGCTTTTGCTCTTGCTTGATGGCTTTCTTGAAGACTTGATCCATGGTCGTAGGTCCATGAACATCTACTTCTCTGCCAATTTGAGCATTCAAGCCCATAATAAACTTCCTTATTCTAAATCTCTCATCCTGCTGATATTATGGCACATACTTCAACAATCTGGTAAACTTTTCCCAGTATTTAGTGATAGTCATATCTCCTTGACGCAGATTTTGGAAACCTGTTAGTTTCTGATCAAAATACAATTGGGGCAACCATCTTTTCCAAAAAAATGGCCACAAACTGATCCCAAGTTAGACTTAATGAACTCAACCCTAATTCCTTTTTCTTATTCATCCATGTTGATGCTTCTCTTGCTAATTGGTAGGCTCTCCACATAGCCTTAGTGATCTCAGAGTAATTCCTTATCTCAATATTTTTCCATCTCTGTAGCCAAGCCTCAACTGCGTCTCACTCACAGTTCCAACGAACTTATGAGGTATAACTTTCTTCATAGCTTGGGATAACTCATTGGTAAGATGGTTTTTTGCCTCTTTGTGAATCAAAGAGTCTTGTTTACTTACTCTCAGTTCACCAAGAAAACTAAATTCTATTCTTGATTGTTTTCTCCCCTCTAACTTCTTGTTCTAGGGTTTCCAATCTTTCTTTTGTTTCATTTAAAATTGATAAAATTTGATCTAATTTTGCCATAGGACTATTTTTCAGGATCTGGGCCGCTAGGGCTCCCTCCTAGTTGATTTCTAGTTTGTTCTGTAACAATACTTATCCACACCTAACATTTGCATATAAATTTATCAAAACATTGAACCTTTGACATGCTATCATAAAATTGTAAATTCATAAATATAGAAACTCAGAGATGCATCACATAGACATTTGTTTATACTAAAATCCAACATTTTACTTCATTCACTCTTTACATCTTTTACATCCTTATTCAAATACAAAAATTTTCTATTTTTATGTATAATAAGTGTCTACATATCACTTTCTGACAAATGGATTTTCTTGGGTTCCTCCTCCCCGTCAGAATCGAGTAACACGAACTTTGTGGATGGGTGTACTCATGAGTACTCAATCAACACCTCTTTTCCTATTACAGGCTCATCTAGACCACACCCGAAAGGCATATCATGATGGGCGGATGGTTTACTAATCTTAACAATAGTAGGGGTTGGCAATCTTTTTTCCACCTCAATCTGTTTCCTCCTTTCTAGGAAAATACGTTTGAGTGCATCAACTAGTGTCTCAAAATTAGTGAGCCAAGCTCCTTCTACATAGCTCACTAGTTCCTTCATTTTTGGCTCAGGAGATGGCTTTTTCTTAATGGTGATCTTAGACATATCATTGGGTTTTTTTTCTTGGCTCGCTTTCTTGTCCTTCTCTTTCCTGCCATTCTGGCACAAGAACAATCATTTTATTATTAGCATATCTTTCCAATCTTGTGAAACCTCGCAATGAGATCCAAGGTCCAAGCGCTAAACCTAGTAGCTCTGATACCATGTGTAACATCCCAACTAGAATATTAAATAACATTAAACACAAATAATGCAAAAAAATCTCATTTTTTATATACAAAATCCAATAATATTACATTTGCAATTTCTAAGTACAATACATAATTTCAAAAAGATGGTCGCTTCTCATGCCACTAGCAAATTTCACATTTTTATCATGAACATATAATAGATGGTCACATTCCTTGTGACTTACAATATTTATCAATTTTATTTACATAATAAGTAATGCTTCCTATTCACAAGTCTTCAGCAGTCAATTGCAGGAGAGAGAGAGAGCATCACCTTAGTGCTTTTCCTCCAACCATAGACTGACGGTCCTCGGCACACCTTCCTTTTGGAGTGGCCCTTCCTTTCGTGAGGGTGTATATAATGAGAATCAACTGGTTATTTATGCCATTTGAGAACTAGTGAAGTGTCCTAGGTAATAACAATTAGGTTTACAACTCTAGTCTAGCTCTAGCTATGTATTACCCACTCTGACTGTTCAACTAGCTGGTACACAGTGAATCGACAATGCAAGCAGTGACTTTTGCATTACTTTGGCCAAATTTTCTTATAATAAGTTGTATGTTCACACACTCTTTTCGTGACTTGGAGCCAACATTCTTTTAGTTAATAAATCAACACACTTTGATTTGCTTATTCTATATCAGTCTAGAAGGCTTAAAATATACCCTTTACTATGAGACAAGTATAAGGTGAGAGCATATGTGACTTAAAAGCATGCAATAAGCCTCTCTTTGCATCCTTCCAATCTTAGGTATATGATGACCTGTTAATCTACTCAAAGGCTTGTCAACCTGATTCTGTGCTCATAATTAATATGGTAAACATTCTCAAGATATACTTGATTCCATCATAAAGTCATTGCTTTTGACATTTACAGATTTCTAATACTCTTTTCACTAAGATATGTCTGTCTTGGTCTATGAATATATATTCAATTAACTTCCTATCAATATAATTTTTTTCTATATATAAATGACCATAATACTACCATTGTGCTCGGTAAGAACAATTTACGATAACTATTGACCCATCTTGGCTAAAATAAAAGATTGGTTTCCTCTTTAACCAAAATATAGGTGGTATATGAGAACTCTCGATTGCTCAAAATAACCAAAATGATAATGCTAATATTATCTACCTCTACGACATAAGTTAAATAAATTATTTTACAAGATTATTCAAACAAGAAGTCTATTCATCTATAGTCTTTTCTTCAAGTCATTGATCTTTCATAATCTATGAGCTTTTATAATTGATAAGAGTGATGATTCCTCTCTACTTCAATTTGTTATAGCTCCTTTAGGATAATACTATGATAATATTTAACTCTATTATACTTTGGTCTTTACTAGACATAAAGCAATGAGTGTATTCTTAATCTTCTATCGACTTAATTGGTAAGTTTATATCATAGATAGCTAGATATATGTTAACATTCTTAAATCAACCTCTCATAGTTGACAACCACCGAACATTCAACCTTTACTAACTTTCTATTCAAGGTATTCTCTACATATATTCTTGAGGTAAATCCTCATACATGGTACGTTCCTATAAGAATACAATCTTAACATAGGTTTATAGACCGACCAATATATAACATTCGGCCTTTACATAGGTCTAGATTTCAATTAAACCTTCTTTTTTTAAAATAATATACATGTTAATAGAACATCCTATCAACTTCATAGCACTGTCATCTTGATCATACTATAGACTGAGTTCTATTTGATATGAGTGATATCTATTATTACTATAATCTGCCTAAAACAGTAACCACGATTTTTTAAAGGCATATAACTCAATACTAGTACATTGATATAGAATGTCATTCTTATGAGTAGCCACATATATAAACCTCTATCAAAGCATACATTTATATAGATGGAAGCTTTATTTGCTATAAAAAAACATTTAAAACATTTAAGCATGTAGCCTCTTGAGGCTTTCCAGTAATAACAATGACTTCATACATATAGTTTAATGCTATAATGTCAACAGTTTTCTACTGGTTCTTGGCATACCTGAATATTGTAGTTGACACTCCCCTATCGAGCTTCCTCTGTCTGTTCTAATATTTTGATCCAAGGCATATATCCTTCTCTCTCCCTTGACCGAGATCACTTAATGCTCCAACATCCACTCCCTACTGGTTATAAAGCAGTTCATGCATAATTATTTCCCCCCATTTCTCTCAACCATCTGTGGTTTAGAGAGCTTAGAAATAGGAAATATGGAGCTTTTTCTCCTTCCACTCTTCCAAGCATCTAGGGAAGAATACAATGAGAGTCTTCCAAATACTCTACTTCTTTTTACCACAAGCTAGATATTTTAATTTAGCCATAACTAAGTTATAAAATAATTAAAAATATTAACAATAGTACACCTATTTCTTAGATGTCACTAATGCATTCTTTTGAATGCTTCTATTATGTTATTTACAAGCACAACTATCTTCGATGAAGTCTAGCAAAGTCGACATAGACTTCTACAATAAGATTAGACTTATTTGGCTGATTACTCACGTCAACTTGACATTCATAGTTGTGCACAACCTTACTGATTGTTGACGTAAAAGTCTAAGCCAATGGCATGACGACAACAATATTAAACAAATATGAAATGATCATAATGTTGAAAATATTACTGAGGCAACCAACAACATATAAATTAAGACTTAATCCAATATTGAATTAATCTCTAATTTGAGTGTGTATAGGTATTCCCATATAGCATAAGGATCATTGTATTCATGTGATCTAGCACCCTCTCCACAGTGATACTCTATCTCCTCATCTTGGAGGGGAAAACATTGTTCCTGCATCCACCTCAGTCGTACAATGGTAGTTAGTCCATCACATTATTACAACACATGCATATTAATAACGTTATAGACTTTTAAGTGTGAAAAGTGGAAAGATGGTGGATAGTGTTAAGGTCTATCAAATCAAACCCTCCTTTCACAATAACACTCAAGGACAAATTTGAGCCAAGTCACTATAGATGAATGCAGACTCATCTACAAGTTTGTGTACTCAGGAATGATATGGAAAGATTGATTAGAGTAAGAGATTTGTCAAACCCTAGATCAAATAAGCCTCAAACCCTAATTATAATGCAATCAGGTACATACAGATAGAATGCTATAGGAAACCGTATAGGAAGGGAATCAAGGATGGTCAGAAACATACCAGAAACTGAGCTTTTAGAAACAAAAACTTTGTAGACTATGGGGCAGGTGCCCAAGTCCAATAGGGCAGTTTTTCTGTAGATCTAGAGCAATGAGATATGTCAGATTGTATTCAACTCCTGAGTTCGGGGTCAAGCCTGTCGAGAGGACTATGGGGTAGACACCCTAGTCCAGGAGGGAGGAATATCAACAACTTTCTTCTAGATTCTGAGTCCTAATCCTTCAAATAGCTTCTCTACATATACACTTTTCCAAATCCCACACCTATAACCTGCAACCACAAAGAGAGGGGTTTGGGGATTGTGGTGTTTAAGAGCTTGCCTCAGTCAAGCCCCAGAAGGACATTCAAGTCTTCCAACACCGTTGTTAGATAGAGTGTGTGCCCAAGGCGGGCAGAGGCCAAATCTAATGAGGAAATGAAATGATTGAAACACAAATTGATGTCACCTTAGAGGTGAACCCCTCACAAAGACGAAGATCCTTCAAATCATGAGGAGATGGATTGATGAAGCCAAATCTGTAACAAACAAACACAATAACAACACAATTCTTCTCTGTAACACAATGAAGGCCTTGAAATATCTTAGCTTGATATCACAAGTTTGCATTATCCATCTAGGTGTAAAATGAAGACATAAACTCACTTATATATGCTTTTCTGCTAACTTTCATAAATTAAATTGAAAAGGCCGATAGAGGGAAACCTTTTCAAAGGGCCCAAGATGACACATTTAAGTTTTGATCACGACAAATTAGGCTGGACTTGGGCACGGGTGCCCAAGTCCCAAGGCCCTAATTTTGTCTTGATTAAGGTTTAGGACAGACCCCTAAGTCCCATTTGACATGGGTTTTGGGGGAAATTGCTCCAGGATAAGTATTAAGCTTGCAAAGTGTTAATAGGGGAGCTAGGAGCTAAACTAGGAGGTAAAAAGGCATAGGGATACTTTTTACTCCATAACATTTAGCCCCCACTTTAATATATATGTATGATCTCATGATTCCATACATGCATTAAAGTACGATTGAAGCACATCAAACACACCAGTCACATAGAGATAAGGCATACCCAAAGGTTGGAGGACTATTTCTAGTCCCCAATCTTAGGTAAGCACTAGAAAACACATGGAAGACACACAAGACACAATGAAGACAATAAGAAGCACACAAAACATGGAGAATACAGTGGAAGCATGCAACACACAAAGAAGACATGAGAGCAGTCACACAATACATGAAGAATACATTGATTTAATCAACTAAAACAAATTGTAAACTAGGGGGTAGAGGGAGCTCATCGCTATGTGCATTTAGACTACCAAAAACATACAAAACAAAACCCAAAATGTGGAGGGAGTTCATCGCTACGTGCCTTTAGACCACACCAGGAGGAAGACATATCAAACAAAAACCCAAGTGTGGAGGGAACTTATCGTTACACATCTTTAGACCACACTCAGGGGAAGACACAACAAACACATAAGGAAGACACACAGAATACACGAGCGCCACATAGTATGCCATATGTCTTATACATGGCAAACACAAGCAATGTGAAGGAGCTTATTGCTAAGTCCCACCATCTAAAACACACCAAACACACCTAACAGTTAATCTATGCTACCACAACTTCTAAAGACACGCTTAAGGGTGGATGACTCAAGATCCAACCTTGCTTCCATAGAGGACTTTGTTTGAAAGGATGTGCACTAGCTCAAGAGATACACCATCTCGCCTTCCATAGAAGGGATTTGTATAAAAGGATACACACTAGCTCAAGAGATAAATAATCATGCCTCATGATGAGGGCTTTTTGCTTGCTTTATTAAAAGGATGTGCACTAGCTCAAGAGATACACCATCCTACTTTGCGGTGAGGGCTTTCAAACATGCTTTGTCAGTGTAAAATTAATCAGATAGATACCATTATATATGCCCCCACCTTAAGGTAGTTGAAACCACTTGCTGCTATCAAGCACATTAAGGTAGAGTGAAAATGCGCAAGGGAATAAGAGCTCTCACAAAGCCCATGCCCCCAAAGGTGACATGTGCCACGATCACCGAATGTTCCCACAAATACATCAAGATCAATTGCTAAGATAATCAACAAGATATAAGCTTTGGTTAGAAAATCTTACTCTAAGATAAAAACCAAATCAAATCGTAGAAGCTATGCATAAATCATATATTAGATCACATCAAAGACCAAGGCTACACTTGCAAGTTCCAAACTAAGTATAGCTGTTGGGCTATGCTGCAGGTATCTCAGAACTAAATGTAGCAACAAGGTGAGATACAAAACCATCCAAAGTGCATTGAAGCATATTGAGAGTACATTGCAAATGTTTGTTACACAATACATCACATAGAGTGATTCTACTAGTCAAGCATTAGATATATATATCAACCCCATCTTCATATATGGACTAGGTCCATTTTTGCTTACTTGCTAAAGGGACACACGATCCTTATTAGTATTTTTTATTTTCATCATCCTCCGACTAGGTAGAATCACTGAAGAATATAAACAATAAAAATGAGAGAGGAGAACCAAGTGCATTAGGAATGTCATGTAGGAAGATGCCCCCAAGATATATTCTACAACACTATGCCCCAAGGTACAACACACAACAATAAGATAGAGGAGAGAAGAAGTAGAATAATATAGAAACAAATAGAAGAATGATCACAATAGAGGCGGTCTCTTGGCATCCTTGACCTTACAAGAGTATTAAGGGTCATCCAAAGAGACCTAAACAACATATAACACAATATGAGGGAACACAACACAATGCTAACAATATATATGTCTAGGAGGAGGCCACCCTTGAGAGAAACTGGAGTAGGTGCTACATCGAATGTGGCTAAAGGAGGGAGAAATACTTACCTGATTCAATGGGATATTTCTTGCAGACAATCCATGTCTATCATCATAGTATGTACCACATTAAGTTTTGGTCTTGTTGATATTTTATTAATATTAAGTTTAGGATGATGATAAGCTTTGGGGGGCTTCACAGAATAATATCCAATACTGACCGTGTAGTTAATTCCAACAACTTGTAAAGGTACTCTGATTCCTTGTTGGTTTATGCCACAACCATTGCCTATGTAGTCACAATTTTTGCAAAGGATTTGAAATCCATGACCATAGAGAGACTCCATATTTTTAGGAGGGGCCTCGTAAGTCTCATATTCTGTAGTGTAAGTAAGAGTATTTTCTTTGTTTTCTACCAAGGAGACTTTGGGTTTCTTAGGTGTTTCCAAAGATTGCTTGGATGAGATTGATGCGACTTTTGATGTGTTAGGATTAGAGTTATTAAGTTTATATTCCCCCGTAAATGAAGGAGTAAAATATAATGAACCTCAATCGTCACCAAAAAGTGCATTTGATGATTTAGAGTCTTGCACAACATTATCTGTGGCAAGAGATATTGATGAATCCACTCGTAAGTTGTGTAGACTCTTATGATGGCTAACTTGTTTTTGCATTTCAATATGCAAACGACTATTTGGTTCAGGATAGGCTTCAATGGTGTGGAGCTTGTTTTCATAAATAAACTTTATTGATCGATGAAGGGTAGACAAAAATACCCCCATGGCATGAATCCATGGTATACCAAGAATCATATTATATGAAAGCAAACCAGGCATGACATGAAAAAGGGTAGATAATGTCATGGGTCTAACCTTTACGGGTAAAGTTATGATACCTAGGGATTGTCTACCAATATTATCAAAGCCACAGATGTTAAGCATTTCTAGTTTAATTGACTTTTTATCAACATTAATTTTGTGCAGCAAATCATTGCCACAAACATTAAGAGCTGATCCATTTCCAATCATAACTCACTTTACCAAATTTTTATTTATTGTGACAAATATTATAAGAGGATCATTTTGGTCTTCAATTGTCGGCACTTCATGTGGTTGAAATAGAATATCTATTTTTGTTGCATGCATACAATCTAACAAAGTTGCTACATCATTCGGCTTAACAACAGGTGGTACAATCACCTTTTGTAAAGCTTCTTGGAGCATTCTGTGGTATGTAGGTGATGTTTGTATTAAATCCCAAAAAGGGATCTTAGCCATAGTAGTGCAAAGTTGTTCAACACGATCATACTCTTGACCACCTTTATGAGTAAGGTGAGGTGGTTGAGGAAGGATAGGTTGAGAAGATGGAAGAGAGACATGCACGTGTGGTTCTTGCTTAGTTTGCTTGTTATTATGGGTGTTGTATGTGTGAACAATCATGTGATGTTGCGGCACATTTTGAACACCTTGATTTCTTTGAGTGATTTGTCTTGCATAATTTAGAATGTAATCCAATGTTTGAGGTGGTTTTGGATCACCTTGAACCGTAATCACTGGTTTTAAGCAAGAAGGTGCATTAGGTTCTCCTTGTAAAATAATTTTAGGAATTTTAATACACTTTTCTACTATCCCCTTAGTGGGTTGAATAAATCAATTGAAGATAATTGAATTAACACTACTTTGATTTTGATTAAGCTTGACATTCATCTCTAAAGAGTTTAATGTGAGGGACCTTTCTTCATCCACCAATGCTTCGTATTTTAAAGGGAGAGCATTGGAGCGAAGGGAAGGGAAAGTATTGTTAAAGGAGTTGTTGATGGTTTTATCTTTAGTGACGTGGTGCTGCCACAATAATGGGTTACACTTTCTAGGACATTTTAATTTTTGCTGAAATCACATATTTTTAGAAAATATAATGATTTAAGCCTTGAAAGGTTCCATTTAAAAGATTTTAATTGAAGAGAGTTTGATCAAACCCCCTTAGATCAAACCCCCTTGGATAGAATCCCGCTAGTTTTAAACCATACCTATAATGGAGTCTCCTCTACACCTATCAAAATGCTGATAAAAAACCACTTTTGATTTACCTTTTGGTGGATCAAATGAATTCATTTAAAATTTATGTTTTGTAAGTATGTAGTCCTTATTATAAGCATCCAAAAAAGTATAATTTTAAATATATTTAATTTGATTATTATATTCATTTTTTATTTCTTGTGAATGTAGGTTTTTCAATGAACATCAAGGTCTTTGTTTCATACATAAGAAAAAATAGGGAAAATATAGAAAAAAATTCTAAAAAATACATGTCCTCTAGGTATTGATGTTCTTATTCCAACAAAAAATAAATTAAATTCTGATACATACAAAAAAGTTATGCTCTTTATAGTACACCTATGTCTAAATTGTAATTGGGTTGACTTCAAAACTTAATTAAAAAAATTCAATAAAACATTATGAAACCAAATTCATCCTTTAGATATTGTAGTTACAAATCTAAATTCAAAAAAATTAGAATTTTATCCTTCATAGAAAAAAAGTTATGTGGTTTATAGTACACACCACTCTTTAAAAATGGTGTTTACTATTAAAAACTAGTTATTGAAGGAGATGGAAAAAGAAATGCAATTTGATTCCAAAAATTAAAAATATATATATTTAGAATCTACAAACAAAATGTTACAAATCACTAGTTTGCATCATCTTCAAATTCCTCATGGTTTAGCAGCTATAGGTGTCTGAAAGTGAAGATTTAGTTCAAAATGTTCATTTCAATATCAAGTTTGGCCAAAAAGTGTAACCTAGTATTGTGGGATCACCTCAATCCAAAGGAAATGAACATGCAACCAAAGGAGAGCTATCCAAAGTCTTTGCATCCTTAGAGATATCTAAGGTTCTTGAACATTCATCTAAAGGAGAAAGATCAAAGGTCTTCACTTCCTTAGTGATTTCCAAGGTTCTTGAACATTCATCTAAAGGAGGAATAGGGTAACTCATGGAATCATCATCATCATCATATATTTTAGATATTAGTTCCAAGGCATTAATGTAAGAAGAATTTTTACACTCATCTTTCTCATGAGTATTCATGGAGATGTATTCAGTTAGATTTTCCAATACCGAAGAGTATGTATTCATGAGAGCTATGAATTTGTCAAAATCAAATACATAATCAAGGATTTCAAATGAAGAGCATTTAAATATATCCTTATGATACATGGATTGTATATGAGTGAGAACATGAGGATTCATATTAAGAAATTTGTAGAAATTCTCAAATTTTTTGATATATGCATGTAAAGATACCAAAGAGCTCGATGAGATGAAGATGCCATAATAGAATGTCTTGGAATAACAATGCACAATAAGATCTTTTCATTTATCAAATATAACTAATATGAGAGATTTTTGTACACCACAACACCAGTTTGAGGAATCTAGGTTTTTGAAGCTTGTTACCAAGAATAAAAACACACTAGTGTCCTTACAAATGAAGTGATTAGGATGTAAAAAGTGCTGCACAAAAGGCAGTTTAGACCACTTTTAAGATTTCTTGCAAAGAAATGTTAGATAGTGGTTAAATTGCTTATGTTGAAATACACATTGTGTAATTACAAACATGTGAAATTTTCAAAGTATGAAATGATGCAAAAATTTGAAACGGGAAATGAAAATATGCTTTAAATCATTGCTAGATATAAATTGAAATATGTTTATGATAGTGACAAAATCTGAAATAAGATTTTGACTATAAACCCTAGCTTTTGGAATTACTAGGTTATATGAAAATGTAACTTTTTAAACAAAACCCTAGCAAATGAAACCTTCAAATGCAAGATTTGATATGAAGCAATAATGAATTACTATAATGAGGATAGGATTTGATGCAAATATCAGAAAATTAAATCCTTTTATCTTATGCAATACAAATTATGCAAAACTATGCCTTAATGCAAGCCTAAAATGCTTGTTTTTTCAATTTTTTTCGAATGTATGTAAAATTTTTCTATGCAAGATGGTAAATATGATATGAATGAATGCAATGACTGATTAAAACACTTAGAAAGATGCCAAATTCTTGCTGTTCCAGGTTCACCAAAATGTTAAGTGTGAAAAGTGGGAAGATGGTGGATAGTGTTAAGGTCTATCAAATCAAACCCTCCTTTCACAATAACACTCAAGGACAAAAAGCAAGCCAAGTCACTATAGATGAATGATGACTCAACTATAGGTTTTTGTACTTAAGAATGATATGGAAAGAATGATTAGATTGAGAGATTTGTCAAACCCTAGATGGAATAAGCCTCAAACCCTAATTATAATGCAATTGGGTATAGACAAATAGAATGCTACAGGAAACCGTACAAGAAGGTGTTAGATCTAGGGCACACAACTGAGAGGGGAGGTGAATCAGTTGTACAAAAACTTACTTCTACTTGAAACACTTGATTCTTCTTTATTAGTTAACAACATATCAATTAACCATTCATGAAAGCAAAAAGCATAAACACCGGAGCAGATAGACATCAACACATTAGACACCAAGATTTTTGACGTGGAAAACCTAGTTAAGGGAAAAACCATGGGGTGATTAACCCAAGGATTATTCTCTGTTAGAAGAATAAGATAAAATGAATGGCACATGCCAATTAGGGCTCACTGCCCGAGCACACTGCTCACAAGGAGGCACACTGCCTACAAAGAGACACACTATCTACAAGATCATAAGGATCACAACCTTGAACTAGAGAATGACATCTTCACCATGTCTGGATTAGTTCCATATAAGCCTGAAACACTTCTGCTTTGCCTTTCACTCTTTCGCTATACCACACTCATCTGCTCCACAACCCACACTTTGAAATGAACTCACAAACCTTTATTTATACAAGACATCGGCTTAAGAACAATCATCTAAGTCAGAAATCAACCATAAGAACATTCGCAGGATGAATAACACATCCGGTCGGCCACCACAAGAACATTTGCAAGATGAACAACTCATCTGGTTGGCTAGTCTGAACAAGAACTTCATCTGGAAGAATATCTTCAATTCTGGGCTCTACCACCAATGTGGATCAACAACACAACCTCAATACGATCCAAGAACCTTCAGAAGCCTACCTGAATGACCAGGTACATCTGTACTTCTACTCACTGGAATCTCTTCTCTTCCTCATCCGAAACTTCAAGAACACAATCTATCACCACTGTCATACTGCTAGAGGTGCTTCCGGACCTCCATACCACATACCAATCGAGATGACACATTACAAGGACCTCTCAAACACTCTGTCCAATCCGTAGAATAGGACAATGCACTTCCAGATCTCATCGGACCTTTTTGTAACACTCTGTCACTCCGGAGCATCTCCCGGAACAGGTTCTACTTGATCAATCACAACTTCTTCACATCTTCATGCGGACCTCTGAAATCTTAACTGGATCATCTCAAGACTCATATCTACAAACCCTTTAATCCGCATCCTCTGAATGTCAACCTATTGAGTACTTTTGCCTTCTTCTCATCACTGTTCTTCACTGTTCCTGATTGAGACTAACTTTCTCAATATCCTCAGCACACAACTCATCCAATCCTTATTGTCAATGCAATATGAGTATGTTGACATCAATGACAACACTGGTTCACCTCATACTTGCAACAATCTCCCCTTTTGTCATTGATGGCAACATATGATGTGAAAAACCATCAAGACAAGAACTTCTCCTTTCTGTCACATCTCCCCCTATCAACAACAACTCTTCACATGTCTTCTCTTCCTTTACTGCTCCCCTTTTGATCATCAACTACTTGTTTTTCACATGTTTTCTCTCCCCCTTTGACATCAATGGCAAAGGGCTCATACTTGCAATTCTAACACATCAAAATCATACCAGCTGCTCCCCCTTAGTAGCAGCCCTCCATCATCAATCCGGATCACAAGATATGACTGTGATATCCACCGGACTAATGCACATCAGTGCATCCTAGTTCATCACTGGAGGGGCCATGACCCCTAACTTCTCCCGGAGATACTCAAAAGAGTCCTTGGGAAGAGGTTTAGTAAAGATATCTGCAATCTGATCCTTGGAGGGTACATACTCCAATCTGACTTCTTCCTTGTTCACTTGTTCTCTCAAAAAGTGAAACTTGATAGATATGTGCTTAGTCTTAGAATGCAATACCGGATTCTTAGAAATATTAATTGCACTTGAATTATCACAGAAAATTGTGATAGGCTCCTCATATTCAATTTTAATGTCTCTTAGCATCTGCTTCATCCATAAGATTTGAGTGCAACTACCTGCTGCTGCAATGTATTCTGCTTCAGTTGTAGATAGAGATATTGCATCTTGTTTCTTGCTTAGCCAAGAAACCAATCTCTTTCCCAAAAAGAATGCTCCACCACTGGTGCTCTTCTGGTCATCCACATCTCCTGCCCAATCTGCATCTGTATATGCATGAAGAGAGAAATCTAGATCTCTAGGATACCATAGACCATACTCAACTATTCCTTTCAAGTACCTAAAAATTCTTTTGATTGCCATAACATGAGATTCTCTAAGATCAGCCTAGAATCTTGCCACAAGACCAACAACCTGCATTATATTTGGTCTAGTTTGAGTGAGATACAATAAACCTCCAATCATTGATCTGTACTTTGTCTGATCTGTGTTAGGAGAATCATCATCTTTGCTCAACTTACATCCAGTTGCCATAGGAGTGTTCATTGGCTTTGAATCTTCCATTCCAAATTTCCTCAACAATTCTTTCACATATTTGGTCTGAGAAATGAAGATCCCTTTCTTTGTTTGGGTAATTTGCAGACCCAAGAAGAAATTTATTTCACCAAGCATAGACATTTCAAACTCACTTTTCATCTGATTTGCAAAAGTTTTGCACATACTATCTCTTCCTCCAAAAATGATATCATCCACAAACACTTCAACAATCAAAATGTTTTCATGATCAATTTTGAAATATAAGTTACTGTTAGCAGTACCTTTGTTGAATCCAATCTGCACAAGATGCTTATCCAACCTCTCATACCATGCTCTTGGGGCTTGCTTCAATCCATACAATGCTTTCTTCAACTTGCAGACCATATCATCATTATCAGACAATTGAAATCCATCTGGTTGTTCAATGTATACTTCTTCCAAATCACCATTTAGGAAGGCAGACTTGACATCCATCTGATATACTTTGAAGTCTTTGAAGGCAGCATATGCAAGAAATAATCTGACTGCTTCAATTCTTGCTACCGGAGCAAAGGTTTCTTCAAAATCAATTCCTTCTATTTGAGAGTAGCCTTTGCAGACCAATCCGGCTTTGTTTCTGATTACTTCACTGACTTCATTTAGTTTGTTCCGGAAGACCCATTTGGTTCCAATCACATTCTTGTCTCTAGGTCTGGGAACAAGATCCCAAGTATGATTTTTCTCAATTTGCATCAATTCTTCCTCCATTGCTTTGGTCCAATTTTCATCATTGCAAGCTTCATTAACTGTCTTAGGTTCAATCTTTGAAATCAGACAGTATTCATTTGACTCTTGAGCAATTCTTCTCCTTGTTTGTACCCCTTTACTTTTGTCACCTATGATCTGATCTTCAGAGTGATTTAGAGTTACATACCTTGGAACTTTGGGAGTTTCTTGCACTACTAATTCTTGATCAGGCTCATTCAGACAAACTTCTTCTTCCTGATTTGCCGGATCAGTCTGGATCTGAATTTTAGAGGAGGATGGAGCTTCTTGCACCAGAGGATCATTTTGATCATCTTCATCACATTCATAGAATCTTGAGGGCTTCTACATTCCTTCATCAACCTTCACATTTGTACTTTCTATCATCTTTCTCAATCTCTTATTGTAACACCGGTATGCTTTGCTTTGAGTGGAGTAACCCAAGAAAATTCCTTCATCACTTCTAGCATCAAACTTTCCTAAGTCTTCATCTCTTTTGATATAACACCTGCTACCAAATACTATGAAATATCTCACAGTAGGAGTTACACCAAACCAAAGTTTATAAGGAGTCTTACTGGTGTTGCTTCTGATTTGAACTTGATTAAGAGTGTAGACTGCAGTGCTGACAGCTTCTCTCCAAAACATCTGAGGAATATTTGCTTCCATCATCATTGTCCTGGAAGCTTCCTGGATGGTCTGGTTCTTTCTCTCAACTACTCCATTCTGCTGTGGAGTCCTAGGAGCAGACAACTGTCTCTTTATGCCATGCTTCTCACAAAAGTCTATGAATTCACCAGATGTGAATTTACCACCTCTATCAGACCTTAGACACTTCAGTTTCAATCCAGTTTGATTCTCTACCATAGCTTTGAAGATTTTGAACTTCTCAAGGGCTTCTGATTTCTCCCTTAGGAAGGTAACCCACATCATCCGGGAATGGTCATCAATTAGCAACATGAAATATCTATCACCTTGCATACTCTTGATTCTTGTCGGACCACAGAGATCAGTATGTACTAATTCCAACAATCCAGTAGTGGACTGATCCTTGCTTTTGAAAGAGACTCTGCTCTGTTTACCTAACTAACATTCTTTGCACAAACTATTTGTAGGTTTCACCAATTTAGGAAGATCTCTTACAGTTTGAATATTGCTTATCTTGATGATGTTATCAAAATTCACATGGCACATCCTTCTATGCCATAACCAACTCTGATAAACTTAAACAAACAGACAACTTTTATTAGACCCAACTAGATGGAAGATATTACTTTTTGTTTGAGTACTGGATGCAATTTCAGTTCCGGAGCTTGTAAAGATTCTGCATCTTCCATTCTTGAACTGGAGATCATAGCCTTTGTCCACTAACTGACCAACACTGAGAAGATTGTGCTTCAATCCTTCAACATATAGTACATTACTGGTTTTGCTCTTTCCATCAAAAGAAATAGTTCCCCTACCTCTGATTCTGCCAGCAGAATTGTCACCAAACTTTACCATTTCTCCTTCATACTTTTCCAAATCTAGAACTTGTTCTTGTCCCCAGTCATATGGTGAGAGCATCCACTATCAATAACCCAATCATCCTTTTCTTCAATTTTGGCAGCCAAAGCTCTTTCTACAATCTTATGATTGACAGATTCAGAGGATATTGAATCTTCTTCCTTGATGGCAATAAACACCCATTCATTTTCGGATTTGCTTCCTATTTCTGATTCATCATCTGTTACTCCTTCATTATCATCTTCTTCATGAACATAATAGCTGTTCTTTTGAAACCTTTGTCTGTTAGTATTTGACCTTGCAGATCTTTCCAAACATCTTGAAGCAAAATGACCAATCTTATTGCAGTTGAAGCATTTGAAGGGTAGTTTTCCTTCATACTTACCGGATCCTCTTGGTAGTCTCTTTGCAATGAGGGCTTCAAGTTGAGCTATTTCTGCTTCTTCCTCTTCCATGTCTTTCCTTGCTTGATCATACCATGACAGCTTCCTTGAAGAGTTCTCTCCCGGATCAAATCTTTGTTTGCCTTTCACATAGGCACTGGCTTTGAATGCAGATTCAGTCTTGGGGGGATCATCTCCAAACTCAGTCATTTCAAATGCAGCTAGTTTGCCAGCCAGTTGCTCTCTTGTGACAGTTGTATGGGCTCTAAATTCATCAATGGCAGCAACCTTGATTTTGTAGACAGCAGGAAGGGATCTAAGAATTTTGCAAACAATTTCATTTTCATCCATAACTCCACCAGCATTCTTGATTCCACATACTAGCTCAATCACTCTTGGCATAAAGGTAGTGATATTTTCATCATCTCTCATCTTCAATCTTTCAAATTTCCCTTTTAGACTCTGCAATCTTGCACTCTTGACAAACTCATCTCCTTCATACAAAAGTTCCAGTTTAGTCCAGATCTCATATGCAGTTGGTAGGTCAATAACATTTGAGAGATCTAAGTCATTCAATGCGCTTAGAAGAGCTTCCTTGGTCCGTAGATTGTTTTCAGCATCTGTGATTTCATTCAGAGTTGTCGGACCACCCTGTGGAGGAACATATGGTTTTGAGACCATGGTCAAGTATGCTTTTCCCATACACTCCAAATGACATTTCATGCGACCTTTCCAGAGAGTGAAGTTGGTTCCATCGAACTTCGGACTATCCTTCTTGTATGACGACATCCTGGATCTCCTCAAGCGGTTAAGCTCCTTTTAGAGGAACTTAGCTCTAATACCAATTGTTAGATCTAGGGCACACAACTGAGAGGGGGGGTGAATCAGTTGTACAAAAACTTGCTTCTACTTGAAACACTTGATTCTTCTTTATTAGTTAACAGCATATCAATTAACCATTCATGAAAGCAGAAAGCATAAACACTGGAGCAGATAGACATCAACACATTAGACACCAAGATTTTTGACGTGGAAAAACCGGTTAAGGGAAAAACCACGGGGTGATTAACCCAAGGATTATTCTCTATTAGAAGAATAAGATAAAATGAATGGCACATGCCAATTAGGGCTCACTGCCTGAGCACACTACTCACAAGGAGGCACATTGCCTACAAAGAGACACACTGTCTACAAGATCATAAGGATCACAACCTTGAACTGGAGAATGACATCTTCACCATGTCTGGATCAGGTCCATTTAAGCCTGAAACACTTCTGCTCTGCCTTTCGCTCTTTCGCTATATCACACTCATCTGCTCCACAACCCACACTTTGAAATGAACTCACAAACCTTTATTTATACAAGACATCAGCTTAGGAACAATCATCTAAGTCGGCAATCAACCATAAGAACATTTGCAGGATGAATAACACATCCGGTCGGCCACCACAAGAACATTTGCAAGATGAACAATTCATCCAGTCGGCTAGTTTGAACAAGAACTTCATCCGGAAGAATATCTTCAATTCTGGGCTCTACCACCAATGCAGATCAACAACACAACCTCAATACGATCCAAGAACCTTCAGAAGCCTGCTTGAATGACTAGGTACATCTGCACTTCCTCTACTCACTGGAATCTCTTCTCTTCCTCATCCAGAACTTCAAGAACACAGTCTATCGCCACTGTCATACTGCCAGAGGTGCTTCCGGACCTCCAAACCACATACCAATCGAGATGACACATTACAAGACCTCCCAAACACTCTGTCCAATCCGTAGAATAGGACAATGCACTTCCGGATCTCACCGGACCTTTTTGTAACACTTTGTCACTCCGGAGCATCTCCTGGAACAGGTTCTACTTGATCGATCACAACTTCTTCACATCTTCATGCGGACCTCTGAAATCTTAACTGGATCATCTCAAGACTCATATCTACAAACCCTTTAATCCGCATCTTCTGAATCTCAAGCTATTGAGTACTTTTGCCTTCTTCTCATCACTGTTCTTCACTGTTCCTGATTGAGACTAACTTTCTCAATATCCTCAGCACATAGCTCATCCAATCCTTCTTGTCAATGCAATATGAGTATGTTGACATCAATGACAACATTGGTTCACCTCATACTTGCAACAGAAGGGACTCAGGGATGATCAGAAACATACCAGAAACTGAGTTTTCAAAAATGGAAACTTTGCAGACTATAGGGTAAGCTCCCAATTCAAATAGGGCAATTTTTCTATAGATCCATAGCAGTGTCAGACTGTATTCAACTCCTGAGTTTAGGGTCAAGCTTGTCAGGAGGACTACGGGGCGGGTGCCTTAGTCCAAGAGGGAGGAATATCAACAACTTTCTTCTAGATCCTGAATTCCCATCCTTCAAACAGCTTCTCTGCACCTGTACTTTTCCAACTCCCGCACTTGTAACTTGCAATCACAAAGAGAGGGGTTTGGGGGTTGTGGTGTTTAGGAGTTTGCCTCGGTCAAGTCTCAGAAAGACATTCAAGTCTTCCAACACCATTGTTAGATAGAGTGCATGCCCAAGGAGGGAAGAGGCCAAATCTAATGAGGAAATGAAATAATTGAAACACAAATTGATGTCACCTTAAAGGTGAAGCCCTCACGAAGATGAAGATCCTTCAAATCATGAGGAGATGGATTGATGAAGCCAAATCTACAACAAACAAACACAATAACAACACAATTATGCTCTACAACACAATGAAGGCCTTGAAATCCCTTAGCTCAATATCACAAGTTTGCATTAGCCATCTAGGTGTAAAATGAAGAGATAAACTCACTTATATATGCTTTCTCGCTAACTTTTGTAAATTAAATTGAAAAGGCTGACAAAGAGAAACCTTTTGAAAGGACCCAAGCTGACATATTTAAATTTTGATCATGACAAATTACGCTGGATTTGGGCACGAACGCCCAAGTCCCAAGGCCCTAATTTGGTCTTGATTAAGGTTTAGGACAGGCCCCTAAGTCCCATTTGACATGGGTTTTGGGAGAAATTGCTCTGGGATAAGTATTAAGCTTGCAAAGTGTTAACATGGGGACCTAGGAACTAAACTAGGAGGTAAAAAGGCACATGGATACTTTTTACTCCATAACATAGACAATTATTCTTTGCATATAAAATAATATAAATCAAATGCATTCTCTATTCTAACATAACATTACATTCCTCATATTAATTTCATTGACTAACTATCTGTTTGCTTGAAATAAAATGATAAGTATGTTTGTTTAAAAATGGGGTGTGACATATCTCCCCCCTTAAAGATCATCGTCCTAGATGATTGTGTCCATAACAAAAATTGTTAATGTTTTGCTTGTATTTATGGTGGCCCTTACATGTTGTCTACATCTTGTAGGTACAATGGTGGATGAAGATTCAAAAAAAGTTGAAATAAATGCACCAATTGTGAGCAAAATAGATTTAGAAGTTAGATTTGGATGTTTGGACGTTTCTATATCAATATTTGACTATTTTAATATAGTAAATTGTGTATGCAGTCATCTTTTACTTCTTTACTTCTGCATTGTCAAGCTTTATTAGAATAACTTTTATGGTTAAACTTGTTAAAAGTGATATGTTGACAAGCAAATACAAAATCTTAAACTATACAATTTGATAACAGTATTCATCATCAAAATTGATATTTATATGTCTTATTCTTAATACACGCATTTTCTCTTTACATGGTCTTAATTATTAATAAAATAACTTTACTTTGTAATTAGAATAAATAGTTGTAATATATTATATAGGACAAGAGAATCTATTACATTTAATAATATATATTTATAATTTGTTTATTTGAAATTAACAAACTCCCAAATATTCGTTTAAAGATTTCATACACACAGATAGATATATATATATATATATATATATATATAACATTTATATACGACCCAACCCAAAGTACTCCATTCCCCTATTTTGAATAATTATTTTGATAAAAACATGGTGGAAGGACCAACAACTCGCTTCGGAAGTCAGAAAAAAAAATGTAAATATGCTCTTAGCAACCAACCCACACTTGTTCGGAGTGTCATGCTTTTAAAGATGCCCGCACATAATCTCTCACTTGACTGGTAAATTGCAAGACCGAGGCCCCCAGCTTATATGTATAATTGCGCGAGCTGAGAATCTCCATGCACAACTGGCAACTCGTTCAATTACAACTAAATTCTGTGATGGGTTCCGCTTTTGAATATGTGAACTCTGTGCCCTTAAGCCTCGTCCAGGTGGTAGGCCTAGCGCTTATGTTACTGCTCAGTTTATCTTATCTTATTAGTAAGCGCTGAAGGAACCGGCTCTTGCCCGGACGATGGGGATGGCCGGTAATCGGTAGCCTTCCTCTTCTGGGCAGCATGCCCCATAGCTCCCTCTATCACCTGTCCAAGCGGTACGGGCCTCTCATTTACCTCAAGCTCGACACCACAGATACCATGGTGGCTTCCTCACCTAAAGTATGATAATTGAGTATGATCTGAAACATGGAAGCAAAAACTTTTGAAGCAAAAACATATACAGTTGAATCCAGAAGCACTCTCAAATTTAAGTTCATAACACTTAATATTTGTGAAGGTCTTGTAAATGGGTAATAAGTTAAGTGGCTTGATTTTGATCAAACTATCTAGTTAACTACATTAGAGTGAGAGTAGTATTGCTAGGTGATCTCGCCTCATGTAAACAGTTGGCACGTTGTCGTGTCTTGTTTATAAATTTTTTTACTCTGATTCAAATTAAAAAATCTATTCGACTTGATCTATTTATAATGGTCAACTGATTTAAATAACCTATTTTTGATTATGGTCAATTTATTTTGACCCATCGGCAAATTTTTTATTACAACGCACCAACTGTTTAAGCTCTTCCAAATGATCTTGCAGGAAGTTCCACCACTTCATCTCTAAACATTAGTTAGATGCAATGTGTCGGTGAAGATTATGACTCCTCCATTTGTTGGACAGGCTGAGCGTAAACATTAGAATTGTCTTTCAAGGAATCCTCTTCTTTTTTGGTTTTGAAGTTTTCTGTTTGAGCATAAACAACTGGTATTTTGTCATGTTGGCTATGAAAAAATATTTAATCCTGTGTGATGTCAGTGACCTAACTAATTTCATAATACACATATAATACATTTATACTTAGAAATGACTTTTGGTCAGTATTATTTCGACTGATGTCAAAATTACAACATACCCAGAATGCTCTTTCATCTTTTTCGTCCTCTGCTTATGTAGTTTTTTATTTTGTAAGGCTAAGCTTCTATTGACATCAGTTGTTGCCTTCCTTGCCAAAGTATTTTTTCTTTTTTAGTTTTATGCAATAAAAATTTCTTTTGGCCAATCTTTTTCTTTGGATACCTAAGTTTATATATTCTGAAAAACCATTAAATATTTCTTGGGTGTTATGCATGTGACGAGGGCAGGTGACGTTTAGCAGGGGCTATTCTTAAATATCATCCACTTCAACAATCAAAAGTTAATTTGGACCAATAAAAATAAGACAAATATTTACCATTTTTTGTTAGAAACGAGGTGTAAAATTGCTATTGAGTGTTTGACCATTGAAGTGGATGATATTTAAGTAGAGTGTTTAGCAAGTGCGTGTTCGAATCGCGAGGGGCCAAGGCAAGTGAGTTTAGAGAGATGGTGATAGAGTTGATAGTTTTGGCCGGAGTGTTCAATATTGGCAACTTTGTGCCCTCCTTAGCCTGGCTCAACTTGCAGAGTGTGCAGGCCAAGATGAAGAAATTGCATGTTAGATTTGATGAATTCTTCGTAAATATTATAGCGGAGCACCAAGAAGAATCTACAAAAGACGATTTACCAAACAAGGAATTTCTTAGTTCGCTTCTCACACTTAGAAATAATGCCGATGGCAAAGGCGGCCAACTTACCGATATCAACATGAAGGCTTTATTGTTAGCGTTAATTCCAGTCTTCTCCAGCAATGACGATAGTTTTCTATTAGACTTCTCTATAATCTGCAAATAACTAAGGTTGCATGTTAATCTAACCAAGGAGTGTGTTATTGTTATCTCCACCTCTTCATCTCATCCTTACGGGCGTTCTTTTTATGTAATATCTCAACAATTCTATGAATGTGTAATATCATAATTTTTCATTCATACACAACTCTGTTTTTAGCGCTTTTTTTTTTTGTATTTATCTGCAAGTTTTGTTTTTCTTTTCATCAAGATCCTTGTGCAGGAATAGCTAAAATTTCACATGGTATCAGAGCACACGGGAGCTGGGAAGAAGGAGCATAAACTTTCTTTGCATGTACTAAAGATTAGAGATGTTATAAAGAATGGAATATCCAGCCTTGCATGAACTTGCATGTTTTGTTTATGTGCTTGCATATCACTGCATGTGAAGGAGAAGTTTCTTTTTATGCTTTTTGCATTCATTCTTGAGGGAATATACATGTACTTTGTAATCACAAACTGAGATAAAGTTCCATTTACGGGGGGCTAATCATGTCACTTAAACACCATTTTCATCATTCTGTTGTTAGGCTAGCTTCAGAGAACTTTTTTGTCTTGGAAACAAGGGATAAAGAATCACTGCCTTGAGCAGGATCTACTACCCTATCTCTTCATACTCGTTCCTGAGCCAAGTGACTATGATGAAAAGAATGCATGGTTTAATAATAATGACATAGTCTATGGACTAATATGTCTTACTATTTCTAAGGATACTCTACATCACATAGAGCACACTGAGTGCCCTTTTACTGCTTGGATCATCATCCAACAGTTGTATGGAGACATTGAATCTCCATCTGAAAGTGATGTTTTCTTGGAAAACCAAGCTATTGATGATATTGAGACTTATGTTGCCTCATCTAATGTGAACACATCTAGTATGGATGATCAGTTCATTGATTCCCCATCAACAACACCTGTTGCAGATTTGGATTCCAGAGATGCTTCTTCGAGAGCCTCCAGTGATTCTTTGCAGCGGGATCACTTATGTTTTTTGGATTCAGTCCATTGGGACCTCATTCTACCAGACTTTTTTTTTGTAGAGTCCCTCATTTCAGATCTAGATGACACTATTGAGGACATATGTCTTCTCTTTGAGGACCACTCTTTTGTCCTTGCATCTATTGCTACTTTTGATCTATGTGTTGCTTCTTCGAAAGCTTCCAATGGCTTCTTGCAATAGGGCATCCATAGTCTTCTTAATTTAACTTTTTGGGATGATCTCTTGATAGGAGTTTCAAACTTGTTTATGGAGACCCAAATTTCAGATGTGGAGGACACATTTGAGGAGTTATCTCTCCTCTTTGTTGACAGCCATATCAACGCTGTTGGCCCACCATCTTCATCGCCTTTACAACTTTCTCTATATCAATCTTCATAGGTTATTGGATCGCCATCATCACTTTCTGACATGTGGACATGTGAGCAATTTTCAAATGCACACATCATCTGGATTTGGATTCCAATATCACCCATTTTTTTGGATTAGCTTTTCCAATCACCAGTGGATCCTTTTCTTCCTAAGGGGAGAAATATTGTTTGTATGCAGTGGATCATATTCTATCTTCAGGCATCCATCATTGGCACGAGAGATCTTTCATTTTGGGGGGATTCATATCTTCTTTTCTTATATTCTCTCTATATTTGTGGGGGAATTTTATATGTACATGGGTACCTAAAATGGCCTTGATGCTAGGACCCATCTTTGTTGGCTATATTGGCTTTTGTCTCTTTAGTCAAATTTAAGGGGGCGTTTTGTTCCCACGGGGGTTTTCCTCTTTCCTCTTCCATATCTTTAGTTTATGTCTCCTTAGTTAGACTTAAGGGGGGGTGTTAGCGTTAATTCCAGTCTTCTTCGGCAATGACGACAGTTTTCTGTTAGACTTCTTTGTAATCTGTAGATAATTGATGTTGCATGTTAAGCTAACTAAGGAGTGTGTTGTTGTTATCTCCGCCTCTTCATCTCATCCTTATGGGAGTTCTTTTTATGTAATATCTCAGTAATTCTATGAATGTGTAATATCATAATTTTTCATTCATATGCAGCTCTGTTTTTAGCTCTCTTTTTTTTTCTGTAATTATCTGCAAGTTTTGTTTTTTCTTTTTAGCTAGATCCTTGTGCAGGAACAACTAAAATTTCACATTTATTGCTGGTGAGGGCCCCATTTCATTGGAAACTTAAATATTTGTCAAACTCTCTCATACTTCTTTCTCTTACATAGATGTCACTGAGGGCATAATGATTGATTAGCATCCTCAATTTAAGGAGATGTAATTTTGAAAGGTAGTAGTTAAAAAGCTTATCCCAATAGTAATCATAAAAGAGTTGATTAAGGTTAAAAGATGGTAAAGCTCATGGTTTAAAATGATGTATATAGTAGTTCAGTGTTTCAGGATTTAACTATGTGCTAGTATTTTTCCAACATTTCGGATCACACTCCATGATCCATCATTAGGAGAATAGAGAGATCATGGAGTGTGATTGGAAATGCTCGAAGAAAACTCACACATAGTTAAATCCTAAAACATTGAACTACAATTATTATGGACTGTGGAAATTTGATGTCTATTATGATGTATATATCTAGTACCCAATTCACATGCTCAGGTTAAAATATAATCTTGGGAAAGCTTTATAATTAAATGTGTTTGAGTTAGAATAACAAGAAAAACCCAATGCTTCACCTTGTAAACATCTCCAATAAAGAGTTAGCCACAATAATTTAATAGTTTTTAATTTACTGTGTAAATTTTGAGGAATATATTTAACAATTGCAACACATCCCCAAAGACGTGTGAAGTTGAAATGGGAATCTCCATGAGGAACCATGTGAATTTGTCTAGCATGTTTAAAGACAAAAAGATGTTTACCAACTATCAGTAGTCCTTAACAAAGAACTACGCATGTGAAAGCTTTAACAAAAACCTTAGTTTAATATCTTTATGAAGGCATTTCTCAAGTAGTTTAATGTATTTTTCCTAAATCTGCATCATGCTTCAGAAGGCCTAGCCACTCCTTGCCACCCCGTCCCTCGTGTAGTGCCCCTCATTTTGGCTTTCTGACAGTTTGTTAGTGTTATTTTATATTTAGACATTTTGACACGTGGATGATGGATTACTCATTTATGCTCATTTATACTATAGATTTTGGATTTGTTGTGATGATTAATGATGATATACAATATGTTGATGACATTTCTAATGATATGATTAGTACATGATGTTATGACACGATCAGTTATGGATTAATGGATTACGTAGCTTAGCTTTATCGTGCTTTATGTGATTATTGGATGACATGATATCTAGTTATTTAGTTAGTGATGTATTATTGATATTGGATATCTGTGATGTGTCTTATAAAGGGATAGTGTAGTATTACTCATTTTGAGCACCCTACTACGCTACGATTCTCTGTCACAATGTATTTGATTATATATATTGTTCGTATACAACACTTTGGTTTGATGCAGGCTGCAGGTACTAGGCATTGACTCCACCTAAATTTAGCAGGTCTAAGCGTGCCTTTATACCAATGGATACTGTGGACAGGAGATAACATGAGGTTCCCTCTATCAATCAAATTTTCCCTAGGTGTTGAGTCCGGTTTCGGATTTCTTCAATCAGTCAGTTGATCTTTGGAGCCTGTATTTGGGTCTCTATCGATTCTTTGGTATGTTAGTGTTGGTTGAAGTTTTTGAGTTATTTTGTTGGTTATTATTTAATCAAGTAGGATAATAATAATAATAAGTTTAAATGCATTAATGTTAGTTATTTGTAAATAATTAATGTTGAAATTTGAGAAGATTAAATAATTGAATTTTATAGAAATTAAATTAGTAGTTTCAATAGCTAATAATAATAATGAATAAATCATTAATAGTTAATACTAGAGTAGTTGATTACTTTTGGGCATGAAAGATATTATTTTATATTTGTCATTAATTTATTGGTTTGAGTGGGTGTCAGGAGTAATTTGTAGATTTGAAAATATTCTAGAAGATGGTGGAAGAAATGCATTTAATAGTTTAGTAGAGGATATCTATAACAGAGAGAATGGAGGAATGGGAATTTATTATTTCTTATCTATTTTTGTATTTGGAAGAATATTTGAGGGGGAGAAATTTTGGGGATAGACATAAAGAGAAGATTTGGGGGAAAAAGTAAGAACTTGCAAAGGAGAAGAGAAGGGAACCAGAGGAAGATTCGATAGCTTGAAAGAATTTTCTGGGTATGTTTCAAACAAATTGTTCTATTTATTATGTGTGTGTTGGTCTATGCATTTTCTTGATTTATTGTAAATCTGGTTGAAATATCGTTCTCTGTCATTCTCCAGACAAAATTTAATCTCTCAAAATTTGTTCTTATTTGCAATCAAATGGAAACCAATGTTATTTAATCTTCTCTTCTCTGAATCTTTTTTTGCATTAGTAAGTATAAGTTTTAAATCTAGAATGCACCCAGTTGCCTTCATCTCTTAATAAAATTCTGAGTGTTCTTCATATAATTGCACAACTAAGGAGGTCAACCATGCCAACATAATGATCAGACACTTATGCTACTCTGGCCACTATCCATTAAACCTGTAAGACAACAATCATACAAAACATAGGAGAGACTTGCATTAGTCGAGCATTTGAGGGCATCCTTGCAATATCCATTCTGTGCATATTTCATAATCATTGCAATCCATGAGACCTCATTTCTTGAGGCGATATCCGTAAACCCATTTTGTACATAACCTAAAATCATTGCATTCCAAGCGACTACATTTTCTATGAGGCATTCTATCAAACGATACTGGTGCCTTGTGTATACTCCCATACTTTGTACACATGTCTACCATGGCTCTTACAACAACATTTGACGCCAAATTCTTCAAAGACCATTTATTTCAATTTTTCTGCATATACATATTGTTGGCAATCAATTGAATTAAATAGTTTATCAAATGAAAACAAAAATTATCATCTTAGGCATGGCGGTCTAGAATATTTTGATACTTGATCCTCAATTGTTAGCAAATTTCACATACTTGACTACCACAGCATTTGCAGGCAATATCAACCAATTTTAGTTTGAACATCATTCCTCATGACTATCGATTACATTTGCTATCCTAGTCGTCGTACTCCCAGATTGCTTGATGAGGCCATAGTTCAAGGAAATCTTTTTCTATCGATTAAATTATCATAGATCAATACCTCAGAAAGAAATAAAACTATTTTTCTTATTTATTACCTTCTTGTGGCACATTTCTGAAGACATCAAATTTTGATCTGTTGCTGGGCTGATTGTATCATTTTTTTTTTCTAGCCATCGAATTGAAATTTTTAGTTGATAAACATCATTCAAATGTCCTTGAGCCAATAGTGTTTGTTTCTGGTAAATGCCTATGAATCGAATAAACAAAAGAAAAGAGATTATTACTAGTTCTTAAATCTCTAGATTCGATGCCTTTTTGGGCTGCAATTGGGCGCCATTGTACGACCCTCCCTCAGCTTAAGTCTCTCAAAATCTTTGCAATAAGATTTGTTCTTTCTGTATGATTACAAAAGATTTCATCATTGAATTATGATACTCCTTTTGGTTCGACCCTTCCATATTCTTCAAGCAACTAGATTTACATCCTTCTAAATCCATCAATCCCCCTCTCTCTTAGAGCTGGCAGATTTTAGAAGATTCATTTGGAAAGATTTTAGTTTGTAGGATTGATAAGTAAGACATGATTAAATTAGAATGTAATAATCATTCTCTTTTGTAGCTACTTGGTAATAAAAATAATATTAATCTAGCTGGATTAGTTAGTTCAATAAAATTTAACTTTGTGATAGGGTTAGAAATAATATTTGTCAATTGAATTCCATCCAAAATATAGTTTTCTCTTTGCAGAGTTAGTAGTGTTAGATAATAAGAAATAGTTATAAGGAATAAATTTTAGATATTAGACCCATGGTGTTAGTAAAATAAGATTAATTAATTAATAGAATAATTGTTGTCTAAAAATATTATTTTTTTAGGAAGTTAATTTATGTGAATTAAAAACTATGTTCTTAGATGAAATTTGTCAATTTTAGATGATTTATTATAAAATTTCTATGTAACTAGGGTTAAATTATTAGATGAGAATTGTAGGGTGATCTAGTTCTTAGTCTAGGTTTGTTATAACATTAGTTACCTATTAATTATATTCCTTGATGAATAGAGATCACCACGTAAGTGTTAGAAGTTTAATTAATGGATGGTAGTAGCATTAGCAATACGATTTTTTTATGTTTTGTAATTAGTGTAATTATTCACCAAGCTTTCCTTAGGGTAGTTTATTACTCATAATAGTTTGATAGGTTCATAGTGATCTAAATTGGATTAATGTTTTTATCAAAATAGAGGAATATTATATTAACTGTTTTGTGAATTTAAATTTAATTTTAGTTCTAATTGTGTGTTTGCGAATATTGGTCATTAGTGTTTGAGTTTGGGTCAAGGGTTGTTTTGGTCCTTGGATTTTGTGGGTTTCTTGGACTAAGTTGAATCCAGAGGCTTTGTTTTATGGCTCTTGTAAATGGGAGAAAGTTCTATGAGACTTGTTGTCCATTTCTGACACTCTGTATTGAGGAGAGAGAAAATTGAATATTGTTTATTAAGTCTTGGAATTTTGCATGTTGTGATACTTCGTATTATATTGATGGTCTATCATGATGGATGGTGGATAGGATGTGTTGATTTTACACTTGAGGTTCCTTTGAGACTTTGATAATTCCTATGTTGTTTTAAGTTTGCCTTATGATGGTGGTGTAGAACAATGAATTAAGTTTTGATGAGTTTTAGTACAAGGAGGTATATCATGTGTTGTTCTTGTGTTTGTCCTTGTGATGTAACTGGTTGGTTGGGATGGGTCAACTAGGTGTAGGTAGGGGAGTGGCTTCCAATGTGGGGCCGGCACCCAAAGTGGCTATCTAGGTAAACCATTGGAAGTAATAAACAAGTGATAACCTTATAATAATTAACCTAGGGGAATGGGTAGTCTTTCATACTAAGCAAGATAATTGGATTCTGTGCCCACACCTATAGTGCTAGTTTAGGCTAAGGGTGGGATGAGAAGGTTTTAGTTTCTGCATGTGTTAACCTATGGGGCCGGCATCTAGAGAGAGAGACTGTCAGGGTAACAATAGATGGGGGCCGATGTCTAGTGAGAGACAGTCAGGGTAACCCATGTAGAACCATGCGATGACACTCCATCCTACTGCATTCTAGCTTTCCCTTTTCTTTTATTCTCTTGCCTCTGGATGTGTGATTGTTGAGTTCAGTTATGTCTAAGTTGTGAAACTTGAGGTAGTCTTGCTTTCAGTTGGTTTTTTTGTTCTTGCTTCTGTCATGGGATCTCATTGTTATCTCCTAGCTCGGGGGGTGGACCTCAGGGTTCCACATGGTTGGGTGGATGAGCTTTAATCCATTGGTCTTTTGGCATCATGGTTCATGTTTGGGTAGATGTGACTTTCTAGTTTCCATTTTTGTATCTGTATCTAAAGACATACATTGTACCTGATGGAACTAGATTTGTGTTTCTATGCTATTCATTATGTAATTTTGATGTAATCAGACATGAAAGCCTTGTATCTATATAACTATGTATCATGATTCCCTCTTTACTTGTAACCCTTATGGTAAAAGAATGATGTAAGCTTTTTGTAATGTAACAACTATTGTTAGTGGATTCTATGATCATTCAAGATGGATTATATATGTTATTGATCTATGTTTATTTTCCTTATTGTAGTTGTGTTCCCTAGAGATGTTAGTTTGTTAGATAGTTAATTTGAAGTAACTAGTTGATATTTTATCTGGTGATTATTACTTTTACTTATTTTAAAAAATAAAAATTCTACATTTTATTGCATAGTTTAACCTAACTCTCTAGGGTTGCTGTTGGTTTTAGGACAAACAACTGAGGGGGGGGGGTGAATCAGTTGTCACAAACATTTTCTTTTCTTTAAACACTTAAATCCTTCTTATATTTCAATAGCATAATAATGATTCAATCATGGAAGCACAACATAATAACTCAAGAGCAGAAACACATTAACACATATGACACCAAGATTTTAACGTGGAAAACCCAGTTAAGGGAAAAACCATGGGATGACTAACCCAAGATTGTATTCTCTGTTAAAAGAATAAGAAGAATAAAATGACATATGCCAATTAGGGCTAGCTGCCTGAGCACACTGCTCATAAGAGGCCCACTGCCTACAGGAGACACACTGTCTACAAAATAATATAAATATTACATACTTGAACTGGAGATTAGCATCTTCACCATGCTTGAGATAGTTCCATTTAAGCTCAACACTTCTGCTATGCTTTTTGCTCTTCTCCTCTCTACCACTCTCTCATCTTCACTAGGATACTTTGAAATGACTTCGCAATTCTTATTTATACATGACATCAACTTTGGAATGATCATCAAAGTCAGCACAACATATTCTATTACAGAGTAATTACAAATATACAACTTGATTTGTTACAAGAACTTCATGTGTATCACCATACTGTTAGCCACACATATTTGGGACTTCAATCTTCTTTGAGGAACATGCCATGCTTTGCAGAACATCTTCAAGATCATCCACAAGATGTGTAAAACATCTCGTCGGCCATGATTAGGAAGAACACCATCATCCGAGAGTAAATCTTCAATTATGAGCTCAATCTTCAATGTGGACCGCTAACACAAACTGGACACAATCTAGAGACCCCCACAAGCTTGCTTGAATTACCAAGAATGTCCACACCACTTCTACTTACTGAAATCATTCGTATCTTCATCTAGAACCTCAAGAACACAGTCTGTTATCACTGTCTTGTGGAGCTCCAGACCACGAACCAATTGAGTTGTCAATTCACATTGGCTTCCTAAACATTCTACCAAATCCGCAGAACAAGATATTGCATTTATGGATCTCACTAGACCTATTTGTGTCACTTTGTCACCTCTGAACATCTGCCAAAACTAGTTTTACTCATATGGCCATAACTTCTCCAAATCTTCATGCGGACCTCTCAAATCTTGATTGGATCATCTTTAGACACATATCTACAAACCCTTTGATGCACATTCTTTGATCTTCATCTTAGCTGGGATCTTCACTTCATAGAGCTTCACTGTCTTCACTGTTCTTCTTCGTTTCTAATAGGACTAATTTTCTCAATATCCTTAGCACACAACTCATCCAATCCTTGACATCAATGCAACAAGAGTATGTTGACATCAATGACAACACCGGTTAGGCCCATAATTGCAACAATCTCCCCCTTTGTCATTGATGGCAACATATGATGTGAAAAATTGTTTTAACCATCAAGACAAGAACTTCTCCTCATTAACTAACATAACTCCCCCTATCAACAACAATCATTCATATGTCTTCTCTTTCTTTACTTCTCACCCTTTGATCAACAACCACTTTTATTTTTCACATGTCTTCTCTCCCCCTTTGACATCAATGGAAAAGGGGACATACTTGCATCAATTAGAATCATACAGATTGCTCCCCCTGAGTAACAGCTTCCTATCATCAATCTGGACCACAAAATGTGACTGTGAGATCCACTTGACTAATGCACATCAGTACACCTTAATTTAGAACCGGAGGGGTAATAACCCCTAACTTCTCCTTGAGATACTCAAAAGAGTCCTTAGGTAGAGGTTTAGTAAAAATGTCTACGATCTGATCCTTAGAGGGCACAAACTCCAATCTGACTTCATTCTTGTTCACCTGCTCTCTCAAAAAGTGAAACTTGATGGATATATGTTTTGTCTTTGAATGCAACACTAGATTTTTTGATATATTTATTACACTTGAGTTATCATAGAAGATTGTGATAGGTTCCTCATACTCCACTCTGATGTCTCTTAGCATTTGCTTCATCCACAATACTTGAGTGCAACTACCTGTTGCTGCAATATATTCTACTTTTGCAGTGGACAAAGATATTGCCTCTTGTTTCTTGCTTAGCCAAGAAACTAATCTTTTCCCCAAAAAGAATGCACCACCACTGGTACTCTTCCGGTCATCCACATCTACCCAATCTGCATCTATATATGCATGAAGAGAGAAATCATGATCCCTGGGATACCATAAACCATACTCAACTGTTCCCTTTAGATATTTGAGAATTCTCTTGATTGCCATGACATGAGATTCTCTAGGATCAGCTTAGAATTTGGCAACAAGACCAACAACATTCATAATGTCAGGTCTAGTTTGAGTAAGATATAATAGTCCTCCAATCATTCACCTGTACTTTTTCTGATTAGCCTTAGGAGATTCATCATCTTTGCTTAGTTTACATCTAGTTGACATGGGAGTATTCATTGGTTTTGAATCTTCCATCCCAAATTTCTTCAACAATTCTTTCACATATTTGGTCTGTGATATTAAGATTCCTTTCTTTGTTTGAGTGATTTGTAGACCCAAGAAGAAATTTATTTCCCCAAACATAGATATCTCAAATTCACTTTTCATTTGATTTGCAAAAGTCTTGCATATACTATCTCTTCCTCCAAAAATGATATCATCAACAAATACTTCAACAATCAAGATATTTTCATGATCAATCTTGAAGTACAAGTTATTGTCAACAGTACCTTTGTTGAAATCAATCTTCAAAAGATGTTTATCCAATCTTTCATACCAGGCCCTTGGGGATTGTTTGAGTCCATACAGTGCTTTCTTCAACTTGCAGACCATATCACCATGATCAGACAATTGAAATCCATCTGGTTGCTTAATGTATACTTCTTTTTCTAAGTCACTATTCAGGAAGGCAGACTTGACATCCATTTGATATACTTTGAAATCCTTGAAGGCAACAAAGGCAAGAAATAATCTGACTGCTTCAATTCTTGCCACTGGAGCAAAAGTTTCTTCAAAATCAACTCCTTCTACTTGAGAATAACCCTTGCAGACCAATTTGGCTTTATTTCTGACTACTTCACCATCTTCATTCAGTTTATTCCAGAAGACCCATTTGGTCCCAATCACATTTTTATTTCTAGGTTTGGGAACAAGATCCCAAGTGTGATTTTTCTCAATCTGCATCAACTCTTCCTCCATTGCTTTGGCCCAGCTTTCATCATTGCATGCTTCACTTACTATTTTTGGTTCAATCTTTGAAATCAGACAATACTTCTCTGAATCTTGAGCAATCTTTCTTCTTGTTTGAACACCTTTGCTTCTGTCACCTATGGTTTGGTCTTTAGAATGATTCAGTCTTACGTACCTGGGAGTTTTGGGAATTTCTTGCACTTCTATTTCTTAGACAAGTTCATTCAAGCTTATCTCTTCTTCCTATATTTCAGGATTCTCCAGATCAGTCTAAATCTGAAATACAGAAGGGGCTAGATCTTCTTGGACTAGAACATTATTCTGACCATCTGCTTCATACTCATAGAACCTTGAGGGATTTTTGATGCCTTCATCAACCTTCACATTTGTACATTCTACAATCTTTCTTAATCTCTTGTTATAACACTGGTATGCTTTGGTTTGAGTAGAGTAACCCAAGAATATTCCTTCATCACTTCTAGCATCAAATTTGCTAAGGTCTTCATCTCTTTTAATGTAACATTTACTACTAAAGACTCTGAAATACTTTACAGTAGGAGTGATGCCAAACCAGAGTACATAAAGGGTCTTACCAGTATTGCTTCTGATTTGTACTCGATTAAGAGTATAGATAGCAACGCTTACAACTTCTCTCCAGTAGATCTGAGGGACATTTGTTTCCATCATCATGGCTCTAGATACTTCCTGGATGGTCCGGTTCTTTCTCTCCACTACTCCATTCTACTATGGAGTCCTTGGAGCAGATAACTATCTTTTTATCCCATATTTCTCACATAATTCTATTTACTCTCCGGATGTGAATTCTCCACCTCTATCAGACCTAAGACATTTTATGTTTAACCCAATTTCATTCTCTACCATAGCCTTGAATATTTTGAATTTCTCAAGAGCCTCAAATTTCTCTTTCAGGAAAGTCACCCACATGAATGGTCATCAATTAGTAACATGAAATATCTATCACCTTGCAATCTCATGATTCTTGCCGGTCCACATAGATCAGTATGTACTAAGTCCAACAATCCAGTAAAAGATCGTTCCTTACTTTTGAATGTGACTCTGCTCTGCTTCCTGAACTGACATTCTTTGCACAAACTATTAGTAGGTTTCACCAGTCTTGGAAGATCTCTTACAGCATGAGTGTTGCTTATCTTGATGATATTATCAAAATTTACATGACACATTCTCCTATGCCACAACCAACTCTGATCAATTTGAACAAATAAACAACTTTTTCCAGTACCAACCAAGTGGAAGATGTTACCTTTTGTTTGAGTACCGGATGCAATCTTTGTTCCAGAACTTTCAAAGATCTTACATTTTCCATTTTTGAATTAAAGATCATAACTTTTGTCCACCAACTGCCCAACACTAAGAAGATTGTGCTTCAGACCTTCAACATACAGTACATCACTAGTTTTGTTCTTTCCATCAAAAGAAATAGTTCCTCTACCTCTGATTCTGCTAGAAGAATTATCACCAAATTTTACAACTCCTCCTTCATATCTTTCCAGATCTATGAACTTATTTTTGTCACCAGTCATATGGTGGGAGCATCCACTGTCAATGACCCATTCATCCTTTTCTTCAACTTGGGCAGCCAGAGCTCTTTCTATCATTTTATGATTGACAGATTCAATGGGCATTGGATCTTCTTCCTTGATGGCAATAAACACCCAGTCACTTCTGGATTTGTTTCCTGTCTTTGATTCATCATCTGTTACTTCTTCATCATCATCATCTTCATGAACATAGTAACATTTCTTTTGAAATTTTGATCTATTTGGATTATTCCTTAAAAATCTTTTCGGACACCTTGAAGCAAAATTACCAATCTTTTTGCAGTTGAAACATTTGAAGGGCAATTTTCCTTCATACTTACCATATCCTCTTGGTAGTCTTTTTGCAATAAGGGCTTCAAGTTGAGCAGCTTCTGCCTCATCTTCTTCCAGATCTTTTCTTGTTTTTTCATACCATGATAGTTTCTTTGAGGAGTTCTCTCCTAGATCATACCTTTGTTTACCTTTTACAGAGGCACTAGCTTTGAATGTAGATTCAGTCTTGGGGGGTGCATCTCCAAACTCAACCAATTCAAATGCAGCTAATTTTCCAACCAATTGATCTCTTGTGATATTTGATAAAGATTTGAATTCTTCAATAGCAACAACCTTGTGTTTGTAAGCAGGAGGTAGGGATCTGAGAACTTTGGCAACAATATCATCTTCATCCAAGGTTCCACCAGCACACCTAATGCCACAAACAAGATCATTTACTTTTGGCATAAATGTAGTGATATTCTCATCTTCATTCATCTTCAGGTTTTCAGATTTTCCTTTCAGACTCTGTAGCTAGGCACATTTAACATATTTGTCTCCTTCATGTAGAAGTTTCAGCTTTGACCAAATCTCATATGCAATTTTTAATCCATAACATTTGTCAGCTCTAAATTAGATAAGGCACTTAGTAAGGATTCTTTAGCTTGAAGATTATCTTCAGCATCTTTGATTTCATCTACAGTTGTCGGACCATTCTTTGGAGGAACATACTTCTTTGAAGTCATGGTCCAATATTGCATTCCCATACATTGTAAGTGACATTCCATGCGGCTTTTCTAAAGAGTGTAATTAGTTCCATCAAACCTCGGACTATCCTTCTTGTAGGAAGACATCTTGGATCTCCTCAAGTGATTAATCTCTTTTAGAGGAACTTAGCTCTTATACCAATTGTTGGTTTTAGGACAAACAACTGAGGGGGGGGGGGGTGAATCAATTGTCACAAAAACTTTCTTTTCTTTAAACACTTAAATCCTTCTTATATTTCAACATCATAATAATGATTCAATCATGGAAGCACAATGCAATAACTCAAGAGTAGAAACACATTAACACATATGACACTAAGATTTTAACGTGGAAAATCTGATTAAGGGAAAAACCACGGGGTGACTAACCCAAGATTGTGTTCTCTATTAAAATAATAAGAAGAACAAAATGGCAAATGCCAATTAGGGCTCACTACCTGAGCACACTATCATAAGAGGCCCACTGCCTATAGGAGACACACTGTCTACAGAATAATATAAATATTAAATACTTGAACTGGAGATTAGCATCTTCACCATGCTTGAGACAGTTCCATTTAAGCTCAACACTTCTGCTCTACTTTTTGCTCTTCTCCTCTCTACCACTCTCTCATCTTCACCAAGATACCTTGAAATGACTTCGCAATTCTTATTTACACATGACAACAACTTTGGAATGATCATCAAAGATGGCACAACATATTCTATTATAGAGCAATTACAAAGATACAACTTGATTTGTTACAAGAACTTCATGCGTATCACCTCACACATATCTGGGACTTCAATCTTCTTTGAGGAACATGCCATACTTCGCAAAACATCTTCAAGATCATCCGCAAGATGTGTAAAACATCTGATAGGCCATGATTAGGAAGAACACCATCATCTGAGAGTAAATCTTTAATTATGAGCTCAATCTTCAATGTGGATCGCCAACACGAACTAGACACAATCTAGAGACCCCCACAAGCTTGCCTGAATCACCAAGAACATCCACACCACTTCTGCTTACTAAAATCATTCGCATCTTCATCTAGAACCTCAAGAACACAATCTGTTATCACTGTCACATTAGAATAAATGCTTGCGGACCTCCAGACCACGAACAAATTGAGTTGTCAATTCACATTAGCTTCCTAAACATTCTACCAAATTCACAGAACAAGATATTGCATTTCTAGATCTCACCGGACCTATTTGTGTCACTCTATCACCTCTGAACATCTACCAGAACCAGTTTTACTCATATGGCCATAACTTCTCCAAATCTTCATGTGGACCTCTCAAATCTTGACTGGATCATCTTTAGACACATATTTACAAACCCTTTGATGTGCATTCTCTGATCTTCATCTTAGCTGGGATCTTCACTTCATAGAGCTTCACTATCTTCACTGTTCTTCTCTATTTTTGATAGGACTAATTTTCTCAATATCCTCAACACACAGCTCATCCAATCCTTGACATCAATGCAACAGGAGTATGTTGACATCAATGACAACACTGGTTATGCCCATACTTGCAACAGTTGCATGACAGGGCATTACACCTCGCTTGCCCTTCTCTCTCTATGGTCATTCTACTTAAACATCATCCAATTTAACAACAGTTGATGTTAGCTTTTTAGGTTGGGTAGCCTCCATCATAAATAGTATAGATAGTTGATCATAATGTGTTAGTTTATAATGGTAGCAAGGGGTGTAATGACATGACCCTATGAACAAAAACTCTTACCTTTTATCTTAAATATGATAACCTTTTACACGTCAAAGCATTAAAAATATAATAGCCATATATTTAAAAAAGTAAAACTATAAAATAATTATTAAATAATTCTAAAGTAAAATAATAATAACTCTTAGTAAATAATAATATCCCTTAAATTTTATGATTATATTTTTATATTTTTAAATTTTATTAATTTATTAATTTTATTAATTGCATATTTTATAAAGGATGAAAAGAATATAGAGTGAGGTGAAAAAAGTAGGAAAATGATTTAAGGTTGTTGTGAGCAAAATGATAGTATTTTCATTGTTGTAATTACAAGTTAGGTTTAAATTGAAATATTAACTTTTTTTACAATAATTTAATAATTTTACAAGTGTGTCACAAAATAGGTCTTAAAAAATTAGTTTTCTTTAATTAATAAATCTCTTATGTAAAAAATAGCTATGTTTTATTTTTATTTAAGAATTATTTTATTTTATTTTTCATTTTCTCTCTACTACATTTTTTATTAAACACAATAAAAAATTTAGAATACATTTGAACCACAAGGGTAAAAGAAGAAGATAAATAAATAAATAAAATTTGTTATTACTTGCTTAAATTTACCTTGGTTCACCATGTCTAGGACCCATTCAAGTAGAGGGGGGAATCAATGAAAATAATAGAGAGGAAGATAAATAAATAAAATAATGAGGTGAAAAAAATAGGAAAAAATATTTAGGGTTATGTATGTAGTAAATAAAATAATTCTAAATAAAATAAACTAGCATACCTATCTTTAGAAAAATCTATGTAAAAAATGTCGAGAGATATCATTCCTATTTTTGACTAAATTTGTGATTAAAGTTGGAATAGGCACCTCGAGAATGATGACTCTCGGCATTTTTTGCTTAGACTTTTCTAAAGATAGGTATGCTAGTTCCTAATAATTTAATCAGGGAAGAGGGATTAATAGTTGGGTCAGGTTTTATTGTACGGAGGGTAGTTAAAATTAATGTCGAGAAGCATTCTACAATGATGACAAGGGTTGGAGTGTAATGGCATGAGCATGTTAACAAAAACTCCTACCTTTTACCTTAAATTTGACAACCATTTACATGTTGAGATATTAATATTTAATAATAAACATAAATATAAATCCAAAATACAGAATAACTCAAAATAAATAAAATAACTTCAAATTGATATCTCATGGCTTTTTTTAGATAGATTTATTTAAGATATCTATACGAGTTAATATGTAGCCTAGTCTTAAAATAAATTTATGTTATATCTTGTTAATATTCTTTTCATATATAAATAAACTAATCACCAAATGTCTGTTATATGAAAGTTTTAAATGTATACTTAAGAACTTGTGAAGATCAAGTAAAAACAAATTAAGAATACATTCATTAATAAATATAATACACCCTCTTTTGCCCTATATAAAATATTGTAATTACTTTGATATCATATTTAAAACTAAAACATATAAACATTATATCTAAATTGTATAAATAATACTATAAAGTTGTCAACATATTACTTTCAACAAGCTAAAAAAATCTTTCAATAAAGGTTGGCTATGTACAAGTACAAGAGTAGTTTATCCTATGTGTGAGTCCTGTGACAAGACTAAATGGTAACTTACACACAATAAAATATAAGAATAGTAAAAAATGGATACATAAATATCCAAATGCCAACATCCTAAGTCTGACTCCTAAATTCAAATTGCCCACAACCAATGCATTTGTTTCATTTTTAAAAAATATCACCCACCATTGTACTTGCAAGATGTAGACAACATGTAAGACATGCCACAACGCACATGCAAAACAATAAAAATTACCTTGAAAGAAAAGCTAAATAAATCCTTCATAGATTCAAACCAAGTACAAAAAATTGGCACTCATTCAATCAATATTGAACAAACACACCTCAATCTATGCCAACAAAAAACAACCAATATGATGCAAGTCCACATATCAAGCAATATAAGAGAATTTAATTTTGAAAAATTATAAATTTCATTGTTGGAAGAAATAAATTTTGCAATAAATTTGTTTAGAGTTCACTATTTTTCATTCTTTATATATTGTTGCATTAGTACTAAATATACATAACTTCTAGGTAACTAACTAGTCTTATAAATAACTTATACATCAATATACCTAGCACTATCCAGGTACACTTGATCTATTTACTTTGAATTTTATATCTCACACACATTATATTTAAAATTATCAATTTGTTTCTACACTAATACTAATTATACAACAATTCTAAATATGATAACACTTCTCAATATCAACTTATTTATAAGTCCCCACAGTAGTATTCTTACATTACTATACACATCAAGTCACTAGTTTAATAAATCAAACACATTCATATGTATTATTTTCTAGGTACTTTCTTATTATCTAGTGAGGTCCATGTTAGGAAATGTCCCTTTTCCTATATAATAAGCATTTTTTGATTTCAACACAAAGTTGGAAATGCCCTTTTTGTAGACCTTGTAGACACCCAAAAATGTCTGCCTTGTCATAACATTACATCTTGTATCATGCTTTGCCCTAGGTATCCATGTCGTCATCATAACCCCTTCGCCATCCTAGCATTTTCCTCTAATAACTTAAATAAATATAACATTTATTTAATTTAATCCCATCCCTCACATTATGAAATAAATAAATTTTATTTATTTATTTACCCCTCTTTCCTCTTAAATAAAATAAAATAAATCTTGTTTATTTTATTTTAATTTATCACTTTATGCTTTCCCCCATTTAAATAAATAAATAATTTTATTTATTTATTTAATCCACATGCCTCATAAATTAAATAATTTTTTAAATTATTTAATTATGAAATCACCTAACTTACCAATTTCATCTCTCAAATCTTCTTGAGTTAACTTGGCCCACCTTCCATATTATCTCTTGAGATGACTCAACTCATCTCTTTCACCTTCTAATTCCCTCTCTACTGAACTCAACTCATATCTCAAATCACTCACCCACCTTCTAATTTCCCCCAAGTTAACTCTAATCACCTTCTAAATCATCTCTCAAGTGAACTCATCCACCTTCCATTTTTCTCTCCCAAGTTGCATAGCAACTTTCTAATTCAATTATCACTTGCAAAATGGAAGTTTTATCCTTCCATTTTCTCATCTTTCTCTATAAATTGATCCATTTCCACGCCATTTGGATGGATGAACTTTTAAGCACCGTTACTCTGCCAAAATTCTACCTCTCATCCATCAACGACCTTTCTTCTTCTCATCAATCTCAATCTTATCATCTCAACCCTATCGTTATGCTGCATATCCGAGCAACCAACAATCCAATCATTTGAAGAATCAATCATGTATGCATCAACATTTGAGGTATTCATAAAATTTGGATCAAGGTAATTGCATTATATTATTTTATCTTTATATTTGTCCAAATTTTTTGCTTATACATTCTGGCACGCCCGATGGGACTCACTTCACTTGACCTTTTTTGTAGGTTTTTGTTATAAAAAATTGTACTTTCTAACCCTGGTTAGCAAGTTTTGCATGTGATTTGTCATAGATGATCTCCTAGCTCAAATCCAACCTCACCATTGTGTCTGGAAGCCATTTCTAAGCTTTTTGAGTACAAATGTGACATATTTTTCTTAGAGGAAAGCTTTTTTTGTAAGATTGACATAAAGTTGCCTTTGCATAGTAGAAAACTACCTTTGAAGAGTAGCCAGTCGCCTTTGAAGAGCAACAAGTCACCTTTGAAGAGAAGCCAGTTGCCTTTGGTTAGCAGCTAGTCACCTTTGGTTTTTGGGCATTTGAGCGCATGAGGTTAGGGTTTGGAGCACCTTTGAACAACAAAAGGTCACCTTTGATCAACAGAAAGTCACATATGCACAACAGGTAGTCGCCTATGGTAAGATTTAAATCACCTTTGATCATTAGCAAATCACATTTAGTCTTTTCTCTACTCATTTGGTTCCCGTTGCATAAAATAAGGTTTTCTTTGAAATCTAATGTCTTCTCAGTGTAACTTGTTTCTCTCTTTGTCAAAGACCGAAGGTTGAAAACATGCTAACCCTGTTTGCAGATCTGATCAGTCCAAGTTTCTAAACCATTTTTTATACTAAATTTGGTGTTTTAAAATGAACCCAAAACTCAAACACTTCGATTTGGTACTCTAAAATGAACAATCCATCTTCATTGTGTCTGCTTTTCATTTCTTGGGCTTGCTTGCTTTGATTGTGTGTAACCCGACTTAGTAATAGAACTATCCTCTTCCCCTGCCTATCCAGTGGATCTGGGGTGCAAGAGAAATTGTTGCTAATTCTAGAGGGCCTGCCTTCCCATTGTGAGAAGGGGTATGACCTGAGTGGCAATGGGCTAAAGCTAAGCCATTCCAAACTGCTATATAAAATAATGCGTTTGTACCAAAAGTCACAAACGACGGGTGTTGTTTAGCTATGCCGACGAATGTTTCCCCCAAAACCCTGTAGAGCGTAACCTCTACAGGATGGGAAGACTCCATTACCAAAGCGAATCACTACATTTATTACCACCCGAACGTAAACCCTAACTAAAAACTATGTTTTAGAAGCTAAAAACCCCTATCTGTTGGTACAAGAGGACAGATGGTTAGGCCTTTGATAGCTATCCCACATTTTTGTGGCTCATAGCAGAGATAGCAAAGTACCTCAAGATCTATGCGTCTTGAGGACTTGGAACTTGGTGTGCCTGAGAAATGAGTGCACTGTAAGGGGGAGCCCATGCCCCAAGTTCCTGGAGCTAGACACTATGAGTAGGCGCAGCTGGAGAAATCCAAGTGGGAACCCAATAGGTACTATCTCTGCCTACCCTAGGATGTTACAATGTTTGAGAATGTGCTATGCATGAGTGTCTGCCATTGTGTTTTCTATGCCAAATTCACTACAAATAATCTCTAAAACAAAAATTTACCATAGAATCTGCCTTTGAACAACAGCCACTCACCTTTGCACCTTAGCCAATCACCTATGAACCTCAGCAAATCACCATTGATCCTAAGAATATCACCTCTGGTTATCTTATCTTTTCCTACAAAATGTGCCTTTGATCTCTGCAAAATTGCCTTTGAGTCACAGTGGTTCACCTCTGGCTTATTACTTGTCGCCTATGCACCATCCCCAGTCACCTTTGGTTAGAAGCCCATCACCTATGAATTGCACCAAATCACCTTCGGTTCATCCCTAGTTGCCTTTGCATTATTGCCAATCGCCTCTAAAGCACAAAACATCACCTTTGGTTTTTCATAGCTTGCAAATTATCCTCCTAGTTAAAATCCTATTCAGTCAACTTGTCACAACAAACTTGATCATTTACAGTCACCATAGCATCTCAGTCAGCTGTCTAACAACAGTCAAACCAAACAACAACAACCAATCCATCCCTTTTGACTTTGGCCAACCCATCCTTAATCAATCTTTTCCACCAATCAATCAATCTCCCCAATCAACCAATCCTATCCATCAAAACTAGAGCAACCAATTAGATCAAGCCAAAAGCAGCCACCAATCAAATCATACAATCATTACAATCTTATCATTCCATCCCAATTAATCAAACTATCTAATCATTCAAAATCTGATCAATCCACCTTAATCATTTCACATCCTAATATCCTAATCTACCACTCGTAAACATGGACATGACATTCCCAAACAAGGCCTATGAGGATGATCCTTATGGTACCCTAAGAATGCTTGATACCCTTGAGTGGTTATATAGAAAGGAACAGGTCCCTATGCCACCACAACACCAACAATTCTCACAACATCAAGCCATGTGCCAATACCAACAATCCCAAATCCAATTAGCACATCATCAATTTCCACATCAATACGATCATCCTCATCTATCTACATGTCATGTTAACCCTACACCAACTTATCCTATTTCTTCTAATCCCAATCATCATCCATATCTATCCATATCTCAACAACCATTATCCTATACAATCCCTCCACCACAACACCATCACAACTTCCAACACATTCAACCACAATCCTATGTGCCACCTCATTACCCAACCCATTCATAAAGTAACCAAGTATCCTTACAAGAACCACATGCAAGCCAACATAGCCCCTTGTATATAAATCAAGTGTCCTTAAGCCCACTTGTGGAGTAAGATCTAATATCTTTTGATGAGGAAGATACCAATGTGTCTCCTAATCCTACTCCAAGTGGCCCCTTGTACATAAGTCAAGGGTCCTTAAGTTCACCTTTGTAGCAAGACTTAATAGCCTTTGACAAGGGAGACACCAATCTAGTCGATGCATTCTATGGGTCATCGTCACCAGCTAATCACATGCCAACACATGAGCTTACTAGTCATATCTTTTCACCACCATGTGATCCTACTCCTAATCCTAATCCATCTAGTCCTATTATTCCACCATCTAATCCCAATCCAAACCATCCACCAAGTCCTAATCCTAAACCTATAACACTATCCACCATTATCTGCCATCCATTATATTGTCCATTCACACATACCCTAATGAAGGATGTGATCCATTGGCTACTAGCTAAGAACAACCTATCCCCATGTCCAACACTTATCTTACCACCTAGCAACGAGCCTTCAAATGCCATGTTTAGCCCTCCAAGCCCATCATGTGACCCACAAGCCATTGAGCCAATTGAAGAGCCTCCTATCATGAACCTAAGTCAAAGTCCATCATACTCGCTTATGGATGAATATCGAAAACCCATCAAACTCATTCAAGAACCTCCCACTTGTTGGAATTAGGGCTGACAACTGAGAGGGGGGGTGAATCAGTTGTCTTAAAAATTTAATACTTGCTGCAGTTAATTCTTCTTTACCACTTCTTAACAGATTAATGATATAAGTAAGAATCAATAACACATGAGTAGAAACACAAATAACACACTTGACACCAAGATTTTTAACGTGGAAACCTAGTTAAGGGAAAAACCACGGTGGGGGTTAACCCACAAAGATTATACTCTGTTAAAAGTATTACTAAAAGGGAAGACACATGCCTTCGGGCTCACTGCCCAGAGCTCATTGCTCAAAAGAGGCTCACTACCTACAAGAGTGATTGTAAAAAGGATTACAGGTTGTTTGAACTGATGAGTAGCATCTACCAATGCAAGAATTCAGTTCCGGTTAAGCACAGAATACTGATCTTACACACTTCATCTTCACTCTGCCCTATTTACTACTCTGCCATGATCCAGACCTTAGATCTCTTTTCTTTCACACTTCTATCTGCCCTTTTTCGCACTTACTCCATATTCACATCCATACTTTTTCAATACACTCAAATTCATCGGCTATATATATCCACCTCAAGAAATTTAATCACCTTTCTGTAGGCCTTATGAAGAAATTAACAAACAATACAAGTACTCTATTCTATTGGCTGAATCCATACACCAATATTGATGCATACCAGAATTACCACTTGCAAGTCACCATACATGTTGGCCACTAACATTATATCCCATACTCAACTCACCAAAACACTTCTACTAGATCTGCACAAGGATCTAACACAAGTCAGCCTGTTCTTCACAGAACTGTTCTGTCATATTAGGACCTGGTACTCAGATGCTCATAACTTTCAATCCCTTTGTCACCAGAGACTGAAATCTTGGATTTAGATTGTCTTGACATTCCTCTACACTCCCTCAGATTCACAGTACACAATGATTAAATGGAGAGGTTTGCTGACCAAAATACTGAACTCTGCCATATACCTTGTTCCTGTCTATCCAGACTTGACAAATCTTGGAACTGACTTCCAGTATGATCTGATACTGCACTATGGATGTGTGGAATGGACTTAGTTGCCATCAATGACAACACATGACATGCCTTGCAGTGTCTCTTGCCAACAATCTCCCCCTTTGGCATTGATGACAACACTTAGTGAAAAATGACTAAGTGTCATGACTGACTCCCCCTACTGTGTACACGTATATATTCTTCCACTGCTCCCCCTTTGATGGATTCTTTATTTTCTTTCATTTTTCACTATCTCTCACTCCCCCTTTGATATCAATGGCAAAGGGTGGTATCCACAAACCAAAATTTACACAAGAAATCTGTATACAAGGCCACATATGTACAAATAATCCATGTATTATATTTACATGAACTTGAGAATATCTGCAAAACTATTTTTCAATTGCACAAGTTCAGAGGCCCAACTTCTTTTCATGCCATCCAAAATTGAGATGTGTCCACTTAGTAGGAATGCTTGTGTTTCTACGTTCTTCAGATCTAAAGGATCACCTATCTGGATTGCAACTTGAGCTTCTGATAAAGGAGTAAACATTATTTCTAAATTGGGGGCAATCAATCCTCGGAGCTCACACATTCTCTCCACAATATTGCTCTTTTCTCTAACAAGCTTCTTTATTTCATCAGTCAAGCTGATTACTTGACACTCCTGACTTACTAGAGAAACCGTTAGAGGATCAAAAATTTGAGATATATTCAACAATCTTTGTTCTCGCTCCTTTATCTTCTTCTCAATATCCTCAATAACTTTGGGCCAAGATAGACAAAATTTGTATACATTACCTCTATCATTAAGAGCATTTTGAATACTCTTTATACTGATATCAAGTATCTTTCTATCATTCCCTACTAGGCCCTTTAGCTCACTAAATCTCTTATCCAAAAATTCATTCTAGATTTTAATCTCTACAGACTTCTCAAAGGACTCAAAGTGTGTACTTACAGAATTTACAAGGCTCTTCAGATTTTTAGAGGGAGAATCAAATGGATTCTTCTGGAAAGTTGGCATTATCTTCTCCAATATACCAGATGCAAGGCCTAACAACTCACTATCGTCTATGTGAGATTTCAATATCTTTTCTCTTGCCTTGGCTTGTGTGAAAGATGCTATCTTCATCAGTTGGACCGGAGAGAGAGTATCCAGGTTGATTGGTCCTTGAATCAGTTCTAGTTCATCAAGCTCTAGCATTTCTTTACTCAGGAACTCTTCACTGCATCTGCAGTGTCTCTTGCCATAATTTTTGGACCACCTTCCTTTCCTTGAGTTTTCTCAGTGTCAGTATCAGAACTATTTTGTTTGGGTGCATCAACATTTGCACCATCTTCTTCTGCTTTATCTTCCTTACCCTTGACTTCTTCTTCTTGGTTCTTAGCCTTTTCTATTCCATGCTCTTCAATCTTCAATCAATCATTTTCAATTTGATCATCTGCTTCTGTATTTATCTCTGTATCTTCTTTGTCAAAATGATCTAGAGGAGTTAGATTACCTCCTACATCATCAATTTCATCTGTCATCTTTTCATCTTCCTTATTCATGGTTTCCTTTTCCGGAACAAAGGAGTCATCTAATTTAGTTTGTTGCTCATTGATATTCAATTCTTCAACATCTGGAATTGAGGAGTCAATTTCATCAATAGTCTCTACCTCAACAATAGGAAGATTGTGTCTTTTCAATGCATTCAGGAGAATATCCTGAGTATCTTTGACTATCTCATTTGTTTCACCAAGCATGAGTTTATTCATTCTTTTCTTGCTCCTAAAGTCATCCTTCACTTCCTTGAATATCATGTTCATTTGATCTGGAGTAATCTGAGGGCATAGATTTATCAACACATGCTCCCTAGTTTCAATGTCTTTACCTTTTGCATTTTCTTTTCGTAACTCCAAAATATCTACTAGACTTCTTGGAATTTCAAAAGTTATTTCAATCAAAGACTTATGTAGATGTTCATATATTTGACAGTTGCTTCCTCTAGGACCCTCTTATCAACATCACTATAATAATCAAAGAATTCAATCATTGGCCTTAAATTCCCATCTACAATGACTGATTTGATGATGACATCCATAGAGAGTGTAGGCTTTTCAACAAATATTTCAGTCTTTTGCCTCTTGTTTGCTCTTTTGCTTCTAGAGGGTTTTTCCTTAGTTACCTTGGTTGTATTTGTACATGAGGCCTTCAACTCTTTGATCTCAATATCAGAATCAATTTCTTCTTCATCATCTTCCATGCTTTTATATGTCTAGGTGGACTTAGTTTTCACTCTTTTCCCTTCTTTTCCAGATGATTTTCCTTCAGGTTTCTCAGGATTTGTAGGTTTTGGGGAAATAGGGGCAGCAACAGAGCTTCTAGTAGTCCTTGATGTGGAGGAGGATTCTACCGGAGCACTTCCTTGTTTCTTATCCTTCTTCTCCTTCTCTACCTTTTCAGTTCTTTCCCTCAATTGTCTCACAGCTTCCTTTGTGAGGCCTAGATTCTTAGCCAACTGCTCAACTTCTTTTCTTACTTTCCTTTTGGTTTCAGGTTTTCTGAGCTCATCATGCAGTTTTACACTTAGTTCCTCATATGTCCCAAATCTTTCAACTGTTGTGTCTTTTGGCTTGCTCAAAAGGTGTTGAGCATACATATTTAAGATTTTTCCATCTACCTCATACCCCATGGGCATGATCCAAACAGTTATGGGTTCTACTGCTTCCATTAAGCATTGATCAGTGTCAACCATAAAGCATATTTCATTCTTGTACTTCTCAACAACTGATTTGGGGATACTTTCTCTAGAATGCATCATATTCTAAAAATTCTTGAAGTATCCCCAGATGAGAGTTTTCTATGCTTTATAGTCACCAATGCTGCGTAGATGATCTCTGATTTGAATATCCACTAGCTCATCATTAGTCCAGTGTACACCTTTTACTCTAGGTACCTCATTCATAAAGTAGAAGAATAAGCATAGAACCAATGTACCATATTTAAAGGTTTTTTTCTTGTCTTTCTTGATTTTGTTCAAGTTCTCAATTAGTTGGTTCTGCATTAATTCACACAAGTCATAATCTACATTTTCCTTTAACATTTTGTATGCAACATATATGGCCGTTCCAGAGACAGAGTTCTCCCTGCTGGAATGATAAATTTTGTAGCCAATTACCATTGAAGCAAACTTGACATATGGATCAATAATATCATTGATAGTCACTGCCCTTTTGTCAAATTTGGCACTAGTTGCATCGGTCACAGTCTGGTTCTTCATAGATTTCACCATGGGTAGACCATCGGTTGAATTCAACCCAGTCACAATCCTGATAGCATCCTTTGTAATTTTGAATGGTTTCAACAGCCACAAAAACTCATCATGCATTCGACTTAAAACATACTAGATCCATTCATCTTCATCGAATGTTGGAAACCCCATAATCTGAATGAAATGTTTATCATGCAGTGTTTTATACTCAGGTTTAAGATCATGATTTTCATCCCTTAGATGACTCTCAAACAAATCTACAAACCTTGAGTCCCCAAATTCATCTATGCTCGCATGAATATAAACCCTAATATCTTCAATATGCAGCGCACCATATGGAGCACTTGAAAATGCACCTAATGGGTCAACTTCTATTGATTTGTGTGGATGCTTCTTAAATTTGGGTTGAGGCCTTTCAGTAATATCAACAACCAAAGGTGTAGCCATTTCAAAAATATTACAAGTTCAAAGCTTTGCAGATAAATACCTTTTTCATGAAATTAGGGTTGACAGATAAATTCACTGGTCACACTTCAAATTCTTGAAATCTCAGCTCAGACACTATTCTTCTTGCTCTCTTCAAATGCAAAGTGATTCAAATGAAGAGTGAACACCTTTTTATGCTCTGCAAAACCTAATTTGCCTTTGTAATAAATGCTCTACCCTAGCACATCCAATTACACTGTTTCTGCATGTAGTCAATCCTCAATTGCTCTATAATTAGTCACATTTGCTTCTTTTCTTCCAAAAGTTTCTTCAATAGTTATGTCATAAGTTTCTTAAGCTTCATTCATTGTGCCAAATTCAAGCACCTACTTATTGGATGGGGGAATTTGATCTTCAATGTAGCTCCCCCTAAGCTAGAGCTCCTAATTTAATTCCTGGGGGAATTGTCAGTACTGGATTCCGGTGGGGACCCATTGTCAACATTCATTTCACTTTTCTTTACCCATGTTTTATTCATCTCATTTTGGATCTTATTTACATCAATTTTTCCCTTGCCTTTGTCTTGTTTCTACTCATCTGGTTTTCTGTTTACCAGACCTCTTCTTTCATTGTTCCTTCTTCTATAGAATCTTGCAATATGACCGAATCGGTTATAATTGAAGCACACAATATTTCTATACCCATTTAATTGATTTCCTCTTGTTCTGCACTGATTAGCTATATGTCCAAATCTATTGCATGCAAAGCATTTGCCATTGAAAGAATTTCCATTTTCTCTATTGTTAGAGTTATTCATTATCATACTTCTGCTTTCATTGGATCTATGACCATACCTCTTACACTTGAAGCATTGACCGGAGAAGGGTGAACCACTTTAATTTACTCTGTTTCTGCACTGAGTAGCTTTATGACCAAATTTGTTGCAATTGAAACAATTTCCATTGAAGGATGAATATCTTTGAGCATTAGGTTATCTTATCGGAGGTCTTCTAGGTTTGTTTCTCCCATTCCTTGGTTGAAAATTTCTATCTGGATCTGAAGCTTTCACCTTTCTCATATCCAAGACCATGCTTGTCATCAGCCTTTTTCTAACTTCAAGCAGTGCTTCAAGTTTAAATGAGCTTATCTTGAACTTCTCCTTGTATTCATTTGCAACTTCTAGGTCATGTCTGAGAATGACAATTTGCTTCTCAAGTTCTCTTTCATTGTCTTTGCTTTCTTGTAGATTAGACTCTAGGAGGCCAGCTATTCCGTCCAATCTGCAACATTCTTTAGTTCTTTCTTTTAGAGTTTGATTCAGGTCTTCTTCATTTTCCTTGGTTATCCTTATCACCCTAGATTCCATCTCATGTTTTAGGACAATAGCTTCTTTAGCTAACTTCTCACATTCCTTTGTCTTCTCTTTTAGGGCCTTATCCTTGTCATTGTCTTCATTAAGATTTCCTAGTTGAAGAAGTAGCTCCTTCCTCTTTTCATTGGATTTGCTCAATTTTTCTTTTAAAGTCTCAATGAAGTCTTCAGTATCTTTAAGGTTCTCTTGCAATTCTTTGACATCTGCTCTTGACTGATCAAGATCTTCTAAAGAAAGTTTGAGTTGTTCTTGGAGGTTGTATGAATCCATTTTATTGCCTTCCTAGATCTTCCTCAAGTGGTTAAACTTTTTCAAAGGAACCTTTCTCTGATACCAATTGTTGGAAATAGGGCTGACAACTAAGAGGGGGGTGTGAATTAGTTGTCTTAAAACTTTAATACTTGCTGCAGTTAATTCTTCTTTACCACTTCTTAATAGATTAATGATATAAGCAAGAATCAATAACACATGAGCAGAAACACAAATAACACACTTGACACCAAGATTTTTAACGTGGAAACCTGGTTAAGGGAAAAACCACGGTAGGGGTTACCCACAAAGATTATACTCTGTTAAAAGTATTACAAAAAGGGAAGGCACATGTCTTCAGGCTCACTGCCCAGAGTTCACTGCTCACAAGAGGCTCACTGCCTACAAGAGTGATTGCAAAAAGGATTACAGGTTGTTTGAACTAATGAGTAGCATCTACCAATGCAAGAATTCAGTTCCGGTTAAGCACAGAATGTTGATCTTACATACTTCATCTTCACTCTGCCCTGTTTACTGCTCTGCCATGATCCGGACCTTAGATCTCTTTTCTTTCGCACTTCTATCTACCCTTTTTCGCACTTACTCCATATTCGGATCCATACTTTTTCAATACACTCAAATTCATCAGCTATATACATCCACCTCAAGAAATTCAATCACCTTTCTGTCGGCCTTATGAAGAACTTAACAAACAATACAAGTACTCTATTCTATCGACTAAATCCATACACCAATATTGATGCATACTAGAAATAACACTTACAAGTCACCATACATGTCGACCACTGACATTATATCCCATATGCAACTCACCAAAACACTTCTACTAGATTCGCACAAGGATCTAACACAAGTCAGCGTGTTCTTCACAGAACGGATCTGTCATATTAGGACTCGGTACTCAGATGCTCATAACTTTTAATCCCTTTGTCAATGGAGGCTAAAATCTTGGATTTAGATTGTCCTGACATTCCTCTACACTCCCTCAGATTCGCAACACACAATGATTAACTGGAGAGGTCCAATGACAAAAATACTGAACTCTGCCATATACCCTATTCCTGTCTATCCGGACTTGACAAATCTTGGAACTGACTTCCGGTATGATTTGATACTGCACTGTGGATGTGTGGAATGGACTTAGTTGCCATCAATGACAACACATGACATGCCTTGTAGTATCTCTTTCCAACACCACTTTTATCTCCTTTCAAGCCACTCAAGAGATATATCAAGAGCATAATCTAGAGCATGTGGAAATATTGAGCCTTCTTTCAAATCAAGACCAAATCCTTCCTATGCACCCCATCCATAACATTTACCTCTTCCATGATCAAGATGATATTACCTATGAAGAAGCTATCCATGAGCACCTTGATCTTTTCCATAATCCCATACCCATCCATGAGAAAGATATCCAAATTGCTCCTATCTATCCTCCATCTAACCCTAATGAGACAACTTCCACTTCTCATACTGAGACACATGCCTCCCAAGAAGACATAAGCATAGAAGATCAAACAAGTACCTTGGATCATGATGAACATAAGCAAGATCTTAATGATCCTTCCACATCCACCATCATGTCCTATCATTCTTTCAACCCTCACTCCTGAATGTTCTTCCCTAGGAAAACAACAACCATTATCCACTTCATCTTCTCCATCCAATAAGGAACTCGTGTCTAGTGTTCCACCTACACATAGTCCCATAGTCAATCGCATGCTTCAAAACATGAACTACCAAGGTAAAGGCTTAGGCCTTCATGAACAAGGTATTTTGGAGCCGATCCATGTCAGTGTCCCCCCACGCTCATTTGTCCTTGGATACACACCTCAAGGTTAGCAATCTAACGATGTTGGTACTCCCTCCATTCCTCCTAAGTCCACCACTTTCCATCACAATCCCCATCATACACCCAAAACATATGTTGCCATTCCACCTCCATCATATTATAAATGTCAAAAGCATGTGACCATACCCCTTCCACCATCAACTTTGCCTCTACTTCTTCCAACTCCTAATATCCCTCTAGCGAATCTACCTCCACTATTTCCAACACCTTATCAACCTATCCATAAACCCTCTAAAAATCCAATCATGGCCAACAAATGCACACATTGTCTAAACATGAAGCTTCCTCTCCTTCATTCAAATCCATGGGATTCAAAAATAAAAATTTGGATGTCTCTACCTATAAAGCAAAAAGTCCTAAAGATCCTCATGCCTTAGGGCACAAAATCCAAGAATCAAAGAAAAATCCATCTCAAAAGCTGCATACACCCAAACACCTCAAAGCAAAAATGAAAAAGGTGTGGGTTCCCAAGCAACAAGAAATTACCGCAAAAGCTACATAAAAGCTGCATATATCCAAACCCATACCTCCACAAGCAAAGTCAAAAACTAAAATGGTATGGGTTCCTAAGAAAAAAGTCATCAAGTCAAATGAGGCATCTACCTCTCAAAAATGCTAACCATCCACTTTCTCCTCTCCCATCCATTCCATTCAAACATATCCAATTCCTAAATCCCACAAGTCAAATGAGGCTTTATTGCTGGTGAGGGCCCCATTTCACTAGAAACTTAAATGTTTGTCCTAACTCTCATACTTCTTTCTCTTGCATAGACATCATTGAGGGCATAATGATTGATTTGCATCCTCAATTTAAAGAGATGTAATTTTGAAAGGTAGTAGTTAAAAGGCTTATCCCAAGAGTAATCATAAAAGAGTTAATTAAGGTTAAAATACGGTAAAGCTCCTGGTCTAAAATGACATATACAGTAGTTCAGTGTTTCAGGATTTAACTGTGTGTGAGTTTTTTTCCAACTTTCGGATCACACTCCATGATCATCATCAGGAGAATAGAGAGATCATGGAGTGTGATTGGAAACGCTGGAGGAAAACTCGCACACAGTTAAATCCTGAAACACTAAACTACAATTATTATGGACTGTGGAAATTTGATGTCTATTATGATGTATATATCCAGTACCTAGTTCACATGCCTAGGTCAAAATATAATCTTGGGGAAGCTTTATAATTAAATGTGTTTGAGTTAGAATAACAAGCTCTTAGAAAAACCTGATGCTTCACCCTGTAAACATCTCCAATAAAGAGTTAGCCACAATAATTTAACAATTTTTAATTTAGTGTGTAAATTTTGAGGAATATATTTAACAATTGCAACATCCCCAAAGACGTGTGAAGTTGAAATGGGGATCTCCATGAGGAACTATGTGAAGTTGTCTGGCATGTTTAAAGATAAAAAGATGTCTGCCAACTATCAGTAGTCCTTAACAAAGAACTGCACATGTGAAAGCTTTAACAAAGACCTTGGTTTAATATCTTTATGGAGGCGTTTCTCAGGTAGTTTAATATATTTTTCCTAAATCTGCATCATGCTTTAGAAGGCCTAGCTGTTCCTTGCCACCCCCTTCCCTCACTTGCCCTTCGTTCTCTATGATCATTCTACTTAAACATCATCTAGTTTAACAAATGCTGATGTCAACTTTTTAGGTTGGGTAAACTCCATCATAAATAGTATATATAGTTGATCATAATATGTTAGTTTATAATGGTAGCAAGGGATGTAATGGCATGACACTTTGAACAAAAACTATTGCCTTTTATCTTAAACATGATAACCTTTTACACGTCAAAACATTAAAAATATAGTAGCCATATATTTTAAAAAAGTAAAATTCTAAAGCAAAATAATAATAACTCTAGTAAATAATAATATCCCTTAAATTTTATGATTTTATAATTATATTTGTATATTTTTAAATTTTATTAATTTATTAGTTTGATTATTTTATTATTTTATTAATTGCATATTTTATAAAGGATGAAAAGAATATAGAGTGAGGTGAAAAAAAGTAGGAAAATGATTTAAGGTTGTGAGCAAAATGATAGTATTTTCTTTGTTGCAACTACAAGTTAGGTTTAAATTGAAATATTAACTTTTTTTACAATAATTTAATAATTTTACAAGTGTGTCACAAAATAGGTCTTCACAAATTAGTTTGCTTTAATTAATAAATCTCTTATGTAAAAAATAGCTATGTTTTGTTTTTATTTAAGAATTATTTTATTTTATTTTTAATTTTCTCTCCACTACATTTTTTCTTAAACACAATAAAAAATTTATAATACATTTGAACTATAAGAGTAAAAGAAGAAGATAAATAAATAAATAAAATTTGTTATTAAATTTACCTTGGTTCACCATGTCTAGGACCCATTCAAGTAGAGGGGGAAAGCAATGAAAATAATATAGAAGAAGATAAATAAATAAAATAATGAGGTGAAAATGCTTTTGGTTTATATCTTTGGGCTAAATTAACAACTTGCTTGGAAGCATCTCTGTTTCTTGGTGGTGTTGTCACAGGAATGGTCGAATACAGGGATGCAAGCAAAGAGACAAAACGCTCCAAAATGTAATAGAAAATGTAATACTATGTAAGATTAAATATCGTAATATTTAGCCATAAACTGTATAATGGCTAAGTGACTACCCTGCATAGGAAGTGTGATGCCCCGTCATGCAACCCTAGAGTGTTAGACTAACAAGAGACAATAATACAGAAATATATATATATATATTTGAAAGCTAAAATATGCATTATACATTGAAATAACAACAATAATACAACATTAAAAGTTATGCACAACTAACACCTCTAGGGCACACAACTGCATCAGATAGAATTATAACCATACAAGCATTATGCAACACAATGCAACAGAAGAATAATACTTTATACATTTGCTGAGATAAATGATTACAAGATTCCATACAAGGTTACAAGGCCGATTACATCAGTTTACAAATTGATACAATTGCTGACTGAAAACTATAACTTAGAAAGTGTAAAACAAATCTGGAACTGGAACACTTCTGTACTAGACTCGAACCGAACACCCAAGAAGGCCAATGGATAGCTCTACCACCCAACCATGTGGAACCTTGGGGTCCACCCCTCTGAGCTAGGAGATAACAATGAGGATTCCACTAAGCCAAAGGACACAACAACAAATATAACCAAATGAATACCGACTTGACACAGACCAACCATTATAACAAGACTGCACAAGACAAGACAACACTCCAGAGGCAACAATGAAAATAAATAAAGAGGGAAGTAGCTAAGCTGCAGCAAGGAGAGTGTCATCGCATGGTCCTATCATGGGTTATCTAGGTTATCTCTCAATAGAAGCCAACCCCGTCTATGGTTATCCTGGCAACCCCTCTCTGGCACCAACCCCATAGGGTGACACATACAGAGTCGACACATCCTCTCATGGGGACAAGGAGGTCGACTTTGCCAACCAGGCCTTCTCATCCCATCCTTAGCCTATGAGAGCACTCAAAGCATGGGTGAAGCAATATACTTATCTTTGTTATGTAGAAAACTACCTGATCCACCTAGATATATTATTAAGTTATCACTTGACTACAACTTCCATGGGGTTATCCAGGCAGCCACTTTGGGCACCGGCCCCACCATGGAAGCCACTCTCCATTCTACACTAGCAACCCTTAGCCAACATCTGGAAACAATGCCATGGATGAACAAGAAACTGCTAGGCATCTATTTTATCTCAATTCAACATGTTATAAAGCCAGTTATAAAGTTCCAAATCCACAAAACTTTTCCCCCATCCATAACAAAACTCGATTCAATTAACCCATTACAATGACATGCCAAAAAATTGATCCGAAAACTAAGAAGCCACACCTCTGGAGTTAGGTAAGTTGAACACAATACCAATGTTAAAGTAACCATTTCCCAACATGGACAGCGCTTCCGCATCTTGACGCAAAGTAATCATGACATCTCTCTAGACTTCACCTCCCACTTAGCCAAAGCATAACTATAAACTCAAACTTCAAATAGTTACAATGACCCAATACAAGCATATCGACATGACAAGGAGGATAATGAGATTCAATATACTCATAACTTTAAACATGAAATTAAATATGAGATATTAACTTCCTTTCAAAGAAATTCTAGATTACGGAGATAACAATTTCTATACTACTCCAAGTATAAATTTCCTAGCTAATATTCTATCACTACCATCTTCTAATAAAAACAAACCATAAATATATTTGCTATAAACATGAACTTTAATCTAACATTTTACTAATTTCACTTTCTAATATGAACAACTACATATATATATATTCTTGCTATAATAATAAATTTTCTGTCTATCATTTTACTACTACAATTTCTAATAAAATAAATTACAAATATAATTTCCCATCACCACATTACTAACTACAATTTCTAATGAAACACTATAATTATAAATATTTTTCCTATAAACAGTACTTTCCCATTATTCATTTTACTAGCTACAATTTCTTAATAAAAAAACAACTACATATAAATATATATTTCGCTACAAGCATCCACTACAATTCCTAATAAATTGAATTACCATTATATATATTTTTTATACCAAACCTATCTCAAAAAGAGTGGCAGCGAGTTTAGTTAAGAGATCTAGCAACATAATTAAAGCAACCAAGGATTCCCTTGTGCGAGTCTTACCAACAGTTATGTGGGAGTCTTATTAGAAGTTTCCTAGACCATGTACAAACCATTTTTAACTCACTAAAATCACACATACTTCAAATTGAAAGAGGAATATCATGAAGTCTGCAACCTCGACACTAACACGGGGAGGGAAACTATGATAGACACGATGCAGAGAAATCCCAACACAAAGAGCGATCGGCCAGAGAGAGGGATGGGAACAAAAATGGTCTCAGAGAATTGGATAACACAACATGCCATTCTTCTTGCAGTCCGAATAACGTAAGGGAGAGTAGAGCACAAAACGTCTGGCCAGAGACAAGGTAATAATTAGCATCACCCCGATCTGTCGTGGGAAATCAAATAGGCAGAGAGCTGAAACAATAAGGAAGCATTACAAGACTGAGGTGACAACGACTGGCAGAAGAATATTTAAAAAGATTTTAGAGAGCTCCAAAAAAACAAAAAACTCCAACGGTGCTTAGCTTGAAGGTGGGAGGGATCTTGAATGAAGAACTCCAAAAGAGACAGAGGAAGATTACGAAGAGAAAATTGAATCATGTAATCCAGCAGGGGCAAACATATGACAATCTCCATTAAATTGGCTGAGGTAAAATTATACGCAAAAATTGCATTTGGTTGAAATTGATTTCAGATTCATAACCAGAGGGTTTTATTACAAGTCACCATACTGAAGGTTAAATTTGAGTGAGGCTGTATTGCAGCATAGAGGATAGCCAAGGATGAATGGGTCCAAGAATTGGTAATAGATTTAAAATGGGCCATTTTTTTTTTTGATTGAGATCACTTTGAAGGATCACAGTTGATTGGGCTCTAAGATTTCAAGAAGGATTTTGATATAGACTAAACTAGAAGAAGAACAACTTGGAAGAATCTATAGAGGTTAAACATTACAACAACAAGGTGTGATTCCCAAGGTGAGAGTGTGGTCAGGGGTATCTACATTCGAACACACAGGGCACAAGACAACTCAAGCTACAAAGAGATTTAAACTCCAAGCTATAGGAAATGCAAATTTCACACACAAAACATAGGATGTTTGTGCTATAATAAGATTTAAATTACAAGCTACATAATTACAAATTTTCACAGAGAGACAACATCACATACCTGAATTTCAGTCCCACTTCAAATCTTCTCCATTTCCTGCAATGGATTCTTTGTTTTTCTCCCAATTTCTGTTTTCCTCTTCACAACCACCTCTCCAAAACAAAATCCCCCAATTTAAAAATGATTCATCTCATAAATTATCACAGTCATGCATCTGTTACCTAGAATCCCACTCCTCCGAGAATTTTAAAATTTTACTAATAATAGAGATTTCCCCAAATCTTGAAATCTCACAATCGACAACTCATGACATTAATTTATTACCTAATATTATTCTTTTAAATAACAACATAATAATTAACCATACTAAAACTTATGATGATAAATCAAACATTAAAATAATTAATTTAGCTAGTAATAGATTTTACTTAAGCAATATTCCAAATTTTACGACTACTCAAAACACTATTAATTTTAACATAATGATGTATTGCTAAGACAACACATAGACATAACTTAACAAAACTTGACAATACTTCACAACACATGATAACCAATAACATGAGGCAAGGACCAAGCGTCACATCACAACACATGACCACAACAGAAGTCAGGGACTGACCTAGCAGAATAAACCTCGTATTATCTCCCATCATCGATACCCATTAGTGCAAGAGCCTACTCAAACCCGCTATATCAGGTGGAGTCGAGGCTCGGTACCTACAACCTGCATCAGAACAATAGGTTGTACATGATCAAATGCATATATGTCAACACACATAGAGACAGAGAGTCACGGCGTAGTAGGGTGCTCGAAGCGAGTAGTACTACACCGTCCCTACTCTTAAAACAAGACTATAACCACTTTTATTTGAATTCAGATATCAATAGATTGAATAAAATAGGATAATATTAAACTATTTCTAATCATGTCAAACTCATCATAATTGGAACAAAAATAATGTCATCATAACTCATAACACATGTCAAAACTATATCAGTTGAACATAGTCCATCATGATCAAAATAACATAAACCATAGCCTGCTAATCCAAATATCTCAGAACTGTATAATGCAGTGAAAGAACTAGCAACTGTCTCAGGACTGTCAGAGAGAAATGTGAAACTAGCAACTATCACAAGCCAAAATACGAGGGGCATTACAACAAGAATGCAGGAAATTGTATATGTGAAATTAAACTTTTTTACATGAGGAACCCTTGACCTCATCTCTGACCCGCATGTCTAAAGAGGGATTTGTAAATTAAGGTTTAGGACTTCATAAGTCTTGGGCTAGACCGGAGGTTTTCTTTTCTCCATTCTTTCCTATCGGTGCCCGCACAAACGGAGATGTACTTTTTTAAAAATTATTAATTAATAAAATTTATGGCTTCGACCTTTTATCGATAAAAAAAAAATAATGAGGTGAAAAAAATAGGAAAAATATTTAGGGTTATGTATGTAGTAAATAAAATAATTCTAAATAAAATAAACTAGCATACCTATCTTTAGAAAAATCTATGTAAAAAATGTCGAGAGATATCATTCCTATTTTTGACTAAATTTGTGATTAAAGTTGGAATAGGCACCTCGAAAATGATGATTCTTGGCATTTTTTGCATAGACTTTTCTAAAGATAGGTATGCTAGTTCCTAATAATTTAATTAGGGAAGAGAGATTAATAGTTAGGTCAGGTTTTACTTTGGGGAGGGTAGTGAAAATTAATATCAAGAAGCATTCTACAATGATGACAAGGGCTGTAGTGTAATGGCGCGAGCATGTTAACAAAAACTCTTACCTTTTACCTTAAATTTGACAACCATTTACATGTCAAGATATTAATATTTAATAATAAACATAAATATAAATCCAAAATACATAATATCTCAAAATAAATAAAATAACTTCAAATTGATATCTCATGGCTTTTATTAGATAGATTTATTTAAGATATCTATACTAGTTAATATGTAGCCTAGTCTTAAAATAAATTTATGTTATATCTTGTTAATATTCTTTTCATATATAAATAAACTTATCACCAAATGTTTGTTATATGAAAGTTTTAAATGTATACTTGAGAACTTGTGAAGACCAAGTAAAACAAATTAAGAATACATTCATTAATAAATACAATAGATCCTCTTTTACCCTATATAAAATATTGTAATTACTTTGATATCATATTTAAAACTAAAACAAATAAACATTATATCTAAATTATACAAATACTACTATAAAGTTGTCAACATATTACTTTCAACAAGCTAAAAAAATCTTTCAATAAAGGTTGGCAATGTACAAGTACAAGAGTAGTTTATCCTATGTGTGAGTCTTGTGACAAGACTAAATGGTAACTTACACACAATAAAATATAAGAATAGTAAAAAATAGATACATAAATATCCAAATGCCAACATCCTAAGTCTGACTCTTAAATTCAAATTGCCCACAACCAATGCATTTGTTTCATTTTTAAAAAATATCACCCACCATTGTACTTGCAAGATGTAGACATGTAAAGTACTGAAATTTCACATGACATGGAAAACAAGTAAACAAGATTTACTGAAAGTAAATCTAAGTACGGTAAAAATTAACTTCTATTCATCATGGCGTAGGAAAGATTTAAGATAACCTTCAAGAGTCCAACAAGTTTACAATTTCATAAGTTTAAAGTACAACCATAATTACAATGCATTTGTATACATTTGAAATCATTTACAGAATATGTAGAACAATATTACAAGTGTCAAATCATGGCATCAAGCCTTATAATCATTTTTAATACAAGGAGTACAATTGTCATCAATGTCGAATAAATCTATCAAGGAGTCCTCGACTGCCATCGACCAACCGACCATCTGCTGCGTCGTAGGACAAGAACATGGTTCAGGCTCTTTTTCTACCCAACCAGGAAGCATTGCGCTTCCCCGGAATCCCTCAAACTAAGGAATACCCGACCCTGCTCGAAGAGCCTAGCATCTTGTAAACATATGCAGGGTGGAATCTGGTATGTGCCTATCAATCTACATGCATCACTAAAATGAATGCAGCATCTCATCAATAGGATATGGCAGGGAATCATACAAAGAATAGCTAGGCTAATTGTCCATCTATTTCAATGGTGCATGTCTATTTCAACATTCATTTCACTTTGGCCAAAGCAATTAATCGTGTAATGGCGTGCAAGTTTTGAAAAAAGAAAACTCACCTCCCTGTTAGCCCATATTCGATACCCGTCCCGGAAGACAAACTTTTTCAATACATAAAATCATAAAATAAAAAAAAAAGACTCAACAACTTCATTGTTCTTTAACAACTCAACGAAAAATTTAAGCATCATCTGTGCAAGAGAGCAAAAAAGAAAATAGAGACTAAGTATGTCAATATTTGTTATGATTCACCTACTACTACTTGTTCCTAAGTTTGGTTTTACGGACATCTTTCTTTGTCTCATAGTCAATTTATGATTTAGTTGAAGAAGTCAATTCTGTTTGAAGTAAACATAAAAGATGGGATAAAATCTACCATTGGCAGCATCTTGCAAGATTTAACCTAACAACACTTCATCCTTTGCTTAAAATTAAATTGTTCAATCAAATTTGGAAATCCAACTATTCTCTTATGTTTAAATCCAAGAAAACGTGTACTTCAGTAAAAAAAATTAAAGAAAACAAAGGGCGGTTTATGGTTAGCAGCTCCTTGTTCTTTACCTAACTTATAAGACTGATCTAACTAGTGTCGTCGACTCCAAAGAAAAGAAGTGATAAAATTTATGAAGCAATACTTTATGCAGGAAGCTGGTATACAACATCACCATCATAAGACACAGGTAGGCGACATTTAGAGGTGGTCGCTCTAAGGAAGGAGGTTGGACTAACTTCAGCCATGGAGTGCTGGTAACAAATGGAAGACAAAAGTATTGACAGCTAAGGTTAAAGGAATCGTTAAAAGCATCATAATCACTGTCAACAGAGATCCTATCTGTAACAGACCAAAAATGCGGCAGCGAACAGGATTATCAATCATCAAGGATCAACATTCTGGCAGCAATCAAACGATGATAACCAATGATTAGTTGAAAGGCAATGAAATCTTAGAAGGACCGATGCATAGTACTAAAGTTCTGTGAACAACAGAAACATGCAAGAGCTGAGGTTAATCTTTATTTTCACAGAGGACACCGTCTATGTTAGAGGTCAGCACAATATATCTTTGCTATGTCTATATTGGTTTGGTTAAAACTGTGGACGTCTAATATCAGATCGCTTTGTGATGAGTTTAAGACATGATTTTTATTCTTTTTGAAGGTATACATTATACCATAGTAACATTGGACTCCTTTTTAAACCACAGATCGCTTTACTATAAGTGCGTCGGTTTCAAAACAGTGATCGATATATACTAAAAGCCAGACAATGGCATACCTAGCAGTGAAACTTTAACCATACTGGGTCGCTCACAATTTACTAAACGACTTCCATTTAAAAGGGACGATTTAACAGCTCAAAACAGCTTTTAGTTACTATAACCGTCTTAACAGCAGGGATCGGCCAGTTGCTACAAAAAGAAAAGATAACAAGGAAAGAAGGTGGAGATTGATCTCTAACGGATAAGGATCATCTTTAAATAAAAACAGTGAAAGGTATAAGTTTAACATGAGATCGTTATACGGATCGACAGAATACATAGAATAAAACGGTATTCACCAAAAGCAACTAAGATATTCTTTAGCACTGGTTGGTATAAAAAAATACAATTGAGATTTGGTTTCCATTAATGGATCAACATTTGTATTACGTTTAGTAACTGTCATTTATATAATATCAGGAATCAGAAACCAGAGAGTAAAACATGCTAAGAGAAAAACTTGCTTCGCTGATCTGTAGGAGAACAGAATCTCTGACGTTTACTTCTGTGATCCCCTTCCTCTACAGTGTCCTCCTTTCTCTACAGCGTCCTCCTTTCTGCCCCCTCTGTGTGTATGTTTTCTTTCTTTTTAAAACTCTCATGCCTTTGTTTTCTAAAATTAAACTCCCTCTTTAGTTCCCGTTCTCCCAGGCAACTGCCAGTCTTCTTTTCCTCTCCATGCAATGACAAAAATTCCTCAAAGAAGATCCCCGTTGCATGTTTTATTATTTTTTCTTTTTTTCTTTTAGACTTCAAGTCTTTTATTTTTAAAGGAAAGTTTCCTTTTCTTTTTCCTTATACGTTTCTTTTAAGGAAAGAAGACTATTTTAAAGTATTTTATATATTATTATTATTATTATTTTATTTTTTTTACTTATTTATTTTATTTATAGAACTCTTATACCTTACTTAATATACTAAGATTTTATTTATTTAATTACTTGCAAATAAATAAGAATTTGCCTTTCATATTTTTATATATATAGAACAATATTGGAATAAGGTTGGCATTTATTTTTGATTTGATAAACTACTTAGAATTCTTATATCTATTATGATTCTAACTTATTGTTTTGATGCACAAACAGGTATCGAGTTTGAAAATAAGACAATCAAAGACATTCATATTTATTCCAACCAGACGAGAGCATCGACATCCTTTCGATAATCATGCAAAGCATAATCAATGAATTAAAAATGCAAGCATTACTTGTCAAAAACACATGCAATGCAATGCAAGATAAAGCAAACTACGTGAGTGTGTGGAATTCCCAGATAAAACCCGACATCTATTGCCATGAAGCTAGGACTCCCCTACCTGAACCATGCTCTTGTCATCGACAAGACTGCAAAAGTCAAACTCATAAAACCATTAATAAGTTAGTCCCAATATAGCTGAAGCAAACGAAATAGCCAAAGAGATCTATTTAACCAATCAATGTAATTATTGCATTTTTAACCATTCAATCAAGTAGGAAAAGTATGAGACGTGACACCCTTCCCCAGTTGGAAGAGAAATCGTGTCGATGTCTTATTACATCATGTAAACAATAAAATCAAACAATAATGTATCATCATCTGAGTATCATAATATCTGAATATGCATGCAAATAAACATCTACTCTAATTTCCCAAATGCGGAAAAGATCTATCAATATCAGAAGCATCCTCCCATGTGGCACTGTCCACTGAATTTTGGTCCCATTGGACCTTATACTACACTATGTCTCGATTACGCAACTTAACATTGCACTTCTCCAAAACTCGAATGGGCTCCACTAGCACCACTCCTGGATCCTGTACCTGCAGATCATGCCAATCAAGAATATGCAAAACATCAGGATGATAAGGTTTGAGCAATGACACATGAAAAACATTATGGATCTTGGCGAGAGCTAGTGGCAGAGCAAGTCTGTATGCAACTGGATTGATCACTTCAAGAACATCGAAAGGTCCTACGAATCTTGGAGCTAGTTTCGATGCCTTGCCAAACGAAATCGAACTCTTATGTGGCTTGACCTTTAAAAACACTTTGTCACCCATGGAGAATTGCCTCAAAGTCCTGTTCTTATCTGCATAACTCTTCTGTCTATCCGAGGCTTGTTTCAATTTTTCTTTGATTTGCCTCATCTGATCTTCCATTTCCTTCAACATGTCAGGTCCAACTACTATTTGGTCCTCAATCCTATCCCAACTGATTGGAGTTCTACACCTACGACCATAGAGAGTCTCAAAAGGTGCCATACCTAAGGATGCATGGTAGGAATTATTATAAGCAAACTCTACCAAGGGTAGATATTCCTCCCATTTGTACTGCTGATCTATACAATACATCCTCAGAAGATCCTTTACAACCTAGTTGACTCTCTCTGTTTGACCATCTGTTTCAGGGTGATAAGCTGTACTAAAGTTCAACTTAGTTCCCAATGCTACATTAAGTGTGATCCAGAACCTAGAGGTCATACGAGTGTCATGATCTAAAATGATCGTCTTTGGCACTCCATGTAGTCGAAAGATCTCTTGTACAAACTTCTTTGCTAAAGTCAATGACCCATCCATGAGATTTCCCAGAATGAAGTGAGCCACTTTCGTTAGTTTGTCGACTACCACTAAAATGACATCATGCCGATTCTTTGACATGGGCAATCCCTGAATAAAGTCCATGCTAATCACCTACCACTTGTACTCAGGTATGCTATGTGGATAGAGCAATCCTACAGGATGGACATGTTTTGCCTTAACACATTGACACTCTAAACATCGAGCTACAAACTCGGTCACATCCTTCTTAAGCTTAGGCCAAAAATACAATGGCCTCAATCCTTCCATTGTCTTGGTCACACCTGGGTGTCTAGAATATGGAGCACTGTGAATCTCCTCGAGAACTAATTTCCTCAATTCCCCTAAATCTAGGATATACATTCTTCCCTGATACCTCAAAAGCCCGTCTGATTCTATTGCATACCCATCAAATCGATGATCTGCAGGGTCTACTTCTAAAGCTTGTTTAACCCTTTCATAGTGCTCATCTCCTTGCAAGTTCTAGATTACCTACTGTCTTAGATTAGATCTGGAAGTCACCATGGCTGACAGATGTTGTCTTCTGCTAAGAGCATTTGCAACCCTGTTCTCTTTACCTTTTATGTACTCGATTCTGAATTCATATTCGCTAATAAATTCTAACCATCTTCTATGTCGAGCATTGAGATTAGGTTGGGTAAAGATATATTTGAGCCCTAAATGATCTGTCTTAAGCTCAAAAGGCTTACCCAAGAGATAGTGCCTCCACATCTGAAGTGCATGAACAATGATAGATAACTCAAGATGTAATGCCCCGTCATGCAACCCTAGAGAGTTAGGCATACAAGAGCAAAATTCCAGAAATAATTTTTTTTTTAAACAAGTAAATGTGATCACAGTAACCAAGATATCATAATACACAACATAAAGAAAAGTGCACATTCAACTCCTCTAGGGAAACATAACTGCATCAGTGAATACAAAGTCAAAACCACACAAGTGATATACATTATACTATTTCTACAGATAGATCAACTTCCACCTTTGCAAGATAGTTAATATAAAAAGTTACAATATAAGATTACAAGACCGATCACGTCGGTTTACAAAAAAATGCATAAGAAAGTATACAACACCACCGAAGGTAGGAAGCAAACTGGAACTGGAACACCTCTGCGCAGAACTCGAACCGCATCTCCAAAAAAAAAACCAATGGATAGCTCTGCCACCCAACCATGTGGAACCCTGAGGCCCACCCCTCCGAGCTAGGAGATAACAACGAGGATTCCACTAAGCCAAGAAACAACATCCAAAAATAAAAGAATGACAACTGACTTGACACAACCGACCGTATCATCAAAGCTGCACAAGACAAGACATCACTCCAGAGGCACTACCAAGAAACAATAGAACTGCGTAAGGAGAGTGTCATCGCATGGTCCTAACATGGGTTACCCAGGCTATCTATCACCAGAAGCCAGCCCCCATCTATGGTTACCTTGGCAGCCTCTCTCTAGGCACTGGCCCCATAGGGTGACACATGCGGAGCTGACATGTCCTCTCATGGAGACAAGGAGGTTGGCCTTGCCAACCAAGCCTTCTCATCCCATCCTTAGCCTGTGAGAGCACTCAAGGCATGGGTGAGGTCTCTTACTTATCTTGTTAAGTGTTTTAATACCCCAACCCTCTTGATTAAGTTATTAAGTTTTTTCCACATGCTTACAACTCCCATGGGGTTACCCAGGCGACCTCCTACTAGGCACCAGCCCCACCATGAAAGCCACTCCCTTAGCATTCTCTAAACAACAAACATACCACAACATACAGATATAAAAGTCACAACTTAGTGCTGACCCATAACTTACGCCATTCACTAGGCCACAACAAAAGGGTCCTTAGAATTCCATCAAAATTTGAAGCAATACCATTTAGAAACCAAGTACCCTATCCAAGGGCCATTCCCCATTCATTACAGGGCACAAAAATCCAAATATCCCATTACATTGCCATGCCACTATCTGGGCCAAAGATCAAGACACCTCACCTCTGGAGTTAGGTACAACCAAAGATAGAGAAACCATAATCAGACAAGGTCAACACTTCCACATTGTCAACAAGTGGCCATAACATCACACAAGATTCCTACTTCACAACAAACCAACATAGACCAAACTCCACCCCAAGGTAATATAATACTCCAATATAAACATAAAGGTACGACCAGAAGGATAATCAGACAAAAGATATTCAATGAACTTCTAATTCAATCATGAGAACAACTTATGAGATTTAAGAAAATTCAAGTTCACAACATTAACAACAATAAATGGTTTAACCCAACAATCGGCTCCAAGTTGCTAAAAGGAAGTAAAATAACATAAATGATGGTATCCACCATTTACAAAGCATGACAAGGAATACCACAAGCATGACTAGCAAATTAAAATTCAACCAGGAGATCAATACACTATTATTGCCCATGAACTAGAAATAGTAATTCAAATCCTTCTATAATTTCCCTCACAATAGTTACCTACTAAAATAATATATCATGGAAATCTCTACCCAAAGACATCATTACTTTCAGCAACGAAATTTCCCACAAACCATATTTGAAAATGACTTGACATAACCCTTAATGGATGATACAAATTGGCTATCATACAAGACTTTTACTTTCAACGTAATGAAATGATTTAACATATGCTATATCATTAACGTGGACATAACTACATAAATCTAGTATTATAACTCGAAAAACACAAAAGCTCTAACTAATACAATTTCTAATGACATCTGTAAATTTCACAAGGATATTTCTTATGATCAAATATTATCATCAAGCATTTAAAATTTCAATTCAATGCTAAGACATATATATAATTTCCTAGGAGCTAGCATCTTACCAACTTACAAATCCAATTGCGACAGCCATGAGAATCTATAAGCACATTTTCCTAACATATACTTCTTATAATTTCAACTAAAGAAAATACATTTCCTAAAACCATTTACCAATCGCAAAAACAACCTTGAAACCTTTAAATTCCCATACAAGCTTAAAAGACATGCTACAACATCATTCATAAATGGATCTTCTAAAATTACATTTATATTTCACAAGACCGATCACATGCCAAGACCATTATACGAATTACAACTTCAAATACAAACATTATAAAACAACCATTATAAACCTATACAATTTCCTATAGGCATAGATGCCCAACTAACCTTTTACCAAATATCATTTCAAATCAAAAACACTATAAACGTATATATTTTCCTAACATTTAACCACTTATAAAAAAATCAAATCAAACTTATGTATTTTCGTATGAGCATGGATTACCGTCTATTATTTTACCACTTAAGATTTCTAATATAAACAACTACCATGAAATCCATATCTTGACTAACCATTTTAAACATAGCTAAAGATAATAATAATAATTCATGATGAAGTTAAAAGTGTTTTCATTTAACAAAAGAAATAACTTGAGACTATGGAATAAGTCTAAATTCAAGACATCTTATCCTAATTAAGTTAGTAGCTTATTTCCTTATAAGATTGACAATATATACATCTCTAATTTTTCCAATATAAACATAAAAAAAACAAAACATACTCTTACTACAAGATCATAATTTAATTTTAAAAAAAAGTTATTGATAAAATTATCCTTCCTATCTAAATTAAATTCTTTTAAAGATATCATAGTAATTTCACATGCTCATTACATAGGATCTTTCTAATTTAACAAAATATGATAAATTCTATATAAACTCATAAATATCTTGTCATACTTAGGAGATAAAACTATATATAATAACAATTTATTAAATAAATTCTATCTAATAAATAACATTCCATTATAATATTAATTTCATTAATAATTAAAAATATACTCCTCTTTCCATTTATTAATCAATAAAATACTCCTCTTCCAAATGAGAAATTTAGAATGTAAATAGAAGATTCTAAAAGAATAAAAGAAAACAACTTTTCTTTAAAAAGAAACTACTTTTCATTCTAAGGAAAGCTACATATCATTATTATAGTCATTATAATTATAATAACTTACTTAAACCACTAAAACTTACATTAAATACATGTTAAACACTAATGCAGAATTCTTATTTCTAACTCCACACATACTAATTTATATCCTAACATATAAAATAACAATTTTAATATCTTACTTTCTATTCCAAAGACAATTCAATTTTAATTTCACTACCAATATTATTACTATTTCAATCTGTACAAAACTTTGGCTTTTCCCCTCATATATCTTATAAGAATTAAACACTTATATGCATTTACATTATAAATTTGCAATTATTTTCTTTCATTTTGGTAACAAACTATAACTTAATTCATTATCCTTTTAGAATACTTTCTAACTTCTAATGATAGTAACTAATTCTATAAGGGAAAGAAAATGATTTAAATATACTATCTTAATGCTTAGCAAGTTTAAAACAATATTTTAAGTTTTTAACTAATGCATCCTCATTTTTCCTTAGTTGCAATCTCAGATTTCTTTCAGGATACCATAAGAGAGCTTTGTAAGGGGTGTGTGATCTCTTCAACCTTGCTTAGAGTAAGTAAGCATTTAAGCATTAATTTTATTTTGCTCAGTGTGGATTGAATTGTTTATCTCAATTTGATTTGTTGGGCTTATTCAATTTGTATTTTATTGCAAACAGGTTAGCATTTGGGATTATTTTGGATACACAAAACATGCTTGATGGATGACCTGAATAAGACACTTCAAGATTCTCAAATTTAGATGGACCAAGATGTGAGCTTTTATTGTGAGCTTAATCATATGCAACTGGGAAGGCACCTAATATCTTAACAGAAGGATGTGCACAAAATGGATTGATCAACAAGTGACACGAGCAGGTGTTCAATATAAGACCAAGTTGATGCTACAGGAGGGTCAGCTTGCATGCCAGGACACCATGATAATAACCAACTTGTTTATGAATGACTGTAGAGAGATGGAAATTAGATCTCCACCCCATAGAATTGTTTTCCACCTACAACGATCTCAGATTGAAAGAAATGGATGAAGAAGGCTTAGAGTATAAACATGGTATTGCTGCCCTCTCTTGAAATTTGAAACCTATAAAGTATACTACTACTGTTTGCCAGGGCAGATTTGGTGAGGATTTAATCTGTTTAGAAGAATGCCATGGATAAAGAACTACAGGAAGACCTCGGATGCAGTAGGCAATAGGACAACTACTAGGCATGAAATGACAGATTTGAGGAACAATGCCCAAACTAACAAGCATGCAAAGATGATTAAAACAACAGAAGAGAAAGAGAGAGATATTCCCACTTAGAGACACAACAATCACAAATAACATTGATTCAATTATTCAAAAGGCATACCTGGAATCTTATTCTTGAGCTTCAAAATTTCCTTCCTGTTGATTTCCTTTCTTTCCCCATTCTTCTTCTACAAACACTCTCCCCCTAAAATTTTCCATGAACCTCCTTCAAATATTCCTACTACCATAAAAATAGCCAAAACCATAAATTCCATCCCATAACTCTCCCGTTACTGGAATCCACTTCCTCAAAAATTAAATACATTAAATTTTCCACCACCAGAAAGATTCTTCCAATCTTATAATTTATAACCACTCATACGACAACTCACTATTAATAAAATTAAACTTATAAATACAATATAAAATAGTATCTAACAAAGAATATTTACTCATTTAATATGATATTAAATATTTATAATTTATCTATTATTACTATTAAAATTATTAATTAAATTTCTATCAAATATTTAATATTTCACAAAATTAATATTATTTATTTACAAAATAGATTAATAATCTCTATTAAATGAAACAATTAAACCAACAACAAGCAACTCAAAATTACATACCAAACATTTCCAACGACAACACTCTATAGAACAACAGAGACTCACAACCATGCTCCACACTGACCACCAAACTGACAGAACCTAAGACTGGGAACTCATCCTTATTGAGAATGATAACAATTGGGGAACCTCATGTTATCTCCATTCCACAACTCAGAGAATTCATATTTGACAACTCAAGGCATTTATTTCCCATAACAAAATTATTCTGAGCCAATATAAATTGATAATCCATAATTCCAAATTAATGACATAAATGCTCTTGAACAGCAGATAATCAACTCTAGTCTATTTTAAAATCCAACCAAGGAATCAATCCAAGTTCTAAACCAACCAAATATTATGTAATAATCATAATAGAAGCATTGCTAGTTAATAATAGATAGTTAATAATAGATCATAAAAGTATTTTTCCAACCACAAATAAACATTATTAACACGACTTGACTATACATCACAACACGAGATACCCAACATAACAAGGCAAGACCACGACTCGAGACAACAACAGAAGACAAGGACCGACCTAGTGGAATAGACCTCGCATTATCTCCCATCATTAATACCCATTGGTGTAAGAACCCGCTCAAACCTGCTATATCAGGTGGAGTTGAGGTTCAGTACCTGCAGCCTGCATCTGAGCAATTGGTTGTATAAAATCAAACACATATATGCCAACACACACAGAGAGTCAGAGAATCGCGATGTGGTAGGGTACTTGAAGCGAGTAGTACCACATTGTCTCTGCTCTTAAAAAAATATCATAACAACTTTTATCTGAATTCAACCACCACAATTCAAATAACACGTGATGACATTAATTTGCATCATAACTGAAATAACAATAGTGCCATTATAAACTCATAACACCTGTCTAATCATATCAGTCAAACATAGTTCATCAAAATAAACATAAATCATGACCTACTAATCAACTGTCTCAGACTGAATCAATGCAATGAACGACTAACAACTGTCGCCAATTTGACAGAGAGCAATGCAGAACCACCACTATCACAAGCCAACGATGAGGGGGCACTACACAAGATCATGAGGTGCATAATTTAGCTCATGTTGTTTTAGTTTCCTTGATTTGTATGCCACTACTTTTCCTCCCTGCATCAACACTCCTCCCACACCTTCACTAGAAGCATCTATAATCACTATAAAATGACCATTAAGATCAGGTATGGTTAGAATAGGTGCTGATGTGAGTCTCTCCTTCAAAAATGGAAAGGCTTGTTCACATTTATCCGTCCATTCGAACTTCTTACCTTTCTTTTGCAATGAAGTTATGGGTGCTGCAACTGTTGAGAATCCTTCTACAAATTTCCTATAGTATCCTGCCAGCCCCATAAAGCTTCTTACCTCAGTCACAGTCTATGGTACGGGCCATTCCGTTATTGCCTTGATCTTTTCAGGATCTACTGCTATCCCCTCTGCTGAAATTACATGGCCAAGATAGTGCACTTTACTCTGATAGAATGTACACTTAGATAACTTGCCAAAAAGTTTTCTTTCCCTCAAACGCTACAAGACTATCCTCAAGTGTCTTTCATGGTCCTCCAATGACTTAGAATAAATCAGAATGTCATCAAGAAAGACCAGAACAAAATCATCGAGGCAATCCCTGAATACACTATTCATCAAGTTCATGAATGCTGCTAGAGCATTAGTTAACCCGAATGGTACTACTATGAATTCATAGTGGCCATATCGTGTTCTAAATGCTGTTTTAGAAATATCCTCGTCCTTAATCCATAACTGATGATAACCGGGTCTAAGGTCTATCTTAGAGAATACCTTTGCACCTTTCATCTGGTTGAACAATTCATCAATCCTTGGAAGCGGATATTTGTTCTTGATAGTTGCCTTGTTGAGCATTCTGTAATCAATGCACAACCACAATGTTCCATCCTTCTTCTTAACGAAGATTACTGGTGCTCCCCAAGGTGACACACTAGGTCTGATAAACCCCTATTTTAGCAATTCCTCTAATTGTGCCTTAAGTTCAAATAATTCTATTGTTGTCATCCTGTAAGGTGCTTTAGACTGTGGTTCTGTCCCTGGCATAAGATCTATAAAGAAATCAAATTCTCTTTTAGGCGGTAGTTCAGTCAACTCATCAGGAAAGACATCTTTAAATTCTCTAAGGATAGGATACTGATCAAAAGATGGTTCCTGAATATCTAGATCTCTTATCTTCACTGCATAGATAGAACAACCCTTTCTCTTAGCCTTTTTCAATTGCATGGCTGATATATGTCTTAGCTTAAGGGGTGTTCGTGATCCATGAATTTCTACTGGGTTTCCAAAGTCATCAAGACATTTCACTACTTTCTCCTCACAATCTACTAAAGACTTATGTTCTGACAACCAATTGATTCCTAGAATCACATCATAAGATCCTAGAGGTGCAACATAAAGATTGACTTGAGTTTGGAAAGTGGGAAGATCGATTTCACTGCATACAAGACATGAATCTACCCTTCTCTCTGCATTGTTACCATACTGCACCATCCATGAGTTTTCCATGTATCTAGGTTTAACAGTTAACTTAGCTACAACTTTTGGATCAACAAAATATTATGTAGCTCCTGTATCAATTAAAATAGAAATTGGAAGGCCAAAGAGCTTAACGGACATCTGAATGGGTGTAGCTTGGAAATCCGCTTGTCGATGATCCATTGCTACATGAATCTGGTGTTGAGGAGCTCTTTGTCGATTTCCATCTCTCTGATTCTCTGCTCGACGAGGACATGCACTAGCATAGTGCTCTCCTCCACAAGTGTAAAATCCATCTTTGGGTCCCTTGTGCATAGCTGGATTGTCTCTCTGATTATTGTTTCTATTGTTGCCATAACTACCTCTCTTATTATTATTTCCACCTTGGTTTCCATTGTTCTTTTCCTAGTAGTTATTGCCCTTCTTGAGATTCCTTATCTGGCATTTACTATTTCCTTGGTTGCCACTGTCATTCTGATACCTTTTGTTTCCATTCTTCATATCCTGATTCTTGCGGTAATTTGAGATTTGTTGCAGTTTCTGTTCCTACTTGGTAGCCTTTTCAAACACTTCATCCATGGTTAATGGATTATGCATGTCAACATCTAATCCAATCTGTGGCCTTAAGCCCAAGATGAATTTGCGAATCCTGAACCTTTCATCAAGCTAATATTGTGGAACATATTTCAATAAGTGAGAGAATTTCTCCCAATACTGAGTCACAGTCATACCGCCCTGAGTGAGGTTTTGAAATTCTGTCATTTTCTTGTTGAAGTAGAGCTGTGGTAACCACCTCTTTCAGAAGAGCTCAAGAAAATGATCCCATGTGACTTCTCCTGGAAGCAGTTTCTTTTCAGCTTTCTCATTGTCCCACCAAGTAGTTGCTTCCCCAGTAAGCTGATAAGATCCCCAAATAGCTTTAGTTTCAGCAGACAAATCACGGAGATCAAAGTATTTCTCCATGTCAATAATCCATGCTTCAACACCGTCACCAATAGTCTTTCCATCAAACTTAGGAGGTGTAACCTTTTTAAGGTCCTTTCCTAATTCTTCAGCAATCTTATTTCTGTTATTTCCATTCACTTCACCCTCAGGACCTCGAGCTTCCTCTCTTCTTTCCTCATTCCTATTTCCCCTTATGCCTATGATTTCCTCTTCCATGGTATTCATTCTAGTTCCTTGTTGAGTCAGAAGAGCTAAGATTTGGGTCAATTGATTATTCTATCCTTCACCATTCTGTCCAACATTGTTATTATTGTTTCCCTCATTGTTTCCAGCATTAGCCCCTCCTGCATCAGTGCCAGCATTGTTTCCAACATTGTTTCCAACATTGGTTTCTTCATTATTTCCAGTATTGGGGTTACTGCCAAATCCTAGGGTTGCTCCCCTACGTCCAGAGTTCCTAGTGTTCATGACGAACTATCTGCAAGAGTTTACAACCTTTAGCGAAATGGTTCCATAAAGTCCTAGAGTAGAACCTTCGCTCTGATACCAAATGTAAAGTACTGAAATTTCACATGACATGGAAAACAAGTAAACAAGATTTACTGAAAGTAAATCTAAGTACGGTAAAAATTAACTTCTATTCATCATGGCGTAGGAAAGATTTAAGATAACCTTCAAGAGTCCAACAAGTTTACAATTTCATAAGTTTAAAGTACAACCATAATTACAATGCATTTGTATACATCTGAAATCATTTACAGAATATGTAGAACAATATTACAAGTGTCAAATCATGGCATCAAGCCTTATAATCATTTTTAATACAAGGAGTACAATTGTTATCAATGTCGAATAAATTTATCAAGGAGTCCTTAACCGCCATCGACCAACTGGCCATCTGCTGCGTCCTAGGACAAGAACATGGTTCAGGCACTTTTTCCACCCAACCACGAAGCATTGCGCTTCCTCAGAATCCCTCAAACTAAGGAATACCCGACCCTGCTTGAAGAGCCTAGCATCCTGTAAACATATGCAGGGTGGAATATGGTATGTGCCTATCAATCTAAATGCATCACTAAAATGAATGCAACATCTCATCAATAGGATATGGCAGGGAATCATACAAAGAATAGCTAAGCTAATTGTCCATCTATTTCAATGGTGCATGTCTATTTCAACATTCATTTCACTTTGGCCAAAGCAATTAACTGTGTAACAGCATGCAAGTTTTGAAAAAAGAAAACTCACCTCCCTGTTAGCCCATATTCGATACCCGTCCTGGAAGACAAACTTTTCCAATACATAAAATCATAAAATAAAAAAAAAGACTCAACAACTTCCTTGTTCTTTAACAACTCAATGGAAAATTTAAGCATCGTTTGTGCAAGAGAGCAAAAAAGAAAAAAAAGACTAAGTATGTCAATATTTGTTATGATTCACCTACTACTACTTGTTCCTAAGTTTGGTTTTATGGACATCTTTCTTTGTCTCATAGTCAATTTATGATTTAGTTGAAGAAGTCAATTCTGTTTGAAGTAAACATAAAAGATGGGATAAAATCTACCATTGGTAGCATCTTGCAAGATTTAACCTAACAACACTTCATCCTTTGCTTAAAATTAAATTGTTCAATCAAATTTGGAAATCCAACTATTCTCTTATGTTTAAATCCAAGAAAACGTGTACTTTAGTTAAAAAAAAAAAAGAAAACAAAGGGCGGTTTATGGTTAGCAACTCCTTGTTCTTTACCTAACTTATAAGACTGAAAACATAATTATCTAACTAGTGTCATCGACTCCAAAGAAAAGAAGTGATAAAATTTATGAAGCAATACTTTATGCAGGAAGCTGGTATACAACATCACCATCATAAGACATAGGCAGGCGACATTTAGAGGTGGTCGCTCTAAGGAAGGAGGTTGGACTAACTTCAGCCATGGAGTGTTGGTAACAACAGGAAGATAAAAGTATTGACAGCTAAGGTTACAGGAATCGTTAAAAGCATCATAATCGCTGTCAACAGAGATCCTATCTGTAATAGACCAAAAATGCGGTAGCAAATAGGATTATCAGTCATCAAGGATCAACATTCTGGCAGCAATCAAATGATAATAACCAGTGATCAGTTGAAAGGCAATGAAATCTTAGAAGGACCGGTGCATAGTACTAAAGTTCTGTGAACAACAGAAACATGCAAGCGCTGAGGTTAATCTTTATTTTCATAGAGGACGCTATCTATGTCAGAGGTCAGCACAATATATCTTTGCTACGTCTATATTGGTTTGGTTAAAACTATGGACGTCTAATATCAGATCGCTTTGTGATGAGTTTAAGACATGATTTTTATTCTTTTTGAAGGTATACATTATACCATAGTAACGTTGGAATCCTTTTTAAACCACAGATCGCTTTGCTATAAGTGCGTCGGTTTCAAAACAGTGATCGATATATACTAAAAGCCAGACAATGGCATACCTAGCAGCGAAACTTTAACCATACTGGGTCGCTCACAATTTACTAAATGACTTCCATTTAAAAGGGACGATTTAACAGCTGAAAATAGCTTTTAGTTACTATAACCGTCTTAATAGTAGGGATCGGCCAGTTGCTACAAAAAGAAAAGATAACAAGGAAAGAAGGTGGAGATTGATCTCTGACGGATAAGGATCATCTTTAAATAAAAACAACGAAAGGTATAGGTTTAACATGAGATCATTATACGGATCGATGAAATACATAGAATAAAACAGTATTCACCAAAAGCAACTAAGATATTCTTTAGCACTGGTTGGTATAAAAAATTACAATTGAGATTTGGTTTCCATTAATGGATCAACATTTGTATTACGTTTAGTAACTGTCATTTATATAATATAAGGAATCAGAAACTAGAGAATAAAACATGTTAAGAGAAAAACCTGCTTCACTGATCTGTAGGAGAGCAGAATCTCTGACATTTACTTCTGTGATCCCCTTCCTCTACAGCGTCCTCCTTTCTCTATAGTTTCCTCCTTTCTACCCCCTCTGTGCATATGTTTTCTTTCTTTTTAAAACTCTCATGCCTTTGTTTTCTAAAATTAAACTCCCTCTTTAGTTCCCGTTCTCCCAAGCAACTGCCAGTCTTCTTTTCCTTTCCATGCAATGACAATAATTCCTCAAAGAAGATCCCACGCTGCATGTTTTATTATTTTTTCTTTTTTTCTTTTAGACTTCAAGTCTTTTATTTTTAAAGGAAAGTTTCCTTTTCTTTTTCCTTATACGTTTCTTTTAAGGAAAGAAGACAATTTTAAAGTATTTTATATATTATTATTATTATTTTACTTATTTATTTTATTTATAGAACTCTTATACCTTACTTAATATACTAAGATTTTATTTATTTAATTACTTGCAAATAAATAAGAATTTGCCTTTCATATTTTTATATATATAGAACAATATTGGAATAAGGTTGGCATTTATTTTTGATTTGATAAACTACTTAGAATTCTTATATCTATTATGATTCTAACTTATTGTTTTGATGCACAAACAGGTATCGAGTTTGAAAATAAGACAATCAAAGACATTCATAGTTATTCCAACTAGACGAGAGCATCAACATCCTTCCGATAATCACGCAAAGCTTAATCAATGAATTAAACATGCAAGCATTACTCGTCGAAAACACATGCAATGCAATGCAAGATAAAGCAAACTATGTGAGTGTGTGGAATTCCCAGATAAAACCCGACATCTGTTGCCATGAAGCTAGGACTCCCCTACCTGAACCATGCTCTTGTCGTCGACAAGACTGCAAAAGTCAAACTCATAAAACCATTAATAAATTAGTCCCAATATAGCCGAAGTGAACGAAATGGCCGAAGCGATCTATTTAACCAATCAATGTAATTATTGCATTTTTAACCATTCAATCAAGTAGGAAAAGTATGAGACGTGACAAGACAACATGTAAGACATGCCACAATGCACATGCAAAACAATAAACAAAACCTTGAAAGAAAAGCTAAATAAATCCTTCATAGATTCAAACCAAGTACAAAAAATTGGCACTTATTCAATCAATATTGAACAAACACACTTCAATCTATGCCGACAAAAAACAACCAATATGATACAAGTCCACATATCAAGCAATATAAGAGAATTTAATTTTGAAAAACTATAAATTTCATTGTTGGAAGAAATAAATTTTGCAATAAATTTGTTTAGAGTTCACTATTTTTCATTCTTTGTATATTGTTGCATTAGTACTAAATATACATAACTTCTAGGTCACTAACTAGTCTTATAGACAACTTATACATCAATATACCTAGCACTATCCAGGTACACTTGATCTATTTACTTTGAATTTTATATCTCACACACATTATATTTAAAATTATCAATTTGTTTCTACACTAATACTAATTATACAACAATTCTAAATATGATAACACTTCTCAATATCAACTTATATATAAGTCCCCACGGTATTATTCTTATATTACTATACACATCAAGTCACTAGTTTAATAAATCAAACCCATTCATATGTATTATTTTCTAGGTACTTTCTTGTTATCTAGTGAGGTCCATGTTAGGAAATGTCCCCTTTCCTATATAATAAGCATTTTTTGATTTCAACACAAAGTTGGAAATCCCCTTTTTGTAGACCTTAATACCATTTTTGATAATTCTTTCCTCCTTTTTAAGTTCTTCTATAAATTTATTAGGAAAGCACATTTTATCCACAAATTTATCTGTGTGAAAGGTGGCATGTGCTAAATTAAAAAAAATTACAAGCTCTTTCCCTTTCTCACAATTTCTTGTTTATTGTAAATGATATAGAAATGTCTTGTTTATATGTATAGCAATTATCATTGCTTCTTTTCCATCTAGTTTTCATAAGTAGTTTAGATTTTTAGGTTTCGATTATTTACTATTTTGTAGTCTTTTGTTTGTTTTTATTGAATATACAACCCGTTAGTGCAACTTTATGGTTATTTGGGAGACTAATTTTTAACATCTCTTAGATACTATTAGTTGTAGACACTTAAAATTCACCATCATCTAACACCACATCTAACATTGCTTCCTAACATCATTCCTAAGACCATGTCGACATCACCAAGCTAATTTACTAATATTGACATCACTACCATACTAATAGATCATTCTTATAACATGCCTTCTCATATTACTCGAGATTACACAAACAATTTACTAAGAAAGTAAATAAAACATTGTTGACATTTTTTTTAATAAATATCATTTGTATAATCACAAAGAAATAAAGCATATCTTTTCTGAATATTTTCAACCTTAAAATTACAACATATTCAAAGATAGAATCATAGTGAAATCATTTCACTTTATATTTACAATACATAAATTGCACTTGGCATAAAGAATAGTTTTACATCATAAATTTGACTTTCCTAAGTCATGACATGAAGTACACTACATTTGGAATGTTATATCTGTCATCACAAGTCTCAACGAGTCTTTTGCTACAGAGGGAGAGCATCATCCAAGTGCTTTACCTCTAACCACAGATCGGCGGTCCCCTGCACACCTTCCAAATGGAAGTGGCCCTACCCTTCATGAAGAGTATAGACATAGAGAATCAACATGTTGCCATCTGAGTCCTAGTGTTGTGTCCTACATAACTCAATTGACCATATAACTCTAGATAATCTTCTTGCCAAGTATGACCATTTTGACTGGTCACACCATCTAGACACTATGAACCAACTAATGCATGCAGAGACAAATGCATCAATTTGGCCAACGTTTCAATATAAATAGACGTTTGCAATACACATAGTCATGTGTTCACACACCTTTGGCTCAACTTGGAATCTATCGCATCCTACAATTTGGCTTTTCTTCACTTAGTAACTCTATACATAAAGTTGTCAATACTCTAATCTATCCTAGTCAATCTAACTTAGAACTAAACCTTAATCTAGGATATACATAAAATATATATGTTTATGTAACTCTAACCTTTCAGAGAGTCCCTCTGTGCATACTTGCAATTTCTAGGGTCTATCTTCTCACTGACTCTAATAGTAAATACTCTTGTGTTTTATAACAAGTTTCATCTCTATCATCGATCACTTAAATTTATCAAGTACTACTTCGAATCTTTATATCTTATTTTATGGTTTTCTCGACTATTCAATATCGACCATAATATATAAAGTCATATCCAACTTAAGAGTTTTAAGTTCCCTAAACCCTTCTGGGTTGATTCTAGGGTTAAACTTCTCTAACCCAATACATAGAAATATCAAATATCCTTGTTTTCCAAAAACAATAGTTATAATATAAAAAATGCCTCTAGTCTTCCTAGACCACTTGGCATTGCTCGAATTCACATTTCACACAACATGAATAAACATCATATACGAGGTATTTCCTCTATAATATCTAAAAGAATACTATCATTTTCATAATTAGTCTTTTGACTAAGTTCAAACTTTTAATCCAAATACGTTTGAATTATAAAAGATAACAAAATACTTTCAATCTGTTGGTCTCCTTAAGTCTACTGACTTCCAATTTAAGATAGGTTATAAACTTATATATATAACATCCTAGGGTTATCAAGATAATACTTATCACTGTTGTTGGATAAGCAAGGTATTATTTCACTATTCAAGTTGCTCTTAATGATAACAATATCATTCTAACATAAATGAATATATCAATACCAAAATCTTTGGTCTCAAGGCATAAAGCTTATACCATGGTCTCATTTATGTGTTTGCAACACTAGGTTTTATCCTCTTTCAAATCTGAATGGATTTTGAGTCAAGAATAATAAAATAATATACTCGACCTAATGGTCTTTTTTAGTATACTGTCTCTAGATATAGAAAGGATATAAACTCATGCTCATCATCCTTGTTTATAAAACAAATAAACTTGACATAATCAAAGAATTCATATGTCTTAATATATATGGCATCTATAGGTGTTTTCCTAAGATCTAAGACACTTTAGAATTAAGGAAAGTTACCACTAAGTCCTTGATAGTACACTATGTCACTTGTATAAAAACCTTTTGGAAAAGATCTATCTCTATTTCAACTTCAACAAGCTTACATCCAAGTTTAAGACTATAGCCTTCAACCAATTTAATTTCAACTTATAAAAATAACTTCTAGTCTTGACACTTCACTGAGGAAATAAAAGAAAACAACTTCTATACAAAGTGTTCGAAAACTTCTCAGACCTTTAGAGATCATTCAACATATGATATAAGATAATCTAATATATGGTTAATACTAGTGTAACAAACCTAGTCTTAAGTTTATCAAAGAGTTGAGCGTAAATATTCTCTTGAATCTATGGATACCTCGCTAGCATGATATTTCTTCTATGTTTAACACATTATCAATGTTTTGAGTATTTCAAACTATAGAGAGAGAAAAGTTCTACACAACATTCTTCTATTTACACATATACTATTGATAGCTAAAGCTATGATATCTTTATCATGATTTTGTCTCTAAAATTTCTTGCACCCTAGATGTGGTCTCAAAGCACAATAAAGAATAATTCTCTTATACAACACTATCTAAGTCTCCATAGCCATAGAGAATCTAATCCTATCGATTATAAATCTCTTAAAATCTACGAAACTATGCTCATACAAGTTCCTACAGGTTACATAAATATTTCAATAAGAAATAAACAAATGTTTTGAAGAACTCCTACCTCGACTGTCTTCAACTTTTTGGTGCTCTCAGCTCAGTATACACATAGTTTGAAGTGTTCTATCTAAATATATTTTCTTTTGCAAGATTTTTCAGAACATCACCTTCCTTTGTTCCCACAGTCTCTGAAATGAGAGCTAAACTCTCTATGCTTCGACTGTGCTCACTCTCCTCCATTTACCTACGTGATATCTAATCTCTCTCAGAAATAATAGCCTAAGTTATCAAAGTAATATCATCTTTGCGTGTCTTGACTAACTAAACGTAACAATGCTATAGCCTATACAAGGCCCATCTTCTCTCTATCGAAAGTTTCTCACATCAAAGATTTTGGCAGAGTTCTTTTGTCTTTCTCTCTGTATAACTCCAGAGGATCTCTTGCGGGAATCCTCCAAACCCTATATCAAAAATAGTCCCTCTTAATATGCAATACAATCGTTATCTCTTTGGTGCACTCCCCATGTATCCTCCCCCGTTATGTCGATGACCTAGCCTATTTAAATACATACACAACCATACTGCCACGCTAACATAGGCAAAAACTTTGCCTTTCAACATGCTTCAAAGCATCCATACCTTATGGAGAAGTTGGTCTTAACGACCACTCTTCCATACTCTTTCGTGGTTGCAATCACTATCGCCCACATAACATATGTAGAAAACAAAGGATTAGGGTCATAAAAGACCACTTCGAGGTTGATTAGAAGGTCCCTCCTTATACTATGCCTATTCTTATGCCATAATGGCATGTGTAGAGGGTGGTGCAACTGGTCATAATGACCACTACTATTGTTGTTATAAATCTCCTCCAAAATAATTAAGATTTAATGGAGTCGAGCAACCATAAACAAAAAGTGGTTTGTGTTCAATTACAAATATACCACGTTCACCAAGGAGTCTATCAACCTTCACAAAACAAGTCTAACTTGAGATATTACATGTATATAAATATATATTGGTGTAATGAAAGTGTATATGACATATACTTACGTTATTTTTACAGTCACTAAGATACAAGGATGGGGTCGAGGTATCCTCCCCCCTCTCTTTTTGGAGGAAACACCAAACTACTAGATTATCATAATGGAATTCATATCAAAATCACCATTAAAGAAATAGTTTACCCACCAACAATATTTTCTCTTGAATAAGAACTAAATTCATATCAAACAAGGACCAATGACCATCGACCATTTCTGTGTCGACAATCAACTACCTGACTTGGTTTACAACAAAACATAAACTTAGTGGATCTTGTCGACAAATTGACAAATGCCGAGTAAAAACTGACTTAGACCAAATGGGTCAAGTACCACTTACCCAACTCAATGAGGGTTCACTAAATTGTACAAGAACAAGACTAAGATGGCAACAAACTGTTCTTTTTTGAATGTCTATCCACTTCTCTCTGATGATGCTCTCCCTCTCTCTCTCTCTCAGAGGGTGGAAACCTATTTCTTGAATACAACTTGCAATCACCAAATTGGGATTAGTGTATCGTTAGTCAATTCATAATCCTTATGAAATCATTAACATCTTAACAACATATAATCACATGTCAATTCTAATCATATAAATATAAACTTATGAAATCATTGATTTTTCTTGACATTTTCACTAAACATCAAATCATTAAATCATGTGTAATCATCTACTTAATTACTTAAATGCAAAAAGTAAAACATAATCAAAATTAGAGATGTGAAAATTCTAATCAAATTAATCCCTTGCTAACAATTTCTTTTTATTTACTAATAATACCACACTCCATTATTTAATTAAATATTTTTTATTATTTAGTTAATTAATTCATTATATCCATTTTTCTTCATTTATTCATAAATAAAAAAATTCCATTCTCATTTAAAATAAATAAACAAATCTATTTCCATCCATTATCCCCAAATGAATAAATAAATAAATAAATAAATCGACTAATCACATGACTAACCAATAGATAAAAGTTAAACATCTTGCAAATCTCCACCATCCATCTCCACACTACATCTCAAAATCTCAACCATTCACATAAAGATAACCTAAAAGCAACTTTAACAACTAGCATTTAATAAAGTCAGCTCAATCAATCTTATCCATCCATTTGCAATTAATCTTGACCATTCATCCTTAGCTTTCTCTAGAAGCTAATGCATCTCAACCATTTGTTTCAATACTACATCTTCAAATCTAGACCATTCACGTCCCCAATCAAAAATCTATAAATTTGATCCAATCCTTTATCAAATAATCATGGGACATTAATAAAAAGGCTTGATAGGTACATGCTGCGAAAATCTCACATGACTCCTTGAGCAACCACATCAATCACATATTGAGTACATCCACTTCAACAAAGAGGGTTTGAATTAGTAAGATTGTCAAGTATTTGTTTTGTTTGAAACTCTCTTTAGCTCAATTGGAGGTATGGTTTGGTTTAGAATTAGGGGTTTAACATTGCTTTAATCTCCTTGATGTTTGTTCTAAATTAGGCATATACATTTTGGCATGCCCAATGGGACATCTCTATCCTAGTCTAATCTTGGCTTTACAGGATTTCCATAGTTTGATTTTGTAGCCTCATTTTTTTCCCTTTTCAATTTTTGAGAAATCTTGCCAATATTTTATGTTCGATGTAGTTTGGTCTAGATCTAACTCATGATTGATTTTTGAAAGGCCCAAATTTGTACAGATTGACTGTAAACTCGATATACTTCTATTATAGTCCCCTGTAGACATTGTTTTAGCCACCTACCCCTGTCGTACGACATTCATACCATCTAAGCAATAGTCTATGCCATCATAGGAATATTCTATTAGTGTCTGTATTTTTTATATGGGATGACATAATAAATTGCAAGGTATTTGGTTTTTTTTTCAAAAGTTAAGGTTTATTTTAAATAAAATTTAAGTTTTTATTGTAGGATGTATGAGGTCTACAAACCCTGTATCCCCAAGATCTAGTGTGCAATAGTGCACAGACTTGTGATTTACTTCTATAGGGGCTATCAACCCAACTGTCCAAGTCATGGGCCATCTTTTACACTTAGTGCCTTTGTTAAGTGCTACACTTAACACTTACATGCACAGCACTCAACACTTAGACCTCTTTGATGGCATCGCTCCTACCCACCACCTCTGGTCTGATCCTTCCACTACACCACCACTCAAGTGGATACTCCATAGAGATCTGCTCCACCCAATGCTTTCCACCAGTACATCACTCACCTAGTTGCACTAATCATACACAACACTAGGATCTATTTTCTTACATAAGGAGGTAATTTATTTTTGATAGACCATAACTTTTGGATATGGTATTAGATTTTTGCATTCTTATAAGTTTTAGAAAGCTAGTTAGGATAACTTTGCAATGAACTAGATGGATTTTCCAAATTCTACCCTAGGTATCAGACATTTTAGTTTGAAGCCTATTTTTTACATGTTTTGTGGTAGACATAACTTTTGCATACGGAATTAAATTTTGGCAAATTTTTTAAAAAAATTATCATAAAATTAAAATGAGTCTATTAGTAATCTTCATTTTTCTATTTGACAAGGTTATTTTTGTAGGGATTGTGTTTTCAAATTGCTAATTCTCTTTGAGTGCAACCATCATCATCCGATGAAGACTTGATTTTAGAACTACTAACAATTTTTTTAGTAGGTTCACTTGACAAAAGCTTAGATTCAAATACAACTCAATTTAAAATTTTAAAAAATTAATCTCAAAATGTTATATTTTAATTTTTATGTGATGAATGTATGTCATGTACTCTCTTTTTATTACCATTATTTAATTTGGAACATTATGTTCAATTATGCTTTAAAATATTTAATTACACTCCTCTTCTCAGTGTCTCACACATGCGTGAGTATTTGTGGGGACCATGTGCTCTTTGGGATTTGTGTTAGGGAAAGAGGATGGGTGAGTGGAAGCCATCTGTCACCTCCTCATTGGAAGAGGATAAGTGAAATGGCAACACTTATTTATAACCCTTTTGAGGGTTTAGCAAGAGTTTTTTTTTAAATTTTTTTTCATTTGCTTGTGTTGAGAGAGAGAGAGAGAGAGAGAGAGAGAGAGAGAGAGAGAGAGAGAGAGAGAGAGAGAGAGAGAGAGAGAGAGAGAGAGAGAGAGAGAGAGAGAGAGAGAGAGAGAGAGAGAGAGAGTGTGTGTGTGTGTGTGTGTGTGCTTTGGAGAGCTTGGAGTTGGTTGAAAAAGGATTGGAGTTCTTTGTGGGAGCTTCATCAAAGAACTCACCAAATCCTTGGAAAACTTGGAGAGGCAGGCTCCCCATGCTTCTTAAGATGTATTTTTTCATTGTTTGTGTAGTTGCATGTTAATAGAGTTTTTGTGCTTGATGATGTCCTTGTGTTTGTTCTTTGTGCTTTTGTGTTGTATTTATAAAGGGGCTTGTGATGAGTTAGGCTCTCCCATTTGATGAAATCGGCCTAAGTAAGGTGTTAGAGAGAGGTGTGGAACCTCTTCGAGGAAAGGCTTACTCCTATGTGAAGAAGAAGCTGGGCATGAGTGCCCTTGTGTTCATATGGTATATTGTGTAAAGAAAGTTGTGTTGTTCTTGAGATGAGCATGTGAAGGAAGAGAGAGTTGATATATCTTATGTAGGATGTAAATACTTGGTTAAGGAAGAGATATTAGTATCTGTTTAATTTCCCCTTGCTAGAGAGTCTTCTCTTCTCTCCCTATTTTAAATTTTGATATAGATTTTTTGTATATATGTAAATCCCTTAGGTTTTTTTGGGAGTTGTATTTTGTGTTTTGTGTTGAGAAAAGAAGTTTCTTCCCTTGTGCGTGCTTCCTAGGTTTCCTTGAGGGCCTCCTAGCTTAGGGGTGGACTTGTGAACAAGCCCAATAGTTGGGAGGTAAGCTACCTCCATTGGCCTTGTTGTGTAAATGGTTTTATAGGTTTCACAGAGTGCAAGAGAAAGATGTCTTTTCAAATGGGTGGCTTGATTTGTTCTCATTTTTTAGTTACTTGAGTTGTAATAACTCCTCATTCTATAAGAAGACTGATTGTGTAAAATTGCTTCATATTTTACCTTTAAAGTTTTTGGGAGAACCTTGTTGTATGCCAAAAAGGAGATAGTAGTTGTAGTTATTGTTGTATCTTAGTTATTTATTATTTCAAATAAAGAATTATATTTACTTGCAAAGTAGTGTCCTTTCTCACTTATTTTGAGTAATGAATGTATAAATGAGTTGTTTCTTATTTGCATATGAATATGTTGTTTGTAAACAAAGAAAATATAAATCTATCTAATTGTATCATGCATTCATTACCTTCAAGTTTATTGTGAAAAGAATAATAATTATTTTCGTTTTTGTATTCATAATTATAAGTTCATATATATATATAATATATTTTGTGTGTGTGTTTAGTGAAATCAGTTATATATATTCTTTGAAGTATATATTATATATAAATATATATATATGTATATATTATATATATATATCTCTGTGTGTGTGTGTGCATATATATTTATATAAAAATTATATATATATATATATTAGTTAAAGCATATATTATATATATATATCCATTATATATGAACAAACACACACACACACACACACACATATCTTATTAGTGCTGATTGTATTTATATTTGAAATCATAGAGTTGAAGTAAATAAAACAAATTATAGTGTTTATTTTAAATAAAGAAAAGAGGCATTGCGTGATTGTTTATAAGTGGGGGCAAAGCTCCCACTCCCTAACAACCCATGTTGGGGGCTCCTCCCTAGGAACTCTAGCACACCTATGGTGCCACAAGCCCCTTAAAGGGACCAGAACACCACAGGGGTGTTGTGCCCTTTCCTCATGAATCTCGATTTTTTTTATTATTTGAAACAAACAAAAAACTTAAGCCCAATGTCTCTTTTTTAATTTGAACCCTATTTTTTATGTATATATATCATGTCCATTTGTTTTTCTTAAAAAAGAGAAAAAAATCTAGAATATTATATTCTGTAGTTTTTGTTTAAAGAATAGAATAAAATAAATCTTTTTGTGTGAGTTATATATATATAAAACAAAAAAAGAAATATTTTTACCTTGAACTCTTGTTGTAGACACCTAAAATTGACACCTTGCCAATTCTAACTACTCCTTTTATAATTGATCATTTATATTTGATCAATTATCACATTTCTGACATTTATATTAACTAAATAATATTTTATTATTTAATTAATATTTTCTTGACATTCTCGTTATCCCATTCCATCACCTAAAATCATTACTTCATGAAGTCTAGCCATAGATAAATAACTATTTGATATTTATTTACTTGACTTTATCCCCCTTTCCTCCTTAAATTAAAGAAATATTTCTCTTTATTTAATTTGGTATTTTGTCCACTTTTGCTTAATTTCTCTAACCTCCATTTATCCTCTAATCATGTGCAGATGGGTTTATTAAGGGTTAATCATAGATTTGACCTCCCCAAACTTCTATGAGGATCCACTTGTAATACCATGTACATGACAAGTGGTACTCTAAATTATGGCCAAATCTTCTATTCCCATATATTCCAATTTAAAATTTGGCTTGTCCTTACACCTCTCAATTTTAAATTTGGTCAAAATACTTAGAGGCATGGGAAGAGTCCAAGCCATACCTTTTCATTCATTCCTCCAAGTACCCCAACTACCCCTTTCATCCTAGCCATTCACTTTCTCCAAAATCCATCCTCCACCATTGATTTTCCTATAATCTTGGAACCTCCTTTTGAAACCAATCCTTATTAGCCACTTGTCTATTCCTCCTTGCTTGAGAGATCTTGACCATCCATAAATTAGAGGTGTCTTTCGCCATTTCATAAGACACTTTGAACGAAATCTTAGGCTACCACTATGAGCACTTACATACTAGGAAAAATCAAGCAATCATCATGTTTTGGGGCACAAATGTTAGGAAAGGTGTCTCAACCTTGCAATTACAAAAAGATGCAATTTTTTGGTTATAAAAACATAAAAACTCAATTTCTAGGCTTTAGGGTTGATTTTTTTTCCAAAATAAAAATTTTCAATTATTTGGCAGGTATGTGCAGGATCATGATGGGCCAAACTATACCTCTAAGTGGCAATGAAAATACAAAAAATCGGACTTAATCAAGTTCATGTGAAAATTTGAATGAATTATCTACACAATTTGAAAAATATGTAAGAACAAAATTTGTAGAGAATTGAATCTAGTTTATAGGCTACTATTTAAAAAAAAAAATGAAATTTACCTAGTGAAAAATGAATATTTCAATGAACAACTATTAAATTTTTTAGAAAAAAATAAAAAGTGGGTGTCATTCCAGCGAACCTAACTATGAGCAATTTTTTTTTTTTTGAAACTTTCAAAATAAGTAGAGGATTCATGCCCGCACGTGACACATATTTTTTTGAAATTTTTTTCCCAATAAAATAATTAGTTATGATTTTTTTACTGTGCTTATTTTAAAAACTAAAAAGTAATTTTCCAGCCAACCTAACTCGATAAAAAAAATTTAGAATTCAAAATTTTTTCTAAACCTATAGCCAACGAAGCATAGACTATGATGCATCTTTTAGATCTGAAAAAGGTGAAATGATTTGAAAGTTATGGATGTTTTTCAATTAGTGCGTCCATCAGGATTTCAAACACACACTATATAGAAAATTATTAATAATTATTTAATAAAGTGATAATCAAGAAAATCTTATTTTTTTAGAAAGCTGACAATTTCCTCTATTAAAAAAAATTAGAAATTTTCTATGGTTTGACAGTAAAGGGAATAAAAAATCTCATTCTGTTAAATGGGAAATCTGTTGTAATGATAAACAGAGAGGGGGGTTAGGACTAAAAGACTTAAAGCAACAAGGGATAGCTCTAGCTGTGAAATGGATTTGTAAAAGTTTTGTAGGTTATGAACCGTGGAAAGTCCTTGTTAGGAGCAATATCTTGAATAGTATACCTAGGGGGGCCAAAACTTGGAAAAATCTTCCTCTTTGTGACCTTATTTTTGGCTGTTTTCCTATTTTTCCAGCTGGATCTAGTGTCTTTAAAAGCCCGTGGAAGGCTTGGGAATTTAGTAAGAAAGCTATTATGAACAAGTATCTGGTAGAACCTGAAATTAATAGAATATTCCTCTCAAGATCCATTTAGTGGAATACATTTCATAATAATAAATTGTTGGCCCTTCTTCATGAGTGTTCAGCAAAAGAATGGAATAAAAGAAGTATTGCTACATTCCAAGATCTAATATATAAGAATAGATTTATCTCATGGGAACAATTATGCAATAAATATGATATCACCCTAACACAAAAAAGAACATATGAGAGAATAAAAATGCAAAAAGATAATATTGAAAAAGCTGTCTTGGATAAGAATAAACATGATGATCAGTTACTTTGGATTAAAAATAATAATTACAGTAAAATTAAGGCAAAGGATGTTTATTATTGATATTTGTGATCAATTGAATAGAAATTGGAATATCAATTTAAATAAAAAAGAATGGTATAATGTGTTTTCTTATCTTTGGAATAATGTGATAGAGCCTAAAAAAGTTGGATTTAAATGGATGTTGTTACTTAAAAAATTACCCAACTTTGATGCAAAGGGTAGAATGAATATTTGTGAAATTTGCAAGAAAAATGAAATAATTTTCCATCTTTTTTTTGAATATTTTTTTGCTAAGGAAATATGGAATATGTTTTTAGTTGATGTTATGCAAAAAGGAAGGAAAAATTAAATTCTGATTGGCAAAATAGATAATATTGGAAAAGGTAACAATTTGTATTGGCTAATTTATACTACTGAAATTCTTTGGTTTTTATGGAAAGTAAGAAATAATGAAAAATACCAAGGCATTAGGAGGGCACTTACTAAACCTAATCGTAGACTCATGATGTATAATATTTTTGTGCAAATATCCTTGATAGTTGGAGTGTCAAAGAAAAAGTATCAAGAGTTAATTAAAAAGGTAAAACAAAAATCATGAAAGAGTGGCTGAAGTATGTGAACCAGTGGATTCACTTTAAACCATATCTTGAGGAGAAGAAAGAGAAAGACTCTGAGAGAGCAAAGAAATTTAAAAAATGAAAGTTGTACACTATGTAACTAAAGTCATATATATTTCCAATATAATGCCCTGTGTGGCAGACAAGATGAATATAGTTTAGAAAGATCATTTAGACTCTATCTATATTTGTATTTTGGTCTAGTTTAAAGGACCCATTTCTATATAATATAATGAATTTGAAAAAAAAACTAAAAAAGTAATTTTCCAGCCAACCTAACTCGATAAAAAAATCAGAATCCAATTTTTTTAAACCTATAGCCAACGAAGCATAGACTGTGATGCATCTTTCAGATTTGAAAAAGGTGAAATGGTTTGAAAGTTATGGATGTTTTTCAATTAGTGTGTCCATCAGGATTTCAGACACACACTATATAGAAAAATATTAATAATTATTTAATAAAATGATAATCAAGAAAATCTTATATTTTTAGAAAGCTGACAATTTCCTCTATAAACCCTTTTCATTTTATCAATTTTGCAATAAAAAAAAGTCATTAGCACAAAGGTTGAAGTTTAAAGAAGAGAGTGAAACCAGTAAACACATTAGAATTCAAGGAAAGTCAACAATGACAGTCCCAAGCCCAAATACAAGTCAAAACTGAAGCAAAAAGAATATTCATTACTAACAGATATCCATTTTGTGGAGCGGGAAAATGATTTTCAAGGTTCTAGAAATGGATATCTGTTTTCCATTTCTGGAACCTTAGAAAAATTGGTTATTAATATATTTTTATACAATAATTGATAAATCTATTAATAGAAAGGCCAAACTAATATAAATTTGGTGCAACTTATTATCAAAATAATAAACTCACTAATATAAGATATATGAACTAGTGTCAATATTAGTTTCGATGTATTTTATTTACTTAAATTTGTTTTATTTTACTTTAAAACTATTTTATTTATTACATACATACATCAACACATAAATTTTATCTCTCTCTCTCTCTCTTATCTTTCTATCTCTACCCCTCTATATCTATATCTCTCTATCTCTATATCCTGTCTCTATCTCTACCCCTCTCTATCTCTATCTCTATCTCTACCTCTCCCTTTATATCTTCTGATCTCTCTCTCTCAGTTAAATCCTTTTCCTAGATTTCCTAGTTTTCCTTTTCTTTTCTGGATAATTTCTCTTTAGATGGAGGGGAGAGAGAGAGAGAGATGGGTTGATAAAGAGAGCAAGATAGAGAGATGGAGATAGGTAGAGAGGTAGATAGAGGAGAGAGATATATAGGGAGAGAGATAGAAAGAGTCCTAGTTTTCTTATTTTCATTTCCTTCATCGATAAGGGAGAGGGAAAGATAGATGGGAGAGATAGGGAGATATAGGAATGATAGGGGAAGAGAAGCAAGAGATAGAGAGATAGGGAGAGATAGTTAGGTAGAGAGAGATAGATATGAAGAGATAGAGGAGACAGAGGGGAGAGATAAGGAGATAGAGAATGAGAGAGATGTCTAGAGAGATAGGGAGATAGAGGAATGATAGGGGAGAGAGAGGCAAGGGATAGGGAGAGATAGATAGGTAGAGAGAGGAGATAGATTAGGAGAGATAGAGGAGACAGAGGGAGAGCTAGGGAGATAGAGAGTGAGTGAGATGTCTAGAGAGATAGGGAGAGAGATTGAGAGGTAGAGGGATGATAGAGAGGGAGATAAGGGAGAGATAGGGAGATAAAGGTTTAGGGTTCAGGGTTTAGGGGTTATGAGTTAGGTGTTAGGGATTAGGGGCATTATTTAGGGTTTAGTGATTTAGAGAGAGAGAGATTGCTTTTGACATGCAACCATAAACCCTAAATAATGCCCCTAAACCCTAAACCCGAGCAACCCTAAGCCTCTAAACCCTAAATAATGCCCCTAAACCCTAAACCCTAACCCATAACCCATAAACTATAAACCCTAAATAATGCCCCTAAGCCCTAAGCCCTAAACCTTAAACATAAGAAACCTTAAACCCTTAAATCCTAAACCCCAAACTCTAAACCCTGGACACTAAAACCAAGCAACCCTAAACCTCTATCTACCTATCTCTATTATTCCTTTACCTATCAATCTCTCTCCCTATGTCTCTAGCCATGTCCCTCACTCTATATATCTCCATATCGTCCTCTCTCTCTAAACACTAAACCCTAAACCTCTAAACCTCAACCCTTAAACCATAAACCCTAAACCCTAAATAATGACCCTAAACCTTAACCCCTAACCCCTAACCCCTAAACCCCTAAACCCTAAATCCAAGCAACTCTAAACCTCTATCTCCCTATCTCCCTATGTCTATTATTCCTCTACCTATCAATCTCTCTCCCTATGTCTCTGGCCATGTCCCTCACTCTCTATATCTCCATCTCTCCCTATATCTCTGGCTATGTCCCTCACTCTCTATTTCTCCATATCATCCTCTCTCTCTAAACACTAAACCCTAAACCTCAACCCCTAAACCCTAAACCCAAGAAAGCCTAAACCTCTATCTCCCTATCTCTCCCCTATCTCCCTATCACCTTTGTCCCTCTACCTCTCAATCTCTCTTCCTATGTCTTTGGCCATGCCCCTCACTCCATATCTCCCTATCTCTCCCCTCGGTCTCCCTTATATCTCCCTATTTGTCCTCCATCTCTCTATAAACCCTAAACTCTAAACCTCTAAACCTTAACCCCTAACCCCAAAACCATAAACCCTAAACCCTAACTAAACCCTAATCCCTAACCCCTAAACCATAAACCCAAGAAAACCTAAACCTTTATCTCCCTATCTCTATCATCCCTATTGTTGGTTATTTTCCCAGACTGGATGCTTGTTCCCAGTTATCCCTACAAAGTAGCCATCATTGATCAACAGGATTTTCAGGCCAGGGGCCAATAGTACAAGAGATAGACTTTATAAATATCTCCTCTTCTTCTTTAGTCTCTACAGAACCAAGGGGGGTATTCCCTATTCAAAATTCATATGATATGCTTATGAACTGGGGGATGTTGACACAAAGTAGATAAATCCTCCTTTTTGTAGACCAAAACAAGGAGATAAGTGCAAAGGGGCTAGCTTTGAGCCTATGTTCAGTTGTGAGATAAAGGATTCTGATCCTAAAACTACTTCTAAAGTCCTAATGGTTTGGTTTTGAAGTTTGAGTTTGATTTTATATTTGGATGCAAAACTAGGTCCTAGGATGTAACCTCAATGCAAGACTAGATTGGTGCCTATCCAGGGCTCGGAGTCAATAGACATACACATGTGAATGGTCAGCATAAACTTTTACTAGACTGGGTCTCAAGAGGATTTTGTGATATCTGCCTTACAGATATTTCCTAGAACAGAGTGTTCAGTCATTCATACTTAAAAGTATCCCTTCTGCAACAGATTTTCTCAATGATTAGCCTGAAACATTTAATTTGTTCCTTGAACAAATGTAAGAGATTAAACACTCAATAAAAAAAATATATTCCTGAATCTTAACAACCCTTAGCTATCTTGATTCAAAAGAAAACGTGCCCACAACTTGGAGACAAATGATTAAACACATGCATAAGAGCATTTTTCATATAAAACAACATGAAACTAGTATATTTATGCATGAAACATACAACATGAGACTCATAAACTCACAAAAACATCCAGAACAGGGCATCCAATGAAGTTGTATCTTATTACAGCACCCAGATTTTTGTCCAGTTTTCAACACAATGAGTAACACAGTTTTACCCTTTTATACCAAACTGTAAACTCAACAAAATTAATTACAAGGCCAGTCAAAAATTTGCTAGATACAATGCATGAGAAATGGCGCTCAAAACAGTAAATGTAGTAGGGAGACAAAGAAGAGGAAGCAGGTATGCTTGGGATCTGCTGTGAGGACTACCCTTTTTACTTCTGTTCTTGTGACTACTTACATTACTGTTACTGATACTTTCATATTTGTGGGATAGTAGTTCTCAGATTTTTCAAACTATTAAACTTTATTATGATAATGGAAAAACTAATTGGGTAATGTTTGGATAACGTTTACATTTTAGAAAAGTTAATTAGGTGATGATGGAAAGAAAATTGTAATATGATTTTTATTTATGCTATTTAGAACTATGTCATGGTAATGCATGTTTTAAGTTGCTTCAGCTATGATGATTATATGTGAAACTGATCTTGTAATTGAGTGTGTAGGATTTACTAATCAAACCACAGATTTCGGAGATCATCCCGCACCTTTTTTGTTGTTATCTCTTGTTAAGCCGATCTGGTTCCACGAGGAACCAAGATCAACTCTATGTTTGATGTGGTGTTGTACTGTGGTCTTTCATAAGGTTGAATGGGTTAGGTCTACCCTCTTGTAACACTGAATTATGATTTGTGTTGTAAAAACAAATTGAATTTGAATTTATTTCTTTTATTTAAAATTCTTGAGGCCTTTTCTTGTGTTTGACTTGACCCTGAGTGTCCTAAATAGGTTAAAGTTGACACTGGGTTATACCCCATGGGTCCAGGGTCCCATTTGGCATGGGTAACCCTTGGGTAACCTCCATATGGTCATCTTAACTCCCCACTGAAGTTAAGTGACGAAAATTTGAGGTATGGGAGAGATAGGATGGGTTGTACCAACACCCAAACCCATCCCTCTTCAATTCCCAAGGTCAGAGATGACTACAAACCCATTAATTATAGAGGAATTGACTTGAAGTCACCCTCACCATTAGTGAGATTCCTCATGAGTTGTGTGGTCATCCATAATGAAGGAAGAAGAGGCATGGGTCACCTGTCTTTTCCTCCTTTAACTCCTTTTATTTCTCCCATGCGTAAGAGAAATGACATGAGGTAAGGGATAAGGAGGACTTTAGGGATGGGTGAGTGACATGAGCCAACACTCATCCCTTGGGACACAATAGTAGTTTAGGGAAGAGGGAGGAGGTGACAAGTGTCACCTCCCCATTCCTCTAAACTAAGAGAATTTTGGGTTATTTGAATCCCATTTTGGGATGGGGAGGGAGTTAGTTGAATTTTGGAGAGTTTTATTTTATTTTTAAAAACAAGAAAATTTGCTTTTGAGAAAGAAAAGGGAGAGGGAGTTTGGTGGCTTAGGTGGGGAGAAGATCTCAGTGGAGCTCTACATCAGCTTCATCCTTGAAGGGCTTTGTAAGGTTGGTCTTTTAATACCCTTCTTTCGTATATCTGATTGTTGCATGGAAAGTGTGTGAAAGTTGTTTTTTTGCTTGTGTTTTAGATTTTGTTTTTGTGGGAAATGATGTTGGGTTGTTGACAGAGCTTCTCCCACTTGGGAGAAATGCTCATCATGTGTGGGGTAGGGGAGGAGTGATCCTCCTCGGGTGCTTACCTAGTTCTTTTGGGATGTTGAAAGCCTTGATGGTATGTGAGTGTGACTGTTAAACAAAAAAATACTGTCATTTGGCTTGAGAGTCCAATTACGAACTCTTTGGAGAATTTGTTATCAAATTAGGCTTGAGGCCAAGAGAAATTGTGTTGGTTATATTATCTGTAAGGGTGTCACTCTGGAGTCGAGTGTGTCCACTCTCCTACCCCTTGTGAAGCTCACTGTAGTTGAGTTTTCGTGTTGTGTAATTTATCCATGGGTGTATGTGAGTTTTGGGTTTGTTGTTGTTCCTTGTTGTGAAGTGGATTGCTTGAGTTACCCAGGTGTGAGTATGATCTCCCTAGCTCGGGGGTGACCCTCTTGCGGGTCTACGGTAGGGAGGAGAGCTAGATGAGTGGTGTTTTCTTCTTTGTTTTGTTTGATATGCAGGTTTCCTCTTGAAGCTTATTGATGGAATTGGAGGAGTTCTGTAATTAGGGAGAATGAATTTCATCCTTACTATAAGAAGAGTTTGGTTCATTGAGCTTCATCCTGTTTAAGTTCATTGTGGAGGGATTCTCTCCCTCTGAAATTGTAAGAATTATTGTTTGGGGAAAGAGAGAAATTCTTCCCTTCAGTAGTGTTTGTTAGTCATGAATTTTGACAGTTTATGTATACTTGGTGTAATTTGTTAAGTAGTGAAGTGTTTGTTGATTTAGACAAAGGTGATGAATTTGATCTATAGTATTATTTGGAAGAAATTATGAATTTCATTAATTTTTGTTTAGATATTATAATTTTAACTATTCTTTCCATTCTCAATTTTATCCTCTATTTTTTAAACTATTATGCAATAAATTGAAATTAGCAAGTTAGATTGAATAGAAGAAAAGAAAAATATATATATATATATATATATATACACCCTTTGTTTAACACTATTTGTATGACGTCAAATTTGAGAAATTGCATATATATATTTATTCAAAAAAATTGTAAATGGTAGTTTAATAGATTTATATTTAAGTCTTTGTATTTAAAAATTTCAATTATTAGATGAACTGTGATGGTATATGGAAGTTAAATAGATTTATAATTAATTCTCTGTATTTTATAATTTCAAATTATTAACTGAACGGTGAACAGAATATCCTTGAGAGAAGACGTGAAATATATATATATATATATATTTACTATTCTGTTTGAACTGTTTTTAATTGGACGTATAAATGAAGAAATTGTGATTTACAATCATAAAGTGTATATATATATAACTTAAATAAATAAATTTGAAATCATTTATTAAATCAAATTGAACGGGAAATATAAATTGATACTCTTTCGTTTTTTTTTTTGCTGTTCTATGGTATACACAGAGAGGAAATTATATAAAAAAAAAAGTGGTGGCAGTGGGGTTTGAACCCCACCGCAGACCCTTACAAAGCCAAGGGTGTGGGGAGGGGGTGGAGCCCCCACCCACACCCCACTAAGTGGGATGTGGGTGGGGGCTCTGCCCCCATCCCACACCCCTGTCACTTCTCTTACCCCATGCGGCCCCAAGGAAATTGCGGTCTCCGCAGACCCTCCACACGCCGCACCTGCCTCCACCCCACTCTACCTCTCGCGCGGTGATTAAACCCCGCGTCTTATCCTTGCCACCTCCTGCGGCGAACACCCTCATCCGCCACCACCTCTGCGACCACCTCCACCTTCGTCCCTCTGCCACGACCACCCGCGGCCTCCTCCACTGCGACCTCTCAACCGCTGCTGCCATGCTTCCAAACCTGCCACAAAAACAAAACCACACAAATCTTTAGGGTTTGTATAATAATGCTCTTTGAATTATATTTAAAATAGAGTATGATATAAATAATAGTAAAAAAAAAGATTATTAATATATTGATATATATATATATATATATCTACATATATATATATAAATATATTAACTTATCTGAAATGAAAACTTGAAATTTCATTTTTTATTAATAATATATATATAGATATGTATATAAAAAGTTTATATACATATTTATATATATATGTATTAATCATTGATAAAAATTTTGTAAAAACAAGAGTTGTGTAAAAGAGGGGTCGTAATTATTTAAAAGAAATAAAGGAATTTTAGGAGATTTCGTTCTACAACTTATGGGAAAATATAATTATAAATATAAAAAAAAGGGGCGTAGGTATAGACGTATAATCTATTTAAGGAAGAGTTTCTCAGAAGTTTCAACTATCAGTGCAAATTAATAATCAAGAAAATGAAGAGGAAAATTATGCGTCTCCCTTTAAAAAGAACACTGGAAATAAACGTAAAGAAGCCATCATAGACATTCCATGTGTGGCCAATGTTAAACTCAACTGTAGTTAGTAAACATCCAATTGAGAAAATAAAAGAGAAAGAAAGAAGAAGAAAAACTAACATTGGAAAACATAGAGGAGAAAATGCGCGGCATTTCCAAACTGGGATAAGAGAACTAAGTAGATTTACCCTTCCGATCATCCTGCTTAGGAACAAGATGATTTTACAATTAATGCAACGTAGAGGTGAATCCTAGAGAAGAGAAAACTAAGAGACTGAGTCCAGTGAAGTAGTAAACCAGATTATGTGATCTAGTCCATCTGGGAATTAGGAATAATGTTAAAAAAAATACAGTGATAACTCTGATTGATGAAGAACATGAAGAAAGAACAGGATAAACATAAAGAAAACTTAGAAACCAAAAGAGAGAGAGACCGAAATATAAACAAACTGAATTTCAGAGAAATAGATAAGGTGAACGCGATAGAAATACAATCAAAATTAAGATCCAGAGAAACGGAAGAGAGGGCAAACGAACGGTCTAGTTGAGAATGCTAAGTCCAAAGGAGGAGTATATTTCAGGAAACAAGAAAGGAGACAGACAATCATGCTTTGTTGAAAAAAATGACCCAATAGGGATATCAAGTGTAAGTTCATTATGAATAAGGCATCGTGGGAAGTTGTTAAACTATCAGGGAATCCCGTAAGAAGTATAGTGTTGAAAAATTCCCACTTATGCCGTGAGGCGTTATGCTGCCAAAATCTTTCGAGATTTAGGGTTAGGAACCTTGATATTACAAACCTTATAGCGATGTTAACGGCGTCGTGGAGACCCCCTAGTTGGACTGTTTGCGTCTGAGTAAACGCAATTGTACTTAGTACCTCGCCGACAACTGTAGGGTTTTCGCCTTGAGCGTACACCACTGAGCATGCTTACGCATGCGAGGGGGTTTCTAGGGAAGCGTGAGAAAATTTTTGATATTTCGTGTCATAACCACATGACAGATGTGGACATGACACGTGTGATGCGTGTTGTGACCGCATGGAAAATGTAGGCATGACATTTGGTATCAGAGCCCAGGTTTAAACACTAGGCATATTTGGGCATGTTATTATTCCACAACTTCGATTAATTAGTCTCTACCTTGTTTTGTAGGATGCCTCCCTGACGTGTTCGACGAGCGTAATCACGCAACACAACGTCCGCCGAGGTGCACAGCGATTCCTCAGCCGAGGGATGGGCACCCGCAGTTATAATAGCACCACTTGTACCACAAGCACCACTAGTACCACAGGCACCACCAGTATTGGATATAGGTCCACAGATCTTACAGGCACTGCAGGCTATGTTAGAGAGATTACCGCCAGTGATTCCTAAGCCACATGTTGAGCCTCGCATTGATCCGCGAGAGGAGCCATGTAGGGAGCCATGCGCCGAGTCACGTGTTGAGGCACATGTGAAGCCCCGCATTGATCTGCGAGAGGTGCCATGTGTGGAGCCTTTCATTGAGATCCCTAACACTACAGTAGAGGAGGTAGGGTCAGCCTACCGTGCACGGAGTAGGAGTCCTCCGAGACCTTTGACACGAGATGAGACCCAGAGGGCAGAACAGGTACATCATGGATTGTATGAGGATGGGGTGGAAGAGCCAGTTGTGGGACTTAGAGATAGAGGGGACCCCATCAGAGATCTACTTAGGCTCAACCCACCCACTTTCACAGGTGCTACAGAGGGAGCTATGGCTGAGGCTTGGCTGATTAGTTTAGACCGGTGTTTCACGTTGCGACCATATGGAAGCAACATGAAAGTATGAGTGGCAGTACATCTCCTAAGAGACGCAACAGCTACCTGGTGGCGCACTAAGGAGTGCAAGCACCGACTTTCCGTAGATACACTCACTTGGGACATCTTCATAGAGCGCTTCAATGCGCGATATTTGTCAGAACATTACAGATAGCGCAGGATCGATGAGTTCCATGATTTACAGCAGAGGGGACTCACTATTACTCAGTATGAGAGCCGATTCATTGAGCTTTCTCATTACGCGGAGTACCTCCATGACGAGAAACTCTTGATACACAAACTCATCAGAGGACTGAATCACGGGATAGCAGGACCAATTCGTATGGTAGATCCCCAGACCATGAGCGAGGCTGTTGAAAAGGCCCTTATAACAGAGAAAATTTAGGGACGAGGGCAGAATTCATGCCTGCAGTATCAGGATCGTAATCCCCAACACCAACAGAACTTTCGAAGGCCTCAAAACACAATACAGAGAGGAGGATATAACTCTTCATCATTACCTCCTAGGCCTCCACAGCAGTAGCAGCATCAGCAAAAATCTAGATCCCAGCAGAGGGGTCAGGGAGGACAAAACCGTGGTTGGCAGCAGCAGGGTCCACGTAGAGATCAGAGACAGCAGGGATCATCGGCAGGACCTGCGAGATCTCAGCAGTCTTACAGAGGCTCATAGGGGTCCACTGGACGGACTAGACAGCAACAGTCGGGCAGGACACAGTCAGGGCAGTTACAGGCTAGAGGACCGTGTTATGTGTGTGGTGGAGTAGGGCATTTGGCTAGAGAATGCCCACAGGGATTTACAGCAGGGGGACAACCCTGATCAGGAGGATCTGAGCAGACCGTAGGTGACGTGGGCAGATCCACCACATGTTTGCAGTGGTTGATAACTGCCAGGCTGATTTCCAGGCCTCAGTCATCGAGGCAGTAGGTACGATTGGGGACTCCCCCATCTCCATCCTTTTTGACTCTGGAGCTACTGACTCCTTTCTGTCTACATCGTTAGTGGAACGTTGCAGGCTGGTGGCTTCTAGGCAAGACATTAGGTGGGAGGTTGAGTTGGCCTCTGGGGCCAGGATGTCAGTAGATACCTTGGTTAAAGACTGCAAGATCACTTTAGGTTCCTTCACTACATCATGTGACCTTAGGGTTATGCCATTAGGATCATACGGTGTAGTTCTGGGTATGGATTGGCTTGCGGCACATAGAGCCAAGCTAGATTGTCGCCAGAGGATGATTAGCTGTGTAGACGATCATGGTTCACCGGTTGAGATAGTGGGCATTCAAAAGCCCATGGCTGTTCGTATGATATCCGCTCAGCAGCTTAAGCGTTGTATGCAGAAGGGATGTCAGATGTTTGCTATTACAGTCAGTGATAGAGCTGAGGATGAGCCTGAGGCTACTTTAGATGATCACCCTGTCCTTAGAGAGTATGTTGACGTATTTCCACCAGAATTACCAGGTATGCCTCCACACAGAGAAGTGGACTTCCACATCGACTTAGTGCTGGGTGCGGAACCAATATCCCGTACACCCTATAGAATGACTACACATGAACTTACCGAACTTAAGCTGTAATTAGAGGAATTACTTGAGAAGGGGCACATCTGACCTAGCATTTCACCATGGGGCGCACCGGTTATCTTCGTGAAGAAGAAGGATGGGTCTCTTCGATTATGCATGGACTACAGACAGTTGAACAAGGTGATGGTGAAGAACCATTATCCTCTGCCTAGGATTGACGACCTTTTTGATCAGATGCAGGGAGCCAGAGTGTTCTCAAAAATTGATCTAAAATCTGGGTATCACCAACTGCGCATCATAGAGGCAGATATTCATAAGACTACTTTTCGAACCAGATATGGTCATTACGAATTCATAGTGGTACCCTTCGGGTTGACGAATGCCCCTGCAGTGTTCATGAGTCTCATGAATGGGGTGTTCCGTACTTACCTAGATCAGTTCGTGATCATATTTCTAGACAATATTTTGATTTATTCGCCGACCGAGGAGGAGCATGTGGAGCACTTGCATCAAGTCTTGCAGCGATTACGACAGCAACAACTTTATGGCAACTTGGCAAAGTGTGCTTTCTTTAGGACAAAGGTGCAGTATTTGGGACACATTTTATCAGGCGATGGCATCTCCGTAGATCCATCCAAAATCTGAGCAATTCAGGAGTGGCTAGCGCCCACCAATGTGACAGAGGTCAGAAGCTTTATGGGATTAGCCGGTTATTATCGTCTGTTTGTCGAGGGCTTTTCTAGGATAGCACATCCCATCACTTCACTTCAGCGAAAAGGGAAGGGTTTCATTTGGACCGAGCAGTGTGAGAAGGCCTTTGGAGTCCTCAAGGAGTGTCTTACCAGTGCTCCTATTTTAGCAGTTCCAGATCCTGCAGAGGAGTTTGTTGTTTGCACAGATGCATCATTAGAGGGTTTGGGAGCCGTGCTTATGCAGGGTGGTAGAGCGATTGCATATGAATCACGAAATCTTAAGACACATGAGTTAAACTACCCTACTCACGACTTAGAGCTCGCAGTAGTTATTCATGCTCTTGTCCGCTGGAGACACTTCCTCTTAGGTCGACGCTTTGAACTCCATTCGGATCATCATAGCTTACAGTATATTTTTACATAGCCAAACTTGAACGCCCGCCAACGGCGTTGGATGGAATTCCTATGCGAGTATGACTTTGATGTCCACTACATCAAAGGGAAGGAGAACGTGGTCACTAATGCTTTGAGTCGAAGGCGCCACGAGATCCTGACCTTGACTTTGAGGGTGGACTTGAGAGATCGCATCTTATAGCATCTGCTAGAGGATGAGTGGTTTCTTGAAGTGCAGCAGGAAATTCTAAATCAGAGGGCCCTTGAGGGCAAATTCGCAGGATATACCCTTGAGTCTGATGGTTTGCTTCGACATTGGCAGCGCATCTATGTACCCCTTGCGGGTAATCTTCATACCATGATTCTATCAGAGGCTCATAGAGCACCCTACGTAGCACACCCAGGAGTGAAGAAGATGCATGCTAACTTATGACAGCTTTATCATTGGGCTAGGATGAGGCGTGCCATTGCAGAATATGTTGCTCATTGCCTAGAATGTCAGAGGGTCAAGGTCGAACATCAGCATCCAGCAGGACTGTTGTACCCTCATGAGATACCTAAATGGAAATGGGACACCATTTCTATGGATTTAATCGTTGGTCTACCTATGTCATCATGTCGCCATGATGCTATTATGGTGACAGTTGACAAGCTGACCAAAGTGGCGCATTTTTCACTGATATGCACAACGTACAATGCACCATCAGTGGCAAAGGTGTTTCTAGATCAGATTGTTAGACTTCATGGAGTACCTCGCCACATCATATCTGACAGAGACTCCGTATTCACTTCATCGTTCTGGAGAGCCTTACATCAGGCGTTGGGCACGCAGCTCAACTTCAGCTCAGCTTACCATCTGGAGACTGACGGATAAACAGAGAGAGTTAACCAGGTATTAGAGGACATGCTCTGCATGTACGTAATGGATCATCAGTCTAGATGGGAGGAGTACCTGTTTCTGGTTGAGTTTGCCTATATTAATGGGCATCACAGCTCGTTGGGTATGCCTCCTTTCCAGGCTTTATACGGCAGACTATGCAGAACACCATTGAGTTGGGATCGGATAGAGGACAGAACGGCCATTGGTCCAAAGATAGTTTAGAATATGGAACAGCAGGTCAAGTAGATTAGACAGAGACTTCAGGAGGCACAAGACAGGCAGAAGAAGTATGCTGATGCTAAGAGAACATACCGAAGCTTCTCTGTGGGTGACAGGGTATTTTTGAGAGTGCGACCGCACAAGAGTCCAATCCGTTATGGGAAGGGCTCTAAACTCGCACCTTGATTTGTAGGACCTTTTGAGATCTTGGAGCGAATAGGACTTGTAGCCTATCGTCTAGCCTTGCCACCTAGCCTGTCACGTATCCACGATGTATTTCATGTCTTAGTTTTACGTCGTTACATTTCTGACTTATCTCATGTGTTGGATTGGAGTGCTCTTCAGGTAGAGGAGTACGGACAGCTGGTGTTGGAGCCAATTCGTATATTGGCTCATCGGACGCTAGCCCTTCGAGGTCAAGAGCTGGACCAAGTTAGGGTCCAGTGGGACCTATACGACGAAGTCACTGCGACATGGGAAGATGCAGTAAGATTGAAGACCCTTTATCCTCACCTCTTTGATGACTTCCAGGAGAAAGTACAGTCTTAGGGGGAGAGGATGTGAGGACTACCCTTTTTACTTTTGTTCTTGTGACTACTTACATTACTATTACTGATACTTTCATATTTGTGGGATAGTAGTTCCCAGATTTTTCAAACTATTAAACTTTATTATGATAACGGAAAAACTAATTGGGTGATGTTTGGATAATGTTTACATTTCTGAAAAGTTAATTAGGTGATGATGGAAAGAAAATTGTAATATGATTTTTATTTATGCTATTTAGAACTATGTCATGGTAATGCATGTTTTAAGTTGATTTGGCTATGATGATTATATGTGAAACTGATCTTGTAATTGAGTGTGCAGGATTTACTAATCAAACCACAGATTCCAGAGATCATCCCGCACCTTTTTTGTTGTTATCCCTTGTTAAGCCGATCTGGTTCCATGAGGAACCAAGATCAACTCTGTGTTTGATGTGGTGTTGTAATGTGGTCTTTCATAAGGTCGAATGGGTTAGGTCTACCCTCTTGTAACACTGAATTATGATTTGTGTTGTAAAAACAAATTGAATTTGAATTTATTTCTTTTATTTAAAATTCTTGAGGCCTTTTCTTGTGTTTGACTTGACCCTGGGTTATACCCCATGGGTCCAGGGTCCCATTTGGCATGGGTAACCCTTGGGTAACCTCCATATGGTCATCTTAACTCCCCACTGAAGTTAAGTGACAAAAATTTGAGGTATGGGAGAGATAGGATGGGTTGTACCAACACCCAAACCCATCCCTCTTCAATTCCCAAGGTAAGAGATGACTATAAACCCATCAATTATAGAGGAATTGACTTGAAGTCACCCTCACCATTAGTGAGATTCCTCATGAGTTGTGTGGTCATCCATAATGAAGGAAGGAAGAAGAGGCATGGGTCACCTGTCTTTTCCTCCTTTAACTCCTTTTATTTCTCCCATGCGTAAGAGAAATGACATGAGGTAAGGGATAAGGAGGACTTTAGGGATGGGTGAGTGACATAAGCCAACACTCATCCCTTGGGACACAATAGTAGTTTGGGGAAGAGGAAGGAGGTGACAAGTGTCACCTCCCCATTCCTCTAAACTGAGAGAATTTTGGGTTATTTGAATCCCATTTTGGGATGGGGAGGGAGTTAGTTGAATTTTGGAGAGTTTTATTTTATTTTTAAAAACAAAAAAATTTGCTTTTGAGAAAGAAAAGGGAGAGGGAGTTTGGTGGCTTAGGTGGGGAGAAGATCTCAGTGGAGCTCTACATCAGCTTCATCCTTGAAGGGCTTTGTAAGGTTGGTCTTTTAATACCCTTCTTTCATATATCTGATTGTTGCATGGAAAGTGTGTGAAAGTTGTTTTTTTGCTTGTGTTTTAGATTTTGTTTTTGTGGGAAATGATGGGTTGTTGACAGAGCTTCTCCCACTTGGGAGAAATGCTCATCATGTGTGGGGTAGGGGAGGAGTGATCCTCCTCGGGTGCTTACCTGGTTCTTTTGGGATGTTGAAAGCCTTGATGGTATGTGAGTGTGACTGTTAAACAAAAAAAATACTGTGTCATTTGGCTTGAGAGTCCAAATACGAACTCTTGGGAGAATTTGTTATCAAATTAGGCTTGAGGCCAAGAGAAATTGTGTTGGTTATATTATCTGTAAGGGTGTCACTCTGGAGTCGAGTGTGTCCACTCTCCTACCCCTTGTGAAGCTCACTGTAGTTGAGTTTTTGTGTTGTGTAATTTATCCACTGGTGTATGTGAGTTTTGGGTTTGTTGTTGTTCCTTGTTGTGAAGTGGATTGCTTGAGTTACCTAGGTGTGAGTATGATCTCCCTAGCTCGGGGGTGACCCTCTTGCGGGTCTACGGTAGGGAGGAGAGCTAGATGAGTGGTGTTTTCTTCTTTGTTTTGTTTGATATGCAGGTTTCCTCTTGAAGCTTATTGATGGAATTGGAGGAGTTCTATAATTAGGGAGAATGAATTTCATCCTTACTATAAGAAGAGTTTGGTTCATTGAGCTTCATCCTGTTTAAGTTCATTGTGGAGGGATTCTCTCCCTCCGAAATTGTAAGAATTATTGTTTGGGGAAAGAGAGAAATTCTTCCCTTCAGTAGTGTTTGTTAGTCATGAATTTTGACAGTTTATGTATACTTGGTGTATTTTGTTAAGTAGTGAAGTGTTTTGTTGATTTAGACAAAGGTGATGAATTTGATCTATAGTATTATTTGGAAGAAATTATGAATTTTGTTAATTTTTGTTTAGATATTATAATTTTAACTAATTGTGAGCCAATTCAAATTTAACTATTCTTTCCATTCTCTATTTTATCCTCTATTTTTTAAACTATTATGCAATAAATTGAAATTAGCAAGTTAGATTGAATAGAAGAAAAGAAATATATATATATATATATATATATATATACCCTTTGTTTAACACTATTTGTATGATGTCAAATTTGAGAAATTGCATATATATATTTATTCAAAAAAATTGTAAATGGTAGTTTAATAGATTTATATTTAAGTCTCTGTATTTAAAAATTTTAATTATTAGATGAACTGTGATGGTATATGGAAGTTAAATAGATTTATAATTAATTCTCTGTATTTTATAATTTCAGATTATTAACTGAATGGTGAACAGAATATCCTTGAGAGAAGACGTGAAATATATATATATATATATATATATATATATATATATATATATATATATATATATATATATATATATATATATATATATATATATAATAGGTGTTCTGTTTGAACCATTTTTAATTTGATGTATAAATGAAGAAACTGTGATTTACAGTCATAAAGTGTATATATATATAACTTAAATAAATAAATTTGAAATCGTTTATTAAATCAAATTAAACGGGAAATACAAATTGATACTCTCTGGTTTTTTTTTACTGTTCTGTGGTATACACAGAGAGGAAATTATATAAAAAAAAGTGGTGGTGGTGGGGTTTGAACCCCACCGCAGACCCTTACAAAGCCAAGGGTGTGGGGAGGGGGCGGAGCCCCCACCCACACCCCACTAAGTGGGATGTGGGTGGGGGCTCCGCACCCATCCCACACCCCCGTCACTTCTCTTACCCCATGCGGCCCAAAAGAAATTGCGGTCTCTGCAGACCCTCCACACGCCGCGCTTGCCTCCGCCTCACTCTACCTCTCGCAAGGCAATTAAACCTTGCGCCCTGTCCTTGCCACCTCCTGCGGTGAACACCCTCATCCGCCGCCGCGACCCCTGCAACCCACCTTTGCCGCTCTGCCCACTCCACCGCCTCTGCGACCATCTCCACCTTCGTCCCTCTGCCACGACCACCCACGGCCTCCTCCACTGTGACCTCTCAACCACTGCCGCCATGCTTCCAAACCTGCCACAAAAAGAAAACCACACAAATCTTTAGGGTTTGCATAATAATGCTCTTTGAATTATATTTAAAATAGAGTATGATATAAATAATAATAAAAAAAAAAGATTATTAATATATTGATATATATATATATATATATCTACATATATATATATATAAATATATTAACTTATCTGAAATGAAAACTTGAAATTTTGTTTTTTATTAATAATATATATATATATATATATATATATATATGTATATAAAAAGTTTATATACATATTTATATATATATGTATTAATCATTGATAAAAATTTTGTAAAAACAAGAGTTGTGTAAAAGAGGGGTCGTAATTATTTAAAAGAAATAAAGGAATTTTAGAAGGAGATTTCGTTCTACAACTTACGGGAAAATATAATTATAAATATAAAAAAAAGGGGCGTAGGTATAGACATATAATCTATTTAAGGAAGAGTTTCTCGGAAGTTTCAACCATCAGCGCAAATTAATAATCAGGAAAATGAAGAGGAAAATTATGTGTCTCCCTTTAAAAACAACACTGGAAATAAACGTAAAGAAGCCATCATAGACATTCCATGTGTGGCCAATGTTAAACTGAACTGTAGTTAGTAAACGTCCAATTGAGAAAATAAAAGAGAGAGAAAGAAGAAGAAAAACTAACATTGGAAAACATAGAGGAGAAAATGCATGACATTTCCAAACTGGGATAAGAGAACTAAGTAGATTTACCCTTCCGATCATCCTGCTTAGGAACAAGATGATTTTACAATTAATGCAACGTAGAGGTGAATCCTAGAGCGGAGAAAACTAAGAGACTAAGTCCAGTGAAGTAGTAAACCAGATTGTGTGATCTAGTCCATCTGGGAATTAGGAATAATGTTAAAAAAAATACAGTGATAACTCTGATTGATGAAGAACATGAAGAAAGAACAGGATAAACATAAAGAAAACTTAGAAACCAAAAGAGAGAGACTGAAATATAAACAAACTGAATTTCAGAGAAATAGATAAGGTGAACGCGATAGAAATACAATCAAAATTAAGATCCAGAGAAACGGAAGAGAGGGCAAATGAACGGTCTAGTTGAGAATGCTAAGTCCAAAGGAGGAGTATATTTTAGGAAACAAGAAAGGAGACAAACAATCGTGCTTTGTTGAAAAAAATGACCCAATAGGGATATCAAGTGTAAGTTCATTATGAATAAGGCATCGTGGGAAGTTGTTAAACTATCAGGGAATCCCGTAAGAAGTATAGTGTTGAATAATTCCCACTTATGCCGTGAGGCGTTATGCTGTCAGAATCTTCTGAGATTTAGGGTTAGGAACCTTGATATTACAAACCTTATAGCGATGTTAACAGTGTCGTGGAGACCCCCTGGTTGGACTGTTTGCGTCTGAGTAAATGCAATTGTACTTAGTATCCCGCTGACAACTGTAGGGTTTTCGCCTTGAGCGTACACCACTGAGCATGCTTACGCATGTGAGGGGGTTTCTAGGGAAGCGTGAGAAAATTTTTGATATTTCGTGTCATAACCACATGACAGATGTGGACATGACACGTGTGATGCATGTTGTGACCGCATGGAAAATGTGGGCATGACATCTGCACTGCCACTCAAGGACTTTCTTCATCAATCAGGTGGTTGACCTGTCAACTCCATCAACAATCCTTTGCAAACTGCCATTATTGCTTAGCTACCCGCGGGACGCAACGACAGATACGTCTGGAGATTTTCCCACTCAAAAATGGGCCGCAGACAAAGAAAACCAACGCCACCGGGCATTCAAGGCCTGTCGTTGATCCTACTCTCCTATCGCTATGATCAATGGCACCACAAAAAAAATGCTGAAAAGTTGTCGGCTAGTGAAATCGTGCCACGTAGGCACCTCACATTTCTTTCGCTAGCTTTTCTCCCTCTTTTGCATATCGCATTGCACACACAAGTGCAATGTACATTCACCTCATACATACAAGGTGCGGGCTTCAGAAATTATGAAACACACTGCACTCATCTTGAAATCTAGCTTGCATATTTACCTTTGTATATTTGCTTGTATGTTGCATATACAATGCAAACATACAAACCCAATATACAAAGAACGGACCCCAAATTTATAAAACTGCAATTGATTTCTTCCTCGGGTCTGAAATGTGTGTACCCTTTTGTACATTGGCTTGTATGTGCAAATATACAAGCGAATGCACATACAACTGGTGGACCCCATTTCTGACGTTGACTGTCACCTACTTGTTTGCATGCTATACCATGTACATTCAATTGTATATCAATCCTTGTATATGTAAACACATCCGCACCTTCCCTTTGTATACTAAATATACAAACTCATTTGTATATATCTGCGGGCCCTACCACATGTATCTCAGCCGCACTGTAGCAAATATATATTGGCCCCTTTGTATGTTGCTCATTATACAAGACCATTTGTACATCGCACTGCAGCAAAAGCATGTCCACCACCCTTGTATATTTTGCAATGTACAATCCCGTTATATGTCAAAACATACAAACCCGATATACAATCGAACCCGACATACAAACACAGAATATTCCTAGGAATTTGAAAAAGATTCCCCCTTGTATATGCAAACTCAATATGCATTTAGAAATGCATATAACTGCTTTTTTCACTATTCTTGAACGCTGACTAAGACTTTTGACCCGCCAATGCACACTTGACCTGCATGTATATACAAACACCCTTGTATATACAAAGATACATACAATTAAAACCTTTTTCTGCACTTCTCAACTGCAAAGGCCAAAAGGCTTGGAAATTTTGAGAATTTGGAAAGGTGTTTGCAAAATAAACTGCCTAAAATCAGACTATCCACAGAGGCACCACCATTGGCTCTGACTAGGGACGTGCAGGCAAAAGACTACAACGAGAACCAAACTACTCTAGGGTAGACCAGACAAAACACAAAACTCAAAACATGACTAACTATACAAGGCAATTTGAAAAATTATTTACAAATGTGCACCGAAGAAATTACTTATGAAAAATAAGCTTTGAGGAATTGACCGTACATAGGCAATTCCAGCATTTCACCATTTAGGGCCTGGAGAAAATAGGAATCTTCTCCATGAGTATTGCTAATCTGATATGGGCCCATCCATAAGGGCTCAAATTTACCATGCTTGCCCTTGTCCTGACCTTTTACATTCTAGACAAGGACTAGGTCATTGATCTGAAACTTTCTTTCTGCAGTCCTTTTATCAAACAGGTATTTCATTTTTTGTTGCTGCTTGATGTTTGTCTGGTAAGCTTCTCTTCTGGCTTCATCTAATGCAACCAGCTGATTTATCCTTTCTGTCATTGGATCCTCAATCTCTTCATCATTTTCTTGTATGAATTTATAAATTGGCAAGAGATTGTTCACAGGCAATCTAGCTGTTGTACCATATATTAGTTCAAATGGTGACTTCCCAATTGCCTTCTTTACAGTTACTCTTGTCAGCCCATAGTGCCATTTTTAGTTTTTGAATCCCATGCCTTTTTATTTTTATCTACTATTCTTTTGATGATTTTCATGAGGCTCTTGTTACTTGACTCTGCTTGACCATTTCCCTGTGGATGATATGGTGATGCATATGACAATTTAATTCCATATTTGTTGCAAAAATCAACAAATTCACCAGATCTAAAGCACATGGCATTATCTGTGACCAACTTGAATGGTACCCCAAATCTAACAATAATATTTTCCAGTATGAAATCCATCACCACCTTACTTGTAGCTTTCTTAGTTGGAATGGCTTCAATCCATTTGGTGAAATAGTCAGTAGCAACCAAAATCCAACTATGACCCCCACTTGATTTTTCTGAAATCTCCCCTATGAAATTGATTCCCCATTGCTGAAATGGAGCCTCAACAGTTACAGTCCTAAGGGGTAATGCACCTTCATATCTTAACTTTCCTGAGAACCTTTGGCAAGGGTCACATTTTCTTACCATTCTATGTGCATTTGAGAAGAGAGTTGGCCACCAGTAGCCAGCTCTGAGAATTTTGTGGGCTGTTGTATGGGCAGCATAATGTCCACCACACACTCCATCGTGCATGTCACTTAAAATATTCTTGGCCTCATTTTCATTCACACACCTGAGCAGTACACCATCAGGATTCTTACAATACAATTCTCTTTGAACAATGATGTATCTAATAGCATGTAGCTTCAAGGTCCTCTTCTGATTGTCATTGAGATGAGAAGGACAATTCAGATTCTGCAAATAATGTACTATGTCCTTATACCATTCAGATTTTGACACATTTATAATTTCATTATGCACTACATTCACCTGGCATGCCTCTAGGTTTGACTGTGTCATCAGTTTTGCCAAACCTTGTCCTCTTACCAATTTTGTGATCTGTATCTCTATGTTGAATTCTTGTAGTTTATTTATCCATCTACATCTTCTCCCAGTCACCTCTTGTTGAGTAAAAATATCCTTGACTGCAGCATAAGGCACATATGCAACTACCCGAGAGCCTACTAAATATGGCCTAAAACTTTTGACTGCTCTAACCAGTGCATATGCCTGCTTCTCCATGATATCATACTTCAACTCAGCAGCTGGTAATGACATGCTAAAGAAAGATATAGGTTGTTTGAATCCTTCTTCATTCTTCTGTAGTAAACATGTAGCAACAGTATGGAAAGAAGCAAATGAAAATAACTGAAATGGCTTAGAAAAATTAGGAGATTTTAGCATAGGAGCCATCTTTATTCTTCTTTGATACTCTAAAATGATTTAATTGCTTCATCTTCCCAATTTACAGTTGCAACCTTCTTCAGCATCTTAGAAATGTTCCTTGTAATCTCAGCAAAATTAGGGACAAACCTCCTAACAAAATTAACCTGTCCAAAGAAGGACTGAACTCCTTTCATTGTTTTAGGCATCTGAATCCTGTCAATTGCAGTAACCCTTTCAGGATCAATCCTGACTCCATCCTTGGAAATAATGTGCCCCAATAATTTCCCTTCAACAATCCTAAAAGCACATTTCTTTGGATTAAGAGAAATACCATATTCCAATGCCCTAATAAAAATCTGTTCCAGGTGCATACAGTGCTGCTCCTCCTTTGAATATGTAGTTAGATCATCTTGATACACAACCAGAATTGAATCAATCAATCCTGCAAAAGCAACATCCATAGCTCTTTGGAATGTAGCACCTGCATTTGTTAGTCCAAATGGCATTCTCACATATACATAGGTTCCCCATGGAGTGGTGAAGGTAGTCTTGAATTGTTCTAATTCTTTCACCTTCACCTGATTGTAACCTGAAAATCCATCCATCATGGATAGGAGTTCACAACCAGTTACCTTTTGAAGCATAGCCTCCATATTTGGTAATGGATAATTGTCCTTTAAGGAAGATACATTCAGAGTTCTGAAATCAACACAAAGTCTTATGTCTCCATTCTTTTTTCTAACTGGGACAAGATTAGACACCCAAGTTGAGTGTTTGATAGGCACAATTATTCTAGCCTCTCTAAGCTTCACAAGCTCTTGCTGCATTTTTGGAGCTAAGGTTGGGTTAATAGGTCTTTGCTTCTGCCTAAATGGCTTAGCCTCAGGCTTCAATGGGATCTCATGTTGGAACAGGTCTTCTCTATAAGCTTTTAGGTCCTCATACGACCAGTCAAAGACATGCTTATACTTCTTCAGCAATGCAATCAGCATGCACCTTATGTGTGGTTTGAGTTGTTTGCCAATATATACCTTTTGGGGGGCCTGAGATGTCCCCAAGTCTATCTCCTCCAAGTCATCCTTGTTTGTTGGAGATGACTTTGTAACAAATTGGTCCCTATTGTCAAAAGCTCTTTCTAAGGCAACTAACCCTCTGGGGATTTTATTTGTCTTTAATTGGATTACTTCCTTCCCCATAAGAGTCTCTTTTCCACCTACAACTTCTACAAAATTTTGAAAATCAATTTCTTGGTTCTCATATTCATCTATGCAGTGCAAAAATCTTAACAAATCTTTGTCATCATCAAACACTTGCCAACTGCATACATTTTCTGGTACTACAGGTCTGATTTTGACTTCAACACTTGTGACATCTGACAAAGTGATGTCATCTGGCCTAATGGCCACATTAGCTAGGAAATCTGCCATGACATTTTTGTTCTTTCTATCCAGTTTATTGAAAATGCATCAAACAATTCAATTGTGTCCCAGACAACATGCTTATATTGCTTCAATCTTTTGTTCTTTGAAGCATATTTATCTCTAACTTGGGAAACAATTAACTCTGAGTCTCTAAATACTCTTAACATCTTAATTCAATGTTTCAGAGCAACATTCAGTCCTAACAGCAGAGCCTCATATTCTGCAATATTATTTGTGCAGACAAACTTCAGTAGGAAAGATAATCTTAGAAGCTTACCAGCTGGAGATAGAAACACAATTCCAGCACTAGAGCCTTCCTTTGAACAAGCTCAATCAAAATACATGGTCCAAAGACCTTGTTGGTCATACTCTTGAATGCACATATCTCTCTCATTACTTTCTTGATCATCTGAGACAACTCTGAAATTATCACAGTCAGTGTCCACAAAACATATGTGCTCCTCTGAATCCTGATCCTCAACTGTGTCTAGTGACCTTTCTTCTCTGACTAGTTTGACATCCTTGCCATTCATGGGGATTATGACATATGACAGGTCTAGTCGCATACTTCCACCAATTAGGGCTGCCCACCTTCTTGATAACAACATGCCATATTGTGGCTTGATATCAACAACTGTTATATTCATTTTGTAGGTCTTTTCAATATATGCTGCCAGTCTAAAATCCACATCTTTCATAATTTTGATGACTGGTACTTCTCTAGCATCCATGGCATAGCACTTCCCACATGCCTTGCCTATTTTTAATCCAGCTTGTTGCATGATAGCCAAAGGCATGATATTTGTTGATGCTCCAGAGTCAAGCATATAATTTTTGATTGTTTTTCCATTAATAAAAAGGGAAACATAAAATGGTTCAACTTGTGAGGGACACTTTGTCATGGTTAATCCCAGATATACTTCAGGAATCTCATCTTCATCAACACATAAGGCTTATTTCTTACTTTGGGTTTCAATATTCTGATCAGCTTGGCAAGCTATTCCTGAAATTAAGGACACTATTTTATTTCTAAATTCATTTACCTTCATCAGCTCCATCAATGGAACAAAGACTTTTACCTGGGACAAGACTTGAGTTATGTCAAATGGAGCATAATTTTGAATAACAGTTGTAGCCTGATCTACAGTTTTGTTTTTATCCTGAGATGATCCAGTTTTAATTTTTACAGACCCCTGACTGTCAATTTTACTTTGAAAGTTTCTGTTTTGATCCTCAGCCTGGGGAATTCTATTCTTTGCTCCTTGGGGATCATGACCCATTTTTTGCTTCAAATTTTGCTTATTATTGCTCCACTGCTTCTTTTGTGTTTCAGCTCCTTTATGACTGTGTACCAGCTGGCTCACAAAAGTATTCTCTAGTTGGTGTGAGTCACTTACCTAAGATTTACCCCTGAGATTGTAACTGCTTTTGACTTGAGCAACTGCTGCAGCTATGAGGGCTCTAATTTCTTCATCAGATGGTCTCCTCAAGTTATTCAAAAAGTTATGTGAATCCTGAGTATAAGAATAACTATCCTCATCATCTTCAACACAGGGAAACTGTTGGCAAGCCTGAACCTCATTGTTTATGCTTGCATCAACATCATGAAAAGGATATTCCCAGTTTGTAGACAACATGTTGACATTATCATCCTCCATGCAATGCAGCTCATTGCATTCATCACAGGCCATGGCATTATTATATAGAGACTGATCAATCATACATTGTGACTGTGAGTGAGGCATCTGACAGATTATGCACCACGGGGTGTCATTAGCAATATTTACAACCTTCTTCAAAGGGCCAGGTGTTTCCCTAACATTTTGAGTCCTCTGATTTGGGTTGCTGCTTGGGAGAATGGGTTTTCCATCATGCCAATTAGTGTTGTATGGCATATCATGTAATGATGGTCTTCGTTCTTGCCTTTGGTAAACATGTCTGTTAGGACCTATCCCTTTTTCATTTTTGTCTAATCTATAACTAAAGTCCTTAACAACATTTGTCAATTTATCTATTTTGTCCTTAGGAGTAGATGCATTACCTTGAGTACTTTGAGGCATATTATTTGGGTTTTGCAAAATGTTTACATCATCCCTTTTGTTTGTCTTACCAGATGCTTTCCTATTATTTTCAATATTTGTTGCGATCCTAAAAGCATCCCGGAGGCTATTTGGACCCTTATATTTTAATCCATAAGCAGTTTTAGCATCAAAAGCATTAATATAGGGCACAATGCACATTGGCTCATTAGGTCTCATGTGGGGTGGCAATTTGTTTAGCACTTTAGTGAATCTAGCATTAAAATCTGCAACTTGCTCATTTGACCCCTTAGCAATACTAGTGAATTCATTTACAAAAAAGCTTGGGTGAGTTTTGTCACCATATTGTTCTTTGAACATCCTTCTAAAGTCCTCCCATGATGAGATACTTCAGTCAGGCAGACCTTTGTACCATTCTCTAGCTTCATCAACCAAGGATTGCGTAAACAACTTCATAAAAACATCCTCATGCTCAACTTCAAAGTTGTCCATAACATTTTGAAAAGCTTTTAGATGATCTTCCCCTGACACAACATTGTTTCCTAAAAATTTTGGCACTTGCGACCTCACATGTTTATCAATGGGGTTAGGGTAACCAGGAATACCATAAAAAATAAGCTGCCTGAATCTGTCTAGCTGCATAGGCTGTCTACCAAACTAATTTGCATTTGCATTCCTGTTAGCATTCTAATTTCTCATATTATTTAGTGGTACCCTAACATTGTTTACATTCTGTCTTTGATTATCATGCTGATTCTGAACTTCATATGTGTGCTGAATTCTCTACATATTTGCATTTTTAAGGGTAGGAATTGAATCATTTTGAGCAACTCACAGAGCCTGCACTTTCTGTCTCATATCATCTCTGATTTTCACTACCTGTAGATATTCTAATTTTTCCCTTAAGCTTTTGATTTCTTCAGCTAATTGTTCATCTTTGGGCATAGAAGAGGAAGGTCCCATTCCATTTTGGTCATTGCCATCATCATCCTTTGGGGATTTGGTCTCTTCAAATCTATCAAAGGGATCTAAGAAAGGACATTCCTGGAACACCTCTTACCTTAATCTCAGATTATTACCTTGTTTTTCATAGACATCTTGAATCTCAGCTTCTGTATTTGAAAAATAAGGTTCTGTCCTCTCTAAAGATCCTGGCTTGTCTTGAGCATTATCATTACCTCTAGGAGAACCCTCTTGACTGGCTTGAAAAGCCCCCTTCTTCCTATACATCATTTTTCTAGGTAATTCTTCAAACAAAGGGTTACACTGGGATCTTCTCCCTTGCATACAAATTTTTTACTTTACCAGTTGGGAGATTACTTAGAGTCGTCACCTACAAGTAGGAATCAGTTTTATCAGGGTCCTTACACAAAGTCCCCAGTAGAGTCGCCAAATCTCTTGGTTATTTTCCTAGACTGGATGCTTGTTCCCAGTTATCCCTACAAAGTAGCCATCATTGATCAACAAGATTTCTGGGCCAGGGGCCAACAGTACAGGAGATAGACTATAAATATCTCCTCTTCTTCTTTAGGCTCTGTAGAACCAAGGGGGGTATTCCCTATTCAACATCCATATGATATGCTTATGAACTGGGGGATGTTGACACAAAGCAGATAAATCCTCCTTTTTGTAGACCAAAACTGTGAGATAAGTGTAAAGGGGCTAGCTTTGAGCCTATGTTCAATTGTGAGATAGAGGATTCTGATCCTAAAACTACTTCTAAAGTCCTAATGGTTTGGTTTTGAAGTTTGAGTTTGATTTTATATTTGGATGCAAAACTAGGACCTAGGATGTAACCTCAATGCAAGACTAGATTGGTGCCTATCCAGGGCTCGGAGTCAATAGACATACACATGTGAATAGTCACATAAACTTTTACCAGACTGGGTCTCAAGAGGATTTTGTGATATCTGCCTTACAGATATTTCCTAGAACAGAGTGTTCAGTCATTCATACTTAAAAGTATCCCTGCTGCAACAGATTTTCTCAATGATTAACCTGAAACATTTAATTTGTTCCTTGAACAAACGTAAGAGATTAAACACTCAATACAAAAAAATATATTTCTGAATCTTAAGAACCCTTATCTATCTTGATTCAAAAGAAAACGTACCCACAGCTTGGAGACAAATGATTAAACACATGCATAAGAGCATTTTTCATATAAAACAGCATGAAACCAATATATTTATGCATGAAACATACAACATGAGACTCATAAACTCACAAAAACATCCAAAACAGGGCATCCAATGAAGTTGTATCTTATTACAGCACCCAGATTTTTGTCTAGTTTTCAACATAATGAGTAACACAGTTTGCCCTTTTATACCAAAACTGTAAACTCAACAAAATTAATTACAAGGCCAGTCAAAAATTTTCTAGATACAATGCATGAGAAATGGCGCTCAAAATAGTAAATGCAGTAGGGAGACAAAGAAGAGGAAGCAGGTATGCTTGGGATCTGCACTACCGCTCAAGGACTTTCTTCATCAATCAGGTGGTTGACCTATCAACTCCATCGACAATCCTCTGCAAACTGCCATTATTGCTTAGCTACTCATGGGACGCAACGACAGATACGTCTGGAGATTTTCCCGCTCAAAAATGAGCCGCAGACAAAGAAAACCAACGCCACCAGGCATTCAAAGCCTGCTGTCGATCCTACTCTCCTATCGCTATGATCAACGTTGTCCCAAAAAAAAATGTTGAAAAGTCACCGACTAGTGAAATCGTGCCACATAGGCACCTCACATTTCTATCGCTAGCTTTTCTCCCTCTTTTGCATATCGCATTGCACATACAAGCGCAATGTACATTCACCTCATACATACAAGGCGTGGGCTTCAGAAATTATGAAACACACTGCACTCGTCTTGAAATCCAACTTGCATATTTACCTTTGTATATTTACTTGTATGTTGCATATACAATGCAAACATACAAACCCAATATACAAAGAACGGACCCCAAATTTTATAAAATTGCAATTTATTTCTTCCTTGGGTCTGAAATGTGTGTACCCTTTTATACATCGGCTTGTATGTGCAAGCATACAAGCGAATGCACATACAACTAGTGGACCCCATTTCTGATGTTGACCGTCGCTGACTTGTTTGCATGCTATACCATGTACATTCAATTGTATATCAATCCTTGTATATGCAAACACATCCGTACCTTCCCTTTGTATACTGAATATACAAACTCGTTTGTATATATCTGCGGGCTCTACCACATGTATCTCGGCTGCACTGTAGCAAATGTATATTGGCCCCTTTGTATGTTGCTCGATATACAAGACCATTTGTACATCACACTGTAGCGAAAGCATGTCTTCCACCCTTGTATATTTTGCAATGTATAATCCTGTTGTATGTCAAAACATACAAACCCGATATACAATCGAACCCGACATACAAACACAAAATATTCCCAAGAATCTATGAAAGATTCCCCCTTGTATATGCAAACTCAATATACATTTAGAAATGCATATAACTCCTTTTTTCACTATTCTTGAAAGCCGACTAAGACTTTTGACCCGCCAATGCACACTTGACTTGCATGTATATACAAACACCCTTGTATATAGAAAGATACATACAATTAAAACCTTTTTCTGCACTTCTCAACTGCAAAGGCCAAAAGACTTGGAAATTTTGGGAATTTGGAAAGGTGTCTGCAAAATAAACTACCTGAAATCAGACTATCCACACAGGCACCACCACCTCTACCTCTCAATCTCTCTCTCTATGTTTCTATACATGTCTCTCACTCACTATCTCCCTATCTCCCTATCTCTCCCCTCTGTCTCCTCTATCTCTCCCAATCTCTATCAGTCCCCTCTCTCTATCTCTCTCTAAACCCTAAACCCCAAACCCTTAAAACCTAACCCCTAACCCCTAACCCCTAAACCCCAAACCTAAGCAACCCTAAACCCCTAAACCCTAAACCCTAAACTTGAGCAACACTAAACACATAAACCCTAAATAATGCCTCTAAATCCTAACCCCTAACCCTAAGCAACCCTAAACCTCTTTCTCTCTCTCTCAAAACCACTAAAACCTAAATAATGCCCCTAAACCCTAACTTGTAACCCCTAAACCCTAAACTTAAGCAACCCTAAATCTCTATCTCCAAGTATCTCTCTCTTATCTCCCTCTCTCTATCATCCCTCTACCTCTCAATCTCTCTCCCTATCTCTCTGGACATCTCACTCACTCTCTATTTCCCTATCTCTCCCTCTGTCTCCTCTATCTCTCCCAATCTATCTCCTCTCTCTCTACCTATCTATCTCTCCCTATCTCTTGCCTCTCTCTCCCCCTATCATTCCTCTATCTCCCTATCTCTCTAGACATCTAGCTCACTCTCTATCTCCCTATCTCTCCCAATCTCTATCAGTCCCCTCTCTCTATCTCTCTCTAAACCCTAAGACCTAAACCCTAAATCCTAAACTTGACCAACACTAAACACATAAACCCTAAATAATGCCCCTAAACCCTGACCCCTAACCCTGAGCAACCCTAAACCTCTCTCTCTCTCTCTCCATTTCCATGCACGTACCCATTAGGTAGGCTATTTTGCATATGGTGGTCATATCCTTTAGGTCTACTCACCTCCAAACTTCACAAATAGATATAGAGCATAATTCTAAGCATCTTTCATAAAGACCACTTCTCTACGTAGGTGCAACTAATACCACGTTTTCATTGTTTTCCACATTTAATACTTATTCTTTTCCATTTTCCAAGTCCTACATGTGTCCAATTTGTATTGTTTGTCAAGTTTTTAGTCTAATTGTTAGTCCTAGCTCTCATGGTTATTAAAATGTTAATATATTTAGATTTATCCTTAGGTAACATTAATTTACACATTGTTGCACAAACAACCACACCAAAAATAACCTTACCTAATTAAGGTTAACCTTTACGGTTCTTTCATTTGGTGAGCCCAACAGATCCAACTAGTTCAATCTTCTTATAGTCCATTCTTATCCTTCCAAAAGAGTTCATGCCATGTTAACTTTGCATTATGTCCTCACTTTCCTCTTTCTAGTTGTAGTACTCTTTTTTTTTAATCCTATCCCCATATCATGCTATTGTTGTTGACTTTTCTTTCCATCTTGATCATCATAGTCCTAGTTATCCTATTTTGAGCCTACCATTTATCCTTAGCCATGTCTTGTACTTCTTCTATTCATGTCAATTTTAATGACCTCCAAATTTTCCATAAATTCTTCTCCACCAAACCCTAGACCCTCACCCAAATCCTTACTTTCCTAAGAAAAGCCCTTCCCCAAATATCATTTGATCATGTGGCTCCTTCCACCACTAGACAGGTGCCCCTACTTTCCATTATTCATCTAATATAATCCCAATGTCATAGCTCACATTCCCACACCTACATTCATAGACTCCATTCCCCCTATCAACACCATCATTGATAATCATTTTAAGGACTCTCCCTTGAATAATAATTAAACCATGGATTATCCCATATCCCATCTTACACTTTCCTCACCTTTGAACCCTTAGAAGATGACATTTAGCTATCCCCACCATTACCAATCACACTTTCTAGCAATCCCACATAAGACACCTTACCCAGATCACTTCACCTAGGTCATCACCAATTAAATCACCTCATTAATCCATTCAACCATATACCCATACCGCCTCTTTCTCACTCCACAACCTGTATTAATGCACAATTCACCCCATGACATGCTGCAATTACCATAATGCCAATTCACTCTACCATCATTCTTCATATTATCTTATGAATCGCCATCCTTTCTTCCCATTCCTTGAGACATCATACCATGACACACATACCTTCCTCCATTACATCCTACCTAACCCTTTCCCAACATTGATAGCCCACTACCCATGCCACCTCCTTTTCATAACATATTTGACCATAACATTGCCATAACAATCATCACTCACCCCGACACCATCTCTCCACCATGTGACATTTATGTAACACATGTATTCCCAATTATAATTATATCTACACAAAACTCAAGGTGTTGTAAGTGCAATTAGAAGATCTTAACCCTCCTCTCCTGTTGATAACTGAGAGGGGGGGGTGAATCAGTTATCCTAATTATTTCCTCTTTTGAACTTTCTTATTAATCAATGCAGCATTGAATCAAACAAACAAACATTACCATGAAATGAAAAACACATGACACAGTTTTTGACGTGGAAACCCTGTTAAGGGAGAAAACCACGGGGTGATTAACCCAAAGATTATTCTCTGTTAGAAGAATAAGGAATTACAAAATGGCACTTGCCAATTAGGGCTCACTGCCCGAGCACACTGCTCACAAAGAGGCCCACTGCCTACAAGGAGACACACTGTCTACAAAGTGATAAGAATCACAGTCTTGAACTGATTGGAAGCATCTATATATGCTGGAGTTCAGTTCCGGTTAGGCTCAGTACACTGATCTGCTGCACTTCACCTTTCCTCTGTTCTTTATTCTGCTATCCTTTCACATACCGGATCTTTCTTACTACTTCTGCTCTGTTCTGCACTTATTCGCATACACCATACCACAATTACACCCTTCACAACTAAATCCATCCTCTATATATATCCACACAGGTAATTTCATCACCTTTCTAGTTGGCATCCGGAACAGTCTAGTTTCTTACAAACTCTGTTCTGTCGGCTGAATCCTTGCTCACCAAGCAATGCGGATCAAGCATATACTTGTAGATATCATTAATCATGTCGGCCAAACATGATTCATGCCTTCACAACCTTTACCATCAACAGTAACACATCCGGAAAATAGTCTGATACTCTGTCAGTCAGTTCTTCCTCTGTTCTCACTGTCTCTCAGGAATCCGGTACTCAACTATTCATATCTTTTTCTTTGTTCATCACCGGAGGCTAAATCCTTGGAATATACTACTCAAGGTAGTCCTCTTGACTTCCCCAAATCCGCACTGCACCAAGACACTTTCTCTGAGAGATCCGGACCAATCTGTCGGACCTTGCCACATGCTCTGTTCTTGTTCACCGGACCACAACAATCTTCATTCTTACTTCCAGTAGAGACACACCATAACTTGCGGATATGTGGGATGACCTTTGTTGCCATCAATGACAACAACCATGAATCCATATAGTGTCTCTTGCCAACAATCTCCCCCTTTGGCATTGATGGCAACACTTAGTGAAAAATGACTAAGTGTTTATACTATGCTCCCCCTTGGCTGATGCTCTATATACAATTTCCGGAACTCCCCCTTAGTTGGATTCCTCATTTTTCACTGCTCCTCACTCCCCCTTTGACATCAATGGCAAAGGGTAGGGTCCGCACACCAAAATTTTCAAAAATTTTCTATACATAGCCGCATATTTGCATACTCACATATACTGAAGAATGTCTGCAAAAGATGTCTTCAGTTGGATCAGTTCTGTAGCCCAACTTTGCTTCATTCTATCCAAAATTGAAATGTGACCACTCAACAAAAATGCAAATGCATCTGCCCTTTTTAGATCTTTTGGATCACTTGTCTGGGCTGTGATTTGAGCTTCTGCTATGGCCTCATGCATGGCCTCTAGCTTAGGGACAATTAACCCCCTGAGCTCACTCAACCTGCTTATTCTATTTTTCCTTTCCTTCTCCAATTTCTTGATTTCACTCAAGACTGCAATAGTCTGACATTCTTGATTTGTTATAGAGGAAGAAAGAGGATCAAAACTTTGAGACAAGCTTAGTAGTGTGTCCTCTTGCGCTTTTATTTTCTTCTCAATGTCCACTGTTACCTTGGACCAGGAGATACAAAATTTGTATATTTCACCGCCATCCTTAAGAGCATTTTCTAAGCTCTTTATCCCAATGTTCATGTTTCTCCTATCATTAATGATCAAACCCTGAACCTCGGAGAACCTTTTATCCAAAAACTCCTTCCGGACCTTTTCTTCAGCTGATTTTTCTAAAGATTCAAAATGTGTATTAACACTGCTGACTAAGGTTTTGAGATTACCGGAAGAGGAGGCTGCCGGATCTATCTGGACCGATGGCATAATCTTCTCAAGCACTCCGGAAGCAGCCTCTATCAACTCACAGTCTTCCATATGAGACTTTAGGAGCTTTTCATTTGCCTTAGCATTTGCAAATGAGGCTATCTTCATTGTCTGCACCGGAGAGAGGGAATCAAAGTTGAATGGGCCTTGTAGTAGCTCCGGTTCATCGATCTCTATTGTTTCTTTGGTCAAAAATTGTTGAATAGTTTGTGCAGTGTCTCTTGCCAGAGACAGATGTTTCTTTTCTTCTGCAGTCTTGGAACTGTCCTTTGGGATTTTCTCTCCTTCCACATTCTTACCACTATCAGTCATGGTCTTCTCTGATGGAGTCTTCTCTTTCTCTGCACCCTTGGTACTGTCAACCTCTTTATCTTTCACCACTGCTTCCTTCTCCTGTAATTTCTCTTCTTCTTTGGATCCAGAGACTGTAGGGGAAACCGGAGGAGAGATGCTAGCCTGTTCATAGGCCACTTCTTCTGGAGCAGAGGGTTCCAAGTCCACAGTTGTTTCTGCACCTAAGTCCTCTACAACAGGAAGATTGAACCTTTTGAAGGCCTTCCGGAGGATCTCTTCTGTCTCTTTGGCCACCTTGTCAGTCTCACCAAGCATGAGTTGATTCATCCTGGCTTTACTTCTGAACTCATCTTTGCAGTCTTTGAATATTATGTTCATTGTCTTGGGATCAATTTGAGGATATAGCTGAATAGCTATCTGCTCCCGGATCTCAAGATCTTTTGCCTGAGCATTATTCTTTCTTAATTCTAATTCCTTTTCTAGGCTTTTAGGGATTTCAGAGATAATCTCAATAAAAGCTTTATTGTAGATGTTCAAGTACCTTATTATAGCTTCTTGCAGGATCTTTTGATCTGCCTCGTTGTAGTCATCATAAAATTCAGCCACCGGTTGAAGATTCCCATCCACAGTGACTGATTTGACTACACTGTCTAGGGATAGAGTGGGCTTTTCAGCAAATTCTTCTGCCATTTCTTCCTTGTCTTGGCCTGTGGAGGGTTTCCCGGATCCTTTCTTCTTCTGCTTCTTTATTTCTTTTACTCCCTCATCTGACTCAGTTTCCTCTTCATCCTTTTGGCTTTCATAAGCCCTTGTGGCTTTTGTCTTAGATCTTTTACCGGATGCCTGGACTTCCAGTTTTGAACTTTTGGTTGTGGGAGGTGCAGATCTTTTTGATGATCTGGTCCGGGTGGAAGTTTCAACTGGAACACTTTATTTACTTTTCTTTTTTGCCTCTTTCTTTTCTTCCTCAGATTTTCTTCTCTTTTCCCGGCTGGCATCAAGTGCCTCTTTTGAGATGCCTAGGCCTTGAGCAATGTGCTCTACTTCTTTTCTCACCTTCCTCTTTATCTCAGGTTCCCTGAGTTCTACATGGATCTTTACACTCAGCTCCTCAAAGGTTCCAAACCTTTCTGCCTTTGGATCTTTGGGCTGACTTAGCATGTGTTGAACATGCAGCTCCACTATCTGTTCATCCACTTCATACCCCATGGGCATGATCCAGACAGTCCTTGGCTCCATTGCCTCCATTAGGCACTGATTAGTGTCCACCATAAAGCACACTGAGTCTTTGTATTTTTCAACAAGAGACTGGGGAATTCTTTCTCTTGCTTGCATCATGCTTTGGAAGTTTTTGAAGTATCCCCATAGGGCTGTATTTCTTGCTTTGGCATCCCCAAGCCCATGTAGATAGTCTCTTATTTGGACTGCAACAGGTTTGTCATTCTACCATGCCCATCCACTTGATCCGGGCAGCTCATTCATGAAGTAGAAGAATAGACATAATATAAGAGTACCATACTTAAAGGAATTCTTCTTGTCCTTCTTGATTTTCTGTATATTTTCCATTAATTGGCTTAAGAGAAGTTCGCAGAGATCATATTCTGCATTCTTCCTTAGCATTTCATAGGCAGTATATACTGCAGTTCCGGATATAGAATTCTCCCTACTGGAGTGATAGATCTTGTATCCTATTATCATGGACGCATACTTGATATCCGGATCAGAAATATCTTCAATGGTCATTGCCCTCTTATCAAATTTTGATCCGGTGGCCTTAGTTACAATGTTATTTTTGACAGATTTGAGGATAGGTATCCCTCCGGAAGAGTATAGACCAGTTACTGCTCTAATTGTCTCTTTTGTGATCTTGCAGGGTCTATCCAGCCATAGGAAGTTGTCATGCATCCTGCTCAGTACATACCGGACCCATTCATCTTCTTCAAAGCAGGGGAAATGAATGAATTGATCAAATTGTTTCTTCTGGATACCCTTATACTCTGGTTTAAGCTCAAAAGCATTGTCTATCAGTTGTTTGTGATAGAGATCTCTCAATTTGAATTCCCCAAATTCCTCAATGCTTGCATGTATGTAAACCCTAATGTCTTCTGTGTGTAAAACTCCGTGAGGAACACTGGAAAATGCTCCTAAGGGATCTACTTCCAATGACTTGTATGGATGTTTCTTAAATTCAGGTCGGGGCCTATCTGAGATTTTTACTATATTTGGAGTAGCCATTTCTTCAAAAGATTTGTAGCAAGATATCAAAAGTGGAAAATACCTTTTGCGTCTTCGGTTGCACGGAGTAGCTGGATTGATTTCTGTATGTAATGACTTCGGCAGGAGATCTTCGGTGTGCTTGATGAGTCTTGTTGCAGAGCTCCACTTTTCGCTTCTTCTTGAGTGCATAATGAGCAAATGATTTATGAGAAATCCCTTATATCATTTCACAAACCCTAATATCTGTTTGTAATAAATGCTTCACCTATATTATTCCGGTTTGCCTTGTTCGGATAGCTTGGAGTATCCCGGATTAGTCCTGATCTATGAACATCATGCGGATCTTTCAATCATGGATAAATCGAGATGACACATTACAAGAACATCCCAAACATTCTGTCCAGTCCGCAGAGTAAAATAATGTACTTCCGGATCTCTCTGGACCCTTTTGTAGTCCTCTGTCATTCCAGAGCATCTCCCAGAACAGGTCTTTACTTGATCGATCACAACTTCTTTATATCTTCATGCGGACCTCTGAAATCTTGTCTGGATCATCTCAGGACTGGTATCTTCAAACCCTTTACTCCGCATCTTGTGTCACATCCAGCACCACTTGATTGGCTGGGGGAACAAGATTTTCTTTGAGTCTCCCCCTGAGCCAGAGCTCACTTTTTAATTTTTGGAAGAAATATCAGCACCAGAGTCTGGTGCGGATCCAACCTCTACATTCTCTGAACTTTTCTTCACCCAAATCTTGTTCATCTGATTCCTAACTTCATCCACATTCATCTTTTGTTTACCTTTGTCTTGATTCTGATTGTATACCGGACCTCTTTTGTCCTGATTCTTGCTTCTGCAGACTTTTGCACTATGACCGGACCTATTACAGATTTGGCAAATAACATTTCTTTGCATATTTGACTGATAACCTCTTGATCTGCATTGATTAGCCATATGACCTACTCTATTGCATGTAAAACATCTACCATTGAATGATTTGTTTACTTGCATATTTCTGCATTCATGAGACTTGTGTCCATACCTTTTGCAGTTAAAGCACTGTCCGGAGAAGGATGGACTAGTTTGATTCATCCTTTTTCTGCACTGATTAGCTTTGTGACCAAAGTGATTGCAGCTGTGGCAGTATCCATTGAAAGATGGATATCTTTGAGCATTGGGCTGTCTTACCGGAGGTCTTCTAGGCCTATTCCTTGGATTTTCTGATCCAAAATTCTTTTGACCGGATCCGGAGCTTTCTCCTTTCTCATATCCCAAACCATACTTGTCATCTGTCCTCTTTTGACTTCCAAGAAGTACTTCAAGTTGGGCAGAACTTATCTTGATTTTTTCTTTATATTCATTTGCTGTTTGAAGATCTCTTTTGAGAGAGACAATTTGATCCTCAAGTTTTTCTTCATTATCTTTGGCATCTTCAAGATCAGATTCAAGATGTCTAATAATCCTGTCCATCTGGTGGCATTCTTTTGATTTCTCTTTAAGAGATTGTCTTAGATTGTCTTCAGCTTTTCTTTTTTCTTCAATCTCTTGAGTAAACTTTATAGTTCCTGATTCCATTTCATGTCTTAACATAATGACTTCCTTTGATAACTTTTCACATAACTTGGTTTTCTCAGTCAATTCTTCATCTGTATTGCTTTCTTCACTTTGTCTTGCCAATTGTTGGAGCAGCTCCTTTCTCTTTTTCATAGAGAGACTTAATTTGTTCTTTAATTCTCTCATGAATTCATCAGCCTGTTTGAGTCTTTCCTTTAATTCATTGACTTCAGAATTTGACTGTTCAAGATCCTCAAGGGCAGTCTTGAGTTGCTCCCTTAAACCATATGCATCCATTTGAACTCCCAGATCTTCCTCAAGCTGTTAGGCTCTATTAGGAGGAACCTCGCTCTGATACCAATTGTTGATAACTGAGAGGGGGGGGTGAATCAGTTATCCTAATTATTTCCTCTTTTGAACTTTCTTATTAATCAATGCAGCATTGAATCAAACAAACAAACATTACCATGAAATGAAAAACACATGACACAGTTTTTGACGTGGAAACCCTGTTAAGGGAGAAAACCACGGGGTGATTAACCCAAAGATTATTCTCTATTAGAAGAATAAGGAATTACAAAATGGCACTTGCCAATTAGGGCTCACTGCCCGAGCACACTGCTCACAAAGAGGCCCACTGCCTACAAGGAGACACACTGTCTACAAAGTGATAAGAATCATAGTCTTGAACTGAATGGAAGCATCTATATATGCTGGAGTTCAGTTCCGGTTAGGCTCAGTACACTGATCTGCTGCACTTCATCTTTCCTCTGTTCTTTATTCTGCTATCCTTTCACATACCGGATCTTTCTTACTACTTCTGCTCTGTTCTGCACTTATTCGCATACACCATACCACAATTACACCCTTCACAACTAAATCCATCCTCTATATATATCCGCACAGGTAATTTCATCACCTTTCTAGTCGGCATCCGGAACAGTCTAGTTTCTTACAAACTCTGTTCTGTCGGCTGAATCCTTGCTCACGAAGCAATACGGATCAAGCATATACTTGTAGATATCATTAATCATGTCGGCCAAACATGATTCATGCCTGCACAACCTTTACCATCAACAGTAACACATCCGGAAAATAGTCTGATACTCTGTCAGTCAGTTCTTCCTCTGTTCTCACTGTCTCTCAGGAATCCGGTACTCAACTATTCATATCTTTTTCTTTGTTCATCACCGGAGGCTAAATCCTTGGAATATACTACTCAAGGTAGTCCTCTTGACTTCCCCAAATCCGCACTGCACCAAGACACTTTCTCTGAGAGATCCAGACCAATCTGTCGGACCTTGCCACATGCTCTGTTCTTGTTCACCGGACCACAACAATCTTCATTCTTACTTCCGGTAGAGACACACCATAACTTGCAGATATGTGGGATGACCTTTGTTGCCATCAATGACAACAACCATGAATCCATATAGTGTCTCTTGCCAACATCTCCTTCCTCATCAATAGGATGGATTAAATCACCACTATCAATTGACATCACCTTACAACCATCTCCTCATAAAATGGTCTTGCTTAAATTTGATAATATAATGTCCAAGGTGATCTCATTGCACATATGAGACAGTTCTTTGTCCAAGCCACAATTGTCACCATTGACATGATTATGTCCTTTCTAAGAATATTCCCTCCACATTGATATGATATGCCCTTGTATGGTTTGACACATTACTACTTAGTTCTATGAATTCAATTTAGATCTCATGCATAGCTTTACCAACCACTACCAATTCAACATCAAGCCTAAGGTTTTCTTAGTGCATCTCACACATTGCAAACAAGACTCACTAGGGATTACTAGAGAGAGAGAGAGGTTCAAATTTTAAAGAGATGCAGCTTTGTCGATTGATTGAAAAGATGTTAACCATGTAACAATAGAAATTTGCAAGTTGAATTGTAAGTTCTAAGAAAAAAACAATGAAAAGAATTAAAAAATATATATTTTTTATAGTTCCACAAAATGATATCCATTTTGGAACGGATATCCATTCCAAACGAATATCCGTTTTGGTTTGGTATCCAAACCAAAATAGATATTTTAAACATACCTAGATGAAAGTCAAAGTTGGCCAATTCGCAAATTTGGCTAAGTAAAGACGCAATTTTTTTCCCATTGCAATTGTTTGGCCTACAAGGATCCTGTACATACCCTAGCATCTGTTCCTTGATGCCCGACTGATAGATCTCTTCATGAGCTTTCCAACACATTAAATGGTTTGTCAAACGGCCTCTCAGATCAAAAGTTATGGCCTTTGGAAGTTTAGTCTCTCATATTGGAAAATGCAAAAATGTGTTGGACACAGAAAAGAGATATAAGGGGGAGTTACATGTGTTGGTGTGTGTTTTGACACATCATAGGACATATTTGATTGGAGATCATTTGGGCGCCGCCTTTTTTGGGTGGTTTGATCTCATGGTTTTGTAATTATCGTTTGATAGTCTCATGTATTGTATCTCCTATATATTAGGTGCTTGAGATAGAGGTTGTGTGTGAGAGTCTTATAGATGTTGAGTTACCTCTAGATCTCTAGTTGGTGATACTTCTGTGAAAGCTTGTTATGCAAGTATATTGTAATCTTGATGATTTCTAAATCATATATTGAGTGGCTTTTGGAGTGTGGGGTTTTTCTCCCGAAAGGGTTTCCCCACATAATTATTGTCTTATGATATGATTGTTATTTATGCTTATTTTTACAATTGTTGTAAATATTTGAAAAGTTTTGAATATCACTCCTCTTAAGATTAGTGTAGGAAGTTGTTTTGCTACCTTTAGCTTCCTTGCACAACAACCACTTATGCAAGTGTAAGAAGGGAGTTCTCATTTGTGTGTTTTGTATACATTTGTTTTAGTTGAATTCCTTCATTTTCCTAATCTTGAGTGTTAGTATTTGATTGTGATTGGGTGATTTAACTATTTTAGGTTACCTAGGGTCACTTTCTCTTACACACATTTTTGGCATGCCTAGTGGGACCCACGTCCCTATCTACTAATCCATTTTTTGTGTTTTTGATGTGTAGGGTTACAGTTCAATGGTTCCATTCTCGATTTGGTGGTTTCATCTTGTGGTTTGGTGATTTCATTTGGCACATATAAAACATGTTCTTAACACTTTTTACCACTTTTGGCATTCTATTTTTGGACAGGTGATCATTTTTGTAGGGTGTTATGCTGTTGAAATTTTCTTAACCTTTCTGATTGTACATGTCTAATGATTTTTTCTTGTAGGATCAGGTATCTTAGTGATCTTCACATCGTTTAGCGATACCATTCTAGTTTTGGTGGTTACATCTTGCTTTTTTGATGACTCTATAGGGTAATAGTGGTGTTGGGACTGAAATTCCCTAGCTACTTTTTGGCAAATATTAAGTCTCAATCATCCAAAGATTTTAGTATGTGAGCATGTATGGAAAGATCCACAGTTGTTTTCAAGTAGAGATTAACAATTGAGTTGATAGAAATATTTGGATTTGATCTATTTTGATTCCTAAAGACTTAATATAACATGGTTGAAGTGCTCATTAAAGATGAACCATAAACACATGACACCGATAGCCCTTCGTCGGACAGACAAAGTTCCAGTCATAGAGATTGGTGTAAGCTGATTTGATCGAGGTGTGCTTCATAAGTCTCTCCGATTATATAGGTCACACCGATAGTAGAAGTCATAAGGGATTTCAGACAAGGACAAAGATAGCGTATTAGTGGGATCATTGCTATTGGCAAAAGATTGTTTAAACTAACCGATCTTACATCTCTCACCAACAAAGTTCTAAGAGATATTCAAAGGGAAGTAAGTATCGGCGTGAGACTAACATTCGGTGAGAAAATATTAAGAATCACCAATGACTTTTCATCAGAAAGAAATTGCACGGTCATATTGAATGAGTAGACATCGGCGTAAGGGAGGTATATCGGAGAATACTCTGAAGATCACCCCGACGGTATAAGCTATATTGATCGACGAAGTGTTAAAAAGCCTCACCAAGCGTACAAAGAACCATTGGTGAGAGAGATCAATCAGAACGAAGCTTGCAAGTCTCACTGACATGGTAGTCACAGGGATGTCAAGGACATGCTGTAAGGGTTTCTACGATGAAAAGAAAAAAGATGTATCGACGAAACAATCATCATCGGGTAATGTATAAAAAGTTGTCCCGATGGCACATTTTATTCCGATGGCAGCAATGACTGTGCTCATCAACAAGATCTTTGCCAATAGTCATGTCGGAGAAACAACTACTATCGGGTCACGTCAAATATGTTATCCCGACGCTATATATTATCCCGACGATAACAAACGTTATGTCCATTGGCAAGATTCTCACCGATGATTATATCGGTGACACTCAAATAGATTGGGGAGGAATGTTATTCTTATAGCAATGTAGGAGGTCTTGCCAATACAAAATACAGAAGCCCTAAAACGACATTAAATCTTAATGGTTAAGATATTATTCTGACATTTGAAATATGGACTTTTTGCAGGATATACACAGCAGGGATCAAGTTATTAAACACCCACGAAAGAATCTTGAGGAATTGATAAATTATCGATGAGGGAAGTAATCATCTGAGTAAATACATATGTTTAAATAAATTTGTTTTAATCATTTGACCAGAGATTAATTTGTGTTTTATCTGGTCTTTTTAGGAATAATAAACCCTCAAAGGATATTAAGCAGAACTACAGTTAAAGATCCTTGTTTGATCCTAAAATGGTTATCCATTTGATGATCAATGGCAAGTATTAAATTTTTTGAATCAGTTTTATTAGAACAAATACTATTGTTCGGTTATCAACCATCACAACTATTGTAATTGGTCTGAGGCTTGTGTGCAGCTCTTTATAAGAGATGACCAAGACCAGAATTGGATAGATAGAAAGGGATAGAATAGAGGAGTAAGAAGATTACAGAATAGAATAGGGGATACTATAGATTAGATTTGAACAACAATGCTAGTTCACTTTTAATATATTTTATTTCTGGTAGACCATGTGCAAGCATTCTCTGATGAAGTCAAGTCTGTGAACATGAAGCAGTAATTGCAGATTTCAGTATCAACTATTTGTTTAATTTATTCAATTATATGACTGTCTCCTTTCAAAGTTTTCTCTGTTATTCAATTTCAGTTATCAAGTATATCTTCAAGTTGTCTATACACATTTGTTGTTATAGTGTGATAAGATTAATTGGTTTCTGCTTTCAGAATTAAATCCTTTAAATCTATCATAGTAACTGTGAAGGCATTGTCATGGATCTATAAGAAGAGTCATATAGTTAGGGTTTGTATTATGTCTCCAGTTTTTTGATAAATCTATTACAATTGCAATATCATTCTGATAGGTTCCTTCAAAGAGGGATTAAATCCTTTTAGATGAATGTAGGTAATTTGATTTTGTCAATTGGATATAGATAAGTATGGAATACTAACTACTTCCTTGTAGGGTGGTACAAGTTACATACCTATTCTTTCATGCTAGATAGTTCGAGTTTTTACCAAATAAACAGTCATTTATTTCATGATCATACTGACTCTATATTAAATAAGGTACTGGTCTAATGTTTTCATTATCACTTATACAAATTCACTTCAGATTTACTTAATTAGATTGCATTATTGTTTTAGCATTACAATTTAGACTCTTTAGAATTAACTTGTTGTCTTTTCATTTGTTTTATAATTTATGCCATTATCAATAGTTAGATTAATTTTGATCAAAGTAGTGATCATCTCTTTATATGCTTCATTAATTAGAGGTTTGCCCACCTAGGTCCGGCAGAGCTTGAAGTGAAGGGGGTTTAGCCATATCTACCCTGTGTCAGTTAGCCAAAAATGTCAAGAGAGCCTGGCAACCTCTTAGGGTTAACAACCTATGTTTTTGAGACCTAACAAGTGGTAAATCAGTGTATGTCTTTAAAACACATTTTCATCATTTTTCATTAACATTAACTCTTAGTTTTCTATAAAAAATCAATCTTACACGGGGAGATGTTGTCTAAATCACCGCTTGCACTTGGTATCATGGTAAAAATCATATTAATCTAATATTGATTAATTGAAAACTATTTTCTGTGCAAGACCTGTAGTTCGACAGTTCCATTCTTAGTTTAATGGTTCTATCCTGTGTTTTGGCAACTTCATGTAGGTATAAAATTTTTTGTTTTATCTTTGTTTTGACATATCCATCTACAAAATAATGGTTGCATCTCACATTTCATAAATTGTGTTCTATTTCTAGTTTTCATAGTTTTGGTTAATTCTTGCTTAGGGCTAACTTGCTAACCTACATTTTTTGGTTGTTGTGCTTATTCTAGCATCTATGTTGTAGCCTTTTATCCATAAATCAAAGACTAAAGAAAAAACCAAACTACTAACATATCATTTTCGTCGCACCTCTTTCCAAAGAAATCTGTCACTAGTTTTAGTTGCACTAAATTAATGTAGTGGGTAATTAATCTTGTTTTCTTTGTCTTGGTATTGTGCAAGAACATATGCTCTCCCCTCACAGCTTTGGGTGATCTTGGGGATCAAAAGTTCTTCACTTTCCCCTTTATTTTTGTTTAAATCCTAGGAGTGTTAGTGTAGACACCTAAAATTGACTTGCTTTTGCAAACCAATTTATCCCTCCTATTAATGGAATAAATTCATTTTATCCCTAACCATCTGTCTATCCGTTGTGATCAATTAATTCACTTAATTTATCACTAGACCTTACAACTATGTCCCCATTGATTAAATAAATATTCCCAATATTTATTTAGTCAATTTTGTCCATTTCCCTAATCCTTGTTAATAGATAAATCATTCTTATCTAATTAACCTATCCTACTGATCAATCTACCCTAGCCTACCTATCCCCTAGACCTAGGTTAATTAAGCTAAACACTTAGTCAACCTTGCTTAGCCCATCCTTCCACACACCTTTGAATAAAAATTAATCTTTTATTCAAATGGTCAAATCTCCCTTACCCCTCATTTATCACCCTCTTACACATGTAAGAGTACATCTTCACATCCCCACATAAAGGTGAACTTTTAATTCACACTCCCCCATGAGTTGAATTAAAAATTCACTTGTCATGTCCCCTCTTCCCAAAAATGAATCTTTAATTCATTTTAATCCTCCACACCTTTCCCCATGTGAATTTAAAATTCACTTTTAATGAGAGCCCTCCAATCCCATTGACCAAGCTTCAACCTTTGATCTCCCTCATCCACTCCCCTTGTGACACTTGTCACAAGGCTATCTATGGCTTCAATCTGAACCCTAACTCTCATTGATTCCTAGCCCTTGATCTCATCTTTTAATCCTCACCCTCCATCCTCATTTCCAAAACTCTATAAATGAGACCCTTCTCTAAGCCATTTAGGAGAGACTTCTTCATGCATCAAACCTCTGCCAAAATCACTCCACAATCTCCTCATCATGTCATCATAATGCCAAAATTATCCCTCATCCCCATCTCAATCTCCATCCAAGTCTAAATCCTTCATCTACATTGTGTTGAGCATTTGAGCAAACCACATACATTCTAGTCTTGGGTAAAATCTGAGGAGCTATTGGGTGCAACTCCTTCCCTCTCTTGGATTTGTGAGTCAAAAGGAAGGTATAATCATTTGTATTTGCATTTGATTTACATTTCTAACTTCATTTTGTTCTCATAGATCACATTGGCACGCCCGACCTTGAATCTAATCGTCAGTTTGTCAAGGTTTTGTTGTCAAAATCTTTATTTTCTAACTCTCATTTTGGCAAGTTTTGCAAAATTTGGAGGTAAAGTGTTGTAGGTTGCATCCTGGGCAAAAACAGACTGCACTGTTGAGATCATAAGGTTGTTTCTAAGTTTTTTGACAGTAAATTTGCCTAGGTTCTGTGACGAACTTTTTTTGAAAAAAATTGAAAATTTTTAGGGTACAGTCCATACAGTACAGTCCACACCATATGGATCTGTGACCCCCCCACACTACGCTGGACATTGTTTGTTTACTATCATCGACTGGTTTTCTGTTTGAAGGGCATTTGCCTGGCAAGTTTAATGTTGTTGTTTGTAGGTTCTAGTTCAAACCGTCGCTACCTTTCTAACCTTGTCACTACTGACTCTATCGTCTTCCCACCGCCGCTCTCTGCAAACCCCTATTGCCGCCGACTCTACCTTCTTCTACCACCCGTTGCCGCCCTGTTCGCCACTCAGTCACCACCTTGGCCCGCTTAGTCACCGCCCCGTCGCCATTGCCCAAAGCCCACTAAACTCTCACCCGCCAACCTCCGCCTACTCTCTGCCTTTAACCCGCCACCCAGTCGACACCCCTGGTGGCGCCAACCCGCACTGTCGCCTCTCGCGAGTTCATCCACCACATTCTCTACATCGCCCCCGAAATCCCAACTCCTGCGTAACGTAAACCCTAACCTCCTAAACCCTCCACTTGCATCTGAGTTGCCGCCATACCTCCTACCGTCGCTACCCTCAAAGCTTCAATCACTGATCTTCCAAAAGATTTGGTCACCACCGTCACACAGCTCGGTCGCCGCCTACAACCTCCACAGTCCCTCAAAACTTAGCGCCACCGCGAGCTTGAGTTTTATGTGCCCCTTGACCACAACTGGTAGACGTTAGGTTCTAGACACCCTTTGACTGCGGCTTCCAGTCATTTGAGTGACCGCGGGGGAAGGATCTTAGCCCCTCGTGTTACTTTCTTTTTATTTTTTATTTTTTCTTTGATTCTGCCCCTGGTCATATTGGCGACCAAGGGCTCGGCTAAAAAATTTATTTTCAAACCCTAACCACTACAGTAACCACCAGCTCTAAACTGCCTAATGTGACTAGCATTTTACAAACCGCTAGCGGTTATCCCAACAGTCAAGTTAACATCTTGTGCCTCTACATGCCATAATAGGCTATTTTTTTCAAACTCACACAACTTTCACATACGGAATCAAAAATTTGCAAACAAGGACTTGCCAGAAAGATGATGAGGTGAACTTTGTAGTTGTGAGGAAATGTTTAGGTGACTGTACCGTTTTGACCACTTTTTTCGCAGTCAAAGTCAAAGATGCTTCAAAACTTCAAATGCTCATATCTATTGCAAATTTGATCATTTTTCAGCAAAATTTTGTTTCAAATTGCATAGAATTTCATCTAGAATCTGTTTATGCAATCATTTTTTCTGTATCATTTCATTTTTTTAATCATATTTTAGCAGATTCTCAATTTTCGCATAACGATCATCTCGGCGAGTCTACTTGCTTTGTTTTCAATTTTGTGACTTGCAGGTGATTATACAAGGCTGGAACAACATCAGGGTCAGCATCTACATCAATTTGGACAGTGATAATAATCAGGTACATTCATTCTATTTCTCATTTCTTCATAATCTTTTTTGCAAACACACTTCGATTTGGGCTTCTAAAACGAACATTTGTCTTCATCACATATCAAAATTTAGCTTAAAATCAACCAGTTTCTTCAATCACATCTTCAAATTGGGCTAAAAAGAACCATTGATTGACGTGTCTTTCACACATTTCAATTTTCTAAGGGTCAATTAACCAACTGTGAATGTGAATCAAGTGTGCGTGTGTATGCTCTCTCCTCGCACTACAAGGTGATCTTGGAGATCAAAAACACCTCACTTGATTCACTTTTGTTTACCCTTTTCTAGGAGGCCTGCTAGGGGATTTCATCACCCCTAGGGATGACCTCATTCGAGGCTGAATCGAAAGACACCCTCATTGAGAGTCAAAATCTTGCTACTCTTGGCTAAGCCCCAAAGAACTTTCCACCTTTGGGAAGTGAAGGTGAAGGGTGGGTTACCCACTTCTCCTGGCTGTGGGGCAGGATTTCACTTTCAATTCCTTAGTCAACCTCGTGTAAACATTGCCCAAAACCTAATTGGCCATACCTTACATCAAACTAGACATTAGGGCATGTTGATGTGTCTTCCACATGTGCATGTTTAATCATCTTCATATTCTTTAAATTTAAAATTCAAAATTGCTTATGTGTCTTGTGTGAGTGATTCATGATTGTACATGTGTGATCATTTGAGTAAACATTGCCAAATCAAGCTAAACACCAAACACATAAGACAAGTCATCCAACTCATTCTTCCAACACATTCAAATCCAATCACATTCATCCTAATCACTCATTTTTATCCACTTCATTCTTAATCACATCCAAGTCATCCTAAATCAATCCTAATCACATCCTTGTCATTCTACATCATCAAATCATCATCATTTTATCCAAATCATTATCCAATCAACATCATTATCTCCATTCTTGTCAAACCAACCTCAATCCCAATCATCCCTAAGCACATCCTAGTCACATCTCCATCCTTCATCCTCATCCTATCATCATCCTAATCATTATCCTAATCACCCCCAATCATTCTATATCAAACCCTAATCATATCCAAGTCATCACCACATCATATCAACATCGATCCCAATCAACATCCAAGTCATCCCAATCCAAAATCCAAATCAACCCAATCAAAAATCAAGACCTTAATTGATCATCCAATCAAATCAACCCAAATCAATTCTATTACTTAAGTGTCATTAGTCCACCTTAAGTATAGACAATCATCCATCCTTTGAAGAAAATCAAATCATCCTAAGGTCTTAAAATTTGATTCCCAACATCACAATCATCCATTATCCTCCATTTCATTTCATATCTCTCCCACAAAATGGATCCTTATGAAGCAATGCAACACTTACAAAGACTTAGAAAAGTCTATGAGAACATGGATCCTAATGCTAAAGGAAAAATGCAAAAATGACATTAAGGATATGCCCTTAGCACACCTCATCATTGGAGAATCCCAAACCTCATACCAACCTTCATCATATCAACCAACACCCTACACATCATCCCCATCCACATCATATCAATCTTCATTCTTTCAACCATCATATCAACAAACATCTTACACACCCACACCATCAACCTCATACCAACTTCCATCATATCAGCCTTCATCATATCAACCTTTAGCCTCATATCAATCCCCATCCCCTTACACATCCATGCTATCATACCTATCCAACCAATCAATACCTCCAACTTATCTATCCCCCAACCTTTGTCATGCTAACTTTGATCAAGTGAACACCAATCTAGCACACCTTATCTCCAAAATCCAAACCTTATATCAACAACCAAATCCACCTTACAATCCCCCATCCTCTAATCCCCATCCCATCAACCTTAACCCATCACCAAATCCACCTTACAATCCCCCTCCTCCAATCCTCCCATCACAATGTTCCTCCAACCTTATCAACCTTAATCCATCACCAAATCCACCTTACAATCCCCCTCCTCCAATCCTCCCATCACAATGTTCCTCCAACCTTATCAACCTTAATCCATAACCAAATCCACCTTATAATCCCCCTCCTCCAATACTCCCATCACAATATCCTTCCAACCTTATCAACCTTAATCCATCACCTTATGTATCTCCCAATCCACCAATCCCTATCACCCATCCACCATCTAATCTACCATCAAATCTTCCAAATCCTAACACCACGACATCCAAAGAATCCTTGTGGGATTTCCTCCAAAGAACATCACTAAGAAAAGCAATGGAATCCCCCAAATGCTCCACCTCTCCAACACCACCATCTAGTCCAACACCTATCCTTGAACCCACCCAAGAACCATCACTACCTAATCCCATCACCCACCTATCCAATCCCAATCCTAATCCCACACAAACCACCATCATTATCCATCCATTATATTGTTCTTCAACCCATACACTCATGAAAGATGCCATCCATTAGCTATTAGCAAGGAATCAAACACCCTCATGCAATCCAACATCCACCAAAGCTCTTGAACAACCCCCCATCATAACTCAAGAACCATCACTACCTAATCCCATCACCCACCTATCCAATCCCAATCCTAATCCCACACAAACCACCATCATTATCCATTCATTATATTGTTCTTCAACCCATACACTAATGAAGGATGCTATCCATTGGTTATTAGCAAGGAATCAAACACCCTCATGCAATCCAACATCCACCAAATCTCTTGAACAACCCCCTATCATAAGTCAAGAACCATCATGTAGCCATGTTCAAGAATCCATAAGTCAAGCACCTTTCACATCCATCCAAGAACCTACCATCACCATCCAAGTCACTTCCACGTCTATCCAAACACATGAGCTATGTCAAGAATCCAATCCAAATCATGTTGAAACATCAACCCCTTCTCCTAATCAAGATCTAAGCATCCCATCTAAAACCATCCCCGATCCCCTCCTATCTATTGGTCAACTTATTGATCTCACACCATGTTCTACTACCCCTTTACCATCCCCCATGAATGCTTCACCTCCATTAACCAATCCCATCCCAAATCCATCCCCTTATCCACTTGGAAAAAGTACCTTCATCCGTGGTAAACCCCTTGTAGGAGGTGAACAACTTCCATCCACTACCTATCTTTCTCCAACAAATAACAAACTCGCATCTTGTTTCCAAAGAACCAAACATCCCATTGCATATCACATGCTCCAACATATGAACTATCAAGGCAAAGGCTTAGGCCTTCACGAACAAGGCATCTTGGAGCCCATCCACACCACATTCCATCCATCCTCGCATGGCCTTGGCTATACATCCCAATGCAAACAAAATCAACATGTTGGTACCATCCACCCACCTTCCAAAATCCATTTATCCAATCCCAAACATGGTGCATCTGATCGCACTTCTAAAAAATATGCCACCATCCCTCCTCCATCATCATATCATTTGCAAAAGCATGTGACCATCCATCTTCCCCCATCAAATTTACCTCCACTACTTCCAACTCCAAATATTCCTATTCAATCCACTTTACCTCCTATCCTACCAACTCCAAACATCCATATCCTCAAATCCCCCCATTCATTTATTCAAAAATCCACTTTTAACCCCTCCACCCCAAAACCCCCTATAATTCCCAATCAAGACCAACAAAAGCACACATCTTTCAAACATGAAGCTTCCCCCAAATCCATGGGATTCAAAAGTAATAATTTGAATGCCTCAACTCATAAAGCACAAAAGCCTAAAGATGTTATCCCTTCCGATCAAAATGAAAAATCCAAAAGGCTATCAAAGCCCACACCATCACAGGAAAAAGCAAAAACAAAAATGGTGTGGGTCCCTAAGAAAAGATCAATCAAATCTAATGAGGCATCCACATCCCAATCCACCCCAAAATCCCAAACATCTCACTCCCCATCTAAAAATCCCATAATTCCTAAATCCATTTGGGTATCTAAAACCCCAAATCAACCATCCAAAAATCTTCTATCCCAATCCCCATTACTCCGAACTCCACATCCAAAGTACAAGCTTCCAAATACATCACGGTGTGTGCAACCGTTGGTCTTGGTTCCCCTCCACCACTTGACATTCCAACATACCCCCTTTTCTACATCTTTCATCCACTATCCTACATATCTTCCCCATCACATTCCTATGGTCCATGCTTTTGCATAATCCACATCATAATCTGCATAATCCACATCATAATCCACTATCCAACATCCATTCCATCTTCTCCTATCTACCAACATCTATGCAATCATCATCCAAAATGCTATCCAACATGGGACCACCTTCACCTTGCTATGGAAATAGACGCTAGAGTCCCCATTCCATCAAAAAATCAAAAAATCAAAACAAAAAAATCAAGAAATAGTAAAGAGAAAAAATCCGTCCAATGGTGAAAACCACTCCTTGTGGCGCCTTGGGCAAGTACCATGATGAAAACCCCTTGTGGGCGTCATGTGTAATCCCTTCTCCATCCATTTTGTATCCCTACACTTGGGGGCAAAACCATCTAATCATCCACATCCATAACATCCTTTTGCATATCCTATCCATGTATCCTTATCCTATCATATTCCTATCCACTACCCCTTATTTATCCTATCATTTCCCATCCATCCTATCGATTATATCTTGCTTTTACCATCTCTCACCTTAGATCTTGATAAAGACAAGGGGTAAAATATCAGCAACATGCTTTGGAGACATCTTGGCATACTCCCTTTGTAAGTATATCCTCCATCCATCTATTGCAAAGTCCATCCATTCAAACATGAACCCATCATGCAAAATACTTTAAGCATTGGGGCATATGATTCCTTGCAACCTAGCCCTTGGAGAAAATCCTTATCCCCATCTCCCATCTATCTATCGTGCATCCCTATCTCTATCTTCCAATCCATCTATCATGAATCTCCTCTCTATCACTTTCCACTGCCAAACCCCCCATCAATCTATCATGCATACCTATCCTATCCCTCATCCCTATCTTCCATCTATCTAACATGCATCCCTATCGCTTGTCCATTCATCTATCATGAATCAGCTACCCACCATCTTTCATTGCCAATCCCTCTATCCAACCCCATCACTTTCACCTCTAGACTTGGTGTTCCCTTGTCATTGGTATGTAGTGCAAAGGTTATCCAAACGAAATCCAATGCAACCATCTCATAATAAACCATTCCTTTTCCAAAAATCATGAAAATCAAAAAAATCAAAAAATCACAAAACCAAAAAAAAAAAACAATACAAAATCTAAAAATCCAAAAAAATCAAAAAATCCATAAAATCCCAAAAATATCCATCACAAAATCAACATTGTTCCATCAACATCTCATCATCTTCCAACATCCTCACAATCACCCAAATCATCCAACACATCATCTTCCAACATCATCACATCTATCCTCAATAAGCTTACACTCTATCCAAGCATTGCATCACCTATCAAAGCATCATACCTTAACAAAAATCATCAACTATCAAATTAGCATCAACCACAACTTGTCACCATCATATCTTGAGCCAATCTTACAACATCAACTAAGCATGATCCAATCATCAATCGATTCCTGCCTTAGGATATATCGTTCCTACGATAGGCAGAATCTATCCAATCATCATCCATCTTGGCAAGAGATACAATGGTTACTTGTTTGGTTCGTTGGTCTTTTTGTTTTTGATTTTTATCTTTTGTCCTATTCTAAGATCACATCAAAGCTACCTTGATCTCACTATATCATGGTGTGTGGCAAAAACATCTAGAATGGGGCATAGTCTTGCTTTTATATGCTATGCTTGTGGGTTGGTTTCATTACTCCAAGCTAGTATTCATATCTTGTGGATCGTAGGGTCGATTCTAGCATATTGATCTCCTTGTGCATCTAAGGTTCATCATACTTTTTGTGTACTAAGGACTTATGCTATGAGTCCCCATCCCTCATCTAAGACAAGGTTGTACTATCTTGGGCATGCATGAGATCATCCCTTTGTCTGTGTGTCTAGTCCATGCAAATGTTGGATAAACATCATCACCCTGGTCTTCTATACCTTGGTGAAAATATCCACTTTGCTATATCAAACCTAGGATTGCTCTAAATCATTTTCAGCACAATGATCATCCACCAATCAATCTCCCAACATTATCACACCTTCATCTCATCCCTTATCCTCCAACCACTTCTACCAATCTGTTCCATCCATTTCGAGAGCACAACCGTGTTCTCGCCACCCGCCTATCCTCTCGAGGGGGCATCACCCTTACCATTTATCCCCAAACCTTACCCTATTATTCTAAGCCAAAATCTTTTTTCTATCTAATCCAACTCTATGTTTTAACTTCTTTGAAATGATGTTACTTAGCCGCAACACCATCTCAAAGAGGGGAAAATGTAGACACCTAAAATTGACTTGCTTTTGCAAACCAATTTATCCCTCCTATTAATGGAATAAATTCATTTTATCCCTAACCATCTGTCTATCCCTTGTGATCAATTAATTCACTTAATTTATCACTAGACCTTACAACCATGCCCCCATTGATTAAATAAATATTCCCAATATTTATTTAGTCAATTTTTTCTATTTCCCTAATCCTTGTTAATAGATAAATCATTCTTATCTAATTAACCTATCCTACTGATCAATCTACCCTAGCCTACCTATCCCCTAGACCTAGGTTAATTAAGCTAAACACTTAGTCAACCTTGCTTAGCCCATCCTTCCACACACCTTTGAATAAAAATCAATCTTTTACTCAAATGGTCAAATCTCCCTTACCCCTCATTTATCACCCTCTTACACATGTAAGAGTACATCTTCACATCCCCACATAAAGGTGAATTTTTAATTCACACTCCCCCATGAGTTGAATTAAAAATTCACTTGTCATGTCCCCTCTTCCCAAAAATGAATCTTTAATTCATTTTAATCCTCCACACCTTTCCCCATGTGAATTTAAAATTTACTTTTAATGAGAGCCCTCCAATCCCATTGACCAAGCTTCAACCCTTGATCTCCCTCATCCACTCCCCTTATGACACTTGTCATAAGGCTATGGCTTCAATCCTAACCCTAACTCTCATTGATTCCTAGCCCTTGATCTCATCTTTTAATCCTCACCCTCCATCCTCATTTCCAAAACTCTATAAATGAGACCCTTCTCTAAGCCATTTAGGAGAGACTTCTTCATGTATCAAACCTCTGCCAAAATCACTCCACAATCTCCTCATCATATCATCATAATGCCAAAATTATCCCTCATCCCCATCTCAATCTCCATCCAAGTCTAAATCTTTCATCTACATTGTGTTGAGCATTTGAGCAAACCACATACATTCTAGTCTTGGGTAAAATCTGAGGAGCTATCGGGTGCAACTCCTTCCCTCTCTTGGATTTGTGAGTCAAAAGGAAGTTATAATCGTTTGTATTTGCATTTGATTTACATTTCTAACTTCATTTTGTTCTCATAGATCATAGTTAGTACACATATGCTCACTCCTTGTGCTTCATGTGAACTTAGAGATTAAAGTGCCTAAGATTCCTTCCCTTTAGGAGGCTTGTCTAGAGATTTCATCACCCTAGAGGACAACCTCAACCATGTGTTCTAGTGGGGTATACAAAGTAGGGAGAGCGAAAGCTATACCTCAGAAAGGAGCCAACATTGTGTCTGGTAGAGTCCCGAGTCCCTCGGTCCACTAAAACTCATGAGGTGAAGAGATAAGGAGAGATTCTCCTAGTTTTATGTATGTAGATGAGCCCTTAGTTTATGGATTTAGGCCTCACATACCCTTGTGGTAAATAGAGGACATCCCTAGAAGCCTTGTACAATCCTAGTTTAAGACCATCAGCCATCATTCACCTTGCAGTGCATGGGATGTGAAAATCCCCCTAAAGATACCCATCTGTACCTCTAAGTGGTTGAGATAGAGCTAACTTTGGGCAAAGCTTTGGACTCCAAAGTAAGGGGTGCATAGGTGGTACATGACCTTGAATTCCCTAGCTATTCCTCCCTTTGTAGATGGTATTAAGCAAAAGATGATGGGTCGGAGGAGATGACACACCTACCTAAATAGTATTAGGATTATTAATGTGTTTGGCATGTCTTTATGTGTTATACCAGTATATGTCATTAGCCTGAAATCCCTTAAAGTCCAAACAAATTACTTGTGTGAAATTGTTTGAAAACACCTAATCATTAATTTTGCCAAAGTTCCACTTAGTTTAGTGTATCCATCTCTGTCCTAATGTATCTGTCACCTATTTCGACAGTTACACTCTATCAAAACCAAAACACAGGAGATCAACGTCAAAAACTCAATTTAGTAGCCTTGTTTTGGTTTCAATGGCCCCATCTTGTTCAATGTTTTTGTCTAGAATGTAAAATAGTCACTCAAACTATTGTCAAACTCTAGTTTGGTGTCTCCATTTTTGTTTCAATAGTCTCGTCTTTCTTTTTGACAACTCCATCCCTATGTGTGTCAAACACTCAAAATCTATCAAGCTTCTATTTAGTGTATTTGTTTACGTTTCAGCGATCCCGTCCTATCTTTTAGCGGCCTTGTTCTCATGTGTCAATCCCATCCAGATTTTGTTAAACTTTGATTAGCAGTCCTATCTTGGTTTCAATGATTTCAGTCTGTGTTTCAGTGGTTCCACTTCTTAAGCTAAAACAACAGACATCAGACATCACCATTTATTTCTCCTACACACATCAGACATCAAACAAAACTCTCAGACCCATTACAAACATAACATGTCAACCTTCACTCTACCTATAAACATTTATCCAACTACGCTTATCCCATGTCTAGGATGAACATACACCTCATACACACTTACACATATATATCATTAAGTACTCATCTAACATCACATAATCCCATATTTACATCTTAAACTAAAAAATCAAAGACCTTAATCCTACATGACACTTTCTTGAGAACTTTGTTTGTCTCAAGATCATAATCCACTTAAGTTTTTTGTCTTGAGCCAAAGACATAGCTTAAATCCATCTTCTTTCTTATGAACTTAGCTTATACTAAGTAGGAAAATCAATGTCACACAATTTGAACATGGTCTTGATCCATAGTTTGAGGCATTTATATCCTCAAATCATAAACATCCACATTCAAACATCAATGCAACGCCCTTTGACTTGATATAACATCCAACATCCATTTAACTATTCACATCACACCAATCATTTCATGGCCCCCATCACAAGATCTCAAACCAAGAAATGGATGGATTCCCATATTAAACACAACTCTTCATGGAGCGCCCACCTCAAAATTCACATAGCTCCCTCTTCACCTCATGGATCATCGACAAGTGATGCCAAAGGGTTTTTTAACCAACCCAAAATAGGTGAAGCTTCAAATCCAACCCATCAATACTCACCTAGGTTTGTCGATTTCCTTAATGACAAGAGACTACATGATAAATTCAACTTCATTAAGGATCACAAGGATTAGTTCCTTGAACAATCGTCACTTTGATCAAGACAAATTGAAAAAAAACTCTACATATCATACCACCATCTCCCATCTTCAATAATCCATGGGCCCATGTGCTCAATCAAAGCAATCCCACTTATAACACCAAACAACAACTTGGGGGAAACCTCCAAACTACACTTCATTAGACATACCACAACCACCACTAGATGGTGTGCCACTCCATGATCCCGCATCAAAGCAATATGTGCCTAAACTTTCTAATTTTTATCAAACGAGGCCCATGGACATGTCATCCATTCCACAATTCCTTCCCCTTCTTTCCATTCAACAAAGAGAGATGACAACACAATCCATGTTACCCCCGAACACTTATCATCAATGCCCTCCACAACATCAATCTACGCCCCAACATTATTCCATGTCTCAAAATCTCATGAAAATCTATGTACCCCCAACTCATTCACAACCACCATTACATCAACAACAAACACACTCATCCAAGTATAAACCCCCACCAAACACATCATATCCCCAAAACATTAGTCAAACTTATGTGCCTCCAAATCACTCACAAAAAAATGGTACCCCTATCCTCATACCAAACATACAACCCACCTTCACAAAACACTATGCAACAACCATCCCAAGGGTATAACATGAAAAATCCCCCTCTTGCTACTCCTTTCGATCAAGAATGGAAAGAGATGAAAGGCTATTTTTAAGCATGTTATGATGGATTCTATGACAACTATAAGGGTCAAAAATAGGGGAATTTACTTTGGACGTGAGAGCCTAATTTTGGACTAGAATCTTGCCTATATCTTGGGCACTACACCTCATGGGAGGTTTGGCACATGGTTTTGGTAAACCACAAATGGTTTCTTGTTTACCAAAAGTCTATAAATTGGAGGCTTGAGGAGTAGTTTTATAGTTGAGTTTGCAGGTATTGTTCTGCTGCTGGAATTGCTCCAAGAATTAAGTGTTGGTGTACTCTTGCAAGAAAATTGCTCTGCAAGTGTATATAATCTTGGTTTGGATTTGTAATACATTGAGCAGGCTTTTGGAGTGTGGGGTTTTTCTCTCGAAAGGGTTTTCCCCATGTATATTTGTTTATTGTTGATTTTATGTTTTATGTTGTGTATCTTCTGAAGAGACCTAGTGTCTCAAATTACTGTTTGGAACCTCAATTTTTTAATCGTTGGTTTTGTTCATATCATTCACATGTTCTTAGTTCATCAGGTTGATAGAACACCATCGGCGAACACTTAACTTGTTTTATCAATGGCACGTGTTTCACCAATGGTAGTGGCCATCAGGAAGACTTCCTGTATCGGTGTAGATGGAAGTAGTATCACCGATGATCAATGTCTAGTCGATGATGTGGTCGGCGTGAGTCACTCCGATGGAAGACCATTGGAGTGAGTAGCTCTATCGGCTCGGTGGTAGTGGTTCTTACCGATGAGCCTGTCATCCCGATGATTGGTGAAAATATGTTCATTGACGCAGCGTAAAGTCTTTGGGTTGATGGCAAAGGTCACTCCAATGGAGGATGAAGGCTTGGGCATCAGTGGGACACAGAACCATCGGTGTAAGTCATGGAGTGAGCTTCGATGGTTTGTGCTATCCTGATGAGGCTTGGACTAGCATTGTCGGCAACAAAATTGCTGACGATAGTCATACAGTGAGTTCGGGTATATAAACCTAGAAGTCAACTTTGACCTGGTGAATGTGGGACTAAAAGTCTCACATAAATATGAATAGTTGCGACGGTTGGAAGGCAGTGATGTTGGGTCAGTTGAAATGAACAGTTAGGGCAGAAGTTAAAAACTATTTTTCTCTTGAAGACTGTAATATATATATAGATTTGGTGATGTCGTTTATTAATATAAGATTCAATCATATTGTTCATTTTGTAGATGTATAGTGAAAGTGAACTATGTGTATGATTTGAGAATCAATACCTAAGAAAGAAGGCTGGAGTCTTTATTGTAACCTTTTATACTTACTGTAAATAAAGATTGTCTCTCTTGTGGTGGTGGGTTTTTTACCTGAAAGGGTTTTCCCACGTACATCTGGTGTTGTTCATTGTGATCTTATATGTTTATTCTATATTTTCTAGTGTGTTCATCTTTGCATTTTGAATTAAAGTTACCTATCTGCATTCTCCCCTTTGAATTGACATTAGGGAAGCTGTATTCCATACCTTTGCTTTCCTAACAAGTGGTATCAGAGACTGGCCAGTTGTGTTATCCTTGTTGGTAGGTTGGGTTTTTTGTGTCAGTTCTGGTAGTGGGAGTTTTGTAGAGGTCTATTTTGTTAAGTAAGATGGCAAGTACATCAGGAAAACTAGACATTGAAAAGTTCAATGGCACAAACTTTGAGTTGTGGAAGCTTAAGGTTGAAGATGTGCTGGTTGACAAAGATCTTTGGGTTGCCGTCTCTGGAACTAAACCTTCAGGCATGAAGCAAGAAGATTGGGACCTGGTAGATAGGAAAGCCAGAGGACTGATAAGATTAAGTCTAGCGAATTCTGTTCTATTGAACGTCCATGAGGAGAAGATTGTAAATGCTTTGTGGAAGAAGTTGGGAGATATTTATCAGGGCAAGTCCTTGGTGAATAAACTTTTCCTCAGAAAGAAGTTGTACTCTCTGAAGATGGATGAAGGAGCATCTGTAGCAGATCATCTGAACACATTTAATACGATTGTTGCACAATTGACTTTTGTAGGTGTAAAAATAGAAGAGGAGGACTGTTGTATGCTTATGTTATGTTCCTTACCTAACTCATGGGATCATCTTGTGATGGCTATTGGAAGTACAACAACCACGTTTACAACTGAAGCAGTTGTTGCCTCGCTATTATCTGAAGAGATGCGGAGGAAATCTTCTGAGATGGCCAAAGGGGCCCTATCTGTTCGAGGTAGATCAAAGGAAAGAGACAAGAAGAAGGACAAGAAGTCTAAGTCCAAATCAGAAGGGAGATCAAAATCTCTTGGCAAAAAGTCCAAGGTGAAGTACTAGAATTGTGGGCAGAAAGGTCACATCAGAAAAGACTACAAAGAGGAAAAAAAGAAGAAGAACTTCTCTGACACTAATTCTTCTTAGAGTGATGCTGATGCCTTCATTGTTGCCTTGGCAACGCCTACATCTAAAGATGTATGGCTGGTGGATTCAAGAGCATCTTTTCATATGACATCTCACAGAGAATGGTTCACTAAGTATGAATTGTATGCTGGTGGGAAGGTGTTCCTGGCAAGTGATTCGACACTGGAAATTGTTGGCCGAGGAAGAGTCAGAATCCAGTTCCCAGATGGTAGAATAAAGGGAATGAATGGAGTACTTCATATACCAGGTCTGGCTTGAAATTTACTTTCTGTTAGTAATCTTAATGATGTTGGAGTGCAAGTTACTTTTGTGAATGGCGGCTGTAAGATGACTAGAAGTTCTATTGTTCTGGCAAAGGGTGAATGCATTGGAACTTTGTATAGGTTAGATGCTAAACCAATATGCTGTAATAATGTCTCTGTAAACTCTGAAAAAGCTACTATTGAAACACATGATGCAAACTCTATGGAAGTTAAACTTCCTGCAGAGAAAACAATGCTTTGGCATCATAGACTTGGTCACATAGGTGAAAAAGGTTTAAAAAACTTGAAAAACAAAAACCTAGTAGATGGGCTGATTAATTGTAATCTGGAATTTGATTTCTACGAGCATTGCATATATGGAAAATAGAATCGTGTTTCATTTTACTCTAGTTCTCATAAATCTTCTGGTGTTTTGGACTATGCACATTCTGATGTTTTTGGTCCAGTTGATGTTCCTTCTCTGTCTAAATCAAGATACTACGTATTGTTTATTGATGATTATTCTAGGAGGGCATTTTTATATTTTTTGAAAAATAAATCAGAAGTGTTCAGTCGGTTTAGAGAATTTAAAAATCTTGTGGAAAATCAGACTAGTAGAAAAATAAAATGTTTGAGAATGGATAATGGTGGTGAATATTGCAATGCAGATTTTGATAAATTTTGTCTTGATCATGGAATAAAAGGCATAAGACTACACCTTATACTCCACAGCAAAATGGAGTTGCTGAAAGGTTAAATCGATCATTGATGGAGAAAGCAAGAAGTATGTTGAGTTATGCTGGTCTTGAACAAAGGTTTTGGCCTGAGGCAGTTGCTACAGCTTGTTACTTGCTGAATCATTCTCCTACTTCAGCATTGGTTGATAAGACGCCTATGGAAGCATGGTCTGGAAATAAGCCCTCTCTACGACATCTTCATGTCTTTGGCTGTGAGGCATATGCTCATATTCCTGAGTAAAAAGATCTAAGCTGGATTACAAGGTAGTCAAATGTATCTTTATTGGCTATGGAGTCAGTGTTAAAGGGTACAAGCTTTGGAATCCTGAAACTGAAAAAGTAATTTACAACAGGAATGTAATTTTCAGAGAGCTAAAACCTTTGGTTATTGATCCTCAGCCAGAGAAGACAGAAGAAAAGAAAGAAAAGAGTGTTGTTAATATTCCTCTAACCCCTATAAAAGAGGAACAACAAGCACAAAGTGTAGATGATTCAGAAGTGAGTTTGAGTAGCTCTGAAGATTCAGATCCAGAGCAAGAACCTGAACCTGCACCTCAGCTGTTGAGGCAGTCTACACATGAAAGAAGACAACCAGATAGGTATGGATTTTCAGTACTTGATTTAAGTTGTGCCTATGCTTTGCTTACTGATATTGATGAATCTAGGACTGTGAAAGAAGCTATTAGTTTACCTGATTCAGATTCTTGGTTGAAAGCCATGGATAACGAAATGTCATCATTGGAGAAAAATGAAACCTGGGATCTGGTGCCCTTGCCTGAAGGTAGAAAACCTATGGGTTGTAAGTGGGTATTTAAAAAGAAATTTGGTCTAGATGGTAGTATTGAAAAGTACAAGGCAAGACTAGTTGCTAAGGGGTATTCCCAAAAGGAAGGTATAGATTATGGAGAAATCTTTTCTCCTGTAGCTAAGCTGACATCCATTAGATTTCTATTGTCACTTGCAGCAGCGTATGACTTTAAAATTGAGAAGATGGATGTGATGACAACATTTCTTCATGGGGATCTTGAAGAAGAAATTTATATGTCGCAGCCAGAGCATTTTGTGAAAAAAGGTAAAGAACATCTGGTATGTAAACTTAAAAAGTCTCTTTATGGCTTGAAACAATCTCCCAGAATGTGGTATCAGAAATTTGATACGTATGTTATATCTTTGGGATATGTGATATCTAAATCTAATTATTGTGTCTATTATAAAACTAATGGTGATCGGATTCTTATAATTGCATTGTATGTGGATGACATGTTATTCATTGACAATGGTAAGGGGATGATCTCAGATTTAAAATCTCAGTTGTCCTTGAAATTTGAAATGAAGAATCTGGGGGCAACAAAGTACATTCTGGGAATGGAAATCAAAACGGACAGATCTAAGAGAAAGCTTTGGCTCAACCAGAGCAAGTATATTACCAATGTTCTTGATAAATTTAATATGTTTGATTGCAAACAGTTAGTTGTTCTAGTTTTGCAGGGAATGAAACTATCTGCTGAAGATTGTTTAGAATCTTCAAATGAAATTGACGACATGAAAAAAGTGCCTTATGCAAGTCCTATTGGCAGTTTAATGTACGCAATGGTCTGTACCAGGCTAGACATTGCCCAAGCAGTGGGAGTTTTGAGTCGGTTTATGGCGAATCCAAGCAAATCACATTGGGATGCTGTGAAAAGAGTTATGAGGTATTTGAAAGGGACATCTAACCTTGCTATTTGCTATCATGGAAACTTAGTTGGATCTCAAAGATCTATAAGCATTCAGGGATATGTTGATTCTGATTGAGCAAGGGACATTGACAGTAGAAGATCCACCAGTTGATATGTATTCACGTTAAATGGTGGTGATATCAGTTGGATGAGCAAGCAGTAGGTTGTAGTCGCTTTGTCCACAACAGAGGCAGAGTACATGGCAGCTACTCGTGCATGCCAAGAAGTCGTTTGGTTGAAGAGGTTGTGTTCTGATGTCAGTTTTGATGCAGGGTAGATACAAATACACTATGATAGTCAAAGTGCTATATGTTTGGCAAAGAACCCTACATTTCATGCTAGGACAAAACATATTGATGTCCAATATCACTTTGTTCATGATATGGTGGAAGACAGGAAGGTGAAGCTGGAAAAGATTAACAATTTGGAAAATGTCACTTACACCTTAACTAAACCAGTGAGCACAGCCAAGTTCAAATGGTGTTCAGATGCAATGGGTCTTCGGGCCCATAATTCTCAGTAATCGTATGCGGATTAAGAGGTAACAGTAATCTCTTCGACAAGTGGGAGATTGAAGAGACCTAGTGTCTCAAATTACTATTTGGAACCTCAATTTTTTAATCGTTGGTTTTGTTCATATCATTCACATGTTCTTAGTCCATCGGGTTGATAGAACACCATTGGCAAACACTTAACTTATTTTATTGATGGCATGTGTTTCACTGATGGTAGTGGCCATCGGGAAGACTTCCTGTATCAGCATAGATGGAAGTAGTATCACCGATGATCAATGTTTAGTCAATGATGTGGTTGGCATGAGTCACTCCGATGGAAGACCATCGAAGTGAGTAGCTCTATCGGCTCAGTGGTAGTGGTTCTTACCAATGAGCCTGTCATCCTGATGATCGGCGAAAAGATGTTCATCGGCGCCGTAAAGTCTTTGGGCCAATGACAGAGGTCACTCTGATGGAGGATGAAGGCTTGGGCATCGGTGGGACACGAAACCATCGATGTAAATCATGGAGTGAGCTCCGATGGTTTGTGCTATCCCGATGAGGCTTGGACTAGCATCGTTGGCAACAAAATTGCTGACGATAGTCATATAGTGAGTTTGGGTATATAAACCTAGAAGTCAACTTCGACCTGGTGAATGTGGGACTAAAAGTCTCACATGAATATGAATAGTTGCAATGGTTGGAAGGCAGCGACATTAGGTCAGTTGAAACGAACAGTTAGGGTAGAAGTTAAAAATTGCTTTGCTCTTGAAGACTATAAAATATATACAGATCTGGTGATGTCATTTATTAATATAAGATTCGATCATATTGTTCATTTTGTAGATGTACAGTGAAAGTGAACTATGTGTATGATTTGAGAATCAATACCTGAGCAAGAAGACTGGAGTCTTTATTGTAACCTTTTATACTTACTGTAAATAAAGATTGTCTCTCTTGTGGTGGTGGGTTTTTTTACTTGATAGGGTTTTCCCACGTACATCTAGTGTTGTTCATTGTGATCTTATATGTTTATTCTGTATTTTCTGGTGTGTTCATCTTTGCATTTTGAATTAAAGTTACATGTCTGCATTCTCCCCTTTGAATTGACATTAGGGAAGCTATATTCGGTACCTTTGCTTTCCTAACATCTTCTTCTCTACTATTGTAAAGATTAAAATTTGCACAATTCACTCCTCATTAGATTGGTGTAGGAAGTGTTTCCTCACACATTGCTTCCTTTCAGAAAGGAGCCAATAGTTAAGTAGGTTCAAAAAGTACTGTATCTAAATGACTGTTTCTTGTAGACCAAAAGCTAGTGGATGTTTTGTCAAATGCTTATATGAAGCTCATATGATCCTTTAGACCATTTCATTGAAATAAATCCAAGGCTCGTGGAGTTTTAAACCAACTTTTAGCTTTTGATACACTAAAAAAATTGTGGATCATCTATTCTATTTTATTTGATGGTTGGGAATAAAGGGTATCACCACATGGGATCAACATGATATAAAATTTGAGGGCTTTTCTCTATAATAAGTGACTATCATAGGTCATCTATGCATGATTTTTAATGCTTTCTTTAATTTCTTCCTCATCTATTGTCAATATTAGAATAATTTATTCAGTTGTCTTTGTTAATTTGGAAGTGCATTAAGCTAGTGTGGAGCTTGGGTAAGCAAGAAAGGTATTTTCTTAAAAATGATCCCTTTATGAGATAGGACCACATTGATTTAAGTTGGAAATTTTTTTTTGATTTATAAAGACATAAACATGGAAAGATAATATAAAAAATCAAATCATTTGTAATGAAATCTTTGGATAGGTCTTGGTTGAGAAATGCCCAACCTCAATCAATGAGAAAGGGTGTCTTATCCATATAAGAACATACATTAATGAAAATCCACTTAACTTGCTCCTCCATTTAGAAAACATTAGTGATTGTGATGATAAAAGGACTATTATAGACCTTACATTGGGGATCCCACTTAGTACTTGTGATTTTAGGGTTTATACAATGCAAAAGGCAGCACAACAAAAAGTCTCTGTCTTGTGGGGTGCACCTTGACGTATTAAACCGGGGGACCTTGTAAGTTCAACAACAAACAAAGAAAAGAGCATCTATGCCCTCACTGGTAGCGTACATTTTGACAGGGGCATGTGAACATAGTAGTGGATATATACATCATTTTAGACCAGGAGCTTTATGCTATTTTAACCTTAAACAATTGTTTTATGATTACTCTTGAGAGCCTCTTAACTGAGATCTTTACCAGCACGACACTCAGAACAAGTGTGGGTTGGTCGATGAGAGCGTGTTTACATTTTTTAAAGCTGCCTTCTGAAGCGAGTTGTTGGTCCTCCCACCATGTTTTTATTAAAATAATTATTCAAAATAGGGGAGTAGAGTAGTTGTTCTGGGTCGTATTGTTGAAGGGTAGTTATGGTTATGGATATCAGTTTTGGAATAAATTCATGTTGTATCTTGTTAATATTTCTTTTATACAAATGTTAGATATATGAAATCTTAAAACGAATAAGTTTGTTAATTTCTAATAAAAAATTTAAATATGTATTATTAAATGTTATAGATTTTAGTGTTCAACTATTTATTTTATATATTAATTATAAAATGAAGTTATTTTATTAATAATTAAGACTATGTAAAGAGAAAATGCATGTATTAAATATTACATTTAAAAATAAGATATATAAACATCAATTCTAGTACTGTTATAAAATGGTATAGTTTTAAGATTTTGTATTTACTTGTTAACATAGCACTTTCAACAAGTTTGATTAGAAAAGTTATTCTAATAAATCCAAGCAATATATAAGTAAAAGATGATTGCAAGTTTATTATATAAAAATAGTTAAATATTGATATATAAATGTCCAAACATCCAAATCTAACTTCTAAATCCAAATTGCTCACAATTGATGCATTTATTTCAACTTTTTTTAAAACTTCATCCACCATTGTACCTAAAAGATGTAGACAACATGTAAGGCTCACCATAAATACAAACAAAACATTAATGAATTTTTTGAAAGAAAAAATTAAATAAAGTCTTCAAAGATCCAAACCAAATTACACAAAATAAAAATTCATTCAATGAATTATTTAATAAACAAATCTCAATCTATGCCAATAAAAAACAACCAATGTGATGCAAATACATAGATCAAGCAATATGAGAGAACTTTACAGCTATAAAATCTTGTGAGGCCCACCCTTTTGTGGCAAGCTTATTTGCACATAGATCTATTATTGTTTTAATACTCCTTGATATTGCACATTTTGATTATGGACTTATGATCCTATTGGTAGATTATCTTAAACATTGGTATCATGATTAGAATAGTTTGATTTTATTTTGAATATGATGACCTAATTAGTAGATAATTATGTTATATTTTAATTATTATGTGATGGATGCATGTCATGTATTATTTTTCTATTACCATGATTTGATTTGGAACATGATGTTCAATTATGCTTTAAAATATTTAATTAACTTAGTTTGATTTTGATCCGATAATAATTATCAATGTTCTAAGGTGGGTTGAGTTGGGTTGTGAGGTGAGTTGTCATCCTTGTTGACAAAATTAGTTAGAGGACAGGGATTAGCTAAGTTGATGGCTGAGTCAAATCTGGATGATGCAAGGATAAATCAGGTGGAGGTAGAGTTTAATGAAAAAATATGCAATCTAGAAAACTCTCTTTGGTATAAGGATATTATTTATTACTTGATCTATATGAATTGCCCTGCTAAAATGAATGAAAATCAAAAGAGGATGTTGAAATTACACTCCTTAAGATATTTAATGTGGAGAAGCAATGTTAGAGTATTCCTAAGGTGCCTCAATGGAGAAGAAGTTGGAAGAGTGTCATCAGAAAACATGACGGGAGTATGTGGTGGTCACTTCATAGCAAAGACTATAGCCTATAGAATTCTCAAAATGGGATATTGGTGAGGAAATATGATTCTTTTTAGATATTTTTAGGTAAGCTAAAGGGATAAAGTACCTTATCTTTAAGGCCAATGATGGTAGAAGCTCCATTTCAGTAATGGGGAATAGATTTTATTGGAGAAATTAATGAAAAATAGATAGTGTAGGGTTTAAATATATTTTAGTGGCAACTGATTATTTTACTATATGGGTTGAGGCTATTCCCACTAGGAGGGCTACTAATAAGGTGGTGATTGATTTCATACTAGATCATATTGTGACTAGATTTGGTGTTCCTAGTAAGATTATAGCTAATAATGCAATGTGCTTTAGGTCAGTGGAATTCATAAAAGTTTGTTCTAAATATGGAATTACCCTATCACACCCATATCCATATCATCCATAGGGGAATGGATAGGTTAAATCAAGAAACAAAAATCTAATGAAGATAATCAAGAGAATGTTGGGTCAAAACAAGAAGGCATGGGATTCTAAGCTTAAAATTGTAGTTTGGGCTAATAGGTGTACTCCTAAGAAATAAATTGGTAAATCAAATTTTGAATTGGTTTACGGAGCCATTGCAATTATGCCTATCAATAATCTATTACTTGTGTATAAGTTCATTCAGGAGATAGTTGAAGGATAAAATGATGCAATGACAAGTAGAATCAATCAATTTTTGAACTTGATGAGAATAGGAGGAAGGCTCAGAAGAACAATTTAGAGATGTAACAATAGATGAAATATCTATTTGATAAGAGGGCAAGTCCATAAAAGTTTGAAATTGGAGATATGGTCTTGGTTTGGAATGCAAGATCACATGATAAAGGGAAACATGGGAAGTTTGATCCTATGTGGTTGGGCCCTTTTGTTGTTGATGAATTGTATCCATGAGGATTCTTTCTTCATCAAGAGCTTGAATGGAGAATTTTAAGAAATGCTAGTGCCTGAATAATTCTTGAAACATCATTTCTCTTGAGCCTTGACTCATCTTTTCCATGCATAGTAGTCTTTCACTTGTAGGTTTGTCTTGTTTAGGCATGGTTGTTTGTTACCCATGGTGAAGTGTTTATTTGTTTTTCCCTATTGTGTGGTGTGCACCTCAAAGTTTTCTAAATTCTTTCTATGTCCCACTAGAACATACGTCCCTAAAAAAGAGCCACTATTAGAAGCCTATTTCTTTTTTCCTATTTTATGCACATGCTTAAAAAGTCAATTTGCCTCTCGAAAAGTTCAATATCCTAATTTTTGGCCCCTATGGTGTCCAAGTTTACCTGAACTAGCCGATATTGCTTAAGAAGTCCCCTAGAACAGTTTGTAGTAGTCAAAATTACCAAAATAGCTAAAAATAGTAAGTTTTCTATTTTTAGTGAGTTTGCATTTGAGCATGTATAGACCTGAAATTTTACACAGAGCTCTAGAATTTCTAAATGAGTATTATGAGTGAATTAAATCCAAAAGTCATGTCCAAATATCAAGTTATTAAAGTTTCAATTTTTCTAAAAATCTTGAAAAAAATCTTAAATATAAGTTTTGAGGCTTTAAATGATTGAATTTGAGTCTAAAAATTGCTGAAATATACTTTGCTAATTTCAAAGTCGTAGATCTCTTTGAGCTCTTCAACTTTTTAAAAAAGAACGAGCTAAATCGGGTACTTGGATGAAAATTTATGGATTTCAAAAGTTATTCTTCTATATTTGATATTTTTTGTGATATGTTTCAAATGCCCATAAAAGCAAAATAAAAGGGGGAGCCAAAACTTGAAGATTTTTCAAAGGTCAAAAAATACAACTATACTACTTTGGGCACCTGGATTTTTTGGTTGGATATAAATTGTAAAATCTTTTCATTGTAAAGGGAAGAGAGTTGCAAAAAATTGGGGTTTCTATAGAATTTGAGAAAAAAACTTTGTAGTAAACTTGTGTGTATTTGTTTAGAAATAATAAAGGGTTTGAATGTGTTTTATGTACGCTTACAATAATGATTTTACTTATTTAATTTATACGAGTGAGGATTTGAGATTGATTTTCTCCTTTGTAGTACTGTATTTTCTTGACGAAAAGTAATATTTTAAGGAAATTGGAAAACCTTGACTTGCACATTTGCTATGAGATTTTCTAGTTTGGTTAGCATACTTTCAAGGAGAGTAAGAAGTCTTTCAAGGCATTATGTAGGATGTGCATTTTTTGTAAAGGATTACTAAGGATGGTCTTGTTCGGATTACATTAGAGGTTTAAATCATTGTAAGGCAATGATGTTTTATTATTAAACCATAGAGTTAATCTTGTTAGGGTAGCGTATTGTGATAGTTTTAGACTCTATATTCCCAAGAATAGACATCGATCTATTTTAATATTCCCAACCCACTCACATGCATATTAAAAATGATGAATCCTACACTTTGGTGTTTGTATATTAGTCGTGTATGTGTTTTTCCATTATATGCAAATCCAATCTTGTAAGTTGTGTTGCATCTTTGGAAAAAAAATTATTATTGCATATCTACAGAAGGTTTGTGCATAATGTTATTATTAGGTGAATGATTGTTGTGAGTAACCATGTGCATATATTTAAAAGGATGAGTAATCAATTTCACATCTTTGTCACATCATTCAGCTTAACTACCTAATTAGAGATCTTGTGCATTTAGTTTTTTGCTATCTATTAAGATCTGTAGGAAATACCCTCCTAAGCTTACTGGGGCTCAAAGAAGAGGAGGCCTTATCCACCTTCCTATAAAGTTGTCATTTCTCTCCCTTGGTCTAAGCATAGGTCACTTCTCCATTGTCTGCATTATCCTTGGCTTTGGACTTTGTAGTGAATACCTTAGGATTGAGGTGATTGCAAGAAAAATAACCAACAATCCCCTTGAAAACACTTTTCCAATCAATTTATTAGTAATGCATAGTATTTGTTGAAAATGCTTATAATTTTCTATTTAGACAACAATTTGTGTGGAGCAAGATAATGTTGCTCTTCAAGGACTAAAACCTTCAATTTTTGTTCCTAGACATAGAGCTTAGTGTTATATATAAGAACTTCAAATTATAGTCACTTTTAAGGAAAAAGAGATGTAGTCTTGAAAAAATTGTCACTAGTTAAATTTTGAAAAAGTGAGTATATTTAGAACTCCTTCCATAAAAAACATGGAATACACCACACTATATCATTTAATTCTACTAATACCATAATTGATATCATTGGAAGTAAACAATTAACACTTTGTGCTCAAACTATTTACTTTCTACCATCTAGTTTAATATGTTGAATATACCAACTATTTTAATTCTTCACTTGATATAGTGAATAAGTAGCAACTGCTTGACCCTAAGTTACCTATATATTAGAGTGAGTGATGGGCCCATTTTGTTATTGACTAGTGAAGTTACCCTCCTTTGAAAGTGAAATTTATTAACTAATAGTATCTACAAGATGTTAAAAATTGGTTTCCTAGATAACCACTACAAGTTTGGGCTAAGAGGTTGTTATATATTCAATAAAAACAAACAAATGGCTAGGAAACAGTTAATGATTCAAAACTTAAAAATCTAAACTATTTGTGAAAACTAGATGGCAAAGAAACCATGATAGTTGCAATGCATATAAATAAGACATTTCTAGTATTATTTACAAATAAACAAGCAATTGTGATCAATTGGAGAAAAGGTTGTGATTTTTTTAAAATTTTAGTACATGTCACCTTTCACATAAATTAGTTTGCGGCTAAAATGTTCTTACCTAATGAGTTTAAAGACAAACTTAAAAAGAAGGAAGACATTATCAAAATTGATATAAAGATCTACAAAAGGGGCATTTCCAGCTTTGTGGTGAAATCAGAAAATGCTTGTTAGCTAGGAAAAGGGGCATTTCTTAACATGGACCTCACTAGATAACAAGAAAGTATTATGAAAATGATACATATGGATGGGTTTGATCTATTAAACTAGTGAGTTGATGTGTAGAGGAATGTAAGAGTAATACCTTGGTGACTTATAAATAAGTTGATATTGAGATGTGTTATCATATCAAGAACTGTTGTATAATCAATACTAGTGTAGCAACAAATTGGTAATTTTAAATTTATGTGTGTGAGATAAAATTCAAAGCACATAGATCGGTTGTACCTGGATAGTGCTAGGTATATTGATGTATAAGTTGTTTATGAGACTGGCTAGTGACTTGGAAGTTGTGTGTATTTAGCACTAATGCACCAATATTTAAAGAATGAAAATAATGAATTTTGAACAAATTTAGTGCAAAAATTGTTTCTTCTAACAATGGAATTTATACTTTTTCAAAATGAAGTTCTCTCATATTGCTTGATCTATGGACTTGCATCTTATTGGTTGTTTTTTTTGGCATATCTATTGAAGTGTGTTTGTTCGATATTGATTGAATGAGTCAATTTTTTGTACTTGGTTTTAATTTATGAAGGATTTATTTAGCTTTTCTTTCAAGGCTCTGTTTATTGTTTTGCATGTATTTGTGGTGTACCTTACATGTTGTTTACATCTTGCAAGTACAATGGTGGATGATAGTTTTAAAAAATGAAACAAATACATTGGTTGTGGGCAATTTGAATTTGAAGCAAAACCTAGGATGTTGGCATTTGGATATTTATGTATCTACTTCTTACTATTCTTATATTTTATTGTGTGTGAGTTACCATTTAATCTTGTCACAAGACTCACACATCGGATAAATTACTCTAGTAGTTGTACGCTTCCAACCTTTGTTGAAAGAGGTTTTGGCTTACTTGTTTAAAGTAATATGTTGACAACTTTATAGTAGTATTTGTACAATTCAGATATAATGTTTATACGTTTTAGTTTTAAATGTGATATTGAATAGTAGGCATTAGTTTTCCACAGTCCATTACATTAGTAAGAGTGCTTCTAGATTTGACTATGTGTTTTTGTATCGACATTTGGATCACACAAACTCATCTCTCATGAGCATGAAAAGTCCATTTATTACTTATTTCATCTAGATGATGCTCACAGTGTGAAGCATTAGGACTTATTGGGAGGTTACACATCCCAATACTACTTTCACTTAAATGCACTTAACCATAAAGTTTCCCGTAAAATCAAATCCACTTAGCTTGCTACTCCATTTAAAAAACATTAATAATTGTGATGATAAAGGAATTATTATAGACCTTGCACTAGAGATCCCACTTATAGTACTTGTGATTTTGGGGTTTATACAATGCAAAGGGCAGCATAACAAAAGAAAGTCTGTGTCTTGTGGGGTGGACCTCGACGTATTCAACTAGGGGACCTTGTAAGTTCAACAACAAACAAAGGAGCATCTATGCCCTCACTGGTAACGTACATTTTGAAAGGGGTAGTGAACAGACTACTGGATATATACATCATGTTAGACTAGGAGATTTACACTCTTTTAACCTTAAACAATTCTTTTATGATTACTCTTAGAGAGAGCCTCTTAACTAAGATCTTTACAAGCACGACACTCAGAACAAGTGCGAGTTGGCCGCTGAGAGCGTATTTACATTTTTTTAAGCTGACTTCTGAAGCGAGCTGTTGGTCCTTCCACCATGTTTTTTTTAAGATAATTATTCAAAATAGGGGACTAGAGTAGTTGCTCTGGGTCATATTGTTGAAGGGTAGTTATGGCTATGGATATCAGTTTTGGAATAAATTAATGTTGTAGATCTTGTTAGTACCCGCCCTTCCGCAGTATTATTGCAATGAGTTTTTTTTATCTGGTTAATATTTATTTTATATATAAATAAACTTATAAACAAATGTTAGATATATGAAATCTTAAAACGAGTAAGTTTTATAATTTCAAATAAAAAATTATAAATATGTATTATTAAATGTTATAGATTGTTGTGTACAACCATCTATTTTATATTTTAATTATAAAGTGAAGTTACTTTTATTAATAATTAAGATCATGTAAAGAGAAAATGCATGTAATAAATATTACATTTAAGAATAAGATATATACAAATATCAATTCTAATGTGTATGAATACTGTTATAAAATGGTATAGTTTAAGAGTTTGTATTTACTTGTTAACATATCACTTTCAACAAGTTTGATTATAAAAGTTATTCTAATAAATCCTAGCAATGTATAAGTAAACGATGACTACATACATAATTTATTATATAAAAAATAGTCAAATATTGATATATAAATGTCCAAACATCCAAATCTAACTTCTAAATCCAAATTGCTCACAATTGGTGCATTTATTTCAACTTTTTTTAAAACTTCATCCACCATTGTACCTAAAAGATGTAGACAACATGTAAGGCTCACCATAAATACAAACAAAACATTAATGAATTTTTTGAAAGAAAAAATTAAATAAAGTCTTCAAAGATCCAAACCAATTACACACAATAAAAATTCATTCAATGAATTATTCAATAAACAAATCTCAATCTATGCCAACCAGAAACAACCAATGTGATGCAAATTCATAGATCAAGCAATATGAGAGAACTTTAAAGCTATTAAATCTTGTGAGGCCCACCGTTTTGTGGCAAGCTTATTTGTACCAATAGATCTATTATTGTTTTAACACTCCTTGATATTGCACATTTTGATTATGGACTTATGATCCTATTGGTAGATTATCTTAAACATTAGTATCATGTTTAGAATAGTTTGATTTTATTTTGAATATGATGACCTGATTAGTAGATAATTATGTTATATTTTAATTTTTATGTAATGGATGCATGTCATGTATTATTTTTCTATTACCATGATTTGATTTGGAACATGATGTTCAATTATGCTTTAAAATATTTAATTAACTTTGTTTGATTTTGATCCAATAATAATTATCAATGTTCTAAGGTGGGTTGAGTTGGGTTGTGAGGTGAGTTGTCATCCTTGTTGACAAAATTGGTCAAAGGTGTAACACCCCGCCAAGGAACCCAGAGAATAACACAACTAAGCTTTACAAAAAGGACCAATATTTTTTTAAGGAAAGAAATAACAAAGAAATGTAAATCATATTTATTCACAACGTCAAGTTAAGCTTTAACCTCTAGGGATTCCATGGCTGCATTACTAAATATTAACATGATCTAACTAACAACCATGGTTCATTCTAATTCCAAATGCATCAATTGAATAGACACATATATATAATCATATAGTCAAATACACTGTGGAAGGGAATCGTAGCGTAGCAGGGTACTCATGCATGATTAATGTGACACTGTCTCTTTCACCAATACATCAAACACGTAATCACCACACACAACAATCCATTACTGAACGACTAACTAAGAACCATCATCAGATAATTGCATGATACACATAATAAGATTGATCCACACAAAGCATCACAACATAACATTCTATGATACAAAATCAGTCGCATAAAAATTAATTCTAATATATGACAATCATAGTAAAATCAACATCATAATTACCTGATTGTAAAACAATGTCAGAGCATATGAATTATCGGTGTCGCAATAAGGATTATCAATAAAATATACTAACTTCATCTTCATGCTCCTTAACCCGACCACCTGCACATCCAAGGTGAGAATGGAGGGACAAGTTACATCCTCCCCTCCTAAAACTTGACTTACTCCTAAAAGTCATAGACTAGGGTGGAAACATAACATATTAGTATTGTAATTTTCTATTACCAACATACGCATCCATATCAAGCAATTATTCATAAGATAGGTACAATCGTTCAATAAAGACAAGACGAACATCAATTCTTTACCTTTAAGGTGTATCATGTGATCTACTTGTATCTAATCACACATATTTTGAGAATTCCATACGATTTAGAGAATTACATTCACATATTTAATCAAGGAAAAATACATCTCATATCTTATTCCCACTATGGTTTTGACTATTTACCAACATACAAAGTACAATCCTCCACGGAGTCCTCCCTTGAACATACTATCAAAGGTTTGAAATGAACATAATAGAAACAACACTTAATGCAAAACGGGGCCAACAAAAACAAACATTTGAAATAGCCACCATAGAGATTTTAAAAATAAATGCAAACCCAAGTGGGAAAATAATCAAATCCAACTTTAAGTCACAGAGTGCCGGCAATTTCCAACAATAAATCAAGTATAAAGGAAAGAGTTTTGGTGACCACTCATGTCATAAGAAAGTTCAAAGAAAGAAAATTCACTGCTAACCCCCAACAACACATGAAACAACCAAATTACACAATAAATTCACATCACGATGTGACTAATTTTAGCCACAAAAAGGGAGTATCCGCTACACAACACTCAAGTACACAAGGTCCAGAATGTGTTAGAGAATGTACACCAACACTCAAATGATTTAGTTAACTACATCCTCTTATCTAAGCAACTTTTATACAAGGATCTAAGGCAACACAGTCGCTACTTATATACAAACAACTTCTATCTTTAATACAGTAAAATTTCTTTTTACTAAGCTATGAAAATATGCAATTACTCATGCAAGAAGATATTCACATAGGACATGTATGATGTCACACACAAGAATAATTGATAACTATAATTAACTTACAGTATCACATTCATGATCTTATGGGTCCAATGCAAGCTCCAATTTGATCCCTGCACACGGTTCTCACACAGGCATACAAAATGATAACTTTCATAAATCACAACAATTCATCCATATGAGGTCATGACCAACTAGGTGATAAATGTTAGGTTATCAACAACCACGTTAAGATACCCCCCACATGACAACATCACATAACCACATGACTCACCAAATGATTAAATCATTCCAATACTTAATTACATGCACTAACAGTAACCATGCTTCTTTCTTATAATGCACTAGTGACCACAAGAGAAACTCAAAGCCTCAACAAAACAACAAGCACTAACATTCAGGGAAAACATATTGTCAAATATATCATCATATTATCAGAGAAGAGGAAGAGAGAACACATAGACACATAAGTTAAAAAAGACATAATCAAACGACAAGTCTATAAACTTATCAACCTTCTAATGTCATACTAATGCACACAGGTGAAAGGTACCATTACCAACTCACCACAAAGAGAAAATCACTTAACCTAGAGCAATAACAACAATCCAGAGGTCTCAGTGTTGCAACCTTGGCTCTGATACCAAATGTAACACCCTGCCAAGGAACCTAGAGAATAACACAACTAAGCTTTACAAAAAGGACCAATATTTTTTTTTAAGGAAAGAAATAACAAAGAAATGTAAATCATATTTATTCACAATGTCAAGTTAAGCTTTAACCTCTAGGGATTCCATGGTTGCATTACTAAATATTAACATGATCTAACTAACAACCATGGTTCATTCTAAATCCAAATGCATCAAATGAATAGACACATGTATAATCATATAGTCAAATACGTCGTGGAAGGGAATCACAGCGTATCAGAGTACTCACACATGAGTAATGCGACACTGTCCCTTTCACCAACACATCAAACACGTAATCACCACACACAGCAATCAGTTACTGAATGACTAAATAAGAACAATCATCAAATAATCACATGATACACATAATAAGATTGATCCACACAAAGCATCACAACATAAAATTCTATGTGTTGATAACTGAGAGGGGGGGTGAATCAGTTATCTTAATTGTTTCAACTTTTTAAACTTCCTTAACCATTAATGCAATATTAAATCAAATGAATAAACATAACCATGAAATGGAAATAACACCAATACACATGACATAATGATTTTGATGTGGAAAACCCGGTTAAGGGAAAAACCATGGGGCAATTAAGCCAAGATATTATTCTCTGTTAGAAGAATAGAAGATACAAAATGGCACTTGCCAATTAGGGCTCACTGCCCGAGCACACTGCTCACAAGAGGCTCACTGCCTACAAGAGACTCACTGTCTACAAGAAAGGAAGATAACACAATGTTTGAACTGATGAGAAGCATCCACACATGCTAAGGTTCAGTTCCGGTTGAGCTCAATAAACTGATCTGCTGCACTTCATTCTTACTTTCTTTTGGTTCAGCTGTCCTGTCACATTCCGGACTTGTCTTACTGCCTTCACACTACTCTTCTACTTTTCTTCACACAATTAGTCATTCACACCACACCCCTTCATATCTAAATTCATCTGGTATATATATCCGCACAAGTAATCTCACCACCTTTCTAGTCGGCATCCGGAATAGTCAATATTTTCCCAAGCTTTGATCTGTCGGCTGGATCCTTGCTTACCAAGTGATGCGGATCTAGGAGATGCTTGTAGAAGTCATCAATCATGTCGAGCAATCATGAATGATACCTCAAGAAACTTAGTCATCAGCAATATCTCTTCCGGATTTGGGTCTGACACTCTGCCGGTATAGTTCTTCCTCTGTCTACTCTACCAAACAGGAAACCAACACTCAAGTGCTCATATCTCTTCACCCTTCCATCACCGGAGGCTAAATCTTTGGAATCTATTATTTAAGGTACTCCTCTTGACTTCCCCAAATCCGTACTTCACTAAGATACTTCCTCTGAGAGATCTGGACCTGACAGTTGGACCTTGCTGACTGCTCTGTTCTTACTTACTGGATCATAACACTTCTTCAATCTGACTTTTGGTAGAGACTCATCATGTCTTGCGGATGTGTGGGATAACCTTTGTTTCCATCAATGACAACATTCATGAATCCATATAGTGTCTCTTGCCAACAATCTCCCCCTTTGGCATTGATGGCAACACTTAGTGAAAAATGACTAAGTGTCACACTATACTCCCCCTTGGCTGATGCTCTATTTTTATATACATTTTCCAGAGCTCCCCCTTAGCTGGATTCCTCATTTTTGACTGCTCCTCACTCCCCCTTTGACATCAATGGCATAGGGTAGGGTCCGCACACCAAAATTCTCAAAAATTCAACTATACTTAGCCGCATAAGTGTATATATATATATAGCATACTTACATATACTAAAGTATGTCTGCAAAAGTTGTCTTCAATTGGACAAATTCTGCTGCCCAACTTTGCTTCATCCTGTCCAAAATTGAGATGTGACCACTCAACAGGAATGCAAACGCGTCTACCCTTTTTAGATCTATTGGATCATTGGTCTAGATTGTGGTCTGAGCTTGTTTTATGGCCTCATGCATGGCCTCTAACTTAGGGATAATTATCCCTCTAAGTTCACCCAACCTACTTATTCTATTTTTCTTTTCCTTCTCAAGCTTCTTGATTTCATTCAAGACTGCAATAGTCTGACATTCTTGATTTATTATGGAAGAGGAGAGAGGATCAAAATTCTTAGATAGTTTTGTCAGTTTGTCCTCTTGTTCTTTCACTTTCTTCTCAATATCCAATGTTACTTTGTACCATGATAAGCAAAATTTGTACATTTCCCCTCCATCTTTAAGAGCATTTTTTAAGCTCTTTATCCCAATATTCATATTCCTCCTATCATTAGTTATTAACCCTTGTACCTCTGATAATCTTTTTGCCAAAAACTCCTTCCAGACCTTATCTTCTGCTGACTTCTCTAGGGAATCAAAATGTGTGCTAACACTATTAACTAGAGATTTGAGATTACCAGATGAGGAGACTAAGGGATCCTTCTGAAAAGATGGCATGATCTTTTCTAATACTCCGGATGCAACTTCTATTAGCTCACAGTCTTCCATGTGAGACTTCAGGAGTTTTTCTTTTGCCTTTGCATTAGCAAATGAAGCTATCTTCATTGTTTGTATCGGTGAGAGAGAATCAAAGTTAAATGGACCTTGAAGTAACTCCAGTTCATCAATCTCCATCATTTCTTTTGTCAAGAAGTCCTTGACAGTTTCTGCAGTGTCTCTTGCCGGAGATAGAGATTTCTTCCCTTCTGCACTGTCACTTATGTTCTTCTTAGCTTGACTTTCTTCTCTTCCTTTCGCTTCTTCTTTCTCCTCTATTCTTTCTTCTCCTTTAGATCCAGAGACTGCAAGGGAAACCAGAGGAGAGATATTGGTTTGTTCATGGACTTCCTCTTTCGATATAGAGGAATCTAAGTCCTTACCCTTTTCTTCACTTGTCACCTTTGCCTCTTCTTTCATTTTCTCAGTAGATTTTTCTTCAACAACTGTAGCCGAGGGTTTATCACTTAAATCCTCTATGATAGGTATATTGAATCTTTGAAAAGCATTCCGGAGGATGACTTCTGTTTCTTGGGCTACCTTGTCAGTCTCACCAACCATGAGCTGTTTCATTATGGCTTTGGTCCAGAGCTCATCTTTGGAATCTTTAAAGATCATATTCATTTGTTGTGGAGTGATGGATGGATACAGCTGAATAGCTATTTTCTCTCAAATCTCCAGATCTTTGGCCTTGGCATTCTCCTTCCTCATTTCAAGTTTCTTCTCTAAACTTTTAGGAATTAGAGAGATGATTTCAATAAATGCCTTATTGTATGTGTTTAAATATTTGACTGTGGCTTCCTCCAGAATCTTCTTATCTGCATCATTATATTCATCATAAAATTCTATTATTGGCTATAGATTGCCATCCATGGTGACTGCTTTTACTACATCATCAATTGATAGAGTAGGTTTCTCAACAAACTCTTCTGTTACTTCTTCAATAGATGGTTCATCGGATGTTTTCCCTTTCTTCTTTACTTTTTTCACTTCCTCATCTGATTCAGTCTCTTCTTCATCCTTTTGACTTGTGTAAGACCTTGTTGCCTTTTTCTTGGTTCTCTTTTCACTTTTACCGGATGATGTTTCTTCCAGTTTTGATGCCTTGGTGCTTTTAGCAGTGATAGGTACAGAGCTCCTAGAAGATCTAGTCCGGGAGGAGGATTCTACCAGAACACTTTGCTTTTCTGCCTCTTTCTTCTCTTTCTTAGTCCTTTCCTTCTTTTCCCTGTTGGCATCAAGTGCCTCTTTTGAGATGCCAAAGCTTTTGGCAATGTTTTCTACTTCTTTTCTTACCTTTCTTTTCATCTCTGGTTGCCTTAGCTCAACATGGATCTTCACACTCAATTCTTCAAAGGTTCCAAACCTTTCTGCCTTGGGATCCTTTGGTTGACTCAACATGTGTTGAACATGCAGCTCTACGATTTTCTCATCCACCTCATACCCCATTGGCATGATCCACACTATTCCTGGTTCCACTGCCTCCATTAGGCACTGATCAGTCTCTACCATAAAGCATACTGTGTCTTGTATTTCTCAACTAGAGATTGGGGAATTCTTTCTCTAGCTTGCATCATGTTCTGGAAGTTTTTGAAGAAACCCTAGAGAGCTGTGTTTTGTGCTTTGTCATCACCAAGTCCATGCAAATAATCTCTGATTTGTATGGCAACCGGTCTGTCATTCTGCCGTACCCATCCACTGGATCTGGGTAGCTCATTCATAAAGTAGAAGAATAAACACAATATTAACCCACCATACTTAAATGAATTCTTTTTATCTTTCTTTATTTTCTGCAGATTCTCCAAGAGTTGGTTTAGAAGGAGCTGATAAAGGTCATAGTCTACATTCTTTCTTAACATTTCATAAGCAGTGTAGATAGCAGTTCCAGGTACTGAATTCTCCCTGCTAGAATGATATATCTTGTATCCGATGATCATGGAGGCAAACTTGATATCCAGATCAGTGATATCTTCTATTGTCATTTCTCTTTTGTCAAACCTAGATCCGGTAGCCTCACTTACAGTCTGATTCTTGACAGATTTGAGAGTAGGTATCCCACTAGATGAGTGCAACCCGGTAACTACCCTAATGGCATCTTTTGTGATCTTGAATGGTCCATTCAACCACATGAAGTTGTCATGTATTCTATTCAAGACATACCGGACCAATTCATCCTCAACAAAACAGGGGAAATGTATACACTGTGCAAAGTGCTTGTCCCAGAGGGCCTTGTATTGGGGTTTGAGCTCAAATGAATCATCTATTAGTTGTTTGTGGTAGATATCTCTCAATTTGAACTCTCTGAATTCTTCAATGTTTGCGTGAATGTAAACCCTAATATCTTCTGTATGCAAGACACCATGTAGAACACTGGAAAATGCTCCTAGGGGATCTACTTCCAAGGATTTGTAGGGATGTTTCTTGAATTTGGGGCGAGGCCTATCAGTGATCTTCACAATATTTAGAGTAGCCATTATTCAAGGATTTACAGAGAGATATTTAATAACAAAAAATACCTCTTGCGCTTATAGGGTTCGCGGAGTGAACTTGAATGATTTGCTGATTGAATCAACTCCAACGGTTGGTCTTTGAGAAGTTTGAAGGAATTTGTTGCAGAGCTCTCCTTTCTTTCTTTTCGAATGCAAATGTGCAAATGACGAGCACATGAACCCTTTTGATTGCGAGAAAAACCCTAAATTCATACTGCAATAAATGTGCAACTTAAGTTATTCTGGTTGCTCTGTTCTCCTTATTCTGAAATAGATCTCTTCCAGATTACTAAGATATGCTTAGAATTATTCTTGATGAATATTGTCAATCTATCTTTATCTCACTAATCATTTGATCTATCCGCAGATTAGGATACCTCAATTTGGGATCATACCGGATCAAATTGTGATGATCTTGTTTTACCGGATGACTGTTACACCGAATCAATCTAGAAGGATTAGACTTTTCAAATTTTCTTGCGGATCTTCCAAATCTTGATCAGGGCTTATTTAGATGTTTCTCTAAAAACCCTTTAATCTGCAACCTTTTGTGTGCCACTTTTAGGTACCAATTGATTGGCTGGGGGAATTGGCTTAACTTATGTTGCTCCCACTGAGCCAGAGCTCATCTATTTAGTTTTCGGAAGGAGTATCAGCACCAGATTCTGGTGCGGATCCATCCCCTACATTCTCTGTACTTTTCTTCACCCAAATCTTGCTCATCTCACTTTGAATTTCATCTGCATTCACTTTTCTTTTGTCTTTGTCTTGATTCTGATTATGGTGCACCGGACCCCTTTTGTCCTGATTCTTGCTTCTATAGAATTTGGCAATATGACTGGATCTATTGCAATTGTAGCAAATAATTTTTCTTTGCATATTTGATTGATATCCTCTTGATTTGCATTGATTAGCCATATGTCCCATTCTATTGCATGCAAAGCATTTACCATTAAATGAATTGTTCATTTGCATATATCTACACTCATGGGATTTGTGACCATACCTTTTGCAATTGAAACACTGTCCAGAGGAGGATGTAATAGTTTGATTCATTCTTCTTCTACATTGATTTGCTTTATGACCAAAGTTATTGCAGCTGTAGCAGTATCCATTGAAGGATGGATATCTTTGAGCATTTGGTTGTCTTACTGGAGGTCTTCTAGGCCTGTTTCTTGGATTTTCTGATCTGGAGTTCTTCTGACCGAATCCAGAGCTTTCACCTTTTTCATACCCCAAGCCACACTTGTCATCTACCCTCTTTTGGCTTTCAAGAAGAACTTCAAGTTGAGCAGAGCTTACCTTGAATTTCTCTTTATATTCATTTGTTGTTTGAAGATCCCTTTTGAGAGTGTCAATCTAATTTTCAAGTTGTTCTTCTTTTTCTTTAGCTTCTTCAAGATCAGATTCTAGATGCCTGATCATTCTATCCATATTGTGGCAATCTTCAGATTTTTCCTTGAGAGATTGTCTTAGGTTATCTTCAATTTTTTTTCTCTTCAATTTCTTGGGTGAATTTCATGACTCCTGATTCCATTTCATGTCTTATCATAATGGTCTCTTTTGATAACTTTTCACATAGCTTGGTTTTCTCCTTTAGAGTTTCATTTGTATCATTGGCTTCACCTTGACTTGCCAATTGCTGAAGTAGATCCTTTCTCTTTTTCATAGAGAGACTTAGTTTCCCTCTTAGTTCACTTATGAAATCATCGGCCTGTTTGATTCTTTCCTTCAGTTCATTGACTTCAGAATTAGATTGCTCAAGGTCATCTAGGGCAGACTGAAGTTGTTGTCTCATACCATACATATCCATTTGAATTCCCAAATCTTCCTCAAGCTGTTAGGCTCTGTTTGGAGGAACTTGGCTCTGATACCAATTATTGATAACTAAGAGGGGGGGTGAATCAATTATCTTAATTGTTTCAGCTTTTTGGACTTCCTTAATAGTTAATGCAATATTAAATCAAATGAATAAACATAACCATGAAATGGAAATAACACCAATACACATGACACAAGGATTTTGACATGGAAAACCCAATTAAGGGAAAAACCATGGGGTGATTAACCCAAGATATTATTCTCTGTTAGAAGAATAGAAGATACAAAATGGCACTTGCCAATTAGGGCTCACTGCCCGAGCACACTGCTCACAAGAGGCTCACTGCCTACAAGAGACTCACTGTCTACCAGAAAGGAAGATAACACAATGTTTGAACTGATGAGAAGCATCCACACATGCTAAGGTTCAGTTCCAGTTGAGCTTAATAAACTGGTCTGCTGCACTTCATTCTTACTTTCTTTTGGTTCAGCTGTTCTGTCACATTCCGGACCTGTCTTACTGCCTTCACACTACTCTTCTACTTTTCATCACATAATTACTCATTCACACCACACCCCTTCATATCTAAATTCATCTGGTATATATATCCACACAAGTAATCTCACCACCTTTCTAGTCGGCATCCGGAATAGTCAATATTTTCCCAAGCTTTGATCTGTCGGCTGGATCCTTGCTTACCAAGTGATGCGGATCTAGGAGATGCTTGTAGAAGTCATCAATCATGTCGTCCAATCATGAATAATACCTCAAGAAACTTAGTCATCAGTAATATCTCTTCTAGATTTGGGTCTGACACTCTACTGGTATAGTTCTTCCTCTGTCTACTCTGCCAAACAGGAACCCAACACTCAAGTGCTCATATCTCTTCACCCTTCCATCACCGGAGGCTAAATCCTTGGAATCTATTATTCAAGGTACTCCTCTTGACTTCCCCAAATTTGCACTTCACTAAGATACTTCCTCTGAGAGATCCAGACCTGACTGTCGGACCTTGCTGACTGCTCTGTTCTTGCTTACCGGATCATAACACTTCTTCAATCTAACTTCCGGTAGAGACTCATCATGTCTTGCGGATGTGTGGGATAACCTTTGTTTCCATCAATGACAACATTCATGAATCCATATAGTGTCTCTTGCCAACACTATGATATAGAATCAGTCGCATAAAAATCAATTCTAGCATATGACAATCATAGTAAAATCAACATCACAATTACCTAATTGTAAAACAATGTTAGAGCATATGAATTATTGGTGTTGCAACAAGGATTATCAATAAAACATACTAACTTCATCTTCATGCTCCTTAACCTGACCACCTGCACATCCAAGGTGAGAATGGAGGGGCACTACAAGAGGACAGGGATTAGCTAAGTTGATGGCTAAGTCAAATTTGGATGATTCAAGGATAAATAAGGTGGAGGTAGAGGTTAATGAAAAAAGATGTAATCTAGAAAACCCTCTTTGGTATAAGGATATTATTTATTACTTGATCTATATGAATTGCCCTGCTAAAATGAATGAAAATCAGAAGAGGATGTTGAAATTACACTCCTTAAGATATGCACTACTTGATGTGGAGAAGCAATGTTAGAGTATTCCTATGGTGCCTCAATGAAGAAGAAGTTGGAAGAGTTTCATCAGAAAACATGATGGAGTATGTGGTGGTCACTTCATAGGAAAGACTATAGCCCGTAGAATTCTCAAAATGAGATATTGGTGGCCAACCCTATTTACTAATGTATACAAACTAGTGAGGAACTATGATTCTTTTCAAAGATTTTTATGTAAGTTAAAGGGATAAAGTGCATTATCTTTAAGGCCAATGATGGTAGAAGCTCCATTTCAGCAACGGGGAATATATTTTATTGGAGAAATTAATGAAAAATCTAGTGTAGGGTCTAAATAGATTTTAGTGGCAACTGATTATTTTACTATGTGGGTTGAGGCTATTCCCACTAGAGGGCCACTAGTAAGGCAGTGATTGATTTCACACTAGATCATATTGTGACTAGATTTGGTGTTTCTAGTAAGATTATAGATAATAATGCAATGTGCTTTAGGTCAATGGAATTCATGAAAGTCTGTTCTAAATATGGAATTACCCTATCACACCCATTTTCATATCATCCATAGGGGAATGGACATGAGAATCAAGAACAAAAATCTAATGAAGATAATCAAGAGAATGTTGGGTCAAAACAAGAAGGCATGGGATTCTAAGCTTAAAATTGTATTTTGGGTTGATAGGTGTACTCCTAAGAAATTGACTAGTAAATCAACTTTTAAATTGGTTTATGGAGCTACTGCAATTATACCTATCAATAATCTATTACTTGTGTATAAGTTCATTCAGGAGATAGTTGAAGGATAAAATGATACAATGACAAGTAGAATCAATCAATTATTGAACTTGATTGGAATAGGAGGAAGGATCAAAAGAATAATTTAAAGATGCAAAAATAGATAAAATATCTATTTGATAAGAGGGAAAGTCCATAAAAGTTTGCAATTGGAGATATGGTCTTGGTTTGGAATGCAAGATCACATGATAAAGGGAGACATGGGAAGTTTGATCATATGTGGTTGAGCCCTTTTGTTGTTGATGAATTGTATGGTGAGGATCCTTTCTTTATCAAGACCTTGAATGGAGAATTTTAAGAAATGCTAGTGCATGAACAATTCCTGGAACATCATTTCTCTTGAGCCTTGACTCATCTTTTCCATGCATAGTAGTCTTTCACTTGTAGGTTTCTCTTGTGCAACCATGGTTGTTTGTTATCCATGGTGAAGTGTTTATTTATTTTTTCCTATTGTGTGGTCTGCACCTTGAAGTTTTCTAAATTCTCACTATGCCCCACTAGAACATACATCTCCAAAAAAGAGCCACTATTAGAATCCTAAATTCCTTTTTTCCTATTTTATGCCCATGTTTGAAAAATCAATTTGCCTCTTGAAAATTTCAATATCCTAATTTTTGGCCCCTATGGTGTCCAAGTTTACCTGAACTAGTTTCTATTTTTAGTGAGTTTACATTTGAGCATGTATAGACCTGGAATTTTACCCAAAGCTCTAGAATTTCTAAATGAGTATTATAAGGAAATTAAATTCAAAATTTGTGTACAAATATCAAGTTATTAAAGTTTCAAGTTTTCTAAAAATTTTGAAAAAAATCTTAAATATGAGTTTTGACGCTTTAAATGATTAAATTTGAGTCTAAAAATTGTTTAAATATGCTTTGCTAATTTCAAAGTCATAGATCTCTTCGTGCTCTTCACTTTTAAAAAATAATGAGCTCAATTAAGTACTTGGATGAAAAATTATGGATTTTGAAAGTTATTCTTCTATATTTGATATTTTTGGTGATGGGAAAAGTGAAATTAAAGGAGGGAGCCGAAACTTGAAGATTTTTCAAAGGTTAGAAAAATACATCTAGACTAGTTTGGGCACCTAGATTTTAGGGTTGGATATAAATTGTAAAATCTTTTCATTGTAGAGGGAAGAGAGTTGGGGAAAATTAGGGTTTCTATAGAATTTGAGAAAAAACTTTGTAGTAAACTTGTGTGTATTTGTTTAGAAAGAATAAAGGGTTTGAATATGTTTTCTGTATGCTTGCAATAATGATTTTACTTGTTTAATTTATATGAGTGAGGATTTAAGATTGATTTTCTCCTTTTTAGTATTGTATTTTCTTGAAGAAAAGTAATATTTTAAGGAAATTGGAAAAGTTTCACTTGCACATTTGATATGAGATTTGCTAGTTTGGTTAGCATAGTTTCAAGGAGAGTAAGAAGTCTTTCCAAGCATTAAGTAGGATTTGTAGTATTTGTAAAGGATTACTAAGGATGGTCTTGTTCGGATTAAATTAGGGGTTTAAATCATTGTAAGACAATGATGTTCTATTATTAAACCATAGAGTTAATCTTGTTAGGGTAGGGTATTGTGATAGTTTTAGACTCTATATTCCCAAGAATAGGCATCGATCTATTTCAGTATTCCCAACCCACTCACATGCATATTAAAAATGATGAATCCTACACTTTGGTGTGTGTATATTAGTCGTGTATGTGTTCTACCATTATATGCAAATCCAATCTTGTAAGCTGTGTTGAATGTTTGGACAAAAAGTTATTATTGCATATCTACATAAGGTTTGTGCATAATGTTGTTATTAGGTGAATGATTGTTGTGAGTAACCATGTGCATATATTTACAACGATGAGTAATCAATTTCATATCTTTGTCACACCATTTAGCCTAACTACCTAATTAGAGATATTGTGCATTTAGTTTGTTGTTATCTTTTAAGATCTCTAGGAAATACCCTCATTAGCTTACTAGGGCGCAAAGAAGAAGAGGAGGCCTTATCCACCTTCCTATCAAGTTCGTATTTCTCTCCCTTAGTCTAAGCATAGGTCACTTCTCCATTGTCTGCATTATCCTTGGGTTTGGACTTTACAATGAATGCCTTAGGATTGAGGTGATTACAAGAAAAATAACCAACAAACCCCTTGAAAACACTTTTCCAATCAATTTTATTAGTAATGCATAGTATTTGTTGAAAATGCTTATAATTTTCTATTTAGACAACAATTTGTGTGGAGCAAGATAATGTTGCTCTTCAAGAACTAAAACCTTCAATTTTTGTTCCTAGACATAGAACTTAGTGTGATATATAAGAACTTCAAATTATAGTCACTTCTAAGGAAAAAGAGATGTAGTCTTGAAAAAATTGTCACTAGTTAAATTTGAAAAAAGTGAGTATATTTAGAACTCCTTCCATACAAAACATGGAATACACCACACTATATTATTTAATTCTACTAATACCATAATTGATATCATTGGAAGTAAACAATTAACACTTTGTGCTCAAACTATTTACTTTCTACCATCTATTTTAATATGTTGAATATACCAACTATTTTAATTCTTCACTTGATACAATGAATAAGTAGAAATTGCTTGACCCTAAGTTACCTATATATTAGATTGAGTGATGGGCCCATTTTGTTATTGACTAGTAAAGTTACCCTCATTTGAAAGTGAAATTTATTAACTGATAGTATCTACAAGATGTTAAAAATTGGTCTCCTAGATAACCACTACAAGTTTAGGCTAAGAGGTTGTTGTATATTCAATAAAAAACAAACAAATAGCTAGGAAATAGTAAAGGAAACAAAACTTAAAAATCTAAACTATTTGTGAAAACTAGATGGCAAAGAAACCATGATAGTTGCTATGCATATAAATCAAATATTTCTAGTATTATTTACAAATAAACAAGCAATTGTGATCAATGAGAGAAGAGCTTGTATTTTTTTTTAAATTTAGAACATGCCACCTTTCACATAGATTAGTTTGGGGCTAAAATGTTCTTACCTAATGAGTTTAGAGATGAACTTAAAAAGAAGGAAGGAATTATCAAAATTGACATAAAGATCTACAAAAGGGGCATTTCTAGCTCTATGGTGAAATTAGAAAATGCTTATTAGCTAGGAAAAGGGGCATATCTTAACATGGATCTCACTAGATAACAAGAAAGTATCAAGAAAATGATACATATTAATGGGTTTGATCTATTAAACTAGTGACTTGATGTGTAGAGGGATGTAAGAATAATACCTTGGTGACTTATAAATAAGTTGATATTGAGATGTGTTATCATATCTAGAACTATTGTATAGTCAATACTAGTCTAGCAACAAGTTGGTAATTTTAAATTTATGTGTGTGAGATATAAAATTCAAAGCACATAGATTAGGTATACCTGGATAGTGCTAGGTATTTTGATGTATAAGTTGTTTACGAGACTGTCTAGTGACTTGGAAGTTGTGTATATTTAGCACTAATGTAACAATATATAAAGAATGAAAATAATGAATTTTGAACAAATCTAGTGCAAAAATTGTTTCTTCTAATAATTGAATTTATACTTTTTCAAAATGAAGTTCTCATATTGCTTGATCTATGGACTTGCATCTTATTGGTTGTTGTTTTTGGCACATCTATTGGAGTGTGTTTGTTCAATATTGATTGAATGAGTCAATTTTTTGTACTTGGTTTGAATTTACGAAGGATTGATTTAAATTTTCTTTCAAGGTTTTGTTTATTGTTTTGCGTGTATTTGTGGTGTGCCTTACATGTTGTCTACACCTTGCAAGTACAATGGTGGGTGATAGTTTTAAAAAATGAAACAAATACATTGGTTGTGGGCAATTTGAATTTAACAGCTGAACCTAGGATGTTGGCATTTGGATATTTATGTATACACTTCTTACTATTCTTATGGGTGTGTGCAAGAAGTTGTGTCCACTTTTTGCCCAAAAAGTGGAAGTGTTTTCCCTGATTTTCAGAATTTGTCACCTTTGACCTAAAAATTTGAAGCACTTAAAGGTGGAATCTTGGAAAAAGTCACTAAATATGAAATGTAGTACTCGGAGTCTAGTTTCCAAATATATAATTTTTTTCAATACCCAGATGATAGAAATTGATTTTGATTAGGCGTTTCTAAAAACCACTGTTTAAAAGTCAATTTTTTTTTACTATACCATGTACGTGTACGTCATCCATATTTTGACCTAAATAATCATATTTTTCAAAATCCTTTTGGGAAAAGATTTGTAACTCACTGAAGCACGTTTTTCATATTCATTTGTAATTTTTTATTGAATAATTTTTTTTTATTAATTTTTTATTGGTCATTTTTTGTCTTTTAAAAAATCATCGTGTACGTCACGCATAAGATGACCTAGACTTAATATTTTTTGATTTTTTTTTTAAAATTGAAAAGAATTGTCTAAAGTACGTTTTCATACAATTTTTTTGACAAAAAAATATTTTAATAAAAAGTTATTAAAATATTAAAAAACCCTGATAATTCAAGTTTATGGACAAAAAAATATTTTAATAAAAAGTTATTAAAATATTAAAAAACCCTGATAATTCAAGTTTATGGACCTATTTCATCAGAAATTGATTAAAAAATAGAAAAATTAATCCAATTGTAAAAAAAATTACATATTTGGAATCTACATTGTTTCATCTATAATGGGTTTTAATTTCGTCAAAATATTCTGCAAAATAGACCTTTAGATATATGGCCAAAGTCACTATTTTGTTGTGACATTAACAGGGCCTTCAAGTTACAGGTCAAACCAGGCCCAGAGGTCAGGGTCGGGTCCCCAAAGCATTTTCCGAAGTGGGTTACAAAGCAAAACGCGAGCCTAAAATTCAAATTTTGAATAACGGGATCTTGTTTACGAAACGCGATCCTGTCTATTAAACAGGATCCCATTTCTTTATTCATTGGTCGAAAATAAAATGGGATCCCGTTTATTATTTGCCCATTTTTTTTAATAAGACTGTACTATGACTATCATTTCTGCAACTTGCTCTACAGTACGACCGACAGTGACTCTTGCAGCATTCTTTAGCATATTTTTTTCTTTTGCAGGTCCATCAACTTGAAGTATTGTTTGTATTTTGATAGAAGCCATTATGGAGACACTATTTGAGTAGAATTTTGTTGAATTGGTACTTGTTTGAAGGACTTGAAACACATTCAAGTTTTTGACATTCATTTGTACATGCTTCATAAATTTTTTAATCATGGGATCACAAAGTCGTAATAAGAGGAAAGATAGGAAGCTATTAACCCCTGAAGAAATTGAAGCAAAGAGAGAGAAGGAGGCAAAAAGACAAAGAGATAGAAGAATAAAGATTCAATCAATGAATAATGCTGAAGCATCCAATTCCACAACTATTGAAGATAAAAACATTGAGGAGACCATGGATGTAGACGATGCAAGTTTGCAAGAGGTGAATGTGGAAACTAATACGATTAGACAAACTACTCCTGGTATGTCTTCAAATCCCTCTATTAATGCTATGGAGAATGTTTCACTAGGCACAAATCTAGGTACTTCTTCAAATCCACCTTTGAATGAAATGGAAATAGTGTTGATAGGAGATTTAAAACAAGCTGGATATAACAATGTTGAGATTGATAATATTCGTAGAGATCAAAATTTGAAACAAATTGTTGTTGAAAATGAAAATAAAAATCCTTTTGTTGAAAATAAAAATAAAAATCCTTTTGTTGTTGAAAATGAAAATGAAAGCCGTTTTGTTGTTGAAAATGAAAATGAAAACCGTTTTGTTGTTGAAAATGAAAACAAAAATCCTTTTGTTGAAAATGAAAATGAAAATCGTTTTGTTGTTGAAAATGAAAATGAAAATCTTTTTGTTGAAAATAAAAATGAAAACCGTTTTGTTGTTGAAAATGAAAATGAAAATCCTTTTGTTGAAAATGAAAATCGTTTTGAAGTTGAAAATGAAAATAAAAATCTAGGATGTGATGTTGAAAATGAGAAATATTTTTTCAAAATTGAAAGAGATGTTTTGGATAATCTTCCTAGTAAAATTTCTTGGAGACAAATAAGAACACATGCCAATAGATTATACAAGGAATTTTTTTATCGTAAAAAACTATCATTTCAATGTCAACTAATGATGCAATTAATAAGAATGTGGAAAATGAGAAAAGTAATGAAAATGTTAGGCATTTTTGTTAAACCAAGAAGAAAAGATCAATCACTAAAACATGCTATGTCTACTGTTGCTAGTGCCATTGATTCTATTGGAAGTAATAGTCGATCCAAAGATAAAAATGCAGCGAGACGAGTTATAACAACTGCTATAGTGAATAAAACAAGTTTGAATAGAAGAATGGTAAGCAATATTAGTGGAATTCTAAAAATACATCCTAAAACATTGGTAAGAGCGGCAAAAAGAAGAGAAAGTATAGAAAATGATCCAATTAACCAATGTTGGAGTTTTAGTTGTCAACTCCTAAGATCTGACATGAAACTGAATGTTGAAATTAGATCTTTGATAAAAAAATATTGGCATGATAATACTAGGGTATCGTCTAATGCTAGAGATGTTTTAAAATTAAGAGTGGGGTCCAAAGTTCGCGATCCTCATCCAAAACACCTATTAGATACAACGCAAATTGAATTTTATAGAAAATTTTGTGATGAATTAGTGTTACCTGGTAATATTAAAATAAGTCAAAGATCTTTTGAAAAATGCAAACCATGGTATGTAAAGATTAATAAGGAACGAATATCTTGTTGTTGTAAAACGCATGTTCAATTTCGTTATTATTATGATGTGTTTCAATATATATGTTGTACTTTACATCGTAACATGATTATACAGGAATGTGATATTAATATGCCAACTGAAGCAATAAAAGAGTTTATATCAAGTTTGTTCTGTGAGAGATCTAATGAAAAATTATTTTATTTAAGTTCATGTATTTTTGGACAATGCACTAGTTGTGGCAATCTTTCTTTGTTAAGAGTTTGTATGCATGAAAGTGTTGAAAATAATTTTGGACAACAATTAGTGGATGTTAAAAGATTTAAGAATGTTGAATATTCTTTAAAAGATGGAAAATTTGGAAAGCGTTGTAATTTAATTACAAAAAAGGTTAGTGTGCATGCATTCATATCAGAATTTAAAAGTAAAATTGTACCAAAATATGTCAAGCACTCTCAACAAGCTCGATGGCTTGATGGACAATTTCGTGAATGTAGAAACACATTTCCAGTTGGTACTATACTATCAGTGGTTGATTTTGTGGAAAACTATACTTTAGCTCTGCAAGAGGAAATTCAATCACAATATTACAATTTAGTGCAGGTTGCTATGTTTGTTCATATTGTTTATAGACATGCAGATGATAGCACAGAGAATGATAGAAAAGTTTTGAGGGAGTATCATTTCTATTTGAGTGACAACCAGTTACACTCATCAGAGTTTGTTCAATATTGTTTCAATATATTTTATACAAATTTAAGAGAAAGAGGAATCCAGATGACTGAACATCTTATATGGTCAGATAATTGTACGGGGCAGTTCAAGAATGCTCGAATGTTCTATTGGTTAAGGAGGGTTCACAAGGAGAATAATGTCCAACATATGTGGAATTTTTTTGAAGCTGGACATGGTAAAGGAGAACATGATGGAGCTGGTGCGTGTGTTAAAAGAATTCTTGCTAGACAACAATTACAATTTGAGGATGCAGTAAAATTTAAAGATGCACGTGGGATTGTAGATTGGTGCAATACAAGATTATGTACACCTGGATCAAGCGAGTACTCTACAGTTCGTCGATTCTTTTGGTTGGTTGAAGAAGAAAACATTCTACCTAGACTTGATTGCCAGACAATCAGTGGATCTACTAAATGGCATTCATTTAGGAGTTCGAATGCAAGTACATGGACTATTTGGACAAGGGAGCTTGCATATTTTTGTCAGTTTTGTATTTCAAGAGATTGGGAAGCATGTGTGAATACAAAATGGGTTGAAGAGTGGAAACAAAGACCATTGACACTTGCACAAGCACACAATCAAAGTGAAACAATAATTGAAGACAATGATCAACTGTTTGTATCAGACGATTATGACCGTGTTTCAGACCTTGTACAAGAAGGTAATTTAATTCAAATCATTTCATTTTATTTCACTTCATTACTAATTTGTAGTGCTTTTATTTATTTATGTGTACATATGAATGCATGTATGTTGATTGGTCAAATTTTATGGACATGTGCAAGTTATTGAATCAAAATTTGTTTGCAGGACATGTGTATGCTGTTGTTGCACCAAAGAATAATGAAGAGGAAACTGACTATTGGTTGGCTCGTTGTGTGGAGACTAAACATAAGTTAACAGCACCTCGAGAAGATGATGATGGCTTTCCTTATCCAACAGGTTTGGTGATCCCCTTAAGACATCCCCTTAAGCAAATTTTGATAACAAGTCTTTGATCCCCTTAAGCATATTTTAAGAACTTCTTTGATCGCCTTAAGCAAATTTAAGTATTTCTTTGATGATGGCTATCATTATCCAATAGGTTCGGTGGTGGTTGTTGGCACTTGGCTACGGAAATACCTAATAAGGAAGAATGGTTTGCCTGCATTCGAAGATTGTGAAACACATAAGAAGATTATACACTACTCACATTTGGTGTTGGCAACAAATATAAAACTAGAGAGGTATCGTGGAAAACCTACAAATAAAGAGCTATGGAACATTTCTATGGAAGACCATGAGACAATCATCGATGCATTGGAAAAAAGAGAGAATAGAGATGGTACAATGGAATAAGTAAATACAGGTAAATATAGTTAAATAGATTTATATTGTTGTTTTAAATACATTAAATACATGTTTTCATATTTCTTGTGCATTATTAGTTGAAATTGATTTAATTTGTCCTTTTATATCCTTAGGCCATCATCACAAATTCATCACATACTTTGAAACAAAAACTTGAGAGGCACTTGTAAATACAGGTACAAATTGTGTATATCTAGATAGTTTTATATAAATTAAAATACATGTTTTGATTCAAATATATTGATAAATTGCTTGTATTATTTTTACATCAGGTGGCATGAAGACCTGCTACATTCTCCTCAAGTTTTGGATTTTCTTGAGATGGCATATAATGACATTTTGTATTTACATTATTTTGAGTTGGCATATAACTAACATGATGGTTTTACATGATTATTACTTTGACATGTGTATGATTTTGTTACGACAAGATTGCATTTATTGTGTGACATGTAAAAATATATAGTCCAGGTTCAACAATATATATATAAAGTCCAGGTCCATGTTCAAAAAATATATAAAGTCCATGTTCAACAATATATATATATATATATATATATATATAAAGTCCATGACAAACAGTATATAACATATAGTCCATGAAATAGTCAAATATATAAAGTTCAGGTTCAACAATATATATAAAGTCCAGGTTCATGTTCAAAAAAATATATAAAGTCCATGTTCAACAATATATATATATATATATATATATATATATATATATATATATATATATATATATAAAGTCCATGACAAACAGTATATAACATATAGTCCATGAAATAGTCAAATTATACATAGCCCATGTAAAAATATATAGTCCAGGTTCAATTATATATATATATATATATATATATATATAAAGTCCAGGTCCATGTTCAAAAAATATATAAAGTCCATGTTCAACAATATATATATATATATATATATATATATATATATATATATATATATATATATAAAGTCCATGACAAACAGTATATAACATATAGTCCATGAAATAGTCAAATACATAAAGTCCAGGTTCAACAATATATATATAAAGTCCAGGTCCATGTTCAAAAAAATATATAAAGTCCATGTTCAACAATATATATATATATATATATATATATATATAAAGTCCATGACAAACAGTATATAACATATAGTCCATGAAATAGTCAAATTATACATAGCCCATGTTCAATAACCTATCACATACTATCTCTATCATCAAGAGTCCTCTTCACACCATGCGAACTACTCAGATGACCTAAATCACTCTGCAAAAGAGAAAGATTTAGATGAAATTAGATGTAAGATGATAAGGAAATCTAATTTAATGACAATTTTTAAATTTATAATTTATCATAAAATTAAATTACCGTGTGAGGCTGAGAGGCATGCTCTAGTGCACCTGGACCTATCTCTCCATGCTTTGAATTAATCTATTTAATACAAGAGAAAGTTCAAGTTGAAATTAAATGTACTTGACGATTTTAAAAATGATTTAATTCAATTTAATTTATAAGAACTATCATATTTAAAAATTATTATACCGTAAGAGGAACTTGTTGTGAATCCTCTATTCCAGGACCTGTCTCTACAGGCTTAGCTCCATGACATGTATCGAGCTATAAAAGAAAAAAGAATTTTGAATGTACATGTCAACATACATACATATATATATATATATATATATATATATATATATATATATATATATATATATATATATATATATATATATATATATATATATATATATATATATATATATATAAAGAAATTTACTTTAAGTTCACAACAATTTTAAGTTATACTGTATCAGGCTGCCCATCTCCTCTGTCCTCCTGCTCTACATGTGCTGTGTGTTGATGAAACGTGTCACTAACAAGCTCCTACAATGTCATTTATATTTAAGTTAGCACATGTGTGTACAAATTAGGTTTTAAAACATATATATATATATATATATATATATATATATATAGACTTGTGTACATGTTATACGTTTTTCAACAACCTGAAATGCAATTGACTCCTAATATAAACTTGGATTATCCAAGTGTGCTACAATGCCCATCCTCATTGTTGTGTCAACCTGCATAGACATATTTATAAAATATTAAATAGTACATGTGTGCACGTTTTCAGATACACTGATATCAAAATAGAAAAATTTAAGTATATATATAGTTTTTTAAAACAATATACATACTGTAAGAGTGTCATGTGAGATGCCCAATGATGGAGGAGTGCTCGAGACACCCTGAGATGGAGGATTCAATGTGGAAGAACCCTGAACCAGTTCATAAATATTTAATTGTACACACATTCAAGACTGAATTTTACAAATTTACAAATCATTGAAAATGTACCCCAAATGGGTGCCTGAGATGAATAGGTGTCGATGAAAAATTAATTCGATCAATGGTGACCCCTGTTGCCATCATTTACACCAAACAATTCGATTGTTAAAATATTACAATTTAATTGATCTATATGTTGATTAAAAACACGTGGTTAAAAAATTGTTTTAAATTCAACATGTGTACATAACCTATATATACCTGTGTCGAATGATCAGTGGGATGATCCTCAGCAAATAGATAATCAACAAATGATTTAGTGCCCACATTATCAGATGATGCATGTGTAGCTGAAGTGGGTGCAGCTGCCTGATAAGGTCCATAACACAACTGATTGCAACTCATACATGTATGAGGCATCAACACATGTGGAGTGGTACTAGGACCACTTCCATCATCAACTCCTCCATGCTTTCTAACTCGAGCTACCATCACAGAAGTCTGCTCATGTAGGCTACCTGAGAGTGCACTCAATGTGCCTAGTGTGGATGCCACTGCACGATGTTGGAAGGGCGAAGGAATGGCACCAACAGGAGGGTCAATAAGAGGTTGAACAGGGACCGGTCATTGGGGATCAACCCGTGCCCCCCACCTCTGTTGTGGCATCCCACCACCAACACCTTGGAATGATCTAAAATCAAAGTAGTTGGGTTTTTTATTCATAACAAACTCTACATATAATTTTCTCAGAAAATATAAAGGAACCTCACAATTAGCATGAGGTGGATAATCAAACACCATCCACCATCTATCCCAAAAATTGGCAGACATTCCTTCATGCCTACACCACCTGATTGATATTCTTTTCTTATTTGTAGGAATAGGTTCATTTGTAATGGGATGTCTAAATATTGCGCTAAATGAGCTTTTGTGATTTTAAGATCCAAAATAGTCTTATAGGAGAGGCCATCAGCATAAAATTGGTGCCTCTCCTCTCTCCATTTCTGGAATCCATCAAAATCTGAGTCAATAGACCTCACAGAATCTACAATGTTTTGCATCAAAGATGCAAAACGTACTACGTGAGGTGGCATGAATTGTTCATTACGAATGGAATTCAGTTTTTCTTGTATGGAATCCACATTTTCATTAATTATGGCTCGCAAGCGAGCCTGGTCAGTTCCAGGTGGGGGTGGAGGTGGAGGTGGAGGTGGGTCATCTGTAGGTGGGGCATTTGGCGCTGGGGGTGCGGGTGAGGGTGCGGGTGCAGGTGGGGGTGCGGCCAAATCATCTTGTGCATTAAGGAAGTCCTCAACATCAAAGTAAATATCATCTAGATTCATGATGTATATATAAAAATAGATACGAACCTGCATATATATACATATAAACATACAAACTTTAGTATAAATTTAAAATTAAATCAAGAATATATATATGTTTCAAGAAATTACACTTGAAATAAATTTAAATTAAACATACAGATAATGTATACATGCATGTACAAATTTCAAAATGTAAGAGAGCTATTAGGACTACCATAATGATTGATACAATGGGAAAGGTGACCCATCTTAATGTATAATGTGCATTTAAGTAAGGAAGTCTCTGGACAATCATCATGTATTTCTTAAATGTGAAAATGCATCCCAAATTTTGGACTATTTTAAAGAAATATGGTGCATTTAGGAAATTGGTGATTGTTGGGGTAAAGAGGAATATATGATCATGCTAGAAGAGGTGGATTAAGCTCATAATTGGCCAAGGTTGCTTTGAATAAGGTTAAAACAAGGAGATACCCATGTTGATATTCACACCCTTTGGTCCACACCTACATTGGGATGGATTAAGCTTGAAATTTTGATGGGTAGCCAAGGGTAATCCTAGTGAAGTAGGAGGAGTATGTTTATTAAGAGATGATAAGGGAAAACCTCTACCTATCTTAGCTTATGATTTTGGTGTCAAGAACAATAATATGGTAGATTCTAGGGCCATGATATCCAGGGCCTCAAGATGACTTGGAAACTAAACAAGATATCCCTTAGTGTGGAAGGAGATTCCAAGATCAACATTGATCATATGAAAAAGCATAGATGAAGCTTGTGGTTATTGGAAACTATTCTATTGGAAGCTAGAAACTTGGTGAATAAGTTTAAATCTATCTCCTTCAAACATATCAAAATAAAAGGTAATTATATTCTAGACTAGGCAGATAATGGAAGAAATCATTAAATTGCTCCTAGACATCTAGCATTTGTTGGGAAGAATATTTTTTTTACATTCAACTCAATCCCTAAGTTGTGCCTCCATGCTATCAAATGTTACTTGTATCTACCTTCTATACAATGATATTGAAGGGGTAGAAGGTTAGGCTAAGGATTTCTATATTGCTACTTAGATAAATAACACATCTTCAATGTGTGGCATGAGCATATGCACAAAGCCTTGGAGGATATTTCTACGATAATGAAGATAAACCTTCATCTTGATGCTAAATTGGATGATTCTATCTACTATGAGAATTAAGATGAGGAGGAAGTGACATAAATCCCTCCTATCAAATTCAAACAATGTTAAAAATGTCAAGGAAGTGGTAGAGGCTTTGTAAGGCTTGTGTAATTTGTCCCACCACCCTAGGATAAAGTTTTTTAGTTTATTAGTAATTCTAACACTACTTCAACTTATTACTCTAGGGTGAGGGCCACTATAATTTTCCCTACCACTAATATATCTTAAGACACCTATTGGTTTATGTTTGATGTCATTGTAGTATGTACCTTTTTAAAGATAGATAGTATATTTTATGGAATTTGAGATAATAGGGAATATCACAAACTTTTATGGAATAGTTGATGTCATGATATGTGGTGTTTCAATTCACATATTTTAATAGAAACTCTTTAGTATTGATGGTAGTATGTTCTTGGCAATGACACTTTATTTTAGAAAAGAATCACATCCTTAAGGTTGAATCCATTTTTGGCATTTATAGTAAGACAAATTTGAGAGGGATAACACATATAACATAGATGGATCTGCTAAACACTTTGTTACCAAAATCCAAACTTTTGGCATTCTTTTTTTGGCCCCTAGGTGACTAACCCAAGTGTACTAGAAAAAAAAATCAAAAAGATCTAAAGAAATTTTTACTCTTTTATCAAGGATTACAAAGATTGCCTCTCATCTTGAAATTTTGGGAAGACAATGTTGGATCTAGGGCATACAACTGAGAGGGGGGGGGGTGAATCAATTGTATACAAACTTGCTTTCTATTTCAAACACTTGATTCGTCTTGTTAGTTAACAGCATATCAATTAATCATCCATGAAAATAAAATGCACAAACATAAGAGCAGATAAAAATCAACACAATGAACACCAAGATTTTGACGTGGAAAACCTGGTTAAGGGAAAAACCACGGGGTGATTAACCCAAGGATTATTCTCTGTTAAAAGAATAAGAAAAAGAATGGCACTTGCCAATTAGGGCTCACTGCCCGAGCACACTGCTCACAAAGAGGCCCACTGCCTACAAGGAGACACACTATCTACAAAGTGATAAGAATCACGGTCTTGAACTGGAGAATGACATCTTTACCATGTCCGGATCAGTTCCATTTAAGCCCAAAAACCTCTGCTTTGCTTTCCGCACTTCTCTTCGCTACACCACTCTCATCCACACAATCCACACTTCAAAATGAACTCACAAACCTTTATTTATACAAGACATCAACTTAGGAACAATCATCTAAGTCGGCAATCAACCATAAGAATATCCGCAAGATGAATAACACATCCAGTCGGCCACCACAAGAACATTCGCAGGATGAACAACTCATCCGGTCGGCTAAACAGAGCAAGAACTTCATTCAGAAGATTATCTTCAATTCCAGGCTCTACCATCAATGCGGACCAACAACACAACCTAAACATGATCCACGGACATTTCCAAGCCTGCCTAAATGACCAGGTACATCTGCACTTCCTCTACTTACTGGAATTTCTTCTCTTCCTTATCTGGAACTTCAAGAACACAGTCTGTCGCCACTGTCACAATGCAAAAGGTACTTCCGAACCTCCAAATCATACACAACTTGAGATGACACATCACAAGGACATCCCAAACACTCCTTCCAATCTGCAGATTAGGATTATACAATTCCAGACCTCACCGGACCTTTCTGTGATCCTCTGTCACCTCTGAACACTTGCTGGAACCGGTTCCACACCGACAACCACAACTCCTTCAGATCTTCATGCGGACCTCTGAAATCTTAACTGAAGCATCTCAAGACTCATATATACAAACCCTTTAATCCGCATTCTTCGGTTCGCATCCTATACAATACATTTGCCTTCTTCTCATCACTGTTCTTCACTATTCCTGACTGTGGCTAATTTTCTTAATATCCTCAGCACACTGCTCATCAAATCCCTCTTGTCAATGCAATATGAGTATGTTGACATCAATGACAACATTGGTTCACCTCATACTTGCAACAATCTCCCCCTTTTTCATTGATGGCAACATATGATGTGAAAAACCATCAAGACAAGAACTTCTCCTTTCTATCACAGCTCCCCCTATCAGCAACATGTCTTCTCCTCATTTACTGCTCCCCCTTTGATCATCAGCTACTTGTTTTTCACATGTCTTCTCTCCCCCTTTGACATCAATGGCAAAGGGCTCATACTTGCAATTTTTAACACATCAGAATCATACCAGCTACTCCCCCTTAGTAGCAGCTTCCCATCATCAATCCGGATCACAAGATATGACTGTGATATCCACCAGACTAATGCACATCAGTGCATCCTAGTTCATCACCGGAGGGGCCATGACCCCTAACTTCTCCCAGAGATATTCAAAAGAGTCCTTGGGAAGAGGTTTAGTAAAGATATCTGCAATCTGATCCTTGGAGGGAACATACTCCAACCTGACTTCTTCCTTGTTCACTTGTTCTCTCAAAAAGTGAAACATGATAGATATGTGCTTAGTCTTAGAGTGCAATACTGGATTCTTGGAAATATTAATTGCACTTGAATTATCACAGAAAATTGTGATAGGCTCCTCATATTCAACTTTAATGTCTCTTAGCATCTGCTTCATCCATAAGATTTGAGTGCAACTACCTGCTGCTGCAATGTATTCTACTTCAGTTGTAGACAGAGGTATTGCATCTTGTTTCTTGCTTAGCTAAGAAACCAATCTCTTCCCCAAAAAGAATGCTCCACCACTGGTGCTCTTTCGGTCATCCACATCTCCTGCCCAATCTGCATCTATTTAAGCATGAAGAGAGAAATCCGGATCACTAGGGTACCATAGACCATACTCAGCTGTTCCTTTCAAGTATCTAAAAATTCTTTTGATTGCCATAACATGAGATTCTTTAGGATCAGCCTGGAATCTTGCTACAAGACCAACAGCCTGCATTATATCTGGTCTGGTCTGAGTGAGATACAACAATCCACCAATCATTGATCTATACTTTGTCTGATCTGCCTTTGGGGAGTCATCATCTTTGCTCAACTTACATCCGGTTGCCATGGGAGTGTTCATTGGCTTTGAATCTTCCATACCAAATTTCCTTAACAATTCTTTCACATATTTGGTCTGAGAAATGAAGATCCCTTTCTTTGTTTGAGTAATTTGCAAACCCAAGAAGAAATTCATTTCACCAAGCATAGACATTTCAAACTCACATTTCATCTGATTTGCAAAAGTTTTGCACATACTATCTCTTCCTCCAAAAATGATATCATCCACAAATACTTCAACAATCAAAATATTTTCATGATCAATTTTGAAATATAAGTTACTGTCAGCAGTACCTTTGCTGAATCCAATCTGCACAAGATGCTTATCCAACCTTTCATACCATGCTCTTGGGGCTTGTTTTAATCCATACAATGCTTTCTTCAACTTGCAGACCATATCATCATTGTCAGACAATTGAAATCCATCCGGTTGTTCAATGTAAACTTCTTCTTCCAGCTCACCATTTAGGAAGGCAGACTTGACATCCATCTGATATACCTTGAAGTCTTTAAAGGCAACAAATGCAAGAAATAATCTGATTGCTTCAATTCTTGCCACCGGAGCAAAGGTCTCTTCAAAATCAATTCCTTCTATTTGAGAGTAGCCTTTGCAGACCAATCTAGCTTTGTTCCTGATTACTTCACCAGCTTCATTTAATTTGTTCTGGAAGACCCATTTGGTTCCAATCACATTCCTGTCTCTAGGTCTGGGAACAAGATCCCAAGTATGATTTTTCTCAATTTGCATTAATTCATCTTTCATTGCTTTGGTCCAGTTTTCATCATTGCAGGCTTCATTTACTGTTTTAGGTTCAATCTTTGAAATCAGACAACATTCATCCTGATTTTGAGCAACATTCCTTCTAGTTTGCACACCTTTGCTTCTGTCACCTATGATCTGATCTTCAGAGTGGTTCAGTGTTACATACCTTGGAATTTTGGGAGTATCCTGCACTGCTGCTTCTTGATCAGGCTCATTCAAACCTATCTCTTCTTCCTGATTTACCAGATCAGGCTGACTCTGACTTACCAGAGAGGATTGAGTTCCTTGAACCTGAACACCGTCTTGGTCATCTTCATCAAACTCATAAAATCTTGAGGGCTTCTCAATTCCTTCATCAACTTTCACATTAGTGCTTTCTATCATCTTCCTCAGTCTCTTATTGTAACACTGGTATGCTTTGCTTTGAGTGGAGTAACCCAAGAAAATTCCTTCATCACTTCTAGCATCAAACTTTCCTAGATCTTCATCTCTTTTAATATAACACTTGCTACCAAATACTCTGAAATATTTCACAGTAGGAGTGATGCCAAACCAGAGTTCATAGGGGGTCTTACCGGTATTATTTCTGATTTGAACTCGATTTAGAGTGTAGACTGCAGTGCTGATAGCTTCTTTCCAGAACATCTGAGGAACATTTGCTTCCAACATCATTGTCCTGGCAGCTTCCTGGATGGTCCGGTTCTTTCTTTCAACTACTCCATTCTGCTGTGGAGTCCTAGGAGCAGACAATTGTCTCCTTATACCCTGCTTCTCACAAAAGTCAATGAACTCACCAGATGTAAATTCACCACCTCTATCAGACCTTAGACACTTCAGTTTCAATCCGGTTTGATTCTCTACCATAGCTTTGAAGATTTTGAACTTCTCAAATGCTTCTGATTTTTCTTTTAGGAAGGTAACCCACATCATCCGGGAATGGTCATCAATTAACAACATGAAATATCTATCACCTTGCAGACTCTTGATTCTTGTCGGACCATAGAGATCAGTATGTACTAATTCCAACAATCCGGTAGAGGACTGATCTTTGCTTTTGAAAGAGACTCTGCTCTGTTTACCTAGTTGACATTCTTTGCACAAACTATTTGTAGGTTTCATCAATTTTGGAAGATCTCTTACAACCTGAGTATTGCTTATCTTGATGATGTTATCAAAATTTACATGACACATTCTTCTATGCCATAACCAACTCAGATTAACTTGAACAAATAGACAACTTTTATTTGAACCAACCAGATGAAAGATATTACCTTTTATCTGAGTACCGGATGCAATTTCAGTTCCGGAGCTTGTAAAGATTCTGCATTTTCCATTCTTAAACCGGAGATCATAGCCTTTGTCTACTAACTGACCAACACTGAGAAGATTGTGCTTCAATCCTTCAACATATAGTACATTACCTGTTTTGCTCTTTCCATCAAAGGAAATAGTTCCCCTACCTCTGATTCTGCCAGTAGAATTGTCACCAAACTTTACCATTCCTCCTTTATACCTTTCCAAATTCAAGAACTTATCCTTGTCACCTGTCATATGGTGAGAACATCCACTGTCAATAACCCAATCATCCTTTTCTTCCACTTGAGTAGCCAAAGCTTTTTCCACAACCTTGTGATTGACAGATTCGGAGAGTATTGAATCTTCTTCCTTGATAGCAATAAACACCCATTCATTTCCAGATTTGCTTCCTAGTTCTGATTCATCATCTGTTACTCCTTCATTGTCATCTTCTTCATGAACATAATAGCAATTCCTTTGAAACCTTTGTCTGTTAGTATTAGACCTTGCAGATCTTTCCGGACATCTTGAAGCAAAATGACCAATCTTGTTGCAGTTGAAGCACTTAAAGGGTAGTTTTCCTTCATACTTACCGGATCCTCTTGGTAGTCTTTTTGTAATGAGGGCTTCAAGTTGAGCTATTTCTGCTTCTTCTTCTTCCATGTCTCTTCTTGCTTGATCATACCATGACATCTTCCTTGAAGAGTTTTCTCCTGGATCAAATCTCTATTTGCCTTTCACATAGGCACTGGCTTTGAAAGCAGATTCAGTCTTGGGAGGGTCATCTCCAAACTTGGTCATTTCAAATGCAGCTAGCTTGCCAGCCAATTGTTCTCTTGTGACAGTTGTGTGGGCTCTGAATTCATCAATTGCAGCAACCTTGATTTTGTAGGCAGCAGGAAGGGATCTGAGGATTTTGCAAACAATCTCATTTTCATCCAGAGTTCCACCAGCATTTCTAATTCCACACACTAGTTCATTCACTCTTGGCATAAAAGTAGTGATGTTTTCATCATCTCTCATCTTCAATATTTCAAATTTCCCTTTCAAACTTTGCAACCTTGCACTCTTGACAAACTCATCTCCTTCATACAGAAGTTCCAGTTTAGTCAGGATCTCATATGCAGTTGGTAGGTCAATAACATTTGAGAGATCTGAGTCATTCAATGCGCTTAGAAGAGCTTCCTTGGTCCGCAGATTGTTTTTAGCATCTGTGATTTCATTCAGAGTTGTCGGACCACCTTGTGGAGGTACATATGGTTTTGAAACCATGGCCAAGTATGCTTTTCCCATACATTCCAAGTGACATTTCATGCGACCCTTCCAGAGAGTGAAATTGGTTCCATCGAACTTCGGACTATCCTTTTTGTATGATGACATCCTGGATCTCCTCAAGCGGTTAAGCTCCTTTCAGAGGAACTTGGCTCTGATACCAATTGTTGGATCTAGGGCATACAACTGAGAGGGGGGGGGGTGAATCAGTTGTATACAAACTTGCTTTCTATTTCAAACACTTGATTCGTCTTGTTAGTTAACAGCATATCAATTAATCATCCATGAAAATAAAACGCACAAACATAAGAGCAGATAAACATCAACACAATGAACACCAAGATTTTGACGTGGAAAACCTGATTAAGGGAAAAACCACGGGGTGATTAACCCAAGGATTATTCTCTGTTAAAAGAATAAGAAAAAGAATGGCACTTGCCAATTAGGGATCACTGCCCGAGCACACTGCTCACAAAGAGGCCCACTGCCTACAAGGAGACACACTGTCTACAAAGTGATAAGAATCACGGTCTTGAACTGGAGAATGACATCTTTACCATGTCCGGATCAGTTCCACTTAAGCCCAAAAGCCTCTGCTCTGCTTTCCGCACTTCTCTTCGCTACACCACTCTCATCCACACAATCCACACTTCAAAATGAACTCACAAACCTTTATTTATACAAGACATCGACTTAGGAACAATCATCTAAGTCAGCAATCAACCATAAGAATATCCGCAAGATGAATAACACATCCGGTCGGCCACCACAAGAACATTCGCAGGATGAACAACTCATTCGGTTGGCTAAACAGAGCAAGAACTTCATCCGGAAGATTATCTTCAATTTCGGGCTCTACCATCAATGCAGACCAACAACACAACCTAAACGTGATCCACAGACATTTCCAAGCCTGCCTAAATGACCAGGTACATCCACACTTCCTCTACTTACTGGAATCTCTTCTCTTCCTTATCCGAAACTTCAAGAACATAGTCTGTCGCCACTGTCACAATGCAAAAGGTACTTCCGGACCTCCAAATCATACACAACTTGAGATGACACATCACAAGGACATCCCAAACACTCCTTCCAATCTGCAGATTAGGATTATACAATTCCGGACCTCACCGGACCTTTCTGTGATCCTCTGTCACCTCTGAACACTTGCTGGAACCGGTTCCACACCGACAGCCACAACTCTTTCAGATCTTCATGCGGACCTCTGAAATCTTAACTAAAGCATCTCAAGACTCATATATATAAACCCTTTAATCCGCATCCTCCGGTTTGCATCCTATACAATACATTTGCCTTCTTCTCATCACTGTTCTTTACTATTCCTGACTGAGGCTAATTTTCTCAATATCCTCAGCACACTACTCATCGAATCCCTCTTGTCAATGCAATATGAGTATGTTGACATCAATGACAACACTGGTTCACCTCATACTTGCAACAGACAAAGATCAACAAATTTAGCATATAGTATAGTATTAATAGGATCTATATAGACTATTGATTGAACAAAACTATACCATATATATTAAGTACTCTAGTTCAATGGTCTTAAGATTAATGAAATTAGGACTAACTATATCATCATTATGCTTAGATACACCCAACATGCTAATCAAGAACTTAATTACCTTCACAACCCTATTAGCATTGTATCACTCCTATTAGGGAGTGGACTTGAATGGGGCCAAAAGATTCTTTACCTCTTAGGATTGTGACTTTGGGTTTGGCATGGTCAACTTGGAGAGGTTGTGTGGCATATCCCTATAAGAGGATGAAGGGTGATAGGAGGTTGTAGGATGGCTAAAAGCATTCACATGACGATAATGTTCAAGTTTAAATTTCAAGATATGCATCATGGTCTACAAGGTTCTCTTGTTCAAAAGGTTCATCATATTAGTATATCAAATCTAATGTAGTAGTAGATACTTCTACATATACAAGTTTCTGTTAGGAGAAAATATCTTTTGCCAAATTTGTATAGAGTTGTCTATAGTGTGTTCCAGGGTAATCAAATGATGTAAGTCACAATTTAGAGGGTTGAGGGATAAGTTTGTGTTGAGTCTATAGGAGGTGTTTTCTTACATAGACCGAGCTCCATAATCTAGGTGTCTCCATGTCTAACTCAAATGTTTCAACTTGGTCCATATTATATCTAGATTAATGATAAAATTTTATATATATGGCTATGAGATCCACGATCATATCAATGTTTGGTAGAGAAAAGTTATCTAAGTTGGGGTAGATCCTTTTTTGATGTCTCAAAAGTTAGTACAAACATGAATTCCCTTAGTTTTCTTGTTAACTAAGACCACATTAGAGACCCATTTAGGATAAGTAATAGTCTGAATGAACCCTGGACAACCAAGAGTTTATACAATTCTTCTATGACCACGAGTGCTACTTGGGGGTGCATTTTGCGTAGCTTTTATTGAATAGGTTTGGCATTGAGGTGAACCACAAGATGATGCATGACTTTAAAGATGGAGTCTCAAGGCATATCACCATAAGACCACATGAAGAAATCAACGTAATTTTTAATGGTGACATGGTTATATATGCCTTCTTTGATGTCAAGGTCCAGTGGAGCTACTATCTTAGAGAGTTTAGGGTCTGAGCTTCTATTCACAGGTTGATGTCTATAGCATCCTCAACAAGGAGAGGGGAGTCATGTCTTGTATTTGAGTGGTATCTAATGGAAGGTGAAGTTTGTCAAATTGAGGAGCTCTTGGGAAGTGTCCATTTTTATTGTATCATTTTAATTGATCACAAGTTTCTTCTTATATCTTGTTGCTATTCTGCCTAGACTAGGGTGCCTTAGGACTAAAGGGTTCTTTCTTTCTCTCCAAAATAAGCATATGTAGGTGTTAGGTATGGTGGAAAAGTCTTTCTTATGATTACAATGGGGATGTGGTCTTGACACTTCATAAGTTTCATGATGGCTTCATCATTTTGGAAAACATCAAATCATAAAGGGTCGTGTTGGTCCCAATCGATAAGCTCAAGGTATTATAGGTCTAAGGAGATGGTGAGGATAGTGACCTATCATGAAAGAGGTTAGTGGTGGAAAGATCTTCGTAAGGATCATGAGTGGAGCCTACATCAATGTCATTAAGATTAGGGGAAGCATTACCAATGAGGTTGAGCTCGTATCACAATTAACATCACGATGTTCATTCCAGGGGCATAACCTAGCTAGTGACGACAACTACTTGAGTATATCAAAAGTTACATAAATGTTGGCTTCATTTCATTCTTGATTAGTTGGCTATCACAAAAACTGTAAAATTTTCTCAATTCTTGATTAGTTGGTTGTCTCTAAAGGTTTGATTATGAAGGATGTGATAAAGGTTTTATTATGGTTTGTTGTAATTTTTTTACATGATAATTACCTATTCAATAATGCCTTTAAAATACAATGACATACATTGTTATAAGTAAATTTTATAAAAACCAAATATATATATCATCCCAATGCTATATAATTTTTGACAGTTTGTTCAAAATCTCTCCTTTCATGTGATACAGTATTTTCAAAATTTCAATTGTATTTTACAGCTAAAATGTTTAAATACAGCTATTCAACACTCAAATTGAACTCAAATTTTGACAATTTGTTCAAAATCTCTCCTTTCATATGATACAGTATTTTCAAAATTTCAATTGTATTTTACAGCTAAAATGTCTAAATATATCTATTCAATTCTCAAGTTTAAACATAATTTTGACAGTTTGTTCAAATTCTATCCTTTTATATGATATAGTCTTTCAAAATTTCAACTGTATTTTACAACTAAAATGTCAAAAATCAGCTACTGATTTCATAAACAGAAACCCTAAATAACAATTCACAATTTAAATTTTGATTGTATTTTACACCAAAACAAACAAGGGAAGCTTAAAACGATTGATGGGTAATTTGTAGAAGTGGAAAAATCCACTTACCTGGTGGGTGGATGGTCACTGAACTCGGGATCCCGTTTTCGTCTGTCGACTGTCGCTGGTGAAAATGGGGTCTCTGCCATTTTTTTAAAAAAATTATACTTTTAAAAACGGGATCCCGTTTTTGGCATCTAGGTTCGGGATTTCGCTAAAAAACTGGATCGCGTTTTTTGTTTCAGGCTCGGGATCCTGACCCAAAATGGGATCCCGTTTTATAGAAACGGAATCCCGTTTTTGGTTCCCCGATTTCGGATTTTTTTCTAACTCCGAAACTTCCACCTTAAGTGGACACAACTTCTTGCATTTACCCTCATATTTTATTCTGTGTGAGTTACTATTTAATCTTGTCACAAGACTCACACATAGGATAAATTACTCTAGTAGTTGTACATTGCCAACCTTTGTTGAAAGATTTTTTTTGGCTTACTTGTTTAAAGTAATATGTTGACAACTTTATAGTAGTATTTGTACAATTCAGATATAATGTGTATACATTTTAGTTTTAAATATGATATTGAATAGTAGGCATTAGTTTTCCACAATCCATTACATTATTAAGAGTGCTTCTAGATTTGACTACGTGTGTTTTTGTATCACACAAACTCATCTCTCATAAGCATGGAAAGTCCATTTAACACTCATTTCATCTAGATGATGCTCACAGTGTGAAGCATTAGGGCTTACTCGGAGGTTACACATCTCAATACTACTTTCACTTAAATACACTTAACCATGAAATTTCCCGCAAAATCAATTCCACTTAACTTGCTACTCTATTTAAAAAACATTAATAATTGTGATGATAAAAAAACTATTATAGACCTTGCAGTGGGGATCCCACTTAGAGTACTTGTGATTTTGGGGTTTATACAATGTAAAGGGCAGCGTAACAAAAAAAAAGTCTCTGTCTTGTCGGGTGGACCTCGACGTATTCAACTAGGGGACCTTGTAAGTTCAACAAGAAAGAAAGAAAAGAGCATCTATGCCCTCACTGGTAGCCTACATTTTGACAGGGGCATGTGAACATAGTAGTGGATATATACATCATGTTAGACCAGGAGCTTTACGCTCTTTTAACCTTAAACAATTCTTTTATGATTACTCTTGAGAAAGCGTCTTAACTGGGATCTTTACAAGCACAACACTCAGAACAAGTGTGGATTGGTCGCTGAGAGCGTATTTACATTTTTTTAAGCTGACTTCTTAAGCGAGTTGTTGGTCCTTCCACCATGTTTTTATTAAGACAATTATTCAAAATAGGGGAGTAGAGTAGTTGTTCTGGGTCGTATTGTTGAAGGGTAGTTATGGTTATGGATATCAGTTTTGGAATAAATTAATGTTGTATCCTGTTAATATTTCTTTTATATATAAATAAACTTATAAACAAATGTTAGATATATGAAATCTTAAAACGATTAAATTTGTTAATTTTAAATAAAAAAAATAAATAAATATGTATTATTAAATATAGATTTTTGTGTACAACAATCTATTTTATATTTTCATTATAAAGTGAAGTTGATTTTATTAATAATTAAGATCATGTAAAGAGAAAATACATGTATTAAATATTACATTTAAGAATAAGATATATAAACATCAATTGTGATGTGTATGAATACTGTTATAAAATGGTATAATATAAGATTTTGTATTTACTTGTTAACATATCAATTTCAACAAGTTTGATTATAAAAGTTATTCTAATAAATCCTAACAATGTATAAGTAAAAGATGACTGCATACACAATTTATTATATAAAAATAGTCAAGTATTAATATATAAATGTCCAAACATCCAAATCTACCTTCTAAATCTAAATTGCTCACAATTGGTGCATTTATTTCAACTTTTTTTGAAACTTTATCCACCATTGTACCTAAAAGATGTAGATAACATGTAAGGCTCACCATAAATACAAGTAAAACATTAATGAATATTTTGAAATAAAAAATTAAATAAAATCTTCAAAGATCCAAACCAAATACACAAAATAAAAATTCATTCAATGAATTATTCAATAAACACATCTCAATCTATGCCAACAAGAAACAACCAATGTGATGCAAATGCATAGATCAAGCAATATGAGAGAACTTTAAGGCTATAAAATCTTGTAAGGCCCACCATTTTATGGCAAGCTTATTTGCACTGATAGATCTATTATTGTTTTAACACTCCTTGCACATTTTGATTATGGACTTATGATCCTATTGGTAGATTATCTTAAACATTGGTATCATGATTAGAATAGTTTGATTTTATTTTGAATATGATGACCTAATTAGTAGATAATTATGTTATATTTTAATTTTTATGTGATGGATGCATGTCATGTATTATTTTTCTATTACCATGATTTGATTTGGAACATGATGTTCAATTATGCTTTAAAAGATTTAATTAACTTAGTTTGATTTTGATCCAATAATAATTATCATTGTTCTAAGGTGGGTTGAGTTGGGTTGTGAGGTGAGTTGTCATCCTTGTTGACAAAATTGGTCAGAGAATGGGGATTAGCTAAGTTGATGGCCGAGTCAAATCTGGATGATGCAAGGATAAATCAGGTGGAGGTAGAGGTTAATGAAAAAATATGTAATCTAGAAAACTCTTTTTGGTATAAGGATATTATTTATTACTTGATCTATATGAATTGCCCTGCTAAAATGAATGAAAATCAGAAGAGGATGTTGATATTACACTCCTTAAGATATGCAATACTTGATGTGGAGAAGCAATGTTAGAGTATTCCTATGGTGCCTCAATGAAGAAGAAGTTGGAAGTGTGTCATCAGGAAACATGATGGAGTATGTGGTGGTCACTTCATAGGAAAGACTATAGCCCGTAGAATTCTCAAAATGGGATATTAGTGGCCAACCCTAGGATTTGCTGATGTATGCAAACTAGTGAGGAACTATGATTCTTTTCAAAGATTTTTATGTATGTGAAAGGGATAAAGTGCATTATCTTTAAGGCCAATGATGGTAGAAGCTCCCTTTCAGCAACGAGGAATATATTTTATTGGAGAAATTAATGAAAAATCTAGTGTAGGGTTTAAATAGATTTTAGTGGCAACTGATTATTTTACTATGTGGGTTGAGGCTATTCCCACTAGGAGGGCTACTAGTAAGGTGGTGATTGATTTCATACTAGATCATATTATGACTAGATTTGGTGTTCCTAGTAAGATTATAGATAATAATGCAATGTGGTTTAGGTCAGTGGAATTCATGAAAGTTTGTTCTAAATATGGAATTGTCCTATCACACACATTTCCATATCATCCATAGGGGAATGGACATGTTGAATCAAGAACAAAAATCTAATGAAGATAATCAAGAGAATGTTGGGTCAAAATAAGAAGGCATGGGATTCTAAGCCTAAAATTGTATTTTGGGTTGATATGTGTACTCCTAAGAAATTGACTAGTAAGTCAACTTTTGATTTGGTTTATGGAGCTACTACAATTATGCCTATCAATAATCTATTACTTGTGTATAAGTTCATTCAGGAGATAGTCGAAGGATAAAATGATACAATGACAAGTAGAATCAATCAATTATTGAACTTGATTAGAATAGGAGGAAGGATCAAAAGAACAATTTAAAGATGCAACAATAGATAAAATATCTATTTGATAAGAGGGAAAGTCTATAAAAGTTTGAAATTGGAGATATGGTCTTGGTTTGGAATGCAAGTTTTCATGATAAAGGGAGACATGGGAAGTTTGATCGTATGTGGTTGAACCCTTCTGTTGTTGATGAATTGTATGGTGAGGATTCTTTCTTTATCAAGACCTTGAATGGAGAATTTTAAGAAATGCTAGTGCATGAACAATTCCTGAAACATCATTTCTCTTGAGCCTTGACTCATCTTTTCCATGCATAGTAGTCTTTCACTTGTAGGTTTCTCTTGTGCAACCATGGTTGTTTGTTATCCATGGTGAAGTGTTTATTTATATTTTCCTATTGTGTGCTCTGCACCTCGAAGTTTTCTAAATTCTCACTATGCCCCACTAGAACATACGTCCCCCAAAAAGAGCCACTATTAGAAGCCTATTCCTTTTTTCCTATTTTATGCCCATGTGTGAAAAGTCAATTTGCCTCTCGAAAATTTTAATATCCTAATTTTTGGCCCCTATGGTGTCCATGTTTACCTAAACTAGTTAATATTGCTTAATAATAAGTCCCCTAGAACAGTTTGGAGCAATCAAAATTACCAAAACAACTAAAAATAGTAAGTTTCTATTTTTAGTGAGTTTACATTTGAGCATGTATAGACTTGGAATTTTACCCAGAGCTCTAGAATTTCTAAATGAGTATTATAACTAAATTAAATTCAAAATTCATGTCCAAATATCAAGTTATTAAAGTTTCAAGTTTTCTAAAAATTCTAAAAAAAATCTTAAATATGAGTTTTGAGGCTTTAAATGATTGAATTTGAGTGTAAAAATTGTTGAAATATATTTGCTAATTTCAAAGTCATAGATCTCTTCGAGCTCTTCACTTTTAAAAAAGAACGAGCTCAATCGGGTACTCAGATGAAAAGTTATGGATTTCGAAAGTTATTCTTCTATATTTGATATTTTTGGCGATGGGTTTCAAATGCCCATAAAAGCGAAATAAAAGGAGGGAGCCGAAACTTGAAGATTTTTCAAAGGTTAGAAAAATACATCTAGACTAGTTTGGGCACCTAGATTTTTGAGTTGGATATAAATTGTAAAATATTTTCATTGTAAAGGGAAGAGAGTTGGGGAAAATTAGGGTTTCTATAGAATTTGAAAAAAAACTTTGTAGTATACTTGTGTGTATTTGTTTAGAAAGAATAAAGGATTTGAATATGTTTTCTGTATGCCTGCAATAATGATTTTACTTGTTTAATTTATATGAGTGAGGATTTGAGATTGATTTTCTCCTTTGTAGTATTGAATTTTCTTGAAGAAAAGTAATATTTTAAGGAAACTGGAAAATCTTCACTTGCACATTTGCTATGAGATTTGCTAGTTTGGTTAGCATACTTTCAAGGAGAGTAAGAAGTCTTTCCAAGCATTAATTAGGATTTGCAGTATTTGTAAAGGATTACTAAGGATGGTCTTGTTCAGATTACATTAGGGGTTTAAATCATTGTAAGGCAATGATGTTCTATTGTTAAACCATAGAGTTAATCTTGTTAGGGTAGGGTATTGTGATAGTTTTAGACTCTATATTCCCAAGAATAGGCATCGATCTATTTCAGTATTCCCAACCCACTCACATGCATATTAAAAATGATGAATCCTACACTTTGGTGTGTGTATATTAGTCGTGTATGTGTTCTGCCATTATAAGCAAATCCAATCTTGTAAGTTGTGGTGAATCTTTGGAAAAGAAGTTATTATTGCATATCTACATAAGGTTTGTGCATAATGTTGTTATTAGGTGAATGATTGTTGTGAGTAACCATGTGCATATATTTACAAGGATGAGTAACCAATTTCATATCTTTGTCACATCATTTAGCCTAACTACCTAATTAGAGATATTGTGCATTTAGTTTGTTGTTATCTTTTAAGATCTCTAGGAAATACCCTCATCATCTTACTAGGGCGCAAAGAAGAAGAGGAGGCCTTATCCACCTTCCTATCAAGTTTGTATTTCTCTCCCTTAGTCTAAGCATAGGTCACTTCTCCATTGTCTGCATTATCCTTGGGTTTGGACTTTGCAGTGAATGCCTTAGGATTGAGGTGATTGCAAGAAAAATAGCCAACAAACCCCTTGAAAACACTTTTCCAATCAATTTTCTTAGTAATGCATAGTATTTGTTGAAAATGCTTATAATTTTCTATTTAGACAACAATTTGTGTGGAGCAAGATAATGTTGCTCTTCAAGAACTAAAACCTTCAATTTTTGTTCCTAGACATAGAGCTTAGTGTGATATATAAGAACTTCAAATTATAGTCACTTTTAAGGAAAAAGAGATGTAGTCTTGAAAAAATTGTATCTAATTAAATTTGAAAAAGTGAGTATATTTAGAACTCCTTCCATAAAAAACATGGAATACACCACACTATATTATTTAATTCTACTAATACCATAATTGATATCATTGGAAGTAAACAATTAACACTTTGTGCTCAAACTATTTACTTTCTACCATCTATTTTAATATGTTGAATAGACCAACTATTTTAATTCTTCACTTGATATAGTGAATAAGTAGAAATTGCTTGACCCTAAGTTACCTATATATTAGAGTGAGTGATGGGCCCATTTTGTTATTGACTAGTAAAGTTTCCCTCATTTGAAAGTGAAATTTATTAACTAATAGTATCTACAAGATGTTAAAAATTGGTCTCCTAGATAACCACTACAAGTTTGGGCTAAGAGGTTGTTGTATATTCAATAAAAACAAACAAATAGCTAGGAAATAGTAAAGGAATCAAAACTTAAAAATCTAAACTATTTGTGAAAACTAGATGGCAAAGAAACCATGATAGTTGCTATGCATATAAATCAAACATTTCTAGTATTATTTACAAATAAACAAGCAATTGTGATCAATGGGAGAAGAGCTTGTATTTTTTTTTTTAAATTTAGTACATGCCACCTTTCACATAGATTAGTTTGGGGCTAAAATGTTCTTACCTAATGAGTTTAGAGATGAACTTAAAAAGAAGGAAGGAATTATCAAAATTGATATAAAGATCTACAAAAGGGGCATTTCCAGCTCTATGGTGAAATTAGAAAATTCTTATTAGCTAGGAAAAGGGGGGCATATCTTAACATGGAACTCACTAGATAACAAGAAAGTATCAAGAAAATGATACGTATGAATGGGTTTGATCTATTAAATTAGTGACTTGATGTGTAGAGGAATGTAAGAATAATACCTTGGTGACTTATAAATAAGTTGATATTGAGATGTGTTATCATATCTAGAACTATTGTATAGTCAATACTAGTCTAGCAACAAGTTGGTAATTTTAAATTTATGTGTGTGAGATATAAAATTCAAAGCACATAGATCAGGTGTACATGGAGAGTGCTAGGTATATTGATGTATAAGTTGTTTACGAGCTTGTTTAGTGACTTGGAAGTTGTGTATACTTAGCACTAATGTAACAATATATAAAGAATGAAAATAATGAATTTTGAACAAATCTAGTGCAAAAATTGTTTCTTCTAATAATTGAATTTATACTTTTTCAAAATGAAGTTCTCTCATATTGCTTGATCTATGGACTCGCATCTTATTGGTTGCTTTTTTTGGCATATCTATTGAAGTGTGTTTGTTCAATATTGATTGAATGAGTCAGTTTTTTGTACTTGGTTTGAATTTATGAAGGATTTATTTAACCTTTCTTTCAAGGTTTTGTTTATTGTTTTGCATGTATGTGTGGTGTGCCTTACATGTTGTCTACATCTTGCAAGTACAATGGTGGATGATAGTTTTAAAAAATGAAACAAATACATTGGTTGTGGGCAATTTGAATTTAAGAGCCGAACTTAGGATGTTGGCATTTGGATATTTATGTATCCACTTCTTACTATTCTTATATTTTATTGTGTGTGAGTTACCATTTAATCTTGTCACAAGACTCACACATAGGATAAATTACTCTAGTAGTTGTACATTGCCAACCTTTGTTGAAAGATTTTTTTTGGCTTACTTGTTTGAAGTAATATGTTGACAACTTTATAGTAGTATTTGTACAATTCCGATATAATGTTTATACGTTTTAGTTTTAAATATGATATTGAATAGTAGGCATTAGTTTTCCATAGTCCATTACATTAGTAAGAGTGCTTCTAGATTTGACTATGTGTGTTTTTGTATCGACATTTCGGATCACACAAACTCATCTCTCATGAGCATGAAAAGTCCATTTAACACTTATTTCATCTAGATGATGCTCACAGTGTGAAGCATTAGGACTTACTGGGAGGTTACACATCCCAATACTACTTTCACTTAAATTCACTTAACCATGAAGTTTCCTGCAAAATCAAATCCACTTAACTTGCTACTCCATTTAAAAAACATTAATAATTGGAATGATAAGAAGACTATTATAGACCTTTCAGTGGGGGTCCCACTTAGAGTACTTGTGATTTTGGGGTTTATACCATGCAAAAGGCAGCAGAACAAAAAGTCTTTGTCGTGTGGGTTGGACCTTGACGTATTCAACTGGGGGACCTTGTAAGTTCAACAACAAACAAAGAAAAGAGCATCTATGCCCTCACTGGTAGCCTACATTTTGACAGGGGCATGTGAACATAGTACTGGATATATACATCATGTTAGACCAGAAGCTTTACGCTCTTTTTAACCTTAAACAATTCTTTTATGATTACTCTTGAGAGAGCCTCTTAACTGAGATCTTTACAAGCACGACACTCAGAACAATTGTGGGTTGGTCGCTGAGAGCGTATTTACATTTTTTAAAGCTGACTTCTGAAGCGAGCTGTTGGTCCTTCCACCATGTTTTTATTAAGATAATTATCCAAAATAGGGGAGTAGAGTAGTTGGTCTGGGTCGTATTGTTGAAGGGTAGTTATGGTTATGGATATCAGTTTTGGAATAAATTAATGTTGTATCTTGGTAATTTTTCTTTTATATATAATTAAACTTATAAACAAATGTTAGATGTATGAAATGTTCAAACGAATAAGTTTGTTAATTTCAAATAAAAAATTATAAATATGTATTATTAAATGTTAAAGATTTTGGTGTGTAACTATCTATTTTATATTTTAATTATAAAGTGAAGTTACTTTATTAATAATTAAGATTATGTAAAGAGAAAATGCATGTATTAAATATTACATTTAAGAATAAGATATATAAACATCATGTGTATGAATACTGTTATAAAATGGTATAGTTTAAGATTTTGTATTTACTTGTTAACATATCACTTGGCTATAAAAGTTATTCTAATAAATTCTAGCAATGTATAAGTAAAAGATGATTGCATACACAATTTATTATATAAAAATATTCAAATATTGATATATAAATGTCCAAACATCTAAATCTAACTTCTAAATCCAAATTGCTCACAATTGGTGCATTTATTTCAAACTTTTTTTTTAAACTTCATCCACAATTGTACCTAAAAGATGTAGACAACATGTAAGGCCCACCATAAATAGAAGCAAAACATTAATGAATTTTTTGAAAGAAAAATCAAATAAAGTCTTCAAAGATCCAAACCAAATACACAAAATAAAAATTCATTCAATGAATTATTCAATAAACACATCTCAATCTATGCCAATAAAAAACAACCAATGTGATGCAAATGCATAGATCAAGCAATATGGGAGGACTTTACGGCTATAAAATCCTATGAGGCCCACCCTTTTGTGGCGAGCTTATTTGCATTGATAGATCTATTATTGTTTTAACACTCCTTGATATTGCACATTTTGATTATGAACTTATGATTTTATTGGTAGATTATATTAAACATTGGTATCAAGATTAGAATAGTTTGATTTTATTTTGAATATGATGACCTAATTAGTAGATAATTATGTTATAATTTGACTTTTATGTGATGGATGTATGCCATGTATTCTCTTTCTATTACCAAGATTTGATTTGGAACATGATGTTCAATTATGCTTATAAATATTTGATTAACTTATTTTGATTTTGATCTGATAATAATTATCTATGTTCTAAGGTGGGTTGAGTTGGGTTGTGAGGTGAGTTGTCATCCTTGTTGGTAAATATTATATTAATTTTTACTAAAGTTTTAAAAGGATCTTTAAATATCTTTTTTTTTTCTTTTTGGTGTTTGTAAGTCCCTAGAACAAGTACCTAAGTGTTAGGTACTTATTGGGTCTTAAATATTGGACTTTGGACAAAATATGACCCTTCCAAAATCCTTTGGGAAGAGTGTGATGAAAATAGGCTTGAAGGAGAATGGTTGACTTGTCACTGTCCCATTCCTCTCTCCTAGGTTCATGTATGTGGGTTGTGTCAATCCCAAGGCCTCACACATGTGATCTAGCATACCTTGGATCTTTCATGGAGAAGAGTGTACAAAGCACACTCCTCTTCCCAATGTCTCACACATGTGTGATAATTTGTGGGGACCATGCGCTCTTTGAGATTTGTGTGAGGGAAAAGGGATGGGTGAGTGGAAGTAATATGTCATATCCTCATTGGAAGAGGATAAGTGACATGGAAACACTTATTTATAACCCTTTTGAGCGTTTAGCGAGGGTTTTTTTCATTTTTAATTTGCTTGTGTTGAGAGAGAGAGAGAGAGAGAGCTTGGAGTGGAGTTCTTGGAGGTAGTTTCATCAAAGAAATCACCAAATCCTTAGAAATCTTGGAGAGGTAGGCTCCCCATGCTTCTTAAGATGTATATTTTTATTGTTTGTGTAGTTGCATGTTAATAGAGTTTTTGTGCCTGATGATGTCCTTATGTTTGTTCTTTGTGGTTTTTGTGTTGTATTTGGATATGGGCTTGTAATGCGTTAGGCTCTCCCATTTGATGAGAGCAACCCAAGTAAGGGGTTAGAGAGAGGTGTGGAACCTCCTTGGGGAAAGGCTTACTCCTATGTAAAGGAGATGTTGGGCATGAGTGCCCTTGTGTTCATATGGTGTATTGTGTTAAGAAAGTTGTATTGTTATTGAGATGAGTACCTGAAAGAAGTGAGAATTGATATATCCTATGGAGGATGGAAATACTTGGTTTAAGGAAGATATATTTGTATCTATTTACTTTCCCCTTGTTGGAGACAGGCTCCTCTTCTCCCCTATTTTAAATCTTGATATAATTTTTTTTTATATGTAAATTGAACCTTAGGTTTTGTTGGGAGTTGTATTTTGTGTTTTGTGTTGAGAAAAGAAGTTTCTTCCCTTGTGTGTGCTTCATGGGTTTCCTTGAGGACCTCCTAGCTCAAAGGTGGACATGTGAAGAAGCCCAGTAGTTGGGAGGTGAGCTACCTCCATTGGCCTTGTTGTGTAAATGGTTTTGTAGGTTTCATGAAGTGCAAGAAAAAATATTTTTCAAATGGGTGGTTTTCTTTATTCTCACTTTTGAGTTACTTAAGTTGTAACAACTCCTCATTCTATGAGACTAATTGTGTAGAGTTGTTTTCTATTGTACCTTTAAATTTTTTGGGAGAACCTTGTTGTATGCTGAAGAGGAGATATAAGTTGTAGTTATTGTTATATCTTGGTCTTTTATTGTTTCATATAAAGGATTATATTTACTTTGAAAATAGTGTCCTTTCTCCCTTATTTTGAGTTATGAATGTATAAACGAGTTGTTTCTTATTTGCATATGAATATGTTGTTTGTAAATAAAGAAAATATAAATATATCTACTTGTATCATGCATTCATTACCTTTGAGTTTATTGTGAAAAGAATAATAACTATTTTCCTTTTTGTATTCATAATTATAAGTTCATAAATATATATATATATATATATATATATATATATATATATATATATATATATATATATATATAGTCTTCTATTTTTATGTGTGTGTGTGTTTAGTGAAATAGGTTATATATATAGTTCTATTGTATTTATATTTTAAATCATAGAGTTGAAGTAAATAAAATAAATCACAGTGTTTATTTTAAATAAAGAAAAGAGGCACCACATGATTATTTATACAACTGACAATAGTAGGGGGCAAAGCTCACACTCCTTAACAACCTGTGTTGGGGGCTCCTCCCCCAAGGGTTGTAGTACAACCCCAACCAATGAGAAAGGGTGTTCTATCCATAGTAGCGACATACATTAATGGATAGTTTAATACTTTAATGATTTTGAGGAAATAGAAGAGATGTTAGATGTATTGAGAAATGAAAAAATTCCTTAATGAAGTCTTTTAGCAAGAGAAGGAAACCATTGGAAGGAAGTTTATGAGCATGTTAAAAAGAGATTAGCATCAAAATTCTCTTAGATATTACCTGTTAAAAATTATTAGTATTTCCTAATTTGCTCTGATACCATGTTGGAAATTAGGATCTTAGGATACTAATAATTATAAATAAAATGAGAATTATAGAAGCATATAATTAACACATTACACAACATATACATGGGAAAACCCTTCCAGGTAAAAAAAATCATAAAACATCATTTTATTATAAAACACTTTATGTGGAGCAAAATAATGTTGCTCTTTAAGAACTAAAACCTTCAATACCTATTCCTAGACATAGAGCTTAGTGTGCTATATGAGAATATTAACTTATAGTCACTTTTGAGGAAAAAGAGATGTAGTCTAAAATAATTGTCACTACTTAAATTTGAAAATTTGAGTATATTTATGATGCAGTGGCATCCTGTGTTCTAATTTTGGATTGCATATTTTTAGTTTTTGGGTTTTGTGGTGCATTCGTGACGCTCCTTTCGCCTTTGTGACAGTTATTCTTTCTTGGCTATTTTCTTATCTCTCTGACCGTTTTTAAGAAAGTATTTAATCTGCATGTTTATGGGGGTTGTGGCTATTTGTTACTCACATATTTAGAAAGACCAAAAAGACCACAAATCGTGCAATACAAAACATAAACCCAGCTGGCCGATTCGCTTCTGGAATCGATTAAAATTAGAAACAGCTAATAAACCTTCTTAGTGGGCAATGATGCTCTGGCATAAATGTTTTCCTCTACATCGATCGTGAATCATTCCCATCTCTGCAGCGTGGGATATTTATTTAGCAGTGGTTATAATTTTTCTGGCGACTCCACTCTCTTTATGACAGCGATAGTTTCCTTACAGTGGCAGTTGAGTTTGAATTATTCCTTGCAGAATTGAAAACCGATGAAGATATAGCTATATGTGAGATGGTCGATGGTGGAGATGTAGCTGTAGATGGAGAGGTCGATTATCATCAAAGGCCATCTATAAAAGGAAGGTCGATAGAGTAGGAGGGGTAGTTCGGAGGAAGATTTGATTTCTACACATAATGAGGCCGAACACAACAGGTCGTAGAAAAATGCATTTCAAGCTTTGTTAATTGAACAAGAGGAGGAGCGATAGAAAATAAAATGTAATAGTCTGAGTTAGAGGGAGAGTCATTTTTGGATTAAAGGATGGGGAGGTCAAAATACGTATGGCCGGATGCTGAATACGTAATGGGATCTTTTATATAAATGAATAAAATATATCCTTTCTGTCATCCGTATTTGTTTGTCACAATCTGTGTTGATAATCTTGTTATCCCCTAAGAATGCTCTATGTTTGTGGTTTCTGTAAACGGGTTCCTGTTCTGAATCTGTAAATGCTACCTTCAAGTGGTATCAGGGCATATGTTTGTGTATGTCTGTTCCATCAAGTGGTATCAGAGCCCTAAAAGATCTAGGCAATAAGAGTTTGATGTGGGTTTTGATAGTTTGATGTTTTTAAGAAACCTAGAGTGTTATGTGTGTTTGGATAGTTAATGGGTTGTAGAAAAAATTCCTTAATGAAGTCTTTTAGCAAGAGAAGGAAACCATTGGAAGGAAGTTTATGAGCATGTTAAAAAGAGATTAGCATCAAAATTCTCTTAGATATTACTTGTTAAAAATTATTAGTATTTCCTAATTTGCTCTGATACCATGTTGGAAATTAGGATCTTAGGATACTAATAATTATAAATAAAATGAGAATTATAGAAGCATATAATTAACACATTACACAACATATACATGGGAAAACCCTTCCAGGTAAAAAAAATCATAAAACATCATTTTATTATAAAACACTTTATGTGGAGCAAAATAATGTTGCTCTTTAAGAACTAAAACCTTCAATACCTATTCCTAGACATAGAGCTTAGTGTGCTATATGAGAATATTAACTTATAGTCACTTTTGAGGAAAAAGAGATGTAGTCTAAAATAATTGTCACTACTTAAATTTGAAAATTTGAGTATATTTAGAACTCCTTCCATAAAAATCATGGAAGACACCACACTATATTATTTAGTTCTACTAATTTACCATAATTGATGTCACTGAAAGTAAACAATTAACACTTCGTGCTCAAACTATTTACTTTCTACCATTTCTTTTAATGTGTTGAATATACCAACTATTTTAAGTCTTCACTTGATATAGTGAATAAGTAGCAATTGCTCAACCCTAAGTTTCCTATATATTAAAGTGAGTGATGGGCTCAATTTGTTCTTGACTAGTAAAGTTACCCTCTGAAAGTGGAATTTATTAAACAATAATATCTATGAGATGTTAAAAATTGGTCTCCTAGATAACCACTACAAGTTTGGGCTAAGAGGTTGTTGTCTATTCATCAAAAACAAACAAATGGCTAGGAAATAGTAAAGGAATCAAAACTTTAAAAATCTAAACTACTCATGAAAACTAGATGGCAAAGAAACCACAATAGTTTCTATGCATATAAATTAGACATTTCTAGTATCATTTATAAATAAACAAGCAATTGTGATCAAGGGGAGAAGAGATTGTAATTTTTTTAAAAATTAGTACATGCCACCTTTCACATAGATTAGTTTGGGCTAAATTGTGCTTGCCTAATGAGTTTAGAGAAGAACTTAAAATGGAGGAAGGAATCATAAAAAATGGTATAAATATATACAAAAGGGCATTTCTTAACATGGGCCTCACTAGATAACAAGAAAGTACCAAGAAAATGATACATATGAATGGATTTGATCTATTAAACTAGTGACTTGATGTGTAGAGTAATGTAAGAATAATACCATGGTGACTTATAAATTAGTTGATATTGAGATATGTTATCATATCTAGAACCGTTGTATAAACAATACGAGTGTAGCAACAAATTGATAATTTTAAATTTATGTGTGTGAGATATAAAATTCAAAGAAAATAGATCATGTGTACCTAGATAGTGCTAGGTATATTGATGTATAAGTTGTTTATGAGACTAGCTAGTGACTTGGAAATTATGTATATTTAACACTAATACAACAATTTATAAATAATGAATTGTGAACAAATTTAATGCAAAATTTATTTCTTCCAACAATGGAATTTATAGGTTTTCAAAATAAAGTTCGCTCATATTGCTTGATTTGTGGAATTGTATCCTATTGGTTGTTTTTTGTTGACATAGATTGAAGTGTGTTTGTTTGAAATATTGATTGAATGAGTCAATTTTTTGTACTTGGTTTGAATTTATGAGGGTTTTATTTAACTTTTCTTTAAGGTTTTGTTTATTGTTTTGCATGTATTTGTGGTGTGCATTACATTTTGTCTACATCTTGCAAGTACAATGGTGGATGATAGTTTTAAAAATGAAACAAATGCATTGGTCGTGGGCAATTTGAATTTAAGAGTCGAACTTAAGATATTGGCATTTGAATAGTTATGTATCCATTTTTTACCATTCTTATATTTTATTATGTGTGAGTTACCATTTAATCTTGTCACAAGACTCGCACATAGAATAAAATACTCTAGTACTTGTACATTGCCAACCTTTGTTGAAAGATTTTTTTGGCTTACTTGTTGAATTTTTTTTTTGGCTTACTTGTTGAAAGTAATATATTGACAACTTTATAGTAGTATTTGTATAATTCAGATACAATGTTTATATGTTTTAGTTTTAAATATGATATTGAATAGTAGGCATTAGTTTTCCATTGTCCATTACATTAGTAAGAGTGCTTTTGGATTTGACTGCGTGTGTTTTTGTATCGACGTTTCGGATCACACTTAGTGATCCCTCATTAGGAAGAGGATAGTGAGGTTATAGATTGCAGATGGAACCTCTTAAAAGGAAGGGAGATGGCAAGATGATTGGAAAACGAGGGGTATGAGAGAGGTAGAAGAGTTAGAAGTGGAAGAAAATAGGATTAAAACACAAAAGAAATAAAAAGAATGAAATAAACTAATAGTGTATAAATACGAAAATGCAAAAAGGTGTATGTAGGTTTGAACTAAATAATGAAAAAATCTCACTATAAAATATAATCTTATTCTAATATGGAATTAAAGATATAGATATATGAATATTGTGCAATTATAATGCATAATGCATAACTATATGTAATGTACATACATAGGTGTATTGTATATCCACACACACACACACACACATCCATATACACATATGTATGTGTATCCACATATCTCTCTCTCTATATATATGTGTGTGTGTGTATACACACACATAATATATATACATATACACATATATGCATATATACATGTGTGTGTAAACAAATATATACATAAATACATACATACATATCCATCTATTCGTATATCTATATACCTATAAATAAATGTATCTAAATAGATACATACTTATATATACATATACATACATTGAATACATAAATTATTTTTTCACATGATCATAAATATTAATATTGATGTTTGTAACTTTCATTTATAATCAAAGTAATTACAATATTTTATATAGAGCAAAAGAGGATCTATTGTATTTATTAATGAATGCATTCCTCATTTTTTTTTTTTTTTATATCTTCACAAATTCTGAAGTGTACATTTAAAAGTTTCATATAACAAACATTTCATGATCAAATATAGACTAGACTAGACTACATAATCACAACTACCCTTCCAACAACAAAAACCTTACCCAACTATTAATCCCTCTTCCCTAATCAAATTATTAAGATCAACATATTGAGTGTTTACAACAATGATCACCTCTAACATTATGATCAACATATCAACTATTTATGATGAAAGCCACCCCCAACCTAGAAAGCCCACATCAATTGTAAAGAGCGAGGGGCAAGCAAGGAGTAGGGATGACGCGGAGCGGCTGCGCCTTCTGAAGAGTGAGGCCAAACGACTCCGCCATGTCGAGCTTCTCTGGCGTCTGGCCGGCCGGCAGCGACCAGTCGAAGGAGTGGATGAGCGTGGCGAGCATGAACTGCACCATGCGGATGCCCATGCTCATGCCAGCACATATGCGCCTACCTGCACCGAAGGGTATCACCTCAAAGTCCGTGCCCCTCACATCCAAGGTGCTACCCACAAAGCGCTCAGGGTCGAACTCCAGCGGCCTCTCCCACACGGCCGGGTCGCGTTGAATACCCCACGCATTCACCATCAACCTCGCATTTTTGGGAATAAGGTAGCCCTCTATTATGCACTCTTCCGCCGCCATGCGGGGCAGCAAAAGTGGCGTGGATGGGTGCAGCCGGAAAGTCTCCTTTACAACCGCTTGTAGGTAACTTAAGTTCTGAAGGTCCCCTTCGTTCAGTTTGCGCTGCTGGCCCACCACGGAGTCCAGTTCGCGCTGGCATTTTTTCATTATGTCAGGGTGCCGGATTAGCTCCGATATGGCCCATTCTACTGTCGAGGAGGATGTGTCCGTTCCTGCTGTGAAAAGGTCCTGCATTAAAAACCGGCAAACAATTCAGAGCATTTAAAACTTCCAGTTCCTGAAATCAAAACTCGCGGTGGTGTGTGCATAAGCAGGGAAAAGATATTAAACTGCCTAAGAAACAGCCTCCATAAAGATTTCAGACTTTTTAGTGTCTTCATTAAAGCTTTCACATGTACAGTTCATCCCTTATGGACAGCTTTGATTGGTGACAGACATTTAGGGTATTTAAACATGCCAGACAACTGCACTTAGGAGATATTTTTAATCACATAGGTATTCCTCATGTAGATGCCCATTGTATATGAGTGATGCTCATAAAGGTGAATCATTGAGATTCCAAAAGGGCTCTTCTTAAATATCATCCACTTCAACAATTAAAGATCAATTTTAACCAATAAAAATAGGACAAATATTTACCGTTCTTTATTGTTAATGAGATGTAAAATTACTATTGACTGTTTGACCATTGAAGTTGATGATATTTAAGTAGACTGTCTTCGTACTACTTCGACTCAAGTGCGTTTAACTATGGAGTTTCTCTCAACATCCAACTCAATAAGTTTACTATTTGACTTGCAAAACTTTCAACAAGTGTTGTGCCTTATGAAACATTTATTATAGAGCCCCTTTAAACCATCCAATGACAAATAGGAGGTATTTTTCATAGTGCATCAAATTATGATGTTCTATTAGGATTCAACTATGTAGTTTTTTTTAGTCAAACTCATTGACATGTATTTCATGTATAGTGGTTCACATGAACTCATCTCTCATGAGCATGAAAAATCCATTTAACACTCCTTGCATTTAGATGATGCTCACAATGTCAAAAATTAGGGCTTACTCCGACGTTACACATCCCAATACTACTTTGACTCAAACACACTTAACCATGAAGCTTTGCCAAGATCAAGTCCACTTAACTTGCTATTCCATTTGAAAAACATCACTCTCAGTAATAATAAAAAGACTTATAAACCTTACCTTGGGGATGCCACTTAAGAATACTTGTGATTTTGGGGTTTATACAATGCAAAGAGTTGTGGGGAGGACCTTGACGTATTCAACCGGGGGACCTTGTAAGTTCATCAATTAACAAAGAAAACAGCATCTATGACCTCACTGGTAGCGCACATTTTGATAGGGGCATGAGAACAGGGTATTGTATATATATACATGTTGTTAGACCAGGAGCTTTACGCTCCTTTAACCTTAACCAATTCTTTTATGATTACTCTTGACAGAGCCTCTTAACTACTGCCTTTCAAAATTACATCATCTTAAATTTAGGATGCAAGTCGATTGTTATGCCCTCAGTGACGTCTATGCAAGAGAAAGAAATACCACACAGTTTAACAAACATTTAAGTTTCGGGGTCCTCACCAGCAATAACGCCTTCATGTCGGTGTCGGTGAGCTTGCCGCCTTCGCCATCGGCATTATTTCTAAGCGCGAGGAGAGCACTAAGAAAATCCTTCTTTGGTAAATTCTCCTTTTTCGATTCTGCCTGGTGCTCCGCTATAATCTTTCCGAAGAATTGATCAAACCTAGCATGTAATTTCCTCATCTTGGCCTGCACACCCTGCAAGTCGAGCCAGGCTAAGGAAGGCACAAAGTCGCCAATGTTGAAAACTCCGGCCAAAACCATCATCTCTATCACCATCTCTCTAAACTCACTTGCCTTGGCCCCTCGCGATTCGAACACGCGCCTGCTCAACATCACCTGCATAACATACAAGAAGAATTTAATATTTCCGTGACGAGTATGGTTTTGCAGAATATAGAAACTCAGGTATGTATCCAGAATTTATATCGGCTAAGAATACAAAACCAAAACAGAAAAATTCAGACACAGAATATCGACACCGAATATATATCGGATAAGAATACATATTGAGACTAAACTAGCCGACAAAGATTGAAAATTCGCCATAAATAAAAGAAAATTTTACTTGCCCCAAACGAAATTTTATTTAAACATGTGAAGTCCATAGAAAAATAATTAAATATTTGAAGAAACAGTTAGCGTGCAAAATCTTAAAAAATAAAAATCTAACCACTAAGAACAGAACGGTTTCTCTGACAATTTTTTTTTTTTCCACTGATTAACCATGCACCCTACAATGGCGGAAGGGGATCAGATTTATTGCACGGATTTGAACATGGTTCGGGCCATAAGATTTAGACGTGCACAACTGTTGCAAAGATTTATAAACTTCAGAAACAAACGAAACAAGACTCAGAAACAAAGTATGCTCAATATTTTCCAAAAATTCCAAGAAAGAACTTGCAAACAACTGTTCTTCGAATAAAAAAGTCTGAGACAAAGCTTAAAAAACAGGCTATTTTTAAACATCATCCACTTCAATCCACTTCAACAGTAAAAGTTCAATTTTGGCCAATAAAAATGAGACAAATATTTACTATTTTTTTGTTGTGAATGAGATAGAAAATTGCTATGATTGTTTAACCATTGAAATGAATGATATTTAAGTAGAATGGTACAGAACCCCCAAACCAGAGCATGAAGGAAGAATAAAAAGTTCTGTGCAGAAAGATAATAAATTGAACTGGCTTTTATTCAGTTGAGTCAATCATGAGTAGGGCTCACAAAATTCACAGTTTCTGAGTTAATTTTTTATGGACTCATATTTTATAAGTAATAGTTCACAAAGATAATGTAAACTTTGTTGTTGTTTATATGGACAAGCCAAAACTCAAACCTAGGACCTTCTATTTGGTGCTGGAGTTCTTTACCAACTGAACTGAACTACTGACCCTTATGGCTAACCCATTGTGGTCCGGGTGTGGTTATTTCCAACAAACCTTCATCAACACTAGTCACAGGATAAAGCATTATGAATCAGTACTACTCTCACTCACTAAACTATACAGTTTCTTCAAAATCAAACTCACTTAACTTGCTATCCTATTTACAAAACCTTCAACAAATATTGAACATGAACGCTCATTCATGTTCGAATAAGTGGGCATAAGAAAATGTCTCTGAACAAAAATAATCAAAACAAACAGCTGAAGTGGGCAGAGCAAGGGAAAAAAAAATGGTACCTGGCCAAGCACATTAGCAGTACAGACATTCAAAAGCTCCCCCAAATTAACAGACTCCCCACGCTGACCATGCGCGAGTATCGACTTGACAAGAAGGTTAACCTCCGCCTGGCGGATGGGCTGCATATCTTCCAGCGCCTTGCCAGCAAACAAATGAATATTACACACCTTTCTTAGCATACGCCAGCGGTTACCATAAGGAGCCCAAACCAGATCATTGGAATCGTAGGCCATATATTTAGCGCCAGCGTTGCCCGGCCTACTGGAGAAATTCAAATCATTTGCCTTAAAAAAGGCCTCCACTACTTTAGGCGAGGATGCCACCACAGTATCTGTGGTGCCAAGCTTAAGGTACATGAGAGGTCCGTACCGCTTGGACAGGTGATAAAGGGAGCTATGGGGCATGGTGCCCAGCAAAGGAAGGCTGCCGATTACCGGCCATCCCCGTGGCCCGGGCGGTAGCCGTTTCCTTCGGCTCTTGCTAATAAGAAAAGCTAAACCGAGCAGTAACAGAAGCCCCAGGCCTAAAACCTGGCCGAGGCTTAAGGGCACAGAGTTCACATATTCAAAAGCGGAACCCATCATAGAATTCTGCTGTAATTGAACAAGTTAGCAGTTGTGCATGGAGATTCTGAGCTCGCGTAATTATACATATAAGCCGGGCCCTCCGTCTTCCAATCTACCAGTCAAATGTGAGATTACGGGCGGAGAAGATCTGTAGAAGCACGATACACAGAACAAGTGTGGCTTGGTCGCTGAGAGTTTATCTACATGCTTTTAAGGTGACTTCTGGAGCCCGCTGTCGACGTCCTCCAACTGGCAAGTGTCCTTCCACCATGTTTATTTACTAGCACTTGCACCCACAGGAGGTTCAAAGAATACGCCGACAGGAACAACCGACGAGTTTAGACAATTTTCAGGCGGAAGACAATTTTCCGAGCACTGTAATGCTCACATATAAAAGCCTATAAAGGCTATCGGCTAATCAAACTAATTATTCAAAATGGGGAAGGTAGAGTAGTTGGGTTGGCTTCTATTGTTGAAAGGTAGTTATGGTTCTAGATTAATGTTATATCTAGTCAATGTTTTTTATAAATGAATGTTAGATATACATGAAATGGTTGATATATAAAAAAATGTTAGATATACATTAAATGGTTGAATGCATATTTGGAAGTATGTTAACTTTAAATGAAAAATCATAAATATATATTATTAAATGTAATAGATTTTGGTGCCTTATATAATATATTATAATTATTTGATATTTAATATATATTTTCCTTTTACATGGTCTTGCTTATTAGTGCAAATAACTACACATTTTAACTAAAATATATATGACTTATTCTTAAATTTGATATTTAATATATATCTTCTTTTTATATGGTCTTAATTATTAGTGCAAATAACTAAACGTTATATATAACTTGTTCTTAAATTTGATATTTAATATATATTTTCTTTTCACATGGTCTTAATTATTAGTGCAAATAACTATATATATATATATATTATTTTTACATGGTCTTAATTATTAGTGCAAATAACTAAACACACACACACACACACACACACACACACACACACACACACACACATATATATATATATATATATGTTTAGTTATTTGCACTAATAATTAAGACCATGTAAAAATAATATATATATTAAATATCAAATTTAAGAATAAGTCATGAACATCAATTTATATATTAGTTAAAACATTTAGTTATTTGCACGAATAATTAAGACCATATAAAAAGAAGATATATAGTAAATATCAAATTTAAGAATAAGTCATATAAATATTATAATTATCTCATATATATAGTTTAGTTAAAATGTTTAGTTATTTGCACCAATAATTACGGCTATGTAAAAAGAAAATATATATTAAATATCAAATTTAAGAATAAGTCATATAAACATCAATTTTGATGTGTATGCACACGACCATAAAATTGTATAATTTAAGATTTTGTATGTGCTTGTCAACATATCACTTTCAACACATTCAATCATAAAAGTTATTCTAATAAAGTTGTACAAGTAAAGGATGATTCCATACACAATTTATTACATAAAAATAGTCAAATATTGATATGACTTGGCAATATACAAGTAAACGATGGTTCCATACACAATTTATTCCATAAAAATTGTCAAATAATGATAGATAATCATCCAAACATCCAAGCCTAACTTCTAAATCTAAATCGCCCAAAATTGGTGCATTTATTTCAATTTTTTTTAATCTTCATCCACCATTTTACCTACAAGACATAGCTAGTAAGGCTCATCATAAATACAAGTAAAACATTAATGAATTTTTTGAAGGAGAAAATCAAATAATCTTCAAAGATCCAAACCAAATACACAAAATTAAAATTTATTCAATGAATTATTCAATAAACACATCTTAATCTATGCCAACAAAAAACAACTAATGTGATTCAAATACATAAATCAAGCAATATGAGAGGGCTTCAAGGCTATAAAATCCATTGCTAGAAGAAATCATTTTTGCTTTGAAATTGTTAAGAATTTAAACTTTCTATCATTCTCTATATGTTGTTGCATTAGTGTACTACTTATACATAAGTTCTAGGTTTACTAACTATTAGAAATTAGATCTTAGGATTCTAATCATTATAAATAGAATGTAAAATAAATAAAATGTGAATTATAAAAGCAAAAATTTAACACATTACACAACATATAAATAGGGAAAACCATTTCACGTAAAAATTCCTTAAAATATCATTTTATTATATATCTTATGAAAAATAGTTATAAAAAATAGACAATCCTCTACTTACTTCCATATGGCCAACAATACTTTATGTGCATAGTGATAGAATTCACTATAAGTATTTCATTAACTCTCAATGAGAGAAAACCTCCTTAAATATAGAAGAAGAGGCAATGGCAAAATACCTGAAGGGGTATTAGTCACACCTATTCAAAGCAACCATTTGTAAATAATTAAATAATCTAATAGTTATTAGATTATTAATTATTAAATGGTATATGCTTTATAAAGCATATAATAAACATATTAGAACAATATATAAATGTTTTAAGGTTATAGCCCCTAATAACATTATGTTTTAACACTCCCCCTTAATGTTAATAAGGGGCATCACTTGTCAATTTCTATAAAAGAAAAAATGAAGTACCTTAGTAACGTGGGTCTTCTTTGTTGGTGTGAATGGGGGTGTTTCCTATCCAGTTTTCCCCTTTATAGTGTGAACAAGGCACATTATCTAACTAGTCATTAGTTAGAACTTATTCACACATGTTCACATGCTAAGTTTACTTAGGTAGTTAGGACATTTAATATTTGTGTCATCTAGAAGACATCTTATCCATTAGTTGTCATTTAATATTTGTTTCTCATGTCATAGGATTAGAACACTTGTTATGATCACATTATTTCCTACCTCTCAACCTTGCCTATATAAGTAAGGTACTATCTCATTGCCCATTTTAATGTATGAAGTCAAGCTTTACATCTTGTATATTTTATACATCATTATTCTTGGCAATAAAGCATTGTTATTGCTTTTCTCTATTATTGTGGAATGTTGTTTTGATTGCAAGTAATCATGGGCTTCCTTGAGTCTATTGTGTGACTCTTACATGGCATTTGCACTTAAGGGGGGTGTTGGTTTGAACGAGAGTGTTTCCTATCCAGTTTTCCCCTTTGTAGTGTTAACAAGGCACATTATCTAACTAGTCATTAGACAGAACCTATTCATGATGGGGCTATTTCCTATCCAATTTTCCCCTTTGTAGTGTGGGGTAAGTGCACAAAGATGAGGGACCAAAAGGGGGTCTTAAGATGCCACTTTTTTTCTGAAATTAGGAAACATTGATGTTGGATGGGAAATTGAAGATAGTTACACTCAAAATTTGAAGATACAACAAAAATAAGAATCATAGTACTCTGAATCTAGTTTCTAAACTACTAATTCTTTTAAAAAATGGTTGAGATTAAGAGGTTCAAAAAGGGGGAGCACACAAATTGGTCATGTTTTTCTCAAAAAAAATAACATAGTGTTTGGTGTGCTCCCCCTAAAATGTTAACTTTTTTTGAGTATTTCAAAAATTGCTTTGGTGAGAAATTGGCTAATACCATGTAGTTTATCCCTAATTTTTCTAATAATTTTTTCATGAATAATTGATTTTTTAGTAATTTTCAAAGTGGACACATCCTAAAAAATAGAAAATTGAGTGTGCTCCCCCCTAAAATTTTTGAAAACTAATTGAAAATCATTTTTTTTAATACATGTAGAATAGAGTCTAGTTTCTAAAAATGTAACTTATTTGAAATTTTGATAAACAGTTAAAAAAAGTCAAAAATACTAAACACTAGTTTTTTACAAAAAAAATGGATACACTAATAAAAGAAATTAAAGATGAAACCCTTAACAAACTCAAAATGTGAAAAAAATTATATGGTTAGATAGCTAACAAAGAGTTTAAGATTATGGTGGTATTTTTTTTACTTTTCATTAAAAAAGTGCAATCCTGATGGGGAGCACGCTCCAGGTTATCTAAATTTTGTTAGAAATTGGAAAAACAAGTCTTTGGATTACCTAAAGACAGTCCAAGCCTTTAGGTTGGAAGCCCAATGCAAATCTAAGCCTAAGCATAACGCGAGCGTGTTATAATGTTCTCACGTTATGCTGAACTAAATCACTTCCTTCCCTCCTCTCTCCCTCCTCTCCTCTCACTTTCTCACCTCTACTTCCCTCATCTCTCTCTCTCTCACTCTCTACTTCCCTCCCCTCCCTACATCCTACCCTCTCTCTCACTCTCTACTTCCCTCCCCTCTCTACCTCCTACCCTCTCTCTGAGTCTCTGCTTCCCTCCCCTCTCTACCTCCTACCTTCTCTCTCACTCTCTTCTTGCCTCCCCTCTCTACCTTCTACCCTCTCTCTCACTCTCTACTTCCCTCCCCTCTCTACCTCATACCCTCTTTCTGAGTCTTTGCTTCCCTCCCCTCTCTACCTCCTACCTTCTCTCTCTCTCTCTTCTACCCCCCCTCTACCTCCTACCCTCTCTCTCTCTCTCACTCTCTACTTCCCTCCCCTCTCTACCTCCTACCCTCTCTCTCACTATCTTCTTCCCTACCCTCTCTCACACACTCTACTTCCCTCCCCTCTCTACCTCCTACCCTCTCTCTGACTCTCTTCTTTCCTCCACTCTCTACGTCCTACCCTCTATCTCACTCTTCTTCCCTCCCCTCTCTACCTCCCACCTTCTCTCCCATTCTCTAATTCCCTCCCCTCTCTACCTTGTACCCTTTCTTACTTTCTACCTCCATCCCCTCTCTCTCACTCTCTTCTTCCTTCCCTTGTCTACCTCCTACCCTCACTCACTCTCTACTTCCCTCCCATCTCTACCTCCTACCCTCTCTCTCTCACTCCTACTTCCCTCCCCTCTCTACCTCTCCTCATCATTCTTCCCATCCAATAAAATTTCATAATTTATCTTGTTTCCATTTCATCATCCCAATTTATATCCTCATCCCTCTTTGCATGTCCTAGTTTTATTGTTTCCATGTTCTTTGTCAATAAGGGAGAGAGATGAAGAGGGAGAGAGGGTGGAGATGGAGGGGAGAGATAGGGGAGAGATAGGGTGATAGGGAGAGAGAGAGAGAGTCCTTGTTTTCTTGGTTTGGAGAGAGAGGGAGAGGGTTGGTCAATTTTATGAGTTTAGGGTTGCTTAAGTTTAGGGTTTAGGGGTTTAGGGTTGCTCAGATTTATGGTTTATGGTATAGGGGTTAGGATTTAGGGGCATTATTTAGGTTTTAGGGGTCTTGGGAGAGAGAGAGAGGGGGGGTTTAGGGGCATTATTTAGGGTTTATGAGTTTAGGGTTGCTCAGACATTTAGGGGCATTATTTAGGGTTCATGAGTTTAGGGTTGCTCAAGTTTAGGGTTTATGGGTTACTTGATTAAAGGGGAATTATTTATGGTTTAAGGGTTTAGCCCGATTGCTCGAGTTTAGGGTTTAGGGGTCAAGGGCATTATTTGAGGTTTATGAGTTTAGGGTTGCTCAAGTTTAGGGTTTAGAGGAGTTATTTAGGGTTTATGGGTTTAGGGTTGCTCAGGTTTAGGGTTTAGGGTTTAGAGATAGATAGAGTGAAGGGATCAATAGAGATTGAGAGAGATAACGAGATAGAGTTTTAGGGTTGCTTCCAGGGTTTATGGTTTAGGGGTTAGGGTTTAGGGGCATTATTTAGGGTTTATGGTTTATGGTTTAGGGGTTAAGGTTTAGAGAGAGGACCAATAGGGATATATAAAGGAGATCGAGAGGAGAGATAGGGAGATAGAGGGTGAGGGACATGGCCAAAGACATAGGCAAAGAGATTGAGAGGTAGAGGGATGATAGAGACAAGGAGATAGGGGTTTAGGGTTTAGGGGTTAGGAGCTTAGAGAGGGAGAGATAGGGACATAAAGGTTCATGGGCATTATTTAGGGTTTAGGGGTTTAGAGAGAGAGGGATATAGAGAGATAGATATATACTTATACATAAAGGTTTGCACAGATATATACTTATAGATATATACTTATAAATATATACTTATACATAGAGAGAAAACACTAAATTTACTCATTTGCATGCATGAAAGCTTAATGCTTTCATGCTTCCCAAAATGCACTCGCATTATAACACGAGCACATTATAATGCACTCGCATTATGGGAAGCAAAAAAATGGGAAAAAACCATGTGGGATTCGTGATTCAGACCCCACATGTCTGTTATTCCCTACTTTTCATGTGTGCTATTAGATAAGAAAACACTTTTTCATGTTGTTTGACATATTAAGAATAATTTTTTGATCAATCCACCACCTTTTTTTTTTCAATGTAGAACTAATTTTACATGATTTTGGATAAAATTTGATTATTTAAACTGAACATTTCATGTTTCATATTGTTTCAAAGCTAATTAACATTGATATAGATTGAATTGATGATATATGTTTGTTTTTTCCATAAATTTCACTAATCCTATTCTAGAGTTATATAGAATTCATAATCAAACTTGTGAAAAAGAACAATTTGAGGATTTTGAAGCCAAATTTTGGAGGATTGGTCAACTTGAATATAGAATTCTAAGGTATGTTCTTTATGTCCAATTTAATTCACTTTATGTTCTTTAGAACACTCACAATCACTAAATGTGGAACTATCTAAGTTAAAAAAGTCAACATTATGTGTATTAATAGAATTAAAATCATTAAAATATGATATATACATGATTTTGTTGTATCTTGAATTTGACCTATGTCATCGATACCTCCCTATAACAAAGTATTATCATCATTCTCTCTAATGTAACCAGTTGTATTAACGTTTAAAATATAGTACTATTGATGCTGTAAATCTGATATATATTTGGTTCTCATATAGTAATGAGTTGTCACTAACATCCTCTTGGCCATTCAACTCATGCTTATCATTGGGACTAGGTATGCCATCATACTCAATGTCTTCTTTACTGTTAATTGACTAATTTGTATTGATTGTTTGTGATAATTCAACACTTTTAGTGCTTACAAGGGTACACTGGATACTTAGCTTGTTTTTCATACTTGTCTTCATACTTAGTTAAAAGTTGTTGACCAAAACACTTGAACCACACGTATGTATGTCTTCCTACATTGCAACCAAAATCAAACTATGGCTTGCGATAACAAAGACAAACTCTCAGTTGCTTCTTATCACTTGTGATACCTCAAAACATTCTCTAGAACATATGCATGTTCTCAATTGTCACTACTTGCACTCCAACACTACCACATGTGCCCTTGCACTACCATACATTCTCTAGCAACTCACTTAGCTCATGATGCAATAGTGAGTTCTTCACCAAGGATCTTGTAATTCTACCATAGCAACACTTGGTTGTAATAAATTTCCATGCCATAGCACAATGTCCAACTCTCAATGCATGGTTACCACATAAGCTTTTATCACTATCTTATCAATTTATGATCAAAATGTTCAACAAGATCTTGAACAATCCACAAATCTTAGTATGCAACAAGTTCAAGTCCTTAAAGGTCAATTAATGATACTGACCACATGACATAACCAATTTGTATCTTCAAGAGTTGCTTTTAGAGCATATCTATTTTTAATAAACACATTTTCAATATAAACATTCTATTTGTTGTCATGCGAACTTATTCCTTAGATATTCATTATATCTTCTTCCTTCTCATCTTCTCATCATTATATTCTTCTTTAATAACCTATCTCACCATTTATCCTTCAATGATCTCGTGATTGCCCTTGTAATGCACTAATTTACTTATGAAAGTCATAGGGTTTGATCATTCTTATTTTGGACTACTGTTCGAACAATGCCATGTGATATTCCTAAGGTTACAACAACTTTCCTATATATTTATGATTCTTAGAAAACCCCTCCTTTACACCTTGAGAAGATAGCAAATTATCTTCATAGGCTTTGATGTTCCTGTTGACTGTCATGATAGTCCCAGTTGTGTTGATAGTCCATTTAAGGTGCTTGACAATTCTAATCTGTATATAATTAGTCATTTTCATCATTGTCATCTCTTACCTTGTAATCCTAAGGAGTACCATACAATATAGGTGACCATGCATTGATGTCCTCACAATCATCCAAAATTAGTAGAAAAATAACTATCCATAAACCTAGGCATGACTAGCAAGTAGTTTGTTTCTAGGTGTTCTTAGGTAACTAGTTATTTTGCATATAATTGGTAATGTTCTTAGGATTTGATACAATCTATGAGGGATTTATCCTTAGGGTTATCTTTTCATGATACATAACAAACAATATGAAATTAGGAGAACTCAACATGACTGTTATTGATAGTATGCATTTGTTCAACTTACAAACTATGATTGTCTTCTCCCAAAGTGCCAATACATTTGCATTTTATGTAGTAATATTTCATTTAAATAGGGTAGTAGGATCCTATTGCATATTTTGAATATCTAACCTTAATAGTGATCTAGAGTTTCATGATAGTCTTCTATGTTTATGATGTGATAGTTTATGTGGTTGTTTGTAATAGTCATTGCACAATTTGATAGTCTTTTCCCTCAACATCACCTCCATAAGAAATTTTTCTATCATTGTATATGATAATGTTCACATATGGGATATACTCAAAATATAGTTTAGGACAACTTGTTTTACATGAAATGATGATCTTCAATCAAGTATATCATGATAATCCTAAATACCTCCAATAATTTTTATGATAGTGGTGGCTATCTTTTCATCATGGGACAATACCCTTGCATCTTAGGGTGATGGTTATGTATTACTTGTGATAATTTATCTTGGAAACCTTGCGCTAATGATCTACCTTCACCTTATTGATACCTATGGAAAAATATCAAAGATATTTGGACAAGGCATTATAAACAACTTCATGACAGTCATGGTTGATAGGATAGTGCTAAAACTCACAAAAGATCCTCCTTTTTCATGTTTGGTCATGAGAACTTCTGCTACAACTTTTCCACCATGATTTTTATCAATACATTTACAATTAGGTCATCATGAAACAAAACTCTAAATTATTTTCAATAAGCTAACTTACAGTCAATAAATTATTTACAAGTAGGTCATCATGAAATAAAACTCTGCCCTGAATTTCTACACCTTGTTATTCTGCCCTAACCCTAACTCTACTAAAAATCAGACTTGTAGAACCATACCAAGACAGTTGCTAAAGGATAGGCTCTGCTGTTATAAATCAACTATTATGAATAAACTATTATGAATTAGGATCTACTATTATGAACCGAATTACATATATAAGGATCTGTTGTTATGAATCAACACATGTGTACATACCAAATTATGCAAGGATATGCTCCAATGCGGGTTGATAAAGGAAGAAAAAGTTTTCTGTTACAATCTTCCCAAACTCCTCTATTCTAAAAGAATTGTCTACCATTTTCATTATTGGGAATTGTCAAGAGTTGTTGCTTCCTTCTCCAATTTTGGCTTTTATTGCAAAATCCCCTTCAAAGTTCTAATTATCATTGTCTTATTCATCATGCTTATAGAACTCATCATCATGTCGAGGAAATGAACAAAGACTCTAACACTAGAAGAGCGTGAAGCTAAGAATGAGAGGAAAAGAGAAAGAATGAGGCGAATTCGTGAAAGTAGGAAATTGTCAACCATACAAGAAGACATTCCACCATTACCAATTGAATAGAAACATGACACATCTAATGAAGCTAAGAGTGATGGAATTGGCGACACAAAGGGAAGGAATGTAAAACCTCCATTTAATGAGGAAACTGAATCTCTAAGTTGAAGGCACTCCATCATCCACATGTCAAGTTGAAGGAACACCATCATTATCTTCTTGAATTGGAGGCACTCCATCTTTCACAGGTGAAGTTGAAGGTACATCTTCATTTTCTTCTCAATTTGGTGGCACACCATCATTCACACGTAAAGTTAAAGGTACACCATCTTCTCCATCTCAACTTCAAGTCTTTTCATCTTTTTCATCTCCAATTGAAGGTACATCATCTATCCCATCTCAAATAAATATTGAGGAAATTTCTAATGTTGAGTCAAATTTACCAATGAAAATGCCTCCTAGAATTTTTCATAGGAAGCCTACGTTTCTAATCGATATCAATGAGAATGTGTTGAAGCCCATGTAGGATAAGATTCCCAAGCGCACTTGCCAAAGATATGTGAATAAGATATGAAAATCATTCTTTGAGAATGAAAATGAAATTGGAAGATGTCAACTATTTATTGAATTGATGAGAAATTTAAAATTTAGACCCACTATGAAGATTCTTGGCCTAAGTACATCAGATGCCTCAAGCGAAAATTTAGGACATCAGATGTCCTAAACTATATTTTGTTGTTGAAGCCTTGATATCCCTCATCAAAGAATTTTGTAAAAATAACACAAGGGCATCTCTTAATGCAAGAGATATCGGAGAAAGAGAATTGGTTGTTGAAACCATGAGCCACATCCAAAGCATTTTTTGGATGTTACCCAAACACAATTTTTCAAGAAATTTCAAGAGATGTATCCTCAAATTAAAATTTGTCAAAGATATTTTGAAATGCTAAAACCTTTCTATGCCAAAATAAATCACACACGCACTACTTGTTGTAGATTACATATTAAATTTTCTAACCATTTTGATGTTTATCGATCTATATGTTTAGATTTGCATACTAACAATGTTTTGCAGGATTGTGGCATACATGCCCCACCAATATCTTCAAGAGACTTCATATCAACAATTTAATGTGAAAGAGACGAAGGTCAAATATTCTACAGGAAATTATGCTTGCATGTCACATGTCAGCATTGCGGTGGCTTGCAACGTATGACAATATGTGAATATATGGAAAGCACACATGCGGTTGGAAATGAACTAGTAGAGTTCAACAAGTATAAAACAATGGCCTACAATACAAAAAATGGTAAAGAAGCAAAGAGGTGTGATTTGGTTATTCAAAAGATTCTAGTGTATCAGTTTATGTCTACATTTCGTGATAGTATAGTGTATGAGTATGCAAGGCATACCCATAGAGCTCGATGGTTGGACTTGCAATTTAATTTATGCAAGGACACGTTTCCACTTGGTACCATCATTTCAGTTGTTGACTTTACAGAGAACTACACACTACAACCACAGAATGAGGTGCAATCATAATATTACAACTCTACGTAGGTTGCTATATTTGTGCAAATAGCATTCATTCATGTAGAAGATAGTACAGAGGACGACAGGAAGATCTTGAGGGAATATCCTTTATATATTACTGATGATCTCACACATTCTATAGAGTTCATGCAAGGTTGCTTTTAGATGTTCTATCGTGATTTGGCCAGCATGATTATATCATTTTGTCAGCATATCATATGGTCAGATAATTGTGCATCACAATTCAAAAATTCACGGATGTTCTATTAGTTGAGCAGGATGCATATGATGAATGGTGTTCAACATATGTGGAATTTTTGTGAAGCTGAGCATGGAAAGGGGGAGCATGATGGTGTAGGAGCATGTATCAAAAGAGCATCGGCATGAGAAGAGTTGAAGTACAAAGATAATGCAAAGCTGATAGATGTGAGATCTATTGTTGAATGGTGTAACACTACAATGGGTCCAGGTAATGAAGGTAAGTCTACAGTTCGTAGATATTTTTGGTTGGTTGATGATATTAGCATTGCAAAATATGAGGACTGTTGTACATTGACAAGATTGAGTAAGCTACACTCTTTTAGAAGCTCTAATGTAGGTTCATGGAGTATTCATACATGACAGATGACATGCTTTTGTTCTTCATGTACATATGAATCTTGATATGATTGTGAGTCAAAGGAGTGCATCAATGATTGGTGTACAAGAGGCCTAAGCCTAATTGACATGTATCGACTACCGATATCACTACAAATGATAGAGATTAAATCATTGGTTGGATTTGACCATGTTTTAGATCTAGTTCAACCAGGTTTTATTAGCATTCAAATTTAATAAAATTCAATATGTTATCTTATTTTGTAGTTTTCCTTGTATTGTTGACTATATTCATCAAACTAAATGTACATATCAATGCAGGGCATGTTTATGCAGTTATTGCAGATGAAGACAATAAAGAAGGAACTAATTATTATCTGTGTTGTTGTGTTGAGGCAAACAAGAAATTAGATTCCCTTGTTATAGATGGAGAAGGCATCAAGTACCCTACAGGATCAATGGTTGTTACTGGAACATGGCTTAGAAGGTACCCAATGAAGAAGTCTGATGTGTTGTTGTTCAAGGACCTTTGACACACATAGGAAGATTCTTCATTATTCTAACCTTGTTGTGGCATCAAATGTTCATTTGATCAAATATGGGGGTAGACCATTGAACATGACCTTGTGGAAGGTTCGTGAGTCTGATCACGAGGCAATACTCGACACAATAAAGAGTAGAATAGACCCTAATGGTTCATTGATTGAATTAGTGGAATGACATAAAGGTATGTTATTTTTATTTATTATCCTCATTTCATCTTGTATGTTTTAGCTACTCATTTTAGCTAAATAGTGTAATTGCATTTACATGTAGGATTTTAGTATGATGGAGGTAGGCATAATCCTTATGAAGTTACTTTTGGAAGGAAAGTAAGGTAGGTTTTTATGATTATTTCATGATGATATGTCCTTTACTTTCTATTTCATAATGATTCTTAATGAGTTTTAATGACAAACAATTGATAGAAGTAGTAAGGGAAGCCTCAATTAATGCCCTACAAGACATTGGATCAAGTGAGAACACCTTTATGGTACTAATTTTTCATCTACTAGAAAGGTATTATGATTGAATTTTTATATTCGACATCTTCTGGGGCCAAACAGATAGATCCAATGAATTCGGGTCAACAGGTAAATGCTAGGGGGGATGTCTTTTCAGTGGCAAAGCCTCATGGTCATTCTTGGCTGTATCAAATGTAGATAACTCAAGAGCCCTAAGAAAAAAAGGTGACAAACTTTGGATCGACTATTCTATCAAACTATGACACATGGGAACATCTTATTTGCATGTATAGGTGAATGTTAGGTCCACCTACAAACACCTACCTAAATTTTTGCTAAATCAATTTTGTTTGCCTATGGTGGCAAGGAATGCATTGTTCCAAAATGCTTTAGTTTCATGCAGTGGAAAGGTGCTAGGAGTGACATTTTGCATTCCATAGCTCATGTGGCTAAATAAACTTCGCCAATGCATCGGGGTGGGCAGGTAAATGCCAAGGGAGGTCTCGTTTCATGTGCCAAGCACCCCAATCATTTGGGGCAACAGGCTACTAGCAAAGTCCCTTAAGATCCCTAAGACCAAAAAACTGCCAAACTTTGACGAAGCAGTTCTCAAAATTCGTGGTAGCTGGGAACATTTTGTTTAGACCTACATGTGCACATGGGGTCCATCCACAATAACCTCTCTCAATTTTGGTCAACTCCAATCCGTTTGGCCGTGCCGAAATCAAATGTATTCTTGCAAAATGTTTTAGTTTCATGTAGTGGAAAGGTGCTAGGAGTGACATTTTGCATTCCATAGCTCATGGGGTCGAACCGAATTATGCCAACATGTTTGGGTAGGTGGTTAAATGGTAGGGGAAGTCTCATTTCATGTGCCAAGTGTCTTAGTCGTTCTAGGTTGCAAGTTACCGACAAAGTCAAAAGGTGCCAGGAGTGAAATTTTGCATTCCATAGCTCGTGGGGCCGAACGGACTTCACCAACGCATTTGGATGGGTGGGTAAATGCTATGGGAGGTCTCGTTTTGTGTGTCAAGTGTCCCAGTCATTCGGGAAAGCAGGCTACCAGTAAAGTCCCTTAAGATCCCTAAGACCAAAACACTGCCAAACTATGACGAAGCAATTCTTAGAATTCATGGCAGCTAGAAACATTTTGTTTGGACCTACAGGTGCACATGGGGTCCTTCCATATTAACCTCTCTTAGTTTTGGTCAACTCCAGTCTGTTTGACCGTGCCGAAATCAAATGCATTCTTGCAAAATGCTTTAGTTTCATGCAGTGGAAAGGTGCTAGGAGTGACATTTTGCATTCTATAGTTCATCAGGCTGAACAAACTTCACCAATGCATCGGGGTGGGTGGGTAAATTGTAGGGGAGGTCTCGTTTTGTGTGCCAAGGGTCCTAATCGTTCGAGGCAACAGGCTACCAGCAAAGTCACTTCAGATCGTAAGAGCAAAAACTGCTAAACTTTGATGGAGTAGTTCTCAGAATTCATCGCAGCGAGGAATGTTCTGTTTGGACCTACAAGTATATGTGGGGTCTGTCCACAATAACCTCTCTCAGTTTTGGTTAACTACAATCCATTTGACCGTACCAAAATCAAATGCATTCTTGCAAAATGCTTCAGTTTCATATAGCACAACCTTACTAGGTGCCATTTTTTTTTGCTCTTTGTGGGGCCAAATTGACTATGCCAACATGTTGGGGTGGGCAGGTAAATGTTAGGGGATGTCTCAATTTGTGTGCCAAGCACCCTAGTCGTTTCGGGCTGTAAGCTACTGATAAAGTAGAAAGTTGTTAAGACTAAAATTTTGTATTCTATAGGTCGTGGGGTCGAACCAACTACGCCAACATGTCCAGGTGGGTAGGTAAATGCTAGGGGAGGTCTTGTTTCATGTGCCAAGTGTCTCAGTCATTTCGGGCTGCAAGCTACGACAAACTCAAAAGGTGCTAGGAGTGACATTTTACATTCCATAGCTCGTGGGGCCAAACAGACTTCGCCAATGCTTCGGGGTGGGCTGGTAAATGTTAGAGGAGGTCTCATTTCATGTGCCAAGCATCCCAGTCATTCCAGGCAGCAAGCTACCGGTAAAGTCCCTTAAGGTCCCTAAGACCAAAAAACTGCCAAACTTTGACGGAGCAGTTCTCAGAATTCATAGCAGTTCTCAGAATTCATGGTAGTTGGGAACTTTCTGTTTGGACCTATAGGTAGATGTGGGTTTCGTCCACAATAACCTCTCTTAGTTTTGGTCAAATCCAATCTATTTGATCTTGCTAAAATCAAATGCATTCTTGCAAAATGCTTCAGTTTCACACAGTGGAAAGGTGTATGGAGGACACCATCCTCATCCATTATGGTACAATTTTTTTCCTTTTTATGCTTGAATTTCAAATAGTTGAAGTATTTGGAGCCTCTATTACCCTCCTTTATCTAGTGAAGTCTAGCTCAAATTTTAGCCCCCTGTCCTTTATAATGATCAAGAAGATGAAGTTGTGACTCTGTGGCAGCAATAGAAGCTTGGAGCTAGGCATTATTTAGATTAGTGTTTAATTTCTTTCTATCATGTTCTAATTTTCCTTGGAGAGTTTTTTCCCTACGTCTACGTTGCCAGGCCATTCTTCTCCCAAAATCACGAAGAAAGGTAGTGCATTGTGTGATAGCATTACACCACCAACCATTCCAAGACTCCCCTTCTTGTGGTTTTGGAATAGAGTTCCATATCCCCACTAAGGCATTCAAGCAAGTCTGATTTTTTAGATGGGAAGTATTAAGTTTAAAAGGCAGTGGAGAGGCCACAATGTTATGTTGGGTAGTAGAAAAATTGTAGAAAATAGGAAAATGATCCGATAAGGTCGTGGAATAGTCAACTTGAATGCAGTCACCAGAAGCAGAGTGGACTAGTTGAAGATTAGGCGATAAATAAAATATATCTAACTTGCTAAGCTTTCTATCATTGCCCAATATGCAATTGGACCACGTGAACCAATTGTTAGCATGACTATTGAATTGATCATGAATAGGATCAACCACCCCAAGGGAGTTTCTGCAATAAAGCCAGCTATTAATTCTTCATTGCTAAGTTTATAAGCACTACACCAACTCTGATCTGAATTATGTTCGACCATGTTAAAATCACCATCAATGATCCAATCTGCATTGGGAAGAGTTTTAGACATCCATTCCCATAGAATAGTATGTTCTTTATTGGTATGGGGTGCATAAACAGAGCAGAAACCTATAGGTTGTCTATTGATAATAGAAAGGGCCCAGACACAATTATGTGAAGGGTCCTCACCCTTATCAACGACAAACTTAGCAATCCACGGGGCAATACCCAGAATAGCTCCCCCTTTTCCATCTATATGGGAGGTATACAGAAAAAGGGCCTCTTTCCATATATTTAAAAGATCTGCTTCTAATTTGTTGTTACCCAATTTAACTTCTTGCAAACATAAAATGTCAGGTTTCCATTTAATAAATATCTCCTTAACCTTGTATTTGCAGTGAGGAAGTGTGATCCCCCTCACATTCCATGAGAGAACCTGATAGTTCATGATGAAGAGGGCGAATTAGAACCATCTTCCTTTACTCCTAAAATTGTCTGATTCAATTTGTTTTTAGTTTTTTTGGAGTTCCTTTCCCCAAAAATTGTCTGACTCAATTTATTTTTAGTTTTTTTGGGTTCCTCTCCAAAAATTGTTTGACTCAATTTGTTTTTAGTTTTTTGTGGGTTCCTTTCCCCAAAAATTGTCTGCCTCAATTTGTTTCCAAAAATTTACACTGACTCAATTTGTTTTTAGTTTTTTTTTTCTTTTCCCCTAAACATTGACAGTTTCCTTTTCCCCAAATATTGAGTCTTTGATTCCATTTATTTTTTTTATTTAATTCCTTTCACCCAAAAAAATGACAGTCTGATTCAATTTGTTTTTTTCTTTTTTAATTCCTTTCCTCCAAAACTTAGTCTGATTCAATTTATCATTTCTATATACACATGCAAATTATTTCTAGTTTAGTTTTCTCCCCATTGCTTCGGGTTTAAGTTGGGGGTTAGGGGACAAGGGTTAGATTTGACCATCCACCTCTTGTAAGATTAAATAACTCTTCATTGCCCTTCAAATATTAGAATTAGCACTTGCACCGAAAGGAGGTGCAAAGGTTATGTAGATTTGTATTTTATATAGAATAATATGTAGAAATCTAAACTTCCCTCAAAATATGAAGTCATTGAGATGTCAATATGGATGTATTTAATTTGATCTTCCTCTAATGTCTAAACTTTTTTAGATGATGTCTTTGAATACATCAACTTGATACATAATTTTGAATTTTTAGTGTATAGTATTGTCTTCATGGAAAAAAATGCTACTAACCACACAGTGCTTTGCCTCTCACTTTACCAACAATCTCATTGAAACAACAACATATCAACCAAATGTTGAATATGGTAGAGGGCATAGCAAAAAGTTAAGTGTCATAAAACTTCTTGCAACTAATTCTTATTGACAAAAGAAATAGAAGACCATGAGGACAACCTAACATGTCATGATGGGCATTCGTTGGATTGAGGAGATGAAGAAACCCACTTGCCAAGTAAAAGTGAAAGAAAATAGATTTAAGAAGAATTATATACAAATCCAAAATGTGGACAATGCACAAAAGAAGCTCATTGAAGAACTTCCTCTAAAAATGCATGGAAGGGTAGTTATCAAATATTGTAGTAGAGCGCTGCACAGTCAACCCTAACCTCACCTACATGTGACTGCACCAACTACTTTAACTTTCAAACAAACTGCTCTTTCAAATGATTGCATTCCTAATTGAAATGTGATATCCATCTCTCATATTTGGCTGCAACGGTTTTCTACATATTTAACAATATGAGGACATAATACAGAGCTATGCAGACTAGCTTATAAGAAATGATCAAACAACCTTGCATAGGTGTTTTGACAACTTTTTTCTCGCCATAGCCACTCAAGATATCTTAAATAGACCTCCCATGGCAAATGATCAAATTTGAAATGTGTTTTGATAGCTTTTTTCATATAACCAGGATATGATCAATTCTTTTGGGAATCTCAAATTACCATGCCACTTTAATTCACTTTTGATTCCTGTGATGGGCAAAGTATTCCATGAAGAATATCCACATGCATTTAAAGATAAAGGAAATAGACAGATTTCATGCTTTCAAGGCCACTTGAATTAGTCCTTATTGCTCTTCATAATAAGCATATCCAATAGTCTAGTTATTCGGAATAAGCATACATTTTTTATATTTGTTTTTCTTTTTTTTTCAAAACATTCTTATGCGGTATTTTCATTTGATGAATTATTGTGCTTTTTCCTCACCCTTTTACAACAAAATTCTTGTGTGGTATTTTTATTTGATGAATTATTGTGTTTTTTTCCTCACCCTTTTACGATGTAGAGAATAGGTATGGGGTTCCTCCCTCATCAAGAAGCCATCTTGATTAAGACAGTTTAAAAAAGAAAATAGAAAAATACTAATGATGAAAACAAAGTTGAGTCTTTTATTAATTTTGTGTAAGATTTGACAAATTTGGGAACTAGAGATCATTACGAACATTATTTTTGGTGATGTTGGTGAACAGATTTGTCGCTACAATTATCACCTTGAAAACTATCTTTGTTTTCCTAAGAGGCAGTGACAAATGTACCAATAGTTGGAGAGATTGTTGTAGAATAGTGATCTTCCTCTACATTTGAGAGGGGCATCTCCCTCGTATGATCAAATTTTGGGTTTTTGTGATATTTTAACTCAAAATACCAGAAGGCAAAAATGAAAAAACTAATGGAAAAGATTTACTGAAACCTAGTGGCAAACACAAGAACTCTCACTGGGATTTCATGAATTTATTTAAAACTAATAAATCACACCACAAAATCAGAAACTATGTTTCTAGATTTATGTGATGAGTTTCACAATAAAATATATTATACTATGAAAATAATGGAAGAACAACTCACAAATCTCAACATATGATGAGAAAGGCTTGCATGAACAGTTTTTAAATCAGGGTACCAAGATTATAACTACATTTTTGTACACATATTGCACAGTATGTAAATGTTTCAACAGATGACCCAAAGTTCACACAAAGATAAACAAGGATTACATAACATAGAAAACATCCAAAACACAAGGATTAATACTTCCTCTATTATTTTATTAAAGTCACACAACTTCATAAACCCTTCTATACAATGCATGAATCGAGAGAACCGTCTATTTTTCCCTAGTTCTACTAAAACAACAAAAGGACTAGAAGAATGAAACCCCTTTACATTTGAAAGCCCAATATTATTGACTTCCAGCTTCTAACTAACTCATAACTATTTCTTTTTCACTTTGGGAGTTTAAAAGATTTACAAAATGTTATTATCTCCCAAGAACACACTTTAGAAAAACTGAGTTACAAACATTAGAACAATGACTTTATAATAAAATATTGAGTCTTGGTCAAAATTTAATGAGCATTTAACTATTATTATATCAATATGGAGTTGATAACTAGTCTCGAGAATATCAATTACAAGCTTTGCAACATGAAGCCCCTAGGATGTTGAGCTCCTTGTTAGTGTGAATAGGGTTCTTTAGCTATCTAGTTCTTTCTTAGCTTGTTCTCCACTCAGCTCTCTTCACACTAGGTTAAGTTTATTTAGAGACTTTTTCACTTTATTGCATGTTGGTTTTGTTTTTAGTCTCTTGGGTGGAATGTCCTATATATACCCACCTTTTTCTCTCATATGAGGATCTCATTTTCATTGTATGCTTTGCATTCTCTTGAGTTGAATACATTTTATTTGGCTCATATCTGATTTCTATTTTGCTTTCCTTCATTCATTTGCATTCTTGGGTGGCTTTTTAGTAAAATCTTACATGGTATTAGAGCAATTGTGAGTTGTGGGTCAACATTTTTCTTAGAAATCTAAGATTGTAGGGTTGTTTTTTTTTAAATAGATGAGTATGCTCTTATGTTGCATCCTCGGATGATCTAGAGAATCAGAAAAGTGTGGAGAAAATATTAGTTTCTAGGGGGTTCTTGTTTTGACTTGCCAGTTGCAAGATTTTTTGGAGCTTACTAGACATTATGAGCTCACCATTGAGTCCAGAGTAGTTGAGATAGTTAGATTTTCCTTTCATTTCATCCTAGTTGGACACCTGAAGTCAGATCTATGAGGGTTTGGAGCTAGAGGTTTGTTGCTAGATCCAGTAGGGAGCCACCATTTTGGGGCATTTTGGATCAAATCTGACCCTACCATTGCACTCAGAAGGTTTGAGAACCTTAAGATTGACTATCCAAATGTCAATTTTGGGTAAAGTTGTCTGCAGAGGCAAAAACATTTTGGCCTAGGGAGCCATTCGGCCTCGCCAACACGCACATTGAGATGACTATGTAATATATATATATATATATTTCTTGCATATTAATGTTTTTTAAAATAATATTAAAAAAAAAAGAAAAAAAAAGGCGAGGTTGATTTTTTTTTTCAATATTTAGGTACCTTGGGGTACCTACGCATGTGCAGGCCTCGTACCTACTTGTATGGGTATGCGGTACCCAAAAAGGGTCCTATTCCCACACAAGAGGCCAAAGCCTCTGTTAAGAGGCCTATGGTCCTCTTTAGAGCCTGTAGCCTCTCTTTTGGTCGCAAAGCGTGGCCTTTGGCCCCCTGACCATTATTTTTTCCTTGGTCTTTGCACCCTCTTCTGCTCATTCAACCTTGAGATTTGTGTGCCCTTGTACCTACAGTTTGGCCTATAAGGCCTTCAAAAACTTTTTTAATACTTCCTTGGAATTCATGCCTGCTAATTTTAGTTGGTCAACTCTATTTTTTGAGATTCTGCCATAGTTGGCAGCAATTTTTGTTGGTCACTCCAAACTAGCCACATCTAGTTTATCTGGTCATCCTCTACATTTGGAGAATTTATTAACTATTTGGTAGGGTTCTATATCTAGGGATTCCTCTAAGTTTGGTGGCAGTTTGGCTAAATTTGGCATAAGGTGAAATTTGGATACCAGCCACTCTTTGTTGGCATATTGAAAATTACAGTTTGAACAACTTTTGAAAGCTATAACTCAGGCTCCTAACCTCTGATTTCTGAGCAATTTTTTTATTTTTATTTCGGCTAATATTTTGTTCTCTTTGCACTAGTGTAGATGGTTCTTGATTTTGGTATCTAGATTATCCATAATTTATAGATTCTCATAGGTGACACTGCATAGTTCCTATTTTAGGACCTTTAGAGATGCATATCTTTTGCATACGACCTCGGATTGAGGTAATTCTTTTTTTGAAAGTGCTTGTTTCTTTGTGTACTTCGCAGTGGTTCTAGAAATTTCACTTGGTTTTGTATCTGCATTGTACTTTTAGTGTACTCTCCTTTCGAGGATTTGTAAAGGCATTGAAGACCAGTCCACTAAGTGTTCTCTTGCTAGTGGCAATTGTAACCGCACTATATATAAAGTGCCAAATCATTTTTCTTGGGGGGATCTTTGATTGAGTGATTTGCGAGGGGGTCTCTTGGTGTGATTTTACTTGTGTATCTCTTTCTGCTTGTGCTCTCCTTTCCTTTCACAAATGAGTAATGTTAAGTTTCCACTATTAAGACCATACAACTACAACACATGACAACAAAATGCATGAAACTTCTTAATGCAACAAGGTTATACACCCTGTGTTGAACAAAAGATAACTGAACTCGTAGATGCTAAAGAAAAATTGTTAGGGTTAGCCGGCAGAAGATATCAATTAAATGCAAATAAAGATTAAACAGAGGAATGGAAATACACAGAAATAATAACAACGAGAGACAAGTTTTAACATGGTTCACCCAAACTCGGGCTACATCCACCAAACAGAGAGTCCAATATTATTATCCAGTAAATCAAAACCAATTACAATCAGTAATCCCTGCAACTCAATACCATTGCAAAATGCTACAATACAATACCCAAACCCTAACCCTTGGCCGCCTTTTATTAAGCCTTTTGTCAGTTACAAAAATAGGGTTTTCTTATGTCAGTCAATGAAAAAATAACTCCCAGTGCTTTATAAAATAATACAAAAACCGTGTGAGGTTTTGGGTGCGTTGCCCCCGAGCCCCCACGGGGGCGCTGCCCCTCGACCTCGCCCTGTATCGCGACAAGGAATGCGCCAGGGGTGCTGCCCCTGGACCCCGTAAGGGGTGCTGCCCCTTGACCCCATCTTGGGGGCGTTGCCCCTTGACCCCGTAGGGATTTGAGGGGGAAACTGCACCGATAAAAGAGGGGTAAATATAACCTCCGAGTCTGATTAGGCTCCATATAACAACAAAAATATTATGGATGATTAAACAAATAAAAGCTCTAGGTTGTCTTAGGAGTTTAGTTTCTCTTGATATAATGTTTCAACTTGATGGATGTATAGATTCATATGATGCATAGGACAAACTAAAAACTCTCTATGAGACAACTAATGAAGTAAGGGGATATCAAATTGATAATCAATAATGGCACTTGATTCTAAGTTTTTTGACAACATCTAGGAATTTTTAACAAAAGTTAATTATTTGAGAGCACAATGTAAAGCAAGTGGCATAGACAAAAAGGACATTCAGCTTATCTTGAGTACTTTTAATAAACTTGGACCTGAATATGCAATTTTTGTTTCTAGCTTTCATACTCATAGATTGACTATGGGCTCTGCTTATACAATGTTTTGTTTTGCTTCATTTTCTAAATTGTTAATGAAAGAACACAGAAAGCTTCTTTCCATGGGTCTCTTGAAGCCATCTTAGTCTCAGGCCTTGTTGGCTAGTTAGTCGAAGGGACAAAAAGAGTCAGGGAAACCTGACAAGAAACAGAAGAAGTCACAAAAAGATTAGGCACAATCATAGTCGGTCCCAAAAGAAGACTCTGATTCCTCTTCTTCAAAGGGGAACTCTCAGAAGAAGGAAAGACCAACTTGTTTTTACTATAAGAAGGTTGTTCATGAGGAACACTCTTGTCACAAGAAGTATATTGATGAGCTGAAACATCTTCTGAAAAAACATCAATTTGCCTTCTTCATAACAATTCCCAACTCCTTCTGGAAATTAGGCAAAGGGAAAGAAACTAAACTTGTTGCTATTGTAGATTCTTCTTAGTAGTGAATTCTTGACTTGGGTGCATCACATCACATGGGTTCTGTCAGCAAGTAGTTTTCTTTGTTGGAACCTTTTTGGTGCCCCACATTCTCATTGGGGATGACTCTCTTGTAAAAGTCATCGGGAAAGGTTATGTTGATGCTGGCATTAGTACATTTGAGGATGTCCCCTATGTGTCTAATCTATCAACTGACCTTCTCTCCATCTATCAGATTGCCCAGAATGGAAGAACAGGTGAGTTCACTTTTGATTCTGTCACCATCATGAATCTTGAAGATTATGCACTTCTTGCAGTTGGTAAGGCTGATCATGAGTTTTGACTATATGCTTTCTCTCATTTTGTATCTGATTTGCATTCTATTGCCTTGCTCACCCATTCAGATTCTATGAGCAAGCTATGGCGTGAGTGGTTTGGTCATCTCAACTTCTGCTATTGTTAGCGTCTCAGTAAGAAGGATATAGTCACGGGTCTTCCTAAGATCAGTTTCTCAGATGGAGTTTGTTTAGGTTGTGCCTTGGGAAAACATTCTAAGGACAAGTTTGACAAAGGGAAGGCTTGGAGGGCTTCAGAGGTCCTTGAGCTAGTTCACAGCGATGTGGCAGGTCCATTTCCATCCTTGTCTTTTAGCAAGGCTCGCTACTTACTCACCTTTATTGATGACTTTTCTAGATACACCTGGGTCAACTTTCTTCAATACAAAGGAGAAGCTTTTGATAGATTCCAAGAGTTCAAGGCTTGTGCTGAGAAACAATCTAGAAAGGTTGTCAAGATTCTCCACACTAAGAATGGTAGAGAATATGTGAACCATCGCTTTGAATAATTTTGCACTCTTGAAGGGATAGATCTTCAGCATATTGTTGCCTATACACCTTAGTAGAATGGTGTGGCAGAGAGCAAAAATAGGTCTTTGAAAGAGATGGTTGGCTACATGATCCACACACACTCCCTTGCACCTGAGTATTGGGCAGAAGCTATCAACTATGCTGCTTACATCTAGAATAGAGTTTTGCATAAGGCATTGAAGGGAATCATTCCCTTTGAAGCCCGGTGTGGTAGAAAACCTATTGTGTAGCACTTCAAAGTTTTTGGCTCTCTAGCATGGGCTCACATTCCTTTGAAGAAATGCAAGGCCTTAGAACCTTAGAGTTGGCCTTGTATCTTTATTGATTACCCAAATGGTGTCAAAGGATATTAGATTTGGGATCCTAAAACATATGCGATCTTCATTGAGTGAAGTGTGCAATTTGAGGAAAGCTCTCCTAGCTTATCCTCTCATATTCCTTCCTCCACCATGGATTCAGATAGTGACTCAAAGGATTTTCCTCTAGTTTCCTCAACTCACAGAGTTGATCATGAGGTTTCATCCTCCTCTTCATAGAGTTTAGATTTTGAGGAGGAGGATTCTCCTCCATATGTTCACATGCCTCACTAGGCTCATTGGACACTTGAGTCTATAGGTACTCTTGTTGGGGATCCTTTAGATACACAGAGGACTCAATCACATCACTAGGATATTCCACATTCCTACATTGCCACAATTTCATATGCACAGTCATTTCATGAAGCATCAAGTATTTCTAAGTGGGATTCAGCAATGGAGGAAGAGTACAACTCTTTGATTCTAAACAAAACTTGGTATCTTGTTCCACTTCCTAATGGAAGAAAAATGGTTCGGTGTAAGTGGATCTATCAGACCAAATTCTCCAAAGATGGATCAGTTGATAATTTCAAAGCACAACTTGTGGCTAAAGGTTTCTCTTAGGTTCCTAGTGTTGACTACACTAAGACCTTTGGCCCCGTCACCAAAATGAACTCCATTCGCCTAATACTTGCTATAGTTGCAACTCAAGGTTGGGATGTACATCAGATGGATTGAAGAGTGCATTTTTTCATGGGAATCTACATGGAGCAGCCACAGGGGTTCGTTGAGGATTCTTCATTGGTTTACATATTGCAAAAGTCTCTTTATGGCCTCAAATAGGCTTCACAGGATTGGTATGCCAAGATGGACTCCTTTCTTCTCTTAGTTGGGTTCTCTAGATACCACTGAGATCTGAATGTCTACATCTTGAGACAGGAGGATTCTCTTCTTTTGTTGGCTCTTTATGTTGGTGACTTGATTATCACTGGGAGCACCTCATCCATCATTGCGAGCATCAAGAATACTTTGCTTGGTAGGTTTTCCATGATTGAATTGGGTCTATGGCACTATTTTCTCATGATTGAGATCACCTAGACCTCTTCTAGGATCTCTCTTGCACAAACCAAGTATGCTCTTGATCTTTTGGCTCATTTTCACATGGCTGATTGTAAGCCTATACCAACTCCGTTTCTTTCTGGAATCAATCTTGAGGCAAAGTGTTCTACACCACTGGTTAATGCCACTCTGTATCGTCAGCTTGTTGGTAGCCTCATCTACCTGATTCATACTTGCTCTGACATTTCTTTTGCACTTAGCTCATTGTTTCGTGCTTCATGACAGAGCCACATGAGATTTATTGGAAGGCTGCCAAACATGTCTTGCACTACATATAGGGCACTCATAGTGTAACACCCAGTTCTGAATTTACTCTAAAACTAAGTTTTAACCAAAGGTAATCTATTTTTTATTTTTGAAATTTAAAAAAGAAAAGTAATTACTATAAACAAGTAATTCATCCATCGACTTAACAATAATCATGAAATTTAGCTCATACAAAAAGATATAATCATCTACAACATTATACAATTTGATGTCAAAAGTTACTTAGTACAATTCTAAAATAGGGACTTACCATTATCACTGCATCTTGATTGTCGACCATCCAAATTCAAGTCTCGGTATTCCTCAAGAATTAAGAAGAGAAAGTATCTTTAAGGAGCTTAACCTCCAACCATAGACTGTCGGTCTCTCGCACTCCTTCCTAACTAGAAGTGGCCCTACCCTACTCAAGAGGATAGACTTAGGATAACCAATGGTGTTTTCCATCTGAGCTCTGGTGTTGTGACCTACGTGACTTGTTATCATGCGATCCCCTAGATACCCTCTAGTCATGCATGACCTCTCCACAAGCTGTGCCATCTAGACACAGTGAACATTCAATGCACTTGAGGATCATGCATTACCTTGTCCAAAGGATTTTAATTTAATTAGCGTTGTATCAACGCATGAATTAAGTTCACCCACCCCACTCGACTCGAATTAATCGCAATCCTACAGTTTCCTATTTATAAGTTCTATATAACAACCTTGACGACCTCAAGGTGTTTGAATTTCATCATGCATTAACACATGGCATTGAGATTTACTTTTTCTCTAAACTCATGGAAACCTCTTTGTCTTCACGATATAATAATGGTTTCCTAGCACATTGATTATTCGGATAATGTTTTGCATTGTTACACGATCTCTAAGTTTAGTCCATTGTTTAAAATTATCCACTCTTGAGTAGATACTAAACCCAACTTTGTTGTTTTCGGAAAGAGACTACTATAAACCAATTTATAGAACAAAAATATTTGAAGTCCCTAAATTTAAAATTTAACATTTTAAGGAATCTTCTTCAACTGTCGATTCTTCGACATAACTTTATCTTTGTCGATTTGGAAGGGCTTCTCTAAAAGACAATTCAACAATACAATGTTCAAAAACCCTACGTTAAAATTTAACACTCACAATGTACTACTTCGACGTGTCAAATTCTTTGACATAGCATAATCTTGTCAAACTATTTATTGGAAAGCCTTGACATAACGTTTCTTCTAACAAATTAGATTGCATGTAAGTCTAAACTTGAGACTTGACAAAAGACACATTACTTGTTTGTAAAGACTTCATAATAATAATTGGATTAACAATAAGGTCTTTTCTTGGAAAAACAATAGTTAAAATGCTTCAATAGCACATGTATTACCTTCAAAACATATAATCAAAATCTTGTTATTGTTCATAGCTAGTTAACAACTTTGCCATGGTCAATCTGACTAGTTTTAACTCTGAAAAAGAGGATGATTGTATCAACTTGCATGTTACGTCTTACACCTCTCACTAATAACAATCCTCCACTGATGGTTGACAAAACAAGCCTTTCACTCTATTAATGACTGACCTTTAAAGCCAAGGTTTTGTATTCGACTGTCGAAAAAGATCTTATTCTCTATCGACATGTATTTTGCCATTACGGCTTGTATGGACTGTGAGATGTTTTGAATCCAACTCCTATTCAGATTTGCACCCTACGTTAACTACAAACCTTCTAAAGCAAAACCATAGGCTTCACATTCATTCTTGGCCTACGTCAAACATATTATAAACTATGGTTTTTGTACTTTTGGTGCGGCATAGTGCAGTGTAGTAGATAAATACAATGCTTTCGTTTTATTGAAATAACTTACAAAGGCTACAGTTGATAATTATTAACATCCTGTGCCTTCAAGAAAACTAAGTTCTTCGAGATGCAAGAAAGACATAACTTAAAACAGCACAACAGTAAATCTATGACTGTGTAGCGAAGAGAGGAAGAGAACCTGAATATGGTCTCAAGAATTCATTTACCAATTGGCCCTCAGCACTGGCTATTCTCCCAGCCGTTTCCCCTCGAAGCTCCTTCCTCAGTCTCATTTTTCTTCTCCTCTGAATTCTCTATCTTCATGACTGACTCAAAACTCTCTTTATCCCTGCTCACTGCGAAGGTGTAACCAACTCCTACTCACAAAAACCAAGCCTAAACAAAAGGATTTTGCCCACATGCATAACATCCTCCTCCAAATACGACTACTACTAGAAATACGGTTCACCTCCACTCAGTCTGCGATTATTCTCCATAATGGAGTTCCAAACTTGGTGAGGTGGCGGCTACTAGAAATAACAATTCGCCCCACTACTCATAACTGTTATCAGAATAAACAAATGCCAACATAATAATAAAGGTTAGACCAATGACTAACTTGAGGTCTTAAGCTAGAAGGCAAAAAGACTTATTCGAAATGGAAGACATCATAAATAAAGACTTGAATGAACTCCAACTATTGCTCAATTACTAACATTGTAAAAGAATAAAGTACCTCAACGACTACTTAAATATAACTTATATAATTTAGTATATTCCTTTATAATATGACCAAAGTTATTACACACCATGGTCTCTAGAATAGTTCAACATCCATTAAATTTCATAAAGAGGAGTTTACGACATATGCTCGAAGTGCTTTATGACAATAACGATGAATTGGGTGCAAACGCAGAACAAGACTTGAGATCGACTTATGCACAATTTTGACTTTTGCGCCGAATAGATAACAAGACATGACTTACAATTCAACCATAAGCATTAACATATATTTACATATAAACAATATATTAGTCATTCATGTTTGACGACACAAATCAGAGTATTACGACACTGATGTCGATTTCCCATACTCTAAATGACGACTTATGAAAGGAGAAAGACCTATTCTTCAGACTTTGATATCTCGACTTAAATTGACTTAGCCCATATTTAAGGCTTAATTCAAGGCATCAAGGTTTATCTACCTGATATGCATTTTCAGTGGCAAGCACCCATGGTTATTCTAGAGTCTATTCTCTCTTTCTCAAAGATACTTTCTCTTCTTCTTTCTTCCTGGCGAACATATTCCATCTATTCCTGCATTGGCAATCTCACATACAATTTTGTGGTCAAAGCACCAATATTCTGATCAAAGCACATTTATTTCAAATCATTTCATTTTCATATCGAAAAGGCATTCCAATTCATAACATCATATTGATCATAATCAAATAGATTCCATAATTTCATAAAATTAACTTTCTCTATTTACATCATCAGTTCCTATGATGATAAAAACATATCCACATAACTGTACTATTTAAGAAAAAGTAAATAGTAATATTGAATCCAAAAAGGGGATGTAACATATCTTTCCCCTATAGAATCATCGTCCCCGATGATTGAGTTTACCAAGAAAAATTTTTATCATAAAACAACCTTTTATAGTTTAACATTAATGTTTTTGAGAAGATAAGGAAATCTTTGGTAGATGTCTTTATAGGCTTCCCAGGTGGCGCTATCCTCGCCATATTGGTCCCATTGAATTTTGCATTGCAAAACCTCTCGATTACGTAAATGAAGTTTACGCATTTCGAGCACTTTGAGTGGCTTGATCACAACCACTCCTAGTTCTTGTATCTATAAAGAATTCGATTTAAGAATGTGGTCATTACCTACAAAATATTTCTTTAGGTATGAAACATGAAAAACATTATGCATTTTGGACAAGATTGGAGGTAGAGCAACTTTGTAGGCCACTGGATTGATAATCTTAAGAACTTCAAAAGGTTTGACATATCAAGGAGCCAACTTTGATGATTTACCAAATTTGATTGAGCTTTTATGGGGTTTCACTCGCAAAATAACTTTCTCACCAATAGAGAAATGTCTAGGCACTCGTTTGCGATCTACATAACTTTTTTGCCTGTCGTTGGCTTCTGCCAACCTCTTCCTAATCATTTTCACTTTTTCTTCCATATCCGCAAGCATTTAAGGTCCAATGCTTATCCTATCTTCCAACTTATCCCAGCTTATAGGAGTTATGCATTTCCTTCCATATAATGCTTCAAATGGTGCCATCTTAATGGAAGAATGATAGGAATTGTTATAGGCAAATTCAACAAGGGGTAAATATTCCTCCCATCTGTATTGCTGATCCATGCAATACATTCTTAAAAGATCTTCTAAGACCTAATTAACCCTTTCTGTTTGTCCATCAATTTCAGGATGATAAGCAGTGCTCACATTGAGTTTAGTTCCTAATGCAAAAAATAAAGTTTGCCAAAATCGAGAGGTTATCCGAGCATCTCTATCAGATATAATCTTTTTAGATACCCCATGCAATCTGAATATTTCTTGCACAAATTTTTGAGCCAAAATATGAGCTCCATCTATCAAATTTCTCAATATAAAATGTGCTACCTTGGTTAGTTTATCTACAACAACCACTATTGCATCATGCCTATTCTTAAACATTGGTAACCCCTGAACAAAATCCTTACTAACAACCTACCATTTCCATTTTGGAATATCATGTGGGTATAACAATCCTGCAGGATGTTGGTGTTCTACCTTCACTCTCTGACACTCCAAACAACTTGCTACAAACCTTGCAGCGTTGCTCTTCATTCCTTTCCAAAAATATAGCAGCTTGACATCAGCTAAAAGTTTTGTTACCCTTGGGTGTCCGGAATAAGGTGCACAATGAACTTCCTTCCAAACAAGGTTTCTAAGTTCTACAGAATTAGGAATGTAGATTCTTCCCTTAAAACTCATCAATCCATCTGGCTCAAAACAGAATCCATCATATCTTGGATCCTTAGGGTCTAATTGCAGAGCTTGTTTCACTTGCTCATAATATTCATCTCCAGAAACTTTGCAATACTAAATCTTTGAAATTAGCATGAATAGAGATTATAGAAGCTATGTGTCTTCTTCTGCTTAAAGCATCAGCTACTCGGTTTTCTTTACCTTTGATATAAGAAATCTCAAAGTCATAATCTGATATTAATTCTAACCATCTCCTTTGTCTTGCATTGAGATGAGGTTGTGTAAATATGTAACGAAGACTTTGATGATATGATTTTAGTATAAAAGTCTTTCCCAACAAATAATGTCGCCACATCTAAAGGGCGTGAATCATTGCTGCCAGTTCTAAGTCATGAGGAGCGTAATTCTGCACATAGTTTTTCAACTTTCTTGATTCATAGGCTATTACACACCCATCTTGCATAAGCACACCTCCTAACCCTTCTCTCGAGGCATCGGTAATAACCTCAAAATGTCCTTCAGGATCAGGAACTTTCAAGATTGGTGCTATTGTTAACTTTTCTTTTAACAAATCAAATGCCTTTTGACATTCTCCAGTCCAAACAAACCGTTTTCCTTTTCTCTGCAAGGAAGTAATTGGACTAGCAATACTTGAGAAATTCAAAACAAATTTTATGTAATATCCGGCCAATCCCATAAAACTTCGTACCTCTGAAACATTAGAAGGTACAGGCCATTCCATAATAGCCTTAATTTTGGCTGGGTCAACTGATATCCCTTTAGCTAATATTATATGTCCCAAATACTGCACTTCTTTATGAAAGAAAGTGCATTTCGAGAGTTTCACATACAATTTGTGTTCTCTTAATCGTTGCAAAACAATTTGAAGATGTTGTCTATGCTCCTCCTCATTTTTGGAATATATCAGAATATCATCTATGAAAACTAGGACAAATTTATCAAGGCAATCTCTGAAAACACTATTCATGAGATTTATGAAGGCGGCAAGTGCATTGGTTAATCCAAATGGCAACATAGTAAACTCATAATGACCATATCTTGTTCTAAATGCAGTCTTGTGAATTTCTTCATGTTCTAATCTTAACTAATGGTATCCAGATCTCAAATCTATCTTAGAAAAGACTGATGCACCACGCATTTGGTCAAATAAATCATCAATACATGGCAGTGGATACTTATTCTTTATTATTGCCTTATTTAGCATATGATAATTTATACATAGTCTAAGGGTTCTGTCCTTCTTGACAAAAATAACCGGGGCTCCCCATGGTGATACACTTGGCCTGATTAGATCTTTAGACAATAGCTCCTACAATTGAGCCTTCAATTCCATAAGTTTAGTGGTGGTCATTCGGTATGGAGCTTTAGATACTGGCTCAGATCCTGGTTTAATATCTATGGAAAAATCAAAGGTTCTCTTTGGAGGCAAGCCTGGCAGTTCCTTAGGAAATACATCATTGAAATTGCAAAGATATGGATATTTTTCCACAAATGTTTGTTTCTCTAAGGATTCCTCTACTAGATCCATTTTGACTACAAAAAGTTGACATCCCTTATGCCTAACCCGCTTTAATTGTTTTGAAGAAATAGATCTGATCCTTATTTCCCTTTGAATACCTTGAAAATTTACTATATTTCCTTTATCATCCAGATACCCAATTGTTTTATGAAAACAATCTACCTTGGCCCTATATCTCCACAACCAATTCATTCCTAAGATGACATCGTAGGACCCTAAAGGTGCTACGTATAAATTTACTTCAATGGAGAAGTTTGAAATATCAATCTTAGCTTCGAACAAACATTGCTCTACCTGAGCCTTTGAGTGATTTGCATACTCAACTGTCCATAGTTTTGACATAAAACCAGCTCTTCTAGGAAATTTACTTAAGACTCTAGATGACACAAATTTTTTTGTTTCACCAGTATCAAACAGAATAGAAATAGGAACTCCAAATAATGTACCTGTCATCTCAATGGGAGTAATCTGATACTTTGCTTGTCAATTGTCAAGGGTGGCATGAATCCTTTGTTGAAACGCTTCCTACTGCGAAGGAAGTACCGTATTCCTAGGCTGCCCGTTCTACTTTTTATTAGGACAATGGTTAGCATAATGATCTCCACCACAAGAAAAACACCCTCCAATTGGTCCTCTCTTATCAGATGGTCTACTCATAGCATCATCATTCTTCTTAAAATTGTCATTTTTCTTATAGTCTTCATTTCTACGTTCATTACCAAATCCCCCTTTGTTTTTCTGATTTCCTTTATCAAACCTCATGTTTCCAAATCCTTTTTCATTCTTCCTTTTATGTGTCTGATCATTGTAGTTCTTATCAAATCTCTTACATTTCTTTTCACGGTAAGCAAAAATAGATTTGATCTTCTGTTCCTGTTTAATTGCTTTCTCATACACCTAGTCCATTGTGTTTGAACCATGCACCTCCACCTCACCGCCAATCTGAGGATTGAGTCCCATGATAAATTTTCTTATCTGAAATCTTTCATCCTTTTGGTATTGAGGAACATACTTCAACAATCTAGTAAATTTTTCTGCATATTTAACCATAGACAGATCACCTTGCCCGAGGTTTTGGAAATCTGTTAACTTTTGATCAAAATATAGCTATGGTAACCACCTCTTATGAAAAAGTTCCACAAACTCATTCCATGTCACCTTCAAGGGACTTAATTCCAGTTCCATTTTCTTGTTCATCCACCAAGTGGATGCTTCCCCAGATAACTGATATGCTCCCCACACTGTCTTTGTAATCTTGGAGTAATTTCTGATTTCAAAGTATTTCTCCATTTTTGTTAACCATGCTTCTGCTACCGGTTTTCGTTCCATCAAATTTGGGAGGGATAATCTTTTTCATATCCTTAGATAGTTCCAGTGCAAGTTTGTCTTTGGTCTCCCTTTGAGCTTCACTATCATCTTGGTTTTCACTTGACGTGCCATGATCCCATTGTTTACTTTTACTTGCATTATTAGAATTCTCATTTTCACCCTCCGTATTCCTGGTTTCATTCACTTTCTTTTCCAATTTGCCCAACCTTTCCTTAGTTTCAGTAAGCATATTAAGAATTCTATCCAATTTATGAGTGGAGTTTTCCTAAGAGTTGTGACCTTCCCAATCTTTGCCCTCATTAAACTCTGATTGATCCATGATTGCTTGTTTTCTCACCTGATTAAGCAAATACTAATCAGTTCTATGATTTATCATTTTGTATATTATCAAAACATAACAATTGCTCATAACCATAATTATTCTCAAACCAAAATTTTGTCTTTATTATACTTTGCAAAACTGTATATACATTCTTTAAAGATAGACATATCTCATGTTTCACTCAGTATTTACAAGTGGGGTGTAACCTTCGGATTCATTGTCTAACACATAATCATGAGGTGTATAACCCTCAGACTCACTATCAGATGATAGTACAATGATTTCAACTCTAGGTGCTATACGAGGAGCCCTAGTGATCATTGGTACACTAATAGGTACACTAATAGGTACACTCATAGGTACACTAATAGGACAACAATTGACCATGATTCAAGCTGTCATCCTAGTTGTCTCTAGGAGTTCTCTTTTCATTCGTTTAAGTCGTGACAAAGCATTGGCAAAAGTTTCCACATCATCTAGCCAAATATCATTTTCATCATTTGTTTTCTCAATAGTCTTGATCATCGCAAGTTGTTTCTACTTAGCTTGCAGATAACATTCCTTACCAACGAAGGACTTCCTTGCAGTTTTCTTGATACGTACCATCCTAACACAGTAAATCAAATCATTAGCTACACACATAATGTTGATTCCTAATTAGGTTAGTGGACTCATCAGCTCTAGTGTTGAACTTGGTTAGCTCTGATACCATATGTAACACCCAGTTCTAAATTTACTCTAAAACTAAGTTTTAACCAAAGGTAATATATTTTTTTATTTTTGAAATTTAAAACAGAAAAGTAATTACTATAAGCAAGTAATACATCCATCGACTTAACAATAATCATGAAATTATAGCTCATACAAAAATATATAATCATCTACAACATTATACAATTTGATGTCAAAAGTTACTTAGTACAATTCCAAAATAGGGACTTACCAATGTCACTACATCTCGATTGTCGACCATCCAAATTCAAGTCTCGGCATTCCTCAAGAATTAAGAAGAGAAAGTATCTTCAAGGAGCTTAACCTCCAACCACAGACCATTGGTCTCCCGCACTCCTTCCTAACCAGAAGTGGCCCTACCCTACTCAAGAGGATAGACTTAGGATAACCAATGGTGTTTGCTATCTGAGCTCTGGTGTTGTGACCTATGTGACTTGTTATCATGCAATCCCCTAGATACCCTCTAGTCATGCATGACCTCTCCACAAGCTATGCCACCCAGTCACAATGAACATTCAATGCACTTGAGGATCATGCATTACCTTGGCCAAAGGATTTGAATTTAATTAGCATTGTATCAACGCATGAATTAAGTTCACCCACCCCACTCGACTCGAATTAATCGCAATCCTACAGTTTCCTATTTATAAGTTCTATATAACAATCTCGATGACCTCAAGGTGTTTGAATTTCATCATGCATTAATGCATGGCATTGAGATTTACTCTTTCTCTAAACTCATGGAAACCTCTCCGTCTTCATGATATAAGAATGGTTTCCTAGCACATTGATTATTCGAATAACGTTTTGCATTGTTACACGATCTCTAAGTTTAGTCCATTGTTTAAAATTATCCACTCTTGAGTAGACACTAAACCCAACTTTGTTGTTTTCGGAAAGAGACTACTATAAACCAATTTATAGAACAAAAATATTCGAAGTCCCTAAGTTTAAAATTTAACATTTTTAGGAATCTTCTTCGACTGTCGATTCTTTGACATAACTTTATCTTTGTCAATTTGGAAGGGCTTCTCTAAAAGACAATTCAACAATACCATGTTCGAAAACCCTATGTTAAAATTTAACTCACAATGTACTACTTCGACGTGTCAAAATCTTCGACATAGCATAATCTTGTCAAACTATTTCTTGGAAAGCCTTGACATAACGTTTCTTCTAACAAATTAGATTGCATGTAAGTCTAAACTTGAGACTTGACAAAAGACACATTACTTGTTTGTAAAGACTTCATAATAATAATTGGATTAACAATAAGGTCTTTTCTTGGAAAAACAATAGTTAAAATGCTTCAATAGCACATGTATTACCTTCAAAACATATAATCAAAATCTTGTTATTGTTCATAGCTAGTTAACAACTTTGCCATGGTCAATCCAACTAGTTTTAACTTTGAAAAAGAGGATGATTGTATCAACTTGCATGTTACGTCTCACACCTCTCATTAATAACAATCCTCTGCCGATGGTTGACAAAACAAGCCTTTCACTCTATTATTGATTGACCTTTAAAGCCAAGGTTTTGTATTCGACTGTCGAAAAAGATCTTATTGTCTGTCGACATGTATTTTTCCATTACGGCCTGTATGGACTGTGAGATGTTTTGAATTCAACTCCTATTCAAATTTGCACCCTACGTTAACTACAAACCTTCTAAAGCAAAACCAAAGGCTTCACATTCATTCTCGGCCTACGTCAAACATACTATAAACTGTGGTTTTTTCACTTTTGGTGCAGCATAGTGCAGTGTAGCAGATAAATACAATGCTTTCATTTTATTGAAATAACTTACACAGGCTACGATTAACAATTATTAACATCCTGTGCCTTAAAGCAAACTAGGTTCTTCGAGATGCAAGAAAGACTTAACTTAAAACAACACAATAGTAAATCTATGACTGCATAGCGAAGAGAGGAAAAGAACCTGAATATGGTCTCAAGAATTCATTTACCAACTAGCCCTCGGCACTGGCTATTCTCCTAGCTGTTTCCCCTTGAAGCTCCTTCCTCAGTCTCATTTTTCTTCTCCTCCGAATTCTCTATCTTCAAGACTAACTCAAAACTCTCTTTATCCCCGCTCACTGCGAAGGTGTAACCAACTCCCACTCACAAAAACCAAGCCTAAACAAAAGGATTTCGCCCACATGCATAACATCCTCCTCCAAATATGACCACTACTAGAAATACAGTTCGCCTCCACTCAGTCTGCGGTTATTCTCCATAATGGAGTTCCAAACTTGGCGAGGTGGTGGCTACTAGAAATAATAATTCACCCCACTACTCATAACCGTTATCAGAATAAACAAATGCCAACATAGTAATAAAGGTTAGACCAATGACTAACTTGAGGTCTTAAGCTAGAAGGCAAAAAGACTTATTTGAAATGGAAGACATCATAAATAAAGACTTGAATGAACTCCAACTATTGCTCGATTACTAACATCGTAAAAGAATAAAGAAGTACCTCAACGACTACTTAAATATAACTTGTATAATTTAGTATATTCCTTTATAATACGGCCAAAGTTATTACACACCATGGTCTCTAGAACAATTCAACATTCGTCGAATTTCGCAAAGAGGAGTTTACAACATACGCTCGAAGCGCTTTACGACAATAACGACGAATTGAGCGCAAACGCAGAACAAGACTTGAGATCGACTTACACACAATTTTGACTTTTGCACCGAACAGATAACAAGACATGACTTACAATTCGACCATAAGCATTAACATATATTTACATATAAACAATATATCAGTCATTCATTTTTGATGACACGACTCAGAGTATTACGACACTGATGTCGATTTCCCATACTCTAAATGATGACTTACGAAAGGAGAAAGACCTATTCTTCAGATGTCAATATCTCGACTAAAATTGACTTAGCCCGTATTCAAGGCTTAATTCAAGGTGTCAAGGTTTATCTACCTAATATGCATTTTCAGTGGCAAGCACCCATGGTTATTCCAGAGTCTATTCTCTCTTTCTCAAAGAGACATTCTCTTCTTCTTTCTTCCTGGCGAACATATTCCATCTATTCCTGCATTGACAATCTCACATACAATTTTGTGGTCAAAGCACCAATATTCTGATCAAAGCACATTTATTTCAAATCATTTCATTTTCATATCAAAAAGACATTCCAATTCATACCATCATATTGATCATAATCAAATAGATTCCATAATTTCATAAAATTAACTTTCTCTATTTACATCATCAATTCCTATGATGTTAAAAACATATCCACATAACTGTACTATTTAAGAAAAAGTAAATAGTAATATTGAATCCAAAAAGGGGATGTATCACATAGGTACAAGAGTCACTATGCAACAAGCACAGGTTCAAACTTGGTTGGATACATGGATTATAAAATTCACTTATAATCCTTTTCTTTCCATCAATAATGAAATGAGATATATTCATTTAATACTCCATTTAAAAATATATCTAATTCATTTCATTTTACTAACCGAAATAATTTAATAAAATACCTATGAACATTAAAATTGATTTAACAATATTTCAACTTCCAAATACCTTTCAAATAACACATTTAGTAATAGAAAATTAGCTAATGAACTTATTGCAATTATTTCAAATAGGTAATTGCCTTTAATGAACTTATTACAGCTATTTCAAATAGTTAATTGCCTTTTAACTCAATCTCATTCTAAAAAATCCAAACATGCCATATCAAGAATTCAATTTTTCAATCTAATGCAATTCTACCTTTTTGACAGAAAAATATTAAATTTTAGAAATAATTTGAAATCACTCAAATTTATTCCTCTAGCATAATCTAATGCAATAAACCTTTTTGCTAAGATATAATTAATAATTTTCAACTTAAATCATTAAAATAATTCAAAAATACAGACAACACATTTTTTGAAACAATTTAAAATAAAGTGCAAAATGCTAAGGAAACACATGTAAATGACTTTAAACACACATTATGGGTTTCCACAACACAAGGATAAGGATGAGATGGCTTAGTGTCCCATGTTAACCTTCTCCACATTTCCCACATTAGTTTTAAGCACACATTATGGGTTTCCACAACACAAGGATAAGGGTGAGATGGCTTAGCGTCCCATGTCAACCTTCTCCACATTTCCCACATTAGTTAACACATGTAATTACTTGCACACTCAAGTCAACAATCAGGCATAACTGCTCCACATATAATAGCCAAAGCAACATAATCCACTCCAACATGGTATAAGCATACATGATATAAAATAATCACATCCACTATAATCATCTACAACTAGCATGATTCTAGAACATGGTGCATAAATGGCAACATTTCATAATGCAGAAATAACATGACAATCACAACTATAACAGATATAGTGAAAATAGTGAAGCTGAAGTACTGCAATGATCTAACATACACAATCAGATGAACACTAGGGTGGGCATTACATAGACGCCCTTTAGTTGGTGTTTTTTTAGGAGGTTCAAAGATGGAAGCACATTGAAAGGGCATATTGGTGTAAAGTTATTGGTTCATGGAAGGAAGCTTGTTGTTGCTTATGAAACTGTACTCCCACATTTTTTGAATTGCTGCAAATCAATAAAACCTTTATTGTTGTTATGTGGAGTTGTTGTTGTGTTTGTATAATCTATTTTTCTGCTCATTTTGACAGTTTGATAAGACTCTTAGTATTTGACTTGCACCAATATGAGATCAATTTTAAAGAACCAATGTGAAATACACATAAAAATATGAACTCTAGAAAAAATGAGACCTAAAAAGGAGTCTATTTACACAAGTTATGGCTCTTGGAAGGTCTCAAAATGAGAATTGTGTAGCAACTTTTGAGAGAATCTTTAATTTCTAAAAAATTGTACATCAAATCAGAAGATTAATTTCACCATAGCATAGAGCATGAAATTCTACCCCAAATTTAAAAAATTATGTAAAAAATGACCTCCATACAACCAAGAACGATCCTTCCAAAGTTAGCCTTCAAATTTGAAAGTTGCAATGGTGAGGGGTTAAGCTTGGAGGATGAGGATGGATTATATAATGATGATGTCAGTAAGGAATATTCTTATACTCTCCTAGAATATTCTATTATATCAAAATATTCTAATAGCACCCTTATAAATTTTAAAACCACCTTTTAGGCATAAAGCCACCTTTTTTGGAGGGAAACCACTTTTGGGCAAAAGTGGTTTTTGCTAGCAGTTAACTGGCCACTAACATTTAATGTAATTGCTAGCATTTATTGTAAGCACAAGCAGTTAATGTAACTACTAGAGGTTAACCGCTAGTGGTTAACTAAATTTGTGTAATTTTTTAATTAAAAATTATGTATAGTACAACAATCTGTATGGCTTGAGAGTGAAGAAAATTTGCCTTAGAAATTACAAACTCTAATTTCAAAAATTTGACATTTGATCTTTAGGTTTTTTGGGTCTTCTGAGCGCGATGGCAAAGTCTGTTTGAGCTGAAAATACTTTGAAATATCAGCGACCTTTTGGAACCACTCTGAAAACCTTTATTGCAACTGGGTCCTCCGATCTCTGATTTCAATGAAGCAAAAGCCAATCTCTTCTTGTAGAATCTAACATAGTATTAGATCCTGGTTGTATGGTATAATTCATTTAGTTGTCTTATTTTTTGTGAGATTTTGAGACTAATCCAATGCTAATATTTTTCTCAAAAACCTAGTATGCTCTTCTCTTGCATCATCGGATGATCTGGAGAATTAGAACAATTTAAAAGAAAAATAAGCATCTATATACTCTAGCTTGCATATATTGTTCTTCTGAGATCTGGGTGATTGCAGCTTTTTGGTAATCTTGGAGGTATTTTTAGTTATTCCATAGTGTCCAGAGGCGAGAGGAGAGTGTTGTATATAGCAAAATATGGGCAAATGCATCTAAGAGGTGTAATAACTCCAACTACTCAAAATAGGTGAAAGTTTTACCTATTTGGTAAATGCCAAATTACATGGTTGCACCTACTCAGATAAAGAAAAATAAATGGTTATGAGAGGTGGCATATAAATTCAAAAGAGGGTGTGAGACTCAAGTACCCAAGTGTGGGTGAGAGTGACACATGCAATTGATGGATTATGCCATGTGGTCTCATAATAACCATGCCCAATTAACCTAAGCAAGCTTAATAATATGTGTAGGAAAAAAATATCCCCTAACTTAAGGAAAATAAAAAACCTACACTAACACTCTCCTTTCCTTCTTGTGCCTCCTTCATTGTTCCCTCTTTCCTTATTACTAGCATGAGGGTTTTCTTGGGTAGCCATGTGGCTTGGACGTGGTGGAAGGAATTATTGTGTTTGGAAGGATATTCATCCACAACATACTTCCTCTTCTCATTTGTGGTGTACTGGATTGAAGGTAAAAGCCCTACCTTCACTCCCTTATGTGTGTTATTATGCAATTGCCATGCCTACCTTAAGTGGATGTAATGGACTTCACTTTCATAGGGAAAATTGTATGGGTGGATTGTTGGATTAATGGGAATCAGTTCAACAATCCCCATTTATTTATTTGAGTATTTTGCATTTTGCACTAGAATTATGACAAAATTTTCTAAAAACTCATATGAGTGGGAAAGCATGTTTTGTTTTCCCTTGGCTTCAAAAGGGTATGTTTAGAATTAAGATTTTTGTATTTTGAAATTTAGGTAGGTTTGACCTCTCACAGTTGTTTCAAAATTGCAAAGGTCATGTATGTGAATAGGAAATGAAGACTTAGTTCTAGCAATCATTTGTGCATCATGTTCTAGAGGAATAGGAATTATGGTGGGAATGGAATGTGTTGTGACCCCTCACAACATGCCCCTATTTTCTAAATTGGGGAGCCTTCTTAGTTGAGATTTGTTGAGTCACAATTGCATCCTTCCCTGCTCACCTGTCAGATTATTCTGTTGCATCACATTATTTCACTTATCATATTTTTTTGTTGGAAAATTGGCCATTTGTCACACTTTGTTACCATGTTACACTAGGTTGCTAGGTTGCATTTTGACGTTCTATTGCATTTTGCCTATTTTATGCCGTTGTCACATGTTATTACTTGTGTCGTAATCTTCTTTGTGCTTGTCACTAATGTGTGGTGTTGCAAGTTTAATTTTAGTCTTCACATTTTAGACATAAATTTGAATTCAAGTGAGTAATTCAAAATTGACATTTCAAATTTAAACAATTAAAACATTTTAAATCATTTTATGTTTAAATTTTGAAAATATTAAATTATTGTGGATATTTTAATTTCAGTTGAAAATATTAGCAATTGAATATTAAAATACATTTATTTTAATATTTAAATTTTAGTCCAAATTGAAATGTAATTGATTTAATCAAATTTTGAATCCAAATTCAAATATAATGTTAATCTTTTATTTTTTATATTTAAAAATTAATATGATTTAACTACTAATGTTTTTGTGGCCTCTTTGCAAGTAAAGACTTCTCTACTCGTAAGGTACAGAAAGCAAATCAATTTGTGGATTGAAATTGATGATAAAAAACTTTCAACTCAAAGCCTCTATATGGATTCGAAGTAAAATTTCAAAGTGTTATTATTAATAAATGGTGTGCACCTATCATAATGAGGCTGACCAAAGTAGGGGAGTGTGATCATGAAGGCCAACTCATCTAAAAAAAGATTTACTATTAATAAGAAAGGGAAGCAGTACTTCAAATAAGTCATATATCTTTTTTAAATTCAAAGCAAATCCTCTCAGAATCCAAAAGTACAGCGGTGCAGTATATAGAATGCACAGGGTAAGCATGTGACATGTTGGACAAAATGCCATCAAATACAAAAAGTGTTGCATAGAAGATTAAATGCTAGGTGCAGAGAAGGTACTCGAACTGTTTGGCAAAATGCCTAGTAGCACAAAAATCTGTGCCCTACTAAAATATGAAAGTACAGACAAAGTAACTTATTTGACAGACATGGAATGACTTGTATACATTATGCTGGGTGTTTGATTTTATGTGTGTTACGAAGGGAATGAATCCAAGTGAAAGCATGAGGTCGTGGCTAGTGAAAGCATAGATGAAGGCATGTTAAATATTTGACATATTGGTAGCACAAAAATCTGTGCCCTACTAAAATGTGGAAGTAGAGACAAAGTAACTTATTTGACATAGACATGGAATGACTTGTATACATTATGCTGGGTGCTTGGACTTATGTGGGTTAAGAAGGGAATGAATGGGTCATGAATCTCAAGTTTTCACATTCAGTGTGTATGGAAATTCCAGATGATCTCAAACTCAATGATTGAAGAGAATTTGGATTGCAAAATTGATTACGTACAATTCATTTATAATTGATCCTTCACATGAAAAGTTCAAAGGACTTTATTTTTCAACAATCAAGGAACAGCTTGATCCCATTATGATTTCTTGGAGTTGGCACCAAATGCAACAACAGCTGGATCTAAAACATGCAGTATGCTACACCTATTCAAAAACTTAATAGTGAATGGAGGTGGCACTCTAAACCTAGGAGGGGATCATGTCCTGGAGTTCATAATGCAATCTAATTTATATTGGCTCAACACCAAGAAACAAAGGTTCTCTTCACATGTGATGCATTTGGAATGCACTATTGTTCTAAGTTGGTAAATGATGAATACTCGAGTGCTATAGAACCACTTTATAGACTCTATTATGATTGTTTGATGTGGCCAAATTCATGTTTTTGTCATAAAATACATTGAGATGGATTTCTAACAGGGATTTCAAGTTGTTAGCAAAACAAAGGAAGTTGATAGGGAGAAAAGAAGAGACAGTTGTTCATTATGCCAGCAGCTCACAAGGGATGATTCTATGGAACCAATAAAATATGTGGAAAGGGGAAGGAAAGGGAAATAAAAAAATAACAATAAAACCAAACGTGCATTCAATCCTTCTTATGCATCATTTAGCAGATGTACAAAATCAACAAAAAAAACTAATCTCCGTCAGATCTGTTGCCACAATCGCAACATGAGACAGTGTAATTTTCAAGGGAAGTCACATGTGTGAGTGTTGGAGAATTGTAGCATTCATAAATTTGTTCAATCTATCACACAAAACACCCTACCATCAATGACACATTAGTGGTATAAACATGTGGTCAAGGTTTCATCAACATTCATTGAATTAAGCATGCAAATTTGGGTAGGTAGAAGATAGATTTAGTGTTTAGAAAACTTCATTGGGCAAAAAAGTTGAAAGAAAAATTAGAGAAAAAAACACATTTTCATTCAACTTCTAAAATTTCCAAATCCCAATCGGTTTTCCAATGTATAACAATGAACAATACATAATTATATATAACCAATTTTGAATGGGAAGATCAGCAATTTTCCCTCCAAAAAAATATCACAAAATGACCAAAGAAAATTTCAAAATAAAAAGCCATGGGTTGGCTTTTCACATTCACTCCTTTTCCTCCATTTTGCATCTTCATTCGAAACAATTAGCCACATTTGTATCTTCAAAACAATTTGGAATTTCAAGTTGCATTCCAACTTTTGCACATGCTTCATTCCTCCTCTACAATTTTCTGCTTTGCATAAAATGGCGTGTACAATTTCCATGGCTAAATTACATACTACTCCTTCGACTGTTCATCTTTTATACCTTCCACATATTTTATTGGTTCCATAGAATCATCCCTTTATGGGCCGATGACATAATGAACAACCATCTCTTCTTTTCTCCCAGTCAACTTCCTTGGTTTTGCTAGCAATTTGAAATCCTTGTTAGAAATCCATTTCAATGTATTTAAGACAAACATGAATTTAGCCACATCAAACAATCATAATATAGTCTATAAAGTGGTTCTATAGCACTCAAGTCGTCATCATATACCAACTTAGAACAATAGTGCATTCCAAATGCACCACATGTGAAGAGAACCTTTGTTTCATGGTGTTGGGCCAATATAAATTAGATGACATTATAAACTCCAGCACATGATCCCCTCCTAGGTTTAGAGTGCCACCTCCATTCACTATTAAGTTTTTGAATGGGTGTAGCATACTGCATGTTTTATATCCAACTATTGTTGCATTTGGTGCCAACTCCAAGAAATCATAATTGGATGAAGTTGTTCCTTGATTGTTGAAAAATAAAGTCCTCTGAACTTTTCATGTCAAGGATCAATTATAAATGAATCGTACGTAATCAATTTTGCAATCCAAATTCTCTTCAATCATTGAGTTTGAGATCATCTGGAATTTCCATACACACTGAATGTGAAAACTTGAGATTCATAACCCATTCATTCCCTTCGTTACCCACATAAGTCCAAGCACCCAGCATAATGTATACAAGTCATTCCATGTCTATGTCAAATAAGTTACTTGGTCTCTACTTTCATATTTTAGTAGGGCACAGATTTTTGTGCTACCGATATGTCAAATATTTAACATGCCTTCATGTATGCTTTCACTAGCCACGACCTCATGCTTTTAAAGGCATTTTTCCGAACATTTCATGTACATAGCTGGGTGCAGTTATTTGTTTCTAGTATACTTTATTTGTTTGGAGCATTTTGTCATACAGTTCAGGCACTCTATTGGTGTTCAAGTACCTTTGCAAACTGATGGCAGTCTCTTGCATGTAGAAATATTTGATAACACTACATTTTCCAAATTCCATAGTCTCTGTGATGACAATCTAGAGGTTCATCCAAAGTGCAGCATTTGCTATTGCATATTCCTTGTCAAACAATTTACCTGCCTTATATATAGTCGGAGCATTTCCCAAATAATTCTCATTTTATCTTGGCTACTCTACTAGTCATAACCCTTCAATTCTTCTCGAGGCATTATGTCAAATAAATCAGAAGCCTGTTTTGGCGTTTTGCCAAACAGTTGGAGTGCCTTCTCTGCACCTAGCATTTAATCTTCTATGCAGCACTTTTTGTATTTGATGGCATTTTGTCAAACATGTCACATGCTTACCCTGTGCATTCTCTATACTGCACTGCTGTACTTTTGAATTCTGAGAGGATTTGCTTTGAATTTGAAAAAGATACGACTTATTTGAAGTAGTGCTTCCCTTTCTTATTAATTAGCCGATGGGTTTCTATGTGGGAGCTTTGCTCCCCGGCAATTTGTCATCCTGCTTGTCTGGTTTTTCTCAGAAAACATCCGCCTTTTTTTCTTCTTTCCGGCCGTTCCAATTTAAACTCTCGGCCGCCAATCTTGGGTAATTTTTCACTCATGATTTTTTTTGTTTGTAACCAGTCAGTACTTGGCCACAATACCATTCAGTTGCCCCTGCAATACCAGTCAGTACTCCCGCAATAGTCAGTATGCCATATCAAACATGCAAACAGTCATTCTTATCGCTGTTTTTATTTTGCCGGAAATTGTTCGGATATAGAACCATAATAAAATAGTTTACCTCCTGTATACCTTATTAGTCCATGCAAATTTCCTGATTATTCGGCCAATCATCTTGCCGAATTAAAAATTTCTAACACGAAATCATAGTTCATAAATATTTTCTCTTCTTTAATAATTTAAAAAATATGATTTATCTGTCATTTTATTCATCTATATTGTGAACAGTAAGTAGAAAAAATGAAATAATGATTTAAAATTTTATGAAATTTAGGATGTGAATATACCAGTGTATTTATATTTAAAAAAATATATCTACAAGGCGAGATATCTTCCAATTTGTTGGCATTTATAAATTACTTGGAGCTAGAATATTTGATATGCTCACATGAATTAATTTAAAGAGACTATGCTGCGAGACTTTTCATATTCTTCAAACGTAATAAATATTTCACTCCATATCTGCGCAAGTTTCTATCGGTTTGGCTTCCACTACTGCCCAAGTTTTTCTATTTTTCTATCTATTTGGCTTCTACGAATTTATTTATTTACACATTTTATGAATTTTGTTTATATGATAATCTGAATCTTGATTGTTTACGGGAATCTGAATCTTTCAGCGCTTGTTGTGAGTGTAGAACGCCTCTTAGAGTAAAGACTTTTATTAAAAACAACAATGCATATCTGAAGAGGCAATAAATGCTATGATTTTCTGATGTGACTAAAGTTGTCACAACAGTATATCATAGTGGGGACTCAGTAAGTACATATAAGACTTGTCCCCATTAGCGATTTGCATAATATAAGACTGTAAATCTTCATATGTAATCACAGTCAAGAGTTTTTTGAAAGACTCCCTATCAGTGCGACCATTGAGGTCCTAACGCATCAAAACCTCAGAAAGCACATCATGTTCATGGATGCAATTGGGAGGCCTATGGATTTCTGGTTCTGGAGCTCCCATATGAACATCTTCCACCCGGGCCATTGCTTCAGCTCTTCAGTGATATTGCTTCTCTGTAGCAATAATAATCCTTCTTCGCCATGGGTTTCTTGTGCTTTCTCCACGTCCTCTGCACCCATTTCACAAGTCAACAAAATTGCAGCTTATGTGTTGAAGAATTTTACTTAGATGCACAATGATCCTTGCACATATTTGATTTTGCTTACACGACTCTCTTATTTAGCCGTAAAGTTAGGCTGGAGAATGAATACAGAGGGAGGGAGCTGTTAGAATCTTTGGCGGGTGTTGACCTCGGGCATGCTCCATAACTAAAAACAAATACTGAGTTGCACAGCTAAGGGAAAACCTGCCAAAAATTTTAAGAGGCATCAAATATCTTTAAGTGTTCACACATATTCCTGAAAGTGCAAAACATTATTTTTGCAGAACAAATTTCTTCTGCAGTGTTTTTCCATACTCAAGACAACAAAAATAAGTAAAATATTGACTGAAGAAGCCATCTAACAACTTATCTCTTCATAAGTGCTTTTTCAAACCCATGACACATTCACTGCTATATTACCTGTAAAGCTTCACAATAGTTATAAATCCATAGTGGCTAATACTTCTATAATATATAGTCAAACATAACATAATAAATGTTACACCATAATATTTAGAAAATAAGTGAGATCTCTTGAAGAATAAGTGAATTGCTAAGCACTTCGTTGGCAGTCTGAGAGGGATGGAAACTGAAAACATAGGAGGAAGCATTGGCATATGTTCCAATAGAGTTTGAATTGCAAAGAATTGATGTTTCAATTGTACCTGTGCCACAACAAGCCTTTCTAGCCTCTGCAAACCCTACAATTATTGGGGAAAAAAGTATTTATCAGAGAACTCAAGCTTCAACTATCCATATTAATTAGAAAAAGAGCTTTCAGAGAAAAAAATTGGCCAGAAAAGTTGATCCAAATAACTTTGTATCCTAAAAAAGGTAATGGAAACTCTCTTTCTCACCACATTCACCTCATTTTTTGAGCAAAATTTTCATGAAAAACTAGTGATTGAAATAAGGTATTTGAATTGGGAATCTTTACCATTGTTTGACGGGTGCTGAACAATGTCTAACAAAGCAGTGTAAATGTCAAACACTGCAATTTTCAGCCCCGATAGCTTGGTTTCTAACCTATTTACTGTGTTGTTGAGCTTGCGGTTATATAGCAGGGAATCCTGGTTCAAGCGAGTGACACTCTTTACTGCCATGTCCAAAGAGGGTGATGGCAGCTAGTAGGCATCCCATTGAAGGGAGAGAAGTGTGAAAAATGTATTGCAGCTACTGATTATTAATTTCCTATCTTAAGTAGATTATTTGGCTACCGAAAAATAACTTACAGCAAATATTAATTAATAACACAGCTGCAATTTCATGGAAAAAATTATGGAGACAGAAAAATAAAATCAACACAATATTTTGGACAAATTGTCCCTGGAAAAACCCCAAAGGGAAAACCAGTACTGCAGATGTGGAATTTTATTAAATCAAATCAAGAGATACATAAACTGCTTACCTCTTACTGGCAGAGCTCCGGCAATGTTCTCCTCCGAAAATTCTTCTCTCAATTTCTCCTATAGAAATTCCACTACTGCTGTCTCGAACGCTATCGCTGCGCCCTTGCTCTCACTGCAAATCAATTTGCTATTGCTGCAAATTTATTTATTTGCTATCGCTGCAAATACTTCTTAGATCTATGTTCTCCAAATGCCTATTGATCCTCTTTTATAATTCTCTCATTGAAAACTAATGGCCATGATTTAATCTAAATCAATGGCTAGGATTAATTAGACTCTAACAAACCCTAATATCTAGAAGTCTCTCGAGAAATCAATTTTCTAGGTATGGAGAAAAATATTTTGGCTGTGTTTTCAGCCTCGTAATCATCACCTGAGACTAGAACACCTGTCTAAGCTACATAAAAATTAACACTCCCTCTTAGCGAGGAAGGTGTTCTGCATAACACCCAACTTCTCTCTGAAGAAGATGAATTTCACCTTCCCCAATGCCTTTGTCAAAATGTCTGCTACCTGCTGATCTGTAGGTATATACTGTAGATGAACAATCCTCCGTTGTACACAATCCCTGATGAAATGATACCTGATGTCTATATGCTTAGAACTATCATGAAACACTGGATTCTCAAATAATTTGATGCAACTCTGATTGTCACAGTGTATCACTGTAGTCTCAACCCTCTGACCAAACAAGGCTACCAGCAACTTTCGAAGCCATATAGCCTCACATGTTGCCATACTAGCTGCTATGTATTTTGCTTCTGCAGAACTCAGAGCCACGGACTTTTGCTTCCTATTGTACCAAGAGACAACCCCTGATCCCAAACTAAAGCAGCACCCTGAAGTGCTTTTCCTGTCCACTGTACTACCTGCCCAATCTGCATCAGTATAGCCTATCAACTTGATACCATCACCTCGAGCATATCTGATCCCATACTCGATTGTACCATGCAAATAATGCAACACATGCTTTGCCGCTATCCAATGCACTCTCTTCGGCTCAACCATGAACTGACTAAGAGAGTTTACTGCAAAAGATATATCTGGCCTAGTGTTGACCAAATACATGAGAGATCCAATCAACATCCTGTATAAGGTGGGGTCTACATCCTTTTCTTTGGATGCATCTACCTTCTTCCAATTCATGATCATAGGTGTAGACATGGCTCTGCAATCTTGCATCTCAAACCTCTTCAAGATTTCAATGCAGTATTTCCCTTGTCCAAGGAAAATCTCTCCATCTGTCTGCCACACTTCCATGCCTAGAAAGTAGTGCATAAGCCCCAAATCCTTCATCTCAAACTCTGCTACAAGGTCCCTCTTGCACTCCTCTATGAGCCCTAGTGAACCTGTTAAAAACAAGTCATCCACATATAGAACAAGAATGAGAACTTCACCCCCAACCATCAAGTAGTAGAGGTTAGCATCTGCCTCACTCTTCACAAAGCCTATTCCCTGCAAGTATCTATCAATGCGCTCATACCATGCCCTGGGAGCCTGCTTGAGTCCATACAAAGCTTTCTTCAATTTGCACACGTGGGTTTCACTGCTGTGTGCTACAAAGCCCTCTGGTTGTTCTATGTATACCTCCTCTACCAATTCACCAATAAGAAATGTCGTCTTGACATCCATTTGATGGATTTGCCATCCCATATGTGCTGCAAGTGAGATTACGGCTCATATAGAAGTATACCTGGCCACTGGAGCGAATGTCTCCTCATAGTCTATTCCCTCCTTTTGAGAGAACCTCTTGGCCACGAACCTTGCCTTGTATTTTTCGATGCTACCATTTGCACCATGCTTAATCTTATAGATCTAGCGTGATCCAACCACTGCCCTATCTGTTGGTCTAGGCACAACCTCCCACACATCATTCTGCATTATTGAAGTATATTCTTCAACCATCGCATCTTGCCACACCTATTGCCATGCAGCCTCCTGATAGCTGGAAGGCTCGCTATCTACCAACTGACTAACTAATGCCACATAGTCATTATACCTGGCTAGTTGTTTCTGCTGTCTACTACTCATCCTAGGAGCTCCCACAAACTCCTGAGTATCCCTATGTGTCTGTTGAACCTCACGGTTCCTCCTGCCAACAATAGAGGATGAAATATCAAACTCCATATCTTCTTGATGCATCTCTTGGATTTGCTATCTGTTGCTCCATACTCTGCAAACTCTCAGCACCTGAGCCTGTGCTTGTACTAGTAACTGTACTCGTGTTTCGCTGCCCCTGTTCTGGTTGAACAATCCTTTGATCTTCTGTTGGCTACTCATTCTGATCATCTGCTGGCAAATCTCTGGACCTCCTATGTGCCTTGTCCTCCATGAATTTGACATCATGCCTGATAATAATCCTTCTGGTCCCTGGAATAAATATCTGATATGCCTTTGATGTCTCACTGTACCCCACAAAGTACCCTCTCTCTGCAGTCTGATCTAACTTGGAACGTGTAGCCCCTGGAATGTGACAAAATGCCAAACTCCCAAATATCTTGAAGTGACTGACATCTGGCTTCTTCCCTGAAAATGCCTCCTCTGGTGTCATCTTGCCCAATACCTTATGTGGAACCCTGTTTTGTATGTATACTGCTGTACTGCATGCCTCTACCCATAAGTAACGTGGCATGTCTTGGTCATACAACATAGCCCTTACTGCCTCCGATATAGAATGATTCTTCCTCTCAGCAACCCCATTCTGCTGTGGGTTGTAAGGAACAGTCCACTCTCTCTTGATTCCTTCCCTAGTACAGAACTCCTAGAACTCTTTCCCTTTGTACTCGCCTCCATTGTCTGACCGAAGAACCTTTACCTTCCTGCCTGTCAAATTCTCCACAAGAGCTTTGAACTCTTGGAAGTGACTGAAGACCTCATCCTTGGTCTTCAAGAAGTATATCCAGGTCTTCCTAGAGAAATCATCAATAAAAGTAACAAAGTACTCATATCCTCTGAGAGACTTCATTGACATTGGTCCACATATATCTGAATGTACTAGATCAAGAACCCCCTTTGATCTGGTGTCACTCCTTGGAAAAGCTGCTTTCACAAACTTCCCCAACACACATCCCTTACATACATCATCATGCTCTGTGCTCACCTCTGGAACACCTGTCACTGTCTCAAGAAGCAATTTAAGTGCTCCATGATGTATATGGCCCATCCTTCTATGCCATAGCTCTCCTTGATCTCTAGGATTACTGCTACTCACTAGTGCCTTAGGAGTATCAAACTGCAACCTGTAAAGTCAAACGCTCCTAACTCCAATAGCTATGGGTGATTTCCAATCCTTATGCTTGATTAAAACATGCGCCCCTCTAAAGAGTACATTGTAGCCTTTATCCTGAAGGACAGATACAGAAATTAGATTCATGCCCAAGCCTGGCACATACAACACATCGTGAATGGAAATAGGCTTGCCATTCTCCCTCTGAAATAGAATAGTCCCTCTCCCAACTAGATCGCACTTGGACTTGTTCCCCATCTGAATCTAGAATCTGATGTCCTCCTCCTTGTAGCTGGAGAAGTACTCTCTAACTCCTGTCATATGAAATGACGCCCCACTATCTATATACCAAACACCCTGTGAGGTTGAGCTAGTTAGGCAAACTATGAGTGCAAACTCATCTTCCATTCTACTAGAAAGCTCATCTACACTTGCTGAAGCTGCTGTCTGCTTCTTGCCTTTCTTTTCATTTTTCTTCCTTTGTGGGCAATCGCTGACATAGTGGTCGAACTCGTGACAGCCATAGCATTTGATCTTAGATAAGTCCTTCTTCTTCTCACTTTTTGGATTTGATCCTTTTCCAGACCCCTTCTTCGCTTTCCCTTTTCCTGCTAGGGCAACATTTTCCTGTTCCACCTCACTTTTCTGACTATTACTGCTGGTTCCATTGACAAGACTTAGTCTAAGCTCCTCCTGAGTGAAGTCACTCCATAGTCGATCCCAACTCGGTAAGGTGTCTCCTCCATTAATAACTTGAACAAAGACATCCCACTGCTTAGTAAACCCATTCAGGGCTATTCGTACTAGCTCATCATCCTTTGGTTTGTCTCCAACAGCTGCCAATTCATCCTTGACAAGTCTAAGTCTGGTGAGGTAACTTGTGACGTCTTCTCCCTTATTCATCTGGGTATTCCTTAACTTTTCTCTAAGAATCAACTTCCGGTTAAGGGTAGCATTCTGGTACAGATTCATAATGGTGTCCCACATCGTCTTTGCTATATCTAACTCTGCAATATGTGGAACAATATGATCCTTAACACCGTCAAGAATCAACCTCCTCGCCTTGGCATCTTCCTTCTTATATGCTAAGAGCTGTGTTGCATTTGTAGGTACAGGTACAACAGTGGTCACATATTCCTTGATACCATTCTCTTCCAGTAATAAATAAATTCTAGCTTTCCAGACACCAAAATTTGAGGCTCCATCCAATCTGTTCTGATCTCTTAAACCTGCTGAGGCCATCTCAAAAGAAAATAATAATTTTGAAGAGGTCAAACTGGGTTTTATAAACCCTAGATTTTTTATTTTTTATTTTTCCTTTCTCCCTGTGCCTGTTCTGCCCTTAGATCCGCTCTGATACCATGTGAAAAATCTATTGCAGCTACTGATTATTAATTTCCTATCTTAAGTAGATTATTTGGCTGCCAAAAAATAACTTACAGCAAATATTAATTAATAACACAGCTGCAATTTCATGGAAAAAATCACGGAGATAGAAAAATAAAATCAACACAATATTTTGGACAAATTGTCCCTGGAAAAACCCCAAAGGGAAAACCGGTACTGCAGATGAGGAATTTTATTAAATCAAATCAAGAGATACATAAACTGCTTACCTCTTACTGGCAGAGCTCTGGCAATGTTCTCCTCCAGAAATTCTTCTCTCAATTTCTCCTATAGAAATTCCACTACTGCTGTCTCGAATGCTATCGCTGCGCCCTTGCTCTCACTGCAAATCAATTTGCTATTGTTGCAAATTTATTTATTTGCTATCGCTGCAAATACTTCTCGGATCTATGTTCTCCAAATGCCTATTGATCCTCTTTTATAATCCTCTCATTGAAAACTAATGGCCATGATTTAATCTAAATCAATGGCTAGGATTAATTAGACTCTAACAAACCCTAATATCTAGAAGTCTCTCGAGAAATCAATTTTCTAGGTATGGAGAAAAATATTCCGGCTGTGTTTCTAGCCTCGTAATCACCACCTGAGACTAGAACACCTGTCCAACCTACATAAAAATTAACAAGAAGTTATTCCAATTCTTCTGGCCCCAGATTTATATAGATTCTGCTACAAAGAAAATAAAATAGGGTGTTGAAAAAAAATTCAGAGAGAATACCTATTCTTGTCTTACAAGTAGCAGAAATGGTCCTATGACTCATTGTCTCATACTACAGATGTCATGGAAGTTTAGAACAACACAAATTGCATGTGTCCCAATAGATCCAACAGAATCCATGGACATTAATGAAAATTTTCTATTCTAAAATATCACATATAAATACTAAAACAAAGCTTAGAAAGTAATTTTAAAGCTGAACACCAGAAGAAATGATATTCCAGTGAATACAAACTTTACAGTTCATTTAATTAGAGGATGAATATACACACATGACTCATATTGTTATAGCTTAAGAGCTACTCATTTATTGGTCTAATAAAAGTAGCTTTAAAGAGAAATGGAAATTTGGTATGATTCCTGCCTGGACAAATTGTGAGAGCATTGGCAATATAAGAGAGTCTATGTACTGTGAAACGGTGAAAGTCTTGAGAAGAACAGGACTAATGTAATAGTTCTGTATAAAATTACTGGCACCAGAATTGAGGATGTACAGAGCTTGGAACACAGTAGATGAAGCATTCTATTTTCCCACCAAGCTTGTTAGTTTGGATTGGTATTGATGGAAATTTTGCAGTTGTTGTGTCTAGGATATGGCATCCTGCAAAATAGAAAACAACAAACAAAAACTAATTAAAATTGTATTGCCTGAAAACAGTAGCATCCACATGAAAGTACAATCTTGTAATAATCATACGTAGAGCTTTGTAGTGTTATCATATATGTCAAACGAACAACCTGAGCATTGACACTTTGACTGCTTCTCAAAAACACGAGATTACCAAAAACGGGAATTACTTGCCAATATCAATAATAAGAGATCCGAGCTCAACAAGCGACACCATCTCAAAATCAACTCAACGGACCTTATACAATTTTCCTAGGTATAGTGGGCTGGGCTTAAACAGCACACACTAAGCATTGACTTGCTTAGGTGGCTGGTGGGCCCCTTCTCTTATTAACACATTAACAAAAGAGAGTAAGAGAAAGGGCCCACCAGTCACCTAAGCAAGTCAAAGCTTAGTGTGTTGTTTAAGCCCAGTAGGTATGGTGCATTCAATAAAGTTCAGAACTTTCTTATCACTATCATTGAGGATTGCAGTACTGTTAATAATCATGGCTTCGGACAAGGTGATCTAATGAAAAAAAACTTAAACTATATCCTAAAGGACTTGGATGAAGACGAGGATCGCTAAGTCACACTACTAGATGGAATGCATGCAGGGCTGAATAACTGTATGATGTCACGTGTCTTATTAAAATTCAAAACATTTCTCCACCCGCTCTGCCTGTTTCATTTTTTCTAGCTGCCTCCCACATCATTTTTTACAACCGGTCTGAGCCACAGCTTCGCCCCAAGCCACAGCGTCGGGCTGAGCCATATTTAGTCAAAGCAGCATGGGTCTCGCCACCGTCCGTCTTTATAAGTTATCTAATTTGGCATAATTTTTCCGATCTCTTTGCACTAAGTTTTCTTCTAAAACCATGTAATGATTTTTCGATATGAACAATACTACAAATTCCAAAAATACTTAAACTTATGGCTTCAAATGCCAAAAAATTGCCTATCTTTCTTGAATCCACACTATGAACTATAGTATTAGAATTTTAAAGGATTAATATCTATATTTTTTCAACCTAGGGTCTACACTTTCCTAAGTTTTATACAACCATAGGAGATATTGTAAATGGATAGCAATTTTGATTTACAATATATTTTTCCAAATTTGTAAATATAATTTATTCATTTAATGTATTGTATTTTAATATAGTTGTGTTGGTCAGGGTCAAAGAAATTATCCATGGCATTTAATTGGGGTTAACGTCAAAGAGGATGTATTTGACCCTAAACACTTAAATTTCATTATCATATGGGATGTCCCAAATGTGCATCTGAACTATTATAAATGCTCGACATACTCTCTTTCATCTATAGGCATCAAAATCTCTATTTATATACTTTTCAGGTCATGGTAGTTTGATTGTGTGGCAAATTTTCAATTCTCTCCTCGCTTCTACACTGGAAACATACAAGATTTTATTTCAAGAAACGCCAATATTCTTAGCTATTCTAAACTGTTATGGTAGTTAGTGGAAATTACTCGAAAAGCATCTGAGAACCATTGTTCTCTTTTTGACACTAACACTTACAAGAAGAAGTAAAATGCTCAATTTATGCAATTAAATTCCACTACAATGTTTTTAAGCTCAAGAATTTGCAATATAAACTATTAAGTTTTACTTGTCTGTTATCAGTTAAACACTTGTTAGAGGACCATGTGTGAGCATACACTATTTGCAAGTCTTTTATAATAGCTAATTCATTACCAGTTAAACACTTGTTACAGGACTATGTGTGAACACACACTATTTGTAAATCTTTTATAAGGCAAAATTAGCTACAAGTTGAAATTGGATTGTTATCTTGTGATGTGAGTTCAATTTTATTTTTCATGTAACTATTTCTACAGCACCTAATATCTATCAGTTGACTTTTGGAATATGATGATTTTAATTCTTTAACTTGAATCAACCTATATTCCTTGAGTTTAGATTACAAGAATCAAATTTAAGTCAACACCTGACCTGGCTTCCCACAAAGGTCAAACATCTAGACAAACAATGAGATATAAAGGTGTTCGGATACATCCTTGGGGTTATTATGTTGTCAAAATTAGAGATCCTAAGTCCAAGGAAAGTAAATGGCTTGAGGCATTTGATAGAGCAGAAATTAACTCTTTATCCTTATGATATGATAGCTAGATCCATAACAAGCATCAATACAATAATGAATTTCTTCTACGTAAATTCAAATCCATACAACTTCTACTCAAAGTAATATCCAAAATAGACACAATTTTGGTTCAATTTATGAACAAGGTGTGAGCTATATCATCAATTATGCATGGACATATTCAACAAATATGATCCAGAACAAAGATGAATTGCTTGTAGGTGTTTGTTCCAATTTACAAGTTTCAATCCTTGTTTGTATAACACCTCACAATACTTAAACTGATAGACTACAACAACATTCATAGCATTACAGCAGGAACCTGACGCAATGCGTCTCTTGTTAGTGAATGACATGATTAGAAAGCATGAAACATATGCTACTCTAATGTTGTTCAATCTATACCCAGTTGTGCTTACATGGTATCTGTATGTAATTATTTATTATGCTTAATACAATATAAAAATAAAAAAATAAAAAACAAAAAAACAAAAAAACAAAAAAAATAATGATCATTGAGTTGTTTTTTTAAAAATTAATCAATTAATTTATTTATGTATTTAGATCCTCCGTTGGGGAAGGGGCCTTGTTCAAGTGTCGAACACATTTGTAACCAATGAAAGCCACCTTGTCATAATTGTGATTCTATCAATATTATATTTATAAATTAATTGATAATGTCCTTATAACAAGGGTAAGAGGTTTGTTACGGTAGGTAGACATTGGATAGTTGTATTCTCGTAAGAGTCAAACCTTAATTTTAAATGTACACATTTAACAAAATTTATGTGGATTTTTCTTCATAAGTTAGATATAAAAAATAAACAAATATATAATTTCAAAATAAAAAGTGTTAAATATTGATTTTTTAATTTTTATGTAAATATATAATTTTGTATTGTATAATCAATATGTTTTAACGTGTATAAAAATAAAATTCTTTAAGTACAAAGTAATCACAGTAATATGTTTATTTTATACATACACAATTAAAATTTTAAATTTTATGTAAAATAAATTAATATTCAAAGTACAATTAATAGAATAGATCTTTCATTTTCATAAATTTATTTACTATTATAAAAGTTGTTCTCAAGTAAAAAGGAAATGGGCTTGCTGTCAAAAACTCCAGAAAGTGGGGTTTTAAACAGTTTTGTCGTTTTGAAAGGAAATCCTCTTGCCATGGACAAATCAAAAGATAGCAGTGCTCTTGATCTTATAGATAATAATTGTCCTTCTCAACAGACTAGGACCCTAACTCCTAAAGTATCAAGGGTGTTCGGTGTGACTCACGTAGCCCTAATGGTGGGCACAATGCCTTGAGGAAGGATTACACAGAAACTTCAGACATAGCACGACCTCTACAAGGGAAATTCGTCAAGGGCATTCCTTCCTAGGCAGATCAAGGGTCTTATTTGGATGCCACTAAGATTGGCAAGCAGACCCTCATTTCTCCCTTGCCCACACGCAAGGATAATTCTGGTGGTTCTATTGTTTGTGGTGCAACGGGGGATAATTTCGTTGTCATGGTTCAAGGTGCTCTGGCTAGGCCAGGCCCACAGGTTGATGTAGACACTATTGGGAACAAAATCCCATCTCACTAAATCTAGTAAGCCCATCCAATGCTTTGATAAGCCCATAAAAATAACCTTAGGTGAGGATTTTTCAAAAGAAATAGTGGAAAATGAAGAGTTTTTCGCAAAGAATGGATTGATTGATAGGTTCAACCGTTTATGGTCCTGCCTTCTAGATTTGCATAATTGGATCTCTATTAACTGATATCTGATATGAAAGAAAAACTTGAAATCTATCCCTGCGTAGGTGGCTTATTTGTTATGGTATTTGACAATGTTGAGGACCACAATACTATCCTCTGCTCTATCTGGGCTTGGGAGCAACACTTGCTAATGTTAAAACTATGGCACCCCTCATTCAATCCTGCCATTGAATCCTTTAATTTACTATTATGTCAATCTGGGTTCATCTTCCAAACTTACCACTTCACTTTTGGGTTGATTCATGCTTTGAAGCCATCGGTGATTCACTTTGCAACTTTTTGGCTACATATAAGGGTTTTTTTATTTTATGCACATAACTTATGCATGCATATTGTGGATTTATATACTTCAAAAGACCTCCTGGCAGAAATTATTTTAAAGGTAAATGGTCGTTGCTAGACCAAGCCAGTGGATTATGAGGGATTGCCATTTCATTGCAGAAGATGTTACAAAATTGGCCACATTGCTATAAAATGCCCCAACACCAAAGTTAAAATAGATCACCCCACTACATGGTGGAAAGATGGTTCTCCTGACTCGATAGTGTAGTAGGAGTACATGAGACTCTACATGAACCTCTAGATGATAAAATCAAACTTTCTATTCAGCAGGATTCATTTTAGGACAAGGAAAAACTAAAGGAATAGGCACCAACTGTGGTTGATAATAATCAACAGCTTTCCAGTGATGGGGGTGTTGAATACACCAGGATACTGAGAAGGGGGGTGAATCATTAGCTAAACAAACTTCAAATCCTCCAGAGAAGATTAAAACTTAAGCATTACAACATTAACATAAACATGAAGGATCAACACAATGCACATCAACACATAACACTAGATATACGTGGAAAACCCAAAAAGGAAAAAACCATGGTGAGGATTAACTCACAATAAATGAAGCTCAAAATTACAACTTTGTTTTAGGGCTACAACCCAAGGAAGCTACTACTCCCTGTTGACTTTGATTTAGGGCTACAACCCAAGGAAGCTACTACTCCCTGAAGAAAGTTTTTAGGGTCACTCCTAAGGAAGCTACAACTCGTTGCTGACTTTGTTTTAGGGCTACAACCCAAGGAAGCAACTACTTCCTAAACTAAGAATGAACTCATAAAATATTATAGTATGACAGTCCTTCTACTATCTAAAAACTGACATTGAAGCTCACACCTTTGATGATTGTAATTCTGCCTCTTCTGATGATTGGATCAATTAGGTACACTCTTCACTTCCCTCCTATCACAAAATGTCTTCAGAATGGATCAGGATAGTACTAATTACTTCTACTCTTTCTCTTTCAGTCGCACATCATAATGCATAACATGTTCATATTCTGCTCTTTTTCACTCACATATTCATCTTCGCAATCATACCTCACCTAGATCAACTAGGTTTATAATATCTACATGAAATTACATTGATTTCATTACAAGTCGGCCAATACAACAAGAATATTACATTTTGCAAGTTGGCTAGAGATCACACAACATGAAACATGCATAGGGCAAACCCTTATCATGAGCTACATGTTACTATAGAAGGAAACACATGCCTTGTGGATCCCAGCACACACTTAGTCCAGTTGTAAACATTCTTCATAGCATCATCCTTCAAGGAATAACATCTGCATGCTTCAAAAATCTGAATTAGGTTGCCCTTAAGCAAGAACACATGACACATGTAGCACAATGGTCATTTCAACTTGGCGGTACTCATGAATGATAAAACATTGCTTGCACTCCTTCCAGATGAGTTGGTAGGATCCAAACACTATCTCCAAGCACTTCTTGAACTCTGCACAACAAGAACTTTGTGGTGCACATCATCAATCTTCCTTTGTCAGCCAGGCAAGAGCATAACCCAACATCATCATTCTAGACCTCAGCTAGTTCCAGAGAGAGTAGAAAAACACCTTGTAGAGAAAATGAAGATAACACAAGATCATCAGGACCATCTTGCATCAGTCAATGTACCATTCCATGCCACAACAAATTGGCGCACATCATCATCATGTCCTGAGAACAACTAGTCATTCAGAACAACTGTATCACAACTATCATTTGGAAAATAAACTTGCGAACCTCTAGACTACCTAAAACTCATATGGAAGCACTCATACATTGCTATGAACATATCCTCAAAATTGCAAAGCCATACCTCTCACTGCAGAGGAATGCAGAGCATTCCAAATACTCTTCATCATCACTTGATTCTGCTAGAGCACAAAACAAAACTCTATCTTTCATAACTTTCATTGCAGAGGGCTAAATGATCCAAAACTTTGGATTTAGCACCTTTACATCATACTGGACTTAACTTCTGAACCACATGACTATATCTTCAAATACGAAGAATGCAAAGCATTTTACCAAACAGTCTTTTAAGGCAATTCTCTGTAGCAGAAACCTTCACCAACTTCTGGATGCTAAAATCTTCATCTAACAACATATACATCCTTAGGAACAACAAGAAGGATCATACAACATGCCATAGGCCATCAACAACATATTTTCATCCTCAGCATAGCTTAATGTATCATCATTCATCTTAGTGCTTCTAATTCCCATCTTAATATTTCATCATTCATCTTTGTGCTTCTAATTCCCATCTTAATATTTCATCATCCATCTTTGTGCTTCTAATTCCCATCTTAATATTTCATCATTCATTTTTGTGCTTCTAATTCCCATCTTAATATTTCATCATTCATCATCTTTGTTGACCATAAGCATGCTCAAAACAACTTGACATAACATTGATCAGGGCATGACATCCAACCATGAACATCTGAACATCACTGCATCTCACTACTTTGTAGACTACAAGCATGCTCAAAACAACTTGAATTGACACTAATCAGGGCATGACATCCAACCATGAACATCAGCAACCCATTATGAACATCAGGAGCATCACTGAATATCAACAACCATGAACATTAGTATCATCATTGTACCTTTGTTACTATACTGGTATATCATCATCATAAACTGTGTGATGACATTACTCTAAGTGTTGACATCAATGACAACACATATTGCCAACAGTCTCCCCCTTTGTCATCGATGGCAACAAACACTCCCCCTTAGATGTACATTTCTCTCTCTCCCCCTTTGACATCAAGGACAAAGGGCAACTGCTTCTTCCCCTTGGGGCACAAACTCTCCTCCTAAGGTGCACTCTCTCTCTCTCTCTCTCTCCCCCCCTTCTTCAAGGTTCCCTCTTTCAACAACCACAACTACCTGCTCCCTTGAGAGGTAGCCACCATTAGTCCAGAAAAAATATATAGCATGAACTCCCCTGGATAGATGCACCACTATGCATCTAGCAAAAAGGAGGGGCAATTACCCCTAACCTCTGTCGGAGATCTTCAAAAGTATCCTTTGCAAGAGCCTTTGTGAAAATATCTGCAATTTGATCCTTTGTTGGAATATATTCCAACTTTACTTCCTTATCTGCAACCTTCTCTCTCAAAAAATTATACCTGATTGCTATATGCTTGGTTCTAGAATGCATCACTAGATTCTTGGAAATATTGATAGCACTTGTATTATCACACAAAATAGGAATAGGCTCATCATACAATACCTTGATATCCTTTAGGGTTTTCTTCATCCACAACACTTGCGTATAACAGGATCTTGTTGCAATATACTTTACCTTTGCAATTGATAAGGACATTAAATCTTGCTTCTTACTCTACCATGAAACCAATCCACTTCCTAAAAAGAAAGCACCACCACTTGTACTTCTTCTATCATCAACATAACCGGCACAATCAGCATCAATGTAGGCACTCAGATCAAAGTCATTACCTCTTGGATACCATAAGCCATAATTTGGAGTTCCCTTCAAGTATCTGAATATTCTTTTCACTGCCTTCTCATGTGTTTGCTTGGCATTAGCTTGATATCTAGCAACTACACATACTGCATACATGATATCAGGTCTAGAAGCAGTCAAGTACAACAATCCTCCAATCATAGATCTATAAGAAGTTTGATCAACCTCTAGAGACTCATCATTCTTGCTCAAGTGACATCCAGTGACCATAAGAGTACTCACTGGTTTTGAATCCTCCATACCAAACTACTTCAACATCTCTCCAACATACTTAGCCTGAGAAATAAAGATACCATCATCTAGCTGAGCAATTTGAAGTCCAAGGAAGAAAGACATCTCACCAATCATAGACATCTCAAACTCTTTTTGCATCCCCTCTGCAAACTTTTTACGCATATCATCATCTCCACCAAAGATGATGTCATCAACATATACTGCAACCATCAATATCATATCTCCTTCTTCCTTGATGTAAAGATTGCTATCTATAGTACCTTTCTTGAAGCCTTGCTGAAGTAAGTACTTATCCAACCTAGCATACCAAGCTCTAGGTGCTTGCTTGAGACCATAAAAAGATTTCTTGAGTTTGCACACCATGTCCAGATCTTCTGATATCTAGAAACCATCTGATTGCTCAATGTAGACTTCTTCCTCTAGATCACCATTCAAAAATGTTGACTTGACATCCATATAATAAACCTTGAAGTTCTTGTGAGCACCAAGGGAAAGAAACATCCTGATTGCTTCCATCCTAGCTATCAGAGCAAAAGTCTCCTCAAAATTAATGCTTTGAACTTGAGAATAGCCCTTACACACCAATCTTGCTTTATTCCTCACAACTTCACCTTCTTCATTCAACTTGTTCTGGAACACCCACTTTGTTCTTATAACATTCTTATTGGCTGGTCTGGAAACCAATTCCCATGTCTAATTCTTCTCTATCTGATTCAGTTCTTCTTCCATTTCCTTTATCCATCCATCATCTTTTCTAGTATCAGCAAAGGTTTTGGGTTCTAGCTTTGATAATAAACACAAGTTTACTTGCTCACATGCTTTTGCAAGACTTCTCTTGGTCAGCAAACCTTTATTCTTGTCCCCAATGATCTGATCTATTGAATGGTTCATTTGAACATACTTTTCTAGAGTCTTGGGTATCTACTCTGGTTCTTGTTCCTTTTCTTCTTTCTCTTCTTCTTCAATGCATGGAAAAATATTAGATCCGGAGTCCTCTGGTTCTTGTGAGATCTGATACAAATCTTCATCTACTTTGATATTTGTGCTTTCAATCATCTTCCCCAATCTCTTGTTGTAACATCTATAGGCCTTACTTCTGGTTGAGTAACCAAGAAAAATCTCTTCATCACTTCTTGAATCAAACTTTCCTAGATCTTCTTCATCTCTTCTGATATAGCATTTTCTACCAAAGATCCTGAAGTATTTGACAGTGGGAGGTCTTCCATACCATAGCTCATAAGGGATCATAGTGCTATTGACCCTCAATTGTACTCTGTTAGTCAAATAGACAATAGAGTGAACTGCTTCCTTCTAGTACATGTCAGGTAGATCTGCATCCTTTAACATTTCCCTAGATGTTTCTTACACAGTCATGTTCTTCCTTTCTACTACCTCATTCTGTTGTGGGTCCTAGGAGTAGATAGATGTCTCCTAATACCATGATCTTCACACAACCTTTCAAATTCATTTGAGGTAAACTCACCTTCTCTATCAGACCTTAAGCACTTGATCTTAGCATCAATTTCATTCTCAACTATAGCTTTGAAAATCTTAAACTTATTAAAGGCTTCTAATTTCTCTCTTAAGAAAGTAACCCAAGTCATCCTAGAATAATCATCAATAAGTAACATGAAATACCTTTCTTCTTGTTGACTCTTTATCCTTGTAGGGCCACATAGGTCAATATGAATTATCTCCAATGGCTTTGAAGAATAATAATCCTTGCTCTTGAAATTTGTCTTTGTCTGCTTTCCCATTTGACATTCCTTGCATAATGTGTTTCTAGGTTTTGTTATCTTAGGCATGTCTCTGCCTGCGTGAATAGAGATGATCCTTACCATGTTGTTAAAGTTGATGTGTCCCATTCTCTTGTGCCACAACCAACACTCACTAGATTGAGCCAACAAGCAGATTCTTCCATTTATCTCCTTTAGATGATAAATACCTCCATATATGTCTTGATACCTTCTATAACTAGTTTTCTAGACCCTGGCTTCTTGATTTCACATCCTTTGGCATGAAAGGTAAGATTATATCCTTTATTGCAATCTGACTGACACTAAGAAGATTATGCTTTAGTCCTTTGACATAGACAACATCCTCAATCCTGTTCTTCCCATCAATAGTTATAGCACCCTTTCCACATATTTGTGCTGACTCATCACCACCAAACTTAACATCTCCACCATTCCACTTCTCAAGGCTAATAAACTTCTCCTTGTCACCAGTCGTGTGGTTAGAGAAACCAATGTCAATTACCCAAGTATTGGCTTCTTCTTTTGCATGAAAAGCAGTCCATACAACCATTGATTTTTTATTATTTTGATCATTCTGCAAGATATTAGACTTTTCACAATTCTCAAAATCATCCCTTTTGTCACCAACATTCAAGGCCATGAAAAGAGTTTCATCATTTGATTCGTCATAATTAATGGTATGGTAATAAGATTGTGGGAGCAACATTAGACATATACTCAACCACACACGACATATCATCGGTAATATCTCTACTCACAACATAATGAGACTAGAACTAGATACGGGCAAGTACAATCTTTCCACCAAAAGTCTTGACTCAACCACATAGGTAGGGGGTAGGGGCTCCCTCATTTATTGTATTCCCAATAGAGACATTTAATAAGACACTTCTATTTAAAATTAGAGATGACAAATATATTGATTGAATATGTCATAAGCTAATTTATACATATACATTCTTAGGAAACTTACAAATTTAATTTTTAGCTTTATCTAGTGTTATTTCCTTATTGTAGTTATGTTCTTTCTCTCTATATAGCTCAATAGTTATCTTTTCTATGGTACTAATCCTTCTTATTGTAGCTTCGTGTATTTTTTGTATCTTGTAACTTCCTAAATTTTCACCCAAAAATCCCTCTTTTCTTGCTAAAAGAATAGTGATCACTTCACATGAGTTCCTTTTTCTAATAGCTCCACTCCCTTTATTTTCTCCCAATTTTCCCTTTATTGATGGAAATTATTCATTTTTCCTTTAATTTCCCTTTCTACTTTTTGCACTTACACTATTATTTTTTTCAAGCAACTTCAATTAGTTTAACTATTAGCTCAAACTGACTCCTTAATTTACTACTTAAAACTTACAGATAAACTTATTTTCTCTAGTTATGTGTTCACTTTGATCACAACAAACTTCCCATTTGTGAAAAGAAATAAACAAATTCTACTATCTATTTCAATCATAAATTTAATTTTATAGAATAAATTTCCTACCCTACATTTATTTATTTTAAATAAACATGCTCACTTTTCAAAATACCTCTTTTAATTAATTTATTTTAAATTTAACTATATTTTCCCTTTCTTTTATTTTATAAATTATTTTGATTATTATTTTAATCACTTGCTCATTATCAAGCAACCTTATAATTTACATAATTTAATTTGAATCTATACCATTGATTTCAAAATAAACACTTTTCATAATCTTATCTTATAATTTTCTCATTAGGATAAATGTTATTTAAATTAATTTCATCAATTTTCTATTCTAAGCATAATTATGACAAAATTATATAGATAAAATTAAGGGTCTAAGGAGGGTTATGGCACTTGCCATCAATGATGTACAATTATGATTGATATCCTTAGCACTATTAATGAGATTTTCTTAACATCAATGAAGTCAAAATAAAAGCCAAAAACACCAATCAAATGCAAAAGCAAATGATATACCTTCACATGTGACCCACAAATCCAAGATAGGGTGGAAGGAGTTGCATCCAAACTCCTTAGATTTACCCAAGTAGATGAAGAATGTGGATTGCTCCTTGCTTGATCAACATAATAGGATGGGAGATAATGGATTTAGATAGAGGTTGAGATGGAGATGAGGATGAGAGATGGAGAAGATAGAAATTTTGGCATAGTTTTGATGCAAGAAGAAGTTGTTGAAAATAGATTGTGTGAGGGCTTCATTTATAGATTTTTGAAAAGAGGATGGAGGGTGAGGATCAAAAGTTGAAATCAAGGGCTAGAAATGATTGAGAGTTAGGGTTAGGATTGAAGTCATAGCCTTGTGACAAGTGTCACAAGAGGAGTGGATGAGAGAGATTAATGGTTGAGGTTTAGTCAATGGGATTGGAGGGATTTCATTATTTTTGAATTAAAAATTCACATGGGGAAAGGTGTTGAGGATAAAAATGAATTAAAAATTTATTTTTTGGGAAGAGTGGATATAACAAGTGAATTAAAAATTCAACTCATGGGTGAGTGTGAATTAAAAATTTACTTTTATGTGGAGATGTGAAGGTTGAAGGACACATGTACACTTACATGTGTAAGAGGGTGATAAATGAGTTGTAAGGGAGATTTGACCCTTTGAATAAAAAATTAATTTTTATTCAAAGGTGTGTGGAAGGATGGGATAAACAAGGTTAATTAAGTGTTAAACTTAATTAATTTAGGTCTAGGGGATAGGTAGACTAGGGTAGCTAATTAAATAATTGATATTTAATTAACTAGGATAGGGATAGGTTGATTAATACACTATATTAATTAGATAAGCATGATTTATCTAATTAACAAGGATTAGGGAGATGGGGGAAATTAACTAAATAAATATTGGGAATATTTATTTAATCAATGAGGTTATAGTTGTAAGGTAAAGTGATAAATTAAGTGAATTAATTGATCACAAATGATAGATGATAGATGTTTAGGGAGGAGGTATAATTGGTGTAGAGATATAGGAAATTGGTTTGCGGAGCAAGTCAATTTTAGGTGTCTACATTTTCCCCTCTTTGAAATGGTGTTGCAACTAAGTAACATTATTTCAAAGAAGTTAAAATATAGAATTAGATTGGATAGAAAAAAGATTTTGGATTAGAAGAATAGGGTAAGGTTTGGGGATAATTGGTAAGGGTGATTCCCCCTCGAGAGGACAGGTGGGTTGCAAGAACACGGTTGTGCTCTCAAAATGGATGGAACAGATTGGTAGAAGTGGTTGGAGGATAAGGGGTGAGATGAAAGAATGATGATAGATTGATGATTAGATGATAGATGGATTAGAAAATGGATGATCATTGTGTTGAACATGATTTAGAGCAATCCTAGGTTTGATATAGAAAAGTGGATATTTTCACTGAGGTATAGAAGACTGGGGTGATGATGCGTATCCAACATTTGCATGGACTAGACACGCAGATAAAGGGATGATCCCATGCATGCCCAAGATAGTACGACCTTGTCTAGACGAGGGAAGGGGACTCATAGCATAAGTCCTTAGTACACAAAAGGTATGATGAATCTTAGATGCACAAGGAGATCAATATGCTAGAACTGACCCTATGATCCACAAGATATGAATACTAGCTTGTAGTAATGAGACCAACCCACAATCACAGCATACAAAGCAAGACTATGCCCCATTCTAGATGTTTTCACTGCATACCATGATATAGTGAGATCAAGGTAGCTTTGATGTGATCTTTGAATAGGACAAAAGATAAAAATAAAAAATTAACAGACCAATGAACCAAACAAATAGCCATTGTATCTCTTGCCAAGATGGATGATGATAGGATAGATTCCGCCTATTGTAGGAACGATATATCCTAAGGCAGGAATCAGTTGATGATTGGATCATGCTTAGTTGATGTTATAAGATTGGCTCAAGATATGATGGTGACAAGTTATGGTTAATGTTGATTTGATAGTTGATGATTTTGGTTAAGGGATGATTGCTTTGATCAGTAATGCGATGCTTGGATCTAGTGTAATCTTAGGGGCTAGGGGCCATCCAAATGGGTTGGATGGGTGCATCTTATGTACCTGAGTACTAGAAACTTCCTACATATTCCAGACTACCTAAATACCTTGTGTCCATGGGATCAAGGTACTTTCAAGATGCGGGTGGTGATGATATGTAGTTCTGGTTTGTGATGATGATGTGGGATGATTGAGGATAGATGTGATGATGATGAGATGTTGATTTTGGGATGGATATTTTTGGGATTTATGGATTTTTTAATTTTTTTTGTAATTTTCGAAAGGGAATGGTTTATTATGAGATGGTTGCATTGGATTTCATTTGGATAGCCTAAGTGCTAGATACCAATGACAATGGAACACCAAGTCTAGAGGTGAAGGTGATGGGGTTGGGTTGGGGGATTGGCGATAAAAGGATAATGGATAGGAGATTTTGATAAATGGATAGATACATGCGGATAAGAGGTAGGATGGGGGATAAAGGATTAGGTAGGGATACATAATAAGTAAATGGAGGGATTGTTAGTGGAAGGTGATAGAGAGGAGATTCATGATAGATGGATTGGAAGATAGAGATAGGGATGCAAGATAGATGGATGAGAGATGGGGATAAGGATTTACTCCAAGGGCTATGTTGCAAGGAATCATATGCCCCAATGCTTAGGATTTTGCATGATGGGTTCACCTTTGAGTAGATGGGCTTTGTAGTAGATGGATGGAGGATATGCTTGGAAAGGGAGTGTGCCAAGAGGTGTCCAAAGCAAGTTGTTGATATTTTGCCCCTTGTCTTTATTAAGATCTAACCTGAGGAAGATATAGTGGATATGATGGATGGGAAATGGTAGGATAAATAGGGGATGGTGGATAGGAATATGATAGGATAAGGATACATGGATAGGATATGCAAAAGGATGTTATGGATGTGGATGATTTTGCCCTTGAGTGTAGGGTACAAAATGGATGGAGAAGGGATTACACATGATGCCCACAAGGGGTTTTCATCATGGTACTTGCCCAAGGTGCCACAAGGAGTGGTTTTCACCATTTGGACAGATTTTTTCTCATTACTATTTTTTTGATTTTTTGATGGAATGGGGACTCTAGTGTCTATTTCCATAGCAAGGGGAAGATGGTCCCATGTTGGATAGCATTATGGATGACGATTGCATGGATGTTGGTGGATAGTGGGTTATGATGTGGATTATGCGGATTATGATTTGGATTATGTAATAGCATGGACCATAGGAATGTGATGGGGAAGATATGTAGGATAGTGGATGAAAGATGGAGAAATGGGGGTATGTGGGAATGTCAAGTGGTGGAGGGGAACCAAGACCAATGGTTGCACACACCGTGATGTATTTGGAAGCTTGTACTTTGGATGTGGAGTTGGGAATAATGGGGATCAGGATAGGGGTTTTTTGGATGGTCGATTTGGGGTTTTAGGTACTCAAATGGACTTAGGAATTATGGGATTTTTAGATGGGGAGTGGGATGTTTGGGATTGTGGGGTAGATTGGGATGTGGATGCTTCATTAGATTTTGGTGCTTTTTGTTTAGGGACCCACACCATTTTTGTTTTTTCTTTTTCTTGTGATGGTGTGGGCTTTGTGGTGCAGGAGCACCTACCTGACAGCTGGCCTCCATGAGGCAGTTAGTTTGTTTTAGGTCTGGTTAATGTTTCCAAGAAGGTCTGATAAGACCAATGCATGTAATAAGGTCATGTTGACCATACTTTACTATTTTTAGCTAGGTTGTTAGGATAGTTGTTATGCTGTATGTTCGGTTGGATCCTCCCAACCGCTTGGAAGCTCCCAGCCGCTTGGAGTCGAGTTGGTAGTACTCGCAGGAGATCCTATTTATGTATTAGGATCGGTTGGTCTTAGGACAGATTGAGACATAGATGTTGAGAAGCTAGATTGTAGGGAGTGAGACAGAATACTGTATTTGCATCTTTTGAAATCAAATAAAGAGATCCTGTTTGTGTCAATTCTCTGTTTTGGATTCCATTATGTGATCGATTTGCTATTTTGGTGGTTTCATGGATTCGCTGATCCATTCCACCGGTTGATTCGTCGAATCGGTGGAATGGCAATGTACAGTAGTTTAGGATTTAGTCTGCATTTTGTGTTTGTTTGCATGCAGGTGTGCAGGATCGTCGTCGAGATGTGTTGAGAACCCTAGCATGGGCATTTGCTAGGTCGTGCTGGTAGTTCGAGTCTGGAAAGTTATCCAGGAAGCAGATCGGGTCACCTCAGGAGGTTCGGCGGATCGAAATTCGCTAAGGTTGGAAAATCTGTCACAACGGCATCATCAGGATATTTCCGTGGATATCCTGCAGTTACTTCGGGCGTCATCCGAGTAGATGGAGGTGAGCATGATGCAGTAGTTTGCATAAGGTGAATGTGCATTGGGGTGATCATCATCAGGTGTTGCCGAGGAGGAGCGTATCAGCATAAGGTAGAAGATCGGGTTGATAAAATCATCGCGGGCCGATAATGTTAAGTTTGGCCGACAGTAGGATATTAGAGGAGCTGCATGTGACGTCATCGTCATCAGGATATCCGGGTGACGTAAGCATCGAAGGAAAGGTGCATGAAGTTGTGGTCATCAGGATATATGGAGGGAACATGATATTTTATATCCTGCTGATGAACATGATGTTGAACATCATGATGCTGAAGAAAGAGGTTGGCGGTAAGATGAACAGTGGACATCAGGAGGATGTTTGCGCTTGCCGAATGTGATGATGCTACCGATAGCCGAATATGATGATGCTGCTGACAGGTGAAAGGTCGAAGGTTTGTCTGCAGGAGGATATCGGTCGGCAAGAGAAAATATGATGATGCTGACAGTGTTAAGTTAATAATGATGATGATGATGGGTTGCGGACATACATACTGTATGTCAAGGTTTTAGTGTGGATGCCTCTGCATCATAGTGGTATCAGAGCTCAGCAAAAGGTCTGGACTGTTGTGTGTTGATTCTGTCACCGAAAGGGCAGAGGTAGAGTTGATTCTGTCACTGAAAAGACAGAGGTAGAGGAGTGAGAGGTTGACAAAATGCCTCCGAAAGGTAATGGTACTGCAAGGGAGTTGCAGGAGATGAAGGAAAAACATGCCAGAGAGATGAGGAAGATGAAGGAGCTTGCTGAAGCACTTCAAGCCAGGCTTGTAGCCCTGGAAAAGAACAAAAAGAGGGAAGTGGACGACAGTGAGTCAGAAGAGGATGAAGATACTATTGAAGAGTATGAAGAGGTAGCTGAAGATCTGGATGCTGAAGACCAGAAATTTGCAAAACTATTAAAGGCAGTGCAGAGTGATAAACCTAAGGTAAAGGTTGATGTTTCCAAGTATAATGGAAGTTTGAATGAAGATGAGTTACTGGATTGGATTGCTGCACTTGATAATCACTTTGAATGTGAAGATGTTGCTGAGGATCAGAAGGTAAAGATTGCAAAGACCAAGTTAGGAGGTCATGCTTTGGTATGGTGGGATTATGTACAATCCGAGAGAAGGAAACAAGGGAAGTCAAATATCACTTCATCAGATAAGATGGTAGCAAAGATAAAAGGTAAATTCTTGCCCAAGGATTATGAACTTCAGATGTTTAAGAAGCTGCAATTCTTAAGGCAGAAGGAAATGGATGTGAAGGCATATACTGAGGAGTTTTATAAATTGAGTATGAGATCTGGTCATCATGAGAATGAGGTAGAAAAGGTGGCTAGGTACTTGGCTGGTTTGAGATTGAACATACAGGATGAGTTAGTTTTAGCTAACCCTAAGAATGTGGAAGATTGTTACCAAATGGCAATCAGGATTGAAGAAAAGATGAATAGGGGACAAGATAAGTCCATGAGAGGAAGAGGCAACAATATGAGGGGAAGAGGAGCAGCCCCTACAACAAGGCAAACCAATGAGGGTCAAGAAGACACTGGTAAAGGATAGGGATAGTCTGATTTCAGAGGTGGATGGAAAGGTAATAGAGGCAGATTTGGAGGTGGTAGAGGTTCTACTACATTTTCAGGCAAGTGTTACACCTGTGGTGAGTTTGGTCATCCATTTTTCAAATGTCCAGAAAACAAGGGTTCATCATCCAGAAATGATAGAACGAATGACAAGAGAGTACAACTTGTACAAGAAGAGAAAGTAGAGCAAAGTGTGCCGAGTTCAAACACTTATCAAGGAGATAGAGCTCCTGACGGTTATGGATATCCTGAGGAGGGAGAAGCATTGATGCTAAGGAGAATTAGTTTGCAGGCATCAAAGGATATGATGCAAAGAAGAGCTCTTTTCAAGACCACATGCAAGAGCAAAGGTAAGGTATGTAAGGTTGTCATTGATACTGGTTCAACAGACAACATGGTATCTCAGGAAATGGTGGATAAACTGCATTTGGAAAGGATTCCACATCAACACCCTTACAAGGCATCTTGGGTGAGTGATAGTCAATCACTTTTTGTCTATGAACAGGCATATGTGGATTTTCAGATTGGAGCATATCATGATAGAGTTTTGTGTGACATTTTGCCCATGGAATGTTGTCACCTACTGTTGGGTAGACCATGGCAATTTGATAGGAGGGTACTGTATGATGGGTATGCTAATACCTACACCATCAAGAAATATGGGAAAACTATTATGTTGATGCCATTGCAGGAAGATGCTGCAGCACAGGGGGCAGCCCAAATCATTTTAGTGGGAAAGAAGGAGTTTGTGCAGATGCCTATAGGAGCAGGCATAAAGGCAGTTGAGGACACTGCAGGGAAAGGAGTTGTTAAGGACAACAGGTTGAAGAAAGTTTCAGTTTTGACTGACAGAGGTCAGCAGCAGGTTCAGAAACAGGTTTGCAAACAGCAACCAGTTGAGAGGAATGACAAGGATGTTGTCATAGTTGGGACTATTGTTTGTCCTATACGAGTTGAAAGAAAGACAGAGTTGAACATTACAGAAGTTCAAGAGGCAGTTCAGACAGAGGTTCTGGTCAGACAACCTGACAAACACAAGGTATGTGAGAGAAGGGCCTACATTGACAGGCATAAGAATTTACTTGCAAGAAAACAAGTTACAGTTCAGAAGTCTTGGAGCAGCCAAGAGCCAGCAGAGGATAAAGCTCGAACAGGTCAGAACACTGACATGACAAAGTGTCAAGGTGGAGGACTTCCACAACCAAACTCATGGGACATGAATTCTTTTCTGTTGGGGAGTATGGTGCAGGAGCACCTACCTGACAGCTGGCCTCCATGAGGCAGTTAGTTTGTTTTAGGTCTGGTTAATGTTTCCAAGAAGGTCTGATAAGACCAATGCATGTAATAAGGTCATGTTGACCATACTTTACTATTTTTAGCGAGGTTGTTAGGACAGCTGTTATGCTGTATGTTCGGTTGGATCCTCCCAGCCGCTTGGAAGCTCCCAGCCGCTCGGAGTCGAGTTGGTAGTACTTGCAGGAGATCCTATTTATGTATTAGGATCGGTTGGTCTTAGGACAGATTGAGACATAGATGTTGAGAAGCTAGATTGCAGGGAGTGAGACAGAGTGAGACAGAATACTGTATTTGCATCTTTTGAAATCAAATAAAGAGATCCTATTTGTGTCAATTCTCTGTTTTGGATTCCATTGTGTGATTGATTTGCTATTTTGGTGGTTTCATGGATTCGCTGATCCATTCCACCAGTTGATTCGTCGAATCGGTGGAATGGCAATGTATAGTAGTTTAGGATTTAGTCTGTATTTTGTGTTTGTTTGCATGCAGGTGTGCAGGATCGTCGTCAAGATGTGTTGAGAACCCTAGCATGGGCATGTGCTAGGTCGTGCTGGTAGTTCGAGTCTGGAAAGTTGTCCAGGAAGCAGATCGGGTCACCTCAGGAGGTTCGGCGGATCGAAATTCGCTAAGGTTGGAAAATCCATCGCAACGGCATCATCAGGATATTTCCGTGGATATCCTGCAGTTACTTCGGGCGTCATCCGAGTAGATGGAGGTGAGCATGATGCAGTAGTTTGCATAAGGTGAATGTGCATTGGGGTGATCATCATCAGGTGTTGCCGAGGAGGAGCGTATCGGCATAAGGTAGAAGATCGGGTTGATAAAATCATCGCGGGCCGATAATGTTAAGTTTGGCCGACAGCAGGATATTGGAGGAGCTGCATGTGACGTCATCGTCATCAGGATAATCGTCATCAGGATATCGGGGTGACGTAAGCATTGAAGGAAAGGTGCATGAAGTTGTGGTCATCAGGATATATGGAGGGAACAGGATATTTTATATCCTCTTGATGAACATGATGTTGAACATCATGATGCTGAAGAAAGAGGTTGGCGGTAAGATGAACAGTGGACATCAGGAGGATGTTTGCACTTGCCGAATGTGATGATGCTGCCGATAGCCGAATATGATGATGCTGCTGACAGGTGAAAGGTCGAAGGTTTCTCTGCAGGAGGATATCGGTCGGCAAGAGAAAATATGATGATGCTGACAGTGTTAAGTTAAATATGATGATGATGATGGGTTGCGGACATACATGCTGTATGTCAAGGTTTTAGTGTGGATGCCTCTGCATCACTTTGATAGCCTTTTGGATTTTTGATTTTGCTTGGAAGGGATAATATCCTTAGAATTTTGTGCTTTATGAGTTAAGGAATTCAAATTTTTGAATCCCATGGATTTAGGGGAAGCTTCATGTTTGAAATATGTGTGCTTTTGTTGGTCTTGATTGGGAAATTTAGGGGGTTTATGGATGGAGGGGTAAAAAGTGAATTTATGAATAAATGAATGAGGGGATTTGAGGATAGGGATGTTTGGGATTGGTAGGATAGGAGGTAGACTGGATTTAATAGGAATATTTGGAGTTGGAAGTAGCGGAGGTAAATTTGATGGAGGAAGACGGATGGTCACATGCTTTTGCAAATGATATGACGATGGAGGAGGGATGGCGACATATGATTTAGGGGTGTGATGAGATGCACTGTGTTTGGGACTAGATGAATGGATTTTGGAAGGCGTATGGGTGGTACCAACATGTTTAGATTGTTTTTCTTGGGGTGTATAGCCAAGGCCATGTGAGGATGGATGGAATGTGGTGTGGATGGGCTCTAAGATGCCTTGTTCATGAAGGCCTAAACCTTTTCCTTGATAGTTCATATGTTGGAGCATGTGACATGCAATGGGATGTTTGGTGCTTTGGAAACAAGATGCGAGTCCATTATTTGTTAGAGAAGGATAGATGGTGGATGGAAGTTGTTCACCTCCTATGAGGGAGTCACTGTGGATAAAGGTGCTTTGTCCAAGTGAATAGGAGGATGGATTTGGGATGAGATTGGTAGATGGAGGTAAAGGATTCATGGGGGATGGTAAAGGGGTGATAGAAGATGGTGTGAGATCAATAAGTTGATCAATAGATGGGAAGGGATCGGGGATGGGATTAGATGGGATGGTTAGATCTTGATTAGGAGAAGGGGTTGATGTTTCAACATGCTTTGGATTTGATTCTTGACATAGCTCGTGTGCTTGGATAGAAGTGGGAGTTACTTGGATAGATGTGGTGGGTGCTTGGATGGATGTGATAGGTGTTTGGATGGATGTGATAGGTGCTTGACTTATGGGTTCTTGAACATGGCTGCATGATGGTTCTTGAGTTATGATAGGAGATTGTTAAAGAGGTTTGGTGGGTGTTGGATTGCATGAGGGTGTTTGATTCCTTGCTAATAGCTAATAGATGGTATCCTTCATGAGTGTATGGGTTAAAGAACAATGTAATGGATGGATAATCATGGTGGATGGTGTAGGATTAGGATTGGTATTGGATAGGTGGGTGATAGGATTAGGTAATGATGGTTTTGGATGGGTTCAAGGATAGGTGTGGGATTAGATGGTGGTGTTGGAGGGGTGGGGGAGGTGAAGGACTCTATAGCTTTGCTTTCATTTTTTGACATTCTTTGGAGGAAATCCCACAAGGATTCTTTGGATGTCGTGGGCTTAGGATTTGGAAGATTTAATGGTGGATTAGATAGTGTATGGGTGATAGGGGTTGATGGATTGGGAGATACATAAGATGATGGATTAAGGTTGATAGGATTGGAGGGATATTGTGGTGGGGGGATAGTGATTGATGGATTGTAAGGTAGGTATGGTGATGGATTAAGGTTGATAGGATTAGAAGGATATTGTGATGGAGGGATTGGAGGATGGGGATTAGAGGATGGGGGATTTGCATGGGGAAATGGTTGTTGATGTAAGCTTTGAATTTCGGCCATGAGGTGTGCTAGATTGTTGTTCCCTTGATCAAAGTTGGCATGACAAAGGTTGGGGGATGGATAAATTGGAGGTATTGATTGGTGGGGTAGGTATGATGGCATGGATGTATAAGGGGATGAAGATTGATATCAGGGTAAAGGTTGAAATGATGAAGGTTGATATGATGTGGATGGGGGTGAAATGTAAGATGTTTGTTGATATGATGGAGGTTGGGTAGGGGCTTGGGAATCTCTAATGATGAGGTGTGCTAAGGGGATATCTTTAATGTCATTTTTGCATTTTTCCTTAGCATTAGGATCCATGTTCTCATAATTTTTTATAAGTCTTTGTAATTGTTGCATTGCTACATAAGGATCCATGTTGTTGGAGAGATATGGGATGAAATGGATGATTGCGATGTTGGGGATCAAAATTCAAGACCTTAGGATGATTTGATTAGCTTCAAAGGATGGATGATTCTCTATACTTAAGGTGGACTAATGACACTTAAGTAATAGAGTTGATTTGGGTTGATTGGATTGGATGATCAATTAAGGTCTTGATTTTTGGTTGGGTTGATTTGGATTTGGAGTTTGATAATGATGTTGGGGGATTTGGATAATGATTGGGATCGATGTTGATTTTGGATTGGATTTGGACTATGGTTTGGAAGATTATGGATTGATGTTGGTTGGGTTTTGGATGTGATTTGGATGAGATTGGTCAAGTGGATGAGGGAAATGGGATTTAAAATGATAGTGATGAATTGGATTAAGGATGATGAGGGTGATTGAGATAAGATTGAATTGAATGGTTTGGATGATGATATGGATAAGATAGGTGATTAGGATGATTAGGATAGATAGATGATTGGATTAAGATGAAGTGGATAAGAATGATTAGGATGATGAAGATAGATTATGACTAGAGAGGAAGTGGATTATGATGAATTTTGATTAAGCTCAGATAAAGGGATTTGATAAGCTCAATTGATGGGATTCTTGGCAAACATGCAAACACTTCACACAAGAGAATATAATGGCTAAAGGTTTGATTTATGAAAATGTGATAATCAAGCATGTACAACCTAAGGCAAAGCAAGGACAATACTTGTGGAACAAGTAGAGGGATTTGGGCTACTAAAACAAAGGTTCATAGTGGGGGAACATCTAAGGGATCGGCACCTTATGAGAATCTGATAAACCACTTAAGTTTTTGACTAGCTCTACTAGGGGTTTCATATACACTAGGTACTACTCCCTTTCAAGATAGCATTGAATGGTAAGCGCTCATACTGATTCAGACTTGGCTTTCACCTTATCTTTTTTTGTATAGTAGACCAGATGAAAGTACCGCTTGGGGTCACCAATGAGTTCTCCGAATGGATGTGTCTCAAGGGCAGGCCCACGTCCTAAAAAGAAAAATAGAATAGAACCATTTCTCTTAACCCAAGATCTCTTTGAAGGCAAGGGGAGAGGATACTTTGATTCTACCTTATGGGATAACACACACGTGTAAGTGCACAAGACACAACAAACAAAAGCTAATGTTCATTTTAAGCCCAAATTGAAAATGTGCCTAAAGTTGTTTGTTGCAAGCAATGATTAATTTTAGTTGCACCAAAATCAAATGTTCTTTACACTAAGGCACACAAAGATTCTTTTTAGGTACACCAAGATGAAATATTTGATTGTAGATTGTTTTGCAAGAAATATTGATTTTATGCACCAAATTTAAGTGTTTTCTAAGCTAAGCACACAAAGGTTCTTTTTAGGTGCACCAAGATAAAGTGTTCTCTATCCTAAGAAATCCCTTCAAAAGATGTTAGTAGCTTCCAGATTCTACCCTAGGATGATTTGAAATATCCTGCAGAAAAGGGGTCCAACCCTGCACAGATCCCTAAGCTAGTATAGAAAAATAGCACCAATCTAGAGGCAAGATAGCGCTAATACACAAGATAGTGCCAATACAGAGGCAAGATAGTGCCAATATGAAAGATAGTGCTAATATAGATACAAGATAACGCTAATATACAAGATAACGCCAATATACAAGATAGCGCTAATATAGAGGCAAGATAGCACTAAATTGTGTTTTTTCCTTAGTTTAACTTTTGCAGTGAGAAAGATAGAGCCAAACTGGTTGAGTTTAGCACCAAAATGATGCATCGATGGTCAAGGGTTTGATTTTAGGAAAAAATTGACATAGTCTCCCCCTATCCCTGCATAAAATCCTGCAAAAACAGAGAGCAAAAGACACAAAAGATGCTGAAAAGGCAAAAAACACAAAATATGTGAGTCCAAATGATCAAGCAAAAGGCCGTGTAAAAAATGTGCTAATATAGTCGAAAAATGGCATCGAAATGTTGATAAAATGGCGCTACTGCGCAGGAAGATAGTGCTAATCTACAAAAAACATGTCTTAACAACAAAAAAACTCACAAGATTGTTAGATTGAGACCTTGTGGGTCCCACCGGGCATGCCAATGTGATCTATGAAGTCAAAATGAAGCCAAAAACACCAATCAAATATAAAAACAAATGATATACCTTCACATGTGACCCACAAATCCAAGATAGGGTGGAAGGAGTTGCACCCAAACTCCTTAGATTTACCCAAGTAGATGAAGAATGTGGATTGCTCCTTGCTTTCTCAACACAATAGGATGAGAGATAATGGATTTAGATAGAGATTGAGATGGAGATGAGGATGAGAGATGGAGAAGATAGAAATTTTGGCATAGTTTTGATGCAAGAAGAAGTTGTTGAAAATGGCTTGGGTGAGGGTTTCATTTATAGATTTTTGAAAAGAGGATGGAGGGTGAGGATCAAAAGTTGAGATCAAGGGCTAGAAATGATTGAGAGTTAGGGTTAGGATTGAAGTCATAGCCTTGTGACAAGTGTCACAAGAGGAGTGGATGAGAGAGATCAATGGTTGAGGTTTAGTCAATGGGATTGGAGGGCTCTCATTATTTGTGAATTGAAAATTCACATGGGGAAAGGTGTTGAGGATAAAAATGAATTAAAAATTTATTTTTTGGGAAGAGTGGATATGACAAGTGAATTAAAAATTCAACTCATGGGTGTGTGTGAATTAAAAATTCACTTTTATGTGGAGATGTGAAGGTTGAAGGACACATGTACACTTACATGTGTAAGAGGGTGATAAATGAGTTGTAAGGGAAATTTGACCCTTTGAATAAAAAATTAATTTTTATTCAAAGGTGTGTGGAAGGATGGGATAAGCAAGGTTAATTAAGTGTTAAGCTTAATTAATTTAGGTCTACGGGATAGGTAGACTAGGGTAGCTAATTAAATAATTGATATTTAATTAACTAGGATAGGGATAGGTTGATTAATAGGCTAGATTAATTAGATAAGCATGATTTATCTAATTAACAAGGATTAGGGAGATGGGGGAAATTAACTAAATAAATATTGGGAATATTTATTTAATCAATGAGGTTATAGTTGTAAGGTAAAGTGATAAATTAAGTGAATTAATTGATCACAAAGGATAGATGATAGATGGTTAGGGATAAATTAATTAAATAAAATGAATTTATTTAACTAATAGTAGGGATAATTGGTGTAGAGATACGGGAAATTGGTTTGCAGAGCAAGTTAATTTTAGGTGTCTACAAATATGATTTGAGTTGTTAGATCCAATTATCGAGTGCCATGGGGTTAGTTTTACCCTCAAAAACCCTAGAATGCCAAGGTTGACTTACAACTAAGAGGATTATAATGATATGCTATAGTTGTTTGTTTATGATGCATCATCATTGGTCCAAATTGAGTCATAATGTCACACCCCATTTTTTTTATGGGTAAGATAATATATTTTATATTAAACTTTCAAAACAAACACTGAAAACCACCATGGCAGTTTAAAGAGTTTAACCCCAACCCTTACTAGAAAAACTAACTTATAATAGTCTAGAGACCACGCAGGGGCAGAAGAGAAAGCCATGTAGGGCTGAAAAACTATCAAAAAACCCCACTGCAACAGAACTAGACACCCTGACAGTAGAGAATACATATAGAAAACCTATATTCGAAGACTATTCACTGTGACAGGACCCTGTTGGGCATGCAAACCCTACCAATTGACATTTTTAAACATAAAATAAAAAAAATTAAAGAACACTGCACCAACCACCAACTGTACCAGCTGAAGAAGCTCAGATTTCACCCTCCTTGTATAGGTAGTCACGGAACTCCCTTATCCATTCAAAGCCCTTGGTTGGAATCATGTTGAACGATTTCTTCAAGAATTCCCTTTCTCTGCGCACCCTGCTTCTATGCGCCTCCAATTCTGCACCTCTGATGTCAAGAATAAACAAGAAGAATTATACCACCGCCCCTAGCTGACTAGCCTTGAACAAGTCTTTCGGCCTTGGTAACCCTCCTCTCTCAGCCACTGCCAAGCCCTCGTCAAGCCCTCCCAGGAGGGTAGATTTGAACAAGCATAGCATCATGACCTTCACCTCTTCCTTGGATGTTAAGACATCCAACAACACCACTACCACCCTGGAGGAAATGTCTGAATCCATGCAGTATCTTTCGCTTCCATTGACAAAACTCTTCCCTAATATGAGCTTCATCGCCTTTACTGCAAAGGTGTCATACTGCCTGAGGACCCTGTAAAGTCTCTGCTCTATTATTTCTCCCTTGAAGGCCATCTACCTTACCTTCGTAGAGAGGCAAATCAGAGACTCCATGCCACCACACTCAAAGAAATGTGCAGGGAGGAGATGAATGATTATCAGCGGAGGGGGGGTCGACATTCAAAGCTTCTATGAACACCATAGACTGGGCGCTATAAAATGGCAACCTGCCTTAACCTCTAATAATTATGGAGACGTGTGAGGTAACTACCTATCTTGTCGCCAACTCACTGCTACTCCATGCCAAGGATCCAGGGACTGAAACTACCTGTTATCTGTCCACTCCCATGCTTGCAAACCTATCTCACATCCTTTCTTAGATTCTCCCAATCACCCCAATTAAAAAGCTGTCACTTCCACCTTCGAGTTGCCACTGACGATGTGCATTAATGATCACTCCATCAGACGGATATCGCTTGCTAACTAGGCAAAAGAAAACCTCCTTGTCTAGTTGATGTGTTACCCAACTGCCTCTGTGCCCCAGTCCTTCCACTCACAAGGGAGTGGAAGGACTCCCGCCCAACCACCCACATGTCACACCCCATTTTTAAACAAACATACTTATCATTTTATTTCAAGCAAACAAATAGTTAGTTAGTGAAATTAATATGAGGAAAGTAATGTTATGTTAGAATAGAGAATGCATTTGATTTATATTATTTTATATACAAAGAATAATTGTCTATGATATTATTAATATGCATGTGGTTAAATTATATGATGGACTAACTATCGTTGTGTGATCGAGGTGGATGCAGGAACAGTGTTTTCCCCCTCCAAGATGAGGAGAGAGAGTATCACCGTGGAGAGGGTGCTAGATCGCATGAATACAATGATCCTTATGCCATCTGGGAATACCTACACACACTCACATTAGAGGTTAAGTGAATATTGGATTAAGTCTTAATTTATATGTTGTTGGTTGCCTTAGTAATATTTTCAACATTGTGATCATATTATATTTGTTTAATATTGTTGTCATCATGCTGATAGATTAGACTTTTACGTCGACAATCAGTAAGGTTGTGTACAACTATGAATGTCAAGGTGATGTGAGTAATCAGTCAAATAAGTCTAATATTATTGTAGAGGTCTATGTCAACTTTTCTAGACTTCATCGTCGATAGTTGTGCTTGTAAATAGCATAATAGAAGCATTCAAAATAATGCATTAGTGACATCTAAGAAATAGGTGTACTATTCTTAATATTTTTAATTATTTTACATCTTAGTTATGGCTAAATTAAACTATCTATCTTGTGGTAAAAAGAAGTAGAGTATTTGGAAGACTCTCATCATATTCATCCCTAGATGCTTGGAGGAGTGGAAGGAGCAAAAGCTCCATATTTCCTATTTCTAAGCTCTCTAAACCACAGATGGTTGAGAGAAATAGGGGGAAATAACTATGCATGAACTACTTTATAATTGATAGGGAGTGGATGTTGGAGCATTAAGTGATCTAGGTCGAGGGAGAGAGAAGGTGTTGGTGTAATTAATTAATTGCACCTTTTATTAAGTTTACTTAGGTAATTATTATTTATTTACTTGAGTAAAATAATAAATAAGAGCATGTATGTAACCTCCTTGATTGATGGGAGCACATGCAAATATCTCATGCAATATCTCCCACATCAAGATGAGTTCACTAGACATCTCTACTCATGTAATTGAGTTAGTCTCTAGTTCACTGCTCTCCTCAAGGACACTTGTCACATTGACTTGTGCATGCTTGAGCTTATTTATATGTACTTCTTCCATTCATTTGATGGTTGATTTGGTTGAGTAATTTATTTCTTCTATTTTGGAATAGCTTGTATTGTTGCATATTACATTATTTGTTTTGTGCTTATAACTATTGTAACTTTCTTATTGCACCTAGATTCAGGCCTGTGTAATTTGATTCTCATTGAATCTTACATGGTATCAGAGCATTGTTGGTTTTTGTAGTTTGTTCATGTCCATTGAGGAAAGAAGGGTTTTATCTAGGGCTTCACAATCAAAATATTCACATTGGTGATTCCTGCATTAGATAAGAGCCCACCATCATTTCCAGAGAAGCTAAGAAATAAAGGTTTGCTTTTCATTTTGTCGAAATTGAATACTTGGAAGTCATTTTATTTAAGTTTTTGGTTGCTTATATTATGGTGCTTTTTTTCTTCGGATCTGACAGGAAGCTCATTTTCAGAGCATTTTGGCACAAAATGGACTATGCCATTGCATTTGGAGTGGCCAAAAACCTATGGATCCATATAAAGTTTGTCCATTTTGGACAAAGTTGAAGAAAGGGCAAAAATTGTTCGCCTAGAGATGTCGTATAACCTCCTTGAGCATTGTACAGGTTTGATTTAAAAAAAATATATTTTTCTTGTACTTTGTAAATTTTTTTTGTTTTTATTAAAATAAAAAATAAAAAAACCTAAGCACTATGCACTTTGTCAAAAGTGTTTTTTTACAGAAATTTTTTTTGGCCATGGGAGCATTGCACCTCGTACCCCTACCATGGCAAGGGTACCACAATACCCCTGACATGACAGGGGTGCAACCTTCCCCCACTTCCATTTTAAAGGGAGCAGTGGGAGCCATGGGCTCCACCCCCACCCATATGGGTGGGTAGCGGGTGCCTTTGGCCCCGCGCCACCCATATGGGTGGTGGTGGATGCCTTGGGCCCCGCCCTAAACTTTTTTCAATTTTTTTTTTAAATAGAAAAACAATAAAAAAAATTTCTTAGCTTTTTAAAATAAAAAGAACAAATCAACTGCTCCAGCCACCTCCACCAGCAACTTAGCCAGTCAGCCACCTAGCAGCCACTAGGGATAGACCCCCCTCTCATTGTAGTTTTCATTTTTGGAGCTCAACTTCGAGAGGCCATATCTTGGTCATACTGAGGCCATTTTTAGAACAATTTTTTTTAAGATAGGCTATTTTTTTGTCCTCTTTGCAATGATGTAATAAGTTTTTGCTCATGATTCTAAAATTTTTTAGAATTCAGTTTCTTTAAGAATTTGCTGCACAGTCACAATTTTTTAGACTTTGGAGGCTCATAACTTTCACAAACAAACTCAGATTTGAGTTCTATTTTTTGAAAGTGGATAGTTTTCTGAGCACTACATCATGGTGCTATATATTTGTTCTTAATCTATTAATTGATTGTACTTTCATCTTAATCATCCATATTGGGCATTGTAAAACTCTAAAGAATCAGCTATTTGTTGTAATTGCACTTATCTATAAAGTGCCGATCATTGTAATATGCTAATGGTTTCTAAGTTGAGCTATTTTGGGGGGATATTTATGTAAATGCACTCAATTTATAAAGTGCCATCATATCATATACCTATCTTTTGGGGGGCTTCATGCATAGGCTTCTAGTGTTTTCACAAAGTAGGACATAATAAGGGATGTGAGTGTAGTCAAATGTCATGCACTTGATCCCACCTTCATCTTGATGAAATCTCACATTGAGTTGCATCTAGATTCTCTAGTTCTCTCTTCATCACATCATGCTTATGACTTGACACATCTTGATTCACATTAGTTCACATCTCAAATTGAGAGCCTATGGTAAATGATCCTAAATCTTGCATCTGATTCACATCGGTTCACATCTTAGATTGAGATCCTATGGTAAATGAACCTGAATGGTGCAACTGATTCACATCGGATCACATCTCAGTTTATTAACCATTCATTATGGTTAATGTTGCTAAATCTTCATGGTACTTTCTCCTATGGACCAGTTTTAGTCATAGTTCAACATCAATATGGAGTTACACAAGCAACTTCTAGATTCATTCATCTTTCTCTATTTTGGAGAGGATTTTTTCCCATAGGGTTTTGCCCTTTTCTCTATTTTGTGAGAAATTTTCATTGTACATGGGTACCTGATCAGGCCTAGTTGTCGGGACCCATTTCTCCCTAAGTTGCACTTAAGGGGGAGTGTTGGTGTAATTAATTAATTTCACCTTTTAGTAAGTTTACTTAGGTAATTATTATTTATTTACTCGAGTAAAATAATAAATAAGAGCACATGTAATCCCCTTGATTGATGGGAGCACATGCAAATATCTCATATGATATCTCCCACATCAAGATGAGTTCACTAGACATCTCTACTCATGCAATTGAGTTAGTCTCTAGTTCACTGCTCTCCTCAAGGACACTTGTCATATTGACTTGTGCATGATTGAGCTTATTTATATGTAATTCTTCCATTCATTTGATGGTTGATTTGGTTCAGTAATTCATTTCCTCTATTTTGGAATAGCTTGTATTATTGCATATTGCATCATTTGTTTTGCGCTTATAGCTATTGTAACTTTCTTCTTGCACCTAGATTCAAGCTTGTGTAATTGGATTCTCATTGAATCATACAGAAGGATATATCTCTTGGATCGAATAATTAGAACAAATAGAGGAAGCTCAATAGGGGAGTGTCGACTGTAATATTCAGACCTATGCCAAGAACTAGTAGAAAATTGTTGGCATTATAGCATAAAACCATATGTATGAAGTCGTTATTACAGGCAAGCCTCAAGAGGCTGCAGGCTTAAATGTTTTAAATTTTTATAAAACTTCAATGTAGTATAAATATTGTAGCAAATAAAGCTTCCATGTATATAAAAGTATGCTTTGATAGAGGTTTATATACACAGCTACTCATAAGAATGACATTCTATAGCAATGTAGTATTGAGTATATGCCTTTAGAAAACTATGGAACTACTATTCTAGGTAGATTACAATGATAATAGATAAAACTCATATCTTATAGAGCTCAGTTTGTAGTAAGATTGAGATGACAGTGCTCTGAAGCTGATAGGTTGTCATATTAACATATATTCTTTTTTAAAAGAAGGTTTAAATGAAATCTAGACCTATGTAAAGGCTGAATGTTATATATTGGCTAGTCTATAAATCTATGATAAGATTGTATTCTTATAGGAACATACCATGTATGAGGATTGACCTCAATAATATATGTAGAGAATACCTTGAGTAGAAAGCTAGTAAAGGCTGAATGTTTGGTGGTCGTCGATTGTGAGAGGTCGATTTAAGAATGTTAACATATATCTAGCTATCTATGATATAAACTTACCAGTTAAGTTGATAGCATACCAAGAATACACTCATTGCTTTATCTCTAGTAAATGCTGAAGTATAATAGAGTTATATTATCATAGTATTATCCTAAAGGAGCTGTAACAGATCAAAGTAGAGAGGAATCATCAATCCTATCAATTATAAAAGGTCATAGCTTATGAAAGATCAATGACTTGAATAAAAGACTATAGATGAATAGACTTCTTGTTTGGATAATCTTGTAAAATAATCTATATAACTTATGTCGTAGAGGTAGATAATATTAGCATTATCATTTTGGTTATTTTCAACAACTGAGAGTGTTACATCCCTAACTTATGACTAGACTTAATCATTAACTTAGTATGATAATCAGGAGGATTAGACATAGTTAATTGATTTGATATTGTAGAAATATTTGATTTAACTCTTGATTATGAAAAAGTTATTGATGATGATTTGTGTTATAAACTAATTAAATTAAGGTATGAAACATGATGATGATACACTGATCATGATCTTGTGGTCCTGAGTGTGAACAAGAAAATGAATGTCCTTCGAATAAGGAAGGAGAGTATTATCCTGGAGGAATGGTTAGACATTGTGAAATCAAAGGGTCGAATAGCCATCTAAGTATTGACTTTTATGTCCTTCTTCACCATTTCTAAGTTGACATGTGTCATGCCTCTTTTCTTAGTGTTCATGTCCTCTGAAAGTTGTTCTCTTTGATGCCATTTAGACTAGTCACGAAGACCAGTCGATGTTCTTGAAACATCATCTTTTGTTGAGGGGATAATCTTTTGTTCTCAAGGATAATGTTCCTTAGTCTCTCGACTAAGGATGATAGTCAAATTCGGAGGAGAATCTCTTGACTGACATTCAACGATCTTGATGTGTTCTTTTGTGCTTCCTAGTATTCAATTTTAAATCCTATTAGTAAGGATTGCAAACTATTTTGTAAGTTAAATTGCCATGATAATAATCATATTATTATCTCTTATGTCATTATAGTAGATCATAGTTGAATGCTTTTAACCTATTTGGTCAGTTTAGTGAAGGATGGAGAGCTTTAAGCTCATCCACCTTCAAGCATGATGCCCGATTGTAGCCACCATATGAGGAACCGATCGGGTGGGGAAAGGTGGTTACCTTTATTTTTGGCATGCGTAGAGTCGAAAGAGGTTAGAGAGAAAAAGGGAGTGCTTTTGGAGAGGAGTAGTTAGTTTTTGTTTTCGGGTTTTAGCCTTTTCGGTCGGGAAGAAACAACAAAGAGTGGGAGCTAGTTTTAGAGCTGAGTGTGCTTGCAGGAGTGTTAAACTAGTACAATGCTTCATTTTCTATTGCTACTCAGGTATTACAAGAATGTAATCTTACTCCTCATTATCAATTTAAATGTTTAAACTAAGAACTATGTTTAATATTATTTCAAATCTTTATCTGGATGAAGCTTGAGGCTGTTACAGCTGAGCATTTTGATTTCTAAGTGCTATCATCCAGTGGCTCGAGGCCTTAAGGCCAAGATTTCCAAATCTATCCCTTTAAAATGAATGAGATTGTAGCCTAATGGCTGAGCTATCTTTACTAGCTTGTCGACAGCTGTTGAGCTGAGTTTTGAACCTTTAGAAATCTTTATATATTTCAATAGGCTGTATGGCTGATTATTTATCTTTGAAACTCTATTTAAGACTGCATTCCAGGCTATAGGCCGAAGCAATAATATGTCTTATTGCTATTGATGGGAAGGCTCGTGGATGGAAGCTGAGCTACAACAACCTTTATAAAGACTGTGTTTTATACTCAATGTCGTGAGGCCGAGTTGTTAAAAAGACTATGTTTTATACTCAAGGTCGTGAGGCTGAGTTGTTAAAAAGACTATGTTTTATACTCAAAGCCATGAGGCCGAGTTATTTAAAAAGTCTATGTTTCATACTCAAGGCCATAAGGCTGTCATTTGAGATGACTACATTCTTGCTCAAGGCCGTATGATCAAGCTTTTGATAAGAAATTCTTTTTTTGTCGGTGTTAGGGTCACACGACCCGATTGTGATGCTTTTACATTATATACTATGTAAATAATTACCAGAGCCCAAGCCGTATCAACTGGGTTGGTAAAGAAATGATATCTCTTATCATTTATTGATTTGGATAGAGTATGAAACTCTCGAGTAGAGAAGGCAATAGCTCCATATCGATTATTAACATAAGATAATGATGCAGTCTTGTGAATGTGGTTTTAGCTGCAAAGGCATTATTGATTCATGATATAGTTATCTGACTATGATGATAGTTGGGGACATGTTCAAATAACAGTATGTTTACAACACCACAATTGACACCAATCGAGCTTATATGAGAAGCCGATTGTGAAATACTTTTTGAGTTACCTTAACTATCAAAATTATATTCTTATACCCTCGAGTATAGAGGAGGAAGAACCATTGTGAACATGGTCTCGTTATGAAATCATTGAAATGAATTTATATAATAATATTTATACAATCATTATGGGTTTGCATGTAAGACTTTTTGTTAATGACATAAGTTATGAATATTATACTTTTACTCGATCAAGGGTAGGGTATGCCTTGAGTACATGTATACAATTTCATCATATGAGATGACTTGTTTCCAGAAATATGAACCATATGCAGCCTAGGGGTCAAATGGTCAAAATAATGTAAATGAATCAAACCATGTGACAAGGAGTCATTAGAATATTGTAACCAAACTATGGAGGGAGTCGAATGTTGAAACATGGATAATAATTTGAATTGATCCCACTTATACAAGACCTAAGGAATTGGGTCGTTAAGAACAACTGTAGGACATGACAACTCATAAGTCGAGTTAGGGTGGTGGACATACGACGACGTTCATGGTGTAATATATTTGTATGAAAACTTTGGCCAAAGTGATGCATCTGTCTCTGTATGCATCATTGGTCCACAATGTTCTAGATGGCCTAGTGTCTCTAGAAGTGTCATACAAGTTAGAGGGGATCTATAGTGTGTGACCATGAGACATTAAGGACACAACATTGGATACTCAGATGGCTAATCTATTGGGTTCTAATGTCTAACCTTTTCGTGAAGGGTAGGGCCTCTTCCAGATAAGAAGATGAGTAGGGGACCGCAGGTCCGTGGTTGGAGGAAAAGCACCTGGATGATGCTCTCCTTCCCAAGCATGAGACAATATGAGGCATGTGGAGATAGATGTCATTGGTTCCAAATACAGTAATTAAATTTTGGGACCAGTTGGTCTATTGTGATGTAAAAACTTGATTATAATGCCTAGAGGATATTTTGTATTTGATTGGTGATGGTTACTCACTAAAGATTGTAATGGTTTACTAGATTGTAAGTTATGTTATATCTTGATTTGATTAACATGTTTAATGGATAGAATATTATGTTCTTTTGAATCAAATTTTGATTACTTCTATCAATTCTTAATTAATGACTTAATTAAGTTACATGTTTTAAGTTAATTCTTGATCATTATGGAAAGTGATGTTACATATGGTATTAGAGCGACTAGGTTCAACACATGGACCTAATGAGCTCACTACTTAATAATTAATGTATCCAACATTAAGTATGCTAATGTTTGGATGTTTATACCAAAAGGGAAAAATTAGAACATCTTGGAAGAAGGTAACAAAACATGGACGTTACCTACACCAACAAAAGATCTTGAAGGCACGAGCCTCCATGAAAGAGAAACTAGAACAAACTAGATGTTTGGTAGGTGCATGGTTATCTGATGAGGAAACTTCTGCTGATGTCATGAAACACATCAAGCAAGAGTTAAGGAAAGCTGAATAGATGGCTGCCCCTAACTCTATTGGAGCATCAGTGACACCCTCTGCCCTTAAAGTACTAGCTGAGGGAAATATCCCTAAGGACTATAATGTATTTAAGGAGGATGTGGAGGAATACCAGTGTGTATCCTCACCTCTTGAGATTAAAAGGAAAACATGATTATGGGAAGTTATCCCACATTGTAAATGATTTGCTGGAGCAAAATGTAAACACAATTTTGTAATTTTGTGGATTATATGTAATCCAATGGAAACTATAAAGCAATGGAAAATTTTGACAATCTTTCCTTTCTTGTTAAAGATTACATGAATGTGAATAGATTTGTAAATGAATAAATTGCATATCATGGAAAACTAATCCGTGATTAATCTACAAACTTTAGGAAGAAGTAGATTGTAGTAAAGGTTCAAGTTGGAACTAGAATGGAGGATAGCTGAGATGAAGGAGCACCTTTAGGGCAATCCGAGTCTAAATTAGACCAAATCTTGACCTTGTTGAGAGAAACAAGGGTGAGGGTGGAAACTCTCGAACACAAAGTGGAAGGCCAGTTAGAAGACAGGTGAGATAATCATGATGGGGGTGATGGCGAGGAATGCCATAATGACACCACCCAAAGCTAGCATGGATAAAATAACTTCACGACTAGACATGATGGGGATAAGAGGAGCCTTATGGATATGGAACTGTCTCATGACATGAAAAAGGTCATGCCACCTAAATTTGATGGAACTGTAAGAGGAGATGCCGCAGATGCATGGCTTAAGGAGATGGAGAAGTATTTTGAAATTAGAAATTACAATGAGGTTACCAAAGCTATCTGGGGAGCATTTTAGCTAGTGGGTGAAGCATCCACATGGTGGATGAACAAAAAGATGGAGCTAGGATTAAGGTCTAGAAGCCTTACTTGGGACAGGTTCATAGAACTATTTAGGCAAAGATGGTTGCCTTAACTATTCTATGATCAGAAACTCATAGATTTCCAAAACATGAAATAGACAGATATGACTGTAAATGAGTATTGGGAAAAATTCACCCGACTATTGAAATATGTACAATAGTATCAGCATGATGAGAAATTATGTGTCCAGAAGTTTATCATGGGGTCGAACACCTAGATTGGGGTGAGGTTAACGTTCATGGTCCTACAACCATGGAATAGGTTTACAAGAATGCTGTTAGACAAGAACAGAACTTGAAGGCTATATCGGCCTATAGGAAAAGAAACAAAAAGAGATATAAAGTTGGTCTCAAGCTTCTTAACCCTCAAAGAAAAAGGGGAAGAAACATGATTATACTGAGAAGAATGATAAAGGGGCCAAAAGTAAACAAAATGAGTCCAGGGGAGAGAAAAAGAGGAACAACCACTCCAAGAAGAATGGGAATAATTCTGGCAAACCTTAGGAGAGGTGAAGACCAGTTGGGGGATGTTTCACTTGTGGCAGAGATCACTATGCCAATCAGTGTCTCAAAAAATCACAAGGAGTGCAACCAAGAGGGAATTCTCTACCTTCCTAGCAAGCGGCATTCCAACAACATATCCATGTGACGTTGGAAACCGTCAAGCTAAGTATCAAATAACCCCTGTAGAAATAATAGGTATTTTATTTGGAGTTCCAATTTCAGTTTTAATTGTTACAGGAGCCACATAATGTTTCATTTCTTCCAAAATTGTAAATAAGATACTTAGAAAAGCAGGATTCATGGCAAATACTTGGTCTATTGAGTATGCAAATCATACCAAGGCTCAGGTAGAGCAATGCTTGTTTGAAGCTCAGGTTGAACTTCCAAACTTTTCCACAGAAGTAAATCTATATGTAGCCCCATTTGGCTCATATGATGTTATCCTAGGAATAAATTGGCTATGGAGACATCGAGCCAAAGTAGACTGTTATGCCAAGACAGTAGATTGTTTGGATGATCTAGGAAACCAAGTCCATAGCCAAGGGAAACCTAGGGAAATTAAACTGAGGAAAATTTTTGCATTACAAAGGAAAAGGGCATAGAGAAAAGGGTGCCAACTTTTTGTTGTCAAGATGGATAAAATAGATGAATCTAAGGAAAACTACTTCCAAGATGACTTGATGTTTTATGAATCCCAAAAACTTAAAGAAGTAGGGATGAAGGAGTCCATAGGTCAGGAAAGACTAGATATGGACAAGCATCCCCTCCTCAGAGAATTTGAGGATGTCTTTCCGGATGATCTTCCAGGTTTACCCGCTAATAGAGCACTTAACTTAGTAGAGTTAAGGAATATGGTTTGGAAAGAGGTTCATTATGCATCATATTCTGGGTATCCTGGAGTAACCAAGTTACTCACTGATGCAAAACCTTTATAATTTTGGAAAGGAATGAAAAGGGATGCTGCAAATTTTGTAGCTTCTTGTAATGAATGCCAAAGGGTGAAGGAAGAACACCAACAACCGATAGGATTATTATACCCTCATGAAATTCTAGAATGGAAATGGTAGATCATAAGCATGGACTTTGTGCAAGGGCTTCTTATGTCAAGGAACATGCACAATGCTATTTTGGTTGTGGTGGACAGACTCACCAAAGCAGCCCATTTTATTCTAGGAAACTTGACAGATGGGGCACCCATCATTGCTCAAAAATTTGTTCAAGAGATTTTTAGACTCCACGACATTCGTAAGAAGATTATCTCAGATAGGGATGCATAGATGACATCTAGGTTTTGAAAAACCTTGTTCTCTTCACTTGGAACATAATTGAACATAAACTCTGCTTATCATCCTGAAACAGATGGACAAACTGAAAGGGTGAACCAAGTGTTGGAGGATTTATTAAGGATGTATTGCATCGACCAGTAATAGAAGTGGGAGGATTATCTTCCTCTAGTGGAATTTACCTACAATAACTCTTACCATTTAACTATTAAGATGGCACCATTTGAGGGATTGTATGGACAGAGGTGTTGAACCCCTATAAGCTAGGATAAGCTTGAAGATAGGGTTAGCCTTGGTCCTGAAATGCTATCTAAAATAGAAGCACAAGTCCATTTAATTAAAAAGAGGCTAGTGGAAGCCAATGATAGACAAAAGAGTTATGCAGATGCTAAGCATATTGAAAGACATTTCACCGTGGGAGATAAAGTTCTAAGGGTAAAACCCTAGAAAAGTTCTATCAAATTTGGAAAAATGTCCAAATTGGCACCAAGATATGTGGGTCCATTTGAAGTTCTAGAAGAAGTCAATGCAGTGGCATACAAAATTGCTCTACCACCAGCACTTGCCATCATGCATAATGTGTTTCATGTTTCTTATTTGAAAAAGTTTAATTCTGATGATAATCATATTCCTATGCTTGATTGGAACCTTCTACAGGTGAAAGACCCAGCAGTGGTGATAATCAAGCTCATCAAGGTGCTTGAAATGCGTAATCTACGCTTATGTAATAAGGAAATAACACAATGCAAGGTCTAGTGGGACCAATATTTGGTGGAAAATGCCACCTGGGAAAATTATGATGACTTACATGCTAGATTTCCTCATCTTTTCTAAGAAATTTGGTATTATGCTTTTAGAAACATTTTCAGGTTATGTTGGTTTATTTAAAGACAATTGATCATCGAGGACGATGATTCTTATGGGGGAGAGATGTTACATCCCCAACTTAGGACTAGTCTTAATGATTAACTTAGTATGATAATTAGGAGGATTAGACATAGTTAATTAATTTGATATTGTGGAAATATCTGATTTAACTCTTGATTATGAAAAAGTTATTGATGATGATTTGTGTTATAAAATGATTAAATTAAGTTTGAAACATGATGATGATACACTGATCATGATCTTGTGGTCTTGAGTGTGAATAGGAAAATGAACGTCCTTTGAATAAGGAAGGAGAGTATCATCCTGGAGGAATGGTTAGACGTTGTGGAATCAAAGGGTCGAATAGCCATCTGAGTATCAACTTTTATGTCGTTCTTCACCATTTGTAAGTTGACATGTGTCATGCCTCTTTTCTTAGTGCTCATGTCCTCTGAAAGTTGTTATGTCTTTGATGTCATTTAGACTAGTCGCGAAGACCAGTTGATGTTCTTGAAGCATCATCTTTTGTCGAGGGGACAATCTTTTGTTCTCAAGGATAATGTTCCTTAGTCTCTCGACTAAGGATGATAGTCAAATTCAGGGGAGAATCTCTCGATCGATATTTGACGATCTTGATGTGTTCTTTTGTGCTTCCTAGTATTCAATTTTAAATCCTATTAGTAAGGATTGCAAACCATTTTGTAAGTTAAATTGCCATGATAATAATCATATTATTATCTCTTACATGTCATTATATTAGATCATAGTCAAATGCTTTTAACTTGTTTGGTCGGCCTAGTGAAGGATGGAGAGCTTTAAGCTCATCCACCTTTGAGCATGATGCCCAATTGTAGCCACCTTATGAGGAACCGATCGGGTGGGGAAAGGTGGTTACCTTTCTTTTTGGCATGTGTAGAGTCGAAAGAGGTTAGAGAGCAAAAGGGAGTGCTTTCAGAGAGGAGTAGTTATTTTTTTTTGTAGTTTTGGCCTTTTTGGTGGGGAAGAAACAACAGAGAGTGGGAGCTAGTTTTAGAGTTGAGTGCGCTTGCAGGAGTGTTGAACTGGTATGACGACTCATTTGCTATCATTACTTAGGTATTACAAGAATGTAATCCTATTCCTCATTATCTATTTAAATGTTTAAACTAAGAACTATGTTTAATATTGTTTAAAATCTTTATCTGGATGAAGCTCGAGGTTGTTACAGCTGAGAATTTTTATTTCTAAGTGTTATCATCCAGTGGCTTTAGGCCTTAAGGGCAATCTTTCCAAATTTATCCCTTTAACATGAATGAGCTCGTAGCCTAATGGCTGAGCTATCTTTACCAGCTTGTCGACGGTTGTTGAGCTGTGTTTTGAACCTTTAGAAATCTTTATATATTTCTATAGGCAGTATGGCCAATTATTTATCTTTGAAACTCTATTTAAGACTACATTCCAGGTCGTGGGCCGAAGCAATAACATGTCTTATTGCTATCGATGGGAAGGCTCATGGCTGGAAGCTGAGCTACAACAACTTTTGTAAAGACTGTGTTTTATACTCAAGGTTGTGAGGCCAAGTTGTTAAAAAGACCGTGTTTATTACTCAAGGCTGTGAGGTTGAGTTGTTAAAAAGACTGTGTTTTATACTTAAGCCCATGAGGCTGAGTTATTTAAAAAGTCTGTGTTTCATACTCAAGGTCGTAAGGCCGAGTCATTTGAGATGACTACATTCTTTCTCAAGGCCATAAGGTCAAGCTTTTGATAAGAAATTCTTTCTATGTTGGTGTTAGGGTCACACGACCTGACTGTGATGCTTTTATATCATATACTATGTAAATAATTACCAGAGCCCGAGCCATATCAATTGGGTTGGTGAAGAAATGATATCTCTTATCTTTTATTGATTTGGATAGAGTATGAAACTCTCGAGTGGAGCAGGCAATAACTCCATATTGATTATTAACATAAGATAATAAGATAATGATACAGTCTTGTGACTGTGGTTTTAGCCACAAAAGCATTATTGATTCATGATAGAGTTATCCGACTATGATAATAGTAGGGACATGTTCGAATAACAGTGTGTTTACAACACCACAATTGACACCAATTGAGCTTATATTGTTGAAATTAGGGTAGACAACTGAGAGGGGGGTAAATCAGTTGTCACAAAACTTTTATCTTTTGCTACATTTAATATTCTTTACTACTCATTAATAGATTAATGATATAACCCGAGAGCATGAATCAACAACACATGAGCAGAAACATAATCAACACACATAACACCAGGATTTTTACATGGAAACCCGGTTAAGGGAGAAACCACGATGGGGGTTAACCCAAAAGATTTATTCTCTATTAAAAGAATAGAAATTGGGAAGGCACTTGCCTTCGGGTGCACTGCCTAGAGCTCACTGCTCAAAGAGGCTCACTACCTACAGAAACATTCACAAGTTTAACATAGAAGGATTGAACTAGTAAACAACATCTTCTTCATGCCAAAGTCAGTTCCATTGAAGTGCATAACACCTCTGCTCTGCCCCCTTAACACTTCCTCGCTACCTCCACATCTTCCCTCACATCCACATGTTTTCACGACTTCACAATACTTATTTATAGAAGTCATCGACTTTGGAATGAACATCAATGTCAACCAAACAATCATCTATCTGGAACATTCTCCAAGATAGGCATTACAAGAAATTACAATCACAAGACTTAAAATGCTACATGTGAATCACTACACTGTTAGCCAAACATAACTAGGACTCAAATCTTCCTGAAACATCATGCCACGCTCCATAAAACTTTTCTTAGATCATCCACAACACGCATCATGCATCCGGTTGGCCAAGACTGGAAAGAACAACAACACCCAAGGAGAAATCTTCATCCACGAGCTCAATCCTCAATGCAGACCACCAACACAATAGGCACTCGATTCAGAACCACCACAAGCATAATGAAATCAACAGGAACAACCGCACCACCTCAGATCACTAGAAGCACTTGCACCTTCATCTGGGAACTCAAGAACACCAACTGTCGTGATTGTCACATTAGAAAGATTACTTGCAGACCTCCAAACCATGAACCAATTGAGTTGAGGATACACACTGACATCCCAAACACACCTCTAGATTCGTAGATCATAATATTCCAATGCGGATCAATCTAGACCAAATTTCTGTCATTTTGTCACCTCTAAACAACTGCAAAACCTGGTTCTACTCAGATGGCCATAACTTCTCCAATTCTCCATGCAAACCTCTCAAATCTTGACTAGAGCAACTTCAAACAATCCTCTACAAACCCTTTAATCTATAAACTCTGATCTTCATCTTACTGGGAATGCGGAGCAATCTACTTTACTGAACTGCACTGTCTTCACTATCTCTGACAGAGAGATGTGTAACTCGCTTGTTTCTTCTGGAGAGCCTAATTTTCTCAATATCCTTAACATACAAGTCTTCTAAACAAGCAATAGAATAAGATACAGTTGACATTAATGACAACAAGGATATGTTCACATCAATGACAACACCGATTAGGCACATATTTGCAACAATCTCCCCCTTTGTCATTGATGGCAACACATGATGTGAAAAATTATTTCAACCATCAAGACAAGAACTTCTCCCCCTTTCTCTTATCACATCTGCAACCACTTTCTTCATTGCTCCCCCTTTCAATAGCAGCCACTTACTTCCAAGTTTTTCACATGACTTCTCTCCCCCTTTGACATCAATGGCAAAAGGCACATATTTGCAATCATCTCTCACCCTTTTGTTTCTTGGACAGGATCAAACTGAACTTAGAACATACTGACTACTCCCCCTGAGGAGCATCCCCTTAACACCAATCTGGAACACAAGATGTGACTGTGAGATCCACCGGACTGATGCACACTAGTGCACCTTAGTTTTGAATAGGAGGGGTAATGACCCCTAGCTTCCCTCTGAGATACTCAAAAGTATCCTTAGGTAGAGGCTTAGTGAAGATTTTCACAATATGATCCTTTGAAGGAACAAACTCCAATTTCATTTCATTCTCATTTACCTTCTCTCTCAAAAAGTAAAACTTGATGGATATGTGCTTTATCTTTGAATACAACACCGAATTCTTTGAGATGTTTATTGCACTTTGGTGCAGGAGCTTCAATTTATATTTCTTTTTCCAAATATAATATTTCATGACCTTGTTAATTTTAGTTTTATCTAAGGGCTTAGAAGCCATTTTGATGTGTTGTAATAAGGACTTAGTCCACTTTATTTGACTAGTCCACTAGAAGATTTAAAAGACCTATTTTATAGGATTTTCTCTTTTAGAAACTTATTGTTTTTATTAAAACTGTCTTTTCCATTTGATTTTCTGCCTTCCTAGGTAGTTGTACGGACAAATGGGAAGTGGAAGAGTTTTGGAAACTTCCTATAAATCTAAATCTATAAAATCATGCCAAGAATAATATAGAAGGGAGGAGTTTCATAAAGAAAAAGCTATTTTTTTTTTTTTTTGTGAGAATAGCAATTTGTACGGCTGGTATGGCCTGTAGAGGAGTTATGGTCTGAGATTTATTTGAGTTGATCAAATTGCCTTTCATTTGCAGTGGTTTTCAACTTTTGAAACATTTATATTGTGTTGTTTGATTCCATTATCTGCAGATAGGTTTCTAACCCTCCATTGCTAGGGTTTGTTGATAAAATGCTTAGTTCTTCCTCTACCCTCTGATGTTGGATGCCCATTTCTAGGTGGGATGGAGGAAGACAAGGTAGATTTAGTGTTTTCTTTTGATTTGCAGTCTAACTCCTTCTCTGCAGAGTATGAGGCATGAATTTAACTAGTATCATTGGTTACTAGTTGAGGAGTTAAAGGTGGCTGTGTTATGATAGAAAAAACAACAATTTGTTTTGACAGATGCAAGTTGAAATTGGTGTTTTCTGGTGGAGATTGACCAGTATAAGACTTGGTATATCTGGTGCAGTCATATTGGATGCATTTCCTTATCCATTACTAGCCATTTAGACCTTGGTTTTAAGAAAAAAAATAGTTTGCTGTCTTCTAACACCTATAGTACGGTACAATACGGCATGCATGGATGAAAGTACTTTTTCTTGAAGAGCATTTAAATATGAGTCAAGTGGTGTAGGACTTGTGCAAGTATAAACACATAAGGTGGTTTTAATTGTCTCTTTTGTCTATGGAGTCAACCTTCTTGAATTGTTGTCTTTTCATGACAGTCATAGACAGTCAAAGCTTTTTGTCATGATAAATGCAGAGGTATGGTATTGGTCAGTAATTTCATGACCTTGTGAAGGTGTATTTTGTATTGTGAGGAGACCCTTGATGCTAAGGAGTTGGCTTTGGCTTTGTTATCCATCAAGTCTAAAACTGTCATGTTGAAACTGTCATAGGACAGTCACCAAGCAATTTGTTGTCCTCTACCTTTAAATACAGTGGGGGCCTGCAAACAATTAAAAGGTTGTTTTGTTTCACACCTAATGGAGAATATGTATTCAATGTTAGTGGTTATCTAAAGTCTCTGGAAGAGTGTTGAAGGTTTGAACCTTGTGTATAGGTGAAACACTCTTGACTGCTGTCATAAAACAGTCCAAAAAAACAATTTGCTGTCCTTCAAGTTGGATGTATAGTTGTTGTTGTGTGAGAACCTAGGTATACAATTGGAGTTGAGGTCCATTGGAGACCTTGAGAGGTTATTAAACAAGACTTAAGCCTACTCTTAAATACTGTCTTAGAACCTTGTTTATGACAGTCATACTCAATTTGCTGTCCACTGTTGTGTTTGGAGGTAAAACATAGTTTATTGGTCAGTGACCTTGTACCATGCATATCAAAGATAAGTGTATAACAAATGGATGGTGTTACCTATGTTGGTAGGGGTATTGGTAGTAGATGTTGGGCTCTTAAGGGTGTGTTGTGCTTCTAAGTTGGGTTGAGCTGTGACTCCCCAAAGTGAGTGGTGAATAGTCCGAAGGATGACACTAGAGGGTGATCTTAGGCTAAGTTGACTCTTGTAGCAGCCTTGTGAGTCTTGTAAACACAAACACCTGGTATATCTTTGGAGAAAGTTAGTAGAGCTAGTACAAACTTACCACTACCTCTGCATCACACTTGAATTATCACAGAAGATTGTAACAAGCTCTTCAAACATAATTATGATATCCTTCAACATTTGCTTCATCCACAAAACTTGAGTACAATTACTTGTTGCTGCTATATACTCTGCCTCTATAGTAGACAGAGATATTGCCTCCTGCTTTTTGCTCAACCAAGAAACCAATCTCTTTCCCAATAAAAATGCACCACCACTAGTACTCTTCATGTCATCCACATCTCCTGCCCAATCAACATCTATATATGTTTGAAGAGTGAAATCATCATCCTTAAGATACCATAAGCCATAATCAATTGTCCCCTTCAAATAGCTGAAAATTGTTTTGACCACCACAACATGAGATTCTCTAGGATCAGCTTGAAATCTAGCAACAAGGCCAACTACATCCGTAATATCAGGTTTGGTTTGAGTCAAATAAAGCATTCCTCAAATCATTGATCTATACCTTTTTTGATTTGCCTTAGGGGAATCATCATCTTTACTCAACTTGCATCTAGTTATCATAGGAGTACTCACTGGTTTTGAATCTTCCATTCCAAACTTTTTCAACAACTCTTTCACGTACTTAGACTGAGATATGAAGATGCCCTTATCTAACTGATTGATTTGTAGACCCAAGAAGAAATTCATTTCACCAAACATGGACATCTCAAATTCAATTTTCATCTAATCAGCAAATTTTTTACACATGCTCTCATTTCCACCAAAGATGATATCATCAACAAATACCTCAATAATCAAGATGTGTTCATGATCAATTTTGATATAAAGATTACTATCAGTTGTGCCTTTGTTAAAACCTTACTTTAGCAAATACTTATCTAATCTTGCATACTAGGCTCTAGGGGCTTGTTTAAGTCCATACAATGCTTTCCTCAATCTGCAAACCTTATCTCCTTGATCAGACAACTAGAATCCTTACGGTTGCTCAATGTAGACCTCTTCTTCCAACTCTCCATTTAGGAATGTTGACTTGACATCCATCTGGTAAACTTTGAAATCTTTGTGAGCAGAAAAGGTAAGAAATAATCTACTTCAATTCTTGCCACTAGAACAAAAGTTTCTTCAAAATCAATTCCCTCTACCTGAGAATATCCTTTGCACACCAATCTTTCTTTATTTCTGACAACTTCACCACCTTCATTCAATTTATTTTGGAAGACCCATTTAGTTCCTATTACATTTTTATTTTTAGGTCTAGGAACAAGATCCCAAGTATGATTCTTTTCAATTTGCATTAATTCTTCTTCCATTACTTTTACCCAATTTTCATCATTACAAGCTTCATTCACTGATTTTGGTTCAATCTTTGAAATCAAACAATATTCCTCTTGATCTTCAACAATTTTTCTCCTAGTCTGAACACCTTTATTTTTGTCTCCAATGATCTGATCTTCAAAATGATTCAACCTTACATACCTGGAAGTTTTGGGATTTTCTTGAACTTCTAATTCTTGAACTTGTTCCTCAGTATTTGTACTAGCTTCTTGAGTCACTGGATTCTCTGGAGCAATCTAAATCTGAGTCTGAGCTTGGACTTGCTTTTGATTCATATCCACAAAACTTGGAAGGTCTCTCCATTCCTTCATCAACCTTGACATTAGCACTTTCAACAATCTTTTTCAATCTTTTGTTAAAGCACTGGTATGCCTTGCTTTGGTTAGAATAACCCAAAAATATTCCTTCATCACACCTTGCATCAAACATGCCTAGATCTTCATCTCTTTTGATATAGCATTTACTACCAAAAACTCTGAAGTATTTCATAGTCAGAGCATTACCAAACCAAATTTCATAAGGTGTTTTACCAATATTACTTTTGATCTGTACCCGATTAAGAGTGTAGACAATAGTACTCACAACCTCTCTCCAATAGACATGTGGAACATTTGCCTCCATCATCATGGTTATAGAAATCTCTTGAATAGTCTGGTTCTTCCTTTTGACAACTCCATTCTACTGAGGAGTCTTAGGAATAGATATCTGTCTTCTTATTCCATGCTTTTAACAAAATGCATTAAACTCACTAGAGGTAAACTCTCCACCCCTGTCAGATCTCAGACACTTTATCTTCACACCAATCTCATTCTCTGCCCTAGCCTTGAACACCTTGAATTTTTCAAGAGCCTCTAATTTCTCTCTCAAGAAGGTGGCCCACATCATCCGGGAGTAATCAACAACATAAAGTATCTGTCTCCTTGCAAACTCCTAACTCTGGCAGGACAACACAAATCAGTGTACACAAGTTCCAACAATCCACTTGAAAATTGTTCTTTACTTTTGAATGTAGCTCTATTCTATTTGCCCAACTAACACTCCTTACACATGTTATTAGCAGGTCTCACAAACTTTGGAAGATCTCTCATAGCTTGAGTAGTACTTATCTTGACAATGTTATTAAAGTTTACATGACACAATCTCCTATGCCACAACCAACTCTGATCAATCTGAGCAATCAAATATCTTTTACCAGCACCACTTAAATGAAATATATTACCTCTAGTTTGTGTACCAGATGTAATCACAATTCTGGAGCTTCCCAAAATTTTGCATTTTCCATCATTAAACAGAGATCATACCCTTTGTCAACCAACTGTCCAACACTAAGAAGTTTATGATTCAATCTTTCTACATACAAGACATCATTAGTGTTATTCTTACCATCAAGAGAGATGGATCCTCTGCCACGGATTCTACCAGCTGAATTGTCTCCAAACTTCACAATTCTACCTTCATATCTTTCCAAACTTACAAATTTACTTTTATCACCAGTCATATGATGAGAGCATCCACTGTCAATCACCCATTCATTCTTTTCTTCAACCTGAGCAACCAAAGCACTTTCCACATTCACACAGTTAGCAAATTCAGTAGACACTGGATCTTGTTCTTTGATAGCAATGAACACCCATTCATTTCCACAGGTACTTCCCATATTAGATTCTTCATCTGTGACTCCATCATCAGCTTCTTGGACATAGTAGAATTTCTTCTGAACCCTAGGTCTATTAGGGTTTGGCTTTGAAACCCTGTCCAGACATCTTGAAGCAAAATGACCAATCTTATTGCAAGCAACACATTTGAAGGGCAACTTTCCTTCATACTTACCAGATCCTCTTGGTAATCTTTTGGCAAACAAGGCTTCAAGTTCTTCAAGCCCTGATTCATCTTCCTCAAGTTCCTTCCTTGCCTTCTCAAATCTAGTTAATCTTCTTGAAGAGCTTTCACCTGGATCAAATATCTGTTTCCCAAAAATACTGGCCTTAAAAGTAGATTCTAATTTAGGAAGAGAATCACCAAACTCACTCATTTCAAATGTTAAAAGCTTTCCAACCAACTGACCCCTTGTAATAGTTGTCATAGTCCTGATCTCCTCAATAGTAGCAACTCTATGCTTGTATGAAGCAGGTAAGGATCTGAGCACCTTGCCAACAATCTCTAATTCTTCCAATTTTCCACTAGCACACGTGATACTACACACAAGTTCATTCATCTTCTGCATGTACAAAGTGATGTTTTCATCTTCACTCATCCTCAAACTTTCATATCTAACCTTTAAGCTTTTCTACTTAGTACATTTGACATATGCATCTGTAGACACTAAAAATTGTCTAGGTCTTGTTTATACATGACCTTGTATGTCTTTGCCTAGGTCCTAGTTACATAACACATTGTCGACATGAACTTGTATATGTCCCCTAGGTCCTAGTTCATCCCATCTTAATCATCTTCCTGATTGATTAAATAAACCCACTTTATTTAATTAATCCCACTTCATCACATTCAAATTAACTAAATAAATCCCATTTGTTTAGTTAATAATCCCCCTTCACATGTCTCACATAATTCAAATTGAAAATTTGAATTATTCCCTCACCTCTCATCACATTGCGACACATGTCGCATGTCTCTATCTTCCACTTAATAGGCCTTCACATGTCAAACTAATTCAAATTTGAATTAGATTCCCTTTATTCTCCATCGCACACTTGTCATGTGACTACAATCCCTCTTTGAGTGGGAAACACTAATCCAACGCTAATCAATCTTGACCGTCCATATCCTCCAACATAACTCTCAATCACAGCTGTCCATTCGAATTTGCCTTTTTCTATAAAGGTAGCCTCTCTTGAGCCATTTGTATGATTGAATCTTCTTCTAGTATCCACATGCTATCGAATTTTCCTGTCAATCTCTCATCCACCTATCTTATATTCATCCAATCATTCATCTATCAATCCCTATCCTATCGTTATGCTGCTGAATCGAGCAATCAACATATCAATCTTTGGGTAAAGCTAGAGTGCTTCAGGTGTGGCATTCTCAACCCTATCAATGGATTGTGAGTTGATATGAGGTTTGCATTTGTTTAGTTTGCATTTCTTCTCATTTCCTTCATGTCGATTTCCCATGATTTCATTTGGCACGCTTGGTTGTGGATCTAATCAATTATTTTTCTAGGGTTTTGTTGTCAAAAATATTCATTTTCTAACCCTAGATTTTGTCAAGATTTGCAAGTTTTTGGAGTAACTTGTTGCAGGTGACCTTATGGGAAAAATGAAACTGCACCATTGCGATCAGGAATCCTGAGAAATGAAAATCAACATAAAATTCAACTAGTTTTGCTCACTGTGAAATTTTTTGTTTTTGGCCGAATTTTTTTTAGTACAACAGTCTGTACTATATGGATCCGTATGGATCCATACTATACAGACATGCCATACTATTCCTATGCAGGGACCCCTGATCAAATTTTTGGTTTTCATGATATGAGGAAGTTGATTTCTTTTGTTTGTAGGGTGATTTCTTTTGCTACAGGCATCTAGGTTCGGTGTTCCAGATTTATTTTGCAGAGGCTATTTTCTTTTGCAGTGTTTGGTTGTTTTCTTAGTGCTTACCATGGTAGGCTAGCCTTTCTTGTTGCCGTCTTAGCATTTTGGGTCGTGGCTACCATCAAAGTTTATGCAGACAGTGCTTAATGGGCTTAACTTTTTGCATGACCCTGCAAAACCCTGGGCCACTCACCGTTCCACATCTGAAGACTCTGTCAATGTTTAGCTAACTCCCAATCTCTGCCACCCATTTGACATCTCCTCGCTACTTGTAGTGGCGACCAAGACCTCCAAACCGTGGTCACTGCTACCCTAATCACCATCGACTCCACCGCTTCCATAGCCTCTGTCGCCACCGATTGTGACCCTGTTGACACCGTTAGCTTATCCACTGACTGAAACCCTAATCATCCTCTAAGATCTTCTTTCGCTACTCATTTTATCGTCCTTCACCGTTGACTTTGAATTCTTTTGAATATTGGTGGCCTTCCACCGAGCCCTAAACAATCCAAGCCCCGTCGACCCTAAACATTGGCACACACAATCAACCCTAAGAAAGTCTTTGTAGTCACTGCTGGCGTATACAGTCAGCACTAGTCTAAGTCACATCTGTGACCATCGGGCTCTGGGGTGATCAACCTTTTGGCCCTTCGGCTTGGCTCCCATTTTTTTTTTCTTCAACCCTTGGTCATATGAATGACCAAGGGTGCCGCTCCTTCCCTTATTGCCAAACATAAACCTAAACACAAACTGCTAGAATCATAACCGTTTCATGTGACCATGGTGTCACAGACCACTAGTGGTTACTTTTTAGCAGTTAGTTGACCTCTTGTGCCTCCTACATGCCAAAGGAGACTGATTTTTTCTCTTGATCATAACTGGAAAAAATAGAGGTGAAATTTTACAAATGAATAGTCATTGGAAAGAGGACTCTAAGCGCTTCGCAGATGTGAAGGAATTTTTAGATAACTATACCTTTTTCTATCCTTTATTTGTAGTCAAAGTCAAAGGTGCTTTAAAACTTCAAACGCATATAGCTTTTGCAATTTTGATCAAATTTTTGAGAATTTTTTTAAAAAATTGCATAGAATTTCCTAAAGAATCTATTCATGCAATCCATTTTTCTATATTAGATCATTCTTCATCAAATTTTATCAGATTCTCAATTTTTGCATAACAAATCCCTAGGCACTTTCACTTGTTTCTTTTCAATTTTGGTGACTTGTAGGGACATCAACGTGGCTGGAACAACATCAAGATCAAAAAATATAACAATTTAGATAGTGAATTAATCAGGTGCACTCATTCTATTTCTCATTTCTTCATAATCTTGTTTGCAAACACACTTCAATTTGGGACATAAAATGAATCACTGTTTGTGTACACCTTTCGATTTGGGCTTATAAAACAAACATTTGTCTTCATCACATATCAAAATTGGGCATAAAATCAACAAGTGTCTTCATCACACATTTTGACTTGGGCTTTAAAAGAACCATTGCTTGACTTGTCTTTCACACATTAAATTTCTAGGGGTTAATTTACAAATGCGAGTGTGAATCAAGTGTACGTGTGTATGCTCTCTCCTCACACCACAAGGTGATCTTGAAGATAAAAAACACCTCACTTGATTTGCTTTTGTTCATCCTTTCCTCAGAGGCCTGCTAGGGGATTTCATCACCCCTAGGAACGACCTCATTCGAGGCTAAATCGAAAGACACCCTCATTGAGAGTTAGAATCTTGTCACTCTTGGCTAAACCCCAAAGAACTTTATACCTTTGGGAAGTGAAGGTGAAGGGTGGGTTACCTATTTATCCTAGCCGTGTGGAAGGATTTCACTTTCAATTCCTTAGTCAATCTCGTGTAAACATAGCCTAAGACCTAATTGGCCATACCCCACTTGACTAGACAATAGGCTTGTTGATGTGTCTTCCACATGTGCTTGTTTAATCATCATTACATTTCATTTTTTCAAAACCCAAAATTTCTTATGTGTCTTGCATGAGTGATTCATGTTTGTACATGTGTGATCATTTGATTGAACATTGCCAAATTAAGCTAAACATCAAGCACATAAAGACAAGTCATTCTACACATTCCTCCCAACACATTCAAATCCAATCACTTTCATCCTAATCACCCTTCCTCACCACTTCATTCTCCTAATCATATCCAAGTCATCATAAATCAAACCCTAATCATCCTAATCATCCCTAATCCTTCCATATCAAACCCTAATCATATCCAAGTCATCATCCCAACAAATCAACGTCATCCTAGATCAATCCTAATCATATCCTTGTCACTCTACATCATCAAATCATCATCATTCTATCCAAATCATTATCCAATCAACATCATTCTAATTCTTGTCAAATCAACCCTCAAACTAATCATCTTAATCATCATCATAGTCATTACACGTCATCCAATCATTCCAAGCCAAATCACATCCCAACTAGTTTCATCCCAATCCAAATCCAAATCAATCCAATCAGAAATCAAGACCTTAGTTGATCATCACCAAACGTTATCAAAACTTGCTTGAGATCATAAGTTTATCTTGAGTAAGTCAACCAATCAAATCAATCCAATCAACCCTCTATTACTTAAATGTCATTAGTCTACCTTAAGTATAGAGAATCAATCCAATCAACCCTCTTACTTGAGATCATTAGTCTATCTCAGGCATAGAGAACTATCCATAAAAAACAAAACAAATCAAATCATCCTAGGGTCTTGAAGTTTGATCCCAATCACCCCACATCAACATCATTTACACATCATCCATATCATCAAATCTTCATCCAATCAATTCTCAACATCTATCACTTGTAAAATGGATAGGGTATTTCGAAACAACACCTATGAAAATGATCCTTATGGCACCAAACAAATGCTTAACCAACTTAGGCAACTTAGTTGGTTATATAGAAAAGAAGAAGACCCTATGTCACCACAACATCAACAATTCCCACAACATCAAGTCCTAGGTCAATATAAAACTAATCCACCCACTTATCACATTCATTCCACATCACCTTATCCAACATCTTTCCACAACAATGCCACATCCATACCACAAATCACCCTCACTATTCCTAGAAACACCCCAAATTCAAGTACTTCCATAAGTCTACCATCCAACAATCCTAACTCCATTGCCATCATATCCCAATTACTCTCTCAACAAACCTCCAACATAAACCAATCTCCACAACAATCCACCTCACCAAACCTTTCACCTAAAAGTCCTATCATGCCACCTCGTCACCAAACCTATCCACATGGCAATCAAATTTCCTTACAAGAACAACAAGCAAGTCCAAATGGCCCTATGTACATAAATCAAGAAAGTCCAAGTTATCTTATGCAAGAGCTAAAATCCTTTGACAAGGGAGAAACCAACCTAGCAAGTGCCTCCTTTGAGTCACCTTCACCATCCAATCATATGCCAACACATGAGCCAACTAGTCCCATCCCAACAACTTTATCAAGCCCTTCATCACCTTCATCCCCATGTTCCACTAATCCTTCATTGAAAGATTCCATGGAGATACTTCTAGAGAAACTGGTCCAAGCAAATTTGATTGAGCTGTACCCATTAAAAGCATATTCTCCATTTATGATTAAACCTAGACGGCATGATGAAAACCATTCTTGTGCATACCATAGGTATAGGGGCCATACCATTACCACTTGTGTCCAATTTCAAAGATTGGTCAAGAACCTAGAAGATTGTGGTAAGGTTGTCTTGGATAAGACTAATCCCTCTAATTACATTATCTTTCCATCTAGCCCAAATCCTAATCCCATTATCCATCCAACAAATCCCAATCCTAAGCCTTCAACTTCCACTATTACCATCCATCCCCTATATTGCCCATTCACCCAAACCCTTACAAAGGATGTGAGCCATTGGCTACTAGCAAGGAATAAAACATTGCCATGTCATCAAACACCTATTCTTGAGCCTCCCCATGAGTCTTTAAACACTTTGTCTAGTCTTCTAACCCCATCATGTGATCTAAGAGCTATCAAGCTTATTAAAGAGCCTTCCACTTCCATTCAAGTAAGTCACAAGGTATATCAAGAGTTTAATCCTAATCATGTGATAACATTAAGCCCTAGTCCTAATCAAGATCAAATCACTTCCATTTACCCTATCCATAACATGTACCTTTTCATTGATCAAGATGATACCTATGAAGAACCTATCCATGAACAACTTGATCCTAGTCATACCCCCACAACTATCCATGAACAAGACACCCAAGACCTACATGCTCCATCTAATGGAAGTCTTGTTGACTTACTTGAGCATTCACCCCATTTCATGGCCTTCATTCAAAGCAAAGAGACCTCTCCACCTAGCCATGATCCCACAATATCCACTTGTCATGATGAGACACTTGTCCCCCAAGCTAACATAGAAGATCAAACAAATAACTTAGATCTAAAATAACATGATCAAGATGCTAATCATCCTTCCGCATCCACCATTGATCCCATTTCAAATCTACCATATCCTACTTGTCTATCCACATTCATTCATGAGTGTTCCTCCTTAGAACACCAACAACCATTATCCACATTACCTTCTCCATCCAATAATCAACTCAAGTCTAGTGTCCAAACTACACCTAATCCTATAGTCAATCGCATGCTCTAAAACATGAACTACCAAGGCAAAGGTTTAGGCTTGCATGAACAAGGCATTTTGGAGCTAATCCATGTCAAGGTCCCTCCTCGCTCATTTGGCCTTGGATACACACCCCAAGGTCAACAATCTAACGATGTTGGTACTTCTTCAACACTTCCTAAATCCACTTCCTTCCATCATAAACCCCATCATATTCCTAAAACATACGTTTCCATTCCACCCCCATCATCCTACAAATGTTAAAAGCATGCGACCATTCACCTTCTTCCATCCACTTTACCTCCATTGCTTCCAACTCCAAATATCCATCCATCCACTTTACCTCCACTTCTATCAACACCTAATTATCCATTTATCCATAACTATCCTTACAATCCTAATCATGACCAACAAGTGCACGCATTGTATAAACATAAAGCTTCCACTCATTCCATCCACCACATGAGATTCAAAAATAAACATTTGGATGCCTCCACTCAAAAGGCCACAAATCCTAAGGGTCCTAATGCCTTGGGAAATCAATCCAAAAATTCAAAGCAAGGTACATTTAAAAATCCATCCAAGCCCATACCTTCACAAGCAAAGTCAAAAACTAAAATGATATGGGTACCTAAACAAAAATCAATCAAGTCAAATGAGGCATCCACCTCTCAAAAATCCCAACCATCCCCCTCCATTCAAAAATGCCATTCCATTCAAACATCCCACATGAAAAGCAAAAATCACAAAAATACTAAGTCCATCTGGGTTCCAAAAGTTTTAAATCATCCATCTCCTATGCAAACATCACCATTGCTTCCTACACTACCATCTACTCAAAAGCTTCCATGTTTATCATGGTGTGTGCAACCGTTGGTCATGATTCCTTTTCACGTCTTCATCACTCCATCATTCACTCATTATCCTACATATCTTCCCCATCACATTCCTATGGTCCATGCTTTTGCATAAGTCCATTATAATCCACTTTCACCCCTACATAATCCACATCATAATCCACTTTTGATCCCTCCATAATCCACATCATAATCCACTATCTACCTAATCCATCTCACTTTCATGTCATCTCCCTACCAACATCGATGAGCACATTTGGGATGGTCCATGTGACATTCCTCTCCAATGGGACTATCACCTTTCATGGCACTAGACACTTGAGTCCCTCTCATCCATATCCACCTTCTTCCATCCAAATAGTCAAAAAGTCAAAAAAAAAAAAGTAAAGACAAATCCCTTCATCCAACAGTGAAAACCTAGTAAACAGGTGCTTCAGATAAGTACCATGATGAAAACCTAGTAAATAGGCATCATGTGTAGGTTGATCTTGTATGTCACTTACACTTGGGGGCACCTTGTCTCATCCTACATATCATTTTCATATCCTATCCATTGCATACACATTCCTATCATATCAAACCCATCCATGCTCCCTTCCTCTTTTGATCTTGATAAAGATTGGGGGCACAATGTTGACAAATGTTTTGGGTATCTCTTGACATACCTTATCTTGACATTATCCTATCCAATCCTATCATTATCCTCTAGTCATTACACATTTATCCATCTTATCCAATCCATCCTATCATCCCATTGTCATGAAAAAGCATAAGTTTACTATCTAGAATGGGGCATGTTATTCCTATGCGACATAGTCCTTGGAGATCACATCCTTGCTCTCTTACACATACATCCACTCCATTCCATAGCCTATCCTTTTATCCTATCCATTTATCATGATCTTTTCATCCACTATTGTCCATCCTTTTGTCCAATCCCATTCATTTCCTTGCACCTAGACTTGGTTTCCCTTGTCATTGGTATCTAGCATAAAGGCTACACAAATTATAAATCCATTGACATCCCAAAACATCCTGAAAAAATCCAAAAACATCATAAAATGTCTTGAAAAAATTATAAAAAAATCAAAACATTTCAAAAACCCAAAAAAATAAAAACGTTTCAAAAATCCAAAAAAAATCAAAACATTTTCAAAAATACAAAAAAATCAAAATACTTCATAACTCCATAACTTGATCAATCCAATCCAAATCAAACAATCCAATCATCAATCAAATCATCAAATAAAAACAAAATTCAATCAAATCATCAACTCAATCAATCAAATCATCAAATTCATCACATCAAATCCATCACATCAAATCCATAAAAAAAAATCTAATAATATCATCATCAAATCAAGTCAATTTATCAATCAATCAAAATCCAATCAATCCAATCCACATCATCTCATCAATAACATCGTATATCATCAAACATTCAATGAATCCATAACTTGATCAATCCAATCCATATTATCACCATCAATAAAACACAAATCAGAACTACATCTCATCTCTATTGCTAAATGCCTTGATCCTGTGGATACAAGGTATGTAGGCAGTCTGGAGTATAAAGAAAGTGCCTAGATTCAGGCATAGGCGATAGACTTCTTCCATCCTTCTTCTAATCTTCACCAAGGTGATATTCCTCTTTCTTCTCTCATCATCTTCTTCTATCATATATCTTCATCACTTCATCAAATCAATCTCCATCAAATCTAATCTTCCATTCATCCTAATCAAATTGATCCAAACAATGATCCAAATGCACGCCATCCTTAATCCATACCAACCAAGTTAATCAATTGTGTCAAATTATCCAATTGCATCAATGGTCTTGATCCTAATCTTGTTGTAAGCTAAACTAATGAGTCATCATCATCATCAATGGGATATATCGTTCCCACATCCTTGTGTTGATCTAGGGATATATCATTCCTCGTAATGACAACACTATCAATCAATCATCAATCAATCAAACAATCAATCATTGGTTTATAGCTTGACAGGGGCAATACCTTATTTGTTTTTGTATCATTTGTGCATGCTGCTTGCTAGCTTGTGTGTGTTATTATTTTCAAATTGCATTTGTATCTGAATCCAACCCAACTAATATTCATATCTTGTATCTAGAAGAGGTTGTATTACGTTGGGACATGAGACACATCGTCATCTTGGTCCTTATACCTTGGTGTATAATGTCTTGTGGTACATCAAACATCATGGTTGCTCACTTTCATTGCAGTATAACTCATCCATCCCTTCTTCTATCCATTCCTTTATCTTTTTCCATCCATTTCATTTCGAGAGTATACCTGTGTTTGTCCAACCTGCCTATCCTCTCGAAGGGGCATCATCACCCTATCCTTTTCCTCTATCCATTTTCTTAACTTCTTTGAAATGATGTTACTCGACTTAAATCTTATCATCTCGCAACATCATCTCAAAGAAGGGCAAATGTAGACACTAAAAATTGTCTAGGTCTTGTTTACACATGACTTTGTATGTCTTTTCCCTAGGTCCTAGTTACACAACACATTGTCGACATGAACTTGTATATATGCCCTAGGTCCTAGTTCATCCCATCTTAATCATCTTCCTGATTGATTAAATAAACCCACTTTATTTAATTAATCCCACTTGATCACATTCAAATTAACTAAATAAATCCTATTTGTATAGTTAATAATCCCCCTTCACATGTCTCACATAATTCAAATTGAAAATTTGAATTATTCCCTCACCTCTCATCACATTGCGACACGTCGCATGTCTCTATCTTCCACTTAATAGGCCTTCACATGTCAAACTAATTCAAATTTGAATTAGATTCCCTTTATTCTCCATCGCACACTTGTCATGTGACTACAATCCCTCTTTGAGTGGGAAACCCTAATCCAACCCTAATCGATCTTAACCGTCCATATCCTCCAACATAACTCTCAATCACAACCGTCCATTCGAATTTGCCTTTTTCTATAAAGGTAGCCTCTCTTGAGCCATTTGTATGATCAAATCTTCTTCTAGTATCCACATGCTATTGAATTTTCCTCTCAATCTCTCATCCACCTATCTTACATTCATCCAATCATTCATCTATCAATCCCTATCCTGTCGTTATGCTGCTGAATCGAGCAATCAACATATCAATCTTTGGGTAAAGCTAGAGTGCGTCGGGTGCGGCATTCTCAACCCTATCAATGGATCATGAGTCGATATGAGGTTTGTATTTGTTTATTTTGCATTTCTTCTCATTTCCTTCATTTCGATTTCCCATGATTTGAACATCACCTTCATATAGAGTTTCCAATTTCTGCCACATTTAATGAGCAATTTTCAATTCTAGGACATTTGTCATCTCTGTATCAGTCAAGGCACTTAACAATGCTTCTTTAGCCCGAATGTTGTTTTTTAGCATCTTTGAGTTGTTTTGGAGTTGAAGGACCTTTCTTTGGAGGCTTATATGCATCCTTTGTTATCAACCAATAAGCATCACCCATGCATTGTAAATGGCACTCCATGCAACTTTTCCAAATAGAGTAATTTGTTCCATCAAATCTCAGACTATCTTTCTTGTAAGTCAACATCCTGGATCTCCTCAAGAGGTCAATCTTCTTTTAGAGGAACTGACTCTGATACTAATTATTGAGATTAGGGTAGACAACTGAGAGGGTGGGGTGAATAGTTGTCACAAAACTTTTATCTTTGGCTATATTTAATCTTCTTTACTACTCATTAACAGATTAATGATATAACCATGAAAGCATGAATCAAAAACACATGAGCAGAAACATAATCAACACACATAACACCAGGATTTTTATGTGGAAACTCGGTTAAGGGAAAAACCATGGTGGGGATTAACCCACAAGATTTATTCTTTGTTAAAAGAATAGAAAATGGGAAGGCACTTGCCTTTGGATGCACTACCCAGAGCTCACTGCTCAAAGAGGCTCATTGCCTACAGAAACATTCACAAGTTTAACACAGAAGGATTGCACTGGGAAACAACATCTTCTTCATGCCAACATAAATTCCATTGAAGTGCACAACACCTTTGCTCTATCCCCTTAACACTTCCTCGCTACCTCCGCATCTTTGCTCACATCCACACATTTTCATGACTTCACAACACTTATTTATACAAGTCATCAACTTTGGAATGAACATCAATGTCAACCAAACAATCATCTATCTAGAATATTCTCCAAGATAGGCATTACAAGCAGTTATAATCACAAGACTGAAAATGCTACATGCAAATTACTACACTGTCGGCCAAACATAACTGGGACTCAAATCTTCCTCGAACATCACGCCATGCTCCATAAAACTTTTCTTAGATCATCCACAACATGCATCATGCATCTGGTCGGCCAATACTAGAAAGAACAACAACACCTAAGGAGAAATCTTCATCCACGAGCTCAATCCTCAATGCGGACCACCAAAACAATAGGTACTTGATTTAGAGACCACCACAAGCACAATGAAATCAACAGGAACAACCGCACCACCTCAGATCACCAGAAGCACTCGCACCTTCATTCGGGAACTCAAGAACACCAACTGTCATGACTATCACATTAGAAATATTGCTTGCGGACCTCCAAACCATGAACCACTTGAGTTGAGGATACACACTGACATCCCAAACACACCTCTAGATCTGCAGATCATAATATTCCAATGTGGATCAATCCAGACCAAATTTCTATCATTATGTCACCTCTGAACAACTGCAAAACCCAGTTCTACTCAGATGGCCATAACTTCGCCAATTCTCCATGCGGACTCTCAAATCTTGACTAGAGCAACTTCAGACAATCCTCTACAAACCCTTTAATCTGCAGACTCTGATCTTCATCTTACTGGGAATGTGGAGTAATCTACTTTATTGAACTGCACTGTCTTCACTGTCTCTGACAGAAAGATATGTAACTTACTTGTTTCTTCCGAAGAGCCTAATTTTATCAATATCCTCAACATACAAGTCTTCTAAACAAGCAATAGAATAAGATACAGTTGACACTAATGACAAAAAGGATATGTTGACATCAATGACAATACCTATTAGGCACATATTTGCAACATAAATGAGAAGCTGATTGTGAAACACTTTCTGAGTTACCTTAACTATCAAAATTATATTCTTATACCCTTGAGTATAGAGGAGGAAGAACCATTGTGAACATGGTCTCATTATGAAATCATTGAAATGAATTTATATAAGAATATTTATACAATCATTATGGGTCTGCATGTAAGACTTTTTGTTAATGACATAAGTTATGAATATTATACTTTTACTCAATCAAGGCTAGGGTATGCATTTAGTACATGTATACAATTTCATCATATGAGATGACTTGTTTCTAGAAATATGAACCATATGCGGCCTAGGGGTCAAATGGTCAAAGCAATGTGAAATGAATTAAACCATGTGACAAGGAGTCATTAGAATCTTGTAACCAAACTATGGAGGGAGTCGAATGTCTAAACATGGATAATGATTCAAATTAATCCCAATTATACAAGACCTAAAGAATTGGATCATTAAGAACAATTGTAGGACATGACAACTCATATGTTGAGTTAGGGTGGTGGACAAACGACGACGTTCATGGTGTAATGTATTTGTATGAAAACTTTGGCCAAAGTGATGCATCTGTCTCTGCATGCATCATCGGTCCATAGTGTTATAGATGGCCTAGTGTTTCCAGAAGTGTCATACAAGTTAGATGGGATCTATAGTGTGTGACTGTGAGACATTAGGAAGGACACAACACCAGATACTCATATGGCTAACCTATTGGGTTCTAATGTTTAACCTTTCCATGAAGGGTAGGGCCTCTTCCAGATAGGAAGATGAGTGGGGGACTGTAGGTCTGTGGTTGGATGAAAAGCACCAAGATGATGCTCTCCTTCCCAAGCATGAGACAAGTCGAGGCATATAGAGACAAATGTCATTAGTTCTGTTAGACTTAGGGCACACAACTGAGAGGGGGGGTGTGAATCAGTTGTTCAAAACTTTCTCCAATTAAACACTTAAGTCTTCTTAGTGATTAGCTATATATTAATCATAAACCATAATGCATTCAAATCAAGAGCAGAAACATATCAACACATAAGACACCAAGATTTTGACGTGGAAAACCCGGTTAAGGGAAAAACCACGGGGTGATTAACCCAAGATTGTATTCTCTATTAGAAGAATAGAAAGAACAAAATGGCACATGCCAATTAGGGCTCACTGCCTGAGCACACTGCTCACAAGAGACTCACTACCTACAAGAGACACACTGTCTACAAAGAAATGAATATCACATACATGAACTAGAGAATAGCATCTTCACCATGTTTGAATCAGTTCCATTTAAGCCCAATACTTCTGCTCTGCCTTTCGCTCTCCTCCTCGCTACCACACTCTCATCACCACAAGGACAACTTCAAACTGACTTCGTAATCCCTTATTTATACAAGGCATCAATTTAGGAATGATCATCTAAGTCGGCAAACATTCAGAAGATTATCCGCTAGATGGATAACTCATCCGGTCGGCCTATCTCAAGAAGAACACCATCATCCAGAAGTTACTCTTCAATTGCGAGCTCCAACTTCAATGCGGACCACCAACACGAACTGGACACGATCCAAAGACCTCCACAAGCTTTCCTGAATCACCAAGAACATCCACACTTCTTCTCCTAACTGAAATCCTTCTCTCCTTCATCTGAAACCTCAAGAACACAGTCTGTCATTACTGTCACAAAGGAATAGATGCTTGCAGACCTTCAAACCATGAACCAATGGAGTTGATACACCACAAAGACTTCCTCAGCACTCTCTCAAATCCACAGAACTGGAAACTTCATTTCCGGATCTCACCAGACCTTTCTTGTTACTTTCTGTCACCTTTGAACACCTACCAGAACTAGTTTTACTTGAGTGGCCACAACTTCTTCATATCTTCATGTAGACCTCTGAAATCTCTACTAGATCATCTATAGACACATATCTTAAAACCCTTTAATCCACATCCTCTGATCCTCATCCTATCTTGGACTTTTGCCTCACAGTCATCACTGTTCTTCACTGTTCCTGATTGAGACTAATTTTCTCAATATCCTCAGCTCACGGCTCATCCAAACCTTATCATTAATGCAATAGGAGTATGTTGACATCAATGACAATACCAGTTAGGCCCATACTTGCAATAATCTCCCCCTTTGTCATTGATGGCAACATAAGATGTGAAAAACTATTTTAACCATCAAGTCAAGAACTTCTTCTTACTGTCACAGCTCCCCCTATCAGCAACAACCATTCACATGTCTTCTCTCCCTTTACTGCTACCCCTTTGATCAGCAACCACTTGTTTTTCACATGTCTTCTCTCCCCCTTTGACATCAATGGCAAAGGGCACATACTTGCAATTCCAACACATTGGAATCATACCTGCTGTTCCCCCTGAGTAGCAGCTCCCATCAATCCAAATCACAAGATATGACTGTGATATCCACCGGACTGATGCACCTCAGTGCACCTTAGTTCATCCTCGGAGGGGCAATAACCCCTAACTTCTCCCTAAGATACTCAAAAGAGTCCTTAGGTAGAGGTTTAGTAAACATGTCTGCAATCTGATCCTTGGAGGGTACAAACTCCAATCTGACTTCATTCTTGTTCACTTGCTCTCTCAAAAAGTGAAACTTGATAGATATGTGTTTAGTCTTTGAATGCAACACCGGATTCTTAGATATACTTATGGCACTTGAATTATCACAGAAGATTGTGATAGGTTCCTCATACTCTACTTTGATATCTCTTAGCATCTGCTTCATCCACAAAACTTGAGTGCAACTACCTACTGCTACAATATATTCTGCTTCAGTTGTAGACAGAGATATTGCCTCTTGTTTCTTGCTTAGCCAAGAAACCAATCTCTTCTCCAAAAAGAATGCTCCACCACTGGTACTCTTCCGGTCATCCACATCTCCTGCCCAATCAGCATCTGTATATGCATGAAGAGAGAAATCATGATCTCTAGGATACCACAGACCATACTCAACTGTCCCTTTTAGATATCTAAAAATCCTCTTGATTGCCATGACATGGGATTCTCTAGGATCAGCTTGGAATCTAGAAACAAGACCAACAACTTGCATAATATTTGGTCTAGTTTGAGTGAGATACAACAGTCCTCCAATCATTGATCTGTACTTTGTCTGGTCTACCTTAGGAGAGTCATCATCTTTGCTCAACTTACATCCGGTTGCCATGGGAGTATTCATTGACTTTGAATCTTCCATCCCAAATTTCTTCAATAATTCTTTCACATATTTGGTCTGAGAAATGAAGATTCCTTTCTTTGTTTGAGTAATTTGTAGACCCAAGAAGAAATTCATTTCACCAAGCATAGACATCTCAAACTCACTTTTCATTTGATTTGCAAAAGTTTTACACATACTATCTCTTCCTCCAAAGATGATATCATCAAAAAATACTTCAACAATCAAGATGTTTTCATGTTCAATTTTGAAATATAAGTTACTGTCAGCAGTACCTTTGTTGAAACCAATCTTCAAAAGATGCTTATCCAATCTTTCATACCAGGCTCTTGGGGCTTGCTTTAATCCATACAATGCCTTCTTCAACTTGCAGACCATATCACCATGATCAGACAACTGAAATCCATCTAGTTGCTCTATATACACTTCTTCTTCCAAGTCACCGTTTAGAAAGGCAGACTTGACATCCATTTGATATACCTTGAAATCTTTGAAGGCAACAAAGGCAAGAAATAATCTGACAGCTTCAATTCTTGCCACCGGAGCAAAAGTTTCTTCAAAATCAATTCCTTCTATTTGAGAGTAGCCCTTGCAAACCAATCTGGCTTTATTTCTAATTACTTCACCAACTTCATTTAGTTTGTTCCGAAAGACCCATTTGGTTCCAATCACATTCTTGTTTCTAGGTTTGGGAACAAGATCCCAAGTGTGATTTTTCTCTATTTGTACCAGCTCTTCCTCCATTGCTTTAGTCCAGCTTTCATCATTGCAAGCTTTATTCACTGTCTTAGGTTCAATCTTTGAAATCAAGCAATACTCTTCTGAATCTTGAGCAATTCTCCTTCTTGTTAGTACTCCTTTGCTTTTATCACCTATGATTTGATCTTCAGAGTGATTCAGTCTTACATACCTAGGAACTTTAGGAATTTCTTGCACTTCTGATTCTTGATCAGGCTCATTGAGACTCATTTCTTCTTCCTGGTTTACCAGATTAGCTTGAATCTGACTGACAGATGAGACTTGGGCTCCTTGAGTCAGAACACCATTCTGATCATCTTCATCCTATTCATAAAACCTTGAGGGTTTCTCAATTCTCTCATCAACCTTCACATTTGTACTTTCTATCATCTTTCTCAGTCTTTTGTTATAACACTGGTATGCTTTGCTTTGAGTAGAGTAACCCAAGAATATTCCTTCATCACTTCTAGTATCAAACTTTCCTAGATCTTCATCTCTTTAATGTAACATTTGCTACCAAAAACTCTGAAATACCTTACAGTAGGAGTGATGCAAACCAAAGTTTATAAGGAGTCTTAACAATATTGCTTCTGATTTGAACTCGATTGAGAGTATAGACTGCAGTGCTGACAGCTTCTCTCCAATAGATATGAGGAACATTTACTTCCATCATCATGGTCCTAGAAGCTTCCTGTATGGTCCAGTTCTTTCTTTCCACTACTCCATTCTGCTATGGAGTCCTAGGAACAGACAACTGTCTCTTTATTCCATGTTTCTCACAAAACTCTATGAACTCACCAGATGTGAATTCTCCACCTCTATCAAACCTCAAACATTTCAATTTCAATCCGGTTTCATTCTCTACCATAGCCTTGAAAATTTTGAATTTCTCAAAAGCTTCTAATCTCTCTTTCAAAAAAGTTACCCACATCATCCAGGAATAGTCATCAATTAGTAGCATGAAGTATCTATCACCTTGCATACTCTTGATTCTTGACGGGCCACAAAGGTCAGTATGAACTAAGTCTAATAATCTGGTAGAAGATAGTTCCTTACTCTTGAATGTGATTCTACTCAGCTTACCCAACTGACATTCTTTGCACAAGCTATTGGTAGGTTTCACCAATTTTGGAAGATCTCTTACAGCCTGAGTATTGCTTATCTTGATGATATTATCAAAATTCACATGACACATTCTCCTATGCCATAACCAACTCTGATCAACTTGAACAAATAAGCAACTTTTACCAGTGCCAACCAAGTGGAAGATATTACCTTTAGTTTGGGTACCAGATGCAATCTTTGTTCTAGAGCTTTCAAAGATCTTGCATTTTCCATTCTTGAACTGGAGATCATAGCCTTTGTCCACCGACTGTCCAACACTGAGAAGATTGTGCTTCAAGCCTTCAACATATAGAACATTACCAGTTTTGTTCCTTCCATCAAAAGAAATAGTTCCTCTTCCTCTGATTCTACCAGCAAAATTATCACCAAACTTCACCACTCCTCCTTCATACCTTTCCAAATCTATGAACTTATTTTTGTCACCTATCATATGGTGAGAGCAACCATTGTCAATGACCCAATCATCCTTTTCTTCAACTTGGGCAGCCAGGGCTCTTTCTACAACTTTATGATTGACAGATACAGAGGATATTGGTTCTTCTTCCTTGATGGCAATAAACACCCATTCACTTCCGGATTTGTTTCCAGTCTTTGATTCATCATCTGTTACTCCTTCATTATCATCTTCTTCATGAACATAGTAACAATTCTTTTGGAACCTTGATCTATTAGGATTTGGCCTTGAAAATCTTTCCAGACATTTTGAGGCAAAATGACCAATCTTATTGCAGTTAAAACACGTAAAAGGCAATTTTCCTTCATACTTACCAGATCCTCTTAGTAGTCTCTTTGCAATAAGGGCTTCAAGTTGAGCAGTTTCTACTTCTTCTTCTTCTAGGTCTTTTCTTGCTTTTTCATACCATGACAGTTTCCTTGATGAGTTCTCTCTCGGATCAAACCTTTGTTTACCTTTTACAGAGGCACTGGCTTTAAATGCAAATTCAGTCCTGGGGGGATCATCTCCAAACTTGGTCATTTCAAATGCAGCCAATTTACCAGCCAATTGGTCTCTTGTGACAGGTGTATGGGCTCTGAATTCATCAATGGCAGCAACCTTGATTTTTCTAAGAGGCAGGAAGGGATTTGAGAATTTTGCCAACAATCTCATTTTCATCCAAGACTCCACCAACATTTCTAATTCCACAAACAAGCTCATTTACTCTTGGCATAAAAGTAGTAATATTTTCATCATCTCTCATCTTCAGTTTTTCAAACTTCCCTTTCAGACTCTATAACCTTGCACATTTAACGTACTGGTCTCCTTCATGCAAAAGTTCCAATTTTTTCCAAATATCAAAAGCAGTTGGAAGGTCAATAACATTTGAGAGCTCTGAATCAGATAATGTGCTTACAAGAGCTTCTCTAGTTCGCAGATTGTTTTCAGCATCTGTGATTTCATTTGGAGCTTTTGGACCATTCTGTGGACATACATACTGTACTGTAACCATGGTCTAGTATGCCATTCCCATGCATTGCAAGTGACACTTCATGTGACCTTTCCATAAATTAAAATTTGTTCCATCAAACTTCGGACTATCCTTCTTGTAGGATGACATCCTGGATCTCCTCAAGCGGTTAAGCTCTTTTAGAGGAACTTAGCTCTGATACCAATTGTTAGGCTTAGGGCACACAACTGAGAGGGGAGGGGGGTGAATCAGTTCAAAACTTTCTCCAGTTAAGCACTTAAGTCTTCTTAGTGATTAGCTATATATTAATCATAAACCATAATGCATTCAAATCAAGAGCAGAAACATATCAACACATAAGACACCAAGATTTTGATGTGGAAAACCCGGTTAAGGGAAAAACCATGGGGTGATTAACCCAAGATTGTATTCTCTGTTAGAAGAATAGAAAGAACAAAATGGCACATGCCAATTAGGGCTCACTGCCCAAGCACATTGCTCACAAAAAGCTCACTGCCTACAAGAGACACACTATCTTCAAAGAAATGATAATCACATACATGAACTAGAGAATAGCATCTTCACCATGCTTGAATCAGTTCCATTTAAGCCCAATACTTCTGCTCTGCCCTTCACTCTCCTCCTCGCTACCACACTCTCATCACCACAAGGACAACTTCAAACTGACTTCACAATCCCTTATTTATACAAGGCATCAACTTTGGAATGATCATCTAATTCAGCAAACATTCATAAGATTATCCGCTAGGTGGATAACGCATCCGGTCGGCTTGTCTCAAGAAGAACACCATCATCCAGAAGTTACTCTTCAATTGCGAGCTCCAACTTCAATGCGGACCACCAACATGAACTGGACATGATCCAAAGACCTCCACAAGCTTGCTTGAATCACCAAGAACATCCACACTTCTTCTGCTTACTGAAATCCTTCTCTCCTTCATCTGGAACCTCAAGAACATAGTCTGTCATTACTGTCACAAAGGAATAGATGCTTGCAGACCTTCAAACCATGAACCAATGGAGTTGATACACCACAAAGACTTCCTCAACACTCTCTCAAATCTGTAGAACTGGAAACTTCATTTCTGGATCTCACCGGACCTTTCTTGTTACTTTTTGTCACCTCTGAACACCTACCGGAACTAGTTTTACTTGAGCGGCCACAACTTCTTCATATCTTCATGCGGACCTATGAAATCTCTACTGGATCATCTACAGACACATATCTTAAAACCCTTTAATCTGCATCCTCTTATCCTCATCCTATCTTGGACTTTTGCCTCACAGTCATCACTGTTCTTCACTGTTCCTGATTGAGACTAATTTTCTCAATATCCTTAGCTCATGGCTCATCCAAACCTTATCATTAATGCAACAGGAGTATGTTGACATCAATGACAACACCAGTTAGGCCCATACTTGCAACAGGAGTATGTTGACATCAATAACAATACCAGTTAGGCCCATACTTGCAACAGGTTCTAGATACAATAATTACATTTTGTGACCAGTTGGTCTATTGTGATGTAAAAACTCGATTATGATGCCTAGAGCATATTTTGTATTTGATTAGTGATGGTTACTAACTAAAGATTGTAATGGTTTACTGGATTGTAAGTTATGTTATATCTTGATTTGATTGACATGCTTAATGGGTAGAAAATATTATGTTCTTTTGATTCAAATTTTGATTACTTCTATCAATTCTTAATTAATGAATTAATTAAGTTACAAGTTTTAAGTTAATTCTTGAGCACTATGGAAAGTGATGTTACAGAGAGTTCTCATATACCGGCTATATTTTGGTTAAAGAGGAAACCAATCTTTTATTTTGTCCTCAATTGGAAGATGGGTCAATAGTTATCATAAATTGTTTCTACCTCACAATGGCAATATTATAGTCATTTTTATATAGAAATATGTTATATCAACAAGAAGTTAGTTGAATATATATTCATAGACTAAGGAAAACATATCTTAGTGGAAAGAGTCTTAGAAGTCTATATATTTTAAAAGCAATGACTTTATGATGGAATCAAGTATATCTTGAGAATGTATACCATATTAATTATGAGCATGAAATCAGGTTTACAATCCTTTGAGTAGATTGACAGGTTGTCATAGACCCGAGATTGCAAGGATGCAAAGAGGGGCCCATTGCATGCTTTTAAGTCACCTATGCTCTCACCTCATAGTAAAGGGTATATTTTAAGCCTTATAGACTGATATTGAATAAGTAAATCAAAGTGTGTTGATTTATTAATTAAAAGAATGTTGTCTCCAAGTTGAGAAAAGAGTGTGTGAACATATGACTTATTATAAAAAAATTTGGCCAAAGTAATGCAAAAGTCATTGCTTGCATTGTTGGTTGACTATGTACCAGATGGTTGAACAGTCTAAGTGGGTAATACATAGCTCGAGCTAGACTAGAGTTGTAAACTCAATTTTTATTAGCTAGGACACTTCACTAGTTCTCAGATGGCATAAAGAATTGGTTGATTCTCATTATTTACACCATCGCGAAGGGAAGGGCCACTTCCATAAGGAAGGTGTGTGGGGGACTGTTGGTATGTGGTTGGAGGAAAAACACTTGGGTGATGCTCTCTCTCTCTCCTACAGTTGACTACCAAAGACATGTGAACATGAAACATTACTTATTATGTAAATGAAATTGATAAATATTGTAATTCACAAGGAATGCGGCCATCTATTAGATGTTCATGATAAAAATGTGAAATTTGTTAGGGTTAGCTGGCAGAAGATATTAATTCAATGCAGATAAAGATTAAATAGAGGAATGAAAATACATAGAAATAATAATAGCGAGAGACAAGTTTTAACGTGGTTCACCCAAACTTGGGCTACATCCACCAATAGAGAGTCCAATATTATTATCCAGTAAATCAAACTGATTATAACCAACAATCCTTGCAACTCAATACCTCTACAAAATGCTACAATACATCAATGGAAACCCTAACCCTTAGCCGCTTTTATCAAGCCTTATGTCAATTACAAAAATAGGGTTTTTTTATGTCGGCCAATAGAAAAATAACTCCTGATGCCTTAATAAAATAATAAAAAATTGTTGGAGGTTTCAGGGGTGCTACCCCTCGACCCCGCCCTGTATTGTGACAAGGAGTGCCCAGGGGCGCTGTCCCTTGACCCCATCTTGGGGGTGCTGCCCCTAAACCCCCATAAGGGGTGCTGCCCCTTGACCTCATTAAATAATTTGTGGGGAAACCATGCTGATAAAAGTGGGGTAAATTTAACCTCTGAGTCTGATTAGGCTCCATATAACAACAAAATTTGCTAGTGGCATGTGAAGCGACCATCTTTTTGAAATTATGTATATTGTACTTGGAAATTGCAAATGTAATATTATTGGATTTTGTTATATAAAAAAAGAAATGATATTTTTTGCAGTATTTATGTTTAATGTCATTTAATATTCCAGTTGGGATGTTACACATGAAGTCACAAAATTATTTGAAAAGATCTTGACATTGGAATATGTACACATACTTCTACCATTGTTCTATTCTCTTAGTGTTCTCAGGATTGTTCATATACATTGAACTAGGGCTGTGATCTTCCTATTGATTTTGTGAACATGTTTGAATGGGCATAAAAAAAGTTTCAATCTCTAAGACCAAATATCCAAACCCTAGAAGGATCAGAGGATAAATCTATAAATTGAAGTAATAATCTACAAAATTTGTAGAATATGAATAAGAAACTATAGATTAGTATGTAGATGCACATTTAAGAAGGTTAAAATATTTTACAATGTAAATGTATTGCATTAAAGAAAATTTGTATAGTATGATGTATACAAAAAACATGCTAGTATAAACTTTTCTATCTGTACCTTGTATAAAACAACATATTTATACAAAGGTGTCATTAGCCAAGCCTTTAACAATATGTTAATAGATGTCAAAAGCATATGCTAGACTTTTCATGTGAACAAGAGTCTGACAAGTGTTAAACTTGTATGATGCCAAATGTCAAACATGTATTATTGGTAAAGCATGTAGTGTAGGTGTAGGTAAGTGTTTGATGTATATGGTGACAAATTGTGTGTATCCAAGTGAACGCATGTGCATCCATGTGCAAGGCCAAACTATGTGGGCAAGTAGTATTATACAAGGATGCACAAAGATTGGATATCAGTTAGTGCATTGAACTATCACGTGTAAAGTTGTGCTGTGATTGCAAAAGACATGTTGAGTGTAGACAAAGTGCATAGAGTTGAGTGAAGAGGTCACACCACAGTAGAGCATGGCTACACTTCAATCACATTAGGTGTAATAAAAACACATGAATCGATATCTCTAGATGTATCGACTGCATATAGGGATAAAGTAGTAGCTTATTCACTAGGTCACAAAAGATGTGTCATTCTAAAGCATAGTGACATAAGAAGTGATCTTGGTAAGGAAGGGCTAAAAGACATCAATGATAAAGATGAAGCAATGATACACAATCTATGGTTGTGGGTGGGAATCAAAAGAATATTATAATATAAAGGTTCACACCCTAATTGAAATGGATAAATGAGTTAAGGGTTGATATAAATCAACCAATTAAGCAATCATTAGATCTAAAAATGAAACCCTTGAGGTGCAATAAGGTTAGGTAGGGTGTGGTGGTGCCCACCTAGGGTTAGGGTTTTGAGTTGGGTCTGCAAGCTTATACTTGTGTTCTTTCAAACCCTTAATGCCTTAAATTTTATTTTCCCTCGGCCTTCTGCGTTGTATTTTCTGTTTTGTTGTTGGTTTCTTGTAATGGGTTCCCGGTTGCTTAAGTTCTATTCTCATGCCTTAACGCTCATTAGTTGACCGGCCCTTATGCATTGCTTTACCGCTTTATCCCGTCACGTTTAAGAAAAAATGCTAAGTTTAAAATCACTCTATGTAGCGGTGAAATCTGTCGAATGTATGTGTCTTTGTATGTACAAGTCCAAATGTACATTGGGTTTATACAATGCAAAATGTGCAAAGGGGCTAACATACATTCGCTACAGTGGAAGGCATCACCGGTAAAATAATGTACATCGGCGATCCATGCAGCAGTTTCCCCGACAGTCGATACACATGCAAAGGAAAGTGATACAATGGGTGGGGCTCACTAGCATACAAAGAGGTTTGTATGTATTTGGCATACAAAGCAGGATGTATATCAAAATGTGCAAGTGCGATATACATTCCCGAGATACATTGGCCAGACCTGAAAGGGCATGCAATGTAGTTAATTCAGAGTTGGAGTCTGGATGAATGTATGTTTTTGCTTGTATGTTTGCATTTGCATATGCGATATACAAGGTGAACATACAAAGGAATATATGGAAGCTAGACCCGATGTAAAAGTCAAATTTGGTGAATTCAACCCTGACATCCATGGCTTGCATGTATATGGCATTGTGTATGCTGATATACAAAAGATTGAAGGTACAAGGCCTGGATTTCAAAATGTTTCCAATCTATTTTATAAAATTTGAAATCCGCTGAATGTATATTGCATTTGTATCTGCAATATACAAAGGAGATATGTAAAGAGAGATGTACAAGGTGGGACCCGATTGCAATTTCAATTTGTTCTATAACAATTTGGGGTCTATGCTTTGTATGTAGGTAGTTGTTTGTATGTGTATATTCTTTTGCATATACAAAGGGGTGAAAAGAGGTAAAATGCATGTTGCAATGGCTGAAAAGTCAGCGACAGAAACGCAGGGTGCCTACGTGGCACGTTCTTATTGGTTGATGACTTTTCAGATGTTTTGAGGCTGTTGATCTCAGTGAAGGGAGGAGAATCAAAGACCATCTTTTAAACTCTCAGCAGCGAAGGGAGGAGAATCAACGACCATCTTTTAAACTCTCAGTAGCGAAGGTTTTCTTTGTATCTGTGGCCGTTTTCAGGCGAGAAAACTTCAGAAGTACGTAGTTAGCTGCGTTTCCAAAGGCCTCGGTAGGTGTGGCCATTAATGGTGAAATCATAGTGGTATGGGTTGATCATTGATAGCAACCTACTAGATTTATGAGGAAAATCCCCAAACGCCGGCACAGGGCTCGAGTCCAACTACTCCTAGCCTCTCCTACCTGCTGCATTGATGTTTTAGGCACCATTTTTGTGGTGCACTGTATCTAGCAGATTTTTGAATTTTGCCCTTTAATTAATTGCTGAGGGTACAACTTTGCTATAAAAGGAAGACTGTGTTACTCATTTGTGGTTGTTGAAAACTGGACAAATTTTGGTACTGTAATAAGATACAACTTCGTTGGTAGCTCTGTTTTGTGCCTTGTGAGTTTATGAGTTGTATGTCGAATGTATTATGCATAGAATTCACAGTTTCATGTTGATTTAAATGAGTAATGCTTCATTGCATGTGTTTTGTTATTTGTCTCCAAGTTGAATGTGTTCTTCTTCTGAATCTAAACAGCTAAGGGGTGTTTGAGATTCTAGGACATGGGTTTGCTATGTTGAATGCTTGATCTTTTACTTCTGCTCAATGAGTAGATTAAATGTTTTGGGTTAAGTGTTGGGAAGAATATATTGCAGTGAGGATGTTTGTAAGCAGAAATAACTAAATACTTAGTCTTGGGTAGTTTCTATAAGGTAGACATTGCAAAAAACCCCCTTGAAATCTGATTATTGTTTTAAGTCTATGGTAAACATTCACATATATGTATCTATTGACTCTGAGCCCTGAATAGGCACCAGTCTGGTCTTGTATTGAGGTTACACCCAAGGTCCCAGTCTTGCACCCAGATACAAAAACAAACTCAAACTTCAAATACAAACCTTTAGGACATTAGAAGTAGTTTTAGGACCGAAATCCTCTATCTCACAACTGAACATAGGCCCAAAGCTAGCCCCTTTGCACTTATCTCACAGTTTTGGTCTACATAAGAGAGGATTTATTTGCTTTGTGTCAACATCCCAGCTAGCTCATAGATGCATTTCATAGATTTTGAATAGGGAATACCCCCCTTGGTTCTGTAGAGCTTAAAGAAGAAGAGATATTTATAGAGTCTATCTCCTGTACTGTTGGCCCCTGGCCCGGAAATCCTGTTGATCAATGATGGCTACTTTGTAGGGATAACTGGGAAACATCTAGTTTGGGAATAAACACTAATAGATTTGGTGACTCCGCTGGGGATTGCTTTGTGTGGGAACCTTGGTGAAAAATAATTCCTAGTTGTAGGTGGTGACTCCGAACAAATCTCCCAATCGGTGAAGTGAAATTTGTATGCAAGGGAGAAGATCCCTACGTAATCCTTTATTTGAAGAATTACCTAGAAAAATGATGTACAGGAAAAAAGGGACTGTTCAAGCCAGTCAAGAAGGTTCTCCTAGCCCTAGAAATAATGATAATATCTAAGATAATCCAAGATCTTTAGAGCAGACAATACCTTATTTTTCAAACATAGAAGCTGAAATCCAGGATGTATATGAAAGACAACAAGGGGTTAATTTGAGAATGAGATCAGAGGTGTTTCACGAATGCCCTTTCTTAGATCCCTTTGACAGATTTGAAGAGACTGAGTCCCCAAGGGATGATGATGATGACCAATACGGAAAGGGACCATCCTCTTCTATGCCCAAAGATCAAGAATTAGTTGAAGAAATCAAAAGCCTAAGAGCTAAATTAGAATATTTGCAGGCTATGAAGATTAGAGATGATATGAGATAAAAGGTGCAAGCTCTAAGAACTACTCAACATGATTCAGTTCCGACTCTTGATAATGCAAACATGTTGAGAAACCAACAAAGAATTGAGATCCAGTATCAACAAAATGATCAGAGATAGAATGCAAATAATGTTAGGGTACCAATGAACAATGTAAGAAATTAGAATGTAAATAGGAATGCAAATGTCAATCAGTTTGGCAGACAGCCTATGCAGTTGGATAGATTCTAGCAACTAGTTTTTGATGGTATTCTTGGTTACCCTAACCCCATTGATAAACATGTAAGACCCCAAGTGCCAATGTTTTTAGGAAACAATATTGTGTCAGGTGAGGATCATTTAAAGGCCTTTCAAAATGTTATGGACAACTTTGAGGTCGAGCATGAAGATGTTTTTATGAAGTTGTTTATGCAATCCTTAGTTGATGAAGCTAGAGAATGGTATAAAGGTCTACCTGACCGAAGTATCTCATCATGGGATGATTTCAGAAGGATTTTTAAGGAGCAGTATGGTGACAAAACTGACCCAAGCTTTTTTGTAAATGAATTCACCAGTATTACTAAAGGGTCGAATGAGTAGGTTGCAGATTTTAATGCCAGGTTTACTAAAGTGTTGAACAAGCTACCTTTCCATATGAGGCCTAATGAACCAATGTGTGTGGTGCTCTACATAAATGCTTTTGATGCTAAAATGGCCTATGGGTTAAGAGTTAAGGGTCCTACTAGCCTCAGGGATGCTTTCAGGATCGCAACAAATATTGAAAATAATAGGAAAGCATCTGGTAAGACAACTAGAAGGGATGATATGAATATTCTACAAAATCCAAATAAGTCTCAAAATACTCAAGGTAATGCATCTACTTCTGAAGATAAATTAGATAAATTGACAACTGTTGTTAAGGACTTAAGTTATAGGCTTGCTAAAAATGAAAGGGGAATAGGTCTTGACAGGCAGGTTTACTAAAGACAAGAAAAGAGACCATCATTGCATGATATGCCATATAACACTAATTGGCATAATGGTAAACCCATCCTCCCACACAACAACACTAATTAGAAAGCTCAGAATGCCAAGGAGACTCTCGATCCTTTGAAGAAGGATATTAATATTGTTAATGACACCCCATGGTGCATAATATGTCAAATGCCTCACTCACAGTCACAATGTATGATTGCTCAGTTTTTATATAATAATGTTGTTGCCTCTGATGAGTGTAATGAGGCACATTGTATGGAGGATGATAATATCAATGTGCTGTCCACAAGTGGGGAGCATTTTTCTTATGATGCCGATGAAAGCACGAGTTATGGAACTCAGGTCTGCCAGCAGGTTTCTTTTATGAGGACGATGGAGATAGCTATGCTTATGCTTAGGACTCACGCATATTTCTGAATAATTTGAGAAGGCCTTCTGATGAAGAGATTAGAGCTCTCACAACTGCAGCAGTAGCTCAGGTCAAAAGCAATTACAACCTTAGAGGTAAGGCTCAGGTAAACAACTCATGCCAACCACATGACACCTTTGTGAATCAACCGATACAAAATCATAAAGGGGCTGAACTGTGTAAAACGTGATGGAATGGTAACAAGAAAAGTTCTAAGCAGAAGCCAGGTCTTGATTCCCAAAGACCAGAAATTAAAGTTCCCCAAAATGAGGATCAAAATAAGAATTCTCAGATCATTGACGACAGTTAGGGGGCCATAAAAATCAAAGCTGGATAAGCTCAGGATAAGAGTAAAACCATGGCACAGGTTACAATTGTTATACAAAATTATGCTCCCTTTGAAATAACTCAGGTATTATCCCAGGTAAAGATCTATGTCCCATTGATGGAGATGATGAAGGTTGAAGAATTCAAAAATAAAACATTGTCCCTGATTTTAGGAGTACCTTGTCAGGCTGAGCAGAATGTTGAGTCTCATGCTAAGAAGCAAGCCTTGTGTATTGAAGAAGATGAAGTTCCTGAAGTCTACTTGGGAATGACAATGACAAAATGCCCTTCACAGGTTGAACCATTTTATGTTTCCCTTGTTATCAATGGAAAAGTAATTAAGAATTGTATGCTTGACTCAGGAGCATCAACAAATATCATGCCTTTGGCTATCATGTAGCAAGCTGGATTGAAGATAGATAAGGCATGTGGAAAATTCTATGCAATGGATGTTAGGGAGGTGCCAGTTATTGGAATCATGAAAGATGTGGAATTTAGGTTAGCCGCATATCTAGAAAAAAACTTATAAAATGAACATAATAGTTGTTGACATAAAGCCACAGTATGGTATGCTGTTGTCAAGAAGATGGGCAACATTGATTGGAGGAAGTATGCAGTTAGATCTATCATATGCCATGATTCTAATGAATGGAAAAGATGTCAAACTGGTCAGAGAAGAAAGATCACTAGAAACAGTTGAGGATCAAGATTTAGAGGAACATATATGTTTTGTGGATACTGACTGTGAAAATTATAGAGTTGTCTTAGATGATCAAGGAGGCAAAAGGAAATATATTTGCATTCAAGAGTTTGATCAACAGGGTCTATGGAGCATGTATTTTGATGGATCTTGTTCAAAGGAGGGATCTGGTGCTAGAGTTGTGTTTTTGTCTCCAACTGGTAAGCTTCTAAAGTTTTCTTTCCTGTTAAAGTTTGCCTGCACAAATAATATTGCAGAATATGAAGCTCTATTGCTAGGATTGAATGTTGCTTTGAAGCATGGGATCAAGCTGCTCAAAGTATTTGGGGATTCAGAGTTAATTGTTTCCTAGGTTAGGGATAAGTATGCTTCAAAAAATAAGAGGTTAAAACAATATACGCATGCTGTGTAGGATACAATTGAATTGTTTGATGCATTTTAAATAAACTAGATAGAAAGATCAAAAAATGTCATGGCAGATTTTTTAGCTAATGTGGCCATTAGGCCAGATGATATAACTCTGTCTGATGTTACAAATGTTGAGGTTAAGCCTAGACCTGTAGTCCCAGATAATGTATGTAGTTGGCAGGTGTTTGATGATGATAAAGATTTGTTGAGGTTCCTACACTATATAGATGAATATGAGAACCAAGAGGTTGATTTTCAGAATTTTGTAGAAGTTATGGATGAAAAAGAGACTCTTTTGGGGAAAGAAGTGATTCAACTTAAGGCAAATAAAATCCCTAGAGGATTAGTTGCTTTAGAGAGAGCATTTGACAATAGAGACCAGTTTATTTCAAAGGCATCTCCTACAAACAAGGATGACTTGGAGGAGATAAACTTGGGGACACATCAGGCCCCCAAAAAGGTATATATTGGCAAGCAACTCAAACCACACATCAGAAGTATGTTGATAGCCTTATTGAAAAAATATAAGCATGTTTTTGCATGGTCATATGAGGACCTAAAAGCTTATAGAGAGGATTTATTCCAGCATGAGATCCCATTGAAGCCCGGAGCTAATCCATTCAGACAGAAACAAAGACCTATTAATCCAACTCTAGCTCCAAGAATGCAGCAAGAGCTTGTAAAGCTCAGGGAAGCTGGAATAATTGTGCCTATCAGACACTCAACTTGGGTGTCTAATCTTGTCCCAGTTAGAAAGAAAAATGGTGATATAAGACTTTGTGTAGACTTTAGAAACTTGAATGTATCTTCTTTGAAGGATAATTATCCACTGCCCAACATGGAGGCTATGCTGCAGAAGGTGACTGCTTGTGAGCTTTTATCCATGATGGATGGATTTTCAGGATATAATTAGGTGAAGGTAAAAGAATCTAAACAATATAAGACTGCCTTCACCACTCCATGGGGGACATATGTATATGCAAGAATGCCATTTGGACTAACAAAAGCAGGTGCTACATTTCAGAGGGCCATGGATGTTGCTTTTGCAGGATTGATTGACTCAATCTTGGCTGTATATCAAAATGATCTAACTGCTTGTTCAAAAAAGGAGGAGCAACATTGCATGCATCTAGAACAAATCTTTATTAGAGCATTAGAATATGGTATTTCACTTAACCCAAAGAAATGTACTTTTAGGGTAGTGGAAGGAAAGCTATTGGGACACAGTTTCCAAGGATGGAGTTAGGATTAATCCTGAAAGGGTTGCTACAATTGATAGGATTCAAATTTCCAAAATATTGAAAGGCATTCGGTCCTTCTTTGGACAAATTAATTTTGATAGAAGATTCATCCCCAACTTTGCAGAGATTACCAAGGATATTTCTAAAATGTTGAGGAAGGGAGAAACCATTAAATGGGAGAGTGAAGCAATTAAATCATTTCAAAACATCAAAGAGGCTATAAAAATGGATCCTGTGTTGAAATCTCCTAATTTTTCTAAGCCACTCCAGTTATTCTCATTTGCTTCTTTTCACACTATTGCTGCATGTTTATTACAGAAAAATGAAGATGGTTTTGAACAACCTATTGCTTTCTTTAGCATGTCATTGTAGGCAGCTGAGTTAAAATATGATATCATGGAAAAGCAGGCATATGCATTGGTTAAAGCAGTCAAAAGCTTCAGGCTGTATCTAGTAGGCTCTCAGATAGTTGCATATGTACCCCATGCAGCAGTCAAGGATATTTTCACTCAGCAAGAAGTGATAGGAAGAAGATGCCTATGGATTAATAAATTACAAGAGTTCAATATTGAGATACAGGTCACAAAGTTGGTAAGGGGACAAGGTTTGGCTAAGATGATGACACAGTCAAATCTGGAAGCATGCTAGGTAAATGTAGTTCAGGATGAAATTGTTAATATGTCAGAATCTAAATGGTACAAGGATATTGTATACTATTTGTAGAATTTGAATTGTCTTTCCCATCTCAGTGATAGTCAGAAAAGGACTTTAAAACTACATGCTATCAAATACATAATTATTCAAGGAGAATTATATTCGAAAAATCCTGATGGTGTCCTACTTAAGTGTGTGGATGAAGGTCAAGCTACTGGTATTTTAAATGACATGCACAAGGGAGTGTGTGGTGGACACTACACTGCCAAAACCACAACTCACAAAATTCTTAGAGCAGGCTATTGGTGGCCCACCCTTTTCTTAGATGCATAAAAGTTGGTAAGAAAATGTGATTCCTGCCAAAGGTTTTCAGGAAAACTAAAGTATGAAGGTGCATTACCCCTTAGAACTGTAACTGTGAAGGCTCCATTTCAGCAGTGGGGAATTGATTTTATAGGGGAAATTTCAGAAAAATCAAGTGGAGGACATAGTTGGATTTTGGTTGCTACTGACTATTTTACCAAATGGATTGAAGCCATTCTAACTAAGAAAGCTACAAGTAGGGTGGTGATGGATTTCATTCTGGAACACATTATTATCAGATTTGGAGTGCCAGTCAAAGTGGTCACGGACAATGCCATGTGTTTTAGATCAGGTGAGTTTGTTGATTTTTGCAACAACTATGGGATTAATTTATCATATGCATCACCATATCATCCACATGGAAACGGTCAGGTAGAGTCAAGTAATAAGAGCCTTATGAAAATCATCAAAAGGATGGTAGACAAGAACAAAAGGGCTTGGGATTCAAAGTTAAAAATGGCATTATGGGCTGACAGAGTAATAGTGAAGAAAGCAATTGGAAGGTCTCCTTTTGAGCTAGTATATGGTGTAATAGCTAGGTTACCTGTGAATAATCTCTTGCCAGTTTATAGATTCATACAAGAAAATGATAAAGAGATTGAAGATTCAATGAATGAAAGGATAAATCAATTGGTTGCCCTGGATGAAATTAGAAGAGAAGCATAGAAGACAAATATCAAGAAACAACAGAAGGTAAAATATTTGTTTGATAAAAGGGCTATAGAAAGGAAGTTCCAGATGAATGACTTAGTCCTGGTTTGGAGTGCAAAAGGTTAGGATAAGGGCAAGCATGGTAAATTTGAGCCCTTATGGATGGGCCCATATCAAATCAGTAATACTCATGGAGAAGATTCCTACTTTCTCCAGGCCCTAAATGGTGAACTACTGGAATTGCCTGTGCACGGTCAGTTCCTAAAGCCCTACTTTTCATAAATGAATATCCTGTGTGCACATTGTAGATTAGGTGTAAATAGTCTGTATATGCCTTGTATAGTCACTGGTGTTTTGTGTTTTGTGTTTTGCTTGGTCTATCCCGGAGTGGTTTGGTTCTCGCTGCAGCCTTGCACCTACACATCCCCAGTTGGAGCTGCCGGTGGTGCCCACCTAGGGTTAGGGTTTTGAGTTGGGTCTGCAAGCTTATACTTGTGTTCTTTCAAACCCTTGATGCCTTATATTTTATTTTCCCTCGGCCTTCTATGTTGTATTTTCTGTTTTGTTGTTGGTTTCCTGTAATGGGTTCCCGGTTGCTTAAGTTCTATTCTCATGCCTTAACGCTCATTGGTTGACTGGCCCTTACACATTGCTTTACCGCTTTATCCCGTCGCGTTTAAGAAAAAATGCTAAGTTTAAAATCACTCTATGTAGCAGTGAAATTTGTCGAATGTATGTGTCTTTGTATGTACAAGTCCAAATGTACATTGGCAGGCCAAAAATGTCAATCGACTTTCAAAAAGTGAAAAAATGTGATTGCATGCATTTTAAATGCATATCGGGTTTGTATATGCAATGACGAATCTTTCATAGATTCTGGGAATTTATTCCCTTCTTGTATGTGAGGGTTGCATTGTATATTTGTGTTGTATGTTTAGACATGCAATGGCTAGATACAAAGGGAAACATGCAAGTGAAAGATACATTGGATGCATACAAGGAAGTTGTACAAGGCAAAATGTACATTGGGTTTATACAATGCAAAATGTGCAAAGGGGCCGACATACATTCGCTTCAGTGGAAGGCATCACCGGTAAAACAATGTACATCGGCGATCCATGCAACAGTTTCCCCAATGGCCGATACACATGCAAAGGAAAGTGATACAATGGGTGGGACCCGCTGGCATACAAAGAGGTTTGTATGTGTTCGACATACAAAGCAGGATGTATATCGAAATGTGCAAGTGCGATATACATTCCCGAGATGCATTGGCCAGACCCGAAAGGGTATGCAATGTAGTTAATTCAGAGTTGGAGCCCAGATGAATGTATGTTTTTGCTTGTATGTTTGCATTTGCATATGCGATATACAAGGTGAACATACAAAGGAATATATGCAAGCCGGACCCGATGTAAAAGTCAAATTTGGCGAATTCAACCCTGACATCCATGGCTTGCATGTATATGGCATTGTATATGCCGATATACAAAAGATTAAAGGTACAAGGCCTAGATTTCAAAATATTTCCAATCTGTTTTATAAAATTTGAAATCTGTTGAATGTATATTGCATTTGTATCTACAATATACAAAGGAGATATGCAAAGAGAGATGTACAAGGCAGGACCCGATTGCAATTTCAATTTGTTCTATAACAATTTGGGGTCCGCACTTTGTATGTAGACAGTTGTTTGTATGTGTATGTTCTTTTGCATATACAAAGGGGTGAAAAGAGGCAAAATGCATGTTGCCATGGCAGAAAAGTCAGCGATGGAAACACAGGGTGCCTACGTGGCATGTTCTTATTGGTTGATGACTTTTCAAATGTTTTGAGGGCACTGATCTCAGTGAAGGGAGGAGAATTGATGATCATCTTTTAAACTCTCAGCATCGAAGGTTTTCTTTGTATCTGCGGGAGTTTTCAGGCAGGAAAACTTCAGAAGTACATAGTTAGCTATGTTTCCAGAGGTCGCGGTAGGTTTGGTCATTAATGGTGAAATCACAGTGGTATGGGTCGATCATTGACAACAACATACTAGATTTATGAGGAAAATCCCCAAACAGTGGCACAAGGCTCAAGTCCAACTACTCCTCGCCTCTCCTTCTGCCTGCTGCATTGATGGTTTGGGTGCCATTTTTGTGGTGCACTGTATCTAGCAGATTTTTGAATTTTACCCTGTAATTAATTGCTGAGGGCACAACTTTGCTATAAAAGGCAGACTGTGTTACTCATTTGTGGTTGTTGAAAACTAGACAAATTTTGGTTCTGTAATAAGATACAACTTCATTGGTAGCTCTGTTTTGTGCCTTGTGAGTTTATGAGTTGTATGTCGAATGTATTATGCATAGAATTCATCAGTTTCATGTTGATTTAAATGAGTAATGCTTCATTGCATGTGTTTTGTTATTTGTCTCCAAGTTGAATGTGTTCTTCTTCTGAATCTAAATAGCTAAGGGGTGTTTGAGATTCTAGGACATGGTTTTGCTATGTTGAATGCTTGATCTTTTACTTCTGCTCAATGAGTAGATTAAATATTTTAGGTTAAGTGTTGGGAAGAATATATTGCAGTGAGGATGTTTGTAAGTAGAAATAACTGAATACTTAGTCTTGGGCAGTGTCTGTAAGGTAGACATTGCAAAAAACTCCCTTGAAATTTGATTATTGTTTTAAGTCTATGGTAAACATTCACATATATATATCTATTGACTCCGAGCCCTGAATAGGCACCAGTCTGGTCTTGTATTGAGGTTACACCCAAGGTCCCAGTCTTGCACCCAGATACAAAAACAAACTCAAACTTCAAATACAAACCTTTAGGACATTAGAAGTAGTTTTAGGACCGAAATCCTCTGTCTCACAACTGAACATAGGCCCAAAGCTAGCCCCTTTGCACTTATCTCACAGTTTTGGTCTACATAAGAGAGGATTTATCTGCTTTGTGTCAACATCCCAGCTAGTTCATAGATGCATTTCATAGATGTTGAATAGGGAATACCCCCTTGGTTCTGCAGAGCCTATAGAAGAAGAGGAGATATTTATAGAGTCTATCTCCTGTACTATTGGCCCCTGGCCAAAAAATCCTATTGATCAATGATGGCTACTTTGTAGGGATAACTGGGAAACATCCAGTCTAGGAATAAACACTAACAGGGTGTGTGAAAGCAAAATCATACAATGAACCACAAACCTTAATATGAGATAGGGCTATGAAACACAAATAAGAATGGGAAAATCCCTTAAGAAAATGTTAAAATAAGATATGGAATTTAGAAAATTAGATTTAAAATCTCCTGATTTAGAAGCAAAGCCCTAGGGGTGTAGGATAGGCCAAGTTCACCAAATATGTAAAGAAATAAATGGATTCCTTTACTAAAATTAGGTTTTATGAATATGAAAATCAATTTTAACCTAATTTAGAGTTGTGACAAATCATGAAATATGGGAAATCCTAAAATAAACAGAACTTCAAAGTCATTAGATAATTGTCAACTATTTCAATCATAAATTTTCAACCATAGCTCAGAATCACTTCTTATATGTGGATTAGTGTTAGGAACCCATGTTTAACCCTTCTCTTTACTTTGTTAGTATATTACATTTGGACGCATATGCTTTGTAAGTCATCCTGTGAGCATATTGTATTATCCCACATTCATGGGAAGTAATAGTTGTTTAGATTAGACTTAGTATATAAGTACGTGTTGAGGCCAATGAAGGCATCCACGAATTTATTGTATTGAGCTTGCTCAAAGGAGGTTGCCCCCTCGAAGTGGCCTGTGATCAATAAATTGCTTCCATGTTTCTACTATTTATATATTTCTGTTATTTCATGCATTTTTCATTATATTGTTGCAAGAGTTTCCTCTCAATTAGGAGGACATTGAAATTTTCATCTAACTAGTTTGCCCTAAAAAATTAATGGCTCTATTTTAAACTTCATAGGTTCTATTCCAAGGGTCATAGATTTGATCTTCCATGTGGATTTGATTTGAAATTAGTGATATAGGGGCATCACTCTCCATCTTAATTTTGGGTTTGATATTTTGTTTGGTTTTAGGTTTTCTGTTGTGTTTTAGTGGTTTGAGTGTGTTGGTGTATCTTCCTATCACTTTGCTATCTATCTTCCTAGTGCATATGGGTCAGGAGCATTGTAAGTTATGGAAATTGATTGTTGAATCGAATTCAGTTATAAACCCTATGTGGTGTCGACACGAATGATTGATCGAATGCTTTAGAAAAGAATTTTGGTTATAGTAATAACGGTTATGAATTGGGAAACCATTCCTCTGAGAGTTATGCAGCATGGCAGCTGAATATGGAGAGTTTGAAATTAGTAAGAAATGGCTATGAAGGAAGTTATAATAGAGAAACTGTCAAAGAATAAGGTAGGTTCTTGTCGTCACGTGAGAAGAAGAATAAATAGTAGTTGTTCATCAATGATCACTGAGTGATTAGTTTAAGAGTCCAGTTGTGCGATAGGTACTCATTGAAGGGAATCTTTTAGTTGGAAAACTATTTCATAACTGACGGTAAGAGGAATCGGCAAGGGGCAGTGATCAGTTATAAGACAGATGGAAGGAACAAAGGGAAGATATAGACATAGATAGAGTTAAAGATTTTTGCTAGTGGTTTTACGACAGCCAGTGCACGATAGCAAAGGATCTAAACATGCAGTGGTCGGTGGATGAAGATATTTCGATAGTAGATGGAGTGGAGACCGTTAGTTACAAAAAAGAATAGATACAGGATGAATACAGAGAGGTGACAGTGATAGTAAATAGAAGAGAGAGAAAGGAATGGCCGACAATTGAAAGGGGAATAAGGAGAGGCCGATTGAATAGAAAAGGAATCAGAGGCCGCAAGGAATTAAGAAGTCAAGGAAGTGAAATAAATAGACCACAAGTCCAGAATGGAGCCCAATTGTGGAAGAAGATAGGAGGACGGGAGGATGGGATGAAAAGAGGGGAATCAATTTTGGTTTTCTATAGATAGAAATTAGGTTGATTAATGTTGGCCCATATTTAGATGTAAGTGTTGCAAGTATGTTCCTAATCGGTTTTTTCATAAATGTCAACATATTCTTGTTGTCATTGGTGTCAACTGTATCTCATTCTATTACTTATTTAGAAGACTTGTATGCTGAGGATATTGAGAAAATTAGCCTCTCCGGAAGAAATAAGTGAGTTACAAAGAAGTGCAGTATAGACAGTGAGTTGTATGCTGAAGAACAGTCTGGTAAACTACTCCGTATTTATTCCTACTTGAAGATAGTGGTCTGTGGATTGGAAGTAAGTTAGAGGTATGTCTAAGGATGCTATATTTTGGGTCTGAGCCATCCACATGAAGATCTGAGTGAGTAGTGTTCACCAGAGTGAAGCCTGCTTTTTCTATAAGTTTAGTTGAGACAGGAAGACAGTATTTGGCTCCACATTCCTCCGCAATAAAGTATTTGGCTCTGTGGTTCTAGAGGGAAGTTTGGGATGATGATAAGTGCCTATAGTTGCAATGGTTCATGGTTTGGTGGTCCACAAGCTATCTTTCTTTTATGACAGTCGAAGACAGTAAACTTTATGTGTTCCGATGAGAAGATTCCTATGGATAAAGTGGTTAAGGTTTGTGCAGTTGCTCCTGATGATTATAATGTGCTTGTGGATGTCTCCTAATCATGTTCCTATCTAGACTTTGGTCCATGTTAAGAAATTGAGTTGGTGTGTGAAGATTGTTCCCAGATAATGTAGTGTGTAACCAATCTTGGCTGACCTGGTTGATCCCAGTGATTGCAGAGATCTCTAGAAGATTGTGTTTGAGCCCTAGCTAAGGCATGTTGTGATCTATATTTCATTCCCTTTGCATAATGTTGCAATAGGTCAGGACCTATTTTGTAAATGTTTGTAATACCAACCTTGGATGTTGTTCCAATGGTTGATGATTGTGATGCCAACCTTGATGATCATTCCAAGGTTGATATAGTGTATAAATACCTATAGTTGATTTGTAGAAAAAGTGTCCTTGAGTGGAAATGATAAGATATTAAGAAAGGTCTAAAGGCAGAGCAAAGAAGAGGTAGAGGAAAGAAGAGGAAGAGCAGAGCAGAGGAACAATAGAGCTAAGGAATTGTTTGTTCACAATAAAGAAAGGTGTTGATCATGATAGTAAATTTGGTAGTAAGCCACCAGTAGGGTTTAATAGCCCTTAGGGTTTAATAGCCCTTATTGTAATCTTGCTAGGTTTAGGGTTGAGGCAGTGAGTCTGCTAGACCTAGTTGTTCTTCATGGTTGTAAGCTAGTATGTTTAGGCTCGTGGACTGACCAAGCCTAAGCATCACTATTTCAAGATTGAAATATATATTGAGAGTTAATCCTTTGCATGGTTTTTCCCCACCTTGGGGTTTTCCACATAAATCTGGTGTCTCTTGTGTTTGATGTTGTATCTGTGGTTAAGTTTCTGATTTCATGCTCTCATTGTTAAATCATAATAATTGTGGATAAATGATGAATGTTTAAATTGTAGAAAGTGTTTAAGTTTTGTGACAATTGATTCACCCCCCCTCTCAATTGTCTGGCACATATCAACAATTAGTATCAGAGCAAGGCTCCTCTGAAGAAAGTTTAACAGCTTGAAAAAGATCTGTAATGTCTCACAAGAAGGAAGTGTTACATTTTGATGGAATGAATTATGTTCTCTAGAAGGCTCAAATGAAAAGCCATCTTCTTTCTCTTAGTGTCAAAGTTTGGAAAGCTATAGAAATAGAATACACCATACCTCAAAACGGTCTGACAACTGAAGATGAAATCAAAGAATATGAGATAGATATCAAGACAAGGGATGCTTTGCTAAGCTCATTAACCGACTCAATACTGACGAAAGTGGTGGATCTTGAAACTGCAAATAAGGTATGGGAAAACTTGAAAAATCTGTATGAAGGAGATGATTCTATAAAGGAAGCCAAGTTACAAAGTCTAAAAGTGAAATAGGAAAGCTTGAAGATGAACAATGATGAAAATATATCATCTTTTATGCAAACAGTTGATGAACTTGTTACAGGGATAAAAGACATAGGTGGAACTCTTGAAGAAAAGGAAATTGTTATGAAAATACTCAGATCTTTGCCCAAGTCCTACTATCACAAGGTGGCCACAATTGAAGAGTTCATGCAAGTAAAAATAGTTAACAGGGATTAGTTTCTTGGTAAGCTTACTACTTTTGAAATGAGGGAGTTAGATGATGCTCTGCCAAAAGTTGAGACTGCCTTCAAAGCCAGTACTCCCGAAAGTACTTCCAGATTAGAAAAGTATAAGCTAGAATCTGATGATGAGTTAGATAAAGCTGAAGCCAACTTTGTGGATAGACTACAAAGAGGATCTGGTAAGTTTAAAGGCAAACTTCCTTTCAAATATTTTTCCTATGGTAAAGTAGGTCATTTTGCTTCCAGATGTCTTGAAATAATTGAAAGAAATAGAAGAAGATATGAGAACGGGTCTAAGACCCAAAAGAAGTGTTATTATGTTGAAGATTTTGATGATGATGAAGGAGTATCAGATAATGGTGAACCAAATAATGCTAGTCCCTCTGTAAGTGAATTCATGTTCATTGCTATTAAGGAAGATCTTATATCTACTAATTCTTCTAGCTGTATGAAGGAAGAAAAACTAGTGGAAAGTGCTTTGACTACTCAGGTTATTAAGGACAAGGATGAATGCGTTATTGATAGTGGTTGCTCTCACCACATGACTAGTGACAAAAATAAGTTTGTATGTTTGGAAAGATATGATAGTGGACTGGTTAGGTTTGGTGATGATACAACTGGTAGGATTTGTGGGAAAGGATCTATTTCTTTTGATGGCAAGCATAATACTAAAGATGTCTTGTATGTGAAAGGACTAAATCACAATCTTCTAAGTGTGGGTCAGATGTGTGACAAGGGCTATGACTTAAGATTCAAGGAAAATAGATGCAAGATTAGGGAAAGCTCTGGAATAGTCATTGCAACTCGTAAGAAGACCAGAGGTAATATCTATCACTTGAAAGGAATCAAGAACTATTGCTTGTTGACTCAGATTGATGAGAGTTGGTTATGGCATAGAAGGTTGTGTCACATAAATTTTGATAATATTATGAAGATAAGTACTACACAAATTGTTAGAGATTTGCCTAAGCTTGTGAAGCCTGCTAATCTGGTTTGCAAGGAGTGTCAATTTGGGAAACAGACAAGAACAATTTTTAAAAGCAAGGACTAATCAGTTGGAGGACTACTTGAGCTAGTGCATACAAATTTATGTGGACCTACCAGAGTAAGAAGTTTGCAAGGAGATATGTATTTCATGCTACTCATTGATGATTATTATAGAATGACTTGGGTCACCTTTTTGAAAGAGAAAGTTGAAGCTCTAGATAAATTCAAGGCATTTAAGGAAATGGTTGAAAATGAGATGGAGTTAAAAATCAAATGCTTGAGGTTTGATAGAGCAGGAGAGTTCACATCAAATGAATTCAATTTCTGTTGTGAAGAGCATGGAATAAAGAGATAGCTATCTGTGTCCAGAACTCCACAACAAAATGGAGTTGTTGAAAGGAAAAATAGAACAGTTAAAGAAGCTGCTAGAACCATGATGAAGGAAGCTCATTTTCTGAAGGCATATCAGAGAGAGGCAATTCACACTGCAGTATATATCCTAAACAGAGTTCAAGTAAGAGGTATCAATTTAAAAACTCCATATGAATTGTGGCAAGGTAGAGTTCCTACTATGAAATATTTCAAAGTTTTTGGTAGCAGATGTTATATCAAAAGAGAAGAAGATTTAGGCAAGTTTGATGTTAGATGTGATGAAGGAATCTTCTTTGGCTATTCTACCAAGAGTAAGGCCTACCAGTGCTATAATAAGAGGCTGAATAAGATCATTGAAAGTGTAAATGTTAAAATTGATGAATGTAAGGAAAGGTCTTCAGAATCAAGTGGATATGAGTTAGATGATCCAGATGTTTTAGAAGTGGTGCAACATGAAGACAACATAGATGAAGAAGAACAAGCTCCGGTAAGTACTACCAAAACTCCAAGATATGTAAGAATCAGTCATTCTGAAAATCAAATCATTGGAGATAAGAACAAAGGGATCTTAACTAGAAGAAAAGATGTAGAGGAACAAGTAAATTTCTATCTAATTTCTAAGATTGAACCTAAAATTGTGGATGAGGCTTGCAAAGATGAGAATTGGATAAAGGCTATGGAAGAAGAATTGATGCAGATAGAGAAGAATCAGACTTGGGATCTTGTTCCTAGACTAGCAGAAAAGAATGTAATTGGTACAAAGTGGGTCTTCATAACAAAATGAATGAGAATGGTGAAGTGGTAACAAACAAAGCAAAGTTGGTATGCAAAGGATACGCTCAGGTTGAAGGAATAGACTTGGAAGAAACTTTTGCTCCAATAGCAAGGATTGAAGCAATAAGGATGTTTCTGGCTTTTGCAGCATACAAAGATTTCAAAGTTTATCTAATGGATGTGAATTCTGCCTTCTTAAATAGAGAGTTGGAAGAGGAAGTCTATATTGAACAACCAGAAGGATTTTAATAATCAGAATAGGGGGACATGGTATGCAGATTGAATAAAGCATTGTATGGATTACAACAAGCTCCCAGGGCATGGTATGCATGGTTGGATAGGTACCTGATATAGATAGGGTTCAATAAAGGTACTACAGATAGTAACCTATACTTCAAGATCAATGATGAACAACCCCTAATTGTTGCGGTCTTTGTTGATGATATTATTTTTGGAGGTAATGAAGGTATGTGTTTAGTTTTTGCTGGAGAAATGCAAAGTGAATTTGAGATGTCTATGTTTGGAGAGATGAACTTTTTAGGTTTGCAAATTAGTCAATCAAATAAGGGTATCTTCATTTCTCAGTCTAAGTATGTGAAGAGTTATTAAAGAAATTTGGGATGGAATACTCTAAACTAGTATGCGCACCTATGATAACTGATTGTAAGTTGAGAAAAGATGATAACTCACCCATAGCAGATCAAAAAAAGTATAGATCTATGATTGGAGGATTACTTTATTTGACTCAAACCAGACCTGACATAATGCATGCAGTATGTCTTGTGGCAAGATTTTAGGCAAAACCCAAGGAATCACATGTGATGGTAGTCAAAAGAATTATGAGATATTTAAATGGCACGATAGATTATGGTTTGTGGTACCCTAAGGACCATGACTTTACTCTCAATGCATATACTGATGTAGATTGGGCCGAAGATGTGGATGACAGAAAAAGTACAAGTGGAGGTGCATTCTTCTTGGGAAAAAGACTAGTATCTTGGTTGCACAAGAAACAGGATTAAATATCCCTATCTACTGCAGAGGCAGAATACATTGCAGCAACATGCAATTGCACTCAAGTGTTATGGATGAAGCAGACTTTGAAGGACATCAAAGTTGTGTATGAAGATCCCATTGCAATCTTTTGTGATAACACAAGTGCCATTAACATATCAAAAAATCTAGTGATGCATTCGAGGACAAAGCACATATCCATCAGATATCATTTCTTGAGAGAAAAAGTGGCAGAAAATGAAGTCTATTTGGAGTATGTTTCTACCAAGGATTAGATTGTAGATATTTTTACCAAGCCTTTGCCTAAGGATACTTTTGAGTATCTCAGAGAAAAGTTAGGGGTCATCACCCATCCTACTCTAAACTAAGATGCATAGTAGTGCATCAGTCCGGAGGTGCTCAGAGGTTTAGATTGATGATTTTTGGGGCTACTTCAAAGGGGGAGTAGTCAGAGAGTTTAGAAGAGAGATTTGATAAGAGCAGATGAGTGCAAGTATGTGCCCTTTGTCATTGATGTCAAAGGAGGAGAGAAGTCATGTGAAAAAGACTTAGAATGTAGATGTGTAAGAGAAAGGGGGAGAATTTTGGAGAAAGAAAGAGTGCAGGTGTGTAAAAAGAAAGGGGGAGAATCTTATCTTTATGGTTTTTGTAGTTTTTCACATCATATGTTGCCATCAATGACAAAGGGGGAGATTGTTGCAAGTATGTGCCTAATCGGTGTTGTCATTGATATCAACATATTCTTGTTTTCATTGGTGTCAATTGTATCTTATTCTATTACTTGTTTAGAAGACTTGTATGTTGAGGATATTGAGAAAATTAGCATCTCTAGAAGAAACAAGTGAGTTACAAAGAAGTGCAGTACAAATAGTGAGTTGTATGCTGAAGAACCATTCAGTAAACTGCTCCGCATTTATTCCTACTTAAAGATAGTGGTCTACAGATTGGAATTAAAATAGAGGTATATCTAAGGATGCTACATTTTGGGTCTGATCCATCCACATAAAGATTTGAGTGAGTTGTGTTCACCATAGTGAAGCCTACATTTTTCTGTAAATTCAGTTGAGACAGGAAGATAGTATTTGGCTCTACAGTTCTAGAGGGAAGTCTGGGATGATGATAAGTGCCTATAGTTGCAATGGTTTTTGGTTTGATGGTCTACAAGCTATCTTTCTTTTATGACAGTCAAAGACAGTAAAGTTTATGTGTTCCAGTGAGAGGATTCCTATAGATAAAGTGGTTAAGGTTTGCACGGTTTCTCTTAATGATTATAACATGCTTTTGGATGTCTCCTAATCATGTTCCTATTTGGAATTTGGTCTGCATTAAGAAATTGAGTTGGTGTGTGAAGATTGTTCCCAAATAATGTAGCGTGTAACCAGTCTTGGCCAACCTGGTTGATCCCAGTGATTGCAGAGATCTCTAGAAGATTGTGGAAGCATTTTGTGGCATGGAAGATCATGTTTGAGTCCCAGCTAAGGGATGGCATGATCCACATTTCATTCCCTTTACATAATGTTACAATAGGTTGGGACCTATTTTGTAAATGTTTGTAATACCAACCTTAGAGGTTGTTCCAATGGTTGATGATTGTGATGCTGACCCTAATGATCATTGCAATGTTGATGTAGTGTATAAATACCTATAGTTGAGTCATGGAAAATGTGTCCTTAAGTGGAAATGATAAGATATTAAGAAAGGTCCAAACATAGAGCAGAGAAGAGGCAGAGGAAAGAAGAGGAAGAGCAGAGCAGAGGAAGAGCAAAGCTAAGGAATTGTTTGTTCACAATATAGAAAGGTGTTGATCATGGCAGTGAATTTGGAAATAGGCCACCAGTAGGGTTTAACAACCCTTATTGTAATCTTGTTAGGTTTAGGGTTAAGGCAGTCAGTCTGCTAGACCTAGTTGTTCTTCATGGCTATAAGCAAGTATGTTTAGGCCCATGGAATGACCAAGCCTGAGCATTACTATTTCAAGATTGCAATATACATTGAGATTTAATCCTCTCCGTGGTTTTTCCCCACCTTGGGGTTTTCCAAGTAAATCTGGTGTCTCTTCTGTTTGATGTTGTATCTATGGTTAAGTTTCTGATTTAATGCTCTTATTGTTAAATCATAATAATTGTAGATAAATGATGAAAGTGTAAATTGTAGAAAGTGTTTAAGTTTTGTGACAACTGATTCACCCCCCTCTCAGTTGTCTGACGCATATCAATAGTAAGGTCATGTCTAGATAATTGAATAGAACAATGTGATGTTGTGTTTTTATTCTCTAATTGTGATTTATACATTAATATGAATCTGAATATTTCTATTCCAGTCATCGGTATTGAGTGTCAAGATTGTGGGGAATACATCTTAGCTCATGTCATCATGTTGGAATCTCTGAAGATGTTTGTGTTGCAAGTATGGGCCTAACTAGTGTTGTCATTGATGTCAACATACTCCTATTGCATTGATGTCAAGGATTGGATGAGTTGTGTGCTGAGGATATTGAGAAAATTAGTCCTATCAGAAACAAAGAAGAATAATGAAGACAATGAAGCTCTATGAAGTGAAGATCCCAGCTAGATGAAGATCAGAGAATGCGTATCAAAGGGTTTGTAGATATGTGCCTAAAGATGATCTAGTCAAGATTTGAGAGGTCCGCATGAAGATTTGGAGAAGTTATGGCCATATGAGTAAAACTGGTTCTGGGAGTTCTTCAGAGATGACAGAGTGACACAAATAGGTCTGGTGAGATCTAGAAATCTAATATCTTGTTCTATGGATTTGGTGGAATGTTTAGGAAGCCAATGTGAATGGACAACTCAATTGGTTCATGGTCTGGAGGTCCACAAGCATTTATTCTAATGTGGTAGTGATGACAAACTATGTTCTTGAGGTTCCGGATGAAGATGAGAATGATTTCAGTAAGAAGAAGTGGTGTAGATGTTCTTGGAGATTCAGGCAAGCTTGTGGGGGTCTCTAGATTGTGTCCAGTTCGTGTTGGCAATCTGCATTAAAGATTGAGCTCATAATTGAATATTTACTCTTGGGTGATGGTGTTCTTCCTAATCATGGTTGACCGAATGTTTTACACATCTTACGGATGATCTTGAAGATGTTATGTGAATCATGGTGTGTTCCTCAAAGAAGATTGAAGTCCCAGATATGTGTGGCCGACAGTGTGGTGATATGCATGAAGTCTTTGTAACAAATCAAGTTGTATTTTTTTAACTGCTCTATAATAAAATAAAGTATGTATTGTGCCGACTTTGATGATTATCCCAAAGTCAATGTCTTGTATAAATAAGATTTGTGAAGTCATTTCAAATTATCTTGGTCAAGATGAGAGAGTGGTAGAGGAGAAGAGAGAAAAGCAGAGTAGAAGTGTTGAGCTTAAATGGATCTGTCTCAAGCATGGTGAAGATGCTAATCTCTAGTTCAAGTATGTAATATTTATATTATTCTGTAGACAGTGTGTCTCTTGTAGGCAGTGGGCCTCTTATGAGAAGTGCGCTTGGGCAGTGAGCCTTAATTGGCAAGTGCCATTTTGTTCTTCTTATTCTTTTAACAGAGAATACAATTTTGGGTTAGTCACCCCGTGGTTTTTCCCTTAACCGGGTTTTCCATGTTAAAATCTTGGTGTCATATGTGTTAATGTGTTTTTGCTCTTGAGATATTGCATTGTGCTTCCATGGTTAAAACATTATTATGCTGTAGAAATATAAGAAGGATTTAAGTGTTTACAGAAAAGAAAGTTTTGGTGACAATTGATTCACCCCCCTCTCAATTGTTTGTCCTAAAACCAACAATTGGTATCAGAGCTAAGTTCCTCTAAAAGAGCTTAATCGCTTGAGGAGATCCAGGATGTCTTCCTACAAGAAGGATAGTCTGAGGTTTGATGGAACTAATTACACTCTTTTGAAAAGCCGCATGGAATGTCACTTGCAATGTATGGGAATGCAATATTGGACCATGACTACAAAGAAGTATGTTCCACCAAAGAATGGTCCAACAACTGTAGATGAAATCAGAGATGCTAAAGATAATCTCTAAGTTAAAGAAGCCTTACTAAGTGCCTTATCTGATTAAGAGCTGACAAATGTTATGGATTTAAAAACTGCATATGAGATTTGGTCAAAGTTGGAACTTCTGCATGAAGGAGACAAATATGTTAAATGTGCCAAGCTACAGAGTCTGAAAGGAAAATTCAAAAAACCTGAAGATGAGAATATCACTACATTTATGCCAAAAGTAAATGAGCTTGTTTGTGGCATTAGGTGTGCTCGTGGAACCTTGATGAAGATAAGATTGTTACCAAAGTTCTCAGATCCCTACCTCCTGCTTACAAACACAAGGTTGTTTCTATTGAAGAATTCAGATCTTTATCAAATATCACAAGAGATCAATTGGTTGGAAAATTAGCTGCATTTGAATTGGTTGAGTTTGGAGATACACCCCCCAAGACCAAATCTGCATTAAAAGCTAGTGCCTCTGTAAAAGACAAACAAAGGTATGATCCAGGAGAGAACTCCTCAAAGAAACTATCATGGTATGAAAAAGAAAGAAAAGATCTAGAAGAAGATGAGGTAGAAGTTGCTCAACTTGAAGCCCTTATTGCAAAAAGATTACCAAGAGGATCTGGTAAGTATGAAGGAAAATTGCCCTTCAAATGTTTCAACTGCAACAAGATTGGTCATTTTGCTTCAAGGTGTCCGAAAAGATTTTTAAGGGCTAATCGAAATAGATAAAAATTTCAAAAGAAATGTTACTAAGTTCAAGAAGATGATGATGATGAAGGAGTAACAGATGATGAATCAGAGACAAGAAACAAATCCAGAAGTGACTGGGTGTTTATTGCCATCAAGGAAGAAGATCCAATGCCCATTGAATCTGTCAATCATAAAATGGTAGAAAGAGCTCTGGCTGCCCAAGTTGAAGAAAAGGATGAATGGGTCATTGACACTGGATGCTCCCACCATATGACTGGTGACAAAAATAAGTTCATAGATTTGGAAAGATATGAAGGAGTTGTAAAATTTGGTGATAATTCTACTGGTAGAATAAGAGGTAGAGGAACTTTTTCTTTTGATGGAAAGAACAAAGCCAATGATGTATTGTATGTTGAAGGTCTGAAGCACAATCTTCTCAGTGTTGGGTAGTTGGTGGACAAAGGCTATGATCTCCAATTCAAAAATGGAAAATGTAAGATCTTTGAAAGTTCTGGAACAGAGATTGCATCTGATACTGAAACAAAAGGTAACATCTTCCACTTGGTTAGTACTGGCAAAAGTTGTTTATTTGTTTAAATTGATCAGAATTGGTTGTGGCATAGGAGAATGTGTCATGTAAATTTTGATAATATCATCAAGATAAGAAACACTCAGGCTGTAAGAGATCTTCCAAGATTGGTGAAACCTACTAACAGTTTGTGCAAAGAATGTCAGTTGGGTTAGTAGAGCAGAGTCACATTCAAAAGTAAGGAAAAATCTTCTACCAAATTGTTGGACTTAGTACATACTAACCTATGTGGACCGGCAAGAATCAGGAGTTTGCAAGGTGATAGATATTTTATGTTACTAATTAAAGACCATTCCCGAATGATGTGGGAGACTTTCTTGAAAGAGAAATATGAGGCTCTTGAGAAATTCAAAATATTCAAGGCTATGGTAGAGAATGAAACTAGGTTAAACATAAAATGTCTTAGGTCTGATAGAGGTGGGGAATTCACATCCCAAGAGTTTATAGAATTATGTGAGAAACATGGGATAAAAAGATAGTTATCTTCTCCAAGGACTCCACAGCAGAATGGAGTAGTGGAGAGAAAGAACCGGACCATCCAGGAAGCATCTAGAACCATGATGATGGAAGAAAATGTCCCTCAGATCTACTGGAGAGAAGATGTAAGCACTGCTGTCTATACTCTTAATCGAGTACAAATTAGAAGCAATACTGCTAAGACCCCTTATGAACTCTGGTTTAGCATCACTCCCACTGTAAAGTATTTCAGAGTCTTTGGTAGTAAATGTTACATTAAAAGAGATGAAGACCTTGGCAAATTTGATGCTAGAAGTGATGAAGGAATATTCTTGGGTTATTCTACTTAAAGCAAAGCATACTGGTGTTATAACAAGAGATTGAGAAAGATTGTAGAAAGTACAAATGTGAAGGTTGATGAAGGCATTGAAAAACTCTCAAGGTTTTATGAATATGAAGAAGATGATCAGAATGATGTTTTGGTCCAAGAAGTTTAAGCCCCTTCTGAAATTCAAATCTAGACTGATTTAGAGAATCCTAAAATAGAGGAAGAAGAGATAAGTTTGAATGAACCTATCTAAGATATAGTAGTGAAAGAAATTCCCAAAACTCCCAGGTATGTAAGACTAAATCATTCTGAAGACCAGATCATAGGTGATTGAAGCAAAGGTGTTCAAACAAGAAGAAAGATTGATAAAGACTCAGAAAAGCACTATCTAATTTCAAAGATTGAACCAAAAATAGTAAGTAAAGATTGCAATGATGAAAGTTGGGCTAAAGCAATGGAGGAAGAGTTGATGTAGATTGAGAAAAATTACACTTGGGATCTTGTTCCCAGACCTAAAGATAAAAATGTGATTGAGACTAAGTTGGTCTTCTAGAATAAACTGAATGAAGATGGTGAAGTAGTCAGAAACAAAGCCAGATTGGTCTATAAGGGTTATTCTAAAGTAGAAGGAGTTGACTTTGAAGAAACTTTTGCTCTGATGGCAAGAATTGAAGCAGTCAGATTATTTCTTGCTTTTGCTACCTTCAAGGATTTAAAAGTATATCAGATGGATGTCAAGTCTACCTTCCTAAATGGTGACTTGAAAGAAGTATACATTGAGCAACCAGATGTATTTCAATTGTCTGATCATGGTGATATGGTCTGCAAGTTGAAGAAAGCACTATATGGAATCAAACAAGCCTAAAGGGCCTGGTATGAAAGATTGGATAAACATCTTTTGAAGATTGGTTTCAACAAAGGTACTGCTAATAGTAACTTGTACTTCAAGATTGATCATGAAAATATCTTGATTATTGAAGTATTTGTTGATGATATCATTTTTGGAGGAAGAGATAGTATGTGCAAGACTTTTGCAATTCAAATGAAAAGTGAATTTGAGATGTCTATGTTTGGGGAAATAAAATTCTTCTTGGGTCTGCAAATCACTCAAACAAAAAAAGGAATATTCATATCACAGACCAAATATGTGAAAGAATTGTTGAAGAAATTTGGGATGGAAGATTCAAAACCAATGAATACTTCCATGGCAATTGGATGTAAACTAAGCAAAGATGATGAATCTCCTAAGGCTGATAAAAAAAATACAGGTCAATGATTGGAGGACTACTGTATCTTACTCAAACTAGACCTGACATTATGAATGTTGTTGGTCTTGTTGCTAGATTCCAAGTTGATCCCAGAGAATCTTGTGTCATGGCAATCAAGAGAATTCTCAGATATCTAAAGGGAACAACTGAGTATGGTTTATGGTATCCTAGGTATCATGGTTTCTCTCTTGATGCATATATAGATGCAGATTGGGCAGGAGATGTGGATGACTAGAAGAGTACCAGTGGTGGTGCAATTGTTTTGGGGAAAAGATTGGTTTCTTGGCTGAGCAAGAAACAAGAGGCAATATCTCTGTCCACTACAGAAGCAGAATATATTGCAGCAATAGGTAGTTTCACTCAAGTATAGTGGATAAAGCAAATTCTAAGAAACATCAGAGTGGAGTATGAGGAACCTATTACAATCTTCTATGATAAATCAAGTGCAATAAATATATCAAAAAATCCAGTGTTGCATTCAAAGACAACATATATCCATCAAGTTTCACTTTTTGAGAGAGCAGGTGAACATGAATGAAGTCAGATTGGAGTTTGTGCCCTCAAAGGATCAGATTGCAGACATTTTTACTAAACCTCTACCTAAGGACTCTTTTGAGTATCTCAGGGAGAAGTTAGGGGTTATTACCCCTCCGGTTCTAAATTAAGGTGCACTGATGTGCATCAGTTTGGTGGATCCCATAGTCATATCTTGTGGTCCAGATTGATGACAGGAAACTGCTACTCATGGGGCGCAATCTGTATGATTCTGATTGATGCAAGTATGTGCCCTTTGTCATTGCTGTCAAAGGGGGGAGAAGACATGTGAAAACAAAACTGGTTGTTGATTAAAGGGGGAGTAGTAAAGAAAGAGAAAACATATGAATGATTGCTATTGATAGGGGGAGCTATGTCAATTAGTGAGGAGAAGTTCTTGTCTTGATGATTAAAATAGTTTTTCACATCATATGTTGCCATCAATGTCAAAGGGGGAGATTGTTGCAAGTATGGGCCTAACCAGTGTTGTCATTGATGTCAACATACTCCTGTTGCATTGATGTTAAGGATTGGATGAGCTGTGTGCTGAGGATATTGAGATAATTAGTCCTATCAGAAATAGAGAAGAACAGTGAAGACATTGAAGCTCTATGAAGTGAAGATCCCAGCTAGATGAAGATCAGAGAATGCATATCAAAAGGTTTGTAGATATGTGTCTAAAGATGATCCAGTCAAGATTTGAGAGGTCCACATCAAGATTTGGAGAAGTTATGGCCATATGAGTAAAACTAGTTCTGGCAGCTGTTCAGAGGTGACAGAGTGGCACAAATAGGTCTGGTGAGATCAGGATATGTAATATCTTGTTCTGTATATTTGGTGGAATGTTTAGAAAGCCAATGTGAATTGATAACTCAATTGGTTCATGGTCTGGAGGTCCGCAAGCATTTATTCTAATGTGAAAGTGATGACAAACTGTGTTCTCGAGGTTCTGGATGAAGATGTGAATGATTTCAGTAAGCAGAAGTGGTGTGGATGTTCTTGGTGATTCATACAATCTTGTGTGGGTCTCTAGATTGTGTCTAGTTCATGTTGGCGGTCCACATTGAAGATTGAGCTCGTAATTAAATATTTACTCTCAGGTGATGGTGTTCTTCCTAATCATGGCTGACCAGATGTTTAACACATCTTGCGGATGATCTTGAAGATGTTCAGAAAAGCATGGCATGTTCCTCAAAGAAGATTGAAGTCCCAAATATGTGTGACTGACAGTGTGGTGATACGCATGAAGTCTTTGTAACAAATCAAGTTGTATTTTTGTAACTGTTCTATAATAAAATAAAGTATGTATTGTGCCAACTTTGGTGATTATCCCAAAGTCGATGTCTTGTATAAATAAGATTTGTGAAGTCATTTCAAAGTATCTTGGTCAAGATGAGAGAGTGGTAGATAGGAGAAGAGTGAAAAGTAGAGCAGAAGTGTTGAGCTTAAATGGAACTGTCTCAAGCATGGTGAAGATGCTAATCTCTAATTCAAGTATGTAATATTTATATTATTCTGTAGATAATGTGTCTCTTGTAGGTAGTGGGCCTCTTGTGAGTAGTGTGCTCTGGTAGTGAGCCCTAAAGGGCAAGTGTCATTTTATTCTTCTTATTCTTTTAACAGAGACTACAATCTTGGGTTAGTCACCCCGTGGTTTTTCCCTTAATTGGGTTTTCCACATTAAAATCTTGGTGTCATATGTGTTAATGTGTTTTTGCTCTTGAGATATTGCATTGTGCTTCCATGATTAAATCATTATTATACTGTAGAAATATAAGAAGGATTTAAGTGTTTATAGACAAGAAAGTTTTGGTGACAATTGATTCACCCCCCTCTCAATTGTTTGTCCTAAAACCAACAATTGGTATCAGAGCTAAGTTCCTCTAAAAGAGCTTAATCGCTTGAGGAGATCCATGATGTCTTCCTACAAGAAGGATAGTCCAAGGTTTGATGGACCTAATTACACTCTTTTGAAAAGCTGCATGGAATGTCACTTGTAATGTATGGGAATGCAATATTAGATCATGACTACAAAGAAGTATGCTCCTCCAAAGAATGGTCTGACAACTGTAGATGAAATCATAGATGCTGAAGATAATCTCCGAGCTAAAGAAGCCTTACTAAGTGCCTTATCTGATTCAGAGTTGACAAATGTTATGGATTTAAAAACTGCATATGAGATTTGGTCAAAGCTAGAACTTCTGCATGAAGGAGACAAATATGTTAAATGTGCCAAGTTACAGAGTCTGAAAGGAAAATTTGAAAACCTAAAGATGAATGAAGATGAGAATATCACTACATTTATGCCAAAAGTAAATGAGCTTGTTTGTGGCATTAGGTGTGTTGGTGGAACCTTGGATGAAGATGAGATTGTTGCCAAAGTTCTCAAATCCCTACCTCCTTACAAACACAAGGTTGCTACTATTGAAGAATTTAGATCTTTATCAAATATCACAAGAGATCAATTGGTTGGAAAATCAGCTGCATTTTAATTGGCTGAGTTTGGAGATGCACCCCCCAAGACTGAATCTGCATTCAAAGCTAGTGCCTCTATAAAAGTCAAACAAAGGTATGATCTAGGAGAGAACTCATCAAAGAAACTATCATGGTATGAAAAATCAAGAAGAGATCTGGAAGAAGATGAGGCAGAAGCTACTCAACTTGATGCCGTTGTTGCAAAAAGACTACCAAGAGGATCTGGTAAGTATGAAGGAAAATTGCCCTTCAAATGTTTCAACTACAATAAGATTGGTCATTTTGCTTCAAGGTGTCTGAAAAGATTTTTAAGCACTAATCAAAATAGATAAAAATTTCAAAAGAAATGTTACTATGTTCATGAAGATGATGATGATGAAGGAGTAACAAATGATGAATTAGAGACAAGAAACAAATATGGAAGTGACTAGGTGTTTATTGCCATCAAGGAAGAAGATCCAATGCCCATTGAATCTATCAATCATAAAATGGTAGACAGAGCTCTGGCTGCCCAAGTTGAAGAAAAGGATGAATGGGTCATTGACAGTGGATGCTCCCACCATATGACTGGTGACAAAAATAAGTTCATAGATCTGGAAAGATATGAAGGAGGAGTTGTAAAATTTGGTGATAATTCTTCTAGCAGAATCAGAGTCAGAGGAACTATTTATTTTGATGGAAAGAAAAAAACCAGTGATGTACTATATGTTGAAGATCTGAAGCACAATCTTCTCAGTGTTGGGTAGTTGGTTGACAAAGGCTATGATCTCTGATTCAAAAATGGAAAATGTAAGATCTTTGAAAGTTCTGGAACAAAGATTGCATCCAGTACTCAAATAAAAGGTAACATCTTCCACTTGGTTGGTAATAGCAAAAGTTGTTTATTTATTCAAATTGATCAGAGTTGGTTGTGGCATAGGAGAATGTGTCATGTAAATTTTGATAATATCATCAAGATAAGCAATACTCAGGCTGTAAGAGATCCTCCAAGACTGGTGAAACCTACTAATAGTTTGTGCAAAGAATGTCAGTTGGGTAAGCAGAGCAGTCACATTCAAAAGTAAGGAACAATCTTCTACCAAATTGTTGGACTTAGTGCATACTGATCTATGTGGATTGGCAAGAATCAGGAGTTTGCAAGGTGATAGATATTTTATGTTACTAATTGATGACCATTCCTGGATGATGTGGGTGACTTTCCTAAAAGTGAAATCTAAGGCTCTTGAGAAATTCAAAATATTTAAGGCTATGGTAGAGAATGAAACTGGGTTAAACATAAAATGTCTTGGGTCTGATAGAGGTGGAGAATTCACATCCAGAGAGTTCATAGAATTATGTGAGAAACATGGGATAAAAAGACAATTATCTGCTCCACGGACTCCACATCAAAATGGAGTAGTGGAGAGAAAGAATTGGACCATCTAGTAAGTATCTAGAACCATGATGATGGAAGCAAATATCCCTTAGATCTACTGGAGAGAAGTTGTAAGCACTGCTATATATACTCTTAATCAAGTACAAATCATAAGCAATACTGGTAAGACCCCTTATGAACTTTGGTTTGGCATCACTCCCACTGTAAAGTATTTTAGAGTCTGGTAGTAAATGTTACATTAAAAGAGATAAAGACCTTGGCAAATTTGATGCTAGAAGTGATGAAGGAATATTCTTGGGTTATTCTACTCAAAGCAAAGCATACCGTTATTGTAACAAGAGATTGAGAAAGATTGTAGAAAGTACAAATGTGAAGGTTGATGAAGGCATTAAGAAACCCTCAAGGTTTTATGAATATGAAGAAGATGATCAGAATGATGTTTTGGTCCAAGAAGTTCAAGCCCCTTCTGAAATTCAGATCCAAACTGATCTAGAGAATCCTAAAATACAAGAAGAAGAGATATGTTTGAATGAACCTGTCCAAGAAATAGTAGTGCAAGAAATTCCCAAAACTCCCAGGTATGTAAGACTAAATACTTTTGAAGACCAGATCATAGGTGATAGAAGCAAAGGTGTTCAAACAAGAAGAAAGATTGCTCAAGACTTAGAAAAGCACTGTTTGATTTCAAAGATTGAACCAAAAATAGTAAGTGAAGCTTGCAATGATGAAAGCTGGGCTAAAGCAATGGAGGAAGAGTTGATGCAGATTGAGAAAAATCACACTTGGGATCTTCTTCCTAGACCTAAAGATAAAAATGTGATTGGGACTAAGTGGGTCTTCCAAAATAAACTGAATGAAGATGGTGACGTAGTTAGAAAAAAAGCCAGATTGGTTTGTAAGGGTTATTTTCAAGTAGAAGGGTTGACATTGAAGAAACTTTTGCTCTGGTGGAAAGAATTGAAGCTGTTAGATTATTTCTTGCTTTTCCTGCCTTCAAGGATTTCAAAGTATATCAGCTGGATGTCAAGTCTGTTTTCTTAAATGGTGACTTGGAAGAAGAAGTATACATTGAGCAACTGGATGGATTTCAATTGCCTAATCATGGTGATATGGTCTACAAGTTGAAGAAAGCACTGTATGGACTCAAACAAGCCCCAAGGGCCTAGTATGAAAAATTGGATAAACATCTTTTGAAGATTGGTTTCAACAAAGGTACTGCTGACAGTAACTTGTACTTCAAGATTGATCATGAAAATATCTTGATTGTTGAAGTATTTGTTGATGATATCATTTTTTGAGGAAGAGATAGTATGTGCAAGACTTTTGCAAATCAAATGAAAAGTGAATTTGAGATATCTATGTTTGGGGAAATAAATTTGTTCTTGGGTCTGCAAATCATTCAAACAAAGAAAGGAATCTTCATATCATAGACCAAATATGTGAAAGAATTGTTGAAGAAATTTGGGATGGAAGATTCAAAACCAATGAATACTCTCATGGAAACCGGATGTAAACTAAGCAAAGATGATGAATCTCCTAAGGCTTATCCAAAAAAATACAGGTCAATGATTGGAGGACTACTGTATCTTACTCAAACTAGACCTAACATTATAAATGATGTTGGTCTTGTTGCCAAATTCCAAGCTAATCCCAAAGAATCTCATGTCATGGCAATCAAGAGAATTCTCAGATATCTAAAGGGAACAGTTGAGTATGGTTTATGGTATCCTAGGGATCATGATTTCTCTCTTGATGCATATATAGATGCAGATTGGGCAAGAGATGTGGATGAACGGAAGAGTACCAGTGGTGGTGGATTCTTTTTGGGGAAAAGATTAGTTTCTTGGTTGAGCAAGAAACAAGAGGCAATATCTCTGTCCACTGCAGAAGTAGAATATATTGTAGCAGCAGGTAGTTGCACTCAAGTATTTTAGATGAAGAAAATGCTAAGAGACATCAGAGTGGAGTATGAGGAACCTATCACAATCTTCTGTGATAACTAAAGTGCAATAAATATATCAAAAAATCCAGTGTTGCATTCAAAGACAAAACATATATCCATCAAGTTTCACTTTTTGAGAGAGCAGGTGAACAAGAATGAAGTCAGATTGGAGTTTGTGGCCTCAAAGGATCAGATTGCAGACATTTTTACTAAACCTCTACCTAAGGACTCTTTTGAGTATCTCAGGGAGAAGTTAGGGGTTATTACCCCTTCGGTTCTGAATTAAGGTGCACTAATGTGCATCAATCTAGTGGATCTCACAGTCATATCTTGTTGTCCAGATTGATGACATGAAGTTGCTACTCATGGGGAGAAATCTATATGATTCTGATTGATGCAAGTACGTGCCCTTTGCCATTGATGTCAAAGGGGGAGAGAAGTCATGTGAAAAAAAAAAGTGGTTGCTTATCAAAGGGGGAGTAGTAAAGAAAGAGAAGACATATGAATGATTGTTGTTGATAGGGGGAGCTATGTCAGTTAGTGAGGAGAAGTTCTTGTCTTGATGGTTAAAACAATTTTTCACATCATATGTTGCCATCAATGACAAAGGGGGAGATTGTTGCAAGTATGGGCCTAACCAGTGTTGTCATTGATGTCAACATACTCCTGTTGCATTGATGTCAAGGATTGGATGAGCTGTGTGTTGAGGATATTGAGAAAATTAGTTCTATCAGAAACAGAGAAGAACAATGAAGACAGTGAAGCTCTATGAAGTGAAGATCCCAGCTAGATGAAGATTAGAGAATGCGTATCAAAGGGTTTGTAGATATGTGTCTAAAGATGATCCAGTCAAGATTTGAGAGGTCCACATGAAGATTTGGAGAAGTTATGGCCATATGAGTAAAACTGGTTTTGGCAGCTGTTCAAAGGTGACAGAGTGACACAAATAGGTCTGGTGAGATCTGGAAATGCAATATCTTGTTCTGCAGATTTGGTGGAATGTTTAGGAAGCCAATGTGAATTGGCAACTCAATTGGTTCGTGGTTTGGAGGTCTACAAGCATTTATTCTAATGTGATAGTGATGACAGACTGTGTTCTCAAGCTTCCAGATGAAGATGCGAATGATTTCAATAAGCAGAAGTGATGTGGATGTTCTTGGTGATTCAGGCAAGCTTGTGGAGGTCTCTAAATTGTGTCCAGTTTGTGTTGGCGGTCCGCATTGAAGATTGAGCTCGTAATTGAATATTTACTCTCGGGTGATGGTGTTCTTCCTAATCATGGCCGACTAGATGTTTTACACATCTTGCGGATGATCTTGAAGATGTTCTATGAAGCATGGCGTGTTCCTCAAAGAAGATTGAAGTCATAGATATGTGTGGCCAACAGTGTGGTGATACGCATGAAGTCTTTGTAACAAATCAAGTTGTATTTTTGTAACTGTTCTATAATAAAATAAAGTATGTATTGTGCCAACTTTGATGATTATCCCAAAGTCGATGTCTTGTATAAATAAGATTTGTGAAGTCATTTCAAAGTATCTTGGTCAAGATGAGAGAGTGGTAGAGAGGAGAAGAGCGAAAAGCAAAGCAGAAGTGTTGAGCTTAAATGGAACTGTCTCTAGCATGGTGAAGATGCTAATCTCCAGTTCAAGTATGTAATATTTATATTATTCTGTAGATAGTTTGTCTCCTATAGGCAGTGGACCTCTTGTGAGCAGTGTGCTCGAGTAGTGAGCCCTAATTGGCAAGTTTCATTTCGTTCTTCATATTCTTTTAACAAAGAATACAATCTTGGGTTAGTCACCCCATGGTTTTTTCCTTAACCAGGTCTTCCACGTTAAAATCTTGGTGTCATATGTGTTAATATATTTTTTCTCTTGAGATATTGCATTGTGCTTCCATGATTAAATCATTATTATGCTATAGAAATATAAGAAGGATTTAAGTGTTTACAAAAAAGAAAGTTTTGGTGACAACTGATTCACCCCCCCTTCTCAGTTGTCTGTCCTAAAACCAACAGTTTATTCACAGTCACGCTATTTAGTTCCTGTCATTTTGCATTTGAATGCTATGCAGAAGATATTTTGAATTACGGTTATTGTTTATGGATTTACTCTTTGTTTGAGTTTTCTGCAAGTGGGATTCGTGACTGGCAAGATAACCATAGGAAGAAGCATAGTATGTGCATGAGTTTTGCTAACTTGTGCTATCATATTGGTATCAGAGCGCACGCTGGCATGGTGAGAAGTATGTTTGAGGAAGGAGGTAGGAAAGAGTTGTTTGTCAAAGGTATGAGAAAATTGTTGTTGCAGACATGAAAAAGGGTATGTGAATTCTATCCTCCAGCAGAGATAAACTGGTTAGAAGGTGTATGGCTTCCTCCACTAAGAGAGAGTGGGTAGAGGGGGGTTTGAGAGATACATCTTCCAGGTCTTGTTGGGTAGAGGGTAGTTGTGGAAAGTGAGAGATTCTGTTCTAGTAGTGACATGTGTTGTTGTGTGAACCGATCGCCGAAGGAGAGGCAGTTTGCATTTGAGGCTTGAACAGAGTTGTGGATTGTAGCAGTGTGAGGATGGATATTAGTGTAAGGAGACCCATCATAATCCCATTTTAGGAAAGATATTACGATGAAGTAGAAAGTAGAAAATATCAAGAGGGATTGGAAGAAATTGCAAGAAGAATGGAAATTTTGGAAAAGATTTATTTTCTTGACAAGGTTGTGGAACTACTGAAAAAGGACAAGAAGAGAAGACGAAAATCCTCATGAAAGACAATAAGGAAAAGAGAAAAGAGAAAGTGCAGCAAGGATCACTTAAAGAAAAAGAAGAAAAGAAAGTGTCTATGGAAGAGGCACCTGACGAGACATTATGGTCTCTTGATTCATTTGCTATTGATTTGTTTGAAAGTGTGGATGCAGGTATGAAAAAGACGAAGCCTTTGGAGGCAAAAGAAGAAAGGGCAAGAAGAGAGCCCGTAGATAGAGATGAAGATAAGAGCAAAAGAGGACAAGTTGTAGCAATAGAGAAAAGAAGATAGATTGTAGCAAAGGTACATTGCTAGGTACCGAAAGATGAAGAGAGAGCTAATGAAGAAAGGAGGAAAACTCATGAAGAGGAAGAGGTGGTAAGACACAAAGCTGAGAATGTCAGCAAATTGGGACAATAGACCGATAAGGAGGTAAAAGTGAGTTTTGGTGATGATTTTGTTTATGCAAACAAAAATAGGAATGTAACCCTACAAGTTAAAAGGGATAAGAATAAATTAGTGGATCATGGCTACATAGTTCCCTGTTGGAAAAGGGAAAATAATGCTAAAGGGCAGCAGTTAAACTATAGGGAGATTGATACTTTTGATTATGTTTGTACTAATGAGAAGGTGCAAAGTGGGAAACATGTGTTGAGAAATAAGTGGAAACCTGAATCTAGGACAAGTTGGCAAGCAAGGAGGCCTAAAGATGGTGAATTAGGGCTGAAACAAGAGCATGAATTAAGCAAAATGAGTGCAGCAATAAAAGGACAACAACCAACAATATGACCAGTAAAGTGAGGATAAGCATGGGCCAACAATAAGAGAAGATGGGGATAAGAAGACAATGTTCGAGAGTTGGAGTTATGAAGAGAAGAACCAACCCCGAGAACAAGGAGTCATGACAAAGGATGAAAAAGAGAATAAAGATCAAAGGCATGCAACAACATTTGAGGAGAGGAACCATAGTTTGAGCAAGGAAAGAGGTCAGTTGTTTAATTTTGAGGCTTTAAATGAAATGTATGAATATGACATAAAAGTGTGAGATAAGATAGATGAGAAAGGTGGAAGGAGAAGCAAACATCAGAAGAGGAGAGAAAGTAAATATAGGTAGAATGAGAAGGGTGAAAGGAGCAAAAACAAATTTAATTTGTCTATGAATGAGGAATTGGAGATGATTCTCCAAAGGCAAGAGGGTGCAGCCAATTTAAAAGCAAGAAAGGATAATGTAGATGTAAACTTGGGGAGAAGTATTGAAACGATTGTGGAAGACAATAACCTTCATGAAGGGGAGGACACAAAGAAGAAATTGGATGAGAATGTAGCAGAAAGTGGGATAGTCAAGGTCAAAGGTGGTGAAGATAAACAAGAGAATGAGGAGGAAGATCTTACTGAAAAGAGCATGGAAAAGGGAACAACAGTTGATGACAAAGAAGAGGATTTATGGGCAAGGTATGTAGCAATTGAAGAGGAATGGAATGGCAAGTTGGAAGATGTACAAACAAGTGAAGTAGTGACAAATGTGCAGGTAGAGGTTATGACTGAAAATAAAGAAATTGTTGCAAACATTAGAGCAAATTTAATAAATGATTTTGTGAGTGGAGGTGTAAACAATGAAGTTGATAATGTTATAGTGTTGCAGCAGTTAGTCCTAGATGTTGGGTGGTTGGAAAAGATGTTTGGTGTTGTGGAATATCAAAAGAGGATGATAAAGGGAAGAAATGTTTTCATGAGTCAAGAGTCAAATAGTGGACCATAGTATGGGAGGAATGTAGCAGCAATAGCACTAAGATGCTGGAAGAAGCAGAAGAAATGATTAATTAAGTTAGGGAAGAACCACATGTGTAGGAGCACATGAAATTGTGTCCCCTAGGGAGTTTGATGCAGGGTCATCACTCTCCATTTTAATTTTGGTTTTGAAATTTTGTTTGGTTTTGGGTTTTCTGTTGTGTTTCGGTGGTTTGAGTGTGTTGGTGTATCTTCCTGTCACTTTGTTGTCTATCTTCTTGGTGCATATGGGTTAGGAGCATTGTGAGTTGTGGAAACTGATTGCTGAATCGAATTTAATTATAAACCCTATATGGTGCCAACGTGAATGATTGATTGAATGCTTTGGAAAAGAATTTTGGTTGTAGTAATGATGGTTATGAATTGGGAAACCATTCCTCCAGGAGTTATGCAACATGGCAACTGAATATAGAGAGTTTGAAATTAGTAAGAAATGGCTATGAAGGAAGTTATAAAAGAGAAACCGTCAAATAATAAGGTACGTTCTTGTTGCCATGTGAGAAGAAGAATAAATAGTAGTTGTTCATCAATGATCATTGAGCGGTCAGTTTAAGAGTCCAGCTATGCGACAGGTACTCATTGAAGGAAATCTTTTAGCTAGCAAACTATTTCATAATCGATGGTAAGAGGAATCAGCAAGGGGCAACAATCATTTATAAGATAGATGGAAGGAACAAAGGGAAGATATAGACATATATGGAGTTAATGATTTCTGCCAATGGTTTTATGAAAGTCAGCGCATGACAACAAAGGATCTAAACATGCAGCGGTCGGTGGATGAAGATGTTTCAACAACAGCTGGAGTGGAGGCTGTCAGTTACTAAAAAGAATAGATGTAGGGTGAATATAGAGAGGTGAAATGACATTAAACATAAGAGGGAGAAAGGAATGGCCAATGGTTGAAAGGAGAATAAGGAGAGGCCGATTGAATAGAAAAGGAAATAGAGGCTGCAAGTAATTAGGAAGTCGAGGCAATGAAATAAATAGGCCGCAAGTCCAGAATGGAACCTGTTAAGGGAAAATTGGATTCAACATAAATAATCAATATATTCAAATATCAAGATACCCAAAACTCAATGAAATGGTGAACAAAAGAGATTCAAATAAACAATGAACAACAACAAAGCAAACCTCCTTAATTTGTAGCTTCCATTGATCGCCTATCACAATCGATCTTGCATGTATGAAATAGGGCCCTTAGAGAGTGCACTTCTTTGCTTTCTTTCAAGAATGTCAATTGAGAATGGCTATGATAATATCACCATAAAGAGAAGCTTCACAATGATGATAGGATTGCGTAGTAACGAATGTGATCACAAGCAATGAAGGAATTGGTGCCAAAGGCATGCTGTAATTCCTGCAGAGTAACAATACTTAAAGCTTGGATGATTGAAATGGAAGAATAGGGTTCAATTTATAGACTTGAGAGAATGAAGATAAATGGTATAGAAAGAATGAGAAGATCAATGGTTAAGAATAGTTGAGAATGTGCGCGAATAAGAAGACAAGTGTCACACAAAAGTTGTTTTATTTGAGTTAACCACTTTCTTTTCTAAAGATAAGACATGCTTTTCATAAATTAGAAAGTTTTTTTCTAATTTAAGAGATATTGATAAAAACAAGCTTGATTGAATAGATAACTCAACTTGTGATTTGCTTTTGCATGATTTGAGAGAAATTAAATAATAAATTATTTAATTTGTGTGTGCATGAAGAAGAAGACTTATTTTTAGAGGATTTGGAAGTCATTTGAAGAATTAGAAGATAAGAAAATTAATTAATTAAATAAATTTATTTAATTGTTATGCATGATTTGGAAGAATAAATAAAATATTTGATTGTATTTTATTTTTGGAGATTGAGAGAATTTTAAATAAATTTGATTCATTTATTTAAATTTGGAAGAATGATTTTGACTTAATTAAATAATTGAGAATTATTTAATTGTTTGGAAGAATTTAATTAAATAAAAGATTTTATTTAATTTTGACTTTAGAAGAGGTAATTAAATATTTTGATATTTAATTGATTTAGAGGAATGTGAATCAAATAAATAAATTTATTTTTTTATTTATTGATAGAGGAATTAGAAGGAAATAAATATTAAAAATATTTATTTAGACTGAATTGTGTCATTTTTAAGCGTATACATTTTGCTCCTCTTTGATGCAATGTAGTTTACAGCGTTGCTTCAAAAAATAAATTTCTAATAATGATACATGCCCCAGTTTGCCCTTGGTACAGGTTATGATGATAAGATGCCCCCTTAGGAGATTGGACGGGAATAAGATAGGAAGACGTGAGATAGACAATCTCATGAAGAAGAAGGATGAAGAAAGAGCTGAATAATACGTGATGCAAGATAGAATGATAACACACACAAGCAAGGAAGTAGTATGCACAAATGATACAAGAACAAACAAGGTATTGCCCCTGTTGAGCGGTAAACCAACGATATACTAATAACGATATACGATAGTGTTGCCATGGCAGGGAACAATATATCCCTAGAGCAACATGGAGGGTAGTGTCTAGTTTCAGGAAATGAAACATGTTGTGTAAAACGCATGTATTGGTCTAATTTCAACAATGTTACATCTTGTATAAGACAATTTGATTGATTAACTGATTGAGTTGTTTATGACCAGACAAGGATCAAGACCACTAAATGTGATTGGATCATTTGACAAGATTAACTTGACTTAATTGGTATGGATTAAGTATGGACCTTGCATCTGGATCACTACTTAGATTGACCGGATTGAGAAGAATGGATCACAACGATAGATAGAATTTTGATTGATAGAAGAATGACTCGATAGAAGGACTCAAAAGCTTTTATTTGTATTGATACTTTGCATTGTTTGGATCTTTTATTGCATGGGACATGGATGTATGGATGTATAACTGGATGTATGATGGATGCTTTGATTTTGACATCTTGATGGTGCAAGTATTTTGAAGTGCTTATTTCATCATTAGGCAATTTTTTTGGTACATTTTCTAAATGTTGTAAGTTAATACAAGCATCCAGGTATAATTGAATCGAGATGACCTGAGCATTACTTACATGGATTTTGATTTAGCAAGTTAATACAAGCATCAAGGTATAATTGAACCAAGATGACCTGAGTATTTCTTACGTATCAACAAATAAGGATTGCCTCTGTTCATGTTGGACCTTTGATGTCCTCGATGATCTTTTGCCGATCATGTCTTTAGATAAGGCTTCACATTACTAAAGTTTGATCCACAAATAACAAACAAAGAAAATAATCATGCCCCCATCATAGCATCTCTAGCTTTTGGCATTCTTGAGTAGCATAGAAAGGCATGATAGCAGAAATCAAGACTCGGTATTTTAACCATGTTTCTAATACACAAAACATTTTTGCATTTAGATGTGTTTGTTTCTTGCCATAATCTAGGTAGAATCATTTAGAAGGCCTTAGGTGTTTGTTTTCTTTGCTTTGGATAGGTTAATGTCTTGCATCATGATTCTTGCTTGAAAAGAGCAGGTTTTGTTTGCACTTGCTTGCCCAGTGAGAAGCTTCCACAGTCTTTATTGGTGAGACGAACCCTAAGGGACTGACCTAGTGCCTCAGGGGCTCATTACTAAATGGCCTTGCCTATGTGACGACGCAAAGGCAACGTAGTTCGGGGTAAACCCTAATAGACCTAAGACCTAGGCGGTACAAAGTGGTGTAGACTCAAATAGATAGAAGGACTAGACACTAGATGGATGGGTAAGTGGGAGCCTCAGGGGCGCATTTGAGAAATGGCCTTGCCTATGTGACAATGCAGAGGCAACGTAATTCATGGACTTGGACCATGGCTACTAACGATAGACACCATGCTAGGCTGACACTGTGGATAGGATATAGGATAAAACATTAGTTGACAAGGCAACAAAGAGATAGGGTATCAAGCCATGATAGGTTATCGTTAGTGATTTTATTATGGAATAGATATGGATTGAATGAAGAATGGACACAAGGTGATTGGTTTCCCAAAGATGGAGGAAGCGGTTTATCACAAGTAATGCCTGTTTACCAAGTTTTCACCACTTGCTTTTATTTGCATGAAAAGCTAGAAAGTATACATGATGCTTGTTTGCCAGGTTATCATCATGATACCTATCCAAGGCACCTGTTTGCCAGGTTTTCACCAAAGGATGATGTTTTTGTGTTTTTCTAATTTTTTTGTATTTTTATGCCCCCCTTACATTGGGGTTCTCCTAGGTATAGAACTGGTGAAGATGCATGTTGTTGATTGGGTCATCTAACAGCTCACCCTTTGTTGTTGCTAACTGATATGCCCCCGATCCATAAGCAACTACTATCACATAAGGTCCAAGCCAGTTGGGTTCAAACTTGCCCTTATTTTCCCTATCCTATTGATTGCGAGGATTCTCCTTAAGAACTAGATCTCCCACTTTGAAGACTCTTGGGCGAACCTTGTGGTTATAGCTTCTTGACATCATTTGGTGATATGCTTTGAGATGGTCAAAGGCTTTCTGTCTCCTTTCCTCTAGCAACTCTAGTTCTTGCAATCTGGAGACTCTGTACTCTTCATCTGATATGAGACCTTTTCATGACACCCTGAGAGATGGTAATTTGACCTCTATGGGGAGGATAGCTTCTAAGCCATAGACAAGGGTGTAAGGGGTAGCACCTGCAGGAGTGCATATACTGGTTTTGTAGGCCCATAGAGCAGGATTGAGTTGGATATGCCAATCAAGGCCAGCATCATTGACTATCTTCTTGAGGATTTTCAAGATGGTCTTATTGGATGCTTCAGCTGGACTGTTGCCTTGGGGGTAATAGGGTGTAGAGAAATGGTGTTAGATTTTGAATCGGTCACATAGTTCTTGGACATCCTGGTTTTTGAAGGGTCTTCCATTATCTATGATAATGGATGAGGGAATTATGTATCTGTAGATGAGGTAATTTAGGATGAATGAGGAGATTTGCTTACCTGTGACGGTGGTGAGGGGAATAGCTTCAATCCACTTGGTAAAGTACTCAGTCGCAGTTATTATAAATTTGTGGCCATTGGATGAGGGTGGATGGATCTTTCCCACAAGGTCAAGTCCCCATTGGCAAAAGGGTCAAGGTGTCGTTAAAGGTCTCAACTCTTGAGCTGGTGCATGTATCAGGTTCCCATGTATTTGGCACTGCTTGCACTTCTTCACAAACTGATATGAATATGTCTCCATGTTCGGCCAGGAATAACCCAAACGCATGAGTTTCTTAGCTAAAGAAGGACCACTAGAGTGTGTTTCGTAGATCCCTTCGAGCATGTCTTGTAAGGCAGTTTGGGATTCTTCTCATTCTAAACAACAGAGTAAATTACCATCTAGACCATGTCGGTATAGGGTGTCAGCAATAATGGTATAGCAAGATGTTTGGTGTATAAAGGTTTGTCGTTGGTTTGAAGATAAGTCAGGTGGGAGGGTGTTGTCCTTGAGGTAGGTGTAAACCTTACCATACCAAGGTGAATCAGATACAACTAAAAGGCATATGGAATGGGTTTCAGGAAGATCATAAGCTGGTTGTTGAATAGTTTCCACTAAGAACTTGTACTGTGACTCATTCTCTAGTATCTCGAGAAGAGAGGCAATGGTCGCCATGGCATCTACTGCTTTGTTCTCAATACGAGGCATCTTCTCAAAAGAGATGATTACAAAGTATTCCTTGAAGTCCTTGACCATCTGCTTGTATGGGACAAGATTCTCATCTTTGGTTTGGTAATCATCATTGACCTGATTTATTATTAGTTGAGAATCACCATAGACATGTAGCTCTTTGATTTTCCACTCTATTGCTATTTTGAGGCTAATGACTAAGGCTTCATACTCTGCTATGTTATTGGTGCATGGAAATAACAGACGGTAGGACTTCAATATGGTGTCGCCATGAGGAGTTACAAACAAGATTCCTGCCCCCGATCCATAGTTTGTGTAGGACCCATCAAAGTAGAGCTTCCAGGAATGTGTTGAGATGTTGAATAGGGATTCATCTGGAAATTCAAATTTCATTGGTGTGGTGTCCTGTAATGGTGCATTCGCTAACTGATCAGCAATGACTTGTCCTTTGATAGCTTTTCTATCTACATACTCTATGTCGTATTCACTTAAGAGCATTACACATTTGGCTAGGCCACCTGTTAGAGCTGCTTTACTCAATAGGTATTTCAGTGGATTTATTTTTGCAATAAGTTTGACTGGATGTGCAAGCATATAATGTCAAAGTTTTTAGGAAGCAAAAACTACTGCAAGACATGATCTTTCTATCTGAGAGTATTGCAACTCATAGCCCACCAATGTGTGACTGATATAGTAGACGACTCTTTCTTTATTCTCATAATCTTGTTGTGCTAGAAGAGCCCCAAGAGCTGTAGGTGTAGCAGATATGTAAAGTATTAATGGTTTCCCTTGGATAGGAGGCATGAGAATAGATGGATTCATAATATATTCTTTCAGTTTGTTGAATGCCTCTTCACATTTCTCATCCCATCTGAATGGAATGTTCTTGTGCAGGAGATGACTAAATGGTTGACACTTGTCTGCCAGTTGTGATATGAATCTATGGATTTCTTGTAGCTTTCCTTGTAGAGATCTTAGTTGAGTAAGAGTCTTGGGTGGTGGCATGTCCATAATGGCCTTGACTTTGGTAGGGTCCACCTCTATTCCATTTGCTAAAATAATAAAACCTAAGAGTTTGACTTAGGTGACTCCAAACACACATTTCTTTGGGTTCAACTTGACTTTGAATTGCTCGAGTCTCTGAAAGACCTTCTCTAACACATCCAGGTGTGATTCTCTTGTGAGTGACTTTGCTAGGATATCATCTACATAATCTTCCATGGTGATGTGCATCATATCATGAAATATTATGGTCATAGCACGTTGATATGTGGCTCCTGCATTCTTTAGCCAAAATGGCATGACATTCCAACAGAAAGTGCCTCATGGACAAGTAAAAGCTATCTTATGCTAGTCTTCTAGTGCTATCCTGATCCAATTGTATCCCGAGAAGCCATCCATGAGAGATAACATGGTATGCCCTATTGTTAAGTCAACTATGATATCTATATTTGGCAATGGAAAATCATCCTTGCGGCAAGCTTTGTTTAGATCTCTAAAGTCATTGCATAGTCTGACTCAGCCATCTGGTTTGGACACTGGTACTATGTTGGAGACCTATTCCAGATAGTCTATAGCTCTGATGAACCCTACATCCAATAGTTTCTTGAGTTCTTCTTTTACAAGCAGTGTTATGTGTGGATGCATCTTTCTAAGCTTATGTTTTACTGGTTTCACTCCTGGATCTAATGGAAGATGGTGTAGAATCAAATCTAGATCTAACTCCGGCATATCTGCGTATAAACAAGCAAAATTGACTTGTTTTCTCTTGAAGAAAGGTACAAATTTAGTCTTCTCTGGTGGGGTTAGAGACTTAGCAAAGTGAATGATCTTAGGCCGTTCCTCTGTTCCAATGTTAATCGGCTCTATGGGTTCCATGACAATCTGAGACTTCTCCTAATGCATGTCATTGGGGAGAGTGTCAAGCCTTCCATCGTCAGGTGCCACAGTTGGGTTTTTAGCTTTGGATGCGTCCTTTCTTTTTACTATTTTGGGACGTGACACTACCGTGGAATAGTTTTGACCGTCAGATCCATTTTTTATTTTGATATTTTTGCAACTAGAAGACTTGGCACCCTCTCTGAAATAAGCCATGGTATTAAGTTCAATAGCGAAACCAGATTTATGATCTCCTTTGGGTAGGTGGTCCCTAAGTTCCATGTAGTCAATATAAGCATCATCATTTTGGAACATATCTAGTTGCGAGGTTCCTTGTAGATCCCAGTCAATAAGTTCAGGATGCACAAGGGGGAGGGAGTCAGAGGATAGATCTGATTTGTTGATAGTTTGAATGGATATACTAGGAGTATTGGTAGGGGGAGTGTTCGGGATGGTACTTTCCTCCAAGTTGTTTATTGCGATAGAACTCGAACCTTCCTCGAAAGTTGTATTCTGAGGGATAGGCAAATCACCCTCTAATGGCCTATGCCGTAGCATTTATCCCTCACGGTAGGGGCTATAAGTTTGAATGGTATCAACCTCTTTCTCATCGTAGGAATGCTCTGTTAGCTCATCCCACTCATATTCATTAGAATCTGTGTCACTGTCCACTTCAAGTGTATGGATCATTTCCACTAGATAAGCATTTTCTTTAGCTTTGCCCTTATCCTTATATCCTAGGCCTTTTGTATTTCTAGCTAATGAGGATGAAGAAGGTTGAATGGGTTCTATAATTCCTTCTTTTCTTAGGCCGATGGGGCCTTGTCCTTCGTAACCCATTCTATGTAGGATAGATTCACCTCGCCCATAGATTTCCATTGGCAGCCTAGGTGGTTCCTATTGTGTGCTCTCTTCTTCTTCGGTATAAAGCCATTGTAGGATATCTCTTTCCTCTGTCTCATCTGATAGGGTCCCCCATTTTACAAAGGGAGCTGTGGGAGGTGCAGGAGGAGCAGATGGCTTTGGAAAATGCTTGGGTCGACCAAAAGATCTAGGAGATAAAGACATTTTGGCTAGATTTAGGTTGTGCTCAATGGAGTATTCCCCAACTCTGGTTTCTTTAATGGTAATTTTCTGCTCTTTGGGCTTTGATGAGGAAGCTTTAGAGGTAGAATCATGTTGTGGGGTAGGGGATGTAGATGCTCTATTGTTTGGTATGATGCAATTAGGTTTTGAAAGGACAGAGTTACAATGCTGGAAGGAGTCAAGGTCGCCTTGGATGGTGACTTGCTTGCCATTATGCGGGAATTTTATGCATTGGTGATAAGTAGAGGGAACAACTTTCATGGCATGGATCCATGGTCTTCCTAGGAGAATATTATAGGTGAGCTCCCTATCTAGGACTTGGCACACAACATCTTTTATTATCGGTCCCACTTGTGTGGGTAAAACTATTGTTCCTTTGGTAGTTCTCTCCTCTTCATCATAGGCTTTGATAGTTATCTTCTTTCTTGGATCAACTGCATTTTTAGATAACCCCAATGTAAGGACTAGCTTTAACGTGCAAATAATTAAACTAGCTCCCCCATCAAAGAGAACTCTCTTGATGCGGTGCGTATGGATGAAGGCGACAATATGCAGAGGGGTGTTATGAGGTTGAGATACTGAGAGGTCATCTTGTTTAGTAAATGATATGGTACTTGAGGAGGTCAGATTACCTACCTTGGCCTGGAACTTCTCTTGGGCCAAATTAGTGGGGACAGTGGTTTCCACTAAGGCTTTATTGAGAATTTCCTTATGGGAGGGGGATAGACGCAACAACTCTAAGATAGAAATGTGGGCCATAGTCTTCCGTAGTTGGTCTATGACACTATACTGATGGAAGTTGGACTGAGAAGGTGACGACTTTGGGGGGACGGTATTCAACGTGACTTTACCACATTGATTTGTGGGACATGCTCTGATATGCAATTGATGGTATAGTCAAATGGCACACTTGCGTAGTTGGCATTACTATTCCCACTATTTTGATTTTGCCTGTTGCAGTTGTTGTTGTTGTTGTTGTCATCGTACGAACTGTCATGATTGAGAAGTGGATCTCTGTAAGCCACATGTGTCTCATTGGAGGTATGTTGCTGGGTTCCTCCTTGATTTTGATCAAGCACATCTTGAATAACATGTTTGAGATGGATACAATTATTGGTTGTATGTCCCCTTCCTCTATGATACTCACAATAGTCAGTGTCTTTCCAATAGTGAAGTTTGATTTGAGGCTCATAATCACTTGTTGGCGGTAGAGAGATTTTATTGTTGGCCAATAGCTTTCTCAATGCAGATTCTTGGGACTCACCCAACGGTGTGAACTTTCGCCTTGGATTTGAGTTGAACCATGGTCTTGGCTCTCGAGAGAATGTTTTATTGGGTGTAACATTACTCACCTCTCCTTTGATGGTAAATATCAATTTTTGCTTGGGAGCCGCCACCTTGACATCAACTACTCCATCGTTGACGACATTTTTGTTTTTAGTCCAAAACTTTGATTTGTCAGTCGTGTAGTTGGAGGTAGGTGTGTCCTTGTATAACTTGATTTGGCCCTTGGCAATCATAGCCTTTTCGATGAACAATCCCATTTCGATGACCTTCGAGAAAGAAGTAGGGCATTGGATTTGTATTTGATAGCTAAGATCGGAGTTAAGTTTATGGACAAACATCTCCATTAACTGCTTTTCTAGTATATCATACGAGCACTTGCTTGCTGGTTGTCTCCATCTTTGTAAAAAGGTGGCAAATGATTCGCCACTCTTTTGCTTGGTATTGCATAAATCAGGCATAGAGACTCCGTGTTCAATATTGTAAGAGAAGTGCATGATGAATTTGTTGACTAACTCATCAAAAGATTTGATGCCTGGTGGGAGCTGTGAGAACCACTCCATAGCTTGACTACCTAGAGATCTAGGGAATAGTCTCATTAAGTAGGTCTCATTGTGAGCTACTTCCATGCATGCTACGTTGAATTCCCTAATGTGATCTCTAGGGTCCCCTTTCCCTTTGTATATGTCAAATTTAGGAACTTCGAATCGAAAGGGAAATGGTGTCATGTTCAAACTTTTATCAAAGGGGTACGGTGCAATATCTTCCAAAGAATAGGTTTTCGTGTTTGTACCCATCTTGAGATCTAACATTTGTTGCTTTAGACCCTCGAGTTGTTTTCTCATTTCTTCCATAGGAGTGCTTGGGTCTATGGCCTTCTTTCCTTTTTCATTATTATCCTCTACATTTGGATCTATGGGTTTCTTTCCTTTTTCATGATTATTCTCCACATTTTCTTGGATTGTGCTTAGATCAAAATCTATGGGGAGTTTAATTCCAAGACTTGAAAGATGATAAAAATACTTGTGAGGGTCGTCATGGAGCACTTTCTCTAGCAAGCATTGGAATTTTTGATCTTGGAGGCTTCCTTGATACTCTTTGTGAGAGATTTCTTCATCACTATCATGAGGGGTGATGATGTGGTTGGATGATTCGGCCATTTCAAGTTATTTTTTGTATTGAGATCTAGTAAGAACCATGCAAGGTGACGAGGGATGAGGTGGGATGAAATTAGAGATTTTGGCAAGATGCTAATGGAGACTGTTGAGAATAGGATTCTTTTGACAAGACTTGGATAAGGGACTTTCTCGATCAATGATTCCAAGTAAGACGACCAATACAAGACGATAGCCACTAGTAAGGGTATTCGATACCTGTCTTACTGTGTAGGGACTAGCCGTGCACCAGGACCACTAGCGAAGTCCTATGACCTACTAGGGTTACTTGAATCCAAAGTGATACAAAAAAGGGGCCTATGCTAACCTGATATGGGATACTCTTTGACCTTGGACTAGTAAGACCTAATAGAAGGTGAATGGGATGACCAATGAAAGAGAGACTTTTGACGTGAAATGGATGGAAAAATGACTGCAAGGTAAGACCTAATCTCAGAATTTGGAACTAGATTGAAATGGGTACCCTGAACTGACAAAAATTTTCTCTCAAAGATTATGCAAGTGCTCACTGTCACGCATGTGCTGGAACAGATGCACTGTAGGAACTTGTAAATGCGCTAGAAGTCTGGATATATGTGCCACATTGGTAAAAAGTAGATGCGCTGTAACAGATAGTGAAAGTGTTGTAAGTCAAAACAGATGCGCCGCAGGTCGGCACAAATGTGTAGCAACAGACGACAGATGCGCTGCTCTGGTTTTCTTAGTATTTTTTGTAATTTTTGGAAATTTTCTGATGTTTTTGGTACTTTGGTTGCAAGGTCTTTTTGATTTGATTTTCTAAAATTATGGCAAGAAGACATAGCAAACACATAATTTTTTATGGTTTTTTTATTTTTTTTGTGATTTTTTTACTCTTTTTGGACTAAAAAGAAAGCAAGTACACTCCTAGGCTTCAAATGGATTACAGGGGTTTTTGGCCACTAGACAAAGCTGAGTAATAAATGCAACTGTTTGAGTGGTTATACATGCGGCAGCACTACTCTCCATTATGGAGTCTCCTAGCCTGCAAGGGTTGCACCTTAGAGGGTTTTGGGGGAGGTTGGTTATTGGTATAACATAACTATACTCGTTGTTTGAAGCTTTCACTCCAAACACAATTTATTTATAGTGGCTTGGAAGGGCTTAGCATCTAGCCTGTTACCACTTAGGGTCGTTCCTACTTGGATGAATGGTATCCAAGAGCAGGCCCCTCTAAAGGAAAAACACATGCGAAAATGATATGTCTGGCATTTTGGTCACCCAAGATAGGGAGAGCATAGGCCTGGTATCATTCCCAAAACACAGAATACAGTGGTTCTTTTCCCATAGTTAAAATGAGAAAAATTGGATGAGCTATCTACTTGGACAAGCACAAAATTGTGTTAACTTTGAAGTGATAACAAGATAGCAATGGTCTAGTTTTACCAAGATAGCAATGATGAATTCAATTTTATCCCACATAGCATGAATTGTTAAATTTGAAGTGAAGATCAAGATAGCAATGGTTCAGTTTTACCTAGATAGCAATGATGAGTTCAATTTTAACCACGTAGCACGAATTGTTAACTTTGAAGTGATGGTCAAGATAGCAATGGTTCAGTTTTACCCAGATAGCAATGAAGAGTTTAGTTTTATCCAAGTAGCACGAATTTGTTAACTTTGAAAAGATAACAATAGTAATGATTTAATGATATGCAAGATAGCAATGATTCAATTACCGCCTTCCTAGTTAAACTATGTGAGATTTGCATGAGCATCCATTTTACTTTCTTGTTAGAAATTGAAGTGTGAGCTAACAAGTGCAACTATATGAATCTAAACCAATACCTAGCCTGCAAAACATATCAAGAGAGTTCCTGCACAAAGATGTCAGCATTAGCGAAAACTTCAAGGAAACCCTAAAAATCACTGTTTAAAATAGATGCACCGCTTTAGAGACTAAATGTGCAGAAATAGACAATAGAAGCACCGTAGTACATATGCGCTAAGACAGAGGTCAAAAGTGCTGGAAAAAAGTGTATATATGCTGATTTGATGTATGCATTGTATCAGAGGGTAAAAGCATCGTAACAAAGCCTGTATGCACTGCGGGAACGTATGTATTGGAACAAATGGTATATGCATCAGAATAGAGACTATATGCACTACAGGAACGAATGCGCCGTAACAGACAGTATATGCATGTTAGGATTATCAGATGCACTATTTCCTCCTATGTACAGCTTCTAGAACACAAAAACTCAATTTTTAGGTTAAATTTGGGGCTAGGCCCCATGTTAGGTGCCAAAAATGTTAAGGGAAAATTGGATTCAACATGAATAATCAATATAATCAAATATCAAGATACCTAAAACTTAATGAAATGGTGAAAAAAAGAGATTTAAACAAACAATGAACAAAAACAAAGCAAACCTCCTTAATTCATAGCTTTCATTGATCGCCTATCACAATCGATCTTGCATGTATGAAATAGGGGCCTTAGAGAGTGCCCTTCTTTGTTTTCTTTCAAGAATGTCAATTGAGAATGGCTATGATAATATCGCCATGAAAAGAAGCTTCACAACGATGGTAGTAGTGCGTAGTAACAAATGTGATAACAAGCAATGAAGGAATTGGTGCCAAAGGCATGCTGTAATTCCTACAGAGTAATAATACTTAAAGCTTGGATGATTGAAATGGAAGAATAGGGTTCAATTTATAGACTTGAGAGAATGAATATCAATGGTATAGAAAGAATGAGAAGATCAACGGTTAAGAATAGTTGAGAGAATGTGCGCGAATAAGAAGAAGACAAGTGTCACACAAAAGTTGTTTTATTTCAGTTAACCACTTTCTTTTCTAAAGATAGGACATGCTTTTCATAAATGAGAAAACTTTTTTCTAATTTAAGAGATATTGATAAAAACAAGGTTGATTGAATAGATAACTCAACTTGTGATTTGCTTTTGCATTATTTGAGAGAAATTAAATAATAAATTATTTAATTTGTGTGTGCATGAAGAAGAAGACTTATTTTTAGAAGATTTGGAAGATATTTGAAGAATTAGAATATAAGAAAGCTAATTAAATAAATAAATTTATTTAATTGTTGTGCATGATTTGGAAGAATAAATAAAATATTTGATTGTATTTTATTTTTAGAGATTGAGAGAATTTTAAATAAATTTGATTGATTTATTTAAATTTGGAAGAATGATTTTGACTTAATTAAATAATTGAGAATTATTCAATTGTTTGGAAGAATTTAATTAAATAAAATATTTTATTTAATTTTGACTTTAGAAGAGGTAATTAAATATTTTGATATTTAATTGATTTAGAGGAATGTGAATCAAATAAATAAATTTGTTTGTTTATTTATTGATAGAGGAATTAAAAGGGAATAAATATTAAGAATATTTATTTAGACTGAATTGTGTCATTTTTAGGCGTATATAGAACCTGATTATGGAAGAAGATAGGAGGACAAGAGGATAGGATGAAAAGGGGGGAATCAATTTTGGTTTTTTGTAGATAGAAATTACGCTGATTGATGCTGGCTCATATTTAGATGTAAGGTCATGTTTGGATAATTGAATAGAACAATGTGATGTTGTGTTTTCATTTTGTAATTGTGATTTCTACATTAATACGAATCTAAATATTTCTAATCCAGTCATCGGTATTGAGTGTCAAGATTGTGGGGAATACATCTTAGCTCCTGTCATCATGTTGGAATCTCTGAAGATGTTTGTTCACAGTCACCCTATTTAGTTCCTGTCATTTTGCATTTGAATGTTGTGTAGAAGATATTCTGAATTCCTGTTATTGTTTATGGATTTACGCTTTGTTTGAGTTTCCTGCAAGTGGGATTCGTGACTGGCAAGATAACCATAGGAAGAAGTAGAGTATGTGCATGAATTTTTCTAACTTGTGCTATCAATTAGTCAATCTAAACTTGCATAATGTAGACATTTGAAACTTATTCACCCTAATCTAACGTCTAATAAACTTGTAAAGATTATGTTGTTTATGTACACCATTCAAAAATTTATTGAATTTCTATTGTCAAGTTCTCCTAGGTCAAACTCCTAAATCAACTAGCTTTATAGCTCTAAATGAAGATTTAAAGACAACATACAAAAGCATGTAGGTGGCCTATATTCGAATAACATAAATTCTAATTCTTTGTCCCTTAGAAAAATAAAGTGAGTTCTAGTGGTTTCTCTTTATTTGACCACATAAATTAATTACACATTGAATGCCTATAAATACTAAAATATAGTAATAATCTAATTCTTTGTCCCTTAGAAAAATAAAGTGAGCTCTAGTGGTTTCTCTTTGTTTGACCACATAAGTTAATCACACATTGAATGCCTCTAAATATTAAAATATAGTAATAAATTGCATAAACACGTACCAAGTTGGCTCACATCAACTAGTAGAAAAGGGTAGTAGCTTTGGAAATTGAATTTTAGATTTTAAATTTTGGGTTCAATTCCAAGTGCCTCGAGATCAATCTTGAGGGGCAAAGTGAATGTATGGATGTGAGTGCAAATATGGTTGCAATAATGAGAATTAAATGTTGAATTTATAAAAATAAGTGCAAATAGTTGTAAATAAAAGTAGATAGGGGTGGAGGCACTAGCCGAACTTAACACAAGAGTACCACTTATTGTTATATAATGATATATATAATTACATTAAAATATTCCATCAAAATAAACCAAAACTAAATAGAAGTTAACATAAATATACAAATTTCAACATTAAAATTATTCATTATTTATTTATTTAAAAATATATAATAAAAAAAATTATTTTTTTCAACAATCTAAAATTTTCCTTAAAAATCAAATTTAACTATTAAATTAAAGATAGTTAAATGGCCAAACTAAGAAATTTCCAATATAATAGATAAAGTGACTGTTAATGCAATGCATGTACACACAAGTCTATCAATTTTGACCAATAAAAAAAAACATTTATTTATCATTTTTTGGTATAGACAAGGTGTAAAATTGCTATTGATTGTTTGACCATTAAAATGGATGGTATTTAAGTAGAAGGTACATGACTATTACTTAAAAATTAAAATAGAAGACTGCTGAGATGTTATCAAATTAGTTGTTTTCTTTAAACAGGCCAACTACTTTTGAGCATGTTTTTCTCCTATTACCATTAAACCACCTCGTTCAATAAATAGAGACGCAACAGCTATTCATTTTGAGGGTCCCCTCCGAACTAGCAGGGATGGAAACAGAAAATAAACAGACAGAAATGAAGCTATTTGTCAAAGGAAAGAAAGACGGTATGATAATGTTAACAGTAATACATCTCCCTCAAGTTACCATTGATAGGCAGAAAAAAGAAATCATGTAAAAGAATGTTCAGTAAATAGAAATTGACAATTCTAACCGAATATCCTCCTCTCTAAGAATTCTTTTCTTGACAAATTTGACACCATCTTCTTCTTTTGATTCCGTTCTTCGATCATTATCAAACTGGTTACTATTTAAAACCAGTACTGCGTCTGAATCAATGCTGCTGTTAGATGAAATCTGATCCTGTTCTGAACCTGCTTTCCTTTTCTGATTGCTTGTACTAGACGAACTTAATATTCTATGCTGGTGGTATAAGCTGTCTTCTAATTCCTTTTCAGATAGGATAAAGTGATGCTTGTCTCCCTTCTTTTGAGTATATTGCAATTGTCTCTGTATAAATTCAAACAGATGTTCCCTAGGATATTCCTGTTGAAAAATACAAATGGATTCATCAACGCAATTCACATCTCAACAATTTTTTAAAAAAAATCCCTTAATATAAGGTGGTCAGGGTATAATTTATGAAAGGTCCTCTTGAATTTGTTTTTAACAATTTAGAGATTAAAATTTACTTTTAATATATAACTTTTATGATGATCTGATGTCTGAACGATGTATAACCTTAAATAAAGATGTTGTAATGAGACTGTATTAAAAATGAAAAATAACTCTTTCAGTGATTAGAACCCAAATTGATATATAAATAATGGTATATATGTATTCAAATATGGATGAATTAAATATGTATGAGCTTAAAAAATAATCAAACAAAGATTGTAAATTATGACAGCAAAGAAATTGCATGCAAATCTACCACTTACATTAACCACTCATCCTCACCTATATGTACAACATTATTTGGTTAATGTAAGTGGTGGATTTGCATACTCATCCTCACCTATATGTACAACTTCATTTGGTTAATGTAAATGGTGGATTTGCATTTCTTTGCTGTGATAATTTTGAATCTTTGTGCTTGTTTTCATCTTCCTAATCTTGGCTTCTAATACAATATTCATAACCAAAAACATAAAAACATAAAATCTCAATGCAATGAAGTGTAGTGTTTTACCGTTGCATTTAATTTTTGGTTCTTGCAGAATTTTCTACTGTCAGGCCCTGTTTCAAATAAATTGTTGTTCCAACTTGTAGCTTGGCCATTTTGATACTGACCTTCCTGATGAGATGAAGTCGATGGGGTTGTAGTACTGTTTCTGCAATGAACGCAATCCTCATTAGTTCAATTTTGTTCTCCTGAAGTGTCATATCCAGGAGTAGTTCATCTGTTAATGAATAATGAACATAACAGGTGATCAATCTAAATTTTCTAAGCCATAAATACATTGATGGAATAAAGTAATACCCATTTTTAATCTAATCTGAAAGCTCATATGTTTTAATTGTTTTTTCACCTTTTGTTTGAGTAAAAGAAGTCGGTCTCCGATTTCTGCTCCAGATTTGAATATGGGGTGTGGTCATCTTTGTTTCCTCTGCTGTTCTCAGATCCGTCTAGATTGCAGTTTTTTGTTTTGGGCTCTGTTGTAAAAAAAAAAAACCAATGTTAATAAATATTTCAATATTCGTTTTACTAATTATCATCTAAAATTTAAACAATCATAAATTTAACTATTTTGTAGAATGCTAATTGTTAATATTTCAAACAGGAACCTGAAATTGCTATTGAAACTTGCATGTTCTAAAATTTTATATCTACTATGAAATCTTATAAATGTTTTGCTTCACTCCAAAGTTACTAATAATGGTATTTGTCTACCTGGGAACTTTTCATATTTCTTCAAATTTCGGTACATCTGCAACAAAATATATACAAGAGAAGTTAGGACAAGCTGCCATGAGAAAGGAGTTCAATTTAAGGGAAACACAAAAGTTTGCTTAAATTCTCATTTCCTGAACACCTGATTACAAAAATGATCATAAATTAATAATTAGAAACTAAGCTTTATGAATGTTATCACCAAATAAGCATTTGAATCTAAGCTGCCATGTGAAGTGCAGACAAAAATAACATTGATAATCAAAGAAGAAAAAACAGATATATAAAAACTATTCTCAATTTTCAATGATACATTTTTCTATTGGTTTTGTGTCTAATTCTTCGAACACTAGGCTTGGGATTATATACACGCACACACGTACATGCACATACATGCACACACACATATATGTACACATATACACATGAACACGCATGCATATACATGAACACATGAACACGCACACGCACACACACTCATACATATGGGTGCACATATACACACATATGGGTGCACATGAACACGCACGCACACGCTCACACACGGACGATGCACACGCCCAACATGCATGCATGCGCCATCTAGCTTGCTTCCTAAGTTCATTGGTGCATCATAACTAATGGCCTTAAGATACTGTAGTTCAGCACATCATACCTACTTTTTTACTGAGTTATCCAGCACACCACAGTTATGCACGTCATAACCTATAAATATTCCTGCTTTTTCAGGGAATAATTTTTGTGTAGGTGTTGTAGATGCTTTAAGTACAATTCTTAACCGAGAAGAGATGAATCGAAACTTCTGAATGAAGTTTCGATTCTCTGAGGCGGGTTATGAGTAAGTGAGGGAAATCGACCTCAAATATGAGAAATCAAGTTGATAAAATGAAGCCCAAAGGGCTCTATATAATATGCAGATTTCTTCTTATTTCTCCCTACTCAATGTTTACAACATATAATTATTTCTTCATTTTAAAATGTCACCTGAAGATGGCTTTTGACATGGGAAGTTCTCAGCTCATTTATGCCCATTATCTCCATAATCAGCTTCGGTGTGGCCTCTGCACAAATATCAGAAATGAGTAAGATATGAAATTTTTTGAAGCAAGAATACTAAGAAAGCGTAATCCGAAAGGTTGAAGCAAAGAAATATACACAGTTTAATCCAAAAACACTTCTTATATCTATTACGAACTGTGGAAAACTCATGCCTACTATATGAAAAACTTAAAACTTTCTTGAAGTAACAGAAAAGTTTCAAAAATCCTGCTGTAATTCCTCCATTAAAGCACTCACTGTCTTCCCCTCCGAGACAGCGTATTGCATGCAGAAAAGACTGGTGAAGATCAGCAGACCAACGTAGGCGAGGGGTTTTGGAGCGCATATATTGTCTCATTCTGAAAGACTATACATATATTTTCCCCTTGTTGGATATGGAATGTGATTGGTTTATTGCAGGGCTTCTCGTTAATATACAGTTGTTATTAGCGTCAAAATGACAAAAAAATTCTACCTGGAACATTTCTTGGAATGTGTTGGGGAGGTGTGGGGTCCACACGCAATTGGAATATGATGACCGACATTCCAAACTATTCAACTCAAAATTAATTGTCATGGAATAAAGGACTAAAAACGGTTCTAGAGTCATTCAAAGGTCTTCCTCGCTCGAAAAATCTTGAGCCTTACGCGTACCAGAAATGGTGAAAATTGCATGCTAATGTCCTTTTCCTCTATGTTTTGGTTCACATTGAATAGGTTGTCCTTTAAATATTGACTAGCACTTCATCTATAGAAAGTTCAAGGAAGGAATAGGCTGACCCACTTATGGCGTGAGATAATTCTGAGTACTATAATGCTCATATGTAAAAGCCTATGGGCTAATTAGTGTGTAGAATAGTGTATTTGTATAAAAGTTTGACAAATGATACCATCTTAGTTGGATCCCCATCATAATATATTTTTAGACGCTGATCTTATCTAATTTCTAAATATTTTGTTTGTTTCTAAGTTCACAAATGCACATTTGATCCAAATCAATTCTCTAACATATTTAACCTTAAATTTTCAAATTGGGCCCCATTCCTTACATTTCCACAAGTTAAAAGTGTGAATTTAAATTGCATATTAAGATGATATATTTAAGGACTTTAATCCTAATTCAAAATGGATCATTTCAGAACAATCTAGCACACATTTAGGAGCACATCTAGAATTTTATTTGCAAGTGGTTAAAACATATTACATCAGCATTACATCATCTTATGAGCATATTACACATTTACTCGTTCTCAACCTTAATTCATTATCATTGAATTAGTCCATAGAAACTAAAGAGAACATGACACTAAACATTAATTAATCCTTATCAAATTCAAAATACATAAAAACAAACAAATTTCAAATACCAAGATTGACTTAAGTTAAATCTACAAATCACATATTTAATTTCATATAAAAATTCAAATCTACACTCATCGAAATCACAAAACTAAACTAAAATAATATTTCTAAACCGACAACAATCAATAAACAAACCTTTATTTTTTAATACCATAAAAAATTTCTTAACATCTACATATACAATCTTAATATACCTTTATTTTTATGTAAGGGGTGATTTTTCCTTGAAAGTACCATCAAACAATCACTTTTCAGGTTAAAACTCATTTATGTCCGGTGCCCACCCTACCAAGACTGTAGAATAACTACTTGAAGAGGTTTGGCCGTATGGAAAGCGGCAAGAGACGTAGAAAATGTTAGACAAAACAAGCTTTCAATGTTTTCGTTGGGATACGGCAAAGGCTTTACACCCTGTTTCCATGAAGAATATTGGAATAGACGTACAAGTTTTTTTTTTGCCACATTTTCCCTTGACGTGCGGGAAACGGAAACTCTTGCAGCACAAAACTTGACTACATTTACACGTTGTTAAGTCGGTCGATGTGATTGCTATTAAGCACAATCACATTTTATATTGTAGATTGTTCAGGTTCCATTGACTCAGATGTGAATGTTTTTCTCGAACCAACTAATTTTTTTTCGTCAGGGAAATAGGTAACGTTCTAAGAGTAGCAACGTTCTAAGAGTACCTACCAAGGAGTTTTATGTTATGGCCGAGTACATAAAACTAGTAATCACACAAATTGTGCAATGGGCACATCGATAGATATTTTGGAGAAGTGTTGTTATTTTACAAGGAGAAGAGTAAAATAGAAAGTTGATTTTCCTATGCACAACAAAAATTTGGAGGAACAAACGATTGGTGGGAAAGTACACACAACAAAATTTACACGAGGGTGCAATTTTCACGGGGAGATAACTAATAGAATAAACACGATTAGAATAAAGGATTGTGCTTTAGATATGCTACAATCAAGCAAGACATAATTTTGGTCTATGACACTTCTTTGGGGAAGCACAAGGAAATTCTCAAGTTTTAGGTGATGTAATGAATCTTACCCTTCTACCATACCCCACTCAATCCAATGTAGAAAATAATATAACTTAGTTATTGGTGTTTACACATTTTATATCAATGTTTATTAATTGATTGAAACTAGACTTTAAAGGGAGAACATGTAGCAATAATGTAGTTGTTGTGGAGTTACATATTACAACAAATATTTGAGCATCCATGTCAACATAAGTAATGTGCCAAATATGTCAAATCTTTTGCTCCTTGTTGTGGAGTTACATATTGATTATAAGAAAAAGGCAATTCATCTTTAAAAGTCGCTAGCAAGAGTCCAGGAAAAGACACATTCCTAGCACATGTTACAAGACAATGCAACATTGCAAGAGAAAAAAGTTACCTGAGGCGGTTAATCTGGGAAGAAGAAATGTTGGAGGGTAATTGCAAAGAGATGTAAGCAAATATTCTAAGCTTTGGACAAAAATAAAATAAAAATTTACAAATATTGATAATCAATTATACTGAATACAGTTTCAGTTGAATTATGAAAATTAATAAATGATATATATGTCAGTGTGGTGTAATGACATGTTATTGTACTTTTAAGTATTTGAAGTGTTGTATTCAAATTTAGGACACTTACAAAAGGAATATCATCTATTTATTAACATATTTTAGAAAGACATATGTACTTATTTTAGAAATTATATAATAACTTTATTCAAACAATAAATGGTACCTTATTCCAATTATCCTTAATACTATGAGGTTTGTTCTAACTATTTATGAAGTCTAATTATTATATGGTTATACAGGTTGCAAAGATTTAACTTAGAAGAAACTTATAGTTTTGAGGGTAGTTGGAAACTAAAGAATTGCTTTTTGTTTCAATCAAAATTATTGAATGTTTCTTTTCAAAATAACTTGAAAAAAAGTGATTACAATATGTCATATCAAAAAAATAATAAAATATATTTATTGATGAATTAATATATAAGCTATAATATTTTTAAAACCCTTAAATCATTTAATTTAAATGTTCCAAATAAAAATGTTAGCTTGAATAAATACAATTAATTGTGGCCTAAAAACTTGATTCACCAATATAACTCCAAATAAAAATAGTAAACCCATCAAAACCATACCCCAACCACAATTAATGGTGTTGATGGTTCCAAATAACCTTCAAAGTCAAATACCCAACTACAACTAATAAGTCTCATCCCTTAACATATTTGTACTTTTATATTAGTAATTTTGAATAATATTTTAAATATTTTAAATGTTAATCCTTGGTTTTATTAGACTATTTTATTAACTAAAGAAATAGACAAACCACATTTTAATATGTTGAGAATGAGTTCTACTTTGTATCCAGGAAGCCTTCTATTGATTATTAGATTTAAGTATTTTAATTCATATCGAGACTTATTTAAGAGTAAATTTGAGAGTGATTTGTACTACCTACATAAATATTAGGAAATGGTAATGGAATCAATTTTTAATGTTGGAATGGCTTTGTTGTTATGTGTCTCTCCTATTTGTTGTTGATCATGTTTTGTTCTGAATATTTGATTATTACTTTTTAACTTTTATCTAAATTTTGTTATAAACTTTGTCTTTGACTTCTTTAATATAAAAAAGACTACTTTTAATATATTTTAGAAACTAATTTTATAATTAATATGATATTAATTATATTATAATAAATTCATAAAAAATCACATTAAAATGTTATTTAACAATTCTAAAACTAAATTTAAAATAAAATTTATTCATTTCATCTATGATTAATTTAGAAAAGTCCCAATCCTAATTACAATAAACTTTCATGATCTCAAGAAAAACTCTTTAAAATGTCATAATAATGTTAAATGCCAAAATGGACATATTACTTTAAGTAACTTCCTACAGACCAATTTGGCCCTGAGGCATTAAAAATCTCATCCATGCAAGTATACAACAATTTATTAACAACAAAAGGAAAAGAAAATGGGCAACAACTAATTTAAAGAGGATTATATCACAGATGCAATGTAGGAAACCTCGTTACAGCCATTAGCTTCTAGGAAACCTTAGTAAGATTGAATTAGTATGTTAAATTATATGGTGCAATAGGGCAAAGTATTGTTAAACTGACCTCAAGAACAGAGTGTTAGAAATGGGGAATCTTCCTTTGGCAACATACACATTGGGCTCCAATTCATAAAGCTCGTCTGCATCAACAAGTACCTTCACTTTCCATTTACAAATTGTTGCAACAATTACCTGAGCAATTCGACCAAAAGGATTCCCTTCCTAAATCTTATGTCTAAAATGGAGTTCCCACTAAAAATATACCCACTAATATAATCAAGCCAAGAGTATGAACTCCATATCCCACAACGAATCCAATATCTTCCTGGATGTATATCATAAAAGTTTGTGCAAACAGTGATCCAAAAACACACTGAACATCCACCAATTGAAGAAGGAGGCCTTTTGAACCTTCTCTTTGGGCTCAAATCATCGAATTAATATGTACCAATGGTGGAAATATTGGGCTTTGTGCCGCATGTGCCCAAAGCAAGAACATACAATGCAAAATAAAAAATCCAACCTGAAGTGTAGAGGGCTTTGCACACATGTTCACATTTTTAGCACATTCTGGTGGTCTTAGAGATGGCATTGTGACAGCCAATGTCAAAAGAACCATTCCCTACACACAATATACCAATATAAAAATATAATCTCCCTTGGTTGTGTAAGTTAAAATATGTGGTAGAGATAGAGATAAGATGCAGACCAGTATATAAATGAAGGAAAACATTGTGAAGGTCCAGTAGCATCCCTAGTGGGTATTTGCAATGTATGCACCAAAAATATGAGTGATCCAAATGACACCATTCCAATTATTTATATTCTTTGCAGAAGTCACCGTGCTCTCTGTTATGTAGGAAAAGGGGGAAGATGTGGTTGATGGATAGTTTAGCTAGCTCCTCCTTTCACTACACACATTTAAGGACATTTAACCGAGTTGAATCACAACTTCTACAACAGGAATCACCTACAAGTTGGTTGTCACTTGTAATGATAGGAAAATTTAGAAATTGATGATTAATGTGTTAATTTAAGCCCAATTATGCTCAAAACCCTAATTATGCAAAAATGTAAATAAATAGACAGATTCTGACAAATGCTCGCACACAGAGATACTAAATGAAGATTAGATACATACTAGATTTTGAAGTTCAAGATTCTGAATAGTTAGGGACAAAGGGACTTGTGCCTAAGCCCAAGGTAGGAATTTTATCAAGGGTTTCTGGACCTTTTCTGCTCCTGATTATCACTATTCTAGAGATTTCAGGGTTTGCAAACTCAGAGGGCAAAGGGACTAGTGCCCAAGCCTTGATAGTGCTCTTTTCTGCTCTTTTCCATCAGATCTGGGATCCTTATGCTCTGTAACTCCACTCTTCATGATCTGACACCTGTTGTAACCTACAATCACAAGAAGAGGGGTTGGGGTGTTTAGGAGCTTGCCTCGATCAAGCCTCAAAATGGCATTCAAGTCTTCCAACACCATTGTTAGATAGAGAGTGCATGTCCTTGTAGGATAGAGGAAAAAACAAATTGATAAATGATTGATTGAAGCACAAATAGATATCACCTCAGAGGTGTAGCTCGCATGTAGATGAAGATCTTTCACAACATGAGAAGATGAAGCCAAATCTGCAATAACAAACACAACAACAATACAAATCTGCTCTGCCACAATGAATGCCTTGAATGCTCTAAAATCATAAGTTTGCCAAAATATCATAATCATCTTCTAGTTTACAAATGAAGTACTAAACGTGTTTATATATGCATTCCCATTACAAATTTTGTAATTCAAATTTAAGATGTCAACAAGGAATACCTTTAACGGTAACTTTACTGACATTGAAATTTGGGACCCCACCAAAATAGGGCATGGCAAGGGCGTGAACGCCCAAGCCTTGGGACCTATTTTGAGTCAGGATATAAGCTCAGAGAAGTCCCTTAAGTCCTATTTGTCATAGGTTTTAGGGTACTTTGTCTCAGGATTCAATTCTAACACATGCATGATGAAAATTAAGGGACTCGGGAGCTAACTAGGAGGTAAAAGTCCTAGGGGAACATTTTACGATTTAACATTTAGCCCCCACTTTAAGGTATGTACATGATCTTATGACCCATACATGCATTAAAGTACAGTCAAAAGCACAGCAAACACACCAGGCACTTGAAGCTAATGCATACACAAAGATTGAGGAACTATTTCTAGCCCCCAGTCTTAGGTAAGCATTAGAAAAAACACATCGTAGACACGCCAAACACAATGAAGACAGTAATGGGAATGCAAAACATGGAGAAGACAGTAACAAGCATGTAAGAGATGGAGAAGACAGTATTGAAGACATGCAAAACACGAAGAAGATAGTATTGAAGACACACAAAACATAATAAATACAATGATATTTCTTTTTCATTTCCATATATATGAATGCATAGAAAGCAAAAATGCAACACACAACCCAAATGTAGGAGGGGCATTTCGCCACACCCTTGAAACTACATATGGGGGAGAAGACACACAAAACAAATCCCAAAGTGTAGGAGGGGTATTTCACCACACCCTTGAGACTACACTTGAGAGAAAGCATGCCATACAAAACCCAAAGCATAGGAGGGGCATTTCGCCACACCCTTGAGACTATGCTTGGGAGAAAACATGCCATACAAAGCCTGAGTATAGGAGGGGAGGGGCATTTCGCCACACCCTTGAGACTACACACGGGGGAAAACACACGAAAGACACATGGAAAACATGAGCGTCGTATAGTATGCCAAAGACATACTAGATACGTCTTAAACACGGTAAATAAGGCGATGGAAAGAGCTTATCACTAAGTTCCCACCATCTCAAACATGCTACAAGCACACCTGACAGTTGGGCTTATGCCACAACAACCACCAAAGACACGCTTAAGGGAGGATAGTCTTAAATCCAACCACGCCTACTCGGAGGACTTTTGAAATAAAAAGGATGTGCACTAGCTCAAGAGCTACACCATCCCTGCCTCTGCAGAGGGCTTTTGAATAAAAGGATATGCACGATATCCTGCTTCCGCAGAGGACTTTTTGATTGCAATATAGAATAAAGATGTGCACTTGCGCCGGAGATACAACATCTCACCTTCACAGAGGGCTTACAAACATGCTTTGTTAGTACCAAAATCATCAGATAGCTTACCTTATATGCCCCCACCTTAAGGTGGTTGATATCATGTACCAATATCAAGCACGTTAAGGTAGAGAGAAAACACACAAGGGAACAAGAACTTTCGCAAAGCCCATGCCCCCAAAGGTGACATGTGCTTACGATCGCCGAATGTTCCCACAAGCACATCTTAATCTAAGAAAAACATGAAAGCTATGCATAAAAACAAAGAAGCCAAGGCTACACAGACAAGTTCTAATCTGAGTATAGTTGTTGGGCTTATACTGCAGGCATCTCAGAACCGAGTGTTACAACAAGGAAAGACACCAAAACAAACAAAGTGCACAGAGCAGATGCATTGTTATGATCTGTTAGCAAAGATAAGACAACATCAAATATCACATGGAGTGATTCTACTAGCCAAGCGTCGAATATATAAATCAACCCCATCTTCATATATGGACTAGGTCCATTTTTGCTTTGCTTGTTGGAGGGACACGCGGTCCGTATCAGTTAGTTTTTTGTTTTTTGTCATCCGCCGAATAGGTAGAATCACTAGAAGAAGGTAAACAATAAAATGAGATAGGAGAACAAGTGCCTTAGGAAAAATCACGTAGGAAGATGCTCCCAGGTCATCAACCACAATGCTATGCGCCTAAGACACAACACACAACAATAAAATAGAGGAGAGGCAAGATAAAAGAATGATGATACAAATAGAAGAATGATCACAATAGAGGCAGTCTCCCGGTATCCCTAACCTTACAAGAGTATCAAGGGTCATCCAAGGAGGCCTAAACAACACATATCACATCATGGGGGAACACAACACAAGAGGGGAGGTCACATAAATGAGCAAATAATGCTATGACATAGGTGACCACCAGGGTTAGAAATACTTACCTGTTACACAACCAAACTAGCGGTTGTTGACAAGAAAATCATCATCTTCCCAATCTTGAATGTGAGAAGAAAGAGGTACATAAGGTACAATAGCCCAACTTTTGTCATTATTCTTAATCTCTTTTTCTTTAAGTTTTTCTTTGTTTTGTTCAATGTTAGGTGGGATGTTTTCTTGTTGAGGTGCATTTCATTGGGCAAAAGCTTGTCTTCTCTTCCTCCTTTCTCTTGCTTGTTTATTCCTTTTTGTTTTATTGCTTATATCTCCAAAAGGAGTCTCATGTTTTTCCATAGGTTTCATATCTCAGAGGAGGAAACTTGTTCAAATCTAATTTGCTTTGATGAAGTGCTTTGTTCTTGATGAGTACCTCCTTATCCTTGTAAGGATGATGGAGGAGGAACCTTAGCATAGAGTCCCTTACCTTTCAATCTAGGAAGTTCTTCTACTGCAGGTTGTCCTTCTCTTGTTGAATAGGAGGCCCAACCACTCTAGATAGTAGTTTTTCTTTGTATCATCTGTATGCTAAGAAAAGTTGATCTCTTCATGACTTAGGTTCTCTTGTAGGTCATGGCCAAAAGTAATCAAGAGTAAAGTTCACTTGAGTAACCATGGGCTACCATGTGTTATGATGAATAGTGCGTACTTGTCCATGTAAATTAAATTTTATGCATTTGTGAATTGTTGAGGGGACAGCCTTAAGCCATGGATGTCCTAATTTTATGCAGAACAGGTCAGATGAAGGGATGACATCAAATAATTGTTCCACGGCTTTATCATATACCGTAACCAATAAGGATATCTTCCCAAAAGTAGGAATAAAGGCTCCAATATGTGTCTTAATCATTATATCTGTAGGTTCATAAGATTCTTGTATCAACTCACGTGAGAAAAGAAACTCTTTTGTAGCCACATTAATCATGCAATAAGGATATATAAGTGTTCCATGCATAGGAACCTCCATTACATTCACTGTAATATAGAGAGGTCCTTCAATATCTCCCATTGTTCTATCATGAGGTGTGAATGTTATTTTAGGTTTAGGAGTCTTTCTTTTCAAATAAGGCCTAGGAGGAACCCTAGCACTATTGTTACGATGAGAAGCCATATAATGTAAAGTATGCAAGTTTTCAAGCAAACGTGCAAAATGATATCAAATTTTTAAATGAGAAATGTATGTATGTGTTCAAATGTATGCAAGATCAGATTTCAAAAGATTTTCAACACCTATGCAAGGAAGTAGATGCAAAATTATGCTTATTTATGACCTAAAATGCTTAATTTTTTTTTTTTTCAAAATAAATGTTCTAAAATGCAAAAGTAAGATGCAAATACATACAATGCAGCAACACTATAGTCCAAGATCAGATTTGAAAGAGTTTTTAAAAGAGAATTAAAATCTGAAACAAGATTTTAACCACAAACCCTAGCTATTGCAAAGACTAGGTTATATGAAAAATGCACAATTTCAAGCAAATTCTAACAAATTAAGTATGAAAATGCTTGATGCAAATGATTATACAATGATGTACTATTGTAATTTATATCAGATCTGATGCAAATATCAGAGATTTAAATGATTTAGATGAAATGCAATGAAAATAATGTAAACTATGTCAAAAATGCAAGCCTAGGATGCTTGATTTTTTCAAAATTTTCAATTTTTTTGTATGTTTTCAAATGTAATATGATGTCAATGAAATCAATGAATGTAAATCTGAAGTACAACACTCAATAAGGTGCAAAATTTAATAAAAACGTAGGTTCACCAAAATGTTATGTAGGAAAATGGGGAAGATGGGATTGATGGATAATTTAGCTAGCTCCTCCTTTCACTACACACATTCAAGGACATTTAACCAAGTTGAATCACAACTTCTGCAAGAGGATGAACATCTACAGGTTGGTTGTCACTTGTAATGATAGGGAAATTTTGAAATTCATGATTAATGTGTTAATTGATGCCCAATTATGCTCAAAACCCTAATTATGCAAAATCATAAATAATCAGATGGATTCTGACAAATGTTCGCACATAGAGATACTAAATGAAGATCAGATACATACTAGATTTTGAAGTTTGGGATTATGAACAGTAAGAAGCAAAGAGACTCGCACCCAAGCCCAAGGGAGGATTTTTATGGAGGGTTTCTAGACATTTTCTTCTCCTGATTATCATTGTTCCAGAGATTTTAGGCTTTGCAAACTTGGAGGCAAAGGGACTAACGCCCAAGCCCTGATAGTGCTCTTTTCTACTCTTTTTTGTTAGATCTGAGATTATTATGCTCTAAAACACTCTTCTGCATCTCCACTCTTTGCAATTCGACACCTGTTACCTACAATCACAAGAAGAGGGGTTGGGGGTCATGGTGTTTAGGAGCTTGCCTCGGTCCATTCAATCCTTCCAACACCATTGTTAGATAGAGAGTGTGTGTCCTTATAGGACAGAGGCAAAAAAAAATTGATAAATGATTGATTGAAGCACAAATAGATATCACCTCGGAGGTGTAGCTCACATGTAGATGAAGATCTTTCACAACATGAGAAGATGAAGCCAAATATGCAATGACAAACATAACAACAACACAAATATGCTCTACCACAATGAATGCCTTAAATGCTCTAAATTCATAAGTTTGTCAAAATATCTTAATCATCTTCTAGTTTACAAATGAAGTCCTAAACATGCTTATATATGCATTCCTGCTACAAATTTTGTAATTCAAACTTAAGATGTCGGCAAGGAACACCTTTAATGGTAACTTTACTGACATTGAAATTTGGGATCCCCTAAAAATAGGGCAGGGCAAGGGCGCGAGCGCCCAAGCCATGGGACCTATTTTGGGTCAAGATCTAAGCTCAAACCCCTAAGTCCTATTTGTCATAGGTTTCGAGGTACTTTGTCTCGGGATTCAATTCTAATGTATGCATGATAAAAATTAAGGGACCCAGGAGCTAAACTTAAGAGGTAAAAGTCCTAGGGGGACATTTTATGATGTAACACTCTCAAGCTTTGGAGACATGAAAGGATAGGTACAGAAGCATTAATGCTATAGAAGAATGGAACAAGGAATAGATCTCCACCGTCGGAGAAGCTTTAGCCAAGATGAATGTCGTGTAAAGCTCTGTAATCCTCACCCTGCAATCTCCATGGACCTGCACCATTATCTAAAAAAATCACCCTGCACAGAAGTCTTCAAGCATTAGAAGAAGCATGAGAGAATTGTAGTCTTGTGGAGGAAGTTTCCTTCGACAACCATGATCTTTTCAATGGTCATCCCTGTACCTACAAGGAGATACAAACCGTTGATCTCGTTCTGACATTTGTATGGACCTCAACTCGTGTTGAGAGTGAAACGCCTATCGGCGTAAATATCTTAATTTAAATTTGAGAGTTATTTACATGTCAAATCTTTAATATTTAATAATATAAAATTAAAAGTATAGCTATCATAATTTTTTTCTAAATAATCTAGGTTAGGTACCCAAGTGGTCACAAAAAAATAACGTTAAGCTCAGATTACTGGTAATAATGAGTTCTCCAAATCCATTCTATCAATACTTATTTATCCGTAGATTAACCACACCAAACCATAAAACCACCAATTCATCATCATACTACCTAAATGTCACTATTGTATTTATATATGTCACTAGGGAAAATTAGGTTTAATGTCAAAAACAACAAACTAACTAAACCCTAACTGCAATGAAGTGAAAGCAAGCCTAGAAATCAAGCAAACAAACAGAAAATAAACTATAATCTAAGCTACAACTTGACTAATCTTCATTGTTCTCCTCCATCTTGCATTATGTTCTTAGATTTGCAGATTTTGCACAATCTTGAGATGCTCAAGTGTGTGGACAGCAAGATATTGGAGAGTTGCAAGCTAAGAGAGATCTAAGGAGCTGAAAAATGAACTAAGAGAGATGACCTAAGAGAGAAGACCTAAAAAATGAACTAAGAGAGAGGAAAATGAGCTAGAAAAAGTAATTTTATAGAGGACCCTGTTTGAACGGAGGGCACAGATTGCATGTTGACTTTAGATACAAATGGAGGGTTGAGATTAGTTAGGATTTTCTCACCACTAGAGGACAAGGGTGAATTTTAAATTGGAATAAATTGTGAGGTGGAGAATGATTTTTAAATTAAATAAATTAGGTTCATTTATTTAATTTATTTGAAGAGGGGAATATTGTGAGAGGAATAAATTAAATAGGTGGAACCTATTCAATTAGAATAAGGCCTTTTAATTTAAATAAATGTTTATTTATTAAATTAAGGGGGGCAAGGGGTAATAAATAATTAAATAATTAATCAATTAAAATTAATTATTTAACCATAGTGGAAAATTAGGGAAAAATAGTAGAATATGGAAGTGATTAGGGTTTCGCAATCTGAGGACACTTTTAGGTGTCTACATTTTGCCCCTCTTTGAGATGATGTTCGAGATGATGAGATTTATGTCGAGCAACATCATTTCAAAGAAGTTAAGGAAATGGATAGAGGAAAAGGATGATGATGGAAAGACAGAATGATGATGCCCCCTCGAGAGGATAGACGGGTTGGACAAACACGGGTAGGCTCTCGAAATGAAAGGGATTGGTCAAGGAAGAAAGATAGGGGGAATAGATAGAGGAAATGAATGATATGTTAAGATGTAATGAAGATGCGAGAGAGAGATGGTGCAGGAATGAAAGATTGGCTAGAAGAATGGAAATGAGATCTTGCTTTGATAGAGTTTTGAGCTTCTCACTTGCAATTTTTCTACTTATCATCATACAACTTATTATGTCAAAGGATGACAATCACAATGGCGTGATAGAGGCCAAAGTGCAAAAAATGTGGTCCCTTACAAAATAGGCACATGACAGACAAAGAATGCCTGACTTAGACTAGTAACTATGGTACCTTGTCAGAACATTTGATGAGATAACTATGGGGTATGCAAGTCCATATGCAAGGAAGCAATTATTCTTTTCTATGCATAGGATGTCTTTGATTCACACCCAATGGAATACTAATTACATGCAAGGCACCAAGTTTCCCTAGTCATTTTGCCAAGACAAACCGCAAACAACAATCAAAGAAAAAGGTCTCGCTCTATCCTCGCTTCTCTTCATCACTTAGGGACTACCTTGAGAAGCATAAGAATGAGACTGCAAAACAATCCAGTAAAATAAGATAGACTAGACCAACAACCATTTGGACCTTTTGCCAAGTGATATGTGTTTGATTGATTATGATGATTCGATGGAGGCCTGGTTTTAGGATAGGAAGCATGTCGTATAAGATGCATGTTCTAGTTTTGACAATGCCCCTACCTATCTAAGGCAAGTATTAAGAGGGCAACATCTTGTATAAGACATGTGGTCTAGTTTTGAGAATACCGCAAGTTGTGAGATGATTGTTATGTGATGATCTTAGAAATGACGCATGTCATATAAGGCATAGAGTCCTGGTTTCGACAATGCCCCATTTCGTGTACCTGGTATGTGATAGTTGATAAGGATAGCAATTGGTTTGTTTTGGCTGATTGAATAGTTTGTCGTGTTTGATGTTTGGGATTGTTTTTCAAGTGCGAAAGACTAATTGCTTTATGTAAGAGTCAATGTGACTCAGCAAGCCAGGATCACCTGCAATCAAGGAAACCTTCCACACAAAGATTACAAGAGAAGATGCTAAAATAATGGAGCAAGATTCTATACAAAGATCATATGAAGCTGTATGAAATACAATGAGAGAGCCTTGCTTATAAAGGTAAGGTGAGAGCTAGAAGGATGGAGTGAAAGGTGGAGATATTCCAACAACATGTGTCAATTAGAAGATGATAACTAATTGCACATGTGGAGGATAAGACAACTCACTCCAACTATCAACAACTCAACACACAACTAGACTGAACTAGACATCTAGAAGACTCACTAAGTCAACTTAACATGTGTGAATTATGTGTTCACACCAACACTTTAGTCTGATCGAAGTGTCCTTCTCATCAAAGGATGACTTATTATGATAATTGAGTTGACAGGCCCTAAGGGACTGACCTAGTGCCTCGGGGGCTCATCAAAGATGGTCTTGCCTATGTGAAAGCTCAGAGGTAACGTAGTTCGACTAGGTGAACTTGGTTTGATTTGAGAATTGATTTGACTGATATGATGATGTGATCGAGGAATGATTATGAATTGATTGATTTGAACTGATTAGAATGTTTGAATGGATTGATTGAGAAAGTTGATTGAGTGATGTGGTTGAAGAATTGAATGATTTGAAGAATTGATTTGGTTGGAATGATGTGATGAATTGAATTAGTTTGAATGAATGGATTGAATGATTTGGTGGATTTGTATGATGAGTTGATAAATTTTATTTCTTGGATTTTGTAGGATATTTGATTTTTTTGAATTTTGGGATTTTTTTGATTTTTTGGGTTTTGACATGTTTTGATTTTTTTAGATTTTTGACATGTTTTGACTTTTTTGGATTTTGGAAATGTTGTGGGGATGGCATTGGATGACCATTTTGAATAGTCTTTATGCTAGATACCAATGACAAGGGAGGACCAAGTCTAGGTGGGAAGGGATGAATGGAAGAAAGGGTGGGTGATACTGGATGGAAGGAATGCATGCGTAAGAGGGAAAGGATGTGATCTCCAAGGACTATGCCGCATAGGAATAACATGCCCCATTGTAGGTAGTAATGCTTAGGATTTTTCATGACAATGCTTACAAAAATAGTATGATAATAGGATGATAGGATGGATGAGGTATATCAAAGGATATCCACAACATGTGTCAACATTTTGCCCCCTATCTTTATAAAGATCAAAAGGAGGAATGGAGGATGGATGGATTCAATATGATAGGTATTGTTACCAATTTTCACTTACAACTCAATTTAGTAGAGCTGAAATAGATGATTGCATCAAAAAGTGAAAGGTATTACAGCAAATTTTTGCTAAAAGCTTAACCATACTTATGAATGCTTTCAAATGGGATTTAGTTTTGTTATTCAATGGTTTGCAACATAAAGGGAACTACATAGATTGCAAGATATTGCCTTCATTCATCTTGTAATGTTTCATTCATTTTGTAATGAAAATATACACAAGACTGCATAAGTGTTGCTATTTTATACATTGAAAGGATAAGGAATGCTTAAATGCCCCACACAAGCCGTGGGAGTGACTGATCAACTAATCTAAAATAGCACAATCTATAGGCTATGCAACTGAAGATAATAAATGGAAAAACATATGAGGAAAGAAGACATCCATCATTGCATATGGCTAGTCTTGGTGTTCTTCCCCTTTATCTTCAGCTTCTCCATGTTGTTGATCTTCAGATGTACTTGCATGATGGTAAGGATGATTTGTGTTAGAGCTCTAGATGAAAACTCTCTTTATATGTCCTATCAACAGAAATATAACCCATATTTGTGAAGCATTAAATCAGTTGAACAATCATCAGATGCATCAAGAGGAGCAGAAGGATCAAATCATCACATGAGCATTGAACTTTATTATTTTTATCTAACTTGTTTGTACAATGTGTAGGTACAGGTACATTCATCATTGCATTTTCCTTGTGCATGATATTTCAGCATGTGGAAGTAAAATGGGCTCCTACAAGGGTTGAGCCCAGCATGCTGCTCCTAAGTCTAAAGAGGGGTATGAGATAAGCAAGAGACTTTCAGCTAAAAGCATATTTTGCATCTGAGCACATTGTCCATTCATGAAAGCCAAGTCAAAGGTGCAACTATGAGGTAGCCCTCCACTTTGAAGTGGAAGTCACAAATGAGCCATGAGCTCATTTAAGATGCTTAGCCATCAAGAATCAAGAGGTGATGACAAAAAATGCTCACATAGAAGGGATAGCAGAGAGTGTATTGTTGATGGAGTGCCAATACAAAATAGTCATCATATGCATAGTCATCAAGGTACCTTGCACAAGCTATAATCAAGGGAGCAACAGACTTAAATGCAAAATATAGTCATTGAGCATTGTGGGACAGCAATCAATACAACAACAGTTATCTTGATAAGCAGTCATATATGGACTATATTGTACAACCCTACAAGAGGTGATAGTCCAAGCCATGTGAATGGTGGACAACAGTTTGTATGGGGAAGAGCATCCTATAGTAGACATTGATGAGGAGTAGTTAATGTAATGACTGTCAAGCACTCACAATGGCATGAGGAATGATCACAAAGAGCAGTCTTTCCAGCCAAGAACAACCTATTCTAATCAGGGCAGCAGTACAGTCATAGTGAGAGGGCTGCCTCTACTAATCAAACAAGGAGCAGCCATCTCCTTTTAAAGAGCAGTTGTCTTTCATCATATAAAGAGGATAGAGAACAGTGATCTTAAGAAGCAAGACATTAACAACAAGGTCATGTGAAAGTATAAGCATTTCATATGTTAGTATATGTCTCATGGAATGAGCATTACAGAAAAAGTCAAAAGGATATTCATGCCATAAGAGGAGCACCCAATAGGTCATATAGAACTGTTATAATGAAGGCAAAGTAATCATAAAGATAACAAAAGATAGTTGTGGCAATCACCATTGGAACATCCTATAGCAGTCAAGGTAACCATGAGTCATAGTGAAGGGTACAGTCATGGGAGCAACAAATACAAGGACAATAGTCATGTGTTTCAATCATATCTTGAAAACTACGATCTGGATTTTTGAGATTTTTGTATAAAAATTAGAAGACAATAAGATGGAAAAACCCTTTAAATCTCGCACCAACCCAGTTTGTAGTTTTGGATAATAGTTCACCAATCCTAAGGTAATATGGAGACCCTTTTATGGCATAGGATATGACAGTCACAGTCACTCCAAGAAGCTACAATGACAGGGTAGTTATCAAGTCATGAAGGATTAGATGCAAGGTCATTAGGAGGTAAGACATCCACCTTACCTTGAACAACTTCAAGGGTTTCAGAGGTAGCAGTTAAAACATGAGGCAACAAACCCAATGCATAAGTGGATAGTCCTATCAGGCATAAGAAATAAATGTCAAGTGTTGAAGGAGCAAACTCATTTTTAAGGACAGTCACAAAAAAGTCATATTCACTTTGTGGAATAACCAGCATTCTAGTTTTAAGAAAAAGTGAATAGAAGTTTTGTCAAGAGAACTGTCATCTAGGCAACAGGCTAGGAAAGTTGCATCAACTCTAAAGGAAGCAGGTATAGGTAGCTGACAACAATGACTACATTTTAGTCATGATAGTCATAGTGACTGTAGGATAGTCATGATAATGACTGTATTTCAATGATTGTGTGGCGAGGGTTTAGATTTTCAAACTTGCATAAATGAAACTACTTGAAAACCCTAACTGCAATGAAGTACAATCTAGCCTAGAAATCAACCAAACAAGCAGAAAACAAAAGACAAATCTGAGCTAACATTGATTAACCTCCATTGTCCTCCTCATCTTGCATTCTATGTTCTTGAGAAGCTCATGGGTGTGTTAAGCAAGCTTTTGGAGGGTTTACCGCTGGGAGAGGAAAAAATGGAACTAAGAGCCCCAAAATGAGCTGGAGAAAGGTGTTTTATAGAAAAGGGATTTTGAATGGAGGGCCAAGATTCATTGTTGACTTGGAGCCAAAATGAAGGGCTAGGATGAGTTAGGGTTTTCCTAGACAAGAGGACAAAAGTGAATTTAAAATTCACAAATATGGTGAGGTGGGAAATGTTTAAATTAAATAAACTTGATTAGTTTATTTAATTCATTTGAGGAAGGGGACATGTGAAAGGGGATTTAGATAAGGGGATTGATTGATTTATTTGAATAAATCAAGTGAAGGGGACGTTAGGGTATGAATAATTAAATAATCAATTAGAATTAATTATTTAATTATAGAAGAAATATGGACAAATGACTAGAGTGGACGAAATTGAACTAGTTGAATAATGGGATTTGAAGGGGAAAATTGTCCTATCACATTTGCAACAGGAGGACATTTTTCAGTGTCTACATTTTGCCCCTCTTTGAGATAATGCTCAAGATGATGTTCAAGATGATGAGAATTATGTCGAGTAACATCATTTCAAAGAAGCTAAGGAAATGGATAGAGGAAAAGGATGATGATGGAAAGATAGGATGATGATGCCCCCTCGAGAGGATAGGCGAGTTGGACAAACACGGGTAGACTCTCGAAATGAAAAGGATTGGTTAAGGAAGAAATATAGAGGAATGGATAGAAGAAATGAATGAGATGAGAAAGAGAGAGATGGTGGAGGAATGAAAGGTTGGCTAGAAAAATGGGAATGATATCTTTCTTTGATAGAATTTTGAGCTTCTCACTTGCAATTTTTCTACTTATCATCATTGAACTTATTATGTCAAAGGATGACAATCACCATGGCATGTCAAAGGCCAAAGTGGAAAGTGTAGTCCCTTGCGAAACAGGCACATGATAGACAAGGAATGCCTAACTCAGAATGGTAACTGTGATACCTTGTCGAAACATGCTATGAGATAACTATGAGGTGTGCAAGTCCTGATGCAAGGAAGCAGTTATTCTTTCCAATGCATAAGATATCTTTGATTCACACCCAATGGAATCCCGATCACATGCAAGGCACCAAGTTGCCCCAGTCATTTTGCCAAGACAAACCACAAGCATCAATCAAAGAAAAAGGTCTCGCCCTATCCTCGCTTCTCTTCATCACTTAGGGACTGCCTTGAGAAGCATAAGAACGAGACTGCAAAACAATCCAAATGAAAGATAAGACAAACTAGACTAATAGCTGGTTGGAACTTTTGCCAAGTGATATGTGCTTGATTGATTGTGGTTGGATGAAGAAGGCCTAGTTTTAGGGAAGAAGAATGCCATATAAGACGCTTGGTCTGGTTTCGACAATGCCCCTACCTGTCTAAGGCAAGTGATTGATTGACACTAGTGTTGTTGGTCATACGAGCAACACCAAGGTTTGATTGATGATGTTTGATAAATGGCACATGTCGTATAAGGAATAGAATCCTAGTTTCGACGATGCCCCATTCCATGTAGGATATGTGATGGTTGATAAGGATAGTGACATATGATTATCCCAAGGCGATTGATTGGTTAGACTGATTGGAATAACATGTCTGGTTGATTTTTGGGATTGGTTTGAGGTGTGAAAGATTGACTGCTTTTGGTCTGATCAAAGTGTCCATCTCGATAAGGGACAACTTATTATGATAGTTGACAGGATGGGCCCTAAGGGATTGACCTAATGCCTCGGGGGCGCATCGAAGATGGCCTTCCCTACATGAAAGCTCAGAGGCGACATTGTTCGACCATGTGGACTATGGATGATTTGAAGAATGGATTTGACTAATATGATGACGTGATTAAGTTGATGTTTGAATGGATCGACCGAGAGATTTGATTGAGTGATTTAGGTGAAGAATTGAATGATTTGAAGAATTGATTAAAGGATTGATTTGGTTGGAATGATGTGATGAGTTGATTTGGGTGGATTGACATGACGAGTTGATTGATTTTATTGCTTGGATTTTTGTAGGATATTTGATTTTTTTGAATTTTGGCAATATTTTGATTTTTTTGATTTTTTGAATGTTTGTGATTTTTTGGATTTTTGAAATGTTGTGATTTTTTGGATTTTTGGAATATTTGATTTTTTGGATTTTTTGACATGTTTTGAATTTTTTTGGTTTTGTCATGTTTTGATGTTTTGGGGTTTTGACATGTTTTAATTTTTTTTGGATTTTGGGAATATTTCAATTTTTTTGAATTTTAGGAATATTTGATTTTTGGATTTTGACATGTTTTGATTTTTTTGTGTGTTTTTGGAATGTTTTGATTTTTTTGTGATTTTTGCATGTTGTGATTTTTTTGTGTTTTTGAAAATATTGTGATTTTTTATTTTTTATTTTTTTTATTTTATTTCTTTTGTGTTTTTGAATGTATTTGATTTTTTTGGATTTTTGGGTGTTTTTATTTTTTTTGGGGGGATTTTTGAATGTTTTGTGTTTTTGGAATGTTTTAGAGTGTTAGGTACTAAAAAATTTTCAAAAATTTCCTGTCATGAAAATATAGCAAATTTTATGTCATTTTTCGCGAAAAGGGCCTACTGGGCTCAACGGTGAGGTCTGTTTGAGCTCAGGAGGTCACCTAGGAAACTTGATTTACAAAATTCACCCAAAAAGGTTAAAATTTACTTGCATTCATGTCAGGTTTACCAAATGAAGACAGGGAAAAGCTAACTAATCTGCAGAAAACAAACTACAGCTAACCCTAGCTCCCAATGGAGTGCAATGTAACTTAGAAAACAGTCAAATAAACATGAAAATAACTAAAAATCTAAGCCATCTATTGTCTATTCTCCATTGGCCTCCTCATCTTGCATTGTGTTCTCAGATTTGCAAGTACATGCAACCACCATGAGAAGCTCTTATGTGTGTTAAGCAAGATTTTGGAGGGTTTACAGTTGAGAGAGAATTCTAAGAGCATAAGAGAGCTTAAGGGATGAAAAATGAACTCTAAGAGAGCCAAATGAGGTGGAAAATGGTGTTTTATAGAAGAGGGATTTTGAATGAAGGGCTAGGATTCATTGTTGACTTGGAGCTAAAATGAAGGGCTAGGATGAGTTAGGGTTTTCCTCCACAAGAGGACAAAATAGAATTTAAAATTAGAAGAAATTGGTGAAGTGGGATGGGATTTAAATTAAATAAATTTGCCCAATTTATTTAATTTATGTGGAAGGAATTCATATGAAAGAGGATAATTAGGTGAGGGGATTTGATTTATTTGCTTGCATAAATCAAATGAAGGGAACTTTAGGGAAATAAATTATTAGATAATTAATTAATTAAAATCAATTATTTAATAATGGAGGAAAATTAGGGAAAATTAGGAGAATGCGGAAGTGATTAGGGTTTCTGCAATGGATGGACACTTTTAGGTGTCTACAAATTAAATATTCATGAGGAGTGTGAAACAAGCATTAAAGTCCTTTTCTAAGGAATACTACTACCTCCAACAGGTGACTATCAAATATAACAAGAACCCATATTCTTTTGAGGCTATTGTAGAAGGTTGGAAACCTGCAGAGAAATCAAGACAATATGAAGATGTTAATATTTTTCTCAAGTGTTACATGCCATTGGACACATTTTATTGGGTAAATGATGGCATAAAGTAGCAAATAAAGGTTGTTTGATCATGGAAGACTGTCATGGAAGCATAGGAACAGTCTCAACTATGCTAGGAACAATTACATAATGTCAAAGACAATCATGAACTAAATATGAAAACAATCATTGTTAGCAGTTGTGCATTATAAACTGTCAGAGACTAAATTTTCTTCTTCAAAAGAGAGCTATAGCCAACAATGAGCAATGGTGACAGTCACCTGTAGTGTAGCAAAATATAGTCAATATTTCATTTTTTCCTTTCATGATTTTATCAAGAAACAAGTATGTATATAAGTTCATCTCAGTGGGAAGGAATAAAGGGTTTCCATAAAACCCAAGCAGCGACTAAGAAGCACAAAAAAAAGCATAAAGAGAAGCCAGTGTATAAATAATGCCCAGTATTCAACAAAAACATTTTCTTCATGCCAAATCAAATGACTACAGAAACAAATACACATCATGCTGAGAAAAATGACTCAAAAAATCATGAAGAACCAAAATATGAACTCTATTTTGCTCAAAAACAAATGCACAAAATGCAAAATACTTTCATCATTTTCTGCATTTTAAAAGTTCTATCCACAAATTTTGAAGGAAAAAGCAAGCTATACATTCAGAGAGCTTACCCCAAGCTCAATTTTTGCCGATATCTCATAAAGTCTGCATACAAAAAAGTCTCCAAAAGCTCGAACAAACCCCAACAATGGCTGCGCACAAACTGGAGTCAAAAATGTTAAGTGCCAAATAAAGAACACAAAATGTCATGGCTTTTGTTATTAGGGTTTCCTTTTCCCTAAACGATCGACTCGACATAAGGCATTCTTTTTTCCTTTAATTTAAAAAGACTCTTAGCTCATGTTTAAATGCTCATCGATATGTATAAGGTATTTTAAATACCTTTGCATATATTTTATAAGCCTTTGCATATTTTATAAACTTTTCATAAATTGGTAAACTTTGCATATATTTAGAATTTTACAAGTTGTAAAATGAAGCCAAGGCGAGCCCCTCCTATTTTGCAAATTTGAAATTGTAGACGAATGTAAGGCACTATGAAAGTAATATTTTATAAATTACTTTAATAGATGTTAAGTAAATGCAAAAAATAAATAGCAAGTGCAAAACACTCAATAAATAGCAAGTCCAGTTCCCTTGCCTTCTTTTTGCTTGAGTTCCCATTATGCAAAATGGAAAGAGGGAGTGAACTGAAGCTTCTATTTGGTTTTCTAATCATATCTGAGTGTTTTTAGTGTCTATTTGGGTAGGTCCACTCTGTAGGGAAACTTGCCACCTATTATCACTCATTTTGGGTCAGTTCTAGGCCTTCTTTTTATGGCTTTTTTCCTTTTCTCGTGAGAGACTTTGGTTTCTGTCATGCCCACATTTCCCATGCTGTCACGACATGCAACACACGTGTCATGTCCACATTTTTCATGTGGTCATGACACGAAACCATCTGATCTCTCTAGGGGGCATATCCCACTCATTCTTCCCTTCCCGTCGGTCGACTGGGGAAAAATTCTAATTTTCTTTGATATGGTGTCACTCCCGTTCGGTCATGACACCACATTAAAGAGGGGCAAAATGTAGACACCTAAAAATGATGTGTCCTCACAACCATTATTTTTCTAACATCACCCATCATGCTAACTTATCCCCTTCCTCCAAATAAATTTTATTTAATTAATCCTCATTGTAACCTACCCAAAATTAATTAAATAAATTATTTTATTTTATTTAATTAATTACCATTAGCTTAATTTAATTAAATAAACTTTATTTATTCAATTAATTCACCTATCTCATAGCCAAAACTTAGTTAAATAAATCTCATTTATTTAATTAGCTACCCTACCCTACCCAACCCCTATGACCAAATTAATTAAGTAAACCCCTATTTAATTATTTTGAGCCACTAATTAATCCAGCTCTTAATTTCCTACAACCATATTAATTAAGTTAATCACTTAATCAATTAACCTAAGCCTTCATTATCCCATCTCTCCATAATTAATTAAATAATTAATATTATTTAATTAATTGGAGTCACATGTGTCTCCACCTCACCTTTCCAAATCCATGCAAGTGAATTATTTAATTCATTGAGCTTACATGTGTCTCCACCTCACATTTCCAAATCCATGCAATTGTCATTTCCTATCCCACTCACCCATTAAAATGAATTTAAAATTCATTCACATGTCTCTGGCCATCCTCATAAATGCAAAGCCTTCCTAAGGTTGAATTAAAAATTGTAAAATAATGTGAGCCCTCCATCTTTGTTGATGAAATCTTGGCCCTTGATTTCACTATTAAACCTCCACCCTTGGATCTCACCTTTGAACCTCCACCATTGATCTAAAAATCCCCAAAAATCTATAAATAAGAGCCCTCTCATAGCCATTTTAACACTACATGATACTCACACTTACATTGCATTACACTTATCAACTTCATTACCTCACTTCCATAGCCAAATTGCATCCAAATCCTTACCTCAATTATGTTTTTATTTGCTTGAGAAATCCACATTGATTTTGCATTGGGTAAAGCTAGGATTTGCACTTGGGTGAATGCATTTCCTCCACCTTATCAAGGAAACTTGAATAGAGGAAATTTAAAGGTATAATCACTTGTTTTTTATTTGCTTTATGTTTCTAACACCTTTTCCATTAGAGCATCTTCATTCGCATCCCACCATATAAGCTCCCAACCCCTCCTGTCTAGTGGGATGACATCTGGAACAAACACACACCTTTGTGTTGCTACACCTGCATCCTAGTCATACACGACTAGCTCTCCATGTATAGGGATCCATAGGATTATCTAGACATCCTCGAGGGTGATAGTAATATCCCTCGTAGGTAGCAGAAATGCACCTCTCTCACTCTGCCATCGCTCTACCAGAGCTATCATCATAGCCCTATGGGCCTAAATCTCTAACATATATGCTAAGTGTGGCAAGCCAATCTACTCTAACACTAGAAGATTTGTCAGCCTGAATCTCCTCCTAAAAGACAATGGAGGCGGCTCCCTCTCCCTTGACTATAGTTCTCACAAGTCCTACATCCATCACGCCACTTAATTAGCCTTTTGTCAAAACACTGTGCAAAAGCACTAAGTCCACCAGTGTTAGCACTAAGTCCACCAGTGTTGGCACTAAAGGCATGAAAACGCTAACAAAATCCACGATTGCACTAAAACATGTACAAGCGCTAACCCATCCTGCACCACTACAAGATGCAAAGCCATACCATCCACGGTGTCCATCTCATCCTGCCATATAAGCTCTGGACACCTCCTATCTAGCAGTATGACATCTAGTACACACACATGCCTCAATGTCGCTACACCTGTATCCTAGTCATACATGACCAACTCTCCATGTATAGGGATCCATAGGATCCTCTAGACATCCTCGAGGGTGACAGTAATCTCCCTTTTAGGTAGCAGAAATGCACCTCGTTCACTCTGCCATCTCTCTACCAGAGTTGTCATCATGGCCCTATGGGCTTGAATCTCATGCATATATGCTGTGTCACAAGCCAATCCACTCTAACAATAGAACATCCGTCAGCCTAAATCTCCTCTTAAAAGATAATGGAGACGGCCTCCTCTCCCTCAACTGTAGTGCTAACAATTCCTCCTACATCCATCATGCCATTTAGTCTTTTGTCAAAACACTACGCAAAAGCATTAAGTCCACCTGCGTTGGCACCGAAAGGTACAAAAACACTAACAGAAGCCATGATTGCACTAAAACATGTGCAAGCACTAACCCTACCAGCACTGGTGTCAAAAGGAGTGTAGATCCTAATAGAACCTAAATTTGTGCTAAGTCTGGCACAAGTGCTGACAGAACCTATCCCATAGCTAAACCTTAGTTAGTTAAATAAATCTTATTTATTTAATTAGATACCCTACCCTACCAAACCCCTATGACCAAATTAATTAAGTAAACCCCTATTTCATTTATTTGAGCCACTAATTAATCAATCTCCTAATTTCCTATAGTCATATTAATTAAGTTAATCACTTAATTAATTAACCTAAGCCTTCATTATCCCATCTCCTCATAATTAATTAAATGATTAACATTATTTAATTAATTGGAGTCACATGTGTCTCCACCTCACCTTTCCAAATCTATGCAAGTGAATTATTTAATTCATTGAGCTCACATGTGTCTTCACCCCACCTTTCCAAATCCATGTAATTATCATTTCCTATCCAACTCACGCATTAAAATGAATTTAAAATTCATTCACATGTCTTCATCCTCATAAATACAAAGCCTTCCCAAGGTTGAATTAAAAAAATGCAAAATAATGTGAGCCCTCCATCTTTGTTGATGAAAGCTTGGCCCTTGATTTCACTATGAAACCTCCACCCTTGGATCTTACCTTTAAACCTCCACCATGGATTTAAAAAATCTCCAAAACTCTATAAAGAAGAGCCCTCTCACATTCATGATACTCACCTGCATTATAGTTATCATCTTCATCACCTCACTTCCATAGCCAAATTATAGCCAACTTTATATCCAAATTGTATCCAAATCCTTACCTCCATTATGTTGGTATTTGCTTGAGCAATCCACATTGATTTTGTATTGGGTAAAGCTAGGATTTACACTTGGGTGCATGCATTTCCTCCACCTTATCAAGGAGACTTGAATGGAGAAGATTTAAAGGTATAATCACTTGTTTTTGGTTTGCTTTATGTTTCTAACACCTTTTCCATTCCAATAACTTCACTAACAAAAAAAGTGAATCAAAGCACAAGTCAACTACTTGTGTGAGCCAAACACAAGAATCAATTGATTTAGAGGATGGTAGGATCTTGCCAACATAGTTAGACCTATCAAATTGGGTTGAATAATGAGCCACCAAATTTGGGATGCAAATTGAATTAAAAAAATGAAGTGTCATTTCCATGCCTTACCCTCTTGTATTTCCAAGAAGTGTGGTGGTTCATTATCATGTAGAGCCCATAGATTGGGATGCTTGAATGAAATTCTAGACAAATAGATTAGATGCAATCAAGATACAAAAAACCATCCAAATTTGGAAGCTAATGAAACACTAGACTAGTAGGTGAGATACATAGAACCATTTATATTGTCCATTGAAGAAGTTTTTAAAGCTACCAATTGAAATAATTTACAAAAAGGCCAATCTCCTAGATGATGGTCTAATTAGGGTATGTATACAATCTTAAAACTTTACAACAAATCATATATATCATGCATGAGCATCAAGAAGTAAGGAGAAGAGAACTTGAAGAAATAAAAGCAAAAAAAAGAGCAAATAAAGTTAAGAAAAATATAATGAATTGTAGAAAAGGAAATAAGGAACAATAGAAGCTTGAAAGATAATTAATGAAATAAAAGAGAGAAAAGTAAAAAATCTAGCAAGAAAGGGAGAAGATAAAGAAAGAGCAAGAAAAATTTGAAAATAAATGGAGGCAAATGGTGAAAGATATGAATCAAACACAACATCCAAGTAGAAAGAGGCATTTGAGTACTCCCTCAAAACCTCTATCTAAACAACATCAAATTCTCAGACATATGTAAAACATATTAAGTCATTCTAATATTAGGCTTGACAAATTTCAAGTCCTTCATTCCCCTACAAACCAAATCCAATGTTTTTGGGCTCTTAGATCAAGCAATGTTTGGTCAACTTTCTTCAACAATAGTGAATATTTCAATCACACCTCATGTTGTATTAGTTCCTCATAAAATACTTCAACAAATAGTCATATAGAAGTATTTTTTCTGAAGCTTTATGGTAAATTAGAGAATAGATTTCATGTCAAGTTTTTGGTACAATGTATTGTCTATGTTAAAAACATTTTGAACCATCTAGTCAACAATGTCCTAGGGACTTTGTAATAGAAGTTTTTGATTTTGTAATTATTTTTTCAAAGGATGATCTAATTATTTGTTATTTTCTTCAAGAAGTTAGAAATGTAATTAACAAAGCAATTTTTGTTATTAATGTGTTTTTCAATGCTCTTTTAACAAACCAAAAAACACCACACTTTATTCAAGAGCAATGGAAATAAAAATGGGTCATAACACTAGTAAGGTCATAATTGACCTTACCTATTATTGATGTCTTTTTCATGCATCTTTAGAATCCTACAAGAAAATGGAAAATATTCAATTAGAAAGACACAATTTTTAGCATCAACAAGTAACTAAATTCCTTGCATATTTTAAGTAGTGTCAAAAGACACATTTTGCATTCAATTCACCTAACATCTGATATTCTCATCTCACTCAATAGGTGGTTTCAATATTCACCCCATGACCTACATTTACAAATTGTTAAAATTTATTAAAAATTTTCAAAAATTACCCTATCATTTATTCTCTTTAAAACTCAACAAAACAAGTGAGCATACACTTTTTAAAAAGTAACATTATGCAATTTCACCAAAAATATGAAAACATAATGCGATCACTAGGATGCAATTTCACCAAAAATATGATAGTGTTTTCAATGGTTTGCCTCAAGCATCTTACAATTAAAGACCTGAAGTGAGTGATATGGAGTGATGAAAGTGGGAATGGAGATTGTAACTGTAGTGTCCACTGTAGTCTTGCATCCTCAAGTCAAACTAGAAAGCCCACACCTCACTTCCTTTGCTCACTAATACACCACAATTTGTATAATGGATGACCTCGAAATATTCACAACACATTGATGGAGCAAAGGACTCATTGTTGAAATGGAGGATGATAAAAAAGAAGCAAAACCAAGAAATAATTAGGATTAGAGCAATGCAATTTTAGGGTTAAAGCAAGCAATTTTACGGTCACTTCTTTTAAGATAAGGTACTACAATAGTTAGGTTTGGGATTTTATTTTAACGACATTACATTACTAAAATAATTTGATTAAGTGTGGTATCTTATAGTATTAAATTATTTAAATTGTTACTTGTGTGTCCACATAATTAGATGTTAAAGATATTTTAAAATATGATTAAATAAATGGGTTGAGATTTTGTGTGGATAACATTAGAGAAAAAATGTTTAGTTATTGGTACCATAAATTTCAAAGACTAGGTGCCACAATTGTCTATTATAGGTCAAGGGTCTAAAAAGCCCTAATTTTGACACCTTTTATGAACATGCATGTTTGTGGCATCATATTTGATGATGTGGATCTAAAACCTTAGGTTTAAGCAATGAATTTTCCAACTAAGCTATAAAAATTTGATTCATTCAAAATTGCACCATAATTTTGATTCATTCAAATTGCCACATATGATTTTGAAAGGTTCAAAGTTAGGTTTACAACAACTAGGTCCTTTCCCCTAGTTAAGTTTCATCTAGGATATGATCCCAACCTCATTTTTAAGAGAGTGGAGCTTTTGAATTCAACAAGACATAATTTTTTTTTAATTTATATTTACATTAATATTAAATAAATTATAAATAAAAAATTGTAAATATAAATTAATACAAAATACATGTAAAACCAATGAAAAATCTAAGGATACAAGTAACACCTTAACTTTTCTAATCTAAATCTAAAATCTACTTATTCTTCCCCATCCTAAAAGATGAAACAATAATGCAAACTAAACTCAAAAAAAATCGCAAGTTAATTTTCAAATCAAAGATCAAGGTTACAAACAACCTTTACACAAAATATAAAGCTACCCTACAAATTTGATAAGGGTTTATCATGTTTAATGGAATTCAAAATTGTTGAAACTTACATAAATACTCATAAATCGGTTATTTATGTATAATAAATTGGTGCAGTCACGGTCGGAGGTTCACTTCCAAACCATGCAATTAGAGTAAACACAATGGAAACAACACAAATATAGAATGCAATGGAAGATTCAGATACTTAATATATCATATATTCAGAATGCTTATATGTCAGCAACATGAGGGCTGCAATCAAAGGGGATCACAGGCCTGAACTCTAGTTGCAACAGATATTGCTTTGAAGCACTTTCCGAAACAAAACATTTAAAGATCACAAACTAAGAACTTTCTAACTGATTAACTACATCAAGACTGACTTCCTACTACTCTAAGAGATCTATATATATCATCTATAAGCTCTAAAAATCCTCTGCATTGACCAAGAAAGGTTACAAACTCCAATGAAGGAATGTAATGTGTAGAAATAAATAAGTCAGACCTAAACATCTGGTATTGCTCCGCAAATGCATGAATCAAGGTGCAGACCTCAAGGAAGGTCTATCTGATTCATATGTACCATGTATGATGTGTCATTATGCTCCACAAGTCATGGAAGTGCTCTGCAAACCTTCTCCTTCAACTGATTGTCTGAATGCTCTGCTCTATGAAAGCCAATGATCTTCTGATCGTGATAATTTTTAGTAGACAAGTCCAAATGACCTGAAATTTGGATATGATGTAGATGGTGATATGTAGATGCTAAGTTCTACTCCATGAGCTTTGATATGAAGATGTGGAAAAATATCATACAAAATGTTGAAACTGCAAATGACTGAACTGAACTAAAAATGAAAGAAAAGTAAGAATGTAAAATGTTTTTGGTTGATGCAAGATTGCTCTGTAACCTGGATGCTCCTGCATCAGACACCCAAGATTGTTGAAAAGTGAGTCCCTCACTTTACTAGGGCTAGAGGAATTCTAAGGTAGTCTACTTGCCTGAGAAATCCATGTGGAGTCTTCTTCTAGTTTGTCTTTCTACTTTACCAAATATTCCTTGTATTGTTTGCCTCTAGTACTGCGTCCAACTCTATTATCCAAGATGTCCTCTATCTACTCCAGTTGTTGCTGTGGTAACTGATCCTTCAAATCATCTCCAATGTTTTCACTCGATTCTCATTTATGATACTGATATAAGTCTGCAATGTTGATTATAGGTGATATACCTAATGTCTCTGGTAGCTCCACTTCATATGCATTATCTAAATCAAACTTCCTGAATATCCTACATGGTCCAAACTTCTTCATCTTCAACTTGTTATATGTGCCTACTTGAAATATTTTTTTTCTCCGATATACCATTACTTCATCTCCAACTAAAAATTTTGTGTCTCCTCTTATCATCTACTTGCTCCTTATACTTTCTATTCATCTCCTCCAAATTCTTCTTGAGTTGATTATGTAATATCTCCATGTATCCTGCAAGTTCTTCTGCCTCTGCACTTCTCTTATTCTCCATACTAATGTCTCTCAATTTTGCAACTCGTCTAGGTTTCATTCTGGTCATAATCTCAAAAGGTGTCTTCCCTGTACTCCTATTCACTAAATTATTGTATGCAAACTCTGCTTGCGGTAGAATTAGATCCCAATTTCCTACCTTATCTCCTACTAAACATCTCAACAAGTTACCCAAACTCCTATTTACCACTTATGTCTGTCCATCTGTCTATGGACGAAATGTTGAACTAAACTTTAGGTCTGTCTTCATCTTCTTCCATAGTGTCTTCCAAAAGTATCCAATGAATCTTGTATCCTTGTTTGAAATTATGCTCTTAGGTAATCCATGCAATCTCACAATCTCCTTGAAAAATAGGTCAAGAACATGCACTATATCATTTGTCTTCTTACAAGGTATGAAATGTGATATCTTTGAAAATATGTCCACCACAAAAAATATAGAATCATGTTCTCTCTGTGTTCTTGGCAATCTTGATATGAAATACATGCTTATGTCTTCCCAAGGTCTCTCCGGTACTATCAAAGATTTGTACAAACTAGTATTCTGACTACTCCCTTTTGCAACATGACATACTCTACAACTCTGCACAAACTTCCTTACATCCTTGTATATCTGAGGCCAAAAATAGTGTTCATTTACCAAAGCCACTGTCTTGTCAATTCCAAAATGTCTTGCCAATCCACCACTATGCTTCTCCTTGATCAAATTATCTCTCATTGAACTCCTAGGTATACACAACTTTGAACAACATATCCTCCTAAATGAAATAATCTAACCACTTACTTCTATTTGTAATAACAAGTTCCTTACATGTTTTCCATGGTTCTACAAAATCAATATCTTTTTCATACATATGCTTCAGTTCCTCAAAACCTAATACTTCAATTATCATCTCTATCAGCAAATTCCTTCTCCTACTCAATGCACCTGCAACTTTGTTTGACTTCCCACTCCTATGCTTCAATACAAATGTGTAACTCTGCATGAACTCTACCCATCTCATATGTCTCTGATTCAACTTTCCTTGACTATTCAAATATTGTAAAGCTTGATGATTTGTATACACACAAAATCCTTAGGCAACAAGTAATGTCTCCACTTCTTTAAGGCTTGAATTATGGTATAGAATTCTTGATCATAAACTGAATATCTTCTTCTTGCATCATTCAACTTCTCATTGAATTATGCTACTAGTCTACCTTCTTGACTTAACACTACTATTGCATTTCCACTTGCATCACAATCTACTTGAAATACTTTGTTGAAATCCGGTAATGCTAACACTGGTTTCTCTATCACTTTCTACTTCAATAATTCAAAACATTTATCGGCTCCTGATGTCCACTTAAAATCCTTTCTATCACCTCTCATTGTCTCTGTCATTGGTGTGCATACTAGACTGAAACTTTTAATGAACTTCTAGTAGAAACTAGCTAATCCATGAAATGATCTAACTTCTCCAATGCTCTTAGGCCACTCAATAATTTCTCTTTCTTAGGGTCCATCTTCAATCCTTCTACATAAATCACAAATCCCAAGTATACCAATTCTTCCTTCATGAAACTACATTTCTTGATGTTTATCAAAAATTTCTCTCCTCTCAACCTCTGCAATACTTGTCTAAGGTACCATAAATGTTCTTCTTTTACAGTCTTACTAAGAATTAGAATATCATCCAGGTATACAATAACAAACTTACCCAATAATTTCTTCAAAACCTCATTCATCAATCTCATGAAAGTACTTGGTGTAGTAGTCAATCTAAAAGACATCACTAACCATTCATACAATCCTTCATTTGTCTTAAATGCAGTCTTTCATTCATCTCCTTCTCTAATTCTGATATGATGGTATCCACTCTTCAAGTCTAACTTTGTGAAATACTTTGCTCCACTCAAACAGTCCATAATATCATCCATCCTTGGTAATGGAAATCTATACTTAATTGTGATCTTATTGATTGCTCTAGAGTCTTTACACATCCTCCATTCTCCATCTTTCTTCAGTGCTAACACTGCAGGTACTGCACATGGACTCAAACTTTATCCGATCAATCCTTTCCTCAACAACTCCTATATCTGTCTATTTAGTTCTGCATTCTTTGCTGGTGTCATCTAGTGTGTTGCTTTGTTAGGAAAACTAGCTCCAGGTATAAGATCCATATGATGATTGATACTTCGGATTGGTGGCAATCCTTCAGGTACATTATCTGATTCGATGTCTTCATACTTTGTCAACAATTCAATTATCTCCTTTGGCTTTGATTCTTCAGTCTCAAAACTTAGGGTTCCATGATTCTTAGGAATCAAAGAAAAACACATGTTCTCATGTCTCAATCCATCCAGAAATTTCCTTCCATCAACCAAACAGATTCTGGCATTCCCACATATTTCACTTTTAGGCTCATCTTCCAAAGGTATCAAGGTAATTTTCTTCCCATTAAATACTATAGTGTAAGTATTCTTTCTCCCATCATGTATAGCTTTTCTATCATACTTCCGTGGTCTACCCAACAATATATGACATACATCCATCGGCATAATAGCACACAATACTTCATCATGATAAGATCCTATATGAAATTTTACCAAACATTGTTCACTCACCAATACCTTGTGTTCATCTTGAATCCATGCTATCTTGTAGGGCTTAGGGTGTTTCATTCTCTCCAGATTCAGCTTAGTCACCATCTCCTCTGAAACCACATTATAAGTACTACCACTATCAATGATAACCTTACAACATTTACCTCCTGATTTACATCTGGTCCGAAACAAACTTTTCCTCTGTGGTGGTTCCTCAGTTGTCTCTACTTGAAATAATGCTCTCCTCATGACTAATGATTCTCCTTTCTTTGGTTTTCCAACTGAATTAGGTGATCTAATAGGTTCTTCTTCTACATAATTTGTTCTTAGACTATTCTATGTCTTCTTGATTGTACTTCCTTGATGACATTCAAATGCTCTGTCCTTCACCTCCACACTTAAAACAAGTTCCCTTGAATGTTCTCTTATCAAACCCTCTTTCTTCTCTCCTATACCCTTCACTGTGGTAAAAATTATGATTCCCTCTATGGTAGAAATTTCTATCATCTCTCTGCTATGAACTGTTATCTCTATCCTCCTTGTATGGACTATCTTGTTTATTCTACTTTGCATATGATCTTTCTCTTCCGGGGTATGTTCTACCTCTTTGAAATTTACCTCCTCTACCTCTCTACCTTTGCTCATGCTTCTTATTCAACTTTTCTTCAACTTTTAGGGAAAACTGATATGCTTTTTCTATTGTTGTCATCCTTACCAAAATCAGTTCTTCTTAAATGTTCAATCTCAGTCCATTGATGTATCTCGCCACTTTCTCCTTGCTTGCTTCACTATGTCCAGTCCTTATGATCGTCTTATGAAATTCTTCAGTTTACTCCTTCACAGTTTTCTCCTTTTGTTTTAGGTTTTGCAATCTCTTCAACAATTCCAACTCATAGTTAGTAGGTTTAAATTGATTTTTCAATTTTGTCACCATTCTATCCCATTTCGTGATCTTTTATTTTCCTCTCCTATTTCTATCCAACTAAACTTCTTTCCACCAAATAGTAGCATGTCCTTTCAACTTAGTCTTCACAAATCTTACCTTTTCCAGATCTTCAATTTCGTCATATTCAAAGTATTCCTCCAAGTCATTTATCCAATCAATCTGGTGCAGGAGCACCTACCTGACAGCTGGCCTTGATAAGGTAGTTAGTTAGTTTGAGTCTTGTTTATGTTTCCAAGAAGGTCTGATAAGACCAAATGCATGTAATAAGGTCATGCTAATCATGATAAGATCATGCTGACCATGCTTTTCTATTTTTAGTTAGTTTGTTAGAACAGCTGTCGTGCTATAGGACCGGTTGGACCTCCCAGCCACCTGGAGAGTTCCCAGCCGCTTGGAGTCGGGTCAGTAGTACTCGCAGGAAAATCTATTTAAGCATGAGGATCGGTTGACTGTAGATCATCGATCGATAGTATAGTATTGCATTGAGCAGAGGAGTTAGAGTGTGCTGTGTGAGAAACAGTATATTGTATTGCATCTTTGAAATCAATAAAGATCCTGTTTTCATCTTCTGTTTGATCTCCTTTGTGTAATCGATTTGCTGGTTTGGGTGGTTTCATGGATTCACTGATCCATTCCACCGGTTGATTCGTCTGATCGGTGGAATGGTTATGTAGAGTAGGTTAGGTGTTAGTTTGTTTGTTCGCATGCAGGTGTGCAGGATCGCGGCTGAAAGGTGTTGAAGACCCTAGCATGGGCATGTGCTAGGTCGAGCTGATAAAGTGTGGTAGATCACCCTGAGAGTGGATCGGGTCATCCCAGGAGGATCGGCGAAGTGAAAATTTGCTAAGGCTGAAAGTTCGTTAAAACGGCATCATCAGGATATTTCGGAGCAGCAGGATATTGAGGAGCTGCGGGTGACGTCATCGTCATCAGGATATACGTCATCAGGATATCGGGTGACGTAAGCATCGGAGGGGACGGTGCGAGGAGCTAAGGTTCGTCATCATCAGGATAAATGGAAGGAACCGGATGTTCTTTATCCTATTGATTATCATGATGTTGAATATCATGATGCTGAAGATAGTGAAGACGGAAGTTGTCGGCGAGATGAACAGTGGACGTCAGGAGGATGTTCGCACTGGCCGAACATGATGATGCTGTCGATAATTGAATAAGGTGATGCTGTTGACATGCGAACGGGCGAGGGCTTGTCATCAGGAGGATATCGGTCAGCACAATAAATATGATGATGCTGACAGTGTTAAGTCAAATATGATGATGATGATGATGATGATGATGATGGGCTGCAGACATCCATACTGTATGTTACGGTTATAGTGTGGATGCCTCTGCATCATAGTGGTATCAGAGCTCAACAAAAGGTATGGGCTGTTGTGTGTTGATTCTGTCACCGAAAGGGCAGAGGTAGAGTTGATTGTGTGTTGTGTGTTGATTGAGAGGTTGACAAAATGCCTCCGAAAGGTAGTGGTACTGCAAGGGAATTGCAGGAGATGAAGGAGAAACATGCCAGAGAAATGAGGAAGATGAAGGAGCTTGCTGAAGCACTTCAAGCCAGGCTTACAGCCCTGGAAAAGAACAAAAAGAGGGAAGTGGCAGACAGTGAGTCTGAAGAAGATGAAGATACTGTAGAAGAGTATGAAGAGGTAGCTGAAGATCTGGATGCTGAAGACCAGAAATTTGCAAAACTGTTAAAGGCAGTACAGAGTGATAAACCTAAGGTAAAGGTTGATGTTTCCAAGTATACTGGAAGTTTGAATGAAGATGAGTTACTGGATTGGATTGCTGCACTGGATAATCACTTTGAATGTGAAGATGTTGCTGAGGATCAGAAGATAAAGATTGCAAAGACCAAGTTAGGAGGTCATGCTTTGGTATGGTGGGATTATGTACAATCTAAGAGAAGGAAACAAGGGAAGTCAAAGATCACTTCATGGGATAAAATGGTAGCAAGGATCAAAGGGAAATTCTTGCCAAGGGATTATGAAATCCAGATGTTTAAGAAGCTGCAATTTTTAAGGCAGAAGGAAAGGGATGTGAAGGCATATACTGAGGAGTTTTATAAGTTGAGTATGAGATCTGGTTATCATGAGAATGAGGTAGAAAAGGTGGCTAGGTACTTGGCTGGTTTGAGATTGAACATACAGGATGAGTTAGTTTTAGCTAACCCTAAGAATGTGGAGGATTGTTATCAAATGGCAATCAGGATTGAAGAAAAGATGAATAGAGGACATGATAAGTCCATGAGAGGAAGAGGAAACCATATGAGGGGAAGAGGAGCAGCCCCTACACAGAAGCAAACCAATGAGGGTCAAGAAGACACTGGTAAAGGACAGGGACAGTCTGAGTTCAGAGGTGGATGGAAAGGTAATAGAGGAAGATTTGGAGGTGGTAGAGGTTCTACTACATTTTCAGGAAAATGTTACACCTATGGTGAGTTTAGTCATCCATCCTTCAAATGTCCAGAAAACAAAGGTTCATCATCCAGAAATGATAGAACTAATGACAAAAGAGTACAACTTGTGCAAGAAGAGACAGTAGAGCAAAGTGTGCAGAGTTCAAACACTTATCAAAAAGATAAGGAGCCTGATAATTATGCATACCCAGAGAGTGGAGAGTCTCTGATGATGAGAAGAACAGTGACTACCATGAAGGTACCTGACAAAGAATCCCCACAAAGAAAGTCTCTTTTCAAGACCATATGCAAGAGCAAAGGTAAAGTATGTAAGGTTGTCATTGACACTGGTTCAACAGACAACATGGTATCTCAGGAAATGGTGGATAAACTGAATTTGGAAAGGATTCCACATCAACACCCTTACAAGGCATCTTGGGTGAGTGATAGTCAATCACTTTTTGTCTCTGAACAGGCATATGTGGATTTTCAGATTGGAGCATATCAGGATAGAATTTTGTGTGATATTTTGCCCATGGAATGTTGTCACCTACTGTTGGGTAGACCATGGCAATTTGATAGAAGGGTACTGTATGATGGGTATGCTAATACCTACACCATCAAGAAAGATGGGAAGACTATGAAGTTGATGCCATTGCAGGCAGATGCTGCAGCACAGGGGGCAGCCAAAATCATTTTAATGGGAAAGAAGGAGTTTGTGCAGATGCCTATAGGAGCAGGCATAAAGGCAGATAAAGATACTGCAGGAAAAGAAGTTGTTCAGGACAACAGGTTGAAGAAAGTTTTAGTTTTGACTGACAAAGGTCAGCAGCAGGTGCAGAAACAGGTTTGCACACAGCAACCAGTTGAGAGGAATGACAAGGATGTTGTCATAGTTGGGACTATTGTTTGTCCTATAAAGGTTGAAAGGAAGACAGAGTTGAACATTTCAGAAGTTCCAGAGGCAGTTCAGACAGAGGTTCTGGTCAGACAACCTGACAAACAAAGGGCATGTGAGAAAAAGGCCTACATTGACAGGCATGAGGATTTACTTGCCAGAAAGCAAGTTACAGTGCAGAAGTCTTGGAGCAGCCAAGAGCCAGCAGAGGACAAAGCTGGAACAGATCAGCCTATTGCTAAGGCAAAGTGTAAAGGTGGAGGACTTCCACATACTAAACTCATGGGACATGAGTTCTTTTCTGTTGGGGAGTATGGTGCAGGAGCACCTACCTGACAGCTGGCCTTGATAAGGCAGTTAGTTAGTTTGAGTCTTGTTTATGTTTCCAAGAAGGTCTGATAAGACCAAATGCATGTAATAAGGTCATGCTGATCATGATAAGATCATGCCGACCATGCTTTTCTATTTTTAGTTAGTTTGTTAGAACAGCTGTCGTGCTGTAGGACCGGTTGGACCTCCCAGCTGCCTGGAGAGTTCCCAGCCGCTTGGAGTCGGGTCAGTAGTACTCGCAGGAAAATCTATTTAAGCATGAGGATCGGTTGACTGTAGATCATCGATCGATAGTATAGTATTGCATTGAGCAGAGGAGTTAGAGTGTGCTGTGTGAGAAACAGTATATTGTATTGCATCTTTGAAATCAATAAAGATCCTGTTTTCATCTTCTGTTTGATCTCCTTTGTGTAATCGATTTGTTGGTTTGGGTGGTTTCATGGATTCACTGATCCATTCCACCGGTTGATTCGTCTGATCGGTGGAATGGTTATGTACAGTAGGTTAGGTGTTAGTTTGTTTGTTCGCATGCAGGTGTGCAGGATCGCGGCTGAAAGGTGTTGAAGACCCTAGCATGGGCATGTGCTAGGTCGAGCTGATAAAGTGTGGTAGATCACCCTGAGAGTGGATCGGGTCATCCCAGGAGGATCGGCGAAGTGAAAATTCGCTAAGGCTGAAAGTTCGTTAAAACGGCATCATCAGGATATTTCGGAGCAGCAGGATATTGAGGAGCTGCGGGTGACGTCATCGTCATCAGGATATACGTCATCAGGATATCGGGTGACGTAAGCATCGGAGGGGACGGTGCGAGGAGTTAAGGTTCGTCATCATCAGGATAAATGGAAGGAACCGGATGTTCTTTATCCTGTTGATTATCATGATGTTGAATATCATGATGCTGAAGATAGTGAAGACGGAAGTTGTCGGCGAGATGAACAGTGGACGTCAGGAGGATGTTCGCGCTGGCTGAACATGATGATGCTGTCGATAATTGAATAAGGTGATGCTGTTGACATGCGAACGGGCGAGGGCTTGTCATCAGGAGGATATCGGTCGGCACAGTAAATATGATGATGCTGACAGTGTTAAGTCAAATATGATGATGATGATGATGATGATGATGATGGGCTGCAGACATCCATACTGTATGTTACGGTTATAGTGTGGATGCCTCTGCATCACAATCAATTCCTCCGGATTCAAATTTCTAGTATAATTCGGTACTTCCACTCTAGGTCTCTTTCCAATCTTTGAAATAACTTTCAACATCTTCACTTGATCTGATTCTTCTTCTTCTTCTAGGGTTTCTTTGTTTTGATCAGCGGATTAAAATTCTTCATCATCATTTTCAACATCATGTCTAGGGGTTAGTCTTCTTCTTCTATCTTCTTCTACAACATCCAATCTAACTTTCATTGTTTTCATAATCTCCATCATTTCATCCATTCTTCCAGCCATAGTGTCCACAACAGGCATCCTCCTTAGCATCATCTCTTCCTAGGATCTGGTGCAATTGCCTTAATTTGGAGATCTAACTACAAGGTAGAAACTACCTCACAATTGGTGATATATTGACAAACACAAGTAGACTGCCTCAGGCCGGAAATCAATTCACCAAAAGATCTTCTAGAATGCCTTCACTTCCCAAAGGATTCAAACTTCACTATGATACCACTTGGTGCAGTCACGATCAGAGGGTTCACAGAATGAACTATCCAAACCATGCAACTAGAGTAAACACAATGGAAACAACACAAATATAGAATGCAATGGAAGATTCAAATACTCAATATATCATATATTCAGAATGCTTATATATTAGAAACATGCGGGCTACAATCAAAGTGTTCATGGGTTTGAACTCCAATTACAACTGATGTTGCTTTGAAGCACTTTCTGGAACAAAACAACTAAAGATCACGAACTAAGAACTTTCTAACTTATTACTTCCATCAAGACTAACTTCCTACTACTCTAAGAGATCTATATATATATATTTTGCAAGCTCCAAAAATCCTCTACATCAGCTACGAAAGGTTACAAACTCTAATGAAGGAATGTAAAGTGTAGAAACAAATAGGTCGGGCCTAAACATCTGGTATTGCTCTACAAATATGGACCTCAAGGAAGGTCTATCTGATTCATATGTGCCATGTATGATATGTCATTATGCTTTGCAAGTCACAAAAGTGCTCCATAAACCTTCTCATTCAACTGATTGTCTGAATGCTCTGCTCTATGAAAGCCGATGATCTTCTGATCATGATAATTTTTAGCAGACAAGTCCAAATGACCTAAAATTTGGATATGATGTAGATGGTGATATGTAGATGCTAAGTCTTACTTTATGAACTCTGATATAAAGATGCGGCAAAATGTGGTACAAAATGCTGAAATTGCAAATGACTAAACTGAATTGAAAATGAAAGAAAAGAAAGAATGCAAAATGTTTTTGGTTGATGCAAGATTGCTCTGCAACCTGGGATGCTCCTGCATCATAAATTCTTCTCTCATCATGACAAAATTAGATGTTTATGTTAGCTTCAAGTTCTTTAATTAGGTTGTTGATTAAAAATATGTTGCAAAAGGGGAAGAGGCTACTGAGGGGGGCTCTTCTAGCATCTCGAGGGTTTCTTGACCCTCCATGTTTCACTGGTAGTGGCTTCTCCATTCCTTGCTCTCTCTCATTTGTCAAATCTGCTACATTTTTATCATAGTTTTCTCTGTAATATCTAGCCAGATTAGTTAGGTTTTTGATGGTCTCGGTCTCCATTTTTTCTTTCATATGTCTAAGTTTCAATGGTCTTATAAAATTTAAATTTTGAATGCCCTTTATCCTATCTTCCCACTTGTTCTATGACATCATATCCATACCCTCATTTCCCAATGCTCCTGAGTTGCCAGAGGGAGGATATATCGATTGAAGTTAGAGTTATTGCAGGTGTAAAGTGGCTTAATGGAGGACCCAAAGGCTCATAACTCCAACATGCTCAATGGGTCTAAGGAAGGCCTCAAATATTATTGTGATGCCCTACGCTCTGAGGATGTTGAAGCTTCGTCTCAAAATGCAGTCTTTGAGGTCAAAAAATCATTTAGAGGAGATTGTGGAGTCCCTAAAGGCTAGGAGAGAGGAGATGGAGGGGTCAATGAAAAGAAAGGTTAGGATCTCTCTTTACCTAGGATCGTCTCCCTCAATCCAAATAATGATATGAAGAAAGCTATTTCTACAGAAGAGGTTAGGCTTAAAAATGTTGCTATATTCTTTGCTTGCCTGAATGTTGAAAAACTTCCCTCATGAAGGTTTTTGGACAATTGGTTAGGCTCGATTTGGGGGAGACAATTGGGAATATAGATTTCCTTTTGTAGAATGGTTAAATCTGGTCTATTTGTCATTTTCTTGAGATCTCATAATATGCAGAAGAGAGTGTTGGAAAGAAGTTTCTAGAATATTGGTCAAACTTTATTGAAGGCATTTCCATGGTCTCCAAATGTAACCCACGTTGAAATATTGTTTTGCATAGCCCCAAAATGGTTTTTAATTAAAAATGTCCCTAAGCAAATGTGGTGTTTTCTACCATAGATGTTGGAGCCCATTGGGAAAGTCTTGAGGGTTGCTGAAACTAGGGTCTCTCTTCCACATATGAATGCAAGAGTGCTTATAGCTTTAAAAATCGGTGCTGCTATTCCTGAAATTATTGAAATTTGCTAGAATGATAAAGGATTCAATGTGAACTTGTTGGATTAGGTCATTTGAATTCTTGCTTCCTATGTAAAATGGAAGGTCACCAAAAAAAGATTGTTCAATCTTAATCAAAATAAATTCTAAAGAAGGGGGTCAGTTTGATGCTAACATGTCTGATAATAAAGTGGAAAAAATGGTGTTAGGGATTCTATGGGTTCCCCTGAAAATAGGGAAGTTAATCTCCCCTGGGCCTTGGATAAACATGATGCCATTCATGGTGCTCACCCTCCAGTGATGGCTGACCTTCCTAATGATATGGATGTGTCTTTGCATCCCGAATGTGGACTTGATGATGTCAATAAAATGAATATGGATAGTGACCCAAAGGTGTTGGCTATTACTCCTCTTTTTATTGAGGCCACCCTAAACCTCCTAAAGACTATGCAATTGAAGATTTTGAAGCCTCTATTGAAGTTAATAATGACAATATTACATGCCTTAGGGCTAGGGTTACAGAAGCTTCTAACCCTAATAGTGGTTCCCTATTGGGAAATGGTGTTACTATATATGAAAACCCTAGTTTTGATAAAGGTGAAGAGAATAAACTTTCTGCTCTTCACAGCATTAAAGATGGGACCAATAACATAAATGAGAGCAAGGTGGACTTAGATAAGTCCAAGGACAAAGTTCATATGAACAATAGTAAAGTGAATCATAAAAAGAATGCTCAAGAAATGGCACTTGAAAAAACTAGAGGCAATATAGCCAAAGAGAAAACAAGAAAGCTTGATTTGTTAAAAGATAAATTTAGTGCTATAAAGACAATAGATCCTTTAGGGTTAACTGGGAGTGGCCTGGGAGATGATGATCTCCTCCTTGCTGAAGGCTGTGACTCCAAGTTGGACATTGAACCTGAGGGTGTTTGTAGTTTTCAAAACAATGAACCTCTCCCCAAGAAACATGAGAAAGGTAAAAAGAGGAAGCAATATAGTAGAACTAGTAGCTCTAAAAAACTTGGTAAAAAGGGCAAAGAGGAGCTTATGCCCAAATGCTTTGATACATTATACAAAGAGAATAAACCTAACTCTGAATAAATAGGCTTGAAATGCTAGAATTCTCCTGCTATAGTTGGAATGTGAGAGGGATTGAATCCTCAGATAGAAAATATGTTGTCAGAGATTTTTGCAACAGGAATAAGAAGGTGGATATTCTAATGCTGCAAGAAGTCAAAGCAATGGGTTTCCAACTAGAAAATAACCTAAGATTTATTTGGAAAGATTCAATTTCCCTTTCTTCTAAACATGACAAAGGCAAGGGAGGTATTGCTATGTTAATAAATAGGAAACAAGAAAAATTCATCTCTTTGCAGGGTTGTTCCCCTTATAATAGATGTCTGTGGGTCATATTTAACATTGATAAGGTTAAAATTGGGCTCTGCTCAGTTTATGCACCTAATGAATATGGCAATAGGGTAGAGTTATGGAAGTGGATGGCTAATGTGCTTCCTAAAATCCCTTTGATCTTGGGGGTGACTTTAATATGATTGAACACAAAGATGACAAATCAGGAGGGATCAAACATGAATGGAAAGGAAATGAAAAGTACTTTTGGGATAAAATGAAGAATTTTCTAAACATGTTTGATCCTCCGGCTACTCAAAAAGAGCAGAGCTCTAGCATATGGTTTTCATGGTGTAATAGTCAGAAAGACAAAAGAAGAATATATTGTAGGCTAGACAGATTCTATGCAAATAAAGATTATTTCCAATTTTTACATTCTGATCATAACAATCTTGTTCAAGTGATTCCTAATGCCCTATCAGATCATCACCCAATCAAAACAACTATCTCCTTAAAAATCCAATGCTTTTCAGTGAAAGTAAAAAGGGATTCTAACTTCAAGATAAACTGCGAGTTGTTGCATGATAAAGATTGTATGGATGGTATTCAATCTCTGAGGGAGATCTGTAAATGAAAGTGTAGTTACTTATTGGAATAACATGATTACCTCTTGCAAAAGCTTGTTTCAAATAGTTGGTAAAAAGTATTCTCTAGATAGGAGAAAGATGGAGCTTAGGCTCTAGGAAGATTTTCTAAGAATTAAGGAGGAGATTAAGAGAGAACCTAACTAGCTAGAATTGGCTGATAAATTGGGAATTATTAAACGCAAATTAAGGCAATTCCAAATCAAGAAAGCCCAAGGGGCTAAGGTAAGGGCCAATCTTGTAGTGCCCCTCTGTTTTCACTTTGGATCTGTTAGGTATGCTTGGCATTTGGTTATTTGGTTTGGATTGTTTAATTGATGCTTTGGTTAATCGTGGCATTAAAATAATATTGTTAGTCATAAAGACATTTTTTATAATTAAATAAATATACATGTCTTTATGTAAATCTAGTTTACGAAAAATATATTGTTCTAGAAGTTAAGTTAATAAATAAAAATAATTAATGTAACTATTCTTTTAGTTCATTATTATTTAAGTCCACATTTAAAAGTGGCAGTTACACAATTTAATGAAGGCATATTTGGGAATAATATTTCTTTTTCAGTTCTAATTAATTTTAGTAAATTAGAGTTAGTGGGGTTGTCTTGTAACAGCTGGTAATGTTGATACCTATTTCATGCTTTTGTTATACCACTGAATAAGGATATGAGATACAAAACTCTAGGGAGGGAGGGTGGATTCACATGTTTGTTTCAGGAGATTGATCATTTCACATCAATGATCATGTAGTTTAAATAAGCCATATGAATCCAAGGCTTTGGATGGTTAAATAGCAACACATGAGATGGTTAAATAGAGGAAAATTTGACGAAAAAGTAGAGGAGGAGAATAATGCAGAAATTATTCTAGGTGTGTTTTGTTGTGCAATAATTCCTTGGGATTTATCTCACAATGATCTGTATTCTCCATTAAAAAAATTAATTAATTGGTTTGAGATTTTCTTCTGCAAACTGTATAAGGGTTTTATTTCATTTGTCTTTGCAATCTGGTAGTTGATTTTCTTGCATGTTATGACCACTAGTTGATCCTGCAATGGGTAAATTAGGGATCAAAAACTTCATTCTTTGTTACTGATATATGATGGTTTTATGAGATAGTAAAAAGAGGGTTGAGAATGATCTTTAGCTGCCTGAAGCTTGTGCATGATATTATTCAATTTGGTCGTCAATCCTCACATTGAATCTAAATTCACATCTGATATTTATCGACCTACACAACTTCGCAATCGGTCGTTGCTTGAATCAAATTAGTCTGCAATAGTTTCTATTCCATGTATTGTCAGTATTTGTGGTGATCTTATCGGCCTAAGAAGAAACCTCTATGACTATCAAATAATTCCTTTCATACTAAAAGCTATCACCGTGTTATATAAAGTTTATCGGCCAGTTCTAAACTAATAGTATGAAGATATCTTCATATCTTTTAAGAATTCGTTCATTTAGAAACTAAATCTTATTTTGATTTCTTTTCCGTAGATATTTTTTATATTGTGGATGCTTATCCTTTCTAAAATGTTTTGGAGACCGCCATCCGTGAGGCTTTCTTCAGCTCTTATAAATTTTGGTATATTTTACATACATGCCTTCCGTGGCAGTTGTACCTATTTTTTTTATAATTCCCTCTTCCCGTTATGCGTCCATGGATGACTTTTCCTTGTAAATGGTAATGTCAGGCCACATTTCTTGTATAATGCAAGCCTATTTTTTTTATTGCTACGTTTAGTAATAACTTTAATCTCCACAAGAAACTTACCCCCAATAAAAATGATGAAAAATGTTTATTCTTTTGTACCTCAGCTTGGTGCAATAGACCTTCCTATTGTGTGTCATTATTGCACTATCGACCCTCACCAATTGTAGAATACTTAAATACATTATTGACTGTTTTAATGTAGTATTGTTTTTTAGGAGTGGCCAAGTCCTTTAATGACAGTTTGTGACTATAACCTCGTGAGAAGATAAACTTCCCTCTGTTGCCTCTGTGCATTGACTCAAATCCATTTTGTGCGAACCTACTATCATTGCATTTCAGGACATGACATCTCTTTGAGGCATTTTGTCAAATGGGTTTTCTTACTCCTTTTATATAAATCCTTAATGACATTCTTAAAATGACTTGTTCCTTCATGGAACCCATGGCCTCACTCCAAGTATAAGATCCTAAGTCTAAACTCTAATCAGTTTCTCTTCTCATAGTTCATTTTTGGGCCTTCTTAGAGTTGATTGGGTTTAGTTTCTTTCTTTTACCTTGAGAATATTTAGGTTTCCTTCTGTTATATGTGTGGGTCTCCGAAATGCTAGCATGCATCCAGACTCTTTTACCATTTTCACGGATTGCCAAAGAGTTTTGTTTTCAATTCTATCATGATTCAATCTATAATCGACCTTATATTCTTGCACAATCTTGTTTTAATAACTTTGAATGATGTTAGGAAATGTTTTAAAGATATAATCTTTTGCTTTGAAAAAATTTTAATATGTTTTTGCACTTCATGCAAGTCGTTCTCTAATCTCTATAGACTAGCCGTCCAACTCCATTACAATTTCTCAAACAGTTTGTATGCTTTGATTATGCTTTCATAGTTGTTTTCATGTCTACCAGTGTATATAGAATGAATATTATCATTTTCCATAGAAGCCACGCATTTAACATAAACACTATGTGATTTGAAGTAAATAGTTCAAACTATATGGCAGATTTGGGCTGTCATGGGTGGTATTACCATGTAGTTAGAACTTTATAGACTATGAGAAAAGTTCTAGAGGTCTACTAGAAGATTTATAACTCACTTTACATTGGAGCTCAAGATGGGTTTGTGGCTGTTTTTCTTAGTTTAGAAGATGAGTCTAATAATGTGTGCAGTTGTCCAAAGTTAACGATGTTTGTTTAGATTTGACAGAGAAAGGATATGCTTCTCTGAGAGATTCTAACTATTACTCTCATACTTGATTTAAATGAATTTCATGGTTATACTGCTTAATCAAATGTATTTTATAAACTTTCTGATTATATTTGTTAGTTGTTTAAGAAACTTCTTATGCTTGTAAATATTTGGAGCTCTGGATTAACTTGCTTACTTACATCTATATTGGATCTTTTTGTTGTTAATATAGTTGTTACTACTTGGTGAAAGTGGCCACATCATAATATATTTAGAGCTCAAAGTTTGTTTTTTTCAACATGCTTATTTCAAGAGCACCTTTGGTATTCATCATGAAAAGTCGTATAAGGTTTGTTCATACAAAAATTTTCTTGCTTGGAACCTATTCTCTTTTAATTTCATTGTATAACTCTCTCCTTGAGGTGAATATGTTCTTCAGGTAAACAACATAGGTGAAGTATAATGTTGTATTGAGGAATTTACTTTCATGTGGAATTGAGATTATAATTCTCCTTGAATAGGTAGAGATTTTATCTATGAAGATGATAGAGATTTACCCATGATGGATTTAGTATGCAAGTTTTTATGTAGTTTTATCCATAATAGTATAAATTTATATACAGGACATGCATGTGTGTTGTGGGTCAAGCGGTGAAGTAACTATGGACTCTATTGAATCTTTCTTGTCTGTATATTTAAGCTTAACCCATGTTTGATTAATAAATTAGTTTTAATGTCATCTTAATAATAAATAAATGGGTTTTTTTTACTCTCATGAAGAAGAAGATCTAATGCTTACTGGATGTCCAAAGTATTGAGTCTGAGTAGAAATTTGCATAGAATTGTTTTATCAATTTATGTATAGGAATGATATAGTGTTATTTTTGAATTAAGAATTAGTATTTTTCTGGGAAGATGATTTGTTAGAACTAGATCTTCTCCTTTTACAAGAACCTTAAGATGATTGGACTATGGAATAAGACTATTGTTATGCAAAGAAGATATATATATATTGACTTTTAATGGAATGGTTGGAATGTTTTGCTAAAGTTATAACTTCCTACCTTACCTTGTAAGGGAATTATTCATAAATACAAATGTGATAAACTAGATTCCTTGAGAGATATTGTATCTTAGTTGATTCAATATACTGTGATTTTGACTTGAGGTTTATTAAGATAAATTTTGTAAATTGGTATTTTATCATCCTATTAAGATCATTATTGTTATGAACTAAGATTTCTTGGGATGGCATTACAAATTGTGCGTATGCGTATTCATTAGGTGCATTTGGATTTAGAACAAACCATGGCTGTTAGTTAGATTATGTTAGTAATTAGTAATGTAGTCATGTAGTTAAACATAATTTGAATGAGTTATGTATGTTATTGAATATTGCTTAATTACAATAATGCAGTCATGTTATCCCTAGAGATGTTAGTTAACTTGTGGTATTAGACTATGTTATATTTTGTTATCATTAATTCTATTGTAAAAAAAAGAATTCGCCTTATTATTGCTTTAGTTGACTTATCTCTAGGGTTGCATGGCAGGGCATTACAAAGATAAATTGGCTTGAAGGTGGGGACAGGGGCACCAAATACTTCTTTAATTTACTTAAATACAAAAATGTGAGAAAATATTGGTCCAATTCAAGAAGGTGACAATCTATGGCAAACTGATAGTGACATGCAAGAAGTGTTTAGAAGTTTCTATGAGAACCTGTTTAAAGCATAAGACAATAATGAAAGGTGTAGAGAGGCTCAGGAGCTACGCAAAAGGATCTCTAAAAAGAAATTAGATGCTGAAATGTAGAAAAAATTAGAGACTGAGATAACCAAAGCATAAATTGAGGTTGCCATCAGTTCTATGGGGAATGGCAGGTCCCCTGGAGCTGATGGGTTACCTGTGGAGTTCTACAAGGAAAACATATCTTGGGTAGTTGATGATCTACTTGAGGTATATCAAGAAGCAATATCCAAAGGGTCTCTAGGGAAAGAGATCAATAGAGGAATCATAAGGCTATTGCCTAAGGATGGTGATAGAACAAACCTAAGAAATTGGAAGTCGATGACCTTACTGAATGTGTTCTACAAAATTTTGGCCAAAGTCATTGCTTTTAGGCTGAGGGATATTCTGCCCAAGATTATAAACAATGCTTAGATAGGTTTTATAAAGGGCAGATATATTCTTGATAATATCATCACAAGTTGGGAAGCTTTGCATTGGTCCAGAGAATATGGGCAAGAAACCGGTATTCTTCTTCTAGACTTTGAAAAGGCCTATGATAGAATAGAATGGTCTTTCATCATAATGATGTTAGATATCATGGGTTTTCCCACATATTTTTGTGATATTGTTAAGATGCTTTTCAATGATGCCTCTACACAGGTGGAGGTAAATGGGTCACTATCTCCTCCCTTCAATATGGGGAGGACCATTAGGCAAGGCTACCCCTTGCCCCTGCCCTATTTGTAATTGCTTCTCAAGCCTTATATTATATGTTGAGAACTGATAGTCTGTTAGGCCAAGTGATAGGTATTGCCCTTCCCAATGAAGACATGTTATTGAATATGTAGTTTGCAGATGATACTGCCCTATTTCCAAAGATTGAGGAAGAGAATATGAGGAATTTGGAGAAAAGGTTGGAGGTCTTTTGTTTAGCTTCTGGACCAAAAATTTTTGCTTCTAAATTTATTATGCTACTGGAATGAAGAGGCTTCAAACTAGTGGTACAAAAACAAATGGAGTTGGGGGGTCCTTCTAAGCAAGTGAGGTATTTGGGGATTCCTTTTGTAGTTCTTCCTTCCTTAAATGTATGTGGGATTGGCTCTACTCTAAAATTGAAAAGAAACTGAATAATTGGAATAGGCATTACCTTTCCTTGGCTGGGAGGGTTTAGGTTTTCCAAAAATTCCTTTCAGCCTACTCTATCTATAACTCATTTATATCGATGTTCCAAAATTACCAATCTAATGTCTTTCAAAATACTATCAGATAATTCCTCTGATCTGATGGTAAAGGCACTAAAAAGAAACATGTTGTTAAATGGGAATGGTGTTGTCTAGGGAAAGAACAAGGAGGTTTGGGATTGAAAGACTTGAAAATTTAGGGTATAGCCTTGGTTACAAAATGGATAGTTAGGTCTTTAGAGGGAGAGGAGCCTTGGAAAATCCTGGTTAGAAATAATATTTGTAATTATGTTCCTCTCAAGGCTAAAACCTGGAAAGGTCTCCATTTACACATGACTTTTTGTTTGGGTCTTTCAAAGTTAAACCTATGGGATCTACTATCTTTAATAGAATCTGGAAGGCTTGGGAATAGGCTAAATCTATTATTGATAATGGCAAGGCATAAGACTTTGAAAAGGGCACAATTATAGGACACAAGTTAGTTTGGGGGAACATATTTCATAAGGATAAGCCTCTTGCCCTTTTGCAAGGGTGATCAACTAAAAATTGGCATGGTAAAGGACTAAGGACTCTTAGTGACCTGTTTGATGGGAACAGAGCCAAAAGCTAGGAACAAGTTGAACAAGATTATAGACTGTCTAGAATGAAAAAAATGAAAAAAGGACTTTTTCTGTTATCTCTTGCTCTTTCTTGTGTAGGCTCCCCCAGGAAGTTTCCTTTCTTGGGGTGGAATGCATTAGGAAGATCAAGTGGATTGATGGAACCTATTCTGTCAGAAAATGACCCCTTGGGGGCTTTTCCCTCTTAAGGTTTAGCTCCTGAGTCCTTAGAATGCATTTAGAGCATCTTGTGTGTTAATTTTGAATCCTGATGAGAAAACCCTAAAGTCTTACGGAAACTAGGACCTAGGGGGTGCTATTTTGATGATCCCTAAACAAAAATAGCAGGGTGGACTTGGGCACTAGTGCCCTAGTTCTACCCCCTAAATTTAAATGTCAGATTTATGACCGTTATTTAGGTCCTATGCTAACATCTCAAGTTTGAATTATGAAATTCTTGGCGGGAATCTTTGTAGTTGCATATATAAGCATGTTTAAGTTTTCATTTGTAAACTAGAAGATTATTGCAAATTTTAGGCATACTTGTGATTTCAAGATATTATTGCAGAGCAGAGCATTGTTATTGTGTTTGTGATTGCAGATTTGACTTTAACTTCTCATGTGATTAAAGAGCCTTCATTTATTGAGATCTACACTTCAAGGTGATATCTATTGTGTTTTTGATCATTTATCATTTGGATTTTTCCTCTATCCCATGGGGATATGTACTCTCATCTAAAAACGATGTTTGAAAGACTTGAATGTCTCTCTGGGGCTTGACAGAGGCAAGCCTCTAAACACCACAACCCCCTCCCATACTCCTTTGTGATTGCAGGTTACAGGTACTAGGTTTTGTGGAGTGGAGTTGCAGAAGGAGGTTGCAAAAAATAAGGATTTAGGATCTAAAAGAAAGAAGATAGAGTGCAACATTTCAGGACACGGGCACTCCCACCATTGTCATCCACCTTTTCTAGGTCAGAAACGAAAAATACAATGAATATAAGTGTCGTAAGGAGATCCAGATTCCATGTAGAAAATAGTACCTCAAACAAGGGCGCTAGTCCTAGTGTCCCTAACTATTCTGCATTTTGAACTTCGAGAATAGTGAGTTAACAATCTCTGTCCTTCACCTCAATTTGATAGGATTTGTCGTAATTCATCAATTTGCTTACCGTTTTGCTTATATAGGGTTTTAAGGGTATTTGAGCATTAAATTGAGATGTTTTTTGATAACATTTGATCTTCCACATCATTCCAAGAGGCAGCTCAACTTGTTAGGTGAATGCTCTCGCTTAGTAGAGATTCAACTCAGTTGATATGCCCTTGAATGTTTGATGAGAAGGGAGGATCTAGACCAAATCAACCACATTCAACATCCTCCCCTTTTCACACAAAACATTTTTGTGAATCTATGTTTGTTTGAATTTTGCACCTTTCTGAGTGTTGTGTTATAGATTTGAATTCATTCATTTTATTGCATTCAAAAAATTACAAAAAATTTTAAAAATTTGAAAAATTTGAAAAAATTGGCATCTTAGGCTTGCATTTTAGCATAAGTTGAATTGATTTGCATTTAATTTCATTAAATTTCTATTATTTTTATTAGATGTTATTTAAATTACAGAAATTCATCATTTAGTATTCATTTGCATTGCATTTTCATGCTTAAATTGTTAAAAATTGCTTGCAATTGTGCATTTTTCATAAAAACCTAGTTTTGCATTAGCTAGGGTTTGTAGTCAAAATATTGTTTCAGATTTTACTACCCTTTTCAAACACTCATTAGGACTGATTTCTAATTGTAGTGTTTCATCATAGTGGATTTCTTGCAAAATTTCTTGTCTAGGGTTTGAAAACCTTGCATTTTCACTAGATTTGGCCTTATCGTCTCTCTAGAATTGCATTACAAGCGTGTTGTGAGGGATTTTGCTGCATTATTTGACTGATATTATGGTTATTATATTCTTCCCCTCCTCAAATTCCTTACAACACCCTTTTTGTTAGGCATTCACATTGAAAATTGATGAAAAATTGCATATTTTAAGTATATTTTCACTAGGTTTTGACTTGTCATTACTCTAGACTTGCATCAAAGGTATGTTGTGAAGAATATTGTTGCATAATTGGACTATTATTAGACATATTATTTTCTTTCCCTCTTGAAATTCTTCACAACACCTCTTATTTCACTCATTTGCATTGAAAAAAGTTGAAAAATCAAGCATTTTAGGTCATTTTCATACATACTTTTGCATTTGTTTCTTACATAATTGTTGAAAATTTTTAAAATCTGATTTGGTATTCATTTGAAAACATACATATGGCTTCTCAATACAACAATAATTCTAGGCTTCCTCCTAGGCCTTATTTGAAAAGATGAGCCCCTGAACTTGAAATAACATTTACACCTCATGACAAAGAAATGGTAGATACTGAAGGTCCTCTTTACATTACATTAAAAATAATGGAAAGACCTGTGGATGGAACACTTATAGACCTTAATTTCATGACTAATGCGGTTATGGAAGATTTTCTTCTTAAATATGATTTGGCACAAGATTATTACCAACCATCAGATTTGAGAATTAAAACACGTAATGGAGCTTTGATGAATACATTTGGAAAGATAACCTTATTGGTCTTAGTTTATGATAAAGTTGTGGATTGGTTATTTGATGTTATCCCCTTATCTAACCTCTTCTACGTAAAACTAGGACATCCATGGCTAAAGGCTATGAATGTTGTCCCCTCAACTATTCACAAATACTTAAAATTCCCTTTACATGGAGAGATCTGTACTATCCGCTATAATTCATATCAACCTCTGGCTAAGGACAAGAATTTCACTCTTGATTACTTTTGACTGCAGCCTAATACAAACCTTGAGCCATGAAGAGACCAATCTTTCCTAGACTATAGACGATACAAAGCAAAACAACTAGCTAGAGTGGTCAGGCCTCCTTTAGAAACAATAAGAGAAGAACAACATGATGATCACAAAGAATACTGAGAGGGGGGTGAAATAGTATTCTGTAAAACCTTTCTTTCACATATTTATTAATCCATTTACCAAATTCAATAACATGAAAGCAAAACAAACATAAGAAGAGAAGCCACAAAGTCATAACACATAGACACCGAGATTTTTACGTGGAAAACCCCAAAAGGAAAAAACTATGGTGAGTGTTAGCTCACAATATATTATGATATCAAAACCAAATTACATGAAGGCTTACTACCTTAGGGCTCACTACCCAAGGAATCACTGTCCAAGAAGTGCTCACTGCCAAGAAAAGAGAATAGAAGATAGAAGAAAGACTGCTACAAATGCATCTACAGAATACTGGAATGCAATTACATTGATTGCTTAATACATAGACTCAAAAGTCTTCATCATATCTGCCCTACTTTTCTACTCTGCTACATTAACTCTGTTCTTCTTCCCTTATTGCTCCTCTCTGATCACAAGATTCAAATTCGCACTATATACACACATCATCAATCGCCAATACTGAAATCCATCGAGTATATATATCCGCAATATGATTTGTCCTACAACTAGGTCGACAAGCCAAGCATGAAACATGTACACAAATATTATACCTTGTTGGCTTGATCTTATGCACAAACAGTAATGCGGACTCATAAAAACATGAACAGGAATCTTCATATATGTCAAGACCTATAGTACAGCCACTTAGAATGATAATTCAAACATTATGTCTTCATCACATATTGATTTCACATGAGTGTCGGCTTCAACTTTAAGTGCATACTTAGCTAGCTTGACTCTCATACCATAACTTTCAATGTGAACCATATGAGACTTTGAAATTCATAACCAACATTCATTATGGGCCTCTTATCATACCTTCAGAACCATAGGACATAATAATCTTGTTCAGCAAAATGTGGATCTCAAAATTGTTGTTCTGTCACTGTGAGATACTATCAAACTAGAAGCTGATACTGAAGAACTTGTAGAATGTGATCTAGTGAACATTAAGCTCTACAAACTTAGAATTAGATGCTCATGACATGTATCTTTAATTCCTCAAAATTTCAAATCAAAATATTCACCAGCAGAGGAATGTAGACCAATTTACTCATATACTCTGCATTGTTTCTGACTCATATTCTATGTTCACCTGGACTTAGACAAATCATAGTATGACTTTCGGAGGAAGTCAGAACTTGAACACTGGAACATGTCATCACTAGGTAGCTATGAATAACATACTAGAACTATATGCAATGATCTTCAACTGTGGAGGCATACCATCCTGATCTCTATTACTATGTATCTTGTCCATACTTAGTTATTCTAACTAAGTTATTCTTTCAGGCTAGAAGTCCCTTTACTTGTCTTGACTCAAGAGCAGACTTAGCAGCTTCCCTGTCTGTTATCAATCCTTTTTGCCATCAATGACAACACTCTTCCTTAACCCTCAGAGCAGTGTCTCTTGCAAACAATCTCCCCCTTTGGCATTAATGGCAACACTTAGTGAAAAATGATTGTGTTGCTCCCCCTTACTCTGATTTTCTTCTTCTCTTTAGATGTTTGGACATTTTTCATTGGTTATTCTTCTCCCCCTTTGACATCAATGGCAAAGGTGTATGTACAAGAATCAAAATTGTGCAAGTATAATCTTTTATTTTAGTTAGGTGTGGGTGAAAGGATATCATTGTAGATAATATTTAATTGTGCTAATTCACCAACCCACCTACTCTTAGCATTGTTTAAAATTTGAATGTTTCCATTTACTTGAAACACCAACTCTTCTACATTATCAATAGTTGTAGGCTCATCAGTTATTTCCTTTATCCTTACTACCTCTGCTTGCAAACCAATCATAGAATCAAGCTTGGATTCTATTGTTTCTCTTACTTGGCACATTCTTCTCTTGATGGCCTTTTTCTTACTCTGTAGATTGTTTATTTGTGCATGAATTCCTTCTATTTTTGACCTTTTGTTTGAGATGGAGTCAGTTGTTGGGTCAAAGGTTTCGGGGATCTTTAATAATTTTATCTCCAATCCATCTATTTTCTCCTTTAATTTTTTTGTTGACTTAGGCCAGGATAGACAGAACTTATATATATCACTAGCATCCTTGATGGCAGTCTCTATATTCTTGATATTGTTATCTAACAAAATTGCATCTTTGGCTAACTTGTCCTTTAACTCAACTAGCCTCTTATTACTAATTTCTGCTCTAACCTTAGGATCTGCAGCTATTTCAAGCCTTTGAGCTGATTAGTTGATGATAATGATGTATCTTTTTGGTATGAAGGCATCAACTTCTCCAAGATACTAGATGCTTCACCAATGAGCTCACTGTCCTGGATGTGAGACCTTAGAATTTCTTCCTAAGCCTTGGCTTGCACAATTGAAGCTATTTTGAATTTCTGCATAGGAGACATTGAAGCCAAATTTATTGGTCCTTACAGAAACTCAAGCTCATACAAAACTTGTGTCCCTTGTTGCTGCTCTAAAAATTATTTGACAGAATCTACTAGATCCTATAAGGCTACAATATCTCTTTCCATATTAGACACTTCTTCTTCTTCATTCTGCTCTATTCATTCAAGATCCATGGCCTTGTGTTCATCAATGTTTTGTTCTGGAGAGGGGCTCTTCTTGGCTTGTTCATTATCTTGATCATTGGCTTTATTTTTCTCTGCAACCTTTTCCTAGTTTTCTTGATTACTAGTTTTCTGATCCAGAGGAGGATTTGTCCTTGGTTGATCATTGTCAACTTTGTCTTGATCATCAATAGCAGGGATTTGATCAGATTCTTTCTTTTCTGAGGCTACTTCCTCTATTTTCTCAGGACTTTTCTCTTCCTCTTATTCTTCCATTTCTTTGTCTTTTCCAGGGCTCATAGGAGGATTTGCCTCAGTTTGCACTAAGCCTTGATCCATGTTGACTTCAGGTATAGAGGTGTCATCACCAACATTTGTTTCTTCTTTATCATCTATAGTTGGGATGTTAAGATCTTTTAGGATCTCAAGAATTGTTTTCTCTATGTCCTTTATATATTTCTCTGTGTTTCCTACCATTAGAGTGTTGACTCTCCTTTTTATTTCAATTTTATCTCCAAGGATCTTGAAGACCTTGATTCTTTCCTCTGGAGTCACATCTGGACAAAATTTCATCAATGAATTTTCTCATACCTCCACATCTTTGGTCATGGCTGCTTCCTCCTTGGCAGACATAATGCCTGCTAAGTTGTCTGGGAGGTCACTGGCTATCTCAATGAGAGCTCTATTATATATCTCCAAGTATTGAATGATAGCAGTCTCAATGATGCTTTTGTCTACATCATCAAACTCATCATATAGTTGGGCTATAGGTTTTAAATTTCTATCAACTGTTATGGCCTTTAATACATCTTCAAGACTTATTGTAGCTACTGCTTCTTTGGGCTCTTCTTTCTTCTCCCTCTTCCTTCCTTTTCCCTTTCTAGAGGGCTTGTCTTGCTTGGTATCAGAGGCTACAGTAGATTTTTCTTTCATCTTTTTAACCTCTTCATCTAATTATGTTTCTTCATCATCAACACTTATGCTCACATGCATCCTTTTATCTTTGGTTTTCACTCTTTTATGTCCTTTTTTAGTAGGTTTCTTAGCAGGTGCTTCCACAAAGGGTGTGGGACCAGAGAATGCAGATGTAGTTTGTGAAGTAGTTGCTCTTGTTCTCTTCTTTGTTACTGCAGGCTCCTCTTTTCTCTCAAACTCCTCCAGAGGATTTTCAGGCTCACTTTCCTTCATTCTTTCAGCTACCCTGGCTGCTTCAGATCTTGCTCTTATTTTAGCAATCTCCTCTTTGGTAAGTCCTATTTTCTAGGCATACTCCTCTACCAATTTGTTCATCTTTTTCTAAGTTTCTAGTTTTCTCAGTTCAACATGCACCTTCACAGTTAACTTCTCATAAGTTCCAAATCTTGGCTCTTTGGGATCCCTGGGTTTCTTCAACATAAGGTCAGCATAACCATCCAATATGTTCCCTACCACCTCATACCCCATTGGGAGGACCCAGACTGTCCTAGGCTCAACAACCTCCATCATGCATTGATCTTTGGTTACAATGAAACATATGTCATTCTTATGTTTCTCAACAATTGACTTAGGGATCCTTTCCCTAGACTACATGACCTTTTAGAAATTCTTAAAATAGCCCCATAGCGCTGTACTATGTGCATCATAACTTCCTATACTACTTAGTTGATTTCTTATTTGTACTGCAACCGGTTTGTCACTAGACCAAAACAAGTTTTTGATCCCTAGTAACTCTTGCATGAAATGGAAAAAAAAGAAAATGATTAACTTACCAAACTTGAATGGATATTTTGATTCCTTTGTCTTCTTAAGGTTCTCCATTAAATTTTACTGGAGCAACTCACAAAGCTCATAATCAGTATTTTTCTTCACCATCTCATATGCTGTGTATATGGCAGTCCTAGAGACAGAGTTCTCTTGGTTGGTGAAGTAAATCTTATACCCGATTACCATTGATACGAACCTTACTACATGATCTTCAATGTCATTGACTGTCAATGCTCTTTTATTAAATTTAGCTCCGATAGCATCCATAACTGTGTCATTCTTCACATCCTTTAATACAGACAATTTTCCAGTAGAGTTCAGTCATGTAACAACCCTTATAGCATCCTTAGTGATCATGAAGGGTTTCTCAAGCCATATGAATTCATTGTGGATCTTGCTTAACACATACCAGACCCATTCATCTTCAGTGAATGTTGGGAAATCTATATACTAAATAAATTTCTTCTCTTCCAATGCCTTATATTCTTCCTTTAGATCAAAATTATCATGGTTTAGATGTTTCAGATACAAATAAGTAAATTAGCTATCACCATGTTCTTCTAGGGCAACATGAATGTAAGCCCTAATATCCTCTACATGCATTACGCCATACAGTACTCTTAAAAATACACCATTTGGATCAACTTCTATTGATTTGAAAGGGTGTTTCTTGAATTTTGGTCGTACTCTCTTAGTGACATCAATAACTTGTGGTGTCACCATTTTCACCAGAATTCAAACAAGTTCATGGTAGGGTTTTAAACTATAAATACCTCTTTTTGTCGAATTAGGGTTTGCTCTGAGTTACTTTGAATCTTTGGAAATTGTTGCAGTCACTTAGAATATTGCTTCATCTCTCCTTGAAATCTTGATAGCTCGAATGTAAAGTGATTAATCTTTTGGATGCAACCCTTTTATCATTTATTTACCAAAACCTAATTGTCATTTAATGTTATTTTCAAAAAGCTATTAAACACTTCACTGATAACCATAGTCAATCAAGATTGTTCCACAATGTGCCACATCAAGTCTTTTTCTACTGGTTTCTTCTCCAAATGATCCATTCAATATTTCTTTAGATTATACCTTAGTGTTGGATCTCAGCACTAGTTATTTGGCTAGGGGATCAAGATTTTCAATAAGAGCTCTCCCTAAGCCAGAGCACCCAATTCACTTCCCAGAGGAAGTATTTGCACTAGAAGCTAGTACGGATCCATCCTTGACCTCATTTACATCCTTCTTAACCTAGACCTTGCTCATTTCCTTCTTGATTTCTACCGGATCAACCTTGTTCTTACCTTTATCTTCTCCCTACTCTATTTTCCTCTTTTCTGCAAGGCAGTCTCTTTTCTCATTCTTGCTTCTGCAAATTTTGCAATATCTCCAAGCCTATTGCAATTGTAGCATACCACATTTCTCTATCCTTGATTCCTTCCATTTGTTTGATTTATTCTTGATCTGCATTGGTTAGCCATATGTCCAAATCTATTGCAAGCAAAGCACTTTCCAAAAGACTGAGTATTTCTTGCATTGTTGAAACCATTCCTTATCATACTTCTACATTCATTTTCTTTATGACCAATTTTCTTGCAATTAAAGCACTGACCAAATAAAGATGAAGCATTTTGATTCATTCTACTCCTGCACTGAGTAGCCCTATGACCATACTTATTGCATTTAAAATAATAGCCATTGAAAGATGGGTACCTTTAAGCATTTGGCTGCCTGACCGGAGCTCTTCTAGGTCTACTTCTCTCATTCTAGAACTGGTTGCCTTTGTTTTTCTTCATCTCAGTGTTTCCTTGACCTGATTTAGAACTTTCTTCTCTTTCAAATCCCAAACATTTCTTGTCATTTAGATTTTTCTGACTATCAAGAAGTTCATTAAGATTTGCAGAGCTTATTTTAAATTTTTCTTTGTAACTGTTTGCAACCTCCAAGTCAAACTTTAGAAGTACAACATCTTTTGCCAACTTTTCACATTCTTTAGACTTGTCTTTCAAAACTTGATTCAAATGCTTCTCAACCTCTTCTTTCTCTTCAATCAGCATTGTTAAATCACTTAGGGTTTCATTTGCTACTTTCAACTATTCACTTATCTCTCTGCTTCTATCTTTTGATCACTTGACTTGCTCTCTTAGTTTAAGGATTCATTCATTAGCTTCTTTGACATTTTCCCTCAAGTCCCGAATATCTGCTTCATACTTATCAAGATCTTCACTTGAACAGTTTTTTATTCTTGATTAATGACATATGAGCAATTATCAATTGTAGCATTGCCTAGAGTAGGATACCTTCTGGCTGCCATGAGTAAACTTTCCTAGATCTTCCTTAAGCTGTTAAACTTCTTCCAAGGAACCTTGCTCTGATACCAATTATTGATCACAAAGAATACTAAGAGGGGGAGTGAATCAGTATTCTGTAAAACCCTTCTTTCATATATTTATTAATCCATTTACCAAATTCATTAACATGAAAGCAAAACAAACATAAGAAGAGCAGCCACAAAGTCATAACACATAGACACCAAGATTTTTACGTGGAAAACCCAAAAAGGGAAAAACCACGGTGAGTGTTAGCTCACAATATATTATGATATCAAAACTGAATTACATGAAGGCTCACTGCCTTAGGGCTTGTTGCCTAAGGACTCACTTCCAAGAAAAGAGAATAGAAGATAAAAGAAAGACTACTACAAATGCATCTATAGAATGTCGGAATGTAGTTACATTGATTGCTTAATACACAGACTCAAAAGTCCTCATCATATTTGCCCTGCTTTTTTGCTCTACTACATTAACTCTATTCTTTTGCCCTTACTATTCCTCTCTGATCACAAGATTCAAATTTTCACTATATTCACACATCATCAATCGCCAATACCAAAATCCATTGAGCATATATATCCGCAATATGATTTATGTTACAACTAGGTTGGCAGGTCAAGCATGAAATGTGTACACAAATATTATACCCTGTCAGCTTGATCTTATGTAGAAACAATAATGCAGACTCATACAAACATTCAGGAATATTCATATATGTTAGGACCAATATTAGAGCCACTTATAATGATAATTCAAACATTATGTCTTCACCGCATATTGATTTCACATGAGTGTCAGCTTCAACTTTAAGTGCATACTTAACTAGCTTGACTGCCATACCATAAATTTCAAAGCGAACCATATGAGACTTTGAAATTCATAACCAACATTTATTATGGGCCTCGTATCATACCTTCAGCACCGCAGGACATAATAATCTTCAGCAAAATGCGGATCTTAGAATTGTTGTTCTATCACTATGAGATACTGTCAAATTGGAAGCTGATACTGAAGAACTTGTAGAATGTGATCTGGTAAACATTAATCTCTACAAAAATGGAATTAGATTCTCATGACATGTATCTTTAATGCCTCAAAACCACAAATCAAAATATTCACTAGCAGAGGAATGTAGACCAATTTACTCATATACTCTACACTGTTTCTGACTCATCTCTGTTCACCCAGACTTAGACAAATCATAGTATGACTTCCGGAGGAAGTCAGAACTTGAACACTAGAACATGTCATCATTAGGTAGCTATGAATAACATACCAAAACTGCATGCAATGATCTTCAACTATGGAGGCATACCATCCTGATCTCTACTACTCTATATCCTGCCCATACTTAGTTATTCTTCTGAGCCAAAAGTCCCTTTACCTATCTTGACTCAAGAGTAAACTTAGTAACTTCCCTATCTATTATCAATCCTTGTTGCCATCAATGACAACATTCTTCCTTAACCATCAGAGTAGTGTCTCTTGCCAACACAACATGCATTTGAAGATCCCCTTAGAGCAAAAGGAAAATGACAAAATGACATAAGAATGACACAAGACTATTATGACTATGATGAAATAATTGGTATGATAGAAGTGGATAAGGGAATGTTTCATAACTCACCTCATCCATGGAGAGAAGGTATCTATGCTGAGGTTCCTCCCCCTTCATCCTTACAGGGATCGAGAGCTTTTCATCAACAAAAAAAAATTCCATCGAGACCAATGAAATTTGAACATGGTGCTTCCTCCTCTAATGTGCAAACTCCTATGGAAAAACATAACACTGCCTTTGAAGAGATAAGTAGTAAGACAAAAATAAATAGATAAGAAAGAGAAAGGAGGAAGAGAAGACAAGCTTTTACCCAACGAAATGCACCTCAACAAGATAACATTCAACCTAACATTGAATCAAACTTTGACGAACTTAACACTGAACAATTGGAAGATAAGAACAAAAGTTGGGATACAGTACCTTACACACCTGTTTCCTCTAGCATTTGGGATTGGGAAGAGGATGATTTGCTCATTGACAACCCTTAGTTCAATTGTCCCTACAGATAAGTATTTCTAACCCTTTACCTTCATGTTGTGTTTCCCCCGTGATGTGTTCTATGTTGTTTAGGCCTCCTAGGTTGACCCTTGATACTCTTGTAAGGTCAAGGATATCGGGAAACTGCCTCTATTGTGACCTTTCTATTTGTATCATCTTTCTTCTATATTGCTTCTCCTCTATTTTCATTGTTGTGTGGTGTGTTTGACAGACATAGTGTTGTGGTTGATGACTTGGGGGTACCCTCCTACGTGACTATCCCTAAGGCACTTGTTTCTCCTCTCTTGATTTATTGTTTACCTTCTTCCAATGGTTCTATCTAGTTGGCAGATGATGAAAACATATTGTACTGATACAGACCTAGTGTCCCTTCAGTGAGAAATCAAAAAATGGACCTAGTCCATACATGACGATGGGGTTGATATATATTATCCAACGCTTGGCTAGTAGAATCTCTCCATGTGATATCTTGATGTTGTCTTATCACACTTACAAAACATAACAATACTACTACTCCATGCACTTTGTCTATCTTGGATCTTGCTTTCCTCGGCTCTCTATGTGAATGATTACATGCATTGTTGATTATATGGATGCTAAAACCTTTTCTTGTAGGAAATTGTGTGTTTGTGGGAACATTTGGCAATCGTAAAATACAGTGTCACCTCTGGGGGGCATGGGCTTTGTGAGAACCTGTGTTCCCTTGTGTGTTTTTATCCTACCTTAATGTGCTTGATATCGGTACATGATATCAACCACCTTAAGGTGGGGGCATATATAAAGTAAGTTGTCTAATGATTTTGGTACTAACGAAGCATGCTTGTAAGCCCTCTATGGAGGCAGGATGTTGTATCTCTGAGTGAGTGCACATCTTTCTTTTCTATATTGCAATCATTCAAGTCTTTTGTGGAGGTGGGGATGGTGTATTTATTGAGGAGATTGGACATCTTGTCATTTTCTAAAAGTCCTCTGAGTAGGTGGGGAGTGGATCTAAGACTATCCTAACCCTTAAGTGTGTCTTTGATGATTGTTGTGGCAAAGCCCAATCGTCAGTGTGTGCCTATAATGTGTCTGAGATGGCTACAAACCTAGTAATAGGTTTCTTCCATCACTTGTTTTCCGTGTTTTCTTCGTGTCTTCCATGTGTGTGTGTGTGGCATGTTTGTTCCCAAGCATAGTCTAAAGACTGGTGGCAATGAGTCCCTCCTATGCTTTGGGATTTGTATGGAGTGTTTTTTCTCAAGTGTACTCTAAAGATTGGTGGCAATGAGTCCCTCCTACACTCTAAGATTTGTATTACGTGTCTGTTTCCCCATATGCAGTCTAAAGATGTGTGGCGATGAGTCCTCCTACATTTTGGGTTGTTTGTTTACTTTCCTTGTACTTGCATTTGCATTTCATATATGAAAAATGAAAAATAAATAATCATTGCTTTCATTGTATTCACTGTGTTTTGAGTGTCTTCAATGTTGTCTTCTTCATGTTTTGCGTGACTGTAATTATTTTATTTGTGTTTTGTATGTCTGTCATTGTCTTCAATGTGTTTGGCGTGTCTTCACTGTGTTTGGTGTGTTTGTTGTGTTTGTTGATCGTACTTTAATGCATGTATTGGCCTTACATTTATACATACATTAAAGTGGGGGCTAAATGTTATGTCAGAAATTGTCCCCTTGGGGGTTTTTCCCTCTTAAGGTTTACTCTTGGGTCCTTAGAATACATTTAGAGCATCTTATGTGTTAATTTTGGAAGGAAGCAAGATATGTGGAACACACTTCCTACACCAACCTAGTGAGGGGAATAGTATGCAAATTATTTTAAATCCTTACAATTGCAGAAATGTTAAACATGTATCATAAAGATTACAGTAGCAACACAACACATAAAGAGAGTGACACAAGATATATCATGGGGAAAACCTTTTCAGGGAAAAAACCCCACACTCCAAAACCTACACAATGTAATATCAAATATGTGAAAGGATTACAATACACTTGCAATGCAAGTTCTTCTAGGAGTCTGTAAATGTTATTTCTAGAGTAATTCTGGTAGCATAACAGTACCTGTATAAACACTATGCATCTACTACTCCAAAACAATGCATTATATAGAGTTACAAGGCATAAACAGGAAGCTTCTAGAGATGGGCATCCATCTTGGCCACATGGCCATTTTCCCACATCAAAGGACACTTGTCCAAGATGCAAATACCTCTCTTACATCTATCATACATGGCAAATTTGACTTCCCAAGGATGGAGCACTCCAGGCTAAAAATAGCTATGACAGATGCTCTTACGCATCTTACAGTTGTCTTAAAATTTGCCCAACATAACCTTAAATGTTGTAAGAGAATCTGTCATAAATGACTAAAAATAGCATATTCCTCTTACAACATGTCATAGCCCAACTTGGGTGTCCAAAGATGCCTTCTCCACATGCAAAGACGCTTTTCGACACTTGTCTTCACTTGTCATAGGAATCTCTATACTTGGCTCTTACGCGTCATAGATTATGTCATATAAGATAACTCCTCCATCATACCACAAGATGCTGACACATGGCATATTAATGCCACCTCAAATGGGATGTCTATATCCACATGGAATGTGTTGACCATCCTGTTGCAAGGTGTGACCCTTGGTCTCCTTGTTTAGCCCTACGCTGCGGTAGTTTGTGACAAGGGCTTAACCGCCTCTCATGCTTGTTAAGTCAAGTGGTTGTATCAAGCATTAAAAGGTCAATCTTTTGGTACAACGGAAGCTAACAATTGGTATCATAGCCAAGGTCACGGGTTCAAACCCTGTGCTTGTGCTGGGGGGATTGTTGCAAGGTGTGACCCTTGGTCTCCTTGTTCAGCCCTATGCTGCGGTGGTTTGTGAGAAGGGCTTAACCGCCTCTCGTGCTTGTTAAGTCAAGTGGTTTTATCGGGCATTAAAAGGTCCATCTTTTGGTGCAACGGTATCTAACACATCCTAGTCACCTTCCAAGTTGAGTGACAAATCACCATGCCACTTCACACTAAATGGCAAAACAGGATGTGCAACATAAATTATATCATAGGAAAATAAATAAATAAATGATCAATGCTAGGAATTTGCAAAGGTTGACACCTTAATTCCCAACATTATCCCACTTCTCAAACACCTTGCAAGAGCCAATAGACTAACAAGATTTAACTGCTAGGGGCCAAGAGGCCCATCGACTCTGAACACCATCTGAACCTATCTGAGCCCATAGGTTTAGTCAATGCATCTGCAACATTCTTCAAAGTATCTACTTTCTCCAATATCACCTTCCCATCTTCTACCATATCATGAACAAAATGATACTGAACATCAATGTGCTTTGTTCTAGCATGGAAAGTAGGATTCTTTCCTAAGCAAATCGCACTCTGACTATCACAACAGATAGTAATATGTCCTGCATCAAAACCAATATCTGAACACAAACTCTTAAGCCAAATGACTTCCTTATAAGTATGAGTTGCTGCCATGTACTCTACTTCTGTCATGGAAAAGCAACCACAGGTTGTCACTTACTCATCCAACTAATAGCACCACCAAACATGGTAAACACATAGGCACTGGTGGATCTCCTGTTGTTAATGTCACTTGCCCAATTAGAATCCACAAATCCATGAATACTCACAGAATGTTGAGGTCCTGTAGGATAACCATGATAACATAAGGAATACTCGAAAGTACCCCTCAAATATCGAAACACTCTCTTTACTACATCCCAATGTATACATCCAAGATTAGCCATAAAACGACTAAGGACTCCCACTGCTTGGGCAATGTCTGGTCTTGTACTGACCATAGCATACATCAACCTACCAACTACACTAGCATAAGGTACTCTGCTCATATCCTCCATCTCAGAAGGAGACTTTGGACAATCATTAATAGATAATTTTGTCCCTAATGAAATAGGAACACACAATGGTATGCAATCTTCCATGTTGAATCTCTCCAACATGGTCTTCACATACTTACTTTGGCTTAATCAAAGTTTTTTGTTTGCTCTGTTCTTCTGATCTCCATCCCCAGAATGTACCTGGATTCCCCTAGGTTTTTCATCTCAAATAGTGCTAACAACTGAGACTTCAAATCAAAAATCATATTCTTACCATTCCCAATCAACAACATATCATCAACATACAGTGCAATAATGAGAATGCGATCATTGTCAAAATTGTAATACACACAATGATCTGATTTCGATCTTAGAAATCCAATAAACAACACAAAGGCATCAAACTTCAAGTACCACATTCTAGGAGATTGCTTCAAACCATTCAAAGACTTCTTTAACTTACAAACCAAATTTTCTTTACTTTGCACTATGTAGTGCTTAGGCTGTGACATATAGATTTCTTCCTCTAAGTCACCATGAAGGAAAGTTGTCTTCACATCCATTTTTCCACTTCTAAATCATAAGCTATTGCAAGAGATAACAAGAACCAAATAGATGTCATATTTGCAACGGGATAGAAAATATCACCATAATCAATTCCCTCCACTTGTGAATATCCCTTCGCAACAAATCTGGCCTTGTACTTCTCAACACTACCATCTGCTCCAAATTTCTTCTTTAACACCCATTTACATCCAACAAGTTTTCATCCATCAAGCAAAGGCACTAACTCCCAAGTTTTATTCTTTTCCAAAGAAGCCACCTCATCCTCCATGGCCTCCTTTGAGGAACCTGCATCTTTCATGTCCATAGTCTCTATCATAGTTCTAGGCTCATTTGTGTTAGTAATCAAGGCATAAGCACAACTAGAATCTAGCAATGTATAACCAAACCTGTTAGGTTGCTTCATGTTTCATGTGGACCTCCTCAAAGGTTGAGGTGGAGGTTCTACCTCTTCTTCTGAACTTTCAGAGCTGCTAGAGCTCTCCTCATCATTAGGTCCAATAGGGTCTTTCGGTTCAGTCTTCTTAGGGGTAGTAGGAAACTGAACCACATCCTCTTTCTTTTCTTTTTCTTCTAGCTGTAAGACAATAGGAGAAGGAGATACCTCTCTAAAAATAACACTTCTGTTGTACAACACTTTCTCAGCCACAGGATCCCAAAGCTTGTACCCTTTCACACCAACACCATAGCTAATGAAGATACACTTAACTGTCTTGTTTTCCAATTTTGACCTCTTCTCCTTAGGCACATGTGCATATGCCTCAAAACCAAAAACACGAAGATGTCTCAATGACGGATTTTTACTATACCACACCTCCATGGGTGTCTTATCAATGAGCACTGAAGTAGGAGACCTATTAACCAAGTAGCAAGCAGTGGCTACAGTGTTGGCCCAAAACTTCTGTTCGAGGCTAGCACCACTAAGCATACTCCTAGCCCTCTCCATCAACGTTCTATTCATCCTCTTTGCAACTCCATTTTGATTTGGGGTATAAGGAGTTGTCTTATGTCTTTCAATCCCATGTTCTTTACAGAACTTGTCGAACTCTGCAGAACAAAACTCACCACTGTTATCAGTTCTCAAACACTTAATATTTTTACCAGTCTGATTCTCTACAAAAGCTGTAAACTCTTTGAACTGACTAAAGACTTTAGATTTGCTTCTGAGAAAATAAACCCATGTCCTTCTACTGTAATCATCAATGAATGATACAAAATATAGTGATTTAGAAATTAAAGGAACATTCATAGGACTAAACATATCAAAATGAATAAGATCTAAAACACCAGAAGACTTGTGAGAACTAGAGTAAATATGAACATGGTTTTGCTTTCCATATATACAATGTTCACAAAAATTGAACTTGAGATTACAGTCATTTAACCCCTCAACGAGGGTTTTATTTTTTAGGGCTCTAAGACCCCTCTCACCAATGTGACCAAGTCTCTTATGCCACAACATTGTCTTCTCAACAGGAAGTTTCATTTCCAAAGCATGAGCACCATTAGGTACCCAGAAAGCACTACCATCGGAAGTTGAAGCAACACATTTCTTTACTGCTAGTTCCAATGGTGAGGATGAAGAATCTGAAGCTCTTTTTTTTGAAACAGAAGAAATATTGCACTGAGTAGTGCATGTATTTCACTAAATCAAAGTACCTCTTCGAGTACCCTTAGCAAGCACCATAGCTCCTCTTGTCATCTTGCATCCTCCACCTGAGAAGACAACCTGCACACCTACATCATTCAATTTACTTACAGAGAGAAGGTTTCATACTAAACCAGGGATGTGCATCACCCCATTGATCCCCTTCACTCATCCATCAGGGAATCGGATCAAGACTCTTCCATAGCCAACTATCTTCAGGTGAGAGTCATCACCCAGGTACACCTTCCCACCATCGAACTCTTCATACTTTGTGAACCAACCTTGATGTGGGGTCATGTGGAAAGAAGCACCAGAGTCAATCAGCCACACATCTTTTGATGCATGGGTGGCTAGGGCAACAATAAAAGCAGCACCATCATCTTGAGATTTGTCAGAATATGAAACAAAGGTGTTCTTCTTTTTCTTCTCTTCCTCCTTGAACTCCTTTTGGAAGTGCCCAGTTTTGCCACAATTCCAACACACTACCTTGGACTTTCCAAGAGATTTGGATCTCCCACAAGATTTGGATTTGCCTTTTTCATCTTTCTTGTCCTTCTTTTTCCCTTTCTCTTTGGGTCTACCACGAACCGCAAGAGCCTCCTTGGCCATCTTAGAAGACTTTCTCCACATTTCTTCATATAACAATGAAGACACCACTTCATCCATCTTGAAGGTGGTTGTAGTACTTCCAATGGCCATGACCAGGTGGTCCCACAAGTCTGGCAAAGAACAAAGCAAGGTCATGCAAAGATCCTCCTCCTCCATCTTCACACCAACAAAAGTCAATTGTGCAACTAACATGTTGAAGGCATTTAGGTGATCTGTAATTGATCCACCATCTTCCATCCTTAGAGAATACAACTTCTTCCTCAGGAATAACGTGTTTACCAGGGATTTGGACTGATAAACATCACCAAGTTTCTTCCATAGTTATTTTGCGGTCTTCTCTTCATGAACATTTAACAAGACAGAATTAGCTAAACAAAGTCTCACAAGACCCTTAGCTTTACAATCTTTGAGATCCCAATCTACCTGTACCATTGCCATTGGTTTTGTTTTGGAAATTATTTCCTAATAGGCTAAAATATTGACCTCTTTTTATATTGTCTTTATATGCTTTTAGACCTTTTCCATATGATCCTCTAGACACTTTACCAACATGCCATCATTATATGTTGTCTTTTTATATACTTTGCAAGACTTTGAACCTATGTCATTAATATGGAATATGGTGATGATATTATCAATTGAATGATTTAAATATGAGTATGCATGCAATATAGATGGAATCCTATGGTTTAGTCATGAAGGTTATTTGTGTGCATATGTTTTGTGAATTAACCCCTAGTCAACAATAATGTGTCATTAAGGAAATGAGCATTTGCAACGAAGTTGCAGACAGGAGAATTAAACGGAGTGAAGATAGGATGCCAAAAGTGCAGTCAACTGGGGGATGAATGTGAACCATCATGGACAGAAATAAATTAAGAAGAAGTAGACTATTTCAAATGTAGCTTATGTGTGTCCTTCATGAGAACCGTTGCATAAGAATTCTTGTTTGGATAGGACTATGCTTCTTCTGTTCAGTTAGATTAATAAATCAATCTCAAAACTGTATCCTGGTATCTAGGAATGGATTGATGGTTGAAGTTAATTAGTAGTTGCATAAAACTCTCTTGTTTCTATATAAGTTAGGGGGATCAGTTAGATATCAAGTTAGTCACTTTATTTCCAGTTACTCAGGTGTTACTCTATTTTTTTCTATATTGGAAGATCTAGACATGTTTTATTAAGGAATTTCATTATTGAATACAATCTGAAAGAGATTTTGTTTATGATATCAAGTGAATGAAACTATGTGTTATGAAGATACGTAAGAATCTGAACTAGATTTGATTTCCAGTTAAGTGATTTAATTCCCTGAGCTAGCCACTCAAGGTACCGATCCTCACTTCATTTATTTCCTTGTTCCTTTATGCATTCATTGTTAAATCTGCTTTTCATTTGCATATAGATGCATCATTAGTCACTTAGATTTCTTTGATTGTCAAATTACAGTAGTATGGTTCATGAACAAATGCATTCTTTGTCTACTTTAAGTCCTCCGGAGGTTAGCATTAGTTGTCTTATCATTTTGGATGTTTTGAGTTAATTTTGTAATTTTCTGTTGATAACAATCATCTACAACTTATGCTGCAAGTACCCATAGCCACTAGATTCTATAGTTATTTTTTTTGTTCTTGCATTTCTGTGAATTCCAACAAAGTAGAATAGCCTGAGTAGGTTTGGATAAGATAGTCTAGGAAGAATATGAGCCCTAAAGGAACATACAGTGCAGTGCCATCATAAGCTTACTCTCCTTGGTTGATAATTTAATGTAGGAATGCAGTGATAGAGTGGATTGTTCAAATAGGTTTACTCTTGAATTATGTTAAGTCTACAACACATTAGTTTTCCTCTACATTTTTGGCACCATTGTTGGGGATGGTGCTACCTTCATAGGCTCATTTTTACATGCTTTCATAGTTTAAATTTTGATTCCAGCATTAGGATTAGTAAATTCACTTTTTAGGAAACACCAGAAATTATACTGACATTGTGCAGGACCATTGGAATATAAATCCAAATTCACTGTATGTGGAGGCAGAGAGATAACTGAGGCAGATTCTTCCCTTCAAATTTTTAAGATAGAGAAGAAACAACTGACTTTATCAATTATACAATAGAAAGTGTTGAAGAAGAATTTCCTCTTACATCTTCATCAACACCTTCTACATCTTCATCAGCTTCTTCCACAACTACAAAAGGGACCTTCAGAACCATGGTAGATGTTGCAGTGGAGGATCCACCAGAGCAAGCAATGTTTGAGTTTCCTATCACTAATCAAGAGAGGGCTACAATACTGAAAAATATTCCACCATCAGCATTACCAATCTTCTATGGCCTGGTGACAGAGGACCTAGATACGTTCTTGTTTGAGTTTGATATCTTGTGTAGGAGCTATGACTACACCTCAGACGCTCACAATCTGAAACTCTTTCCTGCTACCCTCAAGGATGCAGCTTTAAGATGGTTTATGGGGCTGGGAAAAGATGTCATTCTAGACTGGGACATTATGAAGGAGAAATTCTTAGAGAAATACCAAGATTACTATTGAGGACATGATAGGAGGAGAGATGACATCTTCAGGATGTCACAAAAGGAGGAGGAGCCACTTGAAGATTATGTTGAAAGATTCCAATTTTCTCTAAAGAAGAACCCCCAAAATAGATTATCTGAAGAATCATTAAAACTGGTTTTCTTGAGAGGGGTTAAGGATGATTGCATGGATGCTTTGAATCTCATTGGGCAAGGTGATATTTCTTAGCTATCTTTTGAGTCAATTTGTAAAGTCTACTGAAATTATTCAAGGAATTTCACTAGACGACCGATGGGAGAAAGGACATCAATTAGAAACAAGGCAACCAATGGAGTTTCAAGGGTGGAAATCAGTAATTTGATGTCCAACATGAAGGAGGACATAATCAACCATATGGCTACATATCTAGACACTCTTCACATAAAAAAGAAACAAGAAGAAGTTGATGTAATGCTTATTGAATACTGTCCCAGTTGTAGGCAAAGGAAGGCCAATTGTAAATGCAAGAGGGTGGTAAGCATCCAACAAGAGAAGGTTGAAAGGCTAGAATTTTAGCCATTTGAAGGAGAGGATGGACAATTGTTCTTCATAGCTCAAAGGAGACCTTGGAAGCAAAGACAAGGTATGCTCTTTGATCCACTAAATTTTAGTTCACCCTTTCCTACTGCAAACCAAAATTTCTCTGCTTGGAACACTTAGCCATATCCTAGTAATCAAAATCTCTGGAAGAACCCACAATGGCCTACTCCACAACCTAGTTAGAACCAACAGCAGCCAAACCCATGGCCCCAACAAGATTTTCAATGTTCCAACTATAATCCCCAATGGCCTACACAGTAACCTCAATGGCAGCCTCAATGGAACAAGAACCAACAATGGCAACAAAATGCAAATTACCAGTAACCTATGATTCCATCTCAACCATAGCAGCCAACCATAATGCCTCCATCAACACCTCAAAATCCACCTCCTAGACCTACCCAAACCCCTACCCAACCTGCACCTAACCCTAACAACAAGCCTATTCAATAGGCTTATACTAGTGAGGTGATGTAATACCCCACCTATGGGATTGAAGTGAGTAATGTTCATCTCAGATCAGGGAAACAATTTGCAGGCCCTTCATCTCCCAAAATTATAGAACTTGAAGATGAAGAACCCACAGGGGAAGCCTTAGATAAACAACCTTTGGAACTTGAATCAACTCAGGAACCTCAGACCATTTCACATCCTAAGCCTCCTTTCCCTAAACTCTTGGCTATTCAGAAACAACCAACATAGTCTGAAAATGACCTCATAGGCTAGTTATAGGATATAAGCATAAATATTCCCTTAATCCAATCCATCAAAGATATTCTCATCTACACTAAGACTATTCGAGATCTCTACATAAAGAAACTAGGAAGAAAGAAGATAGACCCAAAGACAATTCATGTTTTGGGTAACCTAGCTGACATAATGTTCGCGAATATAACTGTTCCCAAATACATAGATTTAGGTAGTCCAGTAGTGGATGTCAAAATCAATGGGACTCTGATTAAGAATACTTTGATAGATTTAGGTGTTGTAATTAATGTAATGACTAAGGAGACAATGCAAACATTCCAGTTGAACAACCTTAGGCCTACTTAGATAGTCTTGCAATTAGCTAATAGGTCTATAGTCAAACCTGAAGGAGTCATTAAGGATTTGGTAATTGTTAGATCTACGGCACACAACTGAGAGGGGGGGTGAATCAGTTGTATAAAAACTTGCTTCTACTTCAAACACTTGATTCTTCTTTGTTAGTTAACAGCATATCAATCAACCATTCATAAAAGCATAAACCATAAACACCAGAGCAAATAAACATCAACACATTAGACACCAAGGTTTTTGACGTGGAAAACCTGGTTAAGGGAAAAACCACGAGGTGATTAACCCAAGGATTATTCTTTATTAGAAGAATAAGAAAAATGAATGGCACATGCCAATTAGGGCTCACTATCTGAGCACACGGCTCACAAGGAGGCACACTGCCTACAAGAGACACACTGTCTACAAGATCATAAGTATCACAAACTTGAACTGGAGAATGACATCTTCACCATGTCTGGATCAATTCCATTTAAGCCTGAGACACATCTGCTCTGCCTTTCACTCTTTCGCTATGCCACACTCATTCGCACCACAACAACCTTGAAATGAATTCACAAACCTTTATTTATACAAGGCATCGACTTAGGAACAATCATCTAAGTCGGCAATCATCCACAAGAACATCCGCAAGTCGGCAATCATCCACAAGAACATCTGCAAGTCGGCAATCATCCACAAGAACATTCGCAAGATGAATAACCCATCCGATCGGCCAGCCTGAATAAGAACATTTTCATCTGGAAGTATATCTCCAAGTCTGGGCTCTAACACTAATGCGGACTGACAACACAACCTCAACATGATCTAGAAACCTTCACTAGCTTGCCTGAATGACTAGGTACATCCGCACTTCCTTCACTTACTAGAATTCTTTTCTTCTTCATCCAGAACTTCAAGAACACAGTCTACTGCCACTATCATACTAAAAAAGGTACTTTCGGACCTCCAAACCATGAACAAATCAAGATGACACATCACAAGGACATCTCAAACACTCCATCCAATCCGCAAGATAAGACAATGCACTTCCAGATCTCACCGGACCTTTTTGTAGCACTCTGTCACTCCGGAGCAGCTCCTGGAACCGGTTCTACTTGATCAATCACAACTTCTTCATATATTCATGCAGACCTCTGAAATCCTGACTAGAACATCTCAATACTCATATCTATAAACCCTTTAATCCATATCCTCTGATACTCAACCAATTGAGTATTTTTGCCTTCTTCTCATCATTGTTCTTCACTGTTCCTAATTGAGACTGATTTCCTCAATAACCTCAACACACAGCTCATCCAATCCTTCTTGTCAATGCAATATGAGTATGTTGACATCAATGACAACACTGGTTAACCTCATACTTGCAACAATCTCCCCCTTTGTCATTGATGGCAACATATGATGTGAAAAACCATCAAGACAAGAACTTCTCCTTTCTGTCACAACTCCCCCTATCAGCAACAACTCTTCACATGTCTTCTCTTCCTTTACTGCTCCCCCTTTGATCATCAACCACTTGTTTTTCACATGTCTTCTCTCCCCCTTTGACATCAATGGCAAAGGGCTCATATTTGCAATTCTAACACATCAGAATCACACCAGCTGCTCCCCCTTAGTAGCAGCTCTCCATCATCAATCCGGATCACAAGATATGACTGTGATATCCACCAGACTGATGCACATCAGTGCATCCTAGTTCATCACCGGAGGGGCCATGACCCCTAACTTCTCCCAGAGATACTCAAAAGAGTCCATGGGAAGAGGTTTAGTAAAAATGTCTGCAATATGATCCTTGGAGGGTACATACTCCAATCTGACTTCATCCTTGTTCACTTACTCTCTCAGAAAGTGAAACTTGATAGATATGTGCTTGGTCTTAGAATGCAACACTAGATTTTTAGAAATATTTATTGCACTTGAATTATCATAAAAAATTGTGATAGGCTCCTCATATTCTACTTTAATGTCTTTTAACATCTTCTTCATCCATAAGATCTGAGTGCAACTACCTACTGCTGCAATGTATTTTGCTTCAGTTGTAGACAGAGATATTGCCTCTTGTTTCTTGCTTAGCCAAGAAACCAACCTTTTTCCCAAAAAGAATGCTCCTCCACTTGTACTCTTCTGGTCATCCACATCTCCTGCCCAATCTGCATCTTTATATGCATGAAGAGAAAAATCCTGATCTCTAGGATACCATAGACCATACTCAACTGTCCCCTTTAGATATCTAAAAATCCTCTTGATTGCCATAACATGAGATTCTCTAGGATCAGGCTGGAATCTTGCCACAAAACCAATAGCCTGCATTATATCTAGTCTAGTCTAAGTGAGATACAATAATCCTTCAATCATTGATCTGTACTTGGTCTGATCTGTCTTAGGAGTGTCATCATCTTTGCTCAACTTACATCTGGTTGCCATAGGAGTGTTCATTGGCTTTGAATCTTCCATACCAAATTTCCTCAACAATTCTTTCACATATTTGGTATGAGAGATAAAGATGCCTTTCTTTGTCTGAGTAATTTGCAAACCCAAGAAGAAATTCATTTCACCAAGCATTGACATTTCAAACTCACTTCTCATTGGATTTGCAAAAGTTTTACACAAACTGTCTTTTCCTCCAAAGATGATATCATCAACAAATACTTCAACAATCAAGATGTTTTCATTATCTATTTGGAAATAAAGATTACTATCAGCAGTACCTTTGTTGAAACCAATCTACACAAGATGCTTATCCAACCTTTCATACCATGCTCTTGGGGCTTGCTTCAATCCATACAGTGCTTTCTTCAACTTGCAGACCATATCATCATGACCAGACAATTGAAATCCATCCGGTTGTTCAATGTATACTTCTTCTTCCAAATCACCATTTAGGAAGGCAAACTTGACATCCATCTGATATACCTTGAAGTCTTTGAAGGTAGCAAATGCAAGAAATAGTCTGACTACTTCAATTCTTGCTACCGGAGCAAAGGTTTCTTCAAAATCAATTCCTTCTATTTGAGAGTAGCCTTTACAGACCAATCTGGCTTTGTTTCTGATTACTTCACCAACTTTATTTAGTTTGTTCCGGAAGACCCATTTGGTTCCAATCACATTCTTGTTTCTACCTCTGGGAACAAGATCCCAAGTGTGATGTTTCTCAATTTGCATCAACTCTTCTTTCATTGCAAGCTTCATTAATTTGAATCTTGAGCAATTCTCCTCCTTGTTTGTACCCCTTTGCTTTTGTCACCTATGATCTGATCTTCAGAATGGTTTAGAGTTATATACCTTGGAACTTTGGGAGTTTCTTACACTACTAATTCTTGATCAGGCTCATTCAGACAAACCTCTTCTTCCTGATTTCCCAAATCAGTCTAAATTTGAATTTTAGAAGAGGATTGAGCTCCTTGTATCAGAGAATCATTCTGATCATCTTCATCATATTCATAAAACCTTGAGGGCTTCTCAATTCCTTCATCAACCTTCACATTTGTACTTTCTATCATCTTTCTCAATCTCTTATTATAACACCGGTATGCTTTGCTTTGAGTGCAGTAACCCAAGAAAATTCCTTCATCACTTCTAGCATCAAACTTTCTTAGATCTTCATCTCTTTTGATGTAACACTTGCTACCAAATACTCTGAAATATCTCACAGTGGGAGTTATACCAAACCAAATTTCATAAGGAGTCTTACCGGTATTGCTTCTGATTTGAACTTGATTAAGAGTGTAGACTGCAGTGCTGACAGCTTCTCTCCAAAACATCTAAGGGACATTTGCTTCCATCATCATTGTCCTAGATGCTTCCTGGATGGTCCGGTTCTTTCTCTCAACTACTCCATTTTGCTGTGGAGTCCTAGGAGTAGACAACTATCTCTTTATGCCATGCTTCTCACAAAAGCCTATGAATTCACCGGATGTTAATTCACCACCTCTATCAAACCTTAGACATTTCAGTGTCAATCCAGTTTGATTTTCTACCATAGCTTTGAAGATTTTGAACTTCTCAAAGGCTTCTGATTTCTCTTTTAGAAAGGTAACCCACATCATCTGGGAATAGTCATCAATTAGTAACATGAAATATCTATCACCTTGCATACTCTTGATTCTTGTTCGACCACATAGATCAGTATGAACTAATTCCAATAATCTGGTAGAGGACTGATCCTTTCTTTTGAAAGAGAATCTGCTCTGTTTACCTAGCTGACATTCTTTGCACAAACTATTTGTAGGTTTCACCAATTTTGGAAGATCTCTTATAGCCTGAGTACTGCTTATCTTGATGATGTTATCAAAATTCACATGACACATCCTTCTATGCCATAACCAACTCTGATCAACTTGAACAAACAAACAACTTTTATTAGAACCAACTAGATGGAAGATATTACCTTTTGTCTGAGTACCGGATGCAATCTCAATTCTGGAGCTTTCAAAGATCCTGCACCTTCCATTTTTGAACCAGAGATCATAGCCTTTGTCCACCAACTGACCAACACTGAGAAGATTGTGCTTCAATCCTTCAACATATAGTACATTACTGGTTTTGCTCTTTCCATCAAAAGAAATAGTTCCCCTACCTCTGATTCTATGAGTAGAATTATCACCAAATTTTACTATTCCTCCTTCATACCTTTCCAAATCTAAGAACTTGTTCTTGTCACTTGTCATATGGTGAGAACATCCACTGTCAATAACCCAATCATCCTTTTCTTCAACTTGTGCAGCCAAAGCTCTTTCCACAACCTTATGATTGACAGATTCAGAGGATATTGGATCTTCTTCCTTGATCGCAATAAACACCCATTCATTTCTGGATCTATTTCCTATCTCTGATTCATCATCTGTTACACCTTTATTATCATCTTCTTCATGGACATAATAACAGTTCTTTTGGAACCTTTGTCTGTTAGAATTTGACCTTGCAGTTCTTTTCGGACATCTTGAGGCAAAATGACCAATCTTATTGCAGTTGAAGCATTTAAAAGGTAACTTTCCTTCATACTTACTGGATCCTCTTGGCAGTCTTTTCGCAATGAGGGCTTCAAGATGAGTTGTTTCTGCTTCTTCCTCTTCCATGTCTTTCCTTGCTTAATCATACCATGACAGCTTCCTTGAAGAGTTTTCTCCTGGATCAAATCTTTGTTTGCCTTTCACATAGGCACTGGCTTTGAATGCAGAATCAATCTTGGGGGGATCATCTCCAAACTCAGTCATTTCAAATGTAGCCAGTTTGCCAGCCAATTGCTCTGTTGTGATAGTTGTATGGGCTCTGAATTCATCAATGGCAACAACCTTGATTTTGTAGGCAGCAGGAAGGGATCTAAGAATTTTGTAAACAATTTCATTTTCATCCAGAACTCCACCAGCATTCCTGCTTCCACACACTAGCTCATTTACTCTTGGCATAAAGGTAGTGATATTTTCATCATCTCTCATCTTCAATCTTTTAAATTTCCCTTTGAGACTTTGCAACCTTGCACTCTTAACAAACTCATCTCCTTCATGCAAAAGTTCCAGTTTAACCCAGATCTGATATGCAGTTGGTAGGTCAATAACATTTGAGAGTTTTGAGTCAGTCAATGCACTAAGAAGAGCTTCTTTGGTCCGCAGATTATTTTTAGCATCTGTGATTTCATTCAGAGTTGTCAGACCACCCTGTGGAGGTACATATGGTTTTGTAACCATGGACAAGTATACTTTTCCCATACACTCCAAGTGACATTTCATGTGACCTTTCCAGAGAGAGAAGTCAGTTCCATCGAACTTTGGACTATCCTTCTTGTATGATGACATTCTAGATCTCCTCAAGCGGTTAAGCTCCTTTTAGAGGAACTTGGCTCTAATACCAATTGTTAGATCTAGGGCACACAACTAAGAGGGGGGGTGAATCAGTTGTATAAAATCTTGCTTCTACTTCAAACACTTGATTCTTTTTTGTTATTTAACAGCATATCAATCAACCATTCATGAAAGCATAAACCATAAACACTGGAGTAGATAAACATCAACACATTAGACACCAAGATTTTTGACGTGGAAAACCTGGTTAAGGGAAAAACCACGGGGTGATTAACCCAAGGATTATTCTCTGTTAGAAGAATAAGAAAAATGAATGGCACATGCCAATTAGGGCTCACTGCCCGAGCACACTGCTCACAAAGAGGCACACTGCCTACAAGAGACACATTGTCTACAAGATCATAAGTATCACAAACTTGAACTGGAGAATGACATCTTCACCATGTCTGGATCAGTTCCATTTAAGCCCGAGACACATCTACTCTGCCTTTCACTCTTTCTCTATGCCACACTCATTCGCACCACAACAACCTTGAAATGAATTCACAAACCTTTATTTATACAAGGCATCGACTTAGGAACAATCATCTAAGTCGGCAATCATCCACAAGAACATCCGCAAGTCGGCAATCATGCACAAGAACATTCGCAAGATGAATAACCCATCCGGTCGGCCAGCCTGAACAAGAACATCTTCATCCGGAAGTATATCTCCAATTCCAGGCTCTAACACTAATGCAGACTGACAACACGACCTCAACATGATCCAAGAACCTTCACTAGCTTGCTTGAATGACTAGGTACATCCGCACTTCCTTCACTTACTAGAATTCTTTTCTTCTTCATCCGGAACTTCAAGAACACAGTCTACCGTCATTGTCATACTGAACAAGGTGTTTCCAGACCTCCAAACCATGAACAAATCAAGATGACACATCACAAGGACATCTCAAACACTCCATCCAATCTGTAAGATAAGACAATGCACTTCCGGATCTCACCGGACCTTTTTGTAGCACTCTGTCACTCCAGAGCAACTCCTGGAACCGGTTCTACTTGATCGATCACAACTTCTTCATATATTCATGTAGACCTCTGAAATCCTGACTGGAACATCTCAATACTCATATCTACAAACCCTTTAATCTGCATCCTCTGATACTCAACCGATTGAGTATTTTTGCCTTCTTCTCATCATTGTTCTTCACTATTCCTGATTGAGACTGATTTCCTCAATAACCTCAGCACACAGCTCATCCAATCCTTCTTGTCAATGCAATATGAGTATGTTGACATCAATGACAACACTGGTTAACCTCATACTTGCAATAGTAATTGCATTAGATTCTTGGGAATACCCTATTGATTTCATAGTCCTATAGCCAAAGGTTAATCTTTTTGGTTATCCTCTTATACTAGGTAGACCATGGCTTGCCATAGCAGATGCATTTATAGGTTGCAGGTTTGGTAACATGATCATATCCAATGGGATTGTGACCAAGAAATTGGTTCTATACCCACTAGCCCAACCATATCATGAGCTTGAGCAGACCATTTGGCCTACCTTGGAAGATGAGGATAGCTAGTTCCTTAGAGGAAGTATCTCAAATATTTCATACTTTATTACCCTAGCAATGCTTACCAGTAATACCTAGTCTTGATTTGTCCTCTGTACAAGAAATGTCTAAGCCATTAGAAATCAAGCTAGAAAAAGTGTTGATTGTTAATAAAGCATTGATTGATGAGCAGCAACAATCCCTGCATGTAGTATTACAAACCCACTCAGCAACATTTGCATGTGATTACAATGATATGAAGGGCATAAATCCTACTTTGTGTATACATAAAATTTACATTGATGATGGCCACAGACCTATAAGATAACAGCAAAGACGCATGAATCCTGCTCTTAGAGAGATAGTGAAAGCAGAACTTCAAAAGCTTTTAGATGCAGGGTTTATATACCTCATTTCAGATAGTGAATGGGTTTCACCATTGGTCATAGTTCCCAAGAAAGGTGGCAAATGGAGAGTTTGTGTTGATTATAGAGAACTAAATGTTGCCACCAGGAAAGATCACTTTATATTGCCCTTCATTGATCAAGTTCTTGACTCTTTAGTAGGTAAGAAATATTTCTCATTTCTTGATGGTTTTAGTGGCTATAACCAAATCAAGATTGCACCAGAAGATCAAGATAAGACAACATTTACATGCCCTTGGGGGACCTATGCATTTTATGTCTTATCTTTTGGTCTGTACAATGCTCCAGCCACATTTCAAAGAGCAGTCCTCAGTGTTTTCTCTTATTTTGCCCATGACAGCATGGAAATTTATATGGATGACTTCACCACATATGGTGAAACATATGATGAAGCTTTACACAACTTGGAGAAAGTCTTGAAGAGATACACAAAGCATAATCTATCTTTGAGCAATGAAAAATGTTTTATGATGATGACACAAGGGATAGTCTTGGGATATTTTATCTCAAGTGCGGGCATACAAGTTGATCCAAAGAAGATTAAATTTATCTCTACCCTGTCTATTCCATAGAGAAAGAAGGATGTAAGGAGCTTCCTGGGACATGTAGGTTATTACAGGAGGTTTATTCAAGATTTTAGCAAAATTACTTCACCTCTGTTTACTCTGTTGACAAAAGATAGTGAATTTGAATGGACACCAGACTGTCATAATTCCTTTGAAAAGCTAAACACATCCTTGACACAAGCTCCAGTTCTTAGAGATCCAAATTGGACACTACCTTTTCACATCCACATAGATGCATTAGACTTTACCATTGAAGCAGTCCTAGGCCAGTAAGAAGGAACTAAGGAATATGCAATATACTATGTAAGTAAAAACCTACAGGGAGTTGAGTTAAACTACACTTTGACAGGAAAAGAAATGTTGGCAGTTGTTTATGCCATTAACAAATTCAGACACTACATTACTCGTTATAAAGTGTTCATACATACAGATCATACAGCAATTGGATATTTGATGAATAAGCCAATAGTGGGTGATAGACTTGTCAGATGGTTGTTGTTACTGCAAGAATTTGACATAATAATTTTTGACAAACCAAGGAAAGCTAATGTAGTTGCTGATTTTCTATCTAGACTGCCCACACAATCATCAGGAGTGGTTGATGACTCTTTTCCTGATGAGAATCTATTTTCTCTAACTATACACACTCCATGGTATGCAGACATAGCTAATTATTTGGTTTCAGGGAAGATTCCAGGTTACTTTTCTTCAAGGGAGAAGAGATAGCTAGTTCACAAATGTTTTCCTTATTCTTGGATTTCTAGATTCCCATTTTACACTGGCCCAGATAACATTATGAGAAGATGTCTCAGAGAGGATGAGGTGTTTGATATATTGAAGGCCTGTCATGATGAACCCTATGGTGGACATTTTGTAGCCAAAAGGATAGCCTTCAAAATATTAACAACAGGATATTACTGACCAACACTTCATAAAGATGTTGTCAAGTATACTAGAAGTTGTGATCAGTGTCAAAGGATGGGAAGACCTACAAGAAGTGATGAAATGCCTTTGCAGCCACAAATGGCATTAGCTCCTTTTGATAAGTGGGGGCTAGCTTTTGTTGGTCCTATCTCTCCTACTTCAAACAACAAGGAATATATACTGGTATGTACTGATAAGTTAAAGCCTTGTAGTTTGCTAGAGATGGCAATGTGGCAAAAATTTTGTATGAGGAAATTTTCACTAGATATGGTGTACCAAGGGAGATAGTGGTTGATCAAGGCCCACAATTCACATTAGATTTAATCACTCGACTGGTGGAGGAATATCAGATTAGACACAAGAAGTCCACTCCCTACCATCCTCAGGCTAATGGTCAGGTTGAAGTCACAAACAGAGAGATTGAGAACATATTAACAAAGACAGTACAGCTTCATAGAAGAGATTGGGTTTCTAGGTTACCAGAAGTTGTTTGGGCATATAGAACTACATGGAAGACAACAACAGGGTTCAGTCCTTAGGAATTGGTCTATGGCAAGACAATGGTCCTGCCTATCAAATTTGAATACAAAACCCTGAGGACAACAATAGAATTAGGGATGGATTTGATAGAAGCTCAAAAGGTTAGACTACAATATTTGAATGCTCGTGATAAAATCATATTAGAAGCCATCCACCACACAGAGGTTATACAGAAACAAAGAGTTAAATGGCATGACAAGTATATCAAGACTAAAGAATTCACTATTGGTGATTGGGCCCTTCTCTATGATTCTAGATACAAGGATTTCAAGGGCAAGCTTCAATCTCGGTGTCTAGGACCATATGAGATTAAACAAGTATTCCCTAATGGTGCAGTCCAATTACAGACCATTGATGAGGTCTAATTTTTATTGCTAGTAAATGGACATAGGCTGAAACTGTATAAGAAACCACTACAAAAGAATGATTTTCTTGTCTCTCTAGCCACTCAGTATGGTACTCTTGGCACTCCTGATGAAGGTTCTATGACACCCACTGATACACCGTCAGAAGACGATCCACCAATCATGTCTAGTGATGTAGAGGTTGAGTTGCAATATTCAACCCATGTCATTGAGACTTAATTTTTCATGCTTTATAATTCACATGCACACACAACACACTATCCATGATGACCACAGTCAACTCCAGAGGGACCTATTGTTCACTTTTAGTTGGGACCTATTACAATTGGGACCTGACATATTGCATAGGTAACTATTTAGTCAGGACCTATGCTGGAGGCACCCATAGCAACTCCTGTCTACAGATGTCTTCACTAATTTGGAAAATAGTACACCATTTTTCCTACTCATTTTAAATCATCTACACATTGCTTCATTCATTATGCAATAACTCTAGCACCGTTGCAAAGGTGTCAACTCAAGCTAGTGAGTTGTTCATTCCCGCATTACGAGCTGTCACATCAAATCAACTCTACAGTACCCGCCACCTTACCATTCATCTGCATGCATGCCATACTTCTTGTATCAAATAAAATGCCAAGTATGTGTTCTCAAATTCTAAGGTGCACTGATCATTTATTCCATAACGTGTGTACATAAGGTAACTTTCAATGATTAAACTCCACTTTCTTTTTATATTCATTATTACATTTTATTTATTTCATTCATGTGAAAATGTTTATCACCATTCTTATTAATGATTCCTCCTCCTTGCATATCAATTGCTACGTGAAGTGAGGTCACTTCACAGTTTAGTTGGGGGGAGGGGTTTAATTTTTTAGTTTTCACCATTTTTTCTATCTTTGTTTTTTGAGATACCAGATAGAACATCCTATGCCATTTTCTAAAACAGTAAACCTTCCCTATTTTGCCAAAATATGAATTCGTTACCTTGAAAAAGTTGCAGTGGGAAGAATAGAAAAGGGGCAGTAAACTGTAGGTTGGTTCTCTTCAATGTGGTAGAGTTGGAGTTTAGTTGAATTTGAGAAATTGAGACTTCAAGAGATTGCATAATATAGATATAATGGGGGTGATGTGGTATGATGAGAGCCATCTGCACATAAAGAAATATTAGAGGATGTTTTGGTGCTACCACTCTTTACCAGAGTAGGATGGTTGGACTACTTTTTGAAGTTGATAGAATATGATAACGAAATGGCAAAGGAATTTGCAGCCACACTGCAGTATGATGAGGCAATAGTTAGGGGATTGATTGTAGATGCTTCTAAGATGGCCATTGCCCAAGTCACAGGATTGCCACACACAAGATCCGAGTATCTAGCTCGTGTTGATGCAGCTGTAGCGAGGGAAGAATTATGTGAGAGAGGAGAGCACCTGGACTTGACAACACAAGGTACAAAGAGATTATCCCTTCCATTTTTCTATGTAAAATTTGCTTCATACATCATTAAATACATTACCTGTGATGGTCGGCATAATTTGCTGTATACTGTGCATTTTAAGTTGCTTAATCATCTACGCCATGGTAAGCTAGTCAATGTCCCCAATTTCCTATATAATATGTTGAAAAGGAATGCATCTGAATACCAGAAGAAACAAGTGGACACCACATTGTCCCATCATTGTTTAATAGCCTTATTGATAAAGTGGGGCCTAAGAATTCAACACCCAGAGGTTGATTGAGAAGCTTTTAAACAGTGTGGAGATATCACAACACTGTTAGAAGAACTTGAAGCAGAGAATGAACCCCTGTATGAACCTAAACCTAAAATTGAGCTTGAGCAAGAGGGGCTACAAGAGGAAAACACTCTAGAGGATAGGCCAGTAACAACAAAGGAACCCTCATCTTCTAAACCTAAACCTATGAGAGGCACTGATTCAACACATGTTAAGAAAAAGAGAAATAAGAAAAGTGTTGAGAAGCCTAAAAGCACTAAGAAGGGAGAAGATGTAGGGGAAAAGAAGAGGAAGAGGAGTAAAAAGAAAAGGAAAAATGAAGTCAAACAGGAGACTGCTACTCCCAGGCGCTCAAGAAGGTTAAAGAGGCAGAGTGTGAAGAAAAGAACTGTTAAAGAATAGGGGCAGGAAAAAGGTGAAGGACAACAGTATCATGATCCAACACCAGTAAATTTAGATTCAGATAAAGGAGGAATTGCCCCTAAAGATGTCCCTGCTGATGTTCTTGAGGATGTCTCTACTGATGCTTGTGAAAATGTTAATGTATCTGCTAAAAAGAGAAGGTATGTTTCTTTGACTTCTGAATCTAATTAAGAGAATTTATTTATTGCAAAGAAAATGGGAAAGTCAATTCCTAGCAGTTTTGCTAAGGAAGTTTTTGATATAACTAGGAATGATAATGATGAAGGTTTAAATTTTGAGAAAGAAAAAGAATTGTTGGAGGAGAGAAACATAAGAAAAGAACTGCAAGAAGCTCTTGATAGAATAAAACACTTGGAAGAGCAAGTGAAAGGATATGACGAGAAGGTCAAAGAAAAGAAGAAAAGAATACAAGAGTTGGAGGAGAGGATTCAGACCTATGGCCATGGAACTAATTTAGATTTATTATCATAAATGGCTATAAGTAAAACAAATGTTGAAGAAAATGAGGTACTCACTCCACAATCTCCTGTAACAAGAACTCCAGTATACCACACTACTTTTTCTTTAGGTTTTGAATTAATGAAACTCACTGATGAATCCAAACAAGAAAAGGAAAACTGAGAGAAGGAAAAACAAAATCTCAATGCATCAATAGAAGATAAGAATTTGGTGATAAAAAGGTTGGAGGATAAGTTGACAGAGGTAATTGACAGGGCCATAGAGATCATTGGGTGTAGACCTCCACCAAGGGTATATGCATTGTTTTTGAAAGAAAATTTTCTTAGTTTTCAGTTTAAAAGGTCCATTAATAATCAGCTAGCTTTACATTCAAGGCATATTTTCTATAGTCATTTTAAAGAAGTCAGATTATAGGAGCAAGACCAATTGTGTGAATACTGTTTACATAATTACTTAATGGAAGAGGATACAGAATGGAACCCTTCAATGTGTGTTGGAGATTTGTAGGTTAGGGCACTATTATCATATCTCAAGAATGAAAAAATCAGAGGGGAATTGATGGATAAGTATGAGGAACAAGAGAAAATAGTAGCACTACAGGTCAGAAGGGAAGCACTAAATCATAATGTAATCCTCACCCAATGGTTAACACTCCTCTCACACAAAGGTCCAGGAAAAATAATTATGGATATAATATTGCGAGATCACAAGAGGATACAGCAGTTAGTAGGGTCTATGCTTCAAAATTGTCTAAGGTATGTGTAATGTAGATGGAATAGTCTGACTCCAGCACTGTAGAGGAAAGAGCCTCATTCTTTTCATAATTTTATGAATATGTTTGAGAGACTGTGCAAGTATATCCAGATTTCAAAGCAAATAGGAGTGGGATGGCTGCCACTTACTTTTCATCATCCTATTCTCCTTTATCCAGTACCACACTGGACAAGGGAAAAGGGTGATGAATGTAGGAGTGCAGAATCAGTCAGATTGGATAGGCTTGCTTGTTACAATGGTTTTTATCTTAAGCAGGGTTCAGGAGTCAGACAAATAATGGACCTTAGGCAAATTACTTTGCACTAAAATCTTCTCCCCTAGGTGTTCAATTCAATGATTTTGCTTGAGGGTAAGCAAAAGGCTAAGTTGGGGGGAATGATGGGCTGAAATATTGACCTCTTTTTATATTATTTTTATATGCTTTTAGAACTTTTCCATATGATCCTCCAGACACTTTACCAACATCACCATCATTATATGTTGTCTTTTTATATACTTTGCAAGACTTTGAACCTATGTTATTAATATGGAATATGGTGATGATATTATCAATTGAATGATTTAAATACGAGTATGCATGCAATATAGATGGAATCCTATGGTTTAGTCATGAAGGTTATTTGTGTGCATATGTTTTGTGAATTAACCCCTATGCAGCAAGAATGTGTCATCAAGGAAATGAACATTTGCAGTGAAGTTGAAGATAGGAGAATTAAAGGAAGTGAAGATAGGACACCAAAAGTGCAGTTAGCTGGGGGATGAATGTGAACCATCATGGACAGAAATAAATTTGGAAGAAGAAGATTGTTTCAAATGCAACTTATGTGTGTCCTTCATGAGAACCGTTACATAAGAATTCTTGTTTGGATAGGACTCTGCTTCCTCTATTCAGTTAGATTAATAAATCAATCTCAAAATTGTATCCTAGTATCTAAGAATGGATTGATGGTTGAAGTTAGTTAGTAGTTGCATAAAACTCTCTCGTTTCTGTATAAGTTAGAGGGATGAGTTAGATATCAAGTTAGTCACTTTATTTCCAGTTACTCAGTTGTTACTCTATTTTTTTCTATATTAGAAGATCCAGACATGTTTTATTAAGGAATGTCATTATTGAATATAATCTGAAAGAGATTTTGTTTATGATACGAAGTGAATGAAACTATGTGTTATGAAGATGCATAAGAATCTAAACTAGATTTGATTTCTAGATAAGTGAGCCAATTTCCTGAGCTGGCCACTCAAGGTACTGATCCTCACTTCATTTATTTCCTTGTTCCTTTATCTATTCATTGTTAAATTTGCTTTTCATTTGCATATAGATGCATCACAAGTCACTTAGATTTCTTTGATTGTCAAATTACAGTAGTATGGTTCATGAACAAATGCATGCTTTGTCTACTTTAAGTCCTCCAGAGGTTAGCATTAGTTCTCTTATCATTTTGGATGTTTTGAGTTAATTATATAATTTCCTGTTGATAACAGTCATCTACAGCTTATGTTGTAGGTACCTGTAGCCACTAGATTTTGTAGTTGTTTTTACTATTTTTGTATTTCTGTGAATTCCAGCAGAGTAGAATAGCCTGAGTAGGTTTGGATAAGATAGTCTAGGAAGAATATGAGCCCTGAAGGCACATACAGTGCAGTGCCATCATAAGCTTATGCTCCTTGGTTGATAATTTAATGTAGGAATGCAATGATAGAGTGAACTATTCAAATAGGTTTACCCCTAAATTATGTTAAGTCTACAACACATTAGTTTTCCTCCACATTTCCCATAGGTCTCTGTTAACAAGCATGTCTTCCATTTTATGTTTCCACAACTTAAAATTGTTGCCATTAAACTTTTCCAAATCTATTCTTACAGATGTGCCTACCATCTTCTTCTTGCAACAAGATTACATAATACTTTGCACAGACTCCCAGTCAATTGAAGATTAGATCAAAAAAATCCTACCCAACAACTAGGATCAAAGGTGATCAAGCTCTGATACCAACTGAAAGGAAGCAAGGTATGTAGAACACACTTCCTACACTAACCTAATGAAGGGAATAATATGCAATTTTTTTTAAATCCTTACAATTGCAGCAATGTTAAACACATATCATAAATATTACAGTAGCAACACAACACATAGAGTGACACAAGATATATCGTGGGGAAAACCTTTTCAAGTAAGAAACCCCACACTCCAAAACCTACACAATGTATTATCAAATATGTGAAAGGTTACAATACACTTGCAATGCAAGTTCTTCTAGGAGTCTGTAAATGTCATTTCTGGAGTAATTCTGGTAGCATAATAGTACTTGTACAAACACTATGCATCTACTACGCCAAAACAATGCATTATATAGAGTTACAAGGTATAAATAGGAAGCTTCTAGAGATGGGCATCCATCTTGGCCACATGGCCATTTTCCTGCATCAAAGGACACTTGTCCAAGCTACAAATAGCTCTCTTACATCTATCATACATGGCAGATTTGACTTCCCAAGGATGGAGCACTCCAAGCTAAAAATAGCTATGACAGATGCTCTTACGCATCTTACAGCTGTCATAAAATCTGCCCAACATAACAACATTAAATGTTGTAAGAGAATCCATCATAAATGACTAAAAATAACATATTCCTCTTACAACATGTCATAGCCCTGTTAGTTGCCGTTGCACCAAAAGATCAACCTTTTAATGCCTGATACAACCACTTGACTTAAGAAGCACAAGAGGCAGTTAAGCCCTTGTCACAAACTAGCGTAGGGCAGCACTGAACAAGAAGACCAAGGGTCACACCTTGCAACAATCCCCCCAGCGCAAGTGCGGGGTTTGAACCCATGACCTTGGCTCTGATACCAACTGTTAGTTGTTGTTGCACCAAAAGATCAACCTTTTAATGCCCGATACAACCACTTGACTTAACAAGCACAGGAGATGGTTAAGCCCTTGTCACAAACCACCGCAGCGCAGCGCTAAACAAGAAGACCAAGGGTCACACCTTGCAAGAAGCCCAACTTGGGCTCCCAAAGATGCCTTCTCCACATGCAAAGATGCTTTTTCGACACTTGTCTTCACTTGTCATAGGAATCTATATACTTGGCTCTTACGCATCATAGATTATGTCATACAAGATAACTCCTCCATCATACCATAAGATGCCAACACATGGCATATTAGTGCCACCTCAAATGGGATGCCTATGTCCACATGGGATGTGTTGACCATCCTAGTCACCTTCCAAGTTGAGTGATAAAACACCATGCCACTTCACACTAAATGACAAAACAAGATGTGCAACATAAATTATATCATAGGCAAATAAATAAATAAATGATCAATGCTAGGAATTTGCAAAGGTTGAGACACCTTAATTCCCAACAAATTTTGAATCCTGATGAGAAAACCCTGAAGTCTTATGGCAAATAGGATCTAGGGGGTGCTATTTTGATGATCCCTGAACAAAAATTACAAGGAGGACTTGGGCGCTAGTGCCCTAGTCCTGCCCTATTTTGGGTCTGCCCTAAATTTAAATGTCAATTTTATGACCATTATTTAGGTCCTATGCCGACATCTCAAGTTTGAATTACCAAATTCTTAGCGGGAATCTTTGTAGTTGCATATATAAGCATGTTTAGGTTTTCATTTGTAAACTAGAAGATGATTGTGAATTTTAAGCATACTTGTGATTTCAAGATATTCATTGTTGCAGAGCAAAGCATTGTTATTGTGTTTGTGATTGCAGATTTGACTTCATCTTCCCATGTGATTGAAGAGCCTTCATTTATGTGAGATCTACACTTCAAGGTGATATCTATTGTGTTTTTTATCATTTGGATTTTGCCTCTATCCCACCAGGATATGCACTCTCATCTAACAATGGTGTTCAAAAGACTTGAATGTCTCTCTGGGGCTTAACTGAGGCAAGCCTCTAAACACCACAACCCCCTCCCATACTCCTTTATGATTGTAGGTTACAGGTACTGGGTTTTGCAGAGTGGAGTTGCAGACAATAAGGATTCAGGATCTGAAAGAAAGCAGACAGAGTTCAACATTTTAGTACATGGGTGCTCCCACCATTATCCTCCACCTTTTCTAGGGTAGAAACAAAAGATACAGTGAATATTAGTGTCAAAAGGAGATCCAAATTCTGCAGAGAAAATAGTACCTCAGACAAGGGTGCTAGTCGCAGTGTCCCTGACTATTCTGCATTCTGAACTTTAAAAATAGTGAGTTAACAATCTTTGTCCTTCACCTCAATCTGAAAGGATCTGTCGTAATTCATCAATTTACTTATTGTTTTTCTTATTTAGGGTTTTAAGGGTATCTGAGCATTAAATTGAGATATTGTTTGATAACATCTAAGCTTCCACATCGTTCCAAGAGGTAGCCCAACCTGTTAGGTGAATGATCTCACTTAGTAGAGATTCAACTTGGTTGATATACCCTTGAATGTTTGATGAGAAGGGAGGATCTAAACCAAATCAACCATATTCAACATCCCCTCTTTTTCATACAAAACATAACCATACTTCAAGAAGTCAATGCAAAGAAAATCTATAAAATGTTGAGTAATCCTTTGGCGGTTCATGAGCATATTAGCCTAGTCTAGGATCACAAACTAAATCATAAGACCTTAGTCAAATCCTTTGAATGTTTCTGGTCTAGATGTATAGAGCCCTAAAAGGGAAGTTTTAGATGGTTACTCTTACTTAAAAAATTAGCTTTACGAAATGATGACAATGTATGTTCCCTGTGTAATGTTATAGATAACTATCAACATGTCTTTTTTATTGTGTTTATGCAAAATCCACATGGGCTATCTTTATGGGAAATTTGATAAACTAGGACCCTAGGGATGTGATTAGTTGGAAAGAAATACTATGTGGTTTTGTCAAAGGGTTAAATAAAAAAACTTAATTTTTTCTGGCTAGCCTTATCTACAGAGATTATATGGTTTTTATGGATGATGAAGAATGATGAGAGGTTTCAAGGTAAGGAGAGGTCTCTCACTGAGTTGTCTTTTAAACTCACAAATTTGAAACTTATTGAATAGGTAATGATGACAATTGAGATTCCTGAGGACAAATATAATGAGATAATGGATGGAGGGGAAATGTTGTATAAAGAGGACATACAAAATGTAAAGCATGGAAGCCACAGTTGGAATAGGATGCATGACAGCTACATGAGAGCGTATATAGCCTTTCAATCTGAATACTGTAGGTTACACCAAAAAGAGTGGACAGAGAATCAAGATCAGAGGCTAAAGGATATTACATCTGTTTTGTATGGAAAAAGGAGGGGTTGATTTTGGTTTTAGTTTCAAGGGTAAATCCTCCTTTCACTACAAACATTCAAGGACATATCAACCAAGTTGAATCTCTACTAAGTGAGAGTATTCACCTAGTAGGTTGGGTTGTCACTTGGAATGATGCAGAAATTTAGAAATTGTTAATTGATGCCTTAATGTAATCCTCAAATATGTAAGAAACCCTAATTATGTAAAATAGTGAATAAATTGGTAAATTCTGATAAATGTCTATAGATAAAGGAAGAGAACAGAGATTAATAACTAACCATTTTTCAAAGTTCAGAATTTGGAATATTCAAGGACAATGCCTCTGGCACCTAAGTCCAAGGCACTATTTTCTTCGTGGAATGCAGAACTCCTTTTGGCACTGATAATCACTGTTCTGACTATTTTCATCACCTGAAATGTGGTGGACACTACCCTGGGTGCCCAAGTCAAAGGCAGGCTATTTCTCGTGATGTAGAAACTCCTTTAGATACAGAATGTCCTTATAACTCTTATTCCTGACTCTGTAACTTTGGAGGACATTACCCTATGCACCCGTGTCCTAAAAATGCTTTGTTAGATCCTGAGTCCTTGTTGTCTACAACCTTCCTCTACAACTCCACTCCATGAAACTCAATCCCTGTAACCTGCAATCACAAAGGAGTGTGGTTGGGGGTTGTGGTGTTTAGAGGCCTGCCTCAGTCAATCCCTAGAGAGACATTCAAGTCTTCTGAACACCGTTGTCAAATAAGAGTGCGTATCCCTGTGAGATAGAGGCAAAATCCAAATGATAACTGATAGAAAACGCAATAGATGTCACCTTGAAGTGTATATCTCACATAAATGAAGGCTCTTCAATCACATGAGAAGATGAAGTCCAATCTACAATCACAAACACAATACCAATGCTTTGCTCTGCAACAATGAATATCATGAAATCACAAGTATGCATAAAGTTCACAATTATCTTCTAGTTTACAAATGAAAACCTAAGCATGCTTATATATGCAACTACAAACATTCCCACTAAGAATTTCGTAATTCAAACTTTTAGTGTTGGCATAGGACCTAACAATGGTCATATAACTGACCCTTCAAATTAGGGACTGACCCAAAATAGGGCAGGATTAGGACGTGAGTGCCCAAGTCCTCCCTCCCATTTTTGTTTAGGGATCATTAAAATAGCACCCCCTAGGTCCTATTTGCCATAAAACTTTGAGGTTTTCTCATCGAGATTCGTAATTAACACACAAGATGCTCTAAATGCATTCTAAGGACCTGGGAGCCAAACCTTAAGAAGGAAAAGCCCCCAAGGGGACATTTTTTGACATAACATTTAGCCTCCACTTTAATGTATGCATGAATGCAAGGCCCATACATGCATTAAAGTACAGTCAACAAACACAGCAAACACGCCAAGCACAGTGAAGACATGTCAAACACATTGAAGACAATAACAAGCATGCAAAACACAGAGAAGATAGTTACAATCACACAAGACATGGAGAAGATAGCATTGAAGACACGCAAAACATAGTGAATACATTGAATGCAGTGATTATTTCTCTTTTTTTTCATTTTCATATATATATGAGATGCAAATACAAGTACAAGGAAAGTAAACACACAACCCAAACGCAGGAGGAGCTCATCACCACCAGTCTTGAGACTGCATGAGAGGCAATAGACACGCAATACAAATCTCAGTGTAGGAGGAGGTCATCACCACCAGTTTTGAAACTACACTTGAGAACAAACACGCCATACAAATCCCAAATCATAGGAGGAGCTCATCACCACTGGTCTTGAAACTATGCTTGAAAACAAACACGCCATACACACACACACACATGGAATACATGGAGAAAACACAGAAAACAAGCGATGGAATAAACCTATTGCTAGGTTTGCAGCCATCTTAGGCACATTACAGGCACACACCAATGATTGGGCTTTACCACAACAATCATCGAAGACATGCTTAAGGGTTAGGATAGTCTCAGATCCGCCCCGCCTACTCGGAGGACTTTTTAGAAAATGACAAGATGTGCAATCTCCTTAAGAAATACACCATCCCTGCCTCTATAGATGGCTTAAAATAAAAAGGATATGCACGATATACTGCCTCTGCAGAGGGCTTAAATGATTTCAATATAGAATAAAGATGTGCACTCGCTCAGAGATACAACATCCTGCCTCCGCAGAGGGCTTCAAACATACTTTGTTAGTACCAAAATCATCAGACAGCTTACCTTATATATTACCCCACCTTAAGGTGGTTGATATCATATACCAATATCAAGCACATTAAGGTAGGAAGAAAACACAGAAGAGAACATGAGCTCTTGCAAAGCCCATGTCCCCAAGAGGTGACATTTAATTTACAATCGCCAAATGTTCCCACAAACACACAATTTCTTGCAAGAAAAGGTGTTAGCATTCATATAATCATGATAAACAACAAACATGTAATCATTCATATAAAGAGCCGAGTAATGCAAAATCCAAGATAATCAAAGTGCACGGAGCAACAGTATTGTTATGTTTTGTAAGTATGATAAGACAACATCAAAATTGTTTGAATTAGACCGGTCAACTGAGAGGGCAGGTGAATCAATTGTCACACAAAATTAAACTTTTTCTGCTTTTAACCTTCTTTATCAACTTACTATCAGATTAATGATGTAAACATTGAATCATGAATCAACAACATATGAGTAGAAACATAACCAACACACTCGGTTAAGGGAAAAACCATGGTGGGGGTTAACCCACAAAGATTTGTACCATGTTAAAAGTATTTTAGAAAAATAGAAGGCACATGCCTTCGGGCGCACTACCCAGAGCTCACTGCTCAAAAGAGAGGCTCACTGCCTACAGAATTTATTTTTAGTACAGAAGGAATTAACTGAGAAATAGCATCTTCTTCATGCTTGGTTCAGTCTCATTGAGTGCTCATAAAACTTCTGCTCTTCTCCCAAATCCTTCTTCACTATCACTTTATCCTTTATTGTTCTTTCTCCTCTACTCCTCTTTTTCTCTACTCTGCCTTTGATCCTTGGGATTTTATGATTTTGCACAAGGATAATTTTCCACGACTCAACTACACTCCTTTATATGCTTCATCAACCTTGGAATAAACATCAAGGTCAGTACTCCAAACATCTAACTTAATGTGAATCACAAAACTGTCAGTCGAACATGACTGGGACTCAAATCTTCCTTGATCAACATGCCACACTCCATAGAATTGTTCTTAGATCATCCGCAACACACTTGAATCATCCAGTCAACCAGGACTAGGAGAACAACAACATCAAGGAAGAATTCTTCAACAATGAGCTCAATCTTCAATACGGATCTCCAACACAGTAGGCACATGATCTAGAGACTTCCACAAGCACATTGAATTCAACAATAACATCCACATTACTCCAAATTGTCAGAATCACTTGCATCTTCATCTGGTACCTCAAGAACACTGTCTATCATGACTGTCACATTAGATAGATTGCTTGCGGACCTCCAAACCACAAACTACTTGAGTTGATGATACACACTAACCTCCCAAACATGCCTCTAGATCCACAGATCATCATGTTACATTTTTGGAACAATCCAGACCTCTTTCTTGTCACTCTATCTCTTCTAAATATTGCAAAACTGGTTCTACTTAGATGGCCATAGCTTCTTCAAATCTTCATGCGAACCCTTCAAATCTTAACTGAAGCTACTTAAGACAATCCTCTACTCAGCCATATGGTCCACATACATTGATCCTTATTAATTTTCTCAATATCCTCAACATTCCATTCTTCTATACAGGCAACAAAATAGGATACAGTTGACACCAATGGCAACAAGGATATGTTGACATCAATGACAACACTACTTAGGCACATATTTGCAACAATCTCCCCCTTTGTCATTGATGGCAACATATGATATAAAAAATTGATTTGACCATCAAGACAAGACCTTCTCCCCCTTTCTCTTATCACTTCTGCAATCACTTTCTTCACTGCTCCCCCTTTCATCAGCAACTAGTTTTTCACATGAATTTCTTTCCCCCTTTGACATCAATGGCAAAGGGCACATATTTGCAATCTTTTCTTCTTATTTTTGTTTCAGATCAAACTCAAAAATTACATGCAGACTACTCCCCCTGAGTAATGCCTCCTTGACATCAATCTGGATCACAAGATGTGACTGTGAATTCCACCAGACTAATGCACTCTAGTGCATCTTAATTCTGATTAGGAGGGGTAATAACCCCCAACTTCTCTCTAAGATACTCAAAAGTATCCTTGGGAAGAGGCTTAGTGAAAATATCTGTAATCTGATTCTTTGAAGACAAAAACTCTGACTTGACTTCATTCTCATTTACCTTCTCCCTCAAGAAATGAAACTTGATGGATATGTGCTTTGTCTTTGAATGCAACACTGGATTCTTTGAGATGCTTATTGTACTTGAATTATCACAAAAGATTGTGACAGTCTCCTCAAACACAATTATGATGTCCTTCAACATTTGCTTCATCCACATAACTTGAGTGATATTGTTTGTTGCTGCTATATACTATGCCTCCGCTGTAGATAGGGATATTGCCTCCTTTTTGCTTAGCCAAGAAACCAATCTACTTCCCAAGAAGAATGCACCACAACTAGTACTTTTCCTGTCATCCACATCTCCTACCCAATCAGCATCTATATATGCATGAAGAGTGAAGTTATTGTCTTTTGGATACTATTAGTTAACAGATTTGTCTTGGTCTAAAAATATTTTGTTCTGACTCTATAACCCTTTCTTTTTCAAAACAAATGAGTTAAACAACAATTGGGTGAACTATCAGAAATAATTCCCCTCTGAATTAAGGTACAACTCCCTTTTAAATCTTCAATGATTTCATCCTTCCATGTATGACTAACTATCTTTTTAGTAGATGCCTCGAGATGGTGCATGTCTGCAGCATGCGATGCAATTCCAAGATCTATCTTTTCTACTGCAAAATCCTAGACTGTGGGGTCCTGAACTTCTTCATTAGCTATTGGTCGGGCAATCTTTGCACTCCAATTTCCTGTATTGGGATGAATGTCCACCCTGGAAGTAGTTTTTAGCTTTTTAGATTTTGGAACCTTTCCCAGACATTTGCTAACCATATCTTCCAATGGTAAAGAAAATGGAACTATTTTCCTTTTATCATTAATTGAATTTTCCAACCATCTAGGTGTAGTGACTAGAACTTCTTTATCAGGAGTAAGCTATTCAGAGGGTGCATTTGATAATATCATCAGATTGGTAGAATCCAAAGCAATCTCTGCATGTTGGTTCCTATTGATATCTTCATCCATTGGTGAACCAAACCCTTTATCACTCATTATGTCTTCCGAATCTTCTTCAGTGTTTAGATCCACAACTATTCTTTCTGAAATTTCCTTCTTATTCCTACTCTTAGTTCTTGACTTGGTGGTGCGAGAAGGCAGAATAGTCACAAGGGTTTTCTTAGACTTTTTGGTGACAGAGCCCTTTTCAATTCTTGACTTCGGAGTACTTGCATCATAGATATTAATAAGCTGATTAGAAGAGCTTACAGGAGATTGTGATTCATTAATGGGTGTACACCGTTGGGAATCTTCATTTTGAACCTTTTTCAATCTATGTTCTCTTAACCATTTTTTAGTTCTTCTTATTATGGGGAGGGTTTTAACTTTGATCCAATTGTCTTCATCTCTATTCCAATCAACTTCTAGAATAGGCAGCTATTTTACTTGCTCAAAATGAGAATCGATCACCTATTCCTAATCGTCAATTATCCTAGTAATATTCATTTTCAGGTTAAGGGTGACTATTTGCCCTATGGAAAATCTGCACCAAAGCCTTTTCCCAACTTCAAATTCATCTGGGCAATCTTCCCAATAATCCTCTATTTGGGGAATGTGTGAAAATCCCTCCCCAAAATCTAAATTGTCTCTAGCAAAACCTTTGCTATCGAACCTGGGTCTAGCATTATAATATTGAAAATTGAACTTCTTTAGGCCCACCTCTAGATTTAGAACATCAGAAACTGATTGACATGAATAGTGACCAAGTTCAACAGGGAAAGATATACCAAACTCTCTTTTCATTGAAAATTTCTTATCTATATGAGCTAGCTGCCTACAAACTTTGATCAATACAAAGCGATCAAAGACATATCTGGGCAGTTTCACAGGCTCACCTTCAAAACCGCCAACTCTAATGTACGTGAATCTGGGAAACTAAATGAAGAAGCTGCCATAAATACTGATTAATTGCATGGCCTCATCAGACATCCTTTTACTAATATTGCATGTCAATTCATAAACCATCCTACCGGTGAAAACATCATTGACTCTTCCATAATTTTCATAACACTTTTGCATTTGTAAATGGGAGTAATAATCATAAATTTTGATATCTTTGACTAAAGATGCATGAGGTAATCATCTCCACTCCCTTGTGGATGCCAGGCAGTAAAAGAGATATGAGGACATGTAAAAGTCTTTATTTCCCAAATAATTACTCAAACCCTGATGTCAACATTCAGCTATGATTTCTACCCAATCCAGATATTGTTCTCCTTGAAGGATCACTTGAATAAAGAAATACATCCAATCCTCCCAATAGAATGCTTGAGAACTACCTTTTAACCTGTGTAACAACACCACGACATCTTTTATTTCTGGTATCATATGTTCCCTTGTTAGTGATCTGGGTAGCCTCGAACCTCCCTTTTGGAATTTTAATAGCCAACTCCTTGCAATTACACTCTTGTAATTTGCCTTCTTTAATGAAAAATGACCATAAGAGGAGGTAATGTTAAGATCAGAGTACGACTCTTTAAGTGGGATTTTTATTACAGCCATTAGGGTTTGTCTATTAACAGGCAATAACACATTTCCATTAGAAGCTCTAATGCATCTATTTTGAGGGTCATATTTTCTCATGCATTCGAGAACCAACTCAGGGCATTGCACCACCATAGGAAAAGTTGTAGCTTCAATTAAACCACTTTCCACTATCCTTTCCATCATAGGGGTAGACATAGGATTTTTAGCCCTTTACTTAAAATCCTCCAAATCATACTGAGCTAAAAAGGTATCTCCATATTCGGGAAGAGAACAAACAAGGATAGAACCATGTTCGGAACCAAGACAGGCAGCTTTCATGGATACAGTTTGGATAAATAGAATGGAAAATGCTTTGAACTACTTTAACAATACCAGAAACTCATAATAATTCTCTTTTTCAACAAAATAATGGGAACAGCTATAAGAAGAGTCAAACTCACCTTCAATGAATCTAAAATTACTATCAAACTAGGCAAGAAAAATATTTTACCTCCAGCATTGTTTCCCCTTTGTATCACCCTGTATGTTTTACTGCTAGAATTGGCTTGTTCTTTCTCGATAAAAAGCATAAAATCTGGTCGAATAATTACTGGATCAATTAATTCATGTTGAATTTGCTTGATAAGACATAAATTCTGATAGATGCATTAATTGTAAGTAGTTCTTGCACATGACCTTGATGTGTAGTCATTGCCTATAACCTCTTGAAAATTAAAACTTTCCATTTCACAAGGTGTTCCGAATATATCTCCCTCTAAATGATTTCCTCCTTTAAAGTCTACCGCAATTTTAACTTAAAGAAGACTTTAGGAAAGTGAGACTAATTTATGGGTACATTTGTTATGGAACATTGAACCTTTGAACCTTTGAACCATTGAACTTTTGAACTCTGATATGAGGTTCAATCAAGAGTTTCAAAGATACAAATTGAGTTATGCAAGGGGACCAAGGATAAATGACTTCTCTAAAAACATTGAACATCGAACCATTGAACTTTTGAAAAGGTTCAAGTTCGAAGGTTCAATACTATGATTATTTTGCACATAACATGACAGGTGAATGATTCTTTTAAGAACAAAGAGCCGACCTAAGGAATAAACATATTGACCAATAAGGGAAAATGATAGATTGACCTTTACTTAGGGAATGCTTTAGAAAAATCAAATAAGGGTGAATGAAAAGCTAACAGATGCCACAAGCCATAATCAAGTGTTCCTTTGAGATATCTGAAGATTCTTTTGACTACTACAACATGGGATTCTTTAGGATTAGCTTGGAATCTAGCAACAAGCTCAACTACATTCATGATATCAGATCTGGTCTAAGTCAGATAGAGCAATCCTCTAATCATTGATCTATACCTTTTCTGATTTACCTTAGGGGAGTCATCATCTTTACTCAACTTACATTTGGTTACCATAGGCGTACCTACTGGCTTTGAATCTTCCATTTCAAACTTCTTCAACAATTCTTTCACATACTTAGACTGAGATATAAAGATACCTTTACCTGACTGAGTGATTTGTAGACCTAAGAAGAAATTCATCTCACCAAACATGGAAATCTCAAATTCACTTTGCATTTGATCATCAAATGTTTTGTACATGCTCTCATTTCCACCAAAAATGATATCATCAACAAATACCTCAACAATCATAATATTCTCATGATCAATCTTGAAGTAAAGATTACTGTCAACAGTGCCTTTGCTATATCCTAGCTTTAGCAAATACTTATCTATCTTGCATACCAAGCTCTTGAGGCTTGTTTGAGTCCATATAATGCTTTCCTCAATCTGTAGACCATGTCTTTCTGATCAGACAACTAAAATCCTTCTGGTTGCTCAATGTAGACTTCTTCTTCTAACTCCCTATTTAGAAATGTTGACTTGACATCCATCTGATAGACTTTGAAATCTTTATAAGCAACAAAAGCAAGAAACAATCTGACTGCCTCTATTCTTTCCACCAGAGAAAAAGTTTCTTCAAAATCAATTCCTTCCACTTGAGAATATCCTTTACATACCAACCTTACTTTATTTCTTACAACTTCACCATCTTCATTTAGTTTATTCCAGAAGACCCATTTGGTTCCAATTGCATTTTTGTCCTCGAGTCTAGAAACAAGATCCTAAGTGTGATTCTTTTCAATTTGCATAAGTTCTTCTTCCATTGCTTTTACCTAGTTTTCATCATTGCAGGCTTCACTTACTGATTTTGGTTCATTCTTTGAAATCAAACAAATCTCTTCTTGATCTTCAACAATTCTTATCCTAGTTTGAACACCTTTATTTCTATCTCCTATGATTTGATTTTCAAAATGATTCATCCTTACATGCCTAGGAGTTTTGGAATTTGCTTAACTTCTGTTTCTTGAACTTGTTCCTCAACTTCTGCATTATCCTCTTGAGTCACTGGATTTTCTAGGTCAATCTGGATCTGAATCTAAGTTTGCACTTGCCTTTCTTGACTTAGATTTTCATCTTGATCATCTGAATCATATCCACAAGACCTGTAATGTCCTTCTTTGCTCTCATCAACTCTGACATTATCACTTTCACCAATCATTTTCAACCTCTTGTTAAAGCACCAATATGCTTTGCTTTGAGCAGAGTAACCCAGAAAAATTCCTTCATCACTTCTTGCTTCAAACTTGCCTAGATCCCCATCTCTTTTGATATAGCATTTGCTACCAAAAACTCTAAAATATCTCATAGTACAAGGATGACCAAACCATAGTTCATAAGGAGTCTTACCAGAATTGCCTTTGATCTACACCCAGTTAAGAGTGTAGACAGCAGTACTCAGAGCTTCTCTCCAATAGACTTGAGGAACATTTGTTTCCATCGTCATGGTCCTAGCAGCTTCTTGAATGGTCCAATTTTTTCTTTCCACTACTCCATTTTGTTGTGGAGTCCTAGGAGCAGATAACTATCTTTTTATTCCATGCTTTTCACAAAATGAATCAAACTCACTAGAGGTAAATTCTCCACCTCTGTCATATCTCAGACACTTTATCTTTCCACCAATCTAATTCTCCACCATAACGTTGAACATTTTGAATTTGTCAAGAGCTTCTGATTTTTCTTTTAAGAAGGTTACCCACATCATCTAGGAGAAATCATCAATTAGCAACATAAAATATTTGTCTCCTTGCACACTCCTAATTCTAGCAGGACCACACAGATTAGTATGCACAAGTTCCAATCGTTCACTTGAAAATCTTTACTTTTGAATGAAATTTTGTTCTGTTTACCCAATTGACATTCTCTACACATGCTATCAGGTTTCACAAGTTTGGCATATCTCTTACAGCCTGAATAGAACTTATCTTGACAATGTTATCAAAATTCACATGACACATCCTCCTATGCCATAACCAACTTTGATCTGTCTGAGAAATCAGAAAACTTTTGTCATAACTACTTAAATGAAAGATGTTACCTTTAGTTTGAGTACCGGATGCAATTTCAGTTCCAGAGCTTCCAAAGATTCTACATTTTCCATCCTTGAATTGGAGATCATAACCCTTGTCAACTAACTGTCCAAGACTGAGAAGATTATGTTTCAGTCCTTCCACATACAGAACATCATTGGTGTTATTCTTACCATCAAAAGAGATGAATCCTCTACCACAGATTCTACCAGCTAAGTTGTCTCCAAATTTTACAATCCCACCTTTATATTTTTCAAAGCTTATAAACTTACTTTTATCACCAGTCATATGATGAGAACATCCACTATCAATCACCCATTCATTCTTTTCAACAACCTGAGCAGCCAAGGCAATTTCCATATTTGCACAGCTAGCAAATTCAATAGACACCGGTTCTTCTTCTTTGATAGCAATGAACACCCAATCATTTTCAGTGGAACCTCCATGATCAGATTCATCATCTATGACTCCTTCTCTAGCTTCTTGGACATAGTAACATTTCTTCTAACCTTTATATCTGTTAGGGTTTGGTTTTGAAAACCTCTCTGGATAGCTTGAGGTAAAATGACCAATCTTATTACAAGAAAAACATTTGAATGGCAACATTCCTTCATACTTACCGGATCCTCTTGGCATTCTTTTGGCAATAAGAGCTTCAAGATCTACAGTCTCAATTTCATCATCTTCAAGATCCTTCCTTGCCTTCACAAATCTATTTGATCTTGTTGAAGGGCTTTCACTAGGATCATATCTTTGTTTTCCATATACACTGGTCTTAAATGCATATTCAAACTTAGGAAGAGAATCACCAAACTCACTTAATTCAAAAGCTGAAATTTTTCCAACCAGCTGATCTCTTGTAACTTTTGAGACAGTCCTAATCTCCTCTATAGTAGCAACTTTATGTTTGGATGAATTAGGTAAAGCTCTGAGTACTTTTGCCATAATCTCTGATTCTTCCAAAGTTCCACCAGCACACCTGATACCACACACAAGTTTATTTATTTTTTGCATGTAGATTGTGATGTTTTCATCTTCACTCATCCTCATATTTTCAAATTTTCCTCTCAAACTTTGTAGCTTGGCACATTTGACATATTCATTGCCTTCATAAAGATTCTCCAACTTCTTCTAGATTTCATGAGCATTTTTTAGTCCAAATACATTTGACATTTCTGAATCAATCAGGGCACTCAACAAGGCTTGCTCGAAGGTTATTTTTAGCATCTTTGAGTTGATCTGGAGTTGAAGGATCTTTCTCCAGAGGTTTATACTCATCATTGGTTATCACCCAATAAGCATCACCCATGCATTGCAGATGGCACTCCATGTGACTCTTCCAAACAGAGTAATTTGTTCCATCAAATCTCAGACTATCCTTCTTGTAGGTCGACATCCTGGATCTCCTCAAGTGGTCAAGCTTCTTTTAGAGGATCTACCTCTGATACCAATTGTTAGAATTAGAATGGACAACTAAGAGGGGGCTTGAATCAGTTGTCACACAAAATTAAACTTTTTCTTCTTTTAACCTTCTTTATCAACTTACTATCAAATTAATGATGTAAATATGGAAGCATGAATCAACAACATATGAGTAGAAACATAAGCAACACACTCAACACCAAGATTTTGATGTGGAAACCCGGTTAAGGGAAAACCCACGGTGGGGGTTAACCCACAAAGATTTGTACCCTGTTAAAAGTACTTTAGAAAAATAGAAGGCACATGCCTTCAGGTGCACTTCCCAGAAATCGCTGCTCAAAAGAGAGGCTCATTGCCTACATAATTTATTTTTAGTACAAAAGGAATTAACTAAGAAATAACATCTTCTTCATGCTTGGTTCAATCTCATTGAGTGCTCATAAAACTTTTGCTTCTCTTTTTCTCTACTCTACCTCTGATCCTTTCTTGGGAATTTATGATTTCACACAAGGATAATTTTCCACGACTCAACTACACTCCTTTATATGCTTCATCAACCTTGGAATAAACATCAAGGTTGGCACTCCAAAAATCTGACTTAATGCAAATCACAACACTGTCTGCCAAACATGGCTAGGACTCAAATCTTCCTTGATCAACACACCACGCTCTATAGAATTGTTCTTAGATCATCTGCAACATGCTTGAATCATCCGGTCGGCTAGGACTGGGAAGAACAACAACATCAAGGAAGAATTATTCAACAAGGAGCTCAATCTTCAATGTGGATCTCCAACACAATAGGCACACAATCTAGAGACTTCCACAAGCACATTGAATTCAACAATAACATCCACACTACTCCAAATTGTCAGAATCACTTGCATCTTCATCCGGTACCTCAAGAACACTGTCTGTCATGATTGTCACATTAGAAAGATTGCTTACAGACCTCCAAACCACAAACTACTTGAGTTGATGATACACACTGACCTCCCAAACATGCCTCTAGATCCATAGATCATCATTTTACATTTCCAGAACAATCCAGACCTCTTTCCTGTCACTTTGTCTCTTCTGAATATTGCAAAACTGGTTCTACTTAGATGGCCATAGCTTCTTCAAATCTTCATGCAAACCCTTAAAATCTTAACTAGAGCTTCTTAAGACAATCCTCTACTCAGCCATATGGTCCGCATACATTTATCCTTATTAATTGTCTCATTATCCTCAACATTCCAGTCTTCTATACATGCAACAAAATAGGATACAGTTGACACCAATGGCAACAAGGATATGTTGACATCAATGACAACACCGCTTAGGCACATATTTGCAACACAAAATATCACATGGAGTGATTCTACTAGCCAAGCATCAGATAATATATATCAACCCCCTCGTCATGTATGGACTAGGTCCATTTTTTGATTTCTCACTGAAGGGACACTAGGTTCGTATTAGTATTATATGTTTTTCATCATCTGTCAGCTAGATAGAACCACTAGAGGAAGGTAAACAATAAATTAGGAGAGGAGAAACAAGTGTCTTAGGAACAATCATGTAGGAGGGTGCCCCCAAGTCACCAACTGCAATGCTATGCCCCTAGGACACAACACACAACAATGAAAATAGAAGAGAGGCAATATAGAAGAATGATGATACAAATAGAAGAAGGGTCACCATAGAGGAAGTCTCCTAGTATCCTTGACCTTACAAGAGAATTAAGGGTCATCCTAGGAGGCCTAAACAACACAACACATCACGGGGGAAACACAACATGGAGGCGAAGGATTAGAAATACTTACCTGTAGTGACAATCGAACTAAAATTTGGAACTTGCGAGCATCTTGGAGAGATACTCTGTCAAGTTTTGTGCAAAGCTTGAGTGGTTCTTATTAGAGTGTTCTTTATTTTCATAAAGTCCGTCCGGTGCTTGTTTCTCAAATTCTTATGTATATGAAATCTTTTGTTGCTTATGAGACGGAGAACCATTGTTAGTTTGTATTGATGATAAGCATCTTGCTCTTGTCCAATTTTTATTTCTATTAGTTTTGTTGATTCTATGTATTGTAGGGAGAAGAACTACCTTGTACCATATCAATCCTTTCCTTTGTCAAAATCTCTTGTTTCGGTTGTTCCATTTATCTTTCCAATGCATTTTGATTATCTCCTGATCCTTGAAGGGATAACGGAGGAGGAACCTTAGCATAAATACCATTTCTTCATGGGAGAGGTAATACTTCAGTATTTTCCTTATTCACCTCTATCGTGGCTATTATATCATCATAGTTTAAATAGTCATCTTCTACTTCGAATGTATTTTGTTCCATCATGTTATTAAGGATATGCTTGGGAAATGGATTAGTAAAGATCTATAATTCTTATTCAAAGGAGCAACCAACTTATTCCCATTATCATTCCCACCAGATACCTATATAACATTCAAGTCGATGAGTTCTTGTATTTCATGCTTAAGATGCATACATCGTTCAGTATCATGTCCTTGTTGTCGATGATAGTGTCAAAAAGTATTAGCGTCGAAATAAGGTCCTTGCATTCTACTAGGATCCAATAGTTTAATCGGAGGAAGCTTCATAAGGTTATTACTCATAGCTTGATTCATGATAGAATGATAGGATTTAGATATCAAAGTAAATTCTCTTTGTTGAAACGGTGTCTTCTTCGGATTAGTGATAACAGACACTTGTGAGAAATTATTTAAATTATGTCCATTAACCTTGATGAAAGTCTTATTGTTTCTCTTAAAGTTATTTTTTGACATTCCACCCATGGATTGGCCAACTTGAGCCGATGAGTTTTGGTTTTCATACTGACTAGACGAAAGCTGATAATCTCAAAGGGCGGTGCATAAATGTTGAAAGGAGTTGTACTTCATCAAGAGAATCTTATCATGGATGTAGGTTGTAGATTTGTAATAAACACCTTCTCAACATCCTCATCCTTCATCTGATATTGAATTTGTGCATAAATAGATTGATACTAACTAATAAACTCAGTTAACTTCTCTTTCGGACCTTGCTTGCAATGAACTAAATCAATCAAAGTGACTTGAGGTCCAATGTTTGCTTGAAAATGTTGTAGAAATTGATCAACTAACTATGAGAAAGAGTGTATTGAATTCAAAGGTACGGAGAAAAACCATTCTAAAGTAGTATCCTTGAGAGATCACGGGAATAGTTTTGCCAACAAGTCTTCATCAAAGTAGAAATCACTACACATAGCCATGAATGCTACCACATGGGTATTAGGATCACCTTTTCCACCATATTTTTCAAAGAGAGGAGTCTCAAACCTCTCGGGCATAGGAGTTATCAAGATTGCATAAGATAGGGGATTATAGGCATGATAGGTTGGTATATTAGGTTGTGAAGAATTTGTCAAATTTGTCACCTTTTGTTGTAAAGAAGTCATGCCTTGCAAAAGTTGGTTTAAGATGGCATCATTAGGAGATGCGGTTTGTTGTGAGGAATTGGAACTAAAGTGTGGAGGTGGTTGAGGATGGGTAGTGACAAGCGGGAGCTGTGAATAAGTGAGTGGTGGTTGAACATAGTGATAAGTGGAAGGTGGTTGTGAGTATTTGTATGTAAAAGGTGGTTGAGAATAAGTGGGATGGAGAGGTGGTTGAGAGTAATTATTCATGAAAGAAGTCACCTTAGGTGCCAAGTTTTGATAGTTAAATCCCACAACTTTGTAATTTTGTGAATTAGTGCCATTAGATACTCCAATACCAGTGTTAGCATTACTACAAGCATTTGCATTAGTGGTTAAAATTGTTGATGTAAATGTAGATATTCCCATAGTTGGTATAGGTACCGATACTTGCATGTGAGACGGTGACGACATGTTATTAATACCATTCACACATTCAGTCACTGGCATAACATTATTGTGTACTATATGTGTTAAACCTTGAATAACATTAATACCATCTTTTTCTTCTTTTATTAACTCTCTTATGTTGTGAATCATAGGTATAGCTTCTTCTGTTATCCTTTCATTTTCAACAAATGCTTGAAAATCGGCTAACTCTTTATCAAGTTTGTTTATTTGCTCATTAGGTACATGTGTTACCACCTCGATAGTGTCATCAACATCATGAAATATTTGATCTTCCATAGTGGTTGTATGAGGTATAGTGTCTTGCAAAATTTGTGTATCTCCTTTTGTAAAGAAGGTGTTCAATGGATTTTCAGAGGTAAGAATATTGTTTTCTTCAGGAGTACTAGATCCCATGAATCTTCTACTTATTCTTAAAGGGATATTTCTATTAGGGTAGCAGGTTATAATACGCATACAAAAGCATGCAAGACTCAATGCACAAACTAATAGAACAAACCCAAGGAGCAAGATATGTGTAGGATCCAAAATGCTTGATTTGTCACTTTTTTCACAATTTTTCAATGCAAATCACTAATGAAAGAGGTGTTGTAAAACATTTCAAGAGGGGCAGTGAATAATATGCCTAATAACAATTCAATTATGTAACATTATCTTTAACGACACGCCTATAGTGCAGATCTAGAGTGATGACAAGTCAAAACCTAGTGAAAATACACCTAAAAATATGCAAATTTTTTACCAATTTTCAATGTGAATGCTTAATAGAAAGGGTGTTGTGAGGAATTTGACCTGAGGGGAAGTAGATTATAACCCTGATATCAGTCAAATAATGCAGAAAAATCCTTTACAACACACCTATAACGCAATTCTAGAAAGACGATAAGGCCAAATCTAATGAAAATGCAAGATTTTCAAACCCTAAACATGAAATTTTGCAAGAATGACGCTATGATGCAACACTACAATTAGAAATCAGTCCTAATGAGTGTTTTGAAAGGGTAGTAAAATCTAAAACAAGATTTTAACTACAAACCCTAGCTAATGCAAAACTAGGTTTTTATGAAAAATGCACAATTTCAAGCAATTTTCACCAATTTGAGCATGAAAATGCAATGCAAATGAATAATTAAATGATGAATTTATGCAATTTAAATAGGATCTAATGAAAATAACAGAAATTAAATAAAATTAAATGTCAATTAATTCAAATTATGCCAAAATGCAAGCCTAGGATGCCATTTTTTTTTTATTTTTCAAAATTTTCATTTTTTTTGTAATTTTTCAAATGCAATAAAATGAATGAATGCAAATCTATCACACAACACTCGGCAAGGTTCAAAATTGAAACAAACACAGGGTCACCAAAATGTTTAGTAGAGAAAAAAAAAAGGGAGATGATGATGGTTTTAGTTTCAAGAGTAAATCCTCATTTCACTACAAACATTCAAGGACATATCAACTGAATTGAATCTCTATTAAGCGAGAGCATTCACCTAACAGGTTGGGATGTCACTTGGAATGATGTGAAAATTTAGAAATTGTTAATGGATGCCTTAATATAATCCTCAAATATGTAAGAAACCCTAATTATGTAAAACAATGAATAAACTGGTAAATTCTGATTAATGTCTACAGATAAAGGAAGAGGACAGAGATTAACAACTGACCATTTTTTGAAGTTCAAAATTCAAAATATTCGAGGACAATGCCCCGGGAACCCAAGTCTAAGGCATGGTTTTCTTCGCGGAATGCAAAACTCCTTCCAGCACTAATAATTACTATTCTGACTGTTTTTGTCACCCGAAATGCAAAGGACGCTGCCTCAGGCACCCAAGTCCAAGGCAGGCTGATTCTTAGGATGTAGAAGCTCCTTCAGATGTAGAATGTCCTTGCAACTCTGATTCTTGTCTCTGTAACTCTGGAGGACATTGCCCTAGGTGCCTGTGTCTCGAAAATGCTCTGCTTCACTTCTTTCTAAATCTTTGTCATCTGCAACCTTCCTCTACAATTCCACTCCACAAAACTTAGTACCTATAACTTGCAATAAAAAAGGCTCATGTGGTTGAGGGTTGTGGTGTTTAGAGGCTTGCCTCGGTCAATCCTTATAGAGACATTCAAGTCTTTCGGACACCGTTGTCAGATAAGAGTGTGTATCCCTATGGGATAGAGGCAAAATCCAAATGATAAATAATAGAAAACACAATAGATGTCACCTTGAAGTGTGGATCTCACATAAATGAAGGCTCTTCAATCATAGGAGAAGATGAATTCAAATCTACAATCACAAACACAATAACAATGCTCTGCTTTGCAACAATGAATATCATGAAATCACAAGTATGCATAAAGTTTGCAATCATCTTCTAGTTTACAAATGGAAACCTAAACATGCTTATATATGCAACTACAAACATTCCCACTAAGAATTTTGGATTTCAAACTTTTGGTGTCGACATAGGACCTAACAACGGTCATATAACTGACACTTCAAATTAGGGCCTAACCCAAAATAGGGCAGGACTAGGGTGCGAGCGCCCAAGTCCTCCCTCCCATTTTTGTTTAGGGATCATCAAAATAGCACCCCCTAGGTCCTATTTGCCATGAAACTTCAAGGTTTTCCCATCACGATTCACAATTAACACACAAGATGCTCTAAATGCATTCTAAGGACCCGAGAGCTAAACCTTAAGAAGGAAAAGCCCCCAAGGGGACATTTTAAAACATAACAACATCACAGAACTTTTATGGGAACAACAGAGCTCTTGATCTCTACTACCCCACAAAGATAGCTAAAGGTGTAGAATCTTCTAAAGGCAACAACAATAGGGACTGTTTGAGAAACATGGATAATCTGGGGCATTCTAATCAGGTCCAAGGAAAGAAAAAGTTCATCAAAACAAACCTGGGATACAATGGTACTGATTTGGATGAAGCCATTGATGAGAATAGCTGGCATAACTCTTCTTCTCAGCAGGGCACAAGGACAGAGTACTCAGAGAACTTTAGAGAGCTAGATGAAGAATAGAAGCATCAGGCTACTATGCAGGACAGGGATTAACAACATATGGAGTAGTAATAGTTGCTAAGTAGGTTTATTATTAATAGTTTCAAACATAAACTATCCTCTGATCTGATATATACAGTACCTCTTATATGTAACTAATACTTTAGAGTTGTACTCTCTTTGAACCTATTATTGAAGCTTCATCTTATAGTAGGTTCATTTTTGGATTGTAATCTATATATGGATTGTGCTTGGTGGTCGCCTTGATCACCTTTGGATGTACTTATGTTTTGATTAATATATATAGTGAAAGATATTCAATCCAAAAAAAATTGTTTTAAATAGCCATGGACATGCCCCGGATCTAACAAATTAATATTTATAAATGCAAGGTGTACAACAACCCTTGTCAGCACCCCTCCACTTTCCACCTACTTCTCTTCCCATAACTGCAATTTGGAAAGCTCTTCCTTCATTCCCTTACCAAGAATGTGCACAAGTGATGCAACTTTTGAAGCCACCAATAGTTAGTATTATAAATTTTAGAAATTTACTTGCACCAAAGAATTTTTAGACTAGTCTAATGGCAAATTTTATTGTATATTATTATCCATTAATAATTCATTATTGCATTTCATTTAGACAATGTCATTTTCATAAAGCTTAATCACAACACTCCAAAGTTTAATAGAAACACCAATTTCTTATAATGTTTTCCATATATTGACTCTTTAAAGAGTCTCAAATATATTTTTAAGTTAACAAAATATCAAATCACGCCCTCATTTTTTTGTCTATACAATCCTCAACAATAACTTTAAGGCGAAAAGGTGATCAATAATAACATATTAATTTATAATGTCAACTATCCCATCATCCTTTTATTTTTATCCTCAACCAAATAATTAATTTAATCAAATAATTAATTTTACATTAATACACACTACAATCTTTTTTAGAATTATTATAATTATTTACTAATTGTTTAAATCATTTTAATTTTCAAATCTAAACTTTAGAACTATTAATTTTTTTTAAATACAAGTTAATTATGAAAATATTTTATATGAAACATAGAAATTCCACTTCCAAATTTGAAGATCTAGCTTATAACCTTAAGTCCCTTGACTTTACATTTTGCCAAGCACATTTAACTACAAACTTTATATCTTCATATCACAAAATCTCAATAATAAAAAGTTTAAGTGATTTAAATATTTTTAAACAATAAAAAAGATATATAGAAATTATTAAAGGAGAAGTTACACTCCGTATTATTATTTGTTAATTCTTTAATTTAAAAAACTTATAAACCTAAAATATTTTAAAATAATAATTCCATAAATTAAGTAGCTTCTCCTAATCTTTATTGCAAGATATCTACAATTGTCCCAAACTCATATGGTGTCAATAATAAAATGATATTAAATTTGCAGTGAAGCATCATGGGTATCATGTGCCAGCTTTTGGGATCCAGTTTTTATTTATTCTAAATTAATGAGAGGTTTTATTAGCTTTGGACACATATTTATGGAGGAGTTGTAGAGGAAAGGGAACGTACAAATCATTACAAAATCCTTTTAACTACTATAGTGTTTGACAAATACACTTATAATAGAAGAAAACTCTTAAACGTCACTCGAAGTCTTGAAGATTCGTAGAAGCCAAGATAATAATGTTTATTAGGATTTGAAATATGTTGCAATGTATTTTTTATTATTTTAGTAGTTGTATTTCAGGGTATATTAATTATTAATTTTTTTTATAAAGGTATTTGTTATATTATAATTTATTAATAAAATATATTCTTATTATTATTTAGATATAAAAATATCAATAAATATATGATGAAGTGTTATTGACTACCAACTAATTAGTTGTTTTACTTTAATTTGACATATGTCATTGATACACAAAAATATGTACAACTTCTTATCATTTCTTAAGATTTGAAATATGTTACAATGTATTTATTTTATTTTAATTATGGTATTGGGTATATTAATTATTTGTTTTTAAGTTGTGAGTGTATTTGTCATATCATAATTTATTAAAAGAATATATTGTCATTATTATTTAAATATAAAAATGTTAGTAAATATATGATGAAGTGTTATTGACTACCAACTAATTAGTTGTTTTAGTTTAATTCGACATATGGCAATGGTACACAAAAACATGTACAAGTACTCATCATCTCTACTAAAAATACAAGTAATATTGGTCAAAATCTAATTCTACATGGGACATAAGTCATTCTAATTCATTGTACATAAAGATTACATATTAAAATAATATGGTAAAGAAATTAGAATGCTTCTAGAAACACTATGTAAGATTTTTTTGGATCTCACACAACTTTTTCCATAAGCATTCTAATTTATAAAATATTATGTCTTCATCATCATATTGAATAGTTTAAGTTTGTACATTCTATGTAACTCTTTCGTCCAAATACATATAATATGGCTATCAACATCATATTATGTCTTTAAAATTAAACACATACTTGATAATTTAACAAATTATTGTACAACTTTTAAACCTAAACTAAATAGGAATTTATTTTTAATGAACAATAAAAATTCTTAACTTGTATTTAAAAATCATGATTTATAACAAGTGAAACCTTCTCTTCTAAATTATGTGTTATGTGCAATTAATGTCTGTTTTGGAGACCTCAACTACCAAATAGTGAAATACCTCCAAAAGAAGATGTAAGGCTCACCATTCGATGCATAAATCACATTTAATACAAATTTTAAATATTAAAGTTAAATATTAACATCCAAATTTCAAAATGGACTCCCTCTCAATCCACACCAACCCCTTTCAAGTAATAGAATTCAAGTCTATGGATCAAACAAATTATAAATTTAGGAGGGAAAATGTTTATAAATTGAAACAAAATTTCAATAAAGCATTTACACTCAATGTGATAAATATGCTTAGATTTTTCTAACTACAAAGAATATTAGACTTGCAAAGTTTACTAAATTGTTATGTTGCACAACATATCAAATTTTGTCTAATTTGTATTAGATTGTGTTCTTTATATTTTCTCTACATTATATCAAATAAAGCTCACAACATTATGCCACATATTACAAACAAACAACCATTGATGTTAATGTCATAAGAAAGATGAATGATCATATTATATAAATATGTGTTTCCATTTGTGTGTTCATATGAATGCCAAGGCACCTTAATAAAATTTTAACCCTAGAAGGCGACTTTAAATGCCATTAGCATCACCAATGAAATACCATCCCATTGCTAATCTTATAGTTTTATAAATAATGAGATATCATTGTGACTTTAAATGCCACAGCAAGACCACTACCAGGTATGGCTATTGTGTTTTACCTTAAAGCTTTAAACTCAGATATATCAGTGATGATCCAATCCCTTGGAGGCCAGACACTACCAGAAGCTTATGAGTTTGTAGTCAAAGTTGAAAATAATTTAATAGATGTTGGAAAGTTGCCCCCATGGCCTCCTATGCCTATGTTCCCAGAAATTACCTTACCTCTACCTCAAGAAGTCCCTAATCCTACAACCCCACCTATGTCTATGTATTATTTTCCTCAGCAACCTGCTAAAGTAATTGGCCCATGTTCAATCATCTGAAATGGATGATGTCAAGAACATTTTAAGAACCTTTTCAAATGAGATAATCAATCTGAAGATTAAGAACCTTTTCAAATGAGATAATCAATTTGAAGAGACAACAAAATCCTTATCCAAAACCCCAATATCAAGGATACCAAGGAAATAGACCTCCCTTTCAGTCAAATCAATATCAAGGCCCTCAAAGGCAAGCTAATCCTCAACCAGCAAACTAGACAGTCATAGTCCCTACACCTCTACAGACTTTTCCTCTGAATCCCAACAGGGAAATTATTCCTTGCAATAATGCCCATATGCCCAGAGACTGCCCTAGAGGAAATTTGCAGCAAAAGATAGCAGAACAGAGAGCATTAGAAGGATAATTTGCAACTTCTAACTCTTCACAATATCAGTCTCCTGGTGTGCAAAATGCAGTCCTAGTTGCCCATATGCAAGGAATGTCCTTACAACAGGAAGAGGAAATAGCCCCTGAGCATGCTTTATTTTCATGGATTGAAGATGAAGATTGAGTGTTCTTGAATGAAGCATCTACTTCTAAGAAGCCATTGGTACAATCAGATTATTATACTAGAGCAAAGAGGAGAATGATGGAACAACCTAAAGTCACTAATAATGAGATCATGGGAGCTCCCCCTTTTCAAGGTCATTAGAACACAGCTGCTAGACAAGAAATGCCCCAGCCTGTGTAGAATCAAGTAGCCTTAGGTCAAGTTCAAGAAAAGGCAAGGTACCCTTATTACTCAAAGGCCCAAGCATTAGGACCTGTCAATATAGTGGATCAGCTAAAAAAGACACCAGCACATGTATCAATCTGGGACATACTAGCTATTCCTGAGCAGAAGACACTATTGCAAGAAGCTCTGCAGGGCCAAGAAGTACCTAAACATACTGGTGCCAAAGGAGGACCTGCTGATAAAAAAAAGCTGTGGCTCAAAGATACTGTACCTCTATAGACAATAGCCCTTTTGAACAATGCACCTGAGGTAGGTAAATCCAAACCGAAACCCTTTTATTTGACTTTGATAGTTGGGAAGAAATTGTTGCATAATACAATGATAGACTCTGGGGCCAGTACTACAATAATGCCAAAACAAATAGTAGATGTTTTGAAGATAAAGTATGAGCCACTTACTAGAGGAGTTATGCAGTTGGATGGGAAATCAGTGCAAACAATAGGAAAAATTAAACAACTCCCATTGCAATTGTACACTTGCCCTAGTATAATTGTGAATCAAGATGTGGTAGTCATAGATATTCCTCCTGTAGTTGGTCTATGTCTATCCAGAGATTTTACAGCCAAGATAGGAGGTTACATGTCATTAGATTGGTCACACCTCATTCTAAGAACCAAATATGGGACAAAGATGAAGATATTGTCTGAGCCATTATCAAAAGACCATATCACAAATGAACCAACCCCAAAATTAGAGGCAGACCATGCTATGCTAAATAAAGATGAAAGAATCTTTGTTGAAGAGATAGGTGACTAGACTGAACATGACCAACAAGAGGAAGAGAATAATCAGTTGTTGACTATGATGCAAAGTGACCCCTATGGAAATTATGACTCTACTGGTTTAGGCACTTATGTCATATTTGAAGAAGACCAAGAGATCCCAAATGTTTTAAGGAAAGAAACACCATAGACTCAAGAATTTGAAAAGGACTCAGAAATCTGGACTCTAAATTTTGATGGGGCTAGAAGTAAAAATGGAGCTGGAGTAGGGATTTGCCTTACTACCCCAAATGGTGAGAAAATTTTAAGAGCCATCTGTTTTCAATTTGCCTGTACCAATAATGATGCTGAGTATGAATCTTTGGTGCATGGACTCATGTTAGCTAAGAAAAAAGGAGTAAAAAATCTGATAGTAAAAGGAGATTCAGAATTAGTGGTGAAACAAATGAGAAAAGGCAGTGGCTAAAAATGTAAGGATGAGATCCTATAGGCACAGGATTTGGGACCTAATAGATGATTTTGAAGCTTTCAATATTGAAGTAGTCCCTAGAGCCCAAAACTCTGAGGCTGATAGAATGGCACAGATTGGATCACAATTTGATCCAGCAACTGATCTACTAGTCAACAATGAATTAGTCAAAATTATAGTGAGGCCAACTATCCCAGACAATGACCAAAATTCACAAGTTTTTGAAAATGATTTTCAAGTAGTTTCATTTTTACAACAGTCAGGAGAATTTGCTAATTAGTTGCAACCTAAAATTGAAGATGCATATGGTGACCAAATAATTCAACTAAAGTCAAACAAGCTCCCTAAAGGACTGATTACCTTAGAAAACTTATTTTACCCAGAAGATGTAAGCCTGGAAAAGAAGAGGTTTCAAGCAAATAAAGAAGATTATTCTGAAATTCAGGTTAGTGAAGGAAGAAAATTGAAGATTGGCAATTCTACAACCCAGCAAGAAAAGGAAAGATTGATTGATTTGTGTGAAAGATATGATAGGGTGATAACCTAGACCTATGAAGATCTCCATGGCTATGATAGAGATATCATCCAGCACACTATAGAGCTGGCTGAAGGATCTAAACCAGACAGACAGAAGCAAAGGCTAGTGATTCCAATGATTGAACCTCTAATGGTGGATGAGTTACAGAAGCTCTTAGAATCAAAAATAATTTTTCCAATCAAGCACTCAACCTGGGTATCAGCCAGTAAGGAAAAAGAATGGTGACATAAGACTCTGTGTAGATTTCAGAGATCTAAACAGAGCATCTCTGAAAGATCACTATCCCTTGCCCTCTATGGAACAAATTTTACAAACTGTGGCTGGATCAGAAAGATTTTCCTTATTGGATGGCTTCTCTGGATACAATCAGATTTGGTTGGCTGATGAAGACCAACATAAGACTACATTCACTACCAAATGGGGAACATTTGCATATGCTAAGATGCCATTTGGCCTTTCAAATGTTGGAGCCACTTTTCAAAGAGCAATGGATGTAGCATTTGGAGAGCTCATAAACAAAATCATCCTGATTTATCTAGATGACCTCACTATTTTCTCTAAAAATGCTATTGATTATTTTGATCATTTAGAGGTGGTTTTTAAGAAGTGTCAAGAGTTCAGAATATCCCTGAACCCCAAGAAGTGTATCTTTGCAGTACCTTAGGGTAAACTGTTAGGGCATATAGTGTCAAAAGAAGGAGTCTCTATTGATCCTGAGAGAGTCACTGCCATTATGAACTTATCTTTGCCAGTCAATAAGAAAGTAGTTCAATCCTTTTTGGGGAAGATCAATTTTGTCAGCCGATTCATATCTGACTTTGCAAGTCTAATTCGACCAATGACACTGTTTCTAAAGAAGGACCTGGTTTTCAAATGGACTACAGAAGGGAGACAGGCTTTTGAGGAGATCAAGAAAGCCATTTCAACAACCCCAGTACTTAGAAACCCCAACTTTTCTAAGTCTTTTATAATGTATGTGTATGGAGGTGAGTTCAGTGTTGCTGCTGTTTTGACTCAGAAAGATGACCAGCAAGAAGGAGAGCACCCAATAGCCTTTTTTCTCTAGGACACTCAAGGAATATGAGACCAGATACAATTTTATAGAGAAACAAGCATATGCCATGGTCAAAGCCCTTAAGAAATTTAGACACACGGTAACAGGAAATAAAATTTTGATATTAGTGGCTCATCCTAGTGTAAGAGAATACATTATGGAGGGTGAGATCACTGAAAAAAGAGCAAATTGGATAACAAAGATCCTTGAATATGATGTGGAGGTCAGACCCACTAAGTTAGTAAGAGGCAAAGGTTTGTGCCAATATATGGCCCAAGACATGGAGAGAATGGTGACTGCAGAAACATAAAGTTAGAGTGTGTTGAGAATCTAAGAGATTGATTAGAATTCTTGGGTCACGAACAAAATACAATTCATGAAACATGGGATTTTCCCAAATGAGCTCTCTCATGACAAGAGAAGGTATTATAGGCAACAAGGGGCCCACTTTGTATTAATTGACCATATGCTTTTTAGAAGAAATGATGATGGTATACTCTTGAGATGTATAGAAAAGGATGAGGCTCAAAGAATATTACAAGAGTTGCACCATGGAACCTCAGGAGGGCATTTTTCAGCAAGGACCACTACCATAAATGTGACTCAAGCAGGATACTTCTGGCCAACTCTACTTACGGACTGTTATTAGTTGGTCAAAGAGTGCCAAGTCTGTCAGTTCTATACAGGAAAAAGAAGAAATGCAGCAATGCCCCTCAGCCCCATAATTATAGATGAGCCCTTTGCCCAATGGGGTCTTGATTTCATTGGTATGATCAATCCAGTGTCATGTATGGGACACAAATGGATCCTTACAGCCACATATTACTTTACTAGATGGAGTGAAGCAGTACCACTCAAGGAAGCAACAGAAAAAGTAATATTGGACTTTCTAGAAAGCATTACTAGTCATTTTGGCCCTCCTCATACCATCATATTAGATAATGCTAAGGCATTTTTGGGGACAAAAGTATCTGAGTTTGCATTAAAGTGTGGAATTTATTTGAAAACTTCTACAAATTATTACCCTCAGGGTAATGGTCTGGCATAGTCCACTAACAAGAACCTAATTAGACTCATTAAGAGGATTGGGACCAACTATCACAGAGAGTGGCATAAGCTGCTAAATACAACACTATGGGCTGACAGAATTACACCTAAGCAAATGACAAAGATGTCTCCATATGAATTGGTCTATGGTAAGCCAACTGTAATGCCACTAAGCTTAGAGATTCCTGCTCTGCAATTATTGAAACAAATTGAGATTGAGGAAAATGGCCCAATGCAAGTTAGACTTGCTGAACTATTAGAAGTACAAGAGAAAAGAGAGAAAGCACATGAGTCACTAATGAGACACCAGAAAATAATCAAGGATTGTTTTGACAAGAAAACTTCAAATCCCTATTTTGAAGTGGGCTCAGTGGTTTTGAAGTGGGATGAAAGAGCTGCCAAGCCAGGCCGACACAGCAAGTTTGAGTCACTGTGGACGGGCCCTTACAAGATTCGTTCCTGTAAGAAACAAAATTCTTTTGAACTAGAAACTATGGATGGCGAGCCTGAAGAGATTTCTGTTAATGGGATCAATTTGAAACATTTAAATTAATCAGGGACTCTTATGTACCATAGTTAGTTAGTTTCTCTTTTTGTAGCTTTCTTGTTTTCCCACTTTCTTTTCCCACTTTCCTTTAAATAAGTGTTCTGTGAACACGTGTCATCAACGCAAGCCCCTTCTCTTTTTGAAAAACTCACATTCATTAAGGTTGTCTCCAATTCCCAAAATCCCTGAAAGTACCACTTTCGCAGCCACTCTCATAAGTTTTCTGACACTCCTTTCTACGGAGATTTCAAAAGATACACTAACGGTTTTCTAGGTGTAAATGCCATTTATGAGACTTAATGTGTCATTAAAAGCCCCATTAAATTAGCAAAAATCCCAACTGTGGCTTTCATTTGTTTCTATCTCTTTGCTGCGAATTACTGTTGCCTCTAATCCCTAGCAAGCGCTTTCAGCTGTGTATTTTTTCCAGTGGCATTTCCATCCGTTACTATGTCAAAGTTTCTTACATTCTCCCTGAAAACACAGTCATGGCCGAAGCACAGTCCTCTCAGGAGGGACTCGAAATATATGAATCAATTGATAGGCTTTTAAAAAGAAAATCTTACGCCTCGGCTCCTGCACAACCTAAGAGACCCTACCCTAGAAGGAGAGTCCCTGAAGTAGGTTACTTCGTCGACCCAGCGAAGGTTAAAGATTTCGCAGATGGCATCTTCGACAAAGCCCTTCAAAAACCTACCAGGACTCTCCGTGAAGGGGCACACCAGAGATGCATGCAAAAGGCAAAGAGTGGACAATCTGAGACTTTTGGAATGAGGATTTGGACTTCACAGTTGGCACAATTTATGGTTCCAAATGTGCACCTATGTCCTGACTTAATTGATATATGCGCGGAGTATTTTCATGCACCATCCAGCACCATTTAATAGGGACCCTTTATGGTGCAAATTACACCCAAAGCTATAAGAGACATGCTGGCCCTGTATCATGATCAAACAGCCACTTTTCCCACTATTGCTAAAATGTAGAAGACATGGTCAAATGTCAACAACCAGCTTAGGTTCCTTAACTCAGAATTGCAATTAGAAGAGGAGAACACACAGATGCCCACACTACCTACAAGAAGGGCGCAATTCAGCAAGGCCAGTCAAGAGGCATTGTACATGATGTCTTTCATTTTTGGGATGAAGGAAGATAACACCGTCTATGATTGGTAAATTGCAATCATTTTAAGGTTGAAAACTGTGGATAAGTCGTAGGAATACCATCTGGATTTTTCAGAACAAATTGCTTATTCCATGGTTGATCAACTCACCAACTTCAAAACCGTAGGAGTATTCAAGTATTCTGCTTATCTGTTTCATTTGATGTTATATCAAAACCACAATATTTTCGCACAAAATATGCAATTGAACATGTACGACCCAAATTTTGGGCAAAATAGAACCATTCCTGTGTCTGCATGGACACATGTGCTATCTGAAGCGTCAGACCCTTATGAGTTATGAGAACTCTTTGTTGCCCCTACATTTTGCCATTTAAGCCCTGAACCTGTAGAACATAGTTTGACACCGAGCATTAAGGGTTTCATGACCAATTGCCCAATCTCATGTGATTATTTCTTTGGGGCCCAAAATACTATCATTAGGGTCCATGGCTTCAATGAGGAACCAATGCTGCTCCCAAAAATTTTGACCCCTAGGGTAGCGTTTCTAGAAGTAACCTAGCAAGTGTTTGCGGTTGATAATGAGTATGGAACCAAGAGGAAGAAGAAGAAAATGTATGATATTCCCTAGGTCAGAAAGAACATGGCCTTAGAAGTCAAAGATGTTGAGCATCTGTTGCTACGAAAGTTAGTCATCTTGGGATTCTTTATCATTGAAGACAAATGGAGATACAACCCAAACAGTTTTATAACCTCCTGGGTTAAAACCAACAAAGTCGGGGCCAAAATTGTACATGAGGGTCACCCCTTTTGGGAAGACAGGAGAAACCCTAAAGAGGATACCTCAGATTTGTATGTGGAACTGAAAAATTTTCCTTATGAGGGGCTCAGGCCATGGGAGACCTTTTATGTTAAACAAAGGGCCTTTGACCCTAAGATCAGAATGGGTATTGGTTTAAAGAAAGCTTTGAAAGGCAACGAATGGAAGCCAGAGAAAATTGAGGCCTATTGGAAGTATAGGCAGGAAATTTTTAAGTTAACACACTCTTTTGGAAGGGTTGAAACAGATGAAAAATGGGAATCGATCTGGGATGAGTGGCATCCATCTCCAGTTTCTAGCCCTAATACAAGAAGAATCCACAAGAAGGGTGAGGAGTTTGAAGAGGAGGCTGAGTCAACTCATACAATGCAAGCAACAAGACAAGCCTCATCTGTTGTTCCTATATCAACATGGCCCCAATCTCTCAATACTTTAGAGAAATAAAAGGGTGTGATGTCATCACCAACCACAGGGACTCCATCAGTTTCAGCTACTAGAGCTTCTAGTTTTGTACCCTTGCCACCTCCAGTAGTAGTAAATGTTGTAGAGAAGGAATCAACAGAGCAAGAAGGAGAAAGACCAAGGAGGATAGAAAATTGCACTTGGAGCCTGAGTCAGAAGAAGACACAGAACCATTGCTACAACAACTATCAGCCACATTTGTTGCTCCTCAGGTAAGTATTTCCTCTCCTTCTTCCTCTCAGTCTCTTTCTTCTACCATAGGGGTGGCAATCCCAACTGGCCAAACATTAGTATCCCCTGCCACCTCTCTTGTGCCTATATCTACACTTGCCCCAATTGCTAATCCTCAAGCCATGTCTTCACAAGCCACCTCATTGTCATTCTTTTCCCCTTCTGTTCCAAGAAGAGCACCTCCCCAAATCTCCCCTAGCCAACATTTGTCTATTCCTTATGGTTTACCTTAGGGTCATCCCTTTGCTGGGGGTACATTGCTTCTCCCCCAACTTTCCAAGCTCAGGCAGATACAATAAAGAAGGCTAGAGAAGCTGGGCTAGACAAGAAAAGAAAGAAAGAAAATAAGAGCTTGGCTGTACCACATATGAGGTCTCTCTTTGACCCTATACAACAGCAGCTAACTGTCACACATTTGTCCCCAAATGTGGTGAAGCCAAATGAGCAGATGTAGCCTCAGGATTTTGCAATGAATGCAGTAGCTATGGACATGTCTCTATTCAGACCACAAGATAGGGTCGAGCTACTCAATGAAACAACTTCTGCTGTTACAACTGACTATTTGAAAGTGTCTAGAAAGTTGCAGAAGATTGAAACTGACTTGGGCCAGGAGAAGGCAAATAGTAGCAACCTTGCTACAGAATTAAAATCTAGAACAGATGAGATAGAGAATCTAAATAAACAGTTGCAAAATACTGTTTCCTGTCAAATTCATCAAGTGACAGTGGCTCAAAATGCTTCTCTAAAGATGGAGCTTGCTCAGGAAAAAGCTGCAGTAAATGTTTTGAGGCAAGAAAAAGCCACCTTAGAGAAGAGGTATCAAGAAAAGTTGCAACAAGCTACACAGTCTTAGCAGAAGCTGCTGAATGAACAGAATGTTGTTGCTGCAATACAGGCACAACTCTTAGCAGAGCAACAAACGACAAAACAACTAACATTGGAGTTAGCTAACAGGCCTCAGAATGCTGGAGTTCTGAATCTGGTCAAGGAGCTATATGTGTCAGTGTGGAAAAGAATCTCTGAGGAGATTATCCAGCTCAGACCCTCATTAACTTTCCTGTTAAATGCACAACTGTTATGTGAGGTGGAAACTTTGGTTCAAGCCACTCTGTCTACTATCTCTTCGAGAGTTTCTGATTCTCAACTGTTGCTAAAGAAACTATATGACACAACAGATGAAATATTGTCAGCAGCAAGGATCAGTGACAGGATGGTAGCTGCAAAGAGAGTGAATGAAGTTCTAAGTTGCAATTCAGCTGCTACAAACTGCCAGGAGCTCCTAGATATTGTCAAAGGAGTAAAGGACATGAAGAGACACAGCTGGGTCTTCCCTCACCATTTCCAGATGCTAGCACTATATTGATGATTGATGAGATTAAGACCCTGCTTTTAACAAGGCAAAATGATCAATCTATTTTTCAAGGTTTAAGTGATTCCTCATCAGTACAGGAGGTAGAAGTTGTCTTGATTCTGATGGCCCAATTAGAGTTTCAACTGAAGACCGTGGTTCAGATTCTGCAAAAGTTTTCTCACAAGGACATTATAAGTCTTGATTTTGCCTTCCAGGATTTACAGAGCAAGCAGGGACTCTCAGATTTAGAATGGTCTGTCTGTCAGACAGCTTTACATAATTTGTGACCCTTTCTTGTATTTTACATACATATATTTTGCCAGGTTTTGGGTTCTTTTTGAGCAGGCTCAAAATCCCTACTGGTCACCAAGGACTGTAGAGTATAAAACTCTACATTTTGTTTTCAGCAGCACACCCGCGAGTTTCATTTTCTATGTCTATAAATGTTTCTGAGATGGCCGCGAGGGTTTTCAAGGGTTTCATTTTACAGTTGCTATGGGTTTTTTTTTTGCCAGTACCACGGAATCCTCCAAGTGTCGAGCTATGGTTTCAAGCCGCTTTTGTTTCTAAGTTATAACTTTGCAGCAGACCATGACACGTAGTGGAAATGTTTCTAATACATTCTGAGTTGCGACCCTATAGAAGACACCACATGTCGCATGCGAGACACAGTTATAAAGTTTCAGTGTGCCTGCGGAAGAGCTTGCCAAGTGTTAGTTTCCGTGTGCTTGTTTCTATGTGTTTCGATGCAAGGTAATAAATGGAGGTAGGCCCCAGTATAAAGTATCAGTGAAGCAGATCGTGCCACGTGGTGGATGTGGCGCCCAAGTAAAAGCTTTTGCCCCTTTCTTCCAACGATAATAAATGTTTCTTCAGTTTTGCAGAGCCCGACATGTGTCAACCTCTAATGGCCAATGAATCCAATGATTGAACCTCTAATTGTGGATGAGTTACAGAAGCTCTTAGAATCAAAAATAATTTTTCCAATCAAGCACTCAACCTGGGTATCAAACTTAGTGCCAGTAAGGAAAAGGAATGGTGACATAAGACTCTATGTAGATTTCAGAGATCTGAACAGAGCATCTCTGAAAGATCACTATCCCTTGCCCTCTATGGAACAAATTTTACAGATTGTGGCTGGATCAGAAAGATTTTCCTTATTGGATGGCTTCTCTAGATATAATCAGATTTGGTTGGCTGATGAAGACCAACATAAGACTGCATTCACTACCAAATGGGGAACATTTGCATATGCTAAGATGCCATTTGGCCTTTCAAATGTTGGAGCCACTTTTCAAAGAGCAATGGATGTAGCATTTGGAGAGCTCATAAACAAAATCATCCTAATTTATCTAGATGACCAAATTATTTTATCTAAAAATGCTATTGATCATTTTGATCATTTAGAGGTAGTTTTTAAGAAGTGTCAAGAGTTCGGAATATCCCTGAACCCCAAGAAGTGTATCTTTGTAGTACCTCAGGTTAAACTGTTAGGGCATATAGTGTCAAAAGAATGAGTCTCTATTGATCCTAAGAGAGTCACTGCCATTATGAACATATCTCTGCTTGTCAATAAGAAAGCAGTTCAATCCTTTATGGGGAAGATCAATTTTGTTAGCCGATTCATATCTGACTTTGCAGGTCTAATTAGACCAATGACACTATTGCTAAAGAAGGACCTGGTTTTCAAATGGATTGCAGAAGGGAGACAGGCTTTTGAGGAGATCAAGAAAGCCATTTCAACAGCCCCAGTACTTAGAAACCCTGACATTTCTAAGTCTTTTATAATGTATGTGTATGGAGGTGAGTTTAGTGTTGCTGCTATTTTGACTCAGAAAGATGACCAGCAAGAAGGAGAGCACCCAATAGCCTTTTTCTCTAGAACACTCAGGGAATATGAGGCCAGATACAATTTTGTAGAGAAACAAGCATATGCCATGGTTAAAGCCCTTAAGAAATTCAGACACATGGTAACGGGAAATAAAATTTTGATATTACTGGCTCATCCTAGTGTAAGAGAATACATTATGGAGGGTGAAATCACTGAAAAAAGAGCAAACTGGATAACAAAGATCCTTGAATATGATGTGGAGGTTAGACCCACTAAGTTAGTAAGAGGCAAAGGTTTGTGCCAATATATGGCCCAAGACATGGAGAGAATGGTGACTGCAGAAACAGAAAGTGAGTGTGGTTAGAATCCAAGAGATTGATCAGAATTCTTGGGTCATGAACAGAATACAATTCATGAAACATGGGATTTTCCCAAATGAGCTCTCTCATGACAAGAGAAGGTATTATAGGCAACAAGGGGCCCACTTTGTATTAATTGACCATATGCTTTTTAGAAGAAATGCTGATGGTATACTCTTGAGATGTATAGAAAAGGATGAGGCTCAAAGAATACTACATGAGTTGCACCATGGAACCTCAGGAGGGCATTTTTCAGCAAGGACCACTACCATAAAGGTGACTCAAGCAGGATACTTTTGGCCAACTCTATTTACAGACTATTATCAATTGGTCAAAGAGTGCCAAGCCTGTCAGTTCTATACAGGAAAAAGAAGAAATGCAACAATGCCCCTCAGCCCCATAATTATAGATGAGCCCTATGCCCAATGGGGTCTTGATTTCATTGGTATGATCAATCCAGTGTCAAGTATGGGACACAAATGGATCCTTATAGCCACAGATTACTTTACCAGATGGAGTGAAGCAGTACCACTCAAGGAAGCAACAGAAAAAGTAATACTGGACTTTCTAGAAAGCATTACTGCTCGTTTTGGCCCTCCTCGTACCATCATATCAGATAATGCTAAGGCATTTTTGGGGACAAAAGTATCTGAGTTTGCATTAAAGTATGGAATTTATTTGAAAACTTCTTCAAATTATTACCCTCAGGGTAATGGTCTCGCAGAGTCCACTAACAAGAACCTAATCAGACTCATTAAGAGGATTGGGACCAACTATCACAGAGAGTGGCATAAGTTGCTAAATACAGCACTATGGGCTGACAAAATTACACCAAAGCAAATGACAAAGATGTCTCCATATGAATTGGTCTATGGTAAGCCAACTGTAATGCCACTAAGCTTAGAGATTCCTACTCTGCAATTATTGAAACAAATTGAGATTGAGGAAAATGGCCCAATGCAAGTTAGACTTGCTAAACTACTGGAAGTACAAGAGAAAAGAGAGAAAGCACATGAGTCACTAATGAGACACTAGAAAATAATCAAGGATTGTTTTGACAAGAAAACTTCAAATCCCTATTTTGAAGTGGGCTCAGTGGTTTTGAAGTGGGATGAAAGAGTTGCCAAGCCAGGCTGACAAAGCAAGTTTGAGTCACTGTGGACAGGCCCTTACAAGATTCGTTCCTGTAAGCAACAAAATTCTTTTGAACTGGAAACTATGGATGGCGAGATTGAAGAGATTCATGTTAATGTGATCTATTTGAAACATTTAAATTAATCAGGGACTCTTATGTACCATAGTTAGTTAGTTTCCCTTTTTGTAGCTTTCTTGTTTTCCTGCTTTCCTTTAAATAAGTGTTCTATGAGCACGTGTCATCAGTGCAAGCCCCTTCTCTTTTTGAAAAACTCACATTCATTAAGGTTGTCTCCAATCCCCAAAATCCCCGAAAGTACCACTTTCGCAGCCACTCTCATAATTTTTCTGACACTCCTTTCTACAGAGATTTCAAAAGATACACTAATGGTTTTCTCGGTGTAAATGCCATTTATGAGACTCAATGTGTCATTAAAAGCCCCATTAAATTAGCAAAAATCCCAACTGTGGCTTTCATTTGTTTCTATCTCTTTGCTACGAATTACTATTGCCTCTAATCCCTAGCAAGCGCTTTCAGCTGTATATTTTTTCCAGCGGCATTTCCATCCATTACTGTGTCAAAGCTTCTTACATTCTCCCCGAAAACACAGTCATGGTCGAAGCACAGTCCTCTCAGGAGGGACTCGAAATATATGAATCAACTGACAGGCTTTTAAAAAGAAAATCTTACGCCTTGGCTCTTCCACAACCTAAGAAACCCTACCCTAGAACGAGATTCCCTGAAGTAGGTTACTCTGTCAACCCAGCGAAGGTTAAAGATTTCGCAGATGGCATCTTTGACCCAGCCCTTCAAAAACCTACCAAGACTCTCCGTGAAGGGGCACACCAAAGATGCATGCAAAAGGCAAAGAGTGGACAATCTGAGACTTTTGGAATGAGGATTTGGACTTCATAGTTGGCCCAATTTATGGTTCCAAATGTGCACCTATGACCTGACTTAATTGATATATGCGCGGAGTATTTTCATGTGCCATCCAGTACCATTCAACAGGGACCCTTTATGGTGCAGATTACACCCAAAGCTACAAGAGACATGCTAGCCCTGTATCATGATCGAACGGCCACTTTTCCCACTATTGCTAAAATGCAAAAGACATGGTCAAATGTCAACAACCAGCTTAGGTTCCTTAACTCAGAATTGCAGTTAGAAGAGCAGAACACACTGATGCCCACACTACCTACAGGAAGGGCGCAATTCAGCCAGGCCAGTCAAGAGGCACTGTCCATGATGTCTTTCATTTGCGGGATGAAGGAAGATAACACTGTTGGATCTAGGGCATACAACTGAGAGGGGGGGTGAATCAGTTGTATAAAACTTGCTCTTACTTTAAACACTTGATTGTTCTTTGTTAGTTTACAGCATATCAATTAACCATCTATGAAAGCATAATGCATAAACTCAGAGCAGATGAACATCAACACATTGAACACCAAGATTTTGACATGGAAAACCTGGTTAAGGGAAAAACCACGGGGTGATTAACCTAAGAATTATTCTCTGTTAGAAGAATAAAGAAGAATGAATGGCACATGCCAATTAGGGCTCACTGCCCGAGCACACTGCTCACAAAGAGGCCCACTGCCTACAAGGAGACACACTGTCTACAAAGTGATAAGAATCACAGTCTTGAACTAGAGAATGACATCTCTACCATATCCGGATCAGTTCCATTTAAGCCCAAAAAATCTCTGTTCTGCCTTTCGCACTTCTCTTCGCTATGCCACACTCATCCACACAATCCACACTCGAAATGAACTCACAAACCTTTATTTATACAAGACATCAACTTAGGAACAAACATCTAAGTCGGCAAACAACCATAAGAGTATCGGCAAGATGAATAACACATCCGGTCGGCCACCACAAGAACATTCGCAGGATGAACAACTCATCTGGTCGGCTAAACAGAGCAAGAACTTCATCCGGAAGAATAACTTCAATTCTGGGCTCTACTATCAATGCGGACCGACAACACAACCTCAACATGATCCAAGAACCTTCACAAGCCTGCCTGAATGACCAGGTACATCCGCACTTTCTTTACTTACTGGAATCTCTTCTCTTCCTTATCCAGAACTTCAAGAACACTGTCTGTCGCCACTGTCATAATGCAAGAGGTACTTCCGGACCTCCAAATCATACACAAATCAGGATGACACATCACAAGGACATCCCAAACACTCCTTCCAATCCGCAGATTAGGATAATACAATTCCGGACCTTTTTGTGATCCTCTGTCACCTCTGGATACTTGCCGGAACCGGTTCTACACCGACAGCCACAACTCCTTCAGATCTTCATGCGGACCTCTGAAATCTTAACTGAAGCATCTCAAGACTCATATCTACAAACCCTTTAATCCGCATCCTTCGGTTCTCAACCTATACAATACATTTGCCTTCTTCTCATCACTGTTCTTCACTGTTCCTGACTGAGGCTAACTTTCTCAATATCCTCAGCACACAGCTCATCAAATCCTTCTTGTTAATGCAATATGAGTATGTTGACATCAATGACAACACTGGCTCACCTCATACTTGCAACAATCTCCCCCTTTGTCATTGATGGCAACATATGATGTGAAAAACCATCAAGACAAGAACTTCTCCTTTCTGTCACAGCTCCCCCTATCAACAACAACTTTTCACATGTCTTCTCTTCCTTTACTGCTCCCCCTTTGATCATCAACCACTTGTTTTTCACATGTCTTCTCTCCCCCTTTGACATCAATGGCAAAGGGCTCATACTTGCAATTCTCATACATCAGAATCATACCAGCTGCTCCCCCTTAGTTGCAGCTTCCCATCATCAATCCGGATCACAAGATATGACTGTGATATCCACCGGACTGATGCACATCAGTGCATCCTAGTTCATCACCGGAGGGGCCATGACCCCTAACTTCTCCCGGAGATATTCAAAAGAGTCTTTGGGAAGAGGTTTAGTAAACATATCTGCAATCTGATCCTTGGAGGGAACATACTCCAATCTGACTTCTTCCTTGTTCACTTGTTCTCTCAAGAAGTGAAACTTGATAGATATGTGCTTAGTCTTAGAATGCAATACCGGATTCTTAGAAATATTAATTGCACTTGAATTATCACAGAAAATTGTGATAGGCTCCTCATATTCAACTTTAATGTCTCTTAGCATCTGCTTCCTCCATAAGATTTGAGTGCAACTACCTGCTGCTACAATGTATTCTGCTTCAGTTGTAGACAGAGATATTGCATCTTGTTTCTTGCTTAACCAAGAAACCAATCTCTTCCCCAAAAAGAATGCTCCACCACTAGTGCTCTTCTGGTCATCCACATCTCCTGCCCAATCTGCATCTATGTAAGCATGAAGAGAGAAATCCGGATCTCTAGGGTACCATAGACCATACTCAACTGTTCCTTTCAAGTACCTAAAAATTCTTTTGATTGCCATAACATGAGATTCTCTAGGATCAGCCTGGAATCTTGCCACAAGACCAACAGCCTGCATTATATCTGGTCTAGTTTGAGTGAGATACAACAATCCACCAATCATTGATCTATACTTTGTCTGATCTGCCTTTGGAGAATCATCATCTTTACTTAACTTACATCCGGTTGCCATAGGAGTGTTCATTGGCTTTGAGTCTTCCATACCAAATTTCCTTAACAATTCTTTCACATATTTGGTCTAAGAAATGAAGATCCCTTCTTTTGTTTGAGTAATTTGCAGACCCAAGAAGAAATTCATTTCACCAAGCGTAGACATTTCAAACTCACTTTTCATCTGATTTGCAAAAGTTTTGCACATACTATCTCTTCCTCCAAAAATGATATCATCCACAAACACTTCAACAATCAAAATGTTTTCATGATCAATTTTGAAATATAAGTTACTGTCAGCAGTACCTTTGTTGAATCCAATCTGCACAAGATGCTTATCCAACCTTTCATACCATGCTCTTGGGGCTTGCTTCAATCCATACAAAGCTTTCTTCAACTTGCAGACCATATCATTATTATCAGACAATTGAAATCCATCCGGTTGTTCAATGTAGACTTCTTCTTCCAGATCACCATTTAGGAAGGCAGACTTGACATCCATCTGATATACCTTGAAGTCTTTGAAGGCAGCAAATGCAAGAAGTAATCTGACTGCTTCAATTCTTGCCACCGGAGCAAAAGTCTCTTCAAAGTCAATTCCTTCTATTTGAGAGTACCCTTTGCAGACCAATCTAGCTTTGTTTCTGATTACTTCACCAGCTTCATTTAGTTTGTTCCGGAAGACCCACTTGGTTCCAATTACATTCCTGTCTCTAGGTCTGGGAACAAGATCCCAAGTATGATTTTTCTCAATTTGCGTCAATTCATCTTCCATTGCTTTGGTCCAGTTTTCATCATTGCAGGCTTCATTTATTGTTTTAGGTTCAATCTTTGAAATCAGACAACATTCATCCTGATTTTGAGCAACATTCCTTCTAGTTTGTACACCTTTTCTTCTATCACCTATGATCTGATCTTCAGAGTGGTTCAGTCTTACATACCTTGGAATTTTGGGAGTATCCTGCCCTGCTGCTTTTTGATCAGGCTCATTCAAACCTATCTCTTCTTCCTGATTTACCGGATCAGGCTGACTCTGTCTCACCAGAGAGAATTGAGTTCCATGAACACTGTCTTGGTCATCTTCATCAAACTCATAAAATCTTGAAGGCTTCTCAATTCCTTCATCAACTTTCACATTGGTGCTTTCTATCATCTTCCTCAATCTCTTATTGTAACACCGGTATGCTTTGCTTTGAGTGGAGTAACCCAAGAAAATTCCTTCATCACTTCTAGCATCAAACTTTCCTAGATCTTCATCTCTTTTAATATAACACTCGCTACCAAATACTCTGAAATATTTCACAGTAGGAGTGATGCCAAACCAGAGTTCATAGGGGGTCTTACCGGTGTTGGTTCTGATTTGAACTCGATTGAGAGTGTAGACTGCAGTGCTGATAGCTTCTTTCCAAAACATTTGAGGAACATTTGCTTCCAACATCATTGTCCTGGCAGCTTCCTGGATGGTCTGGTTCTTTCTCTCAACTACTCCATTCTGCTGTGGAGTCCTAGGAGCAGACAACTGTCTCCTTATACCCTGCTTCTCACAAAAGTCAATGAACTCACCAGATGTAAATTCACCACCTCTATCAGACCTTAGACACTTTAGTTTCAATCCGGTTTGATTCTCTACCATAGCTTTGAAGATTTTGAACTTCTCAAATGCTTCTGATTTTTCTTTTAGAAAGGTAACCCACATCATCCAGGAATGATCATCAATTAACAACATGAAATATCTATCACCTTGCAGACTCTTGATTCTTGTCGGACCACAGAGATCAGTATGTACTAATTCCAACAATCCGGTAGAAGACTGATCTTGGCTTTTGAAAGAGACTCTGCTTTGTTTACCTAGCTGACATTCTTTGCACAAACTATTTGTAGGTTTCATCAATTTTGGAAGATCTCTTACAGCCTGAGTATTGCTTATCTTGATGATGTTATCAAAATTTACATGACACATTCTTCTATGCCATAACCAACTTTGATCAATTTGAACAAACAAACAACTTTTATTTGAACCAACCAGATGAAAGATATTACCTTTTGTCTGAGTACCGGATGCAATTTCAGTTCCAGAGCTTGTAAAGATTCTGCATTTTCCATTCTTGAATCGGAGATCATAGCCTTTGTCCACTAACTGACCAATACTGAGAAGATTATGCTTCAATCCTTCAACATATAGTACGTTACCTGTTTTGCTCTTTCCATCAAAGGAAATAGTTCCCCTGCCTCTGATTCTGCCAGCAGAATTGTCACCAAACTTTACCATTCCTCCTTCATACCTTTCCAAATTCAAGAACTTATTCTTGTCACCAGTCATATGGTGAGAACATCCACTGTCAATAACCCAATCATCCTTTTCTTCCACTTGAGCAGCCAAAGCTTTTTCAACAACTTTGTGATTGACAGATTCAGAGAGTATTGAATCTTCTTCCTTGATGGCAATAAACACCCACTCATTTCCGGATTTACTTCCTAGTTCTGATTCATCATCTGTTACTCCCTCATTGTCATCTTCTTCATGAACATAATAGCAATTCTTTTGAAACCTTTGTCTGTTAGTATTAGACCTTGCAGATCTTTCCGGACATCTTGAAGCAAAATGACCAATCTTATTGCAGTTGAAACACTTAAAGGGTAGTTTTCCTTCATACTTACCAGATCCTCTTGGCAGTCTCTTTGCAATGAGGGCTTCAAGTTGAGCTGTTTCTGCTTCTTCTTCTTCCATGTCTCTTCTTGCTTGATCATACCATGACATTTTCCTTGAAGAGTTTTCTCCCAGATCAAATCTCTGTTTGCCTTTCACATAGGCACTGGCTTTGAAAGTAGATTCAGTCTTGGGAGGATCATCTCCAAACTCAGTCATTTCAAATGCAGCTAGTTTGCCAGCCAGTTGTTCTCTTGTGACAGTTGTGTGGGCTCTGAACTCATCAATGGCAGCAACCTTGATTTTGTAGGCAGCAGGAAGGGATCTTAGGATTTTGCAGACAATCTCATTTTCATCTAGAGTTCCACCAGCATTTCTAATTCCACATACCAGCTCATTCACTCTTGGCATAAAGGTAGTGATGTTTTCATCATCTCTCATCTTCAATCTTTCAAATTTCCCTTTCAGACTTTGCACCCTTGCACTTTTGACAAACTCATCTCCTTCATACAGAAGTTCCAGTTTAGTCAAGATTTCATATGCAGTTGGTAGGTCAATAACATTTGAGAGATCTGAATCATTCAATGCGCTTAGTAGGGCTTCCTTGGTCCGCAGATTATTTTCAGCATCTGTAATCTCATTCAGAGTTGTCGGACCACCTTGTGGAGGTACATATGGTTTTGAGACCATAGCCAAGTATGCTTTTCCCATACATTCCAAGTGACACTTCATGCGACCTTTCCAGAGAGTGAAGTTGGTTCCATCGAACTTCAGACTATCCTTCTTGTATGACGACATCCTGGATCTCCTCAAGCGGTTAAGCTCCTTTCAGAGGAACGTGGCTCTGATACCAATTGTTGGATCTAGGGCATACAACAGAGAGGGGGGGGTGAATCAGTTGTATAAAACTTGCTCTTACTTTAAACACTTGATTGTTCTTTGTTAGTTTACAGCATATCAATTAACCATCTATGAAAGCATAATGCATAAACTCAGAGCAGATGAACATCAACACATTGAACACCAAGATTTTGACGTGGAAAACCCGGTTAAGGGAAAAACCACGGGGTGATTAACCCAAGAATTATTCTCTGTTAGAAGAATAAAGAAGAATGAATGGCACATGCCAATTAGGGCTCACTGCCCGAGCACACTGCTCACAAAGAGGCCCACTGCCTACAAGGAGACACACTGTCTACAAAGTGATAAGAATCACAGTCTTGAACTGGAGAATGACATCTCTACCATGTCCGGATCAGTTCCATTTAAGCCCAAAAAACCTCTGTTCTGCCTTTCGCACTTCTCTTCGCTATGCCACACTCATCCACACAATCCACACTCGAAATGAACTCACAAACCTTTATTTATACAAGACATCGACTTAGGAACAAACATCTAAGTCGGCAAACAACCATAAGAGTATCGGCAAGATGAATAACACATCCGGTCGGCCACCACAAGAACATTCGCAGGATGAACAACTCATCTGGTCGGCTAAACAGAGCAAGAACTTCATCCGGAAGAATAACTTCAATTCTGGGCTCTACTATCAATGCGGACCGACAACACAACCTCAACATGATCCAAGAACCTTCACAAGCCTGCCTGAATGACCAGGTACATCCGCACTTTCTTTACTTACTGGAATCTCTTCTCTTCCTTATCCAGAACTTCAAGAACACTGTCTGTCGCCACTGTCATAATGCAAGAGGTACTTCCGGACCTCCAAATCATACACAAATCAGGATGACACATCACAAGGACATCCCAAACACTCCTTCCAATCTGCAGATTAGGATAATACAATTCTGGACCTTTTTGTGATCATCTGTCACCTCTGGATACTTGCCGGAACCGGTTCTACACCGACAGCCACAACTCCTTCAGATCTTCATGCGGACCTCTGAAATCTTAACTGAAGCATCTCAAGACTCATATCTACAAACCCTTTAATCCGCATCCTCCGGTTCTCAACCTATACAATACATTTGCCTTCTTCTCATCACTGTTCTTCACTGTTCCTGACTGAGGCTAACTTTCTCAATATCCTCAGCACACAGCTCATCAAATCCTTCTTGTTAATGCAATATGAGTATGTTGACATCAATGACAACACTGGCTCACCTCATACTTGCAACAAACACCGTGTATGATTGGCAAATTACAATCATTTTCAGGTTGAAAACTGTGGATAAGTCACAGGAATACCGTCTAGATTTTTTAGAACAAATTGCTTATTCCATGGTTGATCAACTCACCAACTTCAAAATCACAAGAGTATTCAGGTATTCTGCTTATCTGTTTCATTTGATGTTATATCAGAACCACAATATTTTTGCACAAAATATGCAATTTAACATGTACGACCCAATTTTTGGGCAAAATAGAACAATTCATGTGTCTGCATGGACACGTGTGCTATCTGAAGCATCAAACCCTTATGAGTTCTGGGAACTCTTTGTTGCCCCTACATTTTGCCATTTGAGCCCTGAACCTGTAGAACATAGGTTGACACCGAGCATTAAGGGTTTCATGACCAATTGCCCAATCTCATGTGATTATTTCTTTGGGGCCCAAAATACTATCATTAGGGTCCATGGCTTCAATGAGGAACCAATGCTGCTCCCAAAAATTTTGACGCCTAGGGTAGCGTTTCTAGAAGTAACCTAGCAAGTGTTTGTGGTTGATAATGAGTATGGCACCAAGAGGAAGAAGAAGAAAATGTATGATATTCCCTGGGTCAGAAAGAACATGGCCTTAGAAGTCAGAGATGCTGAGCATCTGTTGCTACGAAAGTTAGCCGTCTTGGGTTTCTTTATCATTGAAGACAAATGGAGATACGACCCAAATAGTTTTATAGCCTCTTGGGTTAAAACCAACAAAGTCAGGGCAAAAATTGTACATGAGGGTCGCCCCTTTTGGGAAGACAGGAGAAACCCTAAAGAGGATACCTCAGACTTGTATGTGGAACTGACAAATTTTCCTTATGAGGGGCCCAGGCCATGGGAGACCTTTTATGTTAAACAAAGGGCCTTTGACCCTAAGATCAAAATGGGTACTAGTTTAAAGAAAGCTTTGAAAGGCAACGAATGGAAGCCAGATAAAATTGAGGCCTATTGAAAGTATAGGTAGGAAAATTTTAAGTTAACACACTCTTTTGGAAGGGTTGACATAGATGAAAAATGGGAGTCAATTTGGGATGAGTGGCATCCATCTCCAATTTCTAGCCCTAATACAAGCAGAATCCAAAAGAAGGGTGAGGAGTCTGAAGAGGAGGCTGAGTCAACTCATACAATGCAAGCAACAAGACAAGCCTCATTTGCTGTTCCTATATCAACATGGCCCTAATCTCTAAGTACTTTAGAGAAACAAAAGGGTGCAATGTCATCACCAACCACAGGGACTCCATCAGTTTTAGCTACTGGAGCTTCTAGTTTTGTACCCTTGCGACCTCCAGTAGTGGTAAATGTTGTAGAGAAGGAATCAGTAGAGTAAGAAGGAGAAAGACCAAGGAAGCATAGAAAATTGCACTTGGAGCCTGAGTCAAAAGAAGACACAGAACCATTGCTACAACAACTATCAGCCACATCCGTTGCTCCTCAGGTAAGTGTTTCCTCTCCTTCTTCCTCTCAGTCTCTTTCTTCTACCATAGGGGTGGCAATCCCAACTGGCCAAACATTAGTATCCCCTGCCACCTCTCTTGTGCCTATATCTACACTTGCCCCAATTGCTAATCCTTAGGCCATGTCTTCACAGGCCACCTCATTGCCATTCTTTTCCCCTTCTGTTTCAAGAAGAGCACCTCCCCAAATCTCCCCTAGCCAACATTTGGCTATTCCTTATGGTTTACCTCAGGGTCATCCCTTTGCTGGGGGGTACATTGCTTCTCCCCCAACTTTCCAAGCTTAAGCAGATACAACAAAGAAGGCTAGAGAAGCCAGGCTAGACAAGAAAAGAAAGAAAGAAAGAAAATAAGAGCTTGGTTGTACCACATATGAGGTCTCTCTTTGACCCTATACAACAGCAGCTGACTGTCACACATTTGTCCCCAAATGTGGTGAAGCCAAATGAGCAGATGCAGCCTCAGGATTTTGCAATGAATGCAGTAGCTATGGACATGTCTCTATTCAGACCACAAGATAGGGTCGAGCTACTCAATGAAACAACTTCTGCTGTTGCAACTAACTATTTGAAAGTGTCTAGAAAGTTGTAGAAGATTGAAACTGACTTGGCCCAGGAGAAGGCAAATAGTAGCAACCTTGCTATAGAATTGAATTCTAGAACAGATGAGATAGAGAAGCTAAATAAACAGTTGCAAAATACTGTTTCATGTCAAATTTATCAAGTGACAGTGGCTCAAAATGCTTCTCTAAAGATGGAGCTTGCTCAGGAAAAAGCTGCAGTAAATGTTTTGAGGCAAGAAAAAGCCACCTTAGAGAAGAGGTATCAATAAAAGTTGCAACAAGCTACACAGTCTTAGTAGAAGCTGTTGAATGAACAAACTGTTGCTGCTGCAATACAGGCACAACTCTTAGCAGAGCAACAAACGACAAAATAGCTAACATTGGAGTTAGCTAATAGGCCTCAGAATGCTAGAGTTCTGAATGTAGTCAAGGAGCTATATGTGTCAGTGTGGAAAAAAATCTTTGAGGAGATTATCCAGCTCAGACCCTCATTAACTTTCCTGTTAAATGCACAGTTGTTATGTGAGAAGGTGGAAACTTCAGTTCAAGCCACTCTGTCTACTGTCTCTTTCAGAGTTTCTAATTCTCAATTGTTGCTAAAGAAACTATATGACACAACAGATGAAATATTGTTAGCAGCAGGGATCAGTGACAGGATGGTAGCTGCAAAGAGAGTGAACGAAGTTCTAAGTTGCAATTCAGCTGCTACAAACTGCCAGGAGCTCCTAGATATTGTCAAAGGAGTAAAGGACATGAAGAGACACATAGAAGACTTGGTGCAGCTGGGTCTTCCCTCACCATTTCTAGATGCTAGCACTATATTGATGATTGATGAGATTAAGACCCTCCTTTTAACAAGGTAAAATGATCAATCTATTTTTCAAGGTTTAAGTGATTCCTCATCAGTACAGGAGGTAGAAGTTGTCTTGATTCCGATGGCCCAATTAGAGTTTCAACTGAAGACCGTGGTCCAGATTCTGTAGAAGTTTTCTCACAAGGACATTATAAGTCTTGATTTTGCCTTCTAGGAGTTACAGAGCAAGCAGGGACTCTCGGATTTAGAATGGTCTGTCTATCAGACAGCTTTGCAGAATTTGTGACCCTGTCTTGTATTTTACATACATATATTTTGCCAAGTTTTGTGTTCTTTTTGAGCAAGCTCAAAATCCCTACTGGTCACCAAGAATTGTAGAGTATAAAACTCTACATTTTGTTTTCAGCAGTGCACCTGCGAGTTTCATTTTCTGTGTCTATAAATGTTTCTGAGATGGCCGTGAGGGTTTTCAAGGGTTTCATTTTATAGTTGCTGTGGGTTTTCTTTTTGCCAGTACCACGGAATCCTCCAAGTGTCAAGATATGGTTTCAGGCCACTTTTGTTTCTAAGTTATAACTTTGCAGTAGATAGTGACACGTAGCGGAAATGTTTCTAATACATTCTGAGTTACGACCCTGTAGAAGACGCCACGTGTTGCATGTAGAGACACAATTATAAAGTTTCAGTGTGCCTGCGGAAGAAGCCATGTGTCTTTTGTGGTAGTCACAGAGCTTGCCAAGTGTCAATTTATGTGTGCTTGTTTCTATGTGTTTCGATGCAAGGTAATAAATGAAGGTAGGCCCCAGTATAAAGTATCAGTGAAGCGGATTGTGCCACATGGTGGATGTGGCACCCAAGTAAAAGCTTTTGCCCCTTTCTTCCAATGATAAGAAATGTTTCTTCAATTTTGCGGATCCCGACATGTGTCAACCTCCGCATGAGTCTCAAAAAGGTTCTAATGTTTTGAGAAGGTTGCGGAAGCTACCACATATCAGATAGTAGTTACTGCGGAAGCCGCCATGTACCAGTTAGTTGATGCCACGGATGCTGCCACCTGTCCCTATTTGAAGGCTTATGAGCGAAGAGTTGTGGGCCCCTTTCCTAACAGTGTCTTTAAGTTTGAAAGCTGCGGATCACGACAGTTGTCACAAGTAGGGGCCACCCGAATATAAAAGACACAATTAAGTAAAATGTTGCGGATAAAGACACGTATCTATTTCTAGTTGCTGCGGACTCCGCCATGTGCCAGTTTCTTGTTTCTCCCGAGAGATGAAGAAGTTTCAAGTTATATGTGCGCGAACGCTGCCATGTGTCTCAGAGTTTCATTGTTTAAAGAGTGCGGAGGCCACCAAGTGTCTTTTCCCTATAGAAGGAGATACGCCATGCATATTTTGTCACAACCAATAGACTTACAGAAAATGTAACCATTTGCGGATCCAAAAGATTTTAAGTGTCAGAGACTTCCAGTTAGCTCCAATTCGGTTAGGCCGTTGGGATTCAATCATGCAGATGATCTAGAGTCGATCCTGTGCTATAAATATGTAACATCGAGAGATAGAGATAGAGGGAGATTGATCGAGATATAGAGATTCATTCATAAGTAGTTTCACTAGAGATATTTTCTATCTGAGATTTGAGACTTTTTGCTGTGACCAGTGAATATCATTTGCCTTTATTTTGTTATTTGTGATTCAGAAAGTAAATGTAACTGTGCATGTATCTGTGCCTCTTATGTTGCTAGAAAATTAATGAGAAAGATAGAGTTCTGTGCCTTGGTTGATATTTTCTGTGTCATTGTAAATTGTCTGTTTATGAGCCTTTGAGTTTATTCATTATATCTGTTTATGTTAATCATGCAATATTTGCTCTTTAACGTAACTGAATCTTGAGAATAGTTTCACTGTGCTTAAGTTGAGAGAGATACTTATTATTCAGGCGCATCGCCTTAGATAGATTTGCTTTAACTGTATTTTAAATTCTGTTAATTTCTACCCTTTTTCCCAAAACCCATTTAAGATAGAGAAGAGCCAGCTTCTTTAAAATCTGGAGGTTGTTTCAGGGAGCAAGTCGTACATTCCTGAAACTTCCCATGTTGGTATTGGAACCTGCACAATTTTACACATCAACAATTATCTTTCATGACACGCCTATAGTGCAGATCTAGAGTGATGACAAGTTAAAACCTAATGAAAATACACCTAAAAATATGCATTTTTTTACCAATTTTCAATGTAAATGCCTAATAGAAAGGGTGTTGTGAGGAATTTGACTTCAGGGGAAGAAAATTATAACGCTGATATCAGTCAAATAATGCAGCAAAATCCTTTACAACATGCCTATAATGCAATTCTAGAAAGACGATAAGGCCAAATCTAATGAAAATGCAAGGTTTTCAAACCCTAGACATGAAATTTTGTAAGAATGACACTATGATTAGAAATCGGTCCTAATGAGTGTTTTGAAAGGGTAGTAAAATCTGAAACAAGATTTTAACTACAAACCGTAGCTAATGCAAAACTAGGTTTTTATGAAAAATCACAATTTCAAGAAATTTTCACCAATTTGAGCATAAAAATACAATGCAAATGAATAATTAAATGATGAATTTCTGCAATTTAAATTAGATCTAATGAAAATAACATAAATTAAATGAAATTAAATGCCAATTAATTCAAATTATGCCGAAATGCAAGCCTAGGATGCCATTTTTTATTTTTATTTTTTAGAATTTTCATTTTTTTTGTAATTTTTTGAATGCAATAAAATGAATGAATGCAAATCTATCACACGACACTCGGCAAGGTTCAAAATTCAAACAAAAATAGGGTCACCAAAATGTTTAGTAGAGAAAAAAAAGGGGAGATGATGATGGTTTTAGTTTCAAGGGTAAATCCTCCTTTCACTACAAACATTCAAGGACATATCGACTGAGTTGAATCTCTACTAAGCGAGAGAATTCACCTAACAGGTTGGGCTATCACTTGGAATGATGTGGAAATTCAAAAATTGTTAATTGGTGCCTTAATGTAATCCTCAAATATGTAAGAAACCCTAATTATGTAAAACAATGAATAAACTGGTAAATTCTGATAAATGTCTACAGATAAAGGAAGAGGACAAAGATTAATAACTGACCATTTTTTGAAGTTCAATATTCAGAATATTCAAGGACAATTCCCTAGGCATGCAAGTCCAAGGCATTGTTTTCTTCATGGAATGCAAAACTCCTTCCGGCACTAATAATCACTGTTCCAACTGTTTTCATCACCTAAAATGCGGAGTATACTACCTCGGGCGCCCAAGTCCAAGGCAGGCTGATTCTTAGGATGTAGAAGCTCCTTTAGATGCAGAATGTCCTTGTAACTCTGATTTTTGTCTGTGTAACTCTAGAAGACATTGCCCTAGGTGTCTGTGTTCCGAAAATGGTCTGCTTCACTTCTTTCTTTCGGATCCTGAATCTTTGTCATATGCAACCTTCCTCTACAACTCCACTCCGCAAAACTCAGTACTTATAACTTGCAATCACAAAGGCTCGTGTGGTTGGGGGTTGTGGTATTTAGAGGCTTGCCTCGGTCAATCCTCAGAGAGACATTCAAGTCTTCCGAACACCGTTGTCAGATAAGAGTGTGTATCCCTGTGGGATAGAGGCAAAATCCAAATGATAAATGATAGAAAACATAATAGATGTCACCTTGAAGTGTAGATCTCACATAAATGAAGGCTCTTCAATCACAGGAGAAGATGAAGTCACATCTGCAATCACAAACACAATAACAATGCTCTGTTCTGCAACAATGAATATCATGAAATCACAAGTATGCATAAAGTTTGCAATCATCTTCTAGTTTACAAATGGAAACCTAAACATCTTATATATGCAACTACAAACATTCCCACTAAGAATTTCGTAATTCAAACTTTTGGTGTCGGCATAAGACCTAACAACTGTCATATAACTGACACTTCAAATTAGGGCCTGACCCAAAATAGGGGAGGACTAGGGCGCGAGTGCCCAAGTCCTCCCTCCCATTTTTGTTCAGGGATCATCAAAATAACACCCCCTAGGTCCTATTTGCCATAAAACTTCAAATCTTGTTTTTCCACCGCAGCGAGATAGTTTGCCCATTCCCATCCAGCGTTTATTGACTAATGTGTGCTAGGATAGTGAGGAACACTCAAAAAAGATAATAACTTACTATACTCTAGGTAGTCTGTCATAGGATGCCTTCTGGACAAAATATGAAAAACAACACTCATCTGAATAGTTTTTGTCAGTTGTGCTTCCATTGCTTTTCCAAATTGAGTCTTGATTTTACCTCCACTTGCAGCAAGCTTCGTCATTCTTTTCTTATTCTCATCATATTCCATAGCATACTTCACATGAAGACATTCTTCCTTTGATTTCCATCTTACTACTGATGTTTCCTTTCCATCTATGATTTGTTTTTCATAAACTTTACCTATATGTTTTTCTATAGTGTCAAGCTTTAGCTGTAATTTCTTATCTCTTTTACATTTCCAACTACAAATCACACACTTGCATTTTGTTGGTTGTTCATCTTTGTTTGGTTTCTTGACTCGTTCAATGAATGGGTACTTTGACACCCAATCAAGCTGAAAATTCCTTGACATTTCCCACTTGCGCCCTAGTTTTGAATCTTTTGATTTGTCTTTTGAATCTTTTGATTGCCTTTTATTTTCTTCTTGCCAACATCATCTACAGCACCAGCATTTTCTTTTTCATCTAAGTCAATTATCTCAATCTGGCTAATCGGGGTATCCCTTGGAACATCTTCTGCGGTATTGTCATCCTCAGTCTGGCTAACCAAGGTATCCCTTGGAACATCTTCTGCGATATTGCCATCCTCATTCTGGCTAACCAGGGTATCCCTTGGAACATCTTTTGCGATATTGTCATCCTCAGTTTGGCTAACCAGGGTATCCCTTGGAACATCTTCTGCGGTATTGCCATCCTCATTCTGTCTAACTAGAGTATCCCTTGAAACATCTTATGCGGTATTGTCATCCTCATTCGGGCTAACCAGGCTATCCCTTGGAATATCTTCTGTGGTATTGCCATCCTCATTTAACTCAATGGCAATCACACCTTCTGGTGGTGGTGAGGTATTGCAAATGGCTTCTTCATTATTATTTGGTGCAAGAGTTGATGGTGTAGCTCCATCTTGATTTGATGGATCAGAAACATTGCCAGTTCCAAAGTAAGACTGTATACTAACTCCACCTTTTCCGCATTTTGTTGGCTTCCCAGTCCCTTCACCACCCTGAGGAGTCTTACCCTTATTGCACTTGCGGCTTGACATCTTGATCTACCACTTCGAATAAAAGCTAGAAAAAATGTCTTCTTGTTTAAGGACATACTCATAGACTATAGATCCCATTCCCTACTAAATATCTTCTTTAAGATTGAATCAAGAATGGAAGAGGGATAAAGCCATAAAGAAATCTTAAAACACTAATACTATGAAGAAATGATCACTCACCTTTAAGTTTAGGTTTTCACTAACTTGCTATTCGCTAATACAGGAATGCCTATGTTGTAAGTTTGTAACTTTGCCTATGATCAACTTCAAGGGACCAACTCCAACTTCCGAAATCTGAATCAAGAGCTCACAAGTCACAAGTTCAAAACTGAACAAAATGTGTAAGAATAAATTAGAGTTTCGATTGTATTTATATCATTCCATATTTGGTGAATTCCGCGGGTATTCTATATGGTATATCAAAAAGATTTGGCGAATCCCGCGTGATTATATAAGGAATACATTTAAGTGTCAGTGAATCAAACCTTGACGAACTACATACATTGAAATTTCCAAGGCGAATATGGCCCTAAGATTAGCATAGAGGTGTCATGCAAATTGGCGAAATGGCCCCTCATAATCAACTACTTGTAAATTTTAATTAGCGAAATGGGCCCTCACGTGTAATGACCATGTAATGGGGTTGGCAAAATGGGTCCTCACGCGCAGCGACCATTTAATGGAGTTGGCAAAATGTGTCGCGATACACAATGTTGTTTTAATAGTATTGGTGAATATATAGGTGATTTAGTACTTGCTTTCGAAATTCCAGGCGAAAATATTAGTCGGTCCATTTGAAACGCATAGTTTGTTATGGTGAAAATCTTACTTCATTGATTCTCATAAAATAAATTGATGGCGAATGGATATGGATTCAACTGATAATACATAAAAACTGGGCGATTTGACCACCCTGTTGGATGTAATTTATTCTCCAATTCTGACTTGGCTGATCGACGATATTCGCCAATTGGCGAATATTCGCCACTAAAAAAATTCTTGTTATGCGGTCATATATAAGACAATTTTTGAAGAATTTTGGTATGTGGATTCCACCCTTTGCCATTGATGTCAAAGGGGGAATGCGAAGTAGTGAAAAATGTGGAATCTAGCTAAGGGGGAGCTCCGGTAAATAGTGCAAAAGACAAAGCATGAGCCAAGGGGGAGTTACTGCGACACTTAGCTATTTTTCACTAAGTTTTGCCATCAATGCCAAAGGGGGAGATTGTTGGCAAGAGACACTGCGTGGCTTCATGAGTGTTGTCATTGATGGCAACAAAATCTATCCCACACATCCACAGTACATAGTATGCCTATACCGGAAGTCAGATTGAAGATTGTTTTGATCTGATGAACAAGAACAGAGTATGTAACAAGGTTCGATAATCAGGTCTGGATCTCTTAGATGGTGTAACTCAGTAAGTTGCGGACTTGGGAAAGTCAAGAGGGGTATCATGACTACTGTATTTCAAAGATTTAGCCTCTGATAGTAAAGCATGGAAAAGATATGAGCATCTGAGTATTGGGTTCCAGTCAAGTAGAGTAGACAGGGGAAGAACTGATTGGCAGAGTATCATACTTCAATCCGGATGAGTAAATGATGTTGATCAAGTAATTTGTGGGATCATACATTGTTGGCCGACATGATTAATGACTTCTATGTCTATGTTTTTGATACGCATCACAAATCAAGCATGGATTCAGCCGACAGAGTAATTACTTGTAGTGTTCTTGATGCCAACTAGCAAGTTGATAAAAATCCTTGATGCGGATATATATACTAAATAGATTTCAGCATGTGAGAATGTAAGTAATAAAGTAGTGAAGAAAAGCAAAGATAAGTGTGGGAACAGCTATCCAAGCCCGGTATGTGACAGAACAACAACATTGAGCAGAGGAAGGATGAAGTGCATCAGATCAGTATATTGTGCCTAAACCATAACTGAACTCTTGCATTTGTAGATGCGTCTCATCAGTTCAAACACTTGATTATCTTCTATAATTTCTGTAGACAGTGAGTCTCTTGTAGGCAGTGTGCCTCTTGTGAGTAGTGTGCTCGTGCAGTGAGCCCTAATTGGCAAGTGTCATTTTTTACTCCTTTATTCTTTTAATAGATAATACAATCTTGGGTTAGTCACCCCATGGTTTTTCCCTTAACAGGGTTTTCCACGTAAAAATCCTTGTGTTATGTGTGTTGATTTTATTTCTATTCTTATGATCACATATGCTTATATAATTTGATGTTGCACTGATTATTAAGATAACAAAAGAAAAGAAAGTTAAGGAAATTTTGAGATAACTGATTCACCCCCCTCTTAGTTATCTGCCTTGTTTCCAACAATAAGGTCCTTGCATTCTACTAGGATCCAATAGTTTAATTAGAGGAAGCTTCATGAGGTTATTACTCATAGCTTGATTCATGATAGAATGATAGGATTTAGATATCAAAGTAAATTTTCTTTGTTGAAACGGTGTCTTCTTCGAATTAGTGATAGTAGACACTTGTGAGAAATTGTTTAAATTTTGTCCATTAACCTTGATGAAAGTCTTATTGTTTCTCTTAAAGTTATTTTTTGACATTCCACCCATGGATTGACCAACTTGAGCCGATGAGTTTTGGTTTTCATACTAACTAGATGAAAGCTGATAATCTCAAAGGGCGGTGCATAAATGTTGAAAGGAGTTGTACTTCATCAAGAGAATCTTATCATGGATGTAGGTTGTAGATTTGTAATAAACACCTTCTCAACATCCTCATCCTTCATCTGATATTGAATTTGTGCATAAAGAGATTGATACCAACTAATAAACTCAGTTAACTTCTCTTTCAGACCTTGCTTGCAATGAACTAAATCAATCAAAGAGACTTGAGGTCCAATGTTTGCTTGAAAATGTTGTAGAAATTGATCAACTAACTATGAGAAAGAGTGTGTTGAATTCAGAGGTAGGGTGCAAAACCATTCTAAAGTAGTATCCTTAAGAGATCACGGGAATAGTTTTGCCAACAAGTCTTCATCAAAGTAGAAATCACTACACATAGCCGTGAATGCTGCCACATGGGTATTAGGATCACCTTTTCTACCATATTTTTCAAAGCGAGAAGTCTCAAACCTCTCAGGCATAGGAGTTATCAAGATTGCATAAGATAGGGGATTACGAGCATGATAGGTTGGTATATTAGGATGTGAAGAATTTGTCAAATTTGTCACCTTTTGCTGTAAAGAAGTCATGCCTTGCAAAAGTTGGTTTAAGATGACATCATTAGGAGATGTGGTTTGTTGTGAGGAATTGGAACTGAAGAGTGGAGGTGATTGAGGATGGGTAGTGACAAGTGGGGGTTGTGAATAAGTGAGTGGTGGTTGAACATAGTGATAAGTGGAAGCTGGTTGTAAGTATTTGTATGTAAGAGGTGGTTGAGAATAAGTGGGATGGAGAGGTGGTTGAGAGTAATTATTCATGAAAGAAGTCACCTTAGGTGCCAAGTTTTGATAGTTAAATCCCACATCTTTGTAATTTTGTGACTTAGTGCCATTAGATACTCTAATACCAAGTGGTAGCATTACTACAAGCATTTGCATTAGTGGTTAAAATTGTTGATGTAAATGTAGATATTCTCGTAGTTGGTATAGGTGTCGATACTTGCGTGTGAGATGGTGTCGACATGTTATTAATACCATTCGCACATTCAATCACTGGCATAACATTATTGTGTACTATATGAATTAAACCTCGAATAAAATTAATATCATCTTGTCCTTCTTTTATCAACTCTCTTATGTCGTGAATCACAGGTATAGCTTCTTCTGCTATCCTTTCATTTTCAACAAATGCTTGAAAATCGGCTAACTCTTTATCAAGTTTATTTATTTTCTCATTAGGTACATGTGTTACCACCTCAATAGTGTCGTCAAAATCATGAAATATTTGACCTTCCATAGTGGTTGTATGAGGTATAGTGTCTTGCAAAATTTGTGTCTCTCCTTTTGTAAAGAAGGTGTTCAATGGATTTTTAGAGGTAAGAATATCGTTTTCTTCAGGAGTACTAGATCCCATGAGTCTTCTCCTTCTTCTTAAAGGGATATTTATATTAGGGTAGAGGGTTATAATACTCATTCAAAAGCATGCAACACTCAATGCACAAACTTATAGAACAAACCCAAGGAGCAAGATATGTGTAGGATCCAAAATGCTTGATTTGTCACGTTTTTCACAATTTTTCAATGCAAATCACTAATGAAAGAGGTGTTGTAAAAAAATTCAAGAGGGGAAGTGAATAATATGCCTAAAAACAATTCAATTATGCAACATTATCTTTCACGACACACCTATAGTGCAGATCTAGAGTGATGACAAGTCAAAACCTAGTGAAAATACACCTAAAAATATGCATTTTTTAACCAATTTTCAATGTAAATGCCTAATAGAAAGGGTGTTGTGAGGAATTTGACTTCAGGGGAAGAAAATTATAATGTTGATATTAGTCAAATAATGCAGCAAAATCCTTTACAACATGCCTATAATGCAATTTTAGAAAGACGATAAGGCCAAATCTAATGAAAATGCAAGGTTTTCAAACCCTAGACATGAAATTTTGCAAGAATGACGCTATGATGCAACACTACAATTAGAAATCAGTCCTAATGAGTGTTTTGAAAGGGTAGTAAAATTTGAAACAAGATTTTAACTACAAACCCTAGCTAATGCAAAACTAGGTTTTTATGAAAAATGCACGATTTCAAGCAATTTTCACCAATTTGAGCATGAAAATGCAATGCAAATAAATAATTAAATGATGAATTTATGCAATTTAAATCAGATCTAATGAAAATAATAGAAATTAAATGAAATTATATGAAATTAAATGCCAATTAATTCAAATTATGCCAAAATGCAAGCCTAGGATGCCATTTTTTTTTAATTTTTTAGAATTTTCAATTTTTTTGTAATTTTTTGAATGCAATAAAATGAATGAATGCAAATCTATCACACAAAACTTGGCAAGGTTCAAAATTGAAACAAACACAGGGTCACCAAAATGTTTAGTAGAGAAAAAAAAAGGGGAGATGATGATGGTTTTAGTTTCAAGGGTAAATCCTCCTTTCACTACAAACATTCAAGGACATATCAACTGAGTTGAATCTCTACTAAGCGAGAGCATTCACCTAACAGGTTGGGCTGTCACTTGGAACGATGTGGAAATTCAAAAATTGTTAATTGATGCCTTAATGTAATCCTCAAATATGTAAGAAACCCTAATTATGTAAAACAATGAATAAACTGGTAAATTCTGATAAATGTCTACAGATAAAGGAAGAGGACAAAGATTAATAACTGACCATTTTTTGAAGTTCAAAATTTAGAATATTCGAGGACAATGCCCTAGGCACCCAAGTCCAAGGCATTATTTTCTTTGCGGAATGCAAAACTCCTCCCGACACTAATATATCATTGTTCTGACTGTTTTCGTCACCTGAAATGCAGAGGCTACTGCCTCGGGCGCCCAAGTCCAAGGCAGGCTAATTCTTAGGACGTAGAAGCTCCTTTAGATGCAGAATGTCCTTGTAACTCTGATTTTTATCTCTGTAACTCTGGAAAACATTGCCCTAGGTGTCCGTGTTCTGAAAATGCTCTGCTTCACTTCTTTCTTTCAGATCCTGAATCTTTGTCATCTACAACCTTCCTCTACAACTACACTCTGCAAAACTCAGTACTTATAACTTGCAATCACAAAGGCTCGTGTGGTTGGGGGTTGTGGTATTTAGAGGCTTGCCTCGGTCAATCCTCAGAGAGACATTCAAGTCTTCTGAACACCGTTGTTAGATAAGAGTGTGTATCCCTATGGGATAGAGGCAAAATCCAAACGATAAATGATAGAAAACATAATAGATGTCACCTTGAAGTGTAGATCTCACATAAATGAAGGCTCTTCAATCACAGGAGAAGATGAAGTCACATCTGCAATCACAAACATAATAACAATGCTCTGCTCTGCAATAATGAATATCATGAAATCACAAGTATGCATAAAGTTTGCAATCATCTTCTAGTTTACAAATGGAAACCTAAACATGCTTATATATGTAACTACAAACATTCCCACTAAGAATTTTGTAATTCAAACTTTTAGTGTCGGCATAAGACCTAACAACTGCCATATAACCGACACTTCAAATTAGGGCCTGACCCAAAATAGGGGAGGACTAGGGCGCGAGTGCCCAAGTCCTCCCTCCAATTTTTGTTCAAGGATCATCAAAATAGCACCCCCTAGGTCCTATTTGCCATAAAACTTCAAGGTTTTCTCATCGAGATTCACAATTAACACACAAGATGCTCTAAATGCATTCTAAGGACCCGAGAGCTAAACCTTAAGAAGGAAAAGCTCCCAAGGGGACATTTTCTGACATAACAACATCACAGAACTTTTATGGGAACAATAGAGCTCTTGATGTCTACTACCCCACAAAGATAGCTAAAGGTGTAGAATCTTCTAAAGGCAACAACAATAGGGACTGTTGGAGAAACATGGATAATCTAGGGCATTCTAATCAGGTCCAAGGAAAGAAAAAGTTCATCAAAACAAACGTAGAATACGATGGTACTGATTTGGATGAAACCATTGATGAGGATAGTTGGCAGAACTCTTCTCCTCAGCAAGGCATAAGGACAGAGTACTCAAAGAACTTTAGAGAGCTAGATGAAGAATAGAAGCATTAGGCTACTATGCAGGACAGGGATCAACAACATATGGAGCAGTAATAGTTGCTAAGTAGGTTTATTATTAATAGTTTCAACCATAAACTATCCTCTGATCTGATATATACAGTACCTCTTATATGTAACTAATACTTTTAGAGTTGTACTCTCTTTGAACCTATTATTGAAGCTTCATCTTATAGTAGGTTCATTTTTGGATTGTAATCTATATATGGATTGTGGTTGGTGGTCACCTTGATCATCTTTGGATGTACTTATGTTTTGATTAATATATATATTGAAAGATATTCAATCCAAAAGAAATTGTTGCAAATAGCCATGGACATGCCCCGGATTTGACAAACTAATATTTATAAATGCAAGGTGTACAACGACCCTTATAGCACCCCTCCACTTTCCACCTACTTCTCTTCCCATAATTGCAATTTGGAAATCTCTTCCTGCATTCCCTTACCAAGAATGTGCACAAGTGATGCAACTTTTGAAGACACCAATAGTTAGTATTTTAAATTTTAGAAATTTACTTGCACCAAAGAACTTTTAGACTAGTCTAATGGCAAATTTTATTGTATATTATTATCCATTAATAATTCATTATTGCATTTCATTTAGACAATGTCATTTTCATAAAGCTTAATCACAACACTCCAAAGTTTAATAGAAACACCAATTTCTTATAATGTTTTCCATATATTGACTCATTAAAGAGTCTCAAATATATTTTTAAGTTAACAAAATGTCAAATCACGCCCTCATTTTTTTGTCTATACAATCCTCAACAATAACTTTAAGGCGAAAAGGTGATCAATCATAACATATTAATTTATAATGTCAACTATCCCATCATCCTTTTATTTTTATCCTCAACCAAATAATTAATTTAATCAAATAATTAATTTTACATTAATACACACTGCAATCTTTTTTTAAATTATTATAATTATTTACTAATTTTTTAAATCATTTTAATTTTTATATCTAAACTTTAGAACTATTAATTTTTTTTTAAATACAAGTTAATTCACAATTTAATTATGAAAATATTTTATATGAAACGTAGAAATTCCTCCCAAATTTGAAGATCTCACGTATAACCTTAAGTCCCTTGACTTTACATTTTGCAAGGCACATTTAACTACAAACTTTATATCTTCATATCACAAAATCTCAATAATAAAAAGTTGAAGTGATTTAAATATTTTTAAACAATAAAAAAGATATATAGAAATTATTAAAGGAGAAGTTACACTCCATATTATTATTTGTTAATTCTTTAATTTAAAAAACTTATAAACCTGAAATATTTTAAAATAATAATTCCATAAATTAAGTAGCTTCTCCTAATCTTTATTGCAAGATATCTACAATTGTCCCAAACTCATATAGTGTCAATAATAAAATGATATTAAATTTACAGTGAAGCATCATGGGTATTATGTGCCAGCTTTTGGGATCCAGTTTTTATTTATTCTAAATTAATGAGAGGTTTTATTAGCTTTGGACACATATTTATGGAGTAGTTGTAGAGGAAAGGGAACGTACAAATCATTACACAATTCTTTTAACTACTATAGTGTTTGACAAATACACTTATAATAGAAGAAAACTCTTAAACGTCACTCGAAGTCTTGAAGATTCGTAGAAGCCAAGATAATAATGTTTATTAGGATTTGAAATATGTTGCAATGTATTTTATATTATTTTAGTTGTTGTATTTCAGGGTATATTAATTATTAATTATTTTTTTTATAAAGGTATTTATTATATTATAATTCATTAATAAAATATATTCTTATTATTATTTAAATATAAAAATATCAATAAATATATGATGAAGTGTTATTGACTACCAACTAATTAGTTGTTTTAACTTAATTTGGCATATGTCATTGATACACAAAAATATGTACAACTTCTCATCATCTCTTAGGATTTGAAATATGTTACAATGTATTTATTTTATTTCAATTATGGTATTGGGTATATTAAATATTTGTTTTTAAGTTGTAAGAGTATTTGTCATATCATAATTTATTAAAAGAAAATATTGTAATTTTTTTTTTGTGCTCGGTAAGTGCAAGGATATTTAGGCTGGCTCTCCAACTTGAGAACCGTATGGCCTTGCCATTTGAGCACAACCCCTTTCACGAAAATATTGCAATTATTATTTAAATATAAAAATGTTAGTAAATATATGATGAAGTGTTATTGACTACCAACTAATTAGTTGTTTCAGTTTAATTCGACATATGGCAATGATACACAAAAACATGTACAAGTACTCATCATCCCTACTAAAAATACAAGTAATAGTGGTCAAAATCTAATTCTACATGGGACATAGGTCATTCTAATTCATTGTACATAAAGATTACATATTAAAATAATATGGTAAAGAAATTAGAATGCTTCTAGAAACACTATGTAAGATTTTTTTTTGGATCTCACACAACTTTTTCCATAAGCATTCTAATTTATAAAATATTATGTCTTCATCATCATATTGAATAGTTTAAGTTTGTACATTCTATGCAACTCTTTCGTCCAAATACATATAATATGGCTATCAACATCATATTATGTCTTTAAAATTAAACACATACTTGATAATTTAACAAATTATTGTACAACTTTTAAACCTAAACTAAATAGGAATTTATTTTTAATGAACAATAAAAGTTCTTAACTTGTATTTAAAAATCCTAATTTATAACAAGTGAATCCTTCTCTTCTAAATTATGTGTTATGTGCAATTAATGTCCTTTTTGGAGACCTCAACTACCAAATAGTGAAATACCTCCAAAAGAAGATGTAAGGCTCACCATTCGATGCATAAATCACATTTAATACAAATTTTAAATATTAAAGTTAAATATTAACATCCAAATTTCAAAATGGACTCCCTCTCAATCTACACCAACCCCTTTCAAGCAATAGAATTCAAGTCTATGGATCAAACAAATTATAAATTTAGGAGGGAAAATATTTATAAATTGAAACAAAAATTCAATAAAGTACAAAAATTCAATAAAGCATTTACACTCAATGTGATAAATATGCTTAGATTTTTCTAACTACAAAGAATATTAGACTTGCAAAGTTTACCAAATTGTTATGTTGCACAACATATCAAATTTTGTCTAATTTGTATTAGATTGTGTTCTTTATATTTTCTCTACATTATATCAAATAAAGTTCACAACATTATGCCACATATTACAAACAAACAACCGTTGATGTTAATATCATAAGAAAGATGAATGATCGTATTATATAAATATGTGTTTCCCTTTGTGTGTTCATATGAATGCCAAGGCACCTTAATAAAATTTTAACCCTAGAAGGCGACTTTAAATGCCATTAGCATCACCAATGAAATAGCATCCCATTGCTAATCTTATAGTTTTATAAATAATGAGATATCATTGTGTTGGTCAATTGTAAGTTGTAAACATTATCCAAATTTAAATGAATGGTTTAAGATTATCCATGTTTGGATCAATGGCATTAGGGCAATGAGTAACAACTAACCACTCTTCCCTTGCTCAGCTAATGCCCCAATATGGGACTAAAACACATTTATTCTTTTTATTTCATGGTTCAAACTTACCTTCTCCACTTATGTTTTCACCAATATGTGACACATGGCTCAAAATCACACATTTGTAAGAAATATGTGATGTTTTAACTAATGTGACATATGGCTCAAAGTATGTTGGTCAATCATAAGTTGTAATATTATCCACATTTGATCAATGGTTTAAGATTATGCACATTTGGATTGATGGCATTGAGGCAATGAGTGGCCAATAACCTATCTTCACTTGCTCAATTGATGCCCCAATGTGGGACTAAAAATTGGGATTAAATACTTTGAATTTAAAATTTTGTAGCATTACCAATGGTATTAGTGTATTAGGATCCCATCTAAAATACTTTCTAATTGTTCGCCCATTCATCTACTATGGGCCCACCCTCTATTTCACAATAATTTGATGATAAATAAAAGATTGCAACATTATCAATGGTATCAATGTAATAAGAGTCCATTTGAAAGGCTTGCTAATTGTTCACCTATTCAATTACTATGGGCCCACCCTTTATTTATCACCCAGTCAACTTTGATTTGTTTCCATGGTTCAATAAAACATATCAATGACCCATATATAGCCACTTCTGGATCAATTGCATGAGGGCATCAGGAAGCCCTCAAAATGTTCTCTATCAAATTTTCTTTCTCATCTACTATGGGCCCACCATTACCCACTTTTCTCTTAAAGTTGACATATATTTTAAAGATTGAAAGCATGCAGAGGCAATCTACTATGCTTGATTGCATAAGGAAAACTATAACTGCACCATGACATTGCCTAGCTAAATTTGAAGGTTGTATTAAAGCACTACTTTTTAACAATGTAAAATATATGTGGTAGACTATGGCCACCAAAGAATATGATTTTTCATTTTTTTCTCTAATATTCTGATATACCAATGCCAATAGGCCAAATGATTAAATGAAATAGTATATATTAAACCATTAATTCAATAAGTTCTCATATTGGTGCAGTCACGATAGGAGGGTTCACAGAATGAATTGTCCGGACCATGCAGCAAGAGTAAACACAACGGAAACAACTCAAGAAATGGAACAAATGCAGATTCAATCATTCAATATATCAAAGAATTCAAATACAATTTGGTCGGCAACATGTGGGCTTACAATTAGGGCTCACATGTCTGATTACATACATGCACAAGATATTTAGCTTTGAAGCTCCTTCGCACAAAAATTTAAACTATAGAATATGAATCAATTGCTAACTTCTAACTACTTTCCTAAGGATCTATTACATCAATATATATCATCTCCAGATCAATAGATTCCTTTGCGTCGGCCAAGGAAGATCACAAACTCCAATGAAGAGATGTAACGTGTTCACAGATAGGTCAGACCTAAATGCATAGAACACTTCCTCAAATGAATGGAACAACGTGCGGACCCTTGGGGAAGGTCGACCACTACCACAAGACATTGAATGATGTGTCATTGAGATCTGCAAGTCAAGGAATGATCCGCAAGCCTTCTCCTTTAGTTGATTATCAGGAACTGTTAGGATGCTTTGTACTGAGAAAATAGTTGATCTTCTGATAGCGATAACTTTCCGGTAATTGATCCAAATGTTTTGAATTCTTGGTATGATGTAAATGAATGAATGTAGATGCTAAGTCCAGATCCACAAGGTGTGAATTGCCAAAACTGGACCACAAGCTGAAACTACTTCTAATTGAAATACCTAAATTGAACTAGAAAATGAAAGAACTCAAATGCAAACAAACTAAAATGCAAATGTTTTTGGTTGATGCAAGATTACTCTTGAACCAAGGATGCTCCTGCATCAGACATTTGGGGTTATTGAAAAAGTGAGTCCCTCACTTTGATGGGGCTAGGGGAGAACCAAGACGGTCCACCTCAGCCTGAGAAATCCAAGATGAGTCTTCTTCTGGTCTGCCTTTCCACTTCACAAGATATTCTTTGTATTGTCTTCCTCTAGTACTATGTCCAACTTTACGGTCCAAAATGTCTTCAATCTATCTGGTGCTTGTTGTGGTAACTAGTTTTTCAAGCCTTATGTCATTGAACTCTGCTTCATGATACTAATAAAGATCTGTAATGTTGAAAATAGGTGATATACCCAAAGTCTTCAGTAACTACACTTCATATGCATTTCCTGAATCAAATTTCCTGAGTATCTTACAGGGTCCAAACTTCTTCATCTTCAACTTGTTATAAGTCCTAACTGGCAATCTTTTTTTTCTCAAGTACACCATCACTTCATCTCCAACTTCAAATTCTTTATGTCTTCTCTTCTCATCAGCCTTCTCTTTATACTTACTGTTCATATCCTCCAAATGCTTCTTCACCTGATTATGCATTGTCCTCATATGATCTGCAAATTCTTCTGCTTATGCACTCCTCTTTTCCTCTATACTAATGTCTCTTAGTTATGCAACTCCTCTAGGATTCACTCCAGTAACAATCTCAAAATGTGTTCTTCCAGTACTCCTATTTACTAAATTATTGTATGCAAACTCTGCTTGTGAAATAATCAAGTCCCAACTTCCATCTTTCTCTCCAACCAAACATCTCAACAAGTTTCCCAAACTCCTATTCACTACCTCTGTCTGTCCATCTGTCTGTGGATGAAAAGTAGAGCTGAACTTCAAATCTGTCTTCATCTTCTTCCAAAGTGTCTTCCAAAAGTATCCAACAAACTTTGTATCTCTGTCTGAAACTATACTCTTAGGTAATCCATGCAATCTCACAATCTCTTTGAAAAATAGGTTAGCTACATGCACTACATCAATTGTCTTCTTACAAGGTGTGAAATGAGTTATCTTTGAAAATCTGTCAACCACTACAAATATTAAATCATGTCCTCTATGTGTCTTAGGTAATCCCATTACAAAATCCATGCTTATGTCTTCCCAAGGTCTCTCTGGAACTGTCAAAGTTTTATACAATCCAGTGTTCTGACTACTCCCTTTTGCAACTTGACAAACTCTACAACTCTGCACAAATCTCCTAACATCCTTATGTATCTAAGGCCAAAATTAATTTTCACTCGCCAAAGCCACTATCTTATCAATGCCAAAGTGTCCTGCCAATCCACCACTATGTTTCTCCTTAATCAAATTATCCCTCATTGAACTTTTAGGTATGCACAATTGACTTCCTCTTAATAACATATCTTCTTGAATGAAATAATCTAAGCACTTGCTCCTATCTGTCACAATAGGTTCCTTACATGCTTTCCAAGGTTCTACAAAATCAGTGTCTCCCTCATACATGTTCTTCAATTCATCAAAACCCAACACTTCAACTCTCATCTTTGTCAACAAGTTTCTTCTCCTACTTAAGGCATCAACAACTTTGTTTGATTTACCACTCCTATGCTTCAACACAAAAGTATAACTCTGCATGAACTCTACCCATCTCATATGTCTCTGATTCAACTTACCTTGATTGTTCAAATATTGCAAAGCTTGATGATCTGTATGTAACACAAACTCCTTAGGTAACAAATAATGTCTCCACTTCTTCAAGGCTTGAATTATGGCATAGAACTCTTGATCATAAACTAAATATATTTTCCTTGCAACATTCAACTTCTCACTGAAATAAGCTACAAGTCTACCTTCTTGACTTAACATTGCTCCAATTACATTTCCACTTGCATCACAATCAAATTGAAATACCTTATTGAAATCTGGTAATGCCAAAATAGGTTGCTCTGTCACTTTCTGCTTTAACAACTCAAAACTTTTATCTGCTCCAGATGTCTACTTAAAATCTTTTATGTCACCTCTCATTGTCTCTATCGTAGGGTTACAAACTGAACTGAAATTTTTGATGAACTTTCGGTAGAAACTAGCCAATCCATGAAATGATCTAACCTCTCTAATGCTCTTTGGTGTGGGCCATTCAACAATTGCTCTCACTTTCTTAGGGTCCATCTTCAATCCTTCCACAAAAATCACAAATCCCAAATATACCAACTCTTCCTTGATGAAACTACACTTCTTGATGTTTATCAACAATTTCTCTTCTCTCAACCTCTGTAGAACTTGTCTAATATGCCACAAATGTTCTTCTTTTGTTTTACTGAAAATCTGAATATCATCCTTGAGTACACAATTACAAACTTACCCAAGAATTTCTTCAAGACTTCATTCATCAACCTCATGAAAGTACTCGGTGCATTTGTCAATCCAAAAGGCATCACTAACCACTCATACAATCCTTCATTTGTCTTAAAAGCAGTCTTCCATTCATCTCCTTCTATGATTCTGATCTAATGGTATCCACTCTTCAAGTCTATCTTTGTGAAATATCTTGCTCCACTCAAACAATCCATGATATCATCCATCCTAGGTAAAGGAAATCTATACTTAATTGTGATCTTGTTTATTGCTCTAGAATCAGTACACATTCTCCATTCTCCATCCTTCTTAGGTGCTAACACTATAGGTATTGTACAAGGGCTCAAACTTTCTCTGATCAATCCTTTTCTCAACAACTCTTGTATCTGTCTATTCAATTCTTCATTCTCTGCCAGTGTCATTCTACGTGCTGCTTTGTTAGGCAAACTTGCTCCTAGTATAAGATCCATGTGATGACTGATACTCCTTATAGGTGGTAATCCATCAGGTACATTATCTGATATGATGTCTTCATACTTTGTCAGCAACTCCTTTATTTCTTCCAGTTCAGTTTCTTTCTTCACCACTTCAGGTGTTTTATGAATCAAGGCATAACACATACTTTCCTGTTTCAAACCATCCAAAAAATTTCTTCCATCTACTAAACAAATTCTAGTATTCCCACATACCACATCTTTAGGATCATCGTCCAAAAGAATTAGAGTAATTCTTTTCCCATTTGCTGTTATAGTATATGTATTCTTTCTCCCATCATGTATTGTTTTTCTATCATACTTCCAAGGTCTACCCAATAAGATATGACAAATATCCATAGGCATAATATCACACAAGACTTCATCATGATACGATCTAATATGAAATTTCACCAAACATTATTCACTCACCAGTATCTTATGATCATCCTAAATCCATGCTATTTGATAAGGCTTATGGTGTTTCAATATTTCCAACTTCAACTTAGTCACCATCTCCTCTGAAACTAGGTTATCTGAACTACCACTATCAATTACAACTTTACAACACTTACCTCTGGATTTGCATCTAGTTCTAAACAGACTTTTCCTCTGTGATGGTTCCTCATTTGTCTCTACTTGAAATAGTTCTCTCCTCATCACCAAGGATTCTCCTTTCTCTGGTTTACCAACAGAACTAGGTGATTCAATAGGTTCTTCTTCAACATAGGTTGCTCTCCCATTATTCTTGTCTTCTTGCTTGTACTACCCTGATTACATTCAAATGCTCTATGTCCTTCACCCCCACACTTGAAACAAGTACCTTTTAATGTCTTCTTATCAAATCCTCTTCCTTCTCTTCTGTATCCTTCATTCTGGTATGCACTAGGGTTTCCTCTCCGATAAAAATTTTTGTCATCTCTTCGGTAAGCATTGTTATCTCTGTCATCCTTCTTAACTGGGCTGTCAAATTTGTTCTTCTCTGTAAATGGTCTATCACATCCAGAAAACATTCTTCCTCTCTAAAATTTACCTCCACTACCTCTTTGTCTCTGATCATGTCTTTTATTCAGCTTCTCTTCAACTTTTAGGGCAAACTGATATGCTTCTTCAAAAGATGTCATCCTTACCAAGATTAGTTCTTCTTGAATGTTCAATCTTAGTCCATTGATGTATCTTGCCACTTTCTCCTTGCTTGCTTCACTATGTCCTGTCCTGATGATCATCTTATGAAATTCTTCAGTGTACTCCTTCACATATTTCTCCTTTTGTCTTAGGTTTTGTAATCTTTTCAACAATTCCAACTCATAGTCAGCAGGTATGAATTGATTCTTCAACTTTGTCACCATCTGGTCCCACTTTGTAATCTTTTCTTTTCCCCTTATGTTTCTTTCCAACTAAACTTCTTTCCACCATATAGTAGCATGACCTTTCAACTTTGTCTTTGCAAATTTCACCTTCTCTGGATCTTCAATTTCCTCATATTCAAAACTTATTCTTCCATGTCATTTATCCAATCAATCAATTCTTCAGTGTTCAAATTATCAGTATAATTTGGCACATCAACTCTAGGTCTCTTTCCAATCTTCAAGATAGCTCGTAACATCTTTATCTGATCTGATTCTTCTTCTTAATCACCTTCTAGGGTTTCAACAATTTGTTCAGCAAATTGAAATTCTTCCTCATCATCACTTTCAATATTAGGTCTCAGTGTCAATCCTCTTCGCCTATCTTCTTCAACAACATCCAAATGAATTCGCATTGTTCTCATCAATTCCATCATCTCATCCATTCTATTATCCATTGTACCAACAGGAGGAACTCTTCATGGCGACATCTTCCTAGGATCAAGTGCAAACTACCTCAGGTTTGGTGATCGGGCTACAAGCGGCAATTACCTCTCAATCGACAATCAGTTGGGCACAAAAAACCTACCTCAGATCGGCAATCTACTCATAACAAGATCTTGCAGAATCCCCTTCGCCAATTCACTCCAAAGAATCAAACTTTCACTCTGATACCACTTGGTGCAGTCACAGGAGGAGGGTTCACAGAATGAACTATCCGGACCGTGCAACAAGAGTAAACACAATGGAAACAACTCAAGAAATGGAATAAATGCAGATTTAGTTATTCAATATATCAAAGAATTCAAATACAATCTAGTCGGCAACATGTGGGCTTACAATTAGGGCTCACAGGGCTGATTACATACATGTGCAAGATAAAGATTTGAAGCTCCTTCGTACAAGAATCTAAACTATAGAATATGAATCAATTGTTAACTTCTAACTTCTTTCCTAAGAATCTATTACATCAATATATATCATCTCTGGATCAATAGATTCCTCCGCGTCAGCCAAGGAAGATCACAAACTCCAATGAAGAGTTGTAATGTGTTCACATATAGGTCAGGCCTAAATGCACATAACACTTCCTCAAATGAATGGAACAACGTGCAAACCCTTGGGGAAGGTTAGCCACGAACCACAAGACATTGAATGATGTGTCATTGAGATCCGCAAGCCTTCTCCTTTACCTGATTATCAGGAACTGTTAGGATGCTTTGTACTAAGAAAATAGTTGATCTTCTGATAGAGATAACTTTCTAGTAACTGATCCAAATGTTATGAATTCTTGGTATGATGTAGATGCTAAGTCCAAATCCACAAGGTTTGAATTGCCAAAACTAGACCACAAGCTAAAACTACTTCTGACTGAACTGCCTGAACTAAACTAGAAAACGAAAGAACTGAAATGCAAACAAACTGAAAAGCAAATGTTTTTGGTTGATGCAAGATTACTCTTGAACTAGGGATGCTCCTACATCACATATAGAAATTATAAACATTTTAGAAAAGTTATTCTTTAGGGTTAGGTGTCAAGGTCTTAGAATGGAACCTAGTGGACTATACAACAACCAAAACTTGGCAAGCAGAATGATAGAGCAAGTTCTTGTACAAAATAATGTGAAGCTCCCATTGAGATACAAACAAATAAAATAGATATTTAAAGTTTTCTATATCATGACCTAAAACATGAAATCTTAAACCAATTTTAAAGCTAAGCAACATTTTTTTATAAACAAGTGCATATAGTTTAATATGGATCATTTTGGCCTAAAGGAAGGTTAAAAGTAGGCTTATCTATCTCATTTGTATTTAAATATTTAGACTAAATAAAACTTACACTAATTTGATGAATGAGAATGTGAACATCATCTCAATCTTGAAGGATATATGCTTGTAATGGTGAAGAAGGAGAAGCCAAAGGGTGTAGATGATGCCTCTAGTCCTTAATAGAAGCTAATGAGACCCAAATAGAAACATACACACATGTACCATAGACACAATTCTATTGTAGAAGTCAAATGACCTAATTCCACATCTTCTTTCTCATAACAACAAATGTTGCACTCCATACAAACACACCTACCACTATGGTATTCCATGTGGCAAAACTATCACTACTATTTGTACCCTTCCAAACACACATTTTATACTATGTTCATATACTAGAGTTGAAATTCTAGGTGTCCATGAATTGTCATTATACAAGTTTATAGAATAATCATGTTTCTAACCTCCACAAGCTCATAAAGTAAGGGCTACACAATATGTTGCTCATTTTTATAGAACACTAAGTGTACTTTTATACCATGTTATGGTATCTCTATATTTTGTAGATGATGTAGTTTCATAGACCAACAGAGAATATAGACATTTATTCATCTCCTTTAAGAGAGTGTCATGTACAACATCTACCTTTTGGGAAAATTATGTAATGATTTTTTAGCATCAACATTTTGTATCGCACTCCATGATCCATGATTGGATGATATAGAAAAAACAAATTGTCATCAAGATGATGGATGACAAAGTGCATGATTTGAAACATTGATACTAAAAATTTATTACATAATTTTCGTAAAAGCTTTAAAATTTCATCCATATATGTTTCTACCTATGACAAATTTGTTGTTTTTATTTATGATTTATTAATTATATGTAGGAATCTCTTACATTCTAAAAGTCATGTTTATGCTAACAATTATTAATTTATATCATGTCACATAGGCATTATGGCAACAAGAAAAAAGTAAAAAATAAGTCATTAAAGGCTAAGGACCAATTTTCCAAGGGGAGTTAAATTGAAAGTTGTTGAATCTAATGAGGGTGATGCTTTAGTCAACCCACGTGAGAATAACATTGATTCTAATCCAATTATAAACAATGAAAAGATTATGGTTGTTGTTGTCACTTCTATCGATCAACATAAGATGAACACAAAGTCCATTAGAAGGTAATCCAGATAAAAAAAAAGAAATGGATGGTGCTATGATAAATGTACATGAAAATATGTTCTTCATTAGAGTAGCTACCAGAAAGTGGGCTATCCCTTCCAAAAATTTGATTTACTTGTTGTCAGGACTGACAACCACAAAAAAGAAGGAACCAACAACTATTATTTTAAATTAAGAAGAGATAGAAGTAGTCCAATTGTGCAAAAATTTGGTTGAACTTGGTCGTAGTCTTAAAGCAATTCAATTGAAGTCACATGTAACACACATTTTTAAAACAAGGCCAAATCCTTTCACAAATTGTGTGTTAGGTAGATCATGGTGCTCTAGGTTATACTAACACTATCTAGATTTAGTAGTAAGGATTGCTAAGGATCTTGATAGAGATATAGCAATGAAAATTGCAACCAAACATTATGGAATTTTTTTATGATAACATGGAGAAATTATATATTGCAAATCAATATGTGACAAGCAAGATACGGAAGCATGATGAAATAAGTGTGCATGCAAGAATAAATTATGGGATTCAAGTTATTGCAAAATTGAGTGGTAGAAGTGTGTTCCACATTTTATCAAAAAGTAGAGTGTTGACAACAATATTGTGTTGTATTAATGTAGTGGATTAAAACATAACAAGGTTTTATCTTTTCAATGCAAAAATACATAAAAAACTACACAACTAACTATGAACTAAGGGCATGCATAGCAACCCAACCATATGCTTGGATGACCAAAGAACTCTTTTAAAATTTGTTACATCATTTTTCTAGATAAACCTCTAGTTGAGTTTCACCCACAAATATGCAACTCCTTATTGTCAATGGAAAGGAAGTTGTGTTACTTTTAACACAATCTAAGAGGCTAGATCTTTGGGCATCAACCTTCTAACTTTGTCTACCCATACCATCCGTAAGTTGCACTAGATGTAAATGTCTTTGCACCATTCAAGATATAATTAAAAAATGTAAGGTTTTAATGGATGGCAAAGCATCCCCACATTAAAATAAGGAGGATAAAAGTAGTTGAATTTGGTAGAAAAGATTTTGAGTTTGTTCTTTCATCTGATAATATCAAAGTAAGTTTTCAAAAAACTAAAATTTGGCCAATCAATTAAAATACATTTGAAAATGGCATGAGGACAAGTGAAACATTCTTTGTTGAAGAACAAGATGAGGTGACATCTATTGTAAACATGCTAAAGTAGGTAGGATATTAAGAGGCTGAAGTGGAACAATGTTTGGCACACATGATAGAGTTACATTCATTAAGAGGTAGTGCTAATATTAAATAATTAACTAACAAAAATTTGATTGAAAGCACAAGTCATCTACTCATGCAAGCCAAACAAGAATCAATTGATTTAGAGGATGGTAAGAGCTTGCCAACATAATTAGACCCATCAAATTGGCTAAAGAATGAGCCACTAAATTTGGAATGCAAATTGATTTTAAAATGAAGTGTTGCTTCCATGCCTTCCCCTCCTCTACAAAAATCCATGCAAATTGATAGAACAAACGCACTCAAGATACAAAAATCCATCCAAATTTGGAAGCTAATGAAACACTAGTCTAATAGGTAAGATACACAGAACCATTTACATTGTCCATTGAAGAACTTTCTAAAGTCGCCAATTAAAAGGGTTTACAAAAAGGTCAATCCCCTATATGATGGTGTAATTAGGCTATGTAGACAATCTTAAAACTTTACAACAAATGACTATAAAATCATGCATGAGCATCAAGAAGTAAGGAAAAGAGAACTTGAAGAAATAAAAGCAAATAAAAAAGAGCAGATAAAGGTAAGAACAATCTAATGAATTGTAGAAAAGGAAATAAGGAACAATAGAATCTTGAAAGAGAATTAAAGAAACAAAAGAGAGAAAAGTAAAAAATCCAGCAAGAAAGCGATAAGTTAAAGAAAGAGCTAGAAAGACCTGAAAAAAAATACATGCAAATGGTGAAAGATATGAATCAAGCACAACATCCAAGTAGAAATAGGCGTTTGAGTACTCTTTCAAACCCTCTATCTAAACAATATCAAATTCTCAAAGATATGTAAAACATATTAAGCCTTGCTTATGTTAGGCTTAACAAACTTTCAAGTCCTTGATTCCCCGACAAACCAAATCCAATTTTTTGGGCTCTTAGATCAAGCAATGTTTTTGGCTCTTAGATCAAGCAATGTTGTATTAGCTCCTCATAAAATACTTAAACAAATAGTCCTATAGAGGTATATATTCCCAAGCTTTATGGTAAATTATAGAATAGATTTCATGTCAAGTTTTTGGTACAATGTATGATCTATGTTAAAAATTTGTGAACCATCTAGTCAATAATGTCCTAGGGAATTTGTAATAGAAGCTATTGATTTTGTAATATTTTTTCGAAGGACTATCTTAGGTAACACTTTGTAACCAAAATTATGTAATATATATCAAACAGTTAGCAATGTAATTAACAATGCAATTTTTTTGTTATTAATGTATTTTTCAATGCTCTTTTAACAAACCAAAACACACCACACTTTATTCAAGAGCAATGGAAATAAAAATGGGTCATAACACTAGTAAGGTCATAACTGACCTTACATATTATTGATGTCTTTTTCATGCATCCTTAGAATCCTACAAGAAATTGGAAAACATTCAATTAGAAAAACACAATTGTTGGCATCAACAATTAACTAAATTCCTTGCATATTTGTAGTGTCAAGAGACACATTTTGTATTCAATTCACCTAACATTTGATATGCTCATCACTCAATAGGTAGTTTCAATCTTCACCCCATGACCTACATTACAAATTGTTACAATTTAGTCAAAAAATTTAAAAATTGCCCTATCTTTTGGTCTCTTTAAAACTCAACAAAACAAGTAAGTATACATTTAAAAAAATTGTAACATTATGCAATTTCACCAAAAATCTAAAAATATGAAAACATTATGCTATAACTTGGATGCAATTTCACCCAAAATATGAAAGTGTTCTCAATGATCTGCTTCAAGCATCTTACAATTAAAGACTTGAAGTGAGTGATATGGAGTGATGGAAGTGGGAATGGAGCTTGTGACGGTATTGGCCACTCTAGTCTTGCATTCTCGGGTCAAAGAATGCCCACTCATCACTTCATTTGCTCAGCAATGGACCACAATTTTTAGAACGAATGACCTTGAAAGATTCACGGCATGTTGATGGAGTAAAGGACTCATGGCCGAAATGGAGAAGGATAATTTAAAATAACAAGCAAAACCAAGAAATAGTTAGGGTTAGAGCAATGTAATTTTAGGGTTAAGGTAAGCAATTTTAGGGTCATTCTTTCACGATAAGGCAAGGCGGGGTTTTATGTTAACAACATTACATTATTAAAATAATTTGATTAAGTTAAGGGTGCTATTTTATAGTATTAAATTGTATAAATTGTTACTTGTGTGTCCACATAATTAGTAGATGTTAGAGATACTTTAAAATATGATTAAATAAATGGGTTGAGAGTTTGTATGGATAACATTAGAGAAAAAATGTTTAGTTATTGTTACCAATAATTTCAAAAGTTAAGTGCCACAATTGTCTATCATGGGTCAAGGGTCTAAAAGGCCCCTATTTTTTACACCTTTTATGAACAAGTATGTTTGTGGCATCATATTTGATGATGTGGATCTAAAACCTTAGGTTTAAACAATGAATTTGCCAACTAATCTATAAAATTTAATTCATTTGAAATTCCCACATAGATTTGATTCATTCCAATTGCCCCATATGATTTTGAATGGTTCAAAGTTATGTGTACAACTACTAGATCCTTTTCTCTAGTTAAGGTTCATCTAGAATATAATCCCAATCTCTTTTTTGAAGAGAGTGAAACTATTACACTCAACAAGACATAATCTATTTAAATTCTTTATGAACCAATTAACTTTACCAATAAATTAAAACAATACTTTTTTTTTCAAATTATATTTACATTAATATTTATTAAATTTTTTTAAATTAATACAAAATACAAGTAAAAAACCAATGAAAAATCAAGGATACAAGTAACACCTTCAACTTTTTCTGATCTAGATCTGAAATCTAGATATTCGTCCCCATCCTAAAAGATGAAACAATAATGCAAACTAAACTCACAAAATTTGACCAGAGTTTATCATACTTAATGGAATTCAAAATTGCCGAAATTTATATAAATACTCATAACTCAATTATTTCTATATAATAAATTCTGCTTTCGTCATGACAAAATTGGCAGGCAACACCTCGCCTTAGAGTTTTTTAATCGTTTTACATCTGACATCTGCACAGGCTTCAATATGAAGTCCTCAGCGCCTTCGTCCATACATCTGTTCAATTACACAAATCCATTTTTAATTAGCTTAAAAATAATAATTAAGCACCTTAAAAAATATTTTCAGGCATATTTTAGATAGATTTTTTTGAAGATAGATATACAAGATGATCTAACAAGCTCCATTTAAATTTGACGGTCACTACCTGTCAAACAAATTTTTCATAACAATTATCTACTCAAACTTGTCCTTACATATTTTTATTATAAAAAAAATTATATATAAACTAATTTCATAGAATAAGTTTAAAAAATTTGATGTTCTATCTAAAATCTACCCTTTAATGTGATATAATCTTCCTAAAAATTTATACGGCCATCATATTTAAGCCTTGCCAACAAGTAACAATGTAAAGATATGTCATGTTATTGCAGTCTAATTAATCACCTGCTCATACGGGAAGGCACGTTTTCAGATGACATTATAACTACAGGAATCTCCTTCAGCTTTGATGATTCCTGCTACCAAAAGCAAAAATCAAATTTCCTGCCACAATTTCAAGGGAAAAAAAAAAAAAAAATCATTCACAGCAAGAAAACTTACCTTAATTTTCTTGAGCAATTCATAGCCTGTCATTCCTGGCATACAGTAGTCTGTGATTATCATATTCACCTTCAATTCCTGCATAAAAAACAAGTATAACACAATTTTAGTACTTCAATATAAGCCTTTTTCACTAATCATAACAAAAAGCTGTAAAGATTTGCAGGTGATTAATGCCTACATTGTTGTTATTTGCAGTGTCATGGCCATCAGCTAATCCCAGCAGCTCCAGAGCTCTTCTTGCACTATCCACTGTGGTCACTGCAGTCAACAAGGAGCCTGGTGATCTTATTTTCAATACAAGTATTGCAATAATATACACCCAAATACCATTTCTATTTCAAACATTAAAAACCAAAAGGCTCAAATTACCCAAAAATAAAAAGAAAATGAATGGATCTCAACCTTTATAAGAAGAGTTCCTTAACAGCCTTTCTATAACTTTTCGATCTATGACACTGTCATCAACAGCCAGCACATGAGGCTGGGATGTGCTTGGCCCCTCTTTAAATTCATCACAACTTGAACCCATTTTCTCCTGCTCTGTTCTGATGTACTTCTGATCCCCTGAAGCTCCTTTCAAACCCATTTAATGCCCAAAATATAACAAACTAAATTTCATGGGGATACCAAAATTAATGCCTGAGAACACTCAAATCTCCCAATCAAAACTAGTGCATGTGGATGACTGGAATGGCGTGGAAGATTTTAGTCTATCTGGGTATGATCATAAAAATTGTAATGGAGTAGGACTAGCCTGGTCTTGGAAGAATTAGGCTCTTATGACTTGTGGGCTTCGACAAAATTTCGGGATTCCTTGAACAGATTTCTCGGGACGTAAACAAAGAAAAAGCTTTCTGAAGCTTCCCCTACAACTCAGGCAACTTCGCGAGAGGGCTAAAAAAAATGGTTCAAGTACAAGGGAAATTTAGAAAAATTATACCAAATCTGAGCAGGATTACGCGGGGACCGGGGTGTGTAGCTAATTAGTATTCGATTTATCCTGCAGTTTCCCAGTTCAAGGATCCTAAATCTATAATGATTCATCCTAGATATCTATGCTATCGAATCTATACAACTAAAATTTCCCTCTGGTCAAACTTGGCAACCCAACAGTCACAATATCTAACAAACCTCTATCACCCTCCAAAAGCAAATAAATTGACCAAGAAACAAATAAATGAATAAATTTTGACCTTATATTTTTTTTAAGAGGGTGTATTATATTTTGTTAGATGGAGTATAGGATTTTGTATTGTATTTGTTAAATGGAGTATAAGATCTTGATGATGGGATGATGGATTAGGAGTGTAATCTAAAAATATTGACGTAAAGTAATTGGTACACAATTAATTTTTAAAAATATTTTTAATTATTAATAAAGATAATGGAAATTTTATGTTTTATGGTGTTTTATTAGGATTCAATTGCTTAGTTTTTTAATCAAACTTACTAACCTATATATTCATGAGTTGTGGTTCACATGAACCCATCTCTCATGAATATGAATGGTCCACTTGGCATTCATTACATTTAGGTGATGTTCACAAGGGTGAAGCATCAGACTTTCCGGGAGGTCACCCGTCATAGTAGTACTTCGACTCAAATGTGCTTAACCATGGAGTTTTCCCCAAGATCAAGCCCACTTAGCTTGCTATCTCATTTGCAAAAAATTCAAACAAATGTTGTGCCTTATGAACATTCATTATAGAGCCCCTTTAGCTCATCTAATGACAAGTAGGAGGTCATCCAAAGAGAAGTAGGAGGTATTTTCATAGTTTATTAGTTTATGGTGTTTTATCATGATCAATTGCATAGTTTCTGACTCAAACTCATTGACCCATATTTCATGAGTGTTCACATGAACCCATCTCTCGTGAACATGAATGGTTCACTTAATACTCATTATATCTAGTTGATGCTCACAAGGGTGAAGCATCAAGATTTCTTGAGAGGTTACCTATCCTAGTACTACTCTAACTCAAGCACTTTTAACCAAGGAGTTTCCCCAAAGATCAAGCCCACTTACCTTGGTACCCCATTTGTAAAACCTTCGGCAAGTGTTGTGCCTTATGCACTATTCATTATAGAGCCCCTTTAGCTCATCACATGAAAGCAAGAGGTATTTTGTAGTGTATTAGATTATGGTGTTTTATCACGACACAATTGCATAGTTTTAGTAAAACTCATTGATTCATATTTCATCAGTATGGGTCCACACAAACCCATCTCTCATAAGCATGAATGGTCCACTTAACACTCATTGCATCTAAGTGATGCTCATAGAGTTGAAGCATCGGGACTTCTTGGGAGGTCACCAATCCTAGTACTACTCCGACTAAAGCATGCTTACCCATGGAATTTCCCCGAGATCAAGCCCACTTATCTTGCTACCCCATTTGCAAAACTTTTAGCAAGTGTTCTACCTTATGCACCATTCGAATAGAGCTCCTTTAGGTCATCCAATGACAAGTAGAAGTTATTTTTCATAGTGTAAAAAATTAAGGTGTTTATTAAGATTTAACTATATAATTTTCGAGTCAAAGTCATTATAAACCACTTTTGTTTCTAGACATTTTCTTTACTATGAAATTAGTGGCCTTTTTTTTTACCATTTTAGAAATTAATATTTTTTTCAAAGATTTTTATCATTTAAGGGGATTAGAGATATTTTCTCTTTTATTTTATGTTTGATCTTCATTAATTTTAGTAAAAGATTTTGTTTCTAGAATACTCTAGATTTAAATGATGGTTCATTTCATCTACCTTGTTTTTCTTGGAAACTGACTAGAAAGTGACCTCATGACATGTTTATAGACATGATAAGATTTCAAAGAAAGTGGTTATATGAAAGGGTTTCATGATCTATTTTTATAGAGCATGAGGTTTCATGAAACAATGAAAATATTGCTACATGTTAAACTAGAACTCGAAAACAAGAGTTCCTATTTTTTAGTTCTTAAATTTTTAGCAACTATGCTTGGGGTGGGGCTAGAAAATCCCCCCACCAACTAAGGTGATTTTTTTCATGTGAAATCATTAAAAGAGAAGAAAAACTTTTTAACATTAACTATTGCTAAAAAAATCATGGGACCACTAATTTTTTTTAAAAAAAATTTAGTAGTACTTGCTACTTTAAAAGTCATGGGACCACCTAAGTGTTGTAGACTCCTAAAAATTCTCAATAACATCCATTAACTTTTTTAAGTAGCGCCCTCCATACAACCATAGCCTAAGACATCAAAAGACATAACATATTTTCATATACTTGCTCTTTACTACACACCCTTTTATTTATGTTCTCATTTTGTTAGACATTTGTTTCCTTGAAAAAATGCATAACTTCATATGAATAGAATAAGAAACTACAATGTGCACAAGCAACAAAAGCTTTTTAGAGGATAAAGCCCAATAAGAAAAACAAAGATCCCTGACAAAATGAGCACAACAAGCAAATAACGAAAGTCACCAAGAAAATCGGCAAACATGCTACCAAAGCATGGAAAACATCCGTGCCAAGCCACTATAAGCAAATGAACACCCAAAAACAAAGCATTAGAAAAACACAACATCCATCCATTGGGATACCAAAACGACACCAAGAACACACCACAAGATTACAAAATGTTTTTCACTATACTTCTAATTTCTTTTACAAAATAATAGAGATAATATTTCCACAATCCATATAAATGAATTTAAATATTTTTTTATTAAAAACTGTATGAAAGTTTTTGAATCAACGTGTCGAATCACACTCCATAATCCATTAAAAAAAAAAAAAAATCCCAAAGAATAATCTTGACTTGAAAACTCTCCCACACTAACACTCAAAACTCTTCTTCCATAAGATTTATTATAAGAATAATTATCTTACCTTATAAAATATTTAAACTTAAATGCTAAAAGGACACCAAACTTTTCAAATTAAAATTTCCCCTCATTTTCTATCCTCGGACATTTTTCTTCTCCGAACCCTCAAACCTTTTCACATTTAATCCTCACCGATTCCGCGTAGGTTCATGCGAATTGACGCGGATTTTTTCACGTCATTAATAGTTGCACATGCATCACACGTTTTGTGTTACTTGGCGTCAAAGTCATTGTTTAGTCATAAGCTTGTACGTAAATTAGGTGGATGATGAAAGTCCTCTCAATATCTGAAGATCTCCGATCGATTACCTAAGAAAGATATGGTTGATTTTATATTATTCATTACGGTAGATATTTGATTTTGCATTGTTGGTCCGTTCCGCATTACAGTTTTCTTATCGAATATTATTATATTCAACGGAAATATTTGTTGAATCTCATGTGATCTCAGCGATTGACCGCCAAGCTTATCAAATCTGTGAGTAGGCAGACATATCACGCTAGCAATTAAAATTTTATGTGATCTTGTGGCCCCCACAATCACATTTATGTGATCTCGTGGCCCCTACAATAACTCTTGTGAGATCTTGAGGCCCCCACAATGACTTTTTTCTTTCATAAATAGGGTGTATATTATTATTTTAAAAATAAATAATATAATAGAATTTTATTCATCAAAAAATTATGGTCTTAAAGGTGGGGATTGAGAAATAGATTCTAGGGGGCCCCACAATAATGATTCTTATGAGATCTGAGGCCTCTACAATGACTTTTTTTCGTGAATATGGTGTACATTATTATTTTTTAAATAATATAATAGAACTTTATTCATGAAAAAATATCATCTTAAACATGGGGATTAAGAAATAAGAAGTCTGTTTGTTTTTAACTTTTTTTGGGGTTGGAAGAAGTAAATAATATGGGATATGAATGAGCTTTTTTTGATTGTGTCAAGAATAGAAGTGATTCTATTTTTAATGATGACGAGTTAAAATGGTCCCATTTTCAATGATGATGAGTTAAAGAGTATTGTTCATCCATTAAGATAGTGTATATTTGAACTAGGTTAACAATGCAGAATTAAAATTGTTACTTTCTAATGCATTAGAATATTGCTTTTTTCTTTCATAAATAGGGTGTATATTATTATTTTAAAAATAATAATTAATAGAATTTTATTCATCAAAAAATATTGTCTTAAAGGTGAGGATTGAGAAATAGAATCTCTTGGCCCTCACAATGATGATTCTTATGAGATCCGGAGGCCTCTACAATGACTTTTTTTTTTTTGGTGAATATGGTGTACATCATTATTTTTTAAATAATACAATAGAACTTTATTCATGAAAAAAATATCATCTTAAACATGGGGATTAAGAAATAAGAAGTCTTTTTGTTTTTAACTTTTTTGGGGGTTGGAAGAAGTAAATAATATGGGATATGAATGAGCTTTTTTTAATTGTGTCAAGAATAGAAGTGATTCGATTTTTAATGATGACGAGTTAAAATGATCCGATTTTCAATGATGATGAATTAAAGAGTATTGTTCATCCATTAAGATAGTGTATATTTGAACTAGGTTAACAATGCAGAATTAAAATTGTTACTTTCTAATGCATTAGAATATTACTTTTTTCTTTCATAAATAGGGAGTATATTATTATTTAAAAAATAATAATTAATAGAATTTTATTCATCAAAAAATATCATCTTAAAGGTGAGGATTGAGAAATAGAATCTCGTGGCCCCCACAATGATGATTCTTATGAGATCTGGAGGCCTCTACAATGACTTTTTTTTTTGGTGAATATGGTGTACATCATTATTTTTTAAATAATATAATAGAACTTTATTCATGAAAAGAATACCTTAAACACGAGGATTAAGAAATAAGAAGTTTTTTTGTTTTTAACTTTTTTTTGGGTTGGAAGAAGTAAATAATATGGGATATGAATGATTAGATTTTTTTGATTGTGTCAAGAATAGAAGTGATTCAATTTTTAATGATGATGAGTTAAAATGATCCCATTTTCAATGATGATGAGTTAAAGAGTATTGTTCATCCATTAAGATAGTGTATATTTGAACTAGATTCTCTTGTTCATGTTAACAATGCATAATTAAAATTGTTACTTTCTAATGCATAAGAATATTACTTTTTCCTTTCATAAATAGGGTGTATATTATTATTTTTTTAAAATAATATAATATAATTTTATTCATCAAAAAATATCATCTTAAAGGTGAGGATTAAGAAATAGAATCTTATGGCCCCCATAATGATGATTCTTATGAGATCTAAAGGCCTTTAGAATGACATTTTTTTTTGGTAAATATGGTGTACACTTATTTTTTAAATAATGTAATAGAACTTTATTCATGAAAAAATATCATCTTAAATATGAGGATTAAGAAATAAGAAGTTTTTTTGTTTTTAACTTAAGTTGGAAGAAGTATATAATATGGGATATGAATGATTAGATTTTTTTCATTGTGTCAAGAATAGAAGTGATTTGATTTTAAATGATGATGAGTTAAAATGATCCAATTTTCAATTATGATGAGTTAAAGAGTATTGTTCATCCATTAAGATAGTGTATATTTGAACTAGATTCTCTTGTTCATGTTAACAATGCACAATTAAAATTGTTACTTTATAATACATTAGAATATCGTTGTTATTTTTTTTTTTGTTGGAGGGTTTTATATCAAACCCATAGAATCGTTTAGCTACCTGATACGGGAGCATGATCCTTAGGCTGAAACCTCTTTGGCTAAGAGTTAAGGACTAAGGGGTATCATTATGTCAAAGTCGCATGGGGCATGATCTTGACCTCATCCCTTATGGTGTCGAGATCTTGCACTCAGCAAGACTTGATCCTTGGTGGGTTCACTTTCTATGCCTTCCCACCATTTTAAGTTTTTTTAAAAAATAAATTTTAAAAGTATAGTGGTGAGAAAGAGAATAAACTTAGTATTCATCATGTGGCTAATCTTATATTTAAGGCTTAAAATTTTAGAAAGTTTATTAAATGGACGAGCCCTTAGAGAAAGTGCTTTAAAGTTTTCTTAATGCTAATATGCTTATACTTCCTCCTATTTGTGCATTGGATATTTTTAGAGGAGTGCTTAAGGGTAATGATGAGCATGCATTTGTCATTATCATTATTAGAGTTAATAGGCATACTACTAGCCGTCAAGCATGGGACTCGACCAGAAGGTGCAAGATTTAATTGTTAATAACATGATACATGAAGAAGGTATTAATAAATGAAGCAACCATTTAGTGGCTTTCCCTAATCAAAATTTGAAAATATACACAAATCCATTTCCCTTCCATGACCAAGCTAATAATGTACATGCACATGAGTATAGTCATGAGGGATATGAGCACATGGATAATAACATGGTACATGCACGTAGTGATGTGATTTATGAGCTTGATGATGAGATTCATGAGGATAACAATGAACAATAGGAAGTTTTTGTTAGTATGATACATACTAGAGGTGCTTCTCCTCCTCTACCTTTGATTAGATTTTCAAATGATGATATTGCACAAAATAATTATGGATAATTATATGCTTGAGGTTATGTGGATATGGCTCACCATGTAAAGATATCCTTATAGATCCAACTTGTCAATTTAATCTTTGCATAGAGGAATTCTTGTATTATCATCATAATCAACAACAAGCAAATGCACATTTAGGGGTGATGACAAGGAGTGTATTGGTTGGAGTCATGAGTTGCATTATTTTACCTTTAGAGGTTGCTCCAAGAGAAGTACATGCTTTATGTCATGTCAATCCTTTTTCAGATAGATTTCACATTATACTTGGTAGATCATGGATAAAGCAATGTAAAGCAGTACCTTCTATGTTGCATCAATGAATCAAATATGTTCATGAAGTTAAAGTGGTTAAAATTAATAGAGATCCATACAAGCCTTTATGTGAATAAAGTTCACTTTAAATACTATTGTCAAGACACCATGTCTCCTTATAAAAGAAAAGATAGATTGTGCGAATGAGAATGTGAGGCCAACACTTTTTCATTTCCGTACATGTGACTATTTAGCTTACTGTTGTTGGTATTTTTATATTTATGGGACTGTTGTTCTCAGATTTTCAAACTATTAAACCTTATTATGTTAAAGGAAAACTAACTGAGTGATGTTAGTTAGATGTTTGCTTTAAGAGAAAACAAATTGAGTGATGTTATATAGATGTTTATTCTATTAGGAAAACTAATTGGGTGATGTCTGATTAATGTTTACATTACAGGAAAACTAATTGGGTGAGGTTAGATAGAAAATTGTCATGTGATTTTATTATGTTTATAAGAACTGTGGTATGCTTTAGAAATGCCTGTATTAAATTTGCTTCGGCTATGATATGTATATGTGGAATTAACTTTGAGATTGAGTGTGCAGGTATTTCTAACAAAACCACAGATACAGGAGATTATTCCACACCTTATGAAGTAATCCCTTGTGAAGCCGATCTAGTTTCACGAGGAACCAAGATCAACTCTATGTTTGATGCAATGTTGTAATGTTGTAATATTATCTTGCATGAGGCTGAATGGGTTATATCTACCCTTTTGTAAAATTGAATTATGATTTGTGTTGTAAGAATTGTATTTAAATTTTATTTTTTAATTTAAATTTTTAAAACCCTTTTCTTGTGTCTTAACTTGACCCTGGGTGTCCTAACTAAGTTTAAATTGACCCTGGGTTATACCCCATGGGTCTAGGGTCCCTTTTGACTAAGGTAACCCTTGGTTAACCTCTGTATGGTTACCTTAACTTCATAGTGAAGTTAAGTGATGAATTTGAAGGCATGGGAAGGATAGGATGAGCGGGATCAACACTCAAGCCCATCATTTCTCCATTTCCAAGGCTTGAAATGACTCCATGGTCCACAAATAATGGAGGGGCTTATCTTCTTGTTCCCTCACTTTTGGTGAGAGTCCCCATGAAGTGGTGTGGTCCTTCATGGGTGGGGATATTTTTTAATTCCACTTGAGATAGTGGGGATATTTTTTTTAATTCCACTTGGGATAGTGGAAAAAGGAGTGGGGTTATTTAAATATTACGATCTTAAAAAAATTCATAAATATTACAATCTTTAATTCATTTTTGTCCTCACATGTGAATTTAAAATTCACAAATAATGTGAGCCCTTGATGTCATAATCCACTCTTCCCAAAAAAATAAATTTTTAATTCATCCACTATGAATTTAAAATTCACAAATAATGTGAGCCCTTGATGTCATAATCTACTCTTCCCAAAAAAATAAATTTTTAATTCATCCACTATGAATTTAAAATTCACAAATAATGTGAGCCCTTGATGTCATAATCCACTCTTCCCAAAAAAATAAATTTTTAATTCATCCACTATGAATTTAAAATTCACAAATAATGTGAGCCCTTGATCTCAACTCTTGATCCTCACCTTCTATTCCCTTATCAGAAAATCTATAAATAAGACCCTTCTCTAAGCAATTAGAGAAGACTAAATTTTTGCAAGGGAACTTGATTCTTGCAGAGGAACTTCATTCTTGCAAGGGGACTTCATTCTTGCATTCTTATCATGCCTAATTTCCTCTAGGAAATCTTCTTCTGGCATCCTCATAATGCCCAATTCCTTCTCTATTCTTCTCTTCATAGCCTCATAATGCCAAAATTATTCTAGTCATCCTATATCCTCCATTCATTATCCCTTGCTTGTGATCATAAAGAGATTTTTTTTTTTTGAGAAGGAGAGATTGGGAGAAGAGACTAAGTGTGGAGCTCTTCATCAACTTCATCCATTAAAGGGCTTTTTAAGGTTGGATTTTATGGCTTTTCCTTTGTATTTCTATTTGTTGCATGAAGGATGTGCGAAAATTATTTATTTGTTGCATGAAGGATGTGTGAAAATTATTTATTTTGCTTGTGTTGTAAATTTTGTTAGTGTGGGAAAATTTTATTGGGTTGTTGACAGAGCTTCTTCCACTTGGGAGAAATGCTCATCAACTGTGGGGTGTTGACAGAGCGTCTTCCACTTGGGAGAAATGCTCATCAAGTGTGGGGTAACGGAGGAGTGATTCTCCTCGAGTGCATGCCTTGTTTCTTTTGAGATGTTGAAAGCCTTGAGGGCATTTGTGTGAATTTGAGAAAATTGGTTATATGGCTTGAGAGCCAAATATGATATTCTTTGAAATCCGATGATCTTGTTTGGCTTGAGACCATGAAAAAAACTGTGTTGAATTATTGTGAAGGGTGGTACTCTAGAGTTGAGTGTGTCTACTCTCTTACCCCTCTGTAAACTCACCTTTGTTGAGTTTTTGTGTTGTGTAAATATCCATGGGTGTATGTGTGTTCCGGTGTGTTATTTTTTTACCTGTTGTGAAGTGGATTTGGATTCCCTAGGTGTGTGGATGATCTCCCTAGCTCTGGGGTGACCCTCTTGTGGGTCTACGGTAGGGAGGAGAGCAGCTTGTGTGGTGTTTCTTTCCTTGTGTGATATGTAGGTTTTCTGGGAGCTTGTTGTGAAGCTTGGAGAAGATTATTGGATCTTAGAAAATATTTTATTTTTCTTAAGTCTTATGGAGAACCTGATCTTTTAATAGCTCCTTCCTTGTCGATTTTCTAAAAGGAGAAAATTATCTCTCTATTGTTGTATAAATTGTTATTTTTGGAGTTGTGAGGAAATCCTCTATGATTGGATTGTTATTTGTATTCTACTCTTCATTAAGTTTTACCGTTTTAAAATGAAGAAAGGAAGAGAAAATTTGTTTTTAAAAGGATATTAGACTTGTCTAGTTCCTTCTTCTTCTACTTGCAAAGTTGTGAGTTAGTTGATGTTTTAATTAAGTTTGTAAAAGTATTATTTTTGTGCAAGCTTAGTAGAAATATTAGTCTTAAATTTTGTTATATGTCAAGTTGTAATTTTGCTACCATGAAAGAAATAAAATTTGGGCTGCGGTATTGCTTTTGAAATTACCGCCACCTTGAGGGTCTCTTCCTAGGATGGAGACCATTTTACTATTCACTTTTCACTATTTACTATTCACTTTCCACTAATCACTATTTATTTTTACTATTCACTATTTACTTTTACTATTCACTTTTCACTATTCATTGAAGGCAAACTATATGTAGTTTAAAACATTTGACTTGAAATAGAAATTTTAATCGAGGAAAGTGGGATTTATTTATGCATAATGTATAATACGAATTGAATAAATATTTAAATTCAGAGTTGCAATTTAGAAATACATTATTTATACAATTACAATTTAAAAAGAGCATAGGTAAATATATTTTAATTTTAAGGAAGAGTTTCTTGAAAGTTTTAACAATTATCCTAAATTAAATGACAGGAAAATGAAGAGGAAAGTATGATCCCTTCATTTACAAAGGACACTGAAAATAAATGTAAACAAGCCATCACAGGCATTCCATGAGTGGCCATTTTAAACTCAACTGTAGATTTAGAGAATAAATGTCTAATTAAAAAAAAAGAGAGAGAAAGAGAAATAATAGCTAACCTTGGAAAACAAAGAGGAGAAAATACGCAACATTTCTGAACAGGGCTAAGAGAACTAAGTAAGTTTAACCTACCGTTAATCCTATTTAGGAATAGGTTGATTATTAAAATTAATTCAAACGTTGAAATAAAACCTAGAATGGAACCCTAGGAGGACTGAGTCAAGTGAAGTTAACCAACCCTGTGTAAGTGATCTGGTTTACCAAGAAATTAGGAATAATGTAAAGGATGTAGTGTTATTGCTGTTCGATAAAGAACATGAAGAAAAAAAAAAGGATAACATAAGAAGATCTTGCACAACGGGAAGGGAAATGAGATAGAAATACAATCAAAATTAAATTTCAGAGAAACGGTAAAATGAATGTGATATAAATACAATCAAAATTAAATTCCAAGAAAAGGAAGAGAGGGCAAATGAACGGGCTTGGTTGAAAATGCTAAGTCTGAAGGAGGAGAAATTAATATTAAATTCTAGAAAATAGAAAGAAGAATCAGATGATAGATGATCGTGCTTTGCTGAAAAATGATCTATCACCTAAAACAATTGTTGTTCAAATATAATTCGTGAGATTAACCTAAGTTAGGAACCACGCGTTTCCTTGCGTAGGGTGTGCACACATGTATTTGGTATGCCACCGACAACTGTATTATTTTCGCCTTAAGCGTACGCCGCCGAGCACGCCTATGCATGCGAGGGGATTTCTAGGGAAGAGTGGGAAAATTTTTGGTATTTCGTGTCATGACCTCATGGGCATGTGGACATGACACGTGTGATGCGTGTTGTGACCGCATGGGAAATGTGGGCATGACAGAGAAAAAGAGAACAATTTATAAGACCAACAAATCCTATAGTAGTTATCATTGGGGTTTGGGTGATATTCACCTACAAAGAATCTTTCCAAGAAGAGTTTGTCTATAGAGTACATTACGGTGAAGTGCAATGAGTTTCAAGTTTTACAGTACAAGATTTATGTTGATTAATATGTGATGATGCTATGGTAGTAAGTTGTGGTGCAACATACATGGTTTGTTTACATGTGATGGTGCTATGACATCAATTACAAATCATCTAGAAGAAGAACTCACAACTGCATATGAAATTAGTGCTTGTTAGAAGCATGAACAATGATGTGGTGTTAGAAATGAAGGTGCAAATCACACAATGGAAATATGATTCAAACCTTATTTATACCCTCTAAATAATGTAGAATCAATGGAGATTGCAACAGAAATAAAACCCACTACATAGAAATAACAAGCATTAAGAACATAACACATAACACAATATGTAACATGGAGAAAACCCTTTCGAGTAAAAAGCCCCACCAAGAAAAGAGGCTCCAAGTTGTACTATTTTCAAATATGAGATTACAATACATGTGCTTCCTCTCCTTCAGTCTTCAATCCAGCAGTGCCTGTTACTCTCAACTCTGATAAAAATGTAGTACAAATATCCTTATAAAAAGGGGTTGCCTTCTAGGGCAAGAAAACCCACATAATATCGACCATCAAATTTGTTACCTAATGACGAACGGTCCATATTTACAATGATAAAATATAAATAAAATGTGGTTTCAGGGGTGCTGCCCCTGAACCCCCACCGGGACACGTGGTCCCCAGACCCCCCGCTGGAAGGATGATCCCCTCGAACACCTCACAGGGGGGAAACCCCCATTGTGACCCCCCTATCATGAATGAATTAGTGTCGGGGACTAGATATTAACATACAATAGAAATAAGATCGCTTCTAGTGAAACCTTTCACCCCTTATGGGTGATTTACAAACAATAATAGGAATAAATTACATAGGATTTACAAGGTTGATGGCACCTTAATCCTAACTGTAGACACTAAAAAATTGCCCTAAAATCTTTCTTCTAAATTAAATAAATAATTAAATTTATTTAATTATCCTAATCTTTCCTCCAAATTAAACAAATAATTAAATTTATTTAATTATCGTTATCTTAATCTTTCCTCCAAATTAAATAAATATTTATATTTATTTAATTTTAATTTTCTAACTTTTCATTCTATAATTAAATAAATATTTATTATTTATTTAATTATTCATGCCACAAATTAATTAAAATTCTATTTTAATTAATTAAATAAACTTACCATATCGATATCCCGCTCTTCTCTCTCTTTTTAGCATCTTTATCTTCTATCTCTTGATTTTGGAAACTTTCTCCAATCTTCATAAGTTAACTTCAATTTATCTTCTAATTGCATAAATGGCAACTTTCCCACTTTTCTTCCACCAAAAATCTATATAAGCTCTCTCTCTTTTCACCATTAGGGAGATTGGATTTTGATCACACAACTTTTCATCCTTTCATCATAGCTTTCTTGATGCATTTGTGCTTATAAAAATCTGAGAGCATCAAATGTGTAATCCAAGACCTTGGTGATAGGAAACAATGGAGTTATTTTTCTTTTGAATGCTTATGTTTGGTTTTTTTGTAGTTTAATATTAAATTTCTGCATTTGTATTCATTTAGGAGATACTTCATTGATGTGATGTTGAAAATACTTTGATTCTGGTTTTATAGATTCATTAGCTTTTTCATTTCAGCATCAACAGAATGGTGAACCTGACGTGAAAGTCTCTACATTGTTCATTTGTGAGGTTGCATGTTTTATTGCAGATTTTGGGTTGATTAGGATTTGACTGTGGAGGGTAATATGGAATGTTCATAGTTTATTTTATTACAGGTTTCATTCAAGGATAATGGCGACCCTAGTTGAAAATTTGGCATTTCTCTATTTTGGGTGACTAACAGTTGGTTTTAGTTATAGGGTATTGTTTATAGATTTAAAATGTTTGCAGGAGTTATGATACTATGTTGCAGGTTTAAAAATAGTCGAAATCCTTGTCATTGACCTTATCACCTGATGGTATATGGTCGCCGTTTACAACCCTTTGATGACTTGAGATTACAAACCCTTATCCCTCCATTTCTCCACCGACGAAATCTTACCACCTCCACATTCTTAACCTTCTCAATCACCCTTCTCCTTTCTTGTCGCTTCCTGCTAAGCCACCTCCACATTCTAATAGCTTTGCCTTCGGCTCCCCATTGGAAGCCCTAGCTTTCCCTGTCACAATCCCCAAATCCAACATGCCATTCATCTACCTTAGTCACAGCCCATTCTTCTACTTTCCCACTTGGTCACTGTCCTCAAACAACAGTCACCACTCTTCAAAAGTACTCGTCACCACCTCTGCCAATCAAGTCAATGCCACTAAAGAGCATCCTTCGCTGGTCTGTATAAAACCCTAACTGCACCATTCAATGTTCAGCATTAAAAATCTAGGTTAGCAGTTAAGTTAACATTTAATGTTTATGCATGCATTGTTTAGCATTTAGTTTTTGATTCATATTGTAATGCCCACCCTAGTGTGAGCCTTGTGTGCTTTTGATTCATATGTTATATGTTGTTCTGAGTGTTTATCATTGTATTATGTGATTATTATGCTTTGATGCATTGCACCAAACTTGCCGATGAGGTCTATGGTGCCATCGAGGGGTTCTGAGGGTGTATTCTAGATGACCATTGAGGTGTTTCCAATGGCATTTTGCTTTATTATTTGGCTTTCGAACTATGCATTATGGATTGCATACATTGTGTTCATGTGTGTTAGATTATTGTAGTGCTTCAGCTTCATTATTTTCAATTGTGTAATATGTTGGATGGATGTGATGTCTTCAGTATGATTGTGTTAGTTGATTTATGCATATATGATTTTATGATGTCGATTGATTGTCGATGCATGTTTATGATGCTTATGCAATATTATGCCACGTTAGGTATTATGATGTGCTTCGACTATTTTATGTATGGAGTAGGTATGCCTGATGGTTTACTTGAGTGTGCAAGTAATTACAGGTGTTAACTAATGTGGGAAATGTGGAGAAGGTTGACATGGGACGCTAAGCCATCTCACCCTTATCCTTGTGTTGTGGAAACTCGTGATGTGTGTTTGGTATCATTTGCGTGTGTTTCCTTAGCATTCTTGCACTTTATTTTAAAATGTTTTGAAAAGTGTATTTTCTGTGTTTTCAGATTAAATTAATAATTTTAATTTAGAAATTGCTATTTTTGCTTTAGCGAAAATGTTTGTTGCATCATTATATGCTTGTGGAACAAATTTGAGTAATTTTAGTTTAATTTTGAAATTTGATATTTTTCTGTAAAAAGGTAGAAATTGCATTAAATGAGGTAACTGAATGCCTGGTATGGCTTGTTTGTACTTTTCAGAATGAGATTGAGTTAAATGGCAATAACCTATTTGGAATAGTTGAGTTCATTCGACTAACTATTTCCCTATCTATTTGAGTGAATTATTTAGGTGTTTTAAGTGAAAAAAGGTTTATTAATGTGTTATTTGAAATGCCTATTTGATTTGTAAAAGAGACATTCAATTATTTAATTGTTGAATTAAATGAATTAAATGATTTAGTTGTGCAAAAGCTATAATTTTGAATTGATTGATTAAATCACTTAAAGGATTAATTTATTACCAAAAAAGGAATAGTGTCTTTGGAGGAATAAAAGGAAAAAGACATGTATTTTTTATTATTCTTTTTCTCTCCAAAATTTGCTCTCCTTTGTTTGAAACCCTTTTTCTTGAAAAATGGATATCTGATTGCTTGGAAGGGAGTCTTGCTTGGAATTGCTTGGAGTTTAGATTGGATTCAAGAGCTTGGTGTTTGCTTATTGTGTGTGGATTGAATATGACATTCAACCTCATTCTTTTCCTTAGATTTTGCTTGTATTGGAAGGTAAGTTCTTCCAATCTTCTCATTTAAATTGTTTTATTTTGTTTCTTTCATGCCACACCATCTAGAATGGTTGAAGATGGCTTTGCTTAGTTGTAGGAAGCTTAGAAAATTTATTTCAGCTGTGTATGCTTTTATTTTTATGTATTTTCATTTTTGGAAACATGAAAATATAGACAAAACCCTAGCAAATTTTATGTGGAAATCCCCAACTCATTTTTATTACATATATTGGTTGTTGGGCATGTATCTATAATGGGTAGTTGTCAGATCATCTATAGCTATTGAAAAACAAAAGTTAGAAAATTGGTCAAACTTTGGTCAAGGTGCCAAAGAGAGCTCCAATGGAGTTTTTAGAGCCTTATGGTTATTTTACAATTTTAGAAAATATGAAAACTGAATTCTATGCATTTCTTTTATGATTTGCTTTGAGGGATGAGTTGACTCCTTCATATTATGTGATTCTGCATTTTGTGAGACTATGTTATTTTTTGAGACATTTTGGTGCATTGAAATCCATGCCACTTATTTCTCTATTTTTGAAAACCTGAAAATTGCTTTGTATGCATTTCCTTGATGTTTTAGTTTGTGGGACAAGTTGTCTCCCAATTAGAATGGTATTTTGCATCTTTTGAGAATATGTTGTGTTTTTGTCAAAATTGTGTTTTGTCACCTCAAAATTTGTGCCATGCCCAATTGGTCAAATTGGTGCTATGGGTGTTTAGGAAGAGGTCTAGGGGTAGGAAAGGAGTGGCTTTCATTGTGCACCATGGCCCAAAGAGGTCATTGAATTTTATCGAATGGAAGTTTTAATCAAGAATAACATTTAAACACATTGGGTAATAAAATTTAATAATAAGATCATCTACACCAAACTGCATGTGCTAGTGAAGTGTCCGCCTTGCTTGGGTTTGGGTGTAAAGAGCAATCTTTGGTGTAGTGTCTAGTTGCTATGAGGAGGTTATACCCTCATGTTCTACCGTGAGGTGAGTATTGCCCTCATTTGACACTCCTTGTCCTAACTACCTAGGTCTCTCTTCCTTATTCCACTGTCGGAGTTTGACTCGACGTGTGATGTTTACCATGTGATTGCATGTGTATTGTGATGCTTGATTCATGCTTGTATGTGTCTATGATGGATTAGATGCTCTTAGTAGGTTTTCCATGATCACCTTCTCCGTAGCTCGGGGGTTGCCTAGAGTTGCGTAGACATCTATTGCACTGGACGATAGCAATATGGTTGGGAGGTGAGCAACATTTTCCCATTGGTCCTTCATGATGATATTCAGGTGCTGGATGGATTCCTTGATCTTTTTGCAGGTGGTTTACCTTGTGCTTTATGCCTTGTTGCACCTTAGAGAGCATGTTGGTTTTGGGTGGTTTATGCACTTGTATTTTATCATTATTGATTATTGTAACCTTTGTAATGTAGGTCTTTTGAGACCCTTGTAATAAGATGTAATTAATGCTTTGAGTTGATTTATGATGTTGGCTATGATTCATCTATGTTTAGGATGAAGCCCTTCAAATATTGTAATTATTAGAGATCGTCTTGTATTTTTCCACGCCTTGGTTTGTGAGGACATTGGCATGTTTTGATAGATTTTACATGTTAGAATCTAGCTATGTTAGCACGTTTAGACTTAGTTATTTGATGTTGTATTTGATGTTTATGGATATGTTTGTGTTGGATCGTATTCATCCCACATAGGTGGTGAGGATCCTATCTTTTCTTTTGGCATGTGTCGACGTTGGTGTCGAACATGCATAGCCTTTTGTATCGCTTTTGTCCTTTTTGACATGCGGACATAATTAGTTCAACACATTAATGTTTTTGGTTAAAATGAATCCTCTTTGGTGTTGATTACTATTTTTAGCCTTGCAGATGTTTTGGTGTCATTTCCATGATGTGATATGCACTCTTGGATTATTCCCTCCTTTGCATTGGGATATGTGCCTTTACATGAGTTTGACTAGTGACCATTCTAGTTGGTTGAGGAATTGTACCTCCTAGTTGGACTATCCCGTGGTTGAGCGTTACCCTTGTGTTTGGGATGTCTTGTGTCATCATGGAATAGATTGAGATGGATGTCACCCTCATCCTACTCCATGTGTTCGCGAGGGAGAAAGGTCGTTAACATGTATCTGATCCTCATCATGGAGTGAGCTCCACCTCTCTCTTGGTCATCATGGTGAATTGTCACATGATGGGTGAAGTCTTCCGCTTGTACCACCTTGCATTGTGGAATGGCGTTGTCTTTTTAGGTGTTGTTGTACATGTTGCAACACCTTGTGTGTGCGTGAGTGCAATGTGACATGTAAATGTTGCACTTGCAAACATGAAAAATTTGTTGGTTAAGTGTTTGTTCAGCTAATGTCCTGTGTGAAAGCTTGGGGCATTACACATATAGGATTTAAATAAGATTTAGATAGGATTTAAATTAGATTCATAGATTTATAAGGCTATAATGATTATCACTGCCCTTCACCGATTCATGCTTCCACCCAAACCCTAATGTCACACGATGGGGATTCATTTACCATATTATCCCATCTGATTCACATCAAAATATTTTCTTAGTTTTATTTAGTTTTATTTAGAATTTATATTTTATTAGCTAATTTAGATTGATCTTTTGTTTTGTTAGTTAGATTAATTCGAATGAATTAGTTTTTAATTTTGATGGTTAGGTTTAGATTAAATTTTGTTTGTTAATTTTTGCTAGTTAGATTAATGTTATGTTCCTTTTTAGTTTAGTTTTTTTTTTGCTAAACCATGTTGACTTGGTTTCATGCAGGATCGCATGCCAAAGATCTAAAATTGAAACTTGATGTTCATTTGTCAAAGACTAGAAATTCAAACTAGTAATGATGGTTTGTAGGGTTTTCATTGATTAGATATCTTTTTCAAATGTTTGTTTGCACATAGATTAACTAGGGGTCAATTAATCACTGTTTGTTGTGCTTGAAAGGTGGTAGGTGTATGCTCTCACCTTGTGAATACTCAGTGATCAGAAGCCAGACCCATCTCTTTTATGTTTTTAATCCCTTAGAAGGCCTGCCTCCGAATTTGTGAGAGGGAACGACCCATGTAGTACTTTCATTTCAGTCCGCTATATAAATAATTGTGGTTGTGACGAAAGTCATCAATCACCTGGTGTAGATGTTCTATATTGACGGAAGTCTCCCTCAGTATCCATAAGATGCATAAAAACCCTTTTTGAGGGTTGGGAGGCCTCTTAAATGAGTGAACTGCCACATGTATAGACACCAGATTATCCCAAAACACTGACTAAAAACCACTTGTTGTAGAGGCCAAAAACCTTTTTTGCTTGCTAGTGCAGGAGGCCAGACCTCTGAAGGCACTCTACATGTACTATTCATGGTAGAGATAGAAAATCCCTTTGTTCATAAGATCTATGGATCTTTGGGGTAAGAGATTTGGTGTGCTCATGCCGTGGCTAGGGACCTAGTGTCACCAATATCTCTAGTTGTCTAACTTGTTTCAATATATGGAGTAATCCAAGTAGGGACTCAACAAGTAGTATCCTCTTTCCAGCCTAGGTTGTGCATGCTTACAAGTGTTTTCAAATTTGTCGAGACCAGTGAAAACTTTTGGGGCTAATTTAGGCCCCCATTTAGACTTTTACTTTGATTTTGTATTAGAGTCATCCAAAACTTTTTGTCTGTCGTGTTTTATGTGTGTTAAAAAAAAAACATTTTCCATCTCAATCAAACATCACACTTGGAATCTATAACATTTCAACCTTGCAAATCTCAAAGCTAGCTCAAAAAGTTAAACAACACAGACGCTTGCATGGTCTCTTACAAAACCAAAATCCCTAAGCGAAGATCCACTTTCCACTTTTTCAAACATAGACATCATAGTTCAAGGTCTATCAAAAACGCATCTTGAAGAACTACCACAACCGAGACATATTGTTGAGAAATTTTTATCAACGCCCTTTGAGGAATGAAATAGACTTACATGTCCAAAACAAGCCTAGCATTTAAATCTCTTGGGGTATTGTTCTTCAGTTCCGATCCTTCAGTCCTTGCATATCTAGATCATTCCACCTAGTCCTTGCATATTCTGATCATTCTATTTTGTCATGTCCTCACTCCTTGGATATCCATCGTTAGTCAAACAAAACTCTTAACTTGCACTTAGGTTACTCTCCTTAGGTCTTGAATCCAACATTGGCTATTAATCACCCATATCACTTGAGGTTCATCATCCTTGAGTTAGGGAATATATCATCATCCTTGAGTAGGGAAACCTTCTTGGAGTTCATCATCTCCTATTTTAGCATACCCTCTCTTGATCACTTGTCCTTGTGTCTATCCATCATAACACTGGTAAAGCCTTACTGTATATGCCTAAAAATGACACGACTCGGTCTAAATAAATATTCTTAATATTTATTCCCTTCTAATTCTTCTATCAATAAATAAATAAACAAATTTATTTATTCGATTCATATTCCTCTAAATTAATTAAATATCAAAATATTTAATTACCTCTTCCAAACAATTAAATAATTCTTAATTATTTAATTAAATCAAATCATTCTTCCAAATTTGAATAAATCAATCAAATTTATTTAAATCCTCTCAATCTCCAAAAATAAAATATAATCAAATATTTTATTTATTCTTCCAAAATCATTCTAAATTAAATAATACCAATTATTTAATTATTTCTTCCAATTATATCCTCTCTAAATTTAAATAAATCAATTATTTATTTAAGTTGTCTATTTCTTCTAAATTGAGTTATCTCTAAATATAATTCAATCTTTGTGCACATGCAATTGAATATTCTAAATATTTAATTGAGCTAAAATATCTTCTTATCCTCATGCAATTTCTATTCTCTTAACTGATTGATCTATTCTTTTAATTGATTAATCTCTTCAGTTAGCTCATTCTTCTATTTTATTAATTCCTCTCATGCAAAATATAGCAAGGCACTTGTCTTCTTTCTATTCGTGCACGTTCCTCAACCTTTCTATACCATTGATCTTCTCATTCTTTCTATACTGTTGATCTTCATTCTCTCAAGTCTATAAATTGAACCTTATTCTTCCATTTCATTCATCCAAGCTTAAGTATCGTTACTCTGTAGGAATTACAACGCGCCTTTGGAAACAATTCTTTCATTTCTTGTGATCACACTCGTTACCATACTACTATCATTGTTGTAAAGCTCATCTTCATTGCAATCAACTATCATAGCCATTCTCCATTGACAATCTTAGAATTATAGCAAGGAAGTGCACTCTCTGAGGGCCTTATTCATACATGCAAGATCGATTGAGATAGGCAACCAACGGAAGCTATGAGGCTTTGAGGTTTGCAAAGGTTTTTGAAGTTCTTTGGTTTGATTGATCTCTTTGTTTCTATATTTCGTTGAGTTTTGGGTATTTTGATATTGATTATTCATGTTTACTCCAATTTTCCCTTAACATTTTTGGTGCCCACTGTGGGGTCTAGCCCCAAATTTAACCCAAAAATTGAGTTTTTGTGTTTTAAAGAGCCGTACACAGGAGGAAATAGCACATCTAACACATCCTAACACGCATCTGATATCTGTTATGACGCGCATCTGATATCTATTATGGCACATGCGTTCCTTCGGCACATACAGTCTCTGATCTGACTCATATACTATCTCTTCCGGCGCATACATCCTTTTGGCACATACAGACTCTGTTACGGCGCATTTACCCTCTGATACAATACATCTATCAATTTAGCGCATATACACTATTTTCCTGTGCTTTCGACCTCTGTCTTAGTGCATATGTACTATGGTGCTTCTGAGATCTGTTATTGCGCATTTAGTCTCTGAAGCTGAGCATCTGATCTAGGCAGTGATTTTTTAGGGTTTCCTTAAAGTTTTTGCTAACACTGACGTCTTTTTGTAGGAACACTCTTGATCTGTTTTGTAGGCTAGGTAATGGTTTAGAATCATATAGTTGCACTTGTTAACTCACACTTCAAATTCTAAATGGGAAAGTAAATGGATGCTCATGCAAATCTCACATAGTTTTAACTAGGAAGGTGGTAATTAATCATTGCTATATTGCTATCTTTCAAAGTTAACAACTCATTTCTATCTAGATAAAAATTGAACACATCATTGCCATCTGGGTAAAACTGAACCATTGCTATCTCGATCATCACTTCAAAGTTAACAACTCATGCTATCTGGATAAAATTGAACACATCATTGCTATCTGGGTAAAATTGAACCATTGCTATCTCGATCATCACTTCAAAGTTAACAAATTCATGCTATCTAGGCTAAAATTGAACACATCATTGCTATCTTGGTAAAACTGGACCATTTCTATCTTGTTATCACTTCAAAGTTAACAGGTATCGAGTACCCTTACTAGTGGCTATCGTCTTGTTTCAGCCGTCTTACTTGGAATCATTGATCGAAAGAGTCCCTTGTCCAAATCTTGTCATAAGTATCCTGTTTTCAGTAGTCTCCGTCGGCATCTTACCAAAATCTCTAATTTCATCCCACCTCATCCCACATCACCTTGCATGGTTCTTACTAGATCTCAATACAAAAAGCAACTTGAAATGGTAGGATCATCCAACCATATTGTCACCCCTCATGATAGTGATGAGGAAATCTCTCATGAAGAGTATCAAGGAACCATCCAAGATCAAAAATTCCAATGCTTGCTAGAGAAAGTGCTCCATGAGGACCCTCGCAAGTATTTTTATCATCTTGCAAATCTTGGAATTAAACTCCTCACCAATTTCGATCTAAGCAAAATCCAAGAAACCGTAGAAGATAATCATGAAAAAGGAAAGAAAGCCATAGACCCAAGCAGTCCTATGGAAGAAACGAGGAAACAAATCGATGGTCTAACACAACAAATGACGGATCTCAAGATAGGTACAAACACTAAAACCTACTCCTTGGAAGATATTGCACCATACCCCTTTGATAAAAGTTTGAACATGACACAATTTCCCTTTCGATTCGAAGTTCCTAAGTTTGACAAATACAAAGGGAAAGGGGACCCTAGAGATTGCATTAGGGAATTCAATGCCACATGCATGGAAGTAGCTCACAATGAGACTTACTTAATGATACTATTCCCTAGATCTCTAGGTAGTCAAGCCATGGAGTGGTTCTCACGGATCCCACCGGGCATCAAAACTTTTGATGAGTTAGTCAATAAATTCATCACACACTTCTCGTACAATATTGAACACAAAGTCTCTATGCTTGACCTATGCACACCAAGCAAAAGAGTGGTGAATCATTTGCCTCCTTCCCACAAAAGTGGAGACAACTAGCAAGCAAATGCTCATATGATGTACCAGAGAAGGAATTAATGGAGATGTTTGTCCATAACCTCAACTCCGATCTTAGCTATCAAATACAAATTCAATGCCCTACCTCATTTTCAAAGATCATTGAAATGGGATTGTTCATTGAAAAGGCTATGATCGCCAAGGGACAAATCAAGTTATACAAGGACACACCTACCTCCAACTACACAACTGACAAATCAAAGTTTTGGACTAAGAATAAAAATGTCATCAACAATGGAGTAGTTGATGCCAAGGTGGTAGCTCCCAACCAACAGCCAATACTCACCCTCAAAGGAGAGACAAGCAATGCTACTCCCAACAAAACATTCTCTCAGGAGCTAATACCATGGTTCAACTCAAATCCAAGGCGAAAGTTCACACTGCTAGGTGAATCCCAAGAATCTACATTAAGAAAGCTATTGGCCAACAATGAAATCTCTCTACTGCCAACAAGTGATTACGAACCTCAAATCAAACCTCACTATTGGAAAGACACCGACTATTGTGAGTATCATAGAGGAAGAGGACATACAACCAACAATTGTATCTGTCTTAAACATGTTATCCAAGATGTGCTTGATCAAAATCAAGGAGGAACTCAACAACATACTTCTAATGAGACACATGTGGCTAACAAAGATCCACTTCTCAATCATGACAGGCCATATAACAATAATAACAATAGTGGTACCAACAACAACGGCAACAACAACAACAACCGCAATAGGCAAAATTAGAATAGTGGGAATAGTAATGCCAACTATGCAAGTGTGCCATTTGACTATACCATCAATTGCATATCAGAGCATGTCCCACAAATCAATGTGGTTACGCCCAACCAACAATTAGAGCCCAACAGAACTGATTGTAATATCATTACCCTCAGTGGTAAGGTCACATTAAATACCATTCCTCCAAGGTCGTCACCTTCTAAATCCAACTTCCATCAGTATAGTGTCATAGACCAACTATGGAAGACTCTGGCCCACATTTCTATTTTAGAGTTGTTGCGTCTATCTCCTTCCCACAAGGAGATTCTTGATAAAGCCTTAGTGGAAACCACAATCCCCACTAACTTGGCCCAGGAGAAGTTTCAGGCCATGGTAGGTAATCTGACCTTCTCAAGTACCATATCATTTACCGAACAAGAAGACCTCTAAGTGTCTCAACCTCATAACACCCCTTTGCACATTGTCGCCTTCATCCATAAGCACTGCATCAAGAGAGTTCTCATTGATGGGGGAGCTAGGTTAAATATTTGCACATTGAAGCTAGTCCTTACATTGGGGTTCTCTGAAAATGCAGTTGATCCAAGGAAGAAGATTACTATCAAAGCCTATGATGAAGAGGAGAGTACTACCAAAGGAACAGTGGTATTACCCATACAAGTGGGACCAGTGATAAAAGACGTTGTGTGCCAAGTCCTAGATAGGGAGCTCGCCTATAATATTCTCCTAGGTAGACCATGGATTCATGCCATGAAAGCTATGCCTTCTACCTATCACCAATGCATAAAATTCCCTCATAACGACAAGCAAGTCACCATCCAAGGCGACCCTGACCCCTTTCAGCATTGCAACCCTATCCTTTCAAAACCCAATTACGTCATACCAAACAATAGAGCATCTACATCCCCTACCCCACAACATGATTCTACCTCTGAAGCTTCCTCATCCAAGCCCAAAGAGCAGAAAATTACCATCAAAGAAACGGGAGTAGGAGAATACTCCATTGAGCACAACCTCAATCTAGCCAAGATGCCTTTATCTCCTAGATCCTTTGGGTGACCCAAGCATTTTCCAAAGACATCTGCTCCTCCTACACCTCCCACAACTCCCTTTGTAAAATGGGGGACCTTATCAGATGAAATAGAGGAAAGAGATATCCTACAATGGATTTACATTGAAGAAGAAGAGAACATACAACAAGAACCACCTAAGCTTCCAACAGAAATCTATGGGCGAGGGGAATCTATCCTACATAGAATGGGTTGCGAAGGACAAGGCCCCATCGGCCTAAGAAAAGAAGGAATCATAGAACCCATTTAACCTTCTTCATCCTCATTGGCTAGAACTACAAAAGGTCTAGGATATAAGGACAAGGGCAAAGCTAAAGAAAACGCTTGTCTTGTGGAAATGATCCATACCCTTCAAGAGGACAATGACATAGATTCCAATGAATATGAGTGGGATGAGCTGACAGAGCATTCCTATGATGACAAAGAGGCCGGTGCCATTCAAGCTTATAGCCCCTACCGTGAGGGACAAATGCTACCGCATAGACCGTTAGAGTGTGATTTGCCTATCCCTGAGAATACGACTTTTGAGGAAGGTTCGAGTTCTATCACAATAAACAATTTGGAGGAAAGTACCATCCCGAACACTCTCCCTACCAATACTCCTAGTATATCCATTCAAACTATCAATGAATTAGATCTATCCTCTGACTCCCTCCCCCTTGTGCATCCTGAGCTTATTAACTGGGATCTACGAGGAACCCCACAACTAGATATGTTCCAAAACGATGATGCCTATATTGACTATATGGAACTTAGGGACCACCTACCTAAAGGAGATCATAAAGCTAGGTTCGCCATTGAACTTAATGCCATGGCTTATTTCGGAGAGGGTGCCAAGCCTTCCAGTCGCAAAAATATCAAAATAAAAACTGGATTTGATGGTGAAAACCACTCTGTGACAGTGTCAGATCCAAAAATAGTAAAAAGAAAGGATGCAACCGATGGTGAAAACCCAACTGTGGCACCTAACAATGGAAGGCTTGACACTCTCCCTGATGACATACACCAGGAGAAGTCTTAGATTGTAGTGGAACCTATAGAACCTATTAACATTGGAACAAAGGAATAGCCTAAGATCATTCACTTTGCTAAGTCTCTAACCCCACTAGAAAAGACTAATTTTGTACCATTCTTCAAGAGAAAACAAGTTAATTTTTCTTGGTCATACGCAGATATGTCGGGGCTAGATCCAGACTTGATTCTACATCATCTTCCATTAGATCCAAGAGTGAAACTATTGAAACAAAAGCTTAGAAAGATGCATCAACACATAGCACTGCTTGTAAAAGAAGAACTCAAGAAACTACTAGATGTAGGGTTCATCAGAGCTATAGACTATCCGGAATGGGTCTCCAACATAGTACTAGTGTCCAAACCTGATGGTTGAGTCAGACTATGCAATGATTTCAAAGATCAAAACAAAGCTTGCCGCAAGGATGATTTTCTGTTGCCAAATATAGATATCATAGTTGACTTGACAGCATGACATACCATGTTATCTCTCATGGATGGCTTCTCGGGATATAATCAAATCATGATATCACCAAAAGACTAGCATAAGACAACTTTTACTCGTCCATGGGGCACTTTCTGCTGGAATGTCATGCCATTTGGGCTAAAGAACATAGGAGCCACATATCAACGTGCTATGACCACTATATTTCATGATATGATGCACGTCACCATGGAAGATTATGTAGATGATATCCTCGCAAAATCACTCACAAGAGAATCACACCTGGATGTGTTAGAGAAAGTCTTCTAGAGACTAGAACAATTCAAAGTTAGGTTGAACCTAAAGAAATGTGTGTTTGGAGTCACCTCAGGCAAGCTCCTAGGTTTTATTGTATCGGCAAATGGAATAGAGGTGGACCCCACCAAAGTTAAGGATATTATGGACATGCCACCACTCGAGACTCTTACTCAACTAAGATCTCTATAGGGCAAACTACAATAAATCTGTAGATTCATATCACAACTGGCAGACAAGTGTCAACCCTTTAGTCATCTCCTACATAAGAACATTCCATTCAGATGGGATGAGAAATGTGAAGAGGCATTCAACAAACTGAAGGAGTATCTTATGAATCCACCTATTCTCATGCCTCCTATCCAAGGGAAACCATTGTTACTATACATATCTGCTACACCAATAGCTCTTGGGGCCCTTCTAGCACAACAAGATTATGAAAATAAAGAAAGAGTCGTCTACTACATCAGCCACACATTGGTGGGCTATGAATTGCAATACTCTCTAATAGAAAGATCATGTCTTGCAATAGTTTTTGCTTCCCAAAAGATATGACATTATATGCTAGCACATCCAGTCAAACTTATTGCAAAAATAGATCCACTAAAGTACTTACTAAGCAAAGCAGCTCTAACAAGTTGCCTAGCCAAATGGGTAATGCACCTAAGTGAATACGACATTGAGTATGTAGATAGAAAAGCTATCAAGGGACAAGTCATTACTGATCAGTTAGTGGATGCACTACTACAAGACACCACACCAATGCAATTTGAGTTTCCAGATGAATCCTTATTCAATATATCAACACATTCTTGGAAACTTTACTTTGATGTGTCCTACACAAACCATAGATCGGGGGCATGAATCTTGTTTGTAACTCCTCATGGTGACACCATACCGAAGTCTTACCATCTATTATTTCCATACACCAATAACATAGCAGAATATGAAGCCTTAGTCATTGGTCTCAAAATGGCAACATAGTGGAAAATCAAAGAGCTACATGTCTATGGTGATTCTCAACTAGTAATCAATCAGGTCAATGACAATTACCAAACCAAAGATGAGAAGCTTGTCCCATACAAGCGGATGGTCGAGGACTTTAAGGAATACTTTGTGATCATCTCTTTTGAGCAGATACCTCACATCAAAAACAAAGCAACAGATGCCATGGCAACCATTGCCTCTCTTCTTGAAATCCCAGAGAATGAGTCATGGTACGAGTTCGTAGTGTAATCAATTCAGCAACTAGCTTATGATCTTCTTGAAACTCATTCCATATGCCTATTAGTTGGATCTGATTCACCTTGGTATGGTAAGGTTTACACTTACCTTAAGGACAACACCCTCCCACCTAACTTATCTTCAAACCAACGACGAACCTTTATACGCCAAACCTCTCGTTATACCATTATTACCGACACCCTATACCAATGTGGTCTAGATGCTACTTTACTCCATTGTTTAGAACGAGAAGAATCCCAAACCACCTTACAAGATGTACACGAAGGGATCTGAGGAACACACTCTAGCAGTCCTTCCTTAGCTAAGAAACTCATGCATTTGGGTTATTTTTGGCTGAACATGGAAACAGATTCATATCAGTTTGTGAAGAAGTACAAGCAGTGCCAAATACACAGGAACCTGATACACGCACCAGCTCAAGAGTTGAGACCTTTAACGACACTTTAGCCCTTTTGCCAATGGGGACTCGACCTTGTGGGTAAAATCCATCCGCCCTCATCCAACGGCCACAAATTCATAATAACCACCACTGAGTACTTTACCAAGTGGATTGAAGTCGTTCCCCTCACCACCGTCATAGGTAAACAAATCTCCTCATCATCCTGAATTACCTCATCTGCAGATACAAAATCCCCTCATCCATTATCACTGATAATGGAAGACCCTTCAAAAACTAGGATGTCCAAGAACTCTATTACCGATTCAAAATCTAACACCATTTCTCCACACCCTATTACCCCCAAGGCAATGGCCAAGCAGAAGCATCCAACAAGACCATCTTGAAACTCCTGAAGAAGATAGTCAACGATGCTGGCCGTGATTGGCACATCTAACTCAATCCCGCTCTATGGGCCTACAAAACTAGTATACACACTCCCATAGGTGCTACCCCTTACGCCCTTGTCTATGGATCAGAAGCTATCCTCCCCATCAAGGTCGAGTTACCATCCCTCAGGGTGTTGTTAAAAGGTCTCATAACAGATGAAGAGTACAGAATTTCTAGAATGTAAGAACTAGAGTTGCTAGAGGAAAGGAGACAGAAAGCCTTTGATCATCTCAAAGCATATCAACAAATGATGTCACAAATCTACAACCACAGAGTTCACCCAAGAGTATTTGAAGTTGGAGATCTAGTACTTAAGGAGAACCCCCACAATCAATAGGATTGGGAATAGAAAGGCAAGTTCGAACCCAACTGGCTTGGGCCTTATGTGATCATAGATGCTTATGGATCAAGAGCATATTAGTTAGCAACATTAGAGGGTGAGTTGTTTGATGACCCAATCAACAACATGCATCTTCACCGGTTCTATACCTAGGAGAATCCCAATGTAAGGGGGGCATCAAAATACAAAAAAATAAAAAAATCAGAAAAATACAAAAAAAATTAAAAAATTAGAAAAATACAAAAAGAAAATCGTCCTTTGGTGAAAACCTGCCAAATAAGTGCCTTGGATAGTTATCATGATGAAAACCTAGCAAATAGGCATTATGCATACTTTCTAGCTTTCGTGCAAATAAAAGCAAGTAGTGAAAACCTGGTAAACATGCATTACTTGTGATAAACCGCTTCCTCCATCTTTGGGAAACCAATCACCTTGTGTCCATTCTTCCTTCACTTGTGTCCCATTCGACCCATATCTATTCCATAATAAAAACCTAATGATAACCTATCATGGCTTGATACTCTATCTCTTTGTTGCCTTGTCAACCAAGGTTTTAATCCCATATCCTATAGATAGTGTCAGCCTAGCATAGTGTCTGTCCTCAGTATCCACATGGTCCAAGTCCATGAACTACGTTGCCTCTGTGTTGTCATGTAGGCAAGGCCATTTTCAATATACCCCCAAGGCTCCACTATCCCATCCATCATATGTCTAGTCCTTCTATCTATCTGAGTCCACGCCACATTCTCTCTCCTAGGTCTTAGGTCCATTAGGGTTTACCCCAAACTACATTGCCTCTGCGTCATCACGTAGGCAAGGCCATTTAGCAATAAGCCCTCAAGGCACTAGGTCAGTCCCTTAGGGTCTGTCCCACCAATAAATATTATGGAATCTTCTCACCAGGCAAGTAGGCACAAACAAAACCCGCTCTTTTCAAGCAAAAATCCTGATGCAATACATAAACGTAGGCAAGGCCATTTAGTAATGAGCCCTCAAGGCACTAGGTCAGTCCCTTAGGGTCCGTCCCACCAATAAAGATTGTGGAATCTTCTCACCAGGCAAGTAGGCACAAACAAAACCTGCTCTTTTCAAGAAAAAATCTTGATGCAATACATAAACCTATCCAAAGCAAAGCAAACAAACACCTAAGGCATTCTACATGATTTTTACCCAAATTATGGAAAGAAACAAACACATCTAAATGCAAAAATGTCTTGTGGATTGGAAACATGGTTAAGTTGTAGCGTCTTGATTTCTGCTATCATGTCTTTCTATTCTACTCGAGGATGCCAAAAGCTAGAGATGCTATGATGGGGACATGATTATTTTCTTTGTTTATTGTGTGTGGATTAAACTTTAGTAATGTGATGCCTTGTCTAACGACATGATCGGCAAAAGATCATCGAGGACATCAAAGGTCTAACATGAATGGGGGCAATCCTTGTTTATTGATACACAATAAATAGTCAGGTCATCTCGGTTCAATTATACCTCGATGCTTGTATTAACTTACTAAATCAAAATCTATGTAATCAATACTCAGGTCATCACAGTTCAATTATACCTAGATGCTTGTATTAACTTACAACATTCAGAAAAAGTACCAAAAAAATTGCCCAATGATGAAATAAGCACTTCAAAATACTTGCACCATCAAGATGTCAAAATCAAAGCATCCATTATACATCCACATATCCGTATCCCATGCAATCAAAGATCCAAACAATACAGAGTAACAATACAAAGTGAAGCTTGTGAATCTTTCTATCGAGTCATTCTTTCAATCAATCTTCTATCTATCATTATGTCATCTCTATGTCGATAGAGTACATTTGGACATCACAAAAACATAGTATATAGTTGCATATTGTGAGGCCTACTTTTTGTTTTCATCTCGTTCCTTTGACTATTTACTTTACTATTGCTAATCCATTTAGACTTGTGGGACTATTGATCCCGAATTCCTGAACTATTAGACTTTATGATGTTAAAGGAAAACTAATTGGGTGATGTTAGATAGATACTTTATATTAAGAGAAAACAAATTGGGTAATGTTAGATAAATTATTATTATTAAGGGAAAACTAATTGGGTGATATTAGATAGAAATTAGTTTATATTATGATGTTAAAGGAAAAATAATTGGGTGATGTTAGATAGAAATTGGTTTATATTATGATGTTAAAGGAAAACTAATTGGGTGATGTTAGATAGATACTTTATATTAAGAGAAAACAAATTGGGTGATGTTAGATAAATGCTTATTATTAAGGGAAAACTAATTGGGTGATGTTGGATAGAAAATTATTTTGAGATTTAATCTTGGGAATGGATGTTTGAAATGTAGAAATTTGAACCTAATTGTAATGTGACTTCCTTTATGATTATGTGAACTCATGATAGTTTATGCGAGTGTATGTTTTAATTTGCTTTGGCTATTATATGTATATGTGGAAATTAACTTTGTAATTGAGTGCGCAAGTATTTCTAACTAGCCACAGATACTGGAGATCATCCCACACATGATGTTGTAATCCCTTGTAAAGTCGATCTAGTTCCAGGAGGAACCAAGATCAACTCTGTGTATGATAAAATATTGTAATGTTAATTTGCATGTGGTTAATTTGGGTTAAGTCTACCCTCTTTTAATTTAAATTATAATTTGTGTTGTAAGAATTGTCTTTGAATTACATTTTTAAATTTTAAATTTTTGGAGACCCTTTTCATGTGTTTTAACTTGACCCTAGGTGCTCTAACTAGGCTAAAATTGACCTTGGGTTATACCCCATGGGTCTAGGGTCCCTTTTGACTTGGGTAACCCTCGGAAAACCTCCATATGGTCACCTTAACTTCACACTGAAGTTAAGTGACGAATTTTGAGGCATGGGAGGGAGAGGATGAGTGGTACCAACACTCAACCCCATCCCTTTTCACTTCCCAAGGTTGGAGATGACTCCAAGACCCACCAACTGTGGAGGACTTGACTTCAAGTCTCTCTCACAATTGGTTAGAGTACCCATGGAGTTGTGTGGTCCTTCATGAGAGGAAAGGAAGGGGACACATGTGTCACCCTTTCCCTCTTTAACTCCCCTTTTCTCTCCCATACTTTGGAGAGAGGACATGTGGTAAGGGGCGAGGGAGACTTGGGGATGGGTGAGTGACATGTGTCAACACCGATCCCTTGGGACATACTTGTAGTGGGGAGGAAGAGTGAGGAGGGGACAAGTGTCACCTCCCCATTCCTCTAAGATCATGGGTTGGGCTTATTTTAAACCCACTTGGGATAAGGTGAGGGGTTGTTGAATTTTTGGAGATTTTTTTTGTTTTGAAATTGATTTTGGGGAGAAAGATAGAGGGAATTTGGTGGCTTAGGTTGGAGGAGATTTTGGAGAAGCTCTACATCAACTTCTTCCATAATAGGTCTTTTAAAGGTTGGTATTCAAGGCTAAGGCCCTCCTTTTGTATTTTAGTTTGCTTGCATGATGCATATGTGTGTGTGGTTTATTTCCTTGAGTGATATTGTTATTGAAGGGAAATTTGGTTGGGTGTTGTAAGAGCCTCTCCCACTTGGGAGAAAATGCTCAACAAGTGTGGGGTAGGGGAGGAGTGATCCTCCTCGGGGTCATTACCTTGTTTTGGGATGTTGAAATCCTTGAGGGCAATTTATGTGATTTTGAGCAATTTGATACATGGCTTGAGAGCCAAAATATGAATACTTTTGGAAATTTTATTAAATGTGTTGGCTTGAGGCCATAAGAGAAATTGTGTTGGCATATTTTGTAGGAGTGGCACTCTTGAGTTGAGAGTGTCCACTCCCCTACCCTTTTGAACTCACCTTGGTTCAGTTCATGTGTTGTGATTATCCATGGGTGTAATATTGTGTTTTGGGATGTTTATGTGCCTTGTTGTGAAGTGGAATTGAGTTTCCTAGGTGTGTGGATGACCTCCCTAGCTTTGGGGTGACCCTCTTGCTGGTCTACAGTAGGGAGGAGAGCAAGATGTGTGGTTTTCTTCCCCCTTTTTGTGATATGCAGGTCAATGGAGCTTAATGTGAAGTTGGAGAAACTCCTTGTGCTTGGAGTTCATATTTTATTTTCCTTTACTCTTAAAGCTCATGAGAGAGAGCTTGGTCTTCTTAGGATATCTTACCATTGTTAGTTGTCAAGGATGAGAACTTGGTTCTCTCTTTTGGTTGTAAAATTATATTCTCGAAAGTTGTGTATTGGACATTTTTTTCATTGTATTGAAAGTTAGAAATTGTTAGTTTACATGTTTATTATTCAAAAAGTTGATTGGAGAAAATTTGATTTATAAGTTATTTCATTGTATGTCATAATGAATTGTCAATTGTTAAGTTGTGATTTTGTTACCATGACAAATAAGAAAGTTATAAATTGTTATTTTGAAAGAGAGAAAATTAGTTGTTGTCAATTTTTAGGAGTATTTAATTAAGTGTTTTTGTTCTTTCTTTGCAAGTGTATTTAATAATAATGCAATGAATTCAATTTGTGGAAAAATATGAACTTTTGCCTCAATGGAAATTTGATAAAAAAATGCATGTATATCTTGGTTTATTTGTCAAAAAAAAAAAAGATAAAAAAATAAAATTGTAAGTGTAATGAAGGAAAGTTAAAGTTAAAAATATATAGTTATATTTAAGTGTGTGTTTTAAATGAATGTGTTTACAAGAATTAAAAATAGAAAATTGATTTTAATATTTTGCTTATTACACTTGAGAAATCATTTTATATATATATATATATACACATTGTAAATTTTATTAAATTATATAAACTGTATTTTGAGTGGGATCATGAAAATGAGCTGTGTGTATATCATACATATATATATTGATTTTAAATAAGTTAAAATAAAATAAAGAACATGAAATAAAAGCCACATAAAATATTGAAGTGACTGTATTTTTGCCACAGTCTGCGAAATGTATCAAGGGATTGCATTTACATATGGGTGGGGGGGGGGGTTCAAACCCCCCCACTGCCATTACTTATGTGCCTTTGGGTGTGAGGAGGGGGATGGAGCCCCCACCCACACCCCATCGAATGGGATGTGGGTGGGGGCTCTGTCCCCCTCCCCACACTGCCCTCCATCCACCGACCCCCACGGGCCTTGTTTCCCCCACGCGGCCTCTACCTTCCCTTCGCCGCTCCCTATGGCTACCACCCCTCTGATCACCGCAGCCTCCACTCCAAACTTTGCCCCTTCCAATAGTTCCGCCACCGGTCTTGAAACCCACCGCCGATCCATCCCCACTCTGCGGCCACCACACTCCTCATAAGTCCACCATCGGCCACCACTCAGTGGCCTTCTCCATTTCACTGCCGTCGTTTCTTCAGCCCTGTCAACAAACAAATAAGAATTTAGGGCTTCCCCAATTTTATCTTTAAACAAAACAAAACAAAATATACATATTTTAGGGTTTCAACCTTATCACATAGGAAAATAAGAAATAATCTTATGTAATATTTATAAAAAGGAAATCCAATTTCTTAACATAATTATATATATATATATATATATATATATATATATATATATATATATATATATATATATGAGTTTATTTATAATCTTTGAAGCCATCATATGCTTTTTCATATGTGGTATTTTAGGCTCAACTTGCAACAATGAAACATAGACAAAATGAGAAAAATAGCAAAATGAGAAAATGAGACAATAACAAAGTGAGAAAATGAGAAAAATGAGAGAAAAAAGAGAAAGAAAGATAAAAGTGAAAACAAAGAGGAGAAAAATAATATTTTATTGTTGGAAGAATTTAGGGCTAAAAGTACTAATTAGGAATTTAAAATTTTCTTAATCATGATTGGGGCAATTTAATTAATGTAATTGAATTAAAACATTGCCTTAAACCCAACTTGGAAACCTAGTAAACTTTGTAATGTAGTTAGCAAATCCTCTTATGAGATCTGATCTACCAAAAAATTAGGAATAATGTAAATGATGTAGAGATAACTCTGATTGATAGAAAATGTGAAGGAGAACAAATGTTCGAACTTCGTTGAGAAATATTTTAAATTTTAGAAAACACGAAGGAGAACAAATGTTCAAACTTTGTTGAGAAATGTTTTAAATTTAGAAAATGTGAAGGAGAACAAATTAATATTAAATTTTAGAAAACATGAAGGAGAACAAATGTTTGAACTTTGTTGAGAAATGTTTTAAATTTAGGACAAAAGATCAGACTTTGCTGAAAAATGTATAATTAACTTAATCAACTGTATTCCAATGTAATTAGGGAGATGTAAGAAATTTATTAAACCAAATCAGGAAACCTCTTAATCAAATTTAGTTTTAGTACAATAAACCCTACTCACGCCTGTGAGGCATTATGCTGCCAGATTTTCCCAGAATTTAGGGTTTAGTTAGGTTAGTAAAGTTTAGCCTTATTAGCGACGTTAACCGCGTCACGATGACCCCCTTGATGGCCTTCTTGAGATTGGTATGCGCACGTGTGCATATTACCCTGCTTTGTAGCTATTTTTTTACACCTTAAGCATATGCCACCAAGCACGCTTACGCGTGCGAGGGATTTTCTAGGGAAGTGTGGAAAATTTTTGATATTTCGTGTCATGACCACATGACAAATGTGGACATGACACGTGTGATGCATGTTGTGACCACATGGGAAATGTGGGCATGACATTTGGTATTAGAGCCCAAGTTTAAACACTAGGCGTATTTGGGCATGTTATTTATTCTGCAACTTTGATTAATTAGTGCTTACCTTATTTTGTAGGATGCCTCCCTGACGTCTTCGACGAGCGCAATTGCGCAACACTCCGTAGAGAGACAGGCACCCGTAGCCATAGAAGATCAGCTAGTACCACATGCACCACCAGTACTTGACATAGGTCCTTAGATTTTATAGACATTGCAGGCCATGTTAGAGAGGCTACTGCTAGCTATACCAGAGCCATGTGATGAGCCTCGCGTTAATTCGCGAGAGGAGCCACGTGAGGAGCAGCATGCTGAGTCACATGCTGAGCCATGTGTAGAGCCCCGCGTCGATCCATGAGAGGTGCCACATATGGAGCCCTTCGTAGAGATACCTGATACTACAGTGGAGGAGGTAGGGTCAGCATACCGAGCACGGAGTAAGAGCCCTCTGAGATATCTGAGATGAGATGAGACCATGAGAGTAGAGTAGATGCATCAGGGACCTTACAAGTATGGTGTGGATGAGCTGGTTATATGAATTAGAGATAGAGGAGACCCCATCAGAGACCTGCTTAGGCTCAATCCACCTACCTTTGCAGGAGCTCTAGAGGGAGCTGAGGCTGAGGCTTGGCTCATCAGTTTGGATAGGTGCATCGCGTTGTGACCTTATGGGAGCAACATGAAATTATGAGTGGCAATACACCTTTTGAGAGATACAGAAGCTACTTGGTGGCACACTAAGGAGCGCAAGCATTGGTTATCCTTAGATACACTCACATGGGACATATTCATAGAGCACTTTAATGCACGTTACTTGTCAGATCACTATAGACAGTGCCGGATAGATGATTTCCATAATTTATAGTAGAGAGGACTCACGGTTGCTCAGTATGAGAGCTGATTTATTTAGCTTTCTCGTTACACAAAGTATCTCCACGACAAGAAACTCCTAGTGCACAAATTCATCAGAAGTCTAAATCATGGGATAGCAGGACTAATGCATATGGCAGACCCCTAGACTATGAGTGAGGCTGTCGAAAAGGCTTACATTGCAGAGGAAATTTAGGGACGAGGGTAGAATTCATGCCCATAGTTTCAGGACCATAATCACCACCAGCAACAAAATTTTTGTATACCACAATCCACACCACAGAGAGGAGGATTCAATTCTTCATCATTACCTCCTAGGCCTTGTTGTGTGGTTACACAACACGCCCCATTTTGACTTGACAAAACAGGGACCCAACCTTTTTGTTTGGGTTTGCTTGTGTTTTCTGCTTGCTGGCGGTCTAGTAAAAGTAAGTCATTGCAGATGATCCTGCATAAAGGGGACTAGGTAAGTCATCATGATGAGGTCAATTTTTTCAAAGTTAATATTTCATGTTAATAACCTAATGGGTAGATAGAGTACAAAATTTCATGCAGGTTTGCCTTTTGGATCACCCTAATATTCCTTAGAGAACAAAAGTTATGGTGAGTCAAAGTCCTGGTCAAACCTGAGATTTTAAGGGGAGGATCATATTTCTTAACATCAGTCATATTACAAAAGATCACCCCGATCTAAAATTATCACCCGATAAAATCATTTGCTCTGAACATTCAGACATCAACTTTATGTGATAGCGATATCTACCTGACAAACAACATCATATATTATGCGAAGGTCATATTCCTGAATATCACCTCGATATTTGAATATCTGCCTCTTGCAAAATATCACCCCAAACCAATGTCCTTCTAACGTCATCCAATCGATAATCGAAGAAATAAACCTGATGATGATGTCACCATTCGTTTTACCTTGAGGAGGTATATTTCCATCTATGATCCTTCCTACATAACATGACAGTGATGCCATAGTGCGACAACGATGAACCAAGTCATTATCCTGATATTTCGATAGGTCACTTTACTCCAAAGGGGTGATATTATAAACATCACCAGACATTCTGAACATCCCTTGATATTTTGAACATCAATCGATATTCTCAATCCGACCTGATGTTTCGACATAGGTCCTTCCACCTAAAATGGATGATCATATTATACCAAGGGGGTCATATTCCCAATATCACTTGATATTCAAAATATCACCCGATCTTCAGAGATCACCCTATGCCTTGCCGCCATAACATTAAATACACGCAGATGTGGTAGGTGGTTCCCGCTGAATACGAACTTGATACATACACCTAGCAAGATCTGGTAGTTTCATACAAGGAAATTAGCTGTTGCATTTAATTTGCCCTAATTTGCCTTAGTGAAGAGGTTAAAAGTGAATATGCAGAACTTTTTTTACACTTACCTTGTGTTAAAACAAATTTTTACAGAGCAGAGCTTGCAAATCCTCATAAGGCTACCTACAAATGCATAGAGCAGATACTAGAATGAGATACAAGAAGCACTGCTGGTAATTGAGTCCCTTTCGCAGATATCAACCTAATTAGGAAGATAAACACATCAGGTAAGTAATTGAAACCCTTTGGTTGTCATATTCTGCATATCTAGGTATCATGGTGTCTTCTGGTTTGAAGTTCTAGATTATGCATATAAGGATAAATGAAATATTGAAAGAGTAATAGTATGCATGATGAATAATGAAGATATAGTGTATATTCATGCTGGAAAGTATCAATTGTAAGACTTAGTTTTGATAATTGTAGGCATCCATGGTAGATAAGTGGTTGGCTAAGTCAGAGGCAGAATTTCTAAAGCCCATGTTTGCTAAACCTGAGGGAATTCAATTCAAATATGGTGCCATCACATACACACACCAAGGGAATACAGATCTGGCCGCCTGGTCAGTAAAAATGAGTGATGAGAAGAATAACAGCACCTTGGTGGATGCAGTCTTTGTATCTGGAATGTGGAGTGCAGCTGGTTTCCCATATTCTATGGAAACTCCTGAGCTAGTCATTGAATGAGTAAGAAATTATAACCCGCAGACAAGGAAGGTAGAGAAGCATGGTAGAGTATATGCTGATCTGTCAATCAAGGGTATTGCAGCTACATTCAGTTTGCCATTGGGCAAGAAGGTGTCCAACATAGATTTGAGGAAATCAGAAGTAGAATATGAAAATAATAAGAAGGCTATTAGGAAGAAAATGTACCAATAGAGGGCAAAGAATAGTCCCTATCTTGCAGTAGCTAAGCTTCTGATTCATTTATAAAAGTTTGATTTTGACGATGAGTACCAATACATGATAGCCCTGCTCAGCAGAATGACAGGCTAGCCTCATGCTGGAAATTTTAAAGATTGGATGTATGCAGTCATCTTGATGTGCCTTTACATAGATAACAAGCCAATGTGGGCTAAGATAATAAGTGATGCTCTAAATGAGCAGCTGATGAATTTAGGAGGTCCAGATTGTTCCTTTTACATGACTTCATACATTGTTTATTCATGTGCCTACAAGGGTACATTTGATGCATTGACTACAGATGGGTGAATTGGTGGCACAACAAATGATGCACATATATGGGATCGCCATCCCCAACTACAAAGAGTAAATTATGTCTAGGATTACAAATTAGTGAATGATGCATTCTCTATGCATCTAGTAAGAACAATGGAGGAGGATAGAAATAAAAGACTGAGCATGGAAGCTCAGGAAGTCATATACAGGCATGGAACCTGGTTTATTCAATTTGCAACATTCTCTTACATAAGAATTAAAGGTTTTGAAGAGGAACACCTCATGCTCCCAAGATACCCCACTGATGCAGTAGTTTTAATGGAGTTCATGAGGCAGGTGGCTACAATACTGGATGCTTACAAAGCAAGTAACAAACTCCCACCAGTATTGTTTCCAGTAACAATGGGTTGGTATATGTGCCTAGACTCTGAGAACATTAAGAAAGCCATAGTTGGTTTAAAGATGATGAATTTCTAGTCATTCCCTATGGTTAGGTCATATGATCCATATGGGAGGATGCAGAAAATCATGGGGAAGCCCATCCATCAGAAAAATCTTGAAGATTTTTGGGCAGATTGTGAGGATGAGGCTGAGGCCAGAAGGAGAAGGTATCAAAGATTGACCCTTAACAAGATTAGGACCTTCAACTGCATTTCAGTCCCTGTACTATTGAAGAAGGATGATGGTAATATAATGGCAGATGAGTATGAAGAGAAAAAGATATATAATGATACAATATCTGCGCCAAACCTTACTATGCCTGAAGATATTTCTTTAGATCCATTCATAGGAAGGATATTGTGGCTGACCTAAGCATGGGTCAATGAACAAATAGATACACTGAAGAATGGAGTAGCCCTTACCATTGATAATAAGAGGAAGAGACAGGAGGTCCCTGAAAATGAATATGATGATTTCCTAGTTGAGAAGAGGAAATCCAAAGGAGAGAAAGCACCACCTCCTGAAAAAAGCAAGAGATCTTCAAGAGGTAAGAAGACTGATCCTAAACCCAAAGGGGTTATAATTGAAAGAATAGAGATGTCAGCTGAAGATGAATCAGGATCAAGACAAATATCAGCATCATCCGCACTGCCTCCTGAAGATAAACAAAAGGCTAAAGGAATCCATGGGCCAGCTGCACATCCTGCTGATATATATGAAGAGGGTCAGGCATCACATAAGGAAATAGAAAAGGATATCCCTCTGGAAGAAGAGCTTGAAGAAGAGGAAGGTCCTATATCCTTCACAAGAAAGAGAAAAGCACCTCAGGTGATACCAACTACACCTAAGAAACCAAGGACTTCAATGAGAGGTGAAGTAAAACAAACCCCAATAGTGCTAAAAGGGGCAAGTGGGGAAGTATTCAATAGGGAATTGTAGCATAATGTTCCACTTACCACCATTGTAAAGTTCAAGACCAAACAAGTAGAAGAACAATTGAAAGAAGCTTCTAAGGCAGTGCAAAGTGGTCTAGTCTCATTGGATGAAACAATTGACCTATTTGATGATGAGGTAGTGAAAGATGTATCTTCACAAAAGATAGAAACCCTTGCTGCTAGCACCTGTATAACTCCTCATGGAACCCCAGCAGTCCAAGCGGTATTAGAAGAACTAAAGCAAATAAAGCAAGAAAAAGAAAAGAGTCCAGAGAAGATTGCACAACAAATAGGACTCGATGCATTAGTTGATTAGGTGACAAGTCCTGCAACAATAGATTTAACATATGTAAAGGATGGAGATCCTAAAGATACAGCAAGTACACCTAAAAGGATAGAAAATGTCGAAGAGGTTAAACAAATGGAAGTGGAAGATAAAACTCCAGATATGGGTTAGCAACAGCAGGATGCATCGGCTGAGCCCAAAGCAGTAGAAATTCCACTAAAGGACAAAGAAGATAAAGAAATATCAGGTCCTGATGATCATAAAGCTCAAGAGGTAGTTATCACAACTATAGAGCAGATTATAGCTACAGAACAGGTGGAGAAGCCTAAGTCAGATGAAATAATATCCACGGATACCAATATACCTCTAGATGAGGAAAATGCTAAAGTGGATGAGATACCCAGGGAGGAAGTAAAAGATCAAGATCATAATAAACATGTAGATGATCAGCAAGATCACCCTCCAGAAAAGGAAGGTCCTCAATAGGAGGATATATCCGAAGATCACCCTCATGAAGAACATCATGAGGAAGAAATAAGAAAGTCACCATCTCCGTCAAGAATAGATACAGTTATTGGAGATTAGGATGATCATCATCATGATGGTGGGCACCCAGGATCTGGAGACCAAATTCCCTCATGGCTAGAGAAAGAGATAAGTACTGAGTCTGGACTAGAGATACAAGAGTTTGATGTTTCAACATTGTTTTCAGAGACTCTAATGAAGCCAAGGAGGAAGGCAAGATTAACTTCTACAATAAGAAGGGATCCTGATACAGGCAGGAGAATAGCCCAGGTAGCTATTCCTACAATTGATAAAGAAAAAAGGCAAGATCACTCTGGATGAATTCTAGATTACTACAGTAGATTTGGGATTTGCCAATGAGGATTAGGAAGGCCAGGAAGGTAAGGACATTATTTATTCATTAACTCAAAGGGTGAAAAGAGAGAAAGAGAAGAATAAGCAGTATAAAGAACACATTGCTCAGCTGCATACATATATAAAAGGGTTAATTAACCCTGATGATACATCAAGTGATCGTGTAGTCCTATTGACTGCTATTTCTCAAGAGGAGATAAATAAACTGGATCTCATGAAACATGAGTCATCCATAATGAGAAAGTGGATGTTATCCACATTTGATGAAGTAGAGGAAGTGGTAAAAGCCTCTTTAAAGAGGTGGAATTCTTTAGGCACCTCCAGGAGAAAGGTAGATAAACTGAAGATGGAAATCGGGAGGAGGTCGTTTCAAATGGAGAAGGTCCTAAGTGCCTTGGATGAAATGAAGAGGATTGATCCATAGATTCTAATAAAGAATCAAGTACTTAATAATAACACAACCCTATTGATTGATATCTGGAATAAAGACATCAGGTTCGAGTGTGATGTGCTTAAAAGATATAGTAGTAAATTAAGGAATATCAACATGAAGCTACATGATATGATGTCTCATGAGGCTAAAGTTTTGGAAACATTAGAAGGAAAGATAGAGGGAAAGATAGAAAATTAGGATGCAGAGTTGCCATTAAAGCTCTACATAGCAATTTTCAGCAGGTAGCTGATGATCCTCTCAACCACCTGACAGAAGAAGTGTTGGATAAAGTAATGAGAATAAAGGTCAAGGTGGAAGATTATAATGAAACATCTAGCAGCAGGAGGAATAGATTGGAATCTCTTTGAAACAAATATTAGGTACATAAACATGCCATTGCCAAAGCGAGAATTCATGATGGCAGAGAATTGGAGAAGATAGTGCAAGCATATGAGAATATCAGGACAGCTATGCAGGTCCATATTCAAAAGGATAATCATCATGATGATGAAGATAGTGAAAGTGTTGAAAGTGATTATCTTGACCATAAGGATGATGATGAAGATGCACCATAAAGGGAATATATGCATCAGGTACTTAGAAAAGTATAAGTTGCCTAGATGGTTGCCAGCTAGCAACCTGTGCCATGTGGAAAGGATTGACTTAGTCAATGAAATGTAAACCGTAGATCTTAATAGATAAATTTTGATCGTAGATCAATTGTAACCACTCCCTCACCTTGTTCTATAAAAGGTGCAGAGATGCCTCATTATTAAACATTCGAAACTTAATTAAAATCTGTTTGCTGAAATATTCAGGGCTCATTTCAAAGTTGTTGTATACATATATGTTCTTGCATACTTAATGAATGAGAAGACTATTTTGATTACAATCCATCATAAATCTTGAGTAATTAATGTGTGAATTCCTGATATATGCTTTGATTTGCTGCGTCCCTTGGAGTGCATATCATCCTGCATGTGTTGTCTTCATACCTTTCCTTTGAAGTTAGCATCGACCGTATCTAGCTGTGGAATGTCCTGGTGAACATATGGTTTTATTTCTTCTCTTCATGACTGTATCTGATGTATAGGTGGCTCAATAGCTGAAGGTTCAACACTAATTTGGAGTATTTCTTTCAATTCCTTTCAATTTTAGAGCATTTCATCATCACAATTGCAAATAATTGATAATCTTAAGCAAATAATAGAAATATGCAGACATCTCATAGATAACTGAACATATTCAACATATTTGAGGTTAAAGCATGCTAAAATGACAAATATCATGCTAAGATTTCAAGATAGACACAATATTTGAAGCATATCTTGTGAAGAATAACTCTCTGTGCAGCATCATTATAGGAATCATTATCTTACTGATGGGATCTACGTAAGGCCCCAAAATGGAAACAACAACACACATCAACCTCTGAGTAACATTAGAAGATTAAGACCTAATCAATGGAGACTTGGGATCATGAACTCTCTGAATTCAACGTATCTTTCAAGATGAATAAAGGTTAATGTGTACTGTTATTCTTTGTTTGTTTATGACTAACATCATGATCAACAGGCCTCCACAACAGCAACATCAGCAACTGTCTAGACCCCCGCAGAGGGCTAAGGGAGGATAGAACCGTGGTTGGTAGTAGTAGGGCCCGCGTAAGGATCAGAGACAACATGGATCATCTGTGGGACCTGCGAGGTCTTAGTAGTCTTACAAAGGTTCACAGGGGTCCACATGATGGATTGGACAACAACAGTCAGGTAGGATTTAGTTAGGGTAGTTTCAGGCTAGGGGCCCATGTTATGTATGTGGTGGGGCAGGGAATTTGGCCAGAGAGTGTCTATAGGGTTTCACAGCATGGGGATAGCCTCATTCAGGAGGATCTGATTAGACTGCAGGTGATGTGGACAAGTCCCACCGCATGTTTGTAGTGGTTGAGAATCGCCAAGCCAACTTCTAGGCCTTAGTTATTGAGATAGTAGGTATGATTGGGGATTTCCCTATCTCTATTCTCTTTGACTCTGGAGCTACCGAATCTTTTCTGTCTTCATCGTTAGTGGAACGTTGTAGGCTGGTGGCTTCTAGGTAGGACATTAGGTGGGAGGTTGAGTTGGCCTCTGGGGCCAACATGTTAGTAGATACCTTGGTTAGAGATTGCGAGATCTCCTTGGATTCCTTTACTACATCGTGTAACCTTAGGGTTATGCCATTAGGATCCTACGGTGTAGTTTTTGGTATGGACTGGCTTGCGGCTCATAGAGCCAAGCTAGATTGTTGCTAGAGGATGATTACCTGCTTAGACGATCATGGCTCACCGGTTGAGTTAGTGGGCATACAAAATCCCACGACAGTACGTATGATATCCGCTTAATGGCTTAAGCGCTACATACGGAAAGGGTGTCAGTTGTTCTCTATCACGGTCAGTGATAGATCAAAGGATGAGCTGGAGGCTTCATTGGATGATCACTCTATCTTGAGAGATTTCATCGACGTGTTTCTGTCGGAGTTACCAGGTATGCCTCCACATAGAGAGGTTGATTTCCACATCGATCTAGTGCTGGGTACAGAGCCATTGTCTCGTGCACCTTACATGATGACTACACATGAGCTTATAGAGCTCAAGCTGCAGTTAGAGGAGTTAGTTGAGAAGGGGCACATCTGACCTAGCGTTTCACCATGGGGCGCACCAGTTATCTTCATGAAGAAGAAGGATGGGTCTCTTCGCTTGTGCATGGACTACAGGCAGTTGAACAAAGTGACGGTGAAGAACCGTTATCCTCTGCCCAGGATTGACGACCTCTTTGACTAGATGCAGGGAGCCAGAGTGTTCTCAAAAATGATCTGAAATCTAGGTATCACAAATTGCGCATCACAGAGGAAGATATTCATAAGACTGCTTTTCAAACCAGATATGGCCATTACAAGTTCACAGTGGTACCCTTCAGTTTTAAGAATGCCCCTGCAATGTTCATGAGTCTCATGAACGGGGTGTTCCGCACTTACTTGGATCAGTTCGTGATCATCTTTCTTGATGATATTTTGATCTATTCACGAACTGAGGAGGAGCATATGGATCATTTGCATCAGGTGTTGCAGTGCTTATGAGAGCAGCAACTTTATGGCAACCTGGCAAAGTGTGCCCTCTTGAGGACAAAGGTGCAGTACTTAGGGCACATCCTATCAGGTGATGGAATCTCCGTAGATCCATTGAAGATCAGAGCAATTTAGGACTTGCTAGCACCCACCAGTGTGACAGAGGTCAGGAGCTTTATGGGTTTAGCTGGTTATTACCGTAGATTCATTGAGGGTTTTTCCAGAATAGCGCATCCCATCACTTCCCTGCAGCGGTAAGGGAAGGGTTTCAATTCGATCGAGTAGTGTGAGGGGGCCTTTGGGGTCCTTAAGGAGCATCTTACCAGCGCTCCAATATTAGTGGTTCCAGATCTTGCAGAAGATTTTGTGGTTTGCACAGATGCATCATTAGAGGGTTTGGGAGCCATGCTTATGCAGGTTGGTAGAGTAATTACATACAAATTACGTAAGCTCAAGACACATGAGCTAAATTACCCTACTCACGATTTAGAGTTCGCAGCAGTTATTCATGCTCTTGTTCGTTGGAGACACCTCCTTTTGGGTCGATGCTTTGAGCTCCATTCAGACCACCATAGCTTGTAGTACATTTTCACACAGCCCAATTTGAATGCCCGCCAGCAGCGATGGATGGAGTTCTTATGCGAATACGACTTTGATGTCCACTACATCAAAGGGAAGGAGAAAGTGGTCGCTGATGCCTTGAGTCGAAGGCATGACGAGATCCTGACCTTGACATTAAGGGTGGACTTGAGAGAGCGTATCTTATAGCATCTGCCTGAAGATGAGTGGTTTCTTGAGGTGCAACAAGAAATTCAAAAATAAAGGGCCCTTAAGGGTAGATTCATAGGATATTCCCTTGAGCTTGATGGTTTGCCTAGACATCGGCAGCGCATCTATGTACCCCATGCGGGTGATCTACATGCAGTGATTCTTTTAGAGGCTCATAGAGCACCTTATGTAGCACACCTAGGGGTGAAGAAGATGCATACTAATTTGTGACAGTTATACCATTGGGCTAGGATGAGACGAGATATTGTAGAATATGTTGCTCATTGCCTTGAGTACTAGAAGGTCAAGGCCGAGCATCAGCATCCAATAGGATTGTTGCACCCTCACGAGATACCTGAGTGGAAATGGAACACCATTTCCATGGATTTTATTGTTCTTCTACCTATGTCATCACATCACCATGATGCCATCATGGTGACGGTTGACAAGTTGACCAAGGTGGCACATTTCTCACCTGTACGCACAATGTACAATGCACCATCTGTGGCGAGGGTATTCTTAGATCAGATTGTTAGACTTCATGGAGTACCTCACTGTATCATTTCTAACAGAGACTCAATTTTTACTTCAACTTTTTGGAGAGCTGTACAGTAGGCGTTGGGCACACAGCTCAACTTCAGTTCAACTTACCATCCTGAGACCGACGGATAGACAGAGAGAGTTAATCAAGTGTTGGAGGACATGCTTCGTATGTATGTTATGGACCATCAGTCTAGATGGGAGGAGTATCTGTATCTGGTTGAGTTTGCCTACAATAATGGGCATCACGGCTCATTGGGTATGCCTCCTTTTCAGGCCTTATACGGCAGACCATGTAGGACACCATTGAGTTGGGATCGGATAGAGGACAGGGTTGCCATTGGTCCAAAGATAGTTCAGGCTATGGAGCAGCAGGTCACACTTATTATACAGAGACTTTAGGAGGCATAGGATAGATAGAAGAAGTATGCCGATGCTAAGAGAACTGATCGGAGCTTCTCACTGGGTGACAGAGTATTTTTGAGAGTGCGACCGCACAAGAGTCCAATATGTTATGGAAAGGGCTCTAAGATCGTACCTTGGTTTGTAGGACCTTTTGAGATCTTGGAGCGGATAGGACTTGTAGCCTATCGTCTAGCCTTGCCACCTAGCATGTCATGTATCCACGATGTCTTTCATGTTTCAGTTTTATGATGTTACATCTCTAACTTATCTCATGTATTAGATTGGAGTGCTCTTTAGGTAGAGGTAGACGGTCAGCTGGCTTTGGAGCCAATTCACATATTGGCTCGTCAGACGTTGTGCCTTCGAGGTCGAGAGCTGGACTAGGTTAGAGTCCAGTGGGACATGTATGACGAGGTCACTGCGACATGGGAGGATGCAGCGAGATTGAGGACTCTTTATCCTCACCTCTTTGACGACTTCTAGGAGGAAGTATAGTCTTAGGGGGGAGGATGTGAGGCCTACTTTTTTTTTCATTCTCGTTCCTTTGACTATTTACTTTACTATTGCTGATACATTTAGCCTTGTGGGACTATTGATCCTGAATTCCTGAACTATTAGACTTTATGATGTTAAAGGAAAACTAATTGGGTGATGTTAGATAGATACTTTATATTAAGAGAAAACAAATTGGGTGATGTTAGATAAATGCTTATTATTAAGGGAAAACTAATTAGGTGATATTAGATAGAAATTGGTTTATATTATGATAATAAAGGAAAACTAATTGGGTGATGTTAGATAGAAATTAGTTTATATTATGATGTTAAAGGAAAACTAATTGGGTGATGTTAGATAGATACTTTATATTAAGAGAAAACAAGTTGGGTGATGTTAGATAAATGCTTATTATTTAGGGAAAACTAATTGGGTGATGTTGGATAGAAAATTGTTTTGAGATTTAATCTTGGGAATGGATGTTTGAAATGTAGAAATTTGAACCTAATTGTAATGTGACTTTCTTTATGATTATGTGAACTTGTGATAGTTTATGCGAGTGTATGTTTTAATTTGCTTCAGCTATTATATGTATACATGGAAATTAACTTTGCAATTGAGTGTGCAGGTATTTCTAACTAGCCACAGATACTGGAGATCATCCCACACATGATGTTGTAATCCCTTGTGAAGCTGATCTAGTTCGAAAAGGAACCAAGATCAACTCTATGTATGATGAAATGTTGTAATGTGAATTTGCATGTGGTTAATTTGGGTGAAGTCTACCCTCTTTTAATTTAAATTATAATTTATGTTGTAAGAATTGTCATTGAATTACATTTTTCAATTTTAAATTTTTGGAGACTCTTTTCATGTGTTTGAACTTGACCTTGGGTGCTCTAACTAGGCTAAACCTGACCCTGGGTTATACCCCATGGGTCTAGGGTCCCTTTTGACTTGGGTAAACCTTGGAAAACCTCCATATGGTCACCTTAACTTCACACTGAAGTTAAGTGACGAATTTAGAGGCATGCGAGGGAGAGGATGAGTGGTACCAACACTCAACGCCATCCCTTTTCACTTCCCAAGGTTGGAGATGACTTCAAGACCCACCAATTGTGGAGGACTTGACTTCAAGTCTCTCTCACAATTGGTGAGAGTACCCATGGAGTTGTGTGGTCCTTCATGAGAGGAAAGGAAGGGGACACCTGTGTCACCCTTTCCCTCTTTAACTCCCCTTTTCTCTCCCATACGTTGGAGAAAGGACATGTGGTAAGGGGCGAGGGAGACTTGGGGATGGGTGAGTGACATGTGTCAACACCCATCCCTCGGGACATACTTGTAGTGGGGAGGAAGAGTGAGGAGGGGACAAGTGTCACCTCCCCATTCCTCTAAGCTCATGGGTTGGGCTTATTTTAATCCCACTTGGGATAGGTTGATGGGTTGTTGAATTTTTAGAGAATTGCTTTTGTTTTGAAATTGATTTTGGGGAGAAAGATAGAGAGAATTTGGTGGCTTAGGTTGGAGGAGATTTTGGAGAAGGTCTACGTCAAATTCTTCCATAATAGGGCTTTTAAAGGTTGGTATTCAAGGCTAAGGCCCTCCTTTTGTATTTTAGTTTGCTTACATGATGCATATGTGTGTGTGGTTTATTTCCTTGAGTGATATTGTTATTGTGGGGAAATTTGGTTGGGTGTTGTAAGAGCCTCTCCCACTTGGGAGAAAATGCTCAACAAGTGTGGGGTAGGGGAGGAGTGATCCTCCTCGGGGTCATTACCTTGTTTTGGGATGTTGAAAGCCTTGAGGGCAATTTATGTGATTTTGAGCAATTTGATACATGGCTTGAGAGCCAAAATATGAATACTTTTGGAAATTTTGTTAAATGTGTTGGCTTGAGGCTATAAGAGAAATTGTGTTGGAATATTTTGTAGGAGTGGCACTCTTGAGTTGAGTGTGTCCATTCCCCTACCCCTTTGAACTCACCTTGGTTCAGTTCGTGTGTTGTGATTATCCATGGGTGTAATATTATGTTTTGGGATATTTGTGTACCTTGTTGTGAAGTGGAATTGAGCTCCCTAGGTGTGTGGATGACCTCCCTAACTTGGGGGTGACCCTCTTGCAGGTCTACGGTAGGGAGGAGAGCAAGATGTGTGGTTTTCTTCCCCCTTGTTGTGATATGCAGGTCAATGGAGCTTAATGTGAAGTTGGAGAAACTCTTTGTGCTTGGAGTTCATATTTTATTTTCCTTTACTCTTAAAGCTCATGAGAGAGAGCTTGGTCTTCTTATAATATCTTACCATTGTTAGTTGTCAAGGATGAGAACTTGGTTCTCTCTTTTGGTTGTACAATTATATTCTCGAAAGTTGTGTGTTGGACATTTTTTTCATTGTATTGAAAGTTAGAAATTGTTAGTTTACATGTTTATTATTCAAAAAGTTGATTGGAGAAAATTTGATTTATAAGTTATTTCATTGTATGTCATAATGAATTGTCAATTGTTAAGTTGTGATTTTTTTACCTTGACAAAAAAGAAAGTTATAAATTGTTATTTTGAAAGAGAGAAAATTAGTTGTTGTCAATTTTTAGGAGTATCTAATTAAGTGTTTTTGTTCTTTCTTTGCATGTGTATTTAATAATAATGCAATGAATTCAATTTGTGGAAAAATATGAACTTTTGCCTCAATAGAAATTTGATAAAAAAATGCATGTATATCTTGGTTTATTTATCAAAAAAAAAGATAAAAAAATAAAATTGTAAGTGTAATGAAGGAAAGTTAAAGTTAAAAATATATAGTTATATTTAAGTGTGTGTTTTAAATGAACGTGTTTACAAGAATTAAAAATATAAAACTGATTTTAATATTTTGCTTATTACACTTGAGAATTCATTTTATGAATACATACATATATATATATATATACATTGTAAATTTTATTAAATTATATAAACTGTATTTTGAGTTGGAACATGAAAATGATTTGTGTGTATATCATATATATATGTATATGTATATATATATATTGATTTTAAATAAGTTAAAATAAAATAAAGAACATGAAATAAAAGCCACATAAAATATTGAAGTTACTGTATTTTTGCCACAGTCTGTGAAATGTATCAAGGGATTGCATTTACATATGGGTGGGGGGGGGTTCGAACCCCCCCACCGCTGTTAGTTATGTGCCTTTGGGTGTGGGGAGGGGGGCGGAGCCCCCACCCACACCCCATCGAATGGGATGTGGGTGGGGGCTTCATCCCCCTCCCCATACTCCCCTCCATCCACTGACCCCCACGGGCCTTGTTTCCCTCGCGCGGTCTCTGCCTTCCCTTCACCGCTCCCTGTGGCTACCACCCCTCTTATCACCGCAGCCTCCATTCCAAACTTCACCCCTTTCGACAGTTTCGTCACCGGTCTTCAAAACCATCGTCAATCCATCCCCGCTCTGTGGCCACCACACTCCTCATAAGTCCGTCGTCGGCCACCACTCAGTGGCCTTCTCCATTTCTCTGCCGCCATTTCCTCAGCTCTGCCAACAAACAAATAAGAATTTAGGGCTTCCCCAATTTTATCTTGAAACAAAACAAAATAAAATATACATATTTTAGGGTTTCAACCTTATCACATAGGAAAATAAGAAATAATCTTATGTATATATTTATATAAAGGAAATCCAATTTCTTAACACAATAATATATATATATATATATATTTATGAGTTTATTTATAATCATTGAAGCCATCATATGCTTTTCATATGTTGTATTTTAGACTCAACCCGCAACAATGAAATAGAGACAAAATGAGAAAAATAATAAAATGAGAAAATAACAAATTGAGAAAATGAGAAAAATGAGAGAAAAAAGAGAAAGAAAGATAAAAGTGAAAACAAAGGAGAAAAATAATATTTTATTGTCGGAAGAATTTAGGGCTAAAAGTACTAATTAGGAATTTAAAATTTCCTTAATCATGATTAGGGTAATTTAATTAATGTAATTGAATTAAAACGTTGACTTAAACCTGACTTGGAAGCCTAGTAAACTTTGTAATGTAGTTAGCAAATCCTGTTATAAGATCCGATCTACCAAGAAATTAGGAATAATGTAAATGATGCAGAGATAACTCTGATTGATAGAAAATGTGAAGGAGAACAAATGTTTGAACTTTGTTGAGAAATGTTTTAAATTTTAGAAAATGCGAAGGAGAACAAATGTTCGAACTTTGTTGAGAAATGTTTTAAATTTAGAAAATGTGAAGGAGAACAAATTAATATTAAATTTTAGAAAACGCGAAGGAGAACAAATGTTCAAACTTTGTTGAGAAATGTTTTAAATTTAGAAAACGTAAAGGAGAACAAATTAATATTAAATTTTAGAAAACGTAAAGGAGAACAAATGTTTGAACTTTGTTGAGAAATATTTAAATTACATAAAATGTGAAGGAGGATAGAAGATCGGACTTTTTTGAAAAATGTACAATTAACTTAATCAACTATATTCCAATGTAATTAGGGAGATGTAAGAAATTCATTAAACCAAATTAGGAAACCTCTTAATCAAATTTAGTTTTAGTACAATAAACACTACTCATGCCCGTGAGGTGTTATGCTGCCAGATTTTTCCAGAATTTAGGGTTTAGTTAGGTTAGTAAAGTTTAGCCTTATTAGCGACATTAACCGTGTTGCGATGACCCCCTTAATTTCCTTCTTGAGATTGGTATGCGCACGCGTGCGTATTACCCTACTTTGCAACTATTTTGTTTACACCTTAAGCGTATGCCACCGAGCATGCTTACGCGTGCGAGGGGGTTTCTTGGGAAGCATGAAATTTTTTTGATATTTCATGTCATGACCACATGACAAATGTGGACATGACACGTGCGATGTGTGTTGTAACTGCATGGGAAATGTGGGCATGACATTTGGTATCAGAGCCCAAGTTTAAACACTAGGCATATTTGGGCACGTTTTTTAATCTGTAACTTTGATTAATTAGTGCCTACCTTGTTTTGTAGGATGCCTCCCCAATGTGTTTGACGAGCGTGATTGCGCAACACTGCGTCTGTTGAGGTGCACAGTGATTCCTCTACAGAGGGACAGGCACCACAGCCATAGCAGATCAGCCATTACCACAGGCACCACCAGTACTTGACATAGGTCCTCAGATTTTACAGACATTGCAGGCCATGTTAGAGAGGCTATCGCCAGCTATACTAGAGCCATGTGATGAGCCTCCTGTTGATCTATGAGAGGAGCCACATGAGGAGCCACGTGCTGAGCCATGTGTAGAGCCCCGCGTCGATCTGTGAAAGGTACCACGTATGGAGCCCTTTGTAGAGATACCTGATACTACAGTGGAGGAGGTAGGGTCAGCATACCAAGCGCAGAGTAGGAGCCCTCTGAGATATCTGAGATGAGATGAGACCATGAGAGTAGAGCAGATACATCAGGGACCTTATGAGTATGGTGTGGAAGAGCCAGTTATAGGAATTAGAGACAGGGGAGACCCCATCAGAGACCTGCTTAGGCTCAATCCACCTACCTTTGCAGGAGCTACAGAGGGAGCTGAGGCTGAGGCTTGGCTCATCAATTTAGATAGGTGCTTTGTGTTGCAACCTTATGGGAGCAACATGAAAGTGTGAGTGGCAATACACCTTTTGAGAGATGCAACAGCTACCTGGTGGCAAATTGAGAAGTGCAAGCGCTGGTTATCCTTAGATACACTCACATGGGACATATTCATAGAGTGCTTTAATGCACGTTACTTGTCAGATCACTATAGACAGCGCCGGATAGATGAGTTCCATGATTTACAGCAGAGAGGACTCACAGTTGCTCAGTATGAGAGCTGATTTATTGAGCTTTCTCGTTATGCAGAGTATCTCCATGACGAGAAACTCCTAGTGCACAAATTCATCAGAGGTCTGAATCATGGGATAGTAGGACCAGTGCATATGGCAGACCCCCAGACTATGAGTGAGGCTGTTGAAAAGGCTTACATTGCAAAGGAAATTTAGGGACGAGGGCAGAATTCACACCGGCAGTTTTAGGACCATAATCACTAGCAGCAGCAAATTTTTCATAGACCACAATCCACACCACAGAGAGGAGGATTCTATTCTTCATCATTACCTCCTAGGCCTCCACAGTAGTAGCAGCATCAGCAGCGGTCTAGACCCCAACAGAGGGGTCCAGGAGGAGAAAATTGTGGTTGGCAGTAGCAGGGCCCGCATAGGAATTAGAGACAATAGGGACCATCTGCATGACCCGTGGGGTCTCAGCAGTCTTACAGAGGTTCACAGGGGTCCACAAGATGGAATGGACAACAATAGTCGGGTAGGACTCAGTCAGGGAAATTTCAGGCTAGGGGCCCGTGTTATGTATGTGGTGGGGCAGGGTATTTGGCCAGAGAGTGTCCACAGGGTTTCATAGCAGGGGGATAGCCCCATTCAGGAGGATCTAAGCAGACTGTAGGTGATGTGGGCAAGTCCAACCACATGCTTGTAGCGGTTGACAACCACCAGGCCAACTTCCAAGCCTCAGTTATTGAGACAACAGCTATGATTAGGGATTTCCCCATCTCTATTCTCTTTGACTTTGGAACTACCGATTCTTTTCTGTCTTCATCATTAGTGGAACATTGCAAGCTGGTGGCTTCTAGGCAGGACATTAGGTGGGAGGTTGAGTTGGCCTCTAGGGCCAGGATGTTAGTAGATACCTTGGTTAGAGATTACGAGATCTCCTTAGATTCCTTCACTACATCGTGTGACCTTAGGGTTATGCCATTAGGATCCTACAATGTAGTTTTGGGTATGGACTAGCTTGCAGCTCATAGAGCCAAGCTTGATTGTCGCCAGAGGATGATTAGATGCTTAGACGATCATGGCTCACTGGTTGAGTTAGTGGGCATATGGAAGCCCGCAACAGTACGTATGATATCTTCTCAGCAGCTTAAGCGCTCCATGCGTAAAGGGTGTCAGTTGTTCGCTATCACGATCAGTGACAGATCAAAGGATGAGCCTGAGGTTTCATAGGATGATCACCCTATCCTGAGAGATTTTATCGACATGTTTCTGCCAGAGTTATCAGGTATGCCTCCACATAGAGAGGTTGATTTCCACATCGATCTAGTGCTGGGTGTAGAGCCAGTGTCTCGTGCACCCTACAAGATGACTACACATGAGCTTACAGAGCTCAAGCTCCAGTTAGAGGAGTTAGTTGAGAAGGGGTACATCTGACCTAGTGTTTCACCATGGGGTGCACTGGTTATCTTCGTGAAGAAGTATGGGTCTCTTCACTTGTACATGGACTATAGGCAGTTGAACAAGGTGACGGTGAATAACCATTATCCTCTGCCTAGGATTGACGACCTCTTTGACTAGATGCAGGGAGCCAGAGTGTTCTCAAAAATTGATCTGAAATCTGGGTATCACCAATTGCGCATCACAGAGGCAGATATTCATAAGACTACTTTTCAAACTAGATATAGCCATTACGAGTTCACAGTGGTACCCTTCGGTTTGACGAATGCCCCTATAGCGTTCATGAGTCTCATGAATAGGGTGTTCCGCACTTACTTGGATTGGTTCATGATCATCTTTCTTGATGATATTTTGATCTATTCACAGACTGAGGAGGAGCATGTGGATCATTTGTGTCAAGTGTTGCAGTGCTTACGAGAGCAGTAATTTTATGGCAACCTGGTGAAGTGTGCTTTCTTTAGGACAGAGGTGCAATACTTAGGGCACATCTTATCAGGCGATGGAATCTCTGTAGATCCATCGAAGATCAGAGCGATTCAGGACTGGCCAGGACCCACCAGTGTGACAGAGGTCAGGAGCTTTATGGGATTAGCTGGTTATTACTGTAGATTCGTTGAGGACTTTTCCAGAATAGCGCATCCCATTAGTTTCCTACAACAGAAAGGGAAGGGTTTCACTTGGACTGCATAGTGTGAGAGGGCCTTTGGGGTCCTCAAGGAGCGTCTTACCAGCGGTCCCATATTAGTGGTTCCAGATCCTATAGAGGATTTTATGGTTTGTACAGATGCATCATTAGAGGGTTTGGGAGCTATGCTTATGCAGGGTGGTAGGGAGATTGCATACGAATTGCGTAAGCTCAAGACACATGAGCTAAAATACCCTACTCATGATTTAGAGCTCACAGCAGTTATTCATGCTCTTGTTCATTAGAGACACTTCCTTTTGGCTCAATGCTTTGAGCTCCATTCAGACCACCATAGCTTGTAGAACATTTTCACACAACCCAATTTGAACGCCCGCTGGCGGCATTGGATGGAGTTCTTATGCGAATACGACTTTGATGTCCACTACATCAAAGGGAAGGAGAACATGGTTGTTGATGCCTTGAGTCAAAGGCACGACGAGATCCTGACCTTGACATTAAGGGTGGACTTGAGTGAGCGTATCTTATAGCATCTGCCTGAAGACAAGTGGTTTCTTGAGGTGCAACAGGAAATTCAGAAACAGAGGGCCCTGAAGGGCAGATTCGCAGGATATTCCCTTGAGCTTGATGGTTTGCTTAGACATTGGTAGCGTATCTATGTACCCTGTGCGGGTGATCTACGTGCAGTGATTCTTTCAGAGGCTCATAGAGCACCTTATGTAGCACACCCAGGGGTGAAAAAGATGCATACTAATTTGCGACAGTTATACCATTAGGCTGGGATGAGATGAGACATTGCAGAATATGTTGCTCGTTGCCTTGAGTGCTAGAGGGTCAAGGTCGAGCATCTGCATCTAGCAGGACTATTGTACCCTCATGAGATACTTGAGTGGAAATGGAACACCATTTCCATGGATTTTATTGTTGGTCTACCTATATCATTACGTCGCCATGATGCCATCATGGTGACAGTTGACAAGTTGACCAAGGTGGCACATTTATCACCTGTACGCACGATGTACAATGTACCATCTATGGTGAGGGTATTCTTAGATTAGATTGTTAGACTTCATGGAGTACCTCACCGTATCATTTCTGACAGAGACTCAGTTTTCATTTCAACTTTTTGGAGAGCCTTACAGCAGGCGTTGGGCACACAGCTCAATTTCAATTTAGCTTACCATCCTGAGACCGACGGATAGATAGAGAGAGTTAATCAGGTGTTGGAGGACATGCTTCATATGTATGTTATGGACCATCAGTCTAGATGGGAGTATCTGTATTTGGTTGTGTTTTCCTACAATAATGGGCATCATAGCTCGTTGGGTATGCCTCCTTTTCAGGCCTTATATGGTAGACCATGAAGAACACCATTGAGTTGGGATTGGATAGAGGACAGGGTTGCCATTGGTCCAGAGATAGTTCAGGATATGGAGCAGCAGGTCAAACTAATTAGACAGAGACTCCAGGAGGCACAGGATAAACATAAGAAGTATGTTGATGCTAAGAGAACTTATCGGAGCTTCTCACTAGGTGACAGAGTATTTTTGAGAGTGCAACCGCACAAGAGTCCAATCTGTTATGGAAAGGGCTCTAAGATCACACCTTGATTTGTAGGGCCTTTTGAGATCTTGGAGAAGATAGGCCTGTAACCTATTGTCTAGCCTTGCCACCTAGCCTGTCACGTATCCATTATGTCTTTCATGTTTCAGTTTTATGACATTACATCTCTGACTTATCTCATGTATTAGATTGGAGTGCTCTTCAGGTAGAGGTAGACGGTTAGCTATCTTTGGAGCCAATTCTCATATTGGCTCGTGGGACACTGGGCCTTCAAGGTTGAGAGCTGGACTAGGTTAGAGTCCAATGGGACATGTACGATGAGGTCACTGCAACATGGGAGGATGCAGCGAGATTGAGGACTCTCTATCCTCACCTCTTTGATGACTTCCAGGAGGAAGTACAGTCTTAGGGGGGAGGATGTGAGGCCTACTTTTTTTTTCATTCCTGTTCCTTTGACTATTTACTTTACTGTTGCTGATACATTTAGACTTATGGGACTGTTGATCCTGAATTCCTGAACTATTAGATTTTATGATGTTAAAGGAAAACTAATTGGGTGATGTTAGATAGATAATTTATATTAAGAGAAAACAAATTGGGTGATGTTAGATAAATGCTTATTATTAAGGGAAAATGAATTGGGTGATATTAGATAGAAATTGGTTTATATTATGATGTTAAAGGAAAAATAATTGGGTGATGTTATATAGAAATTGGTTTATATTATGATGTTAAAGGAAAACTAATTGGGTGATGTTAGATAGATACTTTATATTAAGAGAAAACAAATTGGGTGATGTTAGATAAATGCTTATTATTAAGGGAAAACTAATTGGGTGATGTTGGATAGAAAATTATTTTGAGATTTAATCTTGGGAATGGATGTTTGAAATGTAGAAATTTGAACCTAATTGTAATGTGACTTTCTCTATGATTATGTGAACTCGTGATAGTTTATGTGAGTGTATGTTTTAATTTGCTTCGGCTATTATATGTATACATGGAAATTAACTTTGCAATTGAGTGCGCAAGTATTTCTAACCAGCCATAGATACTGGAGATCATCCCACACATGATGTTGTAATCCCTTGTAAAGCCGATCTAGTTCTAGGAGGAACCAAGATCAACTCTATGTATGATGAAATGTTGTAATGTGAATTTGCATGTGGTTAATTTGGGTTAAGTCTACCCTCTTTTAATTTAAATTATAATTTGTATTGTAAGAATTGTCTTTGAATTACATTTTTAAATTTTAAATTTTTGGAGACCCTTTTCATGTGTTTTAACTTGCCCCTGGGTGCTCTAACTAGGCTAAAATTGACCCTGGGTTATACCCCATGGGTCTAGGGTCCCTTTTGACTTGGGTAACCCTTGGAAAACCTCCATATGGTCACCTTAACTTCATACTAAAGTTAAGTGACGAATTTGGAGGCATGGGAGGGAGAGGATGAGTGGTACCAACACTCAACGCCATCTCTTTTCACTTCCCAAGGTTGGAGATGACTCCAAGACCCACCAATTGTGGAGGACTTGACTTCAAGTCTCTCTCACAATTGGTGAGAGTACCCATGGAGTTGTGTGGTCCTTCATGAGAGGAAAGGAAGGGGACACATGTGTCACCCTTTCCCTCTTTAACTCCCCTTTTCTCTCCCATATGTTGGAGAAAGGACATGTGGTAAGGGGTGAGGGAGACTTGGGGATGGGTGAGTGACATGTGTCAACACCCATTCCTTGGGACATACTTGTAGTGGGGAGGAAGAGTGAGGAGGGGACAAGTGTCACCTCCCCATTCCTCTAAGCTCATGGGTTGGGCTTATTTTAATCTCACTTGGGATAAGGTGAGGGGTTGTTAAAATTTTGGAGAATTTTTTTTGTTTTGAAATTGATTTTGGGGAGAAAGATAGAGGGAATTTGGTGGCTTAGGTTGGAGGAGATTTTGGAGAAGCTCTACATCAACTTCTTCCATAATAGGGCTTTTAAAGGTTGGTATTCAAGGCTAAGGCCCTCCTTTTATATTTTAGTTTGCTTGCATGATGCATATGTGTGTGTGGTTTATTTCCTTGAGTGATATTGTTATTGTGGGGAAATTTGGTTGGGTGTTGTAAGAGCCTCTCCCACTTGGGAGAAAATGCTCAACAAGTGTGGGGTAGGGGAGGAGTGATCCTCCTCAGGGTCATTACCTTGTTTTGGGATGTTGAAATACTTGAGGGCAATTTATGTGATTTTGAGCAATTTGATACATGGCTTGAGAGCCAAAATATGAATACTTTTGGAAATTTTGTTAAATGTGTTGGCTTGAGGCCATAAGAGAAATTGTGTTGGGATATTTTGTAGGAGTGGCACTCTTGAGTTGAGTGTGTCCACTCCCCTACCCCTTTGGACTCACCTTGGTTCAGTTCGTGTGTTGTGATTATCCATGGGTGTAATATTGTGTTTTGGGATGTTTGTGTGCCTTGTTGTGAAGTGGAATTGAGTTCCCTAGGTGCGTAGATGACCTCCCTAGCTCGGGGGTGACCCTCTTGCGGGTCTATGGTAGGGAGGAGAGCAAGATGTGTGGTTTTCTTTCCCCTTGTTGTGATATGTAGGTCAATGGAGCTTAATGTGAAGTTGGAGAAACTCCTTGTGCTTGGAGTTCATATTTTATTTTCCTTTACTCTTAAAGCTCATGAGAGAGAGCTTGGTCTTCTTAGGGTATCTTACCATTGTTAGTTGTCAAGGATGAGAACTTGGTTCTCTCTTTTGGTTTTAAAATTATATTCTCGAAAGTTGTGTGTTGGACATTTTTTTCATTGTATTGAAAGTTAGAAATTGTTAGTTTACATGTTTATTATTCAAAAAGTTGATTGGAGAAAATATGATTTATAAGTTATTTCATTGTATGTCATAATGAATTGTTAATTGTTAAGTTGTGATTTTGTTATCATGACAAATAAGAAAGTTATAAATTGTTATTTTGAAAGAGAGAAAATTAGTTGTTGTCAATTTTTAGGTGTATCTAATTAAGTGTTTTTTTTCTTTCTTTGCAAGTGTATTTAATAATAATGCAATGAATTCAATTTGTGGAAAAATATGAACTTTTGCCTCAATGGAAATTTGATAAAAAAATGCATGTATATCTTGGTTTATTTGTCAAAAAAAAAAAGATAAAAAAATAAAATTGTAAGTGTAATGAAGGAAAGTTAAAGTTAAAAATATATAGTTATATTTAAGTGTGTTTTTTAAATGAATGTGTTTACAAGAATTAAAAATAGAAAACTGATTTTAATATTTTGCTTATTACACTTGAGAATTCATTTTATGAATCTATATATATATATATATACATTGTAAATTTTATTAAATTATATAAACTGTATTTTGAGTGGGATCATGAAAATGATCTGTGTGTATATCATATATATATATTTATTTTAAATAAGTTAAAATAAAATAAAGAACATGAAATAAAAGCCACATAAAATATTGAAGTGACTGTATTTTTGCCACAATATGCAAAATGTATCAAGGGATCGCATTTACATATGGGTGGGGGGGGTTCAAACCCCCCCACCACCGTTACTTATGTGCCTTTGGGTGTGGGGAGGGGGGCGGAGCCTCCACCCACACCCCATCGAATGGAATGTGGGTTGGGGCTCTGTCCCCCTCCCTAGACTCCCCTCCATCCACCAACCCCCGCGGGCCTTGTTTCCCCCTCGTGGCCTCTGCCTTCCCTTCACTGTTGCTTGCGGCTACCACCCCTCTGATCACCGCAGCCTCCACTCCAAACTTTGCCTCTTCCAACAGTTCCGTAGTCGGTCTTCAAATGCGCCGCCGGTCCATCCCCACTCTACGGCCACCACACTCCTCATAAGTCCACCGTCGGCCACCACTCAGTGGCCTTCTCCATTTTGCTGCCGCCGTTTCCTCAGTCCTGCCAACAAACAAATAAGAATTTAGGGCTTCCCCAATTTTATCTTGAAACAAAACAAAATAAAATATACATATTTTAGGGTTTCAACCTTATCACATAGGAAAATAAGAAATAATCTTATGTATATATTTATAAAAAGGAAATCCAATTTCTTAACACAATTATATATATATATATATATATATTTATGAGTTTATTTATAATCATATTAGCCATCATGTGCTTTTCATATGTGGTATTTTAGACTCAACCTGCAACAATGAAACATAGACAAAATGAGTAAAATAACAAAATGAGAAATTGAGAAAATGAGAAAAATGAGAGAAAAAAAAAGAGAAAGAAAGATAAAAGTGAAAACAAAGAGGAGAACAATAATATTTTATTGTCAGAAGAATTTAGGGCTAAAAGTACTAATTAGGAATTAAAAATTTCCTTAATCATGATTGGGGCAATTTAATTAATGTAATTGAATTAAAACGTTGATTTAAACCCAACTTGGAAACCTAGTAAACTTTGTAATGTAGTTAGCAAATCCTATTACAAGATCTGATCTACCAAGAAATTAGGAATAATGTAAATGATGTAGAGATAACTCTAATTGATAGAAAATGTGAAGGAGAACAAATGTTCGAACTTTGTTGAGAAATGTTTTAAATTTTAGAAAACGTGAAGGAGAACAAATGTTCAAACTTTGTTGAGAAATGTTTTAAATTTAAAAAACGTGAAGGAGAACAAATTAATATTAAATTTCAGAAAACGTGAAGGAGAAAAAATGTTCAAACTTTGTTGAGAAATGTTTTAAATTTAGAAAACGTGAAGGAGATCAAATTAATATTAAATTTTAGAAAACGCGAAGGAGAACAAATGTTCAAACTTTGTTGAGAAATATTTTAAATTACAGAAAACGTGAAGGAGAACAAAAGATCAGACTTTTTTGAAAAATGTACAATTAACTTAATCAACTGTATTCCAATGTAATTAGGGAGATGTAATAAATTTTTTAAATGAAATCAGGAAACCTCTTAATCAAATTTAGTTTTAGTACAATAAACCCTACTCACGCCTGTGAGGCGTCATACTGCCAAATTTTCCTAGAATTTAGGGTTTAGTTAGGTTAGTAAAGTTAAGCCTTATTAGCAACGTTAACCGCGTTGCGATGACCCCCTTGATGGCCTTCTTGCGATTGGTATGTGCACATGTGCATATTACCCCACTTTGTAACTATTTTGTTTATGCCTTAAGTGTATGCCATCGAGCATGCTTATGCGTGCGAGGGGGTTTCTAGGGAAGCATAGAATTTTTTTGATATTTCATGTCATGACCACATGACAAATGTGGACATGACACGTGTGATGCATGTTGTGACCACATGGGAAATGTGGGTATGACACATATCATATCACATGAGATAGTCATTTACATGATTAAATCAGTTGCATACATAATAAAGTGCATCAGTTCATCCATATACATTTTTTGCAATCATCATATAGTGTTAGCAAAAAAAAATCAAAAACATAGATAAGTGCATCACATAAATTGCATAATCATATAGATACCATTTGCATTGACACACATTAGAGGCATATCAAAGTAAAACATCTGAGTCTATATTAGGTCATATGGCATCACATAGCATCATATGAAAATCTACATTAGATAACATTGCATAGCATCAAGTAAACATCTAAGTCTATATTAGATAAACATATGCATCACATCATACAATAGAAATGCATCATAACTCATAAATATAGAGAGCATCAAATAAACTACATCATCATATAAATAACATAAATATGTCCAAATGTACAATATCAAGTGGTCCATCACTGAGTCAATGTCATATACAATAACTACATCTCAAGGATGGTGATAAATGTATCAAAATACAAAAGTGGTACATAAGTATTTTTGACTATCTGAGCCATCAAAAGGTGTACATAGGATCCAAAATTTGCACAAGTGTCTACTATCCCTGCTGCTATGAACCACTGCTCCTAGCAGTGTCTCCTGAATCCCCTCCTCTACTAGCCCCAGACTGCTATGGGCCCATCACGGATGCTCCTGACCCTAATCCACCTGCTCTCTGGGAGGCTATGGACTGGCTCCTATAGCTTGAAGCCCTCTGACTAACTGGCATAGCACCATGGTATAAACCTTGATAATACTGTGCCTGGGCTTGCACTCTGGCAAGCTCACCCTGTTGCGCTAACTGCCCTTGCACCTGTGCCAACTGTGTCTGTACCTGGGCTAGCTATGTCTGTGCTTGTGCTAGCTGTGCCTGCACTTGGTACACCTACCCAACCAAAAAGATGCTAGTGGAATTTGTCCCAAGGGATGACATTGCTGTATCCTGCTCTACTTGGATAACTCACATCTACACCTCTGCCATACCTCGCTCTCTGGTGAGCCCCGAGATAACCTCTGCATCTATCTGTCACCGGGCTTCAGCCATCCTAAGTTGTGCCCGCAGCTACCTAACCTATCCTATCAGCATAGCTATAGCTCTCTCTTGAACATCCAGATGTGCTGGACCCTGAGGTGCCTATGCCTGTCCCTACCCCTGTGGCTGGGGTACCTACTGCTGTGCCACCTGCTGAGGTGGAAGCATCTGTGCTTGCTATGCAACCTGTGGTGGCACTACCTATTAAGCGTGGGAAGGTCCCTCCTTAGCTCTCCTCCTCTACCTAGGTGTAGCTCTGTCTCCACCACCTCCCCCTCCTCCATCATCTCCACCACCTCCTCCTCCTCCACCATCTCCACCACCTCCCCATCCTCCTCTCCTCCTCCTCCTCCTCCTCCTGCCAACTTGGCTCTCGTCATCTGAATCTGTCTCATCTATATGAGGCACTAGCTCTCTAGGCCTTGATTATTTCAGAAATAGGTGGGTAGCGAATCACTCCTCATAGTCCTGCATCATCCTAGCATTTGCAATCTCTCTCCTCATATCCCAGGCAACATAAGGAGTCTACTGAAACTCTGCCACTGCCTCCTCATAGGATGCCACTAGCCTCCATCTGAATCTCTCAGCGTGAGTCCGTGCAAATAGAGCCTGCTCCTGTGGCATGCCCTGTCTCCTCCCATAATCTCTCCGAACCCGGCTGACAATTTGCCTCTCCAAAATGAACCGTGTCCGGCCTATTAGCCACCGCGTCTAATAATAATATGGTAGCTCATCCACCTTGTTCTCCCAGGGCTCACAGTCTAGATATGGTCACCAGATAACCACATCTACTCCATCTAATGCATGCCTCCAATACTCAATCTTCCCCAACCTATGCTAGGAAATCACTCCTGCATAGCCATAGCTATACGGCTCTCCTCTCTGTCTGTCAAAAACACAAATCAGTCTAGTGATTGTTATGTGCTCCCATAGCCAAAACTGCAATAATGAAACACCTGCTGATAGGCTTGCACCCCTGTGGTAAACCACCTGATGCATGTCATGGTATAGGTGTTCCAGCACGCAAACACCCCAAGCATAACATGTGCCCTCTGTAACCATCTACTCCATGATCTATCCCCATCCAATCAGGAACCCATGTGATCTCCTATCAAGGCATACAACGCTCCCGATCAGTCCTGCCACTATCCTTGGGAAATAGTCATAGTAGTCATGAATGTCTTGCCATGATATGACCTATCCTACTAGCTCATGGTCATTGAATATACGCCTACACTCTACAAGTCCTGCGTCCCTCTATGGATTATACTCCACGAGCTCTCCATGAATAGGCAAGTGGAGTATCCTGTATATGTCCTCCAATGTAACCGTCATTTCACCGGTCAGGAAGTGGAAGGTCCCGTCCTCACTGTGGAACCTCTCTACTGCTGTAGATAGTAACCTACGGTTCGCTTAAACCTCAGGTATAAAGAAAACATAGTCCAATCCCATTGCGTTGAGTGCCTCTTGATCCAACTCTGTCAACATATGTCGCTGCAACATCGACATGGGAAACTGCTCCCGCGAAATCAGTGTATCTCATATGTCCTCCTGCAAGCATGCAAAGCAAGGCGTCAACCTAAAGTTACAAGTACCATGCTCAACATATCTATAGAATCATATCAACTAATTTAACATATCAAATTGATCAAAATAGCACACTACATCTCTTGACTAGATTCTTGCAATCTCAGAGATAGCTTATCGATTGATGCGTCAAACAAGATGCTAATTGAGTCGTCAAACAAGATGCCAATTGAGTCAATTATGTTAAGTAAACTACCTATCTATATCATATGCACCATAAAAAATGGTACATGCGCCATTTCTTGTCAAATGTGCCACTTCTGATGCATACGCCGCAAGATTCCATGCATGCGCCGACCTATACCGTAAATGTGCCACCTAGTTGCATGCACCGCTTCATACCGTAAATGTGCCATAGAATTATGCATGCGTTGACTAAACTCATGCATGCGTAGCTTGAATGAATGTGCCATTTCATATCCTAAATGCGCCAAAGTCTAACAGATGCGTAGTTTCGCATGTCATATGCGCCAAACTACGATCTGGCACATTTGTCTATCCTATTTTCTCCTAGCATTTATTACACTAAAAATTGACTCTAGTGGAAATTTTTTGAGATACATATCAGGGGTCCTACCTCTGCTAGCCTGTCGAATCGTCAGACTCGTTCAAAGCGATGCTCCCCGTGTGGAATATCCATCCTCGTGCTCACTGCTCTATGCTCTATGCTCTCCTAAGCTCTCAGAAGCAAATCAAACAAAGCCAAGTGTGCAAATGAATTATCTTGTAGACTCAACTTCTATATATAGCATGCAAACCCTAATCTAGCTATGTGGTGACTATGACTACTTCCTGCACCTATTTTCTTCCCGATTTCTTCCTGTTTCTCTGAAATGCATCCTATTTTCTTCAATCCTAACCAATTTTTCCTTTCGTCTTTATGAGATTGTTCATCTCACGTCCTTCTGCCTTCTTCCCGTCTAATCTTCTGAGGGGGCATCCTATCTCCATTAAACCTATACCAGGGGCAAACTGGGGCATGCGTCATTATTCAACAATCGATTTCTTTGAAACAACGCCGTAAACTGCATTGCATCAAAGAGGGGCAAAATGTATACACCTAAAAATGACACGACTCAGTCTAAATAAATATTCTTAATATTTATTCCCTTCTAATTCTTCTATCAATAAATAAATAAACAAATTTATTTATTCGATTCATATTCCTCTAAATTAATTAAATATCAAAATATTTAATTACCTCTTCCAAACAGTTAAATAATTCTTAATTATTTAATTAAATCAAATCATTCTTCCAAATTTGAATAAATCAATCAAATTTATTTAAATCCTCTCAATCTCTAAAAATATAATATAATCAAATATTTTATTTATTCTTCCAAAATCATTCTAAATTAAATAATACCAATTATTTAATTATTTCTTCCAATTATATCCTCTCTAAATTTAAATAAATCAATTATTTATTTAAGTTGTCTATTTCTTCTAAATTGAGTTATCTCTAAATATAATTCAATCTTTGTGCACATGCAATTGAATATTCCAAATATTTAATTGAGCTAAAATATCTTCTCATCCTCATGCAATTTCTATTCTTTAGTTCTATTCTCTTAATTGATTGATCTATTCTTTTAATTGATTAATCTCTTCAGTTAACTCATTCTTCTATTTTATTAATTCCTCTCATGCAAAATATAGCAAGACACTTGTCTTCTTTCTATTCGTGCATGTTCCTCAACCTTTCTATACCATTGATCTTCTCATTCTTTCTATACCGTTGATTTTCATTCTCTCAAGTCTATAAATTGAACCTTATTCTTCTATTTCATTCATCCAAAATTTAAGTATCATTACTCTGCAGGAATTACAGCGTGCCTTTGGCACCAATTCCTTCATTGCTTGTGATCACACTCATTACCATACTACTATCATTGTTGTGAAGCTTATCTTCATTGCAATCAACTATCATAGCCGTTCTCCATTGACAATCTTGGAATTATAGCAAGGAAGTGCACTCTCTGAGGGCCCTATTCATACATGCAAGATCGATTGAGGTAGGTAACCAATGGAAGCTATGAAGCTTTGAGGTTTGCAAAGGTTTTTGAAGTTCTTTTGTTTGATTGATCTCTTTGTTTCTGTATTTCATTGAGTTTTGGGTATTTTGATATTGATTATTCTTGTTTACTCCAATTTTCACTTAACACTTACATCACAATTTTCTTCAGACCTAGAGTTACCTTGATCTATTTTAGAGTCTAGTCATATCATATTCATTTAGGTTGTCTCCATACCCTAAATTTTACATTATATCACAACTTTACATCCTTATATCTTGATATCAAGCTTGTCATCTGTAGAGTCATACCATTCCATTCCCATATCCTATCTTAGAGTCATATCAATTTACATTACATCCAAATCTTGAGTCTCATACATTATCTAGTCCTAGGTCAAAGATCAGAGTTATCACACGTGCCCCCTAAGACAAGATCACAAATACAACGAGAAATGGAACAAGATCATGAGAATCTCGATGAAGAACACATTAGTGTTGCAGATGAGGAAGATCAAAACAATACAAGTGATGAAGAAATATCCCCAAAAGATATAAAGGAAGCCCTCAATGATTAAAAGTTTCTAAAAGTCTTCAAGGCAATGGTCAAACATAATCCAAAACATTATTTTAAAGCTGTAATAAGTGAAATCAAAATGAAGTCTAAATACTAATCAAATGCATAAACAAACGATTATACCTTCATAAATGAACTCACAAATCCATGTGGGAAGGAGATGCACTTGATAGAGCTCCTCAGATTTTACCCATGACTAGAATGAAGATGTGGATTGCTCAAGTGCCTTCAACACAATGTAGATGAATGATTAGGGATTAGATGATAGATTTGAGAGACTAGATGGAAATGAGAGATGGTTTAGAGTGATTTGGACATTATGGTGGCATGATAAGGGGATTGTGAAATAATTTTGGCAGAGGTTTGATGCATGAAGGAGTCTCTCTCAAATGGCTTGGAGAGGGTTTCGTCTATAGAGTTTTGGAAATGAGGATGGAGGGTGAGGATTGAAGGATGAGATCAAGGGCTATGAATAAAAATGAATCTTTTATTAATTTTTGGGAAGAGGGGTGATAAATGAGGTATGGGTGTGAAAGAATGTGAAATGAATTAAAAATTCATTTGGGGGAATGGGAAATGAATTAAGAATTCATTTTGGGGAGAAGAGGTAATGAATGAGGATGGGTTTGTAAGGGAATTAAATGTGATGTGTGATTTATTTCAATTTTTAATTTGGGGGATGTGGGGAAGGGTGTTAAACTAGGTTTGACCACCCACATGAGAGGTTAGGACTAATTAAATAGAGGTTTTGCTTAATTGATCCTAGGACTAGGATGATGTAGGCTAGGGTAGGTCAATTAGTAGGCTAGATCAATTAGATAACCATGATTTATCTAATTGATGAGGATTAAGGAAAAGGAGAATTGAACCAAATAAATATTGGGAATATTTATTTGATTAATGAGGGATAGTGTTGTAAGGTCAAAATGATAAATTAAATGAATTAATTGATCACAAGGGATAGACAGATGGTTAGGGAAGATGCAGGAAATTGATTTGCAGAGCAAGTCAATTTTAGGTGTCTACATTTGCCCCTCTTTGAGATGTTGTTGCGGCTAAGTAACATCATTTCAAAGAAGTTAGAATATAGAGTTGGATTGGATAGAAAAAAGATTTTGGCTTAGAAGAATAGGGTAAGGTTTGGGGATAATTGGTAAGGGTGATGCCCCCTCGAGAGGATAGGCGGGTTGCAAGAACACGGTTGTGCTCTCGAAATGGATGGAAGAGATTGGTAGAAGTGGTTGGAGGATAAGGGGTGAGGTGAAAGAATGATTATGGTGGGAGATTGATTGGCGGATGATCATTGTGTTGAAAAATGATTTAGAGCAATCCTAGGTTTGATATAGCAAAGTGGATATTTTCACCAAGGTATAGAAGACCAGGGTGATGATGTTTATCCAACATTTGCATGGACTAGACACGTAAACAAAGGGATGATCCCATGCATGCCCAAGATAGTACAACCTTGTCTTGACGAGGGAAGGGGACTCATAGCATAAGTCCTTAGTACACAAAAGGTATGATAAGCCTTAGATGCATAAGGGGACCAATATGCTAGAACTGACCCTATGATCAACAAGATATGAATACTCGCTTGGAGTAATGAAACCAACCCACAAGCACAACATAGAAAAGCAAGACTATGCCCCATTCTAGATGTTTTCGCCACATACCATGATATAGTGAGATCAAGGTAGCTTTGATGTGATCTTCGAATAGGACAAAAAGACCAACAAACCAAACAAGTAGCCATTGTCTCTCTTGCCAAAATGGATAATGATTTGATAGACTCTGCCTATTGTAGGAAAGATATATCCTAATGCAGGAATTGATTGATGATTTGATGTTGCTTATTTGATGTTGTAATATTGGCTCAAGATATGATGGTGACAAGTTGTGGTTGATGTTGATTTGATAGTTGATGATTTTTGATTAAGGGACAATACTTTGATAGGTGATGCAATGCTTGGATCTAGTGTAAGCTCAGTGGGTTGGATGGGTGCATCTTAGGTACCTGAGTACTGGAAACTTCCTGCATATTCCAGACTGCCTACATACCCTGTATCCACAGGATAAAGGCACATTAAGATGCAAGTGGTTATGATATGTAGTTTTGATTTGTGATGATGATGTGGGATGGTTTAGGATAGATGTGATGATGTTGGAAGATGATGAGATTTTGATGCAACAATGTTGATTTTGTGATGGATAAATTATTTTTGAAATTTTGTGTGTTTTCTATTGTTTTTTGGTATTTTTTGATTTTTTGTGGTGTTTTTGGATTTTTTGATTTTGTGATGTTTTTGGATTTTTTGATTTTTGAAAAGGAATGGTTTATTATGAGATGGTTGTATTGGCCTTCGTGTAGGTAACCTTTGCGCTAGATACCAATGACAAGGGAACACCAAGTCTAGAGGTGAGGGTGATGGGGTTGGATAGGGGGATTGGCGATGAAAGGATAATGGATAGGAGATTTGTGGTAGATGAATGGACAAGCGATAGGGATTCCTGATATATGGATGGGGGGTTTTAGGATTTTCTCCAAGGGCTAGGTTGCAAGGAATCATATGCCCTAATGCTTAGAATTTTGCATGATGGGTTCATGTTTGAATGGATGGAGGGTATACTTAAAAAGGGAGTATGCCAAGAGGTTTCCAAAGCATGTTGTTGATATTTTGCCCCTTGTCTTTATCAAGATCTAAGGTGGGAGATGGTAAAAGAAAGATATAATGGATAGGATGGATGGAAAATGATAGGATAAAGAGAGGATGGTGGATAGGAATGTGATAGGATAAGGATAAGATAGTGGATAAGATGTGCAAAGGATATTATGGATGTGGATGAAGGATATGGTTTTGCCGCCAAGTGTAGGGATGCAAAATAGATGGAGAAGGGATTACTCATGACGCCCACAAGGGGTTTTCATCATGGTACTTGCCCAACGCGCCACAAGGAGTGGTTTTCACCATTGGATGGATTTTTCTCTTTACTATTTTCTTGATTTTTTGATTTTTTGATTTTTTGATGGAAGGGGGACTCTAGCGTCTGTTTCCATAGCAAGGTGAAGATGGTCCCATGTTGGATAGCATTGTGGATTATGATTGCATGGATTGTTGGAAGATAGAAGAAGATGGAATGGATGGTGGATAATGGATATTTGATGTGGATTATGTAAAAGCATGGACCATAGGAATGTGATGGGGAAGATATGTAGGATAGTGAACAAAAGATGGAGAGATGGGGGTATGTGGGAATGTTAAGTGGTGGAGGGGAACTAAGACCAATGGTCACACACACCGTGATGTATTTGGAAACTTGTATTTTGGATGTGGAGTTGGGAGTAATGGGGATTGGGATGGGGGATTTTTGTATGATCAATTTGGGGTTTTAGGGACCCAAATAGACTTAGGATTTATGGGATTTTTATATGTGGAGAAATATGTTTAGGATTGTGGGGTAGATTGGGATGTGGATGCCTCATTAGAGTTTGGTGCTTTTTGTTTAGGGACCCACACCATTTTTATTTTTTCTTTTGCTTGTGAGGGTGTGGGCTTTGATAGCTTTTTGGATTTTTCATTTTGATTGGAAGGGATAATATCTTTAGGCTTTTGTGCTTTATGCATTGAGGCATTCAAATTTTTACTTTTGAATCCCATGGATTTGGGGAAAGCTTCATGTTTGAAAGATGTGTGCTTTTGTTGGTCTTGATTGGGAATTTTAGGGGATTTATGGATGGATGGGTAAAAAGTGGATTTATGGATAAATGAATGAGGGGATTTGAGGATGGGGATATTAGGAGTTGGGAGGATGGGAGGATAAGAGGATTTGTGGATAAGGATGTTTGGTGTTGGTAGGATAGGAGGTAGAGTGGATTTGATAGGAATATTTGGAGTTGGAAGTAGTGGAGGTAAAGTGGATTTGATAAAGATATTTAGAGTTGGAAGTAGTGGAGGTAAATTTGATGGAGGAAGATGGATGGTCACATGCTTTTGCAAATGATAGGATGATGGAGGAGGGATGGCGACATATGTTTTTCGAGTGCGATGTGATGCACCCTGTTTGGGATTGGATGAATGCATTTTAGAAGGTGTGTGGGTGGTACCAACATGTTCATTTTGTTTGTCTTGGGATGTATAGCCGAGGCCATGTGAGGATGGATGGAATGTGGTGTGGATGGGCTCCAAGATGCCTTGCTCATGAAGGCCTAGGCCTTTGCCTTGATAGTTCATGTGTTGGAGTATGCGACATGCAATGGGATGTTTGGTGCTTTGGAAACAAGATGCGAGTCCATTATTTATTGGAGAAAGATAGGATGGTGGATGGAAGTTGTTCACCTCTTACAAGGGAGTCACCACAGATGAAAGTGCTTATGCCAAGTGGATAAGGGGATGAATTTTGGATGGGATTGGTAGATGGTGTGGGACAAGATGGTGTGAGATCAATAAGTTGATCAATAGATAGTAGGGGATTGGGGATGGGATTAGATGGGATGGTGAGATCTTGATTAGGAGAGGGGGTTGATGTTTCAACATGCTTTGGATTTGATTCTTGACATGGCTCGTGTGTTTGGGTAGAAGTGGGATTGACTTGGATAGATGTGGTGGGTGCTTGGATGGATGTGATTGGTGTTTGGATGGATGTGATAGGTGTTTGACTTATGTGTTCTTGAACATGGCTGCATGATGGTCTTTGAGTTATGATAGGAGATTGTTCAAGAGGTTTGGTGGATGTTGGATTGCATGAGGGTGTTTGATTCTTTGCTAATAGCCAATGGATGGCATCCTTCATGAGTGAATGGGTTGAAGAGCAATATAATGGATGGATAATGATGGTGGTTGGTGTAGGATTAGGATGGGGATTGGATAGGTGGGTGATAGGATTAGGTAATGATGGTTCTTGGATGGGTTCAAGGATAGGTGTTGGACTAGATGGTAGTGTTGGAGGGGTGTAGGATTTGGGGGATTCCTTTGCTTTTCTTGGTGATGTTCTTTGGAGGAAATCCCTCAAGGATTCATTGGATGTCGTGGTGTTAGGATTTGGAAGATTTGATGGTGGATTAGATGGTGGATGTGTGATAGGGATTGGGGGATTGGGAGATACATAAGGTGATGGATTAAGGTTGATAAGGTTGGAGGGATATTGTGATGGGAGGATTGGAGGATGGGGATTAGGAGATGGGGGATTTGGTTGTTGATATGAGGTTTGGATTTCGGAAATAAGGTGTGCTAGATTGGTGTTCCCTTGATCAAAGTTAGCATGACAAAGGTTGGGGGATGGATAAGTTGGAGGTATTGGTTGATTGGATAAGTATGATGGCATGGATGTGTAAGGGAATGGTGAATGATATGAGGGTAAAGGTTGATATGATGAAGGTTGATATGAGGTTGACGGTATGGATATGTAGGATGTTGAAGTTTGATATGATGGAAGTTGATATAATGAAGGTTGATGGGAGGTTGATGGTGTGGATATGTAAGATGTAGGTTGGTATGAAGGTTGAAAGAATGATGATTGATATGATGTGGATGGGGATGATGTGTAGGGTGTTTGTTGATCTGATGGAGGTTGGTATGAGGTCCATGGTGTGGATATGTAAGATGTTGAAGGTTGATATGATGAGGGTTGGTATGATGAAGATGGGGTAGGGGTTTGGGATTCTCCAATGATGAGGTGTGCTAAGGTATATCTTTAATGTCATTTTTGAATTGTTCCTTAGCATTAGGATCCATGTTCTCATAGACTTTTCTAAGTCTTTGTAATTGTTGTATTGATTCATAAAGATCCATTTTGTTGGAGAGATATGAGATGAAATGGAGGATAATGGATGATTGTGATGTTAGGAATCAAAATTTCAAGACCTTAGGATGATTTGATTTGGTTTGATTTGATTTGATGAATGGTTCTCTATGCTTAAGATAGACTAATGATCTTAAGCAAGAGGGTTGATTGGATTGATTTGATTAGGTGATCAATTAAGGTCTTGATTTTTTTGATTGGGTTGATTTGGATTTGGAGTTTGATAATGATGTTGGGGAATTTGGATAATGATTGGGATTGATGTTGATTTTGGATTGGATTTGGAATATGGTTTGGAAGATTATGGATCGATGTTGGTTGGATTTTGGATTTGATTTGGATGAGATGGGATTAGAATGATGTTGATGAATTGGATTAAGGGTGATGAGAGTGATTAGGATAAGATTAGATTGAATGATTTGGACGATGATGTGGATAAGATAGGCGATTAGGATGATTAGGATAGATGAGTGATTGGGTTTGAATGTGTTGGAAGAATGAGGTGAATGACTTGTCTTATGTGTTTGATGTTTATCTTGATTTGGCAATGTTCAATGAAATGACCACACTTGTACAAACATGAGTCACTCACACAAGACACAAGCAATTTTGAATTTTGAATTGGAAGAATATGATGATGATTAGACAAGCAGACATGCAAGACACATCAACATTGCCTAATGTCTAGTTTGATGTAAGGTATGGCCAATTAGGTTTGGGCAATGTTTATATGAGGTTGACTAATGAATTGAAAGTGAAATCCTGTCACACAGCTAGGAGAAGGGGGTAACCCACCCTTCACCTTCACTTCCCAAAGGTAGAAAGTTCTTTGGGGCTTAGCCAAGAGTGACAAGATTCCAATTTCAAAGAGGGTATCTTTCGATTCAGCCTCAGATGAGGTCATCCCTAGGGGTGATGAAATCCCCTAGCAGGCCTCCTAGGAAGGGGTAAACAAAAGCAAATTGAAGTGAGGTGTTTTTGATCTCCAAGGTCACCTTGCGGTGCAAGGAGAGAGCATACACACACCCACTTGACTCACACTCTCACTTGTAAATTATCCCTTTGAAAAAAAAAATGTGATGAAGACACGTCAATCAATGGTTCTTTTTAGCCCAATTTCAAGATGTGATTGAAGACAATGATTTATTTTAAGCCCAATTTTGATATGTGATGAAGATAAGTGTTCATTTTATGCCCAAACTAAAGTGTGTTTGCAAGCAGTTATTGAGAGATAAAGGATGAAAATGGATGTACCTAATTAAATTGCTGTCCAAATTGATGTAGATGCTGCTCCTGATGTTGTTCCAGCCCCGAATGATCACTTGTAAGTCACAAGAACAAGAACGGAGCAAGTAGACTAGCCAAGGAGATTATGATGCGAAAATTGATATTCTGATAAAATCTGATGCAAAATGAACTGATACAGAGAAAATAAGTGCATAAACAAATTCTTCAGGAGATTCTATGTGATTTGAAAAAAAAATCGTTGAAAACTGATCAAATTTGCACAAGTTATGATGATTTAAAGTTTAAATGTAAGTTTGACTTTGACTGCGAAAAAAGGATTGTTAAATGTATAGTCACCTAATCTGGTCTTCACTACTACAAAGTGCTCTAAGTCCTCTTTCCAACAACTATTCATTTGTTCAATTTTGCCACCGTATGCGAAAGTTGTAAAAATTTGAAAAAAATAGCCTCCTTCGGCATGTAGGAGGCACAAGAGATCCTAGCAGTTAAGAAAAAATGCTGACAGTTTGCAATTTGCTGGTCACATGCTGCTATTTTCTCACCAGCGGTTTGCTATTTACTGGTGGTTAGGGTTTAGGTTTATGTTTGGGCTTTAGCCCCTGGCTGGTCATATGACCAGGGGTGAGGTCCAAACAAAAAATAAAAAAAGAAATAGAGAGAGGGGTGCCAAAGTCCCTCCCTACCCCTGCCCTAGGTCGATACTCTCAGTTTAGGTTTAGGTTTTGGGTGGTTGACCAAGGGAGTGGTGGAGAATGGAGCTCAGATGGTGGAGGAGTTTTTATGCAGAAACGGTGGTGCTAGGCGTAGACAGTGGAGGTTGACAGAGTTGGGAGGTCGCAGAGGTGGCGTGTTGGTGGGGTTAGTGGACTGTCGGCGGGTGGCACGCGGGGGGAACAGTGGTCAAGGGAGGCCGCAGGTAAGGGAGTTGGGGGAGGCCGCAGGGAAGGGTTTTGTAGGGTGGAGCGGATGGGAGCTGCGCGGGGGGGAGGGGTTGTTGGATGGAGCGGCTAGGCGGAGGGAGATGGAGCGGCAGGAGGAGCAGGTGGGGGATATGGGGAGGGTCGAAGGATGCAGTGGGGATGGTCACATGGGCGGAGGGAGGCCGCGGGGTAGGGCCGAAGGGAGGGGAGGGTTAGACGCAGGCAGCGTTTGGCAATGGGGAATGGGAGCGGTGCGGTGGTGTTGGTAGGAGCAGGGGTGGTGACGGGGGTTTTCACAGGTGGAGGTGAAGCGGTGGCGGGTAAACCAGACCCAAATTTAACCCTCGAATGAAAATGCCTTTGACCTTAAACACAGATCCTTCAAAATAGAAAACCAACGATTACAACATACAGACAATGTACAGATCAGTACGGCAGGGGTACGGTTCCGTACGGTACCGACTGTACCCTAAAAAATTTTCAATTTTTTTAAAATTTTTTTTCATAGAACCTAAGCAAGTTTACTGTCAAAATTCATAGAAACAGTGACCTGATCGCCATAATGCAATTCGTTTCTGCGTAGGATGCAACCTGCAACAGTTAACTCCCAAAAACTTGCAAAACTTGCCAAATTGAGGGTTAGAAAATGAAGACTCCGACAATAAAACCTTCAAAAAGCGACGATTAGATCCAAGACCGGGCGTGCCAATGTGATAAGTGAAATCAAAATGAAGATTAAATACTAATCAAATGCATAAACAAATGATTATACCTTCATAAATGAACTCACAAATCCATGTGGGAAGGAGATGCACCCGACAGAGCTCCTCAGATTTTACCCATGACTAGAATGAAGATGTGGATTGCTCAAGTGCCTTCAACACAATGTAGATGAATGATTAGGGATTAGATGATAGATTTGAGAGACTAGATGGAAATGAGAGATGATTTAGAGTAATTTGGACATTATGGTGGCATGATAAGGGGATTGTGAAATGATTTTGGCAGAGGTTTGATGCATGAAGGAGTCTCTCTCAAATGGCTTGGAGAGGGTTTCATTTATAGAGTTTTGGAAATCAGGATGGACGGTGAGGATTGAAGGATGAGATCAAGGGCTATGAATAAAAGTGAATATTTTATTCATTTTTGGGAAGAGGGGTGATAAATGAGGTATGGGTGTGAAAGAATGTGAAATGAATTAAAAATTTATTTGGGGAATGGGAAATGAATTAAGAACTCATTTTGGGGATAAGAGGTAATGAATGAGGATGGGTTTGTAAGGGAATTAAATGTGATGTGTGATTTATTTCAATTTTTAATTTGGGGGATGTGGGGAAGGGTGTTAAACTAGGTTTGACCACCCACATGAGAGGTTAGGACTAATTAAATAGAGGTTTTGCTTCATTGATCCTAGGACTAGGATGATGTAGAATAGGTAGGTCAATTAGTAGGCTAGATCAATTAGATAACCATGATTTATCTAATTGATGAGGATTAGGGAAAAAGAGAATTGAACCAAATAAATATTGGGAATATTTATTTGATTAATGAGGGATAGTGTTGTAAGGTCAAAGTGATAAATTAAATGAATTAATTGATCACAAGGGATAGACAGATGGTTAGGGAAGATGTGGGAAATTGATTTGCAGAGCAAGTCAATTTTAGGTGTCTACAAAAGCCATTGCTGATGAAGGGATAAAAATAGATGATGATTTTGATGCATCTTTACTCATAGAAAATGAAAAAGTAGGATCTCTTGGATCTAAAACTACCAAGACACACAATGACGACAAAGTGAAGGATCATAGACCCTTTTATTTGAAACCAAGCTACAAAAGTTCTTCAAAAGTTTCAAAGCCAAAACCTACAAATGATCCCATCTTGGATGAACTTTGAGCATTGAGACAGAATTGGATACTCACAAGAACAGTAAAACATCATCCCACAAGTTTTCCATTGAAGATATATGTCCTTATCCTTTCAATCCGAGCGTACCAATGCCACCTTTTCTTAGTCACTGGGACATACTGAGACTTGATAAATATAGGGGAAAAGGAGATCCTAAAGATAACTTAAGAGAATTTTGCGTTGCTACCTTGGAATTCGTAGTTGATGAGACATATCTTATGAGATTATTCCCTTGCAGTATGGGAGGAGAAGCTATGGAATGGTTTTTACGATTAACCCCAACCATCAAATCTTTTCAAGAACTAGTTGATAAATTTGTCTCACATTATAGTTACAACTGTGAACTTGAAATGACCATGTCAAACCTTTTTAACACCAAGCAAAAACAAGGAGAATCTTTTGTGTCATTTTTACAAAGATGGAGACATTTGGAAAAACAAGTACCTTATAACATTCCAGATAAACAATTGGTTGACCTCTTTTGTCAAAATTTGAACAAAGAAATTGGAAAGGAACTTCGCCTCAAATGCTTGGATTCCTTTGATGAAGTCATAGAAATAGGATTTCGAATCGAACAAACTCTCATCGATGATGGAACTATTAAACTTTATAATGACAAAAATAAAAAATTGGGCTCAAGTAATAAGACACCTTTTTGGGTTAAGAACAAGAATGTGGTCAATGACGGAGTTGTTGATGTGAAAATGACTAAAACATCATCACCTATCTACAACCTTAAAGGTTCATCCTCAGACAAAAGGAAAATAAAAATAAAGAAGCTTCCCTAAATGAAATTTTACACCATTGGGACAATTGCTTGAATTTGCATTAAAAGAACTCCTTCAAAATAATATTATAACACTACCTGAGATGAGAGAATATAATCCATAAATCAAACCCCCATGCTGGAATGATGATCACTTTTGCTACTATCATAGACACAAAGGTCATAAGACTAATGTGAGGGGGAGAATGAGAGTTAGTTTCAAATGAATAAAAACACAACAAAAACCCAAACATCAATAGAATGTGAAGATAAAGAGGAATCAAACCAAAGAAGTAGAAATACTTACAAAACCCATTTACCTGTCATTTTCCATTGTTGCTTATCTTGCTTTGATCTTGATTGAAGCCCTCAGAAGCTCTTTTTAGCTTGCTTGCTTGTTTGAAGATGCCAAAGGAAGAATGGCTATTGATACCTTGTGTGATTGAAGATGAGCTTCAATACACAATAATGGAGGATACTTGGAATGTGGAATGAGATAATTTTGAGTATAGATTTGATGCAATAATGAATCCTCCTAATGGCTTAGAAGAGGGTTCTATTTATAGAATTTATGAAAATAGAATGGAGGGTGAGGATCAACAGATGATATCAATGGCTAGGAATAAAAGTGAATCTTTAATTCATAATGGGTGAGTTAAAAATCTTTTATTTGAAAATAGTGGATTATGACAATTGAATTAAATATTCAATTGTTGGGAAGAGTGGGGAACATTTGAATTAAAAATTCAATTGTTGGGAAGAGTGGAGAATAATGGGGAATATTTGAATTAAAAATTCAATTTTTGGGAAGAGTGGAGAATAATGTGGAACATTTGAATTAAAAATTCAATTGTTGGGAAGAGTGGGGAACATTTGAATTAAATATTCCATTTGTAAAGGCTAGTGGGGAACATTGAATTAAATATTCCATTTGTGAAGGAAAATTGATTTAATGATTTATTTTGCAAAATGGAGGAAATTAACTAATTAAATATTAGGAATATTTAATTATATGTGCAACATGGTGAGGTGGAAGTGATGAGGTGGATTTGATGAAGTGGATTTTTAGGGAATTTTAATTGAGGTGAGATATAAGAAGAATTTAGGGAATTTAATTAAATAAACTGACTTTATTTAATTATGGGATAATGAGCCAATTAACTAAATGTATAACATTTATTTAACTGCCAGAAGAGAATAAGAATTAAGATAAATATTAAATATTTACTTAATTCGACCCGAGCCAATTTTAGGTGTATATATTTTGCCTCTCTTTGAAGCAATGTGTTTTATCACGTTGTTTCAAAGAATAAGTAGTTTGATAATGATACATGCCCCAGTTTGCCCCTAGTACAGGTTATGATGATAGGATGCCCCCTCGGGAGATTGGACGGGGAGAAGGTAGAAGGCATGAAATGGACAATCTCATGATGAGATAGGTTGATAGGAGATGAAATAGTTGGATGCAGAAGAAAGGGATGAATGATATGGAATGCAAGATAACAAGATGATAACACACACAAGCAAGTAAGCAAGTATGCACAAATGATATAGGAACAAACAAGGTATTGCCCCTGTCAAGCGGTAGACCAACGATATAGGTCGATGATGTCTGGTTTCAGGAATGAGATATGTCATATAAGACTCCGGGTTTGGTTTCGACAATGCGACATCCTGTCTAAGACATATGATAATGATATACGACAGTGTTGTCATGGCGGGGAGTGATCTATCCCTAGAGCAACATGAAGGATAGTTATGACTGATTGATATGGTTTACGACCGGACAAGGATCAAGACCACTGATTGTGATCGGATCATTTGACAAGATTGATTTGACTTGATTGGCATGGATTAAGGATAGACTTGCAATTGGATATGGTATGGATATGGATATGGATACGGATATGAGACGCAATTTGATACGGTATAGATATGGATATGGATATTTGTCATCTTTGCAAGTCTTTTGCTTTCATCATCGGGCACTTTTTGGTATTTTTCGCTTTTTGAAATGTTGTAAGAAAATACAAGCATTTGGGTATAATTAGACCGAGATGACCTGAGTATGTCTTACATGGATTTTGATATAGCAAGTTGATACAAGCATCTAGTCAAACTTGAATCTAGATAACCTGAGTACTTGTGTTTTTAACAGACAAGGATTTCCCCTTTTCATGTTTAGACCTTGGAGTCCTCGATGATCTTTTGCCGATCATGTCGTTAGACAAAAGTCGTCACATTACTAAAGTTTAATCCACAAGCAGCAGACAAAGAAAATATAATCATGCCCCCATCATAGCATCTCTAGCTTTTGGCATCCTCGAGTAGCATAGGAAGACATAATGGACAAAAATTTAAGACCTTGTAAGTTAACCTGTTCATAAAACATTCTTGCATTAGGGGTGTCTTTTGCCATAATTGATATAAAACCATTTTGAGTGTTTTGATATGGTGCTCTGCTTTGTGTTTGTTTTGGACAGGTTGATATTATGTGTCAAGAACTTTGTGCTAGGTGTCTAGTGAAAGTATCGCAATCCTTTATTGGTATCTCCTTTCAGAACAATGGCATTCAAGAACCCAAATCCGCAACTGAGTCAAGGAGTTGCCCCCAGTTTAGACTAGGATCGATTTATTATGGGTGAGATGATGACAGATGTGGAGAGACAGACCCGGACTGACCTAGTGCCTCGGGGGCTCATTGCTAAATGGCCTTGCCTACGTGACGATGCAGAGGCAACGTAGTTCGGGGTGAACCCTGATGGACCTAAGACCTAGGCGACGGTGAAGATGCAGAAATGGTATGGACCTAGACAGACAGAAGGATGAGACATGGAGTGGATGGGACAGTGGAGCCTCGGGGGCGCATTGATAATGGCCTTGCCTACGTGATAGCTCAGAGGTGACGTAGTTCAGGTGGGGAATGAGAGTTAGTTTCAAATGAATAAAAACACAACAAAAACCCAAACATCAATAGAATGTGAAGATAAAGAGGAATCAAACCAAAGAAGTAGAAATACTTACAAAACCCATTTACTTGTCATTTTCCATTGTTGCCTATCTTTTTTTGATCTTGATTGAAGCCCTCAGAAGCTCTTTTCAGCTTGCTTGCTTATTTGAAGATGCCAAAGGAAGAATGGCTATTGATACTTTGTGTGATTTAAGATGAGCTTCAATACACAATAATGGAGGATACTTGGAAAGTGGAATGAGAGAATTTTGAGTATAGATTTGATGCAATAATGAATCCTCCTAATGGCTTAGAAGAGGGTTCTATTTATAGAATTTATGAAAATAGAATGGAGGGTGAGGATCAACAGATGAGATCAATGGCTAGGAATAAAAGTGAATCTTTAATTCATAATGGGTGAATTAAAAATCTTTTATTTGAAAATAGTGGATTATGACAATTGAATTAAATATTCAATTGTTGGGAAGAGTGGGGAACATTTGAATTAAAAATTCAATTGTTGGGAAGAGTGGAGGATAATGGGGAACATTTGAATTAAAAATTCAATTGTTAGGAAGAGTGGAGAATAATGGGGAACATTTGAATTAAAAATTCAATTGTTGGGAAGAGTGGGGAACATTTGAATTAAATATTCCATTTGTGAAGGCTAGTGGGGAACATTGAATTAAATATTCTATTTGTGAAGGATAATTGATTTAATGATTTATTTTGGAAAATGGAGGAAATTAGCTAATTAAATATTAGGAATATTTAATTATATGTGCAACATGGTGAGGTGGAAGTGATGAGGTGGATTGGTGAGGTGGATTTGATGAAGTGGATTTTTAGGGGATTTTAATTGATGTGAGATATAAGAAGAATTTAGGGAATTTAATTAAATAAAATGGCTTTATTTAATTATGGGATAATGAGCCAATTAACTAAATGTATAACATTTATTTAACTACCAGAAGAAAATAAGAATTAAGATAAATATTAAATATTTACTTAATTCGACCCGAGCTAATTTTAGGTGTATACATTTTGCCCCTCTTTGAAGCAATGTGTTTTTATTATGTTGTTTCAAAGAATAAGAATTTTTGATAGTGATACATGCCCCAGTTTTTTTTTGCCCTTGGTACAAGTTTAACGACAGGATGCCCCCTCGGGAGATTGGAAGGGGAGAAGGTGGTAGGCGTGAGACAGACAATCTCACGAAGAAGAAGGCGAAGAAATGGGTTAGGATGGAGAAAAATGGGATGAATGATATGGAATGCAAGATAAAAAGATGACACACACAAGCAAGTAAGCAAGTATTCACAAATGATACAGGAACAACCAAGGTATTGCCCCTATCGAGTGGTAAACCAATGATATAGGTCGATGATGTCTGGTTTCAGGAATGAGATATGTCGTATAAGACTTCGGGTCTGGTTTCGATAATGCGACATCCTGTCTAAGACATATGATAACGATATACGACAGTGTTGTCATGGCGGGGAGTGATGTATCCCTAGAGCAACATGAAGGATAGTTATGACTGATTGATATGGTTTACGACCAGACAAGGATCAAGACCACTAATTGTGATCGAATCATTTGACAAGATTGACTTGACTTGATTGGCATGGATTAAGGATAGACTTGCAATTGGATACGGTATGGATATGGATATGGATACAGATATGAGATGCAATTTGATACGGTATAGATATGGATATGGATATTTGTCATCTTGATATAGCAAGTATTTTGAAGCGCTTTCATCATTGGGCTTTATTATGTTGTAAGAAAATACAAGCATCTAGGTATAATTAAACTGAGATGATCTGAGTATTACTTACATGGATTTTGATTTAGAAAGTTAATACAAGCATCTAGTCAAACTTGAATCTAGATGATCTGAGTACTTCTTGCATTTTTCAACAGACAAGGATTGCCCCTTTTCATGTTTAGACCTCGAAGTCCTCAATGATCTTTTGCCGATCATGTCATTAGACAAAAGTTGTCACATTACTAAAGTTTGATCCACAAGCAGCAGACAAAGAAAATAATCATGCGCCCATCATAGCATCTCTAGATTTTGGCATCCTCGAGTAGCATAGAAAGGCATGATAGCATAAATCAAGACTCTTAATCTAACCAACACAAAACATTCTTGCATTTAGATGTGACTTTTTGCCATAATTGATATGAGATTTAGCTTGAGTGTTTCAGTATGGTGCTCTATTTTGTTTAGGATAGGTTGATGTTGTGCGTCAAGATTTTTGTTGTTTTGTGAAGTGTGTTTTGCTGCGTGTGCCTGTTTAGAGAAAGGTGCAGACACTGACAGGTACAGGAACGGACGACAAGACATGGGATGGACGGGAAATGGAGCGGACTCTGATAGATAGAAGGACTAGACATGGAATGGACGGTAAAGTGGAGCCTCGGGGGCACATTGATAATGGCCTTGCCTACGTGACAACGCAGAGACAATGTAGTTCAAGGTGAACCCTGATGGACCGAAGACCTAGGTGATGGTGGATCTGTAGAAGTGGTATGGACTTAGATAGATAGAAAGACCAGATATGGGACTGATGGGACAGCGGAGCCTCGGGGGTGCATTGATGATGGCCTTGCCTACGTGACAACGCAGAGGCAGCATAGTTCGGGGGTAAACCAATGATATGGATTGATGATGTCTGGTTTTAGGAATGAAATATGTTGTATAAGACTCCAGGTCTGGTTTCGACAATATAACATCTTGTCTAAGACATTTGATATGATAGTGTTGTCATGGCGGGGAACAATATAACCCTAGACCAACACAGCAGGCATGTTGTCATGGCAGGGAATGATGGAACCCTAGAGCAACACGAAGGATAGTGTCTGGTTTCAGGAAATGAAGCATGTCATGTAAGACGTGTGTGTTGGTTTGGTTTTGACAATGCAACATCCTGTCTAAGACAATTGATTGATTGATTGATTGGTTTATGACCGGACAAGGGTCAAGACCTGGGATGGATGGGAAAGTGGAGCAGACTTAGATAGATAAAAGGACTAAACATGGGACGAATAGGGAAAGTGGAGCAGACTCAGATGGATAGAAGGACTAGACATGGAATGGACGGGAAAGTGGAGCCCCGGGGGCGCATTGATAATGGCCTTGCCTACGTGACAAAGTAGAGGTAGCGTAGTTCGGGGCTTGGACCATGGATGGACTAGAGGATAGATGACAAGATATGAGATGGACAGGGAAGCGGAGCCTCGGGGGTGCATGGATAATGGCCTTGCCTATGTGATAGCTAAGAGGCGACATAGTTCAGGGTGTGGACCATGGATGGACTAGTTTGGTGTGATGGAGACAAGAGTCAATTGAGTCGGCATAGATGGAGGGAGTGGTTTGTCGCAGATAGCACCTATTTACCAGGTTTTCACCACTTACTTTTATTTGCACATGCAGCTAAAAAAGTACACATGACGCTTGTTTGCCAAGTTTTCATCATGGCATCTATCCTTTTGTTATTTTTCCATTTTTTTGATTTTTTTGTTCTATTTTTTTTAATTTTTTTAGGACTCCCTTACATCGGGGTTTTCAGGTATAGAACTTGCAAAGGTGCATGCTGTTGATAGGATCATCGAACAGTTCACCTTTAGATGTAGCTAATTGATATGCCCCCGATCCATAAGCTATGATGACTACATAGGGACCCAGCCAGTTAGGTTCAAATTTTCCTTTCTTTTCATGATCTTGCTGATTTCTTGGATTTTCTCTTAGGACTAGGTCGCCAATCTAGAAGACCCGGGGCTTTACTTTGTGATTGTAGCTTCTGGCCATGTGTTGCTGGTATGCTTTTAGGTGATTAAAGGCTTGTTGCCTTCATTCTTCGAGCAGCTCTAACTCTTGGAGTCTGGTTACTCTGTACTCTTCATCTGATATGAGGCCTTTTAATGAGACTCGCAATGATGGGATCTTGACTTCAATGGGCAAAATAGCTTTAGATCCATAGACTAGGGAGTATGGGGTTGCACCTGTGGGTGTGCAGATGCTTGTTCAGTAGGCCCACAGCGCGGGATTCAGTTGGACATGCCAGTCACGGCCAGCATCATTGACAGTCTCTTTAAAGATTTTTAGAATGGTTTTATGTGATGCCTCAGCTTGGCCGTTACCTTGTGGGTAGTAAGGAGTGGAGAAGCAGTGCTAGATATGGAATTTGTCGCATAGTTCCCTGACATCTTGGTTCTTGAAGGGTCATCCATTATCTGTGATAATTGACAAAGGGACACCATAACGACAAATGATGTAGTTCAGGATGAACGAGGCAATCTGTTTGCCTGTGATGTTGGCTAGAGGCATGGCTTCAATCCACTTCGTGAAATACTCCATGGCAGTGATAATGAATTTATGGCCGCTTGAGGAGGGAGGGTGGATCTTGCCCACTAAGTCGAGTCCCCACTAACAGAAAGGCCAAGGAGTTGTCAACAGCTGTAGCTCTTGCACTGGCGCATGTATCAGGTTCCCATGGATTTGACACTTTGTGCATTTCTTTACAAACTGATGGGAGTCTTGTTCCATTGTTGGCTAATAGTATCCCACGCATATGAGTTTTTTGACTAAGGTAGGGCCACCAGAGTGAGCTCTGCATATTCCATCATGTATTTCACTTAGAGCAGTTTGATATTCCTCTCTATCTAGACACCTAAGGAGAGTACCATCGAGACCTCGGTGATACAAGGTGTTAGCAATAATGGCGTACTGGGATGCCTGCCGAATGAAGGTTCTTTTCTGGTTATGGGATAGGTCAGGTGGGAGTGTATTCTCTTTTAGATAGGTAAAAATTTTACCATAGAGAGGGGAATCGGTTCCTACGATGTGGCATATGATATGGGCATCTGGAGTGTCAGAAGCAGGACAAGAGACTGGCTCTACTAAGAACTCATATCGTGTTTGATTGTCTAGAATGTCGAGAAGAGATGCGATTGTAGCCATTGCAGCTGTAGCTTTATTCTCAATCCTTGGTATCTGTTCAAATGATATCTGGATGAAATACTCCTTGAAGTCATCTACCATACGTTTATAAGGAATTAGTTTCTCATCCTTCGTTTGGTAGTCATCATTTACTTGGTTGATGACCAGTTGGGAGTCACCATAGACTAGAAGCTCCTTGATGTTCCACTCAACTGCCAGCTTGATACCGATGACCAGAGCCTCTTATTCTGTTACATTGTTAGTGCAAGGGAACATTAATCTGTATGACTTTGGAATAGTATCACCATTAGGTGTGATCAACAAGATACTTGCCCCTGATCCATGCTGAGTGTAGGAGCCATCAAAGTACATTTTCCAGTTTGTTGTGCTGACGTGGAAGATAGACTCATTTGGAAATTCAAAGCTTAAGGGGTTATCATCTGTTAAAGGCACCTCTACTAGTTGATCTACAAGCACTTGTCCTTTTATTGCTTTTCTATCCACATATTCTATGTCAAACTCACTGAGAAGCATGACCCATTTTGATAATCTACCTGTTAAGGTCACCTTATTAAGTATTTCTGTAGGTCAATTTTTGCCACCAGTTTAATAGAGTGTGACAGCATGTAATGTCTCCATTTTTGCGAGGCAAATACAACAGCTAGACATGCTCTTTCTATTGGTGTGTACTGCAACTCGTATCCAACGAGTGTTCGACTAATGTAGTAGATAGCCTGTTCCTTTCCATCATAGTTTTGTTGAGCAAGGAGAGCTCCCAGAGCCATTGGTGTAGCTGAGATATATAGTAACAGAGGCTTGCCTTGAATTGGTGGCATTAATACTGGTGGCTTCATTAGGTATTCCTTTAGCTGTTGAAAAGCCTGCTCGCATGACTCTTTCCATTTGAAAGATACATTTTTGTGTAGTAGATGAGAGAATGGGTGGCACTTATCTGCCAGTTGGGAAATGAACCATCTAATAGACTGTAGTTTGCCCTGTAGGGATCTCAATTGAGTCAAATTTTTGGGAGGTAGCATCTCCATTATGGCCTTCACCTTAGCGGGGTCAACTTCGATACCATTGGCAGATACTATGTAGCCCAGTAGCTTTCCTGATGTAACCCCGAACACACACTTTTTTGGATTAAGTCGCACATTGAACTTCTCCAGTCTAGTAAAGATCTTGTCTAGTATTGCTAGATGTCCTTCTCTTGTGAGAGACTTTGCTAGAATGTCATCGACGTAGTCTTCCATTATAGTATGCATCATATCGTGGAAGATCATTGTCATGGTTCTCTGATATGTTGCCCCAGCATTTTTCAGACCAAATGGCATGATGCACCAATAGTAGGTGCCGCAAGGACATGTTACTGCAGTTTTGTGCTGGTCTTCTGGTGCAATTTTTATCTGGTTATATCCCAAGAAACCATCCATGAGTGACAACATGGTATGACCTACCGTGAGATCTACAATCATGTCGATGTTGGGCAAGGGGAAGTCATCTTTTGGACAAGCTTTGTTTAGGTCCCTGAAGTCACTACAGATTCTGACCCTGCCATCTAGTTTGGCTATTGGTACGATATTTGAAATCCATTTGGGATAGTCTATGGGTTTGATAAACCTGACATCTAGTAGTTTCTTCAGTTCTTCTTTCACCATGAGAGCCACCTGCGGATGCATTTTTCTGAGCTTCTATTTAACAAGCTTAGCTCCTAGAGCCAAAGATAAGTGATGCATGATGAGATTTGGATCAAGCCCTGGCATGTCGGCGTATGTCCATACAAAGTTGATCTATTTTCTTCTGAAGAACTCTGTAAGTGCTGGTTTTTCCTATTCTGTTAGAGCCTTTGCCATGTGGACCATTCTGGGATTATCACCTGTGTTGACATTGATCGCTTCCACCAGTTCTATCAAGATCGACGATCTTTCCTGATGTGTTAGATTGGGAAGAGGGTCAAGCCTTCCATCCTTCGGCGCCTCAGAGAGGTTTTCACCATTAGATGCATCTTTCTTTTTACTATTTTGAGGATCTAACACTGCTGCGGAGCGGTTTTCACCGTTAGATCATTCTTTTATTTTGATGTTTTTGTGACTGAAAGGCTTGGCACTCTCGCCAAAATAGGACTGCATGTTGAGTTCTATATCATAGCCAGCTCTGTGGTCGCCTGCAGGTATGTGATCTCTAAGCTCAAGGTAATCGATGATCACATCATCATTTTCGAAGGTGTCTAGTTCAGGGGTGGTGCCTTCGAGGTCCCAGTCTATAAGTTCGGGATGTACCAGAGGTAAGGGGTCATGCGGTTGGTTGGATTCAACAGAGTTGATGGTAAGGACAAAATTGTTGAGGGAATGAACAAAGTCTGCGATGGTACTCACTAGTAGGGGATCCTTCGAGGGAGGTATCATTCTTTCCTCGCGATTGTCACTATTGTCATTATGTGGAATGGACTCTAGTGGTCTAGCTCTTAGACCTTGTTTCTCATTCGTAGGGGTTGGGTCATACTCATGGACAACGTCAATATCATTTTCATCACAAGATAGCTCAGAGAGGCTATCCCACTTGCACTCATTAGAATCTGTTTCACTCCCTAGTTGCATCCTCTGAATTTGTTCAACCATATTGTTAGTGGCTACTTCTATTTGTTTTTCTTTATTTTTGTTGCTTCTTGGTGCTCCAGTGTAGCCTAGCCCTGTAGTGTCTCAGCCTGTTAAGGTATGAGGTTGGATGGGTTCAGTGATGCCATCCTTTCTTGATCTAAGTGGACCGTGTCCTTCATATCCCATTTTCTGTAGTATTTGGTAACCTTGTCTATACTGTTTTATTGGTATAGTGGGATGATCATGTGGCATTGAGGAGATAGCTTCATCTTTGTACAGCCATTATAGGACATCTTTTCATCACTTTCATCTTCTAGGCTTCCCCATTTCACAAATGGTCCTTTGGTTGGCTTCTTTGCTGTGGGTGTTTTTAAGATAGGTCTCCCATAGGATCAAGGAGATAGGGGCAATTGTGCCAAGCAGAGGGACTGAGATACCATGTACTCACCCACACCTTTATCTTTGAGTTGGAGTTTGGGTGGAGGTGCCCCTAAAGAAGAAGCCAGTGTAGCTGGATCAACATGAGATGACGAGGATGCAGAAGCACGGTTGTTAGGGATTACAACGTCTGGTTTGGACTAAATGGAGTTGCAGTATTGATAGGGGTTAGGATCGCCTGGGATGGTGATCTCTTGTCCTTCATGTGTGAACTTGATGCATTGATGGTATGTAGAAGGTACTGCTTCCAAAGCGTGTATCCATGGTCGTCCCAGAAGAATGTTGTATGCTAATTCCATGTCAAGGATTTGACAAGCCACATCTTTCACTATGGGGCCCACTCTGATTGGTAGAGTAACAATTCCCTTAGACGTTCTTTCTTCCTCATCATAGGCTTTTATGGTGATTTTTCTTTTCAGATCTATAGCCTTCTCTGAAAACCCCAGTGTAAGAACTAGCTTCAACGTGCAGATATTCAAACCAGCCCCTCCATCGATTAGGACTCTTTTGATCTTGTGCTTGTGTATGAAAGCTTCAATGTGAAGGGAGGCGTTATGGGGTTGAGAGATAGACATATCATCCTTCTCAGTGAATGATAGGGAGTGTGGTGAGGTGATGTTACCGACCATGTTTTGGAATTGTTCTTCAGCTAGGTTTGTGGGAACAGAGGCTTCTGCTAAGGCTTTGTCAAGTATGGACCTATGAGAAGGAGACAGACGCAGAAGTTCTAACATGGAGATGTGTGCAGGTGTTTTGTGGAGTTGATCCACGATACTATATTGACTTGATGGAGGAGAAAACACTCCTCTAAGGGTGACTCTGTTACTATGGGTGGTAACATTGCAGTCTAGATTCTTGTTGATAGTGATCATATTAATGTGTGAGTCACTTTCATAGATATGGTTAACAACGTAGTCGTATCTGATATTCGTGTAATTTGCATTGTTAGAGCCACGATTATTTCTATTGGAAGGACCTGCTTGCTCGTAGTTAGGAAGAGGATCCTTGAATGCCTGATGATTGCTATTTGAGGTATGTCCGTTAACAAATATCTTGTTTTGATCTATTAAGTCTTGGACTATGTATTTGAGTGTGATGCAATCATTGGTCTTGTGCCCCCTATTTCGGTGGTATCCACAAAAGTCATTGTCATTCCACCAATGGGGTTTGACCTTTGGTTCGTACTCTCGTGCAGAGGGAAGCTTTATGAGATTGTCAGCGATTAGCTTCCGCAAGGCAGTTTCTAATGTATCATCCAATGGTGTGAACTTTCTTCTAGGACGAAAGTTGCCAAACCTAGATTTGGTATTTCTTGGTTTGTTTTGTGGGGGGGCATTTGATAGGTTGAAAATTGGTTGTTTAGTTGCCGCATTTTTGGCATCCACCGCCCTGTCATTCACAACGTTCTTGTTTTTTTTCTAGAATCTAGGTTTGTCATTGTTGGTGTTGGTATTGGGAGAGTCTTTGTAGAGTTTGATTCGGCCCTTCATGATGAGAGCTTTCTCTATGATGAGGCCCATTTCAATGACCTTGATAAAATATGTAGGACATTGGATCTGGATCTGGTAACTTAAGTCTATTTGTAGATTGTGGACAAACATCTCTAGCATCTATTTCTCTAGTATTTGGTGTGGGCACTTTCTTGCCAATTGTCTCCATCTCTGTAAGAAGGCAGCAAAAGATTCTCCTCCTTTCTGTTTGGTGTTACAGAGATCCAATATTGTATGAGAAGTGGGTGACAAATTGGTTGACAAGTTCATTGAATGTCTTAATACCAGGTGTTAGTCTAGAGAACCAATCCATGGCTTGTCCTCCCAAGCTCCGTGGAAATAGTCGCATAAGGTAAGTGTCGTTATGTGTGACCTCTAGACAAGCAGCATTGAACTCTTTGATATGATCTCTTGGATCACCCTTCCCTCGATAGTTATCAAATTTAGGCACCTCAAATCTTGAGGGGAAGGGAATCATGATCAAGGACCTATCAAAAGGATACGGTGAAATATCCTCTAGGGTGTAGTTTTTGGTCAATGTCCCTGCTTTTATGTCTAAAATTTCTTGTTTGAGAGCTTTGACATCTTGGTTTACTAGGCTTAGGGCATCTAAGGAGTCAATTGTTGTTTTGCTCTTTTCTACAGGTTTTTCACGTTGTCTACTTCCTTTAGGGATTCTCTCTTCGTCAGCTTCTTTGAGAGCTTCCACGTCGTAATCCTTAGGGAGTTTGGCTCCTATACTTGCTAGATATAAAAAGTATTTTGATGGATCTTGGGCAAGCACCCCTTCAAGTAGTCGTTGAGATTTTTGGTCATGTTGCATGTGGAGGATCTCGTCCATGGACGGTTCTTCATTATTGTCATGACCATCAAAAATACTTTTCTCTACCATTTCTAACTGCTTTTGTTTTTGTAATCTTGTTAAGACCATGCAAGGTGGTAAAGAGATGGGATGGAGTGAGATTGGAAGATTTTGAGCAAGGTGCTATGATGAAACAAGGTTTTAGCAAAGTTCCTTCTTATGATATAGATGGTGTCAAACAAGGTGGGTATACAAAAGCGATAGTCTAAGTAGGGATGTTATATATCTGCCTACTTGATATTGACTAGCCTTTGCACAATCTCCTAGTGGAGTTCCGATAGAGAAGGATAAGTAATCCTTGATACTTGGAGGCTCACTAGGTCTTGTTTGAGATTTGATTTTGATCAAGAAAATTTGACTATAATCTTGTTGGAAACTTGGAAAAAGATTTGGTGAAATTTTGGATGAGTAAGCAGCTATGGTGCGGATGGTGGATTTTGCAAGGTCTTTGATCAGATTTTGAAAATTAGATCAAGTTTAAACTGGTTTTTGAAAAGTATTTTGACAAATTCTCTTAGGAAGATACTAGATTTTTACTCACAGATTTAAATGCGCAACAGGTCGACACGTATACGCAACACTGGTCTTTTCAAATGCGCAAAGACAAAGTTCAAATGCACAATTATGACATATGCATAGAAAGTCGGTTCAAATATGCAAAACATCAGTATATATGTCCAATTCTAGCTATTTTTTGTGTTTTCTCTAATTTTTTGGAATTTTTGGATTATTTTCAGGATTTTCAATGTTTTTGGTTTTGGAAAATTTGGTGTTTTTGATGAAGTTGATGTTCAATTATGGCAAAAGCAAAGCAAACACACAGAAGTTTTCCATGATTTTTATCTTTTTATATATATTTTTATATTTTTTTATATTTTTGGGACTATTATGACTCAAAACACAAGTACAACTTAGGCAAGATGGGACAATACTTGTTGAATCCTCTAGCTGTGCCACTCAAAGCGTGTAGCTTTAGGATCTGGTAGCACCGGCTCCTCTCCATGGCACTCACTTCTCACGCATACCAGATTTGGGTTTCCTTAGGCTCATACCCACACCGAACCTTAGGATTGTCCCTGCTACCTCTACTAAGAGTCACTTGAATCGAGGCCGCTTCAAGGGCTCCGCCCTTTGCATCAACAAATAGGGGTTTTTGGCTTTCTATACAATTGGTTCTTAGATAGGGCAACCGTTCGAGTGGTTACACATGCGGCGGCACTACTCTCTGTTATGGAGTCTCCTAGCCTTAAAGGGTTGCGCCTATGAGGGTTTTGGGGGAGGTTGGCCGTTGGTGTAACACAACAGCACTCGTTGCTTGAGGTTTTCACCCCAAGCACAATTTATTTTAAGTGGCTTGGAAGGGCTTGGCTTTAGCCTGTTACCACTCAGGGTCATTCCCACTTGGACAAGCATGCATCCAAGGGCAGGCCCCCCTAAAGGATTAACAAAAAGAATGACAAGTCTGGCACTTTGATCACCCAGTTAAGGGGAGAGCATAAGCCTATTGTCATTCACAAACACAGAATACAATTGTTCACCCAACCTAGTTAAAATAGAAAAACTAAATGGGCTAAGCTAATTTGTGCACTCACACAATAGTTAACTTGACAAGTGATTTAATCATAGCATTGTTCTTTTCCCATTTGTTAACTTTGAAAGTGATTAATCATAGCATTGTTCTTTTCCCGTTTGTAGAAGATAGCAGTGATTAAACTAGAAAGCAAATCCACAAATGCAAGATAGCAATTTGGTCCAATTACTTCCTTCCTAATTAGGGACTATGTGTAGTTTTGTCATGAAATGCATTTTGATTACTTCACCCCTAGTTAGGCTAGATAAACTAAGAAAAATATCTAGATGACCTAATCTAGCCACTACTCCTGCAAAAAATGATGTTAGTTTCAACATGCAAAAAATCATAAACCATATAATAGAAAAGCAAGAAATAGATGCGCAACACTGTAGCCTAAATGCGCAGAAACAGGGAGTGTATGCGTCTGTTAAATGAATGCGCAAGGACAGAGGACAAATGTGCAATTTGACAAGGTATATGCGCAAGAGTAGTATATGCGCAAAAATAGAGGACAAATGTGCAACACTACAGAGTAAATGCGCAAATCAGACAGATGCGCAACAATACAGAGTATATGCACAAATTAGGTTTAGTTTCTATAGTCAAGATTGTATGTGCAACTGCGGCGTACAAATGCACAATAGTGTTGTATGCACAACTGTGGCTAATAAATGCACAACACCAATGTGTGCGTAACTGCAGGGTGTAAATGCACAACTATGGAGAACAAATGCGCAGTTTTGTCAAATGCACAGCTACGGAGGACAAATGCGCAACTGTGGAGTGTGAATGCGCAAAACTACTACTAGAAACCTGTTCTTCACCTATTTCTTCACCTGCACAGACCTGTGACTAAAACAACTAGCTTTTTGGATTAGTAAAGGGGCAAGGGCCCCACGGTGGGCGCCAAAATGTGAGGGGGAGAATGAGAGTTAGTTTCAAATGAATAAAAACACAACAAAAACCCAAACATCAATAGAATGTGAAGATAAAGAGGAATCAAACCAAAGAAGTAGAAATACTTACAAAACCCATTTACCTGTCATTTTCCATTGTTGCCTATCTTGCTTTGATCTTGATTGAAGCCCTCAGAAGCTCTTTTTAGCTTGCTTGCTTGTTTGAAGATGCCAAAGGAAGAATGGCTATTGATACCTTGTGTGATTGAAGATGAGCTTCAATACACAATAATGGAGGATACTTGGAAAGTGGAATGAGAGAATTTTGAGTATAGATTTGATGCAATAATGAATCCTCCTAATGGCTTAGAGGAGGGTTCTATTTATAGAATTTCTAAAAATAGAATGGAGGGTGAGGATCAACAGATGAGATCAATGGCTAGGAATAAAAGTGAATCTTTAATTTATAATGGGTGAATTAAAAATCTTTTATTTGAAAATAGTGGATTATGACAATTGAATTAAATATTCAATTGTTGGGAAGAGTGGGGAACATTTGAATTAAAAATTCAATTGTTGGAAGAGTGGAGAATAATGGGGAACATTTGAATTAAAAATTCAATTGTTGGGAAGAGTGGAGAATAATGTGGAACATTTGAATTAAAATTTCAATTGTTGGGAAGAGTGGGGAACATTTGAATTAAATATTCCATTTGTGAAGGAAAATTGATTTAATGATTTATTTTGGAAAATGGAGGAAATTAGCTAATTAAATATTAGGAATATTTAATTATATGTGCAACATGGTGAGGTGGAAGTGATGAGGTGGATTGATGAGGTGGATTTGATGAAGTGGATTTTTAGGGGATTTTAATTGATGTGAAATATAAGAAGAATTTAGGGAATTTAATTAAATAAACTGACTTTATTTAATTATGGGATAATGAGCCAATTAACTAAATGTATAACATTTATTTAACTACCAGAAAAGAATAAGAATTAAGATAAATATTAAATATTTACTTAATTCGACCCGAGCCAATTTTAGGTGTATACAACTAATAGTTGCAATAAACTTCAACATGTGATACAAGACCTTATTGATGATGGTAAGATAGCAGTTGATAGACACACTCCTTTTGGTAACTCTAATTGCGAGATGTTCAAAAATTCTTTCCCTAAGCATGATAAGGATAAAGGCTAGGCCCTTGAATCTGGTGATGGTGTAAACTATACTGCTGCAAAGTATGACTATGTCATAAATAACATCAGTGAAGTTGATAATCATGTGAACACTTTAATTATAAAAGGAAAAGAACCTGATTGCAATGTTACTACCTGCAGAGGCACAATTACCCTTAGAGGTCCTAATTCAAAACATGTTGCACCAACTTTGCGATACAACTTCATAGAACATTTAGCTAAATCACCTACACAAATTTCTGTACTTGACCTTCTACGCCTATCTTGTGACCATAAATCTATCCTAGATAAAGTGCTTGCAACTGCTACAGTGCTTATAGACTTGCATGTAGATCAATTCCAAGCTATGGTGGGACACATCCTTCTCGTCACACTCTCGCTTTTATTGAGAACGATGATTTGTCCATCCAACAACCACATAATGCACCTTTACACATTGAAGTCCTTGTCCATAAAGTCAAGATCAAATGAGTTATGCTAGATGGAGGAGTAGGTCTTAATATTTGTACTCATAAATTGATCACAAATAGGGTTCTCTGAAAGTGCAATTGATCCAAAGAAAAAGATTACCATAAATGCATATGATGAAGAGGAACGGTCATCTATAGGATCATTTACTTTACCAATCAAAGTTTGGCCTATGGTAAAGGATGTGGTTTTCCATGTCCTTGATCTCCCTCTGACCTATAACATCCTCCTGGGAAGACCTTGGATTCATGCAATGTACGAAGTACCTTCTACATACCATCAGTGCATTAAATTCCCACACAATGGTGTCAAAATCACAATACTAGCAGATCCAAACCCTTTCATGTATTGCAATAATCTAAGCCCTAAAAGTGAAATCACAATCCCTATCAATTGTGAAGCACTTCCTTCTCAAGCATATGTTGACCCTGAGTCGTTAAAGGCATCCACCTCAAAATTCAATGAGGCTGAGATCAAAATACAAGTGAAAGAACAAGGAGTAGGAGAATATACCCTAAATCATGCTCTTTGCATTGGAAGGCTACCTTTATCTACCCACACCTATGGCAAGCCACATATGGATAAGACCACATCAAACATCGATACTACATTGGTTTATAAATCAACTACTTTCAAAAAAGGGGGAGCCCTTTATGATGAAGTGGAAGAAGTTGATCTCCAAAGATGGGTATACAAAGATGAGAATGCAAAAAAAGAAGAAACTAAAGAACTAGAGATAAAGATACCTATTGAACAGTATGACAAAGGATTGGATTTTATGAAAAGAATGAGATATGATGGTAAAAGTCCTCTAGGTTTACAAAAACAAGGTATCTTGGAACCAATACAACCTACTTTTACGCAAAAAGTCCCTGGTATAGGATATGGCATGCATAAAGATAAGACCTTGAGTACTGCATGTACTTCAAGTAAGGAAGTAGAGTCCTCTAATGCTACATAGATAGATGAGGAAAGTGCCATCGATTACTTCATTGACATTTATGACTATGATAGTGTCTCTACCCTTGAACCCAATCATGACATTTGTACCCTTGAATCCATTCAAAATCTTGACTCAAATCATAACCCTTTACCTCTGGTTCACCCCCAACTCATTGATTGGGATCAAAAGGGACTGCCACAAGTAGATGTGTTTCAAAATGATGAGGCAATCATAAACTTTCTAGGAGCACGAGAGGACACACCTCTTGGGGATCATAAAGTAGGTTTCATCATAGAACTTAATAGTGCGGATTACTTCAAAGAAGGTGCCAATCCTTTTAGTCACAAAATTATTGAAAATGTAAATAGGTCTTCTAGTGAAAATCATTCTACGGTGCTATTAGACCCAGAAAAAGTAAAAATAAAGGACATATCCAAGGGTGAAAAATGAGTCATTAACACCTAGCAGAAGAAAAATCAAGGATAATTCATCTAGCAGAATCATTAACACCTGAAGAGAGAATAGAGCATATACAGTTTTACAAGGAAAGATGAGTCAACTTTGCATGGTCCTATATAGACATGCCAGGACTTGATCTAGATTTAGTAATGCATCAGTAGTCTTTATCACCGAGGGCAAAACTTGTTAAGAAAAAGTTGAGAAAAATGCACCCGCATGTCACTCTATTAGTAAAAGTTGAATTACAAAAATTGCTAGATGTGGGATTCCTAAGACCTGTTGACTATGCTGAGTGGTTTTCAAACTTAGTACCAGTTTCAAAACCTGATGGGAGTATCTACATTTGCATAGATTTCAAAGATTTAAATAAAGCTTGTCCTAAAGATGACTTCCCACTTCCAAACATTGACATGATAGTGGATTTGACAACAGGGCACGAAATGTTATCCCTCATGGATGGTTTCTCAGGCTACAATCAAATTAAAATTGCTCCTGAAGATCAAATTAAGACAACATTCACTTGTCCTTGGGGAACCTTTTGTTGGAATGTCATGCCCTTCAAGTTGAAGAATGTAGGAGCTACATACCAGCGTGCAATGACCACTATCTTTCATGACATGATTCATACATATTTAGAGATCATGGATAAAATTTTCACAAGATTAGAACAATACAAGGTCTGGTTGAATCCAAAGAAATGTGTTTTCAGCGTAACCTCGGGGAAAATCCTTGGATACATTGTCTCATCTACAAGAATTGAAGTTGGTCCTGCAAAATTAAAAGCTATACTTGAAATACCTCCACCTAAGAATATCAGTTAGCTATGATCATTGCAAGGAAAACTTCAGTCTATCCACCATTTTATAGCACAACTTGCAGATAAATGTCAACCATTTTAGCACCTGTTATGTAAGAATGTTCCATTTAGATGGGATGACAAGTGTGAATGATGCAATACAATGATTCAACTCAATCCATTCCTAACTTATTTCACAATAATGGGTTCAAGTACCCATAGACTCTAGTCATCCTCATTGAAGGCATTCTTCAATCATAAGGTAATAAGAGGGATTATACCTTTCTACCTCATACCAAGACAATCTAGTATTGTATAATTTGTTCTTATCACTTCCTTAATAGGTCCCAACACCCAAGTTTGATCTTACACACAAGTACCTTGTACTTCCTTTACAACCCTCTTCACTTGCTTATAGCCCTCTTTTTAGGACTGTCAAAGAATATTTTGCTTTTAGAGCATCATCACAGAAAAGTAAAGGTAGATTCAAATACCCTTTTGTCCCATTCAAATCATATCCCAAAATGGGTATAGGTTGTTTAAGATCAAATGCCGCAAAACAAGGACAATACTAATTGGGCATAGGCCTAATTAGGCCAAATTTACAAAGGAAGTATACTATATTTTTGTTCTAAAAAATTGAAACCAATTTGAACCCTCTCTATCTATCCCCAAAGGATCAATTTCAGAAATTTCATCCACAACATTAACTTCTAAGGCACTCTACTAATCCTAGCAACCCAAAAATGGCTAAAACATAGGAAATTCATACATTGCAAGGGTAAAGTCTTATCTCCACATTGTATTTCAGACCAAATCTCATTGGAACATGTTATTCAATCTCATATAGTCCCATTCCATCCACTTTGTGGAGTTCTGACCAATGGAAGGATTTAAAACATTAAATGTTGATCTTCAAAACCCTAGTTTAGGGTTACAGCACCTACCTATAGTAAAATAACGATAACTTTCTCCAATCTATAGATAAAGACCTCAAACCAAAAGAATATGAAATATGACTCAATCCTCTTTCCAACCATATATAATACTCACATGTGCAAGTTCGTACAAGACCATACCATGGCAGGGAACAACAAATTACAGGCACAAGGTGCAGAAAACAACGTAAAGAGCATCAAAAACATGTTTTGCATTCATTTCCTTTCTCCACACACCTTCTCCAATGTTTGTTTACATATTTAAATTCTTCCCCAATGGCCACAACTTCCTTTTGGGTAGTTTTACTCTTCAACTTCCATGGCTAACCCACTTACAACTTGTTATGCAACTAAATTGACATATTCATGAACAAAACTTTAGCCTAAGACCCCTAATGACCATAACACCACAAAGATGGTCCTAAATGACCTTTATTCTATCTACATAACACTTATTACGACACAATATGATCATGTCATTACAAAATATGATGAGCTTGACTCCACTTGACTTCTCTAAAACACCTAGTTGTCATCCAAAATGACTTATTACACAAAGAAATGGTCTTGAAGACCTTATTTAATGACAAAATCCTACCTAACCTAAAGCCTACTTGATAATAACTTGACTTGAAAAAGCTTGTTTAATGGTGCTCCTACACCAGTGAACAAGCTTTTTGGAAAATAACAGAATATTTGATAACACCATTAGTACTAGTACCTCCTACAGATGAGAAGCCTTTACTCCTTTATATATCCACAACCACCACAACATTGGGGGCACTTTTGGCACAACATGACTCTAAAGGAAGGGAACGTGCAATATATCAAGCATCAGTCGTACTCTAGTAGGATATCAGCTCAATTACAGTTCTATCGAAAGAGCGTGTCTTGCCATAGTTTTTGCCTCACAGAAGCTGCGACATTACATGCTTACACACCAGACAAAGCTCATTGCAAAAAATGATCCTCTTAAGTACCTCTTGAACAAAGCAACACTCATAGGACAATTCGCTAAATGGGTTATGATTCTTAGTGAGTTTGATATTGAATACATAGAAAGAAAAGCAATCAAAGGACAAGCGATAGCAGATCAACTTGCTGACGCTCCTCTGATAGATGACTATCCTCTTATTATAGAGTTACCTGATGAATCAATCTTCAACATGGAATCTACACATCTTTGGACTTTATATTTTGATGGCTCCTTCACACAAAATGGTTCTGGCGCTGGTATTCTCTTTGTTACACCACAAGGGGGTTGTATACCTAAATCTTATAAGATACAGTTTCCATGTACCAACAATATTGTAGAATATTAGGCATTACTTTATAGGCTCCGTATGGCTGTGTAATAGAAAATCCTAGAGTTGCTTGTCATTGGTGACTCTCAGCTAGTGATCAGACAAGTTAATGATGACTATAAAACAAAAGATGAAAAATTGGTGCCTTACAAAAGAATGGTGGATGATTTCAAGGCCTATTTCACATCAATTTCTTTTGAGCAAATCCCCCGAGATAGCAACAGAGTTGCTAATGCAATGGTAACAATTAGTTCACTTGTGGAAATTCCAAGCAATCCCGCCTACTGTGAGTTCTTGGTAGAACCTCTTTTGGAACCTGCTTATAATGTACCACAATTTGAAATGAACTGTCTTATTGTTGGTCCTAATTCTCAATGGTATGGGGATATTTATACCTATCTCCATGATAACATCTTGCCATTTGACCTATCCAATAAATCTCGTAAAACATTTATCCGTCAAGCCTCCTATTATGTAATCTTAGTCGATACCCTATACCGCTGAGGTCTCGATGGTACTTTACTCTGATGTCTTGAGCATGATGAGGTCAAAACTGCTTTATGAGAAATACATGAAGGTATATGTGGGGCACATTCTAGCAGTACTACCTTAGCCAAGAAACTCTTGTGTATGGGTTATTATTGGCCTACAATTGAAAATGATGCTTATCGGTATGTTAAAAAATGTAAGTAGTGTCAAAAACATGCAGACTTGATACAAGTTGCTGCATAAGAATTGTAGCCGCTTGCTACAGTGTGGCCCTTTTATCAGTGGGGACTCAATCTCGTGGGCAAGATCCATCCACCTTCATCCAATGGTCATAAGTTCATTCTCATTGCCAGAGACTACTTCACGAAATGGATTGAAGTTGTTCCCTCACCCACATCACTGGAAAACAAATAGCCACTTTCATACTAAACTATATCATTTGCCGTTATGCTGTTCCTTCACCCATATCATAGATAACGGTCATCCATTCAAAAAGTAGGATGTCCATGAACTCTATGAGAAATTCCATATAAAACATCATTTTTCTACACCTTACTACCCTTAAGGTAACGACTAGGCTGAGGCCTCTAACAAGACTATTCTCAAAATTCTTAAAAAGATGGTCAATGAAGATGGTCAAGATTGGCATGTTCAACTAAATCCTACCTTATGGGCTTACCACACAAGTGTCTGTACTCCCACAGGTGCTACCCCATATGCCCTAATCTATGGATCTGAAGCCATCTTGCCCATCGAGGTTGAGTTGCCTTCTTTGCGGGTCTCCTTGCGCAATCAAATCAGTGATGAAGACTACCGAGTTTCCCATTTGTAGGAATTGGAACTATTGGATGAATGAAGACAAATTACTTTCAATCATCTCAAAGCATACCAGCAGTGGATTTGCCAAAGTTATATAACCATAAAGTGAAACCACATACATTCGAGATTGGGGATATTGTCCTTCATGAAAATCCTCACAATCAACAAGATAGAGAAAAGAAGGGTAAATTTGAGCCTAACTGGTTGGGCCCATACGTTATCACTATTGTGTATGGATCAGGGGCATACCAATTATCTACTCTAGAAGGTGAATTGCTCAATGATCCCATCAATAGTATGCATATTTGCAGGTTTTATACTTGAGTACTCAGAGAGTACTCTTTTTAAAAGGTCCTAAAAAAATACAAAAAATGGAAAAAGGTCCTGAAAAAATATAGAAAATGGAAAAAGGTCTTGAAAAAATACAAAAAAATGGAAAAAGGTCCTGAAAAAATACAAAAAAATGAAAAACGGTCTTGAAAAAATACAAAAAAATGGAAAAAGGTCCTAGAAAAAAAAAGTAAAGAGAAATCAATTCATTCAATGGTGAAAACCACTTCAGTAGCGCCTTGAGAAAGTGCCATGGTGAAAATCAAGAAATCAACACCATGTGTAGAGGCTTTGCTCCTCTTTCCTTTAGAGCTCCACTTGATCTTTCCATCCCATTCACCCTCCACTTCATAATAACCTTTTCACATTCACCATGGCTTGTGAATTGTTCGACATTCCCCTCACTTGCTCGCTTCTCCATGCACACTAAGTTGGTCCTATCCCCCATTGGGGCATTTCCTCAACCTTAGCTATGGGTTGTGATACTTAACATCTCGCAGTTGGAAAATTATTCAAAATTTCAAAATTTTAACATCTCGCAGTTGAAAAAAATCAAATATTCCAAAAATCCAAAAAAAATCAAATATTCAAAATTTCTAAAACAGTGATACTTTCAGATCACCACATAGCCTTGAACTTCAACAAAATCAAAACACACCAAGATTGACAATCAAGTAGACATTACAACATACCTATCAATCCATCTTTCAAATCCAACCAAATGCATAAACTGTGACAAGAATCAGTTCTACATTGAAGCATGATGCATGCTTGTTTGTTGGTCTTTGATTCATTTATGATTTTATCTTTGGTGGCATGTCTTTTAGCTTCTCGAGGATGTCTTAGACTAGAGAGGCGAGGAGGAGGCATGTTTACTTGTTTCTTGTCTATGGATTGTTCCTTATTCATACGATGACTCGTCTTTAGACATGGTTGTCTAAAATCATCGAGGACCTATGAGTCTAGTTTGGATGAGAGCATTCCTTGTCTGATAGTGTCTTCCATGTAATAAGTATTCAGGTCATCTAAGGTCCTCATACCTAGATGCTTATACTTTATTGCTAAATTAAAATGCAAACAATATTCAGGTTGTCTAAACATTCATGTTATCTAGACGCTTATACTAATTTGTGACATAATAAGCTCTATGATGATAAATCACTATGTAAAGCACAAGAATTTTTATCACCTTCATTTCCTTCATATCCCTTTTCATCTGTCATTTCTCCCATCATCCATTCCCTTCATCATTTCATGCTCCTTATCTCAAGGAGTAATTAATTTCTTTATCCAACTAATACTTTCTTCTAGTCCAAATATCAAATCAATCAAATTGCTTTTTAGCATGGGACTCCAATGCTCCTTGATCACTCAATCCATTAATCAATCATTGTTTTGCGCTAGCATCAATCTCAATCAACTTAATCATCTTATCAACCTAGCTATACTGAGCCTTTCCAGCAATTGTTCGGTTACGCCAATCAGTTGTGCATTTTTATCAAATGTAATCTTCGCTTATCAGTTGTGCATTTTCATCAAATGTGCATTTCTGTTTAATCACTCGTGCAATATCAATTATCAAATCTTCTCCCTGTGATCTATCGAGAGATTAATCTTATCATAGATTGTTCGATCAATCTCTCGAGAGGGCATATCATCCTTATCATCACCCTTACCAGGATATCCCTAGGCCATGTATCAGTTAATTAATTCTTTTTTTTTGAAACAACGTGACAGGTTGCATTGTCTCAAAGAGGGGCAAAATGTAGACACTAAAAAATTGCCCTAGAATCTTTCTTCTAAATTAAATAAATAATTAAATTTATTTAATTATCCTAATCTTTCCTCCAAATTAAATAAAATCCTTATCTTAATCTTTCCTCCAAATTAAATAAATATTTGTATTTATTTAATTATAATTATCCAACTTTTCATTCTATAATTAAATAAATATTTATTATTTATTTAATTATTCATGCCACAAATTAATTAAAATTTTATTTTAATTAATTAAATAAACTTACCATATCAATATCCCAATCTTCTCTCTCCCTTTAGCATCTTTATCTTCTATCTCTTGATTTTGGAAACTTTATCCAATCTTCATAAGTTAACTTTAATTTATCTTCTAATTGTATAAATGGCAACTTTCCCACTTTTCTTCCACCAAAAATCTATTTAAGTCCTCTCTCTTCTCACCATTAGGGAGATTGGATTTTGATCACACAAATTTTCATCTATTCATCATAGATTTCTTGATGCATTTGTGCTTATAAAAATATGGTAGCATTAAATGTTTAATCCAAGATCTTGATGATAGGAAACAATGGAGTTATTTTTCTTTTGAATGCTTATGTTTGGTTTTTTCATAGTTTAATATTATTCTGCATTTGTGTTCATTTAGGATATACTTCATTGATGTGATGTTGAAAATACTTTGATTCTAGTTTTATAGATTCATTAAGTTTTTCATTTTCAACATCAACACTAACATGTGGAATAACTTGCAACAGAACTAGATTTCATGTAGCATAATCTAAGAGTACCTGATAATTGTTTGAAAGATGGCACAAGGTGCTAAAAGAAGTTAGAAGTGAAGTTATGTTTGTATATGATATTGAAAGTAAGGAGTTTGTAGTGGTAACTATACTAGAAACATGCATGTATACCAATAGTGTTAAGTGTGTAACTATTTGTTTAAAATGTGTAGTAGAAACTAAGTATATAAGGTGACTATCGACCTAGAGACATCATACTTGGTGGTTTATGTAGTATGCTGACGCCATGTATAGTTGGATTATAGTTGCATGACTCTTGGTATTCCTTAGATTGGTGGGATAGTTTGACAGTTGGTATTCCTATGTGTATGTGTCTATGTATCACTTTGTGTGAATGTGCCAAGGCTAGAAGGTTGGACTATTATACTGTTATCAACTAGGATTGCACCTGTTAAGTAAAGCTGGAAAGCTCAACAATCCTATGTAACATTGGAATACTTTCAGGTTGTGGGTACCCTATGATGAAAGTAGACCTCTAGATTATGGGCTGGTTCCCTTCTAATTCTCTAATAAATTAATGACTTTGTAGAAAGAGGGTTAAAAGGCTTTCTAATGGATAATACTAAAACTGGAATTTAAATGGGTGGTGATGCACTTAAATGATAGAAACATGCAGCCCTGATTCACAACGATTTTCAGAATATCTATCCACACAGATCAATTTGGCAATTTGACCACAAAAATATTCTAAGGAAGGCTTGAATAAACTTTCTCTTGAAGGAAAACTGTGTTCTCACAACATGGAAGAAAAGATTATTCCAATACACAACCTAAGACCTATGATTTTTTCACTGCTTTGAATGCATGCAAGTATGAATGAGACAAAGATTTAAAGGTTCTGATATTAAAACATAATAAAATTTCATCCAATCACTCATAAAACAACACAATTGAGAAGGTAAATACTTGATCTTACTAAAAATGAAGGAAAATCTGCATAAATGGTAAAAAAGATAACCTGTAACTTGTTGTATTGTATAAATCTGTAAAATGAGTTACAAAAAACCTCTCTCTGCAATGCACAAGAGAGAAAAAAGGAAAGAACTGAGAAAAAACATAAGTTTTTCTCTAATATATCAAAAATGAACTCTCAAGTGCATGAAAAAGCACTACAGTTCAACTGCACTCAAAAAATAACTCCTCCAAGTTGATTCACGGGCAAAAGAGAAAAGCCTAGAAAATAGGCTTCATAACTGATCCAAAATGAGCACAAATAGCTCCAAACTACCCCTCACACCCAGTTTGACCATGTGGAACTCCAAACCCCTCCTAGTTTGACCCAAAATTATGCAAAAGATCCCAAAATATCTCAATTAACTCCATCTCCTGATTTTGCATGATTTTGGGATGAGGAAAACAATGTGAACAAATAATAAAGTAATCAACATGATTTACCTTACTATTTGTTATGAATTTGTCTATCTTTGACTTTTACAACTTTATGACAAATAATAAAGTAATTCATAATTTATTGCTTTATTATTTGTTTACATTTGTGAACAAATTTCTAAGTCATGCAAATTGAGGAGAATCAAACTATTTTCAAAAGGTCAAAAAATAATAACTCTCCTTATAACTCCCATGTCATCATGACATCCCTCATGCATTAGTCATCTTCATTGACTTATCATTTCAAAAACCCTAAGAAAAACAAAACCAATACTCATAGCCCCACGGGCTCCCCTTGCATCATTAGGTTTTACTACTTGAAGTCTTTGACCCCGCAGGAGTTTATCATGACAATTATGATATCTTCTTTTCTAAACAAAACAAAAAAATCCCACGATGTGGGTCAAAGACTCTCAACCAAAAAGAGTTAACCTAAAAAATCTTATCATTTTGTAATTTTGCATCATTGAGATCTTGCTGGTGAGCCGCCATGAACTAGGGTTTGAAGCCCTTGCAGCTGATTCTATAGGCTACTATGGTTTGAATGTTTTCCTGTGCATCTAGATTGCATAATTTCAAGAGGTAAGCTTGCCTTCTCTGTGCATTCTTCATGAACAAAAGAAAAAGGAAAAATTCTGGTTTCTTTGCTCTTTTCTGCCATATTCTATGTTGGTCTCTTAGAAACTATAAATAAGATTTTCCCTTCAGTCATTTCTTTTGATAGCTGCTTTGTTGCACTTATCTTTCTACATGAAATATGCTAAATTGTTTTCCTTTCTCTGTCTCATCTGTTCCTTCTAGAAAGAAAATAAGATGATGGTTTTGTATGGTTTCGAGATAAGGTTATGGAAATACCATTTTTTTGCATCTTCTATAGGAATACAACCCTTCATGAAAGCTCTGTGTTTTGTGACAAAAAAAGTATAAGCTTTTACATGGCTCTTGAAACTGCCTGCTATGAAGGAAACTATCTTGAATGTTTTTAGTTGTGCTATTTCTGGGTTCCACTGTATTTCATTTGGCATTGAAAAGGTTCTCCATTTGTATTGTCACTGGATCCTATCTCATGGCAAGGATTGGCCTTTTGTATAGTGAATACACAAAAATCTATAGGTTATTGATCTATGCTTCCACTCCCAAACTATTGTTTGGCCTTCTTGCTTTTTATATATGAAACCCTAGCTAGGGTTTCACCATTATAGCTTTGGTTCTATGATATATTGTGATGGAACCCCATTCATTTGCTTTGACAACATTACCAAAGTTTCTTATAACCTATATCCTCACCTTACAAAAGCAACTCTTGTTATGCATCATAAAACATGTTGTGTTTGGTATTCTCTTGTTGCTCTTAAGAAATCATGTGTCCTTGATTGTGAGGGTTTGATGAATTTTTTGGCCTTAAATACCTTTGACAGTGACTTATTTATAGTCTTGGGAGCTCACTGTACCTTTCAAATACTACACCTGCTGCTCTCATTAAATGATTCCTGTAGGTCTATCTCTACCTGTTCATCTATCTGTCCTTGATCACCGCTCATACAAACAGTGCCATATTTATAAAAACTTCACAGCCTTTGGTAGGACTGTATCTCTATATGGCTATTGCTCCTGTTGTTGACTGTCATAAGGATTCTAAACTGCTCCAAAAGATTTTGATTGTTATGTTGTCAACATATCATTGTACTTGCAGATTATGGACATTTGCACATTCTACAGGCGATTGATGTATTTGTATATGACAACATATATTGTGATATCATTGTAATTTCATATACTTGATACTCCTTTGAGATGAAAGCTTCATATGACTAATAGGTTTCTAAATGGCAATGACCTATATATTTGGGTTGTCCTTCAAGACTATACTGTACTAGTTCCACTGTTGACTGTGTTCTTCATGTTCATGACTGCCCTCTATCTATTTACTCTTTGTAGCATGGCTTACCTTTGTCAGAAGACTTTTTCACTGCTGCCCATCTAATCATGATAACTGTCCCTTTCCTGATGTAAGTGACTATTTGCATATGTTATGACTGCCTTGAAATGTTGAGGCATCATTTTGCCTTTAGACAGTCACCAGAGCTTGGACATTGCTTATCTCATATGAAACTGTATACTATCTTGAAATCTCACTTTTGCATTGGCTACTCCAACGATTTGATGAACTCTTTCTTAGCTCTGGTAACTGTCTAATGTCAATGTTTCCATTCTTTAGAAGGCACTCCATGACATGTGCAAACTGTACCCTTACTTTGACCTTACATGAACTGTTCCATTATCTTCTTTATGGTAGAGGTATCTGAAAGCATGCTCTTTGAATTGTAAACATGTCTATATTGTACTTGATGATGAGTAATATCTTGTGATTACTGTGATGAATACATACCTCTTATCCCTCTCAAACATTGAGAGGATAACATGCTGGGCTCAACCCTTGTGGGAGCCACATTTTCTCCACATGCTATTTCAGTGATTGATCTTGACATATTTCACCTATACCTGCACAATGAACAAAAAAGTTAGAACATAAAACATATCTTGGATTATAGGACATGATGCTTTTGTTCTTTGATTTGTCCTTCTGATTTATAATTTCATCTCTTGATCAAGTATCTCTTTTGTTTCTCCTTGAACATTATCTTATATGGATCAGAATATGTTCAATTTATCTTCTCTCTTACTGTACATTAGATGGCTACTGCTCCATAAAAGTAGATGGTACTTTTTGTTGATTTGATTATGTGTATGAAAAGTTTTGGAACCCAGATCTCTAACAAAATTTTTTGCAGGTATTCCAGAGCTCAGCAAATGGAGGGAGCTGAAGACCAACTCAACCTCGAGATTCGTCATTCACAGGCAATGACGGGTTACTCTACTTTTCTTATGCATTTTTTATTCCTTCAAAAGTAAAATTTACTTTTATGTAGCATACTCCAGTTACTCCCATGGCTTGTGTGGGACATATTTAAACACTCTTTTGAATACAATCAGTTATTTCACTTTATGCAAAGATTTATGTATACTTTTCTTTCTAAATCAAATATATAGCATAAAACAACTAAATCTCTTTTAAATCACATGTTTAAAACATGATGAAGAAATGACAGTTTATAAATACCTCTCTCTTGAAACTACACTAAAATGTATTGAATAATCAACATCATAACTGAAAAATGAAGTCAATTAGATACTTGTCATTCCTTGAATGTCTGCTTTCTTGCCTTTAGTCATTTTCACTTACCAAGATGGTTTGACTACCCAGCTTGAGCTATCACATGATCTTGATAAGTGATCTTGTGTTGCTCTTTTGTCAAGACATCAGACATTAACTAGATGATCATGCACATAAAAAAAATTCTCTACCCCTTCTTCAACAACTGCTGTCTAGGCCTCACTAAATTAGGTTGCAAACATAATTTAGTAACATGTACATTATTGGTGTGATACATTTAGAGTGATTTTAAAAGTATGTTGTAGATTGAGACTTTGAAAAGACCTATTGTATTGATTCTTTGTCAATTCTTAATAATATAACTGTGAACATCTTTTGGTGGTGGTTTTTTCTCTTAAAAGGGTTTACCAAGTAAATTTTGAGTCTTGTGTGTAATCTTATGGATGCATACTATTCAGTTTACTTCTATATATGTCATTAGATATATTCTACAAGTGTTGTTGACTATTTGTTGAATACATAGTCTTAAGTTTCCTTCATCGCAATTTATGAATAGACGACAATAGGGGTTAACACCCCCAACATTTGGTATTAGAGTGCAAGGTGGTTGTTTGAGTGATTACTACTTTATTGGGAGTTGAAACTCTAACATGTGCAGTGGTAAACTCTACAAAACTTGGTGTATTGTAGTTCATGTATAATTCGTCAAAAAGAAAGACTTTGAAATATTCTGTGAGAAGACAAAGCTAGCATGTTGAGGTCTAAAATTGAGAGATTCAATGGGCATAACTATAATGCCCCAAGCTTTCACCTAGGGCATTAGCCAAACAAATACTGGATGAACAATTTTTTTGCATTTTTTGGTGTGACATTTACATGTCGTAGTACAATCACACATGCACTAGGTGTTGTAACAAGTACAACAACACACAAGATAACATCACCATTGCCCTAGGTAAGGTGGCACTGTGTTACTCGAAATGTGACCCGCTAGTGAGTCAGCCTTGATTCGCACATGAACCTTGTCCTTACCACGGGTGATCTCCAGGTCACTCCCTCTCTCGTGGCAAGAGCCAGTTGAGCAAAGGCAAGACCTAGGGGTGGTTCTGTTCTCACATGAGCATAATGTTGTAGAGAGTGGTTAGCCTATTTTGGGGCCTTGTGTGTCTTTCTAGTTGTCAATTCCTTTCTATGGATGTGGTTGTTGAGATAATTGTATGACTCGAAGGGTCACTTGTGATGTGTCTCATGTTTGGGTTTCTTAGATTCCAATGTCTAGTGGGTAAGCTATTATGTTCATTGATGTACCTAGCACATTGTAGCCTTTCTTCATGAGCTTGAATTTGTTGTTGTATTTGATTATCTTGTTGCACAAACCTAAGTATATGTTGTTGTTCTTGGTTAAGTTGTGATCTAGGGTTGATTTCTTCTAGTTCCTCAAGAATTTCTCTAACCCACTCCCCTTCAGCTCTTGGGCACATTCGTATGCTTAGGAGAGAAGTAGAGTTTGACCAAAGTTGGCCTAGAATTTGACTTTAGGTTTGACTTGTGATGTCAACTTTGTATGTTGTATGTTGGATTTACCTTGTGATGAAACCAAGGGTTTATTCTCGTATGTGAATGCTTAGCGATACCTTGTGACAAAACCAAAGGTTTAGTTTCTCTAAGTTTTCCTATTTTTTTTGGTGTTTTTGGATGTGTGCAACTATATTCAAATGTAAGCAATTTTTTTTGTTCTTTTCTCAATAAGTAAAAATCATCTAATTATTGCAAAAGGAAATATGTATGAAAGTCTATATGAGTTCTTTTATGCAAGTTAATCTATGTTTTTTGTATTTTTTTGAGATTGTTTTTGAATATTAGTCTAAGGAAAGCAAATGATAATCTAATCTAATGAAACAATTAACAACTAGTATATTGCAAAGAAAGGAAGCTATGCTAACAATTCCTACTAAAGCAATGATAAATTACTTCCCTCAAGAGCAATGTTGTGATCTAATTACTACAAAAAGCATTGGAAGAACCTGGAATAAGGTTGACACATGAGTCTTCTCACTACCCTCATGAATCCTTCATATTTGACAACCTCTTCGTCCTCTTGCTGCAGTGGGGTCCTCCTCTTGGTGGAAAGGATGAAGAAAGCAAATGATTGATTTTGGCTTGAGCTTGAGAAAGCTTGTGATGATATTGATTGAGCTTGAAGTGAGCTATGAGCACTATGTGAGCATGCTAATTGGGCATAATGGCATTGGCTTGAGAAAATGAGAGAATAAGCATGCTTTGAGAAGATTAAAAAGAAAGCTTTGAGAATATATGCTAAGAAAAAATAAAAAGGCACATGCATGTTGCGTGAGCATCAAGGACGCTAATGGAGAGCATCCAACAAGCTTATGAATGGCTACAACTATGAAATTTGCCTCCCCTAATGCTTAGAGGAAGGATGTATTTATCAGATGGAATGGATCATGATGGGTGGGGATGATTGAAGAGTTTACTCTCTTGATTGGAGAGTTAACATGTTTGATTGAAGAGAAGACTGGGCTAATTAGGGAGTGATGAAGCTATGAAATCTTATAACTAATTGAGAAAATAGAGTTAGCATGAGTTGAAGAGATGATAAGAATAGATTGAAAATTATGAATGATTGAGGGTGATGGATGGGATAAGAATAGTTTGGTCTATGTTAGGGTTAAATTTACATGCAAATTAGAGAAAAAATAGAGCTTTTTGGGGCTTGGATTGAAGGGAAACACATGTTCCAAAACATGATAGGGTCACCCAGAGATCACCCATGGGTCACCACTTTTACCAGTAGGGTCACTCGAGGGAGATCTAGGGTCACCCCGGGGAGATCCAGGGTCGCCCAGGGGAGATCCAGAGTTGCCCAAGGGGGATCTAGAAAGGACAAAAGTTAAGTCAATTTTGAAAGATGGGTTTGGTCTGGGAGGTCATTTAGAGGCCTCTAAAAGGTGGACACACATGAAATAGGTATGGGAAAGGTGAAATTTCTTCATTATGATGAAAATTAGCTATGTAGGTAAGGTTGAAAATGTAAAAGAAGAAATGTTGACAAAGGGAAAGTGAAGAAAAGTTAGCATTAAGAAGAATTGATGAAGCAAGGAATTGACATCCATGTGTTGCCAAGAAGAGCACTACTGAGAGGACATTATATTCACACTTCCATGTATGTGATTAGGATTACAACTTGAAATGTATGAAAAGGGGGATAAGGTTGATGTTGATAGTTTAATTAGATCCTTCTTTCACTACATACATTCAAGGACATTAAACTGAGTTGAATCACAACTTTTGCAAGAGGACTCAGCTATAGGTTTGGTGTCACTTGGAATGATAAGGAAATTTATAATTTGTTAATTAATTTGTTAAACCCTAGTCCAATTAGGCCTAAAACCCTAATTATGCAAAATATAAATAAATGGACGAAACCTAACAAATGCTCGCACATGAGGGCACTAAATGCAAATTAGATACATAACATATTTCAGATTCCAGAAGGTGGAAACTTTGGGGACAAAAGAGTAGGTGCCCCTGTCTAGTGTAGCACTTTTTCTGAGGGCTTTGGATCCAAATGTGCTTCAGACTGTAACCTTCTCAGAGATTTTTGACACTGTAAAACTAGGGGACAAAAGAGCGGGTGCCTGTGTCTAATTAGGGCTCTTTTCTGTTGTTTTCTTCAGATCTGGAATCTTTATGCTCTTCTCTATTCTCTTGCAGCTCCTCTCCACAAGATCTGATACCTATAACCTGTAATCACAAGAGAGGGGTTGGGGGTTGTGGTGTTTAGGAGCTTACCTTAGTCAAGCCCCAGAATGGCATTCAAACCTTCCAACATCATTGTTAGATAGAGAGTGCATGCCCTTGGTGGACAGCAGAAAAAGCAATGATAAAATAGATAGATTGAATCACAAATAGATATCACATCGAAGATGTAGCTCTCAAGAAGATGAAGATCTTTCACACCATGAGAAGATGAAGCCAAATTTGTAATAACAAACACAACAACAACACAATTCTGCTATGCAACACAATGAAATGCCTTGGATGCTCTTTGCTCAATGATCATAAGTTTGCTTTCTTCAACTATGAGTGCTCTAGTTTACAAATGAAGTCCTAAACATGTTTATATATGCATTCCGGCTAAAAATTCCTAATTTAAATTAAATAGGTCGACAATGAAACCTTTTTAACAGTCATAAGCTGACATATGAATTTTGGGTCCCAATAAAATAGGGCTAGACTAGGGCATGGGCACCCAAGTCTAGGGGCCTATTTTTATCAAAGATTAGCATTTAGATGGGGCCACTAAGTCCCATTTGGCATGGGTTTAGGAGGAATTTTCTCCGAGATGAATTTAAGTCATGCATAAGTAAAATGATGGGACCTAGGAGCTAAACTATGAGGTAAAAGTCCTAGGGGGATATTTTACGACATAACATTTAGCCCCCACTTTAATGTATGTATGATCTTACGACCCATACATGCATTAAAGTATAGTAAAAAACACATCAACTATGCCAAGCACATGAAGCTAGGGCATACACAAAGGTTGAGGGACTATTTCTAGCCCCCAGTCTTAGGTAAGCACTAGAAAACAAATCATAAACACACAAAACACAATAAAGATAGTAGGAAGCATGCAAGACATGGAGAAGATAGTATTGAATGTTGGAATTAGACCAGACAACTGAGAGGAGGGGGTGAATTAGTTGTCCACAAAATTAACCTTTTCTTCCTTTTAATCTTCTTTCACAACTTACAAACATATTAATGATGTAATCATTAAAGCATGAAACAATAACACATGAGAAAAAACAAAATTAACACACTTGACACCAAGATTTTTAATGTGCAAACCTGGTTAAGGGAAAACCACAGTGGGGGTTAACCCACAAGATTCATACCCTGTTAAAAGTACTTAAAAATGGGAAGGCACTTGCCTTTGGGTGCACTGCCTAGAGCTCACAGCTCAAAAGAGGCTCACTACCTACAAAAATTTATGTTTAATACAGAAGGAAATAACTGAGAAATAACATCTTCTTCATGCGTGGTTTAGTCTCATTGAATGCTCAAGCTTCTGCTCTTCAAATACTTCTTCACTATTATTTCATCCTTTACTATTCTTGTTTCTTTGCTCCTCTTCTCTGCTTTTCCTCTGATCCTTTCTTGGAATTTTATAATTTCACAAAAGGATGATTTTCCATAATTCATCAACAAGTATTTATATGCTTCATCAACCTTGGAATGAACATCAAAGTTGGTACTATAAACATCTGACTTAATGTGAATCACTAAGTTGTCAGCCAAACATAATTGGGATTCAAATCTTCCTCAATCAACACGCCACGCTCCATAGAATTTCTCTTAGATCGTCTGCAACACGCTTGAATCATCTAGTCGGCGAAGACTAGGAAAAAGAACAACACCAAGGAAGAAATCTTCAACAACGAGCTCAATCTTCAATGCAGAATTCCAACACATCAGTCACATGATTTAGAAACCTCCACAAGCACATTGAATTCAACAAAGACATCCACACTCCTCCAAATCATCAGAATCACTTGCATCTTCTTCCGGAACCTCAAGAACACTGTCTTCTATGATTGTCAACCTTGAAAGATTGCTTGCGGACCTCCAAATCATGAACCACTTGAGTTGATGATACACATCGACTTCCTAAACATGCCTCTAGATCCATAGATCATAATATTTCAATGCAGAGCAATCTAGACCAATTTCCTGTCACTCTGTCTATTCTGAACACTGCAAAAACCGGTTCTACCTAGAAGGCCATAACTTCTTCAAATGTTTATGCGGACCTCTCAAAACTTAACTAGAGTTACTTCAGATAATCCTCTACACAACCATATGGTCTGCATACATTTTTCTTCATTAATTTTCTCAATATCCTCAACATTCCAGTCTTCTAAATAGGCAACAAAATAGGATACAGTTGACATCAAGGGAAACAAGGATATGTTGACATCAATGACAATACCGATTAGGCACATATTTGCGACAATCTCTCCTTTTGTCATTGATGCCAACATATGATGTGAAAAACTAATTCAACCATCAAGACAAGAACTTCTCCCCCTTTTTCTCTTATCACTTTTACAACTACTTTCTTCATTGCTCCCCCTTTCATCAGCAACTAGTTTTTCACATAACTTCTCTCCCACTTTGAAATTAATGGCAAATGACACATATTTGCAATCTTTTCTCCCCTTTGTTCTAGATTGATCTCCAATAATTTGCATACTGACTGCTCCCCTTGAGTAGTATCTCCTTTACATCAATCTAGATCACAAGATATGACTGTAAATTCCATCAGACCAATGCACCCTAGTGCATCTTAGTTCTGATCAAGAGGGGTAATAACCCCTAACTTCTTTTTGAGATATACAAAAGTGTCCTTGGGTAGAGGCTTAGTGAAAATATCTGCAATCTGATCCTTTGAAGAAACAAACTCCAATCTGACTTCATCCTCATTAACCTTCTCTCTCAAAAAGTGAAACTTGATTAATATGTGCTTTGTCTTTGAATGCAACCCCAGATTCTTTTAGATGCTTATTGCACTTGAATTATCACAAAATATTGTGACAGGCTCCTCAAACACAATTCTGATGTCCTTCAACAATTGCTTCATCCACAGAACTTGAGTACAATTGTTTGCTACTGCTATATACTCTACCTCTGCAGTAGATAGGGATATTACCTCCTGCTTTTTGCTCAGCCAAGAAACCAATCTACTTCCCAAGAAGAATGCACCACCACTAGTACTTTTTCTATCATCCACATCTCCTGGCCAATCAACATCTGTATATGCATGAAGAGTGAAGTCATTATCCTTTGGATACCATAATCCAAAATCAAGTGTCCCTTTTAGATATCTAGAAATTTTCTTGACTGCTACAACATGGGATTCTCTAGGATCAGCTTGAAATCTAGCAACAAGTCCAACTACATTCATGATATTAGGTCTGGTTTGAGTCAGATAGAGCAATCCTTCAATCATTGATCTATACCTTTTCTGATTTGCCTTAGGGGAGTCATCATCTTTAATGAGCTTACATCTAGTTACCATGGGTGTACCCACTGGCTTTGAATCTTCCATTCCAAACTTTTTCAACAGTTCTATCAAATACTTAAATTGAGATATGAAAATACCTTTATCTAACTAAATGATTTGTAGACCTAAGAAGAAATTCATTTCACCAAACATGGAAATCTCAAATTCACTCTGCATCTGATTAGCAAATGTTTTGAACATACTCCCATTTCCACCAAAAATTATATGATCAACAAATACCTCAACAATTAGAATGTGCTCATGATCAATCTTGAAGTAAAGATTACTATCAACAGTGCCTTTGCTATATCCTAGCTTTAACAGATACTTATCTAATCTTGCATACCAAGCTCTTGGGGCTTGTTTGAGTCCATACAATGCTTTTCTCAACCTAAAGACCATATCTCTTTGATTAGACAACTGAAATCCTTCCAGTTACTCAATGTAGACTTCTTCTTCTATTTCATCATTTAGGAATGCTGACTTGACATCCATTTGATAGACCTTGAAATCTTTATAAGAAGCAAATGCAAGAAATAATCTGACTGCTTCTATTCTTTCCACCAGAGCAAAAGTTTCTTCAAAATCAATTCCTTCCACTTGAGAGTATCCTTTGCATACCAACCTTGCTTTTTTTCTTACAACTTCACCATCTTCATTTAGTTTATTCCAGATGACCCACTTGGTTCCAATCACTTTTTTGTCATCAGGTCTAGGAACAAGATCTGAAGTGTGATTCTTTTCAATTTGCATTAATTCATCTTCCATTTCTTTTACTCAATTTTCATCATTGCAAGCTTCACTTACTGATTTTGGTTCAACCTTTGAAATCAAACAAATCTCCTCTTGATCTTCAACAATTCTTCTCCTAGTTCAAACACCTTTATATCTATCTCCTATGATCTGATCTTTAGGATGATTCAGTCTTACATACCTAGGAGTTTTGGGATTTACTTGAACCTCTGTTTCTTGATCTTGTTCTTCAACATCTGCATTGTCCTCTTGACTTACTAGATTTTTTGAATCAATCTGAATCTGAGTTTGGGTTTGAACTTGCCCTCCTTGACTTTGAATTTCATCTTGATCATCTGAGTCATATCCACAAGACTTGGAATGACCTTCTTTGCTCTCATCAACTCTGACATTAGCACTTTCAACAATGTTTTTCAATCTCTTGTTAAAACACTGGTATGCCTTGATTTGAGTAAAGTGTAGTAGCCACCCATGTGCATCTCTTATTATGTCCTATTATTTCTATGGTTAGATTAAACAGTATATTGAGTTGATTATTATATGATGTAATTGTAAGATGGACATGTGCCTTGCTAAGTTATGAATCTTCATTGGTCATTATATGTTGCTTCGACTATGATCTCTATTGTTGGATTTGATGTTTTGCCTTGAGTGTGCAAGATATATTTTTACAAGTGCTTGACCAATGAGTGGGATGTGGAGAATTTGACATGGGATGCTTAGTCATCTCTCCTTACCTAGTCCTAGTGGTCAAGTTGTTGACCCTGTGTTTCTTGTGGTAGGTTGGTTGCTTAACCCATTCTATTCAGTTGTGAATTAAAGGATGTTTCTGGTGTCTATGCAGTTTGTCTCTCATATGAATCTGTTGTGATTCTGGACCCTTATCTTGTGACTAAACCCATAAAGTGTGAGTGATTTCTTTGTGTGTGTTTCTTCTAGCTTTTCGCATTATATATTAATTTGTTTCAAAAAATATGTTTTCCGTGTTTTTGAAATGTTTAAATGGTTAGAAACAAGAAAATGGATTATCTAATTTGAGTTAATAGTTTTAATTGTGGAATGCAAATTATATGTAATTATTCTATGCCTTAGGGAATGCTTTGTATTTTATTTATTTATGTTTCATAAATTATGCTAATTTCAAGTGAAATGCATTCTAATTTAATTATTATAATTATTTTTCGTAAGTTAGAAATATTAAAATTGTGGAAAATGCATTATATTTCATTATTATGTGTTTGGGAAATAGATTAATTTATATTTATTAGAATTATCTATCTCTATACCTTTGTCTTCCGTAAAATTATTTATAAAATAAATAAATTTAATTATGTGAGTACTTGGATTTTATGGAATGCGGTTAAATTATATTGTAATTACCTTGTATAAGTAATTGCATTAATTTAATTAGTTACTTTCCTATTATTTCAAATATATTTTGGAATAGATATTTGGGAATGGGAAATAAAGAAAATAAAAGAAATGAGAAAATAAAAAGGGTTTTGGGAGCATATAAGGAAAATAGAGTTCTATTTTCTTTTTATGTGTTTTATTGTATTTTTCTCCCTCTCTCCTTCTTCTTCTCCTTTGAAAGAAAAATTCATGGAGGTGGCTACAATTGGATTCTGCTTGTGGGTGGGAGTGCATTGGAATGGTCTTGGGATTGCTTCAGTGTAGGAAGAAATTTAGATTGGATTCATGTCTCTCAAGAAGAGATTTTTCTATTTGAAAGCTTGTTTGGAAAGAGGTATTTTTCTTGTGGTTTGATTCTTTTTTAATTTAATTTTTGCATTTGCCATGCCCACAATAGGTGGACGTTTATGATCTTTTCATTGTAGCAATGAATAGAGTTCAATGATGCAAATAAGAATTAGATATAGTTTGTTTTTGAGTTGCATTCAAATTTTATTTTGAAAATGCATGAAAAGAGGCCAAGTTATAGCAAAATTTTATAGAATGGGTTGTGAGTATGAAAGAATTTATTTGAGTTGAAAAGAATGTTGTTGTACATATTAGAACCAAAAGGGCACTTTCAGATTTTAAAATTTTGAAGTATTATGGGAGTTATAAATTTGTGTGCTCTTGAGGGAGGTCTCCAAATGGTGAATTTGGGGGTTTTATGGGTTTTTTTCCCTCTTATTGAAAAATGAAAATTATGTTTTAGACCTCAATTTTTAGTATTATTTTGTGAGACGAAAAGTCTCATGAGGGAAATAGGATTCCATACTTATTAGATATGAGTGTCGCATTTTTTGACCTCATTTTCTGTGCTTTGACTTTTTGGTCAAAGTTGGCCTTTTTATAGGCCTTATATGTGAATTGTATACTTATGGCCACATGGCTATGGCTATTATGTGTTTTGACCTTATTTCCCTATGTTTTGACCTTTTTTTTCATAGTTGACTTTTTATCAAAGTTGCTTTTGATCAAAGTTGACCATTGTATTAGTCTTATGTTGGAATTGTATAATTCTGACCATGCCGATATGTGTATGTGTTTTGATTTCATTTCTCCGTGTTTTGACCTTTTTGGCTCATCGTTGACTTTTTGGTCAAAGTTGGCTTTTCTATAGGCTTTATGTTGGAATTTTATGATTTTGGCCATGTGGGTATGAGTGTTATGTGTTTTGACTTCATTTCTCCATGTTTTGACCTTTTGGGTCATAGTTGACCTTTTATAGGCCTTACGTTAGAATTGTATGCTTCTATTTACATGGTTATGTGTGTTATGTGTTTTGAGCTCATTTCCCCATGTTTTGACTTTTTGGTCAAAGTTAACTTTCAGTCAAAGTTAATTTTGAACTTAAGAATGGATACTTAGTCTTCTGATGGGTTGCCTGTAGAAGGCCATAATACTCTTGCATCATTGTTTGATCTTGATGATTGTATGTATGGTTATTAACGTGATGATGTCACACCTTGTTTTGCGAGCTATTTCCATTTTGAGAAAATGATGTTTAGGATGCCTTATTGAATGAATTGTACTATGGATTTGAAGTAGTTTCCCTTCTCTTCTCCACTGCATTGAAATGGTATGTTAGTGATGATGTATTAAAGAAGGATACGTATGAATTTAAAAGTATTGATGCTCTTGTGTTAATCTCTTTCCTTTCTATTGCTTGGTTGGGTCATGAGTGACCCTAGGTGAATCATGCATTGGACTGTTAGATGTGTATACTCATGTGTGGGTGTGCATTGAATACTACTAGTTATTTTATCCCCATGGTGTTGTGTTGGGTCTATGTGGAACCCATGTTCAACCTTGTGTGAATTACCTTGGAGTCTTGTTGAAACCCTTGTTTGTGTGAGATGACTTGATAGCGGTATTGCCATGATCTTCTTCTTCGTAGCTCGGGGGTTGCCTAGAGTGGCATAGACATCTATTACACTCAATGATGGCAATATGGTAGGGTGGTGGGTAATATTTCCCCAATGGTCCTACAAGATCTCTTCAGAGTTGGAAGAGTTCCTTGTGTATTGTTTACTTTGTGATCTTGTTGTATCTCGCACCTACGTGAGCACTTGGGAGGTGATTTATTAATGTTGTAATATTATCATTTATGTATTTTAATTATGGAGTTTGATCCTTCCATGTTTGGGACATAGCCTCCACCATGTAATTGTATTATGACTTCACTTGGATAGAAAATGATCCTTGTTTAGAAAGGAATTGATCTTGCTTTAGCATAGTTTATTTTGATGAAAATGGTTAAATCTGGACGTTGGTGTCCTTTGTTAATTGTTGCAATGATATCTTATGCTATGTTTATGATTTGGATTGTAATGTTCCCACATTATTGTTGAGATTCCCATTATTGTTTTTAGTATGTCACGATGTTGGTGTTGAATGAGCGCATCATTCTGTGTGATATTTCTCATATTTGGCATGTATGTTATTTTGAATTGGAAATTGTATATTACCTTTATTTGAATTAATCTCAAGCTTTGGGTTAGTTAGCATGTTGATTCATGGGTAATTTTTTGATGCTATATGTTTGGATTCCCTTTGTATGCTCTTCCCTTGTGAGGTTTTGTAGTTGTCTCCTCCCGTAGTCTGTATGGTCTTTTTTTCATTTTGTCTCGAGCATTAGTTATTAATTAATTTACTTAGCTTTTAAGCTTCTCATTTTAAATTTGTGCGAATAGATGTTTTTATAAAGGCTTTAGTCTTGAACTATTATCTTTGTTGGTTTTTAAAGGTTAAAATAGATTTATCTATCCTTAGCATGTTTGTTTTCCGCATTTTAATTTTTTGATTTTGATAGTTTAATTTCTTAAGTTAGATTTTGACTTAGGACAGAACCGTGTGTCACCTTCACTCTGGAACTCTAGGGATGGTTCCTAGATGGAGACCACCCCTCTTAGCGATGCTTCTATGATGCACACCCCCCCTTGGATGTATCTATCATTACTGTAGGGTTGGCGAAAGGAGTTCGCATCGCCTTGCGCCATGTGTGAGTTTCCTATTTTTATGCGACGTACCTAACATGCGTTGTAAATACAACCATGTTATGTGCGTGTGTCCATGAGCATGCATGTTGTGCATGAGGGGGTTTTAGGGTCGAGTGGAAATGTTTTTGATTTTTTGTGTCATGACCACATGGCAAATGTGGGCATGACATGTGGTTTTCGTGTCATGAGCACATGGCAAATGTGGGCTGACATTTGGTATCAAAGCCCATGTTTCAACATTGGGAGATCTGGGGTATTTGCGTGTTTGTTGGGTTGACATGGAGTGGATTGAGGTGATTGTGACCCTCATCATAATCTGTGTGGTTGTGAGAGAGCGAGATTGTGAACTGACAACTGACCTTCATCTTGGAGGAATATACATCCTCTTGTTTTGTCATCGTGGTGGCCTTGTCACATGATTATTGAAGTCTTCTGCTTGTGTTTTTGTGGTGGTTGATTTCCTTATTGATTCTCCTCTTGAGTCAGTTGGTCTAGATCATGAGGGTTGTGTTGGGCCCTTTCTCACCCTTGTGTATTTGTGGAGTGTGATGTTGTTCCCTAGTATGCACTCTACGTGGTTGGGATTAGAGGTTAGCATCATGGGAATAGATAGGCTTGTGTTGCACCTTGTTGTTTGTTATGCTTTTGGTTGTGAAAGAGATGATGGTGTGTTTTATGCTTGGGTTCTTTGGAAGAATCAGGAAGTCTTAATGCTTGTTTGATTAATTCTTGTCTTGTGTACTTTGTGTGCATATATCATATTGTAAGAATTGCATACCTTCTTGATTCTTAACCCTTTTTATCATTTGGAAATTAGCATTGTCTCCTTTGGGTTGGTAAACTAGAAATGCTTGCATGAAATGTATTTTACTTCAACTTTTATGAATGCAAGTCATTACAGGTGTGATTGCATTATATTAAATGTAAAAGATTAAGAAAGAAAGAGATGTAATTGAGTAATATGTGTGGTATTGCTAAGAAACAATTCATGTGTTCGAAATGCTACAAGAGTGAATGGTGTGCTTGTTGATCATTTGTTAAGTACTTCCATAATGTAAATTTTGCATTTTGTAATTTTGTCTTGTATAGATTTGATATCAAGTTATGCTTTCCTTTGTGTGGAGAAGATGTTTAGCATCATAGGGTAAAATACTAAATTAGGGACTTAAGCTTTTAATTATATTATTCTTATGGTGACACTATCTTATGAACTTTGTGTTAGATAAATATTTGTTTTGTTCATAGTACATGTGTGATATGGTTTATCAATAGCTCCATAATATGTGATGTGTTGTGAGACACCATCTTGCGAGTTGAAATAATGTTGTTTTGATTTGGATATGACCTAGTATGCAAATGCTAGAATGCTGGTTTATTTGTATGGGGTATATTGTATTGCCTCTAAATGTGAAGTATGGGTAGAATCCATTTATGCCTTAGAAAGATTAGATTGAATTGATGTTAGATAGACTTCTTAGAAACCTTTATGGTAATTATTATGTGAGTTTGGGTATGAAAGTTGTTCTTCTTCACTATGTAATGGACGGTAAAGGAATTGTGTTATGTGTTACCTTGTGGATGTGAATACATGTTATGAGAGTACTTGCTATGTGTTGTGAATATCCCATACATGGTTTGTGTACTCATGAGCTTGAGATACTAGGTATCCATCCATGGGTTGAGTGTATAGTTACAAGTATGGTGGAGTCATGCTTGTGTGGTTGCTTGTTTGTATACCTTGTAAGGTCCAACCTTAGTGTTGGAGACCTTCGATGTGTGGAGTTAAGTAATGGAGTGGAAGAACTTAGGAAGCTATGGCGACATGTTGTGACATTGGTTTGGGGTAACCCAACCAACCATACCTTCTTATTCCAGAGTACCCCCTACTTCTCCTTAGTAAATGGACCTTTGAGAGGTTCATAGTGCTATCCTATCATGTATTGTTTCCTTATTGATACTATTGGCATCTAACTTGGGAACCTTGGTTATGGTTTGGTATGGGCATGTGATTTTCTTGAGGCCTTTTTATTTGGTGTAGGTTTGCTCTTACCTTTGGTATTTTATTTTGAGGTGGATGTGTAGTAACTTGGAAACATTGGCACTATGATAGAGTTGGCATTTGTCCAAAAGGAATATATGTTTAATTTTGATTATATCAGAGTATTAATTATGTTGCTTTGGACTTATGCTATGTTATGGTATTTACATGCATTGACACCTAGTTGACATGATACAAATAGTGGTGATGCCACACCACACTGATGTTCCAGCATAGTGTTGGTGATGATGACGTGTTACCTTTGACAAGGGCACGATTCCACATAGTCATATGTGAAGGTGCATTTGATACTACCTGCCTACATGACTCTATTGCATTGGTTATGTTTACTAGCACATGTAGTGACCATGATTTCCCTCCTTCCTTATTGGTGATTAATGTTAGTCACATTGTGACGTAATGTGCAATTTCATGGTTTGTGATCTTCTTTCAGTTATTGGTGACTTTATTTATCTTGCTTGTGATGATCAACGACGTTATTTTATCTTGACTGTAAGTAGCTTAGCCACAAATATGTGAATCTTCCTTTTCGTGTGACTCTTGTGGTTACGTTGCTTTATTGTTGAAATTGCACACATTTATTTATTTTATTGTGGATTTTGGAAAACTTCTTCTTTTGGTATTTTTGAAAATGTGTGTTGGCTAAGCCAGGTTCTTTCTGTTTTCAAATGCTAGTCCTGTGTTGTGGTGTTCTTCTTGCCATGTCGATGGAGCGACCTTTGGTCGAGTGTATATAAGGAAGCAAACGTGGGAAACTTTTGAGTATGGGGGTAAGTGTGGGCTAGTATGGGCTAGTCATCATCCACTTATCTTCCTAGTGAGTTATGTTCTTATGCTATCTCTTGGAGGCTAATCCCCTTAAACAAACAAGAGGTAGGTCACTTGTGGAAATGTATGGAGAGGTCCCCAAGTGCATGGCCTCGAGACCATCATTCCACTTGATTCTTAGATCTTGGTTACTTGGCACTTGTTATTGGTTACTTGATTCTATGATGAGACTATGACATCCCTTTAAACCTTTATGTGAACCTTGTGAAGTTATCCATGTAATGTGGATGAATGAAAATGTGTTTAGATGTAAGATTTGTATTTGATCTATTTAAATATGAGATGATGCTTTCTATATAAACATGTTTTACGATGTGTGAATTCCTCTATGCATATGTGAAAATGATTGATGATCATGAAATTCTTTGTGTTGAGTTTCAATCAATAGAATGTTGTTTTGTGAAAATAACTATGATTTTATGGCATTTAGTTTACCATCCTTTATATTCTTGTGAGGATCTCTATATTGCATGTGATATTTTTAGTTTATGGTTGTAACTTGTCATGTTGCTTCCCTTGTTTGGTGTGAATTAGTTTTGGTGTGGTGCTTCTATCCTTATCTTCATGACTTCCAGGAGTAAGTCAATCCCTTGGGGGGGAGGATGTAGTGCCCACCCATGTGCATCTCTTTTTGTGTCCAATTGTCTCTATGGTTAGATTAAACAATATATTGAGTTGATTATTATATGATATAATTGCAAGATAGATATGTGCCTTGCTAGGTTATGCATCTTCATTGGTCATTATATGTTGCTTCGACTATGATCTCTATTGTTGGATTTGATGTTTTACCTTGAGTGTGCAGGATATATTTTTACAGGTGTTTGACCAATGAGTCGGATGTGGAGAAGTTGACATGGGACACTTAGTCATATCTCCTTACCTAGTCCTAGTGGTCAAGTTGTTGACCCTATGTTTCTTGTGGTAGGTTGGTTGCTTAACCCATTCTATTCAGTTGTGAATTAAAGGATGTTTTTGGTGTCTATGTAGTTTGTCTCTCATATGAATCTATTGCAATTCTAGACCCTTGTCTTGTGATGAATTCCGTAAAGTGTGAGTGAGTTCTTTGTGTGTGTTTCTTCTACTTTTTTGCATTATATTTTAATTTATTTCAAAAATTGTGTTTTCTGTGTTTTTGAAATATTTAAATGGTTAGAAACAAGAAAATGGATTATCTAATTTGAGTTAATAGTTTTAATTATGGAATGACAATTATATGTAATTATTTTGTGCCTTAGGGAAGGCTTTGTATTTTATTTATTTATGTTTCATAAATTATGCTAATTTCAGGTGAAATGCATTCTAATTTAATTATTATAGTTATTTTCTGTAAGTTAGAAATATTAAAATTGTGGAAAATGCATTATATTTCATTATTATGTGCTTGGGAAATAGATTAATTTCTATTTATTAGAATTATCTATCTCTATACCTTTGTCTTACGTAAAATTATTTTATAAAAAAAAAAAATTTAATAATGTGAGTGCTTGGATTTTATGGAATGTGGTTAAATTATATTGTAATTACCTTGTAGAAGTAATTGCATTAATTTAATTAGTTACTTTCCTATTATTTCAAATATATTTTGGAATAGATATTTGGGAATGGGAAATAAAGAAAATAAAAGAAATGAGAAAATAAAAAGGGTTTTGGGAGCATATAATAAAAATAGAGTTCTATTTGTTTTATGTGTTTTATTGTATTTTTCTCCCTCTCTCCTTCTTCTTCTCCTTTGAAAGAAAAATTCATGGAGGTGGCTACAACTGGATTCTGTTTGTGGGTGGAAGTGCATTGGAATGGTCTTGCAATTGCTTTAATGTAGGAAGAAATTCAAATTGGATTCATGCCTCTCAAGAAGAGATTTTTCTATTTGAAAGCTTGCTTGGAAAGAGATTTTTTTCTTGTGGTTTGATTCTTTTTTAATTTAAATTTTGTATTTGCCATGCCCAGAATAGGTGGATGTTTATGGTCTCTTCATTGTAGCAATGAATAGAGTTCAATGATGCAAATAAGAATTAGATATAGTTTGTTTTTGAGTTGCATTCAAATTTTATTTTGAAAATGCATGAAAAGAGGCCAAGTTATGGCAAAATTTTTATAGAATGGGTTGTGAGTATGAAAGAATTTATTTGAGTTGAAAAAAATGTTGTCGTGCATATTAGAACCAAAAAGGCACTTTCAGATTTTTGAATTTTTAAGTATTATGGGAGTTATAAATTTGTGTGTTCTTGAGGGAGGTCTCCAAATGGTGAATTTGGGGGTTTTATAGTTTTTTTCCATCTTATTAAAAAATAAAAATTATGTTTTAGACCTCAATTTTTAGTATTATTTTGTGAGACAAAAGTCTTATGAGGGAAATAGGATTCCCTACTTATTGGATATGAGTGTCGCATTTTTTGACCTCATTTTTTGTGCTTTGACTTTTTGGTCAAAGTTGGCCTTTTTATAGGCCTTATATGTGAATTGTATACTTATGGCCACATGGATATCATTGTTATGTGTTTTGACCTTATTTCCCTATGTTTTGACCTTTTTTAAATCATAGTTGACTTTTGGTCAAAGTTGACTTTTGATCAAAGTTGACCATTGTATTGGCCTTATGTTGGAATTGTATAATTCTGACCATGCGGATATCTGTATGTGGTTTGATTTCATTTCTCCATGTTTTGACCTTTTTGGGTCATAGTTGACTTTTTTTTGTCAAAGTTAGCTTTTGATCAAAGTTGACTTTTCTATAGGCTTTATGCTAGAATTGTATGATTTTGGCCATGTGGGTATGAGTGTTATGTGTTTTGACTTCATTTCTCCATGTTTTGACCTTTTGGTTCATAGTGGACTTTTGGGCAAAGTTGACCTTCTATAGGCCTTACGTTAGAATTGTATGCTTCTATTTACATGTTTATGAGTGTTATGTGTTTTGACCTCATTTCCCCATGTTTTGACTTTTTAGTAAAAGTTTAACTTTTTGGTCAAAGTTTGACTTTTTGGTCAAAGTTAACTTTCAGTCAAAGTTGATTTTTGAACTTAGGAATGGATACTTAGTCTTCCTATGGGTTGCCTGTAGAAGACCATAATACCCTTGCATCATTGTTTGATCTTGATGATTGTATGTATGGTTATTAACGTGATGATGTCACACCTTGTTTTGCGAGCTATTTCCATTTTGAGAAAATGATGTTTGGTATGCCTTATTGAATGAATTGTATTATGGATTTGAAGTAGTTTCCCGTCTCTTCTCCACTACATTGAAATGGTATGTTACTGATGATGTATTAAAGAAGGATGCGTATGAATTTAAAAGTATTGATGCTCTTGTGTTAATCTCTTTCCTTTCTATTGCTTGGTTGGGTCATGAGTGACCCTAGGTGAATCATGCATTGGACTGTGAGATGTGTCTACTCATGTGTGGGTGTGCATTGAATACTACTAGTTATTTTATCCCCATGGTGTTGTGTTGGGTCTATGTGGAACCCATGTTCAACCTTGTGTGAATTACCTTGGAGTCTTGTTGAAACCCTTGTTTGTGTGAGATGGCTTGATAGCGGTATTGCCAATGTCTTCTTCTCTGTAGCTTGGGGGTTGCTTAGAGTGGCATAGACATCTATTGCACTTGATGATGGCAATATGGTAGGGTGTTGGGTAACATTTCCCCATTGGTTCCACAAGATCTCTTCAGAGTTGGAAGAGTTCCTTGTGTATTGTTTACTTTGTGATCTTGTTGTATCTCGTACCTACGTGAGCACTTGGGAGGTGATTTATTAATGTTGTAATATTATCATTTATGTATTTTAATTATGGAGTGTGATCCTTCCATGTTTGGGAAGTAGCCTCCGTCGTGTAATTGTATTATGACTTCACTTGGATAGAAAATGATCCTTGTTTAGAAAGGAATTGATCTTGCTTTAGCATAGTTTATTTTGATGAAATGGTTAAATCTGGACGTTAGTGTCCTTTGTTAATTGTTGCAATGATATCTTATGCTATGTTTATGATTTGGATTGTAATGTTCCCACATTATTGTTGAGATTCCCATTATTGTTTTTAGTATGTCTCGATGTTCGTGTTGAACGGGCACATCATTCTGTGTGATATTTCTCATATTTTGCATGTATGTTATTTTGAACTGGAAATTGTATATTACCTTTATTTGAATTAATCTCAAGCTTTGGGTTAGTTAGCATGTTGATTCATGGGTAATTTTTTGATGCTATATGTTTGGATTCCCTTTGTATGCTCTTCCCTTGTGATGTTTCGTAGTTGTCTCCTCCCGTAGTCTGTATGGTCTTTTTGTCGTTTTGTCTCGAGCATTAATTATTAATTAATTTACTTTGTTGTTAAGATTCTCATTTTAGATTTGTGCGAATAGATGTTTTTATAAAGGCTTTAGACTTTAACTATTATCTGACTTGGTTTTTAAAGGTTAAAATAGATATATCTATCCTTAGCATGTTTATTTTTTGCATTTTAATTTTATTAATTTTGATAGTTTAATTTCTTAAGTTAGATTTTGACTTAGGTCAGAACTATGTGTCACCTTCACTCGGGAAACTCTAGGGATGGTTCCTAGATGGAGACCACCCCTCTTAGCGATGCTTCTACGATGCACACCCCCACTTGGATGTATCTATCATTACCGTAGGGTTGGCAAAAGGAATTCGCATCAACCTGCGCCATGTGTGACTTTCCCATTTTTGTGTGACATACCTAACATGTGTTGCAAATACAACCATGTTATGTGTGTGTGTCACCGAGCATGCATGTTGCGCACGAGGGGGTTTTAGGATCGAGTGGAATTTTTTTTAATTTTTCATGTCATAACCACATGGCAAATGTGGGCATGACATGTGGTTTTCGTGTCATGAGCACATGGCAAATGTGGGCATGACATTTGGTATCAAAGCCCATGTTTCAACATTGGGAGCTCTGGGGTATTTGCGTGTTTGTTGGGTCGACATGGAGTGGATTGAGGTGATTGTAACCCTCATCCTACTCCGTGTGGTTACGAGAGAGCGAGATTGTGAACTGACAACCGACCTTCATCTTGGAGGAATATGCATCCTCTTGTATTGTCATCGTGGTGGCCTTGTCACATGATTATTGAAGTCTTCCGCTTGTGTTTTTGTGGTGGTTGTGTTCCTTGTTGATTCTCCTCTTGAGTCAGTTGGTCTAGATCATGAGGGTTGTGTTGGGCCCTTTCTCACCCTTGTGTATTTGTGGAGTGTGATGTTGTTCCCTAGTATGCACTCTATGTGGTTGGGATTAGAGGTTAGCATCATGGGAATAGATAGGTTTGTGTTGCACCTTGTTGTTTGTTATGCTTTTGGTTGTGAAAGAGATGATGGTGTGTTTTATGCTTGGGTTATTTGGAAGAATAAGAAAGTCTTAATGCTTGTTTGATTAATTCCTATCTTGTGTACTTTGTGTGCATATATCATATTGTAAGAATTGCATACCTTCTTGATTCTTAACCCTTTTTATCATTTGGAAATTAGCATTGTCTCCTTTGGGTTGGTAAACTAGAAATGCTTGCATGAAATGTATTTTACTTCAACTTTTATGAGTGCAAGTCATTACAGGTGTGATTGCATTATATTAAATGTAAAAGATTAAGAAAGAAAGAGATGTAATTGTGTAATATGCATGGTATTGCTAAGAAATAATTCATGTTTTTGAAATGATACAAGAGTGAATGGAGTGCTTGTTGATCAGTTGTTAAGTACTTCTATAATGTAAATTTTGCATTTTATAATTTTGTCTTGTGTAAATTTGATATCAAGTTATGCTTTCCTTTGTGTGGAGAAGATGTTTAGCATCATAAGGTAAAATACTAAATTAAGGACTTAAGCTTTTAATTATATTATTCTTATGGTAAGACTCTATCTTATGAACTTTGTGTTAGATAAATATGTGTTTTGTTCGTAGTACATGTGTGATATGGTTTATCAATAGCTCCATGATGTGTGATGTGTTGTGAGACACCATCTTGCAAGTTGAAATAACATTGTTTTGATTTAGATATGACCTAGTATGCAAATGCTAGGATGATGGTGTATTTGTATTGGGGTATATTTTATTGCCTCTAAATGTGAAGTATGGGTAGAATCCATTTATGCCTTAGAAAGATTAGATTGAATTGATGTTAGATAGACTTCTTAGAAACCTTTATGGTAATTATTATGTGAGTTTGGGTATGAAAGTTGTTCTTCTTCACTAAGTAATGGACAGTAAAGGAATTGTGTTATGTGTTACCTTGAGGATGTGAATACCTGTTATGTGTTGTGAATATCCCATACATGATTTGTGTACTCATAAGCTTGAGATACTAGGTATTCATCCATGGGTTGAGTGTATAGTTACAAGTATGGTGGAGTCATGCTTGTGTGGTTGCTTGTTTGTATACCTTGTAAGGTCCAACCTTAGTGTTGGAGACCTTCCATGTGTGGAGTTAAGTAGTGGAGTGGAAGAACTTAGGAAGCTATGGTGAAATGTTGTGACATTGGTTTGGGGTAACCCAACCAACCATACCTTCCTATGCCAGAGTACCCCCTACTTCTCCTTAATAAATGGACCTTTGAGAGGTTCATAGTGCTATCCTATCATGTATTGTTTCCTTATTGATACTATTGGCATCTAACTTGGGAATCTTGGTTATGGTTTGGTATGGGCATGTGATTTGCTCGAGGCCATGTTACTTGGTGTAGGTTTGCTCTTACCTTTGGTATTTTATTTTTAGTTGGATGTGTAGTAACTTTGAAACATTGACACTATGATAGAGTTGGCATTTATACAAAAGGAATATATGTTTAATTTTGATTATATTAGATTATTAATTGTGTTTGTTTGGACTTATGCTATGTTATGGTATTTACGTGCGTTGACACCTGGTTGACATGATGCGAATAGTGGTGATGCCACACCACACTGATGTTCCAACATAGTGTTGGTGATGATGATGTGTTACCTTTGAGAAGGGCACGATTCCACATAGTCATATGTGAAGGCACATTTGATACTACCTGCCTACATGATGCTATTGCATTGGTTGTGTTTACATAGAACATGTAGTGACCATGATTTCCCTCCTTCCTTATTGGTGATTAATGTTAGTCACATTGTGACGTAATGTGCAATTTCATGGTTTGTGATCTTCTTTTGGTTATTGGTGACTTTATTTATCTTGCTTGTGATGACCAGCGATGTTATTTTATCTTGACTATAAGTAGCTTAGCCACAAATATGTGAATCTTCCTTTTCGTGTGACTCTTGTGGTTATGTTGCTTTATTGTTGAAATTGCACACATTTATTTATTTTATTGTTGATTTTGGAAAACTTCTTCTTTTGGTATTTTTGAAAATGTGTGTTGGCTAAGCTAGGTTCTTTCTGTTTTTAAATGCTGGTCTTGTGTTGTGCTATTCTTCTTACCATGTCAATGGAGCGACCTCTGATCGAGTGTATATAAGGAAGTAGACGTGGGAAACTTTTGAGGATGGGGGTAAGTGTGGGCTAGTATGAGCTAGTCATCATCCACTTACCTTCCTAGTGAGTTATGTTCTTATGCTATCTCTTGGAGGCCAATCCCCTTAAACAAACAAGAGGTAGGTCACTTGTTGAATCGTATGGAGAGGCCCCCAGGCATGTGGCCTTGAGACCATCATTCCACTTGATTCTTAGATCTTAGTTACTTGGCACTTGTTATTGGTTACTTGCTTCTATGATGAGACTATGACATCCCTTTAAACCTTTATGTGAACCTTGTGAAGTTATCCCTGTAATGTGGATGAACGAAAATATGTGTTTAGATGTAAGATCTGTATTTGATGTATTTGCATATGAGATGATGCTTTCTATATAAAAATATTGTACGATGTGTGAATTCCTCTATTCATGTGTGAAAATGATTGATGAGCATGAAATTATTTGTGTTGAGTTTCAATCAATAGAATGTTGTTTTGTGAAAATAATTACAATTTTATGGCATTTAGTTTACCATGCTTTATATTCTTGTGAGGAGCTCTATATTGCATGTGATGTTTTCCATTTATGGTTGTAACTTGTCATGTTGCTTCCCTTGTTTGATGTGAATTAGTTTTGGTGTGGTGCTTCTATCCTTATCTTCATGACTTCCAGGAGTAAGTCAATCCCTTAGGGGGCGAGGATGTAGTGCCCACCCATGTGCATCTCTTATTGTGTCCTATTATTTCTATGGTTAGATTAAACAATATTTTGAGTTGATTATTATATGATATAATTTCAAGATGGATATGTGCCTTGCTAGGTTATGCATCTTCATTGGTCATTATATGTTGCTTCGACTATGATCTCTATTGTTGGATTTGATGTTTTACCTTGAGTGTGTAGGATATATTTTTACAAGTGCTTGACCAATGAGTGGGATGTGGAGAAGTTGACATGGGACGCTTAGTCATCTCTCCCTACCTAGTCCTAGTGGTCAAGTTGTTAACCCTGTGTTTCTTGTGGTAGGTTGGTTGCTTAACCCATTCTATTCAGTTTTGAATTAAAGGATGTTTTTGGTGTCTATGCAGTTTGTCTCTCATATGAATGTATTATAAGTTTGGACCCTTGTCTTGTGATTAAACCTATAAAGTGTGAGTGAGTTCTTTGTGTGTTTTTTCTTCTAGCTTTTCATATTATATTTTAATTTATTTCAAAAAATGTGTTTTCCGTGTTTTTGAAATATTGAAATGGTTAGAAATAAGAAAATGGATTATCTAATTTGAGTTAATAGTTTTAATTGTGGAATCGCAATTATATGTAATTATTCTGTGCCTTAGGGAATGCTTTGTATTTTATTTATTTATGTTTCAGAAATTATGCTAATTTCAAGTGAAATGCATTCTAATTTAATTATTATAGTTATTTTTCATAAGTTAGTGTTGATGATGATTGTTAGTCATAACAACATGCATGAAAATTTGCACAACAAACCTTTATTATCTTGTAGAGTATGATCAACTTAGGATAAGTTGATGACTCCAAGTCTCTGTTGATCAGGTCATGATCGTCTGACATTACTCAAAGGTTGATGTGACATGCTATTTTCCATTTCAAGGGGTCTTACATTTGTCTAGATGACCAGTATTGTACTATTTCTTGTAAATTTACTCCATAGAGAGTTTAATGAAAGGAAGCTAGGTGTGCGGAAATCGCTTCCTACACTAATCTATTGAGGAGAGGGCTATACAAATTCAAATTTATCCTAACTATTACAACAATGTTAAACCATTAACATGAGATATTGCAGCAAAACACAAGAACCAGAATGTAGACAGAAGAAGAGAGACAAAAATTTATGGTGGGGAAAACCCTTATTGGGTGAAAAACCCCACACTCAGAAACCTGCACAATGTATTACCAAATCTGAAAGAATGTTTACAATACAATTGCAATGCAAGATTCAATGGTCTTCGACACTCATGTCTGGAGTCAATCTGACAGCATAACAGTACCTATGAACCTATGATACAAACTCCATCTCCAAGCACCTCTATAAATAGGAAATACAAGGAAATATTGGACCTTTCTTGGAATGGGTGTCCAAAATGACATCTTGGACCAAAACCCATGCCCAAGGACACTTGGTCAACATTTTAAAATGTGCCTGACACTTGTCCACAACTCCCATCCCAAATAGGTCACCTATTTCCAAAACGGGCTATGACAGATGCTCTTACGACACTTATGACCATCATAGAATCTGTCATAGAGGTTACAACTTACAGCTGTAAGAGAATCTATCATACACATGCTATAAATAGCATATTCTCTTAAAACATGTCATATTCCACCTTGGGGCACCCAAATATGCATTATTCAAAGATGCTGCATGACACATGTCATCACCTGTCTTACAACCTTCTATTTCTGACTCTTACATGTGATAGATTCGTCATAGGAGTCCATCATAACCGTTTCGGTCAAACATTCCTTACACAACATAGAAGATGCCGACACATGGTAGAATATCCCTACCATTAAGTGGGATGCCTATCTCCTCGTGTGAGGAAAAAAATACAAGTTGTCATAATCCATGTAGGATTGACACATCACCGTGCCACATCCCAGAATATGACAATATGGATTTTCTAAATATTTACAACATAGGCAATTAAATAAAAAATACAAACATTACAAATGCTGAGAATTACCAAGGTTGAGACACCTTAATTCCCAACATTCTCCCACTTGTCAAACACCTTGTAAGAGCCAATAAAAAAACATGATTTAACTGCTATAGGCTGAGAGGACGATAGACTCCAAACACCATATGAATTTCTTTGTGCCCACTGGTTTCGTCAATGCATCTGCAACATTCTTCAAAGTATCTACCTTCTCCAAATTTACCTTTCCATCCTCAACCATGTCTCGCATGAAGTGAAACTGAACATCAATGTGCTTGGTTCTAGCATGGAAAGTTGGATTCTTTGTAAGGCAAATTGCACTCTAACTGTCACAACTGATCGTGATCTGACCTGCATCAACACCAATATTAGAACACAATCTCTTAAGTCAAATGGCTTCCTTGCAAGCATGAGTTGCTGCCATATACTCAGCTTCTATCATGGACAAAGCAACAACAGGTTGTTGCTTACTCATCCAACTAATAGCACCACCAAACAGCGTAAACACATAAGCACTGGTGGATCTCCTGCTATCAATGTCACCTACCTAATCTGAATCCACAAATCCATGAATATCAATAGAATGCGGAGATCCTAAAACATTACCATGATAGAAAATGGAATACTCAGAAGTACCCCTCAAATATCTGAACACTCGCTTAACTGCATCCCAATGAACCCATCTAGGATTAGCCATAAATTGACTAAGGACTCCCACTGCTTGGGCAATGTCTAGTCTTGTGTAGAACATAGCATACATCAAACTACCAATAACACTAGTATAAGGTACTCTGCTCATGTCCTCCACCTCACTAGGAGATTTTGGACAATCCTCCACAGACAACTTTGTCCCCAAGGAAATGGGAAAACACAATGGTCTACAATCTGCCATGCTAAATCTGTCAAACACGGTCTTCACATACTTACTCTGGCTTAACCAAAGTTTTTTGTTGGTTATGTCTCTTCTGATTTCCATTCCTAGAATGTACCTAGCTGCCCCTATATCTTTCATTTCAAACTGAACTGACAACTGAGATTTAAAATTAGAGATCATATTCTTACCCTTCCCAATGAGCAACATATCATCAACATACAATGCAACAATGAGAATACAATCACCATCAAATTTATAATACACACAGTGATCCAATTTCAATCTCACAAATCTAATTGACAACACAAAGGCATCAAACTTCAAGTACCATCTCCTAGGGCATTGCTTCAAACCATACAAAGACTTTTTTATGTTTGCAAACCAAATTTTCTTTACCTTTCACCATGTAATGCTCTGGCTGTGACATGTAGATTTCTTCCTCCAAGTCACCATGAAGGAAAGTTGTCTTCACATCCATATGTTCTACCTCCAAGTCATAAGTTGTTGTGAGAAACAACAGGAATCAAATGGATGTTAGCTTTGCCACGGGAGAGAAGATCTCACCATAATCTATACCCTCCACTTGTGAATACCCCTTCGCAACCAATCTAGCCTTATACTTCTCAACACTCCCATCTGCACCAATTTTCTTCTTAAACACCCATTTGGATCCAACGGGTTTCCATCCAGGAGGCAAAGACACCAAGTCCCAAGTTTGATTCTTTTCCAAAGAAGCTATTTCCTCCTCCATGGCCTCCTTTCAGGAACTTACATCCTTCATATCCAAAGCCTCTGATATAGTTCTAGGTTCATCACTATTAGTGATTAAAGCATAAGCACAATTATAATCAAGCAATGTAAAACCAAACCTTTTAGGTTGCTTTCTTATCCATGTAGACCTCCTCAAGAGCTGAGGTTGAGGTTCAGCTTCTTCATCTGAGCTTTCAGAGATGCTAGAGCTCTCCTCCTCATCAGGTCCAACATTGTCTTTCTGTTTAGTCCTCTCAGGGGTGAGAGGAAACTGAACAACATCCTCATTCTTTTTTTTTTCTTCTAGCTAAAAAATAGTGGAAGAAGGTGTAAGCTCTCTGAAGGTGACACTTTTGCTATACAACACTTTTTCAGCCACGGGGCCCCAAAGCTTGTACCCTTTCAGACCAACACCATAGCCGATGAAGATACACTTAACAGCTTTGTTCTCCAACTTTGACCACTTCTCCTTAGGCACATGTGCATATGCCTCACAACCAAAAACATGAAGATGCCTTACTAAAGGCTTTCTACCAGACCACACCTCCATGGGTGTCTTTCCAACAAGAGCTGATGTAGGAGATCTGTTTACCAGATAGCAAGTAGTGGCAACAACTTCAGCCCAAAAATTTTGTTCTAGACCAGCTCCACTAAGCATACTCCTAGCCTATTCCATCAGTGTCCTGTTCATCTTCTCTGCAACTCCATTTTGTTGTGGGGTGTATGGAGTTGTCTTGTGCCTTTCAATCTCAAGTTCCCTACAATACTTATCAAATTCTATAGAACAAAACTCACCACCGTTGTCAGTTCTCAAACATTTAATCCTTTTACCAGTCTGATTTTCAGCAAGGGCTTTAAACTCCTTAAACTTGCTATAGACTTCAGATTTGCTTCTGAGAAAATAAATCCATGTCCTTCTACTGTAATCATCTATAAAAGATACAAAGTATATAGATTTTGATAATGAAGGAACATTAACAGGACCAAACACATTAGAATGAATAAGGTCCAACACACCAGAAGACTTATGAGAACTCGAGTAAAATTGAACACGGTTTTGTTTTCCATAAATGCAATGTTCGCAAAAGTCAAACTCAAGATTACAATCATCTAACCCCTCAATGAGGTTCTTATTTTTCAGGGTACGCAGACCCTTCTCACCAATGTGGCCAAATCTCTTATGCCATAACATTGTCTTTTCTGCAGAAAGTTTAACTTCCAATGCAAGATTACAACCATCAAGATTAGAAACAACAAATTTCTTCACTACTCGTTCAAATGGTGGGGATGAAGTAATTGCTACCCTCTTCCTTGAGTCAGAAGAACTATTGCATTGTGAAATGCATGCCTCCACTTGAAACAGAGTACCTCTCCTAGTACCCTTAGCAAGCACCATAGCTCCTCTAGTCATCTTGCATCCTTCTTTCGAAAAGACAACCTACACACCTACATCATTCAAACTACTTACAGAAAGCAAGTTCTATGCTAAGCTTGGGATGTGCATAACCCTAGAGATGCCCTTCACTCGACCATCAGGGAATCAGATAGAGACTCTTCCATGACCAACGATCTTTAGATGAGAGTCGTCACCCAGATACACCTTTCCACCATCGAACTCCTCATACTTAGTGAACCAGTCTTGATGCGAGGTCATGTGGAATGATACACCAGAGTTGATTAGCCACACATCATTAGATGCATGGGTTGCCAGGGCTGCGATGAAAGCATCACCGTCATCTTGTGACTTGTCAGAATTTGAATCAGGAGCTTTCTTCTTTTTCTTCTTCTCCTCTTTGCATTCCTTTCAGAAATGCCCAGTCTTGCCACAGTTCCAACAAAGAACCTTGGATTTTCCAGGAGATTTGGATCTCCCACGGGATTTGGATCTACTCTTCTCAGCTTTCTTGTCCTTCTTCTTCCCTTTCTCCTTGGGTCTTCCATGAATGGCAAGGGCCTCTTTAGCTGCCTCAAAAGACTTTCTCCGCATCTCTTTAGACAACAGTGAAGAAACCACTTCTTCCATTTTGAATGTGTATGTGGTGCTTCCAATTGCCATGACAAGATGATCCCATGAGTCCGGTAGAGAACATAGAAGGGTCATACACCAATCCTCCTCCTCCATCTTTACACCAATAGATGTCAATTGTGCAACCAGCATATTGAAGGCATTCATATGCTCAGCAACGGATCCTCCATCCTCCATTCGAGGAGAGGGCTATGCAAATCTAAATTTATCCTAACTATTATAGCAATGTTAAACCATTAACATGAGATATTGCAGCAAAATACAAGAACCAAAATGTAGACAGAAGAAGAGAGACAAAGATTTACAGTGGGGAAAACTCTTATCAGGTGAAAAACCCCACACTCAGAAACCTGCACAATGTATTAACAAATCTGAAAGACTGTTTACAATACACTTGCAATGCAAGCTTCAATGCTCTTTGACACTCATGTCTAGAGTCAATCTGGCAGCATAATAGTACCTATGAACCTGTGATACAAACTCCATCTCCACGCACCTCTATAAATAGGAAATACAAGGCAATATTGGACCTTTCTTGGAATGGGTGTCCAACATGGCATCTTGGACCAAAACCCATGCCCAAGGACACTTGGTCAAAATTGTAGAATGTGCCTAACACTTGTCCACAGCTCCCATCCCAAAGAGGTCACCTATTTCCAAAATGGGCTATGATAGATGCTCTTACGACACTTAACGACCATCATAGAATCTATCATAGCGGTTACAACTTATAGCTGTAAGAGAATCTATCATACACATGATATAAATAGCATATTCTCTTACAACATGTCATATTCCACCTTGGGGAGCCCAAATATGCCTTATTCAAAGATGCTACATGACACATGTCATCACCTGTCTTACAACCTTCTATTTTTGACTCTTACATGTCATAGATTCGTCATAGGAATCCGTCATAACCATTTTGGTCAAACATTCCTTACACAACATAGAAGATGCCGACACATGGTAGAATATCCCTACCACTAAGTGGGATTCCTATCTCCTCATGTGAGGACAAAAATACAAGTTGTCATAATCCATGTAGGATTGACACATGACTGTGCCACATCCCACAATATGACAATATGGATTTTCCAAATATTTACAACATAGGCAATTAAATAATAAATACAAACATTACAAATGCAGAGAATTACCAAGGTTGAGACACCTTAATTCCCAACAGTTAACTCTACTCTATTTCCAAAGATAGCTGATATATTTGCAAGTTTGATCAATTCTTCTTATCATTAATCATCATGAACTTGTTCTTTCTTCTACACTGCAAATCTATTTAAATGATGTGTCTATAAGTGGATATTTGCATGTATTTCATGGATATTTGTATGAATTTGTATGATATTTATCAATTTGACAAGCTTTTACTCTAAATATGCTCTGTATATCCAATTATCTATGGGATATCAACATATTTGATGTTATTTGCTTTTGATTCTCTATTATTTGCAATTATGGTGATGATCTGTTATGAAATTGAAATAAATTTAAAAGAATGCTTCTAATTTTAGTGAATCTTTAGTCATTGAATCACATACATACAAGATACATTCATGAGGAGAAGAAATCAAACCATATGTCACTAGGATGTTCCATAGCTAGATATGGATGATGCTAACTTCAACGAGATTAGGAATGAAAACAACACATGCAGACTGACAAGCACTCCAAGGGACGCAACTGATCAATGCATGTATCCAGATTTCAAACATAGATTACTCAAGATTTATGATGATTTGTAATCAAATAAGCTTCTCTTTCATTCAGTATGCATAACATGTACATTTACAACAACTTTGAAATGAGTCCTGAAATTTCAGCAATCAAATTTCAATTAAGTTTCAAATGTTCAAAATATTGCACCCCTGTACCTTTTATAGAATAAGGTGAGGAGGCAATTACAATTGACCAATGGTTAGAATTTGTTAATTAAGATCAACGGTTGATAATTACTCTTTGACTTAGTCAACTCTTCCTCATGGCATAGGTTGCTAGTTGGCAACCATCTGTTTGACTCATTATCTATGAGTGCTTTATGCATATGTTCCCTTGGTGATGCATCTTCATTCATTCTTCAAGTTATTCCTCTTCATTTTCTTCTTCTTCATCATGGTCATCATCTTCATTGCTTTCAGTATCACTGTCACCCTGATGTATACCCTCCTGTATGTGGACCTGCATCGTTGTCCTGATGTGCTCATATGCCTGCACTATTTTATCCACCTCTCCCCCATTTTGGATTCTGGCTTTTGTGATCACATGTTTATGAGACTGAAATTTAGCTTTAAGCACTTCCAGCTTACGTTTTCTACTGTTCAAACTCTCATTATAAGTTTCTACCCTGACTTTTATCCTCATAATCTTATTTATTACTTCTTTCGTCAGGTGGGTGAGGGGGTCATCTACTACCAGCTAGAAATTATCATGCAAAGCTTTGATAGCAAAGTATGCATCCTAATTTTCTATCTTTCCCTCTACTTTTGCTTCTAAAGCCTCAAGGATCTCTACTTCATAAGCCATCATGCTGTGTAGCTTTACACTTATATCCCTGAGCTTGCCACTGCATTTCTTCAATATATCACATTCAAACATGATATCTTCATACCATATGTCTATCAACAAGGTAGTATTATTATTCAACACTTGATTATTTATCAAGACCTAAGGATCAATCCTCTTCATTTCACTTAAATCAGTTAGGTCCTTTTCCAATTGGAATGACCATTTCCCTGTTTCATTTTGCATTTTATCTACTTTTCTTTTTAAACTGCTTAAAGAATTCCACCTCTGTAGGGAGGTTCTCAAAACATCCTTAGCTCCAGTGAGGGATGACAACATCCATTTCTCCATGATCATAGCTTCATGCTTCATGAGGTCCAACTTAGTGACCTCCTCTTGGGATATGATAGTCAATGGGACTACTGGATCAACTGGTATATTATTAGGGTTAATCAACCCCTTTATGTAAGAATGCAGCTGAGCAATGTGCTCCTTACACTTTTTATTTTTCTCTTTCTCCTTCTTTATCCTTTGGATTAAGGAATCAATAGTGTCCTCCCTTCCTGACCCTCTTGGTCTTCATTAGCAAAACCCAAATCAATAGTTGTGATTTGGAACTCTTCTAGGGTGATCTTGCCCTTCTCTTTCTCAACTGTGGGAAGTGCTACCTATACAGTCCTTCTTCCTGTAGCAGGATCTCTCTTTATGGCCAATGTCAATCTGGCCTTCCTCTTTGGCTTCATCATTGTCTCTGCAAACAAGGTGGAAACATCAAATTCTTGAATTTTAGACCCTTGTTCCATACCTAGTTCTCTTTCTAGCCATTGAGGCACATCATCTCTAGATCCTTGATGATCTTTGTCAACATCATGTTTTTCCTGTTCTCTAGTATCTGCTTCTATTCTTGGTGGAGAAGGCACTTGCTTAGTTTCTTCCTCATGTAGTTCTTCATGAGGGGGATCTTGTTGCATTTCTTCTTGCTGAGGGGCTTCTTTCTGTGAAGGAGGATCTTGTGGAATGTCCACATTATGATCCTATGCCTGATCATGTACTCCCTCCTAAATTTCATCTACTTTACTATTTTCCTCATCCTGAGGCATATTGACATCTGCGGATGTCTGTGTATTTGGGCCCTATGCATCACCCTGATCTTGGGTCATTTCTTGTTCTGCACCTAATGCATCAACATCCTATGGCTTGGGCTCCTTATGACCTAATTTATCTTCTGCTCCTGAGGCATCCCCTGGATCTCCTTGAGTTTGAGTAGCAGCTGCACCTGATGTATCTTTATCACCTCCACCCTTCTATTAAACCTCTACTATTTTTGGCTCTACGGGTATCTCATGTTGTTTCTGACTCATATTAGGAGCATTTCTTTCATTTTCTACCTACCTAGCCACTTCGATCTTCTCTGTTTCATCAGGTGCACCTACTTTGTCGTTAGGGCTTACATCACCCCTATATGTTAAATCTATAACTGTAGGACTGGTCACCTAATCAACCAACTTATCAAGCCCTATCTATTGGGCTGCCTTCTTTGGGCTACTTTGTTTCACTCCCTCCTCTATTTGCTTTATTTCTTCCAACATTGTCATTTGTGCTAATGGGGTCCCATGAGGAGTCATGCAGGTGTTGGAAGTGAGAGTCTCCATCTGTTGAGAGGCCACACTTTGAACTACCTCATCATCTGGTAAGTCTACGGTGTCCTCCAAAGAGAAAGAACCACCCTGACCTACCTTGAAAGATTCTTTTGTTTGTTCCTCTGCCTTCTCAGTCTTGAACTTTATTATGGTGGGAAGCAGAACATCATGTTACAACTCCTTCCTGAATGCCTCACCACCAGCTCCTCTCAATACAATAGGGTCAACCCTGATATCACCCTGCATGGATGTTCTTTGCTTCTTGGGTGGTGACATCAGCAGCATCACCCTCCTCTTTCTACTGACCATCATCAGGTCATCACCTATAGGTTCCTTGTTTACCTTCTCTTCTTCAAACGGGATACTCTCTTCCTCTTTAGGCTATGAGGCTTGGCCCTCATCCTACACTTCTGTAGTTTCAATAGCTGGCCTCAAAATCCTCTTAGTCTTTGGCTTTTCAATCAGAGGCTATGTAGATGATGTGGATGCCTAAGCTGATGTTGATGCACCTGCATCTGGTGTGGTAATCCTTTCAATTATCACCCCCTTAGGTTCATCTTTAGTTTTCTTACCTCTAGGGGGACCTTTCCTCTATTTCTGTGTGGGCAACCTTCTGCCATTAGATTTTCTCTTCTCACTGAGGAAGTCATCATATTCCTCATCCGGTAATTCTTGCCTTTTCTTTTTGGCATCAATTGTAAGGGCAACACCCGTTTTCTTCAATCTATTTATCTCTTCATCCACCCAAGCTTAGGTTAACTATATCACCCCACCTGTCAACTGATCCAGGGATATATCCTCCAGCTATGTAAGATCAGCAGCATCTACTCCATGCCAGGGTTCAGTTCCATTGAAGCACAATATTATTTCTCTACTCTACTCTTTCACACCTTCGCACTTATCTTTTCATCTTCACAACACACACACTTTTTTGTAACTTCATTACATGCTTTTATAAAATTCATCAACCTTGGAATGTGCATCAAGGTCGGCATTACATTCATCAACCATTGGATCAATCTCCAAGGTCAGCATTACAATCATACATAAAATAGGTCTGGACCTAATACAAGTTAAGCTAAGGAAAATATGTATGTAGATTATGCCATGCCTTAGATGGGTCTCAAACACAATCCTCCACACCACAACACACTTCTACAATCTCTGATGTATATCTGTAAATAATGAATTTAACCAGGTCAGCCAAGACTGATGAGAGTACTAGGTCTACTAAGAAAATTCTTCATTCACGATCCAATTTTCTCTTTGCAGACCAATCCAAATGTAGGAACATGATCAGGAGACATTGACAAGCACATTGTAATCACTAGGAATAACCGCTCAATCTCTAACCACTCTATCAAGAAGATTCTTCAAACTAGAGCACAAGAACAACATTGCCAGCCACTATCATAAGTAAAAGATAGCTTGCGGACCACAAAATCATGAACCATTGCAGTTGAAGGTACTTAACATCATCACAAACTTGATTCTAGAACTACAGACCAAAATACTTCAATGCAGAGGAATGCAGAGCATAATACTTTCTCCCTGTCACCACCAAACATATAGGAAAAGCAATTTTTACACTAGTGAACACAATTCACTTAATTCTTCATGCTGGAGGCTCAAACTTGGAATATAACATCTTTAGATAGATTTCTAAATCACTTCCAAACCACAGGTAAAGATATTCATTCTACAGGAAATGCAGAGCTATGTTCTAGATTGTTCTTCAGAGTCTAATACATTGTTTCGACTGCAACACATTGTTTCCACCGGAGGAGCTAATTTTCTCAATATTCTCAACATCAGAATCACTTACATAGGTAAATACAAAGCATCTTACTCATGAAAAGAAAGAAACAAAATAAGTTCACAGCTGACACTAACGACAACACCGATCAGACACATACTTGCAACAATCTCCCCCTTTGTGATTGATGGAAACATATGATGTGAAAAACTAAAAAGATCATCAAGACAATATTCTCTCCCTTTCTCATTACACATCTGCATTCTTTCAAAAAGGTGTGCTGACAAGAAAAAAAGTTGTAGAAGAACAAGTGAATTACTGTTTTCTTTCAAAGGTTGAACCAAAGACTGTGAATGAAGCATGCAAAGATGAAAGATGGGTAAAATCCATGGAGGAAGAGCTAACATAGATAGAAAAGAATGATACTTGGGAATTAGCTCCCAAACCTGCTAATAAAAATGGTATTGGAACCAAATGGGTTTTCAGGAATAAGTTGAATGAGAATGGAGAAGTTGTAAGGAATAAGGCAAGACTTGTGTGCAAAGGATATTCACAGATTGAAGGAATAAATTTTGAAGAGACTTTTTCTCCAGTAGCCCAGATTGAGGCAATTAGTATATTTTTGGCATTTGCAGCCCACAAAGATTTCAAAGTGTATCAGATGGATGTAAAGTCTGCATTTCTGAATGGTGAGTTGGAAGAGGAAGTTTACATTGAGCAACTGGAAGGATTTAATTTATTAGACCAAGGTGATTTTGTGTACAGGTTTGAAGAAAGCTTTGTGTGGACTCAAGCAAGCTCCTAGAGCCTGATATGCAAGGCTGGATAAGTACTTATTGCAGTTAGGGTTTATTAAAGGTATCGCTGACATTAATCTTTATTTCAAGATTAATGGTGATCAAATTCTAATTGTTGAAGTCTTTGTTGATGATATCATATTTGGAGGCAATGAAAGTATGTGCATGAAATTTTCTGGTGAAATGCAAAAAGAGTTTGAGATGTCCATGTTTGGTGAGATAAATTTCTTTCTAGTTCTACAAATAAATCAATCAGATAAAAGAATCTTCATATCTCAGTCTAAATATGTGAAAGATTTGTTGAATAAGTTTGGGATGGAAGACCTTAGACTGGTATGTACTCCCATGGTGACTGGCTGCAAGAGCAAAACTGATGAATCACCTAAGGCTGATAAAAAAATACAGATCCATGATTGGAGGATTGCTTTATCTAACTCAAACTAGACCTGATATTATGCATGCATTTTGTCTTTTTGCAAGGTTTCAAGATGATCCAAGAGAATCACATGTGATGGCAGTTAAGAGAATCCTAAGGTATTTAAAAGGTACTCTAGATCATGGCTTATGGTATCCAAAGGACAGTGATTTCACTCTCAGTGCTTATATAGATGCAGATTGGGCTAGAGATGTTGATGACATAAAGAGTATAGGTGGAGGTTCTTTCTTCTTGGGCAATAGATTGGTCCCATGGCTGAGCAAGAAACAAGATTCACTCTCTTTTTCATCTAGAGAAGCATAGTATATTGCAGCAACATGTTGTTGCACTCAAGTATTATGGATCAAGCAGACTTTGAAGGATATAAGAGTTGTGTATGAAGATCCAATTGGAATCTTTTGTGACAATACAAGCGCCATAAACATTTCAAAGAATCCAGTGATGCACTCAAGAACAAAGCACATATCAATAAGGTATCACTTTTTGAGAGACAAGGTGACAGAGAATGAAGTAAAGTTGGAATATGTGTCCACAAAGGATCAGATTGCAGACATTTTCACTAAGCCTTTGCCTAAAGATACCTTTGAGTATCTTAGAGAAAAGTTAGGGGTCATTACCCCTCCTGTCCTGAACTAAGATGCATAGGAATGCATCAATCTAGTGGAGCTCAAAGTGTCATTCTTTGATCTGGATTGATGTTTTAAGGGATACCTCTTAGGGGGAGTAGCTAGAGGTTTCTGACAAAGTAAGTGTTGATAAAAAATGAAAGTTCAGTGGATTAGAGCTATAGCATGCAAGTATGTGCCCTTTTCCATTGATGTCAAAGGGGGAGAGAAAACATGTGAAAAAATCAGGGGGAGAAATAATATAGATGTGTAATGAGAAAGGGGGAGAATCTTGTGTTGATGGTCTTTTTAATTTTTCACATCATATGTTGCCATCAATGACAACACTGATTAGGCACATACTTGCAACAACCCATAAGTATATCTGTATAAGATATACTAACTGTCATGATGGAATGATGAAATCATGTTGACTGTGTAACTATCTAACATATACTAACTATCATGATATGGAATGATGAAATCATGCTGATTGTCTAACTGTCTAACATCCATTGAGCATTGGACAAATAAAATACTTTGCTATATTCGCTGACCTAGCATGCTAAGTGATGCAAAACACTGTCATCCAAAAACACCTTTTGTTTCTGCATGATTCATGACACAGACCAGCAACTTGTTGTGGCTCTTTAAATCATACATGTTTGGGATCATTGTTTCTTCATGTCCATTCAGACTCTTATTATTAAATGATTGTTCCATGCTTATCCTTGTCACATAGACAATGCTTATACCTTTTGACCTAAATACACTAGAAGTGAATTTCACTACTGAGACATAACCTCTTTGTCTTTTCCATGGGGATTGAATAATAGGGCAATGATCAACTCCTCCTCAAATCATACTACTTCTTATGTGGCTAGTGATGTCTTTTGTGTAGTATGCACAAGATTAAGTTTTTCTTTCTCTTTGTCTTGTTTCAACCTCCAAAATCTCATATCTTTCTTCATCTTGCCCAAAGTATCTGCTTGTTGTTGCTTGGACAATCTATTTGTTCTTTTGTTAAATCTAGGTTGTTTCATCAAATGACTTCTACAAAACTGTGCTCTATGCCCAAAATTATTACATTTATAACAAATGATCAAGGAGCTATAGTTTCTTGAAAATCCAACACCATCATTTATAGCTTGTATATTATAGTCTCTTGCAATATGACCAAGATGGTTGCATTTATAACATAGGACATTACTTCTTCTATTTGACAACACATAAGAATTCTTATTCAAATTAACTTTTCTTGCATGCATCCAACATTATATTGCTCTATGACCAAATTCATGACAAGAATAGCAATAACCATGAAAGTAAGAAGTGAATCTAGTTTGTTTTGCTAATGATCTTCTCTTTAGTTTTTGCTTGGGGTTATAAACTCTTTTGTGTCCTTCTTCATTTTGATCTACATGCCTTTTTGAAGTAGTGCTTGATTCTCCTTGTTCATATATTGCCTCTTTTGATGAGTTTGCTAACTTCTTTTGTGCCTTATTTGAATCCTCTTTATAACCAAGTCTTGTTTTATTAAAAGGTGATATCTACTTGTCTAACATCTCATCTAAACATTCAGTGCTATTTTCAAATTGAAGGTTCTTGTGCAACTTGGAGGATGTCTCTTCAAGTTTCTTTCTCAAGGACACAGTCTCTAACTCATACCTCTCACAATCTATCTCCTTGACCTTTAACTAATTTGTTATTTCTCCTTCTTTTGTCTTAACTTCTTCACCTTGTATTTTTAAGTCCACAATCAATTTTCTTGCCTCTTCAAGATCTACAAATGCTTTAGACTTGATGTTCATTTCTTCTTGAAGTTGTAACCTCAATTTCTATTTCTCCTTTCTAAGTTTCTTGATTTCATTTAGGGCAGAGATAAGTTCACCTTCAAAATCAATTCAAACTCATTTTCATCATATTCTTGTTCATAGTCACTCACAATGTGGTCTTCATCTATCATAACATAACTTTTTGCTTACTTCTTTATCACCTTCTAGGTTAGACTTAACCTCTTCTTTACATGAGTGCCCCTTTTCTTTGTCAACATGCTCAATTACAAGGCTATCCCCTCTTTTAGATATATCACATGATTTTTTTGAGGCTAGTTGATCAACCTTTTTCTTGGCACTCCTTCCCTTATTTGTTTTACTCTTAGCCATAGCATTCCACCACCAAGATCAACCCAAGTCTATTAGACTTCTCCTAGGAACCTGCGGCTCCGATACCAATTGTTGGAATACAATGGATCACTGAGAGGGGGGGTGAATCAGTGATCTAATAAAACTAGTTCATTAATTAGCCTAATAGTTGTAAAAATAATTAATAATAATATGCCAAAGATATAGAGAGCAACATAATCTCAAACATGAAACCATGACACAAGTGTTTAAATTGGAAAACCCTAAATAGGAAAAAACCACTAGCCAACCTCACCAAAATTTTCATTAGGTCTCATTGACCAAAATATTATTGATTACATTCATGCCTCATTGGAAAAGATCTCATTGATCACATCAATTCCAAACACAAGACAAGAAGATATATAGAGTACTACTCTATTTACAATAATAACAAAGGTTATAGATGAGTTTTATGACTCTTTTAATTAAACATCTACATTCTTAGATCAACATCTCAATGGAACCTTTCTTTTACAAAGTAATGAAACAATACACTATCCTAATTATAATGGCATCATGGACTACACAAAACCATCTATACCCAAGACACATTGACATACATATTAGACACCTTCTTCTTTGCATGATACATAATGTTCCTATCACAAGACTTCTCTAGTACTCACTCTACACTAAACTTGTGTCATCATTGTAATCAAAATTTTATCTAACACAAATAAACATTGGAATAAGCCTTTGAATTCTTACCCTCTTCTCTCTGCAACATTATAATCTATCTTAGTCATCAATTTCTGCAATGATCATCATGTCCTACAGAATACAACCCTTTGCATCCTTTTTTTATCTGCAACATCACTGACTAATGTAAAAACTATCTATCATTTTCATCTAGGAGTTAAGAGACCTACAACTTCAAAATGTACTTCAAAATCCTCATACAGACCTATGCTTACTACATATTTTGCCTATATTCTACTCTATATGTTATTCTTTGATAAAACCATCATTAAAAAACATATCTTCAAAAACTCACATTTAACATTCTTCCACTTTTATGACACTATTTATTATGTGTGCCATCTTAATACACTATATTTTTCATCATACAATCTGCATCAGATTACATCAGGAACAACAACCTCTTTTCATTTGAAACATCATACAATCTGCATCAGATTACATCGGGAACAACAACGTCTTTTCATTTGAAACTCCCAAAGCATTGTAACAAAAAAACAATCACAAAACTGAATCACAAAGAGCAATATAGAGTGCTCATCAAATTTTTCCCATAGAGATTGACCGTTAGCGTTTGAGGCTAGTTTAAACATACACCTTTGATTTCATGTTTTGTGCCTTCGAAACTTTGAATGACTGTCATAGATTGTGATTTGGCACTTTGAAAATCATACATCGACAGGAGCATTCAGTTACCTTAGAACATGGGGCCAGTTACGGTATGTTCAAAGGACCATTAAGTTATAACTTAACTAGCCTCCAATCGGTTAGCACAGGTCAATAACCAAATAAAATAAAAGTACAACCTGTTATAACTTGTAGACTTTATGGGTCACTAGGGTTTTAAGTTGTAGGTTTTAGGTCATTTAAAAGAGACAAAACCCTAAATCTTTTGTCACATATTATTGAATGAAATACCAATTACCCTTAATCTCTGTCTCAGTTGTAGAGAACACACTATCATCTTGTAGACCCTTTACTCTTTAAAATAAATTGCTTTAGAGAGCATTTAGGACACTAGGGTTTTAGGTCCTCTTAGGGTTTTAGAACATAGAAAGGCATTAGGACTTTAAGATATCATTGTAACTTCTTGACACTGAAGCTTTGTACTTCAACACATACCAAATTTGAATCATTCCATCAAGAAAACAACCTTAAAAGATACTAATGAAAAAAATAGAGACATAGGGACTACCCTTATGAGAGATCACTTTTGAGGCTAATTGACCAAACCTTAATCTATAACTAAGTGCAATGGATAAAAACATGATTACCTTTATCCAAAGAAATATAATCATTGTTGCACATCTCCTAAGACTACTTTACATGCAAAAAATCCAACTAAGTGTTGCCACTAATAGGTCAATCAATTGAGCAATCAATCCAATCAATTAAAAAGTCCATTCTTCAGTGATGTCCAACTGCAAGATCTAAGATCAATTGAGCAATCAATCCAATCAATGAGCAAGTCCATTCTTCACTGATGTCCAACTGCAAGAGTTGAGATCTCCTGATAAATGATATGTCTCTTGATGACAACAGTTGTCCTAATGACAACGACAAAAAATGCACCAACAAATGACCTTTTGACATCAATGACAAACCTAATTCCAACAGTCCAATTATAGATCTATAGGAAGTCTAATCCACCTTCAGAGTCTCATCATACTTGCTTAAGTAACATCCAGTGACCATGGGAGTACTCACTGGTTTTCAATCCTCCATACATAACTTCTTCAACATTTCTTTGACATACTTAGCTTGTGAAATAAAGATGCCACCATCTAGCTAAGCAATTTGAAGTCCAAGGAAGAAAGATATTTCACCAATCATAGACATCTCAAAATCTTTTTCCATCTCCTTTGCAAACCTCTTGCACATATCATCATCTCCACCAAAGATAATGTCATCAACATATACTGTAACTATCAATATATGTCTCATTCTTCCTTGATGTAAAAATTGCTATCTATAGTACCTTTCTTGAAGCCTTGCTGAAGTAAGTACTTGTCTAACCTAGCATATCAAGCCCTAGGTGCTTTCTTGAGACCATACAAATCTTTCTTGAGTTTGTACACCATGTCTGTATCTTCTAATATTTAAAAACCATCTGGTTTCTTAATTTACTCTTCTTCCTTTAGATCACCATTCAAAAAGGTTGACTTGACATCCATCTAATATACCTTGAAATTCTTATGAGCAACAAGAACACGAAACATTTTGAATGAATCCATCCTGGCTACCAAAGCAAAAGTTTCCTCAAAAGCAATGCCTTCAACTTGAGAGTAGCCCTTACATACCAACCTTGCTTTATTCCTTACCACTTCACCATTGATGAAGGGGGTAAATCATAAAACACACAATAATAGAAATGGAACACAGAAAATAGAATATTTATTTATTGATCTAGACAACTCATTACATTATAGAAGCTCAATTACAATTAGAGGAATCAATCCTCCATGGGCTACAACACACTACAACTACACATCACCAGGCTCTGGAATATTCTACCTTCTGTAACCCCAAATCAGCTAGGGTTTCTATTTTCCTACCTATTCTTGACTCTACACTTTCCCCCTTATTTCTACTACTGCCCAGGGTTCCCAAAATAGTCATAAATAGCACTTTTTGGCAGCCTCCAGCAAAATTTTGAAATTTACAACTCCCTCCAAAAGTAGGTCAACTTCTGGGAAGCATAACTTTTGATCTGGGTGTCTGATTGATGAACCATTTTAAGCATTAGAAAGCTCGCGATGTGAACTATCATGCTGAAAATACATAAACTAATTTCCATCACTTTTTGGGATGTTATGGGATGTTTTAGTGCCTCATATCTCGTTTCAGAAATTTTCAGGGGCTTTTCAGAAAATAAAAACTTTAATATCTTTTAGCTCACAAATGATCTTTGCTTGATTCCTTTGCCAAAGGTCTTATATCTTAGTTATGAAGCTTCTTATAAATTTTAACTTCCATCCATGCCCAAATGTAAACTTTCCTAAAATGGCAGCTAAACTTTCCAAAACTGGCAGTTTACTATTTTTAGTGGTTTGGAAAAACTAAAAGTCCTACATCATTATTCAAGAGATTATGGAACTAGAAACACTAATTATAGAAAGAAATGAAAATAAATGCAATGATTTTGAATTAACTTCTTTTCGGGTGATGCAAGATTGCCCTTAGACCATTGGATGCTCCTTTATCAACCATCTTCATTCAGTTTGTTCTGGAACACCCACTTTGTTCCTATGATGTTCTTGTTGGCTGGTCTGGGAACCAATTCACATTTTTGATTCTTTTCTATCTAATCCAATTCTTCTTCCATTGCTTTTATCTAGTCATCATCTTTTCTAGAATCAACAAAGGTGTTGGGTTCTACTTTTGATAAAAAACACAAATTTACTTGCTCATGTGTCTTAGAAAACCTTATCCTTGTCTACACACCTTCATTCTTGTCTCCAATGGTCTAATTTGGTGAGTGATTATTCTAAATATACTTTGTTGTAGTCTTAGGCATCTTCTTTGGTTCTTGTTCCTTTTCTTCTTTCACTTCTTCTTCATCTTCAATGCAAGGAAAGATATCAGATTCAGAGTCTTCTGAATCTTGTGAGATCTGATACAAGTCTTCATCTACTTTGACATTTGTGCTTTTAATCATCTTTCCCAACCTATTGTTGTAGCATCTATAGGCCTTGCTTCTAGTTGAGTAACCAAGAAAGATTCCCTCATCACTTCTTGAATCAAAGTTTCCTAGGTCTTCTTCATCTCTTCTAATATATTATTTTTTGCCAAAGATCCTAATGTATCTAATAGTGGGGGGTCTTCCATACCATATTTTATAAGGGGTATTAGTACTGTTGAACCTTAACTAAACTCTATTAGTTACATAGAGAATGGTGTGAATTCTTGTTTCCAATACATATTATGTAGATCTGTATCTTTCAAAATTTCCCTAGACATTTTTTGCACAGCCCTATTCTTTATTTCAACTACCCCATTTTGCTGAGGGGTTCTAGGAGTTAACCGATGTCTCCTAATACCACGATCTTCACAAAACGTTTCAAACTCATTTGAAGTAAACTCACCTCCTCTATCAGACCTTAAACATTTCATCTTAGTATCCATTTCATTTTGAACCAAATCATTGAAGACATTAAACTTATCAAGAGCATCTAATTTTTATCTTAGTAAAGTAACTCAATTCATTCTAGAATAATGATCAATGAGAAACATAAAATACCTCTTACCTTGTTGACTCTTTACTCTTGTAGGACCACATAGGACTGTATGAATTAGTTCTAATGGCTTTGAAGAAGTGTACCCCTTACTTATGAAACTTGTCTTTGTTTGCTTTCTCATTTGAGATTCCTTGCATAAAGTGTTTGTAGGATTGATGATCTTGGGTATGTCTCTTACTGCATGAGTAGAGTCGATCCTTACCATATTATCACAATTGTTGTGTCACATTCTTTTGTGCCATATCCAACACTCACTAGATTGAGCTAACAAACATGTTCTTCCATTTACCTTTTTCAAGTGATAAATATCACCATATGTCTTGATACCTTCTATAGCTAGTTTTCGAGACCTTTCCTTCCCGATTTCACAACCATTGGCATGAAAAGTAAGATTGTAACCTTTGTTACACATATGACTTGTTAGGATTGGCAAATTTTGCCTAAGCCATATTCAATTTTTTTTTTCAAACTCTAAGTTCCACAATCCATTAGAACATGCTTACCCTTTACATAATCTATCTTTATATTCTTTGTCATCCTTGCATTTAATCCATTTCCCAATGAGTATTTGAAATTTCCTTGCAGATCATGTGATATGCCCTTTACCGCACTCCCGTAGAGCTAAGAAGTAAGCCCTAATTTTGCTTGCGGGGACGTGGGAGTCAATGACAGGTTTAAATAGCTACTGCACTATTGCAGGGAGCTAGGGACTAGGCCAACAAGTTGGTGGGAGACATAAAATGTGAAATTAATGTTCACTGTAGTGCTGCGATGGACAAGATGGAGTAGGTGCGAGCTTACGGTGTGAGTATTCTTGCTAACCATTTGATACTGCTATATCGTGAGGTAAATTTGGCAGTCAATGATTTTTCTATAGGCTAGCGGGGATAGGTAATGTAATATTCAACTAGCCACCACACCCCTGCCAATGTAATATCAAGAGCTTGCAAGTTTGTGGCTGACATAAATCAAAAGCAATAGTGACCACTGTGAGCCCACGGTGGTCAAGTTTAAAAGGTGCGGGTATGCGGTAAATGGTAATGCAGAATTGGCTAGAGGTGATAAGGCATATCCCACCACCCTGTAGGAGTGACTTGACTAGGCTTACGGGGTAGTAGTAAATGGTGAACAACAAGAAGTGACCATTGGGTGTCACCACGGTCCCACAAAAGGGTTCAAAAAAGGTTTTGGTATTGCGGTGGAGCATTGAATGAGGAGATGAGTACCCTGTTGTCCCGCAAAAGTCATCATTTATGATAGAGGGCATGCAGAAACAAATGAAATGACTGCAAATTTGGTAAAATTCTCTATCCCTCTGATATGTGTAGATCAACGGTTTGTGTTTGAAGCAATGTAAGCACATAGATTTACCAATCTCCCAGCACGAACAGAGTAATGGTGAGGTGACTAGCACCATTTCAAAATAAATCTTGATTTTTAGTTCATTTTACTCACTCAGATGAATTCAAAAGGATGCATAAGTAGGAGGTTCAAGGTTTGGATTAAAGCTTTAGTTTCTCACAACCAGGTGTGTTCATTCTATGCTTATTTATGTTTCAAGTGCTATAATTTGTGTGTTAATCAGTTTGTAAGTTGTTCAGTAAATCAAGAAAATAGATAAAACCCTAGCTTAGTAGATTCACACATAATGGAACCTAAGAAATCTAAGTCTACAAGTAAGAAAGCTCAACCATCTGTTCCCAAGAAATGACCCCTTCAACAATCCTTGTTGGATATTCTACCTAACTTTGTTGACAAAGGGTAAAACAAGCTATTCAAAAATGTGGTAGAGGGGTGTCGAGATGCTAGAGTCCCTAGCTTAGGTTGGAACCTCTATTGGTACTTCAATGAGAAGAAACATGGACAAGGTCTAGTTGCCAACCCATGGATTCTAAATTTTGCTAAGCTTGTTGTACCAAATGTGTTCATTGATGTTGATTTTATCAGAGTGTTGTCACAGCACTATCATCCAGCTACCAAAATAGTCAGACTGCCAAATGGGTCACACTTGGTGGTTGTGGATAGAAATGCAATCATTGATTGCTTCATGCTCAGTAAGCAAGCCCTCACAAAGGTTGATTTGCAAAAAAAGTGAACAAGAATATATTAGTATGAGGAACACACATATGAGTGATGAGCTACCTATGTATTTGAGAAAAGGGGCAAATAATAGAAGGATTTCAATTCCAACCACTATTGTTGAGCTGTTCTTAGTTGATGACTTTGTTGTATATTTCAAAAGGACCTACTTTGCTTTGTGCCAAGTGCTAGGTATTGATGCTCAAGATAGAATACCAATTGGCATAATCATGATGGTTATGAGAATATAGAATCCAGAAGTCAATGTTGAATATGATTTTGCATCATTCATTGAAAAGAAATTGCAAGATGGATTATTGTAGATAAGGGAATACAAAACACCCATGGACTTAAAATATTATTCTTTGTTGTACCATTTAATATTGTATCAAAACAGGGGAAAGTGGCCCAACATAATGGATATGAGCATGGTGGATCAAAAGAGATAGAGACTGCCCACACAAAGCTGGTGTTACTGTGAAGCCCACCCTCGTGTGACTGGATTGGTTGCACTGGTAGCTCATGTTGTTTTCTTCACCCTTGTGAGGCCTACTTTCCTCACTCCCTTGTTTTTTTTCTTTCATCGCATTTCAGTTTGAAGACATTTAGACAGTTGGGACTGTTGATCCAAATATGCAGACTTTCTAGACTCTATCCCTATATTTTGATTGATTAGATTAGTATGTTATGGTGTGGCTATATCCTGATTTTTATTTCCATTGATGCTTATATGACTTATGATATGCATTTTGATGCCATTAGAGATATTGTTGTGAGATTTAGTAAATGGAATTATTATGTGAGTTTGAGCTTGAGTTCATATTTAGAATGCAGTAAAATGATATATATGATAAATGATGTTATGTGATTTATTAATGTTTTAAATGATTATGTGATATCGTGAGTGTATGTATTTACTTGCTTTGGCTATGATATACATGTTGGATTAATCTGTTTGTTCAAGTGCGCAGGTGATTTTCTATGCCACGAAAAATTAGAGATCATCACACACATTTTGTGAATCTCGTGTTGAGCCAATCTAGTTCCAAGAGGAACCAAGATCAACTATGTTATGCTTGATGAATTTTTCGTAATGTTGTGTATGGTGTCTTTTGGGCTAGGTCTACCTATTTTCATTGATTTTATATTGGTGTTGTAAAGGTGTAATGTTTAATTGTTTTCATTTTTGAGTTTTTATTTTTGTGACCGCTTTTCATGTGATTTTACTCACCCTAAGGTGCTCAAAATGGGTTAAAAGGGACCCTGGATTGTACCCCTAGGGTCTAGGGACCATTTGAGCTTGTCTAACCCTAGGATAACTCCCATTTGGTCACTTAAACTTTACCTTGAAGTAAAGTGACGAAAATGGAAGTTTGGGAAGGAGTGGAAGGTTGGGTCAAACACTCAACCTTATCCACACCTTATTCCAAGCATTGGGGTACGTTGTTTGAAGGATTGGGGAGTCTTCAATACCCCTAATTGTGGAGGACCCAACTCCAAGGCTCTCTCACATTGGTGAGAGTACCTTGGGGTTTTGTGGGATTTCATGGGAGGATAGGATTGGGGCACTTGTTGTACTCACACCCTTTTTGGGCTCCACCTTTCTCTCCCACATGTGTGAGAGAGCACAAGTGGAGGGGGTAAGACTTGGTGGAATAGGAGAGTGACATGTGTCACCCCCACATTCCATGAAGCTTGCAAGTGGATGTGAGGAGGAAGGAGAAGGTGACATGTGTCACCTTCTCATTCCTCAAGGCTCATGAAGTGATCCTATTTTATGTTAGGGTTAGCCGGCAGAAGATATCAATTAAATGCAAATAAAGATTAAACAGAGAAATGGAAATACACAGAAATAATAATAGCGAGAGACAAGTTTTAACGTGGTTCAACCAAACTCGGGCTACATCCACCAAACAGAGAGTCCAATATTATTATCCAGTAAATCAAACCGATTACAATCAGTAATCCTTGCAACTCAATACCGCTGCAAAATGCTACAATACAATGATCAAAACCCTAACCCTTAGCCGCTTTTTATCAAGCTTTTTGTCGGTTACAAAATAGGGTTTTCTTATGTCGGTCAATGAAAAAATTAACTCCCGGTGCATTATAAAATAATAAAAAACCATGTGAGGTTTCGGGGGTGTTGCCCCTTGACCCCGCAAGGGGCGCTGCCCCTTGACCTCGTCTTGGGGGCGCTGCCCCCAAACCCCCGCAAGGGGCGCTGCCCCTTGACCTCGTCTTGGGGGCGCTGCCCCCAAACCCCCGCAAGGGGCGCTGCCCCTTGACCCTGTAGGAATTTGGGGGGAAACCGCGCCGATAAAAGTGGGGTAAATATAACCTCCGAGTCTGATTAGGCTCCATATAACAACAATCTCCCACTTGGAGACTGATCATAACACCACTGACCTTGTAGCTCCCACTGGAAATAAGCACCCTGGACTCTGCTGTTCTATTTTTGTTGTGTTCAGTCTAGAAGACCAACCGAAGCTGAAGAGGAGCGCAGCTTCTCCCTTGTCACTGCCTTTGTAAACATATCTGCTGGATTGTCATCTGTATGTATCTTTGCCAGCTGTAACTGTCCATCATCCAACACCGACCGAATGAAGTGATACCTCAACTGTATATGTTTGGTCTTTAAATGCAAGGCAGAATTCTTTGCAAGATGTATGGCACTCTGGCTGTCTGTAAACAAATAACTGTTAACCTGTTGTGTGCCTAATTCATTCATGAAAGATTGCAGCCATATCATCTCCTTGTTTGCCTCTGTTGCAGCTACATATTCTGCCTCTGTGGTGGATAAAGCAACCACCTTTTGCAACCTGAAAATCCAACTTACCGCTGTTCCACCTACAGTAAAGACATAACCTGTAGTACTCCGCCTGGTATCAATATCCCCTACCAAATCTAAGTCTACATAACCTGCTAAATCAGTATTAGAGCCCCCAAAATGTAAGTGTTTATTGGATGTACCTCTCAAATACCTGAGGATCCATTTGACCGCATTCCAATGCTCTAATCCGGGAGACTCATATACCTGCTAACGACTCCTATAGCATGTGCAATATCCAGTCTCGTGCATACCATGGCATACATTAAACTGCCTACAGCTGAAGCATATGGTACCTTGGACATTTTCTCTTCCTCCTCTTGTGTCTTAGGACACATGTCCTTAGTCAATTTTAAATGACTAGGCAAAGGTGTGCTGACAGCTTTTGCATTCTCCATGTGGAATCTCTGCAACACCTTTTCAACATAAGCAGCCTGAGATAGAGTCAATTTTCTGTTCTTCCTATTTCTGCAAGTTTTCATACCAAGGATTTGTTTTACTGCCCCCAAATCCTTCATATCAAATGACTGTGCTAACTGTTGTTTTAACTCTCTGATGTGATCCATGTTAGACCCAGCTACACGCATGTCATCAACATATAAACATAAAATAATGTAGCTGTCATTATCTAACCTCTTAAAATAAACACAATGGTCAGAATTACACCTACTGTAGCCTTGCTCAGCCATAAAACTATCAAATTTCAAATACCATTGCCGAGGTGCTTGTTTCAGGCCATACAAACTCTTCTTCAATTTGCACACTAGTTTCTCCTTACCTTTGACCTCAAATCCTTGGTGCTGTTCCATATAGATCTCCTCCTCCAAATCACCATGGAGAAAGGCAGTTTTAACATCTAGCTGTTCCAAATGTAAATCTTCAGCAGCCACAAGACTTAAAACAGTACGAATAGAAGTCATCTTGACAACCGGAGAAAATATCTCATCAAAATCAATGCCCTTTTTCTGTGCAAATCCTTTTACAACTAACTTGGCCTTAAATCTTTTCTGACCTCCATCTTCCTCTTTCAGCCTGTAAACCCATTTATTTGGTAAAGCCTTTTTACCTGCAGGTAACTTACATAATTCCCAAGTTTGATTTTTTAGCAAGGAGTCCATTTCTTCTTTCATTGCAAGCTCCCACTAAACTTGTGTATCCACCTGCATAGCTTCATCATACCCTTCGGGTTCACCAGCATCTGTTAACAAAATAGAATACAAAGAGGGAGAAAACCTTTCAGGAGGTCTGCTGATCCTTGTTGACCGTCTAACATTCACTGGAGTTTGTGGTATTTCTGGTTGCTGTTGCGGAGCATGAGGAACCACTGGAACATCACTATTTGGAGTATCGTCCAGCACCACATAATCCTTTTCTTTCTTCTCATGCTGCTGCAACTGATCTTTGTACAACACCTTCTCATTGAATATAACATCCCTGCTTCTCATAATTTTCTAATTTTCAAAATTCCAAAGCCTATAACCAAATTCATCAATGCCATATCCAACGAAGGTACATTTTTTTGATTTCGCATCCAGCTTGGTTCTATTTTCAGAATCTATATGTGCAAATGCTTCACAGCTGAAGGTTTTCAGAAAAGAATAACTCACCTTCTTGCCTGTCCATGCTTCCTCTAGAATACCACAGCCTAAAGGAACTGAAGGACCTCTATTAATTAAATATACAGCAGTGTTGACAGCCTCTGCCCACATGTTTAAAGGCAACCCAGAATGCAATCTCATGGTCCTTGCACGCTCCATTATTGTCCTATTCATGCGTTCAGCCACTCCATTTTCCTGTGGAGTCCCTGGAACTATTTTCTGCCTACGAATTCCATTAAAGGAACAATAATCTTCAAATTCTTTGCTGCAATACTCACCGCCATTATCAGATCTGAGACATTTTAATCTTTTACCCATCTCATTCTCAACCAAGCTTCTCCATTTCTTAAATGTTTCAAATACATCAGATTTCTGTCTAAGGAAATAAATCCAGACCTTCCTAGTTGCATCATCTATGAATGTAACATAATACCGAGAGCCACCGAGAGAAGATACCTGAGCTGGTCCCCATACATCTGTATGCACAAGCTCCAATTTTTCATTTTTCTTTTGCTTCCCATCCTTGAGAAAACTGACTCTCTTTTGTTTTCCATACACACAACTTTCACAGAAATCCATATTAATACATTTCAGACCTGGTAAAACTTTCTTAGAATGAAGTACCTTCATACCTTTTTCACTCATATGCCCAAGTCTGTTATTCCATAGTGTTGTCTCAGAACCTGCTGCAACTTTTCCAGTCTCTTCCTGCAAACCTGCAGCAACTGTTCCTGAACCTGTTTGTTTTTTCTCTGTAACAGCTAAAGTAGAAGGAACAGTATGACCTGTACAAAGATATAAGGTGCCTACTTTCACACCTTTTGCTACTACTAAGGCACCTTTTGAAACCTTCCAATTTTTATCAGTAAATGTAACAGTGCAACCTTGTTCAGTTAGCTGCCCTGCTGAAATTAAATTCCTACTGAGCCTTGGAACATGCCTTACCTCTTGTAGTAGCCAATGATTCCCATTCTGTAACTTAATCTTGATTCTTCCCTTTCCAACAATCTGACAGGGTTCGTTATCTCCCAAATAAACTAGCCCAAAATCTCCTTGGACATAATCAAGGAAATAACTTCTATGGAGCGTAGCATGAAATGAGGCCCCTGAATCTAAAACCCATGAATCATCAGCATTATCTAGGGAAAGAATCAAAGCGTCATCTTCAGATTTATTACTTACTACATTTGCTTCCTTATTGCCTTCTTGTTTGTCTCCTTCTTTGTTCTTCCGAGACCAACAATCTTTCTTCAGATGACTTGGTTTTCCACAGTACCAGCAATCCTTCTATCCTCTGGTTTGGGATCTTTTGTCCTTTGATTTTCCTCGTGACTTCCCATGACCTCCAGAACCTTTTCCTCTCTCCTTTGATCTGCCCCTGCTTTCTGCATTCAAAACACTGCCTGATTTGGATCCACCTGAGCTTTTCTTATGAATTTCCTCACTCAGAATAACACCAACAACATCATCAAATTTTAGGGTATTTGAACCAGAAACAGAGTTACTAACCGCCATTACCAAACTATCCCAGCTTTCAGGCAATGAACATAATATCAAGAGAGCTCTAACTTCTTCATCAAATTTTACATTTATAGAAGTCAATTGACTGAAAATCATATTAAATTCATTTAAATGACCTGTCACAGATCCACCTTCAACCATTTTCAAATTAAACAACTGCTTCATGAGAAATACCTTATTTGAGGCTGAGGGTTTTTCATACAATTTTGCCAAAGCTTTCATCAGACCATCTGTTGTCTTTGCTTCTGTTATATTGAATGCCACCGATGGTGCCAGGCACAACCGAATGGTTCCTAGCACCTTTCTGTCAAGAAGATTCCAATCCTCATCAGACATTGTTGTTAGTTTCTTGGCTACTCCTTCCAACGGCCTCCATAAATCCTTTTGATAGAGGTAATCCTCCATCTACATCTTCCATAACTGATAGTTCTGCCCATTGAATTTATCAACCTTCGTTTTGCCCTCGTCTGCCATTGCTCCCACTCAAACTGAGACTTTCCTGCAGACGATAATCGAACACAACCCGCTCTGATACCACTTGTTAGGGTTAGCCGGCAGAAGATATCAATTAAATGCAAATAAAGATTAAACAGAGAAATGGAAATACACAGAAATAATAATAGCGAGAGACAAGTTTTAACGTGGTTCACCCAAACTCGGGCTACATCCACCAAACAGAGAGTCCAATATTATTATCCAGTAAATCAAACCGATTATAATCAGCAATCCCTGCAACTCAATACCGCTGCAAAATGCTACAATACAATGATCAAAACCCTAACCCTTAGCCGCTTTTTATCAAGCTTTTTGTCGGTTACAAAATAGGGTTTTCTTATGTCGGTCAATGAAAAAATTAACTCCCAGTGCATTATAAAATAATAAAAAATTGTGTGAGGTTTCGGGGGCATTGCCCTTTGACCCCGCAAGGGGCGTTGCCCCTTGACCTCGTCTTGGGGGCGCTGCCCCTAAACCCCCGCAAGGGGCGCTGCCCCTTGACCCCGTAGGAATTTGGGGGGAAACCGCGCCGATAAAAGTGGGGTAAATATAACCTCTGAGTCTGATTAGGCTCCATATAACAACATTTTACTCCCTCTTGAAGAGAGGGAGAGGGTTCTTGTTTTTTGTACATCTTTTATTTTTATGGAGGTTTATGGGGGGAGAGTTGGAGGGTTTTTGGAGGCACATTTGGAGGAAGGTCTTGGAGGTGGAGTTGGAAGGCTCTACTTCAACTATCTTCCATTGTTGGGCATTTCAAGGTAGGATTCAAGGCTTGAAGCCTTTCCTTATACATTTATTTTTATTGTGTGCTTGCATTGTGAGTGTTTTGCATTTTATGTTGTGGGGTTTGAGGGAGTTTTGTAAGAGCCTCTCCATTTGAAGAAGATACTCAACATGTGTGGGGTTGGAGAGGAGTGAACCTCCTCAAGGTCACCCTCTAGTTCTACTTGAGGTATTTTGGCCATTTGAGTATATTGGAGGTGCATGAGATTATTTTGAAGGCAAGAGTGCCTTGAGAAGTTTGTGTTGAGATATTTATTTGGGCTTGAGGCCTTGTTGTTTTTCTTGAGATTCATCGGATTTGGGGATTTTTGTGGTGTGCACCTCTTGAGTAGAGAGCTGTCCACTCTCCTACCCCATTGAATCCATTTTCGATGGATTTCGTTGTTTGTCAAGCCATGGGATGGGTGTTCTATTTTCTATGAGTGTTTGTTCTTCATTGTGTTGTGAATACCTCATGTGTGAGTGATCTTCTAGCTTAGGGGTGATCCCTTTTCAGATCTATGGTAGGGTGGAGAGCATTTTGGTGGCACTGGAAAGTTTCCCCTTAGTTTGTTATTGTAGGTTTGATGTGGATTCAATGGAACTTGGAGGGAGAAATTTATTGTTTATATATTTTATTCTTGTATGGGTATCTGAAGCCTTGGCCAAAGGGTCTTGTTGTGAAATTTTGTTATGAGAATGAGCTCTCTAATTTTTATTGTAAACTGGAAATTTCTTTATGTATTTATGTGTTTTTTCAAATGTGATGTCTTTTTGTAGCAAAATTGTAAAAAGAAAAAAAAAGAAATATTATTCCATTACTTGTACTATTGTTGCAATAATCTAGGTTGTTGTTTTTACTATTTTGGGTTGCTCAAAGCAAAAATATGTGGTTGTTGTTTACTTTGTTATGTTTTTTTTTTAAAGGATAGAATACTTTTGAAAGTTGTTTTAGCTTTAAGAGAAAAAAGAAGAGAAAACGGATGTAGTAGTTGTTGTCTCGTGTTTATTTAACAAAAAAATATATATGTATTTGAGAAGAAATGGTAGTTTTAGACATATCTTTTATTTAAAAAAAAAAATTGTATAGTTGTTGTTTACTTTCATTTATTTCAAAAAGAAAGGTTTTGCAATAGAGAGTTAGTTGTAGATTTTTATAAAAGAAAAACTTATGTATATTTACATCCATGTATTTCTATGTATTTCTGAGTACTATTTTTTTTACAAATTTGTGTTTACTCCTGAGAGTGTATACATATATATACATATATATATATATACATATTTATATATATGTATATACATATATATAAATTATATACATTATTATTTTTAGGCATTTGATAAATTGCTGTTGTATAAAAAAAGACAGTAGTGAATATATACATTTTATGTATATATATAATATAATATAAAACTATATCGAAGCATATTAAAGAAATCAGGGAAGATTTATATATAAAAAAATGAATGAGATTCATTGAATGCCTTAGAAGAGGGAATAAACCCTTTTTTTATGGCTATTTTTATACAGAATATATATATATATATATATATATATATATATATATATATATATATATATATATATATATATATATATATGGGAGGTGGCGGTGGGCATGGGCGCTGCCCTCATTTTGCTTTTTAAAGGAAGGATGGGGGGGAACAGGCCCCCTCCCACCTTTCCACCATTTGGGGAGGGTGGGGGGAGTCCACCCCACCCCATCTACTTTTTTTAAAAAATCGGTGCTTGGCACCCCCTGCATCAACATTTCAGCCATGCTTCATTTAGCGGCCGCTAACAGCCTCCTGCAACTTGGCCACCATCGGCCATGGGACCTAAAAAAAATTTGAACTCAGTTTATTTTAGTATTTATAAATAAATAAATAAATAAATATATATATATATATATATATATATATATATATATATATATATATATATATATATATATATATATATATATATATATATATATATATATATATATATATATATATATATGGGTGTGTGTAGATATCTCTGTAAATCTTCTTTATACATAGAGATTTCATCTCTCATATTTGTTCTTCCCAGATTTACCCTTTTTCTTATATTTATGTAAGAAAAAAAAAAGATAAACAAAATAGGGAGATAACCCTTAGGTGTAAACCTCTGTGAAATTCTTTCCTTCTCCATGGTTGCCCTTTCTTGACTTGCAAAACAAAAGAAATTTAGGAGAAGAAAATGAGAAGAGGAGAAGAGAAAAGAGGAAGAATTAGGAAAAGAAAATAGAATAGAAAGTCAATGAGATAGGTTTAGGGTTTCTAAAGAAAGGTATAATTTAATGAGGAGCATTTTTAGGGTTGAGGGAACAAAAAAGGAATAAATATAATAAAAAAAAGATGCACGTGATTTCTTTATTTCTTTTTCCCTCATACCACTTTTGCTTTTATAGGTTGGAGAAAATTTTGGAATAGGCTTTATGACTTTTATATTTATTTTAAAAATCTAGATTTCTACGATGTTATTGTTTTTTTTATTTACTTTTGATTTATTTATGTTGGTGGGTTTATCTTTCCAACCTAGGCCCTTTCCTTAATTTTAGTGGGTTAACTTTTAGGGGGGTTAGGTGTGATTTTTATTATATATGGAGAATATAATTAGTTTAATCCTTTTTGGATATAATTGGGTTAGTTCTTAGCTTCCGGGTGAAATTTAATTAATTGTTGACCTTAGAGTGCATTGGGATTAGTATTAATTTATCACCTTGGTCTAAATGGATTGTTGAGACAATTTAGGTTATGGCTTATTTTAATTTAATTTTAGATTATTAACTCTTTTTAAAACTATAGCTAGGAATTCTAATTTTTGCTTTATTCCTTTGTTTTTTTTTTAATATTTAGTATGTTGTGGAATTAATTTATGATTTTTAGTTTTAAATTTAAGTTATCTCTTGAAATCTATTTTTACCTTATTTCATTGCCTTTTTATTTTTTTATGTTTTGAGATTAAATTTAATCTTGGACTTTTAAATTTATTTTTGTGGGATTTTTTGAAAGAGGGTTAGGTGTGGAAATTAATGTTAGAAAATTTAATTATTTTAATCCATTTAGATTCTCTTTGGCTAGTCTATAGCGTAAATGAGATATTTATTTTAATTAATTATTTAATTTAAACCCCATTTAATTTATTTCGTTAGTACTAATCTTAAGAATGGATTTTAATTATTTTGTTGTCCTTAGAGTTAGAATTATTTTATTTAAATTTTATCACCCTTGCCTAACTTAGTAATGTTGAAGTAAAATTTGGGTATGCGTTTATTTAAATTTATTTATTTTTTGTTTTCTTCCTTTAATGGTTTAACTAGGGAATTATTTTTATATTATTTTGCCACTTTTAATGATGAGGTGTTATGCTCCCAGATTTTTCTAGGTTTCTAGGAAAGTTAAATAAATGATTTATTTATGCGTTATTGCTTTACTTTTATTGTTTTATGCATTTGATTATGTTTCCAATGTAATTAATTAATCTCCTTATGCTACAGTTTTAGGGATTGGATTTTGACACATGTCTAAATCCCTCCACCTCATTTGGGTTAAATCTAGGGTTAGTTCCTGGTCGGGAACTTGACCCTTTTAGTGACGCTTTCCACATCGCACAACCCCCTTAGTAGACCTTCATCTCGCAGGCATTGCGAAAGGTACTCGCATTACCCCGATGCTTGAATAACATGTTTACGCCTTTGTACGTATGCCATCGAGCACGCTGATGTGTGCGAGGGGGTTTCTAGGGGTGCATGGAAAAGTTTTTGGTATTTCGTGTCATGACCAAATGAAAAATGTGGACATGACATGTGTGTTGTGAGTTGCAACCACATGGGAAATGTGGGCATGACATTTGGTATCAGAGCCCATGTTTCAAACATTGGGATCTCTGGGTGTGCATTATTACTAAATTGGGCTGGTAGTAGATCGTGCATACTTGCATTGCATGTCTAACTCCAGATTGTGTAGCAACAAGTTTTAAGACACCTTGCCTAGGAATAGCTTGTTTTTCACTCAATTTTTGCTTCCACCAAACCCCAGGTATGACTTGGTGTCATAGGTACTTGGGAAGTGTATTCTTGATGAATAGAGTGACCCAAGGACCACGCAGGTCCTAAATTTGGAAGCTGGTCAACACCTTGACCTAGTTCTATCTTAAGAGAAGGGTATTGGTTGGGTTTTTCTAAGTGTTTGCTATAGCTTAGCCTCACTCCTTGTCCTAGTGTTGGTGCATTTCAATCCTTCTTTAGGGTTCATGACAACTTATGGTAAGTAGACCCTTGAACCAGTGTTATTATGATAAAGTTCTATTCCTATGGCTACCTAGTAAGTTGCCCTGAAGAATGTTGAGATGTGTTTGTCCTACCTTGTAAGAGGAATGTAATGTTTTGAGTGGTACACTATCTTTGACAAAGGCTCATGTACCCTAATCATTAATTGGATCCACCTAGGGACGTCTAGTTAATCCTTGTATCTTGGGGTAAGATGTACCTTGCTTAAATGACCTTTCTAGTTGGGATGCAACAAAGTTGTGGACCTTTAGTTGTCCTTCGCCTTGTTGTAGGATTAAGTCATCCTGATGAGTGCTGGTCACTCCAAGAGTGAATAGTTTGGTATATTCTCTTATAAGGGTCACTTGGTACCCTCATTTGGAGGATGGTGATGTGGATGTTAAAAGAGTTTGGCATGTAAAGCCCTTATGACTAATTTCTTAGGTTTTACTTCTTGGGTTTTAATGAAAGGTTGAGTAGTGGCCTGAGGACCACTTTGTGATTATAGGTCTTGTGACATTGTTGTGCCACGTCGAGTAAATCACCTTGTATCATGTTGGTGTCTAATGGCTAATTGGGCTATGTGTTTCCCATGTATTAATTTGTAATGTGCTTTGTGCATTAAGTATAATTACCTCGCTAGTTGATGGTTTAAAGGTGGTGTTTGTGCGAGGGGTTGAAGCATTTTCTATGAGTTAAGGAGTAGGATCTAGTGGCAAGTGTGATTTTGTATCTGCTATTAAATAGTAATCTAAATTGCACCTTGATCCATCCCTTTCTTCCTAATTTCACTAAAAATTTCTTACCCTTTTGTCATGATGGGGTGACGAGTTCCCCTTGAGATTTAAGTAGGCTTTGGTGCTTAGAAGGCTATTGTGAAGCCTTGTGTTGGGTTGTAATAAAGAAAGTTAGGATTGAGTTATGGTTGTCCTATCAGGTTAATGTAGAAACCCCCTAAGTGAAACCTTCTTGAGCCGTTAGATGTTGGATTTTGGTGACTCTTAAGGTGAGTCCCTCATGCAACTGATTGGTAGATTCCTCGAGGGAAATCTTAATGGTTATAAAGATACTATTTTTTTTTATGAATTGCAATAAGTCTAAGTGTTGAGTTGAATAAGGATCACACACCTGGCTTTAGGGTAATGATTGTGGTTTGTCCCTTATAGGAATATCTTGGGAACATTGGAATTGTAAGGATGCGAGGGGAGATTATGTCCGTGTTGAGGATAATAGTGAGTTAGCTGTGATGCTTTTGGGTGTCAGTGGTTGGGTGTTGTCATCAACCCATATGATCGACATAGATGCATCTGATGGGTTGTTTTCGGGCGATATAAGGTCATGTATGGAACTTGAAAGAAGTTTGTGAGCCGCCTTGGAAAATTATTAGAATTTTGGAAGTCGGTAATTTCAGTTGGATTTCAGTAGTATCCATGAAGATGTGGTTGTGTGTTCCTTACTAGGAAGCACGAAGGAACCCACTTTGAAGGTGACTCTTGGGATACATGACTTTTGGTAATCTTTTCCAAGCATGTCCTAGGTTGCCTGGAAGTTATGGGTGTGTGTGTAGTTGGATTGTTTCATGACCTGGGTTAAGAGCATGACCACTATCCCCCTCCTCTCATTTATTACTATGTTATATACATATAATGTTGTAATGTATAATTTTGGTTAAATTGTTGAAGTTTATTATCTATTTATTGATGAAATCCTATTGTTTTCAAAACCAACATTTTTGAGTCTATTTATTTGGGCTACTTAACCAATTTACTTTCTTGTAGTCCTCTTACCTCAAGGACTTGTTTGATTGTACTTTGATTTAAATTTGTAATGTTGAGTTTGGTGCCACTTTTGATATTGACTTATCTTTTAAATTTGAATAGTCTTTTGGATCTTAATTCTTTTGAATTTTATTCATTAAACTTATTAAGACTTATCTTTTGTAAGATTTTACTTTGAGGATCTTGTTATTGTTAGTATTGTTGGTACCTGTGTAGTGTTGTGAACTATGTAACTTATGCTACCCATAAGGGGTGCTTTGTGAGAGGAAGATGGAAATAGTCGGTCTTGGTTGACGTCGTAAGCTTGAAGTTGTTGGTGGATCTGCTATCCATGTGAAATTGGCTCCCTTGTTTTAAGGAATTGTGTGATCACCATGATCGATTAGAAGTTGGATCCGCAAGTTTTTGTAGTGGTATAGGTGTTTAGCTGCGTCCCTTGATGCTAGGGATGATTGGTCACATTTGGTTCCTACTTGTTCTGTAAGTTTGATCTAGGTGGTCTAGTGGGGGCCTGTAGATCGATGGGACAGCCGAGACTTTAGAGTCTTGTAATGTATTCTTAGAATCTTGTGTGTGTAGCTTAGCATTGGTGATAAGTTGGGTTGATGCATGACTGACGCTTGAATGTTGGTTTTTGGGCTAGTTGGTTGGCCCAACTTCCTTTTGGTTTCTCTTCACTAGTTAGGTTTCTAGATGTATAAGAGAGGCTTGGGGTATGAGTCAATTAAGTTAGTGTTGAAATCCTCTCGTGATGATAACCTTCTGGGTAGTCCCCACCTTGCTTGACCTTGAATTACTTGGAGATCTATCCTTGGGCATCTAATGCTCTTGTGTCTTCATAGGCTTGTAAAGTGTTGGAGTAGGTGATGTGCTAGGTTCTTGACCCCTCCTGGTTGGAGGAGGGTATCCTTGAGATTATTACTATGCTTTTACTTATTAAGTTCTTTTGGTTCCTCACTTTTATGTTGTACTCAATTTGAATCCAATGCCATTTAGGATTGGCTTGTAGGTGGGTTACTCTATGATACTTCCATGTTAAATTCCAAGAGGAAGTTTAGCTCTAGGGGAGGAAGATGTGAGGCCCACCCTTGTGCGACTGGATTGGTTGCACTAGTAGCCCATGTTGTTTGCTTTGCCCTTGTGAGGCCTCCTTTCCTCACTCCCTTATTTTTCTTCTTTCATCACATTTCAGTTTGATGACATTTAGATAGTTGGGACTGTTGATCCTGATATGCAAACTTTCTGGACTCTATCCCTATATTTTGATTGATTAGATTAGTATGTTATGGTGTGACTATATCCTAATTTTTATTTCCACTAATGCTTATATGACTTTTGATATGCATTTTGATGCCATTAGAGATATTATTGTGAGATTTAGTAAATGGAATTATTATGTGAGTTTGAGCTTGAGTTCATATTTAGAATGTAGTAAAATGATATCTATGATTAATGATGGTATGTGATTTATTAATGTTCTAAGATTATGCGATATCATGAGTGTATGTATTTACTTGCTTGGACTATGATATATATGTTGGATTAATCTGTTTGTTCAAGTGCACAGGTGATTTTCCATGCCACGAAAAATTAGAGATCATCCCACACATTTTGTGAATCCTGTGTTGAGCCAATCTAGTTCCAAGAGGAATCAAGATCAACTATGTTATGCTTGATGAATTTTTCGTAATGTTGTGTATGGTGTCTTTTAGGCTAGGTCTACCTATTTTTAGCGATATTATATTGGTGTTGTAAAGGTGTAATATTTAATTGTTTTCATTTTTGAGTTTTTATTTTTGTGACCCCTTTTCATGTGATTTTACTCACCCTAAGGTGCTCAAAATGGGTTAAAAGTGACCTTAGGTTGTACCCATAGGGTCTAGGGACCATTTGAGCTTGTCTAACCTTAGGATAACTCCCATTTGGTCACTTAAACTTCACCCTGAAGTAATGTGACGAAAATGGAAGTTTGGGAAGGAGTGGAAGGTTGGGTTAAACACTCAACCTTATCCACACCTCATTCCAAGAATTGGGGTACACCTTGTTTGAAGGCTTGGGAAGTCTTCAAGTCCCCTAATTGTGGAGGACCCAACTCCAAGGCTCTCTCACATTGGTGAGAGTACCTTGGGGTTTGTGGGCTTTCATGGGAGGATAGGGTTGGGGCACTTGTTGTACTCACACCCTTTTTGGGCTCCACCTTACTCTCCCACATGTGTGAGAGAGCACAAGTGGAGGGGGCAAGACTTGGTGGAATAGGAGGGTGACATGTGTCACCCCCACATTCCATGAAGCTTGCAAGTGGATGTGAGGAGGAAGGAGAAGGTGACATGTGTCACCTTCTCATTCCTCAAGGCTCATGAAGAGAGCCTATTTTACTCCCTCTTGAAGAGAGGGAGAGCGGACTTGATTTTTTTACATCTTTTATTTTTATGGAGGTTTTGGGGAGGAGAGTTGGAGGGTTTTTGGAGGCACATTTCAAGGAAGGACTTGGAGGTGGAGTTGGAAGGCTCTACTTACACTATCTTCCATTGTTGGGTATTTCAAGGTAGGATTCAAGGCTTGAAGCCTTTCCTTATACATTTATTTTTATTGTGTGCTTGCATTGTGATTGTTTTGCATTTTATGTTGTGGTGTTTGAGGGAGTTTTGTAAGAGCCTCTCCATTTGGAGAAGATACTCAACATGTGTGGGGTTGGAGAGGAGTGAACCTCCTCGAGGTCACCCTCTAGTTCTACTTGAGGTATTTTGGCCATTTGAGTATATTGGAGGTGTATGGGATTATTTTGAAGGCAAGAGTGCCTTGATAAGTTTGTGTTGAGATATTTATTTGTGCTTGAGGCCTTGTTTTTTTTCTTGAGATTCATGAGATTTGGGAATTTTTGTGGTGTGCACCTCTTGAGTAGAGAGCTGTCCACTCTCCCACCCCATTGAATCCATTTTCAATGGATTTTGTTGTTTGTCAAGCCATGGGATGGGTGTTCTATTTTCCATGAGTGTTTGTTCTTCGTTGTGGTGTGAATACCTCATGTGCGGGTGATCTCCTAGCTCGAGGGTGATCCCTTTTCAGATCTATGGTAGGGTGGAGAGCATTTTGGTGGCACTAGAAAGTCTCCCCTTAGTTTTTTATTGCAGGTTTGATGTGGATTCAATGGAACTTGGAGGGAGAAATTTATTGTTTATATGTTTTATTTTTGTATGGCTATCTGAAGCCTTGGCCAAAGGGCCTTGTTGTGAAATTTTATTATGAGAATGAGCTCTCTAGTTTTTATTGTAAACTAAAAATTTCTTTATGTAGCTATGTGTTTTTGCAAATGTGATGTTGTTTTGTAGAAAAATTGTAAAAAGAAAAAAAGAAATATTATTCCATCACTTGTACTATTGTTGCAATAATCTAGGTTGTTGTTTTTACTATTTTGGGTTGCTCAAAGGAAAAATATGTGGTTGCTGTTTTTTTTGTTATGTTTTTTTTTTAAAAGGATAGAATGCTTTTTAAAGTTGTTTTAGCTTTAAAAGAAAAAAGAAGAGAAAACATATGTAGTAGTTGTTGTCTTGTGTTTATTTAACAAAAAAAAAACTATATGTACTTGAGAAGAAATGGTGGTTTTAGACATATCTTTTATTAAAATAAAAAAAAATTGTATAGTTGCTATTTACTTTCATTTATTTCAAAAAGAAAGGTTTTGCAGTAGAGAGTTAGCTGTAGATTTTTATAAAAGAAAAAATTATGTAAATTTACATCCATGTATTTCTATGTATTTCTGAGTACAATTTTTTTTAAAAAATTTGTGTTTACTCCTGAGAGTGTATATATATATATAAATTATATACATTATTATTTTTAGGCATTTGATAAACTACTGTTGTATAAAAAAAGACAGTAGTGAATAAATACATTTTATGTGTGTATATATATATAATATGAAACTATATCAAATCACATTAAAGAAATCAGGGAAGATTTATATTAAAAAAAATGAATGAGATTCATTGAATGCCTTAGCAGAGGGAATAAACCCTTTTTTTATGGTTGTTATATATATACATAGGAGACAGTAGTGGCCATGGCCATCACCCCCATTCTACTTTTTAAGGGAAGGATGGGGGGGATGGGCCCCCTCCCACCATTCCATCATTCAGGGAGGTGGGGGGAGTCTGCCCCACCCCATCTACTTTTTTAAAAAACCCAGTGCTTGGTGCTCCCTCCTGTTGGCAAGAGACACATTGTAGGTTCATGATTGTTGTCATTAATGGCAACAAAGTTCATCCCACACATCCGCATGACATGGTGTGCCTATACCGGAAGTTAGATTGAAGAGTGTTATGATCTGGTAAGCACGAATAGAGCATGTGGCAAGGTCTGACAGTCAGGTCTGGATCTCTCAGAGGAAGTATCTTAGTAAAGTGTGGACTTGGGGAAGTCAAGAGGTGTACCTTGACTGATACATTCTAGAGATTAAGCCTCTGGTGATGAAAGAGTGAAAAGATATGAGCACCTAAGTGTTGGGCTTCTGTTTGGCAGAGTTGACAGAGGAAAAACTGACTGGTAGAGCATCAAATCTTAATCCGGATGAGCTGTTGTTTGTGATCAAGTTTCTTAAGATATCATTCATGATTGGCCGACATGATTGATGACTTCTATAAATATTTCTTTGATACGCATCACTTAATAAGCGAGGATCCAGCCGACAGACCAAGAGTTTGGGAAAATAGTAAGTATTCTGAATACTGACTAGAAAGTGGATGAAATCCTTGGTGCGGATATATATGCCAGATTGATCTTGGTATGAAGGTGTGTTGTGTGTTGTGGTGTGCGAAGAAAAGTAGAAGAGTAGTAAGGTAGGTCTGGTATGTGACAAGACAGCAGCACCAAAGAAGAGAAAGAATGAAGTGTAGCAGATCAGTGTATTAAACCTAACTAGAACTGAACCTTAGCATATGTGGATGCTTCTCATCAGTTCAAGTATCTAGTTTCCTTGTATAAACTATTGTAGGTAGTAAGCCTCTTGTGAGTAGTGTGCTCAGGCAATGAACGCTAATTGGCAAGTGCCATTTTGTACTATCTTATTCTTCTAACAGAGAATACAATCTTGGGTTAATCACCTCGTGGTTTTTTCCCTTAACAGGGTTTTCCACATCAAAATCATTGTGTCATGTGTATTGATGTTACTTCCATTTCATGGTTATGTTTGCTTATATGATTTAATGCTACATTAATTGTTAAGGAAGATTAGAAAGTAGAAGTAAGTAAGATAACTGATTCACCCCCCCTCTCAGTTATCAACAATTGGTATCAGAGTTAAGTTCCTCCAAATAAAGCCTAACAGCTTGAGGAAGATCTGGGAATTCAAATGGATGTGTATGGTATGAGGGAACAACTTCAGTCTGCCCTAGATGATCTTGAGCAATCCAACTTTGAAGTCAATGAACTGAAGGAAAGACTCAAACAGGTTGATGATTTCATAAATGAACTAAAGGGAAACTGAGTATCTCTATGAAAAAGAGAAAGGATCTACTTTAGCAATTAGCAAGTCAAGGTGAAGACAATAATACAAATGAAGATCTGAAGGAGAAAACCAAGTTATGTGAAAAGTTATCAAAAGAGGTCATTATGGTAAGACATGAAATGGAATCAGGAGTTATGAAATTTACCCAAGAAATTGAAGAGAAAAGGAAAACTAAAGATGAACTAAGACAATCTCTCAAAGAGAAATTAGAAAACTGCCACAAAATGGATAGAATAATTAGGCATCTTGAATCTGATCTTGAAGAAGCTAGGGATAATGAAGAACAACTTGAGAATTAGATTGACACTCTTAAAAAGGATCTTCAAATAGCAAATGAATACAAAGAGATATTCAAGATAAGCTCTGCCCAACTTGAAGTTCTTCTTCAAAGCCAAAAGAGGGTAGATGACAAGCAAGGCTTGGGGTATGAGAAAGGTGAAAGCTTCGGATCTGGTTAGAAGAACTCCAGATCAGAAAATCCAAGAAACATGCCTAGAAGACCTCCGGTAAGGCAACCCAATGCTCAAAGATATCCATCCTTCAATAGATACTGCCACAACTGCAATAATTTTGGTCATAAAGCAAATTAGTGCAAAAGAAGAATGAACCAGACTAATTCATCCTTCTCTGGATAGTGTTTCAATTGCAAAAGGTATGGTCACAATTCTCATGAGTGTAGAAATATGCAAACAAACGATTCATTCAATAGAAGATGCTTTGCATGCAATAGAATGGGACATATGGTTAATCAGTGTAGATCAAGAGGATATCAATCAAATATTCAAAGAAATTTTGTCTGCTACAATTGTAATAGATCCGGTCATATTGCCAAATTTTGCAGAAGTAAGAATTAGAACAATAAGGGTCCGATGCATCATAATCAAAACCAAGACAAAGGAAAAGGAAAAATGAATGCGGATGAAATTCAAAGGGAGATGAACAAGATTTGGGTAAAGAGGAGTATAGAAAATGTTGAGGATGGATCTGCACCAGAATCTGGTGTTGATATTCCTTCCAGAAACTAAATAGATGACCTCTGGCTTAGGGGGAGTAACAAAAGAAAAATATTTTCCCCCAGCCAGTCATTAGGTGCCCAAAATTGACACATAAAAGGTTGCGGATTAAAGGATTCTCAGAGAAACATATAAAGAAGGTTTGGTAAAGATATGAAAGATCTGCAAGAAGGTTTGAAGAGTCTAATCTTCCAAGATAGATCTAGTTTTATAGTCATCCTGTAAGAAGCAGGTCTTTGCAGTTAGATCCAATTTGATTCAAAATTGAGGAATCTTGATCTGCAGATAGATTAAATGATTGAGGAAAGAAAGATAGATTGTCAATAATCACCAAGTATAATTCAAAGCATATCTTAGTGATCCAGAAAAAGATCTTTTTCAGAACAAGGAGAACAAGGCAACCAGAATGACTTGAGTTGTGCATTTATTGCAATGTGAAATTAGGGTTTGCTCAATGATAAAAGGGTTCATTTACTCTTCATTTGCATATTTGCATTAGTGAAATAGACAAGAAGAGCTCTGCAAACAAGCTTGCCTCATCTCTCTCAAGGATCATTTGCAGAATTCAAATCAGCTGGTGATCTCTTCGGCTCATTCCATGAACCCTAAAAGGCGTAAGAGGTATTTTTTCTTTCTCTAAATCTTTAAAGATGACTACTCTGAATGTTGTGAAGATTTCTGATAGGCCGCACCCTAAATTTAAGAAACATCCCTACAAATCTCTAGAAGCGGATCCTTTAGGTGCATTTTCTAGCATTCCGCATGGGGTTTTGCATGTTGAAGACGTTAGGGCATACATTCATGTGAACATTGAAGAGTTTAGAGAATCCAAGCTATCAGATATCTATCACAATTAGTTAATAGATGACTCTTTTGATCTCAAACCTCAGTATAAGGCTATCCAAGACAAACATTTTGCAAAGTGCATTTATTTCCCCTATTTTTTGGAAGATGAATGGGTCTGGTATATTTTGAGCAGAATGCATGACAACTTCATGTGGTTGAACATGCCGTTTAAGATCACTAAGGATGCCATTAGGACAGTAACCAAATTACACTCAATCGGTGGGATGCCTACTCTCAAATCTGTCAAAAACCAAATTGTAAGTGAGGCTACTGGATCAAAATTTGATAAAAAAGCAATGACAATTGAGGATATCACAGATCCGGATATCAAGTTTGCATCAATGATAATTGGATATCAGATATATCAATCTAGTAGGGAGAATTCAATATCCAAAACTGTTGTATATACTACTTATGAAATGTGGAGGAAGAATGCAGACTATGATCTTTGTGAGCTGCTTCTGAACTAACTTTTGGAGAATCTGTAGAAGATAAAGAAGGATAAGAAGAATTCTTTCAAATACGATGGTTTGATACTCTGCCTATTCTTTTACTACATGAATGAGCTACCTGGATCCAATGGATGGGTATGGAAAAATAATAGATCAGAGATTACTTGCATGGGCTTGGTGATGCCAGGGCACAAAACACGGTGGTATGGGGCTACTTAAAAAACTTCCAATGCATGATGCAAGCTAGAGAAAGAATCCCCCAATCTCTACTTGAGAAGTACAAAGATACAGTGTGTTTTATGGTAGAAACTGATCAGTGCCTAATGGAGGGTGTGGAGCCAAGAATAGTGTGGATCATGCCAATGGGGTATGAAGTGGATGAGAAAATTGTAGCGCTGCATGTTCAACACATGCTAAGTCAGCCCAAGGATCCCAAGGCAGAAAGGTTTGGAACCTTTGAAGAATTGAGTAAAAAGATTCATGTGGAACTAAGACAACCGGAGATGAAGAGAAAAGTGAGAAAAGAAGTAGAGAATGTTGCCAAATGGTATGGCATCTCAAAAGAGGCACTTGATGCATATAGAGAAAAGATGGAAAGGACAAAAAAAGAAAAGGAAGAGGCAAAAAAAGAAAGTGCTCCAGTAAAAGCCCCCTCCCGGACCAGATCCTCTAAGATCTCTACATTTGCCACTGCTAAGAGCTCAAAGGCATCAAAACCGGAAGCAAAATCATCCAGTAAATGAGAGAAGAGAACTAAGACAAAGGCCACAAGATCTTATGCCAGTCAAAAGGATGATGAAGAGACTGAATCTAATGAAGATGTTGGATCTAGGGCATACAACTGAGAGGGGGGGTGAATCAGTTGTATAAAAACCTGCTCTGCTTTAAATATTTGATTCTTCTTTGTTAGTTAACAGTATATCAATTAATCATCCATGAAAGCATAACCCCCAAACACAAGAGCAGATAAACATTAACACATTGAACACCAAGATTTTGATGTGAAAAACTTGGTTAAGGGAAAAACCACGGGGTGATTAACCCAAGAATTATTCTCTGTTAGAAGAATAAGAAAAAGAATGGCACTTGCCAATTGGGGCTCACTGCCCGAGCACACTGCTCACAAAGAGGCCCACTGCCTACAAGGAGACACACTATCTACAAAGTGATAAGAATCACAATCTTGAACTAGAGAATGACATCTCTACTATGTCCGGATCAGTTCCATTTAAGCCCAAAACCCTTGCTCTGCCTTTCGCACTTCTCTTCGCTACACCATACTCATCCACACAATCCACACTGCTAAATGAACTCACAAACCTTTATTTATACAAGACATCGACTTAGGAATAATCATCTAAGTCAGCAATCAACCATAAGAATATCCGCAAGATGAATAACACATCCGGTCGGCCATCACAAGAACATTCGCAGGATGAACAACTCATCCGGTCGGCTAGTCGGAACAAGAACTTCATCTGGAAGAATAACTTCAATTTCGGGCTCTACCATCAATGCGGACCAACAACACAACCTCATAATGATCCAAGAACCTTCACAAGCCTGCCTGAATGACCAGGTACATCTGCACTTTCTCTACTTACTGGAATCTCTTCTCTTCCTCATCTGAAACTTCAAGAACACAGTCTGTCGCCACTGTCACAATGCAAAAGGCACTTCTGGACCTCAAAATCATACACAACTCGAGATGACACATCACAAGGACATCCCAAACACTCCTTCCAATCCGTAGATTAGGATTATACAATTCTGGACCTCACCAGACCTTTTTGTGATCCTCTGTCACCTCTGAACACTTGCCGGAACCGGTTCCATACCGACAGCCACAACTCCTTCATATCTTCATGTGGACCTCTGAAATCTTAACAGAAACATCTCAGGACACATATCTACAAACCCTTTGATCCGTATCCTCCAGTTCTCAACCTATACAATACATTTCCCTTCTTCTCATCACTGTTCTTCACTGTTCCTGACTGAGGCTAATTTTCTCAATATCCTCAGCACACTACTCATCCAATTCCTTCTTGTCAATGCAGTATGAGTATGTTGACATCAATGACAACACTGGTTCACCTTCATACTTGCAACAATCTCCCCCTTTGTTATTGATGGCAACATATGATGTGAAAAACCATCAAGACAAGAACTTCTCCTTTCTATCACAGCTCCCCCTATCAGCAACATGTCTTCTCCTCATTTACTGCTCCCCCTTTGATCATCAACCACTTGTTTTTCACATGTCTTCTCTCCCCCTTTGACATCAATGGCAAAGGGCTCATACTTGAAATTCTAACACATCAGAATCATACCAGCTGCTCCCCCTTAGTAGCAGCTCCCCATCATCAATCCGGATCACAAGATATGACTGTGATATCCACCGGACTGATGCACATCAGTGCATCTTAGTTGATTACCGGAGGGGTGATGACCCCTAACTTCTCTCGGAGATATTCAAAAGAGTCCTTGGGAAGAGGTTTAGTAAAGATATCTGCAATCTGATCCTTGGAAGGAACATACTCCAACCTGACTTCTTCCTTGTTCACTTGTTCTCTCAAAAAGTGAAACTTGATAGATATGTGCTTAGTCTTAGAGTGCAATACCAGATTCTTACAAATATTAATTGCACTTGAATTATCACAAAAAATTGTGATAGGCTCCTTATATTCAACTTTAATGTCTCTTAGCATCTGCTTCATCCATAAGATTTGAGTGCAACTGCCTGCTGCTGCAATGTATTCTGCTTCAGTTGTGGACAGAGATATTGCATCTTATTTCTTGCTTAGCTAAGAAACCAATCTCTTCCCCAAAAAGAATGCTCCACCATTGGTGCTCTTCTGGTCATCCACATCTCCTGCCCAATCTGCATCTGTGTAAGCATGAAGAGAGAAATTTGGATCTCTAGGGTACCATAGACCATACTCAACTGTTCCTTTCAAGTACCTAAAAATTCTTTTGATTGCCATAACATGAGATTCTCTAGGATCAGCCTAGAATCTTGCCACAAGACCAACAGCCTACATTATATCTGGTCTAGTCTGAGTGAGATACAATAATCCACCAATCATTGATCTATACTTTGTCTAATCTACCTTTGGGGAGTCATCATCTTTGCTCAACTTACATCTGGTTGCCATGGGAGTGTTCATTGGCTTTGAATCTTCCATACCAAATTTCCTCAACAATTCTTTCACATATTTGGTTTGAGAAATAAAGATCCCTTTCTTTGTTTGAGTAATTTGCAGACCCAAGAAGAAATTCATTTCACCAAGCATAGACATTTCAAACTCACTTTTCATCTGATTTGCAAAAGTTTTGCACATACTATCTCTTCCTCCAAAAATGATATCATCCACAAACACTTCAACAATCAAAATGTTTTCATGATCAATTTTGAAATATAAGTTGCTGTTAGCAGTACCTTTGTTGAATCTAATCTGCACAAGATGCTTATCCAACCTTTCATACCATGCTCTTGGGGCTTGCTTTAATCCATACAAAGCTTTCTTCAACTTGCAGACCATATCATCATTATCAGACAATTGAAATCCATCCGGTTGTTCAATGTAAACTTCTTCTTCCAGATCACCATTTAGGAAGGCAGACTTGACATCCATCTGATATACCTTGAAGTCTTTAAAGGCAGCAAATGCAAGGAGTAATCTAACTGCTTCAATTCTTGCCACCGGAGCAAATGTTTCTTCAAAATCAATTCCTTCTATTTGAGAGTAGCCTTTGCAGACCAATCTAGCTTTGTTTCTGATTACTTCACCAGCTTCATTCAGTTTGTTCCAGAAAACCCATTTGGTTCCAATCACATTCCTATCTCTAGGTCTGGGAACAAGATCCCAAGTATGATTTCTCTCAATTTGCATCAATTCATCTTCCATTGCTTTGGTCCAGTTTTCATCATTGCAAGCTTCATTTATTGTTTTGGGTTCAATCTTTGAAATCAGACAACATTCATCCTGATTTTGAGCAACATTCCTTCTAGTTTGCACACCTTTGTTTCTGTCACCTATGATCTGATCTTCAGAGTGGTTTTTTATTACATACCTTGGAATTTTGTGAGCATTTTGTATTGCTGCTTCTTGATCAGGCTCATTCAGACCTTTCTCTTCTTCCTGATTTACTGGATCAGGCTGATTCTTACTTACCGGAGAGGATTGAGCTCCTTGAACTTGAACACCATCTTGGTCATCCTCATCAAACTCATAAAACCTTGAGGGCTTCTCAATTCCTTCATCAACTTTCACATTAGTGCTTTCTATCATCTTCCTCAATCTCTTATTGTAACACCGGTATGCTTTGCTTTGAGTGGAGTAACCTAAGAAAATTCCTTCATCACTTCTAGCATCAAACTTTTCTAGATCTTCATCTCTTTTAATATAGCACTTGCTACCAAATACTCTGAAATATTTCACAGTAGGAGTGATGCCAAACCAGAGTTCATAAGGGGTCTTACCGGTGTTGTTTCTGATTTGAACTCGGTTGAGAGTGTAGACTGCAGTGCTGATAGCTTCTTTCCAAAACATTTGAGGAACATTTGCTTCCAACATCATTGTCCTGGCAGCTTCCTGGATGGTCCAGTTCTTTCTCTCAACTACTCCATTCTGCTATGGAGTCCTAGGAGTAGACAACTGTCTTCTTATACCCTACTTCTCACAAAAGTCAATGAACTCACCAGATGTAAATTCACCACCTCTATCAGACCTTAGACACTTCAACTTCAATCCGGTTTGATTCTCTATCATAGCTTTGAAGATTTTGAACTTCTCAAGGGCTTCTAATTTCTCCTTTAGGAAAGTAACCCACATCATCCGGGAGTGGTCATCAATTAGCAACATGAAATATCTATCACCTTGTAGACTCTTGATTCTTATCGGACCACAGAGATCAGTATGTACTAATTCCAACAATCCGGTAGAGGACTGATCTTTGCTTTTGAAAGAGACTTTGCTCTATTTACCTAGCTGACATTCTTTGCACAAACTATTTGTAGGTTTCATCAATTTTGGAAGATCTCTTACAGCCTGAGTATTGCTTATCTTGATGATGTTATCAAAATTTACATGACACATTCTTCTATGCCATAACCAACTCTGATCAATTTGAACAAATAGACAACTTTTATTTGAACCAACCAGATGAAAGATATTACCTTTTGTCTGAGTACCGGATGCAATTTCAGTTCCGAAACTTGTAAAGATTCTGCATTTTCCATTCTTGAACCGGAGATCATAGCCTTTGTCTACTAACTAACCAACACTGAGAAGATTGTGCTTCAATCCTTCAACATACAGTACATTACCTATTTTGCTCTTTCCATCAAAGGAAATAGTTCCCCTACCTCTAATTCTACCAGCAGAATTGTCACCAAATTTTACCATTCCTCCTTCATACCTTTCCAAATCCAAGAACTTATCCTTGTCACCAGTCATATGGTGAGAACATCCATTGTCAATAACCCAATCATCCTTTTCATCCACTTGAGCAGCCAAAGCTTTTTCCACAACCTTGTGATTGACAGATTCAGAGAGTATTGAATCTTCTTCCTTGATGGCAATAAACACCCATTCATTTCCGGATTTGCTTCCTAGTTCTGATTCATTGTCATCTTCTTCATGAGCATAATAGCAGTTCTTTTGAAACCTTTGTCTGTTAGTATTAGTCCTTGCAGATCTTTCTGGACATCTTGAAGCAAAATGACCAATCTTATTGTAGTTAAAGCACTTAAAGGGTAGTTTTCCTTCATATTTACCGGATCCTCTTGGCAGTCTCTTTGCAATAAGGGCTTCAAGTTGAGCTGTTTCTGCTTCTTCTTCTTCCATGTCTCTTCTTGCTTGATCATACCATGACATCTTCCTTGAAGAGTTTTCACCCAGATCAAATCTCTGTTTGCCTTTCACATAGGCACTGGCTTTGAAAGCAGATTCAGTCTTGGGAGGATCATCTCCAAACTCGGTCATTTCAAATGCAGCTAGCTTGCCAGCCAATTGTTCTCTTGTGATAGTTGTGTGGGCTCTGAATTCATCAATGGCAGCAACCTTGATTTTGTAGGCAGCAGGAAGGGATCTGAGGATTTTGCAAACAATCTCATTTTCATCCAGAGTTCCACCAGCATTTCTAATTCCACATACCAGCTCATTCACTCTTGGCATAAAGGTAGTGATGTTTTCATCATCTCTCATCTTCAATCTTTCAAATTTCCCTTTCAGACTTTGCAACCTTGCACTTTTGACAAACTCATCTCCTTCATACAGAAGTTCCAATTTAGTCAGGATCTCATATGCAGTTGGTAGGTCGATAACATTTGAGAGATCTGAGTTGTTTAATGCGCTTAGCAGAGCTTCCTTGGTCCGCAGATTGTTTTCAACATCTGTGATTTCATTCAGAGTTGTCGGACCACCTTGTGGAGGTACATATGGTTTTGAGACCATGGCCAAGTATGCTTTGCCCATACATTCCAAGTGACATTTCATGTGACCTTTCCAGAGAGCGAAGTTGGTTCCATCAAACTTCGGACTATCCTTCTTGTATGACGACATCCTGGATCTCCTCAAGCGATGAAGCTCCTTTCAGAGGAACTTGGCTCTGATACCAATTGTTGGATCTAGGGCATACAACTGAGAGGTGGGGTGAATCAGTTGTATAAAAACCTGCTCTGCTTTAAATATTTGATTCTTCTTTGTTAGTTAATAGTATATCAATTAATCATCCATGAAAGCATAACGCCCAAACACAAGAGCAGATAAACATTAACACATTGAACACCAAGATTTTGATGTGGAAAACCCGGTTAAGGGAAAAACCACGGGGTGATTAACCCAAGGATTATTCTCTGTTAGAAGAATAAGAAAAAGAATGGCACTTGCCAATTAGGGCTCACTGCCTGAGCACACTGCTCACAAAGAGACCCACTGCCTACAAGGAGACACACTATCTACAAAGTGATAAGAATCACAATCTTGAACTGGAGAATGACATCTCTACTATGTCCGGATCAGTTCCATTTAAGCCCAAAACCCTTGCTCTGCCTTTCGCACTTCTCTTCGCTACACCATACTCATCCACACAATCCACACTGCTAAATGAACTCACAAACCTTTATTTATACAAGACATTGACTTAGGAATAATCATCTAAGTCGACAATCAACCATAAGAATATCCGCAAGATGAATAACACATCCGGTCGGCCATCACAAGAACATTCGCAGGATGAACAACTCATCCGGTCGGCTAGTCGGAACAAGAACTTCATCCGGAAGAATAACTTCAACACAACCTCATAATGATCCAAGAACCTTAACAAGCCTGCCTGAATGACCAGGTACATCCGCACTTTCTCTACTTACTGGAATCTCTTCTCTTCCTCATCCAGAACTTCAAGAACACAGTCTGTCACCACTGTCACAATGCAAAAGGCACTTCCGAACCTCAAAATCATACACAACTCAAGATGACACATCACAAGGACATCCCAAACACTCCTTCCAATCCACAGATTAGGATTATACAATTCCAGACCTCACCAGACCTTTCTGTGATCCTCTGTCACCTCTGAACACTTGCCAGAACTGGTTCCATACCGACAGCCACAACTCCTTCATATATTCATGCGGACCTCTAAAATCTTAACGAAAACATCTCAGGACACATATCTACAAACCCTTTGATCCACATCCTCCGGTTCGCAACCTATACAATACATTTCCCTTCTTCTCATCACTGTTCTTCACTGTTCCTGACTGAGGCTAATTTTCTCAATATCCTCAGCACACTGCTCATCCAATTCCTTCTTGTCAATGTAGTATGAGTATGTTGACATCAATGACAACACTGGTTCACCTTCATACTTGCAATAGAAGAGGTCAAGAAAATGAAGAAGAAGAAGAAAACATCGAGTGAACCCTCTACCAGTCAAGACAAGGAAGAGAAGGTAGAGGAATTTGTTGAAAAGCCCACTCTTCGCATTAATGATATCATCAAATTATTTACTATGGATGGGAACCTAAAACCAATGACTGAGTTCTATGATGAGGACAATGAAGCTGACTAGAAGATCCTGCAAGAAGCTACAGTTAGGTATTTGAATATCTACAATAAGGCTTTTATTGAAATCATATCTCTCATTCCCAAAAGCCTAGAGAAGGAATTAGAAATAAGGAAGAATAATGCTAAGGCAAAGGATCTTGAGATCTGGGAATAGATAGCTATTCAGCTATATCCTTCAATCACTCCGAAGCAAATGAATATGATCTTCAAAGATTGCAAGGATGAGTTCCGGAGCAAAGCTAGAATGAATTAGCTTATGCTCAGAGAAACTAACAAAGTAGCAAAAGAGACAGAAGAGATCCTCCGGAATGCATACAAAAGATTCAACATTCCCATTATAGAGGACGTAAGTGATGAACCTTCTAATGTTGAAGGGAAAAGTGCATCAAAGAAAGATCCTACTGAAAAGACTGCAGAAGAAACAAAGGAGATAGGTGAGGAGAAGTCCAAGGACCATGATTGCTCTATTCCGAAAGAAGAAGTCCAAGAAGAAGAAAATATCTCTCATCCGGATTCCCCAGCAGTCTCTGGATCTAAAGAAGGAGAAAGATTAGATGAAAAAGAAGAAGTGGAAGAAAGTGTAGAAGAGAAGATCAATCAAGAAGCAAAGGAGAAAGAAAAAGAAGATGACAATAGTAAGGATGCAAAAGGAGAGAAAACTCCAATGGAGAAGGCCATAGATGATAGTAGTAAGGTTGTAGAAGGGGAAAAAATTCTGTCTCTGGCAAGAGACACAACAAAAGTAGTAAAAGATTTCTTAACCAAAGAAATAATGGAATTTGATGAACCGGAACTTCTTCAAGGACCATTCAATTTTTACTCCCTCTCCCTGGTTCAAACCATGAAGCTAGCGTCCTTTACTTCAACAAAGGCAAAAGAAAAACTTTTGAAATCTCACATAGAAGATTGTGACCTAATTGAGATTGCATCGAGTGCATTAGAGAAAATCATGCCATCTTTTCAAAAGGATTCTTCTGCCTCCACATCCGGTAACTTAAAAACTCTTGTCAATTCAATTAGCACACATTTTGATTCTTTAGAGAAGTTAGCTAAAGAAAAGGTTTGGAAGGAGTTTTTGGGAAAAAGATTCTCTAAAGTGCAGGGTCTAATAAAAAATGATAGGAGAGTTATGGATATTGGACTAAAGAGCTTAGAAAATACTCTCAAAGATGGCGGAGATATCTATAAATTTTGTTTATCCTGGCCTAAAGTGACCAAGGATATTGAGAAGAAAGTAAAAGAGCAAGAGGACAAACTACTAAGTTTGTCTCAAAGTTTTGATCCTCTCTCCTCTTCCATAGTAAATCAAGAGTGTCAGACTATTGCAGTCACTAATGCAATAAAGAAACTTGAGAAGGAAAGGAAGAATAGAATAAGCCAGATGGGTGAACTTACAGGGATCATTATCACTAAGTTAGAGGCTATGCATGAAGCTCTAACTGATGCTCAAACCACAGCCTGGACCAATGATCCGACAGATCGTAAGAGGGCAGAATCTTTTGCATTCCTGTTGAGTGGTCGCATCTCAATTTTGGACATGATGAAGAGGAGTTGGGCAACAAAAGTAGTACAGTTGAAAACCACTTTTGCAGATATAGTTAAGTATATGTAAGTAAAACATATATATATGTTTTTGCAGCCAAGTATAGATTTGTTTTTGGGAAATTTTGGTGTGCAGACCCTACCCTTTTCCATTGATGTCAAAGGGGGAGTGAGGAATAGTGAAAAATATGGAATCTAGCTAAGGGGGAGCTCTAGTAAAGTGTACATCAGAATAGAGCAACAGCTAAGGGGGAGTGTAGTATGACACTTAGTCATTTTTCACTAAGTGTTGCCATCAATGCCAAAGGGGGAGATTGTTGGCAAGAGACACATTGTAGCTTCATGATTATTGTCATTGATGGGAACAAAGTTCATCCCACACATCCGCAGGACATGGCGTGCCTATATCAGAAGTTAGATTGAAGAGTGTTATGGTTCGGTAAGCAAGAACAGAGCATGTGGCAAGGTCTGACAGTCAGGTTTGGATATCTCAAAGGAAGTATCTTAGTAACGTGTGGACTTGGGGAAGTCAAGAGGTGTACCTTGACTGATACATTCTAGAGATTGAGCCTCCAGTGATGAAAGAGTGAAAAGATATGAGCACCTAAGTGTTTGGCTCCTGTTTGGTAGAGTTGACAGAGGAAGAACTGACCTGCAGAGTATCAGATCTTAATCCGGATGAGCTATTGTTTGTGATCAAGTTTCTTAAGGTATCATTCATGATTGGCCGACATGATTGATGACTTCTATAAGCATTTCTTTGATATGCATCACTTGATAAGCAAGGATTCAGTTGACAGACCAAGAGTTTGGGAAAATAGTAAGTATTATGGATGCTGACTAGAAAGTGGATGAAATCCTTGGTGTGGATATATATCCTAGACTGATCTCAGTATGAAGGTGTGTTGTGTGTTGTGGTGTGCGAAGAAAAGCAGAAGAGCAGTAAGGCAGGTTCGGTATGTGACAGGACAACACCACCAAAGAAGAGAAATAAGGAAGTGTAGCAGATCAGTGTATTGAACCTAACCGGAACTGAACCTCAGCATATGTGGATGCTTCTCATCAATTCAAGTATCAAGTTTCCTTGTATAAACTATTGTTGGAAGTAAGCCTCTTGTGAGCAATGTGCTTAGGCAGTGAGCCCTAATTGGCAAGTGCCATTTTGTACTATCTTATTCTTCTAGCAGAGAATACAATCTTGGGTTAATCACCCTGTGGTTTTTTCCCTTAACAGGGTTTCCACGTCAAAATCATTGTCATGTGTATTGATGTTACTTCCATTTCATGGTTATTTTTGCTTATATGATTTAATGTTGTATTAATTGTTAAGGAAGAGCAAAAAGTAGAAGTAAGTAAGATAACTGATTCACCCCCCCTCTCAGTTATCAACACCTCCATCAGCATTTTGGCCATGCTTCATTCGGCGGCCGCTAACAACCTTTGCTCCCTGCAACTTGGCCACCATCAGCCATGGGACCTAAAACAAAATTTGAACTTAGTTTATATATATATATATATATATATATATATATATATATATATATATATATATATATATATATATATGGGTGTGTGTGTAGATATCTCTGTAAATCTTCTTTATACAAAGAGACTCCATCTCTGGTATTTGTTCTTCCCAGATTTACCCTTTTTCTTATATTTATGCAAGAAAAAAAAAGATAAACAAAATAGGGAGATAACCCTCAGGTGTAAACCTCTGTGAAATTCTTTCCTTCTCCGTAGCTGCCCTTCCTTGACCTGTAAAACAAAAGAAATTTAGGAGAAGAAAATGAGAAGAGGAGAAGAGAAGAGAGGAAGAATTAGGAAAAGAAAATAGAATAGAAAGTCAATGAGATAGGTTTAGGGTTTCTAAAGAAAGGTATATTTTAATGAGGAGCATTTTTAGGGTTGAGGGAACAAAAAGTGAATAAATATAATAAAAAAAAGATGCACGTGATTTCTTTATTTCTTTTTCCCTCATCCCACTTTTGCTTTTATAGGTTGGAGAAAGTTTTGGAATAGGCTTTATGACTTTTATATTTATTTTAAAAATCTAGATTTCTACCATGTTATTGTTTTTTTTTATACTTTTGATTTATTTATGTTGGTGGGTTTATCTTTCCAACCTAGGCCCTTTTCTTAATTTTAGTGGGTTAACTTTTAGGGGGCTTAGGTGTGATTTTTATTATATATGGAGAATATAATTAGTTTAATCCTTTTTGGATATAATTGGGTTAGTTCTTAGCTTCTAGATGAAATTTAATTAATTGTTGACCTTAGAGGTGCATTTGGATTAGTATTAACTTATCACCTTGGTCTAAATGGATTGTTGAGACAATTTAGGTTATGGGTTAATTTAATTTAATTTTAGATTATTAACTCTTTTAAAAACTATAGCTAGGAATTCTAATTTTTGCTTTATTCCTTTGTTTTTTTTTTAATATTTAGTATGTTGTGGGATTAATTTATGATTTTTAGTTTTAAATTTAAATTATCTCTTAATATTTATTTTTACCTTATTTCATTGCCTTTTTATTTTTTTTATGTTGTGAGATTAAATTTAATCTTGATCTTTTAAATTTATTTATGTGGGATTTTTTGAAAGAGGGTCAGGTGTGAAAATTAATGTTAGGAAATTTAATTATTTTAATCCATTTAGATTCTTTTTTGGCTAGTCTATAGTGTAAATGTGATACTTATTTTAATTAATTATTTAATTTAAACCCCATTTAATTTATTTGGTTAGTACTAATATTAAGGATGGATTTTAATTATTTTGTTGTCCTTAAAGTTGGAATTATTTTATTTAAATTTTATCACCCTTGCCTAACTTAGTAATGTTGAAGTAAAATTTGGTTATGCGTTTATTTAAATTTAATTTATTTTTGTTTTCTTCCTTTAATGGTTTAACTAGGGAATTATTTTTATATTATTTTCCCACTTTTAACGATGAGGTGTTATGCTGCCATATTTTTCCAAGTTTCTAGGAAAGTTAAATAAATGATTTATTTATGTGTTATCGCTTTACTTTTATTGTTTTATGCATTTGATTATGTTTCCAATGTAATTAATTAATCTCCTTATGCTATAGTTTTAGGGATTGGACTTCGACACATGTCTAAATCCCTCCACCTCATTTGGGTTAAATCTAGGGTTAGTTCCTAGTTGGGAACTCGACCCTCTTAGTGACACTTTCCACATTGCACAAACCCCTTAATAGACCTTCATCTTGTAGGGGTTGCGAAAGGTATTCGCATTACCCCAATGCTTGAAGGACATGTTTGTGCCTTTGTGCGTATGACACTGAGCACATTGATGCGTGCGAGAGGGTTTCTAGGGGTGCACGGAAATGTTTTTGGTATTTCGTGTCATGACCACAAGACAAATGTGGTCATGACATGTGTGTTGTGAGTTGTAATCACATGGGAAATGTGAGCATGACAATTACAAATGGGACAATCATTGCTAAAAAAGTAATTATGTAGTGTTCCATGATGACTTCACAATCAGAATAATGAATTCACTTGGTAGCCTTTCTCCTAGATTGACCAAAGAGATCAGATAAATATTGAGGCTTCTAGCTGCTAAGCCAGAACAAGGTCATCCACATAATTTTGTTGATCTATTTTTTTGTCCCTAATCATACTATAATAAGAGTCTACTAGTGTACTCAACCACCCCATGTGTTGCCAAAATTTGTGCTAGACAGACTTGCATTTCTTGAGTTCATGTGGCTCTAATACCTTGGAGGAACTGCAAGCCTACTTGAAGTCAAAATATTCTTTGAAATCAAGAACAGAAAGGGTCTGTGACCTAGAAGGACATATGCACTTTGTCAGACAAGTCATTCTCACTAGGGCTGGGATATCCCATCAAATAAATTTAGATGAGGATGTGATCAGAAATTGTGTCACTTTTGAATAGGTGTACAATAGAAAAAGGAAATGGGAAATTGTGAAGAGGATTGAGGATGATAAAAGGAAGGAGAATCTTTATTTTATTGGATTTTTTTTAGGAGAATGACCCATTAAAAAGAATAAACATGATCATTGATAATTTTTAGAGAATTTATGACAAGTCTAAGAAGGAGCCTACAAAGGCTACCAAGCTCCCTGTGAAAAGGTCAATAAGAGTTGTGATTCAAGAACTTACTCTTGATGCAATGTCAATGCAAGATCTTGCAATTCCTGGTTCATCACCTTCAAAAAGGCAAAGAGTTTATGATTTTGCTCCACTAGTGCCATATGAAATGTCTGAAGGAGTAGGTGATATTGAGGAAGTGGCCAGCATTTTGAGGCATATGGGAGAAGATAAGGAAGTTGATCAACCCATTGTTGGTCAATAAACAGAGGTACACAAACCAGAGGCAAGAATGGATGAAGAGGCACAAGGTGAGCCTGAATCGCTAGAAGATGAAAATGTTGTGGATACAATGATTTTCATGGAAGATGATGACTTCATCAACACCCCATAATTCAAGGATTTTTGGCTCAAAATGAAAATGAAAGAATTCAAAGTAAAGGTTGAGATAAATAAAATTGATACAAATGAGTCACAACATGACCAAATTGTGACCCAAACTTTCAAAGATTTGAAAATTGATGAAATTATGTTAGCCTTCATGAGGTTAGACAATGTTGATATGCGCCGGACAACTAAGAGGGGGGGTGAATCAGTTGTCACAAACAATTAAACACTTTATGTAATTAAACATTCATCACTTATCTAAAATTATTATGATTTAACAATGAGTGCATGAAATTAGAAACTTAACCATAGATACAATATCAAACACAAGAGACACTAGATTTACGTGGAAAACCCCAAGGTGGGGAAAAACCACGGAGAGGATTAGCTCTCAATATATATTGCAATCTTGAAATAATGATGTTCAGGCTTGGTCACTCCACGGGCCTAAACATACTGGCTTACTGCCATGAAGAACAACTAGGTCTAGCAGGCTCACTACCTCAACCCTAAACCTAGCAAGATTACAATAAGGGTTGTTAAACCCTACTAGTTGCTTACTGCTAGACTCACTGCCACAACAAACACCTTTCTATATTGTGAATAACAATTCCTCTACTCTGCTCTTCCTCTACTCTACTCTTCCTCTACTCTGCTCTTCCTCTTCTTTCCTCTACCTCTTCTCTACTCTACCTTTCAACCTTTCTTAATATCTTTTCATTTCTTCTCAAGGACATCTTTACCATGACTCAACTACAAGTATTTATACACTACATCAACCTTGGAATGATCATCAAGGTTGGCATCACAATCATCAACCACTGGAACAATCTCCAAGGTCAGTATTACAAACATTTACAAAATAGGTCCTGACCTATTGCAATATCATTAAAAGGGACTGAAATGTAGATCACCCCATTCCTTAGTCGGCACCCAAACATGATCTTCCACACCACAACATGCTTCCACAATCTTCCAGAGATCTTTGCAATCACTGGGATCAACTAGGTCAGCCAAGACTAGTTACATGCTACATTATCTGGGAAATATCTTCACACACCATCTCAATTTCTTAACACGGACCAAAGTCTAGATAGGAACATGATTAGGAGACATTCACAAGAACTCTATAATCATCAAGGGCAACCGCACAAACCTTAACCACTTTATCCATAGGAATCTTCTCACCGGAGCACATGAACTTTACTATCTTCAACTGTCATAAAAGAAAGATAGCTTGCAGAGCACCAAACAATGATCCATTACATTGTAGGCACTTATCATCATCCCAAACTTCCCTTTTGAGCTACAGAGTAAAATACTTTATTGCGGAGGAATGAGGAGCCAACTACTATCTTCCTATCTCAACTAAACTTATAGAAAAAGCAGGTTTCACTCTGGCAAACACAACTCACTCAGATCTTCATGCGGATGGCTTAGACCCAAAATGTAGCATCCTTAGACATACCTCTAACTTACTTCGAATCTGTAGACCATGATCTTCAAGCAGAAATAAATGCAGAGTAGTTTACCAAATTGTTCTTCAGTATACAACTCATTGTCTATACTACTCTTCTTTGTAACTCACTTGTTTCTTTCAGAGAGGCTAATTTTCTCAATATCCTCAACATACAAGTCTTATAAACAAGTAATAGAATAAGATACTATTGACACCAATGACAACAAGAATATGTTGACATCAATGACAACACTGATTAGGCACATACTCGCAACAATCTCCCCCTTTGTCATTGATGGCAACATATGATGTGAAAAACTGCAACAACCATCAAGACAAGATTCTCCCCCTTTCTCTTTACACACCTACACTTCTTTCTTTCTCCAAAATTCTCCCGCTTTCTTTTAGACATCTGTACTCTAAGTTTTTCACATGACTTCTCTCCCCCTTTGACATTAATGGAAAAGGGCACATACTTGCACTCTTATGCTCTGATCTAATCTCTCTACTAAACTTTCTGACTACTCCCCCTTAGAAGTAGCCCTAAAAGCATCAATATAGACCTCTAAACACCTTTGGACTGATGCACTATTATGCATCTTAGTTTAGAGTAGGAGGGGTGATGACCCCTAACTTTTCTCTGAGATACTCAAAAGTATCCTTGGCAAAGGCTTGGTAAAAATGTCTGCAATCTAATCCTTGGTAGAAACATACTCCAACTTGACTTCATTCTCTGTCACTTTTTCTCTCAGGAAATGATACCTAAAGGACATGTTCTTGGTCCTTGAATGCATCACTGGGTTCTTTGATATGTTTATGGCACTTTTGTTATCACAAAAGATTGCAATAGGTTATTCATACACAACTCTGATGTCCATCAAAGTCTGCTTCATCCATAACACTTGAGTGCAACTGTATGCTACTACAATGTATTCTGCCTCTGCAGTAGACAGGGATATTGAGTCTTGTTTCTTGATTAGCCAAGATACTAATCTTTTTCCCAAGCAGAATGCACCTCCACTTGTACTTTTTGTCATCCACATCTCTGGCCCAATCTGCATCAATATATGCACTGAGAGTAACGCCACAGTCTTTAGGGTACCACAATCTATAATCTATCGTGCCTTTTAAATATCTTAGAATTCTTTTGACTACCATCACATGTGATTCCTTAGGTTTTGCTTGAAATCTTGCCAAAAGACACACTACATGCATTATGTCAGGTCTGGTTTGAGTCAGATAAAGTAATCCTCCAATCATAGATCTATACTTTTTCTGGTCTACCATGGGTGATTCATTATCTTTACCACACTTACAACTAGTTATCCTAGGTGTGCATACTAGTTTAGAGTCTTCCATCCCAAATTTTTTTAATAACTCTTTCACATACTTAGACTGAGAAATGAAGATACCCTTATCTGATTAACTTATTTCCAGACCTAAAAAGAAGTTCATCTCTCCAAACATAGATATTTCAAATTCACTTTGCATTTCTCCAGCAAGCACCGAGCACATACCTTCATTTCCTCTAAAAATATTATCATCAACAAAAAATGCAACAATCAGGGTTTGTTCATCATTGATCTTGAAGTAGAGATTACTATCTGTAGTACCTTTATTGAACCCTATCTATATTAGGTACCTATCCAACTATGCATACCATGCCTTGGGAGCTTGTTTTAATCCATACAATGCTTTCTTCAATCTGCATACCATGTCCCCTTGTTTTGATGACTAAAATCCTTCTGGTTGTTCAACATAAACTTCCTCTTCCAACTCTCCATTTAAGAAGGCAGACTTCACATCCATTTGATAAACTTTGAAATCTATGTATGCTGCAAAAGATAGAAACATCCTTATTGCTTCAATCCTTGCTACTGGAACAAAAGTTTCTTCCAAGTCTATTCCTTCAACCTGAGCATATCCTTTGCATAATAACCATGCTTTGTTTCTTACCACTTCACCATTCCCATTCATTTTGTTTCTGAAGACCCACTTTGTACCAATTACATTCTTGTCTGCTGGTCTGGGAACGAGATACCAAGTCTGATTCTTCTCTATCTACATCAATTCATCTTCCATAGCCTTTATCTAATTCTCATCTTTGCAAGCCTCATCCATAGTTTTAGGTTTAATCATAGAAATTAGACAGAAATGTACTTGTGCTTCTATAGCTTTTCTTCTTCTTAAGACCTCTTTTCTCTTATCTCCTATGATTTGATTTTTAGAATGACCGATTCTTACATGTCTTGGAGTTTTGGTAGCACTTACAGGAGATTGTTCTTCTTCAGCTATGTTGTCTTCATGTTGCACCACTTCTAAGACATCTGGATCATTTGACTCATATCCACTTGATTCTGAAGACCTTTACTTACATTCATCAAGTTTAACATTTGCACTTTCAATTATAATATTTAGCCTCTTATTATAGTACTGGTAGCCCTTACTCTTGGTGGAGTAACCAAGTAAGATCCCCTCATCACATCTAGCATCAAACTTGCCTAAATCTTCTTATCTTTTGATATAACATCTACTACCAAAAACTTTGAAATATTTCATAGTAGGAACTCTACCATGCCACAATTCATATAGAGTTTTTGAACTGTTACCTTTTACTTGAACTCTGTTTAGGATATATATTACGGTGTGAATTTCCTCTCTCCAATATGCTTTCAGAAGATGAGCTTCCTTCATCATGGTTCTAGCAACTTCTTGCGCTATTTTATTTTTCCTTTCAACAACTCCATTTTGTTGTGAAGTTCTGGGCGCAGATAGCTATCTCTTTATTCTATGTTCTTCACAAAATAAATTGAATTCATTTGATGTGAACTCTCCTCCTCTATCATACCTCAAGCATTTGATTTTCAAATCCATCTCATTTTCAACCATTACTTTAAATGCCTTGAATTTATCTAGAGCTTCAACTTTCTCTTTCAAAAAGGTGACCCATTTCATTCAAGAATAATCATCAATGAGTAGCATGAAATACCCATCTCCTTGTAAACTTCTTACTCTGGTAGGTCCACACAAATCTATATGCACTAGGTCAAGTAGTCCTCCAACTGATTGGTCCTTTCTTTTGAAATTTGTTCTTGTTTGTGTCCTAAATTGACACTTCTTGCAAACTGGAATAGCAAGCTTCACAAGCTTAGGCAAATCTCTAATAATCTGTGCAGTACTTATCTTTATAATATTATCAAAATTTATGTGACACAACCTTCTATGCTATAACTAACTCTCATCAATCTGATTCAACAAACAATAGTTCTTAGTTCCTTTCAAGAGATAGATATTACCTCTAGTCTTCTTACTAGTTGTAATGACTATTCCAGAGCTTTCCCTGATCTTGCATCCATTTTCCTTGAAACTTAAGTCATAGCCCTTGTCACACATTTGACCCACACTTAGAAGATTTGCTTTAATCCTTTCACATACAATACATCTTCAGTATTATGTTTGCCATCAAAAGAAATAGATCCTTTTCCACAAATCCTAGCAGCTGCATCATCTCCAAACCTAACCAGTCCACCGTCATATCTTTCCAAACTTACAAACTTACTTTTGTCACTAGTCATGTGGTGAGAGCAACCACTATTAATAACCCATTCATCCTTGTCTTTAATGACCTCAGCAACCAAAGCACTTTCCACTAGTTTTTCTTCCTTCACACAACTAGGAGAATTAGTAGACAGAAGATCTTCCTTAATAGAAATGAACAAGCATTCATTTATAGAGGAACTAGCATTATCTGGTTCACCATTATCTAATACTCCTTCATCATCATCAAGTTCTTCAACATAATAATACTTCTTTTGGGTCCTAGGCCTGTTCTCATATCTTCTTCTATTTCTTTCAATTCTTTCAAGACATCTGGAAGCAAAATGACCTACTTTACCATATGAAAACATTTGAAATGAGGTTTGCCTATATACTTACTGGATCCTCTTTGTAGTCTATCCACAAAGTTGGCTTTAGCTTCATCTAACTCATCATCGGATTCTACCTTATACTTTTCTAATCTGGAAGTACTTCTAGGAGTACTAGCTTTGAAGGCTATCTCAACTTTCAGCAGAGCATCATCTAACTCCCTCATTTCAAAAGCAGTAAGCTTAATAAGCAATTGATCCCTATTAATAGTTTTTACTTGCATGATATCTTCAATCGCGACTACCTTGTGACAGTAGGACTTGGTTATAGATATGAGAATTTTCATAACAATTACTTTTTCTTCAAGGGTTCCACCTATGGCTTTTATCCCTGTAACAAGTTCATCAACTCTTTGCATAAAATCTAATATGTTTTCATCATTATTCATCTTCAAGCTTTCCTATTTCACTTTTAGACTTTGTAACTTGGCTTCCTTCACAGAATCATCTCCTTCATATAGATTTTTCAACTTTTCCCACACCTTATTTGCAGTTTCAAGATCCACCACTTTCGTCAATATTGAGTCAGTTAATGAGCTTAGCAGAGTATCCTTTGCCTTGATATCTATCTCATATTCTTTGATTTCATGTTTAGTCATCAGACCATTTGGAGGTATGGTGTATTCTATTTATGCAGCTTTTCAAACTTTGTAACCAAGAGAAAGAAGATGGATTTTCATCTGAGCCTTCTAGAGAACATAATTAGCTCCATCAAAATGCAATGCTTCCTTTTTGTAAGACATTTTAGATCTTCCTCAAGCTGTTAAACTTTCTTCAGAGGAACTTGGCATTGATACCAATTGTTGATTTGCATCAGACAACTGAGAGGGGGGGTGAATTAGTTATCACAAAAACTTAAACACTTTCTACAATTAAACATTCATCACTTATCCACAATTATTATGATTTAACAATGAGTGCACGAAATCAGAATCTTAACCAAAGATACAATATCAAACACAAGAGACACCAAATTTATGTGGAAAACCCCAAGGTGGGGAAAAACCACGGAGAGGATTAGCTCTCAACATATATTGCAATCTTGAAATAATGATGTTCAGGCTTGGTCACTCCACAAGCCTAAACATACTAGCTTACTGCCATGAAGAATAACTAGGTCTAGCAGGCTCACTGCCTCAACGCTAAACCTAGGAAGATTACAATAAGGGTTGTTAAACCCTATCGATGGCTTACTTCTAGACTCACTGCCATGATCAAGACCTTTCTGTATTGTGAATAACAATTCCTCTGCTCTACTCTTCCTCTACTCTGCTCTTCCTCTGCTCTACTCTTCCTCTACTCTACATTTCCTCTGCTCTACTCTTCCTCTTCTTTCTTCTGCCTCTTCTCTATTTTGCCTTTGGACCTTTCTTAATATATTTTCATTTCTTCTCAAGGACACATTTACCATGACTCAACTACAATTATTTATACACTACATCAACCTTGGAATAATCATCAAGGTTGGCATCACAATCATCAACCATTGGAAGAATCTCCAAGGTCGGTATTACAAACATTTACAAAATAGGTCCTGACCTATTGCAATATCATGCAAAGGGAATGAAATACAGATCATACCATACCTTATCTAGGACTCAAACATAAACTTCCATGCCATAACATGCTTCCACAATCTTCCAGAGATCTCCGCAATCACTGGGATCAACTAGGTCGGCCAAGACTGGTTACATGCTATATTATCTGGGAATAATCTTCACACACCATCTCAATTTCTTAACGTGGACCAAAGTGCATATAGGAACATGATTATGAGACATCTACAAGTACTCTATAATCATCAGAGGCAACCACATGAACCTTAACCACTTTATCCATAGGAATCTTCTCACTGGAACACATGAACTTCACTACCTTCAACTGTCATGCAAGAAAGATAGCTTGCGGACTACCAAACCACAAACCATTGCAACTGTTGGCACTTATCATTATCCCAAACTTACCTCTAGAGCCACAGAGAAAAATAAATTATCATGGATGAATGCTGCGCCAAATACTATCTTCCTGTCTCAACTGAACTTACAAAAAAAATAGGTTTCACTTTGGAGAACACAACTCACTCAGATCTTCATGCAAATGGATCATACCTAAAATGTAGCATCCTCAGACATACCTCTAACTTACTTCTAATCTATAGACCATGGTCTTCAAGCATAAATAAATGTGGAGCAGTTTACCAAACTATTCTTTAGCATACAACTCACTGTCTGTACTGCACTTCTCTGTAACTCACTTGTTTCTTCTGGAAAGGCTAATTTTCTCAATATCCTCAACATACAAGTCTTCTAAACAAGTAACTTAATAAGATATAGCTGACACCAATGACAACAAGAATATGTTGACATCAATGACAATACCGATTAGTCACATACTTGCAACATACAATTGGTTCTAAAAATCAATATGTTGATCATCCATAGCTTGGAACTAGAGAAAATGCTTTTGTTGGACCAAGTGAGAAACTAGGGTTACCCCATGATGGTCTCTGAGTTTGATTATGAGGATGGTGTCAATGGTTTTGGGTTCAACCCAAAAATAGAGACCTTAGCAATGTGGGCCACACAAATGAACACTAACTAACCAATATTGCTTCATGTGACTTAGGAGCTAAGAGGAACAACCATGGTCAAAACATTGAAAGATACCTCAGCCTTGGAAGCAGCCAATATCACCATGCACTCTGCAATGTTCACCAAAGCTGCTATGAAAAACATGGAGCAAAAGTTGCTTGACTATGAAAAACTTTAGATTGAGATGAATGAATAAGTCAATAGACTCTATTCGGAAAATGTGAAGTTGAAGCAACAAATGAAAGGCATTAGTTCTTCTTAGAGACAAGCAATTGTACCATATGAAGCCCCTGTGCCACAAGAAACCAGTGATAATATAGTCCTAGTTGACCAGTTGAATGCTTTGAAGTTGAAGTTAGAGAAAGAAATTAAAGATTTGAAGAAGTAAAATGAGAAGACAAAAGATGAGGCAAGATTGAAAATTCTTGAGGTGTTTGAGAAGATCTTGGAGCATAGAGTGAAATTGGTTGTTAACAAGTTGGGAGATGTGCATGAATGCTATTCTTCCTTGTCTCAAGCCATTGAACAATTGAAAGTCAATCTTTCTATTTTGGATCCAGTGTACAAGAGATGGCAGCAAGCACACTATACATTGATGACTCTGTGCAATGTTTTACAAAGGAATCCAAGTGCTCCTGCTACTCTGAAATCAACAGAGAAAATGTCGAAGATGATTATTAATGAATTTTAGTATGTGAATGGTGAAAGTTAGAAAATGCAAGTAAAGATTGATTCTTTTGCTACTTTCAAACACTAGTTCATTTCTTCAATTTTGGCAGAGGATAAACATATCAAAGGTTTTGATGCATGGAAAAATGAATTTGGTCAAATAGTTTCCCAAGTCATTGATTTCCTGAAAAAAGATGAAGACATCAACATTCTCATTTTCAATGTGATAGATGGATAGAGTGATTTCTCTAGATGCTAGATATGCAAAGTTCGTCATTGATGTCAATGTGTTGCTAGATAAAAGATGGAAAGATCACCAGACCAATCTACTCTAGATCCAAGAATATAAATGATCTAGTGATTACATGATGTACCAATGGGAGCAACAATATTTGTCAACTAAAGAATGAGTAGGCCAAATATGCAGTGGAGCAATGAACATCAAGATGACATCAACATGGCACCAATAAATCTTGGACATCCTCATGTTTTGTCTCTTTCTTGTTTTATGCTTTTCAACATGTATTCAAAATATATTTGGTGGTCTTTTTAAGACTTGTCAAAAAGTATATATTGTAATAGGTCATATTAAGGGGTGGGTATATGAAAAGTCATTTTTCGAATGTGAAAGGTCTGAATCTTGTAGCTTCCATCACCCCTATAAGAAGGAGCTCTCTGGGAAATTGATTTTGGAAAGAGACATTGTAAGGCCTGTTCTTCAAAGCAATATCAATAAAAGAAAACTGTATTTCTTTGGTGCCATATATATCTAGTTCTCAATTGCCTGTTAAAAATTCTTGTTATATTTTATCTGGTTGTCTCCATTTTTTTTTCTCCTTGTTATTTAAATTAGCATATCAAGTAAATGTCTAATTTTTAAAAGCATATTTCATGTTTTGAGTGATTTATTTGATAGGGTTTCCTCAAGTATGAATTAAATTTCATTAATAGATCACTATAATTTGGAACTTAAATTAATAGATAGATCCTAAAGTGTAGAGAATTCCATTAAATTCCATGAACCAGGGCCTAAATTGTAGTGAATTCTAACCATTTGGGTTAATTATGTCAGTTGGCCAAATTGGTTGCATAACCTAATCATAAAGCTTGGCATCCTTTCAGGGTTTTGCATACTATAAATTTGAGAACCAACAAATTGGTGACTCTATTGGGTAGTTACAAAGAATTCAAGTTCCTAGAGCTCTGGAAGACCAAGAGACAAATTCAATATTTTCCTCCTTTTTGAAAAGGAGGTGGCAACTCTAGATAAAAATCTCCAAAGATTTTAATTGCAAAAGTAAAGGAATATAAAATCACAGCTCTCCAACATGGATGATAGAGGTCCCAAAAAAATCTAAATAACAAGAACCAAAGGTTTTTTGAAAAGAATAGAGAAGGTTCAAAGCCTATGCCTACTATGAGTGCTTCCAATGGTGATAGGACAAATACTATGAATGAACCTGTTGTTTCACAAATCCATGAGAATTTGTAAGATAATCAAATGAATGTCTCAGAACAATCATACATTATATATAATAGCCCCATGGTTGAAACACAAGTGGGGAAAACTGAATGATTTCAACCTAGCGATTTTTTTGTTGATTGTCAGGAACACTGAGAGGGGGGGTGAATTAGAGTTCTATAAATGTTTTCTTGTACTTTTACTTTTAACCATTTCCAAAGAATAATCCAATAGAAGCAAAATATACAACTAAACAACATCCACAAAAGCATGACACATAACACCAAGATTTTATGTGGAAAACTAAAAGAGGGAAAACCATAGAGGATTAGCTCTCATATATATATATTGCAATCTTTTCAAAAAATGATGTTCAGGCTTGGCCATTCCACAGGCCTAAAACATGATGGCTTACTGCCATGAAGTACAACTAGATTTAGCAGGCTCATTGCCTCAACCCTAAACCTAGAAAAATTACAATGAGGGTTGTTAAACCCTACTGGAGGCTCACTGCTGGTTTACTACCTTGATGACAAAAACTTGCTTCCAATCAGATCACACATGATAACTGAATACTGCTTAAGCATCTACCACTATGCCAAGGTGCAGTCATTTAGCAATTGAATTTTGAATCCCTAGTCTTCATCGCTGCTTTTCTTCTAACTCTGCTCTTCTATTCACATGCTCACATCACACACACACACACACCTCTATACATGCACACTTCACAACCAAAGATCATCTCTCATATATATCTACATCATGATTTAATCCATAATCAGGTCAGCATCCAAGAAGTGAAATATGTACATAGAAAGATGTACCTTGTTGTTCAATCCAATGCACTATGTATCGCGCGGACCCAAATCTTCTCCCAAACGTGTTCATATAAGTCAGCTCTAATCATTCAATTACTTACATAGATCTTTCACACACTATCCTTTCTCCGCATCATGATTTATCTCACCAGTCAGGCTGTTCCTCAAGAGCATGCTTAACAACTTCATCTGCTGACTTACAACTTTTACTGAGGATCTCAAAACACCTTCCAAATCATATCAAGGACTCTTTACACATTCCCAATCTTACACTTAGAACTGCAAGGTATTATATCATCTTGAAGAGAAATGTGGACCATCACAACTTAGACTCTGTCTCTGTCAAACTCTATCAAACACTATGTCGATACTAAGCATCTTGTAGCTAATCTTCTTGTGGACTTCATATCTCCTAAATCTGGAATAAGACACTTCATAAAAGTGTTTACAACACCCTACAACTACATAACAAAATACTTATTTGCGGAGGAATGCGGACCTCTGCACTAGACCTATTGTGTGGTTACACAACATGCCCCATTTTGCCTTAGTAAAATAGGGACCCAAATTTTTGCTTTTGCTTGTTTTCTTTCTTGTTTTGGGCTATGTAGTAAAAGTCAGTTAAGTATATCAACCTTGCGCATGCATGTGCTTCACAAAGGAGAAGGTCAATTGTTGAAGTTAGAGTTTGCTATCATAAATCTCATAATCTGAAAGAGTGCAAAAATTCTAAGTAGGTTTGTGTTTTGGATCACTCTGATATCCCTTAAGGATAAATAGTTATGCTAGGTCAAATTTTGGTCAAACCCTTATATTTCCATTGGGTCATATCTCCAAATATCAATCATATTCATTAGTTGACCTAGACATATGAAGGTCACCTGATATCCACATGTTGTTTGATACGTGGAAAGTTAAAGTTAAGTGCGAAACGATATATACCCATCAAACCTTCATGCATATTTCGGGGGGGTCACATTTCTAAATATCTGTCATGTTATGAAATATCACCCTTCACAAAATATGACCATGACATCATCTTCTTCTGACTTATAAAGAGCTCGATATGATGATGATGTCATCAGTATGTCTAATACCCATAGGGGTCATATTTATTAACATCTGTCATATTTCTTGATATTACAATGATGTCATCCTAACCCAATACTAAAGAAGACATGATATGATGATGTTGTCATCATGATCTAGACCTAAGAGGGTCACATTTTGAAATTTATCCCTGATCTTAGCAAATATGATGATGACATCAGTTTCTAGAACAATTTCAAATGCTTATAAAATGTCGACGTCATCCTCACATTCTCAAATAAAGTGATATTTCATAGTGTTAAAAAACCTGGATATTTCCCAATATCTCTCATATTGCCTTTGATGACCTGAGATGCCAAGTTTCTCAGCGACCAATCCAATGATGCCACATGGCACTTCCCTAGATCCTATTAATACAGTGTATTATCATGATTATTAGTGAATGTGTAATGACCCAACCTTGGTCATTAGTCAACGGTTAACCATACTCATGATGATATCACCCCCATATCCCAGATATCGGTCATATTTTCAAATATCCCTGATCTTCGTGGAGATCATCCTCTGCATTAAATACAAACCCAATAGTAGGTGGATCCTTTGAAATTTCAAATGCCTTCTTGCCACTTGTCAACATCCATAGACATCATTTTTTGATCGAAGGAATTATACAAAAGGCACTAAGTGTGCTCTAATTTTCCATATCAGTTGGTTAAAAGTAAATTCTGGGGTTCATTTTACATTTACCATATGTTTAAACAAGAATTACAGAGCTCAGGGAGATCAAAGCATCACTGCGACCTGTAAACAGAACAGACCCGCACTCAAACAAAATGGAGGATGGTGAATACAACACACCCACACTAACACCGTTATCACTCATACAATAAAGGAAAAGCAATTATTAGGTATGTAACTATGATACCCTCCTTTTTTCATTTATGGTGAATCATGAGGTAAAAATAGTTTTTACTGAATCAATTAAAATGGTGATTGCATAGGATAAACTAGAATAATTGAATTATTACCATGGAATGCATGTGGTCCCTACACCCTTTTGCATATGACATGTTAGGGTAGGACATGCATGTTTAAATCACAAGATCTAGTGACAATAAGAAAGAATAGATCCGACATAGAGTTTTTGAAACCCATGTTTGTGCAACTAGAAGGGGTAGCATTCAGGTATGGGATAATCAATGATACGCATCAAGGGAATACCGATCTCAATGCGTGGACTAGAAGACTAGATTAGGGAAGTGGAAACCCTCTACTTTAGAGCATATACACCTCAGGGATGTGGAATGTTGGTGGATTTCCCTATGCCATGGAGGCTACTGAGCTAGTGATAGAGTGTGCACAAAACTACAATCTAGAAACTAGAAAAGTGGAAAAGCATGGCAAGATTTATGCAAATTTCTTAGTTGCAGGCATCACCTACGCCTTTAATCTACCAACAAGACCTAATGTGGTTCATCTAAGCCCTAGCACATTGGAAAAGGAATATCGTAACAACCAAAAAGAAGCTAGGAGGGTTATGTATCAATGGAGATCTAAGAGTAGCACATACAAGGCTTATGCTAAATTACTAGTATACCTCTTTAAGTTTGATTTTTCTCCAGAGTACTAGTACATGATGGTCATGCTAAATAGAATGACAGGAAGACCAAATGCTGGAGCATTTTAAAACCGGATGTATGGTATTATCTGAATGGTAGAGTATTCATATGATAAATCTCTCTAGGCTAAAATCATAAGTGATAGCCTTGATGAGGGCATGAGGAAACTCGGAGGGAAGACAAACATGTTTCATATGACTTCTTATGTGTTGTATGTTTGTGCCTTTAGAGGGACCTTCAATGGATTACAAATAGTAGGCAGGGTTGGAAATAACGCTAGGGGTGTGAACATCTAAGAGCATTACCCATAGTTGAAGAGGAGGGAATCTCTCCAAAATTAGAAGATAGTGAATGACTCATTTTCCATGCATCTTGTCAGGATCATGGAAGAAGATAGAACAAAGAGGTTAAGTGTAGAAGTACAAGCTATTATATACAAATATGGGGCCTAGTTTATCCAATTCCCTACATTTTCATATATGAGAATAGAAGGCTTTGAGGGGCAACCTTTCATGCTCCCTAGATACCCAAATGACAATCTCATTCTGATGGAATTTGCTAGACAAATATTGCCTTCAGTAGAGGCTCACATTAAGAGGGGAAAGATTTCATTTGTATTGTTTCTAGTCCTGATTGGCTAGTGTATGTGTCCAGATAGACAAAGTGTTAAGGATGTGATCAGAGGATTGAATTTGATACACTTACAGCCATTTTCATTGGCAAGGTCATATGACCCATATGGCAGGATGCAGACATTACTTGGGAAGCTTATACATCAAAGGCACCTTGAGGATTATTGGGTTGATTGTGATGATGAGACATCAATAAGGAGGAGAAATTACTAAAGGCTTACCCTCAACCAGATACGTACCTTTGACTGCATATCAGTGCCCACTCAGCTATACAAGGATGATGGGAAAATCATGTCCAATGAATATGAGGAAAAGAAAGTGTACACTGAAATAATATTATCCCTTGACTTGAGTCAACTAGAGGTGACTTTGTTGGACCAAATAATGCTAAAGGTCATTTAGCTGACCCAAAGTTGGGTAGATACTGAGGTCAACAAATTGAAGAAGAAAGGTGTAGCCCTTACCATGGACAATAAAAAGAAGAGACAAGAATTGTCTGAGGAAGAATATGATGATTTTCTCATAGAGAAGAGGCAGTCCATTGGAGAAAGACAGCCAGCTGAAGAAGAAAAGAAGTAGGGTAAAAATAAGAAAGTGTAATGTCAAAAAATGTCCCCTTGGGGGATTTTCCCTCATAAGGTTTAGTTCCCGGGTCTTTAGCATGCATTTAGGACATCTTAGTTCATATTTTGGCATCCCAATGGAATGAGACTTGGGTTTCATGACAAATGGGACCTAGGAGGACCCTTTGAGCTATATCCTGCCCAAAATAGGGGGGAGGACTTGTTGGCATCCACCGGGAGTGTTAGTAATTATTTTGTATACACCTCCATATTTATGTTCTTGATGCTCTAACATAGTGGTTTTGTAGGTTTATGTTGTCTAATGTACTTGTTTTATAGGTTCTCGACCTTGAGGAATGATTCACTTAAAGAGCTCTATACATCCTCTACAATATCCTTTTGGAGTATCAAGTTTTATGATGATATTTAATTTCAACATTTCATTTTTGTTCTTTAGCACAACTTATCACCTAGTGTCATTAGCTTGCTCAAGTGGGGGCAAAATGTAATGTCGAAAATTACATACCCTTGCAATTTTATCTTATGTTTTGCACTTATTTTAGTGTCCATCCCCTTAGCATATTTTAGGGATCATTTTAGCCTATTCTTGGCCTTTTCCTTCACCAAATTGCCAAATGTCTTCATCACATTCTAATTCTTCTCATTGAACTTAGACCTCATGCTAAATTTTGAGTAATTTTCCTAAGACACTAGCATGATGTGCTAGAGTCCTATGAATTTCCCAAAAATGAAATGTTGCTTCCCATCAAGCTACTTGTTGTCACCTGTTGTAATGCCTAACTATCCTAAAAATGCCTTCAACATCCAAATCTAACCCTTTAGCTTCCTCATAAGCTTCATGCAAAAGCAACCTTTAGAATCTAACTCATGCAATCTCTTTCTCTCCTTGTCTTGTCTATGTTGGGTTGAACATACCTCCATTGTTGAAGTTTGTTGAAGTTGCATGCTACTCTATTTTCATTGACAAATCCATGTGCTCACTTCTCTCTTCTACATCATGTTAGTAATATTGTTTCAATAAGTTATTATTCTTGTTTGAATAATATTGTACATTTTCTTTATCATATTTGCTTCTATATTTTCCTTTGGAAAATCTCTTAATGACCATCACCACCCTTTATCCAATCACATAGACACATTAGGGCTTCTTCCCTATAAACCAAGGATTAATACTTATAGATTTACTTTATTATTGTTATTCTTAGTTCCTAGATGCACTTAGGCTAAGTGAAAACATTATTTTCAATCTCTTTATCATTGGCTATTGTGGAGGTTGAAAGACCAAAATAGCGGCTTGACCACTCTTGGCAAGCTCCCAAGCCCCAAACATTTTTCTTGTTCTTGGGTTAGTGCAAGAGGTTGCGTCTACTTTTTGGCTAAACAGTGGAAGTGGTTTCCCTAAAAATTAAAGTTTCTCACAGTTGGAGTCAAAATTTGAAGCACTTACACATAGAATCTTAAGAAAGTCTAGTAATATGAAATGTAGTATTTTGAATCTAGTTTTCAAATATGTAATTTATTCTAATACCCAGATGATAAAAATTAGTTTTGTATAGGCTTGTACAAAAACCAATTTTTAAAAGTCATCTTTTTTTTACCATACCATGCATGTGTACGACCAACATAATTTGACCTAAATAAAAGTATTTTTCTAAATCCTTTTGAGGAAAGATGTGTATTATAATGAAGTTTGATGAGGATATTTTTTTATAATTTTTTTCCAAATATTTATTTTTTATTAAATTTTTATTGGCCCTAATTGTTGTTTTTGAAAACCCCTCGTGTAAGACCAACATAATTTGAGCTAAAGTAATCATAAAATAAATTATTTTTTCATTGTGTAAATAATGATGTGTAGATTGATGACACAATTTTTTTTGGGCTAGTTGGTTAGCCCAGCTTCCTTTTGGTTGCTCTTTGCTAGTTAGGTTTCTAGATGTATAAGAGAGGCTCGGGGTATGGGTCAGTTAAGTTAGTGTTGAAGGCCTCTCATGATGATAACCTTCTGGGTAGTCCCCACCTTGCTTGACCTTGAATTACTTGGTGATCTATCTTTTGGCATCTAATGCTCTTGTGTCTTCTTAGGCTTGTAAAGTGTTGGAGTAGGTGTTGTGCAAGGTTCTTGACCCCTCCTGGTTAGAGGAGGGTATCCTTGAGATTATTGCCATGCTTTTACTTATTACGTTCTTTTGGTTCCTCACTTTTATGTCGTAATCAATTTGAGTCCAATGCCATTTAGGATTGGCTTGTAGGTGGGTTACTCTACGATACTTTTGTGTTAACTTCTAGGAGGAAGTTTAGCTCTAGGGGAGGAGGATGTGAGGCCTACCCTCGTGCTAGTGGATTGGTTGCACTGGTAGCCCATGTTGTTTGCTTCGCCCTTGTGAGGCCTACTTTCCTCACTCCCTTGTTTTTTTTTTCTTTCATCGCATTTCAGTTTGATGACATTTAGATAGTTGGGACTATTGATCCTAATATGCAGACTTTCTGGACTCTATCCCTATATTTTGATTGATTAGATTAGTATGTTATGGTGTGACTATATCTTGATTTTGATTTCCACTTATGCTTATATGACTTATGCTATGCTTTTTGATGCCATTAGAGATATTGTTGTGAGATTTAGTAAATGGAATTATTATGCGAGTTTGAGCTTGAGTTCATATTTAGAATGCAGTAAAATGATATATATGATTAACAATGTTATGTGATTTATTAATGTTTTAAATGATTATGTGATATCATGAGTGTATGTATTTACTTGCTTCGGCTATGATATACATGTTGGATTAATCTATTTGTTCAAGTGCGCAGGTGATTTTCCATGCCACGAAAAATCAAAGATCATCCCACACATTTTGTGAATCCTGTGTTGATCCAATCTAGTTCCAAGAGGAACCAAGATCAACTGTGTTATGCTTGATGAATTTTTTGTAATGTTGTGTATGGTGTCTTTTGGGCTAGCTATACCTATTTTCAATGATTTTATATTGGTGTTGTAAAGGTGTAATGTTTAATTATTTTTATTTTTGAGTTTTTAATTTTGTGACCCATTTTCATGTGATTTTACTCACCCTAAGGTGCTCAAAATGAGTTAAAAGTGACCCTAGGTTTTACCCCTAGGGTCTAGGTACCATTTGAGCTTGTCTAACCCTAGGATAACTCCCATTTGGTCACTTAAACTTCACCCTGAAGTAAAGTGACGAAAATGAAAGTTTGGGAAGGAGTGGAAGGTTGGGTCAAACACTCAACCTTATCCACAACTCATTACAAGCATTGGGGTACCTTGTTCGAAGGCTTGGGGAGTCTTCAAGACCCCTAATTGTGGAGGACCCAACTCCAAGGCTCTCTCAGATTGATGAGAGTACCTTGGGGTTTTGTGGGCCTTCATGGGCTCTTGTTGTACTCACCCTTTTTAGGCTCCACCTTTCTCTCCCACATGTGTGAGAGAGCATAAGTGAAGGGGCCAAGACTTGGTGGAATTGGAGGGTGACATGTGTCACCCCCACATTCCATGAAGCTTGCAAGTGGATGTGAGGAGGAAGGAGAAGGTGACATGTGTTGCCTTCTTATTCATCAATGCTCATGAAGAGATCCTATTTTACTCCCTCTTGAAGAGAGGGAGAGGGTTGTTGATTTTTTTACATCTTTTATTTTTATGGAGGTTTTGGGGATTTGAGTTGGAGGGTTTTTGGGGGCACATTTCGAGGAAGGACTTGGAGGTGGAGTTGGAAGGCTCTACTTCAACTATCTTCCATTATTGGGCATTTCAAGGTAGGATTCAAGGCTTGAAACATTTCTTTATACATTTATTTTTATTGTGTGCTTGCATTGTGAGTGTTTTGCATTTTATGTTGTGGGGTTTGAGGGAGTTTTGTAAGAGCCTCTCCATTTGGAGAAGATGCTCAGCATGTGTGGGGTTGGAGAGGAGTGAACCTCCTTGAGGTCACCCTCTAGTTCTACTTGAGGTATTTTGGACATTTGAGTATATTGGAGGCGCATGGGATTATTTTGAAGGCAAGAGTGCCTTGAGAAGTTTGTGTTGAGATATTTATTTGGGCTTGAGGCCTTGTTGTTTTTCTTGAGATTCATGAGATTTGGGGATTTTTGTGGTGCGCACCTCTTGAGTAGAGAGCTATCCACTCTCCTACCACATTGAATCCATTTTCAATGGATTTCGTTGTTTGTCAAGCCATGGGATGGGCGTTCTATTTGCTATGAGTGTTTGTTCTTTGTTGTGGTGTGAATACCTCATGTGCGGGTGATCTCCTAGCTCAGGGGTGATCCCTTTTCGGATCTATGGTAGGGTGGAGAGCATTTTGGTGGCACTGGAAAGTTTTCCCTTAGTTTGTTATTGCATGTTTAATGTGGATTCAATGGAACTTGGAGGGAGAAATTTATTGTTTATATGTTTTATTTTTGTATGGTTATCTGAAGCCTTGGCCAAAGAGCCTTGTTGTGAAATTTTGTTATGAGAATGAGCTCTCTAGTTTTTATTGTAAACTGAAAATTTCTTTATGTAGCTATGTGTTTTTGCAACTATGATGTTGTTTTGTAGAAAAGTTGTAAAAAGAAAAAAAGAAATATTATTCCATCACTTGTACTATTGTTGCAATAATCTAGGTTACTATTTGTACTATATTGGGTTTCTCAAAGGAAAAATATGTGGTCACTGTTTTTTTTGCTATGTTTTTTTTTTAAAAAAGGATAGAATGCTTTTTAAAGTTGTTTTAGCTTTAAAAAAAAAGAAGAGAAAACATATGTAGTAGTAGTTGTCTTGTGTTTATTTAACAAAAAAATATATATGTATTTGAGAAGAAATGGTGGTTTTAGACATATCTTTTATTTTTTAAAAAAAAATTGTATAGTTGCTATTTACTTTCATTTATTTCAAAAAGAAAGGTTTTGCAGCAGAGAGTTAGCTGTAGATTTTTATAAAAGAAAAATTTATGTATATTTACATCCATGTATTTCTATGTATTTCTGAGTACAATTTTTTTTACAAATTTGTGTTTACCCCTAAGAGTGTATATGTGTGTGTGTGTGTGTGTGTGTGTGTGTGTGTGTAAATTATATACATTATTATTTTTAGGCATTTGATAAACTGTTGTATAAAAAAAAGACAGTAGTGAATATATACATTATATACATTATATATATATATATATATTATATAAAACTATATCGAATCATATGAAAGAAATCAGGAAAGATTTATATTAAAAAAAATGAATGAGATTCATTGAATGCCTTAGTAGAGGGAATAAACCCTTTTCTTATGGCTGTTTTTACACAAAAATATATATGGGAGGCAATGGTGGCCATGGCCGTTACCCCCATTTTGCTTTTTAAGGGAAGCATGGGGGGGGGGGGGGGGACGGGCCCCCTCCCACCTTTCCACCATTCGGGGAGGGTGGGGGGAGTCCGCCCCACCCCATCTACTTTTTTGAAAAACCTAGCGCTTGGCGCCCCCTCCATCGACATTTCGGCCATGCTTCATTTGGCGACCGCTAATAGCCTCTGCTCCCTGCAACTTGGCCACCATCGGCCATGGGACCTAAAATAAAATTTGAACTCAATTTATATATATATATATGGGTGTGTGTAGATATCTCTGTAAATCTTCTTTATACAAAGAGATTCCATCTCTGGTATTTGTTCTTCCTAGATTTACCCTTTTTATTATATTTATGCAAGACAAAAAAAAAAAGATAAACAAAATAGGGAGATAACCCCCAGGTGTAAACCTCTGTGAAATTCTTTCCTTCTCCATGGTTGCCCTTCCTTGACCTGCAAAACAAAAGAAATTTAGGAGAAGAAAATGAGAAGAGGAGAAGAGAAGAGAGGAAGAATTAGAAAAAGAAAATAGAATAGAAAGTCAATGAGATAGGTGTAGGGTTTCTAAAGAAAGGTATATTTTAATGAGGAGCATTTTTAGGGTTGAGGGAACAAAAAGGGAATAAATATAATAAAAAAAAAGATGCATGTGATTTCTTTATTTCTTTTTCCCTCATCCCACTTTTTCTTTTATAGGTTGGAGAAAATTTTGGAATAGGTTTTATGACTTTTATATTTATTTTAAAAATCTAGATTTCTACCATGTTATTGTTTCTTTTTAATACTTTTGATTGATTTATATTGGTGGGTTTATCTTTCCAACCTACACCCTTTTCTTAATTTTAATGGGTTAACTTTTAGGGGGTTTAGGTGTGATTTTTATTATATACTTGGAGAATATAATTAGTTTAATCCTTTTTGGATATAATTGGGTTAGTTCTTAGCTTCCGGGTGAAATTTAATTAATTGTTGACTTTAGAGGTGCTTTTGGATTAGTATTAATTTATCACCTTGGTCTAAATGGATTGTTGAGACAATCTAGGTTATGGGTTATTTTAATTTAATTTTAGATTATTAACTCTTTTAAAAACATTAGCTGGGAATTCTAATTTTTGCTTTATTCCTTTGTTTTTTTTATATTTAGTATGTTGTGGGATTAATTTATGATTTTTAGTTTTAAATTTATCTCTTAAAATCTATTTTTACCTTATTTGATTGCCTTTTTATTTATTTTTATGTTGTGAGATTAAATTTAATCTTGGTCTTTTAAATTTATTTATGTGGGATTTTTTGAAAGAGGGTCAGGTGTGGAAATTAATGTTAGGAAATTTAATTATTTTAATCCATTTAGATTCTTTTTGGCTAGTCTATAGTGTAAATGGGATACTTATTTTAATTAATTATTTAATTTAAACCCCATTTAATTTATTTGGTTAGTACTAATCTTAAGGATGGATTTTAATTATTTTGTTGTTCTTAGAGCTAGAATTATTTTATTTAAATTTTATCACCCTTGCCTAACTTAGTAATGTTGAAGTAAAATTTGGGTATGCGTTTATTTAAATTTAATTTATTTTTGTTTTCTTCCTTTAATGGTTTAACTAGGGAATTATTTTTATATTATTTTCCCACTTTTAATGATGAGGCGTTATGCTGCCAAATTTTTCCAGGTTTCTAGTAAAGTTAAATAAATGATTTATTTATGCGTTATTGCTTTACTTTTATTATTTTATGCATTTGATTATGTTTCCAATGTAATTAATTAATCTCCTTATGCTATAGTTTTAGGGTTTGGATTTCAACGCATGTCTAAATCCCTCCACCTCATTTGGGTTAAATCTAGGGTTAGTTCTTGGTCAGGAACTTGACCCTCTTAGTGACGCTTTCCGCGCCATACAACCCCCTTAGTAGACCTTCATCTCGCAGGGGTTGCGAAAGGTATTCGTATTACCCTTATGCTCGAATGACATGTTTGTGCCTTTGTGTGTATTCCATTGAGCACACTGATGCATGCGAGAGGGTTTCTAGGGGTGCATGGAAAAGTTTTTGGTATTTTGTGTCATGACCACATGACAAATGTGGACATGACACATGTGTTGTGAGTTGTAACCACATGGGAAATGATTGCATGACAGTTACAAATGGGATAGTCATTGCAAAAAAAGTAATTATGTAGTGTTCCATGATGACTTCATAATCAGGATAATGAATTCACTTGGTAGCCTTTCTCCTAGATTGACCAAAGAGATCAGATAAATATTGAGGCCTCTAGCTACTAAGGCAAAACAAGGTCATCCACATAATTTTTTTGATATATTTTTTTGTCCCTAATCATACTATAATAAGAGTCTACTGCATTTGGTGAGATGTTAGTTGGTTCTAATACATTGGAGGAACTACAAGCCTACTTGAAGGCAAAATATTCTTTGAAATCAGGTATAGAAAGGGTCTGTGACCTAGAAGGACATATGAACTTTGTCAGACAAGTCATTATCACTAGGGTTGGGATATCCCATCAAATAAATTTTGATAAGGATGTGATCAGAAATTGTGTCACTTTTGAAGATGTGTACAATAGAAAAAGGAAATGGGAAATTGTGAAGAGAATTGAGGATGATAAAAGGAAAGAGAATCTTTATTTTATTGGATTTTTTGTTGAGGAGAATGACCCTTGAAAAGAATAAACACGATCATTGATATTTTTTAGAGAATTTATGACAAGTCTAAGGAGCCTACAAAGGCTACCAAGCTCCCTATGAAAAGGTCAACAAGAGTTGTGATACAAGAACCCGCTCTTGATGCAATGTCAGTGCAAGATCTTGCAATTCCTGATTCGTCACCTTTAGAAAGGTAAAGAGTTGATGATGTTGCTCCACTAGTGCCATATGAAATATCTAAAGGAGTAGGTAATATTGAGGAAGTGGCTAGTATTTTGAGGCATATGGGAGAAGATAAGGAAGTTGATCAGCCCCTTGTTGGTCAATAAACAGAGGCACACAAACCAAAGGCAAGAATGGATGAAGAGGCAAAAGGTGAGCCTGAATTGCTAGAAGATGAAAAGGTTGTGGATACAATGAGATTCATGGAAGATGATGACTTCATCAACACCCCATAATTCAAGGATTTTTGGCTCAAAATGAAAATGAAAGAATTCAAAGAAAAGGTTGAGATAAATAAAATGGGTACAAATGAGTCACAACATGACCAAATTGTGACCCAAACTTTCAAAGATTTGAAAATTGATGAAATTATTAGACAATGTTTATATCCGCCAGACAACTGAGAGGGGAAGGGGGTGAATCAATTGTCACAAAAAAGTAAACACTTTCTACAATTAAACATTCATCATTTATCCAAAATTATTATGATTTAACAATGAGTGCATAAAATTAGAAACTTAAGCACATATACAATATCAAACACAAGAGACACCAAATTTATGTGGAAAACCCTAAGGTGGGGAAAAACCATAGAGAGGATTAGCTCTCAATATATATTGCAATCTTGAAATAATGATGTTCAGGCTTGGTCACTCCAAGGGCCTAAACATACTAGCTTACTGCCATGAAGAACAACTAGGTCTAGCAGGTTCACTTCCTGAACCCTAAACCTAGCAAGATTACAATAAGGGCTATTAAACCCTACTGGTGGCTTACTGCCAGACTCACTGGCACAATCAAGACCTTTATGTATTGTGAATAAAAATTTCTCTGCTTTGCTCTTCCGCTACTCTACTCTTCTTTTGCTCTTCTCTTCCTCTTCTTTCCTCTGCCTCTTCTCTGCTCTACCTTTCGACCTTTCTTAATATATTTTTATTTCTACTCAAGGACACCTTTACCATGACTCAAATACATGTATTTATACAATACATCAACCTTGGAATGATTATCAAGGTCAGAATCACAATCATCAACCATTGGAACAATCTCCAAGGTTGTGTTGTGATGTTCACAACATGCCCCTTTTTGCTCCCTAGCAAAATGGGGACCCTTGTTGTGGCTGGCTTCTTTTCTTGTGTGTGTGGGTCTTCTTGATGGTAAAGGGAAAAGGAAGTGAAAGTTACAAACCTTGTTGAAAATAAAGAAAAATTGCATTAAGTACCAGGGCTGAATATGGGTGAATTCCTTGTTAAAAATCAGCAAGGGTTGCTTTTTGAACTATCTTAAAATTCTCTATATTTTGCAAGTTATGTGTGTTTTTGGTAAATGCATTATGGTATTGTTTGTATGTTTGTATATACAAAGTCGTTTGTATATACAAGTCTCATATACAAGGTTACTTGTATATCGGGTCTTTGTATGGTCATATGAAGTCATCGGGTTTATATTTGGTTATACTTGTACGCATTTGGCTAACGGTTTATTTTTACATACAAAGCGGATCTCAAAAAAAATTTAAATCTGATTTAATCGATGCATTGGAGTTCATTGTATGTTTGGATACATGCATTTTGATATATACAAGCCGGAACCGAAGAGGATACAAACTGTGGTTTAAAAATGTTGAATTTTGAAAGTATATGCAAAAGGGTTTGTATGTTTCCGCGCATGTATATTGAAGTTTGGTACAAGTGTCATGTGCATCAGGAAAACATAGCTATCGGAATGAGAATTTTTGATTGCCCTGATGAAATGTGCTCTCACCGATAAAGCTTTGAGTCATCGGGTAGAGACATAGCTATCGGCATGAAAATTTTAGATGGACTTGACGAAGTGAGTTTCACCGATAGAAAGTATATCAGGTAGAGTTAAGTGATCGGAATGAGTTATTTAGAGAGCCCCAATGATGTAAGTTATGCTGATATACAAACGAAAGATGCAAAGCAAGGATATACAAAGAGCGGATGCGAAAAAGAATTAAATACAGAGGATCCTTTGTATGTTTAAAGTGTTCGTATGGTTGTGATATGTAATGTGAAAGATACAAGGGCCGGATGTCAAAAAGGGGTTAAATATGGAAAATTCTTTGTATATCTAATGCTTGTATGTTTATTGCAGTCGTTTGTTTCAAGTTTGGAGTTTGACTGGAAAGTAGGTTTTAAATTCCATTTTATTGACTTATGTATGTTGATTGCAGGTACGCAGGTATATTGGTTACAAAGCATGTTGGCAAGAGACACTATATGGATTCATGGTTGTTGTCATTGATGGCAACAAAGGTCATCCCACATATCCGCAAGTCATAATGTGTCTCTACCGGAAGTCAGAATAAAGAATGTTGTGGTCCGGTGAAGAAGAACAGAGCATGTGGCAAGGTCCGACAGATTGGTCCGGACGTCTCAGAGGAAATGTCTTGGTGCAGTGCGGATTTGGGGAAGTCAAGAGGACTACCTTTAGTGGTATATTCCAAGGATTTAGCCTCCGGTGATGGACAAGGAAAAAGATATGAATGGTTGAGTACCGGATTCCTGAGAGACAGTGAAAACAGAGGAAGAACTGACTGGCAGAGTATCAGACTGCTTTCCGGATGGGTTACTGTTGATGACAGAGGTTGTGAAGGCATGAATCATGTTTGGCCGACATGATTAATGATATCTACAAGTATATGCTTGATCCGCATTGCTTGGTGAGGAAGGATTCAGCCGACAGAATGAGAGTTTGTAAGAAACCAGACTGTTCCGGATGCCGACTAGAAAGGTGATGAAATTACTTGTGCGGATATATATAGAGGATGGATTCAGTTGTGAAGTGTGTGTTGTTGTGGAGTGTTATGCGAATAAATCCAGATAAAGAGCAGAAGTAGCAAAAAGGATCCGGTATGTGAAAGATAGCAGAATAAAGAACAGAGGAAAGATGAAGTGCAGCAGATCAGTGTATTGAGCCTAACCGGAACTGAACTCCAGCATATGCAGATGCTTCCAATCAGTTCAAGACTGTGATTCTCATCACTTTGTAGACAGTGTGTCTTCTTGTAGGCAGTGGGCCTCTTGTGAGCAGTGTGCTCGGGCAGTGAGCCCTAATTGGCAAGTGCCATTTTTGTAATTTCCTATTCTTCTAACAGAGAATAATTCTTGGGTTAATCACCCCGTGGTTTTCTCCCTTAACAGGGTTTCCACGTCAAAAATACTGTGTCATGTGTTTCTTATTTCATGGTTAATGTTTTTGTGTTTGATTTTATGCTGCATCAATTAAAAGGAAAGTTCAATAAGGGAAATAATTAGGATAACTGATTCACCCCCCCCTCTCAGTTATCAACAATTGGTATCAGAGCTAAGTTCCTCCTAATAGAGCCTAACAGCTTGAGGAAGATCTGGGATTTCAAATGGATGCATATGGTTTAAGAGAGCAACTCAAGACTGCTCTTGAGGATCTTGAACAGTCAAATTCTGAAGTCAGTGAATTAAAGGAAAGACTCAAACAGGCTGATGAATTCATGAGAGAATTAAAAGACAAATTAAGTCTCTCTATGAAAAAGAGAAAGGAGCTGCTTCAACAGTTGGCAAGGCAAAGTGAAGAAAGCAATACAAATGAAGAATTGACTGAGCAAACCAAGTTATGTGAAAAGTTATCAAAAGAAGTCATTATGTTAAGACATGAAATGGAATCAGGAACTATAAAGTTTACTCAAGAGATTGAAGAAAAAAGAAAGGCTAAAGACAATCTAAGACAATCTCTTAAAGAAAAATCAGAAGAATGCCACCAGATGGACAGGATTATCAGACATTTTGAATCTGATCTTGAAGATGCCAAAGATAATGAAGGAAAACTTGAGGATCAAATTGCCTCTCTCAAAAGAGACCTTCAAACAGCAAATGAATATAAAGAGAAATTCAAGATAAGTTCTGCTCAACTTGAAGTTCTTCTTGGAAGTCAAAAGAGGACAGATGACAAGTATGGTTTGGGATATGAGAAAGGAGAAAGCTCCGGATCCGGTCAGAAGAATCTTGGATCAGAAAATCCAAGGAGCAGGCCTAGAAGACCTCCGGTAAGACAGCCAAATGCTCAAAGATATCCATCCTTCAATGGATACTGCCACAGCTGCAACCACTTTGGTCACAAAGCTAATCAGTGCAGAATGAGAATGAATCAGATTAATTCATCCTTCTCCAGACAGTGCTTCAACTGCAAAAGGTATGGACACAAATCCCATGAATGCAGAATTATGCAAGTAAACAAATCATTCAAAGGTAGATGCTTCACATGCAATAGAATAGGTCATAGGGCTAATCAATGCAGATCAAGAGGATATCAGTCAAATATGCAGAGAAATATTACTTGCCAAATCTGCAATAGGTCCGGTCATAATGCTAAAGTCTGCAGAAACAAGAATCAGGACAAAAGAGGTCCGGTGTATAATCAGAATCAAGACAAGGGTAAACAAAAGATGAATGCGGATGAGGTTAGGAATCAGATGAGCAAGACTTGGGTGAAGAAAAGTTCAGAGAATGTAGAGGTTGGATCCGCACCAGACTCTGGTGCTGATATTTCTTCCAGAAATTAAAAAGTGAGCTCAGGCTCAGGGGGAGACTCAAAGAAAATCTTGTTCCCCCAGCCAAACAAGTGGTGCCGGATGTGGTACAAGATGCGGATCAAAGGGTTTGTAGATATGAGTCTTGAGATACTTCAGTCAAGTTTTCAGAGGTCCGCATGGAGTTATGAAGAAGCTGTGATCGATCAAATAAGTCCTGTTCAGGGAGATGCTCCGGTATGATAAGGGATTACAAAAGGGTCCGGAAAGATCCGGAAATGCACTATCTTGTTCTGCGGATTGGACAGAGTGTTTGGGATGCTCTTGTAATATGTTACCTCGATTTATTCATGATTGAAAGATCCGGATGATATCCTCAGATCAGGACTAATCCGGGACAATCCAAGCTATCCAGACAAGGCAAAACGGAATGATGTAGGTGAAGCATTTATTGCAGACAGATATTAGGGTTCGCGGAGCAATTTAAGAGATTTCTCAAAGGTTATTTGCTCATTCTGCACTCGAGAAGAAGCGAAAAGTGGAGCTCTGTAACAAGGTTCATCAAGCACACCAAGGATCTCCTGCCGAAGTTATTGCATAAAGAAATCAATCCAACCACTCCGTGCAAACCGAAGGCGCATAAGGTATTCTCCGTTTTTCATTACCTCACTGCAAATCTTTGAAGAATGGCTACTCCAAACATAGTTAAGATCTCTGATAGACCTCGCCCCTCATTCAAGAAACATCCCTACAAATCATTGGATGTAGACCCACTAGGAGCCTTCTCTAGTGTTCCTCACGGAGTTTTACACACCGAAGACATTAGGGTTTACATACATGCAAACATTGAGGAATTTGGGGAATTCAAATTAAGAGACCTCTATCACAAGCAGCTGATTGACAATGCTTTTGAGCTTAAACCAGAGTATAAGGATATTCAGAAGAAACAATTTGAGCAATTTATTCATTTCCCCTGCTTTGAAGAAGATGAATGGGTCCGGTATGTACTGAGCAGGATGCATGACAACTTTCTATGGCTAGATAGACCCTGCAAGATCACAAAAGAGGCAATTAGAGCAGTAACTGGCCTATACTCTTCCGGAGGGGTACCTATCCTCAAATCTGTCAAGAACAACATTGTAACTGAGGCCACCGGATCAAAATTTGACAAGAGGGCAATGACCATTGAAGATATTTCAGATCCGGATATCAAATATGCATCAATGATAATAGGATACAAGATCTATCACTCCAGCAGGGAGAATTCTGTATCCGGAACTGCAATATACACTGCTTATGAAATGTTAAGAAAGAATGCAGAATATGATCTCTGCGAACTACTGCTAAGCCAATTAATGGAAAACATACAGAAAATCAAGAAGGATAAGAAGAATTCCTTTAAGTATGGTACTCTTATTGTATGTCTATTCTTCTATTTCATGAATGAGCTACCCGGAACAAGTGGATGGGTATGGCAGAATGACAAACCTGTTGCAGTCCAGATAAGAGACTATTTGCATGGACTTGGGGATGCAAAAGCGAGAAATACAGCTCTATGGGGATACTTCAAAAACTTTCAGAGCATGATGCAAGCAAGAGAGAGAATTCCCCAGTCTCTCATTGAGAAATACAAGGACTCAGTGTGCTTTATGGTTGACACTGATCAGTGCCTAATGGAGGCAGTGGAGCCAAGGACTGTCTGGATCATGCCCATGGGGTATGAAGTTGATGAACAGATAGTGGAGCTGCATGTTCAACACATGCTAAGTCAGCCCAAAGATCCTAAGGCAGAAAGGTTTGGAACCTTTGAGGAGCTGAGTGTAAAAATACATGTAGAACTCAGGGAACCTGAGATTAAAAGAAAGGTAAGAAAAGAAGTAGAGCACATTGCTCAAGGCCTAGGTATCTCAAAGGAGGCACTTGATGCCAGCCGGGAAAAGAGGAGGAAGGCCGAGGAAGAAGAGAAAAGCAAAGAAAGTGCTCCGGTTGAAGCTCCCACCCGGACCAGATCATCAAAGAGACCTGCACCTCCCACAACCAAAAGTTCAAAACCGGAAGTTCAGGCATCCGATAAGAGATCCAAGACAAAAGCCACAAGGGCTTATGGAAGTCAAAAGGATGAAGAGGAAACAGAATCAGATGAGGGAGTAAGAGAAGTAAAGAAACAGAAGAAGAAAGGATCCGGTAAGCCCTCCACAGGCCAAGACAAGGATGAAATGGCAGAGGTAACTGTTGAAAAGCCCACTCTGTCACTAGAGAGCATAATCAAGTCGGTCACGGTGGATGGAAACCTTCAACCAATGACTGAATCATATGATGACTTCAGTGAGGCTGACCAAAAGACTCTGCAGGAGGCCACAGTAAAATATCTTAACATATATAATAAGGCTTTCATTGAAATAATATCTCTTATTCCTAAAAGCCTAGAAAAGGAAATGGAAGTAAGAAAGAATAATGCTCATGCTAAAGATCTTGAGATCCGGGAGCAGATAGCTATTCAGCTATATCCTCAAATTGATCCCAAGATAATGAACATTATCTTCAAGGACTGCAAAGATGAGTTCAGAAGCAAAGCCAGGATGAATCAACTCATGCTTGGCGAGACTGACAAAGTGGCCCAAGAAACAGAAGAGATCCTCCGGAAGGCCTTCAAAAGGTTCAATCTTCTGGTTGTAGAGGATTTAGGTACAGAAACAGCTGAGGACTTGGGACCCTCTGCTCCAGAAGAAGTGGCTCATGAACAAACTAGCATCTCTCCTCCGGTTTCCCCTACAGTCTCCGGATCCAAAGAAGAAGAGCAACTACAGGAGAAGGAAGCAGTGGTGAAAGACAAAGAGGTTGACAGTTCTAAGACTGCAGAAGAAAAGAAACATCTGTCTCCGGCAAGAGACACTGCACAAACTGTTCAACAATTTTTGAGCAAAGAAACTCTAGAGATTGATGAACCGGAGCTTCTAAAAGGCCCATTTGATTTTGACTCTCTCTCTCCGGTACAAACAATGAAGATAGCTTCATTTGCAAATGCCAAGGCAAATGAAAAGCTCCTGAAGTCTCATATGGAAGACTGTGAGTTGATAGAGGCTGCTTCCGGAGTACTTGTAAAGATCATGCCATCAATCCAGATAGATCCGACAGCCTCCACTTCCGGTAATCTAAAAACCTTAGTCAGCAGTGTTGATACACATTTTGATTCTTTAGAAAAATCAGCTGAAGAAAAGGTCCGGAAGGAATTTTTGGATAAAAGATTTTCAGAAATATTAGAATTAATCTCTAAGGATAGGAAGATTGTAAGCATTGGAATAAAGAGCTTAGAGAATGCTCTTAAGGATGGCGGTGACATCTATAAATTTTGTATATCCTGGTCAAAGGCAACAGCAGCATTTGACAAGAAAATAAAAGAGGAACAGGATAAGCTACAAAGCTTATCTCAAAGTTTTGATCCTCTCTCTTCCTCTATAATAAATCAAGAATGTCAGACCATTGCAGTCTTGAATGAAATAAAAAATCTTGAGAAGGAAAGGAAGAACATCACCAACCGGATGGGAGAACTTAGAAGGATTATAATCCCTAAGTTGGAAACCATGCATGAGGCCATCAGTGATGCTCAGACCACCGCCCAAACAAAAGATCCGACAGATCTCAAGCGGGCAGAAGCGTTTGCATTTTTGCTAAGTGGTCACATTTCAATTTTGGATAGAATGAAGCAAAGTTGGGCTACAGAAATGATTCAATTGCAGACATCCTTTGCAGACATTCTTCAATACATGTGAGTATGTAAATATGCGGCTATATAGAGAAAATTTTTGAAAATTTTAGTGTGCGGACCCTACCCTTTGCCATTGATGTCAAAGGGGGAGTGAGGAGCAGTGAAAAATGAGGAATCCAACTAAGGGCGAGTTCCAGAAATTGTATATAAAGACAGAGCATCAGCAAAGGGGGAGCATAGTGAAAACACTTAGTCATTTTTCACTAAGTGTTGCCATCAATGCCAAAGGGGGAGATTGTTGGCAAGAGACACTATATGGATTCATGGTTGTTGTCATTGATGGCAACAAAGGTCATCCCACATATCCGCAAGTCATAATGTGTCTCTACCGGAAGTCAGAATAAAGAATGTTGTGGTCCGGTGAAGAAGAACAGAGCATGTGGCAAGGTCCGACAGATTGGTCCGGACGTCTCAGAGGAAATGTCTTGGTGCAGTGCGGATTTGGGGAAGTCAAGAGGACTACCTTTAGTGGTATATTCCAAGGATTTAGCCTCCGGTGATGGACAAGGAAAAAGATATGAATGGTTGAGTACCGGATTCCTGAGAGACAGTGAAAACAGAGGAAGAACTGACTGGCAGAGTATCAGACTGCTTTCCGGATGGGTTACTGTTGATGACAGAGGTTGTGAAGGCATGAATCATGTTTGGCCGACATGATTAATGATATCTACAAGTATATGCTTGATCCGCATTGCTTGGTGAGGAAGGATTCAGCCGACAGAATGAGAGTTTGTAAGAAACCAGACTGTTCCGGATGCCGACTAGAAAGGTGATGAAATTACTTGTGCGGATATATATAGAGGATGGATTCAGTTGTGAAGTGTGTGTTGTTGTGGAGTGTTATGCGAATAAATCCAGATAAAGAGCAGAAGTAGCAAAAAGGATCCGGTATGTGAAAGATAGCAGAATAAAGAACAGAGGAAAGATGAAGTGCAGCAGATCAGTGTACTGAGCCTAACCGGAACTGAACTCCAGCATATGCAGATGCTTCCAATCAGTTCAAGACTGTGATTCTCATCACTTTGTAGACAGTGTGTCTTCTTGTAGGCAGTGGGCCTCTTGTGAGCAGTGTGCTCGGGCAGTGAGCCCTAATTGGCAAGTGCCATTTTTGTAATTTCCTATTCTTCTAACAGAGAATAATTCTTGGGTTAATCACCCCGTGGTTTTCTCCCTTAACAGGGTTTCCACGTCAAAAATACTGTGTCATGTGTTTCTTATTTCATGGTTAATGTTTTTGTGTTTGATTTTATGCTGCATCAATTAAAAGGAAAGTTCAATAAGGGAAATAATTAGGATAACTGATTCACCCCCCCCTCTCAGTTATCAACAAAGCAGTCATTGGCCATTGACGAAAGGTTAAAGGGATGGGCCGACGATCATTGTCTCACCGAAGATCAAACAAAGCTGTCATTAGCCATCTGTAGAAGGAGAAAAGACTATTCCGACGATGGAAGTCTCACCGAAGATAGAACGAAGCCATCATTGGGCATTGACAAAGAGATAAAAGACTTGGCCAATTGAAGTTGGTCTTGCTAATAGTAAAGTGAAGTCAACTATCAGAGTGAGTTCAGGCATCAACAGAGATTTGAGGGAGTTGTTCTGACAATGGTTGTCTTGCCGACTATGGAGAAGAAGAAGAAGGCGAGGATCAAGAAGCCCGAGGAATGAATGAAGATGCAACACAAAGAAATATATGCATCATTCACTCAGAATGTAATGAATCACTCAGATGGTTGCTAGCTGGCAACCTGTGCCACAAAGGAAAGTGTTGACTAAAGGAGGAATATCTATTGTTGATCTTTAATTGATAAATCCTGACCGTAGGTTATCTGTAGCAGTTCCCTCACCTTATTCTATAAAAGGTGCAGGGATGCCATATTTTGGATGTTCGAAAGCTTAATTGAAATTTGATTGCTGAAACATTAGGACCTATTTCAAATTTGTAAACATACATATTTTGCATACTTAATGAAAGAGAAGACAATTTGATTACAAATCATCATAAATCTTGAGTAATCTGTGTTTGAATTCTTGATACATGCTTTGATTTGCTGCATCCCTTGGAGTGCTTATTAGTCTGCATGTGTTGTTTTCATTCCTTATCCCTTGAAGTTAGCATCACTTGTATCTAGCTATGGAACATCCTGGTGAAAATATGGTTTGATTTCTTCTCCTCATGACTATATCTAGTATGTATGTGGTTCAATAGCTAAAGATTCACCAAAATTAGAAGTATTCTTTTAAAATTTCTTTGAATTTCATAACAATTCATCATCACAATTGCAAATAACAGAAAATTAAAAGCAAATGAACGTGAAATATGCTGACATCATGTACACAATTGGAAATACATAGCATATTTAGAGTTAAAGCATGTTAAATAGATAAATTCATGCAAAGATCTAAGCACAGACACATTATTTGAAGAAATATTTTGTGTAGAATAACCTCTCTGTGTAGCATATTTGTAGGAAACAAAATCTACTAATCAACGTAAGGCCCCTTGAAATGGAAAATAGAAACACACATCAACCACTAAGTAAAATTAGTAGATTATGAACTAATCAATAGAGACTTGGGATCATGAATTCTTTGAATTCATCATATCTTTCAAGATAAATAAAGGTTGTTGTGTAAGTTTTATTTCATGTTTTCTTATGAGTAACATCATGATCAACATAAATTGGCGCTAGAAGGAGGGCCTCTCATTCTTAGTAGGTTTTGTATGACTTGATGATGCAGATAGTAAGGTAACACTCAAGCATCTATGTATTTCAAGTTTTATGCAAAGTTTTGTTGTTTTGAGTTTGTGCACGCTAATCCTTTGTTATGTTTTCAAAATTGAGCATAAATATTGCAAGATTTGTAGTTGATCATCGTGAATTTGCAAAGATAAGCTCTATTTCAGGTAAATTTACTAAAGCTTTGAGGTAACCTGCTTTAGAAACCTGATATCCGATTGTATGTGTCACTGAGCTTCAATATCACCTCATATTTGCATTGTTTATGCAAATATTCCATAAATATCCAGTCAGTTTCAAGTTCTAACCATAAATACAACTTTTGCTGGGGAGTTTCAACTAATCTTTACAATAAACCAGCCAATTTTCCTTAAATTTAGGAAATCCTGGCTCTCAGGCCAAATACCAGGTCCCGATCCAGTGGACTCTTTGAAGAATTACCTGTCAGGGGATTTAGACCTAGAGCTATAGACATTCATCACTCTCCTGATTCTAGTGCGCCAGGAGCTTCACCAGAATGTGCTCCTATAACTCCTATTGGCTTACAAACACCTACAGAACCACCTGTCACACCTCAGGTCCAACCTCAACCAGTTGTACCTCAGGTTCAACCTCCACCAGTTGCTAAGTCATTCTTTGCAGCAGAGTCACCTTTGACTTTCAATGCATATCATGCTTTGCCAAAGAATCTTGATAAAATTTGTCCTAAGTATCATCCATATCAGGGTGCTGATGATCACATTAGAACTTTCAAGGAAGCCTGTTGTAGGGCTAGAATTGAGCATCAAGATGTAGTATGTAGGTTATTTCCATTTTCCTTAGGGGAAGAGGCCTATAATTGGTATATCAGTCTTGGTCAGGGTTCAGTTAGTTCATGGGCCACCTTGGAGAAGGCCTTTAAGAACAGATTCAAAATACCTATAGATCCTTCAATGAATTATCATTTATTTGCCACAATCAAATGATTTAAAGGAGAACCTATTGCTAACTTCAATAAAAGATTCTAGAAAATGCTATCTAAGTTAGTTACCCCTTATGTTGTAGTAGATAAAGCTACTAGGAGCATACATTATTTAGCTTTGGATCCTTTGACTTCCATGTTTATCAGGAGAGCACATCCTGGTGTCACAACTTTGACAAGGGCTTTCCAAGAAGCTATCAAAGTCACTCAGCAGCTAGTTCCTGCTCCAACACCAAACATTGTATTTCCCACACTTCCTGGTTATCCTACATATCCTGCCCAACAACAGCCTAATAGAGCCATGATACCTCCAGCTATGGTGCCTAGTCCCTTGCAGATACCTCCACTCAGTATCATGCCTCCTCCAAATGGAAATGGCCAGATGTTACAATATCCAGGACATACATAGGTACCTCAAGGTGTAGAACAGTCCAATAATAACAACAATGGATCTTCCTTTTTCAAGCCTCAGACAAAGAATGTAGTGGCCAAGGTTCAGGAAGAGAAAGAGGAAATTAAGGAAATATCAGCACAGTCTTACTACTGAGATCACTCATCTGAGGATTTAGAACTTCTGTTCTCAACTAAATCAGAATAGAGGCTATGCTAATGACAGACCTAACTATCCTGATAGGGGATACAACAATAACTACAATAATAATGGCAACAATAATCCTTCAAGATAGCCTAGAGTGTGGAACACTAGGCCAAATAATGGTTCTCTGCCATCACCCCTAGACAATCAACCTTCTAGTGATCCCAAACAGACCACTAGAGTGAACCTTGCAGAGGTAGCCCTTACAAATTGGTGTAGGATACATAACACCAATGCTCATGCAAAGCTAGATTGTCTTCAATTTCAGATTGTTGCCAGTATATTCCTGACTGAAGTATCCAATACTTCAGGAAATCCACATCATGTAGAAGGAAATGAAATTGTCCCTTATGGATATGATTCTGCCTTAGTGCTAGAAAGCTTCACTAAACAACCTTATTAGCAGAGAATGTCTTCTCACTAGGATTATACATTGGCATATGAAGAATCAGCCATGGCTTTTGAGTCTAATTATGTGTTTCCCTTTGAGGATGAGAATGAGCCATCAAATGAACATGAGGTACATGCTTACCAACAACAATATTAGGGTAAGCATAATTACAATATGAGGAATAACTCAAATAGACCTGCTAGTCAACCTTTGACCACATCCTTGCCTCCAAATAATTTCAACACTCCTCTTGATCCTAAGGCAAGTAATAACCCTGGATTCCCCAAGGTTAATGCTCAATACTTGGCACCACAGAATACAGCACCAAAAGATGCTAATCTACCTCCTAAATCTAATAAATTGGTCACTTATCTGACCGATGAAATGAAAAAGATCAAAATCAGCTTGTCATTGTTAGAGTTTCTTAAAACCCCCGCTATCAAGAAAGCATTCATGAAATCATTAGATGATCTTGCTCAAAAAGAGGATAATCATACCTCAAGTTAGTCTAGAGGTAAAGATGATGCTGCTAGAGATGTTAATGTTTAACATAAAGTGCCAGCTACTGTTCAAGCTACAGAGACTTCCCACATGACTCTTTACAGAGATAAGAGTGAGTCACCTCCTTTCCTCCTTACCATAAGGATGTTTGGTAAGAATTTACACAACTACTTAGTAGATTCAGGAGCATCTACCAATGTAATGCCCCTGTCCATATGCAATGCTTTAGGGTTGCATCCTGCTAAATCATTAAAGAAAGTAACACAATTAGACAAAACAGAGGTGAGTGTGGTAGGAGAACTAACTCACATTCACATGCATCTAGCATCAGATCCCTGAATCCAGTACTATATTGATATTCAAGTAGTTGATATACCTGATACCTATGGGATGCTACTCAGCAGAGACTAGTCAAAAATCTTTAATGGGTACATGTCAACTGATTTCAGTCATATGTGGTTGCCCTGGAAAGGGATACCAAATCAAATAAGGATAGATGTTGAGCCTCACATGAAGCACATGATCACTGAATATAACAAAACCAACGAGATTATGTATGTGGATGTAGAACCTAGAGTTTACTCCATCAGACCCTAGACTGTTAGCATAGAGGAGATCCTGATGTATGATCTTCATCATCATGATGATAACCCTCAAGATGATAAAATAATTGTAGAGTCTGATTGCAACCTTGAAAATGAAGTACAAGTGGATCATTTCAAGAATTTTGAGATGCATTTGATTAAAGAGGTGCAACGATGTCAATTGTTAAAAATGTTTGTTCATGATATTCTAATTGATGGATGGTGCAAGTTGCATGATGAAGCTCATTCTAAAAAGACTTGTGATACCTGCTTAGACATGCTGGAGCTGGAACAAGCATGTAGTGAAGCATCTGTATCATCATCCACGGTAAGTTCTGCAGACAATGATAGTGACACTGATTTTTGTTTGTCATCTGTAGGAATAGGAGAATCCACATATCATGATGAAGGTCATATTCAGATGACAAGAGAGATTCTAGTATGTAACAAGAATAATGTTAAAAGAAACAAGAGAATCACCCCAAGGAGTGATTGTTTGGTAGAATCAGATTATGAGTTATCTGATGAAGATAGGGGTACTAATATGTCCAAGTTTGAAGAGTTTCTGTCAAAAGAGATTCAAAAGATGACACAGCAGTAGAGATTTCCATAGGATGTCTTGATTGAGGGATGGTGCAGGTTACATGAAGCACCACATTCAGAGACTGCATGTTCATTGCATCTGCATATTCTGAAAAGGCAAATCTTGCCTAGTTCAGAAGACTTTCCTTTTGATAATAAAAAGAAAGAAGAAATATCAACTTCACATAAGGTAAAAAAGGTGAAGTTTGAGAAAGCTGAGATACCAAAATTAAAATGGATATCAAATGGTGCAGCTACCAGAGCTAAAAAGAAAAGAGAAGGTTCAGATAAACCTTTAATTGAAGATAAGCCATGGATCCTCAGGTTTGATGGATCCAAGTCAAAACAAGGGGCTGGAGTAGGGGTAGATCTTATTGATCCATCTGGAAAATCCTACTTAGCAGCATACAGATTGCAATTCCCATGCACCAACAAGGTGACAGAGTATGAAGCTCTAATCCATGGGATATTGTTTGCACTCAAAAAGAAAGTGAAGATTCTGCATGTCTATGGGGACTCATAATTGGTCGTGAGATAGGTAAGAGGTATATACTCTTGCAATTACAAGAAACTGTCCAATTATAGACATAGGGTGTGTGACCTAATAGAAGATTTTGATGCATTCAACATCACCCATGTACCCAGAGATCAAAATCATAGGGCAGATGCCTTGGCCCAAGCCGCCAGTACTTTAGAACCACTGTCCATATTTGGTTTGAAAAGATTTTTAGTAGAATTAGTATCAGTGCCTTCTGTGTCTTATAATGTAACTAACCTCCAAGTATTTGATGATGATCAACATATTCTAGACTTCATTTCCAATAGGGATGTCTTTGATGCACAGATCATAGATGAGAGGAATGTGGAATACCATGTCTGGGAAGAAGAAGAAATCCTAGAGTTGCCTAGTAACAAGATTCCTAAGGGAATGATAGAGCTGGAAAGGGCATTTGATCTAGACAACATGCTGAAACAAAAGGATCTCCCAAAAGCAGATGGACGACAATACTCATAGGTTAACATTGGACAAGATGATGAAAAAAGAAATGTCCTGATCGGAAAGGTTTGTACAGAAGAAAAGTTGGAAGGAATAACCCAAGCTCTCAAAGATTATATCCATGTCATTACCTAGACATATGATGAGCTGAAAACTTGTGACACATCAATCATCACTCATACCATACTTCTAAAGCCAGATGTCAAGCCTTTTAAGTAGAAGCAAAGACCTATCAATGCTTTACTGGAACCTATCATTTTTGAAGAAGTTAAAAATCTACTCAATGCTAGGATCATATTTCCTGTGAGACACTCCACGTGGGTTGCAAACCTGGTGCTAGTAAGGAAAAAGAATGGTGACATCAGGTTGTGTGTAGATTTGAGGAACTTAAATAGAGCTTCTGAAAAAGATAATTATCCTTTGCCCTCTCTAGATGAAGTCTTGCATATTGTGAATGGTGCCAAGATGATGTCATTCCTAGATGGATTTTCTGGCTATAATCAAGTGATGGTGGACAAAATAGACAGATTGAAAATTGCATTCACCACAAAGTGGGGGATATTTGCCTACAGGTGCATGCCTTTTGGGTTAATAAATGTTGGAGCCATGTTTCAGCGAGCGATGGACATAGCCTTCAAAGGCTTGATTGGTAAATGTATAGTCATATACATGGATGATTTGATGGTGTTCTCTAAAGAAAGAGGAAATCATGTAGAAGACCTGAGAAAGGTGCTGAAGAAATGTGAACAATACGGGATATCCCTAAACCTTAAGAAGTGCATTTTTGGGGTATCCACAGGGAAATTACTAGGTCACCTGCTAACTCAAAATGGGATCATCATTGACCCTGATAGGGTGGAATCCATCATGAAGATACAACTTCCTGGAGGCAAAAAGGAGCTCAAATCTTACTTTGGTAAGATTAATTTTGTTAGAAAATTTATTACTGGCTTTGCAGAAATTGTCAGACCCTTGAATACCATGCTCAAGAAGGATGCTAAAATTGAGTGGACACCTGAAGCTAGAGTAGCTTTTAAAGATATCAAAAAAGCCATATCTAATGCTCCAGTTTTGATCAGTTCAGATTATACCAAGGGCTTTTACATTTACTTATTTGCTTCAGAGCATACATTTGTAGCAGTGTTGGCACAGAGAAATGAAGAAAAAGAAGAAAAGCCTATAGCCTTCATGAGCTACCCTTTCAGAGATGCAGAACTCAAATACATGGATGTTGAAAGGTAGGTACTTGCTCTGGTTCAAGCAATTAAGAAGTTCAGGCATTATATCTTAAGAAGTAAAGTGATTTTTGTAGTACCAGATGTAGCAGTAAAGATGCTCTTAATGCAAAGTGAACCAGGTGAGAAGAGGGCTAAATGGATCACTGTCCTCCAAGAATATGATATGGACATTACACCCATGAAGTTAGTGAGGGGACAGGCATTGAGCCAGATGATATCAGAGATTGATCCAAACATTATGAGCCAACAATATGTTATTAATGCAAAGGATGATGGAGAATGGTACTCAGACATCAAGCACATCCTAATTACTGGAAGATGTCCTTCAAGATTGTAGGCCTCATAAAAGAGAGCCTTAAAGATAAGGGCAAAAAAATACATGATAAAAGGAGTAGTCCTTTTCAAGAAGAATTATGAGGGGATATACATTAGATGTCAGGAAAGGCAAGAAGCAAACAAGGTGCTATCAGAGTTAGATGATAAGTTTGGGACTGCACATGGATCATCCTTGGCTACCACTCATGCTATCCTTAGAGCAGGGTACTAATGGCCCACTATTTTTAAGAATACTGCTGAACACATCAAATGTTTTCACATGTGTCAGGTTGCTGCAAGCAGAGAAAGATATGGTGCTCAACCTTTGCATCCAATGATGGAGATGCGCCCATTTTCCCAATGGGGAATGGATTTCATAGGACCTATCAATCCTCCATCATCTTTAGGCCACAAGTATGTTTTGACTATTACTGATTACTGTACCAGGTGGACTGAGGCTGTCAACAGTATGACATCTAATGCTGAGGATGTCATCAGGTTTTTGGAAAGTAATATAGTAACCAGGTATGGAGTTCCCTATGCTTTGGTATGTGATAATGGGTCTGCCTTTGCTTCAATTAGATTATCAAGTTGGGCTTTTGATTATGGGATCATCTTGAAATTTTTCTTAAATTACTATCCCCAAGGGAATGGATTAGCATAATCCACAAATAAAAATTTATTGAACATCATAAAAAAGTTGATAGAAAAGAACCCAAGGGAATGGAACACCCTATTGAAATATGCTTTGTGGGTAGATAGAACCAGGAATAAGGCTACATTAGGAAATTCACCTTTTCACTTAGTATATGGGGTGGATCCCATCTTCCCTGTTAACTTGAAGATGTCTACACTATAGTATGCACAAGAATACCTGGGCATAGATAATAAATAGGAAGTCAGGTTGCTTCAATTGATGCACCTAGAAGAAAAAAGAAGTAAAGCAATAGATCAATTTGCTAAACATCAGGCTGATGTCAAGCACTGGTTTGACAAAAGAGCTAGAATTAAGGCTTTCAGAATCTCAAATCTAGCCCTGATGTAGGACAAAGTGCATGAAAGGAAAGGAGATCATGGTAAGTTTGATAAACTCTAGATAGGTCCCTTTCAAATTTCTAAAATTTTAGGAGACAACACCTATAGGCTTAAGACCTTAACTGGTGAGGATGTTCCATTACCAGTTAATGGACAATTTCTCAAACATTATTTTCAAGCCTAAAGTAGTGGCATGACAGTCATGTGTATCATAGTGTACATTTTTGTATAGTTGTTTGTACAGTCTGTTTGTTTTGTTTGCTTTGTTGTGTTTCCTTAGTAGGGATGTTTGTTTTGATTTAGAGTATGAAGGAGTAGACTAACAACCACTGAAAACAATAGAAAATTTAGAACATTTAGGTTAATTATTTGAAATTTATGCATAACTTGTAACTGTCATGAATGTAGAAAGTTAGTTGACTTGTGAAATTTTATATTCAATAACTATGGGTTGAATATTCAAAGGACATTTCTCACAATGACACACCTAAAATCCTTGGGTTTTTTGAACTTACCAGTGTAGATATTAGGTGAAAAGTTAGAGGTCACCCTTGCTACCATTACAATTTTCAGCTTAATTTCAGCAAGTGACCACTCCTTGCATCATGAAGTTACAACTACAATATCTTATGAAATCTCTATTAAATACAAATATAAAATAAATAAAATAATAAAATGGATTTTACTGAAAATCTAGGTTAAGCCATCTAAGTAACTCTACCGAGGCTATAGACGATCGCTGGCAGTGGGGCTCTACTTAGGAGAATTGTAATGATAACCTTGTCGGGGCTATGGACACCTGCTAGCAGCAAGGCTCTATCTAGTTGGCTATGAGGGAATGACATCAACTATGTAGGCTAATATTAGTCACTAGTTTGTTCAACTAATTTTTAAGATGAGGATAATTAATCACATGCACCCACTTAAACTGAATGTGAAAATTCATGCACCTTATTGAATACATTGAGTCTCAAGTTAAATGATGATTTGTAGAAAAGATAGTTGGAAATTATGAATTTATTTCATTTAGTTTTCTTTAATGGTTTTAATTTAAGTGTTTGGTTGCTAGTTGTTGTGATGTTCACAACACGCCCCTTTTTGCTCCCTAGCAAAACGGGGACCCTTGTTGTGGCTGGCTTCTTTGCTTTTGTGTGTGGGTCTGCTTGGTGGTAAAGGGAAAAGGAAGTGAAAGTTACAAACCTTATTAAAAATAAAGAAAAATTGCATTAAGTACTAGGGATGAATATGGGTGAATTCCTTGTTAAAAATGAGCAAGGGTTTCTTTTTGAACTATCTGAAAATTCTCTATATTTTGCAAGTTATGTGTGTTTTTGGTAAATGCATTATGGTATGGTTTGTATGTTTGTATATACAAAGTCGTTTGTATATGCAAGTCTCATATACAAGGTTGCTTGTATATTGGGTCTTTGTATGGTCATATGAAGTCATCGGGTTTATATTTGGTTATACTTGTACTCATTTGGCTAACAGTTTATTTTTACATACAAAGTGGATCTCAAAAAAAATTTAAATCCAATTTAATTGATACATCAGATTTCATTGTATGTTTGGATACATGCATTTTGATATATACAAGACGCAACCGAAGAGGATACAAACTATGGTTTAAAAATGTTGAAGTCCAAAAGTATATGCAAAAGGGTTTGTATGTTTCCGCGCATGTATATTGAAGTTTGGTACAAGTGTCATGTGCGTCGGGAAGACGTAGCTATCAGAATGAGAATTTTTGATTGCCCTGATGAAATGTACTCTCACTAATAAAGGTTTGAGGCATTGGGCAGAGACATAGCTATCAGAATGAAAATTTTAGATGGACCTGACGAAGTGAGTTTCACCGATAGAAAGTATATCGGGCAGAGTTAGGTGATCGGAATGAGTTATTTAGAGAGCCCCAATGATGTAAGTTACGCCGATATACAAATAAAAGATGCAAAGCAAGGATATACAAAGAGCAGATGTGAAAAAGAATTAAATGCAAAGGATTCTTTGTATGTTTAAAGTGTTTGTATGGTTGCGATATGCAATGCGAAAGATACAAGGGCCGGATGTCAAAAAGGGGTTAAATATGGAAAATTCTTTGTATATTTGATGCTTGTATGTTTATTGCAGTGGTTTGTTTCAAGTTTGGAGTTTGACTGGAAAGTATGTTTTAAATTCCATTTTATTGACTTATGTATGTTGACCGCAGGTATGTAGGTATATTGGTTACAAAGCAGTCATTGGCCATCGGCGAAAGGTTAAAGGGATGGGCCAACGATTGTTGTCTCATCGAAGATCAAACAAAGCTGTCATCGGCCATTAGTAGAAGGAGAAAAGAATTTTCTGATGATGGAACTCTCGCCGAAGATAGATAGAATGGAGCCGTCATCAGGCATCGCTAGAGAGATAAAAGACTTGGCCGATTGAAGTTGGTCTTGCTGATAATAAAGTGAAGTCGACTATCATGGTGAGTTCGGGCATCGATAGAGATTTGAGGGAGCTGTTCTGATGATGGTTGTCTTGTTGACTATGGAGAAGAAGAAGGTGAGGATCAAGAAGCCTGAGGAATGAATGAAGATGTAGCACAAAGAAATATATGCATCATTCACTCAGAATGTAATGAATCACTCAGATGGTTTCCAGCTGGTAACCTGTGCCACGAAGGAAAGTGTTGACTAAGTCAAGGAGGAATATCTACAATTGATCTTTAATAGATAAATCCTGACCGTAGGTCATCTGTAGCAGTTCCCTCACCTTATTCTATAAAAGGTGCAGGGATGCCATATTTTGGATATTCAGAAGCTTAATTGAAATTTGATTGCTGAAACATCATGACCTATTTCAAAGTTGTTGTAAACATACATATTTCACATATTTAATGCAAGAGAAGACAATTTGATTACAAATCATCATAAATCTTGAGTAATCTATGTTTGAATTCTTGATACATGCTTTGATTTGCTGCATCCCTTGGAGTGCTTATTAGTCTGCATGTGTTGTTTTCATTCCTCATCCCCTAAAGTTAGCATCATCTGTATCTAGCTGTGGAACATCTTGGTGAAAATATGGTTTGATTTCTTCTCCTCATGACTATATCTGGTATGTATGTGGTTCAATAGCTAAAGATTCACCAAAATTAGAAGTATTCTTTTAAAATTTCTTTGAATTTCATAACAATTCATCGTCACAATTGCAAATAACAGAAAATTAAAAGCAAACGAACGTGAAATATGTTGACATCTTGTAGATAATTGGAAATACATATCATATTTAGAGTTAAAGCATGTTAAATAGATAAATATCATGTAAAGATCTAAGCACAAACACATTATTTTAAGAAATATTTTGTGTAGAATAACAGTAGCATATTTGGAGGAAATAGAATCTACTGATCAACGTAAGGCCCCTTGTAATGGAAAACAACAACACACATCAACCACTGAGTAATGTCAGTAGATTATGAACTAATCAATGGATACTTGGGATCATGAATTCTTTGAATTCATCATATCTTTCAAAATAAATAAAGGTTATTGTGTAACTTTTATTTCATGTTTGCTTATGAGTAACATCATGATCAAGAAGTTGGTATTACAAACATTTACAAAATAGGTCCTAACCTATTGCAATATCATGAAAAGGGTATAAAATGTATATCACCCATGCCTTAGCTAGGACGTAAATGTGATAGGTAAAAAATCAGGTTAATAAGATCAAGCATAGCCATGAAAACCTAACCCTACCATCATCAAAGAATCTAATCTAAACGAAATCAAAGAGTAATGCAATTCAAGCACAACATCACGTAGATTGTATGATTCCTTGTTTATGATGTGGATTGCTTCTTCAACAATGAATAATTATGAAGATAAAAGCTGCCATGATGGATGATAAATGATGAAAACTTAATGGATGCTATGGATGCTCAAATGCTCAATATGCTCAAGATGATAATGTAGACGCTCTATGAATGCTGGATAGATTGTAGTATAAAATGAGAGGGTGTTTATATAGAACTCAACCAATATCAATCAACAGTGGAGATTCGGTGGCTATGTGAATGGCTAAGATTGAAAGATAGACATAGGTGAATGTGAAGATGACAAGTGGTGGGAAGATAGGGCTCATGTGTGCTTGTGTACATAAAAAGTACTACATGTGAAAGATATTAAATAAAAGGATGTTGTACCACTTTTTTTTTTAAAATGAAAGAGGCACACATGTCAGCTCATGAGATAAATGATAAGATAAATTAATTAAATAAATACAATTTATTTAATTAATTGGAAAGTGGGTTTATGAAAGGAATCTTTAATTAAATAAATAAGATTTATTTAATTAAAAATAGATAGAATGAAGATAATTAAATAATTAAAGATTGTTTAATTATAGTTTAGAAGAAATAGAAGAAATAGCTAATGAATTAATTAAATAAATATAAATTTATTTAATTAATAGAAGAAATATATATGTTAGGGATATTTGCTCAAGTATGTTTAGACAAATGCAGATGTGTGATAATGTGATGTTTGAATGTTAATGATAATGAGTCAATTTTGGGTGTCTACATTTTGCCCCTCTTTGATACAATGTTCGATAGAGTGTTGTGTCAAAGAAGATACGATAATCACTTGATAAACAAGGTTATGCCCCAGTGTAACTGGTAGGTGGTGCCCCCTCGAGAGGTAAGCTAGGCTAACTAGGAAGGGCTGGGTTGGCTCGCGATAGAAGAAAAGCTAGGACTCAAGGTTGACACAAAGAAAATAGGGGTTTGGGGGAAAAAGATGGGATGAAATAGAGGAAAATAGGCTTTGGCATAGAAGAATTAGGGTTTGGATAAGACTATAAGTAGGTCCAGGAATGGCAAATAGGCTCATTTGTGCTCATTTGTGTTCAGAAACCTATAGAGATCTAGAGCTCCTCAGAGTTGGTGTGTGACGAGAGTTGGAGAGCTATCAGGATGGTGATTCCACGTAGAGGTCATCGTGCCGAGTGAGTGAGGACACATGGGCAACCAGAGGGATCAGGTGTACTGGTATGTATCAAAACTTTTGTTAAAAGTGTGTTTTTGATAGACTAGAAGCGTCATAAATGTACACACTTCACCAGAAGCGACTAGGTCTTAAGATAGGCAATGCAGTTCGCTTGTGTAGGAAGATAGGTCGCTTATAGTAGTTTAAATCACTTATAGGCACGACTTGTTTGCTTCTAGAAAAACTAGGTCACTTCCAGTCGGCTAGCAAAAACACGGGCTAAATGTGCATATAGAGAGAAATGGGTCGCTTATGGGTAAATAGTAGGCGCATATAGAGGTTAAGCTCGCTTAGAAAGGAGAAGTGCTCACAGATGGTAGATAGCTCACTTATAGGCTAATGTGAAGTGTATAGGGAGTTTAGCTTGCATGTAGTCCAACAGTGAGCGCATATGCAGAATAGATTGCTGATGAACAAGATAGAAGCACATATGGTAAAAGAGGTCACTTTTGAGTAACAGATAGGTGCATATGGAAAACTGAATCACTTATGGTAGATAAAGGCTAGGAGAGCAATAAACAGTCAATTTTGGATAGTAGTTAAGTAGCATAGGGGACTGACATGATGAATGAAATGATGCAGGATATACTACTACCTTTGTTATCATGGGAGCCACATCCTGGGGATTTGCGATTGGTACGATTACTGGATGCAGAGGAGCGGCTAGTTTTAGAGATCCTCATATTAGAGCATGTGTCGAGATTAGATCTGGTACAGGCACATGGAGGACTGATGATGGCGATGGTGGACCAATGGATGAGCAAGCATAGTGCTTTCTTGTTACCGATAGGAGAGGCTACGATCACATTGGAGGATGTATATGTATATGGAGGATGTATTGTATCATGATGAGGCCTAGAGCCATTTGTACATAAATTCTTTATGGCTCAGCTTGTATATGTAGACACTTGTATATTGACACACATGTATATATATATGATAGAGTATTGGTGATCGATATGATGTTGTAATGTATGCACTGTTGATATTATGATGGTTATGCATGTTTTATTTATTTGGCATGGATTATGTATGGATGTTTATGCAAATGACATGTATGGAAATGATATGATAATGCAAATATGTAAATGGTTATGATATGAAATATGATGGACTTATGCATATAGATAAATGGTAATGAGATGATATGTGATGAACTTATGTATGCCTAACACACTTGTTTTGTAGGATATGAGATGTGGGGAAAGGATGCTAAAAATGATTGATCTTGGTTAAGAACTATATAAGTGAATAATAGGATGAATAGATGGGATGATGGGCATATTTGTTTTTTAAGTAATTGCTCAAAAAATGAAAAAGAAATGCAATCCTTATGTTTGATATAGCATGTGGATGTTATGCACCAGGGTATAGAAGACCAAGGTGTTGAGATATCTAATGCACAACTAGCATGCTACAATCTTGTCCAAACACATGAGGTCAAGATGTTGAACCAACATGCACAAGATATGAATAATAGCTAGTGTTGTGAGATGGACTTTGATGTTACAAGCAATGGCTTGAGCTTATCTCCACTACACATAGTGGTAGCTTGTTGGTTATATGTATGGAGCTAGTCTTAACATAGAATAGTTTCAAGTGCATAAGAGACTGTTTAGCTTCTCAGATGCTAGAGATATTGATATGTAAGATGCTAATCCCAACACGTACAAGATACCAATACGCATAGGAAGAGAATAATATCATCCTGCAAACACAACATACGAAAGCAATATGACCATGCCCCATTCCTTACTTCATCACAACATACCTAGATATAGATAGATCAAGGTAGTCTGGATTAGGCATAGCACATTCTCTTGCCAAATTTAGGTGCTCTTAGATGGATTTAAGCTGGCGCCTTGTTGAGAGGAAAGTTGCATCCTATTGAAGGCCAAAGATGTTGATAAACTGCTATAGCAAATGTTGTCTTAAGGCATGTGGACAAATAGCTTCTAGCTTATTCTTGATTGGTTAAAGTGCTTGAACTTTCAGTATACACATAGTTTGAGTTGATCAAAGAGAAGAAGATGGAAGATGAGAGAAGATGAAGAAGATGGGGTGGATCATTTGTGCTTGAGTACTGGAAACTTCCTTTGTATTCCAGATTGCCTACATACCCTATATCCACAAGATCAAAGCACATTTATGATAAAGATGAGACATGATGAATATGTAGTTATGGGTTTTATTGATGATGTTAGCAATGAGAAGATAGAATAATGTGAGATGAAAGATTGAAGGATGATTAGAAGAAAGATGAAAGAAGGATGATGAAAAGAAGGGGCTATTGTCTTAGCCTAAATTAGAGTGCTTCCTTCACATCTCAGATTGCCTACATACCCTGTATCCACGAGATCAAGGCTTTAACGATAGAGCTAGGATGTAGTTCTACTTATTATGCTGATGAGGTGATGTCTTGCAATTTTGGAATGTCAGATAAGTGCGAATTGATTGGAAAGATATGAAGCCTAATTGCAAAATGTTTGGCCACATTTGTTATTGGATGAATGTTATCATTGGAGTTGAAAGTTTGTTGTGTTATGAGCTAAAGTGTTTGATGTGTTATGAGCTAGAGATAGCAGTATCCACTTCCAAATAAGACTCAACAAAATGCCCCCAGTGCAAGATGAAGTTTATTATGAAGGAGCAACGATGGAGAAGGCTTGCGATCAAGATGCTAAGGTGCCAAAGATATAGTTATCACAACAATGTCTCAAGTATGATAGCTAGCATTGGCAGAGACAAAGGTGGAAAAGGTTATTTATTGCAATGAAATATGGATTATGATATGGATTATGTAAGATAGGATGGAAAAAGATGGTAGGAACAGGTGATGATCAAACAAACCAAGCAGATGATGGAAGCTGGTAACTACACATAGCACCTGTTTGCCAGGTTTTCACTATGGTACTTATCCAAGGTGCCTGTTTACTAGGTTTTCACTAGAGGATGAATTATTTATCTTATACTATTATTTTTTTCTATCCAAAGTGCCACAAAGTGGTTTTCACTATTGGATGGATTTTTTTTTGATGGGATAGCTAAGATTTTTTGATAAAACTTCTTGAGATGAACACTGTTGACTGGTTCATCCAAGGGAATGCCTTCAGGTGTTGAGAGAGTGTATGCACGTAATCCATAAACTATTGTGATGATGAAGGGACCAAGCCAATTTGGTTCAAACTTGTTGTGTTTCTCACAGTGTTGCTGATTCTTTTGATTTTCTTTAAGGACAAGATCTCCAACTTGAAATCGGCGTTCTCTGATTTTTTTTGTTGTAGCTGTGGCATAGATGGTTTTGATAGACTTGGAGATGATTGAGTACTGTAAGACATCATTCATCTAGAAGCTCAAGATCATGGAGTCTAGATACTCGATATTCTTCCTTTGAGATGGTATGTTGTAAGGATACTCGTAGTGAGGGGATCTCAACCTCAATAGGTAAAATAGCTTCAGTGCCATACACAAGAGCATAAGGTGTGGCTCTAGTGGGAGTTTTGATACTTGTTCTATATGCCCATAATGTAGGATGGAGTTGTAGATGCCAATCCCAACTAGCTTCATTGACCGTCTTTTTGAGAATCTTGATGATTATTTTATTTGAAGCTTCATCTTGGCCATTGCTCTGAGGATAGTACGGAGTAGAGAATTGATGTTGGTTATGAAACTTGTTGCAAAGATCTCTAACTTCTTGATTCTTGAAGGGACGACCATTATTTGTAACAATAGCTTGAGGAACCCCATAACGACAAATGATATAGTGTAGAATAAACTTAGATATTTGCTTGCCTGTGATATAAGTCATTGGTATGGCTTCCACCCACTTTGTGAAGTATTCTGTGGCAATGATAATGAACTTATGACCATTTGATGAAGTAGGATGGATTTTACCTATGAGATCAAGTCCCCACTGCAAAAAAGGCCATGGAGTAGTGATAGGCTGAAGCTCATGTGTTGGTGCATGTATTAAATCTCCATGTTTTTGGCATTGTAGACATCTCTTTGCAAATTGTTGTGCATCTTTTTTCATGGTTGGCCAATAGTATCGTGCTTGTAAAAGTTTCTTAACAAGGCCAGAGCCAGCAGAATGCAAGCCATAGACACCTTCATGTACATCACGTATAGCCACTTTTGCTTCCTCAGAATCAAGACACCTAAGAAGGATACCATCGAGACTCTGGTGATAAAGGATGCCTCCTAGGATAGTATAGCGAGAGGCTCAGTGGATAAAGGTTTTGCGTTGGTTGTTAGTTAGTTGAAGTGGAAAGGTTTGATTATGGAGATACTCGTATAAATCCTCATACCACAGTGAATTGGGACCAACAATGTCACATATAAGCTCGGACTGTAGAACTTCAAATGCTAGAATCAAAAGCCGTTCAACCAAAAACTCACATTTATGTGTATTAGATGGCATATCTAGGAGAGACCCAATCATAGCCATAGCATCCATTGCTCTATTATGTAGTCTTGGGATTTGTTCAAAAGTGATATTGTCAAAGTACCTTTTAAAATCATTGACCATTAGCTTGTATGGAAGAAGCTTCTCATCTTTTGTTTGATATTCATCTAAGACCTGTTTGATAACCAGCTGAGAATCACCAAAGACTTGTAACTATTTGATAGCCCATTGTACTGCCATGTGCAATCCTATGATTAAAACTTCATACTCTTCTATGTTATTGGTACATGGAAATGTAATTCTGTATGACTTAGGTATACAATCTCCTTGAGGAGTAACAAACAAGATGCCTGCTCTTGATCCATGTTGTGTATATGATCCATCAAAATATAGCAGCCACTGTGTTGGAGAAGTTAAATTGAACAATCCTTCATCAGGGAATTCTGGATATATTGGATGGATATCTGTGATGGGTGTTGTAGCTAATTGATCAGTGATGACTTGTCCTTTGATGGATTTTTGATCCACATATTGTATGTCAAATTCACTTAAGATCATGACCCATTTTGCTAATCTTCCCATGAGAATTGCTTTAGAAAGAAGATATTTGAGTGGATCCACATTTGATATGAGCTTGGTTGTTTGGTTCAGCATATAGTGTTGCAACTTTTAGGAAGAAAACACTAATGCTAAACATGCTTTTTCCATAGATGAGTAATTGAGTTCATATCCCAAAAGAGTTTTGCTGATGTAATAGATGGCTTGTTCTTTTCTTGAATCATCATGTTGAGCTAGAAGAGTACCCAATGCTGCCGTTGTTGATGATATGTAGAGCAATAATGGGTAGTCAAGCACAGGAGGTACTAACATAGGAGGTGTTGCCAGATATTCCTTTATTTTATCAAAAGCTTGTTGACACTTTTCATCCCACTTAAAAGGTTCACCCTTATGTAGAAGATGCTAAAAAGGATGACATTTATTTGCTAGTTGTGAGATAAATCTACGGATGGACTGTAACCTACCTTGTAAACTATGAAAGTTGCTTGAGATTTGTTGGCGAAGGCATTTCCATGATAGATTTTACCTTAGCTAGGTCGACTTCTATCCCTCGTCGAGACACAATGTATCCCAACAGTTTTCCAGATATTACACCAAATACACATTTCTTTGGGTTTAGTCTCACTTGATATTTTTCTAATCGATCAAAGATTTGTGCTAATACCTATAGATGTCCTTCTCTTGTCTTAGATTTTCTCAAGATGTCATCAACATAGTCTTCTGTGATAGTATGAAAAAGGTCATGAAAGATAACTGTCATGGCTCATTAATAAGCAGCTCCAGTGTTCTTGAGACCAAAAGGCATAACAACCCAGTAATATGTGCCCCATGGACAAATAAAGATGTTTTATCTTGATCTTCCTCTACTATTCTAATTTGATTATACCCTAAAAATCCATCCATCAAAGATAGCATTTTATGTCTGGTTGTAAGATCTATAATGTTGTCTATACTTGGTAGTGGAAAGTCATCCTTAGGACATGCTTTATTAAGATCTCTGAAATCTATGCAACAACGAACTCGTCCATCAGGTTTTGCTACAGGTACCAAATTTAAAACCCATTCTGGATAATCAATAGGCTCTATGAACTTAGCTTCTAATAGTTTTTGAATTTATGTCTTGACCAATAAAGCTACTTGTGGATGCATTTTGCGAAAATTTTGTTTGACAAGTTTTGCATTAGGAGATACTGCTAGATGATGTACCACAAGTGATGGATCTAAACCTGGCATGTCAGCATAAGTCCATGCAAAATTTATAGCTCTTCTTAGAAAAAATGCTGTGAAGTTTCTTCTTTCTTGTCTGATAGTGATGCTACCAAAAAAGTGATCTTTGGATTCTGCTCTGTACCCAAGTTCATGTCTTGTGATTGTTCAACTAGCACTGTTGATTTCCCATGATAATCAGTGGCAACAGGAAGATCAAATCCCTCATCCTCAAGCACTTAGAGAGGTTTTCACCTTTGGATACATCCTTTATTTTTACTTTTTCACGGTCAAGAGGTGCCTTTCAGTTTTCACCTAGTGACCTGTTTTGTTTGATTTTGTTTATTTCACTTTTGCGATTGAAGGATTTGATACTTCTGCCAAAATATGCTAGTTTAGGTAAGTCCATCATGAAACCTGCTTTGTGATCACCTAATGGAATGCCTTGTTGCAAGCCCATGAATTCTACAATAGCTTCATCATTTTCAAATGTATCTAATATCGGTGCCCCCTGTTGGTCCCAATCAACGAGGTCAGGATATACGAGTGAAAGGTTGATGGAGGAATTGTTATGGCTAGAGGAGGCCACAGAGATCATGAAGATGGAGTGTTCTTGGAAAAGGTTGGTAATATGAAAGGGGGAGTCATTGATAGTATCTAAATTAGAAGTCTCTCCTACCGAGGAAGGTCCAGCGTCAGTATTAGAAATACACTTAATGTCCTTGAGTTGCGGTACCTTTGGCTGATAACCAAGGCCTTGCTTATTAAAATTCTTAAACACAATAATGGGTTCAAGAGGTCCTTGTTCTTGTGATCCCAATCCACCATGTCCTTTGTAGCCCATGCTCTTTATGATGCGGAACCCATGGTTGTATCTCTCTACTTCCAGTTGAACTTGATCATTTTCATCAAAGAATATCCAAGAGTCTATATCATCAATATCTTCACCATCTAGAATCTGCCTTTAAGGAATATGGTAGGTGGAGCTTTGATGACAGTGGGGGCTGAAGTTGGTTTGGATGTGGAAGGTTTACCATAGGATTTAGGAGATAATGGAAGGGTGCCTACACAACAAGAGTCTTGTAGTGTGTATTCACCAGGGCCATGTTCGGTATACTTCATATGGAGGTTGGAAGGGGTTTTTCTAGATGAGGGCTTGAGTAGGTCAGAGAGGTCTACATAGGATGAAGATGGATATGCCTCGGTGTTGATAGAAATGCGATTTGGACTCTGATATTTAGCTTGGAAGGCACAACAAAATTCAAATGGATTGGGATCAGCTTGGATAGTAACTTCAACACCATTGTGTGGGAATTTAAGGCATTGATGGTATGTGGAATGAACTGCCTTGAGGGCATGTATCCATGGATGACCAAGGATGATGTTATAAGGAAGATCAATATCAAGGACCTGACAATGGGTTTCTATAGTGATCGGCCCAACTTGGATAGGCAAGAAAATAATTCCTTCAGTATCTCTCTCGACATCATCATATGCTCTGATAGTAATAACCTTGGAGGTGTCAACATCTTTCTTAGAATATCCTAGTTGTTTTATCAATTTCAAAGAACATATATTAAGACCAGCTCCACCATCTACCAAGAGTTGTTTGATACGGTCTTGTTTGACAAACACTTAAATGTGGAGGGCTTCATTATGTAAAGGATGGATGGAGGGCTCAAGATCTTTGTCAGAAAAGGTTAAATGACAAGGGGCTACAATGCTAGTGACAATAGATTGGAATTGTGAGATATCAATATTATTGGGCACTAAAGATTCTATTGATAACTGAGAGGGGGGTGAATCAGTTATCTTAATTACTTCTACTTCTGATCTTCCTTAACAATTAATGCAGCATTAGATCATATAAGCAAACATAACCATGAAATGGAAATAACATCAATACACATGACACAATGATTTTGACATGGAAAACCCTGTTAAGGGAAAAAACCATGGGGTGATTAACCCAAGATTGTATTCTCTATTTAAAGAATAAGATAGTACAAAATGGCACTTTCCAATTAGGGCTCACTTCCTGAGCACACTGCTCACAAGAGGCTCACTGCCTACAATAGTTTTTACAAGGAAACTAGATACTTGAACTGATGAGAAGCATCCACACATGCTGAGGTTCAGTTCTGGTTAGGCTCAATACACTGATCTACTGCACTTCATTCTTCCTCTTCTTTGGAGCTGCTGTCCTGTCACATACCAGACCTATATTACTGCTGTTATTCTGCTCCTCTTCTTTTCTTCACACAACACAACTTTCAACACACACCTTCACATCTAAATCCATTTGGTATATATATATCCATCCAAATGATTTCAACACCTTTCTAGTCGACATCCAGAATAGTCAATATTATCCCAAACTTTGATCTGTCGGTTGAATCCTTGCTTTCCAAGTGATGCATATCAAGGAGATGCTTATAAAAGTCATCAATTATGTTGGCAAATCATGAGTGATACCTCAGGAAGCTTGAACACCATTAATATCTCATCCAGATTTAGGTCTGATGCTCTACCGGTCAATTCTTCCTTTGTCTACTCTGCCAAACAGGAACCCAACACTCAAGTGCTCATGTCTCTTCATTCTTCCATCACTGGAGGCTCAATCCCTGGAATATATTAGTCAAGGTACTCTTCTTGACTTCCCCAAATCTGCACTTTACTGAGATACTTCCTTTGAGAGATCCGGACCTAACTGTCAGACCTTGCCACATGCTCTATTCTTGTTTACCAGACCACAACATTCTTCAACCTGACTTTCGGTATAGACATATCATGCCATGCAGATGGGTGGAATGAGCTTTGTTTCCATCAATGATAACATTCATGAAGCCATATAGTGTCTCTTGCCAACAATCTCCCCATTTGGCATTGATGGCAACACTTAGTGAAAAATGACTAAGTGTCACACTATACTCCCCCTTGGCTAATTCTTTGTTCTTATGTACATTTTCTAGAGCTCCCCCTTAGCTGGATTCCTCCTTTTTTACTACTCCTCACTCCCCCTTTGACATCAATGGCAAAGGGTGGGGTCTGCACACCGAAATTTGCAAAACTCAATCTATTCTTAATCGCATAAGTATATTATCCGGTTATACTTTACATATACTTTAGTATATCTGCAAAAGTATTCTTCAATTGTACAACTTCTGTCACCCAACTCAGTCTCATCCTATCCAAAATTGAGATGTGACCACTCAACAGGAATACAAAAGCTTCTGCCCTCTTCAGATCTGTCGGATCACTGGCCTGGGCTATGGTTTGAGCATCATTTAGGGCTTCATGCATGGCCTCTAACTTAGGGATAATTATCCTTCTAAGTTCACTCAACCTACTTATTCTATTTTTCTTCTCCTTCTCAAGCTTCTTACTTGCATTCAAGACTGCAGTAGTCTTACATTCTTGATTTATTATGGAAGTGGTAAGAGGATCAAAATTCTAAGATAGTCTTGTTAGTTTATCCTCCTGTTCTTTCACTTTCTTCTCAATCTCCACTGTTACTTTGGACCATGATAGAAAAAATTTATACATTTCCCCATCATCTTTAAGAGTATTTTCTAAGCTCTTTATCCCTATATCCATATTTCTACTATCATTGGTTATTAGTCCTTGTACTTCAGAGAATCTCTTTTCCAAAAACTCCTTCTGGACTTTATCTTCTATTGACTTCTCTAAGGAATCAAAATGTGTGCTAACACTATTAACTAGAGATTTGAGATTACTGGATGAAGAGGCTGAGGGATCCTTCTGAAAAGATGGCATGATCTTCTCCAATACACCGGATGCAGTTTCTATGAGCTTACAGTCTTCCATGTGAGACTTCAAAAGTTTTTCTTTTGCCTTTGTTGAAGTAAAGTATGCTAGCTTCATGGTTTGAACTGGGGAGAGGGAGTCAAAATTGAATGGTCCTTGAAGAAGTTCTGGTTCATCAAATTCCATCATCTCCTTGGTTAAGAATTCTTTGACTGCTTCTGCTGTGTCTCTTGCCAATGACAGGGTTTTGTCCCCGTTTGCAACCTTACCACTATCATCTATGGTCTTTTCTGTTGGAGTTTTCTCTCCTTCTGCAACCTTACTACTATCATCTTGTTTTTCCTTCTCCTCTTCTTCTTGACTGATCTTCTCTTCTACTCTTTCTTCTTCTTTAGATCTAGAGTCTGCAGGGGAAACCAGAGGAGAGATGTTTGCTTGTTCATGGATCTCCTCTTCTAGAGTAGAGGATTCTAAGTCCTTATATTTTTCTTCACCTGTCTCCTTTACCTCTTCTACTATAGTCTCAGTAGATTCTTCTTTGTTATCCATTCCTGAGGGATCATCACCTAAATCCTCTATAACAGGAATATTGAATCTTTTATAGGCATTCTGGAGGATTTCTTCTATTTCTTTTGCCACTTTATCAATTTCTCCAAGCATGAGCTGATTCATTCTAGCCTTACTCTGGAACTCATCCTTGCAATCTTTGAAGATCATATCCATTTGTTTTGGAGTAATTGAAGGATAGAGCTGAATAGCTATCTGTTCTCTAATCTTTAAGTCCTTAGCCTTGGCATTTTCTTTTCTCATTTCAAGTTCCTTCTCTAAACTTTTAGGAATTAGAGAAATTATTTCAACTAATTTTTTATTGTATATGTTCAAGTACTTAACTATGGCTTCCTCCAAGATCTTTCTATCTGCAACATTATATGCATCATAGAATTTTGTTATTGGTTTTAGGTTCCCATCCACAGTAACTACTTTAACTACATCATCTAAGGATAGAGTAGGCCTTTCAACAAACTCTTCTGCCTCTACCTCTTTGTCTTGACTGGATACTTTCTTCTTCTTCATCTTCTTGATTTCTTCATCAGATTCTGTCTCTTCTTCATCCTTCTGACTGATATAAGACCTTGTTACCTTTGTCTTTGTTCTCTTTTCTCCTTTACCAGATGATTTTGCTTCTAGTTTTGATGCCTTTGAGCTCTTAGCAGTGGAAGATACAGAGCTCTTAGAGTGTCTGGTCTAGGAGGGGGATTCTATCGGAGCACTTTCTTTTTATGCCCTTTCCATCTTTTCTCTATTTGCATCAAGTGCCTCTTTTGAGATGCCATACCTTTTGGCAACATTCTCTACTTCTTTTCTCACTTTTCTCTTCATCTTCGGTTGCCTTAGCTCCACATGAATCTTCACACTCAGCTCTTCAAAGGTTCCAAACCTTTTTGCATTAGGATCCTTGGGTTGGCTAAGCATGTGTTGAACATGTAGCTCTGCTATTTTCTCATCTACTTCATACCCCATTGGCATGATCCAGACTACCCTTGGCTCCACTGCCTCCATTAGGTATTGATCAGTTTCTACCATAAAGCAAATTGTATCCTTATACTTTTCAACTAGAGATTGGGGGATTCTCTCTCTGGCTTGCATCATATTCTGAAAGTTCTTGAAGTAGCCCCAGAGTGCTATGTTTTGTGCCTTGGCATCACCAAGTCCATGCAAGTAATCTCTGATTTGAATTGCAACAGGTCTGTCATTCTGCCATACCCAACCACTGGATTTGGGTAGCTCATTCATAAAGTACAAGAATAAACACAGTATCAGCCCACCATACTTGAAAGAGTTCTTCTTGTCCTTCTTGATCTTTTGTAGGTTTTCCATCAGTTGGTTCAGAAAGATTTCACAAAGATCATAATTTGCATTCTTTCTCAACATTTCATAAGCAGTGTAGATTGATGTTTCGAATATAGAATTTTCTCTGCTGGAGTGATATATCTTGTAGCCAATAATCATGGAGGCAAACTTGATGTCCGGATCTGTGATATCCTCAACTATCATTGCTCTTTTATCAAATTTAGATCTGGTAGCATCGCTCACAGTTTGATTTTTGACTGATTTTAGAGTAGGTAACCCACCGGTTGAGTGTAATCCAGTTACTGCCCTAATGGTATCCTTAGTGATCTTAAATGACCTATTCAACCACATGAAGTTGTCATACATTCTACTTAAAACATACCGGACCCATTCATCTTCAGTAAAATAGGGGAAATGAATGCACTGACTGAAATGTTTATCCCTGATGACCTTGTATTGGGGTTTGAGATCAAATGAGTCATCTACCAGTTCTTTGTGCTAAATATCCATTAGTTTGGAGTCTCTAAATTCCTCAATGTTTGCATGAATATATGCCCTAATGTCTTCAACATGTAAAACCCCATGCAGAATGCTAGAAAAAGTGCCTAAGGGATCCACTTCTAAACATTTGTAGGGATGTTTCTTAAATTTAGGGTGAGGCCTATCAGAAATCTTTACAACATTTGGAGTAGCCATCTTCAAAAGATTTACAAAGAGATATTCAACAACAGAAAATACCTTTTACGCTTCTAGGGTTCGTTGAATGAGCCGGATTAATTTGTTGGATGAATCGACTTCAACGGTTGATCTTTGAGAAATTTGAAACAATTTGTTGTAGAGCTCCTTTTCTTTTCTTCTTGAATGCAAATGTGCAAATGACAAATGAATGAACCCTTTTATTTCTGGGAAAACCCTAGTTCCACACTGCAATAAATGTGCAACTTAAGTCATTTCAGTTTCCTTGTTCTTCTTATTCTAAGACAGATCTTTTCTGGATCACTGAGATACACTTAGAGTTATTCTTGGTGAATAGTGGCAATCTATCTTCCTTTCCCTAATCATTTGATCTATCCACAGATCAAGATTCCATAATTTTTGAATCAAGCCGGATCTAACTGTGAGAATCCTATTTTTATCGGATGACTGTTAAACCGGATCAGTCTTGGTAGATTAGACTCTTCAAATCTTCTTGCGGATCTTTCATATCTTTACCAAACCTACTTTAGATGTTTCTCTAAGAATCCTTTAATCTGCAACTTCCCATGTGCCAATTTCAGGCACCAATTGACTGGCTGGGGGAATTGGTTTTTCTTAGTGACTCCCCCTGAGCCAGAGCTCATCTATTCAATTTCCAAAAGGATTATCAGCACCGGATTCTGGTGTGGATCCATCCCCAACATTCTCTGTGCTTCTCTTCACCCAAATATTATTAATCTCCCTTTAAATTTCATCCGCATTCACTTTTCCTTTTCTTTTGTCTTGGTTATGATTATGCTTCCGGACCCCTTTTGTCTTGATTCTTACTTCTACAGAATTTGACAATATGACCGGATCTATTGCAATTGTAGCAAAGAACATTTCTTTGCATATTTGACTGATATCCTCTTGATCTACACTGATTATCCATATGTCCCATTCTATTGCATGCAAAGCATCTACCATTGAATGAATTGTTCATTTGCATGTTTCTACACTCATGGGATTTGTGACCATACATTTTGCAATTGAAGCACTGTCTGGGGAAGGATGTATTAGTCTGATTCATTCTTCTTCTACATTGATTTGCTTTATGACCAAAGTTATTGTAGTTGTGGCAGTATCCATTCAAAGAAGGATATCTTTGAGCATTTGGTTGCCTTATCGGAGGTCTTCTAGGCCCGTTTCTTGGATTTTTTGATCTGGAGTTCTTCTGACCAGAGCTGGAGCTTTCACCTTTCTCATACCCCAAGCCTTGCTTGTCATCTACCCTCTTTTGGCTTTGAAGAAGAACTTCAAGTTGGGCAGAGCTTATCTTGAATTTCTCTTTGTATTCATTTGTTGTTTGAAGATCCTTTTTAAGATTGTCAATCTGATTCTCAAGTTGTTCTTCATTATCGCTGGCTTCTTCAAGATTAGATTCAAGATGTCTAATTATTCTATCCATTTTGTGGCAGTCTTCTGATTTCTCTTTGAGAGATTGTCTTAGATCATCTTTAGTTTTCCTTTTTTCTTCAATTTCTTGGGTAAATTTCATAACTCCTGATTCCATTTCATGTCTTACCATAATGACCTCTTTTGATTACTTTTCACATAACTTGGTTTTCTCCTTTAGATCTTCATTTGTATCATTGTCTTCACCTTGACTTGCCAATTGTTGAAGTAGATCCTTTCTCTTTTTCATAGAGATAATTGGTTTCCCTTTTAGTTCATTTATGAAATCATCATCCTGTTTGAGTCTTTCCTTCAATTCATTGACTTCAGAGTTAGATTGCTCAAGATCATCTAGGGCAGACTGAAGTTGTTCCCTCATACCATACACATCCATTTGAATTCCTAGATCTTCCTCAAGCTGTTAGGCTTTGTTTGGAGGAACTTGGCTCTGATACCAATTGTTTATAACTGAGAAGGGGGGTGAATCAGTTATCTTAATTACTTCTACTTCTGATCTTCCTTAACAATTAATGCAACATTAGATCATATAAGAAAACATAACCATGAAATGGAAATAATGTCAATACACATGACATAATGATTTTGACATGGAAAACCCTGTTAAGGGAAAAAACCATGGGGTGATTAACCCAAGACTGTATTCTTTGTTAAAAGAATAAGATAGTACAAAATGGCACTTGCCAATTAGGGCTCACTACCCAAGCACACTGCTCACAAGAGGCTCACTGCCTACAATAGTTTATACAAGGAAACTAGATACTTGAACTAATGAGAAGCATCCACACATGCTGAGGTTCAGTTCTGATTAGGCTCAATACACTAATCTACTGCACTTCATTCTTCCTCTTCTTTGGAGCTGTTGTCTTGTCACATATCAGACCTATATTACTGCTGTTACTTTGCTCCTCTACTTTTCTTCGTACAATGCAACTTTCAACACACACCTTCACATCTAAATCCATCTAGTTTATATATATCCATACAAATGATTTCAACACCTTTCTAGTCGGCATCGGAAATAGTCAATATTATCCCAAACTTGTCAATATTATCCCAAACTTTGATCTGTCGGCTGAATCCTTCCTTACCAAGTGATGCGTATCAAGGAGATGCTTATAGAAGTCATCAATTATGTTGGCCAATCATGAGTGATACCTCAGGAAGCTTGAACACCATCAATATCTCATCCGGATTTAGGTCTGATGCTCTACCGGTTAGTTCTTCCTCTATCTACTCTGCCAAATAGGAACCCAACACTCAAGTGCTCATGTCTCTTCATTCTTCCATCACCAGAGGCTCAATCCCTAGAATCTATCAGTCAAGGTACTCCTCTAGACTTCCCAAAATCTACACTTTACTGAGATACTTCCTCAGAGAGATCTGAACCTGACTGTCGGACCTTGCCACATGCTCTGTTCTTATTTACTGGACCACAACATTCTTCAACCTAGCTTCCAGTATAGACATATCATGCCCTGCAGATGGGTGGGATGAGCTTTGTTGCCATCAATGACAACATTCATGAAGCCATATAGTGTCTCTTGCCAATAGATTCTTGTAGAGCTTTGTTAAGGAGAGCTTTATGAGCAGGGGATATGTAAAGCAACTCAAGAATGGATATGTGTACGGGTGTCTTGCGAAGGTGATCCAAGATATTATAGCTAGGAAATGGTCAAGGAGGATGAACAGGTGCTCCTTGAATAGTGACTCAACCTCTTCAAGTGGTTACAGTGCAATCAGGTGCTTTACCTTGGATTGTAATGGTAGAAATGCGAGCATGGTCAATGTAGCCAATGGTAGATGAGTCATAGGTATACTGAATGGCATTCCCAGCATGAGGGTTAATTGTTTTGTCATGAGATGGAAGTGGATTCTTGAAAGTCTCTAGATCATAGTTTGATGTTGATTGTTGTACAGGTTGAGTTGTTGAAGGTGTAACTTTGATTAAACCTTGATCGATGCAATCTTGGATGACATGTTTTAAGTGCATACAACCATTGGTTTTGTGTCCTTTAACTCTATGGAAATTGCAATACTCATTTTCTTTGTACCAAGGAGCTTTGAAGAGCAGTTCACCATTGGATGGTGCATCCAGTAAGATAATATCGCCTGCTTGGAGAAGCTTTCGAAAGATAACTTCCATGGGTCCTGCTAATGGTGTAAATTGTCGACGCAGATTGGAAGTTTGGCATTGTCGTATTCGTTGAAAAGGTTGTGTTGTTGTAGAAGCATCTTGGATGTTGATAGGAGCTTTCATATTTTGGATGTACTTTACATCTACAACACAATCATTGACAATATTCTTATTTTTGTTCCAAAAGCAAGACTTATCGTTGGAGTTTTGAGGATAGTTTTTGTTATCACGAAAGATTTTGATAGTTCCTTTAGTAATTAAAGCTCGTTCAATAATAGTTCCTTTGGAAACAAGTTCATCAAAGGTGCTAGCACTTTGCAATTGTAGCTGGAATGATAGCTCAGGATGAAGATTTTGAATAAAGATATTGAGCTGTTGTTTCTTAGGGATTTCCCATGATAGTTTGCTAGCCATATTACACCATCATTGAGTAAATGAAGAAAAGGATTCACCATTGCATTGTTTATTGTTGACAAGGTCATTCATGTTTATCTCATGGTCAATGTTGAAAGCGAAGTGAGATCAAAACTTATTGGCTAACTCTGAAAAAGACTTAATTCCCGAAGGTAAATGAGAGAACCATTCAAGAGCTTGTCCTGCTAAGCTTCGAGGAAATAGTCTCAAAAGATATGTATTGTCATGAACAATATCAAGACATGCCACAAAAAATGCTCTAAGATGGTCTTCCGAATTTCCTTTGCCTTTGTACTTGTCAAATTGTGGAATTTCAAAGTGTAGTGGAAAAGGTATCATATGAAGAGACTTGTCAAATGGATAAGCGCATATGTTGTCTAGAGAAAATGTCTTCTTGCCTTGTCCTACTGCTTGGTTAATCATGTGTTGAACATCCGCTGAAGATAATTGTTGTTGTTGCAAAGGGGGTGAAACATGGTATGGTGTATATTGAGGTTGTTGTTGTGGGATATATGGAGCCATGATCATTTGTTGAGATTGCATACTCACAATATATGTCAACGGATTGGCATGTGACACATATGTAGTTAAGGATTACTATCCTTGAGACACAAGTGGTGGTTGAGTATATTGGGACAAATGGGCACCAAGATTTTGCATCACATGCGAAGTGGAAGACGGATTGACATTAGTTAATGGTTGGGAAGTTAGAGTTGGATTTGTGACATGGTAAGTGATGGAAGGATTGGTAGATGTGAAAGAAGGATGTACACTTGGGTTTGTATTTTAGACAACATGGGGATTGGTATGTGTCATGTGTTGGGTGACAATAGGCAAGCCTTGGGTGGCATAAGACGGATTGATGGTGTGTGAAGGATTTGAAGAGTATGATGGAATGGATGTAAGTTGCTCAACATAAATGACCGTAGAGCTAGGATTAGCCTAAGAAACAATAGGAGGGTCACTCATATCAATAAGACTAACATTGGGATTATATGGTGTAGTAGAAGGATTAGTAGAGATGGTGGAAAGCATATTAGCAGTTGGTATATGGGATATGGTATTAATATGGGATATGGTAGATTGGGATTGTCGTGAAGCTTGGACTATTGGTTGTGTTGGTATAGTTTGGGAGGCTTGCACACTATGAGACATGGGGATAGCTTGTGATGTTTGGAGCGTTTGTGCTTGGGCCACATGGATAGCTTGTGTTACTTGAGGCATAGAAACAGTCATGGTAGGAGGAGGAATATGTTGAGGAACATGGAAAGGTGGAATGTTTAGATTCTGTGACATGAGAGGGAGCACATTGGTTGGTATGATCAAAGGTTCTAAAGTGTGCTTCGAGCGTGGTAAATCAAATGAATTAACAATAGGTAATGAAAGAGTTGTGGTAGAGGATGGAGCTTGTGATATAGTGGGGGATGGTGTAACTATAGTGGATGGTCCCTTTGCAACAACAACAAGAGTGTTTGAATCATGTTCTCTAATAGCGGATATGTCAAAATCTTTTGGAATTTAGTGCCCATGCGAGCAAGTTGCAAGAATTAGTGATTAGGCTTAGATAGAACAAGTCTCTCAACTTGATCCCACACATGAGTGTCTTGAAATTCTGATAAGTCTTCTTGGGATTGTTCTTCAAAAGTTTCCAAAGCTATTGGAGATTGCACTTATTGTGAGGATGATTCTCCAAGGGTATACCCATGTGGTGTAAACATATGAGGAGGCATACCAGTCGTGAATTGAGTTGCATCTTTAAGAGGTGCCAATCTAAGTTGTTGCATCTTAGCTTGCAATTTTGCTTCCATTTAAGCTCTATATTTAGCTTCCATTTTAGCTCTATATTGACTCCTAGTTTGAGGCATGATGTTGATGTTGAAAACTGAAGCTTAGCTTGTCAAAGTTTTGAGACCCAAAAGATGATGGTTTGCTGATTGGTTGGTTGGTTGGTTTGCTTGGTTTGCTGATTTGTTGTTTTGCTGGTTTGCTTTGGTTGATGTGTTGTTTTTCTTGGTTTGTTGATTTGTTGTTGGCTAGTTTTCCCTAGAGAATAGCTCACACACTCAAGGGAAAAGTTGTTTGCTAAAGATTGCTATGTTGCTGATGTTTGCTGGAGCTAAAGTTGATGTTTTGCTAATGGATCAAAATGATTGATTTGATGTTTGGTTTGCTGGTTTGGGTTCTCAAAAAGATGAAAAGCTCATGAAATGCAATTTATTGGTAAGCTTAAAACAAGGAGACAAAGTCCAGGTATCTGCTATGATCAGAGACAGGTTTGAAAGCTAATGCTAAAGCTGAGCAAGCTGGATTTGTGGCTAATTCAGCTAAGTCACTAAGATTTTCTGGTATTAGACCACAGGTGACAAGTGATAGCTCATATGTGACTCAGAGAATGCAAAAGGTGACTAGTAATAGCTCAAAAACAAACTAGTTTAGGTTCTGAAGCAGGTTACAGTGTTAACTAGAGGCGATAATTGTTAGCTCAAAAGTGGTTTACTATTGATTGGAAGCGACTCAGGTTAAGCTAAAGGTGAAAGACTGTTGTTTAAAAGTGACTTGATTCAGAGTAGAGGTGACTAACTTCTATTTAGATGCAACTCTGTTTATGTAAAAGGTGATTAACTATTGTTTGAAGGCAATTTAGTTAAGGCAAAAAGTGAATAACTATGGCTTAAAAGTGATTATGTTGTCTATATGCATGCAGTTTAGGCTTAAAAGTGACTGTGTTTGTCAGGAAAAATGTCTGATTTGTGATTTTTGACAAGAAAACAATAATTGTAGTCACACTCACAACAATCACAAACTTGTACAACCTAGGCTAGGAAAGGATTGCATTTTTTGAATCCCCTGACTGTGCTTATTCAAAATAGATAGCTTCAGGATCTTGGTAGCATCAGCTCCCCTCCATGATACACACTTCTCATGCATACCAAGATCTAGGTTTCCTTAAAGGCCTATCCCTCACCAAACCTTAGGATTGTCCCTGCTATCTCTTCTAAGAACCATGTGAATCGGGGCCACTTCAAAGGTCCCACCTTTCGCATCAACAAATAGAAGGTTTTTGGCTACTACACAAAGGTGCTAATAAGGGCATCCGTTCAGGTGGCTATACATGTGGCAGCTCTACTTTCTATTGTGGAGTCTCCCAGCCTTCAAGGGTTACGCCTTGGAGGGTTTTGGGGGAGGTTGGCTGTTGGTATAATGCAACAACACCCATTGTTTGTGGCTTTTGACATAAACACTTTTCTTATATAGTGGTTTGAAAGGACTTGGCTTTAGCCCATTACCACTTAGGTCGTATCCCTTCTCACATAGGGAAGGCAGGCCCTCTAAAGATAATAACAAGTTCTCATACACCCAAGATCCATTTGATAGGCAAGGGGAGAGGATACTTTTGTTATTAAATTTGGGTTATAATCAATCACATGCAAGCAATCAAAAAAGATAAATCAAGCACGGAGCAAGCAATGATTTATTTTAAGCACCAATCCTAAATGTTCCTAATTTAGTGAAAAACCACAAGTCTTGGACCGATCGGAGTTGCAATAGCTATGTTAGTAGTTTGATAACCTCCTTTTCTTGGACAAATCAATAAGAAACTGCACAAATACCCAATTAGTAGCCAAGAAAATAAACTGTAAATTATATAGACTGAAAGCATATAGTTTACCAGAGGCGATTTACTGTCTGTCAAAAATGATCTCTGTTTCGGTCACAAGTGAATTACTGCAGATCAAAAGTGATTTCAAAAATGCCATATGTGGATTGTTGAAGTTCAAAAGTGACACAAAAAAGCATAAGGTGGCTGTTTAAGTATCATAGGTGACCTGGATCTGCAACAAAGACAATACGCAACAAAAGCCCTAATTCTGTAGAAAGCGATTCAATTATCTAAAAGTGACCACTGTAATATCAAAAGTGATTAGGTTAAATGCAAAGGCAACCACTGTTAGTCTAAAAATGATGCAGAATAAACAAAAAGTGATCACTGTCTGCTTATAAGCAATTTGGGAATGGCTAAAGGTGGCAGATTTCAGTGCAGAAGTGATGCAGGTATGTAGACAATGACGGGTTTTTGCTAGAAAGCAGCTGGGACTTGCCGTAAGTGCTTGAAAAAACTAAACTTCATAAAAAAAATTCAAACAACAAAGTTAATCAAGGACATGAGTCCCACCGAGTGTGCCAAAATGTGATAGGTAAAAAATTAGGTTAATAAGATCAAGCATAGCCATGAAAACCTAACCCTACCATCATCAAAGAATCTAATCTAAATGAAATCAAAGAGTAATGCAATTCAATCACAACATCACCTAGATTGTATGATTCATTTATTATGAACAATTATGAAGATAAAAGTTGACATGATGGATGATAAATGATGAAAGCTCAATGGATGCTATGGATGCTCAAATGCTCAATATGCTCAAGATGATAATGTAGATGCTCTATGAATGCTGGATAGATTGTAGTATGAAATGAGAGGGTGTTTATATAGAACTCAACCAAAATCAATCAACGGTGGAGATTCGGTGGCTATGTGAATGGCTAAGATTGAAAGATAGACATAGGCGAATGTGAAGATGACAAGTGGCAGGAAGATAGGGCTCATGTGTGCTTGTGTACATAAAAAGTACTACATGTGAAAGATATTAAATAAAAGGATGTAATACCACTTATCTTTTTAAATGAAAGAGGCACACATGTTGGCTCCTAAGATAAATGATAAGATAAATTAATTAAATAAATACAATTTATTTAATTAATTGGAAAGTGGGTTTATGAAAGGAATATTTAATTAAAAATAGATAGAATGAAGATAATTAAATAATTAAAGATTATTTAATTATAGTTTAGAAGAAATAGAAGAAATAGCTAATGAATTAATTAAATAAATATAAATTTATTTAATTAATAGAAGAAATATATATGTTAGGGATATTTGCTCAAGTGTGTTTAGACAAATGTAGATGTGTGATAATGCGATGTTTGAATGTTAATGATAATGATTCAATTTTTGGTGTCTACACCAAACATGATCTTCCATGCCACAAAATGCTTCCACAATCTTCCAGAGATCTCCATAATCACTGGGATCAATCAGGTAGGCCAAGACTAGTTACACACTACATTATCTGGGAACAATCTTCACACACCATCTCAATTTCTTAACGCAGACCAAAGTCTAGATAGGAACATGATTAGGAGACATTCACGAGCACTCTATACTCATCAGGGGTAACCACACAAACCTTAACCACTTTATCCATAGGACTCTTCTCACTGGAACACATGAACTTCACTGTCTTCAACTATCATAAAAGAAAGATAGCTTGTGGAGAACCAAACCATGAACCATTGCAACTGTAGGCACTTATCATCATCCCAGACTTCCCTCTAGAGATGTAGAGAAAAATACTTTATTGCAGAGGAATGAGGAGCCAAATACTATCTTCCTGTCTCAACTGAACTTATAGAAAAACAAGGTTTCACTCTGGTGAAAAAAACTCACTTAGATCTTCATGCGGATGGCTCAGACCCAAAATGTAGTATCCTCAGACATGCCTCTAACTTACTTCCAATCTACAGACCATGATCTTCAAGCAGAAATAAATGTAGAGTAGTTTACCAAACTATTCTTCAGTATACAACTCACTGTTTATACTGTACTTCTCTATAACTCACTTGTTTCTTTCGGAGAGGCTAATTTTCTCACTATCCTCAACATATAAGTCTTCTAAACAAGTAATAGAATAAGATACAATTGACACCAATGACAACAAGAATATGTTGACATCAATGACAACACTGATTAGGCAATACTTGCAACAATCTGCCCCTTTGTCATTGATGGCAACATATGATGTGAAAAACTGCAACAACCATCAAGACAAGATTCTCCACCTTTCCCTTTACACACCTGAACTTCTTTCTTTCTCTAAAATTTTCCCCCTTTCTTTTACACATCTATACTCTACATTCTTCACATGACTTCTCTCCCCTTTTGACATCAATGGCAAAGGGCACATACTTGCACTCTTTTGCTCTAATCTAATCTCTCTACTAAACTGTCTGACTGCTCTCCCTTAGAAGTAGCCCTAAAAAGCATCAATCTAGACCTCTGAACACCTTCATACTGATGCACTATTATGCATCTTAGTTTAGAGTAGGAGGGGTGATGACCCCTAACTTTTCTCTGAGATACTCAAAGTATACTTAGGCAAAGGCTTGGTAAAAATGTCTGCAATCTGATCCTTGGTAGAAACATACTCCAACTTGACTTCATTCTCTGTCACTTTTTCTCTCAGGAAATGATACCTAATGGATATGTTCTTGGTCCTTGGATGCATCACTGGGTTCTTTGATATGTTTATGGCACTTCTATTGTCACAAAAGATTGCAATAGGTTCTTCATACACAACTTTGATGTCCTTCAAAGTCTGCTTCATCCATAACACTTGAGTGTAACAAAATCCTGTTGCAATGTATTTTACCTCTGTAGTAGACAGGGATATTAAGTCCTATTTCTTGCTTAGCCAAGATACTAATCTTTTTCCTGAGAAGAATGCACTTCCACCTGTACTTTTTATGTCATCCACTTCTCTAGCCCAATCTGCATCAATATATGCATTGAGAGTAAAGTCACGGTCCTTAGGTTACCACAATCTATAATCTATCATGCCTTTTAAATATCTTAGAATTCTTTTGACTGCCATCACATGTGATTCCTTGGGTTCTGCCTAAAATCTTGCCATAAGACACACTGTATGCATTATGTCAGGTTTGGTTTGAGTCAGATAAAGTAATCCTCCAATCATAGATCTATACTTTTTCTAGTTTGCCATGGGCATGTCATCATCTTTGCTCAACTTACAACCAATTATCATAGGTGTGCATACTAGTTTAGAGTTTTCCATCACAAATTTCTTTAACAACTCTTTCACATACTTAGACTAAGAAATGAAGATACCCTTATCTGATTGACTTATTTGTAGACCTAAAAAGAAGTTCATCTCTCCAAACATAGACATTTCAAATTCACTTTGCATTTCTCTAGCAAACACTAAGCACATATCTTCATTTCCTCCAAAAATATTATCATCAACAAAAACTGCAACAATCAGGGTTTGTTCATCATTGATCTTGAAGTAGAGATTACTATCTATAGTACCTTTATTGAACCCTATCTACATCAGGTACCTATCCAACTATGCATACCATGCCCTGGGAGCTTGTTTTAATTCATATAATGCTTTCTTCAATCTGCATACCATGTCCCCTTTTTCTGATGACTGAAATCCTTTTGGTTGTTCAATATAGATTTCCTCTTCCAACTCTCTATTTAAGAAGGCAGACTTCACATCCATTTGATAAACTTTGAAATCTTTGTATGCTGTAAAAGCCAGAAACATCCTTATTTCTTCAATCCTTGCTACTGGAGCAAAAGTTTCTTCCAATTCTATTCCTTCAACCTGAGCGTATCCTTTGCATACCAACCTTGCTTTATTTCTTACCACTTGACCATTGTCATTCTTTTTTTTTTTTTCTGAAGACCCACTTTGTACCAATTACATTCTTGTATGCTGGTCTGGGAACAAGATCCCAAGTCTAGTTCTTCTCTATCTGCATCAATTCCTCTTCCATAGCCTTTATCCAATTCTCATCTTTGCAAGCCTCATCCATAGTTTTAGGTTCAATCTTAGAAATCAGACATAAATTTACTTGTTCTTCTATAGCTTTTCTTCTAGTTAAGATCCCTTTTCTCTTATCTCCTATGATTTGATTTTTAGTATGACTAATTCTTACATGTCTTGGAGTTTTGGTAGAACTTACTAGAGCTTGTTCTTCTTCATCTATGTCATCTTCATGCTACACCTCTTCTAAGACATCTGAATCATCTGACTCATATCCACTTGATTCTGAAGACCTTTCCTTACATTCATCAACTTTAACATTTTCACTTTTAATGATCTTATTCATCCTCTTATTATAGCACCAGTAGGCCTTACTCTTGGTGGAGTAACCAAGGAAGATTCCTTCATCACATCTAGCATCAAACTTGCCTAAATCTTCTTCTCTTTTGATATAACATCTGCTACCAAAAAATTTGAAATATTTCATAGTAGGAACTCTACCATGCCACAATTCATAGAGAGTTTTTGAACTGTTACCCTTTACTTGAACTCTATTTAGGATATTTACTGTAGTGTGAATTTACTCTTTCCAATATGCTTCTAGAAGATGAGCTTCCTTCATCATGGTTCTAGTAGCTTCTTGAGCTGTTTTGTTTTTCCTTTCAACAACTCCATTTTGTTGTGGAGTTCTGGGCGCAAATAGCTATCTCTTTATTCCATGTTCTTCACAAAAGAAATTGAATTCATCTGATGTGAACTCTCCTCCTCTACCAGACCCCAAGCATTTGATTTTCAAATCCATCTAATTTTCAACCATTGCCTTAAATGCCTTGAATTTATCTAGAGCTTCAACTTTCTCTTTCAAAAAGGTGACCCAAGTAATTCTAAATAATCATCAATGAGTAGCATGAAATACCTGTCTCCTTGCAAACTTCTTACTCTAGTATGTACACACAAATCTGTATGCACTAACTCAAGTAGTCCTCCAACTGATTGGTCCTTGCTTTTAAAACTTGTTCTTGTCTGTTTCCTAAATTGACACTACTTGCAAACTAGATTAGCAGGCTTCACAAGCTTAGGCAAATCTCTAACAGTTTGTGTAGTATTTATATTCATAATATTATTAAAATTTATGTGACACAACCTTCTATGCCATAACCGAATCTCATCAATCTGAGTCAACAAACACTAGTTCTCAGTTCCTTTCAAGAGATAGACATTACCTTTGGTTTTCTTACTAGTTGTAATGACTATTCCAGAGCTTTCCTTGATCTTGCATCCATTGTCCTTGAAGCTTAAGTCATAGCCCTTATCACACATCTGACCCACACTCAGAAGATTGTGCTTTAATCCTTTCACATACAATACATCTTTAGTATTATGCTTGCCATCAAAATAAATAGATCCTTTTCCATAAATCCTACCAATTGTATCATCTCCAAACCTAACTAGTCCACCATCATATTTTTCCAAACTTACAAAATTACTTTTGTCACCAGTCATGTGGTGAGAGCAACCACTATCAATAACCCATTCATCCTTGTCTTTAATGACCTCAGCAGCCAAAGTACTTTCCACTAGTTTTTCTTCCTTCACACAGCTAGGAGAATTAGTAGACACAAGGTCTTCCTTAATAGAAATGAACAAGCATTCATTTACAGAGGAACTAGCATTATCTAGTTCACCATTATCTGATACTCCTTCATCATCATCAAGATCTTCAACATAATAACACTTCTTTTGGGTCCTAGGCCTGTTCTCATATCTTCTTCTATTTCTTTCAATTTTTTCAGGCCATCTGGAAGAAAAATGACCTACTTTACCATAGGAAAAACATTTGAAATGAAGTTTTCCTATACTTACCAAATCCTCTTTATAGTCTATCCACAAAGTTGGCTTCAACTTCATCTAACTCATCATCAGATTCTACCTTATACTTTTATAATATGGAAGTACTTCTAGGAGTACTGGCTTTGAAGCCCGTCTCAACTTTCAACAGAGCATCATCTGACTCCCTCATTTCAAAAGCAGTAAGCTTAATAAGAAACTGATCCCTGTTAACATTTTCTACTTGCATAAATTTTTCAATCGCGGCTACCTTGTGACAGTAGGACTTCGGTAGAGATCTGAGAATTTTCATAACAATTACTTTTTCTTCAAGGGTTCCACCTATGGCTTTTATCCCTGTAACAAGTTCATCAACTCTTTGCATAAAATCTGATATGTTTTCATCATTATTCATCTTCAAGCTTTCCTATTTCACTTTCAGACTTTGTAACTTGGCTTCCTTCATAGAATCATCTCCTTCATATAGATTTTTCAACTTTTCCCATACCTTATTTGCAGTTTCAAGATCCACCACTTTCATCAATATTGAGTTAGTTAATGAGCTTAGCAGAGTATCCTTTGCCTTGATATCTATCTCATATTCTTTGATTTCATGTTCAGTCGTCAGACCATTTGGAGGTATGGTGTATTATGTTTCTGCAGCTTTCCAAACTTTGTAACCAAGAGAAAGAAGATGGATTTTCATCCGAGCCTTCCAGAGAACATAATTAGTCCCATCAAAATGTGACACTTCCTTTTTGTAAGACATTTTAGATCTTCGTCAAGATGTTAAACTTTATTTAGAGGAACTTGGATCTGATACCAATTGTCGACATGTGTTAGACAACTGAGAGGGGGGGTGAATTAGATGTCACAAAAACTTCAACTCTTTTTGCAATTAAACATTCATCACTTATCCATAATTATTATGATTTAACAATGAGTGCATGAAATCAAAATCTTAACCACAGATACAATATCAAACACAAGAGACACCAGCTTTATATGGAAAACCCCAAGGTGGGGAAAAACCACGGAGAGGATTAGCTCTCAATATATATTGCAATCTTGAAATAATGATGTTTAGGCTTGGTCACCCCACGGGCCTAAAGATACTGGCTTACTACCACGAAGAACAACTAGGTCTAGCAGGCTCACTACCTCAACCCTAAACCTAGCAAGATTACAATAAGGGTTGTTAAACCCTACTAGTAGCTTATTGCTAGACTCACTACCATGATCAACACCTTTCTGTATTGTGAATAACAATTCATTTGCTCTGCTCTTCCTCCGCTCTACTCTTCGTCTTCTTTCTTCTACCTCTTCTCTGCTTTGCCTTTGGACCTTTCTTAATATCGTTTCATTTCCATTCGAGGACACATTTACCACGACTCGACTACAAGTATTTATACACTACATCAACCTTGGAATAATCATCAAGGTCGGCATCACAATCATCAACCATTGGAAGAATCTCCAAGGTCAGTATTACAAACATTTACAAAATAGGTCTTGACCTATTGCAATATCATGCAAAGTAAATGAAATGTAGATCACGCCATGCCTTATCTAGGACTCAAAAATGATCTTCCATGCCACAACATTCTTCCACAATCTTCCAGAGATCTCCGCAATCACTGGGATCAACCAGGTCGGCCAAGACTGGTTACACGCTAGATTATCTGGGAATAATCTTCACACACCATCTCAATTTCTTAATGCAGACCAAAGTCCATATAGGAGCATGATTAGGAGACATCCATAAACACTCTATAATCATTAGAGGAAACCACACGAACCTTAACCACTTTATCCATAGGAATCTTCTCACTAGAACACACAAACTTCACTGTCTTCAACCGTCACAAAAGAAAGATAGCTTGTGTACCACCAAACCATGAACCATTGCAATTGTTGACACTTATCATCATCGCAAACTTCCCTCTTGAGCCACAAAGAAAAATACTTTATTGGGGAGGAATCTAGAGCCAAATACTATCTTCCTGTCTCAACTGAACTTACAAAAAAAGTAGGTTTCACTTTGGTGAACACAACTCACTGATATCTTCATGCAGATGGATCATACCCAAGATGAAGCATCCTTAGACATACCTCTAACTTTATTCTGATCTGCAGACCATGGTCTTCAAAAAGAAATAAAAGTGGAGCATTTTATCAGACTATTCTTCAACATACAACTCACTGTCTGTACTGGACTTCTTTGTAACTCACCTGTTTCGTTTAGAGAGGATAATTTTCTCAATATCCTCAACATACAAGTATTCTAAACAAGTAATTGAATAAGATAAAGTTGACACCAATGACAACAAGAATATGTTGACATCAATGACAACATCGATTAGGCACATACTTGCAATAGACAATTGGTTCTAAAAATCAATATGTTGATCATCCCTAGCGTGGAACTAAAGAAAATGCTTTTGTTAGACCAAGTGAGAAACCAGGGTGACCTCATGATGGCCTCTGAGTTTGATTATGAGGATGGTGTCAGTGGTTTTGGGTTCAACCAAAAAATAGAGACCGTAGCAATGTGGGCCACACAAATGAACACCAACTAACCAATATTGCTTCATGTGACTTAGGAGCTAAGAGGAACTACCATGGTAAAAACATTGAAAGATACCTTAGCCTTGGAAGTAGATAATATCACCATGCACTACGCAATGTTCACCAGAGTTGTGAAAAACATGGAGCAAAAGTTGCTTGACTATGAAAAACTTCAAATTGAGATGAATGAATAAGTCAGTAGACTCTATTTGGAAAATGTGAAGTTGAAGAAACAAATGAAAGGCATTAGTTCTTCTCAAAGACAAGCAATTGTACCATATCAAGCCCCTGTGCCACAAGAAATTAGTTATAATATAGTCCTAGTTGACCAGTTGAATGCTTTGAAGTTGAAGTTAGAGAAATAAATTAAAGATTTGAAGAAGCAAAATGAGAAGACAAAAGATGAGGCCAGATTGAAAATTCTTGAGGTGTTTCAGAAGATCTTGGAGCATAGAGTGAAATTGGTTGTTGACAAGTTGGGAGATGTGCATGAATGCTATTCTTCATTGTCTCAAGCTATTGAACAATTGAAAGACAATCTTTCTATTTTGGATCCAGTGTACAAGAGATGGTAGCAAGCACATCATACATTGATGACTCTGTGCAAAGTTTTACAAAGGAATCCAAGTGCTCCTACTGCTCTGAAATCAACAGAGAAAATGGTGAAGATGATTTTTGATGAATTTTAGTATGTGAATGGTGAAAGTCAGAAAATGCAAGTAAAGATTGATTCTTTTGATACTTTCAAACACCAGTTCATTCCTTCAATTTTGGAAAAGGATAAACATATCAAAGGTTTTGATGCATGGAAAAATGAATTTGGTCAAACAGTTTCTCAAGTCATTGATTTCTTAAAAAAAGATGAAGACATCAACATTCTCAGTTTCAATGTGATAGATGGATAGAGTGATTTCTCTAGATGCTAGATATGCAAAGTTCATCATTGATGTCAAAGTGTTGCTAAATAAAAGATGGAAAGATCACCAAGCGAATATGCTCCAGATCCAAGAAAATAAATGACCTAGTAATTACACGGTGTACCAATGTGAGTAACAATATTTGTCAACTAAAGAATGAGCAAGCCAAATATGTAGTGGAGCAATGAACATCAAGATGGCATCAACATGGCACCAACAAATCTATGTCATCCTCTTGTTTTGTCTCTTTCTTGTTTTATTATTTTCAACATGTATTCAAAATATATTTGGCAGTCTTTTTAAGACTTGTCAAAAAGTATATATTGTAACAGGTCATATTAAGGGGTGGGTATATGAAAAGTCATTTTTGGAATGTGAAAGGTCTGAATCTTGTAGCTTCCATTACCCCTATAAGAAGGAAACCAAGACCTTGGGAAAATCTCTCTAGGAAATTGATTTTGGAAAGAGACATTGTAAGGCCTGTTCTTCAAAGCAATATCAATAAAAGCAAACTGCATTTCTTTGGTGCCATATATCTAGTTCTCAATTGCTTGTTGAACATTCTTGTTATATTTTATTTGGTTGTCTTCATTTTTGTTTTCTCCTTGTTATTTGAATTAGCATATCAAGTAAATGTCTAATTTTTGAAAGCATATTTCATGTTTTGAGTGATTTATATGATAGGGTTTCCTCAAGTAGGAATTAAATTATATTAATAGATCACTATAATTTGGAATTTAAATTAATAGATAGATCCTAAAGTGTAGAGAATTCTATGAAATTCTATGAACCAGGGCCTAAATTGTAGAGAATTCTAACCATTTGGGTTAATTCTGTCAGTTGGCCAAATTGGTTGCATAATCTAATCATAAAGCTTGGCATCCTTTTAGGGTTTTGTATACTGTAAATTTGAGAACCAACAAATTGGTGACTCTACTGGGGAGTTACAAAGAATTCAAGTTCCTGGAGCTCTAGAAGACCAAGCGACAAATTTAATATTTTCCTCCTTTTTGAAAAGGAGGTGGCAGCTCTAGATAAAAATCTCCAAAGATTTCAATTGCAAAAGTAAAGCAATATAAAATCATAGCTCTCCAACATAGACAACAGAAGGTCCCAAAAAAATCTAAATAACAAGAACCAAAGGTTTTTTGAAAAGAATAGAGAAGGTTCAAAGCCTATGCTTACTATGAGTGCTTCCAATGGTGATGGGACAAATACTATGAATGAACCTGTTGTTTCACAAATCCATGAGAATTTACAAGATAATCAAATGAATGTCTTAGAACAATCATACACTATATATAATAGCCCCATGGTTGAAACATATGTGGGGAAAACTGAATGATTTCAACCCAGGGATCTTTTTTGTTGATTGTCAAGAACACTAAGATAGGGGGTGAATCAGTGTTCTATAAATCTTTTCTTGGACTTGTAGTTAGGGTAAAATTGCAAATAGGGTAAATGAATAAACAAGAATGATAAAACCCTAACAATTGCACAATGAAGCACAAGACAACATGAAAATCAAAATAACAAATGTAAATGCAAACTGATCTCCATGCTATGCTCGATTTATCTCTATTGCTCTTCTCCACCTCACATGAGCATGCAAGATTTTGAAGGATGATTGTTGGAGGAATGTTGGGTGCTCACTTCTACATCATAACGATAAGATAAAGATGATAGATGAATGATTGATAGATGGAAGATGATGGAGGAATGATAGATGCAAAGGCTCTAATGTGATTTCAGCAGCATAAGGATACTCCAACTCAATGCATCCTAATGGCTTATGAGGGGGTTGATTTATAGGAAAGGCTTGATTCAAATGGATGGTTGAGATTGAAAGGCTAAAATATTGATGTGGACAACTAGGATTGATTCAGTTATCCCACTCATTAAGTGAATTGTAGTCATGTGACAAGTGCAAAGGAGGATAAGGCTCATATGTGACCGTGTACACAAAAAGTACATGTGTGATTATGTATATAAAAAATATTACATGTGAAATATATTAAATAAAAGATGTAGAACCACACATGATTCAATTAAGAGGTGGACAAGTGTCGAAATGTGGTGAGAGGTGAGGACTTAATTCAAATATTTTATTTGAATTCATGGGGATATGTCAAGGAAATTAATTAAATAAATAAAATTTATTTAATTAATTGGGAAGATGATTAGGATAAGATTGGGATATGAATGGGAAATCAATTAAATAAATAAAATTTATTTAATTAATTGGAAAATGGGATTATGAATATAAAATTAATTAAATAAATAAAATTTATTTAATTAATTCGCTAAGTGGGATAAGGATGGGATTAAGATGAGATTTTAATTAAATAAATAAAATTTATTCAATTAATTGGCTAATGGATTAGTGGGATTAAGAGTGGGATTAGGTCAAAATGCTACATGATGTCTAAGTAAAGTTTTTGACTAGGTGTTGCAAGACATAGACAATTTTGGGTGTCTACATTTTTCCCCTCTTTGAGATGATGTTCGAGATGATAAGATTTGTGTCGAGTAACATCATTTCAAAGAAGCTAAGATATGGATAGAGGAAAATGATGATGGGGTGGGATGATGACGGAAAGATAGGATAATGATGAAAGGATAGATAGAATGATGATGAAATGGAGATGGTGAGGATGCCCCCTCAAGAGGATAGGCGGGTTGGACAAACACATGTAGGTTCTTGAAATGAAAGGGATTGGCTAAGAAAGAAAGATAAGGAAATGGATACAAGAAATGATGATGCATTATGTTGCAATGAAAGTGAGCAACCATGATGTTTGATGTAGCACTAGACATTATGCACCAAGGTATAAGGACCAGGGTGACGATGTGTCTTGCACCCCAGCATAATACAACCTTGTCTAATGTAAGGTATGATATGACCTTAGATGCAAAGGATAGTGCAAAAATCTATTCCAACATACACAAGATATGAATATTAGCTGGAATGATATGGATTTGATACAAATAAAAGATAAAAAGATAACACACACAAGCAAGAAAGCAAGCATGTACAAATGATTCAAAAACATACAAGTTATTGCCCTTGTCAAGTTGTAAACTAATGATTAATTGATTGATAAATTGATGATGATTGATGATAGTGTTGTCATTGTGGGGAATGCTATATCCCTAAATCAACACAAAGATGTGGGAATGAAATATCCCATTGATGATGATGATTGATTTGGTGTATGACAAGATTGGGATCAAGACCAAGGATTGCAATTGGATAATTTAACAAGATTGATTGACTTGGTTGGTATGGATAAATGATGACTTACATTTGGATTATTTCTTGGAATTGATTTGATTTGATGAATGGTTGATTGGATTGATTTGGTTTGATGAATTAATTTGATGGTAGGATTGATGTGCTTTGATTTTGATGATGATGGATTTCTATAAATGGATTCATTGGATTTGAGTTTGATGAAGTTGATTGATTGAATTGATTTGATTTTGATGATGTGATTGATTTTGATTGGATTGGATTAATTTGATGGATTGATGCAATTTGATTGGATGAATGGGATTGATGGATTGATTTGATTGATGTGATTAGATTGGTGAAAGGACGATTTGATTTGAGGGTTGGTTTGATTTGATGTTATGCTTTGATGGATTGATTTGATAGATGGATGATTTTGATGATGTCATTTTATTGTGTGGAGTTTTATTGGATATTTGATTTTTTTTCCTTTTGGAATGTTTTGATTTTTGTGGATTTTTTGGAATATTTTTTTTTTTTTGGATTTTTTGGCATATTTGATTTTTTTTTGGATTTTTTTGAATATTTGATTTTTTTGTATTTTTTGAATATTTTATGTTTTTTGTATTTTTGAAATGTTTTAGCATGTCAATGGATTTACACTTTGGGTAGCCTTTGTGCTAGATACCAATGACAAGGGAAAAAACCAAGTTTAGGTGCAAGGATGAAGGTAGGATTGGATGGATAAAAGGATGTGTGATAGTAGATGGGATAGATGTATGCGAAGAGAGCAAGGATGTGATTTCCAAAGGCTATGTCGCATAGGAATAACATGCCCCATTGTAGGTGGAACACTTAGGATTTTTTGTGACAACGCTTATGACGAAAGGATGACATGATGGATTTGTTTGGAAAGGGTGAGGTATATCAAGAGATAACCAAAGCATATTTCAACATTTTGCGCCTATGTCTTCATCAAGATCAAAAGGAGGAAGAGAGATTAATGGACTCAGTGGGATAAGTATATGGATGTAATGCATAAGGATGGTAGGATGTGATATGATAGGATAGGACATGATATGATGGATATGATAGTTTGGATGAGACAATGTGCACCCAAGTGTAAGTGACATAGAAGATCAACCTACACATGATGCTTGTGTGTTAGGTTTTCATCATGGTACTTATCCAAGGTGCATGTTTACCAGGTTTTCACCATTGGATGAAGGGATTTCTCTTTACTTTTTTAATTTTGATTTTTTTTATGGGATAGCATGACAATTACACATGGCACCTGTGAGTAGGTTTTCACCATGTTTATGGATAGGAGGGACTCAAGTGTCTAGTGCTATGAAAGGTGATAGTGTCCCAATAGAGAGGGATGTCGTTGCATGGACCATGTCAAATGTCATTATGCTTATAGATGTTGGTAAAGGGGATTGCATGGATGAGAGATGGATTGGGTGGATAGTGGATTATGATATGGATTATGAAAGGATAGTGGATTATGAGGTGGATTATGTAGGACTTAGGATGAAAGGCTTATGCAAAAGCATGTACCATAGAGAAGTGATTGGGGGGATATGTAGGATAATGGATGAAGGTTGGGGACATGGAGGTATATGGGAATGTTTTGGAATGGAAGGGACTCATGAACAATGGTTGCACAAACCATGATAAACATTGAAGCTTTTGATGGGAAGGTGGTGTAGAAAGCAATAGGGATGTTTGCTTAGTGTATGGATGATGTAAGCATTTGGGGACCCACATAGACGTAGTATTTTTATGACTTTTGCTTTGCTTGTGGGATTTTTGGATGGAAGGGGATGATTGGGATTTTTGAGATGTGGAAGAGGATTCCTCATTTGAATTTCTTGGTTTGTGCTTAGGGACCCAAACCATTTTAGTTTTGGGCTTTTCTTGTCAAGGTTTGGACTTGGGTAGCTTTTTAGAGTAATTTTTCTTTGATTCTTTGTATTGGTGTCCTAAGGCATGAGGATTTTTAGGATTTTTGATAGGATTTTTGGCTTTATGGGTAGAAGCATCCAAATTTGTACTTTTGAATCCCATGGACACGATGGAAGTGGGGTTGGTGGAATGAAGGGAAGCTTCATGTTTAGACAACATGTGCATTTGTTGGTCATGATTAGGGATGTAAGGGTACTTATGGATAAGTGAATAATTAGGTGTTGGTAGTAATGGAGGTAAGGAAGATGGAGGGATGTTAGGAGTTGGAAGGAGTGGAGGTAAAGTTGATGGTGGAAGGTGTATAGTCACATGCTTTTGTGATTTGTAGGATAGTGGAGGTGAAAAGGTGACATATGTTTTGGGTATATGATGTGGTTTGTGATGAAAAGTGGACTTAGGAGGGATGGAGGAATTACCAACATCTTTGGATTGTTTATCTTGGGGTGTATATCCAAGGCCATATGAGTTTGGAGGGACCTTGACATGGTTTGGCTCTAAAAAACCTTGTTCATAAAGGCCTAGGCCTTTACCTTGGTAGTTCATGTTTCAGAGTATGCGATAGACTATAGGGCATGGTGTGCTTTGAACATTAGACTTCAGTTCATTATTGGATGGAGAAGGTGAAGTGGATAAAGGTCATTTTTGCCCTAAAGAAGAACACTCATGTATAAGGGTGGATAGACCAATAGGACATGATGGCTTTGAAATGCGGTCGATGGTGGATATGGATGAAGGACCATTAGGATCTTGATCATCATTATGCTCACTAAGATCCAAGGTATTGATTTGATCTTCTATGCTTATGTGTTCTTGGGAGGCACATGTCTCATTATGACAAGTAGATGTTTTCTCATTATGGATAGGGCTAGATGGCGGATGACTAGGAGCAATTTGGATATCTTGCTCATAGATTATAGGATTATGGATAGGATCAAGGTGCTCATGGATAACTTCTTCATAGGTATCATCTTGATAATGGAAAAGATACATGTTATGGATGGGTTGTATGAAAGTGATTTGATCTTGAGTTAGACTAGGGCCTAATGTTTCCACATGCTTAGGATTAAACCTTTGACATACCTCTTGGGTTGCTTGAATGGAAGTTGATGACTCTTGGATAGGCTCTTGGTCAACAACATGAGAACATGATGACTCTTGACTTAGGTTTATGAGAGGTCCTTGAATAGGCTTGATGGCTTGTAGGTCACATGATGGGGTTGTAGGATTGGGCATGGTATTGGAGGACTCATTAGGAGGCTCAAGAATGGGTGTTTGACATGGGGGTGTTCTATTCCATGCTAGTAGCCATTGGATCACATAATTTGTAAGTGTATGGGTGCATGGTCAATATAATGGATGAAAAATAATAGCAGATGGTGTTGTAGGATTTTGATTAGGACTTTGATTGGATGGAAGGATAATGGAGTTTGATGGGCTAAGATTTGGACTGGACAGGGGTGACACATGGGATTGGGATGATTTGGCATGCTTTCCCATTTGATATTGATACACCTTGTAAACAATTGGGAAAAATATGGGGCATTTATTTGTATCGTGGCCTTTGGTCCTATGGTATGCATAATAATCATGTTCATCATATGGACTTTTTTAACATGGTTTGACTTTGGGAAGTTCAATGAGTTTTGCTTCAAGCATCCTTTGTAAAACTCTCTCAACCGCATCCTTTGGTGAAGGATTAGAATAAGATGGTGATGAAGGTAATGAATGGCTTGGTGGTTTGGAAGATGGAGGGATCAATGGACTAGGAATGGGATCACATGGTGGTGTGGGGATAGGACTAGTGGCTCATGTTTTGGCATGTTATTGGATGGTGGAGGCCATTCTAGATTGGTATCTTTCTTGTCAAAGGTAATTAAGTCTTGCATAGGATAACTTGGGATTTGATTTATGTACAAAGGGCTACTTGGACTTGGATATGCTTCTGGTTGCAAAGGTAGACTTAGGCTCACTTGTGCTTGTTGTGGAGGCCATTAATAGTCTTGGTGGTTAGGTGAAATGGTGGGATATGTAGATAAAAGGTCTTGGGGTTGGTATGAAGTTGAGGGCATTTGATCTTGTTACTAAGGTGGACTTAGGATCACATGTTGTATGAAGGTGGGTGGATATGTTGATGTGGCATTGACATGATAGGTGGATGAATTAGGTTGGTATAAAGTTGAAGCGGATGACATGTAAAGTTGATGTGGAATTTGCTGAGGTTGGGATGGTGTTTGGACTTGTTGTTGTGATATGACTTGTTGTTATTGGAATTGTTGAATGGGTTGTTGTGATGGTTTGATTTGTTGAATTGGTTGATGTTGTTGTAGTTGAATGTGTTGATGTGATGGTTGAAATTATTGAATTGGTTGATGGTGTTGTGGTGGAGGGATTGCATAGGGTAATGGTTGTTGTGATATGGGTTGATATGGATAAGGATTGTGATATGTTGATGAAGGGTTGATATGACATGTGGATGGATGAGGTTGATATGAAGTTGAAGGTGATGACATGTAAGGTTGATGTGGAATTGGTTGATGTGATGATTTGATTTGATAAGTGGCCAAGAGGTGTTGTGTGTGTGCTAAGAGTTGTCACAGTTGAAGTGATTGGCTTGCTTGAGATTGAAGTTGTTGAATCATGTCATTGGCCTCTTGAAACAATTGTTGGTATAGAGGTGATTAGCTTGCTCGAGCTTTGTGAATGGTGTAGAAGCACCCTGAGACACTAAGAATCTGAGGATTCCATGCATATTTTGTCTGTCCAAAGTGTCATGTTGAGTTATACTTGGCCGAGTAACGACATAAAAATGAGTCTGTATACGTGTTATTAAAGTTTGTAACCAATTTGAACAGGTATAACCGAATGGCAGAGGTGGTTGTAGTTCGATTCACCATCCATCTTGTGTAACTACCAACGTGAGTCTATATAGTCAGTCTATGTTCGTTAAGAGAAGAACGAATAGAGAGAGAGAATCGATTTGTATGTATATTTATTCTGAGAAGAAGGAATAAAAGAAGTTTTGTTTGGTCTAATTGCAGAGATGTAGATTGGAAGCATTCCACTGGTTGAGATTTCTTTGAAATCAATGGAATGACTTCCTTAGGGTTAGATTGTTTTCTGTTCTGTTGAGTGTTTATTTTGTATACTTGTTTAGAGTGTGTGTAGCCACAGGATTGTAGAAGTTACCATCATTGTAATACAACCCATCGGGGAGAGTTACAACGTCAGAGTAGCCAGTTCGTGACCGACCGATGGTAAGGTTCTTGCTGATAGGCAAAGACTATATAAGTACTGCCGATGTTAGCCATATCAGTGTATCGGCAGGAGGATAGAAGTGTTCACCGAAGGCTAGGATCACACCGAAGTCAAGTCTATCAGGACATCGACTAATGTTCAATATCATTCGCCGATGATATAAGTCATGCTGACACGGTCATGTTAACCGGCGTTGAAGTCATCGCAGTTGAGGTAAGAGGGAAGTTAGCCACCATCAGTGCATCGACGGAGAAGATTCTTACGAGGCCAATGGAAAATGTCTTACTAACAAATGAGTAGTGTGGAGTCTCTCATTGGCAAGAGTCACAATGCCGAAGTGACCTGCTCAAGAAAGACCGATGATATTTTTTTGGCCGATAAGAGTCAACAAAGAGGTGTCAGTTAGTAGCGAGAAGACGGAGTCAAAGATGGCATTGGCCTATTAGCCAATGGATTTTAAAGCTCCCCGATGGTATGTGGTCTCGTGGATAGGTGAAGGATGTGTGTATTTTGGTGTTGTTTGGACCTTGAGGAAGTTATTTAAAGCTGATTAAGTAATAATCTTTCTATACTATGGGTTGATGGGTATTCACCCCTATTTTGAGTGCTTCCACTATGTGCTCTGCATCAAATTGGTATCAGAGCTGGTGAAAGATTTGATGAAAGATCTAGTGAAAGTTTTAGGTAGTAAGAAGGTAGATGAAGAAGTAAAATGTTTGGTTGGTGACCATTTTTGAAAAAATAGAGATCATAGAAAGTATTTTGAAGGCTGATAGTAGTTGCTAGACTGTTGTAAATGCTCATGCCATCTAGTTACAAGAAGGAATAGGATTCCTATAGTGTGTGGGTAGACGATGATGAGGTCTGTCAAGACCATTCACCAATAGAGATTTGGCTGGAAGAGGGTGTAGAGTGAGGCCACTACGAGAGAGAGTGGTAGCGCATCTCCAGGATCTATTGTTGGACGAGAGGAATGGGTCTATGTAGCAGCATGTAGGATGGACATCTGATGGAGCATTGTGTTGTAGTCATTGAAACTTTGATCGGTCTGAGAATACTCCATTGATAGGAGTAGAAGGAGCCTGAAGATGCTCTGAAATGTTGATGGTAGTTTTCCATTGTTGGTTGGTTGGTCACTATTCCATTGATCTAAAGATTTGAAGCTTGAAGCTGAAGAGACAAATGATGCCAGACAGAGATGCAGGAAAAGGTAGTTTCGTTTTGCAGATACATTTCCAAGGGACTTGGAAATCTTTGTTGGTTGGTTGTATGGTACAGGAGCACCCAAAGACACTGAGAATTTGAGGATTCCATGCATATTTTGTCTGTCTAAAGTGTCATGTTTGTAAGGCCTTAACGCCATGTTGAGTCATACTTGGCTGAGTAACGGCATAAAATTGAGTCTATATAAGTGTTATTAAAGTTTGTAACTAATTTGAATGGGTATAATCGAATGGCAGAGGTGGTTGTAGGGCGGTTCACCTTCCATCTTGTGTAACTGCCAACGTGAGTCTATATAGTTAGTCTATGTTCATTAAGAGAAGAACGAATAGAGAGAGAGAATCGATTTGTATGTATATTTATTTTGAGAAGAAGGAATAGAAGAAGTTCTGTTTGGTCTAATTGTAGAGATGTAGATTGGAAGCATTCCACTGGTTGATATTTCTTTGAAATCAGTGGAATGACTTCCTTAGGATTAGATTTTTTTCTATTCTATTGAGTGTTTGTTTTGTATACTTGTTTAGAGTGGGTGTAGTCACAGGATTGTAGAAGTTACCATCGTTGTAATACAACCCATCAGGTAGAGTTACAACGTCGGAGTAGCTAGTTCGTGACCGACCGATGGTAAGGTTCTTGCCGATAGGCAAAGACTGTATAAGTATTGCCAATGTTAGCCATATCGGTGTATCAGCAAGAGGATAGAAGTGTTCATCGAAGGCCAGGGTCACACCGAACTCAAATCTATCAGGACATCGGCCAATGTTCAATATTGTTTGCCGATGATATAAGTCATGCCAACATGGTCACGTTAACCAATGTTGAAGTTGTCGTAGTTGAGGCGAGAGGGAAGTTAGCCGCCATCAGCGCATCAGCGCATCGGCGGAGAAGATTCTTACGAGGCCAATGGAAAATGTCTTGCCAACAAATGAGTAGTGTGGAGTCTCCCATTGACAAGAGTCACAATGTCAGAGTGACCTTCTCAAGAAAGACCGATGATATTTTTTTTGGCTGATAAGAGTCAACAAAGGGGTGTTAGTCAGCAGTGAGAAGATGGAGTCAAAGATGGCATCAGCCTATCTGCCAATGGATTTTAAAGCTCCCCGATGGTATGTGGTCTCGCTGATAGGTGAAGGATGTGTGTATTTCGGTGTTGTTTGGACCTTGAGGAAGTTATTTAAAGATGATTAAGTAATAATCTTTCTGTACTATGGGTTGATGGGTATTCACCCTTGTTTTGAGTACTTCCATTGTGTGCTCTGCATCAGCGAAGTTGGAGAATGAGTTTAAATCCTAGGTCTTCTAATTTTGGCATAGTGTCACACAAGTGTTTAAGTCTTAAGTCCTTTTTGGCAAGTGCTTGGTTATAATTCAATGATGATGTGGATTGTTTGGATGAAGTTGATTTTATGATTAAGATGAAGGTGACTAGGATGAAATTGATTTGGATATGATTAGGATATGATGACTTGTTTATGTGTTTGGTGTTTATAGCTTGATTTGGCAATGTTCAAACAAATGATTATGCATATACACACACAAATCACTCACGCAAGACTCAAGCAATTTTTGACTTTGAAAATGAAATGTGATGATTATTAAGCAAGCACTTGAAAACACATCAACAAGCCTAATGTCTAGTCAAGTGGGTATGGCCAATTAGGTCTTAGGCTAGTTTGCACAAGGTTGACTATGGAATTGAAAGCAAAATCCTACCACACAGCTGGGAGAAAGGGGTAACCCACCCTTCACCTTCACTTCCCAAAGGTATAAAGTTCTTTGGGGCTTAGCCAAGAGTGACAAGATTCCAACTCCCAATAAGGGTGTCTTTTGATTTAGCCTCGACTGAGGTCATCCCTTGGAGTGGTGTGTCTCCAAGTAGGCCTTCTAGATAGGGTAAACAAAAGCAAACCAAGTGAGCGGTCACTTGATTCACACTCACACTTGTTAATTGACCCTTTAGAAAATGAGATGTGTGGAAGACAATTCAAGCACTTGTCCATTTTAGATCTCAAAATCCAAATGTGTAGGAAGACACTTGTTCATTTTATGCCCAATTTCAATGATGTGTGATTGCAAACAAGATTAATTTTAATAGCCCAAAGTCCAAATATGTGATCAAACAAGTTGTTCTTTTTAAGCCTTAAATTAAAGCGTGTTGAAAAGCAATGATTAGAGATGAAAGATTAGAATGAGTGCACTGGGTTATTTTCACTTTCCACTTGCTATTGTGACTGATCCAAACATTTCTCTAGCTCCTTTGATTCACCTACAAGTCACCAATTCTAAAAAGAAACAAGTAAACTTGCATAGAAGAAAGCTATGTGAAAAAGATGAAATCTAAAAAATTCTAATTAAGATGGCCTAATACAATAGAATGGATTGCATAAACAGAAAATTTAGAAAATTTCATGCACGTTTAAAAAAACATAATTGAAAAAGGATAAAAAATGCAAAAATTATTCTTGTTTGAAGTTTGCAATGAAAGATTGTTAAGATTGAAAAATAAACCCTGCAAAAAATTAGCAAATAATGTCATCCAACAGTAAAATAGATATGACCATAAGATCCCTTATGATTTTCTAATCAATATCGAAGAATTTTTTTCTCAAATTGGACTCCATATGCAAAAGTTATGTCATAAACTAGGGTTTAAAAAAAAAATTTCAGAAAAAATCCATTTATACCATAGATCTGAAAATTAAAGATAAAGAAAAATGGATTTAAATATTTTGTAACCACCTGCAAAAAATAGAATGTGATTTGGTTAGCTAGATTGGAAGATATGATTTTTTTTCTAAAAGTCATGCATAAAAAATTTCTGAAAAATTAGAATCACAGGGTCGACTTCAAATCGTCATAACTCCTTCAATTGTAAGCCAAATCTTTAATGTAACCACTTTTCAGAAAGCTCTCGAAGTCCTCTTTCCAATGAAGCTAAGATCCCTGTTTTCCAGGACCTGTGTAAAATAGAAAACCCTTTGCAAAAGATCTAGTCCTAAACAAAGAAAATCAGCAATATAAAATATCTTCAACCTACAAATCAAATTGCATAAACCTGCAAAGCAAGAGTTAGTCCCACCGAGCATGCCAAATGCAGTTAGAGTAAAATTGCAAAGAGGGTAAATGAATAAACAACAATGGTCAAACCCTAACAATTGCACAGTGAAACACAAGACAACATGAAAATCAAAATAACAAATGTAAATGCAAACCGATCTCCATACTATGCTTGATTTATCTCCATTGCTCTTCTCCACTTTGCATGAGCATGCAAGATTTTCAAGGATGATTGTTGGAGGAATGTTGGGTGCTCATTTCTACAGCATAACGATAAAATAAAGATGATAGATGAATGATTGATAGATGGAAGATGATGGAGGAATGATAGATGCAAAGACTCTAATGTGATTTTAGCAGCATAAGGATACTCCAACTAAATGCATCCCAATGGCTTATGAAGGGGTTGATTTATAGGAAAGACTTGATTCAAATGGATGGTTGAGATTGAAAGGCTAAATGATTGATGTGGATTTCTAGGATTGATTCAGTTATCCCACTCCTTAAGGGAATTGTAGTCATGTGACAAGTGTACAAAGGAGGATAAGACTGATATGGGACCATGTACACAAAAAGTAGTACATGTGTGATTGTGTATATAAAAAGTATTAAATGTGAAAGATATTAAATAAAATATGTAGTACCACACATGATTCAATTAAGAGGTGGACAAGTGTCAAAATGTGGTGAGAGGTGAGGACTTAATTCAAATATTTGAATTAGTTGGGATATGTGAGGGGAATGAATTAAATAAATAAAATTTATTTAATTAATTGGAAAGTGGGATTATGAATATGAAATTAATTAAATAAATAAAATTTATTTAATTAATTGGCTAAGTGGGATAAGGATGGGATTAAAATGAGATTTGAATTAAACAAATAAAATTTATTTAATTAATTGGCTAATGGATTAGAGGGATTAAGACAAAATGCTACATGATGCCTAATTAAAGTTTTTGACTAGGTGTTGCAAGATATGGACAATTTTAGTTGTCTACAGTACTTTTACTTTTAACCATTTCAAAAGAATAATCCAATAGAAGTAAAATATACAACTGAACAGCATCCACAAAAGCATGACACACAACACGAAGATTATACATGGAAAACAGAAAGAGGGAAAAACCACAGAGGATTACCTCTTATATATATATATATTGCAATCTTTACAAAAAATGATGTTCAAGCTTGGTCACTCCACGGGCCTAAAACATGCTGGCTTACTACCATGAAGTACAATTAGATTTAGCAGGCTCACTACCTCAAACCTAAACCTAGCAAGATTACAATGAGCACTGTTAAACCCTAAGGGGTGTTAAACCCTACTAGAGGCTCACTACCAGCTTACTGCCTTGATGACAAAAACTTGCTTCGAATCAGATCACACATGATAACTGAATACTACTTAAGCATCTACCACTATGCCAAGGTGTAGTCATTTAGCAACTGAATTCTGAATCCCTAGTCTTCATTGCTACTTTTCTTCTAACTCTGCTCTTCTATTCACATGCTCGCATCACACACACACCTCTACACCTGCACACTTCACAACTGAAGATCATCGCTCTTCTATATATCGGCATCATGATTTAATCCATTATCAGGTCAGCATCCAAGAAGTGAAATGTGTACATAGAAAGATGTACCTTGTCATTCAATCCAATGCACTATGTGTCACGCAGACCCAAATCTTCTCCCAAACATGTTCATATAGGTCAGCTCTAATCATTTAATTACTTACATAGATCTTTCTCACACTATCCTTTCTCCGCATCATGATTTATCTCACCAGTCAGCCTGTTCCTCAAGAGCATGCTTAACAACTTCATTTGCTAACTTACAACTTTTACTAAGGATCTCAAAACACATTCTAAATCATATCAAGGACTCTTTACACATTCCTAATCTTACCCTTAGAACCACAAGGCATTATATCATCTTGTAGAGAAATGCGGACCATTAGAACTCATACTCTGTCTCTATCAAACTCTATCAAACACTATGTTGATACTAAGTAGCTTGCAACTATCCTTCTGGTGGACTTCAGATCTCCTAACTCTGGAATAATACACTTCATACAAGTGTTTACAACACCCTACAACTACATAACAAAATACTTATTTGCGGAGGAATGCGGACCTCTGCACTAGACCTGTTGTGTGGTTACACAACACGCCCCATTTTGCCTTAGCAAAACAGGGACCCAACTTTTTGCTTCTGCTTGCTTGCTTTCTTGTTTTGGGTGGTGTGGCAAAAGTCATTTAAGTATATCACCCTTGCACATGCATGTGCTTCACAAAGGAGAAGGTCAATTGTTGAATTCAAAGTTTGCTATCATAAATCTCACAATCTCAAAGAGTTTGTAAAAATTCTAAGCAGTTTTTCCTTTTGGATCACCTTGATATCCCTTAAGGGTAAAAGGTTATGCCAAGTCAAAGTTTGGTCAAACCTAATATTTCCATTGGGTCATATCTCCAAATATCAGTCATATTTGTTAGATGACCCAAACATATGAAGATCACCCGATATCTGCATGTTCTTTGATACGTGAAAAGTCAAAGTTAAGTGCAAAGCCATATATACCTGTCAAACCTTCATGCATATTTCAGGGGGGGTCACATTTATAAATATCTATCATGTTACGAAATATCACCCTTCGCAAAATATGACCATGACGTCATCTTCTTCCGACTTATAAAGAGCTCGATATGATGATGATGTCATCAATATGTCTAATACCCACAGGGGTCATATTTATTAACATCTGTCATATTTCTCGATATGACGATGATGCCATCCTAACCTGATACTAAAGAAGACATGATATGATAATGATGTCATAATGATCCAAACCTAAGAGGGTCACATTTCAAAATATCCTTGATCTTAACAAATATGACAATGACAACATTTTCTCAAACAATTTCAAAGGCTTATAAAATGTCATAGTGTTAAAAAACCTGGATATTTCCCAATATCTCTCATATTGCCTTTGATGACCTGAGATGCCAAGTTTCTCAGTGACCAATCCAATGATGCCATGTGGCACTTCCCTAGATCCTATTGATACAGTGTATTATCATGATTCTTAGTGAATGTCTAATGACCCGACCTCGGTCATTAGTCAACGGTTGACCATACTCATGATGATATCACCCCCATATGCCTAATATCAGTCATATTTTCAAATATCCTTGATCTTCGTGGAGATCACCCTTTGCATTAAATACAAACCCAACGTTAAGTGGATCCTTCAAAATTTCAAATGCCTGCTTGCCACTTGTCAACATCCACAGACATCATGTGTTGATCGAAGGACTTAAACAAAAGGCACTAAGTGTGCCCTAATTTTCCATATCAGTTGGTTAAAAGTAAATTTTGGGGTTCATTTTACATTTACCATATGTTTAAACAAGAATTATAGAGCTCATGGAGATCAAAGCATCACTGCGACCTGCAAACGGAATAGACCCACACTCAAATGAAATGGAGGACGGTAAATACAATGCACCCACACTCACACTGTTATCACTCATACAATAAAGGGAAAGCGATTATTAGGTATGTAACTGTGAAACCCTCCTTTTGTCATTTATGGTGAATCATGAGGTAAAAATCATTTTTACTGAGTCAATTAAAATGGTGATTGCATAGGATAAACTAGAATAATTGAATTATTACCATGGAATGCATGTGGTCCCTACGCCCTATTGCATACGATATGTTAGGGTAGGATATGCATGTTTAAATTGTAGGATCTAATGGCAATTTGAAAGAATAGATCTGACACAGAGTTTTTGAAACCCATGTTTGTGCAACCAGAAGGGGTAGCATTCAGGTATGGGATAATCATTGGTACACATCAAGGGAATACCGATCTTGATGCATGGACCAGAAGACTAGATTAGGGAAGTGGAAAGCCTCTACTTCAGAGCATATACACCTCAGGGATGTAGAACGCTGGTGGATTTCCCTATGCCATGGAGGCTACTGAGCTAGTGATAGAGTGTGCATAGAACTACAATCAAGAAACTAGAAAAGTGGAAAAGCATGGTAGGGTTTATGTGGATTTCTCAGTTGCAGGCATCACCTCTACCTTTAATCTACCAACAAGACCTAATGTGGTTCGTCTAAGCCCTAGCAGATTGGAAAAGGAATATCGTAACAACTAGAAAGAAGCTAGGAGGGTTATGTATCAATGGAGATCTAAGAGTAGTACATACAAGGCTTCTGGTAAATTATCAGTATACCTCTTTAAGTTTGATTTTGCTCTAGAGTACCAGTACATGATGGTCATGCTCAACAGAATGACAGGAAGACCAAATGCTGGAGCATTTGAAAACTGGATGTATGGTATTATCCAAATGGTAGAGTATTCAGATGACAAACCCCTCTGTGCTAAAATCATAAGTTATATCCTTGATGAGGGCATGAGGAAACTTGGAGGGAAGACAAACATGTTTCATATGACTTCTTATGTGGTGTATGCTTGTACCTTTAGAGGGACCTTTAATGGATTACAAATAGTAGGCAGGGTTAGAAATAACTCTAGGGATGTGAACATATGGGAGCATTACCCATAGTTGAATATGAGGGAATCTCTCCAAAATTAAAAGATAGTGAATGACTCCTTTTCCATGTATCTTGTCAGGACCATGGAAGAAGATAGAACAAAGAGGTTAAGTATAGAAGTACAAGCTGTTATATACAAATATGGGGCCTAGTTTATCATATTCCCTATATTTTCATAAATGAGATAGAAGGCTTTAAGGGGCAAACTCTCATGCTGCCTAGATATCCAAATGACAAGTTCATTCTGATGGAATTTTCTAGACAAATATTGCCTTCAGTAGAGGCTCACATTGAGAGGGGAAAGATTCCATCTATATTATTTCTAGTCCTAATTGGCTATTATATGTGTCCAGATAGACAAAGTGTTAAGGATTTGATCAGAGGATTGAATTTGATGCACTTGCAGCCATTTTCATTGGTGAGGTCATATGACCCGTATGGCAGGATGTAGTCATTACTTGGGAAGCCTATACATCAAAGGCACCTTGACGATTATTGGGTTGATTGTGACAATGAAGCAGTAGTAAGGAGGAGAAATTACCAAAGGCTTACCCTCAACCAGATATGTACCTTTGACTGCATATCAGTGCCCACTCAATTGCACAAGGATGATGGTAAAATCATGTCCAATGAATATGACGAAAAGAAAGTGTACAATGAAACAATATTATCCCCTGACTTGAGTCAACTAGAGGTGACTTCATTGGACCAAATAATGCTAAAGGTCATTCAACTGACCCAAAGTTGGGTAGATACTAAGGTCAACAAATTGAAGAAGAAAGGTGTAGCCCTTACTATGGATAATAAAAGGAAGAGACAAGAATTGTCTGAGGAAGAATATGATGATTTTGTCATAGAGAAGAGGCATTCCAATGGAGAAAGACAACCAACTGAAGAAGAAAAGAAGTAGGGTAAAAATAAGAAACTGTAACGTTAGAAAATGTCCCCTTGGGGGCTTTTCCCTCATAAGGTTTAGCTCGTCTTTAGCGTGCATTTAGGACATTTTAGTTCATATTTTGGCATCCTGATGGAATGAGACCTGGGTTTCATGACAAATGGGACCTAGGAGGACCCCTTAAGCTTTACCCTACCTAAAATTAGGGGGCAGGACTTGGGTGCCCACGCCCTAGTCCTACCCTATTTTGGGGCAACCCTAATTTCTGGCTATTGGTTTATGACTGTTATTTGGTCCTTTTGCCGACACAATAAGTTTTGATTTTTAAAATCTTGGTGGGAGTGCTTGTAGTTGCATATAAAAATATATTTAGGAATTCATTTGTAAACTAGATGGCAATTATGATGTTCAAGTGTTCTCAAGGTGATTCAAGGCTTTCATTGTGTTGCAAGAGCAGACTTGTGTGTTTTGTGTGTTGATATTTGCAAATTTGATCATCAATTTCCTCATGGAGTGAAGAGCATCTTCCTCCCATGAGAGCTTCACTACAAGGTGACATAATATTGCGTTTTCATCATTGATTCCTTTGGGTTTTTCCTCTACCTCACAAGGGTACACACTCTTTATCTAACAATAGTGTTCAGAGACTTAAGTGTCCTTAGGGACTTGACTAAGGCAAGCCTCTAAACACCACAACCCCCAAACCAAGTCTTTTGATTGTAGGTTACAGGTGTCGTATTTGGGAAAAGTGGAGTTGCGGGAAGGATTGGAAGGCATCAAGGATTCAGGATCTGAAAAAAAGTAGGGCACAAGAGCACTTCTAGGACTTGGGCGCTCGCTCTAGTGTCCTCCGCATCCGAGTTTTAGGAAACAGAAGTTATAGGGATGATCTGTGTCCAAAGGAAGTTTGGATCCCATAAAGAAACTAGCACCTTGGACTTGGGTGCCCACCCCAGTGTCCCCGACTGTTCCACAGAACCCCAAAAATAGGTACTCTGTGATTTGGTATTTTTCTCCTGTCTGCAAGAGATTTTTTTGTTATTCATCAATTTGTTGCCGTATTTGCATAATTAAGTTTTTAATGGTAAATTGAGCATAGGAGAAGGAAAAATTGATAATTAAATTCCCTAATCCAAGTTTCCCTACATTTGTAAATGACCTAGGGTATGATAGTGCTCTCCACTCGACCCTAGATCCTTGAATGTATAGTGGAGAGGTGGATTTAAACATCAAAACACTAAAACATTAACAAATCTAATTTTCCCCTAAACATTTTGGTGAACTCATGTTTTTAGACTTAAATTGCAACTTTCTGAGTGTGTGTCTTCAGATTTGGATTGATTTCATTCACTCATATAGTCATTCATTTTATTGCATTGAGAAAAAATTAAAAAAAATGAAAAATTAGAAAAATTTAAAAAAATGCATTGTTTGGCTTACTAAATTGCATCAATTCTTCCTAAATTTTCCTAATTCATGATTTTTGCATCTGATCTGATATAAAATACATAAAAATCCAAAAATTCAAAATTTTGCATTGCATTTTCATCATTTAATTGCTAGGGTTTTGAAGAAATTTTGACAATTTTATATAACCTAGTAATTCCAAAATCTAGGGTTAGTATGGAAAATATTTTTCTCAAATTTTTCTACTGATTTTAGAGGCTCATTCAAATTAACATTTGGCTTTAGTCTTTCATTTTAGTGTAATTTTGTACTTAGATTTAAAATATTTGTAATTTTGAATAGAAAATTTCAACAAAAACTAGTAATTTTGATGCATTTTCATTAAATTTGCATGGGCATTTTACATGTTCAAGCTTGAAAATTATTTTCAGATCTAAGAGAATTTAATTTCCATCGTAAATCAGACCTTAAAATATTCACATAGCATTTTGTGTCAAGATGTCAAGCCTAGGGCTTCAAAAACAACGATTTTCACTAAATTTGGCCTTATCAACTTTATAAACTTGCACCATACGCGTGTTGTGAGAAGTATTTTTAAATTAATCTGCCATTATAAGGGTAATAATTTTCTGGCCCTCCTAAAAATCTTCACAACACCCTTTTAACGGGATCTTGTAGTGAAAATTTGGTGAAAAAATACACATTTTGACTATTTTTGCCCTAGGGTTTGACCTAGTGTACACTCCAAGCATGTTGTGATCAATTTTATCGATTGAGATGACTGATATTATTGATATTATTTTTTTTACCTCCTTAAATTCATTACAACACCCCTCTTTCTAGGTCTTGGAGTTGAAAAACCGTGAAAATTTGCATATTTTGCTATATTTTCACTAGGGTTTTACCTTAAGTGGCACTAAAAGCATGTTGTGTTGGGCATTTTGGAATCAAGTGGCTATTATTATTGATACTATTTTCTTTCCATCATCACTTTCCTCACAACACCCTTTGTTAGGCTCTCTTGCATTGAATTTTGGTGAAAAAAGTGCTTATTTTGACATATTTTCACTATATTTTGACTTGGCATTAACTTAAAATCGTATCAAGAGTGTGTTAAGAAGGATAATTTTTCTGTTTTATACTAATAGCAGACATATAACTTGCTTCCCTTGACTTAAATCCTTACAACACCCTTTGGTTCATTCATTTGCGTTGAAAAAGTACAAAAAACCAAGCATTTTAAAGCCATTTTTGCATATAGATTTACACTTGCCTTTGCTATACTTTTGGAGAAACTTATAAATTTTATTTAATCATAAAAACATGGTCTCTAATCATTACAATAATAAAAGGTTCCCTCCTAGAACTTACATGAAAAGAAAAGCACCCGAACTTGAAATTGTCTTTACATCTCATGATAGAACAATTGGTGATTCTGAAGGGCCTCTTTACATCACTGTGAAAATAATGGGAAACCCCATGAATGGAAATCTTACCCTAATTACATGACTAGTGTTTCCACTGAAGAGTTCCTCTTTTCACATCAACTAATGCAAGGTTCTTATGATCTCTCGAGCATGATGATTAAGACACATAAGGGAACCTTTATCAAGCCCTTGTGTAAGATATCATTATTAGTAACATTATCTAGAAAACATGTCGAACAATGGTTTGATGTTGTCCCTATTTCTAACCTCTTTCACATTAAATTGGGACATCCTTAGCTAAAAGAAATGCAAGCTATCCCTTCAACAATACACCATTGTTTGAAATTCCCTCTAGATGACCGTATAATCATTGTCCCTCACAACAAGTATAAACCTTTCGTTTAGAAAACACATTACAGGTTGAATTACTTTTGGGATAAAATGGAAATACCTCATCCTTCTATACATGAAATGACAAAAGATCAACAACCTGCATGTGAACTTTAGACCGAAAGGACAAGGTCCTTATGCTGAGGTTCCTCCCCTGAAATCCTTACAAGGACTAGGAGGTCATTGCCAACAACAAAATGTTCCACTGTGACAAATGAGGTTTGATCCTAGGGCTTCATCTTCTAATTTGCAAAAACCTATGAAAGAGCAAGGCCCTATCTTACAAGAAATGAGTGGTCAAAGAAAAAGAAATAGAAAAGAAAGAGAAAGAGGAAAAAGAAGACAAGAACATTCTATAAACCTTGCCTCTTAATAAGAAAACATTGATCTCAACATTCAACCAAACAAAAATGATCCTAACAATGAAAAACATGATGAACAAGATATGAATTTGGCTATGGTACTATATGTCCCACTATCCTCCAACATTAGGGAGTGGGAAGACAATGACAATGATTTGCTTATAGACAATCTCTAGCTCGGCAGGGGCCCTATAGGTAAGTATCTCTAACCATTTATTTCTCTCATGATGTGCTTCCCCCGTGATGTGTTAAATGTTGTTTAGGCCTCCTAGGATAACCCCTGATTCTCTTGTAAGGTCTGGGATACCAAGAGACTGCATCCATTGTGACCTTCTTCTATTTGTATCATCATTCTTCTATATTGCCCCTCTCTTTGATTTAATTGTTGTGTGTTGTGTCTCGCGGACATAGCATCGTGGTTGGTGACTTGGGGGCACCCTCCTACATGACTATCCCTAAGACACTTGTTTCTCCTCTCTTATTTATTGTTTCCTTTCCTCTAGTGTTTCCACCTAGTGGGTGGATGATGACAAACATTTATACTAATTCGGACCTAGTGTCCCTTTCAAGAGCAATCAAAAAATGGACTTAGTTCCTAATATGATGATGGGGTTGTATATCTTATCCAACACTTGGCTAGTGGAAGTACTCATGCTTTCTGTGTAGTGAATTTGATGATGTTTCTATTGCATTTACAAACCTTAACAATATTGCTACTCTATGCACCTTTGTTTGTCTTTGAATCTAGCCTTAGTGATACTCGATTCAGAGAGCTTCATGATATAGCCCTACTATTATCCTCGAACTCTAGATTTGTTGTATAACCTTGGCTCTTCATGTGGTTAGTCATATGCATTGATGTTGTTGTTTATCATGATCTTGTAGACACTAACATGCTTCTTGTAGGGATGTGTTTGTGGGAACATTTGGCGATCGTAAAGTACATGTCACCTTTGGGGGGCATGGGCTTTGTGAGAACTGATGTTCCCTTGTGTGTTTTCTTCCTACCTTAACGTGCTTGATATAGATAACTAATATCAACCACCTTAAGGTGGGGGCATATATAACGTAAGCTATTTGTTATAGATGTTAGCAATGTGTTTGACCTCAGATGCAAAGACTTGCACCCCAGAGTAGTGCATCGTGCATCCCGAGCTTGTTTGCAATTAATCAATCAATCATGTAAGCCCTCTGCAGAGGTGAGTATCGAGCATATCCTTTTTTATTAAGCCCTCTATGGAGGCAAGGATGGTGTATTTCTTGGAGCAGATTGCATCATCTTGCCATTATCAAAAGTCCTCTGCGGAGGTGGGGAGTGGTTCTGTGACTAACTCAACCCTTAAGTGTGTCTTCGGCGATTGTTGTGGCGAAGTCCAATCATCTTTGTGTGCCTGTAATGTGCTTGCGATGGTGTTGGACCTAGAAATAGGTACACTCCATCACTTGTCTACCACGTTTTCTCTGTCTTCAAGTGTGTGTGTTTTGGCGTGCTTGTTTTGTGTGGCATGTTTGTTGCCCCATATGTAGAGACTAGAACCTTTGAGTAGTGCTTCCTACATTTTGGGAGGTTTTGCATGTCTTGCATGTGTGTTGCCCCATATATACAGAGACCTGCGCCCTAGGGTAGTGCATCTTGTATTATGGGAGGTTTGTTTACTTTCCAGTACTTGCATCTACATTTCATATATATGAGAAAAAGAAAAAGAAAAGATATCATTTCTATCTTCCATGCATTAATGTGTCTTCTATGCATTGACTATATTCTCTATGTTCTGTGTGATTGTAACTGTCTTCTCCGTGTTTTACATGCCTACTACTGTCTTCTATGTGATTGGCATGTCTTCTCCATGCTTGGCATGTTTGCTGTGTTTGTGACCTTACTTTAATGCATGTATTGGCCTTGTGTTTATACATACATTAAAGTGGGGGCTAAATGTAACGTCAGAAAATGTCCCCTTGAGGGCTTTTCCCTCATAAGGTTTAGCTCTCGTGTCTTTAACATGCATTTAGAACATCTTAGTTCATATTTTGGCATCTTGATGGAATGAGACATGGGTTTCATAACAGAAGGGACCTAGGAGGACCCCTTGAGCTATACCCTGCCCAAAATAGGGGGGAGGACTTGGCTAGTCATACCCTAGTCCTACCCTATTTTAGGGCAGCCCTAATTTCTGGGTGTCAGTTTATGACCGTTATTTGGTCCTTTTGCTAACATGGTAAGTTTCCTTTTGAACCAAAATTTGGTTTACATTCGCCTGCTCAGGAGAAGACAAGCATTCTTCATCAGATTCTTCTTCAGTAACAAAGAGGATGATGTCCTCTAAATTTGATGCATAATCATCGATGAATTCATATTCATCATCATTGTCAAGATCATCTTCTCTGGCTGCACAAACCTTTCCTTTATTCTTTTTCATGTTCCTATCTGGGCACTTGTTGGCATAGTGCTTACCCTTGCAGATGTAACAAGTAGGTTCCCATTTTATGCTAGAACTCTTTTGATCCTTTTTCCTGAAATATCCCTTTTTCTTAGGATATTTGCTATACTATTTTTTCTTCTTCTTATAATATTTTCTTGTAGTTGCATATAAAAGCATGTTTAGGGATTCATTTGTAAACTAGATGGCAATTGTAATATTCAAGTGTTCTCAAGGTGATTCAAGGCTTTCATTATGTTGCAAGAACAGACTTGTGTGTTTTGTGTGTTGATATTTACATAATTGAGCATCAATTTCCTCATGGAGTGAAGAGCATCATCCTCCCATGAGAGCTTCACTACAAGGTGACATAATATTGTGTTTTCATCATTGATTCCTTTGGTTTTTGCCTCTGCCTCACAAGGGCATGCACTCTTTATCTGAAAATAGTGTTTGGAGACTTAAGTGTCCTCCGGGGCTTGACTGAGGCAAGCCTCTAAACACCACAACCCCAAACCAAGTCTTGTGATTGCAGGTTATAAGTGTCATATTTGGGAAAAATGGAGTTGCAGGAAGGATTGGCAGACATCAAGGATTCAGGATCTAAAAACAAGTAGGACATAGGAGCACTTCTAGGACTTGGGTGCTCTCTCTAGTGTCCTCCGCATCTAAGTTTTGGGAAACAAAAGTTTCAAGGCTAATCAGTGTCGAAAGGAAGTCCAGATCCTTCAAAGAAACTAGCACCTTGGACTTGGGCACCCACTCCAGTGTCCCCAACTATCCCACCTCATAACTCCAAAAATAGGTACTCTGTGATTTGATATTTTACTCTTGTCTACAAAAGATTTTTCTATTATTTGTCAATTTGTTGTCGTATTTCCATAATTAGGGTTTTAATGGTGAATTGAGCATAGGAGAAGGAAAAAATGATAATTAAATTCCCTAATCCAAGTTTCTCTACATTTGTAAGTGACCTAGGGTATGATGTGCTCGCCACTCAACCCTAGATCCTTGAATGTATAGTGGAGAGGTGGATTTAAACATTAAAACACTAAAACATTAACAAATCCAATTTTCCCCTAAACAAAAAGAGACCCAAGCAGCTGGAGGAGTGATCATTAGGTGACCCCAACCAAAGGGAGATGTGGCCTCCAGATCAGCTGCCACATCACCTCATACCCCTACTAAGCAAAAGAAAATAGTTGCCAAGCCTACCTCGGTTATTATAGAGGAGGATGAAGAACCCCTAGATGATGACTTATTGATCAAGAAGAAAAGGAAGAAGGCACAACAAACAGCACCCCAAAAGAAACAAAAGACTACCATAAGAGGGACTATGGATATTAATCCCATTCTATTGAGAGGTGCAGGTGGTCAAGGTATTCTAAATAACCTGCAACATGAAGTTCCCATCGCAGACATTAATCAATTCAAAACTAAAAAGACAGAAGAATAAAGAGAAGAAAGACATAGGGCAAGGAAAGAACCACCTTTTCCACTTGATGATATAGTAGATTTGTCTAATGATGGGGAAGTTAAAGATGTTTCTACTCAAAATATGGAGACTCTAGTAGCAAACACAAGGATGACCCCTCATGGCACTCCTATAGCCCAAAAGGAAACTCATCAGGAGGAGGTTGAGATGGAAGAAATTGAAGAGGATAGCCCCGAGGTGATAGCTGAACAAATTGGATTGACAAATCTGGTCAATCAAGTCACCAGCCCTGCTGCAATAGACTTAGCCTACTAGGGTGATGAGGATTAGGGAAGAGATAAAGATCCATCTTTGGAGCCAGAAAGGTAGAGATTAGTGTATAGAAGGAGGTTGATAAGGAGATGCTTCATAAAGATAAAGATCAGAATAATGCAGGAGCACCTATTGAGAATAATAATCAGGATAATAATCTGGCACCAAAAGAGATAACAAATGAAAAGGAATTGGGTAAAGCTCCTGACCTTGGAGGGATAGACACATCAAAAAGTGAAGAACAAAGTCTACCACCAGGCAGTGATCAACAAAAGGAAATAGGAAATGTGACCAAGGATGATCAAGGTGATCCCCTAGATAAAATAGATCAAAATGCACAATCTTCCCATGAAGAAAAGGTACAACAAGATATACAAGATCAAAATGTATAGAATCCTCATAGGATAAATTGTAACATGGTGTACATGATAAAAATGTACATACATCATAAGAAGCTCCCTCTCAATAGGAGATTCCTTAGTAGGAGATCCCTTAAGAGAAGATGCATGAGGAAGAACAGAGAAAAGAAGTTTCCCCACCTAGGGTAGAGCATAATACAGAGTCTCAGGATGCTCACATTGAGAAAACTTACCAACAAGGACCCCAGGGTGATGTCCCATATTGGTTGCAACAAGAAATAGGCTTGCAACAAATTAATGAAGTACCTGAATTTGATGTCCTACATTGTTTTCAACAGACATAAAGAAGCCTAAGAGAAAGGCAAGACCTACATCAGCAATAAGGAGAGATCCTACTACAAGTAGGAGGATAGCTCAGGTAACCCTGCCTGTGGAAGATATGGAGAAAAGGAAAATAAGCCTTGATGAATTCCAGATAACCAATGTTGATCTAGGCTTCACTACAAAAGAGAAAGAGGGCCAAGAGGCCAAAGATATCATTGACTTCTTGATGAAAAGTGTAAAAAAGGAGAAAGGTAAAAATAGAGTGCATAAAGAGCACATTGCTCAATTGCATGCATTCATAAAAGGGTTAATTGACCCTAATCATATACCAGCTAACATAGCCACCCCATTGACCATCGTATCTCAAGATGAGATAATAACATTAGACATCATGAAGCATAAGGCCCATATGGTGGATGATTGGTTTATTCTTTTTATTTCTGAAGCTAAGAAAGTGATAAAAACTTCCCTCACAAATTGGAATTTTCTCGGTACATTAAAGAGCAAAGCAGATAAATTGCAAAATGGGGTTGGATGAAGATCCTTTAAATTATAGAAGCATTTGGATGCTCTGAATGAGATGAGACACATAGAGATGAAAGTGCTCATAGACAATAAGGTACTAGATAACAATACTACACAATTATTGAACCTATGTTATGAGGACACCAAGTTTGAAAGTGATATCTTGAAGAAATGCAATATCAAACTTAGGGATATCAGTGTTAAATTGCACCACCTTATGGCAGATGAGATAAATATCTTAGAGGCTCTGGAAGGCAATGTGGAAGGAAAGATAGAGAATAAAGATACTAATTTTGTAGTCCAAGCTTTCCACAATAATTTCAAGTAGGCAACATATGACCCTCTTCATCATTTGATAGAAGATGTAATCAATAAGGCTATGAGGATGGAGGCCAAGGTGGAGGCATATAATGAGATGTTAAATAGAAGAAAGAGTAAGTGGACTACTCTACAAACATTATTCCATTCTCAAAGACATACTGCATCAAAGGCTCAAATTCAAGATGGGGGAGAGGTTGAGAGAATAGTACAAACATATGAATCCATTAGGGGGATCATCAAAATACATATAGTAAGTTATCCTCATGATGATGATGAAGATGAAAAAGAAGAAGATGCAAATGAAGAAGAAGATGAAGAAGATGAAGAAGAGGAAAATAAAGAGTAAGTAAAGATGCATGATGACAAAGTCATTTGCATAACAAGCCAAAAGAAGTGATCAAATTCTACTAGATGGTTGCCAGTTGGCAACTTGTACCACATTGATATATGTTGACCCAGTCAAAAGAGATATGAATCTTTGATTTAGATGGACAAATCCTGATCATTGGATCAATTGTAACTGCCTCCTCTCTTTATCCTATAAAAGGAGATGGAGTGCACATTGTATTATTATTAGAGACTTAATTGAGATAGGATTGTTGAATGTCATGATACTTTCTCAAGACAAATTGTAAATGTGCAGCCTTTTGAATACTAATGAAATAGAGATTAGATTACACATCATCATAAATTCTGAGTAATCTTATGAATGTCATCTGGATATTTCACTGTGATGTGTTGCATCCCTTTGAGTGCATGTCAATTTGTGGATATTATTGTCATTCTTTACCCTAGAAGATTAGCATCAGCCGTGTGACATTATGGAATGGTCTGGCAACACATGGTTTGATTTCATCTCTATTTTGTGAAATATTAAATGCTACATATGGATCAACTGTCAAAGACTCATTTAAATTCAATAAATTTAGAATGTTTGAGTTTATTTTCTTAAATTTCATTACAATCATCTACATAATTGCAAATATACAGACAATCATAAGCAAAATACACAAATATGCTAATATCCTGAAGGAAATTGAACATCAATAGCATATTTGAACCAATCTGCATGCATAATTGAAAATATCATGCAAATGCATATGAATAACAATAGTAATCATACAAATATCAGCTTATAGGCACATTATTTGAACAAATTCGTAGTGTAGAAGTAAAGATAATCAATTACAGTAGATGATCAGAAGGATTGATCAAACTTATCAAAGATCATCATCATCTGTAGAATATAGAAGGATTAACCTGTGTTTGTGAAGAGATTTATAGGTAGTAAGTGTAGAATCAAACATACAGATATCAGTTCATCTTATCAAAACAACATAAGACCCTTGAATGGAAAAAAACATATCACATCAACCTCTGAGTAATGTTAGATGATCATGACGTAATCAACAGAGACTTGGAGTCATAAATTTGTTCCAAATTGATTGTACTTTTCAAGATAGTAAAGTTTTCTTGTGTAAACTTTTATGCATGTTGTTATGACTAACAATCATCATCAACATAAATTGGCACTAGAAGGAGGGCCTTCTCTCTCTTTTGATAAGTGAATCAGTCACATACACATAATTCCTACATCTACACAAGGTAATCTTCTCAAAGTTCACCAGAATTGCTCACGCTTTGAACATTTATGCAAAGATTTGCTTGTTTCGTGTTGTTTCAAGTCTATTTATCATAAATATTTCAAAATCAAGCATAAATATTTTAGTCTTTAGAGTCAAATCTTTGAAATCTTTGAAAGATGAGTCATTTTTCAAGTTGTTCTCATGAATTTCTTGTAGAGATTTGCTTGTATAATCAGATATCTTGATATTCATGTCCAGAAGTTTAATATTTTCTCATCTTTGCATGTTGGATGCAAATATTGAATAAATATCTAGTCATTACTAAGTCTAGACTAGAAATATCACCTTTTCTTGGTTAGTTCTCCTATTCTTGGTAAAGATTTAGTCAAATATCCATATCTTGTCATAAGTTCTTAGAATCCTAGCTGACAGACCTAATACCAAGTCCATATCTATTGGACTCTTGGAAGAATTGCCTATTCATGGACTAAGATCCCGTACCACAGATATTCATCACACTCTTGATTAAAGCATGTTAGCATCTTCATTAAGACATACTATAACATCTCCAGTATTTCCATGTGTACCTCAGACACCTACAAGATCACTAGTTACACCTCGAGTGCATCAAGCACCAGTCACAATGTATTTCTTTGCTGATAATTCACCTTTGGCTTTCACTACATATCATCCTTTGCCTAGGAATCTAGATAAGATTTGCCCAAAATATCATCCATATCAGGATGTTGAGGATCACATCTAGACATTTAAGGAGGCTTGCTTTAGAGCAAGGATTGAACATCAAGATATGGTAAGCAGATTATTTCCATATTCCTTCGAGAGGAAGTATACAATTGGTATATTAGCCTTGCTCAAGCCTCGATTGGTTCATGGGATGCCTTGGAGAAAGCCTTTAAAGATAGGTTCAAAATACCTATAGACCCTTCCATGACTTATAACCTCTTTGCCACAATTAAAAGATTTGAAGGGGAACCTATTTCAAATTTCAATGCTAGATTCCAAAAGATGTATTCAAAGCTAGTAGCTCCATATAATGTAGTGGATGAGGTGGGTAGAAGTATATACTACTTAGATTTAGATCCCTTGACCTCTATGTTCATAAGGAGAACACATCCTGGTGTCAAATGACACAAGCTTTTGAGGAAGCAATAAAAGCTAATCAGCAACTGATTCCTACTGCAACACCTAACATTCCATATCATGCATACCCTCCATATCCTACTCAACAACAGACCAATGAAGTCATGATGCCTCTTGTTGCAATGACTGGTCCATTACAGGTACCTCCCCTTAGTATCATGCCCCCTCCAAATGGAAATGGTCAAATAGTACAATATCCAGGACATGTTCAAACATCTCAGGATGTAGGACAAAACAACATCAATGGTTCCTCTTTCTTTAAACCTCAGTCAGAAAACATAGTAGCCAAAGTTTAGGAAGAAAAAGAAGACATCAAAGAGATATTTGCACAACTAAGGAAATTAACTATAGAAATTACACACCTGAGAGGTCAAAACTTTTATTCTCAGTCAAACCAAAATAGAGGATATAACAATGATAAATTAGGATATCCTAATAGAGGATACAATAATGATAGGAACTATAATATTAATAATGGCAATAGCAATAGTACACCTAGGCAACCTAGAGTATGGAACACTAGGCCAAATAATAGTTCATTGCCACCACCCTTAGATAATAAGCCTCCTAGTGAACCAAAATAGACTACTAGGTTTAATCTGGCAAAAGCAAATCTTACAGACTGGTGCAGAATACACAACACCAATGCACATGTTGAGCTAGATTGTCCTCAGTTTAAAATAGCAGCCACTATCTTCCAGGCTAAAGTGTCCAATACTATAGGAAATCCTCCTTTCATTGAAGGAAATGAGATTGTTCCCTATGGATATGATTCTGCCCTTGTGTTAGAGAGTTATGTAAATCAACCTCATCACCAAGTAGTCTCAGCTCACAAGAATTACACACTAGCATGTGAAGAGTCCACCTTGGCATTTGAGACAAACTAGGTGTTTCTCTTTGAGGATGAAAATGAACCAGCAGTGGAACATGAAGAAATTCATGCTTATCAGCAGCAGTATTAGGGTAGACATAACTACAACCTCAGGAGTAATCCTAATAGACCCCTAGGTCCTTTGACTACATCCTTGCCTTCCAATAACTTCAATACTCCCCCAGATCTAAAAGCAAGTAATAATCTTGGTCCTCCCAAGGTTAATGCTTAGTATTTTGCACCTCAAAATATAATGCTAAAGACTAGTAATCAATATCCTGAGTCTGACAAGCTAGTCACATACTTAGTAGAGGAAATGAAAAAAGTCAAAATTAGCCTATCATTGTCAGAACTGCTGAAAATTCTGACCATCAAAAAAGTTTTTATAAGGTCTTTAGATGAGCCTATACCAAAAGACGATAATCATATGCATAATCCTAGTCAGGTTTTGAATAAAGATCATGGAGCTAAAGAGAGCAATGTTGAACATAGGGCACCGACTACTATTCAAGCTACTAACACTTCACATGCTGACACTTCACACATGACCCTTTATAGAGATAAAGCTAAGTCACCTCCATTCCTACTCACATTGAGGATGTTTACACAATTGCTTAGTAAACTCAAGTGCATCTACCAATGTGATGCCACTATCTATCTGCAATGCCTTAGGGTTACATCCAACTAAATCACTCAAGAAGGTGACACAATTAGACAAGTCTGAAGTAAGTGTAGTATGAGAGTTAACACATATCCACATGCAGTTAGCGTCAGATCCAAGGATTCAATATTACATTGACATCCAAGTTGTGGATATCCCTGACACTTATGGAATGCTACTTAGTAGGGATTGGTGAAAGACACTTAATGGGTACATGTCTACAAATTTCAACCACATATGGTTACCTTGGAAGGGAATTCCTAATCAAATTAGAATAGAGGCTAAACCTTGAAGTACAACAAGACCAATGAGATATTGTACGTGGATGTTGAACGAGGTGTTTACACCATTAGGCCTCAAACAGTCAGGATAGAGGAAATTCTCATGTATAATACACATATCTGTGAAGATGTTCATCAGGATAATAGAGTGATCTTAGAATTTGATTATAGTTCAGATGGTAGTGATGAAATTGATCATTTCAAAAACTTTGAACTACACTTATCTAGAGAAATACAACATTGCCAAATATTGAACATATCCAATGAGGACATTTTGATTGAGGGTTGGTGCAGGTTACATGATGAAGCACATTCAGAGAAAACTTGTGATGCCTACCTGGATATGATGGAGCTAGAGTGTGCTTGTAGCAAGAAAGGATTATCTTCAATGGGGGTGAGTGATACATTTAGTTATGATGATGTTGATTCTTGTTTGTCATCTACAGGTCTAGAGGAAAACACGTGTTAGGATGAAAGCCACACTCACAATTTAGAGGAGATCCTAATGTATGTTGAGAATACTTCCAAAGAAGAAAATAACATTACCCTAGGAACTAACTGTTTGATTGAGTCAGATTATGAAATTTCTAATGAAGACAAGGGGAGTAATTTAACAAAGTTTGAAGAGTTTTTAGAAAAATAGTTTCAAAGGCTCATGTTGCAAGAGATTCCTCCACATCATGCTTTAATTGATGGATGGTGTAGACTACATGAAGCACCACATTCAGAGACCACATGCTCATCATGCTTGCACATGTTGAATAAGCAAGAGGTACTTTATTCAAATAATCAGTTATCCAATAGTAGAGACATGCTTAAAGACAAAAGGAAGGAAATTAAAGTACAAATATATATTGATAGGGATGATACCACTAATGTTAAAAAAGGAAACGTATCAGATTCAAATCACCCACCAAAAATAACAAAAAGTGAATCACAAAAGTTAAAGTGGATATCAGGCAGTGCAGCTGCCAGAGCTAAAAAGAAGATAAACCATGGATCCTTAGGTTTGATGGATCAAAGTCAAAACAAGGGGCTGGGGTAGGTATAAATCTCATTGATCCAGTAGGAAAGTCCTACTTGGCAGCATATAGATTGTAATTCCCATGCACCAATAATGTGACTGAATATGAAGCATTAATTCATGGGTTATTGTTTGTTCTCAAGAGAAGAGTGAAAATTCTGCATGTCTATGGAGACTCAGAATTAGTGGTAAGACAAGTGAGAAGTATATATTCTTGTAATTATAAGAAATTGTCCAACTACAGACATAGGGTGTGGGACTTAATAGAAGAATTTGATGCATTCAACATCACCCATGTGCCTAGAGAAAAGAATCACAGAGTAGATGCTTTGGGATAGGCTACAAGTACTTTGGAACCATTGTCCATTTCTGGTCTAAAGAGATTCTCAGTTGAATTGGTATCAGTGCCCTCCATACCAGAATATGTCACCAATCTTTAGGTATTTGATGATAATCAACACATTATGGATTTCATATCAAATAGAGATGTATTTGATGCTCAGATCATAGATGAAAGGAATGTAGAAGATCATACATGGGAAGAAGAAGATATCATGGAATTACCAAGCAATAGGATTCCCAAAAGTATGATAGAGTTAGAAAAGGCCTTTGATTTGCACAATATGATGAAACAAAAAGATCTCCCAAAGAATGATGGAGGAGAATACCCGCCAATTAATATAGGATAGAAGGAAGATGTAAGAAATGTCCTGATTGGTAAAGTTTGTACTAAAGAAGAAAAGGTAGGGATAACTCAAGCACTGAAGGATTACATACATGTTATCACCTCGACCTATGATGAATTGAAGACTTATGATACCTCAATCATCACTCACACTACACCATTGAAGCCAGATACTAAGCCTTTTAGACAAAGGAAAGACCTATTAATGCTTTGTTAGAACCCATCATCTTTGAAGAAGTTAAGAAGTTTCTCAATGCTAGAATTATATTTCTTATGAGGCATTCAACTTGGGTAGCCAATTTGGTCCTAGTAAGAAAGACAAATGGGGATATATGCTTATGTGTGGATTTTAGAAATCTAAACAGAGCTTCTGAGAAGGACAACTATCCTTTACCTTCACTAGATGAGGTCTTAAAAATAATAAATGGAACTTAGATGATGTCTTTCTTGGATGGTTTCTCAGGGTATAATCAAGTGATGGTAGACAAAATAGATAGATTGAAGACTGCATTCACCACAAAATGGGGGATATTTTCTTATAGATATATGCCTTTTGGCTTGATCAATGCTGGAGCCACATTCCAATGTGCAATGGACATAGCATTCAGAGGCCTAGTTGGCAAATGCATAGTCATACACATGGATGACTTGACCATCTTTTCAAAGAAAAGGGGGGATCGTATAGAAGACCTCAAGAAGGTACTCAAAAAATGTGAGCATTATGGTATTTCACTCAATCCAAAGAAGTGCAAATTTAGGGTGACCACAAGTAAATTACTAGGTCACCTGATAACAGAAAATGGGATCACCATTGACCCTACTAGGGTAGAATCTATCATGAAGCTGCAACTTCTTGGAAGTAAGAAGGAACTTAAATCATACTTTGGAAAGACAAATTTTGTCAGAAAGTTCATCACTAGATTTGCAGAGATTATTAGACCACTTAATGCAATGTTAAAAAAAGATGCTAAGATAAAATGGACACCTTAAGCCAAGGATGCATTTGAGGACATCAAGAAAGCCATATCAAATGTGCCTGTCCTGATTAGCCCTGATTACACAAAGGATTTCTACATCTACTCATTTGCTTCAGAACACACATGTGCAGCTATATTGACACATAGGAATGAAGCTAAAGAAGAGAAACCCATAGCTTTCATAAGTTGCCCATTCAAGGATGTTAAACCTAAGTATAGGGATGTTGAGAGACAGGCTCTTTCTTTAGTTAGAGTAGTCAAGAAATTTAGACAATACATTCTAAGAAGTAAGATAATTGCTGTAGTACTAGATGCAACAGTGAAAATACTCTTGATGTAGAGTGAACTCGGTGAAAAGAGAGATAAATGGATAATAGTGTTACAAGAATATGATATGGATATAACACCCATGAAGTTGGTAAGAGTACAAGCCTTAAATCAGATGATTTCTAAGACTGACCCTAACATAATGAGTCATCAATATGTGGTGGATACTAAGGAAGATAAAGAATGGTATTCTAATATCAGGCATGTCCTGATCACTAGGAGATGCCCTTCAAAGATGCAAGCTTCATAGAGGAGAGCCTTAAGAATAAGATCACAAAAGTATATGATCAAAGGAGGAGTCATTTTTAGGAGAAATTATGAATGAATATATCTCAGATGCCTAGATAGACAAGAACCTAATAAGGTTTTGGTTGAGTTGCATGATAAGTTTGGAAGTGCACATGGATCTCACTTAGCTACTGCCCATGCTATCCTAAGGATAGGATATTATTGGCCTACTATTTTTAAAGACACTGCAAAACATATTAAATTTTGCCATACTTGTCAGGTTGCTACTAACCAAGAAAGATATGCTACTCAACCTTTGCAGCTAGTGATGGAGATGTGCCCATTTGCTCAGTGGGGCATGGATTTTATAGGACCAATCAATCCTCCATTATCTTCAAGCCATAGATATGTTTTGACAATCACTGATTATTGAACCAGATGGACTGAAGCAGTCAACAGCAAAATGTGCAATGCAGATGATGTGATCTAGTTCTTGGAGAACAACATAGTGACCAGGTATGGAGTTCCATATGCTTTGGTATGTGATAATGGACCTACATTTGCATCACTAAAGTTATCTAGTTGGGCTTTTGATCATGGAATTATCTTTAAATTCTCTTCAAATTATTATCCCCAAGGAAATGGCTTAGCAGAGTCAACAAATAAAAACTTATTGAATATCATAAAGAAACTTATAGAGAAGAACCCTAGGGAGTGGAATACCCTACTAAAGTATGCCTTGTGGGTAGACAAAATCAAAATGAAGGTTGCCTTAGGAAACTCTCCCTACCAATTAGTGTATGGGGTGGATCATATTATCCATGTTAACTTAAAGATCCCCACATTGCAATTTGCAAAAGAGTATCTAGGTATAGATAACAAGAAAGAAATTAGACTACTTTAGCTCATGCACCTAGAGGAAAAAAGAGATAGAGCAATTGACCAATTTTCTAAACATCAAGCTACTATCAAACATTGGTTTGATAAAAGAGATAGAATAAAAGCTTTTAGGATTTTAGATTTAGTCCTCACATGGGACAAAGCACATGAAAAGAAAGGTGACCATGGAAAATTTGACACTCTGGATAGGTCCTTTTCAAATTTTAGAGATCCTAGGAGATAGTGCCTACAAACTTAGGACCCTAACTGGTGAGGATGTTCCATTACTAGTTAGTGGGCAGTTCCTCAAACATTACTTTCAATCTTGAGTAGGGTCATGTAAGTCATTTGTATCATAATATACATGTTGTATAGTTGTTTGTATAGTTTTTCTTTGTGTGTGTTTGTTTGTTTCTATTGAGTTTCATTTTGCTTAGTCAATATGATGCACCTTATTATCTAGGGAAACCAACAAAATTGTTTGGATTCAAGTGATGAGAACAAATTTTTATATAGGTTGTGACTCACCCCGGGAAGTATCCCTGACTAGGTCTGTGATGTCCTTTTCATTAGTGATGTCTTTTCTTAATTAAGGAGATTTTAACGATGACTCACCTAACAACCTTGGGTTTGTTGAACACATCAGCATAGGTATTAAGTGAAAAATCCAAAGGATCACCCTTGCTACCATTACAATTCCCAACCTAAAACAGCAAGTGATCACACCTTGCATATTGATCTTACATGGTGATATCATATGAATATAAAAAAAGAGATCAATATTGAAATCCAAAAGGATAAAATTTAGGCCATCTAAGTAACTCTACCAGGGCTATAGATGCCTGCTGGTATTGGGTCTCTACTTAGAAGAATTGTAAAGATAACCTTGTCGGGGCTATGGATGCCTGCTGGCAACAAGGCTCTATCCCGGTTAGCTATGAAGGATGAATCCAAAATATGTAGCTTAACACCAGTTACTGTTGTTTTCAGCTTACTTTCAAGATGAGGATTATTAATCATATGCACACACTTGATCCCTTATTAGCATTGTTGCACTTATAAACATGATATCAGTCAAAAAAGTCATGATACTTATGCCTAGAGAGACTTATGATGCTATGTTTTAATGTGATCTTATCACCTGAATCATTTGAATTTGGTTGATTTCTTTGGTGGCAAGTTGCTCTATGGTTAGAAAACATGCCCCATTTTGTCTTAGCAAAAGAGGAATCCAGCTTTTTGCTTCTGCTTGTTTTCTTTCTTGTTTTGGGTGGTGTGGCAAAAGTTAGTTAAGTATATCACCCTTGCACATGCATGTGCTTCACAAAGGAGAAGGTCAATTGTCAAAGTTAGAGTTTTCTATCATAAATCTCATAATTTGAAAGAGTACAAAATTCTAAGTAGGTTTGTCTTTTGGATCACCCTGATATCCCTTAAGGGTAAAAAGTTATGCCAAGTCAAAGTTCGGTCAAACTTGATATTTCCATAGGGTCATATATCCAGATATCAGTCATATTCATTAGATGACCCAAACATGAAGATCACCCGATATCCACATGTTCTTCGATATCCAGACACCAAAGTTAAGTGTGAAATGATATATACCCATCAAACCTTCATGCATATTTTAGGGGGGTCACATGTCTAAATATCTATCATGTTATGAAATATCACCCTTTGCAAAAAATGACCATGACATCGTCTTCTTCTGACTTATAAAGAGCTTGATATGATGATGATGTCATTAGTATGTTTGATACCCATAGGGGTCATATTTCTTAACATCTGTCATATTTCTCGATATGACAATGATGTCATCCTAACCTGATACTAAAGAAGACACGATATGATGATGATGTCATCATGATCCAGACCTAAGAGGGTCACATTTTGAAATATCCCTGATCTTAACAAATATGACGATGACATCATTTTCTCGAACAATTTCAAAGGCTTATAAAATGCTGATGTCATCCTCACATTCTCAAATAAGATGATATTTCATAGTGTTAAAAAACCCAGATATTTCCCAATATCTCTCATATTGACTTTGATGACCTAAGATGCTGAGTTTCTTAGTGACCAATCTAATTATGCCATGTGGCACTTCCCCAAATCCTATTGATACAGTGTATTATCACAATTATTAGAGAATGTGTAATGACCCGACCTTAGTCATTAGTCAATGGTTGACCATACTTATGACGATATCACCCCCATTTGCCCGATATTGGTCATATTTTCAAATATCCCTGATCCTCATGGAGATCACCCTCTACATTAAATTAAAACCCAACAGTAGGTGGATCCTTCAAAATTTCAAATGTCTGCTTGCCACTTGTCAACATCCAAAGACATCATGTGTCGATCGAAGGACATAAACAAAAGGCACTAAGCGCACCCTAATTTTCCATATCAATTGGTTAAAAGTAAATTTTGGGGTTCATTTTACATTTATCATATGTTTACACAAGAATTACAGAGCTCAAGGAGATCAAAGCATCACTATGACCTACAAATGGAATAGACCTACACTCAAACGGAATGGAGGATGGTAAATACAATACACCCGCACTCACACCGTTATCACTCATACAGTAAAGGGAAAGAAATTATCAGGTATGTAACTTTGAAAACCTCCTTTTGTCATTTATGGTGAATCATGAGGTAAAAATGGTTTTTATTGAGTTAATTAAAATGGTCATTGTATAGGTTAAACTAGAATAATATAATTATTACCATGGAATGCATGTGGTCCCTACACCTTGTTGCATATGACATGTTAGGGTAAGACATGCATGTTTAAATTGTAGGATCTAATGGCAATCAGAAAGAATAGATCTAACATAGAGTTTTTGAAACCCATGTTCGTGCAGCTAGAAGGGGTAGCATTCAAGTATGGGATAATCAATGATACGCATCAAGGGAATACCGATCTCAATGCATGGACCAGAAGACTAGATAAGGGAAGTGCAAACCCTCTACTTCAGAGCATATACACCTCAGGGATGTGGAATGCTGGTGGATTTCCCTATGCCATGGAGGCTACTGAGCTAGTGATAGAGTGTGCATAGAACTACAATCCAGAAACTAGAAAAGTGGAAAAGCATGGCAGGGTTTATGCAGATTTCTCAGTTGCAAGCATCACCTCCACCTTTAATCTACCAACATGACCTAATGTGGTTCACCTAAGCCTGAGTAGATTGGAAAAGGAATATTGTAACAACCAAAAAGAAGCTAGGAGGGTTATGTATCAATGGAGACCTAAGAGTAGTACATAAAAGGCTTCTGCTAAATTACTAGTATACCTCTTTAAGTTTGATTTTGCTCTAGAGTACTAGTACATGATGGTCATGCTCAGCAGAATGATAGGAAGGCCAAATGTTGGAGCATTTGAAAACTGGATGTATGGTATTATCCAAATGGTAGAGTATTTAGATGACAAACCCCTCTGGACTAAAATCATAAGTGATAGCCTTGATGAGGGCATGAGGACAATAGGAGGGAAGACAAACATATTTCATATGACTTCTTATGTGGTGTATGCTTGTTCCTTTAGAGGGACCTTCAATGGATTACAAATAGTAGGCAGATTTGGAAATAACCTTGGAGATGTGAACATCTGGGAGCATCACCCACAGTTGAAGAGGAGGGAATCTCTCCAAAATTACAAGATAGTGAATGACTCCTTTTCTATGCATCTTGTCAGGACCATGGAAGAAGACATAACAAAGAGGTTAAGTGTAGAAGCACAAGCTATTATATACAAATATGGGGCCTAGTTTATCTAATTCCCTACATTTTCATATATGAGAATAGAAGGCTTTGAGGGGCAACCTCTCATGCTTCTTAGATACCCAAACAACAAACTCATTCTGATGGAATTTGCTAGACAAATATTGCCTTTAGGAGAGGCTCACATTGAGAGGGGAAAGATTCTATTTGTATTGTTTCTAGTCCTGATTTGTTGGTATATGTGTCCAAATAGACAAAGTGTTAATGATGTGATCGAAGGATTGAATTTGATGCACTTGCAACCATTTTCATTGGTGAGGTCATATGACCCATATGGTAGGATGCAGACATTACTTGGGAAGCCTATACATCAAAGTCACCTTGAGGATTATTGGGCTAATTGTGACGATGAAGCAAAAGTAAGGAGGAGAAATTACCAAAGGCTTACCCTCAACCATATACATACCTTTGACTGCATATTAGTGCCCACTCAGTTGCACAAGGATGATGGTAAGATCATGTCTAATGAATATGAGGAAAAGAAAGTGTACAATGAAACAATATTAGCTCCTGACTTTAGTCAACTAGAGGTGAGTTCACTGGACCAAATAATGCTAAAGGTCATTCAGCTGACCCAAAGTTGGGTAGATACTGAGGTCAACAAATTGAAGAAGAAATGTGTAGCCCTTACTATGGACAATAAAAGGAAGAGATAAGAATTGTCTAAGGAAGAATATGATGATTTTCTCATAGAGAAGAGTTAGTCCAATGGAGAGAGACAGCCAGCTGAAGAAGAAAAGAAGCAAGGTAAAAATAAGAGAGAGACCCAAGTAGCTGGAGGAGTGATCATTAGGTGACCCCAACCGAAGGGGGATGTGGCCTCCACATCAGCTGCTGCATCAGCTCATACCCCTGCTAAGCAAAAGAAAATTGTTGCCAAGCCTACCCCAGTTATTATAGAGGAGGATGAAGAACCCCTAGATGATGACTTATTGATCAAGAAGAAAAGGAAGAAGGTGCAACAGACACCACCCCAAAAGAAACAAAAGACTTCCATGAGAGGGGCTGTGGATATTAATCCCATTCTATTTAGAGGTGCATGTGGTCAAGGTATTCTAAAGAACCTACAACATGAAGTTCCCATCCCAGACATTGTTCAATTCAAAACTAAAAAGGTAGAAGAACAAAGAGAAGAAAGGCATAGGGCAAGGAAAGAACCACCTTTTCCACTTGATGATATAGTAGATTTGTCTGATGATGAGGTAGTTAAAGATGTTTATACTCAAAATATGGAGACTCTGGTAGCAAACACAAGGATGACCCCTCATGGCACTCCTATATCCTGAAAGGAAACTCATTAGGAGGAGGTTGAGATGGAAGAAATTGAAGAGGATAGCCCCGAGGTGATAGCTTAACAAATTGGATTGACAAATCTGGTCAATCAAGTCAATAGCCTTGCTACAATAGAGTTAGCCTACTAGGGCTATGAGGATCAGGGCGGAGATAAAGATCCATCTTCAGAGCCAAAAAGGGTAGCAATTAGTGTACATAAGGAGGTTGATAAGGAGATGCTTGATAAAGATAAAGATTATAATAATTTAAGAGCACCTGCTAAGAATGATAATCAGGATAATAATCTGGTGCCAGAAGAGATAAAAATGAAAAGGAATTGGGTAAAGCTCCTAACCTTGGAGGGATAGACACATCAAAAGGTGAAGAACAAAGTCTACCACCAAGTAGTGATCAACAAAAGGAAACAAGAAATGTTACCAAGGATGATCAAGGTGATCCCTTAGATAAAACGGATCAAAATGCACAATATTCCCATGAATACAAGGTGCAACAAGATATACAAGATCAAAATGTATAGAATCCTCATGAGAATAAATTGAAACAGGGTGTACATGATCAGAATGTACATACATCACAAGAAGCTCCCGCTCAACGAGAGATCCCTTAGCAGGAGATCCCTCAAGAGAAGGTACATGAGGAAGAATAGAGGAAAGAAGTTTCCCCACCTAGGGCAGAGCATAATACAGAGTCTCAGGATGCTCACATTGAGTGGACTAACCAAAAAATACCTGAGGGTGATGTCCATTATTGGTTACAACAAGAAATAGGCTTGCGGCAGATTAATGAAGTACCTAAATTTGATGTCTCTAAATTGTTTTCAGCAGACATGATGAAGCCTAAGAGAAAGGCAAGACCTACATCAGAAATGAGGAGAGATCCTACTACAGGTAGGAGGACAGCTCAGGTAGCCCTGCCAGTGGTAGATAAAGAGAAAAGAAAAATAAGCCTTGATGAATTCTAGATAACCAATGTTAATCTAGGATTTTCTATACAAGAGCAAGAGGGCCAAGAGGCCAAAGATATCATTGACTCCTTCATGAAAAGTGTAAAAAAGGAGAAAGGTAAAAATAGAGCACATTACTCAATTGCAGGCATTCATAAATAGATTAATTGACCATAATCATATACTGGCTAACACAGCCACCCCATTGACCATCCTATCTCAAGATGAGATAACAGGATCAGACATCATGAAGCATAAGGCCCATATGGTGGATAATGGTTTTATTCTTTTTATTTCTATATTTGAGAAAGTGATAAAAACTTCCCTCACAAATTAGAATTTGCTCAGTACATCAAAGAGAAAAGCAGATAAATTGTAAAATGAGGTTGGATGAAGATCCTTTAAATTGGAGAAGCATTTGGATGCTCAGACTGAGATGAGATGCATAGACATGAAAGTACTCATAGACAATAAGGTACTAGATAACAATAATGCACAATTGTTGAGCCTATGGTATGAGGATACAAGGTTTGAAAGTGATATCCTAAAGAAATGCAATATCAAACTTAGGGATATTAGTGTTAAGTTGCACCACCTTATGGTAGATGAGATAAATATCTTGGAGGCTCTGGAAGGCAATGTGGAAGGAAAGATAGAGAATCAAGATACTGATTTTGCAGTCCAAGCTTTCCATAATAATTTCAAGCATGCAACATATGACCCTCTTCATCATTTGATAGAGGATGTAATCAATAAGGCTATGAGGATGAAGGCCAAGGTGGAGGCATATAATGAGATGTTAAATAGCAGAAAGAGCAAGTGGACTTCTCTACAAACATTATACCATTCTCAAAGACATGCTGCATCAAAGGATCGAATTCTGGATGGGGGAGAGGTTGAGAGAATAGTACAAACATATGAATCCATCAGAGGGATAATAAAAATACATATAGGAAGTGATCCTCATGATGATGATGAAGATGAAGAAGAAGATGAAGAAGATGAAGAACATGAAAATGAAGAGTAAGTAAAGATGCATGATGACAAAGTCAAATGCATAACAAGACAAAAGAAGTGATCGAATTCGGCCAAATTATGGTAAAGGAGCATCTATCCCACAGTGGCCTACTTGAGGCAGTTAGGTAGTTTTAGTCATGTTGATGTTTCCAATAAGGTCTTATAATACCAATGCATAGTAATCAGGTTAGCTTGGACCGATGTATGTAGTTGCATCTAGGTTTATGTGTAAGGTTGTTAGTTAGTTACAGTTTGTTAAATCGGTTGTGTCTCCTAGCCAACTAGAGACAAGTCTATACTACCAGTGGTAACTAGATAAATACCTTGGGATTTGATGGATGAAGGTATCTAGGTTTTGTAGTAGTTGAAATCAATCAGTTGTATTGTGCTGTTGCAAAAACAGAGTATTGTAATCACATCTTTTGAAAGCTAATAAAGAGTCTGTTGGTGTTTTAATCATTTGATCTCACTATGTAATTGAATTGTTGTTTTGGTTGGCCAAATGGATTCTTCATCCCATTCCACCGGTTGATTCCTGCGGAATCAGTGGAATGGTCATGTATGCTAGTTTAGGTTTTAGTTTTGTGTTTTTTGTTTCGGTTTGCATGCATGTTTGTAGGGTCGCAAGCTAGAGATGTTGAAGAACCCTAGCATGGGTATGTGCTAGGTATTGTAGGATGAAATGAGTCTGAGAAACTACCAAGGAAGTGGGGTAGACCATCGCTGGAGTTTGGCGGGTTGAAACTGGGAAAAATCCGCAGAGTTATAAAATATATACAAATTGTGTGTATATCCCTTTTGTGTGCGAGATCTATAATCCGTGTATATATCATTTTTGTTTGTGTATGTCTATCGTCGTAAAGGTTATCAGGTCATCTGGGAAGCTTGTATGTCTCGATTGTATGTGGAAGACATACATTGCTAAGATACAAGGGAGAGAGAAGGTCGGCGGTCAGCGGTTGTCAAAGTTTGGTTTGCATACACGGGAGGAATGCATCTATAGATTTGTATGTCATGAATGTGCAACGCGCACATACAAGTATCGATCGGCAAGAGGATAGCGATCGGCAGGAGAGACAAAGGCTTCACCGAAGAAAGGATTCTTAGCGACAGGAGTGTGGTCATCGGCGTAAGGTAAGGTATCAGAGTGACATGAAGTGCGATAGCCAATAGTGGAGGTGATACCGATGGTCAACAGGTCAAGTGTGTGCATCATCATGAGTTATGCAATTGGGTTGAAGTTATAACAAGGTGCCGATAGTATAGTGTGTTGCTGATAGGCAAAGAAAGAACAAGCGAAGACTTGTATGTACAAACAAGAATGTATGTTAAGAAACATACAAATGCTACAATATGCGAGGAGGTATAGTTAGATGTCGATAGAGAAGGCATGAACGATGGACAATGCATATGAACAAATGCATGTACATACATTCATAAATGTATGTTATGGTTTTTGTAGAGGTTGGCATTGCCTCTGCATCATAGTGGTATCAGAGCTCAGTACAAAGTCTGGGCCGTTTGTGTGTTGATTCTGTCACTGAGAAGACAGAGGTAGAAGATTGAGAGGTTGACAAGATGCCTCTGAAAGGTAATGGTACTACGAGAGAGTTGCAAGAGATGAAGGAAAAACATGCCAGAGAGATGAGGAAGATGAAGGAGCTTGCAGAAGCACTTCAAGCAAGGCTTGCAGCCTTGGAGATGAACAAGAAAAGAGAAGTGGAAGACAGTGAATCTGAAAAAGAAGATGTTGATGAAGAATTTGAAGAGGTAGATGAAGAATTGAATCCTGAAGATCAGCGGTTTGCAAAACTGTTAAGGGCAGTTTAGAGTGACAAACCTAAGGTAAAGATTGATGTTCCTAGGTACACAGGAAGTTTGAATGAAGAAGAGCTACTTGACTGGATTGCTGCATTGGATAATCACTTTGAATGTGAGGATGTTGCTAAGGATTAGAAGGTAAAGATTGCAAAGATCAAGTTAGGAGGTCATGCTTTAGTATGGTGGGATTATGTACAATCTGAGAGAAGGAAACAAGGTAATTCAAAGATCATTTCATGGGACAAGATGGTAGCAAGGATAAAAGGTAAATTTTTACCCAAGGATTATGAAATTCAAATGTTTAAGAAGCTACAATTTTTGAGGCAAACGGAAATGGATGTGAAGGCATACACTGAGGAGTTTTACAAGTTGAGTATGAGATCTAGTCATCATGAGAATGAGGTAGAAAAGTTTGCTAGGTACTTGGCTAGTTTGAGATTGAACATCCAAGATGAGTTAGTTTTAGCAAACCCTAGGAGTGTAGAAGATTGTTATCAAATGACAATCAGGGTTGAGGAAAAGATGAATAGGAGACAAGATAAGTCCATGAGAGGAAGAGGCAGCAATGTAAGGGGAAGAGGATCCACCCCTACAACAAGACAAGTCCATGAGAGTCAAGAAGACATTGATAAAAGACAGGAACAATCTGGTTTCAGAGGTGGATGGAAAGGGACAAGAGGTAGATTTGGAGGTGGTAGAGGTTCTACTACATTTTCTAGAAAGTGTTACACTTGTGGTGAATATGGGCATCCATCTTTTAAATGTCCAACAAAGGTAACAAATTCAGAGGGAGAAAAGAGGACAAATCTGTTTCAAGAATCTGATAGTGTGAATGCTCCTAATAGTGTGAATGCTCCTGATAGTTATGGGTATCTTGAGCAAGGAGAAGCATTGATGTTAAGAAGAGCAGTCTTGAAGACATCAAAGGATACATTACAAAGAAGAGCATTTTTTAGGACCACATGCAGAAGCAAAGATAAAGTATGCAAAGTTGTAATTGATTCTGGTTCAACAGATAACATGGTATCTCAGGAAATGGTGGATAAGTTGTAGTTGGAAAGGATTCCACATCCAAACCCTTACAAAGCATCTTGGGTCAGTGACAGTCAATCACTTTTGGTATATGAATAGGCATATGTTGATTTTCAGATTGGGGATAATCAAGATAGAGTTTTATGTGACATATTGCCCATGGAATGTTGTCACCTACTGTTGGGTAGGCCATGGCAATTTGATAAGAGAGCGTTGTATGATGGGTATGCTAATACCTACACCATCAGGAAGGATGGGAGAACTATTTTGTTGACACCATTGCAGGAAAATGCTGAAGCAATGCAGACAGCCAAGATTATTTTGGTAGGTAAGAAGGAATTTGTGAAGATACCTACAGCTGAAGGCATAATAGCAGTTGATGATATCTCAAGGAAAGGAGATCACAGTTTGAAGAAAGGTTCAGTTTTGACTGACAGAGGTGAGCAACAGACCAAATAGTAGGTTTATGAACAGCCACAAATTGATTGGCAAGATAAGGATGTGATTGTAATTGGGACTATTGTTTGTCCTATAACAGTTGATAAGAAACCAGATTTTATAGCAGTTGAAGAGGCAATTACCAAGGTTATTCACCCAGTTGTTCTAACAGAGGTGCTGGTAAGACAAACTGGCAAACACAAGGTATGTGTGAGAAGAGCCTACACTGACAGGCATGAGGGTTTACTTGCAAGACAACAAGTTGCAGGTCAGAAATCTTGGAGCAACCAAGGGACAACAAAGTATAAAGTTGGAGCAATTCAGAGCTGTGAGATGGCAAAGAGTAAAGTGGCAAAGAGTAAAGGTGGAATTATTGCACAACCTAACTCATGGGACATGAGTTCTTTTTCTATTGGGGAGTATGGTATAGGAGCACCTATCCCATAGTGGCCTACTTGAGGTAGTTAGGTAGTTTTAGTCATGTTGATGTTTCCAATAAGGTCTTATAAGACCAATGCATAGTAATAAGGTCAGCTTGGACTGATGTATGTAGTTGCATCTAGCTTTATGTGCAAGGTTGTTAGTTAGTTACAGTTTGTTAGATTGGTTGTGTCTCCCAACCACTTGGAGACAAGTCTGTACTACCAGTGGTAGCTAGATAAATACCCTGGGATTCGATGGATGAAGGTATCTAGGTTTTGTAGTAGTTGAAATCAATCAGTTGTATTGTGCTGTTAGAAAAATAGAGTATTTTAATTGCATCTTTTGAAAGCTAATATAGAGTCTGTTGGTGTTTTAATCATTTGATCTCACTGTGTAAATGAATCGTTGTTTTGGTTGGCTGAATGGATTCTTCATCCCATTCCACCGGTTGATTCCTGCGGAATCGGTGGAATGGTCATGTATGGTAGTTTAGGTTTTAGTTTTGTGTTTTTCATTTCAGTTCGCATGCATGTTTACAAGGTTACAGGCTAGAGATTTTGAAGAACCCTAGCATGGGTATGTGCTAGGTATTGTAGGGTGAAACGAGTCTGAGAAACCGCCAAGGAAGCGGGGTAGACCATCACTAGAGTTTGGCAGGTTGAAACTGGGAAAAATCCGTAGAGTTATAAAATACATACAAATCGTGTGTATATCCCTTTTGTGTGTGAGATCTATAATCCATATATATATCATTTTTGTTTGTGTACGTCTGTCATCACAAAGGTTATCGGGTCATCCGAGAAGCTTGTATGTCTCGATTGTATGTGGAAGACATATATTGCTAAGATACAAGCAGTCGATGATACAAGGGAGAGAGAAGGTCGGTGGTCAGTGGTGGTCAATGTTTGGTTTGCATATATGGGAGGAATGCATCTATAGATTTGTATGTCGCGAATGTGCAATGCGCACATACAAGTATCGATCAGCAAGAGGATAGCGATTGACAGGAGAGACAAAGGCTTCGCCGAAGAAAGGAGTCTTAGTGACGGGAGTGTGGTCATTGGTGTAAGGTAAGGTATCAGAATGACATGAAGTGCGATGGTCGATAGCGGAGGTGATACCAATGGTCAACAGGTCAAGTGTGTGCATTGGCATGAGTTATGCGATCGGGTTGAAGTTATAACAAGGTGCCAATAGTATAGTTTGTTGCTGATAGGCAAAGAAAGAACAAGCAAAGTCTTGTATGTACAAATGGGAATGTATGTTAAGGAACATACAAATGCTACAGTACGCGAGGAGGTATAGTTAGATGCTGATAGAGAAGGCATGAACGATGGACAATGCATATGAACAAATGCATGTACATACATTCATAAATATATGTTAGGGTTTCCATAGAGGTTGACATTGCCTCCGCATCATAGTGGTATCAGAGCTCAGTACAAGGTCTAGGCCATTTGTGTGTTGATTCTGTCACTGAGAAGACAGAGGTAGAAGATTGAGAGGTTGACAAGATGCCTCCGAAAGGTAATGGTATTGCAAGAGAGTTGTAGGAGATGAAGGAAAAACATGCCAGAGAGATGAGGAAGATGAAGGAGCTTGCAGAAGCACTTCAAGCAAGGCTTTCAGCCTTGGAGATGAACAAGAAAAGAGAAGTGGAAGACAGCGAATCTGAAAAAGAAGATGTTGATGAAGAATTTGAAGAGGTAGATGAAGAATTGAATCCTGAAGATCAGCAATTTGCAAAACTATTAAGGGCAGTTCAGAGTGACAAACCTAAGGTAAAGATTGATGTTCCCAGGTACACAAGAAGTTTGAATGAAGAAGAGCTACTTGACTGGATTGCTGCATTGGATAATCACTTTGAATGTGAGGATGTTGTTGAGGATCAGAAGGTAAAGATTGCAAAGATCAAGTTAGGAGGTCATGCTTTAGTATGGTGGGATTATGTACAATCTAAGAGAAGGAAACAAGGTAAGTCGAAGATCATTTCATGGGACAAGATGGTAGCAAGGATAAAAGGTAAATTTTTACCAAAGGATTATGAAATTTAGATGTTTAAGAAGCTGCAATTTTTGAGGCAAAAGGAAATGGATGTGAAGGCATACACTGAGGAGTTTTACAAGTTGAGTATGAGATCTGGTCATCATGAGAATGAGGTAGAAAAGGTTGCTAGGTACTTGGCTGGTTTGAGATTGAACATCCAAGATGAGTTAGTTTTAGCTAACCCTAGGAGTGTAGAAGATTGTTATCAAATGGCAATTAGGGTTGAGGAAAAGATGAATATGAGACAAGATAAGTCCATGAGAGGAAGAGGCAGCAATGTAAGGGGAAGAGGATCCACCCCTACAACAAGAAGAGTCCATGAGAGTCAAGAAGACATTGATAAAAGATAGGATCAATCTGATTTCAGAGGTGGATGGAAAGGGACAAGAGGTAGATTTGGAGGTGGTAGAGGTTCTACTACATTTTCTAGAAAGTGTTACACTTGTGGTGAATATGGGCATCCATCTTTTAAATGTCCAACAAAGGTAACAAATTCAAAGGGAGAAAAGAGGGCAAATCTGGTTCAAGAATTTGATAGTGTGAATGCTCCTGATAGTTATGGGTATCCTGAGCAAGGAGAAGCATTGATGTTAAGAAGAGCAGTCTTGAAGTCATCAAAGGATATGTTACAAAGAAGAGAACTTTTTAGGATCACATGTAGAAGCAAAGGTAAAGTATGCAATGTTGTAATTGATTTTGGTTCAATAGATAACATGGTATCTCAGAAAATGGTGGATAAGTTGTAGTTGGAAAGGATTCCACATCCAAACCCTTACAAAGCATCTTGGGTCAGTGACAATCAATCACTTTTGGTATATGAACAGGCATATGTTGATTTTCATATTAGGGATAATCAAGATAGAGTTTTATGTGACATATTGCCCATGGAATGTTGTCACCTACTATTGGGTAGGCCGTGGCAATTTGATAAGAGAGCATTGTATGATGGGTATGCTAATACCTACACCAATAGGAAGGATGGGAGAACTATTTTGTTGAGACCATTAGAGGAAAATGCTGAAGCAATGTAGACAGCCAAGACCATTTTGGTAGGTAAGAAGGAATTTGTGAAGATACCTACAGCTGAAGGCATAACAATAGTTGATGATATCTCAAGGAAAGGAGATCACAGTTTGAAGAAAGGTTTAGTTTTGACTAACAGAGGTCAGCAACAGACCAAACAATAGGTTTATGAGCAGCCACAAATTGATTGGCAAGATAAGGATGTGATTGTAATTGGGACTATTGTTTGTTCTATAATAGTTGATAAGAAACTAGATTTTATAGCAGTTGAAGAGGCAATTACCAAGGTTATTCACCCAGTTGTTCTAACAAAGGTGCTGGTAAGATAAACTGGCAAACATAAGGTATGTGTGAGAAGAGCCTACACTGACAGGCATGAAGGTTTACTTGCAAGACAACAAGTTGCAGGTCAGAAATCTTAGAGCAACCAAGGGACAACAGAGTATAAAGTTGGAGCAATTCAGAGCCGTGAGATGGCAAAGAGTAAAGGTGGAATTATTCCAAAACCTAACTCATGGGACATGAGTTCTTTTTCTGATGGGGAGTATGGTGCAGGAGCACCTATCCCACAGTGACCTACTTGAGGCAGTTAGGTAGTTTTAGTCATGTTGATGTTTCCAATAAGGTCTTATAAGACCAATGCATAGTAATAAGGTCAGCTTGGACCGATGTATGTAGTTGCATCTAGGTTTATGTGTAAGGTTGTTAGTTAGTTATAGTTTTTTAGATCAGTTGTGTCTCCCAGCCACTTGGAGACAAGTCTGTACTACCAGTGGTAACTAGATAAATACCTTGGGATTCGATGGATGAAGGTATCTAGGTTTTGTAGTAGTTAAAATCAATCAGTTGTATTGTGCTGTTGGAAAAATAGAGTATTGTAATCGTATCTTTTGAAAGTTAATAGAGTCTGTTGGTGTTTTAATCATTTGATCTCACTGTGTAATTGAATCATTGTTTTGGTTGGCCGAATGGATTCTTCATCCCATTCCACCAGTTGATTCCTGCAGAATCGGTGGAATTGTCATGTACGGTAGTTTAGCTTTTTGTTTTTTGTTTTTCATTTCAGTTTGCATGTATGTTTGCAGGGTCGCAGGCCAGAGATGTTGAAGAACCCTAGCATGGGTATGTGCTAGGTATTGTAGGGTGAAACAAGTATGAGAAACCACCAAGGAAGCGAGGTAGACCATCGCTGGAGTTTGGCGGGTTGAAACTGAGAAAAAACCGCAGAGTTATAAAATACATACAAATCATGTGTATATCCCTTTTGTATGTGAGATCTATAATCCCTGTATATATCATTTTTGTTTGTGTACGTCTGTCATCGCAAAGGTTATCGGGTCATCCGGGAAGCTTGTACGTCTCGATTGTATGTGGAAGACATACATTGCTAAGATACAAGGGAGAGAGAAGGTTGGTGGTTAGCGGTGGTCAAAGTTTGGTTTGCATACACGGGAGGAATACATCTATAGATTTGTATGTCACGAATGTGCAATGCACACATACAAGTATCAATCGGCAAGAGGATAGTGATCGGCAGGAGAGACAAAGGCTTCGCTGAAGAAAGGAGTCTTAGCAATGGGAGTGTGGTCATCGGCGTAACGTAAGGTATCGCAATGACATGAAGTGCAATGTCCGATAGAAAAGGTGATACCAATGGTCAACAGGTCAAGTGTGTGCATTGGCATGAGTTATGCGATCGGGTTGAAGTTATAACAAGGTGCCAATAGTATAGTGTGTTTCTGATAGGCAAAGAAAGAACAAGCGAAGACTTGTATGTACAAATGGGAATGTATGTTAAGGTACATACAAATGCTACAGTACGCGAGGAGGTATAGTTAGATACCGATAGAGAAGGCATGAACGATGGACAATGCATATGAACAAATGCATGTACATACATTCATAAATGTATGTTAGGGTTTCCGTAGAGGTTGACGTTGCCTCTGCATCAGTTAAATAGCAGAAAGAGCAAGTGGACTTCTCTACAAACATTATTCCATTCTCAAAGACATGCTGCATTAAAGGCTCAAATTCAGGATGGGGGAGAGGTTAAGAGAATAGTACAAACATATGAATCCATTAGGGGGATAATAAAAATACATATAGGAAGTGATACTCATGATGATGATGAAGATGAGGAAGAAGATGAAGAACATGAAGAACATGAAAATGAAGAGTAAGTAAAGATGCATGATGACAAAGTCAAATGCATAACAAGACAAAAGAAGTGATCAAATTCTACCAGATGGTTGCCAGCTAGAAACTTGTGCCATGTTTACATATGTTGACCCAGTTAAAGGAGATATGAACCATTGATTTAGATGGACAAATCTTGATCATTGGATCAATTGTAATTGCCTCTTCTCTTTATCCTATAAAAGGAGATGGAGTGCACATTGTATTATTATTAGAGACTTATTGAGAAAGGATTGTTGAATGTCATGATACTTTCTCAAGACAAATTGTAAATGTGCATGCTTTTGAATACTAATGAAATAGAGATCGGATTACACATCATCATAAATTCTGAGTAATCTTGTGAATGTCATCTAGATATTTCACTGTGATGTGTTGTGTTCCTTAGAGTGCATGTCAATTTGTGGATATTGTTGTCATTCTTTACCCTAGCAGATTAGCATCAGCTATGTGAAGTTGTGGAATGGCCTGGCAAGACATGGTTTGATTTCATCTCTGTTTTGTGAAATATTAAATGTTGCATATGGATCAAATGTCAAAGACTCATTTAAATTCAATAAATTTAGAATGTTTTGAGTTTATTTTCTTAAATTTCATTACAATCATCTCCATAATTGCAAATATAAAGACAATCATAAGAAAAATACACAAATATGCTTATATCCTGAAGGAAATTGAACATTAATAGCATATTTGAACCAATATGCATGCATAATTGAAAATATCATGCAAATGCATATGAATAACAACAGTAATCATGTAGATATCAGCTTATAGGCACATTATTTGAACAAATTCATAGTGTAGAAATAAAGATAATCAATTACAGTAGTTGATTAGAAGAATTGATCAAACTTATCAAAGATCATCATCATCTGTAGAATATAGAAGGATTAACCTGTGTTTGTGAAGATATTTATAGAAAGAAGGTGTAGAATCAAACATATAGATATCAATTCATCTTATTAGAACAATGTAAGATCCTTGAATGGAAAAAAACATATCACATCAACCTTTGAGTAACGCTAGATGATCATGACCTAATCAACAGAGACTTGGAGTCATAAATTTGTCCAAAATTGATCGTACTTTTCAAGATAGTAAAGGTTTGTTGTGTAAACTTTTATGCATGTTGTTATGACTAACAATCATCATCAACAAGACCCTATTCACTGTTCCTACTATACCTTGCTTACCTGGACTTAGATATTTCTTCTAAGTTACTTCTGAAGGAAATCAAGACTTAGTCTCTGGAGCATGATACCACCAAAAAATTACTAACATCGTATCTGAACCTTGTTACACAATCATCATCTGCGGAGACATACTATCTGACTTACTATCCTCTACTAAGAATACTTTCCGCACTTATTCATGCTCTTCCTGAGATATCTCTTTCTATCATGGTGACAGGATCTATGAGCCTTGTTGCCATCAATGACTACATACAAGTCCATACCGGAGCAGTGTCTCTTGCCATCAATCCCCCCCTTTGGCATTGATGGCGACACTTAGTGAAAAATGCGTGACTGCTCCCCCTTACTATATACACTTTGTTTTCCTACTCCCCTTGAGATGATTATCCATTTTCACTAATCTACTTCTCTCCCTTTGACATCAATCCCAAAGGGTGTAGCTCATAATACAAAAAATTCAAAAACTTCAAAAATATGTGTACTTGTCACATATTTACAAACACAATCTTCATCTCAAATTGTGACTAAAGGCAAAATGTCACTATAGATAGTCTTTATCAGAGCTATTTCTCCATTCCATCTATTCCTTGCACTTTCTATGATATGAACGTGGTCATTTAGAAAAACTATCTTTTCTATCCTCTGTACATTTGATGGCTTGTCAATTAGTGCAAGTGATTTCATGGCTTTATCTACAACTTGTTCCCTTCCAGCACTAGCTAAGACGTCTGCAATGTCTCTTTCTTTCTCAGATATTTCTTCTCAACTTCATTCCAAAGGATTTATGTCCATATTTTGTTCTAGTGTAGGGATCCTTAACTGTTCCCTATTTTCTACATCCTCAGCTTGAGACTCAGGAGATAGATCTGTTTCAGTTCTACCTATATTGCTTCTGTGTTTGCTTTTGTAGCACCACTCTTTGTACTATAATAATTTTGTGATCTAGTCTAGCAACGAGAGAAAGGATCATACCCAGTCTCACTTTGTTTGAGATTAAAGTTGGCAAGCTTGATCATTGAAGCATTCTTAAAATTTTCAATTTGTTTTTCTTATTCATCTCTACACGCATTATGACTTTTGCATCCTTGCCTCTTCTCTGAAGTGAAAGGACTTCTAATTCTTTCAACCTTGTTTTGACCCTATCTACTTCTAGATAGTCATGTCAACAAGCTTCATCTCCTTCCTCAGCCTATCCCTCTAATCAGCTAGATTTGATGGCCTTGCAAAAGTCATCTTCTTCTCCTGCTGCATCTACTTTACAGTTTATGTAGAATAGACAAAATTATTTATTTCCTTCAGTGCATTTTTCTTTACTTCCACATCAGCTCTACCAATAATTTGGCCCTTAGTGTGCTCTACTTCCCATTCTCACTCCTTAAACTCTTTCTCATGAGGCAACGAATTAGACACCCTCTTTATCTACCATATAGCTACATTATCATCATTGCCTCAAGCACAATCCAAGTACTTGTGGATAATGTTATTCTCAAATTTGTAATGTTTGCCAACATTGGTTGTGTTTACATTTCTGACCATGCAAAGAGAGTAAATATACTATCCTGACCTTGACATAGCAATCCCAATTCTCACAAAACAACCCACAAATATCTTTTCGAAGAATGACTCCATGAACCTCTTGGCAAGATTTGATCTCCAGATTGTTATACTCTTAATATCTTCAAAAGAAGGAGCATCAGAATTTTTGCCTTCTCCATTTCTGTCATCTGGATCTCCACGGATGCTTGGACTTCTAATCCATGTTAGTAGAGGATGATAGACTAACACTGGATCTATCATGAGACTTTCATCTGCCAGGTGAAGAATCCCATCCTCTAGATGACCCAGCAGTGTCCCTTCGCTTTCTCCACACGTCTGAATCATGTGCCTTTTGTCTCCTTGCAACTAATTCATTTAAGGCATTTTCTTTCATTATCCTGGTAGATTTCACAAAAGAGTACATCTATGAAGATGATGGCCCTACATCTTTTTCCTCTAATTCCTAGTCTCATTTTGTTGAGCTTCAGCCCTCTTCTGCACCAAAAAAAATTATCTCTCACCTTTGCTCTCTCTGCCAAAACATCTCCATGTCTAGTTGAGGCATATTTCAAAGCCATTTCCTATCTTCATCAGCTTTGTACAAATCACTTCCAACCAATAATCCATCACTATCTGAATCATCTCTCTGGCCCACATCATCATTATCTTTTTCACCAGAATCAAATATCTTCTTCAAAGGCGTCCTTGTCCCAGATGTCTTTATATCATCAAAATCATTCCCATTATCAGAATTGGAATTCCTACCATCATCTGAAAAGGAATTAGATTGCTTCCTCTTTGTTGGAGCTCAAGTCCTATGCTTTCCATCATGGGCATTAGTTTGACCAATTGCCTCCAGCAGGAAATTCTCAAAATCTACCATATTCTTGCTTGATTTATTACTACAAATACAACCTTCCAAGGGCTTCTATATGTGAGCATGACAAAATAGAATCATTTATCCTTAGAAAAAAAGAAGAATTTTCATGGCGTAGCTTGAAGAATCTTGTAGTTCGCAGAGCAAATTGATACACTGTTGTGCCAAAAGCAAAGTGAAAACAAGTTCCTTTTTACCCTCCATGTAATTGACTTAGTCACCATTAAATGCTCATTCCAAAAGGCTGTTGAAAACCCCTCACTGTAGAATATGGTATATTAGGATTGCTTCGCAATATGCCATGTTAACTCTTTTTCTTCCTGTTCTTCCTTCAAGGGATGTGTCATATCAGATTTCATCATATACCTTCGTGCCAGATTCTGGCACCCAATTTCTGGCGGGGGTTTTAGATTTTCAACACTACCCCCTCTATGCTAGAGTTCTCAATTTACTTCCTAGAGGAGGTATCTACACCGGATATTCATACAGATCCATCCCTAACTTCAATTACTTCTTTCTTGATCCATACCTTGTCCATTTCTTTCTTGGTTTCAAGCAGATTAACTTTCTCTTTTCCCTTATCATTTCTCTGCTCTATTTTCCTTTCTTTATAATAGTGATTTCTCTTCACATTCCTGCTTCTACAAAACCTTGCAATATGTATAGATTTGTTGCAATTGAAACATACCACATTCTTTTGACCTTGAATCCTTCCATTGATTGAATTTGATCTACATTGATTAGCCATGTGTCTAAATCTATTGCATGCAAAACACTTTCCATTGAATGATTGACTGTTCCTGATATTTTAAAAATTAGTTCTTACCAAACTTCTACATTCATTTGGTCATGTCCCATTTTATAGCATGCATTGCACCTAATAGAATTCTAACTCACTTTACTTCTACATACAATATCTCTATGACCAATTCTATTGCAAGTGAAGCATTTACCTTTGAATGATTGGTCATTCCTCCCATTGTTGAAACTTTTCCTGATTTGATTTCTACATTCATTTTCTCTATGACCAAATTTCTTACAATTGTAACACTGACTAGAGAATGATGGAGTCTTTTGATTTATTCTACTCCTACACTGAGTAGCCTTATGACCAAACTTATTTCATGAATTACAATAACTGTTGAAAGATGGGTACCTTTGAGCATTTGGTTGTCTAACTGGAGGTCTTCTAGGTCTCTTCTTTAATTTTTGAACTGGTATCCTTTGTTTTGCCTTGACTTAGTGCTTATTTGCCTGGGGTTTGAATTTTATTCTTTCTAAAATCCTAAACCATGTTTGTCATCAGCATTCCTCTGGCTAGCAATCATTTCATCAAGCTTTGTAGTACTTATCCTGAATTTTTCTTCAAAACTTCTAGCTTTTTCCAGATCTATTTTTAAACTTATAATTTCTTTTTCAAGTTTAGCATAATCATCTTATCTATTCCTCACAATCAAATTTAGATCATCTTCTGCTCTTGTTCTTTCTGTAACTTTTGCTTCCAAATCATTTAGGGCTTCATTTGCTGATAACATTTGGTTACTAACTTCTTTGTATTTGTCTTTGAATTTCTTGACTTGCTCTTTAGCTTTAAGATGCATTCATCAGCTTGTTTCAGATTTTTGTTCAAATCTTTGACCTCTACTTCAGAATTTTCAAGATCCATAAGAGTTGCTTCTAGTTGATTGTATCTCTCATAATTTCCATACCTTCTTGCTACCATGATCATACTATCCCATATCTTCCTTAAGTTGTTAAACTTTTTCAAAGGAACTTGGATCTAATACCAATTGTTGATTTTCAGGAACACTAAGAGGGGGGGGTTGAATTAGTGTTCTAAAAATCTTTTCTTGTACTTTTACTTTTAACCATTTCAAAAGAATAATCCAATAGAAGAAAAATATACAACTAAAAAACATCCACAAAACCATGACACATAACACCAAGATTTTACGTGGAAAATCCAAAGAGGGAAAAACTACAGAGAGGATTAGCTCTCATATATATATATATATATATTATAATCTTTACAAAAAATGATGTTCAGGCTTGGTCACTCCACAAGCCTAGAACATGTTGGCTTACTACCATGAAGTACAACTAGATTTAGTAGGCTCACTACCTCAACCCTAAACCTAACAAGATTACAATGAGGGTTGTTAAACCCTACTGGAGGCTCACTGCCAGCTTACTACCTTGATGACAAAAAATTTCTTCCATTCAAATCACACATGATAATTGGATACTGCTTAAGCATCTGCCACTATGCCAGGGTGCAGTCATTTAGCAACCGAATTCTAAATCCCAAGTCTTCATCGCTGCTTCTCTTCTAACTCTACTCATCTATTCACATGCTTGCATCACACACACACCTCTACACCCATACACTTCACAACTGGAGATCATCGCTCTTATATATATATCTGCATCATGATTTAATCCATAACTAGGTCAGCATCCAAGAAGTGACATGTGTACATAGAAAGATGTACTTTGTGTCTCAATCCAATTCACTATGTGTCGCACATACCCAAATATTCTCCCAAATGTGTTCATATATGTTAGCTCTAATCATTCAATAACTTACATAGATCTTTCACACACTATCCTTTCTCCACATCATGATTTATCTCACCAGTCAGCCTATTCCTCAAGAGCATGCTTAACAACTTCATTTGCTAACTTACAACTTTTACTAAGGATCTCAAAACACCTTCCAAATCATATCAAGGACTATTTACATATTCCTAATCTTACCCTTAGAACCGCAAGGCATTATATCATCTTTGGAGAAACGCAAACCATTAGAACTCAGACTCTATCTCTGTCAAACACTACGCCGAATCTAAGCAGCTTGCAGCTAACTATTCAGTGGACTTTAGATCTCCTAACTTTGGAATAAGAAACTTCATACAAGAGTTTACAACACCCTACAACTACATAACAAAATACTTATCTGTGGAGGAATGCGGACCTCTGTACTAGACCCTGTTCAATGTTCCTGCTATACCTTGCTTACCTGAACTTAGATATTTCTTCTAAGTGACTTCCAAAGGAAATCAAGACTTAGTCTCTAGAGCATGATACCACCAAACAATTACTAACATCATATCTGATCCACGTTACACAATCATCTGTGGAGAGATACTATTCGACTTACTGTCCTCTACTCAGAATACTTTCCACACTTAGCAATGCTTTTTCGGAGATATCTCTTCCTATCATGGTGATAGGATCTCTGAGCCTTGTTGCCATCAATGATAACATACAAGTCCATACTGAAGCAGTGTCTCTTGCCAACATTTTCAATATCAATGAGTCTCAAAAAGAATTTGAAGATCGCCTGGAAGCAGGTATGAGATATAATGAGGTAAAGAGAGACTATGAGCAAAGAATAGTACATGTAGACACCTAAAAATGACCATGTCGTTGCATCACTTGCATTTCATCAAATCCATCAAATCACTTGCATTTCAACATTAATTAAATAATCAAATTATTTAATTAATTTCATCAAAATCATCAAAATTCTTCCAAATCTCCTAAATTCAACATTAATTGAATAAATTCTATTTATTTAATTAATTTCATCAAAATCAACTTTATTCTTCCAAAATTAAATAATTTTTATTATTTAATTAAATCTTATCTTCTTTCAAAAATCAAATCCACATCAAATTGAATAAATTAATTATTTATTAATTTATCATCAAAATCCTCTTATCTATAATTAAATATTTTTAATTACTTAATTAAATCAATTATTCTTCCAAATTTATTTAAATTGAATATCTCTTCTAAAAATAAAATATAATCAAATATTTTATTTATCCTTCATCATGCAAAATAAATTAAATCAATTTATTTGTTTAATTTATTTAAATCTTTAAATCTATTCTATGTCTTCCATCATACACAAACAATTAAATAAATTTATTTATTTAATTTCCTTCAATATCTTCTAATTCCTCTAAAAATAAATCTTGTTCATCATGCACACAAAATTAAATAATTTATTATTTAATTTATCTCAAATCATGCAAAAAGCAAATTACAAGTTGAGTTAATTGACTTAATTATTATTGTTTTTATCACCAACTCATAACTTAGAAAAAACATTTCTATTTTTATGAAATCTAAAAATATGTCTGTTCCATGTTTTTTTATGTCAAATCAATCAATTAACTCAAACAAAAATAGCTTTTTGTGTGACACATGTCAGGTGCACATTCATCATGAATTTTAGATTTATCCCATCCACTGATTCCATTGAATTTTTTAGTCCGTTGATCGATCTTCATTGAAGCCTATATAAACCCCCCTCATCTTCATAACAAATCCTCTTCAATCATTTATTCTCAGGCATTCTTGGAGTGCATTGAGCATACATCGCATCGTTGAGCACACTTCTACCTTTTGAGCACAAACACAATCTACATCTGCTTGTTGCAAACATGGTTTCACAATTTATGAAGCAATCTACATTCAACCTGTTGGGACAGGAAAATTTAAAACTTTCTTATATTCCTACCCACCCATGTCTGATGAAATCAGACAACATTATGCCCAAAATCATAATAATAATTGGTATATTCCATAAAAATCACATGACTTTCACCACAAATGGGTGTCTCACCCATCAAAATACACTGTAATGAAGGGCTTCAATTCCTTAATTTCGGCAAGACCTCACTTTCGTTATACCGATCCATGCTCTATATGAGACGGGCTAAAATGAGTATCGGCATGATAGTAATGATCAGGGAGAAGATTTCAAGAACTGCCGATGGAGAAAGTAACACCGATGACCTTTCATCAGAGATAGTATTCCTAGTGACACCGATCAAATCAAAAGTAAGGACTATCAGTGTAAAAAAGCCCTATTAGGGAATACTCAAAAACCCCCCTGACAATATAGATCACACCGATGAAGGAGTTTGGTATGAATCTTGCCAAGCTACCCATGGAACTGGGGAAACTAATGATCATCGGGGAGAGATGCACATCGGGGCGAGAAATTCAAGTATCTCTGACTTCACAATGTCTCAGCGATAAAGCGACACTATTTCGACTTAGGTCACACCAATGTCTAGGAGGGATAAGAACCATCGGCGAAAGTAAACAACTAGGAACAAAGCTTGCAAGTCTTCCTGAAGCAATACTCACAATGATGTTGGTGACATGTTGTGAAGATCTCTCCAATGAAGAATGTAAAGAAAGATATCGGGGAAATGATCATGATCGAATAGTTGGAAATAAGTCATTCTGATGTCATATCTTATCCTAGCAATAACAATGGCCACACTCATTGATAAGACTCTCACCGATAGTCGTATCAGAGACACTTAAGATATTAGAGAAGAATGTTATTCCCATGGCGATAAAGAAAGTCAGGCCGATGATAACCATGCCCACTTCTATATCGAGTAGATCTTGAAAATATCTTATCCATACAAACTCACATATGAAAGATGACATCGAGGAGATAGATGAAGGGTCATACTGATTGATCCATAAGCAAATGTTTGCACCATAAGAAGATATTAAATTGCCCTGACATTACAAAAATCATACCGATGAGAGAAGTTATAACAATGTGACATCTCACAATGATCACTAAAATTAAAACTCTAGAACAATTAATTGCAGACAAGGAAGAGATCCTCTGAAATGCCATTTGAAATCATTGCAATTAAGTTCAAAAGAATTGTTTGAGAGGAGCACCCAAGCGGAGACTTGGAGGAGAAAACATGGGAATTTGATCATCTCCTCCAACAACAGGTACACATATACAAACCTCTGTGCATTAGCCTACAATTTCAATTTGATGTCTAAGATTGTAATGGAGACTCCTGTGAAAGGAAAGGCCAGAAAACAACAGGGTGAGACTAGTAAACCTAAGAAACAAAAAATTGACAAAAGTTCTGATGAGAAAATAAAAGAGAGGAAATTAAACGAGGACCCAATTGACCAATTTCCTAGATCAACTCCCAAAGCCCGAAGGTCTACACAACTTAGGGAAGAAGTAGAGAAACTAGAAGACAAGTGCAAATATCTTGGCAACGTATGGACTCTGATAAGAGGTTATGAGGTTTTGAAATTCCATTACAATAGAAGATTCAGGAATTTCCCATTGTCTAACCCATGGCACTTGAATTTGGGTAAATTGGTCATTCCTGATGTGTTTCTAAATGTTGAACTCCTCAGACTCCTAGCCAAACATTACAACCCTAGCCTCAAAGCTATATGTAATCCGCAAGGAGAGCCAGTAGTACATTTATCTAAAAATGATATTTGTGAAGTGTTTGGTTTAGATGATTTGTGCACCATTCCTATAGTCTATGAAGATTTGAACAAAGAGTACTGGAGAATGGATACCACATATAATGGATGGAGATTACCTATTCATAGGCCTAGGGTAGAGGGAGAAATGGTGCCTCTCAATGAGAATGATGGACCTCCATTCCATGTGTCATTATTTGAACCATACATACAATACACATACTACTCTGTGGGCCAAGTCCTAGGATTAGAGGTCCCTGATTTCATGACAATTCCTCTGATGGTGATAGCCATAGACATCCAGTGCCACAATGGCAGGCAATTTGACTATGCTGCCTATGTTTTTGGTAGAATTGATTCTGGTTTGACTGCAATCAAGAACAATGCCCCATCAGTTTCCTTTGAACACTACTCACTCCTCATGCACATGGTGCTTTATTATGGCCAGGAAATAGGATTATGGCCAAGTGAATTCAAAGTTGTTATAGTGGATTAGAGGGGGCAAAAGTCACCCATGCAAATGTGGACGAGAATATGGGACAACAAGTATGCCCATTCAAGTTATATTCATTTTGAAGAATACTGTGTGAAAGTGTTGTATAGATATTTCTATCATCCTTTTGAATATTCACTCTAAAATGAAATAAAGAGGTTTCTCAGACCTAAAGATTTTGGTGGTCCTCCTACTATTACCCACAACTGGGGAGACTGGTATTGTTTTGAGGATGCTACCATGGTCAGAGTTTATGGTTTTGAGGACACTCCTTTTATATTACCCAAGACAGTTCCTGATAGAATTGCCTATTTAGAGATAGTTAGGCAAATGAACTGCTCTAATGTTATGCACTTGAGCTTCTATGACAAACAATCCTTCATGCCTAGTACCTTGTGCTTTGGAGATTTTATTGTTGTGTCAAAAGAGGGTTATGGTCTCATTATGGATAAATTGATGCATTACAATATGAGATGTACAGAAGCAGGAAAAAGATTTGATCCTGAGTGTTTCACTAATCTTTCTAGGAAAAAACAAAACCTTAGTGAATATACACATGTCCCATATCCACATGATGATATCATTAGGAATTTGGAAGAGACTAAAGTTGAATTAGTGGTTGAGAAATATAATAGGGACTTAGATGAGAAGAGGAGACATCTTGCAGAGATAGAGTTGTTTTCCTTTGGTGATGAAGGGCCTATAGAAGAATAAGAACCACATCAACAAGCAACTATGATATCTAAATGAAAAATGCAATGCTATCAGCCTCCTAGTATAGAAGATGATGAGGAGGGGTCTGCTGATGAGGATCCAAGACAAGTAGCATATGATTCTTTTATTTCAGATGATAAATTTATTCATTCTAAAGAATTTAAATCATTTTTATATAAATGCAAGGGGAAAGAAATCAGGGAGTTAGTTGATGATATCTCGGCCAACAATGAAAGACAATTACTTGATATGTTGAAAACAATAGTGGATAGTGAATTGCAAGATATGACTCCTAGTAAGGGTATACAACTACTTAGAGAAACAGGGGTGATGATATTTCTTGGTCTTGATTTGAATTCTACTTTAGTGTTTGATAGCTTTTTGCATAATACAGAGGACAAATATAAGCTCACTCCTGAGGGTGTCATAGAAGTGTATATGGGCACCAAATATAACAATGATGAAAATTCACTAATGATATGGGCCTTGTACCCGCCTCATAAGAAGACAACCATCATAGACATTGAAAAGGCTTTTGGACATGTCGTGACTTTGAAGGCAGGGGAGACTGACCCCTTGATCACTGCAGAAATTGGTATAAATATTGCAAAATTGAACAAAGCACTGACTCAGATGTTGATTAAAGAATGAGATGCATATAAACTAAGCTATGAGAGATTAACAAAATAGAATGATTTCTTAAAAGATACTGTTAAAAATACCTTCGGAGGGTTGGTGAAAAGGTTAACTTAGGGAGAAAGCTCACAAAGCATCCAATCACCATCTATTGATCAGATTGCTCAGGTCCAGATTGACACACTTGCAACAGTACTCCAGAATAGACATGTTAACATGATGCATTGGCTGAATAGGTTTTGGGATGTTTATTCTAAAAACTATAAAGTAACCCAAGAGCATGAGAGGCTTCACAATAGGATGTAGGAGAAACTCAATGAGACACAAAGTAAGGATATTTTTGACACTACAGGTACCTCCATTGTAAAAGATCTGATTGAGCAGCATTTAAAATATTATGACCAACTTAAGAATGATGCCAAAGAATTTGTTGAAGCCTCAAAAGCAAGAATGCCCTTATTATTCATAAATGATAAAGAACTAAAGAGAAAAGTCGAATGGAGTAAAGACTTGTTACCTTTTGAGTCACCCTTATTTGATTTTCATAAATTTTCCCTACGTGAGAGTCGACTTACCATTTTCCCTTATTTGTCATATATTTGTTCCTTAAGTTGGCTCTTTATTCTTTAAGTTCACCTGTCAAATGTCTTTTGTATGTGAAATTACTAAAGGATTGAACCGTTGAACTTGAATCATTCTTAAAGTTCAAGAGTTCAATGGTTCAACGGGTTCAATACTTCAATCTTTCTAAAAGTGAGTTGTTGGCCCTTTTTGTTTAACTCAAATATGTCTTTGAACCTCTCGGTTGAACTTGAACCCTTTTTCCCAAAAGTTCAATGGTTCAATGGTTTGAGAGTTCAATGCTCAATGCTTCATAAAGAGTCATGTTCACTTAGTTCCCTTGAGTAATTTAATATATCATTGAACCTTCCGCTTGAACCTTATAGCAGAGTTCAATGGTTCAACGGTTCACTATTTCAAAGTTCAGAGTTTCCTGCAAAGTCATGTGACTGTTGGTCAGTCTATGTAGTCCATCTCGTATCATTGAACCTTCAAGTTGAACCACATTCCAATGGTTCAAAGGTTCAATGGTTCAAGAGTCTGAAGTTCAACATTCCTTAAAAGTGAACTGTTTGCCCCTCCATGTAATTCAATTTGTATATTTGAACCTTCACATTGAACCACTTCCCAAAGGTTCAATGGTTCAATGTTTCAAGGGTTCGATGACTATAATCTCATTTCTCCCCAAGGCTCTCTAAGTCAAAATTTAGTGGGAAGTTTGGAGGAAATTATATCCGAAACTCATTATGAAACAGAAAGTTCTAATTTTTTGAAGGTTGTGGATAATTATTATACATCATGGTCATGCGTGAAGAATGCTTGCCATTAATGAAGATGTTAGAATTCATGTCTTTTCAAGCATTTTTAGCACGAATTGTTTCAGGTACTAATTACTCGACCTGGTTAATGCCTTTATCAAAGAGAACAAGCCAAATTTAGCAAATGAACATACTGTGTGATGGAAAGGAGAATAGCGTAGGAGGTATAAGATCCTTGTTGCCCAAATTTCACATAAATTTTAGAGGCATTGAAGGTGAGTCTTGTTCTTCCTATATGCTATTTTCATTTCTTAGTTGGAAAGAAGGATATTGTTGAGTTTCTGACATTATTTTCAAAATTCAAAGCATTTTTCATTATATCCTCCAATCTATGGCTATGAAATCTACCTGTCTTGCTTATGAGCACGGTCTTGGTCTCACCTGTTCTCTTCCCGAACTTGGGGATACCTCTCTGGTTCAATATGATTTAGAAGAATTTAGGGAAAGGGTTAAAAATCCTGCGCCAACTCCCATGATGAAGAAGATAGTAGAAAGTGGTTTGGTTGAAGCTGTAACATTTCCCATAGTTGTACAGTGCCCCGAATTAGTCCTGGAGTGCATGAATAGGTATGAACCCCAAAATAGGTGCATCAGAAATACAGATGGTAGCGTGTTGTTTCATGTCAATAGACAAACCTCAATGTCTGTGATGAGAATACCACCCAAGGAAACATATTCTAACCTCAATATTACTTCTTCTTGTGGGCATTTTTCATTAAAAAAGGCAAACTACAGGAGTGTGATAGCAAGAAACTGGTTATTGAAATTCCAGAAAGGGGGTTTAAGACTGCCTAGACCACTGACAAGAGACCACCTGATTCAAGAGGTAAAGGATATTGTGGTGTTGCTGCATAGACTGGAGGGTAGTTCGATGGCACATCATTGGGAAGATTGGATGTATTTCTTCATCTAGGTAATCCTCCAAGGGGAACAATATTTGGACTAGGCTGAAATTATAGCTGAATGTTTGCATCAGGGTTTAAGTAACTATTTAGGGAATAAAGATTTCTATATGTCTTCATACCTCTTCTATTGCCTAGCCTCTACAAGACAATGGATAAGGTTACCTCATGCGCCCTTGATTGACCACAGCAAAATTTATGACTATTATGCACAATTACAGATGCATAATTGCTATGAGAATTACAGGAGGGTTAATGATGTTTTTACCGGGAGAATGACTTATGAATTAGCTAACAACATCAATAGGAGGATGTCTGATGAGGCTATACAATTGATCAGCATTTATGGTAGCTTCTTTATTCAGTTTCCCAAGTTCACTTATATCAAAATTGGGGGACGGTGAACCTTTGAAGTTACCCCAATATGTTTTTGATCGTTTTGTATTGATAGAGGTCTATAGACAGCTAGCCCATGTGAGCAAGAAGTTCCCAAAAAAGAAGGAACCTGGTATCTCCTTTCCCATTGAACTTGGACATTATTCATGCCAGTCAGTGTCTGATGCTTTGAATTTAGAAGTGAATCTTAAAAAATTCAATTTTCAGTCCTTCTCTGCTAGATCCCAATTTGACAGCAAAGGCTTTGTCAGGGAAAACTTGGATTTTGGAATAGGGTTTTCACATATTCCTCAATTGGAGGATTATTGGGAGGGTTGTTTAGATGAATTCAAAGTCAGAAGAAGACTGTGGTGTAGGTTCTGCGTGGGACAAATAATTACCCTTAATTTAAATATGGACATTTCTAGAATTTTTAATGATGAAGAACAGGTGATTGATCCGCAATTTGAACAGATAAAACAATCACCTATTCTAGAAGTTGACTGGGATAAAGATAAAGAAGATAGGATTGAGGTTAAGACCCTCCTGGTGATAAGGAGAACTGAGAAATGGCTGAGGGAACGAAAACTAGAGAAAATTCAAAATAAAGTTTCCCAACAATGTACATCAATGGTTGAATCACCATCCCCAATAAGCTCCTCTAACCAGCTTATTGCTATCTATGGTGCAGGTACTTCCAAATCAAAAACTAGAAGGAGTCCTATCATCAAAGAATCCAAAAAGGCCCTTACAACTATTCTACCTCCCCATGCTACTAGATCAAGGACTAAAAGTAGGAGAAAGAGATAGACTTCTGAAAGAATAGTTGTGGATTTAAATTCTGAAGAGGATTCAAGAGAAGCAATAGGTGATAAAGAGCCTGATTCATTGATGGCAGAGGAAGTTAGTGCAAAACAATAGATAGAGATTGCTTCTGACTCCTTTGACCTGATGATGATTTCAAATTTACCCTCTGATCAAGTAAATCTTGGTAAAGAAATCTTGGTCTCTACATCCAAATGGCTAGAAAGCTCGATCAGTGACAAAAGAAAAATAGTCCCATTTTCTTTGCCGTTGGAGGACATGGTGATTATGTGTTTGGGAAAAACTCCCAAATCCAAGAAGCTAAAAACAACATCTAGGGTAGATATCGACCCTAATACTAGGAACTAGAGTGCTAAAGTAGCTTGGTTGGCAACTAATGAGGAGGTTCAAGACCCCATGGTTCAAGACTTCACAATTGAAAAAATAGATCTTGGAACTGCTTCAAGAGCCGCAGATGTGCATCATCTAGAGGCATCCACCAAAACGATAGTCAGCCAAGCCTGGAAAGATGAGAAAGATAAAAAGGAATTGAAATAGATCCTACGCTTGATGGAAAAATACATCGATGCCATTCATAACCCAAATCCACAACCAGTTTCACAAGTTTCTTTGTCTTTTGATCCTAAATCTCTAGCTAACCAAAAAATGTTGGACCAGGTAAACAGGAACATAATGGTAACTAAGGTATTCGATGATTAGCTGGACTGTATCATGCAAAAAGGTACAAAATATATTCATGAACTAAAAAATATATATGACCAAACTACAGTCACCATTGATGACTTGAAGACACAGAATAGTTCCTAGATAAAAGATGAGGGCAAATGGGTGAACGTGATGAATCAAATTGACGAAGTACAAAAATATGGGATAGCAAAATTTCTATCAGAAAAGAATTTAACAGGTTTGGATGAGGATGTACTGTATGTAAGTAAGAAAAACATTGAATGGAGGAATTCAGTGTCCCGACAAGGGCAGATTGAACTCACAAAAATGATCAAAGAAATAACTGAATTCACCAAATCATTACAGCATGATCTATAGTGTATTGATGTAAAATATATTAAGGCTAATGGAGAACCAGAAAAGGACATCAATACTGTGATTCAATCCTTTAGGGAGAAGATTAGCTTCGATAAATAAAGTGACAGCTTATTAACCAAAGATTTCTCTTAGATTTCAAAGGTGGAGTCACTTCTTTATCTCTACGTCGACACACTCTCGGAACACACGGAGAAGGTGGGGAAAATTCAGAGGGAGAAAGACGTCTAGAAGGAAAGAGTAAAACATATCGGTATTCCCAATTTCCCAAAAATCCAGGAGTTCGTTACAACATTTCAGGAGTGGAAAGCTCAACGTGCCTCCCTAAATGAACACAATAAATCCAAAGATTCAAATCCATCACCTCAACCATAATCTTTCTTACACAGTTTCTTTATTTAATTTTTCAGTTAAAGTTATTTTCAAAAACTTGATCTTTAAATGAATTTGTAAAAACTAAATCCTGCTTGGGTCAGAGTTACTCTAACTTTGGGTTTGGTTTACATGATTGGATAATTAGGGCAACTATATATATATTTTTAGTTGTTAAAACTGAACAGAGGTTAAGAAGAAGACACAAAAAAACTTTGGAGCTGAACTTTACTATTTTTCAATATATGTGATGTTTATCTGAAACATTTTTCATCTGTGAATGAAAAGGAGAAATAATTACTGCATGCTTAGATCTATGTATTTGAGTATTTGAAATTAGATTTTCTGTGTGAAATCTTCTTTCATATGGTAATTATTCTTTCATTGGATAATTCATTATATGTGTTTTATCTTTTGTTGGTTCAACAATACACTTGTTCATATATCTGATTATTATTGAAAATAGAATCTATGTATTCTATTACTAAATGATGTTGTAGAGAATATATCGCATTCATAACATGATGATGTATGGATGTTAGTTTGCCTTTAAGCACTTTCTGGTTAAAAGTGTATCTAAAGAATTAGGATAATATGAATTCATTAAAGATCCTATAGGGAGTTGTACCTTAATTCAGAGGGGAACTATTCTTGATAGTTCACCCATTTGTTGTTTAACCCATTTGTTCTTGAAAAAAAAGAAGGGTATAGAGTCAGAATAAAACATTTTTAGATCAGGACAAATCTGTTAGCCAACAAGACTATCAACTGATATTGCATGAAGCCTTAGGAGCTCTCAAGGATAAAGACTCTACATCCGGGGAAGCCTGCAAGCATCTGGAGAAGATGGTAATGATGCATGTGATCACAAGAAATGTTATTGAATTTACTGATACACATCATAGCCAGGAGTACTTGGATCACATTGCTCAGATATATCTGTGGTTAATTAGAGCTTAAGCATCATTGTCTTTATTATTGTTATTTTAATCATGTTAATCCCCAAAAGACATTTTGAAGAGTTATGTCTCTTCATAAGTATTTCTGTATAAGTTGAACATATGATGTTGAATTATCATCAGCAGTAGGATATAATACATGGAGTTTACAATGTTTTAAAAGACCATGTTGCAAGCATATTATTGAAGAAGTAAATTGAAGTTCTCTAATTCTATGGTTTTATTTTGGCATTAATTGTTTGTTAAAATTATTCAATTATATGATTGTCTCCAATTCAGTATTTCCTTGTTATTCAAATTAATATATCAAGTATATAGTTAATTTGTCAATACACATTTGTTGTATTTGTGTGATTGGATTAATCAGTTTCCATTAGAGGAATTAAAATCCTTCTGATCAGCCACAGTAACTTGGAAGTGTTAGTTTGGATTACTAAGAAGAACCATATAATTAGGATTGCCATTTTTCTTGCAAGTTGATACTATCTGTTATTCTTGCATCTTTCATTGAATTGGTTCCTTCAAGAAATGATTAAATTTCCTTCTAGTGAATAACAAGAAATCTGATCTTATCTATTGGATTATTAAGAAGAGTCTATTAGACATTTCCTTGCATGTTTATACAAGTTATTAACTAAAGTATTGTGCCAAACAGTTAGAGTTACTACCCACTATAAGACACTAGTCTTAGTCTTCCATTTGACTCTGTTTACCCAACAAGGCACTGGTCTTATTTCAATTCATCATTTAAAACCCCTTTATTAGTTAAACATAGTCATAAAATTCACCTTGATATTGCTTATACAATTTATACCAATCATCCATCAGATATTAGATATAGAATTAGTTAGCAATATTTCATCTATTCTACACCATTTTCCACTATATATAGATCCATTTACTTAGTCAAAATACTTACACTCAATTTGCTTTAGTTTTCAAGGTTCACCCGCCTAGGTTTAGTAGGACCTAAAGTGGAGGGAGTCATCAAACCCTAAAGTTTGATTCCGTCCCATTAGTTCAAAAACATTGCAAATCTAATCATAGAGCCTGGCATCCTCTTAGGATTAGCAACCTGCATTTTTGAGACCTAACAAATTGGTGACTCTGCTGGGGAACCAAATTAAGGACCTTAGTAGGAAACCATTCTTTATAGAGTCAGAAACTTCAAAAGTATAGTTTGGTAACTCTGCTGGCAAGAAGAATCTGGAAAGATAAATTATAAATTTTTCCTATTTACAAAATAAGTGGTAACTCTAGAAACTATTATAATAGAAAGTTAGTACCAAATGGATGGTAGGAGATCCAAGATGGAAGGGAAGAAATTACAATCATCTCCACTAATTAGAACCATCTCCAAGAGAAATGGAACATCAAATTATTCTCATCAGAATAATAATTAGGAGACTCAAGAGGGTAATACTGAACAAACTATCACAACTCACAATAGTTTTACACCTCTGCATGAATCAAATGAAAATTTCAACAAAGTAACTAATGATATATTGGCAAAATATAGACCTGATCCTCAAGAACAGCTTGAGTGTGAAGCATGAGCCATGAGGGAAATTGATCAAAGGCAAGCTGAATATGATTTTAAAATGTCATTACAGCAGGGAGAGGGGGTAAAACATGGATTCTCAAATCAAGAAATAAATGAAATTCCAAAGAATTCAAGACGTATGAATGAAGCACAACAAGATGTGCTTAGGCTCTAGGAAGAACTTGGAATGATCAAGATAGAGGAAACTAAGAGGTTGTTACAACAAGAGATTCAACAGATAAAGAATAGTGACTAAAACAACCCCCCCAAAATATGTACCTCCACATAGAGGAAACACTTTGAGGAATCCACAACAAAATTTGCACCAAAATACAAGTGGTGTTTCCAATTCACAAGCATCTAGAAGTCATCAAAATACCCTTCCTAAAAATCCTAGACCACCTCCCATGCACAACACCTCTAACCATATGGCTAATCCTTACCCAACCCTTGGCTAATAGTATTATAGACCACAAAATCCTTATATAAATCCCCACATGAACCCACAACAACAACATGCTTATCATCAGCACCTAGGTGGATATAATTACTATCCTAACCCGCCACCCATGAATTTTTAACCTCAAAATCTCACAAACATATGTGGCCAATTTGATCTGACTGGAAATCAATTATATCCATGCCCTATGGACAGTAATTAGAGAAATATAGTTCCCATGTTCACAGGAAACAGTGCAATATCAGTTGAGGATCACATCAGAAGCTTCAATGCTTTCGTACAAGATATCGGTATGGACTATGAAGATGTCAAAATGAGGTTATTCATGATGTCTCTGATTGAAGATGCGAGAGACTAGTTCAACAGCTTACATGATGCTTCAATCAGTTCAATAACTAATTTCCATAATCAATTCAAGGAGCAGTATGGTAATCAGTATGCCCCTTTGTTTGCATTGCATGAATTGATAAGCATCCAAAAATACCAGAATGAATTAGTGTATGATTTCAATCTAAAATTTTCCAAGTTACACAACAAAATACCACATGGATCTAAACTAACTGATCCAGCAGCATTAAGCATTTATCTGAAAGCATTTGATCCCAAGACAAGGTACAAACTTAGAAATCAGTGCCCTATGACCCTAGCTGAAGCACAAAAGGTGGCATTAACTATTGAGAAAAATAGGAAATCTACAAGTATGGTTAGAAAAAGAGATAATCCTAGAGCTCCTCAAAGCCCAAACATTCAGCAGACTAAACAAGAAGGACAACATAGACATCAATGACCTAGGTTGCATGATATGCCATATAATACAAATTGGAAAGATGGGAGACCCATTGAAAACAACAGAAAGCAACATTATGGAAAAGATACTCCTGACCCTCTGAAAAGAAATGGGGCACATATGGTAGAAGATAAACCTTGGTGTTTGGTGTGCAATTTACCACACTCGCCTAAATACTGTGTGGTGGCTAAAACAATACAACAAGAAGAAACATTGTACAATTATAATAGAGACAATCACACAATAAACATGATGCAAGATACACCATATTTGTTGAATGAAGACTACTCTTCTACAGAGGAAGAGGGATATGAATATGATGTGGGAAACCAGAAACATCATATCAATATGAGAAAATAAGAAGTTTTCTCAGATCAGGAGGATGGTTATGAGGAACCTACCTATTATAACAATTCACCATATGATCAGTGGAGAAAGCCCACTAAAAATGAAAGAGAAGCTCTTACAATAGTTGCAGTAGCTCAAGCTAAAAATGCCTATAACTTAAGGAATAGGACAGTGAGTGTTGAACAAGGAACACCTGGGAGTATCTTTATAAAAGATCAAAATTACAAAAAGAATAGTGCAAAATCATCACTCAAAGAACCAGAAAAGGCTGATAAAAATAAAATGAAAGATAAATCACAAAATCAAGAAAAAGAACATATATAGACAAAAAGGAATGATCAGACTATGGCCCATTCATTTGACATTGCTCATGCAATATCTCAGGTAAAGATATTAGTACCACTTTTGGAAATGATGAAGATAGATAAATATAGAAATACAGTGGTTAAAGTAATTTCAGATATACCAAATCAAAAACATAAAGAATCAGAGAATAGAACAAACAATGTTCACCAAGAAACATTCCAAATTCCTGAGGTATACCTAGGTGATACCTTGAGAAAGAATCCCTCACAGGTGGACCCCTTCTACACTACCTTATTAATCAAAAATAGGATAGTAAGGAACTACATGATTGATTTAGGTGCAGCCATGAATATCATGCTAATAGAAGTCATGAAAGAACTAGTAATGTGGGTTGACACTACATTTGGTAGGTGTTATGCAATGGATAATAGATCCATCCCAGTCGTTGGCATTATGAGGGATGTGGAAATAAAACTTGCTTCATACCCTAAAGCAACCTATAACATTGATATCACCATGGTTGACATTCCACCATATTATGGAATGCTTTTATCAAGACAATGGGCTGCAATGGCAAGAGGGAATGTCCAATTAGATTTATCATATGCCACAATACCAGTGGGAGGCAAAGAGATCAAGCTATGTAGGGAGCCAAGATATGAGAACATCATAGAATGCTTGGATCAACATCAAATAAATTTCTTTTGTGATACAAATTTGGGAGCCTTCAAGGTTGAAAAAAATCAGCCAAAATTGTAGAATACTGATCCGATACATGTTGAATCTAAGAAAGAAGAAAATGATGTGTGGACGAGGTATTTTGATGGTGCATGTAGCAAAATGGGAAATGGGGCCAGAGTATTATTTATCTCACCAGCAGGTAAAACTTTCAAATACTCCTTTGTGCTGACATTTGAATGCACAAATAGTATAGCAGAATACGAGGCTTTGCTTATTGGTTTGAATATAGCCACCAAGCATAAGATGAAAAAGTTAGCTATGTACGGTGATTTGGAATTGGTTACTTCTCAAGTGAGAGAGAAATACTTGTCAAAAAACAAGAGGTTGAAGCAGTATAGAAATGTCATCTGGGATGATATTGAGTTATTTGATGCCTTTTCAATCAACTAGATTGATAGATCAAAAAACATTATGGTAGATTTTCGAGCAAATATCGCATTAAAAAGGGATGATATCACATTAGGAAGTATTACAGAAGTTGAATTCAAAACTAGACCCACTATCCTAGATAATGTACATATCTGGTAAGTGTTTGATAATGATACTGATATAATCAACTTCCTGCATTGTGCTAATCATTATGAAAACCAAGAGATTGATTTTAATGCATTTGTAGAAGAACATGATGGAAAAGAAACCCTTTTGGGTCAAGAGATAGTTTAGCTAAAAAAAAAAAATACCTAAGGGACTCATAGCATTGGAAAAGGCATTTGATGGACATGATAGATTTAAAATGAAAGACACACCAGTAGTACAGAACGACCTTGAAGAGATTAATTTGGGGACACAGGCAGCCCTAAAAAATGTATACATTGGAAAGAATCTCAATCCCAAAATCAGGAGCATGCTCATCAATTTACTCAGGAAGTATAGACATGTATTTGCATGGTCATATGACAATTTAAAAGCATATAGGAAGGATCTTTTTCATTATGAAATACCATTAAAGCCGGATGCTAAACCATTTAGGAAAAAATAGAGGCCTATCAATCCTACATTGGCTCCTAAGATGCTTGAAGAACTCACAAAACTAAGAGATGGAGCTATCATTAAACCCATTAGGCATTCTTCTTGGGTTTCTAATTTGGTGCCTGTCAGAAAGAAAAATGGTGATATTAGATTATGTGTGGACTTCAGGAATCTAAACAAATCTTCTCTTAAGGACAACTATCCCCTTCCTAATATGGAAGCAATACTACAAAAGGTTACCGGGTGTGAACTATTGTCAATGATGGATGGTTTCTCAAGATATAATTAGGTGAAAGTCAAAGAATCAGAACAATATAAGACTGTATTCACCACACCATGGGGAATGTATGTATATTTAAGGATGCCATTTGGACTCACCAATGCTGGAGCAACATTCCAAAGAGCGATGGATGTGGCCTTTGCAGAATTGATTAATAAAATAATGATAGTATATTAGGATGACATGACAGCATATTCCAAAAGAGCTGAGGATCATTGTGCACATTTAGAACAAATTTTTATTAAAGCCCTAGAATATGGAATTTCATTGAATCCTAAGAAGTGTCATTTTGCAATAACAGAGGGCAAGTTGCTTGGTCACATAGTCTCAAAAGATGGAGTAAGAATAGATCCTGAAAGAGGAAAAACAATTGACCAAGTTCCCATTCGTAAGAATGTAAAATCTATACAGTCATTTTTTGGCCAAATCAACTTTGTTAGGAGGTTCATATCAAATTTTGCAGAAATTGTTAGTCCCATATCAAGAATGTTGAACACGAATTCAGAAGTAAAGTGGACAACATAAACAGTGGAGGCATTCACCACCATTAAGAGGGCAATCAAAGAAGCCCCTGTTCTGATATCCCCTGATTTCAGTAAGCTATTCCAATTATTCTCATTTGCCTCATATCATACAGTTGTAGTAGTACTATTGTAGAAAAATGATGGACATGAACAACCCATTTCATTTTTCAGTAAATCTCTTCAAAATGCAGAATTAAAATATGACATAGTTGAGAAACATGCATATGCATTAGTGAAGGCAGTTAAATCTTTTAGGCCATACTTGGTGGGAGATGAAATAATAGCATATGTGCCTAATGTTGTAGTAAAAGATGTATTGGTCCAAACTGAGGTCATAGGTAGAAGATACAGATGGATCAATAGAATTTAGGAGTTCAATATTGAAATCTAGATCACTAAACTAGTGACAGGACAAGGTCTTTCTAGATTAATGGCTGAAAATAATCTCAAGGCTTCTCAGATATGTAGTGCTAATAATGTTGATAACACAAGTTCTAATATTGAGCATAATCCATGGTATACTGACATCATATATTATCTAAAACACATGAAATGTCCTAAAGGGTATGATGATAACAAGAGAATGACACTTAAATTATAGGCCTCAAAATATGTATTTATTGATGGAGATTTTTACTGGAAGAATAGGGATGGTATTCTACTATTATGCCTAGATGAGCATCAGTCAAAACATGTCATGTAAGAGTTACATGAAGGCATGTGTGAAGGTCATTTTTCAGCAAAGACTACAGCCCACAAGATCCTAAGGGCTGGATACTATTGGCCTAGAATTTTTAATGATTCATATCTTTACACGAGAAAATGTGAGGCATGTCAGAAATTTTTAGGAAAATTATAATATCAGGGAGCACTACCCTTGAAACCCATGTAGGTGGAGGCTCCATTATATCATTGGGGCATTGAATTCATAGGAGAAATTATAGAAAAGTCAAGTGGAGGGCACAAATGGATTTTAGTGGCAATAGATTACTTCACAAAATGGGTGGAAGCAATCCCAACTAAACAAGAAACAAGCAAGGTGGTAATCAACTTTTTGATGGAGAATATTATATTCAAATTTGGCACCCCAGTGAGGTTGATTACAGATAATGGAATGTGTTTTAGGTCTGATGAGTTCAAAAAATTCTATAGTACACATGGCATCACTGTATCCTATGCTGCCCCTTATCATCCACAAGCAAACGAGTAGGCAGAATCTAGCAACAAAAATCTTCTAAAAATTGTAAAAAAGATGTTGGAGGGAAACAAGAAAGCATGGGATTCAAAGTTGAGAATGGCTGTGTGGGCTGATAGGATTACTATGAAGAAATCAATTGGGAGATCTCCTTTTGAACTGGTGTATGGAACACAAGCAAGGATACCATTAGAAAATCTTTTACCAGTGTACAAATTTGTTCTTCAAGAGGATTTAAACATCCCTGAACCAATGGAGGAAATATTAGAACATCTTACAGACCTTGATGAGATAAGGAGACTGGCTCAAAGGCAGAATATCAAGTTGCAACCACAAGTGAAATACCTATTTGACAAAAAGGCCAAAGATAGGAAATTTGAGATGAATGACTTAGTATTGATGTGGAATGCTAGGTGCCAGGAGAAAGAAAAGAACAGAAAGTTTAAAGATTTGTGGTTAGGTCCTTTTGTTGTAACTGGAAAAGGAGGTGATGATTCTTACTATTTGCAAAATATGTCTGGAGAAGAGTAGGAACTGCCTGTGCATGGGCAATATCTAAAGCCTTTCTTTTCATAAAATACCAAAATCATGCACAAAGAGAATTAAGTGTTGCCAGTGCATGGACAACCCCTAAATAATTCTTGAAATACTTTTATTCCATGCACAATAGTCTAGGGTAATCAAAAGAGATTAGGATCTGCTAGTACATTGACAGTCCTATGAATCTCTTAAAAAAAAAAAATTCCATGTATAGCAGTATAGGATCATCCCCATTCCCCATCATTATCACTTCCATCTCCCATTCTCATTTCATTCATACAATTCTGTGAAGCTATCGTCCCCAATTAATAAAATATATGGTCTATTCCCCCAAGAGATCTGAATTCTTGTTATACCCACAAGGGGTATACATCCCAGAAAGAGCCATTGTTGGGATAGAAAAATTTAAAATTTTCTTATATTCCTACCCACCCATGTCTGACCAAATTAGAAAACATTATGCCCAAAATCATAATAATAACTGGTATATTCTATAAAAATCACATGACTTTCACCACAAATAGGTGTCTCACCCATCAAACTACACTGTAATGAAGGGCTTCAATTCCTTAATTTTGGCAAGACCTCACTTTCGTTATACCGATCCATGCTTTATATGAGATGGGCTAAAATGAGTATCGGCATGAGAGTAATGACCAGGGAGAAGATTTCAAAAACTGCTGATGGAGAAAGTAATACCGATGACCTTTCTTTAGAGATAGTATTCCCAGTCATACCGGTCAAATCAAAAGTCAAGACTATCAGCGTAAAAAAGCACTATCGGGGAATACTCAAAAACCCCCCTGACAATATAGATCACACCGATGAAGGAGTTCAGTATGAATCTTGCCGAGCTACCCATGGAATTGGTGAAACTAATGATCATTGGGGAGAGATGCACATCAGGGCGAGAAATTGAAGTATCTCTGACTTCACAATGTCTTAGCGATAAAGCGGCACTATTTCGGCTTAGGTCACACCGATGTCTAGGAGGGATAAGAACCATCGGCGAAAGTGAACAAGTTGCAACAAAGCTTGTAAGTCTTGCCAAAGCAATACTCACAACGACGTTGGTGACATGTTGTGAAGATCTCTTTGATGAAGAATGTAAAGAAAGATATCAGGGAAATGATCATGATCGAATAGTTGGAAAGAAGTCATTTTGATGTCATATCTTATCCCGACGATAATAATGGCCATGCTCATCGATAAGACTCTCACCAATAGTCATATCAGAGACACTTAAGATATCAGAGAAGAATGGTATTCCCATGGCAATAAAGAAAGTCAGGCCGATGATAACCATGCCCACTTCTATATCAGGTAGATCTTGAAAATATCTTATCGATACAAACTCACATATGAAAGATGACATCTAGGAGACAAATAAAGGGTCACAACGATTGATCCATAAGCAAATGTTTGTGCCATAAGAAGATATTAAATGGCCCTGACATTACAAAAATCATACTGATGAGAGAAGTTATGATGATGTGACATCTCACAATGATCACGAAAATTAAAACTCTAGAACAATTAATTAAAGATAAGGAAGAGATCCTCTGAAATGCCATTTTAAATCATTACATTTAAGTTCAAAAGAATTGTCTGAGAGGAGCATGCAAGCAGAGACTTGGAGGAGAAAATAGGGGAATTCAATAATCACCTCCAACAATAGGTACACATATACAAACCTCTGTGCATTAGCCTGCAATTTGAATTTGCTATCCAAGATTGTAATGGAGACTCCCATGAAAGGAAAGGGTAGAAAACAATAGGGTGAGACTAGTAAACCTAAGAAACAAAAAATTGACAAAAGTCCTGATGAGAAAATAAAAGAGAGGAAATTAAACCAGGACCTAATTGACCAATTGCCTGGATCAACTCCCAAAGCCTGAAGGTCTACAAAACTTAGGGTAGAAGTAGAGAAACTAGAAGACAAGTGCAAATATCTTAGCAATGTATGGACTCCGATAAGAGGTTATGGGCTTTCCAAATTCCATTACAATAGAAGATTCAGGAATTTCTGAGTGTCTAACCCGTGGCACTTGAATTTGGGTAAATTGGTCATTCTTGATGTGTTTTTGAATGTTGAACTCCTCAGACTCCTAGCCAAACATTACAACCCTAGCCTCAAAGCTATATGCAATCTGCAATGAGAGCCAGTTGTACATTTATCTAAAAATTCTATTTGTGAAGTGTTTGATTTAGATGATTTGTGCACTATTCCTATAGTCTACGAAAATTTGAACAAAGAGTACTAGAGAATGGATACCACATATAATGGATGGAGATTACCTATTCACAGGCCTAAGGTAGAGGGAGAAATGGTGCCTCTCAATGAGAATGAATGAACTCCATTTCATGTGTCATTATTTGAATCATACAAACAATACACATACTACTCTGTGGGCCAAGTCCTAGGATCAGAGGTCCCTAATTTCATGACAATTCCTCTAATGGTGATAGCCACAGACATCCAGTGCCACAAAGGCAGGCAGTTTGACTATGTTGCCTATATTTTTGGTAGAATTGATTCTGGTTTGACTGCAATCAAGAACAATGTCCCATCAGTTTCCTTTGAACACTACTCACTCCTCATGCACATGGTACTTTATTATTTCAAGGAAATAGGGTTATGGCCAAGTGAATTCAAAGTTGTTCTAGTGGATCATAGGGGGCAAAAGTCACCTGTGCAAATGTGGACGAGAATATGGGACAACAGGTATGCCCATATTCATTTTGAAGAATACTGTGTGAAAATGTTGTATAGATATTTCAGTTATCCTTGTGAATATTCACTCTCAAATGAAATAAAGAGGTTTCTCAGACCTAAAGATATTGTTGGTCTTCCTACTGTTACCCACAACTGGGGAGACTGGTATTGTTTTGAGGATGCTACCATGGTCAGAGTTTATGGTTTTGAGGACACACCTTTTATATTACCCAAGACAGTTCTTGACAAAATTGCCTATTTAGAGATAGTTAGGCAAATGAACTACTCTAATGTTATGCACTTGAGCTTCTATTATAAACAATCCTTCATGCCTAGTACCCTGTACTTTGGAGATTTTACTATTGTGTCAAAAGAGGGCTATGGTCTCATTATGGATAAAATGATGCATTACAATATGAGATGTGCAGAAGCAAGAAAAGGATTTGATCCTGAGGGTTTCATTGATCTTGCTAGGGAAAAACAAAACCTCAGTGGATATACACATGTCCCATATCCACATGATGATATTATCAGGAATTTGGAAGAGATTGAAGTTGAATTAGTGGTTGAGAAATATAATAGGGACTTAGATGAGAAGAGGAGATAGCTTGCAGAGATAGGGTTGTTGTCCTCTGGTGATGAAGGGCTTGCAGAAGAAGAAGAACCACATCAACAAGTAACTATGATATCTAAATGAAAAATGCAATGATATTAGTCTCCTGGTATAGAACACGATGAGGAGGGGTCTCCTGATGAGGATCCAAGACAAGTAGCATATGATTCTTTTATTTTAGATGATAAATTTATTCATTCTAAAGAATTTAAATCATTTTTATATAAATGTAAGGGGAAAGAAATCAAGGAGTTAGTTGATGATATCTCAGCCAACAATGAAAGACAATTACTTGATATGTTGAAAACAATAGTGGATAGTGAATTGCAAGATATGACTCCTAGTAAGGGTAGATAACTGCTCAGAGAAGCAGGGGTGATGATATTTCCTGGTCTTGATTTGAATTCTACTTTAGTGTTTGATAGCTTTTTGCATAATACAAATGACAAATATAAGCTCACTCCTGAGGGTGTCATAGAAGTGTATATGGGCCTTGTACCTGCCTCATAAGAAGACAACCATCATAGACACTGAAAAGGCTTTTGGACATGTCATGACTTTGAAGGTAGGGGAGACCGACCCCTTGATCACTGCAGAAATTGGTATAAATATTGCAAAATTGAACAAAGCACAGGCTTAGATGCTGATTAAAGAATAGAATGCATATAAATTGAGTTGTGAGAGATTAACAAAAGAGAATGATTTCTTAAAAGATACTATTAAAAATACCTTTAGAGGGTCAATGAAAAGGTTAACTCGGGGAGAAAGCTCATAAAGCACCCAATCACCATCTATTGATCAGATTGCTCAGGTCCAGATTGACACACTTGTAACAGTACTCCAGAAGAGACATGTTAACATGATGCATTGGTTGAATAGGTTTTGGGATGTTTATTCTGAAAACTATAAAGTGACCAAGAGCATGAGAGGCTTCACAATAGGCTGTAGGAGAAACTCAATGAGACATAGAGTAAGGATATTTCTGACACTACAGGTACCTTCAGACAAAAGATTTGATTGACCAGCATCAGAAATATTATGACCAACTTAAGAACGATGCCAAAGAATGTGTTGAAGCCTCAAAAGTAGGAGTACCCTTGTCCAGAAATGATAAAGAACTAAAGAGAAAAGATGAATGGAGTAAAGATTGTCAAGTGATATTGCACGAAGCCTTAGGAGCTCTCAAGGACAAAGACTCTACATCCAGGGAAGCCTGCAAGCATTTGGAGAAGATAGTAATGATGGATGTGATCACAAGAAAAGCTATTGAATTTACTGATACACATCGCATCCAGGAGTACTTGGATCACATTGCTAAGATATATTTGTGGTTGAATAGAGTTTAAGCATCATTGTCTTTATTATTGTTATGTTAATCATGTTAATCCCCAAAAGACATTTTGAAGAGTTATGTCTCTTCATAAGTATTTCTATATAAGTTGAACATATGATGCTAAATTATCATCAGCAGTAGGATATAATACATGAAGTTTACAATGTTTTAAAAGACCATGTTGCAAGCATATTATTGAAGAAGTAAATTGAAGTTCTCTGATTCTATGGTTTTATTTTGGCATCAATTGTTTGTTAAAATTATTCAATTATATGATTGTCTTTAGTTCAGTATTTCCTTGTTATTCAAATTAATATATCAAGTATATAGTTAATTTGTCAATACACATTTGCTATATTTGTGTGATTGGATTAATCAGTTTCCATTAGAGGAATTAAAATCCTTTTGATTAGTCATAGTAACCTTGAAGTGTTAGTTTGGATTACTAAGAAGAACCATATAATTAGGATTGCCATTCTATCTCCAAGTTGATACTATTCGTTATTCTTGCATCTTTCATTCAATTGGTTCCTTCAAGAAAGGATTAAATTTCCTTTTGGTGAATAATGAGAGATCTGATCTTATCTATTAGATTATTAAGAAGAGTCTATTAGTCATTTCCCTACATGTTTATACAAGTTATAAACTAAAGTATTGTGCCAAACAGTTAGAGTTATTGCCCACTATAAGCCACTGGTCTTAGTCTTCCATTTGACTCTGTTTACCCAACAAGGCACTGGTCTTATTTCAATTTATCATTTAAAACCCCTTTATTAGTTAAGCACAGTCATAAAATTCACCTTGATATTGCTTATACAATTTATACCAATCATCCATTAGATATTAGATATAGAATTAGTTAGCAAGCTTTCATCTATTCTACACCATTTTCCACTGTAGATAGATCCATTTACTTAGTCAAAATACTTACACTCAATCTGCTTTAGTTTTCAAGGTTCACCTGCCTAGGTTTAGTGGGACCTAAAGTGTAGGGACTCATCAAACCCTAAAGGTTGATTCTATTGAGTTAGTTCAAAAATGTTGCAAATCTAAGCATAGAGCCTGACATCCTCTTAGGATTAGCAACGTGCATTTTTGAGACCTAACACAACCAAGAGATCCAAACAATCTAGGTGATAGCTTCTTTGTTCATAATTTGATTTATTCTTTGATTTGGCTATTGCTTAGATAGATCTTTTCATGTTATGGATAATTAAATTGTTATTATCATTACTTTGTGATCTTATAATTTAACCTCTTGATTTTTCCTATACATATTTTCCATGCCTGATGGGACCCACTAATTGGTCTTTTTATTTAAGAAATTGATTTTTTTGAAGTATAGTACGAAATAACGCACAGCAACATAGGAAAGTGCCTTTGGTAGTATAGTGCAGCCGCTCAGATATAACAATACAACACCTTTGGGTGATACTGTAGCACCTCTAGTAGCACAGTACCAAGCTTTTGGTATCACAGTGCAGTGCACTTGGCATAACAATAAAGTGCTTCTGGTCTATTAGGGTTTATGATCTTGTTTTCTGATTTGCAAGGTTTCTAACTCATCATATCTATCATTCATTGACTGACAAGCTAATTTATTTGTCTTTCAATTATCTTTTATACTGCCTATGCTGACGTATTTAGGAGTATTATCAGTTTTTGAGTTAACCTCTCTTTTCCCAGCATCTTGTGAGTTTGTTCTTAATTCTAGGTTATAGATCTTATCATCTATTAGCATCCCAGATCATCCATTCCACCATGAAATCATCTTTTGATCCAGATTTTTTGACAAAATATGATTTTTTTTAGATCTGGGGCAGCAAAGTGCTTTTGGTAGTACAATAACACTCTTTTGGTAGCATAGTACCATACTTCCGGTAGCACAGTGGATCACTTTTGGTTCTGCAGTAACTCACCTTCAGTGGCATAGTCCATCACTTTTGGCAATACAGTAAGTTGCCTTTGGTAATACAATAAAGTGCTTTTGGTCAATTAAATTGTTTTTTGCTAACTCTTGAGGTTGTGTGGATCTAATCAAATTACTGTAGCTTCTTATCACTCAAAGAGAGCAAATGGGTTTCTCTAACATGTTCATGTAGGAAAAGCTTTGAAGAATTGCCAAATCTATCAATTTAGGTCTTAGGAACATATTGCTTTCTTAAGGGACAATTGAACCAATCATCTTTTTCAAAATCTTAGGAACAATTTTTTTTCTTAAGGGACAACTGAACAAATCATCTTGTTGCAATCTAAGTCTTAAGAACATATTGTTTTTTTAAGGAACAATGGACATGAATGCAAGAACAATTCAATTTTCTAAGGGACAACGGACATGAATGCCAAACACTTCAATTTCATAAGGGAAAATTTACAACTACAATCTGGTGTGTGCCTAATCTAGTTGCACCTTATTTTTCTTATAATGGGACAATTGAACCTTTGTTTGACATGCTTGATCTTACTTTCAGTTATTCCTTTATAAGGGCCTACTTTTGGATTGTGTTTCATCCAAAATGGACGACCCTAAGCGGAGTTTTCCTTTGAACTACTATATAAGAGGGATAAGGTGAAAACCAAGTCCTAACCAGCGTCAGCCTTACCTTGTGATGCTAGATCGAAAAGAGGTGTACTAGCACTTTGTGGAAATGATTTTCACATTGTGTGAAGTGTTTGATACTCTTAGTGGGATTTGTGTGTATGAAAAATTTGGATAAAATGAAAATGATAAAATAATATAATGCATTACCTAATCCAAATCTTCAATACCTCAAAGAGATGAAATGATAGATGCATGCAAGATAGATTGATCAAATGATTTGATATGTTGGTTGCTCAATTCGGCAGCATAACATTAGGATAAAGATGATTGATGATGGATGGAAGATAGATGATAATAGATGAGAAGATTGAAGAATGATTTTGATAGCATAAGGATGTATGAAAGGTGGATCCCCAAATGGCTTGTAGAAGGCTTGATTTATAGGCAATGCTTGATTTGAATGGATGGTTGCGATTGAGAGGCTAAATGATTGATGTGGATGGCTAGGATTGATTAGTTATTCCCACTCTTCTAGGAAGTTGTAGTCATGTGACAAGTGTAAGGAAGAGAATAAAGCTCATGTGTGACTGTGTACACAAAAACTCTTATTTAATAAGTTTATGTGTGATTGTGTACATAAAAAGGATATTAAATGAAAAATGTACTACCACACATGATTTAAGTGAGAGGTGGACAAGTGTTGGAATGTGGTGAAAGGTAAGGACCTAATTCAAATATTTTATTTGAATTAGTTAGAAGTTAGTTGGGAAATTAATTAAATAAATAAGATTTATTTAATTAATGGCTTAATAGAATAAGTGGGATTAAGAGTGGATTTTAGGACAAAATGCTACATGATGTCTCTAATAATGTATTTGACTAGGTGTTGCAAGACATGAATAAATTTGGGACAAATTTGGGTGTCTACATTTTGCCCCTCTTTGAGATAATGTTCGAGATGATGAGATTTATATCGAGTAACATCATTTCAAAGAAGCTAAGGTATGGATAGAGAAAAGGAATAGGATGATGAAATGGGATGATAATGAAAAGATAGGATGATGCTGGAAAGGTAGGATGAGGATGCCCCTTGAGAGAATAGGTGGGTTGGACAAACGTGGGTATGCTCTAAAAATGAAATGGATTGGTTAAGGAAGATAGATAAGGGAAAGGATAAAAGAAATGAATGATGCATTCTGCTGCAATGAAAGTGAGCAACCATGATGTTTGATATAGAACTAGACATTATGCACCAAGGTATAAGGACTAGGATGACGACGTGTCTCGTGCCCCAGCATAATACAACCTTGTCTAACATATGAGGAAGTAAACTTAGAGCATTAAAGTCCTAATGCACAAAAGGTATGATATGTCCTTAGATTTAAAGGATAGTGCAAGAAGCTATTCCAACATACACAAGATATGAATATTAGCTGGAAAGATACAGATGTGATAAAAATTCAAGATAAAAAGATAACACACACAAGCAAGAATACACAAATGATTCAAAAACAAACAAGGTATTGCCCATGTCAAGTTGTAAACCAATGATTAATTAATTGATTGATTGATTATAATGATGATGGTTGATGATAGTGTTGTCATTGCGGAGAATGATATATCCCTAGATCAACACAAGGATGATTGATTAATTGATTGGGTTTTCAACAAGATTAGGATCAAGACCAATGATTGCGATTAGATAAGTTGACTTGTTTGATTGACTTGATTGGTATCGATTGATGATGACTTGCATTTGGATCATTGTTTGGATTGATTTGATAATGATGAAGAATTGGATGATTGATTGAATTGATTGAAAGATTGACGAATTTGATAGATTGGATTTTAGATGTTTATTGATGATGTTGGAGGTAGATGATAGAAGAATATCTGAGATAGATGAAGATGATAGTTGGTGAATATTAGAAGAAGGATAGAAGATGGAAGTGGTCTATCGCCTATGCTTGAATTTGAGTACTTCCTTCATATCCCAGATTGCCTACATACCCTGTATCCATGGGATCAAGGTACTTAACAATAGAGGTTTGATGTAGTTCTGATTTTGTTTTATTGATGGTGATGATGAAAGTGGATTTATTGATTGGGTGATGGATTGATTGGATGGTTAATGACATATGATGTTATTGATGAGATGATATAGATTGGATTGATGTGATTTTGATTGATTGAAAGATTGGCTTGATTTGATGATTGGATTGGATTTGTTTTGATGGATTGATTGATGAAGTGATGATGGATTGTTTGATGATGATTTGATCTTATTGCTTGGATTTTTTTTTGATGGATTGGATTGATAATGATGGTTGGATGAATTGGGTTTGATTGGAATGTTTTGAAGAAGTTGAAGTGATGTGTAGATTGATGATGGGAATTGATGATTGGATTGATGAATTGATTATTGGATTGATTTTGATGTGATGATGTGATGGGATTTTATTGCTTTGATTTTTGTTGAATATTTGATTTTTTTGGATTTTTGAATAAAATACCAATGGATTTACAATTCAAGTAGCCTTTGTGCTTGATACCAATGGCAAGGGAAAACCAAGTCTAGGTGCAAGGATGATGGAGGATGGATGGACAAAAGGATGGGTGATAGTAAATAGTATGGAAGGCTCATGATAGATGGGTGGATGCAAGGATAGGCTATAGGGGATGGATGTATGCCTTATAATGGAGCTAGGATGCGATCTCCAAAGACAATGTCGCATAGGAATAATATGACCCATTCTTCATAGTAGACTTAGGATTTTTCATGACAAAACTTATGACAAAAGGATGACATAATGGAGTTTACATGACAAGGCTCATGATAGGTGGATAATGATAGGATTGTTTTGAAAAGGGTGAGGTATATCAAGAGATATCCAAAGCATATTTCAACATTTTGTCCCCATATCTTTATCAAGATCATAAGAAGGAAGGGTAGATGGATGGACTCAATATGATAGGTATATGTGAGTGTAATGGCTAAGGATGGTAGGATACAATGGTATGGTAAGATAGGACATGATAAGATGGAGAATGATAGGTTGGAAATGATAAGATGGATGAGAAAATGTACCCCCCAAGTGTAAGTGACATAGAAGATCAACCTACACATGACACCTATTTGCTAGGTTTTCATCATGGTACTTATCCAAGGTGCCTGTTTAACATATTTTCACCGTTGGACAAAGGAATTTCTCTTTCCTATTTTAATTTAATTTTTTTTCTTTCTTTGTTTTTAACTTTTTGATTGGGATGACAATAATACATGGCACCTGCTTGCCAAGTTTTCACCATGGTAATGGATAGGAGGGACTGAAGTGTCTAGTACTATGAAAGTTGATAGTGTCCCATTAGAGAATGATGTCATCGCATGGACCATGTCATTATGCTCATCAATGTTGGTAGGGGATTTCATGAAAGGGAGATGGATTACATGAATAGTGGATTATGATGTGGATTATAAAAAGATACATAGTGGATTATGATGTGGATTATATAGGACTTATGGAAAAAGATGGATAAAAGGCTTATGCAAAAGCATAGACCATAGGAAGGTGATTGGGTAGATATGTAGGATAGTGGATGAAGGATGGGGAGATGGAGGTATGTGGAAATGTTGTGGAATGGAATGGAACCATGACCAACAATTACACACACCGTGTTAAACATTTAAGCTTTTGATGGGAAGCTAATGTAGGAAGAAATGGCAACATTTGCTTAGGAGATGGCTGATGTAGTGACTTAGGTACCCACATGTACTTAGTATTTTTATGATTTTTTCTTAACTTGTGGGATAAAGGAATTTGAGACTTTTGAATGGAAGCAAATTTTAGGATGGAAGTGGATGGTTGAGATTCTTGAGATGTGGATACCTTATTTGCTTTGCTTTCTCTTTGCTTAGGGACCCAAACCATTTTGCTTTTGGATTTTTCTTTGAGATGTAAGGGCTTAGATAGCTTTTTAGGTGGATTTTGTTGTGATTCTTTGCATTGATATCCTAAGGCACGAGGATCCTTAGAAATTTTGATAGGATTTTTGGCTTTACAAGAAGCGACATCCATATGTTTATATTGGAATCCCATGGGTTTGATGGAATGAGTAGAAGCTTCACGTTTAGACAATATGTGCATTTGTTGGTCATGATTAGGATTTTTAGGGTACCTATGGATATATGGATAAGGGGATTGGATGATAGGGTTATTAGGTGTTGGTAGAAATGGTGGTAAAGTGGATGGAGGGATAGTTGGATTTGGAAGCAATGGAGGTAAAGTTGATGGTGGAAGGTATATGGTCACATGCTTTTGACATTTGTAGGTTGGGGGAGGTGGAATAGCAACATATGTTTTGGGTATATGAGAGGATTCACAATGGAAAGAGGTAGACTTAGGAGACATGGAGGAATTACCAACATATTTAGATTGTTGTCCTTAGGGTATGTATCCAAGGCCATATGAGCATATAGGGATCTTGACATGGATTGGCTCCAAAATACCTTGTTCACAAAGGCTTAGGCCTTTACCTTGGTAGTTCATGTTTTGGAGGATGCGATGTACAATGGGACTTGGTGTGGTTTGGACACTAGACTTGAGTTTATTATTAGGTGGAGAATGTGAGGTGGAGGACAATGGTTGGTATTGTGCTAGGGAAGAACATTCATGAATGAAGGTGGACTTGCAATGGGGTTGATGGTGGATGTGGATGGATCATTAGAATCTTGAGTATGTTCATTATGCTCACTCAGATCTAGGGTATTTGTTTGATCATCTATGCTTGCTCACGAGGCATGTGTCTCATCATGACAAGTGGATTCTTTGCATTGAAGCAAGGCCATGAAATGAGGTGAGTGCTCAAGTAGGTCAACAACACTTTTATGAGATGGAGCATGTAGGTCTTGGGTGTCTTGGTCATGAATGGTAATGGGGGTATGACTATGATCAAGTGGCTCATGGATAGGTTCATTATGGATACCATCTTGATCATGGAAAAGGTACATGTTATGGATGGGTGAAATGTAAGGGATTTGATCTTGACTTAGACAAGGGGTTGATGCTTCCACATGCTTAGGATTAAGTTCTTGACATACCTCTTGGGTTGCTTGAATGGAAGTGGATAACTCTTGGATAGGCTTGACATGCTCTTGATTCTTGTCAACATGAAGACATGATGGATCTTGACTTGGACTCATGATAGGAGGTTCTTAAATAGGTTTGATGGCTTGTGGATCACATGATTGGCTTAAAGAGATAGACATGTTATTGGAGGACTCATGAATGGATGTTTGACATGGGGATAAGTTGTTCCTAGCTAGTAGCAAATGGATCACATCCTTTGCAAGTGTATGTGTGAATGGAAAATATAGTGGATGGATAATAAGGGTAGATGGTGTTGTAGGCTTGGAATCATGATTAGGTTGAGCGCTAATGGGATTATATGGATTAGGACTTGGGCTAGATGGATGAATAATGGAATTAGATAGATTGGTTTAATCCAACAAAATCTTACCACCATATTCTAGGTTCTTGACCAATAATTTAAATTGTATACAAGTGGATATGGCATGGCCCTTACACCTATGGTATGTACAATAATGGTTTTCATTATACCAATGGGGTTTAAAGTAGATTATATCAAAGGGTGTTATCGGTGGTAGCTCAATCAAATTTGCTTGGACCAATTTTTTGAAAAGTATCTCCATGGAATCTTTTAATGAAGGATTAATGGAACATGGGGATGAAGGTGATGAAGGTTGATGGACCAATGGACTAGGATTGGGATCACATGAAGGTGTTAGGATAGGACTTTTTGGTTTGTGTGTTGTCATGTGATTGGATGGTGAAGGTGACTCATAGGATGCATTGGCTAGATTGGTATCTCCCTTGTCAAAGTTAATTAAGTCTTGCATAGGATAACTTGGGCTTGCTTGATTTATGCATAGGAGACCACTTGGACTTGGATATGCTTCTTGTTGCAAAGGTGGACTTAGGTCTATCAAAGGGGCTTCTTGTGAGGACACTTGGTTTCCTTGTGGAATAATTTGGTGATGTGTTGGAATGTTGGAATGAGAAATTGGATAATGTTGGGGTGGATGTTGATAGGTTGATATAGCATTAACATGATGTATAGATAGATTATGTTGGTGTGAAGTTGAGGTGGATGACACATAGTATTGAGGTGGAATTTGTTGAGGTTGAGATGGTGTTTGGATTTGTTGTTGTGATATGACTTGTTGATGTGATTCTGATGGAAGGTTTGGATAGGATAATGGTTGTTGTGATGAGGATTGATATGGATTAGGATTAACATTAGAAGAAGTGTGATAGGTTGGTGAAGGATTGATGTGACATGTAGATGGATGAGGTTGATATGGAATGGATGGGGGTGACATGTAAGGTTGAGGTGGCATTGGTTTATGTTGAATGGATAGAGGATGATGTTCTTTTTGGTTTTGACAAGTGGCCATGAGGTGTTGAGCTTGTGCTATGAGTTGTCACATTTGAGGTGATTGGTTTTCTTGAGATTGAATTTGTTGGATGATGCATTGTAGTTCTTGAATGATTCCTTGGTTTAGGGGTTGTGGTGCTTGGTAATGTTTTTGGAGGAGGTTTTGGAATTTGGGTACTATGTCTTCTAATGTTGGCATGTTGTCGCACAAGTGTTTAAGTCTAAGTCCTTTTTGATAAGTACTTGGTTATGATTTGAGGATGATGTGGATTGTTTGGATGATGATTTGATGATTAGGATGAAGGTGACTAGGATGAAATTGATTTGGATGTGTTTAGGATGAAATTTATTTGGGTATGATGTGTAGTATGACTTGTTTATGTGTTTGGTGTTTAGAGCTTGATTTGGCAATGTTCAAACAAACAATTATGCATATACACTCATGAATCACTCACGCAAGACAAGCAATTTTTAACTTTGAAAATAAAATGTGATGATTAAGCAAGCACACATGGAAGACACGTCAACAAGCCCTATGACTAGTCAAGTGGGTATGGCCAATTAGGTCTTAGGCTAGATTGTACAAGGTTGACTAAGGTACAATGAAAGTAAAATCCTACCACATAGCTGGGAGAAAGGGGTAACCAACCCTTCACCTTCACTTCCCAAAGGTATAAAGTTCTTTGGGGCTTAGCCAAGAGTGACAAGATTCCAACTCTCAAAGGAGGGTGTCTTTCGATTCATCCTTGGTTGAAGTCGTCCCTTCGAGTGGTGTGTCTCCAAGCAGGCCTCCTAAGAAAGGGTATGACAAAAGTAAACCAAGTTAGCTATCAGTTTATTCACACTCACACTTGTTAATTGACCCTTAGAAAAATGAAATATGTGAAAGACAATTCAATCACTTGTTTTTTTTAGATCCCAAAGCCAAGATGTGATAGAAGACACTTGTTCATTTTTACCCAATTTTTTTATGTGATTGCAAGCAAGTTGTTCATTTTAAGCCCAAATCCAAATGTGTTTGCAAACAATGATTAAGAGATGAAAGATTATAATGATTGCACTTGATAAAATTACTTTCCAATTTTTTGTTGTGATTGATCCAAATGTTGCTCCAGCTCCTTTGATGCTGCTATAAGCCACCAAATCAAAAAAGAAACAAGTAAACTTGTAAAGAACACAATTATGTGAAAAAGATTAAATCTAATAAATTATAATTAAAATGATCTAATATAGAAAAATGGACTACATGAACTGATTCTTCAATAAATTCTATGCACTTTTTTAAAAAAAATCAATGAAATCCGATAAAAAATGCTCAAGATATGCTCGATTGAAGTTTAAAAACAAATTTGACTTTGACTGATAAAAAGATGGTAAAATGATATAGTCACCTGATAATTTCTTCTCCACTATGCATTTCATCAAATTATCTTTCCAACAAGTGTTTGTTTGCATGATTTCAATACTGTATGCAAACATTATGACAAAAAGAAAAAACAATACCCCTTGCTATGCCAAATGCGACCTGCTACTACCAAATGCAACTTACTGTGCTTCAATTACGTATGAAATATGACCAAATGCAAGGATCTATGCTTTAATTGCATCTAGATAAAGCCAAATGTGAGGATCTATGCTTCAATTGTGTATATGTTTGATCAAATGTGAGGATCTATGCTTCAATTATGGATAAGGATGACCAAATGTGCATACAGGGGTTTTAGCAAGAGATTTTTTTAGGGAAGACCAATTGCAAGCTAGAATAAGCCAATTGCGACAATGAATAGCTCAATTGTGACCAGGGTTAAGCCAATTGCAATAGACTATTGTTCAATTATGGGTGGGATTTTAACAGATGTGACAGGCTATTGTTCAATTGCACTCACATCTAGAAAATTGTGCATAGCCTACAAAACAAAAACCCTAGCAAACAAATTGCGGCTGAAAAGACCAATTGCGATTTTCTACAAATCAATTGCGCTTGATTGCAGCTAATTGTGACGATCTATAGTACAATTGCAATTTTTTGTAGATCAAAGCTTTTAGTAGCTTGTTACATTACTCGTAAGGCGTTGGTCCCTCAAACTTACTAAGAACCAATCTAGATAGTGACTACCAGTTTCACCTCCAAATGTTGCAGTAATCATCAGTGCAAGGGGAATCGATTCAAGCCCCCAAGATACTCACCATTGCCTCCCTTGAGAAGAGATAGTATGTCCTTGGCCATAAAGCTCTTGTGACCTACTTGAGCTTTCTGAGGGGAGGGTGAGATATACCTACCTATCATCTCTTGCAAAGATACAAATGTATGACAACTATATGGAATGACATTTGGTCAATGAAAAATTAAGTTGTGAGATGATCTACCACAATGAAACCATGTCTCTAGGAATAAAAAATGCTTGAATTATATGCAATTGTCTTATACTCATGGAAACATTGGGCTTTTTCCTGAGCCTAGAACATACACTATCTGTTGTGTCAGTCCTTTTTGCTACTTTGTTTGATGTGTTTTCTCTTGCTAGAGAAAATCTAATCCAAATCCAAATCTAAAACTATCAAATTTGCCTTTTAAACATCATCGACACTATCTCAGTGCCTTTGGTATAGCAATCTAGCACTTTTACAATGCAGTCCAATGCTTCTGGTATAGTAGCCAAGCACCTTTGGTATTACATCTCAATGCCTTTGGTACTACAGTACCACGCTTTTTCTATAACAGTACAATGCCTTTTGCAACACAGTACAACACCTATGTCTAGAAAATTGTTTTTCAAACTATCTCATCAAAAAACACAACAAAATCCTAGCAAAAACTCAAAAATATTGTCCTAGTGCACCCCATGGTAACCACTAGACTCCAGCAAACTATGAAGGCTAAACAAGTTGCCCCAAGGAAGTGCAAATCACCTCCTCATACACCTCAACCAAGCGAATCCAACATGACTCCAAATGGTACTCCAAAAAAACCAATGGAAAGACCAACCAACTCTCAAAATAGGCCGTAACATGACCGACCAACCAATCGTCAAGAAGGTAATATTCCTTTGTGGTGCAGGAGCAGCTACCTGACAGCTGGCCTCCATGAGGTAGTTAGTTTGTTATAGGTCTTGTTAATGTTTCCAAGAAGGTCTGATAAGACCAATGCATGTAATAAGGTCATGTTGACCATACTTTACTATTTTTAGGTAGGTTGTTAGGATAGCTGTTATGCTGTATGTCCGGTTGGATCTCCCAGCCGCCTGGAGAGATTTCCCAGCCGCTTGGAGTCGGGTCGGTAGTACTTGCAAGAGATCCTATTTATGCATGCGGTTTGGTTGAGATTGGATAGGATCGATCAGACTTTGCTGAGAGTGAGACAGAGAGAGAGACTGAGTATTGTATTTGCATCTTTTGAAATCAATAAAGAGATCCTATTGTGTCAATTCTCTATTTGGATTCCATTGTGTGATTGATTTGTTGTTCTGGTGGTTTCATGGATTCGCTGATCCATTCCACCGGTTGATTCGTCGAATCGGTGGAATGGCCCTATATAATAGCTTAGGGTTTAGTCTGCATTTTGTGTTTGTTTGCATGCAGGTGTGCAGGATCGCAGTCGAGATGTGTTGAGAACACTAGCATGGATATGTGCTAGGTCATGCTGATAGTTCGAGTCTGGAAGATCGCCCTGAAAGTAGATCGGGTCACCTCAGGAGGTTCGGTGGATCAAAATTTGCTAAGGTTGGGAAAATCCGTCACAACAGCATCATCAGGATATTTCTGTGTATATCCTGCAGTTACTTCGTGCGTCATCCGAGTAGATGGAGGTGAACATGATGCAGTAGATTGCATAAGGTGAATGTGCATTGGGGTGATCATCATCAGGTGTTGCTAAGGAGGAGCGTATCGGCATAAGGTAGAAGATCAGGTTGATAAAACCATCACGGGCAGATAATGTTAAGTTTGGCCGACAGCAGGATATTGGAGGAGCTGCATGTGACGTCATCGTCATCAGGATAATCATCATCAGGATATCGGGGTGACGTAAGCATTGAAGGAAGGGTGCGTGAAGTTGTCGTCATCAGGATATATGGAGGGAACCGGATATTTTATATCCTGCTGATGAACATGATGTTGAACATCATGATGCTACAAAAAACGTTTGGCGGTAAGATGAACAGTGAACGTCAGGAGGATGTTTGCGCTTGCTGAATATGATGATGTTGCCGATAGCCAGATATGATGATGCTGCTGACAGGCGAAGGGTCGAAGGTTTGTCTGCAGGAGGATATCGGTCGGCAAGAGAAAATATGATGATGCTGATAATGTTAAGGGAAATATGATGATGATGAAGGGTTGCGGACATACATGCTGTATGTCAAGGTTTTAGTGTGGATGCCTCTGCATCATAGTGGTATCAGAGCTCAACAAAAGGTCTGGGCTATTGTGTGTTGATTCTGTCACCGAAAGGACAGAGGTAGAGGAGTGAGAGGTTGACAAAATGCCTCCGAAAGGTAATGGTACTGCAAGGGAGTTGCAGGAGATGAAGGAAAAACATGCCAGAGAGATGAGGAAGATGAAGGAGCTTGCTGAAGCACTTCAAGCCAGGCTTGTAGCCTTGGAAAAGAACAAAAAGAGGGAAGTGGAAGACAGTGAGTCAGAAGAAGACGAAGATGCTGTTGAAGAGTATGAAGAGGTAGCTGAAGGTCTGGATGCTGAAGACCAGAGATTTGCAAAACTGTTAAAGGCAGTGCAGAGTGATAAACCTAAGGTAAAGGTTGATGTTTCCAAGTATAATGGAAGTTTGAATGAAGAAGAGTTACTAGATTGGATTGCTGCACTTGATAATCACTTTGAATGTGAAGATGTTGCTGAGGATCAGAAGGTAAAGATTGCAAAGACCAAGTTAGGAGGTCATGCTTTGGTATGGTGGGATTATGTACAATCCGAGAGAAGGAAACAAGGGAAGACAAAGATCACTTCATGGGATAAAATGGTAGCAAGGATCAAAGGTAAATTCTTGCCCAAGGATTATGAAATTCAGATGTTTAAGAAGCTGCAATTTTTAAGGCAGAAGGAAATGGATGTGAAGGCATATACTGAGGAGTTTTATAAGTTGAGTATGAGATCTGGTCATCATGAGAATGAGGTAGAAAAGGTGGCTAGGTACTTGGCTGGTTTGAGATTGAACATACAGGATGAGTTAGTTTTAGCTAACCCTAAGAGTGTGGAGGATTGTTACCAAATGGCAATCAGGATTGAAGAAAAGATGAGTAGGAGACAAGATAAGTCCATGAGAGGAAGAGGCAGCAATATGAGGGGAAGAGGAGCAGCCCCTACAACAAGGCAAACCAATGAGGGTCAAGAAGACACTGGTAAAGGACAGGGACAGTCTGATTTTAGAGGTGGATGGAAAGGTAATAGAGGCAGATTTGGAAGTGGTAGAGGTTCTACTACATTTTCAGGAAAGTGTTACACCTGTGGTGAGTTTGGTCATCCATTTTTCAAATGTCCAGAAAGCAAAGGTTCATCATCCAGAAATGATAGAATGAATGACAAGAGCGTACAACTTGTGCAAGAAGAGAAAGTAGAGCAAAGTGTGCAAAGTTCAAACACTTATCAAGGAGATAGAGTTCCTGACGGTTATGGGTATGCTGAGGAGGGAGAAGCATTGATGCTTAGGAGGATTAGTTTGCAGACATCAAAGGATATGATGCAAAGAAGAGCTCTTTTCAAGACCACATGCAAGAGCAAAGGTAAAGTATGTAAGGTTGTCATTGATACTGGTTCAACAGACAACATGGTATCTCAGGAAATGGTGGATAAACTGAATTTGGAAAGGATTCCACACCATCACCCTTACAAGGCATCTTGGGTGAGTGATAGTCAATCACTTTTTGTCTATGAACAGGCATATGTGGATTTTCAGATTGGAGCATATCAGGATAGAGTTTTGTGTGACATTTTGCCCATGGAATGTTGTCACCTACTGTTGGGTAGACCATGGAAATTTGATAGGAGGGTACTGTATGATGGGTATGCTAATACCTACACCATCAAGAAAGATGGGAAGACTATTATGTTGATGCCATTGCAGGAAGATGCTGCAGCACAGAAGGCAGCAAAAATCATTTTAGTGGGAAAGAAGGAATTTGTACAGAAGCCTATAGGAGCAGGCATAAAGGTAGTTGCATACACTGCAGGGAAAGGAGTTGTTAAGGACAACAGGTTGAAGACAGTTTCAGTTGTGACTGACAGAGGTCAGCAGTAGGTTCAGTAACAGGTTTGCAAACAGCAACCAGTTGAGAGGAATGACAAGGATGTTGTCATAGTTGGGACTATTGTTTGTCCTATAAAGGTTGAAAGAAAGACAGAGTTGAACATTGCAGGAGTTCAAGAGGCAGTTCAGACAGAGGTTCTGGTCAGACAACCTGACAAACACAGGGTATGTGAGAGAAGGGCCTACATTGACAGGAATAAGGATTTACTTGCAAGAAGGCAAGTTAAAGTTCAAAAGCCTTGGAGCAGCCAAGAGACAGCAGAGGACAAAGCTGGAACAGGTCAAGACACTGCAAAGGCAAAGTGTAAAGGTGGGATTCTTCCACAACCAAACTCATGGGACATGAGTTTTTTTTTCTGTTGGGGAGTATGGTACAGGAGCACCTACCTAACAGCTGGCCTCCATGAGGCAGTTAGTTTGTTATAGGTCTTGTTAATGTTTCCAAGAAGGTCTGATAAGACCAATGCATGTAATAAGGTCATGTTGACCATACTTTACTATTTTTAGGTAGGTTGTTAGGACAGCTGTTATGCTGTATGTCCAGTTGGATCTCCCAGCCGCCTGGAGAGATTTCCCAGCCGCTTGGAGTCAGGTCGGTAGTACTCGCAAGAGATCCTATTTATACATGTGGTTTGGTTGAGATTGGATAGGATCGATCAGACTTTGCTGAGAGTGAGACAGAGAGAGAGACTGAGTATTGTATTTGCATCTTTTGAAATCAATAAAGAGATCCTTTTGTGTCAATTCTCTGTTTGGATTCCATTGTGTGATCAATTTGCTGTTCTGGTGGTTTCATGGATTCGCTGATCCATTCCACCGGTTGATTTGTCAAATCAGTGGAATGGCCCTGTCTAATAGCTTAGGGTTTAGTCTGCATTTTGTGTTTGTTTGCATGCAGGTGTGCAGGATCGCAATCGAGATGTGTTGAGAACCCTAGCATGGGTATGTGCTAGGTCGTGCTGATAGTTCAAGTCTGGAAGATCGCCCTGAAAGTGGATCGGGTCACCTCAGGAGGTTCGGTGGATCAAAATTTGCTAAGGTTGGGAAAATCTGTCACAACGGCATCATCATCAGGATATTTCTATGTATATCCTGCAGTTACTTCGGGTGTCATCCGAGTAGATGGAGGTGAACATGATGCAGTAGATTGCATAAGGTGAATGTGCATTGGGGTGATCATCATCAGGTGTTGCCGAGGAGGAGCGTATCGGCATAAGGTAGAAGATCGGGTTGATAAAACCATCACGGGCCGATAATGTTAAGTTTGGCCGACAGCAGGATATTGGAGGAGCTGCATGTGACATCATCGTCATCAGGATAATCGTCATCAGGATATCGGGGTGACGTAAGCATCGAAGGAAGGGTGCGTGAAGTTGTCGTCATCAGGATATATGGAGGGAACTGGATATTTTATATCCTGTTGATGAACATGATGTTGAACATCATGATGCTGTAGAAAACGTTTGGCGGTAAGATGAATAGTGAACGTTAGGAGGATGTTTGCGCTTGCCGAATATGATGATGCTGCCGATAGCCGGATATGATGATGCTGCTGACAGGCGAAGGGTCGAAGGTTTGTCTGCAGGAGGATATCGGTCGGCAAGAGAAAATATGATGATGCTGATAGTGTTAAGGGAAATATGATGATGATGAAGGGTTGCGGACATACATGCTGTATGTCAAGGTTTTAGTGTGGATGCCTCTGCATCACTTTGGTAGATGTAACTCAATTCACTACTGGCATGCCTCATGATTTTGCTACACCCGGTTATACCATGGTTCAAGTCCCATCTCAAGAAGAGTGACACTTTGAAGAAGGTCAATCCTCTCAAGAAGATAGACATGACCTTGATGAAATCATGCAAGATCCTAGAGCCATAGTTGCCTTTGATAAAATGCTTAGTGAAAACCAAGATCATTTCTTCCGCTTACTAGCCAAACAAGGAGCCAAATTACCCCAAGATTTTGACCTATCCAATCTTAAAGAGCTAAACAAAACCCCTGACATTATAAATGTGGTCCAAACTATGTCAACTATTACCACTCCCATACCTAAACAAAGCTCACAAGGGAGAATGACTAAACCTTTCAACGCTCAATATGAGAATCCGCTTTATCAAAATCCAACAACAGAAAGACCCATATCACCACTTATGACTCCTATGGAGATCTACAACCTATGTCCCTCCACCACAACTTTCTTCTACACTCAATCATACCTATCCCCATCTTAGTCAACGAAAACCATCACAAAACCCATCTACCTATGTCCCTCCACCACAACGATCATCTACACTAAACTTTTTCAACACATATCTCAATCAACCTCAACCATCACAAAACCCATCTACCTATGTCTCTCCACCACAATGATCTTCCACTCTCCACCTAACCCACACCTATCTCAACCCTCAAAACTCTCAAAACCAAACTTCCTATGGCTATACTCCACCATCACAACCAAACCCAACAAACTTTAGCTTTCCTCCACATAATTCTTTCTTCACACCACCTCCACAATACCAATGACAGAACTCTTATCTACAACCATCACAATTCCTACATTCTTACCTAGCACCACCCCCACCTCCCTAAAATCAAAACACCCAAAACAACCCAATCCAAATCTAACATATAACACATACGACCCCAACCAATCATACGACCCTTATAACACTAATGCCCATAGCTTCCACTACAATCTTCTATATGGGAAACAATAACCACCTCTAGGACCACAGGAGATGTTTCCAACCCCTCCCACAACTATGGAGCTAAAATTTGTGGAGGTTTAACAAGAACTATCTGATCTTACATTTGGCCACACCAATAAAACCTTCTCTTTGGAAGAAGTTTGTCCTTATCCATTTGATTGGTCATTACCCATGATCCCTTTTCCTCATAACTTCACTACTCCCAAATTTGATAAATACAATGGAAAAAGAAACCCAAAAGACCATCTTAGAGAATTCTATCTCACTTTCTTTGAGGTCTCACATAATGACACATATCTTATGTGCCTCTTTCCTCACATTCGTGGAGGTCAAGCTATAGAATGGTTCTCACACCTACCCAGAGGTATCAAATCTTTTAATGAGCTAGTGGAGAAATTTGCCACCCATTTCTCCTACAACACAGAACATGAGGTCTCTATGACCAACCTATGCAACAATAAACTAAAAAATGGGGAGACTCTCATCTCCTTCCTTCAAAGATGGAGACAAATGGCTAGCAAATTCCCATTCAAGATACCTAAAAAACATCTTGTTAGCACATTTGTGTAGAACCTTAACCAAGAATTATGTTTCCATTTGCAAATTATTAGTGCTACAACCTTTGAAAAAACTACCTACAAATGCATCAACATTGAAAAGGCCACCATCGCTAAAGGCGTGGTAAAAATCTTCAAAGAAACTAAAGACAATGCTCCTCAACAACAAACAAACGATAAGCCCAAGTTTTGGAACAAAAATAAAAACATGGTCAATGATGGTGTGGTAGATTCCAAACATGTCCAAACACTGCAAACACCTCTTCACCTTTCATCAAAACCAAGTCAACCTCTGCATCAACAAAACCAACAACAACAATGAAAACAAGAGCAACCTCAACAAGATTACCATTCGCAATGTCAATTCACTCCCTTGGGAGAGCCTATAGAGTCTGTTCTACAGAAACTTTTACACAATGGACTAATCACCTTACCAGATGCTCCCACATATGGCAAACCTATTTACAAAACTACATGGTGCAAAGATAATGAATATTTGAGTACCATAGGACCAAAGGACACAAAACCATATCATGTGTGAAACTCAAACACCTAATCCAAAACCTTATCGACAGAAAATAAATCACTTTTGATGATGAACCACCAACTCAAAACACCAATAAGGATCTTAACATGTACAAGGAGCCATTCCCTAACCATGGTTAAGGTCAAAATCCCAACAAAGGTAAAGGTGTTAACAAAGCTTCAACTTCCTATGACTCTGTTGTGGGTTGTTTTGAAGAGAGTCATGTATCTACCCTCACTATCAAAGGCAAATCTATGGATTGTTTAGTTACAACTTGTCATGGTCGTGTCACCCTTCATGGTCCTACACCAAGTCTCCCAACTCAATCTGATTACAATCTTGTCCAACATCTAGGGAAAAATCCTGCACAGATCTCTATCTTAGACCTTCTACAGTCATCACCTGCACATAAAGTTGTGCTAGAAAAAGCCCTACAAGAGTCTTCAGTTCCTAACACATAGTGGTCATAGATTTCCAAGCTATAATAGATAACATTGCCTCACCCTACAATGTGGTCTTCTCTAAAGAGGACCTCCCATCTCATGATCCATGTCACAACGATGCCCTTCACATTGAGGTTCTCATCCATAAACGCAAGATCAAATGCATACTTATAGATGGTGGTGTTGGAATCAATATCTATTCTCTAAAGTTACTTAAACAATTGGGATACTCTAAGGATCATGTCAACATTGATCAAAGTATTATGATCAAGGGGTATGTGTTAGATTTAGAATAGACAACTGAGAGGGGGGTGAATCAGTTGTCCAAAACTTTCTTCCAATTAATCACTTAAGTCCTTTTCTTAATTCAACAGCATATTAATAAATCAATCATGGAAACACAATGCAACAATTCAAGAGCAGAAACACATTAACACATAAGACACCAAGATTTTTTATGTGGAAAACCAGGTTAAGGGAAAAACCATGGGGTGACTAACCCAAGATTGTATTCTTTGTTAGAAGAATAGAAAGAATAAAATGGCACATGCCAATTAGGGTTCACTGCCTGAGCACACTGCTCACAAGAGGCTCACTACCTACAGGAGACACACTGTCTATAGAAAAATAAGTATTACATACTTGAACTGAAGAATAGCATCTTCATAATGCTTGAGTTAGTTCCATTTAAGCTCAATACTTCTGCTCTGCCTTTCGCTTTGCTCCTCTCTACCACACCCTCATCTCCTCAAGACACATTTGAAATGACTTTACAACTCCTTATTTATACAAGACATCGACTTAGGAATAACCATCCAAGTCGGCATACATTACAGAGCAAATACATAAATGCAACATGACTAATTACAAAAATACTTCACACGGATCAACACAATATCGGCCACACAGGTCTGAAACTTCAATATTCCTTTAGGAACATGCCATTCTTCATAAAGCATCTCCAAGATCATCCGCAGGATGTGTAACTCATCCAGTCGGCCAAACTTAGGAAGAACATCATCATCCAGAAGTAATTCTTCAATTACAATCTCAATCTTCAATGCAGACCATCAACATGAACTGGACACAATCCAAAGACCTCCACAAGATTTCCTGAATCACCAGAAACATCCACACTACTTCTGCTTATTGAAATCATTCTCTCCTTCCTCTGGAAGCTCAAGAACACAGTCTGACATCAATTTCATATTGAAATAGGTGCTTGCGGACCTCCTGACCATGAATAAATTGAGTTGTCAATTCACATTGACTTCCTAAACACTCCACTGAATCTGTAAAATAAGATATTGCATTTTCGGACTTCACCAGAGCTATCTGTGTCACTCTGTTACTTCTGAACACCTGTCAGAACCAATTTTACTTAAGAGGCCATAACTTCTTCAGATCTTCATGTGGACCTCTGAAATCTTTACTGGATCATCTTAAGACACATATCTACAAACCGTTCGATGCGCATCTTCTGATCTTCATCTTAACTGGGATCTTTACCTCATTGTCTTCACTATTCTTCTTTGTTCCTGATAGGGCTAATTTTCTCAATATCCTCAGCACACAGCTCATCCAATCCTTATCATTAATGCAACAAGAGTATGTTCACATTAATGATAATACTGGTTAGGCCCATACTTGTAACAATCTCCCCCTTTGTCATTGATGGCAACATATGATGTGAAAAACTATTTTAACCATCAAGACAAGAAACTCTCCTCACTATCACAACTCCCCCTATCAACAACAACCATTCACATGTCCTTTCTTCCTTTCCTACTCCCCGTTTAATCAGCAATTACTTGTTTTTCACATGTCTTCTCTCCCCCTTTGACATCAATGGCAAAGGACACATTCTTGCATCAATTCAAAATCATACCAGCTACTCCCCCTGAGTAACAGCTTCCCAAACATCAATCCAAACCACAAGATATGATTGTGAGATCCACTAGACTGATGCACATTAGTGCACCTTAATTCAAAACTGGAGGGGTAATAACCCCTAACTTCTCCCTAAGATACTCAAAAGAGTCCTTAGGTAGAGGTTTAGTAAAAATATCTGTAATCTAATCCTTGGAAGGCACAAACTCCAATCTGACTTCATTCTTGTTCACTTGCCCTCTCAACAAGTGAAACTTGATGGATATATGTTTAGTCTTTGAATGCAACACTAGATTTTTTGATATGTTAATTACACTTGAATTATCACAGAAGATTGTGATAGGTTCTTCATACTCCACTCTAATATCTCTTAGCATTTGCTTCATCCACAATACTTGAGTGCAACTACTTGCTACTGCAATATATTCTGCTTTTGCAGTGGATAGAGATATTTCCTCTTGTTTCTTGCTTAGCCAAGAAACCAATCTCTTCCCTAAAAAGAATGCTCCACCACTGGTACTCTTCTGGTCATCCACATCTCCTGCCCAATCTGCATCTATATATGCATGAAGAGAGAAATCATGATCTCTAGGATACCACAAGCCATGTTCAACTATCCCTTTTAGATATCTAAAAATCCTCTTGATTGCCATGACATGAGATTCTCTAGGATTAGCTTGGAATCTAGCAACAAGACCAACAACATTCATAATGTCAGGTCTAGTTTGAGTGAGATACAATAGTCCTCCAATCATTGACCTATACTTTTTCTGATCAGCCTTAGGAGAGTCATCATCTTTACTTAATTTACATCTAGTTGCCATGGGAGTATTCACTGGTTTTGAGTCTTCCATCCCAAATTTCTTCAACAATTCTTTCACATATTTGGTCTAAGAAATGAAGATTCCTTTCTTTGTATGAGTGATTTGCAGACCCAAGAAAAAATTCATTTCCCCAAACATGAACATCTCAAATTCACTTTTCATTTGATTTGCAAAGGTTTTGCACATACTATCTCTTCCTCCAAAAATGATATCATCAACAAACACTTCAACAATCAAGATATTTTCATGATCAATTTTGAAATACAAATTACTGTCAGCAGTACCATTGTTGAAACCAATCTTCAAAAGATGCTTATCCAATCTTTCATACTAGGCTCTTGGGGCTTGCTTGAGTCCATAGAGTGCTTTCTTCAACCTACAGACCATATCATCATGATCAGACAATTGAAATCCATCCAGTTGCTCAATGTAAACTTCTTCTTCCAAGTCACCATTCAGGAAGGAAGACTTGACATCCATTTGATATACTTTGAAATCCTTGAAGGTAGCAAAAGCAAGAAATAATCTGACTACTTCAATTCTTGCCACTGGAGCAAAAGTTTCTTCAAAATCAACTCCTTCTACTTGAGAGTAACCTTTGCAGACCAATCTAGCTTTGTTTCTGACTACTTCACCATCTTCATTCAGTTTATTCTAGAAGACCCATTTGGTTCCAATCACATTCTTGTTTTTAGGTCTGGGAACAAGATCCCAAGTGTGATTTTTCTCAATTTGTATCAGCTCTTCCTCCATTGCTTTAGTCCAGTTTTCATCATTGCAAGCTTCATTCACTGTCTTAGGTTCAATCTTTGAAATCAGACAATACTCTTCTGAATCTTGAGCAATCCTTCTTCTTGTTTGTACACCTTTGCTCTTATCACCTATGATTTGATCTTCAGAGTGATTCAATCTTACATACCTAGGAACTTTGGGAGTTTCTTGCACTTCTGATTCTTGAGCAGGTTCATTCAAACTTATCTCTTCTTCCTGATTTACCGAATCAGTCTAAATCTAAATTTCAGAAGGAGATTGGACTTCTTGAACAAAAACATCCTTTTGATCATCTTCATCATATTCATAAAAGCTTGAGTGTTTTTCAATACCTTCATCAACCTTCACATTTGTACTTTCTACAATTTTCCTTAATCTCTTGTTATAACACTGGTATGCTTTGCTTTGAGAAGAATAACCCAAGAATATTCCTTCATCACTTCTAGCATCAAATTTTCCTAGATCTTCATCTCTTTTAATGTAACATTTGGTACCAAAGACTCTAAAATACCTCATAGTGGGAGTGATGCTAAGCCAAAGTGATGCAGAGTGGAAACGCAATGGAGGCTAACTAACAGGAAGGAGCTGCCAACAATACAAACAACCTGATAAAATTCTCTATCGGCTGAACATCATCATCATATTTCCTAAAGACACCAACAGCATCATCACATTTCAACAGCATCATCATATTCCTGATGATCGCAAATATCCTCCTGTCGACTACTATTTACCTCCTCCGTTTGTCGCCTATCATCATCATCATGATAATCAACGGGCGCAAACATCCTCCGGTTGCACTGTTCATCGGGTGCCAAATACAAGCGGCTTCATCATGATATTCAATATCACCTTCGTCTGCAGGATATCCAAATATCCGGTTGCTCCCAAATATCCTGATGACGTTGCACTTCAACAACTTGCCTTCGATGCTCCACTGCCCGATGATACAAGCAACAGCATCATGATATTAAACCTCCGGTTCCTCGAAACCTCCTGATGATGCTAATACAACTTCCTGCCTACGCTGACACCTTACCACTTAGCGACAACAGGATAAACTCGCATTGAGGGATTTCTTAATATCCTGATGACGATGACGTCATATCCTGATGACGATGACGTCATATCCTGATGACGATGACGTCACACATCATCCTGATGAACTCTTCAACACTTAGACAAAAAAACTTAACTTTCACACCTGCATCCGTTAGCGATATGCGGATGATGAACTTCCCCGAGAGATGATCCTGACTGCGATATATACACTGAGTATATATCCAACTCAAAACATCCTGATGCACTTGCAACATGCAAACTTTGACAACTTCATGACCCGATCCTGATGGCGATGGATTCGCAGATGACGATGCGGCTCGTTCCGACTAGAAACGCACATGCAGACTCCTGTGTATCCTTCCACTGCATGTAAGCACTCCGAACCGCATAAGTTCACAAAGACAATGTGACGACCGGGCCGGATCACCTCCAAACCAAAATCTAACAGCTTATCTTCAAGACCTAGCACATGAGGATGCTAGGCTGATTCACAGCATGCTCCTAACAGATCTCCTGAACAATGCAATGCATAAACAGAAAACACAAACGCAAACTAAACTATGATACAGGACCATTCCACCGATTTGCAGGATCAACCGGTGGAAGGGTTGAAAGTGCCCATTAACTTGCAAACAGAAAAGGAAATCAACACAGATACAACTGATCAACTCAAATACTGCAAAAGATGAGATCTTTATTCAATGGAGATTCAAATGTCCTGCTTTTACAATTCTGCTTCACACTACCTGAACTGATCTCCAATACAGCATATCACCAGTACTACTCTCCTGAACTTAACATCTACCAAACTCAATATGAACTATCAACATGAACTATCTCTAAACCCTAACAGATCGAAGGTATATATAACAAATCCTTCGAGTACTATCAACTTCACTTCCCAGCGGCTGGGAGCTTCCAAGCGGCTGGGAGAGAGGACAGCTCAGACTACCTTATCCCGATCTCTAACTGTCTACACATACTCCTATGCTGATCTATTACATAGTATCGGTCCAGTGGACCTTATTACATGCTAAAGTCAAACATACTAAAAATAGACTATCCTGTCATCATGCTGATAATTATCCTACATCCTGATCATGTATGTCATCATGCGGACCTATATCCGGATCATGTGCGGGTGCTCCTGCACCATACTCCCCAAAAGAAGAAATCTCAAGTCCACTTGAGATGAGAGTATCAAGGTCGGCACCAAGTACTTCTTATTCCTGGTCTGTTTGACCACTCTAGTGTCCAAAATCTGCTGTATCTGTGGAGGATCATGTTGAGGAATGTCTTCAGCAACTGTATCCTGTAGAATATCCTGATCTGCATTTGGATTAGCCTTGTATGGAGTTAAATCACATACATTGAAGATAGGAGATAAACCGAGATCAGGTGGTAGTTGGATCTCATAAGCATTTTGTCCATGCTTTTGCAAAATCTGACATGGTCCAACTTTCTTTGGCATGAGCTTAGTATACTTCCCTTTAGGAAGCCTGTCTTTCTTCAAGTGAACCCAAACTAAATCTCCAACAGCAAATTGAACATCCTTCTTCTTCTTGTCAGCATACTCCTTATACTTTAAGGTAGATTGCTGGAGTTGGGTCTTAACCTGATCATGAACTTCTTGGATTGCTTCAGCAAAAGCTTCTCCATCTGCACTAACAGGATCTGCTGTAGGTAGCTCTCGCAACTCTAAAATACCTCTGGGATGCATTCCATATACTACCTGAAAAGGCAATTTTCCTGTGCTCCTGTTGACAGTATCATTATATGAAAACTCCGCTTGAGACAGAATATTGTCCCACTTCTCTCCATGCTGTTTTGTCAAGCATCTAAGTAGATTCCCCAAGGAACGGTTCACAACCTCAGTTTGTCCATCCGTTTGAGGATGATAAGCAGAGGAAAAAGATAAATTGGTTCCCAATTTCCTCCAAAGGGTTCTCCAGAAGTGACCCACAAACTTCGCATCTCTGTCTGAAACTATGCTCAAAGGTAATCCATGAATTCTGACAATTTCCCTGAAGAATAAATCTGCAATATATGAGGCATCTGCAGTGGTTTTGCATGGCAAGAAATGTGCCATTTTACTGAACCTGTCCACTACAACAAAGACACTGTCAAATCCTCTCCTGGTCCTTGGCAAACCCAAAACAAAATCCATACTGATACTTTCCCACGGTCTGGAAGGAATGGGTAAGGGCTGATATAACCCTGCATTAGTTGACCTGCCTTTAGCCTTCTGACAAATTACACAGGTTTCTACAAATTTCCTGACATCTGACTGCAACTTAGGCCAGAAATAATGCCTCCTGACCAGATCAAGAGTCTTGTCTAGACCAAAATGACCTGCCATGGCTCCACAATGTTTTTCCTTGATTATATTCAACCTCATGGAACATCTTGGGATACACAACTGTCCACCCTTGAACAACAATCCATCCTGCATCAGGAATTCAGAGAACTCAGCATGGTATTTCTCCCCAAAAGAAGTACAGACCTGATATATCTCTCCAAAATCAGCATCAGACTCATACATGGTCTTGAGTGAATCAATACCAACACTCTCTAACTGAATCTGATTGACTGTGAGTACTCTTCTGCTCAAAGCATCTGCAACTTTGTTCTTAACCCCTTTCTTATGCTTCAAGGTAAAAGTGAAAGCCTGTAGTGTTTCTACCCACTTCATATGTCTGTGGTTCAGCTTCTCCTGGCTGTTGATGAAACTCAAAGCCTGGTTGTCTGTGAAAACTATGAACTCCTTTGGCAACAGATAATGCCTCCATTTCTTTAGGGACTGAACTAAAGCATACATTTCCAGATCATATGATGAATACCTTTTCTTAGCATCATTGAGCTTTTCACTAAAAAATGCAATTGGTCTACCCTCTTGACTGAGTACTGCTCCAATGGCCATGTGACTGGCATCACACTCTACCTGAAAGATCTTATTGAAATCTGGAAGTGCAAGGACTGGCTGCTGTGCCACCTTCCTCTTCAATGCCTCAAAGGAATCATCTGCTCCTTGAGTCCAAACAAACCTGCACTTCTGTCCTCCTTTTATGGTATCCAACATGGGTGCACAAATATGACTGAACCCTCTGATGAACTTCCTGTAGAAGGTTGCTAACCCATGGAAACTCCTGACTTCATTCATGGTCTGTGGAGTTGGCCAATTCAATATGGCACTCACCTTCTCCTTATCCATCTGCAGCTTTCCTTGTGAGATGACAAAACCTAAATATGTGATCTCCTGTTTCATGAACAGACACTTGTCCAAGTTTATCATCAGCTTCTCTTCATGTAACCTCTTGAGAACCAGATCTATATGCCTGAGATGTTCTTCTCTGGTGTTACTGAAAATCAGAATGTCATCTAAATAGACTATGACAAACTTACCAATGAATTCCTTCAGAACCTCATTCATCAGCCTCATGAAAGTACTAGGGGCATTAGACAAACCAAATGGCATAACCTTCCATTCATATAAACCTTCATTTGTTTTGAATGCTGTCTTCCACTCATCACCTGGTCTAATCCTGATCTGATGGTATCCACTCTTCAAATCTATTTTGGTAAAGTACTTAGCATTTCCCAAACAATCAAGTAAATCCTCAATTCTGGGGATTGGAAACCTATACCTGATTGTAATCTTGTTGATGGCTCTGGAATCTGTGCAAAGTCTCCAAGTGCCTTCCTTCTTTGGTGCTAGTACAGCTGGTACTGCACATGGACTCAGACTCTTCCCAATCAGACCTGAATTCATCAATTCTTCAATCTGTCTGGCTACTTCTGCATTCTGTTCTGGGGTAAGCTTATAAGCTGCTTTATTTGGAAGTGTAGACCCTGGAATCAAGTCTATGCAATGACTGATATCTCTGACAGGTGGTAGGGATCTTGGCATTCCCTCTGAGATAACACCTTTGTACTTATCCAACAACTCTTGGACAACTGGGTCTATCAACCTTGGCTTCTTCTCTGTCTTGGCTTCTTGCTGTTGTTTCTTATTCACACTCAGACAGGGGATCAGGGCATATGCAACTGCACCTTCTGCTGCTACTTCTTTCATGAACTGTTTGCCTTCCATCAGCATGACCTTCACTTCTTTGCCTTTAGACTTCTCCTCTTTCTCCTTCAATGGGAATAGTGTTACTTCTTTACCATCTTTAGTGATTTTATAGGTGTTTTTAACACCATCATGCTGTGCCTTCAGATCATATTGCCATGGTCTACCAAACAAAAGGTTGCAAGCATCCATCTTGGTGATATCAAACAACAACTTATCCTTATATCCACCAATCTGAAACTCTACCCAAGCCTGCTCTTCTACAGTTGTCTGCTGACCTTGAGTAAGCCATGAGACTTTATATGGAGCTGGGTGAGGCAATCTCCTAAGCTTCAGCTTCACCACCATTTCTTCAGACACAAAGTTCTCAGTAGAACCAGAATCAATCAAAACCTTACACGCCTTACCTCCTGCTTTGCAAGTGGTTCTGAAAAGGGACTTTCTCTGAGGGGCTTCTTTATCAGGTACCTTCATGGTAGTCACTGTTCTTCTCATCATCAGGGACTCTCCACTTTCTGGATATCCATAATTCTCAGGACCATTCACACTCTGAAAATCATTAGAGCTTGTCCTACTTTGATTATCAGGTTCATTGACCAGATTTGTCCTCCTTTCTCCTGCTGAGCTTGTGGCCTTCTCTGGACATCTGCTGGCTATATGGCCTTCTTTGTTACAGTTATAGCATCTGATGGATCCTCTACCCTGGGATCTTCCTCTAAAGGGTCTTCTACCTCTGAAGTTTCCTTGTTGACTGAAATTCTCTCTCTGATTCTGACTATTGTTGCCCTTGCTATTGTCCTGACTGGACTCTCCTTGATATCCCTGTCCATGTCCTCTGCCTCTGAAAGGACTTCTTCCACCTCTCTGTTGTCTTCCTCTTCCTCTGTTGTTCTGATCTTGTTTTCTCTTCAGCTTTTCTTCCACTTTCAGTGCCAACTGAAAGCTTTTCTGCACTGTATCTGGGTTATGTAGACTGAGATCTTCCTGAATATTAAACCTCAATCCATTAAGGTATCTGGCTACCTTTTCCTCTTCACTTTCTTTCACCTTGGTCTTTATACAGAGTTTCATGAACTCTTCTGTATATGAGCTGACATCTAGCTCCTTCTGCTTCAGGTTCTGCTTCCTCTTGTGTAACTGGATACTGTAATCCAAAGGAATATAAGCCTCCTTTACCAATTCCATCATCTTCTTCCATGTGGCAACTCTACGTTTTCCCTCCTGCATTCTATCATCCTGAACAAAGTTCCACCATGTCAAGGCAGCTTCTTTCATCTTTGACTGTGCTATCTTCACTCTCTGTTGTTCTGGTATCTCCTCTGTCACAAAGAAATTGTTCAAACAATCTATCCATTCCATTACTGAATCAGGGTCCATCTTACCTGTAAACACTGGCAAATCCAGCTTCACATCCATGGTTCTCCTCTCCATGGCCTTGAGGGCGTTCAACAGCGGCCTCTAGTCTGCAGGAACGACCTCCTCGCTCCAATTAGGGATATCTTCTTCTTCCCTATCATCTTCTCTACCAGAACCTACTCTGCTCCTCAACTTTGCTAACTCGTCTTTCAACTCCTGATTCTGAGCCTTCACGGCCCTACTTTCTGCAATCTGTTTCTTCACCAGAACTGCCAACTCAGCGTTGGTCATCTTTGTTGGAAACTCAGATGTTCCTTCTTCGTCTGACATCCTGCTTATCTTTTCCAAAAGATCCTAACCTTTGCTCTGATACCACTATGATGCAGAGTGGAAACGCAACGGAGGCTAACTAACAGGAAGGAGCTGCCAACAATACAAACAACCTGATAAAATTCTCTATCGGCTGAACATCATCATCATATTTCCTAAAGACACCAACAGCATCATCACATTTCAACAGCATCATCATATTCCTGATGATCGCAAATATCCTCCTGTCGACTACTATTTACCTTCTCCGTTTGTCGCCTATCATCATCATCATGATAATCAACGGGCGCAAACATCCTCCGGTTGCACTATTCATCAGGTGCCAAATACAAGCGGCTTCATCATGATATTCAATATCACCTTCGTCTGCAGGATATCCAAATATCCGGTTGCTCCCAAATATCCTGATGACGTTGCACTTCAACAACTTGCCTTCGATGCTCCACTGCCCGACGATACAAGCAACAGCATCATGATATTAAACCTCCGGTTCCTCGAAACCTCCTGATGATGCTAATACAACTTCCTACCTACGCCGACACCTTACCACTTAGCGACAACAGGATAAACTCGCATTGAGGGATTTCTTAATATCCTGATGACGATGACGTCATATCCTGATGACAATGACGTCACACATCATCCTGATGAACTCTTCAACACTTAGACAAAAAAACTTAACTTTCACACCCACATCCATTAGCGATATGCGGATGATGAACTTCCCCGAGAGATGATCCTGACTGCGATATATACACTGAGTATATATCCAACTCAAAACATCCTGATGCACTTGCAACATGCAAACTTCGACAACTTCATGACCCGATCTTGATGGCGATGGATTCGCAGATGACGATGCGGCTCGTTCCGACTAGAAACGCACATGCAAACTCCTGTGTATCCTTCCACTGCATGTAAGCACTCCGAACCGCATAAGTTCACAAAGACAATGTGACGACCGGGCCGGATCACCTCCAAACCAAAATCTAACAGCTTATCTTCAAGACCTAGCACATGAGGATGCTAGGCTGATTCACAGCATGCTCCTAACAGATCTCCTGAACAATGCAATGCATAAACAGAAAACACAAACGCAAACTAAACTATGATACAGGACCATTCCACCGATTTGCAGGATCAACCGGTGGAAGGGTTGAAAGTGCCCATTAACTTGCAAACAGAAAAGGAAATCAACACAGATACAACTGATCAACTTAAATACTGCAAAAGATGAGATCTTTATTCAATGGAGATTCAAATGTCCTGCTTTTACAATTCTGCTTCACACTACCTGAACTGATCTCCAATACAGCATATCACCAGTACTACTCTCCTGAACTTAACATCTACCAAACTCAATATGAACTATCAACATGAACTATCTCTAAACCCTAACAGATCGAAGGTATATATAACAAATCCTTCGAGTACTATCAACTTCACTTCCCAGCGGCTGGGAGCTTCCAAGCGGCTGGGAGAGAGGACAGCTCAGACTACCTTATCCCGATCTCTAACTGTCTACACATACTCCTATGCTGATCTATTACATAGTATCGGTCCAGTGGACCTTATTACATGCTAAAGTCAAACATACTAAAAATAGACTATCCTGTCATCATGCTGATAATTATCCTACATCCTGATCATGTATGTCATCATGCGGACCTATATCCGGATCATGTGCGGGTGCTCCTGCACCACAAAGTTCATAAGGAGTCTTACTAGTATTGCTTCTGATTTGTACTCAATTGAGAGTATAGACTGCAGTGCTTACAACTTCTCTCCAATAGATCTAAGGAACATTTTCTTCCATCATCATGGTTCTAGATGCTTCCTAGATGGTCTGGTTCTTTCTCTCAACTACTCCATTCTACTGTGGAGTCCTAGGAGCAGACAATTGTCTTTTTATTCCATGTTTCTCACATAATTCTATGAACTCATCGGATGTGAATTCTCCACCTCTATCAGACCTCAGACATTTTAATTTTAATCTGGTTTCCTTCTCTACCATAGCCTTGAATATTTTGAATTTCTCAAGAGCTTCTGATTTCTCTTTCAGAAAAGTCACCCACATCATCAGGAAATAGTCATCAATTAATAACATGAAGTATCTATCACCTTGCACACTCTTGATTGTTGCTAAACCACATAGGTTAGTATGAACTAAGTCCAATAATCTAGTAGAAGATCGTTCCTTGCTTTTGAATGAGATTCTACTTTGTTTACCCAATTGACATTTTTTTGCACAAACTAGTTGTAGGTTTCACCAATCTTGGAAGATCTCTTGCAGCCTGAGTGTTGCTTATCTTGATGATATTATCAAAATTCACATGACACATTCTCCTATGCCATAACCAACTCTGATCAATTTGAACAAATAGACAACTTTTACCTATACCAACCAAGTGGAAGATATTACCTTTTGTTTAAGTATCAGATGCAATCTTTGTTCTAGAACTTTTAAAGATCTTGCATTTTCCATTCTTGAATCAGAGATCATAGCCTTTGTCCACCAACTGTCCAACACTGAGAAGATTGTGCTTCAGACCTTCAACATATAGTACATTACTGGTTTTGTTATTTCCATCAAAAGAAATGGTTCCTCTACCTCTGATTCTACCAGTAGAATTATCACCAAACTTTACCACTCCTTCATACCTTTCCAAATCTATGAACTTATTTTTGTCACTTGTTATATGGTGAGAGCATCCACTGTCAATAACCCAATCATCCTTTTCTTCAACTTGGGCAGCCAGAGCTCTTTCTACAATTTTATGATTGATAGATTCAGAGGGCATTAGATCTTCTTCCTTGATGGAAATAAACACCCAGTCATTTATGGATTTGTTTCCTATCTCTGATTCATCATCTGTTACCCCTTCATTATCATCATCTTCATGAACATAGTAACAATTCTTTTGGAACCTTGATCTATTAGGATTTGGCCTTGAAAATCTTTCCAAACACCTTGAGGCAAAATGACCAATCTTATTGTAGTTATAACATTTAAAAGGCAATTTCCCCTCATACTTACCTGATCCTCTTGGCAGTCTTTTTGCAATAAGGGCTTCAAGTTGAATAGCTTCTGCTTCATCTTCTTCCAGGACTTTTCTTGCTTTTTCATACCATGATAGTTTACTTGAAGAGTTCTCTTCTAGATCAAACTTTTGTTTTCCTTTTACAGAGGCACTGGCTTTGAATACAGATTCAGTGTTAGGGGGTGCATCTCCAAAATTAGTTAATTCAAATGCAGCCAATTTTCCAATCAATTGATCTCTTGTGATACCTGAGAAGGATCTGAATTCTTCAATAGCATCAACCTTATATTTGTAAGAATCAGGAAGAGATCTGAGAACTTTGCCAACAATCTCATCTTCATCCAAGATTCCACTAGCACATCTAGTGCCACAAACAAGCTCATTTACTCTTGGCATAAATGAAGTGTTATTTTCATCTTCTCTCATCTTTAGGTTTTTGAATTTTCCTTTCAGACTCTATAGCTTGGCACACTTTACATACTTGTCTCCTTCATGCAGAAGTTCCAATTTTTCCAAATCTCATATGCAATTTTTAGATCAATAACATTTGTCAACTTTGAATCAGATAAGGCACTTAGAAGAGCTTCTTTAGTCTGCAGGTTGTTTTTAGTATCTTTGATTTCATCTATGGTATGCAAACCATTATGTGAAGGATCATATTTCTTTGAAGCCATGATCCAATACTGCATTCCCATACATTGCAAGTGGCATTCCATGAGACTTTTGCAAAGAGTAAAATTGGTTCAATCAAACCTCAGACTATCCTTCTTGTAGGACGATATCCTAGATCTCCTCAAGCGGTTAAGCTCTTTTTAGAGGAACTTAGCTCTGATACCAATTGTTAGATTTAGGATAGACAACTGAGAGGGGGGGTGAATCAGTTGTCCAAAAATTTCTTCCAATTAATCACTTAGTCCTTTTCTTAATTTAGAAGCATAATAATAAATCAATCATGGAAACATAATTCAACAATTCAAGAGCAGAAACACATTAACACATAAGACACCAAGATTTTTGACGTGAAAAACCTGATTAAGGGAAAAACCACGGGGTGACTAACCCAAGATTGTATTCTCTGTTAGAAGAATAGGAAGAACAAAATGGCACATGCCAATTAGGGCTCACTGCCCGAGCACACTACTCATAAGAGGCTCACTACCTACATGAGACACACTGTCTATAGAAAAATAAGTATTACATACTTGGACTAAAGAATAGCATCTTCACCATGCTTGAGTTAGTTCCATTTAAGCTCAATACTTTTGCTTTGCCTTTTGCTTTTCTCCTCTCTACCACACCCTCATCTCATTAAGACACATTTGAAATGACAACAACTCCTTATTTATACAAGACATCAACTTAGGAATAACCATCCAAGTCGGCATACATTACAGAGAAAATACATAAAGGCAACATGACTAATTACAAAAAGACTTCACGCGGATCAACACACTGTCAGCCACATAGGTCTAAAACTTCAATATTCCTTTAGGAACATGCCATTCTTCACAAAACATCTCCAAGATCATTCGTAGGATGTGTAACTCATCCTGTGGGCCTGACTTAGGAAGAACATCATCATCTAGAAGTAATTCTTCAATTACGAGCTCAGTCTTTAATGTGGACCACCAACATGAACTGGACATAATCCAAAGACCTCCACAAGCTTTCTTGAATCACCAAAAACATCCACACTACTTCTGCTCACTGAAATCATTCTCTCCTTCATCCAGAACCTCAAGAACACAGTTTGACGTCACTGTCATATTGAAATAGATGCTTGCGGGCCTCCAAACCATGAACCAATTGAGTTGTCAATTCACATTGACGTCTTAAACACTCCACCAAATCTGCAAAACAAGATATTGCATTTCTGGACTTCACCGGAGCTATCCGTGTCACTCTGTTACTTCTGAACACCTATCAGAACCAGTTTTACTTAAGTGGCCATAACTTTTTTAGATCTTCATGCGGACCTCTAAAATCTTTACTAGATCATCTTAAGACACATATCTACAAACCTTTTGATGCACATCCTTTGATCTTCATCTTAGTTGGGATCTTTACCTCACTATCTTCATTGTTCTTCTCTGTTCTTGATAGGGCTAATTTTCTCAATATCTTGAGCACACAGCTCATCCAATCCTTGTCATTAATGCAACAGGAGTATGTTGACATCAATGACAACACTGGTTAGGCCCATACTTGCAACAGTATGATGATGCTAAGCATTGTTTAGAAGGTGTTATCCACTTAACTATACAAGTAGGCCTCGTCATGCTTGAAATTAGGTGTCAATTCCTTGACATTGAGCTACCTTACAACATTATCTAGGATGCCCATGGATCAATGCCATGAAATATATTCCCTTAATGTACTCTCAGTCTCTGAAGTTCCCATTCAATGGTACAGAGATAACTATCCTAGGTGATCCTAATCCCTTTGAGTTCTGTCGAACCTTGCAAGGCAGTTATAAAATAGCAACCAAGTGCCAAATAATGACAAAGCCCATGAATCCCCATTGTATGTCAACTATGAAAAACTAAAAAAAGCCTCTACAGCTGAACCTAATCCTCATCCTATTCCTAAAATCAAATCTCACATCCATGATATAGGCTTTAGAGAATATGATATTTCAAAATCTTGTTGTGTAGAGTGGATGCCCTTATTCCCTAAATCCTATGACCAATCGCCCATAGCCAAAGCAACTATTCCTCCCCTAGCATTGCTAACTTAATTCCAAGAGGGAAAATTATTGGTAGAGAAAACTATTGAAGACGTCTCTTCTTGGCTCTACAAGGAGAAAGAACCAGTCACAATACCAGTCAAACAATATGGCAATGGCCTAAGAATTGTGAAGAACATGGGCTACAAAGGCAAAGGGGGCCTGGGGAAAAATAATCAAGGTGAAATGGAACCCATTATTGTGAAGAAGAAGCTAGACAAGAAAGGGTTAGGATTTGGTAGGAAGGTACCATTCACTTTGGACATCAAGGGTATTCTAGACAAGGTGACAGAAACTTCTCTCGCAGATTTGATGTATAAAGAGGATATCATCGATAACTCTCACCTCTATATGATTGACCTATTCACTGAATCCTCTATATTTATGCTATCATCTATATCCTTAACATCCACCACCAACACCTAGATTGTAACACTTTTCTACCCTAAACTTATCGATTAGGACCAACAAGGTGCCCCCATTCTAGATGCATTTCAAAATAACAAACATATTGCTAAGTTCATGGGACTCTGGGATGGTATTGTTGATAACTAAGAAGGGGGGGGGGGTGAATCAGTTATCCTAATTATTTCCCTTTTTGAACTTTCTTATTAATTAATGCAGCATTGAATTAAACACAAAACATTACCATGAAATAAGAAACATATGACACAATTTTTTTGATGTGGAAACCCTGTTAAGGGAGAAAACCACGGGGTGATTAACCCAAAATTATTCTCTGTTAAAAGAATAGGAAATTACAAAATGGCACTTGCCAATTAGGGCTCACTGCCCGAGCACACTGCTCACAAGAGGCCCACTGCCTACAAGAAGACACACTGTCTACAAAATGATAAGAATCACAGTCTTGAACTGATTGGAAGCATCTGCATATGCTGGAGTTCAGTTCCGGTTAGGCTCAGTACACTGATCTGCTGCACTTCATCTTTTCTCTGTTCTTTATTCTGCTATCCTTTCACATACCGGATCTGTCTTGGTACTTCTGCTCTGTTCTTCTCTTTTTCGCATATATCTTGACATAGTCACACCCCTCACAACTAAATCCATCCTCTATATATATATCCGCACAAGTAATTTCATCACCTTTCTAGTCGGCATCCGGAACAGTCTAGTTTCTTACAAACTCTGTTATGTCAGCTGAATCCTTGCTCACCAAGCAATGCGGATCAAGCATATACTTGTAGATATCATTAATCATGTCGGCCAAACATGATTCATGCCTTCACAACCTTTATCATCAACAGTAACACATCTAGAAAGTAGTCTGATACTCTGTCAGTCAGTTCTTCCTCTGTTTTCACTGTCTCTCAGGAATCCGGTACTCAACTATTCATATCTTTTTCCTTGTCCATCACCGGAGGCTAAATCCTTGGAATATACCACTCAAGGTAGTCCTCTTGACTTCCCCAAATCCGCACTGCACCAAGACACTTCCTCTGAGAGATCCGGACCAATCTGTCGGACCTTGCCACATGCTCTGTTCTTGTTCACCGGACCACAACAATCTTTATTCTGACTTCCGGTAGAGACACATCATGACTTGCAGATATGTGGGATGACCTTTGTTGCCATCAATGACAACAACCATGAATCCATATAGTGTCTCTTGCCAACAATCTCCCCCTTTGGCATTGATGGCAACACTTAGTGAAAAATGATTAAGTGTTTACACTATGCTCCCCCTTTGCTGATGCTCTATCTTTATATACAATTTCCGGAACTCCCCCTTAATTGGATTCCTCATTTTTCACTGCTCCTCACTCCCCCTTTGACATCAATGGCAAAGGGTAGGGTCCGCACATCAAAATTTTCAAAAATTTTCTATACATAGCCGCATATTTACATACTCACATATACTGAAGAATGTCTGCAAAGGATGTCTGCAATTGGATCATTTCTGTAGCCCAACTTTGCTTCATTCTATCCAAAATTGAAATGTGACCACTCAACAAAAATGCAAAAGCTTCTGCCCACTTGAGATCTGTCAGATCATTTGTTTGGGCAGTGGTCTGAGCATCACTGATGGCCTCATGCATAGTTTCCAACTTAGGGATTATAATCCTTCTAAGTTCTCCCATCCGGTTAGTGATATTCTTCCTTTCCTTCTCAAGATTCTTTATTTCATTCAAGACTGCAATAGTCTGACATTCTTGATTTATTATGGAGGAAGAGAGAGGATCAAAACTTTGAGATAAGCTTTGTAGCTTGTCCTGTTCCTCTTTTATTTTCTTATCAATTGCTGCTGTTGCCTTTGACCAGGATATACAAAATTTGTAAATGTCACCGCCATCCTTAAGAGCATTCTCTAAGTTCTTTATTCCAATACTCACAATCTTCCTATCTTTAGAGATTAATTCTAATACTTCTGAAAATCTTTTATCCAAAAATTCCTTCCGGACCTTTTCTTCAGCAGATTTTTCTAGAGATTCAAAATGTGTACTAACACTGCTGACTAAGGTTTTGAGATTACCAGAAGAGGAGGCTGTGGGATCCTTTTGAAAGGATGGCATGATCTTTTCTAGCACTCCAGATGCTACCTCCATAAGCTCACAGTCTTCCATGTGAGATTTCAGCAGCTTCTCTTTGACTTTCTCATTTGCAAATGAGGCTATTTTCATTGTTTGCACCGGTGACAAAGAGTCAAAATCTAATGGTCCTTTTAGCAGGTCCGGTTCATCAATTTCTATAGTGGCTTTGCTCAAAAATTGTTGAACAGTTTGTGCAGTGTCTCTTGCCGGAGACAGATGTTTCTTTTCTTCTGCAGTCTTGGAACTGTCAACCTCTTTATCTTTCACCCCTGCTTCCTTCTCCTATAATTTCTCTTCTTCTTTGGATCCGGAGACTCTAGGGGAAACCGGAGGAGAGATGTTTGTCTGTTCAGGGCCCACTTCTTCCGAAACAGATGATTCCAAATCCGCAGCTATTTCTGCACCTAAGTCCTCTACAACAGGAAGATTGAACCTTTTGAAGGCCTTCCGGAGGATCTCTTCTGTCTCTTGAGCCACTTTGTTAGTCTCACCAAGCATGAGTTGATTCATCCTGGCTTTACTTCTGAACTCATCTTTGCAGTCTTTGAAGATTATGTTCATTGTCTTGGGATCAATTTGAGGATATAGCTGAATAGCTATCTGCTCCCGGATCTCAAGATCTTTTGCATGAGCATTATTCTTTCTTATTTCTAATTCCTTTTCTAGGCTTTTAGGAATAAGATATATGATCTCAATGAAAGCCTTATTGTATATGTTCAGATATTTGACTGTGGCTTCCTGCAGAATCTTTTGGTCAGCCTCACTGTAGTCATCATAAAATTCAGTCATTGGTTGAAGGTTTCCATCCACCGTGACTGACTTGATTACACTCTCTAGAGACAGAGTGGGCTTTTCAACAGATACCTCTGCCATTTCATCCTTGTCTTGGCCTATGGAGGGTTTACCGGATCCTTTCTTCTTCTGCTTCTTTATTTCTTTTACTCCCTCATCTAACTCTGTTTCCTCTTCATCCTTTTGGCTTTCATAAGCCCTTGTGGCTTTTGTCTTGGATCTTTTACCGGATGCCTGGACTTCCAGTTTTGAACTTTTGGTTGTGGGAGGTGCAGATCTTTTTGATGATCTGGTCCGGGTGGGAGTTTCAACCGGAACACTTTCTTTACTTTTCTCTTCTTCCTCAGCCTTCCTCCTCTTTTCCTGGCTGGCATCAAGTGCCTCTTTTGAGATGCCTAGGCCTTGAGCAATATGCTCAACTTCTTTTCTTACCTTCCTCTTTATCTCCGGTTCCCTGAGTTCTACATGTATCTTTACACTCAGTTCCTCAAAGGTTCCAAACCTTTCTGCCTTAGGATCTTTGGGCTGGCTTAGCATGTGTTGAACATGCAGCTCTACTATCTGTTCATCCACTTCATACCCCATGGGCATGATCCAAACAGTCCTTGGCTCCACTGCCTCCATTAGACACTGATCTGTTTCTACCATGAAGCATACTGTGTCTTTGTACTTTTCAACAAGGGATTGGGGTATTCTTTCTCTTGCATGCATCATGCTTTGGAAGTTCTTGAAGTATCCCCATAGAGCTGTATTTCTTGCTTTAGCATCCCCAAGTCCATGCAAATAGTCTCTGATTTGGATGGCAACCGGTCTGTCATTCTGCCATATCCATCCACTGGATCCGGGAAGCTCATTCATGTAGTAAAAGAAGAGACAAAGGATCAGATTGCCATACTTGAAGGAGTTTTTCTTGTCCTTCTTGATCTTCTGCAGATTTTCAAAGAGTTGGTTCACAAGAAGCTCACACAAGTCATAGTCTGCATTCTCCTTTAACATTTGATAAGCTGTGTAGATTGCAGTTCCCGGTACTGAATTTTCCCTACTGGAATGATAGATTTTGTAACCAATTATCATAGCTGCAAATTTGACATCCGGTTCAGTGATGTCATCAACTGTCATAGCTCTCTTGTCAAACTTGGATCCGGTTGCATCACTAACTGTCTGATTTTTGACAGACTTGAGAACAGGTAATCCACCAGATGAGTGCAGACTGGTTACAGCCCTAATTGCATCTTTGGTGATCTTGAAGGGCTGGTTCAACCATAGGAAGTTGTCATGTACTCTACTTAGTACATACCGGACCCATTCATCTTCTTCAAAACAGGGGAAATGAATGCACTGTGTAAAGTGTTTGTCCCGGATGGCTTTGTACTGAGGTTTGATCTCAAAGGAGTCATCTATCAATTGTTTGTGATAGATATCCATCAGCTTTGATTCTCCAAAGTCTTCAAGATTCGCATGGATGTAAACCCTAATATCTTCCGTATGCAATACACCATGAGGAACACTAGAGAAGGCTCCTAGTGGATCTACCTCCAATGATTTGTAAGGATGTTTCTTGAATGTGGGGCGAGGTCTATCAGAGATCTTAACTATATTTGGAGTAGCCATTCTTCAAAGATTTGCTGTGAGATAATGAAAAACAGAGAATACCTTATGCGCCTTCGGTTTGCACGGAGTGGTGGGATTGATTTCTTTATGCAATGACTTCGACAGGAGATCTTTGGTGTGCTTGATGAATCTTGTTGCAGAGCTCCACTTTTCGCTTCTTCTTGAGTGCAGAATGAGCAAATGATTTTTGAGAAATCCCTTATATTGCTTCGCAAACCCTAATATCTGTTTGCAATAAATGCTTCACCTATATTATTCCGGTTTGCCTTGTCCGGATAGCTTGGAGTATCCAGGATCAGTCCTGATCTGTGAACATCATCCGGATCTTTCAATCATGAATAAATCGAGGTGACACATTACAAGAACATCCCAAACACTCTGTCCAATCCGCAGAATAAGATAGTGCACTTCCGGATCTCTCCGGACCCTTTTGTAATCCTCTGTCATACCGGAGCATCTCCCGGAACAGGTCTTACTTAATCGATCACAGCTTCTTCATAACTCCATGCGGACCTCTGAAATCTTATTTGGATCATCTCAAGACTTATATCTTTAAACCTTTTACTCCGCATCTTGTGCCACATCAGGCACCACTTGATTGGCTGGGGGAACAGGATTTTCTTTGAGTCTCCCCCTGAGCCAGAGCTAACTTTTTAATTTCTGGAAGAAATATCAGCACCAGAGTCTGGTGCGGATCCAACCTCTACATTCTCTAAACTTTTCTTCACCCAAATCTTGCTCATCTGATTCCTAACTTCATCCGCATTCATCTTTTGTTTACCCTTGTCTTGATTCTGATTATACACCGGACCTCTTTTGTCCTGATTCTTGCTTCTGCAGACTTTAGCATTATGACCGGACCTATTACAGATTTGGCAAATAACATTTCTTTGCATAATTGACTGATATCCTCTTGATCTGCATTGATTAGCCATATGACCTACTCTATTGCATGTAAAGCATCTACCTTTGAATGATTTGTTTACTTGCATATTTCTGCATTCATGGGATTTGTGTCCATACCTTTTGCAGTTGAAGCACTGTCCGGAGAAGGATGAATTAATCTGATTCATTCTCTTTCTGCACTGATTAGCTTTGTGACCAAAGTGGTTGCAGCTGTGGCAGTATCCATTGAAAGATGAATATCTTTGAGCATTGGGCTGTCTTACCAGAGGTCTTCTAGGCCTGTTTCTTGGATTTTTTGATGCAAAATTCTTTTGACCGGATCCGGAGCTTTCTCCTTTCTCATATCCCAAACCATACTTGTCATTTGTCCTTTTTTGACTTCCAAGAAGAACTTCAAGTTGAGCAGAACTTATCTTGAATTTCTCTTTATATTCATTTGCTGTTTGAAGGTCTCTTTTGAGAGAGGCAATTTGATCCTCAAGTTTTTCTTCATTATCTTTGGCATCTTCAAGATCAGATTCAAGATGTCTGATAATCCTGTCCATCTGGTGGCATTCTTCTGATTTTTCTTTAAGAGATTGTTTTAGATTGTCTTCAGCCTTTCTTTTTTCTTCAATCTCTTGAGTAAACTTTATAGTTCCTGATTCCATTTCATGTCTTAACATAATGACTTCTTTTGATAACTTTTCACATAACTTGGTTTGCTCAGTCAATTCTTCATTTGTATTGCTTTCTTCACTTTGTCTTGCCAACTGTTGGAGCAGCTCCTTTCTCTTTTTCATAGAGAGACTTAATTTGTCTTTTAATTCTCTCATGAATTCATCAGCCTGTTTGAGTCTTTCCTTTAATTCATTGACTTCAGAATTTGACTGTTCAAGATCCTCAAGGGCAGTCTTGAGTTGCTCCCTTAAACCATATGCATCCATTTGAACTCCCAAATCTTCCTCAAGCTGTTAGGCTCTATTAGGAGGAACTTAGCTCTGATGCCAATTGCTGATAACTGAGAAGGGGGGGGGTGAATCAGTTATCCTAATTATTTCCCTTTTTGAACTTTCTTATTAATTAATGCAGCATTGAATTAAACACAAAACATTACCATGAAATAAGAAACATATGACACAGTATTTTTGACGTGGAAACCCTGTTAAGGGAGAAAACCACGGGGTGATTAACCCAAAATTATTCTCTGTTAAAAGAATAGGAAATTACAAAATGGCACTTGCCAATTAGGGCTCACTGCCCAAGCACACTGCTCACAAGAGGCCCACTGCCTACAAGAAGACACACTGTCTACAAAGTGATAAGAATCACAGTCTTGAACTGATTGGAAGCATCTGCATATGCTAGAGTTCAGTTCCGGTTAGGCTCAGTACACTGATCTGCTGCACTTCATCTTTTCTCTGTTCTTTATTCTGCTATCCTTTCACATACCGGATCTGTCTTGGTACTTCTGCTCTGTTCTTCTCTTTTTCGCATATATCTTGACATAGTCACACCCCTCACAACTAAATCCATCCTCTATATATATATCCGCACAAGTAATTTCATCACCTTTCTAGTCGGCATCCGGAACAGTCTAGTTTCTTACAAACTCTGTTCTGTCGGCTGAATCCTTGCTCACCAAGCAATGCGGATCAAGCATATACTTGTAGATATCATTAATCATGTCGGCCAAACATGATTCATGCCTTCACAACCTTTATCATCAATAGTAACACATCCAGAAAGTAGTCTGATACTCTGTCAGTCAGTTCTTCCTCTGTTTTCACTGTCTCTCAGGAATCCGGTACTCAACTATTCATATCTTTTTCCTTGTCCATCACCGGAGGCTAAATCCTTGGAATATACCACTCTAGGTAGTCCTCTTGACTTCCCCAAATCCGCACTGCACCAAGACACTTCCTCTGAGAGATCCGGACCAATCTGTCGGACCTTGCCACATGCTCTGTTCTTGTTCACCGGACCACAACAATCTTTATTCTGACTTCCGGTAGAGACACATCATGACTTGCGGATATGTGGGATGACCTTTGTTGCCATCAATGACAACAACCATGAATCCATATAGTGTCTCTTACCAACAGGTATCCCTCTTGGTGATCACAAAGTTGGTTTTGTAATGGAACTAGAGCAAACTTCTTATATTGGTGAGAATGCCAAATCCTCCAGTCGCAAAAGTAAAAATAAAGAAAGATCTCTAGGTGAAAACCACATTGTGGCACCTCCTGATCACAAAATAGTAAAAACAAAGGATGTATCCAAAGGTAAAAACCTAATTGTGGCACTCGAGGATGGAGGATTTGAACTTTCCCTACCATCTAAGTATCAAGAGAAATCATCTCTCCTAGTGGAATATTCTACAGAGATAAATCTTGGCATAGAGAAAAATCCAAAGACAACATTCCTTGTAGCATCATTATCGGAACAAGAGCACAAGAATCTTACCAACTTCTTCTTATAGAAAACAATCAACTTTGCATGGGCCTATGCTGATATGCTAGGGTTGGACCCTTCACTAGTAGTTCACTATCTCACAGTTAATCCAAAAGCTAAACCAGTCAAGCAAAAGCTAAGAAAGATGCATCCACAGATCGCTCTCTTGGTAAAATTTGAAATACAAAAACTATTAGATGCAAAATTCATAAAGCCAATTGATTATCTAGAATGGGTCTCAAACATTATACCTATGGCTAAACCTAATGGGGGCATCTGCATGTGTTCCAACTTTAGAGATCTTTAAAAAGCATGTCCTAAAGATGACTTTCCATTGCCAAACATTGATCTTATAGTAGACTTGACTGCTGGTCATGAAATGCTTTCTCTAGTGGATGGATTTTCCAGCTACAATTAGATAATGATAGCAGAAGAACATTAAAATAAAATAACTTTCACTTGTCCTTGGGGTACCTATTGTTGGTGCGTCATGCCATTTGGTCTTAAAAATGCATGGGCAACCTATCAAAGAGCAATGACAGTGATATTCCATGATCTCTTTCATCACATCATGGAGGACTATGTGGATGATATACTAGCAAAGTCTTCTAGGGTAGATCACATACAGGTTCTAGGGCAAATCTTTGACAGACTCAAAAAATATCAAGTAAGACTCAATCCAAAGAAGTGTGTCTTTGGGGTAACCTAAGGAAAACTGTTGGGATTAATTATATCTTGCAGAGGCATTGAAGTAGATCCAACAAAAGTCAAGGCTATAGTGGAAATGCCTCCACCAAAGAATCTGAAAGCATTAAGGACCCTTCAAGGAAGGTTACAATCCATTAGGTGATTTATCTCACAGCTAGTGGATAAATGTTAACCATTTCAACACACGCTCCAAAAGGATGTCACATTTCAATGGTATGATAAATGTCAAGCAACATTTGATCAGTTCAAATAATATCTAACTACACCTCTTGTCTTGGTACCACCAGTCATTGATAGGCCTTTGATCTTGTACATCTCAACTACAACTGCAGCCCTAGGGGCTCATCTAGCACAACATGATGAGTCAGGAAAAGAGCATGCAATCTATTATATCAGTTGAACCTTGGTGGATTATGAAATCAATTACTCACCTATGGAAAGAGCTTGTTTAGCCTTAGTGTTCACTTACCAAATTTTATGGCATTACATGCTAAACCAACATACAAATCTCATAGAAAAAATTGATCCATTAAAGTATCTCCTAGAAAAAGTAGCTCTCACAGGCAGACTAGCTAAATGGCTCGTGATCCTTAGTGAGTTTGACATTGAGTATGTGGATCATAAAGCAATCAAGGGACAAGCCCTAGTAGATCAACTATTAGAAGCACCTATGACAGATGTACATCCTATGGTATCTAAATTTCTATATGAGAATTTCTTCACTCTTTCTACCTTAGTAATGTGGATGTTTTATTTTGATGGTTCGTACACACAACATGGATTAGGGGCTGACATCCTTTTTATCACACCACAAAATGACTATATCCCAAAGTCATATTAGCTTGCATTTCCTTGCACTAACAACATAGCCAAGTATGAAGCACTGCTCATAGGTCTCAATATAGCAGTCCAATGGAACATCAAAGAACTATAGGTATATGGAGACTCACAACTAGTCATTTGACAAGTCATACATGAGTACCAAATAAAAGATGAAAAGTTGGTCCCCTACAAGAAACTAGTGGATGCCTACAAACTAGACTTTTCTTGCATCACTTTTGAGTAGATTCCAAGAGATCATAACAAAGCTATAGATTCTATGGCTTCTATGGGGTCACTTATAGACATGCCTACAAACTCGCATAAATGTGAGTTCTTGATTGAACAATTGTTGATACCAGCTGTCGATGTTCCAACTACTAAAATCATCTGCAAACTTATTGGTCCCAATTCCCCATGGTACAAAGATATCTATGAATACCTTAAATATAGTACCTTTCCCTTTGAGATATCTACCACCCAACACAAAACCTTTATCCGTCGATCCTCCCGTTACACTATTCTAGGTGATACACTTTATTGTTGGAGTCTTGATGGTATCCTCTTACAATGTCTTAATGCAGAAGAAGCCAATGCTACCTTATGAGACATACACGAAGGTGTCTATAGCACACATTCTACCAGTCCTAATCTCTCTAAGAAGATACTCAAAAAAAGTTATTACAAGACTATAATAGAACAAGATGCTTTACAGTTTGCTAAGAAGTGTCTACAATGCCAATAGCATGGAGATTTGATTCATGCACTAGCTCATGAACTACAATCTTTGACAACTCCATGGCCTTTTTCTCAACGGGGTCTTGACCTCATAGGACAAATCCACCCATCCTCATTCAATGGACATAAATTTATCATTACCACCACTAAGTACTTCACAAAGTGGGTCAAAGCCATTCCGAGGACTTATACCACTGGCAAACAAATAGCCAAGTTTATCCTTAACTACCTCATTTGCCGGTATGGTATCCCCCAAGCCATTGTCACTGATAATGGGAGACCATTCAAAAATTAAGATGTCCATGCATTTTGCACCCAATACAATATCCAACATTGCTTTTCAACTCCCTACTATTTGCAAAGTAATAGCCAAGTCAAGGCTTCCAACAGAACCATTCTAAAAATCCTCAAGAAAATAGTTAATGAAGCTAGTCAGGATTGGCACTTGCAACTCAATCCCACCCTATGGGCCTACCACACTAGTATCAAAACACCAACTGGTGCCACACCCTATGCCTTGGACTATGACTCTGAATTCATTCTACTTATAGAGGTGGAGATCCCATCCCTTAGAGTATCCATGCAACACCTGATTGATGGAGAAGAGTATCGCACTTCCAGATTAGCTGAGCTAGAACTACTAGATGAGAGGCACCTTGTTCCGCTTAATCATCTCCATGTCTATCAAAACTGCCTTAGGCGTAACTATAACAAAAAGATCAAAGAAAGACAGTTTCAAGTTGGTGATCTTGTCTTAAAATAAAATTAGAGAAACCAAGCATATCGAGAAAAGAAGGGCAAGTTTGGACCTAATTGGTTAGGACCTGTTGATCATGATTGTTAGTCATAAGCAAACATAGAATAAAAGTTACACAACAACCTTTACTCATCTTGAAAGATATGATGAACTCAAAGAATTGATGATCCCAAGTCTCCGTTAATTAGTTCATAATTTACTGACGTTACTCAGTGGTTGATGTGTGTTGCTGTTAATCATTCAGGGGTCTTACGTTCTTCAGTAATTTCTACAAAGTTCATTAGTATTTCTCTAGATATCCTATCCTTTATATCTGCTCTGCATAAATCTCCAACAATTCTACCTCTGCACTATGAATTCATTCAAATAATGTGCCTACAGGTTGATATTTGCATGATTTTTACCATTATTTGCAATTCTTTGGATGATATTCTCAACACTACATGCATTTAGCTCAAATATGCTAATGATATTCAGTTATCTACCAGATGTCAGCATATTTCTCTATTCTACCTATTATTTATCATGATTTGTAGTTATGGAAGTGATTCACTGAAATTAAAATGAAAAAAAAGGGGTTTAGAGAATGAGATTCCCAAAATTACTTGACTGAGATCACTGATCCACATACATGCTCTGATACAACAATGAAGAGAAGAAAACTAGAATCATACTTCACCAGGACATTCCACAAATCTGCATGATCTAGTGCAAATCCTCAAAGGGAAAGTTGACAACAACATGCAATAAAATGAAAGCGCTTCTATTTGAACACAGGATTCACCATTACATATCTAGAAATTAACTTGAAGATTACGTAGAGTTTACAATCAGGATGTAATTTGAAGCTTCATCTCCATTTAGTATGCTTCAAAACAAGTACATTTACAATGATCTGAAGAAAGAACGTTGACATTTCAACAATTCATTCCTCATTAGTCTTGGTAATCCGATCTCTTCTTAAGTCTACAGTAATTGGCCTTATTTTTCCAGATATTCTCTCTATGGGACTCTCTCCTTTGTTTGGACAAGTTCTGGCCCTTTTATAGAACAAAGGCTAGAAAATAGTTACAATGATCCAAGGATTAGGATCCTTCTCAGAATAATCAATGGTCCAGATGAACAACATGTGCCTGCCAGTACAGCTGGCATAGAATATTCTAGTATCTTCGACTCAATCCACCTTCCAGCTGGCACACAACATATTTGATGATATCCTCCCTAGCTCTGGTTCATGTTGCCTGCCAGTTGGCAATTTTCAGCCACTTCATACAGCTCCAACATCCTCCAACAAATAGACAAGAATTAAGCATCATCATTTAATAACTAGCAGGAAAATAAACATTTATATTTTATCAGGCTGTGAATGTGCAAACCTATATATATCGGTTTATGAATATTGAGCATCTGTGAAAATTTGCGTAATCAAATGTCCATAGGTGGTCAAGAGGGTTTGGGTGACTATCGTTGATAGGAAAACATGCTATCAGGCCCTAAAATAGTTTCAATATCTGATCAGGTCTAGGGTCATTTGAGTGATTTTTTATAAAAATATCAAAAATATGATTTTTGGTATTTTCTACATCTTGGTAAATTGCATTTTCGGAGGCCTTCAGAGCGAAATTAGGGCTCAAGACTTCATCGGTAACTTGGCATTAATCCTAAGTAACCAAGCAACTCAAACTAGATAACTAGTTTATCTTTCTAATGAGTCCAAAAAGTTTAAATTCTGATAAAATAGCTAGGAGTTATGACCCTGCCAAAGGGAGGTCAAAAATTTCCTAATTTTTTGAGTTTCTTTGAATTTTTGCAAATAGTTTCACCTTCCAATAGCCTTTTTTGTATTCCAAGGGTCATGTGACCCTTCATATGATATGCAAGCCTTACATTTTTAGTTATTGCATGCATAAGATCATGCATATGCAATACATGCGCTTTTGTTCACTAAATTCCATTGAATAAAACTATCAGATCCAGGTATGCACATTAGTTAATATGAGGGATATTAACTAATATGACTCTCTTCATAGATCAGGATATGATGATGATGTTATCATCATGGACAGGCTTCGTTAAAATGTGAAAGGCTGACGTCATGGTCATACTGAAGGAAATCGGGATGTTAAGAAATATGATCCTGATATTGAGGAATATCACCCTCCGAATAAGATGGTGTCACAGTCATGTCGAGCTTTTTATGTATCAGGTTAGAATGACGTCACCATCATGTCAGGAAAGATCAGTCATATTTACGAACATGACCCTCATTGAATGCGTGAATACTTTGACAGGTAGATGACCCTCAGGTATAAATTTGACATGAGCATACAAATATGCAAATAGTGGATTTTCTAAGTAGGGTGATATTGGAAATATGACCCCCCTATGTAGCATGACCTTCCGCCTTTGAGTGGCAACACTAATGCGAAGGAAATCAGGTGATGTGGTCAAAGGTTGACCATGTGCATATTAGGTCATGAATGTAAGATTAGGGGATGTTAAAAAATATGACCCTCGCAACTAAAATGACTCCCTTTCAAAAGATCAGGGTGACGTCACCATCATGTTATTTAAAAGGGTGATCATTGGAAAAATACCTCCGTGAGGTAAAAAAGATGATGATGTCACTGTCAGGGTGATTTTCTCTGTTCATCGGGGTTGGATGATGTCATCAACATATTGGCACTGGGGTGATATTCTGTGGTAGGGTGATATTTGAAAGATCAGGTGATGTTTGAAAGATTGGGTGATATTCAAAATATGACCCCCGCAAAATATATGAAGCTGTCTGACAGGTAAATACCACTATCACGTAAGATTGACGTCCGGAGTTTCGGACCAAATGATTATCGGGTGATAAACTGGCATCGGGGTGATCTTAGTAAGATCAGGTGATCTTATAATATCAAGGTGATATTACACAAGGTGACTGATGTTTGGAATATGACCCCCCCTCTTGAATATCAAGTTTGACTAGAACTTTGACTGGCCATAACTTTCTCATTTGGCTGAATTTTAGGGTGATGTAAAAGGCAAACTTGCCTAGAATTTTGTACTCTTTGACATGGCAAGCTTCTTGAGGAAAGATTCAGACTTCAAGATCACAAATACACCTGACATTAAGCACATACATACTGACTGATGTTGTTTTACCATTACCACCCAGAACACAAAAGCAAGGGAGCAAGCCAGCAAAGTTGGGTCCTTGTTTTGTCAATTCAAAATGGGGCATGTTGTGTAACCACACAACAACTTGCTGCCAAAGAAAACAAACTAAATTCCAATGATTCAAGTGATGTGAACACAATCTAACATATTATTCTAACTCTTTCTAAGCATGAGCACTTATAATCTTTCTGAATGATAAGGTTTTCATCATGGCAACAATGCTAACAAAGGATTCGGTGTGTGCAAATGATTAATTATCCTCATCTTGAAAGCAAGTTGAAAGCATGAGTAACTGATGTTAAGCTACATAGTTTGGGAGCATCCCTCATAGCCAACCTAGATAGAGCCTTGCTGTCAATAGGTGTCCATAGCCCCAGCAAGGTTATCTATACAATCCCCCTAAGTAGAGCCCCATTGCCAGTAGACGTCTATAGCCCCGGTAGAGTTACTTAGATGCCCTAATTTTATTATTATTATTATTTTAAAATTTTCAAAATTTTTGTATATATTCATATGATGTCATCATGTAAGCTTAGTGTGCAAGGTGTGGTCACTTGCCGATTTAGGTTGGAGATTGCACTGGTAGCAAGAGAGTCCCTTTAGATTTTTCACTTAATACCTATACTTGTGTGTTCAACAAACCCAAGGCTATTAGGTGAGTCATTGTGAAAGAGTCACTTTGGTCAAGAAAAGGCACCTTGATGAAAAGATATCACAGACCTAATCACCAGTATTTCTCAAAATGAGTCATAACCTATATATGAATTTGTTCTCATCACTTGAATCTTAACAATTTAGTTATTTTCTCAGGGTGATGAGCTACATCATCTTGACTAACCAAAATAGAACTCAACAACGCAAAACAAAAGCGAACACACAAAAGAAAACTATACAAACAACTAACTACAAAAGGGAACAACAGAAAACAAAACAACTACTCTACCAAACTATATACAAACCCTACAAGGCAAATAAAACCCATGATAAGACCCAAAGACACCTGTATTTGCATACTTCCTTATATTGTGCAGGAGCATCAGGGTACTTGTTATGGTTCTAACCCTCGCGAATTCATCTTTGTATTCTGAAAAATATTCTTGTATTCTAGATTCACTATGTTTAACAGAATAACTCTTAATGATCAGCAACTGAGGAAGCTCATCATGTTCATGACACATCCATATGCATGTCTTATCTCCTAAATTTCCATAATCAAAATAGTAATCAACATCATTTACTATGGAAAGGAGAAATACAACCTAATGTATTTTTGGTTTTGTTGGACATGTTGGTTCACTGCCAGCTAATCTCCCATTTAACTTTGCATTTTCATTGCTTGGCTCAACCTCAAGTCTCCCTTCGAATTGAAAGATGTATGATTCTTGGTGGATTATTAATCCATCATCTTTATCTAGCTTTGTTCCTTCATTTTGCATGCATATTTGATTCTTGACTTCAGGCAGCACCTCAATGTTTTCTTTAATTTTCTGCACATCAACATCTAAATGAGTATCTTCATAACCTGATATACAGAATTTATCATTTCTAAATCATTTAACTATAAAGGTGAAACAACTCTCAATTGATAGGAATACTCCCCTATTTCATTTTCAAAATGACATTGGATTGGCATATGATTATGCACAACAATTCCAAAGCTTTCTGCATCTTCAACTTTTATGAATTGTTCATCAAATAACTCACATTTTCCATCTAGTAAGGTATTTGGTTCCATTGACCTGCAACATTCTTGCATTTGATCATTCAATTTGGACAAGTTAGATAGTACATCAGCATTTATTTTCTTTTCTACAACTCCCTGGGTTACTATCATAGGAACTTCATCCACAACAGTGCATTTAAATTGTTCCACCTGTCCCCATTCCTTTTTACCATAGAATAACTCAAGGAAAGGTGTTTCACTATCCTCATCAAAAGTATTAGGATCAGAATCAAAGACTTTATCCTAACAAGTGGTTTCTTCTCCACAATTGTCAAAAGATTCATACCTGCACTCTGCCTCACCCTTACCATAAAGTAGAGAACTCCTATAAATCTCACCATAGAATGACTCAAGGAAGGATGTTTCCTCTTCTTTACCTTCTATAACTGATTCAGCTATTGTATTTTCTAAACACCTCATCATTAAGGGTGTTTCTTCTCTTTGTTGTTCTAGAATTTGAGTCTTCTCCAACATGACCAAGCAAGCGTCACAATCCCTTTCTGAATGCTCTTCATCACGTAATCTGCACCAACTTTCAATCAAGACATCATCAGTGGATAAACCTAATATTTGACTGCACTGTATATTTCTAGACAAGTATAGTTCAAAATCCTTAGAGTGATCCACTTCAGTGTTTGGACAACTAATAACTTCTGGTGTTGCATCTGCTTGTTGCTCCAGAATTTCTTCATTTTCCTGCTAGACTTTAGCCCTGAACACATCTATAAAAAATATTATTCCTTTCAAATATAGATCCAACCTTATAAGAAAAGTTAGACAATTAATTTCACTGTGTTCTATAGTCTAGTGTATCCTACAACAACTGGATAAACCAAAGTTAGATAAACTTTGAGGATAAAGCTACCTATTCAAAGTTTCCTAAAATAAAGGAATGTTAACCTGACAATTATTTTCATATGCATCCATCAAAATGAGACTCTATTTTAAATTTTTTTAGGATTTTGAAATTTTAATGAGATCTATCATATCTTAGAATAAAACATGAAAGTCCAGAAAGTGTTGGCCAAATCTTTGAAGCTTTGAGCTAGATCTTTGCAAAGATATAGTCAAAACCTCTCAGATAAGAGATATTTGCAGACATTAACCTCAAATGATGAAATATTTATGAAATATTTGTAGAAAATCCACAGATTCTTTATTCAGGCCCTCCTTCTAGCGCTAATTTATGGCGATCATGATTGTTAGTCATAAGCAAACATAGAATAAAAGTTACACAACAACCTTCAAACACAAATGAAAACACAAACACATCAAACCAAACAAATCAACCATATCAACTACCTTATACAGATTGTCACATGCTCAAAACCAGACCAAGCATCTTATATGAGGTTTTTCATTTCTGAAACCAGACACATTTACCCTTGTGTTGATCTAGGGACATATCATTCCCCACAATGACAACACTATCCTACATCATCAAACACAAACTAGAACTACATATCATCTCATCTCAATCCTAAGGTACTATGATCCCATGGATATGGCTATGTAGGTAGTCTGGAATATGAAGGAAGTTTCTAGTACTCAGGTACATAAGATATCATCATTTCATCTACCCAAGCTCAAACACCTTGACCCACTCATCACTCTACCCAGAACTACATATTATCATTTTCATCTTTCATCATAATGTACCTTGATCTCGTGGATATAGGGTATGTAGGCAGTTTGGCATACGAAGGAAGCATCTAGTACTTAGGCATGTACGATTCATCATTCTTCACTCATTTCCATCCATTGACATGTCATCTTTCTAGTCTTCTATTTATCAAAATCTATTCACCTCAACTTGACTAACTCAAGCAGTAAAACAACAAACAAATGCATCCTTTCAAAGCAAAAGTCCTTAAACAAACCTGAAGCAAAGAAACTTACTTACAAAGCCATATGTTGTCTTACATATCGATTGCCAACATTAGCTAAATCAATCTCAACCAAGAACTTGTCTTATAAAGGATGTTCATTGATCAAAACTAGACTAGGTGTCTTATACGACATGTTGCATTTCTTGAAACCAAACATTATCCTTTCAATAGATAACACCCTTTAATGGACATATTATTCCTACAATAAGGGTGTTATCTATCTCAACCAATCCAATCTTTTCTAAGAAACCTCTTTGGCAAGAGAATATGTTGACTGTATGTTTACTTTGTAAGTTAGTCAATTTGCTTTTTGGTTTATCTTTTTTTCTCCTTTCCCATTACTTATTCAAGACTACCTTGATTTATCTATATCTTGGTATGTTATGATGTAGTAGGGATTGGGAGTATATTCATTGCTTTTGTGTGCCATGTATGAGGAATGATCTTTAGTATCTTTCTTAGTAGCATATTTATCTTGTGTGAGTGTTACAACCTAGCATCTTACATATTAATATTCTTCTTGCATTTATGTATTGAAGTTTATTTTATGTTCAAGACTATGGCTCTTTCACATGTCCAACAAGGTTATATTATATCTAAGGGATCTAAGTTCAAACCGCTTGCTTGCAGAGCCAATGTCCATGCACTCGGATATCACAACACCTTGGTCTTTTATACCTTGGTGGAAAACTATCCATGTGCTATGTCAAAAATACGGATTGCTCTTTGTAAACATTGTGAAACTGTTGCAACAATTTCATGCATTTAAACCATCCATTTATCCATGTCATTATATAGTTTTTCAAGCAAAGATCAATCAACAATCTTTCTATCATTTCTCTTCTATCTTCACATTCTTCTATCTTCACCTTCTTCTATCTAGCCTCGTCTGTATCCAACACAAATTTCTAGTTGAGTGTCAACCTAGTCCTTCTATCGCTTCTTTGTATTTCCTCTTGAGGGGGCATCCTACGCTAGCTACTTAGGGGTAGCTAGCTACACTGGGGCATCAAAATTGTATCATGTCTTCAACAATCGATTTCTTTAAAACAACGCTATAAACTGCATTGCATCAAAGAGGGGCAAAATGTAGACACCTAAAAATGACCATGTCGTCGCATCACTTGCATTTCAACGTTAATTAAATAATTGAATTATTTAATTAATTTCATCAAAATCGTCAAAATTCTTCCAAATCTCCTAAATTCAACATTAATTGAATAAATTCTATTTATTTAATTGATTTCATCAAAATCAACTTTATTCTTCCAAAATTAAATAATTTTGATTATTTAATTAAATCTTATCTTCTTTCAAAAATCAAATCCACATCAAATTGAATAAATTATTTATTTAATTAATTTATCATCCAAATCCTCTTATCTATAATTAAATAATTTTAATTATTTAATTAAATCAATTATTCTTTCAAATTTAAATAAATCATTCAAATTTATTTAAATTGAATGTCTCTTCTAAAAATAAAATATAATAAAATATTTTATTTATCCTTCATCATGCAAAATAAATTAAATCAATTTATTTGTTTAATTTATTTAAATCTTCAAATCTATTCTATGTCTTCCATCATACACAAACAATTAAATAAGTTAAACAAATAAATTGATCCATGCAACACCTGATTGATGGCACCTGCTTGCCAAGTTTTCACCATGGTAATGGATAGGAGGGACTCAAGTGTCTAGTGCTATGAAAGGTGATAGTGTCCCATTAGAGAATGATGTCATCGCATGGACCATGTCATTATGCTCATCAATGTTGGTAGAGGATTTCATGAAAGGGAGATGGATTAGGTGAATAGTGGATTATAAAAAGACACATAGTGGATAATGATGTGGATTATATAAGACTTATGGAAAAAGGATGGATAAAAGGTTATGCAAAAGCATGGACCATAGGAAGGTGATTGAGTAGATATGTAGGATAGTGGATGAAGGATGGGGAGACAGAGGTATGTGGAAATGTTGTGGAATGGAATGGAACTATGACCAATAGTTACACACACTGTGTTAAACATTTAAGCTTTTGATGGGAAGGTGATGTAGGAAGCAATGGCAATGTTTGCTTAGGAGATGGGTGATGTAGTGACTTAGGTACCCACATGTACTTAGTATTTTTATGATTTTTGCTTGACTTGTGTGATAATGGAATTTGAGACTTTTTAATGGAAGTAGATTTTTGGATGGAAGTGGATGGTTGAGATTCTTGAGATGTGGATGCCTTATTTTCTTTTCTTTATCTTTGTTTAGGGACCCAAACCATTTTGGTTTTGGATTTTTCTTTGAGATGTAAGGGCTTAGATAGCTTTTTAGATGGATTTTGTTGTGATTCTTTGCATTGATATCCTAAGGCATGAGGATCCTTAGGATTTTTGATAGGATTTTTGGCTTTATAGGTAGCAGCATCCAAATGTTTATTTTGGAATCCCATGGGTTTGATGGAATGAGTGGAAACTTCACGTTTAGACAATATGTGCATTTGTTGGTCATGATTAGGATTTTTAGGGTACCTATGGATATATGGATAAGGGGATTGGATGATAGGGTTATTAGGTGTTGGTAGAAATGGTGGTAAAGTGGATGGAGGGATAGTTGGAGTTGGAAGCAATGGAGGTAAAGTTGATACTAGAAGGTGTATGGTCACATGCTTTTGACATTTGTAGGTTGGGGGAGGTGGAATAGCAACATATGTTTTGGGTATATGATAGGATTCACAATGGAAAGAGGTAGACTTAGGAGACATGAAGGAATTACCAACATATTTAGATTGCTGTCCTTGGGGTATGTATCCAAGGCCATATCAGCGTGGAGGGATCTTGACATGGATTGGCTCCAAAATACCTTGTTCATAAAGGCCTAGGCCTTTACCTTGGTAGTTCATGTTTTGGAGGATGTGATGTACAATGAGACTTGATGTGGTTTGGACACTAGACTTGAGTTTATTATTAGGTGGAGAAGGTGAGGTGGAGGAAAATGATTGGTGTTGTCCTAGGGAAGAATATTCATGAATGAAGGTGGATAGACCAATAGGATATGATGGTGGACTTGTAATGGGGTTGATGGTGGATGTGGATGAATCATTAGAATCTTGATTATGTTCACTATGCTCGGTAAGATCCAAGGTATTTGTTTGATCATCTATGCTTGCTCGGGAGGCATGTGTCTCATCATGAAAAGTGGTTTTTTTGCATTGAAGGAAGGCCGTGAAATGAGGTGAGTGCTCAAGTAGGTCAACAAGACTTTTATGAGATGGAGCATGTAGGTCTTGGGTGTCTTGGTCATGAATGGTAATGGGGGTATGACTAGGATCAAGTGGCTCATGGATAGGTTTATTATGGATACCATATTAATCATGGAAAAGGTACATGTTATGGATGGGTGAAATGTAAGGGATTTGATCTTGACTTAGACAAGGGGTTGATGCTTCCACATGCTTAGGATTAAGTTCTTGACATACCTCTTGGGTTGCTTGAATGGAAGTGGATAACTCTTGGATAGGCTTGACATGCTCTTGATATTTATCAACATGAAGGCATGATGGCTCTTGACTTGGACTCATGATAGGAGGTTCTTAAATTGGTTTGATGGCTTGTGGATCACATGATGTGCTTAAAGGGCTAGACATGTTATTGGAGGACTCATGAATGGATGTTTGACATGGGGATAAGTTGTTCCTAGCTAGTAGCCAATGGATCACATCCTTTGCAAGTGTATGTGTGAATGGACAATATAGTGGATGGATAATAAGGGTAGATGGTGTTGTAGGCTTGAAATCATGATTAGGTTGAGGGCTAATGGGATTAGATGGATTAGGACTTGGGCTAGATGTAAGAATAATGGAATTAGATAGATTGGTTTTATCCAACACAATCTTACCACCATATTCTAGGTTCTTGACCAATATTTTAAATTGTATACAAGTGGATATGGCATGGCCCTTACACCTATGGTATGTACAATAATGGTTTTCATTATACCAATGGGGTTTAAAGTAGATTATTTCAAAGGGTGTTATCAGTGGTAGCTCAATCAAATTTGCTTGACCAATTTTTCCAAAAGTATCTCCATGGAATATTTTAATGAAGGATAACTTGGGATTGCTTGATTTATGTACAGGAGACCACTTGGACTTGGATATGCTTCTTGTTGCAAAGGTGGACTTAGGTCTATCAAGGGGGCTTCTTGTGAGGACACTTGGTTGCCTTGTGGATGAATTTGATGATGTGTTGGAATGTTGGAATGAGAAATTAGATAATGTTGGGGTGCATGTTGATAGGTTGATATGGCATTAACATGATGTGTAGATAGATTATGTTGGTGTGAAGTTGAGGTGGATGACACATAGGATTGAGGTGGAATTTGTTGAGGTTGAGATGGTGTTTGGATTTGTTGTTGTGATATGACTTGTTGATGTTGGTAAATGTGTTGATGTGATGATGATGGAAGGTTTGCATAGGATAATGGTTGGTTTGATGAGGATTGATATGGATTAGGGTTGACATTAGAAGAAGTATCATAGGTTGGTGAAGGATTGATGTGACATGTGGATGGATGAGGTTGATATGGAATGGATGGGGATGACATGTAAGGTTGAGGTGGCATTGGTTGATGTTGAATGGATAGAGAATGGTGTTCTTTTTGGTTTTGACAAGTGGCCATGAGGTGTTGGGCTTGTGCTATGAGTTGTCGCATTTGAGGTGATTGGCTTGCTTGAGATTGAAGTTCTTGGATGATGCCTTGTAGTTCTTGAATGATTCATTGGTTTAGGGGTTGTGGTGCTTGGTAAAGTTTTTGGAGGAGGTTTTGGAATTTGGGTACTATGTCTTCTAATGTTGGCATGTTGTCACACAAGTGTTTAAGTCTTAAGTCCTTTTTGACAAGTGCTTGGTTATGATTCGATGATGATGTGGATTGTTTGGATGATGATTTGATGATTAGGATGAAGGTGACTAGGATGAAATTGATTTGGATGTGTTTAGGATGAAATTGATTTGGGTATGATGTGTAGTATGACTTGTTTATGTGTTTGGTGTTTAGAGCTTGATTTGGCAATGTTCAAACAAATGATTATGCATATACACTCATGAATCACTCATGCAATACATAAGCAATTTTTAACTTTGAAAATAAAATGCGATGATTAAGAAAGCACACATGGAAGACACATCAACAAGCCCTATGACTAGTCAAGTGGGTATGGCCAATTAGGTCTTAGGCTAGATTGTACAAGGTTGACTAAGGTGCAATGAATACAAAATCCTACCACACATCTGGGAGAAAGGGGTAACCCACCCTTCACCTTCACTTCCCAAAGGTATAAAGTTATTTGGGGCTTAGCCAAGAGTGACAAGATTCCAACTCTCAAAGGAGGGCGTCTTTCGATTCAGCCTTGGTTGAAGTCATCCCTTGGAGTGGTGTGTCTCCAAGTAGGCATCCTAAGAAAGGGTATGACAAAAGCAAACCAAGTGAACTTTCAGTTTATTCACACTCACATTTGTTAATTGACCCTTAAAAAATGAAATATGTGAAAGACAATTCAATCACTTGTTTGTTTTAGATCCCAAAGCCAAGATGTGATAGAAGACACTTGTTCATTTTTACCCAATTTTTTGATGTGATTGCAAGCAAGTTGTTCATTTTAAGCCCAAATCCAAATATATTTGTAAACAATGATTAAGAGATGAAATATTAGAATGATTGCACCTAATAAAATTACTTTCCAATTTGTTGTGATTGATCCAAATGCTGCTCCAGCTCCTTTGATGCCGCTATAAGCCACCAAATCGAAAAAGAAACAACTTGCAAAGAAGATGATTATGTGAAAAAGATTAAGTCTGATAAATTATAATGAAAATGATTTGATATAGAAAAATGGAATGCATGAACTGATTCTTCAATAAATTCTATGCACTTTTTTTTAAAAATTCATTGAAATCCGATAAAATGCTCAAGATATGCTCAATTGAAGTTTAAAAACAAGTTTGACTTTGACTGATAAAAAATCTAGTAAAATGATATATTCACCTAATAATTTATTCTCCACTATGTATTTCGTCAAATTATCTTTCAAATGAGTGTTTGTTTGCATGATTTTGATACCGTATGCAAATGTTATGACAAAAAGAAAAAACAATACCCCCTGTTGTGCCAATTGCAACCTGCTACTACCAAATGTGACTTACAGTGCTTCAATTGCATATGAAATATAGCCAAATGCAAGGATCTATGCTTCAATTGCATATGGATAAAGCCAAATGCGAGGATCTATGCTTCAATTGTGTATATGTCTGACCAAATGCGAGGATCTATGCTTCAATTATGGCTAAGGATGACCAAATGTGCATACAGGGGTTTTAGCAAGAGATTTTTTTAGGGAAGACCAATTGCAAGCTAGAATAAGCCAATTGCGATGATGAATAGCTCAATTGTGATCAGGGTTAAGCCAATTGCGATAAACTATTGTTCAATTATGGCTGGGATTTTATCAGATGCGATGGGCTACTGTTCAATTGCACTTAGATCGAGACAATTGTGCATAGCCTGTAAAACCAAAAACCCTAGAAAATGAATTGTGGCTAAAAAGACCAATTGTGATTTTCTACAAATCAATTGCACTCAATCGTAGCTAATTGCGACGATCCACAGTGCAATTGCAAATTTCTGCATATTAAAGCTTTTAGTAGCTTGTTACATTACTCGTAAGGCATTGGTCCCTCAAAGTTACTAAGAACCAATCTAGATAGTGACTACCAGTTTCACCTCCAAATGTTGTAGTAATCATCAGTGCAAGGGGAATCGATTCAAGCCCCCAAGATACTCACCATTGCCTCCCTTGAAAAGAGATAGTATTCCCTTGGCCATAAAGCTCTTGTGACCTACTTGAGCTTTCTGAGGGGAGGGTGAGATATCCCTACCTATCATCTCTTGTAAAGATACAAATGTACAACAGCTATATGGAATGACATTTGGTCAACAGAGAATTAAGTTGTGAGTTGATCTACCACAATGAAACCATGTCTCTAGGGATAAAAAGTTCTTGAATTATTTGCAATTATCTTATACCCATGGAAACATTGGGCTTTTTCATGAGCCTAGAACATACACTATCTATTGTGTCAATCCTTTTTGCCACTTTGTTTGATGTGTTTTCTCTTGCCAAAGAAAATCCAATCCAAATCCAAATCCAAAACTATCAAAATTTGCCTTTTAAACATCATCGACACTATCTCAGTGCCTTTAGTATAGTAGTCTAGCACTTTTATAATGTAGTCCAATGCTTCTGGTATAGCAACCAAGCACCTTTGGTATTACATCTCAGTGCCTTTAGCACTATAGTACCATGCTTTTACTAGAATAGTACCGTGCCTTTTGCAACACAGTACAACACCTATGTCTAGAAATTTGTTTTTCAAACTATCTCGGCAAAAAACACAATAAAATCCTAGCAAAAACTCAAAAATATTGTCCTAGTGCACGCCATGGTAACCACTAGACTCCAGCCAACTATGAAGGATAAACAAGTTGCCCCAAGGAAGCACAAATCACCTCCTCATACACCTCAACCAAGCAAATCCAACATGACTCCAAAGGGTACTCCAAAAACACCAATGGAAAGACCAACCAACTCTCAAAATAGGCCGCAACATGACCAACCAACCAATCCTTAAGAAGGTAATGTTCCTTTGGTAGATGTAACTCAATTCACTACCAGCATGCCTCATGATTTTGCTACACCCGGTTATACCACGGTTCAAGTCCCATCTCAAGAAGAGTAACACTTTGAAGAAGGTCAATCCTCTCAAGAAGATAGACATGACCTTGATGAAATCATGCAAGATCCTAGAGCCATAGCTACCTTTGATAAAATGCTTAGTGAAAACCAAGATCATTTCTTCTGCTTACTACCCGAACAAGGAGCCAAATTACCCTTAGATTTTGACCTATCCAATCTTAAAGAGCCAAACAAAACCCATGACATTATAAATGTGGTCCAAACTATGTCAACTGTTACCACTCCCATACCTGAACAAAGATCACAAGGGAGAATGACTAAACCTTTCAACGTTCAATATGAGAATCTGCTTTATCAAAATCCAACAGTAGAGAGACCCATATCACCACTTATGACTCTTATGGAGGTCTACAAACACCAACAAGAGACTCTCCAACGTCAAGCAGAACTAGCCAAACAAGCCACTCTAGCTCAATCAAATGCACAACAACCTCCTAAAATGTCCACACCAATTGCAAGTGGAACATTAGCTACCCCATCACAAGAAGGTTTACCACCAAATTACAATCTGGGAAACACTTATGTAGCCATGAAACAAGGGTCTCAACAAATTTCAACTCCCTACTATCCACAAAGTAACAGCCAAGCCGAGGCTTCCAACAAAACCATTCTAAAAATCCTCAAGAAAATAGTTAATGAAGCTGGTCAGGATTGACACTTGCAACTCAATCTCTCCCTATGGGCCTACCACACTAGTATCAAAACACCAACTGGTGCCACACCCTATGCCTTGGTCTATGGCTCTAAAGCCATTCTACCTATAGAGGTGGAGATCCCATCCCTTAGATTATCCATGCAACACTTGATTGATGGAGAGGAGTTTCACACTTCCAAATTAGCTGAGCTAGAACTACTAGATGAGAGGCGCCTTGTTGCGCTTAATCATCTCCATGTCTATCAAAACTGCCTTAGGCATAACTATAACAAAAAGATCAAAGAAAGATGGTTTCAAGTTGGTGATCTTGTCTTGAAATAAAATTAGAGAAACCAAGCATATTGAGAAAAGAAGGGCAAGTTCGAGCCTAATTGGTTAGGACCCTTTGTTATCATAGCAACATATAGATCAAGAGCTTATACTTTAGAAACACTTGAAGGCATTCCTCTATTTGAGCCACTCAATAGTGTTCATCTCAAGATGTTTAATGCCTCATCCTCAAAGTATCCATGTCAAAAAAAAAAAAATCCATCCTCTGGTGAAAACCTGGTAAACAAGAGCCTTGGATAAGTACCATAGTGAAAACCTAGCAAACAGGTGCTATGTATAGAGTTAGTATCCATCATCTATCAAGTTTTTGTTCAGTCCATGGCTCTTTCATAACAAACTTCATCCATCCATCCATAATAAAACCATTGACCTTGTTTGCATTTCCATCTCCCTATCTAAAATATCTTAGAAATTTGTCAATGTTCATCATCGTCATCTAATGAAAGAGCATCCAGTGGTGTAAGGGCAATCTTGCATCACCCAAAAAGAAGCTAATTCAAAATCATTGTAGTTTTTTTCATTTCTTTCCATAATTAGTGTTTCTAGTTCCATAATATCCAGAATAATAATGTAGGACTTTCAGTTTTTCCAAAACTGCTAAAAATAGCAACCTGCCTATTTTGGAAAGTGTACCTGCTATTTTTAGAAAGTTTACATTTGGGAACGTAATGAACAAACACTTCCAGAAAGTTACATAATGGAAATATAAGACCTTTAGCGAAGGAATCAGGCAAAGATCATTTGTGAGCTAAAAGATATTTAAGTTTTTGTTTTCTGAAAAGCCCTTAAAAATTTTTGGAACGAGATATGAGGCACTAAAACTTCTCATAACATCTTGAAAAGTTGATGGAAATCTATTTACAAATTTCTGGCATGATAGTTCACATTGCGAGCTTTTCGGTGCTTAAAACGGTTCATCAATCGGACACCTGGATCAAAAGTTATGCTTCCTGGAAGTTGACCTACTTTTGGAGGGAGTTGCAAATTTTGAAATTTAGTTGGAGGCTGCCAAAAAGTGCTATTTATGACTATTTTGGGAACCCTGGGTGGTAGTAGAGTTAAGGGGGCAAGTGTAGAGTCAACAATAGGGGGAAAAACAGAAACCCTAGCTGATATGGGGTTACAAAAGGCTGAAGATTCTAGAGTCTTGAGGTTGAGAAAGTTGTAATGTGTTGCAGCCAGTAGAGTATTCATCCTCTGATTGTAATTGAGCTTCTGTAATGTAATGAGTTGCCCAGTTCAATAAAAGAAAGTTCTATTTGTTGTGTTCAATATCTATTATTGTGTGTTTTTTGATTAAACCCCTTCATCAAGTGGTATTAGAGCCAAATTCCTGAGTGTGTAGATAGATCGTTGACCGTGAGGCGGTTTGCACTAGGACTTGAGGTTGTGGGTTTGTTGCAGATATCAAGATGCCTCCATGAAGAAACTATATTTTGAGGAATGCTTTGATGGAAGAGGTTTTTAGAGACCTGCAAAGGTAAATCGATGCATTGAAAGAGGAGCTGCATCTGAGAACAAGAGAAGAAAGCGAAGATGAAGCTAAAGAGGAGCTATATGAGGAAGAACAAGAAGCTGCAGGAGATCCTACAGAAGTTAGATTGTTGAGGGCCATTTTCAAAATCGGAAAGAGGCCCAGAATCAAAGTTTCTACATATTCTGGAGATTTGCATCTGGAACAGCTTATTGAATGAATCAATGACATGGAGGAGTATTTTGAGTATGAAGATGTGGAGGACCTAGATCGGGTCAAGTTTGCAAAAAAAAGTTGAAGGGCCACGCTAGTATTTGGTGGAAGGAGGTCCAATTAGAGAGGAATAGAAGAGGAAAAGGAATGATCATCAGATGGGATCGGATGGTGGAGAAACTGAAGAAGCAGTTCATTCTTGTGGACTATGAGATGAAGTTGTTGAAGAAGCTGCAAGGACTAAAGCATGGTAACAAGTCTGTCAAGGAGTACACAAAAGAGTTTTATAAGATTACTATTAGGATAGGCCACGCAGAGCCCAACAAGGAGAAGGTAGCCTATTACATTAATGGGTTCAGGTCAAGTATTCAGGAGGAGCTGAGCCTGGTCAGAATGACCAACATAGAAGATGCATACCAGTTTTCCTTGAAGGTGGAAGAGAAGCTGAATAAAAGATTTGATAGCAAGTAAAGGGGAAGAGGTCAAGGTGGAAGGATTGATGGAAGACCCTATGGGGGCCGAAATGAAGATGCAAAGAAAAGTGAAGAAGTTGGCACCAGTCGAAATCAGAGAGGAGATAACACCTACCACCCTCATGACTAGAACAATGGTGAGCAAAGAGGAAGAGGAAGAGGCAGACCTGGGCAAGGACCTAGAAGAGGAGGTTTCAGAGGAACTTGTTTCCAATGTGGAGAAGAAGGGCATAGAGCATATGAGTGTTTGCAACATCAAGGAAGGACAAATAGAAGACCTGAAGGTAATGCACAAGTTGCACATGTAGATGAAGATGCATAGTCTGAGCATTCTAAAGATGTTGAAAGGGGAGAAAACCTAGTTGTCAGAAGAACCTTGTTGAAGGAGGAGAAAGAACCAAATAAGAGGAAGAGTTTATTTCGCACAAGGTGCAAATGTGAAGGTAAGTGTTGTGATATTATTATTGACAGTGGAAGCACTGATAATCTTGTTTCAGAGGAGATGGTTGACAAGTTGAAGTTGACAAGAAGAAAGCATCTGCATCTATATTGGATTGCATGGTTACAGAAAGACCATAGAGCTTTGGTCAATGAGTAGTGTTTAGTGAAGTTCAAGATTGGGGACTACCATGATGAGGTGTTGTGTGATATCATATCGATGGATGCATGTCATATGCTACTGGGGAGGCCATGGCAGTATGATAGGAGCGCTGTCCATGATGGTCCTGCAAACACATATTCCTTAACAAAAGATGGAGTTCATCATAAATTGAAGCTCTTGAAGGAGGTGGAAGAAAAGGTATGTAGTACTGCCATAATTTGCTTGGTAGATGGTAGGAAATTTTTGGAGGGTATGAAGCATGAGCGTCATTGCTTTGCATTGATTCCTAAGATTAGTTAGGAGAAATGTGAAGATGTATCAGCAGAAGTTTCAGATATGTTGGAAGAGTTCCAAGACATTATCTATGATAATGTACCAAAAGGTTTACCACCAGTAAGGAAGATAAGCCATCAAATGGATTTGATACCAGGAGCCAGTTTGCCAAACAAAGCAGCCCATAGAATGACCCCTGTAGAGAATGAAGAGCTGAACAGACAAGTTCAGGAGTTGTTGAGGAAGGGACTGATCAGGGAGAGCCTAAGTCCATGTGCGGTACCTGCAGTACTAGCACCAAAAATGGATGGAGAATAGAGGATGTGTACAAACTCTCGAGCCATCAATAAGATAATGATCAAGTATAGATTTCCATTGCCAAGAATGGATGACATCATGGATTGTTTGAGTGTAGCCAAGTACTTCACAAAAATTGACTTGAAGAGTGGATATCACTAGATCCATATCAGAGAAGGAAATGAATGGAAGACAGCTTTCAAGACAAAGGAAGGTTTGTATTAATGGTTAGTCATGCCATTTGGGCTAACCAATGCACCGAGCACATTCATGTGGCTCATGAATGAGGTATTGAAAGAATTTTTGGGAAGTTTTGTTATTGTTTATTTGGATGATATTTTGATTTTTAGTAAGACTTGGGATGAGCATTTGATGCATATCAGAAGAGTTCTGGAGAAGCTTAAGGAGGAGAAGTTGCTGATTAATCTGAAGAAATGTAGTTTTGTAAAGAAGGAGTTGGTATACCTGGGATTTGTAGTCTTAGAGGAAGGTCTTAAGATGGACCCAGAAAAAGTAAGGGCTATCATTGAATGGCCTACGCCAAGGAGTGCAACAGAGGTAAGATCCTTTCATGGTTTGGCAAGTTTTTATAGAAATTTTATCAGGAATTTTAGTAGCATTTATGCACCCCTAATCGAGACAATGAGAGGGGATAGAAAAGAGTTTAGATGAACTAAAGGAATAGACAAGAGCTTTGATACATTGAAACAAAAAGTCGTAGAACAACCTGTTTTGGCACTTCCATATTTTAATAAGGTATTTTAGGTAGATTTGTGATGCTAGTGGTAGTGGTATAGGAGCTGTTTTGAGCCAAGAACGTAAGCCCATTGCCTATTTTAGTGAGAAGCTTAATGATGCCAAGGAAAAGTATTATGTTTATGATTAGGAGTTTTATGCAATAGTTCAGGCTTTGAAGAAATGGAGACATTATCAGAGCCAAGTTCCTAAGTGTGTAGACAGATCACCGACCGTGAGGCAGTTTGCACTAGGACTTGAGGTTGTGGGTTTGTTGCAGAGATCAAGATGCCTCCATGAAGAAACTGTATTGGGAGGAATGCTTTGACAGAAGAGGTTTTAGAGACCTGTAAAGGCAAATCGATGCATTGCAAGAGGAGATGCATCTAAGAACAAGAGAAGAAAAAAAAGATGAAGCTGAAGAGGAGCTATCTGAGGAAGAACAAGAAGCTGTAGGAGATCCTATAGAAGTTATGTTGTTGAGAGTCATTTCAAAGATCGGAAAGAGGCCTAGAATCAAAGTTTCTACATATTCTATAGATTTGAATCCAGAACAGCTTATTGATTGGATCAATGACATGGAGGAGTATTTTGAGTATGAAGATGTGGAGGACCCAGATCGAGTCAAGTTTGCAAAAACAAAGTTGAAGGGCCATGCCAGTATTTGGTGGAAGGAGGTCTAATTAGAGAGGAACAACAAAAGGAAAAGGAAAGATCACCAGATGGGATTGGATGGTGGAGAAACTAAAGAAGCAGTTCATTCCTGTGCACTATGAGATGGAGTTGTTGAAGAAATTGCAAGGACTAAAGCAAGGTAACAAGTCTGTCAAGGAGTACATAGAAGAGTTTTATAAGATTACTATTAGGACAGGCCATGCAGAGCCCAACAAAAAGAAGGTAGCTCATTACATTAATGGGTTGAGGCCAAGTATTCAAGAGGAGCTGAGCCTAGTCAGAATGACCACCATAGAAGATGCATACCAATTTTCCTTGAAGGTGGAAGAGAAGTTGAATAAAAGATCTGAGAGGAAGCAAAGGGGAAGAGGTCAAGGCTGAAGGACTGGTGGAAGACCCTATGGGGGCCGAAATGAAGATGCAAAGAAAAGTGAAGAAGCTAACACCAGTCGAAATCAGAGAGGAGATAACACCTACCGCCCTCATGACCAAAACAATGGTGAGCAAAGAGGAAGAGGAAGAGGCAGACTTGGGCAAGGACCTAGAATAGGAGGTTTCAGAGGAACTTGTTTCCAATGTGGAGAAGAAGGGCATAGAGCATATGAGTGTCTGCAACATCAAGGAAAGATGAATAGAAGACCTGAAGGTAATGCACGAGTTGCACATGTAGATGAAGATGCACAATCTGAGTGTTCAGAAGATGCTGAAAGGGGAGAAGCCCTAGTTGTCAGAAGAACCTTGTTGAATGAGGAGAAAGAACCAAATCAGAGGAAGAGTTTATTCTGCACAAGGTGAAAATGTGAAGGTAAGTGTTGTGATATTATTATTGACAGTGGAAGCATTGATAATCTTGTTTCAGAGGAGATGGTTGACAAGTTTAAGTTGACAAGAAAAAAGCATCCAAATCCATATCGGATTGCATGGTTGTAGAAAGACCATAGAGCTTTGGTCAATGAGTAGAGTTTAGTGAAGTTCAAGATTGGGGACTACAATGATGAGGTGATGTGTGATATCATACTGATGGATGCATGTCATATGTTGTTGGGGAGGCTGTGGTAGTATGATAGGAGTGCTATACATGCAGGTCGTGCAAACACATATTCCTTAACAAAAGATGGAGTTCATCATAAATTGAAGCTCTTGAAGGAGGTGGAAGAAAAGGTATGTAGTACTGCTAGAATTTGCTTGGTAGATGGTAGGAAATTTTTGGAGGGTATGAAGCATGAGCGTCATTGCTTTGCATTGATTCCTAAGACTAGTCAAGAGAAATGTGAAGATGTACCAATAGAAGTTTCAGATATGTTGGAAGAGTTCTAGGACATTATCTCTGATAATGTATGAGAAGGTTTACCACTAGTAAGGAAGATAAGTCATCAAATGGATTTGATACCAGGAGCCAGTTTGCCAAACAAGGTAGCCCATAGAATGACCCCTGCAGAGAATGAAGAGCTAAACAGACAAGTTGAGGAGTTGTTGAGGAAGGGACCGATAAGGGAGAGCCTAAGTCCATGTGCGGTACCTGCAATACTAGCACAAAAAAATGATGGAGAGTGGAGGATGTGTACAGACTCTCGAGCCATCAATAAGATAACAATCAAGTATAAATTTCCATTGCCAAGAATGGATGACATCATGGATTGTTTGAGTGGAGCCAAGTACTTCACAAAAATTGACCTGAAGAGTAGTTATCACTAGATCCGTATCAGAGAAGGAGATGAATGGAAGACAACTTTCAAGACAAAGGAAGGTTTGTATGAATGGTTAGTCATGCCATTTGGGCTAACCAATGCACCGAGCACATTCATGCGGCTCATGAATGAGGTATTGAAAGAATTTTTGGGAAGTTTTGTTATTTTTTATTTGGATGATATTTTGATTTTTAGTAAGACTTGGGATGAGCATCTGATGCATATCAGAAGAGTTCTAGAGAAGCTTAGGGAGGAGAAGTTGCTGATTAATATGAAGAAATGTAGTTTTGCAAAGAAGGAGTTGGTATACCTGGGATTTGTAGTCTTAGAGGAAGGTCTTAAGATGGACCTAGAAAAAGTAAGGGCTATCATTGAATGGCCTATACTAAGGAGTGCAACAGAGGTAAGATCCTTTCATGGTTTGGCAAGTTTTTACATAAAGTTTATCAAGAATTTTATAGCATTTGTGTACACCTAACTAAGACAATGAGAGTGGATAGAAAATAGTTTAGATGGACTAAAGGAGCGGATAAGAGCTTTGATACATTGAAACAAAAAGTCATAGAACAACCTATTTTGGCACTTCCAGATTTTAATAAGGTATTTCATGTAGATTGTGTTGCTAGTGGTAGTGGTATAGGAGTTGTTTTGAGCCAAGAAGGTAAGCCCATTGCCTATTTTAGTGAGAAGCTTAATTATGCCAAGAAAAATTATTATGTTTATGATCAGGAGTTTTATGTAATAGTTCAGGCTTTGAAGAAATGGAGACATTATCAGAGCCAAGTTCCTGAGTGTGTAGACAGATCTCGACCATGAGACAGTTTGCACCAGGACTTGAGGATGTGGGTTTGCTATGGAGATCAAGATACCTCCATGAAGAAACCATATTGGGAGGAATGCTTTGATGGAAGAGGGTTTTAGAGACCTAAAAAGGCAAATCGATGGATTGCAAGAGGAGTTGCATCTGAGAACAAGAGAAGAAAGCGAAGATGAAGCTAAAGAGGAGCTATCTGAGGAAGAACAAGAAGCTGCAGGAGATCCTGCAGAAATTAGGTTGTTGAGGGCCATTTCAAAGATCAGAAAGAGGCCCAAAATTAAAGTTTCTACATATTCTAGAGATTTGAATCCAGAACAGCTTATTGATTGGATCAATGACATGGAGGAGTATTTTGAGTATGAAGATGTGGAGGACCCAGATTGGGTCAAGTTTGCAAAAACAAAGTTGAAGGGCCATGCCAGTATTTGGTGGTGTTGGGTCTCGAAAATACAGGTTGTGGATTCTAAGGGGATGCCAAGCCCTATGGTCGAATCTACAACATTTTTGAGCCAATGATTGGAGTTTGACCTTAACGATCAACTTCTCCCTATGCTTTAGGTCCTGCTACAACCTAGGGCGGTGAACCTTGGATTATTAAAGCAGGTTGTATGATTAAATCAATGTTGGTTTGCTGCTAATTTATCCAATTACACTGGCATACTTGTAAATCAGATGAAATACTGTAAACTATTTCTAAGGAAAGCAAATGATTTAACCTAAACTCTAACAGAAATAAATAACAAATAACATGAAATGAATCTACAACAGAGTAAAGATTTTAAACATAAAATAAATCAATAGTTTGATTGGTGCTTTATCTATTTGGGCAATGAAGTCAGGATGTCAGAAACAAATACTTGTATCAGGTAATAATTCAATCTGATTGGCACATACAATAGTTTGCAACCTGTACAAATGTGCAAGGAAGAAATTATTAATTCATTCTTAATAATCCAAAGGACATAATTGTATTAAATGCAAAACACTAAAAGGATTTTAATCTTTCCGGAAAGAACCAATTTAGATTTGCAAATTAACAAATTAGATCAACTATGGAGACAAATTAATAACCTAATCAATTAATCGTACTTAATAATCCATTCAATATTTTAAGATTACTATAATTGATGAGAAAGGATTTAATTCTCTGAGAAACCAATCAAATCAATTATACTAAATTATCAACTGTAATCAGACAATTTAAACATATCCTTAACACATTTAAATTGAATAATCAAAAAATGAATGATATGGAGATAATTAAATTGACTGAATTAAAACGACAAATAGATGATACTGTCACAATGTATCTCGAATTCCAATCCTTAAATGCTGCCTCAGAACATATCATGCACCATAGCCTCTCTCAGAACGAAATTGCATATAAACTTGCATCAGATATCCAAAAATGCTTCAATTTGTCTGTGTAAAGAATCTCTATTTCTAACTTAATTCTAACCCTATTCTAACTCCCTTCTCCGGGTCCTAGGATCTCTATTTAAAGAGATGCAACAAGCCTCAGACCTGTTACAAACTTCATGATGGTTGATAACTGATTAACCATGAGAACCGACATTATTCATTACATAAATTTAAATAACATGGTTTAAAAGACTTAACAAATCCTCGGAGGTTGGAATAAAATATATAATCTTCCCCGTTGAGAGCATTTAACCGCCAATCAAGAGCCACTTCATTGCATTCAACACAACCCTAATCCTGCAAAGAAAACATATTAATCATTAGATAAACAGTATATAAACAATATATGATTTGCATTAAGGTGAGCCTTGGACCTGTGGCGTGCAGTATTGTTGTATATTTTATCATTGATGAGTATTTAGGGTTTTCTGTCACCGATTATCACTTTATTATACCCAAATGTTTTAATAATAAATTTCTTCAACATCCTATTTAGGGCTGCAATACTTTTAAAAAAGGACGTTGGAATGATTATTCAATTCGTTATAGGCAAAAAATAAAATATTTAATTGGTTGCTTTTGCCAAATTAAATATTTAATCTTCGTCATATGTGATAATAAAATATTTTAATCCCAAGCTTTATTAATATTTACTTAATTTCTCACTTACATTCACCGCATTCTTTTTCACTTTTATTTGGCAAAATTAAATCCCCTGAGCGAAAACAATTACTGCTCCTCGGTGAAATTTTTATCAGCCTTTTGTATGTTCTTCTAAAAATATTTTCTAGGTAAAAAATTATTACCTTTTGAATTAATCCCTTCTTTTAGGATGAAGATATAAAAAATCTTTCGTTGGATCAGGTTAAATCTTCAGAAAAATAATTCCTCTCTGAGTGAAAACAATTTTCTACTTTGATATTTAAAACTTGTAAGATTTTACGCGTACTAGAGTTTCTAGTAAGATTTTTAGATTTGTCATTTTTATTTAGCTTTTCAGATTCGTAGAGCCACGCTATAGCAGAATTTTAGACTAACAATTTATATACGTCTGTTACAACTGTTAAATAGTTGTTAACTCAGGATGATCCTTTATGCATCAATCCCTTTCTCTTCCTGACTTATACCAGAGATGCAATCGATTCCCTGTGTTGGAACTGTGAAAATTTTTGGATTTATTATATGATATCTATCAACCAAAATACAGTATTCAAATAATGTTAATTACTTGGCAAACACCATAAACCGCTGCCCGTGCAACTATATATATTTAGGTCTATATCCCAGTCTTGGATCAATCACATCTCATGTGAAGTATATCAAATCATTTCAGTATAATCGGTAGATAGTCTATCAAACGCCCTTAATGGTATTGTGATAATGGAGATTATATTATGATAAAATTTAAATTGATAAAAGGCCAAGTTAAATGAATAACCGTGATTCAAAATTTAACTGCTCAGGTCAGCCATCAAATTTAATGAATGTTTTAGTATGTTCAATGGTGTATACGCACTTCAAGCGCTCTAGAATGAATCTAGACTTTACATTACTCGGTCAGTTGAGCCCTTAAGTTAGCATGGCATATGCATATGATCTAATATTTGTCAAATATTCCGATAGCCTTTTCTAAGCTAGAAGCAATCACTCAAAGCTTCCCGTTCCTCACTCTTTACCCTTCCTGTAAAGTCATTCATTAGGTGACCATCCTCATCATGAATCTCAATAACCTCACATCCATGTACACACTGGAGGCCAAACCGTTCTGGAATACTTAGATTTAAGGCATCTTCACCATTAAGTGGTTCTAAAAATGGGCGTATGGATAACAAAAAGAGGACATCATGTTCTTTGAGCCCATTATCTGTACCATCCCTCTTATCTATCATTTTTAGATGGATTTTGTATTGACATATAAATTATTTTCTGTTAATCACAAAATTGACTAGAGAAACCATAAAGTAATATTAAACCATCTGGGGCGTTTCCAATCTAAACCCCTTGAACGTAGCTCGTAGGACTGCCATGTGTTATCTTTATTGATAGAATGACTAAAGTTGATGATGATGACCAAAATATCCTTAAGGCAATGTGTACTTGCAAATGGGATTCAGGCACAAATTCTCAAGTCTTCATCAATGAACAGACTAATATTACATGATACATAAGGTGACTGGAAGGCATTTAATTTATAAATTTTCCCTGGTCCACATTAGCACACACACACACCTTTGAAATTTAATTCTACCTAGATTGTTGTAAGACTTTTTTAAAGTACATATTCTTATAATATGAGCATTACTATGTTTTGAGGTTCTTGTACTTCATGAACAATTATGGTCAAATGCCTCCATAGATACCCTTTTGTTTAATGTATGACTAGGTATGATGCTTTGTTGTATGTCATAGGTTGCTTTCATGATTCCTTATAGCATTAGATAATCCTCTACAGTAACCAGGATAAGGTCAATTGCTATTGTCCAGCTTGACAAGCCGAATACGATCCTACAGTTAAGCGAAAAGTGTACCCAATCCACTTTAGCTACTCATACAGAGTTCTGTTGATATTTCTAAGCATACCAAAATTTTGTTCCCCTTCCATGGTAACTACAAGCGCTCGTTACTTGATGTTTAGGGTAATTGTCTACGTAAACTATCCCAACAACAACTAAGGACCATATCAGATGACATTGATAAACCCTTGTGTTGGAACTCTACATTAGTTGTACTACTCTAAACAACAAGATAAAGTTAAACAAGCACTCCAGAGTCTAGATATCTTGTATCAGTCATCAATTGTTAAAATAGCTTCCCTTTAAGTGAGCAAACTCATTAGCAGCTTCCCATGGAAAAGTGGCTTCTTAGATCATAGAAACGCAACACCCAAATCGTAGTAAAAAGTTGGCCAGTTTAAAAGATTGTATTCTTCAATGTCATGGGTCTTTGTTTTTTACAAATTCTACTCCATGCTTATAACTGATAAGCAAACAGTTTGCAATATAAATTAGACGAGACTGCAAAGTTAAGAGGCATTGAATTATTCACGTAACTTCTAGATGTACTTCTTATGTGCACATTTTCTTTTTCTTTGAATCTAATGTGGCTATCTGCTAATATTTTATTAGAGAGCAGATTATTGCATTCCATTTTCACAATGAAATTCGACTTGCATGTTAGCAATCTACTTACATGTCAGTAACAAGTCTATTAGTAAGTGTGATTTGCAGTGGTAAGATAATAGTTTAATTTGGAGCTTCTCAGAACCAGGAACCATTTACAACGTTGTTCTTAATTGTTGCCATAGTATTTGTTGCCATCCTCATGGTTTCAAGGGAACGACACCTTGCTCCCAAATCCAACAGTAGCAAAAAGCCTTCTAATTGAAAAGAAGGCATTTTTTCATGATTTTTGGCTATATGCAAGTATGGAAAATTTTATAAGTTCCTCTACATTTATTTGTTTGAAAATAATTCTGTCTTTTTTTACTCGTTTCATCCCCCAGTCTTTTGCTGGAAAGTATTGCACATATTTTTGAACCTCTTGGTTTTCGGTATAGGTAACATCATGGCTACATGATCTGTTTGAATGCCAGGTTTTCTATTTTCAGATATTGTAGTCATATCACAAGCTTGCTAAACATTTTGTATAGTCAGAAGTTGCAAGTTTCATAAGTACAAATGGATGCGGATGTTTGAAGCTGAAATGTTATAATTTTCTGTTTAAAGTTTTACAGTTTTTCCAAGTTGTAATCTTGTTGGACAGGTCTTAAGAGTCCGCAACTTAATAATTGTTTACTATTACCATGAAAATCCAGTGGCAGAAACTAATTAATCACTGAAAGAAACCTTGAACATTGAAGAAATATACCTAAACAAGAGCTTGGCTCAGAAATCATCTTTAGATTGTATGTAATCCAGATTGGGAATACAGGGAAATTTACAACCAATCTCCTACTTCTCAATGTAAAAGGCCTCTTGTGGATGACTAAATCTTATCTTATATAAAAAATGTGTTCAAAGCATGAATCTTTAAATACATCACAATGATTTGCAAAATATTGTTAAAAATAATATGAAAACAAGTTAACAACTTAACAGAGGATATCATACAGTGGCATATTGTAGGCCATTAACTTTTAGTAAATATATAATGGGGAATGTAGCAAAATTGCATCTTACTTCTATCTTATGGCCATTGTGGCTTATACAAGGTGCTGGTCCTTTGTAAAAGTCCTCTTCTCCTATAGATAGACACCTCATGTCGATGTGCAAAGATGAATTTCTGGGTGTTAAAATTGATTTTTCATACAAAAGCCTAAAATATTTTGCAAAAATTTACTGGAGATGTATAGTTCCAACAGGTGGAAGGAGGTCCAATTAGAGAGGAACAGAAGAGGAAAAGGAAAGATTACCAGATGGGATCAGATGGTGGAGAAATTGAAGAAGCAGTTCATTCCTGTGGACTATGAGATGGAGTTGTTGAAGAAGCTGCAAGGACTAAAGCAAGGTAACAAGTTTGTCAAGGAGTACACAGAAGAGTTTTATAAGATTACTATTAGGATAGGCCATGCAGAGCCCAACAAAAAGAAGGTAGCCCGTTACATTAATGGGTTGAGGCTGAGTATTCAGGAGGAGTTGAGCCTGGTCAGAATGACCACCATAGAAGATGCATATCCGTTTTCCTTGAAGGTGAAAGAGAAGTTGAATAAAAGATTTGAGAGCAAGCAAAGGGGAAGAGGTCAAGGTGGAAGGACTGGTGGAAGACCCTATGGGGGCCAAAATGAAGTTGCAAAGAAAAGTGAAGAAGCTAGTACTAGTCAAAATCAGAGAGGAGATAACACCTACCGCCTTTGTGACCAGAACAATGGTGAGCAAAGAGGAAGAGGAAGAGGCAGACCTAGGCAAGGACCTGGAAGAGGAGGTTTCAGAGGAACCTATTTCCAATGTGGAGAAGAAGGGCATAGAGCATATGAGTGTCCGCAACATCAAGGAAGGACGAATAGAAGACCTGAAGGTAATGCATGAGTTGCACATGTAGATGAAGATGCACAGTTTGAGCATTCTGAAGATGCTGAAAGGGGAGAAACCCTAGTTGTTAGAAGAACCTTGTTGAAAGAGGAGAAAGAACCAAATCAAAGGAAGAGTTTATTCTGCACAAGGTGCAAATGTGAAGGTAAGTGTTGTGATATTATTATTGACAGTGGAAGCACTGATAATCTTGTTTTAGAGAAGATGGTTGACAAGAAGAAAGCATCTGCATCCATATCAGATTGCATGGTTGCAGAAAGACCATAGAGCTTTGGTCCATGAGCAGTGTTTAGTGAAGTTCAAGATTGGGGACTACCATGATGAGGTACTGTGTGATATCATATCGATGGATGCATGTCATATGTTGTTGGGGAGGTCGTGGTAGTATAATAGGAGCACTGTCCATGCAGGTCATGCAAACACATATTCCTTAACAAAAGATGAAGTTCATCATAAATTAAAGCCCTTGAAGGAGGTGGAAGAAAAGGTATGTAGTACTGCCAGAATTTGCTTAGTAGATGGTAGGAAATTTTTGGAGGGTATGAAGCATGAGTGTCATTACTTTGCATTGATTCCTAAGATTAGTCAAGAGAAATGTGAAGATGTACCAGCAAAATTTTTAGATATGTTGGAAGAGTTCTAGGACATTATCTCTGATAATGTACCAGAAGGTTTACCACTAGTAAGGAAGATAAGTCATCAAATGGATTTGATACTAGGAGCTAGTTTGCCAAACAAGGCAGCCCACAGAATGACCCCTGCAGAGAATGAAGACCTGAATTGATAAGTTTAGGAGTTGTTGATGTAGAGGTGTTAGGTCTCCAAAGATAATCTAACAAGATCAAAAGGTTTCAATAGTTTGTGGGCTTCAACCAATAAGACTTCTCTAGCCTTCCTCTTGTCCTAAACTCCACCAAAGGGCTCAAGTTTGGATTCCAACTTCTCAGATGAATTCTTGCACTTTCTAGGGTCTCAACCTACCCCAACCAACAAGGTTCCAAAGGTTTCACAAACCAATTTGATAGATTCTTGACAATTCCCCTTAAACAGGCCTAATCCTTATAGTCTTGTTCAACGACTAATTTGTACTTTTCCCCAAACTTTCCCAAAGCACTTCAAAATCTACTGATTGATCTGGATACCCTTTATCAAGTTATATAACATATCCCAAACTTAGATATTGTTGTTTTAGACAAAATATGACTGTCCTAACACCCTGTTGTCTTCCTATAAGGCCTAAATTGACCATTTTACAAAGGAACCCTATGACAAACTTGTCCCACACACTTCAAACCTAAAAAAAGTCTTAGGAAAGGGTTCAAAACCAAGGATTTTCTAGGTCTTATTAGATGGTTTGCACATTTATGGTTTGAAATACAAAAACCTCATTTCTAGGCCTCAAAACCTAGGGCTTGCTAGATCTTCCACCTCCAATCACTTCCAGACCTCATTCAAAGGTCTAACACCATCTTCTTGACCATATTAAATAATAGAAATCATAAAAATATCACCTTGTTAAGATGGATCTCCGGCTGCTATAACCATGCCACCATTTCAATGCTCTTCCACAAGCAATTCTTGACTTCAAATGGTGATCACCTTCCAGTTTGAACTCCTCCTACCTTGAAAAGGTTAAAGAATCATAGTATACATGTTAGCAAGGACCTATCCCATGAGAACTAGGGTCTTACATTCATGGGAAGGCCCAAAGATGCATTGCCACCACTCAAAACACATAGAACAGTCTGCTGTTTTTTATGACAGTCAACAAGAACAGAAATAAAACTAATCTAAAAACCTTTTCAGAGCATGGAACGTGATATATTATTTCTAGATGAGGTCCTAAATCATTTTCTGACACTCAAAAATCAAGAAGACCAACAGAAACAAGGAGAAAAATGCAAAAAACTGGAAATTTTTGTTATTCTCCTCTCTGTCGTACCAAAATAGGCCTCCAAAATGCTTTGTCCGTACATCAAATGACTTGAATATGATTTTATGACCTCTGCCCCAACTTCCACAACCAATTTCCATCGGTTGGAGTGGGTAAAACTACCAAAAACTACTCAAAATGGTTTTTCCCGCCTAAATGCTCATTACAAAAATTTGAATTTCTAAACTTTGGTTTAAAGGATTTTCATCTTATTTAATGAACTCCTATCTTATTAATTCATCATGTTTGATTTTCTTAGGTTCATTAAACCTTCTTATTGATCTTAAACACCTCTATTTGACTCTAGGGGCACTATTGGCCCAACTTACATCATTTTTGGTCCTAGGGTCTTTACCAGGACCCTCAAGACATTTAAACATTACATCATCTTGACCATTACAATATGTCATTATTGGTTTTAGACTATTCCATTTGACTTGATGGACTCAATGGACTCCTCTCTTATTCACTGATACCTCCTTGTTCCACAATGTTCTATTAGGTGCTCCTGAACCAGTTGTTGAGGAAGGGACTGATAAGGGAGAGCCTTAGTCCATGTGTAGTACCTGCAGTACTAGCACCAAAAAAGGATGGAAAATGGAGGATGTGTATAGAATCTTGAGCCATCAATAAGATAATGATCAAGTATATATTTCCATTGCCAAGAATGGATGACATCATGGATTGTTTGAGTGGAGCCAAGTACTTCACAAAAATTGACCTGAAGAGTGGATATCACCAAATCTGTATCAGAGAAGGAGATGAATGGAAGATAGCTTTCAAGACAAATGAAGGTTTGTATGAATGGTTAGTCATGCCATTTGGGCTAACCAATGCACCGAGCACATTCATGTGGCTCATGAACGAGGTATTGAAAGAATTTTTGGGAAGTTTTGTTATTGTTTATTTGGATGATATTTTGATTTTTAGTGCGTCTTGGGATGAGCATCTGATGCATATCAGAAGAGTTCTGAAGAAGCTTAGGGAGGAGAAGTTGCTGATTAATATGAAGAAATGTAGTTTTGCAACAGAGTTGGTATACCTGGGATTTGTAGTCTTAGAGGAAGGTCTTAAGATGGACCCAGAAAAAGTAAGGGCTATCATTGAATGGCCTATGCCAAGGAGTGCAATGGAGGTAAGATCCTTTCATGGTTTGGCAAGTTTTTACATAAATTTTATCAGGAATTTTAGTAGCATTTGTACACCCCTAACTGAGACAATGAGAGGGGATAGAAAAGAGTTTAGATGGACTAAAGGAGCAGACAAGAGCTTTGATACATTGAAACAGAAAGTCATAGAACAACCTGTTTTGGCACTTCCAGATTTTAATAAGGTATTTCAGGTAGATTGTGATGCTAGTGGTAGTGATATATGAGCTATTTTGAGCTAAGAAGGTAAGCCCATTGCCTATTTTAGTTAGAAGCTTAATGATGCCAAGAAAAATTATTCTATTTATGATTAGGAGTTTTATGCAATAGTTCAAGATTTGAAGAAATGGAGACATTATTTGTTGCCAAAAGAGTTTGTTTTATATACTGATCATCATGCTTTGCAGTATCTTAATAGTCAAGGAAAGTTAAATCAAAGGCACTTAAAATGGGTTGAGTTTTTGCAGAGCTATACTTTTGTTTTGAAGCACAGGAGTGGGAAGTCCAATAGAGTTGCATATGCCTTGAGCAGAAGACAAAATTTGTTGACAGAAATGAAGATCGAGGTTGTTGGGTTCGATGAGCTCAAAAGTTTGTATCCTAAAGATCTAGATTTTACAGAGGCTTGGAAAGCTTGTTTGGAACCTATTACTTTGGACAGGACAAAATGGTTGGATTTCATAATCCAAGATGGCATGTTGTTTAGAGGAAGCCAATTGTGCATTCCAAGGATTTCCATGAGAGAGAACCTAATTAAGGAGAAGCATAGAGGGGGATTAGCTGGACATTTTGGTCAAGACAAGACCATTTCCATTGTCAGTGAAAATTATTATTGGCCATAGTTGTAATAGGATGTGATGAAATTTGTGCAGAGTTGCAGAGTGTGTCAGATGGCAAAAGGAACAAGTCAGAATATAGGGCTGTATCAACCATTGTTTGTACTGGAGAAGCCATGGGATGATATTAGTATGGATTTTGTTCTTGTTTTACCAAGGACATAGAGAGGACATGATTCTATTTTTGTGGTGGTGGACAGATTCTCAAAAATGGCAGATTTTATTCCTTGTAAGAAGACTAATGATGTTGTTCATATTGCAGAGTTATTTTTTAGGGAAGTGGTGAGACTACATGGTCTACCAAAGAGCATAGTCTTAGACCAAGATACCAAGTTTGTTGGTTATTTCTAGAGGACATTGTGGAAGAAGTTGAAGACAGACTTGAAGTTCAGTTCTACACACCATCCACAGACTGATGGATAGACTAAAGTGGTGAATAGGAGTTTGGGTAACCTGCTATGATGCTTACTAGGAGATAAGCCCAAGGGATGGGATTTGATTTTACCATAGGCAGAATTTGCTTACAACAATTCTGTTAATAGGATTATTGGTAAATCACCATTCCAAATTGTATATGGCAATAGCACAAGAAATGCTTTTGAGTTAAGGAAGCTGGACAACAGAGAAAAGACAAGTGCTGAAGCTGAAGACTTTGCAGAACATCTGAAGAATTTGCATGAAGAGGTGAGAAAGCACATTAATAAAATAAATATTTAGTACAAGGTAAGGTAGATCAGAAGAGGAGATATAAGGAATTCTAGGTAGGAGATGAAGTCATGGTTCACTTGAGAAAAGAAAGGTTCCCAATTGGAACATATAATAAGTTGAAAATGAAGAAATTTGGACCATGTAGAATCTTGAAGAAGCATGATTTAGGAAATGCATATGAGGTAGAGATGCTAAGTGGGATCAATATTTCCCTTATTTTCAACATTGCTAATTTATCAAAATATCATGAAGGTGGAACAGAGGATGGACCAATAGAAGTGCAGTGGAGTATTCTGGCATCTACTTCAATGGAGGAGAGAGAAGAGATCTTGGATAACCGTGTGGGAAGAAGTACTCGGAACAAGCAATATGAAGAATATCTAGTAAAATGGAAAGGAAGGCCTGTTGAAGATTCTTCTTGTTTGTCTAAGGCAAAGGTTAACCATTTGGGTTTTTCTCACACAAACATCTAAGACGTGACAGGGTCACTTCTCAAATTACCCTAGGTGTCTGATGCAGGAGCATCCAGTGGTGTAAGGGCAATCTTGCATCACCCAAAAAGAAGTTAAATCAAAATAATTTTAGTTGTTTTCATTTCTTTCCATAATTAGTGTTTCTGGTTCCATAATATCCAGAATAATAATGTAGGACTTTCAATTTTTCCAAAACTGCTAAAAATAATGACCTGCCTGTTTTAGAAAGTGTACTTGCTATTTTTAGAAAGTTTACATTTGGGCACATCATGAAGCAAAAACTTCCAAAAAGTTACATAACAGAAATATAAGACCTTTGGCGAAGGAATCAGGCAAAGATCATTTGTGAGCTGAAAGATATTAAAGTTTTTGTTTTCTGAAAAGCCCCTAAAAATTTTTGGAATGAGATATGAGGCACTAAACTTATCATAACATCCTGAAAAGTTGACAAAAATCCATTTAAGAATTTTTGGTGTGATAGTTCACATCACGAACTTTCTGGCGCTTAAAACGGTTCATCAATCGGACACCCGGATCAAAAGTTATGCTTCTCGGAAGTTGACCTACTTTTGGAGGGAGTTGCAAATTTTGAAATTTAGTTGGAGGCTGCCAAAAAGTGCTATTTATGACTATTTTGGGAACCCTAGGTGGTAGTAGAGTTAAGGGGGCCAGTGTAGAGTCAAGAATAGAGGGGAAAACAGAAACCCTAGCTAATTTGGGGTTACATAAGGCTAAAGATTCTAGAGTCTTGAGGTTAGGAAAGCTGTAATGTGTTGCAGCCAGTAGAGGATTCATCCTCTGATTGTAATTGAGCTTCTGTAATGTAATGAGTTGCCCAGTTCAATAAAAGAAAGTTCTATTTGCTGTGTTTAATAGCTGTTATTGTGTGTTTTGTGATTTACCTATACCGGAGAAGCCATGGGATGATATTAGTATGGATTTTGTTCTTGGTTTACCAAGGACACAGAGAGGACATGATTCTATTTTTGTGGTGGTGGACAGATTCTCAAAAATGGCACATTTTATTCCTTGTAAGAAGACTAATGATGTTGTTCATATTACAGAGTTATTTTTCAGGGAAGTGGTGAGACTACATGGTCTACCAAAGAGCATAGTTTCAGACTAAGATACCAAGTTTGTTGGTTATTTCTAGAGGACATTATGGAAGAAGTTGAAGACAAACTTGAAGTTCAATTCTGTACACCGTCCACAGACTGATGGACAGACTAAAGTGGTGAATAAGTGTTTGGGTAACCTGCTATGATGCTTAGTAGGAGATAAGCCCAAGGGATGGGATTTGATTTTACCATAGGAAGAATTTGCTTACAACAATTATGTCAATAGGAGTACTAGTAAATCACCATTCCAGATTATATATGGCAATAGCCCAAGAAATGCTTCTAAGTTAAGGAAGCTAGACAATGGAGAAAAGACAAGTGCTAAAGCTAAAGACTTTGCAGAACATCTAAAGAATTTGCATGAAGCGATGAGAAAGCATATTAATAAAATGAATATTCAGTACAAGGCCAAGATAGATCAAAAGAGGAGATATAAGGAATTCCAGGTAGGAGATGAAGTCATGGTTCACTTGAGAAAAGAAAGGCTCCCAATTGGAACGTATAATAAGTTAAAAATGAAGAAATTTGGACCATGCAGAATTCTAAAGAAGCATAATTTAGGAAATGCATATGAGGTAGAGCTGCCGAGTGGGATCAATATTTCCCCTGTTTTCAACATTGCTGACTTATCAGAATATCATGAAGGTGGAACAGAGGATGGACCAACAAAAGTGCAGTGGAGTATTCCGGCATCTACTTCAATAGAGGAGATAGAAGAGATCTTGGATAGCCATGTGGGAAGAAGTACTCGGAACAAGCAATATGAAGAATATCTGGTAAAATGGAAAGGAAGGCCTATTGAAGATTCTTCTTGTTTGTCTAAGGCAGAGGTTGACCGTTTGGGTTTTCCTCACACAAACATCTAAGACGTGACAGGGTCACTTCTCAAATTACCCTGGGTGTCTAATGCAAGAGCATCCAGTGGTGTAAGGGCAATCTTTCATCACCCAAAAAGAAGTTAAATCAAAATCATTTTAGTTGTTTTCATTTCTTTCCATAATTAGTGTTTCTGGTTCCATAATATCTAGAATAATAATGTAGGACTTTCAGTTTTTCCAAAACTGCTAAAAATAATGACCTGCCTGTATTGGAAAGTGTACCTACTATTTTTAGAAAGTTTACATTTGGGCACATCATGAAGCAAAAACTTCCAGAAAGTTATATAACAAAAATATAAGACCTTTGGTGAAGGAATTAGGTAATGATCATTTGTGAGCTGAAAGATATTAAAGTTTTTGTTTTCTGAAAAGCCCCTAAAAATTTTTGGAATGAGATATGAGGCACTAAAACTTATCATAACATCCTAAAAAGTTGACAGAAATCCATTTATGAATTTCTAGTGTGATAGTTCACATCGCGAACTTTCCAGCACTTAAAACGGTTCGTCAATCGGACACCCGGATCAAAAGTTATGCTTCCTGGAAGTTGACCTACTTTTGGAGGGAGTTGCAAATTTTGAAATTTAGTTGGAGGCTGCCAAAAAATGATATTTATGACTATTTTGGGAACCGTGGGTGGTAGTAGAGTTAAGGGGGCCAGTGTAGAGTCAAGAATAGGGGGGAAAACAGAAACCCTAGCTGATTTAGGGTTATAGAAGGTTGAAGATTCTAGAGTCTTGAGGTTGGGAAAGCTGTTATGTATTGCAGCCAGTAGAGGATTCATCCTCTGATTGTAATTGAGCTTTTGTAATGTAATGAGTTGCCTAGTTTAATAAAAGAAAGTTCTATTTGCTGTGTTTAATAGCTGTTATTGTGTGTTTTGTGATTTACCTATACCAGAGAAGCCATGGGATGATATTAGTATGGATTTTGTTCTTGGTTTACCAAGGACACAGAGAGGACATGATTCTATTTTTGTGGTGGTGGACAGATTCTCAAAAATGGCACATTTTATTCCTTGTAAGAAGACTAATGATGCTGTTCATATTACAGAGTTATTTTTCAGGGAAGTGGTGAGACTACATGGTCTACCAAAGAGCATAGTTTCAGACCGAGATACCAAGTTTGTTGGTTATTTCTAGAGGACATTGTGGAAGAAGTTGAAGACAAACTTGAAGTTCAGTTCTGTACACCATCCACAGACTGATGGACAGACTAAAGTGGTGAATAGGTGTTTGGGTAACCTGCTACGATGCTTAGTAGGAGATAAGCCCAAGGGATGGGATTTGATTTTACCACAGGAAGAATTTGCTTACAACAATTCTGTTAATAGGAATACTAGTAAATCACCATTCTAGATTATATATGGCAATAGCCCAAGAAATGCTTCTGAGTTAAGGAAGCTGGAAAACGGAGAAAAGACAAGTGCCGAATCTGAAGACTTTGTAGAACATCTAAAGAATTTGCATGAAGAGGTGAGAAAGCACATTAATAAAATAAATATTTAGTACAAGACCAAGACAGATTAGAAGAGGAGATATAAGGAATTCCAGGTAGGAGACAAAGTCACGGTTCACTTGAGAAAAGAAAGGCTCCCAATTGGAACATATAATAAGTTGAAAATGAAGAAATTTGGACCATGCAGAATTCTGAAGAAGCATGATTCAGGAAATGCATATGAGGTAGAGCTGCCGAGTGGGATCAATATTTTCCCTGTTTTCAACATTGCTGACTTATCAGAATATCATGAAGGTGGAACAGAGGATGGACCAACAAAAGTGCAGTGGAGTATTCTGGCATCTACTTCAATGGAGGAGATAGAAGAGATCTTGGATACCCATGTGGGAAGAAGTACTCAGAACAAGCAATATGAAAAATATTTGGTAAAATGGAAAGGAAGGCCTATTGAAGATTCTTCTTGGTTGTCTAAGGAAGAGGTTGACCATTTGGGTTTTCCTCACACAAACATCTGAGATGTGATAGGGGCACTTCTCAAATTACCCTAGGTGTCTGATGCAAGAGCATCTAGTGGTGTAAGTGCAATCTTGCATCACCCAAAAAGAAGTTAATTCAAAATTATTGTAGTTGTTTTCATTTCTTTCCATAATTAGTGTCTCTGGTTCCATAAAAAGAATAATAATGTAGGACTTTCAATTTTTCCAAAACTGCTAAAAATAGCAACCTACCTATTTTAGAAAGTGTACCTGCTATTTTTAGAAAGTTTGCATTTGGGCACATAATGAAGCAAAAAATTCTAGAAAGTTATATAACGGAAATATAAGACCTTTGGCAAAGGAATCAGGCAAGATCATTTGTGAGCTCAAAGATATTAAAGTTTTTGTTTTCTGAAAAGCCCCTAAAAATTTTTAGAACGAGATATGAGGCACTAAAAATTCTCATAACATCCTGAAAAGTTGACAAAAATCTATTTATGAATTTCTGGCATGAAGTTCACATCGCGAGCTTTCTGGCGCTTAAAACGGTTCGTCAATCAGACACCTGAATCAAAAGTTATGCTTCCCAGAAGTTGACCTACTTTTGGAGGGAGTTGCAAATTTTGAAATTTAGCTAGAGGCTGCCAAAAAGTGTTATTTATGACTATTTTAGGAACCCTGGGTGGTAGTAGAGTTAAGGGGGCCAGTGTAGAGTCAAGAATAGGGGGGAAAATAGAAACCCTAGCTGATTTGGGGTTACAGAAGGCTGAAGATTCTAGAGTCTTGAGGTTGGGAAAGCTGTAATGTGTTACAGCCAGTAGAGGATTCATCCTCTTATTGTAATTGAGCTTCTGTAATGTAATGAGTTGCCCAATTCAATAAAAGAAAGGTCTATTTGCTATGTTCAATATCCCTTATTATGTTTTTTGTGATTTACCCCCTTCATCATCATCCCATGTCAGTTCTCACTTGTCCATCATCGTTATCTTATATCAGTTATCAAGTTCTCCATCGTCAGCTATCCTATGTCAATTATCCATTGTAACACTACTACCTGAATGGGAGCAACCCTTTCCTTCCCCTAGGTCTAGGAATGGATCCTTGTTCATGGTTTACGAAAACACAAACACTTCAAACACTTCCAACACTTCAAACCTTCAAACACAAATGAAAACACAAACACATCAAACCAAAAAAATCAACCATATCAACTGTCTTATACAAATTGTCACATGCTCAAAACTAGACCAAGCATCTTATATGAGGTTTTTCATTTCTGAAACTAGACACCTTCACCCTTGTGTTGATCTAGGGACATATCATTCCCCACAATGACAACACTATCCTACATCATCAAACACAAACTAGAATTACATATCATCTCATCTCAATCTTAAGGTACCATGATCCCATGGATATGGGTAGGTAGGTAGTCTGGAATATGAAGTAAGTTTCTAGTACTTAGGTACATAAGATATCATCATTTCATCTACCTAAGCTCAAACAACTTGACCCACTCATCACTCTACCCAGAACTACATATTATCATTTTCATCTTTCATCGTAATGTGCCTTGATCCCATGGATATATGGTATGTAGGCAGTCTGGCACACAAAGGAAGTATCCAGTACTCAGGCACATATGATTCATCATTCTTCACCCATTTCCATCCATGGACATGTCATCTTTCTAGTCTTCTATTTATCAAAATTTATTCACCTCAACTTGACTAACTCAAGTAGAAAAACAACAAACAAATCATCCTTTCAATGCAAAAGTCCTTAAACAAACCTGAAGCAAAGCAACTTACTTACAGAGCCATATCTTGTCCTACATATCGATTGCCAACATTAGCTAAATCAATCTCAACCAAGAACTTGCCTTATATAGGATGTTCCGTGATCAAAACTAGACCAAGTGTCTTATACGACATGTTGCATTTGTTGAAACTAGACATTATCCTTTCAATAGATAACACCCTTTAATGGACACATCGTTCCTACAATAAGGCTGTTATCTATCTCAACCAATCCAATCTTTTCTAAGCAACCTCTTTGGCAAGAGAATATGTTGACTGTATGTTTACTTTGTAAGTTAGTCAATTTGCTTTTTGGTTTATCTTTTTTGCTCCTTTCCCATTACTTATTCAAGACTACCTTGATTTATCTGTATCTTGGTATGTTACGATGTAGTACAAATTGGGAGCATAGTCATTTCTTTTGTGTGCCATGTATGAGGATTGATCTTTAGTATCTTTCTTAGCAGCATTTTTATCTTGTGTGAGTGTTACAACCTAGCATCTTACATATTAATATTCTTCTTGCATTTATGTATTGAAGTTTATTTTATGTTCAAGACTATGGCTCATTCACATGTCCAACAAGGTTATATTATGTCTAAGGGATCTAAGTTCAAACCGCTTGCTTACAGAGCCAATGTCCATGCACTCGGATATCATAGCACCTTGGTCTTTTATACCTTGGTGGAAAACTATCCATGTGCTATATCAAAAATAAGGATTGCTCTTTATAAACGTTGTGAAATTGTTGCAACAAGCTCATCCATTTAAACCATCCATTTATCCATGTCATTATATAGTTTTTCAAGCAAAGATCGATCAACAGTCTTTCTATCATTTCTCTTCTATCTTCACATTCTTCTATCTTCACCTTCTTCTATCTAGCCTCGTCTGTATCCAACACAATTTTTGAGTCAAGTGTCAACCCAGTCCTTCTATCGCTTCTTTATCTTTCCTCTTGAGGGGGCATCCTACACTAGCTACACTGGGGCATCAAAATTGTATCATGTCTTCAACAATCACTTTCTTTGAAACAATGCTATAAACTTCAATGCATCAAAGAGGGGTAAAGTGTAGACACCTAAAAAGACCATGTCATTGCATCACTTGCATTTCATCAAATCTATCAAATCACTTGCATTTCAATGTTAATTAAATAATCAAATTATTTAATAATTTCATCAGAATCATCAAAATTCTTCCAAATCTCCTAAATTCAACATTAATTGAATAAATTATGTTTATTTAATTAATTTCATCAAAATCAACTTTATTCTTCCAAAATTAAATAATTTTTATTATTTAATTAAATCTTATCTTCTTTCAAAAATCAAATCTGCATCAAATTGAATAAATTATTTATCTAATTAATTTATCATCCAAATCCTCTTATCTATAATTAAATAATTTTAATTATTTAATTAAATCAATTATTCATCAAAATTTAAATAAATCATTCAAATTTATTTAAATTGAATATCTCTTCTAAAAATAAAATATAATCAAATATTTTATTTATCCTTCATCATGCAAAATAAATTAAATCAACGTATTTGTTTAATTTATTTAAATCTTCAAATCTATTATATGTCTTCCATCATACACAAACAATTAAATAAATTTATTTATTTAATTTGCTTCAATATTTTCCAATTCCTCTAAAAATAAATCTTGTTCATCATGCACACAAAATTAAATAATTTATTATTTAATTTATCTCAAATCATACAAAAAGCAAATTACAAGTTGAGTTAATTGACTTAATTATTATTATTTTTATCACCAGCTCATAAATGAGAAAAGCATTTATATTTTTATGAAATCTAAAAATATGTCTATTCCATGTCTTTTTATGTCAAATCAATCAATTAACTCAAACAAAAATAGCTTTTTGTGTGACACATGTTAGGTGCACATTCATCATGAATTTTAGATTTATCTCATCTGTTGATTCCATTGAATTTTCTAGTCCATTGATCAATCTTTATTGAAACCTATATAAACCCCCTTCATCTTCATAACAAATCCTCTTCAATCATTTATTCTTAGGCATTCTTGTAGTACCTTTTGAACACAAACACAATCTACATCTACTTGTTGCAAACATGGTTTCACAATTTATGAAGCAATCTACATTTGACCAAGAGATCCAAACAATCTAGGTGATAGCTTCTTTGTTTGTAATTTGATTTATTCATTGATTTGGTTATTAGTTAGATAGATATTTTGATGTTATGGGTAATTGCATTGTTATTATCATTACTTTGTGATCTTATCATTCAACCTCTCAATTTTTCCTATACACAGTACAACAATATGCTAAGAGCTCACAACAGGGGTTTGTGGAACAAACTCCTAGGACAATAAGGTTTGCAGATGCCAGTGTTGTTTCAATTTCCAAAGGAAGATTCACTGACCGAGAGGTAAAAGAGAAAGTGGATCAGTTGTAAGCACAAGTTGAAAGGATTAAATTGATGAGAAGATAGGAAGAATTGGAACAAAAGTTACTTCAGCTGAATTCTCAGCCTTCTACAAATGCCTTGCAACATGGACCTGTCAATAATTAGGTTACTTTTGGAAGTACAACTAGACCTTTGGTCTCATAGGCAGCCCATAATGCAATTGGAAGACATGGCAATGTAGGTAATGTTCCACATGTGTAGCCTAATGTTCATACAAGGCCAGTTTCAAACCCTACAAATATTCCAGTGATATCTCATGTTAATGCTTATCTTATTTCTCCTAGCCAAAGACAAGGATACAATCCATATGCAAGAGAATACCAGTACCAGTATCAAGCTCGACAACATAATGTGCATGACAACATGTATCATCCTGGAGGGATGCACCACAATGTGCAAGGTAATGTCAATCCTAATGCAAGGGTTAATTATAATGTGCATCCAGATGCATGCCAGCAACCTCAACAACAAGGACCTCAACACAACCAATATCAACCTCATCAGAGGAAAAATTCATTTGCAAGAGGCCTAATGAATGTGGATAGATTTAGACAGTTGGAGATTTTTGGCATCCAAGGATATCTAAATGACATTGATAATAAGGTAAGGAAATCAGTTCCTAAATTTTCTAGTACCAATGCTATCTCTGGAGAAGATCATATAAGATTATTTGAAATTGTCATGGATAATTTTGAAATTGAACATGAAGATGTATATATGAAATTATTCATGCAATCACTAGTTGATGATGCACATAATTGATATAGAAATTTTCCAGATGCCTCAATTAGCTCATGGGATGAATTTAAGAGGTTGTTCAAGGAACAATATGGTGATCATTTTCATCCCAAATTTTCCTTACATGAGCTAACCAATATTCAGAAGAATTATAATGATTCTGTGGCAAATTTCAATACCAGATTCATGAAGGTTTTTAATAAGATCCCACATCATTTGAAATGAATGGATCCAATGTGCTTGGTCTTCTATTTGAATGCTTTTGATCCTAAAACCTAATATGAGCTCAGAACGAGAAATCCACCAAGTCTTACAGAATCATTCAAATCTTCTTTGAATATAGAAAATAATAGAAGAGCTTCAAGGAAAGTTGGAAGAAGGGATGAGCCTAGAATATTGTAGAATCCTAAGGCTCATCAAAATAGGCAGCCAAAAGAAGACAAGTTGGAAAAGGTCTGGCATGTTGTCAATGATTTATCATATAAGGTGGCAAGGAATGATAAATAATACCTTATGATAAATCAAACTATCATAGAAATGAAAGACCCAGGTTGCAAGATATGCCATACAAGACAAACTAGAAAGATGGAAGGCATGTGGTTGAAGGCCAAAAGAAAAATGTCAGTAGAGACACACCTGATCCACTAAGGAGACATGGGCCAAACATGGTAGATGATACTCCATGGTGTGTGTGCCTTTCAATTTGACTCACTCCCTTGATTATTGTGTTGTGGCACATTCAATCCAGGAAAATGAAATACCATATGATCAGGACAGAGATGAACATACTATAAATATGTTGGTAGTTAAGCCTTATGAGGTAGAACAATATTACTCTTCTTTAGAAGAAGATGCATCAGAGTATGATGTGAATCATTAGAGGTACAATAGTCATGTTGGCCAACAACAGGTATTCTCTGATTAGGGGGATAATAGAATAAGAGATACTTAGGTCCTGCTCTACAAAGTCACCATCAAATCAAACTCAGTTGAGGAGGCCTACTGAAGAAGAAATGAAGGCACTAATAGTTTCTACTATAGCACAACCTAGGAGCAACTATAACCTCAAAAATAGGAATGTCAATGCTAATCAAGGTGTGCCAATAAGTGTGTTTAGGAAGAATCCACAATTAGATAAGAAGATTGCCCTAGAACCTCAAAGGAATGGTGAAAATAGAAGCATCTAGAAGGCAACTCAAAAATATGTCCCAAAAGATGCAACTAAGGCTGATCGAAACAAGACAAGAAGTGATCCCAAGCAACAAATAATGGAGGAAAAGAAACTTGCTAGAGTAGAAGTAAGTAAAACAAGAAGTATGCCCTCTTTTGACATAACTCAAGATTTGTCTCAAGTCAAATTATCAATCCCATTACTGGAGATGATGAAAATTGATGAGTATATGGATAGTGCTATGAAATTGATTTCAAAGGTGCTAATTAGGCTTGATGTTCATGGCAAGGGTCTTAATGACTCAAAAAAGAATAGGAAACAGGTGAACAATGTCAAAGGAGAAGCTATGAAGACTACTAAGATTTACTTGGGGACTACTTTGACAAAGAGCCCATCCCAAGTTGATCCCTTTTATGTCACATTGTTGATGAATAATAAATTAGTAAAAAATTGCATGATAGACTCGGGAGCTATAATAAATATCATGCCAATGGAAGTTATGAAAGAAATAGGTATGTGGGTAGACTCCACATATGGAAAGTGCTATGCAATGGATAACAAATCAATTCCTATCATTGGTATCATGAGAGACATGGAGATAAAGCTTATTGCCTATCCTAAAGCCACATACAAGACTGATATAACTGTGGTTGACATTCCACCATATTATGACATATTATTATCAAGACAATGGACTACTACAGTTGGTGGGAATGTTCAATTAGATCTCTTGTATGCAACCATACCTATAAATGGCAAAGAGTTCAAGCTATACAGAGAGTCGAGATCAGAGAAAGTGATAGAAAGAATTGATCCAAATCAAATGAACTACTTTTGTGATGTTGACTTGGTAAATTTCAAGGTTGAAAGATCACAACCTCAGTTGCAAAGTAGTGATCAAATTGGCAATGCTATTCAATTGGATAAGAATGGTGTTTGACATATGTATTTTGATGGAGCTTGCAACAAAGAAGGGAACATGGAGCTGATGTAGTTTTTATTGCACCCAGTGGTAAGACCTTCAAATATTCATTTCTGTTATCATTTGAATGCACAAATAATATAGCAGAGTATGAAGCATTGTTGTTGGGTCTTAACTTTGTTGTCAAGAATGGGATCAAAATATTAACTGTATATGGAGATTCTGAGTTAGTGGTATCACAAGTAAGATCTAAATATGCCACTAAAAACAAAAGGCTCAAACAATACAAGCATGTTGTATGGGACACAATTGAGCTCTTCAATGCATTTTTAATAGATTAGGTGGATAGGTCAAAGAATTTGATGGTTGATTTCCTTGCTAATGTTGCTTTGAGAAGAAATGATATTACATTGACTAGTGTCTCAGATGTAGAGTTCAAGACTAGACCTTACATTCCTGACAATATATATAGTTGACAAGTTTTCAATGATGATAAAGATCTGTTGAATTTCTTACAGTGTATAGATAAGTATGAAGCTCAAGAAATAGAATTCAATGCTTTTGTTGAAAAGGTGGATGGTAAGGACACTGTATTTGGTAAAGAAGTAGTACAATTGAAGAAAAATAAAATTCCAAAAGGTCTGGTGGCTTTGAAGCATGATTTTGATGGAAATAATAGGTCAATTTTGAAGCAAACATGAGTTCATCAAGATGATCTTGAAGAGGTGAACCTTGGCACCAATAATGCTCCAAAGAAAGTTTACATTGGCAAGAAAATAAGTCCAAGAATCAGGGACATGGTCATAAGCCTACTAAGGAAATATAAACATGTATTTGCATGGTCCTATGAAGATTTAAAGGCCTATAGAGAGGACCTATTCTAGCATGAAATCCCATTAAAACCAGATGCCAAACCTTTTAGGTAGAGATAGAGGCCTGTCAATCTTGTTTTGGAGCCAAAAATGCAAGAAGAATTGATAAAACTCAGGGATGCTAGTATTATCAAACCTATTAGGCATTCTTCTTGGGTCTTAAACCTGGTACCTGTCAGAAAGAAGAATGGAGACATAAGGTTGTGTGTGGACTTCCAAAATTTGAATATTTCATTCATGAAAGATAATTATCCACTTCCAAAGATGGAAGCCATATTGCAGAGACTAATAGGTTGTGAATTACTTTCTATGATGAATGGGTTCTCTGGCTATAACCAAGTTAAAGTCAAGAAATTAGAGCAATACAAAACTACCTTTACCACACCTTGGGGCACATATGTATCTGTCGGGATGCCTTTTGGCCTCATAAATGCAGGTGCCACTTTTTAAAGAGCCATGGATGTTGCATTTGTAGACTTGATTAATATCATAATGGTTGTGTATCAAGATGATTCGACAACATATTCTAAGAAAGTAGAGGATCATTTCTTACATTTGGAAAATATATTCATAAAGGCACTGGAATATGGTATCTCATTAAACCCTAAAAAGTGTCAATTTGTTGTCACAGAGGGCAAACTGCTTGGGAATATTGTATTTAAAGGAGGTGTGAGGATAGATCCATAAAGGGTTGCTACAATTGACAAAATTCCCATCCCAAAGATAGTAAAGGCCATCTAGTCATTCTCTAGAAAAATAATTTTTTTAAGAAGATTCATTTCTAATTTTGAGATTGTCAAGCCTGCCAAGATGTTGAAGAAAGGATCCAAAATTGACTGGACATCAAAGGCAGTTGATGCATTTGCATCCATCAAGAAGGCAATTAAAGAGGCTCCAGTCCTGAAATCCCCTATTTTTGGTATGCCATTCTAAATATTTTCTTTTGCTTCTTTTCATACTATTGCAGCTGTCATGCTATAGAAAAATGAAGGACATGAACAACCAATATCATTATTTAGAAAATCACTTCAAGGAGCTGAGCGAAGTATGATGCCACTGAGAAACAAGCCTATGCTTTGGTAAAAATAGTTAAAACATCCAGACCCTACTTGGTAGGAGCATAGGTAACTGCTTGTGTACCTAATACAGTAGTCAAATATGTTCTTACACAAATATAAGTCATAGGAAGGTGTAGATGGATAAACATAATTCAAGAATTTAATATTAACATCTAGATAACCAAACTTGTAAGAGAACAAGGACTAGCAAAGTTAATGGTTGAATCCAATTTGGAGGCTACACAAGTGTGCCATGTTCAACAAGAAGAAGGTATGGTATCCAGCATTGAACATACACCATGGTACACAAACATTGTTCACTACCTTAGACATATGAAGTGTCCAAATGGGCTAAATGATAATTAGAAAAGAACACTAAAATTTCAAGCATCAAAATATGTGTTTATAGATGGTGATTTGTTTTGGAAGAACAAATATGGTATTCTACTCTTCTATCTAGATTAGGGACAAGCAGAGAGCATTTTGAAAGAAATGCATGCTGGTGTCTGTGGTGGATATTTTTTGGCCAAGACCAATGCACACAAGATTCGAAGGGTAGGTTACTTTTGGCCAACTGTGTTTTCTGATGCTCATAGGTATGTGAGGAAATGTGAAGAATGTCAAAAGTTTTCTAGCAAATTGAAATACCAAGGAGCTTTACATCTAAGGCCAATGCAAATTGATGCACCATTCCATCAATGGGGTCTTGATTTTATTGGGGAGATAGCAGATAAGTCTAGTGGCAGGCATATATGGATTCTTACTATCACTAACTACTTTACTAAATGTATTGAAGCAATCCCAACAAAGCAAGCAACTAGTAAAGTAGTCACAAATTTCCTGTTAAAAAATATCATCACCAGATTTGGAGTTCTAGTGAGAATTGTTATAGATAATGGCATGTACTTTAGATCTAAAGAATTCAAGAAATTTTGTGTCACATGGAATAGTAATATCATAAGCTTATCCTTATCATCCCCCAGCAAATGGTCAAGCAGAATCCTGTTACAAGTATGTGCCTAACTGATGTTGTCATTGATGTCAACATATCAGTGTTATCATTGGTGTCAACTGTGCTCTTGTTTTTATGCTTTCCTATAATGAGTTAGATGCTTTTTATTTGCCTATGTAAGTATTGGAGATCCTGATATTGATGATATTGAGAAAATTTGCTTCTCCAGTGGAAATAATGTGTTGCAGAATATCTTTGTCTACAAAAGAACATTCCAATAGACTGCTCCACATTTCCTATAGAATAAATATTTTTGTCTATAGACTGGATGTTATTTAGATGCATGTATAAAGATTCTATGTTTCAAGTTTAAGCCTCCAGTATGAATATTTGAGTGAGTTATGTTCACCAGAGTGAAAACTACTTTGTCTAAGCATTCACTGGTGACAGGAAGAATGTATTTTACTCTGTATTCCTCTACATTGAAGTATTATGATATATGGTTCATGAGTTAAGTCTAAAATGATGTTAAGTGCCTTCAACTCCAATGGCTCATGATTTAGTGGTCTACAAGCTATTCTTTCTTTATGACAGTAGCTGACAGTGTTGTTCTTGTGCTCTGGTGTGAAGAATCTTCTTAAGAGAGTGGTGTTAACCTTTTTTCCCTCTGTCCAGAGCCAAACAGTTAACCTGATATTTTCCTTGAAAATCCCTTTGAAAGGGTCCCTATAAAGCAAAGTGCCAAAAATTTCCCAGAGGCCTTGCCTAATAAACCTTACCATTGTAAAGAGCTTGGAAAAATAGGTAGGTTTTCTTTTTACAGCACCCTGAAATTCATCCAAATGAAGAAGTTATGCATGGTCAAAGTTTTAGTCAATAGATAGTTCAAATGGGCATTTTCGCTGGCTTGCAAAAGTCCTTCGGCATTTAAAATTGATCGCCATGGGTTGTGACACGTGTCAGCAGCAGAGAGTAGTTTCCTAAAAGTTTCAATGTTGCCACGGAGGGCACCACGTGTCAGCTTCTGCCACAGTTTCTTTGCAGTTTCTTTAAGTTTCTAACTCACAATTTCTAACAGTTTCAAGGAGCGCGCGGATGGCACCACATGGAGGCACCCGAGAGACACACAAAAAGTAACTTGAGCCCCGCGGATGGAGACAGGTGGCAGCCTCTACTATGTTTCTAAAAGTTTCTCAGCTTTCGCCCATGTTTCGTGAGCCCCTTTTATAAAGTTTCTCAGATTCCCACAGAAACTGATGCATGTTGCTTTCCGCTGAGGCCCCTTTAATGTTTCTAAGGTGGGGTGGAGCGCTCCACGTGTCCCTTGTAGTTTCTGCGGAAGCTGACATGTGTCAACTTCCACATGAGTTTCTTTTTGTTTCGACGCGAAGCTAAGAGAGGTGGCGGGCCCCTTTATTGTTTCTAAAGTGAAGCGGAGGACACCACGTGTCGATTTTCACATGAGTCTTAAGTGGTTCGTTGAAAAGTTTCTACCTTGTTTCTCTCTGCGTGAAAGGCGCCAGGTGGCGGGCTCCACCCAAGTTTCAAGACCCTGTTTATGTTTCGAGAGTAACACAGTGAACGCCACATGTCCGCTTCTGCCTGAGTCCTAGCTGAGCCTGTATTGTTTCTCGTGGCAACGCAGAACTTGCCACGTGTCACTGTCCACTAAGGTTTCAAAAAAGTTTCTAGCTTGCTGTAGGTGATGCCACGTGCCCCTTAATGTTTCTGCGGAAGCTGCCAAGTGGCAGCCTCTGCAGTGTTTCTTTTGTTTCAAGGCTTGGCGCAGGCGAGGTGGGTCCCAGGGGAAGCTCGGTTGCTGCAGATATTGCTGCGGGTTGCGACACATGTCATAAGCAGAGGCCCAGTTAGAAAGTTTTGGCACCCAGTTTCTTATATAGACACAGCCCGGACCCGACGGCATGGTTTAATAGTTTCATAATGATTCTTCAAGTCCGCAACTTGCATTTAGGGTTGTATATGCCGAGACACAGTTGAAGATACAGAAGTGATATACACACAAATGTAGAAGCGATATACATAGGTGATTGACCAAAACTTTGACCACCCGTATCTCCTTCGTTTTAGCAAATTTTCACATGCTGTAAGAGGCAAAGTTGCATGTTTTCATCCCCTCTTTCATTTGGCAGGCTTTTTGGGAGGTTTTGTGACACTTTTTCAATAGATGAAGATTTTTTGGGGCATTCATTATAGTAGATATGGCAAGCAGCTGTCAACATTCAATGCTAAGTTATCCTCCATCATTTTGAGGATCAGATCGATGATGCAGCTGTTTGCATTGAAGACCTAGAATATCTCCCACCTGCCCCTATTCCAGATCTTTTGTGCCATTACTCTTGGCAGGTGGACATCCCTTCAGGAAGATATTTCTGATTGCAGCTCCCTGAGTGGATTTTGTGACCGACCTAGATTAGTTTTTTGTATTGCTATATAAGCTAAGGCTTATGTTGTAAAAAGGGTTGGAAATTTTTTGGAAACATTCTGTTCTCCCTATTTCTAAACAGAACTTTTCATGCTATAACCTTGCCTTTCTTTTTTAAGATATATGAAAGCTATCATGCCTTTTGCTGATTTTTCTATCTCTGTGTGAATTTGCATATGGTTGTCTGTGAATATTTCTTGTTCCTCTCAATCATTTTGTTCCTTACCTCTGTTAGAATCATCTATTCTGTGTATATCTGCTTGCTGTATCTGATTATATTGTGCATGCTTCAATCTTTGCAAAGGTTCTTTAGAACTGTCTGGTGCATCACCCTTTCATGTTTTTAAGTATTGTTGCTTTATCTTTAATTTTAGCATGTTTCTTCCCCTTTTCACCCCAAAATACAGTAGTTTTAGGTGATAACTAGACAAGGAAGCTGGCCTTCTCCAGAGGTTTGATCTCATTTAGCAAAGTCCCACACTTAGAGATCAATCCCATTGTGTCATTGGAATGCTTGGAATCCCATTCAAGTAGGGTGCAATTTCATGTGACAACAGTTTCTGGCACACTTGGTGGGACTTGACAAACTCTTATTACTGGTTTTGATGTGTAACCGGTGATTTTCTGACCTATAAGAGGTTAAAAATTGCATATCTGGTGACTCATACTGAGGAAGATCAGGGACACTCGTTCTGTTGATATACTTTTATGAAAAGGATACAAACTAGGAGTTCAAGTTCCAGCTCATTTGATTATCTACAGCTTTCTCCACCTAGGAGGTAGAGTAGAAATGTAGTAAGAACTCCCTATTCTAAAAGGACATTGTCAACTCCACCAAATTTTAGACCAGTTACCTCTGTAGTCCTTGTAGCAACTCAAGCAAACCCACTTCCAGCTGCTCAAATGGCAAGAAATCAGCCATTTGTGGCTTTTGATGGGGGAAGCCCTTTGAACTTAGTAGTACATGATGCCATACCTATGGCAGACTTGAAGAGCTTGCCCTATTTCACAGGGGAGACCCAAACTACACCTATTGAACACATAAGAGATGTGGCTTCTCTATGTGGAGTACATCATGTAACACAAGAAAATGTGGCCATCAGATTACTAGTTGCCTCATTCAAAGGAAAGGCACTGCAATGGTTCAGAAGTCTACCAGTACAGACTATAGGGACCTGGGATGAACTAGGAGACAAGCTGAATAAGCAGTTCTAGGATAAATTAGATAATCTGTCATTAGTGGAACAGATGACCACCATAAAGAGAGCTCCTCAGGAACCAATGATGAACTTCAACTTCAGATTTTAGAAGACATGGGACAGAATCCCTACCACGGTAAGACCTCCAGCTGAGTATGCATTCTTATATTTCTTGAAAGCTTTAAATAGTGATATTTCAGTGATGATACAATCACTAGGAGGTGTAAGACTACCTGATGCCTATGAAATAGCCATTAGAGTAGAGAACATTCTAATTCAGGCTGGAAAAATAGCACCTGGGCCCCCTATGCCCATTTTTCCTAAGATCTAGGCTTCTATGCCTTTACCCACCCCATATTTTGTCCCTACACCTATTGTGGCAGCATTACCAAGTACCTCTACTTCTGAGCCTGTTGCCTCTAGTTCATCTCAAGAGCTGAAAGAGATAAAAAGTAGCCAACAAAAAATAGAAAATCTTCTACAGACTTTTGGGAATGATCTAGTAAACATTAAGAAGTAGCAGTCTCAAGGTAGGCAACCTTATCAACAACAATATCAGGGGCAGAACCAAGCATATCAAGGGCAGGGTCAACCTTACCAGGCCAATAGGCCATCTTATCAGAACAACTATCAAGGTGCCAAGCAAAATATGAACCAAAGGCCTTTTCAGCCTTACAATCTAGCACTTGTTAGTACAGCAAGGGACCTTGTCCCTGTCCAGAATAACATTGCAGCTGATTATGATTGGTGTGTCCCATGCCATATGCCACATAATTAGTCAGCCTGTTCAAGTGGAGTCCTAAACCAGACCCTAATGGCACAAAATGTGGCAGCTACGCAGCCATGCACATAAAATGATGGAGCTGCACAACAACAAGAGCAACCTCAGAATGATTCTGCTTTCATGAATTGGTAGGAAGGAGAATTCTGTGGGGTAAACAGTGATAGTAGTCCAGTTGCTGCCAATACAAGGGCTAAGAAGAGGGGTTATGAGGTTGAGCTAGCAGCAAGCAAAGGTAGAGAATATACTGATGCTTCCACATCCCGCATTCCTCGCATCTTGTAAAGAGGTGCACCAGCAACAACAAGGGGGATACCTCATTTGCAGGCTGATATTGCTACTACAAAGTCAAGTCACAAGGTAGGTGCCTCTCCACCTTTCAATATTATTGAAAACATGAAAAAGATGAGTGTAACCATGTCTATGTGGGATTCTTTAGAGATCCCTGGCCAAAAGAAGATGTTGCAGTCTACCTTGTCTGATTTGAAAGTACCCAATGATACCACTGTTGACCTAGATAGGACTGTCCTTGCTAATTTATCCTAAGATGACATCAAGCAGCCTAATCAAGGTGCTAAACCTCTTCCCTTTTATGTATCACTGATAATTAGAGACAAACTAGTGCACAATTGCATGGTGGATAGTGGAGCAAGCAGTTCTGTCGTGCCTAAGCAGATTGTAGATCAGTTAGGGCTTAAGTACTAGCCACTTGAGAAAGGTGTACTCCAATTGGATGGAACATCTGTTAATATTGTGGGTATCATAAGAGACCTAGGTCTCACCCTACATGCCTGCCCCAATGTCTCTATTTCACGGGAGGTGTTCATAATAGATTTGCCTCCTCATTTTGCCATGTGCTTATCAAGGGAATTTACAGCCAAAATAGGAGGATATTTGTCTTCTGACTGGTCCCACATATTTTTTAGGACTCGATACGGCACCAAAGTAACTTTGAAATCTGAGTTACTTTCAGATTATCACATAGAACTTTACACACCCAGTGTTGTTAATGCAAATTGCATTATCTCTGATGACCTTGAACTAGTTGCTGCTCAGGAACTACAAGCTTAGAGTATACCAGAGGTACTCTTGAAGGAGTGGGCCTCTGAAAATGTTGTATAAGATCCTGAGGGACATATCCAAGAAGCTGGCATGGGAGTGTACATGTTGTATGAGCATGAAACAACAATTCCAAGTGTTCTAAAGAAAGCATAGCAGCAGGTAGAGCATCATGATGAGGTATGAAAAATGTACTTTGATGGCTCTAGGGGTGGAAATGGTTCTGGTGGTGGTGCAATGCTTGTGTCACCACAAGGTAAAAATTATTATGCTACTTTTCATTTTGCCTTTTCTTGTACTAACAACACTGCTGAGTATGAAGGGTTGATCCAAGGTCTGCAGTGGGCAAGAAGGAGGAAGATCAGCTGTTTACAGGTGTTTGGAGATAGTGAGCTCATTGTGAATTAGGTAAGGCGATTGCACCTTACAAAAAGTGATGCCCTGAAGTGCTACAAACATAGGGTATAGAATTTGATTGAAGAGTTTGATGCTTTCAATCTAATCTCCATTCCAAGAAGTCAGAACCATCATGCTGACAGATTAGCTGCAATTGGGGCTCATTTTGACATCCCCAGTGACATTCAAAGGGAGAAGGTTCAGCCTCATGTAAAAATAATTTCTAGGCCTTCTATCCCTAATAATAATATTCACTGGCAAGTTTTTGACAGTGATGAGCAAATCTTGAGATTCCTATTAGAGGAAGATGAGTTTTCCATGATGAATCAGGATAAACTCAAACAATAATATGACAATGATCAAATCATTCAGCTGAGAACAAATAAGCTGCCCAAGGGATTGGTCACCTTGGAATCTATTTTTGGCACTGATGACCAAAAGAAGAAGACAAAAACCAGTATGCAAGTAAAGGAGGAGCATTATGAAGAGCTAGAAGTTTTCAAGGGTAGACTCCTTAAAATTGGTAAAATCTACTCAACTGAAGGCAAAAGAGCTTTCATTGCCCTTTGTAAAGAATTTGAAGAGGTGTTTGCTTGGGACTATGCAAACCTAAAGGGGTTTGATCCTCATATTGCCCAACACACCATAGAGTTAGAGCCGGGTATAAAACCTGTGAGACAGAAACAGAGACCTCTGAATCCAAAGCTAGAACCCCCGATGATCAAAGAACTAACCAAGCTGATTGAAGGGAAGATCATCTTTCCAATCAAACACACTTCTTGGGTTTCTAACCTTGTACCTATGAGGAAGAAAAATGGGGAGATCAGGTTGTGTGTTAACTTTAGAGACCTCAACACAGCCTCCCTAAAAGACCACTACCCATTGCCTTCAATGGAGCAAATTCTGTAGGTGGTAGCTGGCTCGGAAAGGTTTTCTTTACTTGATGGATTTTCTGGTTATAATTAGGTGCTAGTCAAGGAAGAAGACCAATTCAAGACTGCTTTCACAACCAAGTGGGGTACTATGGCCTACAAGAGGATGCCTTTTGGTCTCTCAAATGCTGGCTCTCCTTTTCAAAGAGCCATGGACATGGCCTTTAAGGGTCTAATGTATAAGCTGGTGCTGGTATACCTAGATGATATAACAGTCTTCTCTAAAAATGCATCTGAGCATTTATCCCACCTAAGGCTAGTCTTTGAAAGATGCAGAGAGTTTGGGATATCCCTCAATCCAAAGAAATGTATTTTTGCTGTACATGAGGGCAAGTTGTTGGGGGATATTGTGTCAAAGGAGGGTATTACCATTGATAAAGAGAGGATACAAGCCATTTTGCAGTTGCCCTTACCCAGTCATAAGAAGGGACTGTAGCGCTTCATTAGCAGAATTAACTTTATGAGAAGGTTCATACCTGATATTGCAAATCTCTTAAAACCCTTGATGTCTATGTTGAAAAAGAACATAACTTTCAGTTGGACGTCAGAGGCCAGACTTAGCTTCCAGTCCATAAAGGAGGCATTAGCAACTGCACCAACCCTAATCAATCTTGATTTCTCTAAGGATTTTATCCTGTATGCTTATGGTGGCCTAGATGCCATTTCTTCCATTCTGGTGTAGCAGCAAAGTGAGGGTTTTGAACAATTGATTGCCTTCTTCAGCCAAGGGTTGGAGGAGTATGAGTAGAAGTATAGCTTCGTTGAAAAGCATGTCCTGGTAGTAGTCAGGATCCTAAAAAATTTTAGGCATCTTGTTTCAAATAACAAGATACACCTGATGGTGGCTCATTCTAGTGTGAAGGAGTTCCTACTGAGTAAAGATGTTAATGATAAAAGGGCTGGTTGGATCACCAAGGTCATGGAATATGATGTGGAGATCAAGATAACCAAGCTAGTCAGAGGCAGAGGACTCAGTGAGCAGCTTGTCACTAGTTCTAAGGATGAGGTAAAAGAAGAAGAAGAGGTGCTCCTGATCATAGAAGAGGGGCATCAAGACGATACAACAACAGTAGGTACTATTTGGGTTAATGATATGACCCATTTTTTGCAAACTGGTAGATGTCCTGCAGGCTTAGATAAAGCTAAAAGAAGATACTTTAGGCTACAATCCATTCCATATGTTTTAATTGAAGGCATCCTTTGTAGAAAAGACTTTAATGGTGTATTGCTTAGATGCATTGATACTGATCAAACTGACAGGGTGCTACATGAATTCCATGATGGAACAGCAAGAGGACATTTTGCCCCAAGAACTACTGCTTGGAAAGTAATGAGAGCTGGCTATTATTAGCCTAGCTTATTTAAGGATGCCCATGCATGGGCTAGAAAGTGTGTTAAGTGTGCCCTTTTTGTAGGAAAAGAGAGACTACCAGCTTTGCCTCTACACCCAATCTAGGTAGAGCAACCCTTTATGAGATGGGGCATTGATTTTATTGGACCTATCAACCCACCCTCAAGTGTAGGCCACAGGTGGATACTCACAGCCACAGACTACTTCACAAGATGGACTGAAGCAGTGGCTCTAAAAGAATCTAATGAGAGTGTTGTTTTGAATTTTTATTGTGATTTGGTCTCCAGATTTGGAGTACCTGAACCAATCATCTTCGATAATGTTCTAGCTTTTGTTGGCCTGAGAATAACTGACTGGGCTGTCAAGAATGGGATTTATTTAAATACTTCATCAAATTATTACCCACAGGGTAAAGGTTTGGCTGAATCCACCAACAAAAATCTCATCAAGATTATTAAGAGGGCAATGGAGAATAATCAGAGGACCTAGCACACTGATTTGAAGTTTGCTCTGTGGGCTGATAGGATAACTCCTAAGAGGTCTATTGGGAACTCCCCTTATCTGCTAGTGTATGGAAAAGAGGCAAAGTTGCCTATGTCTATAGAGCTACTGGCACTAGATGTCATGCATCAACTAGAAATGCTTGAAGTAGAAAGCCCCATGGCTGTAAGGTGTACTCAATTTATGGAGCTGGAGGAAGGCAGAGATAAAGCTATGGCAGCTATGGAACATCATCAGCTACAAACAAAGAGAAATTTTGATAAGAAGGCCACCCCCAGACATTTTAGAGTGGGTGATATGGTGCTCAAATGGGATGAGCCGAGGAGTAGACCAGGGAAGCATTCCAAATTTGACAGCATGTGGAGTGGCCCCTTTCTCATCACTGAATGCAAGAAGCACAATGCATTTCAGTTGTCCAACATGAATGGAGAAAATCTACATATCCCAGTTAATGGGATACATTTGAAAAGATGTTTTGAGGTATGAGCACCCTGTACATTAGTAGGTTAGACTTCTTGTTTTCAATAAGTGTTGTTGTACAGTAGTTTAGATTCTTTTACTTCCCTAAGTGCTCCTACACAGGCTGCATTATCATTAGGAGAATGCAGACCTTTTCCCCTTTTTTGTGTTTTGAGAGGCAGGTCTTAGTTTCCCAACATATTTTAAACCTGACTCCATGCCCAATGGATGCTTGAGGCCACTGATCTCATGTTTAGCAGGCAAACATCCCATAGAGGTCACCAAAAAATGTTAACCTTTTTTCCCTCTATCCAAAGCCAAATAGTTAACCTGATATTTTCCTTGAAAATCCCTTTGAAAGGGTCCCTATAAAGCAAAGTGCCAAAAATTTCCCAGAGGCCTTGCCTAATAAACATTACCATTGTAAAGAGATTGGAAAAATAGGTAGGTTTGCTTTTTACAGAACCCTAAAATTCGTCCAAATGAAGAAGTTATGCATGGTCAAAGTTTCAATCAACAAACAGTTCAAATGGGCATTTTGGCGGGCTTGCAAAATTCCATCGGCATTTAAAATTGATCGCCGTGGGTTGCGATATGTGTTAGCAGCGGAGAGTAGTTTCCTAAAAGTTTTAATGTTGCCGCAGAGGGCACCACGTGTCGGCTTCTGCCACAATTTCTTTGCAGTTTCTTTAAGTTTCTAACTTGCAGTTTCTAACAGTTTCAAGGAGCACGCGGATGGCACCATGTGGAGGCACCTGAGAGACACACGAAAAGTAACTTGAGCCTCATGGATGGAGACAGGTGGTAGCCTCTGCTATGATTCTAAAAGTTTCTTAGTTTCCATCCATGTTTTGTGAGCCCCTTTTATAAAGTTTCTCAGAGTCCTGCAGAAACCGACGCGTGTCGCTTTCCGCTGAGGCCCCTTTAATGTTTCTAAGGTGGGGCAGAGTGCTCCACGTGTCCCTTGTAGTTTCTGTAGAAACTAACACATGTCAGCATCTGCATGAGTTTCTTTTTGTTTTGGCGCAAATCCAAGAGAGGTGGCGGGCCCCTTTATTGTTTCTAAAGTGAAGCGGAGGACACCACATGTTGATTTTTGCATGAGTCTTAAGTGGTTTGTTGAAAAGTTTCTACCTTGTTTCTCTCTACACGGAAGGCACCAGTTGGCGGGCTCTGCCCAAGTTTTAAGACCCTGTTTATGTTTCAAGAGTAACGTGGTGAACGCCACTTGTCTGCTTCCACCTGAGTCCCAACTGAGCCTGTATTGTTTCTCGCGGCAACGCGGAACTTGCCACGTGTCGCCGTCCACTAAGGTTTCAAAAAAGTTTCTAGCTTGCTACAGGTGATGCCACGTGCCCCTTAATGTTTTCATGGAAGCTGCCAAGTGGCAGCCTCTACAGTGTTTCTTTTGTTTCAAGGCTTGGTGTAGGCGAGGTGGGTCCCAGGGGAAGCTCGATTGCTGCGGATATTGCCGCGGGTTGTGACACATGTCATAAGCGGAGGCCCGGTTAGAAAGTTTTGGCACCCAGTTTCTTATATAGACATAGCCCGAACCTGATGGCATGGTTCAACAGTTTCATAATGATTCTTCAGGTCCGTAGCTTGCATTTAGGGTTGTATATGCTGAGACACAGTTGAAGATACAGAAGCGATATGCACAGGCGATTGACCAAAACTTTGACCGCCTGTATCTCCTCCATTTTAGGGAATTTTCACATGTTGTAAGAGGCAAAGTTGCATGTTTTCATCCCCTCTTTCATTTGGCAGGCTTTTTAGGAGGTTTTGTGACACTTTTTCAACATATGAAAATTTTTTGGGGCATTCATTATAGCAGATATGGCAAGCAGCTGTCAGCATTCAATGCTAAGTTATCCTCCATCATTTTGAGGATCAAATCGATGATGCAGCTCTTTGCATTGAAGACCCATAATATCTCCCACCTACCCCTGTTCCAGATCTTTTGTGCCATTACTCTTGGCAGCTTCAGGAAGATATTTCCGATTGCAGCTCCCTGAGTGGATTTTGTGACCGACCTAGATTAGTTTTTTGTATTGCTATATAAGTTGAGGCTTATGTTGTAAAAAGGGTTGGAAATTTTTTGGAAACATTCTGTTCTCCCTATTTCCAAATAGAACTTTTCATGTTGTAACCTTGCCTTTTTTTTTTAAGATATATGAAAGCTATCATGCCTTTTGCTGATTTTTCTATCTCTGTGTGATTCTGCATATGGTTGTCTGTGAATATTTCTTGTTCCTCTCAATCATTTTGTTCCTTACCTTTGTTAGAATCATCTATTCTGTGTATATCTGCTTGTTGTATCTGATTATATTGTGCATGCTTCAATCTTTGCAAATGTTCTTTAGAACTATCTGGTGCATCACCCTTTCATGTTTTTAAGTATTGTTGTTTTATCTTTCATTTTAGCACGTTTCTTCCCTTTTCACCCCAAAATATAGTAGTTTTAGGTGATAACTAGACAAGGAAGCCGGCCTTCTCTGAAGGTTTGATCTCATTTAGTAAAGTCCCACACTTAGAGATTAATCCCATTGTGTCATTGGAATGCTTGGAATCCCATTCAAGTAGGGTGTAATTTCATGTGACAACAAGTGGTTAGAGATCATATAGTTGTTCCTGGTGATTCCAATGAGCTTGTGGATGTCTCTTGATCATGTTCCTACCTCTGGATTGGTTCACAAAGAGAAATTGGGATCGTGGGTGAAGATTGTTCTTAGAAGACTTACTGTTGACACCAATCTTGGCTGACTTGGTTGATTTCACTACTTGCAGAGATGCATCGAAGATTGTAGAAGTGTGTAGTGGCATGGAATATTGTGTTTGAGTCTCATCTAAGGCATGGTGTGATCAACATACATCTTTACATATTTTCCTTAGCTAATCTTGTTTAGGTCTAGACCTATTTCTATGTATGTTTGTAATGCCAACCTTGGAGATTGTTCCAATAGTTGATGAATATACTACCGACCTTGATGTACATTCCAAGGTTGATGAATTGTATAAAAGCATGTAAAGAAGTTGTGAAAAAACACATTGAAGTGGCAAAATGAAAAGATAAGTGCAAGAGTATAAAAGAGTAGAGCAGAGGAGATATATTGTGCTTTAAAGGAACTAAACCTAGGCATGGAGTAGATGCTATCAAATTAGTTCACCAATCTTGGCAGTGAGCCAACCCTTGGCAATGAGCCACCCCTTGGCAGTGAGCCACCCCTTGGAAGTGAGTCGATCTTGACAGTGACGCTAAACATTTACAGTCAGCATATTGGGTAGTGAGCCCTAAGGTAGTGAGCTGTAGGAGTTCAGGACAACACTGAGAGGGGGGTGAATTAGTGTTGTATAAATTTTAACCTTTTGCAAATTTAACTTTCAAGACATGGAGAAAGAAAGATAGCATTTGTTACACATGTGCACATAACTGAGAATGAATGACGAGATTAAAATCTCATGAATAAATCATACACATAAATAGAGAGAAAATCAAGACACAAGAATTGCACGAGTGGAAAACCCTCCTGGGGTAGAAAAACCACTCCAAAACTGCCTCAATGGCTTAACCTTAAAAAATATCTTTACAAGCCTCACTAGCTAATGTGAGTGTCTCACTGACAAATGGTCTCACTAACCTATAAGCCTCACTGGCATACTGTGCCTCACTGGCTTTTCTCAATCAATCAAAACAAAAATCTCATGTGCAAGAAGTGATTGCTATTCAATCTGATTTGCACCATTTAAATCAACTCATCTTTCTTTTCAAAAAGGTTTTTCTCTACATATCATAACTTCATAACATACATAACATTATTTACTCATCTCTGTTTTCTTCATCAACACACACACGTCAATGTACCTGAAAACCATTAAATACAATTTAAAAAACCTTTCACATTCTACACAATCATTTTTCATCTGTGAAGAAATTAATTTTCTCTTCATGCCCATGACTGTTCATTTTCTTCTCTGCATAAACAATTACATCTTGCAATAAAATTATAAACAATAGAACTTCTTGGAATTTTACTTCTCTCTGCAAGAAAATCATCTAAAATATCTTCAATCTGTGTAGCAAATCACAATGAAAATATTTCATCTACCTTTGTAATAAAAACTCTTTCAAACTGAATATTCAGTCTCCTCATTTTCATCTTCCATAAAAAAATTCTTCAATCAATCTGCCTTCATGCATGATCCTTCATTTTTCTATATAAAAAAAAACTCTTCAAATTTTTCTTTGTATTGCATTCAATTCCCTGTAGGAAAAAATGTCTTCAAAAATAAAATCTTTTTCAATATGCTCTTGCAAAATAACTTCTCCCAATCCATTCATCTTCTTCTGCAAAAACAATCTCCAAAAAAGAATAATATATGTTTGCATCTCACACAACATCTTCCTCTTGCTTTGCAAAATAAAATCAATTTCTTTTACAAAAATGATCTTTATAAAAAATATTTTTCCATTTTCCATTTTATTTTCTCTAAAATCATCTGTAGAAACTTTTCACATTTTTATAAAAATTTTCAACATGATCCTTCATCTCTTCAATGATGCTTCATATTCCTGCAAAAATACAATATCTGAATGCAAACAAAACAATCGATTCATCTTTAAAAAACACATCATATTCTCTCTATTCTTCAAATCATCTGCAAGAAATCTCTTTTTCTTCTCTCAAAAAATCATCTTCAATAATGTCAATCTTCTCACAAAATTATCTTCCTGAAAATTTTTCTTCAAATTCTTTATCCTCATCCTTTAAAAAAAACTTTCCTCTTAACAATTTTTATGAGGATAAAAGCTTGTTTTAGAAATCTTCTAAAAAGAATTCCAAAAAAAATTGCTTTTAAAAATATCACTCAACTCCAATAAAGGCTCCTTGAAAAAAAACTCATATACCTTCTATTTTGGATCTCATGCTTTTCTTTTAATTTTAAAAAGCAAGTAAAATAGAAATTAAAAAATTTCTAAACTTTGAATACAAAGCCTTTTAAGGCTAACCCACATATCTTTTAAAAACTTTATAAAATCCATAGAAAATCATGCCCACATATTCTTTTTCAAACTTTATATAAATAAAGCCTTTTAGAAGCCTTTTACTAAATGCATTTTAGGCTTTATAAAAATAAAGCTTTCCATAGATGGGCTCCCTCCTTTGAATATTCAATGCTCTTAAAAAATAATCAAACTCTTTATTAAATAAAGATGCTCCCCTTTGAATAATTTGATGCCTTTTTCCTTATCAAACATATTTCAATGATTTTATTTTTCTTAAACCATTTCATGGTTTTTTTTTCTTTCTTTAAATCATTCGATGGCTTTTTCCCTTAAGCCATTTTTAATGTTTTTCTTAAACTCCAAAAAAGCAAGACCGATGCTTTTGATTTAAAACCATTTGATTTTTTTTTTTTTAAGCACTCTTTTGAAAATGCATTGGGCTCCCATTGTAGTTGCTAACCGTTGAGCACCGGTTGACAAGGTATGATTTATCAAAAGCACTTCTTGATCAAACAATCTTTATTTTAAAGACATTGTATGCCATATTTCCATCAGGGTCTTCTCTAACCATCATCACAATATGAGGGAAAACAACATCATAAGGTTATAACCTGCAAACCACTCTGAGAACACATGACCAAAGACCAAACCATTCTAAGAACATGCTACTATAAATGATGACTTGAAAGCAATAGAGATCAAATGAAGATCATGCCACAACTGTCACTATGAAGACCATTCTATGTTATTTGTATCAAGCCACTGTCACTTGTAAACAAAATAATGTCAAATGAACTCCATCACCTGTATCAACAATACCACAGATAAACAACACATCACATGAGAGATATACACTAATCAAGCCAACTCAACTGACAACACTTATTCTGTCCAAATGAACAACTCCTGATTGATGTTCCTGCAACAACTATGGCAACTTTGCAACATCAACTGAGCATGCTTTTGACATCAATGACAACCTGTCACCATCATGAGCCTCTATTTTCTGGTATTGTTATAACTTATATATTTCTGTGGGCTAACGCTCACCATGGTTTTTCTCTTTTAGGGTTTTCCATGTAAAAATCCTGGTGTCTCATGAGTTGATGATATTGTTATGTTCAGTTTCTTATGTCATGCTTTCATGATCAAATCTAAATAATAGTGAATAAGTGTTCGATGTGTTAATGTTCTCAAGAGGTCAAAGTTTTGAAGACAATTGATTCACCCCCCTCCTTTTACTTGTTCGGTGCATTTCAACAATTGGTATTAGAGAAAGGTTCCTCAGAGGTAAGCTTAACATCTTGAGGTAGATCCAGAATGTCTTACAAAAAGGATACTCTGTAGTTTGATGGAATGAATTATGTGACCTGGAAGATACACATGAAAAGCCATCTGCTTTGTATTGGTTATAGAGTATGGAAAGTGACGGAGACTAAATATACCATGCCTCCAAATGGTCCGACAACTGAAGATGAAATCAAAGAATATGAGTTAAATATAAAAGTTAGAGATGCTCTATTAAGTGCATTGACTAACTCTGAGTTGATAAAAGTCATGAATTATAAAACTTCTCAAGAAGTCTAGGAAAAGTTGGAAAATTTGTATGAAGGGGATGTATCTATAAAAAGTGCCAAATTGGAGGGACTTAAAGCTAAATATGAAGGTTTAAAGATGGGCGAAGACAAAAACATAACATCCTACATGCAAAAGATAGATGAACTTGTCACTAAAATCAAAGCTATGGGATGAACTATTGATGAGAAGGAAGTTGTGATGAAAATTCTTAGGTCATTACCTAAATCCTACAGTCACAAGCTAGTTGCAATTGATACAATAATGATGAAAATTCATTGATGATATAGGTGCTATATCCTCCCCATAAGAAGACAGCCATCATAGATACTGAAAAGACTTTCAGCCATGTCATGACTTTAAAAGCAGGGGAAACTGACCCTCTAATTACAGCAGACATTGGCATCAATGTTGTGAAATTAAACAAAGCACAAGCTCAAGTGTTGATCAAGGAAAGGGATGCATATAAACTGAGCTATGAAAGTCTAACAAAAGAAAATGACTACTTGAAGGATGCAGTTAAGAGTACTTTTGGGCAATCAACAAAGAGATTGACTGAGGGAGAAAGTTCACAAGGCACTCAAGCATTATCCCCAGATCAGGCATTGCAAATTTAGATAGATACACTTGTCATGGTGCTACAGAGCAGACATGCAAACATGATACATTGGTTCAATCTATTTTGGGATAATTACTCTTAGAATTACAAAGCAATTAAAGAACATGAAAGGCTCGAACAGAGAATGCAAAAGAAGTTGAATGAGATACAAAGTAAAGATGCTTCTGACAGTGCAAGTATCTCCAATACTAAAGCATTGATTGAGCAACATCAGAAATACTATGATCAACTCAAAAATGATGCTAAGGAAGGTGCTGAAGCTTCTAATGCAGGAGTTCCCACCTTATTTAAGAGTGATGGAGAACTAAAAAGCAAAGAAGAGTGGAATGTTGATTGTCAAATTATATTACACGAGGCTATGGGAGCTCTTAAAGACAGGAATTCTGTATCTGGAGAAGCTTGCAAACACCTGGAAAAGATGGTCACAATTGAAATGATTACAAGAGGTACCATTGAGCTTACTGATTCCCATCGAGATCAAGAGTACTTGGACCATCTAGCTAAAATTTACTTATGGCTGAATAGAGCCTAATCATAGTTATGTAATGGTTGTTAATCTTGTCAAATTCCCAAAAGGACTTATTGAAGAGTTATGTCTCTTCATAGAAATACCTATATAAGTTCAAACAATTGGTGCTGAAAGATCATCAGCAGTAGAATAGATATACATATATATAATTTACAATGTTTCAGAAAGACTATGTTGCATTTTTTATTTGAAGTAGTAGATTGAAGTTCTCTGATTTAGTGGTTCTATCTTGGTATCAATTGTTTGTTATAGTTACTCAATTATGTGGTTGTCTCCAGTTCTATATTTCCTTGTTATTCAAATTAATATATCAAGCATATATTTAATTTGTCAATACACATTCGTTGTATCTATGTGATTGAGTAAATTGGTTTCCATTTGAGGAATTAAAATCCTTCTGATCAGTCATGGTAGCCTAGAAGTATTAAGTTTGGATTACTAAGTAGAGCCATATAATTAGGATTGCCATTCTGTCTCCAAGATAATATTATCTGTTATTCTTGTCCATTCATTACAATTGGTTCCTTCAAGTAAGGATTAAAATACCTTCTGGTGAATTATAAGATATCTGATTATATTGGTTGGATTATTAAGAAGAGTTTGTCAGTCATTCCCTTGCACGTTTATACAAGTTATAAACTAAAATTGTGCCAAACAATTAGAATTATTGTCCACTATAAGCCACTAGTCTTAGTCCTTCATTTGACTCTATTTACCCAACAAGGCACTAGTCTTATTTCTATTCATCATTTAAAATTCACCTTGATATTGCTTATACAATTTATACCAACCACTCCTTAGATATAAGAATTAGTTAGCAAGCTTTCATCTATCCTAAACCATATGCCATTGTGGATAGATTTAATTAGTCAATACATTCACATTTAGTCTGCCTTAATTCCCAAGGTTCACCCACCTAGGTGTAGCAGGACCTAAAGTGTAGGAAATTATCAAAGCTTGAAGGTTGATTTCTTTAAGTTAGTTCAAAAATGTTGCTAATCTAAACATAGAGTCTGGCATCCTCTTAGGATTAGCAACCTGCATTTTTGAGACCTAACAAATTGGCGACTCTGCTGGGGACTTAAATAAAAGACCTTAGAAACTACTCATTCCTTTTATAGAGTCATTTTAGAAACTTTGATTTGGTAACTCTACTGGAAACAAGAACCCCTAAAGATAAGATTACAAACTTTTCCTATTTACAAAATAGGTGGCGACTCTAGTTACAGTTATAACATAAGAATTTAATACCAAATGGATGGTAGGAGATCCAAGATGGAAGGCAAGAAATTGCAGTCATCCCCACCACCTAGAAACATTTCTAAAAGAAATGGAACTTCAAATTATTCTCACCAAGATAATAACCAGGATACCCAAGAGAATAATGCAAAGCAAACTATTTCAATTCACAACAAGTTCACACCTCTGCATAATTCAAATGAGAATCTCAATGGAGTAATTGATGATATTTTGGCAAGATACAAACTGGATCCTCAAGAACAGCATGAGTATGAAGCACAGGTTATGAGGGATATTGATCGAAACCAAGCTAAACATGATTTCAAGATGTCATTACATCAGGGAGAAGAGATAGGATATGGATTCTCAAATCAAGAAATGAATGACAATCTAGAAAATCAGGAAATAAATAACAATTCAGAGAATCTAAAAGGTATGAGTGAAGAGCAATAGGAAATGCTCAGGCTCTAGGAAGAACTCAAAAGGTTCAAGATACAGGAAAATAAAAGGTTGTTGCAGCAAGAGACTCAACAGATGAGAAATAAAGCTGAAACAGCCCCCCCAAAATATGTACCTCCATATAGAGGAAACAATTCTAGATTTCCACAGCAAAACGCGGGTGGAATTTCAAATTCACATGCATCTAGAAATCATCAAAATACCATACCCCGAAACCCTAGACCACCTCCCATACATAATGCATCTCAACATATGGCAAATACTTACCCACCCCCTGGCCAACAATATTATAGACCGCAAAATCCCTACATGAATCCTTACATGAACCAACAGCAGCAATATGCTATCATCAGCCACTAGGTGGATATAATTACTATCCTAATCCACCACCCATGAACTTTCCCCCTCAAAACCTTGCAAACATATGTAGCCAATTTAATTTAACTGGATATCAGTTGTATCCATATCCTATGGATAGTACTTGGAGAAATATGGTTCCCAAGTTTACTGGGAATAATGCAATATCAGCTAAAGATCATATCAGAAGTTTCAATGCTTTCGTGCAAGATATTGGTATGGACTGGGAAGATATTAGAATGAGGTTATTCATGATGTCCCTCACTGAAGATGCCAGAGACTGGTTTAACAACCTACCTGACACCTCAATCAGTTCAATAACCGATTTCCATAACTAGTTTAAGGACCAGTATGGTAACCAATATGCCCCTGAGTTTGCATTACATGAATTGATAAGTATACAGAAGTATCAAAATGAATCAGTATATGATTTTAACCTAAAATTTTCCAAGTTGCATAATAAGGTACCACATGGAGCCAAGCTATCTGATCCAACAGCACTAAGTATTTATATGGAAGCATTTGACCCCAAAATAGGGTACGAGCTTAGAAATCAGTGTCTTGCAACCCTGGCAGAAGTAGAGAAAGTGGCCCTAACCATTGAAAACAATAGGAAGGCTACAGGAATGGTTAGTAAGAGAGACAACCATAGAAATCCTCAGAACCCAAATGTTCAATAAACTAAACTAGAGGGTCAACATAGGCATGAAAGGCCTAGGTTGCACGCTATGCTCTACAATACAAATTGGAAGGATGGGAGACCCATTGACAATAGTAGAAAGCAATAGTATGGTAAGGATACTCCTGACCCCTTGAAAAGAAACATGGCACATATGGTAGAAAATAAACCTTGGTGTTTGGTGTGTAATTTACCACATTTACTTGAATACTGTGAGATAGCTAAATCAGTACAACAAGAAGAAATGTTATACAATTATAATAGAGACAACCACACCATAAACATGATGCAGGATACACCATGTGTGGTGACTGAAGATTACTCCTCTTTAGAGGAAGAAGGATATGAGTATGATGTAGGAAACCAAAGGCATCATATCAACATAGGAGAACAAGAAGTGTTCTCAGATCAGGAAGATAGTTGTGAGCAACCTATTTGTTATAACAATCAGCCATATGGTCAGTGGAGAAAGCCTACTGAGGATGAAAGAGAAGCTCTTACAGTAGCTGCAATAGCTCAAGCCAGAAACACTTACAACTTAAGGAATAGAACAACTAATGTTGAACAAGGAACTCCTGAGAGTATTTTTATAAAAGATCAGAATAATAAAAAGAATAATACAAAATCGTCATCTAAAGAACTAGAAAAAGGTGGTAAGGGTAAAGTGAAAGAAAATTTACAAAATCAAGAAAAGGAGAACACAAAAATAGTAAAGAATGACCAGACCATGGCCCATTCTTTTGACATTGCTCATGCAGTGTCTCAGGTAAAAATATCAGTTCCACTCCTAGAGATGATGAAGATAGATAAATATAGGAGCACAGTTGTTAAGTTGATTTCTAATACACCAAGTCAAAAATATAAAGGACATGAAAACACAACAAACAATGTTCATCAACAAACATTCCAAATGCCTGAGGTATACCTTGGTGATACACTGACAAAAAATCCCTCACAGGTAGACCCATTCTACACTACACTATTAATCAAGAATAGGATAGTCAGGAATTGCATGATTGATTCAGGTGCTGCCATGAACATCATGCCTATAGCAGTTATGAAAGAATTGGGAATGTGGGTTGATACTACATTTGGCCAGTGTTATGCAATGGATAACAGATCTATCCCAGTAGTTGGTATTATGAGGGATGTGGAGATAAAGCTTGCCTCACACCCTGAAGCAACTTATAACATTGATATTACTGTGGTTGACATCCCACCGTATTATGGAATGCTTCTATCAAGGCAATGGGCTGCAATGGCAGGAGGGAATGTTCAGTTGGACTTATCATATGCCACCATACCAGTGGGAGGCAAAGAAATCAAGCTATGCAGAGAGCCAAGGCATGACAATATTATAGAAAGATTGTATCAGCATCAAATAAATTTCTTTTGTGATACAAATTTAGGAGTCTTCAAAGTTGGAGAAAATACACCAGAATTATGTAACACTGATCTAATACACACTGAATCTATGAAAGAAGAAAATGATGTGTGGAAGATGTATTTTGATGGTGCATGCAGCAAAATAGGAAATGGAGCTGGAGTAGTTTTCATTTCACCAAGAGGTAAAACTTTCAAATACTCTTTTCTATTGACATTTGAATGCACAAATAATGTAGCTGAGTATGAAGCTTTGCTCATTGGTTTGAACATAGCCACTAAGCATAAAATCAAAAAGTTAGTTGTCTATGGTGATTCTGAATTGGTCATTTCCCAAGTAAGAGAAAAATACCTATCAAAAAATAAAAGGCTGAGATAATATAAAAATGTAGTTTGGGATAATATTGAATTGTTTGATGCCTTTTCAATCAACTGGGTTGATAGGTCTAAAAATATTATGGCAGATTTTTTAGCAAATATCACATTGAAGAGGGACGATGTCACATTAGGAGGAATTACAGAGGTTGAATTCAAAACTAGACCTACCATCCCAGATAATATACATAATTGGCAAGTGTTTGATAACGATGCAGATATAATCAACTTCTTACATTGTGCTGATTATTATGAAAATCAAGAGATTGATTTCAATGCATTTCTAGAGGAACATGATGGGAAGGAAACCCTTTTTGGTCAAGAGATAGTCCAGCTGAAAATGAATAAGATACCTAAAGGACTTAAAGCATTAGAAAAGGCATTTAATAGGCATGACAGATATAAAAAGAAAGACACACCAGTGATACCTAATGACCTTGAAGAAATCAATTTGGGGACACAAACAGTCCCAAGGAATGTGTATATTGGAAGAAATCTTGACCCAAAAATCAAGAGAAGAATCATCAACTTACTCAGAAAGTTCAGGCATGTATTTGCTTGGTCATATGATGATTTAAAGGCATATAGAGAGGATCTATTTCAACATGAGATACCACTAAAACCAGATGCTAAACCATTCAGGCAAAAATAGATGCCAATCAATCCTACATTAGCTCCTAAAATGCTAGAAGAACTTACAAAGTTGAGGGATGGAGCTATAATTAAACCCATTAGACATTCCTCCTGGGTTTCAAATTTAGTACCTGTCAGGAAAAAGAATGGTGATATTAGACTATGTGTGGATTTCAGAAACTTGAATAAATCTTCTCTCAAGGATAATTATCCTCTCCCCAATATGGAGGCAATACTACAAAAGGTTACTGGATGTGAATTTTTGTCAATGATGGATGGCTTCTCAGGTTACAATCAGGTAAAAGTCAAGGAGTCAGAATAATTTAAGACTGCATTCACCACTCTGTGGGGAACATATGTATATTTGAGAATGCCATTCAGACTAACTAATGCTGGAGCAACATTCCAAAGAGCAATGGATGTGGCTTTTGCTGAGTTAATCAATAAGATTATGATAGTATATTAGGATGACTTGACAACATATTCCAAAAGGGCTGAGGATCATTGCACACACTTAGAGCAAATATTTATCAAAGCCCTAGAATATGGGATATCATTGAACCCTAAGAAGTGTCATTTTGTAGTAACAAAAGGAAAATTGCTTGGGCATATAGTCTCAAAGGAAGGAGTAAAAATAGATCTTGAAAGAGTAAAGGCAATTGATCAAGTGCCTATTCCAAAAAATGTAAAAGCTATACAATCATTTTTTGGTCAGATTAATTTTGTTAGAAGATTTATACCAAATTTTGCAGAAATTGTTTTCCCTATATCAAAGATGCTGAAGAAGAACTCAGAAGTAAAATGGACAACAGAAACAGTAGAAGCATTTGCCAATATTAAGAGGGCAATCAAGCAAGCCCCAGTCTTAGTGTCCCTTGACTTCAGTAAATCATTCCAATTGTTTTCATTTGCTTCCTATCATACAGTTGTAGCAGTGCTATTGCAGAAAAACAATGATGGATATGAACAGCCTATGTCATTTTTCAACAAATCCCTTCAGAATGCAGAGTTAAAATATGACATTATTGAAAAGCAGGCATATGCATTAGTAAAAGCAGTTAAGACTTTTAGACCATATTTGGTGGGAGCTAAAATCATAGCATATGTTCCTAATGCTGCAGTAAAGGATGTATTGATCTAAACTGAAGTCACTAGTAGGAGATGTAGGTGGATCAATAGGATTCAGGAATTCAATATTGAAATCCAGATCACTAAATTAGTGAGAGGACAGGGTCTTGCCAAATTAATGGCTGAGAGTAATCTTGAAGCTTCTCAGATATGTACTACTGATGCAAGTACCAGTATTGAGCATACTCCATGGTATGCTGATGTAATATATTATCTAAAACATATGAAGTGTCCTGAAGGGTGTGATGATAACAAAAGGAGGACACTCAAACTGCAAGCTTCAAAATATGTACTCATTAATGGGGATCTTTACTGGAAAAACAAAGATGGGATTTTACTATTATGCTTGGATGAATATCAATCAAAACATATTATGAAGGAGTTACATGAGGGCATGTGTGGAGGCCATTTCTCAGCAAGGACTACAACCCACAAGATCCTGAGGGCCAGATACTATTGGCCTCAAGTTTTTAATGATTCATACCATTACACTAGGAAGTGTGAAGCATGCCAAAAATTCTCAGGAAAGTTAAAGTATCAAGGAGCACTACCCTTAAAACCCATGCAAGTTGAGGCTCCATTTTATCAGTGGGGTATTGATTTCATAGGTGAAATTTTAGAGAAATCTAGTGGGGGCATAGATGGATCTTAGTAGCGACTGATTACTTTACAAAATGGGTGGAAGCAAACCCAAATAAATAGGCAACAAGTAAGGTTGTGATTAACTTTCTAATGGAAAATATCATATTCAGATTTGGCACCCCAGTGAAATTAATTACAGATAATGGGATGTGTTTTAGATCAGATGAATTCAAAGGATTTTGCAGTACGCATGGCATCACTGTCTCCTATGCCACCCCTATCATCCACAGGCAAATGGACAAGCAGAATCAAGTAACAAAAGCCTCCTGAAAATCATAAAAAGAATGTTGGATAGAAACAAAAAGGCCTGGGATTCAAAATTAAGAATGGCAGTGTGGGCTGATAGGATTACTGTAAAGAGAGCAATTGGGAGATCTCCTTTTGAGCTGGTATATGGAACACAAGCAAGATTACCATTGGAAAATCTTATACCGGTATACAAATTCATTCTCCATGAAGACTTGAACATTCCTGAACCAATGGAGGAGAGGTTGGAACATCCAGCAGAACTTGATGAAACAAGAAGAACAGCTCAAAGGCAGAATGTTAAGCTACAATCACAAGTAAAATATCTCTTTGACAAAAAGGCCAAAGATAGAAAGTTTGAAATAAATGATCTGGTATTAATGTGGAATGCAAGGTGTCAAGACAAAGGGAAGCATGGAAAGTTTGAAGCCCTATGGTTAGGTCCTTTTGTTATCACTAGCAAAGGAGGTGATGACTCTTACTACTTGCAGAATATGTCTACAGAAGAGCAAGAATTGCCTGTACATGGGCAATACTTGAAGCAGTTCTTTTCATAAACATGTACAAGGAGGATTGAGCATTGCCAGTGCATGGACAACCCTCAAACAATTCTCAAAAATATTTTATTCCATGCACAGTAGTTTAGGAATCATTCCCGTTCCCCATCATTTGTCACTCCCCTTTTGCATTTTTCATAAAATCATCACCCCAAATGAATAAAAACATGTCTACTTCCCCAGGAGATTTGAATCCTTGTTATACTCATAGGGAGTATACATCCCAGATAGAGCTACTATTGGGACAGTAAAAATTTAAAATTTTTATTGTATTCTCACTTCACCATATTTGAGCAAAATCATAAAACATCCCAAAACCATAGCAAAAATTTGATACATCCCACAAGATGTCCATGGCTAAGCAATGCAAAATTAATTAAAATTCAATATATCGACAAGACTTTGTGTTACTTATATGGATACATAAGAAATCAATGAAAATGACTATCAGAGTGAGAGTAAAGATTAGAAAGAAATTTGTAAGAGTTGCCGATAGGAGAAGTAATACTGATGGCCTTTTATTGGTAAGAGAACCAAGCAGTCACACTGATCGGTATGACTTGTAATCATCGGGTGGTCCTTTAAAAGCTACCCCAACAGTATATATCATACCGATGAAATATATCGGCAAGAGTCTCACCAATTATCTTACGGGGACAAAGGCAACAATAACCATCGGCGAGAAATAAACATCGGGATGAAAAGTAAATAAGTCTCCGACACTCTAGTCTCTTGGCGAAACAATAAAAAGGTACTTTCTGTGTGAGTCACACTGATATACATATCCATCGGCGTAACTTAACATATCAGAATGAAGCAATAATGTCTTGTCGACTCACAAGTCACAGTGATGAAAGGGTGTCGGTGACACTTTGATAGATTCTCTCCAATAAGGAATGTAAAGTAGCCATCAGGGAGATAATTATGATCGGGTGATCTGAAAAGAATTACCCTGATGGTATATCTCACTCTGATGGAAATAAGATCACACCCTTTGATAAGAAATTTAACCATATCGGTGAGACTCTCACTGATAGTTGTATCGGTAACACTCACTATATCAAAAGGAAATTTAAAACATACGGCAATGAAATAAGTCATGCCGATGGTCGCACCCACTTAAGATATGACTCAACATAGTCAGGAATACAATTGAGGGGCCACGTCGATTGATTGTTCGTGCCATGAGGAGATATTAAGGTCACCCAGACATTTTGAAAATCATGCCGATGACAAGAGTTATGGCAATGTGACATTTCACAGTGATGAACGACATTGAATTGATCAAACAATTAAATGCAGATGGTGATGAAATCTTTTAAGATCATTGTAATTACAATTGACAGAGATGTCTGAGAAGAGAATATAGAGGAATTCTTGAAGTGCAAATAGAGGATTTCAATCACAGTAACAGAACGACAGGTACTTACATACGAACTATTGTGTATAGCCTGTGTTTGAATTTTCTACCAAAATTTGAATATGGATACTCTGGGAAAGGAAAAAGGTAGAAAATCACAAGGGAAAACTAATAAATCTAAGAAACAAAAAACTAATCAAACCCCTGAAGAAAAAATAAAAGACAGAAAACTCAATCAGGACTTAATTGATCAATTGCCTGGGTCAACTCCCAAGGCCAGAAGATCTACTCAACTTAGGGTAGAAGTTGAAAAATTAGAAGATAAATGTAAGCGCTTGGGAGATATCTAGACCCCAATCAGAGGATATGAGCTTTTTAGATTCCATTATAATAGAAGGTTTAGGAATGCTCCTGTGTCAAACCCATGGCACTTGAATTTGGGAAAATTGGTCGTGCCTAATGTATTCTTGAATGTTGAACTCCTCCAACTACTTGCCAAACAATATAGCCCAAGCCTGAAAGCTATATGTAACCCACATGGGGAGCCAATTGTACATTTGTCAAAAAATGCCATTTGTGAAGTATTTAATCTAGATGATTTGTGTACTATCCCCATTATTTATGAAGACGTGGAGAGGGAATATTGGAGAATGGACACAACCTACAATGGATAAAGGTTGCCCATTCATAGGCCCAGAGTTGAAGGAGAAGTGATGCCTCTAACTGAAAATGATGGTCCTCCTTTTCATGTAGCAATATTTGAACCATATATACAACACACTTATTATTCTATGGACCAAGTCCTAGGATCAAAGGTCCCTGAGTTCATGACAATCCCATTGATGGTTATAGCTACTGACATCCAGTGTCATAATGCAAGGCAGTTTGACTATGCTGCTTATGTTGTTAATAGAATAGATTCTGGCTTGACTGCAATAAGAAACAGTTCTCCAGCATGCTCTTTTGAGCATTACTCATTGCTTATGCACATAGTGTTGTATTTCGGCTAGGAAGTAGGGTTATGGCCAAGTGAATTTAAAGTTGTTCCTGTAGACCAGAAGGGGCAAAAGTTACCAATACAAATGTGGACTAGAGTATGGGATAGTAGATATGCCCATTCCAGTTATGCCCAATTTGAAGAATATTGTGTAAAAAGTACTGTACAAATATTTCAACCACCCTTGTGAATACTCAATCTCAACTGAGATAAAAAGGTTCCTCAGGCCAAAAGATTTTGGTGGCCCCCCTACTGTCACTCATAATTGGGGAGATTGGTATTGTTTTGAAGATGCTACCATGATTAGAATATATGGTTTTGAAGACACTCCATTCATATTGCCCAAAACTGTCCCTAACAGAATTACTTATTTAGAGATAATTAGGCAGATGCACTGCTCAAATGTAATGCATTTGAGCTCACATGATAAACAATCTTTTATGCCCAGCACTTTATGTTTTGGAGATTTTACTATGGTGTCAAAAGAGGGTTATAATCTCATTATGGATAAGTTGATGCATTATAATATGAGGAGTGCTGAGGCAAGGAAAGGGTTTGACCCTGAAGGTTTTATTGACTCTGCACGAAGAAAACAAAATCTCAGTGGATACATGCATATACCTTATCCACTTGATGATGTTATTATAAATTTAGAAGAGGCTGAGGTAGAGTTGGTGATAGAAAAGTATAAAAGGGATCTAAGTGAGAAGAAAAAGCAACTAGCAGAGATTGAGGTTATATCCTTTGAAATTGAAGGAAGGTAGAGCAAGAAGAGCCACAAGACAAAATAGTAGAAATGTCCAAAAGGAAAATGCTACAATATTAGCCTCCTATTGTAATACATGATGAGGAGGGGTCTGCTGATGAGGATCCACATCAGATAGCCTATGATTCTTTCATTTCTAATGATAAATTTATTCACTCAAAAGAATTTAAGTCATTTTTGTACAAATGCAAAGGAAAAGAAATTAGAGAATCAGTGGATGATGTCTCTGCTGATAATGAAAAACAATTGTTAGATATGCTGAAAGTAACAGTAGAGAAAGAGATGTAGGATATGACTCCTAGCAGGGGTAGACAATTGCTTAAAGATGCAGGAGTTATGATTTTTCCTGGTCTTGACTTGAATTCTGCTTTGGTTTTTGACAGTTTTCTAAATAGTGTAGATGATAAGTATAAACTCACTCCAAAGGGAGTTAATGAAGTATATATGGGTACAAGATACAATAATGATGAAAATTCATTGATGATATGGGTGCTATATCCTCCCCATAAGAAGACAGCCATCATAGATACTGAAAAGACTTTCGGCCATGTCATGACTTTAAAAGTAGGGGAAACTGACCCTTTGATTACAGTAGACATTGGCATCAATGTTGCAAAATTAAACAAAGCACAAGCTCAAGTGTTGATCAATGAAAGGGATGCATATAAATTGAGCTGTGAAAGACTAACAAAAGAAAATGACTACTTGAAGGATGCATTTAAGAGTACTTTTGGGCAATCAACAAAGAGATTGACTCAGGGAGAAAGCTCACAAGGCACTCAAGCATTATCCCCAAATCAGGCATTGCATATTCAGATAGATACACTTGTCACAGTGCTACAGAGCAGACATGCAAACATGATACACTGGTTCAATCTATTTTGGGATAATTACTCTCAAAATTACAAAGCAATTAAAGAACATGAAAGGCTCGAACAGAGAATGTAGAAGTTGAATGAGATACAAAGTAAAGATGCTTCTGACAGTGTAGGTATCTCCAATACTAAAGCATTGATTGAGCAACATCAGAAATACTACGATCAACTCAAAAATGATGCTAATGAAGGTGCTGAAGCTTCTAATGCAGGAGTGCCCACCTTATTTAAGAGTGATGGAGAACTAAAAAGCAAAGAAGAGTGGAATGTTGATTGTCAAATTATATTACACAAGGCTATGGGAGCTCTTAAAGATAGGAATTCTGTATCTAGAGAAGCTTGCAAACACCTGGAAAAGATGGTCACAATTGAAATGATTACAAGAGGTGCCATTGAGCTTACTGATTCCCATCGAGAACAAGAGTACTTGGACCATCTGGCTAAAATTTACTTATGGCTGAATAAAGCCTAATCATAGTTATGTAATGGTTGTTAATCTTGTCAAATTCCCAAAAGGACTTATTGAAGAGTTATGTCTCTTCATAGAAATACCTATATAAATTCAAACAATTGGTGCTGAAAGATCATCAGCAGTAGAATAGATATACAGATATATAACTTACAATGTTACAGAAAGACTATGTTGCATTTTTTATTTGAAGTAGTAGATTGAAGTTCTCTGATTCAGTGGTTTTATCTTGGTATCAATTTTTTGTTATAGTAACTCAATTATGTGGTTGTCTCCAATTCTATATTTCCTTGTTATTCAAATTAATATATCAAGCATATATTTAATTGGTCAATACACATTTGCTGTATCTGTGTGATTGAGTAAATTGGTTTCCATTTGAGGAATTAAAATCCTTCTAATCAGTCACGGTAGCCTAGAAGTATTAAGTTTGGATTACTAAGTAGAGCCATATAATTAGGATTGCCATTTTGTCTCCAAGATAATATTATCTGTTATTCTTGCTCATTCATTATAATTGGTTCCTTCAAGTAAGGATTAAAATACCTTCTGGTGAATTATAAGATATCTGATTATATTGGTTGGATTATTAAGAAGAGTTTGTCAGTCATTCCCTTGCATGTTTATACAAGTTATAAACTAAAATTGTGCCAAACAATTAGAATTATTGTCCACTATAAGCCACTAGTCTTAGTCCTTCATTTGACTCTATTTACCCAACAAGGCATTGGTCTTATTTCTATTCATCATTTAAAATTCACCTTGATATTGCTTATACAATTTATACCAACCACTCATTAGATATAAGAATTAGTTAGCAAGCTTTCATCTATCCTAAACCATATGCCATTGTGGATAGATTTAATTAGTCAATACATTCACATTTAGTCTGCCTTAATTCCCAAGGTTCACCCACCTAGGTGTAGCAGGACCTAAAGTGTAGGAAATCATCAAACCTTGAAGGTTGATTTCGTTAAGTTAGTTCAAAAATGTTGCTAATCTAAACATAGAGTCTGGCATCCTCTTAGGATTAGCAACTTGCATTTTTGAGACCTAACAAAGGTCTCAACTGAAAGGTAATGGTACTAAAACTCCTTATGAATTGTGGTACGAAAGGACTCCTACAGTAAAATACTTCAAAGTTTTTGGAGGCAAATGTTATATTAGAAGAAATGAAGATCTAGGGAAGTTTGATGCAAGGTGTGATGAAGGAATCTTCCTTGGATACTCTACCAAGAGTAAGGCCTACCGGTGCTACAACAAAAGGCTGAAAAAGATTGTTGAAAGTGCAAATGTGAAGGTGGATGAAGACAAAGGTAGAATCTTAGATCTGAGTGGCTATGAATTAGATGAGCCTGTTGCTATAACAAATGAAGAAAAAGTTGAACAAGAAGATAGTCATGATGAAGAAGAAAAGGCTCCGGAAAGTATTGCTAAGACTCCCAAGTATGTAAGAATCAATCATTCTAAAGATCAAATTATTGGAGACAAAAGCAAAGGAGTATTGACAAGGAAAAGAGCTGCAGAAGAACAAGTGAATTATTGTTTGCTTTCTAAAGTTGAACCAAAAACTATGAATGAGGCCAAAAATGATAAAAATTGGGTAAAGGCAATGAAGGAAGAACTAATGCAAATAGAGAAGAATGAAACTTAGGAATTAGTTCCTAGACCTGCTGACAAAAATGTTATTGAAACCAAATGGGTTTTTAGGAACAAGCTGAATGAAAATGTAGAAGTTTTAAGGAACAAAGCAAGACTTGTGTGCAAAGGATATTCTTAAATTGAAGGAATAGATTTTGAAGAGACTTTTGCTCCACTAGCCCAGATTGAAACAATTAGAATATTTATGGCATTTGCAGCTCATAAAGACTTCAAAGTGTATCAAATAGATGTGAAGTCTGCATTTCTAAATGGTGAGTTAGAAGAGGAAGTTTACATTGAGCAATCAAAAGGATTTATGTTATCAGACCAAGGTGATATGGTATGCAGGTTGAAGAAAGCATTGTATGGATTGAAGCAAGCCCCTAGAGCCTGGTATGCAAGGCTAGACAATTATATGTTGCAATTAGGATTTAGTAAAGGTACTACTGACAGCAACTTGTATTTCAAAATCAATGATAACTAAATCCTAATTATTGTGGTCTTTGTTGATGACATTATCTTTAGAGGCAATGAAGGCATGTGCATGAAGTTTGTAGGTGAAATGCAAAATAAGTTTGAGATGTCTATGTTTGGTGAAATGAATTTCCTTTTAGGTCTACAAATTAATCGATCAGATAAAAGAATTTTCATATCTCAGTCCAAGTATGTGAAAGAGTTGTTGAAGAAGTTTGGGATGGAAGACTCTAAACCGGTATGTACTCCCATGGAAACTAGCTGCAAGTTAAGCAAAACTGATAAATCTCCCAAGACTAATCAAAAAAGTTATAGATCCATAATTGGAGGATTGCTTTATCTAACTAAAACTAGACCTGATATAATGCATGGAGTTTGTCTTATTGCAAGATTTCAAGTTGATCCAAGAGAGTCACATGTGATGGCAGTTAAGAGAATATTGAGGTATTTAAAAGACACACCAAATCATGGCTAATGGTATCTAAAGGATAATGATTTCACTCTCAGTGCTTATACAGATGTAGATTGGGCCGGAGATGTTGATGAGAAAAAAAGTACAAGTGGAGGTGCTTTCTTCTTGGGTAATAAATTAGTTTCATGGCTGAGTAAGAAACAAGATTCAATCTCTTTGTCAGTTGCAGAAGCAGACTATATTACAGAAACATGTTGTTGTACTCAAGTGTTATGGATGAAGAAGACTTTGAAGGACATAAGAGTTGTGTATGAAGATCTAGCTACAAACTACTGTGACAATACAAGTGCTATAAACATTTCAAAGAACTTGATGATGCACTCAAGAACAAAGCATATATCTATAAGGTATCAATTTCTAAGAGAAAAGGTGTCAAAGAATGAAGTAAAGATGGAATATGTGTCCACAAAGGATCAGATTGTAGATATTTTCACTAAGCCTCTATCTAAGAATACATTTGAGTATCTCATAGAAAAGTTAGGGATCATTACCCCTCATACTCTGAACTAAGATGCAGAGGAATGCATCAGTCTAGTTGCGCTCAATGTCTCATTCTTTGATCTGGATTGATGTTTTTAGGGCTACCTCTCAGGGGGAGTAGCTATATGTTCCCAATAAATAAAGTGTTGATAACAGAGAAAGTTCAGTGGATTAGAGTAGCAACATGCAAGTATGTGCCCTTTGCCATTGATTTCAAAGGGGGAGAGAAATCATGTGAAAAACTCAAAGAAGAAAGAGTGAAGATGTAAAGAGAAAGGGCAAGAATCTTATCTTGATGGTATTTATAGTTTTTCACATCATATGTTGTCATCAATGACAAAGGGGGAGATTGTTGCAAGTATGTGCCTAACCGGTGTTGTCATTGATGTCAACATATCAATGTTGTCATTGGTGTCAACTGTGCTCTTGTTTTGATGTTTTCTTGTAATAAGTTAGATGCTTTGTATTTGCCTATGTAAGTATTGGAGATCCTAATATTGAGGATATTGAGAAAATTTGCTTCTTCGATGGAAACAATGTGTTGCAGAATATCTTTGTCTATAAAAGAACAATCCAATAGACTACTCTGCATTTCTTGTAGAATGAATATTTTTGTCTACAGATTGGAAGTTATTTAGATGCATGTCTGAAGATGCTATGTTTCAAGTTTAAGCCTCTGGTATGAATATTTGAGTGTGTTATGTTCACCAGAGTGAAAAATGCTTTGTCTGAGCATTTAGTGGTGATAGGGAGAATGTATTTTGCTTCGTATTCCTTCGCATTGAAGTATTATGATCTATGGTTCATGAGTTAAGTCTGAAATGATGTCAAGTGCCTTCAATTCCAATGGCTCATGATTTGATGGTCTGCAAGCTATTGTTTCTTTATGACAGTAGCTGACATTGTTGTTCTTGTGCTCCGATGCAAAGAATCTTCTTGATAGAGTGGTTAGAGATTGTGCTATTGTTCCTAGTGATTACAATGAGCTTTTGGATATCTCTTGATCATGTTCCTACCTTTGGATTGGTTTGCAAAGAGAAATTGGCATTGTGGATGAAGATTGTTCTTAGAAGACCTAGTGTTGATACGAGTCTTGGCCCACTTGGTTGATTTAACTACTTGCAGAGATACATCGAATATTGTAGAAGTGTGTAGTGGCATGGAAGATCGTGTTTGAGTCCCAGCTAAGGTGTGACATGATCAACATACATCTTTACATCTTTTCCTTATCTAAACTTGTTTAGGTCCAGACCTATTTCTATGTATGTTTGTAATGCCGACCTTGGAGATTGTTCCAACGGTTGTTGAATGTAATGTCGACCTTGGTGTACATTCCAAGGTTGATGAATTGTATAAAAGCATGTAAAGTAGTTGTGAAAAAACATATTGAAGTGGTAAAATGAAAAGATAAGTGCAAAAGTGTAAAAGAGTAGAGCAGAGGAGATATGCTGTGCTTCAAAGGAACTAAACCCAATCATGGAGTAGATTATAATGTCCCCATTTTTGAGTTCTCTTGCAACTCAGTTAGTGCTGACTTTCTAGGTTGGTGACAACATAATCAAAGGAGTATTTTGATGTCACCAGGGTGTTTGGGTGATCTAGTGGAGTTGGTTGACACTTTTCAAAGAGATTTTAGACAACTTGTATGTACTTACTATTTAGAGTAAGTGCTTGCATGATGACAATCTTTCTAGATTTTTTTGGGTTTGTTCTCTTTGGTCCTTGGAGAACACTTCTATTTTTAGTAAGTGTCAGTTTGGTGTTGTTTTAGTGACTTGGAAATTAGCTATTGGCTCTCCCAGATGTTGCATTGAGCTTAGAGTTATCATATAGTTTGTGGATCTAGTTGGCACCCTCTATGTTGGCTCAGTTTGCTTATGGCCATCACTTACAATTTTTAGTAAGTTCAGGTTCAATGTTAGATTGGGATTTTCATAGTAGAGTTGGATGCGTCTTGTCAAGACCTTTCTAGTGAGCTATAGATCACTGAATTCTGAGTTCATTTGGGCCTCCATTTTAAAGTCCGTAAATTAATATTATTATTTAATATTGGACTTTGGGTTTTATTGGTTAAGTGATAAAAAATAAAATATTTAAAAGTCACTTAAGTCATTTTATGGAGCGCTCACATTGGGAAATATTAAAAAGTGAAATTAAAAGAAATATTTCCCTCCAAAGTAAAACATCCCTCTTAGAGAGTTATAAAAGAGGGAAAAGTGCTCTCATTTGCATATGCTTGGATTATTATTTCTTTTCTCTTTGAGATTTTCCCTATGAGGGTTTTTGGAACTTGACTCTAGGGTTTGGTATTGTCTTGCTGAGATAAAAACTTCTACAAGATAGTGTTGTTCTTAGCTTTTGGGGATGAAAACGTCCATTAGAAAATACTATATTGGTGGATGCATCTAGTATTCGCATTTGGGCTTCATCGGAGTTAGTATTTTATTGTATTTGAGGCTTTGTGGGTTATAATATTCAGAAGACATTGTTGAGCAGATGATAAGCTAGTTTAGAGTGGATTTGGAAGTGTTTCTGTGAGGATTGTGACTGCTGCAATTTTCTTTTGGTTGGTCATACTTTTCCAGCTTGGTCGTACTACTGTGTGAGGTGATTTGGAGGATTCTAGTGCAAATTTATTCACTCTCATAGCTCCTTTTTGGATTTAGCAAGGCATATAGTCTAGATTGAGTTATTTATGAGGAGTTTATTGCTGGCATACTATTGTGCATTCACCACCAAGGCCGTAGCACTTACTTGGGAAATCCCTGCAGCTATTTGTGGTTGATTACTCTTGATAGCAGTGATTGTTACCCTCTATTGGAGGTGTCTAGTGTTAGGGATTGCATGCAAAAGATATCAGTTAAATTCAAATAAAGATTAAATAGAGGAATGAAAATACACAAAAATAATAAAAGCGAGAGAGTCAAGTTTTAACGTGGTTCACCCAAACCTGGGCTACATCCACCAACAGAGAGTCCAATACTATTATCCAATAAATCAAACTGATTACAACCAACAATCCTTGCAACTCAATACCATTGCAAAATGCTACAATACATCAATAGAAACCCTAACCCTTAGCTACTTTTATCAAGCCTTATGTTGGTTACAAAATAATTTGGGGGGAAACAGTGACAATAAAAGTGGGAAAAATTTAACCTCCGAGTTTGATTAGGCTCCATATAACAACATCTAGACCTTTGTTGATTGTCTCTTCTCATTATATGCACATATCTTGCAATATCAGGAAGTTATGAGTGAAAGCAATATTATCTATTGGTTAGTCTGGCTACAACATAAATATCAAAGTGCAAAGCTTGACATGGGTATGTAATGATAATTAATATTTGGTGATTTGATGATCTAGGTCATTGTTTGTTTATGCAAATTCATTGTACTTTTTCTAGGTTTTCAATATATGCCATATATTGTATGCTCCAACAACACACATCTGCAGGACAACTAAAACCCCTTCTGCATCTTCTGTCTAGTCTGAAAGAACACACTCTAAAAATTAAAATAACACATAAAAAGATCTTTTAAAAATATACAAATAGGTACGGCACATTACACTGGTATCAGAGATAAAAATCTTGTCATCATGTGAGGTCAAACTCAAACATGCAAATGAAAATATGAGACATGTAGATGAAAATATGAGACATGCAGCTTAGCTTTGTATGTGAGTGATCAACACTTGCATGAGTGTTCAGAGTTTGGTAGTTGATAGGTTTGGAATAGTAAATGCGAGGTCATGGCATCTCTCATGAAGGATGATCTTTGTGCAAGACTTTTTGATGCAAGTTTGAAGCTTAAATCTTTGCACTGGTCAGATGAGAGATTTCTCAGAGCTATGGAAGAAGTTGAGAAATGGTTATCCAAAATACCTCAACAACTTCCTCATGAAATGCCACTAACTATAGGTATCTTAAAGACTTGGTTATGTGAGCCTAAGTTGTTGAAGCATCTAGATAAGAATGTAAGATTGACAATTATCACATGCATTAGTGAAATTGTGAGAATTTCAGCTCCTGAAGCACCTTACAATAATGATTTAATGAAGGAGTTCTTATAGCTAATTATTGAAAGTTTTCATGTGTTGGGTGATACTAGAAGTCTATCTTTCAACAAGATTCCAAAGATGTTAGAAATCATGGCTTGGGTCAGGTCATGGGTCTTTTTGATTGATCTTAGGTGTGATGATGTACTTCTCAAAATGTTCCATTGTTTCTTTGACAAAATTAGAAAAAACCATGCAGATGATGTTAAAACAACAATGCAAACTATGTTGTCTATGATTTTAGATGAAGACAATGGAATCTCCAACTTGTTATTATCTAACTTGCTAAGTATTTGGAGAAAGGAACAACATGTTTCACCTGTAGCACATGAGTTGTCAAAGACATTGGTTGAGCAAAAAATTGAGAAAATTAAACATCTATTGACATAAGAAGAATATATTGCTTATGGTTTACAGGTTACAAGGATGAGCAAGAATCAGTTGAGAAGAGAGTAGCATTGTTTCACATGCCAAAAAGCTTAGACATCTAGTCACATATGTGGGAACAACAAAGAATGTGAAAGAGAAACTTCCACCTCCTATTCATTGCAGCCATGTAGTAATGAGAACAAAGAAGATGGTAGAAATGAACCTCATCCTTTGTATGATGAAAACAAGATCATTAATCAAGAGACATGGGAAGGAGAGCTTGCTTATTTGGGAAAGACTACAGTAGAAATTTGTGAAGCTGGGCCTCACTTTGATGAAGGTCTTAAAGATACTACTTTTGAGAATGAATTAAAAATGATTGATAGATTGCTAGAAGGTGACTTTGCAAGCGAGCTTGAGAGCATTGATGCTGAAAACTTCTTAAGTCCTCAAAGGACCTAGGTGAAAGGTATGCATATAAAAACTTTAAATCAGCCATGGGTGACAAATTTTATGCTGCCATAACCTTAGACCAGAGTAATGGAGATGATTCCAAGGATTGTTTGACGGATGTGCATGCATCTATTTTGATAGGGGAGGTGTGCATTAATATTGACAATTCAACAACCTCTAGGATTTTAGTTGAGCCATCCCAGGAGATTCATAGCAGTAGTACACTTGACGAGGTTGTGTGTGAAGTTGATAGCACACATGAGGATTCTTACCAATCGGTGAGTGATGATGATCCAGCCTCTTTCCATAGTATAGATTTTAAATCAGAAAATTTGTGTGGGGACAATTTATCAGTGGGGTCTAATTATTTAATAGGGCAATTGAAGGTGAATGAAGGCATGATTGTTGTAGCCATAGAACATTATGATGTTGCTCCGCTTAGCTATTAGTAAATTGTTGTTGGAAGACTCCAGAAACACAAGAGCACTTTGATAGTGAACTTTCCCTTGCTGAGTTTCAAGCACTTAGAGATGCAATTGGAGTAATGAAAAATAATTACCTATAGTTGTTATTAGATAGAGATCATCTTCTCATGCTCGATGGTATTTATCATGATGCTCTAAGGGGGAAGGAAGACGAGGTTGATGAGCTCACCTATGAGCTTGAGGTCACCATATACTCTTTGAAGAGCACTCAATTAGCCCTTCAAGAGTTAGATCTATGGATAGACGAGTTTACCATGGAGTTGATTTTAGCACTGTCTTCATCTCTAGTAGTTACAGTTCTGATTTCTATGATAGTTACTGGTGATGAGCATACACCCACAGATAGTTGTAAAGAGTACTTTGTGGATGTGGCTACATCCACTACAGTTATAGATGTAGGTCACACAGATGGGATGATTATTTTGGATAAGTGTAATAGGAAGCAATATGTTGCACTAGGTGTTCCTAACATTAGTCCCACTTCAGGTGATGCAGAGCAGATGATTGATAGCTCATACGAAGAGTTGGTGGATTTCCCCAAGAGTTGTGTGACAGATCACCACACTACTCCATCTATTTCACAAGAGATGTGTAGGGCATCTTTCAGTGGGGAGATCGATTCTCATGTTGATTTGTTTCCCTCTCTTGGAAGAAAATCAGAGATTGCATCCTATGTAGCTGATTGTGATCAACAACTTATTGAGCCACAGAGATGGAGAGATCAGCTGAAGGTTACCAAGGATAAGGTTGTTCAAACCTTAACTCATATTGATAGTACCCACAAGTTAGTGGAGAATCTCTTTGGATGATACAATTAGAGGAAAGGAAGATAGGGGTAGTAACGGGCACTTCCATATCTAATTTGTGAACTATTGAGTATGCTATGGAGTGGATTAAATTAGAATACCTCCAATTACTTTCAGATCGGGACTTTGCTATTGGGTATGTAGAGAGGACTTGTAGGTTATCTACCCAATTAGCCATTCAGAATCAGAGACACGAGTCATCATCTGATTCAAGTGATAAGGAGTGTGTTCCCCATATCTATGACGGTCAACCATTGACACAAGTGGGTGCTTTTTATTTTGATTGTATAGTGAGGAGTGCTCATCATTTCTCCTTTAGTCCACACATGGATGACCTAATGATGCGTAAGTGTGGATTGTCTCAGGATTTATACCATCCTTTTTGGGATGAAGGGTTGTCATCTACAAAAGATGGAACTAGGGATTGCAGGTGGCTGAATCAGATACATTTAGAGGATTATGTGCAAAGTTAGAGTTTAGATTACCATCATGGTGAAATGTACCTGACAAAGTTTGCAACTTCTTTGTCTCTAAAATTTCCATTAGAGACATGGCTTTAGAGAGGTTGCAGTGTCAATAGGCATGATAGCCTATTTAGTTTTTAAAGTGGTGATTGAGGAGAGTTTTATCATTCCCTCAATTTGAGAGGAGCAATTTCATATCTTCTAGCACCTATGTTGGATAGTCAGTACATCTATAGGAGTTTGACAATGGATGATAGGGGATGTTGTGGTTCAGACATTTTAAGATTTACTCACTCCTTCATGATTGTTGGATGTGAGGTTCTAATGTGTTGGGATCCAGGTAGTGACAGGTTTGGCATGTCAGTTTAGTTGGATTCCAATGTGTTGCTTTGCAACTCTCTACATGGTGAAGATTAGATCAGAGTAGTACAATGGATGTCAATAAGTGATGTGGATGACAGACTTCTATATTGGCATTGGGACCTAGGGGTTCCTATGTCTAGCAGTTTGTTCTATACTAGGATAGCTACTTACATTGATGTTGAGCATGGTTTTACCTCTACCTAGCTAATGCAGTGGAGATGTTGTTGGACATTCTTTAGATTAATTTGGGATCCTAGTGTTCATCTTTGGCATGCAATTGTAGATTGCTTGAGGGTAAGCAATCTTTAGGAAGGGTGGACTGTAATGTCCCCATTTTGAGTTCTCTTGCAACTCAGTCAAAGTTGACTTTCTGGTTTGGTGACAGCATAATCAGAGGAGTATTTCGATGTCATCAGGATGTTCAGGTGATCCACTGGAGTTGGTTGACACTTTCCATAGAGATTTCAGACAAATTGTATGTACTTACTATTTATAGTAAGTGCTAACATGATGACAATCTTTTTGGGTTTTTCTGGGTTTGTTTTCTTTGGTCCTTACTGAACACTGCTATTTTTAGTAAGTGTCACTTTGGCACTATTTTGGTGACTTGGTAGTCAGTTGTTGGCTCTCTTAGATGTTGCATTGAGCTCAGAGTTATCAGATAGTTTATGGATCTAGTTGACACCCTCTGTGTTGGCTCAGTTTGCTTATGGTCGTTACTTACTATTTTTAGTAAGTTTGGGTTCGGTGTTGGATTGGGATTTTCAGAGTGGAGTTGGATGCATCTCATCGAGACCTTCCAGTGAGCTATAGATCACTAAATTTGAGCTCATTTGGGCCTCTTTTTTAAAGTCTGTAAATTATTATTATTATTTAATATTGGACTTTGGGTTTTATTGGTTAAGTGATGAAAAATAAAATATTTAACAGTTACTTAAGTTATTTTATGGAGCACTCACATTGGGAAATATTAAAAAGTGAAATTAAAAGAAATATTTCCCTCCAAAATAAAACATCCATCTTGGAGAGTTATAAAAGAGGGAAAAGTGCTCTCATTTGCATATGCTTGGATTATTATTTCTTCTCTCTTTGAGATTTTCCTTGTGAGGGTTTCTAGAGTTTGGCTCTAGGGTTTGGTATTGTCTTGCTGAGATGAAAACCTCTACAAGATAGTGTTTCTTGGCTTTTGGGGATGAAAACCCCCATTAGCAAATACTATATTGGTGGATGCATCCAGTATTTGCATTTGGGCTTCATCAGAGTTAGTATTTTATTGTATTTGAGGCTTCTTGGGTTATAATATTCGGAAGACATTGTTGAGTAGATGATAAGCTAGTTTAGAGTGGATTTGGAAGTGTTTCTGTGAGGATTGTGACTGCTGCAATTTTCTACTAGCTGGTTGTACTTTTACAGCTTGGTCGTACTGTTGTGTGAGGTGATTTGGAGGATTCTAGTGCTAATTTATTCACTCTCATATCTCTGTTTTAGCTTCAGAAAGGCCTACAATCTAGATTGAGTTATTTCTGAGGAGTTTATTGTTGGCATACTATTGTGCATTCACCACCAAGGCCGTACCACTCACCTGGGAAATTGCTGCAACTATTTGTGGTTGATTACTCTTGATAGCAGCCATTGTTACCCTCTATTGGAGGCATCTAGACCCTTGTTGATTGTCTCTTCTCATCGTATGCACATATCTCACAATATCAAGGAGTTATGAGTGAAAGCAATGCTATCTATTAGATGGTCTGGCTACAACATAAATATCAAAGTGCAAAACTTGACATGGGTAGGTAACAATAATTAATATTTGGTGATTTGATGATCTAGGTCATTGTTTGTTTATGCAAATTCATTGTAATTTTTTTGGGTTTTCAATATATTTCATATATTGTATGCTCTGGCAACACACATCTACAGGAAAACTAAAACCCCTTCTATATCTTCTATCTAGTCTGAAAGAACACGCTCTAAAAATTAAAATAACACATAAAAGATCTTTTACAAATATACAAATAGGTACAACAAATTACATAGATGCTACCAAATTAGTTCACCAATCTTGGCATTGAGCCAACCCTTGGCACTGAACCACCCCTTGGCAGTGAACTAATCTCGGCAGTCAGCTGATCTTAGCAGTGAGCCTAAACATTTGCAGTGAGCCTAAACATTTGCAGTGAGCATATTGGGCAGTGAGCCTCTATTTTTTGGTATTGTTATAACTTATATATTTTTGTGGGCTAACACCCACCGTGGTTTTTCCTTTTTAAGGTTTTCCACGTAAAAATCCTGGTGTCTCATGTGTTGATGATATTGTTATGTTGAGTTTCTTATTTCATACTTTCATGAGCAAATCTAAATAATAGTGAACAAGTGTTTGATGTGTTAATGTTCTCAAGAGGTCAAAGTTTTGAATACAACTGATTCATCCCCCCTCTTAGTTGTTCGATGCATTTCAAAAAATCCAACAACAAAAGTATCATGAAGATAATCAAAAGGATGCTTGATAATAACAAAAGATCATGGGATTCAAAGCTAAGGTTGGCTTTATGGGTAGACAAAATCACAATAAAATAGGCTACCAATAGGTCACCTTTTGAATTGGTCTATGGGGTACAAGCAAGAATGCCAATACACAATCTTTTGCCTGTGTACAAATTAATATTGTAGGAGGATATTGACGTGCTTGAGCCAATGGAAGAGAGGATGGAGCAGCTAGAAAAACTAGATGAAATCAGGAGACAAGCTTAGAAATAAAATGAAAAGATGCAGATGCAAATGAAATACCCATTTGATAAGAAGGCCAAAGATAGGAAATTTCAAGTTGATGATATAGTCCTCATGTGGAATGCTTGGAGTCAAGACAAAGGAAAGCATGGAATGTTTGAGGCTCTATGGATGTTAGGAATGCTTGTTTAACCCTTCTCTTTACTTTGTTAGTATATTACATTTGAACGCATATGCTTTGTAAGCCATCCCATGAGCATATTGTATTATCCCACATTCATGGGAAGTAATAGTTTTTTAGATTAGACTTAGTATATAAGTACATGTTGAGGCCAATGAAGGCATCCACAAATTTATTATATTGAGCTTGCTCAAAGGAGTTTGTCCCCTTGAAGTGGCTTGCAATCAATAAATTCCTTCTGTATTTCTTCTATTTATATATTTCTATTATTTCATGTATTTTTCATTATATTATTGCAGGAGGTTCCTCTCATCTAGTATCAGAGCACTTTCATGGGCTTGCTGGGTGGAACTTCTGCTGAATTTTTTTTTTTCGCAGAGGCCTCCAGGTGTTGTGATTATTATAGTAGTTCTTTTTTTTTCGCATCTATATTGTTCATTTCAATTGTAGGTTCATATTAGAGAATATCCCTATTCGCTTAACTATGGGAAGTACCTAGGCATATAGCCGTAAAACTCATTGTGAGGAGTACCACAAGAACCTCGAAGTAGTTGGCCCTTTGAGAGGACCTACTAGTGAAAAGGGCAACATCCCCTACCTAATTGACTAGTTCCCATCCATGACGTAAACTAAGAGTTGTTGTTTGTGGCAAAGTGGTTATCAGTTTTACCTAAGCCATGGAGTGAGGGGTACTGCCCCAATATGCAAGTTGTTAGACAACATTGGTGGTTGAGTGACTCCCCTAAACCTTTAGGAAGCTCAACATACTTGGGGCCCATATCTATTGACAGCTGGCAAATCACAAATTGAATCCATCCAAAGCAGTTGGCAGATTGTTTCCATTAAAAAGTTTTAAAAAAATCATTTTTTCACCATATCTTCCTTGCTTTAGCTCTGTTTCCTCTCAAAATTCATTGGAACCCCTACAATTTCATTTTGTATATTTCCTTCCTTGAAGACCCTATCCCAAATTCCACTTATCCAAGCCAGAAATCCCACATTTGTCTATTTTTAGGGTTTTCCATAACTTCTTTGATTCTCACCCAATAGCCTTCTAATTTTTCCACAGTGTTCATTTTATATTTCTGCTCCTTTGTCCCTCTTGGACAAATTTTCCCATTCTTTCACCTTGCTTCTAAAATCCCTATTTTCTTCTCCCCTTTCCTTCAAAAGGTGTCCAAAACCTAGTCAAACCCCAATTACCCATCAGAGCTTTTCCCAAATCCAAATTTCTTTTACTAAAAAGGTTTTCATTTTTCTTTTTCTAGCCAATCCCAAAAAAATTCTCCTGGCTATGGTTATCACCCGAACAGGAGAAAAAACACATGGAGGATGAAATTGCAGCCCTCAAGACCAAACTCCAATATTTGGATGAAAATATTCTTGGCCTCAATCTTCAGAATTTAGCCATGACTAATAGATGCAAGCTAGAGTCTTCTATAGACACTAGGTTTCCTTCTTCCAACAATTTTTGTGGGGCAAAACTTGATTTTCCTTGCTTCAATGGTGATGATCCAACTAGATGGATATACTAGGTAGAATAATAATTCAGTCTACATAATTCTTTTGATGTCGACAAAGTCCCACTTGCATCCTTTCATTTGGAACATGAAGCCCTTCAACGGTTTTGTTGGTACATCAAGGCTCATGAAGAGCCAAAATGGATAGATTTTTGTAAACTCATTTTGCAACGATTTGGCCCTAGTGTTTTTGATGAATTCACAGGAGCGCTCACTAAACTGTGCCAAACAGGCACTATGAGAGAATATCAAACAAAATTTGAAAAATTGGCACATAGGGATTATTTGATGAATTCTTCAAGAGTTGTTTTATCGGTGGTCTGAAGGATGCAATTCACTCTGAGGTTAAAATGTTTTGCCCAGCACAATGATGGAAGCCCTAGGGTTGGCTAAGTTGGCAAAGGACAAGATCACATCTCAATAGCGATCCAAATTCAATGTTGTTCCATTTAGAAATATAGCTTCCCAACGACCTCAAATAATGCCAACTCCTAGAACAACTCCTATCAAGCATTTGACTGAAGCAGAGATGCGGGCATGTAGAGAAAAAGGGCTTTGTTATAATTGTGATGAGACATTCACTTGAGGAAATAGATGTGTTGATAAAAACCTCTATCTCTTGGATGTGGATTCTTTGCCTAAAACTAAAGTTTATGCGGATTCTTAGGATACAATGGATGATCAGGTCAACACTCAGTAACCATTTGTTGACCCTACTTCTTAGGAAGACCACCTAGAGATATCTCTCCATGCTTTAGTAGGATTCACCACCCCACAAACCATGCAGGTCAAGGGTTACTTCAAGAAGCTCCCTCTTACAATACTCATTGATTCTGGTAGCACTCATAACTTCATTGACCCTTAGATCGCCAAACAAGTTGATTGTTTTGTTCATCCTTGCTCCAACTTTGAAGTCATGATTGCCAATGGGGGCACATTACCTTGCAAAGGGAAGTGTCACAATGTGTGTATCTCTACTGGAGATTATAACCTGCACTCTGACATATTTTCCTTGCCCTTAGGTAGATGTGATGTGGTTTTGGGTGCCCAATGGTTACATACACTTGGACCCATCTTATGGGATTTTGCTAAACTTTGGATGCAAGTTTTAGACAATGGGAAAAAACACACATTGAAGGGCTTACAACCAGGGTCTCTCAACATCATAAATTCATATCGCATGGGAAAACTTCTTAAGAATAATTCACATGGTGTCATCGCTCAACTTCATTCCATTTAGATGCAACCATCAGTGGTCTCCACTACTCCTTTGGATTTAGAATGAATTTTGGATAGGTATGCATGTGTCTTTACTGAGCTAGTGGGATTGCCACCTTCATGATGACAGGATCACCATATTTAGCTCCTTCCTAGAAGCATTCCTTCCAACATCAGGCTCTACCGCTACCCATTTCACCAAAAGAAAGAGATTGAGATGCTCATTCAAGACTTACTGAAGCAAGGTATTATTCACCCTATTACTGTTCCTTTTCTTCACTAGTCCTTCTTGTCTAGAAAAAAGATCGGTCATGGCACCTCTGCATTGACTTTTGAACACTTAATCACATCACAATCAAGGATAAGTTTCTGATTCTTGTTGTTGATGAGCTTCATGGAGCTTATTTTTTCTCCAAGTTGGATCTTTGTTCTAGGTATCACCAAATTTGGGTTCATAGGATGATATCCCTAAAATGACTTTCTACATGCATGGTGGCCACTATGAGTTTCTAGTCATGCCTTTTGGCCTCACTAATGCTCCTTCAACATTCTAGGCATTGATGAATAAAATATTTTGGCCCTACCTATGGAAATTTATTTTGGTCTTCTTCGATGATATCCTCATCTATAGTAAAACATAGGCTGAGCATCTCCAACATCTAGATCTCATACTCTAACTGCTCTCTAATCATCATCTCTATGCAAAACAATGTAAATGTGTTTTTGTCTAGGAGGGAGTGGAGTATCTCGAGCATATTGTTTCAGCCCAAGGGGTTCAAGTGGATCCTGCAAAAATAGATGCCATGAAAAATTGGTGGCATCCTCAAACACTCAAGAGCCTCCATGGTTTTTTGGGACTGACTGGCTACTATCGCAAGTTTAAACAAGGATTATGGTAAGATTGTAGCTCCATTAATAGCTATGTTAAAAAATGATGCTTTTATCTAGACACATGCTGCTGAGTATGCATTTGACAAACTGAAACAAGCTATGTGTACTACACCTGTTCTAGCTATGCCAAATTTTTCCAAGACCTTCACTATTGAGAGTGATGCTTGTGGCAATGGACTCAGTGATGTTCTCCTTCAAGATGAACATCCCATTGCATTCAATAGCAAAGCCCTTTCTGGCAAGTATTCAGTACTCTCTACATATGAGAAGGAAATGATGTCTATTTTGCATGTAGTACAGAAGTGGTGGCCATACCTTCTAGGGAATCATTTTTGCATCAAGACTAATCACTAGAGTCGGAAATATTTCTTGGAACAACAGGTCTCCTCCCTAGAACAATAGAAATGGGTCAAAAAACTCATGGGTTATGACTATGAGATCACTTACAAGAAGGGTAAGGACAATATTGTGGCAGATGCTCTTTCTTGCACATTTGATGACCAAGCTTCCCTTTCAGCTATTTCTATGTCTGTTCCAAATTGGTTGGAATCTGTCCAGCAAGGCTATGTCAATGACTCTTCATTATCTCAAATAATTTAACAGTTGGCCACTAACCCTTCCGTTTTACCACATTACTCTTGGGATGGTGCGTATGTGAGATACAAGGGTCGTTTGGTGCTTCCCCAGAGCACAAATCTTCAGTAGGTTGTCCTCTATGAATTCCATGCTTCTCCATTAGGAGGGTACTTTGGGTTCCTCAAAAATTATGAGCGTGCACCTCGTAACTTCTTTTGGAAGGGAATAAAAAGGGCAATTCAATAGATGGTGGTTGAATGTGATACCTACCAACACAAAAGGGTGAAACTACACTCCTTCCTGGATTGCTTGAACCCTTGCCCATCTCTACACAGATTTGGATAGATATTTCTATGGACTTCATTAAGGGGCTCCCTAAGTCTGGAGGAAAGACAATGATCTTGGTTGTGGTTGATTTCCTCTCCAAATATATTCATTTTTGTGCCCTTAGCCATACCTATACAGCCTCCTCAGTCACACAAATTTTCATGGACCAGATCTTCCATCTTCATTGCATCCCTTCTTCCATTGTCTCATATCGTGATGTAACTTTCACCAGTCATTTTTGGACAGAACTATTTCAACACATTGGCACCAAACTGAAGATGAGTTCTAGGTATCACCCACAAATAGATGGTCAGACTGAAAATATCAACAAATGTTTGGAAACTTATCCTCGTTGCTTCACCTCAGAACAACAACATCAGTGGGCAAAGTGGCTCCCTCTCGCTGAATGGTGTTACAATACCTCCTACCACACTGCATTTGAAATGACTCCATATGAAGCAGTCAATGGTCAGACACTGCCAGTGCTCCTTCCATACACCCCTAGCAGTTCACCAGTTCAGGCAGTTGACACAGTTCTCCAAACCTGAGATCAAATTCTTTGCATCTTGTAGGAAAATCTTCACATGGCAAGAAATCGAACGAAACAAGCTGATCAACATCGTTTTGAGTGCACTTTTCAAGTAGGTGATATGGTTTTTCTTTGTCTATACCTATACAAGTAATCATCCCTGAAACTCAAAGGGCGTCATAAGATAGCTCCAAAGTTCTATGGGCCATATAAGGTTCTTTAGAAGATTGAGTTGGTTGCTTATAAACTTGAGCTTCCTCCTTCCTGCATTCATCTAGTATTTCATATCTCCTGTCTAAAGAAAGTTCTTGGAACCAACGTCAGAGCACAAACTATTTTACCTGAACTAGATAACGAAGGATCCATCATTTTGGAGCCAAAGGCAATCCTCGACAGATGCACTCGTCAGCTTCACTCCCAATCCATCATAGAGGTCTTAATTTAGTGACACAGAATGCAACCAGAGGATGCTACATGGAAACTGTGAGGGGGAGAATGAGAGTTAGTTTCAAATGAATAAAAACACAACAAAAACCCAAACATCAATAGAATGTGAAGATAAAGAGGAATCAAACCAAAGAAGTAGAAATACTTACAAAACCCATTTACCTGTCATTTTCCATTGTTGCCTATCTTGCTTTGATCTTGATTGAAGCCCTCAAAAGCTCTTTTTAGCTTGCTTGCTTGTTTGAAGATGCCAAAGGAAGAATGGCTATTGATACTTTGTGTGATTGAAGATGAGCTTCAATACCCAATAATGGAGGATACTTGGAAAGTGGAATGAGAGAATTTTTGAGTATAGATTTGATGCAATAATGAATCCCCCTAATGGCTTAGAAGAGGGTTCTATTTATAGAATTTCTGAAAATAGAATGCAGGGTGAGGATCCACAGATGAGATCAATGGCTAGAAATAAAAGTGAATCTTTTATTCCTAGTGGATTATGACAATTGAATTAAGAATTCAATAGTGGAGGACAGTGGGTTATGACAATTGAATTAAGAATTCAATAGTGGAGGATAGTGGGGAACATTGAATTAAAATATTCAATGGGTGAAGGCTAGTGGGGAACATTGAATAAAATATTCAATGGGTGAAGGCTAGTGGGGAACATTGAATAAAATATTCAATTGGTGGGAAGAGTGGGGAACATTTGAATTAAATATTCCATTTGTGAAGGCTAGTGGGGAACATTGAATTAAATATTCCATTTGTGAAGGATAATTGATTTAATGATTCATTTTGGAAAATGGAGGAAATTAGCTAATTAAATATTAGGAATATTTAATTATATGTGCAACATGGTGAGGTGGAAGTGATGAGGTGGATTGATGAGGTGGATTTGACGAAGTGGATTTCTAGGGGATTTTAATTGATGTGAGATATAAGAAGAATTTAGGGAATTAATTAAATAAACTAACTTTATTTAATTATGGGATAATGAGCCAATTAACTAAATATATAACATTTATTTAACTGCCAGAAGAAAATAAGAATTAAGATAAATATTAAATATTTACTTAATTCGACCTGAGCCAATTTTAGGTGTATACATTTTGCCCCTCTTTGAAGCAATGTGTTTTATCACGTTGTTTCAAAGAATAAGAATTTTTGACAGTGATACATGCCTCAGTTTTTGCCCCTGGTACAAGTTTAACGATAGGATGCCCCCTCGGGAGATTGGGAGGGGAGAAGGTGGCAGGTGTGAGAAGGACAATCTCACGATAAGAAGAAGGCGAAGAATTGGGTTAGGATGGAAAAAAATGGGGTATGGTTCGAAGAAATAGCCATGGGATGTAGTCATAGAGTCACACAATCCGATATGGGTCACTTGCTATATATAGGAGTTGGGTCCACTCAAACTATTCATTTGTACACTTGGCCATAGCTGATTTGTCCTCTAGAGAGCTTATGAGAGTATGGTAGCCAGAGAGATTGATATTCCGCGTGAGCAGCATCAGTTTGAGAGGGTTCGACGGTTCGATCGGCCAGCAGACGCAGGACCCCCCGTATGTAGTTCTTCAAAACTTGTTGAAAGTCAATTTTTGTGCGTATTAATGGCTACGAAAACCAACTAGAATAAATGCACAAAAACCCTAGTTTTGTGCATATGTGCTCATGAATTGCGCATATGTTGCGGGATTGCGCATGCATGCTACGAAATGGCGCATTTGTGTATTTTATTCTTTTGTATCCGGAATGTGCGCATTTGTATGTTTTGCACATTTGCTCTAATAAGTTATGCATTCATTCTGAGGTTGCGCATATGCTCTGTGAGTTTGCGCATATGATTATCATTGCGCATTCGAGTTATGACATTGCGCATATGTAGGGAAATTGCGCATTTGCGCTAATAGGTTGCGCATGTGCCAGAATGGTGCATATGTGACAAGGAGTTGCACCTTCATGGTGAAATTGTGCTTTTGTTATGAAATGGCGCATTTGCTGCTTGTATTTGCGCATGTGTACTTTTAGGCAAATCAGTTGACTTAACAAAATTAACCCAATTGGCATCCTGAGTGATGCATCAATTGATTAGCGATCTCTGAGATTGCTAAGAATCTATTCGAGAGATGATATGTTGTTTTGATTAATTTGATATGTTGAGCTAATTATACGGAAATGGCGAATGTGCCACCTGTAGGCCAATCAGTTGCCTTAACAAAATTCATCCAATTGGCATCTTGATCGATGCGTTAATTGATTAGCGATCTCTGAGATTGCTGAGAATCTAGTCGAGAGATGATATGCTATTTTGATTAATTTGATATGTTGAGCCAATGATAGGGAAATGGCGAATGTGCCACCTATAGGCCAATCAGCTGCCTTAACAAAATTAACCCAATTGGCATCTTGATTGATGCATCAATTGATTAGCGATCTCTGAGATTGCTGAGAATCTAGTCGAGAGATGATATGTTGTTTTGATTAATTTGATATTTTGAGCCAATGATAGGATAGCTTGATTGCTTGGAGTAGGTTGTCGATATGGATTTGAATTTTTGCTGACAGTATGCATTTCTTGGTTGCAGGAGGATATTCAGGATGTGTTGACATCACGAGAGTTGTTCCCATTACCGTTGTTGCAGCAGTACATGCTGACCGAGATGGAGTGGGAGGCTCTAGGTGCTATGGGTTTGTATCATGTGCTCTTTATGCCCAAGGTTCGCATGAACCAGGCGATGGTAACTACTGCCATGGAGCAATTCCACAGTGAGGATGGGACTTTCCATTTTCTGACAGGAGAAATGGCCATTACTCTAGAGGATGTGTATCAGATTCTGCACCTCCCAATTTAGGGAGAGTTGGTTGAGTACGAGCCACAGCGTGGCACTGGGCTAGAGGAGTGCAGATGGGTTTTTGATGATCCCGAGTTGGCAGGGGAGGAGATCTCATGGCAAGACATGCATGACTATTATGACTACTTCCTAGGCATAGTGGCTGGACTGATCGGTGGCGAAGTATGCCCCGATAGGAGAGCACATGGCTTCCCCATTGGCTGGGGACAGATGCTGGAAAGTATGATCATCGACGGGACCCGGTATGCATGGGGTGTGTGCGTGCTTGCACACCTATACAGAGACATGCATCAGGTAGTGTATCACCGAGGCTCTGGGTTAGCCACAGGTGGGTCGCTCTTACAGTTTTGGTTGTGGGAGCACATTGCGATCACGCGGCCGATCTACGTATTTCATAGGTAGAGGGGTGAGCCTTATTGTTACAGTTATGTAGGTGTGATTTCCCAGCATAGGTTGGGGAGGCTTGAGTACTAGAGGCATGCCTTTGATGGAGTGGATGCATTTGTCTGGCGGCCATACATTGACTGTGAGGTATGTGATGACAAGGCAGATGAGCTCCCCTATTGTTTCCAGACGAGGTGGCTGATTGGCCGGACTCGGTTCATTTTGGAGCAGCAGATTGTCAGCCGAGTGTAGAGACAGTTTGGCCGAGTTTAGGGCAGACCACAGGGAGAGGCCCATTTTGCCAGGACATACGCCGAGCGGTATAGGTGGGGTCCTGTAGCCTCCTATGAGGAGGCATTGGTTGATTTTCAACATATTCCTTATGCAGCCTAGCCGATGCAGAGAGATATAGTGGACGCTGGCATGATGCCAGATTATGAGGAGTGGTTTGCCACCCATCCATTTCCTCGCTACTCAGGTCCTGGAGAGGTAGCTCATCATATTGATGAGGGTGACTCAGACAGAGGTGGTGGAGGTGGTGGGGGGAGGGGTGGATGGCAGAGGAGGAGGAGAGATGATGGAGATGAGGGGAGACAGAGACAGAGGTAGAGAGTTAGAGAGGGGCTCGTGGGGCAGCAGGCAGTGGGATAGGTAGAGGTCCAAGTGCCAGTATAGGTAGAGATAGCACAGAGAGAGATGCCGCCACCTCAGCAGGTGCTAGCACAACAGGTACAGGTGCCAGTGCAGTAGGTGCAGGTGCCAGCATAGCAAGTGGCACAGGCCGAGCAGGCTCCATAGCCTGATGTGCAGCAGCAGGTTCTGATTTCTTTACAGACCCAGACTAGGCACCTGAGGGCTCATTTGAGAGCGGCGGAGTCACGGCGAGAGGTAGATGCGACTCAGATATTCGAGTTGAGCTGGGAGAGAGATGCAGCCTTAGCTAGTATGCGGGCTATGAGGGCAGAGCGGGATGCAGCCTTGATGGCCATGGGTAACGATGGGATCTCTGGTTTCTTGGTGGCACAGGTACAGCAGTCACAGGCCTAGGTAGAGCAGTTGCAGAGTGATCTAACTAGAGCTCAGGCACAGACTCAGTATTACTGGGGGTTATATCACGGTGCTGTGCTAGTGAGTCAGAGAGCTGCGACCTTCTGGAGCTAGTCAGAGGTGGTGCAGAGAGCAGGTGGGTCTCGGTCTGTGGGCTCAGTGAGGGGTCCACCACTATCAAGGGGGGATAGAGGAGTAGCCAGTGTAGGGAGCAGTGTTCCGCGACAGCAGGGTTAGATAGACCCAAATACTTGTACCAGATTTTTGTTTGATTACATTGTAGCACATTTTTGACATATGGCTGAGATAGCCAACATATATACTTATTATTTTCTAAGACATGTATCAACATTTGTTATATGTATACATTTATGGCATGGCTCTGGGTTTAGACAGAGATCTTGAGATTTTGTACATTTGGACATGCGTTGGATGTTTATATGATGATTTACCTATTTGATGGTCTATATGTATGTGTTCTGACATTTTATATGCTATGGATGCACTTGGATGTTATGATGTGTTTGTATATGTTATGCAGACTAGATGGATGTTTAGAATGCTTTTGAGTTATGCAAATGCTAATGTGTATGGATATGGTTATGCAATTCAATATGTATGTGACCTATGTTTTTGATTTTCTTTTGATATGAGGTATGGATGCATAATGTATATGTATGATCTAAAATGTATGGAAATTTGATCTCATGGATTTATTATGTATGCAAATGATGTAATCATGCGAAATGACTATCTCATGTGATGTGATATGCAACTTATATGCTATGTGTTTGATATGTCCAGATGTCTAGATGTACTCAATCGACACAGAGATGGTATAGACGAATGGAATAGAAGAAGATATGGAGAAATACTGACTTTTGTTTGTGATATACTGCAGGGTTTGCCTTATTGTGTGGATGATATGGAGTTGCTAGATAGGAGGCGGATGCGGATACGGATTTGTCATCTTCACAAGTCTTTTGCTTTCATCATTGGGCACTTTTTGGTATTTTTCACTTTTTTGAAATGTTGTAAGAAAATAAAAGCATCTTGGTATAATTAGACCAAGATGACCTGAGTATGTCTTACATGGATTTTGATATAGCAAGTTGATACAAGCATCTAGTCAAACTTGAATCTAGATGACTTGAGTACTTCTTGCATTTCACCAGACAAGGATTGCCCTTTTTCATGTTTAGACCTTGGAGTCCTCGATGATCTTTTGCCGATCATGTCGTTAGACAAACGTCATCACATTACTAAAGTTTAATCCACAAGTAGCAGATAAAGAAAATAATCATGCCCCCATCATAGCATCTCTAGCTTTTGGCATCCTTGAGTAGCATAGGAAGACATAATGGACGAAAATTCAAGACCTTGTAAGTTAACCTATTCATAAAACATTCTTGCATTAGGTGTGTCTTTTGCCATAATTGATATAGAACCATTTTGAGTGTTTTGATATGGTGCTCTGCTTTGTGTTTGTTTTGGATAGGATGATGTTATGTGTCAAGAACTTTGTCCTAGGTGTCTAGTGAAAGTATCACAATCCTTTATTGGTATCTCCTTTCAGAACGATGGCATTCAAGAACCCAAATCTGTAACTAAGTCAAGGAGTTGCCCCCAGTTTAGACCAGGATCAACTTATTATGGGTCAAATGATGACAGATGTGGAGAGATAGACCCTAAGGGACTGACCTAGTGCCTCGGGGGCTCATTGCTAAATGGCCTTGCCTACATGACAACGTAGAGGCAACGTAGTTCAGGGTGAACCTTGATGGACCTAAGACCTAGGCGACGGTGAAGATGCAACAATGGTATGGACCTAGACAGATAGAAGGACAAGACATGGAGTGGATGGGACAGTGGAGCCTCAAGGGTGCATGGATAATGGCCTTGCCTACATGATAGCTCAGAGGCGACGTAGTTCAGGACCTAGACCATGGATGGACTAGTTTGGTGTGATGGAGACAAGAGTCAATTGAGTCAGCATAGATGGAGGGAGTGGTTTGTTGCAGATAGCACCTATTTACCAGGTTTTTACCACTTACTTTTATTTGCGTGCAGCCAAAAAGTACACATGACGCCTGTTTGCCAGGTTTTCATCATGGTATCTATCCTTTTGTTATTTTTCCATTTTTAAAATTTTTTTGTTCTATTTTTTATTTTATTTTTTCAAGACTCCCTTACATTAGGGTTTTCAGGTATAGAACTTGCAAAGGTGCATGTTGTTGATAAGATCATTGAACAGTTCACCTTCAGATGTAGCTAATTGATATGCCCCCGATCCATAAGCTATGATGACTACATAGGGACCCAGCCAGTTAGGTTCAAATTTTCCTTTTTTTTCACGATCTTGTTGATTTATTGGATTTTCTCTTAGGACTAGGTCGCCAACCTGGAAGACTCGGGGCTTTACTTTGTGATTGTAGCTGCTGGCCATGCATTGCTTGTATGCTTTCAGGTGATTAAAGGCCTGTTGCCTACGTTCTTCGAGCAGCTCTAACTCTTGGAGTCTAGTTACTCTATACTCTTCATCTGATATGAGGCCTTTTAATGAGACTTGCAATGATGGGATCTCAACTTCAATGGGCAAGATAGCTACAGATCCATAGACTAGGGAGTATGGGGTTGCACCTATGGGTGTGCGGATGCTTGTTCGGTAGGCCCACAGCGCGGGATTCAGTTGGACATGCTAGTCACGGCCAGCATCATTGACAATCTTTTTTAGGATTTTTCAGAATGGTTTTATTTGATGCCTCAGCTTGGCTGTTACCTTGTGGGTAGTAAGGAGTGGAGAAGCGGTGCTGGATATGGAATTTGTCACATAGTTCCCTGACATCTTGGTTCTTGAAGGGTCATCCATTATCTGTGATAATTGATGAAGGGACACCATAACGACAAATGATGTAGTTCAAGATGAACGAGGCAATCTGTTTGCCTGTGATGTTGGCTAGAGGCACGGCTTCAATCCACTTCATGAAATACTCCGTGGCAGTGATAATGAATTTATGGCCGCTTAAGGAGGGAGGGTGGATCTTGCCCACTAAGTTGAGTCCCCACTGACAGAAAGGCCAAGGAGTCGTCAACGGCTATAGCTCTTGCACTGGCGCATGTATCAGGTTCCCATGGATTTGACACTTTGTGCATTTCTTTACAAACTAATGGGAATCTTGTTCCATTGTTGCCCAATAATATCCCATGTGTATGAGTTTTTTGGCTAAGGTAGGGCCACCAGAGTGAGCTCCGCATATTCCATCATGTATTTCGCTTAGAGCAGTTTGATATTCCTCTCTATCTAGACACCTAAGGAGAGTACCATCGAGACCTCGGTGATACAAGGTGTTAGCAATAATGGTGTACCAGGATGCCTGCCGAATGAAGGTTCTTTTCTAGTTATGGGATAGGTTAGATGGGAGTGTATTCTCTTTTAGATAGGTAAAAATTTTACCATAGAGAGGGGAATTGGTTCCTACAATGTGGCATATGATATGGGCATCTGGAGTGTCATAAGCAAGACAAGAGACTGGCTCTACTAAGAACTCATATCGTGTTTGATTGTTTGGAATGTCGAGAAGAGATGTGATTGTAACCATTGCATCTGCAGCTTTATTCTCGATCCTTGGTATCTGTTCAAATGATATCTAGATGAAATACTCCTTGAAGTCATCTACCATGCGTTTATAAGGAATTAGTTTCTCGTCCTTCATTTGGTAGTCATCATTTACTTGGTTGATGACCAGTTGGGAGTCACCATAGACTTGAAGCTCCTTGATGTTCCACTCAACTACCAACTTGATACCGATGACCAGAGCCTCATATTCTACTACATTGTTAGTGCAAGGGAACATTAATCTGTATGACTTTGGAATAGTATCGCCATTAGGCGTGATCAACAAGATACCTGCCCCCGATCCATGCTGAGTGTAGAAGCCATCAAAGTACATTTTCTAGTTTGCTGTGCTAACGTGGAAGATAGACTCATCTGGAAATTCAAAGCTCAGGGGGTTATCATCTGTTAAAGGCACCTCTGCTAGTTGATCTACGAGCACTTGTCCTTTTATCGCTTTTCTATCCACATACTCTATGTTGAACTCACTGAGAAGCATGACCCATTTTGATAATCTACCTGTTAAGGCCACCTTATTGAGTAAGTATTTCAGTGGGTCAATTTTTGCCACCAGTTTAACAGAGTGTGACAGCATGTAATGTCTCCATTTTTGTGAGGCAAATACAATAGATAGACATGCTCTTTCTATTGGTGTGTACTGCAACTCATATCTGACAAGTGTTCAACTAATGTAGTAGATAGCCTGTTCCCTTCCATCATAGTTCTGCTGAGCAAGGAGAGCTACCAGAGCCGTTGGTGTAGCTGAGATATATAGTAACAGAGGCTTGCCTTGAATTGGTGGCATTAATACTAGTGGCTTCATTAGGTATTCCTTTAGCTGTTGAAAAGCCTGCTCGCATGACTCATTTCATTTAAAAGATACATTTTTGTGCAGTAGATGAGAGAATGGGTGGCACTTATCTGCCAGTTGGGAAATGAACCATCTAATAGATTGTAGTTTGCCATGTAGGGATCTCAATTGAGTCAAATTTTTAGGAGGTGGCATCTCCATTATGGCCTTCACCTTAGCGGGGTCAACTTCGATACCATTGGCAGATACTATGTAGCCCAGTAGCTTTCTTGATGTAACCCCGAACACACACTTTTTTGGATTAAGTTGCACATTGAACTTCTCTAGTCTATTAAAGATCTTGTCTAGTACTGCTAGATGTCCTTCTCTTGTGAGAGACTTTGCTAGAATGCCATCGACGTAGTCTTCCATTATAGTATGCATCATATCATGGAAGATAGTTGTCATGGCTCTCTGATATGTTGCCCCAGCATTTTTTAGATCGAATGGCATGATGCACCAGCAGTAGGTGCCCCAAGGACATGTAAATGCAGTTTTGTGCTGGTCTTCTAGTGCAATCTTTATCTGGTTATATCCCGAGAAACCATCCATGAGTGAAAGTATGGTATGACCTACCGTGAGATCTACAATTATGTCGATGTTGGGCAAGGGGAAGTCATCTTTTAGACAAGCTTTGTTTAGGTCCCTGAAGTCACTACAGATTCTGACCTTGCCATCTAGTTTGGCTACTGGTACGATATTTGAAATCCATTCGAGATAGTCTATGGGTTTGATAAACCTGACATCTAGCAGTTTCTTCAGTTCTTCTTTCACCATGAGAGCCACCTGCGGATGCATTTTTCTGAGCTTCTGTTTAACAGGCTTAGCTCCTGGAGCCAAAGATAAGTGATGCATGATGAGATTTGGATCAAGCCCTGGCATGTTGGCGTATGTCCATGCAAAGTTGATCTATTTTCTTCTGAAGAACTCTGTAAATGCTGGTTTTTCCTATTCTGTTAGAGCCTTTGCCATGTGGACCATTCTAGGATTATCACCTGTGTTGTCATTAATCGCTTCCACCGGTTCTATCAAGATCGATGATCTTTCTTGATGTGTTAGATTGGGAAGAGGGTCAATCCTTCCATCCTTTGGTGCCTCAGAGAGGTTTTCATTGTTGGATGCATCTTTCTTTTTACTATTTTGAGGATCTAACACTGTCGCGGAGTGGTTTTCACCGTTAGATCGTTCTTTTATTTTGATGTTTTTGTGACTAAAAGGCTTGGTGCTCTCTCCAAAATAGGACTGCACGTTGAGTTCTATAGCATAGCCAGCTTTGTGGTTGCCTGCAAGTATGTGATCTCTAAGCTCAAGGTAATCAATGATTGTGTCATCATTTTCGAAGGTGTCTAGTTCAGGGGTGGTGCCTTCGAGGTCCCAGTCTATAAGTTTGGGGTGTACCAGAGGTAAGGGGTCATGCGGTTGGTTGGATTCAACAAAGTTGATGGTAAGGATAGAATTGTTGAGGGAATGAACAAAGTCTACGATGGTACTCACTAGTAGGGGATCCGTCAAGGGAGGTATCATTCTTTCCTCATGATTGTCACTATTGTCATTATGTAGAACAGACTCTAGCGATCTAGCTCTTAGTCCTTGTCTCTCATTCGTAGGGGTTGGGTCATACTCGTGGATAACGTCAATAACCTTTTCATCACAAGACAGCTTAGACAGGCTATCCCACTTGTACTCATTAGAATCTATTTCACTCCCTAGTTGCATCCTCTGGATTTGTTCAACCATATTGTTAGTGGCTACTTCTATTTGTTTTTCCTTATTTTTGTTGCTTCTTGGTGCTCTAGTGTAGCCTAGCCCTGTAGTGTCTTAGGCTGTTAAGGTATGAGGTTGGATAGGTTCAGTGATGCCATTCTTTCTTGATCCAAGTGGACCGTGTCCTTCATATCCCATTTTCTGTAGTATTTGGTAACCTTGTCCATACTGTTCTGTTGGTATAGTGGGATGATCCTATGGCGTTGAGGAGCTAGCTTCATCTTTATATAGCCATTGTAGGACATCTTTTTCATCACTTTCATCTTCTAGGCTTCCCCATTTTACAAATGGTCCTTTGGTTGGCTTCTTTGCTATGGGTGTTTTTAAGATAGGTCTCCCATAGGATCGAGGAGATAGGGGCAATTGTGCCAAGCAAAGGGACTGAGATACTGTGTACTCACCCAAACCTTTATCTTTGAGTTGGAGTTTAGGTGGAGGTGCCCCTGAAGAAGAAGCCAGTGTAGCTAGATCAACATGAGATGACGAGGATGCAGAAGCATGGTTGTTAGGGATTACAACGTCTGGTTTGGACTGAATGGAGTTGTAGTATTGATAGGGGTTAGGATCACTTGGGATGTTGATCTCTTGTCCTTCATGTGTGAACTTGATGCATTGATGGTATGTAGAAGGTACTGCTTTCAAAGCGTGTATCCATGGTCATCCCAGAAGAATGTTGTATGCTAATTCCATGTCAGGGACTTGACAAGCCACATCTTTCACTACGGGGCCCACTTTGATTGGTAGAGTAACAATTCCCTTAGATGTTCTTTCTTCCTCATCATAGGCTTTTATGGTGATTTTTCTTTTTGGATCTATAGCCTTCTCCGAAAACCCCAATGTAAGGACTAGCTTCAACATGCAGATATTCAAACTAGCCCCTCCATCGATTAGGACTCTTTTGATCTTGTGCTTGTGTATGAAAGCTTCAATGTGAAGGGAGGCGTTATGGGGTTGAGTGATAGACATATCATCCTTCTCAGTGAATGATAGGGAGTGTGGTGAGGTGATGTTACCAACCATGTTTTGGAATTGTTCTTCAGCTAGGTTCATGGGAATAGAGGCTTCTGCTAAGGCTTTGTCAAGTATGGACCTATGAGAAGGAGATAGACATAGAAGTTCTAAGATGGAGATGTGTGCAGGTGTTTTGTGGAGTTGATCCACAATACTGTATTGACTCGATGGAGGAGTGAAAGCTCCTCTAAGGGTGACTCTGTTACTATGAGTAGTAACATTGCAGTCTGGATTCTTGTTGATAGTGATCATATTAATGTGTGAGTCACTTTCATAGATATGGTTAACAACGTAGTCATATCTAATATTCGTGTAATTTGCTTTGTTAGAACCACGATTATTTTTGTTGGAAGGACCTCCTTGCTCGTAGTTAGGAAGAGGATCCTTGAATGCCTGATGATCACTATTTGAGGTATGTCTATTAACAAATATCTTGTTTTGATCTATTAAGTCTTGGACTATGTATTTGAGTGTGATGCAATCATTGGTCTTGTGCCCCCTATTTCGGTGGTATCCGCAAAAGTCATTGTCATTCCACCAATGGGGTTTGACCTTTGGTTCATACTCTCGTGCAGAGGGAAGCGTTATGAGATTGTTGGCGATTAGCTTCTGCAAGGCAGTTTCTAATGTATCATCCAAAGGTGTGAACTTTCTTCTAGGACGAAAGTTGCCGAACCTAGATTCGGTATTTCTTGGTTTATTTTGCGGGGGGTCATTTGATAGGTTGAAAATTGGTTGTTTAGTTGCCGCATTTTTGGCATCCACCACCCCATCATTCACAATGTTCTTGTTTTTTGTCTAGAGTCTAGGTTTGTCGTTGTTGGTGTTGGTATTGGGAGAGTTTTTGTAGAGTTTGATTTGGCCCTTCGTGATGAGAGCTTTCTCTATGATGAGGCCCATTTCAATGACCTTGATAAAAGATGTAGGACATTAGATTTGGATCTGGTAACTTAAATCTGTTTGTAGATTGTGGACAAACATCTTTAGCATCTATTTCTCTGGTATTTGGTGTGGGCACTTGCTTGCCAATTGTCTCCATCTCTGTAAGAAGGCAGCAAAAGATTCTCCTCCTTTTTGTTTGGTGTTACAGAGATCTAATATTGAGATGTCGTTCTCAATATTGTATGAGAAGTGGGTGATAAATTGGTTGACAAGTTCATTGAATGTCTTAATACCAGATGTCAATCTAGAGAACCAATCCATGGCTTGTTCTCCCAAGCTTCGTGGAAATAGTCGCATAAGGTAAGTGTCATTATGTGCGACCTCTAGACAAGTAGCATTGAACTCTCTGATATGATCTCTTGGATCACCCTTCCCTCGATACTTATCGAATTTAGGCACCTCAAATCTTGAGGGGAAGGGAATCATGATTAAGGACCTATCAAAAGGATACGGTGAAATATCCTCTAGGGTGTAGTTTTTGGTCGATGTTCCTGCTTTTATGTCTAAAATTTCTTGTTTGAGAGCTTTGACGTCTTGGTTTACTAGGCTTAGGGCATCTAAGGAGTCAATTGTTGTTTTGCTCTTTTCTGCGAGTATTTCACCTTGTCTACTTCAGGGATTCTCTCTTTGTCAACTTCTTTGAGAGCTTCCACGTCGTAATCCTTAGGGAGTTTGGCTCCTATACTTGCTAGATATAAAAAGTATTTTGATGGGTCTTGGGCAAGCACCCCTTCAAGTAGTCGTTGAGATTTTTGGTCATGCTACATGTGGAGGATCTCATCCATGGAAGGTTCTTCGTCATTCTCATGATCATCAAAAATACTTTTCTCTGCCATTTCTAACTGCTTTTGTTTTTTTAATCTTGTCAAGACCATGCAAGGTGGTAAAGAGATGGGATGGAGTGAGATTGGAAGATTTTGAGCAAGGTGCTATGATGAAACAAGGTTTTAGCAAGGTTCCTTCTTAGATCTAGATGGTGTCAAACAAGGTGGGTATACAAAAGCAATAGTCTAAGTAGGGATGTTATAAATCCACCTACTTGATATTGACTAGCCTTTGCACAATCTACTAGTGGAGTTTAGATAGAGAAGGATAAGTAATCCTCGATACTTGGAGGCTCACTAGGTCTTGTTTGAGATTTGATTTTGATCAAGAAAATTTGACTATAATCTTGTTGGAAACTTGGAAAAAGATTTGGCAAAATTTTGGATGAGTAAGCAGCTATGGTGTGGATGGTGGATTTTACAAGGTCTTTGATCAAATTTTGAAAACTAGATCAAGTTTAAAATGGTTTTTGAAAAGTATTTTGACAAATTCTCTTTGGAAGATACTAGATTTTTGCTCTCAAATTTAAATGTGCAACAACAAGAGGTACATGCGCAATAGGTCGACATGTATACGCAACACTAGTCTTTTCAAATGCGCAAAGACAAAGTTCAAATGCGCAATTATGACATATGCGCAAAAAGTCGGTTCAAATGCGCAAAACATTGGTATGTATGCGTAATTCTGGCTATTTTTGTGTTTTCTCTGATTTTTGGAATTTTTGGATCATTTTCAGGATTTTCAATGTTTTTGGTTTTAGAAAATTTGGTGTTTTTGATGAAGATAATGTTCAATTATGGCAAAAAGCACAGCAAACACATAGAAGTTTTCCATGATTTTTATCTTTATATATATATATATATTTTATTTTTTTTAAATTTTTGGGACTATTATGACTCAAAACACAAGTACAACTTAGGCAAGATGGGACAATACTTGTTGAATCCTCTAGCTATGCCACTCAAAGCATGTAGCTTCAAGATTTGGTAGCACTAGCTCCCCTCCATGGCACTCACTTCTCACACATACTAGATTTGGGTTTCCTTAGGCTCGTACCCACACCGAACCTTAGGATTGTCCCTGCTACCTCTACTAAGAGTCACTTGAATTGAGGCCGCTTCAAGGGCTCCACCCTTTGCATCAACAAATAGGGGTTTTTGGCTTTCTATATAATTGGTTCTTAGACAGGGCAACCGTTCGAGTGGTTACACATGCAGCAGCACTACTCTCCGTTATGGAGTCTCCCAACCTCAAAGGGTTGAACCTATGAGGGTTTTGGGGGAGGTTGGCAATCGGTGTAACACAGCAGCACTCGTTGTTTGAGGTTTTCACCCCAAACACAATTTATTTTAAGTGGCTTGGTAGGGCTTGGCTTTAGCCTATTGCCACTCAGGGTCGTTCCCACTTGGACAAGTGTGCATCCAAGGGCAGGCCCCCCTAAAGGATTAACAAAAAGAATGACAAGTTTGGCACTTTGATCACCTAGTTAAGGGGAGAGCATAAGCCTATTGTCATTCGCAAACATAGAATACAGTTGTTCACCCAACCTAGTTAAAATAGAAAAACTAAATGGGCTCAGCTAATTTGTGCACTCACATGATAGTTAACTTGACAAGTGATTAATCATAGCATTGTTCTTTTCCCGTTTGTTAACTTTGAAAGTGATTAATCATAGCATTGTTCTTTTCCCGTTTGTTAACTTTGAAAGTGATTAATCATAGCATTGTTCTTTTCCTGTTTGTAGAAGATAGCAGTGATTAGACTAGAAAGCAAATCCACAATGCAAGATAGCAATTTGGTCCAATTACTTCCTTCCTTATTAGGGACTATGTGTAGTTTTGTCATGAAATGCATTTTGGTTACTTCACCTCTAGTTAGGCTAGATAAACTAAGCAAAATATCTAGATGACCTAATCCAGCCACTACTCCTACAAAACCAATGTTAGCTCAACATGCAAAGATCAAAAACCATACAATAGCAAAGTAGGGAATAGATGTGCAACACTGCAGCCTGAATGCGCAGAAACAAGGAGTGTATGCACCTGCTAAATAAATGCACAAATACAAAGGACGAATGCACAATCTTACAAGGTATATGTGCAAGAGTAGTGTATGCGCAAAAACAGAGGACAAATGCGTAACTTTACAGAGTGAGTGCGCAAATCAGATGGATGTGCAACAATACAGAGTATATGCGCAAATTAGGTTTAGTTTCTGTAGTCAGGATTGTATGCGCAACTGCGGCATACAAATGTGCAATACTATTGTATGCTCAACTGCGGAAGATGATTGCGCAACTATGGACTATGAATATGCAACACTTGCGTATGTGCAACTTCGTAAGGTAAATGTGCAATTGTAAAGGTTAAATGCGCAAGTCGTATGCGCAGCTGCGGAGGACAAATGCACAATTGCAGAGTGTGAATGCGCAAAACTGCTATCAGAAACCTGTTTCTTCATCTTTTTTTCCTGCACAGACCTGCAAAAGAAACCTACCCAAACCTGTGACTGAAAACACTCATTTTTTGATTAGTAAAGGGGCAAGGGCCCCACGGTGGGTGCCAAAATGTGAGGGGGAGAATGAGAGTTAGTTTCAAATGAATAAAACCACAACAAAAACCCAAACATCAATAGAACGTGAAGATAAAGAGGAATCTGTTGGTGCCTGAATTGACTGTCAGTTCTTGAGTAATTTTTATGCAGGCACGATCCCAAAAAATCCAAAAAATTTTCCAATTTTGGCACCCCTTCAGTGTTTTGTAACATCCACATCATCTTTCTTGAAGGGGGGGTCTTCATGTTTTGTCCATCGGCATGAGTTTGGAATGTGTCTTGGCGATCATGATTGGTACCAATGGCGTATTATCCTCTATCGCTAAGACTTTACCTATCGGCGTAGGTGTTTTGTGGCTTGCCGACGGACTAGGTCTCGCCGACGAGGGTTTTGGAATGCTATCGCCGAGACTTTGGCTATCAGACGAAGTGTGGAGAGTTGGGCCGACAGGGGTACTCTGGCTGATGGTATGGTTATCAGCGTAACAAGTGATGTCAGAGAAGGAGTTTTTGATTGGGCCAATGGCGTGGGTCTGGCCAATAGGTGGTAGTTAGCCTATGGGCGTCGGCGTGACTTTTGGAGTCGGCGTAGGTTTGAAGTGTTGCTCCGATGGTGTTGGTCACACCGACGGAGGCGATAGGTGGAAGTGTCGTTGGCGTGAGTTGTGTGGTCGGCGGTGGAGTTTTCTGTCGCTCCGTTTGTATTTGTCTGGCCGATAAGGTAGTGCGGAGGCTTCGTCGGTGAGACGGGTGTTATCGGCCAGGGAGTTACTTGTTGCTCCGATGGATGGCAGTCTCGCTGAAGACTTTGGGGAGTGTGGTTTGCGGTCGGGAAGACTTTTGAGATCGGCAGGAGAATTGTGGGGTGAGCCGATGGCATATGTCTTGGCGATGGGTATTTGGCGGATGGTCGTGTGTCGAGCGTAGCAAAAGGCGCTCGACATCTATTGAGCTTGTGGCCATGTTTTTAAAGTGATGATATGAACTCCTCACCATGCATGTGGGATTTTTCCCCTTGCATTATTTTTGAACCTGCGAAGGAGGCGTTTTGGCGGGAAGCCTCATGTTGACTACAGTGACAGTCTCCAAGTGAAATGCGGGTGGTTGAGCCATCAATGACGGTCATGCAGGGGTATGGGCGATGAATACAAATGGTCAGGTTGCCCAATTTTTGAGCGGAGGCTCCAGATAATGGCGCATGGCTCGAGGCTCCTCTTTGTCTGCTGCATTTACATTTTCTGAGTGCCATTCCTTCTGGGGGCTGTATCTGGCGGATTTTTTGTATTAGTCATGTAATTAATTGCTGTGGTACACTTTCTGGCTGTTATAAGCAGACTATGTTACCATTTTTTAGGTTGTTGAAAGTTGAACATTTTGGCTCTGTAACACAATACAGTTCGTTTTGGTTGCTCTGTACAGCTAAACCTGTGAGTTTATGTATCTCCTGTTGTATGATTTGGCATGAATCCACTAATTTCATGGTTAATCTTATATGAATAATGCTATGTTTGCATGTGTTATGCTGATTCTGTCTCCAGTTTTGCATGTGTCTTTCTTACTGCAATAGGGATGCCATAAGTATAGACAGCTTAACACTCTGTATTGGGAGATATCTGTAAGGCAGGTATCACATATATCCCCCTGAAATCCAGTTTTAGCTGTTCATGCTGATCATTCACAGGTGTATGTCTACTGACTCCAGGCCCCGGATAGGCACCAATCTTGCTTTGTGTTTGTGTTACAACCATGTCCAGCTTTGCATCCAAACTCAAAATCATAATCAAACTCTAAAACAACCATTAGGACATTAGAATTAGTTTTAGGATCCTCAGTCCTCTGTCTACAACTGCAAATAGGCCCAAAGCTAGCCCCTTTGCTCTTATCTTTCAGTTTTGGTCTACTTACAGGAGGACTTATCTGCTTTCTGACAGCATCCCAATCCTTGTATGCGTATCTCATGGATGTTGAGTAGGGAATACCCCCCTAGGTCTTGCAGAGCCTGAAGAAGAAGAGGAGATAAAATATAGAGTCTATCTCCTACACTGTTGGCCCCTGGCCTTGAGATCCTGTTGATCACTGATGGCAACCTTGTAGGGAAATCTAGGAATAAGCATCCAGTCTGGGAAAAAACCAACAGAAAATGGTGACTCTACTGGGGACGGTGATTTGAAAATTGTTATTTTGTCCTCCCTGGTGAAATATATTTGTGACCCATCCGAGTCACCAACAGAAAATGGCGACTCTGCTGGGGATTGAGAAGTAAAAGTACTATCTAATCATCTCCAGTGTTATATCTTGTGACCCATCCGAGTCACCAACAAAGTGGCGACTCTGCTGGGGAGTCTTTCATGTGAATGATGATGCTCTGCTGGTGGTATGAACTCAGAAAAATATGTGTTGAGCTTTCAGCTGATGTAAAATTTTGTCCTCTCTGGAGAGGTGGCAACTCTGCAAAAGATTCAAGTGCACATGAAAAGTTGATGTGTGTGTTGTGACAGAAAATGTGCTTTTCAGACTTCAGCATTTGTATGAGAAAAGGTACCCTTGTTCCTTCCCCTTTATATTTGTTGTTTTGCTGCATAGGTTAGATGCCAGGGGAGGCTATAGGTCTTAGGAATGCAAAGGATGTCTGAAAATAGAAATTTCATGAATCCAAGTATGAATTATCCCTTACTCAGCGGTGAAATGTTGGACAAAAGAATAGAAGAGATAAGAAATAGGTTGATATTCTTAGAGGCTGAGCAGGCCCAGTTAAAAAATAATAACCCTGTTGTGTCTGCCAATCAGAAAGCTAAACCTCCTATCAGCCCTTTTGATCCTTTGTATGACCAACTGGATTTGTCATGGGTGGATTATAAAGTAGAAACTATGCCTGCTAGGATATACTGTCAGATGCCTAGATTTAGTGGTCACAGTGTATGTGATGGGAATGCACATATCCAAAATTTTCATGAGTTCATGAGAAAGCATTCATTCAGAGATGAGGATATGTGGATGAGGTTTTTTGTTAGGTCCTTTGATGCAAAAGCAAAAGACTGGTATTTGAGCTTTTCAAAAAGATCCTTTGCCTGTTGGGATGAGCTTGCTGACTGTTTCAAGGAGGAATTTTCAACAGAACCAGCTGATCTTGTTGCAGAATTGATGAACATCAGAAAACAAGATGAAGAGCCATGTGTTGATTTCAGTCATAGGTTTGCAATAGCCCTTTCACAGATCCCAGAAGTCTTCAGACCTGATATTTCAGCCTATGTTGGCATATTCTTTGAGGCTTTTGAGGAGGGCTCTAGTGCATTACTGAGGGATTTCAAGGTGACAAGTATGCAGATGGCATACAAGTTCATAGAAAAAATAGAAAAAATCAGAAATGTGCACCTGCTGAAATCCCTGTCCCCTGGCCTTGGTGTGAAAAATAGTTGTGAAGCTGCAAATGACCAAATAATTAAGGCATCATGTGTAGATAAAAATGAAAATGAAAGCATAGAGGTTGAGACTGCTGTATTTGAACATAATGCTAACAATACTGCTCAAGTGGATTGTTCACCAGTTGAGGATGCCAGTGAAAGGACTAGTGAGGATTCCCATTGCAATGATGAGGCATATGACCATGAAAACAATAATGAGGTTGTGGACAGTAATGAGCAACTTTTGGAATGGACCTGTGGAGACAATTGTGAGTATTGTACTCAAGACAGAGAAGATATAAGCAAACAGAGAAGCAGTCCTATGTGTGACCCATTGCCTACCTTTCAAACACATGGAGATCATGAAGAGCAGTCAGAAATTGAAATAAGTGCTAGTCCAGAGCATGATTGTTTTTCATTTGATGGCTGTTTTGCTTATGACACACAGGCTGATACTCCTCCACAGAGTGAATCCATTGGTGATGAAGATGCATGTTCTGCTGCCCATGAACAAATGGCATACTATGATCAAGCTGATGTACCTGGGTCACCCATCTTTGACACATATGGTGATGAGGATCTATTTGTGTATGGTGAGGATCTAGACATTGTTTTTGGTTTGGATTCTATTTCTCATCCTGATGAAAGAGGAAACAACATACATCAAGTAAGTGACTATGAAAATGTGCCTAATTTGAAAGGGATGCCAGAGCCTGATCTTTTCCAGGTTGGTGCTACTGTTGGTTGTGTACATGATGTACACAATTGTGAATTTGAAAGCTTTTCTTTTGAGAGGCCAGCATATGAAATGAGCTCTGATATTCCTAGCTACATGGTGGACTTTGAGTGTTTTCAATTTTCAATCCAGCTAGGAGATCATTTTGCAATGCATAATGCTGATACAAATGATAACATGTGTTATATTCCATTTGAGTATGCATTACCTGATACATTCTGCATCCACTTGTTGCCAGATGCTAAAGGTTATCTGCACAGAGATGACAGTGACAAGCTAAATCAGAAGGTTGAATGTGCAGATGATCAGGTTTGTTTATGGTCAGATCATGGTAGCATTCTCAGGCTTGACCCAGTGCATGCAGATGAAAACAAGATATTTGACAAAGGGAGATACAGGTTTTTCTTTTCTTGGTGGCCTTAGGCCATCAAGAGTGTTTGGTGATGCAGATCATTATAACTTCATGACTCTGTGCCCAATGGATAGGGGACTGGTCTGCATCCCAGAGTTCTGTGGTTCTTGCCATGCCTACAAGAGGCATGCATCCTCAGACAGAGCCACTGTTGGTGCCTGAATTGACTATCAGTTCTTGAGCAATTTTTATGTAGGCACCATCCCAAAAAATCCAAAAAATTTTCCAGTTTTGGCATCCCTTCAGTGTTTTGTAACATCCACATCATCTTTCTTGAAGGGGGGTCTTCATGTTTTGTCCATCGGCATGAGTTTGGAATGTGTCTTGGCGATCATGATTGGTACCAATGGCGTATTATCCTCTATCGCTAAGACTTTACCTATCAGCGTAGGTGTTTTGTGGCTTGCCGACGGACTAGGTCTTGCCGATGAGGGTTTTGGAATGCTATCGCCGAGACTTTGGCTATCGAACGAAGTGTGGAGAGTTGGGCCAACAGGGGTACTCTGGCCGATGGTATGGTTATCGGCGTAACAAGTGATGTCAGCGAAGGAGTTTTTGATTGGGCCGATGGCGTGGGTCTAGCCGATAGGTGGTAGTTAGCCTATGGGTGTCAGCGTGACTTTTGGAGTCGACGTAGGTTTGAAGTGTTGCTCTGATGGTGTTGGTCACACCGACAGAGGCGATAGGTGGAAGTGTCGTCGGCATGAGTTGTGTGGTCGGCGGTGGAGTTTTCTATCGCTCCGTTTGTATTTGTCTGGCCGATAAGGTAGTGCGGAGGCTTCGTCGGTGAGACGGGTGTTATCGGCCAGGGAGTTACTTGTTGCTCCGATGGATGGCAGTCTCGCCGAAGACTTTGGGGAGTGTAGTTTGCGGTCGGGAAGACTTTTGAGATCGGCAGGAGAATTGTGGGGTGAGCCGATGGCATATGTCTTGGCGATGGGTATTTGGCGGATGGTCGTGTGTCGAGCGTAGCAAAAGGCGCTCGACATCTATTGAGCTTGTGGCCATGTTTTTAAAGTGATGATATGAACTCCTCACCATGAATGTGGGATTTTTCCCCTTGCATTATTTTTGAACCTGCGAAGGAGGCGTTTTGGTGGGAAGCCTCATGTTGACTACAGCGACAGTCTCCAAGTGAAATGCGGGTGGTTGAGCCATCAATGACGGTCGTGCAGGGGTATGGGCGATGAATACAAATGGTCAGGTTGCCCAATTTTTGAGCGGAGGCTCCAGATAATGGCGCATGGCTCGAGGCTCCTCTTTGTCTGCTGCATTTACATTTTCTGAGTGCCATTCCTTCTGGGGGCTGTATCTGGCGGATTTTTTGTATTAGTCATGTAATTAATTGCTGTGGTACACTTTCTGGCTGTTATAAGCAAACTGTGTTACCATTTTTTAGGTTGTTGAAAGTTGAACATTTTGGCTCTGTAACACAATACAGTTCGTTTTGGTTGCTCTGTACAGCTAAACCTATGAGTTTATGTATCTCCTGTTGTACGATTTGGCATGAATCCACTGATTTCATGGTTAATCTTATATGAATAATGCTATGTTTGCATGTGTTATGCTGATTCTGTCTCTAGTTTTGCATGTGTCTTTCTTACTGCAATAGGGATGCCATAAGTATAGACAGCTTAACACTCTGTATTGGGAGATATCTGTAAGGCAGGTATCACATATATCCCCCTGAAATCCAGTTTTAGCTGTTCATGCTGATCATTCACAGGTGTATGTCTACTGACTCCAGGCCCCGGATAGGCACCAATCTTGCTTTGTGTTTGTGTTACAACCATGTCCAGCTTTGCATCCAAACTCAAAATCATAATCAAACTCTAAAACAACCATTAGGACATTAGAATTAGTTTTAGGATCCTTAGTCCTCTGTCTACAACTGTAAATAGGCCCAAAGCTAGCCCCTTTGCTCTTATCTTTCAGTTTTGGTCTACTTACAGGAGGACTTATCTGCTTTCTGACAGCATCCCAATCCTTGTATGCGTATCTCATGGATGTTGAGTAGGGAATACCCCCCTAGGTCTTGCAAAGCCTGAAGAAGAAGAGGAGATAAAATATAGAGTCTATCTCCTACACTGTTGGCCCCTGGCCCAGAGATCCTATTGATCACTGATGGCTACCTTGTAGGGAAATCTGGGAATAAGCATCCAGTCTGGGAAAAAACCAACAGAATCAAACCAAAGAAGTAGAAATACTTACAAAACCCATTTACCTGTCGTTTTCCATTGTTGCCTATCTTGCTTTGATCTTGATTGAAGCCCTCAGAAGCTCTTTTTAGCTTGCTTGCTTGTTTGAAGATGCCAAAGGAAGAATGGCTATTGATACTTTGTGTGATTGAAGATGAGCTTCAATACCCAATAATGGAGGATACTTGGAAAGTGGAATGAGAGAATTTTTGAGTATAGATTTGATGCAATAATGAATCCCCCTAATGGCTTAGAAGAGGGTTCTATTTATAGAATTTCTGAATATAGAATGGAGGGTGAGGATCCACAGATGAGATTAATGGCTAGGAATAAAAGTGAATCTTTTATTCCTAGTGGATTATGACAATTGAATTAAGAATTCAATAGTGGAGGACAGTGGGTTATGACAATTGAATTAAGAATTCAATAGTGGAGGATAGTGGGGAACATTGAATTAAAATATTCAATGGGTGAAGGCTAGTGGGGAACATTGAATAAAATATTCAATGGGTGAAGGCTAGTGGGGAACATTGAATAAAATATTCAATTGGTGGGAAGAGTGAGGAACATTTGAATTAAATATTCCATTTGTGAAGGCTAGTGGGGAACATTGAATTAAATATTCCATTTGTGAAGGATAATTGATTTAATGATTTATTTTGGAAAATGGAGGAAATAGCTAATTAAATATTAGGAATATTTAATTATATGTGCAACATGGTGAGGTGGAAGTGATGAGGTGGATTGATGAGGTGGATTTGATGAAGTGGATTTTTAGGGGATTTTAATTGATGTGAGATATAAGAAGAATTTAGGGAATTTAATTAAATAAACTGACTTTATTTAATTATGGGATAATGAGCCAATTAACTAAATGTATAACATTTATTTAACTGCTAGAAGAAAATAAGAATTAAGATAAATATTAAATATTTACTTAATTCGACCCAAGCCAATTTTAGGTGTATACAGAAACCACTCCTTCAGATTCAGTAAAAATTTCCACATCTTAAGCTTTGAAGACAAATCTTTTTAAGAGGGAGGAGATTTTAGGAACCCGTGTTTAACCCTTATCTTTAGTTTGTTAGTGTATTACATTTGGACACATATGATTTGTAAGTCATCTTGTGAGCATATTGTATTATCCCACATTCATGGGAAGTAATAGTTGTTTAGATTAGACTTAGTATATAAGTACGTGTTGAGGCCAATGAAGGCATCCATGAATTTATTGTATTGAGTTTGCTCAAAGGAGGTTGCCCCCTTAAAGTGGCCTACGATCAATAAATTCCTTCTGTGTTTCTGTTATTTATATATTTCTATTATTTTGTGTATTTTTCATTATATTGTTGCAGGAGGTTCCTCTCAGTGGATAGGACCATTTTTTATTATTGGCAAATGTGGTGAGGATTCATATTACCTACAAGTGCATGGACAATTTTTGAAGCACTTCTTTTCTTAAAAGAAGATATAATTCCATGCACAATAGTTTAGGTTTCCCTTTTTTCCCAAAATTTTGGTTTTCTTTGTTCTTGTACAATTTTGTGTTTTGGTCTACACCCCAAAGATGTGTTCTAGATCCTTGCAATGTCTAGTTAGCCATCATCCCCAACAGGAGCCACTGTTAGGATTGGTAACTTTTGACTAAGCCATATTCAAGTTTTTTTTCAAACCCTAAGTTCCACAATCTATTAGAACATGCTTACCCTTTACATAATCCATCTTTATATCCTTTATCATCCTTGCATTTAATCCATTTCCCATTAAGTATGTGAAATTTCTTTGTAGATCATGTGATACACCCTTTACCGCACTCCCATAGAGCTAAGAAGTAATCCCTAATTTTGCTTGTAGAGACACAAGAGTCAATGACATGCTTAAATAGCTACCATGCTACCACAAGGAGCTAGGATTAGGCCGACAAGTTGGCAGGAGACATAAAATGTGAAATTAATGTTCACCATAGTCACGCAATGGACAAGATGGAGTAGGCACGAGCTTACGATGTGAGTATTCTTGCTAACCATTTGATACTGCTATACCGCAAGGTAAATTTGTCTGTTAATGATTTTGTTATGGGCTAGTAGGGATAGGTAATGTAATATTAAACTAGCCACCACACCCCCACCAACATAATATCAAGAGCTTGCAGGTTTGCGGTAGACATAAAGCAAAAGAAATAGTGACCACTGTGATCCTACAATGGTAAAGTTTAAAAGGTGCAGGTATGTGGTAAATGGTAATGCAGAAATGACTAGAGGTGATAAGGCATATCCTGCCACCCCACAGTAGTGACTTCACTAGGATTGTGGGGCAGTGGTAAATGGAGAATGACAAGAAGTGACCATCAAGTGTCACCGCAGTCCCACAATGGGGTTCAACAAAGGTTGTGGTATTATGGTGGAGCATTGAATGAGGAGATGAGTACCCCACCATCTCACAAAAGTCAAGATTTATTATAGCGGGTGCATGGTAACCAATGAAATGACTATAAATTTGGTAAAACTCTTTGTCCCTCTGACCTATGTAGATCAACGGTCAGTATTTGAAGTAATGTAAGCATGTAGATTTGCTAATCTCCCACATGAACAGAGTAATGGTGAGGTGACTGGCACCATTTCAAAATAAATCTTGAATTTCAGTTCATTTTACTCACTCAAATGAATTCAAAAGGATGAAAAAGTAGGACATTCAAGGTTTGGATTGAAGCTTCAGTTTCTCACAACCAGGTGTGTTCATTATGTGCTTATCTCTATTTCAAGTGCTATAATTTGTGTGTAAATCAGTTTCTAATTTGTTCAGTAAATCAAGAAAATAGACAAAACCCTAGCTTAGTAGATTCACACACAATGTCACCTAAGAAATCTGAGTCTACAAGTAAGAAAGTTGAACCATCTGTTCCCAAGAAACGGCCCCTTCAACAATCCTTGTTGAATATTTTACCTAACTCTGTTGACAAAGGGTACAAGAGGCTATTCAAAGATGTGGTAGAGGGGTGTCGAGATGCTAGAGTCCCTATCTCAGGTTGGAACCTTTTTTGGTACTTTTGTGAGAAGAAAGATAGACAGGGTCCAGTTTCCAACCCATGGATTCTAAATTTGGCTAATCTTGCGGTACCGAATGTGTTCATTAATATTGATTTGATTAGAGTGTTGTTACAATACTATCATCTAGCTACTAGAATAATCAGATTGCTAAATGGGTCACCCTTGGTGGCTATGGATAGAAATGCAATCATTGATTGCTTCATACTTAGCAAGCAAGCCCTCACAAAGGTTGATTTATAGAAAAGTTAACAAGAATATACTAGTCTAAAGAGCACACATAGGAGTGATGAGTTGCCTATGTATATGAGAAAAGGGGCAAATAATAGAAGGATTTCAATTCCAACCACTGCTATTGAGCCTTTCTAAGTTGATGACTTTGTTGTATATTTCAAAAGGACCTACCTTGCTTTATGCCAAGTGCTAGGTATTAGTTCTCAAGATAGAATGCCAATTGGCGTAATGATGATGGCCATGAGAATATAGAATCCAGAAGTTAATGTCAAATATGATTTTGTATCGTTCATTGAAAATAAATTGCATGATGGATTATTGCAGATAAGGGAAAACAAAATACCCATGGATTTCAAATATTACTCTTTGTTGTGCCATTTAATATTGTATCACAACAGGGGAAGGTGGCTTAGGAGAATTGATTTGAGCATGGTGGATCAAAAGAGACAGAAACTGCCTACACAAAGGAGGTGTTACAAATGGGATAGTCATTGCAAAAACTGTAATTATGTAGTGTTCCATGATGAATTCACAATCAAGATAATTAATTCACTTGGTACCCTTTCTCCTAGATTGACCAAAGAGATCAAATAAATATTGAGGCCTTTAGCTGCTAAGCCAGAACAAGGTCATACACATAATTTTGTTGATTGGTTTTTCTCCCTGAGCATACTATAATAAGAGTCTATGGGTGTACTTAGCCACCCCATGTGTTTCCAAAATTTGTGCTAGACAGACATGCATTTCTTGAGTTCATGTGGCAAATTCTCTAGATGGAGAAAGATGTAATGAAAAAAAAAAGGGCACATTTCTTCTTGATTCCATTGTGTTTGGTGAGTTGTCAATTGGCTCTCATACCTTGAAGGAACTGCAAGCCTACTTGAAGGAAAAATATTCTTTGAAATCAAGAATAGAAAGGGTCTGTGACCCAAAAGGACATATGAACTTTGTCAGACAAGTCATTCTCACCAAGGTTGGGATATCCCATCAAATCAATTTTGATGAGGATGTGATCAGAAATTGTGTCACTTCTTAAGAGGTGTACAATAGAAAAAGGAAATAGGAAACTATGAAGAGGATTGAGGATGATAAAAGGAAGAAGAATCCTAATTTTCTTGGATTTTTTGTTGAGGAGAATGAACCCTTGAAAAGAATAAACATGATCATTGATAATTTTCATAGAATTTATGACAAGTTTGAGAAGGAGCCTACAAAGGCTACCAAGCTCCCCATGAAAAGGTCAACATGAGTTGTGATTCAAGAACCTACTCCTGATGCAATGTCAGTGCAAGATCTTGCAATTCCTGATTCACCACCTTCAAAAAGACAAAGAGTTGATGATGTTGAAATGTCTGAAGGCGTAAGTGATATTGAGGAAGTGGCCAGCATTTTGAGGCATATGGGAGAAGATGAGGAAGTTGATCAGCCCCTTGTTGGTCAAGAAATAGAGGCACACAAACTAGAGGCACAAATGGATGAAGAGGCACAAGGTGAGCTTGAATTGCTAGAAGATGAAAGGGTTGTGGCTTCAATAAGATTCATGGAAGATGATGACTTCATCAACACCCCAGAATTCAAGGATTTTTGGCTCAAAATGAAAATGAAAGAATTCAAAGAAAAGGTTGAGATGAATAAAATGGGTATAGATGAGTCATAGCATGACAAAATTATGACCAAACTTTCAAAGATTTGAAAATTGATGAAATAAATGTTAGCCTTGATGAGGCTAGACAATTAGTACTGAAAAGAAATATGTTGATCATCTCTAGCCTAGAACTAAAGAAAATGTTTTTTTTGGACCAAGTGAGAATCCAGGATGACCCCATGATGGTCTCTGAGTTTGATTATGAGGATGGTGTCAGTGGTGTTGGGTTCAATCCAAAAATAGAGACCTTAGCAATGTGGGCCACACAAAAGAACACCAACAAGCCAAGATTTCTTGATGTGACCCGGGAGTTGAGAGGAATAACCATGGTCAAAACACTAAAAAGTACCTCAACCTTGGAAGTAGCTAATATCACCATGTGCTCTACAATGTTCACCAGAGCTGCTGTGAATAACATGGAGTAAAAGTTGCTTGACTATGAAAAACTTCAGATTGAGATGAATGAAGAAGTCAATAGACTCTATTTGTGAAATGTGAAGTTGAAGCAACAAATGAAAGGCATTAGTTCTTGTCATAGCCAAGAAATTGTACCATATCAAGCCCCTGTGTCACAAGAAACCAATGATAATATAGTCCCATTTGACCAGTTGAATGCTTTGAAGTTGAAGTTAGAGAAAGAAATTAAAGATTTGAAGAAGCAAAATGAGAAGACAAAAGATGAGGCTAGATTGAAAATTCTTGAGGTGTTTGAGAAGATCTTGGAGTATATAGTGAAATTGGTTGTTGACAAGTTTGGAGATGTGCATGAATGCTATTCTTCCTTGTCTAAAGCCATTGAACAATTGAAGGTCAATCTTTCTGTTTTGAATCTAGTGTACAAGAGATAGTAGCTAGCACACCATACATTGATGACTTTGTGCAAAGTTTTGCAAAGGAATCCAAGTGCTCCTACTACTTAGAAAACAACAAAGAAAATGGTGAAGATGATTTTGGATAAATTTTAGTATGTGAATGTTGAAAGTTAGAAAATGCAAGAAACGATTGATTCTTTTGCTACTTTCAAATACTAGTTCATTCTTTCAATTCTAGCAAAGGATAAATAGATCAAAGGTTTTGATGCATGGAAAAATGAATTTGGTCAGACAATTTCTCAAGTCATTGATTTCTTGAAAAAAGATGACATCAACATTCTCAGTTTCATTGTGATTCTAGATAGAGTGATTGCTCTGGATGTTGGATATGCAAAGTTCATCATTGATGTCAAAGTGTTGCTGGACAAAAGATGGAAAGATCACCAGGCCAATATGCTCTAGATCCAAGAATATAAATGGCCTAGTGATTACATGGTGTACCGATGGGAGAAATAATATCTTTCAACTGAAGAATGAGTAGGCCAAATATGCAGTTGAGAAATGAGCATCAAGTTGGTGCCAACATGGCACCAACAAATCTTGGATGTCCTCCTATTTGTCTCTTTCTTGTTTTATGCTTTTCAATATGTATTCAAAATATATTTGGCATTCTTTTTAAGACTTGTCAAAAAGTATATATTGTAATAGGTCATATTAAGGGGTGGGTATATGAAAAGTCATTTTTGGAATGTGAAAGGTCTGAAGCTTGTAGCTTCCTTCACCCTTATAAGAAGGAAACCAAGACCTTGCGAAAATCTCTCTAGGAAATTGATTTTGGAAAGAGACATTGTAAGGCCTATTCTTCAAAGCAATATCAATAAAAGCAAACTACATTTCTTTGGTGCCATATATCTAGTTCTCAATTCCTTGTTGAATGTTCTTGTTATATTTTATCTGGTTGTCTCCATTTTTGTTTTCTCCTTGTTATTTGAATTAGAATATCAAGTATATGTCTAATTTTTCAAAGCATATTTCATGTTTTGAGTGATTTATCTAATAGGGTTTCCTCAAGTAGGAATTAAATTCCATTAAATAGATCATTGTAATTTCGAGGATACAATTTGGATAACTAAGTAGAGCCATATAGAAACAATTTTGCATGTTTATGTCAGTCATAGACTATTATATGTCAAGAAATTTGTGTTGTGGCTAGATAGAAAGCACAAATCTTTCGGTGAATAGACTCCATTTCCTAGAAGGCACCAATCAATTCTTTTCTAGAATCATTTCCTTGTACCAATATTCAAAATTCCAAATTTTAATTTTTTGTTTGTAGGAGTAGGAGTGGTGGTAAAACAAAAAGTAAACTATTCAAATTACATGCCAAATCTGAATTAGGTTACACTGGATGATTTAACTGATAAATGTTTATACAATCCATAATCTTCTTACAAGTCATCAACCAATTAATGGATTAATTATTCATTAGTGAATATAAGGTAACACTCACCTAGTCAAAGTAGAGCCTAAAGTGTAGAGAATTATAACAATTTGGGTTAATTCTATTAGTTGGCTAAATTGGTTGCATAACCTATTCATAAAGCTTGGCATCCTTTTATAGTTTTCCATACTGCAAATTTGAGAACCAACATGACTGAAACTGAGAAGATTGTGTTGTAATCCTTTGACATAGAGGACATCCTCAACCCTATTCTTCCCATCAATAGTTATGACACCTTTTCCACATATTTGAGCTGACTCATCACCTCCAAACTTGATAGCACCACCATCCCACTTCTCAAGGCTGATAAACTTCTCCTTGTCACCAGTCATATGATTTGAACAACCACTATCAATAACCCAATCTTTGGCTTCTTTTGTATGGAAGGTAGTCCATGCAACCATTGATCTTTCATTGTTTTGTTCTATTTACAAGGTATCAGTCTTTTCACATTTTCCAACATCATCTCTTTTGTCATTGTTATGTAGAAAAGAATGTTCTGTGGATGAGGTTGATAGTCTAATTAAATCGTCCTTTAACTACATACATTCAAGGACATTAAACTGGGTTGAATAACAACTTTTGCAAGAGGACTCAGTTAGAAGTTTGTTGTCACTTGGAATGATATGGAAATTTGGAATTTGTTGATTAATTTATTAAACCTTAACTTGATTAAGCCTAAAATCCTAATTATACAAAATCATAAATAAATAGACGAATCCCAACAAATGATCACATAGAAAGACACTAAATGCAGATCAAATACATACCAGATTTTGAGTTTTGGAAAGTGAAATCTTCGAGGTCAAAAGAGCGGGTGCCCAAGCTCAAGGTAGTGCTTTTTCAGAGGGCTTCGAGATATTTTCTGCTACAGACTATAACCACTTCAAAGGTTTCCAACACTACAAAATAGGAGGTCAAAAGAGCAGGCACCCTTGACCTTTTAGGGATATTTCCTACCTTTTTCTTTAGATCTAGAATCCCTATGCTTTTCACTAACTTCCTGTAACTCCTCTCCTCAAGATCTAATACTTGTCACCTACAATCACAAGAGAGGGGTTGGGGTTTGTGGTGTTTAGGAGCTTGCCTTAGTCAAGCCCCGAAATGGAATTCAAGCCTTCCAACATCGTTGTTAGATAGAGAGTGTGTGTCTTTGTAGGACAGAGGCAAAATAAAATGATAAATGATTGAAAACACAAAGTAGATGTCAGCTCAGAGGTGAAACTCTCACTGGGAGATGAAGATCTTTCACACCATGAGGAGATGGATTGATGAAGACAAATCTGTAACAAACTTGAACATACACAACACAATACTGCTCTTAAACACAATGAAAGCCTTGAATATACTTAGCACAAGATCACAAGTTTGCATGATCCATCTCTAGTTAAAAAGAAGTCCTAAACATGCTTATAGATGCATTCCCTCTATAATTTCATAAGTCAAACTTAAGATGCCAACAAGGAAACCTTTTAACGGTCATAAAACTAACATTTAAATTTTAGGCCCTGACAAAATAAGGCAGGACAAGGCCACAGGCACCCTTGTCTAGACACCTATTTTAGGGCTGGATTAAGCTTAAGAGAGTACCCTTAGTTCCATTTGACATGGGTTTTAGGGAATTCTTCTCTAAGATTCATTTCTAACATGCATGATCAAATTCAAGGGACCTGGGAGCTAAACTTAGGAGGTAAAATTCCTAGGGTGACATTTTACGACATAACATTTAGCCCTACTTTAATGTATGTATGACCTTATGACCCATAAATGCATTAAAGTATGATTGAAAACACATTAGACACACCAAGCACATGAAGCATATCCATACCCCAAGATTGAGGGACTATTTTTAGCCCCCAGTCTCAGGTAAGCATCAAAAGACACATCACAGACATGCAAAACACAATGAAGAGAGTAGGAAGCACACAAGACATGGAGAAGATAGTATTGAAGACATGCAAGACACAATGAAGACATTCAAGCAGTCACACAAAAAATGATGAATACACTGATATAATATTTTCATTTTCATAACATATGCATGGAAATAAAAATTGCAACACACAAAACCCCAGAATGTACCCTTGAAACCACACGAGTGAAGACATGCCATACATAATATGAGTGTGGGAGGAGCTCATCACTACACCCTTAAAACCACACACATGGGAAAACACACCAAACAATACCCAAGTGTGGGAGGAGCTCATCACTACACCCTTGAAACCACACATGGGGGAAACACACGGAAGACACACAGAAAACACGAGCACTACATAGCATGCCAAAGATATACTATATGTCTTAAACATGACAAACAAGGTGATGGAAGGAGATTATTGCTAAGTCCCACAATCTCAAACACACTACAAACACACCTAATGGTTGGGCTTATACCACAACAACTGCCAAAAACATGCTTAAGGGAGGATAGTCTCAAGATTGAACCCAACCCTCACAGAGGACTTTTAAAATAAAAGGATGTGCACTAGCTCAAGAGATACACCATCCCACCTCTACAGAGGGATTTGTGAATAAAATGATACACACTAGATCAAGAGATACGTTATCCGACATCTGCATAGGGCTTTTTTGATTGCAATATAAATAAATATGTGTACTTGCACTAGAGATACAAAATCTCACCTCATGTAGAGGGCTTACAAACATGCTTCGTTAGTACCAAAATCATCGGACAGATAACTCTATATATGCCCCCACCTTAGGGTGGTTGATGTCATGTACTGATATCAAGCACGTTAAGGTAGAGAGAAAACACACAAGGGAACAAGAGCTTTCACAAAGCCCATGCCCTGAAAGGTGACATGTGCTCACAATCGCCAAATGTTCCCACAATCACATTAATAAGAAATGATAAGATAAGATAACAAGATGGTTAGAAAATCTTACTCTAAGCTAACAACCATATCACAAAAAACTATGCATGAAAAAAATCACATCAAGGACGAAGGCTATACTGTGGGTTCAGAACCAAGTATAATCACTTGGCTATACTACAGATACCTTAGAACCGATTGTAGCAACAAGGTGAGATACAATCAAAATGTACAAGAGAATATTGAGTGGATTGTAAAATGTTAGAAATAAGAAATTCCATAAGATGATACATCACATGCAGTGTTTCTACTAGTCAAGTGTTAGATATATATATAAATCAACCCCATCATCATGTATGGACTAGGTCCATTTTTGCTTTGCTTGCTAAAGGGACACATGGTCCGTATCAATATTTGTTTTGTTTTCGTCATTCGCAGACTAGGTAGAATCACCAAAAGAAGGTAAATAATAAAATGAGAGAGGAGAACAAATGCCTTAGGAATACCACGTAGGAGGATGCCCCTAGGTCATTGTTGTGATGTTCACAACATGCCCCATTTTACTCCTTAGTAAAATGAGGACCCCTGCTGTTGCTTTTCTTTTATGCTTTTGTGTGTGGGTTGTTTTGTTTGGTGGTAAAGGGAAAAAGAGGGTAAAAAATTGTAGACCTTGTTAAAAATAGAGAAAAAATGCATTTTTAGTACTAGGGCATGAAATGGTTGGATTCCTTGTGAAAAATGAGCCAGGGTTGCTTTTTGAACCATCTTAAAATTCACCATATTTTGCAAGTTATGATCATTTTGGTAGAATGTACATTTAGGTTTGCATATCGCTTTGCATATACAAAGTTAGTTGTATGTCCTTTTCCTTGTATGCATTTTAATGAAGGTTCTATGTATACATACAAATGGACCCGAAATAAATAAAAGTTGAAATGGATAAACGGTTATGTCCGTTGCTTGTATATTTTTGTTTGTATGTTTGGCATACAAGCCAAATATACAAAGGCTATATACCTTGGACAGACCCGAACGCAGTATTAAATTTGGTTTTATCCTTGTACATTTCTGGCTTTGTATGTTATTTTTGGAGACATACATTCTAACGTTATGCAATGCAGAACCGAAAGGTTTATTAAGATTGTTTTAATTCAATGTATATTTTGGGCAATGTATATCAGAGTAAATATGCAAAGGAACATACAGTCGCGGAACCAAAAAGTTATTGAAAATAGTTAAGCCGATGTATATTTTTTGACTTTGTATATTAAGACATACAACCAAATATACGCAGTCGCGGAACTAAAGAGTTATCAAACAATGTTAATTCGTTGTACATTTCAGGCTTGTATATTTATATATACAATTGGCTTTATGCATGGCGCAGAATTCAAAAGGTTATTAAATGGAGTTAAGTCGTATCTTTTGACTTTGTATATTAGAACATACAACAAAATATACATATGGTGGACCCGAAACATTTATGAATTAGAATTAAGTCTTTGTATGTTTCGACTTGTATATATGTTTCGATATACATACATTCTGAAACATACAAAGCGGAGATACATTGCCCAGAGCCAAAGAGTTATCAAACAATGTTAATTCATTGTACATTTTGGGCCTATATATTTATATATACAATTGGCATTATATGCATTGCGCAGACTCGAAAGGTCATCGCACATGGTTAAGTCTTTGTATATTTTGTGCTTTGTATGTTTCGATATACAAAGCTGATATGCAATGACTTATACATTGCATGGACCTGAAAGGAAGTTACGGAGAGTTAAATTGTTGTATGATTCCAGGTTGTATATTTTTTTACATACATTACAAAATACATTGCTTTGCATACAAGCCAGAATCCAAAAGAAATTAGAATCCGATGAGTACAATGTATCAAATCTGGCTTGTATATCGGAGATACATTGTGATATGCATTGCAATACGCATATAGGCCGGATTTCAAAGGAGAATTCAATATGGAGAAATCGCTGAATATTTTGAGTGCATACATGATCGATAACATACATTGTAAAGTCCATACAAAGCTGATCTCAGCAAAGGATTAAATTCGGTTAAATGGATACATCACGTCCGAATGTATATCGAATGATACAAGCACAATATGCATCGAAGTATACACTGGGTGGAATTGAAAGGGTTATAAAATAGAGTTAAATGCTTGTATATTTTGATGTTTGTATGTTGTGATATACAAACTGAGATGCATTGCACACATACAATTTGGAATCCAAACAGACTCAAAGGCGATATAACAAATGTATCACGCCTGGCTTGTATATCGAAAGATACAAGGATTGTTTGCTGGTGGAAAAGGTGGGAAAACAAAGTGATGGGTTTTTTGAAGCATTTTTTAGCTCAAATGCATGTTTTCTGGTCAACGATGGTTGACCTGACTATTTTTTTAACAGTGTATATGCGTTTGAGTTTGCGTTTTTCACAGATTCTTAATCTGATTATCTATGTTTGCACATTTATGCCTTGATTTAATGCAGGTGTTTAAATTTCCTATTAATTTATTAAATGATGTGCTTATTTCTGGACTGTTTATTGTAGGATTGAAAGAGCTATTTGGAGTAGCTGAGGATTACAGAGTCGCTGACGCACAGTGGTGGCGTGCAAGTGAAACTTAATGACGGATCTGATCACAGAAGTAAATAGTAGGGGAAACTTGATGGCGATTAGATTACCAAAGACGTGGAAGAAGATATTTTGCTGGATTGGGGTTTTCAAAGCAGGATATTTATACAACAGTAAAGACCATGTTGCTTAGAGTTTTCTGGACAGAATTTATTTTCCACTGCCAGTTGACTAGGGTTTCTTTTTGGGCACCGTTCTAGGGGGAAAATCATGCTGTATATAACCCCTTTTTATTGTAAATACATGGGAGGTCAATAATACCCAAAGAAATTAGACCTGAAACAATTTAGCATAGGAGATCAGATTACTAAGATTAATGGGGATAGAACTGTTGAAATGTCAAGGTTCTTTTCTCAGATCATTGTAAATATACCTATTCTAAAGCATACTGAATGGAGATGAAGCTTCAGATTACTTTTGGATTGTAAATTTTATGTAATCTTCAAGTTGATTTATGGATATGTACTAGTGAATGTTGTGTTCAATAGAAGTGCTTTCATTTTTATTGCATGTTGTTATCAACTTTTTCCTTTGAAGATTTGCACTGAATCATGTGGATTTGTGGACTATCCTGATAAAGTATGATTTTAGTTTCCTTCTCTTCATTGCTATATCAGAATATGTATGTGAATCGGTGGTCTCAGTCAAGTAATTTTAGGAATCTCATTTTCTAAACCTTACTTCTGTTATTTTTCTTTTCCTTTTTTTTAATTTCATTGGAATCACTTCCATAACCGCAGTACACAGATAAATCAGAAGTAGAATAGAGAAGTATGTTGATATCCTATAGACATTTGGATATCATTAGCATATTTGAGCTGAATGCATGATAAAATGATAAATGTCATGCAAAGACCTAAGTTCAGACACATTATTTCTAGTAAATAACTGTGTAGAATAGCCTCTCTATGTAACATGCTTATAAGAGACAGAAATTATTGATGAACATAAGGCCCCTAAATGATTAACAACAATACACATCAACCACTGAGTAACGTCAGTAGATTAAGAACTAATCAATGGAGACTTGGGATCATGAGTTCTTTGAATTCATCATATCTTTCAAGATAAATAAAGGTTGTTGTGTAACTTTTGTTTAGTGTTTGAATGTGACTAACACCACCATCAACATAAAATTGGCACTAGAAGGAGGGCCTGAACTCATTATCAGTATGTTTTCTTAAAAGGTAATACAGACAGAAAGGTAATACCAAAGCATCTCTGTATTTCAAGTTATATGCAGAGATTTGCTATTTTAAGTTTGTGCACGCTAATCATTTGTGAAGTTTTTAAACAAAAGAAATAAATATACAACCTTGGCTAGGGAGTTTCAACTGATCTTTGCAATAAACTAGCCAATCTTCCTTAAATCAAAGAAATCCTAGCTCCCAAGCCAAATACCAGGTCCAGATCTAGTGGGTTCTTTGAAGAATCACCCATTACAGGATTTAGACCTAGAACTATAGACATTCATTACTCTCCTAATTCCACTGCATCAGGAACTTCACTAGAACGTGCTCCTATAACTCCTCTAGGGTTTCAAACACCTACGAAACCAATGTCACACCTCAGGTTCAACCTCCACTAATTGCTAACTTCAATGCAAGATTCTAGAAAATGCTCTCAAGAGTAATAGCACCTTATGCTGTAGCAAATGAAGCTGCTAGGAGCATTTATTATTCGGCTTTGGATCCCTTGACTTCCGTGTTTATCAGGAAAGTACATCCTGAGGTAACAACTTTAGCAGGAGCTTTTGAAGAAGCCATCAAAGTCAGTCAGCAATTGGCTCCTGCTCCCACCCCAAACATTGCCTTGCCTACATTTCCTGGCTATCCTACATATCTTGTTCACCAACAAACCAGTGGGGCCATGGTACCCTCAATTGTGATGCTAGCCCCTTTGCAGGTACCTCCACTCAGTATCATGCCACCACCAAATAGAAATGGCCAGATATTACAATATCATGGACAAACACAAGTACCTCAGGTTGTGGAACAATCCAACAATAACAATGGATCTTCCTTTTTTAGGCCTCAGCTAGAGAATGCAGTGGCCAAGGTTCAAGAAGAGAAAGAAGAAATAAAAGAGATATCAGCATAGTTAAGGAAACTCACCACTGAAGTCACTCATCTGAGGAGTCAGAACTTCTACTCTCAACCAAACCAGAATAGAGGTTATGCCAATGATAGACCTAGCTATCCTGATAGGGGATACAACAATAACTATAATAACAATGGAAACAATAATCCTCCTAGACATCCTAGAGTGTGAAACACTAGGCCAGACAATGGTTCTCTGCCATCACCTTTAGACAATCAACCTCCTAGTGAATCTAGGCAGACCACTAGAGTAAACCTTGTAGAGGCCGCACTTACAAACTAGTGCAGGATACATAACACTAATGCTCATACAGAGCTAGATTGTCCTCAGTTCAGGATTGCTGCTAGTCTATTCCAAACTGAAGTGTCCAATACTTCAGGAAATCCACCTTATGTAGAAGGAAATGAAATTGCCCCTTGTGAATATGATTCTACCTTAGTGCTAGAGAGCTTCATGCATCATCCTTATCACCAGACAATTCCATCTCATCAGGATTACACCTCAACAAGTGAAGAATCAACCATGGCTTTTGAATCCAATTATGTTTTTCCATTTGAGGATGATAATGAGCCATCAACTGAGCATGAGGAAGTCAATGCTTATCAACATCAACCTCAGGGTAGGCATAATTACAATTTGAGAAATAACTCAAATAGATCTGCTGATCCTTTGACCACATCTTTGCCTCCAAACAATTTCAACACTCCACCCAATCCCAAGGCAAGTAATAACCCTAGATTTCTCAAGGTTAATGCTCAATACTTGGTACCATAGAATGCAACACCAAAAGCTGGTAATCCACCTCCTGAATCTAACAAATTGGTTGCATATCTTGCAGATGAGATGAAAAGGGTTAAAATCAGCCTGTCATTGTTAGAGCTACTTAAAACCCCTGCTATTAGGAAAGCTTTCATGAAATCATTGGATGATCCTACTCAAAAGGAGGATAGTCATGCCTCAGGTCAGTTTGGAAATAAAGACCATGCTGTTAGAGATGTTAATGTTAAACATAAAGTACCAGCCACTGTTCAAGCTGCAGAGACTTCCCACATAACCCTATACAAAGACAAGAGTGAGTCACCTCCTTTCCTCCTTACCATAAGGATGTTTGGTAAAAATTTGCACAACTACCTAGTAGACTCAGGAGCATCTACCAATGTAATGCCCTTATCCATATGCAATGCTTTAGGGTTAAATTCTGCTAAATCATTAAAGAAAGTAACCCAATTAGACAAAACAGAGGTGAGTGTGGTAGGAGAACTAACTCACATACACATGCAGTTAGCTTCAGACCCTAGAAATCAGCACTATATTGATATTCAGGGAGTTGATAGACCTGATACATATGGGATGTTACTTAGCAGAGACTAGTCAAAAACCCTTAATGGATAAATGTCAACTGATTTTAGTCATATGTGGTTGCCCTGGGGAGGGATACCAAATCAAATAAGAATAGATGTTGAACCTCATATGAAGCACATGATCACTGAATATAACAAAACCAATGAAATCATGTATGTGGATGTGGAACCTAGAGTTTACTCCATCAGGCCTCAGACCACCAGCATAGAGGAGATCCTGATGTTTAACTTTCATAATCAGGATAATGGCTCTCAAGATGATAAAATAACCTTAGAATCTGATTGTAACCATGAAGATGAAATAAAGGTAGATCATTTCCAGAATTTTGAGATGCATTTGTTTAAAGAGGTGCAACGATGTCAATTGTTAAATATGCCTATTCATGACATTCTAATTGATAGATGGTGCAGGTTGCATGATGAGGCACATTTTGAAAAGACTTGTGATGCTTGTTTAGACATGTTGGAGTTGAAACAAGCATACAGTGAAGCATCTTCACCTGCGGTGAGTTCTGTAGATGTAGACACCCAAAATTGTCCCAACTTTGTCCATGTCTTGCAACACCTTGTCAAAAACATCATTTAGACATCATGTAGCATTTTGTCCTAATTTCCCTAATCCATTAAGCCAATTAATTAAATAAATTTTATTTATTTAATTAAAATCCCATCCTTAAACTCATAGCCAATTAATTAAATAAATTTTATTTATTAATTAATTTCCACACCATATCTTATCCCATCCTATTCATCTACCCTATTAATTAAATAAATTTTATTTATTTAATTAATATCCAACTCATATCCCAACTAATTCAAATATTTTATTTGAATTAAATCCTCATCTTACACCACATTCCAACACTTGTCCAGTCAATCATGTGTTGTAGTACAACTTTTATCCTTCACATGCACAACTAATGGGACCTAATTTTAGTATTTATCTACACAAGCACACCTAAGCCTTATCTTCCCTTGCCACATGTCAATTGACTACAATTTCTTAATGTGCAAGGAAACCTAACTTAATCCTATCCATCCATTTCATCTAAAGCCCTAATTGATCTTAGCCATTCATTTGAACCAAGCTTTTCCTATAAAACAAGCCTCTCTTGAGCCATTAGGGAGAATTTGATGATTTTTCTTCATGCAACCTCACTCTGCTAAATTTTCATCTCAAGCCATTATCCATCATCTTCAATCCATCTAGCTTGCATCTATCAACCATCAACCATCTATCATCTATCTTCTTATCAATGTTATGCTGCAGAATTGAGCAATCAACACATCAATGTGATCAATCAATCGAGATCATCTTGCATCTTTGAGGTATTGAATTATTTGGGTTTAGGTTATGCATTTCAATTGTTTGATCATTTCCATCTATAAATCCAAATTTTTTGATATACATTCTGGCACGCCTGGTGGGACTCATGTCCTTGATTAACTCTCTTTTTTGAGTTGTTTTTATGAAGTTTAGATCTCTTGGAGCGCCAATCTTTCATTTTTGCAAGCTTTTGTAGCAAAAATTTTTATTTTTCTAACTCTAGTTTGTAAAGATTTGGCTTAAAATGTATGTAAATGATCTCTTAGCCCAAATCTAACCTCACCATTGCGTTTGAGAGGCTGTTTCCATAAATTTTGAGTATAAATTTGCCTAAATTTGATGAAAAATGGAGCATTTGGTGAAGAAAACAACAACCGGTCTGCAAAAATGCGCCTCTGGTAATTCAGGTCGCCTTTGATTAAACAGCAGTCCCCTGGGATTAATCAACTTGCCTTTGACCAAAAAATTGGTCGCTTATGGTCAAATTTGGCTCCCTTTTAAACAAACAGTCATAAGCTTTTGGTAAAATTCAACTCGCTTTTGAACAAAAATGGATCGCATCTGGTAAACTTGGTCGCATATGGTTAATATCTACAATCTCTCACCTGAAACTTTCCAGATCACTTTTTGGCTAACAGTAATCACTTTTGCTCATATTTTAATCACTTTTAGTTAGATAGTAATCACTTTTGCTCATATTTTGATCACTTTTATCTAAACAGTAATCACTTTTGGTATAATTGAATCGCCTTTGGTCTGACAGTGCTCGCCTTTCGCAGAATAGGGTTTTTTGTTGCAACTGTCATTTTATAGATACAGGTCACTTGTAGGCCAAAATTGGTTGCTTTGGGCTTTTTTGCATTGCTTATAAGCCTACAACGTTCGCATCTGGTGTTTTCTGAGTCGCATTTGATCTACAAGGGTTCGCCTGTGGTAAAACATGAGATCGCTTCTGGACACGCAGTGATCACCTCTGCCATCTTTCACATCACTTACAAGCCTACACGAGTCACATCTGAGCCATAACATATCACCTGCAAACAAATTCAGATCACTTCTAATCAACAATAAATCGCATCTAGCAACTGTAACTTGCTTCTGGTTGCTGTCATTGTGCATCTTGGTGTTTCTATCGTAACTTTCACATACGGAGGCCAAATTGTGCAAACAAGGACTCATTGGAAATCTGAGAGGATGAACTACATAGTGGAGTAAGTTTTATTAGGTGACTATATCATTTTACCATATTTTTTGTCAGTCAAAGTTCAGCTTCATTGCAAACTTCATTTGAGCATAACTTGAGCAATTTTGATCAGTTTTCAACGAAACGTTTTTTAAAAATTACTTAGAATCTTCTGAACTTTCTGTCTATGCAATCTATTTTTCTATATCAAATCTTTTTCATCAGATTTTATTAGATTTCATCTTTTTCATATAATCATCTTCTTTGCAAGTTTACTCATTTCTTTTTGGAATTGGTGACTTGTAGAGGCATCTAAGGAGCTGGAGCAGCATTGGCATCAACATCTACAACAAATTGGATAGTGAATTAACTAGGTGTGATCATTTCATCTCTTATCTTCTAATCTTGTTTGCAAACACATTTGGATTTTGGGCTTAAAATGAACAACTTGTTTGCTATCACATCAAAACTTGGGCTAAAACAAACCATTGTCCTTCATCACATTTAGATTTGGGCTTTAAAACAAACAAGTGCTTGCATTGTCTTCCACACATTAAATTTCTAAGGTTAATGAACCCCATGTGAGTTTGACCAAATAAATGTGTATGCTCTTTCCTCATGTCCCAACATGAACTTGGAGATCAAAAACATTTACTTGTGTTGCTTTTGTTTAGCCTTAGAGAGGCCTGCCTTGGTATCCACCCCAAGGGAATGACCTCAAGTGGTACTTTCATCCAGTCCGCTATAAAAATCAGAGGATAAGGTGAAAGCCAAGTCTAACCAGTATTAGCGCTCACCATACAGTGCTAACTCGAAAGGAGGTGTACCTTTGTGTATATTAAAACTCCTAGTAGGGTTAGTTAAAGTCTTAAGTGGCTTGCTGGATGCTCGTGGGGTGCCGGTCCCCCAAATTTTCACTAGAACCTCCTTGTGATAGTGGCCTTGCCTTAACTAGGACTTGTTGAAGTGTCTTCACATGCTTGCTTAACCATCATCACATTCTTCCAAACTAACAACTTTCTTATGTGTCTTGTGTGAGTGATTCATGTGTGTATATGCATAATCATTTGTTTCAATATTGCCACATCAAGCTCTAAACACCCAAACACATAAAGACAAGTCATCCTACACATTCTTCCAACAACATCCAAACTCAATCACTTTCATCCCAAACATAGCCAAGTCATCTAAACAATCCACATTATCATCCAAATCCCTAAACAAGTGCTTGCTAAAAGGACTTAAGACAAACACTTGGTGACAACATGTCTACACTAGAAGACCGAAAAATCAAATTCCAAAGATTCCTCTAAAATATTTATCAAGGATCACAACCCCTAAACCAAGACGCCATTGAAATATTACAATTCTTCATCCAAAGAGCTCAACCCCACGCAAGACAATCACCTCATCTGCAACACCTTATAACCCAAGTCCAACAACTTTTAGCCACTAGTCAAGCTCAATAAGTACAGCAATCCTTAGCCATTCATTATCAAACTAATCCACTTCATAGCCACATGTCTTATCCATCCACTTCCTATCAACCTAATCTACGTATCCACCAAGTCAATGCCACATCAACCTATGAACATCCACCTCAACATTATCCAATTCCTCATTCTAACATTCCAACACACCACCAAGCCCATCCACAAGGCAACCAAGTGTCATCAGAACAAGAACATGTAAGCCCAAATCCACCTTGGCAACAAGATCAAATGCCCTTTACTTCATACCAACCCCAATACATTTTATCTACACATCCTACCATTACACCTAGTTACCAAGACTATCAATGGCCTCCACAACAAGCACAAATGAGCCTAAGTCCACCTTTCCAACAAGAACAATATCCAAATCCAAGTGGCCCCTTATACATAAATCAAAGCCCAATTTATCCTATGCAAGAATTAATTACCTTTGACAAGGGAGATACCAATCTAGAATGGCCTCCACCATCCAATCACATGCCAACACATGAGCCAACAATTCCTATCCCAACACCACCATGTGATCCTACCCCTAGTCCATTGGTCCCTCTACCTTCCAAACCACCAAGCCCTCCATTACCTTCATCACCATCTCATTCTAATCCTTCACCAAAGGAGGCAGCTGAGATAGTTTTACAATGAATGCTTGAAGAAAAATTCATTGAACTTCCTGAAGTCAAACCATGTGAAGAAAATCCATATGATGAACATGATTATTGTGCATACCATAGGACCAAAGGCCATAATACAAATCAATGCCCAATATTTTTCTCAATTGTTTACAAGGTGTACCCACCTATAATGGGAAATCATGCCACATCATCCCCACCCCATGTGTCACCCCCCTCTAATCCTAATCCATCAAATCCAATTAGGCCTCAACCTAATCATAATCCTAAGCTTCCAACCCTATCCACCCTTATAATCCATCCATTATATTTATCATCCACTCATATACTTGTAAAGGATGTGATCCATTGGCTACTAGCTAGGAATAAACTACCTCCATATCAAACACCCATTCATGAGCTACCAAAGAACTTCCAAAGGTCATGTCCAATCATATAATCCCATCATGTGGTTCACATATCCTTGAGCCTCTTCAAGAGCCTTCCATTAACATACCTAGCCCTTCAAGCCCATCATGTGACCTACAAGCCATCAATCCTATTCAAGAGTCTCTTATTATGAATCCAAGTCAAGAGTCATCATACCTTCATGTTGTTGACCAAGAGCCTTCCACTTCCATTCAAGCAACCCAAGAGGTATGTCAAAGGTTTAATCCTAAGCATGTGGAAACATTAATCCCTAGTCCAACTCAAGATCAAATCACTTTCATGAAACCCATCCATAACATTTACCTTCTTTATGATCAAGATGATACCTATGAAGAAGCTATCGATGCGCACCTTGATCCTATCCACCTCCCAACAACTATTCATGAGCGAGATATCCAAATTGCTCCTAGTCATCCACCATCTATCACTATCCATAATGATCAAACATCCACTTGTCATGATGAGACACTTGTCCCCCAAGTAAGCATAAAAGATCAAACAAATAACTTGGATCATAGTGAACACAATGCTAATCAAGATCCTAATGATCTTCCTTCCACATCCACCATCAATTCCACTTCAAATCCACTATCATGTCCTAGTGGTCTTACTACCTTTGTCCATGAATGTTCTTCCTTAGGACAAAAACAACCTCTATCCACTTCACCTTCTACATCCAATAACAAACTCAAGTCTAGTGTTCAAACTACACCAAGTCCTATAGTCAATCGCATACTCCAAAACATGAACTACCAAGGCAAAGGTCTAGGTCTTTATAAACAAGGTATTTTGGAGCCAAACCATGTCAAAGTTCCTCCATGCTCATATGGCCTTGGATACACACCCCAAGGTAAACAAGGCCAAGATGTTGGTAATCCCTTCATGCATCCTAAATCTACCACTTTCCATTGCACCTCCCATCATATACCTAAAACATATGTTGCCATTCCACCTCCATCATCATATAAATGTCAAAAGCATGTGACCGTACATCTTTTTCCATCCACTTTACCTCCACTTTTACCAACTCCAAATATCCCTCCATCTACCTTGCCACCATTGCTTCCAACACCTAACATAGCTATCATTCATAAGTATCCTTACATCCCTAATCATGGCCAACAAAAGAACACATTGCCTAAGCATAAAGCTTTTAATCATTCCATCCACTCCACCCACCCCATGGGATTCAAAAATAAACATTTGGATGCCTTTATCTATAAAGCCAAAAATCCAACTAAAATTCCTAAGGACCCTCATGCCTTAGGGCATCAATGTGAAAAGTCTCTAAATCATCCATCTTCTAAGAAAAGTACATTCACAAATCTATCCAAGCTCATACCTCCAAATGCAAAGTCCAAAAGCAAAATGGTTTGGGTTCCTAAGCAAATAGCTAGCAAAATGAATGAGGCATCCTCATCCACCTCTCAAGAATCCCAACCACCTATATCCATCCAAAAGCCTACTTCCATCCAAAACTTCCATTCCCTTCAAAAATCCCACAAGAAAAACAAAAGCACAAAAAATACTAAATCTATGTGGGTTCCTAAATCACTTCATCAACCATCTCCTAAGCAAGCATCTCCATTGCTTCCTACACCACCATCTCATCAAAAGCTTCAATGTTTATCATGGTGTGTGCAACCATTGGTCATGGTTCCCTTCCACTCTGCAGGACCTCCACATAACTACATCTCCCCATCCTTCATCCATTATCCTACAAATCTTCCCCATCACCTTCCTATGGTCCATGCTTTTGCATAAGCCTTTTATCCATCCATCCTTGCATGAACCTTCCATAATCCACATCATAAGCTACTATCCACCTAATCCATCTCCCATCCACGCAATCCCTTATCAACATCTATAAGCACACTTGATATGGTCCATGCGAAGACATCATCCATCTCTAATGGGACACTATCACCTTTCATAGCACTAGCCACTTGAGTCCCTCCTATCCATTATCATGGTGAAAACCTGGCAAATAGGTGCCATGTGTAATTGTCAACCCATCTAAAAGAAAAAAAGAGAAAAAAAAAAGAAGTCAAAAAAGTAAAGAGAAATCCCTTCGTCCAATGGTGAAAACTTGGTAAACAGGTGCCTTGGATAAGTACCATGATGAAAACCTGGCAAACAAGCGTCATGTGTAGGTTGATCTTCTATGTCACTTACACTTGGGGGCACATTGTCTCATCCAACCTATCCATTTCCAACCTATCATATACCATTCTATTCTACTATCCTTAGCCATTACATAAACATGCCTATCCTATAGAACCCATTTATCCACCCTTCCTCCTTTTGATTTTGATGAAGACATAGGGGCAAAATGTTGAAACATGTTTGGATATTTCTTGACATACCTTCTTTCCAAACCAAGTCCTATCCATTGACCATTTATCCATCTTATCCAAACCAATCTAATCATGTCATCCCTTGGTCATGAACTTTGTCATGTAAAAATCCTAAGCATTACCACCTAGAATGGGGCAAGTTCTTTCGATGCAACATAGCCTTTGAAGATCACATCCTAGCTCCTTTATGATCCATCCACTATGGTGTATCCTTATCATGAGCTTTCTGTCTTATAGCTTATCCCTATCTGTTTATCATGAGCTTTCCACTATAGCCTACCTATCCATTTATCATGAGGCATGCATCCATCCCTTATATGGCCTATCCTTTTTATCCATCCAGTTATCATGAGCCTTTCACCCTATCCACCATTACCCATCCTTTTATCCATCCATCTTACATCCATCCTTCCACCTAGACTTGGTCTTCCCTTGTCATTGGTATCAAGCACAAAGGCTACCTAAATTGTAAATCCATTGGCATTTTCCAAAACATTTCAAACAAAACTCCAAAAAAAAAAAATCAAATATTCCCCAAAAATCCACAAAAACATTAAAATATGTCAAAAAATCCAAAAAAATAAATATCCAACGAAAAATCCAAGCAATAAAACCAATCATATCATCCAAAACAATCCATTCAAATCAATTCTTCAAATCAAATCATCATCATTATCAATTCTTCTTATCAATAACATTCATTCATCCATTTCAACCAATCACTTCTTCCAATCATATCAACCCAATCAATCTAAGCAATGATCTTAAATCCAAGTCACATTAATCCATATCAAGCAAGCTAATCAATCAAGGAACATTATCTAATCAAATCAACAAGTTTTGATCCTAATCTTGTCATGAGCCCAATCAATCATCAATCAAGCATCATCAATGGGATATAGCATTCCCACATCCTTATGTTGATTTAGGGATATAGCTTTCCCCTCAATGACAACACTATCTATCATCATTATCAACCAAACAATCAATCATTGGTTTATGACTTTACATCCTTTGAGCACACTAAGAACACTTGCTTATGCTTAGATTGAGTGGACACTCTAATCATCACTCCATCACTATCATCATTCAAAACAATCCAATCATCAAAACAATCAACCCAGCAATAGAAAACATCACAACCAAAGCACATCAAGCCAACTATCAAAACAAATCCTATCAATCATCAGCATCAACATCAAAGCAAATCAACTCAATCACATTAAGCCAACTATCAAAATAAATCCAATCACTTCAGCAAATCAAAAGTAGCTCAATTCACCACATTTCATCAATCTATAACTTGATCACATCAATCCATTTTCATCATCTCATCAATAAAACAAATCAGAACTACATCTCATTTCCATCGTTAAGTGCCTTGATCCCGTGGATACAGGGTATGTAGGTAGTTTGGAGTATGAAGGAGGTGCCCAGATTCAGGGATAGGCGATTTTCCTCTTTCTCCTCATCAATAAACAACTTATTCTAATCAATCTATCATTCAATCAATCCATTTCCTTCAATCAAATCATCCTTCATCAAATCAAATCAATCCAAAGAATCAAAACAAAGATCCAAATGCAAGTCAATCCTTAAAGTTATACCAATCAAGTTAATCAATCTAGCTAAGTTATCCAATTACAATCCATGGTCTTGATCCTAGCCTTGTTGTAAGCCAAAGCAATCAGCCAATCAGCCAACCAACTTAGCAAACAACCTTATGTTGATCTAGGGATATAGCTTTCCCCGCAATGACAACACTCTCAACTATCATCAATCAAACAATTAATCATTGGTTTACAGCTTGACAGGGGCAATACCTTGTTTGTTTTTTAATCATTTGTGCATGCTTGCTTCCTTGCTTGTGTGTGTTATCTTTTTATCTTGCATTTGTATCAAATTCTTATCATTTCCAGCTAATATTCATATCTTGTGTATGTTGGAATAGCTTTTTGCACTATCCTTTGCATCTGAGGTCATATCATACCTTTTGTGCATCAGGACTTCAATACTCTAAGTTTACTTCCTCATACGTTAGACAAGGTTGTATTACGCTGGGGCACAAGACACATCATCACCCTTGTCCTTATACCTTGGTGCATCACGTCTAGTGCTATATCAGACATCATGGTTGCTCACATTCATTGCAGCATAACGTATCTCTATTTCTTCTATCTATCCCCTTATCTTTCTTTTGTAGCCAAGCCATTTCTTTTCGAGAGCCTACCCATGTTTGTCCAACCTGCCTAACCTCTTAAGGGGGCATCATCATCCTATCTCCATATCATTTTCCTCTATCCATACCTTAACTTCTTTGAAATGATGTTACTTGACATAAATCTTATCATCTCGAACATCATCTCAAAGAGGGGCAAAATGTAGACACCCAAAATTGTCCCAACTTTGTCCATGTCTTGCAACACCTTGTCAAAAACATCATTTAGACATCATGTAGCATTTTGTCCTAATTTCCCTAATCCATTAAGCCAATTAATTAAATAAATTTTATTTATTTAATTAAAATCCCATCCTTAAACTCATAGCCAATTAATTAAATAAATTTTATTTATTAATTAATTTCCACATCATATCTTATCCCATCCTATTCATCTGCCCTATTAATTAAATAAATTTTATTTATGTAATTAATATCCAACTCATATCCCAACTAATTCAAATATTTTATTTGAATTAAGTCATCATCTTTCACCACATTCCAACACTTGTCCAGTCAATCATGTGTTGTAGTACAACTTTTATCCTTCACATGCACAACTAATGGGACCTAATTTTAGTATTTATCTACACAAGCACACCTAAGCCTTATCTTCCCTTGCCACATGTCAATTGACTACAATTTCTTAATGTGCAAGGAAACCTAACTTAATCCTATCCATCCATTTCATCTAAAGCCCTAATTGATCCTAGCCATTCATTTGAACCAAGCCTTTCCTATAAAACAAGCCTCTCTTGAGCCATTAGGGAGAATTTGATGATTCTTCTTCATGCAACCTCACTCTGCTGAATTTTTATCTCAAGCCATTATCCATCATCTTCAATCTGTCTAGCTTGCATCTATCAACCATCAACCATCTATCATCTATCTTCTTATCAATGTTATGCTGCAGAATTGAGCAATCAACACAACAAAGCGATCAATCAATCGAGCTCATCTTGCATCTTCGAGGTATTGAATTATTTGGGTTTAGGTTATGCATTTCAATTGTTTGATCATTTCCATTTATAAATCCAAATTTTTTGATATACAGTAGATAATGATAGTGAAACTAATTTTTGTTTATCTTCTGCAAAAATAAGAGAGTGCACATATCTAGATGAAACTTCTACTCAGAGCACAGAAGAGATACTGGTGTGCAGCAAGGGTAATGTTAAAGGTAGGAAAAAAATCACCCCAGGGAGTGATTGTTTAGTGGAATCAGATTATGAGTTATTTGATGAAGATAGGGGCAGTAATTTGTCCAAATTCGAGGAGTTTTTGTCAGAAGAAATTTGAAAGATGACATAATAGAAAAGATCCCCACAGGATGTTTTGATTGATGGATGGTGCCGATTACATGAAGCACCACATTCAGAAACTACTTGTTCATTGTGTCTGCATATTTTGAAAAGGCAGACGCTACCTAATCCAGAAGATCATCCTTCTGATGATAAGAGAAAAGAAGAAATATCAGCTTCACACAAGGCAGATAAGGTGAAGTTTGAGAAAGCTGAGACACCAAAATTAAAGTGGATATCAAATGGTGCAGCTGCCAGAGTGAAAAGGAAGAAAGAAGGCCAAGACAAGCCTTTAGTTGAAGTTAAACCATGGATCCTTAGATTTGATGGATCCAAGTCAAAACAGGGAGCTGGAGTAGGGATAGACCTTATTGATCTGTCTAAAAAATCCTACTTAGCAGCATACAGATTGCAGTTCCCATGTACAAACAATGTGGCAGAGTATGAAGCTCTAATCCATGGGATGTTGTTTACATTAAGGAAAAAAGTGAAAATTCTGCATGTCTATGGAGACTTAGAATTAGTTGTGAGACAGGTGAGAGGTATATACTTTTGCAATTACAAAAGACTGTCCAATTACAGACATAGGGTATGGGACTTAATAGAAGATTTTAACACCTTCAATATCACACATATACCTAGAGAGCAAAACCATAGGGCAGATGCCCTAGCCTAGGCTACAAGTACTCTGGAACCTTTGTCCATATATGGTTTAAAGAGATTCTTAGTTGAATTGGTATCAGTGCCTTCTGTGCAGGATAATGTAACCAATCTCCAGGTATTTGACGACGATCAACACATATTGGACTTCATTTCCAACAGAGATATTTTTGAGGCACAGATCATTGATGAAAGGAATGTGGAGGACCACATCTGGGAAGAGGAAGAAATCCTAGAGCTGCCGAGTAACAAGATTCCTAAGGGAATGATAGAGTTGGAGAGAGCATTCGATCTGGACAACATGCTGAAGCATAAAGATCTCCCAAAAGCAAATGGAGGACGTACTCACAGATCAACATTGGAAAGGATGAGGAGAAAAGAAGCATTCTAATTGGGAAAGTCTGTACAGAGGAGGAGTTGGAAGGAATCACCTAGGCTCTCAAAGATTATATCCACGTCATTTCCTGGATGTATGATGAACTGAAAATTTACAATACATCAATCATCACCCATACAATACCTTTGAAGCCAGACGCCAAGCCTTTTCAGCAGAAACAGAGACTCGTGGATGCTTTACTAGAGCCCATCATTTTCAAGGAGGTTAAATGGCTACTTGACGCCAAAATCATGTTTCCTGTGAGGCATTCCACATGGGTGGCAAACCTAGTCCTAGTAAGGAAAAAGAATGGCGACATCAGGTTGTGCATCGACTTCAGAAACTTGAATCGAGCTTCTGAAAAGGATAATTATCCTTTGCCTTCTCTGGACGAGGTCCTACAAATTGTGAATGGTGCCAAAATGATGTCATTCTTGGATGGTTTCTTTGGCTATAACCAGGTGATGGTGGACAAAATTGACAGACTAAAGACTGCATTCACCACGAAATGGGGGATTTTTGCATACAGGCGCATGCCGTTTGGGTTAATAAATGATGGGGCGACATTCTAGCAAGCTATGGACATAGCCTTTAGAGGCTTGATTGGCAAGTGCATAGTCATCTACATGGATGACTTAACAGTTTTCTCTAAGGATAGAGGAAACCATGTAGAGGATCTGAGAAAAGTGCTCAAGAAATGTGAGGAATATGGGATATCCCTGAACCCTAAAAAATGCATATTCGAGGTAACCACAGGAAAATTATTGGGCCACCTAATAACAGAAAATGGGGTCATCATTGACCCTGATAGGGTGGAATCAGTCATGAAAATACAGCTTCCTGGAAGCAAAAAGGAGCTCAAATCTTACTTTGGTAAGATTAATTTTGTTATGAAATTTATCACTGGTTTTGCAGAAATTGTCAGACCCTTGAATGCCATGCTCAAGAAGGACGTTAAAATTGAGTGGACACCTAAAGCTAAAGTAGCCTTTGAAGATATTAAAAGGGCCATATCAAATGCTCTAGTTCTGATCAGTCCAGATTACACCAGGGACTTTTACATTTACTCTTTTGCTTCAGAGCATACTTCTGCAGCAATGTTGACGCAGAGAAATGAAGAAAAGAAAGAAAGGCCTATAGCCTTCATGAGCTATCCTTTCAGAGATGCAGAGCTCAGATACATGGACGTAGAAAGACAAGCGCTTGCTCTGGTTCAAGCAGTTAAGAAATTCAGGCATTACATTCTAAGAAGTAAAGTGATTGTTGTAGTATCGGATGCAGCAGTGAAAATGTTATTGATGCAAAGTGAACCAGGTGAGAGAAGAGCGAAATGGATCACTGTCTTCTAGGAGTATGATATGGACATCACTCCCATGAAGTTAGTAAGGGGGTAGGCTTTGAGCCAAATGATATTGGAGATTGATCCTAATATCATGAGCTAGCAGTATGTTGTGAATGCAAAGGATGAGGGAGAATGGTACTCAGACATTTGACACATCCTGATTACTGGAAGATGCCCTTCAAGGTTGCAAGCCTCACAAAGAAGAGCCTTAAAAATAAAGTCATAGAAATACATGATCAAAGGAGGAGTCCTTTTCAAAAAAAACTATGAAGGGATATACCTTAGATGCATGGAAAGACAAGAAGCAGACAAGGTGTTAATAGAGTTACATGATAAGTTTGGGACTGCGCATGGATCATCTTTGGCTACTACTCATGCTATCCTCAGGGCTGGGTATTACTGGCCACTATTTTCAAAGACACTGCTAAACACAGCAAATGCTGTCATATGTGTCAGGTCACTGCAAACAGAGAAAGGTATGCTGCTCAACCTTTGCATCTAGTGATGGAGATGCACCCATTTGCTCAATGGGGAATGGACTTTGATGCAGAGGCATCCACACTATAACATTTGCATATAGCATGAATGTCTGCAGACCAACCTCATCATCATCATCTTCGCCATCATCATCATATTTCGCGTTACACAGTCAGCATCATATTTCGGATGCTCGCTAACATCCTCCTGCCGACTACTATTCACCTCCTCCGCTTTCCTCCTAACATCATCATCATGATGTTCAGCGGGCGAACACATCCTCCGGTTGCACTGTTCATCGGGCGCCGGACTCCATCGTCATCATCATGACCTTCAACACTACCTTCGTCAGCAGGATAACCGATATCCGGTTGCTCCAAATATCCTGATTACGATCACCTTCAGCACCTTCCCTTCGATGCTCCGATAGCCAACGACACAAGCTTCAGCATCATGATATTCAACAGGATAACGAACATCCGGTTCTTCCCATTTATCCTGATGATGACAAACCCTCACTCCTCGCACCGTTCACTCGATGCTGATGTCACCCGATATCCTGATGACATAGATCCTGATGACGATGATGTCACCCGCAGTTTCACAATATCCTGTTGCTCCGAAATGTCCTGATGACGTATATCATGATGATGATGACGTCATATCCTGCTATTTGCCAAACTTAGTTTTTCTTCGGCCCGCGATCAACCCGATCTTCAGCCTGATGCCGATGCGCTCCTCCTCGGCCCTCCTGATGATGATCACCCCGACGCACTTGCACTTCATGCAATCGACAACATCATGCTCTCCTTCACTTATCCAGATGATGCTGTCCGAACTGTCTGCAGGATATTTGCAGAAATATCCTGATGATGCCGTTTCGGCGAACTTCTTCACTTAGCGAAATCTCTCTTCGCCGATCCACCAGGGATGACCCGATCCAACTCAGGGTGATCTTCCAACTCAGTCAGCTTATCAACTCGACCTAGCACATGAGGATGCTAGGGTCTTCAACATCTCTTGATCGCGATCCTGCACACCTGCATGCAAACGGAAAACAATCTACCATCTAACCTACTGTACATTACCATTCCACCGATCAGACAGATCAACCGGTGGAATGGATCAGGAAATCCATGCAACCACTCAAACCAGCAGACCAATCTAGTAATGGAATGCAACCAGAGCAAGAACACAAAATAGGATCACTTTATTGATTTCAAAGATGCAATACAATATGATCAATCTCTCTCTCAGTCTCACTCGAGCTCGATCGATGATATCTGTCTGTCTCTAACATCAACCGATCTCATGCTTATAAAGACTTTCCTACGAGTACTACTGACCCGACTCCAAGCGGCTGGGAACTCTCCAGGCGGCTGGGAGATCCCACCGAACATACATCATGACAGCTGTTATAACTAACTAGCTAAAAATAGCAAAAGCCTGGTCAGCATGATCTTATCCTGATCAGCATGACCTTATTACATGCATTTGGTCTAACAGACCTTCTTGGAAACACAAACAAGACCTAAACTACTAACTGCCTCATGAAGGCCAGCTGTCAGGTAGGTGCTCCTGTACCATACTCCCCAACAGAAAAGAACTCATGTCCCATGAGTTTAGCATGTGGAAGTCCTCCACCTTTACACTTTGCCTTGTCAATAGTCTGACCTGCTCCAGCTTTGTCTGCTGCTGTCTCTTGGCTGCTCCAAGACTTCTGAACTGTAACTTGCTTTCTGGCAAGTAAATCATCATGCCTGTTGATGTAGGCCTTTCTCTCACATACCTGGTGTTTGTCAGGTTGCCTAACCAGAACCTCTGTCTGAACTACCTCTAGAACTTCTGAAGTGTTCAAGTCTATCTTCCTTTCAACTCTTATAGGACAAACAATAGTCCCAACGATGACAACACCCTTGTCATTCCTTTCAACTGATGGTTGGTTGCACCCCTGTTTCTGAACCTGCTGCTGACCTTTGTCAGTCACAACTGAAACTGTCTTCAGCTTGTTGTCTGTAACAACTCCTTTCCCTGCAGTGTCCTGAACTGCCTTCATGCCTGCTCCTCTAGGCATCTGCACATACTCCTTCTTTCCCATGAAAATGATTTGAGCTGCCTTCTGTACTGCAGCTTTTGCCTGCAATGGCATCAACTTAATAGTCTTCCCATCCTTCTTGATGGTGTAGGTATTAGCATACCCATCATACAGTACCCTTCTGTCAAATTGCCATGGTCTACCTAACAGTAGGTGACAACATTCCATAGGCAAAATGTCACACAAAATCCTATCCTGATATGGCCCAATCTGGAAATCCACATATGCCTGTTCAGAGACAAAAAGTGATTGACTATCACTCACCCAAGATGCCTTATAAGGGTGTGGATGTGGAATCCTTTCCAACTTCAGTTTATCCACCATTTCCTGAGATACCATGTTGTCTGTTGAACCAGTATCAATGACAACCTTACATACCTTACCTTTGCTCTTGCATGTGGTCTTGAAAAGATCTCTTCTTTGCATCATATCCTTTGATGCCTGCAAACTTGTTTTCCTTAACATCAGTGATTCACCACTCTCTGGATATCCATAATTCTCAGGACCTTTGTTTGAACTCGGGGCACTTTCTTCTTCCTTCTCTTCTTGCACAAGTTGTACTCTCTTGTCACTTGTTTTATCATTTCTGGATGATGAACCTTTGTTTTCTGGACATTTGAAAGATGGATGACCAAACTCTCCACAGGTGTAACATTTTCCTGAAAATGTAGTAGAACCTCTACCACCTCCAAATCTTCCTCTATTACCTTTCCATCCACCTCTGAAATCAGACTGTCCTTGTCCTTTACCAGTGTCTTCTTGACCCTCATTTGTTTGCTTCTGTGCAGGGGCTGCTCCTCTTCCCCTATTGTTTCCTCTTCCTCTTATGGACTTATCATGTCCTCTATTCAGCTTTTCTTCAATCCTGATTGCCATTTGATAACAATCTTCCACATTCTTAGGGTTAGCTAACACTAACTCATCCTGTATGTTAAACCTTAAACCAGCCAAGTACCTAGCCACCTTTTCTACCTCATTCTCATGATGACCAGATCTCATACTCAACAGATAAAATTCCTCAGTATATGCTTTCACATCCCTATCTTTCTGCTTTAAAAATTGTAGCTTCTTAAACATCTGGATTTCATAATCCCTTGGCAAGAATTTACCCTTGATCCTTGCTACCATCTTATCCCATGAAGTGATCTTAGACTTCCCTTGTTTCCTTCTCTCAGATTGTACATAATCCCACCATACCAAAGCATGACCTCCTAACTTGGTCTTTGCAATCTTTACCTTCTGATCCTCAGCAACATCTTCACATTCAAAATGATTATCAAGTGCAGCAATCCAATCCAACAACTCATCTTCATTCAAACTTCCAGTATACTTGGTAACATCAACCTTTACCTTAGGTTTTTCACTCTGCACTGCCTTTAACAGTTTTGCCAGTCTCTGGTCTTCAGCATCCAGATCTTCAGCTACCTCTTCATACTCTTCAACAGTATCTTCTTCTTCAGACTCACTATCTTCCACTTCCCTCTTTTTGTTCTTTTCCAGGGCTGTCAGCCTGGCTTGAAGTGCTTCAGCAAGCTCCTTCATCTTCCTCATCTCTCTAGCATGTTTCTCCTTCATCTCCTGCAATTCCCTTGCAGTACCACTACCTTTAGGAGGCATTTTGTCAACCTCTCAATCAACACACAACACAATCAACTCTACCTCTGCCCTTTCGGTGACAGAATCAACACACTACAGCCCAGACCTTTTGCTGAGCTCTGATACCACTATGATGCAGAGGCATCCACACTATAACATTTGCATATAGCATGAATGTCTGCAGACCAACCTCATCATCATCATCTTCGCCATCATCATCATATTTCGCGTTACACAGTTAGCATCATATTTTGGATGCTCGCTAACATCCTCCTGCCGACTACTATTCACCTCCTCCGCTTTCCTCCTAACATCATCATCATGATGTTCAGCGGGCGAACACATCCTCCGGTTGCACTGTTCATCGGGCGCCGGACTCCATCGTCATCATCATGACCTTCAACACTACCTTCGTCAGCAGGATAACCGATATCCGGTTGCTCCAAATATCCTGATGACGATCACCTTCAGCACCTTCCCTTCGATGCTCCGATAGCCAACGACACAAGCTTCAGCATCATGATATTCAACAGGATAACGAACATCCGGTTCTTCCCATTTATCCTGATGATGACAAACCCTCACTCCTCGCACCGTTCACTCGATGCTGACGTCACCCGATATCCTGATGACGTAGATCCTGATGACGATGACGTCACCCGCAGTTTCACAATATCCTGTTGCTCCGAAATGTCCTGATGACGTATATCATGATGATGATGACGTCATATCCTGCTGTTTGCCAAACTTAGTTTTTCTTCAGCCCGCGATCAACCCGATCTTCAGCCTGATGCCGATGCGCTCCTCCTCGGCCCTCCTGATGATGATCACCCCGACGCACTTGCACTTCATGCAATCGACAACATCATGCTCTCCTTCACTTATCCGAATGATGCTGTCCGAACTGTCTGCAGGATATTTGCAGAAATATCCTGATGATGCCGTTTCGGCGAACTTCTTCACTTAGCGAAATCTCTCTTCGCCGATCCACCAGGGATGACCCGATCCAACTCAGGGTGATCTTCCAACTCAGTCAGCTTATCAACTCGACCTAGCACATGAGGATGCTAGGGTCTTCAACATCTCTTGATCGCGATCCTGCACACCTGCATGCAAACGGAAAACAATCTACCATCTAACCTACTGTACATTACCATTCCACCGATCAGACAGATCAACCGGTGGAATGGATCAGGAAATCCATGCAACCACTCAAACCAGCAGACCAATCTAGTAATGGAATGCAACCAGAGCAAGAACACAAAACAGGATCACTTTATTGATTTCAAAGATGCAATACAATATGATCAATCTCTCTCTCAGTCTCACTCGAGCTCGATCGATGATATCTGTCTGTCTCTAACATCAACCGATCTCATGCTTATAAAGACTTTCCTACGAGTACTACTGACCTGACTCCAAGCGGCTGGGAACTCTCCAGGCGGCTGGGAGATCCCACCGAACATACATCATGACAGCTGTTATAACTAACTAGCTAAAAATAGCAAAAGCCTGGTCAGCATGATCTTATCCTGATCAGCATGACCTTATTACATGCATTTGGTCTAACAGACCTTCTTGGAAACACAAACAAGACCTAAACTACTAACTGCCTCATGAAGGCCAGCTGTCAGGTAGGTGCTCCTGCACCAGACTTTATAGGACCTATCAACTCTCCATCATCTTCAAGTCACAGGTATATTTTAACTATTACTGATTACTGTACCAAGTGGACTGAAGCTGTCAGCAACAAGACATGTAATGCTGAAGATGTCATTAGGTTTTTGGAAAGTAACATAGTAACCAGGTATGGAGTCCCCTATGCTCTGGTATGTGATAATGGATTTGCTTTTGCTTCAATTAAATTATCTAGTTGGGCTTTTGACTATGGGATTAACTTGAAATTCTCCTCAAACTACTATCCCCAAGGGAATGGATTAGCAGAATCCACAAACAAGAACCTATTGAATATCATAAAGAAATTAACAGAAAAGAACCCTAGGGAATGGAATATTTTATTGAAATATGCCTTGTGGGTAGATAGAACCAGGAACAAAGCTGCATTAGGAAATTCTCCTTTTCATCTAGTATATGGGGTGGATCTATCCTCCCTATTAACCTAAGGATCCCTACATTGCAGTTTGCACAAGATTACCTGGGTATAGATAATAAATGAGAGGTTAGGTTGCTTCAATTGATGAACCTAGAAGAAAAGAGAAGTCAAGCAATTGAACAATTTGCTAAACATCAGGCTGTTGTCAAATGTTGGTTTGACAAAAGAGCCAGAATTAAGGCTTTTAGGGTCTTTGATTTGGTCCTGATGTGGGACAAAGCACATGAGAGGAAAGGAGATAATGGTAAGTTTGATAAACTCTGGATAGGTCCCTTTCAGATTTCTAAGATTCTAGGAGACAACACCTATAGGCTTAAGACATTAATTGGTGAGGATGTTCCATTACCAGTTAATGGACAATTTCTCAAACATTATTTCCAAGCCTGAAGTAGCGCCATGGTAGCCATGTGTATCATAGTGTATATTTCTGTATAGTTGTTTGTACAGTTTGTTTTGTTTTGGTTGCTTTGTTGTTTCCTCGGTAGGGATTTTTTTATTTTGATTTAGAGTAAGAAGAATCAGATTAACAACCATTGAAAACAATAGAAAATTTAGAACATTCAGGTTAATTATCTGACATTTATGCATAATTTGTTGTGACTATCATAAATGTAGAAAGTTGTTTAACTCGGTGAAATTTTGTATTCAATAACTGTGGGTTGAGTATTCAAGGAAGTTTCTCACAATGACACACCTAAAATCCTTGGGTTTGTTGAACTCACTAGTGTAGATATTAGGGGAAAAATTTGAGGTCACCCTTGCTACCATTACAATTCTCAGCTTAATTTCAGCAAGTGACCACTCCTTGCATCATGAAGTTACAATTGTTATATCTTATGAAATCTCTATCAAAATACAAAAAAATAATAAAATAAATAAATAAAATGGATTATATTGAAAATCTAGATTAAGCCATCTAAGTAACTCTATCGGGGCTATAGACGCTCACTGGCAGTGGGGCTCTACTTAGGAGAATTGTAACGATAACCTTGTCGGGGCTATGGATGCCTGCTGGCAGCAAGGCTCTATTCGGTTGGCTATGAGGGAATGACATCAACTATGTAGGCTAATATTAGTCACTGATTTGTTCAACTGATCTTCAAGATGAGGATAATTAATCACGTGCACCCATTTAAACTGAAAAGAAAATTCATGCACCTTATTGAATACATTAAGTCTCAAGTTGGATAATGATTTGTAGAAAAGATAGTTGGAAATTATGAATTTATTTCATTTAGTTTTCTTTAATAGTTTGAATTTAATTGTTTTGTTTGGTTGCTAGTTGTTGTGATGTCCACAACATGCTCCAGTTTACTCCTTAGCAAAATGAGGACCCTTGATGTTGCTTTGCTTTTTTCTTTTGTGTGTGGGTTGTTTTGTTTGGTGGTAAAGGGAAAAAGAGGGTAAAAAATTGCAGACCTTGTTAAAAATAGAGAAAAAATGCATTTTTAGTACTAGGGCATGATATGGTTGGATTCCTTGTGAAAAATGAGCCAGGGTTGCTTTTTGAACCATCTTAAAATTTGCCATATTTTGCAAGTTATGATCATTTTGGTAGAATGTACATTTAGGTTTGCATATCGCTTTGCATATACAAAGTTAGTTGTATGTCCTTTTCCTTGTATACATTTTAATTAAGGTTCTATGTATACATACAAGATGGACCTGAAATAACTAAAAGTTGAAATGGATAAACAGTTATGTCCGTTGCTTGTATATTTTTGTTTGTATGTTTGGCGTACAAGCCAAATATACAAAGGCTATATACATTGGATGGACTCGAACGTAGTATTAAATTTGGTTTTATCCTTGTACATTTCCGGCTTTGTATGTTATTTTTGGAGACATACATTCTAATGTTATGCAATGTGGAACCGAAAGGTTTATTAAGGTTGTTTTAATTCAATGTATATTTTAGGCAATGTATATTGGAGTAAATATGCAAAGGAACATACAGTCGCGGAACCGAAAAGTTATTGAACACAGTTAAGCCAATGTATATTTTTTGACTTTGTATATTAAGACATACAACCAAATATACACAGTCGCGGAACTAAAGAGTTATCAAACAATGTTAATTCATTGTACATTTCGGGCTTGTATATTTATATATACAATTGGCTTTATGCATGGTGCGGAATTCAAAAGGTTATTAAATGGACTTAAGTCATATTTTTTGACTTTGTATATTGGAACATACAACAAAATATACATACAGTGGACCCGAAACATTTATGAATTAGAATTAAGTCTTTGTATGTTTTAACTTGTATGTATGTTTCGATATACATACATTCTGAAACATACAAAGCGGAGATACATTGCCCGGAGCCAAAGAGTTATCAAATAATGTTAATTCGTTGTACATTTCGGGCTTGTATATTTATATATACAATTGGCATTATATGCATTGCGTGGACTCGAAAGGTCATCGAACATGGTTAAGTCTTTGTATATTTTGTGCTTTGTATGTTTCGACATACAAAGCTGATATGCAATGACTTATACATTGCGCGGACGTGAAAGGAAGTTAAGGAGAGTTAAATCGTTGTATGATTCTGGGTTGTATATTTTTTTACATACATTGCAAAATACATTGCTTTGCATACAAGCCGGAATCCAAAAGAAATTAGAATCTGATGAGTACAATGTATCAAATCCGGCTTGTATATCAGAGATACATTGTGATATGCATTTCAATATCCATACAGGTTAGATTTCAAAGGAGAATTCAATATGGAGAAATTGCTAAATATTTCGAGCGCATACATGATCAATAACATACATTGTAAAGTCTATACAAAGCGGATCTCAGCAAAGGATTAAATTTGGTTAAATGGATACATCACGTCCGAATGTATATCGAATGATACAAGCACAATATGCATCGAAGTATACACTGGGTGGAATTGAAAGGGTTATAAAATAGAGTTAAATGCTTGTATATTTTGACGTTTGTATGTTGCGATGTACAAACCGAGATGCATTGCACACATACAAGCTGGAATCCAAACGGACTCAAAGGCGATATAACAAATGTATCACACCCGGCTTGTATATCGAAAGATACAAGGATTTTTGCCTGTGGAAAAGGCAGGAAATCAAAGCGATGGGTTTTTTGAAGCATTTTTGAGCTCGAATGCATGTTTTCTGGTCAACAATGGTTGACCTGACTATTTTTTTAACACTGTATATGCGTTTGAGTTCATGTTTTTCATAGATTCTTAACCTGATTATTTGTGTTTACACATTTATGCCTTGATTTAATGCAGGTGTTTAAATTTCCTGTTAATTTATTAAATGATGTGCTTATTTCTGGACTGTTTATTGCAGGATTGATAGAGTTGTTTGGAGTAGCTAAGGATTATAGAGTCGCTGACACACAGTGCCGGTGTGTAGGTGAAACTTAATGACGGATCTGATCAGAGAAGTAACTAGTAGGAGAAACTTGATGGTGATTAGATTACCAGAGACGTGGAAGAAGATATTTCGCTAGATTGGGGTTTTCAAAGTAGGATATTTATACAACAGTAAAGACTGTGCTGCTCAGAGTTTTCTGGGCAGAATTTATTTTCCATCTCCAGCTGACTAGGGTTTCTTTTTGGGCACCGTTCTGGGGGAAAATCAGGCTATATATAACCCCTTTTTATTGTAAATACATGGGAGGTCAATAATACCTGAAGAAATCAGACCTAAAACAATTTAGCATAGGAGATCAAATTACTAAGATTAATGGGGACAGAACTGTTGAAATGTCAAGGTTCTTTCCTCAGATCATTGTAAATATGCCTATTCTAAAGCATATTGAATGGAGATGAAGCTTCAGATTACTTTTAGATTGTAAGTTTTATGTAATCTTCAAGTTGATTTCTAGATATGTACTGGTGAATGCTGTGTTCAATAGAAGCGCTTTCATTTTTATTGCATGTTGTTATCAACTTTTTCCTTTGAGGATTTGCACTGAATCATGCGGATTTGTGGACTGTCCTAATAAAGTATGATTTTAGTTTCCTTCTCTTCATTGCTGAATCAGAATATGTATGTGAATCAGTGGTCTCAGTCAAGTAATTTTAGGAATCTCATTTTTTGAACCTCACTTCTATTATTTTTCTTTTCCTTTTTTTAATTTCATTGGAATCACTTCCATAACCGTAGTACACAGATAAATCAAAAGTAGAACAGAGAAGTATGCTGATATCCTGTAGACAGCTGGATATCATTAGCATATTTGAGCTGAATGCATGATAAAATGATAAATATCATGCAAAGACCTAAGTTCAGACACATTATTTTGATTAAATAACTGTGTAGAATAGCCTCTCTGTGTAACATGCTTATAAGAGACAGAAATTACTGATGAACGTAAGGCCCCTAAATGATTAACAACAATACACATCAACCACTGAGTAACGTCAATAGATTAAGAACTAATCAATGGAGACTTGGATCATGAGTTCTTTGAATTCATCGTATCTTTCAAGATAAATAAAGGTTGTTGTGTAACTTTTGTTTAGTGTTTGAATGTGACTAACATCACTGTCAACAGTCATCAACTGCAATGCTATGCCCCTAAGGCACAACATGCAATAATAAAATAGAGGAGAGGAAAGATAGAAGAATGTGTTGGCAAGAGACACTATGTGGCTTCATGAGTGTTGTCATTGATGGCAACAAAGTCCATCCCACACATTCACAGGACATGGTATGACTATACCGGAAGTCAAATTGAAGAGTATTTTGGTTTGGTGAGCAAGAATAGAGCATGTAGCAAGGTCTGACAATCAGGTCCGGATCTCTCAAAGGAAGTATCTCAACAAAGTGCAGACTTGGGGAAGTCAAGAGGAGTACCATGACTGATACATTCCAGAGATTGAGCATCCGGTGATGAAAGAGTGAAAAGATACGAGCACCTAAGTGTTGGGTTCCTGTTTGGTAGAGTAGACTAAGGAAGAACTAACCGGCAAAGCATCAGACCTTAATCTGGATGAGAAATTGATGGTGATCAAGTTTCTTAAGGAATCATTCATGGTTGGCCATCATGATTGATGACTCCTATAACTATCTTTTTGATACACATCACTTAGTAAGCATAGATTCATCCGATAGACCAGAGTTTGGAAATATTTTGAGTTTTCTGGATGTCAACTAAAAAGATGTTGAAATCCTTGATGCAGATATATATACCAGATTTATTTTGGTATGAAGGTGTGTGTGGTGTGTTGTAAAGTGCAAAGATAAGCAAAGAAAAGTGTGGAAGTAGTAATATAGGTCCGGTATGTGACAAGACAATAGCACTAAAGAAAAGGAAGAATGAAGTGTAGTAGATCAGTGTATTGAGCCTAACCGGAATTGAACCTTAGCATATGTGGATGTTTCTCATCAGTTCAAACACCTGGTTACATTCTATATACCTTGTAGACAGTGAGTCTCTTGTAGGCAGTGGGCCTCTTGTGAGCAGTGTGCTCAGGCAGTGAGCCCTAATTCGTAAGTGCCATTTTGTACTTCTATTCTTTTAATAGAGAATACAATCTTGGGTTAATCACCTCGTGGTTTTTCCCTTAACAGGGTTTTCCACATAAAAATCCTTGTGTTATGTGTGTGGATTTCTTTTTTTCTCTCATGTTCATGTATGCTTATATGTTTTGATACTGCACTAATTATTAAAGAAGAAAAGAAAGTCAAATAATTAAGATAACTGATTCACCCCCCCTCTTAGTTATCAACATAATGATCACAAGAGAGGTAGTCTCTAGTATCCTTGACCTTATAGGAGTATCAAAGGTCATCCCAAGAGACCTAAACAACATATAACACATCGTGAAGGAACACAACACATAGAGAAGGTGCACATAAGCCAGCATAACATGATACAACAAAGGTGGCCTGCAAGGTTAGAAATACTTAACTAAACACACAATCATGCTAGTGGTTGTCAACAAGAAAATCATCATCTTGCCAATGTTGAATGCCAGGGGAGAGGGGTACATAGGGGACAAGTGCCCATTCAAATTCCTTATCCTTTACCTTGTTGACCTTAGGCTCTTCTTGATTTGTTTTGATGTTAGGTTCAATATTTTCTTGTTGAGGTGATGGATTGTTTCGAGCCAAGGTTTGTATTCTCTTCCTTCTTTCTCTAGCTTGTTGATTTATTTTTGTTTTATTTCTTATGTCTCCAAAAGAAATATCATGTTTTTCCATAGGTTTTTGTATCTTAGAGGAGAAGGCAGATGCATGATTATCTTGTGGTAATGCACAATATTGTTTTCTATGGTATTCTCCTTATCCTTATAGGGATGACAGAGGAGGAACCTCAGTATATACCCCTTTTCCTTTTAGTCTAGGGTGTTCTTGTAATGTCAATTCCTCTTTAGGTATTATTTGTTGAATAGGGGGACCAACCAATCTAGATAGTAATTGTGCCTTGTAATGCCTATATCCCAAGAAGGTATGGTCTGTTCTAGGCTTAGGTTCTTGTCTAGGTTTCAGCCAAAAGTAGTCAAGGATAATGTTTTTCCAAGTCACCTTAGGTTGCCATAGACAATGGGAAATATTTTGTATGGATCCACGTTGAGGAAATTTTAAGCATTGATGAAGTGTTGAAGGGACGACTTTCATAGCCTTGAGCCATGGATGGCCTAGTTTTACATGGAAGAGGTCGGATATCAGAATTATATCAAATGATTAATCCAAGGCTTTTTCAAACTCTTGGATCACTAATTAAATCTTCCTTAAATCTTGGATAAGAGCTCCATTATGTGTTTTTATCATCATTTCGATAGGTTCATAAGTTTCTTGTATCAATTGCTTAAGTAGAGGAACTCTTCCATAGCGATATTGGTTATGAAATTTAGATCAATAAGGGCTCCTTTATAGGGGTACCCATTATGCTTACTTCAATGTAAAGGGGACCTTTGACATTCCCTAATGTTCTATCATGTGGTGTGAATGTAATATCAGGTTTAGGGATCTTCCCTTTCTTATCAGGGTGAGGAGAGACCATAGCATTGTTTTTATGATGAAAAGCCATAGATGAGAGACTATGTCACACCTAAAGCACTTGTTTGAGGGAAATAGGTAGGAATACACTCAAATTCCACAACAAAAAAACTATATAGGAGGAAGTAGTGCAACACCACAAGGCCCAATTAATGATTTCAAATGTTCTGATCAAGGTGTGAAAAGGTGTGCAAACAAGTAGTGTTGAAATACACATTGTGTAATTAGGATTATGTCAATTTTCACACAATGATATGAAATAAGAAAAAAAATTCAAATTCAAATGAATATATGCTTGGATATGAATGCAAGAACTAAAATGCAAGAGGTCTAAGATGAATGTAATGACACAACACCAATCTATACTTGTTTATGCTTCTAAAATGCTCAATTATTTTTTTAACTTTTTTCAATGCAAATGCACAAAATATGTAATGAAATGATGATAATTATGAGTGGAAGAAAATTAAGACCTTCTAATCCGTCCAATAATGCAGAAAATTTTGTCACAACACACCAATTTTACAATGTGAGTGAGTATGCTAGTTTTTGTTGAAATACACAATGTGGAAATGTAAAATAACAAATGTAGATGCAAAAACACACTATGTCAAAACACTAATATTGAAAATAAGATTTGAATGAGTGTTAGAATGAGTAGTAAAATATGAAACAAGATTTTAGCTATAAACCCTAGTTTTTGGAATTCCTAGGTTATATGAAAAATGTAGAATTTCAAGCAAACCCTAGCAAATAAAGTATGTAAATGATGGTAAAATGATGTATTGCTGTAATTTATGTCAGATATGATGTAAATGTTAGAGTTTCAAATGATTTAAATGAAATGCAATGGAAATAGTGCAAACTATGTCTAAATGCAAGCCTAGGATGCTTGATTTTTTTCAAATTTTCAATTTTTTTATGAGATTTTCAAATGTATAATGATGATGATGAAATGTATGAATGTAAATCTGATTCACAAAAATTAACAAGATGTAATGTTTAGAAAAAACATAGGTCCACCAAAATGTTATGTAGAAAAAGACAGTTTGTGTATGAGGTTGATAGTTTAATTAGATCCTCCTTTCACTACATACATTCAAGGACATTAAACTGAGTTGAATCACAAATTTTGCAAGAGGAGTCAACTACAGGTTTGTTGTCACTTGGAATGATAAGGAAATTTGGAATTTGTTGATTAATTTTTTAAACCTTAGCCTGATTAAGCTTAAAACCCTAATTATGCAAAATCGTAAACAAATGGATGAATCCCGACAAATGCGCACACAGAAAAACACTAAATGGAGATCAGCTACATACCAAATTTTGATTTTCAGAAAGTGGAAACTTCAGGGTCAAAAGAGCGGATGCCCAAGTCCAAGGTAGTGCTTTTTTAGAGGGCTTTGAGATATTTTCTACTACAGACTGCAACCACTTAAGAGGTTTTTGACACTAAAAAACTAAAGGTCAAAACAATGGGCACCCTTGACCTTTTAAGGATATTTCCTATCTTTTTCTTCAGATCTAGAATCCTTATACTCTGCACTAACTTCCTACAACTACTCTTTGCAAGATTTGATACCTGTCACCTACAATCACAAGAGAGGGGTTGAATGTTGTGGTGTTTAGGAGCTTGCCTCAGTCAAGCCCCAAAATGGCATTCAAGCCTTCCAACACCGTTGTTAGATAGAGAGTGTGTGTCCTTACATGAAATAGGCAAAAGTAAATGATAAATGATTGAAAACACAAAGTAGATGTCACCTCGAAGGTGAAACTCTCATGGGGAGATGAAGATCTTTTACGCCATGGGGATATGGATTAATGAAGACAAATATGCAACAAACGTGAACAAACACAACACAATACTGCTCTACAACATAATGAAAGCCTTAAATATCATTAGCACAAGATCACAATTAAGTCATTATCCATCTCTAGTTAAAATGAAGTCCTAAACATGCTTATATATGCATTCCTGCTATAATTTCATAATTCCAACTTAAGATGATGACAAAGAAATCTTTTAACAGTCACAAAACTAACATTTAAATTTTGGGCCATAACAAAATAGGGTAGGACAAGGGCATGGGTGCCCTTGTCCAAGCACTTATTTTAGGGTTGGATTAAGCTCAAGAGAGTCCCCTTAGTCCCATTTGACATGGGTTTCTGGGGATTCTTCTTCGTGATTCATTTCTAACATGCATGATCAAATTCAAGGGACCTGGGAGCTAAACTTAGGAGGTAAAAGTCCTAGGGGGACATTTTATGACATAACAGTCACCAACACTCAAGGCCATGAAAAGTGTTTCATCATTTGAGTCATCATGATCCTCATCTTCTATAGAGCAACTACTCTCAATGGAATATAGGCTCCTTTTGAGTTTATCACGTTTATTACTTCTAGGTTCTTTAAAAGGACATTTAGAAGCAAAGTGACCAACCTTTCCACAATCGAAACATTTGAAGGGTAACTTACCTTTATATTTTCTAGTGTCTCTCTTTAGTTTTCTTACAAAATTTGCTTTAGCTTCATTAGATCTTTCATCTGCATCAGCAATTTCATCCTTTGTCTTCTACTAACTTTGAAAGCAGCTTCTTTCTTTGGAGCATCATTGCCAAACTCTCTCATTTCAAAAGAAGTAAGGGTACTGAACATGTTATCTATATAGTGTATGTATCCAAGTCTGTAGTCTCCTTAATAGTAGATACCTTATGGCTATAAGATTTGGGAAGAGATCTTAGAACCTTCTTTACAGTCTCATGACCATCTTTCATTTCTCCACCAAGACCTTTGATGCCATTGACCACTTCATTCGTCTGGAGCATGTATCCAACAATGTCTTCATCATTTGTCATCTTTAGGGTCTCAAATTTGCTTTTAAGGATCTGCATCTTTGCTTTCTTTACTTTCTTGTCTCCTTCATTAATGGTTTCTAGTTTGTCCCAAACTTCTTGAGTAGAACTACAATTCATTACCTTTGAGAGTTTTGAATCAGCTAACCTACTCATGATAGCAAACTCTATGTTGGCATTGTTATCATATTTCTTGACTTCATCTAAATCTATAGGAATAGTAGCAGGAATAGTGTAACAAGTGTTAATAGATTTTCAAACTCTACACCTTAGAGAATTGGTCTATTCTTCCATCCTTAGCTTCCAAAAAGTGTAATTTGTACAATCAACCCTAGGCATCTTGCTAGATCCATTTTATGCCATCCTAGACCTTCCTCAAGTGATTAAGCTTCCCTCAGAGGAACTTGGCTTTGATACCACTTGTTCAACACAAAAGAATAATGAGAGGGGGGTGAATTAGTATCTAAACACTCTTCAACTTTAACAACTTCAACTTATCCAAAATAGATTAAAACTTAAGCATCATAGTATTAACATGAACATGAAATATTAACACAATGTACTTCAACACATAACACCAGATATACTTGGAAAACATTAGAAGGGAAAAACTAGGGTGAGGATTAACTCACAATAAATGAAGCTCAAATACTAACTTTATTTTAGGGCTACAACCCTAGGAAGTTACTACTCCCTAAAAACTTTGATTTAGGGTCATGCCTAGGGAGGCTACCACTCCCTAAATACTTTGTTTTAGGGTAACTCCCAAGGAAGAAACTACTCCTTGAATTGAATACAAGTTCACAAAAGATTACAGTATGACAACCTTTCTATTGTTTGAAAACTGACATTAAAATTCACACCTTTGATGATTGCAATTTTGGCTCTTCACACTTCCTTCTGAAGATTAGATTAGTTAGGCACACTCTACACTTGATCACTATCACAAATATGTCTTCAAGATGAATTAGGATAGTATCATCAACTTCTTCTCTTTCTCCTTCAGTCACACATCAAAATGCATTCATTATGCTCCTTATCTTGTATGCGAGCCCAATCAATCTCTTTTCAATCACACCTTGCATAATAGACTTTGATTTACTATTTATAGATGATATTACATTGATTACATTACTTGTTGGTAAGAAACAATATGAAAAATGCATCTACAAGTCATCCAGACAACACACAACATGAAACGTGTAGAGGACAAGTCCTAAACAAGACTACACACAACACCAACAGAAGATCCATGCCTTGCAGACCTCAAAACTTTCCTAACCAGCTCCAAAACATCATTTGCATCATCAAACATCAAGGAATTACCTCCCCACACTCTGCTCATTTGAAAATGGGATAGGCTGAATCAAAATCATATGAAACTTGAAGCATAACGGCCACAACAACTTCAAAACCTTGTGTGGTATTGGAAACAAGAAATATCTTCATTAAGCTTTTCCAAATGAGTCTATAGGACTTGTACAACATCCATAAATGTACCTTTACCTCTGCACACCAAATATTTTGTGCTGCACATTGTCAATCATGAACTCTGAAAAATGCAAGACATCCGAAACACACTACAACATTATGGTATGGAAACACTGAGCTTGCAGACCACCAAGAAACTCACATCAGAAAGAGAGAATGGAATGCACATCCAAGAACATGTCCACAAAACTACAATGGCAATCATTCACATCCAGAGGAATGTGGAGTACTCAAGCAGGCCTTCAACACTCCTTTACTCTCCCAGAACACATGTCAGTACTCTATCATGCATAACTTTCACAGTGGAAGGAAAATGATCTAAAACTTTGGAATTATCACCTTCACTATACCCATAACATATTTCTAGAACTGCATAGCCATAACTACAAATGTGGAGGAATGCAAAGTATTCCATTACCCTATTAAGAACATCTTCACATAAGCAATATTATCTTCACACTATCTTTTGTAAAACATACTTCTGGTAACCCAAACATCATGAAATTTGGAATATACGTGATTTGAAAATATATCAAACTACCTTCCAATCCACAAAGGCACAACATTAAGATAATCAAAGTTTTGAGCAATCTCCTAGATAGTCTTTAAAGACAATCATCTTGTAGAAGAAAATATCACCATCTTCCTGAGGCCAAACCTTAGTAGAAGAGAACATACAATGTAACTCAGGCCATCAACAATGCATCCTAGTGCTTCTAATTCCCATATTAGTGTGTCTTCTTGATGCTTTTAATTCCCATATTAATGTTTCTTCTTGATGCTTCTAATTCCCATCTGAATTTGACTTCATGCTCAACTCTGCAATGATCAAGGTATGACATCCAATTAAGAACTTCAAATCACATGACATCCAGCCACAAACTATATCTTCTCTACTAGATAGAACCATGAACTATATCTTCTCTGTTGGATAGGACATGCCATCTAACCATGAACTATATTATGACATATCCAATTATGAACTTCTCAAAGTATCTTCTTCAAGAGCATTACATCCCACCATGAACACCATCACACTTCCATGATAGTGTCGACATCAATGGAAACCTTGTGATAGTGTTAATGTTAATGAAAACCTCAAAGACAACATTAGAAACCATATGTGTAATAATCCCCCCCTTTGGCATTTATGGAAAAACATACCTACTCATTCTCCCCCTTTGACATCAAGGAAAAAGGCTAACCACCACCTACTCATCAGAAACCAAATATCTGCACATTTTTCTTAGGGTAAAACTTGTTCTTGCAACAAATAGATTTCCCCTATCATCAGCAACCACTACTTTCTCCCTTAAGAGGTAGCCACCATCAGTCTAGGAAATATGATATAACATGAACTCCCCCTAGACAAATGTACCACTGTGCATCTAATAAGAAGAAGGAAGGGTAATTACCCCTAACCTCTATAGGAGGTCTTCAAAAGTGTCCTTTACAAGAGCCTTTGTGAAGATATCTACAATCTGATCCTTTGTTGGAACATATTCCAACTTCACTTCCTTGTTTGCAACCTTCTCTCTCAAAAAGTGATTCCTGATTGCTATATGCTTAGTTCTAGAATGCATCACTAGATTCGTGGAAATATTGATAGCACTTGTATTATCACACAAAATGAGAATAGGCTTATCATACAATACCTTGATATCCTTCAAGGTTTGTTTCATCCACAACACTTGTGTACAATAGGATTCTTCTACAATATACTCTACTTTTGTAGTTGATAAGGATACTAAATCTTGCTTCTTGCTTTGGCACAAAACCAATTTTCTTCCTAAGAAGAAAGCACCACCACTTGTACTCCTATCATCAACACAACCAGTCCAACCAGTATCATTGTAGGCACTTAAATCAAAGTCATTACTTCTTGAATACCATAAGCCATAATCCGGAGTCCCTTTCAAATATTTGAATATCCTTTTCACAGCCTTCTCATGTGTTTTCTTGGGATTGTCTTGATATCTAGAAACCACACATACTACATGCATAATATCAGGTCTAGAAGTAGTTAGGTATAACAATCCTCCAATCATAGAGCTATAGGAAGTATGATCCACCTATGGAGTCTCATCATCCTTGCTTAAGTGACATCCAGTGACAATGGGAGTACTCACTAGTTTTGAATCCTCCATACAAAAATTCTTCAATATTTCTTTGACATACTTAGCTTTTGAAATAAAGGTACCACCATCTAGTTGAGCAATTTGAAGTCCAAGAAAGAAAGACATTTCACCAATCATAGATATCTCAAACTCTTTTTTCATCTCCTCTGCAAACCTTTTACACATATCATCATCTCTACCAAAGATAATGTCATCAACATATACTGTAACTATTAATATCATGTCTCCTTCTTCCTTGATGTAAAGATTACTATCTGTAGTACCTTTCTTGAAGCCTTGCTGAAGTAAGTACTTGTCCAACCTATCATACCAAGCCTTAGGTGCTTTCTTGAGTCTGTACACCATGTCCGAGTCTTCTGATATTTGAAAACCATTTGGTTTCTTAATGTAGACTTCTTCCTCTAGATGATCATTCAAAAAGGCTGACTTAACATCCATCTAATATACCTTGAAATTCTTATGAGTAGGAAGAACAAGGAACATTCAAATTGCTTCCATCCTATCTACCAAAGAAAAATTTTCCTCAAATTCAATGCCTTCAACTTGAGAGTATCCCTTAAATACCAACCTTCTTTGTTCCTTACCACTTCACCATCTTCATTCAGTTTGTTCTAGAACACCCACTTTGTTCCTATGATGTTCTTATTGGCTAGTCTAGGAACTAATTCACATTTCTAATTGTTTTCTATCTGATCTAATTCTTCTTCCATTTCTTTTATCGAATCATCATCTTTGCTAGTGTCACCAAAGGTTTTGGGTTCTACTTTTGATAACAAACACAAATTTACTTTCTCATGTGTCTTAGAAAACTTTCTCCTTGTCTGCACACCTTCATTCTTGTTCCAATGGTCTGATCTGTTGAGTGATTTTTATAAACATACTTTTATAGGGTCTTAGGCATCTGCTCTAGTTCTTGTTCCTTTTCTTCTTTCACTTCTTCTTCTTCATCTTCAATGCAAGGAAAGATATTAGATCCAGAGTCTTTTGAATCTTGTGAGATTTGATACAAGTCTTCATCCACTTTGATATTTGTGCTTTCAATCATCCTTCCCAACCTCTTATAGCATTGATAGGCCTTGCTTTTGGTTGAGTAACCAAGAAAGATTCCTTCATCACTTCTTGATTCAAATTTTCCTAGGTCTTCTTCATCTCTTTTGATATAGTATTTTCTACCAAAGATCCTGAAGTATTTGATAGTGGGGGGTCTTCCATACCACATCTCATAAGGGGTCTTAGTACTATTAACCATTAACTGCACTCTGTTAGCTAGATGGACAGTAGTGTGAATTGATTCCTTCTAGTACATGTCAAGTAGATCTACATCTTTCAACATTTCCCTAGACATTTCTTGCATAGTCCTATTTTTTATTTCAAGTACCCCATTTTTTTGAGGGGTTCTAGGAGATAACAAATGTCTCCTAATACCATGATCTTCACAAAACTTTTCAAATTCATTTGAAGTAAACTCACCTCCTCTATCAAACCTTAAAAATTTGATCTTAGTATCCATTTCATTTTCAACCAAAGCTTTAAAGACCTTAAACTTATCAAGAACATATACTTTTTCTCTCAGGAAAGTAACCCAAGTCATTCTAGAATAATCATCAATGAGAGACATAAAATACTTCTCACCTTGTTGACTCTTTATTCTTGTAGGACCACATAGGTCTGTATGAATCAGTTCCAATAGTTTTGAACAAGAGTACTCCTTGATTTTGAAACTTGTCTTTGTTTTCTTTCCCACTTTACATTTCTTGCATAAAGTGTTTGCAGGATTGATTATCTTGGGCATGTCTCTTACTGCATGAGTAGAGTTGATCCTTTCCATACTATAAAAATTATTGTGTCCCATTCTTTTGTACCACAACCAACACTCATTGGATTAAGCCAACAAATATGTTCTTCCATTTATCTCTTTCAAGTGATAGATATCACCGTATGTCTTGATAACTTCTGCAACTAGTTTTCTGGACCCTACCTTCCTGATTTCATAACCATTGGCATGAAAGGTAAGATTGTAACCTTTGCTGCATGTTTGATTGAAATTGAGAAGATTGTGTTGTAATCATTTGACATAAAGGACATCCTCAATCATATTCTTCCAATCAATAGTTATAACACCTTTTCCATAGATTTGAGCTGACTCATCACCTCCAAACTTGATAGCTCCACCATCCCACTTCTCAAGGCTGATAAAGTTCTCATTGTCACTAGTCATATGATTTTAACAACCACTGTCAATAACCAAAGCTTTGGCTTGTTTTACATGGAAGGCAGTCCATACAACAGTTGATGTTTCATTGTTTTGGTCTATTTGCAAGGTATCAGTCTTTTCACATTTTCCAACATCATCTCTTTTGTCACCAACACTTAAGGCTAGGAAAAGTGTTTCATCATTTGAATCATAATGATCATCATCTTCTGAAGAGAAACTGCTCTCAATGGAATACAAGCTTCTTTTGAATTTATCATTTTTGTTACTTGTCCTAGGTTCTTTAAGAGGACATTTAGAAGCAAAGTGAACAACCTTTCTACAATTGAAACATTTGAAGGGTAACTTACCTTTATATTTTCCAGTTCCTTTCTTTAGTCTTCTTACAAAATTTGCTTCAGCTTCATTAGAGCTTTCATCTTCATCAACAGTTTCATCCTTTGTCTTCTTATTGACTTTGAAAGCAGCTTCTTTCTTTGGAGTATCACTACCAAACTATCTCATTTCAAAAGTAGTAAGGCTACCAAAAAATTTTATCTACAGTGTATGTATCCAAGTCTATAGTCTCCTCAATAGCAAATACCTTATGACTATAGGATTTGGGAAGAGATCTTAGAACCTACTTTACAATCTCATCATCTTTCATTTCTCCACCAATACCTTTGATGCCATTGATCACTTCATTGACCTGGAGCATGCATCCAACAATGTCTTCATCATCTGTCATCTTGAGGGTCTCAAATTTTCTTTTAAATATATGCATCTTTGTTTTCTTTACTTTCTTGTCTCCTTCATAAATGGTTTCAAGTTTGTCCCAAACTTCTTGAGCAGAACTGCAATTCATTACCTTTGAGAGTTATGAATCATCTAACCCACTCATGATAGCAAACTTTTCCTTGGCATTGTTATCATATTTCTTGACTTCATCTACATCTATAGGAATAGTAGTAGGAATAATGTAACCAGTGTTAACAGATTGCCAAACTCTGCACCCTAGAGAATTGATGTAGGCTTCCATCCTTAGCTTCCAAAAAGCATAATTTGTACCATCAAATCTAGGTATCTTGTTGGATCTATTTTGTGCCATCCTAGACCTTCCTCAAGCAATTAAGCTTCCCTAAGAGGAACTTGGCTCTAATATCAATTGTTGAACACACAAGAATACTGAGAAGGGGGTGAATTAGTATCTAAACACTCTTCAAATTTAACAACTTTAGCTTATTCAGAGCAGATTAAAACTTAAGCATTACAATATGAAAATGAACATGAAAGATTAACATAATGTACATCAACACATAACACCATATATACATGGAAAACCTTAGAAGGGAAAAACCATAGTGAGGTTTAACTCACAATATATGAATCTCAAATAATGACTTTGTTTTAGGGCTACAACCCAAGGAGGATACTACTCCCTGAAAAATTTGATTTAGGTTCACACCCAAGGAAGATACTAATTCTTGAATGCTTTGTTTTAGGGTCACTCCCAAGGAAGCAACTACTCCTTGAATTGAGTACAAATTCACAAAAGATTACAGTATGACAGTCTTTCTACTATCTGGAAACTGACATTGAAATTCACAACTTTGATGATTGCAATTCTGCCTCTTTCAAACTTCCTTGTAGAGATCAAATTAGTTAGGCACACTCTACACTTGATCACTATCATAAATATGTATTCAAGATGAATCAAGACAACATCAACAACTTCGTCTCTTTCTCCTTCTATTGTACATCAAAATGCATTCATTTTGCTCCTTATCTTGTATGTGAGCCCTATCAATCTCTTTTCAATCACACCTTGCATAACACACTTTTATTTACTATTTATACATGATATTACATTGATTACATTGCTTGTCGGCTAGAAACAATATGAAAAATACATTTAGAAGTCATCCAGACTACACACAACACCATCAGAGGATCCATGCCTTACGGATCTCAAAACTTTCTTAACCAGGTCCAAAACATCCTTTGCATCATCAAACATCAAGGAATTACCTCCACACACTCCACTCATTTGAATCTAGGATAGGCTTAAGCAAAATCATATGAAACTTGAAGCATAATGAACACAACAACTTGAAAACCTTATGCGGTACTGGAAACAAGAAATATCTTCATGAAGTTTTTCCAGATGAGTCTACAGGAATCATACAACATCCCCAAATACCACTTTACCTCTATAGATCAAAGATTTTGTGCCGCACATCCTTAATTATGAACTCTAGAAACTACAAGTCATCTAGAACACACTGCGACATTCTGTTATTGAAAAACTAAGATTGCAGACCACCAAGAAGCTTGAATTAGCAAGAGAGCATGGAATACACATCCAAGAACATGTCCACAGAACCAGAAAGGCAATCATTCACATTCAAAGGAATGCAGAGTACTCCAATAGGCCTTCAACACTCCTTTGCTCTGTCATAACACATGTCAGTACTCTATCATGCATAACTTTCATAGTGGAAGGAAAAATGATCTAAAAATTTGGAATTATCACCTTCACTTTACCCAGAACATATTTCCTTAACTGCATAGCCATAAATATAAATATGGAGGAATGTGGAGCATTCCATTACCCTATTAAGAACATCTTCACAGAAACAATATTGTCTTCACACTGTCTTTTGCAAAATATACTTCTGGTAACCCAAACATCATGAAATTTAGAATATACATGATTTGACACTATATTAAGCTACCTTTGAATCCAAAAAGGAACAACATCAAAATAATGAAAATGCTAAGAAATTCACAGACAGTCTTTAAAGACAATCATCCTATAGTAGAAATTGTCACCAACTTCTAGAGGCCAAACCTTAGTAGAAGATATCATACAATGTACCTTAGGTCATCAGCGACACATCTTAGTGCTTCTAATTCACATATTAATGTGTCTTCTTAATGCTTCTAATTCCCATCTAAATTTGACTTAATACTCAACTCTACAATGATCAAGGCATGACATCCAATCATGAATTTCAGATCACATGACATCCAACCATGAACTATATCTTCTCTGCTGGATAGAACCATGAACTATATTTTTTTGCTGGATAGGGCATTACATCCAACCATGACCTATATTATGACATCTCCTATTATGAACTTCTCAAAGTATCTTTGTCATGAGAATGACATCCAACCATGAACACTATCACACATCCATTATAGTGTTGACATTAATGGCAACCTTATGATAGTGTCGATATCAATGACAACCACAAATACAACCTTAGGAACCATATGTGTAATAGGTAAAAGTAACAAACTTTTGTTCTTTAATAGCAGAGTCGCCACCTCTTTCAAAGAGTATATCCTTGAAGTGTGACTAATCTTCAAGGCCACAAACTGATTATGGGTTTAACTCACTATAAGAGTCTTCAATTTCTTTGAACCCTTAAATTCTCCCCGGCAATGACACCAGAATATTGACATAAGTTTATGGAAGGCCAAACTTAACCAAACACAATGAAATTCAAAATACAAGATTACTATTACCAAGGCCTTAAAATTTATCAGCCTTTCAATTCATCCTCGGCAATGACACCATAAATGGCATAAGTTGATGGCAGGCCAAACTTACCCAAACATACTAAAATGCAAACTATAGACTTACTGTTACCAAGGCCTTAAAATTTCTCAACCTTTCAATTTGTATCTAGCAATGGTGCCATAATGTTGGTTCCCATATATAATACAACCCAAAACCCAAAGACATTTCACAATCACCTAGGGGAGGGATGTCATCAAGGTGATTGAAAGAGGTTTATCAATAGGTTAACAGCAATTTTGACCAACTTACAAGAGTGGGTAGACTCCTTTGCACTTTAGGATCAACTAGACCAAGGAGGGATATTCCTAGAGGCATGAAATAGAACACAAATGCACATTTGTAGCCATACTGGTGTAGGAGCACCAAGAGATTCAAGAGAACTCATATTGTGTTTTGTGTTGTTTCATGTTGTCTAATGCTGTCTCATGATGTAATAAGCTCTGTTAGACCATTTCACTTTCATTTCATGTTGATTTCATGGCCTTGATGTCAATGTTTGTAAGCCTACTTGTGGTAGTCATAGGTGGAATCCATTGTTTCATAGGTGAAGTCCATTGTTTCATAGGTGGAGCCTATTGATTTGTAGCCATTCATGGCACATGGAGAAGGTTTGAACAGCTTAAGGAGAGATAATGCACTTGTAGAAAAAATCCATATGTAAACAAAATGTAATTAGTTGCAAGTAGTGACAAAACAGGGGCAGTTGGTGGTTGCAGGGTAGTTTGGTCTTCCACTGATCCAAAACTGCCCCCAAATTGATCAAGGTCGAATGTAGGCTTCTAAAGGCCATGATCCAGGTGATTGCAGTGAAAATGAAGTTTGAAGGAAGAACAAATAAGAAGAATCTTAGTTTTCTGCCAGTTTCTTGTGTAATTCATTGTTTCTACCCGTACTACTTTCCTATACAGAGGTGTCATAAGTGCTCATGATCATAGATTTTTAGAGGTATGTGTTAAGATTTCATTGCATTTGGTTTGAGCCTTTGAAAAGTTTCTACAACATAGTTTTGTTTGTTTTCTGTATAGTGGTTGTTAAACCCTATTCTAGGGTTTTGTCATAAAACAATCCATTCCTGAACCATTCCACTGGTTTGATCCCTTCTGAATTAGTGGAATGGATTTTATTCTATTTATTTTTTCATGTTATGAAAGATGTTTGGACAAGGAACTAAGTATGAAGGAGTTTATTTGAAGAAACCTAACAAACCCATGTGTTAGGTGTACTCTAAAGGGAACAACATAGCATAGATCTTGCACAGTCAACTGTGAAACCCTAAAACCCATGAAATATGTAGTTTTATCATGTATGTGAGATTTCCAGATGGTTCAAGAAGTTTTGTGACTTCATTAAATTATAGTTGCTTTGTTAATTAGGGCTAATTGGGGCTCTTTCAATTAGGCATGTTGTTAAGAAAGTGTCACTTGTTCCAAAACAACCCATACTAAATTTTTGATATGTCATCAAGGTCCCAAAAGGTTGTCTAAAACAATTCCTATCTACCCATGAAGAGGTCTAGACTGGAAATTATCCTCTGTCAGGTCTAAAAATAGGGCTACAAGGAATTTGCCTAGTTTGTGAGGGAAGTGGCTTGAATGTAGGCATGAGACCCTATTGGATGGTTGGGATAGGTTCTGCTAAGTATCAAAAGGCTCTCCATATGTCTATCTCCAATGGAATGAGTTCTTGATGTCATATCTCATATGAACCATAAGTATAGGCCTGTCAAACTCCTTGAAAACTGCATTGTCTTCCTCTGTCCTCTACATCATATTGGTATCAGAGCCACAAAAGGTTCTGTCACTTGGTTGTGAGAAAGGTTTTGGTGTATGTTAGCAAAAGATAGTGAAGGATATGGTAGCATCATGCCTCCAAAAGGGATGACCACTAAGGTGGTCAAGAAATTCCAAGAGATGGAAGAAAAGATTAAGATTGGAGGCAAGGAAGCACTCTAGGATGAATTGAAGGCAATGAGGAAAGTGAAGAGGCTAGATGAAGATTCTGATGAAGAAGAGGAGATAGGGGAAGATGAAGAAGAACCACAAAGGTAGGAGGCAGACATATCTGCATATCAGAAATATTTTCTAGAAGCCATCAAGTCAATTGGCAAGGATTCCTCGGAGGCTCGGATGGAGATCCCAATGTTCAGTCAGAAGATGGATGCAGATGAAGTCATGGAGTGGATTGAGGCCCTAAACAACTATTTTGAATACAAGGAGGTGCCTAAGAACAAGAGGGTAAAGTTTGCCAAAATGAAATTGAAAGGTGTTGCCCTCACATGGTGGAATTACACCCAAGGTGAAAGGGTGAAGAGTGGAAGAAGTATGATCACTTCTTGGAGCAAGATGTTGGAAAGGATCAAGTATCAGTTTCTACCAGAAGATTATGAGGTGCAGATCTACAAGAAGATGCAAAATCTCAAACAAAGGGACATGGATGTGTCCACTTACATGGAAGAGTTTCATAAACTCACTCTTAGATGTGGGCATGTAGAAGATGAGAAGGGAAAAGTAGCAAGGTATATCAACGGTCTGAAATTTAGTATACAGGATGAGATCATCATCTTGACCCCTGAGACAATAGATAAATGTTTTCAAATAGCATTGAGGGTTGAAGAAAAGTTGAAGAGGAAAGGTGAGCAGCAAAACAGAGGCAGAGGGGGCAAAAATTTTAGAGGTAGGGGTAGTTTTGGGGGCAGAAATTAGTTTTAGAGAAGCCAAGGTGAGTCTAGCTCTCAAGAACAAAGTGGAGATTTAGGTTCAAGAGGAGGCTTTAGAGGAAGGAGACCTAATGGAAGGGGTAGGTTTGGTGGACTAGGTAGAGATCCTAGTGTCTTCACAGGGAGATGCTTCAATTGTAATCAAGTAGGGCACACCATGAACAAGTGTCCTGAGAAAGCCTCAAGGTCTCATGGAGGAGAGAGAAGGAAACAGTTAATTCAAGAGGAAGATTGTCAAAGTGTCAATTCCCCAATTGGAAGTGCAGCCCCAGTCCATGATGGAGAAAGCTTGATGAGGAGGAGAACCATGTTGAAGGTGCCTCAAACACAAGAACCCCCTCAGAGGAAGACACTATTTAGAACCACATGCAAGGCCTATAGTAAGATATGCAAGGTAATTGTTGATTCAGGTTCAACTAAAAATTTGGTTTCTATAGAAATGGTAGACACATTGAAATTGAAAAGACTACCTCATGCTAACCCCTATAAAGTGTCATGGTTGAATAAGGGGCAGCAGGTCTTAGTAGATGAACAATCTTGGTTAGAGTTTGAGATAGGGGAGTATACGGATAATATATTGTGTGAAATAATCCCCATGGATGCTTGTCATTTGCTGTTAGGGCATCCTTGGCAGTATGATGTGCAGTCCCAACATGATGGGAAGTCAAACTCTTTCATCATAACCAAGAATGGTAGGAAGTATAAGATGGATCCTTTGCTGGATGAGAGTGTGGATAAAAACATTAGGTCAAGTGTCATGATAGTAAGTGGGAGAGAGTTTCTTAATACCCTAAAGGAGGAAGGAACCCAAGGGTATGCTCTAATTTTGAAGCCTAAAAACAATCCTGATTTGCATAGTCATAGTAAGGAAGAAGTCCCCAAGGAGGTGTAGTAGTTGTTGGACAAATACAAGGGTATCATGGTGGAGGAGATGCATAATGCATTGCCACCTATTAGGGACATAAGCCATCAAATTGACTTCATACCAGGGTCTACATTTCCAAACAAACCAGCCTACAAGATGACTCCATCTCAAAATGAGGAGATTGCCAAGCAAGTGCAAGAGTTGTTGGATAAGGGTTTGGTGAGAAAGAGCCTTAGTCCATGTACTGTCCCAATAGTTCTAGCCCCTAAAAAGGATGGTAAGTGTAGACTTTGTACGAATTCCAAGGCAATTAATAAGATCACCATAAGATATAGGTTCCCTATGCCTAGGATTGAAGATCTAATGGACTATTTGGGAGGGGTTTGTTATTTTTCCAAGATTGATCTCAAGAGTGGGTATCATCAAATAAGGATAAGACAAGGGGATGAATGGAAAACTGCCTTCAAGACAACTGAGGGTCTCTATGAGTGGTTGGTGCTGCCATTTGGCCTATCTAATGCCCCAAGTACTTTTATGTGCCTTATGAATGAGGTGTTGAATTATTTCATTGGTAAATTTGTTGTGGTATATCTTGATGACATTCTTGTGTTTAGAAGGACAAAGCAAGAGCATTTGCAGCATTTGGACCTAGTTTTGAAGAAGTTGCATGATGAAAAGTTGATGACTAACATGGAGAAGAGTGTCTTCATGAAGGAAGAACTCACCTACCTCGGTTTTGTCATCTCCCAAGGTAATTTGAAGATGGAGCCAACAAAGGTGGAGGCTATTTTGTCATGGCCAACTCCTAAAATAGTAGGTGATGTGAGAAGTTTTCATGGATTGGCAACATTCTATAGAAAGTTCATCAAAGGTTTCAGCCATATATGTGCACCCATCCTAGATACCATCAAGGGAGGACAAAAATGTAAGTTTTCTTGGACCAAGGCAGCTGATGAATCATTTGAAATTCTGAAAAAGAAGGTATCACAACAACCTATTCTCATTTTGCCTAATTTTAATAAGTTTTTCATGGTGGAATATGATGCTAGTAACCTTTCCATAAGGTTTGTCTTTAGTGAAGAGGGTAGACCGGCTTCTTTCTTTAGTGAGAAACTCAATGATGCTAAGAGGAAGTATTCTACCTATGACTTGGAATTGTATGCAATGGTACAAGCCTTGAAGAAATGGAGGCATTATCTTTTGCCTAAAGAATTCATTGTTTACACTGACAATCATGCTCTTAGTTGTCTGAATTCATAGGAGAAACTCAGTCACAAAAATATGAAATGGGTTGAACAACTTCAAGCATACACTTTTTCCATCAAGCCCAAGAAGGGACAAGCCAATAAAGTGGCAGATGCATTGAGTAGAAGAGTGTGTATGGTTCAAGAAATTCAGTTGCAAAGTGTGGGAATTGATTCCCTCAAGCAAATGTATAAGGATGATGAAGATTTCAAGGAGATATATGAGGTTTGCACTCAATTTTTTGATTCTTATCATACTAATTTCTCTGAATTTCTATTGCAGCAGGGGTTATTGTTCAAAGGGAGTCAATTGTGTGTTCCTAGGTGTTCCATGAGGGAGAACATCATAAAGGAGAAGCATTGTGGCAGTCTAGGTGGCCACTTTGGGCTTGATAAAACACTAGAATAGGTGAAGAAGTTCTACTTTTAGCCCAAATTGCAATCATATGTTAGAAAATTTGTTGAAGGCTGTAGCATATGCCAAAGGGCTAAGGGAACATCATCTGATGCAGGTTTATATCAACCACTCCCTATTCCTCATAGGCCATGGGAGAGTATTAGCATGGATTTTGTTTTGGGTCTTCCTAGGACTCAAAGAGGTTTTGATAGCTTCTTTGTTGTGGTGGATAGGTTTAGTAAGATGGCTCACTTTTTGCCATGTAAATGCACTAATGATGCTTCCCATATTACTGGCTTATTCTTCAAAGAAATTGTTAGGATAGATGGTTTGTCTCTCAACATTGTGACTGACAGGGATCCTAAGTTTGTGGGCCACTTTTGGAATACTTTGTGGAATAAGTTGGGCATTCACTTGTCTTTCACTTCAGCCTATCACCCTCAAACTAATGGACAAACTAAGGTGGTGAATAGGTCATTGGGAAATCTTCATAGATGTCTCACAAAGTAGCATGGAGAGGCATGGGATATGATCATCCCTCAAGCAAAGTTTGCCTATAATGATTCCACCAATAGGAGCATAGGGAGAAGTCCTTTTGAGGTTGTCTATGGGATTCATCCAAGAGGGATTGTTGAATTAAGGGATCTACATGGATTGGAGAGAAGAAGTGCTTAGGGAGAAGACTTTGTATTGGCCATGAAGGACATCCATGATAGAGTGAGAGAGACTCTCCACAAGAATATAGAAAAGTACAAGGAGAAATCCAATGAGAGGAAGAGAGATGTGTAGTATAAGGTAGGAGACTTGGTGATGGTTCACTTGAAGAAAGAAAGGCTTCCAAAGGGGTAGCCAACAAAACTCCTCATGAAGAAGATTGGTCCTTGTCGAATTGTGTACAAGTTTGGTCCTAATGCCTATGATATTGAACTTCCTCAAGGCTTGGCTATATCCCCAATCTTCAATGTTTTAGATTTGTTTCCCTACAAAGGTGATAATGTTGCAGTTCTAGATGCAGGTTTGATAGCAGAAGGGGATGAAAAATGGATTAAGGATCTACCACCTAGCCAACCATTGAAGTTGAAGAGCATATTGGACACCAAGATGATCAAGCAGTCTAGGAAGAAGACCTACAAGGAGTAGCTTGTCAAATAGAGTGGCCTACCTATTGAAGATGCCACTTGGATGAGTGAAGAAGACATTTTGAAGCATGGTACCACTGTTTCTACTCTACTTCCTCAAGGGACTTGAGTCCTTTTCCACCCCTAGGAGTATGGTGCAGGAGCACCAAGAGATTCAAGAGGATTCATATTATGTTTTGTGTTGTTTCATGTTGTCTAATGTTGTCTCATGATGTAATAAGCTCCATTGGACCATTTCATTTTCATTTCATGTTGATTTCATGGCCTTGATGCCAATGGTTGTGAGCCTACTTGTGGCAGTCATAGGTGGAATCCATTGTTTCATAGGTGGAGTCCATTGTTCATAGGTGGAGTTTATTGATTTGTAGTCATTCATGGCACATGGAGAAGGTTTGAACACCTTAAGAAGAGATAATGCACTTGTAGACAAAATCCATATGTAAACAAAATGTAATTAGTTACATGTAGTGACAAAACAGGGGCAGTTTGGCCTCCCACCGATCCAAAACTACCCCCAAAATGATCAACAAGGTCAAATGTAGGCTTCTAAAGGCCATGATCCTAGTGATTATAGTGAAAATGAAGTTTGGAGGAAGAAAAAATAAGAAGAATCTCAGTTTTCTGCCAGTTTCCTGTATAATTCAGTGTTTCTGCCGTTACTACTTTCCTGTATGGAGGTATCATAAGTTCTCATAATCATAGATGGTTAGAGGTATGTGTTAAGATTTCATTTCATCTATTTTGAGCCTTTAAAACATTTTTGCAACATAGTTCTGTTCATTTTTCTGTATAGTGGTTGTTAAACCCTATTCTAGGGTTTTGTCATAAAACAATGCATTCTTGAACCATTCCACTAGTTTGATCCCTTCTGAATTAGTGGAATAGATTTTATTCTATTTGTTTTTGCATGTTATGAAAGATGTTTGGGCAGGGAACTGAGTATGAAGGAGTTTATTTAAAGAAACCTAACAAACCCATGTGTTAGGTGTACTCTAAAGGGAACAACATAGCATAGATCTTGCATAGTCGACTGTGAAACCCTAAAACCCATGAAATATGTAATTTTATCATGTATGTGAGATTTCTAGATGGTTCAAGAAGTTTTGTGACTTCATTAAATTGTAGTTGCTTTGTTAATTAGGGCTAATTGGGGCTCTTTCAATTAGGCATGTTGTTAAGAAAGTGTCACTTGTTCCAAAACTACCCATACTAAACTTTTGATATGTCATCAAGGTCCCAAAAGGTTGTCTGAAACCATTCCTATCTACCCATGAAGATGTCTAGACTGGAAATTATCCTCTGTCAGGTCTAAAAATAGGGCTACAAGGAATTTTCCTAGATTGTGAGGGAAGTGGCTTGTATGCAGGCATGAGACCCTATTGGATGGTTGGGATAGGTTTTACTAAGTGTCAAAAGGCTCTCCATATGTCTATCTCCAAGGGAATGAGTGCTTGATGTCATATCTCATATGAACCATAAGTATAGGCCTATCAAACTCCTTGAAAATTGCATTGTCTTCCCTTGTCCTCTACATCACATACCCAATGTATACTTGACTCCCAAAGTTTTCACTAGGTCAAGACAAACTAGCTACATAGGCCTCTAACTAAGTTGATCAAACATCATGCACATGTACCCATAAATGACAACATGTATATTCCCATAAGATGAATCCATTTGATAACTTACACAATGGCAAGATGCAAGCATATGTGATCACGATTCCAAAAGATTTAAATTATTTTACATCACTTTAGATTTATTCCTAGTTCTTACATTGAATCATGAGCATCATGTGAACTATACTAAACCTACTCCTACTTTTACAACTAGGAGGATTCAAGGGTTTGATTAAACAGGAGTGATTAATCCATCCACAAATTAGACTAGTCCCTACTCCTATGGGAAAAGGGTCATGAATAGCAAGGAGGAAAGAGATACACATTAGCCATTAATAGAATCATGAATTTTATTCACACACAAATCCAAAATTTATGAATCATACAAAAGACATAATTAGTAATCCTGAGCATAATGAAAACAATCCAAATGCAACAAATGGAGACCAATACAATACTTTTATATTAGTTTAGAATGTTGTTACACATTAATCTTACTTTGTTACTACATACCAGCATGTGTGGTACAAGAAAATACATAAATGCTTTCATATATTCCCTTGAATCATCACAATCTGCAATGGAGACATACTTTTTCATGAAGATATTTATTGAAGAACTTTTCTACGAGCTATTAGGCGTATTCCTTTGTTTACAAACTTGACTGGCATGGTTTGATGCCCTAAATCCTCCTAAGGCATTTTCCAGGTCCAAGATGGCTCAAAGACCAACCCCTAAAAACATCTCTAAATCATGTATATATAGCATTCTATTTACTTCTGCATCTTGACAGGAAAAATCTACCCTACCAACCACCATTATTCCATGCAATCAATCCCACCTACCTCGCCACCAACCTATACATCATCTTCAATTTTATATTCATGGTGGCCTAAGAGTAGGTGGGCATTTTAAAATACAATTCCCATTTGAAAAGTGTACAAAGATTTTACAACACTTTAAAATACATTAAAATATTACATTTATCACATGCTTTATTTTCTTCTTTGAATTTTTCTTTTCGACACATTAGGCATGTCATGAATTTGGAACCATCCTCCCCTTTCCTCACTATCCTTTTTTGGTACTTTGTCCTTCCTTGTCAGTGGAATTTGCAAACTTCCACCTCCACTGAAAAGTTTTATCATTTCCTCTTCATGCCTTTCTTCCTTTGTTGGTGATTTTGTCTATTGACAAATGTCACCCAGTGTGAACTGTCCACTTCATCTTTGTTTCTTCTTTCTTTGCCTCTTTTTCTTCCCTTAAAAAAAATTATTGCTTGTCGACAAGTTTGGCCATTGGCCAACCTTTCAGTTTGTAAACCACCCACTTTACCAATAAAAACCCACTTCACCCTTCCCTTTATCAGCCAATCGAAAAAATGACAAATTGAGGAACCATAGTCAGTGAGTTTGGTAGTTCACAAACTGGTCAAACCACTGACAGAGACCTTTCAAATCATAAAGGAAAGAAAATTGGCATATTAGCAGGTTCACAAACTTTCAACCTACTGACAAGGAAACACTTAGGCATGTTAAGGATTTTTCAAAGGTGAACACTTAGAAACACTTAGACAAATTTTGTAAATTAACCCACACTAAAACAATCTCTGATTGGATATCATCATATGGACACAAAGGGGCACACACAAGGACTCTAATAGATTTCAACACAAATTTACAAGATTGGGGACAAGAAAAAAGGGGTACCAACAACTCTGAGATGAGGTAAGATTGCACATATTCAAAGGCTAGATTCTATCGGAAGCTCGCATCTTGAAGGAGGTCCATGGTATTGGGGATGAAGATTGAAACTACCTTAAAGTGGTAGAGGATTCGAGGGGACTCCATTATAAACTTATTACTAAAATCTTCTTTGATGATAACCTCCACAACATCATAGTCAAAGAAAAACACTAGGGCAAGTTTTGTAAACTCATATCTCCCCATCTTTGAGACTTCCCATTTCTAATGTTGAAGTTGTAATGTTTGTTCTTTTGACTATCTCTCATTTTAACAAAGGTGGCAAGATAAAAATGAATGAACAATTAGATAAGGAGGGTAGGCTTTATTAATTGAGACACACATGTGAATCATGTATGGATGATATTGTGTGAGCCACTAGGGAGTACTTTGGCTAAAAGGTTCGTTCACATATGCCCACATATGATCTCCCATATGTTGTGAGGTGGTACATTATAATTATTGTTGTTGCACATCATATAGGAGATATATTGAGGTGAGTTATAATAATACAATTCATATCCTTATCCCTAGAATAAAATCTACATACTAACAAGAAACGTGGTAGAATAAAATCTGCTTGATCTTAGTGTACTTAGAGGTTTTTGATATTTTATTGGTCATCCTTCATGACCTTTAGAAGATTTTCTTATATGGGCATTACATGTGATAATTCTTTTTCCTTTTCTGATTGCTTGATTGCCTAATTTTCTAGGTCTTCTACCTTGTTTCCTTCTCTATAACAATGTGCTATTTTGAAGTGGTCAAACTAAAGGAGCAAGGTCAGAGTTTCGTATAGGATGTTTTAGAGGATCCAATTTGAAATTATTCTTTTTTTAGTGTGTTGATTACTATCTATGAATCATACCCTTCTATTTGTATTCTTTTGAAATTATTTATTTTTACTAGATGTAGACCTAGTAGGAGATCTTGAGCTTTCACCTCATTATTGGATCCAGCAAGAGTTTCACCAAGGTAGCCATCTATAGTTTGCCTTTGCTATCTATAATAACACAACTTATGTCTAAGATTCCTGGGTTCCCCTTTGAGGCTCTATCAAAGTTTAATTTGACCAAGGAGCCTAAGGGAGGGATCCACTCTATCCTTGTTCTATCAATATTTTCACTTTCTTTGTTCCTAGATCCTATTGGGGAAGGTGGTAATATTTTTCTCTAGTGTTTTAGAATGAAAGCATCCTATCTTGTAAAATCATTTCTTGAGGAGATATTTTTTAACAAATGTGATGTGATATTTTATGAAATGGATTGCTCTAGATTTTTTAGTACCTCTTCTAGGCCTAAACATTTTTCCTAAATATTCTATTGTTTCATTCTAACCATATATTGGACATATTAGTAAGGAGGGGGAGATTTTCCATATACAAGCATAGGTTGAGTCTATGAAGATATTTGGTTGGCTTTGGAAGAGTTGTAATAGGGAACTTGGAAGATGGCCTTCCCATTTTAGGTTTTTGCAAAGCCACTTCCAACAAGCATTGGTGAAAGTGGAATTTACAAGAAAATGGTTAGTATCTTCAATTTATGATTGACATAGGACACATTTGAAGGAAGGGAATGTTTATTTTTTCTAGAACTTTTTTCTTGTTTAAATTTTATCATTTAGAGATAACCAAGCAAAAGCACCTACTTTTGGTAGACAATCTTCATTCCAATAGAGATTTGAAGGCCACTTTATATTGGTCTTTGTATGAGTGAGCACTTGGTAACCCTATTTTACTGTATATTTGCCTTTTTTTGATAGCATCCAAGATAATTTTTGAGGCTGATGTTAAAAGTAAATTTTTCTTTTGTTTCTTGACAAGAAAGTTATTTGAGACTGTGGTATTTAGTAGTCTTGGACATTTTCCCATCTTTCTTTTGAAGGAAGAAATATGTGTCATTGATATCATGATGGTCTTTGAATTTATTACCCCAATTTAGTTTTAGGGCATTTTTAGCTTCTTCAAGTTTTGGCATTTTATCTAATGATGGAAAGCCATTCCATGAGTCTTCTTAGAATAGATTAGTCTGACCATTGAGAGATGGGGAGTTGTGACATCTCTGCATTTTGTGATGAAATTTGATGTGTTTGATCTGAAGGGGGTGTTTTCTATAGTGAAGATACTTTAGGGGTCATAAGAGTATAGGAAATTTTCTTGCATTATTTTGCACCATTTGGACTCTAGTTTGGCATACATGTTCCAAGCAAGTTTTTCACCTAGAGCTAGATTTTTGGCTTCAAGGTTGTGGATTCCAGCACCCCATTTGGCTTTTGGACTATAGATCTTATCCTAAGAGATTAATTCTATCCTTTTCTTCTTCTTAGCCTTAGCTTTCAATAGAAAATTATGATTTTTTTCGAGATCTATTGTAATTTATTTGGGGACTTGCAAAACTAACTTCATGTAGATTAGAACTATAAAGAGAATGACTCCTATTATTGTGATTCTCCCTACCATGGTTAGCCATCTACCTTTCTAAGATGATACTTTTTTGAGTGATATCTTTTTTTAAAATTCTTTCTTTGAATGGCCTTGAAAGAGAAAAATTCCCAAATATTGATAGCCCAAAGATTTTTCAATTTGAACCCCAACAAAGTTGCAATCCTTCTTTCAATTTTTAGTGAAGAGTTATGAAATAAGCTTTTTAATTTGGAAGGGTTGACCTTTTCACTTGAGGCTACACAATAGTGAGAAATAACCTTCCCAATTGTTTTGGCTTCAAGTATAGAAGCTTGGCCAAAGAAGAGTGTGTCATTTGCAAACAAGGCATGTGTGATGGTGTTGGGGAGTCTCGAAACGGATATACCTCTCCATGTTTGATTTCTATTCTCAATTGTGATTGCTATACTTAGTTCTTCTACCATAATGATGAAGAGGAAAGGGGAGATTGGGTGTCCCTACTTGGGCCCTTGAGTGGATTGAAAAAAAGTTAGAGGGACATCCATTAATTAGATTGGAAAATATAACCCTAGATATGCATGATAGTATCCATTTACACCAATGTGATGAGAAACCAAAATTTTTAATACTTGAAGTATAAAACATCAATTTATTTTGTCATAGGCCTTCACCATATCTAACTTGATCAGCATTGTAGTGATCTTTTTTGATTGAATATTGTGTAAAATTTCATGTACAACAAGTGCCCCCTCAAATGTTTCTCTTCCTATAACGAATCCTCCATCAAGTCTTCTGATATGATTTTCAAGATGGTTGTTTCTATTCACATAGTCATTTCCTTTGAAAATATCTTATAGATAGTATTGCACAAGGAGATGGGCTTGAAATCTAAAAAGGTGGAGGGATTTGTGGTTTTGGGGATGAAAGATAGAAAGGACATTCATTTCTTTTAGTATGTTCATGTACTTTCTTGCTTCTTCCACTATGAGCCATATATCTCTTCCAATAAAGTCCCATCATTTTGGGAAAAACGTGTAGTAAAGCCATCTTGACCTGGTGCCTTGTCATTTGGTAGGGAAAATACCACATTCTTGATTTCATCCATTGTGAAAGGGGATAGAATCTTATTATTATGTTCTTTAGTGACAAGTGGGGATGTTATCTAGGAGATAGGTGGGGGTGTTCTTTCTGTCTTATGGTTTAGAGAGCAAATTTTGAAAAAAAGAAATGGCCTTTGATTGAATTCCCTTTGGGTCATGGATTTGTTGGCCTTGAAGGGATTTAATTGAGGTGATTGTGTTCACCTATCTTCTCATTTTTGTAGCTGCATGATTTTTTTGTGTTTCTATTTCCATCCCTTAGCCATATTTCATAGGATTTATACCTCTAATATGTTTCTTCCCTTTGGAGGATTTCTTGCAATTCTTATTTTGTCTTTTTTTTCTATTTCAAAGCTAGCTTTGTTCATCCCATTTTGGGTTATGAATTCATTTAGTTGAGTAATCTACTCTTATATCCTTATCTTTATTGCAAATATTTTTTTGAAATGGGATTTGTTCCATTTTTTAATCTCTGCTTTCATGAATTTTAGTCTTTTACAAATCTGATACACTCTAGAGCCATGCATGAAAGGTGCACTTTCCCACCAATGGCACTATTATTACTTCTATGTTGATGTGAATTAAAGATGTACTATTATATCATGATTGTGAACTCCATGAATATAACATAATAGCATCTAGAATCATTTAACACCTAAATCTATCATCATAAACATTCAGTAAAGGACTAGGTTACATTATTCTAGATCAAGCTTGCACTTGTTGGAACATGGAATTCTTAGACTACAAAACTACTAAAATTCACCCACTAGCTAACTCCTTTAGGTGGCTTCTTGATTAAGTAACCTCTATTATAGTGCAAGAATTTGAAGATCATCATTCTCAAGTCAAGAGGTCTTGTCACTTCCTACTATGCAAAGTCTCTAATGATACTTGTGTAATATTTACATTAATCTTATTTTTCATCTATTTAGCACCATAGTGAAAAAGGATTTTTCTTGAAGAGCAAACCAAATCTCAAACCTACTTCCGACTTGGTCACCCTCATTATGAGGTACTTATTTCATGGGCTTGTTATTGAGGTGCATGACATTTGAGGAACTCATGACTACTCTACCAAGTGGAATTTTGGGATTTACAATTCTTACACTTTTGCATCAACAACTTAACCAACACAAGACTAAGACTTATTGGCTACAATTAACACACACATTCATGTACATAGTCACATTCACAAACACATACATTGAGTGATCTACATATATTTGACCCACATTAGGCCCACATGTATTATAGGCTAGACGTAGACAACACTTATCTTTGACTACATTGTTGACTTCTTAGACCATCTTCCACAATATCAAACTACATGATAAGCTTGTCCCTAGTTCTTAGTCAACACATACTCTACACTTCTCTCCATCACTCAGTCCACACATGCTTTGAGCTTATCCCCATTTCCCAACTACCACATTCTTTGAACTTGTCTCCATCACCCAATCAATAGATTCTCTAAGCTTGTCCCCATAACCCAATTGCAACATTCTCTAAGTGTGTTCCCATCACCTAGTTGCCACATCTCTAAGTTTATCCCAATTTACTAGTTACCATATTATATGAGCTTGTTTTGATTTCCTAGTTACCATATTCTTGGAGATTTTCCTCATCGCCTTTTTACATCATTCTTTGATCTTTCCCTCATCACCTTGTTACCATATTCTCTAAGTTTTTCCCTATCACTTGATTGCTCAACAATTCATACACATATCCGTTGAGTCCTAAGAGGTTCCAAAGATGTTAACTCATTTATATACATGTATTTACATGTACCAAGAGACATACAAGAACTAGACTCATATAGGACTCACATAGTACATACTCACATGTACACACACTAAATCATAATCATGGAATTTTATTACTATTAAGCCATACACGTGCATATATTTTATCAAAGCTTCTTTAACTCCCCTTTTCTCATCGTTTATTTCTTCTACTTCATAGCTTATGTGCTTTTACAATTAGTTTCAAAAACCTTTGATTACTAGTTTCTCTTGATACTTATTAAATGTTTGAGTCTTCCTCTCCTTAAATTTTATTGGTCAATTTGGAATTTCATTAATTCCTCTTAGAATCACCTAAGATCTACTCTTGGTTCTAAAATAATTTTTTCCTTGGATTGTTCAAGCCATACAGTTTTTGTTTGCATCTAATTTGTGAGGCTGATTATTTTACCTTCCTTATTTTGATCATTATGCATTTTAGTTGATGACATTATTAGACTTTTAGTGACTATGGTTTCATTATGCAGACTTGATTTTATCTCCTAATTTTGATAGGACATTGATTGAACACGTGATTCAATTTGATCATATTGATGTTATTTTGTGATTCGATTTACGAGATACATATTTGATGATGCTTGCGATGAGATTCTAGTTATTTATGTGATGTGGACTATTTTACAATTGATTAAAAAAATGCAGTTTAATCTGGTATTGTGTATTGATGATTATTGTTGTATTCGATTCGTGAATTTAATTCCAGTTGCTTCGGCTATGATTTTTCATGACATGATTGACACTTGATCAAGATGTGCAGGTTTTACATTCCCTAGCCACGAGAAAATTGGAGGTAGAATTCACACTATGTTATCCCCTATAAAACTGATCCATTCCCAAGAGGGATAAGGATCACGTTGGAATTTGAATGTTGATTTGAGTACTTGATTTAATTTTATTATTTTGGCCTTAGTACCCCTTGTCTATTTAATTAATAATAAGTGTTGTATAATTTTACTTGATTTACACCACTTGGTATTTATTTTAATTTTGAGGCCATTTAAAAGTAGATTTTTAACCCCCCTTGTGAACCCTAGTGTCCCAAAAGTTACCGTAGGTGGTTACCCATGAGTCTAGGGTCGACTTGGACTATCTAACCCTATATTTGACTCACTTTTGGTCACTCTAAACTATGGTTTAGTAAAACTGACGAAAATTTGAAATAAGGGACAGTGGGAGATGAGTCATGCCTTGGGAAATACTCATCTCCCTTCCCAAAGTTTGGGAACCCTTTCCCAAGGAAGACTTGGGAGGTCTCCAAGACTCCCAAGTGTGTGGGAGCTTCCTCCAAGACTCTCCCACACGTGTGAGAGCATCTTGGAGGAAGATGGCTCCTTGAGAGAATAAGAGGATGCCATATGGCATCCCTTATCCTCTTAAGGGTGTGGGTGGAAATGCCACCTCATCACTTGTCCTCTCACACATGTGTGAGAGCACAAGTGGATAAGGTGAGCATTGAGAGGGAATGGGAGGATGACACTTGTCATCCTCACACTTCCTCTCCCTTGCAAGTGGCATGGGAGGAGGAAGGAGAAGGTGACAAATGTCACCTTCTCATTCCTCAAGGCCAAATTGATGGCCTATATTATATCCTCTTGTTGAGGAGTGTGTGGTTCTTGCAATTTTAATTTTTCTTGCTATTTTGGAGGAGTTTGGGAGAGTTAGAGGATTTTCTTGAAGGATTGGAAGGCTTCGGAAGGCTTGGAGCTCTTCACCAAACGTGCTTCCATTATAGGGCTTTGAAAGTAAGCCCCTTGAACTTGTTTTCTCACCCTTTCTTATTTAAATGTATTGTGTTATAGTTCTTGGTTGTTTTGTTGTTGTGTTGTTTTTGTGGGGATGGGAGTATGGTGAGAGCACCTCCAATGGAGGTAATGCTCAACTTGTTTGGGTAGGGGAAAGGAACCTCCTTGAGGTCACTCCCACAGTTTGTATCTATGCCTTGAGGGCTTTTATTTGTGGAGAAGTTTATTGGAAGGCAAGAGTGCCATGGAGATTATTGTGATTTTTGTGGAGAGTGGTGTTTTGGAGATTTTGGTTTGAGGCCATGAGCTTGACATTTTATCATTTGGGAGCTCTTTGAAGTTGAGGGGTCCATTCCCTACTCTCAACAACTCATTTTATGAGTTGAGTTTTGTGTTAAACCTAGGGGCTGATTTTTGTGTTGTTGTGATTGTTTTGTTGTGGAAAGATGCACCCATGTGAATCCCTACCTCCCTAACTCGGGGGTGACCCACTTGCGGGTCTACGGTAGGGAGGAGAGCTTTTCGAAGTGACTGGTTTTGTTGTCCTTGTTGCTGTGTTTATTTGCAGGTTTTGAGTGGAGAAATGAAGTGGATGAAAGCCCTCCTTGTGTGGTTTTAGTGGTAGCTTTATTGGTTGTTTTGAGCCATGGCCATTATGGCCTCATTGTATGTTATTTTGATAAGTTGTAAGCCATTGGGGTTGGCTGTGAAAAATAATGAAATATAAATATTCTATCATTTTATTTAATGTTGTTTACTTCCTATTTTTTTTTGGTGAGCTAAGATTTGTGAAATGCATGTGAAAACATAAATGTATTTCTATCATTAATCTTTTAAGAAAATATGTATGAGTTGTATTGTTGCTGTTATAGGATAGAAAGAAATGCATTCTCCACCTTATTTGAATTTTCCCTTCAAATATGTGTGTGTGTGTGTGTGTGTGTGTGTGTGTGTGTGTGTGTGTGTGTGTGTGTGTGTGTGTGTGTGTGTGTGTGTGTGTGTGTGTGATGTTAAATGGTTTGCAATGTAAACAAGAAAGAGAAGATTTAATTAGTTCTGTAATTGCATTGAAAGTTATAGTATTAGCTGCCAAAATAGAAAAGAAAGGAATTGTAATGAATTTATAGGGAAATGGTTCTTTTCTATTTTATTTGGCATCTAAGGAATGTAGTACACTCTGTTTATAGACTTATGCTTACAAAAAAAAATAGAGAGAGTTAAACCTGAATGTTTATTTTCTGTTTTTAAACCATTTGTTTGTGTAGATAAATGCAAAATGTATATTCATGAGATTAATTGTTAGTTTATTATTTGTAAGTCTAGCTAGATGTCAGTTCTATGTACTATTTTTTAGAAAAGAAGAGCATGTATTTAAGTCTGTATTTACACTGTGTATACATATACATATGCTTATATATGCATACTCTTGTATATATATATATATTTACCTATATATATATATATATCAAACTGAGTATGAATAGAAAGAAAAGACTGGTACATGATGATTTTTGACCAGTGTATATATATATGCATATATATATATAGTAAACCTTAAAATTTCCAATAGAAAAGACTGTGAGAACCCACAGTGGGCGGACTATTGTTGTAGCACAGTTTAGAGTTGCTTTTATTATAAAAAAAAGGGATGGACTGTGGGCAGCGCCCACAGTCCCATGTTAGCAGAAACAGAAAAGGGGTGTGGGTGGAGGCACCACCTCCCCCACACCCCCCTTAACCTCCCACAGCGGCTCCTCCGCAGACCCCGTTGGCCGCCATACCTCCACTCCACGGACCTCGGTAGCACCACCAGTCCGCTCACCGCCCACCACCACTCCCCATGCGGTCTCCCCTCAATGCAGACTGCAGATCCATCCCCCCTCTGGCATTTTTGCCTTCACCACCAGCGACCCTCTCTCCAACCCTATACCATTTCTCCACCGCCACCATCGGACTTCTTGCCATTAAACCCTATTATTTGGTTGATACACACAGTTAGTATCCTTATATATAATACACTTCGAATATCACAACTCTAGTTAATGGAGCAACAAGCTCGTTTCCCTTGCTCTCCTTGCCACAAAACCCTAAACCTACACATAAGAGAAAACAAAACCAAGACTTGAGAGAAAGGAAACAAGAAATTAGGCATAGAGGAGAATAATAATAAAAAAAGGTTCTAGGGCAACCTGTGCATAGAAAACAATTTTAAATTGTATTAGGGCTTTTTTTTTTAGAGAGGATATTTTTTTGAGAGGATTTTAAATGGTGAGGTTTTATTTTACTCTTTATTTAAAAACCTCATTTTCTTTTTTTTGTGTAATTTGACTCTTGGGAATATTTTATTTTATTGATTTCTAATTTTTGAATGGATCAACCTTGTATGTTAATTGTTGACTTGTGAATTGAATTTTATTTGGGAGGAGATTATTTTATTCATTTTGGGAAGAATTTCTTCTCCTTGTTGTTAAATTCACTTTAATGGGGCTATTGATTCATTTTTTCTTGGCGGGGATTTTTATCATTTTAAATTATTGAGTTATTCTATGATTATTTTTACGAGGGGAGTTATTTAAACTCTCCTCACTCATCTATTAAATTTTCAAGTAAGTTATTAAATATAATGCCAAAATTATATTTAATAATGGACTCAGTTTTTCCTTTGGATTTATTTGATGCCTTGTCATCTAATTTAATTTTATTATCGTATGTTAAATCATTTGGATTTGTTCTTAAAGTTTTAATTTACTTTTTATTCTTAAATTTTATTAAATCCCTTCTTGATGTTTTAATTTTAAATTTATTTTGTGTTTATCGAAGACGTGTTATGCTGCCAGAATTTTGCTAGATTTTTAGGGATTATTTTATGCGTTGTTTTAATTATTTTAAATCCATCATTCCACTTTAATCATGCGCCATCTTCCCATTGTGTTACTTAAACCACTTTTTGATTTAAGTAAGTTAGGATTCGTTGTTGGCGAAATCATCTTCACCTAGGAAACTTAGGGTTCAGATTAAATCAGTCTAACCCTAGAAGTGACACCCTACGTGTCGCATACCCCCTAGATGGCCTTCACCATAGCGGTTATGTCGTCATGTTTACACCTTAGGCGTAATGTCACCGAGCACGTGGACGCATGTGAGGGGGTTCCTAGGGATAGGTAGAAAAGTTTTTCATAGTTCGTGTCATGACCACATGGCAAATGTGGACATGACACGTGTGTTGTGTGTCTTGACTGCATGGGGAATGTGGGCATGACATTTAGTATCAGAGCTAGGTTTAAACACTGGACTTGTTTTGGGCACATTACTATTTCCACAACTTTGACTGATTTGTGATTACCTCATTTTGTAGGATGCCTCCCCGACAAGTTCAGTGAGCACAGTCCCACCACACTCCATCCCCCGAGGTTCACACTGACTCTTCAGCTGAGGTACAGGCACAACCAGTTCCACAGGTACTGCAAGCACCACCGGCCATACCAGATATTGGGCCATAGATTTTGTAGGCTTTATAGGCAATTTTAGATAGGCTTCCACTGGCTGTAGTTGAGCCACGCATAGAGCCATGTGCTGAGCCCCGCGAGGATCTATGAGAGGAGCCACGCGTGGAGCCACGAGCTGAGTCCCGTGTTGAACCACATGCGGAGCCCCGCGTAGAGCCGTGAGGGGCACCACATGTGGAGCCTTATGTTGAGTTGCCAGAGACAGAGGAGGTTGGTTTGACTGACAGGGCCCGTAGCAGGAGCCCTTGACATCATGCTAGGCATGACGAGGTAGTACGAGTAGAGCACTTTGGTCACAGGCCTTATGACTATTATACAGATGAGCCTATCAGGAGGCCTAGAGACAGAGGAGACCCCATTAGGGATATATTGAGGTTGAACCCTCCTACATTTGTTGGGACCATAGAGGGAGCCGAGGCAAAGGCCTGGCTTATCAGTTTAGACAGATGCTTCACATTGCATCCTTATGAGGCCAACACTAACGCCTGTGTGGCAGTACACTTGTTGCGAGATGCAGCAGCTACCTGGTGGCGCACTGAGGAGTGCAAGCATCACCTTTCTTTAGACACCCTCACATGGGAGATCTTCATTGAGCACTTCAATGCGTGATACTTATCAGACCATTACAGGCAGTGTCGTATAGATGAGTTCCATGACCTCTAGTAGAGAGGACTTACAGTGGCTCAATATGAGGGTAGGTTTACAAAGTTATCCAGATATGTGGAGTATCTCCATGATGAGAAACTCCTGTACATAAGTTTATCAGAGGACTAAACCACAGTATAGTAGGGCCTGTTCATATGGCAGACCCCCAGACTTTGAGTGATACTACTGAGAAGGCATACATCATTGAGGAGATTCAGGGATGAGGGCAAGGTTCACGCCCTTAGTTTCAGGATCATGGATAGTAGCAGCATCAACAGAGTTTCTGTAGACCATCACAACCACCTCATAGAGGAGGATTCAGTTCCACACCCTTACCTCCTAGGCCTCCACAATAGCAGCAGCCATAGCAACAACAAAGAGCTAGGACATAGCAGAGGTCACATGGGGACATAATAGAGGTTGGCAGTAGTAGGGACCACCTGCAGGACTCGTGAGGTCACAGCAGTCTTATAGGGGCTCGTAGGGGTCTACTAGTAGATCAGGGTAGCAGCAGTCGAGTAGGACTCAGGCTGGACAAGTATAGGCTAGGGGCCTTTGTTATGTTTGTAGTGGAGCAGGACAAATAGCTAGAGAGTGTCCATAGGGTTTTATAGCAGGGGGACAGCCTCATGCAGGAGGATCTGAGTAGACTATTGGTGATGTGGGTAAATCCCACCGTATGTTCACAGCAGTTGATAACTGCCAGACTGGTTTTCAGGTGTCAGTGATTGAGACGTCAGGTATGATTGGGGGTAACCCCATTTCTATTCTCTTTGATTCTGGTGCTACTGATTCATTCATATCTCCATCGTTAGTGGAGCATTGCAGGCTAGTGGCCTCTAGGTAGGGTGATAGGTGGGTGGTTGAGTTGGCCTTAGGGGCCAAACTGACAGTAGATGCCTTAGTCCATGACTGTGAGATTGCTTTGGGACCCTTTACCACAGTATGTGACCTTAGATTCATGACATTAGGATCCTATGATGTGGTGTTGGACATGGATTGGCTTGTAGCTCATCGAGCCAAGCTAGATTGTCACCGAAAGGCGATCAGCTATTTAGATGATCACGACACATTAGTTGAGATTGTGGGCATGCAGAAGCCCACAACAGTGCGTATGATATCTTCTCAGCAGCTTAAGTGCTGCATGCGAAAGGGATGTCAGATGTTCACCATCACAGTGAGCGACAGATCAGATGACGAGCCTGAGGCATCTTTGGATGATCATCCCATCCTTAGAGAGTTTGTTCATGAATTTCTAGCAGAGCTACTGGGGATGCCACCCTGACGTGAGGTAGACTTTCACATAGACTTAGTGCTAAGTGCTGAGCTAGTGTCTAGTGCACCCTACAGGATGACCACACACGAGCTCACAGAGCTCAAGTTATAGTTGGAGGACTTGCTCGAGAAGGGGCACATCTGACCGAGCGTTTCACCTTAGGGCGCTCTTGTCATCTTCGTGAAGAAGAAGGATGGGTCTCTTCATTTGTACATGGACTACAAGCAGTTGAATAAGGTGACAGTGAAGAACCATTATCCTCTGCCCAGGATTGACGATCTTTTTGATCAGATGTAGGGAGCTAGGGTGTTCTCTAAGATAGACCTAAAGTCTGGGTATCATCAGCTATGTATCACAGAGGTAGATATCCATAAGACCACCTTCTGAACTCGTTATGGCTACTATGAGTTCACTGTAGTTCCCTTCGGCTTGACGAACGCCCCTATAGTGTTCACGAGTCTCATGAACGGGGTGTTCAGTTCCTATTTAGATCAGTTTGTGATCATCTTCCTTAATGACATTCTGATATATTCACAAACCAAGGAGGAGCATGAGGAGCACCTTCATTAGGTTCTACAGTGTTTGAGAGAGCAGAATCTTTATGGGAACTTGGTGAAGTGTGCATTTTTAAGGACAGAGGTTCAGTATCTGGGGAATATCCTGTCTGGCGATGGAATCTCAGTAGATCCATCAAAGATTAGGGCTATCAGGGATTGGCCAGCACCCACTAGTGTGATAGAGGTCAAGAGTTTTATGGGGTTAGCTGGCTATTACCGTTGCTTTGTTGAGGGTTTTTCTTGAATTGCGCACCCCATCACCTCCCTTCAGTGGAAAGGGAAGAGCTTTCTTTGGACTGAGCAGTGTGAGAGGGCCTTCGGGGTCCTCAAGGAGTGTCTTACCAACGCTCCCATTCTAGCAGTTCCTGATCCTGCAGCAGATTTTATGGTTTGCACTGATGCATCACTTGAGGGATTAGGAGCTATAATTTTGCAGGGTGGTAGAGCGATCGCGTATGAGTCGCAAAAGCTCAAGACCCATGAGTTGAACTACCCCACACATGACTTGGAGTTAGTGGTAGTGGTTCATGCTCTAGTTCGTTGGAGACATTTCTTGTTGGGTCGTTGCTTTGAGCTCCATTCAGATCATCACAGCCTTCAGTATATCTTTACACAGCTGAATCTGAATGCCCGTCAGCGGCATTGGATGGAGTTCCTCTGTGAGTATGACTTTGATGTCCACTACATCAAAGGGAAGGAGAATGTGGTTGCTGACGCATTGAGTCGGAGGTGCCATGAGCTCTTAACTGTGACTGTGAGTGTGGACTTGAGAGGACACATTATTCAGCATCTGCTAGAGGATGAGTGGTTTCTTGAGGTGCACCAAGAGATCAGTTCATAGAGGGCCCTTGTGGACAAGTATACAGGGTATTCACTGGAGGCAGATGGGTTACTTCGTCATCGACAACACATCTATGTACCCTGCATAGGTGACCTACGTACTGTAGTGTTATCAGAGGCTCAATGATCACCATATGCGGCACATCTGGGGGTGAAGAAGATGCATGCTGATCTATGACAGTTGTACCATTGGGTGGGTATGAGATGAGATATAGCAAAGTTTGTTTCTTGATGCCTTGAGTGCCAGAGGGTCAAGGCCGAGCATCAGTATCCAGCAGGTCTTCTTTACCCACATGATATACCTGAGTGGAAATGGGACACCATTTCCATGGATGTTATTGTTGGTCTTCCTATGTCTTCGTCTCGCCATGATGCCATCATGGTGATAGTTGACAAGTTGACCAAGGTGGCTCATTTCTCACCTATACGCATGACGTACAATGTGCCAGTAGTGGCGAGAGTATTCTTAGATGACATTGTGAGATTACATGGAGTACCTTGTCACATCATTTCAGATAGAGATCCAGTGTTCACTTCAGCATTCTAGAGAACCTTACAGTAGGCGTTGGGCACACGGCTCAACTTTAGCTCCGCTTATCATCCCGAGATAGATGGACAGACTGAGCAGGTGAATCAGGTGTTGGAGGACATGCTTTAGATGTATGTTATGGACCATCAATCTAGATGGGAGGAGTATCTGTATCTAGTTGAGTTTACCTACAATAATGGGCATCACAGCTCATTGGGTATGCCTCCCTTTTAGGCTTTATACAGTAGACCATGCAGGACACCATTGAGTTGGGATCGAATAGAGGACAGAGTTGCCATTGGTCTGGAGCTAGTTTAGGATATGGAGCAACAGGTCACACTAATTAGACAGAGGTTACAGGAGGCACAGGATAGACAGAAGAAGTATGCCGATGCTAAGAGGACTGATTGGAGCTTCTCAGTGGGTGACAAGGTATTCCTTAGAGTGCGGCCACACAAGAGTCCTATCCATTATAGAAAGGGCTCTAAGATCGCACCATGGTTTGTAGGACCCTTTGAGACTTTGGAGTAGATAGGACCAGTTGCCTATTATCTAGCATTGCCACCTAGCTTGTCACGTATCCACGATGTCTTTCATATTTCTGTTTTGAGGCGATATATATCTGATTTATCTCATGTGCTAGACTGGAGTGCTCTATAGGTAGAGGTGAACGGGTAATTGGCTTTGGAGCCAATTCGCATATTGGCTCGTCGGACGCTGGGCCTTTGAGGTCGAGCACTGGACCAGGTTAGAGTCCAATGGGATCGTTATGATGAGGTCACAACGACTTGGGAGGATGCAGCTACTTTGAGGGCACACTATCCTCACCTTTTTGACAACTTCTAGGAGGAAGTTTAGTCTTAGGGGGGAGGATGTGAGGCCGATTATTTTACCTTCCTTATTTTGATCGTTATGCATTTCAGTTGATGACATTATCAGACTTTTAGTGACTATGGTTTCATTATGTAGACTTGATTTTATCTCTTAAGTTTGATAGGACATTGATTGGACACATGTGATTTGATTTGATCATATTGATGTTATTTTGTGATTCGATTTATGAGATACATATTTGATGATGCTTGTGACGAGATTCTAGTTATTTATGTGATGTGGACTATTTTACAATTGATTAAAAAAAATACAGTTTAATCTGGTATTGTGTATTGATGATTATTGTTGTATTCGATTCGTGAATTTAATCCCAGTTGCTTCAGCTATGATTTTTCATGACATGATTGACACTTGATCAAGATGTGCAGGTTTTACATTCCCTAGCCAGGAGAAAATTAGAGGTAGAATTCACACTATGTTATCCCCTGTAAAACTGATCCATTCCCGAGAGGGATAAGAATCACATTGGAATTTGAATGTTGATTTGAGTACTTGATTTAATTTTATTATTTTGGCCTTAGTACCCCTTGTCTATTTAATTAATAATAAGTGTTGTATAATTTTACTTGATTTACACCACTTGGTATTTATTTTAATTTTGAGGCCATTTAAAAGTAGATTTTTAACCCCCTTTGTGAACCCTAGTGTCCTAAAAGTTACCCTAGGTGGTTACCCATGAGTCTAGGGTCAACTTGGACTATCTAACCCTAGATTTGACTCACTTTTGGTCACTCTAAACTATAGTTTAGTAAAAGTGACGAAAATTTGAAATAAGGGAAGGTGGGAGATGAGTCATGCCTTGGGAAAGACTCATCTCCCTTCCCAAAGTTTGGGAACCCTTTCCCAAGGAAGACTTGGGAGGTCTCCAAGACTCCCAAGTGTGTGGGAGCTTCCTCCAAGACTCTCACACACGTGTGAGAGCATCTTGGAGGAAGATGGCTCCTTGAGAGAATAAGAGGATGCCATATGGTATCCCTTATCCTCTTGAGGGTGTGGGTGGAAATGCCACCTCACCACTTGTCCTCTCACACATGTGTGAGAGCACAAGTGGATAAGGTGAGGATTGAGAGGGAATGGGAGGATGACACTTGTCATCCTCACACTTCCTCTCCCTTGCAAGTGGCATGGGAGGAGGAAGGAGAAGGTGACAAGTGTCACCTTCTCATTCCTCAAGGCTAAATTGATGGCCTATATTATCTCCTCTTGTTGAGGAGTGTGGGGTTCTTGCAATTTTAATTTTTCTTTCTATTTTGGAGGAGTTTGGGAGAGTTAGAGGATTTTCTTGAAGGATTGGAAGGCTTGGGAAGGCTTGGAGCTCTCACCAAACGTGCTTCCATTATAGGGATTTGAAGGTAATCCCCTTGAACTTGTTTTCTCACCCTTGCTTATTTAAATGTATTGTGTTATAGTTCTTGGTTGTTTTGTTGTTGTGTTGTTTTTGTGGGGATGGGAGTATCGTTAGAGCACCTCCAATGGAGGTAATGCTCAACTTGTTTGGGTAGGGGAAAGGAACCTCCTTGAGGTCACTCCCACAGTTTGTATCTATGCCTTGAGGGCTTTTATTTGTGGAAAAGTTTATTGAATGGCAAGAGTGCCATGGGGATTATTGTGATTTTTGTGGAAAGTGGTGTTTTGGAGATTTTGGCTTGAGGCCATGAGCTTGACATTTTATCATTTGGGAGCCCTTTGAAGTTGAGGGTTCCATTCCCTACTCTCAACAACTCATTTTATGAGTTGAGTTTTGTGTTAAACCTAGGGGCTGATTTTTGTGTTGTTGTGGAAAGATGCACCCATGTGAATCCCTACCTCCCTAGCTCGGGGGTGACCCACTTGCGGGTCTACGGTAGGGAGGAGAGCTTTTCGAAGTGACTGGTTTTGTTGTCCTTGTTGCTGTGTTTATTTGCAGGTTTTAAGTGGAGAAATGAAGTGGATGAAATCCCTCCTTGTGTGGTTTTAGTGGTAGCTTTATTGGCTATTTTGAGCCATTGACATTATGGCCTCATTGTATTTTATTTTGATAAGTTGTAAGCCATTGGGGTTGGCTGTGAAAAATAATGCAATGTAAATATTCTGTCATTTTATTTAATGTTGTTTACTTCCTTTTTTTTTTTGGTGAGCTAAGATTTGTGAAATGCATGTGAAAACATAAATATATTTCTATCATTAATCTTTCAAGAAAATATGTATGAGTTGTATTGTTGTTGTTATAGGATAGAAAGAAATGCATTCTCCACCCTATTTGAATTGTCCCTTCAAAATATGTGTGTGTGTGTGTGTGTGTGTGTGTGTGTGTGTGTGTGTGTGTGTGTGTGTGTGTGTGTGTGTGTGTGTGTGTGTGTGTGCTGTTAAATGGTTTGCAATGTAAACAAGAAAGAGAAGATTTAATTAGTTTTGTAATTGCATTGAAAGTTATAGTATTAGCTACCAAAATAGAAAATAATGGAATTGTAATGAATTTATAGGGAAATGGTTGTTTTCTGTTTTATTTGGCATCTAAGAAATGTAGTACACTCTGTTTATAGACTTATTCTTACAAAAAAATATATAGAGAGTTAAACTTGAATGTTTATTTTCTATTTTTAAACCATTTGTTTGTGTAGATAAATGCAAAATGTATATTCATGAGATTAATTGTTAGTTTATTATTTGTAAGTCTAGCTAGATGTCAGTTCTATGTACTATTTTTAAGAAAAGAAGAGCATGTATTTAAGTCTGTATTTACACTGTGTATACATATACATATGTTTATATATACATACTCTTGTATATATATATATATCAAACTAAGTATGAATAGAAAGAAAAGACTGGTACATGATGATTTTTGACCAATGTATATATATATATGCATATATATATAGTAAACCTTAAAATTTCCAATAGAAAAGACTATGAGAACCCACAGTGGGCAGACTATTGTTGTAGCACAGTTTAGAGTTGCTTTTATTATAAAAAATAAAAATAAAAAATAAAAAAATAAAAAAAGGGGATGGACTGTGGGCAGCGCCCACAGTCCCATGTTAGTAGAAATAGAAAAGGGGTGTGGGGGAGGTGGTGCCTCCACCCACACCACGGACGTCCACTCCACGGACCTTGGCAACGCCACCAGTCTACTCACCGTCCACCGCCACTCCCCATGCGGTCTCCCCTTAGCGCAGACTGCAGATCTGTCCCCCCTTTGGCATTTCCACCGCCGCCACCAGTGACCCTCTCTCCAACCCTCCACCATTTCTCTGCCACCACCGTTGGACTTCTTGCCATTAAACCCTGTCATTTGGTTGATACACACAGTTAGTATCCTTATATATATATATAATACACTTTGAATATCACAACTCTGGTTAATGGAGTAGCAAGCTCTTTTCCCTTGCTCTCCTTGCCACAGAACCCTAAACCTGCACATAAGAGAAAACAAAACCAAGACTTGAGAGAAAGGAAACAATAAATTAGGGCATAGAGGAGAATAATTAAAAAAAGGTTCTAGGGCAACCTGTGCATAGAAAACAATTTTAAATTGTATTAGGGCTTTCTTTTGAGAGAGGATTTTTTTTTGAGAGGATTTTAAATGGTGAGGTTTTATTTTACTCTTTATTTAAAAACCTCATTTTCTTTTTGGTGTAATTTGACTCTTGGGAATATTTTGTTTTATTGATTTCTAATTTTTGAATGGATCAACCTTGTATGTTAATTGTTGACTTGTGAATTGAATTTTATTTGGGAGGAGATTATTTTATTCATTTTGGGAAGAATTTCTTCTTCTTGTTGTTAAATTCACTTTAATGGGGCTATTGATTCATTTTTTCTTGGCGGGGATTTTTACCATTTTAAATTATTGAGCTATTCTATCATTATTTTTATGAGGGGAGTTATTTAAACTCTCCTCACTCATCTATTAAATTTTCAAGTAAGTTATTAAATATAATGCCAAAATTATATTTAATAACGAACTCGGTTTTTTCTTTGGATTTATTTGACGCCTTGTCATCTAATTTAATTTTATTATCCTATGTTAAATCATTTGGATTTTTTCTTAAAGTTTTAGTTTAATTTTTATTCTTAAATTTTATTAAATCCCTTCTTGATGTTTTAGTTTTAAATTTATTTTGCGTTTATCGAAGACGCGTTATGCTGCCAGAATTTTGCTAGATTTTTAGGGATTATTTTATGCGTTGTTTTAATTATTTTAAATCCATCATTCCACTTTAATCACATGCCATCTTCCCATTGTGTTACTTAAACCACTTTTTGATTTAAGTAAGTTAGGGTTCGTTGTTGACGAAATCATCTTCACCTAGGAAACTTAGGGTTTAGATTAAATTAGTCTAACCCTAGAAGTGACACCCTACGTGTCGCATACCCCCTAGATGGCCTTCACCATAGTGGTTATGTCGTCATGTTTACGCCTTAGGTGTAATGCCACTAAGCATGCAGATGCATGCGAGGGGGTTCCTAGGGATAGGTAGAAAAGTTTTTCACAGTTCGTGTCATGACCACATGGCAAATGTGATCATGACACACGTGTTGTGTGTCGTGACCGCATGGGGAATGTGGGCATGACATAATTAGTCTATCATCTGGTAGTACATCTAAGTAGGAAATTTATAATCACCCTATATACATAGAAATCATCTAAAATGTAGGATAATCTATTTTGTGTTCACTATCCTTGGACTCTACTTTGTTGTTTACATATTGCAATTAGATTTCACATTATGTCTTGAACACGTGACACATGGCCTATTCAATAACACTTATTTGTTATGCTTTCCTCTATGGGGTCACTTATGCACCTTCCCTAGTCACCAATTAAATCTCATGAAACAAGTAACCCACTTTGACTTGGTTTGGACCATCCATATCAACAACACCTTTATAGTCAAACAATTCTATTAGACTATTGGGCTTCTTACTATAATCCATAAGCACATCTAGAATAATTGAGAAATCATGATTAGGCATTAGTCTAGAATCATTTATCAAGTTATTATATTTATTTATAATTGATCTAATCATGGGTGTGATTCAAGATTACTCTAAGCCCTTTGATCCTTAATGGAAGGCCTTGACCTATTTAAAGTCACAACAATATTAGTCCAAAACATTGGTCTAGATAATTATTCAAATATCAAATAACCTTGACCTTGATTGGCATAAAAATCATCCTTTACCAATACATGTATTAATATCAATAGGAACTATGGATTATCAAAAAAATAATATTAGCCATGTCATTCAACTATCAAGTGCTCATGATTTTATTGAGTCGCTAGCCTTTTCAAATGGCAAGGTATTACATACAAACATCCTTATGTTGAACTCTAATATCTATATTGAAGTTATATAAGAAGTATACTTATCCTACAATTTCATTTAATTCTTATAAATATTTTGTAAATAAGCTTCTAGAAAACAAATGTTCTATGTAGTTTTCTTGCACTAATAATAAAACCCTAGGATATGCACAAATCTTTTACACTAGTAATTTAAATATATTTAAATGATAATGATAATATAAATAATTAGATGTAAATAAAAGAGTTGGGAACTAAGTAGATGGATAATGAATAAAGTGCATGTCAAATATAGCCCAAAAAAATTGACTTAGTGTTTGCCTTATTGATTTACATTGACAAGTAATTGAAATTTATAATTTGGCCAGGGATTAAATATTAGATGATTGTAACAAATTTCTACTAATAACTACACTATTTCAAATAGGGCTAAATCCTGCAGCTTGCTGCTATATTTAGCCACATTATGTAGATCAAAACCTTTGCCATGACCTAGTCTAATGCTCATGTACCCTTAAAATTTTTTACGCCTTAGTCTATTGACTTGTAAAAAAGGTGTGCTAAAAATCACAACAGGGATTACATTCAAATCTAGCAGTGATGACCAACACTTGTCTTAATTGCAAGTCAAGCCCCTAGATGATTGTATATATTTGTAGTAATGCCACTTAAACAATATTGGTTCAATATGCCTAGGTAAAATGTATATAGATGTAACTTTGTAATGCCTATGAATCAAATGTAGATTTGAGTGATTTTGTTAGTTGTTTTCTTAGCTTAATTGCAAGATGGTTCCTAATAATGTATGAATGTCTATAAATACATTCCCTTAGTTGCTCCATTATTTATTTTTGGTGTGTGGCTAATGGGACAACTAGTTTCCAAAAAGTTAGCTTTGGAAGTTAGGAAAATTAGAATATGAGTAAGGTGGACTAGGTCATGCTATGTGACCTAGTCTCAGGTGGGAAACAATTGTGGATAAGAATTGGTTTGGACTAGAGAATCCTATAGTGGCAATAAAATGGTGGGTTCTAGGGGTAGGATTCAATTAGTGCATCAAATAGGCTAAATTAAATGCTATGACAATATAGTCATGGCATATACTCAAAGTGATATAAAACAAAGACATTAAAGTGTAGGATATACACTTTTATCTCTTACAATTGAAAACAACATAGTAGAAGTCCTTTTCAAATCCTTTTCTACTATTAAAAAAAATTGTTGCGTAGATAAATTATTTCTAAATTAAAGTTTAAATTGATATTGATTATCAGTGAGTTCCTATTTCTTTCTTTAAGAGGTACTTCTATCAAGCAGGTACCCAATATTTGAGGGAGGGCTATTCTTCCATTCCATGTTGTAATAACTTTTTGAAATTGATAAAAAAAATTGAGGCCATTAATTTCTTTAACATGACTATTTTTTTTTCCCTAAAAAACCTAAAAAACTAATAAAACTTTTATCTCAAATTCATATTCTAATTAATAGACTTTTTTTGGATAGTTTTATGTCAAACCTAGATTGTTTTTGCAATCAAATATATAAGCATGAACCTAAATTGATACCTCTTTGATTGAGAGCTAAGAATTAAGGGGTATCCATTTTGTCAAAATCTCTTAGGGCATGATTTAGGCCCCATCCCTTATTATTACACTTTTAGAAGATTTGAATCTTAGTAAATAGTGTAATCAAGGAACATACCATCATAGTCATCAATTACGCTCAACCAATTACACTAAAAACTTTAATTCAATATTTTATTTTAAACTAATATCCAGAATCAAAAGGAAGAACATTAATGTTCATATAAATAAAACTAGTCATCTCTAAAAAAAGAAAAAAATGGAAGCCTCACAATTAATAAATTATGTGAAATATTTGGAAAAGTTGTTTATATCTATAAAGCCATTATAACATATTCTTTACAATTATTTATCATTGAAGGCATGCATGATAAAAAACAAAGCCTCACAATCAATAAATTATGTGAAATACTTGGAAAAGCCATTTATATCTATAAATCCATTATAACATATTCTTCACAATTATTTATCATTGAAGGCATGTATGATAAGAAACAAAAGCCTCACAATCAATAAACTATGTGAAATACTTGGAAAAACTATTTATATCTATAAAATCATTATAGCATATTCTTTACAATTATTTATCATTAAAGGCATGTATGATGAAAAACAAAAGCCTCACAATCAATAAATTATGTGAAATACTTGGAAAAGCCGTTTATATCTATAAAGCCATTATAGCATATTCTTTACAATTATTTATCATTGAAGGCATGTATGATGAAGAGCAATATCAGGACGTAAGTTTTTGTTTGTTTATTTGCTTTTCCTCAGAGTGAGTCCTACATTTCCATTCTCACAAACATTTTTACAGGTTGTCAAAAGATCAGTTGTGCATATTCAGTTGTTTTATATCCCTTGATACACCTCTCATAAGATCAGACCCCTTGTCGTATTATTTTCTCTTGAACTGACAAAAGGATTAATTCTTCCTTGCATTTTACATGACACAAAAGCAGCTTCAATATTCTACATCCCTAACCAGACAAATTATATGCGCATGTGTGATGCACCATTTTGCCATTGTGAAACCAATCATTTCTCTGATGCAAAATTTCAAACAAAAGGAATCGAGTTTTTCTGTTTGTTTTCTATACTTTCCACCCTTTTTGAAAACACAAGCAATACTATGGATGCCCTTGTATTCCAAGCTTTACAGCTGCTTCTGCAAATAACCAAAAAATGAAGCGTTAGATTCGAATTTAGCCATCAGAAAAGCTCTATCCACCCAGAATTCTTATCTTTTCTGTGCCCATTTTATATTCCAAGCATTAACGGTCTTTATGTCGATTCTGAGCAGAGAGCATAATAATTTTTTGGTTCTTTTGAAAGCACTTCCTCCAACTTTATATCGTGTTCATATTACTTGTCGTTTCCTTGGCCTGATATTTTCCCTCAAATGGCTCTTTCGCATCTCCATTAACAAGACATATATTTGTCCATGTAAATGTTTGTCGAGGTTGGTTTTATTTTTCAATAAAATAGAACTATATTCCTTTCAAAGAAATATTATAGAGTATTTTTTTTTAAAGTAGGCAGTATAAGAGGATATAAGCTATTTTCTATACAGAATCTATTTATGGTCATTGAATATACATGTATGTTCATTATCATGCATTTATATTATATATAGTGAGTCAAAAAAAAAGTTAAAATATTGTTTACTTTCAAATAGATGTGAGCCACTACATTGAGTAGCATTGCTGCCCTTACAACAGAGTTGGTTGATACATGCACTAATAAAATGTGAGTCACATGTTTGAATTGAAACTTATTTGCATAGTAATGTGTTTTTCAACACACTGAAAAAGTAAACTACGTTTTTTCTAAGTGTAAGTGAATTTGACGCCATAGGTACATTCTATATAGAGAATAGTTTCTCCTAGGTTGGTTTTCCATTACATTTTTTTAGTCATTTGTGCAATAAATATGACCTAAGAATCTAGCATTTCAATTTTCCACCTCAACTTTCTTGTCTTTCAACTTCTACTTTAGCTTTGTTGTCTTTATTTTAAAAATATATATTAATAACTACAATGCTGAAAGTTGCATACCTTAGCATAATGACTAGCATACAAGTGGCACATTTCATTAGAAAATTTGACAAATAACTCGATTCTTACCTAATTTCATTTACACATTTCAAGAATTGGCTTTGATATTCATTCCATCCATTCCTTTACATGGGTCAAATTAATAGTTGTGGAAATGACCCCAGAACTTTCGCATAAGCTATTTTTTTCCACATAGCAACTATGAGTTGACTTAAGTGTGAAATTTGCTAACTTGTCTACTAGGGTGTTGTATTTAAGGACAAGCCCTATAATTCATTTAAAACCAATCTCAACATCATCAAAAGCTCTTACTTCCAACTTCAAGCATCATCTAGAGAGAATAATAAGTGCATATTAACATTGCATTATCTTCTTACATCATCATTTCTAGGCATTCACTATATGTTTGGCTACTTTATTTGATCTTTGGTTCCATACCATTCACTTAGTAACATTATTGCATTATCCTATTTTATCTTTATAGGGTGTGTTATTTTCTAATACATTTATTGGTGAGGCCAACATTCTTTCACACCTTAGGGTTTGGTTCTTAGGGTTTATCCATCTACATTAGGGTTTTAATTCTAATGTTTTTGATTGCCTATCCTTCACTTTAGCTTTTATTAGGGTTTGGATCCACCCTAATTTTGTTTTGCCACTTTATTTTTATTAGGGTTTGGTTTGACATTGTGTTGCATATTTTTGATTCATTCCCATCCACCTTTGGTTTGAGACTTAGGGTTTAATTTTTTTTTTAATAATTTTTTTAGATATGTGAACTTTTCATTTTTAATGTTTACATTAGACCACAGACCTATTTCGTATATTTTTCCTCTTTAGGTTTTGAGATTTGTGTGTATGCCAAGGTCTCACCAATATCTTCATTTCACTTTTTAAATAAGTCCTCACTTCAATTCTAGTTTTCTTGTACCTCACACGCATGCCCCATTTTTCTTTTTCCTTAGCTTAGGTTTTGTTCCCCTAGTTTTCTTTCTCCCTTCCCTTAGTTCTTTAGAGAATATACTTTTGAGTTAAGTGATTGCTAAGATTCATATGTTTAAAGTGATAAAATAATTTGCAAAAGGCTTGAGATGATAATAGTTGTAAAATATTAAGTTTCAATTATTTTGTTCATTTTCAAACTTTTAGTGTAATCTCAGACATGCATGAGAGGAACCTCTTGCAACAATATAATGAAAATGCACGAAATAATAGAAATATATAAATAGCAGAAACACAGAAGGAATTTATTGATCATAGGCCACTTCGAGGGAGAAACCTCCTTTGAGCAAGCTCAATACAATAAATTCATGGATGCCTTCATTGGCCTCAACACGTACTTATATACTAAGTCTAATGTAAACAACTATTACTTCCCATGAATCTAGGATAATACAATATACTCACAGGATGACTTACAAAGCATATGCATCCAAAAGTAATATTCTAACAAAGTAAAAAGAAGGGTTAAACATTGGTTCGTAACATCCCCTCCCTCTTAGAAAAGCTTTGTCCTCAAATCTTAAGATGTGGAAATTGTTGTTGAATCTGAACAAGTGGTTCCCATGTAACATCCTCTGGTTGCATTTCATGCCATTGAATTAATACCTCTATGATGGATCCTCCATTATCCGGTTCTAGTAAAACAGTTTGTGCTCTGATGTTGGTCCCAAGAACTTTCTTTAGACAAGAGACATGAAATATTGGATGAACACGGGAAGGAGGAAGCTCCAATTTATAAGAAACTAACTGAATCTTCTGAAGGACCTTATATGGCCCATAAAACTTTGGAGCCAGCTTATGACACCCTTTGAGTTTCAGGGATGATTGCTTGTATGGTTGTAGACGAAGAAAATGTTGCAAGTATGTGCCTAATCGGTGTTGTCATTGATGTCAACATATTCTTGTTGTCATTGGTATCAACTGTATCTTATTCTGTTACTTGTTTAGAAGACTTGTATATTAAGGATATTGAGAAAATTAGCCTCTCCAGAAGAAACAAGTGAGTTATAGAGAAGTGCAGTACAAACAGTGAGTTGTATGCTGAAGAACAATTTAGTAAATTGCTCTGCATTTATTCCTACTTGAAGATCGTGGTCTATGGATTGGAAGTAAGTTAGAAGTATGTTTGAGGATGCTAAATTTTAGGTCTAATCCATCCGTATGAAGATCTAAGTGAGTTGTGTTCACTAGAGTGAAACCTTTTTTTTCTGTAAGTTCAGTTGAGATAGGAAGACAGTATTTGGCTCCGCATTCCTCCGCAATAAAGTATCTTACTCTGCAGTTCTAGAGGGAAGTCTGGGATGATGATTAGTGCCTACAGTTGCAATGGTTCATGGTTTGGTGGTCCACAAGCTATCTTTCTTTTATAACAGTTGAAGATAGAGAAGGTCATGTGTTCTAGTCAAAAGATTCCTATGGATAAAGTGGTTAAGGTTCATGCAGTTGCTCTTGATGATTATAGCATGCTTGTGGATGTCTCCTAATCATGTTCCTATTTAGACTTTGGTCTGCATTAAGAAATTGAGATGGTGTGTGAAGATTGTTCCCAGATAATGTAGCGTGTAACTAGTCTTGGCCGACTTGGTTGATCCCAGTGATTGCAAAGATCTCTGAAAGATTAAGGAAGCATGTTGTGGCATGGAAGATCATGTTTGAGTTCCAGCTAAGGCATGACATGATCTGTATTTCATTCCCTTTGCATGATATTACAATAGGTCAGGACCTATTTTATAAATGTTTGTAATACCAACCTTGGAGATTGTTCCAATGGTTGATGCCGACCTTGATGATCATTCCAAGGTTGATGTAGTGTATAAATACTTGTAGCTGAGTCATGGAAAAGTTGTCCTTGAGCAAAAATGAGAATATATTAAGAAAGATCCAAAGGCAGAGCAGAGCAGAGGAAGAGTAGGGCAGAGGAAGAGCAGAGTTGAGGAATTGTTTATTCACAATAAAGAAAGGTGTTGATCATGGTAGTGAATCTGGCAGTAAGCCACCAGTAAGGTTTAATAGCCCTCAGGGTGTAACAACCCTTATTGTAATCTTGCTAGGTTTAGGGTTGAGGCAGTGAGCCTACTAGACCTAGTTGTTCTTGTTAGACTTAGGGCACACAACTGAGAGGGGGGGTGAATCAGTTGTGGAAAACTTTCTCTTATAAAACACTTAAATCTTCTTAGTGATTAGCAGTATATTAATAATGAACCATAATGCATTCAAATCAAGAGTAGAAACACATCAACACATAAGACACCAAGATTTTGACGTGGAAAACCTAGTTAAGGGAAAAACCATAGGGTGATTAACCCAAGATTGTATTCTCTGTTAGAAGAATAGAAAGAACAAAATGGCACATGCCAATTAGGGCTCACTACCTGAGCACACTGCTCATAAGAGGCTCACTGCCTACAAGAGACACACTGTCTATACAGAAATAAATATCACATACATGAACTGGAGAATAGCATCTTCACCATGCTTGAATTAGTTCCATTTAAGCCCAATACTTCTGCTCTACCTTTTTCTCTCCTCCTCGCTACAACACTCTCATCACCACAAGGACAACTTTGAAATAACTTCACAACCCCTTATTTATACAAGACATTAACTTAGGAATAATCATCTAAGTCAGAAAACATCTACCACAACATCCACAAGAAGTGTAACTTATCTGGTCAGCCAGTCTCAGGAAGAACATAATCATCCAGAGGTTAATCTTCAATAGCAAGCTCCAACTCTAATGCGGACCACTAACACATGTTGGACACAATCCAAAGTCCTTCACAAGGTTTCCTGAATCACCAAGAACATCCGTACTTCATCTACATACTGAAATCCTTCTCTCTTTCATCCGGAGCTTCAAGAACATAGTCTATCACCACTATCACCAAAGAATGGATACTTCTAGACCTTCCATTCATGAACCAATCGAGTTGACACATCACAAGGACTTCCTTAATACTCCCTCAAATCCGCAGAGCAGGAAACTTCATTTCCGGATCTCACCGGACCTTTCTTGTTACACTCTGTCACCTCTGAACACCTACCAGAAGTAGATTTACTTGAGCGGCCACATCTTCTTCATATCTTCATGCGGACCTCTAAAATCTCTAATGGATCACCTACAGACACATATCTACAAACCCTTTAATCTGCGTCCTCTGATCCTCATCCTATCTTGGACTTTTTCCTTACTGTCATCACTGTTCTTCACTATTCCTGATTGAGACTAATTTTCTCAATATCCTCAGCTCACGGCTCATCCAAACCTTATCATTAATGCAACAGGAGTATGTTGACATCAATGACAATAGCAATTAGGCCCATACTTGCAACAATCTCCCCCTTTGTCATTGATGGCAACATAAGATGTGAAAAACTGTTTTAACCATCAAGTCAAGAACTTCTTCTTACTGTCACAGCTCCCCCTATCTGCAACAACCATTCACGTGTCTTCCTTCCCTTTACTACTCCCCCTTTGATCAACAACCACTTGTTTTTCACATATCTTCTCTCCCCCTTTGACATCAATGGCAAAGGGCACACACTTGCAATTCCAACATTTTAGAATCATACCTGTTGCTCCCCCTGAGTAGTAGCTCCCATCAATCCAGGTCACAAGATATGACTGTGATATCCACCGGACTGATGCACCTCAGTGTACCTTAGTTCATCACCGGAGGGGCAATAACCCCTAACTTCTCCCTGAGATACTCAAAAGAGTCCTTAGGTAGAGGTTTAGTAAAGATGTCTGTAATCTGATCCTTGGAGGGTACAAACTCCAATTTGATTTAATTCTTGTTCACTTGCTCTCTCAAAAAGTGAAACTTGATAGATATGTGTTTAGTCTTTGAATGTAACACTGGATTCTTAGATATATTTATAGCACTTGAATTATCACAGAAGATTTTGATAGGTTCCTCATACTCTACTTTGATATCTCTTAGCATTTGCTTCATCCACAAAACTTGAGTGCAACTACCTACTGCTACAATATATTCTACTTCAGTTGTAGATAGAGATATTGCCTCTTGTTTCTTGCTTAGCCAAGAAACCAATCTCTTCCCCAAAAAGAATGCTCCACCACTGGTACTCTTCCGGTCATCCATATCTCCTGCCCAATCAACATCTGTATATGCATGAAGAGAGAAATCATGATCTCTAGGATACCACAGACCATACTCAACCGTCCCTTTAAGATATCTAAAAATCCTCTTGATTGCCATGACATGGGATTCTCTAGGATCATCTTGGAATCTAGCAACAAGACCAACATCTTACATAATATCTGGTCTAGTTTGAGTGAGATACAACAATGCTCTAATCATTGATCTGTACTTTGTCTGGTCTGCCTTAGGAGAGTCATCATCTTTGCTCAACTTACATCTGGTTGCCATGGGAGTATTCATTGGCTTTGAATCTTCGATCCCAAATTTCCTCAACAATTCTTTCACATATTTGGTCTGAAAAATGAAGATTCCTTTCTTTGTTTGAGTAATTTGTAGACCCAAGAAGAAATTCATTTCACCAAGCATAGACATCTCAAACTCACTTTTCATTTGATTTGTAAAAGTTTTACACATACTATCTCTTCCTCCAAAGATGATATCATCAACAAATACTTCAACAATCAAGATGTTTTCATGATCAATTTTAAAATATAAGTTATTGTCAGCAGTACCTTTGTTGAAACTAATCTTCAAAAGATGCTTATCCAATCTTTCATACCAGGCTCTTGGGGCTTGCTTCAATCCATACAATACCTTCTTTAACTTGCAGACCATATCACCATGATTAGACAATTGAAATCCATCCAGTTGCTCTATATACACTTCTTCCAAGTCACCATTTAGAAAGGCAGACTTGACATCCATCTGACATACCTTGAAATCCTTGAAGGCAGCAAAGGCAAGAAATAATCTGACTGCTTCAATTCTTGCCACCGGAGTAAAAGTTTCTTCAAAATCAATTCCTTCTATTTGAGAGTAACCTTTGCAGACCAATCTGGCTTTATTTCTGATTACTTCACCAACTTCAATTAGTTTGTTCTGGAAGACCCATTTAGTTCTAATCACATTCTTGTTTCTAGGTCTGGGAACAAGATCCCAAGTGTGATTTTTCTCTATTTGCACCAACTCTTCCTCCATTGCTTTAGTCCAGTTTTCATCATTACAAGCTTCATTCATTGTCTTAGGTTCAATCTTTGAAATCAAACAATACTCTTCTAAATCTTGAGCAATTCTCCTTCTTGTTAGTACTCCTTTGCTTTTATCACCTATAATCTGATCTTTAGAGTGGTTCAGTCTTACATACCTAGGAACTTTAGGAATTTCTTGCACTTCTGATTCTTGATCAGGCTCATTGAAACTCATTTCTTCTTCCTGGTTTACCGGATTAGCTTGAATCTGACTAACAGATGAGGCTTGGGCTTCTTGAGTCAGAACACCATTCTGATAATCTTCATCATATTCATAAAACCTTGAGAGTTCCTCAATTCCCTCATCAACCTTCACATTTGTACTTTCTATCATCTTTCTCAGTCTTTTGTTATAACACCGGTATGCTTTGCTTTGAGTAGAGTAACCCAAGAATATTCCTTCATCACTTCTAGCATCAAACTTTCCTAGATCTTCATCTTTTTTAATGTAGCATTTGCTACCAAAAACTTTGAAATACCTCACAGTAGGAGTGATGCCAAACCAAAGTTCATAAGGAGTCTTACCAGTATTGCTTCTGATTTGAACTCGATTGAGAGTATAGACTGCAGTGCTAACAGCTTCTCTCCAATAGATGTGAGGAACATTTGCTTCCATCATCATGGTCCTAGATGCTTCTTGTATGGTCCGGTTCTTTCTTTCCACTACTCCATTCTGTTGTGGAGTCCTAAGAGCAGACAACTGTCTCTTTATTCCATGTTTCTCACATAACTCTATGAACTCACTGGATGTGAATTCTCCACCTCTATCAGACCTCAGACATTTTAATTTCAATCCGGTTTCATTCTCTACCATAGCCTTGAATATTTTGAATTTCTCAAAAGCTTCTAATTTCTCTTTCAGAAAAGTTACCCACATCATCCAGGAATAGTCATCAATTAGTAACATGAAGTATTTATCACCTTGCATACTCATGATTCTTGCCGGGCCACAAAGGTCAGTATGAACTAAGTCCAATAATCTGGTAGAAGATAGTTCCTTACTCTTGAATGTGATTCTGCTCAGCTTACCCAACTGACATTCTTTGCACAAGCTATTAGTAGGTTTCACTAATTTTGGAAGATCTCTTATAGCCTGAGTATTGCTTATCTTGATGATATTATAAAATTCACATGACACATTCTCCTATGCCATAACCAACTCTGATCAACTTGAACAAATAAGCAACTTTTACCAGTGCCAACTAAGTGGAAGATATTACCTTTAGTTTGGGTACCGGATGCAATCTCTGTTCCGGAGCTTTCAAAGATCTTGCATTTTCCATTCTTGAACCAGAGATCATAGCCTTTGTCCACCAACTATCCAACATTGAGAAGATTGTGCTTCAAGCCTTCAACATATAGAACATTACTGGTTTTGTTCCTTCCATCAAAAGAAATAGTTCCTCTTCCTCTGATTCTACCAGTAGAATTATCACCAAATTTCACCACTCCTCCTTCATACCTTTCCAAATCTATGAACTTATTTTTGTCACCTGTCATATGGTGAGAGAAACCACTGTCACTGACCCAATCATCATTTTCTTCAACTTGGGCAGCCAGAGCTCTTTCTACAACTTTATGATTGACAGATACATAGGATATTGGTTCTTCTTCCTTGATGGTAATAAACACCCATTCACTTTTGAATTTTTTTCCTGTCTCTAATTCATCATATGTTACTCCTTCATTATCATCTTCTTCATGAACATAGTAACAATTCTTTTGGAACCTTGATCTGTTAGGATTTGGCCTTGAAAATCTCTCCGGACATCTTGAGGAAAAATGACCAATCTTATTGTAGTTAAAACACTTAAAAGGCAATTTTCTTTCATACTTACCAGATCCTCTTGGCAGTCTCTTTGCAATGAGGGCTTCAAGTTGAGCAATTTCTACTTCTTCTTCTTCTAGGTCTTTTCTTGCTTTTTCATACCATGACAATTTCCTTGATGAGTTCTCTCCTGCATCAAACCTTTGTTTACCTTTTACAAAGGCACTAGCTTTGAATGCAGATTTAGTCTTGAGGAGATCATCTCCAAACTCGGTCATTTCAAATGCAGCTAATTTGCTAGCCAACTGATCTCTTGTGACAGTTGTATGGGCTCTGAATTCATCAATGGTAGCAACCTTGATTTTGTAAGAAGCAGGAAGGGATCTGAGAATTTTGCCAACAATCTCATTTTCATCCAAGACTCCACCAGCATTTCTAATTCCACAAACAAGCTCATTTACTCTTGGCATAAAAGTAGTAATATTTTCATCATCTCTCATCTTCAAGTTTTCAAATTTCCCTTTCAGACTCTGTAACCTTGCACATTTAACATACTGGTCTCCTTCATGCAAAAGTTCTATTTTTTTCCAAATCTCAAAAGAAGTTGGTAGGTCAATAACATTTGAGAGCTCTAAATCAGATAATGCGCTTAGAAGAGCTTCTATAGTTCACAGATTATTTTCAGCATTTGTGATTTCATTTGGAGCTTTTGGACCACCTTGTGGAGGTACATACTGTGTTGTAACCATGGTCCAGTATGCCATTCCCATGCATTGCAAGTAACAATTCATGTGACATTTCCATAGATTAAAATTTGTTCCATCAAACTTCAGACTATCCTCCTTGTAGGACAACATCCTGGATCTCCTCAAGCGGTTAAGCTCTTTTAGAGGAACTTAGCTCTGATACCAATTGTTAGACTTGGGGCACACAACTGAGAGGGGGGGTGAATCACTTGTGCAAAACTTTCTCTGATAAAACACTTAAATCTTCTTAGTGATTAGCAGTATATTAATAATGAACCATAATGCATTCAAATCAAGAGCAGAAACACATCAACACATAAGACACCAAGATTTTGACATGGAAAACCTAGTTAAGGGAAAAACCACAGGGTGATTAACCCAAGATTGTATTCTCTGTTAGAAGAATAGAAAGAACAAAATGGCACATGCCAATTAGGGTTCACCGCTCGAGCACACTGCTCACAAGAGGCTCACTACCTACAAGAGACACACTGTCTATAAAGAAATAAATATCACATACATGAACTAGAGAATAGCATCTTCACCATGCTTGAATCAGTTTCATTTAAGCTCAATACTTCTGCCCTGCCTTTTTCTCTCCTCCTCGCTACAACACTCTCATCACCACAAGGACAACTTTGAAATGACTTCGCAACCCCTTATTTATACAAGACATCAACTTAGGAATAATCATCTAAGTCGGCAAACATCTACCACAACATCTACAAGAAGTGTAACTTATCCGGTCGACCAGTCTCAGGAAGAACATCATCATCTAGAGGTTAATCTTCAATAGCAAGCTCCAACTCCAATGCAGACCACTAACACATGCTGGACACAATCCAAAGTCCTTCACAAGGTTTCTTGAATCACCAAGAACATCCGCACTTCATCTGCATACTAAAATCCTTCTCTCTTTCATCCGGAGCTTCAAGAACATAGTTTGTCATCACCGTCACCAAAGAATGGATACTTCCAGACCTTCCATTCATGAACCAATCGAGTTGACACATCACAAGGACTTCCTTAATACTCCCTCAAGTCCGCAGAGTAGGAAACTTCATTTCTGGATCTCACCAGACCTTTCTTGTTACACTCTGTCACCTCTGAACACCTACTGGAACCAGTTTTACTTGAGCGGCCACAACTTCTTCATATCTTCATGCAGACCTCTAAAATCTCTATTGGATCACCTACAGAGACATATCTACAAACCCTTTAATCTGCATCCTCTGATCCTCATCCTATCTTGGACTTTTTCCTTACTGTCATCACTGTTCTTCACTATTCCTGATTGAGACTGATTTTCTCAATATCCTCAGCTCACGGCTCATCCAAACCTTATCATTAATGTAGTAGGAGTATGTTGACATCAATGACAACACTAGTTAGGCCCATACTTGCAACAATTCTTCATGACAGTAAGCCAGTATGTTTAGGCCCGTAGGGTGACCAAGTCTGAACATCACTATTTCAATATTACAATATATATTGAGAGTTAATCCTCTCTGTGGTTTTTCCCCACCTTGGGGTTTTCCATGTAAATCTGGTGTCTCTTGTGTTTAATGTTGTATTTGTCATTAAGTTTCTAATTTCATGTACTCATTGTTAAATCATAATAATTCTAGATAAGTGATGAATGTTTAATTGCAGAAAGTGATTAAGTTTTTGTGACAACTGATTCACCCCCCCTCTCAGTTGTCCGATGCATATCAACAATTGGTATCAGAGCCAAGTTCCTCTAAAGAAAGTTTAAAATCTTGAGGAAGATCTAAAATGTCCTACAAGAAGGAAGTGCCACATTTTGATGGAACTAATTATGTTCTCTGGAAGGCTCAGATGAAAAGCCATCTTCTTTCTCTTGGTATCAAAGTTTGGAAAGTTACAGAAACATAATACACCATACCTCAAAATGGTAAGATGATTGAAGATGAAATCAAAGAATATGAGATAGATATCAAGGCAAGGGATGCTCTACTAAGCTCATTAACCAACTCAATACTGATGAAAGTGGTAGATCTTGAAACTGCAAATAAGGTATGGGAAAAATTGAAAAATCTGTATGAAGGAGATGACTCTGTGAAGGAAGCCAAGTTACAAAGTCTAAAAGTGAAATATGAAAGCTTGAAGATGAACACTGATGAAAACATATCAGCATTTATGCGAAGAGTTGATGAACTTGTTATAGGGATAAAAGCCATAGGCAAAACTCTCAAAGAAAAGGAAATTGTCATGAAAATATTTAGATCTCTGCTCAAGTCCTACTGTCACAAGGTGGCCACGATTGAAGAATTCATGCAAGTAAAAATAGTTAACAGGGATTAGTTGCTTGTTAAGCTTATTGCTTTTGAAATGGGGGAGTTAGATGATGCTCTACCAAAAGTTGAGAATGCCTTCAAAGCCAGTACTCTTGGAAGTACTTCCAGATCAGAAAAGTATAAGGTAGAATCTGATGATGAGATAGATGAAGTTGAAGCTAACTTTGTGGACAGGCTACAAAGAGGATCCGATAAGTATAAAGGAAAATTACCTTTCAAATATTTTTCCTATGGTAAAGTAGTTCATTTTGCTTCTAGATGTCCTAAAAGAATTGAAATAAATAGAAGAAGATATGAGAACAGGCCTAGGACCCAAAAGAAGTGTTATTATGTTGGAGATTTTGATGATGATGGAGTATGAGATACTGGTGAACCAGATAATGCTAATTCCTCTATAAATGAATGTTTGTTCATTTCTATTAAGGGAGAGCTTGTCTCTACTAATTCTTCTAGCTGTATGAAGCAAGAAAAACCAGTGGAAAGTGCTTTGGCTGCTCACGTCATCTAGGACAAAGATGAATGGGTTATTGATAGTGGTTGTTCTCACCACATGACTGGTGACAAAAGTAAGTTTGTAAGTATGGAAAGATATGATGGTGGACTGGTTAGGTTTGGAGATGATACAACTGGTAGGATTGGTGGAAAAGGATCTATTTCTTTTGATGGCAAGCATAATATTGAAGATGTCTTGTATGTGAAAGGATTAAAGCACAATCTTCTGAGTGTGGGTTAGATGTGTGATAAGGGGTATGACTTAAGCTTCAAGTACAATGGATGCAAGATCAGGGAAAGCTCTGGAACAGTCATTGCAATTGGTAAGAAGACCAGAGGTAATGTCTATCACTTGAAAGGAACTGAGAACTATTACTTGTTGACTCAGATTGATGAAAGTTGGTTATGGCATAGAAGGTTGTGTCACATAAATTTTGATAATATTATGAAGATAACTACTACACAAATTGTTAGAGATTTGCTTAAGCTTATGAAGTCTTCTAATCCAATTTGCAATGAGTATCAATCTGGGAAACAGACAAGAACAAGTTTCAAAAGAAAGGATCAATCAGTTGGAGGACTACTTGAGCTAGTGCATATAGATTTGTGTGGACCTACTAGAGTAAGAAGTTTGTAAGGAGACATGTATTTCATGCTACTCATTGATGATTATTCTAGAATGACTTGGGTCACCTTCTTAAAAGAGAAAGCTGAAGCTCTAAACAAATTCAAGGCATTTAAGGCAATGGTTGAAAATGAGATGGATTTAAAAATTAAATGTTTAAGATCTGATAGAGGAGGAGAGTTCACATCAAATGAATTCAATTTCTTTTGTGAAGAGCATGGAATAAAGAGACAACTATCTGTGCCCAGAACTCCACAACAAAATGGAGTTGTTGAAAGGAAAAACAGAACAGTTCAAGAAGCTGCTAGAACCATGATGAAGGAAGCTCATCTTTGGGAAGCATATTGGAGAGAAGCAATTCACACCACAGTATATATCCTAAACAGAGTTCAAGTAAAAGGTAACAATTCAAAAACTCCCTATGAACTGTGGCATGGTAGAGTTCCTACTATGAAATATTTTAAAGTTTTTGGTAGTAGATGTTATATCAAAAGAGAAGAAGATTTAGGCAAGTTTGATGCTAGATGTGATGAAGGAATCTTCCTTGGCTACTCCACCAAGAGCAAGGCCCATCGGTGCTATAATAAGAGGCTGAATAAAATAATTAAAATTGCAAATGCTAAAGTTGATGAATGTAAGGAAAGGTCTTTAGAATCAAGTGGATATGAGTCAAATGATCCAAATGTTTCAGAAGTGGTGCAACATGAAGACAACACAAATGAAGAAGAACAAGCTCTGATAAGTGCTATAAAACTCCAAGATATATAAGAATCAGTCATTCTAAAAATCAAATCATAGGAGATAAGAGCAAAGGGATCTTAACCAGAAGAAAAGCTGCAGAAGAACAAGTAAATTTCTGTCTGATCTCTAAGATTAAACCTAAAACTGTGGGTGAGGATTGCAAAGATGAGAATTGGAGAAAGGCCATGGAAGAAGAATTGATGCAGATAGAGAAGAATCAGACTTGGGATCTTGTTCCCAGACCAGCAGACAATAATGTAATTGGAACAAAGTGGATCTTCATAAAGAAAATGAATGAGAATGGTGAAGTGGTAAGAAACAAGCAAGATTAGTATGCAAAGGATATGCTCAGGTTGAAGGAATAAACTTTGAAGAAACTTTTGCTCCAGTAGCAAGGATTGAAGCAATAAGGATGTTTCTATCTTTTGCAGCATACAAAGATTTCAAGGTTTATCAAATGGATGTGAAGTTTGCCTTCTTAAATGGAGAGTTGGAAGAGGAAGTCTATATTGAACAACCGGAAGGATTTTAGTCATCAGAGTAGGGTGACATGGTATGCAGATTGAAGAAAGCATTGTATGAATTAAAAGAAGCTCCCAGGGCATGGTATGCATGGTTGAACAGGTACATGATACATATAGGGTTTAGTAAAGGTACGACAGATAGCGATGCAGGGACTTTCAGAGGTCATAACTTTTGATTGGGATGTGGGTTTTCTATGAGATTTTACAAGTGGATGCGTTATGAGGTAGCAAGTGGTTTCCCAACCCACCCTAGTCAGTTGGACCCCATCTTGGCACTTTTTTGGGGCTTGAAACTTTCATCTTGGCCCTCAAAATGGCAATTTAGTGTTTTTTTTCTAGATTTTTAAAAAATTGCTTTTGTAATAACTCAAAACTCATGTTTTGAATTTAGAATATTAGTTGGCATTTCATCCTACCTTAGTTTTAGGAATCTTTTGGGAAAAAATTGGATTCTCATGATATGATTGTAAAATTACCAAAAATGGAAAAATCTGACAATTGTCAAAATCTGCCAAAAATGGTAATTTTTTGATTTTTTTGTTTTTCTTGGATATAAGAGAGTTTTCTCTCATTGTAGCAGCAGAGTTGTTGTATAGAAGTTTTTTTTTCAGTTCCCAAATCTTTGGCTCTCACACATGATTAATGGCACAATTTTATTGAGTGTATGTTGTTGGCTACATCATCTGGTATCGGAGCAGGAAGATGGTTGGGAGAGGAAGAAGAAGAGACGGTCTTTCCTAGATACATAGAGAAATGCAAAATCTACAAATGCAAATAGTAGAACTTACAACACAGATGGAAAACCAAAGACTGGGTAGAGGAGGAGATGAATCTGATGAAGAGATAGGTCGAGGAGGTGCAGATCAAGATTCATAACATGAAGAAGAATTAGAAGGCATGAGCTTTGAAGAGAGGATACTCAGAGCATTAGAGGGAAATAATGACGAGATCAAAATTGAAGTTTCAGAGTATGCAGGTAGTCTCAAACTAGAGGAGTTGATAGATTGGTTGAATAACATGGGAAAATTATTTGAATGGAAGACTATGACAGAGGAAAATAAGGTGAAATTTGCATGCACCAAGTTAAAGGGTCATGCCATGTTCTCGTGGGATCATCTGCAAAAGGAAAGAACTAGAAAGGGAAAGACTAAAATTAGGACTTGAAGAAAAATGAAGAAGAAGCTGAGAGAGAAATATTTGCCTATGGATTATGCACAAATTCTTTTTCGTAGATTTCAAAATTTGAGACAAAATCTATCTCTTGTGCAAGACTACACAGATGAATTTTACAAACTATCTATTCATGTGAAGCATCAAGAAATTGCTAAACAGATGGATGCAAGGTATGTAAATGGTCTAAAATTATCTATTCAAGATGAATTGAGCATGCACAGGGTTAGCAGTATGGAAGAAGCATACCAATTAGCTTTAAAGGCTGAAGAAAAACAAAGTAAATAGTATTTTCAAAAGAACGGAGGACCAAGGAGGGGGACATCATCTCCATTGCGACGTAACATAAGTTATAATCAGGGAGAATCAACCCTAAGGAATAGAGAAACTAGAAGATATTTGGCAAGATCCTAAAATTCAACAAAGAGGAAGAGGATTTTAGAGGGGCAGAGGTTACAATGGTGGTAGAGGATGGGAAAACCCACAAAAACCATTCATTTGTTTTAGGTGTGGTGAGGAGGGTCATAAGGCATTTGAGTGTCCAAACTATCACATGCATGAAAGGAGACAAGGAGAACAACCTAGGTTGAACTTGGTTCAACTTGAGAATGAAAGAGAAGGAATAGAACTAGAGGTTCTGCCAGATATGGGTGAGAGTCTCATGATGAGAAGAGTAATGGTGATTCTAGAAAAGGAACAAGTACAAATTAAAGGTCGTGATGATTCTTGGTTTTGAACCAATATTTTTTGAACTAGGTGCACCTCAAGAGGAAAGGTATGTCAAGTTATTATTGACAGTGGCAGTTGTGAAAATATGGTTTCTAGAGAAATGGTAGATAAACTAAACTTGCACTGTGAAAAACATCCCCATCCTTATCGTATTGCATGGTTTAAAAAGGGAAATGAAGTTACTGTTGATAAGAGGTGTTTAGTTAAGTTTTCCATAGGAAAGAATTATAAGGATGAAATATGGTGTGATGTCATTCCAATGGATGCATGCCATGTGTTGTTGGGAAGGCCATGACAATATGCTAGGAAGGTAATGCATGATGGAGAAAGGAATACATACACTTTTTGGAAAGACGGTTCTTGTAAGGGTAAAATGGTGATCAATCAAATGAATTAAATAAGACCCAAACATCAACAGAATAGAGAAACAAGAAGGATTCAATAAACGAAGCAATGAACAAACACAGTGCAAACCTCTCCTGTTTCGATGCTTCTATTGTTCGCCTATCACAATCGTCCTTTTGCAAATGAAGTGAGCCCTCAGAGAGTGCACTCTTTTTAGCTGTTCGTAGGAAGTCGATGGTGAATGGTTGTGGTGATACACAATGAAGGTGAGCTCCAATGCAAGTATGTGATCTCAAGCTTGTAGATGACAAAAGGGTGCCAAAGGTGCGCTGGTGATATTTCTGCAGAGTAACGATGTCAAAAGCCTGGATCCTTAGAATGGAGGGATGAAGCTTCATTTATAGACTTGGAAGAATGGGAATCAACGGTTGAGAGGAGATATGAAAATCAACGGCTGAGGATGGTTGAGGAATGTGCAACCAGTGGAAATGTGACAAGTGTCCCAGCTCCATCATGAAAGGGGGGATGTGACAAAACTGATTGGAGAGTTAACTCCATTGACTGGTCTGTTAACTGATTTGATTGATCAGTTAGAAGAATAAATTGTGGAACTGACTAAATTGATTGAGGATTTGACTCAATTGACAGGTTAGTTAACACTTTTGATTGATTAGTTAACTAACCTCTGATTTGAGAAGAAATAGGCCATGTGGGTGAGGGAAAATAAGGTAATTAAATATTAAATATATTTAATTACATGTGCAACCTGATGAGGTGGACAAGGTGAGGTGGAAAAGGTGAGGTGTAAAGGTGATGTGGATTTTTGGAATTTAGAAATTAGGATAGAGGAATTTGGCTTAATTAAATAATTTATGATTATTTAATTGTGTAGGACATTTAGAAGAATTGTAATTAAATAAATAGATTTTATTTAATTATGGAATAGTGAATCGATTAAATAAATTTAGAATATTTATTTAATTGATAGAAGAATGGAATAAATATTTAGAATATTTATTTAGGATGATTTGTGTCATTTTTAGGCGTATACATTTTGCCCCTCTTTGATGCAATGCAGTTTACAACATTGCTTCAAAGAATTCGATAGTTTGAGAGTGATACATGCCCCAGTTTGCCCCTGGTACAGGTTCAATGACGATAGGATGCTCCCTCGGGAGATTGGACGGGAAAAGGGTGAAAGAAACGGAGACAGACAATCTCACGAAGACGAAGGGGTTAGGATAGGTAGGAGGAAAAGGGACGCGGTCAGGGATGTGGGAAGAAAAACGGGCACGGGAAGTAGTCACAGTCATCACCTAGCTAGAATTAGGGTTTGGAGGCTATAAATAGGAGCTGGGTCCACAAGAATAGTCATTTGTACACTTGTTTACTCTGGATTGGATTGAGAGAGCCTAGAGCAAACTTGGAGCAGCATGGCAGCCAGAGCAGCAGACATTCCGCGTGAGGAGCATCGCTTTGAGTGAGTCCGTCGATTCAGGCGGCCAGCAGAGGCAGGACCCCCGGTATGTGCTTCAAAAAATTTCTCCTAGGGTTGACTTTCGGTGTCATAAATGCATGTAGAAAATAGGTCGAATGCATGCGCCGAAATGCAGAACGACGCATATGTCTCGCGAAGCGGCGCTTTTGTCGTTGCGCGGTGCATATGCCGGTTTTGGCGGCGCATACATGAAAGCTGCGCATCTGTGCACTGTAGCTGCGCATTTGTAATTTGGCGGCGCATGTGTATTTAAGCCGCACATAGGTTGAAAGTAGCGACGCATCTGTTAATGCCACGCATATGTCGATTGTAGCGGTGCTTTCATAATATGGCGGCGCATATGCCGAATTTGGCAGTGCATCTATCAGATCTACACATATGTGTACTGTGGCGGTGCATTTGTGTGAGGCGGCGCATATGCTGATTTTAGCAGTGCATATACCAAAAAACGGTGCTTTTACCACATGTAGTGGCGCATTTGCTGTGGATAGCAAAGAACTTAGCCCAATTGACCCGATTAGCATCCTGTTTGATGCGGTAATCAATGAGCTATCTCTAAGATTGCAGAAATCTAGTCAAGAGATGTAGTGTGCTGTTTTGATCAATTTGAAATGTTAAGTTTAGTTGATATAGTTCAGTAGGTATGTTGAGTATGGTATATGTCGCTTGAGACTGACGCTTTGCCTTGCTTGCTTGCAGGAGGATATTCGGGAGACACTGCAGTCGAGGGAGACATTTCCTATGCCCCTATTGCAGAGATATGTGCTGACAGAGACCGACAGAGTGGCGCTTGGTGCCATGGGTTTGGATTATGTGTGCTTCATGCCCGAGGTGCGGGCGAACCGTGGACTGCTGACAGCTGCCGTGGAGAGATTCCACAGTGAGGACGGGACCTTCCACTTTCTGATGAGAGAGATGACGGTGACCTTGGAGGACGTCTACCGGATACTGCACTTGCCTGTGGTAGGTGAGTTAGTAGAGTATGATGCACAGCGGGACGTGGGACTCACCGAGTGCCAGTGGGTGTTTGATGATCCTGAGCTAGCTGGACAGGTTATCCCATGGCAGGATATATATGACTACTATGACTACTTCCTTGGGATTGTGGCTGGACTGATCGGGGGTGTTGTGTGCCCAGACAGGAGATTGCATGGGTTCCCCATTGGATGGGGTAGGATCATGGAGCGGATGCTGACTGAGGGCACCCGATATGCATGGGGAGTCTGCGTACTGGCCCATTTATACCATGACATGCATCAGGTGGTGTACCACCGCAGCACGAGTCTATCGGCTGGGGTGTTACTGCTACAGTTCTAGCTGTGGGAACACATAGCGGTGACTAGGCCGATATGTGTCTTTGCGAGGTAGCGAGGAGAGCCATATAGTTATGGCTATGCAGGAGTGATTTCCCAGCACAGGCTGGGGAAGCTAGAGTATTGGAGACACACCTTGGACGGAGTGGATGTGGTCGTCTGGCGACCATATCTGGATTGTGAGCCTTGGGACGATGAGGGAGACGAGCTGCCATATTGCTTTCAGACCAGGTGGCTGATAGGCCGGACACGGCATATACTGGAGAGGCAGATGGTGGGCCGAGTGTTGAGACAGTTTGGCAGGAGGCAGGGCATGCCACAGGGGCTGGCTATGTGCACACAGACGCATGCAGAGAGGGTCCGATGGGGGCCGATGGCTTCGTATGAGGAGGCTCTAGCAGAGTTCCAGCAGATGCCGTATGTGGCATGGGACATGAGGAGAGAGATAGCAGATGCAGGGGTGACACAGGAGTACGAGGATTGGATCACTGCACATCCTTTCCCGAGATATTCAGGACCCGGCATGCTGGTGCCTCGTATTGACGAGGCAGATTCAGAGGAGGAGAGAGAGGCTGGCCCAGGGCAGAGGAGAGTTAGAGGAGGATGAGGACGATGGGGTGGTAGAGCTGGAGAGAGGCCGAGACAGCGGAGGAGGATAGTTCAGGCTGAGCAGGCAGTGCTACGGCAGGTAGAGGTACAGCAGCAGATACCTCAGTAGGCACAGATGCCACCACCCCAGCAGGTACCACAGCAGCAGGTGCCCCAGCCACAGGGGCCAGAACAGGCAGAGGTAGCACAGGGGCCAGCACAGGGAGAGGCTCATGAGAGGACTATAGCCAGCCTGAGGGGACAGGTGCGAGAGCTGCAGGCACAGCTGAGGAGGGTAGAGAGGAGGCGAGATACAGACGCAGCGGTGATCACTGGGTTGACTCGCGAGAGAGACATGGCCGATGCATGGGTACGTATTATCCATGTAGAGTGGGACATTGCTGTGGCCGCTATGGGGACAGATGCAGCGAGTTCATTTTTGGTTGGGCAGGTGCAGCAGGCACAGGCACAGGTTGGCTAGTTGCAGACGCAGTTGGCACAGGCACAGACAGATCTAGCTAGAGCACAGTCCCAGGCTCAATATTACCGAGGGTTATACCATGGTGCCGTGGCATCGAGCCAGAGGGCAGGGAGCTTCAGGAGTCAGTCTGGGGCGACTCATAGAGCAGGTCCATCATAGTCAGGGGCCTCCGTGATGGGTCCCCAGTAGTCAGGAGCTGGTAGTGGTGGCCCACAGCAGCAGGGATAGACACAGATCGGATTTTGTACATTTTGGGACATGTATCACCATCCATTTGGATGCATATTGTATATGACACTTTTATTCCAGAGATAGATGATGATTTTGTACATTTGGACCTCTTTTATATGATAGTATATATGATGATGCAGCTTTGTGTATCTATTGCATGTGCTATGCGATGAAGATTTACTTCTATTATATGATGTGATGTATGTGCATAGTTAGATGGTCTATCTGATGCTATATGCAATGCTTTGTGATATGCTGCTATATGATGTCCATGTGATTTAATGTTTTCAAATGAATGCAAAATGTAATATGATTTCTATGTTAGAGGCAACTTTGTTATGGGAGGTGTATATGTTCTAATGCAAATGTATGCATATGTGTTATGATTTCTATGTGATGATGCAACTGTGTTATGGGACATCTATATGATCTAATGCAAATGTATGCGTATGTGATATGATTTCTATGTGATGATGCAACTGTGTTATGGGACGTCTATATGATCTAATGCAAATGTATGCATATGTGATATGAGTTTGATGTGATTATCTGTGCTTTAAGATGTGATGTGATGCAAATGTATTGGTGACCTAATGCATTGGATGGTGTATTCTATGAACCTAAGCATGTGCATGACTAGTCCTATGAATGATATGATATGCTCCTATATGTGTTGTTTTTGTGAAGTCCAAATGTACTTTATCGACACAAGAATGACATGATAGATAGATAGAAGAATGGTTGTGATAAGATGACTTAGAAACTTTACTTGATATCATTACTCTGCATAGTTTGGAAAATGAGGATTGCATGGATGTGTATGTGGATATAGGATGGATGCTTTGCTTTTAGAGTGCTTTATTTCATCATTGGGTAGTTTGTTTTTGGTACATTTTCTGAAATGTTGTAAGTGAATACAAGCATCGAGGTATAATTGAACCGAGATGACCTGAGTATCGCTTACATGGATTGTGATTTAGCGAGCTAATACAAGCATCTAGTCAAAATTGAATCTAGATGACCGGAGTACTTCATGCATTTCAACAAGCAAGGATTGCCCCCGTTCGTGTTATACCTTTGATGTCCTCGATGGTCTTTTGCCAATCATGTCTTTAGACAAGGCTTCACATTACTAAAGTTTAATCCACAAATAGCAAACAAAGAAAATAATCATGCCCCCATCATAGCATCTCTAGCTTTTGGCATCCTTGAGTAGCATAGAAAGACATGATAACAAAAATCAAGACTCTGTAACTTAACCATGGTTCCAATCCACAAAACATTCTTGCATTTAGATGTGTTTTTCTTGCCATAATTTAGATAGAATCAGTTAGAAGACCTTGGGTATTTGATTTGCTTTAGATAGGTTAAGATGCTCATAGTCAAGATTTCTGCTTGAAGCGTGGGTTCTGCTTGCATTTGCTTGTTTGGTGAGAAGATTGCACAATCCTTATTGGGGAGACGGACCCTAAGGGACTGACCTAGTGCCTCGGGGGCTCATTACTAAATGGCCTTGCCTACGTGATGACGTAGAGGCAACGTAGTTTGGGGTAAACCCTAATGGACCATGGATGGACTAGAAGAAAGATGACAAGAATGAAGACAAGAAAGGGGACAAATGGGACCATGGAAGAAATGGAAGCCTCAGGGCCACATTAGAATAATGGCCTTGCCTACGTGACGGCGCAGAGGCAACGTAGTTCACGGTAAACCTTAATGGACCATGGATGGACTAGAAGAAAGATGAAAAGAATGAAGACAAGAAAGGGGATGAATGGGACCATAGAAGAAATGGGAGCCTCGGGGGCACATTAGAATAATGGCCTTGCCTACGTGACGGCACAGAGGCAACGTAGTTCATGGATTTGGACCATGGACACCAACGAGAGACACTATACTAGGCTCACATTGAGGAGACGGTATGGGACAAAACCTTGGTTGACAAGGCCACAAGGTGAGTATCAAGCCATGATAGGTAATTGTCAAGTGTTTATTGTGGGGTAGATATGGGTCGAATGGAAAATGAGCGAAGGAAGAATGGGCTCAAGGTGATTGGATTCTCAAAGATGGAGAAGGCGGTTTATCACAAGTAATGCCTGTTTACCAGGTTTTCATCACTTGCTTTTATTTGCACGAGAAGCTAGAAAGTAAACATGACGCCTGCTTGCCAGGTTTTCATCACGATACCTATCCAAGGTGCCTATTTGCCAGGTTTTCACCAGAGGACGATGCTTTCTATTTTTTCTCTAATTTTTTTGTATTTTCTCTTTTCAATTTTTTTTTGATTTTTTGATTTTTGATTTTATTGTTCCCCCTTGCATTGGGGTTCTCCTAGGTATAGAAGTGGCGAAGGTGCATGCTATTGATTGGATCATCAAACAACTCACCCTCTGAAGTGGCCAACTGATATGCCCCCGATCTGTAAGCAGCTACAATCACATAGGGCCCAAGCCAGTTAGGCTCGAACTTACCTTTCTTTTCTCTGTCCTGCTGATTGCGAGGGTTCGCTTTTAGAACGAGGTCCCCAACCTTGAAGCATCTTGGTCTAACCTTGTGGTTGTAGCTTCTTGACATCATCTGTTGATAGGCTTTGAGATGGTCAAAAGCCTTCTGGCGCCTTTCCTCTAGCAGCTCTAGTTCTTGTAGCCTGGAGACTCTGTATTCTTCATCTGATATGAGACCTTTCAATGACACCCTGAGGGATGGGAGTTCGACCTCAATGGGAAGGATGGATTCAGAACCATAGACAAGGGCGTAGGGTGTAGCACCTGTGGGAGTGCGTATACTGGTTCTGTAGGCCCACAGAGCGGGATTGAGTTGGACGTGCCAATCGTGACCAGCTTCATTGACAGTTTTCTTTAGGATTTTCAGAATGGTTTTATTCGATGCCTCAGCTTGGCCGTTACCTTGGGGGTAGTATGGAGTGGAGAAACGATGTTGGATTTTGAAACGCTCACAAAGTTCCTGGACATCCTGATTTTTGAATGGTCTCCCATTATCCATTATGATGGATGAAGGGATGCCATATCGGCAGATAATGTAATTTAGAATGAACGAGGAAATTTTCTTTCCTGTGATGGTGGTTAGGGGAACGGCTTCAATCCACTTGGTGAAGTACTCAGTGGTGGTTATGATAAATTTATGGCCATTGGAAGAACGTGGATGAATCTTTCCCACAAGGTCAAGTCCCCACTGGCAAAAGGGCCAGGGTGTCATTAAAGGTCTCAACTCCTGAGCAGGTGCATGAATCAGGTTCCCGTGTATTTGGCATTGTTTGCACTTTTTGACGAATTGATATGAATCCATTTCCATATTGGGCCAGTAATAACCCAAACGCATGAGTTTCTTAGCTAAGGAAGGACCGCTGGAGTGTGTTCCACAGATCCCTTCGTGTACGTCTCGCAAGGTAGTTACGGATTCTTCTTGTTCTAGACAACGGAGTAAAGTACCATCCAGACCACGTCGGTAAAGGGTATTAGCTATGATGGTGTGACAGGAGGCTTGTCGGATAAAAGTCTATTTTTGGTTGGAAGAGAGGTCCAGTGGAAGAATATTGTCCTTGAGGTAAGTGTAGGTCTTACCGTACCAAGGTGAATCAGATCCTACTAGGAGGCAAATGGAATGGGTTTCGAGGAGATCATATGCCGGTTGCCGAATGGTTTCTACTAAGAACTCATACCGTGACTCGTATTCAGGTATTTCAAGAAGAGAGGCTATGGTAGCCATTGCATCTACTGCTTTGTTCTCGATCTTGGGTATTTGTTCAAAGGAGATGGTCCCAAAGTGTTCTTTGAGGTCGTCGACCATCCGTTTGTATGGGATGAGCTTCTCATCTTTGGTTTGATATTCATCGCTGACCTGATTTATGATAAGCTGAGAATCACCGTAGACACATAGTGCTGGGATTTTCCACTCAGTGGCCATCTTAAGACCAATTACCAAGGCTTCATATTCCGCTATATTGTTAGTGCATGGAAATAACAACCTGTAGGACTTTGGAATTGTGTCGCCTTGGGCAGTGATAAACAGGATACCTGCCCCTGATCTGTGGTTGGTGTAAGACCCGTCGAAGTAGAGTTTCTAAGGAGATGTTGACAGAGTGAATAAAGACTCATCAGGAAACTCAAACTGCATTGGTGAAGTGTCCTGTAATGGTGCCTCGGCCAGTTGGTCAGCTATGATTTGCCCTTTGATGGCTTTTCTGTCCACATATTCTATATCATATTCACTAGGAAGCATAACCCACTTTGCTAGTCGACCTGTGAGAGCTGCTTTGCTGAGAAGATACTTTAGTCGGTCGATTTTGGCAATGAGTTTGACAGGATGTGCCAACATGTAGTGTCAAAGTTTTTGTGAAGCAAAAACCACCGCAAGGCATGATCGTTCTACCTGTGAGTACTGTAACTTGTAGCCCACTAAGGTTTGACTAATGTAGTATACAACTCTTTCCTTGTTCTCATAGTCTTGCTGCGCTAGGAGAGCCCCAAGAGCAGTAGGTGTAGCAGATATGTAGAGAATCAAAGGTTTTCCTTGGATTGGAGGCATGAGTATAGGAGGGTTCATAAGGTACTCCTTTAGCTTGTTGAATGCCTCTTCGCACCGATCATCCCATTTAAATGGAATATTCTTATGTAGGAGGTGGCTGAAAGGTTGGCACTTGTCTGCCAACTGTGAGATGAACCTTCGGATGGCCTGCAGCTTGCCCTGTAAGGATCTCAACTGTGTTAAAGTCTTGGGCGGTGGCATGTCCATTATTGCTTTGACCTTGGCCGGGTCTACCTCTATTCTGTTTGCTGACATGATGAAGCCTAGCAGCTTGCCCGATGTTACCCCAAACACACACTTCTTCAGGTTCAGTTTGACTTGGAATTGATCCAACCGTTGAAAGACTTTTTCTAATATGTCCAGGTGTGAGTCCCTTATGAGAGATTTTGCTAAGATATCGTCAACATAATCCTCCATGGTCACATGCATCATGTCATGGAATATAGTTGTCATGGCCCGCTGATATGTAGCACCTACATTTTTCAGCCCAAAAGGCATGACATTCCAGCAAAAGGTACCCCATGGGCGAGTGAAAGCTGTTTTGTGTTGATCCTCTGGTGCTATTTTGATTTGGTTATACCCTGCGAATCCATCCATGAGCGATAGCATTGTATGTCCTGCAGTGAGGTCGACTATGATATCGATGTTAGGCAATGGAAAGTCATCCTTGCGGCATGCTTTGTTTAAGTCTTGAAAATCGTTGCATAGTCGAACCCTGCCATCTGGTTTAGACACTGGCACAATGTTTGATATCCATTCGGGGTAATCTATGGCTCTGATGAACCCCACATCTAGCAATTTCTTGAGTTCTTCCTTGACCAAAAGGGCTATATGAGGATGCATCTTTCTCAGTTTCTGCTTTACGGGCTTCACCCCTGGATCCAATGGCAAATGATGCAGAATCAGGTTTGGGTCTAAACCTGGCATGTCAGCATATGACCAAGCAAAGCTGCCTCTCTTCTTCTTAAAGAATGGTACAAACCTAGTTTTCTCTGGTGGTGTGAGAGATTTTGAGAAGTGGATAATCTTGGGCTGCTCTTCGGTTCCAATATTCACTGGCTCTGTTGGCTCCACCACAATCTGTGACCGTTCCTGGTACATATCACTAGGGAGGGTGTCAAGCATTCCATCGTCAGGTGCCACAGTTGGGTTTTCACCTTCGGATACGTCCTTTCTTTTTACTGTTTTATGATCTGACACTGCCGCACGGTGGTTTTCACCGTCAGATCCATTTTTGATTTTGATATTTTTGCAACTAGAAGGCTTGGCACCCTCCTCGAAGTAAGCCACGGTATTGAGTTCGATAGCAAAACCAGCTTTATGATCTCCTTTTGGTAAGTGATCCCTAAGTTCCATATAGTCAATGTAGGCATCATCATTCTGGAACATATCTAATTGGGGGGTTCCTTGCAGATCCCAGTCAATAAGCTCAGGGTGTAAGAGGGGAAGGGAGTTGGATGAGAGATCTGATTCATTAATGGTGTGAATGGAAATGTTGTGGGCACTGGCAGGGGTAGTGTTCTGGGTGGTACCTTCTTCCAAGTTATTTATTGCAATGGAATCTAAACTTTCCTCGAAAGCCATAATCTCAGGGAGGGGCAAATCAGACTCCAGTGGTCTGTCCCATTGCGTCTATTCCTCATGGTAGGGGTTAAGAGTTTGGATGGTGTCAATCTCTTTGTCATCGTAGGAGTGCTCTGTTAGCTTGTCCCACTCATACTCATTTGAATCATCTGAATCTGTGTCACTATCCACTTGGATTGTTTGAATTGTCTCCACAAGGCAGGCGTTTTCTTTGGCTTTACCTTTGCCTTTGTACCCTAGGCCAGTTGTGTTTCTAGCTGAAGAGGATGAAGAAGGTTGTATAGGTTCAACGATTCCTTCTTTTCTGAGGCCTATGGGGCCTTGTCCTTCATACCCCATCCTATGCAAGATAGTTTCACCCCGTCCATAGAGTTCTGTAGGGAGTCTAGGCGGCTCTTGGGGTGTGTTTTCTTCTTCAGCATAAAGCCATTGCAGGAGATCTCGCTCCTCTATTTCGTCAGATAAGGTCCCCCATTTTACAAAGGGATTTGCGAGAGTTATAGGAGGAGCAGATGGCTTTGGAAAATGCCTAGGTTGATGCCTGGGTTGGCCAAAAGAGCGAGAGACAAAGGCATTTTGGCAAGGTTGAGGCTATGCTCAATGGAGTACTCCCCCATGCCATTTTCTTTTATGGTAAGTTTCAGTGGTTTGGGTCTTGAGGAGGAAGCTTCAATGGTATGGTCTTGTTGCGGAGTAGGGGAAATGCAGGCTCTGTTGTTGGGTATGACACATTCAGATTTAGCTTGGAAAGAATTGCAATGTTGGTAGGGGTCGGGGTCGCCTTGAATGGTGTCCTGCTTGCCATCATGTGGGAACTTAATGCATTGATGATAGGTGGAGGGGATAGCCTTCATGGCGTGGATCCATGGTCTCCCTAGTAGGATATTATAAGCAAGTTCCTGGTCAAGGACTTGGCAAACTACATCTTTGATTACCGGTCCCACTTGAATGGGTAGGACAACTGTGCCCTTTGTGGTTCTTTCCTCCTCGTCATAGGCTTTGATGGTAATTTTTCATCTTGGATCAACTGCCTGTTCAGAGAACCCCAGTACAAGGACTAGCTTCAATGTGCAAATGTTTAAACCGACACCCCCATCAACAAGAACCCTCTTGATGCGGTGCTTGTGCACGAATGCAACAATGTGTAGAGGGGTGTTGTGGGGTTGAGATATGGAAAGGTCATCTTGCTCCGTAAACGAGATGGAAGTGGAGGATGTCAGATTGCATGCCATGGTCTAAAACTTTTCTTGGGCTAGGTTAGTGGGGACAGTAGTTTCCACTAAGGCTTTCTCAAGAATCTCCTTATGAGAAGGAGATAGACGCAAGAGCTCCAATATAGAAATGTGAGCCGGCGTTTTTTGTAACTGGTCGATGACATTGTATGGGCAGGAGTTGGACGTAGATGGTGATGACCTTGAAGGGGTGGTATTGATTGTGACTTTACCACTGCGGGTAATTATACTACAACCAGTTCTGTTAGGTCCTGTTGTTGGTCAGGGGAGATGACATTGACCTGCAGAATATGCTCAGAAATGTAGTTAATGGTGTACTCAAATGGAACGCTTGCATAGTTAGCATTACTCGACCCGCTGTTCTGATTTGGCCGGTTGCGACTGTTGTCGTTATTGGGATTGCCATTGGAGTTGTTGCCGTTGTGACCATTGTTGCTGTTGTGGCCATTGTTGCGATTGTTGTTATACGGCCGGTTGTGGTTCAGAAGAGGATCTCGGTAGGCCACATGAGATTCATTGGAGGTATGCTGTTGTGTCCCTCCCTGATTCTGATCCAGTATATCCTGTATGACATTCTTGAGGCGGCTGCAACTGTTAGGCGTGTGCCCCCTTCCTCGATGATACTCACAATAGTCTATGTCCTTCCAATAGGGAGGTTTGACGATAGGCTCATAGTCACTTGTTGGCGGTAGAGAAATTTCATTGTTAGCCAACAACTTCCTGAGGGCAGACTCTTGAGATTCCCCCAATGGCATGAATTTTCTCCTTGGATTTGAAGTGAACCAAGGTCTAGGTTCCCGAGGGGGTGGCTTGTTGAGTGCACCGGTATTTGCTTCTCCCTTAAGAGTGAATATGGGTTGTTGCTTAGGGGCTGCCGCCTTGGTGTCCACTACTCCATCGTTGACCACATTCTTGTTCTTGGTCCAAAACTTTGATTTATCTGTTGTGTAATTGGAAGGAGGTGTGTCCTTGTAGAGCTTGAGAGTTCCTTTAGTGATCATAGCTTTTTCAATGAAGAGGCCCATTTCAATGACTTTGGCGAATGAGGTAGGGCATTGTATCTGAATCTGATAGCTAAGATCAGTGTTTAGATTATGGAGAAACATTTCCAATAGCTGCTTCTCAGGCATATCATAAGAACACTTACTGGCTAGCTGTCTCCATCGTTGTAGGAAGGCGGCAAATGACTCACCACTCTTCTGCTTGGTGTTGCATAGATCTAGCATAGATACCTCGTGTTCTATGTTGTAAGAGAAGTGCATTATAAATTTATTGACAAGTTCATCAAAAGTTTTGATTCCCGGTGGGAGACGCGAGAACCACTCCATAGATTGACCACCTAAAGATCGCGGGAATAGTCTCATTAAGTAGGTCTCGTTGTGAGCTACTTCTAAACATGCTACAGTGAATTCCCTGATATGATCTCTAGGGTCCCCCTTCCCTTTATATTTGTCAAATTTTAGAACTCCGAACTGATAGGGGAATGGTTTCATGATCAAATTTCTGTCAAAGGGGTATGGTGCTATATCTTCCAAAGAGTAGTTCTTAGAACTTGTACCGGTCTTAAGGTTGGATAGCTTGAGCTTTAGACTTTCAATTTGTTGTCTCACATCCGTCACAGGAGTAGTTGGATCTACGGGTTGCTTGCCTCTCTCATTTGTATGGGGGACCATGTCATTTGTGCCTCTCTCATGCGCATGTGGGACTGTGTCATTTGTGCCCCTCTCATGATCATTGTCTGCATTTTCCATGATGGAGCTAATGTCAAAGTCTGTGGGGAGTTTGATTCTGAGACTAGCAAGATGATGGAAATACTTATGGGGGTCTTCAAGGATCATCTTCTCTACGACGCGTTGGAATTTTCTATCTTGCATGTGTGCCACTAATTCTTCATGAGAAATCTCTTCTTCACCATCACGTGGTGGGAGAAGGTGATCAGATGAGTCGGCCATTTCGATTTGCTTGTTGTACTGGGATCGAGTAAGAACCATGCAAGGTGGGGTGGGATGAAGTGGACCAAGATTAGAAATTTTGGCAGGGTGCCGACTGAGGCTGTTATGAATGGGATACCTAGGATAAGACTTGGACAAAGGGCTCTCTCACTCAATGACTTCAAGTAAGACGGTTGACACAAGACTCTAGCCACTAGCAAGGGTAGTCGATACCAGTCTTACTGTGTAGGGCTTAGTCATTCAACAAGACTACTAGCAAAGGTACTGTGACCTACTAGGCTTACGTGAATTCACTAATGAAACAAAAAAAGGACTTATGCCGAATCGATATGGGATAGGCTGACTTTGGGACAAGAGTGATTTGGACAGAAGGTGAGTGAGACAATGGATGAAAGAGAAAGAGTTGGGTGAAATGGATGGAGATTGACTGCAAGGTTGACTCTGATCTCGAAAAGTGAAACTAGGTTGAAATGGGTGCTCTGATCAGGTGAAAATATCTCCTCAAAAATAGGGGAAGTGCTCACTGTTGCATATGCGCAGAAACAAATGCGCAGCATAAATGGACAAATGTGCCACAAGTCGTAGTAAATGCGCCGGTCTGGTGAATTATATATGCGCAGCAACAGTGCATATATGCGCAGCAAAAAAGGTATATGCGTAGCAAGTCGTTACAAAAGTGCGGTAAGTCTCTATAAATGTGCAGCAGAAATGTGTAAATGCGCAGCTCTGAAGTTTTTGCAAAATTTTTATTTTTTTTTTTGGTATTTTTTGTCTAGAAAAGGTCTTCCTGATCTGATATTATGAATTTAATAGCAAGAAAACATAGCAAGCACAAAGAATATTTTGTAGTTTTTCATTGTTTTTGTAATTTTTCGACTCTATTTTGCACAAAAGAAAGCACAAAATTCTAGGCAAGAAATAGATTATAAGGGATTTGGGCCACTAAAACAAGAGGTATTTAATTCGGGCAACCGTTCAAGTGGTTACACGTGCGGCGACGCTACTCTCCGTTATGGAGTCTCCCAGCCTCACAGGGTTGCGCCTGAGAGGGTTTTAGGGGAGGTTGGCCGTCGGTGTAACATAACAGCACTTGTTGTAGGAAGTTTTCACCTCAAGCACAATTTATTTTAAGTGGCTTGGTAGGGATTGGCATTAGCCTATTACCACTCAGGGTCGTTCCCACTTGGACAAGCGTGCATCCAAGGGTAGGCCCCTCCTAAAGGTTAAATAGATAGAATGACAAGTCTGGCACTCTGATCACCTAGAAGAGGGGAGAGCATAAGCCTATTGTCATTCGCAAGCACAGAATACACTGATTAATCCACCCTAGTTAAAAGTGAAAAACTAAATGGGTTAATCTACTCAAACAGAACTTTGAAGTGATTTCAGCAATATAGCAGTGGTTCAGTTTTAAATCCCAGAAAGCAGTGGTGAGTTCAATTTTTAAACCGCGTAGCACGAGATTGTTAACTTTGAAATTCAGGTCTCACAATATAGCAATGGTTCATTTTAACTTCAGAAAGCAGTAGTGAGTTCAATTTTTAAACCGCGTAGCACGAGATTGTTAACTTTGAAATTCAGGTCTCACGATATAGCAATGGTTCATTTTAACTTCAAGATCATTGATGAGTTCAATTTTAATCTTTAGATAGCAATAACTTGGAAGGTGTTTGCAATGCAAGCAAGAAATAATCTAGTTACTTCCTCCCTAATTAGAACTAGATAAAGATTTGAATGAACATTAATTTTACTTTCCCTTTGAAAATGAAATGTGAACTAATTAGATGCAACTACATGGAACTAAACCTGCACCTATCCTGCAAAACCGCTCCAGCAAACACCTGCGAAAAGGTTAGCGTTAGCAACTTCCCCTAGAAAAGTACTAAAACCTCAGCCTATTACAAATGTGCAGCTTTAGTGATCAGATGCGCAGAAATGATCAACAGAAGTGCCACAATAATGAATGTGCCGCAATATTGAATATATGCGCAGTTAAAAGGGATAATGCGCAGCATGAATGGATGCGTGGCAACATTTTTCAAAAGCGCCATGAAAAGGAACAGATGCACAATAATAACAGAAGCGCCGTAACAGTGCGCAAAAGCGCCGCAAAAATAAACAAATGCGAGAAAGGATAAAAGTGTCGTAACAGTCTTTAAAAGTGCTGCCTAAATGAACAGATGCATCGAAGTAATATGTGCGTGACTCTGCGTGACCTGTACGGAACCTACCTTCAAAAAAGCTCAGAAACGGTAAAATAAAGGGGCAAACGGCCCCATGGTGGGCGCCAAAAATGTAAGGGTAAAATGGTGATCAATCAAATGAATTAAATAAGACCCAAACATCAACAGAATAGAGAAACAAGAAGGATTCAATAAACGAAGCAATGAACAAACACAGTGCAAACCTCTCCCGTTTCGATGCTTCTGTTGTTCACCTATCACAATCGTCCTTTTGCAGATGAAGTGAGCCCTCAGAGAGTGCACTCTTTTTAGCTGTTCGTAGGAAGTCAATGGTGAATGGCTGTGGTGATATGCAATGAAGGTGAGCTCCAATGCAAGTATGTGATCTCAAGCTTGTAGATGACAAAAGGGTGCCAAAGGCGTGCTGGTGATATTTCTGCAGAGTAACGATGTCAAAAGCTTGGATCCTTAGAATGGAGGGATGAAGCTTCATTTATAGACTTGGAAGAATGGGAATCAACGGTTGAGAGGAGATATGAAGATCAACGGCTGAGGATGGTTGAGGAATGTGCAACCAGTGGAAATGTGACAAGTGTCCCAACTCCATCATGAAAGGGGGGATGTGACAAAACTGATTGGAGAGTTAACTCCATTGACTGGTCTGTTAATTGATTTGATTGATCAGTAAGAAGAATAAATTATGGAACTGACTGAATTGAGTGAGGATTTGACTCAATTGACAGGTTAGTTAACACTTTTGATTGATTAGTTAACTAACCTCTGATTTGAGAAGAAATAGGACATGTGGGTGAGGGAAAATAAGGTAATTAAATATTAAATATATTTAATTACATGTGTAACCTGATGAGGTGGACAAGGTGAGGTGGAAAAGGTGAGGTGTAAAGGTGATGTGGATTTTTGGAATTTAGAACTTAGGATAGAGGAATTTGGCTTAATTAAATAATTTATGATTATTTAATTGTGTAGGACATTTAGAAGAATTGTAATTAAATAAATAGATTTTATTTAATTATGGAATAGTGAATCGATTAAATAAATTTAGAATATTTATTTAGGATGATTTGTGTCATTTTTAGGCGTATACAGTTCTAAAGTGATTTTATTACCCCTTAAGGATGAAAGGATAATTGAGAGTATTTTGTCCACAAAAGAACTTGTTAGGGAAATGAATGTGACAGGGTTCTGTTATGCACTAATGGCGTAGAAAGAAGCTGGTAAGGAAATACCAGTACTAGCAGAAGCACCCAAGGTACTAGAAGAACATGTTGATGTTGTGCATGAGGGTCTATCACCAAAGAGAGATATTCAGCAACATATTGATTTGATCCTAGGAGCATCCATACCTAATCAGACAACTTACACAATGAGTCCTACCAAGCATACAAAACTCAATTGACAAGTGACATATCTCATAAGGAAAGGTGTGGTAACAGAAAGCCTGAGCCCATGTGTTATACTTACATTATTAACTCCAAAGAAGGATTTTGAGCCCATCAAGACTTACAACAAGTTGAAATACAAGAAAATTGAAGGTGAGGCAGAAGTAGACTATCAACAACAACAAGTTCCAAGTGAGAAAAGAGCAAAGATTGCATAGATTTTAGACAAGCAGGCTATATGCATGCAACAGGGTCAAGACAATAAGTGACTAGTACAATGGCAAGGGCTAACACAAGAAGATAATACATGTATTCTAGAGTGGGAATTGAAGAAGTTGGATTTGGACAAGTGGCACAAGTTCCATAAAACAACTTGCAGGAGTTGTGTTCTTTTCAACCAAAGGAGAATGATGCAGGGACTTCTGGAGTTCATAACTTTTGACTCAGATGTGGGTTTTCTATGAGATTTTATAGGTGGATGTGTTATAAGGTGGAAAGTGGTTTCCCGACCCACCCTAGTTGGTTGGACCCCATCTTGGCACTTTTTCGGGGCTTGAAAGTTTCATCTTGGCCCTCAAAATGGCAATTTAGTATTTTTTTCTAGATTTTTAAAAAGTTGCTTTTGTAATAACTCAAAACTCATGTTTCAAATTTAGAATATAAGTTGGCATTTCATCCTATCTTATTTTTAGGAAGATTTTGGGAAAAAACTTGATTCTCAAGATATGATTGTAAAATTACCTAAAATGGCAAAATCTGACAATTGTCGAAATCTGCCAAAAAAGGTAATTTTTTTTTTTTTTTTTTCTTGGATATAAGAGTTTTCTCTCATTGTAGCAGTAGAGTTAGTGAATAGAAGTTTTGTTTTTTAGTTTCCAAATCTTTGGCTCTCACACATGATTAATGGCACAATTTTATTGAGTGTATGTTGTTGGCTACATCAGATAGTAATCTCTACTTCAACATCAATGATGAACAAACCCTGATTGTTGCAATCTTTGTTGATGACATTATTTTTGGAGGCAATGAAGGTATGTGCTTAGTTTTTGTTGGATAAATTCAAAGTGAATTTGAAATGTCTATGTGTGGGGAGATGAACTTCTTTTTAGGTCTGCAAATAAGTCAATCAGATAAGGGTATCTCCATTTCTCAGTCTAAGTATGTGAAAGAGTTGTTAAAGAAATTTGGGATGGAAGACTCTAAACTAGTATGTACACCTATGATAACTGGTTGTAAGTTGAGAAAAGATGATAACTCACCCTTGGTAGACTAGAAAAAGTATAGATCTATGATTGGAGGATTACTTTATCTGACTCAAACCAGACCTGACATAATGCATGCAGTGTGTCTTGTCGTAAGATTTCAAGTGAATCATATGTGATGACAGTCAAGATAATTCTAAGATATTTAAAAGGTACAATAAATTATGATTTGTGGTACCCCAGGGATAATGACTTTGTTCTTAGTGCATATACTAATGCAGATTGGGCCAGAGATGTGGATGATAGAAAAAGTACAAGTGGAGGTGCATTCTTCTTGGGAAAAAGATTAGTATCTTCATTGAGAAAGAAATAGGATTCAATATCCTTGTTTACTGTAAAAGTAGAATACATTGCAGTAGCATGCAATTGCACTCAAGTGTTATGGATGAAGCAGACTTTTAAGGACATCAAACTTGTGTATGAAGAACCTATTGCAATCTTTTGTGACAGCATAAGTGCCATAAACATATCAAAGAACCCAGTGATGCATTCAAGGACCAAGCACATATCCATTAGGTATCATTTCTTGAGAGAAAAAGAGATAGAGAATGAAGTCAAGTTGGAGCATGTTTCTAACAAGGATAAAATTGCATACATCTTTATCAAGCCTTTGCCCAAGGATAATTTTGAGTATCTCAAAGAAAAGTTAGGGCTCATCACCCCTCCTCTAAACTAAGATGCACAATGGTGCATCGGTCTAGAGGTGTTCAGAGATTTGGATTGATGCTTTTTAGGGCTACTTCTCAAGGGGAGTAGTCAGAGAGTTCAGAGGAAAGATTAAATCAGAGTAGAAGAGTGCAAGTATGTGCCCTTTGCCATTGATATCAAAGGGGCAGAGAAGTCATTTGAAAAACTTTAAGTGCAGATGTGTAAGAGATAGGGGGAGAATTTTGAAGAAAGAAAGAGTGCATGTGTGTAAATAGAAAGTGGGAGAATCTTGTCTTGATGGTTGTTGTAGTTTTTCACATCATATGTTGCCATCAATGACAAAGGAGGAGATTGTTACAAGTATGTACCTAATTGGTGTTGTCATTAATGTCAACATATTATTGTTGTCATTGGTGTAAACTGTATCTTATTCTATTACTTGTATAGAAGACTTGTATGTTGAGGATATTGAGAAAATTAGCCTCTCTGGAAGAAACAACTGAGTTATAGAGAAGTGTAGTAGTTGTATGCTGAAGAACAGTCTGGTAAATTGCTCCACATTTATTCCTACTTGAAGATCATGGTCTATGGGTTGGAATTAAGTTAGAAGTATGTCTGAGGATGCTACATTTTAGGTTTGAGCCATTTGCATGAAGATCTGAGTGAGTTGTGTTCACTAGAGTGAAACCTACTTTTTTTGTAAGTTCGGTTGAGACGGGAAGATAGTATTTGGCTCCGCATTCCTCCGTAATAAAGTATCTTTCTCTGCAGTTCTAGAAGGAAGTCTAGGATGATGATAAGTGCCTACAGTTGTAGTGGTTCATGGTTTGGTGGTCTGCAAGCTATCTTTCTTTTATGACAGTTGAAGATAGAGAAGCTCACGTGTTCCAGTGAGAAGATTCCTATGGATAAAGTGGTTAAGGTTCATGCGGTTGCTCTTGGTGATTATAGCATGCTTGTAGATGTCTCCTAATCATGTTCCTATTTGGACTTTGGTCTGCATTAAGAAATTGAGATGGTGTGTGGAGATTGTTCCCAGATAATGTAGTGTGTAACCAATCTTGGTTGACCTAGTTGATCTCAGTGATTACGAAGATCTCTGATAGATTGAGGAAGCATGTTGTGGTGTAGAAGATCATGTTTGAGTCCCAGCTAAGGCATTACATGATCCACATTGCACTCCCTTTACATGATATTGCAATAGGTTAGGACCTATTTTGTAAATGTTTGTAATACCGACCTTGGAGATTATTTCAATGGTTGATGCCAACCTTGATGATCATTCCAAGGTTGATGTAGTGTATAAATACTTGTAGCTCAGTCGTGGAAAAGTTGTCCTTGAGTGAAAATGAGAATATATTAAGAAAGGTCCAAAGATAGAGTAGAGAAGAGGTAGAGGAAAGAAGAGGAAGAGCAGAGCTGAGGAAGAGCAGGGCAGAGGAAGAGCAGAGCTGAGGAATTGTTTATTCACAATAAAGAAGGGTGTTGATTGTGGCAGTGAATCTAGCAGTAAGCCACCAGTAGGGTTTAACAACCCTTATTGTAATCTTGTTAGGTTTAGGGTTGAGGCAGTGAGCCTACTAGACCTAGTTGTTCTTCATGGCAGTAAGCTAGTGTAACGTTAGGAAATATCCCCTTGGGGGCTTTTCCCTCATAAGGTTTAGCTCCTGGGTCTTTTGCATGCATTTAGGACATCTTAGTTCATAATTTGGCATCCCGATGGAATGAGCCCTAGGTAACATGACAAAGGGACCTAGGAGGACCCCTTGAGATATACCCTACCCAAAATAGGGGGGAGGACTTGGGCACCTACGCCCTAGTCCTGCCCTATTTTGGGGCAGCCCTAATTTCTAGGTATCAATTTATGACCGTTATTTAGGTCCTTTGCTGACACGATAAGTTTGAATTAGAAAAATCTTGGTGGGAGTGCTTGTAGTTGTATATATAAGCATGTTTAGGCATTCATTTGTAAACTAGATGATTACTAGCAAGCTATCATGTTCTCAAGGTGATTTAAGGCTTTCATTATGTTGCAAGAGCAGACTTGTGTGTTTTATGTGTTGATATTTGCAAATTTGAGCATCAATTTCCTCATAGAATGAAGAGCATCTTCCTCCCATGAGAGCTTCACTACAAGGTGACATTATATTGCATTTTAATCATTAATTCTTTTGGTTTTTTCCTCTACCCCACAAGGGCATGCACTCTTTATCTAACAACCATGTTCAGAGACTTAAGTGTTCTCTAGGGCTTGACTGAGGCAAGCCTCTAAACACCACAACCTCTAAACCAAATCTTGTGATTGTAGGTTACAAGTGTCGCATTTGGGAAAAGTGAAGTTGTAGGAAGGATTGGCAGGCATCAAGGATTTAGGATCTAAAGAAAAAACAGGACACCGGAGCATTCCCAGGACTTGGGCACTCACTCCAGTGTCCTCCGCAGATGAGTTTCTAAAAATAGAAGTTACAGGGCTGATCAGTCTCGGAAGGAGGTCCAAATCCCACGAAGAAACTGGTACCTTGGACTAGGACACCCACTCTAGTGTCCCCAACTATTTCTCTTCAGAACCCTGAAAATAGGTACTCTATGATTTGGTATTTAACTCCTGTCTTCAAGAGCTTTTTCCTTTATTCGTCAATTTGTTGCCGTATTTGCATAATTAGGGTTTTAATGGTCAATTGAGCATAGGAGAAGGAAAAATGATAATTAAATTCCATAATCCAATTTTCCCTACATCTCACAGTGACCTAGGGTATGATAGTGTTTGCCATTCAACCCTTGATCCTTGAATGTATAGTGGAGAGGAGGATTTAAACATCAAAACACTAAAACATTAACAAATCCAATTTTCCAATAAACATTTTGGTGAACCCATATTTTTTGACTTAAATTGCAACTTACTGAGTGTGTATCTTCAGATTTGGATTGATTTCATTCATTCGTGTAGTCATTCATTTTATTGCATTGAGAAAAATTCAAAAAAAATATTGAAAATTTTGAAAAAATTGCATTGTTTGGCTTACTAAATCACATCAATTCTTTCTAAATTTTCCTAATTCATGATTTTTACATTAGATCTAATATAAACTACAGAAAAATCCAAAAAATTAGAAATTTGCATTGCATTTTCATTATTAATTTGCTAGGTTTTTGTAGAAATTTTGACAATTTTCATATAACCTAGTAATTCCAAAATCTAGGGTTAGTAGGAAAAATCTTTTCTTTCAGATTTTTATACTGATTTTAGAGGCTCATTCAAATTAAAATTTGTCTGTAGTCTTGCATTTTAGTGTAAATTTGCATTTAGATTTAAAATATTTGTATTTTTGCATAGAAAGTTTTAACAAAAACTAGCAATTTTCATGCATTTTCATTAGATTTGCATTGGAATTTTGCATATTAGAGCTCGAAAATCACTTTCAAATATGAGATTAATTTATTTCCATCATAAATCAGACTTTAAAATGTTCACATAGCATTTTGTCCCAAGATCTCAAACCAAGGGCTTCAAAACAACGATTTTCACTAAATTTGGCCTTATCGACTCTATAAACTTGCACCATAGGCATCTTGTGAAAGGTATTTTAGCATTAATTTTCTGTTATCAGGGTAATTATTTGATTCCCCTCATAAAAAGCTTCACAACACCCTTTTATCAAGCTCTTGTAGTAAAAATTTGGTGAAAAACTACACATTTTGACTATTTTTGCCCTAGGGTTTGACCTAGTTTGCACTCCAAATGTGTTGTGATTAATTTTATAGATTAAGGTGATTGATATCATTGATATTATTTTTTGTACCTCCTAAAATTCATTACAACAACCCTTTTTCTAGGTCTTTGAATTGAAAAATCGTGAAAAATAGCCTATTTTTTGTTATATTTTCACTAGGGTTTGACCTTAAGTGGCACTAAGAGTGTGTTGTGTTGAGTATTTTGGCACAAAGTGGCTATTATTAATTATATTATTTTCTTTCCATCATCATTTTCCTCACAACACCCTTTGTTATGCTCTATTGCATTGAGTTTTGGTGAAAAAAGTGCCTATTTGACATATTTTCATTATAATTTGACTTGGCATTATCTTGGATTTGCATCAAGAGTGTGTTGAGAGTGATATTATTGCTTTTTTGGACTGGTATCAGACATATAATTTGCTTCCCCTAATCAAAATCCTTACAACACCCTTTGTTTCATTCGTTTGCATTGGAAAAAGTACAAAAAATCAAACATCTAGGTTATTTTTGCATATAGTTTTGCACTTGACTTTTGCATAAAGTTGGAAAAGATTTTCAAAATCTGATCTTACATTGGAATGGCACCGTCATGTCATTTCTCAATGGTATCTTTGCATGCATTTATCAAAGATCTTAATTTTGACCAATTTTTAACCCTCATGAGTGAACATCCTATGATATTAAGAAACTTAAATGAGTTCTTCTCCATGAGTAGCAAGGAAAAGGATAACGATGATCCCATAGGTTATCCCACTTCCCCTATAACTAAATACTCAAATGAAAAGACTAGGAAGAGCAATATAATGAAGAGCTCCCTTTACTAATTCCATTGCTCTCCCTGGCCAAGATGAATCATTAGTGAATGAAGAGCTCCCTTTAACAAAGAACATCCCATGGGTAGAAAATGAACATTCATTTAACAATAATCAAATTCCTACCTCTGTGGATCATCCCACCAACCTTCTTCCTTTAGTTGATTGTTCACACATCTTGGATTTCACTAAGGAAGAGAAGACCTTTAATGTCCCTCCTTTGTTTCAATATTCAAGTCATTTGGACATCACTAAGAGGATAGAGAATAAGTATGATAGTAAGATTCAACAAGAAAACATTCCACATAGACAAAAGACCTTTGATCTTGGTGCTTCCTTCTCTACAACACAAAAATCCATAACAAATAAAAGCCCTATGTTACAAAAACTAAGTCGTAAAATACAACAACATCAACTTACAAAAGGGAGGAAGACAAGGCGACGAGCTTACCTTGCCTCTCAGCAAGAAAACATTGATCCTAACATTAAACCAAACAAACATGATCCTAACAATAAACAACATGACGAGCAAGACATGAATTGGGCTATGATACCTTATATCCCACATTCCTCTAACATTAGGGAGTGGGAGGATGATGATGATTTACTTGTTGATAAGACTTAGCATGAAGACCCTACAAGTAAGTATCTCTAACCCTTTACCTCTCTCATGATGTGCTTCCCCCATGATGTGTTATGTGTTGTTTAGGCCTCCTAGGATGACCTCGGATTCTCTCATAAGGTTCGGGATACCAAGAGACCACTTCTGTTGTGACCTTCTTCTATTTGTATCATCATTCTTCTATATCTCTTCTCTATCTGATTTCATTATTGTGTGTTGTGTCTTACAGACATAGCATTCCGATTGGTGACCTACGGGCACCCTCCTACGTGACTATCCCTAAGACACTTTTTTCTCCTCTTTGATTTATTGTTTCCCTTCCTCTAGTGTTTCCACCTAGTAGGCGGATGATGACAAACATTTATACTGATGCAGACCTAGTGTCCCTTTCAAGAGTAATAAAAAATTGGACTTAGTTCCTAATATGACAATGGGGTTGTATATCTTATCCAATTCTTGGCTAGTGGAAGCACTTGTGCTTTCTGCGTAGTGAATTTGATGATGTTTCTATCACATTTACAAATCTTAACAATACTGTTGCTCTGTGCACCTTTGTTTGTCTTTGAATTTATCCTTGGTGGTACTTGATTCAGAGAGCTTCATGATATAGCCCTATGGTTATCCTCAAACTTTGAATTCATGGTATAACCTTGGCTCTTTGTGTGGTTAATCATATACATTGATGTTGTTGTTTATCATGATTATGTAGACACTAACATGTTTCTTGCAAGGATGTGTTTGTGGGAACATGTGGCAATCGTAAAGTACATGTCACCTATGGGGGGCATCGGCTTTGCAAAAGTCTATGTTCCCTTGTGTGTTTTATTCCTACCTTAACATGCTTGATATTGATGCATGATATCAACTACCTTAAGGTGGGGGCATATAAGGTAAGATGTCTCTTGTAGATGTTAGCAATGTGCTTATCCTCATGTGTAGGCTAGTATGATGAATACTTCCTACATCCTAAGTTTGTTTGGAATCAATCAATCTATCTATTGCGTATACCTCCTTTTCACTGTAAGGCATCTCCGTGATGTGGGTGGGGTTGTAAAATTTGCTCATACCTCCTTTTCACTATAAGGCATCTCCGTGACGTAGGTGGGGTGGTATTCCATGCTTCCTTTTCACTATAAGGCATCTCCATGACATGGGTGGGGTTGCATTTTCAAAAGTCCTCTGTGGAGGCGAAGAGCGGTTCTATGACTAACTCAACCCTTAAGTGTGTCTTCAGTGATTGTTGTGGTGAAGCCCAATCATTGGTGTGTGCCTATAATGTGCCTGAGATGGTGTTGGACCTAGAAATAGGTACACTCCATCACTTATCTATTATGTTTTCTCCATGTCTTCAAGTGTGTGTGTTTTGACATGCTTATTTTGTGTGGCATGTTTGTTGCCCCATATGCAGAGACCAGTGCTATCAGGTAGTGCTTCCTACATTTTGGGAGGTTTTGTGTGTCTTGCATGTGTGTTGCCCCATATATACAGAGACTTGCGCCCTAGGATAGTGCATCCTATATTATGGGAGGTTTGTTTACTTTCCAATATTTGTATCTGCATTTCATATATATGAAAGAAAAAAAAAAGAAAAGAAAATAAATCATGCCTGTCTTCCATGCATTAATGTGTCTTCTATGCATTGACTATCTTCTCCATGTTTTGCATGATTGTAACTGTCTTCTTTGTGTTTTGAGTGCCTGTTACTATTTTCTATGTGATTAGCATGTCTTCTCCATGCTCGATGTATTTGTTATGTTTGTGACCTTACTTTAATGCATGTATTGGCCTTGCATTTATACATACATTAAAGTGGGGGCTAAATGTAACATCAAAAAATGTCCCCTTGGGGGCTTTTCCCTCATAATGTTTAGCTCCCAGGTCTTTTGCATGCATTTAGAACATCTTAGTTCATAATTTGGCATCCTAATGGAATGAGCCCTAGGTAACATGACAAATGGGACCTAGGAGGACCCCTTGAGCTATACCCTACCCAACATAGGGGGAGGACTTGGGCGTTCACGCCTTAGTCCTGCCCTTTTTTGGGGCAGCCCCAATTTTTGGGTGTCGATTTATGACCATTACTTAGGTCCTTTGCTGACACAGTAAGTTTGAATTACAAAAATCTTGGCGGGAGTGCTTGTAGTTGTATATATAAGCATGTTTAGGCATTCATTTGTAAACTAGATGATTACTAGAAATCTATTATGTTCTCAAGGTGTTTCAAGGCTTTCATTGTGTTGCAAGAGCAGACTTGTGTGTTTTTTGTGTTGCTATTTGCAGATTTGAGCATCAATTTCCTCATGGAATGAAGAGCATCTTCCTCCCATGAAGAGATTCACTACAAGGTGACATTATATTACATTTTCATCATTGATTCCTTTGGTTTTTACCTCTGCCTCACAAGGGTATGCACTCTTTATCTGACAATAGTGTTCAAAGATTTAAGTGTCCTTTGGGGCTTGACTGAGGCAAGACTCTAAACACCACAACCCCAAACCAAATCTTGTGATTGCAGGTTACAGGTGTCGCATTTTGGAAAAGTAAAGTTGTAGGAAGGATTGGCAGGTATCAATGATTCAGGATCTGAAGAAAAATAGGACACCGGAGCATTTCTAGGACTTGGACGCTTGCTCCAATGTCCTCCACAGATGAGTTTCTGAAAATAGAAGTTATAGGGCTCATTATTGTCGGAAGGAGGTCTGGATCCTGCAAAGAAACTGGTACCTTGGACTAGGGCACCCACTCCAGTGTCCCCAACTATTTCACTTCAGAACTCTAAAAATAGGTACTCTATGATTTGGTATTTTACTCCTGTCTACAAGAGTTTTTTTTGTTATTCGTCAATTTGTTGTTGTATTTGCATAATTAGGGTTTTAATGGTCAATTGAGCATAGGAGAAGGAAAATTGATAATTAAATTCCCTAATCCAAGTTTCCCTACATCTCATAGTGACCTAGGGTATGATAGTGCTCGCCACTCGACCCTAGATCCTTGAATGTATAGTGGAGAGGAGGATTTAAACATCAAAACACTAAAACATTAACAAATCCAATTTTCCACTAAATAGCCAGTATGTTTAGGCCCGTGGGGTGACTAAGCCTAAACATCACTATTTCAAGATTGCAATATATATTGAGAGTTAATCCTCTTCATGGTTTTTCCCTGCCTTGGGGTTTTCCATGTAAATCTGGTGTCTCTTGTGTTTGATGTTGTATTTGTGGTTAAGTTTTTGATTTCATGCACTCATTGTTAAATCATAATAATTGTGGATAAGTGATGAATGTTTAATTGTAGAAAGTGATTAAGTTTTTGTGACAACTGATTCACCCCCCCTCTCAGTTGTCTGACACATATCAATAAGAAAACCATATCATCCACTTGAAAAGTATGCTTAGAATGGTGCTGATCGGCTTGTTGTTTCATTTAATTTCTTGCCATGTGAAGATTGTCCTGCAAGATGTGAAGAATCTGATCCTGAGTTTGGAGAACCATGTCGACTACCTAAACTATTGAACTGCTGGGGGTGTATGGAAGGAGCATTGGCAGTGCCTAACCATAGACTGCTTCATATGGAGTCATTTTAGATGCAGTGTGGTAGGAGGTATTGTACCACTATTTAGCGAGAGGGAGCCACTTTTCCCACTGATGTTGTTGTTCTAAGGTGAAGCAATGAAAATAAGTTTCCAAACATTTGTTGATAATTTTAGTCTAACCATCTATTTGTGGGTGATACCCTAAACTCATCTTCAGTTTGGTGGCAGTGTGTCAAAATAGTTCTGTCCAAAAATGACTAGTGAAAGTTGCATTACGATATGAGACAATGAAAGAAGGGATGCCATGAAGACGGAAGATTTGGTCCATGAAAATTTTTGTGACTGAGGAGGTAGTATAGGGATGGCTGAGGGCACAAAATGACTATATTTAGAGAGGTAATCAACCACAACCAATATCATTGTCTTCCCTCTAGATTTAGGGAGCCCCTCAATGAAATCCATAGAAATATCTATCCAAATCCATGTAGGGATGCACAAGGGTTCGAGTAATCCAGGAAGGAGTGTTGTTTCACCCTTGTTGCATTGGAAGGTATTAAATTCAGCTACCATCTATTGAATTGCCCTTTTCATTCCCTTCCAAAAGAAGTTACGCCATGCTCGCTCAGAAGTTTTGAGGAACCTAGAGTGCCTCGTCGATAGAGAAGCATGGAGTTCATAGAAGATAGCCTACTGAAGATCTGTGCTCTGGGGAAGCACCAAATGACCCTTGTATCTCAGAGAACACCATCCCAAGAGTAATGCGATATAGTAAAAGGGTTATTGGCCAACTGACTGTTGAATGATTTGAGATAATGAAGAGTCATTGACATATCCCTACTAGACAGATTCCAACCAATTTGGAACACGCATAGAAATAGATGAAAGAGAAGCTTGGTCATCAAATGTGTGAGAAATAGCATCCACCACAATATTGCCCTTACCCTTCTTGTAAGTGATCTCATAGTCATAACCCATGAGTTTGCTAACCCATTTCCATTGTGCTGGGGAGGAGACCCATTGTTCTAGGAAATATTTTAGACTCTAGTGATTAGTCTTGATGTAGAAATGATTCCCTAGTAGGTATGGCCTCCACTTCTATACTGCATGCAAAATAGCCATCATTTCCTTCTCATATGTAGAGATTACTAAATTCTTACTAGAAAGGGCTTTGCTGGTGAACGCAATGGGATGTTCATCTTGAAGGAGAACAGCACCAAGTCCATTGCCGCAAGCATCACTCTCAATAGTGAAGGTCTTGGAAAAATATGGCAGAGCTAGAACAGATGTAGTACACATAGCTTGTTTTACTTTTTCAAATGCACACTCAGTAGCATGTATCCATGTAAAAGCATCATTTTCAACATAGCTGTTAATGGAGCAGCAATCTTCCCATAATTCTTGACAAACTTGCGATAGTAGTTAGTTAGTCCTAGAAAACCACAGAGGCTCTTAAGTGTCTAAGGATGCAGCCAATTTTTCATGGCATCTATTTTTGCAAGATCCTCTCAAACCCCTTGGGCTGAAACAATATGCCCGAGATACTCCACTTCTTCTTGACCAAAAACACATTTAGACTGTTTTGTATAGAGATGATGATTAGAGAGAAGTTGCAGTATGAGATCCAAATGTTGGAGATGCTCAACACATGTTTTACTATAGATGAAGATATCATCAAAGAAGACCAGATGAATTTCTACAGATAGGGTTGGAATATTTTATTCATCAATGCCTGGAATGTTGAAGGAGCATTAGTGAGGCCAAAGGGCATGACCAAAAACAAATAGTGGCCATCATGCGTGCAGAAAGTTGTTTTAGGGATATCATCCTCATGAACCCAAATTTGGTGATACCCAAAACAAAAATCCAACTTGGAGGAAAAATGAGCACCATGAAGCTCATCAACAATAGAAATGAGAAACTTATCCTTGATTGTGATGTGATTAAGTGCTCAAAAGTCAATGCAAAGGAACCATGACCCATCTTTTTTTATAGACAAGAAGAATTGGTGAAGAAAAGGAATTGGTACTAGGGTGAAAAATACCTTGCTCCAGTAAGTCTCGAACGAGCATCTCAATCTCTGTCTTTTGGTGAAATGGGTAGTGGTAGGGCCTGATGTTGGGAGGAACACTTCCAGGAAGGAGCTAAATACTGTGGTCCTCTAGTCATGAAGGTGGCAATCCCACTAGTTTGGCAAAGACACATGCATACCTATCCAAAATTTGTTGTAGATTCGAAGGAGTAGTGGAGACTGCTAATGGTTGCATTTGAATGGAATGGACCTAAGTGATGACACCATGTGAATTCTTCTTAAGTAGCTTTTCCATGTGATGTGAACTTATGATGCCGAGAGACCCTAGTTGTAAGCCCTTCAATTTGTGTTTTTTTCCATTGTCTAAGAACTACATCCAAAGTTCAACAAAATCCCATAAGATGGGTCCAAGTGTGCGTAACCATTGGGCGCCCAAAACCACATCACATCCACCTAAGGGCAAGACAAACAAGTCAGAGTGTAGGTTACAATCTCCAATAGAGATATGCACATTGCGACACTTCCCTTTGCAAGGTAATGTGCCCCCACTGGCAATCATGACTTCAAACCTGGAGCAAGGATGGACAATACAATCAGCCTGTTTGGCGATCTGAGGGTCAATAAAGTTATGAGTGCTACTAAAATCAATGAGTATTGTAAGAGGGAACTTCTTGAAATAACCCTTGACCCACATGGTTTGTGGGGTGGTGACTCCTGCCAAAACATGGAGAGAGATCTCTAGGTGGTCTTCCTGAGAAGTAGGGTCAATAGGTAGCTGCTGAGTTTTGACCTAATCATCAACTATATCCTAAGCATCTTCATAAACTTCAATTGTAGGTGGAGAATCCACATCCAAGAGATAGAGATTTTTCTCAACACATCTATGTCCTCGAGTGAATTTCTCATCACAATTATAACAATGCCCTTTTTCTCTACATGCCCGCCTCTCTGCTTTCGTCAAATGCTTGATAGGAGTTGTTCTAGGAGCTAGTGTGATTGGAGGTCTTTGGGAAACCATATTTCTGAATGGAACAAAATTGGATTTGGATCATTGTTGAGTTGTGATCTTATGCTCCGCCAACTTACCCAACCCTAGGGCTTCCATCATTGTGCTAGGACAAAACATTTTAACCTCAGAATGGATTGCATCCTTCAGACCAGTAACAAAACAACTCTTGAAGAATTCATCAGATAATTCCTCTGTGTGATTGGCCAGTTTTTCAAATTTTGTTTGATATTCTCTCACAATGCCTATTTGGCAAAGTTTAGTGAGTGCTCCTGTGAAGTCATCAAAAGCACTAGAGCCAAATCATTACAAAATGAGTTTGTAAAAATCTATCCATTTTGGCTCTTCATGAGCCTTGATGTACCAATAGAACCATTGAAGGGCTTCATGTTCCAAATGAAAGGATGCAAATGGGACTTTGTTGACATCAAAAGTATTATGTGGACTAAAATATTATTTTTCCTGATATATCCATCCAATCAGATCATCACCATTGAATCAAGGAAAATCAAGCTTCAGCCCACAAAAATTGTTGGAAGAAGAGAACCCAGTGTCTGCAAAAGACTCTAGTTGCTATCTATTATTCATGGCTGAATGTTGAAGATTGAGGCCGAGAATTTTTTCATCTAGATCTTGGAGTTTGGTCTTGAGGGCCACAAGTTCATCCTCCATGTTTTTTGGCCATCTGCCAACTACTCTAGATGGATTCAATATGTGATTTGTCAGTTGTCAATAGATATGGGCCCGAAGTATGTTCGGCTTCCTAAAGGTTCAGGGGAGTCACTCAGCCACCAATGTTGTCTAATAACTTGCATATTGGGGTAGTACCCCTCACTCCATGGCTTAGGTAAAACTGATAACCGCTTTGCCACAAATGACAGCTCTTGGTTTACCTCATGAATGGGAACTAGTCAATTAGGTAGGGGCCATTACCCTTTTCGATAGCAGGTCCTCTCAATGGGCCAGCTACTTCAGGGTTCTTGTGGTACTCCTCATAATGAGTTTTAGGGCTATATGCCTAGGCACTTCCCACAATTAAGTGGATAGGGATATTCCTCGATCCAAACCTGCAATTGAAATGAACAATACAAATGCAAAAAAGAAAGAACTACTGCAATAATCATAGCACCTGGAGGCCACTATAGAAAAAAAAAATTGACAGAAATTCCACCTAGCGAGCCCAAGAAAGTGCTCTGATACCAGATGAGAGGATCCTCCTGCAACAATATAATGAAAATGCACGAAATAATAGAAATATATAAATAGCAGAAACACAGAAGGAATTTATTAATCACAGGCCACTCTGAGGGGGCAACCTCCTCTAATCAAGCTCACTACAATAAATTTGTGGATGCCTTCATTGGCCTCAACACATACTTATATACTAAGTCTAATGTAAGCAACTATTACTTCCCATGAATGTGGGATAATACAATATACTCATGGGACGACTTACAAAGCATATTCATCCAAAAGTAATATACTAACAAAGTAAAGAGAAGGGTTAAACATGGGTTCCTAACAATGCACTTACATCTCTTACTATCCTAGTTTATCCCACAAAATTTTCTTGGTCAGTCTAGCACATTTGCATAAACCTAGCTTACTACTAGATATTGTGTGCTTGCTTTTTATGTCCAGACATCCTTTTAATCTTTATGAGTTCTTTTTACTATCTTGTAAAGTATCAATTGTTGCAAAATTATGGGTTTTAAGGTCTTACTTCCATATAGTGTTAAAGTTTAAATATTCATTACTCTTGGTTATTCCTACAAAATTCTTATTATTCCCACCAAGTTTCCTACCTATTTTTTCACTACATTTATGGTGACATGAACTAGGAACCAAAACACTATAAATTGTATTTAGATGATCATTTTGTCACTTTGCATCCAAATTTTCTCAAGCTTTGGTAATTTGAAACTGTCTAAAACCTTGAAGAAACCTACAACAACAAATATCAATGGATTTGAACTACATTTCTCATACTATTGGGAATTCAAACCCTTCTAGAGAACACTTTGAGGTTTGTTTCCACCTCTTTGTAGCGTTGTTGTGAGCTAGGGCTTCTCAAATCCAACCATTTCAATGTCTTCATCAACTTTCTAAGAAACTAGTAGGTGGATTTGTCTTTTTGTTTGTTTCAAAATTTGCATACATGAATATTTAAATGATGAAATCTTGAGAAAATTGTTTCAAATTTCAAATCAAACCATTGATCCAAGAACATAGTTACCACTAATAAATTGCTTTCATTTGATCAAATCCTAGGGCATCAAAACTCGATAGTTAAACCTAACTCTAGTCCATGAAAATGATCATGAAATCCAAGTTTGAATTAGGTGAATCATATATGTTTTTGAAGTTTTAAATTTCATGATGCCCTAGCTCAAAAAATTGATGTGTCAAAATCTCTTAACCTAGGTTGAATCTCCATAAAATATTTTAGCTTACACTTGTCATTTCAGTCCAAATTATAGGAAGAATGAATTTTGTTATTTTAGATTTAGAATGTCTTGACATCCCTAGGTTCCTCACATCCATGATGAATTATAATTGATTTGAAAATGCATTGAAAATCCTTTATGGAGTAGTTTGTAGATTTCAAATGGAGAACAAAACTTTTTTGGTCTTTTTGGATTGACCTCTAGAAGTCTTGAAAATCTAAATGAGGAAGGAACATAGTAACGTGTTTTTCAACACACTAAAAAAATAAAGTACAAGTATTTTCTAAGTGAATTTGATGGCCATAGGTGCATTCTATATTGAGAATAGTTACTCCTAGGTTGGTTTTCCATTACATTTTCTTTAGTCATTTAAGCAATAAATATGACCTAGGAATCTAGCATTTCAATATTCCATGTCAAATTTCTTGTCTTTCAACTTCTACTTTATCTTTGTTGTCTTTATTTTAAAATATGTATTAATAACTACAATGGTGAATGTTGTATACCTTAGCATAATGACTAGTGTACAAGTGACACATTTCATTAGAAAATTTGACAAATAGCTAGATTCTTACCTAATTTCATTTATGCACATTCCAAGAACTAGTTTTGATATCCACTCCATCCATTCCTTTACATGGGTCAAATTAAAATTTGTGGAAATGACCCCATAACTTTCAAAATTAAAATTTGGTGTAAGCTACTTTTTTCTAAATAGCAACTATGAGTTGGCTTAAGTGTGAAATTTGTTACGTGTTTACTAGGGTGTTGTATTTATGGAGAAGCCCTATAATTCATTTAAAACCAATCTCAACATCATCAAAAGCTCTTACTTCCAACTTCAAGCATCATCTAGAGAGAATAATAAGGGCATATTTGCTAGATCTAGGGCACACAACTGAGAGGGGGGGTGAATTAGTTGTACAAAAACTTACTTCTACTTAAATCCTCTTTGTTATATAATAGCATATCAATTTATAACTCATGAAAGCATAAAGCATAAACACCAGAGCAGATACACATCAACACATGAGACACCAAGATTTTGATGTGGAAAACCCGGTCAAGGGAAAAACCACGGGGTGATTAACCCAAGGATTATTCTCTATTAGAAGAATAAGAAAAAATAGATGGCACATGCCAATTAGGGCTCACTACCTGAGCACACTACTCACAAGAGGCACACTGCCTACAAGACACACACTGTCTACAAAGTAACAAGTATCACAAACTTGAACTAGAGATTGACATCTTTACCATGCCTGGATCAGTTCCATTTAAGCCCAAAAACTCCTACTCTGCCTTTCACTCTTTTTCTTCGCTATGCCACACTCATCCTCACCAAGACACACTTCAAAATGAATTCACAATCCCTTATTTATACAAGGCATCGACTTAGGAACAATCATCTAAGTCAGCAAACACCTATAAGATCATTCGCAAGACGTGTAATACATTCGGTCAACCTGTCTTAGGAAGAACACCAATATCCGTGGTTATTCTTCAAATGCAAACTCAAACTTCAATGTGGACTACCAATAATAATTGTACATGATCTAAAGATCACCAAAACCTTTCCTGAGTCATCAAGAACAACCGCACTTTATCAGCTTACTGGAATTCTTCTCTTCTTGATCTGAAACTTCAAGAACATAGTCTGTCATCACTGTCATAATGAAAAAGGTGCTTCTAGACCTCCAAACCATGAACAAATCTATTTGTTACTTCACACAGACTTTTGTAACACTCTCCAATCCACAAAATGAGATAATGCAATTCTGGAGCTCACCGGACCAATCTGTGACACTCTGTCACCACTGAACATCTGTCGGAACCGGTTCTACTTGAGCGACCATAACTTCTTCAGATCTTCATGCAGACCTCTAAAATCTTGACTAGATCATCTCAAGACTCATATCTACAAACCCTTTAAACCTCATCCTTTGATCTTCACCTTATCTTGGACTTTTACCTTAATGTCATCATTGTTCTTCACTGTTCCTGATTGAGACTAATTTCCTCAATATCCTCAACACACAGCTCATCCAATCCTTCTCATTAATGCAATATGAGTATGTTGACATCAATTAAAACACTGGTTATCCTCATAGTTGCAACAATCTCCCCCTTTGTCATTGATGGCAACATATGATGTGAAAAACCATCAAGACAAGAACTTCTCCTTTCTGTCACAGCTCCTCCTATCAGCAACAACTCTTCACATGTCTTCTCTTTCTTTACTGCTCCCCTTTGATCATTAACCACTTGTTTTTCACATGTCTTCTCTCCCCCTTTGACATCAATGGCAAAGGACTCATACTTGCAACTTTAACACATTAGAATCATACCAGCTGCTCCCCCTGAGTAGCAACTCCCTATCACCAATCCGGATCACAAGATATGACTGTGATATCCACCAGACTGATGCACATCAGTGCATCCTAGTTCATCACCGGAGGGACAATAACCCCTAACTTCTCCCTAAGATACTCAAAAGAGTCCTTGGGAAGAGGTTTAGTAAAAATATCTGCAAGCTGATCCTTGGAGGGCACATACTCCAATCTGATTTCACCCTTGTTCACTTGCTCTCTCAAAAAGTGAAACTTGATAGATATATGCTTAGTCTTAGAATGCAACACCAGATTCTTAGAAATATTTATTGCACTTGAATTATCACAAAAAATTGTGATAGGCTCCTCATATTCTACTTGAATATCTCTTAGCGTTTGCTTCATCCACAAAAGTTGAGTGCAACTTCCTGCTGCTACAATGTATTCTGCTTCAATTATAGATAGGGATATTGCCTCTTGTTTCTTGCTTAGCCAAGAAACCAACCTTTTTCCCAAAAAGAATTCTCCTCCACTTGTACTCTTCCTATCATCCACATCTCCTGCCCAATCTGCATCTGTATATGCATGAAGAGAAAAATTATGATCTCTAGGATACCATAGACCATACTCAACTATTCCTTTTAAGTACCTAAAAATTCTTTTGATTGCTATGACATGAGATTCTCTGGGATCAGCCTGGAATCTCGCCACAAGACCAACACCCTGCATTATATCTGGTGTAGTCTGAGTAAGATACAATAATCCTCCAATCATTGATCTATACTTGGTCTGATCTATCTTAGGAGAGTCATCATCTTTGCTCAACTTACATCCAGTTGCCATGGGAGTATTCATTGGCTTTGAATCTTCCATCCCAAATTTCCTCAACAATTCTTTCACATATTTGGTCTGAGAAATAAAGATTCCTTTCTTTGATTGAGAGATTTGTAGACCCAAGAAGAAATTCCTTTCACCGAGCATTGACATTTTAAACTCACTTTTCATTTGATTTGCAAAGGTTTTACACATACTGTCTCTTCCTCCAAAGATGATATCATCAACAAATACTTCAACAATCAAGATGTTTTCATGATCAATTTTGAAATATAGGTTACTATCAGCAGTACCTTTGTTGAAACCAATCTTCAAAAGATGTTTGTCCAACCTTTCATACCATGCTCTTGGAGCTTGCTTTAGACCATATATTGCCTTCTTTAATTTGTAGACCATATCACCATGCTCAGATAACTGAAATCCATCCGGTTGTTCAATGTACACTTCTTCTCCTAAGTCACCATTTAAGAAAATAGATTTGACATCCATCTGATACACTTTGAAATCCTTGAAGGCATCAAATGCATGAAATAGTTTGACTGCTTCAATTCTTGCCACCGGAGCAAAGGTTTCTTCAAAATCAATCCCTTCTATTTGAGAGCAGCCTTTGTAGACTAATCTGACCTTATTTCTGATTACTTCACCAACTTCATTTAGTTTGTTCTGGAAGACCCATTTGGTTCCAATCACATTTTTGTTTCTAGGTCTAGAAACAAGATCCCAAGTGTGATTTTTCTCAATTTGCATTAACTCTTCTTCCATTGCTTTGGTCCAATTTTCATCATTGCAGGCTTCATTTATTGTCTTAGGTTCAATCTTTGAAATCAAACAACATTCATCTGAATTTTGAGCAACATTCCTTCTAGTTTGCACACCTTTGCTTTTGTCACGTATCATCTGATCTTCAGAGTGGTTCAGTCTTACATACATTGGAACTTTGGGAGTTTCTTGTACTTCTGCTTCTTGATCGTGCTCATTCAGACCTATCTCTTCTTCCTGATTTACCGGATCAGTCTGAATCTGACTTTCAGGAGAGGATTGAGTTCCTTGAACCAGAACATCATTTTGATAATCTTCATCATACTCATAAAACTGGGTTTCTCTATTCCCTCATCAACCTTCACATTTGTACTTTCTATCATCTTTCTTAGTCTCTTGTTATAACACCGGTATGCTTTGCTTTGAGTAGAGTAACCCAATAATATTCCTTCATCACTTCTAGCATCAAACTTTCTTAGATCTTCATCTCTTTTAATGTAACATTTGCTACCAAATACTCTGAAATATCTCACAGTAGGAGTGATGCCAAACCAAAGTTCATAAGGAGTCTTACCGGTATTGCTTCTGATTTGAATTCGATTAAGAGTATAGACTGCAGTGCTGACAGCTTCTCTCCAAAACATCTGGGGAACATTTTCTTCCATCATCATTGTCCTGGATGCTTCCTGGATGGTTTGGTTCTTTCTCTCTACTACTCCATTCTGTTGTGGAGTCCTAGGAGCAGATAACTATCTTTTTATACCATGCTTCTCACAAAAGTCTATGAATTCACCAGATGTGAATTCACCACCTTTATCAGACCTCAGACATTTCATTTTTAATCTGGTTTGATTCTCTACCATAGCCTTGAAGATTTTGAACTTCTCAAATGCTTCTAATTTCTCTTTCAGAAAGGTAACCCACATCATATGGGAATGGTCATCAATCAGTAACATGAAGTATCTATCACCTTGCATACTCTTGATTCTTGTCGGACCACATAGATCAGTATGAACTAATTCCAATAATTCGGTAGAGGACTGATCCTTGCTTTTGAATGAGACTCTGCTCTGTTTACCTAGCTAACATTCTTTGCACAAACTATTTGTAGGTTTTACCAATTTTGGAAGATCTCTTACAGCCTGAGTATTGCTTATCTTGATGATGTTATCAAAATTTACATGACACATCCTTCTATGCCATAACCAACTCTGATCAACTTGAACAAACAGACAACTTTTATCAGCACCAAACAAGTGGAAGATATTACCTTTAGTTTGAGTACCGGATGCAATCTCTGTTCTGGATCTTTCAAGGATTTTGCATTTTCCATCCTTGAATCAGAGATCATAGCCTTTATCCACCAATTGTCCAACACTGATAAGATTATGCTTCAAGCCTTCAACATATAGCACATTACCAGTTTTGTTTCTTCCATTAAAAGAAATAATTCCTCTTCCTCTGATTCTACCAGCGGAATTATCACCAAACTTTACCACTCCTCCTTCATACCTTTCCAAATCTAAGAACTTGTTCTTGTCACCTGTCATATGGTGAGAGCATCCACTGTCAATAACCCAATCATCCTTTTCTTCAACTTGGGCAGCCAAAGCTCTTTCTACAACCTTATGATTGACAGATTTAGAGGATATTGGATCTTCTTCCTTGATGGCAATAAACACCCACTCATTTATGGATTTGTTTCCTATCTCTGATTCATCATCTATTACTCCTTCATTATCATCTTCTTCATGAACATAATAACAATTCCTTTGGAACCTTTGTCTGTTATGATTTAACCTTGTAGATCTTTCCGGACATCTTGAGGTAAAATGACCAATCTTATTGCAGTTGAAGCACTTAAAGGGTAATTTTCCTTCATACTTACCGGATCCTCTTGGCAGTCTCTTTGCAATGAGGGCTTCAAGTTGAGCTATTTCTGCTTCTTCCACTTCCATGTCTCTTCTTGTTTGATCATACCATGACAACTTCCTTGAAGAGTTTTCTCCCGGATCAAATCTTTGTTTACCTTTCACAGAGGCACTAGCTTTGAATGCAGATTCAGTCTTGGGGGGATCATCTCCAAACTCGATCATTTCAAATGTAGCCAGTTTGCTAGCCAATTGGTCTCTTGTGACAGTTCTATGGGCTCTGAATTCATCAATGGCAGCAACCTTGATTTTGTAGATAGTAGGAAGGGATCTGAGAATTTTACCAACAATCTCATTTTCATCCAAAACTCCACCAGCATTCCTAATTCCACACACTAGCTCATTTACTCTTGGCATAAAGGTAGTAATATTTTCATCATCTCTCATTTTCAGTCTTTCAAATTTCCCTTTGAGACTCTGCAACCTTGCACTCTTAACATACTCATCTCCTTCATGCAGAAGTTCCAGTTTAATCTAGATCTCATAGGCAGTTGGTAGGTCAATAACATTTGAGAGCTCTGAGTCAGTTAATACACTTAGAAGAGCCTCTTTGGTCCGCAGATTGTTTTCAGCATCTGTGATTTCATTTAGAGTTGTCGAGCCACCCTGTGGAGGTGCATATGCTTTTGTGACCATGGACAAGTACGCCTTTCCCATACACTCCAAGTGACATTTAATGCGACCTTTCCAAAGAGAGAAGTTGGTTTCATCAAACTTCAGACTGTCCTTCTTGTATGACGACATCCTAGATCTCCTCAAGTGGTTAAGCTCTTCTTAGAGGAACTTGGCTCTGATACCAATTGTTAGATCTAGGGCACACAACTGAGAGGGGGGGTGAATCAGTTGTACAAAAACTTGCTTCTACTTAAATCCTCTTTGTTATATAATAGCATATCAATTAATCACTCATGAAAGCATAAAGCATAAACACCAGAGCAAATACACATCAACACATGAGACACCAATATTTTGATGTGGAAAACTTGGTCAAGGGAAAAACCACGAGGTGATTAACCCAAGGATTATTCTCTGTTAGAAGAATAAGAAAAAATAGATGGCACATGCCAATTAGGGCTCACCGCCTGAGCACACTGCTCACAAGAGGCACATTGCCTACAAGAGACACACTGTCTACAAAGTAACAAGTATCACAAACTTGAACTAGAGATTAACATCTTTACCATGCCTGGATCAATTCCATTTAAACCCAAAAACTCATGCTCTGCCTTTCGCTCTTTTTCTTCGCTATGCCACACTCATCCTCACCAAGACACACTGCAAAATGAATTCACAATCCCTTATTTATACAAGGCATCAACATAGGAACAATCATCTAAGTCGGCAAACACCTATAAGATCATTCGCAAGATGTGTAATACGTCCGGTCGGCTTGTCTTAGGAAGAACACCAATATCCATGGTTATTCTTCAAATGCAAACTCAAACTTCAATGCAGACCACCAATAAGAATTGTACATATTCCAAAGATCACCAAAACCTTTCTTGAGTCATTAGGAACAACCGCACTTTATCAACTTATTGGAATTCTTCTCTTCTTCATCTGGAACTTCAAGAACACAGTTTGTCATCACTGTCATAATAAAAAAGGTGCTTCCAGACCTCCAAACCATGAACAATTCTATTTGTTACTTCACATGGACTTCTGCAACACTCTCTCCAATCCGCAGAATGAGATAATGCAATTCTGGAGCTCACCGGACCAATCTATGACACTCTGTCACCACTGAACATCTGTCAGAACCGGTTCTACTTGAGTGACCATAACTTCTTCAGATCTTCATGTGGACCTCTAAAATCTTGACTGGATCATCTCAAGACTCATATCTACAAACCCTTTAAACTGCATCCTCTAATCTTCACCTTATCTTAGACTTTTACCTTAATGTCATCACTGTTCTTCACTGTTCCTGATTGAGACTAATTTCCTCAATATCCTCAGCACACAGCTCATCCAATCCTTCTCATTAATGTAATATGAGTATGTTGACATCAACGACAACACTGGTTATCCTCATACTTGCAACAATATTAACATTGAATTGTCTTCTTACATCATCATTTCTAGGCATTCACTACATGTTTGGCTACTTGATTTGATCTTTTGTTCCATACCATTCACTCAATAACATAGGTTTATCCAAGGGAGAATCCACCAAGATTACAAGCTCCTCAGTGGTGTCTATAGACACCGCAACTTTGCAAACACAACTATAGACATCTAGGTGAATAGTTGTCAAAGGTCAAATTTAGTAGTGTTCAAATCCATAGGAAGGTTAATATCCACACTTGTAGAGATTAGGTGTGAATTGAAAAAGTGAACTAGAGTAAAATGTAGAGGGTTTACTAATTTAGAAGTGTCCATCTAGCATCAAACAAGTTCGTAATCAAATTGGAAAATCATCTAGTCACACCAATTTTAACATATCTTCATCAAATTTCTAGTGAAGTACACAAAAATGTTGAACATTTAATTTAATATAGTTATTAGTCCCAACTCATATATCTAGTATAATTTAATCTCATTATGTAATTTATTGCATTTATCCTAGTTTATCTTTATATGGTTTGTTATTTTCTAATACATTTATTGGACATTCTTTCACACCTTATGGTTTATCCATCTACATTAGGGTTTCAAATCTAATGTTTTTGATTGCCTATCCTTCACTTTAGTTTTTATTAGGGTTTAGATCCACCCTAATTTTGTTTTCTCACTTTATTTTTATTAGGGTTTGGTTTGACATTGTGTGGCATATTTTTGTTCCATACACACTCACCTTTGGTTTGAGACTTGGATTTTATTTTTTATTTCATTTTTTAGATATGTGAATTTTTCATTTTTAATGTTTACATTAGACCATAGACCTATTTTATATCTTTTTCTTCTTTTGGTTTTGTGAGTTGTGTGGATGCCAAGGTCTCACCAATATCCTCATTTCACTTTGTAAAGAAGTCCTCACTTCAATTCTAATTTTATTGTGCCTCACACACATGCCCCATTTTTCTTTTGACAAAATATGGACCCCCTATTTTTATTTTTCCTTAGGTTAGGTTTTGTTCTGCTAGTTTTAGTTCTTGCTTCCCTTAGTTCTTTAGAGAATGTGCTTTCAAGTTAAGTGATTGCTAAGATTCATATGTTTATTGTGATAAAATAATTTGCAAAAGGTTTGAGATAATAATAATTGTAAAATATTAAGTTTCAATTATTTTTTCATTTTCAAACTTTTAGTGTAATGCCAAACTTGTACTTACATCTCTTACTATCCTGGTTTATCAAGTAAAATTTCAAAGTTGTGTCACATTTTTGTCCAACTCATTACAATAAATGAATTGAAGTATTTCCAACTAAAAGTCAATTTTGGTGAAATATATGTTCTATCTAGATTCATTATAGAAAAATTACATCTAGGCTACAACTTTTATAATTGGAACCATCCATTAAAAACATATGTAGCATCACTTTGGGGCTAATTTACCAAAAAATAAGATTATTTAAAAATTTTGATGTTTTAACAACTCCCACTTGTACAAATAATCATTTTAAAAGAATCTAAAAATACACTTTTGTACATCTAGAAGTCTACTTTGTAAAAATATAATTTTTTAAATATTTCACTTAGTTTTTATATTTTATATTTTATTTTTACTAAAAGGAGATCATCAACACCAAAATATGATGTTGATTGTCATCTCAAACAAAAATAGTTAAGCTTATCAAAGAAAATTGGAAAAAATATGATGCGCTAGAGGAGAGATTCCATGTCGAGATGATATATTTTTTTCTTATTTTGGATAAATAATTAATACAAAAGTTGGTGTCTCATCGAAACAATTGTGTTTTCATTACACACAACTTCCAAGATTTATTTAAAAATATATATTTATTAAAATGGGGAAAAATTAATCCATGCACTAAAGTTTTGAGTTATGAATGTACATAAAAAATAGAAGGAAAATAAATGAAATTTATTATATAAAGTGTGATGTATCCCATTTAACCTTATTTTTTAGTATTTTATCAACTAAATTATAGTGTCAATTTTATAAAATACTACATTTAAATATTTTTTTAATTTTTTTTAAATATAAATATAAAATACTCTAAAAAATCTACATTTTATTAGTTTACATCATTTTAAAATTCAAAACATATACATAACTTTGTAGTCATTCAAGTTAAAAAGTTAGATCAATGTTAGTCATTTCCTTTATAAAAGTGTGACACAACTTTGAATTTTTTCACTACATTTATGGTGACATGAACTAGGAACCAAAACACTATAAATTGTATTTAGATGATCATTTTGTCACTTTGCATCCAAATTCTCTCAAGCTTTGGTAATTTTAAACCCTCTAAAACCTTGAAGAAACCTACAACTACAAATTTCAATGGATTTGAACTACATTTCTCATACTAGTGGGCATTCAAACCCTTATAGAGAATACTTGGAAGTGATTCTCAAATTTGTTGTGAGCTAGGGATTCTCAAATCTAGCCATTTTAACATCTTCATCAAATTTCTAAAAAATAATAGGTGGATTTATCCTTTTGTTTGTTTGAGAATTTGCAAGCATGAGTATTTAAATGATGAAATCTCAAATTGTTTTAAAATTCAAATCAAACCATTGATCCAAGAACATAGTTACCACAAATAAATTACTTTCATTTGATCAAATCCTAGGGCATCAAAAATCAATAGTTAAACCTAACCCTAGTTCATGAAAATGATCATGAATTCCAAGTTCGAATTATGTGAAACATAAATTTCATGATGCCCTAGTTCAAAAAATTGACGTGTCAAAATCTCTTGACCTAGGTTGAATCTCTATAAAACATTTTAGCTTAAACTTGTCATTTAAGTATGGAAATTGTGGGTTTCTATAGGAAGAATTATTTCATTATTTTAGATTCTATGTCTTGACCTCTCTAGGTTCCTCACATCCATGATAAAAGATAATTGATTGGAAAATGCATTAAAAATCCTTTAAGGAGTGGTTTGTAGATTTAAAATGGAGAACAAACCTTTTTTGGTCTTTTTGGATTAACCTCTAGAAGTCTTGAAAATCTTTGCATCTAAGCCACTTAATGACAAGATTTAAAAACCAAGGAAATATCCCTAAGAAAATGTTAGTTGTGGAATTCTAGTACAGAAGTGAACTTTAGAGATTTTTACTTATGTCTAAGCCTCTTCGACTTTCCCACATGATTTTCTCACAAAAGGAGTTTTTTTTTTTAAATATAGGATTCTAATGTGGAACTAAAATTTTAGATCTTTAGGTTTAATATCTAGAAGTCCTAAAGACCTTCACATTAAGTTATCATAAAGTAAAGTTGAAATATAAAACAATTAGTGAAGAACCTTTATAATTGTAGAGTTATAAAGGACAAGAAGATATTTGAAACTAACATCTTTACCTCTCGACCCTTATCATTTTCCTACAAACTTCAAACATTGAGATAAAGACACAAAAAATGGGGAAATTAGAATTATGGACTTTAACCTGACTTCTAGACATTATAATTTAAAACATGAAATTGGTAATTTTTCTCAATCCCACATTTTGTTAAAAAAGTAATGCATTTGTTTACAAGGTTAATTATTATGCATCTAGTTTATTTATGGCACTAGATCTTATTGTTGGACTTCTATACTAAGCTTTCATATCTAGTACTTAGTCGATTTTCTATAATTTAAGATATAACTACATTTTTACTAAAGAAGTTGGGTTTTATGGAATTTTCTTAGACCAAAGGATTTCTAGTGAAATAGTTTAAAGTTTGGATGTCTACTAAAATCCTAGGGATTGTTATAAATAAGTTGAATAGTTGAAATTTCAAGATTTGTTGGAATCTAATGGCCTCTTCTTGATGATTGTAGAGTTATGTGAAGGGGTAAGAAGGTGAAGTATGATCTCCAAGGAGTCATCCCACCTTCCAAGATCCATTCTTCATGGCATACAATATGATATATAGATTTGGGTCATGTGGACATAGAAGAGACATAGAAGAATTCAGGGATAGGATTTTCAAGAATGCACCAACAAATAGAGCTAAAAGGATGGTGAATAATGGAATTGCTTAGATTACAAGATTACCTATCTCAAACCAATGTCCAAAATTAGTGATGGCTTTTGCCAAGCACTGTGATGTAAGATGGAAGAAGATTAGGATAAATCATGAGAAAGTAATAGTTGACCTCTCTCCAAATAAAATTATAGAATCCTTCAACATTATTTATCATGAGTAGGGAGTGAATTTGATTGAAGCTCAAGGATTGGCCTATTACAATCAGTACCCTAAAAGTTGTATGAGGTCCACCAATAAGAGGTGGATGATCACACAAGACAAACAATTTCAAAGATTCCCAAGACACTCCTAATAAGTGATTTTCAAACTAAGATAAGTGATATGAAAACATTGGTGAGTACAATAATGGAACTACCTACTACTTCAACATTTATACCTTAGATGTTTAAGTCTATTCATAGAATTTTGAAAAAAAATAAGATGATTCACTAGACTCAACTTATCAATGATAATCTACATGCATAATTGACAAAGGTTGATGATACCATGAGGTTTTATTTTGACCTCTTATTTAGTATAATTTTTGGAAAGAATGGTCATTTATCCTAGATTGACAAAGAGGGGATAAATAGGTGAAGCTTTAGCACAATTCAAAGATTTGATTATTACCCCCAACTTCAATTTAAGAATTTATTGATTCACTATAAGAGGGTAAATGATGTATTTACCATGTACATAGTAAGTACTCTAGATGGAAATATGACTCAGAGGTTATCCTTACATGCAACAAAGATAATCAGGTAGTATGAAAATTGATTCATCCAATTTCCTAAATTCCCCTACATAAGACTAGAGGGATTCACTAGTCCTCCATCTAAGCTACCTAAGTATTCTGGTGATAGGATGGTATTATTTTCCAACTAACAAGGAAACTTTGTGAGACACATAAAAACCTTGGAGAGAAGCATAGGGCAAGGGTCCAGTTCCCTATCCTAATTGTTGTGTATGCATGTCCTTCTTTCCCTAGTTCTAAAGATTTAGATGTAGAGATTCAAAGATATAATCTACACTTTCAAACCACTAGACTTTATTTTGATCCATATGGGAAAATGGAGTAGCTGGTAGGGTCTCATATGAAGCATATACCTCATCAAGTAAGGATTTTTGGAAGCATTTTAATGATGACCATGAGGTTAGGAAGAGGAGATACTCTAGGGTAATTGTTGTAGACACCCAAAACTGACCTAATTATCATTATTAAAATATTTCATTATTTTATTATCTGCATTTGTCTAACACATTTGAATAATTTATCTATTTTCTTTTAAATCATCTATATCTTCTATTAATTAAATAAACTCATATTTATTTAATTAATTCCCTATCTATTTTTCTTCTATTTTCTTCAATCTATAATTAAATAATATTTAATTATTTAATTATCCTTTCTATTCTCTCTATTTTAATTAAATAAATTTTATTTATTTAATTAAAATTTCATCTTAATCCTATCCTTATCTCATAATCCAATTAATTAAATAAATTTATTTATATAATTAATTTTCCAACTAATTATCCTCACCTCTCATCACATTCCAACACTTGTCCATCTTCAATTTGAATCATGTGTGGTAGTACTTTTTGTGTACACAGTCACACATGAGCTTTATTCTCCTAATTACACTTGTCTTATGCATATTCATCTATGATCATGAATTCATATCAACCATTCAACTATCTCTTCTTCTCCACTGTTGATCAACTCTTATTAAGTGCTATATATACACCCACTCATTCTCATTATCATCATCTCACCATATAGCATCCAGATTATCGTCTCAAGCATAACACTTCCATTAGCATCTATTGAGCATTTTGAGCAATTTTAGCCATCATCATGGTAGCTTTGACACTTGTGATTGTCTACAATTGAGAAGCAATCCATAAATCCAACCAAAGAATCAATAATCTAGGTGATTTTCTTTCAATTTTTTTACATTTTGTGTCATTTAGATGGATTCTTTGAAGGTGGTAGGATTGGGTTTGATTTACATTGCTTGATCATACTAACCTAATTTTTCCTACTCACACATTCTGGCATGCCCAGTGGGACCCACGTCCTTGATTTAACAGCTTTTGTGTATAGTTATTTTTGTGAAGTTAGATTTTGCAAGGTTTCAAGTGCAATTGATCCACAGAAAATCCCAAGAGCACCACAGATCATCGTAATTGGCCAAAAATAGAGTGCAATTGATCTACAAAAACTTGCATTTGGTCACATTTTGAGTGCAATTTTATAGCAAAGCATCACATTTGGTCTTTCCAGTCGCATTTGGTTAGTTAGGGTTTTTGTCTTGAAGGTTATGAGCAATTATTCAGATTCAACTGTAATTGAATTGTAGAATGTCACATTTGGCTCAAATCCATACACATTTGGTCAGTAAAATCTCACATTTGGTTTTATTTTATGCGCAATTGCAACCTAGATCATCGCAGCTGGTCTTTTTCATACGCATTTGGCTGAATCTCATTTCTGCTTGATTTCTTTGGCATCTAATCATTTTCTTATGTAGCATCTTATCCATTTGTCAAAGAAAGGAGGCTTGAAACAACTAATCTATTTGTTACAGCAATGATCGGTCCAAGACATATCATTTTTATCACTAATCTAGGAACATTTGGATTTGGTGCTTAAAAGGAACCATTGTTTGTTTCATGTTTGTTTCATCTTTTTTTTATTGCTTATTGTGTATGTGTGGAACCAAAATTTAATAACAAAAGTATCCTCTCCCCTTACCTATCAAATGGATCTTGGGTGTAAGAGAACTTGTTATTATCTTTAGAGGGCTTGCCTTCCCTGTGTGAGAAGGGGATGACCCAAGCAGTAACAAGCTAAAGCCAAGCTCTTCCAAGATGCTCTATAAAAAAGGGTTTGTGGCAAAAGCCATAAGCAACAGGTGCTATTGTGTTATATCAATGAAAGTTTTCCCCAAAACCCCATTGAGCGTAACCTCTTTGTGCTGGGAAGCCTCCATTAATGGAGTGAATCACCGCATGTGTAGCCACCTGAACGGATGCCCATACTAGCAACCTTTGTGAAGTAGCCAAAAACCCTCTATCTGTTGATATAGGAGGATAGCTGATTAGGCCTCTGATAGTCATCCCACATTTTTGTGGCTTATGCTAGAGATAGTAAAGTATCTTAAGATCTGCACGTCTTAAGGACTTGGAACTTGGTGTGCCTATGAAACTGAGTGCACTGTAAGGGGGAATCTGTGCCCCAAGTTCCTAGAGCTATACACCATAAGTAGACACAGCTAGGTAAAGCCAAGTGGGAACTCAATAGATATTATCCTTGCCTAGCCTAAGGTGTACATGTTTGTGAATGTTAGAGTGATTGTTTGCTTACAACCATCATTTTTCTATCAAACATGGTCTAAAACTGCAATTAAACAACAAAAAGTCACAATTGAATTGTAAATCCTCACATTTGTTAGAAAACCATATGCAGTTGATCTGTAGTTCATCGCATCTGGTCAAAACCCATATGCAATTGGTCTCTGTCAAATTCTTGTTGCTAAAAATCTCAGTCAGACGCATTTGCAAATTTCCATACGCAATTGAATCACAGTCTGTCACATCTATTAAAAACCTAGCCACAATTGAATAGCAGTATGTCATAATTGGCTTATTCCCAATCACAATTGAGCTATCCTTCATTGCAATTGGCTTATCCTTCCTCGCAATTGGTCACCTACAGATAGTCATCCAAAATATCTACCAAAACCATCATTTTCATTGTTGTCTGAGGATCATTTTTGGTCTGCAAGCTTTATTCTGAGCATCCTTCATCCAGTCTCTACAGCAACCATTTCATTGAGCCTAGAATCATCATTTATTTTGGACTTTTGAGTACTTGTATCCATTGAGACTCCCAAAATAGAAAACCAAATCAATTATCCAAACCAAATCACTAGCTTTATGTAGCTGAAACCATCATTTAGGTCTAATTATCATTATCCTTAGCATCTTTATCCAACAACAACATATCCCTTGAGTTCAAGAGTCCATATCTAGGGGTATTCTTTATCCAAAAACCAAATCAACAATTGAGCAACTATCCAATCATCCAAGCATCGAATTAGCAATCCAATCAACCTATCAATCAATCAGACCATATCCAAAGCTATCAAAATAGCAACCCATCCAATAGACCAATCAAGCAATCCAATCCAAACAATCAACTTAGCAATCCAACACATCCTATCAATCCAAGTAACTCATCAACCAAGCATCAAACAATCAACCATCATCAAAAAAATCAACTTTGGAGTCTCCAAAACTTTGTGAAACAAGTCCATCAATCTGGGCCAACATCATCCCATGCCTCAAACAAGGAGACAATACAAGGAATCCATGGAGAAAAATATACAATAATTCTAAAACATTCCTCTTAATGATGCTTCACAATTTACATCCAGAATGAACCTGCAACACTTTTTACCCAAAGGTTACACCTTAGGAGCTTCATCCTCTACTCTGGGGCCACAAGAACAAGCACTTGTCTATGACGATTCCACGAAAGATCACCAAATGTCCCTTCAAGATCCAAAAGCTATGCGACATGTCAACAAGATTATAGAAGCCAATCAACAAACAATACTTGTGAATTTGCTCAAAGATGGAACTTTGCTGCCTAGTGACTTTGATTTATCCACTATCCAAAAAGAAGCACCTTCAAATGTCACTCCTGCTGCCATCACTACTATGTTCACTAAGCCCACAACCACACCATCTAACATTGCGTCACCATCCTTGGCTCAATTCTCTCCATTTCATACTCCCATTACCAAGCAACCTCTCATACAATCAACTGACATTGCCCACATGCATGAGTCCTTAGCTTCTCAACATGCACATCAAAATGCAATGCCCATTTCACAAACTCTTGCAAGCTCTACCCAAAATGTGCCTATTGCTAATGTGCCCCATGCCACGCAAAGCACTACAAATATAGTCCAAACACCTCAAGTGTCGCAAACATCAATTGCCAATGTGTCACATGTTGGACCATCCCAACAAGCATCTTCCTCTATTAACACCATAACCACACCCCAAACGAATCTGGATACTCCACTGATTGACTTCAATCCTCCCGTCACCAATCCTTCTCCACTAGACCAACTTTTCTTTCGATCGCAGCATTCCAATACCCAAACTTCCTATATTACTCTGCCCATTGTCTCACAAGCACAATTCCAAGCCAATCCATCTACCAATCCATCTTTCGTATCCCAACCCCTATTGTGAAATGTGTCTGCCATATCACAAGTTGGAGCACATGTATCATATATCAGCCCATCTACTAATGTCCAAAATCCACATACCATATCCCAAGTTTCACAAATTTCTTATGTTAATCCAAACGGCAATCCAAAATCCATTGACTATCTCTCAAGCCCCACACAATTCCACTCTGCAAGTAACCTATGTCAATCCATCCCATGGTTCACATGTGACCATTGCATCCAACCTCAATACTGCTGCACATTCATTTGTTCCTTTGCCACCTGGTAGCCAAGGGCACAATACATACATTCAATCCTACAACACCCAACCAAATCTAAATTAGAAATACCTTATACCACATCCAAGCCATCAAAGTCATATATTGTAGCAATCAGAAGTGGTTACCATTGAGGACATCCAAAAATTACGACAAGAAATAAATGACATGCAAATGGGTCGCAGAAAGAAAACATTTTCATTTGAGGAAGTGTGGCCATATCCATTTGATAGATCATTGCAAACGACACCTTTTCCCCCACATTTTGAAGTGCCTCAATTTGACAAATACAAAGGGAAAGGAGATCCTCATGACCATCTTAGAGCTTTCTATGTCGCTTGTCTAAACATTGCCTATGATGACACATATCTTTTGCATCTATTCCCTTGTAACTTAGTAGGACAAGCTATCAAATGGTTTTCTCATCTTCCTCCAGGGATCAAAACTTTTGGTGAATTGGCTAAAAATTCTTGGCACACTTTGCTTTCAACATTGAGAACAAGATCTCCATGAACGAACTTGTGACAAAAAAACAACGTAATGGTGAGACACTTATATCCTTTTTACAACGATGGTGCAACATGGCTAGCAAACTTCCTTGGCAAATGCCTGAAAAACAACAAGTAGATATTTTTTTTACAAAATCTCAATCCAGAACTTTCATTCCAATTACAATTATAAAGTGCTACTTCATTTGAAGAAATCATTGCCAAAGGAACAACTATTGAGAAAGCTTTAATTACCAAAGGTGTGATAAAAATCTTCAAAGACAACAAAGACAACCCACAATCTTCCAATGACAAAACCTATTTTTGGAACAAGAACAAAAGTGTTGTCGATGATGGCATTGTAGACACAAAACATGTCCAAATTTTGAAAACTCCTGTGAGTATTGAAGCTGCAACCAAAAGAACTCCAAACAGAAACACACCATTCCTCCCAAGAGATTAAATGCAAGCAAGTCCACCACAAAGACACAAGTTCATTCCTTTGGGAGAACCTATCGAGGTTGTTTTGAAGAAACTTATTCAATCTAGAGCTATCATTTTACCAAAAGTGAAACCATATGAAGAACCTCAATTCAAGCCCAATTGGTGCAAGGATAACAAATATTGTGAATACTATAGGGTAAAAGGACATAACACCGCTGGATGCATGAAACTGAAACATCTCATGCAAAACCTGATTGATCGAGGCCTAGTCAATTAGATGAACCTAAGCAAACATAAAACTATGATCTTGATGCTTTCAAAGATCTGCTTCTGGTGCAGGAGCATCATAGACTTCAGGGTTTTCATTAGATTTACAAGTGGTTGTTTGGTTAAATAAGGTCTATAAGACCATCTTCAATGTTGTCTAAGGCTCGAATACCATTCTTGTAATGGACTATTTCCAAATAGATAGACTCTACTATTGTCTTGTTGCAAATCCTAGTTAGGACAGTCATATTGCATAGGTAGTCTTAGGGAGTCATTAAATTTTAAACAGGTTAGTCATTTAATATTCTCCATGTTTATTAGCCTTTTAAAGGCATGTCAAAGGGTGTATATGTGTTAACTCCTTGTCAAAGGTTAGGAGAAGGTTAATCTAAAGTTAAAACAAAACATTATTTTAGAAAAAAACAGTCCTTGCTATCCAAAAAGACAGTTTCTTTTTTGATCTTTTAAAAACAACAGTTACAAATCAGAAAGAAGACAAGAAAGGTCGATGGTTTGGGAATGCCAAACATTTTTTTGCTTTGTTGAAGGCTTGTATGAAGCCAAGAGAGATTGTATTGTGAAAGACATTCAGAGGATTTGGAGGGAATAGAAAGAAATATCAAAAAGACTGTTGTTTTATGTTTTTTTCTATTTTTTCTATTTTTTCCTTCACTGTTCCTCAGAAATCTGTACTTGTATAGAAGATTCTTGGCATAAATTTGGAATGGGATGAGAGGAGACTGAAGTACCTTGGATTTGAAGCTTATTGGAGGTCTTAAAATTGAACTTGAAGGGAGAAATCGTTGTTATGCCAAAAACTATTTTTTCCTATTTTTTTCTGTGTTTTATTGTTGTTCCCAGTCCATACATGCAACTGTACGGATGTATTATTGCCCAAGATTGTAATGGATGGAAAGATCTTTGAAATACCTTTGATTTGAGTCTGGTTTTGTGTCTTGAAAATGATCTGAGTGAAAGATATCGCTGTTTTCCCAAAAACTATTTTTTTAGAGTTGCTGTTCATTTTTGAAATTGACTGTTTTTCTGCATTATTCCGTACCTGTACAGAATTTTCATGGCACAAGGGTATAATGGTTGGATGGGGTGTTGAAATAGCTTTGCATTGAATCTTGGTTGGACTCCTATCATCAATCTTGCTAAGAGATATTCTCCACATTCCATTGATTCTTCATGTTATTGATCAATGGAATGGGTGGTAAGATGGTTGGCCCTTGGCTTGGTAAAGAGCTTGGAGGCAGGAGAATAAATTTGGTCTAAGTTTGCCATGTAGAAGGCCTATTAAGAGTCAAGTATTGGAAGATTGAAGGAGGACAGTAGAAATAGGTAAGTTTGATGAACTATTGCTTTGCCAAGGAAGGCAATAGATATGTGTAGCAAGGTATAAGTTTGTTATGTTGTATGAAGTTGAGGGTGTCTTGAGAGATCTTTGCATGTGAAGTTATGTTGATGCTTTTGCTGTCCTAGATGCTCTACATCATTTTTGGTATCAGAGCTAGCTAGTAGATCCTTGAAGGTGTTGTGGATCTTGTGAAGAAGATAAGGTTTGTGAGAGAGTTGTGAAGATGCCTCCAAAGAACTAGATGGAAAGAGAGAATGCTAAGTTGAGAGAAGCCTTAGAGGCAAGAGAGAAAGAGCTGAGGGACAGAAGAGAATAGGATGCTGCCAGAGACAGAGAGCTAAGGCAAGTAAGAAGGGAGAATGCAACAATCTTGGCAAGATTGGAAGCATTAGAGAAGAATCCAAGAAAGGATGAACAAAATGAGTCAGAAGAAGAAGAGGATGTAGATGAGAATCCTCCTGAGGATGAGTTAGATGCTGAAGAAAAGAAGTTTGTAAGATTGCTGAAGGCAGTCCAAGGAAGTGGAACTAAGGCAAATATAGAGTTACCTATCTATCAGGGGAAGATGGATAGTGAAGAAGTGTTAGGGTGGATAGATGCCCTAGAAAAATTTTTTGAGTATGAGGAGATGAGTGATGAAAAGAAGATCAAGTTTGCAAAGACAAAACTGAGAGGAACAGCACTTACCTGGTGGAGTAGTGTGCAGACAGAGAGAATAGCTAGAGGTGCATCAAAAATCACTTCTTGGAGTAGGATGAAGGACACGATGAAGGATCATTTTCTTCCATCTGATTACTCTATTCAGACAAAGAGGATGAGACAGAATCTGAAATAGAAGGACATGGATGTTATGTCCTATACTGAACAATTTCATAAGCTTAGTATTAGAGGTGGGCTGGAAGATGAAGAAGAAAAAGTAGCAAGGTACCTTAATGGGCTTAGGTATAACTTGCAGGATGAGATTGGGTTGGCAGTACCAAAATCACTTGGAGAGTGTTTTCAGTTGGCCATCAGGGCTGAAGAGAGAGTGAATAGGAAGCAAGAAAGGCAAGGGGGTTATGGAAGAGGAAATAGAGGTAGGGGCAAACCTACTAATGAAGTTCAGAACAGTAATGAGAAGGGTAAGGAGTTGTCTATAGAATAGAGAGGTGGACATAGAGGTGGAGGTAGATTTGGATCAGGAAGAGGAGTGTTCACAGGTAGATGTTATCATTGCAATGAGGTGGGACACACATCTTTCAACTGTCCTAAGAAGGATGGTATTGATAAGAGAAAGGATACAAGAGTTCACTTGGCACAAGAGGAGGAGAAGCCAGAAGAACTAGAAATGTCGTCAGCCTCTCCAATGATGGATGGAGAAATGCTCATGGTGGAAAGAGGTAAGATGCAGCAACCACCATAGTATCTATTTTTAGAACTAATTGTCTGAGCCATGGCAAGATATGCAAGTTGATTGTAGATTCAGGTTCTCATGATAACTTAGTTTCTTGGGAAATGGTGAATAAGTTGGCGTTGAAGACTTTTGATCATCCCAGTCCTTACCATGTCACTTGGGTGAGTCAAGAACAGCAGGTAATGGTCACTAAGAAGGCTTATGTTGACTTCACAATTGGTCCATATCAGGACTCTATTTTATGTGATGTTATTCCTATGACATGTGGGCATGTAATCTTTCGCTGATCATGGCAGTCTTCTAGAAGGACAATTCATGATGGGTATACTAATACCTATGTAGTGCATAAAGATGGTAAGAAGTTCAAATTGATTCCTTTACCTTGTGAGGAGAAGAAGGAATAGGTTACAATTTTCTTTGGAGAGAAATTGAAGTTGAATGTGCAGGTTCAGGGTGATTGCACACAGCAGACACAGATGTAACACAAGAAGGTGGATGATAGTCCTAGAGAGCAGCACGCTTGGGACTTGAGTTATGTTAAGGTAGGGGACATTGATTGTCCTATAAGGAGCTAGAAGAAGGAAGGCAAACAATAGAAGGTACAAGCAGGAATGAATCAGAAGCTCCAATTGAGAAGCACAGCAACATTGCAGCAGCAGGGTCCTAGACAAGGACACCAAAACAAGTTTTATGTTTCTAACACTGTTTATAGGAGCCATGCAGGTTGGAGACGGAGAAAGATAACTCTAGGAGAGTTCATGTTTCCTAGCTTGAGGAACATTCCACCATGGTTGAAGAACATTAGGAGCAGATCCCCTAACTCTTGGGACAAGTTTTCATCATGCCGGGGAGTATGGTGCAGGAGCATCATAGACTTCAGGGTTTTCATTAGATTTACAAGTGGTTGTTTGGTTAAATAAGGTATATAAGACCATCTTCAATGTTTTCTAAGGCTCAAATACCATTCTTGTAATGGACTATGTCCAAATAGATAGACTATACTATTGTCTTGTTGCAAATCCTAGTTAGGACAGTCATTGCATAGGTAGTCTTAGGGAGTCATTAAATTTTAAATAGGTTAGTCATTTAATATTCTCCATGTTTATTAGCCTTTTAAAGGCATGTCAAAGGGTGTAGATGTGTTAACTCCTTGTCAAAGGTTAGGAGAAGGTTAATCTAAAGTTAAAACAAAACATTATTTTAGAAAAAAATAGTCCTTGCTGTCCAAAAAGACAGTTTCCTTTTTGATCTTTTAAAAACAACAGTTACAAATCAGAAAGAAGACAAGAAAGGTCGATGGTTTGGGAATGCCAAATGTTTTTTGCTTTGTTGAAGGCTTGTATTAAGCCAAGAGAGATTGTATTGTGAAAGACATTCAGAGGATTTGGAGGGAATAGAAAGAAATATCAAATAGATTGTCGTTTTATGTTTTTTTCTATTTTTTCTATTTTTTCCTTCACTGTTCCTCAGAAATCCGTACCTGTACGGAAGATTCTTGGTATGAACTTGGAATGGGATGAGAGGAGACTGAATTATCTTGGATTTTAAGCTTATTGGAGGTCTTAACATTGAACTTGAAGGGAGAAATCATTGTTATGCCAAAAACTATTTTTTCCTATTTTTTCTGTGTTTTATTGCTGTTCCTGGTCCATACACGTGACTGTATAGATGTATTATTGCCCAAGCTTGTAATGGATGGAAATATATTTGAAATACCTTTGATTTGAGTCTGGTTTGGTGTCTTGAAAATGATCTGAGTGAAAGATATTGCTATTTTCCCAAAAACTATTTTTTTAGAGTTGTTCATTTCTAAAATTGACTATTTTTCTGCATTATTCCGTACCTGTACGGAATTTTCATGGCACAAGGGTATAATGGTTGGATGGGGTGTTAAAAGAGATTTGCATTGAATCTTGGTTGAACTCCTATCATCAATCTTTCTAAGAGAAATCACCAATTTACCACAGACTGTCTTAAAACTGCTGTTAAACCATTAATTCACTATTTTCCTATACTATTCCGTACTTGTACGGCTTGAAGAAGAGTGGTGTCTCTATTGGGAAAATAGAGGAGTGTGTTGAATTCACCTTGTAGATGATTTGAAGCCTTGACACCCATCCATATCTCTGTTCTTCTCCTTTGATTGAAAGTGAGTCTTAAAACCTAGGTTAGAGCTTCTTGTGACAGTCCGATGATATTCTCCACATTTCATTGATTCTTCATGTTATTGATCAATGGAATGGGTGGTAAGATGGTTGGTCCTTGGCTTGGTAAAGAGCTTGGAGGCAGGAGAATGGATTTGGTCTAAGTTTTCCATGTAGAAGGCCTATTAAGAGTCAAGTATTGGAAGATTGAAGGAGGACAGTAGAAATAGGTAAGTTTGATGAACTATTGCTTTGCCAAGGAAGGCAGTAGATATGTGTAGCAAGGTATAAGTTTGTTATGTTGTATGAAGTTGAGGGTGTCTTGAGAGATCTTTGCCTGTGAAGTTATGTTCATGCTTTTGCTGTCCTAGATGCTCTGCATCAGCTTCCTACTCATGATAAAGTAAGTACCTCCTCTTCTGAGAAAAATGTCCAATACACATATGAGTCATCCACCATTGGCCACATTAACCATGCTTGCATATCAACCATCTCCATAAAAGAGAAAGAACCTATTTGACCCATCCATATCCAAGCTGTAAAAGAGCCTGATTGTGCTGTTACTACTTGTCGTGGTCATGTGTCGATCCAAGTTGCACCATCCATTCCAAGACCGACTATGGGATATAATATCCTTGATCACTTAGGAAAAACTATCATGCATATCTCCATTTTGGAACTACTACGCACATCCCCCATGCATAGGTTCATCCCATAATGAAGCCCTCCATATTAAAGTCTTTGTTAATAAACTTTGCATTAAGTGAATCTTAATAGATGGTGGAGCGGGTCTAAACATTTGTTCTTTAAGATTAATAAAATTATTGGGATATTCTGAGGATAAAATTGATACATCCAAAAGCATAATAATCAAAGCGTATGATTATGTTGAAAGAGAATCAAAAGGGATTATAACTTTACTTGTCACAATTGGTCTAGTCACTACAGATACTCGTTGCCAACTCTTTGACATTGAATTTCCATATAACATTATCCTTGGTCATCCTTGGATTCATGACATGAAAGCTGTGCCATCAACTTACCATCAATGCCTCAAATTTCCTCATAATGGAGCTGAGATCACCATTCCTGCATATCCCAATCCTTCTAAGTTTTGTTGTGTGTACCAAGCTAAGTACCAAACCCCCAAATGTATACCAATCAACACTGAAGCACATCCATCCACTTCCTATGTTGACCCTGTCGATCTTAACAAAGCTTTTCCCAACGTAGAAATCAAGTACAAGGACAAAGGACTTGGCAAGTATAAACTGTAAGAATCCTGTTGTGTTGAAACATTGCTTCCATCCCCTAAAACATATGGAAAACCATCATCATATCAAGCATCATCATCTCAAACAATTATCAAAGAACCTCCTACATTGTTTATAAAATCAAGACTGCTAGATGACGAAGACATTGAAGACATTGATGCATGGATTTTCTATGATGAAAATGATCAAAAAACACTTGAAGTGGAGTGTTGCAATAATGGTTTCCACATCATAAAAAACATGGGATACAAAGGATAAGGTGGCCTAGGATTACATGAGAAAGGACCTATGGAACCAATCACTATAACCAAGAAGTTTGATAGGCAAGGTTTAGGGTATGGACAAGAGGACCCGCCTTCTGCCTTCTAAAGACATCAAATGTATTCTCGACATGACAGCTAAAGCTTTCCTAGTAGAAGAGATTTCTAATTCGGATACCATCGATGAATCTTCCCTTCACCTCACTGAACTATTTCACGACCTATCTATTTTCATGATCTCATTCACAACCTCCATTTCTCAACTCTCATCATCTAATTTACCTCTCGTATACCCTAACCTCGTCGATTGGGACCAACAAGGGGCACCTGTATTAGATATATTTCAAAATGATGAAGTTCTAGTAGAATTCTTGGGACTAAGAATAGGTTTGCCACATGGAGATCATAAGGTGGGATACAAAATGGATTTACCTCAATTAGCATACTTTGGGGGAAGTGTCAATGCCTCTAGTCACAAAAGTGAAATAAATAAAAAAGAAAATAAAAGGTCTCTAGGTGAAAACCCCAAGGCACCTCTTGACCAATAAAAAGTAAAAATAAAGGACGTATTCGATGGTGGAAACCTCTCTGAGGCACCTAAGGATGGAGGACTTGACCCTCCTTTGAGGGAGTATCAGGAACAATCACCTTTGTTAATTAAGAAATCTCATGAAGTAAATCTTCATATAGAACAGAATCCTAAGATCATACACATAGCCGCATCATTATCAAAGCAAGAAAAAGAAGATTTCACAGCATTCTTCATGAAACACACAATCAATTTTGCATGGACCTATGCAGATATGCTAGGATTGGATCCATCACTTATGGTACATCACTTAGCAGTATATCCAAACACCAAGCTAGTGAAGCAAAAACTTTGAAAGTTGCATCCTCAAGTAGCTTTGTTAGTCAAGGTGGAAATTCAAAAACTTTTAGATGCCGAATTCATAAGGCCCATTGACTATCCTGAGTGGGTGTCAAATTTTGTGCTAGTATCAAAACCAGATGGAAGCATCCGTCCTTGTACAGATTTTAGAGATCTAAACAAAGCATGTCCAAAAGATGACTTTCCATTGCCAAACATTGATATCATTATAGATCTCACAGGTAGGCATGAAATGTTATCATTAATGGATGATTTTTTAGGATATAATCAGATCTTAATTTCTCCCAAAGATCAACACAAAACAACTTTCATCTACCCATGGGGTACCTACTATTGGAGAGTGATGCCATTTGGTCTAAAAAATGCTGGGGCAACATATCAATGCGCAATGATTGTAATCGTCCACGACCTTTTTCATACCATAATGGAAGATTATGTGGATGATATCTTGGGAAAGTCAAAAACTTGAGACAATCACCTAAAAGTCTTGCAGCAAATCTTTTATAGATTAGAGAAATATCAAGTTCGATTAAATCTAAAGAAATGTGTGTTTGGTGTAACATTAGGAAATCTACTGGGCTATATAGTATCAAGAAGAGGTATCGAGGTAGATCCTAAGAAAGTGAAAGCCATAATGGACATGCCTCCTCTAGCCAATCTAAAATAACTTTGTAGTCTCCAAGGTAAGTTGCAATCCATCTGAAGATTCATAGCATAGTTAGAAGACAAGTGTCATCCTTTTTAGCATCTACTCCGTAAAGGAGAAACTTTTAAATGGGATGATAAATGCTAGCAAGCTTTTGATCAGATCAAGAAATATCTAGAAACTCTATCAGTGTTGGTACCTCATGTACCTAATAAATCATTGTTACTATACATCTCCACAACAAAAGCAGCTCTAGGTGCTTTACTAGCTCAACATGATAATCTAGGAAAAGAACAAGCCCTATACTACATCAGCAAAACCTTGGTAGGTTATGAGCTCAACTATTCATCAATGGAAAAAACATGTTTGGAAGTAGTGTTCACTTCTCAAAAGTTGTGGCAAGAATCATTATATTGTCAAAAGCAGTACTCATAGGAAGACTAGCAAAATGGGTAATGATTCTCAGTGAATTCGATATAGAGTTTGTTGATCGAAAGGCAATAAAAGGACAAGTAATAGCTGATCAACTAGTAGAAGCACCCATAATAGATATTCATCCAATTCATGTAGAGTTTCCTGATGAAGAGTTATTTAACTTACATCCTTCAACAATTTGGCAACTATATTTTGATGGTTCATTCACACAACATGGATCTAGTGCAGGCATATTGTTCATCACCTCACAAGGAGATTTTATACCTAGAGCATATAGGATAGCTTTCCCTTGTATAAATAACATTGTAGAGTATGAAGCATTGCTCATAGGATTGTACATGACAGTACAATGGAACATCAAACAACTACAAGTCTTTGCAAACGCATTGCTTGTAATTAAACAGGTCCTAGATGAGTATCAAACAAAGGACTCAAAGCTTCTTCCTTACAAGCTAATGGTCGATGATTTCAAGAAATACTTTTCCAAGATCACATTTGAACAAATTCCTAGGATCAATAACAAAGCAACATATGCCATGGCAATGATTGGCTCTCTTCTAGACATGTGCAACAATGCACACAAATATGAGTTTCGAGTAGAATAACTTTTGATCCCAGCATTTGAAGTACCCCAATATGAGCTTGTATGTGAAGTTGTTGGTCCCAATTCACCTTGGTATGAGGACATATATGAATACCTTCACAACCAAACCTTCCCTCTCCACTTCTCAAGCTCCCAACGTAAAACATTCATACGTTGAGCCTCTTGCTACACTATCATTGGAGATACCCTATATCGAAAGAGCCTTGATGGTATCTTACTTAGATGTCTTGACTTGGATGAAGCTAAAACTGCTTTATGTGAGGTACATGAAGGTGTCTATGGATCGCATTCCGCCAGCCCTAATCTTACTAAAAAACTCTTGAGATCAGGTTATTATTAGCCAAGAATGGAAAAAGATGCACAACAATTTGCCAAGAAATGTCTACAGTGTCAACAACATGGTGATCTTATACACGTTCCAGTGCATGAACTACAACCCCTCATAACTCCATGGCCATTCTCATAATGGGGACTCAACCTTAGTGGGAAAATCCATCCACCATCTTCTAATGGTCACAATTTTATCATCACACCCACTGAGTATTTCATGAAGTGGGTGGAAGCAATACCCATGACATACATCACTAGTAAGCAGATTTCCAAATTTATCCTTCATTATATATCATCTGCCAATACGGTGTTCCTCAAGCCATAATCATTGACAATGGTCATCCATTCAAGAACCAAGAAGTTCATGATTTGTGTCATAAGTTCCATATAGAACATAGATTTGCTACACCATACTATCCTCAGAGTAACGACCAAGCTAAGGCTTCAAACAAGACCATTATCAAAATTCTCAAGAAAACAGTCAATAAAGCTAGTCGTGACTAGTACGTACAGCTCAATCCAGCATTGTGGGCTTACCAAACTAGTGTTAGAACTCTAACTGGTGCTACACCTTACTCTTTGGTTTATGGAATTGAAGCCATTCTTCCCATTGAGGTCAAGATCCCATCATTGAGATTTTCCTTGCAACACATTGTCTCTGATGAAGAATACAAAAAATCTAGATTGAGTGATCTTGAATTACTTGATGAAAGACACCTAGCAGCCCTAAATCACCTTCCAATATATTAGAACCGTCTTTGTCGCAGCTACAACAAGAAAAAAAGAGAAAGAAGGTTTCAACTAAGTGACCTTGTCGTAAAGGAAAATAAAAAGAATCAACTGGATCATGATAGAAAAGGCAAATTTGAACCAAATTGGCTTGGACCATTCATAATCATAGTAGTTTATGGATCTAGAGCATATAAATTATCAACACTAGAAGGCATTCCCTTAGATGAACCCATCAATAGTGTTCATCTCAAGAAATTTTATGCTTAATCCTCAAAATACCTATAAAAAAAGTCATTCGTCCTATGGTGAAAACCTGGTAAATAGGTGCCCTAGATAAGTATCATAGTGAAAACTTGGCAAACAAGTGCTATGTGTAGAGACCTAGCTCCCATCATCTATTTTGTACTTGTTTATCTCTATAATCCATTCCACACAGTCTCCCACATAATCCACATAGTCTCCCACATAATCCACATCATCTCCCACATAATCCACTATCCCTTTGCATAATAACGATGCCTATCCATCTTTGCATGCTACCATAGTTAGTAACTGTCAGAGTTAACATGTTATGCCACCTTATGCTAAATCATCTAGGTTATCACTTGATCCATGATCACCGCTTAATATGTCCATCCCACACTGGGGGCACTTGATTGTACCTCATTTCAAAGTGGACCTTTAAAGTGTCATTATCAGATATTTTGTAAATACACTGTAAATATATTGTAAATACGTTGACACCTTAAAACATCCAAAAATCCAAAAAAAATCAAATATTTCTGAAAATTCAAAAAAATCAAATATTCCCAAAATCCAAAAAAATCAAATATTCCCAAAAATCTAAAAAAATCAAATATTCCCTAAAAATACAAAAATATCAAATATCTAACAAAAATTCCAAGCAATAAAATCAATCCATCAAATCACTCTTTTCAATCGATCACATCCATTCATAATCAAACCCAATAATCACTGTATCAAATCATTTCAATCCTATTCATCACTCATCTCATCATCATCCCATAATAAACTAGAACTACATATCATTTCTATCATTAAATGCCTTGATCCTGTGGATACAAGATATGTAGGCAGTCTGGTGTATGAAGGAAATACCTAGATTCAAGCATAAGACAATACCTCCTTTCTTTCATCATCTGTCTTTCTTCTGATCACCCTTATCACACTCTTCTTCTATTATCATACCTCCCACATCATCAATAAAACCTAGAACTACATATTCATCATGTCTTATCATTATCGTGTGGTGCTTTGATCTTGTGGATACAGGGTATGTAGGTAGTCTGGAATACGAAGGAAGTATCTAGTACACAAGCACCAATTATTCCTTCTTCCATCCCTCTATCATTTTCTCTAAAATCCATCTTCTTCTCTTTTGACTAACTCAAGCAGGAAGAAAAAATATGTATAATTGATAGCTCAAGAGAGTACTAAAATCAAGGGCTAAGCTAAAAGTTATTTGTCCACCATGCCTTAAGCCAATATCCACTATATCTATCTAAGCAATTCATCTTTAGCCTTCAACAGGATATATCTTTCCTCACAACAAGCTGTTATCAAATCCATCCAAGAGCATTTAAACTTGACAAGAGAACATGGTGGTTGTATCTTTTGTTTATCTTTTGATTTATCTTTTGTCCCTTTCTATAGCTAATCAAAACTTCCTTGATCTATCATATCTTGGTATGTTGAGGTGAAGTATAGACTGGGGCATGGTCATTGGCTTTCGTATGCTATGTTTGTGGGATAATCTTATTCTCCTACTATGCCTAATGGTATCTTGTACGCGTTGGCGTTAGCATCTTGCATAATAATATCTTTTGCATTTGAGAAGCTAAATAGTCTCCTATGCATTAAGATGATTTTATGCTAAGACTATTTCTCAGACATATAAGCCACAAGGTTTCATTATGTCTAGTGGAGGTCAGTTCAAATCTTTTCTTGCAAAGTCAAAAGTCCATCTCAGAAAAGCATCTAATATTCATATCTTGTGTATGTTGGATCAACATCTTGACCTCATATGTTAGACAAGATTGTATTACATTGTATGCATTGGATACTTGATGTCCTAGTCTTTTATACCTTGGTGCATATTATCTATATGCTATATCAAACATAAGGATTGCAAATCTCATAACTTTGTGACAATCAATTAAAGTTGTCTTCATCCACCCATCCTACAATAACACAATAGCACTCATGAGAGTTGATCATTGGTTTTATTCTCCATCTCGTTCTCATCTTCATTCTTCTCATCCTGCCAAAACAAATGTGTTAGACATATACCATTTTCATTATCCATTATTATCATATATAATATAGTCTCATTTCCATCACATTTGCATAACACATATCATGATAGCACAAGTTACCATCTATCTATCTACTATTATATACATTAACATAACCATCCATTATATGCATCATATAATCATTAAACATGTGCATCCATTCGTCATATATACATCCATATCCATCGCATGAAAAATCATAAATACATTACATATCATGAACATCCATATCTATATATATAAAAATAAAGGTCAATATACAATGTGTATCTCGTAGATATATAAAGAGCTCATAAAAAATGATACATTAGACTCGTAGGCCTCAAAATGATATATATATATATATATACATATAAGCAGACTATGTCCCAAGTCTGGAATGTGTGGCACTCCTTGAGGAAGCCTCCCCCTGACCTCTCCCTACTCCACTGGCACCTCTCTGCACTAGAGGCCCCATCACTGAAGTCACTAATTGTGAACCTCCTATCCTCCTCGACTGAGTTGATCTACTGTGAAAACTAGGTTGTCTATGATCAACAGGCATCGCACCAAAATACAAGCCTCTATAATACTTAGCCTTAGCTCGTGTTGACCCAACCTCACCCTGTGCTTGGGTAAGCTCTCTAACCAAAATAAATTAACTTGTTCAGTGCCCAAAGCCGCAACTACCACATCGCTCTTAGCTATAGTAGCATCTCTCTGAGCTGTGAGTCTAGCCATAGTCCCATCATCAACCACTGCCTAAACTGGAGTTGGTTGTGCCACCTGTGTTGGCTAAGAAACCTGTGCACCCCGATAAGTCTCTACCAAAGCTCTAGCATGTCTCATGGCCATAAGGGCTCTATCCCTATCTCTCTCTACCCTCCATAACCTAGCCTCTATCTTGATCCTCCGGGGCATCTCATGCCGAAGATGTCACTGTAGCGCATCCTCCTCTCCTCTATCACCATCTCCTCCTCCTACAGCCTGCTATTGTGGTGGCATAGCAACATGTCTTGGTACTTGTCCACCCTATGCTCCTGGTACTAGAGCAATCACCTATACCTAAGGTGGCCTCCTCTATCCTCTGACCCTGCATCTCCTCAGTCTAAACACTCTGATCTCTCACATCTCTCCAGGAACAATCAACCTGGTAGGCCTAGCAGTCACCCAATGTGCATCATAATCTACTGTAGTCCCCGGATCTGCAAGACCTCCTATCCAATCCCACAATACTAGCTATAGCACCTCCACTTCCGCTAGTGTTGTCTCCACCATAATCTCCAGTCCCCAATGTGGAATCTCCCATCTAGTCCAACCATATATAGCCTCACCAATAGGTAAAGTCTGTGGCAATCCAAACTATCTAAGCACACATCTAGGAAGGAATGACTCAATGATGTATAACCCCAGCCCAAACAAATACCGAGGCTATTGAGCATAAATCAACTTTCTCTGATCCTCCTCCCATGCCTCATAGCCCAACCATGGTCACCATATAAACTGATCCATCTTGTCAAACTGTCATTGCTAGTACATGAGGGAGTTCAACTCCTGATAAGTAGTAGCACCACCATAGATATGAGGATAAGGTTGCCTAGGTAATCTTTGTCTAACACCCAAGGGCCTAGTCACAGCAATATGCTCGCAAGCCCATACATGAAGCAATGTGACTCCCACAGACATGCTAAAGCCTCCCAAATAAGCATAATCATGTAAATGATGGTACAACTAACCAAGTACATATGGAGCCCAAGCATACCTAGTACCATACATGAATAGGCCCTCCATAACTGTCCCCCATCCTGTAGAAAATCCTCTAGCTCTCTGATCAAGAACTAGGAATCTGATGATAGCTATCACCAATCTCTGTAACCTATCACACAGCTCATATCTGATCCTCCTCATCAAAATCTCATGCCCATCATCTTGAATGTCATCTACCTTGAACAACTGGTAGAATGCAGCAAGACCATGATCTATGTCATAATCCACTCAATCCCCATCAATAGGAATCCGTAATATCTTGTGCACATCCTCTAATGTAATAGTAGCATCGCTAGTAGGAAATAGAAAGGAGCTATGCTCACTATACCATCTCTTGGCCATGGTAGTCATCAAAGCACAATGAGCCTGCATTGGTGAAAGCTCTGCAACATGACGCAACCCTATAATGTCTAAAAATAGGTGCCCATCAGCGTCAATCTCTCGAATCAGCTGCAAGTCTGAAGGATGTGCCTCTTGTAACAATAATGGCAGCAATACAACCTACAGACATTAGTAAAATCATCATCCTGAAGAAAAAACTAACAAAATCCCTCAATAATCCTAAGTCTGCCTTGATTTTGACCAATTGCAGCTAGGAAAACCAAATGTGATTTTCCCCCTTGCAATTACGATTAGGTTAACCAAATGCAACTGACAGTCACTCAATTGTGATGTGATTACCAATTGTGACTTTCTGTTGCTAAATTACGCACTATATTTCCAATTGCACATAAAACCCTAGCCCTATCCCTAAATTGCCAATTGCGCATCATTTTGCTAATTGTGATGAAACCGTGTGTAATTGCGACGTGTTTCACCAATTGCAATGCACTATCGTTCAATTGTGTAGGCACCTAAACATATATGCATTTGGTCACATGCACACATTAATGATGCTTTTTGCCTAAAAATCAAATGCTTTTAGTCAAGTTTTAGCTACATACCAGTGTTGGTGCTCCTGCCAGTCGTCCATACGTCCTGACTCACTCTGCTTGATGATTTGCGTGTGGAATAGCCATCCTGGAAGCTCCTGAAGGTCTCACAACACTCAAAGCTCATAGCTCTCAAACTTAAAACCATGAAAGCACAAATGCAGCAAATGACAAGGATTGCTCTCCTGCACTTGTTTATATAGTGTCAAAACCCTAATTCCCCTTTTCTTCTAAGCCAAAATTTAATTTCTTTTATTCCATCCCTTTTAATCCCACCTGATCCCTAATTTCTTCATGTCAACCTAGTTCATCTTTGCCTCATTCATCTATTTGTGAGTCAACCCAGTCTCTTTCCATTGGCCTGGTGTTTCCTCTCGAGGGGGCATCATCTGCCAGTTTCGCTGGGGCAAAATCTATTTTTTGAAAGAAACATATTGTATCACATCTTCTTTGAAACAATGTTCTAACAAACATTGTCTCAAAGAGGGGAAAATTGTAGACACCCAAAATTGACCTAATTATCATTATTAAAATATTTCATTATTTTATCATCTGCATTTGTCTAACACATTTGAATAATTTATCTATTTTCTTTTAAATCATTTATTTCTTCTATTAATTAAATAAACTCATATTTATTTAATTAATTCCCTATCTATTTTTCTTCTATTTTCTTCAATCTATAATTAAATAATCTTTAATTATTTAATTATCCTTTCTATTCTCTCTATTTTAATTAAACAAATTTTATTTATTTAAATAAAATTTCATCTTAATCTATCCTTATCTCAAAATCCAATTAACTAAATAAATTTATTTGTTTAATTAATTTTCCAACTAATTATCCTCACCTCTCATCACATTCCAACACTTGTCCATCTTCAATTTGAATCATGTGTGGTAGTACTTTTTGTGTACACAGTCACATATGTAATACTTTTTATGTACACTATCACACTTAAACTTATTAAATAAAGTATTTGTGTACACGGTCACACATGAGCTTTATTCTCCTCATTACACTTGTCTTATGCACATTCATCTATGATCATGAATTCATCTCAACTATTCAACTATCTCTTCTTCTCCACCGTTGATCAACTCTTATTGAGTGCTATATATACACCCACTCATTCGCATTATCATCATCTCACCATATAGCATCCAGATTATCATCTCAAGCATAACACTTCCACTAGCATCCATTGAGCATTTTGAGCAATTTCAGCCATCATCATGTCATCTTTAACACTTATGATTGTCTACAATTGAGAAGCAATCCACAAATCCAACCAAAGAATCAATAATCTAGGTGATTTTCTTTCAATTTGTTTGCATTTTGTGTCATTTACATGGATTCTTTGAAGGTGGTAGGATTGGGTTTGGTTTGCATTGCTTGGTCATACTAACCTGATTTTTCCTACTCACACAATTGCATTTGAGATAAAATCCTATAGAATAGATGAAGTTCCTGACCAATTGTTAGATGATGGCATAGTGTTGCAAGAAGCTTATGAAGTAGGAAAAAGATATCATGATCCAATTCCACCCTTTGATTGGTCTAAGGGAGAAATCACATTGCTAGAGGAAATCAAAAGGGAAGCTTTAGAGGTAAGAAAAGTGTGGTTGAAACAAAGGGTGGAACAAATTGAAAAGCATGGTGTTGAATTGACCTAAACCAAAGGAGATTCAAAGAGGTCAAGGAGGAAGAAGAGAGATGAGAGATCTTCTAAGTAGGTTGAGGTTGAAGAAGGAAAGTGTGGAGAAAGTGAAGAATCATCTTAGCCACCTAAGGAGAAATCCAAGGCAAAGGAGATTTCCACAAAGGGGTGTAAGAAGGCTACCCCTACCAAAGATCCTCAAATTATTTAAAATATGGAGATGGAGACTACTCAAGATGAAGGAGAAGAAGAGGAGGTGGTACCCTTGAAAAAGAAGAAGAAAAATAAAGACACCTCCATATTTGTAGCTTCAGTTTCTTCAAGTGCTGATGCATCCACTCAACCTTGTATATCTAAAGAATTTATTCCTTCTTTACCTCCACAATAGAGCCCTATATTACAACAATTTATTCCCATTCAAACCTAGGTGACCATGCTAATAGTTCAAGCTTCTATGAACTTGTTACATTCCCAACTTATGGTTTATCTTAATCTTGCTTTTGTGTGGTAATGAGGATGACTAATCATAGTTTAATGATTAGATGTTTGTGGAAAATATCAGATTTAATAATTGATTATGTGAAAACTGACTAATGTTAGTTAGACATGAGATTACAAGTTGATATGATTATTTAATTATTATGATTTGTGAATCAAATGATGATACACTAATCATAGTTATATGGTTGTGAGTGTGATCAGGAAAAGAATCTTCCTTCAAAAACGGAAGGAGAGTATCATTCAGGAGGAGGCGATAGATTTGGGAAAGAGTCAGATTGCCATGTGAGTATCGGATTAAGTCTTTGTGATACCATGCAAGGTAGAGTGAGTTTTTGTCTTTTCCTTGCTACTCGTTTCCTTTTTGTGTCTTCATGGCAGTTTGGGTTATCTCTACTTCATCTACATTGGTTCAACTAAATGTTGTTCCTAGAACATCAACATAAGTTGAGGGATAATCTCACCAGGTAGTCGAGTACTTCCTTATTTCTTTATTTATTTTCATATCAGGGTTTTAAATCTATTATTCCTTTTTATATATTACTTATGGTTTATAGCAAAGAAGGGGGAGTGGTACTTGACCCCTAAATCACATTTTTTTGTGCCACCCTATTGATGACGATGTCGTTTGATGACATCTTGGATTGTTATGTTTACCCTTATACATCATGTAGACGCAAGGGAAACTTAATGTGATATAATCATTTTAGCCGTGTGATTGGGCACCTTACTATCATTAATGTATATGTCACAAGTTAATAAGCTAACCACCACCCATAGTGAGTGGGATGAGTGAAGGCCATTTCAAACCCATTTAGATCCCCACCCTCATTGTCCACTCAAGGATAGCAGATAATGGACTATGAAATCCAAAAAGGTCACAGGGTGGTGGAGTGGGTTAACTGTTTTATCACATTATGGAGCTTAAAAAGTGGAAAACCTTATTGCATGCAAGGCATGCAAAAGAAGGGATAATACCTTTGTTTTTGGTGGTGTATTTTTGGTGCTCGAGAGAGTAGGAAAGGTGTGTGAATCAAGTTTCTCTGTGAAAAAAATTGCTATCATAGCAGTGAGCTGGGAGTATGATAGTGCTCAGTTTTAGAGCCATCAACAGGCCTTTAGGAGTGTCTCTCGACAAGCTAACTCCATTATACATATATAAATCCTTCAGGTATGAATCATAGTCTTTGAAAGACACTTATCAATTGGCATGTTAAATAAATGATACTACTGCTATGTATGGGGTTGACTATGTCGATGTATAGTAGTAAAGCTTGCTATGATTATTGTTGAATGCCCTCGAGGTCGAAGCACTTGTTGTGATTATTCTTCTAAGACCCTTGAGGTCATAAACTTTATTTGATTAACTTTGTTATATCATACACTATGGTGTAATCCTTGAAGGCCCTCAAGGCCATTTGTGAATCTATAATGTTAATCTTATAATCACTATTGATAACTAAGCCACTCAAGGCCATGAGGCCAAGCTTGTGCTTTGTTTTACCATGCAAGTATGTCTATGTGCCGATATGGAATGGATTTAAAACTATTTAGTAATACCCCATAAGCTTTCATTGTTGTGCTCAAGCTGACTGTGCTCAATAATTAATGTATAAAGAACTATTATGATAGAGTATGTGCATTGGAAATCTGGCTTGGGAGTAGGCTGAGAGCCTTTCCTCGAGACATAATAACATTTATCATGAATCTTTAAATCAGTGACTATGCATGAGGCACTTAGAAGCCGATCTTGAGGACTACAATCACAATGTTTGATTGTTAATGATGGTTATTATGGTAACCATGGTGTAGTCCTTGAATTTAAAAGAATATAGGTATCAACTCCTTGTTAAAGAAGGAGGTTTGATAAATGATAAATAGTATTATTATCAAGGTAACATTAATGCATGCTGGGTTTATTGGAGAGATTACTCTTCTTGATAATTATTTCCTTATGAGATTAAAAACTAAGTTTTGTATGAATCTCTTTCATTGTAATGTAAAAGAAATCCATCTCCTTTTGAATGGCCAAACTCCATGAATGGGGTATAAAATATTATAAACTCATGTGAGTATTTGAGTTAGGGTCTTTTTGTTAATATTGTCTTATTAGACTAGTGTGATATAAGTCTTTGATGATATGAACTTGAATGTAAACCTTGTGATAGGTCAACATGAAACTGTGAACCTAGGAAGGTCATAAGTTAGAAAACTTGATTTGGCTATTGCCATTTTGAAAGATGGAATAGATTGATGAGGAGTCATAGGTTCCCCATTGTGAAAACAACATAAAATATTTGAATGTACTCCCAAGATAGGAGTTGATTGTCCAAAATTTGGACTAAAAATGAACTAAACTTATTTATCCTACACCTAAATGATGGTCAAACTATGAACACTATAGGATGAGATAACTTCTAAGTTGAATTGAGGTGGTGGACATATGACTACATTCACTGCAAAACATATATGTATGTAAATCTTTGGCCAAAGTAATGAATCTGTCTCTACGTGCATTGTCAGTCCACAGTGGTCCAGATGGCATAATGTTTCTAGTCATGTCATACATAGAGTGGATCTATAGTTGTATGACCATCAAAAATTATGGACACAACACTAGATACTCAGATGGAAAACCTAATTTTTCATTTTATCTATATCCTCATCAAAAGGTAGGGTCACTTCCAGGTAGGAAGTTGTGTGGGGGACCATCGGTCTGTGGATGGAGGAAAAGCACTCAGATGATGCTCTCCTTCCTGAGCAGAAGACAAGCCGAGGCTTATGAAGACATATGTCAAAGTTTCAGATACAATGCTTTTCTTTATATGACTTGATAGTCAATTATTATGCATATTTCTTTATTTGATGCCTTGAGCATAGCTTTGTACATGTATAGTGAAGATCATTCACTAATGAGTTATTCTTGTATATTATAAATCTAAGTTATATTATGTTCTAGAAAAGAATAACATGCTTAATTATCATGATGATATTAATTCATTATTGCTTAATGGTGATTATGTTAATGATGATTTATTCTTACTCTTAGTTAAAATGGTTAATTATTGATGAAGGGGGTAAATCATAAAACACACAACAACAGAAATTACACACAGAAAATAGAACTGCCTTTATTGATTTGGACAACTTATTACATTATAGAAGCTCAAATACAATCAAAGGAATCAACCCTCCATAGGCTGCAACAAATTACAGCTTCCTATCCCCAGACTCTAGAATCACCTGCCTTCTGTAACTCCAAATTAGCTAGGGTTTCTGTTTTCCTACCTATTCTTGACTCCACACTTGCCCCCTTAACTCCACTACTGCCCAAGGTTCCCAAAAATGGTTATTAATAGCCTTTTTGGTGGCCAACAACCTAATTTTGAAATTTGCATCTCCCTCCAAAAATAGGTCAACTTCCAGGAGCCATAACTTTTGATCCGGGTGTCCGATTGACGAACCGTTTTATGCGTCAAAAAGTTCGTGGACTGTTCTATGTGCTAAGAACCAGCTCTACTAGTTCCAGCCATTTTTGTCAACTAACAAATGATCTTTGTGTGATTCCTTCACCAAAGGTCTTATATTTCCATTATGTAACTTACTGTAAATTTTCACTTCAATCCGTGCCCAAATGCAAACTTTCTAAAAATAGAAGGTTACTATTTTTAGCAATTTGGAAAAACTAAAAGTTCTACATCATTATTCAAGTGATTATGGAACTAGAACCACAAATTTTGAAAATAAATGGAAAGAACATCAACAATTTTGAAACACGTCTTTTTTGGGGTGATGCATTACACCATTGGATGCTCCTGCATCAGACACCCAGGGTAATTTGAGAAGTGACCCTGTCACATTTCAGGTGTTTGTGTGAGGAAAACCCAAACGGTCAACCTCTGCCTTAGACAACCAAGAAGAATCTTCAATAGGTCTTCCTTTTAATTTCACCAGATTTTCTTCATATTGCCTGTTCCAAGTACTTCTTCCCACATGGCTATCCAAGATCTCTTCTATCTCCTCCATTAAAGTACATGCCAGAATACTCCACTGTTCTTCTATTGTTCCATTCTCTATACCACCCTCATGATATTCTGTTAAATCAGCAATGTTGAACATAGGGGAAATATTAATCCCACTTGGTAGGTCTACCTCATATGCATTTCCTGAATCATGCTTCTTCAAGATTCTACATGGTCCAAATTTCTTCATTTTCAACTTATTGTATGTTCCAATTGGGAACCTTTCTTTTCTAAAGTAAACCATGACTTCATCCCCTACCTGGAACTCTTTATACCTCCTCTTCTGATCTACCTTAGCCTTGTACTAGATATTCATCTTATTAATGTGTTTTCTCACCTCTTCATGCAAATTCTTTAGATGTTCTGCAAAGTCTTTAGCTTCAGCACTTATCTTTTCTCCTTTGTCCAGCTTCCTTAACTCTGAAGCGTTTCTTGGACTATTCCCATATACAATCTGGAATGGTGATTTACCAGTATTCCTATTGATAGAATTGTTGTAAGTAAATTATACCTATGGTAAAATTAAATCCCATCCCTTGGGTTTATCTCCTACTAAGCATTGTAGCAGGTTACCCAAACTCCTATTCACCACTTCTTTCTGTCCATCAATCTATGGATGGTGTGCAAAACTAAACTTCAATTCTATTTTCAACTTCTTCCACAATGTCCTCCAAAAATAACCAACAAACTTGGTATCTCGATCTGAAACTATGCTCTTTGGTAGACCATGTAATCTTGCCACCTCCCTAAAAAATAATTCAGCAATATGAATAGCATTATTAGTCTTCTTGCAAGGAATGAAATGTTCCATCTTCGAGAATCTTTCCACCACCACAAAAATGGAATCATGTCCTCTCTGTGTCCTTGGTAAACCAAGAACAAAATCCATACTGATATCATCCCATGGCTTCTCTGGTATAGGTAATGGCTGATATAGCCTTGTATTTTGACTCGTTTCTTTTGCCATCTGACACACACTGCAACTTTGTACAAATTTCCTCACATCCTACTGCAACTGTGGCCAATAATAATTTTCACCAATAATAGCAATGGTCTTATCTTGACCAAAGTGTCCAGCCAATCCTCCACTATGCTTCTCCTTAATCAAGTTCTCTCTCATGGAACTCCTTTGAATGCACAACTGGCTTCCCCTAAACAACATGCCATCTTGGATTATGAAATCCAACCATTTTGTCCTGTCCAAAGTAATAGGTTCCAAACAAGCTTTCCAGGCCTCTATAAAATCTAGATCTTTAGGGTACAAACTTTTGAGCTCATCGAACCCAACAACCTCTATCTTCATTTCTTTCAACAAATTTTGCCTTCTGCTCAAGGCATTTGCAACTCTGTTGGACTTCCCACTCCTATGCTTCAAAACAAAAGTATAGCTCTGCAAAAACTCAACCCATTTTAAGTGCCTTTGGTTCAACTTTCCTCGACTATTAAGATACTACAAAGCTTGTTGATCAGTATATAAAACAAACTCCTTTGGCAACAAATAATGTCTCCATTTCTTCAAAGCCTGAACTATTGCATAAAATTCTTGATCATAAATAAAATACTTTTTCTTGGCATCATTAAGCTTCTTACTAAAATAGGCAATGGGCTTACCTTCTTGGCTCAAAACAACTCCTATACCACTACCACTAGCATCACAATCTACTTGAAATACCTTATTGAAATCTGGAAGTGCCAAAATAGGTTGCTCTACGACTTTCTACTTCAATGTATCAAAGCTCTTGTCTGATTAGTCCATCTAAACTCTTTTCTGTCCCCTCTAATTATCTCAGTTAGGGGTGCACAAATGTAACTAAAATTCTTGATAAACTTTCTATAAAAATTTGCCAAACCATGAAAAGATCTTACCTCCGTTGTACTCCTTGGCGTAGGCCATTCAATGATAGCCCTTACTTTTTCTGGGTCCATCTTAAGACCTTCCTCTAAGACAACAAATCCCAAGTATACCAACTCCTTTGCAAAAATACATTTCTTTAGATTAATCAAAAACTTCTCCTCCCTCAGCTTCTCTAGAACTCTTCTGATATGCATCAGATTCTCATCCCAAGTCTTACTGAAAATTAAAATATCATCCAAATAAAAAATAACAAAACTTCCCAAAAATTCTTTCAGTACCTCGTTCATGAGCCGCATGAATGTGCTCGATGCATTGGTTAGTCCAAATGGCATGACTAACCACTCATACAAACCTTCTTTGGTTTTGAAGGCTATCTTCCACTCGTCTCCTTCTCTGATACGGATCTAGTGATACCCACTCTTCAGGTCAATCTTCGTGAAGTACTTGGCTCCACTCAAATAGTCCATTATGTCATCCATTCTAGGAAATGGAAATCTATACTTGATCATGATCTTATTGATGGCTCGAGAGTCTGTACACATTCTCCACTCTCCATCTTTCTTTGGTGCGAGTACTGCAGGTATCGCACATGGACTTAGGCTTTCTCTTATCAATCCCTTCCTTAACAACTCCTGAACTTGTCTGTTCAAATCTTCACTTTCTGTTGGAGTCATTTTATGGGCTGCCTTGTTTGGCAAACTAGCTTTTGGTATGAAATCCATTTGATGACTTATCTTCCTTACTGGTGGTAAACCTTCTGGTACATTATCAGAGATAATGTCCTAAAATTCTTCCATCATATCTAAGACTTCTACTAGTACATCTTCACATTTCTCTTGACTGATCTTAGGAATCAATGCAAAGCAATGATGCTCATTCTTCATACCCTCCAAAAATTTCCTACCATCTACTAGGAAAATTCTAGTAGTACTACATACCTTTTCTTCCACCTCCTTCAAGGGCTTCAACTTATGACGAACTCCATCCTTTGTTAGGGAATATGTGTTTGCACAACCATCATGGACAATGCTCCTATCATACTGCCATGTACTCCCCAATAGGATATGACATGCATCCATTGGTATGATATCACACAACACCTCATCATGGTAGTCACCAATCTTGAACTTCACTAAACACTGCTCATTGACCAAAGCTCTATGGTCCTTCTGCAACCATGCAATCTGATATGGATGTGGATGCTTTCTTCTTGTCAACTTCAACTTGTCAACCATCTCTTCTAAAGTAAGATTATCAGTGCTTCCACTGTCAATAATAATATCACAACACTTACCTTCACATTTGCACCTTGTGCGGAATAAACTCTTCCTCTAATTGGGTTCTTTCTCCTCATTCAGCAAGGTTCTTCTGACAACTAGGGTTTCTCCCCTTTCAGCATCTTCAAAATGCTCAGAATGTGCATCTTCATCTACATGTGCAACTTATGCATTACCTTTAGGTCTTCTATTTGTCCTTCCTTGATGTTGCGGACACTCATATGCTCAATGCCCTTCTTCTCCACATTCGAAATAGGTTCCTCTGAAACCTCCTCTCCTGGGTCCTTGCCCAGGTCTACCTCTTCCTCTTCCTCTTTGCTCACCATTGTTTTGGTCATGAGGGCAGTAGGTATTATCCCCTCTTTGATTTCGACTGGTGCCTGCTCCTTCAGTTTTCTTTTGATCTTCATTATGGCCTCCATAGGGTCTTCCACCAATCCTTCCACCTTGACCTCTTCCCCTTTGCTTGCTATCAAATCTTTTGTTCATCTTCTCTTCCACCTTCAGGGAAAACTGGTAAGCATCTTCTATGGTGGTCATTCTGACCAGGCTCAACTCCTCTTGAATACTCAGCCTCAACCCATTAATGTAACGGGCTACCTTCTCCTTGTTGGGCTCTACATGGCCTATCCTAATAGTAATTTTATAAAACTCTTCTGTATACTCCTTAACAGACTTGTTACCTTGCTTCAGTCCTTGTAGCTTCTTCTGCAACTCCATCTCATAGTCCATAGGAATGAACTGCTTCTTCAGTTTCTCCACCATCCAATCCCATCTGGCAATCTTTCCTTCTCCTCTTCTATTCCTCTCTAACTGGACCTCCTTCCACCAAATATTAGCATGGCCCTTTAATTTTGTTTTTGCAAACTTGACCCGATCTGGGTCTTCTACATCTTCATAATTGAAATATTCCTCCATGTCATTGATCTAATCAATAAGTTGTTCCAAATTCAAATCTCCAGAATATGTAGAAACTTTGATTCTAGGCCTCTTTCTGATCTTTGAAATGGCCCTCAACAACCTAACTTCTGCAGGATCTCCGGCAACTTCTTGTTCTTCCTCAGATAGCTCTTCTTCAGCTTCATCTTCACTTTATCCTCTTGTCCTTGGCTAAAACCCTCTTCATAGCTCCTCTTGCATTGCATTGATTTACCTTTGTAGGGCTCTAAAACCCTCTTCCATCAAAGCATTCCTCCCAACATGGTTTCTTCATGGAGGCATCTTGGTCTCTGTAGAAAACCCACAGCCTCAGGTCCTAGTGCAAACTGCCTCATAGTCGGCGATCTGTCTACACACTCAGGAATCCTTGCTCTAATACCACTTGATGAAGGGGGTAAATCATAAAACACACAACAACAGAAATTAGACATAGAAAATAGAACTTCCTTTATTGATTTGGACAACTTATTACATTACAGAAGCTCAAATACAATTAGAGGAATCAACCCTCCACAGGCTACAACACATTACAGCTTCCTATCCCTAGACTCTAGAATCACCTGCCTTCTGTAACCTCAAATCAGCTAGGGTTTTTGTTTTCCATCCTATTCTTGACTCCACACTTGCCCCCTTAACTCTACTACTGGCCAGGATTCCCAAAAATGGTTATTAATAGCCTTTTTGGCAGCCAACAACCTAATTTTGAAATTTGCATCTGCCTCCAAAAATAGGTCAACTTCTTGGAGCCATAACTTTTGATCTGGGTGTCTGATTGATGAACCGTTTTATGCGTCAGAAAGCTCGCGAAGTGCTCTATACACTAAGAACTAGCTTTTCTAGCTTTGGCCATTTTCATCAGCTCACAAATGATCTTTATGTGATTCCTTCGCCAAAGGTCTTATATTTCCGTTATGTAACTTCCTATAAATTTTCACTTTAATCTGTGCCCAAATGCAAACTTTCTAAAAATAGAAGGTTACTATTTTTAGTAGTTTGGAAAAAATAAAATTTTTACATCATTATTCAAGTGATTATGGAACTAGAACCACAAATTTTGAAAAGAAATGGAAAGAACATCAACAATTTTGAAACACATCTTTTTTTGGGTGATGCAAGATTGCCCTTACACCACTGGATGCTCCTACATCAATTATATTTTTTTAATGTGTGATGGTATGTTACATATGGTATCAAAGATACTAGGTTCAATACATGGACCTATGAGCTCACTACATAATGATTTTATTTATCCAACATTAACAGTTGCTAAGGCTTGGATGTTTTTATGCTAGAATGGTAAGAATAAGAACAACACCTAGAAAGAAGGTAACAGAAAATGGGCGTTACCTACATTACCTTAAAGACTTGAGGGAGTGAGCTTCAAGAATTAAACACCTTGAACAAACTAGTTTTTTGGTAGGTGCATGGTTGGCTGATGATGAGATCTTCACTGATGTTGTTAAACACATCAAGCAGGAGTTGAAGAAATTAGTTAGGATTGCTTCTCCTAACTCTAAAAATGAATTAGTGGAACCCTCTACACCTAAGGGATGATTCATGGAAAGTAATCATAAGGATCCTAATGTTAATAAGGAGGTTGTGGATGAGTACCTGCGAGTACATCCACCTCCTAAAACTGATGTGATAAATCTTAAGGTTGAGAAATAAACATGGGAAGGTATCCCAATCTGATAATGACTTATAGTAGCAAGATGTAAACAAAATTTTATAATTTTGGATGGATTATATATGTAAGCCATGGAAAACTATAATGCAATTGAGAAATTCTGGCAAATCTTTCTTTTCTTGTTAAATATTACATGAATGAGAATAGATTTATATTATGAATGGATTCAATGATATGGAAAACTAATCCATGATTAATCTGTAAACTTCAGGAGAAGTAGATTGTAGTAAGGTTCAAATAAGAACCAAGATGGGAGATGGCCAAGATGAAGGGTAACCTTCAGGGCACTCCAAATCTAAACTTGACCAAATCCTCACTATTCTTCAAGAGACGAGAGTGAGAGTTGGAACACTCAAGTAGGAGGTCAGGGGTCAGCATGGACCCAGGAAGGAAGCCTATTATGGGGTTGATGATGAGGCATGTCATAATGACACCACCAAAAGTGAGTACAGAGAGGATAACTCTGAGGCCAGACAAGAAGAGGATAGAAGAAGCCATTTGGCTTTGGAATTATCCTGGGAACTTGATGGATGGGGCATCTGTCATAGATCACAAATTTGTGCAGGAAATCTTCATATTACATGGCATTCTTGAGAATATTATCTCATATAGGGATGCTCGAATGACATTGAGGTTTTGGCAAACCTTGTTGTTTTCACTTGGAACCTAGTTAAATATAACCTCTACTTATCATCCCAAAATGGATGGCCAAACTGAAAGGGTAAACCAAGTGCTGGAGGATTTATTGAGGATGTATTACATGGACCAACAATACAAATGGGAAGATTATCTTCCTCTGGTGGAATTCACCTATAATAATTCCTATCATTCTATAATTAAAATGGCTCCATTTGAAGCATTATATGGAAGAAAGTGCCAAACCCCTATAAGCTAGGACAAGCTAGAAGATAGGGTTAGCCTTGGTCTAGATATGCTGTCAAAAATGGAAGAGCAAGTCCATCTAATCAAGAAAAGGTTAGCAGAAGACAATGATAGTTAAAAAAGTTATGCAGATGCTAAACGCACTAAAAGGCATTTCTTAGTGAGAGAAAAAGTCTTATGGGTAAAACCTCAAAAGATCTCCATTAAGTTTGGGAAGACATCCAAACTAGCTCCTAGATACATGGGTCCCTTTGAAGTTCTCGAAGAGGTCAACCTAGTCGCATACAAAATTGCTCTACCTCCGGCCCTTTCCATGATGCATAATGTTTTTCACATTTCCTATTTGAAAAAGTTTAATGCAGGAGATAATCATATTCATATTCTTGATTGGAATGCTATACAAGTGAAGAACGCAGGGATGGTAGTGATCAAGCCCATCAAGGTGCTTGAAACACGTAAGCTACACTTATGTAACAAAGAGATAACTCAATGCAAGGTCCAATGGGACCAGTATGTAGAGGAAAATGCCACCTGGGAAAACTATGAGGATATTTATGTGAGATTTCCCCATCTCTTTTAAAAAACCTTTTATTATGCTCACACAACACTTTTCTTATTATGTTGGTTGATTCTAAAAACATTTAATCATTAGGGATGCAGAGCAACACAGTCGAAGCTCACAAACAGGGTGAAAAACCCATTAAAACCCACAAATGACTATTACTATCAATATCGGCAAGATATCTCTCTTTTCTTACCGAAATAATCCTCTCCTTCCTTATCAGGCTGACCTATCTTATCGGCCACTTCAGAAATTCTTTCATCGACAAGTCATCTCTCTCCAATGAAATAGAACCCATCGCTTAGACTTACACCGTCGGTGTAACTTTCCTCCCATCCTCCAATGATGCTACTCACACCGATGTGTGACTCGCATATATTGCCTATCGGCAAGACCCTGCCTATCAGATTCTCCAACCTGAACTATGCCGATGACTATTGTCACAGTGATACAACAATATTCAACCTACTGATCTGGTTCCCGTTACCTCCAATACCGGTTGCCTTGTTTGGTATCTCCCCGATGCTTCACCTCACGTTGACGCCAAACTCCTTATCACCTATCAGCGGGACTCCCACTATTGGCGAACACCTTAAGCCTCCTGTCGATCTCCTTTGTCACTCCGATATGCCGAACGCCAACTCCACCATCGGCCAAACTATGACTATCAGCCTAGCTTTAAACTCCTCTTTTGATGTCCAACTTTACGCTGATGCACATCCTCTACTTTATCTTCGATAAGACATTCTACTGTCGGTAACTTCCAAACTTCTTCCACCGATGGGCTCCCTCACGCCGATGTCTTTGCACATTCAGTCTTTGACATACAATCCCTGATGTCCAGATGATAGATACACACAGAATGACCTCACCTACATTTGTATACACATAAAATGCACAATTCCTCCCCTGCAACCATTTTAACTGAACAACACATGGAAAATGCAAAAACCTACAGAATAGAAATAAAACTCAAAGATATGGAGGTCATTCCACTGATTTCAAAGAAATCCACCAGTGGAATGACCCCGAACTATATCCCCTGCGGTTACACCAGAACACAAACTATTTTTATTCCTTCACCAAATTGATTTACAATCTTTCTGATCTAACACCGTTGTTCTTGTTCTTGTTTTCTATTCTGAGATCGATTAGATCTCACATATTTATCCCCTCATGAGGTAGTACAGAAAATGACTCCCAGTAGCTGGGAGTTATAGTTGTCTTAACAAACTAACAAACTTTCTAACAAACTATCTAAAAATAGCAAGCATGGTCAATTCAGACCTTATTACATTGAATGTTTGTTTAGGACTTCATTGAAAACATAAAAACAAAATTTAAGACAGCTAATGCCTCATGAAGGCTCCTGTAGATTGGGTGCTCCTGCACCATACTCCCCAAATTGAAAAAACTCTTGTCCCAAGAGTTATGTGGTCTGCTGCAAACAACTTCATTTTGTCTTCACCTTCTCAGCTTCAGGCTTCCAATCTTCACATCCATAGGTAGTGACCAACCCACCAACAAAATCTGAACTACCATCATCTTTAGAGCTTCTTCAGGCTCCTTCTACTCCCATCAGTGGAGTACTCTTCAGGCTGCAACATCAAGTGCTTCTTCAGTCAAGTATCCATCTCTCTCACTGCTTCACAACACCAACTCACCAAACCATTCATCTCACCCAACAACAGATTCTAGTGATGCACCTACCACTCTCTCCTTAGTGGTTTCTCTCTGCAGCCTTATCCAGCCTAATCTCCATTGGAGAATGGTCATGACAGACCTCATCTTGTCTGCCCACACACACACAACTCAGAAAACTTCTTTCTGCAGCTAGATGGAACAAGCACCTGCAACCAAACAACTTAGCAACACCAAATAATGGTCACCAAAACAATTCTTCAGTTCTTCACCTGCCTTCTCAGTGATAGGAAACAAATCCACATATTCAAATACATGACACTCCCCCTAGAGCTTTCGCTAGCTCTGATACCAATCTGATGTAGAGAAACACAGTTGAAGCTCACAAACAGGGTGAAAAACCCATTAAAACCCACAAATGACTATTATTGTCAATATCGGCAAGATATCTCTCTTTTCTTACCGAAATAATCCTCTCCTTCCTTATCAGGCTGACCTATCTTATCAGCCACTTCAGAAATTCTTTCACCAACAAGTCATCTCTCTCCGATGAAATAGAACCCATCGCTCAGACTTACACCGTTGATGTAACTTTCCTCCCATCCTCCGATGACACTACTCACGCCAATGTGTGACTCACATATATTGCCTATCGGCAAGACCCTGCCTATCGGATTCTCCAACCCGAACTATGCTGATGACTATTATCACAGCGATACGACAATCTTCAACTTGCTGATCCAGTTCTCGTTACCTCCAATACCGGTCGCCTTGTTTGGTATCTCCCTGATGCTTCACCTCACGCCGATGCCAAACTCCTTATCGCCTATCAACGAGAGTCCCACTATCGGCGAACACCTTAAGCCTTCTGCTGATCTCCTTTGTCACTCTGATATACAGAATGCCAACTCCACCGTCGGCCAAACTATGACTATCGGCCTAGCTTTAAACTCCTCTTCCGATGTCAAACTTTACGTCGATGCACATCCTCCGCTTTATCTTCGGTAAGACATTCTACTATCGGCAACTTCCAAACTTCTTCCTCCGATGGGCTCCCTCATGCCGATGTCTTCACACATTCAGTCTTTGACATACAACCCTCGATGTTTAGATGACGGATACACACAGAATGACCTCACCTACATTTGTATACACATAAAATGCACAATTCCTCCCTTGCAACCATTTTAACCGAACAACACATGGAAAATGCAAAAACCTACAGAACAGAAATAAAACTCAAAGATACGGAGGTCATTCCATTAATTTCAAATAAATCCACCAGTGGAATGACCCTAAACGATATCCCCTGCGGTTACACTAGAACACAAACTATTTTTATTCCTTCACCAAATTGATTTACAATCTTTCTGATCTAACACTGTTGTTCTTGTTCTTGTTTTCTATTTTGAGATCGATCAGATCTCACATATTTATCCCCTCACAGGGTAGTACAGAAAATGACTCCCAGCAGCTAGGAGTTATAGCTATCTTAACAAACTAATAGACTTTCTAACAAACTATTTAAAAATAGCAAGCACAGTCAATTCAGACCTTATTACATTGAATGTCCATTTAGGACTTCATTGAAAACATAAAAATAAACTTTAAGACAGCTAATGCCTCATGACGGCTCCTGTAGATTGGGTGCTCCTGCACCAGGGAGATATGTTACATCCCTAACTTATGGTTTAGCTTAATCTTTCTTTTGTGTGGTAATCAAGATGATTAATCATAGTTTAATGATTAGATGTTTGTGGAAAATATCAGATTTAATCATTGATTATGTGAAAACTGACTAATATTAGTTAGATATGAGATTACATGTTGATATTATTATGATTTGTGAAATGAATGATGATACACTAATCATGGTTATATGGTTGTTAGTGTGATCAAGAAAAGAATCTTCCTTCAAAAATGGAAGGAGAGTATCATCCAAGAGGAGGAGATAGATTTGGGAAAGAATCAGATTTCCATCTAAGTATCGGATTAAATCTTTGTAAAACCATGCAAGGTAGAGTGAGTTTTCATCTTTTCCTTGCTAGTTTTTTCCTTTTTGTGTCATCATGATAGTTTGGGTTATCTTGACATCGTCTACGTCGATTCAACTAAACAATATTCCTAGAACGTCAGCATAAGTCAAGAAATAATCTCGCTAGGTAGTCAAGTACTTCCTTGTTTCTTTATTTATTTCCATATTAGGGTTTTGAATCTATTATTCCTTTTTATATATTACTTATGCTTTATAGAGAAGAAGGGGGAGTGGTACTCAACCCCTAAATCGCATTTTGTTTGTGTCATCCTATTGATAACTATGTCGTTTGATGACATCTTGGATTGTTATGTTTACCCTTATACATCATGTATATGCAAGGGAAACTTAATGTGATATAATCATTTTAGCCTTGTGATCAGGCATCTTACTATCATTCATGTATATGTCACAAGTTAATAGGCCAACCACCACCCATGGTGAGTGGGATGAGTGGAGACCATTTTAGACCCATTTAGATCATCACCCTCATTGTCCACTCAAGGATAATAGATAATGGACTATGAAATCCAAAAAGATCACGTGGGGGTGGAGTGGGTTAACTATTTTATCACATTGTGGATCTCAAAAGGTGGTGAGCCTTATTACATGCAAGGCATGCAAAAGAATGAATAAAACCTTTATTTTTGGTGGTGTATTTTTTAGTGCTTGGGAGAGAAAGAAAAGAGTTGGTGAATCAAGTTTCTCTATGAAAAGAAACTGCTATCATAGCAGCGAGATGGGAGTATGATAGCATTTGGTCTTAGAGGCATCGATAGGCTTCGGGAGTGTCCCTCTATAGGATGACTCCATTACACATATATAAATCCTCTAGGTATGAATCATAGTCTTTGAAAGACTCTTATCACTTGGCATGTTGTTAAATAAATGATACTACTGATGTGTATGGGGTCGACTCTGTTGATATATAGTAATAAATCTTTCTATGATTATTGTTGAAGGCCCTCGAGGCTGAAGCATTTGCTGTGATTATTTCTTTAAGACCCTCATAAACTTTTTTATCTCATACACTATGGTGTAATCCTTGAAGGCCCTCGAGGTCATTTATGAATCTATAATGCTAATCTTATAATCGTTGTTGATAACTAAGCCACTCGAGGCTACAAGGCTGAGATTGTGCTTTGTTGTAGCATGCAAGTATGCATGTCTGCCGATATGGAATGGATTTAAAACTATTTAGTAATACCCCTGAAGCTTTCATTGTTGTGCTCGAGCCGACTATGCTCAATAATTAAATTATAAAGAACTATTATGATAGAGTATGTGCATTGGAAATCTGGCTTAGGAGTAGGCTAAGACCTTTCCTCGAGCCATGATAACATTTATCATGAATGTTTAAACCACTGACTGTGCATGAGGCACGTAGCAGTCGATCTTGAGGACTACAATCACAATGTTTGACTATTAATGATGGTTATTATGATAACCATGGTGTAGTCCTTGAATTTAAAAGAATATAGGTATCAACTCCTTATTAAAGAAGGAGTTTGATAAATGATAAATAGTATTATTATTAAGGCAACATTAAATGCATGTCGGGTTTATTGGAGAGATTACTCTTCTTGATAATTATTTCCTTTTGAGATTGAAAACTAAGTTTAGTATGAATCTCTTACATTGTAATGTAAATGAAAGCCATCTCCTTTCGAATGGATAAACTCCACGAATGGGGGATAAAATATTATAAATTCATGTGGGTATTTGAGTTAGGGTCTTTTTGTTAAGATCATCTTATTAGACTAATGTGATATAAGTCTTTGATGATATGAACTTGAATGTAAACCTTGTGATAGGTCAACATGAAACTGTGAACCTAGGAAGGTCATAAGTTGGAAAACTTGATTTGGCTATTGCCATTTTGAAAGATGGAATAGACTGATGAGGAGTCACAGGTTCCCCGATGCAAAAGCAACATAACGTATTTGAATGTACTCCCAAGATAGGAGTTGAATGTCCAAGATTTGGACTAAAAATAAACTAAATTTATTTATCCTAGACCTAAATGAGGGTCAAACTATGAACATAGTAGGATGAGACAACTTCTAAGTTGATTCAAGGTGGTGGACACACAACTACATTCACTGTGAAACGTATATGTATGTAAATATTTGGCCAAAGTAATGCATTCGTCTCTGTGTGCATTGTTGGTCCACAGTGATCTAGATGGTATAATGTTTCCAACAGTGTCATACATAGTTAGAGTGGATAGATAGTTGTATGACCGTGAAACATTATGAAGGACACAACACCAGAATAGATGGAAAACCTAACAGTTCCATTTAATTATATCCTCTGTGAAGGGTATGGCCACTTCTAGGTAGGAAGTTGTGTGGGGGACCTCCGATCTATGGTTGGAGGAAAAGCACTTGGATGATGCTCTCCTTCCCAAGTAGAAGACAAGATGAGGCTTATGAAGACAGATGTCAAAGTTCTAGATACAATGTTTTTCTTTATATGACTTGATAGTCAGTTATTATGGCTATTTCTTTATTTGATGTCTTGGGCATAGCTTTGTATATGTATAGTGAAGATCATTCACTAATGAGTTATCCTTGTATATTGTAAATCTAAGTTCTGTTATGTTCTGGAAAAGAATAACATGCTTAATTATCATGATGATATTAATTTATTCTTGCTTAACTGTGATTATGTTAATCATGATATATTCTTACTCTTAGTTAAAATGGCTAATTATGGTTTTTTTTTGGGGTAATGTGTGATGGCATGTTACAGAACTATTATCCATAGTCTCTTCCATATCCAATCCTCTAAATTTACATTCCTTCTAGTGCCTCAATCACCTCTTGCTCTTCCATTCCTCTAGTTGTTGTGACATTTTCCGCCCCTCATCCTTCATTCTTTGTAAGTATGAAAAAAAAGGAGGATATGACCTCTCTTGTTACTCTTCCTAGCTCTCCTATAATACTTTCATCTCCACACTCTCCTCTAGTCCTACCTAACATTGATAGAATCATTAAATAAATGGAAAAGAAAGAAGCCTTGTAGAAATAAAAGATCATAAGTGATCTAAAATGATAGAATCTACAAGATAAAGTCAATCAAGAGGTTGTTCAAGAGGAGCTGCAAATAGAGAAGGAACAATATGATAATTCTTCCTCTCCTCCAAGTAAGAAGAATGGACAACCAATTGTTTTACAAACTAATAAGGATGTCATGCCCACACTTACGCATGAGCACAAACACTGACCCCAACTTTTTTTTGTTAAAAATAAAAACACTTCTATGAATTCACTACACTACACATGGTAGCACAATGTGCACTCTTGATAACATAGCATATATGCACAACAATGTGTGTGCTTCATCACATGAGAGAAGGACCCACAAAGTTTGTAGTGAAGAGGAAACTACTTTGTTCACAAACCAAAGAGTTAATTTTTTAAATATTATTTTGATAAATTAAAAGCCCGGGAGAGAGCCTAGACCCATTGCATAAGGAGGCCCTTAAGGTAGATACAACAAGTCTCACAAGAAGTGAAACAACAAAAGACAAAAAGTTGCAACAAGAACCAATAGAACACCAAAAATCCAGGACAAACTAGCAATGAGCCAGCACAGAGCCAGCAAAGAGACAATTACATTTCAATAAGCTTCTTTAGGACTTCGATGGCCTTTCATTCTCTGCTCAAGTACTCAATCTTGTCAAACATGGAGAAATCCTTAGTCTCAATAGTGTTTGAGGGGATACCTCCACCTTGGTTTAACCTTTGTCACCCTTGCCTTTGGATCTTGATCTGTTAGTTGGGCCAATGCTACTTGGAGTCTACTCAAGAACCTTATCCTTGTCCAATTAGTATCCTGCATAGGAAACTACACCTCACTACTCTTTCTTTTCTTCCCACTCTTGTTTTTCCCACTATCTTCCATCTCATCTATGGAATTATCCCCTTTCTGGATATCCCTCCTCTTCTCAAGCTCAGACTGGAAGACATATAAGGTAGTAGTTGAGTTCTTAACTACATTCCTTCTAAAGTCAATAATTTCTTTCATATTCTTAACAATTTTCTCCTAATTGGCCTTCATGGTCTCCATCTCATGTTCTAAAATTTCCCACTTGTAGAAAGTGGTTGTGAATTTGTCAGTTTCCTCCCATATTTCCCCATCCTCTTTTTCAAAATCCCACACTTTGAGTTTCTCCATAACCATTTTCTCAAGTTTTTGAAACTTGTCTTTAGCCACTTTGAACTGAGACATGAGCCATTTTAGAAATTCATTTTGCAACCCCAAGGCCTTCTAATTTTTTTTTATCATTGTTAATACTACTATATGAATTTGTTTAAATGTTCTTTAATTAAACTTATAAATAATTAACAACTAGTTCATCTATTCAAATGATCATTAATAAATAAGATATATCAAGTTTTCACAAGAGCATTTTTCACCTTGCATGTATCAATCTTTCACCATAACTAACATACAAGGAACTTGATCATGTTAGAATTTGTTATGATCAACAAACATACCCAAAATAAAATTCCTACAAACTAATCACAAATTAGATGATCAAAAAAAATTTCTATTCTATACACAATATTATAGGACAAAGTTACAAGGAGAAACATACATATACATAGGCCACATGGATGCATGAATCAAGGAGACAATATGCCTAGGAGGTATGAATTATTCTCAGCCACTCTTAATTAAGAGGTGAGATAACTCAACATAACTAAGAAGTCAAGAATTGAACTACCAATTAGTAGACCTATTCACTCAACTTAACTAAAGTAGAAGTGGCCTTGACCAAATAGAGGTGGAACATATCTACCATATGTCATGCCCACATTTCCCATGTGGTTATGACATGATAACCACATGTCATGTCCACATTTGTCATGTGGTCATGACACAAATTATCAAAAAAAAAATTCCCGACTCTACAAGCCCCCTCGTGTGCAACATGTGTGCTCAGTGACACTCACACATCACGAAGTCTTCTCAACAACTTGTATCATGCACATCGCCCAAAGGTGGGGAAGGTTAATCACACAGGATGATGCGACATGCACTTCACCATCCCTAAGAAGTGTAAGCCACTAAGGGGGTGTATGTTGCAAAAGTGATACTAATAGGGTTAGATTCCATTTCAGGATCCTAACCCTAGGGTTACTAAGTGAAATGAATTGATTTCATTATAAGATGAAATCTAACCTTAGGTCCACTAAGGGCCTAAGGTTCAAAACATCAAAATAAGAAAATGACAATAACCTCACTTAAACATTAACCTAACATTTTAAACAAAACGAAATAAATTAAATGATTTAAATAAAGGTATTTAACATAATTAACCTAGAATAATTTTGGCAGCATAATGGGACAAAATTGAACTAAATTAGGATATCCCCTATAGTGATTTCGGTATCATAACGCCACCTTATCAACTATAGGAGGTTGGAAGAAATAATTTAAAATAAAAACCCTAATTCCACCCCTTTACAAATTTAAATAATTTCAAATGCAACAATTTAATCATATCTCTCTACCCAACAAATTTTGAAATTAAATTAATCCCAAATATAACTATTGTCTAAAACATTTGAATAAAAGGACTCATTAAAGTAATTTTAACATACTCATCTAATGTGTAAGCTATTGAACAATTTAAATTGCCTTAACATGAGGAAACTTGTAATAAAATAAAATAATTAAATGCACCAAGCAATTTGAAATAAATAAATAAATTAATAAACCTCACACCCACACTAGATGACAAAATGACCTTTCACACTAAGTGGGATTAACACATATTCTAGATAATTAAAAACAGTAAATCACCCCTAAATTATAGGGCACCAAACCCTAGATACTTATTATAAAAACACCTAGAATTCTCATTTGATCTCACAACAAGTTGTTTTGTTTTTTATAGGTTACAGGTTTCAAGAAGGACCAAATGGATGGGAAGGTATCTTCCCAAGTGGAAGGTACCTTCCCAATAGGAGATTTTCCAAAAAGTTTACTTGTTTAAAGTTTTCTAACTTTCTAACATTTTCTACAGGTTGCTCTAGTTTTCTATTTTCTAACAATTAGTATCTTTCTTTTTTTTGTTTATCTAAGTTTCCGTCTCTCTTTTCTTTTTCATTAAATCTAACTCTTTGGTTATATTTTTTTATTAAAATCAAAAAGGAACTTTTACACAAAGAACAATAAACTTATGACAGAGATAGCAATATTTGTAACTATATTTCTAGCAAACACACACACACACATTCAACTGGTATATACAACACAGAAGATAATAATTTTATGCCAAGGTATAAAAACATTCATATATTTATATATATCTAAAGTGTATATATAACATACTGTATAGGAAAAAAAGAAGGGCACATAAGCCATATTTACACAGAGGAGTACATATATATATAATCTCATATAGGAAAAACCCTAAATAGGGCCGCAATGCTAAGGAAGAGCGGAGCGAGTTTTAGATCTAGAGTTTGTTTTAGGGTCGGGCCTTGTTTATGCCTGTCGGCCGTCACCATGGCCAAGTTTCATTTCGTAAGCCACAGTCCAAAGGTTGGGGGTGGGACAGGGTCCCAACCCCCCTGTCCGCATACAAAAAAAAAACAATGATCCCCTGCACAGGGATGGAAACCTCTGTGTAGGGCCTAATCTCTAAACTGCACAACCGCTACTCCTATGGCCACCCACCAACAGGTGGCCTAATCCAAATGGCACCCTCCATGGAACATTAAACATAAACACGAAATAAAGAAAGCATAAAATAGGGTGTGCTTTGCCCTAATTAAAATGCGATCCGTCTATATTATTTAGAGTTTTATAATGTTAAACTTCATATGTATATATATATATATATATCACTGGTTATATAATTTCAGTCACTGTCACAAAAAAATACAGTGACTAAAAAAATAGAAGTATTAAAATTTCTCAACCTCAAATATATATATATATATATATATAAAGAAAGAAATCTCAACATGCCAATAAATAACTATTTAAAGGAATATGGATAAAATCAATAGCTAAGTTTATAAATTTGTATAAGCAAAGGGAGGAGGCCCATTTTTTTTTCTTTTGTAACATGAAACTACTAAAATTTATATTTCCTTTACTACCAACAATAATAGTATGTTTTTTTCTCAAACTCAAAAAGAATATATTTCAAAATTTTCTTTCCATAACAACATAACAAAGGAAATGAGTTAAACTATTGATAGAAAAGTAATTTTCTTGCAAAACATAAGAAGAAGAATATTTAATGTTTCCATTTCCCCTTCCAAAGGTTACAAAGTTTACAAGTAGGAAAGACTACAACATAAGAGAGATGATCTCTCCACAAGAGTATTATTACAAACCCCAAATAAGGGTAAGGCATATCAATGCCTCTAGTTTCACAAACTACACTATGCCACTAAAACCATGATTATTCTCCAAGATCAACTTCTCCATAGCCTCCATAGAAACCTACAAAACATGCAACCAAGATAGCCATACCCATGGGAAGCTCACCTCCCAACCTAGGCCTAAAATAGGCCACCCCCAAGCTAGGAGGCCTTCCAACAACCAAGTTTCAAACCACACACATTTCAACACTCATATCAAGCACAACAACACCCAACCCAAGGCTTTAAACAAAACTAACCCATCTTAGAAATGGATTTTAAGGGTGAGAGATTGGACTCACTCTACTCAAGGAGACCCACGCTCTTAATATACAAAAATACTTATTATTCACTTGGCCTCTTGCCATACTTCTCATATCAAAAAACAAAGGCACTCGTGCCATAACCCAAACTCCTCAAAACTCCAAATAAAGTCCCTTGGCCACAAATCAATACCAAAACAAGGAGGGGAAACCGAGGAGGTTCACATCCTCTCTCACCCAATACAAAGGTGAGCTCTCTCACAAGGAGAGCTCACCCAAACAACCCATAAGACCCACAACACATAAAAACTAAAATGACATAAGCATAGAACATGCATAACCACATTGCATAAGTAAAACAAATAAGAAAATGGCTTGAATCCTTGAGAAATACATCTCAAGCTTCAAGGATGGAGTGTGTTTGGTGAAGAGCTTCCACAAGTTCTCTTAAAATCTCCAAGTCCTTCACACTCCTAACACAAGTCTAAAATTTCCCAAAAGAAATGAAAAGAATAATCCTCCTTTCATCAAAATGACAGAGATATAAAGAGAAGGCTCTCAAACCCTAATGGATGAGAAGGTGACACTTGTCACCCTCTCCTCCATCCACATAACCCTCCTCACAACCCCACAAGAAAGCTACACATTCTCCCACAAGTTCTCTCACACGTGTGAGAGCATAGGGAGATGTGAGTACACAAAGGGAATCTTCTTACGAATGAGGAGGTGACACTTGTCACCTTCTCATTCATGTAAGCTACAGTCTTCCCCACAAGTGCTCTCACATGTGTGAGAGCATAGGGAAGAGGTTCACACATGTGAGAAGCTTCTAAAGCATGAGAAGCAATGGTAACCTTACCCAAGTGGGTGAGGTTTGGGTTAAGTGAGATGGTGACCTTCCAACCACCCCTCACACTTCCTAAACTCGTCAATTGACTTTAGGGTCAAGTTGGGGTGACCATACAAGGTCCAAATTAAGTTTAAACAAGCTAGGAATGGTCCTAGACCCTAGGGGTATGACCTAGGGTCAATATTTGACCAGTAGAAACACTTAGAAACACATAAAATCACTTAAAAAGGGCTTCAAACATTTAGCACTTAAAAATTGTGCAAACTCAACATTACACTTTTTACAACACATCAAAAGATAAAATGCAAAGTGTTAAACCATACAAAATGTCATAAATCAAATACAACAAAATCAACATTCTCAAACACATGTGACCTTAGTCCTACTTAGGACTATGTCTACTAAATAGGGGTATAACATATGGTTGTTGTCTGACCTCCGATTTTCCATGGGTATGGAAAGAAACTTGTACACTTCCACAAACCCATTAATAGCACATGGTGAAATAGCTGAAACAACTAAATGACATACATTACACACATGATTGCAAAATCACATACAACATCAAAATAATCACATGATAATATAATATCTTTCAAATCATCCATTACTCACAAGTATAATCAAGATCACATAAGGTAAGAGATAACGTCAGTCTCAATATCTATGCACATATCAATATCATCAAATGACATCATAGCATCTAACATCATATTATCAAATGGAAATCTAACATGCCATCTAAACATCCATAAAGCATAACCCATCTATCTAGTCAGGTACAAGATAAGGAAATAAGGTCGAACTGCCAGATCAATAGTCCCCAATATCCACAAGACCATCATAAATCTTTTGAAAGAGCACTAAAAGAAAAATAATATAGGTGAGGTAAAAGTAGGCCTTACATCCTCCCCCCCTAAGACTATACTTCCTCCTGGAAGTCAGCAAAGAGGTGAGGATATAAAGTCCTCAAACTAGCAACATCCTCCCATGTAGCCGAGACCTCATCATAATAGTCCCACCGAACTCTGACCTAGTTTAGTTCTCAGCCTTGAAGGCCTATCATTTGATGAGCCAAGATGTGAATTGGCTCCAAATCCAGTTGCCCATTTGACTCTACCTGTAAGGCATCCTAGTCCAAAACATGAGTCATGTCAGAAATATAATGTCTCAGTATAGAAATATGAAACACATTGTGGATGTGTGACAGACTAGGTGGCAAGGCAAGATAGTAAGCTATGGGTCCTATCCACTCCAGGATCTCAAAAGGTCCAACAAAATGATGCGCAAGCTTAGAGCCCATTCCATAATGGATTAGACTCTTATGCAGCCACACTCTCAAGAACACCTTGTCTCCCACAAAGAAGCTCTGATCCAATCTCTTGGCATTGGCATACTTCTTTTGGTGATCCTATGCCTCCTACAATCTCTACCTGATCAAAGTGACCTACTACTCCATATTATGTACCAACTTTGGTCCAATAGCCACTTTGTCCTCATACGGTCCCAACTCAAGGGAGTCCTGCAAGGCCTGATAGGGAGGCATACCTAACTATTGGCAAGAGACACTGCTCTAGTATTAACTTATGTATTGTCATTGATGGAAACAAGGCTCAGAGAACCTATCTCCATGATAGGAAGAGATATCTTTGGAAGAACATGTTGGATTCTAGGTCTAGGTGATAGAAAATGGCTAAGTATGGAAGGTATTCTAAGTGGAAGACAGAAAGTCAGCTAGTATGCCTCTGCAATTGAAGACTTGTAGATGCGGTTCAGGTATGATGTCAATTGGTGTTTGATAGTGTTATGCCTCAGAGATTAAGTCCTAATCCTCTCTAGAAGTCATCTTGAATAAATGTCTAAGTTCGAGAAAGCAACAATATAGCAAGAATAGTGAACATGGTCTAGTGCAGTGGTTCACATTCCTCCGTAGACAAGTATTTCGTTATGTGGTTTTGAGGTGGTGTGAACACTTATATGAAGTGTCTTATTCCATAGTTAGGATATCTAAAGTTCATTGGAAGGATAGCTACAAGCTGCTAAGTATCGACATAGTGTTTGACAAAGTTTGACAGAGACAGAGTCTGAGTTCTGATGGTCCGCATTTCTTCGTAAGATGATATGATGCCTTGCAGTTCTAAGGGTAGGATTGGAAATGTATAAAGAGTTATTGACATATTTTGCAAGGTGTTTTGAGATCCTCAGTAAAAGTTGTAAGTCAGCAAATGAAGTTGTTAAGCATACTCTTATGGAAGAGGCCGAGAAATATATAAATCATTATGCAGAGAAGAGTTAATGTTTGGAGGATCTATATAAGTAATTGAATTATTAGAGGTAACCTATATGAACATGCTTGGGACAATATTTGGGTCCATGCAATCCATAGTGCTGACCTATATGAACATGCTTGGTAGAAGATTTGGGTCCATGCGACACATAGTGCATTGGGTTGAGTAAAAAGGTACATCTTTTTATGTACACATTTCAATTCTTAGATGTTGACCTAATTATGGATTAATTCATGAGGTACATATATATAAGAGCAATGGTCTTCAGTTGTGTGGTGTGGAAATATATGTGTATAATGTGAGGATGTAAATAGTGGAGCAGAGTTAGAAGATCAGTAGTGATGAAAACTTGGGATTCAAAATACAGTTGTTAAATGACTACACCTTGGCATAGTGGCAGATGCTTAAGCAGTACTTAGTTCTCATGTGCAATCCGATTGGAAGCAAATGTTCATCTTCAAGGTAGTGAGCCTTCAACAAGGTTTAACAACCCTTATTGTAATCTTGCTAGGCTTAGGGTTGAGGCAGTGAGCCAACATGTTCTAGGCCCGTGGAGTGACCAAGCCTGAACATCATTTGGTAAAGATTGTAATATATTTATGAGAGCTAATCCTTTCCATGGTTTTTCTCATTTTGGGTTTTCCACGTAAAATCTTGGTGTTATGTGTCGTGCTTTTGTGGATGCTATTTAGTTGTATATTTTTCTTCTATTGGATTATTCTTTTGAAATGGTTAAAAGAAAAAGTGCAAGAAAAGATTTATAGAACACTGATTCACCCCCCTCCCAGTGTTCCTAACAATCAACACTAATGAGTTGTGATGCCCATTATTGTAGGCAAACTCAACCAGATACATGTAATCCTCCCATCTATACTAGTGATCCATTACATACATGTGAAGCATGTCTTCTAACACCTGATTTGTCCTCTCAGTCTGCCCATCTGTCTTTGGGTGATAAGCCAAACTAAAGTTGAGCTAAGTGCCCAATGCCTGTTGCAATACTCTCCAAAATGTTGATGTGAACACTGGATCTCTATCAGATATGATATGACGAGGTACCCCATGCAATCTCACAATGTCATCCAAGAAAACCCTTGCCACTATTGGTGCATTGTACATTGTTCGTATAGGTGAAAAGTGGGCTACCTTGGTTAACTTGTCAACTATCACCATGATGGTATCATGGTGGTGAGCTGACAAAGGTAGACCAAAATGAAATCCATGGAAATGGTATCCCATTTCCACTCTGGTATCTCGTGAGGGTAAAGTAAACCTACTAGATGCTAATGTTTGGCCTTCACCCTCTGGTACTAAAGGAAATGAGCAACAAACTCTACAATATCATACCTCATACCTTCCCAATGGTACAATTATTTTAAATTAGCATGCATCTTCACCCCGGGATGTAATGCATATGGTGCTCTGTGTGCCTATGATAAAACCAATGATCTAAGACCACCTATAAGGGGAACATAGATGCACTGACGATGTTTTAGAAGACCATTTTCCTCAAGAGAATACCCTGCAAACTTGCCCTTAAGGGCCCTCTGTGACTACAACTCCTATTGTACCTCTAGAAACTACTTGTCCTTTGGTAGGTGTTGTAAGATGCACCCTCTCAAGTCAACACTCAAGGTCAAGGTCAGTATCTCATGGTGGCTCCAACTCAAGGCATCAACAACCACATTCATCTTCCCTTTGATTTAATGCATATCAAAGTCATACTCGCAAAGAAACTCCATCCAACGTTGTTGGCAGGCGTTTAGATTCAGCTACGTCAAGATATACTGTAGACTATGATGGTTAGAGTGCAACTCGAAACAATGTCCTAAGAGGAAGTGTCTCCATTGAACACGAGCACCTAACTCCAAATCATTTGTTGGGTAGTTCAACTCATGGGTCTTGAGCTTTCGCGACTCATACACGATCGCTCGACCATCCTACATCAACACTGCTCCTAAACCCTCTAATGATGCATTTGCACAAACCATGAAGTTTGTTGTTGGATTAGGTACTATTAAGATAGGAGCACTAGTGAAACACTCCTTAAGGACCTCAAAGGCCTTCTCACACTATATCCACAAGAAACTCTTCTCTTTCTACTGAAGGGAAGTGATGGGGTGTGCTATACTAGAAAAGCCCTCTACAAATCTGCAGTAATACCCTGCTAGCCCCATGAAGCTCCTAACCTCTCTGATGCTAGTAGGTGTTGGCCAATCCTTGATAGCTCTAATCTTTGATGGATCTACTGAGATACTGGTGCAGGAGCACCTTGACTTCCATAGGAGTTTAATTAAAATGATCCAATATTGTAATGATTCATCATTGTATAAGGTTAATCAAGTCATTGTTATGGATTAGAGGTCACTAGGAAGTTCAAATATGCAAAATATTGCAAACCATGTAAAGGTTGTCAATGTAAAGTTGGAAAAAAGATGAAGAATGAGGGAAGGTGAAGAGTGATTTGGCTCTTGGTTCATTCCAAGTAGTTGGAAACTGAAAGGTCATTTGTAATACCTTTAAAAAGGCCTTGTATACCTTTGAAAACTTGGAGGTGATTGAAGATTGAGAATGGAATAGTAAAAAGCAATGTTTTCTGTATTATACTTCAGAAATTTTTTGTTTTATTGCATGGTACAGCCCAATAAGGGTAGGAGGACATTTCTTTTTTATTTCAAATGAAATTATATCCAATCACCCTCCCTTTCCTATTTGTCTCATCGAATTTGGTGCAATATTGAGGAAGTTATGACCATTTTAGTGACTGCAATTTCTAGAATTCTCCTATAACAGTCCTATTGCAGCATTTGGTACGGTTTTGTACAGATAGATATAGGGGAAAGCCATATATGGTTAGAAATATTCTTGAGTCTAAATTCCATTTCTTTTTGTTTCATCAAATTTCATTGATATTTGAATAAGTTATGGTATTTTTATTGAGGGTAGGTCTGCAGAGTTTAATTTTCTAAAAATACAGTCTGAAAATATGTGTGGTACAATGTGGTATGGCCTCACATTGATGCATATAATAGATGGATGGAAATATATGTGTTTTTGGTTTACAATTCTTTTGGTTTGGCATAATTTTATTAAGTTTTGTGAGAGATATTGCAATTTTTGTGAGGGCAGGTCTAAATGCTGCCTGGGGTTTGTAGTTTTGGGAAAAGAGTCATAACTTTCTCTCCTACCGTTGGATCTTCATGAAAATTGGAGGAAAAATATGTATTAATGTTCTCTTAAACCTGAATAAAGCAATTGGATTAGTTCTTTTATTTGTTAATGTTATTGAGGATAGTTTTGGTCATCCTACCTCTGCATCAGATACCATCACTACATAGAATGTGTCCCAAAAACTGAACCTCTGATCTAAAGTAAGCACACTTCACCAGGTTGCCATAAAGCTGCTACTCTCTCAAACACTATAGTACCTAGCATAAGTGCTCCTCATGCTCCTCCTCAGTCTATGAGTAAATCAAAATGTCATCAAGGAATATAATCATGAACTGATCAAGGAATGTGTGAAACACCCCATTCATGAGACTAATAAATACCACAGGGGCATTTGTCAAACTGAAGGGCACCACGGTGAACTCATAGTGACCATAACAAGTCTGAAATGTGGTCTTATGGATATCTACTTCTATGATGTGCAACTAATGGTATCCAGACTTCAGGTCAATCTTAGAGAACACCCTGGCTCCCTGCATTTGGTCAAACAAGTCATCAATCCTAGGCATTGGATAATGGTTCTTCACTGTCACCTTATTTAGTTGCCTATAATCCATGCAATTCTAAAGAGACCCATCCTTCTTCTTTAGGAAGATTACTGGTGCACCCCAAGGTGAGACACTAGGTCAGATGTGCCCCTTCACTAGCAACTCCTCTAGCTAAAGCTTGGGCTCCATGAGCTCATGTGTGGTCATCCTATAAGGTGCACAAGACACTTGCTTGGCACCTGGTACAAGGTCTATATGGAAATCAACCTCTTGGCAAGGTGGCATCCGTAGAAGCTCAAGAGGGAAAACATCTACAAACTCCCTAAGGATGGGGTAATCATCAAGCGTAGCCTCTAACTCATCCTCTGGTCTATCACTAACTATGATCGCGAACATTCGACAACCCTTCTGCATACAATGCTTAAGCTGTTTAGCAGATATCATGCAAACTACCGTGGGCTTTTGAATGCCCACTATCTCTATTGTTGTGCCATGATCATTGAGGCAACCTATCACCTTTCAATGATAATCTGGCTTGGCCCTATGGGCTGCTAGCCAATCCATGCCTAACACCACACCGTATGACCCTAAGATCCACAACTATTGTGAAGGCATCAAGTACTATCTCGCAATCTCTGACCACTACATCTACGACCATCTTGGCCCTTGTAGCTAACTTAACCTCCCACCTAATGTCCTAGCTAGAGGCCACCAGCATGCAATGCTCCACTAATGATGAAGAAATAAAGGAGTCTCTATGATACAAAAGCATCCAGAAGAATTCAAAATAGTTGAGAAAGTTGACAGTGAGTTGTAGAATATTGAGATGGTGACCTAAGGAGATACAACATTTTAGGAGATAACACATTTTAATGCATTTGAGTATAAGAGGCTGCGGAGCTGGACATAACATCTAGACATAGGAAGCTACAACATATCGAGAATTCAAAATATTTGGCTTTGATTCTGGAAAGATATCACTATCAGATGATTTACTGTTGTTACACATTTGACAGAGCAAAGCTGACTGTGTTTAGTGGAGTCTAAATCAGCTTGTGGAGAAAATATGTGACTTGTGGACAAAAAGGAGAATTGTTCGATGAAGTTTAGGACTTGGCCAACCTTCAATGAGATCTTCATGAAGTTCTATGCATTTGTGGAGCAGTGTCTTATGTTTAGGCCTAACCTATTTTGTGCACACATTTCATAACTAGCCATTGCAATCAGGCTGACTTGATAATGATTTGAAGGCTTGTAGAGGATATGAATAAGAGGTAAATGTTAGCTGCCATTGCACCAAAAGATTGACCTATTAATGCCTGATACAACCACTTGACTTAACAAGCGCGGGAGGTGGTTAAGCCCTTGTCGCAAACCACCGCAGCGTAGCGTTGAACAAGGAGACCAAGGGTCACACCTTGCAATAATCCCCCCAAGTGCAAGCGCGGGGTTTGAACCATGACCTCGGCTCTGATACCAATTGTTAGCTATCATTGTACCAAAAGATTGACCTATTAATGCTCGATACAACCACTTGACTTAACAAGCACAGGAAGTAGTTAAGCCCTTGTCGCAAACCACTGCAGCGTAGCGCTGAACAAGGAGACCAAGGGTCACACCTTGCAAAAATAAAGGATTACTTCTAGGCAAGTGATTGATGGCATGAAGATAGGAAGTAAGATCTTAAGTTGTTTTGATCCAAGGGAGTAGGAAAACAGGAAGCAAAATGAGTTGCAGAGTAGAGAATTGAGTTGTAGAGGAAAGAAATCATGAAAGAATATTGTTGTCTGAATCTTTTGTAATTCCTGGGCTGCGGCCTAGCATTTGTAAAGCCCTTAAGGCATGTGTAATTTGATTTGAAGTTATAATTAAGAGGAATGAGCTTTGAAGGCTGGGTTTTTCCCTATTAAGGTTTTCCTAGGATAAATCTTGTGTTATGTGTTCATGAATACCTTTATCTTTCTATTGTTTAAGTGTAAGCTTCTGTTGCATATCCATTGTGATCATGGTGTTAATTGATTAAGGTTGCAAGGTTGGATAGTCCCTCACCAGACCCTCCTACCTTGACTACATCAAGTGGTATCAGAGCTAAGTTTTGAATCTGTTGGGCTGGTTGCGAATCTGATTAGAAGGTGGTGAATCTGATGAAGTGTTGTGTGAAACCCTAGAAGTAACAAGTGTCATCTCTGAAGAAAGATCAAGGCAAGGAATATTTGGTAAGTTTTTCAAATTCAGTTGTTTATCTAATTTGTTTCAGATGGGGAAGATTGGAAAGATGATGAAGAAAGAAATTGAAACCCTAATATTCAAAAAAGGATATTTTGGAAGAAGAATTGTGCGAAGTCAAAAGGTATAATTCAGAGTTGTTAGAAAGGATGAAAGAACTAGGAGAAGATAACTATGATGCTCTTGAAGAAGAACTAAAAAATGTAAAGAGGAGGAATGAAGATTTAGAGGCAGAGCTAAAATTGTTTGAAGATGTTGAAAAGAGATTTGTAGAATTAGAAGAAGTATTCAAGTTGTTTGGGAAGGTGGGAGAAAGGAATAGAGATCTAGAAGAATTTTTGGAAGAATTGAAAAAGGAAAATAATTTACAGAAGGAGGAGATATTTGAATTGAAGGAACATGTTGATCAATTGGAGCAGTTACTTGTAGTTTGTAGAGAAGAGAATAAAAATTTGAGATCTAAACCTAAATTTGGTGATGTTTCTTGTGATACTAATAATTTGTGTAATGTTGCAGAAGTTGCTTTAGAAGGTGGAGATGAAAGTAGTGGTGTGACTAAACCTGGAGTTGTTGGTGATGGTATTGGTTTCAAGATTATGCAGAGAATGGGGTATGAAGGAAAAGGATTGGAAAAGCAGTAGCAAGGAATTACAGAACCTATTGAACCAATAATAAGATCAAGAAGTGAAGGCCTTGGATATGACAGAGGTAAGGATGTTATTGCAAATTTAAACAAATCAAATCAGGGAAGAAGATGCATGTATTGTTCAAATTGTAATAGACATGGACATGAGAAGGAATTGTGTTGGGATATATATCCTTGTAAGTTTTATGGACTAAGGAATCATTCTAAAAAGATGTGTTGGAATAAAATGAGAAGAAGAAAGCCTATGATAGGTTGTATGCAGATGAACTATGGATGGATTGATGGCAGGATGGAAACATGTTGCTTGTATGTTCAGAAGGTTGTATAGATGGAAGCATTCATATGTTGGAAGAAAAGAAGGATCAGGATACAAAGATAGAAGACCTTATGCAAAGCAGAACATGGACAAAAATTCAAACTACAGAGGGAGAGATGATAGAAGTCACAATTCTTATCACAATGCAGGATACAGAAGAAATGAAAGAGGATTTGACAGAAGACCATTCAAAAGACCCTATTTTCAAGTTTGGAGGAGAAAATAATCAAGCAATGAAAGTCAGTAAGAACCTATTACTAGAGAGGCTAATAAAGGAGAAGCAGTACATAATTTAGAGACAGTTTGTGCAGAAGAAGAAGAGCATGTTGATATAGAGATAGTTTATGCAGAGGAAGGAGAATCTTTTGAGACATCAGATTTGATAGAGAAACCAGAAGAAGGTGAAGCATTGATCATAAGAAGAATTCTATTATAGACTAATCAATTGAGAAACTAGTGCAAGGGAAAGTTTGTAATCATCTGAGAAAGTAGTATAAAGAAATTTTGTGTGAGACCTATCAGAAAAGAGAAGTTCATAGAAAGAGGGAATGACAAGATATTCTACAAGAGGAGAAATTTTGTGTACCAGAGTAAAGCAAATGTGGATAAAGAAATAGAGAAAAGTATTGAAGCAATATATGCAGAGAAGAAAATGTAAGATTTTGAGGTGTGTGAGAGAAATTGTATTTGAGATCAGGACTGGAAAGTGTTACAGAAAAGTTCAAGAAGTGTATTGATTGGATCAGAAAGTAACTTGATTGTTCCAGAGGATGCATGAATGAATTTGATTGAAACAGACATTGATCTTGAGGCAACTTGCAGAGAAGACTTGCTCAGACCACCAATCATTGAGGTAGTACAAGGCTTGCAGGTAGACTATCAAACCTAGACCATGACAAGATGATGAACTTGAGGTAGTATTGCAGGGTGGACTTGAACAGATCACCGACTTAGAGGCAGTTGCAAGTACCTAAAAATAGATCACCAAATCTAGATACTTTTGAGGTAGTTTTGTAGGGTAGACTTGGGTAGATCATTGACCTTGTGGCAGTTGCAAGTACCTATGAACAAATTGCCAAACCTATTTGATTTTGACATAATAAAGATCTAAGTGATGAGTTTCACATTTCAAATAACCTTGAGAGTCTAATGCAGGAGCACCTGGAAGAATTCAAAACAATTGAGATAGTTGACAGTGAGTTGCAGACTATTGAGATGGTGACCTAAGGAGATACTACATTATACCACATTTGAGAATAAGAGGTTGTGGAGCTAGACATAATATCTAGACATAGGAAGCTACAACATATCAAGAATTCAGATCATTTGGTTTTAATTTTGGAAAGATATCGCTATCAGAAGATTGACTGTTGTTGCACATTTGAAAGAGCAGAGCTGACTGTGTTCATTGGAGTCTAAATTAGATTGCAGAGAAAAAAGGAGCATTGTTTAATGAAGCTTAGGACCTGGCCGACCTTCAGTGAGATCCACATGAAGTTCTATGCATTTGTGGAGTAGTGTCTTATGTTTAGGCCTGACCTATTTTGTGCACACGTTTCATAACTAGCTGTTGCAATCAGGCTAACTTGATAGTGATTTGAAGGCTTGCAGAAAATATAAATTGATGCAGGAGCATCCCTAGTTCAAGAGAAATCTTGCATCAACCAAAAACATTTGCATTTCATTTTGTTTGCAGTTCAGTTTGTTTCTTTTCATTTTCTAGTTCAGTTTAGGTAGTTTAGTCAGAAGCAGATTTTGTATTATAATCCAGTAGCATTTTCAAACCTTGTGGAGCTAGATTTAGCATCTACTTCATTCATACATCATATCCAAAATTTAGAGATCCACACTTCAATACTGGAAAGATATCGCTATCAGAAGTTTGACTATTCTTAGAACAAAGCATCCGAATAATCAAAGACAATCAACTGAAGGAGAAACTTGCAGAAGCAGTTCCCAATCTATGGATCCTAATGACACATCATTCAATGATCTTTGGTTCATGTTTGACCTTCCTCGAAGATCCACACATCATTTCATGCATTTTCTAAAAGTGTTCTATGCATTTAGGTCCAACCTATCTATGTACACACGTTACAACTCTTCATTGGAGTTTCTAACCTTATTTGGCTGATGTGAAGAAATCTATTGATCTAGATTTAATTATATTGATGTAATGGATCCTTAGGAAAATAGTTCTCATGATTTAGAAGACTGATAGTTTGAATTTATGGGAAGGAGATTCAAATCTTTATCTTGCGCATGTATGTAAGCAGGCCTATTAGCCCTAATTGTACGCTCGCATGTTTCCGGCCAATCTCTATTTGAATTCTATGATATGCTAAATGACTGAATCTATATTTGTTCTATTTCTTTGAGTTGTTTCCATTATTTTTACTCATGCTGCATTGTCTGGATAGTTCATTCTATGAACCCTCCTACCATGACTGACCAAGTGGTATCAGAGTGAAAGTTCTAATCTTTGGGAGAAAATTGAGTGAAGTTGGTGAGGAATTTTGTAAGATCTTGCTATGGACAGATTGGCGAATTGAGGCAGGTTCACTTGTGTTGCAACCAATCACTGATTGTGAGGCAGTTGTCACCTTATAGCCCGATTGTCAAACCTGAGGCACTTTACACTTGATCCTAGGAAGGATACTATTGAGGAGAGTTGTTGTTGTTCGAACAATGGCTAGTAGAATAGATGAGATGATGGAGTTAATGAAAACAATGTGAATTCATTTGGATGCTATTGAAGAAGATAAGCAAAGAGGATTGACACCGAGACCTAATGTTGAAAGCGATCAGGAAGAAGAATTTCAATCTATTGAACAAATTGGCGAAACCCTAGGAGGTGATGAAGAAGAAGAATCAAATCAAGTAAAGATGTTGTTAGCTATTTCAAAGATTGGAAAGAGACCTCCTCGAGTTGATGTACCAAACTATACTGGTAATTTGAACCCTAAAGAATTGATTGAATGGATAAATGACATGGAAGAATACTTTGAATATGAGGAAATTTAAGATCTGGAGAAGGTAAAATTTGCAAAGACAAAGTTGAAAGGACATGCTACTATATGGTGGAAAGAAGTTCAGTTGGAAAGAAATAGAGGAGGAAAAGAAAAGATTACAAAATGGGATAGGATGGTGACAAAACTAAAGAATCAATTTATACCTGCTGACTATGAGTTGGAACTATTGAAAAGATTACAAAACCTGAGACAAAAGGAGAAATCTGTGAAGGAGTATACTGAAGAATTCCATAAAATGATCATAAGGACAGGACATAGTGAAGCAAGCAATGAGAAAGTGGCTAGATACATCAATGGACTGAGATTGAACATTCAAGAGGGACTAAGCTTGGTAAGGATGACATCTTTCGAAGAAGCATATTAGTTTGACCTAAAAGTTGAAGACAAGATGAATAAAAGACATGATCAGAGATAGAGAGGAAGAGGAGGTAAATTTTAGAGAGGTAGGACTTATTCCAGAGGGGATAGATCACATTCAGAGCAGAACAAGTTTGATAGCCCATTTAAGAAGGATGACAGAGATAACAATTCTTACCAAAGAGATGACATAAATTTTTACCGAAGAGGAAACCCTAGTGCATACCAGAATGAAGGATATAGGAGAGAAGGAAGAGGATTGGATAAGAGAACATTCAGAGGTACTTGTTTCAAGTGTGGAGATGAAGGACATAGAGTATTTGAGTGTAATCAAGGTAGTACAAGTAAGAGGACATAAAATAGTGGAAGAGCAGCCTATGTTGAAGAAGAACCTAGTGGATCACCCAGTTCAGTTGGCAAACCTGAGAAAGGAGAATCACTTGTGATGAGGAGAGCACTATTTCAAATAGAGACAAATGAGGAACCACTGTAGAGGAAACGCTTGTTCAGAACTAAATGCAAATCCGGAGGTAAGTGTTGTAAAGTTGTAATTGATAGTGGTAGTTTAGATAACCTAGTTTTAGAGGAGATGGTGACTAAGATGAAGTTGGAAAGATTGAAACACCCTAAGCCCTATTAGATAGCATGGATTTAGGATGATCATAAGGTACTGGTGAGTGAACAATGTTTGGTAAAATTTCATATTGGATCTTATCATGATGAAGTCTTGTGTGATAGAAAAGCTATACATGATGGGAGAAAGAATACATACACTATAACAGAAAATGGAAAGAGAATTACTTTGATTCCTTTGGAGGATGACCCTAAGAGTGAAGTATGTGGGAATGATAGAATCTATCTGGTAGATGGAAGGAAATTTTTGGATGGTTTGAGACATGAGAATATGTGTTATGCCTTGACTCCTAAGAAACCTAAAACATTGAAGAAAGGGACTGAAGAGACACAACCAGAGAAGATAAGAGAGTTGTTGATAGAGTATGAAGACATCATTTCAAATAATGTACCTGAAGGATTGCCACCTATAAGGAGTATCAGTCATCACATGGATTTTATACCGAGAGCAAGTTTTCCTAACAAAGAAACACATAGAATGACAGCAGTAGAGAATGAAGAACTGAATAGACAAATACAAGAATTGTTGAGAAAAGGTTTGATCAGAGAAATTTTGAGTCCTTGTGTAGTACCTACAGTGCTTGCACCTAAGAAAGATGGAGAATGGAGAATGTGTACTAATTCTAGAGCAATAAACAAGATCACAGTTAAGTATAGATTTCCTTTACCTGGGATGGATAATATCATGGATTGTTTGAGTGGAGCAAGATATTTCACAAAGATAGATTTAAAGAGTGGATACCATCAGTTCAAAATTAGAGGTGTGTTGACAACTAAGAGGGGGGGTGAATCAGTTATCTTAATTAATTTAACTTTCTGTTCTTCTTTTATAACTAGTGCAACATCAAAACAATTAAGCATCCATAAGCATGAAAGCAGAAACAAAATCAATACACATAACACAATGATTTTGATGTGGAAAACCCTATTAAGGGAAAAACCATGGGGTGACTAACCCAAGATTGTATTCTCTGTTAGAAGAATAGAAGTACAAAATGACACTTGCCAATTAGGGATCATTGCTTGAGCACACTGCTCACAAAGGCTCACTTCCTACAAGAGACTCACTATCTACAAGGTACAAAGAAAGTAACTAGGTACTTGGACTAATGAGAAGCATCCACTTATGCTGAGGTTCAGTTCCAGTTAGGCTCAATACACTGATCTACTGCACTTCATTCTTTCTCTTCTTTGGTGCTGCTATCCTGTCACATACCGGACCTGTAATATTGCTTCCACATTACTTTCTTCTTTTCTTCACACTTTACAACATGCCACACACACCTTCATATCAAAGTCAATCTGGTATATATATCTGCATTAATGATTTCAATCATCTTTCTAGTCGACATCCGGAATACTTAATATTTTCCCAAACTCTGGTCTGTCGGCTAAATCCTTGCTTACCAAGTGATGCGTATCAAAGAGATGCTTATAGAAGTCATCAATCATGTCAGCCAATCAAGAATGATACCTCAATAAACTTGATCACCATCAATATCTCATCCAGATTAAGGTCTGATGCTCTGCTGGTTAGGTCTTCCTTAGTCTACTATGCCAAATAAGAACCTAACACTTAGGTGCTCATATCTCTTCACTCTTTCATCATCAGAGGTTCAATCTCTAGAATATATTAGTCATGGTACTCTTCTTGACTTCCCCAAGTCCATACTTTATTTAGATACTTCCTTTAAGAGATCTAGACTTGATTGTCGGACCTTGCTGCATGCTCTGTTCTTGGTCACCGGACCAAAATACTCTTCACTCTGACTTTTGGTATAGACACACCATGTCCTACGGATGTGTGAGATGGACTTTTTTTCCATCAATGACAACACTCATGAAGCCACATAGTGTCTCTTGCCAACAATCTCCCCCTTTGGCATTGATGGCAACACTTAGTGAAAAATGACTAAGTGTCACACTACACTCCCCTTTGGCTGATACTCTGTTCTAATGTACACTTTTCTAGAGCTCCCCCTTAGCTAGATTCCACATTTTTCACTGCTACTCACTCCCCCTTTGACATCAATGGAAAAGGGTAGGATCTGCATACCAAAATTTCCAAAAACAATCTATACTTGGCCGCATAAATATATATACATAGTATACTTACATAAACTGAAGTATATCTGCAAAAGTTGTCTTCAAATGGACAAATTTTGTTGCCCAACTCTACTTCATCCTGTCCAAAATTGAGATGTGACCACTCACCAGGAATGCAAAAGTGTCTGCCCTCTTTAGATCTGTCAGATCATCAGTCTAGGCTATGGTCTGAGCATCAGTTAGGGCATCATGCATGGCCTCTAACTTAGGGATAATTATCCCTCTAAGTTCACTTAGCCTGCTTATTCTATTTTTCTTATCCTTCTCAAGCTTCTTTATTTCATTTATGACTGCAATAGTCTGACACTCTTGATTTATTATGGAGGAGGTAAGAGGATCATTTTCTGAGATAAACTTGATAGTTTATCCTCTTATTCTTTCACTTTCTTCTCAATATCCATTGTCACTTTAGACTAGGATAAACAAAAATTATATATTTCTCCATCATCTTTAAGAGCATTTTCTAAGCTCTTTATCCCAATATCCATATTTCTACTATCATTTGTTATTAGCCCTTGTACTTCAGAGAATCTCTTTCCCAAAAACTCTTTCCGTACTTTATCTTCAGCTGACTTCTCCAAAGAATCAAAATGTGTGCTAATTGAATTAACAAGAGATTTTAAGTTACCAGATGAAGAGGCCAAAAGATCCTTTTGGAAGGATGGCATGATTTTCTCTAATACACCAAATGCAATCTCTATGAGCTCACAGTCTTCCATGTGAGACTTCAAAAGTTTTTCTTTTGCCTTTGCATGGGAAAAGGATGCTATCTTCATAGTCTAAATTGGGGAGAGGGAATCAAAATTGAATGGTCCTTGAAGTAGCTCTAGTTCATCTAATTCCATCATTTTTTTGTTAAGAAGTCTTTGACTGCTTCTGCAGTGTCTCTTGCCAGAGATAGAGTTTTCTTCCCTTCTGCAGTCTTAGCACTATCACTTGTGGTCTTCTCTATTTGACCTTCTTCTCTTCCCTTCACCTCTTCTTCTCCTTGATTGATGCTCTCTTCTTTTCTTTCTTTACCTTCAATTCCGGAGTCTGCAAGAGGGTTTGGAAGAGAGGTGTCTACTTCTTCATGAACTTCCTCTTCCGAAACAAAGGAATCTAAGTCCTTATCTTTCTCTTCGCTTGTCTCATTTTCCTCTTCTGCCATTGTCACAGTAGATTCTCCTTTGTCATCCATGGCAGAGGGTTCATCACCTAAGTCCTCTATAATAGGAAGATTGAATCTTTTAAAAGCATTCCGGGGGATATCTTCTATTTCTTTTTCCACTTTGTCAGTTTCACCAAGCATAAGTTGATTCATTTTAGCTTTGCTCTGGAACTCATCCTTGCAATCTTTCAAGATCATATTCATTTGTTTTGGAGTGATTGAAGGATTGAGCTAAATAGCTATCTATTCCCGGGTCTCAAGATCATTTCCCTTAGCATTGTTCTTCCTTATTTCTAGTTCCTTCTCTAGGCTTTTGGGAATTAGAGATATGATTTCAATAAATGCCTTATTATAAATATTCAGATACCTGACTATAGCTTCTTGCAAGATATTCTAGTCAGCTTCATTATATTCATTATAGAACTCAGTCATTGGTTTTAGGTTCCCATCCACAGTGATTGATTTGATGATATCATCAATGCAGAGGGTAGTTTTTTCAACAAATTCTTCTGTCTTTTCTTGCTTGTCTTGACCAGTAGAGGATTCACCAGATGTTTTCTTCTTCTTCATCATTTTCTTTACTTCCTCATCTGTCTTTGTCTCTTCATCATCCTTGAGACTTGTATAGGATCTTGTTGCCTTTTTCTTTGTTCTTTTCTCTACCTTTCTGGATGTCTGGGCTTCTGATTTTGATGCTTTTTAGCTCTTAGAGGTGGCAGGTGTAGAGCTTTTGGAGGATTTGGTCCAGGAGGGGGCTTGCACCAGAGCACTTTCTTTCTTAGTTTCTTACCTTTCTTTCTCTGCCCTTTCCATCTTCTCTCTATTGGCATCAACTGCCTCCTTTGATATTCCATGCCTTTTGGCAAATTCTTCTACTTCCCTTCTTACTTTTCTCTTGATCTCGGGCTGTTTAAGTTCAACATGAACTTTCACACTTAATTCTTGAAAGGTTCTGTTGGTGCCTGATTTGACTCTTAGTTTTGGAACAATTTTCATGCAGGCACCTTCCCTAAAAATCCAAAAAATGTTCTAAGTGTTGGACCTCCTCAGCATTTTTCAGCTACAGCATCATATTTTCTTCGAGGAGGAGGTCATCATCATCATCATATTTCCAGACATCACCCTGATGTTGCTTGCGAGGGTCATCATATGTTCTGTTTGCATGATCTTTCGCCGGAGTGATATTTTAACATCAGGTGATCTTGGTTAAGATCATCCTGATGATGTTGCTGCAAAGTCCTAAGCGTGACCTGATATTCATCGGGGTCATCACATTTGAACATCAGGTGATCTTAGTCAAGATCATCCTAATGTTGTTTTATCACTTCATCAGGATTTTTAGTCAGGGTGATATCCGCTTTTCTGCCTGTCTGCATCATGATATTTCCAAAGGGAGATATCTGCCTGTCGGCTTCATGCATTGTCCAATGGGGGTGATCATTTCAAATATCTGTCATATTCATACATCACCCCAATCTTATAGCGGAGCTACAGTGCAACATGATATTTGTGCATCAGGATGATATTTCCAAATATCTGGTTATCTTCCGAATATCATCCTGATGCCGATGTGTGGTGACGTCATTAAGGTCCGAGGGGGGTCATATTTCTAACACTAGCCATCTTATAGAGATCCCTCGATATTTGTGAATATGACGGTGACGTCATCAGGATGTTCATCGGCCAGACATTTGGTATCGGCTATGCAGGAGGATTTTCCTCCAATGCATCAGGTTGTACTGATGAAGGGGATTATCATACAGGTTATATTGTGATATGATGCTGACGTTAGGGTGATATTTCAAGCAACGGAATATCATGCTACTGGAGGATGAGGATGATGAAGGTCTTATACTAGTGTCGTCGGGAGCAAAAGCACCGACATCATATATGCTCGCGACCTAGTATATAAAGTGTTGAAAAGGTTGCTGCGGGGTGCATGTGGGATATTTCGACCCTGTATATTTTGAAATATCATGATGATGTATCTTGGCGGGAAATGGTTGCAACAAACAGTATTCTGCATTTCCCAAGGCCGCGGGTTGGTGCGCCATTAATGGCGATTGTTGTAGAGGTATGGGCGATGGCATGGATGGATCCAGTACCTGACTGAAGTTGTACATCCACAGGCAGTGGCGCAAGGCTCGAGATCCCTTCCTGTCTCCTCCCCTACCTACTGTATTGAATGCGAGTTGGGCGCCATTTTTCTGATACTGTGTATCTGGCGGGATTTTTGGTCAACTATGTAATTAATGCTGAGAACCCTCCTTGCTGTTTAAGTAGAGTTGTGTTGCTCATTTGAAGGTTGTTGAAGGCCTGAGGCATTTTTGTGTAAATAATGAAGAAAAGGGCATGATCTTGGCTGTTTTATCCCATTTTGGAGTTTATGAGTTGCAACATGAATGTATTTTGCACATATTTTCAGTTTCAGTGTTAATGTTATATGAAAAATGCTTATTGCATGTGTCTATCTGCTTGTCTCCATTTGCTGCATGTTATTCTCTTTCTTTTGAATCTGGTTTCATGTCAGCAGGGATATCTGTAAGTAGAAGCAGTTAGATACCCATTCTTGGGTGATGTTTGTAAGGCAAGCATCAGTCCAACCCCCTGAAACTTGAGTGAAAGTTGCAAACCATCTGTTGTATACGTCTAGTTGACTCCTTGCCCAATGGATAGGCACCAGTCTGCTCCTGGATCAGTAGTTATGAACCAAAACCCCTCGTCTTGCATCCAGGACATTATGTCCACCCATTTCATCACTTCCACCTGTTAGTTGTAGGAGTAGGATTAGGAACCCCCTGCATGCTCTCATACCCAACCAAACATATATGTCCAAGAATGTTGCCCACCTTGTGATCTATCATATAGATCTTGGTCCATACATGAGAGTATTCTGCCTGTTGTTGTCAAGTTAGATGTTTCCATCTTTGAGCTAGTCAAGGTTACATCTTGAGTTATAGGGATCCCCCCCTTGGTGCGGCAGAACCAAAAGTGAAGGGGAGGCAGCTCACGCAACCTCCTGTGTTAGTTGGTTGAATCTGCATGTGCATAGGAACTGGCAAATCCTGATGCTGATTCAGAAGAAAAACCAACAAAATGGCGACTCTGCTGGGGAGAAAATTGATGAAAAAGTGTTATATCTTGTGGCCCATCTGAGTCACCAACAAAATGGCGACTCTGCTGGGGAAGGAAATTTGAGAAAGGGTTATATCTTGTGGCCCATCCGAGTCACCAACAGAAAATGGCGACTCCGCTGGGGATGTGATTGATCAAAAGTAATATCTAGTCATCCTTGGTGATATATTTGTGACCAATCCGAGTCACCAACAAAATGGCGACTCTGCTGGGGATGGACTGATAAAAGAAATGATATATTTGTGACCCATCTGAGTCACCAACAAAATGGCGACTCTGCTCGGGAGAAAATTGATGAAAAAGTGTTATATCTTGTGGCCCATCTGAGTCACCAACAAAATGATGCTCTGCTGGTGGAATGAACCTGGAAAAGTAGCTTTCAGCTATTGAAAATTTTGTCCTCTCTGGAGAGGTGGCGACTCTGCAAAAGATCTAAATGCACATGAAAGATGGATGTATGTGACGTGACAAAAATGTGTTGTTCATATTTCTGCATCTGTATGAGAAAAGGTACCTTGTTCCTTCCCCTTTATATATTTACTGTTTTGCTGCATAGGTTAGATGCCAGGGGAGGTTACAGGTCTTAGGCAGACAAAGGATGTCTAAGAGTAAGTTTTTTATGAATCCAAGTATGAATTATCCCGTACTCAGTGGTGAAATGTTGGAGAAAAGAATAGAAGAGATAAAAAATAGGTTGATATTCTTAGAGGCTGGGCAGGCTCAGTTAAATAGCAGTAACCTTGTTGTGTCTGCCAGTCAGAAGGCTAAACCTCTTCTCAGCGCTTTTGATCCTCAGTATGACCTTGAGATTAAGGCATCGTGTGAAGATGAAAAGATGAATACTGAACGTGCCAGTGAAAGGACTAGTGAGGATTCCCATTGCAATGATGAGGCATCTGACCATGAAAACAATAACGAGGTTGTGGACAGTAATGAGCAACTTTTGGAATGGACCTGTGGAGATAATTGTGAGTATTGTGCTCAAGATAGAGAAGAAATAAGCATACAGGCCGATACTCCTCCACAGAGGGAATCCATTGGTGATGAAGATGCATGTTCTGCTGCCCATGAACAAATGGCATACTATGATGAAACTGATGCACCTGGGTCACCCATTTATGACACATATGGCGATGAGGATCTGTCTGAGTATGGTGAGGATCTTGACACTGTTTTTGACTTGGATTCTATTTCTCATCCTGATGAAAGAGAGACCAACATACGTCAGGTAAGTGATTGTAAAAATGTGCCTGATTTGAAAGAGGTGCCAGAGCCTGATCTTTTCCAGATTGATGTACCAGATGGTTGTGTGCATGATGTGCACAATTGTGAATTTGAAGGCTTTTCTTTTGAAGTGCCAGCATATGATACAATGAGCCCTAATCTTCCTAGCTGTGTGGTGGATTCTGAATGTTTCTTATTTTTAGTCCAGCTAGGAAATCATTTTGTAATGCATAGTGATGATAACCTGTGTTCTATACCATGTGAGTATGCATTGCCTGATACATTCTGCATCCACTTGTTGCCGGATGCTGAAGGTTATCTGCACAGGGATGACAATGACAAGCTGAATATGAGGGTTGAATGTGCAGATGACAAGGTTTGTTTGTGGGAAGGTCACGACAGTATCTCCAGGCTTGATCCAATGTATGCAGATGAAAACAAAGTGTTTGACAAAGGGAGATACAGGTTTTTCTTTTCTTGGTGGCCTTAGGCCATCAAGTGTGTTTGGTGATGCAGGTCAGTGCAGTATTTGACTATGTGCCCAATGGATAAGGGACTGGTCTGCATCCTAGAGATCTGGGGCTCTCGCTGCAGTCTTGCACCTGCACGTCCCCAGACAGAGCCATTGTTGGTGCCTGATTTGACTCTCAGTTTTGGAACAATTTTCATGCAGGCACCTTCCCTAAAAATCCAAAAAATGTTCTCATATTTTCTTCGAGGAGGAGGTCATCATCATCATCATATTTCCAAACATCACCCTGATGTTGCTTGCGAGGGTCATCATATGTTCTGTTTGCATGAACTTTCGCCGGAGTGATATTTTAACATCAGGTGATCTTGGTTAAGATCATCCTGATGATGTTGCTGCAAAGTCCTAAGCGTGACCTGATATTCATCGGGGTCATCACATTTGAACATCGGGTGATCTTAGTCAAGATCATCCTAATGTTGTTTTATCACTTCATCAGGATTTTTGGTCAGGGTGATATCCGCTTTTCTGCCTGTCTACATCATGATATTTCCAAAGGGAGATATCCGCCTGTCGGCTTCATGCATTGTCCAATGGGGGTGATCATTTCAAATATCCGTCATATTCATACATCACCCCGATCTTATAGCGGAGCTACAGTGCAACATGATATTTGTGCATTAGGATGATATTTCCAAATATCTGGTTATCTTCCGAATATCATCCTGATGCCAATGTGTGGTGACGTCATTAAGGTCCGTGGGGGGTCATATTTCTAACACTAGTCATCTTATAGAGATCCCTCGATATTTGTGAATATGACGGTGACGTCATCAGGATGTTCATCGGCCAGACATTTGGTATCGGCTATGCAGGAGGATTTTCCTCCGATGCATCAGGTTGTGCCAATGAAGGGGATTATCATGCAGGTTATATTGTGATATGATGCTGACGTCAGGGTGATATTTCAAGCAACGGGATATCATGCTGCTAGAGGATGAGGATGATGAAGGTCTTATACTAGTGTCGTCGGGAGCAAAAGCACCAACATCATATATGCTCGCGACCTAGTATATAAAGTGTTGAAAAGGTTTCTGCGGGGTGCATGTGGGATATTTCGACCCTGCATATTTTGAAATATCATGATGATGTATCTTGGCAGGAAATGGTTGCGACAAACAGTATTCTGCATTTCCCAAGGCCGCGGGTTGGTGCGCCATTAATGGCGATTGTTGTAGAGGTATGGGCGATGGCGTGGACGGATCCAGTACTCAACTGAAGTTGTACATCCATAGGCAGCGGCGCAAGGCTCGAGATCCCTTCCTATCTCCTCCCCTACCTACTGTATTGAATGCGAGTTGGGCGCCATTTTTCTGATACTGTGTATCTGGCGGGATTTTTGGTCAACTATGTAATTAATGCTGAGAACCCTCCTTGCTGTTTAAGTAGAGTTGTGTTGCTCATTTGAAGGTTGTTGAAGGCCTGAGGCATTTTTGTGTAAATAATGAAGAACAGGGCATGATCTTGGCTGTTTTATCCCATTTTGGAGTTTATGAGTTGCAACATGAATGTATTTTGCACATATTTTCAGTTTCAGTGTTAATGTTATATGAAAAATGCTTATTGCATGTGTCTATCTGCTTGTCTCCATTTGCTGCATGTTATTCTCTTTCTTTTGAATCTGGTTTCATGTCAGCAGGGATATCTGTAAGTAGAAGCAGTTAGATACCCATTCTTGGGTGATGTTTGTAAGGCAAGCATCAGTCCAACCCCCTGAAACTTGAGTGAAAGTTGCAAACCATCTGTTGTATATGTCTAGTTGACTCCTTGCCCAATGGATAGGCACCAGTCTGCTCCTGGATCAGTAGTTATGAGCCAAAACCCCTCGTCTTGCATCCAGGACATTATGTCCACCCATTTCATCACTTCCACCTGTTAGTTGTAGGAGTAGGATTAGGAACCCCCTGCATGCTCTCATACCCAACCAGACATATATGTCCAAGAATGTTGCCCACCTTGTGATCTATCATACAGATCTTGGTCCATACATGAGAGTATTCTGCCTGTTGTTGTCAAGTTAGATGTTTCCATCTTTGAGCTAGTCAAGGTTACATCTTAAGTTATAGGGATCCCCCCCTTGGTGCAGCAGAACCAGAAGTGAAGGGGAGGCAGCTCACGCAACCTCCTGTGTTAGTTGGCTGAATCTGCATGTGCATAGGAACTGGCAAACCCTGATGCTGATTCAGAAGAAAAACCAACAGGTTCCAAACCTTTCTGCCTTAGGATCCTTGGGTTGTCTTAGCATGTGTTGAACATGTAGCTCTACAATTTTCTCATCTACTTCATACCCCATTGGCATGATCTAGACTGTCCTTGGCTCCACTGCCTCCATTAGACATTGATTAGTCTACCATAAAACACACTGTATCCTTGTATTTCTCAAGCAATGATTGGGGGATTCTTTCTCTAGACTGCATCAAGCTTTGGAAGTTTTTGAAGTAACCCCACAGTGCTGTATTTTGTGCCTTGGCATCACCAAGCCCATACAAATAATCCCTGATTTGTATGGCAATAGGTCTGTCATTTTGCCATATCCAGCCACTAGATCTGGGTAGCTCATTCATGTAATAGAAGAATAGACAGAGTATCAAGCCACCGTATTTGAAGGAATTCTTCTTATCCTTCTTTATCTTCTGTAGATTCTTCAAAAGTTGGTTCAGAAGGAGCTCACAAAGATCATAGTCAGCATTCTTTCTTAACATTTAATAAGTAGTGTAAATTGCTGTTCCAGATACAGAATTCTCTCTACTGGAGTGATATATCTTGTAGCCAATTATCATGGCAGCAAACTTGATATCCAGATCTATGATATCCTCAATTGTCATTGCTCTTTTATCAAATTTAGATCCAGTAGCCTCACTCACAGTTTGGTTTTTGACTAATTTGAGAGTAGGTAACCCACTAGATGAGTGCAATCTGGTCACCACCCTAATGGCATCCTTTGTGATCTTAAATGGCCTCATCAACCATATGAAGTTGTCATGTACTCTGCTTAGAATATACCGGACCCATTCATCTTCTGCAAAATAGGGGAAATGAATGCACTATCCAAAATGCTTGTCTCGGATGGCTTTGTATTGAGGTTTGAGTTCAAATGATTCATCTATTAGCTGCTTATGATATATATCCATCAGCTTGGATTCCCCAAATTCGTCAATATTCGCATGAATGTATGCCCTAACATCTTGAACATGCAAAACCCCATGCAAAATGTTAGAGAATGCGCCTAAAGGATCTGCTTCTAGAGATTTATAAGGGTGTTTCTTGAACTTAGGGCATGGCCTATCAGTGATTTTGACAACATTCAGAGTAGCCATCTTTCAACAGATTCAAATAGAGATTTACAGGAGTGAAAAGTACCTTTTTACGGCTCTAGGGTTCACGAAAAGAGCCGAAAAGATCGCTAGTTGACTTGAATTCTGTGATTGATCCTTGAGAGAGATGAAGCAAACTTATTTGTAGAGCTCTTCTTATCTTTTTCACTAATGCAAATGTGTAAATGATGAGTAGATGAACCCTTTTATCTTCTGAGCAAACCCTAATTTCTTTTTGTAATAAATGCACAACTTAAGTTGTTCCGGTTGCTTTGTTCTCCTTGTCCTGAGAGATTTTTCTAGATTAATGAGATGCACTTAGAGTTATTCTTGGTGAATATTAGCAATCTATTTACTTTTTTTCCAATCATTTCATTTATCCATAGATCAAGATACCTCAAATTTGAATTATACTGGATCTCACTATGAAAATCATGTTCTTACTGGATGATTGTTAAACCAGATCAATCTTGGAAGATTAACTTCTTCAAAATTTCTTGCAGATCTTCCATATCTTTACCAAGGCTTATTAAGATGTTTCTCTGAGAACCCTTTAATCCACAACTTTCCATGTGCCAATTTCAGGCACAAATTGAATGGTTGGGGGAACTAGTTTTCTTTTGTGACTCCCCCTGAGCCAGAGCTCATCTGTTTAGTTTCCGGAAGGAATATTAGCACTAGATTTTGGTGCGGATCCATCCTCAGCATTTTTTGTACTCCTCTTCACCCAAATCTTATCCATCTCCCTTTGAATTTCATCTGCATTCACCTTTCCTTTTCCTTTGTCTTGGTTTTGATTATGATGCACCAGACCCTTTTTGTCTTGATTCTTACTTCTGCAGAATTTGGCAATATGACCAGATCTATTGCAATTGTAGCAAACAATATTTCTTTGCATATTTGACTGGTATCCTTTAGATCTACATTGATTAGCCATATGTCCCATTCTATTGCATGCAAAACATCTACCATTGAAAGAATTATTCATTTGCATATTTCTACACTCATGAGATTTGTAACCATACCTTTTGCAGTTAAAACACTATCCGGAGAAGGATGAATTAGTCTGATTCATTCTTCTTTTTCACTGATTTGCTTTATGACCAAAGTTATTGCAATTGTGGCAGTATCCATTGAACGATGGATATCTTTGAGCATTTGGTTGCCTTTTCGAAGGTCTTCTAGGCCCATTCCTTGGATTTCCTGATCTAGAGTTCTTCTGACCAGATCTAGAGCTTTCACCTTTCTCATACCCCAAGCCTTGCTTGTCATCTACCCTCTTTTGACTTTGAAGAAGAACTTCAAGTTGAGTAGAGCTTATCTTGAATTTATCTTTGTATTTATTTGATGTTTGAAGATCCCTTTTAAGAGTGTCAATTTGATTCTTAAGTTGTTCTTCATTATCTCTAGCTTCTTCAAGATCAGATTCTAGATGCCTAATTATTCTATCCATTTTATGGCAGTCTACTGACTTCTCCTTGAGAGATTGTCTTAGATCATCTTCAATTTTTTCTTTTCTCTTCAATTTCTTGGGTGAATTTCATAACCCCTGATTCCATTTCATGTCTTACCATAATGACCTCTTTTGATAGCTTCTCACATAACTTGTTCCTCTCATTCAGATCTTCATCAGTATTATTGGCTTTACTTGACTTTCTAATTATTGAAGTAGTTCCTTTCTCTTTTTCATAGAGATACTTAGTTTCTCTTTTAGTTCATTTATGAAATCATCAGCCTGTTTGAGTCTTTCCTTCAAGTTATTGACTTCAGAGTGAGATTGTTCAAGATCATCTAGAGCAGACTGAAGTTGTTCCCTCATACCATACATATCTATTGAGATTCCTAGATCTTCCTCAAGCTGTTAGGCTCTGTTTGGAGGAACTTGGCTCTGATACCAATTGTTGATAACTGAGAGGGGGGGTGAATCAGTTATATTAATTAATTTAACTTTCTATTCTTCTTTTATAACTGGTGCAACACCAAAACAAATAAGCATCCATAAGCATGAAAGCAGAAACAAAATCAATAGACATAACACAATGATTTTGATGTGGAAAACCCTGTTAAGGGAAAAACCACGGGGTGACTAACCCAAGATTGTATTCTCTGTTAGAAGAATATAAGTACAAAATGGCACTTGCCAATTAGGGCTCACTGCCCGAGGACACTGCTCACAAGAGGCTCACTGCCTACAAGAGACTCATTGTCTACAAGGTACAAAGAAAGTAACTAGGTACTTGAACTGATGAGAAGCATCCACATATGCTAAGGTTCAGTTCTGGTTAGGCTCAATACACTGATCTATTGCACTTCATTCTTTCTCTTCTTTGGTGCTGCTGTCCTATCACATACCTGACTTGTAATATTGCTTCCACACTGCTTTCTATTTTTCTTCATACTTTACAACATGCCACAGACACCTTCATACTGAAGTCAATCTAGTATATATATCTGCATTAATGATTTCAATCATCTTTCTAGTCGGCATCCAGAATAATCAATATTTTCCCAAACTCTAGTTTGTCGGCTGAATCCTTGCTTACTAAGTGATGCATATCAAAGAGATGCTTATAGAAGTCATCAATCATGTCAACCAATCAAGAATGATACCTCAAGAAACTTGATCACCATCAATATCTCATCTGGATTAAGGTCTGATGCTCTGCTGGTTAGGTCTTCCTTAGTCTACTCTGCCAAATAAGAACCTAACACTTAGGTGCTCATATCTCTTCACTCTTTCATCACCAGAGGCTCAATCTCTGGAATACATTAGTCATGGTACTCTTCTTGACTTCCCCAAGTCTGTACTTTACTAAGATACTTCCTCTGAGAGATCCAGACCTGATTGTCAGACCTTGCTGTATGCTCTGTTCTTGGTCACCGGACCAAAATACTCTTCAATCTAACTTCCGGTATAGACACACCATGTCCTGCGGATGTGTGAGATAGACTTTGTTGCCATCAATGACAACACTCATGAAGCCACATAGTGTCTCTTGCCAACAAGGTGATGAATGGAAGACTACTTTTAAGACAAATGAAGGATTGTATGAGTGGTTAGTGATGCCCTTTGGATTGACAAATGCACCTAGCACTTTCATGAGATTGATGAATGAAGTCTTGAAAAAAATTCTTGGGTAAGTTCGTGATTGTATACTTGTATTATATTCTGATTTTTAGTAAGACAAAAAAGGAACATTTGTGGCATATTAGACAAGTTTTGCAGAGACTGAGAGAAGAGAAATTGCTGATAAACATCAAGAAGTGTAGTTTCATGAAGGAAGAACTAGTATATTTGGGATTTGTGATTTCCGTGGAAGGATTGAAGATGGACCCTAAGAAAGTAAGAGCAATTATTGAATGGCCTACACCAGAGAGCATTGGAGAAGTTAGATCATTTCATGGATTGGCTAGTTTCTACTAGAAGTTCATCAGAAATTTTAGTTCAGTTTGTAACCCTATGATAGAGACAATGAGAGGTGATAGAAAATATTTCAAGTGGACATTAGGAGTAGATAAAAGTTTTGAGCTATTGAAATAGAAAGTGACAGAGCAACCTATTTTGGCACTACCAGATTTCAATAAGGTATTTCAAGTTGATTGTGATGCTAGTGGAAATGCAATTGGAGCAGTATTAAGTCAAGAAGGTAAACCTATAGCTTATTTCAATGAGATGTTGAATGATACAAGGATGAGATATTTAGTTTATGATCAAGATTTCTATGCCATAATTCAAGCCTTGAAGAAGTGGAGACATTATTTGTTTCCTAAGGAGTTTATGTTGTATACAAATCATCAAGCTTTGTAGTATTTGAATAGTTAAGGTAAGTTGAATTAGAGACATATGAGATGGGTAGAGTTCATGTAGAGTTATACTTTTGTGTTGAAGTATAGGAGTGGAAAATCAAACAAAGTTGTTTATGCATTGAGTAGAAGAAGAAACTTGTTGATAGAGATGAGAGTTGAGGTGTTGGGTTTTGATGAATTGAAGAACATGTATGAGGGAGACACTGATTTTGAAAAACCTTGGAAAGCATGTAGAGAGCCTATTGTGATAGATAGGAGTAAATGGTTGGACTATTTCATTCAAGAAGATATGTTGTTTAGAGGAAACCATTTGTGCATACCTAGAAGTTCAATGAGAGATAATTTGATCAAGGAGAAGCATAGTGGTGGATTGGCAGGACATTTTGGCATTGATAAGATAGTGGCTTTAGTGAGAAAACTACTTTTGGCCTCAGATAGATAAGGATGTTCAGAGATTTATGCAGAGTTGTAGATTTTGTCAAGTTGCAAAAGGGAGTAGTCAAAACACTGGATTGTATAAACCTTTGACAGTACTGGAGAGACCTTGGGAAGACATAAGCATGGATTTTGTGATGGGATTACCAAAGACAAAGAGAGGACATGATTCAATATTTGTAGTGGTGGACAGATTTTCAAAGGTGGCTCATTTCATATCTTGTAAGAAGACAATAGATGCAGTGCATGTAGCTGACCTATTTTTCAAGGAGATTGTGAGATTGCATGGATTACCTAAGAGTATAGTTTCAGACAGAGACGCAAAGTTTGTTGATACTTTTGGAAGACACTTTGGAAGAAGATGAAGACAAATTTGAAGTTTAGTTAAACTTTTCATCTAGAGATTGATGGACAGACAGAGGTAGTGAATAGGAGTTTGGGAAACTTGTCGAGATGTTTGGTTGGAGAGAAGACAGGAAGCTGGGTTTTGATTCTTTCACAAGTAGAGTTTGCATACAATAATTTAGTAAATAGGAGTACTGGAAGAACACCTTTTGAGATTGTGACCAGAGTGAATCCTAGAGGAGTTGTAGAATTGAGAGCTATCAGTATGGAAGAAAAGAGAAGTGCAGAAGCAAAAGAATTTGCAGATCATATGTAGACAGTACATGATCAGGTTAAGAAGCATTTGGAGGATATGAACAGTAAGTATAAGGAAAAGGCAGATAGGAAGAGAAGACATAATGAATTTGAAGTGGGAGATGAAGTAATGGTGTACTTTAGAAAAGATAGATTTCCAGTTGGGACATATAACAAGTTGAAGATGAAGAAGTTTAGACCTTGTAAGATACTTAGGAAATTTGATTAAGGGAATGCATATGAAGTGGAGTTACTAGAGACATTGGGCATATCACCTATTTTCAACATTGTAGACCTTTATGAGTATCATGAAGCAGAGTTTAGTGATAGCAATGAAGAAGACTTGAAGAATCAGTTAACACAACAAGTACCAGAGCAGATTGAAGACATTTTGGATAGTAGAGTTGGACATAGCACTAGAGGAAGACAATACAAAGAATATTTGGTGAAATGGACAGATAGACCGAAAGAAGATTCATCATGGATTTCTCAGGCTAAGGTGGACTGTCTTGGTTCTCCCCTAGCCCCAAAAAAGTGAGGGACTCAATTTTTCAATAACCCCGAATGTTTGATGTAGGAGTATCCCTGGTTCAAGAGCAATCTTGCATCAACTAAAAACATTTGCATTTCATTTTGTTTGTAGTTTAGTTTGTTTCTTTTCATTTTCTAATTTAGTTTAGGTAGTTCAGTTAGAAGAAGATTCTGTATTTTGGTCCAGTAGCATTTTCAGACCTTGTGTAGCTAGATTTAGCATCTACATCATATCCAGAATCCAGAGATCCGCACTTCAATACTAGAAAGATATCACTATCAGAAGTTTGACTGTTCTCATAACAGAGCATCTGGATAATCACAGACAATCAGCTGAAGGAGAAACTTGTGGAAGCATTTCCCAATTTGTGGAGCCTAATGACACATCATTCAATGATCTTTGGTCCGTGGCCAACCTTCCTCAAAGATCCACACATCATTTCATGCATTTTATGAAAGTGTTCTATGCATTTAGGTCTGACCTATCTGTGTACACATGTTACAACTCTTCATTGGAGTTTGTGACCTTCTTTGGCTAATACAGAGGAATGTATTGATCTAAATTTGATATATATTGATGTAATAGATCCTTAGGAAAATAGTTCTCATGATTTAGAAGATTGATAGTTTGAATTCGTGCCAAGGAGCTTCAAAGATTTATCTTCCACATGTATGTAAGAAGTCCTATGAGCCCTAATTGTACACCTACATGTTGCCAGCCAATCTCTATTTGAATTCTATGATATGCTAAATGACTAAATCTGTATTTGTTCTATTTCTTTGAGTTGTTTCTGTTGTGTTTATTCTTGCTGCAGAGTCTAGATAGTTCATTCTGTGAACCCTCCTACCATGACTACACCATAAATAAGAGGTAAAGGATTGTTTCTAGGCAAGTGATTGATGGCACGAAGATAGGAAATGAGATCTTAATTTGTTTTGATTTGAGGGAGTAGGAGAACCGAGTAGAAGGTAGAACGGGAAGCAAAATGAGTTGCAGAGTAGAGAATTGAGTTGTAGAGGAAAGAAATCATGAAAGAATATTGTTGTATGAATCTTTTTTAATCCATGGGCTATAGCCTAGCATCTGTAATTCAATTTGAAGTTATAATATAAGAGTAATGAGCTTTGAAGGTTGGGTTTTTCCCTGTTAGGGTTTTCTCATGATAAATCTTGTGTTATGTGTTCATGAATATCTTTATCTTTCTATTGTTTAGTTGTAAGCTTCCGTTGCATATCCATTGCGATCATGGTGTTAATTGATTAAGGCTGCAAGGTTGGGCAATCCCTCACCAGACCCTCCTACCTTGACTGCATCACTGTAGCTCCTGAGTCAAACAAAATAGTAATGGGAACATCCCCAATAGTACCTAGTGTCTCTATCACAGAGGCCTAAAAATTAGCCTGGAAGTTATTAACCACTACAAAGACTCGGTGAGATCTTCCCATATCTCCAAGTATAGCCTTAGAACCACTAGCACATTGTCCTCTAGTTATGAATCCTTGTGGGCACTCTCTAGCCAACTACCCAACACCATCACAAACATAACAAGGTCCACGTGTCTGAACCTATGCTAACTAAGTCTGACTAGACTGCTATGCTCTAGGTCGCATGGTACTGCCCTGAGATCCTCTAAAGGACTACTGTGATCTAGCTGGCCCTGTAGCTGGTACCTGTTGATGCTAGTCCCTCCACAGACCCTATGACTGCCATCCTTGATTAGGCCCACCATGTCCCCTCTACTGTGGTTGTGACCTCTGCTGATACTACTGCTACTAAGGAGGTCTAGGAGGTAAAGATGTGGATCAAAAATTTCCCCTCTATGGTGGCTGGGGTCTATGAAAACCCTAATCCTACTGATGACTGCAGTCTTGAAACTGTAGATGTGACCCCTAGCCCCGTCCATGTACCTCCTTTGTGATGAGCACCTTCTTGGCAGCCTCGCTCATAGTCTGTTGGTCTGCCATGTGAACCAATCTTGCTATGTGAAGATTCAATCCTCTAATGAAACAACTCACAAGCAACTTCTCGTCCTGAAGATACTCAGCATAATGGGATAATTCCACAAATTTGCACTCATGCTATGCAACTGTGGAACCTCTCTACTGCAATTCATGGAACTCATCAATGTGGTGTTGTCTATAGTGCTCTGATAGGTAGTACGCATTATAGCACTCAAGAAAAGTGTCCCATGAAAGAGTGTCTAAAGAAAGGTGGTGTTTGTGTTCCTCTGTGCACCACCATGCCATTATCGCATCTTGCAAAAGATGCGCTACTACTCATGCCTTTGTGTTTCTCCCATAGCGACGCAATGCAAAGCAATAGTCAAGGTTGATGAGCCAAGCCTCAGCCTCAGCTCCCTCTGATGTACCCATGAAGGTAGGTGGATTAAGCCTAAGCAAATCTCGAATAGGGTCTCTATGGTCTCAGTGACCTCGAATGGGTACATCCACCTCGTCTCGAGGACCATAAATAAAAGGATTGGGTGGAATATGCTCCACCCCAATCCCCACCTCACGCTCCTCGTGGTGTGGTGGACTCCTACTACACTCATGATGAGATGATGCATTGTCCTTAGCTGTAGTGTCTAGAATATCCACATGTGGCTCATCCGCAACTACAGGCAACCATGTTAACACTGCCTATAGGACCTAAATCAAGTGCAGGTGGTGGCTTCTAATTTGCGTTCTCAGGTGGTGGAACAACTCTCAAGCTAGCTCCCCTAGACCCACTAGCACATGGGTGCCCACTCCTGGATCTAGGTGGCATCCTACAAGAACATGATACCTAAAATTAAAACAAAATTAACAAAAAATTTGGAATAAAATAATGTGCCATCAATGCCCAATGTTTAAACTTGGCTCTGATACCAAATGTCATGCCCACATTCACCATGTGTTTATGACATGATAACCACATGTCATGTCCACACTTGCCATGTGGTCATGACATGAATTATCAAAAAAAGAAATCTCCTGAATCTACAAACCCCCTTGCCTACAACATACGCTCTCGGTGACACTCACACATCACGAAGGTGTCTCAACAACTTGCATCATGCATATTGCTTGAAGGTAGGGAAGGTAAATCACATGGGATGATGTGACACACACTTCACCCTCCCTAAGATGTGTAAGCCACTAAGGGGGTGTATGTCACAAAAGTGACACTGATAGGGTTAGATTCTGTTTCGGGATCCTAACCCTACGGTTACTAAGTGAAATGAATTGATTTTGGTATAAGATGAAATCTAACCTTAGGTCCACTAAGGGCCTAAGGTTCAAAACATCAAAATAAGAAAATGACAATAACCTCACTTAAACATTAACCTAAGATTTTAAACAAAATGAAATAAATTAAATGATTTAAATAAAGGTATTTAACACAATTAACCTAGAATAATTTTGGCAGCATAACAGGACAAAATTGAACTAAATTATGATATCCCCTATAGTGATTTCAGTAGCATAACACCACCTCATCAACTATAGGAGGTTGCAAGAAATAATTTTAAATAAAAACCCTAATTCCACCCCTTTACAAATTTAAATAATTTCAAATGCAACAATTTAATCATATCTCTCTACCCAACAAATTTTGAAATTAAATTAATCCCAAATATAACTATTGTAGATAAAACATTTGAATAAAAGGCCTCACTAAAATAATTTTAACATACTCATCTAATGTATAAGCTATTAAACAATTTAATTTGCCTTAACACAAGGAAGTAATAAAATAAAAGAATTAAATGCACCAAGCAATTTGAAATAAATAAATAAACCTCACACCCACACTAGATGACAAAATGACCTTTCCCACTGAGTGGGATTAACACATAATCTAGATAATTAAAAAGAGTAAATCACCCCTAAAGTATAGGGCACCAAACCGTAGATAGTTATTATAAAAACACCTAGAATTCTCATTTGATCTCACAACAAGTTGTTTTGTTTTTGATAGGTTGTAGGTTTCAAGAAGGAGCAAATGGATGGGAAGGTATCTTCCCAAGTGGAAGGTACCTTCTCAATAGGAGATTTTCCAAAAAGTTTACTTGTTCAAAGTTTTCTAGCTTTCTAACATTTTCTACAGGTTGCTCTAGTTTTCTATTTTCTAACAATTAGTATCTTTCTTTTTTTTTGTTTATCTAAGTTTCCCTCTCTCTTTTCTTTTTCATTAAATCAAACTCTCTGGTTATATTTTTTTAATTAAAATCAGAAAGGAATTTTTACATGGAGAACAATAAACTTATGATAGAGATGGCAATATTTGTAACTATATTTCTAGCGCGCGCACACACACACACATATTCAACTGGTATATACAACACAAAAAATAATAATTTTATGCCAGGGTATACAAACATTCATATATTTATATATATCTAAATTGTATATATAACATGCTATACAGGAAAAAAAGAAGGGCACAGAAGCCATATTTACATAGAGTGTACATATATATATAGAAAAAACCCTAAATAGGGCCATGATGCTAAGGAAGGGCGAAGCGAGTTTTAGATCTGGAGTTTGTTTTGGGGTCAGTCCTTGTTTATGCCTGTCGGTCATCACCACGGCCAAGTTTCATTTCGCAAGCCACAGTCCCAATAGAGAAGCTCCCTGTGGGTGGGATGGGGTCCCAACCCCCCCATCCGCATATGAAAAAAAAACAATGATGCCCTACATAGGGATGGAAACCTCTGGGCAGGGCCTAATCTCTACACTGTGCAGCTGCTACTCCTACGTCCGCCCACCAACGGGCACCCTAATCCAAACAACGCCCTCCATGGAACATTAAACATAAACATGAAATAAATCAAGCATAAAATAGGGCATGCTTCTCCCTAATTAAAATACAATTTATTTGTTGAAATAAGGTTACAATCTATATTATTTAGAGTTTTACAATACTAAACTTTATATATATATATATCACTGGTCATATAATTTTAGTCACTGTCACAAAAAATTACAGTGACTAAAAAAATAGAAGTATTAAAATTTCTCAAGCTCAAATTTATATTATAACCTTATATATATATCATGTATATATATACATGTATATATATATATCATGTATATATATATATGAAATCAATAGCTAAGTTTATAAATTTGTATAACCAAAGGGAGGAGGCCCATTTTTTTTTCTTTTGTAAAATGAAACTGTTGATATGTGCTGGACAACTGAGACAGGGGTGAATCAGTTGTCACAAAAACTTAAACACTTTCTACAATTAAACATTCATCACTTATCCACAATTATTATGATTTAACAATGAGTGCATGAAATCAGAAACTTAACCACAAATACAACATCAAACATAAGAGACACCAGATTTACATGGAAAACCCCAAGGTGGGGAAAAACCATGGAGAGGATTAACTCTCAATATATATTGCAATCTTGAAAAAGTGATGTTCAAGCTTGGTCACCCCACGAGCCTAAACATACTAGCTTACTACCATGAAGAACAACTAGGTCTAGCAGGCTCACTGCCTCAACCCTAAACCTAGCAAGATTACAATAAGGGCTGTTAAACCCTGAGGGTTGTTAAACCCTACTAGTGGCTTACTACCAAATTCACTGCCACGATGAACACCTTTCTTTATTGTGAATAAACAATTCCTCATCTTTGCTCTTCCTCTACCCTGCTCTTCCTCTACTCTATTCTTCCTCTTCTTTCCTCTACCTCTTCTCTGCTCTACCTTTGGACCTTTCTTAATATATTCTCATTTTCACTCAAGGATACCTTCTACCACAACTTAACTACAAGCATTTATACACTACAACAACCTTGGAATGATCATCAAGGTTGGCATCAACCATTTGAACAATCTCCAAGGTTGGTATTACAAACATTTACAAAATAGGTCCAGACCTATTGCAAAATCATGCAAAGGGAATGAAATGTTGATCACACCATGCCTTAGCTGGGACTCAAACATGATCTTCCATGCCACAACACGCTTCCATAATCTTCTAGAGATCTTGGCAATTATTGGGATCAACCAGGTCAGCTAAGACTGGTTACACTCTACGTTATCTGGGAACAATCTTCACACACCATCTCAATTTATTAACATAGACCAAAGTATAGATAGGAACATGATTAGGAGACATCCACAAGCACGCTTAATCATCAGGAGAAACCACACAAACCTTAAACATTTTATTCATAGGAATCTTCTCACCGGAGTACATGAACTTTACTGTCTTCAACTATCATAAAAGAAAGATAGCTTACGGACCACCAAACCACGAACCATTGCAACTATAGGCACTTATCATCATCTCAGACTTCCCTCTAGAACTACATAGCAAAATACTTTCTTGCAGAGGAATGCGGAGCCAAATACTATCTTCCTGTCTCAACTAAACTTACTGAAAAAGTAGGCTTCACTCTGGTGAACACAACTCACTCAGATCTTCATGTGAATGGCTCAGACCTAAAATGTAGTATCCTTAGACATACCTCTAACTTACTTCCAATCCACAGACCATGATCTTCAAGTAGGAATAAATGCAAAGTAGTTTACCGGATTGTTCTTCAGCATACAACTCACTATCTATACTACACTTCTCTATGGCTTACTGGTTTCTTCTAGAGAGGCTAATTTTCACAATATCCTCAACATATAAATCTTCTAAACAAGTAATGGAATAGGATACTGTTGATACCAATGACAATAAGAATATGTTGACATCAATGACAACACCGATCAGACACATACTTGCAACAATCTCCCCCTTTGTCATTGATGGCAGCATATGATGTGAAAAACTGCAACAACCATCAAGACAAGATTCTCCCCCTTTCTCTTTACACACCTGTACTCTTTCTTTCTCCAAAATTCTCCCCCTTTCTCATACACATCTGTACTCTAAGTTTTTCACATGACTTCTCTCCCCCTTTGACATCAATGTCAAAGGGCACATACTTGTTGTAATGCCCTGCCATGCAACCCTAGAGTTAAGTTTAACTAAGCAATAAAAAAAAATGAATTATTATTTTTTAAAAAAATAGAAGTAGTGATAACAAAGCATAACATAGTCTGATAGAAACAAGTTAAACTAACATCTCTAGGGATTACATAACTGCATTATTAAAAATTAAACAATATTCAACATACATAGTTATTCAAATAACTCAAACTAACAACTTGATTACATCATCAGATACATACATCAACATATTTGCAATAATGTTTACAAGTGCATAATAGTTTATCTTACAAGAGGAATTACATAACTTCTATGATACATAATCTCTTTTCTGGATACATTAATTTACATAATGATTTCCACTAATACAAAAGATCTAGATACAAATAGCACAAATGTATGTCTTCAAATACAGGTGCAAACTAGAATTATGAGAGTTAGATCATCTTTACACCTGAGCCAGAAAACTAAAGGAATAAAGTAGAACCACCTAACCATGTGGAACCCTGAGGTCCACCCCCCATGCTAGGAGATAATAATAAGGTCCCACAAGGACAACAGTTATGAAGATAGTAGGCTAACAATTGCAAGGACTACACATGACTCCAATACAACACGGGTCAACATGAACATCACAAGCAACTTAGACAACACTTCTAGAGCCAATCACACAACAAATGAGGAGAACACAATTAGAGAATGCTAGGCTACAATAGGGAAGAGTGTCATCACATGGTTCTAACATGGGTTATCCTGGTAGTCTCTCACTGGACGCTAGCCCCCATCCATGGGTTATCTTGGCTATCCAGACGCCGGTCCCCATCTATGGTTATCCTGGCAGCCTCTCACTAGACACCGGCCCCATAGGGTGACACATGCAAAACCAACATTCCTTTCATGAGGACAAGGAAGTTGATCTTTCCAACCATGGCCTTCTCATCCCATCCTTAGCCTAAATGAGCACTATAGGCATGGGTGACGCATCCAGTTATCTTAATTAATGTGATTTAACTACCCAACCCCTTAATTCATTAATTAGGTTATCACTTGATTACCAAATTTCAATGGGTTATCCTGGATAGCCACTTTAGGCCCCAGCCCCACATTGAAAGCCACTCCCCTACCTGCATCTAGAAAACCCTATCCATCAGGCAAGACTTTTACCATCTTACAACAATCAAGTGCTCAAATACAATGCAAGGCATTTACCTTCTTGCATAGTCAATATAATCACATATATAGGTACACTGAGCAAGGCACACACCATCTTGCACATGTATCATCCCAACATAAATAAGAAACCATATTTCAAGAAAGCTTTTCATTCAACTCACAAGATACACACATAGCCAACCCCCACATGATCACACCTTCCTAGGCCTTTGGAAACCACTTTTCTGAAATAACACAACACATGACACTATTAAAAACGTAATGATCACACATCATATTCACTTTCCAAAGCACATCATAGACCAAGATCCCTCATCAATACTTCAATATTAAAACCACAAATGCAACATGTGAAAAGCTACACTAATTATGGATCTTAACTAATATAGCGACCACCACCTCTAATTCTAGATACATAGTTGCAAATCCATACATTTTTAAGAGTAGTGAAAGATAGAGTTTTACCTAACTCACCATATTTTCTTAAACATAAATGATAACATTAGAATCGTTCCAATCAATTTTCTCTTTCTCAAACAATACTTTTCCAAGCATTACTAACTAAATAGCTAAGAACCAAAATTCTAGTATTATTAAGTTTACTAAAGAAATCACCTATCAAAATTTAATATAACAATATAATTTATTCCAAAAACTCATAATCCTTAAGATACATTCATAATCTATATACAAATAAATCATTTAAAAAAAAAACAAATACAAAGTAATTTAATATTCCTATAAATAGTATAAATTCATAATCTTTTTAAATATGTATATCTTTCCTAAAAGGATAATATAGCAACAATAAGAATCAATTTAGAATAAATAAATAAATAAATTATGAAATTAAAATAGTCTTAATAGCAAAAGAAAAGAAACTTTATTTTCTAAAAGAAAAAAGATTTGATTCTAACTTAAGAAATTAATATACGAGCACTTGCACCCATAGGAGGTTCAAGGGATATGCCGATAAAAAAATTAAAGGTAACATTTAATTATATAAATTGCCATATAACAATATATTTATAAATGCTTTGAAAATAGAAAAATAAATTAATGATGAAAACAAAGTCAATTCTATCAATAGTTCCACGTAAGACTCAATTTGGGAATTGGAGATCGTTACCAACACTGTTTTTGGTGACAAGCCAACTTCTTCCTATAGAGAGCAAAAGAAATCTCAATGGGCTTTAGCTTTAGCCACCATATGGGAATCCCATCCATAAAGACTTCCACTCTGTCCTTTCTTTTGTGAGTCTCGAATAATCCACACATTAATTTATTATCAACTCCTATGATGATGATCCAAGCTACAATACAACAAATTCTATGGCACTTCCTAGGACAATCTTTTTATATGGGTGAGGGGGTGTGGAAGTGGATGTCATGGAGAAGACAAATGTAAACAACAGGTATGGTATCATACTTGCATGAAAGTTTATATTTTGGTGTTTGTATGCCAACATGCAAGGTTGAGGCTCCACAAAGAGATTTAAGAGCAATAAGATAACAAAGAAGATGGTAGTTGTTACCTGTTTATACACTCAAACTAGATGTGATAGCTAGAGAAGCTATTTTGTCATTAAATCACAAGGAGAAGTCTACTGCTCAATAGGACACCTCTTATGAGAGGAGAGCTCTAACCTGTATTACATTGGATTTCTTCACCAGATAAAACATTGGCAGGACTAACAGAGATTCATGCAAACTATGGAACATCAACATGGAACACAAACTGCTTGACATAATGCTCAAAAGGGATATCATCTCTTGGAATGCAAAGATTCTAAAGAATTCCTTCTATGTTGAGAAAATAGTAATGACTGATATTCCTCCACTCATCTATGTTTCTAGTAGGATACAAACAGATGCCTAAAGATAGCCAAAGGAGTTTTAAGAACTCTAAATCAATTTGAAATGATTATTGCTATAAGTCGAACACAAGCAAAAACAATATAGTAATACGCAAGGCAAAGGCCAAAGTAAAACTGAATGCAATACATTGCACCCATAGCCAACCCATATTGATTGCCGCCAGTGAAAATGCTAAGAGAGATATGAACCATATCATTACTTTAAATAGGAACAATGCACTTGTGGAGATTATTAAAAAACTTAAGGCACTTTATGCAATACAACTGGCAGATATATGCCATATAAATGTGGACATTGACAAGGCATTCCAATAGTTTAACAAAATACCCAAAAGAGATGTTATCTCATGGAATGTGAAAGTTGTAGGATACACACGAAATGGATTGATAAAAGAAAACTTTACAAACTTTTAAGCGAATGCATTAGGCAGGGAAAAACCAGACTTCACAACCCTTGCTAGTTTGTCACATCTCGAATTTGACTTTCATTTAATTTCTGTAATTTTGAGACTCAATTAGATCAAATTTGTGATGATTAGATAAATCAAGGTGAAAATTGCATGCGAATGTGTTAACTACATTTGATTAATTGATTAATGATACTTATTTGTTACGGAAAGATGAAAACTTGTGCTTCAGCTATGATTTCTTAGAAACTAACCTATTACAGGTTGTCGAAGGCGAGAACATGGATTGGGCAGAGGAGTCCTAGCTGTTGGTAAGAATAGGTTGGATGTAATCGATGGATCACACACACACCACGTAGATCATTCTGCATGTGTTGGTTGCATTATCTGACTTGTTATCTACAGTTATCATGTGTTTGCTCGAGTAGAGTTGTCGGATGTTGTTGAAATAATTCATGTCATCTTGTTATTTGTCTTGATTGGTTGTGAAGGCACATATTTGATTGTTTGAATCCCTTTCTTAGAATATGCTTAGTGATTGCGCAATTTCGTCATTTGTTGCAATGTTTACACTCTCTATCCAAAAATAATAAAATAGTTTTTATTTTTCATATATATATATAAATAAAAATATTTGCAAAAGAAATATATATATAACAAGCATTTTTAATAAAATATATATTTTATTATTAAATAATAATAATAATAATTTTAAATAAAATATATAAAACTAAATGTAGGAAAAGTAAAAAGTTATTTTAAATTCATAAAAAGATATCCTATGTGGGAGAGGAGGTAAATGAAAAAAAAAAAAGTTTTAAGAGTTTTAAAAAAAAGATAGCTTTTTAAAAAGAAAGATATTAAAGGTTATATTTATATATATGTTTAAATTTTTAAAACTAAAGCTAACACCATAAAAACAAGGGCATGCACGCCAATCTCAGGCTCACACAGCCTTCAACATGCCTATCTCAGGCTTACACAACCTTCACTTACGGAAGACAAAAAGATAACAGGAGACTGTAGGATTTTTCTTACGGATTTTGGCATTAGGTAAAAAAAACAAAAATTAGGTTTTTTGGCTTTTGGGGGAGGAATAAAAAGAGAAAATAAAGAAAATAGGAAAAAAAAAGGAAGTACGGCGTTGAGAAAAAGAAGACACACAGGTCAAGAAAAAGAAGGAAGGATAGCGCAGGAAGAAAGGATATTCACCAGATCTATTTACACACAGGTAGTTTAATCATAGGTTTTCCTCTTTCTCTATATTTTTTAGCCCATTCTTGCTATTTTGTGAGAGAATAGAGGCCTGGTACTATATATACATATGCTTGCAAATGAGAAAAGAACTAGATCTACATTTTTATTAGCTACATATGAACCAAAGATGCACATATGTGTGTATATATGCTCACTTACATAGATCATCAACCCAATTGCTTGAAAACTAATTTGTAAAGACTATATTTTTATATGAGACTGATTTATTACCAGAAACATCGTATGCACAACAAACAAGAAAAAAAAAATAGACATCCTTTGCTGTTTGAAACATCTGATATTTATTCCTTTGTTGTTTGAAACATCTGATATTTATCTCTTTGCTGTTTGAAACATCTGATATTTATCTCTTTGTTGTTTGAAACATTTAATATTTATCTCTTTGCTCTTTGAAACATTTGATATTTATTTCTTTGTTGATCAATTTTTTTTATATGAATGCATTGCTAAATTAATGTATAAAAACAGTTAAACGGCTTATTAAAGTTATCTTGAAACCTTTTTGAGCTTAAAAGTGTTGAAAATTGATTTAGAACAGCAACACAATGATAAGTGGAAACTATCCAAATGAAGTACTCTAAAGACCCTAATCCATTATTTAAATTCTTTTTGAATGATTTCTTTACTTGTGATTCCACATTGATCCAATTCAGTAATTCTTGAAAATCTTACAAGGAAGACACTTTTGCATTTTTTATTGAAACCCTATATTTTATATACATAGAGAAAACAAGACATTGTCATGTGCTTAACAGTTTAATCCTATGAATCTTTTATATGCCTTTTTGATTGAATTGATAATGAAACAATTGTGAAACAAAGTATGCTGAAATCAAACATACGAATTGTTATTTCCTTAGTCATACATGAATGGAAATGAATATTTTTTTTGAGAAAAGAGAGTGTTTGCATTGTTTTCTATGCTTTGAGTATTTTGGGAAAGATACCTTCCGGGACGGGTGCCGAATGAGGAATAATAGAGATGTAGGCTTTCTTTCTCAAAACCTACACTACCGTTATAATAGGTTTCATACTTTGATCAAAGTTAACTTTTGGACCATTGAAATAGATGGAATTATGCCTAGTTGTTTTATTTTCTCTACCTCATCCTATTATTGAGATGCTGCATTCATGTTAGGAATGCATGTAGGTTAATAGGCACACACTAGATTCCATCCTGCTTATTGTTACAGATTGCTAGGCTCTTCGTGCAGGGTCGGGTATCCTTCTTGTTGAAAGCTTCCGGGGAAGCGTATGCTTCATGGTTGGGTGGAAAAGCACCCAATCCATGTTCTTGTCCTTGGCTTGTAGATGGCGGACTGACTCGTTAGCAGCTAGAGAGACTTTTGGATTTGATTAATATTATGGATAATTCATACTTGTATTATATTGAGATTCCTTCATTGATGTTAGGACAATTGGGTGGGCTATTATAAGCCTAGGATGTATAGATATTCAGAATTTGTAATAATATGAACTTCTAAGTGGTTTATAGTTGTATTCATGTGAAAACTGATATTATGAATGAAGATGTATATATTTATTGTTTTATTTTGAGAATTATGAACTAGAGTTTTTCTTTGACTATGATTAAGTTAGTGGAACTTTTAGGATCTTACATTTAGTATCAGAGTGCTAGATTCAGCGCTAGGGCCTTTGTGTCTGTTACGTTAATCTGCAAAACTTTGAACTTAGAATAACTTAACCTATCAAGAATAATACATGGAGAACTCTTGGGTGTTTTCTCTGCTCGATTGATTGAGCATGATTGTGATACTTGTGTGTGGGCATATTGTGAATAGCATGTACCACCTTCTGATATGTCTTCCTTCTTATGTGTAGGAAAGTAATACATTCTTACGGGGTTAGATAGACCCTAGTGAATTTTGAGAGGTTGCTTATGTGTGATTACCTTTTCGATGTTCTGATTGCTTGTAATGAACACTTGCAATGTATGTAAGTTATGAAGTGACCTTTTTTTAGGGTCATGTTCATGCTTGTGAGACCACTTTGATAGTGGAAACTATTGTGTAAAAGGAAGTACCATGTTCTTCAGTGTTGTTTGAACCTAGTGTATTCAATTTTGGGCTAGGCATCCACATGTGAAAGAGATGAAACTTTGAGCATGTGCATGTTATTTGAGGAAGTTGTTTAGAAATGCTTGCATGAGATACATCTTGCATTGTCATCTCTTAAGGAATGTTCTTGTGTGTGAATCAATATGTGGGAGCAAGAAAGAAAGTATTGCATTGCATAGGAAAAAGTGAAAGAGAAAAGGGGTTGTGAAAGGATTCATGCATAATTATTTGTGATGCATGATGTGTTTGAATCATGAGAGAATCAGCACACCTTGCATCTTGCAACTTAAGTTGTGTTCTTCCTATTGCATGGAATGCATTTGACCTTGGAAAGATTGTTGGATTGGATTGCACTAAAACCCAAACCTCTTGCTATTCCTTTGTGAATCATGTTAGTGTGATTAACCTTGTTCATTGAGAACATGGTTGAGTGTTGCATGACGAAGGTTTTCCTTTCGAGTAAGGTTGTCATGTTGTTGCAATATTTTTAAGAGTGCATTGTATTTTAGTTATGTTTTCCATCATGTTGCAGTGAAAGTTAACCACATGTGGATGAAATGTTGGGTAAGAGATTGACCCCAACCTAATTCTTCCTCATATTTTATTGAGCTAAATGTGAATATTGCATGAATGTATTTTCAATATGATTGGTGTATGGTGGGAATTGGTAGCCGCTCTTTGTTGTGTGAGTGATGTGTTAGATATCTTGTTTTTTGAATGTTTCTTGTGAGTCATTGCTTGATGATTGTGATTCCCTTGAACGAGATGCAACTTTTGTTGTTGGGCATCCTCAGTGATGTTAGTTAGGTTAAGTAGAAAGAATCTTTTGTATTGTTTGATTAGAGTCTTAGAAGATTCATTTGTTTGACTTGATTAAGTGTGTTCTCTTACTTACCTTGGATTTTGGAATCCAGGTATAGTAGAGTATGATACTCCCTCTCTTGTGGCTAGAATTAGTCATGTAGTTCATGTGAAGTGTAACTTTTGAAATTTTGGATACTTTATTTTAATTGACTTCGGTGAAATTGATAAATGTTGTCAAGACCAACATTGAATTTTTTTTAAGTCTTGTTATGGAGTATAGCCATCGAATCTTGGAATTTATTTATCTTGTGACCTTTATGGTCAGATTTGAATTATTGTTGAAATTGCGCGTATTTTATGCCTTATTGTTGGAATCAAAATTTTCTTACACTTTAGTTTGATTTATTTCTAAATGGTGGTTGTGCTTGAATGTTTTAAATTGTTGGTCATGTATCATGTTATGTTTTCTATCATATCCGTGATGGGCTTTCGATGGATTGTATATGGGAGTAGAATACGAAGAATGTACTAATTCTTGGTGTGTGTGTTATACTAGGACTATGTTAGACTGAGTTTCTTGATTCATATGCGAGTGAGTATTGCGTTAAGTGTTGAGAAAGTTTTACAATAGTTTGCGTTGCTTTGGATTACTTGATGTGAGTATCTTGTTGATTGGTATGATTGTCAACCTGGATAGTAAAGAAGGATGTAAACTGGAATTCAAGAATATGCTAAATGTTGACTTTTGACTATAATTATGTCAATGAGATTGGATACAACTTGTTTTTAATTATGATGAAATTGCAAGTAATAGCAGAAAGAGTGTTAGTTAAGGAAACAAATAAATTGTGTAGCAGACTTGAATTAAAGTTGGATGAGTAGAGAAAGAAGGATAACAAATTCTAAGACAAGAATAAGTGATATGAAGCAAGTAAATAGGAATTTGTGTGAATTTAAGTTTAGATATAAGATAGAAGAGTGTTAGATACTAGTGCATTAACCGGAAGATAAGATAACAAGATACTAGTAATGTAAGAACTAGAATTGGAAGAAAATGGTTTAGAAAAATGTAGAATGTTGGTGAGAAGTAAGATAGATTGTCCAAAGGGAGAAGCGGTAGTTGAAATGGACTTGTTGCATTGTCAACCTTGGGAATTTGATTGCTTCAGAAATTTCTACTTAGTGGTTTGGAGGTTTCCTAGCTTGATGGTGGAAGGGATGCCATTCTTGTGAAAAAAGTTTTGTTGCCTTTTGTGATCCGTTTTATGGATACTTGGTGTTTAGGCTGTGAGGATGAATTCGTGATCGTGTTGTGTTGTTTGACCTTTGAGTCTAGCTTAGATAAGAATGAAAGTGGTGTTGCAAGTTGTGAAAAGATAGAATAAAGGGAAAATATAAGAAGCATGAGTTGCTAGATCAAAAGTAGATACTTCTGGTAGTTGAAGAATAGAAATGATAATGGAATAGGATGGGGAATTCCTCATAACTATGTGAAGAATAGGATGTGGACTATTGTAGTAGCACGGAGTTAGAATGGAAGAATGAAAGACTAAAATGACAAGATAATAATACAAGAAGTTGAAGGTGAGAAGAAACCGTTGAGACGAGAAGATTTGTGTGGAAATGAGAGGAAAAGATAAGATTGAAAGAGTTGATTGAAGTTTGACAGATAGAGTGTATTGCTAAAAATGGATAAGAAAAGTGTTGTAGAACTAAAAATGGATAAGGAAGTTACTGGAAGGTACTTTAAACTAGAATAAACCAATAGTTGGTAATGGAAGTAAAAATTAGAATATAGAGAAGGATGAGTATAGTTTGGTTAAAGAATATATAATATAGTAAGATGGAAAAGATGAATTAAAGGAAGTATAATTCAAAATAAGATGAAGATATGATTCAAATTTGAATAGAGGTAGTAGAACATAAAGAAGAGATAGATTAATAAATGAAGACATGGATGTAGATAATGTAGAAATGAGAGAAGTACAAAGAAGGTACAAGTTAAGATGCATGGAAAGTTCAAAACTAGAATTAGCAAAAGAAAATGGATAGCAAGTGTCCTAGTTTCAGAGGAGTTGGTATGCACGTTGGTCGGTTTGGACCTAGATTGGTGCACCTTTGGAGTTGTTTTGTTGTTTTGTGACCTCAACCTTGTGGTGGTTAGAAGGTAAGATCTTTTGAAAATATGTTGTGTTTTGTCAAATTTGAGATGCTCATTTATGCTTAAAGTATCATTGATGGATTATGATTTATGCATTGAAGGTGTGATTATTCCCTTATGCTTGATATTATGATTTCATTCTTTTATGCTTTGGCAAGTGCGCCATATGTTCTGAAATGCAATTAGAAGGTAGTTGTACCATGTGTGGATTATATATTTGTATTGGCTATTGTGCCATGTGTATTGTGTGTTTTGATTTGGTATGCTTTTCGGGAAGAGGATCCAAGAGTGGTGCTAGTGGAGCCCATTCGAATCCTAGAGATATGCAACGTTAAGTTGTGTAACAAAGATATTGTGCAGTACAAGGTCCAATGGGACCAATATTCAATGGATAATGCAACATGGGAGGATGCTGAGGTGATTGACAGATATTTTCCTCATTTGAGGAATTAGTTTTGATGCTTTGTTTTCTTAGATTAGATGCTTGTTTGCTTATGAGATATTTGTTCCATGCCATGTCACTGAACTGTTGACAAGAGTGAGATACTCTTTTATTTTGATGTGTTGTAGTAAGACATCGAGATGATGCCTCTTCCAAGTGGGGAAGGATGTCACGTCTCGAATTTGACTTTCATTTAATTTCCGTAATTTTGAGACTCAATTAGATAAAATTTGTGATGATTAGATAAATCAAGGTGAAAATTGCATGTGAATGTGTTAACTGCATTTGATTAATTGATTAATGATACTTATTTGTTACGGAAAGATGAAAACTTGTGCTTTGGCTATGATTTCTTAGAAACTAACCTATTAACGGTGGAATGAGTGCGCTTGATGCAGGTTGTCGAAGGCAAGAACATGGGTTGGGCAGAGGAGTCCTAGCCATCAATAAGAATAGGTTGGATGTAATCGATGGATCACACACACACACACACCACGTAGATCATTCTGCATGTGTTGGTTGCATTATCTGACTTGTTGTCTACAGTTATCATGTGTTTGCTCGAGTAGAGTTGTCAGATGTTGAAATAATTCATGTCATCTTGTTGTTTGTCTTGATTGGTTGTGAAGGCACATATTTGATTGTTTGAATCCCTCTCTTAGAATATGCTTAGTGATTGCGCAATTTCGTCATTTGTTGCAATGTTTACACTCTCTATCCAAAAATAATAAAATAGTTTTTATTTTTCATATATATATATATATATATATATATATATATATATATATATATATATATATATAAATATTTGCAAAAGAAATATATATATAACAAGCATTTTTAATAAAATATATATTTTATTATTAAATAATAATAATAATAATAATTTTAAATAAAATATATAAAACTAAACGTAGGAAAAGTAAAAAGTTATTTTAAATTCATAAAAAGATATCCTACGTGGGAGAGGAGGTAAATGAAAAAAAAAAAAAGTTTTAAGAGTTTTAAAAAAAAGATAGCTTTTTAAAAAGAAAGATATTAAAGGTTATATTTATATATATGTTTAAATTTTTAAAACTAAAGCTAACGCCATAAAAACAAGGGCATGCACGCCAATCTCAGGCTCACACAGCCTTCAGCACGCCTATCTTAGGCTTACACAACCTTCACTTACGGAAGACAAAAAGATAACAGGAGACTGTAGGATTTTTCTTACGAATTTTGGCATTAGGTAAAAAAAAACAAAAATTAGGGTTTTTGGCTTTTGGGGGAGGAATAAAAAGAGAAAATAAAGAAAATAGGAAAAAAAAAAAGGAAGTACGACACTAAGAAAAAGAAGACACACAGGTCAAGAAAAAGAAGGAAGGATAGCGCAGGAAGAAAGGATATTCACCAGATCTATTTACACACAGGCAGTTTAATCACAAGTTTTCCTCTTTCTCTGTATTTTTTAGCCCATTCTTGCTATTTTGTGAGAGAATAGAGGCCTGGTACTATATATACATACGCTTGCAAATGAGAAAAGAACCAGATCTACATTTTTATTAGCTACATATTAACCAAAGATGCACATATGTGTGTATATATGCTCACTTACATAGATCATCAACCCAATTGCTTGAAAACTAATTTGTAAAGACTATATTTTTATATGAGACTGATTTATTACCAGAAACATCGTATGCACAACAAACAAGAAAAAAAAATGGACATCCTTTGCTATTTGAAACATCTAATATTTGTTCCTTTGCTATTTGAAACATCTGATATTTACTGTTTGAAACATCTAATATTTATCTCTTTGTTGTTTGAAACATCTGATATTTATCTCTTTGCTGTTTGAAATATCTGATATTTATTTCTTTGTTGATCAATTTTTTTTATATGAATGCATTGCTGAATTAATGTATAAAAACAGTTAAACGGCTTATTAAAGTTATCTTGAAACCTTTTTGAGCTTAAAAGTGTTGAAAATTGATTTAGAACAGCAACACAACGATAAGTGGAAACTATCCAAATGAGGTACTCTAAAGACCCTAATCCATTATTTAAATTCTTTTTGAATGATTTCTTTACTTGTGATTCCACATTGATCCAATTCAGTAATTCTTGAAAATCTTACAAGGAAGACACATTTGCATTTTTTATTGAAACCCTATATTTTATATACATAGAGAAAACAAGACATTGTCATGTGCTTAATAGTTTAATCCTATGAATCTTTTATATGCCTTTTTGATTGAAATGATAACGAAACAATTGTGAAACAAAGTATGCTGAAATCAAACATACGAATTGTTATTTCCTTAGTCATACATGAATGGAAATGAATATTTTTTTTAGAAAAGAGAGTGTTTGCATTGTTTGCTATGCTTTGAGTGTTTTGGGAAAAATACCTTTCGGGACGGGTGCCGAATGAGGAATGATAGAGACGTAGGCTTTCTTTCTCACAACCTACACTACCGTTATAATCAGTTTCATACTTTGATCAAAGTTAACTTTTGGACCATTGAAATAGATGGAATTATGCCTAGTTATTTTATTTTCTCTGCCTCATCCTATTATTGAGATGCCGCATTCATGTTAGGAATGCATGTAGGTTAATAGGCATGCACTAGATTCCATCCTGCTTATTGTTACAGATTGCTAGGTTCTTCGTGTAGGGTCAGGTATCCTTCTTGTTGAAGGATTCTGGGGAAGTGTATGTTTCATGGTTTGGTGGAAAAGCACCCAATCCATGTTCTTGTCCTTGGCTTGTAGATGGCGGACTGACTCGTTAGTAGCTAGAGAGACTTTTGGATTTGATTAATATTATGGATAATTCATACTTGTATTATATTGAGATTCCTTCATTGATGTTAGGACAATTGGGTGGGCTATTATAAGCCTAGGATGTATAGATATTCAGAATTTGTAATAATATGAACTTCTAAGTGGTTTACAGTTGTATTCATGTGAAAACTGATATTATGAATGAAGATGTATATATTTATTGTTTTATTTTGAGAATTATGAACTAGAGTTTTTCTTTGACTATGATTAAGTTAGTGGAACTTTTAGGACTTACATAGTTATACCTATAGTGGTTGTATGGATGTGTGTTCTTGCTGTCTATAGACCACGTATGAATATAGGCTTAGAAGTATTTATAGTGACATGATACCCTATTTCCCTAAGTCACAGTCATGAACGATTGGTAGATAAAAATACTATAAAGTAAACTTTGAATGATCTTCCTACTATACAGAAGTCCACAAAAGATTTTGATTCTTTTTTGGCAATCCTATGATAGAGATAAAACTGGTAAAAAACCTCAGTCTCTAAAATTATGTCTTGAGAATCCAGAGTGAAATTAAAACTCATACCTAGATAATCTATGGACAGGTGGCGCTTAGAAAGTGATGTGCGAGTTGGAATCAGGTGAGTGAAATGGGTTTCAGTTTATATTTGCGTAATGAAATTGTAACATACAGATTTTAGTTTCTATGCTAGAAAAACAAAAAACTGATGCAAATACCTCTTTTTTAAAAAAGAATATTTCCTCCACGGTCTTGGATCGACTCCTTGGAAGGTGATTCTTTTGTTTTTTGTTCACAGTCCCCTTTAACTCACCTCAAATCTTGCGATATGATATGCTCGCCTGATTTATTGGGTTTCAATTGTTCGCAGATCATCCCCGAGCATCCGACAGGGGACATGAGATGGTTTATACGAAAACTTGTTTTCCCCCTCTCTCCCAACTATTTGGAGATAATTTGAGAGTTTTGTATTTGGTTCCCCTTCCAAAAGGACACAACAAGGCATGATAAAAGTACTCATTGAAAAAAAATGAACCCCCATGGTGATTGGCTAAGAAAGTTTATTTAGAAACTTCCTGAGACATGCACACAGAGATAACAACCTCTCATAACATTCAGAATACTAGTCTAGAAAATTTTGGAGAATATATCATATTATTACGAGCTTGAAGTATGTTCACCAACAGTTTGATAGTTTCCATTTCAAGGTATAGAAAGGTTAGGTCGATGGAACACAACCTGATACCAAAAATTAAAAGATTCCCACAATCAAATGTAATTCTGACCTATGATATCCAAATCTATTCTAAGTATCTACCAGCGAGGAGCCAGAAAATCAATTCACCATTATTGCACGATTCACAAGTTTCCATCTTAAAAATTTTAGTAAGAAAAGAAATCTAGGCTATAGAGTGGAGGTATTCTACAAGAAAATATTTTAACCTTGCTAAAATAAAAGAGGGTTCTTCCATCAAAATAGAAAGGAAAAAATTATATCTAATAAAAGAATTGTTCTAATAGCCATCCATGCACACAGACTGTTCCCAATTGTCTAAAGAGAATGATAAGATAATAGCAAGATAAGCAAAGTGAAAGGACTATGTGATAATACCATAGGAGCCCTTATGCAGATGTTAGGCATGGGACTAGAGTCAAGTGCAAGATCTAGGTTTGACCATTTCTATCCCTACAAGGGTTTGCAAAAAGATCAAAAAGAACATCACAAAATGAAAACTATAGGGATAGTGATGCAGTGAGATATCCTTAGCTTAAATTCAAAATGAGACTAATGCAAAATTTCTCCTCACCATTCATGCAAAGAATCTGAACTATAGAACTGGGGTTGAAAAGCAATATTCATTGGTTAGCATTAAAGGAGTGACCTGGAAGATAGTTCTAGAATATATGCTAAGGTTTTTACATGCACAACAACCATTGACAATATATCTTTGAGAAAGGAGAACCTCAGAAGATGGTTGAGATAAAATCAAATAGGGTTGACATATGCATTCAAGCAAAAGAATACTATTGATGAGCAATCAAGGCATATGATCCATTTGCCAAAGCCTCACATAATATATGTAAAGAAAAGATTGCAAGAACTATACATAGATGGAACATCGAAAGGAAATCTTATGAAACTTACTGGTGACAAATAACCCTTGGCCTGAAAATTATCTATTATTTTATTACTATTATTATCTATTAAAATTATCAATTTAATTTCTATTTGAAAATAATATTTAATATTCCTCAAAGTTAGCATTATTTATTCAACAAAATATCAAAGTAATAAACCAACAATAAACAATTCAAAACTACATACCAAACATTCTCCAACAACAACATACCAAAGAATAACAAAGACTCACAGTCATGCACCAATTGACCAAACTGACAAAACTTAGGACTGAGAACTCATCCTCATCGAGAATGATGTCAACTAAGGGACTTCATGTTATCTCCATTCCACAACTTCCATTGGTATGAAGGCATGCTCAGACCTGCTAATTTAGGTGGAGTCGATGCCTGGTACCTATAACCTATAGCAAACAAACATGTCGAATATAAACATATATCTAATTATCCAAAAAAGCACATAGTGATAGGGAATCGCAGCATAGTAGGGTATTCATTATGAGTAATACTACACTGTCCCTTCACAAAACACATCACAAATATCCACATTAAATAAATTCATTAGTAACTAAACAACCAGATAACACATAGTCAGATAGTTGCATAAATCAATAGTAAAACTAATCTACATAATCAATTAACCCATAATTGATCACAACATAAGCATAATGTACTAATCATAAAGTATCAACAATGTCATCATAGTAAAAACCAATGAGTGTCATCAACTACATCATAGCAGTAAACCTACCATCAACATGTCTATCATACCCTAAGTATTCTGAGTATTTTACCTTCTTCTTCATGCTCCTTAGCCCGACCACCTACTCATCCAAGGTGAAAATGGAGGGGCACTACACTTGCACTCTTCTTCTCTGATCTAATTTCTCCTCTAAACTTTTTGACTACTCCCCCTTAGAAGTAGCGCTAAAAAGCATCAATTCATACCTCTGAACACATTTGAACTGATGCACCATTGTGCATCTTAGTTTAGAGTAGGAGGGGTGATGACCCCTAACTTTTCTTTGAGATACTCAAAAGTATCCTTGGGCAAAGGCTTGGTAAAGATGTCTACAATCTGATCCTTGGTAAAAACATACTCCAACTTGACTTCATTCTCTATCATTTTTTCTCTCAAAAAATGATACCTAATGGATATGTGCTTGGTCCTTGAATGCATCACTGGATTCTTTGATATGTTTATGGCACTTGTGTTGTCACAAAAGATTGCAATAGGTTCTTCATACACAACTTTGATGTCCTTCAAAGTCTGCTCCATCCATAACACTTGAGTGCAAATGCATGTTTCTGCAATGTATTATGCCTCTGTAGTAGACAGGGATATTGAATCTTGTTTCTTGCTTAACCAAGATACTAATCTTTTTCCCAAGAAGAATGCACCTCCACTTGTACTTTTTCTGTCATCCACATCTCTGGCCCAATCTGCATCAGTATATGCACTGAGAACAAAGTCATTGTCTATGGGGTACCACAAACCATAATCTATTGTACCTTTTAAATATCTCAGAATTATCTTGACTGCCATCACATGTGATTCCTTGGGTTCTTCCTAAAATATTGCCACAAGACACACTGCATGCATTATGTCAGGTCTAGTTTGAGTCAGATAAAGTAATCCTCTAATCATAGATCTATACTTTTTCTGGTCTACCATGGGTGAGTTATCATCTTTTCAACTTACAACTAGTTGTCATAGGTGTGCATACTGGTTTAGAGTCTTCCATCCCAAATTTCTTTAACAACTCTTTCACATACTTGGACTGAGAAATGAAGATACCCTTTTTTGATTGACTTATTTGCAGACCTAAAAAGAAGTTCATCTGCCCAAACATAGACATTTCAAATTCATTTTCCATTTCTCCAGCAAAAACTGAGCACATACCTTCATTGCCTCCAAAAATAATGTCATCAACAAAGACTACAACAATCAAGGTTTGTTCATTATTAATCTTGAAGTAGAGATTACTATCTGTCATACCTTTACTGAACCCTATCTATATCAGGTACCTATCCAACCATGCATACCATGCCCTAGGAGCTTGTTTTAATCCATACAATGCTTTCTTCAATCTACATACCATGTCCCCTTGCTCTGACGACTGAAATCCTTCCACTTGTTCAATATAGACTTCCTCTTCCAACTCTCCATTTAAGAAGGTAGACTTCACATCCATTTGGTAAACCTTGAAATCTTTGTATGCTGTAAAATCTAGAAACATCCTTATTGCTTCAATCCTTACTACTGGAACAAAATTTTCTTCAAAGTCTATTCCTTCAACCTGAGTGTATCCTTTGCATACCAATCTTTCTTTATTTCTTACCACTTCACCATTCTCATTCATTTTGTTTCTGAAGACCCACTTTGTACCAGTTACATTCTTGTCTGCTTGTCTAGGAACAAGATCCCAAGTCTGATTCTTCTCTATCTGCATAAATTCTCCTTCCATGGCCTTTATCCAATTCTCATCTTTGCATGCCTCATCCACAATTTTAGGTTCAATCTTAGAGATCAAACATAAATTTACTTGTTCTTCTGTAGCTTTTCTTCTGGTTAAGATCCCTTTGCTCTTATCTCCTATGATTTGATCTTCAAAATGATTGATTCTTACATATCTTGGAGTTTCGGTAGCACTTACCGAAGCTTTTTCTTCTTCATTTGTGTTGTCTTCATACTACACCACTTCTGAAACATCTAGCTCATATCCATTTGATTCTGAAGACCTTTCCTTACATTCATCAACTTTAAGATTTGCACTTTCAATGGTTTTATTCAGTCTCATATTATAGCACTGGTAGGCCTTGCTCTTGGTGGAGTAACCAAGGAAGATTCCTTCATCACATCTAGCATCAAACTTGCCTAAATCTTCTCCTCTTTTGATATAACATCTACTACCAAAAACTTTAAAATATTTCATAGTAGGAACTCTACCATGCCACAATTCATAAGGAGTTTTTGAACTGTTACCTTTTACTTGAACTTTGTTTAGGATATACACTGTGGTGTGAATTGCTTCTCTCCAATACGCTTCCAGAAGATGAGCCTCCTTCATCATTGTTCTAGCAACTTCTTGAATAGTTCTATTTCTCTGTTCAACAACTCCATTTTTTTGTGGAGTTCTGGGTGTAGATAGCTGTCTCTTTATTTGATGCAGAGTGAGTAGAAAAGCACTAAAAGAAAGGTGAAAATACCAATCAACCCACAATACCAATAAAATAAGGCTCAAACAACTTAGAAAACCCCTTCGTTAGGTCCATACATTACCAAAACATTCATATTCTTGCATATCGCCAAAATAAACACTATCGGTGTCCATTACAAATTTCTCCCTGATGTGCCGATCACTTCATTGCTGACTCTTTTGGACCTTTGCTATGACATATAACATCAGCCCAACTTTAAACTAGACTCCCGATCTTACTTCTCATACCGATGGCTTAATACCAAACTTTCACCGTCGGCCAGACTTCAAGCATCGGGTGAACTTTATCCTTTTGTTCCGATATACCGATAGGTTCAACTTCACACATACATTGATTAACTTTCTACAGCCGGTAACCCAATGTATATTCTCCCTCTTTGACATGACACAACTGGTCATTACTTGTATCTAAACCAATGCATATTGGCAATGCATATTCACAACATACATAGGCGACATACAACCCCCTAATATGCAAATGCAGTATACACACAGAATGTCACTCGCATACAACTGTGATATACACATAGATTGTCTTCAACATATAATTGACATATATTCACAAATTATATCTTCTCCACATATAACTATAGGATGTTCATTTACATCTACGATATATACAGGAATTGCTCCTAACATACGACTACCATATATTCATACAAAACTGATGTGCATTCACCACATACATTCAATGAACCCGATACAATATATGATTCTTGTAACCAAACGAACAACCCACAGAAAACTATAGAATACTAAAGAATAAAAATATAATCTAACTACACGGAGGTCATTCCATTGATTTCAAAGAAATCCACCAGTGGAATGACTCCAAACGATATTTCTGTAATTAGACCAAGAACAAAACTACTTTATTCCTCCTCAGAAATATACATACAATGTCGATTCTTTTCCTCTTTCTCTCTCTCTCTTTGTTCCTCTATGAACAAAAACCCAACTATATAAAGACTCTTATCTAGACGGTTACACATGGTGGAAGGTGAACCACCAACAACCACCGATTACAATACTTGTTCGGTTACAATCTTTTAAACCTTTTCTTGACACATAAACCATCTTAACCAACTAGGGCGTTAAAGCCTTTACAATATAATATTTTGGACATAGCATAAAATGCAAGGAATCTTTAGATTCTTCAAGTTTTGAGGTGCTCCTACACCATACTCCCCAGCATGAAGAAAACTCTTGTCCCAAGAGTTATGTGGTCTGCTGCAAACAACTTTTGCCTCTTTATTTCTTCAACCTTGACTTGATGCCTCCACTACTTCCTCTTTACCCTTCAACTGTGACTCCTATCAATGGAGTTTGACTAGCTGCCTCCAAGGTACATCTCTATCATCCGAAGTCCACTCCTCCCCAACACTTCTGTCCCTCACCTGGGAGTTCTCTCTTGCCTCTCTCCCCAGGACTTTTGGCGACAACCAATGGACCATCTCCTCTGGCCCTCTTGACAGACCTTCCTGTCTACCTACTATAGCGAGTGAACTTACACTTGCAACCATAAAACTTCACAACAAGAATCAGGTAGCCAAAACCAATGCTTATCCCAAAATCCCGGTGTAGATTGCCTCCTTCGGTGCTCTATCTACACACTCAGAATCTTCTGAGCTCTGATACCAATTTGATGCAGAGCGAGTAGCAAAGCACTAAAAGAAAGGTGAAAATACCAATCAACTCACAATACCAATAGAATAAGTCTCAAACAACTTAGAAAACCCCTTCGTTAGGTCCATACATTACCGAAACATTCATATTATTGCATATCACCAAAATAAACACTATCGATGTCCGTTACAAATTTCTCCCCAATGTGCCGATCGCTTCATTGCTGACTCTTTTGGACCTTCGCTGTGACATATAACATTGGCCCAACTTTAAACTAGACTCCTGATCTTACTTCTCATATCGATGGCTTAATACCAAACTTTCACTGTCGGCCAGACTTCAAGCATTGGGTGAACTTTATCCTTATGTTCCGATATGCCGATAGGTTCAACTTCACACATACATTGATTAACTTTCTATAGCTGGTAACCCAATGTATATTCTCCCACTTTGACTTGACACAACTGGTCATTACTTGTATCTAAACCAATGCATATTGGCAATGCATATTCACAACATACATAGGTGACATACAACCCCCTGATATGCAAATAATGGATACACACAAGCTATTCTACCATACGACTGATGTATACACATGAAATGCTCACTAACATATAAAAGTGATGTACTCATAAAATGAACATTTCATGATACAAGCCAAAATTCACACCGCTAACTTTCTCTGCATATTGTAACCGAACACACTACACAGAAACAACTAAACTTTAACAGAAATAAAACTAGCACATGGAGGTCATTCCACTGATTTCAAAGAAATCCACCAGTGGAATGACTCCAAACCTACATCCCTGTGATTACACCAAAACACAAAATTTATTTATTTCTTCTACTCAAAAATATACATCTAATCAATTATGTTTCTTGAATCCGACTGTCTACTCTCTCTATCCCTTTACGAATACAAACTCTTCACAAAAGAAATTGAATTCATTTGATGTGAACTCTCCTCCTCTATCAGATCTCAAACATTTGATTTTCAAATCCATCTCATTTTCAACCATTGCCTTAAATGCCTTGAATTTATCTAGAGCTTTAGCTTTCTCTTTTTAGAAGGTGACCCAAGTCATTCTAGAATAATCATCAATGAGTAGCATGAAATACCTATCTCCTTGCAAACTTCTTACTCTGGTAGGTCCACACAAGTTTGTATGCACTAGCTCAAGTAGTCCTCCAACTGATTGATCCTTGCTTTTGAAACTTGTTCTTGTCTGTTTCCCAAATTGACACTCCTTCCAAACCATATTAGCAAGCTTCACAAGCTTAGGCAAATCTCTAACAATCTATACAATACTTATCTTCATAATATTATCAAAATTTATGTGACACAACCTTCTATGCCATAACCAACTTTCATCAATCTAAGTCAACAAGAAATAGTTCTCAGTTCCTTTCAAGTGATAGATATTACCTCTGGTCTTCTTACCAGTTGCAATGATTGTTTTAAAGTTTTTCCTAATCCTGCATCCATTGTCCTTGAATCTTAAGTCGTAGCCCTTGTCACACATCTGACCCACACTCAGAAGATTATGCTTTAATCCTTTCACATACAAGACATCTTCAGTATTATGCTTTCCATCAAAAGAAATAGATCCTTTTCTACAAACCCTACCAGTTGTATCATCTCCAAACCTAACCAGTCCACCATCATATCTTTCCAAACTTACAAACTTACTTTTGTCACCAGTCATGTGGTGAGAGCAACCACTATCAATAACCAATTCATCTTTGTCCTTGATGACCTGAGTAGCCAAAGCACTTTCCACTAGTTTTTCTTCCTTCATACAGCTAGAAGAATTAGTAGACACAAGATCTTCCTTAATAGCAATGAACAAGCATTCATTTATAGAGGAATTAGTATTATCCAGTTCACCATTATCTGATACTCCTTCATCATCATCAAACTTTTAAACATAATAACACTTCTTTTGGGTCCTAGGCCTATTCTCATATCTTCTTCCATTTCTTTCAATTCTTTCAGGACATCTGGAAGCAAAATGACATACTTTACCATAGGAAAAACATTTGAAAGGTAATTTGCCTTTATACTTACCATATCCTCTTTGCAACTTGTCCACAAAGTTGGCTTCAACTTCATCTATCTCATAATCGGATTCTACCTTACACTTTTCTATTCTGGAAGTACTTCCAGGAGTATTGGCTTTGAAGGTAGTCTCAACTTTTGGCAAAGCATCATCTAACTCCCTCATCTCAAAAGCAATAAGCTTACCAAGCAACCAATCCTTGTTAACTATTTTTACTTGCATGAATTCTTCAATCACGGCCACCTTGTGACAGTGCGACTTGGGCAGAGATCTGAGTATTTTCATAACAATTTCCTTTTCATCGAGAGTTCCACCTATGGATTTTATCCCTGTTGCAACACGCCACTTGTTCTACCAAGTAAAAATAGCTAAGTTTTAACTCATGAGTAATAAAATTTTTCCTTTCTTTTATTTGAAAAATGCACATTTGAAACACATTCCAAACTCCCATTGCATAATCAAATTACATTTCCTCAATAAAATATTTTTTCTCTTTACAACTTTTTCATAAAATAAATACATACAAGCTCCAAGAGATTAACTGAAAAATAGTAACACATGATTGTATACTTGTATGTCTTCAATATTCCTGGCCACCAACTGTATTAGGGGAAGCATCACTCAAGTGATTTACCTCCAACCACGAACTCACTGCAGTCCCCCACACATTTACCAAACTGGTAAACGGCCCTACCCTTCGACGAAGGGATTGGTATGGTAACCCCAAATAAAATAGGCCTAATTTGAGAAAGGTGTTTTGTCCTACATTAACTAGAACTATCATACTATGGCTACAACCATCAAAATTTGAAATCCCTACTAGAAATGCAAACCTGGATCACAGTGAACCTAGACAGTGTAAACGTTGGCAATTTACACCAGTTTGGCCAAAATTTTCTTGTCTCATATTCACCCACCCTTCTATCTCCATTGGTAAAGACAACAATCTCTATACAAAGGTTATTCCCTTATCCATAGATCAACAAATCCCAAGGTTAACCTATCCCAAGTTTCATCATGACACCTATGTCAAAATAACTCTACTTGCAAATTATAGTTTACTATCTTTCCCCTTATACAATCAACTAATCATACTCAAACTGATAAATATACATAAAATCTCATATAGACATAAATCTCTATTACTAAGATTAATTTTACTTTCACAACACAATTTTCACTTACTCAGATATATAAATATAAATGTTATTATATAATCAAGTTGACAATCACATTGATAAACAACAATGCATTTGACACAAAATGCCCTCAAAACAGAAAAGCATAATAAAAGAGAAATCACCATGCCTATGATATAAGCTCCCAAATGAATCAACAAGATTCCCTTGCTTAAGATCCTTCCAATGAACTAAAACCTCCTTCCAAGTAAAACAATTCTCCTTCTAAACTTCCAAAACCTGTCCTCACAACTTCAAATCAAAATTGGCAAAAACTCTCAATGCTAATTAGAAAATGAAAATAGAAGAATAAGAATGCTCTCAACAAAACTTGTGTGTATTCAAATGTGAGAGCTCCTCTAAATAAAACAACTCACAAAAAGCAATTCTTGAAACTAACTCAAAACTCATAAGCAAGAAGAGAAGGCTCTTGATTGAAAAATGTGCCCATAAAAATGAGGGAGAGCACCCCCTTTTATACTAAAAACCTAAGGTGTGGTCTTGCCAAAATTAAGTAAATAAATGTCGACATAATGGCGACATTCTTAACAAAAATCTAAAATTAGTAAAAATGTCAGCACAATGGTGACATTCTTAACAAAAAAATCTAAAATTAGTTTCATAAAACTTAAAACAAACTTTCTAAAAATAAAAGAGTTTGTTTGAAACTCATAAAATAAAACATATTAATCCTACCACCTAAGCACATCATGAATAAGGCATGCATTATAAAAGGTAAAAAGTGAATGAGATAAAGTTGTAAAACTAAGTCTTATCCACTACCTCCTTCAAACGGCCACCACACGAGCTACATAAGGGTGGAGTTTAGTTTTATCTCTCCTTTGAAAGTCACGTGCCTCCTTATGGAGTGCTAATCCCACTTTAAACATGCCTTCTTATCTTTTTAAAACTTTACCCCATTTAATAAACTTCTTCCCCTTTTTAAGGGATACGTGCCTTTTTTAAATTGTAATACCTTTATTATATTCAATATAACAAATATATGATATTTAGTAAAACAATATCATTTTTCCAAAAGCATTAAAATTATTTATTTAAAAAAAAAACATAGGAGTATAATAATAATATTATATTATATAATATATATATATATATAAATGTTATATATATTTATATATGTATATATCATAAATTGTAAATAAAATCAATTATAACATATTATTCTTAAACTCATTTATCGCCATGAAATGCTCATAGACATGATTATGTTCTCACCAATTCATCAGTATCTCGCAAATCATAAATAACTATATACACACATGTAGTTATATATCTATATGTTTATAATAGCAATAGCTATCATATATATATATATATATATATATATATATATATATATATATATATATATATATATATATATATATATATCAACTTCACTCAAAACAAAATAAACTCATGACCCACATATTGACAACACAAATGAATGGAAACCACACATACATTGGCGACATTAATGACAACCACATAAACACATGCATAACATAAAATCGTTTCATGATAAAACTTTGTCTATGCAATCGTAAACTTATCAACATGTAGATTAAATCACAGTTATCACATGATCATCCAAACATGCAATCAAGATTTATAACATAGATTACTTACCACTACCCATTCTAACTCAATATAACCTAGGTCAAGATAGGGTTGTGAGTGTGTTATTGCTCAATATAGGTTTTACTAAGGTTACCAGACTAAGTCCTTCTCTTGAGTGATACTTCCCCTCCCTCTCGGAAGAGCAACCTGTTCCTACATCCACTTAGATCATAGCAGTTAGCTGATCAAAATAGCATCATTAATTAATAATAACCACATTTAATACAAGACATTGCATTACTCTTTTTCTCATCTTATTGTATTCAAGATAGATAACACACATAGATGCAAAGATTCATAATTACTTCAATTTTCACAAAATATCCAATCTATAGTAAATGCATAAAACACATATATAGATGCAAAAATTCATAATCACTCACTTTCCAAACAAATTAGCCAATCTCAGTAAATAGTAAATGGTAGAAACAAATGGGATGTAACATACTTCCCCCTCTTGTCAATCATCATCCCTGATGATTTTTAAGTATCAAGTATTATCACCACATACATAAGTCATAAAAATTATCATACTACGAAACATATTGATATCAAGAGATTTCATAATTCATATTAAGTTATGGAAACTTTTGCTTCATCTTAGCATAATCTTTCCAAGTGGCAAAATTCTTCTCCATAGTGATCCTATTGGATCATGTATAACATAACCTTTCTATTATGAGAGCAGAGCTTGTGGACTTCAAGTATTAGAGAAGCTTGATCAAAACCATTCCTAGGTTCTGTACTTTTAAAATATTCCATATAATAATCATCAGTTAAATATATAAATATATCAAATTTGAATCATTAAGAGCATTGTGCCTCCTAGAAATAGCTATTATCAGAATGATTCTGCAATCAATTGATTTGTTAACTTTGAGAACTTCGAAGAGATTTTTATATCTAGGAGCTGGTTTGGAATACATTCCATACTTAATGAAAAATTTTCTAGGGTTGGACCCTCAAAATAACTTTTATTCTCTAATCAAGAATTGTCTTAGTATATAGTTATTATCAGTGTAATGTTTCTATTCCTTAATTCACCAGAATCAGGTACACAAATTCTTCCATTAAATCTCAATAATCCATTAGGTTTGAAACAAATACCTTCATACTTTTTTATCTTGCAATTTATCTGAGAGTTCTTTCTTGGTTTGTTCATAGAACTCATCACCCTTGGATCCTTTCAATGCTTAGCTTCTAAAGTTAGTTTGGATAGTTACTAATGAAGATATATTACTTCCTCAACTTAAAGCACTGGCAACCCTATTCTCGTTTCCTTTGATATAGTTAAGGTTGAAATCTTAGTCCAATATCAGTTCTAACCACCTCCTTAGCCTTGCATTTAGATGGGTTGAATAAATAAATACTTTACACCATGATGGTCTATTTTCAATTCAAAAGGTTTTCCCAATAGATAGTGTCTCCTTATCTATAATACATGAACAACTGTTGCTAACTCCAAATCTTATGAAGTATATTTTTGTTCATAAGGTTTTTGCTTCTTGAATTATAGGCTATGACTTGCCCTTCCCATTTGAATACTCCACCTTCACCTGAGGCATATGGTACTTTATTTGAACTTAGGAGGTGTAATTTTTCTCATGTCCTTAGATAACCCTCTTGCCATTCTCCTCCTCTCAATCCTTTCCTTGTTAGGCACTTCTTCTACTTTAACCTTTCCTTAATCTAATACTCTGACTCTCCCTATCTTGCTTCTATTAACATTGCAAGGATTTGATCTAACTTAGTGCCCATACTCTCAACTCCTTATCATACTTCTCCGCTTCCCCACAAAGTTAATTCTTATTCTAACCATCTTAACAAGATAGTTCACCCAGTGGGTTTCCAAAGGATTTAAATTCTGTGAATAATACCAAATGTTCTAAAAAATTTTAACATTTCCAAATAGAATCTTTCATTCTTATTCAAAGCTTTTGCCCAAAAAAGATTTCAAATACATAAGCTTTTGATACAACACTTTACTTTCCTTTACATACATAAGGATTTGAATACCCTCTCAGCTACATAACTGAGTGGAGTATATCCCTTGGACTCTAGTCCATGATTATCCTTGAATGGTTAATAACCCTCAGTTTTTATCCTTAGATACAAAATTTCAGGGAACATATTCCTCTGTTTTATCATTTAAAGAAATTAGACTTTCTTCTACCAAAGGAGGAACATAAAGATTCCTAAACAACATAGTGGAGCTCACACTATACTCTAAGAACTTATCCTTAGAAAGTGGTAAGGCTTCTGATTTAGTTGGAGAGACCAAAAGTAAACAGTGAAAGTTGACATCCTTTCTTAAAATGATACGACAAGTTATAAAAAGCTAAGCTTCTAGTGCTAAAGACTTTACAATGTTCAAGCTAATGATCCACCACTTCCACTCTTGGAATATCATATAGATACCAATTCCATATAGAGTGCTTTTAATCATCCTTGATTCTCTCACATTCTAGACAACTTTCTATCACTCTTCATTCTCTTTCAGAAATAAATAGATTTCATAGCAACTAGGAATTTAGTTACTCCTAGATGACTCGATTATGATTTAAAAAGAATTTCTTACCTCACAAGGTTTATAAAATCCATAAAGTTAGGAATATACTAAGTGCATTTTCTACAATTTACTCCCTTACAATCCATCAAAGGCCCATCCAAGACATGATAGAAGTGAACATTTGTACAAAAAACATAGTGAACAACCAAAAAATGTTCTAGTATAGCCACCAAAATAATTTAAGTCAATATCAAAGTATGAGCAATTTCATTTTCAACAATAGGTCAAAAGATTGAACTCAATAAATCAAATTTTGACCAACTGGTCATAAATAAATAACCTTCAAAATTTGGTGGCTAGACCATTCTAGAATAAAGGAATAAAACAATGAGAAAAATTCTTGCAAGTATTAAAAAGGAATTCCACCAAAAATTCAAGAAGTGTCAAAAGTCAAAAATTACATTGACTATGCACTATGTGACTGTCTAAGTCACTAACAAGGGAGTAGATTGTTGTATTACACTCAAGTTTTCCAAAAAAAAATTATAGTGGTTTAGAGACCATGCTACTAGCACAATAAATAAATAAGTCCTTTAAGACTTTCACTATACTCAAAATTAAAAGATTAAAACACATCCACCCTTACATCGTGGAAAATTTATTGTTCATCACATAGATGATATTAAAAGATGGTGATACAACAACACACATGAACTTCAATTGGAACACACACTTCCTTTTTTTATTTTTATTTACAAAACTATATTCCCTACCTCCCGGAATAGTTTAGTTAATCAAACTGGTCTAAATATCTTAGTAATGATCTCATTCTTCATTGCAATTATACTTTCTATCTCCACCAAGAGACAAATTACATAGCTCTCAACTTTTTGTCCAAAAATGCTATGAAATAACTAATAGCTTCTTCTTGCAACTGTTACAAATTATCCTACGAACTTCATGCAAACTCTTAACAAAAGAATGATACTAATCCCAATCTTTTCATCAAAATATTGCCCAAGAGGATCCTCTTCACTTATGTCCTCAACTACACATTGACACCTTTTCCAAATAGGCTTCATGAGTTTGTAAGGAACTCTTATTCTCTTCTATTTATTCATGATTCTTTGTTCATGGCAATAAGTTTTCTCATAAATCATAGAAATCAAAAAGCATTTCCAAGTCCTGTATTATTTTTCCAAGCATTCTATGACAATACATCACTACTTGTCCTTTATTGATCCTTTTATCTCTCTTGACTCATTCCAATTCATTCTAGGGTTAGACAACAACCCAATTTATCTATGTATCATTTGATACAATTTCTAAAATCTTCCAAACTCATTTGCTTATGCACCTAGTTGATTATTTTAGGATCTTCCCATCCTTAAGTTCTTGAGATATAAAAGTGATCTTGAATTCATTTAGACACTGCTCTTTCCAAGCTCTTAGTCTAATAACATTTGATCAAGGTTTTACCTTTTTAATCCAAGTCTCATAAATTGACACGTGAATTCCTTAATTCCTCAGTTGGTTCTCTCCTAACCACTAGCTTGGTAAGTGTTGAATAATAGTCCTTCTGACAATTTTCTTGGTTAGTCTACTATGTCATCTCACATAAAATTACTTTCAACTTTGGACTCTCATAGCATAGTGAGCACATAGGTTCTAGAGCTAAAATTGGCTCTGAAACCACGTGTAACACGCCACTTGTTCTACCAAGTAAAAACATCTAAGTTTTAACTCAAGAGTAAATAAATCATGAATCTAATACATGAGTAATAAAATTTTTCCTTTCTTTTATTTGAAAAATGCACATTTGAAACACATTCCAAACTCCCATTGCATAATCAAATTACATTTCCTCAATAAAATAATTGAATATTTCTCTTTACAACTTTTTCATAAAATAAATACATACAAGCTCCAAGAGCTTAACTGAAAAATAGTAAACTCTGGCAATTTAAACCACTTTGGCCAAAGTTTTCTTGTCTCATATTCACCCACCTTTTTATCTCGATTGGGAAAGATAATAATCTCTATACAAAGGTTATTCCCTTACCCATGGATCAATAAATCCTAAGAATAACCCCACTTAACAAATGCATCATTCTCTACACATAGGATATTCCCTTTCCCATGGATCAACAAATCCCAGGAATATTCCCGCTTAACAATTACATCAAACTCTATTCTAGGTTATTCCCCCTCTTCCATGGATCACATATCCCAAGGTTAACCTATCCCAAGTTTCATCATGACACCTATGTTGAAATAACTCTACTTGCAAATTACAGTTTACTATCTTTCCCCTTATACAATCAACTAATCATACTCAAACTGATAAATATACATAAAGTCCCATATAGACACAAATCTCTATTACTGAAATTAATTTTACTTTCACAACACAATTTTCACTTACTTAGATATATATAAATATAAATGCAATTATATAATCAAGTTGACAATCACATTGATAAACAACAATGCATTCAACACAAAATGCCTTCAAAACATAAAAGCATAATAAAAGAGAAATCCCCATGCCTATGATATAAGCTCCCAAATGAATCAACAAGATTTCCTTGCTTAAGCTCCTTCCAATGAACTAAAACCTCCTTCCAAGTAAAACAATTCTCCTAAACTTCCAAAACTTTTCCTCACAACTTCAAAGCAAAATTGGCAAAAACTCTCAATTCTAATTTAAAAATGAAAATAGCAGAATAAGAATGCTCTCAGCAAAACTTGTGTGTATTCAAATGAGAGAGAGCTCCTCTAAATAGAACAACTCACAAAAAGCAATTCTTGAAACTAACTCAAAACTCATAAGCAAGAAGAGAAGGCTCTTGATTGAAAAATGTGCTCGTAAAAATGAGGGAGAGCAGCCCCTTTTATACTAAAAACCTAAGGTGTGGTCTTGCCAAAAATAAGCAAAGAAATATCAACATAATGGTGACATTCTTAACAAATATCTAAAATTAGTAAAAATGTCAACACAATGGTGACATTCTTAACAAAAAAATCTAAAATTAGTTTCATAAAACTTAAAACAAACTTTCTAAAAATAAAAGAGTTTGTTTGAAACTCATAAAATAAAACATATTAATCCTACCACCTAAGCACATCATGAATAAGGCATGCATTATAAAAGGTAAAAAGTGAATGAGATAAAGTGGTAAGACTAAGTCTTATCCACTACCTCCTTTAAACGGCCACCACATGAGCTGCATAATGGTGGCATTTAGTTTTATCTCTCCTTTGAAAGTCACGTGCCTCCTTATGGAGCGCTAATCCCACTTTAAACATGCCTTCTTATCTTGTTAAAACTTCTCCCCCTTTAATAAAATTCTTCCCCTTTTTAAGGGATACGTGCCTTTTTTAAATTTTAATACCTTTATTATATACAATATATCAAATATATGATATTTAGTAAACAATATCATTTTTCTAAAAGCATTAAAATTATTTATTTAAAAAAAAATGTAGGATTATAATAATATTATTATATTATAATATATATATATCATAAATCGTAAATAAAATCACTTATATCGTATTATTCTTAAACTCATTTATCACCATGAAATCCTCATAGATATGATTACGTTCTCACCAATTCATTAGTACCTCGCAAATCATAAATAACTATATATATATGTTTGTTATAGCAATAGCTATCATATATATATGCATAAATAGGTATATCAACTTCACTCAAAACCAAATAAACTCATGGCCCACATACTGATGACACAAATGAATGGAAACCACACATACATTGGTGACATAAACGACAACCACATAAACACATGCATAACATAAAATTGTTTCACGATAAAAAATTGTCTATGCAATCGTAAACTTATCAACATGCAGATTAAATCACAGTTCTCACATGATCATCCAAACATGCAATTAAGATTCATAACATAGATTACTTACCACTACCCATTCTGACTCGACATAACCTAGGTCAAGATAGGGTTGTGAGTGTGTGATTGCTCAATATAGGTTTTACTAAGGTTACCAAACCAAATTCTCCTAAGTGATACTTCCCCTCCTTTTCAGAGGAGCAACCTATTCCTACATCCACTTAGATCATAGTAGTTAGCTAATCAAAATATCATCATTAATTAACAATAACCACATTTAATACAAGACATTACATTACTCTTTTTCTCATCTTATTGCATTCAAGATAGATAACACACATAGATGAAAAGATTCATAATTACTTCAATTTTCATAAAATATCCAATCTACAGTAAATTGATAAAGCACATATATAGATGTAGAAATCCATAATCACTCACTTTCTAAACAAATTAACCAATCTAAGTAAATAGTAAATGGTAGAAACACATGGGATTTAACACCTCTAACAAGTTCATCAACTCTTTGCACAAACACTGATATGTTTTCATCATTGTTCATCTTCAATCTTTCACATTTCACTTTCAAACTTTGTAACTTGGCTTCCTTCAAAGAGTCATCTCCTTCATACAGATTTTTCAACTTTTCCCATACCTTATTTGCAGTTTCAAGATCTACCACTTTCGTTAGTATTGAGTCAGTTAATGAGCTTAGCAAAGCATCCCTTGCCTTGATAGCTATCTCATATTCTTTGATTTCATCTTTAGTTGTCAGACCATTTTGAGGTATGGTGTATTCTATTTCTGTAGCTTTCCAAACTTTGATACCAAGAGAAAGAAGATGGCTTTTCATCCGAGCCTTCTAGAGAACATAATTAGTTCCATCAAAATGTGGCACTTCCTTCTTGTAAAACATTTTGGATCTTCCTCAACCTGTTAAACTTTCTTCAGAGGAACTTGGCTCTGATACCAATTGTTGATATGTGCCAGACAACTAAGAGGGGGGGTGAATCAATTGTCACAAAAACTTAAAAACTGTCTACAATTAAACATTCATCACTTATCCATAATTATTATGATTTAACAATGAGTGCATGGAATCAGAAACTTAACCACAGATACAACATCAAACACGACAGACACCAGATTTACGTGGAAAACCCCAAGGTGGGGAAAAACAATAGAGAGGATTAACTCTCAATATATATTGCAATCTTGAAAAAGTGATGTTTAGGCTTGGTCACTCCACGGGCCTAAACATACTGGCTTACTACCATGAAGAACAACTAGGTCTAGCAGGCTCACTACCTCAACCCTAAACCTAGCAAGATTACAATAAGGGTTGTTAAACCCTACTGGTGGCTTACTGTGAAATTCACTGCCATGATGAACCTTACTTTATTGTGAATAAACAATTACTCATCTCTGCTCTTCCTCTACCTTGCTCTTCCTCTACTCTACTCTTTCTCTTCTTTCCTCTGCCTCTTCTCTGCTCTACCTTTGGACCTTTCTTAATATATTCTCATTTTCACTTAAGGACACCTTTTCCATGACTCAACTACAAGAATTTATACACTACATCAACCTTGGAATGATCATCAAGGTTGGTATCAACCATTGGAACAATCTCCAAGGTCAATATTACAAACATTTACAAAATAGGTCCTGACCTATTGCAACATCATGCAAAGGGAATAAAATGTGGATCATGCCATGCCTTAGCTAGGACTCAAACATGATCTTCCATGCCACAACATGCTTCCACAATCTTCTAGAGATCTCTGCAATTACTGGGATCAACCAGGTCGGCCAAGACTAGTTACATGCTATGTTATCTAGGAACAATCTTCACACACCATCTCAATTTCTTAACACAAACCAAAGTCTAGATAGGAACATGATTAGGAGACATTCACAAGCATGCTATAATCATCAGGAGCAACTACACAAACCTTAACCACTTTATTCATAGGAATCTTCTCATTGGAGTACATGAACTTTATTGTCTTCAACTGTCATAAAAGAAAGCTTGCAGACCACCAAACCATGAACCATTGCAATTGTAGGTGCTTATCATCATCCCAGACTTTCCTCTAGAACTGCATAGAAAAATACTTTCTTGCAGAGGAATACGGAGTCAAATACTATCTTCCTATCTCAACTGAACTTACAGAAAAAGTAAGCTTCACTCCGGTGAACACAACTCACTCAGATCTTCATGCGGATGGTTCAGACCCAAAATATAGCATCCTCAAACATACCTCTAACTCTTCCAATCTGTAGACCATGATCTTCAAGAAGGAACAAATGTGGAGCAGTTTATCAGACTGTTCTTCAGCATACAACTCACTATCTATACTACACTTCTTTGTGGCTTACTTGTTTCTTCCAGAGAGGCTAAGTTTCTTAATATCCTCAACATACAAATCTTCTAAACAAGTAATGGAATAGGATATAGTTGACGCCAATGACAACAAGAATATGTTGATATCAATGACATCACCAATTAGGCATACACTTGCAATAGAAACTACTAAAATTTATATTTCCTTTGCTACCAACAATAATAGTTTGTTTTTCTCTCAAGCTCAAAAAGAATGTATTTCAAAAATTTCTTTCCATAACAACATAACAAAGACAATGAGTTAAACTGTTGATAGAAAAGTAATTTTCTTGTAAAACATAAGAAGAAGAATATTTAATGTTTCCATTTCCCCTTCCAAAGGTTACAAAGTTTACAAGTAGGAAAGACTACAACATAAGAGAGATGATCTCTCCACAAGAGTATTATTACAAACCCCAAATAAGGGTAGGGCATCTCAATGCCTCTAGTTTCGCAAACTACAATATGCCACTAAAACCATGATTACTCTATAAGATCAACTTCTTCATAGCCTCCATAGAAAGATACAAAACATAGAACCAAGATAGTCATACCCATGGGAAGCTCACCTCCCAACCTAGGTGTAAAATAGGCCACCCCCAAGCTAGGAGGCCTTCCAACAACCAAGTTTCAAACCACACATTTCAACACTCATATCAAGCACAACAACACCCAACCCAAGGCTTTACACAAAACTAACCCATCTTAGAAATGGATTTGAAGGGTGAGAGAGTGGACTCACTCTACTCAAGGAGACCCACACTCTTAATATATAAAAATACTCATTATTCACTTGGCCTCTTGCCATAACTCTCATTTCACAAAACAAAGGCACTCATGCCATAATCCAAACTCCTCAAAACTCCAAATAAAGGCCCTTGGCCACAAATTAGTACCAAAACAAGGATGGTAAACCGAGGAGGTTCACATCCTCTCTCACCCAATACAAAGGTGAGCTCTCTCACAAGAAGAGCTCACCCAAACAACCCATAAGACCCACAACACATAAAGACTAAAATGACATAAGCATAAAACATGCATAACCACATTGCATAAGTAAAACAAATAAGCCAATGGCTTGAATCCTTGAGAAATACCTCTCAAGCTTCAAGGATGGAGTGTGTTTGGTGAAGAGCTTCCACAAGTTCTCCCAAAATCTCCAAGTCCTTCACTCTCCCAACACAAGTCAAAAATTTCCCAAAAAAAATGAAAAGAAGAAACCTCCTCTCATCAAAATTATAGAGATATAAAGATAAGGATCTCAAACCCTAATGGATGATAAGATGACACTTGTCACCCTCTACTTCATCCACATAACCCTCCTCACAACCCCACAAGAATGTGGAGGTGACACTAGGCACCTCCCCATTCCACAAAGCTACACATTCTCCCACAAGTGCTCTCACACATGTGTGAGAGCATAGGGAGATGTGAGCACACAAAGGGAAGCTTCTTATGAATGAGGAGGTGACACTTGTCACCTTCTCATTCATCTAAGCTACACTCTTCCCCACAAGTGCTCTCACACATGTGAGAGCATAGGGAAGAGGTTCACACATGTGAGAAGCTTCTAAAGCATGATAAGCAAGGGTAACCTTACCCAAGTGGGTGAGGTTTGGGTTAAGTGAGATGATGACCTTCCAACCACCCCTCACACTTCCCAAACTCGTCACTTGACTTCAGGGTCAAGTTTGGGTGACCATACAAGGTCCAAATCAAGTTTAAACAAGCTAGGAATTGTCCTAGACCCTAGGGGTATGACCTAGGGTCAATATTTGACCATTAGCAACACTTAGAAACACATAAAATCACTTAAAAGGGGCTTCAAACATTTAGCACTTAAAAATTGTGCAAACTCAACATTACACTTTTTACAACACATCAAAAGATAAAATGAAAAGGGTTAAACCATACAAAATGTCATAAATCAAATACAACAAAATCAACATTCTCAATCACATGTGATCTTATTGCCACTTAGGACTAGGTTGACTGAACATGGGTATAACATATGTTTGTTGTCCGACCTCTGATTTTCCATGGGTATGAAAAGAAACCTGCACACTTCCACAAACCCATTAATAGCACATGGTAAAATAGCTAAAGCAACTGAATGACATACATTACACACACATGATCACAAAATCACATACAACATCAAAATAATCACATGATAATATAATGTCTTTCAAATCATCCATTACTCACAAGTATAATCAGGATCACATAAGGTAAGAGATAACATCAATCTCAATATCTATGCACATATCAATAGCATCAAATGACATCATAGCATCTAACATCATATCATCAAATAGAAATCTAACGTGCCATCTAACCATCCATAAAGCATAAACCATCTATCTAATCAAGTATAAGATAAGGAAATAAGGTCCAAGTATGGGATCAATAGTCCCCAATATCCACAAGACCATAATAAATCCATCGAAAGAGTACTAAAAGAAAAATAATATAGGTGAGGTACACCATCAACCAAGAGTTGATGACATAGTGGTGGAACTTGTGTAGCTCAAGTCAAGATGTACATATGGTACATTATTAGCTACTTAGGTGAGAATAAATAAATATCTATACTATCCTAGGTAAACTTATTAAATAGGTGCTAGGTGAATAAAATATTACACAAACAAAATTATCTAAAAATAAATCTATGACTAAATAAATATAAGATGACATCATTTAATTATTTTACCAATTAAAATGTGATAAATTTCAATCTCTTCTTCACCTCTAACATTTCACTTTGAATTAACTTTCAAAAGAAATATTTTGATTAATTAAAAAATTTCACAAAAGAAAATTAAATTTGTAAGAGTGTAATTAGGGCTCATTTAAATTTGCATTCATACTTAATCTCATTTAATTATCTTACAATAAAGTCACAAAATAAAAATAAAATAAATTTATCAATTATTAAAAATGTTGACACAACTAACTGTCTCATATCCAAACTATTTCTTTTAGCTAGACACCTTGGTTGGGTTAAATAAAGTTAACAATTCTAACTTATTTTGATTGTTAAAATTCTCTATAGAAATTTTAACAACAAAGAGTTAGAAGATATTAACTAGCATGTGTATTTATATAAAAATCTTTATTTAACTATTTTTATTATTTATTTCTATTTAACTATTTTCTAACAAAATCATATTACTAAGCCAATTTAATTTGATTAGATTAAATAAATTATCAACAATATTTGCTAATTTATTTCAACCCTATGTGCCATAATTTGAACATCCTTCTTACAACAATAAATTTATTTTTAATAACTCACCCCACAATTAAATTTTCTAAGACACATTAATTGAATTAAATTATATCAAAACCTCCAAACCTTTGATTTAATCCCATAAATAATATAATTCAAAACTATGTTATACATAATAAAAACTAGACCATTTAACCATCTTAATTAAAATTTTAAATAATAATTAAATATTAGAAATTAAAGAATTATCAATAAATCTTAACTAAAATATGATATAAAATAATAACTATAATAACTCACTACACAATTACATTTTAAATCACGTCACATCAATAAATAAATAAATAATTCAAAAAGTCCAGAAGAATAACTTAAAATAAATAAAAGTCAAAGATCTAATTCAATCTTCAACATCCATTTCTTTATCATATCTTTTAATCCTAGCCATTCATATAATGATACCCATAAAAGTGCCCTAATTATTCTTATTCAATCCTTGCCATCAATTTTAAATAAATCTCAACCTTCTATGCTAGTATCTACACATATATAAATCAACCCTCATTTTTAACTATTTTAAAAATAGTAGTCTTGAGTGACTCTATGAATAATCACATCAATTTCATTCCAAGTACATCTACACAATCAAATAATAGATGAATTTCTTGTAGAGAGTTATATGTCTCACATAGGTATTCAAACAAAGAGAATTTGGATTCATTGGAAAGAGCACTTTAAGAGATTTCCAAAGAGTGGTTACATTGAAGATTTGGATCAGTATTCAAAGAGATATGATGATTTAAAGTTGACTAAGGAATGCTATTTTTTAGAAATTTTTTATGCACATTTTTTAAAGAAATTTTTTTATCTTGTAATCTAGGAGAGGAAATTGCATTATATTTTTTGCTAATAGTTAAAAATATTCACATCTATTTTTCTATATTATTTTATTTTTAGATCTGTAATAAAAAAATTATGAGAAATTTAAAAAAAAAACCTTAAAAGCATAGATGCATGCATATTTTTTTAAATACTTAAAATAATATTTCAAGTTAATTATATTTTTTTCTCTTAATAATGAATGCACCTATAACAAATAAACCCATTTGTTTAGTTGAAGAAAGCACTTCTATTTAATTATGGTTAGGCCATTTCAAATTGCTAATATTCTTGGAGATAACACCTATAGACTCTAGACCATGATTGAAAAAGATGTCCCTCTTCCCATCAATGAGTAGTTTCTAAAATATTACTGTAATGCTTAGGTAGTCCTAGTGTCTTTCTTGTAAATAGTTAGTTTAGGTTTGCTTTCTTTTATTTATGTGTTTGGTTTATTTGGTTGGTTCCTTTTGTTTCTTTTTATTTTTCTTGCTCAATGTTTAGGGTATTTATTTTGTCAAAATATTTTATTAAAGGGTAGTTGGTGAGTTACCACGATGGATATTTCTTTGGGTTATTCGGTCTACGTATTCCTTGGAGAAAGGTTAGTTATAACCTTATGTTTCTTTTGGCCTCCATTATTAGTGTTAGATGTTATGTTTACCATTGCTTTGATGTGAGTCTAATTGCTTGGTATGTTTTAGATATCTTATATTTATACATTTTAAAAGTTTCTTAAGTGGCTAAAGTTTTTTTTGTAATTTAGCATTAAGTGAAAAATTTAAAGGTTTCCAAAAGATCATAAGGCTTTGGTTAATGAATAGTGCTTAGTAAATTTTAAGATTGGAGATTATCATGATGAGGTGTTATGTCAGATTATACCAATGGATGTATGTCAGTTATTATTGGGAAGGTCATGGTAGTATGATATGTGTGCTATCCATGATAGTGGTGCTCACACCTATTCCTTGACAAAAAATGGAGTGAGACATAAGCTAAGACCTATGAGAGAAGCAAAGGAAAAGGTATGTAGTAATGCTAGAATTTATTTGGTAGATGGTAGAAATTTTTTGGATGGAATGAAGTAGAAACATATGTGCTTTGACTTGATTCCTAAAATCAATAAAGAGGAAGGAGAAGATGTGCCTACAAAAAATGTAGATCTGTTGGATATTTATTTAAAGATATTGTTTCAGATAATGTACTTGAAGGTTTGCCACTAGTGAGAAGCATAAGTCATCAGATGAATTTGATACCAAGATCTAGTTTGCCTAACAAGGTAGCCCATAGAATGACTCCTATAGAAAATCAGGAACTGAACAAACAAGTTCGGGAATTGTTGAAAAAGGAGCTAATTAGAGAGAGTTTGAGTCCATGTGCAGTACCTGCAGTACTAGCACCTAAGAAGGATGGAGAATGGAGGATGTTTATTGATTCCAGGGCCATCAACAAAATCATAATCAAGGATAGATTTCCTTTTCCAACGATGGATGATATCATGGACTGCTTGAGTGGAGCGAAGTACTTTTAAAAGATAGATTTGAAGAGTGGGTATCACCAGATTAGAATAAGGGAAGGATATGAATGGAAGACAACATTAAAAAAAAGGACTAAATGAGTGGTTAGTGATGCCATTCGAACTAACCAATACATTGAGCTCTTTCATGAGGCTCATGAACAAGGTACTCAATTTTTTTTTGGGTAAGTTTTTTATTGTTTATTTGGATGATATTTAAATTTTTAGCAAAACCTTGGAGGAACATTTGATGCATGTTCATAGAGTTTTTCAAAAAATTGAGGAAGGATAAATTGTTGATAAATTTGAAGAAAGAGTTAGTGTACCTGGGATTTGTGATCTCAACTAAGGGTCTTAAGATGGATCCAGAGAAGGTAAGGGATATCATAGAATGGCCTACACAAAGGAGTATTACTAAGATAAGATCATTTCATGGATTGGCTAGTTTTTACAGAAAGTTCATTAGAAATTTCAGCAACATATGTGCACCTTTAACCGAAACAATGAGAGGAGATAGAAAAGAATTTAAATGGATTGTAGGAAAAGCCAAGAGTTTTGATTTGTTGAAGTAAAAAGTTATAGAGCTTGACCTATTTTATCACTTCTAGATTTTAACAAGGTATTTCAAGTAGATTGTGATGCTAGTGGCAGTGCCATAGGAGCTATATTAAGTCAAAAAGGAAGACCCATTGCATATTTTAGTAAAAAACTCAATGATGCTAGGAAGAAGTATTTTGTTTATGATCAAATATTTTATTCTATTATTCAAACATTAAATAAATGGGGACATTATCTTTTGCCTAAGGAAATTTTTTTGTACACTGATCATCAAGCCTTATAGTATTTGAATAGCCAAGTGAAGTTGAATCAAAGACATTTGAAATGGATTGAGTTTTTGTAAATCTATATATTTTTACTGAAGCATAGAAGTGGGAAGTCTAACAGAGTTGTAGATTCCTTGAGTAAGAGGCAAAATGTTTTGGTGGAGATGAGAATTGAAGTTGTTGCAAATTTGTAGAACTCAAGCATTTGTATCTAGAAGATCCATATTTTTTAGAGGCATGGAAAGCTTGCCTAGAGCCTATCACTAATGATAGAACACATTGGTTGGATTTCATAATCCAAGATGGCATGTTATTTAGAGGAAGTTAGTTATGCACTCTAAGAAATTCCATGAGGGAGAACTTGATAAAAGAAAAGCACAGTAGTAGATTAGCAGGACATTTTGGGAGAGATAAGATAGATGCATCATTATGTGAACTATTATTGGCCATAGTTGTATTAGGATATAAAAATATTTGTATAGAGTTGCATGGTATGTTGGATGACTAAGGGAGTGAATCAAAATACTCATTTATATCAACCTTTACTTGTACCTGAAATACCATGGGAAGACATTAGCATGGATTTTGTACTTGGTTTACTAAAGACTCAGAGAGGTCACGATTCCATTTTTGTAGTGTTTGACATCTTTTCCAAGATGGCACATTTCATTCGTTGCCAGAAGAAAAATTCAAAGCAGTTCATATTGTAAAGATATTTTTGAAGGAAGTATGTAGCTTGCATGGTCTATCAAAGAATATAGTTTCAGACAGATATATGGAATTTGTTGGATATTTTTGGAAGACATTGTGGAAGAATCTAAAGATAGATTTTAAGTTCAGTTCTGCACATCATCCACAAATTGATGGTCACATAGAAGTTGTAAACATAAGTTTGGAAAACCTTTTGAGATGTTTGGTAGAAGAAAAGACAAAGGGATGGGACTTGATTTTTCCATAGGTTGAGTTTGCATACAACTCATTTAATAGGAGTACAAGAAAATCACCATTTCAGATTGTATATGGAAGTAGTCCTAGAAATGTTTCAGAGTTGAGGAAGATGGATAAGGAGGAAAAGTGGATGCAAATGTAGAAGATTTTGTAGAACACATGAAGAATCTACATGAGGGGGTAAGGAAGCATATCCATAAAATGAATAATCAGTATAAAGAGAAGGCAGACCAGAAAAGAAGATTCAATGAATTCAATGTTGGATAAGAGGTCATGGTCAATCTTAGAAAATAGAGATTTTCCATAGGAACATATAATAAACTAAAGATGAAGAAATTTGGACCTTGTAAGATTTTGAAGAAGCATGAATCAAGGAATGCCTATAAAGTTGAGTTGTTGAGTCGGATCAATATTTCACCTATGATCAATATTGTTGATTTCACATATTATCATGGAGAAAGTATAGAAGATGGACAAGGATAGTGGCATATCCCAGCACCTATTTCAAAGATGGAAGCAATTGAAGAAATCTTAGATAGTTGTGTGGGAAAGAGCACAAGAAATAGGTAGTATGAAAAATACTTGGTCAAATGGAGAGGAAGGCCTATTGAAGATTCATCATGGTTATCTAAAGAAGAGATTGACCACATTGGTTTTACTCAAATATTGGAGATGTGACAAGGTCACTTCTCAAACAACCCTAGGTGTCTGATGCGGGAGCATCCAAAGGTGTAAGAGTGATCTTGCATCACCCAAAAAAATTTAATTTTGGTTTTTGCAAATACCTATTATCTTGAAGAATGGTTTAGAACATTCAAAGGTTCCAAAAAAGACTAAAATGATAGGGATTTATATTTTTAGTAAGTTTGCATTTGAGCACATATGAGTCCAAAAAAATTTCCAAAGCTACAAAATGGCCAAATGAACATTCTGGGTGAGGTTCGACCTAAGTTCACATCTTGATGTCAATATATTAAAGTTTCAATTTTTGAGGCCCCATTTGGCCCCTAAATGTTTCTGTAACTGGTGAAGCGAGTTATAGATTCATAAATCTCTTCACATGCTTTCTAATGCATCAAATGATTCATTAATCAGCCTCTTGAATCAAAAGTTATGGCCTCTAGAAGTTGGGCCTCCCATTTTGGAAAATGTGAAAATATGTTGGACAATTAAAAAAGTTGTAAAAGGAGAAGTTACATGTGTTAGGTGTGTGATTTGACACATCATAATGTTAGATTAGGATAGACAACTGAGAGGGGGGGTGAATCAGTTGTCTGAAACGTTCTTCCAATTAATCACTTAAATCCTTTTCTTAATTTAGTAGCATAATAATAAATCAATCATGGAAACACAATACAACAATTCAAGAGCAGAAACACATTAACACATAAGACACTAAGATTTTGACGTGGAAAACCTGGTTAAGGGAAAAACCACGGGGTGACTAACCCAACATTGTATTCTTGGTTAGAAGAATAGAAAGAACAAATGGCACATGCCAATTAGGGCTCACTGCCCGAGCACACTGCTCACAAGAGGCCCACTGCCTACAGGAGACACACTGTCTACAGAATAATAAGTATTACATACTTGAACTGAAGAATAGCATCTTCACCATGCTTAAGTCAGTTCCATTTAAGCTCAATACTTTTTCTCTACCTTTCACTCTGCTCCTCTCTACCACACTCTCATCTCCAACAGATACATTTGAAATGACTTTACAACTCCTTATTTATACAAGACATCGACTTAGGGATAATCATCCAAGTTAGAAAATATTACAAAGAAAATACATAAATACAACATGACTAATTAGAAAAAGACTTCATGTGGATCAACACACTGTCGATCACACAGATCTGTGACTTCAATCTTCCTTAGGAACACACCATTTGTTGTAGAACATCACCGAGATCATCCATAGGATGTGTAACTCATCCGGTCGGCTAGATTTAGGAAGAACATCATCATCCAGAAGTAATTCTTCAATTTCAAGCTCTATCTTCAATGTGGACCACCAACATGAACTGGAAACAATCCAAAGACCTCCACAAGCTTGCCAGAATCACCAGGAACATCCACACTACTTCTGCTTACTGAAATCATTCTCTCCTTCATCCAGAACCTCAAAAACATGGTTTGTCATCACTGTCATATTGGGATAGATGCTTGTGGACATCCAAACCATGAACCAATTGAGTTGTTAATTCGTATTGACTTCCTAAACACTTCACCAAATCCTCATAACAAGATATTGCATTTCTAGATCTTACCAGACCTATCTATGTCACTCTGTCACCTCTGAACATTTGCCAGAACTAGTTTTACTTAAGTGGCCATAACTTCTTTAGATCTTCATGTGGACCTCTAAAATCTTTACTGGGTCATCTTAAGACACATATCTACAAACCCTTTGATGCGCATCCTTTGATCTTCATCTTAACTAGGATCTTTACCTCATTGTCTTCTCTGTTCTTCTATGTTCTTGATAGGACTAATTTTCTCAATATCCTCAGCATACAGCTCATCCAATCCTTATCATCAATGCAATAAGAGTATGTTGACATCAATGACAATACCGGTTAGGCCCATACTTGCAACAATCTCCCCCTTTGTCATTGATGGCAACATATGATGTGAAAAACTATTTTAACCATCAAGACAAGAACTTCTCCTCACTAAAATAACTCCCCCTATCAACAACAACCATTCACATGTCTTCTTTTCCTTTACTACTCCCCCTTTGATCAGAAACCACTTGTTTTTCACATGTCTTCTCTCCCCCTTTGACATCAATGGCAAAGGGCACATACTCACATTAATTCAGAATCATACTAGATGCTCCCCCTAAGTAGCAGCTTCCCATCATCAATCCAGACCACAAGATATGACTGTGAGATCCACCGGATTGATGCACATCAGTGCACCTTAATTTAGAACCGGAGGGGTAATAACCCCTAAATTCTCCCTGAGATACTCAAAAGAGTCCTTAGGTAGAGGTTTAGTAAAAATATCTGCAATCTGATCCTTGGAAGGCACAAACTCCAATTTGACTTCATTCTTGTTCACTTGCTCTCTCAAAAAGTGAAACTTGATGGATATATGTTTAGTCTTTGAATGCAACACCAAATTCTTTGATATATTTATTGCACTTGAATTATCATAGAAGATTATGATAGGTTCTTCATACTCCACTCTGATATCTCTTAGCATTTGCTTCATCCACAATACTTGAGTGCAACTGCCTACTGCTGCAATATATTCTTCTTCTGCATTGGACAGAGATAGTGCCTCTTGTTTCTTGCTCAACCAGGAAACCAATCTCTTCCCCAAAAAGAATGCTCCACCATTGGTACTCTTCCGGTCATCCACATCTCCTGCCTAATTCGCATATGTACAAGCATGAAGAGAGAAATCATGATCTCTAGGATACCACAAACCATACTCAACTATCCCTTTTAGATATCTAAAAATCCTCTTGATTGCCATGACATGAGATTCTTTAGGATCAGCTTGGAATCTAGCAACAAGACCAACATTATTCATAATGTCAAGTCTAGTTTGAGTGAGATACAATAATCCTCCAATCATTGACTTGTACTTTTTCTGATCGGCCTTAGGAGAGTCATCATCTTTGCTCAATTTACATCCAGTTTCCATGGGAGTACTCATTGGTTTTGAGTCTTCCATCCCAGATTTATTCAACAATTCTTTCACATATTTGGTCTGAAAAATGAAGATTCCTTTCTTTGTTTGAGTGATTTGTAGACCCAAGAAGAAATTCATTTCCCCAAACATGGACATCTCAAATTCACTTTTCATTTGATTTGCAAAAGTCTTGCACATACTATCTCTTCCTCCAAAAATGATATCATCAACAAACACTTCAACAATCAAGATATTTTCATGATCAATTTTGAAGTACAAGTTATTGTTAGCAGTACCTTTGTTGAAACCAATCTTCAAAAGATGTTTATCCAATCTTTCATACTAGGCTCTTGGGGCTTGCTTGAGTCCATACAATGTTTTCTTCAACTTGCAGACCATATCACCATGATCAGACAATTGAAATCCATCTGGTTGCTCAATGTATACTTCTTCTTCCAAGTCACCATTCAGGAAGGCATACTTGACATCCATCTAATATACTTTGAAGTCCTTGAAGGCAGCAAAAGCAAGAAATAGCCTGACTACTTCAATTCTTGCCATCAGAGAAAAAGTTTCTTCAAAATCAACTCCTTCTACTTGTGAGTAACCCTTGCATACCAATCTGGCTTTGTTTCTGATTACTTCACCATCTTCATTTAGTTTATTCTAGAAGACCCATTTGGTTCCAATCACATTCTTGTTTTTAGGTTTGGGAACAAGATCCCAAGTGTGATTTTTCTCAATTTGCATCAGCTCTTCCTCCATTGCTTTAGTCCTGTTTTCATCATTGCATGCTTCATTCACTCTTTTGGGTTCAATCTTTGAAATCAGACAATATTCTTCTGAATCTTGAGTAATCCTTCTTCTTGTTTGAACACCTTTGCTTTTATCACCTATGATTTGGTCTTTAGAGTGATTCAATTTTACATACCTGGAAATTTTGGTACTTTTTTGTACTTCTATCTCTTGAATAGGCTCATTCAAACTTATCTCTTGTTCCTGGTTCACCGGATCAGTCTGAATCTGAGTCTCAAAAGGACCTTGGACTCCTTGGATCAAAACATCATTCTAATCATCTTCATCATATTCATAAAACCTTGAGGGTTTTTCAATCCCTTCATCAACCTTCACATTTGTACTTTCTATAATCTTTCTCAATCTCTTGTTATAACACCGATATGCTTTGCTTTGAGTAGAATAATCCAAGAATATTCCTTCATCACTTCTAGCATCAAATTTGCCTAAATCTTCATCTCTTTTAATGTAACATTTGCTACCAAAAACTTTGAAATACCTCACAGTGGGAATGATGCCAAACCAGAGTTCATAAGGAGTCTTACCAGTATTGCTTTTGATTTGAACTCGATTAAGAGTGTAGACTGATGTGCTTACAACTTCTCTCCAGTAGATCTGAGGAACATTTGCTTCCATCATCATGGTTCTAAATGCTTCCTGGATGGTCTAGTTCTTTCTCTCCACTACTCCATTCTGATGTGGTGTCCTTGGAGCAGATAACTATCTTTTTATTCTATGTTTACCACAGAATTCTATGAACTCATTGGATGTGAATTCTCCACCTCTATCAGACCTTAGACATTTTATGTTCAATCCAGTTTCATTCTCTACCATAGCCTTGAATATTTTGAATTTCTCAAAAGCCTCTGATTTCTCTTTCAAAAAGTCACCCACATCATCCAAGAGTAGTCATCAATTAATGGCATGAAGTATCTATCACCTTGCACACTCCTAATTCTCTCCAGACCACATAAATCAATATGAACTAAGTCCAATAATCCAGTAGAAGACTGTTCCTTACTTTTGAATGTGACTCTGCTCTGCTTGCCCAACTAACATTCTTTGCACAAACTCTTAGTAGGTTTTACCAGTCTTGGAAGATCTCTCATAGCCTAAGTGTTTCTTATCTTGATGATATTATCAAAATTCACATGACACATTCTTCTATGTCACAACCAACTCTGATCAATTTGAACAAATAAACAACTTTTACCAGTACTGACCAAGTGGAAGATATTACCTTTATTTTGAGTACCGGATGCAATCTTTGTTTGGGAACTTTCAAAGATCTTGCATTTTCCATTTTTGAATCAGAGATCATAGCCTTTGTCCACCAACTGTCCAACACTGAGAAGATTGTGCTTCAGGCCTTCAACATACAGTACATTATTGGTTTTGTTCTTTCCATCAAAAGAAATAGTTCCTCTACCTCTGATTCTGCTAGCAGAATTATCACCAAATTTCACCACTCCTCCTTCACACCTTTCCAAATCTATGAACTTATTTTTGTCACCTGTCATATGGTGGGAGCATCCACTGTCAATGACCCAATCATCCTTTTCTTCAACTTGGGCAGCCAAAGCTCTTTCTACAATTTTATGATTGACAGATTTAGAGGGCATTGGATCTTCTTCCTTGATGGCAATAAACACCCAGTCATTTCCAGATTGTTTCTTGTCTCTGATTCATCATCTATTACTCCTTCATCATCATCTTCATGAACATAGTAACATTTCTTTTGAAACCTTGATCTATTAGGATTTGGCCTTGAAAATCTTTCCGGACATCTTGAGGCAAAATGACCAATCTTATTGCAGTTAAAACATTTAAAAGGAAATTTCCCCTCATACTTACCGGATCCTCTTGGCAGTCTTTTTGCAATAAGGGCTTCAAGTTGAGTAGCTTCTACTTCATCTTCTTCCAGGTCTTTTCTTGCTTTTTCATACCATGATAGTTTCTTTGAAGAGTTCTCCCTTGGATCAAACTTTTGTTTTCCTTTTACAGAGGTACTAGCTTTGAATGCAGATTCAGTCTTGGGGGGGCATCTCCAAACTCAGTTAATTCAAATTCATCCAGTTTACCAACTAATTGATCTCTTGTGATACCTGAAAAGAATCTCAATTCTTCAATAGCAGTAACCTTGTATTTGTAAGAATCATGAAGGGATCTGAGGACTTTGCTAACAATCTCATCTTCATCCAAGATTCCACTAGCACATCTAATGCCACAAACAAGCTCATTTACTCTTGGCATAATTGTAGTGATATTTTCATCTTCTCTCATCTTCAGGTTTTCAAATTTTCCTTTGAGACTCTGTAGCTTAGCACATTTAACATATTTGTCTCCTTCATGCATAAATTCTAGTTTTTGCCAAATCTCATATGTAGTTTTTAGATCAATAACATTTGTCAACTCTAAATTAGATAAGGCATTTAGAAGAGCTTCTTTAGTTCACAGATTATTTTCAGCATCTCTAATTTCATCTACAGTACACGCACCATTCTATGGAGGATCATACTTCTTTGAAGCCATGATCTAATACTATATTCCCATACATTGCAAGTGGCATTCCATGTGACTTGTCCAAAGAGTGAAATTGGTTCCATCAAACCTCAGACTATCCTTTTTGTAGGACAACATCTTGGATCTCCTCAAGTGGTTAAGCTCCTTTTAGAGGAACTTGGCTCTGATACCAATTGTTAGATTTAGGATAGACAACTGAGAGGGGGGCTGAATCAGTTGTCTGAAATGTTCTTCCAATTAATCACTTAAATCCTTTTTCTTAATTCAGCAGCATAATAATAAAGCAACCATGGAAACATAATACAACAATTCAAGAGCAGAAACACATTAAAACATAAGACACTAAGATTTTTGACGTGCAAAACCCAGTTAAGGGAAAAACCACAGGGTGACTAACCCAAGATTGTATTATCTATTAGAAGAATAGAAAGAACAAATGGCACATGCCAATTAGGGCTCACTACCTGAGCACACTGCTCACAAGAGGCCCACTACCTACAGGAGACACACTGTCTACAGAATAATAAGAATTACATACTTGAACTGAAGAATAACATCTTCACCATGCTTGAGTCAATTCCATTTAAGCTCAATACTTCTGCTCTGCCTTTCACTCTACTCCTCTCTACCAAACTCTCATCTCCACAAGATGCATTTGAAATGACTTTACAACTCCTTATTTATACAAGACAGCGACTTAGGGATAATCATCCAAGTTGACAAACATTATAGATAAAATACATAAATACAACATTACTAATTACAAAAAGACTTCACGCAGATCAACACACTATCGACCACACAGATCTGAGACTTCAATCTTCCTTAGGAACATGCCATTTGTCGTAGAACATCATCGAGATCATCCACAGGATGTGTAACTCATCCGGTCAGCTAGACTTAGGAAGAACATCATCATCCAGAAGTAATTCTTCAATTACGAGCTCTATCTTCAATGTGGATCACCAACACAAACTAGAAACAATCCAAAGACCTCCACAAGCTTGCCTAAATCACCAGGAAAATTCACACTACTTCTGCTTACTGAAATCATTCTCTCCTTCATCCGAAACCTCAAGAACATAGTCTGTCATCACTGTCATATTGGAATAGATGCTTATAGACATCCAGACCATAAACCAATTGAGTTGTCAATTCACATTGACTTCCTAAACACTCCACCAAATCTGCAGAACAATATATTGCATTTCTGGATCTTATTGGACCTATTTGTGTCACTCTGTCACCTCTGAACATCTGCCAAAACTAGTTTTACTTAAGTGGCCATAACTTCTTCAGATCTTCATGCGGACCTCTGAAATCTTTACTGGATCATCTTAAGACACATATCTACAAACACTTTGATGTGCATCCTGTGATCTTCATCTTAGTTGGGATCTTTACCTCACTATTCTTCTTTGTTCTTGATAGGACTAATTTTCTCAATATCCTCAGTATACAGCTCATCCAATCCTTATCATCAATGTAACAAGAGTATGTTGACATCAATGACAACACCGGTTAGGCCCATACTTGCAACACATAAAACATCTTTGATTGGAGATAATTTGGGTGCCACTTTTGGGTGGTTTAGCTCATGGTTTTGTAACAACCATTAATGGTTTTCTCTATTGTATCTCCTATATATCAAGTGCTTGAGATAGAGGTTATGTGTGAGAGTATTATAGAAGTGGAGTTGATTCTGGATTCTTGGTTGGTGATAATCTTGTGGAAGCTTTCTCTAAAAGTATATTGTAATCTTGTTGAGATTTTTGAATAATATATTGAGCTACTTTTTCAAGTGGGGTTTTTTCTCTCAAAAGGGTTTTCCTTATGTAAATCGTTGTTGTTCTCATTAGTTTAAATTTGATGCTGTGAGTGTGTCAGGTGGAGTAACTCCTCATCACCATATACCTAAAGGGAATATAATCATGTCTAAATAGATAATAAAGTGTAGTTAAGGGTTAGTTATTTAGGAGAAATAGATTATTATTCTTGTTTTTATTTAAATGTTACCTCAACTATTCCAACTATAATATATATTAAGAACTCCCTTTCATTTGGTTTTGAATGGTTGTCTATATACCAATTCCAAAGCTTCCATTTTTGGTGTGGACTAGGAGTATGCCAGCAAGGTATTAATATTGCACATCAGAATGTATAATGTAGTAGCTGTACTCACTTCAAAGTTGGTGGCATTTGAAGTCTAGATTCGCATTCATGAATACAAAGAGGTTAAGAATTTGGAAAAATATTTAAACTTGTTTTATTAGAATTAGATAAAATAAGTTGATAATATTTTATGCGAATCTTTTGAAACTAAATTATTTGTGTAAATTTTGAAATACATCATGTTCTTCTATTATGTTGTGCAAGCAAGATTGTGTGGTTTAGCTTTATGCTTGTGAATTGCATTTGCTTAAATTTTCTTATGCCTTTATAACAAATCCATTTGTGTGTATTCAACAATTATTACATTCCATGAGTTGACCTTTCCTAAGGCATTTTGTCAAACAATTACATGCCTTTCGTTGCTTCCACATGATGCATAAATGTCTACTAGGAAGTTGCATCTTCAACATCTATTGAGTTTCCTCTATCCTTTTGGTTTTGCTGGACATCAATATCTAGTTCTGAAGCTTCCGTTGAGGTCTGGGCTTCATGTCATACCTCAAAGTTATTTTTAAGCTCATACCATGCAATCATTGTGCATAATGAGAGTACATTTCTTTGAGGTATTTTGTGTATTCCTGCAAGCATTGCATTCTGCCAGAAGCATTTCGTCCAAAGTTTCTAAATTTTATGGAACAAATCCATTTGTCCCAGTGCATTCCATGAAACTACACTCCTTTTATGCACTTGCAATTACATCATCTGACAAAAAATCCTCTATCGTTTATGCTTCGATGGACATCCATATTTTGTTCCAAAATTTTTTTGGTGGTGGCAAAGAGGCGTAGCCAAGGGTTATAGAACCTAGCTTTATGCCTATCATTTATGACTACTTGAATGTTTTTAATGCCTTTTCAACAATTCCATTTTATCTTTATCTTGAAATTTTTGCACTCGTAGTAGGTCGACATCTCTATGAGAATAATGTTAAATAGTTTGCATGCTTTTTCTTGTTGGAAGAATTTAATCTTTGTCAGATAATTTATTGCACCTAGCCCCCGCGTCAGACCTGGGGATCTCCTCAAATCTACCCTAGCACCATTTTCTCCTACCAGAATTTATTGAGGTAGGTAAGTTTGAATTTGAATTGAGTTTGAGCACCCATTTTCTGGGTATGAGAGAATGAGAGAAAAGGTGGGAAAAATAGAGTTGACCATAGAGTAGAAGCAAGAGTGAAGCCTGCAGCAGCAGAAGGAATGTTCTAGTAGAGAACAAGAGAACAATAGAAGAAGAATATAGCAGAGAATAGAAGTTTGTGTGCAGTAGCATAGTATTGGTACAGCAGCTCTAGAGATTGGGCATTTTAGGAAAATAAAGCAGTAGCTTTGCATAAGTTTGTAACAAGTTTGAATGTATTTTTAGAAAAAGGAAAATATATAATACATATTGATGTCTCTTGGGTATTGTCTCTCTTCTTCCTGTGTATTTGTTTTATGCTATCCTTTCTATTGTTGTAGCATTTGTTTGAGGATAGTAGTCTGCCCTTCCCTGCTCTCCCCTACTGCCAACAAGTGGTATCAGATCCCTATTTTTTTGGGCAGTTAGATTCAAGTGAGTGTTTTATATAAGCCTTAGTTTGTCTAGGCATTATCAGCCTTCTCAGATTTGAGAAGCATGGTAGGTGGAGATAGCAAAGGATGGCAGCAGCCACCAAATTTTGATGGGCAGAACTATGACATTTGGGCTAAGAAGATGAAGACTATTCTAGTTGCTAATGACCTATGGGAGTTGGTCACCAATGGGTTCACAGACACCATAGACACAGCATCCTATGCAGCCCTATCTAATGCTCAAAGAAACTAGTTGAAGGAAACAAGAATGAAGGATGCAAAAGCCCTCAGTCTAATTGAGGCAGCCTTGACAAAGGCTATTTTCCCCCACATTGCAGCAACAAACTACTCAAAACAGGCATGGGAAATATTGCAGAACAGTCAATGGAACTAACAAGATGAGATCAGTCAAGCTCTAGTTGTTTAGAAGAGATTTTGAGACACTACAGATGAAGGAGAGTGAGTCTATTTCAGACTTTCATACTAGATTTTCTACCATGCTAAATCAGCTAAGGATAAATGGAGAAACCATGTATGAACAAAGGATTGTTGAGAAAATCCTAAGGAGTCTACCTTCTAGATTTGACCCTATTGTCATAACCATTGAAGAGACAAAGGACCTATCCAAGATGATAGTGGATGAGTTGATCGGCTCTCTACAAAGCCATGAGCAGTGGTTGAATAGATCTACTCCTTCCCTTGAGCAAGACTTCAAGGCTCAAACCAATGTAAGAGGTAGGGGAAGAGGAAGAAATAACAGAGCTAGAGGTCAAAGAGGTAGAGGAAGAAGCAACTCTAGAAGAGGAGTTTCAAATAGCCAAGAAGAGGCAAGCAACTCACAGCCAAGCTATCAAGAAAAGAAGAAGAACAACAGTTCTAATCAAAGGTATGACAAAAGTAATGTTCAATGCTATTACTGTCATAAGTTTGGTCATTATGCTAGTGAGTGTAGAAAGAAACAACGTGATCATGGAGGCCAAAATGCTAATGTAGCAAATGAGTACAAGACTGAAAATGAAAAATAGTCAAATGTTTTTATTGTTTGCAATCTTGCTGAAAGGAGTAGTGATGAAGTATGGTATCTAGACAGCGGTTGTAGCAACCACATGAGTGGTAATAAAAATTTTTTTGCCTCCATAGATAGCAGCATCAAGACTGAAATAAAAATGGGAAATAATGAGCAAGTTCCCATCATGGGAAAAGGTACAGTCAACATTCAGTCCAAGAATGGTGAAAGGAGGAAGATCCAAGATGTATATTATGCCCTTGGGATTAAACATAACCTATTGAGCATTGGACAGATGGTCCAAAATGGTTATAGCATCCTGATGGAAAATGGAGAGTGCACAATATTTGATAAAGGAGGTAGTAAGAAAGTGATTTCAGCAGTGCAGATGACAAGGAACAGAATGTTTCCTCTTAGGATACACATAGAGTCTCAAGCGCCATCTCCAGTGCTATCTTCGGCTCTATCTTTGGTGCAGTTTCCAACACTATCTCCGGCGCTCACAATAGTGGGACAACAATCAGCCTTTAGGACAGTCATCAAAGACCCATCCAAATTGTGGCATTTGAGGTTTGGGCACTTAATTTTTTCTAGCTTTAGTTTATTGTCCAAGAAAGGCATGCTTAAAGGGCTACAAAATATTGTAGAGCCCAACGGAAAATGTGAAGCCTGCATTTTAAGAAAGCAGCATAGACAACTCTTTAAATCAGGGTATTCTAGAAGGGAAAGAGCACCATTGGAGTTGGTGCATTCAGATTTATGTGGCCTTATGAAGACCCCCACATTAGGTGGGAATGTATATTTCATGACCTTCATTGATGATTACAGCAAAAAATTTTGGGTTTATTTTTTGAAGAATAAATTAGAAGCCTTTGAGAAGTTTAAGGAGTTTAAGGCATCGGCTGAAAAGCAAAGCGGCCGCTATATCAAAGCCCTAAGAACAAATAGAGGGAGAGAGTACATCTCTAAAGAATTTCTAAATTTCTTCAAGTATGAAGGCATTCATAAACAATTCACAACTAGGTATACTCCATAGCAAAATGGAGTGACTGAAAGGAAAAATAGAACCATTCAAGAGATGGCAGCAAGCATACTGAAAGCAAAAGGACTATCACATGATTATTGGGGTGAGGCTATAGCAACAATAGTTTACCTATTGATTAGGTGTCCTACAAAGGTCGTTCGTGATAGGATTCCATAAGAGGCATGGACAAACAACAAGTGGAGTGTTGAACACCTAAGAATCTTTGGGTGTGTGGCATGTGCATTCATGCCTAAAGAAAAGAGGCAGAAATTTGATGATAGAGGAGAAAAATGTATCTTCACAGGCTATAGTGAAGAGTCAAAAGCCTATAGAATATATAATCCCATCACCAAAAAGGTTGTGATTAGCAGAGATGTTGAATTTATTGAGAATGTAGCATGGGATGGAATGGTGGACAACACCATGGGTATTTCAGTCACAATACCCCTTGACGATGAAGAAGCTCCAGAGGATAGCAACTCTGGAGGAACTACAAAGAGCAGCAGCTCGGGGAGAAACTACCATAAAGCATTGGAAAACAGTAGCTCCAGAGGTGTTCAGCAAAGTAGCTCCGGAGGTGGATAGCAGCACAGCAGCTCTAGAGATCAACAGCTCCAAAGGTCTGCAACTCCAAAGATCTATAGCTCCAAAGTTCAATAGTGCAGCAACTCCAGAGGTCATCAGAACGGTAGCTCTGGAGGTCAGCAGTGTAGCAGCTCTAGAGGTCGACAGAACAATAGTTTCAGAGGTCATTACAGTAGCTCTGGAGGTCAGAACAGTAGCAGCTCCAAAGGTAACTCAGACCCCACACTTGCATCATTGATTCCATGGAGGACAAGGAGTGTGAAGGAGATTTATGATATCACAAGGTATGTTGATGATGATGAGAATTTAAATTTTGCATTATTTTCTTACAGTGATCCAATCCACTTTGAAGAAGCTGTGAAAGAAGAGAAATGGTGTAAGGCCATGGATGAAGAATTGGATGCCATAGAGAGGAATGACACATGGCAACTAACTGATTTACCCAAGGGTAAACAAGTGATTGGAGTTAAGTGGGTCCATAAGACCAAGTCTACTACTGAAGGAAAGATTGAAAGACATAAGGCAAGGCTAGTTGTCAAAGGGTACAAACAAAAGCCTGGAAGAGATTATGATGAGACATATGCACCAGTTACAAGGCTGGAAACAGTTCAGATAGTCATAGCAACAGTAGCCCAACACAAGTGGAAGGTGTTTCAAATGGATGTAAAGTCGGCTTTCTTGAACGGAGTGCTGAAAGAGGAAGTGTATGTGGAGTAGCCACCTGGCTATGAAGTCCTAGGGCAAGAGGACAGAGTTTATAGGCTCCAGAAAGCCCTCTATGGGCTGAAACAAGAACCTGGGGCATGGTACAATAGAATAGACTCATATTTAGTGAGCAATGGCTTTAGCAAAAGCAACAGTGAGCCGACTCTTTACATCAAAGTAGCTGAAGGTAAAATTTTGATTGTTGTTTTGTATATAGATGATTTGATTTTTACTAGCAATAGTGATCTTTTCATTGCTAATTTCAAAGAGGCAATGAAGAATGAATTTGAGATGACAGACTTAGGTCTGCTAAAGTATTTTCTTGGCATTGAGGTCAAGCAAACAGAGCATGGCATATTTATTTCACAAACTAACTATGCCAAATAGATTGTGAAAAGATTTAAAATGGAGACTAGTAAACCTACCCCTACACCAATAGCTACAGATCTGAAATTGAGTAAAGAGGATAGCAGCAAGGAAGTAAACCCAACCCTCTACAAGAGTATGGTTAGAAGCCTCATGTACTTGACTACCACTAGGCCTGATTTGATGTATGATGTAAGCTTGATTTCTAGGTTCATGGAGAAGCCTAAGGACACACATTGGCAAGCAGGAAAGAGGATCCCGAGGTATGTGAATGGCATAATAGGTTATGGCATCTTGTATGATGTTTCTACTAAGTTTAAGTTGGTTGGTTTCACAGATAGTGATTGGGCAGGAAATGTAGATGACCGGAAGAGCACATCCGGCTATGTATTTCACTTGGGTTCAGGTGTGATATCATGGGCATCCAAGAAGTATCCCATTGTTTCTCTCTCTATAGCAGAAACTAAGTATATTGCAGCAAATGTAGCAGCATGTCAAGCTATTTGGTTGAGAAGGATCCTTGTAGACTTGAATGAGCAACAAGAAGATGGTAGAACCATTCATTGTGACAATATTTCATCAATAGCCCTGACAAAGAATCCACTCTTCCATGGACGAAGCAAGCACATTGAGGTCTGTTATCATTTCATAAGGGAGTTGGTAGAATGAGGAGAGATTGAGTTACAATATTGTAAATCCGAGCAGTAGCTCGCTGACATTTTTACAAAGGCATTGCCAAAAGATTCTTTTGAATGCCTAAGAGATAGGCTAGGCATTGTTGACAACTCCAGAGGTGTGCAGCCCTGAAAAGACAATAGCAGAGCTCTAGAGGTTCAACCCTGGAAGGTATGTGCAGCTCTGGAGGTGCTCTGGAGATGCAGAAACAAAACTCTAGAGATGCAGGAAGTTATCTCTGGAGATGCAGGAAGTCAGCTTTGGAGATGCAGACAGAGTGCTCTAGAGATGCGGAGATTAGCTCTGGAGATGATGTAGAGAGGTAGAAATAGCTCTGGAGATCTGCTTCGGAAAGGCAAAAGCAAAGGTACAACTCTGGAGATCAATTCTGGAAAGAAAATTTTTGAATGACATCTGACTTCATATTAAGGGGGAGTTTTGGAAGAATTTAATCTTCATCAGATAATTTATTGCACCCAGCCCCCACGTCAGACCTCGAGATCTCCTCAAATCTGCCCCAGCACTATTTTCTCCTACCAGAATTTATTGAGGTAGGTAAGTTTGAATTTGAATTGAGTTTGAGCGCCCATTTTCCAAGTATGAGAGAATGAGACAAAAGGTGGGCAAAATAGAGTTGACCGTAGAGCAGAAGCAAGAGTGAAGCCTGTAGCAGTAGAAGGAATGTTCCAATAGAGAACAAGAGAACAATAGAAGAAGAATATAGTAGAGAATAGAAGTTTGTGTGTAGCAGCACAGTATTGGCATAGCAGCTCCAGAGATTGGGCATTTCAGGAAAATAGAGCAGCAACTTTGCATAAGTTTGTAACAAGTTTGAATGTATTTTTAGAAAAAAGGAAAATATATAATACATATTGATGTCTCTTGGGTATTGTCTCTCTTCTTCCTGTGTATTTGTTTTATGATATCCTTTCTATTGCTATAGCATTTGTTTGAGGATAGTAGTTTGCCCTTCCCTGCTCTCCCCTGCTGCCAGCATTTCTATGCTTCCACATTTTTGTATGTATCATTAAAACACTATCTAAAAGGATATTTCTCTATGAAGAATTGTGATTATTTACTTATGTCTAGTATTCATTAGATTGTAATTTGATATGCAAATTAGTTCTATGATAGATATTAATTATTATGTTCTTTTTGGGTATCTTGATAGCTATGATATGCTATGGATTTTAATGCAATGATATCTCTCAAAAATATGATCAAATTTTTAGTTGATGATCATATACTTTCTCCTTGTTCTAATGTACACATTTTTGCTTATCCTAGAAAGTTAAATTTATTTATTTCTAGAGTTACTCGACCCTTTGGTAGGCCCGAGCCTATGCATAACCATTAGTTTTCATACCATTGTGTTCTCATATAAAATGAAGTTCTCTTTAGTGATCATGTAATAAACCACCAATTCTAGCAATGCTTAGTTTTCCTAAGCTAGCACCATCAAAATTATGATTGTGAAGGGAGAAACAAGTCACATGATAAAGTTGAAAGTTTTAGGAATCATTAAACAAATGTAAATCAAGTCTCATCTAGTTTCAAAGTAAGAGAAATTATATAGGGCATCTTCCATGCCTTAATCTTCATGTATGACTGACTCTCTTAATCCATTTGAATGATTGTACCTCAAATAGAAGGAATTTAATAGAACTTATATCAGGATTATATAAGGAATAGGATGTGAGTCTAAACTTGAGCTTAGTGAGTCAATAGAACCTATATTAGACTTTTATATTATATAGAAAATAACTTAAATTTGTATAGTTAGATTATATTCGGAATATAGAGACTTTGTTTTGAGGAATATACTATGAAAAAATATGCCTCATATGTCTTATTCATGGTAAGTGAAAATCTTGCCACTCCTTGTTGATTTGTTAGTATAATTAATCTTCCTAGGATCTAAGAATTTTGATATAGGGATAATTGATTTAGGCTATGTTTAATTCTTTTGGGGCTAGTTGTTGGTTCTCCAATTGACTATTAGCTATTAGGGGTTGTGAATCCCTATTCTCAAAATAACTATGATACTAGGCCAATAAATGAGATATTTGGTTAATATCTCTCATGCACTTCAAGCTCTATAAAGCATCTAAGTTGGTAGACCTAATAACAACACTAGATATTTATAGAATAATGGGTTTATCATAGTGAAAAAGTAGATAAATGGTACATGCAAATACAACAAGGGTTTTGAAAATAATTCTACAATATTAATTTCCTTGCACCTTTAATGGGTGGGCATGAACATAACTACTAAATTACTAATATACAACACCATATCATGATTTTTTCATTTTTAAATATGTGAATGGATTGGGAATAAGATCGGTGCCTGCTCCTTGCGAAAATGGAGTCAAAAAATGGTACATTATTTCAGACTAAAAAGATCTTAACTCTAGGGTTTAACAACAAATAGCATTCCTTACAATGATATAAACCCACCAATATGATATGCAAATATTGGATTCTACTTATTAATCTTTCACAATCACTACATATCCCACTTTCTATTCAAAAGGTTTTATCATTCCCCTTGAAAATGTACTAACTAAACATGCAAATCACACAACAAATGTGTGAGCAAGAGTTTCTATCTTCCTTGAAAATGTACCCCTCTGAAGAACATATAATAAAACAAAAGATACAATCCAAATTAAAACCCTCACTCATATAATTCAACAAAGAGATTTCATTAACATAAAAATATAAAAATATTGAAAACAATCTTCAAAACATGTATTATTCCTTTCAAAAATAAACTAAAAAAAATCAAAGTTTCTTCACAAGTTTTTCTTCAAAATATCCCACCTTACAAATGAAAATGATTTTACAATATGTAAAACCTTTTCAGAAAAAGGAGGTGAACTATTATAATATTTTTGGAAAAATCAATACATCATGTTGCTAGGAATCTTCTAATTTTGTCCGGCCTTTGAATTCAAAATTTGCCACCTTTTATTTCTACTTTTATAGAAATATGAATTCAATAACTAAAAATTCCTAATGTAGCACAACTTCCAGTACCCATGATAGTACCTGATTGACCTCCCATTTGTTAAAACTAAAGAACTCAAAGTACTCTATGTGACAAAAGCTCCAAAATAAGTATTTAGAAATTTTTGTGGCTTTATTCAATTGTTTAAAGGTCCAACTTTCAAATTTAGTATTTTTATAGGATTTGGGGATTTTGAAACATTAATATCTCACTATCTGTAAATGATATTTAGCTACTTTTTTCACCATAGGATGCCTTTGCAAATCTGGAGCTCTAGGTAAATTTCTAGGTCCATACATGTTCATCTAGAAACACTTTCTAAAAATAGCAAGTTACTATTTTTAGACATAAACAAAATTTGACTTTATCAGATCAATTTAGGGAACCTTTTATGTAAACAAGACACTTTACAAGTTGAGGACTCTTTATATGGACCAGTATATAAACAAAAAAATTCTCTTGACATGGTTTAGGCAAATTAGGACACCAAAGGAGAGACAAATTGAGATGACACTTTCACAGATTGGGTTGAAAATGTTAACCATGGACATAAAATATAAAACTAGACATAGGCTCCAACATTAGTGATAGTAATTCTTTATTTTGATACATATATGATTTAAAGATCTTTTAGGTGTCATAATTTAATAGTTTGATCACATTAAGATAAGAAAAAGGTGGCAAGTATTTTTACATTCTAGTTTATTACCCAAAAGTAAAGTCATTTCATATAACTAGATCAAAATAAACCATGAAGGAAGTGTTATGCCTTGCATACATGCCCCATCCTTTTACTTGAACAATTTGGGGACCCCCTTTGTCTTTGTTTCCTTTTACTCTCTGTTTCTTTGTCTTTCTTATGTGTTTTGTGTTTTGACCCATTTTGGGTCATTTGTTCTTTTCCTTAGGTTTGTTTCTAGCCTTTTTCCTTAGTGTTTTAGGCTTTTTTCTGCAAGTTCCAAGATTTGTCAACCTCTCGACATCCTGAGTCTAGACTCCATTCTCAACCCAACCTTTATTTCCAAGGTTCCAATTCCTTCTGGATCGTTGGCCTCACTTTTTCTTTCCTTTTTCCTTTGCAATATTTTAGAACTTTGGGTTTCCAGAGAACATTGGATTTTTGGAACCAGGTTTTGAAGTCTGAGTTCCAACCAAATTTATGCTCCTACCATACTATCTGCATTTATTGCACATGAATTGAATTAACACTGCCATATTTAATTGATTTTTACCAAAAAAATTTACACTTTGCATTCACAAGATTGAATTTTAATCACATATCAAGCCCTACAACCCCCTCATCTTCAAATTTCATCAATTTACAAAGAAATTTGGTGATCTTCATGTAGAAATTCATGATCCAAGTTTTTAGTTCATCATGGGTCCTTCTCTGCTACTTCGTTTCCCACCACTCTTCATTTCTCAAGGTTAGTTGGGATTTTTTCTTTTCATTTTTGTTTGGTTTGCTATTTGTTTTGTGATTTTCCTTCCCTATCCTTCATTTTCATTTGTCATTTTCCCATTCTCCTAAACCCAATTCTATTTGGAATTAGGGTTTGGGTTTTCTATTCATTTCCTAGTTTTATTTATTGTTTTAGGTTTAGGGTTTAGAATTAGATTTATTTCTACATGCTTTGGTAGGTTTAGATTTAGTTAGGCCTTAGATGTTAGTAATAAAATTGATTTAATCTAGATTCTTCATCTACCATAGGCCCTAGATTTTAAGCCATAACACCTTGAGTTTCCTAGACTTCCCAAAGTTTAGCTTTAACGTAGTTTGAAATTTTTGGATTTCAGGGATTCAGATCTCGGAGGAACTTTAGAAATCAGTTCCAAAGTTCCAAGTCCTACTTTCCTGCTTCTCGTCATCTAGCTTATTTGATACCATGTTCCTCTGAAACCTAAAGTTCTGACAGAAATTTTGCATTAGAACTAGTGTATCTAGAAGTTTGGGGATCCTTGAGTTCCTTGAACGCATGAATCTCTGCTACAATAGAAAACCCTAGCGAGATTTCAAAATTGTAAGCACTAAAAAGATGCATGGGCCTACATGGTAACCCTATGATGATCTATAATCCTAAATACATGTGTAAGCATGTATATATGACCTCTCAGCAAGCATTCTTCTTGGCAACACGTGGATTGGATTTCCCTTCATCATTTCTCTTCTAACCCCTAGCCAACCTATAAAACCATGTTCCTTTTTCATTCCCCCTTTGTTACCATTTCATCTTCTTCACTTTTTGGCCTTGCCAACATGGCCTACAAGTGTTGTAACATGGGAAATTCATCTTTCCTAAGTCCATTTCATCTATTTCAAACCTCTAGAGGCCTCCATTTGGCCTCCCAAACATATCCCCATTTTTAGTTTTTGCCTATCTTTCCTCCTTTTTGGGTCACCCCTTTTATTTTAGGGTCACTCCCTGGGGGATCCTACTAGTGAACTTGGGGATCCTACTTAATTTGATCTTTTGACCAAATTCAAAAGCCAGATGGCATCTTTGACCTTCTAGGACCATGCTCCAACCTTCAACTTTCACCTAGGAGTCCTTCTTCCTATGGTTGCCCCTATTTACGTAGGGTCAACCCCTGGAGGATCCTATGGTTTCCCCCAAGTGACCTTACTAGTGAACTAGAGGATCCTTTCATGTTTTCATGTTTGAGTTCTTCTTCAGTTCAAGAAAAATTAGCTCCAGTTTGACCCAAATTTACTCCAAATTAAGCCCTGATTGTGTGAGTCATCTTCCCTAACTGATCATCAACTTTTCATGACTAACTCAAGACTCTCAATCTCTCCTTTCTAACTCACAAGTCAATTCTACACTTCTCTTGAAATTAATTTCATGCTAACTCCATTTCTTCTTTTGTAAAAGGCTAGCAAAGCCTGTTCACTCCCGATCAAACACAGTCCTCTCCCTAATTAATCATGTTAACTCTTCAATCAATTTTCCCCTCTTGTGTGCCCTTCCAAGCTATAAATACCCCTCACCCGCTCCTTATTTCTCAAGTTGGAGAATGCTCTTCTCATCTTCACAAGCTTTTTCAAGCTTCTTCATAGGCCTTTGAGCCTCTTTCTTCATTTATTTCTTTAGCTTTTTAAAGCTTCAAATCTTTCATTTCATTAGTTTTCATTGTTGTAAAACTTCAAATCTTTCCCTTAGGAGGAAAATTCATTATTGCAACCATTCATTAGCTTTGTTTTTTCTCTTCACTCAGCATTTTTATGCTCTTTACAGGACATAGGTGCCTTTTTCTTTTAGTTGTATTGCCCAAAATTTTTAAAAAGTTTTATTTAGTGTTGTTACGCTCACCAATTTTGATGTAGCCAACAACGTACACTCAATAAAATTGTGCCATTAATTATGTGTGAGAGCCAAAGATTTGGAAACTGAAAAAAAAATTCTATTCACCAACTCTGCTACTATAATGAGAGAAAACTTTCTTATATCCAAGAAAACAAAAAAATCAAAAAATTACCTTTTTGGTAGATTTTGACAATTGTCAAATTTTGCCATTTTAGGTAATTTTACATTCTTATCTTGAGAATCCAGTTTTTTCCCAAAAACTTCCTAAAACTAAGGTAGGATGAAAAGCCAACTAACATCTTAAATTAGAAACATGAGTTTCGAGTTACTAAAAAAAAGCAACTTTTAAAAAATTAGGAAAAAACACTAAATTGCCATTTTGAGGGCCAAGATGAAAGTTTCAAGCCCCAAAAAAGTGCCAAGATAAGGTCTAACCAACTAGGGTGGGTTGGGAAACCACATGCCACCTCATAACACATCCACTTGTAAAATTTCGTAGAAAACCCACATCCGAGTCAAAAGTTATGACCTCCGAAAGTCCCTACATCGTTCTCCTCTAGTTGAAAAGAACGCAGCTCCTGCAAGTGAGTATCTTCGAATTGCTACCACTTGACTGGATCCAACATCTACACTTCCCACTCTATAATCCACGTGCTATCTGTTGGTGGCAATCCTTCCCACTATACTAAATACTTGTTGGAATGCCCTTGCCGAGTGTAGATAGTGTTCTTATCAAGAACCTGTGCAATCTTTTCCTTCTTATGGGGAATGTGGTGGTGCCATGCCACTTCTAGTTGACTATCTTCAGCATCATCCTTACCATGGAATGCATATAAATCAAAAATATTAAACATAGGAGAAATATCAAGATCATCTGGTAAACTGACCTCATATGCATTATCACTGATCTTCTTTGTGATTTTGCAAGGACCTATTTTCCTGTACTTCAACTTGTGGTATGTTCCAATAGGAAACCGCTCTTTTCTCAAATATACCATCACTAAGTAACCTTCATTGAATGTTTGATGTCACCTACTAGCATCCACTATATTCTTGTACCTCTCATTACTGTCCTGTAACTTTTGTCTCACATCTTTCTGCAACTGTTGAAGGTGTTCTGTAAATGCTTCCCCATCATCACTGACCCTATCTTTCATTGGTAGTTGTACCAAATCTAGAACACCCTAAGGATTCCTGCCATACACAGTCTAGAAAGGGGACTTTCACGTTGATCTATTAACATAACTATTATATGCAAATTCGGCCTGGGGTAAGGCTATGTCCCATTGTTTTGGCTTTTCTCCAACAATACACCTCAACAAATTTCTGAGACTCTGATTGACTACCTCTATTTTCCCATCCATTTGAGGAAGATAGGCACAACTAAACTGTAACTTGGTCCCCATCTTCTTCCATAAAGTCCTCCAGAAATGACTGAGGAATTTGGTATCCCTATCAGAGGTAATAGTCTTTGGAACACCATGTAGTCAAACAACTTCTAAAAAAATAACTCTGCTACCCTCGTTGCATCATTAGTTTTCTTACATGCAATAAAATGAACCATCTTGGAGAACCTATTGTAGACACCTAAAAATGTCTTTTACCATCAACTGACTCCCAACATCCCAAAACATACCAATTTCCCTTCTAATCCATTAATTAAATTTTTATTTAATTAATTATCCCTTCATCACCTAATTTTTTATCATTTTATCCTCGACAATTAAATTAATTTTATTAATTCAATAGTTCAAGCCTTAGCCAATTGATTTAATAAATATGCAATATTTATTTGGTTAATTTCCTGCTCCTCACTAAATCCAATTAATTAGCTAAATCATGTTTAACTAATTAATTCAGCCTATTAATTGACCTATCCCTACCTTAGGCAATTAAATAGCTATTATTTAATTGCCTACCCTAGCCTACCTCATCCTAGCCTTATGATTAATTAAATACAACCTTGTTTAATTAATCTTGAACCTATCATTAAGCTAGTCAAATCTAGCTTAACACCCTTCCCCACATCCTCTAAATAAAAAAATTGAAATATATCCACATATGTCAATTTTTTATTTAAATATATCCCACATCATAATTAATTCCTCTTACAACCCCTTACCACCCCCATACCTCATTTCTCTCCACTTATCTCCAAATGAATTTTTAATTAATTTTAGATTCCCCATATGAATCTTTAATTCATAAATATTCCATCTCACCCATACTCATTTAATTCACCCTTTTCCCAAAATGAATAAAAGATTCACATTTATTCCTAGCCCTCCATTCCTCCAAGATCTAATCTAGGCCCTCCACATCACTTTTATCCTCCACCATTGATCTTCCAAACCAATCTCCATGCTTGGATCAAAATCTCTATAAATAGAACCTCTCCCAAACCATTTAAGGATCCAATCTTCAAGTAATGTTACCATGTCCAAATGTCCATTGAGCTAGCATTGTGAGTTGCAAATTGAGATATAGCATTTCACATTTTATTCATCCAATAGGGTATATCTTATCTAGGAGCTCTTGGGTGTAAAGTTCCTCTCCATTTGATGAGATTGGGTTTTCGTGTCTAGGTAGAACTCTTTGTTTGTTATACATTTAGTTTATATTTTACCTCTAATTTGATTTTCCTAATCTACATTGGCACGCCCGGTGGGACCCACAAGGTCCAAATCTAATCTTTTCTTGTGAGTTTTTGTGCTTAAGACATAATTTTGCAAGACTGACGCTATCTACCTAACGCAGTGGCGCTATCTTTGGCGCATTTTGGCGCTATTTACTATTTTAGTGCTATCTGGCGAAGCAATTTCTCTTTTACAAACTCACTCACATGTCCCTTTTTTATCAATGATCTTCCTACTATTTTTTTTCTGTCTAGTTGCTCTCTATTTTTGTAGGAATCTTGAATGAACAAGGGGAGGTTATGCCAAAATTTTCTTAAAAGAACAAAGCATACATTTTGGCATTTTTATTTGTCTTGCTTTCCATTCCATTGGGTTAACCAGGCTAACAAGCTCTTTGTCTTTGTAGTTTAACCCATTATTCTGGTTAGGAAGACCTCCATTTTGTGGGGCGAACGAGTTCAGACACGTATTGGCGCTATCAGTACCCAGAGCGGTGCTATTTTCAACTGTGATTTGACCCTTTAAACGTAGGCGTAGCAGCGCTATCCTTGGCACATTTTAGTGCTATTCCTTGTTTTAGTGCTTTATGTATATTATTGTAGCACTATTTAGTTTTGTAACGCTTTATGTATGATGTTTTAGCGCTAACTTGTATTATGGCGCATTCTGTATCTGATATTAGCACCTATTTGTAAATCAGCGCTATCTGGGTGTTCACCAGTGCTATCTATCTAGGGTCAGGTTTTCTTGATAGGTTTCTATCAGTAGCACCATTTTCTGTCCACAGTGGCGCTATTTATTCTCTGTTTTAGTGCTATGTTTAAAGACTGACTTTGCGTTCTATGCAGGGACTGATAAATTGTTTGCAGGTCATACACATCATCTTGCGAACACTAACATGTTTTTGCAAGGTGTTTATCTTTAGTTTATCAAACACTTCATTTGGGAATTAAAAAGAAACCTTGCATGTTAGCTTAAACAACATTTTGATTTGGTGCAATAAAAATTGATCAACAACCAACAAACAAATCTTTGTGTGTGTGTGCCTTAGTTAGAACAAACATTTGAATTTGGTGTTCTAAAATTCACGAGTGTGTGCCAACAACTCTATCAAAATATTTCAATTTTTAGGCTTTAAAAAGAACCACAAAGTGCATCAATGAACTCATTAGATTAAAAAGAACAACAATCTGCATTCTTCACTCATATAAGCAAGAGAATAAATTAAAATTTGTGTGAAGTGTTTTCATGATTTTTGTTTGTAGTGTGAAAAGTGTATACTCTTCCCTCACACCATTGGTGACCTTGGGAATCAAAAATTTTTCACAACACTTACACAAATCACCCCCAACCTAATCCAAAGAACTAAAATGAACCATGTTTAGTGTGATGCAAACACAAAGAATATGTATGCTCTCCCCTCGCATCTTTGTATGAACTTGGGGATCAAAAGTTATTTTGTGGTTGTGTTGCTTTTGTTAATCCTTAGAGGTCCTGCCACCCCACTTCGAAAGGTGGGAATGACCCAAGCAGAAACAAGCTAAAGCCAAGCTCTTTGAAGCCACTATATAAAATAAGGTGTTTGTGACAAAAGTCATGAACAACAGGTGTTGTTGTGTTATACCGATAGCCAACCTCCCCCAAAACCCTCAAGATGTAACCCTTGGAGGCTAGGAGACTCCATAACAGAGAGTAGCACTACCGCATGTATAACCACCTAAACAAAAGCACTTACTAGGAACCTTTGTTTTATCAATCCAAAAACCTTCTATTTGTTGACGCAGAAGGGAAACCTTTGAAGCAACCCTGATTCATGCGGTTCTTAGTCGAGGTAGTAGGGACAATCCTAAGGTTTGGTGAGGGACAAGTCTTCATGGAAACTGAGATCTTGGTATGCGTGAGAAGTGTGTACAATTGTAAGGAGGAGCCGGTGCTACCAAGATCCTGGAGCTACCCACTTTGAATAGGCATAGCTAGGGGATTCAACAAATACTATCATATCTTCACCTTAAGTTGTGCAAAGTGCTCGTTTAACAAAATCACACGTCTTTTCACAAACAAAAATCTTGGTTATTGTGTGTTATTGTGCTTAAATTGTTTTTAAACAACTTGCCAAGAGACAATGAGAATCATTTGACCAAACTTCAATCAAAACAAATCCAAATTTGCCATCAAAATCTATCTTTTTCAGGGCCTTGACCAACACTGCCCTGTTTTAGTGACATATCTATCTACTTTTGGTGCCATTTCACCTATGGATTGGCGCTATTTGCAGATTGACTTGCCTAAAACTAAGACCCATTCAGTTGTGATCTTTAAGACCTACTATGCCATAATCCATATTCACCTTCCAGAAATCCGTTAGTAGCCCATCCATTTTCTCCTCAAATTTTCCAAATCATATCTTCATTTTGACCTTAGAGAATCAATCATTATCATTGTTGGACCCTTTGCTATATCAAATCCACTCAATTTCATATCCATTCATCCTCATTGATCTTTGCATACCTTTTTGGACCAAAACAAAAAAATCCTTGTCACAAACAATCATTCCAAAATCAAAAAACACATCCAAAATCTTCCAAATCAAAACACCCATCAAAAAATCATCAACCAAAAAACTCGTCATCCCTTTGAGCTAAAGCTAGATCTAGATTTCATCATTCACATCATATTTTGCTTGGAGAGTCATTAGTCAACATTTCAAGTGAAATAATCATCCTTCTTTGTGTAAGGTCATTAGTCTACCCCAAACAAAGAGAAACATCCCTTTGTGCGACACAAATCTAGATCTTACCTAAGCTCAATTTGTTGACCATCAAATCCTTTTGAAAAACATCATCCTAATCTCTCATGTCGAACATCAAAATCTCTTCTATCAAACCATCCTCAAGCAAACATCATCTCCCCTTTGGTCCAAATTTGTTCAACAAAAAAAATCACACTACCATCCATTCTTATCACCCTTAGATTAACATCTTTTTGAAGACTTATCGATCTTTCATCACACTACTACACCTCACTACCACATCCATCTTTGGGTCCAACAATTTGATCCAAATTCTCTAAGGTCTCCATCCCCATTTCATGCCATCTCCAAAATCAAATCCATACATGTGCATGCCCATAACTAGATCACAACACAAAAAGAATCAAGAAATGGCAGAATCTAGACAATATCAGGGCATAGGAATGCCTAACACCAACAACAACAACATACCCATCAACCAAACACACAATCTACCTATGGTCTTCCAAATCCCAACATACAATCCCAATGAAAACCCCTTCCATTTCTTACAACCGCCACCACCACCACCCACCATGTCCCAAGATGATCTAGATGTCTTGAGATTTACATAAGATACCGATAGCATGGACCTACTTGATAAAATCCTAAGGTTAGATCCAAACAAATATCTTGATTATCTCCTCAAAATTGGTGCTCAACCACCCACAACCTCATCCCAACCATCCACCTGTAACATTAATCCTACCACATCCTCCCAACCATCTACATCAAACACCCAACCATCTACATCAAACACCCAACCTATCATCTCACAAACATCAACTCCCACCATATCTACCACCACCACAAGCTCTAATGCTACCATGTCTACAATTCCCAAAAGTGTCTCCAATCATACCACTTCCCAACCCATCACCACATCCACTATCACAACTAACGTAACCTCTTCCATTCCACAAATCACCTTAGGAATCCAAGGGAACCTCACACATACAAGTGCCTCTAGAAGTGTACCTCCACTCAACCCTCAAACCATCACTTACATAAGACAATTATATTCACAACCACCTTACAACACGGCCAACCCATCTAACGTCAATCTATCCAATGTCAACCCATCAAATGTCAACCCATCTAATGTCAATCCATCCAATGTCACATACTTACAAAACCCCATAGCATCATCGACACAACATAATCCCAACCCTCAAATAGCTCCACATATTCTCCAACAGCTCTACACTCATCAACAACATCTTGCACAAAACACCACACCACAATACCAAAACATGACCTCCCAAAACATCCAACATCAAATACCACCCAATATCCAACATCTCATCAATCAACAAACCTACACACCACAACCACCACCAACCCCAGATCTAATGACCATTGTACAAACCTTGATCCAAAAGTTAGACGACATATAGACTAGGGGCAAACATAAACAATACTCTTTTGAGGATATTTGTCCCTATCCATTTGATCAGACATTGTACATGCCTCCTTTCCCCAAAAATTTTGAGATGCCTAAATTTGACAAATACAAGGGAAAGGGAGACCCTAGGGATCATCTTAGGGAGTTCTACATCACTTTCTTAGAAGTCTCAAATAATGATACTATCTAATGAGACTGTTTCCAAGAAGCCTCGGCGATCAAGCTACTGAATGGTTCGCACATCTTCCTCCAGGCATTAGGTCTTTCCCTGAGCTTGCAAAAAAATTTGTAAACCATTTCTCCTATAACTTTGAGCACAAAATATCTATGACAAACCTTTGCAATACAAAAGAAAAAAGTAGAGAATCCTTCTCTTCCTTCTTGCAGAGGTGGAGAAGCTTAGCAAGTAAACTCCCATGGCCAATTCCTGAAAAAAAACTCGTCACCATGTTTGTGACCAACCTCAATCAGGAAATAGGGTTCCATTTACAAATCCTTTGTGCATCTACCTTTGAAGAAGTCATCAACAAAGGTAATACCATTAAATGAGCCCTCATCGCTAAGGGCTCCATCAAATTGTATGACTACAAATCCAACAACAACAACAACAACAAACTCCATATCAACACCCCAAATACAAACAACAATGCCAACACGCAATCAAATGACAAGCCACGCTATTGGGGGAAGAATAAGAACACTTTGAATGACGGCATCACGGATGTGAAAGCCATCCAACATGTACAAAATCAAACACCTTCACATACCTATACACCCAATGTAAATAACCCAAGGGGGAAAAATAAACAAAACAAACCTCGAAGGCAATTTACACCCTTAGGGGAACCCATAGAGGACATCCTTGATAGATGTCTCAAGAAAGGTTTGATAATGCTCCAACCTATTAGACCCCGTCAAGAGAATGAGCTCAAAGCTGCGTGGTACAATGAAAATGATTATTGTGACTACCACCGCATTGTGGGCCACAAAACTGCTAACTGCATGAAACTAAAGCATTGCGTCCAAGATCTCATAGATTAAAATCAAGTCAGCCTTGATCAAAGCACCCAACCATCGCCAATGCCAATCTCGGAGCTTACAAGGATCCATTGCCTAACCATAATAAATCCTCCTCATCCAATCAAGCATACAACATCACCCCACCACCTGCATCCTATGACTCTATCATAGGGCGGATAGAGCCATCATCTCACCACGTCAACACAATCACCATTCGGGCACAAGCACCTGATTACACTGTCACAACCCGTCATGGCCGTCTATCCATCCACACATCCCCTACCACTAAACAAACACCTACATCCACATCAGATTCCCTACCCCCTCGTCCAACCACATGTCCATCACCTACCAATCAGTACAACCTCCTAGAGCATCTAGGAAAGACCCCTACACAAATATCCATACTTGAGTTGCTCCGCACATCACCCCTTCACAAAGACATCCTTGACAAAGCACTCTTGGAAACTCAAGTTCCTACCAACTTGAATGTGACCTAATTCCAAGCCATGGTAGGACATATCGCCGCACCTCACCATCTCACATTTTCATAAAAGGATCTTCCCGCTTCTAAACACTTACACAATGACGCCTTACACATCGAAGTCCATATCCACAAACACATCATCAAAAGAGTCTTAATAGATGGTGGCTCCAGCCTAAACATATTCACTCTTAAACTATTAAAACACTTGGGATACTCAGATGTGGTTGTAGACACCAGTGAGTGCATCACAATCAAAAGGTATGATGAGACTGAACAGCTATCTGAAGGCACCATCAAGCTCCCTTTTCAAGTGGGACAAAAAATACTGGAAACAAAATGTTAGGTCCTTGATCTTGACCTCCCCTACAACATTCTTCTCGGCCAACCATGGATCCATGCCATGCAAGTGGTCCCATCTACATTCCATCAATGCCTCAAGTTCCCTCACAACGGCATGGAGGTAACCATCTACAACGAACCCCGCCCCTTCCAATACTGCAGTTTCTTGGAAGGCCATGACCACACCTTCTGCCCATACAACAAATCCACCACCAAAGCCAATCCAACAGTTTCCACCTCATACATCGACCCGGACAACATTACCACCACTTCATCCCAAACACCATCACCACCTGAGGTCAAGATCAAGCTCAATGACATGGGATGTGGTGAATATGACCTGTATGGTACCTTTTGTGTGGGCACATTACCCAATCCTAAAACGTTTGGCATCCCAAAGACAAAAGAAGCCAACACAGTAGTCATCAAGTGTAAACCATCACCCATCTTTGAAAAGTAACATCTCATAGATCAGGATGTACTCCAAGATATCTCATCCTAGCTATATAAGGACGAAGCATCTGAGCAGGAAACTCCTACTATACCAATAGAAATCTATGGTAAAGGGTCCGAAATTGTTAAAAACATGGGTTATAAAGGATAGGGTGGTATCAGCCTTCATGAACAGGGGATTGTGGAACCAGTCCAAGTGATAAGAAATCCCTATACTCAAAGGTTAGGATATGGTCAAAGACAACATATCCTCACTACCGGTGAATGTATCTTAGCTGAGGTCGCTACGGTTTCCCTTGAAGTCGACAACGTCAATGAAATGAGCCATCAAGACTCCTTTAGTGACTTTACCAATTTATTTGACTCATCCATATGCACCATCTACACAGTCAGCACCCTAGCCTCGTCATCCAATAACTTACCACTTGTATACCTGGACCACATAGACTAGGACCAACGGGGACCTCCTGTCTTCGACATAGCACCAAACGATGAGGCCATCACCAAAATGATGGGGGTTAGAGATCACTTCCCCCTGGGAGATCATAGAGTAGGATACATCATGGAACTTGATATGTATGCCTATTTTGGGGAGACAACCTGTACTTCTAGTCATAAAAATATAAAAATCAAATAAGGATCTGATGGTGAAAACCATTCCGCAGCAGTGCTAGATCCCAAAAAAATAAAAACAAAAGATGTATCTCCTGGTGAAAACCTCCACGAGGTGCTAGGAGATGGAAGCATGGGCCTTCCCGAGATAGACAAGGTTTATCCAGACAAGTTGCCCATCCTGGTAGAGCCAGCCCAAGAGATGAATCTAGGGACGGAAGAAGAGCCAAAAATAACTTTCAGGGCAGAATCTCTCAGCACAGTAGAGTAAGAAAACTTCTTAGCATTCTTCAAATGTAGAAATCACAATTTTGCATGGACCTATGTAGACATGCTAGGGCTTAATCTTTCTTTGGTCGTCCATCATCTTGTAGTACAGCCTGATGCAAAACTAGTGAAGCAAAAGCTCCAAAAAATGAACCCTCAGGTGGCCCTCCTAGTCAAGGCAGAGCTAAAGAAACTACTAGATGTTGGGTTCATTCACCCAATTGATTATCTCGAATGGGTTTCCAACTTAGTACTAGTAGCCAAACCTAATGGTTGAATCCGCTACTACACTGACTTCTGAGATCTCAACAAAGCCTGCCCAAAGGATGACTTCCCATTGCCTAACATTGACATGATAGTGGATCTCACGGCAGGACACGATATACTATCCCTAATGGATGGCTTTTCAAGGTACAACCAAATCCAGATCATAGAAGAGGACCAACATAAGATAGCCTTCATATGTCCATGGGGGACGTGCTACTGGGTGGTAATGTTGTTCGGTCTAAAGAATGCTGGAGTCACATATCAAAGAGCCATGACTATCATCTTCCATGATCTTTTTCACCACATCATGGATGACTATGTGGATGACTTGCTAGGGAAATCGAAGACAAGGGAGGAACACCTCGATGTATTGACAAAAATCTTTGACCAACTAGAGAAATACAATGTTTGCTTAAATCCAAAGAAATGTGTCTTCGGGGTCACCTCAGGAAAAATTTTATGATATATAGTCTCCAAAAGAGGAATTGAGGTATATCCCACAAAGGTCAAGGCCATCACTGAAATGCCTCCTCTAAAAACACTAAAGCAGCTAAGAAGTCTGTAAGGCAAACTCTAATCTATTCGTCAGTTCATTGCTCAACTGGCTGATAAATGTCAACCATTCTAACACCTACTCAGAAAAAATATAGCTTTTGTCTGGAACAACCAATGTCAGGGTGCCTTCGATCATCTAAAAGAATACTTGGCTAATCCCCCAATTCTAACTCCATCAAGGCAAGGAGAACCCCTCCTATTATATATTTCAGCAACAGAGATAGCTATTGGAGCCTTGTTAGCACAACACGATGAGCAAGGAAAGGAAAGAGCCATCTATTACATTAGCTACACTCTGATATCCTATGAGCTCAACTATATGCCAATTGAACAAGCATGTCTAGCCCTAGTTTTTACTTCACAAAAACTAAGACACTACATGCTCAATCATAAAACCAAGCTCATCACCAAGACCGATCCATTGAAATGTCTACTAAACAGAGCTACTCTTACTGGGAGAATGGAAAAATGGGTCATGATTCTCACTTAATTTGACATTGAATACACTAAGAGAAAAGCCATCAAAGGATAGGTTATCATTGATCAGCTAGCTGAAGCACCCATCCCTGCAGAATATCTGACACTGGTAGAATTCCCTGACGAAGCCATATTGAATATAACACCAGCAGTAGAAACATGGAAAATGTACTTCAATGGATCATACACACATAGAGGCTTGGGGGTAGGTGTCCTGTTTGTTACCCCTCAAGGTGACACAATCCTCAAGTCATTCAAAATCACATTCCCATGTACCAACAATGTGGCAGAATATGAGGCCCTTATCACAGGTCTCCGAATGGCAATCAAATGGAAAATTGAGAAGCTGACAGTATATGGAGATTCTCAACTAGTCATTTGACAAGTAAACAATGAGTAAAAGACCAAGGATGATAAGCTACTGCCTTATAAAAAGATGGTCGATGACTTTAAAGACTATTTTGATGGCATCCACTTTGAGCAAATCCCAAGGATAAACAACAAATCTGCAGACACCATGGCCACCATCGGATCCCTGGTCGACATGAAGAAAGACAACAAGAAGTATGAATTCCTGATAGAGGAGCTCCTTATTCCAGCATTTGATGTTCCCTAATCAGAGCTCATGTGCAAAGTCATTGGTCCCCTATCCCCATGGTATCAAGAAACCTACCTATATCTCCATGATAACATCATCCCTCCCAATCTATCCACCTCACAATGAAAATCTTTCATCCACCGAGCCTCCTACTTCACCCTTGTAGGAGATACCCTATACAAAAGGAGTCTTGAGGGAACGCTTTTACGATGTTTAGACTCTAGGGAAGCTAAAGTGGCCTTGCAAGAGGTACATGCAGGTATCTGTGGGGCACATTCAAGTGGACCCGCTCTTGCTAAAAAGATCCTGAGGACCGGATACTATTGGCCAACCATGGAACAAGACTCCTACCAATTTATCAAAAAATGCCTACCATGTCAATAGCATGTAGATCTCATTCACGCACCAGCATAGGAATTGCAACTAATCACAATGCTATGGCCTTTCTTACAGTGGGGACTTGACCTCATAGGCAAAATACATCCACCTTCATCCAATGGCCATAAGGTCATCATCACAACTACCAAATACTTCACTAAGTGGGTGGAAGCAATACCGCTCACCTTCACCACTGGCAGCCAGATATCCAAGTTCATCCTCCATTATATCATATGTCGTTATGGTATTCCTCATTCCATTGTCACCGACAATGGAAAACCATTCAAGAACCAAGAAGTCTACACTTTATGTGAAAAATTTGAAATCAAACACCACTTCTCCACCCCATATTACCCTCAAGGAAATGGTCAAGTAGAGGCTTCAAATAAAACCATCCTCCACATTCTAAAGAAGACAGTCAATGAAGCTGGTCATGACTAGCACCTCCAACTCAACCCTACCCAATGGGCCTATCGTACAAGCATCCGCACCCCCATTGGAGCCACTCCATTTTCCCTAGTCTTTGGATCTGAAGCCATTTTACCTATTGAGGTCGAGCTCCCATCCTTAAGAGTATCCTTACAAAACATAATCACTGATGAGGAATATTGAGTCGCAAGGTTGCATCAGCTAGAATTACTAGATGAGAAACGTCTGAATGCATTGAACCACTATAGGCTTATCAAAATTGCCTTAGGAGAAGCTATAACAAGGGAATCAGAAACCAAAAATTTGAAGTAGGTGACCTTGTCCTTATGGAGAATCAGAAAAACTAGCAAGAGCGCCCTAAGAAAGGAAAGTTTTAACCCAATTGGCTAGGGCCTTATGTCATCACAGCTAGCTATGGATCAAGAGCATACCAGCTTGCAACACCCGAGGGGCAGCCTCTGGATGAGACTATGAACATTTTATACCTGACGAAATTCTACGCATAACCCATCGAGTATCCCAAGGCAAATAATCAAAAAATCAAAAAAATCAAAAAATCAAAAAATTAAGAAAAAATATGATGCAATAAAAACGTCCAATGGTGATAATCACTTCGGTGGCGCCTTGGATAAGTACCATGGTGAAAACCTATTTCAGGCGCCATGTGTAGTGGCTGGTTCTACCATCTAATAAGTCCTCTTTCCGTCACAACACTCCATATCGCACACATCCCATGGCTTGGAATTTTGAAACATCAAGTCGTATCACCCACCCCGCACTATCCCATCCCAAGGCTAACTCATGGAATGAGGATCCTTGTAAGCTCCCTTTTGAACAGCTAAAAATCCAAAAATCCAAAAATAATACAAAATCAAAAAATCCAAAAACAATACAAAATCAAAAAATCCAAAAATAATACAAAATCAAAAAATCCAAAAACAATACAAAATCACCAAAAATCTAAAAATAATACAATATCACCCCCCCATGCATCACTCTTGCTGTAACTCGAGACCATAAACATCTATCAGCTCATCACATCACTACCATCCTAGACCATTCCCACATCATCAAGTCATACCAGAACTACATATTCATTTTGCCTGCATCTTGAAAGTACCTTGATCCCGTGGACATAGGGTACGTAGGCCATCTGGAATATGAAGGAAGTTTCCAGTACTCAAGTACGTAAGATGCACCCATCCAATCCATTTGGATGGTCCCCATTCACTGAGCTCACTAGACCCAATAAATGATACACATGCTAAATACACGATGGAAACATCGTCCCTAACACAAAAATCATCAATCAACATACCAACTATAATCCTACACATGGCCTAACTATCCTTTTTCCCACCTTTCAAACATTATCCCACCAATCCCAACTGATTCGCATCCTAGGATATATCTTTCCCACAATGGACAAGAATCTGTCATCCTATCAACATGTATCTTGGCAAGAGCACACAAAGGCTATTTGTATCCTTTTGTTGGTCTTTTTTATTATTGATTTTTTATCTTTTTGTCTCACTCTAGGTCAATTCCAAAGCTACCATGATCTCATTATATCATGGTAAGTAGAGGACAACACCTAGAGTAGACGTGGTCATTGTTTCTATATGTTGTGCTTGTGGGTTGGTTTCATTACTCCAAGAATAGTATTCATATTTTGAAGCCTGGGTCGCTTCTAGTATGATGTGCCTCATTTGCATATACAGGCATCAAAAACCTTATATGTACTATTAACACTCATCGCTATGAGTCCCCTTCCTAGGGTAGGCAAGGTTATATTACCTTGGGCACGCATGAAATCAACCTATTGTGTGTGGGTCTACTCCATGCAATCATGGGATATATATCATCACCTAGGTCATCTTATACCTTTGTGAACTATATCCTACATTGCTATAGTAAACTAAGAAATGCTCTTAATTAATGTTTTGCAACTACTGTTACTAGCTCAAATCATCATCCTAATCAACTATACCATCTGGGCCTAGATTTCATAACCACCTACCACCCTCCCCCTACCAAGTACCCTCACTAATCCCACTCCTCCAACTTATTCACATGCAACACATCCCGAACCAAATTATATCCCCCCCTCAATGACGTGGTGTCTTATGACCTATCAATTCCCTCATCTCCAACTCCCCCTCAATCTAACCGCTCCCAATCCTATCTGGTCCCCATTCATCCACCCTTATCCGCTCCCCACTTATTCCCCTATCCACTAGCCCCACCACCCAGGGTCCAACAAAGAACATCATGTGTATCAAGACTTATGCATCTCACCTATCACCTAATTGGCATCTCACCTATCACCTAATTTGCATCTCACAAATCATTTAGGTTCATTATAGAATTTGTTAATTTGCATATCATCTCATTAGGTTCATTTTAGAAACTTTTAATTTGCATATCATCTCATTAGGTTCATTTTAAAAACTGTTAATTTGCATATCATCTCATTAGGTTCATTATAGAAACTGTTAATTTGCATATCATCTCATTAGGTTCATTTTTAGAATTTGTTAATTTGCATATCATCTCATTAGGTTTATTTTAGAATCTTTTAGTTGCATATCATAATCATTTAGGTTCATTTTAGAATCCTGTGTTTCCATATCACAATCATTTAATTTGCATTTTAGAGTCACTTAGTTTCCATATAAAAATCATTTAATTTGCATAACCATTTAGGTCTATTTTACAATCATTTAGTTGCATATTATATATCATCACATTGCATTCCATATATCATCTCATAATCATTTAGTTACATTACATAATCACAATCATAATTAGTTAACTACATTTTACAAATCATCTAGCTGCATATCCATATTTCCATACATAACATGTGTTTATTTAGATAAACATACATTTCCATTGCATTACATCCATAATAAATGTTTATGAATCTGAACATTTATTTGCATTTTACATCATCATCCATAAATCACACACATGCATATATCCAAATAAGTAAACCATCATTACATCCATCATATTACATCAATAGGTACATCCATAACATCAAAATCATACATTGCATAAACACAACACATCCATAGCATAAATCCACAAAGCAAACTACATCTATCAACATAAGTATCATCATAATCATATAAAAGCATCATAAACAAACATATAGACTATCAAAAAGCATCATATCATATATCATCATTGCAAAAATGTACATCACTCATATATACACATCAAAAAATAAATATGTCCTAGTACAATGCCTCTAAGTGCTAAAATGATACAACTGTCACATGGAGGAACCTCTCTCTGATGGAGTGGGGGATCCTGACCCTAGTGGTCGCTGTGGTTCTGCCTGTGGTGGTTGCTATGGCTGCGGCTGAACCTAAACTTGGGGAACCTACTAAGGCACATATGATGGGGGACCCATCACCTATTGGATGCTTTGAACCGATCTAGATTTGTGTGACCTAGATGCCCTTGATCCACTGACCTAACTATAACTTGGTGCACACTGCTCTACCAGTACTACCGCATAATACAGGCCCTGATAATACTCCATCCACCCTCTAGCCTCTGGAAAATCCCCCTGTGCCTGAGACAACTTCCCCTATACCTGAGACAACTATCCCTGTACCTGATGTAACTATGTCTGTGCCTGAGACACCTGCATCTGCATCAATGTCAAAACTAGATCCATACCAGCACCTGAAGCCTGCAAGCTACCCACCATAGTCTCTGCCTACTGTGCCCTCACAAGTGTCGTATCCCTCTCTCCAGTCAAAGTGACTATGTCACCCTGAGCCTAGGCTAACTGTGCCTGCAATGCAGCCACCTGTCCATCTGAGCCATCCAATAAGGCCACTATCCCCCGCAACTAAACCAACTTCACCTCACGGCTCTCTAAAGCCTCCTGCAAGCTGGCTACCTATGCCCATAGGGTCTCAATCTCCTCCTCCTCACCCCGAGGCCACCGACAAGGTGTGAGCCCTCGAACCTCAGCCTCTCCACCTATCCCTGAAGAGCCTACCTCTGCCTGCTGCCCTGCTACAACAGCCTGCTATTGTGTAACCTGTGGTGGAGGTACAACCCCCCTGTCCACCCTCAGTTGTCCCCTATGCTGTCGAGACCCCCTATGCTGCCGCACCACCCCAATCTAGAGTTTCTCAACAGGAACCTACTGTACAGGTGCCTACTGTCTCACCTGCTACTAGGGCACCTATCCGGCTGCCACCACTGCCAGCAAATCCATTAGCTGACCATCCCTCCCAACCTCCTCCTCCTCTCCATCCCCTCTAATCTCCACAAGGTAATCTACAATGATCTCCTCACCCTCCTCCAGGAAATCATCTCCATCAGAATCATCATCCCCATCATCCCCATTATCCCCAGAATCCTCACCCCCTAAACTTGTTGCCTCCTCCATAGGGACTACCTCCTTTGCCAGATCAGTAAACCACGTTAATTGCCACATTTGCCACCATGTATCATATGCAGGAGTAGTGCCTGCATCCCTCACTATGCTCTTCCAATCCCACTGCAATGGTCGCAAAGATGTAAAATCCTCCAAAGTGACCTGGGGTTGTATGGCTGCAGGCCAAAAATGAGCATCTCGGCCAGTCTATGCAAAGATAGCCATCTGCTGCAGAGTATCCTGCCACAACCCAAACTGTCACATCACTTGCGATGATAGATACATATCTATCATATGGTCTCCTCGACCTATCAAGTATCACTGTTGAAAAGTAAAGGGCATGTGCACATCATTGTCTGGCCATGGCTCTACTCTGATGTATGGTCACCAGGTCACCCGAATGACATCATCTAGCATCCACTACCAATACTGGACCTGTCCAGTATAGGTGTACTCGGTATCCCGATATAAGAACATAAAGGCCTCAAATGGATGCGATAGTACCCACATCTCAGCTGAGTAACTACAATGTGCTCCCAAATCCACACATGTAATAGAGTAACCCCAGCTGATAGAGCTGAATCATAGTGATAAACAACCGTGTGCATCTCATCATACAGATGTGCTAGCATCGATGGTCCCCAGGCATACACGGTCTCATGAACGACCATCCCCTCAATCATCTCCCCCCATCCAACTAGAAATCCCCTACCCCTCCTATCAAGCATCACGACCCCACCAATCAATGCACATAGGAATAAGGCAAAGGGATCTGCACCCACCACCAGTGTCCCCTCATAACTCATCTCCCTCCCATCTGCTGATAAAATAATGTGGTCCTGTCCAAATACTCTGATCAGGGCCCTCCCTCCCTCCTTCGTGTCGTATCTCACACAACGGCCATGAATAGGTAGCTTGAGGATGCGATAAACATCCTCAAGCGTGATACTAATCTCCCCAGTTGGCAGCAAAAAGGTGCATGTCTCTGGCCGATATCACTCCACTACTACTATCATCAGAGCTCTGTGAGCTCATAGCACTGGCATCGATGACACTATCAGAAGCCCTATCCTCACTAGTCGGGCCTGGGTGGCATCATCAAAATGATCAAATAGTACCATCACAAATGGTATGCCTCGCTTCCGCAACTACACTATAAATGAACTTGTATCCTGCATCTACAACTTTCTAGTTAGAAATCTACTTCTCTTCTTCCATACCCCTCCTTTCCTTCTAATGTTGAAAGCCAAAACACTCTGGTGCCAAAACAGACTATACTTTGAGCCATTTTTTACAATGGCACTACTACTTCTCATGGCGCTATTACAGATAATAGCGCCACTGTGCAAGGCACTTTGCGCCACTTCCACACATAGCGCTACTGTGCAAAGTACTTAGCACCATTTTAACAAATGGCACCAGTCCGTCACATGGCACTAATCTAATGAATAGCGCCAATTTTCCCAATAGCACGTATATTACATACTGCGCTAATCCTACACATAGCGCTACAACAAAATATAGCGCTACTAACTTAAATGGTGCTAATCTAGAACATAGAGCTACCCTACCACACATTTGGTGCTAAAATGCTAAAACCCTAAGTCTTCCACATATTGCGCTACTATAGAAGATAGTGCTAAAACTATAAAAACATGGTGACAATCCACCTCAATTCTACCTTAGCGAATAGCGCCAATCCAAAGGATTGCGCTAATTCTCTTATTGTTCGCGCTATGTGATCTTATGATAGCATCGCAATCCCCAAACCCAATTTCCTAAACAAAGCAATGCAACAAAATTAAAAAATCATAAAGTCAGGGTTAGGCCCTACCTGGGATCCAACCTTCGGTGCTCGGCCAAACGATCGAAACCGCTCAGAAATGTGTCAAAGTCGAGGGAATTGGGGGTTGCGCTCTGCCATCTCTCCTCTACTTCTTCTTCTCACCAAGTCAATGTGTGCAAATGTGGCACTCTTAGGGCCCACTAGTCCTAATATAGCAAGCCATGTCATCCTTCTGCCTACTCTTTTTCCCCTCCAGGGTGCAGATCACAGCCTTTTTCCTCCATTTTTCTTCCTGCCATCTTCTTTTTCCTTCCCCTATCCAACTTTCACTCCTATTGCGTCCTTTCAAGAACTCACCTGGAAAATTTTTTATTTTTCCGCCGACCTCTCGAGGGGGCATCCCTCACCCATCTTATTCCTTCCCGGTAGTTGGGGCATATTTTTCTTCGACCTGATGCCACTTCCCTCCTAGGTACTGATGCCACATCAAAGAGGGGCAAATATAGACACCTAAAAATGTCTTTTACCATCAAACCGACTCCCGACATCCCAAAACATACCAATTTCCCTTCTAATCCATTAATTAAATTATTATTTAATTAATTATCCCTTCATTGCCTAATTTTTTATCATTTTATCCCTGACAATTGAATTAATTTTATTAATTCAATAGTTCAAGCCTTAGCCAATTGATTTAATAAATATGCAATATTTATTTGGTCAATTTCCCTCTCCTCACTAAATCTAATTAATTAGCTAAATCATGTTTAACTAATTAATTCAGCCTATTAATTGACCTATCCCTACCCTAGGCAATTAAATAGCTATTATTTAATTGCCTACCCTAGCCTACCTCATCCTAGCCTTAGGATTAATTAAATACAACCTTGTTTAATTAATCTTGAACCTATCATTAAGATGGTCAAATCTAGCTTAACACCCTTCCCCATATCCTCCAAATAAAAAAATTAAAATATATCCACATAAGTCAATTTTTTATTTAAATATATCCCACATCACAATTAATTCCTCTTACAACCCCTTACCACCCCCATACCTCATTTATCTCCACTTATCTCTAAATAAATTTTTAATTCATTTTACATTCCCCATATGAATCTTTAATTCATAAATATTCCATCTCACCCATACTCATTTAATTCACCCTTTTCCTAAAATAAATAAAAGATTCACATTTATTCCTAGCCCTCCATTCCTCCAAGATCTAATATAGGCCCTCCACATCACTTTTATCCTCCACCATTGATCTTCCAAACCAATCTCACCCTTGGATCAAAATCTCTCCAAAATCTCGATAAATAGAACCTCTCCCAAACTATTTAAGGATCCAATCTTCAAGTAATGTTACCATGTCCAAATGTCCATTGAGCTAGCATTGTGAGTTGCAAATTGAGATATAGCATTTCACATTTTATTCATCCAATAGGGTATATCTTATCTAGGAGCTCTTGGGTGCAAAGTTCCTCTCCCTTTGATGAGATTGGGTTTTCGTGTCTAGGTAGAACTCTTCATCTATTATGCATTTAGTTTATATTTTACCTCTTATTTGATTTTCCTAATCTACACCTATCAACAACTATAAAAATAGAGTCATTACCTTGTTGAGTATGTGGAAGTCCCAACATAAAGTCCATGCTCAAATCTGTCCATGGTGCAGTTGGTACTGGTAATGGCATATACAACCCTGTATTCTGTGAATGTCCCTTAGCCACTTTGCAAATTGTACACCTTGTTACATACTTAGTTATATCCCTTTTCATCTTTGGCCAGTAATATTTATCTTCTATCAAGGCTATTGTCTTGTCCTTGCCAAAATGTCTAGCCAACCCACTACTATGAAATTCTCTGATAATGTTTTCCCTCATAGAGCTAGCTGGTATGCATAGTTGTTTTCATTTAAATAGATACCCATCTTGCATAAAATATTCACCCCTAAAAGGATCCAAGTTACTAGATACTGGTGCCTTCAACTGTTCCACAATCTCCCAAAAATCATCATGAGACTCATACAAATTTTTGATGGCATCAAAACCAATCGCCTCAGTTTCCATTGTGGTCAAAAGTGCAACACGCCTACTTAACACATCTGCAACCTGATTTTGTTTTCTAGACTTATGCTTCAACACAAAATTGTAACCCTATAAGAAAGAGACCCACTTGGCATGCCTACTATTCAATTTTTTCTGTGTGTTCAAGTATCTCAGTGCAATATGATCTATAAACAATACAAACTCCTGGGGAACTAGATAATGTCTCCAATGCCTCAATGCTTGAACAATTGCATAAAATTCCAAATCATAAGTAGAATAATTATTTCTCACTTCATTCATATTTTCACTAAAGAAAGCTATAGGTTTTCTAGCTTAGCTAAGAATAGCACCTATTCCAACATGGCAGGCAGCACCTACTTCAAATACCTTATCAAAATTTGGCAATGCAAGTATAGGTTCTTCTGTTACCTTTTTCTTCAAGTACTTAAAGCTCTCCTCAGCATCCTTGGTCCATACAAACTCCATTCCTTTGGTGCAATCTGTTATAGGAGCTACAATACTACTAAAATTTTGAATGAACTTTTGTTAGAAAGTGGCCAAGCCATGAAAACTTTTTACCTCTATGATGCTTCTTAGACTAGGCCATTCTAGAATTGCCCTAACCTTTTCTAGATCCATTCTGACACCATCTTTAGAAATGACAAAGCCTAAAAAAAACAAATTGTCCTGCATGAACCTACACTTCTTCAAATTGGCATAGAGCTTCTCCTTCCTTAACACACCAAAGATGATCCTCAAGTGTTGTAGGTGCTCTTCTTTACTATTACTAAATACCAAAATATCATCAAAATAAACTACCACAAACTTACAATGTAAGGTCATAGTATAGTGTTCATCAATCTCATAAATGTGCTAGGTGCATTTGATAACCCAAATGACATAACCATCCACTCATATAATCCATCTCCAGTCTTAAAGGTTGTCTTCCACTCATCCCCTTCTCAGATCCGGATTTGGTGGTAGCCACTTCGGAGGTCGATCTTGCTGAAATATTTGGCCCCTGCAAGGATATCCATCATGTCCTCCATACGAGGTATAGGAAACCAATACTTGATGGTAATCTTATTAATTGCTCTGCTATTAGTTCACATGCTCCATGTTCCATCTTTTTTTGGGATCAATAATGCAGGTACAGCACATGGGCTCATGCTCTCTCCCACCACACCTTTACTTATGAGTTTTGTTACTTGCTTATTCAACTTTGCATGTTGTGTTGGATTCATCCTATAAGCTACTTGGTTCGGTAGAGTTGCTCCTGGAATCAAATCAATATGATGTTGAATATCTCTCTTTGGTGGTAGACTATCAGGCAATTCATCAGACAAAACATCAACAAATTCTTTCAATAGCTATGCTACTTCTGGGGGAATTGAAATGTCTTCCTCTTCACCTTTTTTCACTACTAATGCATAGTAACACCCTGTTATCTTAATTTCTTTAACAAGATCTCTTTCAGACAACATGGTCTCACCTTTTCCTTCATCCTTGAGAGGCAATAAAATCACCTTAGAGCCATCTTTCCAAAAGGTGTATGTGTTTTTCTCTCTATCATGCATAACTTTTCTATCATACTGCCATGGCCTTCCCAATAACACATGACAGGCATCCATTGGGAAAACATCACACCATATCTCATCCTGATAGATCTTACCTATGCTAAACTTAATTAGGCATCTTTTATCAACAATGACTTCATTTCCCTTTTTAAACCATGCAATGCAATATAGATGATGATGTTTTTCACAGTGTAAATTCAATTTTTCTACCATTTCTTTAGAAACCATATTTTCACAACTACCTCCATCAACAATAACTTGACATACTTTGCCATTTTCAAGATATTGGTTTGAAGCCATGAACCATTAGAGATTTTGGCTTATGTTTTCTCCTCTAGAATCACCATTTCTCTTCTCATCATGAGACTTTCTCCCACATCTGGTGGAACCTCTAGTTCTGTCCCTTCCACTTCGTGTTGCATTTGAATCAGGTTCACCCTAGGTTGTCCTCCTTGATTTATTTCTTGCATGTTATAATTTGAGCATTCAAATGCCCTATGACCTTCTTCTCCACATCCGAAACAAGTGAAAGGCCTTCTCTGGTTTTCCCATCCTCTACCGCTACCATAACCTCTACCTCTTTGAAATCCCCTTCCTCATTCTTGATTCGGAGGATCTTGTCAAGTGTCTACTTGTTTTTCCAATCCATGGGATGACTCTCCCCTACCATAATTCAAACCTCCTCAAAATGGGGTTGATGTACCCCTTCTTCCTCCTCTATTCCTCTGATGGTACTATCTGTTTTATTTTTCTTCAGCCTTTATAGCCAATTGGTAAGCTTCTTCCATACTGTTGAGTCGATGCATGCTCAATTCATCTTGAATAGAGAATTTCAGGCCATTCACATATCTAGTAGCCATCTATTCATCAGTTTCTTAATGTTCTATACATATAGATAGCGTATAAAACTCATTTGTATAATCTTGCATAGAAGAGAGGTTCTACTTTAAATTTTGAAACCTACGAAAAAGGGTTTGCGCATAATCTATGGGCAAAAATTTTTCTCTCAAATTCTTCTCCATTTTATTCCATGTCCTGATCTTATCCTTGTCTTTCCTTGTTCATTCCTTTTTAAGATGATCCCACCAAATCATTGCATGACCCTTTAATTTGGTGCATGCGAATTTCACCTTCTTTTCCTCTGTCATGGATTTCCATTCAAAAAAATTTCTCATGTCATTCAACCAGTCTATCAACTCCTCTAGTTTAAGACTACCTACATAATCTGAAACATCTACCTTGACCCCTTCATTTTTCCCTACTGAGGCCCTAGGCATCCTCTCTTCAAAATGCATGCCTTCTAATTCATCTTCTTCATGTTCTGTATCTTGGTCTACACCTCCTCGACCTATCTCTTCATCAGATTTGTCTCCTCCTCTACCCATTCTTTGGTTTTCCATCCGTGTTATCAGTTATGCTATTTTCCTTTGTAGATTTTGCATTTCTCTATGCATCTGGGCAAGACCACCTCTTCCTCTTCCTCTCCCAACCATCTTCCTACTCTGATACCAGATGATGTAGCTAGCAACATACACTCAATAAAATTGTGCCATTAATTATGTGTGAGAACCAAAGATTTAGAAACTAAAAAAAACTTCTATTCACCAACTTTGTTGCTACAATGAGAGAAAACTCTCTTATATCCAAGAAAACAAAAAAATTTAAAAATTACCTTTTTTGGCAGATTTCGACAATTGTTAGATTTTGCCATTTTAGGTAGTTTTACATTCTTATCTTGAGAATCCAGTTTTTTCCCAAAAACTTCCTAAAACTAAGGTAGGACAAAAAGTCAACTAACATCCTAAATTTGAAACATGAGTTTTGAATTATTAAAAAAAAGTAACTTTTAAAAAACTAGGAAAAAACACTAAATTGTCATTTTAAGGGCCAAGATGAAAGTTTCAAGCACCGAAAAAGTGCCAAGATGAGGTCTAACTGACTAGGATGGTTTGGGAAACCGCATGCCACCTCATAACACATCCATTTATAAAATTTCATAGAAAACCCACATCCAAGTCAAAAGTTATGACCTCTGGAAGTCCCTGCATCAAATTTTCAAGACCAAGTGCTTCTCTCATAGCTCACCCAATCAATAGCATTCAAACCTTGTCACCAAGAGTACCCTGCTATTGTAGAGGAAAGGAAAGGTTTCTACACAAAGTATTTATGAGGATACACTAGGCTCATGCACCAAAGAAGATAGAGGTTCTTTATGCTTTCATTAGTTAATTAAATCATCTTTGCTCTTGTGAATAGAAATCTTGTTATTGCAATTTCCTTGATAGGTTTATTTTAAGTTGATTAGATTAGCTTTATTTTGAGTTGTTAAATTGCAATTCTAGATTAATTTCATTCCAAGTTGTTAGGATTTGCATGTAAAAGATATCAATTAAATGCAAATTAAGATTAAATAGAGGAATGAAAATACACAGAAATAATAACAGCGAGAGACAAGTTTTAACGTGGTTCACCCAAACTCGGGCTACATCCACCAACAAGGAGTCCAATATTATTATCCAGCAAATCAAAACCGATTACAACCAACAATCCTTGCAACTCAATACCGCTACAAAATGCTACAATAAAATATCAATGGAAACCCTAACTCTTAGCCATTTTTATCAAAAATTATGTCAGTTACAAAATAGGGTTTTTTTATGTCAGCCAATAGAAAAAATAACTCCGGATGCCTTTATAAAATAATAAAAAAAGTTTGAGGTTTCAAGGGCGTTGCCCCGAGCCCACGCGAGTGTGTTGCCCCTCTACCCCACCCTGTATTGCGATAGGGAGTGCGCCAGGGGCACTATCCCTGGACCCCACAAAGGCATTGCCCCTTGACCCCATCTTGGGGGCACTGCCCCCAAACCCCTATTAAATAATTTGGGGAGAAACCGCACCGATAAATATGGGGAAAATTTAACCTCCGATTCTGATTAGGCTCCATATAACAACAATCTCCCACTTGGAGACTGATCAAACTCCACAACATATCATATCTCACTTGGAGACTAATCACAACACTACTGACCCTATAGCTCCCATTGGAAATAAACACCCTAGACTCTGTTGGTCTAATTTTATTATTTTCAGTCTTGAAGACCAAACAAAGCTGAAGAGGATCTCAACTTCTCCATTTGTCACTACCTTCATAAGCATATCCGCTGAATTTTCATCTGTATGTATCTTTTCCAGCCATAACTATCCATCATCCAACACTGACTGGATGAAGTGATACTTTAGCCGTATGTTTTTGGTCTTTGAATGCAAGGCACAATTCTTTGCAAAATGTATGGAACTCTGACTATCTATAAACAAATAACTATTAGCCTATTGTTTTCCCAATTCTTTCATGAAAGATTACAGCCATATCATCTCCTTGCTTGCCTCTATTGCAGCTACATACTCTACCTATGTGGTGGATAAAGCAACCACCTTTTGCAACCGTGAGATCCAACTCACTATTGTCCCACCTACAGTAAAGACATAACATGTAGTACTCCATCTGGTATCAATATCCCCTACCAAATCTGAGTCTACATAACTTGCTAAATTAGTATTAAAGCCCCCAAAACATAAGTGTTTAGTGGATGTACCTCTCAAATATATAAGAATCCATTTTACCACATTCCAATGCTCCAATATGGGATTACTCATATACCTGCTTATGACTCCTACAGCATGTGCAATATCTAGTCTTGTGCATACCATGGCGTACATTAAGCTTCCTACAGCTAAAGCATATGGTACCTTGGACATTTTGTCTTCCTCCTCTTGTGTCTTAAGACACATCTCCTTAGTCAATTTCAAATGACTAGGCAAACGTGTGCTAATAGCTTTTGCATTCTCCATATGGAATCTTTGCAACACCTTTTCAACATAATCAGCCTAAGATAGAGTCAATTTTCTATTCTTCCTATCTTTGTAAATTTTCATATCAAGGATTTGTTTTGTTGCCCCCAAATCCTTCATAGCAAATGATTGTGCTAACTGTTGTTTTAACTCTCTTATGTGATCCATGTTAAACCTTGCTACAAGCATGTCATCAACATATAAACATAAAATAATGTAGCTGTCATTATCCAACCTCTTAAAATAAACACAATGGTTAGAATTACACTGACTGTAGCCTTGCTCAGCCATAAAACTATAAAATTTCAAATACCATTGCTGAGGTGCTTGTTTAAGCCATATAAACTCTTCTTCAATCTGCACACCAATTTCTCCTTACCTTTGACCTCAAATCCCTGTGGTTGTTCCATATATATCTCCTCCAAATCACCATGGAGAAAGGCAGTTTTCACATCTAGTTGTTCCAAATGCAAATCTTCAATAGCCACATTACTTAAAACAATACGAATAGAAGTCGTCTTAATAACCAGAGAAAAATCTCATTAAAATTAATACATTTTTTCTATGCAAATCCTTTTACAACTAACTTGGCTTTAAATATTTTCTTACCTCCATCTTCCTCTTTCAACCTATAAACCCATTTGTTTGGTAAAACCTTTTTACCTGCAGGCAACTTACATAATTTCCAAGTCTGATTTTTTAACAAGGAGTCTATTTCTTCTTTCATTGTAAGCTCCCACTAAACCTTTGTATCCACCTACATAGCTTCATCATACCCTTCTGGTTCACTAGCATTTGTTAACAAAATAGAATACAAAGAGAGAGAAAACCTTTCAGGAGGTCTACTTAGCCTTGTTGACCATCTAACATTCACTGGAGTTTGTGGTATTTCTTGTTGTTGTTGCGAAGCATGAGGAACCATTGGATCATCATTATCTAGAGTATCATCTAGCACCACATAATCCTTTTCTTTCTTCTCATGTTGCTACAACTAATCTTTGTATAATACCTTCTCATTGAATACATCCCTTCTTCTCACAATTTTTAGATTTTCAACATCCCAAAGCCTATAACCAAATTCATCAATGCCATATCCAATGAAGATACACTTTTTTTGATTTTGCATCTAGCTTGGTTCTATTTTCAGAATCTACATGTGTAAACGCTTCACATCTAAAGGTTTTGAGAAAAGAATAACTCACCTTCTTACTTGTCCATGCTTCCTCTGAAATACCATAGCCCAAAGGAACTGAAGGACCTCTGTTAATTAAATATGCAGTGGTGTTGATAGTCTCTGCCCACATGTTTAAAGGCATCCCAGTATGCAATCTCATGCTCCTTGCATGCTCCATTATTGTCCTATTCATGCACTCAGCCATTCCATTATCCTATGGAGTCCCTGGAACTATTTTCTTCCTACGAATTCTATTAAAGGAACAATAATCCTTAAATTCTTTGTTGTAATACTTACCACCATTATTAGATCTGAGACATTTTAATCTTTTACTTGTCTCATTCTCAACCAAGCTTCTCCATTTCTTAAATGTTTCAAATACATCATATTTCTACCTGAGAAAATAAATCCAAACCTTCCTAATTGCATCATCTATGAATGTAACATGATACCGAGAGCCACCAAGAGAAGATACCTAAACCAGTCCCCATACATCTACATACACAAGCTCTAACTTTTCATCTTTCTTTTGCTTCTCATCCTTGAGAAAACTAGCTCTCTTTTGTTTGCCATACACACAACTTTCACAGAAATCCATATTAATACATTTTAGACCCAGTAAAACTTTCTTAGAATGAAGTACCTTCATACCTTTTTCACTCATATGCCCAAGTCTGTTATGCCACAGTGTTGTCTCAGAACTTGTAGCAATTGTTTCGGTCTCTTCCTACGAACCTGCAGCAATTGTTCCTAAACCTATTTAATTTTTCTCTACAACAACTAAAGTAGAAAGAATAGTATGACCTATACAAAGATATAAGGTACCTACTTTCACACCTTTTGCTACTATTAAGGCACCTCTTGAAACCTTCCAATTTTTATCACTGAAAGTAACTATGCAACCTTCATCAACTAGCTGCCCTACTAAAATTAAATTCCTACTCAGACTTGGGACATGCCTTACCTCTTGTAGTAGCCAATGATTCCCATTCTGCAACTTAATCTTGATTCTTCCCTTTCCAACAATATGACAAGCTTCGTTATCTCTAAATAAACCAGCCCAAAATCCCCTTGGACATAATCAAGAAAATAACTTCTATGGGGCGTAGCATGAAATGAGGCCCCTAAATCTAAAACCCATGAATCATCAGCATTATCTAGGGAAAGAATCAAAGCATCATCTTCAGATTTATTACTTACCACATTTGCCTCCTTATTGTCTTCTTGTTTGTCTCCTTCTTTATTCTTTTGAGACCAACAATCTTTCTTCAAATGACCTAGTTTCCCACAGTAGTGACAATCCTTCTATCCTCTAGATTGGGACCTCTTGTCCTTTGATTTTCATCGTGACTTCCCATAACCTCTAGAGCCTTTTCCTCTCTCCTTTGATCTGCCCCTGCTTTCTGCATTCAAAACACTACCTAATGTGGACCCTCCTGAGCTTTTCCATTGCATTTCCTCGCTAAGGATAACACCAACAACATCATCAAATTTCAAACTATTTGAACTAGAGACATAGTTTCTTACAGCCATTACCAAGCTATTCCAGTTTTCTAGCAAAGAACATAATATCAAGAGAGCCCTCACCTCTTCATCAAAACTTACTTTTATAGAAGTTAACTGACTAATAATCATATTAAACTCATTTAAATGATCTGTCACAGATCTACCTTCAGTCATTTTTAGATTAAACAAATGCGTCATGAGAAATACTTTAATTGAGGCTGAGGGTTTTTCATACAATTTAGCCAAAGCTTTCATTAGACCATTTGTGGTCTTCACTTCTGTTATATTGAACACCATAGATGGTGTTGGGCACAACCGAATGGTTCCCAATGCCTTTCTGTCTAAAAGATTACAATCCTCATCAGTCATTGATGTTGATTTCTTGGCTATTCCTTCCAATGACCTCCATAAATCCTTCTGATAGAGATAATTATCCATATGTATCTTACATAACTGATAGTTCTACCCATTGAATTTATCTACCTTCAATTTACCCTTGTCTGCCATTGCTCCCACTCAACCGTGAGACCTTCCTGCATATGATAATCAAACACAACCCGCTCTGATACCACTTGTTAGGAATTGCATGCAGAAGATATCAATTAAATGCAAATAAAGATTAAATAGAGGAATGAAAAAACACAGAAATAATAACAACGAGAGACAAGTTTTAACATGGTTCACCCAAACTCAAGCTACATCCACCAACAAAGAGTCCAATATTATTATCCAGTAAATCAAAACCGATTACAACTAACAATCCTTGCAACTCAATACTGCTACAAAATTCTAAAATATAATATCAATGGAAACCCTAACCCTTAGCCATTTTTATCAAGACTTATGTTGGTTACAAAATAGGGCTTTTTATGTCAGCCAATAGAAAAAAGTAACTCTCAATGCATTTATAAAATGATAAAAAAATGTTTGAGGTTTCGGGGCGTAATGTCATAAAATTTCCCCTTGGGGGCTTTTCCCTCATAAGGTTTAGCTCCTGGGTCTTTAGTATGCATTTAGGACATTTTATTTCATATTTTAGCATCCCAATGGAATGAGACCTAGGTTTCATGGAAAATGGGACCTAGGAGGACCCCTTGAGTTGTACCCTGGCTAAAATAGGGGGAGGACTTGGGTACCTGTGCCCTAGTCCTGTCCTATTTTGGGGTAGCTGCAATTTCTAGGTGTCAGTTAATGACCATTAGTTGGTTCTTTTTTTGACACAATAAAGTTTAATTTTTAAAATCTTGGTGGGAATGCTTGTAGGAGCATATATAAGCATGTTTAGGCATTCATTTGTAAACTAGATGGCAATTGGGATGTTCAAGTGTTCTCAAGGTGATTCAAGGCTTTCTATTGCGCTACAAGAGTAGATTTGTGTGTTGATATTTGCAGATTTGAGCATCAATCTCCTCATGGTATGAAGAGCATCTTCCTCCATGAGAGCTTCACTACAAGGTGACATATCATTGTGTTTTTATCATTGATTGCTTTAGTTTTTTCCTCTGCCTCACAAGGGCACACACTCTTTGTCTGACAACGGTGTTCAAAGACTTAAGTGTCCTCTGAGGCTTGACTAAGGCAAGCCTCTAAACACCACAACCCCCAAACCAAGTCTTGTGATTGTAGCTTATAGGTGTTGCATTTGGGAAAAGTGGACTTGCAGGAAGGATTGGCAGGCATCAAGGATTCAGGATCTGAAGAAAAGTCAGACAAAGGAGTACTTCCAGGACTAGGGCACCTGCAACAGTGTCCTCCACAGACAGATCTCAGGAAATAGAAGTTACAGGGCTGATCAATGTCGAAAGGAGGTCCAAATTCCCTAAAAAAGTAGGCACCTTAGACTTGGGCACCCACACCTTAGTCCTTGACTATTCTGCCTCAAAACCCTAAAAATAGGTGTTCTATGATTTGCCATTTTACTCCCGTCTGCAAGAGTATTTTCCATTATTCGTCAATTTGTTGTCATATTTGCATAGTTACGGTTTAATGGTTAATTAGACATAAGAGAAGGAAAAATTGATAACTAATTCCCTAATCCAAGTTTCTCTACATCTACAAGTGACCTAGGGTATGATAGTGCTCACCACTTGACCCTAGACCCTTCAATGTTAGGGTGAAAGAAGGATTTTAACATCTAAACAACAAAAGATTTACAAAATCTAATTTCTACCTAAAATTTTGGTGAACCTATGTTTTTGGACTTAATTGCAACTTGTTGAGTGTTTTTCTTTAGATTTGGTGTGATTTCATTCATTCATTTGGTCATTCATTTTATTGCATTGAGAAAAAATTAAAACAAATGAAAATTCTGCAAAATACAAAAAAATTGCATTGTTTAGCTTACTAAATTGCATCAATTCTTCCTAAATTTTCCTAATTCATAATTTTTGCATTAGATCTGATATAAACTATAGAAAAATCTTTTAAAAATTAGAAATTTACATTGCATTTTCATCATTTAATTGCTAGGGTTTTGTGGAAATTTTGATAATTTTATATAACCTAGTAATTCTAAAATCTAGGGTTTGTAGGCAAAATCTTTTATCATTTTTTTCTACTAATTTTATAGGCTCATTAAAATCAAAATTTGGCTATATTCTTGCATTTTAGTGTAAATTTGTATTTAGATTTAAAATATTTGCAATTTTGCATAGAAAATTTCAACAAAAACTAGCAATTTTGATGCATTTTTATTAAATTTGCATGGGCATTTTGTATGTTAAGGCTTTAAAATCATTTTAAAATCTAAGATTAAGTCAATTTTATCATAAATTAGACTTAAAATAATTGACATAGTATTTTATCCCAAGATCTTAGACCTAGGGCTTCAAAAACAACAATTTTCACTAAAATTGGCCTATTGACTCTCTAAACTTGCACTATAGGTGTGTTGTGAAGGATATTTTTTGCATTAATTTGCTATTATTAGGGTAATCATTTTCTATCCCTCATGAAAAGCTTCACAATGCCCTTTTAACGGTCTCTTGTAGTGAAAATTTAGTGAAAAACTACACATTTTGACCATTTTTGCCCTAGGGTTTGACCTAGTTTGCACTCCAAGCATGTTGTGATCAATTTTATGGATTGAGGTGACTAATATTATTGATATTTTTCACTATACCTCCTAAAATTCCTTACAAAACCCCTTTTTCTAGGTCTTGGAGTTGAAAAATCATGAAAAATAGTTTATTTTTGCTATATTTTCACTAGGGTTTTACCTTAAGTGGTACTAAAAGCATGTTGTGTTGGGAATTTTGGAACCAAGTGGCTTATATTACTGATATTATTTTATGTCCATCATCACTTTCCTCACAACACCCTTTGTTATGCTCTCTTGCATTGAATTTTGGTGAAAAAAGTGCTTATTTTGACATATTTTCACTATATTTTGACTTGGCATTATCTTGGATTTGCATCAAGAGTGTGTTGAGAGTGATTATATTATTGTTTTGGACTGATATCAGACTTATAACTTTCTTCCTTTAACTTAAATCCTCACAACATCCTTTGTTTCATTCATTCGCATTGAAAAGAGTACAAAAAATCAAACATTTTGGGCTATTTTTTTCTTGTCTTGCACCAATTTTGAAAGGCTTTCAAAATCTGATTTGGAATTGGTTTGAGCATAAAACATGGCCTCTAATCATAACAGTAGAAATAGGTTCCCTCCTAGACTTTACATGAATATAAAGGCTCCTAAACCTGAAATTGTCTTCACTCCTCATGATAGAACAACTGGAGACAAAGAAGGACCTCTTTACATTACTGTGAAAATAATGGGAAACCCCGTGAATGGAACTCTTATCGATCCTAATTGCATGACTAATGTTTCCACTAAGGAGTTCCTCTTTTCACATCAACTAATGCAAGGTTCTTATGACCTCTCGAGCATGATGATTAAGACACATAAGGGAACCTTTATCAAACCTTTGGGTAAAATATCATTATTATTAACATTATCCAGAAAACATGTTGAACAATGGTTTGATGTTGTCCCCATTTCTAACCTCTTTTGCATTAAGTTGGGACATCCGTGGCTAAAAGAAATGAAAGCTATCCCCTCAACAATACACCATTGTCTGAAATTCCCTCTGGATGGCCTTATAATCACTGTCCCTTGAAACAAGTATAAACATTTGGTTCAACAAAAACATTACAAGTTGAATTACTTTTGGGAAAAAAATGAAATGCGTAGTCCTCCTACATAAGAAATGACAAAAGATAAACAACCCGCATGTGAAGAGAACTTTAGACCAAAAGGACAAGGTCTCTATGTTGAGGTTCCTCCCCTGAAATCCTTATAGGGATCAAGAGATCGTTGTCAACAACAAAGTGTTCCACCGCAACAAATGAGGTTTGATCCCAATGCTTCATCTTCTCATTCGTACAAGCCTATGAAAGAGGATAACCCTATCTTACAAGAGATAAGTGGTAAAACAAAATGAAATAGAAAAGAAAGAGAAAGAAGTAAAAGAAGACAAGCTTATGCCATAAACCTTGCCTCTCAACAAGAAAATATTGATCCCAACATTCAAACAAATAATAATGATCATAATGATGAACAGCATGATGAACAAGATATGAATTTGGCTATGGTACCTTATGTCCCACTATCCTCCAACATTAGGGGGTGGGAAGATGACGACGATGATTTGCTTATAGACAACTTCTAGCTTGACAGGAGCCCTACAGGTAAGTATCTCTAACCCTTTATCTCTCTCATTATGTGCTTCCCCCGTGATGTGTTATATGTTGTTTAGGCCTCTTGGGATGACTTTGGATTCTCTCGTAAGGTTTGGGATACTAGGAGATCACCTCTGTTGTGACCTTCTTCTATTTGTATCATCATTCTTCTATATTGCCTCTCTCTCTGATTTCATTGTTTGTGTTGTGTCTTACGAACATAGCATCGTGGTTGGTGACCTCGGGGCACCCTCCTATGTGACTATCCCTAAGACACTTGTTTCTCCTCTCTTATTTATTGTTTCCCTTCCTCTAGTGTTTCCACCTAGTGGGTGGATGACGATAAACATTTATACTGATGCGGACCTAGTGTCCCTTTTCAAAGAAATAAAAAAATGGACTTAGTTCCTAATATGATGATAGGGTTGTATATTTTATCTGATGCTTGGCTAAGTGGAAGCACTCGTGCTTTTTGCGTAGTGAATTTGATGATGTTTCTGTCACATTTACAAACGTTAACAATATTGTTGTTCTGTGCACCTTTGTTTGCCTTTGAATCTAGCCTTGGCGGTACTCGATTTGGAGAGCTTCATGATATAGTCTTGTGGTTATCCTCAAACTATGAATTCATTACCTTGGCTCTTCATGTGGTTAATCATATGCATTTATCATGATTTCGTAGACACTAACATGTTTCTTGTAGGGATGTGTTTGTGGGAACATTTGGTGATTGTAAAGTACATGTCACCTCCGGGGGGCATGGGCTTTGCAAAATTCGGTGTTCCCTTGTGTGTTTTCTTCCTACCTTAATGTGCTTGATATTGATAACTAATATCAACCACCTTAAGGTGGGGCATATATAAGGTAAGTTGTCTATTATAGATGTTAGCAATGTGTTTGACCTCAGATGCAAAGACTTGCATCCCAGGGTAGTGCATCGTGCATCTTGAGTTTGTTTACAATCAATCAATCATGTAAGCCCTCTATGGAGGTAGGATATCAAGCATATCCTTTTTCTTAAGCCCTCTGTAGAGGTGGGGATGGTATATTTCTTGGAGCAGATTGCATCATCCTATCATTTTCAAAAGTCTTTTGCGAAGGCAGAGAGCGGTTCTGTGACTAACTCAACCCTTAAGCATGTCTTCAGTGATTGTTGTGGCGAAGCCCAATTGTCAATGTGTGCCTGTAATGTGCCTAAGATGGTGTTGGACCTAGAAATAGGTACACTCCATCGCTTGTCTACCGTGTTTTCTCCATGTCTTCAGGTGTGTGTGTTTTGGCGTGCTTGTTTTGTGACTTAAGTGTCCTCTGGGGCTTGACTGAGGCAAGCCTCTAAACACCACAACCTCCAAACCAAGTCTTGTGGTTGCAGGTTATAGGTGTCACATTTGGAAAAAGTGGAGTTGTAGGAAGGATTGGCAGACATCAAGGATTTGGGATCTGAAGAAAAGTCAGACAAAGGAGCACTTCTAGGACTAGGGCACCTGCAACAGTGTCCTCCGTAGATAGATCTTGGGAAACAGAAGTTACAGGGTTGATCAGTGTTGGAAGGAGGTCTGGATTCCCTGAAAAAGTAGGTACCTTGGACTTGGGCACCCGTACTTTAGTCACCAACTATTCCACCTTGGAACCCTAAAAATAGATATTCTGTGATTTGCCATTTTACTCCTGTCTGCAAGAGTTTTTTCTATTATTCATCAATTTGTTGTCGCATTTGCATAATTAGGGTTTTAATGGTTAATTGGACATAAGAGAAGAAAAAATTGATAATTAATTTGCTAATCCAACTTTCCCTACATCTGCAATTGACCTTGGGTATGATAGTGCTTGCCACTTGACCCTAGATCCTTCAATGTTATGGTGAAAGGAGGATTTTAACATCTAAACAACAAAAGATTTACAAAATCCAATTTCCACCTCAACAGGGGGCATTGCCTCTCAACCCCACCCTGTATCATGACAAGGAGTGCACCAGGGGCATTGCCCCTAGACCCCGCAAGGGGTGCTACCCCTTGACCTCGTCTTGGGGGAACTGCCCCCAAACTCCCAGTTAAATAATTTGGGGGGAAACCGCACCAATAAAAGTGGGGAAAATTTAACCTCCGATTCTAATTAGGCTCCATATAACAATATAAGTATTCTTAGATTAAACCAAAAATTGCTTTCAAAAATTAAAAAACAAAGTATAGTGTGCATTAGGAAAAATCATAGTAGATTGCATACATATTTCAATTTCTAGATTAATTAGATCATTTTAGATTAGAGAAAAGGAACCAAAAAAGCATATTGCATTCATAAATTAGTTGCATACATCAAAAACACAAAAACATTAAAACATTAGAAAACTCAAAACACTCGATTTGATCATGAGGAATATTCCAAAATAGAAGGTCAATCCCTCGATACCACCACTAAGTACAATTCATAATTCACAAGTCAAATAGTAGGTCAACTCTTGGTCAACCCTAGTTAACTCATTCTTCTCTAAAGAATTTGATGTGCCCAAGAGTTAGAGGTAGGTGGGTTAGGGCTATCCTTGAGGAGATATATGAAATACATCCTAGACCATGGTTAACACAAGTAATTCAAGAACAATATCAAACCCTTAGGATCTTCCAAACAATACAAGAACATGAAAACTATCTAGAATGCCTAAGAAACATCAATGATTACAATTGACATCCATCTAGGCATTGGAACACAAGGAATCCTGACAGGAGATCAATGACCAATGACCCTTTCAATCATAGGGTTATCTCCACTATCACAATCTATTAGAACAAACAAAAAAAAACAATAGACCTAGAACTGGCCAACCGCTCTCCACGATGTTCTGATCCCATGAGAATAAAACCACCCTCAGTTTATGCCTCCACTCAATTGGCTTCTGCCATGAGAGTAGGAGCAACTTGGAGGTCACCCATGGAAAGGAGAGATGACACTTAGATGACAAAGTAAAACACTTAGAAAAAATTTACAAGAAGCTAGAGATGCTGAAGAAGCTATATGCATCATTTTTTAAAAAGAACAAGTTAACACACTAAAAAGGCAACCAAGCGGGTCAAATTACAAAAAACCCTAGAAGTGAAGAAATAGAAAGAACTGGAGGTGCTACACCTACTGATATCATAGCTACACTAGTTCAAAGAATTAGGATGTTGGAAGAAGAACAACCAATCCAAGAAAAGTGAGCTAAAATGCATGACAATAATAGAACCTAACAACCTGCTGTCGGAGTCTGGGCCAATTGTTGACAATTCGCTGTCTGTTTTGACTATGGATGATAATGCTGACATTTTGAAAACTGTTACTGAGGAAGAAGTCAGGGCTGTTGTCTTTTCTATGGGCCCTTATAAAGCTCCTAGTCCCGATGGATTTCCTCCGATGTTTTTTCAAGAATTCTAGGAAATCATTGGGTTTGATGTCACTGCTGCTGTTAAAGACTTTTTCAAGACTGGTAAGCTCCTTCGACAATTTAATAACACCTATATTGCTTTGATTCCTAAAAAACCCAACCCTGATATGTTCAAGGATTTCTGGCCTATAAGCCTCTGTAACACCTTTTATAAAATTTGCACTAAGTTATTGGTTTTCAGATTGCAACCTTATCTAGATAAGATCATTTCCCCCACACAAAAAGGTTCTGTCCCTGGCAGGCAGATTTTGGATGCTGTTCTTGCTACTCGTGAGACTATTCATTCCATGGAAAAAAGTCAGATACCTAGCATGGCTCTCAAACTTGACATTTCTAAAGCTTACGACCGGGTTTCTTGGCAGTTTCTGTTCAAAATTCTTTACAAATTTGGTTTTAATGATAAACTCCTCTTTCTTGTCAAGGAAGTTGTTACTACTGCTAAATATTCGGTTCTTGTGAATGGTATCCCAAGAGGGTTTTTCTCCCCTTCTAGGGGGATTCGACAGGGAGACCCTCTCTCTCCCTACCTTTTTATTATGGTTGCTAAGGCGCTGGGTAGATCATTTTTAAACAAAGTCTCTTCTAAAGTTATCAATGGGATTAAACCTACCACTTCCCTTACTCCTTTGACGATCCAATAGTTTGTGGATGATACTATTCTATTTGGCATTTCTTCTGTGGTGGAGGCTTCTTCTTGGAAAAGGTTACTGAATGAGTATGCTTAGGCTTCTAGGCAACATATAAATTTTCAGAAGAGCAATGTTTTTTCTTCAATACTCTTGATGATCTTCAAAGAAAAATTGTGAAGATTCTTGGTTGTGCTGCTACTAATCTCCCTTCTGTTTATTTGGGCCTACCCCTCACTATTAAAGATGTCACTCCTACCTTTTGGCACAACATTGTTGAAAGAACTCAGAGAAAGCTCATGGGTTGGAAAGGCAAACTTCTCAGCAATGCTGAGAAACTTCAACTTTTACGAGCTTCCCTTCAAGGCATTCCCACGTACTTCCTATCTCTTTTTAAGATGCCTAGATACCTAGCTGGAAAACTGGAACAGATACAAAGGACTTTTCTATGGACTGGAATGGAGGAAAAGAAAAGGATTTCTTTGGTCAAGTGGGAGCAGGTCTGCTGTCCTAAATCTCATGGGAGTCTTAACATCAGGACTGTCCAAAGCATGAATAAAGCTCTGCTGTCCAAGGTAATGTGGAACTTCATCAACAAAAATAAAGATTGGGGAGATATAATGAAGGCTAAATATCTCAAAGATTTTGATAGCTACTCGATACTTTTTCAAGAAGGTATTCCGCCAGGTTCTGCCATTTGGAACAAAATGCTTAAAACTAGGAGCATCATTAGAAAAGGAATGAGATGGAAATTAGGGGATGGTTCTCTCATCAACTTCTGGGAAGACCCCTGGTTAACTAATTAGGCTCTCTCAGCCCAAATTGATAATAAAGATATTGTTGCCTTGGCCAAGCAATTTTTTGGCTCTAAAGTTAGTAATTACCTTACCCAAAGCCATGGGCTTAAAAGGTGGAAGAATCTGTTACAATGCACCATGAATAACCCTGACTTTCATCAGAAACTAAATATGGTTCAACAATTAATGATGGATACCAGACTTCCTTTATTCCCTCGGAAGGATGAACTCCTGTGGTATGCTGACAAAAAAGGGAGGTTCTCGGTAAAATCTGCTTACCTTTTGCTGGTGGAGGATGTCAACAAAGATGAGATATGGGAGAAGGTCTAAAATTGTAAAAGACTTCCTAAAATCAACTTCTTTTGGTGGACTGCCACCCATAATAAAATTTTGACTCGGGATAACCTCCAATGTAAAGGGTTGTAGCTTGTCAACAGATGTGTTCTTTGCTGTAATCAAGAAGAAACTGTGGCACATCTCCTCATTCATTGTGATTATGCCTGCGAATTTTGGAGCAGAGTTCTGGAAAAATTTGGTGTACAATGGGTTTTTAACAGAGAGATTCGTGATTGTATCGCCAGTTGGAATGTTCTGCTTAAACACCCTTGGTTGCGGGAATTGTGGAAGCAGACCCTTCCTTCACTTGGGTGGGCCCTGTGGAAAGAAAGAAACAATAGGATTTTTCGGGACACTCATAGGTCTCTGATGCAGGTTTGGATCTCTTTATTTAAGGCTATTGTTGAAAATGTTTCTAATGCTAACATTAAACCTGCAGATCAACCTTTGACCAAATAGGAATCTTGGGTGGCTTCTAACTGGGGTTTGCTAAACCAAATCCTGGCTTTTGATGATACGAAACTTTGGAAAAGACTTAATACTATTTGGGCCTAGCCTGAGCCGGGGTGGTTGAAACTTAATTTTGATGGTGCTGCTAAAGCTGATGGTTGCGCCAGCGAAGGAGGTATAATAAGGGATGAACATGGTAATCTTGTTGCGGCTTATGCCAGAGGACTTGGAAAGCATTCTAACAACATTGCTGAGGCAATGGCCCTCCTCTAGGGTCTCAAAGTGGCGATCTCTTTGGGGATTAGCCATCTCCACATACAAGGTGATTGTAAAATCATTCTGGATGCAGTTACCGGTCTCTCTACTTGTGGGTGGAAGCTGAGTGACATTATATCTGATATACAAACCATTCTCCATGGCATCCCGAATGTCTCTTTCTCCCATACTTATAGGGAAAGCAACTCGGTTGCTGATGGTCTTGCCAACTTTGGTCAGGAATTTCAATTCTGGTGGGTTTGGCACCAAATTAACAGCATTCCTGGTCACATTGGAATGCTTATTCATAAGGAGAAGAATTCTATTAATATATGATGTCTACTCAAGTGACGAGTGATGAGGTGGCATGTTTTTCCACCCTGTCTAGGCTTATGCATGACCCCCGTGTGAATTGGCAGCAGTGTCTGTACTCCCTTCATGCAAAATTAATACTCATTATTTGGGTTGTGTTTTGGAACTTAAAGTGTCATGATTGGCATCAACTAGTTTTTGTTCACATGAATACCGCTTGGTGGATTCCTCAGAAGGGTATTCTACATTTTATTTGTCTTCTCCTGCTGGGTATTGCGGCGTGGGCTATCATTATGGGTGGTGAAAGAATTCACACTGAACCAAACACCTGCAATGAATTCAAAGATAATGCCATTGTCTAGCATTACTGCAAGGAGGGGAGCATTACTCCATTCCTGGAATGCCTTAATGGGCATGATGAGTCCTTATCCACCCAGTGTGCTTCTTCGCGGGTTGACAGATGGGTCACCATTGGTAGTGTCAGCTTTGAGTTCCCAGAGAAAAGCATTGCTGAGGTGACAAGCTTATCCCTTAAAGGCATTAAGTTGCTGAGAAAGTCAAGGTTTTCTGATGTGTAGAACCAAAAGCTTTTCTTGGGTGACGGCGAAGAGCTAGTACCCTACCAGGGAGGGTTTGAAAGGGCGCAACTTCCTTAGCCATGGGCGGACATGTGCTTTTTAATCATGAAGTACTTCACCTTAGAAGGCTGTTATGCCAGGTTCTATTACTACCATCTTCCCCTGCTCAATCATTTTCACAGAAACTTGGCTATTTGTTTCCCTTACTACCTGCTTTCTTCTTTAGAACACTCGGTTAAAAGGGTTCATAAGAATTTAACCTCTAGGCCTTTGGAGAAGCCTGTGCCCCTTCACCAAGGCCTCATACACAGACTTTACCAGTTTCACTTGGCCCTTATGCCCCCTGCCACTCTCCATCTCCTGGCTGTGGAACCCTCCCCCAATACTCTGTCGGCTTCTATCAATTGTGATTCCCTTCACACCCCTGTGAATAATAGTCATGATGGCCCGACTCTGGCCTCTGTGAAAGCTAATACCCCCACTCCTGGGTCTACCTCTACCTCTAAGTTGAAGGACTCTGTTAAGTCTAGGAAGTGGCTTCATCGCCTCTCTAAGCTAGTTGAGGAAGCAGCTATTCTTAGCTCCCTCAAAGATAGTCATGAGACCCCTAAAGCTAAAAACATGTCTGCTAAGAATCCTGCTAAAAAGGCTAAAAAGGGCAAAGGGAAAAGCATAACCCCTACTGTCAGACACTCTACCAGAATTGCTGGGAAGCCAGCCCCCAAGGTTAAACTCATAGACTACTCAAAAAGTAACTTTGAGGCTTCTTCTCACAGTGAGGAGACCGAGAGTGATGATTTGAAGGAAATTTGCATGGAAAATCCTATTTTTGGGGAGCAATTTGATGGCCATGACTCCCTGCAGAATGATTATAGGGACAGCCTCGAGAATGTGATTGGTACTGGTAGTGATGATAATGAGTTTGACCATCAGAGCCTTGTGGAGGCCCAGTATGATACTAGCAAAGGAGAGGGGAACATGATTGAGCAAAATCCTGCTGGTGCTGAAGAGGTGGAAGCGAACAGTCAGTCTGTCCCTGAAGATGATGATGTCAGGGCTACTGTTGAGGATGGCAATGTGAATGACGGCAGGGACAGCAACTCTCTTTTTGCTGAAGTGACTCAGTTAAAGGACAAGATGGTGGCTATATAGTTCAAGTTGTCTACTCTTTATAAGTTCATTGCCAGCATACTGTATAGGTGTTCCATGATCAACTTAACTCTTTTGCAGGATATTCAACTTTTCTCCTAGGGAGCCAACAATGATAGAACTCAGGAGCTAGAAAAAGTTTTTGAAGTTTTTGAAGTTCTTGCTAAAGATTGGGAGGACTCTATGTCCTAGTGTGCCTTCTGCTGTTTGGTTGCTGGTTTTTTGTTGTTGCTTACTTTCTGCCATTTGTTAGCTGGTGTTTCCTAGGTTTTGGTTCCAGGCTCTTTTTGTTTCCTAAGCCTGTGCTTTTTCTGATGTAATCTCTGTTAAGGGTTCGGCCCCTTGTTTTGCCGCCTGTTGTAATCAAAAACAAAACCAAGGGGCATCTCAAAACCCCATGTCCTTAAACTCTTATTCCCAAAATGGGAGAAATGAGACTTTCCAAAATGGAAATTACACAATGCAAAACACTCAAACTATTTAAACTAGTCAACCAAATCAAGTCATGATGCTCGGATATCAAAATCCACTAGTGGGTTAATGCTTTCAACTCCACAATCTCAAAGCACATTCTCTGGGACATACCTTGAATACCTAAAAGAGCCCCTCAACCATGTCATATGAAATATGTTATTACCACAACCCCTCCTTGATTTTCAAAATTTCAAAGGTGAGGGAGACCCAAATTTGAACATCAAGCCCTATACAACTACACTGAGAGAACTCCTCCCTTGGGATGGGGTTGTAGTGAGAATTTTTTTGAAGACACTTGAAGGAATTACCTTACATTGGTACTATCGACTACCTGAGGTATCAATTCATTCCTTCCACCAACTCATAGGAGAGTTTTTTATGGCATTCAACATGAACAAACTTATTAATTTAATAGGGATTCACAAATTCCTTACTATGAAACATGATACAAATGAATCAATGGCACATTTTGTTACACAATGTTGACAAGTGCTCTACTCATCGACAAGTGCTCCAAATGTTGATCATAAGGAATTAAGCAACTTCTTCTTACATGCCATCAATAGGGATACTCGAGAGGTAGTATATCAAATGCCCTACAAATCTTACAAAGAAGCATTAGAGAGTGCCTTGTGAATTGATCAATTTTCCATTGATAGTGGAAGAAAAACTTATGGCATGAATGGATGATTGATAACTCAGACAAATGACAATTGTGGAAATAACACTTCATTGATTACGAGATTAAAAAACAATAGAAACACAATGATAGATGGGGTAATAGATCAACCCCTATGAAGAACAAAACAAGGGATGATTACAATGGAAGAGATTACTACCCTTCAAATGTTAATGTGATAAACCGACCACACAACAATGGTAATTACCCAAGAGATAATCAACAAACGTGGAACAAAAATTAGAATGTTAATAGGTATGAATGCTCACCCTACGAGTACAATCCATTTTGTTCCTTTCATAGGACTAGGGGGCATAGCACTGAGTCATATTGAGAATACAACAAATTTATCACAAAATTACATGAGGATTAGCAATGGTTGTTTATCAAAATGTTCTTATTTACCCACAAGAGGTCAGAACAAATAACCACAAAAATTGCAAACCAACACAAACACCTATCGCACCTCAAAACACAAACATAGAAATTATCCAAGATCATTTCCCAATGCATAGGAACAATGAAGCTAATGATACAACAACTTTAGGGTCAGAAAATCCTATGAAAGCCCTAGAAACAAACATCCCTATGCAATTAGGACCAAAAGGAGAAACAAGTATGTTGGGAGTAGTAGAAATATTACATGAAGAGGACATAAGATCTAACCATGAAAATGAAGAGTCCCATGAAGGAGTAGTTTCAGTCATAGAACATTTACCAAATCCAATTGGGTCCTACAAATTAATTGAAGAATTGAAGAAAACTTATGCTCACATCTCTTTTATAGATCTTCTTAAAAACTTGCCATCTTATAGGTCATCTCTGTTACAAGCTATAGGGTTGTAGTATTAGATCGAATCACTCCTCCTCCTAGTGAGAAAATCAACCAAGTAGATTTAGACATGAACCCACCAAATTTTGAGTTTCAAGACCCATGATTCTTCTTCGACCTAAAGTGAATACCTTCCAAAGCTGAGTTCACTAAGAAAGGAGATCCATCCTTATATCTACAAGTATGGATCTATGACACATGTATAAAAAGGATATTAATTGATGATGGAGCTTCTATGAATGTAGTTCCATTTTCTCTCCTAGAAAGGATGAGATATGAACACATAAACATCACACTGTACGAAGACACTCTTTGGAATTATGACAACCTAAAGATCACACTAGCAGTCTCTCTAGGGCCTAAAATGATTCCCACCATATTCTACATCATTGACAAAGATACTAGCTATAACTTGCTGTTGGGAAGACCATGGATATACAAGATGAAAGAAATGCCCTCGACATTCTTCCAAGAGGTTATATATTGAAAGAAATGCTTATGATACTTATTATATGGACCTTATGATGGACATGTGGACATTTGGGGACTATTGAACCCATCATCTCTATATTCATTGACTTATCTTATGCCTTGATTAGTTAGTAGGATTATGATATGTTGATGTTATAGCTTGCATGTTAGATTAAATTTGATGCCATGATGTTTAATGATGTATTGAATTGGATGCAATTGAAATGTTTAGTGATGAATGAATTGATGAAATCTTATGCAGTATATAATCCTGATTGTATTTTGTGAAATGCGAATGAATTGAGAATCATGTAAATGTTAGCATGTGCTATAATGGAGAGTATATGTGCTTATGCGATCTTGTGTGTGTGTGTAATTCATTTCACTTCATCTATATATATCTTTTTCTATTAATGTGTTTGCATAAGTGTGCAAGTATTTTCCATGGCCCATGGAAAATCAGAGGTCAAACAAATAACCCTAAGTTTTAAGCCATGTAAAACCAACCTAGTCCCTAAGGTGGACTAAGTTCATTTGTGATTGAGTATGATGTAATGTGTTTCTTTTTTTAATTGATGGTATTTTTGTTTGGTCTCACCTCTTTATTTAATCTCCTTGAAGTGTTGTAATATTGTATTGTTTTGGTTTGTACAATTTTGGTGCTAAATATTTATGAGCCCTTTTTATGTGGATTTATGAGTCCCCTTGTGTTAATAATGGTTAATTAATGACCCTAGGTCATACCCCTAGGGTCTAGGATCAATTTGGGCATGTTAACTCTTGGTGTAACCCTTGTTTGGACACCTTAACTTGGCTCTTGAGTAAAGTGACGAATTTTGGAGATGGGAAAGGTGGATGGAAAGTCACTATTCCACCTTGACTAACTCCACTTCCCTAGGGTAAGACTACCATTATCTTTGAATGCTTTGGAAGCTTCCAAAGCCTTCAAGTGTGTGAGACCTCTCCCATATCCTCTCACACATGTGTGAGAGCATTTGTGGGAGTGTGTGTGGCATAGTTGAAGGAGAAGGGGACAAGTGCCACCTTCTCATTCTTGTGAGGTCTCACTTGTGGGATCCCCTCTCCAAATACTCTCACATGTGTGAGAGCATTTGTGGGAGAGTGTGGAGCATGTTGAATGGGAAGGTGACAAGTGTCACCTCCTCATTCTTTAGGGGATTGTGAGAGGGTTGTGTGGATGAAGGAGAAGGTGACAAGGGTCACCTTCTCATCCATCAAGGCTTGTGAGATAAACCTATTTATCTCCCTCTTAGTGAGAAGTGAAGGGTTCTTTTTGGTTCTTTCTTTTTGAATTCCATGATTATTGGTTTTGGGGAAGGAGAGCTAGGCTTGGAGAGGTGGAAAATCTTGGAAGGATTTTGGGAGAAAGCTCTTGGAGCTCTTCATCAACAACTTTCATTGCTTGGATCTTGAGAGGTAAGCTCTCATGGCCTTCAAGCCTTCATTAATCTTTTTTTGCTTATTATTTGCATGTGAAAATGTATGTATGTTCTTGAGTTTTGTTTCTTTGGTGTTGTATGGGTTTTGTGTTGTTTTGGTGAGCTCTCCATATGAGAGAGCTCACCTTGTAATGGGTGGGAGAGGTGTGAACCTCCTCAAGGATAGCCTTCATCTTGTTGAGGTTATTTGGTGGCCATGGGCCTTATTGAGAAGTTTATATGATATGTTTATGGCAAGAGTGTCTTTGAAATATTTTGGGTATAATGAGTTTATAAGGCAAGAGGCCTTGAGATTTGAGTATGTTTTGATTGAGTTATTTTAGTTTCCCCTTGAGTAAAGAGTTGTCCACTCTCTCACCCACTAAATCCATACTTAATGGATTTGTTTTGTATATATCCTTGGGAGGGAGTTATTGTGCTTTATGTGAGTGTTTTGGTGTGTTGCAAATCCTTGTTGTGTGTGTGAATCCAGTTATTTGGATGGCCTCCTTGCTTGGGGGTGGCTTTCTTGCAAGCCTAAGGTTGGGAGGTGAGCTTTCCATGGACTTGGAGAACTTTCTTGTGTATTTTGTAGGTTTTGGTGGCTCTTGGAGGAGGATGGAGGTTTTGGAGTTTTGAAGAAAATATGGTTTTTGTGTATATTGTAAAGTTTTGGCAATGTGGTTGCCATGGCCTATTTTGGGCTTGTAATAGTGTTGTAGTTATGAGAGTTAATCTCTCTCTAAAGGGGTTTTGTTGTATTTCTACATTAGTGTAATAATATTGGTACCTTTTAAACAAAATTATATGGTATTAAAGTTGTGTTTATGTGAGCTTTGAAATGATGGAAATGGGTGTGTTGTAGCCTTACTTTAGTATGCATTTGGAAATATGATTATAGAAAAATAAAGAAAAAAAAGGAAATAATCTCTCTCTCTCTCTCTCTCTCTTTCTCTCTCTCTAGTTTTATTTTCATTTATGGGTTGTAAAAGATTAAATATCTACCTTATTTATTATTTATATGGTCAAAAGAGAAAATAGATTTACTATTATTTAAAAATACATGATGCAAGAGCATCCAGAGGTGTAAGGGCAATCTTGCATCACCCAAAAAGAAGTTAATTCAAAACCATTGTAGTTGTTTTCATTTCTTTCCATAATTAGTGTTTTTGGTTCCATAATATCCAGAATAATAATGTAGGACTTTCAGTTTTTCCAAAACTACTAAAAATAGCGACCTGCCTATTTTTAGAAAGTTTTCATTTGGGCACGTAATGAAGCAAAAAGTTCCAGAAAGTCACATAACAAAAATATAAGACCTTTTGCGAAGGAATCAGGCAAAGATCATTTGTGAGTTGAAAGATATTAAAGTGTTTGTTTTTCGAAAAGCCCTTGGAAATTTACGGAATGAGATATGAGGCACTAAAACTTCTCATAATGTCTCAAAAAGTTGATGAAAATCCATTTACAAATTTCCAGCATGATAGTTCACATCGCGAGATTTTTGGCGCTTAAAACGGTTCATCAATCAGACACCCGGATCAAAATTTATGCTTCCCGGAAGTTGACCTACTTTTGGAGGGAGTTACAAATTTCAAAATTTAGCTGGAGGCCACCAAAAAGTGCTATTTATGACTATTTTGGGAACCCTGGGCAGTAGTAGAGTTAAGGGGGCCAATGTAGAGTCCATAATAGGTGAGAAAATAGAAACCCTAGCTAATTTGGGGTTACAGAAGGCTGAAGATTCTAGAGTCTTGAGGTTGGGAAAGCTGTAATGTGTGGCAGTCGGTAGAGGATTCATCCTCTGATTGTAATTAAGCTTCTGTAATGTAATGATTTGCCCAGTTCAATAAAAGAAAGTTCTATTTGTTGTGTTCAATATCTGTTATTGTGTGTTTTGTGATTTGCCCCCTTCATCAATACATAAGTAAAGATTCTAGAAAAAAAAAAAATATATATATATATATATATATATATATAGTTTTAAGTTTACAAGTGATAAGCATTTGAATAAAAGTAAGTGTTGATATCGATTTAGGGTTTTTTATGTCTGATGAAAGAATTTAAAAAAAAAAAGAAATGAATCAAAATTACTTTTTTAGGGTTTACATTTTACTTTATAGAATTTTTTGAAGCACAAAAAAAAGATTATGGAGGTTGTGTCGCCGCCCTGTGTTGAGGGCAGGGAGGACAGACCCTCGTCTACCCCTCCACATAGCCAAAGGCTCTGTGGGGGGTAGTGGGAGGCTGCCCTCCCCCCTTTAGCATGCGGGTGGGGGGTTTGGGACCCCTGTCCCACATGCAGGGTGGACGCCCTACGGGTGGGGTGGGAGCCCCACCCCGTCCCAATGGCGCCACTAGTGTTGGGCCTATGCCCGACACTTTGATATGCCCTTCAATATTTCAAAGACACCTTTGCAATAAATTTAAAACCCTTCCTGCAAACATTTAATGGAGCCTATGTAAAAATACGATCCGCCCTTGCATCATATATATATATATATAAACTGTGGTTTCAAAATAAATCTATGCACAGTATTTTTAATATTTTCTATTTGTGTTTTGTAATACATATTATGTGTTTAAATGATAGCAATATATATATATATATATATATATATATATATATACGATGAATAAAATAATTTTGTGTAAAACTTTATTTTCAAAACATATATTAAAACCAGAGGTTTAATTCTTCAAACAGAGGACTATTTACTTTTGTAGCAACCTAAACTTTGAAAGCATAATAGAGATTGTTAGTAAATAAATAGAAAATTCTTGGAAAGTTGTGCATGGAGTCAAGTTAGATAAAACATTAGTTTAGAAAACAAATGTAACAATATGAAGAAAAACAAATAAACTAATTTAGAAAACACAAAAGAAAACATTAAAGAGATTATTAGGAGACTTCATTGGGAAAAATGCCTTTCCATGTGGGGAAAGGGATTTTCCCTCTTTCCCTTCAAGTTTGAATCCTGCACCCAAAATAAGCTAATGCTTCGTGAACAAATAGGATTTTCATGATTCTTTTATAACCTTATTTAGGGTTTTGTTGCCCTATAGATTAGGAAGGTGATTAGTAAACCTTAAACCTAGTTTAGTTCTTAATCCCACTTAGTGAGTGGGTGAGGTTATTCTATTTTGTTTGTTATGGGTGTTTAATTATTGTGTTTTATTTTATTCTACCAATTGAATTCTTTGAGGGAAAAGTTTACAAAACTTTTTGATTTAATTTATTTAGTGCATGATGTTTTATTTTTTTAATCCTTTCAACTCCCTTATCAAAGTGGCTGAATTAAATGCTTAGATTTGATTCAATTAAACCCTTTAGTTAATTTATTTTATTTCATTTTAGATTTTGAAAAGTACTTAGTGAATTTTAATTTAATTCGTTGTAATTTTTGAAAAGGCATTTAGTGGATTATGTTATTTTAATTTTCTCATAATTGATGAGATGGTGTTATGATGTCGAAATGTCTAAAGAATTATTTCCTTTTGACTCGTTATGCTGTCAAATTTTACCTAGATTAAAGATAGAGATTTTATTTAATTCAATTTGAATATTTACTTTTATGTCATAGATAATTGTTTAAATATGTTAAGTTTCAATATCATGTTAGTAGCATTAATTTAATATTATTTTAAGTTAGCAGTTTTCTTCTAGGGTTAGATTTTGATTCATATCAAAATCATACCACCTCACCTAGTCAACTCTAGGGTTGAATTCCAAACAGGAAATCAACCCTCTTAGTGTCACTCCTCGCAACGTACACCCCCTTAGTGGCTATCATCTCATAGGGATTGTAAAAGGAGTTTTTATTATCTCATTTGTGATTGACTTCCCCGCCTTCAGGCGACATGTATAACGTTAGTTATGGATGCAACTATGTCACATGAGTGTGTCACCAAGTGCGCATGTTGCTCGCAAGGGGGTTTTAGAGTCAAGTGAGAAATTTTTTTGATAATTCATCTCATGACCACTGTTGTCACATGAAATTGCACCCTGCTTGAATGAGATTCCAAGCATTCCAATGACACAATGGGATTGATCTCTAAGTGTGGGACTTTGCTAAATGAGATCAAACCTCTGGAGAAGGCCAGCTTTCTTGTCTAGTTATCACCTAAAACTACTGTATTTTGGGGTGAAAAGGGGAAGAGATGTGCTGAAATGAAAGACAAAGCATCAATACTTAAAAACATGAAAGGATGATGCACCAGATAGTTCTAAAGAACCTTTGCAAAGACTGCAGTATGCACAATATAATCAGATACAACAAGCAGATATACACAGAATAGATGATTCTAACAGAGGTAAGAAGCAAGATGATTGGGAGGAATGAGAGATATTCACAGACAACCATTGCAGATTCACACAGAGATAGAAAAATCAGCAAAAGGCATGATAGCTTTCATATATCTAAAGAAAGGCAAGGTTACAACATGAAGAGTTCTGTTTGGAAATAGGGAGAACAGAATGTTTCCAAAAAATTTCCAACCCTTTTTTCATCATAAGCCTCAGCTTATATAGCAATGCAAAAACTGACCTAGGTTGGTTACAAAAAAAAACCACATTGGGGGCTGCAATCAGAAATATCTTCCTGAAGGGACATCCACCTGCCAAGAGTAATGGTGCAAAAGATCAGGAACAGGGGCAGGTGGGAGATATTCTGGGTCTTCAATGCAAACAGCCGCATCATTGATCTGATCCTCAAAATGGTGGAGGATAACTTAGCATTGAATGCTGACAGCTGCTTGCTATATCTGCTGTAATGAATGCCCCCAAAAATCTCCATCTATTGAAAAAGTGTCACAAAACCTCCTGAAAAGCCTGCCAAATGAAAGAGGGGGTGAAAATATACAACTTTGCCTCTTACAGCATGTGAAAATTTGCTAAAACAGAGGAGATACAGGCGGTCAAAGTTTCGGTCAATCGCCTGTGTATATCATTTCTGCATTTGTATGTATATCAACTCTGTATCTTTAACTATGTCTTGGCATATACAACCCTAAATACAAGCTGCGGACCTGAAGAATCATATGAAACTATTGAAAAGTGACGTCGGGTCCGAGTGTATGTTGAGCCTTAAATATCTGCTAGGCATACAAAAGTACCTACATATTACGGACCCCACCAATCACATCTCCCTTTCTGTCTACGCGAACATACAAGCTGCGGACCTGAAAAATCACCCTTAGCTACATTTCATTTTCCTGTCGGGTCCGTCTTGTATCACTTTCCCCTCGAGAAGCCCCTGCCGGAAACTTGTGCGGAAGCCGACACGTGTCGAGCCCCTCGATGCCTTGTAAAATTGCATCAAAAGTTTGAAGCTGCCCCGCTCGTGACACATGTCGCAACCCACGGCATCATCCACAGCAACAAAGGTCTTACCTGGGACCCACCTGCCTGTGCCAAGCTTTGAAACAAAAGAAACAACTGCAGAGGCTGACACTTGTCGCCTTCCACGGAAACGTTTAAGGGGCACGCGGCATCCTCTGCAGTAGATAGAAACGTTTTAGAAACTTAGTGGACTGCGACACGTGGCAAGCTTTGCGTTGCCGTGAGAAACAATACAGGCTCAGCTGGGACTCAAGCGGAAGCTAACACGTGGCATCCCCGCGTTACTCTTGAAACATAAACAGGGTCTTGAACTTGCAACAGATAGCAACACTTGGCACTGTCCGCTTATCTTTTGAGAAACATATGAGACCCTCTGCAGCTGACACATGGCGCTTTCCGCGCACACTTAGAACATATAAAGGGGCCCTTTGAAACTTCGGCAGAACTCGACACCTGGTGCCTTCCACATAGAGAGAAACAAGATAGAAACCTTTAAAAAACCCACTTAAGATTCACGCAGAAGCTGACACGTGTCAGGTTCCACTTCACTCTGAAAAACATAGTAGGGGCCCACCTCTTCTCTTAGCCTCGCACCGAAACAAATAGAAACTCAAGCGGAAGCTGACACGCGTTAGCTTTTGCAGCAACTACAAGGGACATGTGGAGCATTCCGCCCCATCTTAGAAACATTAAAGGGTCTTCAACAGAAAGCGACACGCGTTGGTTTCCGCAAGACTCTGAGAAACAATAATGAGACTCTCCACCATTGACACTTGGCATGTTCCGCGGACTGAGAAACTTTACAAAAGGGGCTCGCGAAACTTAGGCGGAGGCCATGAAACTTGTAGAAACGTAAGCAGAGGCTACCACTTGTCACCATCCACGGGGCTCAAGTTACCTTTTATGTGTCCCTCGAGTGCCTCCACGTGGTGCCATCCACGCACTCCTTGAAACTGTTAGAAACTGCGAGTTAGAAACTTAAAGAAACTGTAAAGAAACTGTGGCGAAAGCTAACACATGGTGCCCTCCACGGCAACATTGAAACTTTTAGAAACTGTGCTTCACCATTGACACGTGTCGTGATCTATGGCGATCATTTTCAAAAGGCCGATGGAATTTTTTGAGAGCCCGCCAAAGGCACATTTGAACTGTTAGTTGACTGAAACTTTGACCATGCATAACTTCTTCATTTGGATGAATTTTAGGGTGCCGTAAAAAGAAAACCTACCTATTTTTTCAAGCTCTTTACAATGGTAAGGTTTATTAGGCAAGGCCTCTAGGAAATTTTGGCACTTTGCTTTATAGGGACCCTTTCAAAGGGATTTTCAAGGAAAATATCAGGTTGACTGTTTGGCTCTAGACAGAGGGAAAAAAGGTTAACATTTTTGGTGACCTCTATGGGATGTTTGCCTGTTAAACATGAGATCGGTGGCCTTAAATATCCATTGGGCATGGAGTCAAGTCTAAAATATGCTGGGAAACTCAGACTTGCCTCTCAAAACACAAAAAAGGGGGGAAAGGCCTGCCTTCTCCTAATGACAAATCAGCCTGTGCAGAAGCACTTAGGGAAGTAAAAGAATCTAAACTACTGTGCAACAACACTTATTGAAAACAAGAAGTCTAATCTACTAATTTACAAAGTGCTCATACCTCAAAACATCTTTTCAAATGTATCTCATTAACTGGGATATGCAGATTTTCTCCATTCATTTTAGACAACTGAAATGCATTGTACTCCTTGCATTCAGTGATGAGAAAGGGGCCACTACACATGTTGTCAAATTTGGAATGCTTCCCTGGTCTATTCCTCAACTCATCCCATTTGAGCACCATATCACCCACTCTAAAATGTCTGGGGGTGGCCTTCTTGTCAAAATTTCTCTTTGTTTGTAGCTGATGATGTTCCATGGCTGCCATAGCTTTATCTCTGCTTTCCTCCAGCTCCATAAGCTGAGCACACCTTACAGCCATGGGGCTTTCTGCTTCAAGCATTTCTAGATGATGCATGATGTCTAATGCTGGCAGCTCTATAGACATAGGCAACCTTGCCTCTTTTCCATACACTAACAGATAAGGGGAGTTCTCAATAGACCTCTTAGGAGTTATCCTATCAGCCCATAGAGCAAACTTCAAATCAGTCTGCCAGGTCCTCTGATTACTCTCCATTGCCCTCTTAATAATCCTAATGAGATTTTTGTTTGTGGATTCAGCCAAACCATTACCCTGTGGGTAATAATTTGATGAAGTATTCAAATAAATCCCATTCTTGACAGCCCAATTAGTTATTCTCAGGCCAACAAAAGCTAGAGCATTATCGGAGATGATTGATTCAGGCACTCCAAATCTGGAGACCAAATCACAATAAAAATTCAAAATAACACTCTCATTAGAATCTTTCAAAGCCACTGCTTCAGTCCATCTTGTGAAGTAGTCTATGGCTGTGAGTATCCACCTGTGGCCTGCACTTGATGGTGGGTTGATAGGTCGAATAAAATCAATGCCCCATCTCATAATGGGCTGATCTACCTGGATTGGGTGTAGAGGCAAAGCTGACAGCCTCTCTTTTCCTGCAAAAAGGGCACACTTAACACACTTTCTAGCCAATGCATGGGCATCCTTAAATAAGCTAGGCCAATAATAGCCAGCTCTCATTACTTTCCAAGCAGTAGTTCTTGGGGCAAAATGTCCTCCTGTTGTTCCATCATGGAATTCATGTAGCACCCTGTCAGTTTGATCAATATCAATGCATCTAAGCAATGCACCATTAAAGTCTTTTCTGAAAAGGATGCCTTCATTAAAAACATATGGAATGGATTGTAGCCTGAAGTATCTTCTTTTAGCTTTATCTAAGCCTGTAGGACATCTACCAGTTTGTAGAAATTGGGTCATATCATTAACCCAACTAGTACCTATTGTTGTTGTATCGTCTTGATGCCCCTCTTCTATGATCAGGAGCACCTCTTCTTCTTCATCTACCTCATCCTTAGAACTAGTGACAAGCTGCTCACTGAGTCCTCTGCCTCTGACTAGTTTGGTTATCTTGATCTCCACATCATATTCCATGACCTTGGTAATCCAACCAGCCCTTTTCTCATTAATGTCTTTACTCAGCAGGAACTCCTTCACACTAGAATGAGCCACCATCAGGTGTATCTTGTTATTTGAAACAAGATGCCTAAACTTTTTAGACTCCTAACTACTGTCAGGACATGCTTTTCAACGAAGCTATACTTCTGCTCATACTCCTCCAACCCTTGGCTGAAGAAGGTGATCAGTTGCTCGAAACTCTCGCTCTGCTACTGCACCAGAATAGCGAAAATGGTATCCAGGCCACCATAAGCATACAGGATGAAGTCCTTAGAGAAATCGGGATTGATCAAGGTTGGTGTAGTTGCTAATGCCTCTTTTATGGACTGGAAGCTAAGTCTGGCCTCTGACGTCCAACTGAAAGTTATGTTCTTTTTCAACATAGGCATCAAGGGTTTTAAGAGATTTGCAATATCAGGTATGAACCTTCTTAGAAAGTTAATTCTACCAATGAAGCGCTGTAGTCCCTTCTTATGACTGGGTAAGGGCAACTGCAAAATGGCATGTATTCTATATTTATCAATGGTAATACCCTCCTTTGACACAATATGCCCCAACAACTTACCCTCATGTACAGCAAAAATGCATTTCTTTGGATTGAGGGATATCCCAAACTCTCTACATCTTTCAAAGACTAGCCTTAGGTGGGATAAATGCTCAGATGCATTTTTAGAGAAAGTTGTTATATCATCCAGGTATACCAGCACTAGCTTATACATCAGACCCTTAAAGGCCATGTCCATGGCTCTTTGAAAAGTAGAGCCAGCATTTGAGAGACTAAAAGGCATCCTCTTGTAGGCCATAGTACCCCACTTGGTTGTGAAAGCAGTCTTGAATTGGTCTCCTTCCTTGACTAGCACGTAATTATAACCAGAAAATCCATCAAGCAAAGAAAACCTTTCTGAACCAGCCACCACCTGTAGAATTCGCTCCATTGAAGGCAATGGGTAGTGGTCTTTTAGGGAGGCTCTGTTGAGGTCTTTGAAGTCAACACACAACCTGATCTCCCCATTTTTCTTCCTCATAGGCACAAGGTTAGAAACCCAAGAAGTGTGCTTGATTGGAAAGATGATCTTTCCCTCAATCAGCTTGGTTAGTTCTTTGATCATCAGGGGTTCTAGCTTTGGATTCAGAGGTCTTTGTTTCTGTCTCACAGGTTTTATACCTATCTCTAATTCTATGGTGTGTTGGGCAATATGAGGATCAAATCCCTTTAAGTCTGCATAGTCCCAAGCAAACACCTCTTCAAATTCTTTACAAAGAGCAATGAAAGCTCTTTTGTCTTCAACTGAGCAGATTTTACCAATTTTAAGGAGCCTACCCTTGAAAACTTCTAGCTCTTCATAATGCTCCTCTTTTACTTGCATACTGGTTTTTGTCTTCTTCTTTTGGTCATCAGTGCCAAAAATAGATTCCAAGGTGACCAATCCCTTGGGCAGCTTATTCGTTCTCAGCTGAATGATTTGATCATTGTCATATTGCTGTTTGAGTTTATCCTGATTCATCATGGAAAACTCATCTTCCTCTAATAGGAATCTCAGGATATGTTCATCACTGTCAAAAACTTGCCAGTGAATATTATTATCAGGGATAGAAGGCCTAGAAATTATTTTTACATTAGGCTGAACCTTCTCCCTTTGAATGTCACTGGGGATGTCAAAATGAGCCCCAATTGAAGCTAATCTGTCAGCATGATAGTTCTGACTCCTTGGAATGGAGATCAGATTGAAAGCATCAAACTCTTCAATCAAATTCCATGCCCTGTGTTTGTAGCACTTCAGGGCATCACTTTTTGTAAGGTGAAATCCCCTTTCCTGATTCATAATGAGCTCACTATCTCCAAACACCTGTAAACAGCCAATCTTCCTCCTTCTTGCCCACTGCAGACCTTGGATCAACCCTTCATACTCAGCAGTGTTGTTAGTACAAGAAAAGGCAAAATGAAAGGCAGCATAATAGTTTTCACCTAGTGGTGACACAAGCATTGCACCACCATCAGATCTATTTCTGCTCCTAGAGCCATCAAAATACATTTTCCATACCTCATCATGATGCTCTACCTACTGCTCTGCCCTCTTCAGAAGATTTGGAATTGTTGTTTCATGCTCATGCAACATGTACACTCCCATGCCAGCTTCTTGGATATGTCCCTCAGGATCTTCTACAACATTTTCAGAGGCCCACTCCTTCAAGAGTACCTCTGGTATGCTCTCAGCTTGTAGTTCCTGAGCAGCAACTAGTTTAGGGTCATCAGAGATAATGCAATTTACATTAACAACACTGGGTGTGTAAGGTTCTATGTGATAGTCTGAAAGTAACTCAGATTTCAAAGTTACTTTGGTGCCATATCTAGTCCTAAAAAACATGTGGGACCAGTTAGAAGACAAATATCCTCCTATTTTGGTTGTAAATTCCCTTGATAAGCACATGGCAAAATGAGGAGGCAAATCTATTATGAAGACCTCCTGTGAAATAGAAACATTAGGATAGGCATGTAGGGTGAGACCTAGGTTTCTTATGACACCCACAGTATTAATAGATGTTCCATCCAACTGGAGTACACCCTTCTCAAGTGGCTAGTACTTAAGCCCTAACTAATCTTCAATCTGCTTAGGCATGACAAAACTGCTTGCTCCACTATCTACCATGCAATTGTGCACCAGTTTGTCCCCAATTATCAATGATACATAAAAGGGAAGAGGCTTGGCACCTTGGTTAGGCTGCTTGATGTCATCTTGGGATAAATTAGCAAGGACAGTCCTATCTGGGTCAACAGTGGTATCATTGGATACCTTCAAATCAGATAAGGCAGACTGTAACATCTTCTTTTGGCCAGGGATCTCTAAAGAATCCCACATAGACATGGTTACACTCATCTTTTTCATGTTTTCAATAATATTGAAAGGTGGAGAAGCACCTACCTTCTGACTTGACTTTGTAGTAGCAGTATCAGCCTGCAAATGAGGTATCTCCCTTGTTGTTGTTGGTGCACCTCTTTGCAAGATGCGAGGAATGGGGAATGTGGAAGCATCAGTATGTTCTCTACCTTTGCTTGCTGCTGGCTCAACCTCATAACCCCTCTTCTTAGCCCTTGTATTGGCAGCAACTGGACTACTATCACTGTTTACCCCACAGAATTCTCCTTCCTGCCAATTCATGAAAGCAGAATCATTCTAAGGTTGCTCTTGTTGTTGTACAGCTGCATCATTTTGTGTGTATGGCAGTGTAGCTACCATATTTTGTGCCATCAGAGCCTGATTTAGGACTCCACTTGAACAGGGTGCCTGATTGTGTGGAATATGGCATGGGACACACCAATCATAATCAGCTGCAATGTTATTTTGGACAGGGACAAGGTCCCTTGCTGTATTAATAGGTGCTGGATTGTAAGGTTGAAAAGGCCTTTGGTTCATATTTTGCTTGGAACCTTGGTAGTTGTTCTGATAAGATGGCCTATTGGCCTGGTAAGGTTGCCCCTGCCCCTGATATGCTTGGTTCTGCCCCTGATATTGTTGTTGATAAGACTGCCTACCTTGAGACTGCTGCTTCTTGATGTTTACTAGACCATTCCCAAAAGTCTGCAGAAGATTTTCTATTTTTTGTTGGCTAGTTTTTATCTCCTTTAGCTCTTGAGATGAACTAGAGGTAGCAGGCTCAGAAGTAGAGGTACTTGGTAATGCTGCAACAATAGGTGAAGGGACAAAATATGGGGTGGGTAAAGGCATAGAAGCCTGGATCTCAGAAAAAATGGGCATAGGGGGCCTAGGTGCTATTTTTCTAGCCTGAATTAGACTGTTCTCTGCTTTAATGGCTATGTCATAGGCATCAGATAAGCTTACACCTCCTAGTGATTGTATCATTACTGAAATATCACTATTTAAAGCTTTCAAGAAATATAAGAATGCATACTTAGCTAGAGGTCTTACCGTGGTAGGGATTCGGTCCCATGTCTTTTGAAATCTGAAGTTGAAGTCCATCATTGGTTCTTGAGGAGCTCTCTTTATGGTGGTCATCTATTCCACCAATGACAGATTATCTGATTTATCCTAGAACTACCTATTCAGCTTGTCTCCTAGTTCATCCCAGGTCCCGATAGTCTGTACTGGTAGACTTCTGAACCATTGTAATGCCTTTCCTTTGAATGAGGCAACTAGTAATCTGATGGCCACATTTTCTTGTGTTACATGATGTACTCCACATAGAGAAGCCACATCTCTTATGTGTTCAATAGGTGTAGTTTGGGTCTCCCCTGTGAAATAGGGCAAGCTCTTCAAGGTTGCCATAGGTATGACATCATGTATTATTAAGTTCAAAGGGCTTCCCCCATCAAAAACCACAAATGGCTGATTTCTTGTCATCTGAGTAGCTGGAAGTAGTTTTGCTTGAGTTGCTACAAGGACTACAGAGGCAATTGGTCTGAAATTTGGAGTTGATAAGGTCCTCTTAGAATAGGGAGTTCTTACTATAGTTCTACTCTGCCTCCTAGGTGGAGAAAGCTGTAGATATTCAAATGAGTTGGAACTTGAACTCCTAGTTTGTATCCTTCTCATAAAAGTATATCAGCAGAACTCGTTTGCTTGATCTTCTTCAGTATGAGTCACCAGATATGCAATTTTTAACATCTTATAGGTCAGAAAATCACCGGTTGCATATCAAAACCAGTAATAAGAGTCTGTATTGTCCCACCGGGCGTGCCAGAAGCTGTTATCACATGAAATTGCACCCTGCTTGAATGAGATTCCAAGCATTCCAATGACACAATGGGATTGATCTCTAAGTGTGGGACTTTGCTAAATGAGATCAAACCTCTGGAGAAGGCCAGCTTCCTTGTCTAGTTATCACCTAAAACTACTGTATTTTGGGGTGAAAAGGGGAAGAGATGTGCTGAAATGAAAGACAAAGCATCAATACTTAAAAATATGAAAGGCTGATGCACCAGACAGTTCTAAAGAACCTTTGCAAAGATTGAAGTATGCACAATATAATCAGATACAGCAAGCAAATATACACAGAATAGATGATTCTAACAGAGGTAAGAAGCAAGATGATTGGGAGGAATGAGAGATATTCACAGACAACCATATGCAGATTCACACAGAGATAGAAAAATCAGCAAAAGGCATGATAGCTTTCATATATCTAAAGAAAGGCAAGGTTACAGCATGAAAAGTTATGTTTGGAAATAGGGAGAACAAAATGTTTTCAAACAATTTCCAACCCTTTTTTCATCATAAGCCTCAGCTTATATAGCAATGCAAAAACTGACCTAGGTCGGTTATAAAAAAAACCACACTGGGGGCTGCAATCAGAAATATCTTCCTGAAGGGACATCCACCTGCCAAGAGTAATGGCGCAAAAGATCAGGAACAGGGGCAGGTGGGAGATATTATGGGTCTTCAATGCAAACAGCCGTGTCATCAATCTGATCCTCAAAATGGTGGAGGATAACTTAGCATTGAATGCTGACAGCTGCTTGCTATATCTGCTGTAATGAATGCCCCCAAAAATATCCATCTGTTGAAAAAGTGTCACAAAACCTCCCGAAAAGCTGGCCAAATGAAAGAGGGGGCAAAAATATACAACTTTACCTCTTACAGCATGTGAAAATTTGCAAAAACGGAGGAGATATAGGTGGTCAAAGTTTTGGTCAACCGCCTGTGTATCTCATTTCTACATTTGTATGTATATCGCCTTTGTATCTTTAACTGTGTCTCGGCATATACAACCCTAAATACAAGCTGCAGACTCGAAGAATCATATGAAACTATTGAAAAGTGTCGTCGGGTCTGGGTGTATGTTGAGCCTTAAATATCTGCTAGGCATACAAAAGTACCTGCATATTGCAGACCCCACCAATCGCATCTCCCTTTCTGTCTACGCAAACATACAAGCTGCGGACCTGAAAAATCACCCTTAGCTGCATTTCATTTTCCTGCCGGGTCTGTCTTGTATCACTTTCCCCTTGAGAAGCCCCTGCCGGAAACTTGTGCAGAAGCCGACACGTGTCGAGCCCCGTGATGCCTTGTAAAACTGCATCAATAGTTTGAAGCTGCCCCGCTTGTGACATGTGTCGCAACCTGTGGCATCATCCGCAGCAACAGATGTCTTAATTGGGACCCACCCACCTGTGCCAAGCTTTGAAACAAAAGAAACAACTGTGGAGGCCGACACTTGTCGCCTTCCGCGGAAACGTTTAAGGGGCACACGACATCCTCTGCAGTAGATAGAAACTCTTTAGAAACTTAGTGGACTGCAACACGTGGCAAGCTCCGCGTTGCCGTGAGAAACAATACAGGCTCAGCTGGGACTCAAGCGGAAGCTAACACGTGGCATCCCTCGCGTTACTCTTGAAACATAAACAGGGTCTTGAACTTGCAATGGATAGCGACACTTGGTGTTGTCCACTTGTCTTTTGAGAAACATATGAGACCCTCTGCAGCTAACACATGGCGCTTTCCATGCACACTTAGAACATATAAAGGGGCCCTTTGAAACTTCGGTGGAACTCGGCACCTAGCGCCTTCCGCGCAGAGAGAAACAAGATAGAAACCATTTAAAAACCCACTTAAGATTCATGCGGAAGCCGACACGTGTCAGGTTTTGCTTCACTCTGAGAAACATAGTAGGGGCCCACCTCTTCTCTTAGCCTCGCACCGAAACAAATAGAAACTCACGTGGAAGTTGACATGCGTTAGCTTCCGCAGCAACTACAAGGGACACGTGGAGCGTTCCGCCCCATCTTAGAAACATTAAAGGGTCTTCAACAGAAAGTGACACGTGTTAGTTTCCGCGGGACTCTGAGAAACAATAATGAGACTCTGCACCGTTGACACTTGGCATGTTCTGCTGACTGAGAAACTTTACAAAAGGGGCTCGCAAAACTTAGGCGGAGGCCGTGAAACTTGTAGAAACATAAGCAGAGGTTGCCACTTGTCACCATCTGTGGGTCTCAAGTTACCTTTTATGTGTCCCTCGGGTGCCTCCACGTGGTGCCATCCGCGCACTTCTTGAAACTGTTAGAAACTACGAGTTAGAAACTTAAAGAAACTGTAAAGAAACTGTGGCGGAAGCCGACACGTGGTGCCCTCCGCAGCAACATTGAAACTTTTAGAAACTGTGCTCCACCGTTGACACGTGTCGCAATCCATGGCGATCATTTTCAAAAGGCCGATGGAATTTTTTGAGAGCCTTCCAAAGGCACATTTGAACTGTTAGTTGACTAAAACTTTGACCATGCATAACTTCTTCATTTGGATGAATTTCAGGGTGCCGTAAAAAGAAAACCTGCCTATTTTTTCAAGCTCTTTACAATGGTAAGGTTTATTAGGCAAGGCCTCTGGGAAATTTTGGCACTTTGCTTTATAGGGACCCTTTCAAAGGGATTTTCAAGGAAAATATCAGGTTAACTGTTTGGCTCTGGATAGAGGGAAAAAAGGTTAACAACCACATGAAAAATGTGGACATGACATGTGGTTATCAATTCATAGCCACATGGCAAATATGGGAATGACAATATTTTTACACCTTAAAAAAATATGTCACAAAAAGGAGACCCGAAACCTTTTAGCATGACCAAGATAGATACAACCAAGAAAAATGATAGGAATTCCTATTGACTATGAATTATCAAGAAACAAGATTGCCATCCCATATCCAACTATGCAATCAATATGAATCAAAAAGATAGGGCCATGAAATGAAATGGTAAACCATGCACATAAGTCAAATCTTTCAAGAAAGGAGAATCATTAAAACAAAAAGAGGTAGTCCTAAAAGAAAAATATAAACTCAAGGAATGTTTAGAGAAGGATAGTCCTATACAATTCCCTTTGGATATCTTCACAATTCATGTATTATCCAAAGATGAAATAAGGAAAGTTGATCAAACCATCCCATGTATACAAGAAAGACGTCACTGAACGGAATGGCTAGAATTTGAAATAAAGACATTGGACTTAAATGGAGTAGACCCACATGCATTCTTAGACATTGAGGAGGAAACATCCAAGAGTTATATTCCTTTAATGCCACTAAAAAAAACAACATCAAGTGAGACATACATACCTGAAATACAAGAGAAGAGTGATTTGTACATACCACTCTAACCTTCTGAGAACTCTTACATGCACCATTGATACCACCCATGGAGGCAAAGGCTCATGATCAAGAAGAAGCTAACTCGGTAGATAACAAATTGACAAATGTTCCAAAGAATTCATGTCAAAAGCTTTCCTAACCCCTCAACCTCATGAACAACCTTCTTCTTCAACCTCAATGCAATCCAATGGTATAGGTGAGTGGGAAGCACCTTTAGTGCAAATAGAAATAGTGGAAAGACTCCCAGATGAGGATGAGGTGAGTGAGGGATAATTCTAAATAGAACATAAGATGCGAGTGACTATAGGAATAAAAGATCCCATCATCTTTGAATTGCTTGATAAATACATAAGGTATTCAATGGATTTATCGCTAGAACTAAATGGAAAAGAAAGTATAAGATTCATTCCTCTAGATAAACAAAGGGAGCCTCAAACTCCTCTTGAATTGTTTTATTTCTTGCAAAGTATTCGAGAGCATTCTAAAGTGAAATTTTACATGCAAGACTAATTTGACTTGCTCACCGAAGTCTTAAATTGTGATGGAGTCTTGTATTGGACTCCCTCTCACTAGCAAGTATTTCATTCCCTAATGCATATAACATTAATAGGAGAAATCCCACAATCAATTCAACCAAAATAGAGTGAACCTTCGGGACCTTACATAATAGGTGAAATTGTTCTTAGAAGGGATAGTAGTATAAACAAGAAACATAGGAAGAAAATAAAGTTTCATTAATATTGGAAAGGTCCTTATATGGTCAAACAAGACATTGAAAATGATGCATATCTTTTGTGCGTGATGGAAGGTGGAGAATTTGGTGAGATGGTGAACACCTTCACCTCAAGAAATACTATGTCTAAAAATCATAAAAATCATAAAATATAAAAATACAAAAAATCAAATAATTCAAAACTCCAAAAAAAAGTTATAAAATCATGAAAAATAAAAAATTATGCATTTCTTTATCATTTGTTTTGCCCTGCATTTTTGTGGGTGGCATGCTCTTGTTTGATTTTCATTTCAGTAAGGAGTCTAAGATTACTTAGGTAAAGGTTGACCCTCTTAGCTTCTGAGATCCCTTGTATTCACAATAGCTATTTATCATTCCCTTATCACATTTCCCAATGATTATAATCAAAGCCTAGCTCTTAGCTCTACACTGATCCTCATCTTAACGATCCATGTTGTTAAGTCTAAGAAAAGTCAACCTTCAAATACTCAATAGAACCTTGTAAGTAGATCTCCCCTATTCCTCCTTAGGAGAAGAGAAGTCTGACTAGATAGTGAAAACTTTTGGTGTCACTTAGCCCCTTATTTCCCTAGACAAAAATGTTGGGAGGATCATAACTCTATAGGAAGAAATCTAAAATACGAGTGAATAAAAAAATGAGTGATAGAAAAAAAAGAGTAGTAGCTGAATATCCAAAGCATACAAGCATCCAAAAATTCTCAAAGCATCCTAGCAATAGCAATCAAAAAGAGAAAAGATAAAAAAAAAAGAGACAGAGAGAGAGAAAAAAATTTTTAAAAAAAAAGAGAAAAGAAAAAAGAAAAAGAACAAAAAAAGAGTGCTAGAGAGAAGATTGGTGATGCCTATACTCTCGAGTGGAGATAAATCTAAGGTCGTGTTGGTCATGATGTTAGTCATAAACAAACATAGAATAAAAGTTACACAACAACCTTTACTCATCTTGAAAGATACGATGAATTCAGAGAATTCATGATCCCAAGTTTCCGTTGATTAGATCTTAATCTACTGACGTTACTCAGTGGTTGATGTGTGTTGCTGTTTTCCATTCAGGGGCCTTACGTATTTCTACAAAATTTCATCATTATTTCTCCAAATATCCTGCTCTATATATCTGCTCTGCATAAATCTCCAATAATTCTACCTCTGCACTATGAATTTAGTCAAATAATGTGCCTACAGGCTGATATTTGCATGATTTCTACCACTATTTGCAATTCTTTGCATGATATTTTCAATACTGCATGCATTTAACTCAAATATGCTAATGATTTTCAGTTACCTACGGGATTTCAACATATTTCTCTATTTTTGCTTATTATTTGTCATCACTTGCAGTTATGGTGATGAATTTATGAAATTAAAAAAAAAGAAAAGGGTTAAAGAATGAGATTCCCAAAACTACTTGACTTAGATCACTGATCCACATACAAGCTCCCATACATGCAATGAAAAGAAGGAAACTAGAATCATACTTCACCAGGACATTCCACAAATCCCCATGATCTAGTGCAAATCTTCAAAGGAAAAGTTGATAACAACATGTAATGAAATGAAAGCGCTTCCAGTTGAACACAGCATTCACCAGTACATATCCAGAAATCAACAGGAAGATTACGTAAAATTTACAATCAGGATGTAATCTGAAACTTCATATCCATTCAGTATGCTCAAGAACAGGTACATTTACAGTGATCTGAAGAAAGAACCTTGACATTTCAACAATTCTATCCTCATTAGTCTCAGTAATCCGATCTCCTAATTGATTCTATAGTAATTGGCCTTAATGTGCCAGATGTTCCAATGTATCTCTTTTTTTTTGTTTAGCCTTATTGCCAGATATATCTATCTATCTCCTTTTCTCTTTCTCTAATGTATTAGCCTTATTGCCAGATATATCTATCTATCTCCTTTATTTTTGACAAGCTCTGGCTCTTATATAGAGCAAATGCCAGAAAACAGTTACAATGATCCAAGGATCAGGATCTTCCCATAACAATCAACGGTCCAGATGAAAAGCACATGCTTCGCCAGTTGGCAAATGTACAGCTGGCACAGAATATTCCAGCATCTTTGATTTGATTCGGTCTCCAGCTGGCAAACAGCATATTTGACAATATCCTCCTCATTTCTGGTTCATGTTGCCTCCTTGTGCAACCATACAATGCTCAGCAACAGCTCTAACAGCATCATGACTTCCTGCAAATAAACAGACAAACATTAAGTTCATCATCATGTGGATAAACAACAGGAAGTAAAACGTTTTATTAACCAGGCCTCAAAATGTGTAGCTACAGGCAATCAGGCTTTCAAATTTCTATCGCTCTGTTTTCCCGCCCATTTTCTTGTATATCGGGCTCCAAATATGATCATGTATCTCAAAATATACAAGGAAATAACTACTTTTCAATTTATTTCAAATCCGGCTCTGTATATATTATGCATGTATGTATCGGCGTGACTACACATGGTCGGGATGACAAATTTTACATTAGGCCGACGGGGAAACTTATACCGACGCCAAAAATCATGATGATGTCCTTCCATCGGGAAGACATGTTCTATCGGCGAGAAAAATCCAGACTTGGCCGATAGCAAGACTTAAAACTTTCGTCTGCATGATATTTTGGAAATATGATGCTCCCCCTTCCGAATGTCCAGATGACGTCACCGTCATGTTCCACTTCTGTATATTGGGGAAAAGAATGACATCATCATCATCATCATGTCGAAGGAAAATAGGAGATTATGAAATATGATCCTGCTGCTGAGAAATGGAATATGATGGTGACGTCATCATCATATCCGGGCTTCATTAAAATGCAAAAGATGACGTCACCGTCATGTTTAGTTAAGATCAGGGGGTAAATGTAATATCGGGTCACCTAAGGAACATGATCAGGTGGTGAATGTAATATGACCCCTTTGCGGCCAAGGTAACCCTCTCGAAAGATCAGGATGATGATGATGATCAGGATATCCGGGGCTTTTGTTAAACTTAGAATATGACGTCATCATCATATTCGTGAACCGGATCATGTTTTGGAAAATATCCTGCCGAAGGGAAATGTGATGATGATGTCCTCCTAATATTTGCTTCTTCGTTTATCAGATCGGGATGACGTCATCAGGATATTTGCAAAAGGTCATATTTCTCGGCAGGAGGACATTACGAAATATCGGGTAGACAAACAAGATCATGATGATCTTGACAACATGACAGGATAAAAATATGATGATCCTCCTCATCGAATATCATGATGACATAACCATCATATTCCGTCTTCGAAGCATGAGGATGAGTTAAGTTCATCATCAGGTTAGCGCTAGGGTGATATTTAAAATATGATCATGCTAAGGAATGGAATATCACCCTCCCTTAAAAGATAGGGTGATCATCATGATCATGCAAAAGGAGATCAGGAGGATATGATGACGTCATCATCATATTAGCGAATATCAGCAAATATGACCCTCCCTTGAAAGATCAGGATGACGACCCTCCGATAGGACTTTGACGTGTGCATGCAAATTATGCAGATGGTGGATTTTCTAAGCAGGGTGATATTATAAGATCAGCATGATACTATAATATCAGGTGATGTTAAAAATATCATGATGCTCGTATAATTTGAAATATCGGGTTACACTCAAAACATGATGCTCATGATGCGCATAAGGTCATTTGATGGGTAAAGGGCACTATCACCTAAGATTGACGTCCGGATATTGGGACTGCATGATTTTTATCGGGTGATAGATCAAGATCATGATGACCTTGACAACATGACTGAGGATATAAAAATATGATGATCACTTGCGATTATCAGGTTTGACCAAAACTTTGACTGCTCATAACTCCCTCATATGGATGAATTTTCAGGTGATGTAAAAGGGAAACCTGCATGGAATTTCAAGCTCTTTCTAAATATGAGGTCATAGAAACAAAATATGAACTTTGACAAACTGACCTCATGATGATGACCTACCTCATCCTAACCTTCATGATGATGATGCACCTGACTCATTTTTACCAAACCGCCAGAAAGCAGACAACACAAGCCAAGCCAAAAAGTTGGGTCCCTGTTTTGCCAAGTTAAAATGGGGCGTGTTGTGTAACCACACAACAACTTGCCACCAAAGAAAACAATAAAATTCAAATAATTCAAAAGGTGAGGATAAATTAAAACATAAATTTCCAACTCCTATTAAGCATGAGCATCCTAATCCTTTCTAACTGGTATCATGTTCATCAATGTAACAATGAATTGATAAGGGATCAATTGTGTGCATGTGATTCATATACTCATCTTGAAAGTGAGTTGAATAAGTCAGTGACTGGTGTTAAGCTATGTAGTTTGGTTCATCCTTCATAGCCAACCGGATAGAGCCTTGCTGCCAGCAGGCGTCCATAGCCTCGGCAAGGTTATCGTTGCAATTCTCCTAAGTAGAGCCCCACTGCCAGCAAGCGTCTATAGCTCCGGTAGAGTTACTTAGATGACTTAATCTGGATTTCAGAAAATCCATTTTATTATTTTATTTATTTTATATTTTGAATTTAATTCTTAAGATATAACAGTTGTAGCCTCATGATACAAGGAATGGTCACTTGTTGAAATTAAGTTGAGAATTGCAATGGTAGCAAGGGCAACCTTTAGATTTTTCACTTAACCCCTACACTGATATGTTCAACAAACCCAAGGCTGTTAGGTGTGTCATTGTGAGGATCACCTTGACTCAAGAAAAGTAGTACTAATGAATATGATACCACAGACCTGATCAAGAATACCTATACTGATATGAATTACAACCTATGTAAAAACTTATATTCAACTTTTGAATTCTAACAATTTATGTAGTGTTCTTAAGTAACAAGGTGCACCAATTTTGCCCAACCAAAACAAAGACTCAACAACGCAAAACACAAAGCAACCTGTACAAACAGCTAACCTACAAAAGGAAACAAAAGAAAGCAAAACAAGAAAGCAAAACAAGCAAACTGTACAAACAACTAACCTACAAAATTATATACAAACCACTACTAGGCAAACAAAAACCAGCAAATGACCTAAGTACACCTGTATTTGCATACTTCTTTTGATTGTGCAGGAGTCTTAGGGTATTAGTTATGGTTCTCAACCTAGCAAATTTATCTTTATATTCTAAAAAATATTCTGATATTCTGAATTCACTGTATTCAACAGAATAACTCTTGATGATCAGCAACTGAGGCAGCTCATCATGTTCATGATTAATCCATATGCATGTCTTATCTCTCAAATTTCCATAATCAAAATAATATTCAACATCATTCACTGTGGAAAGGAGAAATACAACCTGGTATATTTCTGATTCCGTTGGACATGCTTCTTGATTGGCAGTTGGTCCTCCATTTAATTCTATATTTTCATTGCTTAGCCCAATGCCTGGTCTCACTTCAAATTGAAGGATGTATGACTCTTGATGTATTAATTCTCCATCTTTATCCAGCCTTATCCCTTCATTCTGGATGTTCAATTTATCCTCCAGTTCAGGAAACTTCTCAATATTTTCTTCAATTTCCTGCACATCAGCATCTAAATAAGTATCTTTATTATCACAACCTGATATACAGAAATTTATCATTTCTAAATCATGTGACTGTAAAAGAGAAACAACTTTCACTTGATAAGGACACTCCCCTGTTTCATTCTCAAAATATTTCTGGAGTGACATCTGATTATGCATAACAACTCCAAAGTCTTCTACATCTTCATCTTTCAGGAATTATTCATTAAATAATTCACATCTTCTATCTATTAGATGATCTGGTTCCATTAACCTGCAACATTCTTGTATTTGATCATTTAATTCAAAGAAGTCAGGTAATAAATCAGCATTTATTTTATTTTCTATGACTCCCTGAGTTACTATCATAGGAACTTCATCATCAACAGTGAATTTAAATTGCTCTACTATCTGTTTACACTTCTCTTTACCATAGAATGACTCCAGGAAAGATGTTTCATCTTCTTTATCAAAAGTATTAGGATCAGAATCAAAAATATTATCCTGATGAGTGGTTTCTTCTCTAAAATTTTCACAAGATTCATACCTGCATACTAACTGATCCTTACTTGTATTAGGAAGTAGAGAACTCCTATCAATCTCACCATAGAATGAATCAAGGAAAGATGTTTCCTCTTCATTACCTTTTATAACCGATTCAGCTATTGTATTTTCTAGAGTCTTTTTCAACATGACCAAGCAAGGGTAGCAATCTCTCTCTGAATGCTCTTCATCATGTAATCTGCACCAGCTTTCAATCAAGACATCGTCAATGGGTAAACCTAATATCTGACTACACTGTATATTTCTGGACAAGTATAATTCAAAATCTTCAGAACGATCCACTTCAGTGTCTGGACAATTAATAACTTCTGGTGTTGCATCTGCTTGTTGTTCCAGAATTTCCTCATTTTCCTGGAAAATTTCAACCCTGAACACATCCGGGAAGAATATTAGTCCTTTCAAATATAAATCCAACCTTGTAAGGAAAGTTAAACAATTTATTTCACTGTGTTCCACAGTCTGGTGTATCCTGCAACAGGTGGATAAACCAAAGTTAGACAAACTGTGAGGGTAAAGCTGCCTACTCAAAGTTTCTTGAAATAAAGGAATGTTAATTTGACAATTGCCTTCATATACATCCATCAAAATGAGACTCTATTTTTCAATTTTTTAGTATTTTGAAATTTTAAGGAGATCCATCATATCTCAAAATAAAACTTGAAAGTTCAGAAAATCAAACTAATCTTTGATGTTTCGAGCTAGATCTTGGCAAAGGTGCAACCAAAACATCTCAGATAAGAGATATTTGCAGACATTTAACTGAAATGCTGAAATATTTATGCAATATTTGTAGAAATCTAGAAATTCACAGCTTAGGCCCTCCTTCTAGCGCCAATTTATGTTGCGTTAGAAGTGAGGGGCTTGCAGATTAATTGCAAGACTTAGGGCAAGCTGCTATACTAAGGTAGGGGATATCACTTCAACTGAAAAGAAATTATTTGCTGAGAAATAGCTCACGCCCTCCTTCTAGCGCCAATTTATGTTGCGTTAGAAGCGAGGGGCCTGCATAAAATGAATGATGACTGAAACAGCAGTGGCTTTTCCCATTCTGCCCTCCTTCTAGCGCCAATTTATGTTGGTTAGAAGCGAGGGGCCTGCAGATTAATTGCAAGACTTAGGGCAAGCAGCTATACTAAGGCAGGGGATATCACTTCAACTGAAAAGAATTTATTTGCTGAGAAACAGCTCACCTGCCCTCCTTCTAGCGCTAATTTATGTTGCGTTAGAAGTGAGGGGCCTGCAGATATGTTAGCAAGATTTAAAGCGGGCTGATAAATAGAGGCAGGGGATATCACGTCAACTAAAAAGAATTTATTTGCTGAGAAACAGCTCACGCCCTCCTTCTAGCGCCAATTTATGTTGATCACGCCCTCCTTCTAGCGCCAATTTATGTTGGTCATGATGTTAGTCATAAACAAACATAGAATAAAAGTTACACAACAACTTTTACTCATCTTGAAAGATACGATGAATTCAGAGAATTCATGATCCCAAGTCTCCGTTGATTAGATCTTAATCTACTGACGTTACTCAGTGGTTGATGTGTGTTGCTGTTTTCCATTCAGGGGCCTTACGTATTTCTACAAAATTTCATCATTATTTCTCCAAATATCCTGCTCTATATATCTGCTCTGCATAAATCTCCAATAATTCTACCTCTGCACTGTGAATTTAGTCAAATAATGTGCCTACAGGCTGATATTTGCATGATTTCTACCACTATTTGCAATTCTTTGCATGATATTTTCAATACTGCATGCATTTAACTCAAATATGCTAATGATTTTCAGTTACCTACGGGATTTCAGCATATTTCTCTATTTCTGCTTATTATTTGTCATGACTTGCAGTTATGGTGATGAATTTATGAAATTAAAAAAAAGAAAAGGGTTAAAGAATGAGATTCCCAAAACTACTTGACTTAGATCACTGATCCACATACAAGCTCCCATACATGCAATGAAAAGAAGGAAACTAGAATCATACTTCACCAGGACATTCCACAAATCCGCATGATCTAGTGCAAATCTTCAAAGGAAAAGTTGATAACAACATGTAATGAAATGAAAGCGCTTCTAGTTGAACACAGCATGCACCAGTACATATCCAGAAATCAACAGGAAGATTACATAAAATTTACAATCAGGATGTAATCTGAAACTTCATATCCATTCAGTATGCTCAAGAACAGGTACATTTACAGTGATTTGAAGAAAGAACCTTGACATTTCAACAATTCTATCCTCATTAGTCTCAGTAATCCGATCTCCTAATTGATTCTACAGTAATTGGCCTTAATGTGCCAGATGTTCCAATGTATCTCTTTTTTTTTGTTTAGCCTTATTGCCAGATATATCTATCTATCTCCTTTTCTCTTTCTCTAATGTATTAGCCTTATTGCCAGATATATCTATCTATCTCCTTTATTTTTGACAAGCTCTGGCTCTTATATAGAGCAAATGCCAGAAAACAGTTACAATGATCCAAGGATCAGGATCTTCCCATAACAATCAACGGTCCAGATGAAAAGCACATGCTTCGCCAGTTGGCAAATGTACAGCTGGCACAGAATATTCCAGCATCTTTGATTTGATTCGGTCTCCATCTGGCAAATAGCATATTTGACAATATCCTCCTCATTTCTGGTTCATGTTGCCTCCTTGTGCAACCATACAATGCTCAGCAACAGCTCTAACAGCATCATGACTTCCTGCAAATAAACAGACAAACATTAAGTTCATCATCATGTGGATAAACAACAGGAAGTAAAACGTTTTATTAACCAGGCCTCAAAATGTGTAGCTACAGGCAATCGGGCTTTCAAATTTCTATCGCTCTGTTTTCCCGCCCATTTTCTTGTATATCGGGCTCCAAATATGATCATGTATCTCAAAATATACAAGGAAATAACTACTTTTCAATTTATTTCAAATCCGGCTCTGTATATTATGCATGTATGTATCGGCGTGACTACACACGGTCAGGATGACAAATTTTACATTAGGCCGACAGGGAAACTTATACCGACGCCAAAAATCATGATGATGTCCTTCCATCGGGAAGACATGTTCTATCGGCGAGAAAAATCCAGACTTGGCCGATAGCAAGACTTAAAACTTTCATCTGCATGATATTTTGGAAATATGATGCTCCCCCTTCCGAATGTCCAGATGATGTCACCGTCATGTTCCGCTTCTGTATATTGGGGAAAAGAATGACATCATCATCATCATCATGTCGAAGGAAAATAGGAGAATATGAAATATGATCCTGCTGCTGAGAAATGGAATATGATGGTGACGTCATCGTCATATCCGGGCTTCATTAAAATGCAAAAGATGACGTCACCGTCATGTTTAGTTAAGATCAGGGGGTAAATGTAATATCGGGTCACCTAAGGAACATGATCAGGTGGTGAATGTAATATGACCCCTTTGCGGCCAAGGTAACCCTCTCGAAAGATCAGGATGATGATGATGATCAGGATATCCGGGGCTTTTGTTAAACTTAGAATATGACATCATCGTCATATTCGCGAACCGGATCATGTTTTGGAAAATATCCTACCGAAGGGAAATGTGATGATGATGTCCTCCTAATATTTGCTTCTTTGTTTATCAGATCGGGATGACGTCATTAGGATATTTGCACAAGGTCATATTTCTCGGCAGGAGGACATTACGAAATATCGGGTAGACAAACAAGATCATGATGATCTTGACAACATGACAGGATAAAAATATGATGATCCTCCTCATCGAATATCATGATGACGTAACCATCATATTCCGTCTTCGAAGCATGAGGATGAGTTGAGGTCATCATCAGGTTAGTGCTAGGGTGATATTTAAAATATGATCATGCTAAGGAATGGAATATCACCCTCCCTTAAAAGATAGGGTGATCATCATGATCATGCAAAAGGAGATCAGGAGGATATGATGACGTCATCATCATATTAGCGAATATCAGCAAATATGACCCTCCCTTGAAAGATCAGGATGATGACCCTCTGATAGGACTTTGACGTGCGCATGCAAATTATGCAGATGGTGGATTTTCTAAGCAGGGTGATATTATAAGATCAGCATGATACTATAATATCAGGTGATGTTAAAAATATCATGATGCTCGTATAATTTGAAATATCAGGTTACACTCAAAACATGATGCTCACGATGCGCATAAGGTCATTTGACGGGTAAAGGGCACTATCACCTAAGATTGACATCCGGATATTGGGACTGCATGATTTTTATCGGGTGATAGATCAAGATCATGATGACCTTGACAACATGACTGAGGATATAAAAATATGATGATCACTTGCGATTATCAGGTTTGACCAAAACTTTGACTGCTCATAACTCCCTCATATGGACGAATTTTTAGGTGATGTAAAAGGGAAACCTGCATGGAATTTCAAGCTCTTTCTAAATATGAGGTCATAGAAATAAAATATGAACTTTGACAAACTGACCTCATGATGATGACCTACCTCATCCTAACCTTCATGATGATGATGCACCTGACTCATTTTTACCAAACCGCCAGAAAGCAGACAACACAAGCCAAGCCAAAAAGTTGGGTCCCTGTTTTGCCAAGTTAAAATGGGGCGTGTTGTGTAACCACACAACAGGTCGAAGCTATTCAAGAGTGACATCTAGCAAAGAAAGTAAGGTACAAAGCACACACACACACACCAGTTGAGCAATACTAGGAGTCTAGCCATCTTTAGGGCCATCTTCTATTTTAGAGCCTTTTCCTCTACCCCAAGTCTATCTTGTTGGCCATCCCTTAATTTAAATCTTGTGAGTGCTATTAAAATTTGTTGCTTATAGTATAAGTTGGAAGCTTGTCAATATGTTTTGTCTAGATAAGGATCAGTGTCTAGTCTTTTGTAAAGCCTAAAATTTAAAGTATTCCATCTCCTCCCCACTCCCACTTGAGTCCCTAATCCTATCCCAAGGTTCATTAGGTCTCCCTATATCAAGATAATTCCAAATAGAACTTAAGATGCTAGTGACTATAAGAATACAAGATCCCATCATCTTTGAATTACCTAAAAATACATAGGGTATTCAATGGATTTATGGTTAGAACTAAATGGAAAAGAAAGTATAAGGTTCATTCCTCTAGATAAATAAAGGGAACCTCAAACTCCTCTTGAATTGTTTCAATTCTTGCAAAGTATTCAAGAGCATCTTAAAGTGAAAGTTTACATGCAAGATGAATTTGACTTGCTCATTGAACTCTTAAATTGTGATGGAGTCTTGTATTGGACTCCCTCTCACCAGAAAGCCTTTCATTCCCTGATGCATATAACATTAATAGGAGAAGTCCCACAATCAATTCAACTAGAATAAAGTGAACCTTTGGGACCTTATGGAATACGTGAAATTTTTCTCAGAAGGGGTAGTAGTAAAAACAAGAAACATAGGAAGAAAAGTTTCATTAAGATTGGAAATATCCTTATATGGTCAAAGAAGACATCAGAAATGACACATATTTTGTACATGATGGAAGGTGAAGAATTTGGTGAGACAATGGACACCTTCACCTCAAGAAATACTATGTCTTAAAATCATAAAAATCATAAAATACAAAAATACAAAAAAATAAAATAATGCAAAAGTAAAAACAAAGTTATAAAATCATGAAAAATCAAAAATTATGCATTTATTTATCATTTTGTTTTGCCCTGCATTTTTGTGGGTTACATGCGCTTGTTTGATTTTCATTTTAGTAAGGATTCTAAGATTACTTAGGTAAAGGTTAACCCTCATAGCTTTTGAGATCCCTTGTATTCACAATAGCGATTTATCATTCCCTTATCACATTTCCCAATTATTCTAATCAAATCCTAACTCATAGCTCTACATTGATCCTCGTCTTAACAATCCATGTTGTTAAGTCTAAGAAAAGTCGGTCTTCAAACCTATAGTACTCAATAGAAGCTTGCATGTAGATCTCCCCTATTTCTCCTTAGTAGAATGGAAGTCCGACTGGATAGTGAAAACTTTTGGTGGCACTTAACCCCTTATCTTCCTTAGCCAAAAATGCTAGGAGGATCATAACTCTGCAAGAAAAATCTAAAATATGAGTGAATAAAAAAATGAATGATAGAGAAAAAATTGTAGCTGAATATCCAAAGCATACAAGCATCCAAAAAGTCTCAAAGCATCCCAGCAATAGCAATCAAAAAGTCAAAAAAATCAAAAAGAGAAAGGAGCAAAAATACAAAAAAAGTGAAAAAAGAAAAAAAAAATTAAAAAAAGAGAAAAGAAAAAGAAAAATAAGAAAAAAAGAGTGCTAGAGAGAAGATTGCTAGTGTCCGTACTCTTTAGTGGAGATAAATCTAAGCTCAAATCTATGTGAGTGACATCTAGCAAAGAAAGTAAGTTACAAAGCACACACACACACACACACACACTAGCTAAGTAATACTAGGAGTCTAGCTATCTTTAGGGCCATCTTCTATTTTAGAGCCTTTTCCTCTACCCTAGGTCTATCTTGTTGGCCATCCATTGATCTAAGTCTTGTGACTGCTATTAAAATTTTTTTCCTTATAGTCTAAGTTGAAAGCTTACCAATATGTTTTTTCTAGATAAGGATTAGTGTCTAGTCTTTTGCAAAGCCCAAATTTCGAAGCATTCCATCTCCTCCCTACTCCCACTTGAGTCCCTAATCCTATCCCAAGGTTCATTAGGTCTCCCTATATTGAGATAACTCACAATCCCCTGAGTCAAAATCCTACTTAAGAAAAGTCATAGTGTTTGTTCCATTTGCATACATCTTAAAGAGAAAATTGAAAGCAATAAAACATGTCATAACATCACATGACATTCATGTATCCCTTAACACATAATACCTTGAATTTCATATTTGTGAATCATATCAAAACATATTGCATCTCACTCATATTAGAAAAAGACAAAAAAAAATTTCATCATCCTTGTGTGATCATCATACGTATGCGTCATCAAAAGAAAAATAAAATCTATTGCCAACCATATGCACAAGAGAGAAAGTGAAATACAAGATGTCAACTGAAGCTACATATAGATCTCAACCAAACAAGTCTCAAGCGCAAACAATGTCTGAGCAGAAGTCATTCCTCCAACAAATCAAAGAGAAAAATTGTGCAAGTCTCCCCATGCAAGGGGGCAAGGGTATAAATCTCTTTAATAAACATAGATCTCACAAAGACCTCAAGGAATGTCAAGTGAGACCTTCATAAAATCTCCAAAGAAACCATAAAAATTAGAAAGTCAAAAAACCTAAAAATTGTAAAACTTTTCAAAAATTCCTAAAAATAAAATATGTTCTTAAAAATCTGCAATAAAAGGAGAATCTATTCTTCTCTTTAGCTTAGCATGTGTTTTATTTCCATAGTGCTCTTGCACCCGCATATTGTGCTTTCAATCTTGTAGGTCTCCATGGCAAAGTAAAACAACTTGTGTATACTTACGATGCAATTTGTGGTACATTTTCTTGTTTCAAGTTCATTACTTATTTTAAAACATTAAAAATGTCAAACTAATGCTTATTATTGAAGATAAAATTATTGGATATCAACAAAAGGTAAGGCCTAGTTTGGGAATGGTACCTATTTTTCATATAAACTATCATCCTCAAGGGGGAAAATATGTAAGCACTAAAAAGATGCATCAACCTACATGGCAATCCTATGGTGAGTTGTAATCGTAAACACGTACATGTAAGCATGTATATATGACCTATCAACAAGCATTCTTCTTGACAACACATGGATTGGATTTCCCTTCTTCATCCTTTCTCTTCTAACCCCTAGCCAACCTGTGAAACTCTCTACCTTCTTCATTCCCCCTTTGTCGCCATTTCAACTTCTTCACTTTTTTGCCTTGCCAACATAGCCTACAAATGTCATAACATGGGAAATTCATCTTCCCTAAGTCCATTTCATCTATTTCAAACTTCTAGAGGCCTCTATTTGCTAGTTGATGTTGTCATTGATGTCAACATATTTGTGTTGTCATTGGTGCCAACTGTGTCTTTTGATATTGTTGTTTGTTGATTGATTGAGTTGTCATGTTAATGACATAGTCTAAGTTTTTTCTTTATATTTCCTCTGTATTGAAGACTAGAGTATGAGTTTTGGATATGTTTTATAGAAGTGTTTGAAGATGTTAGATCCAGAATTTGGTGGTCCAGATCGTTGTGCCTGGAAAAAGTTCTATTCACCAATTTGAAGACTGTTCCTGGTAATATTTGTAGTATGACAAGGAGAAAGTATTTGTCATTTGGTGCTCTGAAAAGTCCTTATCAATCTTCATTCCAAAGGATTTGTGATTTGGTGCTCTGAAAAGCAAGTTATTGTTTAGCAAAGATCGACAGTGTTGGTTGTGAGTAGTCTGTGATCTATCTTCAAGTGATATTTGTTGTCTTCAAGTGAGATATGTTGCAGTTGGATTTGTCGGTTCCCAAATGATTCTATATTGTTCATGGATGTCTCTAGAATGTATTGAAGGCATGTACTTGATCCACAAGTTGTAATGAGGCTCTTGAAAGCATGTGTCTAAGTATTCTTGATGATTACAGTAGTTTGGCCGACTTGGGTGTTAACATTCTTTGCAGATGTGTTTTTTTGGATTGTAGAAGTGTAAGGAAGCATGTAAGGATGTCTTTTGGTCCAAGATAAGATGTGAAATGTTCTTTCTTCATTCATTTACTCCACAAATTTGTTTATGTCTAGAACTAACTAGAACTAATTTGATTTATGTATAAATGTTGACCTTGGAGATAATTCCAATGGTTGTAAGTTGTATTTCCAACCTTGATGAATGTTCCAAGGTTGATGATTGGTATAAATATATGTAATGAATCCATGAGTGGTGTGAAGGGTGTGAAGATGTGAAGATAAAGTGTGTTTGTTGTAAAGACAACGAAGGAGAGATGTATTGTGCTTCAATGGAACTAAACTCAAGCATGTTGTAGATGCTATCAAATTAGTTCATGGTAGTGAGCCACCCTCTTGGTAGTGAGCCACCCTTTGGTAGTGAGCCACCTTTTGGACAATCAGTCCTTTTGGATAGTGAGCCCTAAGGCAGCAAGTAATTCAGTATTGTTACTACATTATATTGTGAGCTAACACTCACCGCGGTTTTCCCTTTTAGGGTTTTCCACGTAAAAATCTAGAGCTCATGTGTGTATGGTGTTGATGTGTTTAAGTTTTGTTTCTACATTTCATGTTTAATCTTCATAACAGATTAAGGAGTTAAAGTAAGTGAATGTGAATGTGATTTTGTTTAAAGAAGTTAAGGTTTTTGATACAACTGATTCACCCCCCTCTCAGTTGTCTTGTGCCTTCAGCAATTGGTATTAGAGAGAGGTTCCTTAGAAGAAAGCCTAATAGCTTAAGGTAGATCTGGGATGCCACACAAAAAGGACATTCCTTAGTTTGATGGATCTGACTATGCCTACTGGAAGGTACGAATGCAAAGTTATCTTATTTCTATTAGTTATAATGTCTGGAAGATGGTCAAATATAAATACACAGTATGTAAAGGTGGTCTGAAGTCTGATGAAGAGATTAAGGATTATGAGACTAATCACAAAGCTAAAAATGCTCTATTAAATGCTTTGTCTAACACTGAAATGGAAAAAGTTGTGGATCTGGAAACTACTCATGAGATCTGGGACAAATTGAAAAACATCTATGAAGGTGATGAATCTATTAGGAAGGCTAAGTTGTAGAACTTGAAGACCACATATTAAACCATGCAAATGTTTGAGGATGAGAACATAACAAGTTACATACAGAAGATTGATGAAGTTGTTAGAAGCATCAAGGGTCTTGGTGGAAAGATAGAAGATGGGGATGTAGTAGATAAGATACTCAGAACTCTTCCCAAATCTTATAGTCACAAGGTATCTACCATTGAAGAATTGTTTGATGTGGGTAAGCTTACAAAAGATCAGTTGCTTGGTAAACTAATTGAGCATTTTGAGATGAGAGAATTTGGTACTACTGATGGCCTTGTGAAAACTAAGACTACATTTAAGTCCAAGGAAGAAAAGATTGCTAGATCAGATAAATATGCTGTGGAATCAGATGAAGAAATTTTTGAAGAACTTGAGGCAAAATTTGCAAGCAGAATGAAAAGAGGTAGTAGAGGAAAGTTCAAAGGTAAGTTACCTTCCAAATGTTTCAATTGTGGTAAAATTGGATGCTATGCTTCAAGATGTCCTAATAGAGCTTTAAAGTTTAAAAACAATGAAAGTAAAGTAAAAATGGTAAGAAAGAGTTACTGTGTTAGAGATGATGATGGTGTAACTGATGATGAACCTAATTCTGATGATGGTAATGGTAGTGAATGCTTGTTTATTGCACTAAGAGAAGAACCTATTTCTGCTAACCTTGCAAACTGTGTGAAGGAAGGAAGTCCAGGAGAGCTATCTGCATTTCATGCTGAAAAGGAAGATGAATGGATCATTGACAGTAGATTTTCAAATCACATGACAAGAGATAAGAGTAAGTTTTTTATGTTTAAAAATATGATGGAGGACTAGTTAGGTTTGGTGATGCTGTAGCTAGTAAGATTTGTGGAGAAGGATTAATTACTTTTGATGGAAAAAATAATATAGATGATGTTCTTTATGTCAAAGGCTTAAAGCATAATCTTCTAAGCTTTGAACAAATGTGTGACAAAGGGTTTAATCTGGTGTTTAAGGACAATGGGTGTGAGATAAGGAAAAGCTTTGGAACCTTAATTGTTGTTGGTACGAAGACTCATGGTAATGTGTATCATTTGAAAGGTACTGATAATTGTTGTTTGTTGGCTCCAACAAATGAAAGTTGGTTATGGCATAGGAGATGTGTCACATTAACTTTGACAATTTGGTGAGAATAAGCATAGTGTAAGAAGAAAGAGACCTACCTAAGATTATGAAGCCTACCATTGTTATATGCAAAGAATGTCAGTTTGGAAAAATGACAAAGACTACTTTCAAGAGAAAACAATTCTCTATCAGTTTATTGGAGTTGGTACATACAAACTTATGTGGCCCTACAAGAACAAGAAGTCTACAAGGTGACAGGTATTTTATGCTTCTTATTGATGATTATTCAAGAATGACTTAGGTTACCTTTCTTAAAGAAAAATCAGAAGCCCTAGACAAGTTTAAGGCATTCAAAGCTATGGTTGAAAATGAGTTGGATTTGAGAATCAAGTGTTTGAGATCTGACAGAGTTGGTGAGTTTACTTCAAATGAGTTTAATGCTTTTTGTGAAGAACATGGAATAAAGAGACATTTGTCTACCCCCTGAACTCCTCAACAAAATGTAGTGCTTGAAAGGAAGAATAAAACTGTTCAAGAAGTTGCTAGAACAATGATCAAGGAAGCAGATCTACCGAAAGTATATTGGAAAGAAGCAATACACACTACTGTCTACATTCAAAACAAAGTGCAAACCCAAGAAAAAGAAATAAAGACACCTTATGAGGTATGGTATGGTGTAACTCCTATTGTCAAATACTTCAAAGTTTTTGGAAGCAAATGTTACATCAAAAGAGATGAAAAATTAGGAAAGTTTGATGCTTGATGTGATGAAGGCATATTCCTTGGGTACTCTACTAAGAGAAAGGCTTATTGATGTTATAACAAAAGACTAAGAAAGATCATTGAAAGTGCAAATGTGAAGGTAGATGAAGATATTCAGAAAACCTCAGAGCTAGAAGGATATGAGTCAAATGGATCTTCTAATACAAAAAAGGTTGAAAAAGATAAAGAATAGGAAGTTCAGACTGAAGTACAAGCTACTCCAGAAGAAGAAGAAGTTTAAGCTGAAGCTCCAAAAAGAATTCCTAAAACCTGCAGGTATGTGCAAAGAGATCACTCTGAAGATTAGCTTATTGGTGACAAAAGGAAAGGTGTGTTGACAAGAAGCAAAGCTGTAGATGATCAAGCAAATCTCTACTTACTCTCAAAGGTGGGACCTAAAATAGTAAACGAAGCATGCAATGATGAATATTGGGTCAAAGCAATGGAAGAAGAACTAATGCAGATTGAGAAGAACAAGAATTGGGAAATTGTCCCTAGACCTACAGACAAGAATGTGATTGGAACAAAGTCAGTATTCTGGAACAAAATGAATGAAGCTGGAGAAGTTGTGAGAAACAAGGCAAGACTTGTGTGTAAAGGCTACTCAATAGTGGAAGGAATAGACTATGAAGAAACTTTTGCTTTGGTGGCAAGACTAGAAGCTATCAAGCTTTTTTTGGTATTTGCAGCACATAAAAATTTCAAGGTATACCAAATGGATGTGAAATCTGCTTTCTTCAATGGTAAGTTAGAAGAAGAGGTTTAAATAGAGAAACCAAATGGATTTTAGCTATCAGACAAACCAGATATGGTATGCAAGTTGAAGAAGGCTTTATATGGATTGAAGCAAGCTCCCAGAGCTTGGTATGCAAGATTAGATAAGTACCTATTGCAGCAAGGATTCAATAAAGGGTCCGCAGATAATAATTTGTACACCAAGATAAGTGGAGACCAAATCCTAATAATTGAGGTCTATGTTGATGACATTATATTCAGTAGAAATAAAGGTATGTGTAAGAAGTTTGCAGATGAGATGCAAAAAGAGTTTAAGATGTCTATGTGTGGTGAGATGAACTTCTTCCTTGGACTACAAATCAATTAGAATGATAAAGGTATCTTCATTTCTCAATCCAAGTATGTTAAGGAATTGTTGAAGAAGATTGGAATGGAGGACTCTAAAATGATATGTACTCCTATGATTATTAGTTGTAAGTTGAGCAAGAATGATGAATCTCCTAAGGCTGATCAGAGCAAGTATAGGTCAATGATTAGAGGACTGCTTTATATGACTGCTACTAGACTGAATATCATGCATGTAGTCTATCTTGTGGCCAGATTTCAATTAGATCCCAGAGAATTGCATGTTGTGGCAATGAAGATGATATTCAGGTATTTGAAGGGCACTCTGGATCATGGTTTGTGGTATCCTAAGAACAATGACTTTTCCTTAAATGCCTATACAGATTCAAATTGAGCTGGATGTGTTGATGATAGGAAAAGCACAAGTAGAGGTTTATTCTTCCTTGGATATAGAGTAGTGTCCTATGGTATATCAAGAAACAAGAATCAGTTTCCTTGTCTACTACAGAGGTAGAATATATTGTTGCAACATCATGTTGTACTCAAGTGATGTGGATGAAACAGACCTTCAAGAATATCAAAGTTGAGTATGATGAGCCAATCCCTATTCTTTGTGATAACACAAGTGCCATAAATATTTCAAAGAATCTGGTGATGCATTCGAACATTTCAATTAAGTATCACTTTTTGAGGGAGAAAGTTGCAGAGAATGAAGTGAATCTTGAGTATGTGCCTACAAACAAAAGATCAAGTTGCTGATATATTCACTAAGGCTCTTCCAAATGATAAATTTGAGTATCTCTAGGAAAATTTAGGGGTTGTTGTCCCTCCTTCCTTGAACTAGATGCATAAGGAGATGCATTAGTCTAGTGTGTCTCAAAGTATATTTTTTGACTGATGTTGGAGGCTACCTCTCAAGGGGGCAGGTAGTGGTTTGAGATGATTGTTGTAGTCAGGGGGCTAAATAATGATTCTAGATTGATCAGAGTAGTAGTGTACAAGTATGTGTAGTATAAGAGATGTGTTACCCTTTTCCATTGATTTCAAAGGGGGATAGATCATGTGAAAAACTCAAGGAGAGAAAGAGTTCAGATGTGTAAAAAGAAAGGGGGAGTTTTGATGCAGAGTTGTGTCTTGATGGAGGAAGATGCTGTTTAGTTTTTCACATCATATGTTGTCATCAATGAAAAAGTGAGAGATTGTTGCAAGTATGTGTTAGTTGGTGTTGTCATTGATGTCAACATGTTTGTGTTGTCATTGGTGCCAATTGTGTCTTCTGATATCGTTGTTTATTGATTGATTGAGTTGTCATGTTAAGGACACTGTTTGAGTTTTTGCTCTGCATTTCATCTATATTGAAGACTAGAGTATGTGTTTTGGATATGTTTTATAGAAGTTTTTGAAGATGCTAAATCCATAATTTGGTGGTCTGGATCATTGTATAGAAAAAGTTCTATTCACCAGTTTGAAAACTGTGCTTAGCAGTGTTTGCAGTATGACAGGGAGAGTATTTTTCTCCGCATTTCTCTACAGTTTGGATTTTGGTCTTGTAGTTTTGGAATTAAGTTTATAAGATCCTTATCTATCTTAATTCCAAAGGATTTGTGATTTGGTGCTCTAGAAAGCAAGTTATTGGTTAGCAGAGATGGACAGCGCTGGTTGTGAGCAGTTTGTGATCTATCTTCAAGTGATATTTGTTGTCTTCAAGTGAGATCTGTTGTGGTTAGATTTGTCAGTTCCCAAATGATTCTATATTATTCATGGATGTCTCCAGAATGTATTGAAGGCATGTGCTTATCTGTAAGTTGTAATGAAGCTCTTAAAAGCATGTGTCTAAGTATTCTTGATGATTACACTAGTTTGGCCGACTTGGGTGTTAACATTCTTAGCGGATGTGTTTTTTTTGGATTGTAGAAGTGTAAGAAAGAATGTAAGGATGTATTTGGGTCCAAGCTAAGCTATGAAATGTTCCTTTTTCATTCATTTTCTCCACAAGTTTGTTTAGGTCTAAACCTAATTTGATTTATGTATGGATGTTGACCTTGGAGATAATTCCAATGGTTGTAAGTTCTATTGCGACCTTGATGAATGTTCCAAGGTTGATAATTGGTATAAATATATGTAATGAATCTATGAGTGGTGTGAAGGGTGTGAAGATGTGAAGATAAAGTGTGTGTGTTGTAAATACAGTGAAGGAGAGATGTATTGCGCTTAAATGGAACTAAACTCAAGCATGTTGTAGATGCTATCAAATCAGTTCATGGCAGTGAGCCACCCTCTTAGCAGTGAACCACCCTCTTGGAAATGAGCCACCCTTTGGCAGTGAGCCACATTTTGGATAGTGAGTCCTTTTGGGCAGTGACCCCTAGGCAATGAGCCTCTTTGTAATTCGGTATTGTCACTACATTATATTATGAGATAACACTTACTGTGGTTTTTCCCTTTTAGGGTTTTCCACATAAAAATATGGAGTTCATGTGTGTATGGTGTTGATGTGTTTAAGTTATGTTTCTACATTTCATGTTTAATCTTCATAACAGATTAAGGAGTTAAAGTAACTGAATGTGAATGTGATTTTGTTTAAAAAAGTTAAGGTTTTTGATACAACTAATTCACCTGCCCTCTTAGTTGTCTTGTGCCTTCAACATCTAGGTCACCCCTTTTTATTCCAGGGTCACCCCCTGGGAGATCCTATTGGTGAAGTGGGGGATCCTACTTAGTTTGTCCTTTTAATCAATTTTAAAATCTAGATGACATATTTGACCTTCCAAGACCATGCTCCAACCTTCAACTTTCAACAAGGAGTCCTTCCTAGGGTTGCCCTTGTTTACTTGTCATTTTGGGCTAGTAAATTTGATATATAACTCTAAATAATCCTTTTTTGGATTGATCTCATATTTCCTTCATTCAAGCACCTACATGGTTATGATCATCTTTGCCTCCTACTCATTTTCCCATATAAATCGAGTCACCTTTTCTACTACATTTCAATTGTCCCTATGGTAGCAAGTCATCATTCTCAAGACCCACAAAGCTTACTATGTAATTTTTAGTGACTAACTTGATCATATGTGATCATCCAACCAAGAATAGTTCAATATGGTATTTGAGTAGATGGAGAGTTGAAGGCCATGTCAAATTTAGAAAAGGTTCAATCTTATACTATTATAGAGGCATCTAACTCCCTAAACCAAGGTTAGTTTCCATGCCCCCTAAACAAGGCTTTCCTAAATTCAATGGTACATATCCTACTAGTTGGTTATACAAGGAAAACTAATATTTTTTATTATATAAAATTCCCCAAGATCAAAATATCTCTATTGTTTATTTCCACCTACAAAATAATCCATTTAATGGTTTCAATGGTTGGATGGTACTCACCCATTTCTCATATGGACAAACTTTCACAAGGACCCCTCAACTACTTTGGACCTAATGCATATGAAGAATTTGTAGGTACCCTCAATAACTTATTCCAAAACCATTCATTATGAGACTCTCAAATAGAGTTTGAGAAACTAGCCAACCAAAACCATGGCCTTGATGAACAATTTTTCAAAATTTGCTTCATAAGTGGTCTAAAAAAGGGTCTTAGGGTAGAGGTTCTAATGTTTAAATTAGTCAACTATCATGATGATCTCGTATGGGCTAGGCTTGTTGAGGAAAAATTTGTTGTTAGGTCCTATTCTTTCTAACCCAAAAAATATGTGAGAAATTGAGGAACTAAATCCACCATGATTCACTAACTCCCTATAGAAGAGTTGGTAGAGAAAAGGCTAATGGGCTATGTTTCAACTATGATCAAAAATGGGGAAAAGGTCATAAGAATTAGGAGAAACACTTATATCTAATTGATTCTACAAGGGTGCTGAATTATTTGAAGGAATATTTAAATGAGGAAGAAGAATTAGCTCCCTAAAAATAGAAGTCCACTCCTAATTCGCATATTTTTATTCATGATCTGACTTGTTTCTCTTCCTTCAAAACATTTAAAGTCATTAGCTACATCAAACAACAAAGGTAGTAGTATTTATAGATGGGGATAGCACCCATAATTTCATTAGTAGAAAACCTGATAGACAACTCCACTACTATATCTATGCATACAAAATGGTAACACTATGTCATGTGGGGGCAAGTTTTGCAAAGTGAAACTGCTTTGGGGGACTATAAATTTACCACTAATATGTTTTCTCTTTCCTTAGGTGGTTTAGATATGGTGTTGGGTATCTAATTGCTATAAATATTAGGACCACTCATGACTACTCCTAGGTATGGATTAGATTTAACCATAATGGAAAAGAATATACATTACAAGGACTAAAGGTGAGTGATGTTCAAATGGTCAGTTCTCATTTCTAGCATTCTTTCTCAAATCCAATCCCTAGAGGATCAACCTCTTTCCACTCCCTCTCCTCCATGATAAGTATCAATAAGTATTTGAGGATCCCAAAGGTTACCCCTATGCTCCCATGACCATGTCATTCCCCTCATTCTTAGTAGCCATCCTCCAAATATTTGGCCCTATCAATATCTCTTTGAGAAAAATAATCAAAATGAGAAAATAGCTAAGGAAATCAAGACATGAGTGTCATCTGCCCAAGTACTAGTCCTTACTCCTCTCGTATAGTGATGTTTCCCAAGAAAGATGGGGGATATTATATGTGTCATGATTTTCATGAACTTAATAAATTAACATGTCAAGGATAAATTTCCTATTCTTGTTTAATTATTATTTGTTGGATGAACTATTGAGCTCCAATTTTTTACTAATTTGAATCATTATTCTAGCTATCACTAAATTCATGTCAAAGAAGTTGATATTCCTACAACTTCATTTAGGACTCATGAAGAACATTATGAATTTTTTTTATCCCCTTTGGCATAACCTATGCTACATCTACTTTTGAAATCCAAGTCATGAATATAGTGTTTCATGGCTACTTGCACAAATCCATATTGGTTTTATTTGATGACATTCTCATGTACAGTCAAAATTGGGTTGATCATCCTCACCATTTGGAGATCACCCTTAGGGTTTTAAAGGAGCATTCTCTTTTTTCTAAGTACTCTTAAGTGTTCCTTTGGAGTCCAACATGTGGAGTATCTAGGACACATTGTTTTACATGATGGTGTTCAAGTTGACACCAAGAAGATTGCAAAAATGTAGGAGTTGCCATGACCTAAAGTCCCTCAAAATCTTGTGAGGTTTTTTAGGCTTAATAGGGCATTATCACAAGTTTGTTCATAACTATGGTAAATTGTTAGGCCCTTGAAAAAATTTCTAAAATATAACTCCATATGGACCAATGAAACTAATTTGGCCTTTACTACTCTCAAGAATACCATGTGTTCCAATCCAATTTTGCCCCTAAAATTTTCCCAAACCCTTTATTATTTAATGTGATGCCTCTATCACTAGCATGGATGTAGTGTTGATTCAAGAATGTAGGCCCCTCACCTTCACTAGCAAGCAACTTAGATGGCACAATTTTCCTAAATCTACATATAAAAAGAAATGCTCTCCTCCATGTCCAACAATAGGATCCTTATCTATTGGGCCACAAGTTACAAATAAAATAGATCATCATACCTTGAAATACTTTTTGTAGCAAATGGTGTCCTCCCATGAAGAATAAAAATGGGTGACTAAAATGTAGGTATAAATTTATAAGATTGAATATTGTTACATCCCTAATCCTATAGTGTGTATATGGTTATGAGTAGTCAGCTTGTGTCTACCTTAACTATTATTTAAGTTATATAATCATTAACATAATCTTATATAGGCAATTAAGTTGGCCTGGTTGGCATCCATGGCATAAGTATGGTATATATAGGAGGTAGAGGTTAGTTATTATCATCATATTGAGTATTGTGTTCTTATTGAAGACTATTGGAGGTATCCCCCTCAAAATCCCCCTCGAAGTGGCATATTATTATCAAGTATTTGCAGCATATTTCCTATTATATATTTCTATTATGCAATTTGTTTCATTACAAGTGGTATCAGAGCATGATCTTGGCACCGTGAAGGCAAAAACTAAGGTAATTTTTTTCAATTTTAGAGGTCATTTTGGGAAGCACATATCTCTCTCATTTTGGTGAATATTTTCAATATTTTAAAAGGGTGTTTCAAGGATATATTGGATCTACTACAGTCCATATTTTAGAGCAAATGGAGCACAATTGAGTGAGTTACTGTAGGATTAAGATTTCTACCATTTTCGCTTGTGAAGAACATATCTCTCTCATTTTGGTCAATTGTTTCAAGATATTTAGTGGATTTTTCAAGGACATATTGAATCAGCTATAGTAAATATATGAGGCCATTTGGAGTAGATTTTAGGAATTTATTGTGAAATTAGGGTTTCCACTAATTTTACTCTCAAGGTTATAAATTAACAAAGTTGTGGGAGATTCTTTTTGGGAAGCTCTAGTAAGTTAGAGTAAAAAATTTAGATTGATTAGATTTCTTTTATGTGATTTATTCCAAAATTATTTTTTCCTATCATGGTGAGGCCTACAACAAGAGATAAAAAGAATCATGTCACACCTAGGATTTCATCAATGAAGACAAGGATGTATGAATTATCTAGGAAAATGGATTCCCTTCTGACTGGTTTGAACTATAAGGGAGCAGATTCACATAAGAAGAAGAAGAAGAAGATGGTGATGATGAAGATGAAGATGAAGCTTTTACTGTTAATGTAAAGATGTGGTTCTTTTTCATGTGTTTTGTGTGCATTAAAAATATACAAATTAATGTTTTTGATTAGTTTACATGGAAAAGAGGTTCCAAAACCCTTTACAAAGTAGACCACGAGGCAAAAGAAGGCCTTAAACGAGCCAGTGACAACACATTAACAACACACAGACATCAAAGAAACTATACCAAAAAATGGATAGACTAATAAAAATAGCCAAAAACTAGAGACCAACAAGGGACCGACTAGCGATTCTCATGTATCCCATATTTAGACAGAAACTTGAGCATGTCCCTATAATCTCCCAAGCTATCCACCCCAATACCTTTGACCTTATCATCGAAATCTTTAGCAGTCGAGAACACAAACGCCGCACGGTGGAGAGCCTTGGCCGTGAAATTTCCCATCACCCACCATTTATTCTAGAGTTTTTCATCTTGTTTTTTAGCTCGGCCACATCCTTGGTCATCTTGCTACATAGAGAGAAGCCATCATCCTTATTCTTCTCCTGGGCTTCCTCCATTTCCTCTTCTATCTCCAACTATCTTAACACTAATTCACAACCACTAGAGTTAGAACTAATAATTGACTAATCATTGGATAAACTATGTTGAAAATTGATAATTAGGACTTGGAAATCAGTAAATAAAAAATTAGTTTATGGAACTCAAATATTAGTGTAAAAGTGGATCTAGATGCACCTATGAGATGAAGTGGTCCAATAGAAAAGTGCTTATAATTTTCTCTAAATGGTGCCTAGGAAATTTGAAGGTCTCTAGAACAAAAAGTCAAGGTTTCTCAGGAACAAACAACCACCATGACAACATTGATTAACCCTAATATCCACTATAACAACATTGCCTAGGGGACAACCTTGTTTATGAGGTAGGTTGGGCCCTAGGACTTGTTAAGAGGGTTCTTGATAGAGGTTCTTAGCTTCTTAGAATTGTACCCCTATTAGTTCATAATAGAAGACATGTAATTACATGAAAATTCAAGAGGTCCTAATACACATGATTGAAAGGAATAATGTAACTTGGAAAGATGGAATGGTTTCACATAGCAAGTGTAATGATGGGCTTCTAAAAATAATAAGCATGACTAGTAACATGTAAGAGTGTTGCAAGAGATATTAGCTACTAACCTATAAGGGAAATACCTAAATGAATAGAAAACTTTATGTTCTCATATGATTGAAAAGGAGATAAAGGTGACAACATAATAGTGTGTCCCACTTTGTGGCTTGAGTGGGATCCTCAAAATCAACATTTTTCAATGTTTTTCAAATTATGTCAATTGTAGGGGACAAACTATCAAGAATTTAAGGATGATGTAAACTAATGAATTGTGATACTTTTTGTGTAGTCAATTATAATTTTATAAAACTTTTTAAAAGAAGTATTTTAGATCATTTTTTAATTTTTAATTTTTAATCAATTTTTTTCTATTATTTTTAATTGAGTGACATTATTCCATAACACATAACTTTCACTAAAAAAAAAAACATTTCCATGATTTATTAGCATTAGATCACCAACTCTAATGTGTAGTGTATGAATTTTTTTTGGTAAATTTTTATTAAATATTTTATTTATTATTAATGTTTGAATTAGTACTAACAAAAACTTTAGACCTATATTATTTTGTAACACATTTCTTTTAGCACATTTATCAAACAAAAAAATCATTAAAATAGTTACATCTATTTGGAGTGTAGTTCTCTTTTTAAAAATTTTCTAATAATGTTTGTTGTTTTTCCTATTGTCTTGAATAGAGGTCATTTTTTTGTAATGGACCTACATTTATTATAAAATTAATAATATATATATAATATTAAAGAAAACATAATACATATTAAAATTTTTATAAATCTAATACTAAGGGTTACATACTTATAAATGGCATTTCCAAAAGACTTCATTTGATCCCAAAATGGTGAAGAAAATTTGTTGTTTTGTCAGTATTTTGATAGGTGTAGAGCATACTCTATTGGGGGTTTGATTTAAGCCTAGGGGTTTCTATCCAAGGGGATTTTATCTAAGGGGATTTTATCAAAAACCCTTCATTAAAATCCCCTTAGATGGAATCCATCTAGGCTTAAATCATTATTTTTTCTTAAAAATATGTGATTTCAGGAAAAAATCAAGATACCCCACAAGTGGGACACACTATTGTGCGATTAGCCATAAAATCTAAAAATTTAAAATATTTTCACCTAATAAAGGTCTAGTTTATAATCATGGATGACTTACAAGGATCGATATGAACCTATAGTACAAAATTGTGCCTAAAATTAGGTATTTAGGGCATAAAATCAATAAGTGGCAGCCTACTAGACAACATAGGGTGGCCTTGACCCTGTTAGACTATCACCTAAAACTCTTGGGAGAGATTCTTCATCACTTTTGAGGAATAATTTTCTTCTATCACCTATTCTAGAAACTTTACAAATTCTCTAAAAGTAACTTGTAACTTAACTTTGTGAGTGGAAAACCCTATAAAAATAAATGGTTAATGGAGATCCTACCTCAGTTTGTCCCGTTGTGAGATTTTAATCTTGATCTAAATTAACATGATGATAAATAATAGTCTACTAAACTAATATATAGCATGAAATCAATCTAACTCAAACCATAACAATATAAAACCTTAATGGAAATTCTAATAGACAATGGAAACACAACAAAGTGGGATGGGATAAAGGTTTTGGAAATAAGATGATAGATTAAAAAAGGATTTTGGGAATTCAAGCTAGACTATTATACTAAATGGAAACCATAAATATAAATAACTTAGGTGAGGGTTTGATATGGAAATGGCTAACATCTATCAAAGGTGACAAATAATGGCTTCCATTCACAAAAGGGTGATGGGAAACACAGTGAAGTGGTAAAAATACATAATGAACTTGCTTAATGGCAATGAAGGAGGATGGGATAAAGTTTTAAAATTTAGAAAATGGATGTGGTTTGATGGATGTGTTGAAGGAAACCAAGAGGAAATAAAGATGCACAAAGGTTATGTTTTCAACAATGGAAATATAGAGGTTGGAAGATGGAAAAATAGATTGAAATGGTATAGGAAATGGATGGGATTGAATTGGATGGGTGTGAAGGAGAGGTATGAAAAGGATACTATATAAAAAATAGATAAATAAATAAATTCCACACAAAAACCACAAAAGGAAATGGCTCACGCAATAAAACCCTTAGAAATCAGCCACCTATTATCAAAGATCTTGTTGTAGCATTGTCTAATGGCCAAATAAAAATTATTTGAGAGGTTGGGAATGTTTAGTGCACTTATATAATTTTTAAAGTAATGTTAAGGTGTCCTCTTTGAGGAAAGATAGAAAAATAAAACAACCAACTCCAATTTTCACTTTCCTATGTACAAATGAGGCAAATACGACTTGATTTTAAGAATTTGCAAAGGGAACTCAAGGATGAAAACTTAGTAGGTGAGAATTCCTAGAAATTAATTATCTTGAATTCTAAATTGGTGGTTGAAGGATGAAAATTCAAGGCCACCCTATTATGTGTTAAGATGTGGGCATTGTCTATGAATGAGAATCAAGCACAATTTTTTAGGAGACACTAAGCTCAAAGGGGTTCATCTTACGTGGTGGGTGGTCACATTATTTTTAATCTCAAAAAACTAGGACTTAGGAAGGACAAAGTGGGGACTTTAACATAATATGAGGGTAGGTAGAACATTTAGTGGTTTAACAAGGGGGTAAAGGGGGGTAAATTAAAGAGAAATTAAAGATTAGGTTAGGACATGGAAATGGAATACAAATTAAATGAAAATGAACACATAGTAATTAGGAATTATAAACAAGACCATGGGAAAAACATGGGGAAGGGGACATAGATAGCTAGGGATAAGGAGTCAAAACATCACACACACAGATAGGCTCAAAATAAAATGGACACAAAAATGTAGTAACAAAGTTGTAGGGTATGCAATTTTTATTATTACAATTCCCAACTCTTAGCTCAAGCCTTAATTACTCCTAGAATTTCACTCCTCCCCACTTGCAAGTCACTCAATATATTTAATGACCTATGAGCAAGTGAAGTGAGATTTCTTTTGGGATGTCTTTAAGTAGGATGTCAAGGCATTTGTAGTTGAATGTGATGTGCATCAAAGGAACAAAAGGGAAACTATCGTAGCCATGATTTTTGCAGCCACTTCCTACTCTAGATTGGGCTTGGATTAATATTTATATGGATTTAATTATGGGGCTTCCAATATCAAGAGTTAAAATAGGTAATTTTGGTTGTTGTCGACCACTTGACCAAATATGCCCATTTTGTGCATTACCTCACCCTTACACTATTGCTTTAGTCACTCAACACTTGTTGGATTCTATCTTCAAACTCCAAGGGATGCCTCACTCCATTGTTAGTGATTGTGATACTTTATTTACCAATAACTTTTGGCAATAATTGTTTAACTTATAGGGAACTAAATTTAATATAATGTAAACTTATCATCCTTAAACTAATGGCCATCTAGCAATTGTCAATAAATGTCTTGAGACTTATTTGTATCATTTTGTGTATGAGAAATAGGGACAATGGGATCAATGGTTTTCTTTGGTTGAGTGGTGGTATACTACTACTTATCATAGTGCTTCCAAGATGACCCACTATGAGGCCCTCTATGGTACTCCCACACCTTCCTTAGATACTTATATTCTATGTTCTTCTAAGGTCACAGCAATTGAGAATACTTTGGCCAAGTGTGATGAAGTTTCCTAGCTCCTTAAGGCCAATCTAGCCCTAGAACAAAATTGCATGAACTATAGGTGGATCATCATTATAAATATCACATACCTTTGACATTGGTGATTGGGTTTTTTTACATCTCCAACTCTACAAGAAACTTTCATCATGGGACAAGTGGGGTCATAAGTTTGGTTTCAAATTTCATGGACCTTAATAGATTCTCCAATGCATTGGTGAGGTGGCATACAAGTTAGATCTTGTACCCTCTTCTAAGATCCACTTAATTTTTCATGTATCTTTCCTTGATAAAGTGATTGGAGTTGCTTCTTAAATTTCAATAGAGATACTAGCATTAGATGATGAGAGCTCCATATTTTTAGAAACTAAGGCTATATTGGACACACAAAAACAAGAACCATCACAATTGTTCTATTGATAATATTTTAGTACAATGGAAGAGTCTACAACAGGCTAAGATGTTACATGGGAACCTAAAAGAATTCTCTCCAAGTTTCATCATCTCAAGCTTTGAGGATAAAGATTGTCAAAAGAGGAGGCAATATTATGAACCTTATTCTACTATATAGAAGCTATTATAAGTTGGTTGCATATGCTTTGTATGTCTCTCATAGGTAATACTAAATAAAGGTGTGGATGCATATTCTTTGTAAGTCATCCTACTAGTTAGTTAGAATAAAGCATTTTTCCTACATGTATGGGATGGTATTAGTTGCCTCTATCAAAACTCCATATATTGTAATAATTTCCCAAGTGGAATATATCTTGGAATATTTGTTACTGGAGTATATGCTCTATTAATATGTTTCCCTCTCAAAGTGGCACTATGAAGATAGTAAAAAGTATTCTTGTTTCTCTTGTTTTTGCATATTTTGTGTATTATTTTATTTGACTTGTAAGTCCATTAAAACAATGATGTCTAAGATACATTATATGACATTATTGAGGTTGTTCCACAACCCAAGTACAATAATATTATTGGTTAGCCATTATTATGTGATCCCATAATATTATGTTCCACTTTTTAGCCTAATTATTCACCTATCAAGAATAAATTTATTTAATTCTTGAAAGAACAAAAAAAATGTACCTTCTATTTTAATATAAAGGTGTGGTTCTTTTTTTGTGCATTGTGTGTGTATTAAAATGTGAAAATTAATGTCACCTAAGGCTATCTCCAACTTGCCTAACACTAATTCATAGCCACTAGAGTTAGGACCAACAGTTGACTAATCATTGGATAAACTATGCTAAAACTTGAAAATCGGGAAATCAATAAATCAAAAATTTGGCTTATACAAATTGAAGAATAGTGTAAAAGTGGGTCTAGATGCATATATGAGATAAAGTGGTCTAGTAGAAAATTTCTTACAATTTGCTCCAAATTCTACTTGGAAAATTTAAAGGTCTTGTTAGCACTCATTTTGACTTGGAGGCTGAGCTTGTTTGTTGGGGGGTTTCTTCTTTCAAACCCTAGGTGTTCCTGTTCATCGGCAAGAGCTTGGTCTATCGGCGAAGGATATTGTGGTTCTGCCGACAATGTTGGTCGTGCCGATGGGGGTACCTCAAGTGTTATCGGCATGAGTTTTCATGTGTCTTGGCGATCATTTCAATAGCATGGTGTGTTCTTTGTATATCGCCGTGACTTTGTGCTATCGGCGAGGGAGTTTCCTGTTGGGCCGATGGCATATGTTTGGCCGATGGATGTCATCGGCGTGAATGGTAAGGTCGGCGAAGGAATGTTTAGTTGTGCCGACGGTGGGAGGCTTGGCCGATGGCAAATTCATCAGCGTAGGTCTCACCGATGGAGGGATGCGAAGGTGGTCGTCGGTGAGATTTTGGCCATCGGGTGGATGGAGAAGTGTTGGCCCGACAGTTGGGGTCTCGCCGATGGGGGGTGTGCTTTATTTGTTGCTGTCGGTGTGACTCTGTTCATCGGCAGAGGTATTTCGTGTTGCTCCGACGGTATTGGTCTGGGCGATGGCGAAGGTTTGCATCGGTGAGACTAGTGAGGTCGGCAGGAGATCTGCGGGGTGAGCCGATGGCATATGTCTCGGCGATGGGTTTTGACGAAGGCATGTGTGTCGAGCGCGGAAAAAGTGCTCGACACTTGATGTGTATGCGATCAGGCTTATAAGGTAGTGAAAGGCTCTCCGCGCCATGCATGTGGGATTTTTCCCCTTGCATTATTTTTGAACCTGCGAAGAGGCGTTTTGGCAGGAATTCCTTTTTGAATGCAGCGACAGTTTTTCAGGTGACCGCGGGTGGTTGAGACCCTTAATGGCGACTGTAGCAGGGGCATGGGCAAGTTGTTGGACAGTCATGTACCCGATCTTTGGCATGAAGACTCCCAGATGGCGGCGCAGGGCTCGAGGGTTCCTTCTGTCTCTACAGCAATAAATTTTGAGCGCCATTCCTTTGAAGGATCTGTATCTGGTGAATTTTGTAACAGTCATGTAATTAATTGCTGTGGTACACTCTCTGGCTGTTATAAGCAGACTGTGTTACCATTTTTTAGGTTGTTGAAAGTTGAAGATTTTTTGGCTCTGTAATTCAAAACAAGCTGATCTGGTTGCTCTGCACAGCTAAACCTATGAGTCTATGTATCTCTTGTTGTATGTTTTGGCGTGAACCCACTGATTTCATGATTAATCTTATATGAGAAATGCTATCTTAGCATGTGTTTTGTTAATTCTGTCTCCAGTATTGCATGTATTCTTCTTCTGAATCTGGATATTTGGGTAATATTTGAGACTCTAGAACATAGAATTCCTATGTTGAATGTCTGATCTTTTAACTTCTGCTCAAGGGGTATATTAAACTATTTTCAGGTTGAACATTGGGAAGGGTATACTGCAATAGGGATGCCATAAGTAGATATAACTTAACACTCTGTATTGGGAGATATCTGTAAGGCAGGTATCATATATATCCCTCTGAAATCCAGTTTTAGCTGTTCATGCTGATCATTCACAGGTGTATGTCTACTGACTCCAGGCCCTGGATAGGCACCAATCTTGCTTTGTGTTTGTGTTACAACCATGTCCAGCTTTGCATCCAAACTTAAAACCAAAGACAAACTATAAAACAACCATTAGGACATTAGAATTAGTTTTAGGATCCTCAGTCCTCTGTCTACAACTGCAAATAGGCCCAAAGCTAGCCCCTTTGCTCTTATCTTTCAGTTTTGGTCTACTTACAGGAGGACTCATCTGCTTTCTATCAGCATCCCAGCCTTAGTATGCACATTATCATGGATGTGGAGTAGGGAATACCCCCCTAGGTCTTGCAGAGCCTGAAGAAGAAGAGGAGATAAAATATAGAGTCTATCTCCTACACTGTTGGCCCCTGGCCCAGAGATCCTGTTGATCACTGATGGCTACCTTGTAGGGAAATCTGGGAATAAGCATCCAGTCTAGGAAAAAACCAACAGGTCTCAAGAACAAAAGGTCAAGGCTACTCAAGAACAAACAACCACCATGACAACATTGACTAGTCCTAATAGCCACCATAACAACATTGTCTAAGGGACAGCCCTACCTAAGAGGTAGGTGGGGCTCTAAAAATTATCAAGAGGGTTCTTGATAGAGATTCCTATATTCTTATAAGTGTACACCTATTAGTCAATAATAGAACATGTGTAATTACATGCAAATTCAAGAGATCTTGATACACATGATTGAAAAGAGTAATGCAACTTGTAAAGATGAAATGATTTCATATGGAAAGTGGAATGATGGGATTCTAAAACTAATAGGGGTGACTAGTAACATGTAAGCATGTTCCACGATATTATAGCATCTAACTTGTAAGGGAAATGCCAAAATGAACAATAAACTTTATGTTCTTGAATGATTGAAAAGGAGATAAAATGTAAAAATTAGATCATTTTCACCTAATAAAGGTCTAGTTTCCAATCATGGATGAATTCCAAGGATTAATATTAAATTGTATTAGAAACTTGTGCTTAAAAATTAGCTATTTAGGGTATGAAATTAATAAGTGGTGTCCTACTGGGTAGCCTTAACCCTGTTTAATAGCCAAGGTGACCATGACTTCTGTAGACACCTAAAAATGTCCAACATCTTGTCATTAGCATGTTTCGCCCTAGGTACCCATGTCATCACCTAATTAGTTAAATAAATTTTATTTATTTGACTAATTTATTACACCGAGAGGCGGCGTTTCTACATTCTCAGCACGGATGGAGAACAAGAGCTGAAAGATTCCAGAATCTCTCCGTAAACTTATAAGATTCCTATATAGAATCTTTATAAAAAATAAAATAATACAAATAAATTTCTTCACAAAAATATTAAAATATTATAGAATGACATTACAACAAATAAATGAATTAAAAGTGATTTATGAGGACTAAAAACTTTAATGAAGCTAATAAATTTCTTCTTCATGGCATCATAAAGAATGAATGACATTACAACAAATAAATAAATTAAAAGTGGTTTATGGGGATGTGTAAGAAATGCATGAGTCAAAGTATCTTTTTCCTATTCAAATGTTTCTTTTTAAAAATCTTTATCGTGCAATCTTTTGACCCCCAATGTAAATAAGATTTTCATGATTGTTTAAGGTTGGCATTAACAAAAATCAAAATTTCTAAATAGATTTTAAATTATATTGTATTGAGTCCTACATATTTCTATGTCCTTAATTATCAATTAAGTTTGGATTAAATATGAAATATGAAATATATTTGCATACAACATACAAGTAATTAATAAATATATAGTATTTAAAACATATTTTTTAAAAAATATGTTCATAAAATTTGGATGAGTTAGTGCAATTAATAATCCATAAATATATTTTAATAATTTCTTTAAAGTTGTTACTAAATTGAAATTTAATTAATTAATTTATTTTATTAATAATTTTTGGTAAGTTTCCTTGTAAATTAGTAATCAAATAATAATAATAGTGCTTTTATGGATATTAATTATTTTTCTTTTGTTTAATTTTATTTAATTGGCAACTTAAATTAATAGAATAGTTTTTTTTCTAAAACTAATCATTTAGTTATTTGAGTAAATGGTATTTATTGAATTTTGCAAAAATTGTAGAATAAATAAAATTAGTAATTAAACAATTTATTTTATTTAAAAAAAAATTCATTTAGATTTAGTAGATTTAATTTATATATTCATTGAAATTCATATATATATATATATATATATATATATATATATATATATATATATATATATATATATACATATATACATATATACATATATACATATATACATATATATATATATATATATGTTCTTTGTTATATATATATAACAAAGAACATAGAGAAATTACCTAGAAAAAAATAAGAGAAATAATGTATAGGTTTAACATGGAGAATATTAAAAAATTAATAATATATATCTAAGAAAGAAAATATATATTTATTTTTATAATCTAAAAATACAAGTCTCTGAGATGTTCCTTCATTATTAGGTTTGAACCTCCTCTTCTTCTAAAAATCCAAATCTCCATAAATCTACTCCATACCATAAAAAAAAAGCAACAGGAAAAAACCATGAGAAGATTGAAATTTGTACATCATATCTACATTGGCCAAAACAATTAAGAGAGAAAATTTTTATGCTATATTTTATCATTTTAGCAAGTTTAAAATAGTAATAGTAAATTGCCCTATTAATTCCTAAAATGTAGCCAACTTAACTTTTAGTGGAGTTAAGATGTTTTATTATTATTATTTTTAATTTTAATTGTTACCTTTTAATAAGTTGTACTCATAGTGGTATATGATTAAGTTTAGAAATAAATATTTTTTTAATTTTAATTTTCTTTATTATTATTATTTCCATGATTTATTTTAGTTTAAAGATTTTCTTAAATTTTAATGTAAGTGAGGTTTTGATTTTATTTATTATGTTCTATTAAAGTAGGAGTAATGGATTTAATTATTGTATTAAATGAGTATGTTTATCATCTTATAATGCCATAGAAGAATGTATTTAATTATAGGATTTATTTTATAATTAAATCCTTTAGTTATAATAAGGGTTAGGGTTAGGTTCAGAATTAGAATTATGGTTATGGTTAGCCTCAAAATTAGGGTTAAGGCTAAAATTACAGTTAGAAATAGGGTTAGGGTTACTGTTAGAATTAGAGTTAGGTTTAAGGTAGAGTTTGAATTATGATTACAATTAGGGTTAGAATCAAGTTTATGGTGAGGGTTAGAATTATGAATAGAATTAAGGTTAAGTAGATCTAGGGGTAGAATTAGGGTTAAGGTTAGAATTACTATCAGGATTAACGTTAGGGTTAGGGTTATAGTTACAATTTCAGTTTAAATTAGAGGTTAGGGCTGCAATTAAGGACAGGGTTAGGGTTCGGGTTTAATTTAGAATTAGGGTTACAAATAAGGTTAGTTTTAGGATTGTGATAGAATTAGGCTTAGGGTTAGAATTAGGGTTATTGTGAGGGTTAGAATTAGAGTTAGGGTTAGCATTCCTATCATGATTAAGGTCAGGGTTAGGATATGGTTAGAATTAGGGTTAGGGTTTAGGTTAGAATTAAGGTTATGGTTAGAATTAGAGCTAAGGTTAGCATTATTGTCAGGATTAAGGTCAGGGTTATCATTACAATTTGGATTAAATTACAAGTTAAGGATACAATTAGGGTTAGGGTTATGGTTATAGTTACAATTTTGGTTTAAATTAGAGGTTAGGGTTGTAATTAAGGATAGGGTTAGGGTTTAGGTTTAATTTAGAATTAGGGTTACAAATAAGGTTAGTTTTAGGATTGGGATAGAATTAGGCTTAGGGTTAGAATTAGGGTTATTGTGAGGGTTAGAATTATGGTTAGAATTAGAGTTAGGGTTAGCATTCCTATCATGATTAAGGTCAGGGTAAGGATATGGTTAGAATTAGGGTTAGGGTTTAGGTTAGAATCAAGGTTATGGTTAGAATTAGAGCTAAGGTTAGCATTATTGTCAGGATTAAGGTTAGGGTTATCATTACAATTTGGATTAAATTACAAGTTAAGGATATAATTAGGGTTAGGGTTATGGTTTAGGTTAGAATTAGGGTTCAATCTATGATTAAAATTAGCATTATAGTTTGTTTAAAATTAGAGTTAGGGTTAGGTTAGGGTTAGAATTATGTTTATGGTTAGAATTAGGTTTAGTGTTAGAAATAGGGTTAGAACCTGAGTTAGGATTAGGGTTATGGTTAGAATTAGGGTTAGAATTATGAATAGAATTAGGGTTAAGTAGATCTAGGGGTAGAATTAGGGTTGGGATTAGTGTTGAAATTAAGGTTATAGTTATTATTACAATTAGGTCTAGAATTAGGGTTACAACTATGGCTAGAATTAGGGTTGGGGTTAGGGTTACAATTAGGGATAGATCTAGAAACTAACTAAATCTAGGGGTAGAATTAAGGTTAGGAATACAATTAGAGTTATTATTAGGGTTAGAATTATGGTTAGAATTAGTGTTACAATTAGAGTTAGGGTAGTAGCTGTAGATATCAGAGTTAGTGAGTTATGAGTTGCTTAAATAGAAAGAGTTGTGTAGGTGCAAGTGTAGGTGTAAGTGTAGGTGGTGTTAAGGTAAGTAAGATGAGTATTGGTGGTTGTGCTTCCTTCCCCACTTGTTTCCATCCCTTGTTCTTCATTTCCTTTGTTCCGTGCTTCCCTCCATCCTTCGATCATCCTTGTTGGATTCCTTGCTTCGATGCTTCCTTGCATGGATCAATGCTTGGTGTGCATCCTTCCCTACTTGCTTCCTTCATCCTTTAGGGTTAGGGTTTAGGTTAGAATTAAGGTTAGGGTTTAGGTTAGGATTAGGATTAGTATTGGCCTAAATGTTAGGGTTAGGTTTAGGGTTCGGTTAGAATTATGCTTAGAATTATGGTTACTATTAGGGATACAATTAAGGTTAGGGTTACAACTATGGTTAGAATTAGGGTTAGGGTTAGGGTTATAATTAGGGATAGATCTAGAAATTAACTAGATCTAGGGGTAGAATTAAGGTTAGGGTTAGAATTAAGGTTAAGAATACAATTAGAGTTATTATTAGGGTTAGAATTAGTGTTACAATTAGGGTTAGGGTTACGGTTACAGTTATAATTAGTGTTAGAATTAGGGTTAGGGTTAGGGTTTAGGTTAGAATTAGGGTTATGGTTGATGTTAGGATTAGGATTAGTATTGGCCTGAATGTTAGGGTTAGGTTTAGGGCTGGGTTAGAATTATGCTTAGAATTATGGTTAGTATTAGGGATACAATTAAGGTTAGGGTTATAGTTACATTTAGGGATAGTGTTAGATTTATCGTTACAAATATAATTAACAAAAAATAGGGTTAGGGTTAAGGATAAAATTAAGATCATTAATGTAATTACAGTTAGAGATAGAATTAGGGTTTGGGTTAGAATTAGGGTTAAGTAGATCTAGGGGTAGAAATAGGTTTAGGGGTACAATTAGGGTTAGGGTTGGAATTAGAGTTATTGTTAGGGTTAGAATTATGACTAGAATTAGGGTTATAACCTTGACCTTAATTATATTCATAAACAAAACCCTAATTCTAATTTAACCTTGGTTCTAACCCTAACCCAAATCTTAATTATAATCATTACCCTATTTATAAGCCTTATATCCTAAACCAATCCCTAAACAAAACCATAATTCTAAATCTAACCTTCATTAGAACATTAACAAATAATATAATTAGGGTTAAGACCTTTACGCTTAGGGTTAGTTTAGTATAAAATATCTCAAGAGATATATTAAAATAATATATTATAATTATTATATATATTATAATAATTAATATATATTGTATATAATTATAATTATTATATAATATATTATAATAATATATCTAACCTATGTTATAATATTATATTATATAATAATAATTCTTAATAAGGTATATAATATAGTTAGAATTATGCCTACCGCTCCAGATGCTACTACATACCTATATTTAAAAAATATATCTAAAGTACGCTGGGAGATATCCTTCTCGAGGTGCCTATTTTTAAATCAATTTACCACACATAGGTGGAATAGGTGCCTCGAGAAGGATATCTCTCGGTGTACTTTAGATATATTTTTAAATATAGGTATGCTAGTTTTATCCCCTTTCAATTCCATAATCCTATCTTCTATAATTAAATAAATTTTTATTAATTTAATTATTCATGACCATTAATCCTCTCTAGTTAAATAATTATTTTTTATTGTTTAATTAGTCACTTATTTATTTTCCTATAATTAAATAAATTTTTATTTATTTAATTATCTTTCCACATCACCTCTCATCACAATCCAAATTAATTAAATAAATTAAAATATTTATTTAATTAATAAAACTTTAAAAAATAAAATCCTCTTGCTTTCTTTCTAAAATTGCAACTCATGTATATCTAATTAATTTATTTAATTAGATAATTTATTATTCCTCTCATCTTTTTAGGATTTATTTCCTTTAAAACAAAAAAAGTAATATCTTTCTATCTTTTTAAAATCCTATCTTATCTTTGTTGGTAGGTGGCGACTGATCAAGAAAGTACTATACACTAGCCATGTATCCTCGCTAAGGTTCGACGGCGGTAGCCCTCAAGAAGCAGGGGTTCAGGGGCGCAGCCCCCAAGAAATTTTTTTTTAGGGCCAACATAAAAAATCCTATTTTTTTGTGACCGACATAAGAAAACCCTATTTTTGTAGGGTTTTGACATATTGTATTGTAGCATTTACAATGATATTGAGTTGTAGGGATTGCTGGTTGTAATTGGTTTGATTTACTGGATAATAATATTGGACTCTCTGTTTAGTGGATGTAGCCCGAGTTTGGGTGAACCACGTTAAAACTTGTCTCTCACTGTTATTAATTCTGTGTATTTCTATTTCTCTGTTTAATCTTTATTTGCATTTAATTGATATCTTCTGCTGGCTAACCCTAACAAGTGGTATCAGAGCAGGTTGTGTTCGATTATCATCTGCAGGAAAGTCTCACAGTTGAGTGGGAGCAATGGCGGATGAGGGTAAACTGAAGGTCGATAAATTCAATGGGCAGAACTATTAGTTATGGAAGATGTAGATGGAGGATTACCTCTATCAAAAGGATTTATGGATGTTGTTGGAAGGAGTATCCAAGAAACTGGCAACAATGTCTGATGAGGATTGGAATCTTCTAGACAAAAAGGCACTGGGAACCATTCGGTTGTGCCTGGCACCATCGGTGGCATTCAATATAACGAAAGTGAAGATAATAGATGGTCTGATGAAAGCTTTGGCTAAATTGTATGAAAAACCCTCAGCCTCCAATAAGGTATTTCTCATGAAGCGTTTGTTTAATTTGAAAATGGTTGAAGGTGGATCTGTGACATGTCATTTAAATAAATTTAATATGATTGTCAGTCAATTGACTTCTTTAAATGTAAAATTTGATGAAGAAGTTAGAGCTCTCTTGATATTATGTTCATTGCCTGAAAGCTGGGATAGTTTGGTAATGGAAGTTAGTAACTCTGTTTCTGGTTCAAATACCCTAAAATTTGATGATGTTATTGGTGTTATTCTGAGTGAGGAAATTTGTAAGAAAAGCTCAGGTAGATCCACATCAGGCAGTGTTTTGAATGCAGAGAGTAGGGGCAGATCAAAAAAGAGAGGAAAAGGTTCTGGAGGTCATGGAAAGTCACAAGGAAAATTAAAGGACAAAAGATCCCAAACCAGAGGACAAAAGGATTATTAGTACTGTGGGAAACCAGGTCATCTGAAGAAAGATTGCTGGTCTCAAAAAAATAAAGAAGCAGACAAACAAGAAGGCAATAAGGAGGCAAATGTGGTAAGCAAGAAATTTGAAGATGATGCTTTGATTCTTTCCCTAGATAATGCTGATGATTCATGGGTTTTAGATTCAGGGGCCTCATTTCATGCTACACCCCATAGAAGTTATTTTCTTGATTATGTCCAAGGGGATTTTGGGCTAGTTTATTTGGGAGATAATGAACCTTGTTAGATTGTTGGAAAGGGAAGAATCAAGATTAAGTTGTAGAATGGGAATCATTGGCTACTACAAGAGGTAAGGCACGTTCCAAGGCTCACTAGGAATTTAATTTCAGCAGGGCACCTAACTGAACAAGGTTGCACTGTTACATTTACTGATAAAAATTAGAAGGTTTCAAAAGGTGCCTTAGTAGTAGCAAAAGGTGTGAAAGTAGGCACCTTATATCTTTGTATAGGTCATACTGTTCTTTCTACTTTAGCTATTACAGAGAAAAAATAAACAGGTTCAGGAACAGTTGCTGTAGGTTTGCAGGAAGAGACTGGAAAAGTTGTTGCAGGTTCTGAGACAACACTGTGGCATAACAGACTTGGACATATGAGTGAAAAAGGTATGAAGGTACTTCATTCTAAGAAAGTTTTACCAAGTCTAAAATGTATTAATATGGATTTCTGTGAAAGTTGTTTGTATGGAAAACAAAAGAGAGTCTGTTTTCTCAGAGATGGGAAGCAAAAGAAAAATGAAAAGTTGGAGCTTGTGCATACAGATGTATGGGGATCAGCTCAAGTATCTTCTCTCGATGGCTCTCGGTATTATGTTACATTCATAGATGATGCAACTAGGAAGGTTTGGATTTATTTCCTTAGACAGAAATCTGATGTATTTGAAATATTTAAGAAATGGAGAAGCTTGGTTGAAAATGAGATAGGTAAAAGATTAAAATGTCTCAGATCTGATAATGGTGGTGAGTATTGCAGTAAGGAATTTGAAGATTATTGTTCCTTTAATGGAATTTGTACACAGAAAACGGTTCCAGGGACTCCACAGGAAAATGGAGTGGCTGAATGCATGAATAGGACAATAATGGAGCGTGCAAGGACCATGAGATTGCATGCTGGGCTGCCTTTAAATATGTGGACAGAGGCTGTCAACACTGTTGTATATTTAATTAATAGAGGTCCTTCAGTTTCTTTGGGCTGTGGTATTCCAGAGGAAGCATGGACAGGTAAGAAGGTGAGTTATTCTTTTCTAAAAACCTTCGGCTGTGAAGCATTTGCACATATAGATTCTGAAAATAGAACCAAGCTGGATGCAAAATCAAAAAAGTGTACCTTCATTGGATATGGCATTGATGAATTTGGTTATAGGCTTTGGGATTTTGAAAATCAAAAAATTGTGAGAAGCAGGGATGTTATATTCAATGAGAAAGTGTTGTACAAAGATCAGTTGCAGCAGCATGAGAAGAAAGAAAAGAATTATGTGGTGCTGGATGATACTCTAAATAGTGATGTTCCAGTGGTTCCTCATGCTCCGCAACAGCAACCAAAAATACCACAAACTCCAGTGAATGTTAAACGATCAACAAGGATAAGTAGACCTCCTGAAAGGTTTTCTCCCTCTTTGTATTCTATTTTGTTAATAGATGCTGGTGAACCAGAAGGGAATGATGAAGCTATGCAGGTGGATACATAAGTTCAGTGGGAGCTTGCAATGAAAGAAGAAATGGACTCCTTGCTGAAAAATCAAACTTGGGAATTATGTAAGTTACCTGCAAGTAAAAAGGCTTTACCAAACAAATGGGTTTATAGGTTGAAAGAGGAAGATGGAGGTAAGAAAAGATTTAAGGCTAGGTTAGTTGTAAAAGGATTTGCACAGAAATAGGGCATTGATTTTGATGAGATATTTTCTCTGGTTGTCAAGATGACTTCTATTTGTACTGTTTTAAGTATTGTGGCTGTTGAAGATTTGCATTTGGAATAGCTAGATGTGAAAACTGCCTTTCTCCATGGTGATTTGGAGAAGGAGATATACATGGCACAACCACAGGGATTTGAGGTCAAAGGTAAGGAGAAACAAGTGTGCAGATTGAAGAAGAGTTTGTATGGCCTGAAACAAGCACCTTGGCAATAGTATTTGAAATTTGATAGTTTTATGGTTGAGCAAGGCTACAGTAGGTGTAATTCTGACCATTGTGTTTATTTTAAGATGTTGGATAATGACAGCTACATTATTTTATGTTTATATGTTGATGACATGCTTGTAGCTGGGTCTAACATGGATCACATCAGAGAGTTAAAACATCAGTTAGCATAGTCATTTGATATGAAGGATTTGGGGGCAACAAAACAAATCCTTGGTATGAAAATTTGTAGAGATAGGAAGAACAAAAAATTGACTCTATCTCAGGTTGCTTATGTTGAAAAGGTGTTGCAAAGATTCCATATGGAGCATGCAAAAGATGTCAGCACACCTTTGCCCAGTCATTTGAAATTGACTAAGGAGATGTGTCCAAAGACACAAGAGGAGGAAGAAAAAATGTCCAAGGTACCATATGCTTCAGCTGTAGGAAGTTTAATGTATGTCATGGTATGCACAAGACCGGATATTGCACATGCTGTCGGAGTCGTTAGTAGGTATATGAGTCATCCTGGATTTGAGCATTGAAATGCAGTAAAATGGATTCTCAGATATTTGAGAGGTACATCTAATAAACACTTATGTTTTGGGGGCTCTAATACTGATTTAGCAGGTTATGTAGACTCAAATTTGGTAGGGGATATTGATACCAGGCGGAGTACTACAGGTTATGTCTTTACTGTAGGTGGAACAACGATAAGTTGGATTTTCAGGTTGCAAAAGGTGGTTGCTTTATCCACCACAGAGGCAGAATATGTAGTTGCAACAGAGGCAAGCAAGGAGATGATATGGCTACAATCTTTCATGGAAGAATTAGGTAAACAACAAGCTAACAGTTCTTTGTATACAGACAGTCAGAGTGCCATACATCTTGCAAAGAATTATGCCTTGCATTCAAAGACCAAACACATCTAGTTGCGGTATCACTTTATTCAGTCGGTGTTGGATAATGGACAATTAAGGCTAGAAAAGATACATACAGATGAAAATCTAGCGGATATGTTTACAAAGGCAGTGACAAGGGAGAAGCTGAGCTCCTCTTCAGCTTTAGTTGGTCTTCTAGACTGAAAACAACAAAAAAATAGAACAGTAGAGTCCAGGGTGCTTATTTCCAGTAGGAGCTGCATGTGCAGCGGTGTCGTACAGGATCAGTCTCCAAGTTGGAGATTGTTTGGTGTGGAGCCTAATCAGTCTCCAAGTGGGAGATTGTTGGTAGGTGGTGACTAATCAAGAAAGTACTCTACACTAGCCATGTATCCTTGCCGGGGTTCGGGGCTAGGCCGGGCCCCGAGCGGGGGTTCGAGGGCGGTAGCCCCTAAGAAGCAGGGATTTTGGGGCGCAGCCCCCGAGAAATTTTTTTTAGGGCCGACATAAAAAATCCTATTTTTTTGTGACTGACATAAGAAAACCCTATTTTTGTAACCGACAAAAAAGCTTGATAAAAAGCAGCTAAGGGTTAGGGTTTTGACATATTGTATTGTAGCATTTGCAATAGTATTGAGTTGCAGGGATTGTTGGTTGTAATCGGTTTGATTTACTAGATAATAATATTGGACTCTCTATTTGGTGGATGTAGCCTGAGTTTGAATGAACCACGTTAAAACTTGTCTCTCGCTATTATTAATTCTGTGTATTTCTATTTCTCTGTTTAATCTTTATTTGTATTTAATTGCTATCTTCTGTCGGCTAACCTTAACAATCTTGTTATATTTCCTTTTTTGTCTAATAAAGCAAAAATCCAATCCTTATCAAATCTTATCAAATCTTCTTCCCTCCACATCATCCTCTCACCTTTGTCTATAAATATGGGCTCTCACAAGCCATTAAGAAGGCATTTTTTTTGAGTTTTAAGTATCCTTATTCTGTCAAGTTATCTTCACAACCATTCTCCATCATCTCCTATTAATATTATGTTGTGATTGTGGGCAATCAACATCCTATCATCTACATCAATCAATCATGCATGCATCACTTTGAGGTATTCAAAAGGTTTGGGTAAGAGGTATTTGCATTTTATTGTTTCTCTCTTATATTTATCTAAATTTCTCGTTTACATTCTAGCACGCCCGGTGGGACTCACTTTGTTTGATCATTTTTTTGCAGATTTTTGTTATAAATATATGTGTTTCTCTAACCCTTGTTGTCAAGTTTTGCAAGTGATTATTACCGGTGACCTCCTAGGCTAAAACAGACATTACGGTTGCATCCAGAAGGGCCAAGAGGTGAAGAAAAATATATAATTTGACCCTTTTTGGTGCTGGTGAACACTGTTTTCTAGGTGATGAACAATGCTTCTAGCGGTGAACAGTGCTTCTGGCGATGAATAGTGTTTCTGGTGATGAACAATGTTTCCAATGATGAACAGTGTTTCTAGTGATGAACAGTGTTTCTGGTAATTAATAGTGTTTCTGGCAGTGAATAGTGCTTCAAGCGGTGAACAATGTTCTCAATCCATTAACAGTGTTTTTAGGCTGTGAATAGTGTTTTTTTCTTTAAAGCTTAAAATAGTTTTCTTTTTAAAACGACCATAACTTTTGCAAATCATGTCATATTTTTAAGTTTTTATAGTCGTTGGAAAGCTAATGCACTGTACTTTGCATTGGAATAGGTTTTATCATGTAATTTTATCATTTTATTAGCTCTTTTTATAGTTAAAGTTCATCTACTTTTCAAACTTCAGTCTATGGTTTTTCTTGGAAACTAATATTTATCTACACAGCTTGTCAAAACACGTTTTTTGAAGAATGGAGAAAACAAACATACTAACATATCTTTTGCATCCTTGATCAGTCCAAGACATAAACAATTTTCTTACTAAAGTAGGTACATTTAGTTTTGGTGCTTCATAATGAACAATCTGTTTGCAATGTGTCTACTTTTCATTTTTTAGGCTTGCTTGCTTTGATTGTGTGTAACCCAATTTAGCAATAGAGGTATCCTCTCCCCCTACCTATCCAAAGGATCTAGGGTGCAAGAGAAACTATTGCTAACTTTAGAGGGCCTACCTTCCCATTGTGAGAATGGGTATGACCCAAGCGGAAATAGGCTAAAGCCAAGCCCTTCCAAGACGCTATATAAATAACGTGTTTGTGCTGAAAGTCACAAACGACAGGTGTTGTTGCACTATACCAATGAATGTTTCCCCCAAAACACTATGGAGCGTAACCTTTGCAAGCTAGGAATCCTCCATTAACGGAGCAAATCACCGCATGTAAAGCCACTCGAATGGAAGCCCTTACTAGAAACTTGTGTAGTGGCCCAAAACCCTCTATCTATTGGTACAAGAGGATAGCTAATTAGGCCTCTGATAGCCATCCCACATTTTTACAGTTCTTAGCTTAAGATCTATGCGGCTTAAGGACTTGGAACTTGGTGTGCCTAATAAGTGAGTGCATTGTAAGGGGGAGCCCATGCCCCAAGTTCATGGAGCTATCCACTTTGAATAGGCGCAGCTAGAGAAATCCAAGTCGGAACCCAACAGGTATCGTCTCAGCCAGCCTAGGTGGTAAATGTTTGTGAATGGCTTGTGCATGAGTGTTTGCTATCTTGTCTTCTTTCCATAAAATTTCCAAAAAAAAATGTCAAAAATAAACTCCCTGTCACGAGACAACTTCATCCTAATCACTTCCCAATCAAACTTCATCATTTCATATCCAAAAATACCTTGAGATTTGTCTAAGTATAATCTGTAGTCCATCCAAATCATATCCCAACCTTTCACCACATTGTCCACTTTCACTCTAGAGTACATCCATCCACTTTTTACCTGGACATTGGAGAAAACATTTTGATTTGTTGGACCCCTTAGCCATTTCATTCCAAAATCATTTTTTACCAACATCCATCTAAACCTCAAATTTCCCACAAGACATTTAGCATTTGACCTTAGGAAACACCTCACCAACCTATCCAAAATCAATCAACATTGATCAACTGAAACATATCCAAAAATCAATCTTGTGCAAAAGATTTAATCTAGATCTTATCCTTCATCATCCTTATTTTATTTGAGGGTCATTAGTCTTCCTTTCAAGTAAAATAATTATCCATCCTTTCAGCTTAAGGTCATTAGTCTACCTTGAGTAGAAGGAATCATCCTTGAAACAAACCCAAAAGGTCTAGGTTTTGTCCAAGCTCATCCTTTTGATTTTAAACTATCATCCAAACCAACCATCACATCTTTAACCTCTTTAGCCAAATTCATCCCTAAAACATCATCCTTTTAAAATTCTTGAGGTCAAATAACCCCATCCTATTCATTTCCAAAAACTATCACCACCTTTGGGTCCAACCAATTTCTAATTAATCTCTAAGGTCATTCTCAAAACATCCATCCATTTCATCCCATAACCAAGTTCATCCCAAGATTATTGCATGCCCTTGACAAGATCACAAGCCAAGAAAATTCAAGAGATGGGATCCTCTGGGCTAAATACAAACATCGAAATGCCCGAAACCAATCAAAATAACACACCCCTTGGGTTAAACATGAACATTGGAATCCCCAAACTGATCAAAACAACATGCCCTATGATAATTTACTTCCACCTTCGTTGTCATCCAACACACCCACAATTGATCAAGATGTCATAGGTTTCATGCAAGATCCTAATAGCATGGATATACTTAATAGGGTTCTCCAATTAGATCCAAATAAGTATGTGGAGTATCTTATTCAACATAGGGCTTCCTTACCTATGGTCACTATGTCATCCACAAATCCCACAAACATTAATGCCATCACATCCACGCCTCAAATCACCCTTAATATTCCCACCAACACCATACATGTGAATGCCTCTACCAATGTACCATCAATTGATCCTAACACTATTGCCTTCATAACGCAACTATTTTCTGAACAACCCTCTAAGACCACCAACACCTCAAATACTGTAAATGTCCAAACATCACAAGCTAACCCAAACACAAACCTGCAAATTCCACCGCATGTCCAACAACTCATTGTTGTTCAATAATACCTAGCCCAACAACAACAAAATCCCCCACCACTAAACCAAAACACACAAGTACTACCATATCTTCAACAACTACTTCAAGCGCAAACAAATTCCACACCACAACCACCTCTAATACCAGATCCCTTGAACCTTGTTCTGCAAAAGCTCGATGAATTGCAACTGGGACACAAAAAGAAATAGTATTCTCTTGAGGATATATGTCCTTATCCCTTTGATAGGACTCTATACATGCCCCCCTTCCCTAAACATTTTGAAATGCCAAAATTTGACAAATACAAAGGAAGGGGAGATCCTCGAGAACATTTATGAGAATTTTACATTGCTTGCCTTGAAGTCTCTTACAATGACACTTATTTGATGAGACTTTTCCCTTGAAGCCTTGGTGGACAAGCCACTGAATGGTTCGTACGTCTTCCCCCTGGCATCAAAACATTCCAAGAACTTGTAGAGAAATTTATAAACCATTTCTCTTACAATTTCAAGCATGAGGTTTCAATGACTGACCTTTGTAACACAAAACAAAGGAATGGGGAATCATTTACTACCTTTTTATAGAGGTGCAGAGCCTTGGAAAGCAAGCTACCATGGCCTATTCCTGAAAAACAACTCATGACCATGTTCATCACCAACTTGAACCTAGAAATGGGATTCCATCTGTAAATGCTATGTGCTTCTACCTTTGAAGATGTTATTGACAAAGTAATGACCATTGAGAGAGCTCTTATCACCAAAGGCTTGATAAAATTGTATGACAACAGCAAGAACGGTAACAATAACAACAACACAAACAACAACACTCAAACAAGTGAGAAACCCCACTTCTGGGGTAAGAATAAAAACACTCTCAATGATGGTGTCACAGATGTGAAATCCATCCAAAACATTCAAAATAATGCCCCACCTACTACCTCGAGCAACAATGTAAACATACCAAAAGGGCCACCTAGTATAGGAGCACCTAGAAAAAGAGGAAATCATGTTTTCTTTTGTAATAAGGTCCAATGACCAATGCATGTCATTTCAGTTTGTATCTAGGTTTATTTTGTAAGTTCCAGTGACTTAGGTCACATTTGTCAAATTGTAACCGTATAATGCCAAAATAGGGCAGTTGGGCAATTAGAGGTTGTTTAGACGATTGTCTCCCAGCCGTTTGGATTGGTCTCCCAGCCGCTTGGAGCCGGTTTGGTATTCCTTAGGGTGAGTTCATAAATACCTAGAGGAATGAACCAAATGACGATATAGACATTGTAATCTAATCAAAGGAGTGTGATCAAATGTAATTGTGATTGTGCTAAGGAGAAATAGAATCATTCTGTTCCGTCAATTCGATTTTCATTTCCTGTAATTGTAATCTGTATAGCTGTAGTTTTCCGTTCTCTCTGTGCTTTCCATTTTGTTGATGTATGTTGTCGTGAAGCATTCCACTGGTGAGATTTATGTCAAAATCAATGGAATGGCTTCATTGTATAATTATTTGTTTTCATTTTCTATTTTGTTTCGTTGCTTGGTAGCGCAGAGGATCTAGACAGGGTGTTTCGCATAGTAGGTTGACCTAGCATCTCCATGTGCTAGGGTTTAGAGAAGGCAAACTGTGCATTGGTGTATCAGCGTAGCAAACCTTGAGGTGGCCGATGGTAATTGTCCTGCTGACGAACGAAGGTCAAAGGTGATATCGGGGTGATCAGCGTATCGGTAGCTTCAGAGTAAGTCCCGCCGATGGGATACATCTCGCCGAGGTTGTTGGTCCATTGGCGCATCGGCCAAGGATTGCAAGTGTTCACTGACAAGGAAGGTCACACCAAAGGTAAACGCCATCGGTAAGAGTTGTGGCATCGAAAGACAAGTTAGGATTTTTTTCGATTAGAAGGGTCTCACTGATAAGTTCACAACTAACCGGCAAGGTAACCGTCATGGTTAAGTCGAATGACATTTAATCATCATCGGTGCATCAGTAAAAGGATGAAAGTCTCGGCTGATGGGAATAAGTCTCACCAAAGTTAAAGCCAGTTGTCAGTGAGAGTTTGAGCAACAGTGAGACTTAAGGAAGTCATTCCAATGACAGTTATCTGGTCGATGGAGATGTATTGGTGGCTCGTTTCTTAGGTCTTGCCGACTGAGAAGTAATTAGGGCCTGATCTAATGTTTCCGTTGTGCGCTCCCTATCACCACCTAGACAAAACAATAACCTAGAAGGAGATTTACACCTTTAGGGGAACCTATTGAAGATGTTTTGGATAGATGTTTGAAAGAGAACTTGATAAATCTTCCCCATGTTCAGCCATATGATGAGAATCAATTCAAACCTTTGTGGTTTGATGAGAATATATTCTATGAGAACCATCATGTTAGAGGACACACAACATCAAACTGCATGAGATTAAAACATCACATACAAGATCTCATAGAATCAGGGAAAGTTACCCTCCAAGACTCTTCTAATCCATCCCCAAATGCAAACTTGAGAGCATACAAGGATCCCCTCCTTGATAATAACAAAGGCAAGGCCTCTTCATCATCCAACCAAACATAGCATGTTGTCCCCCCTCCAAACTCTTTCAATTCTGTTGTTGGTCGGATAGAGAAATCTTTCAACCATGTTAATACCATCACTATTCAAGTTAAAGCCCCAAATTGTGCTATCACAACCTGGCGTAGTTATGTTACCATTCATGGTGCCACTCCTACTAATCAACAATCCACATCCAACCAACCTCAATCATCCATACCTCCTAAACTATCCATACATAAATATAACCTCCTAGATCATCTAGGAAAGACACCTGCCCAAATATCCATTCTTGAGCTCCTCTGTGTACATCTCTGCTCCACAAAGAAATTCTTGATAAAGCCTTGATAGATATGCAAGTTCCTATGAATCTAAATGTGGAACAATTCCAAGCTATAGTAGCCCATATCGTTGCACCCCATTGCCTCACTTTCTTAGAAAAAGATCTTCCCACAGTTGATGCCTCCCACAATGAAGCACTTCACATCAAAGTTATCATCCATAAACATATAATAGAAAGGGTTTTAATAGATGGTGGCTCTAGCCTAAATTTGTGCTCTAAATCTATTAAAACACTTGGGATATTTTGATATGGTCGTAGATGCTAACGAATCCCTTACCATCAAAGGATATGATGACACAGAGAGATTGTTTGAAGGAACTATCAAACTCCCTATTCAGGTAGGACAAAAGATTTTGGAAACAAAGTGCTAGGTTCTTGACCTTGATCTTCCCTACAACTTTCTTCTTGGCTGACCATGGATTCACGTCGTGCAAGTCATCCCTTCCACCTTCCATCAATGCCTAAAGTTTCCACATAACGGTACAAAAGTTACCATCTATGTTGATCCTTGTCCCTTTCAATACTGTAGTTTTTTGGAAGGACATGACAGTACCTTCTATCTGTATAATCATCCCATCATGACCCCTTCTAAGCCTAAACAAAAGGCCTTATCATCCTCCATGTACATTGATCCTACCAATTTGCCATCAACATCACAATCATCTCCTTACCCTGAAATCAAGATCAAGGCAAGTGACAAGGGATATGGTGAGTATGATTTACATGGCGCTTTCTTTTGTGTTGGCCACTTACCACCATCCCCCAGAACATATGGCACTCCTAGGGAGAATGAAGTTTCCACCATAGTGATCAAATTCAAACTGACACCTACTTTTGAAAAGAAACATCTCTTGGAGCAAGATGATCTCAAGGACATTTCTTCATGGCTATACAAGGATGAAGAAGATGAAGAAGTCCCAACTCTACCAATAAAAATTTATGGTAAGGGACTCCAGATCATTAAGAACATGGGATATAAAGGACAATGGGGCATGGGTTTGCATGAACAAGGGATCATGGAACCAATACAAGCAACAAGAGACCACTACTACCATGGGTTAGGGTATAGAAAACTAGAACCAAACCCTATGAAATGTGAGTGTACTTTTGCTGAGGACGTTAAGGCCTTCCCAGTAATTAATGACATCAATGAAGAGTACCATCATGACTCTTTCACCGACCTTGCCAAGCTATTCAAATCATCCATTTGTACCATCTTCACATTATCCTCCATGCCATCCACCTCTGATGACCTACCTCTTATATATCCTCAACTAATTCATTGGGACCAACAAGGACCACCCGTCCTTGATGTTGTACAACACGGTGAGGCTCTAGTTGAATTCATGGGAGTGAGAAATCATTTCCCCTTAGGAGATCATAAAGTAGGATACATCATGGAGCTTAACACTTCTACTTACTTTGGGGAGACCACCCAATCTCTTAGTCACAAAATGATGAAATAAAAATAACATCCCCTAGCGAAAACCACTTTGTGGTGCTTTCAAAAAATAAAAAAGTAAAAATAAATGATGTATCCTCTAGTGAAAACCTCTTTGAGGCGCTAGAGGATGAGAGATTGGACCTCCCTAAAGTGCCTAAGTTTTATGAAGAAAGATCACCCATATTGGTGGAAGAGTCACATGAAATGAATCTTGGAACAAAGGATGAACCTAAAATTACTTACCGAGTTGAATCATTGACATCAAAAGAACAAGAGGCCTTCTTGAATTTATTCAAACAAAGAAACATCAACTTTGTGTGGACCTATGCTAACATGCATGGGCTAGATTCTAACCTCATCATTCACCACCTTGTGGTACATCCAGATGCAAAACCAGTGAGGCAGAAATTGATAAAGATGAATCCGCAGGTGGCATTACTTGTTAAAGTAGAATTGAAGAAACTGTTAGATGTGGGGTTCATTCTGTTGGAAGGTGTGACCCTTGGTCTTCTTGTTTAGCACTGCGCTGTGGTGGTTTGTGACAAGGGCTTAACCGCCTCCTGTGCTTGTTAAGTCAAGTGGTTGTATCGGGCATTAACAGGTCGATCTTTTGGTGCAACAGCAACTAACAGTTGGTATCAGAGCCGAGGTCATGGGTTCAAACCCCGCACTTGCACTGGGGGGATTGTTGCAAGGTGTGACCTTTGGTCTTCTTATTTAGTGCTGCGCTGCAGTGGTTTGTGACAAGGGCTTAACCACCTCCCGTGCTTGTTAAGTCAAGTGGTTGTATCAGGCATTAACATGTTGATCTTTTGGTGCAACGGCAACTAACACATTCAACCGATAGATTACCCTCAATGGGTGTTGAATCTAGTACCAGTTAAGAAAGTGACTAGGGTCATCCATTGTTATACAGACTTTTGAGACCTCGACAAAGCTTGCCCTAAGGATGATTTCCCTCTTCATAACATTGACATCATTGTAGATCTTACTATTGGACATGAAATGCTATCGCTCATGGACAGATTTTCTAGATATATCCAAATCAGAATAGTAGAGGAGGATCAGTATAAGACATCATTCATAGCACCATGGGGAACCTATTGTTGGGTCATGATGCCATTCAGTTTGAAGAATGCAGGAGCAACATACCAAAGAGCCATGACAATTATCTTCCATGACTTCTTTCACAAAATAATGGAAGACTATGTAGATGACTTATTGGGAAAATCAAAGACAAGAGAAGAACATTTAGATGTGCTAGCAAAGATCTTTGACCAATTGGAATAATACAATGTAAGACTGAACCCCAAGAAGTGTGTCTTTGGAGTAACCTCCGTGAAACTCCTGGGATATATAGTGTCAAGGAAGGGAATAGAAGTAGATCCTAATAAATTTAAAGCCATAATGGAAATGCCTTCTCCTACAATGCTTAAGCAGCTTAGAAGCCTTCAAGGGAAGTTACAGTCTATCCACTGATTCATAGCATGGCTTACCGATAAGTGTCAACCATTTCAGCATCTTCTCCAAAAAAATATAGCTTTTCAGTGGGATAACAACTATCAACTAGCCTTCAAACAATTCAAGAAGTACCTTGTTAAACCACTAGTCCTCATGCCACCGAGATCAAGACAGTCTCTTCTCCTTTATATATCAGAAATAGAAACAACAGTTGGGGCATTGTTGGCACAACATGACAAACAAGGAAAGGAGAGGGCTATTTATTATATCAGCTACACATTGGTAGTTTATGAGCTTAACTACACACCTATAGAGCGAGCATATCTGGTAGTGGTCTTTACTTCCCAAAAGTTAAGACACTACATGCTTAACCACAAAATGAAGCTCATCACAAAAATAGATCCATTAAAATATCTATTAAGCAAAGTGGGTAATGATCTTGAGTGAGTTCGATATTGAGTATATGGAAAGAAAAGCCATCAAAGGATAGGTTATTACAGATTAGTTAGCAGATGCTCCCATCCCAGCAGAGCATCCAATGTTATCTGAGTTTCCAGATAAGTCCATATTGATAGTTGCACCAGTAGAAAACACATGGAAAATGTACTTTGATGGGTCTTATACTCACCACGGCTCTGGGGCAGGTCTTTTATTTGTAACCCTCAAGGAGACACAATCCCCAATTCATACAAGATCACATTTCCCTGTACTAACAATGTAGCTGAATATGAGGCCCTCATCACAAGACTTTGCATGGCAATTAAATGGAAAATCAAGAAGTTAATAGTATATGGTGATTCCCAATTGGTCATCCGACAGGTAAATAATGAGTATAAAACAAAAGATGACAAGCTCCTGTCTTACAAGAGGATGGTAGATGACTTCAAGGATTTTTTTCATGACATCCACTTTGAACAGGTTCCAAGGCTCAACAATAAAGTAGCTAATGCAATGGCCACCATAGGGTCATTAGTTGACATGAAAAAGGATAGCAAGAGGTGTGAATTCCTGATGGAAGAACTTCCTATACCTTCTTATGATGTCCCAGAATCTGAACTTGTATGCGACATTGTTGGTCCTTTATGCCCGTGGTATCAACAAATCTATATGTACCTTCATAACAACATCCTTCCACCCAACCTAACATCTGTACAATGAAAAAACTTCATCTGCCAAGCATCCCATTACACCATTATCAGTGACACCTTATTTTGAAGGGGTCTCGATGGTACTCTTTTGAGATGTCTTGATTCTAGTGAGGTCGATGTTGCCTTGCAAGAAGTACACGAGGGTATCTGTGGGGCGCATTCTAGTGGACCAACCTTAGCTAAAAAGATTCTTTAGATAGGATATTATTGGCTGACTATGGAGAAAGTTGTGCATGAATTTGTAAAGAAGTGCCTACCTTGTCAGCAACATGGAGATCTTATACACTCGCCATCACAAGAATTGCAACTGATTACAACTCCATGGCCTTTTTTTCATAATGAGGGCTCAACCTTGTAGGTAAGATTCACCCACCATCTTCTAATGACCATAAATTCATCATCACCACCACTAAGTACTTCACGAAGTGGGTAGAGGCTCTTCCACTCACCTTCACCACTAGTATCCAAATTTCCAAATTCATCCTACACTATATAATATGTCGATACAACATCCTACATTCCATCATTATGGATAATGGAAAGCCTTTCAAAAACCAAGAGGTTCACACTCTATGCAATAAATTCCATATCTAACATCACTTCTCCATGCCATATTACCCTCAAGGTAACAGTCAAGCTGAAGCTTTGAATAAAACTATTTTGCCCATCTTGAAGAAAATAGTCAATGAAGCTGGTCGTGACTAGCATTTGCAGCTCAATCCCTCCCTATGGGCATATCGCACTAGCATTCGTACCCCCACATGAGCCATACCCTATTCATTAGTGTTTGGTTCCGAAGCCATCTTACCTATTGAGGTCGAGCTCCCTTCTCTTTGCATCTCACTGAAGAATATCATCATTGACGAGGAATATCAGGTTGCACGGTTGAATGAACTAGAGTTCATAGATGAAAAGCACCTAAACGCTCTGAACCATCTTCAGACTTATCAAAATCACCTATGGAGAAGTTATAATAAGAAGATCAAGAGCTAAAGATTTGAGGTAGGTGACCTTGTCCTTTTGGAGAATCAGAAAAAACATGCAAGACTATCTTAAGAAGGGAAAATTTGAGCCTAATTGGTTAGCCCCCTTTATAATCACAATAGCTACAGATCAGGAGCTTATCAGCTTTCAACAATAGAGGGGCAGACTCTAGAAGAACCAATGAATAGCATGTACCTGAAAAGGTTCTATGCATGACCCATCGTATATCCCAGGTACAAAAAAAAAATTGAGTATAATAAAACCTTCCAATGGTGAAAATCACTTTGGTGATGCCTTGGATAAGTACCATGGTGAAAACCTTTTTTAGGCACCATATGTAGTGGCCAGTACTACTATCTAATAAATCCCTGCATCCATTCACAATCATGTGCATTATTCACATTTCATAGCTTGGAGTTTTCCGCATTTAGCCTTGTCATCTGCATTTAGCCTTATTATCCCACCCTTCATAGCATCATCCAAAAATAAAATCCCAAAGACAGAATCCTTGTATGCTCTTTTGTACAATGAATCCTAAAACTTCCAAAAAAAATCATAAAATATCCTGAAAAACTTCCAAAAAAACTCATAAAACATCTTGAAAAAATCCCTAAAAACTAGAAAATGTCCTAAAAAAATACAAAAATTTCAAAATATTCCCCAAAAAATACAAAAAAAAATCAAATATCCAACAAAAACACACCCATCAAAACAAATCCAATCAAACCTATCAAACCAAAGCAAATCAATCTCAATCAATCCATACCTTGATCAATCTATCCACCATCATCATCACAAATCAGAACTACATCTCATCTCTATCATTAAGTGCCTTGATCATGTGGATATGGGTATGTAGGCAGTCTGGAGTATGAAGAAGGCACCTAGATTCAGGCACAAGATGATCTCCCCCCTCATTATCCTCATCATTCATCTTATCCTTATCCTCATCATCCATCTCACCTTCTTCTTTTCATCCATCTCCCACATCATTAATAAACACCCAGAACTACATATCAGCATGTCTCATCATCGTCGTATGGTTCTTTGATCCCATGGATATAGGGTATGTAGGCAGTCTGAAATACAAAGGAAGTATCCATTACTCAAGCACTGATGATTCATTCTTCCATTCATCAAGTCAATCCAAGCAATAGATCCAAATGCAAGTCCATCCTTAATCCATACCAATCAAGTTAACCATTCTTGTCAAATTATCCAATCACATTCTTGGTCTTGATCCTAATCTTGTCGTAAACCAAATCAATCAATCAATCAATCAATCAATCATCATGATTAATGGGATATATCATTCCTACACCTTTGTGTTGATCTAGGGATATATTGTTCCCTGCAATGACAATACTATCATCAATCAATCAACAATTAATTATTGGCTTACAGCTTGACAGGGGCAATACCTTGTTTGTTTTTGTATCATTTGTGCATGCTTGCTTGCTTGTGTGTGTTATCTTTTTATCTTGCATTTGTATCACATCTATATCATTCCAGCTAATATTCATATCTTGTGTATGTTGGAATAACTTTTTGCATTATCCTTTGCATCTAAGGTCACATCATACCTTGTGTGTGTTATGACTGTAATGCTCTAAGTTTTCTTCCTCATATATCTAGACAAGGTTGTATTGCATTGGGGCATGAGACACATCGTCACCTTGGTCCTCATACCCTGGTGCATAACGTCTAGTGCTATATCAAACATCATGGTTGTTCGTTTTCATTGTAGCATAACGCATCATCCTTTCTTCTATCCTTTCCCTAATCTTTTTCAACCAATCCATTCCATTTCGAGAGCCTACATGTGTTTGTCCAACCTGCCTATCCTCTCGAGGGGGCATCCTCATTCTATCTTTCTATCATCGACCCCTTTTCTTCTATTCATACCTTATCTTCTTTGAAATGATGTTACATAAATTTCATCATCTCGAACATCATCTCAAAGAAGGGCAAAATGTAGACACCTAAAAATGTCCAACACCTTGTCATTAGCATGTTTTGCCCTAGGTACCCATGTCATCAGCTAATTAGTTAAATAAATTTTATTTATTTACTAATTTATTTTATCCCCTTTCAATCCCATAATCCTATCTTCTATAATTAAATAAATTTTTATTTATTTAATTATCTTTCCACATCACCTCCCATCACAATCCAAATTAATTAAATAAATTAAAATATTTATTTAATTAATAAAACTTTAAAAAATAAAATCCTCTTGCTTTCTTTCTAAAATTGCAACTCGTGTATATCTAATTAATTTATTTAATTAGATAATTTATTATTCCTCTCATCTTTTTAGGATTTATTTCCTTTAAAACAAAAAATCAATATCTTTCTATCTTTTTAAAATCCTATCTTATCTTGTTTTATTTCCTCTTTTGTCTAATAAAGCAAAAATCCAATCCTTATCAAATCTTATCAAATCTTCTTCCCTCCACATCATCCTCTTACCTTTGTCTATAAATATGGCCTCTCACAAGCCATTAAGAAGGCATTTTTTTGAGTTTTAAGTATCCTTATTCTATTGAGTTATCTTCACAACCATTCTCCATCATCTCCTATCAACATTATGTTGTGATTGTGGGCAATCAACATCTGATCATCTACATCAATCAATCATGCATGTATTAGTTTGAGGTATTCGGAAGGTTTGGGTAAGAGGTATTTGCATTTTATTGTTTCTATCTTATATTTATCCAAATTTCTTGTTTACAACCTCCTAGGACAACCTTTACCTCATCAAATTGTTACCTACAAAATTTGGGAGAGATCCTTCATCACTTTTGAGGGATATTTTTCTTCTATCACCTATTCTAGAAAGTTATAGAATTCTCTCAAACTGACCTACAACTTAACATTATGAGTGGAAAACCTTGTAAAAATAAATGGTTAAGGGGGAATCTACCTCAGTTAGTCCCTTTGTGGGATTTTTAGTTCAATCCAAATTAACATATTGATAAATAATAGGCTACTAAACTAATCTATACCATGAAATCAATCTATGTAAAAGCATAACCATGTAAAACTTTAATGATAATGCTAATGGACAATAGAAACACAACAAAGCAAGTGGGGGTGGGAAAAAGGTTTTGGAGATTAAGTGGAAGATAAAAAAGGATTTTGAGAATTTAAACTAGACTAACTAATAATAAATGGAAACCACAAGTTTGAAGAACTTAGGGGAGGGTTTGATATGGAAATGGCTAACAACTCTTAAAGGTGATAAATAATGGCTTACATTCACAAAGGGGTGATGGAAAACACACTAAAATGGAAATACAACACAATTAAGGCTTAATGGAAATGAAATAGGATGGAATAATGTCTAAAAATTAAGAAAATAGAGGTGGGGTGATGGAGGCTTTGAGGGAAACCAAGAGGAAATGAAGACACATAAAGGTTATGGTTTCACAAATGGAAATGGAGAGGCATGAAGAGGATCCTATAGTAAAAATATGGAAATATAAATAAATTTCACACAAAAAACACAAAAGGAAATGGCTCACCTAGTAAAAACCCTTGGAAATCAGCCACCTACTAGAAGATCTTGTTGCAGAACATTGTCCAATGGCCAAATAAAAATTATCTAAGAGGTTAGGAATGAATTTATCTCACTTATAGAATGTTTTAAGTAATGTTGAGGTGTCATCTTTGAGAAAATATATAAAAAAAAACTTGGATTTTCACATTTCCTACGTAAAAATGAGGTAAACATGGCTTGATTTACAAAAATTGCTAAGGGACCACAAGGATGAAAACTTAGTAGGTGGGAAGCCCCAAACAATTAATTATATTTCATTCCAAAATGATGGTTAGAGGATGAAATTCAATGCCACCCTATTATGTGTCAAACTATGGGCATTGTTCATGAATGAGAATCATGCCCATTTTTTAAGGAGTCGCTCAACTCAAAGAGGCCATATTGTGGTGGGTGGTCACATTAATTTCAAGATAAAAAATATAATATATATGAAGGATAAAGTGGGGGTTTTAACATATGATGGGTCTAGGCACAACATTGAATAGTTTAATAAGGGGGGAGGAGGATAATCAAAGTGAAATTGAAGATGGGGTTAAGAAATGGGAAGGGGATAAAATTTCAATGAAAATGAATATATAGGAACTCTAAAAAACTCCATGGGAACAATATGGAAAATGGAACATTGATGGATAGGCATGACTTAGGCTAGGGATAAGTGGTCAAAACATCACAAAAAATGCACACAAAGAAGCTCAAGCTAGAATTTACACAAAAATGTATTAACAAAGCTGTAAGGTATGAAATTTTTATTATTACAATTCCCAACTCTCATCTCAAGCCTCAGTTAGTCCTAGAATTTTACTCCTCCCCTCCTGCATGTCACTTAGGTTTTTAAAAGACCTATGAGTAAGCAAAGTAGGATTGGCTTTTTGGATGGCCTTAAATAAGATGTTGTAGCTGAATGTGAGGTGTGTAAAATAAATAAAGGGAAAACTATCAAATCCCCAAGATTTGTGCAACCACTTCCTATTTTAAATACATCTTGGACTAATATTTCTATGGATTTCACTATGGGGCTTCCAATATTGATGTAAATTGGTAATTTTGGTTTTTTTTTACCACTTAACCAAATATCCCTATTTTGTGTGTTACCTCACTCTTACATTACTACTCTAGTTGCTCAACACTTCTTGGATTCCATATCCAAATTCTAAGGGACGCCCTACTCCATTGTCAGTGATTGAGATTCTACTTTTACTAGCAATATTAAATTGCAAGAGTTGTTTAAGTTATAGGGAACTAACTTGAATACGACTTTAGTTTATCATCCTCAAAATGATGGCCAAATAAAAATTATCAACAAATTCCATTAGACATACTTGTGTTATTTTATGTCTATGGAATAGGGACAATGGGCTCAATGGTTACTTCTAGCTAGGTAGTAGTATAATACCACTTAGCATAGTGCTTCTCAGGTAACCCCTATGAATCTCTCTATGGTATTCCTCCACCTTCCTTAGATACTTATATTCCTTTCTTCTAAGATCATGGTAGTTTATAGTGCTCTATCCAAGTGTGAGGAAATTTCCCAACTCCTTAATGCCAATCTAGTGCTGACACAAAATCACATGAAATAGTAGGTGGATCATCATCAGATAGAGCATACTTTGGACATTTGTGATTGAGTTTTCTGACATCTCAAAATCTACAAGCAACTTTCAATGTGGGACAAGTGAGGTCATAAGTTAGGTTCCAAATCTTATGGCCCTTACCAAAAGATTTGATGTATTAGTGAGGTGGAATACTAGTTAGCGCTCCCACCCTCTTCTAAGCTCCATTATTTTTTCTTATCTACTACCTCAATCAAGTGATTGAGACTATACACTCAAAAACATGACTAGGTAGTCTGGCGCGCTTGAGTCATCTTTGGCATGCACATGGATCCCTCTCCTTTCCACGGGGTGAACCTCCACAACACTTTCACTCTCATGGAAGTATCCAGTCGAGAGGAGGCAAGACACGGGGGTGGTCTGGCTCACTTGAGAGATGGACTTCAAGGAGAGTGTTAGTCAGTCTTGGGGCCTTTCTTGTGTGTTGATTCTGATTTGATGTTCTGTGACCATTGTTGTTAAAATAACTATATGAGCCCAAGGGTCACTAGTCACCATTCTTTTGTTTGGATTCCTAAGGTTCCAACACTATGTAGGTTGATGATTATTCCCATTTGATATTTCTATTGTGTTGGATTTGTTGTTCAAATTGTTGGATGATAACCTATGTTTGGAATATCCTCAACCTTTGTTGTTGCTATTGAATTGTTTGTTGATCTTGTTGTGGTCTAGGGTGGATCTCCTCTATTTGTGAATTGAATTGTTAATAGGTCATAAAGTTGGAGATGGCTTGGAAGGTCTTCTAGAGGGCTCCTAGGGGTGGTAATGGATGAAAAATACTAGGAAAAGGTTAAATCACAACAAATGGATGAATACAAGGCTTAGGGACAGAGTCACAAGCACAGGATAGAGGAGATCCACTCTAGACCACAACAAGATCAACAAATAATTCAATAGCAACAACAAAGGTTGAGGAAATTCCAAACATAGGTTATCATCCAACAATTTGAACAACTCCAACACAATAGAAATATCAAATGAGAACAATCGTCAACCTACACAGCGTCAGAACCTTAGGAATCCAAACAGAAGAATGGTGACTAGTTACCCTTAGGCTCATATAGTTATTTTAACAACAATGGCCACAAAACATCAAATCGGAATCAACACACAAGAAAGGCCCCAAGACTGACCGACCACTCTCTGTGAAGTCCATCTCTCAAGTGAGCTAGACCACCCCTATGTCTTGCCTCCTCTCAACTAGCTACTTCCACCCTAATGAATTGGAATGTTAATAGGTCCAAAAGTTAGAGATTCATTAACAATTCAATTCATAGATAGAGATGGATTTCATAGATAGAGATGTGGATCCTCACTTTCAACACTTGTTGATCATATCTGTTGTGACATTCTAACCTATTGGGATGCCAATAGGAACACCTTCAGGTTTCCTTGGGTTTTAAGGGAATGGACCATTACCTTGTATGATGTTTACCACATTCTTGGAGTTCCTATGAGAGGGCATCCACTTGTTCTACCTACTAGTGAGTCCCCTGAGGACAAGGCATCCTGGGCTTTGATTATGGAGTGAGTCATCCCAAGGACCAGACCAGTGTTCATCTTACTACTATGTTACAACTTCGCATTCCTCTTTTGAGGAAGTTCCTGATTGGGTTGATTTCTTCAAAGCTATCTAGAGACAAGGCCTCAGCTCGTCTACGATGGTGTTGGGCACCCATCGTCTAGTGCATTGACTAGGGTACCATTTTTTCATGGGGTGCTACTATTATCATGATGGTTTACCAATAATTCTATCATATCACTCATCATGGGGCTCTTGCATTTAGCCACTCTACTATGATCATGACCTAGATCTTTGAGCATATCAGGCCATATCAAAAGAAGATTCCACTTCCTAATCATAGAATCTGAGAGCCACCAGATTGGCTCATGTGGGCCACTTTGATACTTTGTTGTATGTTGTGGCTACTCTTACAGATGTAGATATGATTGTCGAACCCTATGTGAACATGGAAGGCATCTGGTCTCATGATAGGTAGATTTGAGACCACTATCATAGCATTTCAGAGCTTTCTGATCATAATGGTTTCATTGAGGCTCACTGCATTGAGCCAGTCCTTCAGTAGCTAGGTGATACTTTCCTAAGGACTTGTCCCTAGTTCCTACATGCTAATGATCTATCAAAGAGATGGGAGAGACGGGCCAGAGACCTGTGGTTTGGACCTCTTTAACTCTCAAGGTTTTGATCTCCAAAACCCCTAGGACCCTCAAAGGTGGATAGAGAGGAGGGAGAGGAGCTCCTTTTCATGGACTTGTTATCATGGAGGATTCAGATTGTACTTATGAGGAATACATCCTTGATGGAGATGATCAGTCGGAGATGCTCAAGAGGCTGACTTTGATAAGGGGAGATTCCAAAGATTTCTTCTTCAGGTCCTAGACGTCCTCATTCTAATGATGCAATGTGGTGCTTTGATCCTTCTTGGCAGCCCAAGGATCCTCGTAAGTCTTCTTTTGTTTTCAAAATTTGCATTGTCCTTCTTTACTTAGAATTATGAATCATCATTCCTTTTGTTTTTGTCTTTCAAGTAGTGTCAAGGAGTGGAGGACTTTTCTCCATGAGGTTTCTACTAATTTGATTAGTCCTTTCACTAGTTTATCACGAGAGAGACTTCTAGTTGATCCTGGTGTGCCTATTGGATTTGGTCAACACACTGACGTCTTTGCTCCTGTCTACCATGGGTGCAAGGAGAATGCTTCCTTGAGATCATAGAATCTCATCCTTAGCGGTGAGAATGTCGTTCTTTGTGAGATGGCACACCTTGGGATTCAATGCCCTGAATCTAGCACAATAGGTCCTCATTCTCAGGCTCAGAGTAGGGTTCCTCATTCTCATAGGTCTCATAGAGATTCTAGTGACATTCAAAAGTAGAGGAGTAGGAGCCCTAATGGTTCAGTTGGAGGGGGCCATCCCTGAAGCTTTTTCTTTTTTTTGTTTCATCATCATGTCCCCTTGCATGGGGAGCCTTACTTATTTGAGAGCATTTTGTCTTAGCTCTTGTACTCTTGTAAAACTTTGAACCTTTGATTTATCTATGAAAAATTGTCTCTTTATGGTTACTACCATCATATAAATGCTTATCTCTTGTGTACTTTGGAAGTTTTCAGAACTTTTTGATTATGTAGACCTTCAACTCTAAGAATGCAAGCATGATAACGATGATATATTTTTAGTTCTTTTTTGGATATATATATATATATATATATGCAAAGGACAATATGCAAATGCAAGAACACAAGTGATGCTGAAATAAGACTTCTACTTCTATGGAATGCCATGAGTTATGACATTGACTTTTATTTCTTTGGAGCTCTTTTCCTGATTTGGGTATGAATGCATTATGGAACAAACAATATAACTGCTCTTTAATATATGATTTTCATTCCAAGGGATTGCAGGTTATCTTGGTGTAGAAGACCTATTCAAGTTGGAAAGATAGGGATTTGGAACTCAAGTGGGGAACGGGAGGGAGATGGGGTGCTTGTGAATTTTAAGCTTGTCCTAAAGGCTAAACATCGATCCTTATCTAGATGAGGCATTTTTACAAGCTTTCAACTTAGACGAGAAACAAATTTTATTGGTGTTCGTTGGACTTATATCATAGATGGAAAGCAAGATAGACTTGGGGTAAAGAAAAATGGGAAAGAACAAGGGTCCCTAAGTAGAAAATGGCCCTAAAGACTACTAGATTGTTGGCTTTGCTCAGCTAGTGCATGTGTGTGCTTTGTACCTTTCTCTTTTATTTCCTCTAATAGAATGTCACCCTTGAAGCTTCAAGCTTAGACTTATCTCCACCCAAGGGTATGAACATTCAACAATCTTCTCTCTATCACTCTTTTTTTTTGTAACTCTCTTTTTTTTTTCTTTTTCTCTTTTTTTTTGTATTTTCTAGAATGCCTCACTTGATTTTCTCATTTTTTTGGATTTTTGCCTTTTATGAAAATGAATTCTTTTGAGCTTTGGATATACAATAATTTGATCTCTTAATTCTCACTTTTCTCATCATTCCTTTTTTTTATCACTCATATTTTTTATTCACTTATATTTTAGATTTCTTCATTCAGAATTATGATCCTCATGACATTTTTGGCTAGGAATGATAAGGGGTTGAGCACCACCAAAAGTTTTCATAGTCCAGTTAGACTTCCTTTCTACTAGGAAAGAATGGGGAAGATCTACTTGCAAGATTCCTTTAAACACTATGGGTTTGAATACTGACTTTGCTTAGACTTAACAACATGACTCATTAAGACTGGGATCGGTATAAAGCTAAGAGCTAGGATTTGATTAGATTCATTGGGAATGAAGGGGAGAATGGTGATTGTGAAAATAGGGGAATCTCAAAACCTAAAACGATCACCTACACCTATGTAACCTTAGACTCCTTACTGAAATGAAAATAATATAAGAGCGAGTCATCACTAAAATGCAAGATGGACAGAATGATGCTAAAATGCAATAAACATTTTTTTATATTTTTTGACTTTTGCATTTTTTTGTATTTTTGGAATATTTGATATTTTTTGTGTTTTTATGTTTTATGATTTTTAGATATAATACTTCTTAAGGTGAAAGGCATTTACTGTCTCACCAATTCCTCACCTTCCATCGTGCACAAGAGATAGGTACCATTATCGATGTCTTCTTTAACCATGTAGGGACCTTTCCAGTCCTCAGTGAATTTTCTCTTTCATCTTCTTTTCTTGTTCTTTGTACTTCCTCTTCTTAAGATGAACTCTCCTACTCAACAGTGTTTCATGATATCATTTAGATCTAACCCTTCTAACTCCAAGGTCTCTCTTGGTAATGTGAGATAGAGTAAATCCTAGAAAGCTTGTTGATGTGATGGAGTCCAATACAAGACTCGGTCGCATCTTAGTAACTCCATAAGCGTATTGAATTGATCTTGCATGTAAACCTTTACTTCTTGCTGATTTTGAATATTTTGAAGGAACTAGAACAACTTGAAAGGAGTTTGAGGGTCCCTTTGCTCATCAGAAGGAGCAAAGCTATACTTGTCCTTCTGTTGGGCTCAGGTCTCAAATCCATGGAATATCCTATGTAGCTCCCTGGTAATTCAAAGATAATAGGATCATTTATTCCGACCGTCACTCGCATCTTCCATTCTTTGTTAAATGTTCCTTCACTTTCTTCATCTTCATTTGGGAGCCTTTCTACCATCTTGATATGCACTAAAGGTGCTTCCCATTCAACCAGCTCATTTGATTGTACTGAAGCGGAAGTAGTGGGTTGCATGTGAGGCTGAGAGACTATGAACATCTTTGGGAGAATTTCTATCACGTTGGTCGATTTGTTGTCTATAGAATTTACTTCTTCCATTGGCATCATTGGTCTATAGGAATCTTTTGATGATGTGAGTGGCTCATATGACTCACTTTCTTTTGGTGTCTTGGGGATACTAACTCACTTAGTTGTGTAAATGGAGTGTAACTTTCAGTTAAGTCTTCCTCAAGATCTAAGAAGGCGTGAGGGTTTGCATTTCTTAGATCTAGTGTAGTTGTTTCAAACACTGGTCCTTCAGTTCTATGGGGGTTTTCCCCTATGCAAGGAAAGAGTTTATAGGCTGGCTACACATCAATCATAAGAATTTCCAAAGGGAACAGAAGATGTCCATCTTTTTCTATCCACTCCATGATTCGCATTGTCATTTCCTTGGGGATGGTCTCTTTCTGTTTTGACGATGCCTCACTTTCTAAGGCTTTCATTTCTACATTATTTACCATCTTTTTTGGAATTTCTCTTCTCTTGATACATATCAATTGTAGTGTAGGACTAGGGACATAAATATTATTCATGGGAAGTTTGTAGTCAATGGGAATACCTATCTTCTTATTTTTTGTATTATATTTTATCGTGCTAAAAGGCTCTTGATCCCCTTTTGAAACATAAACCTTCCCGAGATGTAGGAATTAAACTTCCTGGAGAAATGTAGATGGCACAACTTTTATTATGTGTATCCAGGGTCTTCCAAGAAGTGCAGATTATACCCTATGCCTTTATCTATGACATAGAATGTGCTTGGGCCAGTCTTTAGTCCCAAAGACACTGGAAGTGTGATCTTCCCTATTGCGGCAGCCTTCAAATTGTTGTATCCACTTAATGTGTCTCTAGATGCGGTGATGTTGTATGCCCATAATCCATTCTTTCTAAGAGAGAAAATGGAACTATGTCCACCACTGCCCCATTGCCGATTAGCATTCTCTTGATGCACGTGTCATAAATCCACACTTGCACTTGTATAGTGTGGGATCTCCTTTCTTTGTTAATTCTACCTTAGAAGGCATTTGTTTTAAATCAAAGAAGAATCATGGGTCTTTGAGTTTAGAGTTTGGTGGGTTTACATGGAAATCCACATGGTTGATTTGTTCACTTGGATGCAGTGTGATTTGATCCAGGTACTTTAACCCTATCACTTTTAATAGTGCTAAGCGATGTGAAGGAGAGTTCTTGAGGAGGTCAATGAATGAGATATGTGCATATGTTTTCTTTAAATCCTCGATGAATTCATAGGGTCCAATCAGAGCTGGTATCAGTTCTACCTGTTGGTTTTTCTTCTGAATCAACATCAGGGTTTGCCACTTCTAATGCACAGGCAGATTCAGCCAACTAAATACAGGAGGTTGCGTGAGCTGCCTCCCCTTCACTTCTGGTTCTGCCGCACCAAGGGGGGGATCCCTATAACTCAAGATGTAACCTTGACTAGCTCAAAGATAGAAAGATCTAACTTGACAACAACAGGCAGAATACTCTCATGTATGGACCAAGATCTACATGATAGATCACAAGGCTGGCAACATTCTTGGACATGATGTCTGGTTGAGTATGAGAGCATGCAGGGGGTTCCTAATCCTACTCCTACAACTAATAGGTGGAAGTATGAAATGGCTTAGTTTGAGTTTTGGATGCAAAGCTGGACATGGTGTATAACACAAGAACAAAGCAAGATTGGTGCCTATCCAGGGCCTGGAGTCAGTAGACATACACCTGTGAATGATCAGCATGAATAGCTAAAACTGGATTTCAGGGGGATACACATGATATCTGCCTTACAGATATCTCCCAATAAAGAGTGTTGAGTTATCTCTACTTATGGCATCCCTACTGCAGTATACCCTTCCCAATGTTCAACCTGAAAACAATTTAATCTACTCCTTGAGCAGAAGTTAAAAGATCAGACATTCAACATAGGAATTCTATGCTCTAGAATCTAAACATTACCCAAATATCCAGATTCAGAAGAAGAATACATGCAATACTGGAGACAGAATTAACACAACACATGCTAAGATAGCATTACTCATATAAGATTAACCATGAAATCAGTGGATTCATGCCAAATCGTACAACAGGAGATACATAAACTCACAAGTTAAGCTATACAGAGCAACTAGATCAGCTGGTTTTGGATTACAGAGCCAAAAGTGTCCAACTTTCAACAACCACAAATGAGTAACACTTCCTGCTTATAACAGTCAGGTAGTGTACCAAAGCAATTAATTACAGGGTTGACCAAAAAAATCCTGCCAGATATACAGTATCAGGAAAATGGCGCTCAAACACTACCAGATTGGCACCCAAACATGAATGCAGCAGGTAGGGGAGGAGATAGGAAGATATCTCGAGCCCTGTGCCACTGTCCGCTGATGTACACCTTCAATCGGGTACCAGATCCGCCCATACCTCTGCAACCCTCGCCATTAATGGCGCACCAACCCCCGGCCTTGGGAAAAACATCTAACAGTCGATCGCAACCATTTCCCGCCGAGATTCATCATCATGATATTCGAAAATGCAGGATATCAATTATCCCACATGCACCCCGCGATGACCTCTTTAACGCTTTATATACTAGGTCATGAGCATATATGATGTCGGTGCTTTTGCTCCTGACGACACTAGTATAAGACTTCATCATCATCATCCTCCAGCAGCATGATATCCTGTCGCTTGAAATATCACCCTGACGTCAGCATCATATCGCAATATAACCTGCATGATAATCGCCTTCATCCGCACAACCTGATCCATCGGAGGAACATCCTCCTGCTGAGCTTATACCAAAAGTCTGGCCGATGAACATCCTGATGACGTCATCATCATATCCTGCTGATGTCATCATCATATCCGCCCACTGCGCACCTCCTCACATCCGGATGACGTCATCATCATGTTTGCAAATATCGGGGAATCCCCACAAGATGATCAGTGTTAGAAACGTGATCCCCCCGGACCTTGATGACGTCATCATCATATTAACATCAGGATGATATTCGGAAGACAGCCAGATATTTGGAAATATCATCCTGATGCACAAATATCAGGTTGCACTGTAGCTCCACTATAAGATCGGGGCGATAGATAAATATGATGATGCTTGAAAAGATCACCCCCACTAGATAATGCACGAAGCCGGCAGGCGGATATCTCCTTGATATCAGCATCATCATGACGCTGGAACAAACATACACCCGGGTGATATGAAAATATCACCCCCTCCTTCGGAAATATCATGATGCAGATAGGCAGAGAAATAGATATCACCCTGATATAAGGATGACGTCAGCATCATCAGGATGACAAAACAACGAACAAGAAGTGATACAACATCATCAGGATGATATTGACTAAGATCATCCTGACGTTCAAAATATGATGACCCCAGTGAATATCGGGTCGCACTTAGAACTCTTCAACAACATCATCAGGATGATCATAACCAAGATCACCCGATGATAAAAATATCACCCCGGCAAAATATCATGAAGGCAGAAAATATGATGACCCTCGCAAGCAACACGGTGATAACTGAAAATATGATGATGATGACGACCCTTAAGAAAGAACAAGTCAGGTCGAACAACTCAAAGAATAACCCCTTCAGAATATCGGGGCAACATCATCATCATGTTTGGGGCAAGGTGATAATTGGAAGATCACCGGATACTTGAGAAATCACCCCCGCAAGCAAATCAGGGCGCACTGTAGCTCATCAGCAGGATCAGGATGATATCCAAACATCACCCGATAATAAAATATGATGATGATGATGAGAAACCGGTCGAAGGAGAACATGATGATGCCGACCACCATCGAAGAAAATATGATGATGATGACCTCCTCCTCAAAGAAAATATGATGCTGCAGCTGAAAAATACTGAGGAGGTCCAACACTTAGAACATTTTTTGGATACTTAGGGAGAGTGCCTGCATGAAAATTGCTCAAAAAACTGCCAGTCAATTCAGGCACTAACACTGGCTCTGTCTGGGGACGTGCAGGTGAAAACCTGCAGCGAGAACCAGATCTCTGGGATGCAGACCAGTCCCTTATCCATTGGGCACAGAGTCAAATACTGCACCGACCTGCATCACCAAACACACTTGATGGCCTAAGGCCACCAAGAAAAGAAAAACATGTATCTCCCTTTGTCAAATATCTTGTTTTCATCTGCATGCACTGGGTCAAGCTTGGAGATACTACAAAGATCCACCCACAAACAAATCTTGTCATCTACATATTCAACCCTCTGATTTGGCTTGTCATCATCACCCTTGTGCAGATAACCCTCAGCATCATGTGACATGTGGGTGCAGAATGTATCAGGCAATGCATACTTATACTTATCATCTATATCATCATCATGCATTGCAGCATGATCTCCTAGCTGGACTGAAAATAGGAAACACTCAAAGTCCACCACACAGCTAGGAAGATCAGGGCTCATTGTATTATATGCTGGCACATCAAAAGAAAAGCTTTCAAAATCACAATTGTGCACATCATGTACACAACAATCAGCAGCACCAGGCTGGAAAAGATCAGGCTCTGGCATCTCTTTCAAATCAGGCACATTTTCACAGTCACTTACCTGATGTATGTTGTTTCTTCTTTCATCAGGATGAGAAACAGAATCCAAGCCAAAAATAGTGTCTAGATCTTCACCATACTCAGACAGATCCTCATCATTATATGTGTCATAAATGGGTGATCCAGGTGCATCAGTTTCATCATAGTATGCCATTTGTTCATGGGCAGCAGAGCACACCTCTTCATCACCAATGGATTCACTCTGTGGAGGAGTATCAGCCTGTGTGTCATAAGCAAAACAGCCATCAAATGAAAAACAATCATGCTCTGAACTAGCACTTATTTCAATTTCTGACTACTCTTCATGATCTCCATGTGTTTGAAAGGTAGGCAATGGGTCACACATAGGACTGCTTCTCTGTTTGCTTATATCTTCTCTGTCTTGAGTACAATACTCACAATTGTCTCCACAGGTCCATTCCAAAAATTGCTCATTGCTGTCCATAACCTCGTTATTGTTTTCACGGTCAGCTGCCTCATCATTACAATGGGAATCCTCACTAGTCCTTTCACTGGCATCCTCAACTGGTGAACAATCCAGTTGAGCAGTATTGTTAGCATTATGTTCAAATACAGCAGTCTCAACCTCTATGCTTTTATTTTCATTTTTATCTGCACATGATGCCATAATCATTTGGTCATTTGCAGCTTCATAACCATTTCTCACACCAAGGCCTGGGGACAGGGGTTTCAGCAGGTACACATTTCTAATTTTTTCTATCTTTTCTATGAACCTGTATGCCATCTGCATACTTGTCACCTTGAAATCCCTCAGTATTGCACTAAAGCCCTCCTCAAAAGCTTCAAAGAATATGCCAACACAGGCTGAAATATCAGGTCTGAAGACTTCTGGGATCTGTGAAAGGGCTATTGCAAACCTATGACTGAAAACAACACATGGCTTTTCATCTTGTTTTCTGATTCTCATCAATCCTGCAACAAGATCAGCCGGTTCTTTTGCAAAGTCCTCCTTGAAACAGTCAGCAAGCTCATCCCAACAGGCAAAGGATTTCTTTGGAAAGCTCAAATACCAGTCTTTTGCTTTTGCATCAAAGGACCTAACAAAAAACCTCATCCACATATCCTCATCTCTGAATGAATATTTTCCCATAAAACTTTGAAAATTTTGGATATGTGCATTCCCATCACATACATTGTGACCACTAAATCTAGGCATCTGACAGTATATCCTAGCAGGCATAGTTTCTACTTTATAATCCACCCATGACAAATCCAGTTGGTCATACAAAGGATCAAAAGGGCTGACAGGAGGTTTAGCTTTCTGACAGGCAGGCACAACAGGGTTACTGCTTTTTAACTGGGCCTGCTCAGCCTCTAAGAATATCAACCTATTTCTTATCTCTTCTATTCCTTTATTCAACATTTCACCACTGAGTATGGGATAATTCATACTTGGGTTCATAAAAACCCTACTCTTAGACACCCTTTGTCTGTCTAAGACCTAAGGCTTCCCCTGGCATCTAACCTATGCAGTAAAACAGCAAATAAAGGGGAAGGAACAAGGTACCTTTTCTCATACAGATGCAGAAAAATGAACAACACATTTCTGTCACATCACATACATCCATCTTTCATGTGCATTTGGATCTTTTTTGCAGAGTCACCACCTCTCCAGAGAGGACAAAATTTATAGCAGCTGAAAGCTATTTTTTCCAGGTTCATTCCACCAGCAGAGCATCATTTTTCACATGAAAGACTTCCCAGCAGAGTCGCCATTTTGTTGGTTTTTCTTCTGAATCAACATCAGGGTTTGCCACTTCTAATGCACAGGCAGATTCAGCCAACTAAATACAGGAGGTTGCGTGAGCTGCCTCCCCTTCACTTCTGGTTCTGCCGCACCAAGGGGGGGATCCCTATAACTCAAGATGTAACCTTGACTAGCTCAAAGATAGAAAGATCTAACTTGACAACAATAGGCAGAATACTCTCATGTATGGACCAAGATCTGCATGATAGATCACAAGGCTGGCAACATTCTTGGACATGATGTCTAGTTGAGTATGAGAGCATGCAGAGGGTTCCTAATCCTACTCCTACAACTAACAGGTGGAAGTATGAAATGGCTTAGTTTGAGTTTTGGATGCAAAGCTGGACATGGTGTATAACACAAGAACAAAGCAAGATTGGTGCCTATCCAGGGCCTGGAGTCAGTAGACATACACCTGTGAATGATCAGCATGAATAGCTAAAACTAGATTTCAGGGGGATACACATGATATCTGCCTTACAGATATCTCCCAATAAAGAGTGTTGAGTTATCTCTACTTATGGCATCCCTACTGCAGTATACCCTTCCCAATGTTCAACCTGAAAACAGTTTAATCTACTCCTTGAGCAGAAGTTAAAAGATCAGACATTCAACATAGGAATTCTATGCTCTAGAATCTAAACATTACCCAAATATCCAGATTCAGAAGAAGAATACATGCAATACTGGAGACAGAATTAACACAACACATGCTAAGATAGCATTACTCATATAAGATTAACCATGAAATCAGTGGATTCATGCCAAATCGTACAACAGGAGATACATAAACTCACAAGTTAAGCTGTACAGAGCAACCAGATCAGCTGGTTTTGGATTACAGAGCCAAAAGTGTCCAACTTTCAACAACCACAAATGAGTAACACTTCCTGCTTATAACAGTCAGGTAGTGTACCAAAGCAATTAATTACAGGGTTGACCAAAAAAATCCTGCCAGATATACAGTATCAGGAAAATGGCGCTCAAACACTACCAGATTGGCGCCCAAACATGAATGCAGCAGGTAGGGGAGGAGACAAGAAGATATCTCGAGCCCTGCGCCACTGTCCGCTGATGTACACCTTCAATCGGGTACCAGATCCGCCCATACCTCTGCAACCCTCGCCATTAATGGCGCACCAACCCGCGGCCTTGGGAAAAACATCTAACAGTCGATCGCAACCATTTCCCGCCGAGATTCATCATCATGATATTCGACAATGCAGGATATCAATTATCCCACATGCACCCCACGATGACCTCTTTAACGCTTTATATACTAGGTCATGAGCATATATGATGTCGGTGCTTTTGCTCCTGACGACACTAGTATAAGACTTCATCATCATCATCCTCCAGCAGCATGATATCCTGTCGCTTGAAATATCACCCTGACATCAGCATCATATCGCAATATAACCTGCATGATAATCGCCTTCATCCGCACAACCTGATCCATCGGAGGAACATCCTCCTGCTGAGCTTATACCAAAAGTCTGGCCGATGAACATCCTGATGACGTCATCATCATATCCTGCTGACGTCATCATCATATCCGCCCACTGCGCACCTCCTCATATCCGGATGACGTCATCATCATGTTTGCAAATATCGGGGGATCCCCACAAGATGATCAGTGTTAGAAACGTGATCCCCCCGGACCTTGATGACGTCATCATCATATTAACATCAGGATGATATTCGGAAGACAGCCGGATATTTGGAAATATCATCCTGATGCACAAATATCAGGTTGCACTGTAGCTCCACTATAAGATCGGGGCGATAGATAAATATGATGATGCTTGAAAAGATCACCCCCACTAGATAATGCACGAAGCCGGCAGGCGGATATCTCCTTGATATCAGCATCATCATGACGCTGGAACAAACATACACCCGGGTGATATGAAAATATCACCCCCTCCTTCAGAAATATCATGATGCAGATAGGCAGAGAAATAGATATCACCCTGATATAAGGATGACGTCAGCATCATCAGGATGACAAAACAACGAACAAGAAGTGATACAACATCATCAGGATGATATTGACTAAGATCATCCTGACGTTCAAAATATGATGACCCCAGTGAATATCGGGTCGCACTTAGAACTCTTCAACATCATCAGGATGATCATAACCAAGATCACCCGATGATAAAAATATCACCCCGGCGAAATATCATGAAGGCAGAAAATATGATGACCCTCGCAAGCAACACGGTGATAACTGAAAATATGATGATGATGACGACCCTTAAGAAAGAACAAGTCAGGTCGAACAACTCAAAGAATAACCCCTTCAGAATATCGGGGCAACATCATCATCATGTTTGGGGCAAGGTGATAATTGGAAGATCACCAGATACTTGAGAAATCACCCCCGCAAGCAAATCAGGGCGCACTGTAGCTCATCAGCAGGATCAGGATGATATCCAAACATCACCCGATAATAAAATATGATGATGACGATGAGAAACCGGTCGAAGGAGAACATGATGATGCCGACCACCATCGAAGAAAATATGATGATGATGACCTCCTCCTCAAAGAAAATATGATGCTGCAGCTGAAAAATACTGAGGAGGTCCAACACTTAGAACATTTTTTGGATACTTAGGGAGAGTGCCTGCATGAAAATTGCTCAAAAAACTGCCAGTCAATTCAGGCACTAACACTACCACCGAGACTATGCTTTCATGTCTTTCTTTTTGCTCCTTGTCGAGTTCTCCTTCTTCTTATTTGTCATATAATATTTCTACCAATCCTAGCATCCCAACTTCTCCTTTTTTCCCTAGTTACGGAGGGATATTTGCATTGGTACCTTGGATGACATTGTTTTGATTAGTTGTTTCTATGTCTTTGTGTGCAAGAAATGGGTCCTAATACATTTTCATGTATGTGTTTTACAGAGCTATTGGTGCTTGTGTTTGCCTTGGTCGTTTGTTATCCAGTGTGACCTCTTGCGGGTTTAGGAACATCTCTATGAATAGTCATTGTTGGTCTTCCAAAAACCTTGCTATGAACCTATTATACTCCCTACAAGACTTTGTGTTGTGCCCCCTAATCCTATGGAAAGAATATAATTGATTATACTCGTAGGGGTACCTTTCATATCTTCCATCATTTCCATTTCCATTTTGATTCCAAGATTGATAGTTCTCCCATTGGTAATATGTGTTACTTTGAGGGTGATCAATTACGTTGATATTTGAAGGATAGTAATCTCTTCCATTGTAATCATCCCTCACTTTCTTGACTAAGGGTTGATCTGTTACCCCGTCTACTTTTGTGTTCCTATTATTCTTGAGGATCTTAATGACAGGTGCATTATTTTTGGTATCCTCATTTATCATCCTTCCATTTGACCCATAAGTCCTTCTACCACTAATAATAGCTACTTGGTCAATCCACAAGGCACTTTCCAAAGCTTCTTCATAGGACTTGTAAGGCATTTCTTAGACTTCTTCTCTTGTATTCTTGTTCAAGGCATGCAAGAAGAGGTCACACAACTCACAGTTATCCATGTTTGGAGCACATGTTGAAGAGTAGAGAACTTGTCTCCATCAAGTGACGAAATGAGCCATTGATTCATTAGGTTCTTGTTTCATGGTCAAGAATTCTTGAATCCCTATTTTCATGAGTTTTTTCATGTTGAACGCTATAACAAAACTCTCCTATTAATTGTTTGAATGAGCGTATTGAGGCCTCCAATAGGTGATAATACCAATGCAGGGCTATCCCTTCTAACGTCTTTGGGAAGATTTTTATGACAACCCCATCCCAAGGGAGGAGTTCTCTTATTGTAGTTGTATATGCCTTGATGCACACGAATTAGGGTCTCCTTCTCCTTTGAACTTCGAGAGATCTGGTAATGGTCATGGTAACGGAACACTTCTTATAGCCATATCAAGTGGCTCCTTTAAATACTCTAAGTATGTGCCCAAAAAGGCACTTTGTGATTTTGGAGTTGGAAATATTAACCCCATAGGTGGGCTTTGATAACCCAATGCCATTGTTTGATTTGCTTGATTTCCTTGTATTGCTTGAGTGATTTGAATAGGAGGATTTGCATTTGGGAACATGTCATTACTCCTATTTCATGAGTAGTAGTTGAGGTAAGGGGGATTCTAAGATGTCCCCTGGTCCTATTCAATTCTAATGTGTTCATGGGATTTTTGTCTTCTTTCTAGGACATGTTGTTCCGCCTCTAGAGTCTTGATTCTTTGTACTAGTGTTGCAACGAGGCCAATAGGTGTAGGACCTCTAGGCACTTCTTCATTTCTAGGGATTTAATTGCAAATGTTGTCATGATTTTGCATTTCTTCTCGTATAGCATTTTTTGATTTCTCTTCTCGTAGAGAAACTTTTGGGGCCTCTTGAGCATCCTTGGCCTCTTGTATATTCCTTTCAAGCCTTCTTACCTCATCATCAAGATGAGTGCTTGAATTGCTTGTTGAGGGTTGGTCCATGCGATGGACTTCTAACCTTGTTTGCATTCCTCTCACTTTATGAGGTGTGTTTGGCATGACATGAATATGCTCCCATGTAGGATTGTTGAATGATAGAGATCATCTAGGTTCTCTCCTATCTTGTTCATAATCTAAATCTTCATAGTCATAGCAGTTTGAAACTGGTGCATTTGGATCAGGAGGCACATTCCTATTGAAAGAGGGAGTTTCAAGCTTCCTTGAGGGAATATTCCCTAATTTCATGTCTATTTTTGTTATATTTGGGGGTGTTAGAAACACCACAGAATAAATGGAATGAGCAAAGGTGAAGATGACAAGAGTGGAAGTAGCGAAGATGGTCACAGAAGCGAAACTGACAATGATTGAATATTTGAAGTTGAAACGCAAAATCACTCTTCTTAGAAGGATTTGTAATTTCACATCGGGTTCACCAAAATATGTGGTGAATCTGACAACAGATGTGAAAGTGATGTTGAAATGAATTTTTGAAGTGGAGACACAAACAAATTGTTCTAGAAGGATTTACAATTCACGTTGGGTTCACCAAAATATGTACACTCAAAAATGGGACTCAGTAGCCTATTGTGGTTGAGTCAACTTTGGTGTGCACATGGACCCCTTTCCTTGCCACAGTGCGAACCTCCACATCACTCTCACTCTCATGGAAGTAGCCAGTCGAGAGGAGACGATACACGGGGGGTGGTCTAACTCGCTTGAGAGTTGGACTTCGTAGAGAGTGGTTGGCCAATCCTGGAGCCTCTTGTGTTCATTGATTCTGATTTGATGTTATGTGACCATTGTTAAAATAACTATATGACCCAAAGGGTCACTAGTCACTATTCTTCTATTTGGATTCCTAAGGTTCTAACATTATGTAGGTTGACAATTGTTCTCCTTTGATATTTATGTTATGTTGGAGTTGTTCAAAATGTTTGATGATAACATGTGTTTGGAATATCCTCAACCTTTGTTGTTGTTGAATTGTTTGTTGGTCTTGTTGTGGTCTAGGGTGAATCTCCTCTATCTTGTCAAGGATCACCCAGTCACCTCTAAGCCTAGGGCACATTCATGAGCCCAAACCAAGAGAGATAGTTGAAGTTAACCTCGATTTGACTTAGGGTTTGTTTGACCTAAGGTTTGACTTTGCATTGACCTTATATTGGAATCAAGGGTTTTGACTAATGTTGACCCAAATTGACCTTGTGTTGGAATCAAAGGTTTATGGATGTTCTATGATGCTAATGTTTTTGTTCTTTTTGATTTTTGGATGCATGCAAGCCTCTATGTGTGTAAAACAATATTTTTGTGCTTTTTTGAGTTTTTATGGAAATAAAGTGTTTTTTTCTATTCTAGGAATTGAAATATGATGCAATCTAGTATGAAGCTATCTAATGCAATTGATCTATATTTTTGTTTTATTTTTCTGAATATTTGGAACAATTACTCTAGGAAAAGGAAATTGCTTTGAAATAAAACTAATCTATGAACTTTTGAAAGCAAACTAATCTAACAATGCAAGAGCTACTTAGCCTATCAAGGAAATGGCAACATGCATTTACTATTTCCAAGAGCAAACTGAGATTTTCTAATTACTATGAAATAAAAGCATGAAGGAACCTGGAATAAGAGACGTGTGAGCCTCCACTAGCCTCAGAAATCCTTGTATGGGCAACCTCTTATCCTCTTGCAATAATGGGGAGATCCTCTTGGCAATAATAGAAAAAGAGATGCAAAAGGAAGCTTTTGAAAGCTTTGAATGAGAGCTCAATGTGAGCTAATGAGCAATATGGCTTGCGATTTGGGTAGTGTATCAATGCTATATGAAGCTTTTAGCAAAGCTTGATGAGACAACAATAAAAGCAAAAGGGTCGAATGTATTGTATGAGCATATGAATGCTAGTTGGAGAGAAAAAACTTGTAAAAGATTGGATGCACAAATGAATTTGCCTCCCTTTGTGCTTGAGGGAGGGGGTATTTATAGGTTTGAAGAGGCTAAAAGAATTGGAGAGGATGGAGAGTTAACTCCCTTGATTGGAGAGTTAACTCAGAAGACACAAGAGTGATCTAAGCTAATTAGGGAGTGAACAAGCCAATACATCTTATCACTAAAGAAGATTTGGAGTTAAAAGAATGCATGGGTTGACAACTAAAGATAAAAAGGAGCTAAATATGCATTCTTGGATGCATGAAATAGTTAACTCTAAGTTTAAGACAAAATCCCATGCAAATAGAAGCAAAAATGAGTCAAAATGGAGGTTTTTTTGGCCAAAAACTTGAGTTCTCTCATGGCTGGAAAAGATGATAGGGTTGCCACTTGGTCACCCCTTTCACCAGTTAGGGTCGCCCTGGGGTGACCCACAAAGGGAGGGTCCCTGCATGGAAGTCAGGGTTGGAGATTGACAAGGAGGGGAAAAGGAGGTGAACTACCTCTGAAAACTGGTCAAAAGGGGGGTCAAAAACCAAATCTCCACTTGCAAAAGATAGATCTCCTGAGGGAGATCTAGAAATAATATGGGGAGATTTGTATTGTTTGACCAGAATTGAAAACCAAAAGTTGGAGATGACTTGGTAGGTCCTCTAGAGGGCTCCTAGGGGTGGGAATGGATGAAAAATACCAAGGAAAGGTTAAATCACAACAAATGGATGAATACAAGGCTTAAGGATAGAGTCGTGAGCACAAAAAATGAAAATTAACAAGTCTCAAAAAGTGTCAAAAGTGAGGAAAGGGTCAGCATGACAAAGGGGAAACTACAAGAGGAAGAAGAAACCACATGCTACCAAGAGAATCTCTATTGAGGGGGCATTATTCCACGCTTACATGCATGTGACAAGGATTGTGTGTCATCATTAGGGTCCTTGTGGAGGCTGTATGTGATTTTGGTGCTTACAGAGACTGCTACTCAAATTCCAATATCTAGCTACTAGCATTGGATGAGGATGACTCCATATTTTTAGAACCTAAGGTTATATTGGATATGTGCACCAAGCACCTTCACAATTGTTCTATTGATAATATTTTAATATAATGGAAGAGAACTTGTAACCCAAATATGCCACATGGGAACCCGCCAACATTCTTTCTAAGTTTCCTCATCTCAAGCTTTTACAAGTGGCAAGCATTTAGCTTCAAATGAAGGATATTCACTAAAAGGTTCACTCATTCATTCAAATCATATTTACAAGTGGCAAGTATTTTAGCTTCAAATGAAGGACCTTCATTCAAATGTGTTCAATGTTTTTTGTCTTCTAAAACTCATTTTTATGTTATAATATTATGTTTACATATATGTTCACTTATCTTGCCATCTTTTGTAGGTTCTATGCATTCGTACTTGCTCTCATTGGGGAAAAAATTGGGGACATCCTTCAGATACTTTCCAACACATTGATAAAGTATATTATAGGCACTCAATCTCCTTTACTTATCATGATCGATTATTAGTCACAATTTCCACATTTCATTTTATCTTTATTTATCTTTCCTCCTCAATTTGTGGGCACACCTTTGTAGACTTATTCCTAAAGTAACTCAAAATTTTTGTGTTTTGTCACAACACATTACTCAGTCAACAAAGTCAAAATCAACATCAATTTGAAATCTAAATAAACTCTATATTTTTTCATTTCTCAATCTCAATTGCTTAGATCCCAACTTTTTATTTTAATCTCATCTCCTTATATTCTAGGCTTGATTTGGTTCATTATTAAACCTAGATCACATTTTATTTCCTTATTACTCCCTACTATAAGGAACTTCCCTTATACATTTTATGTAAATGGGCCCATAACCTAACCACCTATAATATCTAACACAAAGAATATATACCATAATAATATAAATTATTAAATAATTAACTCCAAAATAAATCAATATTTTTTATTCTAGATTTAAATTATTATATTTATTATTTATATCAAATTTATATTTTGATAAAAATATAATATATTAAAACCAAAAATTAAAACTTACACCAAGAAAAATAATAATTTCAAATCTTTACCAATCAATAAGAGGAGGAAAACACAAAAAATTAAAAATTAAAAATCTTTGATATCAAAGAAGTTTTCTAATAAGTTCTAAATTTAATTAATAATTTCAAATCTTTACCAATCAATAAAAGGAGGAAAACACAAAAAATAAAAAATAAAAAATAAAAAAATCTTTTGGTATCAATCACATATTTTTGGAGAAGTTTTCCAATAAATTATAAATTTAATGGTTTTTGGTTGGGAGCTTTGCAGCGCTCACAAGGCCAACCCCCTTATAAACCTCTAGGTAGCATATACACAAACAATTTTTTAGTGATGGTCATTTATTTGAAGTGGTGTTTCAAATACTAAAGCTTACCTCATCTTTTTGTGACTGTTATTTATTTGAAGTTGTCTTTCAAATACTAAAGCTTACCTCATATTTTTGTACGGGTTATTTATTTGAAGCTGCCTTTCAAATACTAAAGCTTACCTCATATATGGGGTATACTGAAATCTTCCCATTCAAGTGATACACTTTTTCCTAAAATTATAATTTTATTTTACCGATTTAAGTGACTAAATATAGCCATATGGTCATCAAATTTAGGTCCCAAAATTTCCATGTATTTTCATTGACTTTGACGGCAAGAAAAAACAAATCGGGTAATGACAGGGTGGACGGCGGAGATTAATCGGTCAAGTGAAAATTATAACATACTACTCGGTCATGACAAGTGGATAGTTGAAAAGCTTGTTATGATTAAACGGGAAAATTTCTGACGGCGGATATTAAATTTGGAGGGGTCGGAGAAGAATAAGTCTTAGAGAAAAGAAAGCTGGATTTAATTTTTTAAAAAGTGTTGTATTATGTCGAGGCTTAACTACGATTTGGGGACTATAAATCGAACGGGAAAGTCCCAGATGAAACAATTCAATTTGTTTTCCTTGCGTTTCGTTCGGGGAAGAATTGATTTGGTGCGGATTTTGACAGTTGGTTTAAACGGATGGGAAATTTTGTTGTAAGGATTGCATGGGGATGACGATTGATAGATTTTGGATCTGTAAACACAGAAGCTGGAAGGTAAAAATCCTGTTTGTGCCCGAATAATCCTGCGCAGATTTGTTATTAAAAATTTAGGTAGAGGACTAGTGTTTTAAGGGGCAATTGTATCTTTTACATTCGTCTGTGATTTCTTATAATTGTATCTTGAGCAAATCTTTTTGTGCAAGTTTCCGAGAAATCTGTGCAAGCTGAAGAAATCCCGAAATTTTGTTCAAACTCAGAAGTCACAGCAGCCTAATTCATCGCAAACTAGTTTAGACTTCAGAACAGTTGATCTCCAGCTAAGTCTTTCTTTTTTTATTTTCTTCTTTTTTTTTTTTTATCCTTTTGACAGCCACAGATTGACCAAAATCTCTCACAGCATCCCATACATTGACAAGTTCTAGTTGGGATTGGGAGATTTGAGTGTTCTCAGGCAGATATATTTGGTATCAGAGTTTTACCAAAATCGTCTGTTATATTTTGGGTATTGAAATGGGTTGCTAAGCATCTTCAGGGGATCCCAAATTAATTAGAACAAAGCAGGGCAAGATGAGTTCAACTTGTCATGAGTTTAATCAAGAGGGGCCAAGCACTTCCCAGCTTCATGTTTTGGCTGTGGATGACAGTATTATAGATCGAAAAGTTATAGAAAGGCTGCTCAAAAACTCTTCCTACAAAGGTTGGGATGCTTTGCTTCTGTATTTTTAGCCTCTGGGTTTTAATGATGATTGTCAAACAGGATTTTTTTTAAGTTTTGATGATAATTGCCAAATAGAAATTTTGGGTATGTTTATACATCATATGATCATTGTTATAGGATCATTGATAATTGCCTAATCACTTATAGGATCATTGTTATGTTTATACATCATATGATAATTGCCTAATCACTTATATTGATCACAAGTTTGTTGTTAACTGCAGTGACCACAGTTGATAGTGGAAGAAGAGCTCTAGAGTTCCTTGGATTATGTGATAATGGCAACACTGTGAATAACAATGTAGGCACCACTTGAAAATCTTTATAAGATTATGTTATAACAATTTGATTTTTGCTGGATAGTTTGGGCTGTTTTGTGTTGCCCTGGGGCTGTTTTGTAAAGGGATCAGCACTCTGCTTATCTTAGTCAAAAACAATTTGATTTTTACTGAAAAAGGTGCCATTGACTGTTTTGTAAAGGGATCAGCATTCTTGTTTGCTGCTTTATCTTAACCAAAAACAATTTGATTTTTGCTGAAAACAGTGTCATCTTATAGTTCTAAAATTGTTAGAAGTTAAAAGAAATTGTTATAAGTAAGACACTATTCTTACATTATAAGAATTAAGACCCATTTCCCTTTTCTCTGTAGGAATTGAAAGTGAACATGGTAATCACAGACTACTGTATGCCAGGAATGACAGGCTATGAGTTACTCAAGAGAATTAAGGTAAATGACTTCTAGCTGTATTGGTTTTTAAAGTTCAATTTTTTGGCAAATTTGTTGGAGGAAAATCAATTTTTGTTTTGATAGCAGGAATCATCAAAGCTGAAGGAGATTCCTGTAGTTATAATGTCATCTGAAAATGTGCCTTCCCGGATGAGCAGGTGATTAAATCATCAAAAACTGTTGATATATCATTGTTTTTTATAAGTATTAAGTAATAAGATCGATTCTAAGTCAGTTATATTCTGGTTGAATTCTGAACTGGCACGAGAACGTGGGAGGCCATTTAAATATTGGGTATTGGAAATAATTATTTAGTTGTATGTAAGTTGCATTAATTATGAAACTGTTGAACATCAGCTGTCTGGACGAAGGAGCAGAAGACTTCATATTGAAGCCTGTGAAGATGTCAGATGTAAAAAGATTAAAAAGCTATGCACAGAAAGGAAGATATTGCTGAGGAAGATATTGCTGACAGCCCATATCATTATAAAGTTCAAATATGTTTACATATATTGTCTTAGAATTAGAGCTCTGTATAAGACTTGTAAACAGAATTCTCAGGCCTGAAATTGCAATTTTGTTAAGATTACTCCCACAGGAGAAAGGAAAAAATTCAAACTGTGAGATTTATGTATATATGTCGGCGATTATAGTATAATAAACCTAAGCCGGGCCAGTTTTTCAAATCTATTTACTGCTTTTAAATGTGATTTTGTCTATTTTTTTTTTGTCGTTGACATGCTCTCTTTTTAAAATATTTTAATGTGTGAGAGGATTTTGTTCCAACTGGAAAAGTGATCTGGGGGATTTGCTACATGGATTATTAGGCTTCACCTTTTACGGTATGAAGTATCTGCCATTAAAACCAAACCAAATAATTCAGGAACAAAGGAGACGAAATTGGCATTTACATATGGAAATTTTCTTAGGTTTAGTCTACTAATCAAATGAAATGTTTACAACTTAATAATGATTAATTTAATTTAAATAATGAGAGTGCTAGTATCAAGATAATGTATAGAAAGTTAATGTAATACCAAAGGGTATTTAGTTTTATAATAAAAAATTAAGTCTTTGATAAAGATTTTGGAGAATGGGTTCAACTTTGTGTTTGATTGTGTCATTTGTTGATATGTACATGTATTAAGTCATTATCTCAAAGTATGCAGCACTCATAAACATGCATGCAAAGTAAATTTTTAGACATAAAAGGATATCAAAGGGAGTACATTTATAGTAGTTTACCCTAAAGGAAAAATATGCAATGAGTAGCTTCTACCTAGAAAATGAAAATTAGGCACAAAATAAGAGCTTGCTTAACTATCTAGGAAACATAAAAATAGGACATGAGTAAAGTTAGGGAATTTTGCTTATTTAGAAGGTAATAATGTTATGTTTGGCTTAGTGGGCATAGGATGACAAGGTGCTAGCATGTCATGAAAATGCTCTACTTGATCACAATGATAAGTCTACATAGGCACCTATAACTATCTACAAAACTCAACATGAGAGTGATAGTGATAGTGATAATGATAGAATATGTCCCCTACATTGGTTACATTTGTAGGATACAAGGAATTGTAGGAGAGGGAAAAATGTACATGAAATGTAAATGCAATGTAGGCATGTAAGCATGCAAATCACATAAAGTATAATTGTAAATCTAACAAGCATGCAAATGTCTTGAACAGTGAGTGTGATAATCACATGCACTACAAATGATGTCAAGGAAGGAGATTGCCCCCAACATGGCCAAGTAAAAGTGGCAAGATGGCACTCGGTAGCTAGGAACACCCATGTAAGTATGTAAGACACTAGAAAGGCATATGCCCCAATAGTGGAACATGAGCACATGATGGTAAGGCATTAGATCCTAGTAGTAACATGAATCCAATAGGAATAATGTGAAATTGGAGAAGGCATGATTCCACCAATATAGAGGTGTGTCAATGTCAATATGGTATATAATGGGGAAGGCACGATGCCTCTGATGTGAATACAAATGCTAAAGATATGGCAATAGGATTGTAAAAGGTGAGGGAAGGTATGATGCCCATGATGTAAGGAAATTGCAATGAAAGTAAAAAAGATACAAAGGGGGAAGGCATGATGGCCCCTCATATGGTTTGTTAACTCTAAAAGTATGATTTTTTATTTTATCTATTGACAAGTTTCTACCATGTGGTGCTCCTCCTCTGTAACCTTTTGTGTGCTCACATTTTTTTTATGCATTGGTCACCCTTATTCCACAATCGTCTCATCATGTGGATTACATACTTTGCAATGCGGTAGGGTTTATCTAGGTACGTATAGCATGATCATGTATCATACTAAAGATCATCTTTATCCACCCTCCTTCTCTACAAAAGTGTAGAAAATATTTTTGCACATCCATCTTGAAGGTACCTATTTATTTGTATTGATCTTGGTAATCTTGTTGCCCTAGCTTCACTAGAGTTTGTCATAGTGGCTCAAGATTTGTATGATCAATTTTGGTAAGTGATGTGTGTATATATTTTCTCACATCCTCCATGTAGATCACGTTGGTGGGTAGGTTTGAGAATGCCCTATCAAGATCTACTTACACCACCTTAAATGGTGTTGGGAATTGAGGTGTCTCAACCTTTGCAAGTTCCTAATGTTGTATTTATTTATTTTGCCTACTATTGTAATTTTCTATGCAAATTATATTTTGTTACTTTGTGGGAGTTGGCACGGTGATGTGTCATCCTACATGCAAGGTGACTAGATGTATTTTCTGTGACTAGATGTATTTTCTATCCTCATATGAGGTGGTAGGCGTTCTATTTTGTGGTAGAGGTATTTTGCCACGTGTTGGCATATTTTGGGTGTTGTAAGAGGTTTATAACACATAAGAACTATGACAAATTCTATGACATTGTAAAAGATAGAAATAGAAGGGATGAGACAAGTGTCATTTGCATGTATGACACTCTAAGAGGCATCTTTGACTTAGCCCATTTTTGGGGTGCCCAAGTTTGGGATATGAGAAGTTGTAAGAGAATCGTTATAAATAGTCAGTTATGGCAGATTCTCTTACAATTGTAAGTGTTGTCATATATGATAGATTTTATGACGATGTAAGAGCATCTATCATACCTATTTTGGGCAAATTTGGGGTGCCCAAGTATGGAGAGTTGTAAGGGATGAAAGGGAATCTTTGACAAGTGTCTTTTGCATGCTTTATGGCCTTGGAATTTAGGACATGTGGATTTGGATGAGATTCTTTTGTGGTTTGCTCTAGAAGCTACCTCCATCCTTGATATTTCACTATAAATACAAGTGCTTGGAGTTGGAGTGGTATGATTCATTTACAAGTACCATTAGCTGCTGGAATTACTCCAGTATTCAACATTTGTGAACTCCTGAAAGAACTTGCATTGCAAGTGTGTTGTAATCTTCTTTGGATTTGATAATATGTTGTGCGGGTTTTGGAGTGTGGGGTTTTCACCCAAAAGGGTTTTTCCCACGTATATCTTGTGTTGTGAGTTTTGTACTTTCTTTTGGATGTTGTTATTACCTTTCTGTTATTGTGCATCTAAATTTGTAACTGTAAAAGTTAAAAATTTGCATAAAATTTTTCCTCAGTTCTAGATTAGTGTAGGAGCTTATGTTTCCGCATACCTTGCTTCCTTTCAATTGGTATCAGAGCTTAATCACCTTTGGTTCTAGTTGTTGGGTAGAGGGTTTTTTAAGCTGATCTTCATTTGAGTGGGAGCTTGTGCATCTAGGATTTTGAAATATTTGTTATAGGAAAGAGATGGCAAGCACATCTGGGAGGTTTGATATAGAGAAGTTTAATGGAGGCAACTTTGAGTTGTGGAAACTCAAGATGAAGGAATTTTTGTTGGATAGAGATCTATAGCTTGCAATCTTTGAAACCATGCCATCGGGCATGAAACAAGAAGATTGGGATCTAATGGATCGGAAGGCTAAGGGTCTGATAAGACTATGTTTGGCTAATTCAGTGCCCCTAAATATCCATAAAGAGAAGATTGCAAAAGATCTTTGGAAGAAACTTGGAGATGTTTATCAGGCTAAATCCTTGGTGAACAAGTTATTCCTGTGAAATAAATTGTAATCTCTAAGGATGGAAGATGGAGGATCTGCCACTGATCACCTGAATAAATTCAATATGCTTGTTGCCTAGTTGACCTTTGTTGGTGTGAAGATGGAGGAGGAGGAGGATCGATGTATGACATTACTGTGTTCCTTACTAGATTCGTGGGATCACCTTGTTATGGCCATTTGGAGTACCATTGCCACCTTCAAGATGGATGAAGTGGTTTCTTCATTGTTATCTGAAGAGATGCAGAGAAAATCTTCTGAGTCGGCTAAGGAGGCTCTTGCGGTTCATGGTAGATCTAAAGAGAAGGGAAAGAAAAAGGATAAGAAGAAGGAAGAAAAATTAAGGAAGATCCAAATCCCATGGGAGATCCAAGTCTTCTAGAAAGTCCAAGGCTCTGTGTTGGAACTGCAGCAAACCTGGTCACTTCCGCAAGGATTACAATGAGGAGAAGAAGAAAAAGGAAAAGAACTATGATTCAGATTCTGATAAATCCTTTCAGGATGATGGAGAAGCATTTGTCGCTACCTTGACAAATCATGCATCTAAGGATGTGTGGCTTATTGACTTTGGTGCATCTTTTCACATGACCTCTCATCGAGGTTGGTTTTGAAAGTATGAAGAATATGGCGATGGAAAGGTGTACTTGGGTGATGACTCTCACCTGAATATTGTTGACCATGGAAGAGTCTTGATTAGATTCCTTGATGGAAGAGTGAAGGGAATCAATGGTGTTATGCATATCCCTAGTTTAACACATAACCTAATATCAGTAAGTAAGTTAAATGATGTGGGTGTGCAGGTTGTTTTCTTGAATGGAGGATGCAAGATGACTAGAGGAGATATGGTGCTAGCTAAGGGTGTTCAGATTGGGACTCCATTTCAGCTTGATGCATGTGTAGTATAGTGCAATAGTGCCTCTATTTCAAAGAAGAGAATGTAAGAGTCTTCATCCTCACCATTGGAACCAACAACAAAGAGGACTATTGCATCTACTTCTGATGGTTGTGCTTTCTAGGTACCTAAGGGTGATCATTCTATGGAGATGAAACTTTTGTTGAACACACCTAATACTGAGAGGGGGGGTGAATCAGTATTCAAACAAATCTCAAACCCTCCAGAGCATATTAAACTTAAACTTTACAACATTAACAAAAGCATAAAAGATCAACATAATGCACACCACATAGCACTAGATGTACATGGAAAAACCCAAAAAGGGAAAAAACCATAGTGAGGATTAACTCACAATATATGAAGCTCACTGCTATAACAGTTACAATTTTGTTTTAGGGCTACAACCCAAGGAAGATACTACTCCCTGCTGACTTTGTTTTACGGGTTCAACCGAAGGAAGCAACTACTCCTTGAAGAAAGGATTTAGGGTCACTCACAAGGAAACTACAACTCCCTACAGACTTTGTTTTAGGGCTACAACCCAAGGAAGCAACTACTCCCCGAATTGAGAACAAACTTAAAAAGGATTACAGCATGACAGTCCTTCTACTGTTGGAAACTGACAATGAAGCTCACTCCTTTTGATGATTGCAATTCTTCCTCTTCACTCCTCTTTTGATGATTGAATCAATTAGGAACACTCTTCACTTCTCTTCTGCCAAAAAATATCTTCAAGATGAATCTGAATAGGATCTATCACTTCTGCTCTTTCTCCTTCAATCGCACATCATAATGCATTACACATCCAGTTTTTACTTTTCACATTACACTTGCAATCATACCTCACCTAGATCAACTAGGTTTACAATATATACATGATATTACATTGATTACATTACATGTCAGCCAAAGACAATAAGAATATTACAATTACAATTCAACCAATCACGAAACATGTAGAGAGAAGCCTTAAAAATATGAACTCCACGCAACACCTAGAAGAGGAACACACCTTGCAAATCCCAACACATGCTTAACCTATCCTAAACATCCTTCACAGTATCATCCTTCAAATAATAATATCAGCACGTCACGTTCATTTGAAATAGGTCACCCTTAAGCAAGAAAAGATGAAACTTGTATCATATCAGCCATTACAACTTAGTGGTACTCATGAAAGATTGAAAATTGCTTACACTTCTCCTAGATGAGTCAGCAGGACTCATACACCATCTCCAAACACTCCTTAAACTTTGTACAGAAAAGACTTTGTGCCACACACCTTCAACATACCTCAATTGTCCAGGAAAAAGCATAACCTAGCAACACCTTCATTTCAGACCACAACCTGTTCTAGAAAGACCAAAAAAACATCTTGTGGAGAAATAGGAAGCATGACACTATCATCAGGATCATTCTTCATCAGCCAATTTACCATTCCATATAGCAACAAGTTGGCACAAGCCAATAGACACTAAAACTAGCCATCGGACAGTGCAATCCTGTACTCTGTCACTTACAACTTTCTCTGCGAAGGGACAAATGATGTGAAACTTTGAATGTAGCACCTTCTCAACATACTAAACTTAAATTCTAAACTGTATGACCATATCTTCAAATACGGAGGAATGCAGAGCATTTTACCAGATAGTCTTCAAGGCAACTTCCTACAACAAAGACCTTCACCAACATCCAGAGACCAGAGCCACCTTGTAGCAGCACATACATCCTTAGGAACAACAGGAGGGAACATACAACATGCTAGAGACCATCAACACCATCTCCCCAACATCAACATTACTTCTAATTCCCATCTTAATGCCTATGTTTCACATCTTAATATATCATCATGATATCATCTCTGCTGATAACAAGCATACTCAATACAACCTCAATTGACATTAAACAAGACATGACATCTAACCATGAATATCGGCAACCAACCATGAACATCAGCAACCACTTCTAGCACATCATTGTAGTATATCAGTGACAGTCCAATCTGAGTGTCTAAACTGAGTGTTGACATCAATGACAAAAACAACAACCATATGTAACATATGTGCAACAATCTCCCCCTTTGGCATTGATGGCAACACATACCAACTCATTCTCCCCCTTTGACATCAAGGACAAAGGGCAACCACTTATCCTCCTTAGAGCACAAACTCTCTTTTTCAACCTTCTCCCCGTGTCAGCAACAACCACTACCTACTCCCCCTGAGAGGTAGCCATCATTAGTCCATGAAAAATATATAGCATGAACTACTACCCCTGGACAGATGCACCAACTATGCATCTAGCAAGAAGGAGGGGCAATTACCCCTAACTTCTAACGGAGATACTCAAAAGTATCCTTTGTAAGAGCCTTTGTGAAAATATCTACAATCAGATTTTTTGTTGGAACATATTCCAACTTCATCTTTCTTTATCTGCAACCTTCTCTCTCAAAAAGTGATACCTTATTGATATATGCTTGGTTCTAGAATGCATCACTAGATTCTTGGAAATATTGTTAACACTTGTATTATCACAAAAAATAGGAATAGGCTCATCATACTATATCTTGATGTGCTTCAATGTTTGATTCATCCACAACACTTGTGTGCAACAAGATGCTACTGTTATATACTCTTCCTTTGCAGTTGATAAAGATACTAAATCTTGTTTCTTACTATGCCATGAAACCAATCTTCTTCCTAAAAAGAAAGCACCACCACTTGTACTTCTTCTATCATCAACACAACTAGCCCAGTCAGCATCAGTGTAAGCACTCATATCAAAATCATTACCTCTTGGATAACAATAAGCCATAATCTGGAGTTCCCTTCAAGTATTTGAATATTATTTTTACTGCCTTCTCATGAGTTTGCTTAGGATTAGCTTGATATCTAGTAACCAAACATACTGCATGCATAATATTAGGTCTAGAAGTAGTCAGGTACAATAATCCTCCAATCATAGATCTATAAAGAGTGTGATCAACCTCAGGTGACTTGTCTACCTTGCTCAAGTGACAACCTATAACCATAGGAGTACTTACTAGTTTGGAATCCTCCATACCAAATTTCTTCAACATCTCTCTACATACTTAGCCTGAGAAACAAAGATACCATCATCTAGTTGAAAAATTTGAAGCCCAAGGAAGAAAGATATCTCACCAATCATAGACATCTCAAACTCTTTTTGCATCTCTTCTGCAAACCTCTTGCACATATCATCATCTCCACCAAAGATGATGTCATCAACATATACTGCAACTATCAAAATTTTGTCTCCCTCTTCCTTAATGTAAAGATTACTATCTATAGTACCTTTCTTGAAACCTTGCTGAAGTAAGTACTTATCCAGCTAAGCATACCAAGCTCTAGGAGCTTGCTCGAGTCCATACAAAGCTTTCTTGAGTCTGCACACCATGTTCAAATATTTTGATAGCTGGAAACCATCTAGTTGCTCAATGTACACCTCTTCCTCTAAATCACCATTCAAGAATGCCGACTTGATATCCATTTGATAGACTTTGAAGTTCTTGTGAGCAGCAAAAGCTAGAAACATCCTAATTGCCTCCATTCTGGCTACCAGAGCAAAAGTATCCTCAAAATCAATACCTTCAACTTGTGAATAGCCCTTACACACCAATCTTGCTTTGTTCCTTACAACTTCTCCATCTTCATTCTGTTTGTTCTAGAACACCCACTTTGTTCCTATAACATTCTTATCAGCTGGTCTTGGAACCAATTCCCATGTCTGATTCTTTTCTATCTGATTCAATTCTTCTTCCATTGCCTTCAACCATCCATCATCTTTTCTAGCATCAACAAAGGTTTTGGGCTCTATCTTTGATAGTAAACATAGATGCACTTGCTCACTTGCTTTTGCAAGCCTTCTCTTGGTCTGCACACCTTCATTCTTATCCCCAATGATCTGATCTTTAGAGTGATTTCTCTGAACATACTTTGCTAGAGTCTTAGGGATCTACTCTAATTATTGTTTCTTCTCTTCTTTCTCTTCTTCTTCTTCTTCAATGTAGGAAGGTATATTAGATCCATAATCCTCTGGTTCTTATGAGATTTGATACAAATTTTCATCTACCTTAACATTTGTGCTTTCAATCATCTTTCCCGACCTCTTGTTGTAGCATCTATAAGCCATGTTTCTAGTTGAGTAACCAAGAAAGATCCCTATCACATCTTGAATAAAACTTTCCAAGGTCTTCTTCATCTCTCTTGATGTAACATTTGCTACCAAAGATCCTAAAGTATTTGATAGTGGGAGGTCTTCCATACCATAGCTCATAAGGGGTCTTAGTGATATTGGACAACAGTGTGAACTACTTCCTTCCAATACATATCAGGGAGATCTACATCTTTCAACATTGCCCTAGCCATCTCTTGCATAGTTCTATTCTTTTTTTCCACTACCCCATTATGCTGAGGGGTCCTAGGAGAACACACATGTCTCCTAATACCATGATCTTCGCAAAACTTTTCAAATTCATTTGAAGTAAACTCTCCTCCTCTATTAGATCTTAAGAATTGATCTTAGCATTTTCATTCTCAACTTTTTCTTTGAAAATTTTAAACTTATCAAAAGCTTCTGATTTTTCTCTTAAAAAAGTAACCCAAGTCATTCTAGAGTAATCACTAATAAGAAACATGAAATACCTTTCACCTTGTTGACTCTTTGTTCTTGTTGGATGACATAGGTCAGTGTGAATAAACTCCAATGACATTGTAGAAGAATACTCTTTGCTCTTGAAATTTATCTTTGTTTGCTTTCCCATTTGAGATTCCTTGCATAAAGTGTTTGTAGGCTTGGTTATCTTAGGCATATCTCTCACCGCATGAATAGAGCAGATCTTTACCATATTGTCAAAGTTGATGTACCCATTCTCTTGTGCCATAGCCAACACTCACTAGATTGAGCCAATAAACAAGTGTTATATGCATAGGACAATTGAGAGGGGGGTGAATCAATTGTACATTAAAACATTAAACCCTCAAGCTATTCCAATATTCAAGCTCTTATTATGCATTAGCATAATGTAAACATATGAAGCATCAATGCAAAACACATCAAACACATAAGAACACCAGATTTACATGGAAAACCCAAGAAGGAAAAAACCACATTGAGGATTAGCTCACATATATATGAATAGCAACATAGAAAACAAATAGGCTCACTACCAAGGGCTCACTTCCCAGAAGAAAGGCTCACTACCAAAAGGATTCACTATCTAGAAGAGAGAAGAATAGAATAGAAATATTACAGAGATTCACTATCTCAAAGCAACAGAAGAAATCCACCACTGGAACTTCTTTCCATCTACAACCTTTGGCTCACTGCCTCCATCAACTTCAAGCACACTGAAATGTAGACACCTTCTACTCACTGCATTCGGGAGTTTTTAGTGGAAAAAGTGGGATAATGATAGTCTATCTAAACCAAATCAAGTCCCACTTTCACATACTAAACATTAGAGAAGTACGAACCAAGCTTGCTCTCTATGAAGGATCAAGCTACAAATTCCTAGGCTCCCTTTATGCTAGTTGTGACTGAGTGGATGCTTTGGTTAGGTTTGTACAAGCTTATATCATTCATAAAGCATGAAACCCTAATTATCAATTATGCTATAATAGACTGATTTCTGACACATGTACTAATCAATAAATTACAGAAACATAGAGCAGGGATCATAGAGAGTTTGTACCCAGAAAATAAGGGCTTGATGGACACAGGTAGCCCCTCTTTTGTCCCAAAAGTTTCCAAAGTATAAAATATGTTGTACCAAGTGACAGAGGGTCTTCAAAGATTCCCAGATCCTGAAATAAATTCCCAGTTGGACAAGGGTGATCCCTCTTTCATCTTGAATATTTCAGGATGTTGAAATCAAAATTTTTGTGATGATTATTTTTGCAATATCCATCTTTCTGCCGCTCCTTTCCGCCAGATCTTTTCGAATGCGACCTGCACATACAAAAGGAGGAGAAAGATGGTTGTGGCTATATAGGAGCTTGCCTCAGTCAAGCCCTATCTTTAGTATTTCTACCTCAATAATAGATAATGATAAAGATCTACAGATGTGTGTGCTCATATACAAAATGTGTATGTAGAAATGTAAAACCCTAGATGACCCAAGCATCAAGGAAAGATCAAGTTGGAGGCTTCCCAAGCTCAAGTTGGAGGCTTCAACCTTTCTCCTAATCATACAAAAGGTTTCACAAACCCTAGGAAGAGAAAGATAGTCTCAAGATCTTGATTCCTAATCTCCATAGAATATCTCCATGATAACAAACACAAATATCTTCAAAGAGCTTCAATAAGTTGCTGATCTTCAATAGCAAAAATGACAGAGTTTTGGCATGTAAAGCTTGCATATAGATTGTGTGTAATAAAATGATTTTCAATTCTCTTTAAATACCTAACCTTAGAAATTTAAATATTTGAAATAACGTGTCGACATCGTGAGAAAACTAAAATTTGAAATTGGAATCCTGAGGTGCACGGTGAGAGCCAACACCCCACCAAAATTCAAAACCTAGAAAAATAAGGTAGGACAGGGGTGCGGGCGCCCATGTCCAGGCCCTGATTTTCCATCAAGTCTTCCTTAAGGAGGTCTAGGATGTCCAAAATCTAAAGTTTGTTTTCAGGTTTAGTCGTCAGTTGCTTCAGAATATGACATTTCTTCAGTTAGCTATAGGTCAATCAGGGTTTAGGGAGACCAAAAACAAACAAGTTGAAAGGGCACCAAAGGAGAGGAGCTAAACTATGAGAAATTGTGCCATTCCATGGAGGAGGACAATTTTTGACATAACATTTGGCCCCCACTTTAGTGGCCATATGACACTATGTGCATATGCAACTAAAAGAAAGTAAATACATCAATCATGAAAGGGATACCCAAAAGGATACTCTAGAGGAAGCCAAAGTGTTGTCACGCAAGAGGAAGAAGCCCCCAATCTTTAATCCTACAAGATCACAAACCGCATCTTGCAAAGGAACACTTATTAGATAATCAAGATCAAATCAACCTGCAACCACCACACAAATAGGTCAGTCACAAACACTAAGGGGGTTGAATGATGAGGGAGGAAATTGAGGGAGATATATGCCCCCCCTTCTTTCTACTTAGTCCAAAAAGGAGAAACAAGGTGGTTATCTACGTGCATAGATTTCAGGGAAAAATTGACGAGGAATGCGTTGTGTGGGTAATTTTTGTAAACAACACCAAAGCACAAAGCATTGGGTTAGATGGATGGCAGAACCAAGATTCCAATGCAACAAATGACACTTGAATCTGAGTTTGGCAACCCAAGATAGAGGCATATGATTAAAGATGTTCAAAATTGCACCTAGATAGTGATAAGAATTCTCATTCACTTACTATAGGTAAAGGGAGTTTTCACTTTTCACCGTACATTCTTATTTTCATTGTATAGAAGAGACAAGGAGAAGGAGAAAGAGACCAGCCATGCCGACTCGATGTCCATACCAACTTCTGAGACTGGGGATGCTCCGAGACTGAGTGGCAAAGAGACATATTGAGCCAGAGGTAGGGTCTTACCATCTCTTCTGTCATCATTCTTTCACATTTCTTTTGTATTCCTTGTTTTGCATGCTAAGTAGACCCTTTTTGGATAGGGGTTCCCAACTAGGGTGCCCAAGTCCACTTAGGGCACCCTTGTCCTCCTGGGGCACCCAGGTCCTCCTGGGGCACCCAGGTCTTCCTGGGGAACCCAAGTCCAGGAAGGATAAGGGCCTTAGGGACAAGGTACAAAATGATATCTTAGATGGTTCTTGATGATCTGAGCTAATTCAATTTTGAATTTTTGACCTGCGGGACATTCCCAGGACATGAGAGCACACAGGTGGTCGCCTGATGATGCTACTTCGAGACCACGCCGACACTATGTTAGACGAGGAGAGGGGATTCTTGCAGGTGGTGGGTCTTTGGTGGGTTTTCATCATGCCCATGATGAGATTCCATTGTAGCATGCTGATGACACTTATGGAGAGGTGGGATGTAGACACATCTACATTCCATCTACCCACAAGTGAGATGACAATTACCCTGGAGGACGTCTATCGTATCTTGTAACTACCTGTTCGAGGGGAGACAATGAGGATCCTAGAGTGTCACTTAGCAGAGTACACTTGAGAGAGCCAGTTATATTGCTTAGGTCATACCGTCACTCAAGCAGAGCGAGGACACATCTAACTCTGACTATTAGAATAGGGATGCACTGACATTCCCTTAGTTTAGAGGACCATAAGCGCTACTGTTGCCTTGGTGGTCGCATAGGATGGATGAGGCACTCACCTTCATGGGGGCCTAGTTCATACTATCAAATCAATGGATGAGCATAGGACTATGTACGTATGGGGGTGCAGCATGCTTACGCACCTCTATCGCAATTTGGGATGATATGTCTATTATGAGTTGTAGAGCCTGATGGCGTGTACTCTGCTATAGGTCTGGGAATTCGAGCATATCAAATGCACACAACCGACAGGTTTCCCTATAGAGCTGATGTGGACCTATCCACGTGCACATGCTTATCCACTCATCAGATGGTAGAGACATGGTGATCTTTTATATTGGAGAGTGATATTTGATAGGTTGTAGCACATTAACATTGTTTGGACACCATATCACGGCCACAAACCATGGACGGGTCAACGTAGATAGCTAGCCAGGATGTAGAGGGATCAGTTGATGGCCAGTCACCTTGATCAAATAGTTGTGTTGTTTTACTTTGATAGAGTAGCGTGACAGTTCAGATGCAGACATGATGTTCCTAGGATGTGTCTGAGCTACGCCAGCTCAACACACAGTGCAGTCAGGGTGAATTCCACCCCATAGATGACGGTAGTTGATATAATAGTGAGTGATGATGATGGTACAGAGAATGCATAGCTGCTATTTGATGTAGATGACATCTATGTTACTTAAGCATTTTAGACCTGGTGGCAGACAACACGACCTGCTCCCATTTTTCCTCCCAGTCACCCCATAGGTGATCCTTGACCATGGGTCGATCACGCAAGTGACATAAGAGTAGAGGATGACTTTAGTGATTTTTCTGGCTATTATGATCTTGATGAGGATGAGGATGATGGCGATGATGACAAGGAGATCCTGGCACAGTACATCTTCTTAGCGAGACCACGGTGAGATTAGTAGGAGGTAGATAGTGATGAGGAGACTGATTCAAGGCCATGATCGAGAGCTCGTGGTCTAGCCCCTACAGATGTTAGGAGATTGAACTGTCTTGAGTGAGGGGAGGCTAGTAGTCATATGTCCCCAGCTACAGAGCTAGCTATAGAGCTCATTATACTAGTAGCAGTTCGGGATCAATCTTAGTGAGATGGGGATCTAGGTGAGACATTATTTATGTTGATGTATTATTTTGATAAATACTTATGATGTATATATGAGATATTGATATCGATTTTATCTTTCTTTTTGCAGGTGGGATAGACGCATGACACAATTTTGTGAGTCACGTCATAGAGGAGATAGTTCTTGTTGATGTAGATAAGCAGTGAGTATGGATAGGATATTTGCCATAGCCTTTTGCAGGGTGGCATGCAGAGATATTTATGTCATTTATGAGATATAGAGTGGTCATGGAGTCCACTTTAGATCAGGCTATCTAGAGAGCCGAGCACATGGAGGCTGAGCTCTAGATGCTATGAGATCAGGTTACATTAGTACCTCCACATGAGAGAGACCCTTTCGTGATTGAGGTCTTACTTCTTGAGTTACATTAGGTGAGAGCTGATAGAGATAGGGATTAGGTAGAGCGAGATCAGTATCATGAGACATGTGTTGATTTGTAGGGTGAGGTGTTGGGTTTGAGAGGTGAGCTTAGGGGTCTATGGTCATGAAGTGCCTCCAAGTGTCACTCACAGTCCATAGCCACACATGGGAAGCCCTCCATCACACACACACCACCAGGTCCTGAGGAAACCAATGATCGAGGTTCCACTATGTGATGTATCTTGTATACTATAGCATCCCATTTTGTTGTACGGGATAGTCGACTCTGATGTATATTCAAACTGATGTTTATATATATGATGTTTTCTATTGATGTTTGTAATGTTGTTGATTTAAATCACATGTGATTTATATAAAATACAACTAGTGATAAATGTCAATGCTTGTGTGGAAATGTAATTAATGCTAATGTGATACATACTAAACAATTATTATCAGAACATATAGTAAAATCCATAATGATTAATGAATTTCACACATAACTAAAATGCTATGCTATATTAGTTAATACAAAGGTGATCTTAATAAAGCATGTTTAAACAAGATACAACAATGATTAACCAAGAAAGATGTTATGCTAAATGAATTAAGACAAAATAATCTATTTTGTGGAAATTGAAGCTAAACTAATAAATTTGCTTTATAAAATAACATCTAACATACAATCTTAAGCATAGAATTTCTTGAGATGCGCAACATTAATAGGTTCTTTAAGTGGCATACCTTGTTCATTACCTAATTTATACGCTCCTAATCAAAAGGCTTCAGTAACAACATAGGGTCCAAGCCAATTATGGCTAAACTTTCCTTTTTCTCTAGGAGGTACACTCATGTTACGTTGATTCTCATATAGTACTAAATCTCCAACGTTGAATGAATGATGTATAACATGCTCATTGTGCAATCATTGGATGTTCTTTTGATGGGCTTTAAGGTGCTCGAGAGCATTGATATGATGTTCATCAAGCATCTCAAGTTCTTGTAATCTATTTTCTTGTTTTGTGTCATTGTCAATAATGTCCTTTAGGGAAGCTCACAATGAAGGAATTTCTAACTCTAGAGGCATTATCACGTCGGCGCCATAGACAAGATTATACGGTGTATTCCTAGTAGTCGTATGAATGCTTGTTCTATAAGCCCATAATGCATAGGAGAGTTGAGTATGCCAGTCTTTTTGATGTTTATTAATAGTTTTTCATAGAATTTGTCTAATAATTTTATTTGAATCTTCTGCTTGGCCATTGGATTAAGAATAATAGGGTGTAGAGAAGTGTTGTTGGATGTGATATTTTTCAAGAAATTTCTTCACATCCTTGTTCTTAAATGGTGTACCATTGTCAAAAACTAAGGAGGAAGGTATACCAAATTGAGAGATGATGTTATCTTGTATAAAATGACAAATTACTTCAACTGTCATGGATCACAGTGGAACAACTTCAACCCACTTCGTAAAGTAATAAGTAGTGGTGATAATGAAAGTATGTCCTTGAGAAGAAGGTGGAGATATTTAACCAATTAGATCCAAGCCCCAAGCAAAAAATGTCCAAGGTGAGACTTGGGCACAAAGTTCGTGGACAGGTGCTCAGATTAAATGTTTATGTTGTTGACATTGCGAACATTTCTTGACATATGTGAAGGAATCTTGTTCCATGCGATGCCAATAATATCCCATATGCAGTAATTTTGTACCAATGATTTTCCTCCAAAGTTCCCTCCACAAGCACCGAAGTGAGCTTCTTCTAAGGCTATTGGGATCTCCAAATTACTAAGGCACCTAAGAAGAACACCATTATAGCTTCATCTGTATAAGACATTAGATAGAATTATATAACGCACTGTGAGTTTGCGTAGGTGAACTCGCACATTCTTGGATTTTAAGTTAGGAATGGTGCCATCATGCAAATAATAGAATATATTGGAGAACCATTCATTAGAATTTGTGTTACAATAGAGGTTAGTATTCGAAGATGTGGTCTCATCTAATGCAGGTGTTTTAAGATTATGGATGATGAAGGTATATTCATCAAGTGAATTGACAGGGGATATAATAGAAGCTATGCTTGCCATTGTGTCTACATGTTGATTGTCTTTCCTTGGAATAGTATCAATTGTAAATGATACAAATTGTTTTAATAAGGATTGAGTTAAGTCACGATATTGAGATAATTTATCTTGTTTAGCTTGATATGATCCTATTATTTTTCACACAATCAATTGCAAATCATCATATATAGTGATGTTTTAATGTTAAGAGCCAAAGTGACATGAAGTCCCACAATGAGAGCTTCGTACTTGGAAATGTTGTTTGTGCATGAGAAGTTTAACCGATAGGACATAGGAACTGGCTTACTAGAAGGTGATATTAGTATGACACCAGCATCAGAGCTGGCTTGACATCATGAACCATCGAAATACAATTCCCATTTATCATCTATATATATATTTAGGATTTGATAGTTATGAAATGTCTTCTGACTTTGTATAGCAAAGGGTGAAGGTGCTTCAGCTAAATGGTCAGTTAATGCTTGTCCTTTAATCACTTTTGGAGAGATAAATTTAATATCAAATTCTGTTAATAACATAACCCATTTAGCGAGGTGACCTAAAAGATTTGTTTTTGTGAAAAGATGTTTCAATAGGTCAAATTTCACCATGACATGTATTTCAGCATTTAAGAGATAATGCCTAAGCTTCTGTGTTGCAAAGGCCGGAGCTAAACAGTGCTTCTCGATAATAGTATATGACACTTCATAATCAAGTAAAGTTTCACTAATGTAATATACAGTGCATTATTTGCCTTTAGTATCATGCTGTGCTCATAAGGTTGTGAGAGCATTATTAGATGCAGAGGTATAAAGAAGAAAAGGTTTATTAGTAGTAGCAGACTATAAAACAGGAGGATTAGCGAGACAACTCTTTAAGTCTTCAAAAGCCTTCTGAAAATCAAAATTCCATTGAAAATTTGAATCCTTCTTCAATAGTTGAATAAAAGGGTGAGTCCTATCCATGAGTTGTGAGATAAATCGATGAATGGCCTATATTTTCCCTTACAAAATATGAAGTTGAGATATGTTCTTAGGTACTAACATATTAACAATTGCATCAATCTTCTTCGTATCTACTTCAATGCCACGATGCAAGACTATAAACCCTAATAGTTTTCCACTATCTATGCCAAAGATGCACTTATGAGGATTGAAGTGCATGTTGTATTTCTTTATTCGCTTAAAGATTTGATGGAGGATTATGACATGATCCTAGCAACAAATAGACTTCACAAGAATGTCATTGACATAATCCTCTAAGATATTATGCATGTAATCATGAAAAATAAAAGTCATAGCCCGTTGGTAAGTTGCTCCAACATTCTTTAATCCAAATGGCATGACCACCCAACAAAATGTACCTCAAGGTGTTATAAAAGTTGTTTTGTATTGATCTAGAGGGTTGAAGAAAATTTGATTATATCCTGAAAAACCATCCATGAAGGAAAGTAGTTCATGGCTAGCTATTGAGTCAATGTTTGGCAAAGGGAAATCATATTTTAAAGAAGCAAGATTTAAATCTTGAAAGTCAATACACATATGCATATGACTGTCAGGTTTAGCGATAGCCACAAAATTTGAGATCCAAGGTGAGTAATCAATAGGGTGGATAAAACCATCTTGTAAAAAATTTTCTATCTTAGCTTTGACTAATAATGCAACCTTAGGATTCATCTTATGGATGTTTTGTTTAAATGGCTTAGCATCAGGTTTTAATACAATGTTATGTGTTACAATCTAAAGATCGATACCAGGCATATCTGAATAATTCCAAGAAAATAAATATAAAAATTCATGTAAAAGCTTGGTCATATCTTCTTTTTCTTTTGTACTTAAACAATCACCTATAGGGATAACCTTTTTAGTTTTATCTTTCTCCATGAAGACATCAACAATCTTTTCATTAAGCAAAGTATTGTGGTCTGGGAGGTTGTGTGATTGTGGTAGTTCTTTAGATTCTTCATCAAATTTTAGAGTAGTGTTCACCAAGCAAGTGGACTTCCCAAAATATGCTTAATTGTTTAAACAATAAGGTAATCCATGTTTATGATGATAACGAGGAACATTGTCATAAGCTCCCAAGAATTCCATGATTGTTTCATCTATTGAGAAAGTGCCTAAAGGGATATCTCCTGGAGGACAATTGTCATCTATCATCTCAAGATATATCAAATTTAGTGTGTTATTCTATTCACATTAAGATTAGGATGTCTACTGGCTTTGATTTCCTTGAAAGGATTATATCCAAGGCCACTTGAGTAGTGTTGTGAAGCAGCTTCTATAAGTACTCAAATTCCTTGTTGATTAATACCACAACCATTATTGACATAGTTGCAATTCTTATAAAGGATCTAAAATCCTCGACCATAAAGAGAGGGCATCTCTTTAGAAGAAGGTGGAGCCTCATAGGACTCATAATCTGTAGTATAAGTAAGAGTGTTATCTGTGTTTGTTATCAAAGAAACTTTAGGTTTCTGACTTGAATTCTTAGATGAAATTGATGCAAGATTTCATGTTTTAGGATTAGATTTGTTAATTTTATACTCTCCGATAGTGGTAGATGTAAAATCTAATGAACCCCAATTGTCACCAAGGAATGCATTCAATTGTTTAGAATCTTGCACAACATTATCCATGGCAAGAGGAGTTGGCGGATCAACTTCCAAGTTATTTAGAATCTTATGATGAACAACTTGCTTTTGTAATTCAATTTCTAAACAACTATCTAGTTTAGGATCAACTTCAATAGTATGAAGTTTATTTTTATAAATAAACTTGATTAAACAATGAAGGGTAGATAGAGTCACAGGCCCAACTTGTATAGGTAAAGTTATAGTGCCTATAGACTGTCTTCCAATATTATCAAAGCCACAGATACTAAGTCTATCTGGTTTAATTAGAGAAGTATCAACCTTAACCTTGTGTAACAAATTAAGAACATAGACATTAAGAGCCAATCCATTATCAATCATAACTCACTCGATCAATTTCTTGTTTATTGTGATGAAGATAATAAAAGGATCATACTGATTTTGAACTTCAATAGAAGGTAACACATGTTGAAACAAAATATTTGTTTTTGTCACATGCATACAATATAAAAGAGCTTCTACATCATTTAGTTTGACAGAAGGTGGTACAATCACCTTTTGTAAAGCTTCTTGGAGCATTCCATGGTATGTAGGTGAAGTTTGTATAAGTTCCCAAAGAGAAATCTTAGTAGGAGTAGCATGGAGCTGCTCAAAAAGATCATAATCTTGACCAACTTTATGTGTTAAATGGGGTGCTTGAGGAAGCATAGGTTGAGAATTTGGTAAAGATATCAGAATGCTCAATTATTATTTTCTTTGTTTGTTATTCTAAGTATTATATGTATGAGCAACCATAGTGTGACTAGGTTGTTGTAATCTTTCTTGTGAAATTCGATGTGTTATTTTTTAGCATAGTTATAGATGTAATCAAGAGGTCTAGAAGAAGGCAAAAAACCTCTAATAGTAAGCACCAGTTTAGATTTTGGTTGAGCCACATCTGAACATAGATTGACCACTATTTTCAGCTTCACAGGTTCTCCTTGAGGTTTAGGAATATAAATTGCATTTACTATTCTTTGAAACAATGATGGTTTAGGAGACGTAGTGGAATATTCAATCGAGATAAAGTCCTTAAGGGCTTCATCTAAGATATTGAATTCATCACAACTAAATGGCCCATCATATACATTAAACTCTTGCAAAATGTAATATGACATTATAACATATTATAATTAACCCAAGACTTAAGCATAAACTTTGTGAATATGAAACAAGATATCACTATGCAAATCACAAAGTTGTAATTTCAAACTCTTTTAATGAAAGTCTAAAGATATCAATCAAGAATCAATTTATGCACTTTTCATAAAAGAGGGTTTGCAATCTAAACATTATTTAGGATAGCAAACTATTTTAGACCTGATGTTAAAAATGATGCAAATTATTTTAAAGCATGAGTTCACCAAAATGTTTAGTGGAAAAAGTGGGATAATGATAGTCTGTCTAAACAAAATCAAGTCCCACTTTCACATACTAAACATTAGGGAAGTAGGAACCGAGCTTGCTCTTTATGAAGGATCAAGCTATGGATTCCTAGGTTCCCTTTATGCTAGCTATGACTAAGTGGATGCTTTGGTTAGGTTTCTACAATCTTATATCATTCATAAAGCATGAAACCCTAATTATCAATTATGTTGTAATATACTAATTTCTAACACAGGTACTAATTAGCAAATTACAGAAACACAAAGTAGGGATCAAGAGAGTTTGTACATAGAAAATAAGGGCTTGATAGACACAGGTGACTGATCTTTTGTCTTGAAAGTTTCTAAAGTCTAAAATCTATTGTACTAGGTGATAGAGGGTCTTAAGAGATTACTAGATCCTGAAATAAATGCCCAGTTGGACAAGGGCAATCCCTCTTTTGTCCCAAATATTTCATGATGCCGAAATCAAAAGTTCTATAATGATTGTATTTGCAATATCCATCTTTCTGCTGCTCCTTTTTGCCAGATTTTTTCGAATGCAACCTGCACATACAAAAGGAGGAGAAAGATGGTTGTGGCTATATAAGAGCTTGCCTTAGTCAAGCCCCGTCTTTGGCATTTCTACTTGAATAATAGATAATCATAAAGATCTGTAGATTTTTGTACTCATATACCAAATGTGTATGTAGAAATGTAAAACCCTAGATTACTCAAGCATTAAGGAAAGATCAACACTTAGTTTCACTCAAGGAAACAACAACAACATCACCTTAAGGAGATGAGAGAAATGAACATTTGTAGAACAAGAAGGCGAGGTAGTCATATCTGTGGAGGATTCCCAAGCTCAAGTTGGAGGCTTCAACCTTTTTCTTGATCATACAAAAGGTTTGACAAACCTTAGGAAGAGCAAGATAGTCTCAAGATCTTGATTCCTAATCTCCATCAAATATCTCCATGATAGCAAACACAAATTGTTGCAAGTATGGGCCTAATTGGTATTGTCATTGATGTCAACATACTCCTGTTGCGTTAATGATAAGGTTTGGATGAGCTGTGAGCTGAGGATATTGAGAAAATTAGTCTCTATCAGGAACAGTGAAGAACAGTGATGACTGTAAGACAAAAGTCCAAGATAGGATGATGATCAGAGGCTGCAGATTAAAGGGTTTGTAGATATGTGTCTATAGGTGATCCAGTAGAGATTTCAGAGGTCCGCATGAAGATATGAAGAAGTTGTGGCTGCTCAAGTAAAACCGGTTCCAGTAGCTATTTAGAGGTGATAGTGTGTAACAAGAAAGGTCCGGTGAGATCCGAAAATGAAGTTTCCTATTCTATGGATTTAAGGGAGTGCTGAGAAAGTCTTTGTGGTGTATCAACTCTATTGGTGCGTGGTTTGAAGGTCCTCAAGCATCTATTCTTTTGTGACAGTTATGACAGATTGTGTTCTTAAGGTTCCAGATGAAGGAGAGAAGGATTTCAGTAAGCAAAAGAAGTGTGGATGTTCTTGGTGACTCAGGCAAGCTTGTGGAGGTCTTTGGATCATGTCCAGTTCATGTTGGTGGTCTGCATTGAAGTTGGAGCTCGCAATTGAAGAGTAACTTCTGTATGATGGTGTTCTTCTTGAGACAGGCCGACCAGATGAGTTATGCATCTATCAAATGATCTTATGAATGTTTGCCGACTTAGATGATCATTCCTAAGTTGATGCCTTGTATAAATAAGGGATTACAAAGTCAGTTTGAACTCACCTTTTTGTGTGGAGATGAGTGTGTGGTAGCGAAGAGGAGAGCGAATGGCAAAGCAGAAGTATTGAGCTTAATGGAACTAATTCAAGCATGGTGAAGATGCTATTCTCCAGTTCATGTCTATGATACTTATTTCTTTGTAGAAAGTGTGTCTCTTGTAGGTAGTGAGCCTCTTGTGAGCAGTGTGCTCGGGCAGTGAGCCCTAATTGGCATGTGCCATTTTGTTCTTTCTATTCTTCTAACAGAGAATACATTCTTAGGTTAATCACCCCATGGTTTTTTCCCTTAACTGGGTTTTCCATGTCAAAATCTTAGTGTCTTATGTGTTGATGAGTTTCTGCTTTTGATTTGAATGCATTATGTTTCATGTTTAATATACTGCTAACTGTATACACCTAAAATTGGCTCATTCCGAATTAAGTAAATATTTTAATATTTATCTTAATTCTTATTTTCTTATGTCAATTAAATAAATATTCTAAGTTTATTTGATTGGTTCATTATCCCATAATTAAATAAAATCATTTTATTTAATTAAATTCCCTAAATTCTTCTAATGTCTCACATAATTAAATAATCCTACATTATTTAATTAATCCTAAATCCCTCTATCCTAAGTCCTAATTCCATAAATCCACCTCATCAATCCACCTCACCTCTTCCAACTCACCATGTTGCACATGTAATTTAATATTTTAAATATTTAATTAGCTAATATTCCCTCACCCACATGTCCTATTTATCCTCTAGTCAAAATTAGTTAACTCATCAATCAAGTCTATTAACTAATTAATCATTCAAGTTCACTGATCAATCAATTCAGTCAACTCCCCAATCAATTCACTTAACTGATTGGTCTATTCTATTAACTATTCAATTAATTCAGTCAACTCCCCAATCAATTCACTTAACTGATTGGTCTATTCTGTTAACTCTTCAATCAATTCAGTTAACTCATCAATCAAGTCTGTTAACTAATTAATCATTTGAGTTCACTAATCAATCAATTCAGTCAACTCCCCAATCAATTCACTTAACTGATTAGTCTATTTTGTTAACTATTTAATCAATTCAGTCAACTCCCTAATCAATTCACTTAACTGATTGGTCTATTCTATTAACTATTCAATCAATTCAGTTAACTCCCCTATTGCATGATGGAGCTTGGACACTTGTCCTCTTCCTATTCGTGCTCATTCCTTAACCGTTCTCAACCATTGATCTTCATATTTCTTCTCAACTGTTGATCTCTTCTCTTATGAGTCTATAAATGGAACCTTATTCTTCCATTTCTAGGATCCAAGCTTTAAGTAGAATTACTCTGTCGAATTACTAGAGCGCCTTTGGCACCCCCACTATCACCCATTTGCTTGAGATCACCCTATTGCTTTGAAGCTCATCTTCATAGCACATTCATATCACAACCATTCTATTCTTGTCATCTTCAACAAGCAAGGGAGTATACGCTTCTGAGGGATTCATTACAATCAAGATCAAGAACAGATAGGCAAACAATGGAAGCTGCAGGATAACAAGGTTTGTGAGGTTTGTGCTTTATTTGTTCAATCTTGTTATTTGCATATTTCATTGTGTTATTGGGTTTGATATGCTTATTTATTTAATCCAATTTTCCTGATAAAACTAATCACTAAGAGGATTTAAGTGTGTAAATTGGAGAAATTTTTGCACAACTAATTCACCCCCCCCTCTCAGTTGTGTGCCCTAAGTCTAACAATTGGTATCAAGACTAAGTTCCTCTAAAAGGAGATTAACCGCTTGAGGAGATCCAGGATGTCGTCTTACAAGAAGGATAGTCCAAAGTTTGATGGAACCAACTTTGCTCTTTGGAAAGGTCGCATGAAATGTCACTTGCAGTGCATGGGAATGGTGTACTAGTCCATGGTTACAAAACTGTATGTTCCTCCACAGGGTGGTCCGACAACCCTAAATGAAATCACAGATGCTGAAAACAATCTGCGGACCAAAGAGGCTCTTTTAAGCGCATTATCTGACTTAGAGCTCTCAAATGTTATTGACCTACCAACTGCCTTTGAGATTTGGAATAAACTGGAACTTTTGCATGAAGGAGACCAGTATGTTAAATGTGCAAGGTTACAGAGTCTAAAAGGGAAATTTGAAAAACTAAAGATGAGAGATAATGAAAATATTGCCACCTTTATGCCAAGAGTGAATGAGCTAGTTTGTGGAATTAGAAATGCTAGTGGAGTCTTGGATGAAAATGAGATTATTGGTAAAATTCTCAGATCCCTTCCTGCTTCTTACAAAATCAAGACTACTGCCATTGAAGAATTCAGAGCCCATACAACTATCACAAGAGATCAATTGGCTGGGAAATTGGCTGCATTTGAAATGATAGAGTTTGGAGATGACCCCCTAAGACTGAATCTACATTCAAAGCCAATGCCTCTATTTAAGGTAAACAAAGGTTTGATCCGAGAGAGAATTCTTCAAGGAAATTGTCATGGTATGAAAAAACAAGAAAAGATCTGGAAGAAGAAGAAGTAGAAACTGCTCAACTTGAAGCCCTTATTGCAAAGAGGCTGCCAAGAGGATCCGGTAAGTATGAAGGAAAATTACCTTTTAAGTGTTTTAACTGCAATAAAATTGGTCATTTTGCCTCAAAGTGTCCGGAAAGATTTTCAAGGCAAAATCCTAACAAGCCAAGGTTCCAAAAGAACTGTTACTATGTACATGAAGATGATGATAATGAAGGAGTAACAAATGATGAATCAGAGATAGGAAACAAATCCAGAAATGAATGGGTGTTCATTGCCATCAAGGAAGAAGATTCAAGGATGGAAAACACAAAATCTTTGAAAGTTCTAGAACAGAGATTGCATCCGGTACTCAAACTAAAGGTAATATCTTCCACTTAGTTGGTACTGGTAAAAGCTGCTTATTTGTTCAAGTTGATCAGAGTTGGTTATGGCATAGAAGGATGTGTCATGTGAATTTTGATAATATCATCAAGATAAGCAATACTCAGGTTGTAAGAGATCTTCCAAAATTGGTGAAACCTACTAACATCTTGTGCAAGGAATGTCAGTTGGGTAAGCTGAGCAGAGTCACATTGAAAAGTAAGGAACTGTCTTCTACCAGATTATTGGACTTAGTTCACACTGATCTTTGTGGTCTGACAAGAACCAGGAGTATTCAAGGTGATAGATACTTCATGCTGCTAATTGATGACTATTCCCGGATGATGTGGGTAACCTTTCTAAAGGAGAAATCAAAAGCTCTTGAGAAATTCAAAATATTCAAGGCTATGGTAGAGAATGAAATAGGATTAAAGTTGAAATGTCTGAGGTTTGATAGAGGTGGAGAATTCACATCTAGTGAGTTTATAGAGTTCTATGAGAAACATGGAATTAAGAGATAGTTGTCTGCTCCTAAGACTCCACAATAGAATGGAGTAGTGGAGAGAAAGAACCAGACCATCCAGGAAGCATCTAGGACCATGATGATGGAAGCAAATGTTCCTTAGATCTATTGGAGAGAAGCTGTCAGCACTACAGTCTATACTCTCAATTGAGTTCAAATCAGAAGCAATACCGGTAAGACCCCTTATGAACTTTGGTTTGACATTACTCCTACTGTAAGATATTTTAGAGTCTTTGGTAGCAAATGTTACATCAAAAGAGATGAAGATCTAGGCAAGTTTGATGCTAGAAGTGATGAAGGAATATTCTTGGGTTACTCTACTCAAAGCAAAGCATACCGGTGTTATAACAAGAGACTAAGAAAGATGATAGAAAGTACAAATGTGGAGGTTGATGAGGGAATAGAGAAAGCCTCAAGGTTTAATGAATATGATGAAGATGATCAGAATGGTGTTCTGGTTCAAGGAGTTCAATCCTCCTCTAAAAGTTAGATTCAAACTGATCTGGTAAATCAGGAAGAAGAGATAGGTCTGAATGAGCCTGATCAAGAAGCAGAAGTGCAAGAAACTCCCAAAGTTCCAAGGTATGTAAGACTAAACCACTCTGAAGATCAGATCATAGGTGACAAAAGCAAAGGTGTGCAAACTAGAAGGAAAATTGCTCAAAATTCAGATGAATATTGTCTGATTTCAAATATTGAACCTAAGACAATAAATGAAGCCTGCAATGATGAAAACTAGATCAAAGAAATGGAGGAAGAGTTGATGCAAATTGAGAAAAATCACACTTGAGATCTTGTTCCCAGACCTAGAAACAAGAATGTGATTGGAACCAAATGGTTCTTCCGGAACAAACTAAATGAAGCTGGTGAAGTAATCAGAAATAAAGCCAGATTGGTCTGCAAGGGCTACTCTCAAATAGAAGGAATTGATTTTGAAGAAACTTTTGCTCCAGTGGCAAGAATTGAAGCAGTCAGATTATTTCTTGCCTTTGCTGCCTTCAAGGTTTTTAAGGCATTGAAGCAGATGCTAAGAGATATCAAAGTAGAGTATAAGGAACCTATCACAATCTTCTATGATAATTCAAGTGCTATAAGTATATCTAAGAATCCGGTGTTGCATTCAAAGACTAAACACATATCCATCAAGTTTCACTTTTTGAGAGAGCAGGTGGACAAGAATGAAGTTAGATTGGAGTTTGTACCCTCCAAGGATCAGATTGTAGACATCTTTACTAAACCTCTACCTAAGGACTCTTTTAAGTATCTCAGGGAGAAGTTAGGGGTTATTGCCCCTCTGGTGATGAACTAAGGTGCATTGAGTTGCATCAGTCTGGTAGATATCACAGTCATATCTTGTGATCCGGATTGATGGGAACTGCTACTCAGGGGGAGCAACAGGTATGATTCTAAAGTATTGGAATTGCAAGTATGTGCCCTTTGCCATTGATGTCAAAGGGGGAGAGAAGACATGTGAATGGTTGTTGCTGATAGGGGGAGCTATGACATTAAGAAGAAGTTCTTGTCTTGATGGTTAAAATAGTTTTTCACATCTTATGTTGCCATCAATGACAAAGGGGGAGATTGTTGCAAGTATGGGCCTAACTGGTATTCTCATTGATGTCAACATACTATTGTTGTGTTAATGATAAGGTTTGGATGAGTTGTGAGCTGAGGATATTGAGAAAATTAGTCTCAATTAGGAACAGTGAAGAACAATGATGACTGTAAGACAAAAGTCCCAGATAGGATGATGATCAGAGGATGTAGATTAAAGGGTTTGTAGATATGTGTCTATAGGTGATCCAGTAGAGATTTCGGAGGTCCGCATCAAGATATGAAGAAGTTGTGGCCGCTCAAGTAAAACCAGTTCCGGTAGGTGTTCAGAGGTGACAGTGTGTAATAAGAAAGGTCCGGTGAGATCCAAAAATGAAGTTTCCTATTCTGTAGATTTAAGGGAGTGCTGAGGAAGTCTTTGTGGTGTATCAACTCTATTGGTGCATAGTTTGAAGGTCTATAAGCATCTATTCTTTTGTGACAGTTATGATAGACTATGTTCTTAAGGTTCCGGATGAAGGAGAGAAGGATTTAAGTAAGTAGAAGAAGTGTGGATGTTCTTGGTGACTCAGGCAAGCTTGTGGAGGTCTTTGGATCATGTCCAGTTTGTGTTGGTGGTCCGTATTGAAGTTGGAGCTCGCAATTGAAGAGTAACTTCTGTATGATGGTGTTCTTCTTGAGACAGGCTGACTGGATGAGTTATGCATCTATCAGATGACCTTATGAATGTTTGCCAACTTAGATGATCATTCCTAAGTTGATGCCTTGTATAAATAAGGGATTGCGAAGTCAGTTTGAGCTCACCTTTTTGTGTGGAGATGAGTGTGTGGTAGTGAAGAGGAGAGCGAAAGGCAGAGCAAAAGTATTGAGCATAATGCAACTGATTCAAGCATGGTGAAGATGCTATTCTCCACTTCATGTATGTGATACTTAGTTCTTTGTAGACAGTGTGTCTCTTGTAGGCAGTGAGCCTCTTGTGAGCAGTGTTCTCGGGCAATGAGCCCTAATTGGTATGTACCATTTTGTTTTTTCTATTCTTCTAACAGAGAATACATTCTTGGGTTAATCACCCCATGGTTTTTTCCCTTAACTGGGTTTTCCACGTCAAAATCTTGGTGTCTTATGTGTTGATGAGTTTCTGCTTTTGATTTGAATGCATTATGTTTCATGTTTAATATACTGCTAATCACTAAGAGGATTTAAGTGTGTAAATTGGAGAAAGTTTTGCACAACTGATTCACCCCCCTCTCAGTTGTGTGCCCTAAGTCTAACACAAATATCTTCAAAGAGCTTCAAAAAGTTGTTGATCTTCAATAGAAAAAATGGTAAAGCTTTGGCATAGAAAGATTGCATATAGATTGTGTGTAGTAAAATGATTTTTAATTGTCTTTAAATACCTAACCTTAGAAATTCAAATATTTGAAATAATGTGTAGACATTGCACAAAAACCTAAATTTGAAATCAAAATCCCAAGGTGCATGGAGGGAGCCAACACCCCGCCACAATTCAAAACCTAGAAAAATAGGGTAGGATAGAGGCATGGCCACCCATGTCCAAGCCCTGATTTTTACGTCAGGTCTGCCTTGAGGAGGTCCAGGATGTCCAAAATCTGTTTTCAAATTTAGTCTCAGTTGCTTCAGAATATGACATTTCTTCAGTTAGCTATAGGTCAATCAAGGTTTAGGAGGCCAGAAACAAATAGGTTGAAAGGACACCAAAGGAGAGTAGCTAAACTATGAGAAATTGTGCCATTCCCTGCAAGAGGACAATTTCCAACATAACAGGGAGTCATAAGCATTTAAGCTCACACTCAATTCACTATCCTTGATTCACATTTGCATCATCTTCTCTACATTGCTCCACTCAACTTCATCTTGCATTTATACCATTCACAACCAACAATCATCTCAATTAGGTCAGTCCTATTGAAATGTATGCACCTCAAACATGCAACACCAAAATAGGTCAGCACTAAATACTTCTGTGGTGGAAAGAAGTGAAAGTGGACCATGCCAAGGGTTAACTAGGTCTCAAATCTATATCACCATGTTGCTCATCACATCCACAATCAACGAAGTACCTCCACAAATAGCGCTAGCAAGCCAGGTCAACCAAACTTGAACAAACACTGCAAGCGACCACATACACGCATCTCCAAGTCCAAAAACATCATGTGGACCACAAAGAAGTATTCCACAGTATCCACACATCTTTCCAGAGTATTCCAACATCATCATAATCTTTTGAAACACTGCCACAACTGCGTGAAACAAAGAATGTCTTCCTTTTGCACATTAGGATGCACTACCATTGAACACCAACACAAGAACTAAACTTGCGGAGTAACCCAACACTATAAACTTCAAGGGAAGGTAGATATAGATAATATAAGCATGTTCCCAAATCCACATAACAAGAAACCTCAATGCAGAGAAATGCAGAGCAATCTCATTTGTCCTAGACAATCTTCTACACAGACAGACACTCTGTCAAACACATCTTCCACTGCCGCACAATCCAAAACTTGAAACTCTGGATATGACACCTCTAAACACCTCTGATCAACACTTCCAAACCGCACAAGCATAACCTCAACTATGAAGAAATGGGAAGCATAATACTCAATATACCTCTGTCACACTGCACATCTTTTTATTCAAATTTTCTCAAAAGCACTTGGAAACCTGAACCATCTGTTGGAGGTTGACATCAATGACAACACCAGCAAGCTTCCAATAATCTCCCTCTTTGTCATTGATGGCAACACCAACTCTTTAAAAAACCATCAACACTAAAAATAATCAATTAGTAGCTCTGCAACCAGTAGTGCTCCCCTTGACTGGAGAAACTCTTAATCTTCACACACTTTTTTGTACAATGGTTTTTTAGTTACATCAATTCTCTCCCCTTTTGACATCAATGGAAAAGGGCAACACTAGTAGGCACTTTTTCTTTCTCCAATACTTTTAATTTTTTGCACTCTCCCCCTTGGGGTCATAAGATATGCTCCAACTAACTGCACCTGCCAAATGTACCACTACCTGCTCCCTCTAAGAGGTAGCCTTCAACATTAGTCCAAGACTAAGAATGTATCTTGAAATGCTTCTTGGACATATGCACACACTTATGCATCTAATTAAAAGGAGGGGCAATAACCCCTAACTTCTTTCTGAGATACTCAAAGGTATCTTTAGGAAGAGCCTTTGTAAAGATATCTGCAACTTGATCCTTAGAAGGCACATACTCCAATTTCACCTCATTCTCTGCAACCTTCTCTCTTAGAAAGTGATACCAGATTGAAATATGCTTTGTTCTTAAATACATTACTGGATTATTTTAAATGTTGATAGCACTTGTATTATCACATAAGATGGGAATAGGTTCATCATATGATACTTTGATATCTTTCAATGTCTACTTCATTCATAACACCTATGTGCAGCAAGATGCTGCTGCAATGTACTTTGCCTCTGTAGTAGATAATGACACTAAATCCTACTTCTTACTCAACCATGAAACTAGTCTACTTTCAAGAAAGAAAGCACCACCACTTGTACTTCTATCATCTGTACATCCTACCCAATCTGCATCTGTATATGTACTCAAAGAGAAATCAGTATCCTTGGGATACCATAAGCCAAAATCTGGAGTGCCTTTCAAGTATCTAAATATCCTTTTTACTACTGAAACATGTGACTCTTTGGGATCTTCTTGAAATCTAGCCACAAGACAAACTAAATGCATGATATCTGGTCTAGTAGCAGTTAGGTATAATAGTCCACCAATCATTGATCTGTACTTGCTATGATCATCCTTAGGAGATTCATCATCTTTGCTTAACTTACAACCAGTAGTCATGGGAGTACATATCAGTTTGGAGTCTTCCATTCCAAACTTCTTCAACATTTCCTTAACATACTTTGATTGTGAAATGAAAATATCTTTTTCTAATTGATTGATTTGTAATCCAAGGAAGAAATTCATTTCCCACACATTGACATTTCAAATTCTTTCTGCATCTCCTCTATAAATCTTTTGCACATACCTTCATTTCCTCCAAAGATTATATCATGAACATATACTTCCACAGTCAGGATTTGATCTTCTTCAACTTTGAATTATAGATTGCTATCTGCAGTGCCCTTTTTGAATCCTTGCTACAACAAGTATCTATCCAATCTTGCATACCAAGCTTTAGGAGACTATTTGAGTCCATACAATGCCTTCTTCAATTTGCAGACCATACTTGGATCATCTGATAACTGGAAGCCTTCTAGTTGTTCAATGTATACCTACTCTTCCAATTCTCCATTCAAGAATGCAAATTTCACATCCATATGATAAACTTTGAAATCTTTATGAGCTACAAAAGCCAAGAACATTCTAATGGCCTCTATTCTTGCCACTAGAGCATATGTTTCTTCATAATCTATTCCTTCCACTTGTGAGTAACCTTTACACACAAGCCTAGCCTCATTTTTTACTACTCCATTCTCATTCAACTTGTTCTGGAATACACATTTATTTCCTATTACATTTTTGTCTACTGGTCTTGGGACAATTTCCCAAGTTTGATTTTTCTCAATCTACATCAATTCTTCTTCCATTGCTTTGATCCAATGTTCATCATTGCATGCTTTAGTCACTGTTTTGGGTTCTATTTTGGATAGTAAACACAAATTTACCTATTCATCTACCATAACAATTTTCCTTCTTGTTAATACACCTTTTTTATTATCTCTAATGATTTGATCTTCAGAATGATTCTTCTACATACATATGACTTGGGAGTCTTAGGAACCCTTTAGGAGCATCTTCTTCATTAACTTGCATTTCCTTTTCTTCTTCTCTTTCTTCTTCTCTACAAGGGGATTCATCAGATTCATATCATTCTATTAGTACTGATCTTTGACATGGTTCTTCATCTACTTTGAAATTTTCACTTTCAACTAACTTCTTTAGCCTCTTGTTGTAACAATTGTAAGCCTTTCTCTTTGTAGAATATCCAAGAAAGATTCCTTCATCTGATCTTGTATCAAACTTTCTTAGTTTTTCTTCATCTCTCCTAATGTAGCACTTGCTTCCAAACACTCTAAAATATTTTATAGTAGGAGTTCTTCCATACCATAGTTCATATGGAGTCTTTGAATTGTTAACCCTTGCTTGAACTCTGTTTTGTATGTGGACTACAGTATGAATAGCTTCTCTCCAATAGATATCTGGTAGATTTGCTTCTTTCAACATTGTCCTTGCTTCTTCCTGAACTGTTCTATTCTTTCTTTCCACAACTCCATTTTGCTGAGGAGTCCTAGGGGCTGAAAAATGCCTTTTTATTCCATGATCTTCACAATAGTAGTTAAACTCATTGGAGGTGAACTCACCACCTCTGTCAGAACTCAAGCACTTTATTTTCAAATCTATTTCATTTTCAACCATAATTTTAAATGCTTTGAACTTAACTAGAGCTTCTGATTTTTCTTTGAGAAAGGTTACCCAAGTCATTCTAGAGTAATCATCAATTAACAACATGAAATACCTGCCACCTTGAAAGCTTCCTATTCTTGTGGGTCCACATAGATCTATATGTACCAACTCCAGGGGTCCTATGGTGGAATACTCCTTGATTTTGAAATTCCTCCTTGTTTGCTTCCCAATTTGACATTCCTTGCAAATTGCATTGATAGGCTTTGTAATTCTTGGCATATCCCTCACAACTTGAGTAGAGTTGATCCTCACTAGGCTATCAAAATTGATGTAACACATTCTTCTATGCCATAACCAACATTCATTAAATTGAGTCATGAAACACATACCATTAGCACCTTTGAGCTAATATACATTTTCTCTTGTCCTTGTTCCTGTAGAAACCAAGGTTCTGAAGTTTTCTTTTTAGATTTCACAACCACCATCCTAAAACACAAGGTTATATCCTCTGCTACACATTTGTCCTACACTTAGAAGATTATGCTAGAGACCCTTGACATAAAGAACACCATCTATATTGTGCTTTCCATCAAAATTGATTGAACCTTTTCCACAGATCTTAGTAGATGCATCATCTCCAAACATAACAAAGCCTCCATAAAACTTCTCAAGCTTAACAAACTTGTTCTTATCACCTTTCATATGATTTGAACATCCACTATCAATTAACTAGTAGTTCTCCTCTTCTTTTGCATGAAAAGTAGTTACCAAAGATCCTTTGATGTTGTGCCCTATTTTTCAGAGCAATTTCCTTTATACATCTTTTAGGATCAGTAGAATTGGTTCCAATATTCAATGCCATGAACAAGCATTCATCACTTCCATCATTTGGATAGTCAGATTCATCATCAGATATGTTGGCATCTTATTTAACATAATAACTCCTCTTGAATGATTTTCCTTTGTCATCCTTGTATTTGTCATTAGAGATCTTGACTAGATATTTTGAAGCATAATGAGCTATCTTTCCATAGTTAAAACATTTGAAGGGTAACTTACCTTTGTATTTTCCAGAGCCCTTTTTCAATTTGCTTACAAAATTTTCTTCTATTTTATCAAAATCATCTAAATTTGATACATCTTTCTTTTTTGTTTTGCTAACCTTAAAAGCAGTCTCTTTTCTTAAGTCATTTGGACCAAACTCTCTTAATTCAAAAGTAGTTAAAGTACCAAACAATTGATCCCTAGTATAAGTATGCAAATTTTGAACTTCTTTAATAGCAAAAACTTTAGCACTATAAGATTTTGGAAGAGTTTTTAGTACCTTACCACTTCATTTTCCTCCAGCTTTCCACCAAGACCATTGATGGAGTTGACAACTTCATCCACTCTTTGTATGTGGCTTGCAATATTTTCATCCTCTAACATCCTTAGGGTTTCAAACTTGGCCTTGAAATTATGCATCTTTGCTTGCTTGACATTGTCATCTCCTTCATAGATACTTTCCAGCTTCTTCCAAATCTCATGAGCAGTTTTGTAGCTCATTACCTTCACTAATTTAGAATCAGAAAGATTATTCAGAAGAGCACTCCTTGCCTTGCCATTTCTCTCATATTCTTTAATCTCATCTTCATCCTTTCGACCATTAGTAGGTATCGTATTTTTTTTCTCAACTATCTTCCATACCTTATATCCTAATGAGACAAGAAAGATTTCCATTCTGGTCTTCCAAAAGGCATAATTTATTCCATCAAACACTAGAATCTCAATACCTTTCCTATGCATCATCCAGATCTACCCCAAGTGGTTAAGCTTCTTTAGGGAACCTTGCTCTGATACCAATTGGTAGATGCACAGGAAAACTGAGAGGGGGGTGAATCAGTTGTACATTAAAACATTAAACCCTCAAGCTATTCCAATCTTCAAACTCTTATTACGCATTAGTAGAATGTAAACATATGAAGCATCAATGCAAAACACATCAAACACATAAGAACACTAGATTTATGTGGAAAACCCAAGACAATAAAAACCACGGTGAGGATTAGCTCACATATATATGAATAGCAACACTGAAAATAAATAGGCTCACTAAAAAAGGCTCACTGCCAAAAGGACTCATTGTCCGCAAGAGAGAAGAATAGAAGATAATTGTTACAGAGAGATTCACTATATTAAAGCAACATAAGAAATCAACCACTGCAACTTCTTGCCATCCACAACCTTTGGCTCATTGCCTCCAGCAACTTCAAGCACACTGGAATGTAGACACCTTTTGCTCACTACATTGGGGAGTCATAAGCATTTAAGTTCACATTGAACTCACTACCCTTGATTCACATTCACATCATCTTCTCTACATTGCTCCACTCAACTTCATCTTGCATTTATACCATCCATAACCAACAATCATCTCAATTAGGTTAGTCCTAATGAAACGTATGCACATCAAGCGTGCAACACCAAAATAGGTCAACACTAAACACTTTTGTGGTGGAAAGAAGTGAAAGTGGACCATGCCAAGGGTTAACCAAGACTCAAATATGTCTCACCATGTTTCTCATCACATCCACAATCCATGAAGTACCTCCATAAATAGTGCTAGCAAGCTAGGTCAACCAAACCTGAACAAACACTACAAGCGACCACATATGTGCCTCTCCAAGTCCAAAAACATCACGTGGACCACAAAGAAGTATTCCACAGTATCCACACATCTTTCCAAAGTATTCTAGCATCATCATAATCTTCTGCAACTAATGCAAGAGCATACCAGGTTGCAAAGCAATCTTACATAAACAAAAAATGTTCTGTATTCTTTCTTTTCTTTCATTTTCAGTTTAATTCAGTCAATTATAGTTTCAACATTTTGTACTGTATTTTTCCACATCTTCATATCAGAGCTCATAGAGAAGGACTTAGCATCTACATATCATCATCTACATCATATCCAAATTTCAGGTCATTTGGACTTGTCTGCTAAAAGTTATAGCTATTAGAAGATCATCAATTCTCACAGAGTAGAACATTCAGACAATCAGTTGAAGGAACTTTCATGAATTGTGGAGCCTAAAGACACATCATACAAGGCACATATGGATCAGATAAACCTTCCTCAAATTCCACACCTTGATTCATGCATTTGCGAAGCATTACCAGATGTTTAAGCCTAACCTATTGTTTCTACACATTACATTCCTTAATTGGAGTTTGTAACCTTTCTTGGCCGACGTGGAGGATTTATGGAGCCTGTAGAGGATATATATAGATCCCTTAGAGTAGTAGGAAGGAATTTCTAGTTATGAAGTTAATTAGTTAGATAGTTCTTAGTTAGTGATCATTAGATATTTTGTTCTGGAGAGGCACTTCAGTGCCATATCTAGCAATATCTGTTGTAACTAGAAGTTAGGCCTATGAGCCCTTTGATTGTAGCCTGTATGTTGTTGGCATATAAGCATTCTAAATATATGATATATTGAGCATTTGAATCTTCCATTGCATTCCATATTTGTGTTGTTTCCATTGTGTTTACTCTACCTGCATGATTTGGATAGGTCATTCTATGAACCCTCCCACCGTGACTGTACCAAGTGGTATCAAAGTGAAGTTATGAATCCTTTGGGAAGTGAAGGAAATTTTGGAAGATCTTGTGGTGAACCAATCACCAACCTGAGGCAGTCTACTTGTGTTTGTCAACATATCACCGATCGTGAGGTAGTTGCTACCTTGTAGTTAGATCGTTGAATTGAGGTTGTTGCACTAGATCCTAGGAAGAGATGTTGCTGAGGAGGATACCGGATGTAGGCACAATGGCTGGAAGAATGGAAGAAATGATGGGAATGATGAAAACATTGAGAGTTAGATTAGATGCCATAGAAGAAGATAGAAGAAGAGGACTGATCCCTAGACATGATGTTGAAAGTTATGCTGAAGAATTTCAATCTGCGGATCAAAATGATGAAACCCTAGAAGAAGAAGAAGAATCAGATCAAGTGAGGATGTTGAGAGCTATTTTGAAGATTGGAAAGAGACCTAGAGTGGAAGTACTGAATTACATTGGAAATTTGAATCTGAAGGAATTGATTGATTGGATAAATGACTTGGAGGAATACTTTGAATATGAAGAAATTGAAGATTTGGAGAAAGTAAGATTTACAAAGACTAAGTTGAAAGGACATGATGCTATTTGGTGGAAATAAGTTCAATTGGATAGAAATAGAAGAGGAAAAGAAAAGATCACAAAATAGGATAGAATGGTGACAAAATTTAAAAATCAGTTTATACCTGCAGACTATGAGTTGGAATTGTTGAAGAGATTGTAAAACCTAAAACAAAAGGAGAAATCTGTGAAGAAGTATATTGAAGAATTTTATAAGATGATCATAAGGACTGGACATAGTGAAGCAAGCAAGGAGAAAGTGGCAAGATACATAAATGGACTGAGATTGACCATTCAAGAAGAACTGAGTCTAGTAAGGATGACAACAATAGAAGAAGCATATCAGTTTGCTCTAAAAGTTGAAGACAAGTTGAATAAGAAGCATGAGCAGAGACAAAGAGGAAGAGGAGGTAAATTTCAAAGAGGTAGAACATATCTTGGAGGAGAAAGATCATATGCGGAGCAGAACAAACAAGATAGTCTAGACAAGAAGGAGGATAGAGATAACAATTCATACCGGAGAGATGACAAGAACTTCTACCACAGAGGGAATCATAACTCCTACCACAGTGAAGAGTATAGGAGAGAAGAAAGAGGGTTTGATAAGAGAACATTTAGAGGAACTTGTTTTAAGTGTGGAGGTGAAGGACACAGAGCATTTGAATGTCATCAGGGAAGTACAAGGAAGAAGATAGAGAACATTGCAAGAATAACTTATGTAGAAGAACCCATTGGATCACCTAGTTTAGTTGGAAAACTAGAGAAAAGAGAATCATTAGTCATGATGAGAGCACTATTTCAAGTAGAGACAACTGAGGAACCACTAGAGAGGAAAAGTTTGTTTCGGACCAGATGCAAATCAGAAGGTAAATGTTGTAAAATGATAATTGATAGTGGTAATACTGATAATTTGGTTTTAGAGGAGATGGTGACTAAGATAAACCTAGAGAGATTGAAACACCCTAAGCCCTACAAGATAGCATGTATTCAGGATGAACACAAGGTACTGGTGAGTGAACAATGTTTGGGGAAATTTCATATAGGATCTTATCATGATAAGTATTGTGTGATATTATGTTGATGGATGTATGTCATATATTGTTGGCTAGACCATGACAGTATGATAGAAAAGATATACATGATGGGAGAAAGAATAATTACACTATAGTATCTAATGGAAAGAAAATTACCTTGATACCTTTGGAAAATGAGCCTAAGAGTGAAGTATGTGGGAATGCTAGAATCTGTTTGGTAGATGGAAGGAAATTTCTAGATGGATTGAGACATGAGAACATGTGTTTTTATTTGATTCCTAAGAAGCATGGAACCCTAAGTACAGAGACTAAAGAATCATAGCCAGAGGAGCTAACTAAATTGTTGACAGAGTATGAAGACATCATATCAGATAATGTACTTGAAGGATTGCCACCAATCCAGAGTATCAGTCATCATATGGACCTTGTACCTAGAGTTAGTTTTCCTAACAAAGAAGCACACTAGATGACACCAACAGAGAATGCAGAATTGAATAGATAGATACAGGAGTTGTTGAGGAAAGGATTGATCAGAGAATGCTTAAGCCCATGTGTAGTACCAACAGTGTTAGCACCTAAGAAAGATGGAGAATGGAGGATGTGTACAGACTCTAGATCAATCAATAAAATCAAAGTTAAGTATAGATTTCCATTGTCAAGGATGGATGACATTATTGACTGTTTGAGTGGAGCAAAGTATTTCATAAAGATAGAATTGAAGAGTGGATACTATCAGATCAGAATCAAAGAAGGAGATGAATGGAAGAATGCATTTAATGAAAGACTGTATGAATGGTTAGTGATGCCTTTTGGATTGACTAATGCACTGAGTACTTTCATGAGGTTGATGAATGAGGTTTTGAAGAAATTATTGGGTAAGTTTGTTATTGTATACTTGGATGATATTATGATTTTTAGTAAGAAAAAAGAAGAACATTTGTGGCACATTAGGCAAATATTGCAGAGACTGAGAGGAGAAAAATTGATGATAAACATCAAGAAGTGTAGTTTCATGAAGGAAGAATTGGTATATTTGGGATTTGTGATTTTTGTGGAAGGATTGAAGATGGACCCTGAGAAAGTTAGAGCAATTATTGAATGGCCAACACTTGAGAGTATTGGGGAAGTCAGATAATTTCATGGATTAGCTAGTTTCTACTGGAAGTTCATTAGAAATTTTAGTTTAGTTTACACACCAATGAATGAGACAATGAGAGATGATAGAAAGGACTTTAAGTGTACATCAGGAGAAAATAAAGGTTTTGAATTCTTGAAAAAGAAAGTGACAGAGCAACCAGTGTTAGCATTACCAGATTTCAACAAAGTATTTCAAGTAGATTGTGATGCAAGTGGAAATGCAATACAAGTAGTGTTAAGTCAAGAAGGTAGACTTGTAGCATATTTTAGTGAGAAGTTGAATGATGCAAGGAGAAGATATTCAGTTTATGATCATGAATTCTATACCATAATTCAAGCCTTGAAGAAGTGGAGACATTACTTGTTTCCTAAGGAATTTGTGTTGTATACAGATCATCAGGCTTTACAATGTCTGAATAGTCAAGGAAAGCTGAATCAGAGACATATGAGATGGGTAGAGTTCATGTAGAGTTACAAATTTGTATTAAAGCATAGGAGTGGGAAGTCAAACAAAGTTGTAGATGCATTAAGTAGAAGGAATTTTTTGATAGAGATGAGAGTTGAAGTATTAGGTTTTGAAGAATTGAAGTACATGTATGAAGAAGATCTTGATTTTGCAGAACCATGGAAAGTATGTAAGGAACCTGTTGTGATAGATAGAAGTAAGTGGTTAGATTATTTCATTCAGGAGGATATGTTGTTCAAGAGAAATTAGTTGTGTATACCTAGGAATTCAATGAGAGACAATTTCATCAAGGAGAAGCATAGTGGTGGATTGGCAAGACATTTTGGAATTGATAAGACAGTGGCTTTGGTAAGTGAATACTACTTTTGGCCTCAGATATATAAGGATGTAAGGAAGTTTGTGCAGAGTTGTAGAGTATGTCAAATTGCAAAAGGGAGTAGTCAAAATACTAGTTTGTACAAATCTTTGACAGTACCAGAGAGACCTTGGGAAGATATAAGCGTGGATTTCATATTAGGATTGCCAAGAACACAGAGAGGACATGATTCTATAACTGTAATCATGGATAAATTTTCAAAGATGGCACATTTCATACCTTGTAAGAAGACAAATGGTGCAGTGCATGTTGCTGACCTATTTTTCAAGGAGATTGTGATATTGCATGGATTACCTAAGAGTATAATTTCAGACAGAGTTACAAGATTCATTGGATACTTTTGGAGGACATTGTGGAAGAAGATGAAGACATACCTAAAGTTTAGTTCAACATTTCATCCACAGATAGATGGACAAATAGAAGTGGTAAACAAGAGTTTGGGAAACTTGTTGAGATGTATGGTAGTAGAGAAGATAAGAAATTGGGAGCTAATTCTACCACAAGCAAAGTTTGCATTAATAATTCAGTGAACAAGAGTATAGGGAAGACACCATTTGAGATTGTGACCGGAATGAAACCTAGAGGAGTAGTAGAGTCGAGAGACATTAGTATGGAGAATAAGAGGAGTAGAGAGGAAAAATAATTTGTACGATACATGGAGACAGTACATAATCAGGTCAAGAAGCATTTGGAGGAGATGAATAATAAGTATAAGGAGAAAGCAGATGAGAAGAGGGGACATAAAGAATTTTTAGTTGGAGATAAAGTAATGGTATATCTGAGATAGGAGAGATTTCCAGTAGGAACATACAACAAGTTGAAGAAGAAGAAGTTTAGACCATGTAAGATACTCAGGAAGTTTGATTCAGGCAATGCATATGAAGTGGAGCTACCAGAGACATTGGGTATATCACCTATATTCAACATTGCAGACCTATATTAGTATTATGAAGGAGAATCAAGTGACAACATTGAAGATGATTTGAATAATTAGTTACCACAAAAACAACCGGAGCAGATAGAGGACATCTTGGACAATAGAGTTGGATGTAGTACCAGAGGTAAGCAATACAAAGAGTATCTAGTCAAGTGGAAAGATAGACTAGAAGAAGACTCAACATGGATTTCTTAGACTGAGATAGACCGCATTGGTTTTCCTCTAGCCCCAGCAAACCAAGGGACTCACTTTTGCAACAACCCTGGGTGTCTGATGCAGGAGCATCCCAAGTTGCAGAAGAATCTTGCATCAACCAAAAACATTTTGTATTCTTTCTTTTATTTCATTTTCAGTTTAGTTCAGTCAATTGTAGTTTCAACATTTTGTACCACATTTTGCCACATCTTTATATCAAAGCTTGTAGAGAAGGACTTAGCATCTACATCATATCCAAATTTTAGGTCATTTGGACTTGTCTGTTAAAGTTATCGCTATTAGAAGATCATCAATTCTCACATAAAAGAGCATTCAGACAATCAATTGAAGGAGAAGGTTTGTGGAGCACTTCCATGACTTGTGGAGCCTAAAGACACATCATACACATATGGACTAGATAGACCTTCCTTGAGGTCTGCACCTTGATTCATGCATTTGGGGAACATTACCGGATGTTTAAGTCTAGCCTATTGTTTGTACAAGTTACATTCCTTCATTAGAGATTGTAACCTTTCTTGGATGATGTGGAGGATTTCCAAAGCCTACAGAGGATATATATATAGATCTCTTAAAGTAGTAGGAAGGTAGTTCTTGTTATAAATTTAATTAGTTGGATAGTTCTTTGTTAGTGATCATTAGATATTTTGTTTCGAAGAGGCACTTTAATGCCATATCTAGCAATATTTGTTGTAACTGGAAGTCAAGCCTATGACCCCTTTGATTGTAGCCCGCATGTTGCTAGCATATAAGCATTCTGAATATATGATATATTGAGCATTTGAATCTTCCATTGTATTCTAGATTTGTGTTGTTTCCGTTGTGTTTACTCTAGCTACATGGTTTGGGCAGTTCATTCTATGAACCCTCCGACCATGATTGCACCAGCAACACTACTACAACCACTTGAAACAAAGAATGTCTTCCTTCTGCACATCAGGATGCACTACCACTGAACACCAACACTAGAACTAAACTTGTAGAGTAACCCAATACTAGAAACTTCAAGGGAAGGTAGATATGGATAATATAAGCATGTTCCTAGATCCATAGAACAAGAAACCTCAACGCAGAGAAATGCAGAGCAATCTCATTTCTCCTAGACAGTTTTCTACATAGACACACACTCTGTCAAACACATCTTCCACTGCCGCATGATCTAGAACCTAAAACTCTAGATATAACACCTCCGAACACCTCTGATTAACACTTCCAAAACTGCACAAGCATAACCTCAACTATGAAGAAATGTGGAGCATAATACTAAACATACCTCTATCACACTACAGACCTTTTTATTTAAATTTTCTCAAAAGCACTTGGGAAACCAAGTGAACCATATGTTGGAGGTTGACATCAATGACAACACCAACAAGCTTCCAACAACAGGTTCTTCCATTTACTTTCTTTAGATGATAGATATCTCCATATGTCTTAATACCTTCTACAACTAGTCTTCTAGATCCTGCCTTCCTGATTTTACAACCTTTGGCATGAAAAGTAAGATTATATACTTTACTGCACATCTGACAAACACTAAGAAGATTGTGCTTCAACCCTTTGACATAAAGAACATCCTCAGTCTCATTTTTTCCATTAATGATTATAACACTCTTTCCATAATTTTTTTTGATTCATCACCACCAAACTTCACAACTCCACCATTCCACTTTTAAAGGCTGATAAAGTTCTCCTTGTCACCAGTAATGTGGTTAGAGAAGCCACTACCAATTACCCAAGCATTGTCTTCTTATTTTGCATGAAAGGCAATCCACACAACCATTGGTTTTTCATTGTCTTGGTCAATGTACAAGGTATCAGACTTTTTGCATTTCTCAATATCACCCTTTTTGTCACCAACATTCAAGGCCATGAAAAGTGTTTCATCATTTGAATCATCATGACCCTCAGCTTCTTAAGAGAAACTATTCTCCATGGAGTAAAGACTTCTTCTGGACTTCTCTCTTTTGTTTCTATCCTTTGACTCTTTAAAAGGACATTTAGAGGCAAAATGACCAACTTTCCCACAATTGAAGCATTTGAAAGGTAACTTACCTTTGTATTTTTCGGTGCCCTTTTTCAATCTTCTCACAAAGTTTGCCTCTACCTCATCAAGATCATCATCTTGATTAACTATTCCATCTTCTACCTTCTTGCTAACTTTGAATGCAGCTTCCTTCTTTAGAGCACCTTTGTCAAATTCTCTCATTTCAAAGGTTGTGAGAGAACCAAACAATTGATCTACTGTATAGGCATCCAAGTCATTAGATTCCTCAATAGCAGATATCTTATGACCATAATATTTAGGGAGAGATCTCAGAGCCCTCTTCACAATCTCATCTTCTGTCACTTCTCCACCAAGACCTCTGATGCCATTAACTACTTCATCCACTCGAAGCATATAAATAGCAATGTCTTCTTCTTATGTCATCCTTAGGGTTTCAAATTTGATCTTAAATATTTGCATCTTGGCTTGCTTCACTTTTTTATGTCCTTCATAAATGCTACTAAGTTTCACCCAGACATCCTTAGTAGATTTGCAACTCATTACCTTCAGAAGTTCTAAATCAGCTAGCCCACTCATGACAACACTCTTTGCCTTGGCATTGTTATCATACAACTTAATCTCATATGCATCTGTGGGATCATTAGTAGGAGCAGTGTAACCATTCTTGACAAATTTCCAAACACCAAACCCTAGAGAGGATAGATAGTTTTCCATCCTTAGCTTCCAAAAGGTGTAATTTCTTCCATCAAACATAGGTGCCTTGTGAGATCCATTATTAGCCATCCCAGACTTTCCTCAAGCGGTTAAGCTTCTTTTGAGTAACTTCACTCTGATACCAATTGTTGAACACACCTAATATTGAGAGAGGGGGGGGTGGATCAGTATTCAAATAAATCTCAAACCCTCCAAAGTATATTAAAACTTAAACTTTACAGCATTAACAAAAGCATAAAAGATCAAAATGCACAACACCACATAACACCAGATGTATGTGGAAAACCCCAAAAGAGAAAAAACCATAGTGAGGATTAACTCACAATATATGAAGCTCACTGCTATAACAATTACAACTTTGTTTTAGGGCTACAACCCAAGGAAGCTACTACTCCCTACTGACTTTGTTTTAGGGATTCTACCCAAGGAAACAACTACTCCCTGAAGAAAGGTTTTAGGGTCACTCCCAAGGAAGCTAGAACTCCATGTAGACTTTGTTTTAGGGCTACAACCCAAGGAATCAATTACTCCCTGAACTGAGAACAAACTCAGAAAAGATTACAGCATGACAGTCCTTCTACGTCTATCTGAAATTGACAATGAAGCTCACTCCTTTTGGATGATTGCAATTCTATCTCTTCACTCATCTTTTGATGATTAAATCAATTAGGCACACTCTTCACTTCCCTTCTATTACAAAAATATCTTCAAGATGAATTCAAACATGATCTATCACTTATACCCTTTCTCCTTCAGTCGCACATCATAATGCATTACACATCTACTTTCTTCTTTTCACATTACAGTCGCAATCATACCTCACCAAGATCAACTAGGTTTACAATATATACATGATATTGCATTGATTATATTACATGTTAGCCAAAGATAATAAAAATATTACAATTACAAGTCGCCCAATCATGAAACATGTAGAGAGCAACCCTAAAAAATTGAACTCCACACAACACCAAGAAGAGGAACACACCTTGTAGATCCCAAAACATGCTTAACCTAGTCCTAAACGTCCTTCATAGAATCATCCTTTAAATAATATTATTTTCATGTCACATTCATCTGAAATAGGTCACCCTTAAGCAAGAAAACATGAAACTTGTAGCATATTGGCCATTACAACTTAGTGGTACTCATGAAAGATTTAACATTGCTTGTGCTTCTCCTAGATGAGTTGGTAGGACTCATACACCATCTCCGAAAACTCCTTAAACTCTGCACAACAAACTTTGTGTCACACATCTTCAACATACCTCAGTCGGCTAGGAAAAAACATAACCTAGCAACACCCTTCATTCCGGACCACAACCTATTCTAGAAAGACTAGAAAAACATCTTGTGGAGAAATAGGAAGCATCACCCTATCATTTAGATCATTCTTCATTAGCCAATTTACGATTTCATATAGTAACAAGTTGGGGCAAGCCAATAGACATTGAAACTAGTCATCGGACAGTGTAATCCTACACTATGCCACTTACAACTTTCTCTATGGAGGGACAAATGATGTGAAACTTTGAATGTAGTACCTTCTCAACATACTAAACTTAAGTTCTGAACCGCATGACCATATATTCAAATACGGAGGAATGCAGAGCATTTTACCAAACAGTCTTCAAGGCAACTTCCTACAACAGAGACCTTCACCAACATCTAGAGGCTAGAGCCGCCTTGTAGCAGCATATACATCCTTAGGAACAATAGGAGGGAGCATACAACATGCTATAGACCATTAACACCATCTCCCCAACATCAGCATTACTTCTAATTCCCATATTAATGCTTCTGATTCCCATCTTAATATATCATCATGATATCATCTCTGCTGATAACAAGCATACTCAATACAACCTTAATTGAGATTAAACAAGAAATGACATCCAACCATGAATATCAGAAACAAACCATGAACATCAACAACCACTTCTAGCACACCATTCTAGTATATCAGTGACAGTCCAATCTAAGTATCAAAACTGAGTGTTGGCATCAATGTCAACAAAAAAACCATTTGTAACACATGTTTATCAACTTCCATTTGGGAAGATAATGTTATGGCACCAAACGCTTGATCACATTGGTGAAAAGGGTTTGAGGACCTTGAAAAATAAAAACTTCATTGAGGGTATGAATGACTATAACCTTGAGTGCAATTTTTGCGAACATTACATTTATGGAAAACAAAACCGTGTCAAATTTTATTCCAATTCTCACAAATCTTCTGAGGTGTTGGACTTGATTCATTCTAATGTATTTGGTCATGTTAATGTTCCTTTGATTTCAAATTTTGTTTACTTTGTTTCATTCATTGATGATTATACTAGAAGAACATGGGTGTATTTCCTTAGAAGAAAATCTAAAGTCTGTAGTAGATTCAAAGAGTTTAAAGCTCTTGTAGAGAAAGAAAAGGATAGAAAGGTTAAGTGTTTGAGGACTAACAATGGTGGTGAGTTTTATTCAATAGATTTTAACAAGTTCTGTAATAAAGAACATGGTATTGAGAGGCACAAGACAACTCCATATATCCCTCGACATAATGGACTTGCAGAGAGGATGATTAGAACATTGATGGATAGGGCTAGGAGTATGTTAAGTAGAGCTAGCCTTGAACAAAATTTCTAGGTTGAAGCTATTATTACCACTTGTTACCTAGTTAACAGGTCTCCTACGTCAATGCTCATTGATAAGACACCTATGGAGGTGTGGTCTAGTAAAAATCCTTCATTGAGACACATTCAAGTATTTAGTTATGAGGCATATGCACATGTGCCTAAGGAGAAGAGGTCTTAGTTGGAGAACAAGGTTGTGAAGTGTATCTTCATTGGTTATGGCATCAGTGTGAAAGGGTACAATCTTTGGGATCTAGTGGATGAGAGAGTTCTGTATAGAAGAAGTGTAATTTTTAGAGAGCTCAATCCTTCTTATATTGACCTACAACTAGAGAAAGAAGAGAATAAGAGGATGTGGTTTAGCTTCCTTCCACCCATGAGAAAGTTGAACTGAAGACATCTGTTGGACTTGATGATGAGAAGAGCTCTAGTAGCTTTGAAATTTTAGAAGAAGAAGAAGAACCTCAACCTCAACTTTTGAGGAGGTCCATGTAGATAAGGCGGTAACATGATAGGTTTTGTTATTCATTACATGATTCTAGTTATATTTTTTCTTTGATTTCTATCACTAATGAGCCTAGGACCATAAGGGAGGCTATGGGTATGAGTGATGCAAATTCTTGGAAAGAAGCCATGGAAGAGGAGATGGCTTCCTTGAAGAAAAACAATACTTGGGATCTGGTGCCCTTGCCTGATGGATGTAAACCTGTTGGATGAAAATGGGTGTTCAAGAAGAAGTTTGGTTCAGATGGAAGTGTTGAGAAATTCAAGGAAAGGTTGGTTGTGAAGGGTTATTCCTAGGTTGAGGGAATAGACTATGGTGAGATTTTCTCTCCCATTGCAAAGATGACATCCATTAGATTTTTGGTATCACTTGCTGCAACATATGATCTTGAAGTTGAGCAGATGGATGTGAAGACAACATTTCTTCATGGTGATTTGGAGGAGGAAATCTATATGTCATAGCCATAGCACTACATGGTAAAAGGTAAAAAAATCTGGTTTGCAGGTTGAAAAAGTCTTAATATGGTTTGAAGAAATCTCCTAATATGTGGTACCATAAATTTGATAGTTTTGTGTTGAGTTTAGGATTTTTGAGATTGAAATAAGATCATTGTGTTTATTATAAAATGGATAATGATCGCATTCTCATTATTGCATTATATGTTGATGATATGTTGTTCATTGGGTATGGTAAAAGTTTGATTTCTAATTTGAAGTCTTAGTTGTCAGCACAGTTTGAGATGAAAGATCTAGGGGCAGCTAGGTACATTCTTGGAATGGAAATTAGAAGATACAAAGTTAACATAAAACTTTGGTTAGGCCAGAGTAAGTATGTGAACACTATGTTGGAGATATTTAGAATGACAACTTGTAGATCGTTGACTATTCCTATTATGATGGGGAAAAAGTTATCTTTTGTAGATTGTCCGAAGTCTCCTTTAGAGATCGAGGATATGAGTAAAGTTCCATATGCTAGTGTAGTTGGTAGCTTGATGTATGCTATGGTTTGTGCAAGACCAAACATTGCCCAAGCAGTGAGAGTCCTTAGTCAATTTATGGCTAATCTTGGATAGGTACATTGGGATGCAGTGAAGAGAGTGTTCAGATATTTATGGGGTACTTCTGAGTATTCCTTATATTATCATGGTTATCCTACAAGGGATTCACATTCACTTTGTATTCAAGGATTTATGGATTCAGATTGGGTAGGTGACATTGATAGTAGGAGATCCTCCAGTTCTTATGTGTTCACTATGTTTGGTGGTGCTATTAGTTGGATGAGTATGTGGCAAACTATGGTCACTTTGTCCACTACTGAAGTAAAGTACATGGCATCAACTCATGCTTGTAAAGAATCCATTTGGTTTAATATATTGTGTTATGACGTTGGGTTTGATGTAGGGAAGATTACGATTTGTTGTGATAGTTAGAGTGCCATATATTTGGTGAAGAATCATACTTTCCATGCGAGGACTAAGCATATTGATGTCTAGTACCATTTTGTTCATGACATGGTAGAGGATGGAAAGGTAAACTTGGAGAAATTTAACACTTTGATGAATGTTGCAGATTCCTTCACAAAACTTGTGAGCACAGAAAAATTTAGATGGTGTTCAGAGTTTATGGGCCTCTTGACCCCTAGTAGTTAAATCATGTTTTTCTATTGGCTCTTGAAAGGTGTTCGACAAGTGGGAGAATGTTAGGAATTGAGGTGTCTCAACCTTTGCAAGTTCCTAATGTTGTATTTATTTATTTTTTCCTACTATTGTAATTTTTTATGCAAATTATATTTTGTCACTTTGTGGGAGTTGGCATGGTGATTGTTGCAAGTATGTGCTAATTGGTGTTGTCATTAATGTCAACATGTTTGTGTTGTCATTGGTGTCAATTGTATCTTCTAATGTTGTTGTTGTTGGTTGATTAAGTTATTGTGTTAAGGTGATTTGAATGACTTGCAGAAGTGCTAATGATGTCATTTTATTACTCTTGTTGCTAGGTTTCCAAGTGCTTTTGAGAAAATTTGATAAATACTAAAGACAATGTTGAAAAGATGTATTCTAGATTAAAGGATACTATCCAAGTCTTTTCTCCGCATTTCTCCTATATTGAAGATCAGAGTGTGAGGTTTGGATATATTTTAGAGAAGTGGTTGAAGATGTTAGATCCAGAATTTGGTGCTTTGAAACATTGTGGTTTGAGAGTTATGTTCACCAGTTTGAAGACCATGTCTAGCAACATCTGAAGTGTATATGACTGGGAGAAAGTATTTTGCTTCGTATTTCTCCGCAGTTTGGTTTTTGGTCTTGCGGTTCTGGATAAGTGTTCGTAAGGTCCATATCTATGTTCTATCCAAAGGACTTGTGATTTGGTGCTCTGAAATGTAGTTTTCTTGAGTAGAAGAGCTTGGTAGTGTTGGTTGTGAGTAGTCTAAGAACTATCTTTAAGTGAGATTTGTTGTAGCTAGATTTGTTGGTTCCCAGGTGATTTCATGTTGTTCATGGATGTTTTTAGACTATGTTAAAAGCTTATACTTGGTCCGCAACCTATGGTTGGGTTCTTGGAAGCGTGTGCCTAAGTGTTCTTGGTGTTTGTACAAGTTTAGCCAACTTGGGTACTAATGCTAATTGTTATCAGAAAATGTGGTTAACAATATTAAACTATCAATAATCCAATAATCTCAATGAAATAAGAACAAACAAGATCCAACACAAATAAATAAAACCTTGCAAACCTTATTGTTTTGTGGCTTCCATTGGTCGCCTATCTCAATTGATCTCGTTGTATGAATGTAGCCCTCAGAAGGTGTACTTCCTTGCTTTTTCCAAGATGACAACGAAGAACAGCTATGATAGGTTTGCAATGAAGAGGATCTTCTAAATGCAATGCTAATGGTAATGGTGATAGTTGATCACAAGCTATGGATATTGGTGCCAAAGGTGCACTGTGATTCCTGCAGAGTAAGTTTATAAAATCTTGGATGATTCAAATGGAGGAATAGGGGTTGTATTTATAGATTTGTGAGAGAGAAGATCAACGGTGTAGACTGAATAAGAAGATCAATGGTTGAGGAAATTTGAGAGGATGTGCATGAATAGGGAGAGGACAAGTGTCTTTCTCCTTCATGCATCATCGAAGTTAACAGAATAGATTGAAGAGTTAATTAAGATGACTAATCAGTTAATAGAATTGATTGGAGAGATAAGTGGGCTGATTGGGGAGTTGATTGATTTGATTGAATAGTGAACTTAGATGACTGATTAGTTAACAAATTTGATTGATTAGTTAACTAATCTGACTAGAGGAGAAATAGGACATGTGTGTGAGGGGATATTAGCTAATTAAATATTGAAAAAAATTAATTACATGTGCACGTGGATTAATTGAATCATTTTTGGTATTAATTCAATTTTGGAGGAAATAGGTAATTTAAATAAATATTTGGATTTATTTAAATATAGAGAATGAGAATAATTAATTAAATAATTTGGTATTATTTAATTTAGAATGATTTTTAGAAGAAATTGGATGATTTAATTAAATAAATGATTTTATTTAATTTTTGGAGAAATATGAATCAAATAAATAAATTGATTTATTTATTTATTGATAGAGGAATTTAAATGAAATAAATATTTAAAATATTTATTTAGATAGAGTTGTGTCATTTTTAGGTGTATACATTTTGCCCCTCTTTGATGCAATGTGTTTTATCACGTTGTTTCAAAGAATAGATTTTTTGATAATGACACATGCCCCAGTTTGCCCCTGATATAGGTTTACATGATGCTAGGATGCCCCCTCGGGAGATTGGATGGGAAGAAAATTTGGAGGGCGTGAGACGGACAATCTCATGATGAAGAAGGGTTGAACAATTAGGTTAGGGTGAAGAAAATAGGTAACAGCTTGGAAAAATGGCAGAGAAAGGATACAGAGAGCAAGAATGGTCGCCACATAGCTAGGTAGGGTTGTATGTCTATATATAGGAGCTGGGTCCACGATCCTAGTCATTTGCACACTTGTCATTTTGTGAGAGATACTTGGTGCTTTGCAAAGCACAAGAGCTAGAGCAGGCAACAGAGAGATGGACATTCCACACGAGGAGCATCATTTCGAGTGGGTCTGATAATTTGGATGACTAGGAGATGTAGGACCCCTGGTACATATGTTGAAAAACTTAGGCTAGGTGCATTTATGAGTGTAATAAATGCTTGTCAAAGTTAATTGAGTAAATGCGCAGTTTGGCAGTTTGATGCATCTATGCTCTGAATCCTCGCATATGTTGCGTTTCAGTGCATCTAAGTCATCTTGTTGCGCATATGTAAGATATGCGCATTTGTTACTTTCTTCCACGCATCTATTGCAGAATGATGCATATAGATGTTTTTGTTGCGCATGTGTTAAATCAACACATTTGTGTCGCAAAGTGATGCATTTGTTCTGAAATCATGCATATGCTCAATTGTGCGACACATATGTGTTGAAGCTGCACTTTTGTTCAAAATTGGCACAAATGCCACCTAGAATGACACATTTGCCCATGATAGTCAGTTACTTAGCGAAATTGACTCAATTGGCATCTTGATCGATGTGACAATCGATAAGTGATCTCTGAGATTGATTGAATCTAGACAAGAGATGATATGCTTGGTTTGATCAATTTGATATGTTAAGTAAATGATTTTGATAGGTTTTATAGTTGAGAAAGTTTGCATTGATATGGTTTTGGTTGACACTTTGCATTGTTGATTGTAGGAGGATATTTCTGACACACTCATGTCGCAGGAGCAGTTCCTTGTGACAATGCTGTGACGATACATACTGACAGAGATAGATCAGATAGTGCTCAGTGCGCTTGGTTGGACTATGTGTGCTTTATACCTGAGGTTCGTGTGAACCTTGGTCTATTGACTTCTTTGGTGGAGTGCTTCCATAGTGAGGATGGGACATTCCACCTCCCCACTGGTGAGATGACTGTTACATTGGAGGACGTCTACCGGATCTTGCACCTTCCTATAGTGGGGGAGCAGGTAGAGTATGATTCTCAGCATGATGCCGGGTTAGCTGCGTGTAGGAGGGTTTTCGATGATCCTGGCATAGCAGGAGCAGTGATTAGCTGGTAGGACATGTACAAGTTGTATGACTACTTTCTAGGGATTATAGCTGGCCTGATCAGAGGTGTGGTATGCCCCGATCGACAATCTCACGATTTTCTAGTTGGTTGGGGTTGGACTTTAGAGAGGATACTAACAGAGGGTACTCATTTTGCTTGGGGTGTCCACGTTTTAGTTCACCTTTATCATGATATGCATCAGGTTGTCTACTAGGGAGTAGCTAGTTTGTCTGTAGAGGTTTCACTATTACAGTTCTGGGCTTGGGAGCATATTACAGTGACATGGCCCATTTGCACATTTCACAGATAGAGGGGCAAGCCTTACTCTTATGGATACTCTAGTGTAGTTTCCCAACACAAGCTAGGGAAGTTGGAGTATTGGCGACATCAGTTGGACAATGTAGATGCAGTTTTATGACGACCTTACATAGAGTGTGAGGTTTGGGATGATGAGGCCGATGAGTTACCATATGTGTTTCAGATGTGGTGGTTGATTGGGTAGACACCACACATACTAGAGAGGCAGATAGTCATTCATGTCCTCTGGTAGTTCAGGCGAGTGCAGGGTATGCCCCAAGGGTAGGCTTTGTTTGCGAGGACCTATGCAGAGCAGTGGCGGTGGGGACCAGTGGCTTCCTATGAGGAGGCCAGGACAAATTTTCTACAGATTCCTTATCAGGCATGGCTGATGAGGAGGGATATAGTTGACTCAGGGATGATGTGGGACTATGAGGATTGGTTTGTGGCCCACCCATTCCCTAGATATTCGGGACCGGGTGAGCTAGCTCCTCGTCTAGAGGAGGTGGAGTCAGAGGGGGAGGGTGATGGAGGTAGGTAGAGGATGAGGTGGAGGAGGGGGATAGGAGGAGATGGTGGAGGCCGAGGAGATGGAGGAGTTGATGGAGGAAGAGGACAAGGAGAAGGTGGAGGAGATGGAGGAGGAGATGGGAGGCCAAGACAGTGACAGAGAGTGGGGGAGGCCCCACCCCAGTAGGAAGTACAATAGGTTCAGATTCTATAGCTACCTCAAGCACCTGATCAGCTTGCCCCATAGTAGAAGGTACAGGGAGATGTAGTGAGTGTGCTTCAAGGGTAGGTGAGACAGCTGCGGGCACAGTTGAGAGCCATGGAGGCTTGGAGAGATGGAGACACAGGAGTTATCACTGGCATCACTACAGAGCGAGATGCTGCCCTGGCCAGGGTATAGGGATTGATAGGGGAGAGAGATGCAACATTGTCCAGGGTGCAGGCCCTAAAAGTAGAGAGGGATGTGGCTATAACTACCTGTTGGTCATGATGTTAGTCACAAACAAACATAGAATAAAAGTACACATTAACCTTTATTCATCTTGAAAGATATAGTGAATTCAGAGAATTCATGATCCCAAGTCTCCGGTGATTAGGTCTTAATCGACTGAAGTTACTCAGTAGTTAATGTGAAATGCTGTTTCCATTTTGGGGCCTTACGTGAAATTGCGCCATCATCATGACGTTCCTGCAGAAATTCTTTACAGAGAAGTCAAATTGTGCATTTATTTGATGAAAAGAAGTAAAGTACCTCAATCTTTGCATGATATTTTCATTGTGCATACTTTAGTGTTCCAATATGCTAAATATTTACTATTATCTACGGGGTGTCTGCATATTTTGTGTTATTTGCTTAAGATTCGCAGTTATTTGCAATTGTGATGGTGAGATGTTCTGAAATTGAAAGAAATTAAAGAAATACTTCTAATTATGTTGAACCTTTAGCTTTTGATCCACATACATGCTTGATACTATCATGAGGAGAAGAAATCAAACCATATGTTCACCAGGACATTCCACAGCTAGATACAGTTGATGCAAACTTCAGAGGATAATGAATGAAAACAATACATGCAACATGATGAGCACTCTAAGGGACGCAGCAAATCAAAGCATATATCCAGAATTCAGACACAGATTACTCAGGATTTACGAAGATTTGTAATCAAATACTCTTCTCTTTCATTAAGTATGCAAAAGACAAGTACATATACAACAGGTTTGAAATGAACCCTGAATATTTCAGCAAATGGATTTCAATTAAGTTTCAAATGAATATAACAAGGCATTCCACCACCTTTTATAGAATAAGGTGAGGAATCCGTTACAAAAGATCTACGGATCTGATATGCCAATACAAATCAACGGTTATCATTTCATGACTTGTCAATCTTACAAAATAGCACAAGTTGCCAGCTGGCAACTATCTATATTACTTATGCAAAATATTCCCCTTCATGATGTATCTTCATCATGCTCTTCAGCTGATTCATGCGGGTCATCATCATGTGCATCGCTCTCTAAACTTTCGCTATCCGGATGATGACGCTGCTGCATATGGGGTTGCATGCTGCTCTGGATTTGCTCATATGACTGCACAACCTGATCTATTCCTCCGCCATCTTGAGTCTTTGCCTTGATAATGGCGTGCTTGTGTGCCTCATACTTATCCCTGCTGTTATCCAGCTTATTTTCTCTGTCCTGCAAGGTCTCATTGTAGGTCTCCATCTTGACCTTGATCCTCATCATTTTATTTATCACTTCTTCTGTCAAGTGGACGAGCGGATCATCATCTTCCATTTGGAAGTTATTGCACAGGGCCTTAAGGGCAGAATCTTCATCTTGATTCTCTATCTTCCCTTCCACTTTGCCCTCTAATGTTTCTAGCATATCTGCTTCAATGCCTATTAAATCACGTAGCCTCATGCTGATCTCCCTCAGCTTATTATTGCATCTCTTGAGGACTCCACATTCAAACTATACATCCTTGTACCAGATATCCACTAACAATGCAGTATTATTATTTAGTACCTGCTTACTGATAAGCAGTTGTGGATTTATCTTCCTTATTTCTTCCAACAGGCTGAGGACTTTCTCCAGTTTATAAGACCTTTTTCTGGTCTGCATCTGCAACCTGTCCACCTTGGTTTTGGAGTCACTCAATATGCTCCATCTTTTCAATGAACCCTTCATTATTTCAATAGCTTCATCCAATGTGGATGACATCCATTTTCTTATTACGGAAGCCTCATGTTTCATGAGGTCCAGTTTATTTACCTCCTCTTGAGAAATGGCAGTCAATGGGACTGCAGCTTCACTTGTAATATCCTCAGGATTGGTCAAGCCTTTAATGTATGCATGCAACTGAGCAATGTGCTCTTTATGTTGCTTATTCTTCTCTTTCTCTCTTTTCACTTTCTGAATTAGAGAGTCTATGATGTCCTTTCCCTCCTGACCTTCCTGCTCTTCGTTGGCAAAACCCAAATCAACTGTGCTTATCTGGAATTCATCCACAATGATTTTGCCTTTCTCCTTCTCTACCGCAGGTACAGCAATCTGTGCAGTCCTTCTTCCTGTCGCCGGATCTCTCTTGATGGCCGATGTCATCCTGGCCTTTCTCCTTGGCTTCATTATATCTGCGGAGAACAGGGTGCAGACGTCGAACTCTTGGATTTCGAGTTCCTCCTCAACATTCACCTCCTTTTCTAACCAAGGAGGCACCTGATCATGCTTTTTAGCATCATGATGCTGTTCACCCCTATCTTCCGTTTCCACCAACAAACGTTGTGGAGATGGTGATTTTTCTTTCTCTCCCTCATGATGTTCGCCTTGCTGCGGATCCTGTGGTGCCTCCTCCTGTTGAGGAACTTCCTTTTCTGGGGGAGCATCTTCTTTGTGTGGGGAACCCTGCGGTGTACCAGTATGCGGATCATGATGACCATGATCCTTTTCCATTATTACTTCACCTGTCCCTAGTTCTTCCCTTTGTGGAGGTTGATCACCCTCCTTCTGTTTCTCTATTTCTGGTGGCATGTCCACCGTATCCGATATCATTGGATCTGCCTGAGGTGATAGCGTCTGCTTTGCAGCTGTTATTTATTCTGTGCCTGCACTATCCACCTCTTGTGCCTTAGCAACCGGATCTTCTATTTCTTCCCTTTTCTCATCAGCCTTTATTTCTTGGACCTCTACTATAGCAGGTCCTGCTGATGTATCTTGTGGGCTTTGTTGGCCTAATTCAAGAGCATGGCCTTCTGCTTCCGCCATCTCTATCTCCTCTGTTAGGTGGCCCTTATCAGGTGATCCTGCTGGCTTCTCAGGACTTACATCCTGTTTCTCTGTTAAGTCTACCATTGCAGGACTTGTCACCTCGGCAATCAGTGTATCCAGCCCTATGTCCTGTGCTACCTGCTCCGGGCTCTTCTCTGGTTCCGGGCTCTTCTCTCGCTCCGCTTCTGCTTGTTTCATCTCCTCAAGCATTGATTGGACAGATGGAGGCTTGTGAGGAGCCACACTGATGCCAGCAGCTGCAAGTGTTTCCATTTCTTGTGTAGCTATATCCTGCACCACCTCATCATCAGACAAGTTTATTGTCTCGTCTAGCGAGACATGCCCTTCCGCCTGTGTCTGAGATGCTTCTTTCTGCTGTTCTTTAGCAAGTTCAGTTTTGAACTTGACAATGGTAGGAAGTGGAACGTTATGCTGAAGTTCCTTCTACACTTCACTACCTGCCTCCTATAATTGTGTAGGAGGATTACTTATCTCACCTCTCATGGAGGTTCTTGGTTTCTTGGGTGTGGTGGGAACCAACACCTGCGGAGCTCTCCTCTTTCTTCTTATTAGTAGTGGAGCTTCCTCCTCTTCTTCAGGCTCCTCTTCCATGAGGATAGCTTTGCCTGGTTGCTTGGACGACTGACCCACTTCTTGGGTCTCCATGATTCCAGCCTCTGTTGTCTTGGTTTTCTTGGGCCTCAGAGGAGAATCTGATTCTGATCCTGATTTAGCTGCCTCCTCCGCTGTGAATACTGCCCGGTCAATTATGACCCCCTTGGGTCCTTTTTCCACCTTCTTGCCCTTTGTGGTCCTTTTGCTAGGCTGCTGTGGTGGAGGGTTCCTCTCTCCCTTAGTCTTCCTCTTCTCCAGAAGGAAGTCATCATATTCATCTGTGGGGATGTCCTGCCCCTTCTTCTTGTTGTCCACCGTGATGGCAACACCTTTCTTCTTCAATGCCTCTACCTGTGCATCTACCCAAGCTTGGGTCAAGTGTAGGGTTCTGGCAAAGAATGGGTCCAAGGACATATCCTCCTGCATGGTGAGGTCAGGTGCAGAGATGGTATCATTGTATATCTTTTTCTGCTCGTATTCATCTGCCATGATCCTGCCGTCATCATGCTTCAGCTGCTGAGGGAGGGATATGCAGTCAAATGTCCTAATCTGGTTCAGAGTCAACCTCTGATGCCTCCTCCTCCTGGCCTCTGCCTCATCTTCGCAGTCAGCCCAAAAATCCTCTAGGTGCCTCTGGTGAATAGGCTTTCCTAGGATCTTCTGCATTCGGCCGTAAGGATCATATGGTCTGGTTACTGGGAAGGGCAACAAATTCATCTTATTCAGTGTGACCATCACCTTCTTTATGTTGTCAGAGTCAGGGCACATGTAGTTGCCGATGCTGACTGGGAACAAAATTGGTGGCAGCTTCTTGGCATCCTTATACGTTTGTATCATCGTGGAGCCCTGCCTGATAAATTTCATTAACACTACTGCATCAGTAGGATATCTTGGCAGCATCAGGGGATGTCCTTCAAAACCTTCTATCCTGATGTAGGAAAAGGTGGCAAATTGTATGTACCATGCCCCATGCCTGTATACTGCCTCCTGAGCTTCCATGCTCAGTCTTTTAGTTCTGTCATCTTCCATGTTCCTTACCAGATGCATAGAGAATGCATCATTGACCAGTTTGTAGTCCTTGATATATTTTGTTCTTTGCAGCTGGGGATGATGATCCCAGATATATGCTGCATTTGTGCAGTTTTCCATCTGTGACCAGGGCGTCAAAAGTGCCTCTATATGCACAAGAGTAAACAATGTAGGAGGTCATGTAGAAGGCACAATCCGAACCTCCCAGGTTCATCAGCTGCTCATGCAGAGCATCGCTAATTATTTGGCCCCACAGTGGCTTGATGTCTGCATACAGGCACATCATTATTATGCCGTACATCCAATCTTTGAATTCTCCAGTATCAGGCTGGCCAGTCACCCTGTTCAGTAGGGCAATCACAAACTGATATTCCTCATTAAAATCAAATTTGAACATGTGCACAGGGAGCTTGGCCGCCGCATTGTATGTACTGTTCTCGGCCCGCCAAGCATACATATTCTTTCTGGCTGTCTTCTTGTTGGCCTCATATTCTCTTTCAGACTTCTTCAAGTCCACACTCTTTACCTTACTGCCCATTGGCAGTCCAAATGTCTGGGAGAGACCTTTGATGGATATGTCTGCATACACTCTCCCGTACTTCACCACCTGCCTCGTCTGAGGGTTATAATTCTGGGCGCATTCAATGACTAACTCCGGAGACTCCATAGAGTATGGGAAGCCAGCAGCGTTCCACATACCTGATACAAACACGGCATCCAATACTGGACTCTTATCTTGCCCATCATTCAGCTTGGCTGACCAAGCCTCCAGGTTGGTAATCCCCTGATGGGTGTCTGTAATTGCCCCATATTTGAACAGGACCCCTCTCTGGGAAGAGAACATAGGCCTGCTGAATTCTTCCTGATTCTTGACTAAGCGTTTTTCAGCCATGGGTACCTGCAATTAACAACATTTCTTCTCACAACAGGGATATGCATGCATACATATTGCAAATATCATGCTTATTGCATCAATTTCTCATTACTACTTACATGGATACATAACCAGAAATTACAACATCACTTAGAAACAACATGATGAGGGTTTCAGTTCACTTACATGGTTATGCAGATTCTCTTTATACCAATATGTCATCAAGACACTCTTAATTCAACTGCTGATCACTTCCCTCCTTCTATCTGTGAGTTCAAACTGCGCAACGGTAGCTATTATGCGGATATGGAGGCTGGTGCTCTGTAAAATGATTTTAACACAGGTAAACGTAACAATGGCATTTGAATTACCTTTTAACCTCACAGTTAGGGCAAATTTAGGGCACTCTAACAAGTTAGATTGCAATCTTTGATCATTCATGCGAAAACTCAGGATCTCGCCAGATATTTTCGTTGGGTTCTGGGATCGGCGGGAATCACCTACCATGTCTACGCGCATTTAATGATAATGGCGGCAAAGGGAGCGGGGGGGATATCCATATGGTGGGATATCATGAGGGCAGGATGATATTTCACAAATATCGGGTTGAGTTTCAATATCATCCTCCCTAGCACTGGAATTATTATCGCTACAAGATTCGGGTGACAATGCACCTTTTGTCTACATTTTAGCACATCAGGAGGATATTCCGGTTTATCGGGTGATGTTTCAAAACAAAATGATGATGATGAGACAAGCCTGCTCATCCTCCTTTCTAAATATCAAGATGACGTCATCATGATATTCGTTCTTTGTATCGGAAACGCTTCATGACGTCATCGTCATATTGGGTGAACATGATCATGTTCACAAAATATCCTGTCGGAATGTAAATATGATGATGATGTCATCAGGATGTTTGTTTCTTCGTTTATCGCATTCAGATGATGTCATCAGGATGTTTGTTAAGGGTGATATTCCGCGTCAGGATGATATTAACGAATATCAGGTTACTTTTCAAAACATGATGTTCGCGATATAAAAGACCGCTTGACGGGAAAGACTTACTACCGTTTAAAGTTGACGTCAGGATATTTGAACCACAGGATATTTCAAGGGATGTTTCAAATATGATGATGTTGTCCGAAACATGACTGAGGTTATAAAATATAAACCCCCCCTTTTGCGAATATCAGGTTTGACCAAGACTTTGACTGTCCATAATTCTCACATCCTAATGAATATCAGGGTGATGTAAAAGGCAAACCTGCATGAAATTTAATGTTCTTTCAGAATATGAGGTCACAGATACGAAATGCGAATTTTGACAAACCGACCTCATAATGATGACTTACTCCATCCTAACCCGACGTGATGATGCACTTGACTGATTTTTACCAAACCGCCAGAAAGCAAGAAACACAAACCAAGCCAAAAGAAGTTGGGTCCCTATTTTGCCAAGTCAAAATGGGGCGTGTTGTGTAACCACACAACAACTTGCCACCAAAGAAAATGAACAAATTCCAATGATTCAAGTGATGTGATCACATTTATCTACAGTGCTCTAATTCCGTCTAAGGGTAAGCATCATGGTCCTTTGAATGATAAAATTTCATTACGGTGATAATGCTAACAAAGGATCAGGTGTGTGCATATGATTAATTATCCTCATCTTGAAAGTAAGTTGAACACGTAAGTAACTGGTGTTAAACTACATAGTTGGAGATCATCCCTCATAGCCAACCTGGATAGAGCCTTGCTGCTAGCAGGCGTCTATAGCCCCGGCAAGGTTATCTATACAATCTCCCTAAGTAGAGCCCCACTGCCAGCAGGCGTCCATAGCCCCGGTAGGGTTACTTAGATGGCCTAATTTTATTTCTTTTCTGATTTTCATTTAAAATTTATATCTGATATCATCATGTCAGCTCATTTGTACAAGGTATAGTCACTTGCAGCTTTAGGTTGGAGATTGTACTGGTAGCAAGGGAGTCCCTTTAGATTTTTCACTTAACACCTATACTAATGTGTTCAACAAACCCAAGGCTGTTAGGTGTTTCATTGTGATGGATTCACTTTGATCAAGAAAAAGCACACTGATGAAAAGACATCACAAACCTGATCATGAATACTTCTTAGAATGAATCATAACCTATGTTTAAATGTGATCTCATCACTTGAATCTCAACAATTTAATTGTTTTCTGGGGTGATGAAGTGCATCATCCTGACTTGCTAGAACAAGGTCCCAACCAACAAAACAAAACAAGCACCACAAACAAACTGTACAAACAACTATACAAATATACAATATGATACACATGACTATCACGAAGTCATTCAGGCCTGGAAATAATGTTTGAGGAATTGTCCATTAACTGGCAATGGGACATCCTCGCCTGTGAGTTTCTCAAGCCTATAAGTGCTGTCTCCTAAGATCTCAGAAATCTGAAAGGGACCTATCCATAATCTATCAAACTTACCATGATCACCTTTCTTTTCATGGGCTTTATCCCACATCAGGACTAAGTCAGATATCCTGAAAGCTTTGATTCTGGCTCTTTTGTCAAACCAGCGTTTGACAACAGCCTGATGTTTTGCAAATTGGTCAATCGCTTGACTTCATTTTTCTTCCAGGTGCATCAACTGAAGCAACCTGACTTCCTGCTTATTATCTATGCCTAGGTATTCTTGGGCAAACTGTAGAGTAGGAATCTTCAAGTTTACAGGAAGGATAGGATCTACCCCATACACTAGTTGGAAGGGTGAGTTTCCTAATGCAGTTTTCATTCTGGTTCTGTCTACCCATAATGCATATTTCAGAAATGAGTTCCATTCCCTGGGATTTTTCTCTATCAGTTTTCTTATGATACTCAGTAAATTCTTGTTGGTGGATTCTGCTAATCCATTTCCCTGGGGATAGTAGTTGGATGAAAATTTAAGTATGATCCCATGATCAAAAGCCCAACTTGACAATTTGGTGGAAATGAAGGCAGAACCATTATCACTTACCAATGCATAAGGAGTTCCATACCTGGTGACAATGTTGCTTTCCAGAAACTTGATGACATCATCTGCAGTGCAAGTTTTGCTGCTGACAGCCTCGGTCCATCTAGTACAATAGTCAGTAATCGTTAAGACATACCTATGGCCCGAGGAAGACGGAGGATTGATCGGTCCTATGAAATCTATGCCCCACTGTGCGAATGGGCGCTCTTCCACCACTGGCTGCAACGGTTGCGCAGCATATTTTTCTCTATTGGCAGCAACCTGGCAAACATGACAACATTTAACATGATCAGCCGTGTCCTTAAAAATTGTAGGCCAGTAATATCCTGTTCTGAGGATTGCATGTGTTGTGGCCAATGCTGATCCGTGTGCCGTTCCAAACTTGTCATGTAACTCTGTCAAAACTTTATTTGCTTCTAGTTTCTCTAAGCATCTCAGGTATATTCCTTCATAATTCTTCTTAAACAAGGTTCCTCCCTTCATCATATACTTCTGGGATCTTATCTTCAAGGCTCTTCTTTGTGAAGCTTGCATTCTTGAAGGACATCTTCCAGTGATCAGGATGTGCCTGATATCTGAATACCATTCTCTCTGTTCTTTTTCATTGATCACATACTGCTGACTGATGATGTTTGGATCAATTTCAGATATCATCTGGCTCAAAGCTTGTCCTCTCACTAGCTTCATTGGTGTGATCTCCATGTCATATTCTTGTAATACAATAATCCATTTGGCTCTTTTTTCACCAGGTTCACTCTGCATCAGCAGCATCTTTACTGCTGCATCTGGTACCACAGCAATCACTTTGCTTCTCAGTATATAATGTCTGAATTTCTTTACTGCTCTGACTAATGCAAGTGCCTGTCTCTCAACATCTACATATCTCAACTCAGCATCCCTGAAAGGACAGCTCATGAAAGCAATTGGTTTCTCTTCTTTCTCTTCATTTCTTTGAGTTAACACTGCTGCAGAAGTATGTTTTGAGGCAAATGAGTAGATGTAGAAATCTCTTGTATAATCTGGACTAATGAGGACAGGAGCATCTGAAATGGCCTTCTTTATATCTTCAAAAGCAGCCTTGGCTTCTGGTGTCCACTCAATTTGTGCATCCTTTTTCAACATGGCATTTAGTGGTCTGACAATCTCAGCAAAACCGGTGATGAACTTCCTCACAAAATTTATCTTACCAAAGTAAGACTTAAGTTCTTTTTTGCTTCCTGGAAGTTGTAACTTCATAATAGACTCCACCCTACCAGGATCAATGATAATTCCATCTTCTATGATCAGGTGGCCTAGTAACTTTCCTGTTGTGACTCCGAATATACACTTCTTAGGATTTAAAGATATTCCATATTCTTCACATTTCTTCACACGCTTCTGAGATCAGCAACATGATTTCCCCTTTCCTTGGAGAAAACTGTCAGGTCATCCATGTAGATGACTATACACTTTCCGATTAAGCCTCTGAAGGCTATGTCCATTACTCGCTGGAATGTGGCTCCAGCATTTATGAGTCCAAATGGCATACGTCTATATGCGAATATACCCCACTTTGTGGTGAAGGCAGTTTTCAATCTATCAATTTTATCAACCATCACTTGGTTGTATCCTGAAAAGCCGTCCAGGAAGGACATCATTTTGGCTCCATTTACGATCTGTAGAACTTCATCTAAGGAGGGCAAAGGATAATTATCCTTTTTTGATGCTCTGTTCAGGTTCCTGAAATCTACACATAACCTGATGTCTCCATTCTTCTTTCTGACTGGCACGAGATTTGCCACCCAAGTGGAGTGCCTTACAGGAAATATTATTCGAGCATTTAATAATTTCTTGACCTCCTCAAGGATGATTGGTTCAAGCAAAGCATTGACTGGCCTCTGCTTCTGTCTAAAAGGTTTTGCATCTGGCTTAAGGGGTATAGTATGAGTTATGACAGAAGTGTCATATGTCTTTAGCTCATCATAAGTCCATGCAATTACATGTATGTAATCCTTAAGGGCCTGAGTTATTCCTTCTAACTCTTCTAGTGTACAAACCTTACCCAATAAGACGTTTCTCTTGTCATCAGCTTGTCCAATATTCACTTGTGAATATTGACCTCCATCTACCTTAGGCAGATCCTTATGTTTAAGCATATTATCTAGATCAAAGGCTCTTTCTAAGTCAATCATACCTTTGTGAATTATGTTACTAAGCAACTCTAATATCTCATCCTCTTCCCATACATGATCTTCCATACCATTCTCATCTATGATCTGAGCTTCAAATATGTCTCTATTTGATATGAAGTCCAGGATGTGCTGATCATCATCAAACACCTGGAGATTAGTCACATTGTCAGGTACTGATGGTACTGACACCAATTCTACTGAAAATCTCTTCAGACCGGATATAGACAGTGGTTCCAACGTACTGGCGGCCTGGGTGAGTGCATCTACCCTCTGGTTCTGTTCTCTTGGTACGTGAACGATATTAAAGGCATCAAAGTCTTCAATCAGGTCCCACACTCGATGTCTGTAATTCGACAACTTTCTGTAGTTACAGGAATAAATTCCTCTTACTTGCCTCACAACTAGTTCTGAATCCCCAAAGACATGCAGGATCTTTACCTTCTTCTTATGAGCAAATAACATTCCATGAATCAGAGCTTCATACTCTGCGACATTATTGGTGCAGGGGAACTGTAATCTGTAAGCCGCTAAATAGGACTTCCCTGATGGATCAATAAGGTCAATTCCTACCCCAGCACCTTGCTTAGATTTAGATCCATCAAACCTCAGGATCCAAGGTTTATCTTCAGCAAGACACTTAGCTGAACTTTCTTGTCTTCTGGCAGCTCTGGCTGCTGCTCCGCCTGATATCCACTTTAACTTAGGGATGTCATCATCCTCAAGTTTCTTCTTTCCTTTATTTTGTGAGCCTGAGGACTTTCCTGTTTTCTCTTCCATAGCATCAGGAGGATGATGTTCAAGATTTACAGTTGCATGCCTCTTCAAAAGGTGTAAACATAGTGAGCAAGTCGTTTCTGAGTGAGGCGCCTCATGCAGCCTACACCAACCTTTAATTAAAACCTCCTGGGGAGATTTATGCTGTTGTGTCATCTTTTCTATTTCTTTTATCAGAAATTCTTCAAATTTCGTCAGGTCACTACCTTTGTCTTCATCAGACAACTCATAATCCGGTTCCATGAAGCAATCGCTACCAGGAGTGATCTTTTCTTTTTTTGCATCATTTATCTGATCGGACACCAGGATCTCTTCCGTTTTTAGGATATGATCTTCATCATGATCTGTCGACTCTTCTGTTCCTGTAGAAGACAAATAAGAATTAGTATCATCATCATCAGATGTAGCACTCACCTCAGAATATGATGATGATGCTTCACTATACGTCTGCTCCAGTATCATCATGTCTAAGCATGGTTCACAAGTCTTTTCGGAGTGTGCTTCGGCATGTAATCTACACCATCCATCAATCAAAATGTCATTAGCAGGTATATTCAATAATTGGCAACGTTTTACTTGAGTAGATAAATGCATCTCAAAATCTTTGAAGCGATCTATTTCATTCTCATTATCTGGATTATTATCACATTCCACACTTGACATATCCTCATGATAATCATCATCATGATGATGATGAACATCAAGCATCAGGATCTCTTCTATTTTAACAGTCTGTGGCCTGATGCAATAAACTCCAGGTTCTACGTCTACGTACATGATCTCATTTGTTTTGTTATATTCCGTGATCATATGTTTCATCCTAGGCTTAGCATCAATCCTGATCTGATTAGGTATACCTTTCCATGGCAACCACATGTGACTGAAATCTGTGGACATATATTTGTTAAGCGTCTTAGACCAATCTCGGCTAAGCAACATCCCATAAGTATCAGGTATGTCAACTACCTGAATGTCAATGTAATACTGGATCCTAGGATCAGATGCTAGCTGCATGTGAATGTGAGTTAGTTCTCCTACCACACTTACTTCTGTTTTGTCCAGCTGAGTGACCTTCTTTAAGGATTTAGCAGGATGCAGTCCTAATGCGTTGCATATTAACAAAGGCATAACATTCGTTGAGGCTCCTGAATCAACCAGACAATTGTGCAAGTTTTTGCTGAACATCCTTATAGTGAGGAGAAACGGAGGTGATTCAGTTTTATCTCTATACAAGGTCATGTGGGAGGTTTTGGCGGCTTGGACTGTAGCTGACACTTTAGGCTTGATAATATTATCCTTAGCAGCATGATCTTTGCCATTGGATTGACTTGAAAGATGATTATCCTCTTTAGGAGCAGGATCATCTAGTGACTTCATGAATGCCCTCTTGATGGCAGGAGTTTTCAATAACTCTGATAAGGACAAGCTGATCTTGATTTTCTTCATTTCATCAGCCAAATAGCTGACTAACTTGTCAGACTCTTGAGGTGCATTTACAACCTTTGTTATTGTGTTTTGAGGAGACAAGTATTGAGCATTCACCTTAGGAAATCTAGGGTTATTGTTAGCCTTAGGATTAGGAGGTGTGTTGAAGTTGTTTGGAGGCAAAGATGATGTCAATGGACCAGTAGGTCTGTTGGCATTACTTCTCAAGTTATAATTGTGCTTACCAGGATGTTGCTGTTGGTATGCATGCACTTCTTCATGCTCTCTTGCAGGTTCATTTTCATCCTCAAAAGGAAAAACATAATTTGTTTCAAAGGTTAAGGCAGATTCTTCACAGGTCTGATCATAACTCAGATGAGGCTGATTAGTGTACGTTTCTAGCACAAAAGCTGAGTCATATCCACAAGGAACTATCTCATTTCCTTCTGCCTGAGGTGGATTTCCAGAAGTGTTGGATACTTCAGTCTGAAAGATGCTGGCAGCAATCCTAAACTGTGGACAATCTAATTCTGCATGTGCATTGGTATTGTGGATCCTACACCAATTGGTAAGGGCTGCCTCAGCAAGATTGACTCTAGTAGTCTGTTTAGCTTCACCTGGAGGCTGATTATCCAGGGGTGATGGTAATGAACCGTTATTTGGCCTGGAGTTCCATATTCTAGGCTGTCTAGGAGGATTATTGTTAGTTCCACCATTATTGTTGAAGTTATTGTTGTTATATCCTCTGTCAGGGTAGTTGGGTCTGTCATTGGAATAATTCCTATTCTGACCTAACTGTGCATAAAACCCTTGATTTCTCAAATGTGTTACTTCTATAGTGAGTTTTCTCAACTGAGCAGAAATTTCTTTGATTTCTTCCTTTTCCTCTTGAGCTTTGGCAACTACATTTTCAGCCTGAGGCTTGAAAAAAGAAGATCCATGGTTATTGTTGGATAAATCGATACCCTGAGGTGTCTGAGCATGTGCAGGATATTGAGGTAGTTGGCTATTTCCATTAGTAGGAGGCATGATACTCAATGGAGGTACTTGCAAAGGTGCAGGCATGACTGCTGGAGGTATCACTGCTCCATTTGGATATTGTGCAGGATACAGAGGTGAATACGGTGTAGGATACTGTGCAGGATATTGTGACTGCATGCCAGGTAAAGTAGGGAATACTAAATTCAGAGTAGGAGCAGGTATCAACTGCTGATTTACCTTGATAGCTTCTTGAAAAGCTCCTGTCAATGTAGTGATCTCAAGATGTGTTCTCCTGATGAACATGGAAGTTAATGGATCCAGGGCTGAATAATAGATACTCCTAGCAGCAGCATCAGTTACTACATATGGGGGAACTAGCTTGGACAACATTTTCTGGAACCTAGCATTGAAATTTGCAATAGGCTCATTCTCAAATCTTTTGATTGTAGCAAACATGTGATAATTCATAGATGGATCAATAGGGACCTTGAACCTGTCAAGAAAAGCTTTCTCTAAGATAGCCCATGAACCTACAGAGGCTTGGCCCAGACTGATGAACCAATTATAAGCTTCTTCCCCTAAGGAAAAAGGGAATAATCTGCACACCATGTCCTGATGTTCTATTCTGGCTCTGCAGCAAGCTTCTTTAAATGTCCTGATATGATCATCAGCATCTTGATAGGGATGGTATTTTGGGCAAAGTTTGTCCGGATTCTTTGGTAACTCATGATATGCATTGAAGGTCAAAGGTGACTTTGCTGCAAAGAACGACATTGCAGCCTGAGAGGGCTGAACTGGTGGTGCAGCTGGCTGAGTTTGAACTAAAGGCACACCCTGGGGTTGAGCAGGAGGTGCCACAGATATACCGGAAGGTATTTGTAAACCAACAGGAGTTACAGGAGGAGGTCCTGGTGAAGCTCTAGACGCACTAGACCCTGGAGTATGATGAATGTCTACAGTCCTAGGTCTAAAACCTCTAACAGGCAATTCTTCAAAAATTTCACTAGGTCTGGACCTGGTATTTATCCTGTGAGCCAGGATTTCTTGAATTGGAGGCAAATTGGCTGAAATTTTGCAAATATTGGCTAGATTCCACCGGATGAGGTGATATTTGCAGTTAGATGGTGAATCAGACTGAATATTTATGAAATATTTGCGCAGATACTGCAAATATGACAGGATATTGGGGTATCTTGACCCGTAGCACGAGATCTCAAGTGTCTAAGGCCTAAATTCTTCAAAATTTTGAACAAATTTGCGTATCTTTGGCCAATATTTGTGAATTCAGGAAGATCTACTGTAAAGCTTGCAATATTTATGTGAGATCTGGAAATCTTTACATAGAATGAACACATACAAACTTCTCACAGCAAATATTTACGTAATTTACTGAAATTCACAGGCGATCTGAGGTTACCTTACTCTATGCGTCATCAAACCTGAAAATAATGATGATGAGCGTGGTTTTCTGGATTGCCCTCCTTCTAGCGCCAATTTATGTTGGTCATGATGTTAGTCACAAACAAACATAGAATAAAAGTACACATTAACCTTTATTCATCTTGAAAGATACAGTGAATTTAGAGAATTCATGATCCCAAGTCTCCGGTGATTAGGTCTTAATCGACTGACGTTACTCAGTAGTTAATGTGAAATGCTGTTTCCATTTTAGGGCCTTACGTGAAATTGCGCCATCATCATGACGTTCCTGCAGAAATTCTTTACAGAGAAGTCAAATTGTGCATTTATTTGATGAAAAGAAGTAAAGTACCTCAATCTTTGCATGATATTTTCATTGTGCATACTTTAGTGTTCCAATATGCTAAATATTTACTATTATCTACGGGGTGTCTGCATATTTTGTGTTATTTGCTTAAGATTCGCAGTTATTTGCAATTGTGATGGTGAGATGTTCTGAAATTGAAAGAAATTAAAGAAATACTTCTAATTATGTTGAACCTTTAGCTTTTGATCCACATACATGCTTGATACTGTCATGAGGAGAAGAAATCAAACCATATGTTCACCAGGACATTCCACAGCTAGATACAGTTGATGCAAACTTCAGAGGATAATGAATGAAAACAATACATGCAACATGATGAGCACTCCAAGGGACGCAGCAAATCAAAGTATATATCCAGAATTCAGACACAGATTACTCAGGATTTACGAAGATTTGTAATCAAATACTCTTCTCTTTCATTAAGTATGCAAAAGACAAGTACATATACAGCAGCTTTGAAATGAGCCCTGAATATTTCAGCAAACGGATTTCAATTAAGTTTCAAATGAATATAACAAGGCATTCCACCACCTTTTATAGAATAAGGTGAGGAATCCGTTACAAAAGATCTACGGATCTGATATGCCAATACAAATCAACAGTTATCATTTCATGACTTGTCAATCTTACAAAATAGCACAAGTTGCCAGCTGGCAACTATCTATATTACTTATGCAAAATATTCCCCTTCATGATGTATCTTCATCATGCTCTTCAGCTGATTCATGCGGGTCATCATCATGTGCATCGCTCTCTGAACTTTCGCTATCCGGATGATGACGCTACTGCATATGGGGTTGCATGCTGCTCTGGATTTGCTCATATGACTGCACAACCTGATCTATTCCTCCGCCATCTTGAGTCTTTGCCTTGATAATGGCATGCTTGTGTGCCTCATACTTATCCCTGCTGTTATCCAGCTTATTTTCTCTGTCCTGCAAGGTCTCATTGTAGGTCTCCATCTTGACCTTGATCCTCATCATTTTATTTATCACTTCTTTTGTCAAGTGGATGAGCGGACCATCATCTTCCATTTGGAAGTTACCGCACAGGGCCTTAAGGGCAGAATCTTCATCTTGATTCTCTATCTTCCCTTCCACTTTGCCCTCTAATGTTTCTAGCATATCTGCTTCAATGCCCATTAAATCACGTAGCCTCATGTTGATCTCCCTCAGCTTATTATTGCATCTCTTGAGGACTCCGCATTCAAACTGTACATCCTTGTACCAGATATCCACTAACAATGTAGTATTATTATTTAGTACCTGCTTACTGATAATCAGTTGTGGATTTATCTTCCTTATTTCTTCCAACAGGCTGAGGACTTTCTCCAGTTTATAAGACCTTTTTTCGGTCTGCATCTGCAACCTGTCCACCTTGGTTTTGGAGTCACTCAATATGCTCCATCTTTTCAATGAACCCTTCATTATTTCAATAGCTTCATCCAATGTGGATGACATCCATTTTATTATTACGGAAGCCTCATGTTTCATGAGGTCCAGTTTATTTACCTCCTCTTGAGAAATGGCAGTCAATGGGACTGCAGCTTCACTTGTAATATCCTCAGGATTGGTCAAGCCTTTAATGTATGCATGCAACTGAGCAATGTGCTCTTTATGTTGCTTATTCTTCTCTTTCTCTCTTTTCACTTTCTGAATTAGAGAGTCTATGATGTCCTTTCCCTCCTGACCTTCCTACTCTTCGTTGGCAAAACCCAAATCAACTATGCTTATCTGGAATTCATCCACAGTGATTTTGCCTTTCTCCTTCTCTACCGCAGGTACAGCAATCTATGCGGTCCTTCTTCCTGTCCCCGGATCTCTCTTGATGGCCGATGTCATCCTGGCCTTTCTCCTTGGCTTCATTATATCTGCAGAGAACAGGGTGGAGACGTTGAACTCTTGGATTTCGAGTTCCTCCTCAACATTCACCTCCTTTTCTAACCAAGGAGGCACCTGATCATGCTTTTCAGCATCATGATGCTGTTCACCCCTATCTTCTGTTTCCACCAACAAACGTTGTGGAGATGGTGATTTTTCTTTCTCTCCCTCATGATGTTCGCCTTGCTGTGGATCCTGTGGTGCCTCCTCCTGTTGAGGAACTTCCTTTTCTGGGGGAGCATCTTCTTTGTGTGGGGAACCCTGCGGTGTACCAGTATGCGGATCATGATGACCATGATCCTTTTCCATTATTACTTCACCTGTCCCTAGTTCTTCCCTTTGTGGAGGTTGATCACCCTCCTTCTGTTTCTCTATTTCTGGTGGCATGTCCACCATATCCGATATCATTGGATCTGCCCGAGGTGATAGCGTCTGCTCTGCAGCTGTTATTTGTTCTGTGCCTACACTATCCACCTCTTGTGCCTTAGCAACCGGATCTTCTATTTCTTCCCTTTTCTCATCAGCCTTTATTTCTTGGACCTCTACTATAGCAGGTCCTGCTGATGTATCTTGTGGGCTTTGTTGGCCTGATTCAAGAGCATGGCCTTCTGCTTCCGCCATCTCTATCTCCTCTGTTAGGTGGCCCTTATCAGGTGATCCTGCTGGCTTCTCAGGACTTACATCCTGTTTCTCTGTTAAGTCTACCATTGCAGGACTTGTCACCTCGGCAATCAGTGTATCCAGCCCTATGTCCTGTGCTACCTGCTCCGGGCTCTTCTCTGGTTCCGGGCTCTTCTCTCGCTCCGCTTCTACTTGTTTCATCTCCTCAAGCATTGATTGGATAGATGGAGGCTTGTGAGGAGCCACACTGATGTCAGTAGCTGCAAGTGTTTCCATTTCTTGTGCAGCTATATCCTGCACCACCTCATCATCAGACAAGTTTATTGTCTCGTCTTGCGAGACATGCCCTTCCACCTGTGTCTGAGATGCTTCTTTCTGCTGTTCTTCAGCAAGTTCAGTTTTGAACTTGACAATGGTAGGAAGTGGAACGTTATGCTGAAGTTCCTTCTGCACTTCACTACCTGCCTCCTGTAATTGTGCAGGAGGATGACTTATCTCACCTCTCATGGAGGTTCTTGGTTTCTTGGGTGTGGTGGGAACCAACACCTGCGGAGCTCTCCTCTTTCTTCTTATTAGTAGTGGAGCTTCCTCCTCTTCTTCAGGCTCCTCTTCCATGAGGATAGCTTTGCCTGGTTGCTTGGATGACTAACCCACTTCTTGGGTCTTCATGATTCCAGCCTCTGCTGTCTTGGTTTTCTTGGGCCTCGGAGGAGAATCCGATTCTGATCCTGATTTAGCTGCCTCCTCCGCTGTGAATACTGCCCAGTCAATTATGACCCCCTTGGGTCCTTTTTCCACCTTCTTGCCCTTTGTGGTCCTTTTGCTAGGCTGCTGTGGTGGAGGGTTCCTCTCTCCCTTAGTCTTCCTCTTCTCCAGCAGGAAGTCATCATATTCATCTGTGGGGATGTCCTGCCCCTTCTTCTTGTTGTCCACCATGATGGCAACACCTTTCTTCTTCAATGCCTCTACCTGTGCATCTACCCAAGCTTGGGTCAAGTGTAGGGTTCTGGCAAAGAATGGGTCCAAGGACATATCCTCCTGCATGGTGAGGTCAGATGCAGAGATGGTATCATTGTATATCTTTTTCTGCTCGTATTCATCTGCCATGATCCTACCGTCATCATGCTTCAGCTGCTGAGGGAGGGATATGCAGTCAAATGTCCTAATCTGGTTCAGAGTCAACCTCTGATACCTCCTCCTCCTGGCCTCTGCCTCATCTTCGCAGTCAGCCCAAAAATCCTCTAGGTGCCTCTGGTGAATAGGCTTTCCTAGGATCTTCTGCATTCGGCCGTAAGGATCATATGGTCTGGTTACTGGGAAGGGCAACAAATTCATCTTATTCAGTGTGACCATCACCTTCTTTATGTTGTCAGAGTCAGGGCACATGTAGTTGCCGATGCTGACTGGGAACAAAATTGGTGGCAGCTTCTTGGCATCCTTATACGTTTGTATCATCGTGGAGCCCTGCCTGATAAATTCCATTAACACTACTGCATCAGTAGGATATCTTGGCAGCATCAGGGGATGTCCTTCAAAACCTTCTATCCTGATGTAGGAAAAGGTGGCAAATTGTATGTACCATGCCCCATGCCTGTATACTGCCTCCTGAGCTTCCATGCTAAGTCTTTTAGTTCTGTCATCTTCCATGGTCCTTACCAGATGCATAGAGAATGCATCATTGACTAGTTTGTAGTCCTTGATATATTTCGTTCTTTGCAGCTGGGGATGATGATCCCAGATATATGCTACATTTGTGCCCGTCAGTTTTCCATCTGTGACCAGGGCATCAAAAGTGCCTCTATATGCACAAGAGTAAACAATGTAGGAGGTCATGTAGAAGGCACAATCCGAACCTCCCAGGTTCATCAGCTGCTCATGCAGAGCATCGCTAATTATTTGGCCCCACAGTGGCTTGATGTCTGCATACAGGCACATCATTATTATGCCGTACATCCAATCTCTGAATTCTCTAGTATTAGGCTGGCCAGTCACCCTATTCAGTAGGGCAATCACATACTGATATTCCTCATTAAAATCAAATTTGAACATGTGCACAGGGAGCTTGGCCGCCGCATTGTATGTACTGTTCTCGGCCCGCCAAGCATACATATTCTTTCTGGCTGTCTTCTTGTTGGCCTCATATTCTCTTTCAGACTTCTTCAAGTCCACACTCTTTACCTTACTGCCCATTGGCAGTCCAAATGTCTAGGAGAGACCTTTGATGGATAGGTCTGCATACACTCTCCCGTGCTTCACCACCTGCCTCGTCTGAGGGTTATAATTCCGAGCGCATTCAATGACTAACTCCGGAGACTCCATAGAGTATGGGAAGCCAGCAGCGTTCCACATACCTGATACAAACACGACATCCAATACCGGACTCTTATCTTGTCCATCATTCAGCTTGGCTGACCAAGCCTCCAGGTTGGTAATCCCCTGATGGGTGTCTGTAATTGCCCCATATTTGAACAGGACCCCTCTCTGGGAAGAGAACATAGGCCTGCTGAATTCTTTCTGATTCTTGACTAAGCGTTTTTCAGCCATGGGTACCTGCAATTAACAACATTTCTTCTCACAACAGGGATATGCATGCATACATATTGCAAATATCATGCTTATTGCATCAATTTCTCATTACTACTTACATGGATACATAACCAGAACTTACAACATCACTTAGAAACAACATGATGAGGGTTTCAGTTCACTTACCTGGTTATGCAGATTCTCTTTATACCAATATGTCGTCAAGTCACTCTTAATTCAACTGCTGATCACTTCCCTCCTTCTATTTGTGAGTTCGAACTGCGCAACGGTAGCTGTTATGTGGATATGGAGGCTGGTGCTCTGTAAAACAATTTTAACGCAAGTAAACATAACAATGGCATTTGAATTACCTTTTAACCTCGCAGTTAGGGCAAATTTAGGGCACTCTAACAAGTTAGATTGCAATCTTTGATCATTCATGCGAAAACTCAGGATCTCGCCAGATATTTTCGTTGGGTTCTGGGATCGGCGGGAATCACCTACCATGTCTGTGCGCATTTAATGATAATGGCGGCAAAGGGAGCGGGGGGGATATCCATATGGTGGGATATCATGAGGGCAGGATGATATTTCACAAATATCGGGTTGAGTTTCAATATCATCCTCCCTAGCACTGGAATTATTATCGCTACAAGATTCAGGTGACAATGCACCTTTTGTCTACATTTTAGCACATCAGGGGGATATTCCAGTTTATCAGGTGATGTTTCAAAACAAAATGATGATGATGAGACAAGCTTGCTCATCCTCCTTTCTGAATATCAAGATGACGTCATCATGATATTCGTTCTTTGTATCGGAAACGCTTCATGACGTCATTGTCATATTGGGTGAACATGATCATGTTCACAAAATATCCTGTCGGAATGTAAATATGATGATGATGTCATCAGGATGTTTGTTTCTTCGTTTATCACATTCAGATGATGTCATCAGGATGTTTGTTAAGGGTGATATTCCGCGTCAGGATGATATTAACGAATATCAGGTTACTTTTCAAAACATGATGTTCGCGATATAAAAGACCGCTTGACGGGAAAGACTTACTACCGTTTAAAGTTGATGTCAGGATATTTGAACCGCAGGATATTTCGGGGGATGTTTCAAATATGATGATGTTGTCCGAAACATGACTGAGGTTATAAAATATAAACCCCCCCCCTTTTGCGAATATCAGGTTTGACCAAGACTTTGACTGTCCATAATTCTCACATCCTAATGAATATCAGGGTGATGTAAAAGGCAAACCTGCATGAAATTTAATGTTCTTTCAAAATATGAGGTCACAGATACGAAATGCAAATTTTGACAAACCAACCTCATAATGATGACTTACTCCATCCTAACCCGACGTGATGATGCACTTGACTGATTTTTACCAAACCGCTAGAAAGCAAGAAACACAAACCAAGCCAAAAGAAGTTGGGTCCCTGTTTTGCCAAGTCAAAATGGGGCGTGTTGTGTAACCACACAACACTACCCTAGGTATAGATGCGGCCACAACATTTCTTGTTACATAGGTGATAGGAGAGTTGGCCATTGCTAGAGCACAGACCCAGTATTATAGAGGTTTATATCATGGGGCGGTGCCAGCAAATGAGAGGGCACTGAGCTACAGGAGCCGATCAATAGCTGTGTCTTCATAGAGGGCAAGTGTGTCACAGTTGGTGGCTTCAGGTATGTGCCCATAGTAGTCTGGGATAGGCCGCAGTAGAGGAGAGGGAGAGGGCAGTGCTGGGAGTAGCATCCCATGGCAGTAGGGTTAGCTGTGGTTTTGGACATATTTTGGGCTTTTGTACATACATTTTTGATGGCTCATGGATAGCCCGATTATGTATATATATCTTGTATTTTGCCCAACTACTAAGACATGTACCATTATTATTTTGATGTTATGTATACACCCTTTTATGATTTGACTTATGGATGATGGATTTGATAGTGTACACTTGCACATTTTTTTATGTTTTATGATTATATATGATGATGCAGTTATGATGGCCTACATGCATTTTGTATCTTTATGTGATGATCATGGATGCACTCTATTTGATATGTTTATATGTTATGCAAATGTTATGATATCTAATGTGCAACACCTGTTTATGCATATTAAATGTCATGAGATGGGATACTGACAGCTATGTTTTTGATGGTTTTTCTGAGGAGAAACTATGTATGCATTTATGTTATGTTGTTACAAATGTATATGGATAATTAAATGCACCTATATGTATGCAAAATGAGTTACACGTTTACATTCTATGATGATCTAATGCAAACAATGTGATAATAGGTATGTTTTTGATGTTTTTCTGATGGGATATTATGTATGCATCTATGTTATGTTTGACACAAATGGATATGGATGATTTGTTTAATATACTTATATGAATATAAAATGATTTAATCAAATTAATGACTATCTCATGATGATTTAATGCAGACATTGTGATTATAGCTATGTTTTTTGTGAGTTTTTTTGATACTGCAATGTTATGCTGACTCATGCATCTATGCGGCTATGTGATGTGCTAACATGATCTTAAATGTTTATTATGTAGTGTATGTGATGATACTATATGATGACTGACCTATTCATGATATGTAAAATGATAACACATGGATGAGAAATGCATCTATATGAATGCATGAATGACTATTTGTTTTTGTTTTAATGCATCTAAATGTATGTAAATGATCTAATCAATGAAATGACTAACTATGAAAAGCAATATGATACTACATTTTTTGTTATGTCCAAGTGCACTTAATCAATGTAGAAGAGACTTGAAGAAAGACACAATGATAGATAGGAATTTGATTGATAGAAGGAACGTAAATGAAGGAATCACAAGACTTTATTTGTAAACATTGACACTGCAAACACAATCTTTATTTATGGATGGTATAGGGAATGTAAATGGATATGTTATAGATGTAGATATTTGTCACCTTGATATTGCAAGTATTTTGAAGTGCTTGTTTCTATTGATAACTGAGAGGGGGGGTGAATCAGTTATCTTAATTAACTCAACTTTCTATTCTTCTTCAATAACTAGTACAACATCAAAACAAATAAGCATCCATAACCATGAGAGTAGAAACAAAATCAATACACATAACACAATAATTTTGACATGGAAAATCCTGTTAAGGTAAAAACCACGGGGTGACTAACCCAAGATTGTATTCTCTGTTAAAAGAATAGAAGTACAAAATGGCACTTGCCAATTAGGGCTCACTACCCGAGCACACTGATCACAAGAGGCTCACTGCCTACAAGAGACTCACTGTCTACAAGTTATAAAGAAAGTAACAAGATACTTGAACTGATGAGAAGCATCCACATATGCTAAAGTTTAGTTCCGGTTAGGCTCAATACACTGATCTACTGCACTTCATTCTTCCTCTTCTTTGGTGCTGTTGTTTGTCACATACTAGACCTATATTACTGCTTCCACATTGCTCTCTACTTTTCTTCACACTTCACAACACACCACACACACCTTCTCATTGAAATCCATCTGGTATTATATCCGAACAAAGTATTTCAACATCTTTCTAGTCGGCATCCAGAATACTCAATATTTTCTCAAACTCTAGCCTGTCGGCTGAATCTTTGCTTACCAAGTGATGCGTATCAAAGAGATGCTTATAGAAGTCATCAATCATGTCAGCCAATCACGAATGATCCCTTAAGAAACTTGATCACCATCAATATCTCATCCGGATTAAGGTCTGATACTCTGTCGGTCAGTTCTTCCTCAGTCTACTCTATCTAACATGAACCCAACACTTAGGTGCTCATATCGTTTCACTCTTTCATCACTGGAGGCTCAATCCCTGGAATGTATCAGTCATGATACTCCTCTTGACTTCCCCAAGTCTGTACTTTGCTGAGATACTTCCTTTGAGAGATCCAGACCTGATTGTAGGACCTTGTTGCATGCTCTGTTCTTGCTTATCAGACAAAAATACTCTTTAATCTAACTTCTAGTATAGACACACCATGTCCTGCGGATGTGTGGGATGGACTTTGTTGCCATCAATGACAACACTCATGAAGCCACACAGTGTCTCTTGCCAACAATCTCCCCCTTTGGCATTTGATGTAGAGGTGTCAGGTCTCCAAAGGTAATTTAATAAGATCAAAAGATTTGAAATAACTTGTGGCTTCAACCAATAAGGCTTCTCTAGCCTTCTCCTTGCCTTAAACTCCACCAAAGGGCTCAAATTTGGATTCCAACTTCTCAGATGAATTCTTGTACCTTCTAGGGTCTTAACCTACCCCAACCAACAAGATTAAATAGGTTTCATGCACCTTTCTGACCGGTTCTTGACAACTCCCCTTAACCAGGCCTAATCCTTATAGCCCTGTTCAGCGACTAATTTGCACTTTTCTCCAAACTTTCCCAAAGCCCTCCAAAAATTAATGACTGATCTGAGTACCCTCTATTGATTTCTATAACATATTTCAAAATCATATACTATTGTTTTGGACAAAATATGACTGTCCTAACAACCCGGCTGTCTTCCAACAGGGCCTAATCCACCCACTTTACAAAGGAACCCTATCAAATACTTATCCCCCTCACTCCAAACCTAAAAAAAGTCTTAGGAAAGGATTAAAAACAAATTATTTTCAAGGTTTCAACTTTATGTTTGCTCATTTGCATGTTTAAATACAAAACCCCCCTTCCTAGGCCTCAAAACCTAGGGCTTGCTAGATCTCCCACTTCCAATCACTTCCAGACCTCATTCAAAGGTCTAACACCATGTCCTTGACCATATTAACCCTTAGAAAACATAAAACCATCACCTTATTAAGGCCTATCTCCTGCTGCTACAACTGAGCCACCATTTCAAGGCTCTTTCCACATGCAATCTCTGACTTTCAATGGTGATCACCTACCCATTTGCACTCCTCCTGCTTTGTCAAGTTACAAATCATATTATACATATAATCAAGGACCTATTCCATGAGTATTAGGATCCTACATCCATGGGAAGGTCCTATGAGGCATTGAAACCTCTCAAAATGCATAGGACAGCCTGCTGTTCTTTGTAACAATCAATACAAACAGCAATGAAACTACCTACAAGAACCTCCTCAGAGCATCAAATGAAGTCTAATATTATTAACTAAGGTCCTAAGACATTTACCAACACTCAATAATCAAAAAGATCAACAGAAACAAGAAGGAGGTGCAAGACAAAACTGAATTTTATTGCTATTTGCAGCCTGCCGTACAACTCAAGCTTCCAATATGACTCCTCTATGAGATCTCATGCCTTGGGAAGGCTTATATAACTTTTCCTAACTCCCACAATCAATTCCCAAAGGTTGGAGATGGTTAAACTTCCAAAACCATTCATTTTTTTATTTTCCCGCCCAAATGCATTATTTAAAAATTTGAATATTAAACTTTGTTTTAAGTGACTTTTACTCTACCAAATTATCATGGTTCATCATGGTTGATCTTATTAGGATCATTATTCCTTATTCCTAGCCTTAGAAACTTCTAATTGACTCTTATTTGACTCTAGAGGCACTATTGGCCCACTTACATTACTTTTTGGTCCTAGGGTCCTTACTAGGACCCTTAAGACATTTGATTATTACATCATTTTGCCCATTACAATATACCATAATTGGTTCTAGGATGTTCCATTTGATTTGATTTGATCCATGGGCTTCTCCTTTGATCATTTGTGTCTTCTTACTCCAGAGTGTTCTCTTAGGTGCTCCTGCACCATACTCCCCAGCATGATAAAAACTCTTGTCCCAAGAGTCATGTGATCTGCTCCAAACCTCCTACATTCTTTTTGAAATGTTTCTTTGAGTTGTGATAGGAAACATGAATTCTCCAAGGGTTATCCTTCTCCTTCTACCTGCATGACTCTTACAAAAAATGTTAGCATCATAAAACATGTTTTGCTATCCTAGTCTAGGACCTTGCTGCTGTAATGCTCTTGCATTCTCCATCTTAGAATTCTGATTTATTTCTTCTTGTACTATCTACTATCTACCTTCCTTCTTCAGCCTCCTCATAGGGCAATCAATGTCCCCAATCTTGATGCAACTCATGTCCCGAATTTACTGCTCTTTAGGACTGTCATAAACCTTTCTTTGCTGCAACTGTTCCTGCTGTTCAACCTGCACATTCAATTGCAATTTCTCTCCAAAATAGACAATAGCATGTTCCTTCTTATCTTCACACGGTAAAGGCAATAGTTTATAATTTTTACCATCTTTGTGCACCAAATGACTATTTGTATAACCATCATGAACTATCCTTCTCAAACACTACCATGGTCTTCCCAAAATTATATGCCCACATGTCATTGAAATAACATCACATAAAATAGAATTATGATATGAACCAATTGAAAAATCAACATATGCCCTCCGATTAACCATTACTTGTTGTTCTTGACTTACCCAAGTGGCATTGTAAGGACTAGGATGATCAAATGTCTTCAATCCCAACTTGTGCACCATTTCCCAAGAGACTAAATTATCATGTGAACTTGAATCTATAATCAACTTGCATATTTTTCCATGGCTTAAACAATTAGTTTTAAAAATGGATACCTGTGGTGTTTGTTGCATTTTGCCTTTTTCCACCATGAGCATTTCTCCGTCCATTACTGGAGAGGCTAATGACATTTCCTGTTCTTCTTTCTTTTCCTCTTCTTGTGCCAAATGAACTCTTGTATCCTTTCTCTTATCAATACCATCCTTCTTAGGACAGTTGAAAGATGTGTGTCCCACCTCATTGCAGTGATAACATCTGCCTGTGAACACTCCTCTACCTTATCCAAATCTACCTCCACCTCTATATCCACCTCTCTGTTCTGTAGAAAACTCTTTGCCTTTCTCATTGCTGCTCTGAACTTTATTAGTAGGTCTACCCCTACCTCTGTTTCCTCTTCCATAACCTCCTTGCCTTTCTTGCTTCCTCTTCACTCTCTCTTTAGCCCTGATGGCTAAATGAAAACATTCTCCAAGTGTTTTTGGTACTGCTAACCCAATCTCATCCTGCAAGTTATACCTAAGCCCATTAAGGTATCTTGCCACTTTCTCTTCTTCATCTTCTAATCCCCCTCTAATACTAAGCTTATGAAATTGCTCAGTATAGGACATAACATCCATGTCCTTTTGTTTCAGATTCTGTCTCATCCTCTTTGTCTGAATGGAGTAATCAGATGGAAGGAATTGATCCTTCATCATATCCTTCATCCTACCCCAAGAAGTGATTTTTGATGCACCTCTAGTCATTCTTTCTGTCTGCACACTACTCCACCAGGTAAGTACTGTTCCTCTCAGTTTTGTTTTTGTAAACTTGATCTTCTTCTCATCATTCATCTCCTCATACTCAAAAAAATTTTCAAGGGCATCTATCCACCCTAATAGCTCTTCACTATCCATCTTCCCCTGATAGATAGGTAACTCTATGTTTTCTTTTGTCCCACTACCTTGGACTACCTTCAGCAATCTCACAAACTTCTTTTCTTTAGCATCTAACTCATCCTCAAGAGGATTCTCATCAGCATCCTCATCTCCTTCTGACTCATTTTGTTCATCCCCTCTAGGTTTCTTCTCTAATGCTTCCAATCTAGCCAAGATTGTTGCATTCTCCCTTCTCACTTGCCTCAACTCTCTGTCTCTGGCAGCATCCTGCTCTCTTCTCTCCCTCAACTCTTTTTCTCTAGCCTCTAAGGCTTCCGTCAATTCATTATTCTCTCTAGCCATCTGATTCTTAGGGGGCATCTTCACAACTTTCACCAACCCTCAAGGATCTACTTACTACTCTGATACCAATATGATGTAGAGGTGTTAGGTCTCCAAAGGTAATTTAATAAGATCAAAAGATTTGAAATAACTTGTGGCTTCAACCAATAAGGCATCTCTAGTCTTCTCCTTGCCTTAAACTCCACCAAAGGGCTCAAATTTGGATTCCAACTTCTCAGATGAATTATTGTACCTTCTAGGATCTCAACCTACCCCAACCAACAAGATTCAATAGGTTTCATGCACCTTTTTGATGGGTTCTTGACAACTCCCCTTAACCAGGCCTAATCCTTGTAGCCCTATTCAGCGACTAATTTGCACTTTTCTCCAAACTTTCCCAAAGCACTCCAAAAATTAATAACTGATTTGAGTACCCTCTATTGAGTTCTATAACATACTTCAAAATCATATACTATTGTTTTGGACAAAATATGACTGTCCTAACAACCTGGTTGTCTTCCAACAGGGCCTAATCCACCCACTTTACAAATGAACCCTATCAAATACTTATCCCCCTCACTCCAAACCTAAAAAAAGTCTTAGGAAAGGATTAAAAACAAAGTATTTTCAAGGTTTCAACTAGTGGTTTGCTCATTTGCATGTTTAAATACAAAACCCCCCTTTCTAGGCCTCAAAACCTAGGGCTTGCTAGATCTCCCACTTCCAATCACTTCCAGACCTCATTCAAAGGTCTAAAACCATGTCCTTGACCATATTAACCCTCAGCAAACATAAAACCATCACCTTATTAAGGCCAATCTCCTACTGCTACAACTGAGCCACCATTTCAAGGCTCTTTCCACATGCAATCTCTAACTTTCAACGGTGATCACCTGCCCATTTGCACTCCTCCTGCTTTGTCAAGTTAGAAATCATATTATACATATAATCAAGGACCTATTCCATGAGTATCAGGCTCCTACATCCATGGGAAGGTCCTATGAGGCATTGAAACCTCTCAAAATGCATAGGACAGCCTGCTGTTCTTTGTAACAGTCAATACAAACATCAATGAAACTACCTACAAGAACCTCCTCAAAGCATCAAATGAAGTCTAATATTATTAACTAAGGTCCTAAGACATTTACCAACACTCAATAATCAAAAAGATCAACAGAAACAAGAAGAGGTGTAAGACAAAACTAAATTTTATTGCTATTTGCAGCCTGCCGTACAACTCAAGCTTCCAATATGACTCCTCTATGAGATCTCATGCCTTGGGAAGGCTTATATAACTTTTCCTAACTCCCACAATCAATTCCCAAAGGTTGGAGATAGTTAAACTTCCAAAACCATTCATTTTTTTATTTTCCTGCCCAAATGCATTATTTAAAAATTTGAATATTAAACTTTGTTTTAAGTGACTTTTACTCTACCAAATTATCATGGTTCATCATGGTTGATCTTATTAGGATCCTTATTCCTTATTCCTAGCCTTAGAAACTTCTAATTGACTCTTATTTGACTCTAGAGGCACTATTGGCCCACTTACATTATTTTTTGATCCTAGGGTCCTTACCAGGACCCTTAGGACATTTGATTATTACATCATTTTGCCCATTACAATATACCATAATTGGTTCTAGGATGTTCCATTTGATTTGATTTGATCCATGGGCTTCTCCTTTGATCATTTGTGTCTTCTTACTCCAGAGTGTTCTCTTAGGTGCTCCTGCACTAGCATTGATGGCAACACTTAGTGAAAAATGACTGTCACACTACACTCCCCCTTGGCTAATGCTCTATTCTAATGTACACTTTTCTGGAGCTCCCCCTTAGCTAGATTCCACATTTTTCACTGCTACTCACTCCCCCTTTGACATCAATGGCAAAGGGTAGAATCCGCACACCAAAAATCTCCAAAAATCCAACTATACTTAGCTGCATAAGTATATATACATGTTATACTTGTTAGACTTAGGGCACACAACTGAGAGGGGGGGTGAATCAGTTGTGCAAAACTTTCTTGCAATTAAACACTTAACTCCACTTTGCAATTCAGCAGTATAATAATAAATCAATCATGGAAACAAAATGCAACAAATTAAGAGCAGAAACACATCAACACATGAGACACCAAGATTTTGACGTGGAAAACCTGGTTAAGGGAAAAACCACGGGGTGATTAACCCAAGATTGTATTCTCTATTAGAATAATAGAAAGAACAAAATGGCACATGCCAATTAGGGCTCACTACCCGAGCACACTGCTCACAAGAGGTTCACTGCCTACGAGAGACACACTGTCTACAAAGAAATAAGTATCACCTACTTGAACTGGAAAATAACATCTTCACCATGCTTGAATCAGTTCCATTTAAGCCCAATACTTCTGCTCTACCTTTCGCTCTCCTCCTCACTACCACACTCTCATCTCAAGAAGGATAACTTTGAAATGACTTTGCAATCCCTTATTTATACAAGACATCAAGTTAGGAATGATCATCTAAGTCGGCAAACATCAACGAGAACATCCACAGGATGTGTAACTCATCCGGTCAGCCAATCTCAGGAAGAACACCATTATCTAGAAGTTATTTCTCAATTGCAAGCTCTAACTTCAATGCTGACCACCAACATGAATTGGACACGATCCAAAGACCTCCACAAGCTTACCTGAGTCACCAAGAACATCCACACTTCATCTGCTTACTAAAATCCTTCTCTCCTTCATCCGGAACCTCAAGAACATAGTCTGTCATTACTGTCACAAAGGAATAGATGCCTGTGGACCTTCAAACCACAAAGCAATCAAGTTGACACTTCACAAAGACTTCCTCAACACTCCCTGAAATCCACAGAATATGACAATGCATTTTCGGATCTCATCGGACCTATCTGTATCACTCTATCACCACTGAACATTTGCCAGAACTAATTTTACTTGAGCTGCCACAACTTCTTCAAATCTTCATACAGACCTCTAAAATCTCTACTGGACCACCTTAAGACACATATCTACAAACCCTTTAAACCGCATCCTCTAATCCTCATCCTATCTTGGACTTTTACCTTACTGTCATCACTGTTCTTCACTGTTGCTGATTGAGGCTGATTTCCTCAATATCCTCAACACATAGCTCATCCAATCCTTATCATTAATGCAACAGGAGTATGTTGACATCAATGACAACACCGGTTAGGCCCATACTTGCAACAATCTCCCCCTTTGTCATTGATGGCAACATATGATGTGAAAAACCATCAAGACAAGAACTTCTCCTTACTGTCACAACTCCCCCTATTAGTAACAACCATTCACATATCTTCTCTCCCTTTACTGCTCCCCCTTTGATCAGAAACCACTTGTTTTTCACATGTCTTCTCTCCCCCTTTGACATCAATGGAAAAGGGCACATACTTGCAATTCCACCACTTCAGAATCATACCTGCTACTCCCCCTGAGTAGTAGCTCCCCAACATCAATCCAGATCACAAGATGTGACTGTGATACCCATCGGATTGATGCACATCAGTGCACCTTAGTTCATCACCGGAGGGGCAATAACCCCTAACTTCTCCCTGAGATACTCAAAAGAGTCCTTAGGTAGAGGTTTAGTAAAGATGTCTGCAATCTAATCCTCTGAAGGCACAAACTCCAATCTGACTTCATTTTTGTTCACTTGCTCTCTCAAAAAGTGAAACTTGATGGATATGTGTTTAGTCTTTGAATGCAACACTGAATTCTTAGATATATTTATAGCACTTGAATTATCATAGAAGATTGTGATAGGTTCTTCATACTCCACTTTGATATCTCTTAGCATCTTCTTCATCCATAGAACTTGAGTGCAACTACCTGCTGCTACAATATATTCTGCTTCAGTTGTAGATAGAGATATTTTCTCTTGTTTCTTTCTTAGCCAAGAAACCAATCTCTTCCCCAAAAAGAATACTCCACCACTGGTACTCTTTCGGTCATCCACATCTCTTTCCCAATCCGCATCTATATATGCATGAAGAGAGAAATCATGATCTCTAGGATACCACAAACCATACTCAACTGTCTCTTTTAGATATCTAAAAATCCTCTTGATTGCCATGACATGAGATTCTCTAGGATCAGCCTGGAATCTAGCAACAAGACCAACAGCCTGCATAATGTCTGGTCTAGTTTTTAGTGAGATACAACAGTCCTCCAATCATTGACCTATACTTTGTCTGATCAGCCTTAGGAGAGTCATCATCTTTTCTCAAATTACATCCAGTTGCCATGGGAGTATTCATTGGTTTTGAATCTTCCATCCCAAATTTCTTCAACAATTCTTTCACATATTTGGTCTGAGAAATGAAGATTCCTTTCTTTGTTTGAGTAATTTGTAGACCCAAGAAGAAATTCATTTCACCAAGTATGGACATCTCAAACTCACTTTTCATTTAATTTGCAAAAGTTTTACACATACTATCTCTTCCTCCAAAAATGTTATCATCAACAAACACTTCAACAATCAAGATGTTTTCATGATCAATTTTGAAATACAAATTACTGTCAGCAGTACCTTTGTTGAAACCAATCTTCAAAAGATGTTTGTCCAGTCTTTCATACCAGGCTCTTGGGGCTTGCTTCAGTCCATACAGTGCCTTCTTCAACTTGCAGACCATATCACCATAATCAGACAATTGAAATCCATCTGGTTGCTCTATGTACACTTCTTCTTCCAAGTCACCATTCAGGAAGGCATACTTGACATCCATCTGATACACCTTAAAATCCTTGAAGGTAGCAAATGCAAGAGATAATTTGACTGCTTTAATTCTTGCCACCAGAGCAAAAGTTTCTTCAAAATCAACTCCTTCTATTTGAGAGTAACCCTTGCAGACCAATCTGGCTTTATTTCTGATTACTTGACCAACTTCATTTAGTTTGTTCTAGAAGACCCATTTGGTTCCAATCACATTCTTGTTTCTAGGTCTGGGAACAAGATCCCAAGTGTGATTTTTCTCAATTTGTAGCAGCTCTTCCTCCATAGCTTTAGTCTAGTTTTCATCATTGCAAGCTTCATTCACTATCTTAGGTTCAATCTTTGAAATCAGACAATACTCTTCTAAATTTTAAGCAATTCTCCTTCTTGTTTGTACTTCTTTGCTTTTATCACCTATGATCTGATCTTTAGAGTGGTTCACTCTTACATACTTGGGAACTTTGGGAATTTCTTGCACTTCTGATTCTTGATCAGGCTCATTGAAACTCAACCCTTCTTCCTGATTTACCGGATTAGATTAAATTTGACTTACAGAGGAGACTTGGGCTCCTTGAATCAGAACACCATTCTGATCATCTTCATCATATTCATAAAACCTTGAGGGTTTCTCAATTCCCTCATCAACCTTCACGTTTGTGCTTTCTATTATCTTTCTCTGTCTCTTGTTATAACATCAGTATGCTTTACTTTGAGTAGAGTAACCCAAGAATATTCCTTCATCACTTCTACCATCAAAATTTCCTAGATCTTCATCTCTTTTAATGTAACATTTGCTACCAAAAACTCTAAAATACCTTACAGTAGGAGTGATACCAAACCAAAGTTCATAAGGAGTCTTACTGGTATTGCTTCTGATTTGAACTTGATTGAGAGTATAGACTGCAGTGCTGACAACTTCTCTCTAATAGATTTGAGGAACATTTGCTTCCAACATCATGGTCCTAGATGCTTCCTGGATGGTCTGGTTCTTTCTCTCCACTACTCCATTCTGCTGTGGAGTCCTAGGAGCAGACAACTATATCTTTATTCCATGTTTCTCACAGAACTCTATGAACTCACTGGATGTGAATTCTCCACCTCTATTAGACCTCAGACACTTTAATTTTAATCTGGTTTCATTTTCTACCATAGCCTTGAATATTTTGAATTTCTCAAGAGCTTCTGATTTCTCTTTTAGAAAGGTTACCCACATCATCTGGGAATATTCATCAATTAGTAGCATGAAGTATCTATCACCTTGAATACTCCTGATTCTTGTTAGACCACAAAGATCAGTATGAACTAAGTCTAATAATCTAGTAGAAGACAGTTCCTTACTTTTGAATGTGACTTTGCTTAGCTTACCCAAATGACATTCTTTGCACAAGCTGTTAGTAGGTTTCACCAATTTTGGAAGATCTCTTACAGCCTGAGTATTGCTTATCTTGATGATATTATCAAAATTCACATGACACATCCTCCTATGCCACAGTCAACTCTGATCAACTTGAACAAATAAGCAACTTTTACCAGTACCAACCAAGTGAAAGATATTACCTTTACTTTGAGTACCGGATGCAATCTCTATTCCAGATCTTTCAAAGATCTTGCATTTTCCATTCTTAAACTAGAGATCATAGCCTTTGTCCACCAACTGTCCAACACTGAGAAGATTGTGCTTCAAACCTTCAACATACAATACATTACCAGTTTTGTTCCTTCCATCAAGAGAAATAGTTCCTCTACCTCTGATTCTACCAGCAGAATTATCACCAAACTTTACTACTCCTCCTTCATACCTTTCCAAATCTATGAACTTATTTTTGTCACCTATCATATGGTGAGAGCAACCACTATCAATAACCCAATCATCCTTCTCTTCAACTTGGGCAACCAGAGCTCTTTCCATGGTCTTATGATTGACAGATACAGAGGACATTTGATCTTCTTCCTTGATGGCAATGAACACCCATTCATTTCCGGATTTGTTTCCTATCTTTGATTCATCATCTGTTACTCCTTCATTATCATCATCTTCATGTACATAGTAACAGTTCTTTTGGAACCTTGGCTTGTTAGGATTTTGCCTTGAAAACCTTTCCGAACACCTTGAGGCAAAATGACCAATCTTATTGCAGTTAAAACACTTAAAAGGTAATTTTCCTTCATACTTACTGGATCCTCTTGGTAGCCTCTTTGCAATAAGGGCTTCAAGTTGAGCAGTTTCTACTTCTTCTTCCAGATCTTTTCTTGCTTTTTTATACCATGACAGCTTCCTTGATGAATTCTCTCCTGGATCAAACCTTTGTTTACCTTTAACAGAGGCACTGGCTTTGAATGCAGATTCAGTCTTGGGGGGGTCATCTCCAAACTCTCTGATTTCAAATGCAGCTAATTTTCCAACCAATTGATCTCTTGTGACAGTTGTATGGGCTCTGAATTCTTCAATTGGAGTAGCCTTGATTTTGTAAGAAGCAGGTAGGGATCTGAGAATTTTGCCAATAATCTCATTTTTATCCAGGACTCCACTAGCATTTCTAATTCCACAAACTATCTCATTTACTCTTGGCATAAAAGTAGTAATATTTTTATCATCTCTCATCTTTAGATTTTCAAATTTCCCTTTCAGACTCTGTAACCTTGCACATTTAACATACTTGTCTCCTTCATGCAAAAGTTCTAGTGTTTGCCAAATCTCAAAAGCAGTTGGTAGGTCAATAACATTTGAGAGTTCTGAATCAGATAATATGCTTAGAAGAGCCTCTATAGTCCGCAAATTGTTTTCAGCATCTGTGATTTCATTTTGGGTTTTCAGACCACCCTGTGGAGGTAGATACTGTGTTGTAGCCATGGTCCAATATGCCATTCCCATACATTGCAAGTGACATTTCATGTGACCTTTCCAGAGATTAAAATTGGTTCCATCAAACTTTGGACTATCCTTCTTGTAAGACGACATCCTGGATCTCCTCAAGCAGTTAAGCTCCTTTTAGAGGAACTTGGCTCTGATACCAATTGTTAGACTTAGGGCACACAACTGAGAGATGGGGGGTGAATCAGTTGTGCAAAACTTTCTTCCAATTAAACACTTAACTCCACTTTGCAATTCAGTAGTATAATAATAAATCAATCATGGAAACACAATGTAAAAAATTAAGAACAGAAACACATCAACACATGAGACACCAAGATTTTGACGTGGAAAACCTGGTTAAGGGAAAAACCACGAGGTGATTAACCCAAGATTGTATTCTCTGTTAGAAGAATAGAAAGAACAAAATGGCACATGCCAATTAGGGCTCACTGCCCGAGCACACTGCTCACACGAGGCTCACTACCTACAAGAGACACACTATCTACAAAGAAATAAGTATCACCTACTTGAATTGGAAAATAGCATCTTCACCATGCTTGAATCAGTTCCATTTAAGCCCAATACTTCTGCTTTGCCTTTCACTCTCCTCCTCACTACCACACTCTCATCTCAAGAAGGACAACTTTGAAATGACTTCGCAATCCCTTATTTATACAAGACATCAACTTAGGAATGATCATCTAAGTCGGCAAACATCAACAAGCATCTTCACCATGCTTGAATCAGTTCCATTTAAGCCCAATACTTCTGCTTTGCCTTTCGCTCTCCTCCTCACTACCACACTCTCATCTCAAGAAGGACAACTTTGAAATGACTTCGTAATCCCTTATTTATACAAGACATCAACGTAGGAATGATCATCTAAGTCGGAAAACATCAACAAGAACATCCACAGGATGTGTAACTCATCCGATCGCCAATCTCAGGAAGAACACCATTATCCAGAAGTTATTTCTCAATTGCGAGCTCTAACTTCAATGTGGACCACCAACATGAACTGGACATGATCTTAAGACCTCCACAAGCTTACCTAAGTCACCACGAACATCCACACTTCATTTGCTTACTGAAATCCTTCTCTGCTTCATCTGGAACCTTAAGAACACAGTCTGTCATTACTGTCACAAAGGAATAGATGCTTGCGGACCTTCAAAATATGAACCAATTGAGTTGACACTTCACAAAGACTTCCTCAACACTCCCTAAAATCCACAGAATAGGACAATGCATTTCTGGATCTCACCGAACCTATCTGTATCACTCTGTCACCACTGAACATCTGCTGGAACTGGTTTTACTTGAGCAGCCACAACTTCCTCAGATCTTCATGTGGACCTCTGAAATCTCTACTGGACCACCTTAAGACACATATCTACAAACCCTTTAAACCACATCCTCTGATCCTGATCCTATCTTGGACTTTTACCTTACTGTCATCACTGTTCTTCACTATTCCTGATTGAGGCTAATTTCCTCAATATCCTCAGCACACAGCTCATCCAATCCTTATCATTAATGCAACATGAGTATGTTGACATCAATGACAACACCGGTTAGGCCCATACTTTTAACAATACTTACATATATTTAAGCATATCTACAAAAGTTGTCTTTAACTGGACAAATTCTGTTGCCCAGCTCTGCTTCATCCTGTCTAAAATTGATATGTGACCACTCAATAGGAATGCAAAAGCTTTTGCCCTCTTTAGATCTGTCAGATCACTAGTCCGGGCTGTGGTCTGAGCATCAGTTAGGGCCTCATGCATGGCCTCTAATTTAGGGATAATCATCCCTCTAAGTTCACCCATCCTACTTATTATATTCTTCCTCTCCTTCTCAAGCTTCTTTATCTCATTTATGACTGCAATAGTCTGACATTCCTAGTTTATTATGGATGTGGTGAGAGGATCAAAATTTTGAGAGAAGCTTGATAGTTTATCCTCTTGTTCTTTCACTTTCTTCTCAATATCCTTTGTCACTTTAGACCAGGATAAACAAAATTTATATACTTCTCCGCCATCTTTAAGAGCATTTTCTAAGCTCTTTATCCCAATATCCATATTTCTCCTATCATTGTTTATAAATCCTTGTATCTTGGAGAATCTCTTATCCAAAAATTCTTTCCAGACTTTCTCTTCTACTGCTTTTTCCAAAAAATCAAAATGTGTGCTAACTGAATTAACAAGAGATTTTAGATTACTAGATGAAGAAGCTAAAAGATCCTTTTGAAAGGATGGCATGATCTTCTCCAACACATCAGATGCAATTTCTATTAACTCACAGTTTCCATGTGAGACTTCAGGAGTTTTTCTTTTGCCTTTGCTTAGGCAAAGGATGCTATCTTCATTGTTTGAACCGGGGAGAGAGAATCAAAATTGAATGGTGCTTGAAGTAGCTCGGGTTCATCAATCTCCATCATTTCTTTAGTCAAGAAATCTTTAACAGTTTCTGTAGTGTCTTGTTGATGACTGTTTTGATGCAATCATAACAATAAGTTTAAATTCACATATAATGAACTGAAACTATACTTGAAAGATAAGAAGGAATCATTTAAGATTCAACTAATCCCAAGTCTACAATGGTTCGGTTGGTCAAGTTCAGTTGGTCAATGTGAAGCTGTAATGTTCAAGGGGCCTTACGTAGTTTAGGTTTATTTTGTGGTTTACTGGACTAAGAATATGCAAAAAGGTCATAGATTTCAACAAGTATTCTGTTCATTTGCATACAAGTGCTACCGGGCTGCAAGTTTTAGATTGTTTTTTTGAATTTTTGCAGCTTTCTTCCTTATCTATTTATGAAAATTGTCTACTTATAGCTCTGTTATACATGCTTCTTCAAATTTGAGACAATTTCCTGTAGATTTCTACGTTTTCAGCTAAATATTTCAGATGGGTTGGGAAAAGTTAGAAAGATCTAATCTATACCTCATTTAATCTACCGAAGGATCTAATTGTTTCTGTTATGCACTATGTAAATGCCACAGTAATTTGATCAAATCCACAGTAAAAACCCTAAATGTAAGTTCTGAGCATTTTCACAAACATACATTTAAAATTGCAAGCTCTCAAAGAAAATATTTCAAAATACAAAGAAGGGCAGGAGAACACTCAAAAGATAGATGCAGAACTCCAGATTCTATTGTATTAGAAACGAATAGTCATACATGATTTACTATGTAGGAATGACTCTTAGTTTCATTGATCATACTACAGAGAACTTACAAGCTTTACAGATACAGTAAGGCAGCTAGACATTCCACGCACACCTTACTGCAGACAAACAGGCGACCTCCTTCTTCTACTTCTAAACTATGCTAACTAACTTGCTGTGTTTTCCTAGAATCCCTGTTGTAGGCCCTAAAATCCCTGTTGTAAAGTATTATAGTGTAGAGAGGCACAATATAAAGACATTCTGATTGTCCTCACTACAGCAAAAACCTAACTAAACCCCTGGTTCAAACCCCTGGTTACAGCAATAAATACAGGTGAACCAGCTCTCAAAAAAATATCTCTGAGCAGTGTCAAATCTGGGCGAAATATTGCCCCTTCTGAGAAGTTCCGGTAGCTGGGTAATAACTTCTGTTTGTCTGTTGCAGTAATACCTTCAGCTGCAACCTTGTTCTTTACTTGAATGGCCTTGACTTTTCGCACTTCATCCTTATCTTCTTGCTCCTGAGATCAGATTTCCTTCCTCCATGAGGTCACTGTGTTGACTTTCCAGCTGCTTCCTCAACTGCAAGCCTGCAAGACAAGACAAGAAATAAGTATTTCATTTATCACATAAACAACAGGAAATTAAAATAACCATTTAAATCTAGGTGACTGCGCAAGATTGAGAAAATCGGATCCAGAATCCTCTCAAAACGCGTCAAAAATGCGTTCAGACTGCTCAAAATTCACGGGTCAACTATCGCTGACCGGGAAAATGCCACAGGCGCCAAAAAAAATGCTTTAAAATTCCACCGCTTCATTTCCCGCCCATCGGCATGACTATCGCTATCGGCGTGTCAAAAAAACATGTTGGCCGACATTCACTTCATCATCATGATATTATGGAAATATGATGCTCTCCCTCCTGAAGGTCCAGATGACGTCATCATGATATTTCGCTTCTGCATATTGGAGAAAAGAACAACATCATCATCATCATCATGTTGAAGAAGAATAGGAGGATATGAATATGATCATGCTGTCGAGGAAAGGAAGATGATGGTGACGTCATCATGATATTCGGGCTTCATTGAAATGCTAAGGATGATGTCATCATCATGTTCGTTAAGATCAGGGGATAATTGTGATATCGGGTCACCTAAGGAGCATGATCAGGATGATGAATGTAATATGACCCCTTTGCGGCCAAGGCAACCCTCTCGAAAGATCAGGATGATGATCATGATCATCAGGATATTTACTTCTGTCGAACATAGAATAAGACATCATCATCATATTTCGCGAACCAGATCGTGCTTTGGAAAATATCCTGTCGAAGGGAAAATGTGATGATGATGATCATCAGGATATTTACTTCTTCGCTTGTCAGATCGGGATGACGTCATCATGATATCCGGAGCTTTCATTAAACTTAGAACCTGATGTCATCATGATATTTCGCTAACCGGATCATGTTTTGGAAAATATCCTGATGAAGGAAAATGTGATGATGATGATGATCAGGATATTTACAAAAGGTCTTACTTCATCGGCAGGAGGACTTTACGAAATGTCGGGCGAACAAACAAGATCATGATGATCTTGACAACAGGATAAAAAAATATGTTGATGATCCTCCTCATCGAATTATCATGATGACGTCATCATGATATTTCATTTTCGGAGCACAAGGATGAGTTGAGGTCATCATGATATTTGCGCTAGGGTGATATTGTAAAATATGATGATGCTGTTGAGGAATGGAATATCACCTTCTTCTGAATAGATAGGGTGATCATCATGATATTTTGCTAACCGGAGATCAGGAGGATATGAAGATGATGATCCTCTTCGATTTATCATGATGATGTCTCCATTACTTAGCGAATTTCAGCAAATGACCCTTGTGAAAGATCAGGACGATATGAAGTCGTCATCATCATCTTAGCGAGGTTCAGCAAATATCATGATGATGATGCTCTGATAGGATTTGAACGTGCGCATGCAAATATGCCGAAGAGTGGATTTTCTAAGTCAGGGTGATCAACATGATATTATAAGATCAGGTAATGTTGAAATATCATGATGATGCTCGCGATACAAAGACCGCTCGACGGGGAAACTTACCTTGACTTAAAGTTGATGTCATCATGATATTTGAACCTCAGGATATTATCGGGGGGGGGGTTCAAATATGATGATGATGATGTTCTTCATGTAACCAAAACCGAGTTTATAACATATGACCCTCCTAAAAAAAAAAATCATGATGCTGCATAATGCGCACAAGGCCATTTGACGGGTAAAGGGCACTACCACCTAAGATTGACGTCCGGATATTGCAACTGCATGATTTTTATCGGGTGATAGACCAAGATCATGATGATCTTGTCAACATGAAAAATATGATGATCACTTGCGATTATCAGGTTTGACCAAAACTTTGACCGTGCATAACTTCCACATATGGACAAATTTTCAAGTGAAGTAAAAGGCAAACCTGCATGGAATTTCAAGCTCTTTCTAAATATGAGATCACAGCAACAAAATATGAACTTTGACAAACTGACCTCATGATGATGACCTACCTTATCCAATATCATGATGATGATGCACCTGACCTTCATTTTTACCAAACCGCCAGAAAGCAGAAAAAACACAAGCAGAAGCAAAAAGCAAAACATCAGCAGGGGTCCCCATTTTGCTAAGGAGCATAATGGGGCGTGTTGTGAACATCACAACATGTCTCTTGCTAGAGACAGAGTCTTCTTTCCTTCTGTAGCCTCAGCACTATCACTTGTGGTCTTCTTAGTTTAACCTTCTTCTCTTCCCTTCACTTCTTCTCCTTGATTGATGCTCTCTTCTTTTCTTTCTTTTCCTTCAATTCTAGAGTCTGCAGGGGGATCTGGAAGAGAGGTGTCTGCTTCTTCATGAATTTCCTCTTCTGGAATAGAGGAATCTAAGTCCTTAGCTTTCTCTTTACTTGTCTCCTTTGTCTCTTCTGCAACTATCTCAGTAGAGTCTCCTTTGTCATCCATGGCAGAGGGTTCATCATCTAAGTCCTCTATAACAGGAATATTGAAACTTTTATAGGCATTCCTGAGGATCTCTTCAGTCTCTCTGAGCATAAGCTTATTCATTCTAGATTTTCTCTGGAACTCATCCTTGTAATCTTTGAAGATCATGTTTATTTTCTTTGGAGTGATGGAGGGATAAAGTTGGATAGCAATCTGCTCCCGGATTTCTAGGTCTTTTGCCATGGCATTGTTCTTTCTTATTTCAAGTTCCTTTTCTAGACTTTGAGGAATCAGAGATATAATTTCAATGAATGCTTTGTTGTAGATGTTTAAATACCTGACTGTAGCTTCTTGCAGGATCTTCTGATCAGTTTCACTAGAATCATCATAAAACTCAGTCATTGGTTTCAAGTTCCCATCCACAGTGACTAATTTGATGATATCATCAATGTGGAGAGTAGGCTTTTCAATGAATTCTTCTACATTTTCTTCCTTGCCTTGACCGGTAGAGGGTTCACTAGATATTTTCTTCTTCTTCTTCTTCATTTTCTTGAATTCCTCATCAGTTTTAGTTTCTTCATCATCCTTCTGACTTGTATAGGATCTTGTTGCCTTTTTCTTTGTTCTTTTCTGTCCCTTTCCAGATGTCTAGGCTTCTGATTGTGATGCCTTTTGGCTCTTAGAGGTGTCAGGTGTAGAGCTCTTGGAGGATCTAGTCTGAGAAGGGGCTTGCACCGGATCACTTTCCTTTTCTACATCTTGTTTCTCTTTCTCTACCCTTTCCATCTTCTCTCTGTTGGCATCAACTTCCTCCTTTGAAATTCCATGTCTCTTGGCAAATTCTTCTACTTCTCTTCTCACTTTTCTCTTGATTTCAGGCTGTCTTAGTTCAACATGAACTTTTACACTCAACTCTTGGAATGTCCCAAACCTTTCTGTCTTAGGGTCTTGGGTTGACTCAGTAGGTGTTGGATGTGTAGCTCTAGGATTTTCTCATCAACCTCATACCCCATTGGCATGATCCACACTATTCTAGGTTCCACTACCTCCATCAAGCATTGATCAGTTTCTACCATAAAGCATATTGTATCCTTATACTTTTCAACTAGAGATTGGGGGATTTTCTCTCTGGCTTGCATCATATTCTGAAAGTTCTTGAAGTAGCCCCAGAGTGTTGTATTCTGTGCCTTGACATCACCAATTTCATGCAAATAATCTCTAATTTGTATGGCTACTGGTTTGTCATTTTGCCATATCCAACCACTGGATTCGGGAAGCTCATTCATAAAGTAAAAGAACAAACACAGTATTAGCCCAACATACTTGAATGAGTTCTTCTTGTCCTTCTTGATCTTTTGTAGGTTTTCTAACAGTTGGCTTAGAAGAAGCTCACAAAGATCATAATCTACATTCTACCTTAACATTTGATAGGCAGCATAGATTGCAGTTCTAGATACAAAATTCTCCCTGCTGGAGTGATATATCTTATAGCCAATTATCATGGATGCAAACTTGATATCCGGATCAGTGATATCTTCAATTGTCATTGCTCTCTTGTCAAATTTTGATCCTGTTGCCTTACTCACTATCTGATTCTTGACAGATTTGAGAGAAGGTAACCCATTGGATGAGTGCAATCTGGTAACTGCCCTAATGACATCATTAGTTATTTTGAATGGCCTTATCAACCATATAAAGTTGTCATGCATTCTACTCAGAACATACCAGACCCATTCATCTTCTGCAAAACAGGGGAAATGGATACAATGTCCAAAATGCTTGTCCCGGATAGCCTTGTACTGAGGTTTGAGTTCAAAAGCATCATCTATTAACTAATTGTGATAGATATCCATTATCTTGGATTCCCCAAATTCCTCAATGTTTGCATGAATATATGCCCTAACATCTTCTACATGCAAAACCCCATGCATAATGCTTGAAAAGGCGCCTAGGGGATCAACTTCTAGGGATTTGTAGAGATGTTTCTTGAATTTAGGATGTGGTTTGTTAGTGATCTTCACAACATTCGGAGTAGCCATCTTTCAATAGATTCAGAGAGAGGTTTTCAAGAGTGGAAAATACCTTTTACGCTTCTAGGGTTCATGATATGAGCTGGATCGAATTGCTAGAAGAATCGACTTCTGCAGTTGATCTTTGAGGGGCTTGAGACAATTTTGTTGCAGAGCTCCTTTTCTCTTTTTCTTGAATGCAAATGTACAAATGATGAAAAAAAGAACCCTTTTATTTCTGCACAAACCCTAATTCCATTTTGCAATAAATGCACAACTTAGGTTATTCCGATTGCCTTGTTTTCCTTGTTTCTGAGAGAAATCTTTCTGGATCACTGAGATGCACTTAGAGTTATTCTTGGTGAATATTAGCAATTTATCTACCTTTCTCCAATCATTCCATTTATCCGCAGATCAAGATACCTCAATTTGAATCAGACCAGATCTAATTGTGAAAATCTTGTTCTTACCAGATGACTGTTAAACTGGATCAATCTTAGTAGATTAACCTCTTATAAATTTCTTGCGGATCTTCCATATCTTTACCAAGGCTTATTTAGATGTTTCTCTGAGAACCCTTTAATCTGCAACTTTCCATGTGCCAATTTCAGGTACCAATTGATTGGCTGGGGGGACTTGTTTTCTTTTGTGACTCCCCCTGAGCCAAAGCTCATCTATTTAGTTTCCAGAAGGAATATCAGCACTAGATTCTGGTGTGGATCCATCCTCAGCATTTTCTGTACTCCTCTTCACCCAAATCTTGTTCATCTCCCTTTGATCCGCATTCACTTTTCCTTTTCCTTTGTCTTGGTTTTGATTAAGATGTTCCGGACTCCTTTTGTCCTAAATCTTACTTCTGCAGAATTTGGCAATATGACCGGATCTATTGCAATTGTAGCAAACAACATTTCTTTGCATATTTGACTGGTATCCTCTTGATCTACGTTGATTAGCCATATGTCCCATTCTATTGCATGTAAAGCATCTACCATTGAATGAATTATTCATTTGCATATTTCTACACTCATGAGATTTGTGACCATACCTCTTGCAATTAAAAGACTGTCCGGAGAAGGATGAATTAGTCTGATTCATTCTTCTTCTACACTGATTTGCTTTATGACCAAAGTTATTACAATTGTGGCAGTATCCATTAAAGGATGGATATCTTTGAGCATTTGGTTGCCTTACCGGAGGTCTTCTAGTCCCGTTCCTTGGATTTCCTGATCCAAATTTCTTCTGACCGGATCCGGAGCTTTCACCTTTCTCATACCCCAAGCCTTGCTTGTCATCTACCCTCTTTTGGCTTTCAAGAAGGACTTCAAGCTAAGCAGAGCTTATCTTGAATTTTTCTTTGTATTCATTTGTTGTTTGAAGATCTCTTTTTAGAGTGTCAATCTGATTCTCAAGTTGTTATTCATTATCTCTGGCTTCTTCAAGATCAGATTCCAGATGTTTGATTATTCTATCCATTTTGTGGTAGTTTTCTGACTTCTCCTTGAGAGATTGTTTTAGATTATCTTCATTTTTTATTTTCTCTTCAATTTCTTGGGTGAATTTCATAACCCCTGATTCCATTTCATGTCTTACCATAATGAACTCTTTTGATAGCTTTTCACATAACTTGTTCTTCTCATTTAGATCTTCATCAGTATTATTGGCTTCACTCTGACTTGCTAATTGTTGAAGGAGTTCCTTTCTCTTTTTCATAGAGATACTCAGTTTCCCTTTTAGTTCATTTATGAAATCATTATCTTGTTTGAGTCTTTCCTTCAAGTTATTGACTTCAGAGTGAGACTATTCCAGATCATTTAAGGCAGACTGAAGTTGTTCTCTCATACCATACATATCCATTGAGATTCCTAGATCTTCCTCAAGCTGTTAGGCTCTGTTTGGAGGAAATTAGCTTTGATACCAATTGTTGATAACTGAGAGGGGGGGTGAATCAGTTATCTTAATTAACTCAACTTTCTATTCTTCTTCAATAACTAGTGCAACATCAAAACAAATAAGCATCCATAACCATGAAAGTAGAAACAAAATAAATACACATAACACAATGATTTTGACATGGAAAACCCTATTAAGGGAAAAACCACGAGGTGACTAACCCAAGATTGTATTCTCTGTTAAAAGAATAGAAGTAAAAAATGGCACTTGCCAATTAGGGCTCACTGCCTGAGCACACTGCTCACAAGAGGCTCACTACCTACAAGAGACTCACTATCTACAAGTTATAAAGAAAGTAACAAGATACTTGAACTGATGAGAAGCATCCACATATGTTAAAGTTCAGTTCCGGTTAGGCTCAATACACTGATCTACTGTACTTCATTCTTCCTCTTCTTTGGTGCTACTGTCCTGCCACATACCGGACCTTTATTATTGCTTCCACACTGCTCTCTACTTTTCTTCACACTTCACAAGACACCACACACACCTTCTCATCGAAATCCATCTAGTATATATATCCGCACAAAGGATTTCAACAACTTTCTAGTTGGCATCCAGAATACTCAATATTTTCCCAAACTCTGGTTTGTCAGCTAAATCCTTGCTTACCAAGTGATATGTATCAAAGAGATGCTTATAGAAGTCATCAATCATGTCGGCCAATCATGAATGATCCCTTAAGAAACTTGATCACCATCAATATCTCATCTGGATTAAGGTCTGATGCTCTGCCAGTTAGTTCTTCCTCAGTCTACTCTGTCTAACAGGAACCCAACACTTAGGTGCTCATATCTTTTCACTCTTTCATCACCGGAGACTCAATCCCTAGAATGTATCAGTCATGATACTCCTCTTGACTTCCCCAAGTCCGCACTTTGCTAAGATACTTCCTCTGAGAGATCTGGACCTAATTGTCGGACCTTGCTGCATGCTCTGTTCTTGCTTACCGGACCAAAATACTCTTCAATCTGACTTCCAGTATAGACACACCATGTCCTACGGATGTGTGGGATGGACTTTGTTGCCATCAATGAAAACACTCATGAAGCCACACAGTGTCTCTTGCCAACAGTTTCATCATTGAGGATTTGTTGTGTTTTTATGTTTTAAAATGTTGTAAGAAAATACAAGCATCGAGGAATAATTCAACCAAGATGACCTGAGTATTTATTACATGGATTTTGATATAGTTAGTTAATACAAGCATCTAGTCAAAATTGAACCTAGATGACCTGAGTACTTCTTGAGTTTCAATAGACAAGGATCGCCCTGTTTCATGTTTAGACCTAGAATGTCCTCAATGATCTTTTGCCGATCATGTCATTAGACAAAAGTCATCACATTACTTAAAGATTGATCCGCAAGCAACAAACAAAGAAAATGATTATGCCCCCATCATAGCATCTCTAGTTTTTAACATCCTTGAGTAGCATAGAAAGACATAATAATAAAATCAAGACTCTATGACGTAACCTATTTACAAACACAAAACTTTCTTGCATTAGATGTGTCTTCTTGCCATAATTTAGATAGAATCATTTTGAGTGTTTAGGCACTTTGCTTGTTTTTCTTTGGATAGATTGATGTCCTATGTCAAAATTTCTTCTTTGGAAGTGTGCTTTGCTTTGCACATGTTTGTCTAGTGAAAGGTATCACAATCCTTATTGGTGTCCTCTTAGAACATGTGGCATTGTAAGATCCAACTCCATAGCTAGGTCGAGGACTTGCCCCTAGTCAGGTAGAGGATTTGACTTATTGTGGATGAACTGATAACATATACAAAGAAATGGGCCCTAAGGGACTGACCTAGTGCCTCGGGGGCGCATTGCTAAATAGCCTTGCCTACATGACGATGCATAGGCAATGTAGTTCGAGGTGAACTGTGTGGACCTAGGACCTAGGTGAGAGGAAGTGGTGCAGTTCTGGATGGACCAGAGGATGGTTGACACGAGATGGGATGGATGGAAAGGAGCCTCAGGGGTGCATCGATACAAGATGGCCTTGCCTATGTGAAGACGTGGAGGCGATGTAGTTCGGGTTGATGGGATACTGATGATGGATGCTATGGTAGGTTGACACTATGGATAGGATAATAGATAAAACCTTAGGTTCTAAGGTGACAATGATGATAGAGTATCAAGCCATGCTAGGTTATCGTTAGGTGGTTGTACAAAATGGATACAAATGAATGATGGATAATGGTATGAAGAATGGATGCAAGGTGATAGTTTCCAGGAGATGGAGGAAGCGGTTGTCACTGCAAAGGGCACCTGTTTGCTAGGTTTTCACCACTTTGCTTTTATTGCAATGTTTATGAAATATACATGACACCTATTTACCAGGTTTTCATCATGTTATCTGTCTAAGGCACCTGTTTACTAGGTTTTCACTAGAGGACAAATTTTTTTGTTGTTTTTCTATATATATATTTTTTGATTTTTTTGCTTATTTTTTTTTGCTTTTTGCCCCCTTACATTGGGGTTCTCTAGGATAGAACTGGTGAAGATGCATACTGTTGATTGGGTCATCGAACATCTCACCTTTTGATGTAGCTAATTGGTACGCTCTTGATCCATAGGCATCAATGATTACATAAGGACCAAGCCAGTTGGGTTCAAACTTTCCTTTCTTCTCCCGATCTTGTTGATTTCAGGGATTCTCTTTGAGCACTAGATCACCAAGATTAAAAACCCTTGGATAGACTCTGTGGTTATAGCTTTCTGACATTCTTTATTGGTAGGCTTTGAGATGGTTGAAAGCATTCTATCATTTCTCCTCCAACAATTCTAACTCTTGCAATCTAGAAACTCTATAGTCCTCATCAGTTATAAGGCCTTTTGATGACACCCTTAAAGATGGTAACTTGACCTCAATGGGCAAAATGGCTTCAAAACCATATACAAGGGAATATGGAGTGGCACCTGTGGGAGTACGTATACTAGTTTGATAGGCCCATAGAGCAAGATTTAGTTGCATGTGTCAATCGCGGCCAACAACATTGACAATTTTCTTGAGGATTTTTAAGATGGTCTTGCTGGATGCCTCTACTTGACCATTTCCTTGGGGGTAATATGAGGTGGAGAAATGATGTTGGATTTGGAACTTGTCACAGAGCTCTTGGACATCCTAGTTTTTGAAGGGTCTTCCATTATCCGTGACTATGGATGAGGGAATTCTGTATCAACAAATGAGGTAATTTAGGATGAAGGAGGCAATTTGCTTACCTGTGACAGTAGTGAGTGGAATGGTTTCAATCCACTTGGTAAAATACTCAGTGGCAGTTATGATGAACTTGTGGCCCTTGGAAGATGGAGGGTGGATTTTTCCCATAAGGTCGAGTCCCCACTGACAAAAGGGCCAAGGTGTCATTAAAGGTCACAGTTTCTGAGCTGGTGGATGGATGAGGTTACCATGAATCTGACATTGCTTGCATTTCTTAACAAAGTGATATGAATATGTCTCCATGTTCGGCCAATAGTATCCCAAACGCATGAGTTTCTTAGCTAAGGTAGGACCACTAGAGTGTGATCTGTATATTCCCTCATGTACTTCTTGCAAGGTAGTTTGAGATTCTTCACATTCAAGACATCTGAGTAGAGTACAATCTAGACCTTGGCGGTAAAGGGTTTTGGCGATAATGGTGTAATGGGATGTTTGTCGAATAAAGGTTCGACATTGGTTATTGGATAAATCAGCCGGTAGGGTGTTATCGTTGAGCTAAGTGTAAATTTTACCATACAATGGTGAATTAGATCCAACTATGAGGCAAATGGATTGTGTTTCAGGGATATCATAAGCTGGTTGCGTGACTGGTTCCACCAAGAACTCAAAATGTGACTCATTCTCTGGTATATTGAGAAGCGAGGCAATGGTTGCCATGGTGTTTGCTACTTTGTTCTCTATGTGAGGAATCTGCTCAAAGGAGATTATCACAAAGTATCCTTTAAAGTCATCTACCATATGCTTGTATGGTATTAGCTTGTTATCTTTCATCTGATAGTCATCATTCACTTGGTTGATCACTAGTTACGAATCTCCATAGACATGTAGCTCTTTTACTTTCCACTCTGCTGCCATCTTAAGACCAATGACTAAGGCCTCATACTCTGCAATGTTGTTTGTGCAAGGAAAAAGTAGACAATAGGACTTAGGTATTGTGTCTCCTTGAGGAGTGACAATAAGATTCCTACCCCCGATCCATGGTTTGTGTAAGAGCCATCAAAGTAGAGCTTCCATGAATGTGTTGTAATACTAAGAATTGATTCATTGAGAAACTCGAATGTCATTGGAGTGGTATCTTGTAATGGTGCCTCCGCCAACTGATCGGCGATAACCGGACCCTTGATAGCTTTCCTTTCCACATATTCAATGTCATACTCACTTTGTAGCATTACACATTTAGCTAGGCTACCTGTGAGAGCTTCTTTTCTTAACAAGTATTTGAGTGGATCGATCTTTGCAATTATCTTGATGGGATGTGCAAGCATGTAATGGTGTAGTTTTTGGGAAGCAAAAACTATAGCAAGACAAGATTTTTTGATTTGTGAATATTGCAATTCATACCCCACCAATGTGCGACAGATGTAGTAGATTGCCCTTTCTTTGCCTTCATAGTCTTGTTGTGCTAAAAGGGCACCAAGAGCTATTGGTGTTGTAGATATGTAAAGATATAGTGGCTTGCCTTGGATAGGTGGCATCAAGATAGGTGGATTCATGAGATACTCCTTCAATTTGTGAAAGCCTTCTTCACACTTCTCATCCCATCTAAATGAAATGTTCTTACGCAAGAGGTGAGTGAAAGGTTGACACTTGTCTGCCAGTTGTGAGATAAATAGGTAGATTGCGTGTACTTTGCCCTATAAAGACTACAGTTGGGTGATGTTCCTTGGTGGTGGCATCTCCATGATAGCTTTGACCTTCACAAGATTGACCTTGATTCCATTTGCTGATACTATGAAACCCAACAGTTTGCCAGAGGTGACCCCAAACACACACTTTTTTGGATTCAATCAGACCTTGAATTGTTCTAGCCACTGAAAGACCTTCTCTAGGACATCTAAGTGAGATTCCCTTGTAAGTGACTTGGAAAGGATGTCATCCACATAGTCTTCCATGGTTACGTACATCATGTCATGGAAGATAGTAGTCGTTGCCCTTTGGTATGTGGCTCCTACTTTCTTCAACCCAAATGACATGACATTCCAATAGAAGGTTCCCCATGGGCATGTGAATGCTGGAAATACCATCCATAAGAGAAAGCATAGTGTGTCCAGCTATCAAGTCTATGATGATGTCAATGTTGGGCAATGAGAAATCATCCTTGTGACATGCCTTGTTGAGATCTCAGAAATCATTACACAATTTGACTCTGCCATCAGGTTTTGATACTGGTACAATGTTTGATACCCACTCTAGGTAATTGATTGTTGTGATGAACCCTACATCTAGTAGCTTCTTGAGTTCCTATTTGACTAGCAATGTGACATGTGGATGCATTTTCCTGAGTTTTTGTTTAATAAGTTTAACTCCAGGATCGAGTGGTAGATGATGCAAGATCAAGTCTGGATCTAACCTGGGCATATCTACATAGGACCAAGAAAAGTTGATCTATTTCCTTTTGAAGAACGGTACAAATTTTGTCTTTTCTGATGGAGTTAGAGACTTGGCAAAGTGTATGATCTTCAAGTTACCTTTTGTGCCAATGTTGACTAGTTCTATAGGTTCTACCACAATTTGTGACTTTTCTTGACATATGTCATTGGGGAGAGTGTCAAGCCTTCCATTGTCTAGTGCCTCAGAGAGGTTTTCACTATCCAATGCATCCTTTATTTTTACTTTTTTGGGATCTGACACTGCCGCAGAGTGGTTTTCACCATCAGATCCATTTTTTATTTTGATATTTTTGTGACTGGAAGGTTTGGCACCCTCTCGAAAATAAGCTATGGTATTGAGTTCTATGGCGAAGCCAACTTTATGATCTCCCGTAGGTAGGTGGTCTCTTAGTTCCATGTAATCAATGTAGGCACCATCGTTCTGGAACATGTCAAGTTGAGGAGTTCCTTATAGGTCCCAATCGATAAGATCGAGATGTACGAGGGGGAGGAGATTGATAGGTTGATCTGATTTAGTGGGTGTGATGGTAAGGATGGATACATGATCAAGATTGGGAGTGATAGGAATAAGATTTGTGATGGTCCTCTCTTCAAGATTGTTTATCGTGTTGGAACTCTGACCTTCCTCGTAAGTTGTACTCTCAAGAATGGGCAAATCACACTCTACTAGTCTAGGCCTCAGAATTTGTCCCTCATGATAGGGGCTATAAGTGCAAACAATATCAATTCCTTTGTCTTCATAGGAATGTTCTGAAAGTTCATCCCATTCATATTCATTAGAATTCATATCACTATTCTCTTGGAGATTGTGGATCTATTCCACAAAATAAGGAGTAGCCTTAGCTTTGCCTTTGCCGTTGTCTTTGTATCCTAGCCCTCTTGTGTCACAGGCTAATGAGGATGAAGAGGGTTGAATGGGTTTAGTTATTCCTTCTTTTCTTAGGCTGATGGGACCCTATCCTTCATAGCCCATTCTGTGTAAGATAGATTGACCATGCCCATAGATTTCTGTTTGGAGCTCAGGTTGTTTGTCTTGTGGTGTGTCATCTTTGTCTATGTAGAGCCATTGCAGAACATCTCTTTCTTTAATTTCATCTAATAGGGTACCCCATTTGACAAAGGGAGATTTTGGAGGTTTAGGAGGAGCAGATGGTTTTGGGAAGGGTGTAGGTCATCCAAAGGACTTCAGAGATAAAGGCATTTTGGATAGAGAAAAGGAATGTTCGATGGAGTACTCTCCTACCCCTGTTTCTTTGATCGTGACTTTCTTCTCTTTGGCCTTTGATGTGGAAGCTTGGGAGCTAGGATCCTACTGGGAGGTGGAAGATGTGGAAGCTCTATTATTGGAGATGCTAAAATCTGGCTTTGATTGGATAGAGTTACATTGTTGAAAAGGATCAGGGTCACCTTGGATGGTGATCTCTTAGCCATTGTGAGGGAATTTGATACACTGATGATATGTGGAAGGCACAACTTTCATGGCATGTATCCAAGGTCTTCCTAGGAGAATGTTATAGGTGAGATCCCTGTCAAGGACTTGGAAAACAACCTCTGTTACTACTAGTCTAATCCTTAATGGTAACACCACAGTTCCTTTGGTCATCCGTTCTTCTTCATCATAGGATTTTATTGTGATCTTCTTTCTTGGATCCATTGCATTTTTTGAGAACCCCAATGTAAGGATTAATTTAAGCATGGAAATGTTCAAACTTGCTCCTCCATCAATGAGAACCCTTTTGATGCGATGTTTATTTATGAAGGCCTCAATATGTAGTGATGCATTATGGGGTTGCGATACAGATAGATCATCTTATTCAGTGAATGATAGGACATTAGGTGAGGTCAGATGACCTACCATGGCTTGAAACTTCTCTTGGGCCAAGTTGGTGGGTACAGTTGTTTCTACTAGGGCTTTATCAAGAATCTCCTTGTGGGCTGGTGATAGACGCAACAACTCTAATATGGATATATTAGCCGGAGTCTTTTGTAGTTGGTCAATGACACTGTACTTGTGGGGGGTAGATGGTGAGGATGATGACCTTGGAGGGAGTGTGTGCAAGGTGACTTTCCCACTGTGAGTGGTGATATTACAATCAGATTTCATGTTGGGATCTGTTTGTTTGTTAAATGTGATTACATTGATTTGTGGGATATGCTCTAATATGTAATTAATGGTGTAGTCAAATGGCATGTTTGTGTAGTTAGCATCATTGTTCCTATTATTGTGCTTTTGCCAGTTGTTATTGTTGTTTCTATTATGAGGGTTTTGCCTGTCATGGTTAAGGAGTGGATCCTTGAATGCCACATCTGATTTGTTAGAGGGATGATCTTTTGTGCCCACACGATTTTGGTCTAACAAGTCTTGTATGACATTTTTCAAGTGGATACAGTCATTAGTTGTATGGCCTTTGCCTCTATGGTACTCACATAAATCATTATCCTTCCACCAAGGAGGTTTGATAGCAGGTTTATAGTCACTTACGAAGGGAAGGGTGATCTCATTGTTTGCTAATAAATTTCTCAAAGCAGACTCATATGACTCCCCCAGTGGTGTAAATTTTCATCTTGGAGGAAAGTTGTACCATTGTCTCAGTTCATTTGACAGAGGTTTTCTCAGTGTTGCATTGTTTGATGCTCCTTTGAGATTGAAAATTGGTTGTTTAGGAGCTGCTACTTTAGCATCAACCACTCCATCATTGACGATATTCTTGTTTTTGGAATTTAAACTTATCCGTGGTACACTTTGAGTTAGGATTGCCTTTGAACAATTTTATTTGTCCTTTCACGATCATAGCTTTTTCAATGAATAATCCCATCTCAATGACTTTCACAAATGTGGTAGGGCATTGGATTTGAATTTGGTAGCTAAGATCGGGGTTGAGATTATGGACAAACATTTCAAGCATTTGTTTTTCTAGTATATAATGAGGACATTTGCTAGCAAGTTGTCGCCACCTTTGTAAGAAAGTAGTGAAGGACTCGCCACTTTTTTGCTTTGTGTTGCAAAGGTCAAGCATGGATACCTCATGTTCTATATTATATGAGAAATGCATTACAAACTTGTTCACTAACTCGTCAAAGGTATGGATACCTGGGGGAAGTCTAGAGAACCACTCCATGGCTTGACCTCCTAAAGATCTAGGGAAGATTCACATGAGGAAAGTTTCATTATGGGCCATCTCTAGACATGCGACACTAAATTCTCTGATGTGGTCTCTATTGTCACCCTTTCCTCTATACTTGTCAAATTTTAGAACTTCAAATCTAACGGGAAAGGGGATCATTTTCAAGCTCTTGTCGAAGGGATATGGCGAGATATCCTCCAAAAAATAGTGTTTAGTGGACGTCCCTGTTTGGAGGTCTACTAATTGTTGCTATAAGGTTTGAACTTGTTTGGTCAATGTGTCTAGAGGCGTGGTTGAGTCTATGGTCGTCTTGCCTTTGTATCTAGGGTTCTGTTCTCATGTGTGCTATTTTCATGGATTCTTTCTTCCTTGGTCTCCTTCAAAGCTGTGGTGTCAAAGTCTTTGGGGAGCTTAACTCCTTAGTTTGCTAGGTGGAGGAAGAATTTGTTAGGGTTTTGGTTAAGCACTTTATCCATCATGCGTTGAAATTTTTGGTCTTGGAGGGCTTCTTGTAAGTATTCGTGAGATATCTCCTCATAACTGTCATGAGGGGAGGGGACTACCTTGTCGAATATTTCAACCATTTCAAGTTGTTTGTGTTTCTGTGATTTAGTTAGTACCATGCAAGGGGATTTGGAATGGGTTGGGGTGAATGTGGATGCTTTGTTAAGATGTGTGTGTAGGTTGTAGTGAAGGGGATACTTGTGGTGACAAGATTTTGACAATGGTTTTCTTTGATCAATGGTTTCAAACAAACTGGTCGATACAAAATGGTAGTCACAAATAAGGAAGGTGTGTTATCTAATTATTTGATAGAGACTAGTTTTGCTCCAAACACACTAGTGAAGTTCTAAGAGAGAAGGATGATAGATCCTGATAGTGGATACTTACTAGGGATGTTTGAGTTTGATATGATCTAAAATTACCTTGTTACCTAGTTTGGATACTTTGACTTGGTTTTGGGAAGTTTTGGATGAGGTGAGTGTTGGAAAAGCAGCTACGTTGTGGAAATGGATAGGATAAGTGACTTGCACAATTAATTTGATCTGGGAAATTGAAACAAGGCTGAAATGGGTGCTTGAAAATATAATTATTTTTCTTAGTAAATGTATGGAATAACTCACTATGACAGATGCGCAGAAACAAATGCACAGGAATATAGGGTAAATGTACAGTAGCAGAGAGTAAATGCGCAGATCTGATGAAATGTAAAAGTGCAGGAACAGATAATAGATGCACAAGTGTGGTAAAGAATAAATGTGTAATAGAACAAAACAAAAGCACATCGGTACTGAATGGATGTGCAACAGTTGTCAAATGCATGGCATGATTGAACAAAAGCACAACAAGAATGAATAAATGCACAACAATGTGTTTTTTAGTTGATTTTTGACTGATTTTTCAATGTTTTTGGTTTTCTTTGGCTGAAAGTTGGTTTGTTTGATTTGATTTTTCAACTATGGCAAGAAAGACACAACACACACAAAGAATATTTTCATGATTTTTGATTTTTTTTAAAATTTTGACTTTTTTTGACAAAAACAAGTACAAATCCTAGGATGGCAAGGGTAATATAATCTGAATTCTGACTTGGATTTCTCCAGCTACGCTATTCAAAGTGGATAACTTAGGAACTTAGGACACGGGCTCCCCCTTACAAGTGCACAAACTTCTCTAGTACACTAAGTTTCAGGTTCCCAAGGCTCAGAAACCTTAGGATTTACCTGTTATCTCTACTATTGAATCATAAGAACATGAGTCGTCTTAGGAAGATGATAATCGCTCTTCCCAGCACTGGTTTATAGGGGATTTTGGATTCTAAAATAATGGATAAGTAGTAAGGGCAACCGTTCGAGTGGTTATACATGCGGCAACGCTACTCTCCATTATGGAGTCTCCTAGCCTTCAAGGGTTGCGCCTTGGAGGGTTTTGGGGGAGGTTGGTTGTTGATATAACTAATAAGAACTCATTGCTTGAAGCTTTCGCCTCAAACACAATTTATTTATAGTGGATCGAAAGAGCTTAGTGTTAGCTCATTACCACTTAAGGTCATTCCCACTTGGACAGAAGGATATCCAAGGGTAGGCCTCTCTAAAGGAAAAACATGTGAAATGATAATTCTGGCATTTTGGTCACCCAGTTAAGGGGAGAGCATAGTCCTATTATCATTCCAAAATCATGATAAACAATGGTTCTTTTCCCCTAGTTAAAAAGAAAAAGACTAAATGAGTTACTCTACTTGGGCACACACAAGATTTGTTAACTTTGAAAGAAGCAAATAGAAAGCAATGGTTCAATTTTAGATCCTCCTAGTTGGGACTATGTTTGAGTTGTTGGTGTAACAAGTTCAAATTACAGCCTTCCTATTTAGATCTAGATAAGATTTGCATGAACAATCCAATTACTTTCCTTACTAATTAGATCTATGACATGAGTTAACAATGCAACTAAATGTCTAACCAACCCCTAACCTGCAAATCAGATCTGAGAATATTCCTGCGAGAGATGTTAGCATTAGAAAAATCACAAGAAATATCTCAAGAACCCTGTCAGAACAAATGCACAGTTACATAGGATATATGCACAGATATAAAGCATAAATGCATAGAGATATATGTGCGGTTATAGAGAATAAAAGTGCCGAAACAAGAAATAAAAGTGCATGTCGGATATATGCGTTGATTCAAAGAACAAATGCGCTAATTTGGTGAGTATATGTGCTGATTGAATAGATGTGTCACCACAAAGAATAGACGTGTGTTACCTATGAACAGATGCACATAAAATTCCTGTGTACAGAACCTAACACACAAAAACTCAATTTTGAGGTTAAATTGGGGGCAAGGCCCCATGGTGGGTACCAAAAATGTTATCAAAAAATGTGGTTAACAGTATTAAACTATCAATAATCCAATAATCTTAATGAAATAAGAACAAACAAGATCCAACACAAAGAAATAATACCTTGCAAACCTTATTGTTTCATGGCTTCCATTGGTCGCCTATCTCAATTGATCTCGTTGTATGAATGTAGTCCTCAGAAGGTGTACTTCCTTGCTCTTTCTAAGATGACAATGGAGAATGGCTATGATAGGTTTGTAATGAAGAGGATCTTCTAAATGTAATGATAATGGTGATAATGGTGATAGTTGATCGCAAGCTATGGAGATTGGTGCCAAAGGCACACTATGATTCCTGCAGAGTAAGTTTATAAAAGCTTGGATGATTCAAATGGAGGAATAGGGGTTATATTTATAGATTTGTGAGAGAGAAGATCAATGGTGTAGAATGAATAAGAATATCAACAGTTGAGGAAATTTGAGAGGATGTGCGCAAATAGGGAGAGGACAAGTGTCCTGCTCCTTCATGCATCAAGGGAGTTAACAGAATAGATTGAAGAGTTAACTGGGATGACTAATTAGTTAACAAAATTGATTGGAGAGATAAGTGGGCTGATTGGGGAGTTGACTGATTTGATTGAACAGTGAACTCAAATGACTGATTAGTTAATAGATTTGATTGATGAGTTAACTAATCTGACTAGAGGAGAAATAGGACATGTATGTGAGGGGATATTAGCTAATTAAATATTGAAAATATTTAATTACATGTGCATGTGGATTAATTGAATCATTTTTGGTATTAATTCAATTTTGGAGGAAATAGGTAATTTAAATAAATATTTGGATTTATTTAAATATAGAGAATGAGAAGAATTAATTAAATAATTTGGTATTATTTAATTTAGAATGATTTTTAGAAGAAATTGGATGATTTAACTAAATAAATGATTTTATTAAATTTTTGGAGAAATATGAATCAAATAAATAAATTGATTTATTTATTTATTGATAGATGAATTTAAATGAAATAAATATTTAAAATATTTATTTAGATAGAGTTGTGTCATTTTTAGGTTTATACACTAATTTTGGATGTGCTTCGTGGATTGTGGAAGCATGTTGAAGCATGTGAAGTTGTTTTTAGGTCCAAGCTAAGCTATGAAATTCTTTATCTTCATTCCTTTGCTCCGCAAGAATTTTTAGGTTAAGACCTAATTTGAATTCTATATGTTTTTTGACCTTGGAGATTGTTTCAAAGATTGTAGAGGGTGTTTCTAACCTTGATGAATGTTTCAAGGTCGATGATTGATATAAATAAGTGTAAACGATTCATGTATAGGTGTGCAAGTGCAAAGATGGTGATGTTTGTGACATAAATTTGAATCAGAGGCAGCAAGAACTTTCATGTGGTAGAAGACCTAATGCACTGAGCAAAAGTCATCTACAATTTTTAGAGAGGCTGTGAAGGTGATCTTTGTTGTGCTTCATTAGAACTGAACTCAGGCATATGGTAGATGCTATCATATCCATTCATGGTAGTGAGCCACCCCTTTTGGCAGTGAGTCCTTTTGGTAGTGAGCCTATTGCAGTAAGCCTCTTTGTAATTTAGTTTTGATACTACTTTATATTGTGAGCTAATCCTCACCGTGGTTTTTCCCTTTTAGGGTTTTCCACATTAAAATCTTGTGTTCTCTTGTGCATGGCATTGATGTGATTAAGTTTCTGTTGTATATGCCTAAAAATGACACGATTCATCCTAAATAAATATTCTAGATATTTATTCCCTTCTTCTATTAATTAAATAAATATTCTAAATTTATTTAATTGATTCACTGTTCCATAATTAAATAAATTCAATTTATTTAATTAAAATTCTTCTAAATGCCCCACACAATTAAATAATCATAAATTATTTAATTAAGCCAAATTCCTCTATCCTAAGTTCTAAAATCCAAAATTCCACATCACCTCTACACCTCACCTTTTCCACCTCACCTTGTCCAACTCATCAGGTTGCACATGTAATTAAATATATTAAATATTTAATTACCCTATTTTTCTCTCACCCACATGGCCTATTTCTTCTCAAATCAGAGGTTAGTTAACTAATCAATCAAAAGTGTTAACTAACCTGTCAATTGAGTCAAATCCTCAATCAATTCAGTCAGTTCCACGATTTATTCTTCTAACTGATCAATCAAGTTTGTTAACTAATCAATCAATGAAGTTAACTCTCCAATTAGTTTTGTCACATCCCCTCTTTCATGATGGAGCTGGGACACTTGTCACATTTCTACTGGTTGCACATTCCTCAACCATCCTCAGCTGTTGATCTTCATATCTTCTCTCAATCGTTGATTCCCATTCTTCCAAGTCTATAAATGAAGCCTCATCCCTCCATTCTAATCATCCAAGCTTTTGACATCGTTACTCTCCAGAAATATCACCGGTGCGCCTTTGGCACCCTTTTGTCATCCACAAGCTTGAGATCACATACTTGCATTGGAGCTCATCTTCATTGCATATCACCATAGCCATTCACCATCGACTTCCTACAAACAGTTGAAAAGATTGCACTCTCTGAGGGCTCATCTCATCTGCAAGAGGACGATTTGTGATAGGCGAACAACAGAAGTTTAGAAATGGGAAAGGTTTGCTCTGTATTTGTTCATTGCTTCGTTTATTGAATCCTTCTTGTTTCACTATTCTGTTGATGTTTGGGTCTTGTTTAATTCATTTGATTGATCACCATTTTACCCTTACATTTTTGGCGCCCACCGTGGGGCCGTTTACCCCTTTATTTTACCGTTTCTGAGCTTTTTTGAAGGCAGGTTCCGTACAGGTCACGCAGAGTCACGCACATATTACTTCGGCGCATCTGTTCATTTCCACGGCGCATATAAAAACTATTACGGTGCTTTTGTTGTTTCTGCGCATCTGTGTATTTTCGCTGCGCTTCTGCACACTGTTACGGTGCTTTTGTTGTCTCTGCACATCTGTGCATTTTTGCTGTGCTTTTGAAGACTGTTACTGCACATTCATTCCTTTTAATGGTGCATGCGTGCAATATTGCGGCGCATTTATTAATGCTACGCTTCTGTTGATCATTTCTGCGCATCTGATCACTGAAGCTGTGCATATGTAACAGGCTGAGGTTTTAGTGCTTTTCTAGGGGAAGTTGCTAACGCTAACCCTTTCGCAGGTGTTTGCTGGAGCGGTTTTGTAGGATAGGTGCAGGTTTAGTTCCATGTAGTTGCATCTAATTAGTTCACATTTCATTTTCTGAGGGAAAGTAAAAATTAATGTTCATTCAAATCTTTATCTAGTTCTAATTAGGGAGGAAGTAATTGGATTATTTCTTGCTTGCATTGCAAACACCTTCCAAGTTATTGCTATCTAAAGATTAAAATTGAACTCATCAATGATCTTGAAGTTAAAATGAACCATTGCTATATCGTGAGACCTGAATTTCAAAGTTAACAATCTCGTGCTACGCAGTTTAAAAATTGAACTCACTACTGCTTTCTGAAGTTAAAATGAACCATTGCTATATCGTGAGACCTGAATTTCAAAGTTAACAATCTCGTGCTACGCAGTTTAAAAATTGAACTCACCACTGCTTTCTGGGATTTAAAACTGAACCACTGCTATATTGCTGAATCACTTTCAAAGTTCTATTTGAGTAGATTAGCCCATTTAGTTTTCCACTTTTAATTAGGGTGGATTAATCAGTATATTCTATGCTTGCGAATGACAATAGGCTTATGCTCTCCCCTCTTCTAGGTGATCAGAGTGCCAGACTTGTCATTCTATCTGTTTAACCTTTAGGAGGGGCCTGCCCTTGGATGCACGCTTGTCCAAGTGGGAACGACCCTGAGTGGTAACAGGCTAATGCCAAGCCCTACCAAGCCACTTAAAATAAATTGTGCTTGAGGTGAAAACTTCCTGCAACAAGTGCTGTTATGTTACACCGACGGCCAACCTCCCCCAAAACCCTCTCAGGCGCAACCCTGTGAGGCTGGGAGACTCCATAACAGAGAGTAGCGCCGCCGCACGTGTAACCACTTGAACGGTTGCCCGAATTAAATGCCTCTTGTTTTAGTGGCCCAAATCCCTTACAATCCATTTCTCACCTAGGATTTTGTGCTTGCTTTTGTCCAAAATAGAGTTGAAAAAATTACAAAAATAATGAAAAACTACAAAATAGTCTTTGTGCTTGCTATGTTTTCTTGCTATTGAATTCATAATATCAGATCAGGAAGACCTTTTCTAGCCAAAAAATACCAAAAACAGAAGAAAAACTAAAAATTTTGCAAAAACTTCAGAGCTGCGCATTTACACATTTCTGCTGCGCATTTACAGAGACTTGTTGCGCTTTTGTAATGACTTGCTGCGCATATATGCACTGTTGCTGCGCATATATAATTCACCAGACCAGCACATTTACTACGACTTGCTCCGCATTTGTCCATTTATGCTGTGCATCTGTTTCTGCGCATATGCGACAGTGAGCACTTGCCCTATTTTTGAGGAGATATTTTCACCTGATCAGAGCACCCATTTCAGCCTAGTTTCACTTTCCGAGATCAGAGGCAACCTTGCAGTCAATCTCCATCTGTTTCACCCAACTCTTTCTCTTTCATCCATTGTCTCCCTCACTTTCTGTCCAAATAACTCTTGTCCCAAAGTCAGCCTATCCCATATCGATTCGGCATAAGTTCTTCTTCGTTTCATTAGTGAATTCACGTAAGCCTAGTAGGTCACAATACCTTTGCTAGTAGTCTTGTTGAACGACTAAGCCCTACACAGTAAGACTGGTATTGACTACCCTTGCTAGTGGCTAGAGTCTTGTGTCAACCGTCTTACTTGAAGTCATTGAGCGAGAGAATCCTTTGTCCAAGTCTTATCCTAGGTATCCCATTCATAATAGTCTCGGTTGGCACCTTGCCAAAATTTCTAATCCTGGTCCACTTCATCCCACCCCACCTTGCATGGTTTTTACTCGATCCCAGTACAATAAACAAGTTGAAATGGCTGACTCATCTGATCACCTTCTCCCACCACGTGATGGCAAAGAAGAGATTTCTCCTGAAGAATTAGTGGCGCACATGCAAGACAGAAAATTCCAACGCGTCATAGAGAAGATGATCCTTGAAGACCCCCATAAGTATTTCCATCATCTTGCTAGTCTCGGAATCAAACTCCCCGTAGACTTTGACATTAGCTCCATCATGGAAAATGCAGACAATGATCATGAGAGGGGCACAAATGATACAGTCCCACATGCGCATGAGAGAGGCACAAATGACACAGTCCCCCATACAAATGAGAGAGGAAAGCAACCCGTAGATCCAATTGCTCCTATGGCAGATGTGAGACAACAAATCGAAAGTCTAAAGCTTGAGATATCCAACCTTAAGACCGGTACAAGTTCTAAGAACTACTCTTTGGAAGATATAGCACCATACCCCTTTGACAGAAATTTGATCATGAAACCATTCCCCTATCAGTTTGGAGTTCTGAAATTTGACAAATATAAAGGGAAGGGGGACCCTAGAGATCATATCAAGGAATTCACTGCAGCATGTTTAGAAGTAGCTCACAACGAGACCTACTTAATGAGACTATTCCTGCGATCTTTAGGTGGTCAAGCTATGGAGTGGTTCTCACGTCTCCCACCAGGAATCAAAACTTTTGATGAACTTGTCAATAAATTTATAACGCACTTCTCTTACAACATAGAACACGAGGTATCTATGCTTGATCTATGCAACACCAAGCACAAGAATGGTGAGTCATTCACCGCCTTCCTACAACGATGGAGACAGCTAGCTAGTAAGTGTTCTTACGATATGCCTGAGAAGCAGCTCTTGGAAATGTTTGTCCACAATCTAAACACTGATCTTAGCTATCAGATTCAGATACAATGCCCTACCTCGTTTGCCAAAGTCATTGAAATGGGCCTCTTCATTGAAAAAGCTATGATCACTAAAGGAACTCTCAAGCTCTACAAGGGCACACCTCCTTCCAATTACACAACAGATAAATCAAAATTTTGGACCAAGAACAAGAATGTGGTCAACGATGGAGTAGTGGACACCAAGGCGGCAGCCCCTAAGCAACAACCCATATTCACTCTTAAAGGAGAAGCAAATACCGGTGCACTCAACAAGCCACCCCCTCGGGAACCTAGACCTTGGTTCAATTCAAATCCAAGGAGAAAATTCACGCCGTTAGGGGAATCTCAAGAGTCTGCCCTCAGGAAGTTGTTGGCTAACAATGAAATTTCTCTACCACCAACAAGTGACTATGAGCCTATCATCAAACCTCCCTATTGGAAGGACACAGACTATTGTGAGTATCATCAAGGAAGGGGGCACACGACTAACAATTGCATCCGCCTCAAGAATGTCATACAGGATATACTGGATCAAAATCAGGGAGGGACACAATAGCATACCTCCAATGAATCTCGTGTGGCCTACCGGGATCCTCTTCTAAACCACAACCGGCCGTATAACAACAATCACAACAATGGCCACAACAGCAACAATGGTCACAACGGCAACAACTCCAATGGCAATAACAATAATGACAACAATCACAACAGGCCAAATCAGAACAGCGGGTCGAGTAATGCTAACTATGCAAGCGTTCCATTTGAGTACACCATTAACTGCATTTCTGAGCATATTCCGCAAGTCAACGTCATCTCCCCCAACCAACAACCAGGACCTAACAGAACTAGTTGTAGTATAATTACCCACAATGGTAAGGTCATGATCAATACCACCCCTCCAAGGTCATCACCATCTCCGTCCAACTCCCACCCATACAATGTCATCGACCAGTTGCAAAAAACTTCTGCTCACATTTCTATATTGGAGCTCTTGCATCTATCTCCTTCTCATAAGGAGATTCTTGAGAAAGCCTTAGTGGAAACTACTGTCCCCACTAACCTAGCCCAAGAAAAGTTTCAGACCATGGTAGGCAATCTGACATCCTCCACTTCCATCTTGTTTACAGAGCAGGATGACCTTTCCATATCTCAACCCCACAACACTCCTCTACACATTGTCACATTCGTGCACAAGCACCACATCAAGAGGGTTCTCATTGATGGGGGTGCCGGTTTAAATATTTGCACGTTGAAGCTAGTCCTTGCACTGGGGTTCTTCGAACAGGCAGTTGATCCAAGATGGAAAATTACTATCAAAGCCTATGACGAGGAGGAAAGAACCACAAAGGGCACGGTTGTCCTACCCATTCAAGTGGGACCGGTAATCAAAGATGTGGTGTGCCAAGTCCTTGATCGGGAGCTTGCTTACAATATTCTACTAGGGAGACCATGGATCCATGCCATGAAGGCTGTCCCCTCCACCTATCATCAATGTATTAAGTTCCCGCACGATGGCAAGCAGGTCACCATACAAGGTGACCCCAACCCCTACCAACACTGCATTTCTTTCCAAGCAAAATCTGAATGTGTCATTCCCAACAATAGAGCCTACATTTCCCCTACTCTGCAACAAGACCATACCACCGAAGCTTCCTCCTCGAGGCCCAAACCGCTGAAACTTACCATAAAAGAAAATGGCATGGGGGAATACTCCATTGAGCACAGCCTCAACCTTGCCCAATTGCCTTTGTCTCCTCGCTCCTTTGGCAAACCCAAGCATCAACCTAGGCATTTTCCAAAGCCATCTGCTCCTCCTATAACTCCCGCAAATCCCTTTGTAAAATGGGGGACCTTATCTGATGAGACAGATGAGCGAGATCTCCTGTAATGGCTTTATGCTGAAGAAGAAAACACACCCCAAGAGCTGCCTAGACTCCCTACAGAACTCTATGGACGGGGTGAAACTATCTTGCACAGGATGGGGTATGAAGGACAAGGCCCTATCGGCCTCAGAAAAGAAGGAATCGTTGAACCTATACAACCTTCTTCATCCTCTTCGGCTAGAAACACAACTGGCCTAGGGTACAAAGGCAAAGGTAAAGCCAAGGAAAATGCCTGCCTTGTGGAGACAATTCAAACACTCCAAGTGGATAGTGACACAGACTCAGATGATTCAAATAAGTATGAGTGGGATGAGCTAACAGAGCACTCCTACGATGACAAAGAGATTGACACCATCCAAACTCTTAGCCCCTACCATGAGGGACAAACGCAACGGGACAGACCACTGGAGTCTGATTCGCCCCTCCCTGAGGTTATGGCTCTCGAGGAAAGTTTCGATTCCATTGCGATAAACAACTTGGAGGAAAGTACCACCCAGAACACTACCCCTGCCAGTGCCCATAACATTTCCATTCACACCATTAATGAATCAGATCTCTCATCCGACTCCCTTCCCCTCTTACACCCTGAGCTTCTTGATGGGATCTGCAAGGAACCCCTCAATTAGATATGTTCCAGAACGATGATGCTTACATTGACTATATGGAACTTAGGGATCACTTACCAAAAGGAGATCATAAAGCGGGTTTTGCTATCGAACTCAATACTGTGGCTTACTTCGGGGAGGGTGCCAAGCCTTCTAGTTGCAAAAATATCAAAATAAAAAATGGATCTGATGGTGAAAACTGCCGTGCGGCAGTGTCAGATCTTAAAACAGTAAAAAGAAAGGACGTATCTGAAGGTAAAAACCCAACTGTGGCACGTGACGATGGAATGCTTGACACCCTCCCTAGTGATATGTATCAGGAACGGTCACAGATTGTGGTGGAGCCAACAGAGCCAGTGAATATTGGAACCGAAGAACAGCCTAAGATTATCCACTTCGCAAAATCTCTCACACCACCTAAGAAAACTAGGTTTGTACCATTATTTAAGAAGAAGAGTGGCAACTTTGCTTGGTCATATGCTGACATGCCAGGTTTAGACCCGAACCTGATTCTGCATCATTTGCCATTGGATCTAGGGGTGAAGCCTGTAAAGCAGAAACTGAGAAAGATGCATCCTCATATAGCCCTTTTGGTCAAGGAAGAACTCAAGAAATTGCTAGATGTGGGGTTCATCAGAGCCATAGATTACCCTGAATGGATATCTAATATTGTGCCAGTGTCTAAACCAGATGGCAAGGTTCAACTATGCAATGATTTTAGAGACTTAAACAAAGCATGCCGCAAGGATGACTTTCCGTTACCAAACATCGACATCATAGTCGACCTTACTGCAGGGCATACAATGCTATCACTCATGGACGGATTCTCCAGGTATAACCAAATCAAAATAGCATCGGAGGACCAACACAAAATAGCTTTCACTTGTCCATGGGGTACCTTTTGCTGGAATGTCATGCCCTTTGGGCTGAAAAACACAGGTGCTACATATCAGTGGGCCATGACAACTATATTCCATGACATGATGCATGTGACCATGGAGGATTATGTTGACGATATCTTGGCAAAATCTCTCACAAGGGACTCACACCTGGACATATTAGAAAAAGTCTTTCAACGGTTGGATCAATTCCAAGTCAAACTGAACCCAAAGAAGTGTGTGTTTGGGGTAACATCGGGCAAGCTGCTAGGCTTCATCGTGTTAGCAAACGGGATAGAGGTCGACCCGGCCAAGGTCAAAGCAATAATGGACATGCCACCGCCCAAGACTCTAACACAGTTGAGATCCTTACAGGGCAAGCTGCAGGCCATCCAAATGTTCATCTCATAGTTGGCAGACAAGTGCCAACCTTTTAGCCACCTCCTACATAAGAATATTCCATTTAAATGGGATGAACGGTGCGAAGAGGCATTCAACAAGCTAAAGGAGTACCTAATGAACCCTCCTATTGGTGCAGGAGCACCCGTACATGATCAGGATATAGGTTAATTGTCCACATGATGACAGGACATTAGTCTATTTTTAGTATGTTTGACTTCATCATGTAATAAGGTCCATTGGACCAATGCTATGTATTAGATCAGCCTAGGAGAGTGTGTAGGCAGTTACAGATCGTGATCAGGTAGTCTGAGCTGTCCTTCTCCCAGCCGCTTGGAAGCTCCCAGCCGTTGGGAAGTGAGTTGGTAGTACTCGAAGGATTTTGCTATATATACCTTCGATCTGTTAGGGTTTAGCACAGATGTTATGTTAGTTGTGTTATGTATTGGTGTTGTGATTGAGTTGAGATTCAGGAGAACCATCCAGATATTGAGAAGTGCTGTTGTTTGACAGTATTGCAGAAACAGTACATTTGAATTTCATTTGAATAAGATCTCATCATTTGCAGTAGCTGGTTTATCAGCTGTATCTGTTTTGATTTCCATTCTATTTACAAGTTAATGGATACTTTCAATCCTTCCACCGGTTGATCCTGTGAATCGGTGGAATGGTCCTGTATTATAGCTTAGTTTGTATTTTTGTTTTCTGTTTATGCATTGCATTGTTCAAGAGATCAGGTAGTAGCATGCTGTGAATCAGCCTAGCATCCTCATGTGCTAGGTCTAGAAAGATAAGCTGTTAAATTTTGGTTTGAAGGTGATCTGGCCCGATCATCTTATTATCTTTGTGAAATTGTGCGGTTCTGAGTGTTTGTATGCAGCGGACGAATACACAGGAGTCTGCATGTGCTTTTCCAGTCGGAGCGAATCGCATCGTCATCTGCGAACACATCGCCATCTGGATCAGGTCATGAAACTGTTGAAGTTTGCATGTTGCAAGTGCATCAGGATGTTATAAGTCGGATATATACTCAGTGTATATATCACCGTCAGGATCATCTCTCGGGTATGCCCATCATCCGCATATCGCTAGCAGATGCGGGAGTGAAAGTTCATTTTTTTGGCTAAGTGTTGAAGAGGTCATCAGGATATTGTGTGACATCATCGTCATCAGGATGTGACGTCATCGTCATCAGGATATTGAGATATTACCCTATGCAAGTTTATCCTACTGTCGCTAAGTGTTTAGGTATCGGCGTAGGTCCTCGGCAGAAAGTTGGGTTAACATCATCAGGATGTTTCAATCGAACCGGATAAATCATATCATGATGCTGTTGTTTGTATAGTCAGCTATCGGGGCATCGAAGGGGAGGTGCTAAAGTTGTCGTCATCAGGATATTTGGAGCAACCGGATATTTGATATCCTGCTGACGAAGGTGGTGTTGAAGATCATGATGATGTCGATAGAGTTTGGGGCCCGATGAACAGTGCAACAGGAGGATGTGTGCGCTAGTTGAATATCATGATGATGATGATAGGCGAAAGACGGAGGAAGTGAACAGTAGTCGGCAGGAGGATAATTGTGCTCGTCCGAAATATGATGATGCTGTTGGTGTTTGCAGGAAATATGATGATGATGCTGAGCCGATAGGGATTTTTAACATGCTGTTTGTATCATTGACTCCTCCTTCCTGTTAGTAAGCTCCCGTTGCATTTTCCTCTGCATCACCTATACTCATGCCTCCGATCCAAGGAAAACCTTTGATTCTCTACATATCTGCTACACCTACTGCTCTTGGGGCTCTCCTAGCTCAACAAGACTATGAGAACAAGGAAAGAGCTGTATACTACATCAGTCAAACCTTAGTGGGCTACGAATTACAATACTCACAGGTAGAATGATCATGCCTTGCGGTGGTTTTTGCTTCACAAAAACTCTGACACTACATGTTGGCACATCCTGTCAAACTCATTGCCAAAATCGACCCACTAAAGTATCTTCTCAGCAAAGCAGCTCTCACGGGTCGACTAGCAAAGTGGGTTATGCTTCTTAGTGAATATGATATAGAATATGTGGATAGAAAAGCCATCAAAGGGCAAATCATAGCTGACCAACTAGCCGAGGCACCATTACAAGACACTTCACCAATGCAGTTTGAGTTTCTCAATGAGTCTTTATTCACTCTGTCAACATCTCCTTGGAAACTCTACTTCAACGGGTCTTACACCAACCACGGATCGGGGGTAGGCATCCTGTTTATCACTGCCCAAGGCGACACAATTCCAAAGTCCTACAGGTTGTTATTTCCATGCACTAACAATATAGCGGAATATGAAGCCTTGGTAATTGGTCTCAAGATGGCCACTGAGTGGAAAATCCAAGCACTATGTGTCTACGGTGATTCTCAGCTTATCATAAATCAGGTCAACGATGAATATCAAACCAAAGATGAGAAGCTCATCCCATACAAACGGATGGTCAACGACCTCAAAGAACACTTTGGGACCATCTCCTTTGAACAAATACCCAGGATCAAGAACAAAGCAGCAGATGCAATGGCTACCATAGCCTCTCTTCTTGAAATACCTGAATACGAGTCACGGTATGAGTTCTTAGTAGAAACCATTCAGCAACCGGCTTATGATCTCCTCGAAACCCATTCCATTTGCCTCCTAGTAGGATCTGATTCACCTTGGTATGGTAAGACCTACACTTACCTCAAGGACAATATTCTTCCACCGGACCTCTCTTCCAACCAAAAATGAACTTTCATCCGACAAGCCTCCCGTTACACCATCATAGCTAATACCCTTTACCGACGTGGTCTAGATGGTACTTTACTCCGTTGTCTAGAACAAGAAGAATCCATAATGGCCTTGCAAGACATACATGAAGGGATCTACAGAACACACTCCAGCAGTCCTCCCTTAGCTAAAAAACTCATGCGTTTGGGTTATTACTGGCCCAATATGGAAATGGATTCATATCAGTTCGTCGAAACATGCAAACAGTGCCAAATACATGGGAACCTGATTCATGCACCTACTCAGGAGTTGAGACCTCTAATGACACCCTGGCCCTTCTGCCAGTGGGGACTTGACCTTGTGGGAAAGATTCATCTACCTTCTTCCAACGGCCATAAATTTATCATAACCGCCACTGAGTACTTCACCAAGTGGATCGAAGCCGTTCCCCTAACCACCGTCACAGGAAAACAAATTTCCTCGTTCATTCTGAATTACATTATCTGCTGATATGGCATCCCTTCATCCATCATAACGGATAATGGGAGACCATTCAAAAATCAGGATGTCTAGGAACTTTGTGAGCGTTTCAAAATCCAACATCGTTTCTCCACTCCGTGCTACCCCCAAGGTAACGGCCAAGCTGAGGCATCGAATAAAACCATTTTGAAAATCCTAAAGAAGACTGTCAATGAAGCTGGTCGCGATTGGCACGTCCAACTCAATCCCACTCTGTGGGCCTACAGAACCAGTATACGCACTCCCACAGGTGCTACACCCTATGCCCTTGTCTATGGTTCCGAAGCCATCCTTCCCATTGAGGTCGAACTCCCATCCCTCAGGGTGTCGTTGAAAGTTCTCATATCAGATGAAGAATACAGAGTCTCCAGGCTACAAGAACTAGAGCTGCTAGAGGAAAGGCACTAGAAAGCTTTTGACCATCTCAAAGCCTATCAACAGATGATGTCAAGAAGCTACAACCACAAGGTTCGACCAAGATGCTTCAAGGTTGGGGTCCTAGTTCTAAAAGAGAACCCTCGCAATCAACAGGACAGAGAAAAGAAAGGTAAGTTCGAGCCTAACTGGCTTGGGCCCTATGTGATTGTAGCTGCTTACGGATCGGGGGCATATCAGTTGGCCACATCAGAGGGTGAGTTGTTTGATGATCCAATCAATAGCATGCATCTTTGCCGATTCTATACCTAGGAGAACCCCAATGCAAGGGGGCACAATAAAATCAAGAATCAAAAAAAAAAAAAAAAATGAAAAGAGAAAATACAAAAAAATTAGAAAAAAATAGAAAGCATACAAAAAAAATCGTCCTTTGGTGAAAACTTGGCAAACAGGCGCCTTGGATAGGTATCATGATGAAAACCTGGCAAACAGGCGTCATGTTAGTCTCTAGCTTCTTGTGCAAATAAAAGCAAGTGATGACAACCTGGTAAACAGGCGTTACTTGTGATAAACTGCTTTCTCCATCTTTGGGAATCCAATCACCTTGAGTCCATTCTTTCTCCATTTGCCCCATTTGACCCATATCTATCCCACAAATAAACATTTGACAGTTACCTATCATGGCTTGATACTCTCCTTGTGGCCTTGCCAACCAAGGTTTTGTCCCATACCGTCTCCTCAGTGTGAGCCTAGCATAGGATCTCTTGTCAGTGTCCATGGTCCAAGTCCATGAACTACATTGCCTCTGTGCCGTCACGTAGGCAAGGCCATTATTCTAATGCGCCCCTGAGGCTCCCATTTCTTCCATGGTCCCATTCATCCCCTTTCTTGTCTTTATTCTTGTCATCTTTCTTCTAGTCCATCCATGGTCCATTAGGGTTTACCCCGAACTATGTTGCCTCTGTGCCATCATGTAGGCAAGGCCATTTAGCAATGAGCCCCCGAGGCACTAGGTCAGTCCATTAGGGTCCTTCTCCCCAATAAGGATTGTGCACTCCTCTCACCAAGCAAATAAAATGCAAGCAGAACCTGCGCTTCAAGCAGAAATCTTGATTATGAGCATCTTAACCTATCTAAAACAAAGCAAATACCCAAGGTCTTCTAACTGATTTTATCTAAATTATGGCAAGAAACTCACATCTAAATACAAGAATGTTTTGTGGATTGGAACCATGGTTAAGTTACAGAGTCTGGATTTTTGTTATCATGTCTTTCTATGCTACTCAAGGATGCCAAAAGCTAGAGATGCTATGATGGAGGCATGATTATTTTTCTTTGTTTGCTATTTGTGGATTAAACTTTAGTAATGTGAAGCCTTGTCTAAGGACCTGATCAACAAAAGATCATCGAGGACATCAAAGGTATAACACGAATGGGGGCAATCCTTGCTTGTTGAAACACAAGAGGTACTCAGGTCATCTAGATTCAATTTTGACTAGATGCTTGTATTAGCTTGCTAAATCCAAATCCATGTAAGCAATACTCAGGTCATCTCGGTTCAATTATACCTCGATGCTTGTATTCACTTACAACATTTCAGAAAATGTACCAAAAACAAACTGCCCAATGATGAAATAAAGCACTCTAAAAGCAAAGCATCCATCCTATATCCACATACACATCCATGCAATCCTCATTATCCAAACTATGCAGAGTAACGATATCAAGTAAAGTTTCTAAGTCCTCTTAGCACAACCATTCTTCTATCTATCTATCATGTCATTCTTGTGTCGATAACGTACATTTGGACCTCACAAAAACAAAGCATTTGGGAGCATCTCATATCATTCATAGGACTAGTCATGCACATGCTTAGGTTCGTAGAATACACCATCCAATGCATTAGGTCACCAATACATTTGCATCACATCACATCTTCAAGCACAGATAATCACATCAAAATCATAACACATATGCATACATTTGCATTAGATCATATAGACGTCCCATAACACAGTTGCATCATCACATAGAAATCATAACACATACACATACATTTGCATTAGATCATATAAACGTCCCATAACACAGTTGCATCATCACATAGAAATCATAACACATACGCATACATTTGCATTAGATCATACAGACGTCCCATAACACAGTTGCATCATCACATAGAAATCATAACACATATGCATACATTTGCATTAGATCATATGGACGTCCCATTACATAGTTGCCTCTAACATCGAAATCATATTACATTTTACACTCATTTGAAAACATTAAATCATATAGACATCATATAGTAGCATATCATAAAGCATCTCATATAGCATCAGATAGACCATCTAACTATGCACATACATCGCATCATACAATAGAAGTAAATCTTCATCGCATAGCACATGCAATAAATACACAAAGCTGCATCATCATATATATACTATCATATAGAAGAGGTCCAAATGTACAAAATCGTCATCTATCTTTGGAATAAAAGTGTCATATACAATATGCATCCAAATGGATGGTGATACATGTCCCAAAATGTACAAAATCCGGTCTGTGTCTATCATTGCTGTTGTGGGCCACCACTACCAGTTCCTGACTGCTGAGGACCCATCATGGAAGCCCCTGACTATGATGGACCTGCTCTATGAGTCACCCCAGACTGACTCCTGAAACTCCCTGCCCTCTGGCTCGATGCCACGGCACCATGGTATAACCCTCGGTAATACTAAGCCTGGGACTGTGCTCTGGCTAGATCTGTCTATGCCTGTGCCAACTGCGTCTGCAACTGGCCAACCTGTGCCTGTGCCTGCTGCACCTACCCAACCAAAAATGAACTTGCGGCATCTGTCCCCATAGCGGCCACAGCGGTGTCCCGCTCTACACGGATAATACGTACCTGTGCGTCTGCCATGTCTCACTCGTGAGTCAACCCAGTGATCACCACTGCGTCTGTCTCTTGCCTCCTCTCTACCCTCCTCAGCTGTGCCTGCAGCTCTCGCAGCTGTCCCCTCAGGCTAGCTATGGTCCTCTCATGAGCCTCTCCCTGTACTGGCCCCTGTGCTACCTCTGCCTGTCCTGGCTCCTGTGGCTGGGGCACCTGCTGCTATGGTACCTGCTGGGGTGGTGGCATCTGTGCCTGCTGCGGTATCTGCTGCTGTGCCTCTACTTGCCCTGGCACTGCCTGCTCAGCCTGAACTATCCTCCTCCGCTGCCTCGGCCTCTCTCCGGCCCTACGACCCCATCGTCCTTGTCCTCCTCTAACTCCCCTCCGCCCTGGGCTAGCCTCTCCCTCCTCCTCTGAGTCCGCCTCGTCAATACAAGGCACCAACATGCCGAGTCCTGAATATCTCGGGAAAGGATGTGCAGTGATCCAATCCTCGTACTCCTGTGTCACCCCCGCATCTGCTATCTCTCTCCTCATGTCCCAGGCCACATACGGCGTCTACTAGAACTCTACCAGAGCCTCCTCGTACGAAGCCATCGGCCCCCATCGGACCCTCTCTGCATGCGTCTGTGCAAACATAGCCTGCCCAAACTGTCATGTAGTTACCCAATATGCTCTTCAAATGATGAAATGAAGGATATACATGAAGTTGCATCCTGCAGTGATAGGCATATCCTAGTTATTCCTGATTATTTATATGAGGTGGATATGCAGAGCTTCACTCTAAATATAGAAAACGTTGATTCAAGGGATGGCAGTGAATATGCTAGTGATTGTCAACATTCAGATGCATGTGTGAGCCTTTTAGATGATGAAATATATTTGGATGCTGAATATGAATGTTTCCTTGAAGATTCTTACCACCTTCACAATGCAGAGGTTGAAAAATTTGCTTTTGGGTATCAGTGCATTAGTGAAGAGGAAAGACAGGGTCACTATTCAGAGGTGAATGGGCAAGTTGCAGATGTGTGTGCTCATACAGTTGGGGGTAATGTTGATTGCATGGGTAACTACAAATCTTTTGATGAAGGGCTGCATTCTGAGTTATTTCTACCTTCTCTTGAGACATTTCAAGTGGACCTTAGTGACAAAACTGCTGAGCATGATGATGATGGATATATGTATGTTCATTAAGATAAATTTGATTATGAGATGTTGCTTGTGCCTGAATATTGCATGTTTAATATAGAGGAGCTCTTATTTTTTGAGGAAGGGCAAAATTCTAATGTGGATTCATTTGTTTCATGTGAGTCTGTTATTTTTTCAAGCAACATTAGTGACTCATATGATGATGACATTCTACAACTGATAATAATGTATGCTGATGAAGCTAGTTGTAGATTTGTTGAAGAAAAAGAAATGAGCAACAACACAAATAATTACCAAGGGGCTTGCTGTAGATAGTTAAAAGCTGTTAGGCTTCATTTGAAGAAATCAAAAGAAAATCAGGTGTTTGACAAAGGAAAATTCTGGTTTTTCCTTTTTCGTGGCCCTGGGCCACCATGTTTATTTTTAAAATAATGTGTTTGGTGATGCAAATTGGTATAGCTTCATGACTCTATGCCCAATGGATAAGGACTGGTCTGCATCCTAGAGATCTGAGGTCCTTGCCATGCTTGCAAGAGGCATGCATCCCCAGATGGAGCCTATGTTAGTAATAATTTATGTTTGGGGTATCATGCAGGCACCTTCCCTAAAAATCCAAAAAATATTCTAAGTCTTTGGGCCTCCTCAGCATTTTTCAACTGCAGCATCATATTTTCTTCGAGGAGGAGGTCATCATCATCATGTTTCCAGTCATCACCCTATTATTTCTCGCGGGGGTGATCATCATATTTTCTATCAGCCTGATCTTTCGCTCTGGGGTGATATTTTGACATCGGGTGATCTTTCTTAAGATCATCCTGATGATGTTACTGTAAGGTTTTAAGTATGACCTGATATTCATCGGGGTCATCATATTTAAACATCGGGTGATCTTTGTTAAGATCATCTTGATGTTGTTTTATCACTTCATGTTTGTTGTTTTCTCACCTTGATGATGCTGACGTCATTCTTATGTCAGGGTGATATCCGCTTTTCTGCCTGTCTGCATCATGATATTTCCGAAGGGAGATATCCGCCTGTCGGCTTCATGCATTGTCTAGTGGGGGGTGATCATTTCAAATATCTGTCATATTCATATATCACCCCAATCTTACAGTGGAGCTACAGTCCAGCATGATTTTTGTGCATGAGGGTGATATTTCAAATATCTAGTTATCTTTTGAATATCGTCCTGATGCTGATATGGTGGTGACGTCATCAAGGTCCGGGGGGTCATATTTTAACATTAGTCATTTTATGGAGATCCCCCGATGTTGCGAATATGACGATGATGTTATCTAGATATGAGGAGGTACGTGATAGGCAGATGTGTTGATGATGTCAGCAGGATACGACGGTGATGTCATCAGGATGTTCTTCGGCCAGAAATTTGGTATCAACTAAGCAGGAAGATCTTTCTTTGATGCATCAGGTTGTGCCGATGAAGGTGAATATTAGGTTGATGTTTCACATGAAGGTAAGGTTATCATGCAGATGATGGTACTGACGTCAGGGTGATATTTCAAGTATCTGGATATCATGCTGGAGGATGATGATGATGAAGGTCCTATACTAGGTGCCATCGAGAGTGAAATCACTGACACCATATATGCTCACGACCTAGTATATAAAGTGTTAAGAAGGTTGTCGCAGGGCGCATGTGGGATAATTTGATCCTACATGATTTGAAATATCAGGATGATACATTTTGGCAGGAAAGGTTTATGATGCCCAATATGATGTTTTTCCCAAGGCCGCAGGTTGGTACGCCATTAATGGTGGTTGTTGCAGAGGTATGGGCGATGGCGTGGATGGATCTAGTACCCGATTGAAGATGTGAATCCCCAGGTGGCGGTGCAGGGCTCGAGATCTCTTCCTATCTCCTCCCCTACCTGCTGTATTCAATGCGTTGAGCGCCATTTTCTCAATGTACTGTATCTGGCAAATTTTGACTTGCCATGTAATTAAGGCTGAGCACCTCCTTGCTATATAAGTAGGGCTGTGTTGCTCATTTGAAGGTTGTTGAAGGCCTGAGGCATTTTTGTGTAAATAACGAAGAACAGGGCATGATCCTGGTTGTTTTATCCCATCTTGGAGTTTATGTGTTGCATCATGAGTGTATTTTGCACATATTTTTAGTTTCAGTGTTAATGTTATATGAAAAATTCTTATTGCATGTGTCTATCTGCTTGTCTCCATTTGCTGCATGTTATTCTCCTTCTTTTGAATCTAGTTGCTAAGGGTTTCATAGATTCTAGGGTATAGATATCTATACTGCATGCTTGATCTCTAACTTCCATTCAAGGAGTGGATTAAATTGTTTTAGGTTGAGCATGGGGAAGGTTGCATGTCAGCAGGGATATCTGTAAGTAGAGGCAGTTAGATACCCATTCTTGGGTGATGTTTGTAAGGCAAGCATCAGTCTAACCCCCTAAAACTTGAGTGAAGGTTGCAAACCATTTGTTGTATATGTCTAGTTGACTCCTTGTCTAATGGATAGGCACCAATCTGCTCTTGGGTCAGTAGTTATGAACCAAAACCCCTTGTCTTACATCCAGGACATTATGTCCACCCATTTCATCACTTCAACCTGTTAATTGTAGGAGTAGGATTAGGAACCCCCTGCATTCTCTCATACCCAGCCAGACAAATATGTCCAAAAATGTTGCCAACCTTGTGATCTATCATGCAGATCTTGGTCCATACATGAGAGTATTCTGCCTGTTGTTGTCAAGATAAATCTTTATGTCTTTGAACTAGTCAAGGTCACATCTTTAGCTATAGGGATACCCCCCTTGGTGCAGCAGAACCAGAAGTGAAGGGGAGGCAGCTCACGCAACCTTCTGTATTAGTTGGCTGAATCTGCCTATGCATTAGAACTGGCAAACCCTAATGCTGATTCAAAAGAAAAACCAACAACTCTATCACTTTTGTCTTATATAATTCAAAACTTTTATTTTCTCCTGATGTCCACTTAAAGTTCTTTCTATCACCTCTCATTGTCTTTGTCATTGGTGTGCATACTGAACTAAAATTTCTGATGAATTTTTGGTAGAAACTAGCTAATCCATGAAATGATCTAACTTCTCCAATACTCTCAGGTGTAGGCCACTCGACAATTTCTCTAACTTTCTCAAGGTCCATCTTCAATCCTTCTATATAAATCACAAATCCCAAATATATGAATTTTTCCTTCATGAAACTACACTTCTTAATGTTTATCAACAATTTATCTTCTCTCAACCTCTGTAATACTTGTCTTAGGTGCCACAAATGTTCTTCTTTTGTCTTATTGAAAATTATAATATCATCCAAATATACAATAACAAACTTACCCAAGAATTTCTTCAAAATTTCATTCCTCAATCTCATGAAAATACTCAATGCATTAGTTAATCCAAAAGACATCACTAACCATTTATACAATCCTTCATTTGTCTTGAAAGTAGTCTTCCATTCATCTCCTTCTCTATTTCTGATTTGATGGTATCTACTGTTCAAGTCTATCTTTGTAAAATACTTTTCTCCACTCATACAATCCATAATGTCATCCATCTTAGGTATTAGAAATCTATACTTAACTATGATCTTGTTGATTGCTCTAGAGTTTGTACACATCTTCCATTCTCCATCCTTTTTTGGTGCTAACACTATAGGTACTACACAAGGGCTCAAGCTTTCCCTGATCAATCCTTTCCCCAGCAACTCTTGTATCTATTTATTTAATTCTTCATTTTCTACTGGTGTCATTCTGTGTGTTGCTTTATTAGGTAAACTAGCTCTAGGTATAAGATCCATGTGATGATTGATACTCCTAATTGGTGACAATCCTTCAAGTACATTATATGATATGATGTCTTCATACTCTATCAACAATTTAGTTATCTCCTCTAGTTGTGATTCTTCAATTTTTGTCTTTAGGTTTCTAGGCTTCTTAGGAATCAAAGTATAACACATATTCTCATGTCTCAAACCATCCAAAAATTTCCTTCCATCAACCAAACAGATTCTAGCATTCCCACATACTTCACCCTTAGGTTCATTTTCCAAAGGAATCAAGGCAATTATCTTTCCATTTGATGTTATAGTATAGGTATTCTTTCTTCCATCTTGTATATCTTTCCTATCATACTACGATGGTGGTGCAGGAGCACCCCTTCGAAATACAGATTAGGTCTACATATAGGATGTTTCATGCATTATGATGTAATAAGGTCTATGTTACCAATTCCTATGTTTTTTTAGTCAATCTAGGTTTTTGTACAGTTAGTTAGAAGTTTGTTATGCTAGCTATCTTCTCCCAGCCGTTTGGAAGTCTCCCAGCTATTGGGAATCGAGTCTGTACTATTCTTGTTGAGTAGTTATTTATAAGCCTAGCTCAGATCCTTTAGACAGAATGCATCAAATAGTCAGTTGTAGAGTTTTTGGTATTACTGAAGTTGGTTGTGAAACTAAATAGAGTAATTGCTTATATTTTCTGCAGTAAGAATCAAGAAGATCCAGTTGATATCATTTTACTGTGTACTTAATTTTCTTGGTCTAGCAGTTAGGATGGATTCACTTATCCATTCCACCAGTTAATTCTCTGAATCGGTGGAATAGCCATGTACAATAATTTAGATTTCTTTTCTATTTTTCCATTTGTGTATTTCACATTTTTGGGATCAAGTTATAGCATACAATGATTTACCCTAGCATCCTCATGTGCTAGGTTTTGAAGGTAGAAATCTAGGTTAAGATTGTTAAGAAAACAAATCAGATCGATCCTAGGATTTTCTGTGCAAAATTTGTGAAATTTCGAGGGTTTTGCTTTGATATACATTTGATGTATATATAGTGTTTGCATGTCGCATACAATCCATGAGTATATCGCATTTGTATGTTGTGAGTATATCGCTTTGGGATAATCATTGTTGTATGTTGAAACATACAAGCCTTCACAGATACAAAGGAGAGAGAAACCCTTGATGCATACACAAAGGTCAACGGCGGAGTCAAAGGTACAATTGTCAAGGAGGATATCCTGCATAATGCATATCGGGCTTTGTATGTTTACAAAGTGTGTTAGGATATGCAACTTTTGAGTATATGTCTTTTGTATACAGTTTGTGTGTATACTACATTCGCATGGTTGTGAGTATCTATCAAATGCATGTTTAAATTTCATATATATAATTTATGTATATACTGTAAATGTATATCGAATGCAATGAATGTGTATATCCCTCTTGTATGTGAAGACAGTTCCTGTGTATCCGTCGGTTGCATGTCGGGGTTGTATGTGGTGGATGTACATTACAAAGGTACATTGGGTTGATACAAAGAAGTCAGCGGTTAACCCTCCCCGAAAGCATATTCTGGAGGCATATTCAGTGAATGCATATTTTGCATTGTGTATTTGAATGTATATCAGAATATACATTTTGCAGATACAATGGATTGATACAAGGGAGTCAACACTGGTCAAAGTAATTGTTTGCATGTTTGGTTTGTATCTTGTGATTGTATATTGTAAATGTATAATGCGCATATACATTGCATAGAGATACAAGGCGTGACCGATAGAAGCGGTAGACAGAACTGACATGGCCAGTCAAAGAATGTATGTATCAGTCTGAATGCATCTGAGTGATAAGCATAGGTGGAATGAAGCATGTTGGAGGACCCGATAGGTCAAATGTTGCCGAGAGAAGTGTCGGAGACACATCCATGGAAAAATAGGGTTTCAGGTCATTTCTGTTGGTAACTTTGCATCATAGTGGTATCAGAGCGAAGGTTGTATCCTTTGGGAAGAAGGAGAAAATAAAATGTTAGATGGAGAGGGATCATCAGAGCTCCCAGCAAGGATGACCAATGCTAAGTTGGTTGTCCTGGTGAAAAAGTAGATTGTGAAGAGCAAAGCAATTAATGCTCAGAATTAGGATTTGAAAGATGAGTTGGAAAAATTGAGGGATGGAGTCGGAAGGGAAAGAGATTCTGGTGAACAAGAAGATAGGGATGAAGAGGATATCCCTAGGTAAGAAGAGATAGAGGTTCCTGCAGACCAGAGACCCTTACTTAATGCCCTCAAATCTATGGAGCGAAGGACCATGGATATGAAAATAGACCTGCCAGTGTTTGCAAGAAAAATGGAACCTAATTCAGTGATGGAGTGGATAGATTCCTTGAACAACTTCTTTGAAATAGAGGAAATACCAGACCACCAAAGAGTGAAGATAGCTCAATCCAAATGAAAGGAGTTGCACTAACCTGGTGGAATTTCATTGAAGATGACAGGGTGAAAGAAGGAAAAAGTAGAGTTGCTACTTGGAAGAAGATGATGGCTTTAGTGAAGGAAGCCTATGTTCCATTGGATTACAATATCCAATTACACAAGAGGAGATAACATTTGAAACAGAAAGATTTAGATGTCAGCTCATACACTGAAGAGTTCATGAAACTATGTCTCAAGACAAAGGTGAAGGAGAATGAGGTAGAGAAGGTAGCTAGGTATCTCAATGGGTTGAGATTTGCCATCCAAGAAGACCTAAATCTGCATAATCCAGATACAGTTTAGAAGTGCTACCAATTAGCACTCAAGGTGGAAGAGAAACTAAAGATAAGACAAGAGGAAAATAATAGAGGAAGAGGAAGACAACAAAGAGGGGGAAGAAGTCCTTTCAGGGGCAGAGGAAATGGGCTTGGATCCCAAGGTGAAACCAATCAAGAGGGCAGCAAAGGAGACAACAGTCAAACTTAAAAGGGAAGTTATGATCAAAAAGGAAACTTTAGGGGTAGAAGACCACCATTCAGAGGAAGATCTCAGGGCAGAGGTCCTATCAGATGTTACAATTGCAATTAGGAAGGCCACATAGCCAGTAGATGTTCAGAAAAAGCAACAAGTTCAGGGGGAGAAAGGAGGACAAATCTAATCCAAGAATCTGATTGTCAAAGTGCAACAAGCTCCAACACTTATCAGAGTGTGAATGATACTGTTAGATATGGGTATCCTGAGATAGGAGAAGATTTGATGATCAGGAGAGCAATGGCCACTATGAAGGTGCTTGACAGAGAACCGCCACAAAGAAAGGCTCTTTTCAAAACTACTTGCAAGGCAGGAGGAAAGGTATGTAAAGTTCTGATTGATTTTGGATCTACTAAAAATTTTGTGTCTGTTGAAATGGTAGAAAAACTTAAGCTTAGGAGACTACCACATCCTTGCTTGTATAAGGTCTCATGGCTCACTCAAGGTTAGCAAATAGTTGTAGAAGAATAGACTTGGGTAGAGTTTCAAATTGGACCATACAAGGATAGGTTACTGTTTGACATAGCTCAGATGGATGCTTGCCATCTCCTACTTGGAAGACCATGGCAATATGACTTGAAAGCACAACATGATGGAGTTAGGAACACCTATTCAATCACCAAGGATGGTGAGAAGACATTGTTACAACCATTAATGGCGAAGGAGGTAGAATCAAAGGGAAAGGAAGTCAAGGTGATGATGATAGAAGGCAAACAGTTCATGAAGGAGATAGTAGATGAAGGAGCAGTTGCATATGCTCTAATTCCATGCCTAAAGGTGAACAAGGAGCAGCAGTAAGAAGTCAAGGGAGAGAAAAGGCAAAGGTTCATAGACCCTACTGTCCAAGAGTTATTGGACAAATACAAAGGCATCATATCTGATGGAATGCCAAGGTCCCTACCACCTGTGAGGGACATCAGTCATTGCATAGATCTAATCCCTAGATCTACACTACCAAACAAGGCAACATACAAGCTTACACTAGAGTAGAATGCAGAAGTAGCAAGACAGATTAAAGAATTGTTGGACACAGGCCTAATTGGTAAAAGTTTAAGCCCATGTGCAGTACCAGCTATACTTGCACCAAAGAAGGAAGGCACTTGGAGAATTTGCACTAATTCAAGGGCTATTAACAAGATCACAATCAGGTATAGGTTCCCCATACCTAGGATAGAAGATTTACTTGATTGTTTAGGAGGTGCCAAATATTTCAAAAAAATAGATTTGAAAAGTGGCTATCATCAGATCAGGATTAGGCTAGGGGATGAGTGGAAAACAACATTTAAAACAAATGAGGGATTGTATGAGTGGAAGGTCATGCCTTTTGGATTGTCTAATGCTCCTAGTACATTTATGAGGTTGATGAATGAGGTCTTGAGAGAATTCATAGGCAAATTTGTCATAGTATATTTAGATGACATTCTGATTTTCAGTAATACAAGGGAAGAACACCTCAAACATATAGATTTGGTTCTCAAAAGGTTACATGAAGAGCAGTTAATGATCAATTTGGAGAAGTGTTTGTTCATGCAGGAGGAGATCATCTACTTGGGTTTTGTCATCTCACACAACAAACTGAAAATGGATCAAGAGAAGGTAAGTGCCATATTGTCTTGGCCAACTCCTAGAACCATGAATGATGTCAGAAGTTTCCATGGGTTAGCAACTTTCTACAAGAAATTTATAAGAGGGTTTAGTCATATCTGTGCACCCATGCTTGACACCATCAAAGGAGGACAGAAGTGCAGATTCACTTGGACAGAGGCAGCAGATGATTCATTTGAGACATTGAAGAAGAAGGTGGCACAATAGCCAGTTCTTGCACTTCTTGATTTTAACAAGATTTTTCAGGTTGAATGTGATGCAAGTCACATGGCAATTGGCGTAGTACTCAGTCAAGAAGGGAGGTCTATTGCATTTTTTAGTGAGAAACTAAATGATGCTAAGAAAAGATATTCATCCTATGATTTGGAGATGTATGCTCTAGTCGAGTCACTCAAAAAGTGGAGGCATTACTTGATGCCAAAGGAATTCATAGTGTTTACAGATAACCAGGCCCTTAGTTTCATAAACAGTCAAGAGAAACTGAACCATAGACACATGAAGTGGGTAGAGACTTTACAAGCTTTTACTTTCACACTCAAGCACAAGAAAGGGGTCAAGAACAAGGTAGTAGATGCTTTAAGTAGGAGGGTTCTAACAATAAATCAGATCCAGTTGGAAAGTGTTGGTATTGATTCTTTGAAGACTATGTATGATACTGATGAAGACTTTGGAGAGATCTACAACGTGTGTACTTCTTTTGGAGATAAATATCATGTTGAATATTCTAAATTTCTGATACAGGATGGGTTGCTATTCAAAGGTGGACCATTGTGTATTCCAAGGTGTTCTATGAGGTTGAACATCATTAAAGAGAAACATTGTGGAGCTATGGCAGGACATTTTGGTTTGGATAAGACTCTTGATCTTGTCAAGAGACATTATTATTGGCCTAAGTTGCAATCAAATGTCCAAAAATTTGTGGAGACGTGTAATATGTCAGAAAGCAAAAGGAAGATCAACTAATGCAGGTTTATATCAGCCATTACCCATTCCTTCCAGACCATGGGAAAGCATAAGTATGGATTTTGTGTTAGGTTTGTTGATAACTGAGAGGGGGGGGTGAATCAGTTATCCTAATTTATTTTCTTTTTGAACTTTCTTATTAATTATTGAATCAAACACAAAAACATTACCATGAAATAAGAAACACATGACACAGTATTTTTGACGTGGAAACCCTGTTAAGGGAGAAAACCACGGGGTGATTAACCCAAAGATTATTCTCTGTTAGAAGAATAGGGAATTACAAAAATGGCACTTGCCAATTAGGGCTCACTGCCCGAGCATACTGCTCACAAAGAGGCCCACTGCCTACAAGGAGACACACTGTCTACAAAGTGATAAGAATCACAGTCTTGAACTGATTGGAAGCATCTACATATGCTGGTGTTCAGTTCCGGTTTAGGCTCAGTACACTGATCTGTTGCACTTCATCTTTCCTCTGTTCTTTATTCTGCTATCCTTTCACATACCGGATCTTTCTTACTACTTCTGCTCTGTTCTGCACTTATTCGCATATGCCTTCACACAACTTCTTTCTTCACAACTAAATCCATCCTCTATATATATCCGCACAAGTAATTTCATCACCTTTCTAGTCGGCATCCGGATCAGTCTAGTTTCTTACAAATTCTGTTCTGTCGGCTGAATCCTTGCTCACCAAGCAATGCGGATCAAGCATATACTTGTAGATATCATTAATCATGTCGGCCAAACATGATTCATGCCTTCACAACCTTTACTATCAACAGTAACACATCCGGAAAATAGTCTGATACTCTGTCAGTCAGTTCTTCCTCTGTTCTCACTGTCTCTTAGGAATCCAGTACTCAACTATTCATATCTTTTTCTTTGTTCATCACCGGAGGCTAAATCCTTGGAATATACTACTCAAGGTAGTCCTCTTGACTTCCCCAAATCTGCACTGCACCAAGACACTTCCTCTGAGAGATCCGGACCAATCTGTCGGACCTTGCCATATGCTCTGTTCTTGTTCACCGGACCACAACAATCTTCATTCTGACTTCCGGTAGAGACACACCATGACTTGTGGATATGTGGGATGACCTTTGTTGCCATCAATGACAACAACCATGAATCCATATAGTGTCTCTTGCCAACAATCTCCCCCTTTGGCATTGATGGCAACACTTAGTGAAAAATGACTAAGTGTTTACACTATGCTCCCCCTTGGCTGATGCTCTATCTTTATATACAATTTCTGGAACTCCCCCTTAGTTGGATTCCTCATTTTTCACTGCTCCTCACTCCCCCTTTGACATCAATGGCAAAGGGTAGGGTCCGCACACCAAAATTTTCAAAAATTTTCTCTACATAGTCGCATATTTACATACTTACATATACTGAAGAATGTCTACAAAGGATGTCTTCAATTGGATCAGTTCTGTAGCCCAACTTTGCTTCATTCTATCCAAAATTGAAATGTGACCACTCAACAAAAATGCAAAAGCTTCTGCCCTCTTGAGATCTATCAGATTATTTGTTTGGGCGGTGGTCTGAGCATCACTGATGGCCTCATGCATAGTTTCTAACTTAGGGATTATAATCCTTCTAAGTTCTCCCATCCGGTTAGTGATATTCTTCCTTTCCTTCTCAAGGTTCTTTATTTCATTCAAGACTGCAATAGTCTGACATTCTTGATTTACTATGGAGGAAGAGAGAGGATCAAAACTTTGAGATAAACTTTGTAGTTTGTCCTGTTCCTCTTTTATTTTCTTATCTATTTCAACTGTTGCCTTTGACTAGGAGATACAAAATTTGTAAATATCACCGCCATCCTTAAGAGCATTTTCTAAGCTCTTTATTCCAATACTCATATTTCTCCTATCGTTAGAGATTAATCCTAATACTTCTGAAAATCTTTTATCCAAAAATTCCTTCTGGACCTTTTCTTCAGCTGATTTTTCTAGAGAATCAAAATGTGTATCAACACTGCTGACTAAGGTTTTTAGATTACCGGAAGAGGAGGCTGTCGGATCTATCTGGATTGATGGCATAATCTTTACAAGTACTCCGGAAGCAGCCTCTATCAACTCACAGTCTTCCATATGAGACTTCAGGAGTTTTTCATTTGCCTTGGCATTTACAAATGAAGCTATCTTCATTGTTTGTACCGGAGAGAGGGAATCAAAGTTGAATGGGCCTTGTAGTAGCTCCGGTTCATCGATCTCTATTGTTTCTTTGCTCAAAAATTGTTGAACAGTTTGTGCAGTGTCTCTTGCCGGAGACAGATGTTTCTTTTCTTCTGCAGTCTTGGAACTGTCAACCTCTTTATCTTTCACCACTGCTTCCTTCTCCTGTAATTTCTCTTCTTCTTTGGATCCAGAGACTGTAGGGGAAACTGGAGGAGAGATGCTAGCCTGTTCATAGGCCACTTCTTCTGGAGCAGAGGGTTCCAAGTCCACAGCTATTTCTGCACCTAAGTCCTCTACAACAGGAAGATTGAAACTTTTGAAGGCTTTCCGGAGGATCTCTTCTGTCTCTTTGGCCACCTTGTCAGTCTCACCAAGCATGAGTTGATTCATCCTGGCTTTACTTCTGAACTCATCTTTGCAATCTTTGAATATTATGTTCATTGTCTTGGGATCAATTTGAGGATATAGCTGAATAACTATCTATTCCCGGATCTCAAGATCTTTTGCATGAGCATTATTCTTTCTTATTTCTAATTCCTTTTCTAGGCTTTTAGGAATTTCAGAAATAATCTCAATAAAAGCTTTATTGTAGATGTTCAAGTACCTTATTATGGCTTCTTGCAGGATCTTTTGATCTGCCTCATTGTAGTCATCATAGAATTTAGCCACCGGTTGAAGGTTCCCATCCACAGTGACTGATTTGACTACACTGTCTAGAGACAGGGTGGGCTTTTCAGAAAATTCTTCTGTCATTTCTTCCTTGTCTCGGCCAGAAGATGGTTTACCGGATCCTTTCTTTTTTTGTTTCTTTATTTCTTTCACTCCCTCATCTGACTTAGTTTCTTCTTCATCCTTTTGGATTTGATAAGCTCTTGAGGCTTTTGTCTTGGATCTCTTACCGGATCCCTGGACTTCCAGTTTTGAGCTTTTGGTTTTGATAGGTGTGGATCCTTTTGATGATCTGGTCCGGGTTGAGGATTCCACCGGAGCACTTTTCTTGCTTTTCTTTTCTGCCTCTTTCTTTTCTTCCTCAAATTTTCTTCTCTTTTCCCGGCTGGCATCAAGTGCCTCTTTTGAGATGCCTAGGCCTTGAGCAATGTGCTCTACTTCTTTTCTCACCTTTCTCTTTATCTCAGGTTCCCTGAGTTCTACATGTATCTTTACACTCAGCTCCTCAAAGGTTCCAAACCTTTCTGCCTTAGGATCTTTGGGCTGACTTAGCATGTGTTGAACATGCAGCTCCACTATCTGTTTATCCACTTCATACCCCATGGGCATGATCCATACAGTTCTTGGTTCTACTGCCTCCATTAGACACTGATCTGTTTCTACCATGAAGCATACTGTGTCTTTGTACTTTTCAACAAGGGATTGGGGTATTCTTTCTCTTGCATGCATCATGCTTTGGAAGTTCTTGAAATATCCCCATAGAGCTGTGTTTCTTGCTTTAGCATCCCCAAGTCCATGCAAATAGTCTCTGATTTGGATGGCAATCGGTCTGTCATTCTGCCATATCCATCCACTGGATCCGGGAAGTTCATTCATGTAGTAAAAGAAGAGACAAAGGATCAGATTGCCATACTTGAAGGAGTTTTTCTTGTCCTTCTTAATCTTCTGCAGATTTTCAAAAAGTTGGTTTACAAGAAGCTCACACAAGTCATAGTCTGCATTCTCCTTTAACATTTGATAAGCTATGTAGATTGCAGTTCCCGGTACTGAATTTTCCCTACTGGAGTGATAGATTTTGTAACCAATTATCATAGATGCAAATTTGACATCCGGTTCAGTGATGTCATCAACTGTCATAGCTCTCTTGTCAAACTTGGATCCGGTTGCATCACTAACTATCTGATTTTTGACAGACTTGAGAACAGGTAATCCACCGGATGAATGCAGACCGGTTACAGCCCTAATTGCATCTTTGGTAATCTTGAAGGGCTTGTTCAACCATAGGAAGTTGTCATGTACTCTACTTAGTACATACCGGACCCATTCATCTTCTTCAAAATAGGGGAAATGAATGCATTGTGCAAAGTGTTTGTCCCGGATGGCTTTGTACTGAGGTTTGATCTCGAAGGAGTCATCTATCAATTGTTTGTGATAGATATCCATCAGTTTTGCTTCTCCAAAGTCTTCAAAATTTGCATGGATGTAAACCCTAATGTCTTCCGTATGCAATACACCATGTGGAACACTAGAGAAGGCTCCTAGTGGATCTACCTCCAAGGATTTGTAAGGATGTTTCTTGAATGTGGGGCGAGGTCTATCAGAGATCTTAACTATATTCGAAGTAGCCATTCTTCAAAGATTTGCAGTGAGATAATGAAAACGGAGAATACCTTATGCGCCTTCGGTTTGCACGGAGTGGTTGGATTGATTTCTTTATGCAATGACTTCGGCAGGAGATCTTTGGTGTGCTTGATGAATCTTGTTGCGAAGCTCCACTTTTCACTTCTTCTTGAGTGAAGAATGAGCAAATGGTTTTTGAGAAATCCCTTATATTGCTCCGCAAACCCTAATATCTGATGGCAATAAATGCTCGACCTATATTATTCTGGTTTGCCTTATCCAGATAGCTTGGAGTATCCCGGATCAGTCCTGATCTATGAACATCATCCGGATCTTTCAATCAAGATAACACATCACAAGGACATCCCAAACACTCTGTCCAATCCGCAGAATAAGATAATGTACTTCCGGATCTCTCCGGACCCTTTTGTAGTCCTCTGTCATTCCGGAGCATCTCCCGGAACAGGTCTTACTTGATCGATCACAGCTTCTTCACATCTCCATGCGGACCTCTGAAATATTATCTGGATCATCTCAAGAATTATATCTTTAAACCCTTTACTCCGCATCTTGTGCCACATCCAGCACCACTTGATTGGCTAGGGGAACAGGATTTTCTTTGAGTCTCCCCCTGAGCTAGAGCTCACTTTTTAATTTCTGGAAGAAATATCAGCACCAGAGTCTGGTGCAGACCCAACCTCTACATTCTCTAAACTTTTCTTCACCCAAATCTTGCTCATCTGATTCCTAACTTCATCCGCATTCATCTTTTGTTTACCTTTGTCTTGATTCTGATTATACACCGGAGCTCTTTTGTCCTGATTCTTGCTTCTGCAGACTTTAGCATTATGACCGGACCTATTATAGATTTGGCAAATAACATTTCTTTGCATATTTGACTGATAACCTCTTGATCTGCATTGATTAGCCATATGACCTACTCTATTGCATGTAAAGCATCTACCTTTGAATGATTTGTTTACTTGCATATTTTTGCATTCATGGGATTTGTGTCCATACCTTTTGCAGTTAAAGCACTATCCGGAGAAGGAAGAATTAATCTGATTCATTCTCTTTCTGCACTGATTAGCTTTGTGACCAAAGTGGTTGCAGCTGTGGCAGTATCCATTGAAAGATGGATATCTTTGAGCATTGGGCTGTCTTACCGGAGGTCTTCTAGGCCTATTCCTTGGATTTTCTGATCCAAAATTCTTTTGACCGGATCCGGAGCTTTCTCCTTTCTCATATCCCAAACCATACTTGTCATCTGTCCTCTTTTGACTTCCAAGAAGTACTTCAAGTTGGGCAGAACTTATCTTGAATTTTTCTTTATATTCATTTGCTGTTTGAAGATCTCTTTTGAGAGAGGCAATTTGATCCTCAAGTTTTTCTTCATTATCTTTGGCATCTTCAAGATCAGATTCAAGATGTCTGACAATCCTGTCCATCTGGTGGCATTCTTCTGATTTTTCTTTAAGAGATTGTCTTAGATTGTCTTCAGCTTTTCTTTTTTCTTCAATCTCTTGAGTAAACTTTATAGTTCCTGATTCCATTTCATGTCTTAACATAATGACTTCTTTTGATAACTTTTCACATAACTTGGTTTGCTCAGTCAATTCTTCATTTGTATTGCTTTCTTCACTTTGTCTTGCCAATTGTTGGAGCAGCTCCTTTCTCTTTTTCATAGAGAGACTTAATTTGTCTTTTAATTCTCTCATGAATTCATCAGCCTGTTTGAGTCTTTCCTTTAATTCATTGACTTCAGAATTTGACTGTTCAAGATCCTCAAGGGCAGTCTTGAGTTGCTCCCTTAAACCATATGCATCCATTTGAACTCCCAGATCTTCCTCAAGCTGTTAGGCTCTATTAGGAGGAACTTAGCTCTGATACAATTGTTGATAACTGAGAGGGGGGGGTGAATCAGTTATCCTAATTTATTTTCTTTTTGAACTTTCTTATTAATTATTGAATCAAACACAAAAACATTACCATGAAATAAGAAACACATGACACAGTATTTTTGATGTGGAAACCCTGTTAAGGGAGAAAACCACGGGGTGATTAACCCAAAGATTATTCTCTATTAGAAGAATAGGGAATTACAAAAATGGCACTTGCCAATTAGGGCTCACTGCCTGAGCATACTGCTCACAAAGAGGCCCACTGCCTACAAGGAGACACACTGTCTACAAAGTGATAAGAATCACAGTCTTGAACTGATTGGAAGCATCTACATATGCTGGTGTTCAGTTCCGGTTTAGGCTCAGTACACTGATCTGCTGCACTTCATCTTTCCTCTGTTCTTTATTCTGCTATCCTTTCACATACCGGATCTTTCTTACTACTTCTGCTCTGTTCTGCACTTATTCGCATATGCCTTCACACAACTTCTTTCTTCACAACTAAATCCATCCTCTATATATATCCGCACAAGTAATTTCATTACCTTTCTAGTCGGCATCCGGATTAGTCTAGTTTCTTACAAATTCTGTTCTGTCGGCTGAATCCTTGCTCACCAAGCAATGCGGATCAAGCATATACTTGTAGATATCATTAATCATGTCAGCCAAACATGATTCATGCCTTCACAACCTTTACTATCAACAGTAACACATCCGGAAAATAGTCTGATACTCTGTCAGTCAGTTCTTCCTCTGTTCTCACTGTCTCTCAGGAATCCGGTACTCAACTATTCATATCTTTTTCTTTGTTCATCACCGGAGGCTAAATCCTTGGAATATACTACTCAAGGTAGTCCTCTTGACTTCCCCAAATCCGCACTGCACCAAGACACTTCCTCTGAGAGATCTGGACCAATCTGTCGGACCTTGCCATATGCTCTGTTCTTGTTCACCGGACCACAACAATCTTCATTCTGACTTCCGGTAGAGACACACCATGACTTGCGGATATGTGGGATGACCTTTGTTGCCATCAATGACAACAACCATGAATCCATATAGTGTCTCTTGCCAACAAGGTTTACCTAGAACAAGAAAGGGATATGACAATGTTTTTGTGGTAGTAGATAGATTTAGTAAATTGGCACATTTCTTGCCATGCAAAATTACTTGTGATGCTTCATATGTTGCAGACCTGTTTTTCAAGGAAATAGTGAGGATACATGGATTGCCATTGAGCATAGTGTCAGATAGAGATGTGAAGTTTATTGGTCATTTTTGGAGGACTCTTTGGAAGAAGCTTGGTACCAATTTGTCCTTCTCATCAGCTTACCATCCTCAAATAGATGGTCAGACTGAAGTGGTCAATTGGTCATTGGGAAATCTACTTAGATGTTTGACAAGACAGCATGGAGAGAAATGGTATAACATCCTGTCACAGGCAGAATTTTCTTATAATGACACCATCAATAGGAGTATAGGAAAGTCACCTTTTCAGGTAGTATATGGTATCCATCCCAAAGGTATTTTGGAGTTAAGAGATATACCTATAGGAGAGTCTATTAGTGCAGATGGAGAAGCTTTTATAGCAGCAATTAAAGAGGTGCATGATCAAGTCAAGACCCAACTCCAGCAAACTACCTTGAAGTACAAAGCATATGCTGATAAAAAGAAGAGAGATGTACAGTTTGATGTTGGAGATTTGGTATGGGTTAATTTGAAGAAGGAAAGACTCCCAAAAGGAAAATATACTAAGCTCATATAGAGGAAGATTGGACCACATCAGATTTTGAAGAAGTGTGGACAAAATGCTTATGAGATCCAACTTCCTTCTGATCTTGGATTGTCACCTATTTTCAATGTATGTGATTTAACTCCATACAAGCATAATAAAGATGTCGAACATGAACCATTGTAGGATGGAGTAGATGATGATATTCCTAAGCATGCTCCACCAATATTGCAGAAGATTTTAGACTCAAGAATGGCAAAGCAGACCCAAAACAAAGAGTATCTGGAATACTTGGTGGCTTGGCAAGGAAAACTTGATTCAAAGGCCGTTTGGCTGACTGAAGAACAGATCACCAAACATGGTTTAGACCTATAAACTCTCATCTCAAGTGGACTTGAGATTTCTTCTCTCAGGGAGTATGGTGTAGGAGCACCCCTTCGAAATACAGATTAGGTCTACATATAGGATGTTTCATGCATTATGATGTAATAAGGTCCATGTGAGCAATTCCTATGTTTTTTTAGTCAATCTAGGTTTTTGTGTAGTTAGTTAGAAGTTTGTTATGCTAGCTATCTTCTCCCAGTCTCCCAGCCGCTGGGAATCGAGTCTATACTACTCTTGTTGAGTAGTTATTTATAAGCCTAGCTCAGATCCTTTAGAGAGAATGCATCAAACAGTCAATTGTAGAGTTTTTGGTATTACTGAAGTTGGTTGTGAAACTGAACAAAGTAATTGCTTATATTTTCTGCAATAAGAATCAAGAAGATCTGGTTGATATCATTTTATTGTGTACTTAATTTTCTTGGTCTGGCAGTCAGGATGGATTCACTTATCCATTCCACCAGTTAATTCTCTGAATCGGTGGAATGGCCATGTACAGTAATTTAGATTTCTTTTCTATTTTTCTATTTGTGTATTTCATGTTTTTGGGATCAAGTTATAGCATACAATGATTTACCCTAGCATCCTCATGTGCTAGGTTTTGAAGGTAGAAATCTAGGTTAAGATTGTTAAGAAAACAAATTAGATTGATCCTAGGATTTTCTATGTGAAATTTGTGAAATTTTGAGGGTTTTTCTTTGATATACATTTGATGTATATACAATGTTTGTATGTCACATACAATCTGTGAGTATATCACATTTGTATGTTGTGAGTATATCTCTTTGGGATAATCGCTATTGTATGTTGAAACATACAAGCCTTCACAGATACAAAGGAGAGAGAAACCCTTGATGCATACAAAAAGGTCAACAGCGGAGTCAAAGGTACAATCGTCAAGGAGGATATCCTGCATAATGCATATCGGGCTTTGTATGTTTACAAAGTGTGTCGAGATATGCAACTTTTGAGTATATGTCTTTTGTATATAGTTTGTGTGTATACTACAGTCGCATGGTTGTGAGTATCTATCAAATGCATGTTTAAATTTCATATATACAATTTATGTATATACTACAAATGTATATCAGATGCAATGAATGTGTATATCCCTCTTGTATGTGAAGACAGTTCCTATGTATCCATCGGTTGCATGTCGGGGTTGTATGTGGTGGATGTACATTACAAAGGTACATCGGGTTAATACAAAGAAGTCAGTGGTCAACCCTCCCCAAAAGCATATTCTGGAGGCATATTCGGTGAATGCATATTTTGCGTTGTATATTTGAATGTATATCAGAATATACATTCTGCAGATACAACGGATTGATACAAGGGAGTCAACGCCGGTCAAAGTAATTGTTTGCATGTTTGGTTTGTATCTTGCAATTGTATATTGTAAATATACAATGCACATATACATTGCATAGAGATACAAGGCGCGATTGATAGAAGCGGTAGATAGAACCGGCATGGCCAGTCAAAGAATGTATGTATTGGTTTGAATGTGTTTGAGTGATAAACACAGGTGGAATGAAGCATGTCGGAGGACCCAATAGGTCAAATGTTGCTGATAGAAGTGTCGGAGACACATCGATGGAAAAATAGGGTTTCAGGTTGTTTCCGTTGGTAACTCTACATCAGATGGTCTGCCCAACAATATAGGACATACATCCATAGGCATAATATCACACAATAGTTCATCATAATAAGATTCAATATGAAATTTCACCAAACATTGTTCACTCACCAGTACCTTATGATCATCCTAAATCCATACTATATGATATGGCTTAGGGTGTTTCAATCTTTCCAGGTTCAGCTTAGTGACCATCTCCTCTAAAACCAATTTATCTGAACTACCACTATCAATTACAACCTTACAACATTTACCTCCTGATTTGCATCTGGTCTAGAACAAACTTTTCCTTTGCGGTGGTTCCTCATTTGTCTCTTCTTGAAATAGGGCTATCCTCATGACAAGTGATTCTCATTTCTTAGGTTTATCAACTAAATTAAGTGATCCAATAGGTTATTCTTCTACATAAGTTGTTCTTGCATTGTTCTCTATCTTCTTGCTTGTACTTCCTTGATGACATTCAAATACTCAGTGTCCTTCACCTCCACACTTAAAACATCTAAATATTCTCTTATCAAGTCCTCTTCCATCTCTTCTGTATCCTTCACTCCGATAAGAATTAGGGTTTCCTCTATGGTAGAAAGTTCTATCATCTCTCTGGTATGCATTACTATCCATGTCTTCCTTCTTGAATGTGCTTTCTTGTCTATTTTTCTCTACATATGATCTTTCTCCTTCAGAATAGGTCCTACTTCTCCAAAATTTACCTCCGCTACCTCTCTTTCTTTGCTCATGCTTCTTGTTCAACTTGTCTTCAACTTTCAAGGCAAACTGATATGCTTCTTCCAATGTTGTCATCCTCACCAGACTCAGTTCTTCTTGAATGTTCAATCTCAATCCATTGATGTACCTTGCCACTTTCTCCTTGCTTGCTTCACTATGTCTTGTCCTTATGATCATCTTATGAAATTCTTTAGTGTACTCTACAAATTTCTCCTTTTGTCTTAGGTTTTTTAATCTCTTCAATAGTTCCAAACTCATATTCAGAAGGTATAAACTGATTCTTCAACTTTGTCACCATCCTATCCCACTTTAAGATCTTCTCTTTTCCTCTCCTATTTTTATCCAACTAAACTTCTTTCCACCAAATACCAGCATGTCCTTTCAACTTAGTCTTTGCAAATCTCACAATTTTCAGATCTTCAATTTCTTCATACTCAAAGTATTCTTCTAGGTCATTTATCTAATCAATCAATTTCTCCATATTCAAATTGCTAGTATAGTTTGATACTGTTTGTATCTACATTTTGATGCATGCCCTGACCCTTGATATGCGTCTTCTAGGATTGTTAAAACCATTATGAAACCCTAAAGCCTAGTTCCTTTCCATATTTGCCTTGGTTGCTTCCCATTTTAATCTGCTATTGACTTCTCATGGCTTATTCCTAATCACTTAAGTATCTTTCACCATCAAACTACTGGCCCTCATGCCTTGGGTTACCCTTTGTATCCCATGACCTGAAATGTGTCGAATACCCAACTCACTTAAATAATGATCTATCATCATGTTGGGTGTTAGGTATGCTTTGTTTTATATCCCCCTCTCATTTTGCCTAGTGTGGCCCTTCGTTAAAAACAACTTTTATGCATGTGTTGAATTTGAGTCTTAAGTTGCGGCCACGTTTGTAGGATGTTCCTTTTCTCTAAGACTACCTCCTCCGCTGGGCTTGGTTCTAGACTTTGGCGGTGTTGCAAGGTCTAATGTGGAGGCCATGTGGCATCCATGCTAGCGCTTCACAGGAAGGATGCACCTCCACTGGGATTATTCTAAAGCTCCCGCGGGCTTGCAAAAATTTAGATTGTCTTCCAACTAAGTGAGGCTTGTGTGGGTCATGTGCATTAATGCAAGGAGTTTTCAACTACTGACTTCTCTTTTTGTTGAGGTTTATGCCTTCGTAGAAGGTATTTGGGGGTCGTAGTGAGATTACGAAGGATGTATTGTGGGCCCTGACATGCCTAGTGAAATACTTTGTTGGAGCCATAGTTTTTGCCGTGGTCCTAGGGAACTCAGCGCAAGGAAGCGAGGTGCTACCATGGTAGATGAGACCACTATGCTTTATGACAGCTAGTCTTCGCTGGAAGAATTTTAAATTTCCACAAAGACTGTTGATTGGGATTAATCCATGACCAGGATTCAAAACTAAGTGATGCCTTCTTCTAGGCATGCCAACTTTTCCTAGTGACCTTCAATGTGATTTATGGGATGGATCCGATGGTTGAGGTTGAGTGGGTTGACAAGATGAAGGAGCTTGATAAATGATGAAATCAAACTATTAATTTGAAGCATGGGAGGCCAGAGATTTGGTGTGTTTTGGTATTGATTGGAGGGTCTTGGCACCCTTTGTGCTACCATTGTACAGGGTAATCTTTCAACTTGGGCAAGAAGTTATTTTTACAAGGATCTATTAGGTTCACCATTCGACACCAAAATTGAATGAGGTATGTGTGGATCACTTGGTGGTGAGAGGGTGCAGAGATAAGAAAACCAACTTTGGTGCTCTCTCATTGATCTAAATAGGTATTGTGATCGAGTTTTCAACTTATGAAGCCTAGAGATGATAAATAGAAATGTGTGTCAGTGTCTCCGTTTCCTTATCAGGTGGCCATTGTGGAATTCTCAGAATTTCCAATTAGGTGCATAAATAGTGTACTGTTGTCAGAAATGAAATGGCTTGGATATGGCAAGAAATGAGGGAGGCATGGATATCGGCCTTTTTGCTATAAATAGACAATCCCCCTTTTTTTCTGGCCGCATCTTGTCTTGTTTAAAAAGTTGTGCAATTTATGCCTTGCCCTATCATGATGTGTCTGCCATCCCATGTCTATGGAATTGTATCTCTCTTCTCCTGGTTAGTACTCTTTGCATATAGAGTCAAGGAATGAGATGCATCTTCTTAAGATATGGGTGGTTAAGGGAAGATTTGTAGGGTTGGTTGCCAGGCATTACTGCCTCTTGATTTCCATGCTATCCTTTATTTTCATCTGGATGGGGATTTCGGTCTCCTGTCTAGCAATTATACTGGATTAATGCTACTAAGAGTGGCTTGACAAGGCAGAGAGGCAGAGAGGAAACATTGCTCTCTATTCCCCTCCCTCAGCACTAAGTGTTCCAACAATTCTTAAGCAACAATGGAAGGAGTGTTGTCCTCTGGGGTGAAACAAATGAAAGTGAAGGGGTGGGGTATGACTGCTACTGTACCCTTTTTGGATGGGATTTTGTCACCACCAAGGTCTGCTGTGTGTGATTTCTACATATAGCCTAAGGATTAATGCAGGAGGGGACTTCCTATTGAAAGATGGGAAGTCACTTCCCTGTGCCTGGAGCGTGGTGAGGCATGGTGGATGCTACTGTTTGGAGGCTGTTGAGGATTTTGTCCTTTGCAAGTGTGCTCTTGTTAAGTGTAGCTAAGCTCGGCATGCATATGGCCATCCACGTGAGTGGATGTCCATCCTATTCCTATTTTTGATAAATAGGAGTGGGGCTAGTAAGTGACAAAGTAGTTGGTGTTCCCTCTCTAGGAAATGATTTAGTTTTCTGATGTAACTGCCAGGTTGCTTTGGACTGATATGCAGAGTGGAATGTATTTTGTCTTGCTATGCCACAAAGATGCCTTTTAGCATATTTTGTTAGGGCAAGATGACGAAAAGTTTGTCAAATGAAAATATGACACCTGTTAGTGGCCTAATGCTTGTTTGTTCCCATGTTTCTATAAATGGGAATTCAAGGCCATTCTATTGGGGGGTCAAATCTTTGTTTTAGACAGTACTGTACCTTGCATTTTAATCCAATGTAATATAGAAGAAAATTGTCTCGTAATACATGTTCAAATCTATAGAGTAGCATTATTCTCAAAATTAATACAAAGATTATTGGTTATGGAATCCTTTTCTGTATTACATTTGATGGAGTTAATATGATTTTTATGTATCAAGGATATTTCAGTACATATTTACGATTCATTGCATTATGTATGTTTTCTCTTGCTTTCTCTCAAGGAGAGAAATAAATGCTCGAAAGACATTCAATTAACTATTGTCTGTATTATGGTTTGAAAGGATATTTTTGTATTCACATGTCAAGGAGGTATCAATATAAGGTATTAATGCTATTAGTCTTTCAGTAATGAGGTAATGTTGCTTGAATGATACATAGGTTGTGTGCAATTTGACTCTGTAGCCCATTGGATTAAGCACCGATCTTTCACTAGGCTAATTTGTTGATTTAGATCCACCATGAAACAATTAAAGCTATTGCTCTTTCAAAGAGTAGTTTTGGATAAATATTTATTCTCAATCAGAGTATGAACTACACCGTCATAAGATTAAGCCAATCAAAATGGGGTCAGTCATCTCCCTGATAAAGTGCTATTGAGAACCTTCTGTTTTAATACAATATCCAACATTATTCAAGATATACCCCTTGGATGTTGCATAGGTACACCCGCCTTGGTCTTGCAGAACTAAAAGTGCAGAGGATTTTTTAACTCTCTTGTTATAATCATGTTTGTTGGCCACTGACCTGAAATCCCAAAGTATAAGAAATTGGCTAACCTTTAGGGGGTTTTGGACAATCAGTTGGAGGAACCAACAGATTGGTCACTCTACTAGGGAGCTAGTCTATAATTGTTAAGAATTACTCTAGTGGTCAGTCATAGGTGTTTAAAGTCCACACATTTACAGTGCATTATCATTAGTATTCCCTGTTAAGGGTGGTAAATCTAATTTTTTTCTCCTTACCAGTTAATCAAAGAAGAAGTATACTATGTATGACAACAAGTTTTGTGTGGCTCTGCTGGTGGAGAACCCAAATTGAAAAGTAGGCTTTAAGGAGTTTTATGCTGCTTGAAGAATAGTCCTCTGTGAAAAGAGGTGGTGACTCTGTGAAGAATGAACCTGATCAAAGTGTGAAAAGGATTCCAGCACTCATAAATTCCAATCAAAAGAGGAATCTACAACAGTTATTTCACCTCCAGGTATTTTACATATTCTTGTCTCTATAGACACCTAAAATTGTCCACTCTTCGTGTCATCTCTATTCATCCGTATTCATCCCTAAACCATCACTAATCATCTCTAGACAACCCTAAATCACTATTTCTATCACATTAACTGAATAAACACATGTTTAGATAGTTAATTAACCAATTCCCCTTCAAATCATGATTTTACAATATTTTATTATTAAAATCACTATTCATGTACTATTCACTATTCATCTGTGCCTTCAACCATACCTGCATTGGTACCTAGCCTTAGCCAAAATAATTTATTAATCATTTATCCCCTTTCTCTATAGTCCAAACATTAGATAAATTTAATTTATCTAATATACCCTTATCCCATCCCATGAATTAAATAAATATTTATATTTATTTAATTCCCTATTTTCTACACTTTTGATTAGGTCACCTAAACCTAATTAACTAACCTAATCCCCCACTTGCACAAACTAGATCCTAATCTAATCATGGTCAAATCCTCTCCATTCCCCCAAATGTACAAAGGCATGGGCCTCTTGTACATGTTCACATGGCTTTCTTACAAAAAGCATGGTCAAGGACCCATGTACAAAGGTCCTTTTGTCCTCCATCCACTATTCCTCCAATTTTAAATTAGGCATGTACCCATGCCCCAATTTAAAATTTAAATCTATTCCAACTCATTCCTTTTCCTCTAATTTTAAATTGGGCATGTACCATGCTTCCCAATTTAAAATTACAATCAAATCCAACCCATACCTCCCATCTACCAAGACAATCATATCCATCCATCTTCCCAAAGCTCAATCTCAACCATTCATTCCTCCTTGATCCAAGGACATCTCCTATCCACCAATCATATCATGACACTTGTCAAGCTCTCCTTGCTTAAGAGTTCTCAACAATCCTCATCCATTGATCTCTCAATCAAATCCTATCCATCCATTTGAGTCTCCAAAAATCTATAAATTGAGGCCTCCACCTCCCATTTTAAAAAAAGCCATCATATGCAAAGAAACTCTATCCAATTAAGTGCTCAACATCAATAGAATTAGTGTAATTCTAAGTAGTATAGCATAGTATATCATAGTATATAATCTATTAGGGCATATCACCACTACTAGGCTTATATAGGGTGCAATTTACATAGTTAGTGTATTAGTAGTTTAGCTCAATCTTGAGGTCCCTTGGACTTGGGATTGGGTGTAATTAGGATAATTAGCATCCCTTTTAGGATCCCACTTCTTAAGGTAGATAGTCTCTATGAAAGATTGTGCTATGTTTGGAGGTATCTTGTGAAAGGCCTTGGAAATAATTTGGTTCCTTATTAAGTGAATGTTAAAGCATTAAGAGAAAGGAAAGTGTAGTCAAAGGTTTGCATACTTTTGAGTTACTTGATTGTAGCCTGTATTTTGAGATGAAGTATGCATATTTGTGAAGAAACTCATTTAGAGGATCTTAGGAAAGCTGTGGTAGAAATTTGCACTATCAAAGGCTTAAGATCATGGACTCAAATGTCCAAATGCATTGTGCATCACAACAACAATCATACCCTTAGAGAAGGGTCTTTTATATTGAAAGATATAGAGCACTGGATTTTAGTGGTATCCAAAACTATCCAAATTCTATTCCCAGATGGGATTAGAGAGCATCTTCCAAAGTTTAGTGATGATAAATCCAAAATAGCAAGTAAACATCTGCAAGAGTTTATTGATGTAATGGGAGACTATGAGCTTGATTTTGAAGATGTTGTCATGAAATTGTTTGTTCAGTCTTTAAAGGATGAAGCAAGAGATTGGTTCTCTTATTTACCAACATGCTCTATCCATTCTTGGGATGATTTCAAAGAGATTTTCATGGAGCAGTTTGGTGAAAGAACTAATGCAAGTTCAGTAGTCAACAAGTTTATGAGCATTGAGAAAGAAGAGGATGAGCTTGTTCCAGATTTCAACTTGAGATTCACAAAGACATTTAGGGATATTCCTGAAGCTATGAGACCAAATGATTTAATGAGCTTAGTTGTTTACTTGGGAGCTTTTGATAGGAAGATGAGTTATCAACTAAGAAGTAAGGATCCTACAAATTTGCATTAGGCTTATGAGATAGCCATGGACATTGAAAACAATTAGAGGTATGGAATGCATAAGAGTTATTTGTCTAAAAGAGTTTGCTTCCCTAAGGCACCCATTGTAGATGAAAGGTGTAGATCATAAAATAGCAATGAATGTCAAAGCAACTACATCCCTACTATCCCAAATTATACATCAGTCCATAATGTTGATCACATAGAGCCCTAAACAAATTGTCAGCAAGTTGCATGCATTAATGATCCTGAGGTTTTTGTTCCGGCTCTTTTGACATGAGGAGATAGGAGGGAGAGTCAAGATACTCTTTATTTTCTAGAATCTTGGACACCTATATAAAAATCCTTGTCAATTTCAAGCCTCTAAAGTCTGTGTGCATTGATCTATTTTGTGAGGTGTATGGGTTAGGTTTGAGTTCATTACCTCAAAGGATGAATCCAAGTAGTCTTGCCCAGATGGCTAATTGGATAGACATGGTAGAGAATGCTCATATTCATGATGATAACAATGGTAAACTTCACATTGTTGATCACATTAGTCCTATTGCTAGATGTGAATCAAATAGTGATGTAGTATATGTGAGTGGAACACATCAGAGAGAAAATGAAGATGCCTATTATAGTGAGGAAGCTAGAATATGCAAGGACTTGCTTCATGATGGTTTGATGAATCAAATAGTTATGAATTAGATAGTAAGTACATCCTCAGAGTTTCAATGTGATGAATCAGCCCAAGTCAGTGGGAATGATGATGTAGTGTGTGCAGATGACCAATCTAGAGAGCCAGAAATTGAGAACTTATACATTGTCATCCCAAGTTCTAATACTTTTGAGGAATTTAGTAGCATTAGTCAATTTGCTACCGATAACTGCACACAAAAGGATGAGATGAAATGCTATGAGTTTGTTATCTACTAGGCTGATGAAAACAATGTTATAAATACTCTGGTGCAATCTATTGATGATGTTGTTGAAGGCAAGAGTCTATGGAATCAGTTTGAAGAACCTGAACCTAGTTTTAACATTGACTATGATGACTTGGAAAGTGTTGATGATGATAGAAATTTGAATCCTCATACTGAAAAAGTAGAAGTGTCTATGACCTAGATGAACATGAGGTATAACCCTCTTTATGATGAACTTATGGCTCCACTAGAGATGAGAAGTGATGATCCCCATTGGTGTAGGAACAATCCTATCTTTGCAAATGGTTAGGAGTATGAAGAATGTGAAGAACTTGAGGAAAATCAATCCAAGAACATCAGAGTACATGACAGAGTGTAGGTATGATGTAACCCAGGATAGATTAGTGGTTGGGTGTGGATCTTTTTAGTTAAGGGTGCTTGAGAGTTGTCTTTTAAATACACAAATGAGTTCTGACCATGCATACATCCTTGTGCCTAATAGCAATGAGACATATTTTAAGGGCATCACTCCTAATTCCAGAGAGACAGAGCAACAATATGCAGGTAGGTTCCCTCAACACAATGCATATGGATGCTACAAGTTTGACATGATTGTAAATGATGAGGGAATGATGGATAAATATGATATCTGCATAACATATGGAGAGATACTTTGGTTAGAGCTTATGATAATCAATTGAGCATCAATCAATATTGCAGTGCTAAATTCATAAGTCCCTTGATGAGGATGTACATTTACCACATTCACCAACAGAATTGTACTTATGTATTTATCCTGGGTTTGATAAAGTCATTGGAAAATAAGATTTATGATAGGGGGAAACATTATTCCTTCTTTTTATGGTGGCCTAGGGCTACCCTATGAAATGCCAAAGCTATGGGAATGGGTCCTCTGAATTAGACAGTTTCTAGGTAAAATTGGTACTGGTCTGCAAAACCTGAGACTTTGGATCCTCATGATGACCTAGTGGTAATCTATCCCCAACTAGAGCCACTATTTGTATCTACATTTTGATGCATTCCCTAACCCTTGATATGTGTGTTCTAGGCTTGTTAAAACCCTTATGAAACCCTGAAGCCTAGTGCCTTGCCATATTTTCCTTGGCAACTTCCCATTTTAATCTACTGTTGACTACTCGTGGCTCATTCCCGGGCACTTAAGTATCTTTCATTGTCAAACTACCAACCCTCTGTTAGACTTAGGGCACACAACTAAGAGGGGGGGTGAATCAGTTGTGCAAAACTTTCTCCAATTTACACACTTAAATCCTCTTAGTGATTAGCAGTATATTAAACATGAGACATAATGAATTCAAATCAAAAGCAGAAACTCATCAACACATGAGACACCAAGATTTTGACATGGAAAACCCGGTTAAGGGAAAAACCATGGGGTGATTAACCCAAGAATGTATTCTCTATTAGAAGAATAGAAAGAATAAAATGGCACATGCCAATTAGGGCTCACTACCCGAGCACACTGCTCATAAGAGGCTCACTGCCTACAAGAGACACATTGTCTACAAAGAAATAAGTATGACATACATGAACTAGAGAATAGAATCTTCACCATGCTTGAATCAGTTCCATTAAGCTCAATACTTCTGCTCTACCTTTCGCTCTCCTCTTTGCTACCACTTGCTCATCTCCACACAATGCACACTTTGAAATGACTTCACAATCCCTTATTTATACATGACATCGACTTAGGAACAATCATCTAAGTTAGCAAACACATACAAGAACATCCGCAAGACGTGTAATACATCTGGTCAGCCAGTCTCAGGAAGAACACCATCATCTAGTGGTTATTCTTCAAATGCACACTCTAACTTCAATGCGGACCACCAACATGAACTGGACATGATCCAAAGATCACAACAACCTTTCTCGAATCACTTGAGAACATCCACTCTTCATCTGCTTGCTAAAATTATCCTCTCCTTCATCTGGAGCTTTCAGAACATAGTCTGTCATTACTGTCACAAAGGAGTAGGTTCTTCTGGACCTTCAAACCATGAACCAATCAAGTTGACACTTCACACGAACATCTTCAACACTCACTCAAATCTGCAGATTGGGATAGTGCATTACCGGATCTCACCGGACCTATCTGTGTCACTCTGTCACCTCTAAACACCTGTCAGAGCCAGTTCTACTTGAGTGACCATAACTTCTTCAGATCTTCATGCGGACCTCTGAAATCTCTACTGGATCACCTATAGACACATATCTACAAACCCTTTAATCCGCATCCTCTGATTATCACCTTATCTTGGACTTTTGTCTTACAGTCATCACTGTTCTTCATTGTTCTTGATTAAGACTAATTTTCTCAATATCCTCAGCTCACGGCTCATCAAAACCTTATCATTAATGCAATAGGAGTATGTTGACATGAATGACAACACCGGTTAGACCCATACTTGCAACAATCTCCCCCTTTGTCATTGATGGCAACATATGATGTGAAAAACCATCAAGACAAGAAATTCTCCTTACTGTCACAACAACCATTCACATGTCTTCTCTCCCTTTACTGCTCCCCCTTTGATCATCAACCACTTGTTTTTCAGATGTCTTCTCTCCCCCTTTGACATCAATGGCAAAGGGCACATACTTGCAATTTCACCACTTCAAACTCATACCTGCTGCTCCCCCTGAGTAGCAGCTCCCCAACATCAATCCAGATCACAAGATGTGACTGTGATACCCACTAGATTGATGCACATTAGTGCACCTTAATTCATCACCAGAGGGGCAATAATCCCTAACTTCTCCCTGAGATACTCAAAAGGGTCCTTAGGTAGAGGTTTAGTAAAGATATCTACAATCTGATCCTTGGATGACACAAACTCCAATTTGACTTCATTCTTATTCACTTGCTCTCTTAGAAAGTGAAACTTGATAGATATATGCTTTGTCTTTGAATGCAACACCGGATTCTTAGATATACTTATAGCACTTGAATTATCACAGAGGATTGTGATAGGCTCCTCATACTCTACTTTAATATCTCTTAGCATTTGCTTCATCCACAAAACTTGAGTGCAACAACCTGCTACTACTGTGTATTTTGCTTCAGTTGTAGACAAGGATATTGCCTCTTGTTTCTTTCTTAGCCAAGAAACCAACCTCTTTCCCAAAAAGAAAGCTCCACCACTGGTACTCTTCTGGTCATCCACATCTCCTACCCAATCAGCATCTGTATATGCATGAAGAGAGAAATCATGATCTCTAGGATACCACTGACCATACTCAACCGTCCCTTTTAGATATCTAAAGATCCTCTTGATTGCCATCACATGAGATTCTTTGGGATCAGCCTGGAATCTTGCAACAAGACCAACAACTTGCATTATATCTAGTCTAGTTTGAGTGAGATACAACAATCCTCTAATCATTGATCTATACTTTGTCCGGTCTGCCTTAGGAGAGTCATCATCTTTGTTCAACTTACATTCGGTTGCCATAGGAGTATTCATTGGCTTGGAATCTTCCATTCCAAATTTCCTCAACAATTCTTTCACATATTTGGTCTGTGAAATAAAGATTCATTTCTTTGTTTGAGTAATTTGCAGACCCAAGAAGAAATTCATTTCTCCAAGCATAGACATCTCAAACTCACTTTTCATTTGATTTGCAGAAGTTTTACACATACTATCTCTTCCTCCAAAGATGATATCATCAACAAATACTTCAACAATCAAGATGTTTTCATGATCAATTTTGACATATAAGTTACTGTCAGCAGTACCTTTGTTGAAACCAATCTTCAAAAGATGTTGGTCCAATCTTTCATACCAGGCTCTTGGCGATTGCTTTAGTCCATACAGTGCCTTCTTCAGCTTGTAGACCATATTACCATGCTCAAATAATTGAAATCCATCTGGTTGTTCAATGTACACTTCTTCTAAGTCACCATTCAAGAAAATAGACTTGACATCCATCTGATACACCTTGAAATCCTTAAAGGTAGCAAATGTAAGAAATAATCAGACTGCTTCAATTCTTTCCACCGGAGCAAAAGTTTCTTCAAAATCAATTCCTTCTATTTGAGAGTAGCCCTTGCAGACCAATCTGGCTTTATTTCTGATTACTTCAACTTCATTTAGTTTGTTCTGGAAGACCCATTTGGTTCTAATCACATTCTTATTTCTAGGTCTGGGAACAAGATCCCAAGTGTGATTTTTCTCAATTTGCATCAACTCTTCCTCCATTGCTTTGGTCCAGTTTTCATCATTGCAGGCTTCATTTATTGTCTTAGGTTCAATCTTTGAAATCAGACAATATTCATCTGAATTTTGAGCAATTTTCCTTCTAGTTTGCACACCTTTGCTTTTGTCACCTATGATCTGATCTTCAGAGTGGTTCAATCTTACATACCTTGGAACTTTGGGAGTTTCCTGCACTTCTGCTTCTTGATCAGGCTCATTCAGACCTATCTCTTCTTCCTAATTTACCAGATCAGTTTGAATCTGGCTTTCAGAAAAGGATTGAACTCCTTGAACCACAACACCATTTTGATCATCTTCATCATATTCATAAAACCTTGAGGCTTTCTCTATTCCCTCATCAACCTTCACATTTGTACTTTCTATCATCTTTCTTAGTCTCTTGTTATAACACTGGTATGCTTTGCTTTGAGTAGAGTAACCCAAGAATATTCCTTCATCACTTCTAGCATCAAACTTGCCTAGATCTTCATCTCTTTTGATATAACATTTGCTACCAAAGACTCTAAAATATCTTACAGTAGGAGTAATGCCAAACTAGAGTTCATAAGGGGTCTTACCAGTATTGCTTCTGATTTGAACTTGATTGAGAGTATAGACTGCAATGCTGACAACTTCTCTCCAATAGATCTGAGGAACATTTGCTTCCATCATCATGGTTCTAGATGCTTCCTGGATGGTCCGGTTCTTTCTCTCCACTACTCCATTCTGCTGTGGAGTCCTAGGAGCAGACAACTATCTCTTAATTCCATGTTTCTCACAGAACTCTATGAACTCACCGTATGTGAATTCTCCACCTCTATCAGACCTCAGACATTTCAACTTTAATCCTGTTCATTCTCTACCATAGCCTTGAATATTTTGAATTTCTCAAGAGATTTTGATTTCTCCTTTGAAAGGTTACCCACATCATCCGAGAATAATCATCAATTAACAGCATGAAGTATCTATCACCTTGAATACTCTTGGTTCTTGCCGGACCACAAAGATCAGTGTGAACTAAGTCCAATAATTTGGTAGAAGACAGTTCCTTGCTTTTGAATGTGACTCTGCTCAGCTTACCCAACTGACATTCATTGCACAAGCTGTTAGTAGGTTTCACCAATTTTGGAAGATCTCTTACAACCTGAGTATTGCTTATCTTGATGATATTATCAAAATTCACATGACACATTCTCCTATGCCATAACCAACTCTGATCAACTTGAACAAATAAGCAACTTTTATCAGTGCCAACCAAGTGGAAGATATGACCTTTAGTTTGGGTACCGGATGCAACTGTTCTAGATCTTTCAAAGATCTTGCATTTTCTATTCTTGAACTGGAGATCATAGCCTCTGTCCACCAACTGTCCAACACTGAGAAGATTGTGCTTCAAGCCTTCAACATATAGAACATTACTAGTTTTTTTCCTTCCATCAAAAGAAATAGTTCCTCTTCCTTTGATTCTACCAGCAGAATTATCTCCAAACTTCACCACTCCTCCTTCATATCTTTCCAAATCTAAGAACTTATTTTTGTCACCTGTCATATGGTGAGAGCACCTATTGTCAATGACCCAATCATCCTTTTCTTCAACTTGGGCAGCCATGGCTTTTTCTACAACCTTATGATTGATAGATACAGAGGATATTGGTTCTTCTTCCTTGATGGCAATAAACACCCATTTATTTACTGATTTGTTTCCAGTCTCTGATTCATCATCTGTTACTCCTTCATTATCATCTTCTTCATGAACATAGTAGCAGTTCTTTTGGAACCTTGGCTTGTTAGGATTTTGCCTTGAAAATCTTTCTGGACACTTTGAGGCAAAATGACCAATCTTATTGCAGTTAAAACACTTAAAAGGTAATTTTCCTTCATACTTACCAGATCCTCTTGGCAGCCTCTTTGCAATAAGGGCTTCAAGTTGAGCAGTTTCTACTTCTTCTTCTTCCAAATCTTTTCTTGCTTTTTCATACCATGGCAATTTCCTTGAAGAATTCTCTCTCAGATCAAACCTTTGTTTACCTTTAACAGAGGCACTGGCTTTGAATGCAGATTTAGTCTTGGGGGGTCATCTCCAAACTTTGTCATTTCAAATGCAGCCAATTGATCTCTTGTGACAGTTGTATGGGCTTTGAATTCTTCAATGGCAGTAGCCTTGATTTTGTAAGAAGTAGGAAGGGATCTGAGAATTTTACCAACAATCTCATTTTCATACAAGACTCCACTAGCATTTCTAATTCCACAAACCAGCTCATTCACTCTTGGCATAAAAGTGGTAATATTTTCATCATCTCTCATCTTCAGTTTTTCAAATTTCCCTTTTAGACTCTGTAACCTTGCACATTTAACATACTGATCTCCTTCATGCAAAAGTTTCAGTTTATTCCAAATCTCAAAGGCAGTTGGTAGGTCAATAACATTTGAGAGCTCTGAGTCAGATAATGCACTTAGAAGAGCCTCTTTGGTCCGCAAATTGTTTTCAGCATCTGTGATTTCATTTAGGGTTGTCGGACCACCCTGTGGAGGTACATACGCTTTTGTAACCATGGACCAGTATGCCATTCCCATACATTGCAAGTGACATTTCATGCAACCTTTCCAAAGAGCAAAGTTAGTTCCATCAAACTTCAGACTATCCTTCTTGTATGACGACATCCTAGATCTCCTCAAGTGGTTAAGCTCCTTTTAGAGGAACTTAGCTCTGATACCAATTGTTAGACTTAGGGCACACAACTGAGAGGGGGGGTGAATTAGTTGTGCAAAACTTTCTCTAATTTACACACTTAAATCCTCTTAGTGGTTAGCAGTATATTAAACATGAGACATAATGCATTCAAATTAAAAGTAGAAACTCATCAACACATGAGACACCAAGATTTTGACATGGAAAACCTGGTTAAGGGAAAAAGCACGGGGTGATTAACCCAAGAATGTATTCTCTGTTAGAAGAATAGAAAGAATAAAATGGCACATGCCAATTAGGGCTCACTGCCTGAGCACACTGCTCACAAGAGGCTCACTGCCTACAAGAGACACACTGTCTACAAAGAAATAAGTATCACATACATGAATTGGAGAATAGCATCTTCACCATGCTTGAATTAGTTCCATTAAGCTCAATACTTCTGCTCTGCCTTTTTCTCTCCTCTTCGCTACCACTCGCTCATCTCCACATAATGGACACTTTGAAATGACTTCACAATCCCTTATTTATACATGACATCGACTTAGGAACAATCATCTAAGTTGGCAAACACCTACAAGAACATCTGCAAGACATGTAATACATCCGGTCGGCCAGTCTCAGGAAGAACACCATCATCCAGTGGTTATTCTTCAAATGCGCACTCTAACTTTAATGCGGACCACCAACATGAACTAGACATGATCCAAGGATCACAACAACCTTTCCCGAATCACTTGAGAACAATCCACTCTTCATCTGCTTGCTGGAATTCTCCTTTCCTTCATCCGAAGCTTTCAGAACACAGTCTGTCATTACTATCACAAAGGAATAGGTTCTTCCGGACCTTCAAACCATGAACCAATCAAGTTGACACTTCACACGGACGTCTTCAACACTCACTCAAATCCGCAGAATGGGATAGTACATTACCGGATCTCACCAGACCTATCTGTGTCACTCTGTCACCTCTAAACACTTGCTGGAGCTAGTTCTACTTGAGCGGCCATAACTTCTTCAAATCTTCATGTGGACCTCAAAAATCTCTATTGGATCACCTACAGACACATATCTACAAACCCTTTAATCCGCATCCTTTGATTATCATCCTATCTTGGACTTTTGTCTTATAGTCATCACTGTTCTTCACTGTTCCTGATTGAGACTAATTTTCTCAATATCCTCAGCTCACGGCTCATCCAAACCTTATCATTAATGCAACAGGAGTATGTTGACATCAATGACAACACCGGTTAGGCCCATACTTGCAACACCCTCATGCCTTGGGTTACCCTTTGTATTGCGTGACCTAAAATGAGTCGAATACCCAACTCACTTAAATAATGATCTATTGTCATGTTGGGTGTTAGGTATGCTTTGTTTTATGTCCCCCCACTTGTTCGACCTAGTGCGACCCTTCATTAAAAACATATTTTATGCATATGTTGAATTTGAGCCTTAAGTTGTGGCCACGTCTATGGGATCTTCCTTTTCGTTGAGACTACCTCCTCCACTAGGCTTGGTTCTAGGCTTCGGTGGTGTCACGAGGTCTGATGTGGTGGCCATGTGGCATCCACACTGGTGCTTCATGGGAAGGATGTACCTCCACTATGATTATTCTAAATCTCCCATGGACTCACAAAAATTTAGACTATCTTTCAACTGGGTGAGGCTCGTGTGGGTGATGTGCATTAATGCGGGGAGTTTTCAACTAGTGACTTGGCTTTTCGCTGAGATTTATGCCTTCACGGAAGGTATTTGGGGTCCTAGCAAGATTGCAAAGGATGTGTTGTTGGCCTTGACATGCCTAGTGAAACACTTTGTTGGAGCTATGTTTTTCAACATGGTCCTAGGGAACTCAGTACGAGGAAGCGAGGTGCTACTGTGGCAGAGAAGATCACTGCACTTTATGATAGCTAGTCTTCACTTGAAGGATTTAAAATTTCCATGAAGACCATTGATTGAGATTAATCCACAGCTAGGATTCAAAACTAATAGACGCCTTCTTCTAGTCGTGCCAACTTTCTTGGTGACCATCGATGTGATTCACCGGATGGATCTAATGACTAAGGTTGAATGGGCTGATGGGACGGAGGAGCCTGATAAAAGATTAAATTGGACTGTTAGTTTGAAGCATGGGAGGCCAGAGATTTGCTATGTTTTGGTATTGATTGGAGGGTCTTGGCACCCTTTGTGCCACTGTTGTATAGGGTAATCTTTCCACTTGGGCGGGAAGTCATTTTCATAGGGATCTATCAGGATCGCCATTCTACACTAGAATTGAATGAGGTATGTGTGGATCACTTGGTGGAGAGAGGGTGTAGAGATCGAAAAACTAACTTTGGCTCTCTCTCATTGATTGAAACAAGTATTGTGATAGAGTTTTGTACTTAAAAAGCCCAGAGATGATAAGCAGAAATGTGTGTCAGTGTCTCCATTTCCTTATCAGGTGGCCATTGTGGAATTCTAAGAATTTCCAATTAGGTGCAAGGATAGTGTACTACTGGCAAAATTGAAATGGCTTGGATATAGAAATAAATGAGGGAGGCATGGATATTGAGCTTTTTTCTATAAATAGACAATCCCCCTTTATTTCTGGCTACATCTTGCCTTGTTTAGAAAGCTATGCGATTTTTGCCTTTCCTTATTATGATGTGTCTGTCATGCCATATCTATGGAATTGTATCTCTTTTCCTAGTTAGTACTCTGTGCATATAGAGTCAAGGAATGAGATGCATCTTCTTAAGGTATGGGTGGTTCAGGGAAGATTCATGGGGTTGGTCGACAGACATTACTACCTCTTCATTTCCATGCTATCCTTCATTTTCACCTAGATGGGGAGTTTGGTCTCTTGTCTAGCAATTATAGTGGATCAATGCTACTAAGAGTTGCTTGATAGGGTAGAGAGGCACATAGGCAACATTACTCTCTCTTTCCCTCCCTCAGCACTAAGTGTTCTAGCAATGCTTAAGCAACAATGGAAGGAGTGTTGTCCTCTGGGGTGAAACAAATGAAAGTGAAGGGGCGGGGTATGACTGCTGTTGCACCCTTTTTGGATGGGAGTTCATCACCACCAAGGTCTGTTGTGTGTGATTTCTACATATAGCCTAAGGATTGATGTAGGAGGGGACTTCTTATTGAAAGATGGGAAGTTACTTCCCTATGCCTAGAGCGTGGTGAGGCATGGAAGATGCTACCATTTGGAGGATGCTGATGATTTTGTCCTTTGCAGGTGTGCTCTTGTTAAGGGTAGCTGATCTCGGGTGCATGCATATGCCCATCCACACGAGTGGATGTCCATCTTGTTATAATGGCCTATTTTCCATAAATAGGAGTGGGGCTACAAAGTGACAAAGCAGTTGACATTCCCTCTCTGGGAAATGATTTAGTTTTCTGATGTAACCGCCAGGTTGCTTTGGACTGATATGCAGAGTGGAATGTATTTTGTCTTGTTATGCCACAAAGATGCCTTTTGGCATATTCTATTAGGGCACAATGAATAAAACTTTGTCAAATGAAAATATGACACCTGTTAGTGGCCTGATGCTTGTTTTCTCCCATGTTTCTATAAATGGGAATTCAGGGCCATTTTCTTGGGGGGTCAAATCATTGTTTTAGACAGTACTGTACTTTGTGTTTTAATCTAAGGTACTATAGAAGAAAATTGTCTCTTAATACATGTTCAAATATGTAAAGTAGAGTTATTCTCAGAATTAATACAAAGACTATTGGTTATGGAATCCTTTTCTATATTGCATTTGATGGAGTTAATATTATTTCTACGTATCAAGGATATTTTAGTACATCTTTGCGATTCATTGCTTTGTGTATGTTTTCTCTTGCTTTCTCTCAAGGAGAGAAATAAATGATCGAAATTCATTCAGTTAACTATTGTCTGCATTATAGTTTGAAAGGATATTTCTATATTCACATGTCAAGGATGTATTAATATAATGTATTAATGCCATTAGCTTTTCAGTAATGAGGTAATGTGGCTTGAATGATACATAGGTTGTGTGCAATTTGACTCTGTAGCCCACTGGATTAAGCACTAGTCTTTTATTGGGCTAATTTGTTGATTTAGATCCCCCCAAAACAATTAAAGCTATTTCTCTTTTGAAGAGGAGTTTTGGATAAATATTTGTTCTCAATTAGGGTATGAACTGCACCATCATAAGATTAAGGCAATCAAAATGGGGTCAATCATCTCCTTGATAAAATTCTATTGAGAACTTTATGTTTTAATACAATATCCAACATTAGTCAATATATACCCCTTGGAGGTTGTATAGGTACACCCGCCTTGGTCTTGCAGAACCAAAAGTGCATAGAATTTTTCAACTCTCTTGTTGTAATCCTGTTTGTTGGCCACTGACTTGAAATCCCTAAGTATAAGAAATTGGCTAATCTTTAGGGGGTTTTGGACAATTAGTTGGAGGAACCAATAGGTACATCCACTCTAGATCTTTTCCCAATCTTTTAAATAGCTCTCAACATATTCACTTGATCTGATTCTTCTTCTTCTTCTAGGGTTTCTTCATTTTGAACAATGGATTGAAATTCTTCATCATCACTTTCAATATTAGGTCGAGGTGTAAGTCCTCTTCTTCGATCTTCTTCAACAACATCCAATCAAACTCTCATTATTTTCATCATTTTCATCATTTCCATCATCTCATCCATTCTTCAAGCCATAGTACCAACAACATGTATTCTCCTCGGTGGCATCTCTTCCTAGAATCAAGTGTAACTGCCTCAAATTTGGCAATTAGGTTACAAGGTGACAACTGCCTCACAATCAGTGATCAATTGACAACATAGGTAGTCTACCTTAGGTTTAATGATCTATTCACAACAAGATCTTATGGAATGCCTTCAAAAACTTCATTCCCAAAATATTCAAAATTTTGTCTGATACCACTTGGTGCAGTCACGGTTAGGAGGGTCCACGAAGTGAATAGTCTAGACTGTGTAGCAAGAGTAAACACAACAGAAGAAACTCAATTTCAGAATGCAAATGTAGATTGAAATGTTTAGTATATCATAGATTCAAAATACTAACATGTCGGCAACATGTGGGCTTACAAATTAGGGCTAGTAGGCCTGATTATAGAATAGTAAGATATGACATTGAAGCACCTAATACCAAAATAATTCAAAATATCTAACTCCTGAATGATGTATCACTAACTCCCTTTCTTATGCATCTATTACATGATTATATATCATCTTCAGATCACAAGAATCCTCTGTGTCATCCAAGAAAGATTACAAACTCCAATGAAAGAGATGTAACATGTAGCAATAACTAGGTCAGCCTAGAACATATGGAAATCCTCTGCAAATGAATGAAACAAGGTGTGGACCTCAAGGAATGTCTGCTAGGTCCCAAAGTACCTTGAATGATGTTTAATTTAGCTCCACAAGTCATGGAAGTGCTCCGCAAGTCTTCCCTTCAGCTAGCTATCTAAATGCTCTATCCTGAGAAAATAGTTGATCTTCTAATAGCAATATCTTTCTGAAAAATTGCTCCAGATGATCTAAATTTTGGATATGATGTGCATGATGATGTCTACATGCTAAGTCCTACTCTGTAAGCTTTGAAATGCAAACGCAGCAAAATGTAGTACAAAATGCTAGAATTGCTACTGACTGAACTAAACTATACTAAACTAAAATGAAATGGAAAATGAAAGAAAAAAAATGCAAATACTTTTGGTTGATGCAAGATTTCTTTGCAACCTGGGATGCTCCTGCATCAATAAGGGAAAGTGATAAAATGGTTATTTTCTAGAAAATAATATACAAATTTATAGAAAGGGTTATAGAATTTGAAAGAGGATAGAATTAGGAACATAACAATAGAGATCGAAGGATGTTGTCTTGGATGCCAACATGTCAGGTAGATTTCAGCATGTCACACTATCATCTATATAATAGAAATGCAAAAAAAAATCTAGAAATCTTCTTGTTCTAGTTCAATAGGTCATTAAGTCTTTGTGTAATTGAATCTTCCCAAAATGCCTATAGATGCAACACAAAGAAAAATTAGTTGGGGTTGTTTGGGATCTTTCCTTTAGGTCAAGCCCCTATTTTGGTCTTTCAAGCTCCATGGATAGCTAATATTAGAAAGTAATAAATATAAAATGTGTGCTTTAGTTTCTAAGTCCATCTAGGAAAATAACAATAGTGACAATAAACAAAAATTATGAATTTCAACCCTGGTCTATGGGAAAGAATACCGTAACTTGTGCATAAAGAATAACAAGGTGGTGGCCTACACCATAAATTTTCCAAAAAGAGATAATGGAAAATGCAATAAGGAATGCAACAATGCTTTTCAAAGATAATGAAAATAATATTTCCAAGTTTGTAATGGAGAGAAGGGGTTGCAAGATTTTGGAAGATTCGATGAATGTGTAATCAATACAATCCTTTCATGAGAGCCTCAATAATAGCCAAGTTGCAATGGTGTATTCAACAGAAGTTGAGAAAGAGAGATACTTTAGCCAAGAGAGAGCATCCAAAACCAGCAATGGAGAGCCAAGAGATGTGTGTGAACCAAAAGCTAGATGAAGAAGAGATGCAAGGGTTTCAAAATTGAATTTTATATTGAAGAGGGAAAAGATGAAAGGTTGGGTATGCTTGTAGGAGCCATTTCTCTCCTGAATGAGTTTTTACCTTTGATAGGATCAAGTAGTTGGGTATGAAACCAACAATTCAAAATTTAAAAGATTTTAGGATTCTAGCGCATCATGTAGACATCTATGCGTTGCACTATGTCCTAGAGAAATTCTCTAGAATTTCAACATGTGTTTTCAAAATAGTGGGAGAAATAAGAACATGATATGAAATTTGGAAAACCTTGGTGAATTAGAAAATAGGAGAAGGTTAGGATTGAGTGGCCCTATAAACATGCTACATGAGCAAACACCAAAGTGGGTGCAAACCAAAACATGAAATTGCAAGGGTAAAAAATTTATGACATTACATTTCCCCCCACTTTAGCAGTCTAATTACACTAAATGAAAAGTGTAGCATCATAAATTATGCTCACTCACAATTTCACATTTTATTTGGTACTCACTTTAGTGTCTGCTCTCTTTGTGTGCCTCCTGAATTATGCTTTGACCCTTTCTTCTTGCCATACCCCAAAAATGTAAAAGTGCCTTAGCCTTGGCGATGTCCTAACAAATTTAGACCTTCTTAAGACTGAAGTTGCATGGACCCAAGGAGTGTTAAGCACAGACATCTATGCTACATGTTGGCATCCCAATAGCGTTTTCTAGTTCGTCAACCATGTTTAGAAGGTGCATTTTTGCTTGTGTGGCACTCTGAGCTTTTCTTCACACATATTTGTGCCTAGACAACTCCTTTCCTAGCTTTTTGATCCCTCCCATCTTCTATAAAACCTTGCCACTTTACCATTCAAAGCATCAAATCTTCTATGTAGCAAAGCTCTGCTGAAATCATTATTGAACTATCCTCTTCCTTGTATCTAAAAATTGTTATTGCACGCTCCTCTTTCATTGCAGGTCATTGATAAATGTGTATTGATGTGATTTTACTCGTGTACTTTGTGCCATTCAAGAAGTTCTTGTTTGAGATTATTATCCTCTAGAACAAATGTCATCTTGTTCCCTTACACGATAGTCTTCTAGTGAGACTCTTGTAATCTTTATCCCAACTATTTTTCTATTCCATTTAGATTAATATTCATATTGTTATTGAATATTGTTTCTTTATTGCGATAGCATTTTCACTGCTCCCCACAATCCTAGACACACATAGGATTCATAGCACACACACTATTTTATCTATTTATCGATCTAGTTGTCATTGAGGTGGAAGCATCAAAAATAGAGTTTGACTGAGGCAAACCTCTATACAACCCAACCATTTCCCTCTATTTGTGATTGTAGGTTTTGCAACAAAAGGACTTCAAACGCATGAGATTTTGCACTTACTTTTTCCCTTTCTTGTCAATCTCACAATTTAATTACTCTAATATCATTTTTATATATTTCCTTCTTCCATCGATTTTTGTGCACTAATATTTGTGTTTATTGTCACTAAGATTCATGGAAATCCATACAATACCATACAAATCATGGTTTTCAAGTTTTGACACCGTATAGACTACAGTGCCTAGCATGGACATCTACACCATACGCTATCGTCCTAGGTAGTGAGGTTGCCCACCTAGTGATAGGTTTTCTATACTCTTTAGTTTTTCCCTCTGTACTCATTTTTGTAAATTTATACTTTTAGCTATATATTTCCCTTACTTTTCTCTAGTTTAGTAAGTTTAATTAGTGATGTTTAATCATTTAATTTCGATCGCAACAAAATTACATAGCTCGAATAGTCTTACTCTTCCTGATTGGATAGTATACATAAGATAAAACACCTTAGTTGGCTAGTGCCCTAACGTTTAATAGGAACTGGTTCTGATTAATAGATAGTTTAGTTAGAGTCTCTTTTTGTAATAAACATTTTGGTAAACCTAATGTACTTGAAACACTTAAAACAACAAAACAACAAAACCCTCTTTCTTTTCTTCTAAAACCAAAAACTTTCTCTCTGAAAACATTTTCTATTCTTCTAAATCTCTAAAATTTTAGAGTACTTGTGTGTTGTAGAGGTCTTAGTATTTTATGAGCTTCATAACCCAATTCTCCAACTTAGAGTTCACCATTTGCAAAAGAAAAAGATTGTTCATGGTTTCCCATGCTCCTGGTAGCTTTAGCTCCATGCAGGTAGAAACAGACATCTTCAAATTCTTAATGGGACACTCTCAAGTTCAACTAAATCTCTTTTCACTCTCTAACACCCCCATGATCTTGGGACAAGAATCCTTTAGAGCACCTCTCGATGTAGACATGCTCATAGCTAGTGTACCCCACACTCAAATCTAGACATTGGATAGTCACCTAGGTAAATTTCAAGAATTTTTGAGTATGGAGCACCAAGCTATTGAGGATGTCCCAATCTTAGAGAACTTCCAAAGGGTGCTAACCAATGATCTGAAAGGTGTGGATCTTCTCTGTATCATATCTCACATTGTGCCTAGCAATATTCCTTCGCTAGCTAGCTACATGAAAATAATTAATGAATCAGATTCTAACACAACACAAGCTCAATTATTGATGTCAATGTTGACTTCCTTTGTCTCAACATTCACTTCTTCTCATATCTCTACAAATGTTGCTCAATCAGTCAATGCTAACACTAGTTCTATTGAAACAGGTAGGAATCCTATTAACCAATATAGGTTTATTCCCCTAAACTCCTCATTATCATTTAATTTTCCTAGAGCTAACCCTGGGGCTTCTTAACCACCAAAACAAAAACACCATCCCACATGTTAACCAAACCCAATCCACACATACCACAAACCCTGTCATCACCTAGCTCCTCCAGAATGTGAATTACTTACAACAACAGATAGCCACCATGTCCACAAATTCATCTCAACCTAACATCCCATCACATTATACAAGGAGTGCACTATCCTTAGCTATTCTTGCCTCCCCCCTTCCACAAAAATTTGAAGATTCAAGTATTGAAAAATACAACTGTAAATGAGATCTGCAAAACCACGTGTCAGCATTCACAACGTTGTGTAGTGACTTCATATTTCAAGACGCTTTGCTAGAAAAACTATTACTGCTATCTCTAAAAGATACCATGTTTGACTAGTTCTACTCACTTCTTGATTATTCAATTGATTCTTTTCAACAACTGGTCAACCAATTTATCCAACACTTCCAAGTGAATATTGGACCATAGTTCACATTGATTGATCTCGTCCATTGCCACCAAGGAGCACAAGAGAAAGCAAATTTCATTGGCTATTATGAGGCCTTTTTCTTGAAAATACCTTATTCTCTCCCAGACTTTGACATGTAGTGGGTTTTTATAGGAAATCTTTAGCCACAGATAATAGATAAGATTCTGTTGATGTGTTATCCATCATTCACACATCTTTGTATGACACTTCACAACTACAAGCAGTTGGTCAGTTAGTATGAGGGATCTTCATTGGGCAATCTAATGCCCTTCCTTTATTTCAAAACTACAACAAAAAACTTCATCAAAATAAATTCTTCCAAAAATGTTCAACAAGCACTGGCCATGACACCAACCCAAAGTTCTATGGCCCTCTCATCACAAGATAAGCCAATGGTGCAGTCATTGTTAGGAGGGTCCACAAAGTGAACTATCTAGGCCATGCAACTAGAGAAAACACAATGGAAACAACTCAAAGATATAAAGCAAATGCATATTCAGTCACTTAGTATATCATAGAATTCAAATACAAATTTGCCGACAACATGTGCGCTTATAATTAGGGCTCACAGGCCTAATTTCACAGTTATAGAATATGCACAAGATATATCTTTGAAGCTCCTTCACAAAGAATTCAAACTATCAAACTTAGAACTATCAATAACTACTTTCCTAGGCATCTATTACATTAATTTATATCATCTCTATAATATAAGATTCCTCTGCGTCGGCCAAGGAAGATCACAAACTCTAATGAAGAGTTGTAATGTGTGTACACGGATGGGTCAAACCTAATCATGTAGAACTCCTCTAAAAATGAATGGAATGGTGTGTGGATCCCAAGGAAGGTTGACCATGATCTAAACAACATTGAATGATGTGTCATTTAGCTCCACAAGTCATGAAATGCTTCACAAGTCTTCTCCTTTAGCTTATTGTCTGCGACTGTCAGGATGCTCTGTTCTAAGAAAACAATCAATCTTCTAATAGAAATATCTTACTGATACCTGATCCAAATGATCTGAGATTTGGATAAGATGTGAATGAATGTGTCTAGATGCTAAGTCCAACTCTACAAGGTCTAAAATGCAACTGCGGTAGAATGCATACCAAAATATAGAAACTGCTAATGACTAAACTAACTAAACTAAACTAGAAAATGAAAAGAAACAAACTGAAATGCAAATGTTTTTTGGTTGATGCAAGATTTTTCTTGAACCAAGGATGCTCCTGTATTAGACATCTAAGGTTATTGAAATAAATGAGTCCCTCACTTTGTTGGGGCTAGAGGAAAACCAAGACAGTCCACCTCAGCTTGAGAAATCCATGATGAATCTTCTTCCTGTCTACCTTTCCACTTCACAAGATATTCTTTGTATTATCTTCCTTTGGTGCTGCATCCAACTCTTCTATCTAAGATGTCTTCAATCTACTCTAGTGCTTGTTGTGGTAACTACTTCTTCAAGTCTTCTTCGATTCTGTCACTGAACTCTATTTCATGATACCGATGTAGATCTGCAATTTTGAAAATAGGTGATATGCTTAATGTCTCTGATATCTCTACTTCATATACATTTCTTGAATCAAATTTTTTGAGTATCCTACATGGTCCAAACTTCTTCATCTTCAACTTGTTATATGTCCCAACTGGAAATCTTTCTTTTCTCAAATACACCATCACTTCATGTTCCATTGAAAATTCTATTTCTCCTTTTCTCATATGTTTGTTCTTTATACTTATTGTTCATCTCCTCCAAATGCTTCTTAACCTGATTATGCACTATCTCCATGTTTTCTGCAAATTCTTTTGCTTTTGCACTCCTTTTGTCTTCCATATTGATATCTCTCAATTCTACAACTCCTCTAGGGTTAGTTCCTGTCATAATCTCAAGTGGTATTCTTTCGGTACTCCTATTCACTGAATTATTGTATGCAAACTCTACTTGTGATAGAATCAAATCCCAATTTCTTGCCTTTCTCCAACCAAACATCTCAACAAGTTTCACAAACTCTTATTCACTACCTATGTGTGTCCATCTGTCTGTGGATGAAATGCTAAACTGAACTTTTAGTCTATCTTCATCTTCTTCCAAAGTGTCTTCCAAAAGTATCCAAGAAATCTTGTATCTTTTTTTGAAATTATGCTCTTAGGTAATCCATGCAACCTCACAATCTCCTTGAAAAATAGGTCAGCTACATGTACTTCATCAGTTGTCCTTTTACAAGGTATGAAACACGCCATCTTTGAAAATCTGTCCACTACTACAAATATTGAATCATGTCCTCTTTGTGTCTTCAACAATACCATTATGAAATCCATACTTATGTCTTCCAAAGGTCTCTCCAGTACTATCAAAGATTTGTACAAACTAGTATTATGACTACTTCCTTTTGCAACTTGACAAACTCTACAACTCTGCACAATTTTCCTAACATCCTTATGTATCTAAGGCCAAAAGTAATTTTCATTTACCAAAGCCACTATCTTATCAATGCCAAAATGTCCTACAAATCCACCATTGTGTTTCTCATTGATCAAATTGTCTCTCATTGAACTCCTAGGTATACATAGTTGATTTCCTCTGAACAACATATCTTCCTGAATGAGATAGTCCAACCACTTAATCCTATCTATCACAATAGGTTCCTTGCATGCTTTCCAAGGTTCTACAAAATCAACATCTTCCTCATACATGTTCTTCAACTCTTCAAATGCTAACACTTCAACTCTCATCTCTGTCAACAAGTTCCTTCTCCTACTCAGTGCATCTACAACTTTGTTTGATTTTCCACTCCTATGCTTCAATACAAAAGTATAACTATGTATGAACTCTACCCATCTCATATATCTATGATTCAACTTCCCTTGACTATTCAGATATTGCAAAGCTTGATGATCTGTATACAACACAAACTCCTTAGGAAACAAGTAATGTCTCCACTTCTTCAAGGCTTGAATTATGGCATAGAACTCTTGATCATAAATTGAATATCTTCTCCTTACGTCATTCAACTTCTCATTGAAATATGCTATAGGTCTACCTTCTTGACTTAACACTACTCCAATTGCATTTCCACTTGCATCACAATCCACTTGAAATACCTTATTGAAATATGGTAATGCCAACATAGGTTGCTCTATTACTTTCTGCTTCAACAATTCAAAACTTCATTCTACTCTTGATGTCCACTTGAAATCTTTTCTCACCTCTCATTGTTTCAGTCATAGGGTTACATACTGAACTTAGATTTCTGATGAACTTCTGGTAGAAACTAGCTAATCCATGAAATGATCTGACTTCTCCAACGCTCTCCATTGTAGGCCATTCCACAATTGCTCTCACTTTCTTAGGGTCCATCTTCAATCCTTCCATAGAAATCACAAATCCCAAATATACCAATTCTTCCTTCATGAAACTATGCTTCTTGATGTTTATCAACAATTTCTCTTTTCTTAGTCTTTGCAATACTTGTTTTAGGTGCCACAAATGTTCTACTTTTGTCTTACTAAAAATCAGAATATCATCCAAATATACAATAACAAACTTACCCAAGAATTTCTTCATGACTTCATTCATCAATCTCATGAAAGTACTCGGTACATTTGTTAGTCCAAAAGGCATCACTAACCACTCATACAATCCTTCATTAAAAATAGTCTTCCATTCATCTCCTTCTCTGATTCTAATCTGATGGTATCCACTCTTCAAATCTATCTTTCTAAAATATTTGCTCCAGTAAAACAGTCCATAATATCATTGTAATGTCCAAAAATCTCACATACTAAAAATAGAAAACAAAAAGCATAACTCAATCTGAATAAGGAAAGTGGATCATTTCATAAAATGTAATGCAAACAAACATAGGGATCATTCCATAATAATGTAATACAAATGTAGTACTACGTGCTTGTGTGTGTCTTTTGAGTTTCACTCCATCCCATCCCTTCTAGGTAGCTAATCACCTCTACCTTAACCACACCCTTGTCTTTGACAACCTACCATCATTAAACTCAGATTTCCATTAATAGGTTAGTGTCCAAAATCAATAGCCAAAGCATAGTTGAAGCACTATCCATTTCATCATTTTCAATAAAAGTAATATTCACATAATCCACAAACAATTATCCATAAAATAGTTCTAATTATAGTTAGGTTCAAAAAGCATATTGGTTTAAAACATGACATCCTTCCCCACTTGGAAGAGGCATCATCTCGATGTCTTATTACACAAAACATCAACATAAAAGTTTTACACAACCAGTATCAATGTAATATCTAAGTCATAATTATATAGAACTTAAAAAGTTTATGCTAATTTTTCAAATGTGGAAAAGCTCTATCAATGTCATCTGCATTCTCCCAGGTGGCATTATCGACCGAATATTGGTCCCATTAGACCTTATACAGCACAACATCCCAGTTTCACAACTTAATGTTGCGTCTCTCCAAAATTTAGGTGGGCTTCACCAGCACCACCCCTGGATCATGAACCTGCAATGCACGCCAATCAAGAATATGTGAAGTATTTGGATGGTATGACTTAAGAAAAGATACATGGAAGACATTATGGATACATGATAGAGTCGGTGGTAGAGAAAGCCTATATGCAATCAAATTAATTACTTCCAAAACATCAAATGGTCCAACTTATCTAGGGACAAGCTTGGAAGCCTTGCCAAATGAAATTGAACTTTTCTGAGGTCTAACTCTCAAGAAGACCTTGTCCCCTACTGAGAACTGTCTAAAGGTTCTATTCTTATCTGTATAACTCTTTTGGTGATCTGAAGCTTGTTTTAGTTTCTCCTTAATCAGCTTCATCTAATCCTCCATTTCCTTCAACATCTCTGGACCAATTACTATCCTATCTTTCACCTTATCCCAGATAATAGGTGTATGACATTTATAGCCATAAAGAGCCTGAAAAGGTGCCATTCCTAGGGAGTCATGATATGAATTATTATATGCAAAATCTAATAAGGGAAGGTACTCCTCCCACTTATACTGCTAGTCCATGCAATACATCCTTAGGAGATCCTCCACCACCTGATTCACCCTCTCCGTCTGACCATTAGTCTAAGGATGGTAGGATGAATTGAAGTTCAATTTGGTCCCCAAATATGCGGTCCCCAAATATGCATTCAATGTCATCTAGAATCTAGAATTCATCTGAGTGTCGTTGTCAGAGATAATTGGTTTCGGCACTCCATGCAAATGGAAAATTTCCTGTACAAACTTTTTGGCTAGGATTAAAGATCCATTCTTGAGATTCCCTAGAATAAAGTGAGCCACTTTTGTCAATTTATCTACAACAACCAAGATGACATCATGTCAATTCTTGGTCATGGGTAGCCCCTGAATAAAATCCATACTAATTACCTGCCACTTATACTTTGGCACACTGTGTGGGTATAAAATTCCCACCAGATTTACATTCTCAGCCTTAACCTGCCGGCATTCTAAACATCAGGCTACAAATTTAGTAACATTCTTCTTGAGTCTTGGCTAGAAGTACAAGGGTCTTAATCCTTTTATCATTTTCATCACATTGGGGTGCCCTGAGTATGGTGCATTGTGAAATTTCTTGAGCACTAGCTTCCTCAAATCCCCTGAGTTAGGAAAATATATCCATCCTTGATACCTTAAGAGTCCATATGTCTCAAGCATATATACATCAAACCGATGATCTAAGGGATCCTGCTCTAAGGCTTGTTTCACACTATCATAATGTTCATCTCCTAATAAAGCTTGAATCACCTATTGCCTAAAATTTGACCTTATAGAGAGCATAGTTGCAAGGTGCCTTCTCCTACTAAGGGCATCTGCTACTCTGTTTTCCTTTCCATTTATATATTTGATCCCAAAATCATACTCACTCAAAAAATCCAACCATCATCTCTGTCAAGCATTTAGATTGGGCTGAGTAAAGATGTACATAAGCCCCAAATGATCTATTTTCAATTCGAAGGGCTTTCTTGAAAGGTAGTGTCTCCACATTTGAAGGGCATGCATTATGGTAGTGAACTCCAAATCATGAGGTGCATACTTCAATTCATGTTGTTTCAATTTTCTAGATTCATATGCCACCACCTGTCCATCCTGCATAAGTACTCCTCCTACACCCTCTCCTGAAGAATCTATTATCACAATGAAGTGCCCATTTGGATTTGGCATAGTCAAGATAGGTACAGTCGTGAGCTTCTCCTTCAAAAGATGAAATACCTGATCACACTTGTCACTCCACTCAAATTTATTTCTTTTCTTTTGGAGCGAGGTATGGGTGCTGCTATCATCAAGAATCCCTTTACAAATTTCTTGTAATAGCCGGCAAGTCCCATAAAACTCCAAACTTCCATTACATTCTATGGTGCTAGCCACTCCATAATTACTTTGATCTTTTCTGGATCCATTGCTATCCCTTCTTTTGAAATGACGTGGCCTAAATAGTGCACCTTACTTTGATAAAAGGTGCATTTGGATAGCTTCCCAAAAAGATTACGCTCCCTCAAGCATTGCAACACTATCCTTAGGTCCTTATCATGCTCTTCTACTGATTTGGAATAGATCAGGATGTCATCCAAAAATACTAACATAAAATCATCCAAATAGTCTTGGAATACGCTATTCATCAGGTTCATAAATGCCACTGGGGCATTGGTTAATCTAAACGGTACCATGGTGAACTCATAGTTCCCGTATCGAATCCTAAATGTAGTGTTAGTTATGTCATCTTTCATCCTTAATTGATGGTATCCCGACCTTAGATATATCTTCAAGAACACCTTGGCTCCCTTCATTTGATCAAACAATTCCTCTATCCTAGGGAGTGGATATTTGTTCTTAATGGTAGCCTTGTTGAGCATCCTGTAATCAACACATAACGTCAAGGTTCCATCTTTCTTTTTCACGAAAATGAGTGGTGCTCCCCATGGAGACACACTTGGCCTTATGAATCCCTAATTTAGCAACTCCTATAACTGTGCATTTAACTCATACAATTCAATGGTAGTCATCCTATAAGGTGCCTTTGACTAAGGCTCAGTTCCAGGTAACAAATCTATCAAGAAGTTGAATTCCTGTTTTGGCAGTAACTCAATTAGCTCATCTGGGAAACACATCTTGAAACTCTTTCAGAATAGGATAATTAATAATTAATGGCTCTGAGTTATCTAGATCTCTAACCTTAACTACATATATGGCACACCCTTTCTTGTTAGCTTTCTTCAACTACATGGTAGAGATTTGCCTAAGTTCTAAGGGCCTTTTTAAACCATGAATTTCCGCATAGTTTCCCTAATCATGTAGATATTTCACATTTTTCCTTTCATAATCCACTATTGAATTATGCTTAGTGAGCCAATTAATCCCCAAAATTACATCGTAAGACCCTAGGGGTGCCACATACAAGTTAATTTGGGTTTGGAAGCTAGGAAGGTCTAATTCGTTGCAAGAAAGACATAGCTCTACCCTTTTCTCTACCCAGTTTCCATATTGAACTTTCCATGAATTAGCCATATAACTAGGTTTAACAGATAACTTAGAAATGACATTAGGAACTATGAAACATTCGGTGGCTCCAGTGTCAATCCAAATAGAAACAAGATAACCAAAGAGCTCATTGATACATTGGATTGGTGTCACTTAGAAATCTGCTTGGAGATTTTCAACTGCTGCATGGGTGTGATGGTGGTTCCTATTCTTTTGATTATTTACTCATTGTGGACACATATTGGCATAATGTTCTCCACCACAAGTGTAAAATCTTTCGTAGGGTGCTATGGGTTTGTCTGATGTGTCTCTCCTATTATTGTTATTATTGTTGTTATTGTTGTTGTTGTTGGCCATCTTTTTATTGTTATTCTGATTTCCACCATTGCAGTCCTAAGAGTTATTTCCCCTTTTCAAATTTGTGATCTACCAGTTGTTATTGTTGCCTTGATTATTCTAGTTCTAATTATTATTATTCTGATTGTTCCCTTGAAACTTTTTGTTTCCATACTTAGCATCCTTGCTCTTGCGGTAGTTAGCAACATGTTGCAACTTTTTCTCCTATTTGATTGCTTTCTAAAATACTTCATCCATGGTTGAGGGATTGTGAATGTCCACATCAACCCCGATTTGAGGCTTTATCCCCATGATAAATTTATGAATTCAGAACCTCTCATCTAACTGGTACTGGGGTACATATTTGAGCAGATGGGAGAATCTTTCCTGGTACTGTGTCAATGTCATTCCCCCTTGAGTGAGATTCTAAAACTCAGTTATCTTTTTATTGAAGTACACCTGGGGTAACCATCTCTTCCTAAAAAGTTGCAAGAATTGTTCCCAAGTCACCTCCCCAGGTAACTACACTTCTTAGCTTTCTCACTATCCCACCAATTGGTTGCCTCACTGGTGAGCTGATATGATCCCTAGGTTGCTTTGGTCTCATTGGACAAGTTGTGAAGGGAAAAATACTTCTCCATTTCTATGATCCATGCCTCTACCCCATCTCTAATTTATTTGCCATCAAATTTTGGTGGGGTGACCTTCTTAAGGTCCTTGCCCAACTCCTCAGATACTCTTTCCTGATTATTTGCATTTCCTTCGGTTTCAGGGTTTCTTGCTTCACTTCTGTGGTTCCCACTTCCATGTTCTATCCCACTTGACTTTCTCATATTTATTTCTCTAGATTGTCCATCCTGGTTCCTTGTTGGGTCAGCAGGGCTAGGATTTGGTCCAATCTCTCATTTGGGTCACCACAGGACCCTCCACTTCAGCTAGTGTGCCTTGTATCCATCTTGATCAATCTATACACATTCACATCTTTAGCATAAATAGGTGAAGGTCCTAGAGTTTAACCTAGATGTTCTGATACCAAATGTAAAGTCCAAAAATCTCACATACTAAAAATAGCAAACAAAAAGTATAACTCAATCCTAATAAGGAAAGTGGATCATCTCATAAAATGGAATGCAAACAAACATAGGGATCATTCCATAAAAATGCAATGCAAATGCAGTACTATGTGCTTGTGTGTGTCTTTTAAGTTTCACTCCATCCCATCCCTGCCCGGTAGTTAATCACCTCTACCTTAACCACACCCTTTTCTTCAACAACCTGCCATCATTAAACTTAGATTTCTATTAATAGGTTAGTGTCCAAAATCAATAGCTAAAGCATAGCCGAAGCACTATCCATTTCATCATTTTAAATAAAAGTAATATTCACATAATCCACAAACAATTATCCATAAAATAGTTCTAATTATAGTTAGGTTCAAAAATCATATTGGTTTGAGAAATGACAATCATCCATCCTAGGTAAAGGAAATCTATACTTAACTGTGATCTTGTTTATTGCTCTAGAGTCTGTACACATTCTCCATTCTCCATCTTTCTTGAGTTCTAACACTGTAGGTACTACACAAGGACTCAAACTTTCTCTGATCAAACCTTTCCTCAACAATTCATGTATCTGCCTATTCAATTCTTCATTATCTACCGGTGTCATTCTATGTGCTGCTTTGTTAGGCAAACTAGCTCCAGGTATAAGATCCATGTGATGACTGATACTCCTAATTAGTGGAAATACTTCAGTTACATTGTCTGATATGATGTCTTCATACTCTGTCAGCAACTTAGTTATCTCCTTTGGTTGTGATTCTTTAGTATTTAGATTTCCAGGCTTCTTAGGAATCAAAGCATAACACATATTCTCATGTCTCAAACCATCCAAAAAATTTCTTCTATCCATCAAACAGATTCTAGCATTCCCACATACTTCACTCTTAGGATCATCTTCCAAAGGGATCAAAGTAATTTTCTTTCCATTTGATGTTATAGTATATGTATTCTTTCTCCCATCATGTATAGCTTTCCTATCATATTGCCAAGGTCTACCCAATAAAATATGGCATACATCCATAGGCATAATATCACATAATACTTCATCGTGATAAGATCTAATATGATATTTCACCAAACATTGTTCACTCACCAGTACCTTATGATCATCCTGAATCGATGCTATTTGATATGGCTTAGGGTGTTTCAATCTTTCCAACTTCATCTTAGTCACCATCTCCTCTAAAGCTAAATTATCTGAACTACCACTATCAATTACAACTTTACAACATTTACCTCCTGATTTGCATCTAGTTCTGAACAAACTTTTACTCTGCGGTGGTTCTTCATTTGTCTCAACTTCAAATTGTTCTCTCCTCATGACAAGTGATTCTTCTTTCTTAGGTTTACCAATTGAAATTAGTGATCCAACAGGTTCTTCCAGATAGGCTACTCTTCTACTGTTCTCTGTTCTCTTGCTTGTACTCCCTTGATTACATTCAAATGATCTATGTCCTTCACCTCCACATTTAAAATAGGTTCCTCTGAATGTTCTCCTATCAGGTCCTCTTCCTTCTCGTCTATAGCCTTCACTCTGGTATGGACTAGGGTTTTCTCTGTGGTAGAAAGTTATGTCATCTTTCCGGTATGCATTGTTATCTTTGTCCTCCTTCTTGAATGTGTTTTCTTGTCTATTCTTCTCTGTATATGATCTTTCTCCTCCAAAAAAAGTTCCACCTCTCTAAAATTTACCTCCTCTACCTCTCTGTCTCTAATCATGCCTTTTTTTCAACTTATCTTTAACTTTCAGGTCAAACTGATATGCTTCTTCCAATGTTGTCATCCTTACCAAACTCAGTTTTGTATATGCCTAAAAATGACACGACTCTGTCTAAGTAAATATTCTTAATATTTATTTCATTCTAATTCCTCTATCAATAAATAAATCAATTTATTTATTCGATTCATATTCCTCTAAATTAGTTAAATATCAAATTATTTAATTACCTCTTCTAATGTCTTCGAAAATTAAATAAAATCTTTAATTTAATTTAATTCTTCCAAACAATTAAATAATTCTTAATTATTTAATTAAGACAATTTTTCTTCCAAATTTAAATAAATCAATCAAATTTATTTAAATTCTCTCAATCTCTAAAAGTAAAATATAATCAAATATTTTATTTATTCTTCCATCTTGCACAAACAATTAAATAAATTTATTTCTTTAATTTGCTTTCTTATCTTCTATTTCCTCAAATATCTTCCAAATATTCTAAAAATAAATCTTCTTCTTCATGCACACAAAATTAAATAATTTATTATTTAATTTCTCTCAAATCATGCAAAAGCAAATCACAAGTTGAGTTAACTGACTCAATCAACCTTATTTTTATCAACAACTCTTAAATTAGAAAAAAAGCATTCTAATTTCTGAAAGCAAATCTTATCTTTATAAAAGAAAGCAGTTAACTCAAACAAAATAGCTTTTGTGTGACACTTGTCTTCTTTTTATTCATGCACATCCTCTCAAGTATTCTCCTCCGTTGATCTTTTCTCTCTCACAAGTCTATAAATTGAACCATGTTCTTCCATTTCAATCATCCAAGCTTTTAGTATTGTTACTCTGCAGGAATTATAGCACGCCTTTGGCACCCAAGTCATTCCATTTGATTGTGATCAACTTGTTACCATACCATTACCATTGCTGTGAAGCTCATCTTCATTGCAATAAAATATCATAGCCATTCCCACTTGACATCTTGGAAAATAGAAAACAAGTGCACCTTCTAAGGGCCATATTCATACACAAGATCATTTGAGATAGGTGACCAATGGAAGCCATGAAGTAAAGAGGTTTTGCAAGGTTTGAGTTATTTGTTTGTTTAATCTTCTTTGTTTCTTATTTCATTGAGTTTATTGGATTACTTTGATATTATTGATAATCATTCCAATTTTTTGATAACATTTTTGGCACCATCTTCTTTGTTTCTTATTTCATTGATTTATTGGGTATTGTTGATTTATTGATTATTCATTTACACTAATTTTCCCATAACAAGTTTTTTTTTAAAGTTTAATCTTAGTCCATTGATGTATCTAGCCACTTTCTCCTTGCTTGCTTCACTATGTCCTATCCTTATGATCATGTTATAAAATTCTTCAGTGTACTTCTTCACAGATTTCTCCTTTTGTCTCAAGTTTTGCAATCTCTTCAACTGTTCCAACTCATAGTCAGTAAGTATTAACTGATTCTTCAATTTTGTCACCATTCTATCCCACTTTGTAATCTTCTCTTTTCCTCTTTTGTTTCTATCCAACTGAACTTCTTTCCACCATATAGAAGCATGTCCTTTCAACTTGGTCTTTGTAAATTTCACCTTCTTCATATCTTCAATTTCTCATACTCAAAGTATTCTTATAGGTCATTTATCCAGTCAATCCACTCTTTAGGATTGAAATTGCCAGTATAGTTTGGTACATCAACTCTAAGTCTTTTCCCAATATTTGAAATAGCTCACAACATCTTGACTTGATTTGATTCTTCTTCTCCTTCATCTCCTAGGGTTTCACCATTTTGATCAGCGGATTGAAATTATTCATCATCACTTTCAACATTAGGTCAAGGGGTAAGTCCTCTTCTCCTATCTTCTTTGACAACATCCAAGTGAACTCACATGGTTTTCATCATCTTCATCATCCATCCATTCTTCCAGCCATTGTACCAACACCAGGGATTCTCCTCAGTGGCATTCTTCCTTCGATCAAGTGTAACTGTCTCAAATTTGGTGACCGTGCTACAAGGTAACAACTACCTCACAATTGGCAATCAATTGCAACACAAGTAACCTACCTCAAATTTGGTGATCAGTTCATAGCTAGATCTTATAGAATTCCTTCACCCATTTCACTTAATTCACTCCCAAAGATTCAAACTTTCACTCTGATACCACTTGGTACAGTCACGGTTAGGAGGGTTCACAAAGTGAACTATCCAGGTCGTGCAGCTAGAGAAAACACAATGGAAACAACTCAAAGATATAAAGAAAATGTAGATTCAGTCACTTAGTATATCATGGAATTCAAATACAAATTGGTTGACAAAATACGGGCTTATAATTAGGGCTCACAAGCCTGATTTCACAGCTACAAAATATGCTAAAGATATAGATGTGAAGCACCTTCGCAAATAATTCAAACTATCAAACTTAGTACTATTAATCACTACTTTCCTAGGCATCTATTACATCAATTTATATCATCTCCAAAACATGAGATTCCTTTGTGTTAGCCAAAGAAGATCACAAACTCCAATGAAGAGTTGTAACGTGTGTACACAGATGGGTCAAACCTAGTCATGTAGAACTCCTCCGCAAATGAATGGAATGGTGTATAGATCTGTTGATGATGATTATGAGTCATAACAACATGCATAAAAATTTGTACATCAAACCTTTATTATCTTGTAAAGTACGATCAACTTAGGATAAGTTGATGACTCCAAGTCTCCATTGATCAGGTCATGATTGTTTGACGTTACTCAGAGGTTGATGTGACATGCTATTTTCTATTTCAAGGGGTCTTGCATCTGTCTAGATGACCAGTATTGCACTGTTTCCTATAAATTTGCTCCACAAAGAGGGTAACTCTACTCTATTTCCAAAGATATCTGGTATATTTGAAAGTTTGATCAATTCTTCTGAACATTGATCATCATAAACTTGTTCTTTCTTCTACACTAGATATTTATTCAAATTATGTGTCTATAAGTAGATATTTGCATGTATCTCATGGATATTTGTATGAATTTCCATGATATTTGTCAATTTAACATGCTCTTGCTCTAAATATGCTCTATATTTCCAATTATCTACGGGATATCATCATATTTCATGTTATTTGCTTTTGATTCTTTGTTATTTGCAATTATGGTGATGATCTTCTATGAAATTGAAAGAAATTTAAAAGAATGCTTCTAATTTTAGTGAATCTTTAGCCATTGAACCACATACATACAAGATACATTCATGAGGAGAATAAATCAAACCATATGTCACCAGGATGTTCCACAGCTAGATATGGATGATGCTAACTTCAAAGGATAAAGGATGAAAACAACACATGCAAACTGACATGCACTCTAAGGGACACAGCTGATCAATGCATGTATCTAGAATTCAAACACAGATTACTCAAGATTTATGATGATTTGTAATCAAATATGCTTCTCTTTCATTCAGTATGCATAACATGTACATTTACAACAACTTTGAAATGAGTCCTGATATTTCAACAATCAAATTTCAATTAAGTTTCGAATATCCAAAATATGACACTCCTGCACCTTTTATAGAATAAGGTGAGGAGGCAGTTACACATGACCTATGGTCAGGATTTGTCAATTAATATCTACAGTTGATAACAACTCTTTGACTCAGTCAACCTTTCCTCGTAGCATAGGTTGCCAGGTGGCAACCATCTGGATGACCCATTATCTTATGAGTGCCCTCTACATATGTTCCCTTGATGATGCATCTTCAGTCATTCTTCGGGTTCCCTTTCTTCATTTTCTTCTTCTTCATCATGGTCATCATCTTCGTTACTTTCTGTATCGCTATCACCCTGATGTACATCCTCTTGTATATGGACCTTCATTGCTATCCCGATGTTCTCATATGCTTGCACTATTTTATTCACCTCTCCCCCATCTTAGATTTTAGCTTTTGTTACTACATGCTTATGAGACTAGAATTTGGCCTTAATAGCTTCTAGCTTACCTTTTCTACTGTTTAAAGTCTCATTATAAGTTTCCACCCTGACCTTTATTCTCATCATCTTATTCATCACTTCTTTTGTCAGGTGGGTGAGGGGGTCATCTGCTACCGGCTGGAAATTATCATGCAAAGCTTTGATAGCAAAGTCTAAGTCTTGATTTTCAATCTTTCCCTCTACTTTTCCTTCCAAAGCCTCAAGGATCTCTGCCTCGTATGCCATCATGTTGTGCAGCATTATACTTATATTCGTGAGCTTACCACTGTATTTCTTCAGGATATCACATTCGAACCTGATATCCTCATACCGTATCTCTATCAACAGTGCAGTGTTATTATTCAACACTTGATTATTCATGAGGATTTGAGGATCAATCCTCTTCATTTCTCTTAAATCAATAAGGTCTTTTTCCAATTGGAATGACCCCTTCCCTATTTCATTTTACATTTTGTCTACTTTTCTCTTCAAACTGCTTAAAGAATTCCACTTCTGTAAGGAGGTTCTCAAAACATCCTCAGCTCCAGTAAGGGCTGACAGCATCTACTTCTCCATGATCATGGCTTCATGCTTCATGAGGTCCAACTTGGTGACCTCTTCCTGGGATATGACAGTCAATGGGACTGCCGGATCAACTGGCATATTATCGAGGTTAATCAACCCCTTTATATATGAATGCAGCTGACCAATGTGCTCCTTATGCTGTTTATTTTTCTCTATCTCCTTCTTTACCCTTTGGGTTAAAGAATCAATGATGTCTTTCCCTTCCTGACCTTCTTGGTCCTCATTAGCAAAACCCAAATCAACAATTGTGATTTGGAACTCTTCAAGGGTGATCTTGCCTTTCTCCTTCTGTACCATAGGAAGTGCTACTTGTGCAGTCCTTCTACCTGTAGTAGGATCTCTCCTTATGGCCAATGTCAATCTGGCCTTCCTCTTGGGCTTCATTATTATTTCTGCAAATAGGGTGGAAACATCAAATTCCTAGATTTCACACCCTTGTTCCATACCTATCTCTCACTCTAGCCATTGAGGCAGATCTTCTCCAGATCCTTGATGTTCTTTGCCAACATCATATTTGCCCTGGTCTCTAGTATCTGCTTCTATTCTCGATGGAGAAGGCAATTTCTTAGTTTCTTCCTCATGGAGTTCCTCATGAGGGGGATCTTGTTGCATCTCTTCTTGTTGAGGGGCTTCTTTATGTAGAGGAGGATCCTGCGGAATGTCCACATTATGATCCTGCACTCCCTCGTCCTTACTTTCGTCCACTTTAGTATTTTCCTCATCTTGAGGCATATTGATATCCGTGGATGTCTATGCATTTGGGCCTTGTGCATCACCCTAATCTTGGGTTACCTTCTATTCTGCACCTGATGCAACAACATCTTATGTCTTAAGGTCCTTGTGACCAGATTTATCTTTAGTTCCTATGGCATCTCCCTGATCTCCCTGAGTCCCGACAACAGCATCACCTGATGTATCTTTATCACCCCCGCCTTTCTGTTGGACTTCTACCATCTTTGGTTCAGCAGGTATTTCATGTTGTTGTTGACCCATATCAGGAGCATTGTTCTCTTTTTCTTCCTGCTTGGCTATTTCAACCTTCTCTGTCACATCAGGTGCACCAGCCATGTCCTTGGGGCTCACATCACCCCTGTATGTTAAATCTATCACCACAGGGCTAGTCACCTGATCGACCAACTTATCAAGCCTAATTTATTGGGCTGCCCTCTTTGGGCTACTTTCTTTCACTCCCTCTATGTGTTTTACCTCCTCCAATACTGTCATTTGTGCTAATGGGGTCCCATGTGAGGTCACACGGGTACTGGAGGTGAGGGTCTCCATCTTTTGAGAGGCTACATTCTACACTACCTCATCATCTGATAAGTCAACGATGTCCTCCAAAGAGAAAGGAACACCCTGACCTATCCCAAGAGCTTCTTTTGTTTGCTCTTCTACCCTTTAAGTCTTAAACAGTATTATGGTGGAAAGTAAAACATCATGCTACAGCTCCTTCTTGAACGCTTCACCACCAACTCTTCTTAGTACAATAGGGTTGGCCTTGATATCACCCCGCACTGATGTTCTTTGCTTCTTGGGTAGTGATGTCAGTGGCATCGTCGTCCACTTCCTACTGACCATCATCGGGTCATCACCTATAGGTTCTTTGTTTACCTGCTCTTCTTCAAATGAGATGTCCTCCTCCACCTCATGCTATGAGGCTTGGCCTTCATCCCGTACTTTTGTAGTTTCTACAACTGGCCTTAAAATCCCCTTAATTTTTGGTTTGTCCATTAGAGGTGGTGCAAATGAGGTGGATGCTTGACCTGATGTCGATGCACCTATAGCTGGTATGGCAATTCTTTCAATTATCACCCCTTTAGGTTCATCTTCCATTTTCTTTTTTCTAGGGGGACCCTTCCTCTATTTTTGTGTGGGTAACCTCTCCCTAATGGAGTTTCTTTTCTCATTGAGGAAGTCATCATACTCTTCATTAGCTAGTTCTTGCCATTTCTTTTTGGCATCAATTGTAAGGGCTACGCCCTTTTTCTTCAATCTGTTTATTTGTTCATCTACCCAAGCTTGGGTCAATTGTAGCACCCCTCCTGTAAACTGATCCAAGGACATATCCTCTGGTTGTGTTAGATCAGGGGCTGATATGGTGTCATTGTACACCTTCTTATCTTCATATTCATTTGACATAGTTTTTCCATCATCCTTCCTCAGCTGTGCTAGCACTGGGATGCAGTCAAATGTCTTTATCTGGTTTAAGGTGAGCCTTTGATATTTTCTTCTCGTCACCATAGTTTCATCCTCGTAATCAGTCCAGAAATCCTCTAGATGCTTTTGATGAATAGGTTTTCTTATTATTTTGTGCATCTTGCCATAGGGGTCATAAGATCTAGCCAAGGGAAATGGTTGCAAATACATCAGTTTCAGACCCCCTATGACATGCTTTATGCTCTCTGAGTCTGAGCACATATACCAGCCCATAGACACTGGAAATAGTACAAGAGGTATCTTCTTTTGCTCCTTGTACGTTGCAACTATAGTAGATACTTGCCTAAGGAACTCCATCAGGACAACCCCATCAGTAGGGTATCATGGTAGCATAAGGGGTTGTCCCTTAAATTCCTCTATCCTTATGTATGAAAATGTGGCAAACTGGATGAACCAGGCGCCATGTCTATATATAACTTCTTGAGCCTCCATGCTCAGTCTCTTTGTTTTGTCTTCCTCCATGGTTCTAACTATATGCATAGAGAATGTATCATTCACCAATTTGTAATCCAAGAGGTAGTTCTTTCTCTGTAGCTAAGGATAGTGATCCCATATGTGGGCATCATCTACATCACCACCAGCTTTACCCACTGTAGTCAAGGCATCAAATGTTCCTTTATAAGCACATGAGTACACAACATATGAGGTCATGTGAAACATGCAAGCCTGACCTCCCAAGTTCCTCATGCCTTCATCTAAATCATTGCTGATGACTTTGGCCCATAATGGATTATTATCTATGTATAGGACCATCTGGATGATTCCAAACATCCAATTCTCAAAATTTCCTTCATGAAGCTTACCTGTCATCCTGCTTAGCAGGGCAATGATGTACTGGTACTCATCATCAAAATCAAACTTGTACAAGTGTACAGGTAATTTAGCTGAGGCAGTGTAAGTGCTACTTTTTGACCTCCACTAATACATCCTCTTCCTTGCATTCTTTTTATTGTTGTTGTACTCTTTTTCTAGTTTTCATAGATCTACCCTGACCACCCTCTTTCCAACTAGCAGATTGAAAGTAGAGGTGATGCCCTTGATTAAAAAGTCAGCATATACTCTTACGTCCTTCTCCACCTGCCTAGTCTTAGGGTTATAGTTCCTGGCACATTCAACTACCAACTTTGGGGTGTCCATGACATATGGAAATCTGGTTGCATGCCACATTCCTAAAACATGTACTGCATCCAGAAGGGTATTGTCCTTGTCATGATCTATTCTTGTTGACCATACCGCCAGGTCTGTATCTCCTTGGTGAGTGTCACCAATGATGCCATACTTAAATTGTACCCCTTTGGGCTGAACAAACATGGGCCTAAGAAATTCTAAATTAGACCCTTTCCGTCTGAGATTTGCCATGGACTCCTGCAATAAACATGATCTATCTTACTTTACAATATCTATATATACTCATACAACATTATGTATCTCTATGGCATCATGTATACTCTATCTACTATTCTTTTACTTCATCATGATTCGCATATCCATAGATTCAAACCATAAGAAAGAACACACTACCTGAACATGCTAAAAATGACAACATGAAGGTTTTCAATTACTTACCTAATAATGCTTTCATCCTGGGTTAGATGAGTGATTACGAAAAAGGGTTGCAAATGCTGAAGATCACCCGTTCCGTTATGTTACAAGCTCTAGTTCGTTAACAGGTAGTTGTATGAGGGTTTGACTTCTCTGCTCTATAATTTCTTGTTTTTTTCACAAGGTAAATGAAAATAACCTTAGAAAATTACCTTTAAATGCATCCGTAGGGTGTATTAGGGTAAAATTGAGTCAAGATGGTTAAATACGTTGATCCTCTGTAGAGAATCCATGGATGATGCCAAGTGTTTGAATTGTATTTGCAGACAGTGGGAATCCATCTACTGCATTTAAGTGCATTCAATGTCATGAAACAAGAGGGGGGGTGATCTTTGAAAGATCAGGTGATGTTCAAAATATGACCCCCTCTATATAAAATGACCCTCTACCTTTGAGTGGCAGAACTAATGCAAAGGAATTGGGTGATGTGGTCAATGTTGACCATGTGTATATCAGGTCATGAATTTAAGATCAGGGGATGTTCAAAATATGACCCCCTCTGTATAAAATTACCCACTTTGGAAATGATCGAGGTGATGTCAGCATGTTAATGACTTTGTTTAGTCATTGTGTCTTAATGACATCATCATCATGTTATTGAATATGGTGGGCACCGGAAATGTACCTACGCGAGGTAAAATGGAAAGATGATGTCATCGTCAGGGTGATTTCCTTCATTCGTTGGACTTAGATGACATTACCGTCATATTGGCATAGGGTGATATTTTGCGAAGAGGGTGATATTTGTAAGATGATGGATATTAAAAATATGACCCCCTGCAAGATATATGAAGTCATTTTACAGGCAGATAATAGCTAATATGTAAAGTTGATGTCCAGACTTCGCGGAACAAGTGATTATCAGGTGATAATGCAATATCTGGGTGATCTTATATAATATGACTAATGTTTGAAATATGACCCCCCTCAGAATATCAGGTTTGACCGAAACTTTGACTTAACATAACTTTCTTCCCTTAAAGAATTTTAGGGTGACGTCAAAAGGCAAACCTGCTTGAAATTTCGTACACTTTCTAACCATGAGGTTAATAATGTGAAATACTGACCTTGGCAACTGACCTCATCATGGTGACCTATCCACCCTCTTGCAGGGTTACATGCATGACTTACTTTTACCAGACCACCCAAAGTAGAAAAACCAAAAGCTAAAGCAGCAAAAAATTTGGGTCCCTGTTTTGTCAAGGCAAAATGGGGCATGTTGTGTAACCACACAACAACTTGCCACCAAAGAACATAACCAAATTCCAATGATTCAAGTGATGGGATCACATTCTAACATAGTATTTTAACTCTTTCTAAGTATAAGTATTATAATCTTTTTGGATGATAAGGTTTTCATCATGGCAACAATGCTAGAAAAGGATCAGGTGTGTGTAGATGATTGATTATCCTCATCTTGAAAGTAAGTTGAAAACATGAGTAACTGATGTATACACCTAAAAATGACATAACTCTACTTAAATAAATATTTTAAATATTTATTTCATCTTCATATTCCTCTATCAATAAATAAATAAATTTATTTATTTATTTATTCACTTTCTCCCATTAATTGAATAAATTACATTTATTTAATTAATTCCATCTACATCAACTTTATTCTTCTAAATAATTAAATAATTTTAATTATTTAATTAAATCTTTCATTCTTCCAAATTTAAATAAAATGCAAATTTATTTAAATTAAAGTCTCCGAAAATAAAATATATTAAATATTTTATTTATTCCTCCAAATTATCTACAAAGTAATTAAATAAATTTATTTATTTAATTATGCTTTCTTATCTTCTAAAAAATCTTCAAATCTTCCAAAAATAAAATACTCTTGTCATACAAAAGCAAAAGCTGAGTTAAAGCAACTTTGTTTTTAAATTAGAAAAATATATTCTAATTTAAGAAAAACAAAAAGTCATCCTCATCAAGAAAGCAGTTAACTCAACAAAGCTTCTTTTTGAATGACACATGTCCTTTTATTCGTGCACGTTCCCACGAACGTCCTCCTCCGTTGATCTTCTTATTTCTTCTCCACCATTGATCCTCTCTCACACAACTCTATAAATACAACCTTCTTCTTCTTCATTTGATATCCATCATTCGAGTAAACTTATGTTGCAGGAACTATAGCATGCCATTGGCACCCCATTGCATATCACTTCATCATCCATCCATTTCAAAGTGTGTTGAAGTTCATCTCTAACACACCAAGTATCAAAGCCAACTTCTCCTTGTCATCTTGAGGAATCGAGGCAAGGAAGCAAGCTTCTTGAGGGCCATCTTCATCACCACAAGATCAACAAAGAAAAGGTGAACAATGGAAGACGCAAGGTAAAAGGTTGTGAGTATATCTTCTTTACTTTTGAATCTCCTTTTATCTTCATATTTCATTGATGTTTGGGTTTTTATTATTCAATTGATTATCCCATTTTTACCCTTACATTTTTGGAGCCCACCATGGGGCCCTTGCCCCTAATCTAACCTAAATATGAGTTTCTTAGTGATAGTTTCCATACAGGTTTCTGTACAGGCTTTTGACAGGTTCAGTTGGTGCATCTGAGTAATCCCGTGGTGCATTTACCTCCTATTATAGCGCACACAATCTTCTGGCGCATACATCTTTCAAGTCGGTGCTTCTGCTCACTGTTCTGGCACTTTTATAGTTACGGTGCATACATCTTCTATTCTGGTGCTTTCACCTCCTATTCTAGTGCCTGCATAACTCCGGCGCATATACTTTCCATCACGGTGCTTTTATACTGTCTAATGGTGCATTTGTTAAATTAACACATTTGTCTCATCTTCCTACACTTTTGACACTTGTCTTAGCGCATCTGTACAATGACACATACAGACTCTATTTCTGTGCATTTAGACTGAATTGCGTTGCATCTGATCTATCACTTTGGTTTTTAGGATTTCTTGTGATTTTTTTCTAATTAGGCTAATGTTTGTCTTGCAGGATTAGAGGCTAGAGTAGATCATTTAGCTGCATTGATTAATTCACTTAGATTAATTAAGGGAAAAAGTAAAAAAAAAATGCATGCATACAAATCTCACATAGTCTTTAACTAGGGGGATAGTAACTGAACCACTGCTATCTTTGCATATTGCTATCTTTCTTAGTTTAGAATATTTCTATCTCACAAATGGAATGAACATTGCTATCTTTTAAACACTTCAAAGTTAACAAACGGGTGAGTGCACAAGTAGAATAGCCCATTTAGTTTTTTTCTTTTTAACAAGGTTTGGATTAAGCATTGTCTTCTATGACTGTTGAATGACAATAGGCTTATGCTCTCCCCTTTACTGGGTGACCAGAATGCCAGACTTGTTATTCCCTTTGTATAACCTTTAGAGGGGCCTACCCTTGGATGCCCGCCTATCCAAGTGGGAACGACTCTGAGTGGAAACAGGCTAAAGCCAAGCCCTACCAATCCACTTTAAATAAACTGTGCTTGAGGCAAAAGTTTCCTACAACGAGTGCTACTATGTTACACTAACGGCCAACCTCCCCCAAAACCCCCAGGCATAACCCTTGGAGGCTGGGAGACTCCATAACAGAGAGTAGTGCCACCGCATGTGTAACCACTCGAACGGTTGCCTTGACTACTTAGACATTTGTTTAGTATACCAAAAACCCCTATTTGTTGACACAAAAGGAGGAACCTTTGAAGTGGCCCCAATTCATGTGATTCTTAGTAGAGGTAGCAAGGACAATCCTAAGGTTTGGTGGGGGTACGAGCCTAAGGAAACCTAGATCTGGTATGCGTGAGAAGTGAGTGCCGTGGAGGGGAGCTGGTGCTACCAGATCCTAGAGCTACACGCTTTGAATATACACAGCTAGGGGATTCAACAAATACTGTCCTTTCTAGCCTAGGTTGTGATTATTTTTGTGTCAAAAAGTCCAAAATACAAAAAAAATAATAAAAGATAAAAATCATGAAAACTTCTATGCGCTTACTGTGTCTTTATCTGCCATAATTGAAAATCAAAAGCAAAAAAGACCAAGTTTTCAACCAAAAATAGAAATTTTTGAAAAACGTGCCAAAAAATTCTGTAAAAACAAACTTTGCCAGATCTACGCATATGCTTTGACCTGTTGCGCTTTTATCCTCTGTTTCCATGCATTTGTAGCTGCACATCTATCACAGTAAGCTTTTCCGGTCTTGTGTCAATTTCTGTAGAGATGGCAAACCAATTAGAATTTATTGCTCAAACACTTCAATATCTGCAATTGCAAATAAACTTAGGTCCCTCACCCGAAGATTGTATAGCAATCGCTCAACAAATCCAAGTCTTACAACAAGAAATGACAATCTTGCAAGCTGAACGTGCCAGTACCAGCTACTCCTCACCCCAAAAGCGTATATCCTTTTCCCATACTCGTGACAAGGCAAGCACCACGCCAAGTTGGAGCTCGTATACCACTCCATCTACTAGTCCTCCTTCACCACCTACTAAGATGCCTATCCCAAAACATACCAGTCCTACACCAACACTACCATCTAGTTCCTCAAACTCTAAATGGACAACCAAAAAAGAATCAGATGAGTTTTGGGAAAAATATTTTCCAAATTTATACAACAAAAGAAAAGCTATGGAGAAAGCCAAATCCACTCATCCATTACCCCATAAACCTACAAAGGATGTGATCCAAGGACTATTAGCAGAGAGCTAAACATGTCCTCAAATTCTGGTCCTTAACCTTACCAAAGATTCTTCCAATGCCATGTCAAATCCTACAACCCCTTGAGCTTATCGAAGAACCTCCTACCATGAACCAAAGTCAAGGTCCATCAAACATCCATATTGTCAACCAAGATCTATCCGCTTCCATTCAAGAAGACCAAGAGCTATGTCAAGAACACACCTTAGAGCATGTGGAAACATCCACCCTTTGTCTAAATCAATATCAAAACACCCCCATCCAATTTCAAACCATTCATAACCTTTATCTCTTCCATGATCAAGATAATACCTATGAAGAAGCTATCCATGAGCAACTTGATCCTATACATGGGAAAGAGATCCAATTCCAACCCGTCCATAATCTATACCTTCTCTACGATCTAGATACTACCTTTTACAAAGAAGATGTTCATGAACAACTTGATCCCATACCTATACATGAGCAAGAAACCTCCGTTACTTCTATCCATCTTCCATCTAATCCTATCCATGATCTAACAACTTCAGTTTCCTTTGATGAGACACTTTCCTCCCAAGTGCACATGAATGATCAACCCAATAACTTAGATCCTAAAGAGCATAATGATGATCAAGATTCTAGTGATCCTTCACCATCCATTATTGACCAAGTTACAAATCCCCCACCATATATCCTTGGTCTCACTACCTTCATGCATGAATGTTCTTCCTTAGAACACCAGCAACCATTGTCTACCTCTTCACCTTCCTCATCCAATAAGGAACTCATGTCTAATGTTCCACCTATACATAATCCCATGGTCCACTGCATACTCCATAATATGAACTATTAAGGTAAAGACGTAGGCCTTCAGGAACAAGGTATTTTGGAGCCTATCCATGTCAAAGATCCTCCACCTTCATATGGCCTTGGATACATACCCCAAGATGAACAATCCAAACATGTTGGTACTTCCTCCACTCCTCCTCAGTCCACCGCTTTCTATCACAAACCCTATCATGTACCCAAAACATATGTTGCCATTCCACCTCCATCATCCTGCAATTATCAAAAGCATGTGACCATACACCTTCCACCATCCAATCTACCTCTGCTACTTCCAACTCCTAACACCCCTCCATGCAATTTACCACCACTTGTTCCAACACCTTATTCTTCATCCTCTTGAAATCCCAATCATGGCCAACAAGTGCACATGTTGTCTAAACAATGAGCTTCCACCAACCTCACTTCCACCATACCTCGAGGATTCAACATCAAAAATTGGGATGCCTCTACCTATAAAATCAAAAATCCTAAGAGTCCTCATGACCTAGGATACAAAATCTAAGAATCAAAGAATTATCCATCTCAAAAACTACATACACCCACACACCTCAATGTCAAATTGAAAAAGGTGTGGGTCCCCAAGCAATAGGTAATTACCTCTGAAGTTGCACACAAGCTACATACACCCAAACCCATACCTTCACAAGCAAAGTCTAAAAGAAAAATGGTTTGGGTACCTAAGAAAAAATCCCTCAAGTCAAATGTGGCATCCACCTCTCATGAATCCCAACCATCCACTTTCTCCTTTTCCATCCAAAAATGGCATTCCATCCAAAAATATCAAATCCTTCCATCCCACATGACAAGAAAAAATTAGAAAACTACTAAGTCTATGTGGGTCCCTAAAGGCCTATATCATTCATCCACCAAGAAAAACTCTTCATTGCTTCCTACACCACCTTCCCATCATCAGCTTCAATGTTTATCACGGTATGTGCAACTATTGGTCATGGTTCCCTTCCATTCCACAACACTTCCGTATAACTCCATCTCCCCTCCCTTCCACTACTATCCTACATATCTTCCTTATCCTATGGTCCATGCTTTTGCATAAACCTTCCTTCCATCCTTGCATAAGTCCTTTTGTATTCTACATCGTCATCCACTATTGCACCTTCCATAATCCAATATCTACCTTCTCCATATCTCACTTTCATGCAATCCCCTACCAACATCTATGAGAACACTTGACTTGGTCCATGTGATGACATCCATCCAGTGGGACTATCACCTTTAATGGAGCTAGATGCTTGATTTTCTCCTTTCCATATCCATCTGTCCCATCCAAAAGTCAAAAAAAAAAACTCAAAAAAGTGATAAAAAATAGAACAAAAAAAATTAAAAATGAAAAAATAACAAAAAAATTGTCCTCTAGTGAAAACCTGGCAAACAGGTGCCTTGGATAGGTACCTTGATGAAAACTTGGCAAACAGGCATCATGTGTACTTTTAGCTTTCGTGCAAATAAAAGCAAGTGGTGAAAACCTAGTAAACAGGTGCTATCTATGACAAACCACTTCCTCCATCTGTTGTGACCTCATATCTCTTGTGTCCATCATATCGTTCATCTTGAACTAGTCTTTTGAACCATTGTTGAACTATGTCACCTCTGAGCTATCACATAGGCAAGGCCATTCTCAATGCGCCCCTGAGGCTCCACCCTACTCCACTCCTTTTCTTTCCTGTCCATTCTATCAAGTGTCATCTGTCCTGCTGTCCATACCATTTCTGCATCTTTTCCATCACCTAGGTCCTAGGTCCATCAGGTTCACCCTGAACTACATTGCCTCTACATCGTCACGTAGGCAAGCCCATTTAGCAATGATCCCTTGAGGCACTAGGTCAGTCCGTTAGGGTATGTCTCTCCATGTCGATTTGTCCTATTGCCCATAATAAATTGATCCTTGTCTAAATTGGGGGTAACTCCTTGACCTGGTGTCAGATTTGGATTCTTGAATGCCACTTTTTCTAAGAGGATACCAATAAAGGATTGTGATACCTTTCACCAGACAAGTACGTACAACAAAGCAGAGCTTACCAAAACAAAATTCTTGGCACAAAAGCATCAACCTGTCCAAAGCAGAGCACCATACCGAAACACTCAAACTGACTCTATATCAATTATGGCAAAAAGACATATCTAATGCAAGAATGTTTTGTGAATAGGTTAACTTACAAAGTCTTGGATTTTTTTCATTATGTCTTCCTATGCTACTCAAGGATGCCAAAAGCTAGAGATGCTATGATGGGGGCATAATCTTTTTCTTTGTCTATTGTTTGTGGATTAAACTTTAGTAATGTGACGACTTTTGTCTAACGACATGATCAGCAAAAGATCATCGAGGACTTCAGAGGTCTAAACATGAAAAGGGGCAATCCTTGTCTATTGAAACACAAGAAATACTCAAGTCATCTAGATTCAATTTTGACTAGATGCCTGTATCAACTTGCTATATCAAAATCCATGTAAGCGATACTTAGGTCATCTCAGTTTAATTATACCTAGATGCTTGTATATTCTTACAAAATAATAAAAAGCCCAATGATGAAATAAGCACTTCAAAATACTTGCAATATCAAGATGACAATCCACATCCATCCCATATCCAGCAATCCATATAAACCATGCAATAAGAAAATCCTGCAGTATATCAAATGAAAGCCTGTATTTCTTCTCTTTCTTCTCTTCCACCTATCTATATCATCACTGTGTCAATTGAGTACATTTGGACATATCAAAAACATAACATAGGTCACATATCACATCACATGAGATAGTCATTTACATGATTAAATCATTTGCATACATCATAAGTGCATTAGGTCATCCACATACATTTGCATCCATATATCATATCAAAAATCAAAAACATAGACAAATGCATATAGAGCTGCATAATCATATCAATAACATTCACATTTGGCATTTGCATCCATCTAGTATGCATCGCATATACAAAAACATCATAAGATAGATTGCATCCATAACATATAAACATAGAACATATGCATGTAGAACATCAATAATTGCATTATCATATAAAACAACAAAACATGTCCAAATGTACAACATATCAAAATATATGTCCAATCTCTCAAAGTCATATCATAAAATGTATACAAAATACAACAAGATGGTAATACATGTCTCAGGGAAAAATAGTACATATGCAGGCCATCTCAGCCATCAAAAATGTGTACATCAAATTAAAAAAATGATACAAGTGTCCAAGTCTGTCTAAACCTACTACCGTGGAGCACTGCTACCTGCACTGCCCTCTCCTCTGTCTCCCCCTGACTGCTGGGGGCCCCTCACTGATCCTATAGATTGAGACCCACCTACCCTCTAAGATGCCACAGACTAGCTCCTGAAGTTGGGTGCGCATTGATCCGCTGACACTGCCCCATGGTATAAACCTCTGTAGTACTGAGCCTAAGCCTGTGCTCTGGCAAGCTCACTCTGTACTTGAGCCAACTATGTACATGCCTACTATACCTGTGATACCAGAAAGCTAGAAGTACCATTTGTACCCATAGCTGCCATGGCTGCATCTCTCTCTGCTCTCATCACCCTAATGTTGGCCAAGGTTCTCTCTCTCTCTGGATATCTCTGATATCCATCTTGCGTCCACATCTCTCCGAGACTCCGTTGGTCTCAGATGGGCCCTCAGCTACCTACTATGACCTTGTAATGCTGTAAAGGCCTACTGCTATAAGTCAAGCTGCGAAGCCTACCCTACCTGTCCCTGTCCTAGTGCCACCTGTTGTGCTGGCACCCGCACCTACTACTGAGCCACCTACTGTGGTGGCAACATCTGTCTCTGTGGTGCCACCTGTTGTGCTAGTATATGTGCCTGCCCTATAGCTTGCAGCTGCGCAACTGCCTGCTGACCCAAAGGTCCCTCCCTGGACCTCCTCCTCTATCTAGGTCTTCCACCTCCTCCTCCATCTCCTCCATCATCCCCCTAATCTCCTCTCCCCCTCCTCCATCCTCCCCTCCTCCTACCAGCTCCACCCTCGTCATCTGAATCCTCCTCGTCTATATGAGGAGCCAGCTCTCCAGGTCCTGAATATCTGGGAAAGGGATGAGCGGTGAACCACTCCTCATAGTCTAGTGTCATGCCTGCATCCACTATATCCCTCCTCATCGACCAAGCCACATGGGGAATCTGCTAAAAGTCTGACAAGGCCTCCTCGTATGATGCCACGGGACCCCACCTGAACCTCTCTGCATGGGTCCTCGCAAATTGTGCCTAGTCCTGTGGTCTGTCCTGCACTCTACCAAACTGTCTTTGCACTCTGCTCACAATCTACCTCTCTAATATGTACCTTGTCCTGCCAATAAGCCATCGAGTCTAGAAGCAGTAGGGCAGCTCATCAGCCTCATCATCCCATACCTCACAGTCTAGGTATGGGCACTAGACAACCTGATCCACATTATCCAGCGCATGTCTCCAATACTCCATCTTTCCCAGCTTGTGCTAGGAAATCACACCTGCATAACTATAACTGTAGGGCTCACCCCTCTGCCTATGAAATAAAAATATTAGTCATGTGATAGCTATATACTCCCATAACCAAAACTGTAGTAGAGACATGCCTGCAGACAAACTAGCTCCTCTATGATACACCACCTGGTGCATATCTCTATATAAATGTGCTAGCACGCACACACCCCATACATAATGAGTCCCATCAGTGATCATGCTCTCCAGTACCCTCCCCCAACCAGTTGGGAACTCGTGAGACCGCCTATCGAGGCTTACTACACCACCGATCAGTCCAGCCACTATACCCGGGAAGTAGTCATAGCAGTCATGAATGTCCTACCATGAAATCACCTGTTCAACCAACTCTGGGTCATCGAACACCTGTCTACACTTAGCCAGTCCAGCATCACATTGTGACTCATACTCTACCAACTCTCCCTAAATAGGGAGGTGCAGAATCCTGTACACATCCTCGAGAGTGATCGCCATCTCCCTCATCGGAAGATGGAATGTCCCATCCTCGCTATGGAATCACTCCACAGCCACAGTCAACAACCCATGGTTCGCGTGAACCTTAGGCATGAAGCAAATATAATGCAAACCCATTGCACCAAGAGCCTCACGGTCAACTTTGTCAACATGTACCGCTGCAACAAGGGTAAAGGGAACTACTCTCGTGACATAAGGGTATCCCGAATATCCTCCTGCAACCAAGCAAACCATAGCGTCAAAGAAATCTATATCCAAGAAAACCTACTCAAAGCAATCAAAACTATCCTATCATTGACTTAACACATTGAATTAATCAAAACAGCATATCATCTCTTGACTAGATTCTCGGCAATCTCAGAGATCGCTTATCAATTGACACATCGATCAAGGTGCCAATTGGGTTAATTTCACTAAGTCAACTAATTTTCCTAGTGCAAATGTGCCGGTCCAGGTAGCAAATGCACTGATCCATATCATATGTGCCTCTTCACCATGAATGCGCCAATCCTTGACATGTATGCGCCGTTTTGGCATATGCGCCGCTTCTTGTGTCACATGCATCATTCCCCAATGGATGCGCCAATTAATAGCCTATATGCGCCGAACTATCATATGCACCATAAGGTATCTCATATGCGTCACTTCACAACATATGCACCATTTCAGAGCGTATATGCACCGAATGGAAGTTCGGCGCATCTGTCGTAGTTTTTTTCCCTAAGCATTTATTGCCCTAATAAATGACTTTTAGCGAGTTTTGATGAACTACATACCGGTTGTCCTACCTCAGCTGGTCGATCGAACCATTGGACTCGCTCAAACCAATGCTCCTCACGCAGAAAATCCATCTCTCTGTTAGCTACTCTAGCTCCCATACTCTCCTAAGATCTCAAAGACCAATCAACTAACGACAAGTGTGCAAATGAATAGAACTTGTGGACCTAGCTCCTATATATAACAAGTGAACCATAGCTGACTAAGTGACTACTTCCCATGTCTGTTCCTCTGAACCATGTCCCATTTTTCTCCATCCTAACCTATTCTTCCACCTTCTTCTTCGTGAGATTGTCTGTCTCATGCTTTCTGCCGTCTTCTCGTCCAATCTCCCAAGGTGGCATCCTATCATTAAACTTGTACCAGGGGCAAACTGAGGCATGTATCATTGTCAAAAATTCTTATTCTTTGAAACAATGTGATAAAACACGTTGCATCAAAGAGGGGCAAAATGTATACACCTAAAAATGACATGACTCTACTTAAATAAATATTTTAAATATTTATTTCATCTTCATATTCCAAAGTGAATAAATAAATAAATTTATTTATTTATTTATTCACTTTCTCCCATTAATTGAATAAATTACATTTATTTAATTAATTCTATCTACATCAACTTTTTTCTTCTAAATAATTAAATAATTTTAATTGTTTAATTAAATCTTTCATTCTTCCAAATTTAAATAAACTGCAAATTTATTTAAATTAAAGTCTCCAAAAATAAAATATATTAAATATTTTATTTATTCCTCCAAATTATCTACAAAGTAATTAAATAAATTTATTTATTTAATGATGCTTTCTTATCTTCTAAAAAATCTTCAAATCTTCTAAAAATAAAATCCTCTTGTCATACAAAAGCAAAAGCTGAGTTAAAGCAACTTTGTTTTTAAATTGGAAAAATATATTCTAATTTAAGAAAAACAAAAAGTCATCCTCATCAAGAAAGTAGTTAACTCAACAAAGCTTCTTTTTGAATGACACATGTCCTTCTTCTATTCGCACACGTTCCCTCGAACATCCTCCTCCGTTGATCTTCTTATTTCTTCTCCACCATTGATCCTCTCTCACACAACTCTATAAATACAACCTTCTTCTTCTTCATTTGATATCCATCATTCGAGTAAACTTATGCTACAGGAACTATAGTGTGCCATTAGCACCCCATTGCATATCACTTCATCATCCATCCATTTCAAAGTGTGTTGAAATTCATCTTTAACACACCAAGTATTAGAGCCAACTTCTCCTTGTCATCTTGAGGAATCGAAGCAAGGAAGCAAGCTTCCTGAGGGCCATCTTCATCACCACAAGAACAAGAAAGAAAAGGCGAACAATGGAAGACACAAGGTAAAAGGTTGTGAGTATATCTTCTTTACTTTTGAATCTCCTTTTATCTTCATATTTCATTGATGTTTGGGTTTTTATTATTCAATTGATTATCCCATTTTTACCTTTACAACTGATGTTAGGCTACATAGTTTGGGAGCATCCCTTATAGCCAACCTGGATAGAGCCTTGCTGCCAGTAGGCATCTATAGCCCTGGCAAGGTTATCTATACAATCCCCCTAAGTAGAGCCCCACTGCTAGCAGGTGTCTATAGCCCCAGTAGAGTTACTTAGATGGCCTAATTTTTATCTCTTTTGGATTTTCAATATTTATTCTTTCTATTCATATGATGTCATCATGTAAGCTTAATGTGCAAGGTATGGTCACTTGCTGATTTAGGTTGGAGATTGCATTGGTAGCAAGGGAGTCCCTTTAGTTTTTTCACTTAACATCTATGCATATGTGTTCCACAAACCCAAGGCTATTAGGGGAGTCATTGTGAAGAATCACTTTGGTCAAGAAAAGGCACCTTGATGAAAAGATACCATAGACCTGATCACCAACACTTCTCAAAATGAGTCATAACCTATATATGAATTTGTTCTCATCACTTGAATCTTAACAATTTGGTTGTTTGCTTAGGGTGATGAGCTACATCATCTTGACTAACCAAAACATAACTCAACAAGCAAACAAGCAAAACAAAACCAAACTATACAAACAACTATACAAATATGCACACTATGATACACATGACCTACATGACACTGTTTCAAGCTTGAAATTAATGCTTGAGATATTGTCCATTAACTGGTAATGGGACATCCTCACCAGTTAAAGTCTTTAGCCTGTAGGTGTTATCTCCTAAGATCTCTAAAACTTGAAAGGGACCTATCCACAGTTTATCAAATTTACCATGATCACCTTTCCTTTCATGTGCTTTTTCCCACATAAGGACTAAATCTGAAATTCTAAAAGCCTTAACTCTGGCTCTTTTATCAAACCAACATTTGACAATAGCCCGATGTTTAGCAAATTGATCAATTGCTTTATTCCTTTTTTCTTCTAGGTGCATCAACTGCAACAACCTAACTTCTTGTTTGTTATCTAGGCCTAGATATTCTTGTGCAAAATGTAGTGTGGGGATCTTTAGGTTAACAGGGAGGATGGAATCCACCCCATATACTAGGTGAAAAGGAGAATTTCCTAATGCAACCTTCATCTTGGTTCTATCTACTCACAAAGCATACTTCAATAGGGTATTCCACTCCCTTAGGTTCTTTTCTATTAATTTCTTTATGATGTTCAATAAATTCTTGTTTGTGGATTCTGCTAATCCATTCCCTTGAGGATAGTAATTTGAGGAAAATTTCAAGATGATTCCATGGTCAAAAGCCCAACATGATAATCTTATTGAAGCAAAGGCAGACCCATTATCACATACTAAAGCATAAGGAACCCCATACCTGGTTACTATGTTGCTTTCCAAGAACTTGATTACTGTTGGCAAGAGACACATTGGAGCTTCATGATCATTGTCATTGATGGCAACAAAGTTCATCCCACACATCTGCAGGACATGGTGTGTCTATACTGGAAGTCAGATTGAAGAATGTTGTGGTCCAGTAAGCAAGAACAGAGTATGTGGAAAGGTTCAACAGTCAGGTTCAGATCTCTCAGAGGAAGTATCTTTAGAAAGTGCAGACTTGGGGAAGTCAAGAGGAGTACCTTGACTGAGAGATTCCAGGAATTGAGCCTTCGGTGATGAAAGAGTAAAGAGATATAAGCATTCAAGTATTAGGGTTTGGTTTGATAGAACAGACAGAGGAAGAACTGATAGGCAGAGCATCAGAAGTTATTCCAGATGAGATCTTGATGGTGATAAAGATTCCTAAGGTATCTTTCATGATTGGCCAACTTATTAGATGACTTCTATAAGTTTCTTTTTGATCCGCTTTACTTAGTATGCAAGGATTCAGCCGACAGACCAGAGTTTGAGATAATATTGACTATTCCGGATGCCGACTAGAAAAGTGTTGAAATCACTTGTGCGGATATATATACAAGATGGATTTAGATGTGAAGGTGCGTGTTGTGTAAGAATTGAAGTGCGAATAAAAGTAGAATAGTACAAAAGGCAAAAAAATAGGTTCAGAATGTAAAAGGACAGCAGCACTTAAGGAGAGTAAGAATGAAGTGCAGCAGATCAGTCTATTGAGCTTAATCGGAAATGAACTTCAGCATGTGTGGATGCTTCTCATCACTTCAAGTTTTCTTCGTGTATTCAGTAAGTCTTTTGTAGGTTGTAAGCCTCTTGTGAGCAGTGTGCTCGGGCAGTGAGCCCTAATTGGCAAGTGCCATTTTGTATCTTCTATTCTTCTAACAGAGAATAATATCTTGGGTTAATCACCCCATGGTTTTTTCCCTTAACAGGGTTTCCACGTCAAAATCATTATGTCATGTGTATTGGTGTTATTTCCATTTCATGATTATGCTTGCTTATTTGATCTGATGTTGTATTAACTGTTAAGAAAGCACAAAAAGTTTAAATTATTAGGATAACTGATTCACCCCCCCTCTCAGTTATCAACAATTGATATAAGAGCTAAGTTCCTCCTAACAGAGCCTAACAGCTTGAGGAAGATCTGGGAATTCAAATGGATGTATATGGTACAAGGGAGAAACTCAAGTCTACCCTTGATGATCTTGAGCAGTCAAACTCTAAAGTCAATGAATTGAAGGAAAGACTCAAACAAGCTGATGATTTCATAAAAGAACTAAAAGAGAAATTGAGTCTCTCTATGAAAAAGAGAAAGGAGCTACTTCAGCAATTGGCAAGTCAAGGTGAAGCCAATGATACAAATGGAGATCTGAAAGAGAAAACCAAGTTATGTGAAAAGTTATCAAAAGAAATCATCATGGTAAGACATGAAATGGAATTAGGAGTTATGAAGTTCACCCAAGAAATTGAAGAAAGAAGAAAATCTGAAGATGATCTAAGACAATCTCTCAAGGAAAAATCAGAAGACTGCCACAAAATGGATAGAATAATCAGACATCTTGAATCTGATCTTGAAGATGCTAAAGATAATGAAGAAAAACTTGAGGATCAAATTGTCTCTCTTAAAAGGGATCTTCAAACAGCAAATGAATACAAAGAGAAATTTAAGATAAGCTCTACTCAACTTGAAGTTCTTCTTGAAAGCCAAAAGAGGGTAGATGACAAGTGTGGCCTAGGGTATGAAAAGGGTGAAAGCTCTAGATCTGGTTAGAAGAATTTTGGATCAGAAAATCCAAGGAACAAGCCTAGAAGACCTCCGGTAAGGCAGCCTAATGCTCAAAGATATCCATCCTTCAATGGATACTGCCACAACTACAATAACTTTGGTCATAAAGCTAATCAGTGTAGAAAGAGAATGAATCAGACTAATACATCCTTCTCTGGATAGTGTTTCAACTACAAATAGTATGGTCACAAATCTCATGAATGCAGAAATATGCAAATGAACAATCCATTCAATGGTAGATGCTTTACATGCAATAGAATGGGTCATATGGCTAATCAATGCAGATCAAGAGGATATCAATCAAATATGCAAAGAAATATTATTTGCCAAATTTGCAATAGATCTGGTCATATTGCAAAATTCTGTAGAAGCAAGAATTAGGATAAAAGAGGTCCAGTATATCTTAATCAGAATCAAGATAAGGGAAAACAAAAAGTGAATGTGGATGAAGTTCAAAGTGAGATGAACAAGATTTGGGTGAAGAAAAGTATAGAGAATGTAGAGGATGGATCCACACTAGACTCTGGTACTGATATTCCTTCGGGAAATTAAAAAGTGAGCTCTGGCTCAGGGGGAGACAGAAAGAAAACCTTGATCCCCCAGCTAGTCAATTGGTGCCGGAACTAGCACAAGGAGAGTTGCAGATTAAAGGGTTCATAAGAGAAACATCTAAATAAACTATGGTTGAGATTTGGAAGGTCCGCAAGATGTTTAAGATCAAGATCGATCCGGTTCTTCAAGTCATCCAAATAAGGCAAACCAGAATAACTTAGATTGAGCATTTATTGCAACTTGGTATTAGGGTTTGTAGAGTAATATAAGGGTTCTTCCTATTAAACATTTGCTCATTATGCATTTAAGAAAAAGAAAAGAGAAGCTCTGCAACAAATTTCCTCAAGCCCATCAAAGATCATTTGCAGAAGTCAATTCATCCAAAAATCGATCCAGCTAACTCCGTGAAACCTAAAGGCGCAAAAGGTATTTTCCGTTCTTAAAATATCTCTCTGCAAATTTTTTTAAAAGATGTCTACTCTGAATATTGTGAAGATCACTGATAGGCCTCACCCCAAATTCAAGAAATATCCCTACAAATCCTTGGAGGTAGATCCCGTAGGAGCTTTTTCCAGTGTTCCGCATGGTGTCTTGCATACAGAAGATATTAGGGTTTACATTCACACAAACATTGAAGAATTTGGAGTCCAAATTGAGGGATATCTACCACAAACAACTAATAGATGATTCATTTGAGCTCAAACCCCAATACAAGGCCCTCTGGGAGAAGCACTTTGCACAATGTATACATTTCCCCTACTTTGCTGAGGACGAATGGGTCTGGTATGTCTTGAGCAGAATACATGACAACTTCATGTGGTTGAATGGACCATTCAAGATCACAAAAGATGCCATTAGGGAAGTTACTGGTTTGCACTCATCCAGTGGTATACCTATTCTCAAATCAATCAAGAATCTGACTGTAAGTGAGGCTACCAGATCTAGGTTTGATAAAAGAGCAATGACAGTAGACAACATCACTGATCCGGATGTCAAGTTTGCATCCATGATCATTGGCTACAAGATATATCATTCTAGCCAGGAGAATTCAGTACCTGGAACTGCTATCTACACTACCTATAAAATGTTGAGGAAAAATGCAGACTATGACCTTTGTGAGCTCCTTCTAAACCAACTCTTGGAGAACCTACAGAAGATAAAGAAGGACAAGAAGAATTCCTTCAAATTTGGTGGCCTAATACTTTGTCTATTCTTCTACTTTATGAATGAGCTACCCGGATCCAGTGGATGGGTATGGCAAAATGACAGACCGGTTGCCATACAAATCAAGGATTATTTGCATGGACTTGGTGATGACAAAGAACAAAACACAACTCTCTGGGGTTTCTTTAAAAGCTTTTAGAACATGATGCAAGCTAGAGAGAGAATTCCCCAATCTCTAGTTGAGAAATACAAAGACACAGTATGCTTTATGGTAGAGACTGAGCAATGCCTAATGGAGGTAGTGGAACCAAGAATAATGTGGATCATGCCAATGGGGTATGAGGTGGATGAGCAAATTGTAGAGCTGCATGTTCAGTACATGCTTAGTAAACCAAAGGATCCCAAGACAGAAAGGTTCGGAACCTTTGAAGAATTGAGTGTGAAGATCCATATTGAGCTAAGGCAACCAGAGATGAAAAGAAAGAATAGAGGAGAAAGAAGAAGAAGCAAAAGGAAGAGAAGAAAGTCAAGCTGAGAAGAACATAAGTGATAGTGCAGAAGAGAAGAAATCTCTGTCTCCAGCAAGGGACACTGCAGAAACTGTCAAGGACTTCTTGACAAAAGAAATGTTAGAGATTGATGAACCGGAGTTACTGCAAGGTCCATTTAACTTTGACTCTCTCTCCCCGGTTCAAACAATGAAGATAGCTTCATTTGCCAATGCAAAGGCAAAAGAAAAACTCCTGAAGTCTCACATGGAAGACTGTGAGCTAATAGAAGTTGCATCTGGCATTTTAGAAAAGATCATGCCATCTTTTCAGAAGGATCCCTCAGCCTCCTCATCCAATAATCTCAAATCTCTAGTCAATAGTGTTAGCACACATTTTGATTCCCTAGAGAAGTTAGCAGAAGATAAGGTCTGGAAGGAATTCTTGGGAAAAAGATTATTAGAGGTACAAGGGTTAATAGCTAATGATAGGAGAAATATGAATATTGGGATAAAGAGCTTGGAAAATGCTCTTAAGGATGGAGGAGATGTATACAAATTTTGTATATCCTGGACCACAGTAACAACAGATATTGAGAAGAAAGTAAAAGAATAGGAGGACAAACTGACAAATCTATCAAAGAACTTTGATCCTCTCTCATCTTCCATAATAAATCAAGAATGTCAGACTATAGCGGTCTTGAATGGAATCAAGAAGCTGGAGAAGGAAAAGAAAAATAGGATAAGTAGGTTGGGTGCACTTAGAGGGATAATTATCCCTAAGTTAGAGGCCATGCATGAGGCCATAAAAGAAGCCCAGATCATTGTCCGGACCAATGATCCGACAGATCTAAAAAGGGTAGATGTGTTTGCATTCCTGTTAAGCGGTCATTTATCAATTTTGGATGGAATGAAGCAAAGTTGGGCAACATAATTTGTCCAATTGAAGACAACTTTTGTAGACATTCTTTAGTATATGTAAGTATGCCATATGTATATACTTATGTGGCCAAGTATAGTTGAAATTTTGAAAATTTTGGTATGCGGATCCTACCCTTTGCCATTGATGTCAAAGGGGGAGTGAAGAGTAGTGAAAAATGAGGAATTTAGCTAAGGGGGAGCTCTGAAAAATGTACATAGAGATAGAGCATCAGCTAAGGGGGAGTATAGTGTAACACTTAGTCATTTTTTCACTAAGTGTTGCCATCAATGCCAAAGGGGGAGATTGTTGGCAAGAGACACATTGGAGCTTCATGATTGTTGTCATTGATGGCAACAAAGTTCATCCCACACATCCATAGGACATGGTGTGTCTATATCAGAAGTCAGATTGAAGAATGTTGTGGTCTGGTAAGCAAGAACAAAGTATGTGGAAAGGTTCGACAGTCAGGTCCAGATCTCTCAAAGGAAGTATCTTTGGAAAGTGCAGACTTGGGAAAGTCAAGAGGATTACCTTGACTGATAGATTCCAGGAATTGAGCCTCTGGTGATGAAAAAGTAAAGAGATATAAGCATTCAAGTATTAGGGTCCGGTTTGATAGAACAGACAGAGGAAGAACTGATAGGCAGAGTATCAGAAGTTATTCCGGATGAGATGTTGATGGTGATAAAGATTCCTAAGGTATCTTTCATGATTGGCTGACTTATTAGATGACTTCTATAAGTTTCATTTTGATCCACTTTACTTAGTATGCAAGGATTCAGCCGATAGACCAGAGTTTGAGATAATGTTGACTATTCTGGATGCTGACTAGAAAAGTGTTGAAATCACTTGTGCGGATATATATACAAGATGGATTTAGATGTGAAGGTGTGTGTTGTGTAAGAATTGAAGTGTGAATAAAAGCAGAATAGTATTAAAGGCCGAAAAATAGGTACGGAATGTAAAAGGACAGCAACACTTAAGGAGAGTAAGAATGAAGTGCAGCAGATCAGTCTATTGAGCTTAACCGGAACTAAACTTTACCATGTGTGGATGCTTCTCATCAGTTCAAGTTTTTTTCGTGTATTCAGTAAGTCTTTTGTAGGTTGTAAGCCTCTTATGAGTAGTGTGCTTGGGTAGTGAGGCCTAATTGGCAAGTGCCATTTTGTATCTTCTATTCTTCTAACAGAGAATAATATCTTGGGTTAATCACCCCGTGGTTTTTTCCCTTAACAAGGTTTCCACATTAAAATCATTGTGTCATGTGTATTGGTGTTATTTCCATTTCATGATTATGCTTTCTTATTTGATCTGATGTTGCATTAACTATTAAGAAAGCATAGAAAGTTTAAATTATTAGGATAACTGATTCACCCCCCCTCTCAGTTATCAACAATTACATCCTTAGCAATGCATGTCTTACTACTGACAGCTTCAGTCCACCTGGTACAATAATCAGTAACAATCAACACATACTTGTGGCCTGAAGATTTTGGAGGGTTGATAGATCCTATGAAATCCATTCCCCATTGAGCAAATGGGCACATCTCCATCACTGGCTGCAAAGGCTGAGCATCAATCTTTCTCTATTTGCAGCAACATGACACATGTGACAACATTTGATATGTTCGGCAATATCTTTAAAAATAGTAGGCCAAGAATACCCTGCTCTGAGGATGGCATGAGTGGTAGCTAAGTATGATCCATGTACAGTTCCAAACTTATCATGTAATTCTACTAGCACCTTGTCTGCTTCTTGCCTTTCCAGGCATCTAAGGTATATTCCCTCATAGTTTTTCTTGAAAAGGACTCCTCCTTTTATCATCTATTTCTGTGATCTTATTTTTAAGGCTCTCCTCTGTGAGGCCTGTAATCTTCAAGGGCATCTTCCAGTAATCAAGATATGCCTAATATCTGAATACCACTCTCCATCTTCTTTTGTATTTATGACATACTGCTGGCTCATGATGTTAGGATCAATTTCAGATATCATCTGACTCAATGCTTGTCCTCTCACTAATTTCATGGGTGTTATGTCCATATCATACTTTTGGAGAACAGTAATACATTTGGCTCTCTTTTCACCTGGTTCACTTTGCATCAAAAGTATCTTTACTACTGCATCAGGTACTATTGTGATCACCTTACTTCTTAAAATGTAATGTCTAAACTTCTTGACTACTTGAACTAGAGCAAGTGCTTGTCTTTCAACATCCATGTATCTGAGTTCTGCATCTCTGAAAGGACAACTCATGAAGGCTATAGGCTTTTCTTCTTTAGCCTCATTTCTCTGTGTTAATACTGTTGCATATGTATGCTTTGAAGAAAATGAGTAAATATAGAAATCTTTAGTATAATCTGGACTAATTAGGACTGGAGCATTAGATATGATCTTCTTGATATCTTCAAAAGTTGCTCTAGCTTCAGGTGTCCACTCAATCTTGGCATCCTTCTTGAGCATTGCATTCAATGGTCTAACAATCTCTGCAAAACCAGTAATAAACTTTCTAACAAAATTGATCTTACCAAAGTAAGATTTGAGCTTTTTCTTACTTCCAGGAAGCTGTATCTTCATGATTGATTCTACTCTCTCAGGGTCTATGATGATCCCATTTTTTGTTATAAGGTGACCTAATAACTACCCTCTAGCTACCCCAAATATGCATTTCTTAGGGTTTAGGGATATTCCATAATGTTCACATTTCTTTAGTACCTTCTTGAGGTCTTCTACATGATTCCCTCTCTCTTTAGAGAAAACTTTCAAGTCATCCATGTATATGACTATACATTTACCAATTAGGCCTCTAAAGGCTATATCCATTTCTCGCTGAAATGTGGCTCCAACATTTATCAATCCAAAAGGCATGCGCCTGTAGGTGAATATTCCCCACTTTGTAGTGAATGCAGTCTTTAATCTATCTATCTTGTCTACCATCACCTAGTTGTAACCTGAAAAACCATCCAAAAATGACATCATCTTTGCACCATTTACAATTTGCAAGACCTCATCCAGAGAAGACAAAGGATAGTTATCCTTTTTCAGAAGCTCTATTTAAATTTTTTAAGTCTACACACAATCTGATGTCACCATTCTTCTTTCTTACTGGGACCAAGTTAGCCACCCATGTGGAATGTCTCACAGGAAATATGATCCTAGCATTAAGCAATTTCTTCACTTCCTCAAAAATGATGGGCTCCTTCAATGCATTAATAAGTCTCTGTTTCTGTCTAAAGGACTTGACATCTATCTTTAAAGGTATAGTATGAGTGATGATTGATGTATCATAAGTCTTTAACTCATCATATGTCCAAGCAATAACATGGATGTAATCTTTAAGTGCTTGGGTTATCCCTTCCATTTCTTTTTCTGTACATACTTTTCCAATCAGGGCATTCCTTTTTTCATCATCATGTCCAATGTTAACTTGTGAATACTCTCCTCCATCTGCTTTAGGGAGATCTTTCTATTTCAGCATGTTGTCTAAATCAAATGCTCTTTCCAACTCTATCATTCCTTTAGGAATCTTGTTGCTAGGCAACTCTAGAATCTCTTCTTCTTCCCAGATATCATCTTCCACATTTCTTTCATCTATGATCTGTGCATCAAAGACATCTTTGTTGGAAATGAAGTCTAAAATATGTTGATCATCATCAAACACTTGAAGGTTGACTACATTATCTGGCACAGAGGGTACTGATACTAATTCGACTGAAAATCTTTTCAAACTAGATATGGATAGTGGCTCCAAGTACTTGCGGCTTGAGCCAAGGCATTTGCCCTATGATTTTGTTCTCTGGGTACATGGGTGATGTTGAATGCATCAAAATCTTCTATCAGGTCCCATACCCTATGTCTGTAATTAGACAACTTCTTGTAATTACAAGAATATATGCCTCTTACTTGTCTTACTACCAATTCTGAGTCTCCAAAGACATACAAAATCTTCACTTTCTTTCTGAGTGCAAACAGTATCCCATGAATCAAAGCTTCATACTCTGTCATGTTATTTGTGCATGGGAATTGCAATCTATATGCTGCTAGGTAGGATTTACCTGTTGGATCAATAAGATCTATTCCTACTCCAGCCCCTTATTTTGATAAGGATTCATCAAACCTGAGGACCCATGGCTTATCTTCAGTTAAAGGCTTGTTTGGGCCTTCTCTTTTCTTTTTAGCTCTGACAGTTGCACCATTTGATATCCATTTCAATTTTGGTGTTTCAATTTTCTCAAACTTCACCTTGTCTGGCTGATGTGAAGCTGATATTCCTTCTTCTTTACCATCAGAAGGAGGATCCTTTGGACAAGGCAACATCTACTTCTTCAGAATATACAAACATAATGAACAAGTACTTTCTGAATGTGGTGCTTCATGTAACCTGCACCATCCCTCAATCAGGGCATCTTGTGGAGATCTTTGCTGCTGTATCATCTTTTGAGTCTATTTTGACAAAAATTCTTCAAACTTGGAGAAATTACTGCCTCTATCTTCATCAGATAGTCCATAATCTAATTCAACCAAGCAATCACTCCCTGGGGTGATTTTCTTGTTACTCTTAGCATTATTCTTGCTACAAACTAAAATCTCTTCTATCATCTAAATAGAACCTTCATCATGATGTTGGTGCCTGAATTCACTGTCAGTTATTTTAGCAATTTTCATGCAGGCACCTTCCCAAAAAATCCAAAAAAGTTCTAAGTCTTTGGGCCTCCTCAGCATGTTTTAACATCAGCATCATATTTTCTTTGGAGGAGGTCATCATCATCATGTTTCCAGACATCACCCTGATGTTGCTTACGAGGGTCATCATATTTTCTGTCAGCATGATCTTTTGCTGGGGTGATATTCTAACATCAGGTGATCTTACTTAAGATCATCCTGATGATGATTGCTGCAAAGTCCTAAGTATGACCCAATCTTCATCGGGGTCATCATATTTGAACATCGGGTGATCTTAGTCAAAATCATCCTGATGTTGTTTTATCACTTCATGTTCGTTGTTTTATCACCCTGATGATGCTGACGTCATTCTTATGTTAGGGTGATATCCATTTTTCTACCTGTCTGCATCATGATATTTCTGAAGGGAGATATTCGCCTGTCGGCTTCATGCATTGTCCAATGGGGGTGATCATTTCAAATATCAGTCACATATTCATATATCACCCCGATCTTATAGTGGAGCTACAGTGCAGCATGATATGTGTGCATTAGGATGATATTTCCAAATATCCGGTTATCTTTCGAATATCATCCTGATGTCGATGTATGGTGACGTCATCAAGGTCCGGGGGGCTCATATTTCTAACACTGATCATCTTGTGGAGATCCCCCGATATTCGCAAACATGACGATGACGTCATCTGGATATGAGAAGGTGCGCGATAGGCAGATATGCTGATGACGTCAGCAGGATATGACGGTGACGTCATCAGGATGTTCATTGGCCAGACATTTGGTATCGGCTAAGCAGGAGGATCTTCCTCCGATGCATCAGGTTGTGCCGATGAAGGCGATTATCATGTAGGTGATATTGCGATGATGATGCTGACGTCAAGGTGATATTTCAAGCAACAGGATATCATACTGTTGGAGGATGATGATGAAGGCTTATACTAGTATCGTCGGGAGCAAAAGCACCGACATCATATATGCTCGCGACCTAGTATATAAAGTGTTGAAAAGGTCGCCGCGGGGTGCATGTGGGATAATTGATATCCTGCATATTTTGAAATATCACGATGAGGTATTTTGGCGGGAAATAGTTGCGATGCACTGTTTGATGTTTTCCCGATGGTTGCAAGGTAGATGAGCATTAATGGCGAAGGTTGCAGAGGTATGGACGCATCTGGTACCCGATTGAAGGTGTATATCAACAGACAGTGGCGCAGGGCTCAAGGTTTCTTCTTGTTTCCTCCCCTACCTACTGCATTCATGTTTGGGCGCCAATCTGGTAATGCGTTGAGCGCCATTTTTCTAATACTGTGTATCTGGTGGGGTTTTTGGTCAACCATGTAATTAATGCTAGAGGTACACTTTCTGGCCAATATAGGCAGACTGTGTTACCATTGTTTAGGTGGTTGAAAACTAGACATTTTTGGCTCTGTAATAAGATACAACTGGTTTTGGTTGCTCTGTGTAGCTAAACTTGTGAGTCTATGTATCTCCTGTTGTACGATTTGGCATGAATCCACTGATTTCATGGTTAATCTTATATGAATAATGCTATGTTTGCATGTGTTATACTGTTTCTGTCTCCAGTTTTGCATGTATCTTTCTTACTGCAGTAGGGATGCCATAAGTATCGACAGCTTAACACTCTGTATTGGGAGATATCTGTAAGGCAGGTATCATGTGTATCCCCCTGAAATCCAGTTTTAGCTATTCATGCTGATCATTCACAGGTGTATGTCTATCGACTCCAAGCCCTGGATAGGCACCAATCTAGCTCTATGTTGAGGTTATACACCAGGTCCAGGTTTGCATCCAAACACCATTTCAAACCATCTCATCCTTCCACCTGTTAGTTGTAGGATTAGGAGTAGGAAACCCTTGCATGCTCTCATCCCTAACCAGACATATATGTCCAAGAACGTTGCCCACCTTGTGATCTATCATACAGATCTTGGTCCATACATGAGAGTATTCTGCTTGTTGTTGTCAAGTTAGATCTTTCTATCTTTGAGCTAGTCAAGGTTACATCTTGAGTTATAGGGATACCCCCCTTGGTGCGGCAGAACCAGAAGTGAAGGGGAGGAGCTCACGCAACCTCCTGTATTAGTTGGCTGAATCTACCTATGCATTAGAAGTGGCAAACCCTAATGCTGATTTAGAAGAAAAAACCAACACATGATATGTGCCTTTTTCTATTCCTGCAGATGACAAACAAAAATCAGTGTCAGTATCACTATCTGCAGAACTTACCCTAGATGGTGATGATGATGCCTCACTGCATGCTTGTTCTAGTTCCATCATGTCTAAGCAAGAATCATAGGTCTTTTCAGAATGTGCCTCATCATGTAACCTGCACCATCCTTCAATTAGAACATCATGAACAGGTACTTTTAACAATTGACAACGTTGCATTTCTTTGGACAGGTGCATCTCAAAATTCTTGAAGTGATCTACCTCTATCTCATTTTCAAGGCTACAATTAGATTCCAAAATTATCATGTCATCCCGGGGATTATCATCATGAATATGAACATCATACATGAGGATCTCCTCTATTTTAACAGTTTGGGGTCTAATGGAGTAAACTCTGGGTTCAACATCTACATACATGATCTGATTGGTTTTATTGTATTCAGTGATCATATGTTTCATGCGAGGCTCAGCATCTATCCTTATTTGATTAGGTATTCCTTTCCAAGGCAACCACATGTGACTAAATAAAGTGGACATGTATCCATTAAGTGTTTTTGACCAATCTCTGCTGAGCAGCATCCCATAGGTATCAGGTATATCCACTACCTGAATATCAATGTAGTACTGGATTCTTGGATCTGATGCTAGCTACATATGAATGTGAGTTATCCTACTACACTCACCTCAATTTTATCTAACTGTGTTACTTTCTTTAGTGACTTAGCAGGATGCCACCCTAAGGCATTGCATATAGATAGGGGCATTCCATTGGTAGATGCTCCTGAATCTACCAAGCAATTATGCAAATTCTTACTGAACGTCCTTACAGTAAGGAGAAAAGAAGGTGACTCAGTTTTATCTCTATAAAGAGTCATGAGTGAAGTCTCTGTAGCTTGAATAGTGGCTGGAGCTTTGTGTTTAACATGAACATCCTTACCATCATGATCCTTATTCCCAGTCTGACTTGAGGTATGACTATCCTCTTTTGGAGTGGGATCATCTAAGGACTTCATGAAAGCTTTTTTGATAGCTAGGGTTTTGAGTAATTTTGATAATGAGAGACTAATTTTGACCTTTTTCATTTCATCTACTAAGTATGTGACCAATTTGTCAAACTCGGGAGGTAGGATACCAGTTTTTGGTACTATATTTTGTGGTGCTAAGTACTGAGCATTAACCTTGGTAAATCCAGGGTTATTGATTGCCTTAGGATCAGGAGGAGTGTTGAAATTATTTGGAGGCAAGGATGTAGTCAAGGGACCAGTAGGTCCGTTGGAATTGTTCCTTAGATTGTATATATGCCTACCCTGATACTGTTGTTGATAAGCATGTACTTCTTCATGTTCAATTGATGGCTCATTTTAATCTTCAAATGGAAAAACATAATTGGTCTCAAATGCCATGGCTAACTCTTCACATGCTAAGGTGTAATCCTGATGAGGTGACATTGTCTACTGATGAGGATGATTGATGAAACTTTCTAGCACTAAAGTAGAATCATATCCACAGGGGACAATATCATTTCCTTCAACACAAGGTGGATTACCTGAAGTATTGGACACTTCAGTTTGGAATATACTGGCAGCAATCCTGAATTGAGAACAGTCCAGCTCAGCATGAGCATTGGTGTTATGTATCCAACACCAATTTGTAAGAGCTATCTCTGCAAGGTTCAATCTAGTGGTCTGCTTAGGTTCACCAGGAGGTTGATTATCTAGGGGTGATGGCAGAGAACCATTGTTTGGCCTAGTGTTCCACACTCTAGGCTGTCTAGGGGGATTATTGTTACCATTGTTGTTATTGTAGTTGTTATTGTATCCCCTATTAGGATAATTAGGTCTATCATTGGCATATCCTCTATTTTGGTTTGGTTGAGAATAGAAATTTTGTCTCCTCAAATGAGTGATCTCAGTGGTGAGTTTCCTCAACTGTGCTAATGTCTCTTTAATTTCTTCCTTTTCTTCCTGAACTTTGGCTACTACATTCTCTGTTTGAGGTTTGAAGAAGGAAGATCCATTGTTATTGTTATTGGATTGTTCTACAACCTCAGGTACCTGTGTATGTCCTAGATGTTGTAATATTTCACCATTTCCATTTGGATGTGGCATGATACTAAGTGGAGGTATCTATAAGGGACTTGGCATCATAGCTGGAGGTATCATGGCTCCATTGGTTTTTTGCTGAGCAGGATATGTAGGATAAGAAGGGAGTGTAGGAAATGCAATATTAGGTGTTGGAGTAGGGATCAATTGCTTACTGACTTTGACAGCTTCTTCAAAAGCTCCTGTCAAGGTTATGACACCAGGATGTGCTCTCCTAATAAACATAGAAGTCAAAGGATCTAAGGCTGAGTAGTATATGCTCTTGGCAGATTCATCTAGTACAGTATAGGGAGCAACTAACTTTGAGAGCATCTTCTGGAATATTGCATTGAAATTAGCAATAGGCTCTCCTTCAAATCTCTTAATTGTGGAAAATAGATGATAATTCATTGAAGGATCTATAGGTATTTTGAATCTATCCTTAAAGGCTTTCTCCAAGGTGGCCCATGAACTGACTGAACCTTGACCAAGACTAATATACCAGTTATATGCCTCTTCCCCTAAGGAAAATGGAAATAACCTGCATACCACATCCTGATGTTCAATTCTAGCCCTACAACAAGCTTCTTTGAATGTTCTAATGTGATCATTAGCATCTTGATATGGATGATATTTTAGACAAATCTTGTTAGGATTTTGAGGTAAAGGATGATACATAGTAAAAGTCAGAGGTGATTCTGCAGTAAAGAATGACATTATGACTGGTGGAGGTTGGACCTGAGGTGTGATAGGTGGTCTTGTAGGTGTTTGCAACCCAAATGGAGTTATAGGAGTATGTTCTAGTGAAGCTCCTGATGCACTAGAACCAGGAGAATGATGAATATCTATTGTTGTAGGTCTAAATCCCCAGATAGGAGGTTCTTCAAAGAGTCCACTGGATCTAGACCTGGTATTTGGCCTGAGAGCCAGGATTTCTTAAATTTTAGGAAATTTGGCTTGTTTACTCTAAGGATCAGCTAAAACACTCCAACAAAGGTTGTATTTATGATCAGGGTCTGAAACTAACTGGATATTTACGCAGTATTTGTAGAAATGGTGCAAATATGAGGTGATATGAGGCTTTGGAACACAAGCAATTGGATATCAGGTCATTTAAGCAAACTACCTCAAAATTTTAGCAAAAAGACTTGAAATAGAGCTAACCTTTGAAATATCATGATGATCGACCATAAAGCTTGAAATATTTACGCTCAATTTTGAAAACTTTGCAACGGACAAACACACATGGACTTAGAACAACAAATCTTTGCATATGACTTTGAAATATAGAGCTGCATAAGTATTACATTTCTGTCTGCATCATTAAATCAGACCAATCTACTAATGATAGGCCCTCCCTCTAGCACCAATTTATGTTGATGATGATTATGAGTCATAACAACATGCATAAAAATTTGTACATCAAACCTTTATTATCTTGTAAAGTACGATCAACTTAGGATAAGTTGATGACTCCAAGTCTCCGTTGATTAGGTCATGATCGTCTAACGTTACTCAAAGGTTGATGTGACATGCTGTTTTCCATTTCAAGGGGTCTTACATCTGTCTAGATGACTAGTATTGCACTATTTCCTGTAAATTTACTCCATAGAGAGGTTAACTCTACTCTATTTCCAAAGATATCTGGTATATTTGCAAGTTTGATCAAATCTTCTGAACATTGATCATCATAAACTTATTCTTTCTTCTACACTGGATATTTATTCAAATTATTTGTCTATAAGTAGATATTTGCATGTATCTCATGGATATTTGTATGAATTTGCATGATATTTGTCAATTTAACATGCTCTTGCTCTAAATATGCTCTTTATTTCCAATTATCTACGGGATATCAACATATTTCATGTTATTTTCTTTTGATTCTTTGTTATTTGCAATTATGGTGATGATCTTCTATGAAATTGAAAGAAATTTAAAAGAATGCTTCTAATTTTAGTGAATCTTTAGCCATTGAACCACATACATACAAGATACATTCATGAGGAGATGAAATCAAACCATGTGTCACCAGGATGTTCCACAACTAGATATGGATGATGCTAACTTCAAAGGATAAGGGATGAAAACAACACATGCAGACTGACAAGCACTCCAAGGGATGCAGCTGATCAATGCATGTATCCAAAATTCAAACACAGATTACTCAAGATTTATGATGATTTGTAATCAAATATGCTTATCTTTCATTCAGTATGTATAACATGTACATTTACAACAACTTTGGAATGAGTCCTGATATTTCAACAATCAAATTTCAATTAAGTTTTGAATATCCAAAATATGACACTCCTGCACCTTTTATAGAATAAGGTGAGGAGGCAGTTACACATGACCGATCAAGATTTATCAATTAAGATCTATGGTCGATAACAAAAAGATTCAGTCAACCTTTCCTCGTAGCATAGGTTGCTAGGTGGAAACCATTTGGATGACCCATTATCTTATGAGTGCCCTATGCATATGTTCCCTTGATGATGCATCTTCATTCATTCTTCAGGTTCCCCTTCTTCATTTTCTTCTTCATCATGGTCATCATCTTCGTTGCTTTGGGTATCGCTATCACCCTGATGTACATCCTCTTGTATATGGACCTTCATTATTGTCATGATGTTCTAATATGCCTGCACTATTTTATTCACCTCTCCCCCATCTTGGATTTTAGCTTTTGTTACTGCATGCTTATGAGACTGGAATTTGGCCTTAATAGCTTCTAGCTTACCTTTTCTGTTGTTTAAAGTCTCATTATAAGTTTCCACCCTGACCTTTATTTTCATCATCTTATTCATCACTTCTTCCGTCAGGTGGGTGACGGGGTCATCTGCTACCGGCTGGAAATTATCATGCAGAGCTTTGATAGCAAAGTCTGCATCTTGATTTTCAATCTTTCCCTCTACTTTTCCTTCCAAAGCCTCAAGGATCTCTACCTCATATGTCATCATGCCATGTAGCTTTATACTTATATCCCTAAGCTCACTACTACATTTCTTCAGGATATCACATTCGAACCTAATATCCTCATACCATATGTCTATTAGCAGTGCAGTGTTATTATTCAACACTTGATTATTCATGAGGATTTGAGGATCAATCCTCTTTATTTCTCTTAAAGCAGTAAGGTCTTTTTCCAATTGGAATGACTGCTTCCCTATTTCATTTTGCATTTTGTCTACTTTTCTCTTCAAACTACTTAAAGAATTCCACTTCTGTAAGGAGGTTCTCAAAACATCCCCAACTCTAGTGATGGCTGACAGCATCCACTTCTCCATGATCATGGCTTCATGCTTCATGAGGTCCAACTTGGTGACCTCTTCCTGGGATATGACACTCAATGGGACTGCCAGATCAACTGGCATATTATCAGGGTTAATCAACCCCTTTATATATGAATGCAGTTGAGTAATGTGCTCCTTATGCTATTTATTTTTCTCTTTCTCCTTCTTTACCCTTTGGGTTAAAGAATCAATGATGTATTTCCCTTCCTAACCTTCTTGGTCCTCATTAGCAAAACCCTAATCAACAGTTGTGATTTAGAACTCTTCAAGGGTGATCTTGCATTTCTCCTTCTCTACCGTAGGAAGTGCTACTTGTGCAGTCCTTTTGCCTATAGCAGGATCTCTCCTTATGGCCGATGTCAATCTAGCCTTCCTCTTGGGCTTCATTATTGTTTCTACAAATAAGGTGGAAACATAAAATTCCTAGATTTCACACCCTTGTTACATACCTATCTCTCACTCTAGCCATTGAGTCACATCTTCTCCAGATCCTTGATGTTCTTTGCCAACATCATGTCTTCCCTAATCTCCAATATCTTCTCTTCTCAGTGGAGAAGGCGATTTCTTCGTTTGTTCCTCATGGAGTTCCTCATGAGAGGGATCTTGTTGAGGGGCTTCTTTCTGTAGAGGAGGATCCTGTGGAATGTCCACATTATGATCCTGCACCTGATCCTGCACTCCCTCGTCCTTACTTTCATCCACTTTAGTATTTTCCTCATCCTGAGGCATATTGATATCCATGGATGTCTGCGCATTTGGGTCTTGTACATCACCCTGATCTTGGGTTACCTTCTATTCTACACCTTTTGCACCAACATCTTGTGTCTTAAGGTCCTCATGACCTGATTTATCTTTAGTTCCTGTGGCATCTCCCTGATCTCCCTAAGTCCTGACAGCAACATCACCTAATGTATCTTTATCACCCCTACCTTTCTATTGGACTTCTACTATCTTTGGTTCAACGGGTATTTCATGCTGTTGCTGACCCATATCAGGAGTATTGCTCTTTTTTTCTACCTAGTTGGCTATTTCAACCTTCTCTGTCACATCAGGTGCACCAGCCATGTCCTTGGGACTCACATCACCCCTGTATGTTAAATCTATCACCGCAGGGCTAGTCACCTGATCGACCAACTTATCAAGCCCGATTTGTTGGGCTAGCCTCTCTAGGCTACTTTCTTTCACTCCCTCTATGTGTTTTATCTCCTCCAATACTGCCATTTGTGCTAATGGGGTCCCATGTGGGGTCATGCGGGTATTGGATGTGAGGGTCTCCATGTTTTGAGAGGCTACATTCTTCACTACCTCATCATCTGATAAGTTAACAGTGTCCTCCAAAGAGAAAGGAACACCCTAACTTATCCTGAGAGCTTCTTTTGTTTTCTCTTTTGCCCTCTCAGTCTTAAACTATATTATGGTGGGAAGCGGAACATCATGCTGCAGCTCCTTCCTGAACGCTTCACCACTAGCTTCTCTTAGTACAATAGGGTCGGCCCTGATATCACCCCGCATTGATGTTCTTTGCTTCTTGGGTGGTGATGTCAGCGGCATCACCCTCCTCTTCCTACTAACCATCATTGGGTCATCACCTATAGGTTCTTTGTTTACCTACTCTTCTTCAAACAAGATGTCCTCCTCCACCTTATGCTCTAAGGCTTGGCCTTCCTCCTGTACTTCTGCAGTTTCTATAGTTGGCCTCAAAATCCTCTTAGTTTTTGGTTTGTCCATCAGAGGTGGTGCAGATGAGGCAGATGCTTGACCTGATGTCGATGCACTTGCAGCTGGTATGGAAATTCTTTCATTTATCACCCCTTTAGGTTCATCTTCCATTTTCTTTCCTCTAGGGGGACCGTTCCTCTATTTTTGTGTGGGTAACCTCTCCCCATTGGACTTTCTTTTCTCATTGAGGAAGTCATCATACACCTCATCAGCTAGTTCTTGCCTTTTCTTTTTGGCATCAATTGTAAGGGCTAGACCCTTTTTCTTCAATCTATTTATTTGTTCATCTACCCAAGCTTGGGTCAATTGTAGCACCCCTCCTGTACACTGATCCAAGGAGATATCCTCCGGCTATGTTAGATTAGGGGCTGATATGGTGTCATTGTACACCTTCTTATCTTCATATTCATTTGACATAGTTTTTCCATCATCGTTCCTCAACTGTGCTAGCACTGGGATGTGGTCAAATGTCTTTATCTAGTTCAAGGTGAGCCTTTGATATTTTCTTCTCCTCACCTCAGCTTCATCCTCGCAATCAATCCAGAAATCCTCCAGATGCTTCTGATGAATAGGTTTTCCTATTATTTTGTGCATCCTGCCATAGGGGTCATAAGATCTAGCCAAGGGAAATGGCTGCAAATTCATCAGTTTTAGACCCCCTATGACATGCTTTATGCTCTCTAAGTCTGAGCACATATACCAGCCCATAGACACTAGAAATAGTACAGGAGGTATCTTCTTTTGCTCCTTGTATGTTGCAACTATAGTAGATACTTGCATAAGGAACTCCATCAGGACAACCCCATCAGTAGGGTATCTTGGTAGCATAAGGGGCTGTCCCTCAAATCGCTTTATCCTTATGTATGAAAATGTGACAAACTAGATGAACCAAGCACCATGTCTATATATAACTTCTTGAGCCTCCATGCTCAGTCTCTTGGTTCTATCTTCCTCCATGGTTCTAACTAGATGCATAGAGAATGCATCATTGACCAATTTGTAATCTAGGAGGTAGTTCTTTCTTTGTAGCTAAGGATAGTGATCCCATATGTGGGCATCATCTACATCACTGCCAGCTTTACCCACTGTAGTCAAGGTATCAAATGTTCCTTTATAAGCACATGAGTACACAACATATGAAATCATGTGAAACATGCATGCTTGACCTCCCAAGTTCCTCATGCCTTCATCTGAAGCATCGTTGATGACTTTGGCCCATAATGGCTTATTATCTGTGTATAGGACCATCTGGATGATTCCAAACATCTAATTCTCAAAATTTCCTGCATGAAGCTTACATGTCATCTTGCTTAGCAGGGCAATGATGTACTGGTACTCATCATCAAAATCAAAATTGTACAAGTGTATGAGCAATTTAGCTAAGGCAATGTAGGTGCTACTTTTTGACCTCCACTAATACATCCTCTTCCTTGCATTCTTTTTATTGTTGTTATACTCTATTTCCAGTTTTCATAGATATACACTAACCACCCTCTTTTCAACTGGAAAATTGAAAGTAGAGGTGATGCTCTTGATTGAAAAGTCAGCATATACTCTTCCATTCTTCTCCACCTGCCTAGTCTCAGGGTTATAGTTCCTGGCACATTCAACTACCAACTCTGGGGTGTCCATGGCATATGGAAATCTATCTACATACCACATTCCTGAAACATATATTGCATCCAGAAGGGTATTGTCCTTGTCATGATCTATTCTTGTTGACCATACTGCCAGGTCTATATCTCCTTGGTGAGTGTCACCAATGATGCCATACTTAAATTGTACCCCTTCGGGCTGAACAAACATGGGCTTAAGAAATTCTAAATCAGACCTGTTCCGTCTAAGATCCGCCATGGACTCCTGCAATAAACATGATCCATCTACCGCATTTAAGTGCATTCAATGTCATGAAACAGGAGGGGGAGTGATCTTCGAAAGATCAGGTGATGTTCAAAATATGACCCCCTCTGTATAAAATGACCCTCCGGCTTTGAGCGGCAAAACTAATGCAAAGGAATGGGGTGATGTGGTCAACGTTGACCATGTGTATATCAGGTCATGAATTTAAGATCAAGGAATGTTCAAAATATGACCCCCTTTGGAAAAGATCAGGGTGACGTCAGCATGTCGATGACTTTGTTTAATCTTTGTGTTTTAATGACATCACCATCATGCTATTGAATATGGTGGGCATCGAAAACCTACCTGTGCGAGGTAAATGGAAAGATGACATCATCATCAGGGTGATTTCCTTCATTCATTTGACTTAGATGATCTCACCATCATATTGGCATAGGGTGATATTTTGTGAAGAGGGTGATATTCATAAGATGACGGATAGTAAAAATATGACCCCCCACAAGATATATGAAGTCGTTTGATGGGTAAATAACAACTAATACGTAAAGTTGACATCCAGACTTCACGGACCAAGTGATTATTGGGTGATAATGCAATATCTGGGTTATCTTATATAATATGACTGACATTTGAAATATGAACCCCCCCTTGGAATATCAGGTTTGACTAAAACTTTGACTTAACATAACTTTCTTCCCTTAAAGAATTTCGGGGTGACGTCAAAAGGCAAACCTGCTTGGAATTTCGTACACTTTCCAACCATGAGGTTAATAATGTGAAATACTAACTTTGGCAACTAACCTCATCATGGTGACCTATCCACCCTCTTGTAGGGTTACATGCATGACTTACTTTTACTAGACCGCCCAAAGCAGAAAAACCACAAGCCAAAGCAGTAAAAAAAGTTGGGTCCTTGTTTTCTCAAGGCAAAATGGGGCGTGTTATGTAACCACACAAAAAGATCCTAGGGAAGGTTGGCCATGATCCAAACAAAATTGAATGATGTGTCATTTAGCTCCATAAGTCATGAAATGCTCTACAAGTCTTCTCATTTAGCTGATTGTCTGAGACTATCAGGATGCTCTGTTCTGAGAAAACAATCGATCTTCTGATAGTGATATCTTACTAGTACCTAATCCAAAAGATATGAGATTTGGACATGATGTGCATGAATGTGTCTAGATGATAAGTCTAGCTCCACAAGGTCTAAAATGCAACTGCGGTAGAATGCAGACCAAAATACAAAAACTGCTACTGACCGAAATGAACTAGAAAATGAAAAGAAACAAGCTCAAATGTAAATGTTTTTTGGTTGATACATGATTGCTCTTGAACCAGGGATGCTCCTGCATCAGCTAAGGACTTGAAATTTTACCCCACTCTAAGAATCCCTTTATGCCATCATGTAATGGTTGTTAAACAACCTAATCCAGCTTCCACCCATTCACCCTATTGACACGACTAAACCTTTGGCAGTTTCTTTCAACTTGAAAACCTTTTTTCAATACCATATAACACTAGAAAATGACACTAAATGATGCATGCATCTTAAGCACCAAGTGTAAAACCTCATCGATCAGAACATCATCCATGTTTCTATCATGAATAACAAACATAATAGGTCTATCGCTCTACCTAACCAAAATCTTCAAATCTACAAAAACCCATTACCTCACCATTCCAAAAACCTAATTGAACTTCCCTCTAATCCTGTGGCTACTATCATGCCTACTGATGACCATACCACCTCACTAGCCATGATGATTAACATGGTGGACTATCATCCTCACCCTAGCCGAGAGTGACCCATTCTTGAGCTGATCATCTCCTTCACTCCCATTGATGCACTTGTGCACATATACGATAGAACTCTATACATTTTGACACTTGTTGATGAAAAACTTGTTAATGTAGTCACAGAGGTATTTATGTATGTACATGAACTATATCAAGACAAGTATGAGCAATTGGAAGTCTCAATATGGGTGCATGATGGAGTTTCTCATTGCACCTTGGGTTCGATAACCCTTCCTATCCAAGTAGGACTAAAACTCCTAGATGCTCATTTCTCCATCATCCCCACTTCTTACCAATTTTGTGTGAAGTTGGGCCATATGTGGCTTTCTTCCATGAGAGCAGTCCCCTTAGTAATCCATAAGTGGACTTGAAGTTTCCCCATGACAGATAGGTGTACACTATATACCATAGTGGGTTCAAGCCTGTCACACTCTGAGAAAACTTCTCCTTAGATTACTTCTAGAAAATGCTAACTAAGCCATTGCCACCTTGCAATGATTTATTGTTTTAATCATACAAGAAATTCAAGGCTAACCACATTACTTAGAATTTTGTTGATGCATCCTCATCAACCTAACCGACTGCTATCCCTGAGGTCCCTCGATCTCCTGTAGCTGCTTCTATCCCTCCTCTTGACCCATAGGTAGAGAAGGGAAAACAACCCAAATCAATTGACTTATCCCAACCCTGTGCACCTAGAATTTATACAGAGGTCCCAATTCCAGCATCTTACCCAAGACCTAGAGGCACATAACTTGCACAATCCAAGTCTTCTTGACCTTTAGTAGTTGCTCCTATTCCTCTTTCCTCTTCAGAGTCTAGAGGAAAGCAACCCATGGTGTGGGACCCTTCTACTATGGTCCTATTAGTGAACAAATTTTGTCACCATTTATTTAATAATGACTCATCCAGTTTAGTAGTAACAAAACTCACCTACAATTGGACAATTTCATAAATTTCCCTCTGAATGTTTTAGAAGGTATAGCTCCCTTCATAAGATAAATTTATAATAGTTTTCTAATGTGCTTTTAACATGAAAGAAGTAAAGACAATCTTCCATAAATGTGAATTTCAATCAAAACCACAACACATGTATTGTAGGTAAAAATCTTATTTGAAATCAAAATTTATTATGACCTCCCTCTAGACACACGAATGAAAGAAAATCAATGAATGAATCACAGTAATTGAACCACCACCTTTGTATCAAATTATAACATAAGAAAGAAGATACTCCAATGGAAATATGCTCAATAAAGAAGCAGGTTATCAATATTCCATACAGGTAAAATGCAGATATCAAAATTCTAAATACCACACATTCAACTTAAGAAGAATAGATGGAAAATATGTGAAGATAAATAATAGACGTACTTTCAACCTTCCTCTTGTATTAATGGAATAGATTAGAACAAAATACTCTGTTCTATCCAAAATTGGTACCAAATATACTATATCAAATATCCCCCTTACTCTCAAATATAATATCAAGTGATCAAATCATGAAAAGTAATTTCATCAAAATATCCCCCTTCTATTTTAATCATGCATTATATAGTAAAAGAGAGGAACCGACTTATTCCCTATGTAACTGTCTTATACAACTACCAAATATAATAAAAAAAAGTCCATGAAATATTAAACAAGACATAATATCGAATAATAAAAAGAGTTTGACATAATAAACTATGAAAATCCCAAGAACAGTTACAAAGACAAATCTTTATCTTCCTCATCAATTGTATTAGATTCCATTTGCTCATCCATGGCATTCTTTCTTGTTTTAGTCCCTACTTTCTGGGATGCATCCATCTTGTCTTGAAGGACTTTGAACTTGCTTAAGATTGAAATAACACCTTTGGAATTGGGAATGCTAGTGATCGCCATCCTTGTCCTCCACATTTGTAATGTACTACTAGTCTCTTCATATTTTCTCTACATTTCTACCACATCTTTCTTGAAACTAAACAAATAAGAGGATACATTACTCAGTCATTCTATGGAATTTCTTGCTGCATTCTCTTTCACCTTTAATTCTTCGGTCAGCAAATCGTTAAAAGCTTGTTTAATGACAACTACTTCTAAACCATTGGATTCAGTTTCATCATCAAGATCAACACCCAAGGAAATAAAAGCACTCCTGAGATCAAACAAATAGGATCTATTGTTCTTAGCTAGGTTCTTCAAATCATTTATGCATTCTTTTTCCATGCCCACTTCCAATCTATAGTGGCTAGCCATTTTACAGATTCATTCTCTTCAGGTGTGTCAATAACCTTCTCTACAAATACGATGTTAGAATCCAACTTAATCATGGCAGCGAACCCATTATTGGCTACATTCAACATGGCTTCATCTTTCTTACTTGTCTTCAAGTCGTTTAAAATTTCAGTCTACTTATTAGAAATCTTGGTGTACAGAAGAAAAATGTCATGGATGAAGAGAAGCCCATCAACTATTAGTTTTTAAGCCCATTCTTCCACTGCATTTCCCAAATATTTGTATTTGTTTATTTGATCAAAAACCTCAGTACTCACACACTTAGGAATGGTAGTACTAGCATCCAATTGTTGGGAAGTGGTATCAACAATGGATTTGACATATGAAGTTAAAATATTTACCTAATCTTCCAAAACTTCATTCTCCTTTTCTTTCTCCTCTAACTGGGTGGCTAAAATATCTGCAAACAACTTGGCATTATGAATGTCACCTTACACATAAGGTGGCCCCAGATCTACTACACTGACATGAAAATTATCTGCAGATACTTCCTTCATTTCTTTATCTACCATGGGCTCTACAATTTCTACATATTTCTATTTGGAAACTGGATCCACCCTGAGCCTAGACATTCTTTTGGCCTTCTTGAGAGTGGACTCCAACTTCAATAACCTAGCCACTACATCAAATTATGTATCAATTATTTGATAATATCTCCTCTTATTCCCAACTTCTATCTTCAACCAAGTAGGGGTGGCAACTATAGAGCAATCTCCTATGGCACTATGAGAAACTTTATTTGCTTTGGGAGTATTATCTACTCAAGGCTGCTATTGACGAGAGGTAGGGGTATGAAACACTCCATCCTAAGAAATGGAAGGAGGAGTCAAAATTTGTTTTGCAAGGAGTAATGTTTCCTCATCTCCCTCATCCTATAACCATTATTTTTGCTCTACTATTTTAGTTGCTTGTGGATTCAGGCACGTTTTGATTCTTTGCTTCTTCTTAGGAGTCTATATATCTTCTCCAGTGGCATCTTTTGAATGTATCTCTTGTTAAGGCCCATATACCTCACCTTGCCCTATAATTGGAGATTGTAAATTGGTATATTGGGCAGTAGCAGGAGTGTGTAGGCTAGAAGTACCTACAAATACATGTTTTTGTTCCATGATTTTCTCCTTGTGAGAAGGAGAACCTACATCAACACCATCCACTTTAGATTTCAGCCACAATTGGCTTCTATGTAATACAAAATAAGACCTAGTCTTGAGCTCTATGATTCCATATACAACCCAATCAATATCAGATAGGGGTTTGGCACTTTCGATAGCAAAGGTGGGGTCAACCATATCAGAATAATCATCTTCTAGATTAGGGGAGCTTCTAGCCAAGTTGATAAATCCTTGTCTGGTCTAAGGTCAGCCTTAACCAATCTCTCCTTCTCACCTCAAATTAATCCACACAGTCTACCCAAAAAATCCTCCAAATGAGGCCTATGTCCTCTCAGCATAGGAAAATAAAGATTCTTCTTAACAAAATCTTTGTTTTTAAAGAAACTTCTTGAGCCATAGGAAGAAAAATGAAACTCAGCCAGCAACCTATCCACAATTTTAGCATTTTCTAGTTTTGTACATGTGTAATGTGTTAATTTAAGTGGGAATGGATAACCTTTTTTCTTTGAATCATAATATCTCTTGCTAGCTAATTATGCTTGTCTGTAAACTTCTAAAAATATCAAGTAATCAGAAGCATATCTATTCAGCTTCAAAGGAGGAGACTCAAAGACACCTATCCTGATATAGGTAAACTTATCAAATTGAATAAAGTAACTACCGAAACCCATTATCTAGTTTGTTACCTCAATAAAATTCTAACTTCAAGGTTTTTTAAAATTTTCCTCATCATCAACGTCAAGAAAACATCATTTACCCTCTTGTATACTTTATTTCCATTCTCCTCTTGCAGCTAAGGGCAATAATCATATACTTGTGTGTCTTGAGTCATAGGGCCATCTACTTCCAAACTTGGCCAGTATTGTTATGTGGTAGCCAACAAATAAATCAAATAAGAACACATATAAAACTTCTTATTCTTATGAAAATTGACCAATTGGTAATGCAAGGGATCACTTATTATCTGAGACCAGTCAATATACTACTTCCTAGCATAAATAACAAGAATAAACTAACACATCCAATTTGTAAACTCATCACATTCTTGATTACCCATTACACTATGTAGTAGAGTAATCATATTTGAAATATCATCTTTGAAATGGCCTCTAACCAGGTTGTGGGCAATTGGGAGCCACCCTTCTTCTCCTTATTCATCCATGTGGTTGTTGAATTATTATCATTGATGTCAAAGGAATTTGTTCAAGTGTTGTCATTGATGAGTCTAAGGCCGAAAGTTTATTCTGACTAAGTGATAGAGGGTGACTTGTTTTCTAGAGATTTTTGGAGTTCAGAGTTTTGGCCTTACTCCTTCTCCTCTTCAAGGAAAGAAGGAAGGCCTGATTGCAAAGCTTCAATTTAGTCTAAGGAAATCAAAGTTTGGAGTTTTGGCCTTACTCAATCTTCTTGTCGAGGAAAGAAGGAAGACCTGATCGTAAAGCTCTAATTTAGTCTAAGGGATTGGAGATCATAGAGTGGAGTTTCTCCTTGACTCATTCCAAGTGGAAGTCAGAAGACAAAATACCTGGTGAGCAAAGTCTGAAAAAGGCTACGGAATCAGAGCTCGGAAGAGCAGAGTTACTTCTTGATCCATTCCAATTGAAGGCTTTTTCCATTGACCTACTATCCCCTATGAAAAGTCACTTAAGAGAAAACTTATGCCATCATAATCTTCATATTACTAGCCCCATTTCCTAGTGTTTATTGGCTCAGGTAGTGAAGGAGGATAAAATAAATTCAGCTTGATGTGAATCCAACAATGTGCATTGATCATTTAGATCGGGTGGCTAGCACATATGTGCAAAGGAAAAAAAGGAAGGCTTTTTCTATATGTGCATGTGTGAAGAGTGTTGATCTAATGGTGCACGTTGATCCTAAGAGATCAATGGCTAGCAGATAAGCGCAAAGGAAGATAGTGGAAGCTTTTAATGGTTGCATGGTGTGAAATTGTGCCACGTGTTGGGATTTTGCAAGCCTAAAAGAAACTTTTCTTCGCCACTCTACACGACTACATGATGCTAACAAGTGGAAAGCTTCAGATGCAAGCTATGAAGGTGAAAGACAAAAAGTCTGGTGCCCGACAAGGAAGGTGGTAGATCAAAAGCCCAATCTATGAAACTCTACAAGTTTAGTTTTCTATAAAAGTTGAAGATTAAAAGTAGATTTTTTTCATGCACATGGATATATATGGAACTATGACTATAATGATGGATAAATAGAAGAAAAGCATATTTGTTTCATGTGCAAAGCCACATACAAAGTGGACTTTCTATACATGCAAATGACCAAACGTATAGACATACAAAGTTGATTTTATGACACACACACAGTTGTTTTTCTTGACATGCAAATGAGTGGGAATATGAAGTGACGTTTGTATACATATTTGAAAGAAATTTGTAATAAACGATGCAATGGAGTTCAAGAGAATTTTTTAGTGTAGAGAGTAAGATGGTGTAATGCGAATCAAAGTTGTGAGCAGAGTTGATTAGAATATCAATGTAGAATCAGAATTGATTACTCAGAATGGTTGTAGAGCTGGTTGCAGTAAAGACTATAACGTTTGATGTATTGCATTTCTATCATTCTATGAAGTTGGTACTTTATATCAGTAAGGTTGGTGTCTCCTATGAACTGAGTTGGTGCTCTGATTTGGGGATTGTAGTCTCCTTAGAGTTGGTGCTCTTCAACATTGTAATCAATGGTTTCATTTGTAAGGCTGGAATTAGACGATAGATACTAGTAGCATTTTCTCACCATGGTTTTTCCCATATTGAGTTTTCCATGTATATCTGGTGTTCATGTTTGCATGTTTTCTTGTTGTTAATGTTAATGTACTAAAAGTTAATTTGATCTCCATTCTAGAGGCTTGAAGATTTAAAGTTTTATTGATCTACTGATTCATCCCCCTCTCAGTAGATTGTTTGTGTTCTAACAATTGGTATCAGAGCCAGGTTCCTTGGAGAATCATAATAGCTAAGATTGATCTTGGAGATTGAACACATGGTTGGTCAAGAAGGATCTCACTCAAACAAAGCACCATTGTTTGATGGAACAAATTATGCTTCTTGGAGTATAAGGATGGAAACCTACCTAACTTCAATAGGGTTTGATGTATGGCAATCTGTTGTGGATGGTTATACTTCTTTTGCAACTCCTCCAATAGACCAGGTGGGTAAGAAGGAATGTGAGAATAATGCTAAGGCTAAGAATGCAATTCTATGTGGTTTAGCTAACTCTAAATTTGTGAAAGTGATGCAATGCAAGTCTACCAAAGAAATTTGGGTTAAGCTTTAGAGCATTTATGAATGAGATTCAAAGGTGAAACAAGCCAAGCTACAGACCTTTAAAGGAAGATGTGAAAGCTTGAAGATGAGAGAGGAAGAAAATATTGTTGATTACCTACTCGGAGTTGATGAAATTGTAAATTCTATGAGAGGACTAGATGAAGAAGTAAAAGAGCCAGTGACTGTCAAAAAGGTACTTAGATCCTTACCTTCTAGGTATGATTCTAAAGTCTCTACTATATAAGAAGCAAAAGATCTTGATAAGATAACTGTTGATGAGCTACATGGTATTTTTACTACCTATGAAATGAGGACTGGTAGTACTGAGATTTACAAGAGAGAGGCTGCATTTAAGGCATCAAAGAAGGCGACGAATGTACAGCCTGAATCTGAGATAGACGAGGAAGATGCCAATTTTGTAAGAAGATTGAAGAGAGGATTTGGGAAGTATAAAGGTAAGTTACCTTTTAAGTGTTTTAATTGTGGAAAGGTTGGTCACTTTGCTGCTAAATGTCCTTTTGAAGGAAAAGATAAAAGTGATGAATTTGATAGTAAGAAAAACAACAAGTAGTTCTATCCAAAGAAGAAGAATTTTTAGAAGAACAAGAAGAGTCTATACATAAAAGGTGACAATAACTTATTTGAAGAAAACCCCATTTCAAAAGACAACAATGAAGGTGTTTTTGAGGCTGAAGGAAATGAATTTTTGTTTATGATAATGGAGAGTACTGATAAAGATCAGAACAATACTAAATTAGAAGACCCTGAGAATGAAGAAGGAGAAGTAGACTTGGAAGGAGAGATAGTATGTGCTTTACAAGAGATTGAGAAACTTAGGAACAAACACTCCAAACTGAAGCTACAACTTCAAGAAGATATGGTGTCTAAGAAGCTTGTAGAATCAGAAGAATTGATTGTTGATTTGAAGACAAAAGTGAAAGAAGCTAAGAGAGTAGAAAAAGTTACAAAATCTGAAGAATGTCTGAAGTTGGAATCCAAAATTGTGTCTCTAAGAAAAGAGTTAGAAAAAGCTAAGAATCAAGTTAACCTAAGTATAAAGTTTGAAAAGAGAAATGGCATGCTTGATGAAATGATTAACAGTCAGAGATTTCCAAAGATCATGGATGGATTGGGATTGAGGAAGGTCAACATTCAAAATCTAGTGATCCTCCTAAAGAGGCAGAAGAAGGAAGATGATGGCTTCACGAAAGTTAGAAATCTAAATCAGAAGAGCTACAGATAACCCCCTCTTGCAAAATACTCTACTATGATCAAGTTTATTCAATCCTTTTATGGCTATTGTTGTAGACATCAAAAATTGACCAGAGATCACATTTCTTATCCATCCTTAGGCCATCCCCTTATTATTGATCAAATTCCTAAAGTCAGAATATTTAATCAATTTTAATAAATTAATTAAATATTTGTTAATCTTTCTCATAAATAATAAATTAAGATTAATAAATTTAATTTATTATTTAATCTACCTTAATCCTAAAGTTTAATTAATTAATTAAATCTTTTCATTTTTCACCCTCCTATGAATAATAAATTAAAATTTAATTTATTATTTACAATCCAAACCTAAATCCATTTGCAAAGCAAATGAAAACCCTAACTACTTTATCATTCACCCAACAAAAAATTGTTCAACCATTCGAACCACTTTGACCCAAACATTATAAAACCAATTTAATTTATCATTTACGACCCTGGCAAATTTACAACTAAGTTATGCTAAATATAAGCAACCACATTTCACATCTTCGGTAACATTCATCTTGTTTGGTTTCTACATTTAATTTATCATTTCTCCATGGTTAACTTTAATCTTGTCTTGTGATGGGGAATTAAATATGAGTTTAGGGTTTTGAAATATTTGAAATCTATTTGCAATTCATATTTTATGCTACATTAATTGGTGAACCCAACGTGAACATGTCCTTTCTTAATCCATCATTTTGCAAGTGTTTTTGGTGAGTTTGTGCAGGCGTCCTCCTGGCTTAAATTTGATTCCACCATTGATTCCCGAGCTATTTGCAAATGAAGAAAAACATATAATATAATATGATGGGTTTGGGAAAAGTTTAAAATTTTTTATTTTTTTTTAGTTTTGAGCCTTTCAGCCCTTTGGTTGATGTAATCCAATGGATTTAATGATTTTCTTATTCTGATTATAGATCCATTGGTTTATCATATTCATTTTGTTGTTGGTTATAATCACTTTTTCATGTACAAAACTTCAGACATTGGCATTTAGCATTACAATGCTCATTACCTTGTTCAAAGTTTTTTAGCTGTGACTCATTAGGTGTGTTGCTTGTGTTGGAAATCTAATCCTTCGTCAGATATTTAATGCTGACTGCCCCCGCATTAGACCTGGGGATCTCCCGCATCCTCCCCTAGCACTGTTGGCCTGCCAGCATTCAATTCTGGTAGGTGCATTTGAATTTGAAATGGTTGAGCACCCATTTTGCTAGGTATGTAGAAGAGACAAAAGAGAGGGAAAAGAATATAGATAGTCGACGGAAGATAGGAACCTGCAGCAGCAAAGGAATGAGAGGGTTCTAGGAGAGAACAACAGAAGGAGAACAACAAAGAGGAATGTTGCAGCAGCAACAGTAGACAGCTATGGAGTTCCAAGCAGCTCCGGATATATAGTGTGCAGCTCCAGAGATTGGGGCAGAGTAAGAAAATAGAGCAGTAGCTCTGTCTGTAGTTTGTACATGAAATTTTAATGTAATCTGGAAATAGAGAAATATATATAAAGATATATTACTGTCTCTTAGGTGTTTGGTTTCTTTCTGTGTGTGTGCACTTGTTTTTTGCTGTTCTTTATATTACTGTAGCATTGTATTTGCATCTCAAGAATAGCATTCTGCCCATCTCCCCTATTTCTGCCAACATTTGGTATCAGAGCCCTATTTTTCTGGGTAGTCAAGTTTGTGTGGGTGTTTTATAAGCCCTAGTTTTGTCTAGGCATTCATGGCAGGTGGGGACAGCAAAGGATGGCATCAGCCACCGAGTTTTGATGGGCAGAATTATGATATTTGGTCTAAGAAGATGAAGACCATTCTGGTTGCGAATGACCTATGGGATTTGGTCACTAATGGGTTCACTGACATCACAGACCTAGCAGCCTATGCAGCCCTAACGAATGCTAAAAGAAACCAGTTGAAGGAAATTAGGATGAAAGATGCAAAAGCCCTCAGTCTAGTTGAGGTAGCCTTGACAGAGGCTATTTTCCCCCGCATTGCAGCAGCAAACTACTCAAAGCAAGCTTGGGATATATTGCAGAACAGCTACAAGGGATCTGACAAAGTGAGGTCAGTCAAGCTCCAGCTATTTAGAAGAGATTTTGAGATGCTTCAGATGAAGGAGAGTGAGTCTATTTCAAACTTTCACACCAGGGTTTCTACCATGCTAAATAAGCTAAGGATAAATGGAGAAACCATGGATGAACAAAGGATTGTTGAGAAAATCCTAAGGAGCCTACCTTCTAGATTTGACCCTATAGTCATAACCATTGAAGAGACAAAGGATCTATCCAAGATGACAGTGGATGAGTTGATGGGCTCTCTACAAAGCCATGAGCAGCGGTTGAATAGATCCGCTCCTTCCCTTGAGCAAGCCTTCAAGGATCAGACCAACGCAAGAGGTCAGGGAAGAGGAAGAAACAACAGAGGTAAAGGTCAAAGAGGTAGAGGAAGAAGCAACTTTGGAAGAGGAGTTTCAAACAGCCAAGAAGAGGCAAGCACCTCACAGCCAAGCTATCAAGGAATGAAGAAGAATAGTAGTTCTAATCAAAGGTATGACAAAAGTAATATTCAATGCTATTACTGTCATAAATTTGGCCATTATGCTAGTGAGTGTAGAAAGAAATAGTAAGACCATGGAGGCCATAATGCTAATGTAGCAAATGAGAATAGGGCTGAAAATGAGAAATAGTCCAAGGTATTTATTGTGTGCAACCTTGCTGAGAAGTGCAGCCCTAAAGTCTGGTATTTGGACAGCGGGTGTAGCAACCACATGAGTGGTAATGAAAACTTGTTTGCCTCCATTGACAGAAATGTCAAGTCTAAAATCATGATGGGGAACAGCCAAAAGGTTCCTGTCATAGGAAGAGGCATCATCACAGTCCTTAGCAAGCAAGGTGAGAAAATGCAGATCCATGATGTCTATTATGCCCCTGGCATAAAACATAACCTATTAAGCATTGGACAGATGGTCCAAAATGGTTATAGAATCCTAATGGAAAATGGAGGGTGCACTATATTTGATAGAGGAGGTAGCAAGAAGGTCATTGCAGCAGTGCAAATGATGAGAAATAGAATGTTTCCCCTGTCGCTGACTCCGGTGCCATCTCCGGCACTAACTCCGGTGCTATCTCTAGCGTAGTTTCCTGCACTATCTCCAGAGCTCACAGCAGTGGGACAGCAAACAGCCTTCAAGACAGTCATCAAAGACCCATCCAAACTCTGGCATTTAAGGTATGGGCACTTAAGCTTTTTTGGTTTAAGTTTATTGTCTAGGAAAGGCATGGTTAGAGGGCTACTGAACATTGTAGAGCCCGATGGAAAATGTGAAGCCTGCATTCTAGGAAAGCAGCATAGACAACCCTTTCAATCAGGGTATTCTAGAAGGGCAAGAGCACCATTAGAGTTGGTGCATTTAGATTTATGTGGCCCTATGAAAACTCCCACATTAGGTGGAAATGTATATTTCATGACCTTCATTGATGATTACAGCAGAAAAATATGGATTTATTTCTTGAAAAACAAATTAGAGGCTTTTGAGAAATTTAAGGAGTTTAAGGCATCGGCTGAAAAGCAAAGTGGCTAACATATCAAGGCCCTAAGAACAGATAGAGGAGGAGAGTACATCTCCAAACAATTTTTGAATTTCTGCAAGTATGAAGGCATTCATAAACAGTTCACAACAAGGTATACTCCACAACAAAATGGAGTAGCTGAATGGAAAAATAGAACCATCACAGAGATGGCAGCAAGCATGCTGAAGGAAAAGGGACTGTCAAATGATTATTGGGGTGAAGCTGTAGCAACAGCAGTCTACCTATTGAATAGGTGTCCTACAAAGGCCGTACGTGATCGGATTCCACAAGAGGCATGGACAAACAGCAAATGGATAGTTGAGCACCTAAGAATTTTCAGGTGTGTGGCATATGCATTTGTGCCTGAAGAGAAGAGGTAGAAATTTGATGATAAAGGTGAGAAATGTATCTTCACAGGTTATAGTGAAGAATCACAAGCCTACAGATTGTTTAATCCCATCATCAAAAAGCTTGTGATCAGCAGGGATGTTGAGTTCATAGAGAATGAAGCATGGGATGGAACGGTGGACAGCACCATGGGTATTTCAGTCACAATACCCCTTGAAGATGAAGAAGCTCCGGAGGATAGCAACTCCGGAGGAGCTACGGAGAGCAGCAGCTTGGGGAGAAACTACCGTAGAGCACTAGAAAATAGCAGCTCCGGAGATGCTCAGCACAGTAGCTTCGAAGGTAGACAACAGCATTGCAGCTCCAGAGATCAGCAGCTCTGGAGATCAGCAGCTCTGGAGAACAGCAGCTCTGGAGGACGTTAGAACAGCAGCTCCGAAGGTCATCAGAACTGCAGCTCTAGAGGTCAGAACATTAGCAATTCTGGAGGAAATTCAGACCCCACACTCACATCATTGATTCCACGAAGGACAAAGAGTGTGAAGGAGATTTATGATAGCACAAGGTATGCTGATGATGATGAAGATTTGAATTTTGCATTGTTTTCTTCTAGTGATCCAATCTACTTTGAAGAAGTTGTGAAAGAAGAGAAATAGTGTAAGGCCATGGATGAAGAATTGGATGCCATTGTGAGGAATGACACATGGCAGCTAACTGATTTACCCAAGGGTAAACAAGTGATTGGAGTTAAATGGGTCTATAAGACCAAGTCTACTGCTGAAGGAAAGATAGAAAGACATAAGGCAAGGCTGGTTGTCAAAGGGTACAAACAACAGCCTGGAAGAGATTATGATGAGACCTATGCACTAGTTGCAAGGCTGGAAATAGTTCAGGCAATCATTGCTATAGTAGCCCAACACAGATGGAAGGTGTTTCAGATGGATGTAAAGTCAGCCTTCTTGAACTGAGTGCTGAAAGAGGAAGTGTATGTGGAGCAGCCACCTGGCTATGAAGTCCCAGGGCAAGAGGACAAGGTATACAAGCTCTGGAAAGCCCTCTATGGGCTGAAACAAGCTCCTAGGGCATGGTACAGTAGGATAGACTCATATTTGTTGAGCAATGGCTTTAGCAAAAGCAACAGTGAGCCCACTCTTTATATCAAAGCAGCTGAAGGTAAAATTTTGATTGCTGTTTTGTATGTAGATGATCTAATTTTTACTAGGAATAGTGATCTTTTCATTGCTAATTTCAAAGAGGCAATGAAGGATGAGTTTGAGATGACAGACTTAGGTCTGCTGAAGTATTTCCTTGGCATTGAGATCAAGCAAACAGAGCATGGCATATTTATTTCGCAAACTAACTATGCCAAATAGATTGTGAAGAGGTTCAAAATGGAAAACAGTAAACCTGCCCCTACACCAATAGCCACAGGTTTGAAGTTGAGTAAAGAGGACAACAGCAGGGAAGTAAACCCAACCCTCTACAAGAGCATGGTTGGAAGCCTCATGTACTTGACAGCAACTAGGCCTGATTTGATGTATGTTGTAAGCCTAATTTCTAGGTTCATGGAGAAGCCTAAGGACACACATTGGCAAGCAGGAAAGAGGATCCTGAGGTATGTCAATGGCACAATAGATTATGGCATTTTGTATGATGTTTCTAATGAGTTTAAGTTGGCTGGTTTCACGGACAGTGATTAGGCAGGAAATGTTGATGACTGGAAGAGCACATCCAGCTATGTATTTCACATGGGTTCAGGTGTGATATCATGGGCATCCAAGAAGCAGCCCATTGTTTCTCTCTCTATAGCAGAAGCTAAGTATATTGCAGCAAATGCAGCAGCTTGTCAGGCTATTTGGCTGAGAAGAATCCTTGCAGACTTGTATGAGCAGCAAGAAGATGGTACAACCATTCATTGTGACAATGTTTTATCAATAGCCCTGACAAAGAATCCAGTCTTCCACGGACAAAGTAAGCACATTGAAATCCATTATCACTTCATTAGGGAGTTGGTAGAACAAGGAGAGATTGAGTTGCAGTATTGCAGATCCGAGCAACAGCTCGCTGACATTTTCACAAAAGCATTGCCGAAAGATTCGTTTGAATGCCTAAGGGATAGGCTCGGCATTGTGGATAGCTCTAGAGGTGTGCAGCCTCGGAAAGAGAACAGCTACAGAGGTGCACAGTCCTACAAAGAAGACAGCTCCAGAGGTTCAGATCCAGAAAGACAGTAGGAGAACTCCAGAGATTCAACTCTGGAATGTATGTGCAGCTCCGGAGATGCTCCAGAGATGCAGAAAAGGAACTCTGGAGTTGTAGACTGTCAGCTCTGGAGATGCTCCAGAGATGCAGAAAAAGGAAGTCTGCTCTGGAGATGCAGACAAGGAGCTCCGGAGATGCAGAGGGCAGCTCCGGAGATGATACAGTATGACAGAAAGAGCTCCGGAGATCTACTCTGAAAAGGCAAAGGCAAGTGTATATCTCCGGAGATCAGTTCCGGAATGAAAATTACAAATTGACGTCTAACTTCAGATTAAGGGGGAGTGTTGGAAATTTAATCCTCCGTCAGATATTTAATGCTGACTGCCCCCGCGTTAGACCTGGGGATCTCCCGCATCCTCCCCTAGCACCATTGGCCTGCTAGCATTCAATTCTGGTAGGTGCATTTGAATTTGAAATGGTTGAGCACCCATTTTGCTAGGTATGTAGAAGAGACAAAAGAGAGGGAAAAGAATATAGACAGTCGATGGAAGATAGGAACCTGCAGTAGTAGAGGAATGAGAGGGTTCCAGGAGAGAACAGCAGAAGGAGAACAGCAGAGAGGAATGTTGCAGCAGCAATAGTAGACAGATATGGAGTTCCAGGCAGCTCTGGATATACAGTGTGTAGCTCCAAAGATTGGGGCAGAGTAAGAAAACAGAGCAGCAGCTCTGTCTGTAGTTTGTACACGAAATTTTAATGTAATCTGGAAATAGAGAAATATATATAAAGATATATTACTATCTCTTAGGTGTTTGGTTTCTTTCTGTGTGTGTGCACTTATTTTTTGCTATTCTTTATATTGTTGTAGCATTGTATTTGCATCTCAAGAACAACATTCTACCCATCTCCCCTGTTTCTGCCAACAGCTTGCATGTTTAGCAGTTTTAGCGCTTAGATCTGTAGCACAATGTTGAGCTTGCATTGTAGTATTTGAGTTCATTCTGTAAATTGTTGACAATTTTTAAACCACAAACCTAGAGTATATAGCAGAAACCATCGCCTGATACTAGAACCGCAAACATTAAGTATTGTTGTAATCACTAATTTAAATATTTAAACAATCTTTACATGTGATTCACTACTTATCAGATTTACTAATTTTTGTGTGGTTTCTTTTGTTCACAGGTCTCAAACTTATTGTGTAGAGATTTGATCATTGTCTTTAACCCTAACTACCTGTGGGCAGCGGTTTGGTGTTAGTTATTGTTGCATATGCATGGAGTTTCATTGTTACATATGTCATTAGTGACCATGTTTTTGACATTGAATCACTTTGTTATTGAAACTTTATTAGTGGCATATGTTATTGATGTCATTGCTATGCCTCAAGTGTTAGTTTTTTTTAATTGATGGAGTCATTGCTATGCCTCTAAGTGATCATTTGCACTGCTAGCACTCCGTTCTTAATCCTTTCCTACAATAATTATACCCAATTGAATTTCTAATTCTTTGCAATTCTAAAATGATATTAGGAATAATAATAGACAAAGGATTCACCTTCATAATAGCATGCACCAGGTAAACATGGTATAAATGCATGTTGATGCTATTGACGCCAATAACTATGGTTGATGATTCTGTAAACTAGAACAAGCCAGTTGCATCTTCGAGAACAAGTCCATTTGATATAGGTTGTTTCCTTAACTGCCATAAAACAAATTCAAGCTGGTAAAATTTTTGTAAAATTTTGGGCTGTTTTTTTTGGGCATATTCCTTGAACTTCCTATGGGCACTTAATTTGAGCACTTTTAATAACATAAATTCTCCAATTTTCTATTTGAGGCCACAAGTTTGGGATATGATTTGTCAATTTGTTGTTTCCTGGTAGTCACCATTGACATGGAGGTAGGGGCAGTTTCTTTTTACTACATCTTGTTATCTGGTTTTAGTTTGTTTTAGTTTAGTGCTTTGATTACTCTATAAAAAAAACCATAATTTGTTGTGAATATTGAAGCATTTACTAATAATGACAATCATTGTTCAGTTTGCTTGCTGAGCATAAATTGTTATTGTGAGCACTTATTAACAAGCAATTGGTGGCATGTTAGCTATCACAGTTGTGGTTTTTTTATGTGGTTATCCTTGAGCTACACTGTTAACAAAAACAATCAGTCATTACTAGAGCTAGGGAGTTCCTATTTTCCTTTTGCATAAAGCTTGAATATCTTAACATGCAATTCATAGTTAATGTTTACTGGTGAATGTTATTAACTTGTATGCATTTTTTTTTAATATAAATAGCTGAGATTTTATTGCCAAAAGCTTGATCGAGCAATCATGTGGGTAATTGAGAGCCAGTGCTAATATTAGCCGTGACCATCATTTCCACGCCATAATGGTTATTAAAAATCATAATGAACTATCGAACATTCATCTTAGCTTCTTGGAGATCCCTTTGCATGTGTCCTGAATTTGCCCAAACTGCCAAACTACCAAACAACCAAGTTTGCAAATCCCAAAGTGCTCATTTTTAGCCCTAGGAGGCTGTTTCGGTCAAATAATCGTAACTTTCTTATTTCTCATCGTATTTTCATGTTTTTGTAGGTGTCAGAAAGATAATTCAGAGAGCTTTACAACAATACAAACAATTCCTTTAGATTTTGCCTAGATTTGCAGGTATAATCATTTGAAATTGAGAATTTCATTTTACAAATATCAAACCTTTTCATCTCACAGTGCCATTTAACATTTCATGTGAACTTTTTGCAGGACTATTCATCTTGTCCTAACATTTTCATTGCAGCTTTACTCCTATCAAAGACTATTTTCCAAACTAGTAATTAACGTGTTGCAGGTTTGATTGTCAGAGAATCTAATCTTGAAACATCATGTCTTCTTTTCATAGATTAGATCACATTTGGATTCATTGGTCTAAAAATAAATTCAAGTGTTTGTCTTATCATAAGCTAGGGTTAAAATTAACAAGTGTTTGCCATGTCTTGTGGTTTACATTTTTGTCATTGAATGCGTATGCTCTTCTTTTGCGCCACTTAGCGATCTTGAGAATCAAAAGTATTCCTTTGGCATTTTGTATAATCACCCACACATTTGGATTTGGAATTAAAATGAACCCCATGCGAGTGTGAGGCAAGGACATTGTGTATGCTCTCTCCTTGCGCTTAGTGTGATCTGGGAGATCAAAAACAATGTGCTTCCTTGATTTTGTTACCCTTTAGAGTGGGCCTGCTCTTGAGACACATCTGCAAGGAGAACTCATTTGTGACCCCAAGTGGTACTTTCATCTAGTCTGCTATATAAATTGAGGATAAGGTGAAAGCCAAGTGTAACCACTATTAGCACTTACTGTACAGTGCTAGCTTAAAAGGAGGCATAACTTTGTGTATATTAAACTCCTAGTAGGGTTAGTTAAAGCCTTTAGTGGCTTGTTGGATGCTCGTAAGGTGTCGATCCCCTAGATATTCACTACGAACCTTTGTTTAGTGGCCAAAAACCCTCTGCTTGCTAATACAGGAGGTCAGATGATCGAACTCTGATAGTCGTCCCACATTTTCGTGGCTTATGGCAAAGATAGAAAATTATCTTAAGATCTGCATGTATTAAGGACTTGGAACTTGTTGTGCCTGAGAAGTGATTGCACTGTAAGGGGGAGCCCGTGCCCCAAGTTCCTAGAGCTATACACCATAAGTAGGTGCGGCTAGGTAAAACCAAGTGGGAACTCAGCAAGTATTGTCCTTTCCTAGCATAGGATGCATGTTTGCAAGTGTTTGCAAAACATCAAGATGCCATAAAAAACAACCATTCTGATTTCCATGTGTCTTCTATGATTGATGTGTGTTCTTGAAACAAATCTCAACCAAACATCACATCACACCTATAATCTATAGTATTTCAACTCTTGCAGACAAAAACTTGCACATATCTAAATCTTGGAGTCAAACCAACTTTACACTCGTCTTGTGAAGAGTCCATCTTAGTTTCATACCAAATCTACCAAGTTCAAACTCACATCCTAGCTCCTATATGCCTTAAAATAACTTTTGCAATCCTTCATCATGCATAATAAGGATTCTTGGTTTGAAAAGTTTATTAGGCAAAGTAGAACCCCTAGTCCTACAACTATCAATAAAGCCACTGTCAAGCCCAAAATCACAATCTGAGGTGGTCCAAAATTTGCTCCTAATGATGATGAAAATTTTGTAGATCATGAACCATATATCTCCCCATATTTGCTTCCACCAACATCACTATCAACATCCTATCGATCACCATCAGCATCACCATCCTATACGACATCCCCATCAAATTCATATGAACCTTCATCCCATAATGAATCCCTTTACATACAAGTTATGATCCAAAGGTGTTTAGTCAAAAGGATCTTGATAGATTATGAATCATGGATTAACTTGTGCACTCTAAGGTGTTTTAAACAATTGAAACAATTGGGATATCCCACTGCAAATAATGAAAAATGTCATTCCATCACTATTAAAACTTATGATGAAATTGAAAGGAGAACTGAAGGTACTATTCAATTGTTTGTCAAAATAGGTCCAACCCTAGTGGAAATCACTTGACAAGTCCTAGACCTCAATCTCCCATATAATATCCTCCTAGGACACCCATGGATTCAGGTCATGGGAGTTGTTCCTTCCCCTGATAATAGATGCATCGAATATCCATTTAATGGCCAAGAGGTTACCATTTATGCCGACCCAAATCCTTTTGAATATTGCCCAATTGAATGCCTACCCCAAACTTGTTCAACAATAACTTTACCTCAAACCTCACAAGTTCAAATTCCTACCCATGTTTCATATTCACACATACCAAATTTCCTCACCTCATATCTTCAACAATGAATTCAACAAAAACAAGCCCTCCTTCAACAACAACTCTTGACCCAAAAACCACAACTACAACCTTGTTCTACCACATCAACATCCCAAAATCAGGAGTCACCCCCATTATCATGCCAACCTAGTCCCTCCACATCAACCAATCTCATGAATATTCCTCAATATCCATCTCAAAACCATTCACAACATGAGCATGCTAGTACTAGTCACTCTTCACACAAAGATCAAGACTCCTTAAGCCATCTCAATGATACTCTTGACAAGGGAAATACCACTTCAATTTTGGAATCATACACCGATCCATCTACTAGTCCCCCTCATCCATCAATCCCTATGGAACCTCCATCATATGATCCTTCCAACCTTCCAAATCCTAATCCATTAAGTCAATCTCAAACACACTTAAAGTCTAAACCATCAACTCTTCCACCTAAGCCCAATCCTATGATCTGTCAACCTAAGCCCACTCCAAGTCTTGATCCTATCACAACCAATCCTATCATCCCCCCACCTAACCCAAATCTCAATCCTATTCTATCCAATCCTCTTGTTCATCCACCCAATCCTAATCCCACTCCTATCACATCAAATCTCATTATCCCTCCATTACATTCTAAGCCTACACCATCTACCATTATTCTCCATCCGTTATATTGTCCATCTACCCATGTACTAATGAAGGATGTGATCCATTGGGTACTAGCAAAGAATCAACCACTACCCTCATGCCATCAAATCCCTATCCTTGAAACTATACAAGAACCTTCAAATGTTCTCTAAGATCCACCTGCCATAAGCCCAATTCATTCCCTGCTATATATTGAACCTATCCAAGAAACCTCTATTCCTATCCAAACTCAAGATTTATATCAAGAGTCAAATCCAAAGCATGATCAGCCTTGCTCCTTACCAAATCAATATCAAAACCCTTCCATTCTCCCTATTCATAACCTATATCTTTTCTATGATCAAGAGCTTGTCACTCCTTCCACTCATAGTCCCAATAATATCCATGCTCTAGAAACCTCCATTCCTATCCATGATCCCACAACATCCACTTCCCTTGATGAGACGCATGGTCCCCACAAGCACAAAGATGATCAAACAAATAGTCTAGATCTTCATAAGCATAATGTTAATCAAGATCCTATTACTCCTTCACCATCTCATATTGATACCATTTCAAATCCACCATCACGTCCTATTGTTCTTACTACCTTTCTAAATGAATGTTCTTCCCTAGGAGAGCAACAACCTGTATCTACCACCTCACCCTTCTCATCCAATAAGGAACTCGTATCTTGTATCCTCAAAAATAAGCATCCCATTGCGCATCGTATGTTCCAAAACATGAATTATCAAGGTAAAGGCTTAGGCCTTCATGAGCAAGGTAACTTGGAACCCATCCATGTCAAAGTCTCCCCAAAACTGTACGGTATTGGTTATACACCCCAAGGTAAGAAATATCAAGATGTTGGTACCACATTTCTGCCTCCTAAATCCACTCCATCTAAGCCCAACCTAGGTGCACCTCATCGCACCCATAAAACATTTGTTCCTATTCCTCCTCCATTATCCTATGGACTTAAAAATCATGTGACCATTCATCTTCCTCCATCCACTTTACCTCCACTTCTTCCAACTCCTAACATCCCTCCATCTACTTTACCTCCCCTCCTTCCAACAACTAATATTCCTATCCTCACATCCCCTTATCACTTTAACCACAAATCCATTAATCCCTCTATTCATACATCCCATTCCCATAAATCCTTTACAATTCCTAATCATGATCAACAAATGCACACATTGAACAAACATGAAGCTATCCTAAACACCCCTATGGGATTCAAAAGTAAAAATTTGGATGCCTCCACCCATAAAGCCAAAAATCCCAATAATACTCATGCCATATGGCACAAATGCGAAGAATCAAAGAAAAATCAAAATTAAAAGAGGCTACCCAAATCCACATCTCAAAAAGATAATCTCAAAACCAAAATGGTTTGGGTCCCCAAGAAAAAAGTATCTAATTCAAATGGAGCATCCACACGTCTAAAATCCCAAACATCCTGCTCCCTATCACAAAATCCTAAAATTCATAAGTCCGTTTGGGTCCCTAAAGACCTGAATAGGCAAACCCCTAAGTGAACATCTCCATTACTCCCAAATCCTCCTTCCCATAAAAAGCTTCAAAATTTAATTCAGTGTGTGCAACCATTGGTCTTGGTTCCCTTCCACTCCACAACATTCCCATATACCTCCATCTCCCCATCTTCCATCTACTATCCTACTTATTTCTTCCATCATGTCCCTATGGTCCATGCTTTTTCATAAGTCTTCATACCTATCTCTTTATTTCCATCCTACTCCACTATCCTTCTATCCTAGTCCACATCATAATCCACTATCCCCTATCCATCCTTGCATAAACCTTTCATATTCCACATCAAAATCCACTATCCACTTAATCCGTATCTCTCTCATGCAATCCCCTACCAACATCTCTGAGAATAATGACATTTGACATGGTCCATGTACGATGACATCCATCTCTTACGGAACCACCACCTTGCTATGTGAACAAAATCTTGAGTCTCTATCTATTCCATCCTATCCCCTACCAAAGTAAAAAAAAAAATCAAAAATCAAAATAGTAAAGAGAAACCATTTCATCCAATGGTGAAAACTTGGTAAACAGATGCCTTGGATAAGTACCATGATGAAAACCTGGCAAACAGGCGTCATGCATAGGTGATTATCTATGTTCTTTACACTTGGGGGGCATGTTGTCTACTCTATCCCATCTCATATATCCTATCTTATCATTTTCCATCCTATCTTGTCCATCACATCTATCATACCTTCCTCATTGCACTATCCATCTTCCCTTCCTCCTTTTGATCTTGATGAGTGTAGGGGAAAAATATTCAAAAATACTTTTAGACACCTCTTGTCATACTCCAAATTCCATCCATTTGTTTCTAAAAATATCCTCCATACATCCATATATTACCAAGTCCATTCATCTCTTCTAAGCATTATCCCTATCATGCATCCTAATAAGCATCACCTTGTCAAATCCTAAGGCATAATATCTAGCTTGGGGGCAGGTTATTCCTATGCAACATAATCCTTGAAGATCACATCCTAGGCTCCTTCTATCCATCTATTTTATATTTCCCATCCATTGTCCTTCTATCACCAATCCTTGTATCCATTCATACTCCTACATTTATCCTATTATCCATTCATATTCCTACATTTATCCTATTACAGATCCTTTTATCCATCCAAATCTTACTTTCATCCTATCACCCATCCTTTTATCCATCCATCCAATCCTTTTATCTATCCTATCCATTATTGCTTGTCTACATCCTATCATCCTCCTTGCCTTTTGGTTTGGTTTTTCCTTGTCATTGGTATCTATCCGAGGGCTATCCATGCACAATCCAATGCTACAACACCCCAAAAATGTCAAAAATAAAAATAAAATCAAAATATTTGAAAATACAAAAAATAAATCAAATATCCAACAAAAACCCAAGCAATAAAAAAAATCCCAATCAATCAATCCATATCCAATCCAATCACTTCTTCCAATCGATTCTCTAATCATCAAATCAAACCAATCACATCATTTCTTCAAATCAATTCATTCAAATTCATTCCAACTCACTCAATTCATCAAGTCATCATCAAATCAACCCAAATCAATCAAATGCAAGTATCCTTAATCCATATCAATCAAATCAATCAATCTAGCTAAATTATCCAATTACATCCATGGTCTTGGTTCCTAGCCTTGTTGTGAACCTGATCGATCATCATCATCATCATCATCATCAAGGGGACACATCATTCCCAATCCTAGTGTTGTTCTCACGATATATCATTCCCATATCAACAACACAATCCTCACATTGTTCTTGGGATAAATCATTCCCACATCAACAATGCTGTCAATCAATAATCAATCATTATCAGCATCAATCAATCTAATTGATCATTAGTTTTCATCTTGACAGGGGCAATCACCTTGTTTGTTTTTGAATCATTTGTGCATTCTTTCTTGCTTGCTTGTGTGTGTCATTATTTCATCTTGCATTTGAATCACGTCTGTATCATTCCAGCTAATATTCATATCTTGTGTATGTTGAATAGCTTTTTGCAGTATCCTTTGCATCTAAGGTCATATCATACCTTTTGTGCATTAGGACTTTAATTCTCTAAGTTTACTTCCTCATACGTTAGACAAGGTTGTATTACGCTGGGGCATAGGACACATTGTCACCTTGGTCTTTATACCTTGGTGCATCACGTCAGGTGCTATATCAAACATCAGGTTGCTCAAAGTTTAATCAGCATAACTCCACCTCCTTTCCTTCATTTCATTTTTCAAGAGCCTATCCATCTCCTTCGTCCCTACATAGCCTCTTGAAGGGGGCATTATCTACAAATCCTTCATTTTTATGAGCCCCATCTTATCCAACCTTATCCAATCCAATCCAAATCCAAAACCTATGTTTTAATCTTCTTTGAAATGACATGCTTCACAACATTGTCTCAAAGAGGGGCAAAATGTAGACATAAAAATTTTACCAGAGATCGCATTTCCTATCCATCCTTAAGCCATCCCCTTATTATCGATCAAATTCCTAAATCTTTCTCATAAATAATAAATTAAAATTAATAAATTTAATTTATTATTTAATCTACCTTAATCCTAAAGTTTAATTAATTAATTAAATCTTTTCATTTTTCACCCTCTTGTGAATAATAAATTAAAATTTAATTTATTATTTACAATCCAAACCTAAATCCATTTGTAAAGCAAATGAAAACCCTAACTGCTTTACCGTTCACCCAACAAAAATTTGTTCAACCGTTCGAACCACTTTTACCCAAACAATATAAAACCAATTTCATTTATCATTTACGACCCTGGCAAATTTACAACTGAGTTATGCTAAATACGAGCAACCACATTTCACATCTTCGGTAGCATTCATCTTGTTTGGTTTCTGCATTTAATTTATCATTTCTCCATGGTTAACTTTAATCTTGTCTTTTGATGGGGCATTAAATATGAGTTTAGGGTTTTGAAATGTTTGAAGTCTATTTGTAATTCATATTTTATGCTACAATTGTTATTCATATAATTAATATGGTCATAGGGATGTTAGTTGTAGAACTATTCCTAGGAGAAGAGCCGATTTTACTAGCATAAATTCTTTTGCACCTCTAAGAGATTTTAAAGTAGTTTGTTACAAATGCAATAACTATGGTCATATTGCAAAATATTATAGACATTTTTTTGTAAAATCTAACAAACTGGAAAGAAAGGAGAATGTTCCTCCTAAGAAGAATAATGTATCAAAATCTCTTGTGAATAAGAAGATGGAGACTTAGAAATTCTAGAAGGAGAAGAAGGAGAATCGGAACAAAGAAGAATCTTTGATAGTACAGACAACATTTCACGCTAAGAGACATAATCCATGGGTGATAGACAATGGCTGCTCTAGTCACATGACTGGAGATAAAAGTAAGTTTATATGTTTGTAAGAGTGGGATGGAGGCTTATTTAATTTTGGTGACAACACATCTATGAAGATTTGTGGTAAAGGAACACTAAGTATTGATGAAAAAGCCAAGACTCACAATGTCTACTATGTTGAAGGAATAAAGTACAATTTGCTTAGTGTAAGCCAAATGTATGATAATGGACATAATCTGACATTTAATGCAAAAGGCTGTGAGATCAGAAAGACAAGTTTTGGTAATATGGTTGCTGAGGTAAGCCAAAAAGAAAATAATCGTTACAATCTCAAGGAGATTCAAGGAAGAAGTTTTATGGGATAGGTTGATGAAGGTTGGTTGTGGCACAAAAGATTGGGACATATCAATTTTGACAACCTTGTGAAGGTAAGTTCAAAAAGTGTAGTTAGGCACATGCCTAAAATCACCAAGCCAGCAAATACAATATATAAAGAATGTCAGCATGGGAAATAGACAAGGTCTAGTTTTAAACAAAAGAATACTCTACTTCAAGACTCTTGGAGTTAGTTCATACAGACCTATGTGGTCCAACCAAGACACAAGGACTAAAAGGTGAGAGATATTTCATGTTATTAGTTGATGATTTATCAAGAATGACATGGGTAACCTTTCTCAAGGACAAATTAGAATCCTTTGAGAGATTCAAGATGTTTAGGTCTATGGTTGAGAAGGAGAGTGGTCTGATAATCAAATACTTAAGATCAGACAGAGGTGGGGAATTCACCTCCAATGAGTTTTTGGAATATTGTGAAAGACATAGCATAAAAAGACAATATTCTATACCTAGAACGCCATAGTAGAAGGGAGTTGTGGAAAGGAAAAATAGAACTGTTAAAGAGATGGAAAGAACTATGTTAAATGAGGCAAAACTACATAATGTTTACTAGAGAGATGTAGTACACACAACAGTGTATGTCTTAAATAGAGTATAGTTAAGGGTAAACACTGATAAAACACCTTATGAATTATGGTATGGCAGGCCTGCTTCTATCAAATATTTCAAGGTGTTTGGTAGCAGATGCTACATCGGAAGAGATGAAGATGGCCTAGGAAGCTTTGATTCAAGATGTGATGAAGACATAGATTTTGAAGAAACATTTGTACCTGTAGCAAGATTGGAAGCTATTAGGATGTTTTTGGCATTCTCTGTTTATAAGAACTTTAAATTTTACCAAATGGATGTTAAATCTACATTCCTAAATGAGAACCTTAATGAAGAAGTTTATATTGAGTAACCTAAAGGTTTTCAGCTATTAGAAAAAGAAGATTATGTTTGCAGACTGAAAAAGGTAGTGTATGGTCTAAAACAGGCCCCTAGGGCTTGGTATTCTAAGCTGGATAGTTACCTCTAGCAACAAGGATTTAGAAAAGAATGTGTTGATAGCAACTTGTACTTCAAATTAGAAGGTGAGCACATATTATTTTTGTATATGTTGATGACATCATTTTTGGTGGTAGTGATGACAAGATGTGCAAGGAATTCGTTGATATGATGTAGAAAGAGTTTGAAATGTCCATTTTTGGAGAACTTTCCTTCTTTCTTGGTTTACAAATATCACAATTAGACCAAGGTATATTTATATCCCAAACCAAGTATGCAAAGGAAATGCTCAAGAAGTTCAAGATGGAATATTGTAAGCCTGTTAGTACCCCCATGCTGGCAGGATGTAAGTTGAGTAAGAATGATGAATCACTTGATACAAATCAAACAATGTATAGATCTATGATAGGTAGCTTACTGTACCTAACTGCATCCAAACTAGATATTATGCAAGCAGTATGCATGGTATCTAGACTCCAAGATACTCCTAAGGAATCTCATGTTCAAGTTATGAAGAGAATCTTTAGATATCTAAAAGGTACTAAGGATTATGGATTATGGTACCCTAGAAGTAATGATTTTACTCTGACAGCATATAAAGATGCTGATTGGGTAGGAAGTACAGATCACAGGAGAAACACTAGTGGTGGAGCTTTCTTCCTTGGTGATAGGTTAGTATCATAGCTCAGCAAGAAGAAAGATTTAGTCATATTGTCCACTGCTGAGGCAGAATATGTTGCTTCTATTTCATGTTGCACCACAAGTTTTATCTTTTGTGATGCATTCAAGAACAAAGCATATCTCCATTAAATACCATTTCTTGTGGGAAAGGTTGCAAATCAGGAAGTAAAGTTAGAGTATGTCACCACACAAGATCATATTGCTGACATTTTCACAAAGCCACTTCCCAAGGATACTTCTGAATATCTTAGGCAAAAGCTAGGAGTTATTGCTCCTTCTCACCAGTAGAAGTGTAGCTATAACATCTATCCTAGGAGAGCATTTCAAGGCATATCTTTCATCCCTGTTTAGACAGTGCCTACCTCTCAGATGGAGCAGGTAGATAGATGAAGTTTAGATTATTACAATTTGATGTGACTTGATGAGGAGAAGCATTAAGTAGCAGGTTGCTATTAGGAAGGAGGTTGATTACCCCCCTTTGCCATTGATGTCAAAGGGGGAGAATTTGAGTAAAGGGGAGCAAATGCAGAAGAGATAGGGAAATGATAAAAGATAGATTATTCATAAGTTACCATCAATGACAAAGGGGGAGATTGTTGAGTTATTGTCATTGAAGTCAAAGGAAATTGTTCAAGTGTTGTCATTGATAAGTCTAAGGCCAAAAGTTTATTCAGATTAAGTGTCAGAGGGTGACTTACTTGTTTTCTAGAGATTTTTAGAGTTTGAAGTTTCGGCCTTACTCCTTCTCCTTGTTGATGAAAGAAGGAATGCCTAATAAGGAATACCCAATCACAAAGCTCCGATTTAGTCTAAGGAAATTGGAGTTCAGAGTTTCAGCCTTACTCTTTCTCCTTGTTGAGGAAAGAAGGAAGGCCTGATAAGGAAGGACTAATCGCAAAGCTCTGATTTAGTCTAAGGAATTAGAGATCAGAGAGTGGAGTTTCTCCTTGACTCATTCTAACATGGAAGTTGGAAGATAGAATGCCTAATGAGCAAAGTCTGAAAAAGGCTAAGGAATCAGAGATCAGAAAAGTGGAGTTACTTCTTGATCTATTCCAATTGAAGGTTTTTGCTATTGATCTACTATCCCTGGTAAAAACTCACTTAACTGACAACTTATGTCATCATCATCATCATATTACCAGCCCCATTTCCTAGTGTTTATCGGCTCGGGTGGCAAAGGACGATAAAGTATATTCATCTTGATGTGGATCTAACAGTGCACGTTAATTATTTAGATTAGGTAGCTAGCACATATGCGCAAAGGAAGAAAAGAAAGGATTTTGCTATCTATACATGTGTGAAGAATGTTGATCCAATGGTGCATGTTGATCCTACGAGATCAACAACTAGCACATAAGCACAAAGGAAGATAGTGGAAGCTGCTGGTGGCTACACAGTGTGAAATCATGCCACGTCTTAGGCTTTCGCCGGCCTGAAAGAAAATTTTCTTTGCCACTCTGCATGACTGCATGATGTCGACAAGTGGCAAACTCTGGATGCAAGCTACAAAGGTGAAAGAAAAAAAGTTTGGTGCCTAACAAGGAAGGCGGTAGATTGGAAGCTTGATCTTTGAAACTCCATAAATTTAATTTTCTGTAAAAGGTGAAGATTAAAAGTAGATCTTTTGTATGAGCATGGATATATATGGAACTATGAGTATAATGATGGATAAATAGTAGAAAAGTAGATTTGTTGCATGTACAAAGCCACATACAAACTGGATTTTTTGTACATGCAAATGAGTGGAAGTATAGACATCCAAAGTTGATTTTCTGGCACATGCAGAGTTATTTTTCTAGACATGCAAATGAGTGCGAATATGAAGTGACAGTTGTATACATATTTAAAAGCAATTTGTAATAAACGATGCAATGAAGCATGAGAGAATTTTTTAGTGCAAAGAGTAAGGTGGTGTAATGCGAATCAAAGTACATGAGATGAGTTGATCAGAATATCAGTGCAGAATCAAAATTGATTACTCAAAATAAGTGTAGAGCTAGTTGCAGTAAAGACTATAATGTTTGATGTATTTCATTTCTATGATTGTGTGAATTTGGTGCTTCATATCAGTCAGGTTGGTGTCTCCTGTGAACTGAGTTGGTGCTCAGATTAGGGGATTGTAGTCTCCTTAGAGTTCGTGCTCTTAAATCAGGGGTTTGGTGACTTTTTAGAGTTGGTGCTCTTCAACATTGTAATCAATGGTTTCATTTGTGAGGCTGGATTAGGATAGTAGATCCTAGCAGCATTTTCTCACCATGGTTTTTCCCATATTGGGTTTTCCATGTATATCTGGTGTTCATGTGTGCATGCTTTCTTGTTGTTAATGTTAATGTACTAAAAGTTAATTTGATATGCATTCTAGAGGATTAAAGTTTTAAAGTTTTATTGATATACTGATTCACCCCCCTCTTAGTAGATTGTTTGTGCTCTAACAGTGGTAGCTATAGCGTCTTTGCACATCTTCCCATCTATATAAAAGTTCCATCCAGTTTCTTGTGGCAAGCTAGCATATTCTTCATGCACTAGTAAACCTAGCTTGGTAGAGATGGTATTGGCATTTATCTACAAGATCACCTTGTCACTCACTATTCTTATGTGAGTAGGAAAAATTAGGTTAACAAGATCAAGCATTACAATCAAAACCCAATCCTACCACCTTCAAAGAATCTATGTAAATGACACAAAATGAAAGGAAATCAAAGAACAATGTCACCTAGATTGTATTGATTCTTTGGTTGGAATGTTGCTTCTCAAGAGTGAACAACCATAGTTGCCATGATGATAGATGATATGCTCAAAGTACTTGATGGATGCTCAATGGATTCAATATGCATAAGATGATAATATGGATGCTATAGAGATTGTGGATGAAATGAATGGGGTGAGAGGGTATATATATAGCTCTCAACTAAGATTGATCAATTGTGGAGAAAAAGTGGCTACATGAATGGTTGAGATAATTCAAGAGGCATGGATGAATGTGTACAAGACATGTGTCTATAGAGATAGCTTTTATTAAATGATTTAGTTGGCTTTGTTGGTGGAGATAAGATTGATTTTCTTAAAATAGGATGCTTTTCTATTTTAAGAGTTGGATGACAAGGATAATTGATTTTTAAACCAATTAAATCATTTTTTATATTTTATTTTCAACCAACTATGGACAAGGCCAACTTGTACACATAGAAGAAAGTGATAATGATAAGATATGATAGAGGAAAAAGCCAATTTTAGAAAATTGGAGGAATCAATATAAATTAAATAAATAAATTTATTTAATTTATATGCATGATGAGAAGATAAATAAATAAAATATTAATTTTATTTATTTAAAAGAAGTCAAATTAAATACATTTATAAAATTTATTTAATTTTAGAAGAATAATGGGATAATTAAATAATTAAAAATTATTTAATTATAGATAGAAGATTGAAGAAATAGATAATGAAAATAGATGAGATTAATTAAATAAATATAATTTATTTAATTATTAATAGAAGTAGATGATTTATAAGAAAATAGATAATTGATACAAGTGTGCTAGACAAAATCGGCAATGGTGAAAAATGCGACAATTAACAAATGATACAAAGGGTCAATTTTTGGTGTCTACATTTTTCCCCTCTTTGAGACAGTGTACTTTAGGACATTGTTTCAAAGAAGATATGAATGATACGTGAGATAAACAAGCTATGCCCCAATGAAATTAGCAAGTGATCCCCCCTCGAGAGGAAAACTAGGCTACTAGGAAAAGACTGGGTTGACTAGCAACTAGGACAAACTAGATTAGGTTGACACGAAGAATTAGGGTTTGGGTGGGGTCAACTAGGGATGGAAAAGAAGAATTAGGGTTAGGCTTCAAAGAAATTAGGGTTTTGGCTCTATAAATATAGGTCCAAGGGTCCATTTCTATTAATTTGCCTCATTTGTGTTTAGAATCCTAGAGCTCTTTTGATTTTCTAGTGCTTTAGAGCTTTCCAGAGCATCAAGATAGTGATTCCATGCGCAGATCATCGAGTGGAGCGAGTGAGGACATATGGACGACCAGCAGGAGTTCATGCACTGGTATGTATCAAAAACTTGCTCTAAATGAGTTATTAATAGGTCCATAGGTGTCATTAGTTCACGTGTGTGACAAAAGGTGCATTAGGGTAGTGCTTGTGCATATGGTGAATGCGAGGTCACATTTGACAGATCAAGTCACTTTTGCACATGGTTTGGTCACATTTAGATTTAAGCATCGCATATGGTCGAAATGCTAGGGTTTGTAAGATGTGTTGCAAGTATGGGCCTAACCGGTGTTGTCATTGATGTCAACATATTCCTGTTGCATTGATGTCAAGGATTGGATGAGTTGTATGTTGAGGATATTGAGAAAATTAGTCCTATCAGAAACATAGAAGATCAGTGAAGACAGTGAAGCTCTATGAAGTGAAGATCCTAGCTAGATGAAGATTAGAGAATATGCATCAAAGGGTTTGTAGATGTGTGCCTGAAGATGATCCAGTAAAGATTTGAGAGGTCCGCATGAAAATGTGGAGGAGTTATGGACATGAGAGTAAAACTGGTTCTAGCAACTATTCAGAGGTGACAAAGCAACACAATTAGGTCTGGTGAGATCTGGAAATACAATATCATATTCTACAGATCTGGTGGCATGTTTGGGAGGCTAATGTAAATTGACAACTCAATTGGTTTGTGGTTTGGAGGTCCACAAGAAATCCTTCTAATGTGACAGTGATGGGCGACTGTGTTCTTGAGGTCCTAGATAAAGTTGCAAATGATTACAGTAAGCAGAAGTGGAGAGGATGTTCTAGGTGATTCAAGAAAGCTTGTGGGGGTCTCTAGATTGTGTCCAATTTGTGTTGGCAGTCTGCATTAAAGATTGAGCTCATAATTGAAGATTTACCTTCCAGTGACAGTGTTCTTCCTAGTCTTGGCCAACTAGATGTTTTACACCTATTGTAGATAATCTTGAAGATGTTTTGCAAGGCCTGGAGTGTTCCTCAAAGAAGATTGAAGTCCCAGCTATGTGTGGCCAACAATATAGTAATGCGCATAAAGTTTTTAATAAGACAAATTGTATTTTTGTAATTGCTCTGTAATAAAATAAGTGTATGTTGTGCCGACTTTGATGGTCATTCCAAAGTTGATGTCATGTAAAAATAAGAGTTGTGAAGTCATTCAAAGGTGTCAAGGTTATGGAGAGAAAGTGGTAGTGAAGAGGAGCGAAAAGTAGAGCAGAGGTGTTGAGCTTAAATGTAACTGACTCAAGCATAGTGAAGATGCTAATCTCTAGTTCAAGTATGTAATATTTATTATTCTGTAGATAGTGTGTCTCCTATAGGTAGTGGGCCTCTTGTGAGCAGTGTGTTCGGGCAATGAACCCTAACTGGCAAGTGCCATTTTATTCATCTTTATTCGTCTAACAGAGAATACAATCTTAGGTTATTCACCTTGTGGTTTTTCCCTTAACCGGGTTTTTCACATCAAAATCTTAGTGTTATATGTGTTAAATTTGTTTCTGCTCTTGAATTATTGCATTATGCTTCCATGATTGAATCTTTGATATGCTGTTGAAATACAAGAAGGCTTAAAATAAATAAAGAATAAGATTTTGGTAACAACTGATTCACCCCCCCTCTCAGTTGTCTGTCCTAAATCCAACAATTGGTATCAGAGACAAGTTCCTCTAGAAGAAGCTTAACCACTTGAGGAGATCTAGGATGCTGACCTACAAGAAGGACAATCCAAGGTTTGATGGATCAAACTTCACTGCCTAGAAAAACTGCATGGAATGTCACATACAATGCATGGGATATCAGTATTGGAACATAACCTCAACTAAATATGTTCCCCCAAGGAATGACCCAACAACTCTAGATGTTAGAGATGCAGAAAATAATCTTCGAGCTAAAGAAGCCCTACTGAGTGCCTTGTCTGATTCAGAGCTAACAAATGTTATGGGATTGAAGACTGCCTATGAAATTTTGACAAAACTTGAAAATCTATATGAAGGAGACAAATATGTTAAGTGTGCCAAGCTACAAAGTCTGAAAGGAAAGTTTGAAAACTTAAAGATGAGTGAAGATGAGAATATCACTTTATATATGACAAAAGTAAATGAGCTTGTATGTGGCATCAGATGTGCTGGTGGAGTACTGGATGAAGATGAAATTGTTGATAAAGTTCTCAGATCTTTACCTCCTGCATATAAACACAAAGTGACTGCCATTGAGGAAATCAGATCTTTAATAACTATCACAAGGGATCAATTGGTTGGTTAGATATCTGCATTTGAGTTAGCTGAGTTTGGTGATGCACTTCCCAAGATTGAATCTGCATTCAAAGCTAGTGCCTCTACAAAGTGTAAACATGGATTGATCCAGGTGAAAGTTCCTTAAGCAAATCAACTTTGTATGATAAAGCAAGGAAATATTTGGAAGAAGATGAGTTAGAAGTTGAACAACTTGAAGCCCTTATTGCAAAAGGACTGCCAAGAGGATCTGGTAAGTATGAAGGAAAATTACCTTTCAAATGCAAAACCCTAATAGATCAAGGTTTCAAAAGAAGTGTTACTATGTTCAAGAAGATGATAATGAAGGAGTAATAGATGATGAATCTGAGATAGGGAACAAACTTGGAAGTGACTAGGTGTTTATTGCCATCAAAGAAGATCCAATGCCTATTGAATCTGCCAATCATAAGATGATAGAAAGTGCTTTGGTTGTTCAAGTTGAAGAAAAGGATGAACTGGTGACAAGAGTAAGTTCTTAAGCTTGGAAAGATATGAAGGTGGAGTTGTAAAGTTTGGAGATAATTCTGCTAGCAGAATCAAAGGTAGAGGAACCATTTCTTTTGATGGAAAGAACAAAACCAGTGATGTTCTGTATGTTGAAGGTTTGAAGCATAATCTTCTTAGTGTTGGATAGTTGGTGGACAAAGGCTATGATCTTCGTTTCAAAAATAGAAAATGCAAGATCTTTGAAAGCTCTGGAATTGAGATTGCATCCGGTACACAGACAAAAGGTAACATCTTCCAATTGGTTGGTACTGGCAAAAGTTACTTATTTGTTCAAATTGATTAGAGTTGGTTGTGGCATAGGAGAATGTGTCATGTGAATTTTGATAATATCATCAAGATAAGAAAAACTTAGGTCGTAAGAGATCTTCCAACACTGATGAAACCTACTAACAGTCTGTGCAAAGAATGTCAGTTGGGTAAGAAGAGCAGAGTCACATTCAAAAGTAAGGAATAATCTATTGCACGTATGGACCTAACCGGTGTTGTCATTGATGTCAACATACTCCTATTGCATTAATGATAAGGATTGGATGAGCTGTGTGCTAAGGATATTGAGGAAATCAGCCTCAATCAGGAACAGTGAAGAACAGTGATGACAGTAAGGGTAAAGTCCAAGATTGGATGAGGATCAGAGGATGCGATTTAAAGGGTTTGTAGATATGTGTCTTAAGGTGGTCCAGTAGAGATTTGAGAGGTCCGCATGAAGATTTGAAGAAGTTGTGGCTGCTCAAGTAAAACTGGTTCCATCAGATGTTCAGTGGTGACAGAGTGATATAGATAGGTCCGGTGAGATCCAGAAATGCATTGTCCTATTCTGCAGATTTCAGGGAGTGTTGAGGAAGTCTTTATGAAGTGTCAAATTGATTGGTTCATGGTTTGAAGGTCCGCAAGCATCTATTCCTTTGTGACAGTAATGACAAACTGTGTTCTTGAGGTTCTGGATGAAGGAGAGAAGGATTTCAGTAAGTAGATGAAGTGTGGATGTTCTTGGTGACTTAGGTAAGCTTGTGGAGGTCTTTAGATCATGTCTAGTTCATGTTGGTGGTCTGCATTGAAGTTGGAGCTCGCAATTGAGAAATAACTTCTGGATAATGCCGTTCTTCCTAAGATTGGCCAACCAGATGAGTTACACATCCTGCGGATGTTCTTGTTGATGTTTGCCGACTTAGATGATCATTCCTAAGTCGATGTCTTGTATAAATAAGGGATTGCGAAGTCATTTCAAAGTTGTCCTTGTTGAGATGAGAGTGTGGTAGTGAGGAGGAAAGCGAAAGGTAGAGTAGAAGTATTGGGCTTAAATGGAACTGATTCAAGCATGGTGAAGATGCTATTTTCCAGTTCAAGTAGGTGATACTTATTTCTTTGTAGACAATGTGTCTCTTGTAGACAGTGAGCCTCTTGTGAGCAGTGTGCTCGGGCAGTGAGCCCTGATTGGCATGTGTCATTTTGTTCTTTCTATTCTTCTAATAGAGAATACAATCTTGGGTTAATCACCCCATGGTTTTTCCCTTAACCAGGTTTTCCACATCAAAATTTTGGTGTCTCATGTGTTCATGTGTTTCTGCTCTTAATTTGTTGCATTGTGTTTCCATGATTGATTTATTATTATACTATTGAATTGCAAAGTGGAGTTAAGTGTTTAATTGGAAGAAATTTTTGCACAACTGATTCACCCCCCTCTTAGTTGTGTACCCTAAGTCTAACATAATCCTCAATCAGATTGTTAGACTTGGTGCACACTAATCTCTGTGGTCCGACAAGAGTTAGGAGTCTACAGGGAGATAGGTATTTCATGTTGCTAATTGATGACCACTCCTGGATGATGTGGGTAACTTTCTTAAAAGAGAAATCTAAAGCTCTTGAGAAGTTCAAAATATTCAAGTCTATGGTAGAAAATGAAACTGACATAAACATAAAATGCCTTAGGTTTGATAGATCTGGAGAATTCACATCCAGTGAGTTTATAACATTCTATGAGAAACATGGGATAAAAAGACAATTATCTGCTCCAAGGACTCCACATCAAAATGGAGTAGTGGAGAGAAAGAACCAGACCATCCAGGAAGGATCTAGGACCATGATGATGGAAAAAAATGTTCCTCAGATCTATTGGAGAGAAGTTGTAAGCACCGTTGTCTATACTCTTAATCGGGTACAAATCAGAGGCAATTCTGGTAAGACTCCTTATGAACTTTGGTTTGGCATCACTCCTACTGTGAATTATTTTAGAGTCTTTGGTAGTAAATGCTATATCAAAAGAGATGAATACCTTGGCAAGTTTGATGCTAGAAGTGATGAAGGAATATTCTTGGGATATTCCACTCAAAGCAAATCATACCGGTGTTATAACAAGAGATTGAGAAAGATTGTAGAAAGTACAAATGTGAAGGTTGATGAAGGCATGGAAAATCCCTCAAGGTTTTATGATTATGAAATAGATGATTAGAATGATGTCTCAGACCAAGGAGAACAAGATCTAACTCCAGTTTAGATTCAGGCTGATCCGGAGAATCCTGAAATACAAGAAGAAGAGACAAGTTTGGATGAACATGTCCAAGAACTAGAGGTGCAAGAGAACCCCAAAACTCCCAGGTATGTAAGACTGAATCATTTTAAAGATCAGATTATAGGAGATAAAAGAAAAGGTGTTCAAACAAGAAGAAAAATTGCTCAAGATTCAGTGAAGTATTGTTTGATTTCAAAAATTGAACCAAAGTCAATAAGTGAAGCTTGCAATGATGAAATCCAGGCTAAAGCTATGGAGGAAGAATTGATGCAGATTGAAAAGAATCACACTTGGGATCTTGTTCCCAGACCTAAGGACAAAAATGTGATTGGGACTAAGTGGGTCTTCTGGAATAAATTGAATGAAGATGGTGAAGTAGTTAGAAACAAAGCCAGATTGGTCTGTAAGGGTTATTCTCAAGTAGAAGGAGTTGACTTTGAAGAAACCCTTGCCCTGGTGGTAAGAATTGAAGCAGTCAGATTATTTCTTGCTTTTGCTGCCTTCAAGGATTTCAAGGTGTATCAGATGGATGTCAAGTCTGCTTTCCTAAATGGTGATTTGGAAGAAGAGGTATACATTGAGCAACCAGATGTATTTCAATTATCTAATCATGGAGACATGGTCTACAAGATAAAGAAGGCATTGTATGGACTCAAACAAGCCCCAAGAGCCTAGTATGAAATATTAGACAAACATCTTTTGGAGATTGGTTTCAACAAAGGTACTTTTGATAGTAATCTGTATTTTAAGATTGATCATGAAAATATCTTGATTGTGGAAGTATTTGTTGATGATATCATTTTTGGAGGAAAAGATAGTATGTGTAAGACTTTTGCAAATCAAATGCAAAGTGAATTTGAGATGTCTATGTTTGGGGAAATGAATTTCTTCTTGGGTCTGCAAATCACTCAAACAAAGAAAGGAATCTTCATATCACATACCAAGTATGTGAAAGAAATGTTGAAGAAATTTGGGATGGAAGATTCAAAAGCAATGAATACTCCCATGGCAACTGGATGTAAGATGAGTAAAGATGATGAATCTGTTAGTTGCCGTTGCACCAAAAGATAGACTTGTTAATGCCTGATACAACTACTTAACTTAACAAGCACGGGAGGCGGTTAAGCCCTTGTCACAAACCACCGCAGCGCAGTGTTGAATAAGGAGACCAAGGGCCACACCTTGCAACAATCCCCCCTTAGCACAAGCGGGGGGTTTAAACCCGTGACCTCAGCTCTGATACCAATTGTTAGCTACCATTGCACCAAAAGATTGACCTGTTAATGCCCGATACAACCACTTGACTTAACAAACATGGGAGGCGGTTAAGCCCTTGTCACAAACCATCGCAGTGCAGTGCTAAACAAGGAGACCAAGGGCCACACCTTGCAATAGAATCCCCCAAGGCTAATCAGAAAAAGTATAGGTCAATGATTGGAGGACTACTCTATCTTACTCAAACTAGACCTGATATTATGAATGTTGTTAGTCTTGTTGCCAGATTCCAAGCTGATCCTAGAGAGTCTCATGTCATGGGAATCAAGATAATTCTCAGATATCTGAAGGGAACAATTGAGTATGGATTATGGTATCCTGAGGATCATGATTTTTCTCTTCATGCATATACAGATGCTAATTGGGCAGGAGATGTGGATGACTAGAAAAGTACTAGTGGTGGTACATTCTTTTTAGGATAGAGATTGGTTTCTTGGATAAGCAAGAAACAAGAGGCAATATCTCTGTCCACTACAGAAGCAGACTATATTGTAGCAGTAGGCAATTGCACTCAAGTATTGTGGATGAAGCAAATGCTAAGAGATATCAAAGTAGAGTATGATGAACCTGTCACAATCTTCTATGATAATTCAAGTACAATAAACATATCAAAAAATTTGGTGTTGCATTCAAAGACAAAACATATATCCATCAAGTTCCACTTTTTGAGAGAACAAGTGAACAAGAATGAAGTCAGATTGGAGTTTGTACCCTCAAAGTATCAGATTGCAGACATTTTTACTAAACCTCTACCTAAGGACTCTTTTGAGTATCTCAGGGAGAAGTTAGGGGTTATTACCCCTCTAGTTTGGAATTAAGATGCACTGATGTGCATAAGTGCGGTGGATCCCACAGTCATATCTTGTGATCCTGATTGATGTTAGGAGGCTGCTACTCAGGGGGAGCAGTCTATATGTTTCTGAAGTGTGAAAAGTGGTTGCAAGTATGTGCCCTTTTCCATTGATAACAAATGGGAAGAGAAGACTTGTGAAAAACAAAAGTGGTTGTTGTTGATAGGGGGAGCTATGTCAGTCACTGAGGAGAAGTTCTTGTCTTGATGGTTAAAACAATTTTTCACATTATATGTTGCCATCAATGCCAAAGGGGGAGATTGTTGCAAGTATGGGCCTAATCGGTGTTGTCTTTGATGTCAACATACTCTTGTTGCATTGATGTCAAGGATTGGATGACTTGTATGCTGAGGATATTGAGAAAATTAGTCCTATTAGAAACAGAGAAGATCGGTGAAGACAGTGAAGCTCTATGAAGTGAAGATCCCAGCTAGATAAAGATCAAAGAATGTGCATCAAAAGGTTTGTAGATATGTGTTTGAAGAATGATCCAATAAAGATTTGAGAGGTTCGCATGAAAATGTGGAGGATTTATGGCCATGAGAGTAAAACTGGTTCTAGCAACTGTTCAGAGGTGACAAAGCAACACAATTAGGTCTGGTGAGATCTGGAAATACAATATCATATTTTGTAGATCTGGTGGCATGTTTGGGAGACTAATGTAAATTGATAACTCAATTAGTTCGTGGTTTAGAGGCCCACAAGCAATCCTTCTAATGAGACAGTGATGGGTGACTGTGTTCTTGAGGTTCCAGATAAAGATGTGAATGATTACAGTAAGCAAAAGTGGTGCAGATGTTTTGGGTGATTCAAGCAAGCTTGTGGGGGTCTCTAGATTGTGTCCAGTTCATGTTGGTAGTCCGCATTGAAGATTGATCTCGTAATTGAAGATTTACCTTCTAGTGATGGTGTTCTTTCTAGTCTTGACAGACTGAATGTTTTGCAAAGCTTGGCGTGTTCCTCAAAGAAGATTGAAGTCCCAGCTATGTGTGGCTGACAATGTAGTAATGCACATGAAGTTTTTAATAAGACAGATTGTATTTTTGTAATTGCTCTGTAATAAAATAAGTGTATGTTGTGCCAACTTTGATGGTAATTCCAAAGTTGATTTCATGTATAAATAAGAGTTGCGAAGTCATTCAAAGGTGTCAAGGTTATGGAGAGAAAGTGGTAGTGAAGAGGAGTGAAAAGCAGAGCAGAGGTGTTGAGCTTAAATGGAACTGACTTAAGAATAGTGAAGATGCTAATCTCTAGTTCAAGTGTGTAATATTTATTATTCTATAGACAGTGTGTCTCCTATAGGCAGTGGGCCTCTTGTGAGCAGTGTGCTTAGGCGGTGAGCCCTAATTGGCAAGTGCCATTTTATTCATCTTTATTCTTCTAATAGAGAATACAATCTTGGGTTAGTCACCCCATAGTTTTTCCCTTAACTGGGTTTTCCACGTCAAAATCTTGGTGTTATATGTGTTAAATTTGTTTCTGCTCTTGAATTATTGCATTATGCTTCTATGATTGAATCTTTGATATGCTGTTGAAATACAAGAAGGCTTAAAATAAATAAACAATAATATTTTGGTAACAATTGATTCGCCCCCCCTCTCAGTTGTCTGTCCTAAATCCAACAAGATGTTCTACGCATATGGTGTGAAAAGTTGCTTTTGAATGACATAAATGTGCATTTGGTAGGATGAATCACATATGGTCAATAACTAGTCACCTATGGTTTTGGAAGTCGCATATGGTTAGCAGACGGTCGCCTATGGTTTTGGAAGTCACTTTTGGTTCTACATAGGTAAACTTAGGGTTTTAGCAAAATAGGATCAAATTTGTAAGTAATGCTCAATTGATTGATGTTTGCAGAATGTATTACCAGCATTGTTGTGGAGGGAGATACACCCAAAGGATTTAGCCTTGTCGGCTGATTTAGATGCAGAGGTGAACCTATTTTTGGAGGTCGTCGGTCTTTGGTTTGCAGCTTGGATCACACCTATTAGGGTACATACGACGTTGATGACAACATTAGTGGAGCATTGGTATAGAGAACATAGTTCATTCTTGCTGCCAACTAGAGAGTCCATCGTCACACTAGAGGGTGTGTGGCGTATACTTAGGATTCCAATCCATGGTTGATTGAGTGGACTATGATCTGGAGTGGGGCCCTGATTGTTGTTCATGACTCCTAACATAGGTGTGGAGGACCATGAGATCAAGATGCAGATGATGAGGAGACTTTGTACCTAATTGCAGTGGCTAGTGGTGGCGATTATTCAATTTCTTGTTCCTGATAGATGAGCTCATGGATTCCCAGTAGGATGGGGCATAGTGATGGAGGGTTTTTTCACACATGGTATCAGATATGCATGGGCTTCTTGTGTACTGGGGTAGCTTTATCACTATCTAGATGATTGTGTGTATATGTTCAGGTTGAGTATGTCTGCTAGAGTTACGCTTCTACATGTGTGGGCTTATGAGCATATTGCAGTAACTAGGCCTGTTGGTACATGACAGAGAGAGGTAGTAGATCCTTTTGTACATATCTATGGTAGAGATGTTACATACAGGCATCTCAATGCGCCTGTATACTGGAGGAGGACATTGGATGAGCTTGATGCTTTCATTTGGAGACCCTAGCATGATTATGAGAGCTTGGAGGATGATGCACAAGAGATGGTGTATGCTTGCCAGCCTAGGTACTTGCTTTTCCAAGGGATCTCTATCATAGAATGCTACCTTCCAGAGAGAGTGCTTTGGCAGTTTGGTTTACCCTAGGGTGAGCCAGTGGGAGATGCAATTTTTTGACCAGAGGTTTGGGGATTATGGCCGGTTGTTCTAAGAATTGGATCCTGGGACCAACAGATCCAAGTACTACACCAGAGTATGATGCCTACTAGGTACTACACTGACCAATGAGATTGACGATCCTAGGAGAGGTGGAAGAGGTGGCAGTGCATAGACCGTGACTTGCTAGGGTGAGGGGGTAGAGACAACCTCCTCGAGTTTAGGTTATAGTTCAGCTAGTGTAGGGATAGGGACGGGGATAGGCTCTCGAGTAGCAGCTTGCTATTAGAGGTGGACAAGGAGGGAGTCAGCAAGTAGAGACAGAGGAGACTCGTCTGCGACGGCAACTGTAGAATGAGATGGGTAGGAGGATCCACCTGGAGGCCAGATTTAGATAGATGAGACAAGATAGAGATCAAGCCTTAGTCGCGATGAGACATGCTCGAGCATAGGGGCAAGCATATTGGGCACAACCAACACAAGCCACACCAGATGATGGGACAGTGGCTCAATTGACTGTACAGAGAGATGCAGTAGCATAGAGGTTACAGACTGTTATGGTTGGGAGAGATGCAACTAGAGCAGCCTTAGGGATGGATCAGACATGGATGTTTTTGGCGAGGGAGCTCACTCGCATGAAGGGTGAGCTAGGGATAGTGTAGGCAGAGGCTAAGTATTATAGTGGCTATATTTTGGAGCAATGCCTGTTGACCAGCAACAATTGAGTTTCAGGAGTAGGTCTGGGGGGCATCAACCTCAAGGATGACTGGGAGGTCAACGAGATCCGATCCATCAGTTATGGGGCAACCCTTATAGCCAGGTGTAGGAGGATCTCAAGGTGCAGGGGGAGATCAAGGAAAGGCTTCATCAGGGAGTGCAACTCACCCAGGAGACCAGTGATAGCTTGGTTGTTGTATCATGTTGTATCATGTATATCGTTGAGGCCTATGAGCCAATATATGTATTTTTTATGGCTCTTTGATAGATTTGTATATATCAATTCATTTTGTACATGATGAGACACTTATGTATTGACCCAGTTGCTTATATATATGATGGATTTTGATGGTGATATATGATTTCATGATTTATGGATGCACATGTATGATGATGATATTTATGGTTTTTATGTTTTTGATGCTTATGACATGTATATGATAGATATGTAGATGATGGATGAATATGATTATGATTTGATGATGAAATGCTTATGATAAAATGCATGCTTATGTTAATAATGGCTTTATGCAAATAAAATGTATAATGATCTATGTTATGCAAATATAAGGATATAATGGTATATGATAATGATATGAGATGATGTATGTCTAACACACTTGTTTTACAGGATGAAGATAATGAAGACAAAGATGGTGATGAATAGAAGAAAGTAGGTGAAAGTCGATTGATCAATCTTTGTGAGAGCTATAAATTTTATTGCGAGATAAATGGATGGATGATGGATTGGATAATGGATAATAGATGTATCTTTTTCTGCAACAGTTATACACAAATTTAGAGATTGCAATCCTTATGTTTGATATAGCATATGGATATTATGCACCAAGGTATAAAGACTAGGGTGATGATGTATCCAATGCCTTCAGCATAAGATAACCTTGTCTATCGTATGAGTTCAAGATGTTGATCCAACATACACAAGATATGAATATTAGCTGTTCTGAGATGGACATTGACTCTACAAGCAAATGGTTTGAACTTATTTCCACTAAACATAATGAAACCTTGTTGGTTATATGTATGGAAAATAGTCTTAGCATAGAATAGTCTTAGTACATAAAAGGCTATTTAGCTCCTTAGATGCAAAAGATATTGATATGCAAGATGCTAATCCCAACATGTACAAGATAGCATTAGGCATAGTAGGAGAATAAGATCATCCCACAAACACAACATATGAAAGCAAATGACTATGCCCTAGTCCATACTTTGTCACAACATACCAAGATATAGGAAAAATCAAGGTAGCCTTGACTAGGTATTAGAAAGAGAAAAGATAAATCAAAAGAAAACAAGGACACAACCACATGTTCTCTTTCTAAAAGAGGGTACTCATGGATAGATTGGATAGAGCCTTGTTGTGAGGAAAGATACACCCTATTGAAGACTTAGATGTTGGATTGATATAGAAAATTTTGGCTAAAGGCATGCAGACAAATGTCTTTGTTTACCTCTAATTTGATGAGTGCTTTGAGCTATCAAGACATGCATAGTTTGCTTTCTATTTGAGTTAGTCAAATTAGGATGGAAGATGGAAGAATGAATTGTTTGTGCTTGTGTACTGGACACTTCCTTCATATTCTAGACTACCTACATACTTTGTATCCATAGGATCAAAGCATAGTATGATGATGATGAAAATGATGATATGTAGTTCTAGGTGTTTATTGATGATATGGGAGATAGATGATTGAAGAATATGATATGGATGAAGATGATGATTGGTTGGATGAAAGATGAAAGAAGTGTATCACCTGTGCCTGAGTATAGATACTTCTTTCGTATTCCAGACTGCCTACATACCCTGTATCCATGGGATCAAGGCACTTAATGATATAGATGATATGTAGTTCTAATTTATGTTGATGGTAATGATGAAGGTAGATGGTTTGATTAGATTATGGATTGATGGGATTGATTGAATGTCTGATGATATGAGATGTTGATGGGATGCTTGACGATGATGCTTTAAGTATCCACTCCAAAAAAACTAAGTGCAAGAAAGCACCCCTAGTATGGGATGGACTTATTATGGAAGGTGATGGATTAAGGTGACCTAGCTACAGACAGGTGATAGGAGGAATGACATTTCAACTCCAACAATTTCCAAACCATGATAGAAGTAAAGTATGGAAGTGAAACAAGGAGTGGTTTTATTATGGATAGAGAGGTTTATTGTGAGGTAGGTGGAGTTTATTATGGAATGGATGGAGTTTGTTATGGGATGGATGGTATGGTAAACGAAAACTGGATAGATGGTAGATCTGGTACTACACATAGTGCCTATTTGCTAGTTTTCACTATGGTGTTTACCAAGTTTTCACTGGAGGATGAATTATTTATCTTTATATTGCTGGGGATGTTCCAAAGATCAAGCATAAAATTTCTTAAGATGAACACTATTGATAGGTTCATCTAAAGGAATGCCTTCAGGTGTTGAGAAAGTATAAGCTCTTGATCCATAGACTATTGTGATCACAAAAGGTCCTAGCCAATTTGGTTCAAATTTGCCTTTCTTTTCACGATCCTATTGATTTCTTTGATTCTCTTTGAGGACAAGGTCTCCAACCTAGAACCTTCTTTCCTTGATCTTTTTGTTATAACTATGACAAAGATGGTTTTGATAGACTTGAAGGTGATTGAGTACAGTGAGGTGTCTTTCATCCAGTAGCTCTAGATCATTCAATCTAGATATTATGTACTCCTCATCAAAAATGATATGTTGTAATGAAACTCTCAATGATGGGATCTCAACCTCAATAGGTAGGACAACTTCAGTGCCATATACAAGAGCATAGGGTGTAGCGCTAGTAGGAGTTCTGATGCTCATTCAATAGGCCCACAATGCTAGATTAAGTTGTAGATGCCAGTCACGACTAGCTTCATTGACTATCTTCTTAAGAATTTTGATGATTGTTTTGTTACAAGCCTCGACTTGGCCATTACTTTGGGATAATAGGGTGTGGAAAATCTATGTTGGATATGAAATTTATTGCATAGATCATAGATTTCTTGATTCTTGGAAGGGTGTCCATTATCAGTAATAATGGCTTGTGGAACTCCATATCTAGAAATGATATAATGGAGGATGAATTTGGATATTTGCTTTTCGGTGATGTAACGGTCATTGGTATGGCTTCAACCCACTTTGTAAAATACTTAGTGGTGGTAATAATGAATTTATGACCATTAGATGAGGATGGATGTATCTTTCCTATGAGGTCGAGTCCCCACTGCAAGAAAGGCCAAGGAGTAGTAACAGGTTATAGCTCATGTGCTGGAGCATGTATCAAATCCCCATGTTGCCAACATTGTAGACATCTCTTCACAAATTGTTGTGCATCTCACTCCATGGTTGGCCAATAATATCCAGCTCTCAAGAGTTTCTTAGTAAGGCTAGGGCTAGTGGAATGTGAACCATAGACACCTTCCTATACCTCACATAAGGCAATGTTAGCTTCTTCCAAGTCAAGACACCTAAGAAGGATACCATCGAGACTCTTACAGTATAGGGTTTCTCCAATGATGTTGTAATGAGAGGCTCGATGGATAAAGGTTTTGCGTTGTGTGTTGGAGAATTGAAATAGAAGGGTACCATGGCAGAGATACTCATATATATCCTCGTACCAAGAAGAATTGGGACCAACAATTTCACATACAAGCTCGGATTGTGGAACTTCAAAAGCTAGGATTAAAAGTTGTTCAACCAGAAACTCACATCTTTGTGTGTTAGTAGGCATATCTAGAAGGGAACTGATTGTAGCCATAGCATCTGCTGCTTTGTTGTTTATCCTAGGAATTTGCTCAAATGTGATTTTTGAAAAGTATTTCTTGAAGTCATCTACCATCAACTTGTATGGGAGGAGATTATCATATTTTGTTTGATATTCATCCAAAACTTGTTTGATATAACTAGTTGAGAATCTCCAAAAACTTGCAGCTGTTTGATATCCCATTGTACTGCCATGTGTAATCTAGTGATCAAGGCTTCATATTCAGCAATGTTGTTGGTAGAAGGGAAGACAATCCTATATGATTTAGGTATACAATCTCCTTGAGGGGTGATGAAACATATCCCAACTCCAGATCCATGTTGTGTACATGAACCATCAAAGTACAGCTGCCAAATTACTGAAGGATATAGATTAAATAACTCTTCATTAGGGAACTCAGTATGGATGGGATAAATATCTGTCATTAGTTCTTCTACTAATTGATCAGTGATCACTTGTCCTTTTATGGCTTTCTGATCAACATATTCTATGTCAAATTCACTAAGAATCATTATCCATTTTGCTAATTTGCCTGTGAGTACTGGTTTGGACAAAGATACTTGAGTGGATCAAATTTAGATATGAGCTTTGTTCTTTGGTTCAACATATAGTGCTGCAACTTTTGGAAAGCAAACACTATAGCTAAACATGATTTTATTCCATGGATGCATAATTAAGCTCATAACCAACGAGAGTCCTACTGATGTAGTAGATAGCCTATTCTTTCCCTGATTCATCATGTTGATCTAAAAGGGCACCTAAAGCTACTGTTGTTGAAGAGATGTATAGTAGCAATGGTCGATCAGGCATAGGAGGTACCAACATGGGAGGTGTAGCTAGATATTTCTTTATTTGATTAAAATCTTGTTGGCACTTATCATCCCATTTAAAGGGTTCTCCCTTCCAGAGTAGGTGTTGAAAAGGATGGCATTTGTTTGCTAGTTGTGAAATAAACCTGTAGATAGATTGTAATATGCCTTTAAGACTACAAAGCTATTTCAAATTTGATGGTGGAGGCATGTCCATTATAGCTTTTACCTTTTTTGGCTCAACTTCTATGCCTCTTTGAGATATGATGTAACCCAATAGCTTTCTAGACATCACCCTGAATACACATTTCTTAGGATTTAATCTTACTTGATACTTTTCCAATCTGTCAAAGATCTGTTTTAGTACTTTTAGATGACCTCTAGTTTTTTATTTTCCCAAGATATCATCAACATAATCTTCCATTATGGTGTGAAAAAGATCATGGAAGATAACAGTCATGGCTCATTGATATGTAGCTCCTACATTCTTAAGACCAAAATACATTACTTGCTAGCAGTAAGTACCCCAGGGACATATGAAAGTTGTTTTATGTTGATCTTCAGGAGTGATTAGGATTTGATTATAGCCAGAAAATCCATCCATTAGTTACAACATTTCATGTCCTACTATAAGATCAATAATGATATCTATGCTTGGAAGTGGAAAATCATCCTTAGGACAAGCTTTTTTGAGATCTCTGAAATTGGTGCAAGAATAAATGCTCCCATCGGGTTTTGAAATTGGTACTAGATTTGAAACCCATTCAGGATAATCAATGGGCCATATGAACTTAGTATCCAACAATTTCTGAATTTCTACTTTGACCAAAAGTGTTATTTGAGGATGCATTTTCTGTAACTTTTGTTTGACAGGTTTTACATTTGGAAATATTGCTAGATGGTGTACCACAAGTGAGGGATCTAATCTTGGCATGTCCATATAAGTCCATGCAAAGTTGATTGATCTTTTAATGAAGAAGGTGGTGAAATCTTTTCTTTCTTGATCTGATAATGATGCCGCTCAAAATGTTATCTTGGGACTCTATGTTGTACCTAGATTGATCTCTTGAGATTTCTCCACCAACAAGGGTGATTGTTCTTGATATTCAGTAGCCAAAGGAAAGTCAAATCCTCCATCCTCAGGCACCTTAGAGAGGTTTTCACCCTTAGATATGTCCTTTATTTTTACTTTTTCACAGTCAAGAGGTGCCTTTCAGTTTTCACGTAGTGACCTTTCTTTTTTTATTTTATTTATTTCACTTTTGCAACTGAAGGATTTGACACTTCCACCAAAGTATGCTAATTGAGGTAGGTCCATCATGAAACCCACTTTGTGATCTCCCAATGGTATGCCTTTTCTTAAGCCCATGAATTCTGCTAAAGCTTCATCATTCTGAAATGTGTTTAGAATAGGTGCCCCCTATCGGTCCCAGTCAACGTGGTCGGGATATACGAGTTGAAGGTTGGATGATTTAGGTTGAGAGGTAAAGGAGGTGGATGATAGCATAAAGATGGATTAGTCTTGGAATAGCTCGATTACGTGGAAAGAAGAATAATTGATAGCATCCTAACTAGAAGTCTCTTCTATGGGAAAAGCTTTGGCTATCTCATCGAGGATATACTTAATGTCCGAGGAAGGCGGAACCTCCTTACCATACCCTAAACCTTGCCTATTAAACTTCTTGGTGAGAATGATAGGTTCAATAGGTCCTTGTCCATGTGGTCCTAGACTTCCATGTCCTTTGTAACCCATGTTCTTGATGATCCAAAATCCATTGTTATAGCGTTCCACCTCTAAAGCAACTTGATCATTTTCATCAAAGAAGATCCAAGAGGAGATGTCATCAATATTTTTCATCTTCTAGCATTCCTGATGGGATGGACACGGTTGGAGGAGTAGTGATAGTAGCTTTGGGTGAGGTTGCTTTGGATACTGATGGTTGACCATAGGATTTAGGTGATAAGGGAAAGGCTCCTATACAACAAGATTCTTGTAGACTATATTCACCAAGTCCTTTCTCTTTGTATTTAACATCAATATCAGGGATGGATTTACTAGATGAAGGATTATTTAAATCAAATGGGTCAACATAGGACGTGGATGGATGGGCTTCGGTGTTAACAGGTATATGGTTAGGATTTTGATATTTGGCTTGGAAGGTTCGACAAAACTCAAATGGATTAGGATCGGCATGGATTGTGGCTTCAACACCATTATAAGGGAATTTCAGACATTGATGATATGTGGATGAAACTTCTTTCATGGCATGTATCCAAGGATGGAAAAGGATGATGTTGTAAGGCAATTCAATGTCTAGGACTTGACAATGGGTATCGATAGTAATAGGACCAACCTAAATGGGTAGATGAATAATTCCTTCAGAATCTCTCTCTGCATCATTGTATTCTTTGATAGTTATGCTCTTGGTAGTGTCAATGTGATCTTCAGAATATCCTAGTTGTTTTATAAGCTTTAGAGAACATATATTTAACCTAGATCCACCATCTATTAGTATTCATTTGACTTGGCATTAGTTTATGAAGACTTCAATATGGAGGGCATTGTTGTGGGATGGATTGGATGATGAAAGGTCTTGGTAAGAGAAAGTCAGATGATAAGGTGATGCAATACTCGCTACAATGGCTTGGAATTGTGTAGTATCAATATCATTGGGTACCAACGACTCTTGTAAATCTTTATCGAGGATCGCTTTATGGGTAGGTGATATGCGCAATAATTCCAAAATGAAAATATGTGCAAAAGTCTTACCTAGATGGTCAAGGATTGTATCTAGAATTTGGGCATATGGTAGGGGGTGCTCCTTGAATAGTAACATGGCCTCGATGAGTAGTAATGACACAATCAGCTTCTCCTTGGATAGTGACTTGGGCTTGACAGGTATTATCAACACAATCAAGTTCTTTTCCTCTTATGGTGATGGTAGATATGTGGTTTTGTTCAATACGTCCAATGGTAAATGACTCATAGGTGTAATGGGAATTATTCTGTATATTAGAGGCACTTGCTTTATCATGTGGTGGAAGTGGATTCTTGAAAGCATCAAGGTTATAATTTGCCATTTGTTTTGGTGGACCAATATTGATTTCCCCTCAATCACTATGATTTTGAATCAAATGTTTCAATTTCATACAACCAGCTGTGTTATGTCCTTTCACTCTATGATAGTCACAGTATTCATTATCTTTATACCAATTAGGCTTAAACTATGGTTCTTAATTGGGTCAAGCTTTGAGTAGCGTGATAGTACATGCTTGTAGGCACTTTTTTAGGACAGATTCAATAGGCTCTCCCAAAGGAGTGAATTGACTTCTAGGGAATGGATTCATTTTAGCTTGGTCTAATGGAAGAAAGGGTGTGCTCTTAGATGTTGATTGGATATGAATGGGAGCCTTTATGGTTTGAACATTCTTTGTATCAACAATGCCATCATTGACAACATTTTTGTTCTTGTTCCAAAAGCGAGATTTATCACTTGAAGATTGTCCATTGTCTTTTGTGTTCCTGAAAATCTTGATGAGTCCTTTGGCTATTAAAGCTTTTTCAATATTTGTTTCCTTGGATATGAGTTCATCAAAGGTAATGACACTTTGTAGTTGCAATTGAAATGATAGTTCGGGATGGAGATTTTGAACAAAGATGTCGACTTGTTGTTTCTCAGGCATTTGCCATGGGAGCTTACTAGCCATATTTTGCCATCGTTGGATGAAGGATGAGAAGGTTTCCCTGTTTTGTTGTTTGTTGTTGAAAAGGTCGTTCATGGATATCTCATTTTCTATATTGAAAGAAAAGTGTGACACAAATTTTCCTGCCAACTCTTTGAATGACTTGATGCCCGGAGGTAAGTGAGAAAACCATTCCATAGCTTGTCCCCCAAGACTTTGAGGAAATAGATGTAGAAGATATGTGTCGGTATATACAATGTCAAGACAAGCTACATAAAATGCTCTAAGATGGTCATTTGGATCACCTTTCCCTTTGTATTTATCAAATTGTGGTATCTCAAAATGTGGAGGAAGGTATCTGTTTTGTGGTTACACAACACGCCCCATTTTGACTTGACAAAACAGGGACCCAACTTTTTGGCTTGTGTCTTGTGCTTTTTGGCAGTTTGGTAAAAGTAAGTAATGCAGATCATCATGCATTGAAAGGCTGGGTAAGTGATCATCATGAGGTTAGTTCATCAAATTTTGTATTTTATTCTAGAAACCTCATATTTAGAAAGAGCATTAAATTCAAGGCGGGTTTGTCTTTTACATCACCCTGATATTCATCAGGATGTGAAAGTTAGGAATGGTCAAAGTTTGAGTCAAACCTGATATTCCCAGGGGGAGGGTCATATATCGTAACATCAGTCATATTATAAAAGGTCACCCTGATATAGTATATCACCTAATAAAATCATGCGGTCTGAATATCTGGACATCAATTTTAGGTGATAGTAACCTTTACCCATCAATAGCCTTATGCATTTCACGAGGATCATATTTTTGAAAGTAACCCGATATTTCATAATATCCTCCTGCTGTGAAATATCCCCTAAGCCAATATCCTGATGACATCATCTAAGTCCGATAAATGAAGAAACAAACATGATGATGACATCATCATCACATTTACCTCTCAGCAGGATATTTCATAAACATGATCCTGTTCCCATAACATGATGATGACGTCATGATGCCTTGCTGATACACTGAGTGAATATTAGGATGACATCATCTTGATATTTCGAAAGAGAGACATGTAAGTTTGTCTGGTCATCATCATCTTTGAAACGTCACCCAATATATCAAGATATCCTCCTGATGTGCTAAACATAACCAAAGGGTGCATTCGTCACCTAATCTTGTCGCAAGAGTTTTTCCTCTCAAGGAGGATGATCATATTTGGTGCAGGGCACCTAGGAGCAGTCTGACACCTCAAGCATTTTTTATGCATTTTGATAAGCTATGTTTTGTTTTGATTGTATGTGTGGTAATAAGGCTTTAGCCATGTTTGTATGGTCCCTTTTGTGTGGTCAAGATGATTGAGGTGACCCTATAAACCTCAATCATGCTTAGTCCACTTGGATCCTTGTTGTGCCAATTAGGCCTAGAAGGTCTAAGGATTGGTTTTCGAGTTTTTTTGGTTGTTTTAATGTTTTAGCATGTTGGAAGGAGTTTGTTGATCATTTGGACTCCATTGGATGAGCCAAACAAATCAACCTCCTTGTGTTAATGCAAAACACCATAGTTGTCAAAGGTGTTATGTGTTGGGTCGGTTCAAAAACTACTTTGGGCAGTTAAATGCTGTTGTAGAAGTTGGAAACCAACTTGGATGGGTTAATATGGTGGATATCTGACTCCAGTACGGGGGAGGAAGTTTTTGTACAGAATTTGGGCACAAAATTCAAGAAAACTGACTATTTTTCGCTATTTTTCTTGCTGTGTACAGACTGTACGGACTTTTCATGTGTACAAATGATATTTTTCTGAAAGCTCTTGGAGTCAAGGTTCCAATGCAACTAGTTTGAGGTCTTGAAGTGGTCGGAGTCAAAAGTTATTGAATTTTCTTTCAAAACTGGTCTAGAAACCCTGTTTTCTAGGGCAGTCCCACAAATTTGGCCCTAGAATGCATTTCCACCGATGAAATTTCATGCCACTCAGTGAAATGTAGGCTAGGGGTGTATACTACTTGATTCCAAAAGCATTTTCTGAGAAAATACAGTTTACTATTTTTAATGTGATGCCCTAGGTCAAATATCTCTATGTATTTGACTGAATTTATGCAATTTATTGTTGTATTTGACAAAACCCTAAGAGGATGAGTGAATGAATGGTGGATTTGTGTTGTTTGGAGATGGTAGAGTCATTCTAAGTTCCTGCCCCTGACCTATGCACCCAATTTTGAGCACTTGCTTTGTAACCTAGCCTAAATTGATCAATTAGGCCTAGAGACCTAGTAGGCGTTCTGGATTGCTGGAGTAGAGTTGGAGCAGGAGATTTGGAGGTTTGTTAGGGTCCCCTGAAAGGTGTTCAATTCCATCATTTGTTTGCCTAGACCTTTGGGATTTTGTCAAGTTTTGTTGAGAAAACCTAGTTTGGAGGGCTAGTAGCCTTACTAGTCAAGGTATAGGTTGAAGAGTTTTGGGAAGTTGGAGATCAAACCAACTGCATAGAAGGTGTTTTTTGATCTGTATTAAGGTGTTGGAGAAGCCTTAGGGGTTGGACAATAGTCTGGACATCAAATCCTTCATATGCCTTGTATGTGCCTTTGGTTGGTTGGTTGGTTGAAGGCTAGTTGAAGTGGGTGAGTGGGCAAAGGACAATAGAGTAAACCTTTGTGTGTTGCTTCCCTTGTGCCACTCTGCATCAGGTGGTATTAGAGCCATCAAAGAGATGGGAGATAGAGAAGAAGAGGAGGAAATTCCTTCAAAGGTGACAAATGCCGAATTGGCAAAGATAGTGAGAGAGCAAGCAGCCAAGAACAAAAGAATGGAGGCTGAGATAGAAAAGTTGAAGAAAGACAAAGACAAGAAGAAGAATTCAGAAGTCATCTTAGATTCAGATGAAGAGGATCAAGATGAGGAAGAAGAAGTGCCTATGGAAGAGCCACAAGGAGGCATGTCAGAGAGACAATTCCTAGATGCACTTGGAAAGTTGAGTAGGAAGGACACTAAGGCAGACTTACCTATGTTTCCTGGTAAGATGAATCCAGAGGAGTGCCTTGATTGGATTGAGGCAATGGAGAACTATTTTGAATGTGAAGAAGTGGCAGAAAATTAGAAAGTGAAGATTGCCAAATCAAGAATGAAAGGGCCAGCCTTGAGTTGGTGGAATTTTATTCAAAATGAGAGGATAGAAGATGATAGGAATCCTATCTCTACATGGAGGAAGATGGTACTTGAAATCAAGAAGCAATTTGTCCCTGAGGATTATGAGGTCAACTTGAACAAGAAGTTGCACAACTTGAGACAAAAGGACATGGACGTAAGCACCTACATAGAGGAGTTTCACAAGATGACATTGAAAGCCAAGATGCCTGAGAATGAAAAACAAAAGCTTGCAAGGTATCTTAATGGCCTCAAGTTCTCCATTCAAGATGAATTAACTCTCTTTAACCCGAAGACAGTCCATAAGTGTTTTCAAATGGCACTGAGGATTGAGGATAAGCAGAGAAGAAAAGGGGATTTTGGCAGCAGCAGCAGAAGCAGAGGAAATCAAAATTTTAGGGGCAGGGGCAGATTTCAAAACAGAGATAATTTCTCTAGATTCCAAGGTGGCGGATCACAAGAAGGCAGCCAAGGGCAGGCTGATAAAAACAGTGCTGATAAGGGTCAGTTTAGGGGCAGAGGTAATGGCAGAGGAAGAAGTGGGGGCAGAGGTCCCAATGTGTTTACTGGAAGGTGTTTCTCTTGCAATCAGATTGGACATCAGTCCTTTAGGTGCCCGGAGAAGATGGGAAACACTGCTGCAAATCAGAAAGAAAGAAGAGTACAACTCCTTCAAGAAGAGGACTGTCAAAGCACCACAAGTTACCAAACAGCCTCGTCCAAGTCTGCAGCACCTGAGAGTGGAGAATGCATCATGTTTAATAGATCCCTCATCATGCCAGCCACCAAGGAGCAACCCCAAAGAAACAACTTGTTCAGAACCACTTGCAAGGTGAAAGGAAAAGTTTGCAAGGTAATAGTAGATTCAGGTTCTTCTGAAAATTTGGCTTCTAATGAAATGGTGACTAAGTTAGGATTGGAAAGAATGCCTCATCCTAACCCCTATAGAGTCTTTTGGCTAACCAAGGAACAACAAATTGTGGTGAAAGAGCAATGTTGGGTTGAATTCAAGATAGGTGAATATCATGATAAGGTTCTTTGTGAGATAGTGGATATGGATGCATGCCACCTTCTTCTTGGAAGGCCTTGGCAACATGACACAAGTGCCCAACATGATGGTAAGAACAATGTGATTCATTTGTCCAAGAATGGTGAAAAGTTTACAATGACTCCTTTGATTGATGATTGCAAAGAGAAAGTCATTTCTAGTTCAGTTATGTTGGTAGGTGAAAAAGAGTTTTTGGCTAACCTCAAGGAAGAGAAAGTGCCATGTTTTGCAGTAGTCATCAAGCCCAAGGATGTGAATCCCAAGAAGGTCAAAGTGCAGCACCCTCTTAGGAGGATTGGACCAAAGGAAGTGGAAGAACTATTGGAGAAGTTTCAGGATGTGATAGCCGATGAAGGCAAGGATGCCCTTCCACCAAAGAGGGAGATTAGTCATTGCATTGATCTCATCCCTGGATCCACCCTACCAAACCAAGTAGCCTACAAGTTGACCCTAGAGCAAAATGTTGAAGTGGCAAGACAAATCCAAGACTTATTGGATAGAGGACTTATCAGGAGGAGTATTAGTCCATGTGCAGTACCTGCAGTGCTTGCACCTAAGAAGGAAGGAACATGGAGACTATGCACTGATTCCAGGGCCATCAACAAGATTACTATCAGGTATAGATTTCCAATGCCTAGAATAGAAGATTTAATGGATTGCTTGGGTAGTGCTAAGTATTTTACCAAGATAGATCTAAAAAGTGGTTATCACCAAATCAGGATAAGGGAAGGGGATGAGTGGAAAACCGCCTTCAAAACCAATGAAGGACTATTTGAGTGGGTTGTCATGCCTTTTGGCTTGTCAAATGCACCAAGCACCTTCATGAGATTGATGAATGAAGTACTAAAACCTTTCCTTAACAAGTTTATTGTTGTATATTTGGATGATATACTGATTTTTAGTGACAGCAAGGAAGACCACATAAGGCATATCCATCAAGTGCTCAGGAGGCTTCAAGAGGAGAAGTTGAGAATCAATCTTGACAAATGTGTCTTCCTACAAGAAGAGTTGATATTTTTGGGATTTGTCATCTCCAAGGGCAGCCTAAAAATGGATCCAAGTAAGGTTGCAGCCATTCTTAATTGGCCAACACCTACAACAGCCTCGGAGGTAAGGAGTTTCCATGGTTTATGCAGCTTTTATAGAAAGTTCATTAGAGGGTTTAGTGGAATTTGTGCTCCACTTGTTGACACCATAAAAGGGGGCAAGAAATGTGTGTTTTTATGGACAAATGAGGCCAACCAAGCCTTTGAACTGTTAAAGAAAAAAATATCAGAAAAACCGGTCCTTGTTCTCCCTGATTTTGACAAGGTCTTTGTGGTAGAATGTGATGCAAGTAAGAGGGCTGTTGGGGGAGTCCTAAGTCAAGATGGGAGGCCTATAGCATTCTTTAGTGAGAAGTTAAATGAGGCAAAACAAAACTACTCCACCTATGATCTAGAGTTATATGCCATGGTTCAGTCATTGAGGAAATGGAGACACTACTTATTGCCAAAGGAATTTATAGTTTTTACTGACAACCATGCATTAAGCTTCTTGAATAGGTAGAAAAAGTTGAATCACAGACATGTCAAGTGGATGGAGTACATCCAAGCATACACCTTCTCCATAAAACACAAGAAAGGAGTGGCCAATAAGGTAGCTGATGCCTTAAGTAGGAGAAATCTTGTTGTGCAAACTATTCAGTTGGAAAGTACAGGTATTCATGCCATTAAAGATCAGTATACAGCAGATGAAGACTTCAAAGAGCCATACCTATCTTGCAAGGCCATGACAGGAAGGTATAATACTGATTTTTCTGATTTTTTGTTGCAAGATGGATATCTTTTCAAGGGTAGCATGTTGTGTATCCCAAGAGGATCTGTTAGAGAGAATATAATCAGGGAAAAGCATTGTGGCAGCATGTCAGGTCATTTTGGTATTGATAAGACCCTAGAATTGGTTATGAGGTACTATTTTTGGCCAAAATTGCCAACCGATGTAAGGAAGTTTGTTGAAACTTGTCAAATTTGCCAAAGAGCAAAGGGGCATACATCAAATACAGGTTTATACACTCCTCTACCTATTCCTTCAAAGCCTTGGGATTCCATAAGTATGGACTTTGTACTTGGTTTGCCTAGAACAAAGAATGGACATGACAGCATTTTTGTGGTTGTAGATAGGTTCTCAAAAATGGCTCACTTCATCCCATGTAGAACCACACATGATGCCTCACACATAGCAGGTCTTTTCTTCAAGGAAATAGTTAGGTTACATGGTTTACCTTTGTCCATAATCTCAGACAGAGACCCCAAGTTCATTGGACACTTCTGGAGGACACTGTGGAAGAGACTAGGTACAAATTTGTCCTTATCATCTGCCTATCACCCTCAGTCTGATGGACAAACAGAGGTGATTAATAGGTCACTTGGCAACCTCCTAAGATGCCTAACCAAGGAGCAGGGTGCTAGTTGGGATTCAATTTTGGCTCAGGCAGAGTTCTCATACAATGCCACTGTCAATAGAAGCACCGGCCTGTCTCCTTTCCAAATTGTTTATGGCACTCACCCAAGGGGTATTTTGGAACTAAGAGAGGTTAAAGGACTGGAAAATAGTAGTGCCTTGGCTGAAGACTTTGTTCAAGTCATGAAAGATGTCCATGAACAAGTACAACAGAAATTGCTGTCCACTTCTAAGAAATATAAACAATTTGCTGACAGAAAAAGAAGGGATTTGCAGTTCAAGGAAGGTGATTTAGTAATGGTTCATCTAAAGAAGGAGAGACTCCCGGCAGGTAAACACACTAAGCTACTCATGAAGAAGATTGGGCCTTGTGAAGTGCTCAAGAAATGTGGAGAAAATGCCTACAAAATCAGACTTCCGGATGGCATTGCTTTGTCTCCAATTTTTAATGTTTCAGACCTTTATCCCTATAAAGGATCTGATCCTCAGACTGTTGTTGAAGAAGAGCAAACTGATCACACACTCCAGGAAGTCATTCCTTCATCTCCAAATCAGATTGAGTGCATTTTGGACAAGAGGATTGCAAAACAAACTAGAAGGCACACCTATCATGACTATTTGGTGAAGTGGCTAAACAAACCTCAGGAGGATGCCACTTGGATGAGTAGGGCAGACATTGAGAAGGCAGGTTTCACATTTGATAGCATTCCAACTCAAGAGACTCGAGTTCTGTTTGACAGTGGGTGTATGGTGCAGGGCACCTAGGAGCAGTCTGACACCTCAAGCATTTTTTATGCATTTTGATAAGCTATGTTTTGTTTTGATTGTATGTGTGGTAATAAGGCTTTAGCCATGTTTGTATGGTCCCTTTTGTGTGGTCAAGATGATTGAGGTGACCCTATAAACCTCAATCATGCTTAGTCCACTTGGATCCTTGTTGTGCCAATTAGGCCTAGAAGGTCTAAGGATTGGTTTTCAAGTTTTTTTGGTTGTTTTAATGTTTTAGTATGTTGGAAGGAGTTTGTTGATCATTTGGACTCCATTGGATGAGCCAAACAAATCAACCTCCTTGTGTTAATGCAAAACACCATAGTTGTCAAAGGTGTTATGTGTTGGGTCAGTTCAAAAACCACTTTGGGCAGTTAAATGCTGTTGTAGAAGTTGGAAACCAACTTGGATGGGTTAATATGGTGGATATCTGACTCCAGTACGGGGGAGGAAGTTTTTGTACAGAATTTGGGCACAAAATTCAAGAAAACTGACTGTTTTTCACTATTTTTCTTGCTGTGTATAGATTGTACAGACTTTTCATGTGTGCAAATGACATTTTTCTGAAAGCTCTTGGAGTCAGGGTTCCAATGCAACTAGTTTGAGGTCTTGAAGTGGTCGGAGTCAAAAGTTATTGAATTTTCTTTCAAAACTGGTCTAGAAACCCTGTTTTCTAGGGCAGTCCCACAAATTTGGCCCTAGAATGCATTTCCACCAATGAAATTTCATGCCACTTGGTGAAATGCAGGCTAGGGGTGTATACTACTTGATTCCAAAAGCATTTTCTGAGAAAATATAGTTTACTATTTTTAATGTGATGCCCTAGGTCAAATATCTCTATGTATTTGACTGAATTTATGCAATTTATTGTTGTATTTGACAAAACCCTAAGAGGATGAGTGAATGAATGGTGGATTTGTGTTGTTTGGGGATGGTAGAGTCATTCCAAGTTCCTACCCCTGACCTATGCACCCAATTTTGAGCACTTGCTTTGTAACCTAGCCTAAATTGATCAATTAGGCCTAGAGACCTAGTAGGCGTTCTGGATTGTTGGAGTAGAGTTGGAGCAGGAGATTTGGAGGTTTGTTAGGGTCCCCTGAAAGGTGTTCAATTCCATCATTTGTTTTCCTAGACCTTTGGGAGGCTAGTAGCCTTACTAGTCAAGGTATAGGTTGAAGAGTTTTGGGAAGTTGGAGATCAAACCAACTGCATAGAAGGTGTTTGTTGATCTGTATTAAGGTGTTGGAGAAGCCTTAGGGGTTGGACAATAGTCTGGACATCAAATCCTTCATATGCCTTGTATGTGCCTTTAGTTGGTTGGTTGGTTGAAGGCTAGTTGAAGTGGGTGAGTGGGCAAAGGACAATAGAGTAAACCTTTGTGTGTTGCTTCCCTTGTGCCACTCTGCATCAATATTAAACTCGACCCAATATTTTTTGAATATCATCCTGCTTTTGTGATATCCTGTCATAAGGATATTCCCCCGCTCCCGTTGCTGCCATTAACATTTAATGCGCGTAGGCATGGTAGATGGATCCCGCCGATCGTGAAACCCGATGAAACACCTAGAGAGATCCTGCATTTTCGCGCAGATAATCAATGAGTGAAATCCAATCTGTCAGGGTTGCCCTAATTTTACCCTAAGTACATCGTTAAAAGGGTGAATTCATTGTCATTTCAAATTTACCTTGCGATAAAATTGTTTTTACAGAGCACTAGCTTCCATATCCTCATACAGGTGATAGTTGCACGAATTGAGCTCACAGATAGAAGGAAGTGCGTGATCATCAACTGAATTAAGAGCATTGTCAGAAGTCCACTAGTATAAAAAGGAAATTTGCATATCTAGGTAAGTAAATGAAACCCTCGTCCTGTTGTTTCTATAATAGTCAGGTATGGGTGGTTAATCTGAAGTTCTAGTTTATGCATCCATATGATTAAGTAATGTTGAACATATACAGTAGGCATGATGATTAGTAAAGTTAATTGTAATATGCATGCATGTGTATACCCTTTGTAAGACAAGATTTTGTTAATTGCAGGCACCCATGGCTGACAAGAGGATAGTTAAGTGTCAGGTAGAATTGGAAAGGCCTATGTTCTCCTCCCAGAGGGGCGTCCTATTCAAATATGGTGCCATTATAGATACCCATCAGGGGAGTACCAATTTGGAAGCATGGTCAACCAGGTTGAATGATGAGAATAACAAGAGTCCAGTGCTAGATGCAGTTTTCGTATCCGGGATGTGGAACGCTGCTAGTTTTCCATACTCCATGGAATCTCTGGAATTGGTTATCGAGTGTGCCAGGAACTACAATCCAGAGACCAGGTAGGTGATGAAGCATGGGAGGATATATGCTGACCTATCCATCAAGGGTCTTTCCAAGACATTTGGATTGCCTTTGGGCAACAAGGTTAAAAGTGTGGATCTAAAGAAGTCAGAGAAAGAATATGAAAACAACAAGAAACAAGCCAGGAAGAATATGTATCAATGGAGGGCTGAAAACAGTACATATTCTGTAGCAGCCAAATTTCCTGTGCATCTATTCAAATATGATTTTGCTGATGAATATCAATACATGATTGCACTACTGAATAGAGTAACAGGCCAGCCTGATGCTGGTAGTTTTAGAGACTGGATGTATGGTGTAATAATGATATGTTTGTATTCAGATATCAAGCCACTGTAGGGCCAGCTAATAAGTGATGCTCTGCATGAGCAGCTGATGAACCTAGGAGGTTCAAATTGTGCTTTCTATATGATATCATACATCGTCTACTCCTGTGCTTATAAAGGCACATTTGATGCACTAGTTACAGATGGGAAAGTCACAGGAACTGTCAATGCTGTGCATATCTGGGATCATCATCCCCAGTTGCAAAGAGCCAATTACCTCCAAGACTACAAACTGGTCAATGATGCATTCTCTATGCATCTGGTGAGGACCATGGAGGAGGATAGAACAAAGAGATTGAGCATGGAGGCTCAAGAGATAATTTACAGGCATGGAGCCTGGTACATTCAGTTTGCCACCTTTTCTTACATAAGGATTGAGGATTTTGAAGGAAATCCCCTCATGCTGCCAAGGTATCCCACTAATGCAGTGATACTTATGGAGTTCATCAAGCAGAGCTCCACAATAATAAAAACATACAAAGATGCAAAGAAGTTGCCGCCAATCTTGTTTCTAGTAACCATTGGCTGGTACATGTGCCCTGATTCAGAGAACATAAAGAAGGTGATGTTCACCCTGAATAAAATGAACTTGCAGCCTTTTCCATTAATAAGACAATATGATCCTTATGGTACGATGTAGAAAATAATAGGAAAGCCTATTCATCAAAGGCACCTAGAAGACTTCTGGGTAGACATTGAAGATGAAGCAGAAGCAAGAAGAGGAAGATATCAAGGGCTAACTTTGAATCAAATCAGAACCTTTGATTGCATCCCCATTCCCCAACAATTGAAGAAAGATGATAACAAGATAATTACGGATGAGTATGAACAGAAGAAAATATATAATGATACCATCTCTGCACCTGACCTCACCATACAGGAGGATATATCCTTGGACCCCTTCATTGCCAAGACCATACAACTAACCCAAGTCTGGGTTGATGAACAGATAGGGGCATTGAAGAAGGGTGTTGCCATTATAGTGGACAACAAGAATAAGGGGCAAGATATTCTAATGGGGAGTATGATGACTTCCTGAATGAGAAGAGAAAGTCTAAGGGAGATAGACTCCATCCACCACAACAATAGAGCAAAAGACCCCTAAGGGGCAAGAAAGTAGATAAGGAACCCAAAGGGGTTATTATTGAAAGGGCAGTATTTGTAGCTGAGGAGGTAGCAGCATCAGGATCAAGATCTAGATCAGGATCAGCATCCCCTCCAAGGACAAGGAAAGGAAAGTCCAAGAAGAGTAAGACAACAGAGGCTGAAATTACTAAGACCCTGGAAGAGGGTCAATCCTCAAGGAAACATGATGAAGAGGATATCCTCATGGAGGAAGAGCCTAAAGAAGAAGAGGCTCCTTTGATAATAAAAAGAAAAAGAAGAGCTCCATAGGTGGTGAGGTCTACCCCACCTAAGAAATTGAGAACCTCCATGAGGGGTGAAATAAAACAATCCCCTACACTACTACAAGGGGCAGGTAGTGAAGTGCATAGGGAACTTCAGTACAATGTTCCACTTCCTACCATAGTAAAGTTCAAAACTGAACTTGCAGAAGAATAGATGAAAGAAACATCTCAGACATAAGCAGAAGGTCACATCTCGCTAGACGAGACAATAAATTTGTTAGATGATAAGGTTGTGAAGGAGGTATCTTCACAAAAGATGGAAACCCTTGCTGCAGGTACGCAAATGACCCCTCATAAGACTCCAATAGTTCAAACAATACTGGAGGAGATGAAGCAAGTGGAAGCTGAAAACGAAAAGAGCCCAGAGCAGATAGCCCAAGAAATGGAGCTAGATACACTGAATGTAGAGGTGACAAATCCTGCAGTGGTAGATTTGATAGATAAACAGGATGTAAATCCTGAACATCCAATAGGATCACCTGACAAAGGGCAACCTGCAGAAGAAGTGAAGATGACAGAACCAGAAGGCCATGTTTCAAAGATAAGCCCACCAAGTGCACAAGATGCATCAGTGGAACCTGCTATAGTAGAGGTTCAAGAAAAGAAGGCTGATGAAAAAGATGTGGTAGAAGATCCTGCTGCCAAGGTTTAAGAAATAAGAGCAGGTGCAGAACAAATGGTGATTACAGAACCAGCCCCAACACCTAAGGAGACTTCTCAATTAACCACAACTAAGAATGATCCTCAGTAGGAGGAAAAGCCAAGGGAGGATGAGGTAATGATAGAAAAGGATCATGATCATCATGATCAGCATATGGATGCATCACAAGATCCTCCACCTCAAGAAGATGCTCCTCTGGAGAAAGAAGTTCCTCAACAGGAGGATGTGCCACAGGATCAATGTCAAAGCGAGCATCATGAAGAATAATTAAGGAAATAACCTTCTCCATCACATATGCTAACAGAAACAGGAGAAAACAGGTGAACATCATGATGATGTAGAGAAACATGATCAGGTACCTCCGTGGTTGGAGAAAGAGGTAAATGTAGAAGAAGAATTTGAAATTCAAGAATTTGATGTCTCCACCTGTTGGTCATGATGTTAGTCATTCGCAAACATAGAATAAAAGTTACACAACAACCTTTACTCATCTTGAAAGATACGATGAATTCAGAGAATTCATGATCCCAAGTCTCCGTTGATTAGGTCTTAATCTACTGACGTTACTCAGTGGTTGATGTGCGTTGCTGTTTTCCATTCAGGGGCCTTACGTGTTTCTGCACTGTTCATCATCATCATCTTCAAATATCCTGTTCTGGATGTTTGCTCTGCATAAGTCTCCAACAATTCTACCTCTGCACTGTAAATTTAGTCAAATAATGTGCCTACAAGCTGATATTTGCATGATTTCTACCATTATTTATGATTCCTTGCATGATATTTCCAATTCTACATGCATTTAACTCAAATACGCTAATGATCTTCAGTTACCTACGGGATTTCAGCATATTTCACTGTTTCTGCTTGTTATTTATCATGATTTGCAGTTATGGTGATGAATTAATGAAATTGAAAAAAAGGAAAAAAGGGTTAAGAATGAGATTCCCAAAACTAATGGACTTAGATCACTGATCCACATACAAGCTCCCATACTTGCAATGAAAAGAAGGAAAACTAGAGATCATACTTCACCAGGACATTCCACAAATCCGCATGATCTAGTGCAAAGCTTCAAAGGAAAGTTGACAACAACATGTAATGAAATGAAAGCGCTTCCAGTTGAACACAGCATTCACCAGTACATATCCAGAAATCAACAAGAAGATTACGTAAAATTTACAATCAGGATGTAATCTGGAACTTCATATTCATTCAGTATGCTCAAGAACAGGTACATTTACAGTGATCTGAAGAAAGAACCTTGATATTTCAACAATTCTATCCTCATTAGTCTCAGTAATCCGATCTCCTAACTGATCCTACAGTAGTTGACTTTTTGCGCCAGATGCGTCTGTGTATTCTCTTGTATATCTCCTTTTGATGTTTCAGGCCCTGCCTTTTTATAGAGCAAATGCCAGAAACGGTTACAACGATCCAAGGATCAGGATCCCCTCAAAGCAATTAGCGGTCCAGATGAAAAGCACATGCTTCGCCAATTAGCAAATGTACAGCTGGCACAGAATATTCCAGCATCTTCAACTTGATTCGGCCTCCAGCTGGCGAACAGCATATTTGACAATATCCTCTTCATTTCTGGCCCATGTTGACTCCATGCGCAACTTTGTAATGCTCAGCAGCATCATGACTTCAATGTTTAGCTTCAGCAGCATCATGATGTCTTCCTGCAAGTAAACAGACAAACATTAAGTTCATCGTCATCATGATAAACAACAGGAAATAAAACGTTTTATTAAACAAGCCCCCAAAAAGGCGCAGCTACAGGCAATCGGTCTCCAAATTTCCATCGCTTCATGTTTTTGCCCATTTTCTTGTATATCGGGTTCAAAATATGATGATGATGATCTCAAATTATACAAGGAAATAACCGCCCTTCAACCATCCTTCGTATCCGGCTTTGCATCATCATCATATTTGCATCGGCGTGACTACATATGATCAGGTTGACAATTTTACCTTAGGCCGACGGCAACAGTTATACCGACGCCAAACAACATGAGGATGACCAACTATATATCCTCTGTCTGGCCGCAGGATATCACGAAATATGATGCTCCTCCTTTCGAACGCTGTGATGAAAAGCACATCAGGATGTTTTGTTTTTGCATATTCGGGAAAGACAGACATCATCATCATCACATGATGAAGACAAACAGGAGGACTTGGAAAATGATCGTGCCGCTGAGGAATATCGTGATGACATCATCGTCATCATCAGGCTTCGTTAAAATGCAAAAGGATGACGTCACCGTCATGCTTCGTTAAGAGCAGGAGATAAATGGAAGATCGGGTCACCTCTAAGGAAGATGATCAGGATGAATGGAATATCGGGTTACCTCTAAGGAAGATGATCAGGTGATGAAAGTAAAATGACCCCTTTTTCGGAGAAGGTAACCTGCCAAAAGATCAGGATGATGAACATCATCATCATCATATCCGCATTGGGTGATCTAGAATATGATCCTGCTGAAAGTCCTGATGACGTCATCAGGATATCCGCGGCCTTCGTTAATCTTCGAACACGACGTCATCGTCATCATCATATTGGCGAAATGGATCATGCCTTGGAAAATATCCTGCCGAAGGACAAAGGTGATGGTGACGTCATCGTCATCATCATATTTGCAAAAGGTTATACTTGTCGGCAGGATGATACTACGAACTGTCGGGAAAGACGAACAAGATCATGATGATCTTGTTCAACAAGGCTTGGGAAAGGAAAATCATCCTCCGTTTCGAAAGATAAGGTGATACGCAAAAGGGGATCAGGAGGATATTAGGAAAAGTGATCCTGTCATGAAAGATCATGATGATGATGATCACGCATAAGGACTTTGACGTGCGCGTGATAATTATGCAGATAGCATATTTCTTAAGCTAGGTGACGATGATCATCAGCATGATATTATCACATCGGGTGATTTTAAATATCATGATGCTCGCAATGTTGGAATATCATGATGCTGATGATGTTAGAATATCATGATGATGATGATGTTTCCAGGGTCGCTTGACGGGAAAAGCTCACTGTGACTTAAGATTGACGTCCGGATGTTTCGGGACTGCATGATTTTTATCAGGTGATAGAGTAAGATCATGATGATGACCTTTGGCGACACAAAAGACCGTTCGACGGAAAAAGATTATTACGACTTAAACTTGACGTCTGGATGTTTCGACCTTAGGATATTATCGGGGGGCTTTTCAAATATCATGATGATGATGTTCATACAGCAATTATCAGGTTTGACCAAAACTTTGACTGCTCACAACTCTTTCATATGGACGAATTTTCAAATGATGCAAAAGGCAAACCTGCATGGAATTTCAAGCTCTTTCTAACCATGAGGTCATAGAAACAAAATATGAACTTTGACGAACTAACCTCATGATGATGACCTACCTCATCCTGACCTTCATGATGATGATGCACCTGACTTATTTTTACCAAACCGCCAGAAACAAACAACACAAGCCAAAACAAAAGTTGGGTCCTTGTTTTGCCAAGTCAAAATGGGGCGTGTTGTGTAACCACACAACACCACCCTATTCTCTGAGAATATAATAAAACCTAAGAGGAAGGCTAGAATGACTTCAGCCATCAAAAGAGATCCAACAACTAGGAGGAGGACCGCACAGATTGCAGTACCTACTGTGGAGAAAGAAAAAGGTAAAATTACCTTAGATGAATTCCAGATCAGCACAGTGGACTTAGGATTTGCCAATGAAGACCAAGAGGGTCAGGAGGGCAAGGATATTATTGATTCTTTAATTCAAAAGGTGAAAAGAGAAAAAGAGAAAAATAAACAACACAAAGAGCACATTGCTCAGTTGCATGCCTACATAGGAAGGCTAACCAATACTGAAGATACTTCAACTGAACATGCAGTCCCATTGACTATTATTTCTCAAGAAGAGGTGAATAAATTAGACCTCATGAAACATGAGGCATCTATACTAAGGAGATGGATGTCATCCACATTGGGTGATGTAGAGGAAGTAGTAAAGGCCTCTTTGAAGAGGTGGAATACTCTCAGCGGCTCCAGGACCAAGGTAGACAAATTACAGATGCAGACATGAAAAAGGTCTTACCAACTGGAAAAAGTATTAAATATCCTGGGAGAAATAAGGAGGATAAACCCTTAGCTGCTCATCAATAAGCAAGTACTAAACAATAATACTGCCTTGTTGATTGACATATGGTATAAGGACATTCAATTTGAATGTGGAGTACTAAGAAGATGCAATAATAAACTGAGAGATATCAGCATGAAGTTGCATGATTTAATGTATGTTGAGGCAGAAATATTGCAAACATTAGAAGGAAAAGTGGAAGGGAAAGTTGAAAATCAAGATGAAGAGTTTGCCATCAAAGCTTTACACGGCAGCTTCCAATCAGTAGCAGATGATCCACTTGTTCACTTGACAGAAGAAGCCATAGATAAAATAATGAGAATCAAAGTCAAGATGGAGAAGTACAATGCGACATTGCAAGACAAAAAGAACAAGCTGGACAACAGCAGACACAAATACGAGGCACACAAGCACGCCATGATCAAAGCAAAGACTCAGGATGGCGGGGAAATAGATAAAATTGTGCAATTATATGAACAGGTCCGGAGCATCATGCAACCTCATATGCGGGTTCATCATCATCATCATGATGAAAGTTTAGGAAGTGATGCACCTGGTGATGAAGAGCATGACTCAGATAAAGTAGATGATGATGCATCATAGAGTGAATATCAGCATCGGATGCTTAGTGAAAATAGGTTTTTTAGATAGTTGCCAGCTGGCAACTTGTGCCATTTTGTAAAGGTCGATGGAGTCAAAAGGAAATATTGACCGTAGATTCGCATAGATGAATTAGTATCACTGAGCTTTTTGTAACGGATTCCTCACCTTATTCTATAAAAGGTGTAGGAATGCTTCATTTTGGATATTTGAAACTTAATTGAAATTTGTCTGCTGAAATACTCAGGGCTCATTTCAAAGCTTTTTGTATACATTTATATCTTTGCATACTTAATGAATGAGAAGACTGTTTTGGTTACAATTCATAGTAAATCTTGAGTAATCAGTGTGTGAATTCTGGATTTATGTGGTGATTTGCTGCGTCCTTTGGAGTGCATGTCTACTTACATACATTGTTTTCATACAATTCCTTTGAAGTTAGTACCTACTGTATCTAGCTGTGGAATGTCCTGGTGAACATATGGTTTGGTTTTCTTCTCCTCATGACTGTATCTGATATATATGTGGTTCAATAGCTGAAGATTCATCTTTCATTTGAAGCATTTCTTTCAGTTTCTTTAAATTTTAGAACATTTCACTATCACAATTGCAAATAACTGAACATCTAAAGCAAACAATACAAATATGTGGACATCTCGTAGATAAGTGGAAATATTTAGCATATTTGAAGCTAAAGCATGCATTACTGATAAATATCATGCAAATATTTGAGTATAACTGTATCATTGAATCAAACAACTGTGTAGAATGACCTCTCTGTGAAGAATCTTTGCAGAAGTAGTGTCATGATGATGAACTCTATGTAAGGCCCCAAAATGGAAACAACAATGCACATCAACCTCTGAGTAACATTAGAAGATTAAGACCTAATCATCGGAGACTTGGGATCATGAATTCTCTGAATTCATCGTATCTTTCAAGATGAATAAAGGTTAATGTGTAATTTTATTCTATGCTTGTTTATGATTAACATCATGACCAACATAAATTGGCGCTAGAAGGAGGGCTTGAACCTCTGAAAGAATACGCTCATCATCATTATTTTTAGGTTTGATGATGCAGAGAGTAAGGTAACCCCAGTGCAGTTGTGAATTTCAAATATCGCTCAAATATTTATTGTAACAGGCTTGTACATGTTCATCCTGTATAAAGTTCCTAAAATTAGTCATAAATATTGCAAGCTTTATAGTAGATCATCATGAATTCACAAATATCAGCTAATGATAAGTAAATCCGTTCAAGCTTTGAAAATTTTTGGCCTTAGAAACTTGATATCCTGTGGTAAGAGTCATTATACCTCAAATATCCTTTCATATTTGTAGTATCTTTGCAGATATTTCATAAATATTCAGTCTGATCAGTCATCTGACCACAAATATTGTTTCAACTGGTGAAATTCATTCAATATTTACGATCATCCGGTTAGTTTCAGCCAATTTGTCTCAAAATTGAGAAATCCTGGCTCACAGGATAAATACCAAGTCTAGATCTAGTGGAATTTTTGAAGAATTGCCCGTTAGAGGTTTCAGACCTAGAACTGTAGACATCCATCATACTCTCGGGTCTAGTGCATCAAGAGCTTCACCAGAACCTCCTCCTGTAACTCCTGTTGGTTTGCAAGTACCTTCTGGGATATCTGTGACACCTCCTGTTCAACCTCACCCCAGGTCCAACCTCAGCCAGCTGTACCACCGGCTCAACCTCCTCCGGTCACAATGTCTTTCTTTGCAGCAGAATCACCTTTAACCTTCAATGCATATCATGAATTGCCAAAGAATCTAGACAAACTTTGTCCAAAATATCATCCTTATCAGGATGTTGATGATCATATCAGGACATTTAATGAAGCTTGTTGTAAAGCCAGAATAGAACATCAAGATGTTGTATGCAGATTATTTCCTTTTTCCTTAGGGGAAGAGGCTTATAATTGGTTTATTAGTCTTGGTCAAGTCTCTGTTGGTTCATGGGCTGTTCTAGAGAAAGCCTTTCTTGATAGGTTCAAGGACCCTATTGATCCATCTATGAATTACCACATGTTTGCTACAATCAAAAGATTCAAGAATGAACTTATTGCCAATTTTTATGCTAGGTTCTAGAAAATGCTATCCAAGTTAGTTGCTCCTTATGTAGTAGTAGATGCTTCTGCTAGGAGTATCTATTATTCAGTCCTGGATCCATTGACTTCCATGTTCATCAGGAGAACACATCCTGAGATCACTACCTTGACAGGAGCCTTTTAAGAAGCTATCAAAGTAAATCAGCAGCTAGTCCTAGCTCCTACTCCAAATATTGCATTCCCTACATTGCCTGGCATGTATCCAACCTACCTTGCACAACATCCTGCATCATATCTTGCACAATATCCTAATGGTACAATGATACCTCAAGTAGTCATGCTTGCACCTTTGCAGGTGCCTCCATTAAGTATCATGCCACCTCCTAATGGGAATGGCCAGATGTCACAATATCCTGCACAAATTTAGACACCGTAGGGTGCTGATCTATCTAACAATAACCATGGATCCTCTTTCTTCAAGCCGCAAAGTGAGAATGTAGTAGCCAAAGCTCAAGAAGAGGAGGAAATTAAAGAAATTTCTGCTCAACTAAGAAAACTCACCACAGAAGTGACACATTTGAGAAATCAAAGTTTCTATTCCCAGTCAAATCAGAATAGAAATTACTCCAATGATAGACCATATTATCTAGACAGAGGATACAATAACAACAATAATTTCAATAATAGTGGTGGAAATAGCAATAATCCTCAAAGACAGCCTAGAGTATGGAATTCTAGGCCAAATAATTGTTCATTACCATCACCCTTAGATAATCAGCCATCTAGTGAAGCTAAACAGACTACTAGAGTCAATCTTGCTGAGGCAGCCCTCACCAATTGGTGTAGGATCCACAACACAAATGCTCATGCAGAGTTAGATTGTCCACAATTTCAAATTGCTGCCAGCATTTTTCAAACAGAAGTGTCTAATACTGCAGGACATCCACCTTAGGTGGAAGGTAATGAAATAGTTCCTTGTGGATATGATTCAGCCCTAGTGCTAGAAAGCTATACTGATCATCAAAATTATTCTCATACATATGAAGAATCTACTTTAGCCTTTGAGTCAAATTATGTCTTCCCTTTTGAAGATGAGAATGAGCCTTCCACTGAACATGAGGAGGTGCATGCATACCAGCAGCAACATCCTGGTAAACATAACTATAACTTGAGAAGTAGCTCCAACAGATCTACTGGTCCACTGACATCATCTCTACCTCCAAATAATTTCAATACACCTCCTGATCCCAAAGCAAGCAATAATCCTGGGTTCCCCAAGGTAAATGCCCAATACCTGTCACCACGGAATACAGCATCAAAGGTTGTTAGCTTGCCTCATGAGTCTGACAAACTTGTTACATACTTGGCAGATGAGATGAAAAAGATAAAGATTAGCCTGCCTTTATCAGAGTTATTGAAAACTCTTGCAATCAAAAAAGCATTCATGAAGTCACTAGATGATCCTGCTCCTAAAGCGGACATTCCTTCTCCAGGTCATCTTAGCAATAAAGATCATGCTGCTAGAGATAGCAGTATCAAGCCTAAAATGCCAGCTACTGTCCAAGTTATAGAAACATCACATATGACATTATACAAAGATAAGAGTGAGTCACCACCTTTCCTCCTTACCATAAGGATGTTTGGAAAGAATTTACACAACTGTCTGGTAGATTCAGGTGCATCTACTAATGTGATGCCCTTATCCATATGCAATGCCTTAGGACTGCATCCTGCTAAATCCCTAAAAAAGGTGACACAGTTAGATAAAACAGAAGTGAGTGTAGTAAGAGAACTGACTCATATACACATGCAGCTAGCACCTGATCCCAGGATCCAATATTACATTGATATCCAGGTAGTTGACATACCTGATACATATGGGATGCTACTTAGTAGAGACTGGTCAAAGACTTTGAATGGATATATGTCCACTGACTTCAGTCACATGTGGTTACCTTGGAAAGGTATACCAAACCGAATAAGAATAGATGCTGAACCCAGAATGAAGCACATGATAACCGAGTATAATAAAATGAATGAGATCATGTATGTTGACATTGAACCTGGAGTTTATGCCATTAGACCACAGACTATTAGGATAGAAGAGATCCTGATGCTTGACTTTCATCATGATGATGATGATGATGATGATCATCAGAAGGGTATGCCAGTTGTAGAAACCGATAGTAATTTTGAGAATGAAAATGAAATAGATTGCTTCAGAGACTTTGAGATGCATCTGTCCAAACAGGTAAAATGTTGTCAATTGTTAAATATACCTGCTAATGATATTTTGATTGATGGATGGTGCAGATTACACAATGAAGCACATTCAGAAAAGACTTGCGAAACATACTTAGACATGATGATGCTAGAGCAGACATGCAGTGAGGCATCATCATCATATTCTGAGGTAAGTTCTACATCTGGTGATGATGATGATACTGATTCTTTTTCATCTTCTGTAGGAACCACAGAAAAAGTGATAGATCATGATGAAGGTCATGAACAGAGAGCAGAAGAAATTCTGGTGTACAATCAGATGAATGTTAATAAAAAAGAAAAGATCACCCTAGGGAGTGATTGTCTGATGGAGTCAGACTATGAATTGTCTGATGAAGACAAAGGCAGTAACCTGACCAGATTTGAAGAGTTCTTGTCTAGAGAAATTAAGAAAATGATAAGGCAAAAGAAACATCCACAAGATGCACTAACTGAAGGTTGGTGTAGGCTGCATGAGGCACCTCATTCGGAGACCGCCTGTTTGCTGTGTTTGCACATTTTGAAGAAACATATAGGGCCTGATCCAAAAGATCATCCTCCTGATGATGGAAAACGAGAAGAAAAATTAGCTTCTCAGAAGGAAGAAAAGATGAAGTCTGAGAAAGCTGACATTCCTAAGTTAAAATGGATATCAGGTGGAGTAGCTGCAAGAGCTGCAAGGAAAAATAAAGTTTTAGCTAAACCTCATGCTGAAGATAAGTCTTGGATCCTTAGATTTGATGGATCCAAATCCAAGCAAGGAGCCAGAGTAGGGATTGATCTTATTGATCCATCAGGAAAATCCTACTTAGCTGCATACAGATTACAGTTCTCCTGCACTAATAATGTGACAGAGTATGAAGCTCTGATTCATGGGATACTGTTTGCTCTCAAAAAGAAAGTGAAAATTCTGCATGTCTTTAGAGACTCAGAATTAGTTGTCAGACAAGTAAGAGGAATTTACTCATGCAACTATAAAAAATTGTCAAATTATAGACACAGAGTGTGGGATTTGATTGAAGACTTTGATGCATTTAACATCACCCATGTTCCTAGAGAACAGAATCACAGGGCAGATGCACTTGCCTAGGCTACCAGTACATTGGAGCCACTATCTATATTAGGTCTGAAGAGATTTTCAGTAGAATTGGTATCTGTACCATTAGTACCTGATAATGTTACCAATCTTCAGGTCTTTGATGATGACTAGTACATTCTTGATTTTATCTCCAACAGGGATGTATTTGACGCTCAGATTATAGATGAGAATAGTATGGAAGATCATGTCTGGGAAGAAGATGAAATATTAGAGTTGCCTAGCAACAGAATTCCCAAAGGCATGATTGAATTAGAAAGAGCCTTTGATTTGGATAATATGCTGAAGCAGAAGGATCTTCTCAAAGCTGATGGAGGTCAATATTCACAAGTGAATATCAGACAGGATGATGACAGGAAAAATGTCTTGATAGGTAAGGTTTGCACACTAGAAGAGTGAGAAGGAATAACTCAGGCCCTTAAGGATTACATCCATGTAATTGCATGGACCTATGATGAGCTGAAGACATATGACACATCTGTCATAACTCATACTATACCTCTCAAGCCAGATGCTAAACCTTTCAGACAGAAGCAAAGGCTAGTCAATGCTTTGCTTGAACCAATAATATTTGAAGAAGTCAAGAAATTGTTAAATGCCAGGATAATCTTTCCTGTGAGGCACTCCACTTGGGTGGCAAATCTAGTGCCAGTTAGGAAGAAGGATGGAGACATCAGGCTATGTGTAGATTTCAGGAATTTGAACAAAACATCAGAAAAGGATAATTATCCTTTACCCTCATTAGATGAAGTTCTGCAGATTGTAAATGGAGCCAAAATGATGTCCTTCCTGGATGGCTTTTCAAGATACAACCAAGTGATGGTTGATAAAATTAACAGACTGAAAACTACCTTCACCACCAAGTGGGGGATATTTGCATAAAGACGTATGCCATTCGGACTTATAAATGCTAGAGCAACATTCCAGCGAGCAATGGACATAACCTTCAGAGGCTTAATAGGAAAATGTATAGTCATCTACATGGATGACTTGACAGTATTCTCCAAAGAAAGGGGAAATCATGTAGTAGATCTCAGAAATGTGCTAAAGAAATGTGAAGAATATGGAATATCACTGAACCCCAAGAAATGCATATTTGGGGTGACAACAGGAAAGTTATTAGGCCATTTGATAACTGAAGATGGAATCATCATTGATCCTGACAGGGTGGAGTCTATCATGAAAATACAACTTCCTGGAGGCAAGAAAGAGCTTAAGTCTTACTTTGGTAAGATTAACTTTCTAAGAAAATTTATCACTGGTTTTGCAGAAATAGTCAGACCACTAAATGCTATGCTGAAAAAAGATGCCAAAATTGAGTGGACAGCAGAAGCTAAAGCTACTTTTGAAGACATAAAGAAAGCCATATCAGATGCTCTTGTACTCATTAGTCCAGATTACACAAAAGATTTCTACATCTATTCATTTGCTTCAGAACATACCTCTGCAGCAGTGTTAACTCAAAGGAATGAAGAAAATCAAGAGAAACCAATAGCCTTCATGAGCTGTCCTTTCAAGGATGCTGAACTAAGATATGTGGATGTTGAAAGACAAGCACTTGCATTAGTCAGGGCAGTAAAGAAATTTAGGCATTATATACTGAGAAGCAAGGTGATTGCAGTAGTGAAGATGCTGCTCATGCAGAGTGAGCCTGGTGAAAAAAGAGCCAAGTGGATTACTATATTACAAGAGTATGACATGGAAATTACACTAATGAAGCTAGTAAGAGGACAGGCTTTAAGCCAAATGATATCTGAAATTGACCCAAACATCACAAGTTAACAGTATGTTATCAATGATAAGAATAATAAAGAATGGTATTCAAATATCAGGCACATCCTGATTATTGGAAGATGTCCTTTGAGATTGCAAGCTTCACAGAGAAGAGCCTTGAAGATAAGGTCACAAAAGTATATGATGAAGGGAGGAACCCTATTCAAGAAGAATTATGAAGGAATATACCTGAGATGAGAAGCAAATAATGTCCTGTCAGAGTTACATGACAAGTTCGGAACAGCACATGGATCAGCCTTGGCCACGACACATGCAATCCTCAGAGCAGGATATTATTGGCCCACAGTTTTTAAAGATACAGCTAATCATGTTAAATGTTGTCATGTATGTCAGGTTGCTGCTAACAGAGAGAAATATGCTGCACAACCCTTGTAGCCAGTGATGGAAGAGCGCCCATTTGCACAATGGGGCATGGACTTCATAGGACCAATCAATCCTCCATCCTCCTCAAGCCATAGGTATGTCTTAACAATTACTGACTATTGTACCAGATGGATTGATGCTGTCAATAGCAAGACTTGTACTATAGATGATGTCATTAAATTTCTGGAGAGCAACATTGTCACCATGTATGGAACTCCTTATGCTTTGGTAAGTGATAATGGTTCTGCATTCACTTCAACTAAATTGTCAAGTTGGGCATTTGATCATGGGGTCATACTTAAGTTTTCATCCAACTACTATCCCCAAGGGAATGGATTAGCAGAATCCACCAACAAGAATTTACTGAATATCATAAGAAAACTAATAGAGAAGAACCCTAGGGAATGGAACTCATTTCTGAAATATGCCTTATGGGTAGACAGAACTAGAATGAAAACTACATTAGGAAACTCACCTTTCCAATTGGTATATGGGGTGGATCCTATCCTTCCTGTAAACTTGAAAATTCCTACTCTGCAATTTGCCCAAGAATACCTAAGCATTGATAATAGACAAGAAGTCAGGTTGCTTCAGTTGATGTACCTGGAAGAGAAAAGGAGTCAAGCAATTGACCAGTTTACAAAACATCAGGTTGTTGTCAAACGTTGGTTTGACAAGAGAGCCAGAGTTAAAGCCTTCAGGATATATGATTTAGTCCTGATGTGGGATAAAGCCCATGAGAGGAAAGGTGACCATGGCAAATTTGACAGATTATGGATAGGTCCCTTTCAAATTTTTGAGATACTAGGAGACAACACTTATAGGCTTAAGAACTTGACAGGTGAGGATGTCCCATTGCCAGTCAATGGACAATTCCTCAAACATTATTTCTAGGCCTAAGTGACTTCATGACAGTCATGTGTATCATATTGTACATTTGTGTGGTTGTCTGTATAGTTTGTTTTGTTTTGTTTGTTGAGACCTTGTTTTGGTTAGTCAAGATGATGCACCTCATTACCACATAAAATAACTAAATTGTTAGGATTCAAGTGATGAGATCAAATTTAGACATAGGTTGTAATTCAGCCTAAGAAGTATTCATGATCAGGTCTGTGATATCCTTTCATTAGGGTGCCTTTTCTTGATCAAAGTGAATCAATCACAATGAAACACCTAACAGCCTTGAGTTTGTTGAACACACAAGTATAGGTGTTAAGTGAAAAATCTAAAAAGACTCCCTTGCTACCAATACAATCTCCAACCTAAAGCTACAAGTGACTATACCTTGTACAAATGAGCTGACATGATGATATCAGATACAAATTTTAACAGCAAAAATTCAAAAGAAATAAAATTAGGCCATCTAAGTAACTCTACCAGGGCTATAGATGCCTGCTAGCAGTGGGGCTCTACTTAGGGAGATTGTATAGATAACCTTGCTAGGGCTATAGACGATTGCTGCCAGCAAGGCTCTATCCAGGTTGGCTATGAGGGATGATCTCCAACTATGTAGTTTAACACCAGTTGCTTATGTTTTCAACTTGCTTTCAAGATGAGGATAATTAATCATTTGCACACACATGATCTTTTATTAGCATTGTTACCATGATGAAATTTGATCATTCATAAGATCATGATGCTTATGCTTAGGAAGAATTAGAATACTATGGATGAATGCGATCACATCACTTGAATCATTGGAATTTGTTTGTTTTCTTTGGTGGCAAGTTGTTGTGTGGTTACACAACACGCCCCATTTTGACTTGACAAAACAGGGACCCAACTTTTTGGCGGTCTAGTAAAAGTAAGTCATGCAAATCATCATGCATTAAAAGGTTGGGTAAGTGATCATCATGAGGTTAGTTCATCAAATTTTGTATTTTATTCCAGAAACCTCATATTTAGAAAGAGCATTAAATTCAAGGCAGGTTTGTCTTTTACATCACCCTGATATTCGTCAAGATGTGAAAGTTAGGAATGGTCAAAGTTTGAGTCAAACCTGATATTCTCAGGGGGAGGGTCATATATCGTAACATCAGTCATATTATAAAAGGTCACCCCGATATAGTATATCACCCGATAAAATCATGCGGTCTAAATATCCGGACGTCAATTTTAGGTGATAGTAACCTTTACCCGTCAATAGCCTTATGCATTTCGCGAGGATCATATTTTTCAAAGTAACCTGATATTTCATAATATCCTCCTGCTATGAAATATCCCCTAAGCCAATATCCTGATGATGTCATCTAAGTCTGATAAACGAAGAAACAAACATGATGATGACATCATCATCACATTTACCTCTCGGCAGGCTATTTCATAAACATGATCCTGTTCCCATAACATGACGATGATGTCATGATGCCTTGCCGATACACTAAGTGAATATCAGGATGACGTCATCCTGATATTTTGAAAGAGAGACATGTAAGTTTGTCTGGTCATCATCATCTTTGAAACATCACCCGATATATCGAGATATCCTCCTAATGTGCTAAACATAACCAAAGGGTGCGTTTGTCACCTGACTTTGTCGCGAGAGTTTTTCCTCTCAAGGAGGATGATCATATTAAACTCGACCTGATATTTTTTGAATATCATCTTACTTTCATGATATCTTGTCATAAGGATATTCCCCTACTCTCGTTGCCGCCATTAACATTTAATGCGCGCAGGCATGGTAGATGGATCCCACCGACCGTGAAACCCGATGAAACACCTGGCAAAATCTTGCATTTTCGTGCAGATAATCAATGAGTGAAATCCAATCTATCAGGGTTGCCCTAACTTTACCGTAAGTGCATCATTAAAAGGGTGAATTCACCGTCATTTCAAATTTACCTTGCGATAAAATTGTTTTTACAGAGCACTAGCTTCCATATCCTCGTACAAGCGATAGTTGTATGAATTGAGCTCACAGACATAAGGAAATGCGTGATCATCAGCTGAATTAAGAGCATTATCAGAAGTCCACTGGTATAAAAAGGAAATTTGCATATCCAGGTAAGTAAATGAAACCCTCGTCCTGTTGTTTCTATAATAGTCAGGTATGGGTGGTTAATCTGAAGTTCTGGTTTATGCATCCATATGATTAAGTAATGTTGAACATATATAGTAGGCATGATGATTAGTAAAGTTAATTGTAATATGCATGCATGTGTATACGCTTTGTAAGACAAGATTTTGTTAATTGTAGGCACCCATGGCCGACAAGAGGTTAGTTAAGTGTCAGGCAGAATTTGAAAGGCCTATGTTCTCCTCCCAGAGGGGCGTCCTGTTCAAATATGGCGCCATTACAGATACCCATCAGGGGAGTACCAATTTGGAAGCATGGTCAGCCAGGTTGAATGATGAGAATAACAAGAGTCATGTGCTAGATGTAGTTTTCATATCCAGGATGTGGAATGCCGCCAGTTTTCCATACTCCATGGAATCTCTAGAACTGGTTATCGAGTGTGCCAGGAACTACAATCCAGAGACCAGGCAGGTGATGAAGCATGGGAGGATATATGCTGACCTATCCATCAAGGGTCTTTCCAAGACATTTGGATTGCCTTTGGGCAGCAAGGTTAAAAGTGTGGATCTGAAGAAGTCAGAGAAAGAATATGAAAACAACAAGAAACAAGCTAGAAAGAATATGTATCAATGGAGGGCTGAAAACAGTACATATCCTATAGTAGCCAAACTTCCTGTGCATCTATTCAAATATGATTTTGCTGATGAATATCAATACATGATTGCACTACTGAACAGAGTAACAGGTCAGCCTGATGCTGGTAGTTTTAGAGACTGGATGTATGGTGTAATAATGATGTGTTTGTATTCAGATATTAAGCCACTGTGGGGCCAGCTAATAAGTGATGCTCTGCATGAGCAGCTGATGAACCTAGGAGGTTCAAATTGTGCTTTCTATATGACATCATACATCATCTACTCCTGTGCTTATAATGGCACATTTGATGCACTGGTTACAGATGGGAAAGTCATAGGAACTGTCAATGTTGTGCATATCTGGGATCATCATCCCCAGCTACAAAGAGCCAATTACCTCCAAGATTACAAACTGGTCAATGATGCATTCTCTATGCATCTGGTGAGGACCATGGAGGAGGACAGAACAAAGAGATTAAGCATGGAGGCTCAAGAGATAATTTACAGGCATGGAGCCTGGTACATTCAGTTTGCCACCTTTTCTTACATGAGGATTGAGGGTTTTGAAGGAAATCCCCTCATGCTGCTAAGGTATCCCACTGATGCAGTGATACTTATGGAGTTCATCAGGTAGAGCTCCATAATAATAAAAATATACAAAGATGCAAAGAAGTTGCCACCAATCTTGTTTCCAGTCACCATTGGCTGGTACATGTGCCCCAATTCAGAGAACATAAAGAAGGTGATGGTCACCCTGAATAAAATGAACTTGCAGCCTTTTCCATTAATAAGACAATATGATCCTTATGGTAGGATGCAGAAAATAATAGGAAAGCGTATTCATCAAAGGCACCTAGAAGACTTCTAGGCGGACATTGAAGATGAAGCAGAAGCAAGAAGAAGAAGATATCAAAGGATAACTTTGAATCAAATCAGAACCTTTGATTGCATCCCCATTCCCCAACAATTGAAGAAAGATGATGGCAGGATAATTGTGGATGAGTATGAATAGAAGAAAATATATAATGATACCATCTCTGCACCTGACCTCACCATACAGGAGGATATATTCTTGGACCCCTTCATTGCTAGGACCATACAACTAACCCAAGCTTGGGTTGATGAACAGATAGGGGCATTGAAGAAGAAGGGTGTTGCCATTACGGTGGACAACAAGAAGAAGGGGTAGGATATTCTTGATGGGGAGTATGATGACTTCCTAAATGAGAAGAGAAAGTCTAAGGGAGATAGACTCCCTCCACCACAACAATAGAGCAAAAGACCCCCAAGGGGCAAGAAATTAGATAAGGAACCCAAAGGGGTTATTATTGAAAGGGCAGTATTTGTAACTGAGGAGGCAGCAGCATCAGGATCAGGATCTGCATTAGGATTAGCATCCCCTCCAAGGATAAGGAAAGGAAAGTCCAAGAAGAGTAAGACAACAGAGGCTGAAATTACTGAGACCCTAGAAGAGGGTCAACCCTCAAGGAAACATGATGAAGAGGATATCCTCATGGAGGAAGAGCCTGAAGAAGAAGAGGCTCCTTTGATAATAAAAAGAAAAAGAAGAGCTCCACAGGTGGTGGTGTCTACCCCACCTAAGAAATTGAGAACCTCCATGAGGGGTGAAATAAAACAATCCCCTACACTACTACAAGGGGCAGGTAGTGAAGTGCATAGGGAACTTCAGCACAATGTTCCACTTCCTACCATAGTCAAGTTCAAAACTAAACTTGCAGAAGAATAGATGAAAGAAACATCTCAGACACAAGCAGAAGCTCACATCTCACTAGACGAGACAATAAATTTGTCTGATGATGAGGTTGTGAAGGAGGTATCTTCACAAAATATGGAAACCCTTGCTACAGGTATGCAAATGACCCCTCATAAGACTCCAATAGTTCAAACAATATTGGAGGAGATGAAGCAAGTGGAAGTTGAAAAGGAAAAGAGCCCAGAGTAGATAGCCCAAGAAATGAGGCTAGATACACTGATTGCAGAGGTGACAAATCATGTGATGGTAGATTTGACAGATAAAGAGGATGTAAATCCTGAACATCCAACAAGATCACCTGACAAAGGGCAACCTGCAGAAGAAGTGAAGATGGCAGAACTAGAAGGCCATGCTTCAGAGATAAGCCCACCAAGCACACAAGATGCATCAGCGAAACCTGCTATAGTAGAGGTTCAAGAAAAGAAGGCTAATGAAAAAGATGTGGTAGAAGATCCTGTTGCCAAGGTTCAAGAAATAAGAGCAGGTGCAGAACAAATGGTGATTACAAAACTAGCACCAGCACCTAAGGAGACTTCTCAATTAACCACAACTAAGAATGATCCTCAGCAGGAGGAAAAGCCAAGGGAGGATGAGGTAATGACAGAAAAGGATCATAATCATCATTATCAGCATATGGATGCATCACAAGATCCTCCACCTCAAGAAGATGCTCCTCCAGAGAAAGAAGTTCCTCAACAGGAGGATGTGCCACAGGATCAACGTCAAAGCAAGCATCATGAAGAAGAGATAAGGAAATCACCTTCTCCATCACATCTGCTAACAGAAACAGGAGACACAGGTGAACATCATGATGATGCAGAGAAACATGATCAGGTACCTCCATGGTTGGAGAAAAAGGTTAATGTAGAAGAAGAATTTGAAATTCAAGAATTTGATGTCTCCACCCTATTCTCTGAGAATATAATAAAACCTAAGAGGAAGGCCAGAATGACTTTATCCATCAAAAGAGATCCAACAACTAGGAGGAGGACCGCACAGATTGTAGTACCTACTGTGGAGAAAGAAAAAGGTAAAATTACCTTAGATGAATTCCAGATCAGCACAATGGACTTAGGATTTGCCAATGAAGACCAAGAGGGTCCAAGGGCAAGGATATTATTGATTCTTTAATTCAAAAGGTGAAAAGAGAAAAATAGAAAAATAAGCAACACAAAGAGCACATTGCTCAGTTGCATGCCTACATAGGAAGGCTAACCAATACTGAAGATACTTCAACTGAACATGCAGTCCCATTGACTGTTATTTCTCAAGAAGAGGTGAATAAATTAGACCTCATGAAACATGAGGCATTTGTACTAAGGAGATGGATGTCATCCACATTGGGTGATGCAGAGGAAGTAGTAAAGGCCTCTTTGAAGAGGTGGAATACTCTCAGCGACTCTAGGACCAAGGTAGACAAATTGCAGATGTAGACATGAAAAAGGTCTTACCAAATGGAAAAAGTATTAAATATCCTGGGAGAAATAAGGAGGATAAACCCTCAGCTGCTCATCAATAAGCATGTACTAAACAATAATACTGCCTTGTTGATTGACATATGGTATAAGGACATTCAATTTGAATGTGGAGTACTAAGAAGATGCAATAATAAACTGAGAGATATCAGCATGAAGTTGCATGATTTAATGTCTGTTGAGGTAGAAATATTGCAAACATTAGAAGGAAAAGTGGAAGGGAAAGTTGAAAATCAAGATGAAGAGTTTGCCATCAAAGCTTTACACGGTAGCTTCCAATCAATAGCAGATGATCCACTTGTTCACTTGACAGAAGAAGCCATAGATAAAATAATGAGAATCAAAGTCAAGATGGAGAAGTACAATGAGACACTGCAAGATAGGAAGAACAAGCTGGACAGCAGCAGACACAAATACAAGGCACACAAGCATGCCATGATCAAAGCACAGACTCAGGATGGTGAGGAAATAGATAAAATTGTGCAATTATATGAACAGGTCCAGAGCATCATGTAACCTCATATGCGGGTTCATTATCATCATGATGATGAAAGTTCAGGAAGTGATGCACCTGGTGATGAAGAGCATGACTCAGATAAAGTAGATGATGATGCATCATAGAGTGAATATCAGCATCGGATGCTTAGTGAAAATAGGTTTTTTAGATAGTTGCCAGCTGGCAACTTGTGCCATTTTGTAAAGGTTGATGGAGTCAAAAGGAAATATTGACCGTAGATTCGCATAGATGAATTAGGATCACTGAGCTTTTTGTAACGGATTCCTCACCTTATTCTATAAAAGGTGTAGGAATGCTTCATTTTGGATATTCGAAACTTAATTGAAATTTGTCTGCTGAAATACTCAGGGCTCATTTCAAAGCTTTTTGTATACATTTATATCTTTGCATACTTAATGAATGAGAAGACTGTTTTGGTTACAATTCATAGTAAATCTTGAGTAATCAGTGTGTGAATTCTAGATTTATGTGGTGATTTCCTGCATCCTTTGGAGTGCATGTCTACTTACATACATTGTTTTCATACAATTCCTTTGAAGTTAGCACCTACTGTATCTAGCTGTGGAATGTCCTGGTGAACATATGGTTTGGTTTTCTTCTCCTCATGACTGTATCTGATATATATGTGGTTCAATAGCTGAAGATTCATCCTTCATTTGAAGCATTTCTTTCAGTTTCTTTAAATTTTAGAACATTTCACTATCACAATTTTAAATAACTGAACATCTAAAGCAAACAATACAAATATGTGGACATCTTGTAGATAAGTGGAAATATTTAGCATATTTGAAGCTAAAGCATGCATTACTATTAAATATCATGCAAATATTTGAGTATAACTATATAATTGAATCAAATAACTATGTAGAATGACCTCTCTATGAAGAATCTTTGCAGAAATAGCGTCATGATGATGAACTCTATGTAAGGCCCCAAAATGGAAACAGTAATGCACATCAACCTCTGAGTAACGTTAGAAGATTAAGACCTAATCACCGGAGACTTGGGATCATGAATTCTCTGAATTCATCGTATCTTTCAAGATGAATAAAGGTTAATGTGTACTTTTATTCTATGCTTGTTTATGATTAACATCATGACCAACAGTATCATTTGAAGTGACTTATCAAAAGGATATGGGCATACACCTTCAAAGGAAAATGTCTTCTTTGTTTGGTCCATTCTTATGTCCGTGACTTGTTGTAACTGATTGAATTGTTGCTCCATATCGGGTGTAAATGGTTGTTGTTGTTTCATGGGATTTTGATGACTTGGGTGAGGTATTTGGTACACCGGAGATTGATTTGGAGGATATTGTTGTGATGTGTTATATGGCAAGGTATATGTGTTTTGGACTTGATTATCGATGATGGGAATGTGTATGAGTTTGGTGATGGATTAACATTTTGGGTTTGTATCGCATGTGAACCAAAGGGTGGATTGATGTATGACATTTATTGATTGGGAGCTTGGGACACAAGAGGTGGATTGGTATAGGATATCATGTGTGAACCAAATGATGGGTTGGTGTATGACATGGATTGGTTGGAAATTGGCGGAACTTGGGATATGATGGGTGGATTTGTATAGGATGTCACATGTTAACTAAAGGATGGATTAGTGTAAGATATATGTTGGTTAGAAGTTGGTGAAACTTGGGATATGAAAGATGGACTTGTATAGGATGTATGTTGGTTGGATGGTTGTGGTCCAAGTGAAAGGAGTTGATCAACATATGATATGTTAGAATTGGAGTTTGGTCGTGATCCAAAAGGTTGGTCGATAAGTGATGTGTTAGGATTGGATAGCATATGCGATGTTTGTGGTAAACTCATAGATGGTGTATTGGGATGGAAAGACACATTAGATACTTGGGATGCTTCAACATGCGACACATTTGGATTAGAAAATTGAACGGATTGTGTCACTTGAGGAGAAGTTATGTTCATGGAAGAAGATGGAATGGAATGTGATACATGAGATGAACCAACATGTGGCAAATTTTGATTAGAGGCTTGATATGCTTGTGGCACATGTGTAGGGGTTATATTGATGGAAGAAGATGAAATGGGTTGCGACGCATGAGATGGATTAACATGTGGCACACTTTGATTAGAGACTTGGGGTTCTTGTGACACATGTGGGTTGATCATGTAAGATGGTGTTATCAAGGGCTCTATTGATGTGGGAATATTGGGTTGGTTCATTGCATGGAATGGAGGGGTGGATTGATTGATCAAAGGTGGTGTTTGGATGTTGTGTGTAGATGTTTTGGGTTTGGTAGACATGGTAGTAATAGCCTTATGGGTTTCCTTTGCAACAAAAAAATCATTGATTGGATCTTGTTTTGTGATTTTGGATACATCAAAGCCTCTTGGCAATTTGGCTCCTCTTTGGACCAACTGTAAGAGAAATCTATCAGGATCAGACATTATGAGCCTGTTAGCATTTTGTAATGTCTCAAAGTCTTGTAGGTCCTATAAGTCATCTTGATATTCCTCATAGGTTAGTTGAACAAAATTTTATTGTGGTGTTTGATGTGATGATGATGGTCTAGCGGTATAGATGTTGAGGCATTCTAGTTGTGACTTTTGAGGCATCCTTGAGAGGGGTAGATTGAAATTCCTTTATATTAGCCTCCATGGCTGCCTTATATTGACTCCTTGTTTGAGGCATTGGTTGATGATGGATGAGATTTTTGGACTTGTGTCACAAAGTTGAGACTCTTGGATTGATTGATTGGTTTGATTGATTGATGGTTGATTGGTTGATTGGCTTGATCAATTGATTTATTGATTTGATTGCTGATTGTTTTTGGATTGGTTGATTTGGATTGATTTGGCTGGATTGATTGTTTGGATTATCTCCCAAGAGATAGATCATGAACTCAACGTTAGACAAGATTGATTGATGATGATGATATAACCCAACTCAAAAGGAACCACTCTCTTAAGATGGAAAAGATTGCTGCGATATGATCAAAAGCTGGATAATGACTAAAGCCAAAGGATGATGTTGATTTGATTGTTTGACTAATTTTGATAGTTGTTTTAGAGTCTCAAGAGGATGTAAGGGTGCAAAAAGTCTAAATTATTATATGATCAAGTTGGATAAGATGAATGCTAGCTGTAAACGATTAGTGTATTGTTTGAAAACTGATGACAAGGCTAAAGACTGACAAGAAATGTGATTTTAAACTAGATAAATGATGACAGTATGTAGTTTACCAGAGGCAAAATTGTGTCAACCAAAGGTGACTTAAGATAGCTCAAAGGTAACTCAGGATAATCCAAAGGTGAAATTATGATGTTCAAAGGCAATTTTTGACAGTTCAAATGTGATTTGATGTGATGCAAAAGTGAAGTAGGATAGCTCAGAGGTGACTGAATGATGGCCAAAGGTAATTCAAGATGACTAGAGGCAAGTTTCTGTTGTTCAAAGGCAACTGGTTGTGATTCAGAGGCGCGGATAAGCTATGCAAATGCGAGTCTTTGTGACAGTGACTATTTTTTTTTAGGGATAATTGGCAAGAGAACACATAGCAATAGACACAATGGTTGATGTTTTGGATGACTCTGATACACAATCAGAGTAATGTCTGAATGAGGACCTAGATTAGCCCAATGTTTTGCATGAGTCTCGACAAATTTGAAAACACTTAAAACCATGTACAACCTAGGCTAGAAAGTGGTTACTACTTGCTGAGTCCCTAATTGGATTTCTCCATATACTGAGACAAAGAGGACAGATAGAATGGTGACACTGGCTCCCCCACCACGACATGGGCACACGAAATATCTTACCCTAAAGATCTGGAGATCTTATGAACTGAGGGATTTTCTACCTCTACAATGAATAGTACATATAGGGTGGCTTTAGAGGTCTGACCTCCTGCACTAGCAAGCAAAAGGTTTTTGGCCTCTACAACAAGTGGTTTTTAGTGATAATTTAAGGGACTGGCACGTTATGAGTGTCCAGCAAGCTACTTAAAGCTTTAGCCAGTCCTATTAGGAGTCTTGTATACACAAGGTACACCTCCTTTCAAACTAGCACTGTACAGTAAGCACTAATACTGGCTAGACTTGGATTTCACCTTATCCTTTTTTATATAGTAGACCGAATGAAAGTACCGCTTGAGGTCATTCCCTTGGGGTGAGTACCTCTTTTCCCAATAAGGCAGACCTCTCTAAAGATAATAAAAAGTTCTCTTGCATCCAAGATCCATTTGATAGGCAAGTGGAGAGGATACTTTTGTTATTAGGTTAGGGATCTAGCTAACACAAAATATGTAACATAGCAAACACAATAGCAAGCAAACAAGAAAATGCAAAGAAAACAAGTTTGTTTTAAGCACCAAATGAAATGTTCCTAGATTAGTGAAAATGAGGTAAATCTTTGACTGATCGATCTTGTAATGGATTTGTTAGTAGTTTTAGATCCACCTTTCCTTGACAAATGGTAAAAAGTTGCACCAAGAGATATTAGCTCCAAATAAATCAAGGTTACAACTGTGTAGACCAAAAGCGATGAAACATAATGCAAAGGCAATTAACTACAAATCAAAAGTGACTATGTTTTACCAAAGGTGATTTTTTGTTGCTCAAATGCGATGCCAGGCAGTTCAAAGGTGATCAAACACTATGCAAAAGTGATTTTCTATTGTTTAAATGTGTTCAGATGTCTAAAATCTACAAAACTCAAATGACACGATTAAACAAATGATCATAAAATGAATATAAAAAACCCTGACAACCTAGATAGGTGAATTTATTGAATCAAATCTATACCCTGCAACCAAAACATCAAAGATCCAACAATATGATATGATTAGGTCAAAGATAAATCAAACCCCAAATAAACTAGCTTGAGGATTGAAAGAAATAGGTAGGGTTAGCAAATAAACCATCTTGTAACCCTAAATCAAACAACTAAAATTGGAGAAAACCCTACAAAACAAATATATAATTAAAAACCCGAATCAACCAAAGGTGACTCCTTGCTAATCAAAGGCAATTTGATGCAGACTAGAGGTGACGAATGACTATTCAAAGGTGGCTTTCCCTGGACCGTAGGTGACACAGAGTCATGCAAATGTGATTTTCTACAGACCAAATGTGATTTTCTGCCGACCAATTGCGTTACTCCTACCTAGACTTCAAAAATGACTTTTCAAGAAAAATCAATCAAGGATGTGAGTCCCACAGGGCATGCTAGAATGTGTGAGTAGGAAAAATTAGGTTAACAAGTGTAGTGCCCCTCACCTTGCTTTTGTCAGACTGATAGTATTCCTAGTAGGATTAGATATCATGACATGAATTCTTTGTTATTACGTTGAGTTGTTTATGGACCTATTTCTTTGATGACGATTGATGATATTGGATTATTGATATTTTATGTTTCATAGTTTGATGGACATATTTGATATAATGGATTAATGTTATTTCTGAGTTTAATGTGATATTTAATCAGGGTTATGATGCTCTAACAATAATTGTTTTACTAGATCATATTGATTGTTTAATTGTGGATGTATGTGAATAGAACAGTGTCGCATTACTCGTGTCCGAGTACCCTGCCACGCTGCGATTTCTGTTTACTGTGTGCATGACTTCATGTTGTATATATATATTTAACCTTGAGGTTTGCTGCAGGATGCAGGTACCGGGCATTGACTCCACCTGAACTAGCAGGTCTGAGCGTGCCCTAGCCAATGGAATTGTTGATGGGAGTTAGCATAAGGTTCCCTAGTTATCCATCATCCTTGTAGAGGATAAGTCTTCAGTTTTGCGTCTTGTCGTTGTTCCCAGTTTCGTTTGTCTCCATGGGTTGTCGTCTTGCTTTCTCTGCATGCTTGATGGTCGAGTAATTGCATGATTGTGATTGGTTAGTTGTGGTATATAAACAGATAAATTTGATTATGATTATTAAATAGAATTATAATAATTATTAGTTGTTATATAACAAATGTATATTAAATATTAAATAAATAAAAATAAATAATAAAGGAGATAAATTAGTTATAAAGTGGCATTGTAGTTGTGGAATTGTTCTATAATTAATAAAATAAACATGAAAGTAAATATATGTGGCCAAGTAAATAAATGGTTTAATAAAGTAAAATGTATTTATGAGTTGTTATATATTAAATATCTATATGAAATACTAATCTAAATAAAATAAAAATTATAAGTTGTAATATATTAAATGTATGTTATCATTGAGTAAATAAAAAATATAGGAGGTTACATTGTAAGGTTATTAAAAATTAAATGAATGTAGGCTGTATTTTCTTTGGACGGTTTGCATTGGATTGTGGGTTTATTCCCTAACGGTGGAGTACAAGCAATTAGGGTAGGGGATTCTATATAATAGGCGGAGAGAAGAAGGGAAGGGGAGAAAAAGAAAATGGAGTTGGAGATCTTGGAAGGAGAATGGAGCTGCGAAGAACAGATTGAGGTCATTGCAGCATAAATAGGTTCCTTTAATTGTGTTAATGTTATTTTCTCATCTTGCATTCAAGGATTTTATCTAGGGTTTTTTATTCTGCGCATTCCTCTACTCATTCAAGTCATTTTAAAGTATATTCTGTGGTCATTATACTCTGAATTCCGTAAGATCTAATTCATAAATTGTTGAGAAGAGAACATAAATTATGCAGTCAACAAGTAGTGTTGCTGTAAATACCATAAGCCAAAATTCATATGTGATCTACAGTAACCAAGAAATCATCTTAAAAATTTAACAGGGATCGCAATGATAAAGTTTGTGGCATCTACAGACAGTTAACACAGTTACCTTGCCTATTTATGCACCATCAGCTATGATGGGTGAAAATACTTGCACCAAGACTCTTATCTTTAGCGTGGTCTTGTTGTATACCTGCCAGTGTCATCTGTTTGATCAGTTTCAGAGCACCTTCAATAGGTTCTGTTGTGCATATCCTGCAATCATTGCCTTCTAGGCAGCTTCAGCGTCCAAGCCAATTTCTCCAACAGCTGCGCAAGGATCGACCTTACCTATAGAGGCGATCTGCCTTCTTCGTGAAAACGCATACCATTTTAGGGTTTTAGATCCAACTTTGGCCAGGGATCTTTTTACTTACTTTATCATTCTGTAGTCTCCAGATCATTTAGCCTCACGTCTTGGCCGCCTATGTAGTTTTTTTTAATTTCATCGCATTCTAAAATTTGATTTAAGTTATCTGATTCTTTATGGTTTTCTGATGTATTTCCTTCTTTTGCATCCTTTAATATTTAAAGTTTTATCCAGCTTTATTCTATGCCCCAGTGCTGATTTAGATACGATTCTATAGTTTTTCATGGCCGCATTGTTGTTTTTACTGCTAGATACGTTCTTGAAATTCACGATGCTGTGAAATTTGGGTTTATTTCATTTTAGGCTCGAATATTTATTTCATCTGCGTTTACATTTTGAGCCTGAAGATTTTATGTGCCTTATTTCATTTGCCAGTTGTGGACGATGCCACAGAATTGGATGTGGTATTTTATCCAATTTTTTTTATGGTGTCAATTATTTCCTTGTTAGAACCCCAATCGTAGCTGGGGAGGAAGGGCAAGAACCCAGAGATGTAGAGGCCTTGTTTAGAGATGAAGAAGACCATTTTTATGCGATTATAGGTTATGATGTGAATAAAGATCAATGTTGCTTTTATGTTTTCTTTCTTACCTCAGTAGACTACCCATATTGCCCCATTGAATGGGTAAGCTATTAGTTTTAGCATCAAATTCTACCCACGAGGAAAACCTATTTGTATTTGCATCAAGTTCCACCCATCACCGCAGTCAGAAAATTAGATTTGCCTTTGGTGAGGGGTGATGGGTATTTTGTGTTCTGGATATTGGATAAAGAACATAAAATTTGGACACTAGAACAAGAATTTGATTTATCACATGAATTAGTACTCTGGTTGATGGGATTCAACGCCAGAGGGATAAAGAAATATATATATAGTTTTTAGGTTAAAATTTAGAGTATTATACTACTAACACAATTCAATCCAAGGTTAGCAATGATAAATTTAGTTTTCTCTTTTTGCTATCCCATTAACATTGAATCTTAAGATAGAATTGAAGAAGAACAGCGCTGCTGTAATACTCCTAGACCATAGAACATTGCGATCATTTATAGGATTTGAGTTATTAAATGTCAACAAGACCGTGCCAATATTTACATGCTAGATCCACTAATGGAGTAGTAGCCTTCATCATAAATTCAATAGAGCCATAGTAGAACAACCAAGTGAAACCATTTTGAAGTTAGTGGAAATAGGTTATTTTTCCTGCATTTAGTATTATGACTTTCAGGAGTAAGTCAAGCTCTTGGGGGGGAGTATGTAATGCCTCCCTAGTCCTGGACTAACCGAGGTGACACCAAGGTACTAGGCACCGACTCCACCTGGCTACATAGGTCTGAGTGTGCCTAATGCCCCAATGGTGGGAAGATGGAGATGACACATTGGCCATATACCAGCTTAGCCTTGTCATCGTCTCTAGGTTGAGATGAGTCTCCGATGTCATGTACTACCTCAGTCACTGTCTAGTTATTGCTTGATTACTCTATCTTTTTGTGAGTCAGTACCATATGATTTTTGTGTTGAGTCAATCCTTGAGTTAATCTATTAATTCTTTTCAACTCTTTAAATACGGTCCATAAACTATACCTCGCAAGCCTGTTAGATGCTGTTGCGCCAAACAAGCTTCCTAGTGCACAGTTATGCATATTTATAAATTCATTTTATTGAAAAGTTTTTCAATAAATATTACTCTTCTCATTCATAGGAGATGGCATTCCATTGGTGGTTTTGGGTTTTAGTAGTTTTGTAGAGGAGGAAAGACTTTGTGTGTTCGTGAGGTTTGATTCTCAGCAAGACGGTCTTCAATATATATATATATATATATATATATATATATATATATATATATATTAAGGGTTTGTGTTTTGCCAACATTGCTAAACCTTTGCATTTATTCCATTGGTATATTGTTGTGCATGGGTTGTGGCCCCAATCGATGAACTTTGAGGGTATGGCTTTTAGATAAGTTGTAAAATGTAAGGGACCATTCGAAAGTTGGGAGGAGGGGTTTTTTTTGTGGGGATTCAGCAGTTGGGATGGAGGTTTCTCCTCTTTCTATCGTGAAGGAAATGACTAGGGGGGATGCTCAGGGTCGGAGGGACTGGGCAGTGGAGAAAATGGTCGTTTTGGGTTGCCTTCAAGGGGATTCACTATTTTGAGAAAAAGAGGTTTTTGGCGCTTTAGATGGGATGGCATAAGGGGTTTGGGCAGCAGCAATGGCACTGTCATCGAAGGTCTTCACTATATGCCTGGTGGGCGCATGGTACAGCTCCAACATAGGTGTCCTACTGCTAAACAAATACTTGCTCAGCAACTATGGCTTTAGGTTTCCAATATTTTTAACCATGTGCCATATGATTGCTTGTGCGCTGCTTAGCTATGTGGGGATCACCTGGTTCAAGATGGTGTCCATGCAGACAATTCGATCCCAGTAGCAACTATTGAAGATCACTGCCCTGAGTACTATTTTCTGTGGCTCTGTTGTGGGGGGAGTCATCATTGCTAGTGGGGGAGAACCCAGCTTCCATCTCTTATGGGTGGCATAGAGCATCTGAGTGGCAGGTAAGGATACATATGAATCCTTGCTCAGGCTATGAATCTTTAGTGTTTCAACAAATTCATCTTACTCTATTTGTTACAAATGGGCTCTTTCAGCAAGAGGTGCCCTTTACATATGGAATCCCTCAGAATTTTTGCACCTAATACATGTGCTTATATACCCTGTCCTTATGACATCAATATGCCCCATATGGTGATAGTAGGTGAAGCAATAGAAGACCTCACTATGGCCAATTCCTGTTGTCTCTCTACTTTAAATACTATCAAGACTTCTATCTATAGATATAAATCTTTGTTAGATTTTTCTATCTCTGTTACAAATCTTTTTGTTTGTTGTGGTCTCTTCTGTAGGGTTTTCCATTATATGGAATGTCCCCATTTTCATTGTCCAGTGACTCTTCACGAGTCTGCTATCCTCCTCACGTTCATATTAGAATTCATAGGGCTTATATAAACCTCTTGCATAGCGTGTAAATCTGCTAGAGAAGTTTTTATGTTTAAGAACCCCAATCCTACCTTCATTCTTTGAAACTTCAACCTAATTCTCAGTATCTCCTTCAAAATGCTCTTACAAGAGCACACAAAAGTCCGCAGAGCTATCTAAGATTAATGTATATTGTTCTTAAGGTCTACACAAGGGCTTGTGGCCATAGTGTTTCAGTCTTTGATAGATTCTTTAGGACTGTAACTCCTCTTATTGATCCTTGCAAAGCTTAACCCATGTGAAACTTGCATTCTTGGAGATGTTTGTGTACATGAGACAACTTTGGATGGACCCTGAAACCCCTCCTTCTCTCTTTGTGCCATGCATAGAGCAAAACATTATCTTCATGCATTCATAGTTACTCTTGGCAATTGCTATTTTATTTATGTCGTGGTGGACCATTGGGAAAATTTTTGTTACTCTATTTTTTTTAAATGAAGTTTTGTGTGCAACCAAATCAACCTGTAAAATCTTATGTCATTCTATCTGGCTATTCGCTCTCTTATGGGTGGCTATGAAGGCATTCAGAGCTCCATTATCTGCTTCAACCCCTTGACTGTCTGCTTCAACTATTGTACTTGTCTGATTTGATTATTAGTAATTTTTTTTGTTGTATCTTCGGTGCTTGTTCCTCAGTAGGTTTCTCTAATCTATATCAATGTGTTTTGTCATGTCGTTATGTTGAAAGGGCATTATGAGTTCACTGTTGTACCTTTTGGGTTGACAAATGCACCATCAGTGTTTATGAGTCTGATGAATGGTGTATTTCGTACCTATCTTGATAGATTTGTTCTTGTATTCCTAGATGATATATTGATTTATTCAAGGTCTATGGAGGAGCATGAAGATCATTTGCGACAAGTTCTGCAGTGTTTAAGAGAAAATCAGTTGTATGCAAATCTGGCTAAATGTGATTTCTTTCAAACTGAAGTGAAATATTTGGGACATGTTATTTCCGACAAGGGTATTGCAGTGGATCCTTCAAAGATTCAAGCCATCATGGATTGGCCAGCTCCTACCAATGTTTCAGAGGTTCGTAGTTTCATGGGCTTAGTAGGCTATTATCGACGATTTGTGGAAGGATTTTCAAAGATAGCTCACCCTATAACTTCTCTTTAGAGAAAAGGAAAGAAGTTCATTTGGTCAGAACAGTGTCAAGTAGCCTTTCAGAGTCTTAAGGAGCGGTTAACTAGTGCACCTATTCTAGCAGTGCCTGATCCTACCAAAAATTTTGTGGTTTGTACTGATGCATCTTTGGAAGGTATAGGAGCAGTTTTAATGCAGGAGGGTCGTGTGATAGCCTACGAGTCCCGTAAACTCAAAGATCATGAGTTGAACTATCCTACACATGACCTAGAGTTAGCTGCAGTTGTACATGCATTGGTAAGATGGAGACACTTCTTACTGGGGCATCGGTTTGAGCTGCACAGTGATCACCGAAGTTTACAGTATATTTTTACACAGCCAAACCTGAATGCGAGACAGAGGTTGTGGATGGAGTTTCTATGTGAGTATGATTTTGAGGTAAAATATATCCAAGGTAAGGAGAATGTGGTGGCAGATGCTCTTAGATAAATTAGTTGTAATGTATTAATATGTTTGTTGCAATTAATTTAAATCAATCAGTTTGATTTAAAAGAGATGATGAAATCTAATGTTGATTTTACAAAGTCGTTCACATTGTACTAAGAAGGAGTTTTAGTGATTTAACTCTGGAAATTAAATTTAAACTGTATGAAATTAAGAATTCTTGTTGTCGTAATATGATAAATTGCTAGTGGTCAAAATTCCAGAGGCATAGTATGTCATGTCTGAGTACAACCAAAGTGTGGATAGGTGTTCCAGTGTTGTGTTGTCTTAAACATTTTAGGGTTACATGTGATTCTTAATTATAATATTACACTATAATTTTATTTTATTATCAACTAGGATTATAGATATTATTTATCAATCCATTTTAATGCATAAGATAACCAAGGCATATTATCAAACAAATTAAACCAAAAGCCAAAACAATTACCTAACCACTAACTAGGGTCAAAAGGCAAAACTTCAAGCAACACTGACTGGCCACTGATAGTACTTGACAAGGTATCAAACTAGGTACTCATCCTCTTTGAGGATGATGGTTAGAGTGGGGGACCAAGTGCTAGCTCTGGTCAACTACTTCCATTGGGTGCAAGGCACGCTCAAACCTACCAACAACAATGCGGCCATGAAAAACTACAGAATCGTATCTAAATCAGCACTGGGGCATAGAATAAAGCCGAATAAAACTTTAAATATTAAAGGATGCAAAAGAAGGAAATACATCAGAAAACCATAAAGAATCAGATAACTTAAATCAAATTTTAGAATGCGATGAAATTAAAAAAAACTACATAGGCGGCCAAGACGTGAGGCTAAATGATCTGGAGACTACAGAATGATAAAGTAAGTAAAAAGATCCTTGGTTGAAGTTGGATCTAAAACCCTAAAATGGTATGCGTTGTCACGAAGAAGGCAGATCGCCTCTATAGGTAAGGTCGATCCTTGCGCAGCCGTTGGAGAAATTGGCTTGGACTCTGAAGCTGCCTGGAAGGCAATGATTGTAGGATATGCACAATAGAACCTATTGAAGGTGCTCTAGAGACATCCGATAAAATTGGAAACGACGAGGCCATGTTAGTCCAGCATTTTATTAGAGGTCTGAATGCACGCATCAGTGGAGGAGTTCGTGTTTTCGAGCCAAAGACCATGGAGGTGACAGTCGAGAAGGCTCGACTGGTGGAGGAGAATTTGACCATGGCCCTAGGGGGTCATACAGGTGTACAGATTGGGAGTGCACCCTCAACAGGCTTAGGTTCTCGAGATGGTCAATCTCAAGCAACAAGTGCATCTAGAGGTCATCATGCACCCACTAAGGGAGAACAGCAGCAGCAGCAGTATTCTCAATCAAAACCAAAGAATTCCAAACCACAGCAAGGTGGTGTTTCTCAGTTAGGGAAAAATTATAATTGGCTACAAGCCAAGAATTACCATCCCAACCAACCCATTTAGAGATCACAACCTGTAGTTAGTAGAGGAAGTTTTCAGCAGTCTAATGCACCTATAGGTGGTGGAGGTTTTGGCAGGGGAATAGGATGTTTCTCTTGCGGATAGCAGGGCCATATTGCTAGGCAGTGCCCATAGAAGAACACTGTAGGATTTGGTCAGAGGCCGACAGCTTCAGAGCCAACAGTGGGTGATGTAGGGAGGTCTCATAGAGTGTTCTTAGCGGTTGATCACCACCAGATAGAGCATCAAGGGATAGTCTTAGAGACTGCAGGTAGGGGACGAGCAGCTTTCTTTGGAGTTCGTGCGCGTTCTACAGCATCAGGGGCTAACCCTCATAGGTAGGGGTCCAATGGGATCCTAATGACATGGCTTTAGTTGCCTTGGAGGATGCAACCTTTATGCGAGAAGTATACCCATACTTGTTGCAGGCTTCCAGGAGTAAGCCTGATCCTAGGGGGGGAGGATGTAGTGCCCCTCAACTTGTCGTCTATCAAATGGATGTTTGCTTAGTAGTATTAGACTTTATGACAGTATTTTAGATCGTAGATGATGGATCTCTTGTTATTTTGCTAATTCATTATGAACCTGATTGTTATGATAACAGTTGTTGATGTTGGATTCTATCATCTTATGCTTTAGAATTGATAAATGAATTAGATGTTACAGATGTTTTGATGTTATTCACTATATGGGATTGTGAGATAGTTGATCATTTTATGTTGTTGACTAGAAAACAGAAATCTTGTTCAATTTAGTTAAATGTTTATACATAAAACGTGAATGGAACAGTGTCGTATTACTCGCTCTCGAGTACCCTACCCCACTGCGATTTCCATTCACTATAGGACTGCATGTGGGTATATATATATCTTGTATGTTTAATTGTGCGTTGCTGCAGGATGCAGGTACTAGGCATCGACTCCACCTGATGTACCAGGTCTGAGCGTGCCTTCGCCAATGGATTAGTTGTTTGGAGTTAACATGAGGTCCCTAGTCTAACAACTTCTGACAGCGTCCATCCAGCTCCCTTGGACTGCGAATTGATTGTATTGACAGCACAAACTTAGATAGCCTAATCTCTCTCTAGAGATTTATCTAACAGAAGGCTATGATGACAGTAATTGGATTTGTTGGATTGACTCTAAGCAATTTTAATAAATGGTATTATTGTTGCCCAACGTCCATCTGATACTCCTCACGGTTGTGCAGATTTCCATAAATGAAAGGCAGGGATACAAATTAAAATACAACAGGAGGTGCCGCCATCTCTGATTTTATTGTCTGACTGATAATCTCAGAGACTACAGGTAGGGGACGAGCAGCTTTCTTTGGAGTTCATGCACGTTCTATAGCATCAAGGGCTAACCCCCATAGGTAGGGGTCCAATGGGATCCTAATGACATGGCTTTAGTTGCCTTAGAGGATGCAACCTTTATGCGAGAAGTATACCCATACTTGTTGCAGGCTTCCAGGAGTAAGCCTGATCCTAGGGGGGAGGATGTAGTGCCCCTCAACTTGTCGTCTATCAGATGGATGTTTGCTTAGTAGTATTAGACTTTATGACAGTATTTTAGATCGTAGATGATGGATCTCTTGTTATTTTGCTAATTCATTATGAACCTGATTGTTATGATAACAGTTGTTGATGTTGGATTCTATCATCTTATGCTTTAGAATTGATAAATGAATTAGATGTTACAGATGTTTTGATGTTATTCACTATATGGGATTGTGAGATAGTTGATCATTTTATGTTGTTGACTAGTAAATGGAAATCTTGTTCAATTTAGTTAAATGTTTATACATAAAACGTGAATGGAACAGTGTCGTATTACTCGCTCTCGAGTACCCTACCCCACTGCGATTTCCATTCACTATAGGACTGCATGTGGATATATATATATCTTGTATGTTTAACTGTGTGTTGCTGCAGGATGCAGGTACTAGGCACCGACTCCACTTGATGTACCAGGTCTGAGCATGCCTTCGCCAATGGATTAGTTGTTTGGAGTTAACATGATGTCCCTAGTCAGTGTTGTCTGGTCGTCAGTTTACCCTTGTGGTTATTGTTTGTCATTCGATCATTTTATATTGTTGACTAGTAATCAGATACCTTGTTCAATATAGTTAATTGTTTATTCATAAACGTGAATGGAACAGTGTCGTATCACTCGCTCTCGAGTACCCTACCCACTGCGATTTCCATTCACTATAGGACTGCATGTGATATATATATATTTTGTTATGTTTAACTGTGCATTGCTGCAGGATGCAGGTACTAGGCACCGACTCCACCTGATGTACCAGGTCTGAGCGTGCCTTCGCCAATGGATTAGTTGATTGGAGTTAACATGAGGTCCCAAACAATGACAGTCAGGTAGACGAAAGACAAACAAGAACAAAGGATGCCCAACGCCATTACAACACATGGAAATAACAATACAACACAACTTAACTTCTAGAGGCAACATATAACGAATGGGGAGAGTACAACTAGGGAATGCTAGGCTGCAATAGGGAGGAGTGTCATCACATGGCTTGTCATGGGTTGTCCTGGTAAGCCTTCCTAGGCCCCGGCCCCCTATCTTGGGTTGTCTTGGTAGCCTCTCCCGACTCCCGGCCCCCATACAACGCTCATGCGGAATCAACATACCTTTCATGAGGACAAGGTAGTTGATCTTGCCATTCCAGGCCTTCTCATCTCATCTCAAGCCTAAACAAGCACTTGAGCCATGAGTGAGGCATCCACTTATCTTGTTTAGTGTGCTTAACTACCCAACCCCCTAATTCATTATTTAGGTTATCACTGAGTTATCAAACTCCCACATGGGTTGTCCTGGATGCCACTTTTGGGCTCCGGCCCCCATTGAGAGCCACTCCCCTACTTGCATCTAGAAGACCCTACTCAACAACATAGCAAACATCATCATGACAACGATGATACATGAACCATGCAAGGCATTAACCATCTTGCATAACCATTATTCTTATATGAACATATATATGTAATAATGCAAGGCATTCACCTTCTTGCATATCATCTCAATTACAAGGACATACTCTTAATACATTTTCCATGGCTTCCAATGAAGTAACTTATAAGAAAAATACTTCTTCACGAATACCGATGTCTCCCCATTGTCTAATCCAACACAACATCCCAAACAAACAAATAAATCACAACATTCATGAAGAGCCTTTCTACACACCATGATGCATTTAGAATATTTACATTCTTTCACAACACCATAACCAAATTCCTTATACATAACAAAAGGTGACATGACTTCAATAACTCAGGACACTTATCAACACATTACATGAAGTCGAAACACAACAACCTTGGCCTCTGGAAATGAACCCTTGACAACTTACACTTTGACCATTTCATACAATTTCAATTCACACTAACTAATTATCTAATACCTTTAAATCAAATTTCCAATACAATAATTATATACCTAATCCTTAATCCATTATCTTAACAAAATGAAGAAACCATATTAAAACCAATGTCAATCTAAATTAAATTTCATTAACCATAATATATAATCACAATGATTTTCTTTTAATCAAATAAATAATGGCAACATTATTCTAAATTCCCAATTTTATTTGGCTTTTAAACAATCAACTATACTTTTGAAATAATAATAATAATAATAATAATAATATATCAATGATCTGAACAATTACCATCCCAGTTTATAACTATTTTTTGCAACCAATAGTAAGTTCCTTCTGTATCAAGATCCTAAACCAGAATCCTTGAGCATAAAGGAAGAATTTAAGACCCTAAGAGAAGATACTGTTTAAACATAGAGAGGACAGTCTATAGACATGAGTAGCCGGGTTTAAGATTTGATGGCACAACACAGAATACAAACTGATTTCAAATCGTAGTATATCTTAAAGTGGATGTCCAACCAACAAACCATTTGGAACAAAATAAACAACAACAACATTTGCAGATTTGGAATAAGGTTTAGAGATAAGGCTTTCGGCGGAACCTGGCTACAATGTCAAATCGACGAGTCTGCTTCAATTGCTGCAGTTCCAAGCTTCTTATTCCAGTTTTCAGACAATTGTACTTGTCCCAGTTGATGAAGATGTATGTGTATGATCTTGTACCTTGGATATGTTGTCCGAGTTCCTTGCATATGTTGAAAAGGCTTCAGAAACTTTCAATCAAAGCGAATAATAAGTAAATTTTGTGATATTGATTGAATAAATAAAATTTTATATGAATAAATATTAGTGTTGATGAATTTAATTCAACTTAGTATTGAATTTACTACATTTTCTTATGATGTTTGGGTTAGGAATAAGTATATAAATAATGTAATGGAAACTTGATTTATAAGTATTGCATTAAATGGTGAGTCTAATTGCAAATTGTAAGTGAAATTTGTGTAAGATGGTCATTGGTCGTAATAGGGTCTTGTTGTCGAGGTTAGTTTTCCAGAGGCATAGAATGTTATGTCTTGATTTTATATGCTAAGATGTAAATTCATCAAGATGTGTAAAAGGTCCTTCATGGATGTTATGATGTATTTATTTGTTTGAGATGTTGTGTTGGGTTAGACAATGGAAGACATCGAGTACAATAATGGAGTAATGTTCATGTATTACCATGTACAATGTGTTGTATTGGCATTGGGCATCCTTTGTTCTTGTTTGTCTTTCATCTACCTGACTGTCATTGTTTGGGACCTCATGTTAACTCCTAGCTCGGGGGGTGGACCTTAGGGTTCCACATGGTTGGGTGGAAGAGCTTTATTATCCATTGGTTATTTCTTGTCAAGTTCATATGCAAAAAATATTTATTCCAGTTTTCAGACAATTGTACTTGTCCCAGTTGATGAAGATGTATGTGTATGATCTTGTACCAGATTTGTGCAACAGAACATTCATTGTGTATGTAATTCTGATGTAGTCTGAAAATGGCAATGTAATGATGTCATGATGTACTTATATGAAAGCATTTCAGTTATGTATTTAATCATGCAAATTTCGTTATTTGATGATATGCAATGAATATGAATAAGTTATTTAATTGAGCATGGATTTGGATCAGTTACTGATGTATGTTAAATTATGTTAGTTGGTTTGTAAAGTAATGCAGCCTTGAATCCTTAGAGAATATGTCTTAATCATTCTAAAAAAAAAATTTCCTGTTTCATATATCATAAGTGTGTATTTCTTTAAGGTGTTCAAGGCGGGCGTTATAAATTCATCAAGATGTGTAAAAGGTCCTTCATGGATGTTATGATGTATTTATTTGTTTGAGATGTTGTGTTGGGTTAGACAATGGAAGACATCGAGTACAGTAATGGAGTAATGTTCATGTATTACCATGGACAATGTGTTGTTAGTTGTCCTTGTGATTAAGATGACATGCAAGATGGTTAATTCCTTGCATTTTTATATATACATGTTAATATGAGGATAATTGTGTGCAAGATAGTTGATTCCTTGCATGGTTCCTGTATCCTTGTTGTCATGATGATGTTTTCTATGTTTGTTGAGTGGGGTTTTCTAGTTGCAGGTAGGGGAGTGGCTCTCAATGGGGGCCGGAGCCCAAAGTGGCGTCCAGGACAACCCATGTGGGAGTTAGATAACTCAGTGATAACCTAAATAATGAATTAGGGGGTTGAGTAGTTAATCACACCTAAATAAAGATAAGTGGATGCCTCACTCATGGCTCAAGTGCTCGTTTGGGCTTGAGATGAGATGAGAAGGCCTGGAATGGCAAGATCAACTACCTTGTCCTCACGAAAGGTATGTTGATTCTGCATGAGCGTTGTATGGGGGCTGGGAGTCAGGAGAGGTTGCCAGGACAACCCAAGATGGGGGCCGGGGCCTAGGAAGGCTTACCAGGACAACTCATGACAAGCCATCTGATGACACTCCTCCCTACTGCAGCCTAGCATTCCCCAGTTGTACTCTCCCCATTCGTTATGTGCTTGCCTCTGGAAGTGTTGTTAAGTTGTTGGTGATATTGACTTGTGTTGTTGGAGTTTTGTGTTGTTTTATTCTTATAGTCTACTATCTACCTGATTATATGTTATAGTGGGAACCTTATGTTAACTCCTAGCTCAGGGGGTGGACCTTAGGGTTCCACATGGTTGGGTGGAAGAGCTTTTATCCATTGGTTTTTCTCCTTGCTATTGTTCATGTGCGAGGATGAGGTACCTTGTGTATCAGCCGTCAGATCTTGTACCAGATATGAAGTAAGTAATTTGTATTCATATACTTGTCTGTGTATCAATTGATGTGATCAAAAGGTGTTAAGTAACAATGTAATGATGTACGCATGTGTGAGAAGAAATTGTAATTATGTACCAGATCCTGATGATTACTCATCTGATGTTATAGAGATGTAAATTTTTATTGATTAAATGCAATAGGTTTAGAATGATCTATTAATGTTAGTTAATGATGTATGTCAGATTATGTTGTTTGTTTGTCAAGTAATGCTCCCATGTTATCTTAGAGTAACAAGTTGATAGTTTAATGATGTGTAATGCTATGTTAAACATTACTTTATTACTTTATTCATTAAAAAAAAATTATTCCGTTTGCATAGCTTAGATGTGTTGTTCTCTAAGGTGTTCATGCGGGGCGTTACATCTGGTATCCGAGCCAAGTTTCTAACACTGGGTAGTCTAGTTTTATATTAGCCCATTAAGCTACACGAGTTGCTTAAACTCTGAAAAATATATTTATTCGTAGCCCTCACCTAGCAACCTGAAGTTGTTCTTGGGTATGTTGTCCAGAAAGATGCCTAGGGTACGAGGTTGAGGATGTGGACGAGGTAGGGGTCGTGGGAGAGGTGTTGATAATAGCCCTCCTCCTAGTTCCCCTCATGAGAGTGCACAAGAAGGTGGGGGCAAGAATCAAGAGAATTAAGGTCAGCCAGAGGGTGCTCAACTACGCCAGCTACTTGAGGAATTTCTTGCTCATCTTGGTCCTAGGCAGGAGATGGATCAACCTGAAGTGAGAGAAAGAGAACGATCTCCCAGAAGGAGAGAAATTACAGCTGAACAAGAAGCCATTCTTGCAGGCCACATGAGAGACCTTATGAGAGCCCGTCCTCCTACTTTTGACGGATCTGGTAGTGGTATGGAAGCAGAGACATGGCTAATTGATCTGGAGAGGTGTTTTGCCATGCATCCTTATGGCAGCAACACTAAGGTAAGATGTGCCATCATGCATCTCAGAGGTTTCGCCTCTACATGGTGGCGACTAGAGGAACAGAAGTTGCATCTAGATATTGCCATAGTGTCTTGGGAACTATTTCTAGATAGGTTCAGAGCTTGATTCTTATCAGACCACTGGAGGCAATGACGAGCGGACGAGTTCCATGGGTTGAGACAGATGACCATGACAGTGGAACAGTACGAGCGCAGGTTTTATGAACTCAAGCAGTATGCAGGCATTGGAAACGATGAGGCCATGTTAGTTCAGCATTTTATTAGAGGTTTGAATGCACGCATCAGTGGAGGAGTTCATGTTTTTGAGTCGAAGACCATGGAGGTAGCAGTTGAGAAGGCTCGACTGGTGTAGGAGAATTTGACCATGGCCCTAGGGGGTCATACAGGAGTGCAAATTGGGAGTGCACCATCATCAGGCTTAGGTTCTCGAGATGGTCAACCTCAAGCAATGAGTTCATCTAGAGGTCATCATGCACCCGCTAAGGGTGATCAGCAGCGGCAACAGTATTCTCAATCAAAACCAAAGAACACCCAACCTCAGCAAGGAGGTGGTTCTCAGTCAGGGAAAAATCGTAATTAGCTGCGGGCCAAGAATTATCATCCCAACCAACCAGTTCAGAGATCTTAGGCTACATTTAGTAGGGGAAGTTTTCAGCAGTCTAATGCACCCATAGGTGGTGGAGGTTTTGGTAGGGGAACAGGATGTTTCTCTTGTGGCCAGCAGGGCCATATTGCTAGGCAGTGCCCACAAAAGAACACTGCAGGATTTAGCAAGAGGCCAACAATGTCAGAGCCAATAGTGGGTGTATACGTCTAAAAATGACACAAATCATCCTAAATAAATATTCTAAATATTTATTCCATTCTTCTACCAATTAAATAAATATTCTAAATTTATTTAATCGATTCACTGTTCCATAATTAAATAAATTCTATTTATTTAATTAAAATTCTTCTAAATGTCCTACACAATTAAATAATCATAAATTATTTAATTAATCTAAATTCCTCTATCCTAAGTTCTAAATTCAAAAATCCACCTCACCTTTACACCTCACCTTTTCCACCTCACCTTGTCCACATCATCAAGTTGCACATGTAATTAAATATATTTAATATTTAATTACCTATTTTTCTCTCACCCACATGGCCTATTTCTTCTCAAATCAGAAGTTAGTTAACTAATCAATCAAATCTATTAACTGATTGGTCATTTGAGTTCACTGGTCAATCAATTCAGTCAATCCCATAATCCACTCTTCTAACTGATCAATCAAGTCTGTTAACTATTCAGTCAATGGAGTTAACTCTCCAATCAATTTTGTCACATCCCCTCTTTCATGATGGAGCTGGGACACTTGTCACATTTCTACTAGTTGCACATTCCTCAACCATCCTCAGCCATTGATCTTCATATCTCCTCTCAACCGTTGATTCCCATTCTTCCAAGTCTATAAATGAAGCTTCATCCTTCCATTCTAATCATCCAGGCTTTTGACATCGTTACTCTGCAGAAATACCACCAGCGCACCTTTGGCACCCTTTTGTCATCTACAAGCTTGAGATCACATACTTGCATTGGAGCTCATCTTCATTGCATATCACCATAGCCGTTCACCATCGACTTCCTAAAAATAGCTAAAAAGATTGCACTCTCTGAGGGCTCATCTCATCTACAAAAGGACGGTTTCTGATAGGCGAACAACAGAAGTTTCGAAACAGGAGAGGTTTGCACTGTGTTTGTTCATTGCTTTGTTTATTGAATCCTTCTTGTTTCACTATTCTGTTGATGTTTGGGTCTTGTTTACTTCATTTGATTGATCACTATTTTACCCTTACATTTTTGGCGCCCACCGTGGGGCTTTATGTTTTTTACAAGTTTTTGTAGTAAAAATTTGTGTTTCTCTAAACCCCATTGTTGAGTTTTGCAAGGATCTATCAAAAGGTGACCTCCTAGGCTGAAACTGACTTCACCAACGTGCTCAAAAGGGTCGAAAACCTTAGAATCGCCTGTTAATTCACAAAAATCAGAGACTGAAAAAAATCTCTGTGATTTTTTGCAGGTGCATCCTTTTATCCAGCGGTCCAAAGGGTGCTTCCGCAGGGTGCATCGCTTTATCCAACGGTCCGAAGGGTGCTTCCGCATCCTTTTATCCAATTGTCCGAAGAGTTTTTTTTGCAGGGTGTATCCTTTTATCCAGCGGTCCAAAGGGTGCTTCCACAGGGTGCATCGCTTTATCCAGCAGTCCAAAGGGTGCTTCCACTGGGTGCATCGCTTTATCCAGCGGTCCGAAGGGTGCTTCCACATCCTTTTATCCAACTATCTAAAGAGCTTTTTTGCAGGGTGCATCCTTTTATCCAGCGGTCTGAAGAGTGCTTCTGCAGGGTGCATCCTTTTACCCAGCGGTCCAAAGGGTGTGTCCATAGGGTGCATCGCTTTATCCAGTAGTCCAAAGGGTGCTCCTGCATCCTTTTATCCAACTATCCTAATAGCTTTTTCACAGGGTGCATCCTTTTATCCAACAGTCCAAAGGGTGCTCCCACAAGGTGTATTGTTTTATCCAGTGGTCCGAAAGGTGCTTCCACATCCTTTTATCCAGTGGTCTGAAAGGTGCTTCTGTAGGGTGCATTGTTTTATCCAACAATTCTCCATCCTACCTTCTTCTACATGCCATAAGGGTGGTATCTTTTTCTTTTTGCCATAACAAGAGCATACGAACTCGTAATCGCGCAAATAAACACTTGTTGGAAAGGTAATTCCATGAACTTCACAATGGAGCAGGTTTGATCAAGTGATTTTATCATTTTGTTAGCTATTTTTACAGTCAAAGTTCAGCTATCTTTCCAAGCTTAAATCCAACATTTTTTCTTGAAAACTAATGATTTATCTATGCTGCTTGACTTAAACACTTGTCAAAGAAAGGAGAAAAGAAACTTTTGATATATCTTCTACAGGGTTGAGAGATGGATAGTTTTTTTTTCCTTAACACACACATCATAGATTAACTAGGGGAAAAGTAAAACAACTTGCATACAACTTTCATCTAGTTCTAATTAGGAAGGAGTAACTCATTGTTCATGCAACTTGCATACAACTTTCATCTAGTTCTAATTAGGAAGGAGTAACTCATTGTTCATGCAACTTGCATACAACTTTCATCTAGTTCTAATTAGGAAGGAGTAACTCATTGTTCATGCAACTTGCATACAATTTTTATCTAGTTCTAATTAGGAAGGAGTAACCCATTGTTCATGCAACTTGCATACAACTTTCATTTAGTTCTAATTAGGAAGGAGTCACTCATTGTTCATGAAACTTGCATACAATTTTAATCCAACTTTAATTAGAAAAGAAACAACATGCATGGCAATCTCACATAGTTTCTAATTAGGAGGGTGATAGCTGAATTATTGCAATCTTGGTTTCATTGATCATTGCTATATGGCTATCTCTTTCAGTTAAGAATATTGCTATCTTGCAAAGGAAAGAATCATTGCTATCTCCTAATCATTTCAAAGTTAACAACTGTGTGAGTGCACAAGTAGAGTAGCCCATTTAGTTTTTCTAATGTTAACTAGGTTGGATTAACCATTGTATTTTGTTCTTGTGAATGACAATAGGCTTATGCTCTCCCCTCTTCTGGGTGATCAGAGTGCCAGACTTGTCATTCTATTTGTTTAACCTTTAGGAGGGGCCTGCCCTTGGATACACGCTTGTCCAAGTGGGAACGACCCTGAGTGGTAACAGGCTAAAGCCAAGCCCTGCCAAGCCACTTAAAATAAATTGTGCTTGAGGTGAAAACCTCCTACAACGAGTGCTGCTGTGTTACACCGACGGCCAACCTCCCCCAAAACCCTCTAAGGCGTAACCCTTTGAGGCTGGGAGACTCCATAACGGAGAGTAGTGCCGCCGCATGTGTAACCACTCGAACGGTTGCCCTCATTAAACACCTTTTGTTCTAGTGGCCAAAAACCCTTGTAATCCATTTCTCACCTAGGATCTTTGTGCTTGCTTTTGTTCAGTTTAGTCCAAAATAGAGTCAAAAAAACCAAAAAAATAAATAATGAAAACCTATAAAACATTCTTTGTGCTTGCTATGTTTTCTTGCTGTTAATTCATAAAATTAGACCAAGAAGGCCTTTTTCCAGCCAAAAATACCCAAAACACCAGAAAAATCCAAAAATTTTGCCGAAAAACAGAGCTGCGCTTATACCCATTTGCACTATTTTTGAGGAAAAATTTTCCACCTTTCTGAGTACCCCTTTCAGTCTTGTGTCAGTTTCTGTGGAGATGAAAACTGAATTAGAAGAGCTTGCTCAAGAACTCAAATACCTAAAATTGCAATTAACCCTAGACACCTCACCCCAAGGTCGTATCGCAATTGCTCAAGAACTCCGAGTCAGACAACAAGAAATGGCAATCTTGCAAGCTGAACGTGCCCATTCACTTTCTCCAATTCCATCCAAAAGTATCAAATCCTTCCATCCCACATGACAAACAAAAATCAAAACAATGCAAAGTCTATGTGGGTCCCTAAAGGCCTATATCATTCATCCACCAAGAAAAACTCTCCATTACTTCTTACACCACCTTCCCATCATCAGCTTCAATGTTTATCACAATATGTGCAACCGTTGGTCATGGTTCCCTTCCATTCCACAACACTTCCATATAACTCCATCTGCCCTCCCCTCCACTACTATCCTACATATCTCCCTCATCCTATGGTCCATGCTTTTGCCTAAACCTTCCTTCCATCCTTGCATAAGTCCTCCTATATTTTGCATCATCATCCACTATCGCACCTTCCATAATCCGCTATCTACATACTCATATCTCACTTTCATGCACTCCCTTACCAACATCTATGAGCACACTTGACATAGTCCATGCGACAACATCCTTCTAGTGGGACTATCACCTTTCAACGAACTAGATACTTGAGTCTCTTCCTTCTGCATTCGTCTTATCCTTTTCAAAAAAAAAAAAAAAAATCCCTTCATCCAATGGTGAAAATCTGGCAAACGGGTGCCTTGGATAAGTACCATGATGAAAACCTGGCAAACAGTCGTCATGTGTAAGTTCATCTTCTATGTCACCTACACTTGGGGGCACCTTGTCTCATCGGCATATCACTTTTCTCCTACCAGTATCCTTTCGTACCATTTCCTATCCTATCCTCTATCCATTGCATAACTATACTGTCCCATCCATCCATCTAATCTTCCTTTCCTCTATTCTTTGGTCTTGATAAAGATTGGGGGCACAATGTTGACAAATGTTTTAGATGTCTCTTGGCATACCTTACCCCTCCAAACCATGCAAATCGTTCATTACCCTCTCATCCTCCTATCGTCATTAGCATTGTCATGAAAAATCCTAGGTACTCTACCTACAATGGGGCATGTTATTCTTATGCAACATAGTCCTTGGAGATCACATCCTTGTTCCTTCTATCCACTATTGCCCATCCTCATACCTACCCATTCCATTCTTTATCACCCGTACATCTACCTATTGTGGTGTTTCCTTGTCATCGGTATCATCTGTCCCATATCGTGTCTTGCCTAATCCATATCTGATCCATATCTATTCCATATCTGATCCATATCTATTCCATATCTGATCCTTATCTGTTCCATTTCATGTCTTGTTTGATCCATATCTATTCCATATCGTCTCATCTGATCCATATCTTAGGTCCATGGTCCAGGTCCGTGAACTACGTTGCCTCTGTGTCATCACGTAGGCAAGGCCATTATTCTAATGTGTCCCCGAGGCTTCCATTTCTTCCCTTTGTCCCATTTGTCCCCTTTCTTGTCTTCATTCTTGTTGTCTTTCTTCTAGTCCATCCATGGTCCATTAGGGTTTACCCCGAACTACGTTGCCTCTGCGTCGTCACGTAGGCAAGGCCATTTAGCAATGAGCCCCCGAGGCACTAGGTCAGTCCCTTAGGGTCCGTCTCCCCAATAAGGATTGAGCAATCTTCTCACCAAGCAAGCAAATGCAAGCAGAACCCACGCCTCAAGCAGAAATCTTGACTATGAGCATCTTAACCTATCCAACGCAAAGCAAATACCCAAGGTCTTCTAAACGATTTTATGCAAATTAAGGCAAGAGCTAAACACATATCAACGCAAATATGCTTTGTAGATCAGAAACATGGTTAACAGTTCAAGTCCTGATTTTTGCTATCATACCCTCCTATGCTACTCAAGGATGCCAAAAGCTAGAGATGCTATGATGGGGGCATGATTATTTTCTTTGTTTGCTATTTGGGGATTAAACTTTAGTAATGTGAAGCCTTGTCTTAGGACGTGATCGGCAAAAGATCATCGAGGACATCAAAGGTCTAACATGAATGGGGGCAATCCTTGCTTGTTGAAACACAAGAGGTACTCAGGTCATCTAGATTCAATTTTGACTAGATGCTTGTATTAACTTGCTAAATCACAATCCATGTAAGCGATACTTAGGTCATCTCGGTTCAATTATACCTAGATGCTTGTATTCACTTACAACATTTCAGAAAAGTACCACAAAAAAAAAAATGCCCAATGATGAAATAAAGCACTCCAATAGCAAAGCATCCATCCTATATCCATTTATACATCCATACCATACCCCATGCAATAAAGATCCACCAATGCAGAGTATCAATACAAATAAAAGCTTGTGAGTCCTTCTATCGAATCTTTCTTCTATCAATCAGATTTCTATCTATCATCATATCTTTCATCCTTGTCCAGTAGTCTGAGCAATGATCCAAATGCAAGGTCCATCCTTAATCCATACCAATCAAATCAAAGTCAATCTTGCACAAATGATCCAATCACAATCAGTGGTCTTGATCTTTGTCTAGTCGTAACCCAACTCGATCAGTTAATCAATCAATTGTCTTATACAGGATGTTGCATTGTCGAAATTAGACCAATCCACGCGTCTTACACGACATGCTTCATTTCCTGAAACCAGACACTATCCTTCATGTTGCTCTAGGGATCCATCGTTCCCCACCATGACAACACGCCTGTCGTGTTGGTCTAGGGATATATCATTCCCCACCATGACAACACTGTCGTATATCGTTATCAGTATATCATTGGTTTACTGCTTGATAGGGGCAATACCTTGATTGTTCTTGAATCATTTGTGCATACTTGCTCGCTTCCTTGTGTGTGTCATCATTCCATCTTGCATCGCGTATCATTTGACTCTTTCTTCAACTGATTTCTTCATTCTAACCTAACCCCTTCATCTTCGTGAGATTGTCCGTCTCACGCCTTTTGCCTTCTTCCCATCCAATCTCTCGAGGGGGCATCCTATTGTCATAACTTGTACCAAGGGCAAACTGGGGCATGTATCATCATTAGACTATCAACTTCTTTGAAGCAACGCTGTAAACTGCATTGCATCAAAGAGGGGCAAAATGTATACGTCTAAAAATGACACAAATCATCCTAAATAAATATTCTAAATATTTATTCCATTCTTCTACCAATTAAATAAATATTCTAAATTTATTTAATCGATTCACTATTCTATAATTAAAAAAATTTTATTTATTTAATTAAAATTCTTCTAAATATCCTACACAATTAAATAATCATAAATTATTTAATTAATCTAAATTCCTCTATCCTAAGTTCTAAATTCAAAAATCCACCTCACCTTTACACCTCACCTTTTCCACCTCACCTTGTCCACATCATCAAGTTGCACATGTAATTAAATATATTTAATATTTAATTACCTATTTTTCTCTCACCCACATGGCCTATTTCTTCTCAAATCAGAAGTTAGTTAACTAATCAATCAAATCTGTTAACTGATTGGTCATTTGAGTTCACTGGTCAATCTATTTTGTTGACTCCTCAATCAATCCAGTTCACTGGTCAATCAATTCAGTCAATCCCATAATCCACTCTTCTAACTGATCAATCAAGTCTGTTAACTGTTCAGTCAATGGAGTTAACTCTCCAATCAATTTTGTCACATCCCCTCTTTCATGATGGAGCTGGGACACTTGTCACATTTCTACTGGTTGCACATTCCTCAACCATCCTCAGCCATTGATCTTCATATCTCCTCTCAACCGTTGATTCCCATTCTTCCAAGTCTATAAATGAAGCTTCATCCTTCCATTCTAATCATCCAGGCTTTTTGACATCGTTACTCTGCAGAAATACCACCAGCGCGCCTTTGGCACCCTTTTGTCATCTACAAGCTTGAGATCACATACTTGCATTGGAGCTCATCTTCATTGCATATCACCATAGCTGTTCACCATCGACTTCCTAAAAACAGCTAAAAAGATTACACTCTCTGAGGGCTCATCTCATCTGCAAAAGGACGGTTTGTGATAGGCGAACAACAGAAGTTTTGAAATGGGAGAGGTTTGCACTGTGTTTGTTCATTGCTTTGTTTATTGAATCCTTCTTGTTTCACTATTCTGTTGATGTTTGGGTCTTGTTTACTTCATTTGATTGATCACTATTTTACCCTTACAGTGGGTGATGTAGGGAGGTCTCATAGAGTGTTCACAGCAGTTGATCACCGCCAGACAGAGCATCAGGGGACAGTCTTGGAGACCGCAGGTAGAGGACGAGTAGCGTTCTTTGGAGCTCGTGCACGTTCGGCAGCTTTGGGGGCTAACCCTCATAAGTAGGGGTCCAATGGGATCCTAATGACGTGGCTTTAGTTGCCTTGGAAGATGCAACCTTTATGTTAGAGTGATACCCGTACTTGTCGCAGGCTTCCAGGAGTAAGCCTGATCCTAGGGGGGAGGATGTAGTGCCCCTCACCTTGCTTTTGTCAGACTGATAGTATTCCTAGTAGGATTAGATATCATGACATGAATTCTTTGTTATTACGTTGAGTTGTTTATGGACCTATTTCTTTGATGACGATTGATGATATTGGATTATTGATATTTTATGTTTCATAGTTTGATGGACATATTTGATATAATGGATTAATGTTATTTCTGAGTTTAATGTGATATTTAATCAGGGTTATGATGCTCTAACAATAATTGTTTTACTAGATCATATCGATTGTTTAATTGTGGATGTATGTGAATAGAACAGTGTCGCATTACTCGTGTCTGAGTACCCTACCACGCTGCGATTTCTGTTTACTGTGTGCATGACTTCATGTTGTATATATATGTTTAACCTTGAGGTTTGCTGCAGGATGCAGGTACCGGGCATCGACTCCACCTGAACTAGCAGGTCTGAGCGTGCCCTAGCCAATGGAATTGTTGATGGGAGTTAGCATAAGGTTCCCTAGTTATCCATCATCCTTGTAGAGGATAAGTCTTCAGTTTTGCATCTTGTCGTTGTTCCCAGTTTCGTTTGTCTCCATGGGTTGTCGTCTTGCTTTCTCTGCATGCTTGATGGTCGAGTAATTGCATGATTGTGATTGGTTAGTTGTGGTATATAAACAAATAAATTTGATTATGATTATTAAATAGAATTATAATAATTATTAGTTGTTATATAACAAATGTATATTAAATATTAAATAAATAAAAATAAATAATAAAGGAGATAAATTAGTTATAAAGTGGCATTGTAGTTGTGGAATTGTTCTATAATTAATAAAATAAACATGAAAGTAAATATATGTGGCCAAGTAAATAAATGATTTAATAAAGTAAAATGTATTTATGAGTTGTTATATATTAAATATCTATATGAAATATTAAACTAAATAAAATAAAAATTATAAGTTGTAATATATTAAATGTATGTTATCATTGAGTAAATAAAAAATATAGGAGGTTACATTGTAAGGTTATTAAAAATTAAATGAATGTAGGCTGTATTTTCTTTGGACGGTTTGCATTGGATTGTGGGTTTATTCCGTAACGGTGGAGTACAAGCAATTAGGGTAGGGGATTCTATATAATAGGCGGAGAGAAGAAGGGAAGGGCAGAAAAAGAAAATGGAGTTGGAGATCTTGGAAGGAGAACAGAGCTGCGAAGAACAGATTGAGGTCATTGCAGCGTAAACAGGTTCCTTTAATTGTGTTAATGTTATTTTCTCATCTTGCATTCAAGGATTTTATCTAGGGTTTTTTATTCTGCGCATTCCTCTACTCATTCAAATCATTTTAAAGTATATTTTGTGGTCATTATACTCTGAATTCCGTAAGATCTAATTCATAAATTGTTGAGAAGAGAACATAAATTGTGCAGTCAACAAGTAGTGTTGCTGTAAATACCATAAGCCGAAATTCATATGTGATCTACAGTAACCAAGAAATCATCTTACAGATTTAACAGGGATCGCAATGATAAAGTTTGTGGCATCTACAGACAGTTAACATAGTTACCTTGCCTATTTATGCACCATTAGCTATGATGGGTGAAAATACTTGCACCAAGACTCTTATCTTTGGCGTGGTCTTGTTGTATACCTGCCAGCGTCATCTGTTTGATCAGTTTCAGAGCACCTTCAATAGGTTCTGTTGTGCATATCCTGCAATCATTGCCTTCCAGGTAGCTTTAGCATCCAAGCCAATTTCTCCAACGGCTGCGCAAGGATCGACCTTACCTATAGAGGCGATCTGCCTTCTTCATGAAAACGCATACCATTTTAGGGTTTTAGATCCAACTTTGGCCAGGGATCTTTTTACTTACTTTATCATTCTGTAGTCTCCAGATCATTTAGCCTCACGTCTTGGCCGCCTATGTAGTTTTTTTTAATTTCATCGCATTCTAAAATTTGATTTAAGTTATCTGATTCTTTATGGTTTTTTGATGTATTTCCCTCTTTTGCATCCTTTAATATTTAAAGTTTTATTCGGCTTTATTCTATGCCCTAGTGCTGATTTAGATATGATTCTGTAGTTTTTCATGGCCGCATTGTTGTTTTTACTGCCAGATACGTTCTTGAAATTCACGATGCTGTGAAATTTGGGTTTATTTCATTTTAGGCTCGAATATTTATTTCATCTGCATTTACATTTTGAGCCTGAAGATTTTCTGTGCCTTATTTCATTTGCCAGTTGTGGACGATGCCACAGAATTGGATGTGGTATTTTATCCAATTTTTTTTTACGGCGTCAATTATTTCCTTGTTAGAACCCCAATCGTAGCTGGGGAGGAAGGGCAAGAACCCAGAGATGTAGAGGCCTTGTTTAGAGATGAAGAAGACCATTTTTATGCGATTATAGGTTATGACGTGAATAAAGATCAATGTTGCTTTTATGTTTTCTTTCCTACCTCAGTAGACTACCCATATTGCCCCATTGAATAGGTAAGCTATTAGTTTTAGCATCAAATTCTACCCACGAGGAAAACCTATTTGTATTTGCATCAAGTTCCACCCATCACCGCAGTCAGAAAATTAGATTTGCCTTTGGTGAGGGGTGATGGGTATTTTGTGTTCTGGATATTGGATAAAGAACATAAAATTTGGACACTAGAACAAGAATTTGATTTATCACATGAATTAGTACTCTGGTTGATGGGATTCAACGCCAGAGGGATAAAGAAATATATATATAGTTTTTAGGTTAAAATTTAGAGTATTATACTACTAACACAATTCAATCCAAGGTTAGCAATGATAAATTTAGTTTTCTCTTTTTGCTATCCCATTAACATTGAATCTTAAGATAGAATTGAAGAAGAACAGCGCTGCTGTAATACTCCTAGACCATAGAACATTGCGATCATTTATAGGATTTGACTTATTAAATGTCAACAAGACCGTGCCAATATTTACATGCTAGATCCACTAATGGAGTAGTAGCCTTCATCATAAATTCAATAGAGCCATAGTAGAACAACCAAGTGAAACCATTTTGAAGTTAGTGGAAATAGGTTATTTTTCCTGCATCATCATCAGTATTATTATTTTAAGACGAAAGAGTCATAAATATATATTTATATCTTGTATTTGATGGTCATTTAAAGACAAATATAAAATTAGGATTTATAGTTAAGCTATTAGATTAGATCATCGAATTGACTTGAAAAGATCAAATGAATTATTGATCCTTGTTATACTAGAAAGGATTAGGTTAAGAGATGAATTGACATGGATAGTATTGTATTTGATGTATTTGTTTAAAGTGAATAAATGAGAGATGATTCGGTGATATATTTAATGATAAAGTATAGATTCGTTAGTTAATAAAACTTCCTACTTTACTACAGAAAATAATTACGAAACTATTTACCATTCTTTGATCTATGGTAATTATTATTATTATTAGAAGTATTAATAATTTGATTACAATTCTTTTATCATTCAATTGAGTAGATAAGTGTTTAAATATTGTTATCGATAAATTCATTAGGAAGTTAATTTTCTAGGGTAGGGAGTTATAAAATATGTATTTTGTGTTGAATTAGGGTTTAAAAATAGGAATGGTAATTGTTCAGATCGTGAGATATCTATATTTCAAAGAGTAATTAAATTAGAAAATTAGTTGATATATTATTATTATTATTATTATTATTATTTCAAAGTAATAGTTGTAATCCCCAAACTATCTGGGGAGTATATGAGTGAATGTTAATCGAAATTGTATAAATTTCATGATGGAGAAAACCATTGGGAATAAATAGGTATTAGATAAATGATCAAGTGAAAATATATTTTGTTAGTTGCTAAAATCAAGTATAGATTAAATATTATAGTTAAGTCATTCAATTTATTTAAATCAAGTTATTGGAATTTATAGGATTAAATTATTGGGCTTATTAAACTTATTATGAAAATAGGAATAAAATAAGTAAATTTTGTGATATCGATTGAATAAATAAAATTTTATATGAATAAATATTAGTGTTGATGAATTTAATTCAACTTAGTATTGAATTTACTACATTTTCTTATGATGTTTGGGTTAGGAATAAGTATATAAATAATGTAATGGAAACTTGATTTATAAGTATTGCATTAAATGGTGAGTCTAATTGCAAATTGTAAGTGAAATTTGTGTAAGATGGTCATTGGTCGTAATAGGGTCTTGTTGTCGAGGTTAGTTTTCTAGAGGTGTAGAATGTTATGTCTTGATTTCATATGCTAAGATGTAAATTCATCAACATGTGTAAAAGGTCCTTCATGGATGTTATGATGTATTTATTTGTTTGAGATGTTGTGTTGGGTTAGACAATGGAAGACATCGAGTACAATAATGGAGTAATGTTCATGTATTACCATGGACAATGTGTTGTTAGTTGTCCTTGTGATTAAAATGACATGCAAGATGGTTAATTCCTTGCATTTTTATATACACATGTTAATATGAGGATAATTGTGTGCAAGATAGTTGATTCCTTGCATGGTTCCTGTATCCTTGTTGTCATGATGATGTTTTCTATGTTTGTTGAGTGGGTTTTCTAGTTGCAGGTAGGGGAGTGGCTCTCAATGGGGGCCGGAGCCCAAAGTGGCGTCCAGGACAACCCATGTGGGAGTTTGATAACTCAGTGATAACCTAAATAATGAATTAGGGGGTTGGGTAGTTAATCACACCTAAATAAAGATAAGTGGATGCCTCACTCATGGCTCAAGTGCTCGTTTAGGCTTGAGATGAGATGAGAAGGCCTGGAATGGCAAGATCAACTGCCTTGTCCTCACGAAAGGTATGTTGATTCCGCATGAGCATTGTATGGGGGCCGGGAGTCAGGAGAGGTTGCCAAGACAGCCCAAGATGGGGGCCGGGGCCTAGGAAGGCTTACCAGGACAACTCATGACAAGCCATGTGATGACACTCCTCCCTACTGCAGCCTAGCATTCCCTAGTTGTACTCTCCCCATTCATTATGTGCTTGCCTCTGGAAGTGTTGTTAAGTTGTTTGTGATATTGACTTGTGTTGTTGGAGTTTTGTGTTGTTTTGTTCTTATAGTCTACTGTCTACCTGATTATATGTTATAGTGGGAACCTTATGTTAACTCCTAGCTCGGGGGGTGGACCTTAGGGTTCCACATGGTCGGGTGGAAGAGCTTTTATCCATTGGTTTTTCTCCTTGCTATTGTTCATGTGCGAGGATGAGGTACCTTGTGTATCAGCCATCAGATCTTGTACCAGATATGAAGTAAGTAATTTGTATTCATGTACTTGTCTTTGTATTAGTTGATGTGATCAGAAGGTGTTAAGTAACAATGTAATGATGTACGCATGTGTGAGAAGAAATTGTAATTATGTACCAGATCCTGATGATTACTCATCTGATGTTATAGAGATGTAAATGTTTATTGATTAAATGCAATAGGTTTAGAATGATCTATTAATGTTAGTTAATGATGTATGTCAGATTATGTTGTTTGTTTGTCAAGTAATGCTCCCATGTTATCTTAGAGTAACAAGTTGATAGTTTAATGATGTGTAATGCTGTGTTAAACATTACTTTATTACTTTATTCATTAAAAAAAAAAATTTATTCTGTTTGCATAGCTTAGATGTGTTGTTCTCTAAGGTGTTCATGCGGGGCATTACAACAAGATCAAGTATTACAATCAAAACCCAATCCTGCCACATTCAAAGAATCTATCTAAATGACAAAAAATGAAAGCAAATCAAAGAACAATGTCACCTAGATTGTATTGATTCCTTGGTTGGAATGTGGATTGCTTCTCAAGAGTGAACAACCATAGTTGCCATGATGGTAGATGATATGCTCAAAGTGCTTGATGGAAGCTTAATGGATTCAATATGCATAAGATGATAATCTGGACGCTATAGAGACTAGATGAAATGAATGGGGTAAGAGGGTATATATATAGCTCTCAACTAAGATTGATCAATGATGGAGAAAAAGTGGCTACATGAACGATTGAGATAATTCAAGAGGCATGGATGAATGTGTACAAGACATGTGTCCATAGAGATAGCTTTTATTAAATGATTTAGTTGGCTTTGTTGGTGGAGATAAAATTGATTTTCTTAAAATAGGATGCTTTTCTATTTTAAGAGTTGGATGACAAGGATAATTGATTTTTAAACCAATTAAATCATTTTTTGTATTTTATTTTCAACCAACTATGGACAAGGCCAACTTGTACACATAGAAGAAAGTGATAATGATAAGATATGATAGAGGAAAAAGCCAATTTTAGAAAATCAGAGGAATCAATATAAATTAAATAAATAAATTTATTTAATTTATATGCATGATGAGAAAATAAATAAATAAAATATTAATTTTATTTATTTAAAAGAAGTCAAATTAAATAAATTTAGAAAAATTATTTAATTTTAGAAGAATAATGGGATAATTAAATAATTAAAAATTATTTAATTATAAATAAAAGATAGAAGAAATAGATAATAAAAATAGATGAGATTAATTAAATAAATATAATTTATTTAATTAATGATAGAAGTGGATGATTTAGAAGAAAATAGATAATTGATACAAGTGTGCTAGGCAAAATTGACATGTGCAATGGTGAAAAATGCGACAATTAACAAATGATACGAAGGGTCAATTTTGGGTGTCTACAATTCTAATATCCTAAGCTTTAGCATGATAATTATGAATGCAGGCCATAACTAAGTCTATGCATTTTACCACTGGAAGGTAACTGCCTACATGTGCCAACCCGTTATTTAGGGTCTTCTAGGTGATTGGCATTGATTTTGGCCCAAAATTCATTGAGGTCGACATGCCCTAGGTCGGTGTCTTTCACCCCTGACAATTCATTCCCAATGATGAAAGAAATGTCCAACCCTCAGTATTTGTATTTCATTTTGACTACCCTAAGTAACTAGTGTGTAAGGATTATAACTATGGTTATGCTCGAGAAACTTTAGTCTAGCAAGAGGGAGCTATGATTGACGGTGGAGAATAATGAGATTTCACAAGTCATGAACAATAGGAAAAACCACTAAACAAACCCTCCCCCATGTTGATGCATTTGTTATTCACAACAACAAGAAATAAAAGTTTCACTCAAACCTTCATTTATCTTGAATAATATGATGAACTTAGAGAATTCATGATTCCAAGTCTCCGTGTGTCAGGTCATGACAATCATATTGTCACTCAGAGTTTAATGTGATATGCAGTTAATCATTTGGGGCCTTACATATCTATTCAGGAAGTCTTTTCAATATCTACAAATATTTATCCTATTTCACTAGATCTGCATATATTCTCAACAATTGTGTTAAATCTTATAATCTTTATCTAGGATTTGCATGTGCTTGTGTAAATTTATCCTAGGTTTGATCAATTCTTTTGAAACTATCTCTAGCTAAGACTATTTCTTATGATCTTTCTAACTTTGATTAGTTCTTCTAAAACTATCTCAATTTGAACTAATATTTACCTCTACACCTCAAATTCATTTAAATATTGTGCAAGTAAGCAAGTATTTCACTATCATATTCCATTATTTGCATGTAAATTCAATATGAAATGCTATTCACTCAAATATGCTAGGGATATTCAATTATCTATGTTAATTCAACATATTTTCTCTATATCTGCTTGTTATTTACCATTATCTATAGCTCTATATGATTATTTATGAAACTAAAATGAAATAAAATGAATGCAAACTGAAATTCTAAAATTACTAAGGTTTTGATCAATGATCGACATGCAACTTTGATACTTTCATGAAAAGGAGATAAACCAAACCATGTTTCACCAGGACAGTCCACAATTACACATGGCAGCTGCTAATCTTCAAGGGATAAGATGATGACAACATGCACTAGTGGAATGCACCTCTAAGGAGCTCATCAATTCACAATAACATATCAAGAAATCATCCACAAGATTACGCAAAGTTTACAATTAGGTAGTAATTTGAGTCTTCATTATCATTCAATATGCTAAAAGTATGCACACATACATTTGATCTTGAGAAAGAACCATGGGGAATCACAAAGTTACAAAATAGTACACTTAGTGTTCACAAGTTCATCAATTCAATCTCCCTAAAAAAAGAAAGATCATGGTCTTTTATAGAACAAGGTCCATGTATGTTACAATTTGATCCAATGGTTAGAAATCAATGACAAGAATCAACAGTCAGGATTAGTGGCATGTGACTGCCATTTGGTAATCATTGGTGGAGGATAGCTGACAAAAGAATATTTCCAACATCTTTGACTTGGTCTTTAGAGGTCCTTTTATTCAGTGTTTTCCTCAGTATCCTCCTCTATCAACCCTTAGTAATTCAGATCCCTGTATCCATACCCTTGGAAAATTCATATGCCTTGATAGCCTTATTTATTTCTTCTCTGCTTTGCACTTTAGCCTTTTCCTTGGCATGCTCTTGAGCTTGCATTTGTTCCTTTAAGGCTATCCATCTACCGATTCTATTATCCAACTCCTCATTATATACATCTATTTTACAATTCATATCCATTACTTTATCTATAATATAATTTGAAAAGTGTTGGATTGGACAATTTATTGCTAGACTAAAATTATCCTTAAATGCCTTAATTGCATCCTATTCATCTTGATTTCCAAATTTTCCCTATATTTTACCTTCTAATTTCTCCAAAATTTCCAGCTGCTCTGCCAAAAGTTCATGAGCCTTTATGTTGATATCTATTGCTTTGCCACTACATCTCTTCAAAATAGATACCTCAAACTTTAGGTCTTTCACCCAAAGGTCCATTTTAGGAATCTCCTGAAGGGTCAAAATGTTATTGGTTATGAGGGTCTAATCATCAACTTTTCTCATATCCTTAAGCATTGTCAAATTTTGGCTACTTTGAATTAGCCTTTGTCGAGCTTCTTTCTTCAGTGCATTTGCTTTGCTCTTCATTTGGCCAAGCATATCCCAATTGGACAATGATGTCCTTATTACTTTTTCTCCTTCTTATAAGAATCTTATGAACCATTTGTTCATCACATGAGCTTGGTGCTTTTGTGAATCCAATCCACTTATCTCCTATTGTGATACAAGTGCTAATGGTGTAGCTTCTATTATTGGAATGTTGGTAGGGGTGACCAATCCTTTTATGAATGCCTGCAATTAGATAATTTGCCCTTTATATTCTTTGTGTTTTGGCCTTTGCTTTTGTGATCTTGCCTGCTACTACTTCTGTACTTTCCCTTAACTCTTGTATATCCTGATCTACAGTTGCATGTCCCAGGTCTATGGTGGTCATTTGAAACTCATTGGTGCTTATTTCCCCTTTGTTCTTATTACCTTAGGCACAACCAATTGGGTTGTTCTCTTCCCTATGGCAGTCTTGCCTTATTGCCAAGGTTGCCCTCACTCTATGCTTGGGCTTTGTAGCCTCAAGTGAAAATAATGATTGAATGTCAAAATTTGAAGAATCTAGAGTAGGAGGTCGAATTACCTCAGATGCTAACCAATTCGGTGCATTGGATTCTGGTCCTTGTTGACCTATAAGATCAATGTGAGCATCCTGCATATCTATAGCTTTATCCTTTGGAGCTTCTATGCTTACTTGTTGCTAACCTTTATCCAAATCAGCTTCCTTAGATTTTGAAGAGAATTTTTCTCCTGTGGAAAGAATTGAAGCAATAAGAATGTTTTTGGCATTTCCTTCTCACAAAGATTTCAAGGTGTACCAGATGGATGTGAAGTTTGCTTTATTGAATGGAGAGCTAGGAGAAGAAGTTTACATTGAACAACCTGAAGGATTTTAATTATCAAACCAAGGTGACATGGTGTGCACACTAAAAAAAGCTCTGTATGGACTCAACCAAGCTCCTGAGACTGGTATACAAGTTTGGACAAGTATTTGATGTAGTTAGGGTTCAGTAAAGGTACTGCAGACAATAATCTCTATTTCAAAATCAATGATGATCAAATTTTTATTGTTGTAGTCTTTGTTGATGATATTATCTTTGGAGGCAATGAAGGTATGTGTAAGAAATTTGCAGAGGAAATGCAAAAGGAATTTGAGATGTCTATGTTTGGTGAAATGAATTTCTTTTTAGGACTGCAAATTACTCAATCAGAAAAAGGAATTTTCATTTCTCAGTCCAAGTATGTGAAAGAATTGTTGAAAAAGTTTGGAATGGTGTATTCTATGTTTGTATGTACTCCTATGGTAACTAGCTGCAAGTTGAGCAAGAATGATGAATCACCTAAGATTGATCAGAAAAAAATAGATCTATGATTGGAGGACTGATCTATCTAACCCATACCAGACCAGATATAATGCATACAGTTTGTCTCATGGAAAGATTTCAAGAAGATCCCAAAGAGTCACATGTGATGGCAGTGAAAAGAATCATGAGGTATTTAAAAGGCACTTTAGATTATGGATCATTGTATCCCAAAGATACTAATTTCACTCTCAATGATTATACAAATGCAAATTGAGCTGGAGATGCTGATGATAGAAAAAGTACAAGTGGAGGTGCTTTCCTCTCGTGTAATAGATTGGTTTCATGGCTAACCAAAAAGCATGAATTAGCTTCTTTGTCTACTGTAAAAGTAGAATATATTGCTGCAAAATGTTGTTGCACTCAAGTGCTTTAGATGAAGCAAACTTTGAAGGACATAAGACTTGTGTATGAAGAACCAATTTCAATCTTTTGTGATAGTACAAGTGCTATAAACATTTCAAAGAACCCAATGATGCACTCAAGGACAAAGCATGTATCAATAAGGTATCACTTTCTAAGAGAAAAGGTAACAGAGAATGAAGTAAAGATGGAGTATGTGTCTACAAAGGATCAGATCGCAGATATTTTCACTAAGCCTCTACCTAAGGATACTTTTGAGTATCTTAGGGAGAAGTTAGGGGTTATTACCCCTCCTACTCTAAACTAAGATGCATAAGGAATGCATCAGTCTAGTGGTGACTAAAGTTTCATCTTTTGATCTAGATTGATGTTTTGAAGGCTACCTCTCAAGGGGAGCAGGTAGAAGTTGCTGATATGAGTTCCTGATAAAGAGTAGTAAGTGTTGATCAAAGGGGGAGTTGTGCAATAAAGAGGAAGAGAAGGTCTAGCACCATTTTCCATTGATGTCAAAGGGGGAGAGAATTTCATGTGAAAAAACTAAGAAGAAAATTGTAGACAGAGAAAGCATCAAGTAAGGGAGAGGAAAGAAGCAAAGCAAGATTGTATGTCTTGATAGTTTTTCACATCATGTGTTGCCATCAATGACAAAGGGGGAGATTGTTGCAAGTATGAATAGTAAGTGTTGTCATTGATGTCAACACCTAAGGTAAAGCATCAAAGGAATTGGTTGAGAAGTTAGTACTATTGCAGAACAATTTTATTTACCAGAACAATATCATGTTTTGCTCCACATTTTCTATAGATTACATATCTTTGTTTGTGGATTGGAAGTAATGTTAAGGGATGTTTGTAGATTCTATGTTTCCAGTTTTAGCCTCTGGTGTGAATATTTCAGCGAGTTTTGTTCACCAAAGTAAAAATTTCTTTTCTATGTTTTTAATGGTGATAGGGAGAATGTATTTTTCTCCACATTTCTCCACATTCAAGTTTCACAATCTGTGGTTTTGGAAATAAGTTTGTGATGATGTTATGTGCCTTCAGTTCAAATGGTTCATGATTTGGTACTTTGCAAGTGATCTTTCATTTATGACAGTGGATGATAGTAATGTTCAAGTGCTCCAGTTTGAAAAATCTTATGGATAAATTGTTTTAGGGTTGTGCGGATGTTCTTGGTGATTGCAATGTTATTGTGGGAGTTTGTGGATCGTGTCCCTACCTTTTGATTGGTCCACAAAGTATAATCTAGATCATGCATGAAGTGTGTTTCTAAAAGTCTTAGTGTTTACTCTAGTCTTGGCCGACTTGGTTGTTCTCACTATTTGTGGTTATGATTTGAAGATTGTGGAAGTGTGTTGCTGCGTGGAAGATTGCATTTGAGTCCCAGCTAATGCTTGGTGTGATTCACATTCATTCCTCTTCTCCCCTAATTGATTTAGGTCTAGACCTATCTTAATGTATGTATGAATGTATACTGACCTTGGAGATTGTTCCAAAGATTGATGATTGTAATGTCAACCTGATGTTCATTCCAAGGTTGATGAATTGTATAAAAACATGAAATGAAGTTTTGAATTTGTATGGAGATGTAAAAATGAGAAGATAATTGTGAAGTGTAAAAGCAAAGTAGAGCAGAGGATACTTATTGTGCTTCAATGGAACTAAACCTTGGCATAGTGTAGATGCTATTCTCTTAGTTCACCAACTTTGGCAGTGAGCCAACTACTAGCAATGAGCCACCCCATTGGCAGTGAGCCTATTCTTGCAGTGAGCATTTTTGGCAATGAGCCTTAAGGAAATGCGCCACTGATTTTTTAGCATTGTTATAACATATTATATTGTGAGTGAACACTCACTGTGGTTTTTCCCCTATGGGGTTTTCTACATAAAAATCTGGTGTCTCCTATGTTGAATGTGTGAATGTGTTTAAGTTTTATTTCATGCTTTCATAGTTAAAATACAAACACAGTGTTGACTAGTTGATGTGTTAATGGTTTTGAAATATTGGTTACAATTGATTCACCCCCCCTCTCAGTTGTATTGCACTTTTCAACATGTTAAACAACTACCTCTATCTTCATCTGATAAATCATAATCAGATTCCACTAGGCAATCTATTCCTGGTGTAATTATACTTACTTCATTGTTGTCATGCACATTACTGCACATCAAGACTTCTTCTATAGTGACTACTGGAAGTTGAACCCTATATACCCCCTATTCAACATTAGTATATAATATCTCATTATTTTGATGACATTCTATGATCATGTGCTTCATTTGTGGCTCATCCTCAATACGAACTTGGTTAGGAATACCTCTCCAAGGCAACCACATGTGTGAAAAGTCAGTGGACATGTATCCATTGAAGGTTTTGAACTAGTCCCTATTCAAGAGCATACTGTAGGTGTTAGAAATATCAACTACCTGTATATCTATGAAATGTTGCACCCTAGGATTAGATGCTAATTGCATATGGATATGAGTCAATTCACCTATGACATTGACTTCCAATTTATCTAGTTGAGTAACCTTCTTTAGAGACTTAGCAGCAGAAAGATGTAATTCTTGGCACATAGAGAGGGGCATGACATTTGTGGATGCTCCAGAGTCTACTAGGCAATTATATAAATTCTTTCCAAATATCCTTAGAGTAAGGAGGAATGGAGGTGATTCAAACTTTTCTTTATATAATGCTACCTAGGTTGCATCTGCAGTATGAACTTGACCTTTATCTTTAGGTTTGAAAGGAATATCCCTAGGTATAGGATCTTTGGCAATGAGTTTATTAGGAATGTCATCCTTTACTATAGGCTCTTCTAAGGACTTAAGGAAAGCCTTCTTTATGACCAAGGTCTTAAGTAATTCAAATAAAGATAAGCTAATCTTAATTTTCTTCATTTCATCAGATAAATATGCCACCAACTTATCAAATTCAGTTAACTGAGTCATACATTTTGTTATAGTTGCAGATGATGCAAAATGATGTTGATTCACCTTTGGAGGTCCTAGATTATTGCTAGCATTAAGATCTGAAGGAGTATTAAAATTGTTTGGTGGAATTGAACTGGTAAATGGATCGGGAAGATGGTTATTGTTACTCCTCAAATTGTAATTGTGACCTCTTTGCACTGTTGGAAAGCATGGACCTCATCGGCCTCTTGTTCTAGCTCATTGTCATCCTCAAATGGGAAAACATGTCTCTCAAATGCTAATGCTGACTCTTCATAGACTAGAGTATAATTTTCATGCACCGTATTCATTTGTTGTTGGTGATGCATAGAACTTTCTAGGACCATTGCAGATTCATATCCCATAGGAACCAACTCATTTCCATGAGAAGAATTCCCATCATCTTTTGTATTTTACACTTCAACCTGGAATATACTAACAACAATTTTGAATTGAGGGTGGTCTAATTGTACATGTGCACTAGTGTTGTGAATTCTACACCAGTTATTTAGTGCATCTTCAGCTAAGTTGACTCTTGTAGTTTCCTTCAATTCAGGAGGTGCCTAATTGTCTAAGGGTGAAGGTAGAGAGCCATTTTTAGGTATAGTATTTTAGATTCTAGGTGGTCTAGGAGCATTGTTACAGTAACTTCTGTCATTATTATAGCTTCTATCATTGTTCTAAATATCCTCTATTTTGTTGATTTTGAGAGTTGTTCTATGAAAAGAAACTCTGATTTCTCAGTTGAGTCACCTTAGTGGTTAACCTCTTCAACTAAGCGGTTATATCTCTTTAATCTTCCTTCTCTCCTTATACCTTAGCCACTACATTATCTTGACTAGGCTTGAAGAAGGAACTACCATTACTATTTGGTCTGGTATCTATAGGTACATGTCCCAAATGTGGAATCATCTGAACATTCCCTTGGGGAGGTATTACACTTGGTGATGGCACTTGTAAAGGACTAGCCATTAAAGCAGGAGGCATCAAGGCTCCGTTGATATGTTACATTTGATTAGGGAAAACAGGGAGTCCTAGATTAGGCAGAGGACTATGTCCTACTTGCTTCATTTCAGTATTAACTTTAACTACCTCTGCATATGCATCAGATAGGGTTGTAATTGTAGGGTTTTCCCTTCTTATGAATATTTCTATCAAAGGATCCTAGGTAGAATAATACACTAGCATGGAAGCATCCTCAGGAATATCATAAGGAGTTGTTAACTTGGAGTATGCCCTAGAGAAGCGACCATTAAAATTTGTAATTAATTCACCTTCACTTTGCTTGATTGTAGAAAAATTATGATACATTTTTTCCGCATCAATAGGGATCCTAAATTGAGCTTTGAATGCATTTTCCATCAGTAACTAGGTGTTAATAGACCATTGAGGCAAGATTACATACCATCTATATGCTTCATCTCCTAAATAGTATGGGAATAGTCTGCACACAACATCCTCATGTTGTATCCTTGCTTTGAAGCAATCTTCTTTGAATATCTGTATATGATCATCTATGTCCTGATATGGATGGTACTTGGGACACAATTCATCAGGATTCTTGGGAAAATCATTGTATGCATTGAAATGGAGAGGTGACTTAACATTGAAGAATGCCATTGGGGCTTGTATAGGTGCTACTAGAGGTGTAAGGACTACTAGTGATGTAGGGACAACAAGCCTAGGTTGGACACTAGTTGAACGTATTCTAGGTCTCACAATAGGTAATTCTTGTAAAGGTCCAATGGATCTTGACCTAGTAGTAGGTCGGTGAGCCATCTTAACAAATCGAAGTGAACTTTGAAGATTTGGACTAAATCTTCACAAAGATATGGGTGAATCCTTTATAGAAATGGATATTTACAATCACTTATCCTAGATAATGAGATATTTAGGCAATCTTTGAGGAAATGTAAAGCTTTCAGTTCAAGTTTAGAATCTTAACAACTCTCTATAAATATCAATCCAATTATCCTCAAGGAGGACATATTTGTATCCAGACTCTTCAAATTATTGAGTACCAATAGGATCTTTGAGGAAACACCTAAGATTTCAAGTGAAATGAGAAAATTTGAAGCAATTCTTTACAAGAATACAATCAAACTCTTCTTTAGAATGAATTCCATTAGCTTTTAGTGATTGACCCTCTTTCTAGCATCAAAAACCTGTTGATACATTTATTATACACAACAACAAGAAATAAAAGTTTCACTCAAACCTTCATTTATCTTGAAGAATATGATGAACTCAGAGAATTCATGGTTGCAAGTCTCCATGTGTTAGGTCACGACAATCATGTTGTCACTCAGAGTTTGATGTGATATGTTGTTAATCATTTGGGGCCTTATGTATCTTTTCAAGAAATCTTGTCAATATCCACAAATATTTATCTTGTTTCACTAGATTTGCATATATTCTCAACAATTGTGTTAAATCTTATAATCTTTATCTAGGATTTCCATCTATTTGTGTAAATTTATCCTAGGTTTGATCAATTCTTCTGAAACTATCTCTAGCTAAGACTATTTCTTATGATCTTTCTAACTTTGATTAGTTCTTATGAAACTATCTCAATTTGAACTAATGTTTACCTCTGTACCTCAAATTCATTCAAATATTGTGCAAGTAAACAAGTATTTCACTATCATTTTCCATTATTTGCATGGAAATTCAATATGAAATTCTATTCACTCAAATATGCTAGGGATATGCAATTATCTATGTTAATTCAACATATTTTCTCTATATCTACTTGTTATTTACCATTATTTGTAGCTCTATATGGTTATTTATGAAATTGAAATGAAATAAAATGAATCCAAACTAAAATTCTAAAATTACTGAGGTTTCGATCAATGATCCACATGCAACTCTGATACTTTCATGAAAAGTAGATAAACTAGACCATGTTTCACTAGGACAGTCCACAATTATGCATTGCAGGTGCTAATCTTCAAAGGACAAGATGATGACAACATGCACTAGTGGAATGCACCTCTAAGGAGTGTAGCAATTCATAGTAACATATCAAGAAATCATCCACAAGATTACGTAAAGTTATTAGGTAGTAATCTGAGTCTCCATTATCATGCAGTATGCTAAAAGTATGCACATATACATTTGATCTTGAGAAAGAACCATGGGGAATCACAAAGTTACAAAATATTACACTTAGTGTTCACAAGTTCATCAATTCAATCTCCCTAAAAAAAGAAAGATCATGGCCTCTTATAGAACAAGGTCCATGTCTGTTACAATTTGATCCAACAGTAAGAAATCAACGACAAGAATCAGTAGTCAGGATTAGTGGCACGTGATTGCTAGTTGGCAATCACTGGTGGAGGATAGTTAGCAAAAGAATATTCCCAACATCTTTTACTTGGTCTTTAGAGGTCCTTTTATTCAGTATCCTCCTCTATCAACCCTTTAGTAATCCAGATCCCTGTATCCATACTATTGGAAAATTCATATGCCTTGATGGCCTTATTTATTTCTTCTCTGCTTTACATTTTATCCTTTTCCTTGGCATGCTCCTAAGAGCTACAATTGTTCCTTCAAGGCTATCCATCTATTGGTTATGTTATCTAACTCCTCATTATATGCATCTATTTTAGATTTCATATCCATTACTTTATCTATAATATCCTCTGAAAAGTGTTGGATTGGATCCTTTATTGTTAGGCTAAATTATCCTTAAATGCCTTAATTGCATCCTGTTTATCTTGGTTTCTAACTTTTCCCTATATTTTACCTTCTAATTTCTCCAAAATTACCAGATCCTCTGCCAAAATTTCATGAGTCTTTATGCTGATGTCTACTGTTTTGGCACTACATCTCTTTAAAATGGATTCCTCAAACTTTAGGTCTTTCACCCAAACGTCCATTTTAGGAATCTCCTGAAGGGTCAAAACTTTATTGGTTATGAGGTTCTGATCATCAAATTTTGGCTACTTTGAATTAGCCTTTCCCTAGCTTCTTTCTTTAGTGCATCTTCTTTGCTCTTCATTTGGCCAAGCATATCCCAATTGGATAGTGATGTCCTTATTACATTCTCTCCTTCTTCTAAGAATCTTATGAACCATTTGTTCACCATATGAGCTTAGTGCTTTTGTGCATCCAATCCACTTATCTCCTATTGTGACACTAGTGCTAATGGTGTATCTACTTTTATTGGAATGTTGGCAGGGGCGACCAATCCTTTTATGAATGTCTGCAATTAGACAATTTTCCCTTAATATTCTTTGTTTTTAGCCTTTTCTTTTATCTTGGTTGCTACTGCTTCTATACTTTCCCTTAACTCTTGTATATCCTGATTTGCAGTTGCATGTCCTAGGTCTATGGTGGTCATTTGAAACTCATTAGTGCTTATTTCCCCTTTGTTCTTATCTACCTTAGGCACAACCAATTGGGTTGTTCTCTTCCTTGTGATAGAGTCCCACCTTATTGCTGAGGTTGCCCTCGCTCTATGCTTGGCCTTTGTAGCCTTAAGTGAAAATAATGATAGAATGTCAAAATTTAAAGAATTTGGAGTAGGAGGCCGAATTACCTCAGATGCTAACCAATTTGGTGCACTGGATTCTAGTCCTTACTAACCTATTTTCTCAATGTGAGCATCTTGCATATTTGTAGCTTTATCCTTTGGAGCTTCTGTGCTTACTTCTTGCTGACCTTTATCTGGACCAACTTCCTTAGATGTCATATCCTCATCTTGTGATACTTCTTTTACTGGCTCCTTATGTTCATGCACATCTATATGGACATCTTCATCCTTCTTATTTCCATCCGCAGAGATATCCTCATGAATTCCCATATCCTAATCCTGTGCATCTTCTTTATCTTGGACCTTGGGATTATCTACACTCTACTGCCCTTGGTGACTATGATCTGGAGCATCTTGATGTACATCCTAATTAGCTCCCATTTCTCTTTCTTTTGGATTTTATCCATCACCTTTATCCTCTAGACCTTCACATCTGGATATGGCTACCTATTGTTCTTTTTCTTACATTTCAATATGTCCTTCTTCATTTGTCTGGATATCCTCTTCTGGATGCTCTGTCTAGATGTCCATGTCTTCAGTTGTATCATCTTTTCTTCCCACATTACCTAGAGCCACATCTTTGTTCTTATCACTATCCCCATCATATGCCAAATCAATGATCTTTGGGCTTGTAATAGCGCTCACTAACACATCCAAATTCACAATTTGTACCATTGCCTCTAGAGATCTAGGCTCATCCATAGCCCTAAAATTTTTCGATACCTTCAGCATGCCTTGGGGTGTTAGTGCAATATGCCTCAAAAAATTTTCAATAGGATTGGTTGTCACATCCCTTGTTACTTCATCATCTGTTAGATCAATTGTTTTGCTTAAGGAGAGAGATTGATCAACCATCCTCTTCATTTCTTCTTCTCTTGCTTCCTTAGCCAACTCATCCTTAAATTTGATTATGGTCAGGATGGGCACATTGTGCTGCAATTCTTTGGGTGATACCACCACATCCCCTTGGACCATTGTTGCTATGAATGCCTTTGTTGTATGTTGCTTCCTAGCAAACATCCTCTCCATCTTTGTTGGCTCTTCATGTTCTTTGAGCAGGACATCTGACTGCACATTAGCTATTCCCCTAGTTATGGATATCTATCCTCTCTTTTGTTTAGGGATGTTCATCCCTTTCAACACATCTTCACCTTTCTTCACAGCTACTTGTTCTTCATCTTCCTCAATGTCCTCATAGGTATCTTCTGACTCATCCACCTGTCTTGTAGTAATGGTGATGGCCGAGATAGGTGTATCCCTTGGAGGTGAGGGCATGGTGGCAATTGTAATGCCTCTTATGGAAAACTCTCTAACTACTACAGAAGATCTTGGCTTGGCCATCTTGGCCTCCATTATTTGTCTCTTGTGAATCAAGAAATCATCAAATTATTGATACCCTAAATCCTTTCTTTTTCTTTTCTTATCAATTGTCACTGCCACCCCCTTCTCTTTGATTTTAGCCAATCCTTGATTTACCCACTTCTTGTTGAATTCCATGACCTTGGTTGTGATCAGTTCTATGGATGTGACCTCTTCTTGCCTCCAATCAGAAGGGGAGAGAGATTCTTTGTATATCTATTTCTCCTAATAATCTTTATATACCAACTTTCCATCATTAGAATATAGTTGTGAGTGGATATCGAAACACCCTAGTGTCTTGATCTGGTTGAGAGTAAGTCTTTGATAATTTCTTTTCCTTACTTCTACCTCATCTGGACAATCAACCTAGCAGTCTTCTAAATGTACATCATGTTTCAATTTCTTATTCACATACCTCTCCATTTTATGGTTTGAATCATAGTACCTAGCCAGGGAGAATAGTTGCAAATGTAGCATATGTAGCTCTATCTCTAATTGTTTGGCTCCATCTATGGATCTGCATGCATACCACCCAATGATGATAGGGAACCTGATATTACCTCTTTTATTGTTTTTCGCATGTCTCATAAGACGATATGATTTGTCTTGTCATCTCCAACAGTATCACATTGTAAGTAGGATGCCTTGGGAGCATAAAGGGTTGTCCCTCAAATCCCTCCATACAAATGTATGTTAAGGTAGGGAATTGTATAAACTAAGCCCCATTTATTGTAACTACTTCCTGAGCTTCATTGCTCATCCTTTCTACTCTATCACCTTCCATGAGTCTGACCAAGTGTGTGATGAAGAAATATTTAACTCTCCTATTATATTAAATAGATGACTTCCTCTCCAATTGAGGATGATGATCCCATACTATTTTATCCTCTAGGTGTCTTCCTATTTTACCATTACTTGCAACCCAGGGAATGTTGAGTGGGTTGCACATGCATATACCACATATGAGGACATATAGAATAGGTACATTTTGCCTCCCCATTGTTGCATACCTTCATCAAGGCTGTCAATGATAAGTGATGCCCATTGCACTTTTCTCTCTATGGATTCCACCATTTGGATGAGACCATACATCTGTGGCTCAAAATTACTAGAATCTAGCTTTCCAACTATCTTGCTTAACAACACCATCATGTACTGCACTTCAAGTGTGAAATTAAACTTGAACAATTTGTTTTCTAGCTTTGCTACTTCCTTTGCTTTATTGTCTGGAGCTCTCTAGAGTGTGAATATTATCTTCCTGTAGTCAGCAGTCTTGTTCTTGTATTGATCTTCCAGTCTTCAAATTTTATAGGGAACATATTAGGGTTGGTGGGCAATTGAAATGCCTCGGTAATCCCTTGGACTAAAAAGTCCACATATACTCTTCCTTGTTTCTCCACTTTCTTGTTAGCTAGTTTATAATTTTGTGTGCAGGCCACCACCAACTCTAGTGCGTCAACCGTGTATGGAAACCTAGCTGCATTCCACATGCTTGAGCTAAAATTCATCTGTAGGATAGGGTTTCCATCCCCTCCATTCATCTTGGTGGTCCAGGTACTCAAATCTATATTTCTAGAATGCATATCCCCTACCATTCCAAATCGTAGGCCTATTTCCCTAGGAACTAGGAACATGAGGTTCTTGAACTCTACGTTGTTCTTGTTCTTTCAGTCTTGCATCTTGTCCTACAATTTGTAGACATGCATATTTTAACCTACATTTCATGTATCATTTTAATATTTATTTTTCTAGATATTCTAATTTCTACCATTTTTATAGAATAAACCCATTCATATGCATATGCATTTACCATATTTACGAGATTTACCTTGCATCATACTGTAATCATGTGATAAATAGGGGATAGGATTTTGCTTTTTACCTACCTATTTTTATGAATTCAAAACCTGATTACATGTCTGGATATCCTCTTTTGCTTTGTTGTCACCATTTACCATTCACCATTCTTTGCCTGTACTACTCCATTTGTGACTAAGATCACCATGAAAATCACCTTAAGATTGCTTTGAGCTTTGTAATTATCTCACTGAATGCTTTGGTAATGTTAAAATGATCTAATTCTACCTTTTGATTGTTAAAATCTAGAATTAGGGCATAATTAATGCTGATCTTCAGGGGTGTAGGGGTATCCGCTTGCATGGCTTAGGAGATGTTTATAAATGGCAATCTCTAATTTGAAATTTTGAAAAGCCAACAACTTCTTTTTGTGGCATTAAATGTGGATCTAGATGTTCATATGCTCGTATGGACATTCAAGTAATATGCGTATTTTTCAAAATGTCCATATGGATATATCCATATGACATCATTAGTCATTTGGTCAACTTTGACTAGAGGGTGGATATCAGGATGAAAACCATAATGAATTTACCCTCTACTTTCAAATGTCAGGACATAAAAATGTCCAAGTTGAAAAGTCAAATGTATGCCATGTGGCACCATTTCATTGGATTACGAGAGGTCGTTAGTTTATAAAAGGTAGGGATATGGATATTCAAAAGTCTAGATATTAAGACACAAAATATCCCTAAACTTGAATGTTCGGATGATGTCAGCATCTTGAAATGATCCTTAGGTATGAGAAAGGGTGATGTCATCAGGATATTAAGGAAGGTCTATACATCAAGGTCTACCAAATATCCTATCTTGGAATGTCTAGGTGATGTCATCATTATAAAATATTTCTTTGGAATGAATCTAGATGATGTCACCCAGATAAGTACATTAAAAGATCTCAACATTTAAGTATCTATGCGAATGTCCATAGGCTAATGTCCAGTTGAAAAGTCAAATGGGACACGAGGTGATGCTGGCGAATATATGGACATTCACCCCATAGATGTGGTCATTAAGAAAAGGTCTAGATATTGAGGGAATGTCTGGATATTAAGGTTGAATATCTAGATTGTTAAAATCCATGCATATGATGGCTCTATTGTGTGCTATAATAAATTTGATGGGCACACCTATGGATATCAAGATCGGATTTCTATGTTTTCCTTTTACTTAGCATTTCATAGGTTTCTTGGTCGGGGTAGTTTATCTGGAGATTACCAATATGAGGATATTGAGTGTGAATATGTACATTAAGTAAATGTGAATATCCATATGGATATATCCATGCCCATTGACCAAACTTTGACCTTGCATAACTTCTTTGTTTTAATGAATTTCAACATGATCCAAAAGGAAAACATGCTTAGAATTTAATTCTCTATCCCTTGGTAAGCTTCATGAGGGAAATAATCACAAGTGAAAGTTTGACTCATAAATCAAGATCTGGACATGCCTAAAACATGACTTAGACATACTGTTTGATAATTCTTTTACCATACCACAAAACAAAAAGCGAAAGCAAAACAACAAGCAAAGCAAAAATTTTGGGTCCCTGTTTTGCTAGGGCAAAATGGGGCATGTTGTGTAACCACACAAAAATTTGTACCACAAAAAAAACACAAATTCTAATCAATTCAAGAAAGGATGACAAATTAGGACATGAAGTTCCAACTCCTCTTAGGCACAAGCATCCTGACCCTTTCAAATGATAAATCATATTCATTAACAAAACTACATGACGAGAAGGAATTCAGGTGTATGCATTTGATTCATTTCCTTCTTATTGAGAAAGGTTGAAAATGATAGTAGTTAGTGTTAAGCTACATGATTGGATTTAATCCTCTAAGCTGACCATGGATAGATCCTTGCTACTAGTCAAGCGTCCATAGCCCCAACAAGGTTATCTTTGCAATTCTCCCAAGTAGAGTCCTACTCCCGGTCAGGCATCCATAGCCCCGGTAGAGTTACTTGGATGACCTAAAGAATTTCTTTTATTTGGATTTTCAATATTTTCTTTTCTCTTTTTAGTTCTTCATATGATATGATCTTGTAAGCTCATTTGCAAGGTTTAGGCACTTTCTTGTTAGGTTGAGAATTACAATGGTAGAAAGGGCAAATCTTTGGATTTTTCACTTAACGCAAACACTAGTACTTTCAACTAATCCAAGGCTATTAAATGTATTCATGTGATGATTCCTTGAACAACTAAGGTTAATATTGATGAATATGATTTCACATAATAGATCAAAGTACCTAAGCTTACAGAAATTACAACCTATTGGGAATTTGCAATTCTTTCTTGAATTCCAACAATTTCATTGTTTTCTAAAGAGAAAGGGTGCTCCATATTGCCTAATCAAAACAAGAACTCAACAAAAAAATAAGAACAAAACAAAACAAAACAAACAAACAACTATACAAGCAAGTATCTACATATATACATGACTTTGATTTTCCCTATTCAAGCCTGAAAGTAATGTTTAAGAAACTATCCATTGACTGGCAATGGGACATCCTCTCCAGTTAAGGTTTTGATCCTATAGGTATTGTCACCTAATATCTCAAAAATTTGAAAGGGACCAGTCCATAGTTTATCAAATTTACCATGATCTCCTTTCTTCTCATGGGCTTTATCCCAAGATAAAACAAGGTCTGATATTTTAAAGGTTTTAACTTTGGCTCTTCTATCAAACCATCTTTTGACAATAGCCTGATGTTTCAAAAAGTGATCTATAGCTCTATCTCTCTTCTCTTCTATATGCATGAGTTGCAATAATCAGACCTCTAACTTGTCATCTAGACCTAAGTATTCTTGTGCAAATTGAAGAATGGGAATCTTTAAATTTACTGGTAGGATCGGATCCACTCCATACACTAATTGATAAGGGGAGTTACCTAGAGATGCTTTTACTCTTGTCCTATCCACCCACAGTGCATATTTCGGTAGGAATTTCCATTCCCTAGGATTTTTATCTACTAATTTCTTGATAATGTTTAGTAATTTCTTATTTGTGGATTCTGCTAATCCATTTCCCTGAGGATAATAGTTAGATGAAAATTTTAGGGTTATGCCATATTCAAAAGCCCAATTGGAAAATTTTAATGAAGAAAAAGTAGGTCCATTATCACATACCAGGGCAAAGGGAACTCCAAACCTTGTGATAATGTTATTTTCTAGGAATCTGATCATGTCCTTAGTGGTGTGTGTTTTGCTACCAATTGCTTCAATCCACCTGGTGCAATAATCAGTAACTGTTAGAACATACCTATGCCTACCTTAAGATGGTGGATTGATTGCTCCTATGAAGTCCATCCCCCATTATACAAAAGGGCACATCTCCATCACTAGCTGCCAAGGCTGTGTAGCATATCTTTCCTTATTGGTAGCTGTTTGACAAGTATGACAGTGTTTACTACACATTTAGCAGTGTCTTTGAAAATTGTGGGCCAATACTATCCTGTCCTTAGGATTTTATGTGTTGTAGCTAGGTAGGACCCATGTTCTACTCCAAACCTATCATGTAATTCTTTTAAAACCTTATCATCTTCTGGCCTATCAAGGCATCTAAGGTATATCCCTTCATGATTCCTTTTGAATAAGATCCCCTCTTCATCATATAATTCTAGGATTTTACTCTTAGTGCTCTTCTCTGAGAAGACTTCATATTACTCGAAGACTTTCCCAAGATCAGGACATGTTTAATACTAGAATACCAGTCATCTTGATTATTGGAGTCTAATGTATACTGCTGACTGATCAGATTTGGATCAGTTTCTGCAATCATTTTGGTCAAAGATTGTCCCCTAACTAACTTCATTGGAGTGATCTCCATGTCATATTCCTGTAAAATGGTAATCCACTTGGCTCTTTTCTCACCAAACTCACTTTGCATCAATAGAATCTTAACTGTTACATCAGACACCACAACAATCACCTTGCTCCTTAGGATGTAATGCCTAAATTTCTTTGTGGTTCCCACTAGAGCAAGAGCTTGTCTCTCCACATCCAGATATCTTAATTCTACATCCCTGAATGGAACACTCATGAAGGCTATTGGTTTCTCTTCTTTGTTTTCATTCTTTTGGGTTAACACGGTTGCACAAGTATGAATAGAAGCAAAAGAGTATATGTAAAAATATTTTGTGTAATCAGGGCCACTTAGCATTGGGGCATTAGCTATTACTTTCTTGATGTCTTCAAAGGTTGCCTTGGCTTCTGGAGTCCATTCAATCTTGGCATCTTTCTTCAATATGGCATTCAATGGCCTTACTATCTTTGTAAATACAATTATGAACTTCCTAACAAAGTTTATCTTCCCAAAATAGGATTTCAACTCTTTCTTACTTGATGGCAATTGAAGCTTCAAGATTGAGCCTACTCGATTCAGATATATGGTAATCTCATTTTCTGACACTAAATGTCCTAATAGCTTACTAGTAGTGACGCCAAAGACACACTTCTTACGATTTAAAGAGAGCCATACTTTTCGCATCTTTGGAGCACTTTTCTCAAATCTATAACATGATCTCCTCTCTATTTCGAGAATATTGTTAAGTCATCCATGTAAATCATGATGCACTAACCAACTAACCCTCTAAAGGCAATGTCCATAGCACGTTGAAACACTACTCCAGCATTGATCAGGCCAAAAGGCATGCACCTGTATGTGAATATTCCCCACTTGGTGGTGAATGTTGTCTTCAACCTGTCAACCTTATCTACCATAACCTGGTTATATTTAGAGAATCTGTCTAAGAAAGACATCATCTATGCTCTATTGACCATCTAGAGTACTTCATCTAATGAGGGGAGAGGATAACTATCCTTCTCTAAAGCTTTGTTTAGATTCCTGAAATCTACACATAAACAAATGTCCCCATTCTTCTTTCACACAGGTACTAGGTTAGTTACCCATGTAGGGTGTCTTACTGGAAAGATAATTCTAGCTGCTAGGAGCTTCTTGACTTCTTCAAATATTATTGGTTCTAGTAAGGCATTCACTGGCCTTTTCTTCTATCTAAATGGTTTGACATTAGGATTTAATGGTATAGTGTGAGTAATGATTGAAGTATCATATGTTTGTAACTCATCATATGTCCACACTATCACATGTATATAATCCTTCAAGGCCTAGATTATCCCTTCATACTCCACTAAAGTACATACTTTTCCCATGAGGGTATTTCTAATGTCCAAACCCTAACTTATATTAATAGCCTCATACTCGCCACCATCTGTTTTGGGTAAATCCTTTTGCTTATTAATATTATCCAGATCAAACATTCTCTTGAGCTCAATCATTCCTTTGGGGATTTTGTTGTTAGGTACCTCAATAATCTCTTCATCATCCCATGCCTGATCATCAATACTATGCTCATCTATCACTTGAGCTTCAAATATGTCTTTATTGGCAATGAAATTGAGAATGTGTTGGTCATCTTCAAAAACTTGGAAATTTATCACATTGTCAGGTGCTGACGGCACTGACACCAACTCAACTAAGAATTTCTTAATCCCTGACACTGTCAATGGATCTAGGGTACTAGCAGTTATGGCTAAAGCATCTGCACATTGATTCTATTTCCTTTGAACATGAGTGATGTTGAAGGCATCAAATCCTTCAATTAAGTCCCATACCCTGTGTCTGTAATTAGATAACTTCTTATAATTGCATGCATACTATTTCTTCACTTATTTAACAACTAGCTCTAAATCTCCAAACACATGCAATATCTTCACCTTTTTCTTTAAAGAAAAAGTAGGCCATGGATTAGTGATTCATACTCTGCCACATTATTGGTACAATGAAACTGGAGCCTATATGCTGCAAGATAAGATTTTCCTTGTGGATCAATCAAATTAATTCCTACTCTGGCACCATGCTTAGACTTGGACCCATCAAACCTTAGTATCCATGGTTTCTCTTTTGGTATATCTTTATCTGGACCTTCTTTTTTTTGGCATGGGTAGCGCTTCCTTCAATAATCCATCTTAGAGCAGACGATCTGGATGACATGAAACTATCTTGTGTTCCAGAAGATGAAATGTCTGGTAATTCAGGCATCTAGATATGTTTTGTCTATGCTTCTATTTGGGACAAACCTTCAAAGATATGGATATCTAGATCTTTCTTTTGTTCTGGTAATATCTCTATTGGAAAACAATATGTAACCTTAGGCTCTTCTTTACTTCAAGATTTTGTTTGATCACTTCATGACCTGTACCTTCTCTCTGAAACTCTAAACATTCCTTCAGGATTTCACTGGACTTGTTTAATTTATTACATGAACATAGGCATTCATCCCTACTCACTATGTCTAGACATAGTGCATAGGTTGTTTCTCAATGTGGAGATTCATGTATTCTACACCATCCTTCAATTAATATCTGTCTGGAAGGGATCCCTTGGAGCATACACCTTTGGATTTGCTTGGATAGGAGTTCCTCAAACATTGTTATGTTGCAAGTATGAGTAGTAAGTGTTGTAATTGATGTCAACACCTAAGGTAAAACATCAAAGGAATTGGTTGAGAAGTTAGTACTATTGCATAATAGTTTTATCTACTAGAATAGTATCATGTTTTGCTCCACATTTTCTGTAGATTGAATATCTTTGTCTGTGGATTGGAAGTAATGTTAAGGGATGTATGTAGATGCTATATTTCTAGTTTTAGCCTTCGGTGTGAAGATTTGAGTGAGTTCTATTCACCAGAGTAAAAATTGTTTTTCTATGTATTTAATGGTGATAGGGAGAATGTATTCTGCTCTGCATTTCTTTGCATTCAAGTTTCACAGTCTATAGTTCTGGAATTAAGTTTGTGATGATGTTATGTGCCTTTATTTCAAATGGTTCATGATTTGGTGCTCCGCAAGCAATCATTCATTTATGACAGTGGCTGACAATAATGTTCAAGTGCTCTAGTTTGAAGAATCTTATGGATAATTTTTTTAAGGGTTGTGTGGATATTCTTGGTGATTACAATGTACTTGTGGAAATCTTTGGATCATGTTCCTACCTTTTATTTGGTCCACAAAGTATAATCCAAATTGTACATGAAGCGTGTTTCTAAAAGTCTTAGTGTTTACTCTAGTCTTGGCTGACTTGGTTGTTCTCACTACTTGCGGTTATGATTTGAAGATTGTGGAAGCATGTTGTTGTGTGGAAGATTGCATTTGAGTCCCAGCTAAGGCTTGGCATGATTCACATTCATTCCTCTTCTCCCCTAATTGATTTAGGTCCAAACCTATCTTAATGTATGTATGAATGTATGCTGACCTTGGAGATTGTTCCAAAGGTTGATGATTGTAATGCCGACCTTGATGTTCATTCCAAGGTTGATGAATTGTATAAAAACATGAAATGCAGTTGTGAATTTGTATGGAGATGTGAAAATGAGAAGATAATTGTGAAGTGTAAAAGCAGAGCAGAGCAGAGGATACTTATTGTGCTTTAATGGAACTGAACCTTGGCATAGTGTACATGCTATTATCTTAGTTCATCAACTTTGGCAATGAGCCAACCACCAGCATTGAGCCACCCCATTGGCAATGAGCCTCTTCTTGCAGTAAGCCTCTAATTTTTGGTATTGTTATAACATATTATATTGTGAGTTAACACTCACCATGGTTTTTCCCCTATGTGGTTTTCCATGCAAAAATATAGTGTCTCCTATGTTGAATGTGTGAATGTGTTTAAGTTTCAATTTTATGCTTTCATAGTTAAAATACAAACACAGTATTGAATGGTTGATGTGTGAATGGTTTTGAAATATTGGTTACAACTGATTCACGCCCCCTCTTAGTTGTATTGTGCTTTTCAAAACTTGGTATTAAAGTGAGGGTTCCTCGATAAAGAGTCTAATAGCTCAAGGTAGATCTAAGATGGTGCATAGGAGGGAGTCACCGCAATTCGAAATAACAAATTTTGCCCTTTGGAAGGTATGGATGAAAAGTTATCGTATTTCTCTTGGTTATAATGTTTGGAAGATAATAGAGAAAAATTATACTATTCCTCAAAATGGTCCATCAGATGATGATGAAGTCAAATAGTATGAATTTAATGGAAAACCTAGAGATGCTCTATTAAATGCCTTATCTAACACTGAGTTGGTGAAAATTATGGATTTGGAGACTGCTTATGAGATTTGGGATAAGTTGAAAAGTTTATATGAAGGAGATGATTTTATAAAGAGTGCAAAATTACAAAACCTAAAGGTGAAGTATGAATCCCTAAAGATGAGTGAAGATGAAAACATAACTATGTACATGTAGAGAGTTGATGAAATTGTCAATGGAGTCAAAGGTCTTGGAGGAACTACTAATGAAGATGAGGTTGTGCTAAAGATTCTTAGGTCATTACCTAAATCCTATAGTCACAAGGTGGCAACAATTGAAGAGGTTATGAGTGTGAAAAAGATTTCAAAGGATTAGTTGCTCAGGAAGCTTAGAGCCTTTGAGATGAGGGAGTTTGGCAATGCTTTGCCAAAGATTAAGACTGCTTTCAAAGCTAGCACTTCAGAAAAGACTTCAAGAGCTCAAAAATATGCTGTGGAATCTAATGATGACGTAGATGAGGTTGAAGACAACATTGTGGATAGAATCCAAAGAGGTTCTAGTAAGTTCAAAGGCAAATTACCATTCAAATGCTTTTCTTGTGGTAAGATTGGTCACTATACATCCAGATGTTAGAGAGAATTAAAAGAGGTAAGAAGAAATTTGAAAGTAGACCTAGAATTGTCAAGAAATGCTATTATGTTAGAGATCTTGATGATGATGGTGTAAAAGATGATGAGTCTAATGATAATAGTACTAGTGCAAATGAATTATTGTTATTTCTATTAAGGAAGAACCTGTGTCTATTAATCCTACTAGTTGTTTGAAGGAAGAAAAACTAGTGGAAGAAAGTGCTCTGTCTGTCCAGGTTGAGAAGGATAAGGATGAATGGATTATTAACAGTGGATGTTCACATCACATGACTGGTGACAAAAGTAAGTTTGTAAGTTTGGAAAAGTATGATGGTGGATTGGTTAGGTTTGAAGATAATGCAGCTGGTAAGATCTGTGGAAGGGGATCTATTTCTTTTGATGGCAAGCATAATACAGATGTTCTTTGTGTGAAAGGTCTAAAGCATAATATTTTAAGTGTTGGTTAGATGTGTGATAAAGGGTATGATCTAAGATTCAAGGAAAATGCATGCAAGATCACAGAAAGCTCCAGAATAGTGATTGCAACTGGTAAGAAGACTAAAGGTAATGTCTATCACTTAAGGGGAATTGATAATTGTTGTTTGTTGGCTCAAACAGATGGGATTTGGTTGTGGCATAGAAGGATGTGTCATATCAATTTTGATAACTTGGTGAAGATAAGCTCAATTCAAGTTGTGAGAGATTTGCCTATACTGGTGAAACATGCCAATACAATTTGCAAGGAATGTCAACTAGGAAAATAGACAAAGACAAGTTTCAAGAGCAAAGAACAATTTTCTGCTACATTGCTTGAGCTGGTGCATACAGATCTATGCAGTCCTACAAGAAGAAGAAGTATGCAAGGAGATAGGTACTTTATGTTTCTTATTGATGATTATTCTAGAATGACATGGGTCACTTTTCTAAAAGAGAAATTAGAAGCACTAGACAAGTTCAAAGCTTTTAAGGCAATGGTTGAGAATGAGTTAGAATTGAGGATCAAATGCTTAAGGTTTGATAGAGGAGGTGAGTTTACATCAAATAAATTTAACATTTTCTATGAAGAGCATGGGATAAAGAGATAGTTGTCTGCTCCTAGGACTCCTAAGCAAAATGGAGTTGTTGAAAGAAAAAATAGGACAGTTCAAGAGGCTGCTAGGTCAATGATGATGGAGGTTAACCTACCGGAAGTGTATTGGAGAGAGGCTATACACACTACTATCTACATTCAAAATAGAGTCCAAGTCAAAGGTAATGGCACTAAAAATCCTTATGAATTGTGGTATGGAAGAGTTCCCACAGTGAAATATTTCAAAGTTTTTGGAAGCAAATGTTAGATAAGAAGAGATGAAGAATTAAGCAAGTTTGATGCTAGATGTGATGAAGGTATTTTCCTTGGATACTCTGCTAAGAGTAAGGCCTACCGGTGCTACAATAAGAGATTGAAAAAGGTCATTGAAAGTGCTAATGTGAAGGTTGATGAAGAGAAAGAAATAACATCAGATCTGAGAGATTATGAATCAGATGAACCTATTATCACAGTCATTAAAGAAAAGGTGGAACAGGAACAAAAGGATAGTCAAGCTGAAGAAGAAAAGGCTCCAGAAAGTGTTTCTAAGACTCCCAGGTATGTAAGAATTAATCATTCTAAAGATCAAATTATTGTGACAAAAGCAAAGGGGTATTGACAAGGAAAAGAGATGCAAAAGAACAGGTGAACTACTATTTGCTTTCACAGAATAAACCTAAAAATGTAAGTGAAGCCTGCAAAGATGAAAGTTGGGTAAAATCCATGAAAGAAGAATTGATGCAGATAGAAAAGAATCAAACTTCGGAATTGGTCCCTAGACCTGCTGATAAGAATGTGATTGAAACCAAATGGGTCTTCATAAACAAGATGAAGGAAAGTGGTGAAGTGGTAAGAAACAAAGAAAGACTTATATGGAAACCATATTCTCAGGTTGAAGGCATAGATTTTGAAGAGAATTTTTCTCCTGTGGAAAGAATTGAAGCAATAAGAATGTTTTTGGTATTTCCTTCTCACAAAGATTTCAAGGTGTACCAAATGGATGTGAAGTCTGCTTTATTGAATGGAGAGCTAGGAGAAGAAGTTTACATTGAACAACCTGAAGGATTTTAATTATCAAACCAAGGTGACATGGTGTGCAGACTAAAGAAAGCTATGTATGGACTCAACCAAGCTCCTAGAGCCTGGTATACACGTTTGGACAAGTATTTGATGCAGTTAGGGTTCAGCAAAGGTACTGCAGACAATAATCTCTATTTCAAAATCAATGATGATCAAATTCTGATTGTTGTAGTCTTTGTTGATGATATTATCTTTGGAGGCAATGAAGGTATGTGTAAGAAATTTGTAGAGGTAATGCAAAAGGAATTTGAGATGTCTATGTTTGGTGAAATGAATTTCTTTTTAGGACTGCAAATTACTCAATCAGAAAAAGGAATTTTCATTTCTCAGTCCAAGTATGTGAAAGAATTGTTGGAAAAGTTTGGAATGGTGTATTTTATGTTTGTATGTACTCCTATGGTAACTGGCTACAAGTTGAGTAAGAATGATGAATCACCTAAGACTGATCAGAAAAAATATAGGTCTATGATTGGAGGACTGATCTCTCTAACCCATACCAGACCAGATATAATGCATACAAATTGTCTCATGGAAAGATTTCAAGAAGATCCCAAAGAGTCACATGTGATGGCAGTGAAAAGAATCATGAGGTATTTAAAAGGCACTTCAGATTATGGATTGTTGTATCCCAAAGATACTAATTTCACTCTCAATGATTATATAGATGCAAATTGAGCTGGAGATGCTGATGACAGAAAAAGTACAAGTGGAGGTGCTTTCCTCTTGGGTAATAGATTGGTTTCAAGGCTGAGCAAAAAACAAGAATTAGCTTCTTTGTCTACTGTAGAAGTAGAATATATTGCTGCAAAATGTTGTTGCACTCAAGTGCTTTAGATGAAGCAAACTTTGAAGGACATAAGACTTGTGTATGAAGAACCAATTTCAATCTTTTGTGACAATACAAGTGCTATAAACATTTCAAAGAACCCAATGATGCACTCAAGGACAAAGCATATATCAATAAGGTATCACTTTCTGAGAGAAAAGGTAATACAGAATGAAGTAAAGATGGAGTATGTGTCTACAAAGGATCAGATTGTAGATATTTTCACTAAGCCTCTACCTAAGGATACTTTTGAGTATCTTAGGGAGAAGTTAGGGGTTATTACCCCTCCTACTCTAAACTAAGATGCATAAGGAATGCATCAGTCTAGTGGTGACTAAAGTTTCATCTTTTGATCTAGATTGATGTTTTGAAGGCTACCTCTCAAGGGGAGCAAGTAGAAGTTGCTGATATGAGTTCCTGATAAAGAGTAGTAAGTGTTGATCAAAGGGGGAGTTGTGCAATAAAGAGGAAGAGAAGGTCTAGCACCATTTGCCATTGATGTCAAAGGGGGAGAGCATTTCATGTGAAAAAACTAAGAAGAAAATTGTAGACAGAGAAAGCATCAAGTAAGGGAGAGGAAAGAAGCAAAGCAAGATTGTATGTCTTGATGGTTTTTCACATCATGTGTTGCCATCAATGACAAAGGGGGAGATTGTTGCAAGTATGAGCAGTAAGTGTTGTCATTGATGTCAACACCTAAGGTAAAGCATCAAAGGAATTGGTTGAGAAGTTAGTACTATTGCAGAACAATTTTATTTGCCAGAACAGTATCATGTTTTGCTCCACATTTTCTATAGATTAAATATCTTTGTCTGTGGATTGGAAGTAATGTTAAGGGATGTTTGTAGATACTATGTTTCTAGTTTTAGCTTCTGGTGTGAATATTTCAATGAGTTTTGTTCACCAAAGTAAAAAAAAAATTCTATGTTTTTAATGGTGATAGGGAGAATGTATTTTTCTCCACATTTCTCCACATTCAAGTTTCATAGTCCGCAGTTTTGGAAATAAGTTTGTGATGATGTTATGTACCTTCAGTTCAAATGGTTCATGATTTGGTACTTCGTAAGTGATCTTTCATTTATGATAGTGGATGATAGTAATGTTCAAGTGCTCCAGTTTGAAAAATCTTATGGATAAATTGTTTAAGGGTTGTGCAGATGTTCTTGGTGATTGAATGTTCTTGTGGGAGTTTGTGGATCATGTCCCTACCTTTTGATTGGTCCACAAAGTATAATCTAGATCATGCATGAAGTGTGTTTCTAAAAGTCTTAGTGTTTACTCTAGTCTTGGACGACTTGGTTGTTCTCACTATTTGCGGTTATGATTTGAAGATTGTGGAAGTGTGTTGCTGCGTGGAAGATTGCATTTGAGTCCCAGCTAAGGCTTGGTGTGATTCACATTCATTCCTCTTCTCCCCTAATTGATTTAGGTCTAGACCTATCTTAATGTATGTATGAATGTATGCTGACCTTGGAGATTGTTCCAAAGATTGATGATTGTAATGTTAACCTGATGTTCATTCCAAGGTTGATGAATTGTATAAAAACATGAAATGAAGTTGTGAATTTGTATGGAGATGTGAAAATGAGAAGATAATTGTGAAGTGTAAAAGTAAAGTAGAGCAGAGGATACTTATTGTGCTTCAATGGAACTAAACCTTGGCATAGTGTAGATCCTATTATCTCAGTTCACCAACTTTGGCAGTGAGCCAACTACTGGCAATGAGCCACCCCATTAGTAGTGAGCCTCTTCTTGCAGTGAGCATTTTTGGCAATGAGCCACCCCATTAGCAGTGAGCCTCTTCTTGCAGTGAGCATTTTTGGCAATGAGCCTTAAGGAAATACACCTCTGATTTTTGGTATTGTTATAACATATTATATTATGAGTGAACACTCATCGTGGTTTTTCCCCTATGAGGTTTTCTATGTAAAAATCTGGTGTCTCCTGTGTTGAATGTGTGAATGTGTTTAAGTTTCTATTTCATGCTTTCATAGTTAAAATACAAACATAGTGTTGATTGGTTGATGTGTTAATGGTTTTGAAATTTTGGTTACAATTGATTCACCCCCCCCTCTCAGTTGTATTGCAGTTTTCAACATGTTAAACAACTACCTCTATCTTCATCTGATAAATCATAATCAGATTCCACTAGGCAATCTATTCCTGGTGTAATTATACTTACTTCATTGTTGTCATGCACATTACTGCACATCAAGACTTCTTCTATAGTGACTACTGGAAGTTGAACCCTATATACCCCCTATTCAACATTAGTATATAATATCTCATTATTTTGATGATATTCTATGATCATGTGCTTCATTTGTGGCTCACCCTCAATACGAACTTGGTTAGGAATACCTCTCCAAGGCAACCACATGTGTGAAAAGTCAGTGGACATGTATCCATTGAAGGTTTTGGACTAGTCCCTATTCAAGAGCATACTGTAGGTGTCAGAAATATCAACTGCCTGTATATCTATGAAATGTTGCACCCTAGGGTCAGATGCTAATTGCATATGGATATGAGTCAATTCACCTATGACATTGACTTCCAATTTATCTAGTTGAGTAACCTTCTTTAGAGACTTAGTAGGAGAAAGACGTAATTCTTGGCATATAGAGAGGGGCATGACATTTGTGGATGCTTAAGAGTCTACTAGGCAATTATGTAAATTGTTTCCAAATATCCTTAGAGTAAGGAGGAATGGAGGTGATTCAAACTTTTCTTTATATAATGCTACGTGGGTTGCATCTGCAGTATGAACTTGACCTTTGTCTTTAGGTTTGAAAGGAATATCCCTAGGTATAGGATCTTTGGCAATGATTTTATTAGGAATGTCATCCTTTACTATAGGCTCTTCTAAGGACTTAAGGAAAGCCTTCTTTATGACCAAGGTCTTAAGTAATTCAGATAAAGATAAGCTAATCTTAATTTTCTTCATTTCATTAGCTAAATATGCCACCAACTTATCAAATTCAGTTAACTGAGTCATACATTTTGTTATAGTTGTAGATGATGTAAAATGATGTTGATTCACCTTTGGAGGTCCTAGATTGTTGCTAGCATTAAGATCTGAAGGAGTATTGAAATTGTTTGGTGGAATTGAACTGGTAAATGGATTGGGAGGATTGTTATTGTTACTCCTCAAATTGTAATTGTGACCTCTTTGCACTGTTGGAAAGCATGGACCTCATCGACCTCTTGTTCTTGCTCATTGTCATACTCAAATAGGAAAACATGTGTCTCAAATGCTAATGCTGACTCTTCATGGACTAGAGTGTAATTTTCATGCACCGTATTCATTTTCTATTGGTGATGCATAGAACTTTCTAGGACCATTGCAGATTCATATCCCATAGGAACTGATGAGTGCCAAATTGCACTCATGAAATACATCTTTTTGCCTTTCTTTTTCCCCTCCCTCTGTTCATCTTCCTAGTGTCTGCACCCAAATAAGTTAACAAGATAGTTCTAATTTGTGATTAATTAAGATAGATTACTTAAGATTAGAATTTCTGATTAAGTGACTAATGTGCCTGGAATTGATGGAAAAATGTAGAACTTCTCTCTCTTTTTGAATCAACAGGAGTAGGTGCTAGGAACAGCGATTTTGTGCATCTCTGGAGATCGTCTTCAATGATCTCTGGAGACAATAACAAGGAACCATGACACCTGAAGTTTTGAAGATATGGGGAATGCCTCTCTAGAGCTCTGCAAGAGTTTGGAGCATCTCCGGAGCTGCAGACAGGAACAACTATCTCCGGTGCCTCCTAAGAACAGGGCATGATTCCAAGCGGAGCTGCCGACCAGACACTTTCAGCAACAATCTTAATACCCCTCACTTCACTCAAATCATCACCTGAGTGGTGAAGGGTCAACTATTAGTTAAATTGCTGAAGTTTTATCTTTTCAAAGATTTTGCATGAGTTACGAATTGAACTAGTCCAATATCCTTATTTTCAGGGCTTTGATGCCCAAGTGTATTAAGACTTAAACTTAGACCTCTGAGTGGACTTCTGTTCCACTCAAGTCTACCTTTCTCGCATGGTGATTTTTCATAAGTTAGACAGTTAAGTACAATAAAGAGATGGTGTCATCTCATAGAAAGACTGGTAGATAAGTTCAGTGATATATCATCACTCATTTTTATATATACTCTCAGAAATAGTAGAAGAAAAACAATGATAAAATTATTCTGACTCTCAGAGGTCTCAGTTCTGTGATAGCCATATTTTCATGAATGCAGAAATGAATGAATTGGACTGAATTTAATTGTGATCATCTTTTGTGCTGATTTCCTGATATAGCCTTCAGCCTCAAGGGTGTGGAGCAAGGGCCCACTCTCACCACTCAGGCAGGAGGCTAGTACCACTATTTTATTGTTTTCAATTTTCTCTTATAAAGGTGTTTCCTATTTTAATAGATAGATGCATGTTATTGTTTCTTTGCTTTAAGTAAGATTCCTGTTTATTCTATTTTCCAGCATTATTACATTTATTCAACAAGTAGATAAATTAATCTCTTTTTAAATTAGGATTAGCTATAAACTGGTAACTATAGAATCCCTAGTTGCAGACAGCCATGGACACAGCCCTGGTTTTTGACATCTGAAAACAGATTAAATGATGAGGTATAGCGACACCTTGTCATTTTTGGCACCGTTGCTAGGGATAAGTTTGTGTTAATTAGGGACATTGAGTTAAAACAGATTTTAGAATAGATCTGTATGGTTAGAGCTAGAGATCTAAAAGGAAGATATATTAAGCAGACACCCCAACAACACACCATAGGGGAAAGTAGTGGGGTGGTACAAAATCTTGTTGAAGAAGGAAACCTAGATCTTAATTTAGAACCTTCAAAACAACAATCCCTTAGATCCTTCAGATATTCCACTTGCCAATTACATCTAGGAATTACAACAAAAAGTTGAGGCAGATCCTTTGGTAGAACCTAATTTCCTAGAGCCTTAGGAAGAAGAACCAGTACTAAACAGGGAAAATGATAATCATAGGGAAGAGGAAAATCAGGCTCCAAGAACCTTCTCGTATCCTATTGTTTTAGCTGTTGGAGACAATGCTCCTATGAAAAATATCTCACTAGCACATCTGCCAAATTTCAGAGGACTTTCTTCTGAGGATCCAGATCAGTTCTTGTTTGAATTCAAAGTAGTCTACCAAACTTACGATTATGGATCAGATAACCAGAAACTCAAACTATTCCCTTCAACCCTAAAAGATTTTGCGATGAGATGGTTTATGGGTTTACCCCAGGATTCTATCCATTCTTGGGATCAAATGGAAATAGAGTTTTTGGAAAAATACCAAGATTATTGCAGATCCAGTAATAAAAATGAAGAATTGTTTAAAATTAGACAAGGGGAGGAAGAATCCTTAGAAGACTATGTGGATAGGTTTAATTTTGCCTTGAGAAGGTATGGCAATCTAGTGGATCACTCCTTGGCTAGAACCCTGTTTATAAAAGGATTGGATAAAGAATCAAAACAGGCACTGGACCTAATGGGAAAAGGGAACATTAAGAAAATAGAAATACCTGATATAGAGGAACTCTGTAGGAACTATTTCAGAACCCAAGATGGAGTAAGGTCATCCAAAACTTTTAAAGGGAAGAATGAAATAGGACAGTTGATGGAGGAAATTGCAAATCTAAAAACAAACATTCTGGTCCAACTAAATACCACATTGGATGGGATTCAAGCAAAAACTAGAACAACTGATCAAAGCAGAGCAACTGAACTGCTCTCCATCTATTGTCCTAGGTGTAGAAACAAACACCTATTGAGAGAATGCCCCTTGGACAAATTAGAGATTTGTCAAATTTGTGATAGGGAACATCCTACCAGTCAGTGTAGTCAACTTCCAGCCTTGAAAAGATTGAGTAAAAAGAATGCTGTGATAGAAGAGGAATTGAACTATGTGGGACAAAAATAAATTGGAAATTTCCCTTATAATCAGTATCCAAACCAATCCTCTTATAGGGGTCCTTCTAATTGGCGAAATAATCAGTGGAATCCAACTTGGCATGGCCCTCAAAATAATCCTCCTTGGGGATAGCAGGATTGGCCAAGTCAACATTAGCAAAACCAAAACTGGTAAAATCAGCCTTGGCCAAATCAACAGTGGCCACCACAGTTTGGATCACAAAACATGTAACCTCAATGGGGTCCTCAACAGGGATATCCTCAACAATACCAAGGACAACCTAGACATTTCCAACCTCAACAGTAGGCTTTACTAACTGGATCCTCTCACACATAGGGTCAAACACAAAATGAACCAGTTAGTCAACCACCTTTACCAGCTCAGCCTATACCAAACCCATGGAATAAACAGGGAGCAGTTGTCTACATGACAGAGCAAGAAAATCTGGTTGGAATTAATGCTATATATTTAAATAATCTCCAGCTGCGTTCTGGGAAAGCATTCCCAAGACCTTCTCCTCCAACTATCATTGAAATAACCAATGACTAGTAACCTGAAAATCCATCCAATCAACCTCCAGAGGAGATTACTAACAAAAAAGTGCTAGAAAAATCATCCATAGACAACTTCGGAGTTACTCCTAAAAGGCCGGCTCCAGAGAACAGTCTTGAACACAATTCTGATAAGAGCTCTAGAGATGCTCCGGAGATGGAAAAGCTAGCACCATACCTAGAACGGCTTAAACAGAATACTCCCTAGAGAATGATTCCACAAAAACAAATCCAAACCAATTTGGAATCAAAACTTTTACAAGAAATCAAGCAGCTAAACATTGAAATTCCTCTTCTCCAGGCAATCAGAGATGTACCAGAACTAAATTAGTTCATTAAATAGTATTGTATCAAAACATAGGGCAGAAAGAAAAGCTTTCCCTCCACAATACAGGTGGAAGGAAAAGTAGTGGATCTATTGATGGGAGAAATTCTCCTCCCAAAATATGGAGACCCTGGAAATCCTGTCATAACTGTTTTCATCTAGGGGGTAGAAATTTCAAATGTTCTGGTTGATTTAGGAGCAGCAATTAATGTGATGACAGTTCATACAATGGACAGGTTAGCTCTATCAAGTATCCAATCCACAACTATAATTCTTCAACTTTCTGATCAGTTAGTAGCTGTTCCAAAAGGAGCAATCACTGATGTACCTGTTGTGATAGATTCATGGGAATTCTCAGTGGATTTCTTAATACTAGAACCTAGAAACTAGAGAAATGCTTATCCATTGATTTTAGGAAGACCATGGCTGGCTACAACAGAAGCATCTATTGATTGTCGAACTGGAGATATGGTCATTTCTAATGGGATAGATCTAAAAAAAATATCTCTGTATCCTCTAGCTAAACCATCGGTGCATTACATAGGAAGAGTATGGGTGGATGAACCAGAGAACATGGACAACAGTGCCTCATTAGCTATGGTAACCATTAGGGAACATCTAGGAGAATTAGAAGAAGTATACTATGATACAATAGAAGACTTCACTCACATCCTAATCAATAAAGATGTGATGGAACTCACCCAAGATCCTTAGAGAGAACTTCTTATTTCTTCTCATTGTACCCTTGCCAACATTATTCCTTGTGGGGAAACCTTCTACAAGGACTTAGCCACCTTCCACATGTTACTCCCACATTCTTGTCCTCTCAATACCATGACACCAATGTATGGAACCACCACATCAATGGATCGAATCACAAAATAGGTCATGATTCTGCCAGGGAAAACACTTAATATAAATACTTAGTTAACAACAAGTCAGGAAGAAAAACTTATCTAGCTTTTGGTCTTCCACTCAGCATCTTTTGCCTGGGAATACCAAGATATGAAAGGCATACCTCCTGAGATCTATACCCATCATATCTACACTGAGGATATTAAACCTGTCAGGCAACCACAAAGAAGATTGAATCCTACTTTAAAGGACATTGTCAAAACTAAAATAGAAAAATTACTCTAGGCAGGGTTCATATATCCAATCTTAGACAGTCAATGGGTCTCACCCCTTGTCATTGTGCCTAAAAAGAATGGGAAATGGAGGGTGTGTATTGATTATAGAGAATTCAACAAGGCCACAAAAAAGGACTACTTTCCCTTACCATTTATTGACCAAGTTTTGGACAACCTTGCTGGGAGAAAGTATTTTTTCTTTTCTAGATGGATTCAGTGGGTATAATCAAATTCAAGTAGCACCTGAAGACCAAGACAAAACCACCTTCACATGCTCTTGGGGAACCTTTGCTTACAAAGTTCTTGCCTTTGGGCTATGCAATGCCCCAGCTATATTTCAAAGACTGGTTCTAGCTATTTTTGCTGAACTGGCTAATGAATGCATGGAGGTCTACATGGATGACTTTACCATGTATGGGGATAACTTTGAGGAAGCTCTCACAAACCTTGGAAAAGTACTAAAATGCTGTGATAAAAATCAACTGTCCCTGAGCCATGAGAAATGTTTTATGATGGTGGAGGAAGGAATTGTTTTGGGACACCACATTTCAGAAAAGGGATCAGAGTGGATCAGAACAAGATAGAAGTAATCACACAGTTGCCTTCACCCAAAAATCAGATTGACGTCAGAAGTTTTCTGGGTCATGTAGGCTACTATAGGAGGTTCATAGAAAATTTTACCCTGCTTAATAAGGAAACATAATTTCTGTGGACAGAAGACTATCAATCAACATTTGAAACTTTGAAGGAGAAGCTTACTGTCACACCAATCTTAAGGGGACCTAATTGGACTTTACCATTTCACATACAAACTGATGCTTCAAATGAATCAATTGGGGTAGTTTTAGGACAAAAGGAGGAAGGAGAAAGTATGCATGCCATTTATTACATCAGCAAAAACCTTACCCCTGCAGAAAGAAATTATACAACAACTGAAAAAGAATTCTTGGCAATTATCTATGCTATAAACAAATTTAGGCATTATATCACAGGATATAAAATATTTGTGCACACTGATCATGCAACCATCAAGTACCTCATGAATAAACCAGTAGTAGGTGCTAGGATCATCAGGTGGTTATTGCTATTGCAGGAATTTGATATTACCATAGTTGATAATCCAGGGAAGTTTAATTTTGTTGTTGATTTTCTTTCAAGATTGCATACATGAGGAGAAGACCAACCAGTGGAGGACACATTCCCAGATGAACATCTTTTTGCCATAACCACTATTGCACCTTGGTTTGCTAACATAGCTAATCTTTTAGCTACAGGCTTGTATCCATCCCATTTTACTTCAAAGCAAAAAAAATGTTTAGTGAAAGAAAGTTTATCCTACAAATGGTTGAATGGTTTACTATTTAAATGTGGTCCTGATTTAATTCTACACAAGTGCTTAAAGGCTGATGAGACTTTTGATGTGTTGAGAGCATGTCATGATGAACCATCTGATGTCCACTACTCTTTCCATAGGACAGTCCACAAGATCCTTGGAGCTGGTTACTACTAGCCTTCTCTTCATAAAGACACAAAGAAGTATGTGCAGCACTGTGACCAGTGCCAAAGGATGGGGCAGCCAACCTTTACCCAAGAAATGCTGCTACATCCTCAAGTCATGATGGAACCATTTGAGCAATGGGGTCTACACTTTGTGGGACCAATTTCACCACCATCATTAGGCAAGGAGTATATTCTAGTATGCACAGACTATGTTACTAAGTGGGCTGAGGTTCAAGCATTACAGTTTGCAAGAGAAGAAAAAGTTGCTGATTTCCTCTACAACAAAATTTTCTTGAGATTTGGAGCCCCAAGATCAATAGTTTCAGACAGGGGACCTCAGTTTACTTCACAGGTAATCAAGGAATTCACAAATTTATACCAACTCAAGCACAGAAAATCTTCACCTTACCATCCTCAAGCAAATGGGCAGGTAGAAGTAACTAATAGAGAACTTGAGAATATTCTCACAAGGACAGTGGCAATGAACAGAAAAGATTGGGCTAGTAGATTACCTGAAGCAGTTTGGGCTTACAACACCACTTGGAAGTCCACAACAAAGTTTTCACCATATGAATTGGTTTATGGGAAAAAGCCTATATTACCTATAGAATTTAAACTCCAGACACTTAAAATTGTATTAGATGTTGGTTTGCCATTGTCTATAATTCAGCAGAATAGAATTCTTTAGCTCATCGAGTTGGATGAGATTCGGATAGAAGCCATTCAATAAACAGAACTAGTTCAATACCAGAGGAAACAATGGCATGACCAACACATTAAGAGGACATTTCAACAAGGAGATTGGGTTCTCCTTTATGATTCTAAATTCAAAGAATTCAAAGGGAAATTACAGACTCACTGGCTGGGTCCTTATCAAATAAAGGACGTGTTTGAAAGTGGGCTGTATTATTGCAACCAATTGATGGGAGCACAGACATATTTCTAGTAAATGGTCACCGAATCAGGCTCTACAAAAGACCATCTACTAAAGAAGAGTTTCTGAATAATCTGTGTTTTGATACAGGGGATACCTCCTTTGTCATGGTGTTGGATTGAATTATTCTAAAATTGATCTGAAAAAAAAAGGAGGTTGAAAACCAGCAATGGCTACCTTCTGAAAAAAAAAGAAAAAAAAAGAGGTTGAAAACTAGCAATGGCTACCTTCTAAAAAAAAAAAGGAGAAAGATGGAAAACCAGCAAATGGTTGTCTTTCTCGACCAAGGGAGTTGAAAACCAGTAAAATGGTGGTTCCCTTCTTCAGGACAGTTGAAATAATTAAGCTCCGGATATGATCAGTTGCTAGACGTTGGCCCAATGCATCTCCGACGCTTCTCAAGTGGAAGCACCTTTGGCACTTTCCAATTAGGAGCACCTCTGACGCTTCTCAACTGGGAGCACCTTTGGCGCTTTCTAATTAGGAGCACCTCCAGCGTTCTATTAATAATGCCGTCAATCTCCATAATAAGGGAGGGACCCACCTCTCCAGTCAGTAAAGTAGATAAATCATATGATGAGGTCGTCATGACTCATCCTCTACTTCATCACAAAGAGTAATTAAATTAGAATAATAATAATTTGCAGGAGTGTCCATGAGTCGGTGCTGACATCACCTAAGGGCATGGATTTTTGAGGCACTCAGCACATTGATTGCAGGTCGTGTGCAAGTGGAAAGTGGACGTCATCTCAAGCCATTGCTTAATTGCCATGACGCATGCAATTTCTAAAACAACACAGCATTTCTACCATGTACATTGCCTCATCATTAAAACTAATCCAGGTACATCTGTTTTTAATTAATCATTATTAGTAACTGTCCTGTCTTTCTGTTTTGGGTGCTGCCACAATGACACGTCCTTCCACCGTCATTTCCTTCTTCACATCCAAGCATGCCACCATCTGTGCCTTAATGCCACCTTACCTCCAGAGTGCCTTGTCAGTCTGCTACATTTATGGCTGCCTTGGTCCCTTAACCCATCTGCATAAGCCCAGCTTGAAAAAAATAGCATCCCTCATTCAAACCTCCAAAATAGACTGAAGCATAAGGTAAATTAAACAATTCTCTAGAGTCTATAGAGCAATTTGAACAATACTCTGGAGCCCACAGAGATAAGAGGGAAAGATAGACTGTAGATTAGGGAGGTAAAAGAATAAACACAGAAGGTGGCATCAATTCAACAATGGGAGTCAAGAAAAAGTCTGAGCCAGAGAATACTGCGGGTCTTCTGAAGGATGCAGCTGCAGCAAACATTTTAAGGGCTGTTGGATGGTTAGATTTCCTAGACAAATTTGAAGGGTTTTAGGAGGATATTGTGGACGAATTCCTTAGGAATTTAAGAGACAACCAGACAACTGTGAGAGGAAACCAAATCAATCTCTCCTTAGCAACTATCAGCCACATTTCTGGACTTCCCGAGCAAGGTGAGAAGTTCTACCACCTGAAAACATTATACATTGATTTAATTAGAAATTTTTCTGTTCATGGTGAACTTGCTATTCAATTACATATGAATAAGAATGAAGTTAAAGGAATTTTGAGGTGCACACTCCTAAACCCTTGGGCATTTGTTGCTACCTGGTTAATGAAGTACTTCACTTGTGATGGCCAATTCTCTATAGTTTTAGGGCCAATAATGAAAATGCTAATTTTTCTCAGACATGGAAATAGGCACCCTGACTATAGCATAAATATCCCCAAATTCCTATATTCTGCCATCAGGGCAACTGCAGAGAGATATCAGCAGAATAAGGGACCCATGGAACATCATGGCCTCATCTTTCTGGTAGTCAAGCACCACTTCCTATCTCAGGCTAATGGAGAAGAACTATTGCAAAACTTTCTTGAGCACAACCCCTCAGTCAGAGAACCAAAGATAGCACAACCAGAAGGTGAGAGTTCTCCTTCTCACCAAGATGAGGAAATTGAGCCTTCAGCCTCCTCCACAGCTGTTCACAAAGGGAAGTCACCCTCACAAGAGGCCACTTCATCTGCAGTCCCTGTTCCTGACAAAAAGAAGAAAGGCAAACAAATTGCAAAACCTGCTCCTACACGACCCCTATACATGACTCGGTTAGTCATGTGAAAGATGACTCTACCTGAGGAATCTTGGCCTAAGGAATTAATAGAGGAAAAGTCAGGGCAGGGAATTGAGGAAAAGTGATGGGCTGAAGAACCATCCCATGATTCAAATGAGATCCCTTTGGTCAGGAAGAGGAAGCAAAGTGAAAATTCTCCAGCACCATCTGTTCATGCGGAGTCAAGTCCAGTTTCAATACCACCATGTGCTCTGGAGACAGGAAACTTACAAACTTTTACTATCTCCTTAGATTCTAAGGAAGGGGGACCTGCTCTGGAGGCACCAACCCTACCTTTGCTCCGGAGAAGCAAAAGGAAGAGATAGCTCTCACAAGTTGAGAAGGATACTGCCCTACTCACTGAGGCACTCCTAGAATTGAGAACATGTCAGGATAAAGCTGGGCCTTCATCAGTGCCAACAACAGCAGAGGATCCTCAAGACAAGAAGACTAAAGAAGGAGGAACATGGTAAATGGATACATTAGGAAGAGCAGGGTAGATGGCCATGGATAACATTGATGATCAGCCAACAGCCATAGAAATAGAGGCAGAAACTCTATCTCATCCCTCTGACCAAGAGGATATAGAAATCTCAACAGAGCAGCAATTGATGGAAGAAATTGAAAATTTAAAAAGAATGCTCTGGGGAAAGAATTTGATTATTACTGACCTCAAGAAGGTCAGAGAAGAGGTGGAGATGGAGCTGAAACAAACTATTGCAAATATCCAAACAGACCTCCAAAGCAAGGATAAAATCATCCAAGAAAAAGAGGTAGAATTAGAAGCATAGAAATGTGAGGCAGCCAAATGGATGGTAGAAAAAGAGAAAGAAGTAGCACAGAAGGTTTCTGAGCTCACCATGGCCAGAGACAACGGCATCACAATAATGGCGGCACTAATTGAGAAGGTACAAAGCCAGCATAAACAGTTAACTTGGGCCAATAATAGCCTAGATGACCAAGAAGAATATATTCAAGAATTATCTAGCACAAGGGCAACCAAAGAGCAGGAAATTTAAACAGATGCCTATGTGGGTCCAATCCCCATTAACATTCCCAAAGCCCTGTTTCATTGGGAGAAAAGGTGTAGAGAATTTGAGGCCTCCAAGCCGATGTTGCAATTACAAAGGGCAGTCACTGCCAGAGCAGAAAGAATAGCAACTTTGGAAGGCAAAATCATTAAAATGGCCTCCCTTTCCTCAGAAATTCTATCCTACAGGCCTCCAAGTGCCAGCTATTCAATGTTCTTACAGGAAAGGGTACTGCAAAGGAAACTCTCCTTAGTCCTGTCTGACATAACTGAGGATACCGAAATAGTAGAAGGATTCATGGCAGCTTACACCAGGAGCAATGATGAGTATAAAAACTTCCTATGTGAATTATACCTACATGGATTCTGTATTAATGATATATCCTTCCTTATTAATCACTTTGTGGGAGAATGCCAGCTTAAGGCATTCATGTCCCTAATGAGAAACCACCAGATCTGGAACGAAAGGATGGAAGATCATCTTCAAAAGGATTTAAAAATAGATCTCTTCATCAGGAAAGAATGTCCGAATCCTTTTGCTCTTCAAACCTAATTCAGGTCCCTTGTCTATCATCCTAAAAATACAACCAAAATGTTGCCATTATACCTGAAAAGTTTGTAGGAATGCTCCATTGACTTTGGTCTTTTTGTGGTTAATTCAGCAAATTCTGTACTTGCTGTGGCAAAAAGGAGATGGAATATTTTGACCCCAGAGCAGAAACTTAGAGAGGTGGTCACCCCTGCAAACCTGAGATTATTCATGTGAAAGACAAAGTTGATATCCAAACTGATGGATACACATAAACAGGAATGGATAGGTGGACAGTTCAGGCCCCCTCTGATAATTGAACCACTCCCTATCTGGGCAGATCAGATGGAAGATAAAAAATTGAAGAATTGGTTGAAGCAAGTTGATAAGTACAGAGGAAATGGTAACACCAACAGAACCACTTGGACCACCTATCTCTAGGATTATAGACTGACTGATAGGCTACTTCACCAAAATAAATCTAGAATGTGAAAAGCAAGAGGACCTGCCAAACCTTAGGTATGGGGGGGATGATGAGTGCCAAATTGCACTCATGAAATACATCTTTTTTCCTTTCTTTTTCCCCTCCCTCAGTTCATCTTCCTAGTGTTTGCACCCAAATAAGTTAACAAGATAGTTCTAATTTGTGATTAATTACGATAGATTACTTAAGATTAGAATTTCTGATTAAGCAACTAATGTGCATGGAATTGATGGAAAAATGTAGAACTTCTCTCTCTTTTTGAATCAACAGGTGTAGGTGCCAGGAACAACGATTTTGTACATCTCCGGAGATCGTCTTCAATGATCTCCGGAGACAATAACAAAGAACCATGACACCTAAAGTTTTGAAGATATGGGGAATGCCTCTCCAGAGCTCTGCAAGAGTCTGGAGCATCTCCAGAGCTACAGACAGGAACAACTATCTCTAGTGCCTCCTAAGAACAAGGCATGATTCCAAGCAGAGCTGCCGACCAGACACTTTCAGCAGCAATCTTAATACCCCTCACTTTGCTCAAATCATCACCTAAGTGGTGAAGGGTCAACTATTAGTTAAACTGCTGAAGTTTTATCTTTTCAAAGATTTTGCATGAGTTACAAATTGAACTAATCCAATATCCTTATTTTTAGGGCTTTGATGCCCAAGTGTATTAAGACTTAAACTTAGACCTCTGAGTGGACTTCTGTTCCACTTAAGTCTACCTTTCTCGCATGGTAATTTTTCATAAGTTAGACAGTTAAGTACAATAAAGAGATGGTGTCATCTCATAGAAAGACTGGTAGATAAGTTCAGTGACATATCATCACTCATTTTTATATATACTCTTAGAAATAATAGAAGAAAAACAATGATAAAATTATTCTGACTCTTGAAGGTCTCAGTTCTGTGATAGCCATATTTTCATGAATGCATAAATGAATGAATTGGACTGAATTTAGTTGTGATCATCTTTTGTGTTGATTTCTTGCTATAGCCTTCAGCCTCAAGGGTGTGGAGCAAGGGCCCACTCTCACCACTCAGGTAGGAGGCTAGTACCACTATTTTATTATTTTCAGTTTTCTCTTATAAAGGTTTTTCTTGTTTTAATAGATAGATGCATGTTATTGGTTCTTTGCTTTAAGTAAGATTCCTGTTTATTCTGTTTTCCAGCATTCATTACATTTATTCAACAAGTAGATAGATTAATCTCTTTTTAAATTAGGATTAGCTATAAACTGGTAACTATAGAATCCCTAGTTGCAGACAGCCATGGACACAACCCTAGTTTTTGACATCTGAAAACAGATTAAATGATGAGGTACAGCGACACCTTGTCAGGAACCAACTCATTTCCATGAGAAGAATTCCCATCGTCTTTTGTATTTTACATTTCAACTTGGAATGTACTAACAACAATTTTGAATTGAGGGTAGTCTAATTGTACATAGGCACTAGTGTTGTGAATTCTACACTAGTTATTTAGTACATCTTCAGCTAAGTTGACTCTTGTAGTTTCCTTCAATTCAGGAGGTGCCTAATTGTCTAAGGGTGAAAGTAGAGAGCCATTTTTAGGTCTAGTATTTCAGACTCTAGGTGGTCTAGGAGCATTGTTATCATAACTTCTGTCATTATTATAGCTTCTATCATTGTTCTGAATATCCTTTATTTTGTTGATTTTGAGAGTTGTTCTATGAATAGAAACTCTAATTTCTCAGTTGAGTCACCTTAGTGGTTAACCTCTTCAACTAAGCAGTTATATCTCTTTAATCTTCCTTCTCTCCTTGTACCTTAGCCACTACATTATCCTGACTAGGCTGGAAGAAGGAACTACCATTACTATTTGGTCTGGTATCTATAGGTACATGTCCCAAATGTGGAATCATCTGAACATTCCCTTGGGGAGGTATTACACTTGGTGATGGCACTTGTAAAGGACTAGCCATTAAAGTAGGAGGCATCAAGGCTCCGTTGATATGTTACATTTGATTAGGGAAAATAGGGAGTCCTAGATTAGGCAGAGGACTATGTCCTACTTGCTTCATTTCAGTATTAACTTTAACTACCTCTGCATATGCATCAGATAGGGTTGTAATTGCAGGGTTTTCCCTTCTTATGAATATTTCTATCAAAGGATCCTGGGTAGAATAATACACTAGCATGGAAGCATCCTCAGGAATATCATAAGGAGTTGTTAACTTGGAGTACGCCTTAGAGAAGCGACCATTAAAATTTGTAATTAATTCACCTTCACTTTGCTTGATTGTAGAAAAATGATGATACATTTTTGCCGTATCAATAGGGATCATAAATTGAGCTTTGAATGCATTTTCCATCAGTAACTAGGTGTTAATAGACCATTGAGGCAAGATTACATACCAGCTATATGCTTCATCTCCTAAATAGTATGGGAATAGTCTGCACACAACATCCTCATGTTGTATCCTTGCTTTGAAACAATCTTCTTTGAATATCTGTATATGATCAGCTGTGTCCTGATATGGATGGTACTTGGGACACAATTTATAAGGATTCTTGGGAAAATCATTGTATGCATTGAAATGGAGAGGTGACTCAACATTGAAGAATGCCATTGGGGCTTGTATAGGTGCTACTAAAGGTGCAAGGACTACTAGTGATGTACAGACAACAAGCCTAGGTTGGACACTAGTTGAATGTTTTCTAGGTCTCACAACAGGTAATTCTTGTAAAGGTCCAATGGATCTTGACCTAGTAGTAGGTCGGTAAGCCATCTTAACAAATCGAAGTGAACTTTGAAGATTTGGACTAAATCTTCACAAAGATATGGGTGAATCCTTTATAGAAATGGATATTTACAATCATTTATCCTAGATAATGAGATATTTAGGCAATCGTTGAGGAAATGTAAAGCTTTTAGTTCAAGTTTAGAATCTTAACAACTCTCTATAAATATCAATCCAATTATCCTCAAGGAGGAGATATTTGTATCCAAACTCTTCAAATTATTGAGTACCAATAGGATCTTTGAGGAAACACCTAAGATTTCAAGTGAAATGAGAAAATTTGAAGCAATTCTTTACAGGGATACAATCAAACTCTTCTTCAGAATGAATTCCATTAGATTTTAGTGATTGACCCTCCTTCTAGCGTCAAAAACCTGTTGATGCATTTATTATGCACAACAACAAGAAATAAAAGTTTCACTCAAACCTTCATTTATCTTGAAGAATATGATGAACTCAGAGAATTCATGATTGCAAGTCTCCATGTGTTAGGTCATGACAATCATGTTGTCACTCAGAGTTTGATGTGATATGTTGTTAATCATTTGGGGCCTTATGTATCTTTTCAAGAAATCTTGTCAATATCCACAAATATTTATCCTGTTTCACTAGATTTGCATATATTCTCAACAATTGTGTTAAATCTTATAATCTTTAGCTAGGATTTCCATCTATTTGTGTAAATTTATCCTAGGTTTGATCAATTCTTCTGAAACTATCTCCAGCTAAGACTATTTCTTATGATCTTTCTAACTTTGATTAGTTCTTATGAAACTATCTCAATTTGAACTAATGTTTACCTCTGTACCTCAAATTCATTCAAATATTGTGCAAGTAAGCAAGTATTTCATGTTTACCTCTGTACCTCAAATTCATTCAAATATTGTGCAAGTAAGCAAGTATTTCACTATCATTTTCCATTATTTGCATGGAAATTCAATATGAAATTCTATTCACTCAAATATGCTAGGGATATGCAATTATCTATGTTAATTCAACATATTTTCTCTATATCTACTTGTTATTTACCATTATCTGTAGCTCTATATGGTTATTTATGAAATTGAAATGAAATAAAATGAATGCAAACTAAAATTCTAAAATTACTGAGGTTTCGATCAATGATCCACATGCAACTCTGATACTTTCATGAAAAGTAGATAAACCAGACCATGTTTCACTAGGACAGTCCACAAGTACGCATTGCAGGTGCTAATCTTCAAAGGTTAAGATGATGACAACATGCACTAGTGGAATGCACCTCTAAGGATTGTAGCAATTCATAGTAACATATCAAGAAATCATCCACAAGATTACGTAAAGTTATTAGGTAGTAATCTGAGTCTCCATTATCATGCAGTATGCTAAAAGTATGCACATATACATTTGATCTTGAGAAAGAACCATGGGGAATCACAAAGTTACAAAATATTACACTTAGTGTTCACAAGTTCATCAATTCAATCTCCCTAAAAAAAGAAAGATCATGGCCTCTTATAGAACAAGGTCCATGTCTGTTACAATTTGATCCAACAGTAAGAAATCAATGACAAGAATCAACAGTCAGGATTAGTGGCACGTGATTGCTAGTTGGCAATCACTGGTGGAGGATAGTTAGCAAAAGAATATTCCCAACATCTTTACTTGGTCTTTAGAGGTCCTTTTATTTAGTATCCTCCTCTATCGACCCTTCAGTAATCCAGATCCCTATATCCATACCATTGGAAAATTCATATGCCTTGATGGCCTTTTTTATTTCTTCTCTGCTTTACATTTTATCCTTTTCCTTGGCATGCTCCTGAGAGCTGCAATTGTTCCTCCAAGGCTATCCATCTACTGGTTATGTTATCTAACTCCTCATTATATGCATCTATTTTAGATTTCATATCCATTACTTTATCTATAATATCCTCTAAAAAGTGTTGGATTGGATCCTTTATTGTTAGGCTAGAATTATCCTTAAATGCCTTAATTGCATCCTGTTTATCTTGGTTTCTAACTTTTCCCTATATTTTACCTTCTAATTTCTCCAAAATTACCAGCTCCTTAGCCAAAATTTCATGAGTCTTTATGCCGATGTCTACTGTTTTGGCACTGCATCTCTTCAAAATGGATTCCTCAAACTTTAGGTCTTTCACCCAAAGGTCCATTTTAGGAATCTCCTGAAGGGTCAAAACTTTATTGGTTATGAGGTTCTGATCATCAAATTTTCTCATATCCTTAAGCATTATCAAATTTTCTCATATCCTTAAGCATTATCAAATTTTGGCTACTTTGAATTAGCCTTTCCCCAGCTTCTTTCTTTAGTGCATCTTCTTTGCTCTTCATTTGGCCAAGCATATCCCAATTGGACAGTGATGTCCTTATTACATTCTCTCCTTCTTCTAAGAATCTTATGAACCATTTGTTCACCACATGAGCTTAGTGCTTTTGTGCATCCAATCCACTTATCTCCTATTGTGACACTAGTGCTAATGGTGTATCTACTTTTATTGGAATGTTGGCAGGGGCAACCAATCCTTTTATGAATGTCTACAATTAGACAATTTTCCCTTAATATTCTTTGTTTTTGGCCTTTTCTTTTATCTCGGCTGCTACTGCTTCTGTACTTTCCCTTAACTCTTGTATATCCTGATTTGCAATTGCATGTCCCAGGTCTATGGTGGTCATTTGAAACTTATTAGTGCTTATTTCCCCTTTGTTCTTATCTACCTTAGGCACAACCAATTGGGTTGTTCTCTTCCTTGTGACAGAGTCCTGCCTTATTGTTGAGGTTGCCCTCGCTCTATGCTTGGCCTTTGTAGCCTTAAGTGAAAATAATGATAGAATGTCAAAATTTAAAGAATTTGGAGTAGGAGACCAAATTACCTCAGATGCTAACCAATTTGGTGTACTGGATTCTACTCCTTGCTGACCTATTTTCTCAATGTGAGCATCTTGCATATTTGTAGCTTTATCCTTTGGAGCTTCTGTGCTTACTTGTTGCTGACCTTTATCTGGACCAACTTCCTTAGATGTCATATCCTCATCTGGTCATACTTCTTTTACTGGCTCCTTATATTCGTGCAGATCTATATGGACATCTTCATCCTTCTTATTGCCATCCGCAAAGATATCCTTATGAATTCACATATCCTAATCCTGTGCATCTTGTTTATCTTGGACCTTGGGATTATCTGCACTCTGCTGCCCTTGGTGACTATGATCTAGAGCATCCTAATGTACATCTTGATTAGCTCCCATTTCTCTTTCTTTTGGATTTTCTCCATCACCTTTATCCTCTGGACCTTCATGTCTAGATTGGCTACCTGTTGTTCTTTTTCTTGTGTTTCAATATGTCCTTCATTTGTCTAGACATCCTCTTCTGGATGCTCTGTCTAGATGTCCATGTGTTCAACTATATCATCTTTTCTTCCCACATTATCCAGAGCTGCATCTTTGTCCTTATCACTATCCCCATCATATGCCAAATCAATGATCTTTGGGCTTGTAATAGTGCTCACTAACACATCCAAATTCACAGTTTGCACCATTGCCTCTGGAGATCTAGGCTCATCCATAGCCCTGACATTTTGTGATACCTACAGTGTGCCTTGGGTTGTTAGTGAAGTATGCCTTAGGAAATTTTTAGTAGGATTGGTCTTCACATCCCTTGTTACTTCATCATCTCTCAGATCAATTGTTTTACTTAAGGGGAGGGATTGATCATCCATCCTCTTCATTTCTTCTTCTCTTGCTTCCTTGGCCAACTCATCCTTAAATTTGATTATGGTTGAGATGGGTACATTGTGCTGCAATTCTTGGGTGATACCACCACATCCCCTTGGACCATTGCTGCTGTAGATATTTCTGTTGTATGTTGCTTCCTAGTAAACATCCTCTCCATCTTTGTTGGATCTTCATGTTCTTTGAGTAGGGCATCTGACTGTACATTAGCGGTTCCCCTTATTATGGGCATCTATCCTCTCTTTTGTTCAGGGATGTTCATCCCTTTCAGCACATCTTCACCTTTCTTCATAGTTACTTGTTCTTCATCTTCCTCAATGTCCTCATATGTATCTTCTTACTCATCCACCTGTCTTGTAGTAATGGTGATGGCTGGGATAGGTGTATCTCTTGGACATGAGGGCATGTTGGCAATTGTAAAGCCTCCTATGGTAAACTCTCCAACTTCTTCAAAAGATCCTGGTTTGGCTAGCTTGGCCTCCATTATTTATTTGTTTTGAATCAAGAAATCATCAAATTCTTGATCCCCTAAAACTTTTCTCTCTCTTTTCTCGTCAACTGTCACTGCCACCCCCTTCTCTTTTATTTCAGCCAGTCCTCGATTTACCCACTTCTTAGTGAATTCCATGACCTTGGCTATGATCAGTGTAGACACCCAAAATTGACTCATTATCATTAGCATTGAAACATCGCATTATACATCTGCATTTGTCTAACACACTTGTAGCTATATACCTAACACATCTATTTCTTCTATTAATTAAATAAATTTATATTTATTTAATTAATTCACTAGCTATTTCCTCTAAGCTACAATTAAACAATCTTTAATTATTTAATTATCTTCTTTCTATCTATTTTTAATTAAATAAATTTTATTTATTTAATTAAAAAAATCTATTCATAAACCTACTTTCCAATTAACTAAATAAATTTTATTTATTTAATTAATTTATCTTATCATTTATCTCACAAGCTGACATGTGTGCCTCTTTCATTTAAAAAGATAAGTGGTACTACATCCTTTTATTTAATATCTTTCACATGTAGTACTTTTTTATGTACACAAGCACACATAAGCCCTATCTTCTCTCCACTTGTCATCTACACATTCACCTATGTTTATCCTTTAATCTTAGCCATTCACATAGCCATTGAATCTCCACTGTTGATTGATTTTGGTTGAGTTCTATATAAACACCCTCTCATTCCATATTACATCTATCCAACATTCATATAGCGTCTACATTATCATCCTGAGCATATTGAGCACTTAAATATCCATAGCATCCATTTAACTTATTATCATTATCATCCATTCATCATGGCAGCTTTTATCTTCATAATTGTTCATTGTTGAAGAAGCAATCCACATCATAAACAAAGAATCACACAGTCTAGGTGATATTGTGCTTGAATTGCATGCTTTTGATCTCATTTAGATTAGATTCTTTGATGATAGTAGGGTTAGGTTTTCATGGCTATGCTTGATCTTATTAACCTAATTTTTTACGTATCACATTTTGGCATGCCCGGTGGGACTCACGTCCTTGATTAACTTTGCTGTTTGAAGTTGTTTTTATGAAGATCATATTTTCTGAGCACTTACGGCAAGTTCCAGTTGCTTTTGAGAAAAAAACCGTTGCTGTCTGGATATATGCGTTGCTTCTGAGCTGAAACCTGCCACCTGTGGTGTTTTTTGGATCGCTTATAAGTGAACATTGGTCACTTTTTATTTGTTCTGCATCGCTTTTATACTAATAGTAGTTGCTTTTGCATTTAACTAAATCACTTTTGATCTGATAGTGACCGCCTTTAGATAATTGAATCATTTATTATAGAATTAGGGTTTTGTTGTATTTTGTCTCTTTTACAGATCCAGGTAGCTTATGAGCCATAATCAACTGCTTCATGCTTTTTCAAATTGCTTGTGAGCTTTAACAATTCACATATGGCATTCTCAACACCGCTTATGATCTGTAACATTTCACCTGTGACAGAATCGAGATCACTTTTGACTAATAGTGAATAACCTCTAGTAAACTGTATCACTTTCATTCTGTATCATTTGCAGTTTGTTTGTCTTGGTTACTAATTGGGTATTTGTGCAACATCTTATCGATTCTCCAAGAGAAGGAGGTTATCAAACTACTAACATATCTGTTGCAGCTCCGATTGGCCCAAGACTTGTGATTTTTCACTAAATTAGGAACATTTGGGCTTGGTGCTTAAAATGAATCATTGCTTGCATGTGATTGATTGTAACCCAAATTTAATAACAAAAGTATCCTCTCCCCTTGCCTATCAAATGGATCTCAGGTGCATGAGAATTTGTTATTATCTTTAGAGGGCCTGCCTTCTCGGTGTGAGAAGAGATATGACCCAAGCAGTAACAGGCTAAAGCCAAGTCCTTCCGAACTGCTATATAAGAAAAGTGTTTGTGTCAAAAGCCATAAACAATGGGTGTTGTTGTGTTATACCGACAGCCAACCTCCCCGAAAACCTTCCAAGGTGTAACCCTTGAAGGCTTGGAGACTCCATAATGGAGAGTAGTACTGCCGCATGTATAGCCACCCAAATGGATGCCCTTATTAGAAACTTTGTGTAGTAGCCAAAAACCTTCTATTTGTTGATGCAAAAGGTGGGACCTTTGAAGCCACCCTGATTCATGTGGTTCTTAGAAGAGATAGCAGGGACAATCCTAAGGTTTGGTGAGGGACAGGCCTTATAGGAAACCCAGATCTTGGTATGGGTGAGAAGTGTGTGCCATGGAGGGGAGCTGGTGCTACCAAGATCTTGAAGCTATCTGCTTTGAATAAGCACGGCCAAGGGATTCAACAAATACAGTCCTTTCCTAGCCTAGGTTGTACAAGTTTGTGATTGTTGTGAGTGTGATTGACTGTAATTACTATTTTCTTGTCAAAAAATCCCAAATCAGACATCTTTCCTGACAGACACAGTCACTTTTAAGCCTAAACTTCCCGTATACAGATGACAGAATCACTTTTAAACCGCAGTTAGCCGCTTTTTGCCTAATCTGAATCGCTTTTAAACAACAGTTAGCCACTTTTTGCCTAAACATAGTCACTTCTAAACAATAGTCAGCTGCTTTCTGTCTAAATCGATTCACCTTTAAACAACAGTCTATCACCTTTGGCCTAACCTGCATCACTTCCGATTAGTAGTAAATCACTTTTGAGCCAACATTTATCACTTGTGAAAAATTAGAGTGCCTTTGGTTAACATTGTAACTTGTTGTTAGAACCTAAATAACCCCGCATTTGAGCTATTACCAATCGCCTTTGGCCTTTTCTGAGTCACATATGAGCTATCACTTGTCGCATGTTGTCTAATACCAGCAAATCTTAGTGACTCAGCCGAATTAGCCACAAATCTAGCTTTCTCAACTTCAGCATTAGCTTTTAGACCTATCTCTGATCATTAGCATATACCTAGACTTTGTCTCCTACTTTGAGCTTACCAATCAATCGTAATTCATGATCTTTTCATCTTTTTGAGATCCCAAACCAGCAAATCAAACATCAAACCAATCATCTTGAATCCATCAGCCAAACATTAGCTTTAGCTTCAGCAAACATCAGCAACATAGAAACCTTTAGCAAATAAATTTTCCCTTGAGTGTGTGAGCTATTCTCTAGGGAAAACTAGCCAACAACAAATCAACAAAGCAACCAAACCAAGCAAAACAAATCAACCAACCAACCAAACAAATCAGCAACTAAGAAAAACAACAAAGCAACTAGCAACCAACCAACCGGCAAACTATCACCTTTCTTTTGGGTCTCAAAATGTTTGACAAGCTAAACTTCAGTTTTCAACATCAACATCATGCCTCAAACTAGGAGTCAATATAGAGCTAAAATGGAAGCCAAATTGCAAGCTGAAATGGAAGCCAAATTGAAATTTGAGATGGGAACTAAGATGCAACAATCTAGATCAACACCTCTTAAAGACACAACTCAATTTACGACTAGTATGCCTCCTCATATGTTTACGCCTCATGGGTATACCATTGGAGAGTCATCTTCACAACAAGTGCAACCTCAAACATTTTTTGAGACTTTTGAAGAACAGTCCCAAGAAGACTTATTGGAATTTCAGGATACCCATGTGTGGGATCAAGTTGAGAGACTTGTTTTATCTAAGCTTAATCACTACTTCTTGCAACTTGCTCGCATGGGCGCTAAATTACCAAGAGATTTTGATATATCCACTATTAGAGAGCACGATCTAAACACTCCCACTATTGTTGCAAAGGGACCATCCACTATAGTCACATCATCCCCTACCATATCACAAGCTCTATCTTCCACTACATCTCTTTCATTGCCTATTGTTACTTCATTTGATCCACCACACTCGGAGTACACTCTAGAACCTTTGATAACACCAACCAATGTGCTCCCTTTCATTTCACAAAATCTAAACATTCCACCTTTCCATGTTCCTCAACATACTCCTCCTCCTACCATGACCATTTCCATGCCTCAAGTAACACAAGCTGTCTATGTCGCCCAAGCGCAAACGCTCCATACATCACAATCTATTCCCATATCCCATAGTGTACAAGCCTCCCAAACTATCCCAACAACACCAATAGCCCAAGCTTCACGACCATCACAATCCACCATATCCCATATGAATACCATATCTCATATACCAACTGCTAATACACTTTCCACCATCTCTACTAATCCCTCCATTACACCATATAATCCCAATGTTAGTCTTATTGATATGAGTGACCCTCCTATCATTTCTCAAGCTAGTCCTAGCACTACGGTCACTTATGTTGAGCAACTTACATCCATTCCATCATATTCTTCCAATCCTTCACACACCATGAATCCATATTATGTTACCCAAGGCTTGCCTATTATCACCCAACACATGACACATCTCAATCCGCATGTTGTCCAAAATACAAACCCAAGTGTTCATCCTTCTTTTGCATCTACCAATCCTTCCATCACTTACCATGTCACAAATCCAACTCCAACTTCCCAACCATCAACTAATGTCAATCCATCTTCCACTTTGCATGTGATGCAAAATCTTGGTGTCCACTCATCACAATATACCCAACCACCATTTGTGTCTCAAGGACAGCATTCCTCAACCACATATGTGTCACATACCAATCCTTTGACATACATTGTGAGTACGCAACCTCAACAAATGGTCATGGCTTCATATATCCCACAGTAGCAACCTCAATATACATCATACTGTATATCAAAAAAATTGGATTTATAAATGGAAATGATCAAACAATTGAAATGCATAACCTAAACCCAAATAATTCAATACCTCGAAGATGCAAAATGAGCTTGATTGATTGATCGCTTTGTTGTGTTGATTGCTCGATTCCGCAGCATAACGTTGATAAGGAGATAGATGATGGATGCAAAGGCTCTAATGATATTTCAACAGCATGTGGATACTTGAGGATCAATGCCCTTTTAGAAAATTTGACAGAATAAGGGTGCTTAAGGCTCAATGCATGCTAATGGCTTGTGAGGGGGTTGATTTATAGGAAAGGCTTGGTTCTAATGGATGGCTAGGATCAATTAGGGCTTTAGGTGAAATGGATGGATAGGATTAAGTTAGGTTTCCTTGCACATCACGAAATTGTAGTCATATGACATGTGGCAAAGGAGGATGAGGCTTAGGTGTGCTTGTGTAGATAAATACTAAAATTAGGTCCCATTAGTTGTGCATTGGAAAGATAAAAGTTGTAACACAACACATGATTGACTAGACAAGTGTTGGAATGTGATGAAAGATAAGTGTTTAATTCAAATAAAATATTTGAATTAGTTGGGATATGAGTTGGAAATTAATTAAATAAATAAGATTTATTTAATTAATTGGATAAATGAATAGGATGGGATAAGATATGGAGGACTTAATTCAAATAAAATATTTGAATTAGTTGGGATAGGAGTTGAAAATTAATTAAATAAATAAGATTTATTTAATTAATTGGAAAGTGGGATTATGCATGTGAAATTAATTAAATAAATAAAATTTATTTAATTAATTGGCTAAGTAGGATAAAGATGGGGATTTTAATTAAATAAATAAAATTTATTTAATTAATTGGCTTAATGGATAAATGGGATTAAGAGTGGGATTTAGGACAAAAATGGCTTATGATGTTTAGGATAATGTTTTAACAAGGTGTTGCAAGACATACACAAAGTTGGGACAATTTTGGGTGTCTACATTTTGCCCCTCTTTGAGATGATGTTCGAGATGATGAGCTTTGTGTCGAGTAACATCATTTCAAAGAAGTTAAGGTATGGATAATTGATAGAGATGTTGACGACGACGACGATGATGATGATAGAAAGGATAGGCTGGTGATGCCCCCTCGAGAGGATAGGTGGGTTGGACAAACACGAGTATGCTCTCGAAAAGAAATGGCTTGGCTACAAAAGAAAGATAAGGGAATGGATAGAAGAAATGGATGATGCGTTATGCTGCAATAGAAAGTGAGCAACCAGGATATTTGATATAGCACTAGACGTTATACACCAAGGTATAAGGACCAGGGTGACGATGTGTCTTGTGCCCTAGCATAATACAACCTTGTCTAACATATGAGGAAGAAAACCTAGAGCATTGAAGTCCTAATGCACAAAAGGTATGATATGACCTCAGATGCAAAGGATAGTGCAAAAAGCTATTCCAACATACACAAGATATGAATATTAGCTGGAAATGATATCGATATGATACAAATGCAAGATAAAATGATAACACATACAAGCAAACAAGCAAGCATGCGCAAATGATACAAAAATAAACAAGGTATTGCCCCTGTCAAGCTGTAAACTAAAGATTAATTGCTGATTGTTTTGTTGATGATAGTTGAGAGTGTTGTCATTGCAGGGAAAGCTATATCCCTAGATCAACACAAGGTTGTTGGCTAAGTTGGTTGGCTAATTGGCTGATTGATTTGGCTTACACAAGGCTAGGATCAAGACCATTGATTATGTTTGGATAACTTGGCTTGATTGATTAACTTGATTGGTATAGCTTTAAGGATTGACTTACACTTGGATCATTGCTTGGAATGATTTTAAGGATGATGAAATGATGAAGGAAGATTGATTTGATGAAATGTTGATGATGGATTGAGTTGCTTTTGATTTGCTGAAGTGATTGGATTTGTTTTGATGGATGGCTAGATGTGCTTGAGTTGATTTGCTTTGGTGTTGATGCTGAAGATTGATAGGATTTATTTTGATGGTTGGATTGATGTGCTTTGAGTTGATTTTCTTTGGTGTTAATGCTGATGATTGATAGGATTTGTTGTGATGGTTGGCTTGATGTGCTTTAGTTGTGATGATGAGAGTGTCCACTCAATCTAAGCATAAGCAAGTGTTCTCAGTGTGCTCAAAAGATGTAAAATAAACAAGGTATTGCCCTTGTCAAGTCATAAACCAATCATTGATTGTTTCATTGATAATGATAGTGTTGTCATTGTAGGGAAAACTATATCCCTAGATCAACACAAGGATGTGGTAACACTATATCCCATTGATAATGATTGATGATGAGTGATTTGGCTCATGACAAAATTCGAATCAAAAACTTGTTGATTTGATTAGAGAATGTTCCTTGATTGATTAGCTTGCTTGATATGGATTAATGTGACTTGGATTTTAAGATCATTGCTTAGATTGATTTGATTGATATGATTGGAAATGGATTGATTGAAATGGATGAATGAATGTTATTGATAGGAAGAATTGACGATTGATGATTGAAGATGATGATGAATTGATTTTGATTGAATGTTGATGAAGTGGATTATTTTGGATTGATGATGATTGGTTTTATTGCTTGGAGTTTTCGTTGGATAGTTAATTTTTTGGATTTTTTGACAATATGTTATTTTTTTATTTTTTGAAATGTTTTAGGATGTCAATGGATTTACAATTTAGGTAGCCTTTGTGCTTGATACCAATGACAAGGGAGAAAACCAAGTCTAGGTGTAAAGATGGATGAATGGGATTGGATGGATAAAAGGATGGGCTCATAGTAAATGTGATGAAAGGCTCATGATAGATGGATAGATAAGAGGATAGGCTGTATAAGGTATGTATGCATGTCTCATGAAAAATGGATAGGTAGGCTATAGTGGAAAGCTCGTGATAAACAGATGGGGATAAGCTATAAGATGGAAAGCTCATGATAAGGATACGCCATAGTGGATGGATCATAAGGGAGCTAGGATGTGATCTTCAAAGGCTATGTTGCATCAGAAGAATAACTTGCCCCATTCTAGGTGGTAATGCTTAGGATTTTTACATGACAAAGTTCATGACCAAGGGATGACATGATAGATTGGGTTGAATGGGATGGATAAATGGTCATTGGATAGGACTTGGTTTGGAAAGAAGGTATGTCAAGAAATATCCAAACATGTTTCAACATTTTGCCCCTATGTCTTCATCAAAATCAAAAGGCGAGAGGATGGATAAATGGGTTCAATAGGATAAGCATGTTTATGTAATGGCTAAGGATGGTAGAATAGAATGGTATATGATAGGTTGGAAATGGATAGGATTGAAAATGATATAATGGGATAGATAGTTTGGAAATGGATAGGTTGGATGAGACAATGTGCCCCTAAGTGTAAGTGACATAGAAGATCAACCTACACATGATGCTTGTTTGCCAGGTTTTCATCATGGTACTTATCCAAGGCGCCTGTTTACCAGGTTTTCACCATTGGATGAAGGGATTTCTATTTACTATTTTGACTTTTTTCTTTTTCTTTTATTTTCTTTATTTTCCCTTTTTTTTTTTTTGCTTTTAGATGCGTTGACAATTACACATGGCGCCTGTTTGCCAGGTTTTCACCATGGTAATGGATAGGAGGTACTCAAGTGGCTAGTGCTATGAAGGTTGATAGTCTCCCTTTAGAAATGGATGATGTCTTCACATGGACCATGTCATTATGCTCATAGATGTTGATAGTGGGTTGCATGGATGGGAGATGGAGTAGGTAGATAGTGGATGATGAAATGGATTATGAAAGGTTCATGCAAGGATAGATGGATCGGGATAGTGGACTATGATGTGGATTATGTAGGCTTATGCAAAAGCATGGACCATAGGGATAGCATGGCGGAGATATGCAAGATAATGGATGGAAGATGGGTAGATGTAGATATGTGAAGGTGCTGCGGAGTGGAAGGGAATCATGACCAACGGTTGCACACACCATGATAAACATTGAAGCTTTTGATGAGATGGTGGTGTAGGAAGCAATGGAGATGTTTGCTTAGGAGATGGTTGATGAAGTGATTTAGGAACCCACATAGATTTAGTATTTTTAGTGCTTTTGTTTTGCTTGTGGGATTTTTGAAGGGAATGGAAGTTTTGGATGGAAATAGGCTTTTGGATGGAGGTAGGTGATTGGGATTCTTGAGATGTGGAGGAGGATGCCTCATTTGACTTGCTAGCTATTTGCTTAGGAACCCAAACCATTTTGCTTTTGGGCTTTGCTTTTGGAGGTAAGGGTTTGGATGGTTGCTTAGATGTGGATGAAGATGCCTCATTCGCTTTGCTAGTTGTTTGCTTAGGAACCCAAACCATTTTTCTTTTGGGCTTTGCTTTTGGAGGTATGGGCTTGGATAGCTTTTTGGATTGCTTTGATTTGGTTCTTTGCATTGATTTTTCATGTTTGTGCCCTAAGGCATGATAGTTCTTTGGATTTTTGGTAGGACTTTTAGCTTTATAGGTAGAGGCATCAAAATTTTTGCTTTTGAATCCCATGGCATGGGTGGAGTGGATGAAATGATTGGAAGCTTTATGCTTAGGTGATGTGTGCTTTTGTTGGCCATGATTAGGGAAGTAAGGATACTTATGAATGATATGTATGTTAGGTGTTGGAAGCAATGGTGGCAAGGTGGATGGAGGGATATTTGGAGTTGGTAAAAGTGGAGGCAAGGTGGATGGCGGAAGGTGTATGGTCACATGCTTTTGACATTTATAGGATGATGGAGATGGAATGGCTACATATGTTTTGGGTATATGATGGGGGGTGTGATGGAAAGTGGTAGGTTTAGGATGCATGAAAGGATTACCAACATCTTGGCCTTGTTTACCTTGGGGTGTGTATCCAAGGCCATATGAGCATGGAGGGATTTTGACATGGTTTGGCTCCAAAATACCTTGTTCATAAAGGCCTAGACCTTTGCCTTGGTAGTTCATGTTTTGGAGTATGCGATGGACAATGGGACTAGGTGTGCTGTGAACATTAGACTTGAGCTCATTATTGGATGAAGAAGGTGAAGTGGATAAAGGTCGTTGTTGTCCTAAGGAAGAACATTCATGGACAAAGGTGGTAAAACCAATAGGACATGATGGTGGACTTGAAGTGGAATCGATGGTCAATGTGAAAGGAAGATCATTAGGATCTTGCTTATGTTCATGTTGATCCAAGTTATTGGTATGATCTTTTATGCTTACTTGGGGGACAAGTGTCTCATCATGACAAGTTGATGTTTGCTCATTATGGATAGGGCTAGATGGTAGATGACTAGGAGCAATGTGGATATCTTGGTCATGGATAGAAATAGGATTATGGGTAGGATCAAGGTGCTCATGGATAGCTTCTTCATAGGTATCATCTTGATCATAAAGAAGGTAGATATTATGGATGGGTTGCATGGAAGTGTTTTGATCTTGAGTTGGACTAGGGCTTAATGTTTCCACATGTTTAAGATTATGCTCTTGACATACCTCTTGACTTTGGATGGAAGTGGAAGGTTCTTGAGTGGACTTGATAGGCTCTTGAGGGTTATTGATATGAGAACATGATGACTCTTGACTTGGATTCATAATAGGAGACTCTTGAATAGGCTTGATGACTTGTAGGTCACATGATGGGCTTCAAGGGTTAAGAATGTTAATTGAGGGCTCTTGGATAGGCTCAAGGATAGGTTGACCACATGATGGGATTATAGGATTGGACATGACCTTTGGAAGTTCTTTGGTGGGCTCATGAATGGGTGTTTGACATGGGGGTGTTCTGTTCCTAGCTAGTAGCCAATAGATCACATCCTTTGCAAGTGTATGGGTTGATGGGAAATATAATGGATGGATGATAATGGTAGATGGTGTTGGATTAGGATTAGGACAAGGATTAGGTTGAGAGCTAATTGGATTGGATGGATTAGGATTTGGACTAGATGGGGGTGACATATAGGATGGGGATGATGTGGCATGATTTCCTATTATAGGTGGGTACACCTTGTAAACAATTGAGACAAATATTGGGCATTGATTTGTATTATGGCCTTTGGTCCTATGGTATGCACAATAATCATGTTCATTATATGGACTTTCTTCACATGGTTTGACTTTAGGAAGTTCAATGAGTTTTGCTTCAAGCATTCTTTGTAAAACTCTCTCAGCCGCATCCTTTGGTTAACGATTAGAATGACATGGTGATGAAGGTAATGAAGGGCTTGGTGGTTTGGAAGGTAAAGAGATCAATGGACTATGATTGGGATCACATGGTGGTGTTGGTATAGGATAAGTTGGCTCATGTGATGGCATGTGATTGGATGGTGGTGGCCACTCTAGATTGGTATCTCCCTTGTCAAAGGTTATTAGATCTTGCATAGGATAACTTGGGCCTGTTTGATTTATGTACAAGGGACTACTTGGACTTGGATGTGCTTCTTGTTGGAAAGGTGGATTTAGATCTATCAATGGTGCTTTGTGGTCTTGTTGAAAAGGTGTATTTGGACTTACTTGATTTATGTACAAAGAGCCATTGGGACTTGGATGTTGTTCTTGTAATATCACTTGATGACTTTGTGGATGGGCTTGGTAGTGCATTGGAATGGTGGTATGAGGGATTGGATAAGCTTGAGGTGGAGGTTGATAGGTTGATGTGGCATTGACTTGGTGGATAGGTGGATTAAGTTGATAGGAAGTGGATGGATATGACATGTGGCTATAAGGTGGATTAGGTTGATAGGAAGTGGCTAAGGATTGTTGTACTTGTCGAGCTTGACTAGTGGCTAAAAGGTGTTGGACTTGGGCTATGGAGTGTTGTAGTTGAGGTGATTGGGTTGCATGGGGTTGAGCTCTTTGGAGGAAGAATTGTAATATTTCAATGGTATCTTGGTTTAGGGGTTGTGATCCTTGATAAATATTTTGGAGGAATATTTGAAATTTGATTTCTAGGTCCTCTAGTGTAGACATGTTGTCACCAAGTGTTTGTCTTAAGTCCTTTTAGCAAGCGCTTGTTTAGGGATTTTGGTGATGATGTGGCTTATTTGGATGAAAATGATTAGATTTAGATGTTGTTCGAAGAATGTGTAGGATGACTTGTCTTTATGTGTTTGGGTGTTTAGAGCTTGATGTGGTAATATTCAAACAAATGATTATGCATATACACACATGAATCACTCACGCAAGACACATAAGCAAGTTGTTGACTTTGAAAATGAAATGTGATGATTATGCAAGCACACATGGAAAACACATCAACAAGCCTAATGTGTAGTCAAGTGGGTATAGCCAATTAGGTCTTAGGCTATCTATTGCACAAGGTTGACTATGGAATTGAAAGTGAAATCCTGCCACACAGCCAGGAGAAAGGGGTAACCCACCCTTCACCTTCACTTCCCAAAGGTATAAAGTTTTTTAGGGTTTAGCCAAGAGTGACAAGATTCCAACTCCCAATGAGGGTGTCTTTCGATTCAGCCTCGATTGAGGTCGTCCCTTGGAGTGGTGTGTCTCCAAGCAGGCCTCCTAAGAAGGGTATGACAAAAGCAAACCAAGTGAGCTGTCACTTGATTCACACTCGTAGTTGTTAATTTCCCCTTAGAAACTTGAAATGTGTAACAAACAGTTCAAGCACTTGTTCTTTTTAGACCCAAATCTAAATGTGATGGAAGACAATGGTTTGTTTTAGCCCAATTTTTTGATGTGAATTTGTAAACAATTGTTTATTTTAAAGCCCAAATCCAAGTGTGATGACAAACAAGTTGTTTGTTTTATGCCCAAAATGTAAATGTGTGATCAAATAATGATTAGAGATGAGAGATTAGAATGAGTGCACCTCATAAAAATTGCTTTCCAAGTTGCTATTATGATTGATCCAAATGTTGCTCCAGCTCCTTTGATTCACTTACAAGTCACTGCAAAAAATAAAATGTGATTTGGTTCGCTAGATTGGAAGATATGATTTTTTTTTCTAAAAGTCGCGCGTCAAAAATTTCTGAAAAATTAGAATCGCAGGGTCAACTTCAAATCGCCATAACTTTTTGAATACTGAACCAAATATTTAATGTAACCACTTTTCAGAAAGCTCTCGAAGTCCTCTTTCCAACGAATCTAAGATCTCCTTTTTATAGGACCTATGTAAAACAAAAAACCCTCTACAACAGATCTGGTCATAAATTAAAAAAATCAGCAAAAAGTTGCGCGTCAAAAATTTCTGAAAAATTAGAATCGCAGGGTCAACTTCAAATCGTCATAACTCTTTGAATACTGAGCCAAATCTTTAACGTAACCACTTTTCGGAAAGCTCTCGAAGTCCTCTTTCCAACGAATCTAAGATCTCTTTTTTCCAGGACCTGTGCAAAACAAAAAACCCTCTGCAACAAATCTAGTCATAAATTAAAAAAAATCAGCAAAAAGTCGTGCGTCGAAAATTTCTGAAAAATTAGAATTGTAGGGTCAACTTCAAATCGTCATAACTCTTTGAATACTAAGCCAAATCTTTAATGTAACCACTTTTCGGAAAGCTCTCGAAGTCCTCTTTCCAATGAATCTAAGATCTCCTTTTTACAGGACCTGTGTAAAACAAAAAACCCTCTGCAACAGATCTGGTCATAAATTAAAAAAAAATCAGCAATATAAAATATCTTCAACCTACAAATCAAAGTGCATAAACCTGCAAAAATGAATGATTGACGCTCCAAGAAATCTGATCTTCACAAAAACAACTCAAACAAGAGGGTTAATCAGGGACGTGAGTCCCACCGGGCGTGCCAAAATGTATATCGAAAAATTTGGATTTATAAATGGAAATGATCAAACAATTGAAATGCATAACCTAAACCCAAATAATTCAATACCTCGAAGATGCAAAATGAGCTTGATTGATTGATCGCTTTGTTGTGTTGATTGCTCGATTCCGCAGCATAACGTTGATAAGGAGATAGATGATGGATGCAAAGGCTCTAATGATATTTCAACAGCATGTGGATACTTGAGGATCAATGCCCTTTTAGAAAATTTGACAGAATAAGGGTGCTTAAGGCTCAATGCATGCTAATGGCTTGTGAGGGGGTTGATTTATAGGAAAGGCTTGGTTCTAATGGATGGCTAGGATCAATTAGGGCTTTAGGTGAAATGGATGGATAGGATTAAGTTAGGTTTCCTTGCACATCACGAAATTGTAGTCATATGACATGTGGCAAAGGAGGATGAGGCTTAGGTGTGCTTGTGTAGATAAATACTAAAATTAGGTCCCATTAGTTGTGCATTGGAAAGATAAAAGTTGTAACACAACACATGATTGACTAGACAAGTGTTGGAATGTGATGAAAGATAAGTGTTTAATTCAAATAAAATATTTGAATTAGTTGGGATATGAGTTGGAAATTAATTAAATAAATAAGATTTATTTAATTAATTGGATAAATGAATAGGATGGGATAAGATATGGAGGACTTAATTCAAATAAAATATTTGAATTAGTTGGGATAGGAGTTGAAAATTAATTAAATAAATAAGATTTATTTAATTAATTGGAAAGTGGGATTATGCATGTGAAATTAATTAAATAAATAAAATTTATTTAATTAATTGGCTAAGTAGGATAAAGATGGGGATTTTAATTAAATAAATAAAATTTATTTAATTAATTGGCTTAATGGATAAATGGGATTAAGAGTGGGATTTAGGACAAAAATGGCTTATGATGTTTAGGATAATGTTTTAACAAGGTGTTGCAAGACATACACAAAGTTGGGACAATTTTGGGTGTCTACACATACCATGTTTCACCCCCTTTGTAACAACAGAAATTATCTTTAGCAGATGTTCAACAAATGATCAACCAAGCAGTAGGACAAAGCAAGAAGACATTTTCTCTAGAAAACATATGCGCTTATCCATTTGACAAGTCTCTTCATATGACACCTTTTCCGCCACACTTTGAAATTCCACAGTTTGACAAATACAAAGGAAAAGGAAATCCGAAAGACCATCTTAGAGCATTCTTTGTGGCATGTCTAGATGTTTCTTATGACGATACATATCTTTTGAGACTATTTCCTCAAAGTTTAGTAGGACAAGCTCTTCAATGGTTCTCTCATCTACCTCCGGGAATTAAGTCTTTTTCAGAGTTAGCCAATAAATTTTGATCACACTTTGCTTTTAACATTGAACATGAGGTAAACATGAATGGCATTGTCAATAATAAATAGCGCAATGGTGAAGCCTTTTCTTCATTCACTCAACAATGGCATAATATGGCTAGCAAACTATCATGGGAAATTCCTAAGAAACAACAACTTGATATCTTTGTTCAAAATCTTCATCCCGAGCTGTCATTCCAATTACAATTGCAAAGTGCTAGCACCTTTGATGAACTTGTTTCCAAAGGAACCATCATTGAATGAGCTTTAATTGCTAAAGGAACTATCAAGATCTTTCGCGATAACAAATACTATCCTCAAAACTCCAACGATAAGTCTCACTTTTGGAACAAAAATAAGAATGTTGTCAATGATGGTGTTGTAGACACAAAGAACATACAAACTATGAAAGATCCCATCAACATTCAAGCTGCTTCTACAACAACACAACCTTTTCAACAAATGTGACAATGACAAACTTCCAATCTGCATTGACAATTTACACCATTAGCGGAACCTATGGAAGTTGTCTTTCGAAAGCTTCTCGAAGCGGGTGATATTATGTTACTGGATGCACCACCCAATGGTGAACCCCTCTTCAAAGCTCCTTGGTACAAAGAAAATGAGTATTGTGATTTCCATAGAGTTAAAGGACACAAAACAAATGGTTGTATGCGTTTAAAACATGTCATCTAAGATTGTATCGATCAAGGTTTAATCAAAATTACTCCAACAACTCAACCTGCACAACAATCAACATCGAACTATGATCTAGAGGCTTTCAAGAATCAACTTCCATCTCATGACAAAATAAGTAACCCTCATGCTGGGAATGCCATTCAGTACAACTATGAATCATCTACCATTGGCTACATTGACCATGCTCACATTTCTACCATTACTATCCAAGGCAAAGCACCTGACTGTGTTGTAACCACTTGAAGAGGTTGAGTCACCATTCAAGGAGCACCTGTTCATCCTCCTCGACCATCCTCTAACTATAATATCTTGGATCACCTTGGCAAAACACTCGCGCACATATCCATTCTTGAGTTGCTTCGCACAACTCCTGCTCACAAAGCTATCCTTGACAAAGCCTTACAAGAATCTTTGGTATCACACAATTCCAATCTATGGTCACTAGAATTACAACCCCTTGTCATTTAACCTTCTCTGAAAAAGATCTTCAGCCTTCCATTCATCCTTTACACAACGAAGTACTCCACATTGAAGTATTTGTTAAACAATGCTGTATCAAATGAATCTTGGTAGATGGTGGAGCTGGTCTTAATTATTGTTCTTTAAAATTGATAAAACAACTAGGATATTCTATGAAAGATGTTGACACCTCCAAGGTTATTACTATCAGAGCATATGATGATGCCAAGCGAGATACTGAAGGGATTATTTTCTTGCCTATCAAAGTTGGGCCAGTCACCACAGAAACCCGTTGTCAGGTTCTTGATATTGAACTTCCTTATAACATCATCCTTGGTTGTCCATGGATACATGCCCTCAAGGCAGTTCCTTCCACATACCATCAATGTCTTAAATTTCTACACAACGGTATTAAGATTACTATCCAAGTTGATCCCAATCCATTTGAATTTTGTCGTGCCTTTCAAGCTAAATATCAAAGTCCAAACTACATTCCTATCAACACCAAGGCATATCTGTCTTCATCCTATGTAGATCCATCTGACCTACTCAAGCCATCATCTAGCAAAACCACTTCCAACCTCCATATCAAGTACACCGAACATGGCCCTGGTGAATACACACTGCAAGAATCTTATTGTGTTGGCACCCTTCCATTGTCTCCTAAATCCTATGGTAAACCTTCTACATCCAAACCAACTTCATCCTCTGCTGTCATCAAAGATCCACCCACAGTATTCATTAAAGGCAGATTCCTGGATGATGAAGACATTGATGATATAGACTCTTGGATATTCTTTGATGAAAATGACCAAGTCCAATTGGAAGTGGAGAGATACAACAATGGGTTCTACATCATAAAGAACATGGGATACAAAGGACATGGTGGATTGGGATCACAGGAACAAGGACCTATCGAACCCATTATTGTGTCTAAGAAGTTTAATAAGCAAGGCCTTGGTTATCAGCCGGAGGTACCACGAATCAAAGACATTAAGTGTATTTCTGATATTGACGTTGGACCTTCCTTGGCAGGAGAGACTTCTAATTTGGATACTATCGATGACTCCCCCTTCATATTACCAACCTTTTCTAAGAAAACTCCATCTTCATGATGTCCGTAGCCTCCTCTAGCCACAACCATTCCTCCATTACCCTTTCACTCGTATATCCTGACCTCGTCGATTGGGACCAACAGGGGGCACCGATGTTAGATACATTTGAAAATGATGAAGCTATTGCAGAATTCATGGGATTACGAAAAGGTATTCCATTGGGTGATCACAAAGTAGGTTTCATGATGGATCTACCTAAACTAGCATATTTTGGTGGAAGTATCAAATCCTTCAGTCACAAAAGTGAAAAAAACAAAATCAAGCAAAATAGCTCACTAGGTGAAAACTAAAAGGCACCTTTCGACCATGAAAAAGTCAAAATAAAGGACGTATCTGAAGGTGAAAACCTCTCCGAGGCACCTGAGGATGAGGGATTTGATCTTCATGTTGCCACTGATTATCATGAGAAATCAACCGTGCTAGTTGAACAATCACAAGACATGAACTTGGGTACAGAGCAGAATCCAAAGATCACTTTTTTGGTAGCATCATTATCAAAGCAAGAAAGAAGAAACTTCACAGCATTTTTTATGAAAAGAGCTATAAATTTTGCATGGACTTATGCTGACATGCCGGGTCTAGATCCATCACTTGTGGTACATCATCTAGTAGTATCTCCTAATGCAAAACCTGTCAAACAAAAATTGCACAAAATGCATCCATAGGTAGCTTTATTGGTCAAGGCAGAGATTCAGAAACTATTAGAAGCAAAGTTCATAAAGCCTATTGATTATCCAGAATGGGTTTCAAATTTGGTACCTATAGCAAAACCTGATGGATGAGTCCGCTATTGCACAGACTTTAGAGATCTTAATAAAGCATGTCCTAAGGATGACTTTCCACTACCAAGCATAGATAACATTATAGATCTTACAGCCAGACATGAAATGCTATCTTTGATGGATGGATTTTCAGGGTATAATCAAATCAGAATAGCAGAGGAAGATCAAGATAAAACATCTTTTATTTGTCCATGGGGCACATACTGCTGGGTTGTAATGCCTTTTGGTCTCAAGAATGCTAGAGCTACTTATCAACGAGCCATGACAATTATTTTTCATGACCTTTTTCATACTATCATGGAAGACTGTGTTGATGACATCCTAGGAAAATCTAAGACAAGAGAAGGACATCTAGAGGTATTAGCACAAATCTTTGATCGATTAGAAAAGTATCAAGTTAGATTGAACCCAAAGAAATGTGTATTTGGTGTAACATTTGGAAAACTGTTGGTATACATTATGTCTTGATGAGGGATAGAAGTGGACCCAGCCAAGGTAAAAGCTATCATGGAAATTCCTCTGCCAACAAATCTCAAGCAGCTCCGCAGTCTACAAGGCAAGTTACAGTCCATCTGTAGATTTATCTCACAACTAGCAGATAAATGTCATCCTTTTCAGCATCTTCTTTGTAAGGGTGAACCTTTTAAGTGGGATGAAAAGTGTCAACAGGCTTTTGACAAAATAAAGGAATATCTAGCAACACCTCCTGTGTTAGTACCTCCTATGCTCAACTGCCCATTATTGCTCTACATATCATCAACAACAGCAACATTGGGTGCCCTTCTAGCTCAACATGATGATTCAGGAAAAGAACAAGCCATCTACTACATCAGCAGAACTCTTGTGGGATATGAACTCAATTATTCATCTATGGAAAAAGCATGTTTAGCATTAGTGTTTGCTTCCCAAAAGTTGTGACACTATATGCTGAACCAAACGACCATGCTCATATCTAATGTTGATCCACTCAAATATCTCCTTTCTAAAGCAATCCTCACGAGAAGATTAGCAAAATGGGTCATGATCTTAAGTGAATTTGATATACAATATGTGGATCGAAAAGACATCAAAGGACAAGTCATTGCTGATCAATTAGCTGCAGCACCCATCATAGATATTCACCCAATATATCTAGAATTCCCTGATGAAGAATTGTTTAATTTAACTTCTCCAATATGGTGGCAGCTATATTTTGATGGATCATACACACAACATGGATCAGGAGTAGGCATCTTGTTTATTACCCCTCAAGGAGATTGTATACCCAAATCATACAGAATTGCATTTCCATGTACCAATAACATAGCAGAGTATAAAGATTTAATCACAGGATTACATATGGCAGTATAATGGGCTATCAAACAGTTACAAGTATTTGGTGATTCTCAACTGGTTATCAAACAAGTCTTAGATGAATATCAAACAAAAGATGAGAAGCTTTTTCCATACACGCTAATGGTTGATGATTTTAAAAAGTATTTTGACAATATCACTTTTGAACAAATCCCAAGACTACAGAATAGAGCAGCAGATGCTATGGCTATGATTGGGTCATTTCTAGACATGCCATCTAATACACATAAATGTGAGTTTTTGGTCAAACAACTTTTGATTCTAGCATTTGAAGTTCCACAGTCTGAGCTTATATGTGACATTGTTGGTCCCAATTCACCATGGTACGAGGATTTATATGAGTATCTCCATAACCAAACCTTTCCACTTCAACTATCTAACAACCAACGCAAAACCTTTATCCACCAAGCCTCTCGTTACACTATTTTGGGAGACACCCTTTATCGTCGAAGTCTTGATGGTATCCTTCTTAGGTGTCTTGATTCTAAGGAAGCAAAAGTGGCCTTACACGATGTACATGAAGGTGTCTGTGGCTTGCATTCTGCTAGCCCAAGCCTTGTTAAGAAACTTCTACGAGTAGGATACTATTGACCAACCATGGAAAAAGATGCACAACAATTTGTAAAGAGATATCTACAATTTCAGAAACATGGAGATTTAATACATGCACTAGCACATGAGCTTCAGCCTATCATTACTCCATGGCCTTTTTCACAGTGGGGACTTGATCTCATAGGTAAAATCCATCCTACTTCATCAAATGGTCATAATTTCATTATTACCGCCACTGAGTATTTCATAAAGTGGGTGGAAGCCATACCCATGACTTATATCACAAGCAAGCAAATATCTAAGATTATTCTACACTATATCATTTACCGCTATGGAGTTCCTCAAGCTATTGTCATAGATAATGGTCATCCCTTCAAGAATCAAGAGGTCAGAGATCTTTGTAACAAGTTCCACATCCAACATTGATTCTATACCCCGTATTATCCTCAAAGCAATGGCCAAGCTGAAGCTTCTAATAAAACAATCATCAAAATCCTCAAAAAGAAGGTCAATGAAGTTGGTCAGGATTGGCATCTACAACTCCATCCTGCATTATGGGCATATCAAACAAGTATCTGAACTCCCACTGGAGCCACACCTTATGCTCTTGTGTATGACATTGAAGCTATTTTACCTATTGAGGTTGAGATCCCCTCACTACGAGTATCCTTACAACATACCATCTCAGAGGAAGAATATTGAGTATCCAGACTCCATGATCTTGAGCTTCTAGATGAACGGCATCTTACAACACTTAACCATCTCCAAGTCTATCAAAACTGTCTATGCCGCATCTACAACAAAAAAATTAGAGAACGTCGATTTCAAGTTGGAGATCTTGTCCTTAAAGAGAATCAAAAGAATCAACAACATCGTGAAAAATAGGGCAAGTTTGAACCAAATTGGCTTGGTCCTTTCATCATCACAATAGTTTATGGATCAGGTGCATACACTCTTTCAACACCTGAAGGCATTCCCTTGGATGAACCAGTCAACAGCATTCATCTCAAGACATTTTATCCTTAAATCTCAGCTATCCCAAAGAAAATAAATAAAAAAATCATCCAATAGTGAAAACCACTTTGTGGCACTTTGGATAACAAAAAATAATAGTCTAAGATAAATAATCTGTCCTCTGGTGAAAACTTGGTAAATAGGCACCTTGGATAAGTACCATAGTGAAAACCTGGAAAACAGGCGCTATGTATAGTGACCAGCTTCCATCATCTTCTTAGCTTGTTTGATCATCACTCTTCCTACCATATTTCTCTATCCTATCCCACATAGTCCATATCATAATACACATGTCATTGCAATAAACAGCCTTTCCACCTTTGCCTCTGTCAATGCTAGATATCATACTTGAAACATTGTTGTGATAACTATCTCTTTTGGCACCTTAGCATCTTGACTGCACGCCTTTTCCATCGTCACTTCTTCATAATAAACCCCATTCCGCACTGGAGGCATTTGTTGAGTCTTATTTGGAAGTGGATACCGCTATCTCTAGCTCATAGCACATCAAACACCTTAGCTCACAACACAACAAACTTTCAACTTCAACCATAGCGTTCATCCAATGACAAACATGGCACAACAATTTGCAACTAGGATTCATATCTTTGCAATCAATTCGCTCTCATCTAACATCCAAAAACTGCAAGACATCACCAACACAAACATTCAAGCAATCACTCCAGTCTTTCAATATCACCCATCTAGCATAATAATCAAGAACTACATCCTAGCTCTATCATTAAAGCCTTGATCCCATGGATACAGGGTATGTAGGCAATCTGAGATGCGAAGAAAGTACTCTGATTCAGGCTAAGATGATAGCCCCTTCTTTCATCATCCATCTTTCTTCTAATCATCCTTAGATCTTTCATCTCACATTCTTCTATCTTTCATCACACACATCATCAATAAAACCCAGAAGTACATATTCATCATGTCTCATCTTCATCGTAAATGTGCTTTGATCCCATGGATACATGGTATGTAGGCAGTCTAGAATACGAAGGAAGTTTCCAGTACTCAAGTATAGATGATCCACCCCATCTTCTTCATCTTCCATCTCCTTCTCTTTGATTAGCATAAGCAGGAAGCAAACTATGTGTATACTAAAATCTCAAGCACTTTAACCAATCAAGAATAAGCCAGAAGCTATTTATCTGCATGCCTTTAGCCAACATTTGCTATAGCAGTTTATCAACCATCTTTAGCCTTCAACAGGATGCAGCTTTCCTCTTAACAAGGCACCAGCTTAAATCCATCTAAGAGCACCTAAATTTGGAAAGAGAACGTGATAACAGTATCTTTTGTTTTATCTTTTGATTTATCTTTTGTCCCTTTTATATGCCTAATCAAGACTGCCTTGATATATCTATATCTTGGTATGTTGCGATGAAGTAAGGAATGGGGCATGGTCATATTGCTTTCATATGCCGTGTTTGCGGGATGATCTTATTCTCTTCCTAAGTGTATTGGTATCTTGTACGTGTTGGGATTAGCATCTTACATATCAATATCTCTAGCATCTGAGAAGCTAAACAGTCTCTTATGCACTTGAAACTATTCTATGTCAATACTAGCTCCATACATATAACCAACAAGCTATCACTATGCGTAGTGGAGATCATTGCTTGTAGTGTCAAAGCCCATCTTGAAACACTAGCTATTATTCATATCTTGTGCATGTTGGTTCAACATCTTGACCTCATGTGTTTAGACAAGATTGTACCATACTAGTTGCGTATTGGATATCTTGACACCTTGGTCTTCTATACCTTGGTGCATAACATCCACATGCTATATCAAACATAAGGATTGCATTCTTTTCATTTTGAGCAATTACTTAAAAAGCTACCCATCACCCCATCTATTCATCCTATTATTCACCTATATAGTCCTCAACCAAGATCAATCATTTCCATTGTCCTTCATCCACATTTTGTATCCTACAAAACAAGTGTGTTAGACATCCATAAGTCCATCATATATCATCTCATTAACATCTATCTATATGCATACATCCATATCATATCATTATCATACCACTTCCATTCATATCATTTGCATAAACATCCATACATAATCCATGAAAATACAAATACAACATGCAGAACATTCATAATACCAATAGTTCATCCATATGTATCATCGTATAGATCACTAATACTCCATCATATATACATGTGTCAATATACAAGTGTCTACATATACAAGCTAAGCCATAAAGAATGTATATACAATCGGCTCTAGGCCTCATCATGATACAACATAAAACAAGGTAGCCCTAGTGACTACTGGCAGCTCCCTTGCCCTGACCACCACCACTGGGTCCTGCACCTGCCCCCTATCTCTCAGTGGCCCCATCACTGAGGCTACTAATCAAGATCCACCTGACCTCCATGAACCTGAAGCCCCTGACCTACTCCTGAAGCTAGGCTGCCTTTGCTCTACTGGCACAACCCCATAGTATAAGCCTCTATAGTACTCTGCCTCACCCTGTACTCTCTGCAGCTCTGCCTATACCTATGTCAACTGTGTGGCTAAATACATCGTAGCCCCATCTATACCCAATGCAGTCACTGCTCTATCCCACTCACTAGTCATCGACTGTAGCTGCTACACAGCCGTATCCTTCTCTACCCGCAGACCATCTCTCTCGGCTCTCATCGCCTGCACCTACTGTACAGCCATATCTCGCTCTAATCTCATCATCTGCTCGCTCTGTCTAGCCGCATCTCTCTCCCCTATCACCCTAGCAAGTGCACCATCATCTTGTCCATCCCTAGCCTATACACTCAACTGTAACTAAGTCTGGTATGTCTGCACCTGAGCTCTAGCATGCCGCAATCCAATGACTGCTTGGTGTCTATCTATTTCCACCCTCCTCAATCTCATCTAAGTCTGCTGCCTCCATCTCCTCTCCTCTCTGATCCTCTGTCATAGCTGTTGAATCCCAACATCATCACCCACTAATAACTACCCCTGAGGCTGTGCAAGTATCTGAGGCTATCCTAGTACCTATCCCTAAATATGTATCCCTGGCGCTGCTGGTACAACAGCCTGCACTAGTGGAGCCCATCGTCACCTCCTCTTGACTGGTCTCTCCATCCCTATCTCCCCTATCTCTCCAACCTGCATCAGCCATGTCAGTTTCACTGTCACCTAGTATGCATCATAATCTAGCAGTGTGCCTGGATTTGCAAGACCCTATCCCCACTACCATACAACTGGTTGTAGCCCCTCTCTCTTCGCCAAAGCCATGTCAACCACAATCTCTGGCCCCCAATCAAACACCTCCTGTCTAGTCCTCCCAAAAATGGCATCACCAACTAGTACTGCCTATGGTAACCCGAAATGTCTCAAAACCCTCTCTAGCAAATAGCGCTCTATAATGTATATGCCGCATCCAAAAATATATCTCGTCTACCTAGCATAGACAAGCTCAGCATCCTCCTCATCCCATCTCTCACATCCCAGCCATGGCCTCCATATAAAGTTATCCACCTCATCCAACCTCCTCCACTAGTACACCACTCCTCTATGTTGCGGGTATGTCAAAGCTCCTCTGTACTTCCTAGCATAAGGCTCTCCTACTGCTCTAGCAACCCATCCCTCTAGTCTCGTTACTGGAATATGCTCATAAGCCCACACATGCAAAACTGTCACTCCTGCAGACATACTCTCTCCAAACATATATGCACAATCATGTAGGAAATGATAGAGCTATCCAAGTACACACTCTACCCATGCATATCTCGTACCATAGGAGAACATCCCCTCCATCACTATCCCCCATCCTACCGGAAAGCCTCTCACTCCTCTATCTCCCACTAGCCATCTGATAATAGCCACTACCAATTTCTGCAGTCTATCACATAGCTCCTCCATCCTCACCATACGGATCTTTGAGTCCTCTACTCCAATGTCTAATGTCCCGAACAATCTCCTAAATATAGATGGACCCATATCAGGATCATAATCTACTCAATCCCCATCTATAGGAATACGCAAAATCTGAAACACATCCTCTAGTGTGATCGTAGCCTCTCCTGTCAACAACAAGAAAGAACTATGCTCGCTCATCCATCGCTCCACCATCGCCGTCATCAGTCCTTGATGTACCTACACCGGCTCTAATCTCGACACATGCTCTAACCTGAGGATCTCTAAAACTAGCCACTCCTCTGCATCTAATAATCTCACTAATCGCAAATCCCTAGGATGTGGCTCCCGTGATAATAAAGGCGGTAGTATATCCTGCATCATTTCATTCATTATGTCAATCCCTTGCGCTACTTCAATGCTATCAAAATTTGATCGTTTATTGCTATCCTAGATTTTATCTACCATAAGCAGTTCATTCTTCCATATGCGCCTCTCTGCTGATTGAAAGCAATCTCTTTTACCATCTGCATTTATATCTCGCTCATATGCGACCTGTTTTGCTTATGTAATCACTGTTGGAATACATGCAAGTTGAATCTCTACATGCATCTATCTTTCACCTATAAGTGAGCTATATCCCATACGCGAGCATTTTTTCTTTCTAAGTGAGCTGAACCTATGCATGTGTCCACTTTTAGCCCATACGCAACTTGTTTATATCTATATGCGCATTTTGCCTATACATTTGCCTAGTCGAATGGAAGCGACCTGTTCTTACTATATGTGACTAAGCCATGCTTAAAAGTGAACCTAACTATTGTAAGAGACTTGTTTTCTCTCCTAAGTGACCTAAACTTCCTATCCTAAGTGACCTAAACTTCCTATTCTAAGACCTAGTCATTTATGGTGACGTGTGTGCATTTATGACACTTCTAGCCTATCAAAATCATGCTTTTAGCAAAATTTTTGATACATACCGGTACATCTGATCCCTCTGGTCATCTATGTGTCCTCACTCACTTGGCATGATGATCTCTGCGTGGAATCACCATCCTAATAGCTCTCCAACTCTCATTGCACACCAACTCTAAGGAGCTCTAGATCTCTATAGCTTTCTGAACATAACTGAGCACAAAGGAGCCTATTTTCCTTTGTGGAACCTACTTATAGCCCTATCCAAACCCTAATTCTTCTATGTCAAAGTCTTTTTTCTTCTGCATCATCCCATTTGTTCCCACCCAACCCCCTTTTTCTTTGTGTCAACCTTGTGTTTTAGCTTTTTCTTGTATCGCGAGCCAACCCAGCCCTTCCTAGTTAGCCTGACTTACCTATTGACGGGGCATCACCTGCCAGTTACACTGGGGCGTAACTTTGTTTATCAAGGGAAATATCGTATCTTCTTTGACACAACGCTCTAACGAACATTGTATCAAAGAGGGGAAAAATGCAGACACCCAAAATTGACTCATTATCATTAGCATTCAAACATCGCATTATACATCTGCATTTGTCTAACACACTTGTAGCAATATACCTAATACATCTATTTCTTCTATTAATTAAATAAATTTATAGTTATTTAATTAATTCATTAGCTATTTCCTCTAAGTTATAATTAAACAATCTTTAATTATTTAATTATCTTCTTTCTATCTATTTTTAATTAAATAAATTTTATTTATTTAATTAATTTATCTTATCATTTATCTCATAAGCCTACATGTGTGTCTCTTTCATTTAAAAAGATAAGTGGTACTACATCCTTTTATTTAATATCTTTCACATGTAGTATTTTTTTATGTACACAAGCACACATAAGTCCTATCTTCTCTCCACTTGTCATCTATACATTCACCTATGTTTATCTTTTAATCTTAGCCATTCACATTTGAATCTCCACCGTTGATTGATTTTGGTTGATTTCTATATAAACACCCTCTCATTCTATATTACATCTATCCAACATTCATATAGCATCTACATTATCATCCTAAGCATATTGAGCACTTGAATATCCATAGCATCTGTGAGGGGGAAAATAGGTTAATCAATCAATGATAAAAATACCCAAACATCTACAGAATATGAAGATAAAAGGAGGATTCAAAACAATGAAAAACAATGATACCTTCACCTTTTTACCTTTTGCCTTCTGTAGTTCACCTATCTTTCTTTGATCTTGATTGTGAAGCCCTCAGAAGCTTTCACTTGCTTACTTTTTGAAGATGACAAAGGAAGAATGGCTGTGATACTTATGTATTTGAAGATGAGCTTCAAATACAGAAATGGATTATGAATGAGGATGCTCAAATGGGAGTAGGGGTGCCAAAGGCGCGCCGGTATCTCTGCAACATAAGTTTACACAAAATCCAGATTTGAAATGAAGAGAAGAAGGTTGTATTTATAGAAAAAGGTGAGGGAAGATCAATGGTTGAGAAGAAAAGAAAAGATCAATGGAGGAGGCTTGTTGAGGAATGTGCAACAAATAGAAGAAGGACACATGTCATTCCAAAAGCAGCTTAGTTGAGTTAACTCCTCTCTTGATGAGGATGAGATTTGATTTTATTAAATTATAATTTATTTTTCTAATTTGAGAGAAGATTTGCTTTAAAGGTGATTTAAAACTAATTTTGCTTTTGTAACTCAGCTTTTGCTTTTGTGTGACAAGAGGAAAGTATTTTTGGAAGATAAGAATGATTTTTGAAGATAAGGATGCATAATTAAATAAAAGATTTATTTAATTATCTTGTAGATAAATGAGAGGAATAAAATATAAGAATATATTGTATTTTTGTGAAGATATTTGAAGAATAAAATAAAATATAAAAATATATTTTGTTTAGTGGAGAATTTAGATTTTATTTAAATAAAATTTGCATTTTATTTAAATTTGGAAGAATAAGAGATTTTAATTAAATAATTAAAATTATTTAATTAGTTAGAAGAATGTAGTTGATGTAGATGAATTTAATTAATTAAATAAAATGTAATTTACTTAATTAAATGAGAGGAGATGAATCAGTTAAATAAATAAATTTATTTATTTATTGATAGAAGAATGTGAATGATGAAATAAATATTTGAAATATTTATTTTTAGTGTCATGCCAATTTTAGGTGTATACAGCATCCATTTAGCTTATTATCATTATCATCCATTCATCATGGCAGCTTTTATCTTCACAATTGTTCATTGTTGAAGAAGCAATCCACATCATAAACAAGGAATCACACAATCTAGGTGATATTGTGCTTGAATTGCATGCTTTTGATCTCATTTAGATTAGATTCTTTGATGATAGTAGGGTTAGGTTTTCATGGCTATGCTTGATCTTATTAACCTGATTTTTTACCTATCACAATCAGTTCTATGGATGTGACCTCTTCTTGGCTCCAATTGGGAGGGGAGAGAGATTCTTTGTATATTTGTTTCTCCTCATAATCTTTATCTATCAACTTGACATAATCAGAATGGAGCTATGAGGGGATATCGAAACACCCTAGTGTCTTGATCTCGTTAAGAGTAACTCATCTAGACAATCGGCCAAGTAGTATTCTAAATGTACTTCATGTTTCAATTTCTTATTCACATACCTCTCCATTCTGTGGTATGGATCATAGTATTTGGCCAAGGATAATAGTTGCAAATGCAACATATTTAGCTCTACTTCTGATTGTTTGGCTCCATCTATGGATCCACATGCATACCACCCAATGATGATAGGGAACCTGATATTACCTCTTGTATTCTTTTTCACATATGCCTCATAAGGGGGTATGATTTTTCTTGTTAGCTCCAGCAGTACCACTTTTTCAGCATGATGCCTTCGGAGCATAAATGGTTGTCCCTCAAATCCCTCCATATGGATGTATGTGAAGGTAGGGAATTGAATAAACCAAGCCCCATTCCTTGTAACTACTTCTTGAGCTTCATTGCTCATCCTTTTTGCTTTGTCACCTTCCATGAGTTTGACTAGGTGCATGATGAAGCAATCATTAACTCTCCTATAATCTTGAATAGACGCATTCCTCTCCAATTGAGGATAATGATCCCATACTATTTTCTCCTCTGTGCATCTTCCTATTTTACCCATTACTTGCAATCCAAGGAATGTTGATTGGGCTACACATGCATATACCACATATGAGAACATATAGAATACGCACATTTTGCCTCCCCATTATTGCATACCTTCATCAAGGCTATCACTGATAAGTGATGCCCATTATAGTTTTCTCTCTGTGGATTCCACCATCCGGATGAGACCATACATCCATGGCTCAAAATTACTAGAATTTGGCTTTCTAGCCATCCTGCGTAACAACACCATCATGTACTACGTGCTTTAGGTGTAAAATCAAACTTGAGCAATTTGTTTGGCAACTTTGCTACTACCTTTGCTTTGTTTTCTAGAGCTCTCTAGAGTGTGAATATTATCTTCCTATAGTCGGCAATCTTTTTCTTGTATTGAGCCTCCAGGTCTTCAATGTTTATAGGGAACAAATTAGGGTCGGTGGGCAATTGAAATGCCTCAGTAATCCCTTGGACTGAAAAGTTTGCATATGCTCTTCCTTGTTTCTCTAATTTTCTGTTAGCTGGGTTATAATTTTGTGTGCAAGCCACCACCAACTCTAGTGCGTTGGTTGCATATGGAAATCTAGCTACATTCCACATTCCCAAGCTAAAAATCTTCTATAGGATAGGATTTCCATCCCCTACATTTAGCTTGGTGGTCCAAGTACTCAAATCTATATTTCTGGAATGTGTATCCCTTACCTTTCCAAATCCTAGGCCTTGTTGGTGTTCCTAGTTGATTGTCTGAGTTCCCCTAAAAAGTAGCCACCTTTTATCCACATGGACCTCAGGTCAATGGCCAACGAACAGGAGACTGACTCTTTGTCTCCTCTGTACTTTAAGCTCTACGGGACCTAGGGGGTGTCCCTTACTCAATACCCATATGGCGAATCTTCACTTCATCTAAGTATTGAAAGAAAAGTAGATAAACCCTCATTTATATTGACCAAAACTATGAGATAAATGCAAAAAGGCTAGACTTGGGCACTATTTCAGTTATGAATTAGATAATTTGGAACCTAAATTCTACTCCTATAATCCTAGAATTTGAGGTTTTGAGTTGTTATGATTTTATGTGTTTGGCTGTCAAAATAGGGTTTGATTCATAAATTTAATCCAAGCATTTGATTGGTGCCTAGCCAAGGGTATGGAGTCCAACTTAAAACATGTAAATAACTTTCCATAAACCAAGAACATATATAGGTTTCAGAGGGTTTTTTAGTTCTTGCCTTGCAGAGAACTCCCAAGATTGAGTATTCCTATTAACTCTACTTACAATTATCCCTATTATCACACATATTTCCCCATATTTGATCCACAACATTTTAATCTGTTCCTTAAATAGAAGCAAGAAATCAAACATGCAATGCAGTAGGTAAGCACCCCAGAACTCAGAAAACCCTTAGTTACTTTGTTATAAAGAAAGATGCAAATAACAAATGGAGACAGTTAACAGTAATAAATGCACACAAACTTTCTCATTTAATTCAATCTAAAACTGACAAATAGCTTATAGAAACACATACATACATTAAAATGAAACTCACAACACCATGGAGAGAGCAACTAGTTAAAATTTTGTATTACTTCCACTCCTAAAAATCCTAATCTTCCAACCCCTTTACAAAGTGAGGCTACCAGTTCTTTATAGACACAGAACAAGGTGCTCAGTAGTTAATACATTTGGTTGGTTAGGTGAGTTCACATTACAAAGCATCACTCAAGGGTGTTGGAGCATTTATTACATAGAGCATAGAGAAAAGACATAAAATAATATAGTAGGAGTACATTAGATTGGAGGAGCCCAGCCACATAAATGCAACGGAGAAGATAGCTGCTCGTTCACTTCAAGCACATTCACCCATACTTATTTGTCTAGTCAGTATATGATTTCTTTGATGGCCATTGGAATGGGATCAACTTTGATATTTTGTCATTATGTCTTGTGTACCGTGCATCCATCAGGACCTTTGCTTCCTTACAGAATAGTTTAAAATTTATTTCCAATACATGCAGCTTGTCCAAAGTTGAGCTCAAAATATTTAACCTAGGGTCCCCATTGGTACAACAAGTAGATATCAACTAGCTAGCAATGCCATCAAAGTTAGCTCTCCATTTATCATGACCTTTCACCTGCACATCAGCCTCCAATATGCTCGGCATTATTTTCTTGTCTATCTTTTCAATGAATTGTTTCTTTTCACCCAACATCTTGTTTAGCTTTAAATGAAAAGCTACAACCTCCTCAAGAATTAGAAGCATGTCAAGAGTTAGCTTCATTTTAGGTGGCACCTCTACATCAAACCTTGAGCACCTATGCAAGTCTCTCAATTCACCAGTTCTTGGCAGACACACTCTCTTCATTGTCTTGAGGCTCTCCTTATCTTGTTCATGCTTATCAAGGGTTGTTCTCAAATTTGTATAAGACCTCCATGTCTCATCTACCCTTGCCAGAACCTTGGTCACTCTATGATTTATCAAGTTAGTGACCATCTCCTTAAATGAATTTTTCTTTTCTTCCTTCAATCTTTTCACCTCCTCTTTCAATTCTCTGATCTTTGCTAGCAGGGGCTTTGTGTCAGCTAGGAATGCTTTAGCAATCAGTATCAAAGGTGGAGTATTTAAAGAGATTGCCCCTAACAATAGCTGCTCCTTACATTTGTTGAGCTTTACAATAGCTTGTGCATACTGTAATAGCAGCTCATCACAATCCTTTTGTAGTTTATTTGTCACTACTTCAGCAAATTGTGTTGTTTGCACATTCAAACTTGTAGTTTGGGGAGCACGGGTGTTTGAAACTCTCTTAATTATCACATATCCTATCAACTCCCCCAATCCAATCCTAGGTTTATTATTATTTGGACCCAAAGCCCATATTGCCAAAGTATTGAACCTAGGATTGAAGGCTACACCAAAGAAAACCTTCTCAACTTGCTCATCAATCACTTCTGAATCTTCTCTGGTAATAGTGTCAAATGCAATTGCATCTAACAAGGTCCAATGAGGGAGGAGAAACATATTACTTTTGGCAACAAATGTTCTCCCCTCCTCTGGAGTCATGCAACTGATAGCCTGATTTACCTCTTTCAGCACCCTTTGGGTGATGGCCTCATACTCTAATGGATCAGCTCCACTCTTGGCTTCTTCAATTTTCTTTTGAAATTCTTCACTTCTAACTTTCAAGACATAACTCTTGAATTCAAGAGTATTAATGAATTCATCATCCTCCATAAATATATTATAGGCCATTACCCTGATATCCTCTGTATCCACAGTTTGGTTTGCCATTGTCCTCATTGATCTATTGTCAGGGGAAGAGTATGGCCTTATTCTATTAGGTGAATTCACTTGATGGGAAATCTCCTGTACTTTCTCTTCTACTTCTCCCTCTAGGTCTACTACCTCGATTTCTTCTTCAGTCTCCAAATCAATTATTTTTGCCTTTTTGGCAGGGGAAGGGTCATGTGATTCCCTCTTTACTGCATACCCCCTTCTTGAGCTGCTAGGCTGGTAACTGGGCCTCTCTTCACCTACAGGAGCACTAGCAATTAGCTTCTCTGCATGATCAAACATCATCTGAACTCTCTTTATTGATTCATGTATCCCTGCAAAGACCCAGGTATGTTGCATTCAAGTTTTTCCTCATTCTTTCTCCTTCCATGATCGTGTACCATTTTATTCTCAAGGTATGAACATCATTCATTATAAAGCAATTCCTAATAGTATCCTCATCAAAATAGACCTGATGACTATTTCTTGGTCTCTATTTGTTTACCCTCACCTTATCAATAAAGCCCTCAGGGTCAAATATCTTGGGGTGCTCCACATTCATCCTGTAACACTACAGCACTAAATCAATCTGATCCAAACCACCTTTATTAGCTGTCAAGAAGTCACTAAATCTGAGGGAGGTGGGAAAGAATGAGCCCTTCTTATGTTTCCTTAGATGTTCTTTGTCTAACTCATTTAGCTACCTAACAATCTCTAAGAATGCAATTCTCTTTAGCACATACTTGGGAAAAAAAATGAGGGGCCTCACACCCATAAATTCTGATACAGGTGGTGTGTTCATGATAGAACTAGTCACCCCAGTTATTATCAATCCCTAAATCAGGGGTCCTATCTAAAGGCCTCAAAAAATCTAGTACATCTGCATACAACCTTTCTCCTTCTAGCTCTAAGAAACCAAGAACTCTTCTCACAAAATATTCCTCAAAAATTACATAATCTGAATCAACACAATGCATGTCCACCATGCATGTCCACATCTGAACTGGCAACATGTTTCCTTGCACATCTATCATCCTGACATGTAAGTTTTGATGCCACATTCATGACAAAGCAAACAAAATCATATCACACAACATAGAATACCAAGTGAATTCAACATGGGCATCCACAGTAAATTTTTTTTGTCTTAAGTGCCATCAGCTATTTGTGCATCTTTTCTACCACATAGGAAGCATAGTCATATGGCTCCCTTGTCTCTACATCTTGAATATTTACTACCATCATCATCAGAGAAATGGGCATCCTGTCTGAAGCATCCCTCCCAAGAACCTAGCAGAGACTATGGTAGGTTTTGACAAAATAATGCTTGAATAGGGTGCAATCAAAAGGCTCCTCCTCCCTGTCTGATGTCTTCACCAATTGGCCATCAATCCCTCTTGGTCTGTGTTTGGCTAAGTTGAAATTCCTATATGCATGCTTGACATTCTTATAATATTCCTTCAATGCACCAAGGTTGATCAGCTTATTGGCTGCATGGTTTAAATTGAACACACTAGAGATCTAGGCCTTTGTGAACTTGATTATCGTAGTGCCATTGCCTGCTAGGACTGATCTTGTTTGAGGATCATACCTCTATGTAATTGTTGTCACTAAATCAGGGTTTGGAAATATGTTAGGGAAAATAAGCTTGGCCAAATCTAACTGCCAAGCATTGCAGACTGTGACTTTGAAGTCCATTCTATGATGCCAATGTTTAAATAAAACCCAACCTGGCATAGGCAAATGGGCATCCCTACAGTTGTAGCAGAATTCTAGTTATTTATCATCTAGCCCACCAGGACCATGCAAATTCAGAGCACATCTAGTAAAGCCAGGGAATTGGACCATGAGGTCCTCATCCAAACTACATTTTGAGGTGGAGGCCTGACCGGTTTGACTCATCTTCTCAGACTGTTTATATTAAACTAGGGTTTCTTATCTCAACAATTATCTACCCTTTCAATCAAGCAATCAACTTAAAATGTACTGAGCACGGTTGAACAAAGTGAACTTACTAGTTTTTACGCCTGCAGAAGCTTGAAATTCCTTCTTTACTCACCCTAAAACTTCCTACTCATCTGGACTCTGTTCGTGCTTGAGGAAATGATGTAAAAAGCCCTAATTTCCTTCCTTTTGAAGCTTCATAGCATAGGTTCTGAGGCATTAATGGAAGTAGCTTTGGCCTTAATCTCACATTCATGTCACAGGGCACCTACAACGTTCTTCATTAAAATTTAAACCTATGTTATTGATCTGAATTTTTCCTTATGAAATCCACAGCCACCATTCACCTGCCAGATTTGAAAATCTTGGCCATCATCATTGAAAATTCTTCAGCCAATAGGAGCAAGACAAGTCAGATGTACCTCCTTTGCTGATTGCATCACCTTTTGTATGAACTAGATACGTGGCACCATTTTGCAGCGTCACAGCTAGAAATGGCCCACCACCAACCTACCTTGCATGGGTACGATAAAGCCTCAACACGTCCCCTTTTTCATTTACTTTTTTTTCTTTATTAAGATGAGGCCACATGTCACCACATCATAATCGCGCAACAAATATTCATCTCTAGCAAGATTCCCTTGCGAGCTTACACTACCATTAGATTTAAGCCTTCCTACAAATCACTTCTCGCTTTGACACTTGGCAGCATACAATTCCTTGATGTAGGATTCTTCAATTAAGGGGTTGTAAGCCTAGATTCTTTGACAGGTGTTGCCTTGTCACAGCCGTGCAGTGGGATGATGATGTCATCTTTGATGTTTTGCAACGCTGTGAAATACTTTTACATAACACTTTATAACCCCTACGAAGACTTAGGACATAGACTTAATATTTCATGGGTTATAAAGTGTAAATCTAGGAGATGGGGTTGGTCACCTAACGAACATAAAGGCTTCAAGTTATAACTTAAGTGACCAGGGATTTACTACAAGAGGTCAACAGGGAATTAAAAGATAAAGTGCACAAGACTTAGGGACTTAGGCCTAAAAGATTATAAAGGTAAAGACTTGCAATTTTATGGACCTAAAACCCTAAACCCATATAGGTACCACCATTGGCTCCGACTAGGGACGTGCAAGCTTTCAGGTTGTAGTGAGAACCACTGGATTTCCAATAGTAGACTAGACCAAAACCCAAAGGAATGAACTATGCAAGAATATACACTATTTACATCTTATAAACATCCTATTTTACAGTGTGCATAGAGAAGAACAAACTTATGAAAAGTAAGGTTTCAAGAATTTTCCATGCACAACCAACTCCTAAAATTCACCATCTAATCCTTGGAGAAAATAGGAATCCTCTCCATGAATATTACTTATCAGATAAGGGCCTACCCATAATAGTTCAAATTTTCCATGTTTGTCCTTAGCTTGATTCCTGGTATTCCACACAAGGACCAATTCATTCACCTGGAATTTTCTCTTTGAAGTCCTCTTATCAAACAAATATTTCACTTTCTGTTGTTTCTTTCTATTGGTCTCCTGTGCTTCTCTCCTAGCTTCATCTAGTGCAATCAATTGATTCACTCTCTTAGCCATTGGATCTTCCATATCCTCACTTCTTTCTTGTATAAACTTGTACATTGGCAAGAGATTATTCACTAGAAACTTGGCCCCTACACCATATACTAATTCAAAGGGAGACTTGCCAGTTTCCTTTTTTACTATTACCCTATCAGCCCACAGTGCCAACTTCAATTTGGAGTCCCATGCTCTTTTGTTTTTATCAATTATTCTCTTAATTATCTTAATTATCTTCATGAGACTCTTATTACTAGATTCTACTTGGCCATTTCCTTGAGGGTGATATGGTGATGCATGAGAAAAATTGATTCCATAACTATTGCAGAAATTTACAAACTCACCAGACTTGAAGCACATTGCATTGTCTGTAATCAATTTCTCTAGAACTCCAAATTTGATTATTATGTGTTCTAGAATAAAGTCAAGAACAACTCTACTCGTGGCCTTCTTGGTTGGACTGGCCTCAATCAACTTGGTGAAATAATCTATAGCAACCAATATCCAACTGTGTCCTCAACTTGACCTTTCTGCTATTTCTCCTATAAAGTCTATTCCCCATTGTTGAAATGGAACCTTCACTGTTATAGTCTTAAGAGGTAACACACCTGCATACTTAAGCTTTCCAAAAAATCTATGGCAAGAATCACATCTCCTCACCATCTTATGTGCATGCAGAGAAAAGTGTTGGCCACCAGTATCATGCTATAAGAATTTTATGGGCAGTAGTCCTATCTATATAATGTCCACCACACATCCCTTCATGCATATTAGTTAAAATATTCATGGCTTGATTTTCATCTACACACTTGAGAAGCACACCGTCAGGGTTCTTCCAATACAACTCACCTTGGACAATAACATATTTGACAGCATGTAGCTTTAATGTTCTCTTTTGGCTGTCACTTAAATAGGTAGGACAATTTAGATTTTGTAAATAATATACAATGTCTTTGTACCACTCTAATTTATGCATTTCACAAGCTTTGTTCTAAACTATGTTCACTTGACATGCCTCCAGATTTGATTTTGTCATTAATTTAGCCAAACCTTGCCCCCTTACCAATTTAGTAATCTGAATCTCAATGCTGAACTCTTGGAGTTTATTTATCCATCTGCATCGCCTTCCAGTCACCTCCTGTTGAGTGAATATGTCCTTAATAGCTGCATGTGGCACATATGCTACAATCTAAGCTCCAACCAGATAAGGTCTGAAGTTCTTAACATCCTTGACCAAAGCATAGGCTTGCTTCTCCATAATATCATATTTCAATTCTACTGCCTTCAAAGATTTGCTAAAAAAGGCAATTGGCTATTCAAAACCATCATCATTCTTTTGTAATAAGCATGCAGCAATTGTATGGAATGAAGCAAATGAAAATAATTGGAAGGGCTTATAAAAATTAGGAGATTTTAGAATAGGGACAGTTTTGATAGCCTCCTTGATGCTTTGAAATGATTGAATTGCCTCACTTCCCCACGCTATAGACTCGCCCTTTTTTAACATCTTAGATATAGTCTTGGTAATCTCTGCAAAATTAGGAATAAATCTTCTAACAAAGTTAATCTGTCCAAAGAATGACTGGATACCTTTAACTATCTTGGGTATCTGGATTTTATCAATTGCTGCTACCCTCTCTGGATCAATCCTAACTCCATCCCTAGACACTATGTGCCCCAAGATTTTTCCTTTAGTTACCCCAAAAGCACACTTCTTAGGGTTTAGGGAGATGCCATATTCTAATGCCCTAATTAAAATATGTTCTAGATACATACAATGCTATTCTTCCTTCTTTGAATAAGCAATTAGATCATCCTGATATACAACTAATATGGAATCAATTAAACTTGCAAAAGCAACATCCATTGCTCTTTGAAAAGTAGCACCTGCATTTGTTAATCCAAATGGCATCCTTACATATACATAAGTCCCCCATGGAGTTGTGAAGGTAGTCTTATATTGTTTTGATTCTCTCACCTTCACCTGATTATATCCTAAAAATCCATCCATCATGGACAGGAGCTCACACCCTATCACCTTTTACAACATAGCTTCCATATTAGGAAATGGGTAATTATCCTTCAAAGAAGACATATTCAAATTTCTAAAGTCTACACACAGTCTTATATCTCCATTCTTCTTCCTCACTAGGACAAGATTTGACACCCAAGTAGAGTGTCTTATGGGTTCAATTATTCTAGCATCCCTAAGCTTCATAAGCTCTTCCTACATCTTTGGATCTAAACTGGGATTAATAGGTCTCTGCCTCTATCTGAATGGCTTAGCTCCAGGTCTCAGGGAAATTTCATGCTGAAATGAATCCTCTCTATATGCTTTCAAGTCTTCATATGACCAAGCAAAGACATGTTTGTATTTCCTTAGCAAGGCTATTAACATTGCCCTGATGTGTGGTTTCAAGTGTTTACCTATGTAGACTTTCTTCGGAGCATTTTGTGTACCCAAATTTATCTTCTCCAAATCTTCCATGTGAGGGGAGGAAGTCTTGGCAATCAACTGATCTCTATTATCAAAGGCTCTTTCTAAAGACACCAACCCTCTTGGAATTTTATTGTTCTTAAGTTGTATCATCTCTTTTCCAAAAAGGATTTCTTTCCCATCTACAACTTCCACAAAGTTTTGGAAATCTATTTCCTAGTTTTCATATTCGTCAATACAATGCAGAAACTTTATTAAGTCCTTATCATCCTCAAAAACCTGCCAACTACATATGTTTTCTGGCACTGCTGGTCTAATTTTGATCTCAACATTTGTGATATCAGACAATGTAACATCATCTAGCCTAATGGCTACATTAGCCAAGAAATCTGGCATGACATTTTTTGATCTTTCTATCCAGTTTATTGAGAATGCATCAAACAACTCAATAATATCCCAAACTGCATGTTTATATTGTTTCAATCTTTTATTTTTTAAGCATATTTATCTCTCACTTGGGAAACTATTAACTCTGAATCTCCAAACACCCTTACCAATTTAATGCCATGCCTATGAACAATGTTCAATCCTATCAATATGGCTTCATATTCTACAATATTATTTGTGCAAGCAAATTTTAACAGAAAAGAGAATTTAAGAATCTTACCAGTAGGACATAGAAACACCACTCCTGCACCAGAACCCTCTTTTGAGTAGGCACCATCAGAGTACATAGTCCACAAACTATTATGATCTTTATGTTTTTCAATATCTTGATCAATAGGTTCCTTGTTCTTTACTTCTTGATCACATGGCACAACCTTGAAATTTTCACAATCAGTGTCTACAAAGCAAATCTGATCTTCTAGTTCTTGATCTTCAACTGTATCCAGTGCTCTTTCCTCTCTAACTAGTTTGACATCCCTACCATTCATGGGAATCATAGCATATGACAAATCTAATTGCATGCTTCCTCCAATCAATGTTGCCCACCTTCTAGACAATAACATACTATATTGTGGCTTGATATCAACCACTGTCACATTCATTGTATAGATTTTTTCTGGATAGGCTGCAATGATGAAGTCCACATTTTTCATAATCCCTATTACTGACACTTCTCTAGCATCCATAGCTAACATTTTCCACATACCTTATCTATATTCAATCCAACTTGTTACATAACAGCCAAAGGCATGATGTTTGTTGAAGCGCCTGAATCGAGCATGCAGTTCCTAATCACCTTCCCATTAACAATAAGGGACACATAGAAAGGTTCTACCTAGGAAAGGCATTTTGTTACTATTGTTCCTAAGTAGACTTTAGGAATGTCTTCTTCATCAACATTCATTTCTTGGATATTGTTCTGATCTTTAGCAGTGTGATCTATCTGATGAGATACCCTTGAAATTAAGGCCAATGCCTTATTTATGTATTCTTCAATTTTCATCATTTCCATCAGTGGAACTAAGACTTTCATCTGTGACAGAGCTTGAGTTATGTCAAATGGGGAATAATTTGTATAATTTTCATAGCTTGATCCACATTCTTACTCTTCTCAAGAGTCTGTCCAACCTTAGCTTTTGTGGTTTTTTGACTGTCATCCATGACATGTGGACCTTTAGCCTTTTCTTCATTGTGAGACACCTTACCCTCTAAATTTCTCATGTTTTGATTCAACCTTTCTTTTGGATCTCTCTTACTATTATTACCTTGCTTTTTCTATGTTTAAGGGTCTCTTTGTTTATGTTGAGGTTGCTTTACAAAGATGCTTCCTGGCTGGCCTAAGTCACCTGCTTGAGTTTTATTCCTGAGGTTATAATTGCTCTTAACTTGGGCTACTGCAGCAGCTGTAAGAGTTTTGATCTCTTCATTAGAAAGTCTTTTTAAATTAACCAAAGGAACATGTGACTCCTGGGCATAAACTTGATGATCCTCATGTTCTTCATCTGAAAAAACTTGCTAACAGACTATATCCTTATAGCACCTTCTCTCATTCACATCTGTTTCTACATCTACCTCATCAGAAGAAGAATAATCTCCACTTGCAGAAAGCATGTTAACATTGTCATCTTCAACACAATGAGGTTCATTACATTCATCACAAGCATTAGAATCATTATAAAAGGATTGAACAATCATGCATTGTGATTGTGAATGAGGCATTTGGCATATTATACACCATGGAGTATCTTCCATAATATTGACAGTCTTCTTCAAGGGGTCAGGAGTTTCTTTAGCATTCTGAGATCTTTAATCAGTTTTGTTGTTAGGAATAGGCTTACCATTGTGCTAATTTGTGTTGTATGGCATGTCATGCAACTAAGGTCTCTTTTCTTGTCTCTGATAAATCTGCTTCTTAGGAACAAGCCCCTTTTCATTCTTAGCAAGCTTGTAACTTAAATCTTTGAAAGTAGTTGTCAATTTATCTTCACATGTCGAGCCGTTATTCTGAACATTTTGAGTTCTATTGTTTGGATTTTTTAGGATTCTCACATCATCCCTTCTATTTCCTTTACCTGATTCCTTCCTATTATTTTCTATATTAGTTGTGTAGACACTTAAAAATGTCCTGGGCTTGTGAATGGTGTTTTCACACATAATTTGTCTAAATTTCATATTCTGCCATTAATTAAATAATTTTTTAAATTATTTAATTAATTCATTCCCTCTTGCGCTTTTAATTAAATAAATTTCATTTATTTAATTATTTAAGCTATCTTCTTCTGAATTCCTCTATAATTAAATTATTTAATTATTCATTAACCAAACACCCACATTCCCCTTCTAATTTAAATAAATAACCATTTATTTAAATTATCAACCTTACCCTAATTAAGTCCCCCCACTTATTTAATTAAAGTTCCCTCTACATTACCCTTTTCCTCACAAAAAAATAAATAAATTACCACAATTTTTTTAATTTTAAAACATCTCCCACCTCACCATTTCCTCTAATTTAAAAATATCTTTTGTCTTCTTGTGGCTGGGAAAACCTAATCATTCTCAGCCCTTGATCTTCCCTCAAAGTCAACTATCCATCTCAACTCTCCATTCACATTTCCTCTTCTATAAAACCACTCTTACCCTCTCATTTTCACCTCACCACTTGTGAATTTGACTTCTGTCATTGTCAACTATTGAGCTCCCATCCTATTTGTAGATCTGCAAGTCTGAGTGCATTAGAATAGCTAGGTTAGATAGCAGCAATGGAGGAAATGCATAAGTTAATCTAGGGTTTCTTGCTTCCATGCTTAGTTGATTAGATTCTAGATTGATTAAGGGCTCTATTGCATGGTTAGGGTTTGAATTTACTATTTGCAGGACTATAGCAATGTTTTTTCTTGACTACAACTGATGAATCCGACATGAACGACCATACAGTCTATGAATTTAGAGTTTTAAATTTTTGCAGGTCTGTGTGATGCATAAACTGATCAGTGTTACGCATGCGCTCCTTTGTGTGATGCTTGAGCCATACGACGTTATGCCTCCATGGAATCTGCAATGCATAAGAGGAATTTTGTGATGCCTGCAACTATGTCTAGGGCACAACTTGGCCGTTTTGTTAATTTTGAGCCTAACCTAGTTTGTTTTTGTAGGATTTTGGTTTATTTCTAATACTCTGTGTTTGGCTAACCCTTTGGTTTATGTTACTTACTTCATTTGGCTTTTTAAGAGCATTAGGGTTTTATACTTTAAGGGTTTTACATCTAGGGTTTACTAAGAGTTTGGCATATTTGGGTTTATCCTATTAATGTCTAAAAGCTTACTATCTTTCTGGCATTTAGGAAGCAACCTTACAGCCCTAGGGTCTAAATTTTTATCTTTGAAATGCATTGTTATTACCTGTTAGGGTTTTTATGTAGAAATTGTGTTTGCAGATTACTGTGCGACGCTTGTGCAGAATAGTAAGACGCTTGAGCAAGTTTCTGCGATGCTTAAGTTGAAACACATGCACATATTAGTGTGATGTGGTCACCCTTTTCTATGACGTGGTCGCACTCCCATGAGACGCCTCTGCTACACTGCCTACGCAACTCAGTACAATGTTTATGCTGTTCTCTGCACCTCTTGTGCCATTTTCTGGTAACCTTTTTTGCTTGCAGGGATTATGTGACGCTAGGGAGACCCTGTACAATGCTTCAGCCTCTTGTTGTGATGCATGTGACTAGTATTGAAAAACAAAGGGTTTTTTGTAGTGTGATCCATTTTGGTCTTTCTGTTCTTGCAGCAAGCTTAGGGTTTTATCTCTGTTACTAATGTCTACTAGTAGCTTGTGGCATTGGGAGAAGATTTGTACCCTAATTACTAATTTGTTCAATAGGTTTATTTTGTTCCATGTGTATGGCTTAAACTTAGGAACATTTTCTCAAATTGGGTTAAAAAAGAACACAACTATTGTTTGCTATCTACACTCATTTGGGATTAAAATAAACCTCATTCATATTGGATAAAAGGAACTACAACCCTGCATTGTTCACATTTCATGGGATGAAAAGAACAACTCTGCATTTTCATGCATTTGTCTTAAACCAACCACAAATCTTGCATTTTCTTACTCATTGGGGTTTAAAATAAACTTGCATATTCAATCATTTAAAAAGATAAAAAGGATTGCATAATTGCTTGGTATGTTTGGTGGTTTTTGTTAGGGTTGTGGAAAGGTATATGCTCTTCCCTCGCACCATTGGTAATCTTGGGAACACAAAAACCCTCCACTTAACTTACACAAATCACACCCCACTTAAGAAAATATAAAATCAAAAGAACCCCCCATGCGAGTGTGACCAAGTAAATGTGTATGCTCTCCCCTTGGGTCCTAGTACAAACTTAGGGATCAAAAACATTTACTTGCGTTGCTTTTGTTGACCTTTAGAGGGCCTACCACCTCGCTTTGAAAGGTGGGAATGACCCAAGAGGCAATAAGCTAAATCCAAGCTCTTTTGAGCCTCTATATAAAATAATGTGTTTGTGACGAAAGTCACAAGAAATGGGTGTTGTTATGTCATACTGACGAATGTCTCCCTCAGTACCCTTGGGTGTGTGAAAATCTGTAGAGCATAACCTCTACAGCCTAGGAAGCCTCCTAAATGGAGCAAATCACCGCACGTATGGCCACCTGAACAAATGCACTTACTAAGAACCTTGTGTTAGTAGGCAAAATCCCTCTATTTGCTGACATAGGAGGTCGGAAGATAGATCTCTGGAGTCGTCCCACACTCTCGCGGTTTAAAGTAGAGATAACAATTTTCTTAAGGTCTTCAAGTCTTGAAGAATTCGAAGCTTGGTGTGCCCAAGAAGTGAGTGCCATGTAAGGGGGGGCCAGTGCCACAAAGATTCTAGGTTATCCACTTTAAATAAGTACAGCTGGAGCAATGCAAGTGGGAACTCAACAAATATTGTCCTTGCCTAGCCCTAGGGTTGTGCTTGTCTTCTAAAAATGCTATCAAAATTTGTCACCAAAATGTCAAACAAACAAGAGACACAGCCACAAAAGTGACTGCTGAGTGTTTTCATGACTGGTGTGCTTTTTGATTTTCCACAAAACCATCAAACATGCTTAGAAAAACTAATTTTAGGGTTTGCTAAAGCTGCAAAATGCATCTGCTGAACAGTACAACACCTACAAAACTTTCTACAATGCATGAGATAGAGTAAATTGCATTTGCTAAGCAGTGCTATACATGAGACAAAGTAAAACACATCTGTTAAATAGAGAAACACATAAGAAGCTTTCTAAAACACATAAGAAATTGTGAAACACATGCGCTCGACTCTGCAATGCCTCTGCATATTTCTACAACGCATGCACCTACAAAACTAATTGGAAACCTAGGGGAACCTTTGAAACATTATTCTCCCAACCAAGTTCTATTGCAACAGTATCAAATACATTTCAGACCCGTTAATTTTCATTCCTTAAGGATCCACTTGCAAACCATTCTTCATTTTTAGCTTCCATACACAAACACCATTTAAAAATTAGATCTCATATTTACCATATCATTTAGGCAACCTTAGAACCTTAGGATTTCAGCCTTGGAAATCAATAGCGGATTCCAAAAAACTAGTCTTCCTAAGTTGAAACATAAGAAGAAACTGTCGAAGTGTGACTACCTCATAAGTACAAAATTGGATTAAAAGACCTTGGCATCATTCTCATTCAATTGATCATCTTGGACCTAATACTCACTTGACTAGTTTAGGTCCATCTTCCAAAAGTGAATTCTCATACTCATGATCTCACTTTAATCAAACCATTCCTCCCACATCAAATTTCCAAGGTCTTCATAAAACCAATTAGTACTTTGAAAGTCATTAGTAGACAATAGTATCCTATTGGAGCTAGACTTTGTGAAGATTAAAATCATTAGCCTCTACTATAGTCTTGGGCCTAATTCCCTTAGATCATTACATCACCATAGTTACATCCCCACAAAATATCCCAAGGAAATACCAAAAACACACTGCCATTCCTATCTTACATAAATCACTTAGACCACATCCATTAGCATACACCCATTTTCAACCTTAGAAAAAACCAAAATTCCTTGCATTCTTGTCCTTAGTGTCATTAAGACATTGCCTAGTGCATTCTCACCTTGCATTATCACTTTATCCAAAATATACCAAAAACATAGCATAAAAACATTTGCATTCTCATCCTTAGGATCATTTTCCCACTGTTCATAAACTAGCAATGTCTTTTATGGTTGAAACACGGTTGCAAAGGAAAAGGAAGGGAGAAGAAACCTTAGAACAATCCCAAGATCCTCACACCAACACAATGAGATTCGGAACCCCTCCAAGGAACAACCCAACCAAAACATGGGGAACCCCTTTGACAATCTCTTCTTGCAAGATGACAAACCTAGGGTTATACCCGAAGTCCTTGAAGCCACATCACAAGACCCTAGAGTATTGAGGATCCTAGATGAAATGATTGGTACAGATCCACAAAGCTATCTTGTACGCCTCTTACAAAACATAACCAAACTTCCCAAAGGTGTTGACATAAATATGCTCGTAGTAAGACCCACTAATGCTATCATGACAAGCCAAGGTTATGTCTCATCCTCTAATAATCTTACAAATCAGACCCAAGAACATGTCAACATACCTCTAGGGAAAACCTCACATGAATCCATCACAGTAAACATACCTCCCCCTTTCGAGGATAATAGCACAAATGTCATGACTCACACATCAAATCCTTTCATTTTTTCGGCAAATCCTCAATGTCACACCAAAAGAACATGACGAATACACATTGTGACCTCGCAAGCTCGAACCCAAGGGGTTAATACCATGTCAAACACAAACACGAACTTTGGGTCCAACTGCAATACCAACATGAACAATCTCAATACCAACCCTCACAACCAACATAACAACATAACTAGCAAAGGTTTGGGTCCATCCTATGTCAACTCAAACCCCTTAGACCCACATGGAATCAACAATAATGTGACTAATGCCTCTCATATTGATCCCATTCAACAAAAAGTGGATTGTAACATTTCATTTCAAAACCTCAACACCACAAGTATGTCGTACCATTATCGATACATCAAGCCTAATGTATCCTTCACGACCAACAAACAAAACCAAAACATGATACCATTACACACTCACTACAACACAAACACTGACACCAACCCACTTGTTGGCAACATGGGAACTTATAACATGACAAATCCCTACTTAGATAGGGTCATAAACACCGTTAACACACCTGTCGAAACCCTCACCCAAGAGTTGGACAAGCCAAAACAACAATTCTCAAGCTTGCAAGTCTTGGGGACAAAAAACCATACTCTATGGAGGACTTATACCCATATCCATTTGACAAAATCATTTACATGCCTCCTTTCCCCCCAAATTTCACTATGCCAAACTTTAACAAGTATAGGGGAAAGGGGAGTCCCATTGAACATGTATGCGAGTTCCATACGGCTTGTCTCAAGCTTGCCTATGATCATACCTACTTGATGAGACTTCCCAAGGAGCCTCGTAGGCCAAGCTCTTGAATGGTTTGCACATCTCCCCACATGGATACAAACATGGACAGAACTCACAAATAAGTTCATTTCACATTTTTCCTATAACATAGAGATGGATGTGAACATAGCCACCTTGTACCAAACAAGACAAGAGGGCAGAGAAACCTTTAGCTCTTTCTTTCAAAGGTGGAGGGGCCTAGCAAGTAAATGCCCTTGTCACATTCCCAAAAATCAACTAGTGCCCATCTTCATACAAAACCTTAACAAAGAGCTCATGCATCAATTGCAAATTCATTGTTGCACCTCTTTCAGAGAAGTAGTCAAGAAGGGGACAACCATCGAAAAAGCTCTTATCACTAAAGGCACAATAAAAATCTTTAACAAAAATCAAAATACCTAAAACATGCCCTATGACAAAAACAACACTTGGGCTCAAAATAAAAATGTTACCAATGATGGGGTGGTGGATGCCAAGGCATTTAGGGCTGGTCCCGTTATCACACTCCAACCACCTCCCACGACAAACAACTAGCTGCATGTGCAACAACAACAACAACCGCAGCCACAATAGCAATCACGAACGCAATTCAAAATAATCAAAGGAGACCATCTCCTAGGAATAACACCCCCCGACTTAATTATATGCCTTTGACAGAACCATAGAATCAAAGGTCATAAGATGTCAAACTTTTACAAATTGAAAAACATCATTCAGGACTTCATTGATAGAGGTGTTATAGGCATAGATCACCTAGCTGGTTCCTCCACTAGTGATCATACCATCTTTAATGACCCATTGCAAAATCACAAATCAGGAAAGTCTCCATGTCAAGAACCAAACCACATGAGAGTGTTAACTACAATAATGTTTCTTATGACTATACTATCAACAGCATCCACATGTATGATAACAACATTTCCATGATTACCATCAAAGCCCGTCCAGAGTGCATCGTGACCACCCAAAAAGCTAAGATAATGCTGCAAAGTGCTCCCGTCAACCCTACCAATACATCCATCCCACAACCCAAAGGACAATACAACCTTTTAGATGATCTAAAAAAGACCCTGGTTCATATATCAATCTTTGAATTGCTCCGCCTTTTGCCTGAACATAAGGCCATTCTAGACAAAACACTCCTAGAGTCTTTTATTCCCACTGATCTAAATGTTAACCAATTCTAGACCATGGTGGGACACTTAGCCATTGTGAACAACATGTCCTTCACAGTTTGCGACTTACCTTCACACCATCCCAACCACACTGATCCTCTACACATTGAAGTTTTCATAAATAAGCATAAAATTTGACGAGTCCTAGTAGATGGTGGAGTAGGATTGACAATATGTCCTCTAAAATTTGTAATAACACTAGGCTAATCTGAGTCTTGTGTCGATCCAACCAAAAGAATCATCATCAAGCATACGACAATGTTGAGTGATCTTTTAAGGGAGTCATCACATTACTCATAAGGGTTGGACTCACCACACAAGACATCATATTCCATGTCTTAGATACCGAGCTACCATACAACCTCATCCTTGGTCGACCATTGATCCACGCCATGAAGTTCGTCCCTTCCACCTACCATCAATGCATCAAATTCCCCTATAACGGTATGGAAATCACCATCCTGGGTGATCCTAATGCCTTTCAATACTGCAGCCACCTAAGAGAAGTACCCCAACATCAAGTGCCTATAAATAGGGGAATCTCACCCTTCACTTCCTCCAATTATGTCGACCCATCCACATTATCCAAATCCACTACCACTTTCACCCTATCAATCAACCCCAAAATTCAAATCCAAGACAAAAGATGTGGTGAGTACAAGATGGAAAGGTCATACTACATTGGAAAATTACCTACATCACCCAAGTCTTGAGGAAAGCCCAGCCTTATTCCGCCAAAGTAAACTCTCTCAGTTGGTCCCACCACATTCACAAAGTGGGGCGAACTCAATAAAGAGGATGTTAGTGAAGACATATCCACATGGCTCTATAAGGAAGAAGAAGAAGAGGTTGAGCATATCAAATTGCCCATAGAACAATATGGTAAAGGATATGAATTTGTCAAAGAACAAGGATATGACGGGCATAGTGGACTTGGACCCAATGGAAATGGACAAACTGAGTCTCTTCAGCCAACAATGTGACCACACAACAAAGGGTTAGGATATACCTCTCAAAGAGATAGGGCTCCCCATAGTAAGGTACTTCTAAGAGTGGAGATGAGTACTTCCAAAGAAGTTGAGACATCAAGGGATTTGCCTGATCCTGAACCTGAATCATCCACATCTGACTTGCCCACATCATCCACACCTGACCTCCCCAAAGGTATCACATGCATCAGTATCTTTTGAGATCTTGATAACACTTCCATTTGCAACCTGACTCATGTGACCATAAGTTACCTAAACACCGATGATGGCTTAGCCTTAGTCCATCCTGAGCTAATCGACTGGGACCAACAAGATCCACCTAGCTTAGATTTATTCGAGAACGACGAAGTGATAGCCGAGTTCATGGGACTTTGTGAAGGCATACCTCTTGGGGATCATAAAGCTAGTTACATCATGGACTTGGATGACTCTGCATACTTTGGAGAATCCACTCTGCCCTCTAGTCGCAAAAGTGAAAGCAAAAAAAAAAATAGGTCTCTAGGTGAAAATTGAAAGGTGCCCTTAGATCATACAAAAGTAAAAATAAAGGATGTATCTGAGGGTGAAAACCTCCCTGAGGCACCCACGGATGGAGGGTTGGACGTGTTACCTATCACACATGAGAAATCACCACTATTAGTGGAAACAACTGTTGAACCAACCTCGGCATTGAAGAAGCACCCAAGATTATTCACTTTGCCGAGTCACTCACAGAGCAGGAACAACCCAAATTTAGAGATCTCTTCCAAGCATGGAAAGTCAACTTTGCCTGGTCATATGTTGATATGCCTGGGCTTGACCCATAGTTTGTTTTACATCACCTGCCACTATTGCCAAATGCCAAACCAATCAAGCAAAAATTATGAAAGATGCACCCATAGATCGCATTACTAGTGAAAGAAGAACTAAAAAAGCTCCTTGATGTTAGCTTCATCAGGCCAATAGACTATCCAGAGTGGGTATCTAATCTCATCCCAGTCATGAAACTGAACGGCTAGATCAGAATATGTGAAGACTTTCATGACTTGAACAAGGCATGTTTGAAAGATAATTTTCCATTACCAAACATAGACATCATAGTTGACTTGAAAGCCAGATTTGAAATACTCTCATTAATGGATGGCTTCTCGGGATATATTTAGATACGGATAGCACCATAAGATTAGCATAAAACAACTTTAACATGTACTTGGGGCACATATTGTTGGATTGTCATGCCCTTCGATCTCAAGAATGCAGGTGCTACATACCAGTGAGCGATGACAACTATATTCCACGACTATATGCATACATATATGGAAGATTATGTTGACGATCTACTATCCAAGTTAGTCACCAGAAACACTCACTTGGAAGTGTTGGATAAAATCTTCAAACGACCGGAAGAATACAAAGTGTGATTAAATCCTAAGAAATGTGTGTTTGGCGTTACATTAGGCAAACTGTTGGGCTACATTGTGTCACACTGAGGTATAGAAGTTGACCCTACCAAAGTGAAATAAATACTGGAAATGCCTCTGCCAACTACCTTAAAATAGTTGCATAGCTTACAAGGAAAGTTACAGTCCATTCGGAGGTTTATTGCACAACTCGCTGACAAATGTCAACCTTTTCAACACTTACTCCACAAAGGGGTACCATTTGTATAGACAGAACAATGCCAATAAGCCTTTCAAAAGATCAAAGACTATTTGTTGTCACCACCAGTCCTCAGGCCGCTGATACTAGGAAAGCCCCTTTTATTGTACATATCAACAACAAATTCAGCACTGGGGGGCATTATTAGCACAGATGACGAGGAAGGAAAGGAAAGGGAAATCTATTACATCAGTCAAACCTTAGTGGGATATGAGCTCAACTACAATTGTATCAAGTGCACCTGCCTGGCCGTAATTTTTGCTACCCAAAAGTTGCGACATTACATGTGAAATCACAAGACAAAGCTAATTGCTAAGATTGACCCACTAAAGTACTTACTTAATAAAGCAGCCCTGACAGGATGACTGGCCAAATGGGTTATGGTATTGAGTGAATTTGATATAGTATATGTCGACTGAAAAGCAATCAAAGGACAAGTAATTGCAGACCAGCTCACAAAAGCACCTACACTAGCAGGTCATCTGATGGTCGTCAATTTTCCTGATGAATCAATATTCACAGTAGATGTACCCAAAATCTGGACACTATTCTTTGATGGTTCATGTACAAATCATGGTTTAGGCGCTAGCATTTTGTTTATTACTCCTGTTGGGACCTAAAATTTCATACCAATTTTTGCAAGATTTTAGGTTCCCATATGAAAAATTCAATTTCAACACTCATAGATACACCTGCACAATATGCTCAAATGGCCTCCTTTGAAGCATTATAATTCGGAGCCAGTTCGTCTTCATACAAAATTATTTCATAAACATGTTTGTCTGCCATATGTAAATGAGCACACCTGATTTCAGCTTCCTACGATCAATTTTGACTAGGTTTTGAAGAACCAAGTTGGAGGGTTTTGATAAGGTTTGTTACTTGCACAATGTGAAATCAGCCCGAGAGGCCAACTTTGGAGGTTGATATCTAGCAGCTAAATGATGATCCTGACAAACTAATTAGTGTTCCATATTTTTCTCATGATAATGTACTTTCATGCCAGTTTTTGGGACCCCAACATCTCATTTGCTATTTTTTCAAAATCAAAAGCAAATGTAAAAAGTTCAGTTGCCATATGCATTTCCAGAAAGTTACGGAGAGCTCAACTTTGGCCCTTACCATTTCATAACAGAAGATGGATGGTGAAGAATCCTCTTACACATGCACTCATCAAGCCTAAATAAACTCAACTTTCCAGTTACAACTTCCCAGGAAGAGATTTAATGGGTTTTTAAAATTGCAAGTTGGTGAGCTCGAATCAGGTTTTGAAGGGGCAGTTTTCAAGGAGGTTAATTTGGAAGGTAATATCTAGCAATCGGGTCGTGTTCATAAAAAACCAATTGATGTCTCAAATTCTTCCCATGTTAATGTGCCTACATGCCAATTCTCAAGGTCCCAGCACTTCGTTTAATATTTTTTCAAAATCGAATCCAAATGGATTTTACACAGTTCTGTGACTGCATTCCCAGGCAGCTTCAGAAAGGTCAACTTTGACATCTGATATCTTATGAAGGAATAGGAATAATGAAAAATCCTTTTGCACACATGTTCATGTGGCCTAAATGAACTAATTCCCAGGACGGCAGCTTCTCAATATCAGATTTGATATTTTTCCAAAGAGGCAAAATAATAGGTTTCAGTTGAGTTTAAAACAGGTGCAAAACACGCTGAGTGAGCTACTTTGATTGCAAGCAGCTTTTAATCCCAATAACTTCATGCCAATCCGTCTAACAACCATACTCCCATATCACAATTCAACATGTTGGTGTATTTTTGTGGCTCCGAGAAAAGTTTTGATTAGTTTTTCAGGCTAATTTCGAAAGCTAGTTGGCCTATTTTGATCACCATGCAAGGTGTGTGAAATGGAATTAAAAGAACTGGGAATACTTTTTATCCTTTTTTGTGATATAACAATTTGCTACAATGGACACAGTTTCAGCAAAAGTCTCACTGATGAACAAGAGCTATAAAAAAAATTTTCATCGGCAAGACATCATATAGGTCTCACCGATGGAAAACTCATCTGCAAGAGATATACCATCGGAGTGAAAATCTCAAGTCACACCGATCTAACAAGTCTTGCCGATGGAGTCCTGTGAGATGAAAGGTTTATTCAAAGGAGAATAAATATTTACAAAAGGTGCAAATAAATATCCTATTTTCATGGAAGGAGTTATAAGGTGAGAATTTATTCAAAATATTTTCTACTCAGAAGAAAAATACTTTTCTAGAGAAGTTAATCAAATAGGTAATTATTTTACCTAAATAAATTTTTATGTGAAAATGCATAAGGCAACAAGTGAAACAAGTGGGTGGTAATTATTTTTACCCAAATCAAATATTTGCCAAGTAAAGGTAAAAATACACAATGGAAAATAGAATCCAAAAATTCAACACAAAGATTAAAATAAAGTATTATGAAATACTTTATTTTCAAGCGAAAGTATATCTAGTATCCTCTAATTAAAACAAGGAGAGGTAAATATTTTTTCACCTCTTGACAATGAAATTATAACATATTTTTATCGAGATGTGAAACCAAGGATTATAGAGTGAAGGTTATTTCACCCTGATGACATTTTATTAAAGATGAAATAATTCCAGCAAAGAGTGAATACGTGAAGATTGCCATCAAAGAGAAAGGATACAATTAATTAAATAAATAATCAAAATACATGTGGAATGAAGGCAAACCCTAACAAGGGTATTATTTTAATATGTCATAATGTTACCCTAACGAGTGAAATATTTATACTCCGAAGATTGAGTGAGCGTGACCACAAGAGATTAATATTATTCATCACATGAAGGGAAATAATTAAATTTTAAAGGACTGAAGGCTAATGTTTTATATTTTGCATTAATAAAAATTGTTATCCCTCACAGAGATGGAGTCATCGGGAGGAGACGGCATATCGATAGGAGATATTTTAAAGCTCTTGATACAGTTATGTCCCACCGATAAAAAATATATTGGAGTAGCAGATAGAATGGTAATTCATATTGTGAAGACTCCAGATGAAGAAATTACAAATGAAAAAGAGGTGAAGAAGATCCGGCTGCATCATATACAAATGTGTTCTACACAAGCTTTTCATCCATCTGATACAATTGTTGCTGGAAGGGATGTAAATGGTTGAATATTAAAATGGTGAGGGCATGAAGAACACTCTTTATCCTCAGATAACATTATTAAGTGAAATGAGAATTTTTGACATATATTATAGTTGAAATACTCCGATGGACATGCCTGTAGAATGTGAAAATCTAAGCAAAGTGCATAAGCTATTTGTGATCTCACAGAATACTACGATTACGGGTGTAAAGCCAGATTATTGCCAGAATCCTCCCTGCATTCTCGCCGGTAAATACACAGTTGAAAATTTGAGCAAGAAACCCTAAAAAATACATCGGCAAAAGAAAATGAATCAGAGCAAAAATTGTAAATCATACTGATTTTATGTGTCACACCGATGTTGTGGGCCCAAGTATTATATAAATAAGTAATGAGATAATAACAAAAGAGATGGCTAGAATACAAGCACAGGAGCGAAGGTGAAATCCGTGAGGAGGGCCGAAGCATGAGCTAAAAAAAAAACTGAGCATGAAGAAGTACAAAGAAACACCAAACAGAAGTAAAAAACCACGCAAGATAAACACAATATTGGCAAGACATAGTTTATCGGTGAGCAATGTTTGAGTCCTCCCGACTTGCCGATGAAGTAAACCCTAATATCCAATAGTAAAAATGTCATCGGCAAAACCAAACTAATCAGAGTGAGATTTTTAAATCACACTGAGATCATAGGTCTTGCCGATAGGTACCTTTTTCTGAGAGAAACATAGCTACTTTCACCGAAGATAGGAAAATGATATAATTACGTTCTGGAGAATAAAAGATGAACAAATGTAATTGAAAGGTGTGAAATATTATACAAATATGTAGCATAAACATATTTATGGGTAAATATATTCATGAGAAGATATATTGAAGATTTTACAAGATCATCTTTAGATACAAAATGAATATTTTTCACCTGAATATTTTGCCAAAGGGGTTATAAAGATGGAGGCAAAATATTTTTCAAGGAATTCACCCGATGGGTAATTATTTTACCTAAAAAATATTTTTTGAGGAAGTATATACAAAGGCGAGAAAATGTTTTCACCGAGCAACTCACAAGCGAGTAATTATTTCTTACCAACTAAGTGAAAATATATATTAAAGGAAATAACAATAATTACTTGAAGAATTATTTTCACGAGATCTCAAGGCAAAAGGAAGTTAAAATAAATATTTGCAAAGTGGGAAACAAAATTAAAATAAAAAGTTGTAACGGAAGAAATAAAGGGTTGTAACCCTAAAATCTCAAACTATATATGCCAGATAAAAAGGAGAGATTAAAGGGACATCAGTAGATTAGGATCAAGAGTAGATTAGGAAAAACATTAGTTAGATAACTGGATGGATTGACCGGTTGCCAAAACAAAATATTATGTTGTACATTGTAAAATCTTTCGAAACTGTATAGTGGAGAAAATGTATGAATAGATGATTTAATATTGGTGTCTATTGTTTGTTGAGCTAAGCAATTATTTGGTTGTCTCCATACTGTTATTTCTTTGTTATTTGAACCTGAGTTTCCAAGTTGATATTTCAGTTTCATCGAGACACACTTGTTGTTTTCGTGTAATCAAATTAATTGGTTTCCATTACAGATATAAAATCTTTTTGATTGATTACAGTAACCTGGAGGTAGCATTTGGATAGGTAAGAGCAGCCCTATAATTGTCAAGATTGCCATACTGTCTCCAACTCGATATTGTCTTGTTATTCAAATTGAGCATCAACTCCATTTGTCAATACACATTTGCTGTCATTGTGTGATTCTTTTGATCGGTTCCTTCAAGCAAGGATAAAAAAAATCCTTTCAATAAGTCACAGTAATCTGGTAAGATTCGAGTGGATCACTAAGTAGAGTTTGTCAGTCACATTCTTGCACGTTTATACAAGCTATAAACAAACACATGTGCCAAACAATTAGGAATGTAACCTATAAGTAAATCATATATCATATACACCTTGACTCCATTAGCCCAACAGAAATAGGCACTGGTCATACCAATTCCATTTTAGGATTCCATAAAATCTCATTCAAACAATTACATCTCAAATCTTAGTATTAGGAGTAGGAGTAGTTTAGAAGCTTGCATCTATTACATTTTATGCCATTGTGATAGATTTACTAATCCAATCAAGTCATATAGTGTTAAGTTTACTTTAGTTACAAAGGTACACCCGCCTAGGTTTGCAGGACCTGAAGTGTAGGGAGCTAATAGCTCTGTCAATTGGTCCAAAAACGTTGCAAATCCAAACATAGAGTCTGGCATCCTCTTAGGGTTAGCAACCTGCATTTTTGGGAACCAACAAAATGGCGACTCTACTGGGGAGAACACATAGAGAAACTTGGTAGTGGACCATGTTATTAGAGTCAGAAAATTAAAAGGCATAACTCTGTTGGTGGAAGGAAAAACCCAAAAAAAAAAAAAAATTGATTAGTCCTCTAAATAGAGGTGGCAACTCTACACAAAATTCAAATACAGATTGGTAGACTCTGCTGGCAAGAACCCAGAAAGATGAAATTTTCCTCTCCTCACAAGAGGTGGCGACTCTAAAATAAAATTGATGAAATATGAAAAAATATAACATACCCCCTTTAGATGCATTCTTTGAAATAAGGAGACATGAAGGAGAATCTGGATATAAGTTGTTCATCAGGTTGGGGGATATCTATGAGCAGATACCTTTTCATCTTAAACCTAGTGTATCCTTATTTATTAAAATGTTCATGCTTGCTTATGTGCCTATGTCTACTAATTGGCCTGAATCATTAAAGCCAGTTACTATAGACCAATTGGTTAAATTGATTCCTATCATAGAAAGGAAAAGGCACGAGGATATTATCAATATTGAATCCAATGATATTGAATATGACGAAACTAATATAACAATACGACCAGATATGGATGGACTAGCCACCTACCAAGATCATGAATATAACCAGTATATGGGGCATTATCAATACCAAATCCCATATCAAAACTTGCAAAGCAATGTTAGCCCTCGGGTCAACCAAAGTCTACAAGAAGAAATAAGATGGCAGCAACTACTTTTCCAACAGAGGGTGATAGATCTTGAAGTGTACAAACCAATTGATTTTAGAAACATTCAAGGTTACCCAAATCGTTCTCCCCCTTTAAATGTTGAAAATCATTTGCCAAAATTTAATGGATGTAAATGGGAATCTACAGATATGCACCTACAACAATTCATTGATATAGTGATGAATTGGCAAATCAATGGAGAAGACGTTATCATGAAGCTATTTGTGAAAACATTAGAAAATGCTGCCAAAGATTGGTTTTACAACCTTCCTATGCTTTGCATAACTTCATGGAATGAACTTGCAAATAAATTCGTGTGTAGTATAAAGAGAAAAATGATGAGTATTTTCAAAAGGGAAGTCAAAGTAAATTTGGGGAATCTGGATTTTCTTTGTTCAGGAGAACATTGGATATCTATATGCAAATACCTGTTAATGTTAGGCCTGATGAATCCATCTGCATTGAAACATTCATGAAATTATATGTGTCTCATTCAGAAAAATGGCCTGAGTCACAGAAACCAGTTACTTTTGACCAAGTGTGTGAAATGATTGGTTTCGTAGAGGAAATCAGGTATGAGCATACTGGCAATGGTAAATCTACCAACACAGATAATGGCGTGGACAAATATGAAGAAAGCGATCAAATAATGCAGCCAGTAGATGAGACATATGATCTTGCACGAGACTTGGAGCCCCAGCATATTTCAGAAAATGAGAGTAGTCTTCAAAATGTGGATGGTCCTTTTATCCCATCCCACCCACCGCAATATATGAATCAACAGTATTGGGAGGAAGAAGAACATTGTTTTCAAAAGATGGGTATACCAGAACATGAACTCTAGATGTTTCCAAACCCATGCTATCCTGAGGATGAAATCTTTTCAGATAACCAGGGTGAATATTTTCAAGATCTTGATCAAGAGGAAGTGCACATGGCAGAAAAGAATCTTCAAGCCTGTTCAAAATCATTATATGATGATATAGCACAAAAAGATGAAGAGGATGACTATTTTCAAATAGGGCAAACTCACAATGAGGAGGAAGTGTACATATCTAAAAATGATTTTCAAAATTTTTCAAACCCATTGTATGATGAAAAGATGGAAGATCAGATGACATTTTGCCAAGGTATGCCAGAGAATGAATTTTAAGTGTTCTCAAATCCATGTTATCAAGAAGATGAAAGGCATTTAGGCAGTCAGGGAGGTGGATATTCTGATAAAGAGTCTATAAATGATGAGGTTGATGAAATATGTACATCAAATTTTGAGCATTATAGTAGTGATGAAAAGAATGATGAAAATTACAGTAAGAGGGTTGATGAAGAAACATGCTCACTTGACAGTGAGCATATTTTAGAATTACTCACCAAAGAATATCAAAGATATGTACATAAAGATGATACCCAAATACTATGTCCAGCACATATATCTTTTGACAGTGAATCCATTCAACATGATAAAGATGATGAAATATATGAGGTCGTATTCCCCAAGTCACATTTTTGCAAAGAAGAGATAGATAGTGGTCATGAGTTCTCTTGTAATACTGATCTAGAGATAAAGATGTCCATTGAACCAGAGGAGGTTGATGATTCCTGTATGTATGATTGGTAGATTATTGACTCTCAAGCATGTGGGGAAGATGGATGTGATAAGGAAGAAGATACGGTGTTTTATGTTGGAATCAGCATTGATTATAGCATTTGTCAGAAGCAGCTTGATTTATTCCATTTTCCAATTCAATTAAAAAACCAACATTTGGTGAATAACAATAGATATGATAAAATAAGACATCCTACAAGGTTTGATAATCATGACTTCCTTATGTCATGCAATGATGAAGGTGTTCAGACTATGCCTGACTTCCAGATACCGAATAATACAGAACACACTTGCAGCATAAATTATGATGCATTATTGAACTATATGAACAGATCCAGTCAAGCAGATGGGGTATCATTACAACATGATCAGAACAAGGTTTTTGACAGGGGAAAGACGTGAATTTTCTTTTCTGATATGGTCTTTTGACCATATCAGTTTTGGGGCAAAAAGTAGACTCTGTTACCCAATGAAGAAGGCGTTGGTCTGCTCCCCAGAAATCTGGGATCTTGCTATGCCCGCAGGGGGCATACATCCCCAGACAGAGCCACTGTTGGGACCTAAAATTTCATACTAATTTTTGCAAGATTTTAGGTTCCCATATGAAAAATTCAATTTCAACACTCATAGATACACCTGCACAATATGCTCAAATGGCCTACTTTGAAGCATTATAATTCGGAGCCAGTTCGTCTTCATACAAAATTATTTCATAAACATGTTTGTTTGCCATATGTAAGTGAGCACACCTGATTTCAGCTTCCTACGATCAATTTTGACTAGGTTTTGAAGAACCAAGTTGGAGGGTTTTGATAAGGTTTGTTACTTGCACAATGTGAAATCAGCCCGAGAGGCCAACTTTGGAGGTTGATATCTAGCAGCTAAATGATGATCCTGACAAACTAATTAGTGTTCCATATTTTTCTCATGATAATGTACTTTCATGCCAATTTTTGGGACCCCAACATCTCGTTTGCTATTTTTTCAAAATCAAAAGCAAATGTAAAAAGTTCAGTTGCCATATGCATTTTCAGAAAGTTACGGAGAGCTGAACTTTGGCCCTTACCATTTCATAACAGAAGATGGATGGTAAAGAATCCTCTTACACATGCACTCATCAAGCCTAAATAAACTCAACTTTCCAGTTACAACTTCCCAGGAAGAGATTTAATGGGTTTTTAAAATTGCAAGTTGGTGAGCTCGAATCAGGTTTTGAAGGGGCAGTTTTCAAGGAGGTTAATTTGGAAGGTAATATCTAGCAATCGGGTCGTGTTCATAAAAAACCAATTGATGTCTCAAATTCTTCCCATGTTAATGTGCCTACATGCCAATTCTCAAGGTCCCGGCACTTCATTTAATATTTTTTCAAAATCGAATCCAAATGGATTTTACACAGTTCTATGACTGCATTCCCAGACAGCTTCAGAAAGGTCAACTTTGACATCTGATATCTTATGAAGGAAGAGGAATAATGAAAAATCCTTTTGCACACATGTTCATGTGGCCTAAATGAACTAATTCCCAGGACGGCAGCTTCTCAATATCAGATTTGATATTTTTCCAAAGAGGCAAAATAATAGGTTTCAGTTGAGTTTAAAACAGGTGCAAAACACGCTGAGTGAGCTACTTTGATTGCGAGCAGCTTTTAATCCCAATAACTTCATGCCAATCCGTCTGACAACCATACTCCCCTATCACAATTCAACATGTTGGTGTATTTTTGTGGCTCCGGGAAAAGTTTTGATTAGTTTTTCAGGCTAATTCCGAAGGCTAGTTGGCCTGCTTTGATCACCATGCAAGGTGTGTGAAATGGAATTAAAAGAACTTGGAATACTTTTTATCCTTTTTCGTGATATAACAATTTGCTACAATGGACACAGTTTCAGCAAAAGTCTCACTGATGAACAAGAGCTATAAAAAAAAATTTCATCGGCAAGAGATATACCATCGGAGTGAAAATCTCAAGTCACACCGATCTAACAAGTCTTGCCGATGGAGTCCCGTGAGATGAAAGGTTTATTCAAAGGAGAATAAATATTTACAAAAGGTGCAAATAAATATCCTATTTTCATGGAAGGAGTTATAAGGTGAGAATTTATTCAAAATATTTTCTACTCAGAAGAAAAATACTTTTCTAGAGAAGTTAATCAAATAGGTAATTATTTTACCTAAATAAATTTTTATGTGAAAATGCATAAGGCAACGAGTGAAACAAGTGGGTGGTAATTGTTTTTACCCAAATCAAATATTTGCCAAGTAAAGGTAAAAATACACAATGGAAAATAGAATCCAAAAATTCAACACAAAGATTAAAATAAAGTATTATGAAATACTTTATTTTCAAGCGAAAGTATATCTAGTATCCTCTAATTAAAACAAGGAGAGGTAAATATTTTTTCACCTCTTGACAATGAAATTATAACATATTTTTATCGAGATGTGAAACCAAGGATTATAGAGTGAAGGTTATTTCACCCTGATGACATTTTATTAAAGATGAAATAATTCCAGCAAAGAGTGAATACGTGAAGATTGCCATCAAAGAGAAAGGATACAATTAATTAAATAAATAATCAAAATACATGTGGAATGAAGGCAAACCCTAACAAGGGTATTATTTTAATATGTCATAATGTTACCCTAACGAGTGAAATATTTCTACTCCGAAGATTGAGTGAGCGTGACCACAAGAGATTAATATTATTCATCACATGAAGGGAAATAATTAAATTTTAAAGGACTGAAGGCTAATGTTTTATATTTTGCATTAATAAAAATTGTTATCCCTCACAGAGATGGAGGTTTCATCGGCAGGAGACGGCATATCGATAGGAGATATTTTAAAGCTCTTGATACAGTTATGTCCCACCGATAAAAATATATTGGAGTAGCAGATAGAATGGTAATTCATATTGTGAAGACTCCAGATGAAGAAATTACAAATGAAAAAGAGGTGAAGAAGATCCGGCTGCATCATATACAAATGTGTTCTACACAAGCTTTTCATCCATCTGATACAATTGTTGCTGGAAGGGATGTAAATGGTTGAATATTAAAATGGTGAGGGCATGAAGAACACTCTTTATCCTTAGATAACATTATTAAGTGAAATGAGAATTTTTGACATATATTATAGTTGAAATACTCCGATGGACATGCCTGTAGAATGTGAAAATCTAAGCAAAGCGCATAAGCTATTTGTGATCTCACAGAATACTACAATTATGGGTGTAAAGCCAGATTATTGCCAGAATCCTCCCTGTATTCTCGCCGATAAATACACAGTTGAAAATTTGAGCAAGAAACCCTAAAAAATACATCGGTAAAAGAAAATGAATCAGAGCAAAAATTGTAAATCATACTGATTTTATGTGTCACACCGATGTTGTGGGCCCAAGTATTATATAAATAAGTAATGAGATAATAACAAAAGAGATGGCTAGAATACAAGCACAGGAGCGAAGGTGAAATCCGTGAGGAGGGCCGAAGCATGAGCTAAAAAAAAACTGAGCACGAAGAAGTACAAAGAAACACCAAATAGAAGTAAAAAACCACGCAAGATAAACACAATATCGGCAAGACATAGTTTATTGGTGAGCAATGTTTGAGTCCTCCCGACTTGCCGATGAAGTAAACCCTAATATCCAATAGTAAAAATGTCATTGGCAAAACCAAACTAATCAGAGTGAGATTTTTAAATCACACCGAGATCATATGTCTTGCCGATAGGTACCTTTTTCCGGGAGAAACATAGCTACTTTCACCGAAGATAGGAAAATGATATAATTATGTTCTGGAAAATAAAAGATGAACAAATGTAATTGAAAGGTGTGAAATATTATACAAATATGTAGCATAAACATATTTATGGGTAAATATATTCATGAGAAGATATATTGAAGATTTTACAAGATCATCTTTAGATACAAAATGAATATTTTTCACCTGAATATTTTGCCAAAGGGGTTATAAAGATGGAGGCAAAATATTTTTCAAGGAATTCACCCGATGGGTAATTATTTTACCTAAAAAATATTTTTTGAGGAAGTATATACAAAGGCGAGAAAATGTTTTCACCGAGCAACTCACAAGCGAGTAATTATTTCTTACCAACTGAGTGAAAATATATATTAAAGGAAATAACAATAATTACTTGAAGAATTATTTTCATGAGATCTCAAGGCAAAAGGAAGTTAAAATAAATATTTGCAAAGTGGGAAACAAAATTAAAATAAAAAGTTGTAACGGAAGAAATAAAGGGTTGTAACCCTAAAATCTCAAACTATATATGCCAGATAAAAAGGAGAGATTAAAGGGACATCAGTAGATTAGGATCAAGAGTAGATTAGGAAAAACATTAGTTAGATAACTGGATGGATTGACCAGTTGCCAAAACAAAATATTATGTTGTACATTGTAAAATCTTTCGAAACTGTATAGTGGAGAAAATGTATGAATAAATGATTTAATATTGGTGTCTATTGTTTGTTGAGCTGAGCAATTATTTGGTTGTCTCCATACTATTATTTCTTTGTTATTTGAACCTGAGTTTCCAAGTTGATATTTCAGTTTCATCGAGACACACTTGTTGTTTTCGTGTAATCAAATTAATTGGTTTCCATTACAGATATAAAATCTTTTTGATTGATTACAGTAACCTGGAGGTAGCATTTGGATAGGTAAGAGCAGCCCTATAATTGTCAAGATTGCCATACTGTCTCCAACTCGATATTGTCTTGCTATTCAAATTGAGCATCAACTCCAATTGTCAATACACATTTGCTGTCATTGTGTGATTCTTTTGATTGGTTCCTTCAAGCAAGGATAAAAAAAATCCTTTCAATAAGTCACAGTAACCTAGTAAGATTCGAGTGGATCACTAAGTAGAGTTTGTCAGTCACATTCTTGCACGTTTATACAAGCTATAAACAAACACATGTGCCAAACAATTAGAAATGTAACCTATAAGTAAATCATATATCATATACACCTTGACTCCATTAGCCCAACAGAAATAGGCACTGGTCATACCAATTCCATTTTAGGATTCCATAAAATCTCATTCAAACAATTACATCTCAAATCTTAGTATTAGGAGTAGGAGTAGTTTAGAAGCTTGCATCTATTACATTTTATGCCATTGTGATAGATTTACTAATCCAATCACGTCATATAGTGTTAAGTCTGCTTTAGTTACAAAGGTACACCCGCCTAGGTTTGCAGGACCTGAAGTGTAGGGAGCTAATAGCTCTGTCAATTGGTCCAAAAATGTTGCAAATCCAAACATAGAGTCTGGCATCCTCTTAGGGTTAGCAACCTGCATTTTTGGGAACCAACAACTCCTCAAGGTGATTCCAACCCCAAGGCATTTCAAATTACTTTTCCTTGCATGAATAACATAGTAGAGTATGAAGCATTGCTCACAAGACTTCAAACGACTGTCAACTGGAAAATCAAAACATTACAAGTGTTTGCCGACTCACAATTAGTCATCAAACAAGTCAATAATGAGTACGACACCAAAGATGAAAAGCTCATACCTTATAAAAGAATGGTGGATAGCTTCAAGCTCTATTTTGGCACAGTTCTCTTTGATCAGATCCCCAGGGTCCAGAATTGAGCAGCCAATGCAATGGAAACCATTGGATCTCTCCTTGATATCCCAAGTAATGTAACTTAGTTCGAGTTCTTGGTGGACTTCAATATCCCAAAATCTGAGTTAGTTTGCGAAATTATTGGTCCCACGTCACCCTGGTACCATGAAATTTACTCCTACTTACATGACCACACCTTACCAGATGACCTATCATCCAACAAATGCAAATCCTTTATCTGCCAAGCCACCAAATATGTCATCATCCATGACACCCTCTACTGTCGCGGCTATGACAATACCCTCCTAAGATGTGTCGACACTGAAGAAGCATAAACAACCCTATGAGAAGTACATGAAAGTATATGTGGAGCCCATTCAAGTGATCCTACCCTTGCAAAGAAGATCATTAGAGCAAGTTATTACTGGCCTACAATGGAAAAGGATGCCTACCATTTCACAAAGAAGTGCAGACAGTGCCAGATACATGGGGATCTTGTGCATGCACCATCTCAAGACCTATAGCCACTAACATCTCCATGGTCTTTTTCTCAATGGGGACTTGACCTCACGGGCAAAATCCACCCTACCTCTGCAAATGGCCATAAATTCATTCTCATAGCCACTAAATATTTCACAAAATGGATTGCAGCCATTCCTATGACATACATTACTAGTAAACAAATTGCCAAGTTTATCCTTAACTATATCACATGCTGGTATAGTATCCCACAATCCATCGTAATGGACAATGGCCACCCATTCAAAAACTAGGATGTCCATGAACTTTGTGAAAAATTCCACATTAAACACCACATCGCCACTCCATACTACCCACAAGGTAACGGTCAAGTTGAGCCATCACATAAAACCTATTGGCAAGAGACACAGTGTGTCTTCATGAGTGTTATCATTGATGGCAACAAAGTCCATCCCACATATCTGCAGGACAAGGTGTGTCTATATCGAAAGTCAGATTGAAGAGTATTTTGCTCTGGTGACCAAGAACAAAGCATGCAGCAAGGTCTGACAATTAGGTCCAGGTCTCTCAGAGGAAGTATCTCAGTAAAGTGTGGACTTAGGGAAGTCAAGAGGAGTACCATGACTAATATATTCCAGAGATTGAGCCACCGGTGATGTAAGAGTGAAAAGATATGAACACCTAAGTGTTGGGTAACTGTTTGGCAGAGTAGACTGAGGAAGAACTAACCGACAGAGCTTCAGACCTTAATCTGGATGAGATATTGATAGTTATCAAGTTTCTTAAGGGATCATTCATGATTAGATGACATGATTGATGACTTCTATAAGCATCTCCTTGATACGCATCACTTGGTAAGCAAGGATTCAACCGATAGACCAGAGTTTGGGAAAATATTGATTATTCCGGATGCCGACTAGAAAGATGTTGAAATCCTTTGTGTGGATATATATACCAGATGGATTTTGATGAGAAGGTGTGTGTGGTGTGGTGTGCAATGCAAAGAAAAGCAGAGAGCAGTGTGGAAGTAGTAATACAGGTCCGGTATGTGACAGGACAGTAGCACCAAAGAAAAGGAAGAATGAAGTGCAGTAGAGTAGTGTATTGAGCCTAATCAGAACTGAACCTCAGCATATGTGGATGCTTCTCATCAGTTCAAGTATCTTCTTACTTTCTTTGTACCTTGTATATAGTGAGTCTCTTGTAGGCAGTGAGCCTCTTATGAGCAGTGTGCTCAGGTAGTGAGCCCTAATTGGCAAGTGTCATTTTGTACTTCTATTCTTTTAATAGAGAATACAATCTTGGGTTAGTCACCCCATGGTTTTTCCCTTAACAGGGTTTTCCACGTCAAAATCATTGTGTTATGTGTATTGATTTTGTTTCTTCTTTCATGGTTATGGATGCTTATTTGTTTTGATGTTGTACTAGTTATCAAAGAAGAATAGAAAGTTAAATTAATTAAGATAACTGATTCACCCCCCTCTTAGTTATCAACAATTGGTATCAGAGCTAAGTTCCTCCTAACAGAGCCTAACAGCTTGAGGAAGATCTGGGAATCTCAATGGATATGTATGGTATGAGGGAATAACTTCAGTTTGCCCTAGATGATCTTGAGCAATCTCACTCTGAAGTCAACAACCTAAGGGAGAGACTCCAACAAGATGATGATTTCATAAATGAACTCAAAGAAAAACTATCTTAATGAAGAAAAGAAAGGAACTACTTCAACAATTAGCAAGTCAAAGTGAAGCCAATGATACTAATGAAGATCTAAATGAGAAAACCAAGCTATGTGAGAATTTATCAAAAGAAGTCATTATGGTAAGACATGAAATGGAATCAGGAGTTATGAAATTCACCCAAGAAATTGAAGAGAAAAGAAAAAGTGAAGATAATCTAAAACAATCTCTCAAGGAGAAGTCAGAAGACTGCCACAAAATGGATAGAATAATCAGGCATCTGGAATCTGATCTTAAAGAAGCTAGAGACAATGAAGAACAACTTGAGAATCAGATAGACACTCTTAAAAGGGATCTTCAAACAACAAATGAATACAAAGAGAAATTCAAGATAAGCTCTGCTCAACTTGAAGTTCTTCTTGAAAGCCAAAAGAGTGTAGATGACAAGCAAGGCTTGGGGTATGAGAAAGGGGAAAGCTCCAGATCTGATCAGAAGAACTCTAGATCAGGAAATCCAAGGAACAGGCCTAGAAGACCACCGGTAAGGCAACCAAATTCTCAAAGATATCCATCCTTCAATGGATACTGCCACAATTGCAATAACTTTGGTCATAAAGCAAATCAATGTAGAAGAAGAATGAATCAGACTAATTCATCCTTCTCTAGACAGTGTTTTAACTGCAAAAGGTATGGTCACAAATCTCAAGAATGTAGAAATATGCAAATGAACAATTCATTCAATGGTAGATGCTTTGCATGCAATAGAATGGGACATATGGCTAATCAATGCAGATCAAGAGGATATCAGTCAAATCTGCAAAGAAATGTTGTTTGCTACAATTGCAATAGATTCGATCATATTGCAAAATTCTACAGAAGTAAGAATCAGGATAAAAGGGGTCCGGTGCATCATAAACAAAATCAAGACAAAGGAAAAGGAAAAGTGAATGCAGATGAAATTCAAAGGGAGATGGACAAGATTTGGGTGAAGAGGAGTACAGAAAATGTTGAGGATGGATCTGCACCAGAATCTGGTCCTGATATTCCTTCCAGAAACTAAATAGATGAGCTCTGGCTCTGGGGGAGTCACAAAAGAAAATAAGTTCCCCCAGCCAGTCATTTGGTGCCTAAAATTGGCACATGGAAAGTTGCGGATTAAAGGGTTCTTAGAGAAACATCTAAATAAGCCTTGGTAAAGATATGGAAGATCCGCAAGAAATTTAGAAGAGATTAATCTTCCAAGATTGATTCGGTTTAACAGTCATCTGGTAAGAAGCAAAATTTCACAGTTAGATTTGGCATGATTCAAAATTGAGGAATCTTGATCTGTGGATAGATGAAATTATTGGAGAAAGGAAGATAGATTGTCAATAATCACTGAGAATAACTCTAAGTGCATCTTAGTGATCCGGAAAAGATCTTTCTCAGAACAAGGAGAACAAGGCAACCGGAATGACTTAAGTTGCGCATTTATTGCAATGTGGAATTAGGGCTTGCACAGAAATATAAGGGTTCTCTTATTGAACATTTGCACATTTACATTCGAGAACAAGAGAGAAGCAACTTTGCAACAAAGTTATCTCAAACCTCTCAAAGATCAACCGCAGAAGTCGATTCATCTAGTAATTCGATCCGGCTCATATCGTGAACCCTAGAAGCGTAAGATGTATTTTTCACTCTTGATTAACTCTCTTTGAATCTTTTGAAAGATGGCTACTCTGAATGTTGTGAAGATGTCTGATAGGCCGTGCCCTAAATTCAAGAAACATCCCTACAAATCTCTAGAAGTTGATCCCCTAGGCGCATTTTCTAGCATTCTGCATGGAGTTCTGCATGTAGAAGATGTTAGGGTTTACATACACACAAACATTGAAGAATTTGGTGAATCCAAGTTGATGGACATCTATCACAAGGAACTGATAGATGAGTCACTTGAACTTAAACCTCAATACAAGGCCATCCGGGATAAACATTTTGGATAGTGCATCCATTTCCCCTGTTTTGTAGAAGATGAGTGGGTCCGATATGTTTTGAGCAGAGTGCATGACAATTTCATGTGGTTGAATAGACCATTTAAGATCACAAAAGATGCTATTAGGGTGGTAATCGGTTTGCACTCATCCAGTGGGTTACCTATTCTCAAATCGGTCAAAAACCAAACTGTGAATGAGGCTACCAGATCAAAATTTGACAAGAGAGCAATGACAATAGAAGATATCACTGATCCGGATATCAAGTTTGCCTCCATGATAATTGGTTACAAGATATATCACTCCAGTAGGGAAAATTTAGTACCCAAAACTGCAATTTACACTGCTTATCAGATGCTAAGAGAAAATGTTGACTATGATCTTTGTAAGCTTCTCCTAAACCAACTGTTAGAGAATTTGTAGAAAATAAAGAAAGATAAAAAGAATTCATTCAAGTATGGTGGCTTGATACTTTGCCTATTCTTCTACTATATGAATGAGCTACCCAAAACTAGTGTTTGGATATGGCAAAATGATAGACCTGTTACCATACAAATAAGGGATTATTTGTATGGGCTTGGTGATGCCAAGACACAAAATACAACACTATGGGGTTACTTCAAAAACTTCCAAAGCATGATGCAGACCAGAGAGAGAATTCCCCATTCTCTATTTGAGAAGTACAAGGATACAATGTGATTTATGGTAGACATTGATCAATGTCTCATGGAAGCAGTAGAGCCAAGGATAGTCTGCATTATGCCAATGGGGTATGAGGTGGATGATAAAATTTTGGAACTGCATGCCCAACACCTACTAAGTTAGCCCAAGGACCCTAAGGTAGAAAGGTTTGGAACCTTATAGGAGTTAAGTGTAAAAGTTCTTGTTGAACTAAGACAGGTTGAGATCAAAAGAAAAGTGAGGAGGGAAGTAGAAGAATTCACCAATAGGCATGGAATTTCAAAGGAGGCACTTGATGCAAATAGAGAAAAGATGGAAAGGGCAAAGAAAGAAAGGCAAGAAACTGAAAAAGAAAGTGTTCTAGTGCAAGCCCCCTCCTGAACCAGATCCTCCAAGAGCTCTGCACCTACCACCACTAAGAGCCAAAAAGCATCAAAACTAGAAGTCAGGACATCTGGAAAGGGAGAAAAGAGAACTAAGACAAAGGCCACAAGGTCTTACATCAGTTAGAAGGATGATGAAGATCCAGAATCTGGTGAGGACATCAAGAAAATGAAGAAGAAGAAGAAGACATCTGGTGAACCCTCTACTAGTCATAACAAGGAAGAAGAAGCAAAAGAATTCGTTGAAAGGCCTACTCTTTGTATTGATGATATCATCAAATCAGTCACTGTGGATGAGAACCTGAAACCAATGACTGAATTCTATGATGAATATAATGAAGCTAATCAGAAGATCCTACAAGAAGCTACAGTCAGGTATCTAAACATCTACAACAAAGCATTCATTGAAATCATCTCCTTAATTCCCAAAATCCTAGAGAAGGAACTTGAAATAAGAAAGAACAATGCCAAGGCAAAGGACTTGGAGATCCGAGAACGGATAGCTATTCAGCTCTACCCTTCCGTCACTCCAAAACAAATGAACATGATCTTCAAGGATTGCAAGGATGAGTTCTAGAGAAAAGCAAGAATGAATCAACTCATGCTTGGAGAGGCTGACAAAGTGGTAAAAGAAACTAAAGACATCCTCCAGAATGCCTTCATGAAATTCAATCTCCCTATTGTAGAGGACATGGATGATGAACATACTGAGAAAAATGCAGAAGATCCAAAGGAGATAAGTGAGGAGAAGACCATGGACCTGGATTCCTCTGTTCTGGAAGAGGAAGTCCATGAAGAAGTAAATATCTCTCATCTGGACTCCCCAGCAGACTCTAGATCTAAAGGAGAAGAAAAGATAGTGGAGAAATCAGTCAAAAAGAAGAGGTAAAGGGAAGAGAAGAAGTTCAAACAGAAAAGACCCCAGGAGACAATTCTAAGACTGAAGAAGGAAAGAAGACTCTGTCTCTGGCAAGAGACACTGCAGAAACTATTAAAGATTTCTTGACCAAAGAAATGATAGAGATTGATGAACCAGAACTACTTCAAGGACCATTCAATTTTGATTCCCTCTCCCCGGTTCAAACTATGAAGATAGCATCCTTTGCCCAAGCAAAGGAAAAAGAAAAACTTCTAAAGTCTCACATGGAAGACTATGAGTTAATAGAAATTGCATCCAGTGTGTTGGAAAAGATCATGCCATCCTTTCAGAAGGATCTTTCATCTTCTTCATCTGGTAATCTAAAATCTCTTGTTAATTCCGTTAATACACATTTTGACTCTTTAGAGAAAGTAACAGAAGAGAAAGTCTAGAAAGAAATTTTGGGTAAGAGATTCTCCAAAGTACAAGGGTTAATAACAAATGATAGGAGAACCATGGAAATTGGGATAAAGAGCTTAGAAAATGCTCTTAAAGATGGTGGAGATCTATACAAATTTTGTCTATCTTGGTCCACCGTAACAGCAAACATCACCAAGAAGGTGGAAGAACAAGAGAGCAAACTATCAAGTCTATCTCAAAGTTTTGATCCTCTCACCTCTTCCATAATAAATCAAGAGTGTCAGACTATTGCAATCATAAATGAAATAAAGAAGCTTGAGAAGGAGAAGAAAAATAGAATAAGCAGGTTAAGTGAACTTAGAGGGATAATTATCCCTAAATTAGAGGCCATGCATGAGGCCCTAACTGATGCTCAGACCATAGCCCGAACCAGTGATCTGATAGATCTAAAGAGGGCAGAGGCTTTTGCATTCCTATTTAGTGGTCACATCTCAATTTTGGACAGGATGAAGCAAAGTTGGGCAACATAATTTGTCCAGTTGAAGACAACTTTTGCAAATATACTTCAGTATATGTAAGTATAACATGTAAATATATTTATGCGGCTAAGTATAGTTAGATTTTTTGGGAATTTTGGTGTACAAATTCTACCCTTTACCATTGATGTCAAAGGGCTAGTGAGTAGCAGTGAAAAATGTGGAATCTAACTAAGGGGGAGCTCCGGTAAAGTGCACATTAGAATAGAGCATCAGCCAAGGGGGAGTGTAGTGTGACACTTAGTCATTTTTCACTAAGTGTTGCCATCAATGCCAAAGGGGGAGATTGTTGGCAAGAGACATAGTGTGGCTTCATGAGTGTTATCATTGATGGTAACAAAGTCCATCCCACACATCCACAGGACAAGGTGTGTCTATACCGGAAGTCAGATTGAAGAGTATTTTGGTCCGGTGACCATGAACAGAGCATGCAGCAAGGTCCGACAATTAGGTCCGGATCTCTCAGAGGAAGTATCTCAATAAAGTGCAGACTTAGGGAAGTCAAGAGGAGTACCATGAATAATATATTCTAGAGATTGAGCCTCCGGTGATGTAAGAGTGAAAAGATATGAACACCTAAGTGTTGGATTCCTATTTGGTAGAGTAGACTAAGGAAGAACTGACTGACAGAGCTTTAGACCTTAATCCAGATGAGATATTGATGGTAATCAAGTTTCTTAAGGGATCATTCATGATTGGCTGACATGATTTATGACTTGTATAAGTATCTTCTTGATACACATCACTTGGTAAGAAAGGATTCAGCCGATAGACCAGAGTTTGGAAAAATATTGAGTATTCTTGATGCCGACTAGAAAGATGTTGAAATCCTTTGTGCGGATATATATACCAGATGGATTTTGATGAGAAGGGGTGTGTGGTGTGGTGTGTAGTGTGAAGAAAAGAAGAGAGCAGTGTGGAAGCAGTAATACAGGTCCAGTATGTGACAGGACATCAGCACCAAAGAAGAGGAAGAATGAAGTGCAGTAGATCAGTGTATTGAGCCTAACCGGAACTGAACCTCAACATATGTGGATGCTTCTCATCAGTTTAAGTATCTTGTTACTTTCTTTGTACCTTGTAGACAGTGAGTCTCTTGTAGGCAGTGAGGCTCTTGTGAGCAATGTGCTCGGGCAGTGAGCCCTAATTGGCAAGTGCCATTTTGTACTTCTATTCTTTTAATAGAGAATACAATCTTGGGTTAGTCACCCCATGGTTTTTCCCTTAACAGGGTTTTCCACGTCAAAATCATTGTGTTATGTGTATTGATTTTGTTTCTTCTTTCATGGTTATGGATACTTATTTGTTTTGATGCTGCACTAGTTATCAAAGAAGAAATTAAAGTTAAATTAATTAAGATAACTGATTCACCCCCCCTCTCAGTTATCAACAAAACCATCATAAAAAATACTTAAAATGACTGTCAATGATGTTGGCCATGACTGGCATATCCAACTTAACCCCGCCCTCTGGGCTTACTACACCAGCATCTGCACACCCACTAGAGCCACCTCATATTCCTTGGTTTATGGATCTAAAGCTATCCTACCCATAGAGGTTGAGTTGCCCTTCCTACGAGTGTCACTATAGCAGTTGGTGGATGATGAAGAATATAGAGCATCTTGGTTACATGAATTAGAGTTGCTTGATGAAAGGAGACAAAATACCTTAACCCATTTACAGGCATATCAGAATCATCTCCGCTGCAGCTACAACAAAAGGGTTTGAGTCTGATATTTCAATATTGGAGACCTAGTTTTAAAAGAAAACCTAAAAAATCAGATGGAACGAGAAAAGCTAGGAATGTTTGAGCCAAATTAGCTAGAGCCTTATGTCATTACTACAGCCTATGGGTCTGGTGCATATCAGCTAGCCACTCCCAAAGGTGAGTCGTTACCAAAACCCATTAACAGCATGCACCTTCGACGGTATTATACTTAAAAAATAAAAAAAACCAAGAAAAAGCAAAAAAAATACTAAAGAGAAATAATTCGTCCAAAAGTGAAAACCACTTCAGTGGCGCTTTGGATAAGTACCATGGTGAAAACCTAGAAAATAAGTGCCATGTGTAGTTGATCTATGCTCCATTGTCTATCATCACTCGATTCCATCTTTCACTACAAACCATGCTCACTCCGTATCACACTCCCCATCCCACATCTGTCATAAACCACACTATTCATCCCATGGCCTAGAAATAAATTAACATTCAATGTCTTCACATTTCCCCCGCCTCGCTTTTGCCATAACGTGCCAATGCACCTGACTGGGGGCAATTCCTGATCCTGAAGCCAGTGTTGGAGGACACCCATGTTCAAAATACAAAAACATTCAAATATACCTCAAAATACAAAAAACATTCAAATATACCTCAAAAAATACAAAAACATTCAAATATACCTCAAAAATACAAAAACATTCAAATATACCTCAAAATACAAAAACATTCAAATATTCCTCAAAATACAAAACATTCAAATATACCTCAAAGATACAAAAACATTCAAATATTCTCAAAATACAAAAACATTCAAATATACCTCAAAATACAAAACATCCAAATATTCCCAAAATCACAAAAAAAACCACATAGTCAACCAAAAAAATCCCAAGCAATAAATAGTGTCAACCAATAAAACTGAACTACAATGCCTCTGAGCTTTCACGTAGGCAAGGCCATCTTCGATGCGCCCCTGAGGCATTCCCATAGGTTTTAGGTCACACAACCCACATGGTCGAACTACAACTCATCCAAGCTTTCATGTAGGCAAGGCCATCTTTGGAGTGCCCCAAAGGCATTCCCCATTAGGTCCTAGGTCAAACTAAGTCCACCCTTGTCAAACTACGTTGCTCTGAGCTTTCACGTAGGCAAAGCCATCTTCGATGTGCCCCCAACGCACTAGGTCAGCCCCCTTAGGACCCGCCAGGTCAACACTTCATAATAAAGTTGTCCTTAACAAAATGGATACTTGAAGCTGACAAAACAATCAATCTCTCCCAAGACAACAAACATCCAAAACACTCAAACAAGATAATTCAACAACACAACCAAAACTTTGTCACTCATCATCACCGTGATAATCGAACATCACTACGACCAACCAATAACCCTATTTGCGTGTCTAACAACAAGCATGGGATATAGTCTAAATAGGCACTATGCCTTAGACGATATATCTCATCTTTCAGACACCATCATTCATTGCAAGCCAATCATTTCATAACCTGTGACAGTCTCAAAACTAGACCACCTGTCTTATACGAGATGTCCCACACCTCACATCTGCCCTATACAGGTGGTCGCATTGCCGAAACCAGACTCACATCTGTTAGTTTCTACGATCTTGTTCCTAAGCTTCTCAAGCAAGTCCTTAAGTGATGAAGAGAAGTGAGGAAGGGGCAAGATCTCTTTTCATTGATTGTTGTTTGCAATTTGTCTCGGCAAAAGGACTAGGGCAACTAAGTTCCTTGTGTGTGACGGGGATACTACTGGGTATAAATCAACACATCCTATGCATTAGAATGACTAGATACTTCCATGTATCAGGACTTATCCACCTAGAGTTTTCTCATCACATGATCTGACAAGGCACCTTAGTGACTTAGTCTAAGCCTGGCAATCCTTGTCTATTTTTGTGCCTGTTTCCTGAAGGACCACATTTTGTACCTTGTTTATGCTATGCCATGGCATTTTTCATCCTTGATACAATAAGCACTATGATGATACATAGTAACTACATTAAAGAAGCTCAAAATCTATCACAGCAAAGTCTGAATCCACTCTTCTAAAACCAATTATTCATTCCTCATCCACTTCTTTGTCTCTCCCTCACCATTGCTTCAGATCTTCTTCCATCCTACTATGACACACCAAAAAATAGCATTAGATCATTGCACCTACATACACATGCATGTTAGTCCATCATACAACATCGTCATTATAATCATCATAATAAGTCATCCTTATCATTATTGCCATAATCAGTCATCATTATCAAAATCATCACAATAAGCATCACATTATTATCATCATTTGCATAAAACCATATACCTAACACTTAAGCATTTATCAGCATCCATACAAGTGCATCACATAGAAATAAAATATCATTGCATAACATATACATCTAGGAGCAACATCATACATTACATCATAAAAATCACATAAACATCATAACATAAACATCATCGCATCTAGTACAACATCATCTTGAATCATAAATCATAAACACATAACATCATAATCATAATCACATCATAGGCATATAAGAAATAACAAGATCAATCCAAATATGTCCATCTGATATATTATCCAAAAAGTGTAACAATACAATCTGAGTACATATATGTGTGTGTAAAAAATGGAGCTCGTAGGCTCAATCATATACCAAGAGCACGCAGGCTCAATCAAAATAAATGTCTACATCAAGACTATCAAAATGTCATAGATGAATCCTATTTGCCCTGTGGGAGGACCCCTGTGCTCTCATCTAGCCCTCAACCTAGATGGCCTATCATACGGAGAAGCCTGCCTTTGTGAATGCCCAACACTACTATGTGATCTGTGAGAGTGGAACCGACTGGCACTCCTTCTCTGAAAGTTGGGTGCCCTCTGCTCTACCGGCACTGAACTCTCATATAGGCCCCTATGATACTAAGCCTCCTGGCCCGACCTGACCAAAGCCTATGTAAAATCCATTGCTGGCCCGCTCATGGTTACAGCAAGATCTATACATCGCTGCTCTACCCTCTACACTCTAATCACGCCCATATCCCACTTGACCGTCTGCCAGACCAACTAGCCCTCTACCTCCTGTATGTGCTATCGCATGAAATCTAACTGGGCCTATAAGTCTACTATCTACCCATCCACATCTCCTCCCTGAGCTCTGGCATCCCTCTCCTCCTCTTCAGCGTCATCATCTCCAATCTCTGTAATCAAGACATCCTACTCCCTGATCCGCTCCTCCTCCTAATTGGTCTCCTCATCCTCCTCATCCTCAGTCTCCTCCATCTCCTCACCCCCACCAACATCCTCCATCCCTACATCCTCCTCAACCTCCCCCACTTGCATCTCACCCATAATGGTAGCCACCTGTCCTACTGCTCCCTCTCCCTCCTCCTGAATAGGGGCAAGTATAGCACCCCTACCTCGTCCACCTCTGCCTTGGCCTCCTTGGCCCCTGTCTCCCCCACCACCACCAACTCCATCATCATCTCCTCCTCCACCACCACCCCCACCATCTCCTCTACCTCTGCCTCTGTCTCTGCCTCGCCCCCTGAACCAGCCTCTCGACCCGCAACCCAACCGTTCCACTCGCACTAGCACATCAGGATGTAGATATAGAACATGCCTATGTGTGGCCCACCACACATCATATGCAAGTGTCATCCCTAGATCTGTAGCATCACCATACCTCCACTGCAATGGCTATAATCTCACAATCTCATCTATAGCAGTCTGAACTGGTATCATCAGCTCCCACACTGGAATCTCCCTTGTAACATGAGTAAACTCTGTGATGCTGGCAGGCTCATCCTATCACTCTCTAAACTGTCTAACCATCCACAACGGTAGATGGCGCTCAATAATGTGCTGCACCTGAATAGTCTACCCAATTAGATATCGAGTGTGCCTGCAGTATAGTAGCTACTCATCATCCTCAATCTATCTTGAACACTTCTTGTATGGCATCTAGGTGAATGTGTCCATGTGATCGATAACATGATGCCAGTAGCCAACGTCACCCATCTAAACCTATGGAAGTGCCCCTGTATAACCAAAAACATATGGAAACTCATCAAATATCTAATGATCCATTGGTTGCCAGCATACCGCAATGTGCTCCCATGCCCATATCATAAGCAAGGTCACACCACAGCTGATAGACTACTCCCCTGGTACACAATGCCATGTAGCTGATGGTACAACTATACTAAGAGGCAGGGTCCCCAAGCATATGATGTAGCATCTACCATCATCCCCTCTAGCATCTCCCCCCAGCCAATGGGAAATCCATGGCCACGCCAATCTAGGCATACAAGACCACCGATGCAAGTGCATATAACCACAATCAACCAATCATAATGATCTATTAGTGTATTCCAAGGAATCTCATGCTCCTCAACACCCAAAGCTGCATCATCCTTAGTCTCAAATAATCAATGGAGTGTAGCCAATCCGGTCTCCAGACTGTAGATCACCCACTCCACATGGATGCGCAACTGAAGAATCATCCAGACATCGAACAGGGTCACTGTGGCCTCTCCTATCAGAAATTGAAATGAACTAGTCTCTAAGTGATACCTCTCAACCATTGCAGTCAATAGCCCTCGGTTAGCCTGAATCTTGGGCATAAACACAACACCATATAGTCCCAAGGCATCGAGAATGTCCCGCTCAGCCATCGATAGGGAATCATGCAACCAATATTCAGTGGGACAACTCTCCCATGTGTAATTAGGTGGCAACCTCGCCTGTATCCATGCAGCCAAGACACCATGTCAATCTAAAAACCCTACATGCAGCATTTACAGTCAAACTCGGGCAAGAACTAGGGCAAAATCCATTGTTTCTGGCTAAATCAGCTCATGCATTGCACTATTGTTCTCATGCATGGCGGCTAAGCCCATGCGTCGCACTGCTCAATGCATATGACTCACCTGGGCCCATGTGTCACACTGTTTAACTCACGTGTCACATTTTGATGCAGGTAGCGCACTGTTATCCCTAAGCATCATGACCAGCAGATGCACTCCACCCAAATAGAGGCATTGCACCCATTGGTGCATGTGGCTCCAAAATCTACATGCATCGCACCTTAGCATAGGCGTCACACCGCCATGCACAAGCGTCGCACGTGACAGCGCATGCGGCACACAAAAGTACATCGCATGCGTGCCCTATTTTCGGGCCTTAAAATCTACAAAAAAATGTAGAAATTGACAAGTCATGGTTAGATACATATTGGGGCACCTGTCCTAGGGAGCCGACCATGTGTCCAAACTATCGATCCACAATGTTGGTGAAACGGTACATGCGACATCTCAACAGCAGCTCCACGCGAAATCTCTAAAAGCTCACTCTACTCTCTCTGAAAATTCTAAAGCTCAAGTGCACAAATGAGGATTATGGGCCCTCTAAGGGGTATTTATAGGATCTTTTGACCTAAGTTGGCTCCCTTTTCACTAAATTGACCAACTGGTCACCTTCTTTCACATGTCGAGCACCTTTTTAGTTGTTTTCGCACCTCTAGATCACTTTGGGCAGCCCACATAACTTTTTAGAAAATTTTCCAATTTTTTTGAAAATTTTTAGGAAAATTTGAAAAAATTCCTGAGGGGCCATAGGACCATCACACTTCATCTGGAACACACTGGGGCACGTAGAGCACATTTCTCAAACTTTTCTTTGATATAACATTGGATTCGACATTATATCAAAGAGGGGCAAAATGTAGACACTTAAAAATATCCTGGGCCTGCGAATGACATTTTCACACATAATTCATCAAAATTTCATATTCTACCATTAATTAAATAATTTTTTAAATTATTTAATTAATTCATTCTCTCTAGCGCTTTTAATTAAATAAATTTCATTTATTTAATTATTTAAGCTATATTCTTCTAAATTCCTCTATAATTAAATAATTTAATTATTCATTAACCAAACACCCGCATTCCCCTTCTAATTTAAATAAATACCCATTTATTTAAATTATCAACCTTACCCTAATTAAGTAAGTCCCCCCACTTATTTAATTAAAATTCCCTCTACATTACCCATTTCCTCACAAAAAATTATTTAAATTACCACAATTTATTTAATTTTAAAACATCTCCCACCTCACCTTTTCCTCTAATTTAAAAATATCTTTTATCTTCTTGTGGCTGCAAAACCCTAATCATTCTCAACCCTTGATCTTCCCTCAAAGTCAACTCTCCATCTCAGCCCTCCATTCACATTTCCTCTTTTATAAAACCACTCTTACCCTCTCATTTTCACCTCACCACTTGTGAATTTGACTTCTGCCATTGTCAACTATTGAGCTCCCATCTTATTTGCAGACCTACAAGTTTGAGTGCATTAGAATAGCTAGGTTAGATAGTAGCAATGGAGGAAATGCATTAGTTAATCTAGGGTTTCATGCTTTCATGCTTAGTTGATTAGATTCTAGGTTGATTAAGAGCTCTATTACATGGTTAGGGTTTGAATTTACTGTTTGCAGGGCTGTAGCAGTGTTGTTTCTCGACTACAAGTTGTAATTCTGAAAGCATCTCTGACGCTGGCTGGACTTTTATCTCTTAGTTCATATACTATCTTAGCATTAAAGGCATTCATGTACAAGACCATACACATTGGCTCATTTGGCCTCATATGAGGCAGTAATTTATTCTTAACTCTAGTAAACCTAGCATTGAAATCAGAGACTGATTCATTTGACCCTTTAGCAATAGTTGTGAACTCATTAATAATGAAACTAGGGTCAGTCTTATCTCCATACTGTTCCCTAAAGATTCTCTTAAAATCATCCCATGATGTAACACTTTGATCAGGCAAACCTCTATACCATTCTCTAGCTTCATCAATCAAGGACTGCATAAATAATTTCATGAAAATATTCTCATGCTCTATTTCAAAATTATCCATAACATTGAGGAAAGCTTTCAAGTGATCTTCTCCTGATACAATATTATTTCCTGAGAATTTTGGCAATTCACCCTTGATATTATTGTCAATGGGGTTAGGGTATCCAGAAATGCCAGTGAAATCTAACTATCTAAATCTATCTAATTGCACAGGTCTTCTACCAAATTGATTGGAATTAGCATTCTTGTTTGCATTACCATTAATATTTTGATTTCTCACATTATTCAGTGGTACTCTATTATTATTTGCATTTTGTCTTTGATTGTTCTATGGATTCTGGTTCACATGCTGATTAAGTCCTTGATTATTCCCAAGGATGTTTTGGTCATTTTGTTGACTTAGAACCTCATTTACTTGTTGGTTTCCTAACACATTTGCATTGTTGAGAATGGGAGCTAAATTCTGATGGGCAATTCTCAAAGCTTCCACCTTTTGTTTCATATCATACCTTATTTTCAGGGCTTGTAAGTAATCAATTTCTGCCTTGAGATTCCTAATCTCTTTAGCTAACTCCTCTTCTCTTGGCATAGAAGAAGATGGTCTCATGGGGTTGTCGGTATCTCTTGGAGATTTTGTATCTTCAAATCTATCAGGGGGATCTAGAAAAGGATGCTCTTGAAACATATCAGATTCTAACCTCAACCCATCACCTTGTTGTTTCTCATAAATCTCATGAATATTAGCCTTTGTGACTAAAAAGCATTGTTGTCCAGGAGACCTAACATTATTCTAAGAATCATCATTATTCCTAGGACTTGGTGAACCTTCATGACTGGGTTGAGCAATTCCTTTTTTCCTATACATTTTTCTTGATAATTCTTGGAACAAAGGGTTTTGTAGGGATCTTCTCCCCTACATACAACTTCTATTTTTACTAGTTGAGAGATTTTGCTCGGAGTCGCCACCCACTAATGGGATTTGTGTTTACATTCCAAGTTCCTTTTCAACTCCCCAGTAGAGTCACAAATTTGTTGGTGTTCCCAGCTAATTATCTAAGTTCCCCTAAAAAGTAGCCACCTTTTATCCACAGGGACCTCAGGTCAGTGGCCAATGAATAAGAGACCGACTCTCTATCACCTCTACACTTTAGGCTCTACAAGACCTAGGGGTGTGTCCCTTACTCAATACCCATATGGTGAATCTTGGCTGCAACTAAGTATTGAAACAAAAATAGATAAACCCTCATTTATGTTGACCAAAACTATGAGATAAATGCAAAGAGGCTAGCTTTGGGCACTATTTTAGTTATGAATCAGATAATTTGGAACCTAAATTTTACTCCTATAATCCTAAAAGTTTAGGTTTTGAGTTGTTTTGATTTTATGTGTTTGGCTGTCAAATAGGGTTTGATTCATAAATTTAATCCTAGCCTTTGATTGGTGCCTATCCAAGGGTATGGAGTCCATCTTAAAACATGTAAATAACTTTCCATAAACCAAGCAAATATACAGGTTTAAGAGGGTTTTTAGTTGTTTCCTTGTAGAGAACTCCCAAGATTGAGTATTCCTATTAACTCTACTTACAAATATCCCTGTTATCACACATATTTCCCCATATTTGATCTAAAGCATTTTAATCTTTTCCTTAAATAGAAGCAAGAAATCAAACATGCAATGCAGTAGATAAGCATCCCAAAACTTAGAAAAACCTTAGTTACTTTGTTCTAAAGAAAGATGTTGATAACAAACAGAGACAATTAATAGTAATAAATGCACACAATATTTCTCATTTAATTCAATCTGAAACTGACAAATAGCTTATAAAAACACATACATACATTAAAATGAAACTCACAACACCATGGAGAGAGCAACCAGTCAAAATTTTGTATTACTTCTACTCCTCAAAATCCTAATCTTTCAACCCCTTTACAAATTGAGGCTACCAGTTCTTTATAGACAAAGAACATGGTACTCAGCAGTTAATACATTTGGTTGGTTAGGTGAGTTCACATTACAAAGCACCACTCAAGGGAGTTGGAGCATTTATTACATAGAGCATAGAGAAAAGACAAAAAATAATATATCAGGAGTACATTAGTTTGGAGGAGCCCGACCACATAAATGTAGGGGAGAAGGTAGCTGCTCATTCACTTCAGGAACATTCACCCATACTTATATGTCTAGTCAGTATATGATTTCTCTGATGGCCATTGGAATGAGATCAACTTTGATATTTTTTCATTATGTCTTGTGTACCATGCATCCATTAGGACCTTTGCTTCCTTACAGAATAGTTCAAAAATTATTTCCAATACATGTAGCTTGTCCAAAGTTAAGCTCAAAATCTTCAACCTAGGGTCCCCATCGGTATAACAGGTAGATATCAACTAGCCAACAATACCATCGAAGTTAGCTCTCCATTTATCAAGACCTTTCACCTGCCCATCGACCTCCAATATGCTCGGCATTATTTTCTTTTCTATCTTTTCAATGAATTGTTTCTTTTCACCCAACACCTTGTCTAGCTTTAATAGAAAAGTTATGACCTCCTCAAGAATTAGAAGCATGTCAAGAGTCAGCTTCATTTTAGGTGGCGCCTTTGCATTAAAACTTGAGCACTTGTGCAAGTCTCTCAATTCACCAGTTCTTGGCAGCCACACTCTCTTCATTGTCTTGAGGCTCTCCTTATCTTGTTCATGCTTATCAAGGGTTGTTCTCAAATTTGAATAAGACTTCCATGTCTCATCCACCCTTTCCAGAACCTTGGTCACTCTATGATTTATCAAGTTAGTGACCATCTCCTTAAATGAAATTTTCTTTTCTTCCTTCAATCTTTTCACCTCCTCTTTTAATTCTCTAATCTCTGCCAGCAGGGGCTCTGTGTCAGCTGGGAATGTTTCAACAGTTGGTATCACAGGTGGAGTATTTGAAGAGCCCACCCCTAACAATAACTAATCCTTACATTTGTTGAGCTCTGCAATAGCTTGTGCATATTGTAATAGCAACTCATCAGGATCCTTTTGCAGTTTATTTGTCACTGCTTCCATAAATTGTGTTGTTTGCACATTCAGACTTGTAGCTTGGGGAGCAGGGGTGTTTGAAACTCTCTTAATTATCACATCTCCTATCAACTCCCCCATTCCAATCCTAGGTTTTTATTATTTGGGGCCAAATCCCATATTGCCAAAGTCTTGAACCTAGGATTGAAGGCTGCACCAGAGAGAGCCTTCTCAACTTGCTCGTTAGTCACTTCTGAATCTTCTTTGGTAATAGTGTCAAATGCAATTGCATCTGAAAAGGTCCAATGAAGGAGGGAAAACACATTACTTTTGGCAACCAATGCTCTCCCCTCATCTGGAGTCATGCCACTAATAGCCTGATTAATCTCTTTCAGCGCCCTTTGGGTGATGGCCTCATACTCTGATGGATCAGCACTCTTGGCTTCTTCAATTTTCTTTTGAAATTCTTTACTTCTAACTTTCAAGAAATAACTCCTGAATTTAGGAGTATTAATGAATTCATCATCCTCCATAAATTTATTACAGGCCATTACCCTGATATCCTTTGTATCCATAGTTTGGTTTGCCATTGTCCTCATTGATCTATTGTTAGGAGAAGATTATGGCATTATTCTATTAGGTGAATTCACCTGATGGGCAGCCTCTTGTACTTTCTCTTCTACTTCTCCCTCCAGGTCTACTACGTCAATTTCTTCTTCAGTCTCCAAATCAATTATTTTTGCATTTTTGGCAAGGGCAGGGTCATGTGATTCCCTCTTTACTGCATACCCCCTTCTTGAGCTGCTAGGATAGTAACTGGGCCACTCTTCAGCTATAGGAGCACTAGAAATTAGTTGCTTTGCATGATCAAACATCATCTGAATTCTCTTTATTAGGTCATGTATCCCTAGAAAGGCACCCGGGTATGCTACATTCAAGTTTTTCCTCATTCTTTCTCCTGCCATGATCGTGCCCATTTGATTCTCAAGGTATAGACATCATTCATTATAAAGCAATTCCTTACAGTATCCTCATCAAAATAGACCTAATGAATGTATCTTGGTCTCTGTTTGTTTACCCTCACCTTATCAATAAACCGCTCAGGGTCAAATATCCTGGGGTGCTCCACATTCATCCTGTAACACTGCAACACTAAATCAATCTGATCCAAACCACCTTTATCATATGTCAAGAAGTCATTGAATATGAGGGAGATGGATAAGAATGAGTTGTTCTTATGTTTCCTTAGATGTTCTTTGTCTGACTCATTTATCTACCTAACAATATCTAAGAATGCAATTCTCTTTGGCACATACTTGGGAAAAATATAAGGAGGGGCCTCGCACCCATAAATTCTAATATAGGTGGTGTGTTCATGATAGAACTAGTTAGCCCAATTATGATCAATCCCTCAATTAGGGGTCATGTATAAAGGCCTAAAAAAATCTAGTAAATATGCATGCAGCCTTTCTCCTTCTAGCTCTAAGAAACCAAGAACTCTTCTCACAAAATATTCCTCAAAAATTACATAATCTGAATCAACACAATGCATGTCCACATCTAAACTGGCAACATGTTTCCTTGCACATATGTCATCCTGACATGTAAGTTTTGATGCCACATTCTTGACAAAGCAAACAAAATCATATCACACAACATAGAATACCATGTGAATTCAACATGGGCATCCATAGTAAATAATTTGCTCTTAAGTGCCATCATCTATTTGTGCATCTTTTCTGCCACATAGGAAGCATAGTCATATGGCTCCCTTGTCTCTGGATCCTGAATAATTACTGCCATCATCATCAAAGAAATGGGCATCCTATCTAAAGATTCCCTCCCAAGCACCTGACAGAGACTGTGGTAGGTTTTGGCAAATAATGCATGAATAAGGTGCAATAAAAAGGTTCCTCCTCCCTATCTGATATCTTCACCAATTGGCCATCAATCCCTCTTGGTTTGTGTTTGGCCAAATTGAAATTCCTATATGCACGCTTGACATTTTTATAATTTTCATTCAATGCACCAAGGTTGATCAGCTTATTGGCCACAGGGTTTAAATTGAACACACTCGAGATATAGGCCTTTCTGAACTTGCTTATCGTAGTGCCATTGCTTGCAAAGACTGATCTTTTTAAGGATCATACCTTTGTGCAATTGCCCTCACTAAATCAAGGTTTAGAAATATGTTAGGGCAAATTAACTTGGCCAAATCCAATTGCCAAGTGTTGTAGACCAGGAATTTGAAGTCCATTCTATGATGCTAATGTTTAAATAAAACTCAAACCAACATAGGAAAATGGGCATCCCTACAGTTGTAGCAAAAATCTAGAAATTTATCATCTGGCCCGCTAAGACCATGCAGATTCAGAGCACGTCTAGCATAGCCAAGGAATTAGACCATGAGGTCCTCATCCAAACTATGTTTTAAGGTGGAGGCCTGACCGATTTGACTTATCTTCACAGACTGTTTATATTAAACTAGGGTTTCTTATCTCAACAATTCTCTACCCTTTCAATCAAGCAATCAACTTAAAATGTACTGAGTACAGTTGAACATAGTGAACTTACTAGTTTTTATGCATACGGAAGCTTGAAATTCCTTCTTTACTTGCCTAAAAACTTGTTGCGCATTTCGACTCTATTCGTGCTTGAGGAAATGATGTAAAAAGCCCTAATTTCCTTTCTTTTGAAGCTTCGTAGCATAGGTTCTGAGGCATTAATGGAAGTAGCTTCAGCCTTAATCTCACATTCGTGTGATAGGGTGCCTACAACATTCTTCATAAAAAATTAAACCTGCATCATTGATCTGAATTTTTCCTTATGAAATCCATAGCCACCATTCACCCACCAAATTTGAAAATCTCAGCCATCATCATTGAAAAGTCTTCAGCCAATAGGAGAAAGACAAGTCAGTCATACCTCCTTTGCTAACCGCATCACCTTTTGTACGATCTGGACACGTGGCACCATTTCACGGCATCGCAACTGGAAATGGCCCACCACCAACCTACCTTGTGTGGGCACAATAAAGCCTCCATGTGTCCCCTTTTTCATTTACTTTTGTTTCTTTATTAAGATGAGGCCACGTGTCGCCACATCATGACTGTGCGGTGAATATTCCTCTCTAGCAAGATTCCCTTGCGAGCTTGCACTAACGTTAGATTTAAGCCTTCTTGTAGATCACTTCTCGCTTTGACACTTGGCAGCATACGATTCCTTGATGTAGGATTCTTTGATTAAGGGGTTGTAAGCCCAAATTCTTTGACAGGTGTCTCCTTGTCGCAACCATGCAGTGGGATGATGATGTCATCTTTAATGCTCTGTGACACTGTGTATACTTTTACATAACACTTTATAACCCCTACAAAGACTTAGGACATGTACTTAATATTTCATGGGTTATAAAGGGTAAATCTAGGACATAGGGCCGGTCACCTAATGAACATAAAGGCTTCATGTTATAACTTAAGTGACTGGGGACTTACTACAGGCGGTCAACAGGGAATTAAAAGATAAAGCAAACAAGACTTAGGGACTTAGGCCTAAAATATTATAAAGGTAAAGACTTGTAATTTTATGGACCTAAAAACCTAAACCCATATAGGTATCACTAGGCCTATTGCCCTAGGAACTGGGAACATGGGGTTCTTGAACTCTGCATTGTTCCTATTCTTTCAGTCTTGCATCTTGTCTTGTAATTTGTAGATATGCATATTTTAACCTACATTTCATGTACCATTTTAACATTTATTTTTCTACATATTTTGAAATCTACCATTTTTATAGAATAAACCCGTTCATATGCATATGCATTTAAGCTAATTATGAGATTTACCTTGCATCATACTGTTATCATATGATAAAACAAGGGATAGGGTTTTTCTTTTTACATACCTATTTTTCTAAATTTACAACTTGATTACGTGTCTGGATATCCTCTTTTGATTTGTTGTCACTGTTTACCATTCATCATTCTTCACCTGCACTTTTCTGTTCATGATTAGGATCATCATAAAAATTGCTTTAAGATTGCTATGATCTATGTAATTATCTTGTTGAATGCTTTGGTAATGTTAAAATGATCTAATTCTACATTTTGAGTGTTAAACTCTGGAAGTAGGGCATAATTAATGCTTATCTTTAGGGGCGCAGGGGTATCCACTTGCATGGCTTGGGAGATGTTTACAAATGGCAATCTCTAATTTGAAATTTTGAAAAGCCAGTGACTTCTTTTCATGGCATTGAATGTGGATCAGGATGTTCATATGCGCATATGGACATTCAAGTAATATGCTTGTTTTTCAAAATTTCCATATGGATATTATCCATATGACATCATCATTCATTTGGTCAACATTGACTAGAGGGTGGATATCGAGATGAAAACCATAATGAAGTTACCCTCTGCTTTCAAACATCGCGACATAAAAATGTCCAGGTTGAAAAGTCAAATGTATTCCACATGACACCATTTCATTAGATTGTGAGAGGTTGTTATTTTATAAAAGGTAGGGATATGGATATTCAAAAGTCTGAATATCAAGACTTACGAAATATTAAGGAAGGTATGGACATCAAGGCTTTCCAAATATCCTATCCCAGAATGTCCAGGTGATGTCATCATTATAAAATGTTTCTTTTGAATGAATCTAGATGACGTCACCCAGATAAGTACATTAAAAGATCCTGACATTTAAGTATCTATGCGAATGTCCATAGGCTAATGTCTAGTTGAAAAGTCAAATGGGACACATGGCGATGTTGGCAAATATATGGACATTCACCCCGCAAATGTGGTCATTAAGAAAAGGTCTAGATATTGAGGGAATGTCTAGATATTAAGGTTGAATATCCAGACCATTAAAATCCATGCACATGACAACTCTATTGTGTGCTATATAAATTTGGCGGTCACACCTATTGATATCGGGATTGGATTTCTACATTTTCCTTTTACTTAGCATTTCATAGGTTTCTTGGTCAGGGTAGTTTATCCAGAGATTACCTATTGAATGCACAAGACAACTGAGAGGGGGGTGAAATAGTTGTAACAAAAATTTCAAACCCTCACAAACACTCAGATCCACATTAACCTTTAAACTTGTTATGATGTTTAAGCATGAAAAGCAAATAACTAAAATTGAAACATAACAGTACCACACAAGAGAACACCAAATTTTACATGGAAAACCCTAAAAGGGGAAAAATAAGGTGAGGATTAGCTCACAATATAATGTAGTAGGAATACTAAATTACAAAAGGCTCACTAATCAAAAGAAAGAATTCTCACTGCAGGTAGACTCACTGTCCAAGTGGACTCACTGCCCTTTGAGAAAGAAAGACAGAAGAGAAGAGTGGCTCACTACTAGTATTTGAACTGATATAATTGCATCTAATCTATGCATTGAGTTTAGTTCCAATGAAGCTCAATAGTCACCACAATACAAACAACACCTTCACAACAACACTAAAAATAGTAGACACCTTCTGTTCACTGCATCCAGTAGCCTAGCACATGACAACTCTCACTACACTGATCAAATTTGCATCACAAACATCATATCCTTCGTGCATACCTTCATCAACGAATCCTTGACACTTATTTATACCATCATCAATCATGAAAACATTCTCCAAGGTCGGTAACACAACTTAATTCATAAGTTTCAAATTAGGTCTAGACCTAAACATTCCCATGAAGGAAAGGAATGAATGCAAACCATGCAACATCTTAGCATGGACCTAAATTCCCTCTTACATGTTATTCCACACTTCCTTAATCAACAGAGCATAACCGAAATTAGTGCAAACAACCAAGTCAGCTAAACTTGAGTTAACACTATGGACTTTTGAACACACACTTCCTCAAAGGTAAAAACACCTCGCGACTATTACATAAAGTTTTAACACAATCTAGAAACATCCACGAACATCTTAAAGTCACCTGAAAACCAACAAATTCAACCACAACAACTTTCACCTGAAGAAAGTTCACAATTTGCTTACAAACAACACTATCAAACTCTGCTACACAAGAAATCACTTTCTAGAACATCAAATCATGAACCTTCTAGATTGAAGATAGATAAGGACTTTATAAGCACACATCCAGGACTGCAACACCTGAAACCACTCTGTAGAGTAATGTGGAGCAAAACACTTTATCCTAGACACATTGCAAATACTGTTAAACATTGTTCTCGAATTGGTGAACACAACTTTCACTACACAATGATCCAGAGCACCAAGTTTTGGATTTAGGATCTTCAAGCATTTCTAAAGAACATATCCAGACTACACACTTAGATCTCCAACACAAAAGAAATGTGGAGAAAAAACTCGAACATCTCTCTGTAAGACAAAAGACTTCTTCAACATATTATTTCTAATATTAATCAAATTTTCTCAAAAGCACTTGGAAACCCAAAATCACTAGTAGAAAAATATAAATAAATGACCAAAAAAACTACCAAAAATTGGTCATGTGACCATTAGTTTGGTCACATGACCATTGGTAGTTTATTGCCGGTCATTTATCTCACGACCAAATTTTTGACTAAACAAATTTTAGTCATTAATTTGGTAGTATATTTAGTCATTAATTTGGTAGTATATTTAGTGATCAATTTGGTAGTATATTTAGTCATCAATTTGGTAGTATATTTAGTCATTGATTGTTGTTAACTAGTCATTTATTTAGTCATTGATTTCCATCCATTGGTAGTATATTTAGTCATTTGTATTAACTAATTTCCATCCATTGGTAGTATATTTGGTCATTTTAATCATTATTTTTCCATCAACTAGTGGTACAGGGCACCATGTGAATTTCATGCCACCATGAGGCAATCTTGTAATATTTGAAGTCTTAGTCATGTTATGAGTGTAATGAGGTCATGCTAGGACCATTTTTAATGTATTTAAGTCTTTGATTAGGTCTCTAGGTGGTTTTGTTGTCAAATATTGTAAAATCTGGCAAATATTGTCAAAATTGCAAAAGTGCAAGAAGTGGAATATGAAGAGTCACTTTGTAAAGGGAAGGGTTTTGGTCATTGGAAACTCAAGGGGCAGGTAAAATAATGGATGTAATATGTTTAAAAAGCCTTGTGAAGGTGAGAAATAAGGAGAACATTGTATCTTGAAGCAATTTTGAATAAAAGTATCCTATTTTCTACATATTCAACATATTTTTTTTGTCGGTTTAAGGGTTTGAGAGTCTAAAAAGGGAATAAAGCCCATTCCACCAATGGAAACTTTTGTAAATAAGTGGAATGGGTTAGTTTAGGTTGTTTTTTAAATTTGATTATGCTTGCAGGTGCAGGGAAAGGCTAGTTACATGAATTTGTTGTTGCACTAGTTATTTTTCATGATTTTTATGCTTAATTTGATGGCTAAGAGTTGGGGTTTGAAGAAAGGTCAATGGTGAAGGATGGAAAATGGTTTAGTAAGCTTATGCAAACCATATTTGATGTGTTTGAGGTGTTAGTGAGGTGAGTAGAGGCCTGGTGTCTAAAGATACAATAAACCCTCATTCAAATAAGCTTAATTAGGCCTTTAGGACAACAGGGTAGTCATTTTTATGAGCTTACTTTCCAAAACAACCTTATCTAAGTTTGAATTATGTTGAATAAGGATAAAAGGGGTATCTAAAAATGGTTTTAGGTTGTGGGTTTGAGTTGTTTATTGCAAGTTATGGAAAAAATACCTTGTTTGTTGCCCTAATTAAGCCTATTTGCAGAATTATCAGTCAATTTTAGAGGACTTCATTCCAAAGTAACCCTATCCCAAATTAAAATATGTTGTCAAACAGCCAAATGGGTATCTAAAAAGGTAAATGGTTTGTGGGTTTGAGGTCTTCTCCAAAAGCTATGCTAAAAAAACCATGTTTGGAGGCCTACAAGGAAAGAGAGCAGTTTGTGAAGGATGACCCATGATTTGATGAGTCAAGACTTTCTAAGTGGATTGAATTAGTTTGGTTTGAGGTATTAACCCATGCTCTGCATCAATTGGTATTAGAGCTAGTTGATCTGGTGGATTGTGAAGTGTGTTGGTTGCAGGTGCTTGTGGTCCATCTTAAAGCTGCAAGAGAGAAAGAATTATGAGAAGGTGTGTTTTCTACAGACATGGAAGAGGTCTGTGATCACTTTCCTCCAACAGAAATTAAGTTGGGGAGAAGGTGCAGAGAGAGTTACACCACTGAGAGAGAGAGTGGGTAGAGGTGCATCTTCCAGGATCTCTTGTTGGGTAGATGGATGGTATGTTGTGAGAGGTTGTGTGATGAAGTAGTGAGAGAGATGGTTATATGCCTAAGGAAGAGCACATGAAGGATGCAGCCATGGAGATGCTGAAATTGCAAGTTCAACACCATTTTCAAAAGAAGAACAGGTCAAGGATCAAGCATCAAATGAAATACAACATTCAACAATGAAGAACCAGTTAAAGACAAAGGCAAATGTAAGTTTTTAGTTGTTCGTGAGTACAAAGACTACTTGGAGGTTGAAGAATGATATTGACAAGCTTGAATTAATTGTGCAGCACTATCCTCAAGAGGACTTGAGGCAAAATTTTGCCCGGGAGTATGGTGCAGGGCACCATGTGAATTTCATGCCACAATGAGGCAATCTTGTAATAATTGAAGTCTTAATCATGTTATGAGTGTAATGAGGTCATGCTAGGACCATTTTTAATGTATTTAAGTCTTTGATTAGGTCTCTAGGTGGTTTTGTTGTCAAATATTGTAAAATCTTGCAAATATTGTAAAAATTGCAAAAGTGCAAGAAGTGGAATATGAAGAGTCACTTGGAAGGGTTTTGGTCATTGGAAACTCAAGGGGAAGGTAAAATAATTGATGTAATATCTTTAAAAAGCTTCATGAAGGTGAGAAAGAAGGAGAACATTGTATCTTGAAGCAATTTTGAATAAAAGTTATCCTGTTTTCTACAGATTCAACATTTTTTTTCTGTTGGTTTAAGGGTTTGAGAGTCTAAAAAGGGAATAAAAGGCCATTCCACCAATGGAAACTTTTGTAAATTAGTGGAATGGGTTAGTTTAGGTTGTTTTTTCAATTTGATTATGCTTGCAGGTGCAGGGGAAGGCTAGTTACATGAATTTGTTGCTGCACTAGTTGTTTTTCATAATTTTTATGCTTAATTTGATGGCTAAGAGTTGGGGTTTGAAGAAAGGTCAATGGTGAAGGATGGAAAATAGTTTAGTAAGCTTATGTAGACCATATTTGATGTGTTTGAGGTGTTAGTGAGGTGAGTAGAGGCTTGGATTCTAAAGATCCAATAAACCCTCATGCAAATAAGCTTAATTAGGTCTCTAGGACAGCAGGACAGTCATTTTTATGAGGTTACTTTCCAAAAAAATCTTATCTAAGTTTGAAGTATGTTGAAGAAGGATGAAAAGGGTATCCAAAATAGTTTTAGGTTGTGGGTTTGAGTTGTTTATTGCAAGTTATAGCAAAAATACCTTGTTTGTTGCCTTAATTAGGCCTATTTGTAGAATTACCAGTCAATTTTAGAGGACTTCGTTCCAAAGTAACCCTATACCAAATCAAAATATGTTGTCAAACAGCCAAATGGGTATCTGAAAAGGTAAATGGTTTGTGGGTTTGAGGTCTGCTCCAAAAGTTATGCTAAAAAAAACCATGTTTTGAGGGCTACAAGGAAAGAGAGCAGTTTGTGAAGGATGACCCATGATTTGATGAGTCAAGACTTTCTAAGTGGATTGAATTAGTTTGGTTTGAGGTATTAACCCCTGTTCTATATCAACTGGTCATACATTTAGTAATTAATTTAGTCGTTGATTGTTGTTAACTGGTCATTTATTTAGTCATGGTAGTCATTTTTATTTACTAGTTTCCATTAATTGGTAGTAAATTTAGTCATGATATGAATAGTTTATTAAATACCATAAATTTTATAATGTAGAAAAAACATATTATTAAATTTGAATTAAAACATAAAAGAAAATAAAATTGGAAAACTATATATTTTATGATGTTGCCAAGTAAAGATTGATAAATTTGAGCCAACACTTTCTATTTGAGAATCGACCAATAAGAAAATGAAACAAGACAAAGAAAAGTGGCAATAAATATTGACACCATTTGGTATGGCATCTCATCAACATGGAAATGTTTTTGGTTTCATACAATTGCAGTAAAATATGAATTTATTTAAAACAACATTTTCATGATATTTTCTTCATTACCTCAAGAAATCATAAAATAGATCATTACACAAAATCTCTACTCTTGGAATCAATCTCTTCCCTTCCTCACATGGCAATACTGCACTTGCCCATTTAGACTATTGAATTTTAGAAAATGAGCTAAACAACAGACATTCAAATGACCTCTTGCATAGATAGGATCTGAAGTTCACTACCGTCTTATTGTAGCCAGAGGTGCAACACGTACACCACATAGAAAAACATATAGAAGAAGCTATTGTTCTAGTATCAACAAAGTTCACCATTTGTTATCCTGATTGTGGTGTTTGTAATGTTGCAGGGTGCATTTTCCCATTTTCATCATAAGGTTTTGCTCCAATCCAAAGTTCCATTGCACAATGCATCATTAGTAGTAGCTCAAGGAATTTTTAACAGCTTTTTTAATTTCACCACAAGTTTCCAATCATCATTGGACAAATCATCATAAAAAAATAAGAAGAATATTCCATTTTAGACATTAAAAAGTTGTTTTATCAGCCAAAAATGAAAATCACAAATGTTCAATTAGTATAAAATGCATAATAGTAAATACACTGTAAAATTACGTAATGTGGATATCAAATAGCCTTACCCTATAGTTTTCTTTCAACATATGTATGGATCTTCTGGTGAGATGACTCACTAATTCATCCTCCATTTCAAAACGCCTACCAAACATTTTCTGTGCTTCATCATCATTGCTCCCAACAATCTGTAAAGTTTGTATGATAATTCATTAACAAAAACATTTCAAAAAATAGCATCCAAAATCATATAAAACTATTAACAACAAAGACAACTTCTCAAAATACCTTCATGGCCACTTTTTCACCCTTCTTAGCCATTTCAATAACTTTATGATTGATCTCAATTGAGGCTATTTTGCCAATATCTATGAAATATTTTGTGGGAACACATAATGGCATGCCAATCTGTAGATGCAATCACCACATATGGCTTTATACAAACCAAAAATGATACAACAATCTTTTACATGCATAAGTCATAACACCAAAAAGACTAGGTTTAGATACTGACCCTTGCAATGCCTTCAAGAATATCAACACCAACAATTATAGGATCCTTCTTGTTAAAAATACAATTTGGTAAAATGCTCAGTACATAGGGGAAAACAACATCTTCTGTAGCCTCCTTTTTCCTTTCTTCCTTAAGATTGTCCATATATGCTTTAAATTGGTCAAACAGATGATAAATAATAATGTATTTACAACAAAGGTTAGATAACCACTCAAGCACCAAATGTATATGTTAACTCCAACTCTTAACAAGGCAAGTATTTATCAGACTTGCCCACCTGCATTCCACAGACCATAATTTGAATGCCTTCATGTAGCACACCATTTATCAATATAACATCAATTGTAGTTCCCGATCCTTCTATAATCTTCACCTCCAAGAAGGTACACTAAAATAACAATTCAAAACCATCAAAATTGACAAAATATGATGTTCGTGACCTAAAAGACTATTTAACTTAACTTTTCCAGTCCTAATTTTTATTAAAAAACTAAAGTTTAAGTAGAAGAACAAACTTTCCCACAAACGTTGCAAACAAATAGAAATGTAGAACAAAATATTTTCAGGTCAAGGGAATCAAAATGAGTCTTTGGATGACTCTGAAGTGATTAATACATTGCCTAAGTCACTTCACAAATTGACTTTTTGGTCCCAATATTACTCTAAATATTTAGTGAACTTCCATTTTGTTGTACTATGTATTGTTAATGAAAGCTAAAGTAACCATAATTCAAGAACATTATCCTCTGAATAGAAAAGCAAATTACATCCAATACAAGGATTTCCTCCAGCATTGCACATTTAGAAACTTAATTAGTTATTATATTCTTATTTCTAATGTTAAAGAACAATGGCCACAATGAAGTATCACATACAACTTTACAAGTAAATTCATTCACCAAATCAACATGGTACTACTCTTCATTTCATATGAATAATCTAACAAAAAGGATCACACATAAATTAGTGTAATCATCTATGAGCAATACATATCTTACAAGTGGCCTCCTAAGTAAGGAGTGGAGGTACATATATTTTATAGCATAATGAGTGATGATGACCCCATAACATAAGTTGCTTCATTATATCTATTAGTGGAAAATGTGAACAATAGTACTAAACAACTAATCATCCAATAACTCAATGAAAATTGATTTAAATACAAGTAAAGAAAGATTTTACCTTCGAAGACTGTTTTACCTCTATGCTTCCATTGTTTGCCTATCTCCTCTTGATCTTGATGGTAACAGAGCTCTCAGAAGTGTGTATTTCCTTGTTGTTGAAGATGACAAGAGCAGAATGATTGTAGGTGGATAATGCAATGGAGATCAAGCTACAATGCAATACTAATGGGGATGGATTGATGGAGACATGATTAGATGATGATTATGATAATGAGGTTGTGTAAATGTAAATGGAGATAACTTTGCCAAAGGCATGCTGGTATGATTCCTGCAAAGCAAGATTACAAATGCTTGAGTGGATACAAATGGGTGTGAAGACCTTGCTTATATAGGCTGAGGGAAGACCAAATCCAAGTGTCAATAGATCCATGACTAGAGGAATTACCTGTGATGTGTTCAGTTGAGAAGACTTGAGAGAATGTGTGTGAATCAGGAGAGGATTAGTGTCCAAGCCTTCTTCATGTGTTATGGGAGATAACATAATAGATTGAAGAGTTAACTGAGATGATTGATCAGTTAACTGGGTTGATTGGGGAGTCAATAGAATAGATTGACCAGTGAACTTAATTGACTAATTAGTTAACAGATTTGATTGATGAGTTAGCTAATTTGACTGGAGGATAAATAGGACATGTGGGTGAGGGAATAGTAGCTAATTAAATATTAAAATATTTAATTACATGTGCAACATGGTGAGGTGGAAAGGTGATGTGGAAGAATGAGGTGGAATGGTGATGTGGATTTATGGAATTAGGACTTAGGATAGAAGAATTTGGGATTAATTGAATAATTTAAGATTATTTAATTACATGAGACATTAGAAGAATTAAGATATTTTAATTAAATAAATTGATTTTATTTAATTATTGGATGGATGTGAATCATTTAAATAAATTGGAATATTTATTCAATTGATAGGAGAATGGGAATTAAAATAAATATTAAAATATTTATTTAATTCGACTTAGTCATTTTTAGGTGTATACATTTTGCCCTTCTTTGATGCAATGTGTATTATCATGTTGTTTCAAAGAATTAGAATTTGTTATGATTGATACATGCCCCAGTTTGCCCCTGGTATAGGTTTATGACGATAGGATGCCCCCTCGGGAGATTGGACGGGAAGAATGTGATGACAGGATGATAGACAATCTCACGATGAGATAGGTTGAACGACAAGTTAGGGTGAAGAAATTGATTGACGTAAGATAAGGGATGGAGTGAAAGAGATGAATGACACATGATAAAAGATAAAATGATAACACACACAAGCAAGCAAGCAAGTATGCACAAATGATACAAGAACAAACAAGGTATTGCCCCTGTCCAACTGTAAACCAATGATTAATCGATAATGATCAACGATAGTGTTTTTCATTGCGGGGAATGATATATCCCTAGATCAACACAAAGACATGGGAAAGATATATCCCACTGATAATTATGATTGATTGACTTGGTTTAAGACAAGATTAGGATCAAGGCCACTGATTACGATTGGATAATTTGACAAGATTGACTTTACTCGATTGATATGGATTAAGGATGGACTTGGATTTGGATCATTGCTTGGATTGATGGGACAAGGATGAATGGATCACATGGATAATTGGAAGATACAATTGGATAAACTATTAGAAAGGACTTGGATCTTAAGACACTTGGAAAAGGTTTATAATGGAATGAAATGCAATTTGATATGTATGGATGTGTGGATTGTCATCTTCGTATATGAAAGCATTTGAAGTACTTTGTTTCATCATTGAGCTTTTATTATGTTCTAAGAAAATACAAGCATCTAGGTATAATTGAATTGAGATGACCTGAGTACCTCTTACATGGATTTTGATTTAGCAAGTTAATACAAGCATTTAAGTATAATTGAACCAAGATGACCTGAGTATTGTTTGTGTATCAATAGACAAGGATTACACCTATTTCATGTTTAGACCCCTGATATCCTTGATGATCATTATGTTGATCATGTCATTAGACAAGGCTTAACATTACTAAGAATAAACCCACAAACAATAGACAAAGAAAATGATTATGCCCCCATCATAGCTCCTCTAGTTTTTGACATCCTTGAGTAGCATAAAAAGACATAATAACAAAAATCATGATATAAGACTTAAAACAACCATTAAACCTTCTTCCCATAGATATATGTTTTCTTGCAATAACTTGATAGAGTCATGTTTGATGTTTTAGGCAGTTTGGGATTTTTCTGGTGTAGTTTAAATGTCTTCTTGCCAAGATGATGTTTAAAAGCTTGCTTTACTAAACTGCTTGTTGTCTAGTGATAAAACCATGATCTGGTTTGTTATCCTCTGAGTTGTAGCATTCAAAAATCCAATTCACTAATTAGGTTGAGGATTTGCCCCCAGTCAAGTAAAGGATCAATTTATTATGGACGAACTGACAATAGACATGAAGGAATGGGCCCTAAGGGACTGGCCTAGTGTCTCGGGGGCTCATTGATAAATGGCCTTGCCTACATGATGACGCAGAGGCAACGTAGTTTGGGGTGTGGAGTTTGTGGACCTATGACCTAGGCGATGGGAAAAGTGGGATTGGAAGGACAAAAGGATGGGTGATATGGGATGGAATGGATGGGAAGCGAGCCTCAGGGGCTCATCAATGATGGCCTTACCTATGTGATAGCTTAGAGGCAATGTAGTTTGACACTGGTACTAATGATGGGGTTGTAGACAATTTGATGTATTTGGGATTTTCTAGATTTTGCTAATGTTTTGATGTTTGTGGGATTTTTCTAGATTTTGCTAATGTTTTGACATTTTTGGGATTTTTGGATGGGAATTTGTATAGCCTAAATGCTAGATACCGATGACAAGGAACATCATGGATAAGTAAATGGATGGGTGATAGTAGATAATGGATGGGTAGGTAGAAGGATGGACAATAGGAGATAATGGATCAGAAATGCATGAAGGAGAGATGGATGGGAGAATTCAGGATATGATCTCCAAGGACTATATCGCAGAGGAATAACATGTCATACTCAAGAAACTGGACTTAGGATACAGTGTGACAAAGCTTGCAATGATATGATGGTAGGATACATTTGGAAGTATTAGATACATCAAGATTTGTCCAAAGCTTGTTTCAACATTTTGCCCCTATCTCTATCAAGATCAATAGAATGAATGGATGACGAAGTGGATCAAAGGGATAAGTATACGGACATAAAGTATACGAAAGATATGTGAGGAAGGGTAGGTAGAATAACTAATATGATGGGTAAATGAAATAACATGCCCCCAAGTGTAAGGTACATAGACAATCAATCTACGCATGAAGCTTGTTTACCAAGTTTTCATCATGGTAATTATCCAAGGTGCCTGTTTGCCAAGTTTTCACCATTGGACGAAAGGATTTCTCTTTACTTTTTTTATTTTGATTTGTTCTTTTTTCTCTCTTTTTCTTTTTCTTTCTTTTTTGACTTTTTTGATAGGATAGGTGGATATGGATTGGAGGGACTCAAGTGCCTAGTTCCATGAAGGTGATAGTGTACCGTTAGAGATGCATGTTGGCGCATGGACCATGTCAAATGTTCTCATAGATCTATGTTGGTAGGGGATTGCATGAAAGTGAGATGGAGAAGGTAGATAGAGGATTATGGAAGGTACAATAGTGGATTATGATGCGGATTATGTAGGACTTATGCATGGATGGAGGGAAGGCTTATGCAAAAGCATGGACCATATGGATAGGATGGGGAAAATATGTAGGATAATAGTGGAAGGAAGGGGAGATGGAGGTATGTGGAAGTGTCATGGGATGGAAGGGAACCATGACCAACAGTTGCACATACTATGATGAACATTGAAGCATATGATGGGAAGGTGGTGTAGGAAGCAATGGAGATTTTTGCTTAGTGGATTAGTGATTTAGGCATTTAGGGACCCACATAGACTGAGTATTTTTTTGATTTTTGCTTGTCATGTGGGATGGAAGAATTTGAGACTTCTGGATGGAATGGGATTTTTGGATGGAAGAGGAGAAAGTGGATGGTTGGGATTCTTGAGAGGTGGATGCCTCATTTAACTTGATGGCTTTTTTCTTAGGTACCTGTTAGTGCCTGAATTGACTGACAGTTTTTGAGCAATTTTCATGCAGGCACTTTCCCTAAGTATCCAAAAAATGTTCTAAGTGTTGGACCTCCTCAGCATTTTTCAGCTGCATCATCATATTTTCTTTGAAGAGGAGGTCATCATCATCATATTTTCTTCGATGGTGGTCAGCATCATCATATTTCCTGTCGACTTGTTTTTCATCAGGATCATCATATTTCAATATCGGGTGATGTTTGGATATCATCCTGATCCTGCTGATGAGCTACAGTGTGCCCTGATTTGCTTGCGGGGGTGATTTTTCAAGTATCCGGTGATCTTCCAATTATCACCTTGATCTTTTATGATGATGATGTCACCCCGATCTTCTGAAGGGGTTATTCTCTGAGTTGTTCGACCTAACTTGTTTTTTCTTAAGGGTCGTCATCATCATCATCATATTTTCAGTTATCGCCGTGTTGCTTGCGAGGGTCATCATATTTTCTGCCTGCATGATATTTCGCCAGGGTGATATTTTTATCATCGGGTGATCTTGGTTATGATCATCCTGATGATGTTGTTGAAGAGTTCTAAGTATGACCCGATATTCACTGGGGTCATCATATTTTGAACGTCAGGATGATCTTAGTCAAGATCATCCTGATGATGTTGTATCACTTCATGTTCGTTGTTTTATCATCCTGATGATGCTGACGTCATTCTTATGTCGGGGTGATATCTATTTCTCTGCCTATCTGCATCATGATATTTCCGAAGGAGGGGGTGATATTTTCATTTTTGAATATCACCTGGATGTATGTTTGTTCCAGCGTCATGATGATGCTGATATCAAGGAGATATCCGCCTGCCGGCTTCGTGCATTATCTAGTGGGGGTGATCTTTTCAAGCATCATCATATTCATCTATTGCCCCGATCTTATAGTGGAGCTACAGTGCAACATGATATTTGTGCATCAGGATGATATTTCCAAATATCCGGTTATCTTCCGAATATCATCCTGATGTCGATATGATGATGACGTCATCAAGGTCCGGGGGGGTCATATTTCTAACACTGATCATCTTGTGGAGATCCCCCGATATTTGCAAACATGATGATGACGTCATCCGGATATGAGGAGGTGCGCAGTAGGCAGATATGATGATGACGTCAGCAGGATATGACGGTGACGTCATCAGGATGTTCATCGGCCAGACTTTTGGTATAGGCTCAGCAGGAGGATGTTCCTTCGATGGATCAGGTTGTGTGGATGAAGGCGATTATCATGCAGGTGATATTGCGATATGATGCTGACGTCAGGGTGATATTTCAAGCAACAGGATATCATGCTGCTGGAGGATGATGATGATGAAGTCTTATACTAGTGTCGTCAGGAGCAAAAGCACCAACATTATATATGCTCGTGGCCTAGTATATAAAGTGTTGAAGAGGTCATCGCGGGGTGCATGTGGGATAATTGATATCCTGCATATTTTCAAATATCATGACGATGTATCTTGGCGGGAAACGGTTGCAACGCACAGTATTCTGCATTTCCCAAGGCCGCGGGCTGGTGCGCCATTAATGGTGATTGTTGCAGAGGTGTGGGCGATGGTATGGACGGATCTGGTACCCGATGGAAGGTGTACATCAACAGACAGTGGCACAGGGCTCGAGATTTCTTCCTGTCTCCTCCCCTACCTGCTGCATTCATGTTTGGGCGCCAATCTGGTAATGCGTTGAGCGCCATTTTGCTGATACTGTGTATCTGGCGGGATTTTTGGTCAACCATGTAATTAATTACTGTGGTACACTACCTGGCTGTTATAAGCAGGAAGTGTTACTCATTTTTGGTTGTTGAAAGTTGAAGATTTTTGGCTCTGTAATTCAAAACAAGCTGATCTGGTTGCTCTGTACAGCTTAACCTGTGAGTTTATGTATCTCTTGTTGTATGTTTTTGGCATGAACCCACTGATTTCATGATTGATCTTATATGAGAAATGCTATCTTAGCATGTGTTTTGTTAATTCTGTCTCCAGTATTGCATATATTCTTCTTCTGAATCTAGATATTTGGGTAATGTTTGGATTCTAGAGCATAGAATTCCTATGTTGAATGTCTGATCTTTTAACTTCTGCTCAAGGGGTAGATTAAATTGTTTTCAGGTTGAACATTGGGAAGGGTATACTGCAGTAGGGATGCCATAAGTAGAGATAACTTAACACTCTGTATTGGGAGATATCTGTAAGGCAGGTATCACATATATCCCCTTGAAATCTAGTTTTAGCTGTTCATATTGATCATTCACAGGTGTATGTCTACTGACTCCAGGCCCTGGATAGGCACCAATCTTGCTTTGTGTTTGTGTTACAACCATGTCCAGCTTTGCATCCAAACTTAAAATCCAAATCAAAATCTAAAACAACCATTAGGACATTAGAATTAGTTTTAGGATCCTCAGTCCTCTGTCTACAACTGCAAATAGGCCCAAAGCTAGCCCCTTTGCTCTTATCTTTCAGTTTTGGTTTACTTACAGGAGGACTTATCTGCTTTCTGTCAGCATCCCAGCCTTGTATGCATATCCTCATGGATGTTGAGTAGGGAATACCCCCCTAGGTCTCGCAGAGCCTGAAGAAGAAGAGGAGATAAAATATAGAGTCTATCTCCTACACTGTTGGCCCCTGGCCCAGAGATCCTGTTGATCACTGATGGCTACCTTGTAGGGAAATCTGGGAATAAGCATCCAGTCTGGGAAAAAACCAACAGAAATTGGCGACTCCGCTGGGGAGAAAATTGATAAAAAAAAGTGTTATATCTTGTGGCCTATCTGAGTCACCAACAAAATGATGCTCTGCTGGTGGAATGAATCTGGAAAAGTAGCTTTCAGCTATTGAAATTTTTGTCCTCCCTGGAGAGGTGGCGACTCTGCAAAAAAGATCCAAATGCACATGAAAGATGGATGTATGTGATGTGAAAAAAATGTGTTGTTCATTTTTCTGCATCTGTATGAGAAAAGGTACCTTGTTCCTTCCCCTTTATTTGCTGTTTTACTGCATAGGTTAGATGCCAGGGGAAGCCTTAGGTCTTAGACAGACAAACGATGTCTAAGAGTAAGATTTTTATGAATCCAAGTATGAATTATCCCATACTCAGTGGTGAAATGTTGAATAAAGGAATAGAAGAGATAAGAAATAGGTTGATATTCTTAGAGGCTGAGCAGGCCCAGTTAAAAAGCAGTAACCCTGTTGTGTCTGCCAGTCAGAAAGCTAAACCTCCTGTCAGCCCTTTTGATCCTTTGTATGACCAACTGGATTTGTCATGGGTGGATTATAAAGTAGAAACTATGCCTGCTAGGATATACTGTCAGATGCCTAGATTTAGTGGTCACAATGTATGTGATGGGTATGTACATATCCAAAATTTTCACAGTTTTATGGGAAAATATTCATTCAGAGATGAGGATATGTGGATGAGGCTTTTTGTTAGGTCCTTTGATGCAAAAGAAAAAGACTGGTATTTGAGCTTTCCAAAGAAATCCTTTGCCTGTTGGGATGAGCTTGCTGACTGTTTCAAGGAAGAATTTGCAAAAGAACCGGCTGACCTTGTTGCAGAATTGATGAGAATCAGAAAACAAGATGAAGAGCCATGTGTTGTTTTCAGTCATAGGTTTGCAATAGCCCTTTCACAGATCCCAGAAGTCTTCAGACCTGATATTTCAGCCTGTGTTGGCATATTCTTTGAAGCTTTTGAGGAGGGCTTTAGTGCAATACTGAGGGATTTCAAGGTGACAAGTATGCAGATGGCATACAGGTTCATAGAAAAGATAGAAAAAATCAGAAATGTGTACCTGCTGAAACCCCTGTCCCCAGGCCTTGGTGTGAGAAATGGTTATGAAGCTGCAAATGACCAAATGATTATGGCATCATGTGCAGATAAAAATGAAAATAAAAGCATAGAGGTTGAGACTGCTGTGTTTGAACATAATGCTAACAATACTGCTCAACTGGATTGTTCACCAGTTGAGGATGCCAGTGAAAGGACTAATGAGGATTCCCATTGCAATGATGAGGCAGCTGACCATGAAAACAATAACGAGGTTGTGGACAGCAATGAGCAATTTTTGGAATGGACCTATGGAGATAATTGTGAGTATTGTACTCAAGACAGAGAAGATATAAGCAAACAGAGAAGCAGTCCTATGTGTGACCCATTGCCTACCTTTCAAACACATGAAGATCATGAAGAGCAGTCAGAAATTGAAATAAGTGCTTGTTCAGAGAATGATTGTTTTTCATTTGATGGCTGCTTTGCTTATGACACACAGGCTGATACTCCTCCACAGAGTGAATCCATTGGTGATGAAGATGTGTGCTCTGCTGCCCATGAACAAATGGCATACTATGATGAAACTGATGCACCTGGGTCACCCATTTATGACACATATGGTGATGAGGATCTGTCTAAGTATGGTGAGGATCTAGACATTATTTTTGGCTTGGATTTTGTTTCTCATCCTGATGAAAGAGGAAACAACATACATCAGGTAAGTGACTGTGAAAATGTGCCTGATTTGAAAGAGATGCCAGAGCCTGATCTTTTCCAGCCTGGTGCTGCTGATTGTTGTGTACCTGATGTGCACAATTGTGATTTTGAAAGCTTTTCTTTTGATATGCCAGCATATAATACAATGAGCCCTGATCTTCCTAGTTGTGTGGTGGACTCTGAGTGTTTCCTATTTGCAGTCCAGCTAGGAGATCATGTTGCAATGCATGATGATGATACAGATGATAACCTGTGTTCTATACCATTTGAGTATGCATTGCTTGATACATTCTACGCCCACATGTCACATGATGCTGAAGGTTATCTGCACAGGTTTGACAATGACAAGCCAAATCAAAGGGTTGAGTGTGCAGATGACAAGGTTTGTTTGTGGGTGGATCCTGACAGTATCTCCAAGCTTGACCCAGTGCATGCAGATGAAAACAAGATATTTGACAAAGGGAGATACATGTTTTTCTTTTCTTGGTGGCCTTAGGCCATCAAGTGTGTTTGGTGATGCAGGTTGGTGCAGTATTTGACTCTGTACCCAATGGATAAGGGATTGGTCTGCATCCCAGAGATATGGGGTTCTCGCTGCAGTCTTGCACCTGCACATCCCTAGACAGAGCCAGTGTTAGTGCCTGAATTGACTGACAGTTTTTGAGCAATTTTCATGCAGGCACTTTCCCTAAGTATCCAAAAAATGTTCTAAGTGTTGGACCTCCTCAGCATTTTTCAGCTGCATCATCATATTTTCTTTGAAGAGGAGGTCATCATCATCATATTTTCTTCGATGGTGGTCAGCATCATCATATTTCCTGTCGACTTGTTTTTCATCAGGATCATCATATTTCAATATCGGGTGATGTTTGGATATCATCCTGATCCTGCTGATGAGCTACAGTGTGCCCTGATTTGCTTGCGGGGGTGATTTTTCAAGTATCCGGTGATCTTCCAATTATCACCTTGATCTTTTATGATGATGATGTCACCCCGATCTTCTGAAGGGGTTATTCTCTGAGTTGTTCGACCTGACTTGTTTTTTCTTAAGGGTCATCATCATCATCATCATATTTTCAGTTATCGCCATGTTGCTTGCGAGGGTCATCATATTTTCTGCCTGCATGATATTTCGCCGGGGTGATATTTTTATCGGGTGATCTTGGTTATGATCATCCTGATGATGTTGTTGAAGAGTTCTAAGTATGACCCGATATTCACTGGGGTCATCATATTTTGAACGTCAGGATGATCTTAGTCAATATCATCCTGATGATGTTGTATCACTTCATGTTCGTTGTTTTATCATCCTGATGATGCTGACGTCATTCCTATGTCGGGGTGATATCTATTTCTCTGCCTATCTGCATCATGATATTTCCGAAGGAGGGGGTGATATTTTCATTTTTGAATATCACCCGGATGTATGTTTGTTCCAGCGTCATGATGATGCTGATATCAAGGAGATATCCGCCTGCCGGCTTCGTGCATTATCTAGTGGGGGGTGATCTTTTCAAGCATCATCATATTCATCTATCACCCCGATCTTATAGTGGAGCTACAGTGCAACATGATATTTGTGCATCAGGATGATATTTCCAAATATCCGGTTATCTTCCGAATATCATCCTGATGTCGATATGATGATGACGTCATCAAGGTCCGGGGGGGTCATATTTCTAACACTGATCATCTTGTGGAGATCCCCCGATATTTGCAAACATGATGATGACGTCATCCGGATATGAGGAGGTGCGCAGTAGGCAGATATGATGATGACGTCAGCAGGATATGACGGTGACGTCATCAGGATGTTCATCGGCCAGACTTTTGGTATAGGCTCAGCAGGAGGATGTTCCTCCGATGGATCAGGTTGTGCGGATGAAGGCGATTATCATGCAGGTGATATTGCGATATGATGCTGACGTCAGGGTGATATTTCAAGCAACAGGATATCATGCTGCTGGAGGATGATGATGATGAAGTCTTATACTAGTGTCGTCAGGAGCAAAAGCACCGACATTATATATGCTCGTGGCCTAGTATATAAAGTGTTGAAGAGGTCATCGCGGGGTACATGTGGGATAATTGATATCCTGCATATTTTCAAATATCATGACGATGTATCTTGGCGGGAAATGGTTGCGACGCACAGTATTCTGCATTTCCCAAGGCCGCGGGCTGGTGTGCCATTAATGGCGATTGTTGCAGAGGTGTGGGCGATGGTATGGACGGATCTGGTACCCGATGGAAGGTGTACATCAACGGACAGTGGCGCAGGGCTTGAGATTTCTTCCTGTCTCCTCCCCTACCTGCTGCATTCATGTTTGGGCGCCAATCTGGTAATGCGTTGAGCGCCATTTTACTGATACTGTGTATCTAGCGGGATTTTTGGTCAACCATGTAATTAATTGCTGTGGTACACTACCTAGCTGTTATAAGCAGGAAGTGTTACTCATTTTTGGTTGTTGAAAGTTGAAGATTTTTGGCTCTGTAATTCAAAACAAGCTGATCTGGTTGCTCTGTACAGCTTAACCTGTGAGTTTATGTATCTCTTGTTGTATGTTTTTGGCATGAACCCACTGATTTCATGATTGATCTTATATGAGAAATGCTATCTTAGCATGTGTTTTGTTAATTCTGTCTCCAGTATTGCATATATTCTTCTTCTGAATCTGGATATTTGGGTAATGTTTGGATTCTAGAGCATAGAATTCCTATGTTGAATGTTTGATCTTTTAACTTCTGCTCAAGGGGTAGATTAAACTGTTTTCAGGTTGAACATTGGGAAGGGTATACTGCAGTAGGGATGCCATAAGTAGAGATAACTTAACACTCTGTATTGGGAGATATCTGTAAGGCAGGTATCACATATATCCCCTTGAAATCCAGTTTTAGCTGTTCATATTGATCATTCACAGGTGTATGTCTACTGACTCCAGGCCCTGGATAGGCACCAATCTTGCTTTGTGTTTGTGTTACAACCATGTCCAGCTTTGCATCCAAACTTAAAATCCAAATCAAAATCTAAAACAACCATTAGGACATTAGAATTAGTTTTAGGATCCTCAGTCCTCTGTCTACAACTGCAAATAGGCCCAAAGCTAGCCCCTTTGCTCTTATCTTTCAGTTTTGGTTTACTTACAGGAGGACTTATCTGCTTTCTGTCAGCATCCCAGCCTTGTATGCATATCCTCATGGATGTTGAGTAGGAATACCCCCCTAGGTCTCGCAGAGCCTGAAGAAGAAGAGGAGATAAAATATAGAGTCTATCTCCTACACTGTTGGCCCCTGGCCCAGAGATCCTGTTGATCACTGATGGCTACCTTGTAGGGAAATCTGGGAATAAGCATCCAGTCTGGGAAAAAACCAACAGTACCCAAACCATTTTTCTTTTAGACATTACTTGTGAAGGTATGGGCTTGGGTACATGTAGCTTTTGTGCAGCTTCTGAGGTAATTACTTGTTGGTTGGGGACCCACACCTTTTTTAGTTTTGCTTTGAGGTGTGTGGGTGTATGCAGCTTTTGAGATGGGTTTTTGTTTGATTCTTTGGATTGATTTCCTAATGTATTAGGACCCTTAGGATTTTTGACTTTATGAAAGGATGCATCCCAATGTTTATTTTTAAATCCCATAGGTTTGGTGGAATGAGTGGAAGCTTCATGTTTAGACAATATGTGCATTTGTTGGTCATGATTCGAAATGTGAGGGAATGTGTAGATGGATGAATTTGGCATTGGGAGAAGTGGAAGAAAAGTGGATGGAGGAATAGTAGGGGTTGGAAGGAGTGGAGGTAAAGTGGATGGTGGAAGTGTATGGTCACATGCTTTTGACATTTGTAGGATGATGGAGGTGGAATGGCGACATATTTTTTGGGAATATGATAGGGTTTTCAATGGGAAGTGGTGGATTTAGAAGGCATGGAGGAAGTACCAACATCATGAGATCACTTTTCTTGGGGAGTATAACCAAGGCCATAAGAGGGTGGAGGGACTTCAACATGGATAGGCTCCAAAATACCTTGTTCATGAAGGCCTAAGCCTTTACCTCGATAGTTTGTATTTTGGAGTATGCGGTGGACAATGGGATTATGGATGATTTGGACATTAGATGCAAGCTCATTATTTTATGGGGAAGGTGAAGTGGTAGATAATGGTTGCTTCTCTCCCAAGGAAGAACATTCATGGATGAAGGTAGTGAGAACAAGGGGATAGGATAATGGATTTGTAACAAGGTTGATAATGGATGGTGGAGGATCATTAGGATCTTGATTATCATTATGCTCACTAATATCCAAGTTATTGGTTTGATCATCTATTTGCACTTGGGAGGCAAGTGTCTTATCAAGGAAAGTGTGTGTTGTTGGATCATGGATAGGACTAGGTGGAGGATGGATATGAGTAATGGAGGTTTCTTACTCATGGATGGTTATGGGGTTATGGATAGATGGGATAATAAGTTCATGACCATGGAATGCATAAAGTTGGCTAAGAGGATCATCATGATTTGCTTGATCATAGATAGGACCTTGATCATAGACGGGATCTTGATCATAGATAGGATCTTGATCATAGATAGGATTAAGTGTGATATGGATGGGATCAATTTGCTCATGTATAGGTTCTTCATCAATGATAATATCTTGATCATAGAAAAGATATAGGTTATGGATGGGTTGGATTTGGGTTTCTTTATCATGTATGGGTATAGGATCAAGTTGTTCATGGATATCTTCTTCATATGTAATATCTTGATCATGGAAAAGATAAACGTTATGGATGGTTGGAATGAAAGTAATTTGATCTTGATTAGGACTAGGACTTGATGTTTTCACATGCTTAGGATTAGGTTCTTGACATACCTCTTGGGTTATTTGAATAGAAGGAGATGACTCTTGGAAGGGCTCTTGGTCAACAACATGAAGGTATGATGGACCTTGACTTTGGTTCATGATAGGAGGTTCTTCAATAAGCTCAAGGGGTTGCGGACTAAAAGAAGGGGTTGTAGGATTGGACATGGCGTTGGAAGATTCTTTTGTAAGTTCAAGGATAGGAATTTGGGGACATGGTTGACTCCCTGCTAGTAGCCCTTAGATCACATCCTTTGTAGGTGCATGGGTGGATGGGCAATATAATAGATGGAGAATAATGGTAGAAGGCGTAGGCTTATGATTAAGGTTAGGATTGCTTGTGCTAGATGGGGATGACATTAGATGAGTGGATTTTGATTTCTCCCTATCTTTTCTTTTACTATTATATTTTAGAAAAACTCTTTGGAGAAGATCGTTCAAGGATTCTTTGGTTGGTGGATTAGAGCTTGGGGAAATTGATGGTGGTGTTGGTGTAGGACTAATATGCTTTGGGATATACATTCTAGGGGACGGTGATGGAGGACTAGTAGATGGAATGGTATATGATTCTAAACTTAAGGTGGTATTTCCCTTGTCAATAGTATCATTAAGACGGGTTAAGGATGCGTGATCTTGGTGTCTAGAGGGGAAAAGTGTTGTAACCAAGATTTTATCAAATGGATAAGGGGATATGTCCTTTAATGAATATCATTTTGTGGAAGATCCAGTTTCTAAATCTCCAACTTGTTGTAAAGCTCGGATTTGTTGCGTGAGTGCTTCTAATGGATTTGTCACATCCTTAGCTTTCTTATTTTTGGGAGCTTCAGTTTCATTTGTTTGCCTTGTTTCTCTCAATTTTTCTACGTCAAAATTGGAAGGTAACTTTGCTCCTTGTTGTGCTAGCATAAGGAAGTACTTTTTGGGATCCATTGTGATGACTTTGTCCATTAGTTTTTGAAATTTGGGGTCTTGATGAGAACCAATTACTTCCTCATATGGGATTTCTTCCTCTCCATCACTGTGAGATGGAGATGGTATGTCTTTGTTCAAAGGATCCATATCTTTCTTTTCTTTGGATTTTTATCTAGTTGCAACCATAAAAACCATTTTATGGGGGTGAATGCTGGATGAAAATGCTTGTGAATGGACATTTTTGGTGTGTTTGAGATAACAAGATTTTTCTTAAGGTTTGAATTTTTATCTACTGTTTGCTCAAACAAATGTGCTCTTGAGGTAAAATATAGTCAACATAGGAAGAGTTGATCACCGCTATTCATATGGACTACTTTTATCAAGATTACACTAGTGTAGTTTCGAGACGAAGGATGATATATCCTATTATGAAACTAACTAGGATTTTTGTTTTTAATTTTGGAAGATCTTAATGACACCTTAGTGATGAGTGCTAGGTAGCACCCATGAAATACATCTTTTTACCTCTCTTTTTCTCCTTTCTGATTCCATCTTCTTGACGTCTGCACCCGAATAGGCTAGAAAGATTGTTCTAAATAATGATTAATAGGAGAAGAATTACTTAGGATCATGATTTATGATTAAAGGACTAATGTGCATGGAATTGATGGAAATATGTAGAAAAACTTCTCTTTTTGAATCAATAGGTATAGATGTTCGGGTTGGCAATTTTGTGCATCTCTAGAGGTAGTCCTAATGATCTCCAGAGACAATACCAGAATACCATGACATTAGAAGTTTTGAAGTAAAGACGAAAAGCATCTCTGGAGATGCAGACAAAGACATACATATCCAGCGCCTCTTTAGAGCAGAGCAGAGTTACAACATAGGTGTCGGTCAGACACTTTCAATAGAGATCATAATAGCCTTGATATAACTCAAATCATCACCTGAGTGATTAAGGGCCAGCTATAATTAACTACCAAGAGTTTTTATCTCTTTCAAGTTTTTGCATGAGTTACTGATAAAATTGATTTAATATCCATATTTTTAGGGATTCACTACCCAAATGTATTAAGACTCAAACTTAGATTCAAAGTGGATTTCTGTTCCACTCAATCTATTTTTATTGCATGGTTATTTTCTGTAGTTAGATAGCTAGTATAATAAAGAGATGGATGTCATCTCATAGAAGAACTGGTAGATAAGATAAGTGATATGTCATCACTAATTTTATATATACTTACAGAAGCAGCAGAAAATGAGTGATTTTTTATTCTAATTTCTATAATCTCATTTCAATATCAATATTTCTCTGAATACAAAGTGAATGAAATTGGATTGAATTAAGTTGTGATCTTATTCTTTTGTTTTGATTCCTTACTATAGTCTTCAGCCCTAAGGGTGTGGAGCAAGGGCCCACTCTCACCACCAAGGTAGAAGGCTAGTACCACTATTTGTCATTTTAGATTTTGCTTTATAGAATACTTATTGATTTTTGATAGATAAATGCATGTTGCAGTTTATAGATTTGCTTTAAGTAATTTATTATTCAATTCTATTTCCAACATTCTTTGAATTCATTTAGTAAGCAGATAGATCAATCTCCTTAAATTAGTAAAAGTCATCAGAATTAGCTAGAAAGAACTGGTAACTATAGAATCCCTAATTGCAGATAGCCAAGGACACAACCCTGGATTTTGACATCAGAAATATGATTAAATGATAAGGTACAACGACTCTTTTCATTTTTGATGTCATTGCTGGGGATATTGTGTTAATTAGGGAAACTTAGCTAAACAGTTTTAGGTTAGATTTGTATGGTTAGAGCTAGAGATTCAAAAGGAAGATACATAAAACAAACACCCCATCAACAAACTATAGGAGAAAGTAGTGGGGTGGCACCAAATCTTGTTGAAGAAAGAAGTCTAGAACCTACCTTGAAAACTACACCTCAAATCAATAATCCCTTAAATCCTCCAAATCTTCCACTTGCTGATTATATCCAAGAATTACAACAAAAGTTTTAGGCAGATCCTTTGATAGAACCTAATTTCCTAGAACCTCAGAGAGAAGAACTAGTACTAGACATGGATGATAATAATGATAATCATGAAGAGGAGGGAAATCAAGCTCCAAGAACCTTCTCATATCCCATTGTTCTAGCTGCTGGAGACAATGCTCCTATGAAAAATATTTCACCAGCACACTTGCCAAATTTCAGAGGTCTTTCTTCTAAGGATCCAGATCAGTTCTTGTTTGAATTCAAAGTAGTATGCCAAACTTATGATTATAGATCAGATAACCAAAAACTCAAACTGTTCCCTTCAACCCTGAAAAATTATGCAATGAGATAGTTTATGGGTTTACCATAGAGCTCTATCCATTCTTGGGATCAGATGGAAACATAGTTTTTAGGAAGGTACCAAGATTACAGTAGAGTCAGTAATAAAAATGAGGAATCGTTCAAAATTAAACAGGGAGAGGAAGAGACCTTAGAGGAATATGTGGATAGATTTAACTTCTCCTTGAGAAGGTATGGCAACCCAATAGATCACTCTTTGGCCAGAACCCTATTTGTAATAGGATTGGATAAAGAATCAAAACAGGCACTGGATCTGATGGGAAAGGGAAATATCAACAAAATGGATATACCTACTATAGAAGAGCTCTGTAGGAACTATTCTAGAACCCAAGATGTAGTGAGATCATCCAAAACCTTCAAAGGAAAGAATGAAATAGGACAGTTAATGGAAGAGATTGCAAATCTAAAAATAGATATTTTGGTCCAACTCAATATCACATTAGATGGGATTCAAGAAAAAACTAGAACAATTGATCAACATAGAACAACTGAACCACTCTCCATCTATTGTCCTAGGTGTAGAAACAAGCATCTGTTGAGAGAATGCCCTTTAGACAAATTAGAGATCTATCAGATCTGTGATAGGGAACATCCTACCAGTCAATGTAGTCAACTTCCAACCTTAAAAAGGTTGAATAAGAAGAATGCCATCATAGAAGAAGAATTAAACTATGTGGGACAAAAATAGGCTGAAAATTTCCCTTATAATTAGTATCCAAACCAGCCTTCTTATAGGGGTCCTTCTAATTGGGGAAATAATCAATGGAATCCAACATGGCATGGGCCTCAGAATAATCCTCCTTGGGGACAACAGGATTGGCCAAATCCACATTGGCAAAACCAAAATTGGCAAAATCAGCAGTAGGGGAATCAACAGTGGCCACCACAGTTTGGATCACAAAATATGCAACCTCAATGGGGTCCTCAACATGGATATAATCAACAATACCAGGGACAACCTAGACGTTTCCAACCTCAACAACAAGCATTACTAACTGGACCCTCCAACACACAAGGTCAGTCACAAAATGAGCCAGTTAGCCAACCACCCTTACCAGCTCAACCTATACCAAATCCACAAAATAAATAGGGAGCATCTGTTTACATGAAAAAGAAAGAAAACATGGCCGGTATTAACACTATATATCCAAATAATCTCTAGCTACATTATAGGAAAGCATTCCCAAGACCATCTCCTCCAACTATAGTTGAATAACCAATGATGAGGAAACTAAAAATTTATCCACTCAACTTCCAGAGGAGATTACTACCAAAAAAAGTGCTAAAACAATCATCCTTGGATAACTCCAGAGTTGCTCCTAAAAGACCGACTCTGAAGAATATTCCTAGACACACTTCTGATAAAAGCTCCGGAGATGCTTCGAAGGTGGAAAAACTAGCACCATACCCAGAACGGCTCAAACAGTATGTTCCCCAGAAAAAGATCTTACAAAAACAAGTCTAATCTAACCTAGAATCAGAACTTTTACAAGAAATTAGGTAACTGAACATTGAAATTCCACTCCTCCAAGCAATCAGAGATGTACCAGAACTAAATCAATTCATTAAACAACATTGTGTCAAAACACAGGATAGGAAGAAAAACTTTCCTTCTACAATCTAGGTGGAAGGGAAAGTAGTAGATCTATTGATGGGAGAAATGCTCCTTCCAAAATATGGAGACCCTAGAAATCCTGTCATAACTATTTTCATCTCAGGAGTAGAAATTTCAAATGTTTTGTTTGATTGGAAGCAGCAATTAATGTGATGACAGTTCATACAATGGACAAATTAGCTCTATCAGGTATCCAATCAATGACTACAATCCTTCAACTTGTTGACTAGTTAGTAGCTATTCTGAAAGGAGTAATTATTGATGTACCAGTTGTGATAGAATCATGGGAATTTCTAGTAGACTTCCTGATATTAGAACTGAGAAACCAAAGAAATGCTTATCCACTGATATTAGGAAGACCATGGCTGGCTACAACAACATCATCTATTGATTGTCAAACTGGGGATATGGTCATTTCTAATAGGATAGATTTAAATAAAATATCTCTATATCCTCCAACTAAACCATCAATACATTATACAGGAAGAGTATGGGTGGATGAGCCAGATAACATGGACAACAGTGCCTCAGTAGCTATGGTAACCATCAAGGAACATTTGGGGGAGTTGAAAGAAGAAATCTACTATGATACAATAGAAGATATTACACATATCCTAATCAATGAGGATGTGATGAATCTTGCCCAAGATTATCAGAGATAACTTCTCACTTCTACTCATTGTACCCTAGCAAATATCATTCCTTGTGGGGAGACCTTTTACAGAGACTTAGCCACGTTCCACATGTTCCTTCCACATTCATGTCCCCTTAATACCATGACTCCAGTGTATGGGTTAACTACATCCATGGATCAAATCACAAAATAGGTCATGATTTTACGAGGGAAAACACTTAATATCAATACTCAGTTAACAACAAATCAGGAAGAAAAACTTATCCAACTTCTGATTTGCCATTCAACAGCTTTTGCTTGGGAATACCAAGATATGAAGGGCATCCCTCCTGAGATTTGTACCCATCATATATACACTAAGGATATCAAACCTGTCAGACAACCCCAGAGAAGATTGAATCCTGCTTTAAAAGACATTGTTAAGACTAAAATAGAAAAATTACTGCAAATAGGGTTTATATATCCAATCTCAAACAGTCAATGGGTCTCACCCTTAGTCATAGTGCCTAAAAAGAATGGGAAATGGAGGGTGTGTATTGACTATAGGGAGCTAAACAAAAAAAGGAATACTTTCCCTTACCATTCATTGATCAAGTGTTGGACAACCTTGTTGGGAGAAAGTATTTTTCTTTCCTAGATGGGTTCTGTGGGTATAACCAAATTCAAGTAGCACCTGAAGATCAGGACAAAACCACTTTCACCTACTCTTGGGGAACTTTTTCTTACAAAGTTCTTCCATTTGGACTATGTAATGCCCCAACTACATTTCAGAGGCTTTTAGCCATTTTTACTGAACTAGCTAATGAATGCATGAAGGTCTATATGGATGACTTTACTGTGTATGGAGATAATTTTGCAGAACCTCTCACAAATGTTGAGAAAGTACTAAAATGCTGTGAGAAAAATCAATTATCCTTGAGCCATGAAAAGTGCTTCATGATGGTGGAGGAAGGAATTGTATCGCGACACCACATTTCAGCAAATGGGATCAAAGTAGATCAAAACAAGATAGAAGTGATCACACAGTTGCCTTCACCCAAAAATCAGACAAATGTTAGAAGTTTTCTAGGTCATGCAGGCTACTTGTTGATCATGATGTTAGTCACAAACAAACATAGAATAAAAGTACACATTAACCTTTATTCATCTTGAAAGATATAGTGAATTCAAAGAATTCATGATCCCAAGTCTCCGATGATTAGGTCTTAATCGACTGACGTTACTCAGTGGTTAATGTGAGCTGCTGTTTCCATTTTGGGGCCTTACGTGAAAATGCACTATCATCATGACGTTCCTGCAGAAATTCCTTACAGAGAAGTCAAATTATGCGGGTATTTGATGAAAGGAAGTAAAATACCTAGATCTTTGCATGATTTTTTCAATTGTGCATGCTTAGTGTTCAAATATGCTAAATATTTATGATTATCTACGAGATATCTGCATATTTTGGGTTGTTTGCTTAAGATTATCAGTTTATTTGCAATTGTGATAGTGAGATGCTCTGAAATTGAAAGAAATTAAAGGAAATGCTTCTAATTAAGTTGAACCTTTAGCTTTTGATCCACATACATGCTTGATACTGTCATGAGGAGAAGAAATCAAACCATATGTTCACCAGGACATTCCACGGCTAGATACAGTTGATGCAAACTTCAGAGGATAATGAATGAAAACAATACATGCAACATGATGAGCACTCCAAGGGACGCAGCAAATCAAAGCACATATCTAGAATTCAGACACAGATTACTCAAGATTTACGAAGATTTGTAATCAAAATACTCTTCCCTTTCATTAAGTATGCAAAAGACATGTACATATACAACAGCTTTGAAATAAGTCCTGAATACTTCAGCAATCAAATTTCAATTAAGTTTCGAATGAATATAACAAGGCATTCCACCACCTTTTATAGAATAAGGTGAGGAATCCGTTACAAAAGATCCATGGATCTGATTTATCAATATAAATCAACGGTCATCATTTCATGACTTACCAATATTACAAAAAGGCACAAGTTGCCAGCTGGCAACTATCTATACTGCATATGCAAAATACTACCCCCCTCATGATGTATCTTCATCATGCTCTTCATCTGATGCATGTGGGTCATCATCATGTGTATCGCTTTCTGAACTTTCGCTATCCGGATGATGACGCTGTTGCATATGGGGTTGCATGCTGCTTTGGATCTGTTCGTATGACTGCACAACTTGATCTATTCCTCTACCATCTTGAGTCTTTGCCTTGATGATGGCGTGTTTGTGCGCTTCATACTTATCCCTACTGTTGTCCAGCTTATTCTTTCTGTCCTGCAGTGTCTCGTTGTAGGTCTCCATCTTGACCTTGATCCTCACCATTTTATTTATCACTTCCTCTGTCAAGTGGACGAGCGGACCATCATCTTCTATATGGAAGTTATTATGCAGAGCCTTAAAGGCAAAATCTTCACCTTGATTCTCAATTTTCCCTTCCACCTTGCCCTCTAGCGTTTCTAGCATGTCTGCCTCAATGCCCATTAAATCGCGTAGCCTCATGCTGATCTCCCTCAGCTTATTATTGCATCTTTTGAGGACTCCGTATTCAAACTGTACATCTTTATACCAGATATCCACTAACAATGCGGTATTATTATTCAATACCTGCTTACTGATAAGCAGTTGTGGATTTATCTTCCTTATTTCGTCCAACAGGCTGAGGACTTTCTCCAGTTTATGAGACCTTTTTCCGGTCTGCATCTGCAATTTATCCACCTTAGTTTTGGAGTCACTTAGGATGTTCCACCTCTTCAAAGAACCTTTCATTATTTCAATGGCATCATCCAATGTGGATGACACCCACTTTCTTATTACGGAAACCTCATGTTTCATGAGGTCCAGTCTATTCACTTCTTCCTGAGAAATGACAGTCAATGGGACTGCAGCTTCGCTTGTGGTATCTTCAGGGTTGGTCAAGCCTTCAATATATGCACACAACTGAGCAATGTGCTCTTTATGTTGCTTATTCTTCTCTTTCTCTCTTTTCACTTTCTAAATCAGAGAGTCAATGATATCCTTTCCCTCCTGACCTTCCTGCTCTTCATTGGCAAAACCCAAATCAACTGTGCTTATCTGGAATTCATCCACAGTGATTTTGCCTTTCTCTTTTTCTACCGCAGGTACAGCAATTTGTGCGGTCCTTCTCCCTGTCGCCGGATCTCTTTTGATGGCCGAAGTCATTCTGGCCTTCCTCCTGGGTTTCATTATATCTGCGGCGAACAGGGTGGAGACATCAAACTCTTGAATCTCCAGCTCCTCCTCAACATTTACCTCCTTTTCTAACCATGGAGGCACCTGATCATGCTTTTCAGCATCATGATGCTGTTCACCTCTATCTCCCGTTTCCACCAACAAGCGTTGTGGAGATGGTGACTTTTCTTTTTTTGGCTCTTGATGCTCACCTTGCTGCGAATCCTGTGGTGCCTCCTCCTATTGAGGAACTTCCTTTTCTGGGGGAGCATCTTCTCCGTGTGGGGAACCTGGCGGTGTACTTGTATGTGGATCATGATGATCATGATCTTTTTCCTTCGTTATTTCACCTGTTCCCAATTCTTCCCCTTGTGGAGGTTGGTCATCCTCCTTTTGTTTTTCTACTTCTGGTGGTATGTCCACCACCTTTGATATTGTAGGATCTGCCTGAGGTGATGGCATCTGCTCTGCGGCGGCCATTTGCTCTGTATCTGCAGCATCCACCTCTTGTGCCTTATCAGCAGGATCTTCTATCGCTTCATTCTTCTCATCATCAGCCTTTGCTTCTTGGACCTCTACTATAGCAGGTCCTGCTGATGTATCTTGTGGGCTTTGTTGGCCTGATTCAAGAGCGTGGCTTTCTGTTTCTGCCATCTCTATCTCTTCTATTAAGTGGCCCTTATCAGGTGATCCTGCTGGCTGTTCAGGACTTGCATCCTGCTTCTCTGTTAAGTCTACCACTGCAGGACTTGTCACCTCAGCGATCAATGTATCCAGCCCTATGTCCTGAGCTACCTACTCTAGGCTCTTCTCTGGTTCTGGGCTCTTTTCTCGCTCCGCTTCTGCTTGTTTCATCTCCTCAAGCACTGTTTGAACCGTTGGAGGCTTGTGAGGAGTCACACTGATGCCAGCAGCCGCAAGTGTTTCCATTTCTTGTGCAGCTACATCCTGCACCACCTCATCATCAGACAAGTTTATTGTCTTGTCCAGTGAGACATGCTTTTCTGCTTGCGCCTGGGATGCTTCCTTTTGTTGCTCTTCTGCCAGTTCAGTTTTGAACTTGACAATGGTAGGAAGTGGAACATTGTGCTGAAGTTCCTTCTGCACTTCACTACCTGCCCCTTGTAATTGCACTGGGGGTTGACTCATCTCACCTCTCATGGAGGTTCTTGTTTTCTTAGGTGTGGTAGGAAGCAGCACCTGCGGAGCTCTCCTCTTTCTTCTGATTATCAATGGAGCTTCCTCCTCTTCTTCAGGCTCTTCCTCCATGAGGATATCCTTACCTGGTTGTCTAGATGATTGACCCACTTCTTGGGTCTCTGTGGTTCTAGCCTCTGCTGTCTTGGCTTTCTTGGGCTTTGGAGGAGAATCTGATTCTGACCCTGATTTGGCTACCTCCTCCGCTGTGAATACTGCCCTATCAACTATGACCCCTCTGGGTCCCTTTTCCACCTTCTTGCCCTTTGTGGCCCTTTTGCTAGGTTGCTGTGGTGGAGGGGTCCTCTCTCCCTTAGTCTTCCGCTTCTCCAGCAGGAAGTCATCATATTCATCTGTGGGGATGTCCTGCCCCTTCTTCTTGCTATCTATTGTGATGGCAACACCCTTTTTCTTCAATGCCTCTACCTGTGCATCTACCCAAGCTTGGGTTAAGTGTATGGTTCTGGCAAAGAATGGTTCCAAGGACATATCCTCCTGCATGGTGAGGTCAGGGGCAGAAATGGTATCATTGTAGATCTTCTTCTGCTCGTATTCATCTGCCATGATCCTGCCGTCATCACTCTTCAGCTGCTGAGGGAGGGAGATGCAGTCGAATGTTCTAATTTGGTTCAGAGTTAACCTCTGATACCTCCTCCTCCTGGCCTCTGCCTCATCTTCACAGTCAGCCCAAAAATCTTCTAGGTGCCTCTGGTGAATAGGCTTTCCTAGGATCTTCTGCATTCAGCCGTAAGGATCATATGGTCTTGTTACTGGGAAGGGCAGTAAATTCATCTTGTTCAGAGTGACCATCACCTTCTTAATATTGTCAGAGTCAGGGCACATGTAGTTGCCGATGCTGACTGGGAACAAAATTGGTGGCAGCTTCTTGGCATCCTTATACGTCTGTATGATGGTGGAGCCCTGCCTGATAAACTCCATTAAAACTACTGCATCTATAGGATACCTTGGCAGCATCAGGGGATGCCCTTCAAAACCTTCTATCCTGATGTAGGAAAAGGTGGCAAATTGGATGTACCATGCCCCATGCCTGTATACTGCCTCCTAAGCCTCCATGTTCAGTCTTTTAGTTCTGTCATCTTCCATGGTCCTTACCAGATGCATAGAAAATGCATCATTGACCAATTTGTAGTCCTTGATATATTTGGTTCTTTGCAGCTGGGGATGATGATCCCATATATATGCTGCATTCGTGCCCGTCAGTTTTCCATCTGTGACCAGGGCATCAAAAGTGCCTCTATAAGCACAGGAATAAACAATATAGGAGGTCATGTAGAAGGCACAATCTGAACCTCCCAGGTTCAGCAGCTGCTCATGCAGAGCATCAATTATGATTTGGCCCCACAGTGGCTTGATGTTTGCATATAGGCACATCATTATTATGCCGTACATCCAGTCTCTGAATTCTCCAGTATCAGGCTGGCCAGTCACCCTGTTCAGTAGGGCAATCACATACTGATATTCTTCATTAAAATCAAATTTGAACATGCGCACAGGGAGCTTGGCCACTGCATTATATGTGCTGTTCTCGGCCCGCCAAGCATACATGTTCTTTCTGGCCGTCTTCTTGTTGGCCTCATATTCTCTTTCAGACTTCTTCAAGTCTACACTCTTTACCTTGCTGCCCATTGGCAGTCCAAATGTTTGGGATAGACCTTTGATGGATAGGTCTGCATACATTCTCCCATGCATCACCACCTGCCTCATCTGAGGGTTGTAATTCCGGGCGCACTCAATAACCAGCTCCGGAGACTCCATGGAGTAGGGGAAGCCAGTAGCGTTCCACATACCTGATACAAACACAGCGTCCAGCACCGGACTCTTATCCTGTCCATGATTCAGCTTGGCTGACCAAGCCTCCAGGTTGGTACTCCCCTGATGGGTGTCTGTAATTGCCCCAAATTTAAACAAGACCCCTCTCTGAGAAGAGAACATAGGCCTGCTGAATTCTTCCTGACACTTGACTAAGCATTTTTCAGCCATGGGTACCTGCAATTAACAACATTTCTTCTCACAACGGGATATGCATGCATACATACTACAAATATCATGCTTATTGTATCAATTCTACATTACTTACTTGCATGGATACATAACCAGAACTTTCAACATTATTTAAAAACAACATGATGAGGGTTTCAGTTCACTTACCTGGTTATGCCGACTTCTTTTTATACCAGTATATCTCTAAGACGCTCTTGATTCAGCTGCTGATCACCTGCCTCCCTCAGTCTATGAGCTCCAGTCGTGCAACGGTAGCTGTTATTCAGAAATGGAGGCTAGTGCTCTGTAAAACAATTTTAACGCAGGTAAATGTAACAATGGCGGTTGAATTACCTTTTAACCTCGCAGTTAGGGTAAACTTAGGGTAACTCTGACAAGTTAGATCGTAATCTTTGATCATTCGTGCGAAAACTCAGGATCTCGCCAGACGTTTCATTGCGTTCCGGGATCGGCGGGAATCACCTACCATATCTGCGCGCATTTACTGGCAATGGCGGCAAAGGGAGCGGGGGAATATCCATATGACATGATATCATGAGAGTAGGATGACATTTCACAAATATCAGGTTGAGTTTCGATATCATCCTCCCTAGCATTGGAACTGTTATCGCGACAAAATTCGGGTGACAACGCACCTTTGTTTACACTTTAGCACATCAGGAGGATATTTTGGTCTATCGGGTGATATTCCAAAATATGATGATGACCTTCAAACTTACTCATTCTCCTCTTTGAATATCGGGATGACGTCATCATGATATTTGTTCTTTGTATTGGAAATGTCTCATGACGTCATCGCCACATTGGGTGAACATGATCATGTTTACAAAATATCCTGTCGAAATGTAAATATGATGATGATGTCATCAGGATGTTTGTTTTTTTGTTTATCGGATTCAGATGATGTCATCAGGATGTTTGTTAAGGGTGATATTTTGCATCAGGATGATATTAACGAATATCGGGTTACTTTCAAAAATATGATGCTCGCTATACAAAAGACCGTTCGACGAGGAAGACTTACTATCACTTAACGTTGACGTCCAGATATTTGAACCGCAGGATATTATCGAGGGGGGGGGACGTTTCAAATATGATGATGATGTTCTTCACACAGCATAACTGAGGTTATAAAATATGACCCTCTTTTTGCGAATATTAGGTTTGACCAAGACTTTGACTGTTCATAACTCTCACATCCTGATGAATATCAGGGTGATGTAAAAAGCAAACCTGCATGAATTTTAATGCTCTTTCAGAATATGTGGTCATATATACAAAATACGAATTTTGACAGACTGACCTCATATTGGGGCTTACCTCATCTTGACTCCACATGATGATGAACATGACTGATTTTACCAAACCGCCAGAAAGCAGACAACACAAGCCAAAAGAAAAGTTGGGTCCCTGTTTTGCCAAGTCAAAATGGGACGTGTTGTGTAACCACACAACACTACTATAGGAGATTCATAGAAAATTTTAGCAGAACAGCTACCCCCCTGTTTACTCTGCTTAACAAAGACATAGAATTTCTATGGACAGAAGACTGTCAATCAACATTTGAAACCTTAAAAGAGAAGATTACTGTCACACCTATTTTGAGAGGACCTAATTGGACTTTACCATTTCACATACAAACTGATGCTTCAAATGAGTCCATTGGGGTAGTTTTAGGATAGGAGGAAGGAGAGAGTATGCATGCCATTTATTACATTAGTAAAAACCTTACCTCTGCAGAAAGAAATTACACCATAACTAAAAAAGAATTCTTGGCAGTCATCTATGCTATAAACAAATTCAGACATTATATCACTGGGTATAAAATATTTGTACATACTGATCATGTAGCCATCAAGTACCTAATGAACAAGCTAGTAGTAGGTGCAAGGATCATTAGGTGGTTATTGCTGTGATACATACAAACTAAATTTTAAATTCAATGAGTGGATGATAGTGGGAGACAAGGTTAATTAAGTGTTATCTTAATTAACTTAAGTCTAGGTTAATTAGATAATCAGGATTTATCTTATTAACATGGATTAGGGAAATGGATAATCAACTAAATGAATATTATGAATATTCATTTAATTGATAGGATAGGGTTGTAAGGTTAAATGGATTATTAGGTGAATTAATTGATCACTAGGGATATGCAGATTGGGGGAATGGATTAGTGCGAGGTACAAAAAATTGGTTTGCAGAGCAGTCTAATTTTAGGTGTCTACATTTGCCCCTCTTTGAGATGGTGTTGTGGCTAAGCAACATCATTACAAAGAAGTTAAAATATAGAGATGGATTGGATAGAAAAAAGATTTTGGTTTGGAAGAATAGGGTAAGGTTTGGGGAAAATTGGTAAGGGCGATGCCCCCTCGAGAGGATAGGCGGGTTGCGAGAACACGGTTGTGCTCTCGAAATGGATGGGACATATTGATAGAACTGGTCAGAGGATAAGTGGTGGGATGAAAGGATGATGATGTTGGGAGATGATTGGTGGATGATCATTGTGTTGAAACTGAATTTGAGCAATCGTAGGTTTCATATAGCAAAGTGGATATGCTCACCAAGGTATAGAAGACCAGGGTGATGATGTTTATCCAACATTTGCATGGACTAGACATGCAGACAAAGGGATGATCTCATGCATGCCCAAGATAGTACAACCTTGTCTAGACGAGGGAAGGGGACTCATAGCATAAGCCCTTAGTACAAAAAAGGTATGATGAACCTTAGATGCATAAGAAGATCAATATGCTAGAACCAACCCTATGATCGATCAAGATATGAATACTAGCTTGGAGTAATGAGACCAACCCACAAGCACAGCATACAAAAGCAAGACTATGCCCCATTCTAGATGTTTTCGCCACATACCATGATATAGTAAGATCAAGGTAGCTTTGATGTGATCTTCGAATAGGACAAAAGATAAAAATTAAAAACCAAAAGACCAACGAACCAAACAAGTAACCATTGTATCTTTTGCCAAAATGGATGATGATGTGATAGATGCTACCTATCATAGGAAAGATATATCCTAAGGCAGGGATTGATAGATGATTTGATGATGTTGTGATGATTGTATAGATTCTGCCTATTGTAGGAATGACATATCCTAAGGCAAGAATCGATTGATGATTGGATAGATTCTGCCTATCATAGGAATGACATATCCTAAGGCAAGAATCGATTGATGATTGGATCATGTTTTGTTGATGTAAGATTGGCTCAAGATACGATGGTGACAAGTTATGGTTGATGCTAATTTGATAGTTGATGATTTTTGATGAGGGATGATGCTTTGATAGGTGATGCAAAGCTTGGATCTAGTGTAATCTTATTGATGATAGATGTGATGATGATGTGGGATGATGATAAATGTTATGAGGATGAGAGTGTGATGGAGCAAGTTTGATTTTTGTGATGGATAAATTATTTTTGGAATTTTGTGTGTTTTCTATTGTTTTGGGATTTTTTGATATTTGTGATGTTTTTGGATTTTTGATTTTGTGATGTTTTTACATTTTGTGATTTTGTGATGTTTTTGGATTTTTGATGATATTTGTGATGTTTTTGAATTTTTTTATTTTTGATGTTTTTGGATTTTTTGGATTTTTGGAAAAGGAATGGTTTATTATGATGGTTGCCTTGGATTTTGTGTGGATAGCCTTTGTGCTAAATACCAATGACAAGGGAACACCAAGTCTAGAGGTGAAGGTGATGGGGTTGGATAGGGGGATTGAATAGCTGATTGAAAATAGATGAATGGACAAGTGATAGGCATGCGTGTTAGATAGATGGAAGATAAGGATGAGGGGTAGGATAGGTATGCATGATATATGGATGGGGGATTGCAAGATTTTCTCCAAGGGCTAGGTTGCAAGGAATCATATGCCCTAATGTCTAAAGAATTTTGCATGATGGGCTCATGTGCGAATGGATGGTCTTTGCAATAGGTGAATGGAGGATATACTTAGAAAGGGAGTATGCCAAGAGGTCTCCAAAGCATGTTGTTGATATTTTGCCCCTTGTCTTTATCAAGATCTAGTGTGAGAGATGGTTGAAACAAGATATAATGGATATGATGGATTGGAAATGATAGGATACATAGGGGATGTTGGATAGGAATATGATAGGATAAGACAGTGGATAAGATGTGTAAGGGGATGATGGATGTGGATGAGGGATACGGTTTTGCCCCCAAGTGTAGGGATGCAAAATGGATGGAGAAGGGATTACACATGACGCCCACAAGGGGTTTTCATCAAGGTACTTGCCCAAGGCACCACAAGGAGTGGTTTTCGCCATTGGATGGATTTTTTTCTCTTTACTATTTTCTTGATTTTTTGATTTTTTTGCTTTTTTGCTTTTTTTACGTTATTGATGGAATGGGGACTCTAGCGTCTGTTTCCATAGAAAGGAGAAGATGGTCCCATGTTGGATAGCATTATGGATGATGATTGCATGGATGTTGGTAGATAGAAGAAGATAGAATGGATTATGGTGTGTATAATGTGGATTATGCAAAAGCATGGACCATAGGAATGTGATGGGGAAGATATGTAGGATAGTGAACGGAAGATGGAGAGATGGAGGGGAACCAAGACCAACGGTTGCACACATCATGATGTATTTGGAAGCTTGTACTTTGGATGTGGAGTTGGGAGTAATGGAGATTGGGATGGGGGATATTTGGATGGTCGATTTGGGGTTTTAGGGACCCAAATAGACTTAGGAAGTATGGGAGTTTTAGATGTGGAGCAAGATGTTTGGGAGTTTGGAGTGGATTGGGCTGTAGATGCCTCATTTGTTTTGATTGATCTTTGTTGTTTAGGGACCCACACCATTTTTGTTTTTGCTTTTTCTTGTGATGGTGTGGGCTTAGATAGCCTTTTGGATTGTTCAGGTTGATTGGAAGGGATAATAGCCTTAGGCTTTTGTGCTTTATAAGTTGAGGCATTCAAATATTTGAATCCCATGGATTTGGTGGAAGCTTCATATTTGGAAGATGTGTGCTTTTGTTGGTCTTGATTGGGAATTTTAGTGGTTTTATGGATGGAGGGGTAAAAAGTAGATTTTTGGATAGATGGGTGAAGTGATTTGATGATTGGGATATTAGGAGTTGGTAGGATAGGAGGTAAAGTGGATTTGTGGATAGGGATGTTGGGAGTTGGTAGGATAGGAGATAGAGTGGATTTGATAGGGATCTTTGGAGTTGGAAGTAGTGGAGGTAAATTGGATGGAGGGAGATGGATGGTCACATGCTTTTACAAATGGTAGGATGATGGAGGAGGGATGGCGACATATGTTTTCAGAGTACGATGATATGCACCATGTTTGGGATTGGATGAATGGATTTCAGAAGGTGGATGGATGGTATCAACTTGTGTAGGTTGTTGTTCTTGGGATGCATAGCCAAGGCCATGTGAGGATGGATAGAATGTGGTGTGGATGGGCTCCAAGATGCCTTGTTCGTGAAGGCCTAAGCCTTTGCCTTGATAGTTCATAAGTTGTAGCATGTGACATGCAATGGGATGTTTGGTACTTTGGAAACAAGACGCGAATCCATTATTTGTAGGAGATAGATAGGTGGTGGAAGGAAGTTGTTCGCCTCCTATAAGGGAGTCACCATGGATGAAAGTGCTTGTGCTAAGTGGATAAGGGGATGGATTTGGGATGGGATTGGTAGATGGAGGTAAAGGATTCATGGGGGATGGTAAAGGGGTGGTAGAAGAAGGTGTGGGATCAATAAGTTGACCAATAGATGGGAGGGGATTGGGGATGGGATTAGATGGGATGGTTAGGTCTTGATTAGGAGAAGAGGTTGATGTTTCAACATGCTTTGGATTTGTTTCTTGACATAGCTCATGTGCTAGGATAGAAGTGGGAGTGACTTGGATAGATGTGGTGGGTGCTTGGATGGGGGTGATAGGTGCTTGACTTATGTGTGCTTGAACATGGCTACATGATGGTTCTTGACTTATGATAGGGGGTTGTTCAAGAGATTTGGTGGATGTTGGATTGCATGAGGATGTTTGATTCCTTGCTATTAGCCAATGGATGGTATCCTTCATGAGTGTATGGGTGGAAGAGCAATATAATGGATGGATAATGATGGTGGATGGTGTAGAAATAGGATTGGGATTGGATAGGTGGGTGATAGGATTAGGTAATGATGGTTCTTGGGTGGGTTCAAGGATAGGTGTGGGATTAGATGGTGGAGGGCACTCTAGATTGGTATCTCCCTTGTCAAAGGTTATTAGATCTTGCCTAGGATAACTTGGACTCATTTGATTTATGTACAAGGGACCACTTGGACTTGCATGTGCTTCTTGTTGCAAAGGTGGATTTGGGCTTACATGTTCTTGTTGTGATGACACTTGGTTGCCTCGTGGATGGGCTTGGTGGTATGTTGGAGTGTTAAAATGAGAAATTGGATAATGTTGGGGTGAAGGTTGATTGGTTGATGTGACATTGACATGATAGGTGGATGAATTAGGTTGGTATGAAGTTGAAGATGATGACCTGTAAGGTTGTTGTGGAATTTGTGGAGGTTGGGATGGTGTTTGGACTTCTTGTTGTGATATGAGTTGTTGTTGATGTTGGTAAATGTGTTGATGTGATGATGATGGAGGGGTTGCATAGGATAATGATTGTTGTGATATGGATTGATATAGATAAGGGTTGTGATAAGTTGATAAAGGGTTGATATGACATGTGGATGAATTTGGTTGATATGAAGTGGGATAAGTTGATGCAGAATTGGTTTGATGTGTACATGGATATGATGGGAGAGGTGCTAGATATGATGGTTGTTGGACTTTGCAAGTGGCCAAGAGGGGTTGGATTTCTTCCAAGAGGTATTGTATGTGTGAGGATTGGTTTGTTCGACATATTTGAATCAGTCCTTGAATGTTTTGAAAGGTTTGTTGCTCTAAAGGCAATTGTCTTTCATGCATGTGGTGAAGCATATGAAGGAGTTTTTGAAGGTTCTCTAAGATTGACATGATGTCACACAAGTGTTTAAGTCTTAAGTCCTGGTTGGCAAGTGCTTGGTTATGATTTGATGATGATGTGGATTGTTTGGATGAAGGGGACTAGGATGAATGTTTAGAGTGATTTGTTTATGTGTTTGGTGTTTATAGTTTGATTTGGCAATGTTTAGCAAATGATCACATGTACAAACAAGAATCACTCACACAAGACACAAGCAAATTTGAATTTTGAATTTTGGAGAATATGAGAATGATTAAACAAGCACACTTGCAAAACAAATCAACATGCCCTATTGTCTAGTTTGATGGGGTATGGCCAGTTAGGGTTGGGCAATGTTTACACGAGGTTGACTAGGAATTTGAAAGTGAAATCTTGCCACATAGCCAGGAGAAGGAGGTAACCCACCCTTCACCTTCACTTCCCAAAGGTAGAAAGTTCTTTGGGGCTTAGCCAAGAGTGACAGGATTCTGATTTCAAAGAGGGTGTCTTTCAATTCAGCCTTAGATGAGGTCATCCCTAGGGGTGATGAAATCCCCTAGTAGGCCTCCTAGGAAAGGGATTGGCAAAAGCGAATCAAGTGAGGTGTTTTTGATCTCCGAGATCACCTTGCGGTGCGAGGAGAGAGCATACACACACCCACTTGATTCACACTTGTACTTGATTAATTATCCCTTAGAGAAATGAAATGTGATGAAGATACGTCAAGCAGTGATTCTTTTTAGCCCAATTTCAAGGTGTGATTGAAGACACATTGTTCATTTTAAGCCCAATTTTGATATGTGATGAAGACAAATGTTTGTTTTATGTCCCAAAATTGAAATGTGTGATGAAAGCAAGATTGAGAGATAAAGGATGAAACAAATGCACCTAATTAACTTGCTATCTGAATTGATGTAGATGCTGCTCTGGATGTTGCTCCAGTCTCGAATGATCACCTGCAAGTCACAAAAATGACAACGAAGCAAGTAGACTAGCCAAGGAGATTGTGATGTAAAAATTGAGAATCTAAGAAAATCTGATAAAAAATGAATTGATACAGAGAAAATAAGTGCATAAACAGATTCTTCAAGAGATTCTATGTGATTTGAAAAAAAAATTCATGAAAATTTGATCAAAAACACAAAAGATATGATGATTTGAAGTTTGCAATGAAGTTTGACTTTGACTGTGAAAAAAGGTAGGAAAAATGTACTATCACCTGATGAAAACCTCACAACTGTGAAGTGCTTGGAGTCCTCTTTCTGACGACTATTCGTTTGCAAAAATTTGCCTCCGTATGCGAAAGTTGTGCCTACTTGAAAAAAATAGCCTCCTTCGGTATGTAGGAGGCACTAGAGGTGGGCTTGACTATTAGTAATAACCACTAGTGGTTTGCAGTTACTGGTCACATGCACTGATTTGACTATTGGTGGTTAGGTTTTAGTTTGGCAGTTAAAGGCTCAAATAGCCAGCTGGTCACGCATGTGACCAGGGGGTGATCGATTGAAAAAAACAATAAAAAATATAAAAGAGAACAATGAAAAGGGGGCTCGCGACTTCTTCCTGCTTGAAACCCTGACCCAAATCCTTTAACTGTCGTAGAGTTGGGGGCAGTCATGGGGTGCAAGTAGCGGTTAGGCAATAGGGAGCGGTGGTCGGGCGGTGGGAGGATTTGCAGAGGCAGCAAAGGGAGGATTCAGGGGTGTTGACAGAGGAGTATGTGGGTGGCAACCAGGCAGAAGGGAGTGGTGGCAGGATGTCATGGGGGTGTCGACCAGGTGAAGGGTACAGTAGTAGCGGTGACTAGAGGGGAGGTGTTCAGGCGGTGGTTGGGTACTGCGGGGAGGTGGAGGCTTGGGTGGCGGCGGCGACAGGAGTCAGGGCAGGGTGGGAAGAGCAGAGGGGAGGTGGCTCTGTGGGTAGCACACAGGTGGACGGGGATGTGGGGGCTTGTGTGAGCAAGCGGTGGTGATGGGGTTTGGAGTGTTGGATGGAGCGGCGCAGGAGGGAGGAGGGAAGGTGGGGAGCCATGGTTGGAGGGGTGGTGCTGCAAAAACCTTGAAAACCTGCAAAAATCGTGAAGATAAAAACCTACAAAAACCTTGAAAATCTGTGAGCACAACACATAAACAAAGCAGAGTTCAATACGGTAGGGGTACAGATCCATACGGTACGGACTATACCCTAAAATTTTTTTAAATTTTTTTCAAAATTTTTTTCACAAAACATAGGCAAGTTTACTGTCAAAATTCACAGAAGTAGCGTTCTGAGCACAAAAATGCAGTCTATTTTTGCTCAAAATGAAACCTGCAACACTTAATCACCAAAACTTCATAAAATTTGTGAGAAAAAGAAGATTTTGACAATAAAACCTGCATAAATTGACGATTGGATTCGACACTGGGCGTGCCAAATGTGATAAGTGAAATTAGAATGAAGATTATAACTAATCTAATGCAAAATAACATGATTATACCTTTATGAAGACCTCACAAATCCATGCGGGAAGGAGTTGCACCTGATTAGAGCTCCTCAGATTGTTCCTGTGATTAGAGTGTAGATGTGGATTGCTCAAGTGCTCAGCACAATGCAAGACGAGATAGGATGATGGATTGGATGGGATTGAGACAAGATTTTGGCAGAGGTTTGATAGGATTAGGAGATTTGTGGAGTGATTTTGACAGAGTTCTGATGCATGAAGAGGTCTCCCTAAATGGCCTAGAGAGGGGTCCAATTTATAGGATCTTGGAGATGAGAATGGAGGGTGAGGATTCATTTGATGAGATCAAGGGCTAGGAATAAAAGTGAATCTTTTATTCCTAGAGGATGAATTAAAAATTCTCATTTTGGGAAGAGTGGATGAGTGTGGGGGACAACTGAATTTTAAATTCAATGAGTGGATGAGTGTGGGGGACAACTGAATTTTAAATTCAGTGAGTGGATGATAGTGGGAGACAAGGTTAATTAAGTGTTATCTTAATTAACTTAAGTCTAGGTTAATTAGATAATTAGGATTTATCTTATTAACATGGATTAGGGAAATGGATAAATCAACTAAATGAATATTATGAATATTTATTTAATTGATAGGATAGGGTTGTAAGGTTAAATGGATTATTAGGTGAATTAATTGATCACCAGGGATATGCAGATTAGGGGAATGAATTAGTGCGAGGTACGAAAAATTGGTTTGTAGAGCAGTCCAATTTTAGGTGTCTACAATTGCTATTGCAGGAATTTGATATTACCATAGTTGATAGTCCAGGCAAGTTTAATTTGGCTGCTGATTTTTTGTCAAGATTGAATACAGGAGGAGAAAACTGGCCAGTGGAGGACAGGTTCCCAGATGAACATCTTTTTGCTATCTCCTCTACTGTACCTTGGTTTGCTGACATAGCTAATCTTTTAGCTACAGGCTTGTATCCATCCCATCTTACCTCAAAGTAGAAAAATGATTAGTTAAGGAAAGCTTATCTTACAATGGTTAAATGGGTTGCTTTTTAAATGTGGTCCTGATTTCATTTTACGCAGGTGTTTAAAAACTGATGAAATTTTTTATGTGTTGAAGACATGTCATGATGAACCATCTAGTGGGCATTATTCCTCCCACAAAAATATCCACAAGATCCTAGGAGTTGGTTACTACTGGCCCTCTCTTCATAAGGATACTAAGAAGTATGTGCAACAATGTGACGAGTACCAAAGGATGGGACATCCAACCTTCACCCAGGAGATGTTACTGCATCCTCAAGTAATGATGGAACCATTTGAACAGTGGGGTCTAGACTGTGGGACCAATTTCTCCACCATCATTAGGAAAGGAGTATATTCTAGTATGCACAGACTATGTGACTAAATGGGCTGAGGTTCAAGCATTGCAATTTGTACGAGAAGAAAAAGTTTTTTATTTCCTTTATAATAAAATTTTCTTGAGATTTGGGGCCCCAAGATCCATAGTTTCAGACAGAGGACCTCAGTTTACTTCACAAGTAATCAGAGCATTCATAGATTTATATCAAGTCAAAAAATCTTCACCTTACCATCCTCAAGCCAATGGGCAGGTAGAGGTGAATAATAGGAAACTTGAGAATATTCTAACAAGGACAGTAATAATGAATAGAAAAGATTGGCCTAACAGATTACCTGAAGTAATTTGGGCTTACAATACCACTTGGAAGTCCACAACAAAGTTCTCACCATATGAATTAGTTTATGGGAAAAAACCTATTCTGTCTATAGAATTTGAACTCCATACACTTAAAACTGCATTAGATATTGGTCTACCATTCTTCATAGCCCAACAAAATAGAAATCTTCAACTCAATGAGTTGGATGAAATCCAGACAGATTCCATTCAGCAAACAAAACTGGTTTAGTATCAAAGGAAGCAGTGGCATGACCAACACATCAAGAGGAGGACATTTCAATAAGGTGATTGGGTTCTTCTTTATGATTCTAAATTCAAGGAGTTCAAAGGGAAATTACAAACTCATTGGATGGGTCCTTATCAGATAAAGGAAGTTTTAAAAATGGAACAGTACTGTTGGAACCTATTGATGGAAGTACAGACACATTCTTAGTAAATGGCCACTGAATCAGACTCTATAAAAGGCCATCCACTAAAGAAGAGTTCCTCAAAGAGTTGTGTTTTGATACAGGGGACACCTCCTCTATCGCAGTTTTGGACTAGTTGAATTAAAAATAAAAAATTAAAAAAATAAAAAAAAATAAAAGAAGGTTGAAAACCAACAAATGGCGGCCTTTTGAAAAAAAAAGAAGGTTGAAAACCAGCAAATGGTGGCCTTCTGAAAAAAAAAAAATAGAGGAAGATGGAAAACCAGAAATGGTTGTCTTTCTAGACCAAGGGAATTGAAAACCAGCAAATGACAGTTCCCTTCTCCATGCCAAATGAGAATAATCAAGCTACAGAGATGATCAGGTGTCAGGAGTTACTCAAACACACCTCTGGTGCTCACAAATTAGGAGCACCTCTGGTGCTTCACAAACTAGGAGCACCTCTAGTTCTCCACCAATAGAGAGTTCTTCATAACCATAATAAGTGGGAAGGGACCCACCTGTCTAGGTAATAAAGTAGAGATATCATATGATGAGGTCATCATGACTCATCCTCTACTTTATGGTAGGAACAAAGATGAAGTCAACATGCATCTCGAGAGAAATCATTAATCTCGTTTGCACGGGTACTTACAAAGACTATGCTGACATCACCTAGATACATGGATTCTCGAACCACTCAGCGGGAATGATTGCAGGTTGCGTGACAATAAAGATGATTGATGTCATTTCAAGCCACAACAAGCTGCTCAGGTCCCACGTCGCATCCAGTCTCATCAACGCCGCAGCATCTCAGCCAACTACATCACACCTCATCATTAAGAATGGTTCAGGTAATTCTATCTTAATTAAGCATTAATTAGCAACTGTCTTGTCATTTCTATTTTTGGGTGCTGTCATTATGACACGTCCTCCTGCCATTATTTTCCTTCCCAAATTCATGCATGTTGCCATCTTTGTTGTACTGTCACCATGCTTATGGAGCGTCCCATCACTCTGCTTCAATTATGACCACATAAGCACTCTAACTAATTTTAAGTTCTTTTTCCATAAGCCTAAGTCATTCAAAGAATTGCCATAATAATCCTCATTCAAAACTGCAAAATACCCCGAAGAACAGAGTCAGCTAATATAGTTCTTCGGAGCCTACAAAGTGAGGAAGAATAAAAAACACAGAGGATAGGAAAAGAATTTAAAAATGGGGGTTAAGAAGAAATCAGAGCCAGAAAGTGCTACAAGTCTTTTGCAAGATGATGCTACAGCAGACATTCTGAGGAATGCAGGATGGTTGGAGTTTCTGAAAAAAATTGAAGGGTTTCAAGAAGATATTGTTGATGAGTTCCTAAGAAACCTGAGGAACAATCAGACAACTATAAGGGGAGTTCAAATCAATCTCTCTGCAACCACTATCAATCATATTTCTAGGTTGCCTGAACAAGGTGAGAGATTCTATCATCTGAAAACTTTACATGTTGATTTGATTAGAAATTTCTCTGTTAAAGGTGAACCTGCAATACAATTGCATTTAAATAAAAATGAAGTTAAAGGAATTCTTAGGTCCTCACTTCCAAACCCTTGGTAATTTGTAGTTTCATGGCTGATGAAATATTTCACATGTGATGGTCAATTTTCCTTAGTTTTAGGACCAATAATGAAAATGTTGATTTTTCTGAGGCATGGGAATGGACACCCTGAATTCAGCATAAACATTCCCAACTTTCTATACTCTTCCATTAGGGCAACTACAGAAAGATATCAACAAAACAAGGGTCCTATGAAACATCATGGCCTCATTTTCCTAATAGTTAAACACCACTTTTTGTCTCAAGATGATGGGGAAGAATTATGGCAGACATTTCTTGAACAAAAACCATAGGACAGAGAGCCAAAGAGGGCACAGGAAGAGGGTGAGGGTTCCTCTACCCAACAAGAAGAAGAGATAGAACCTTCAACCTCCTCTTTAGCCATTAAAAAAGGAAAGAAGTTCTCACTCGAGGCAACTTCATCTGTAGCCCCTATTTCTAATAGGAAGAAGAAAGGAAAAGAAATTAAAGAGCCTACTCTTGAGCAAACTCCATGCATGACTCGCTCAGCCAGGAGGAAAATGACTCTGGCTGAGGAATCTTCTCCTAAGGAACTAACAGGGGAGAGGTCAGGGCAGAAAGTAAAGAAAATCCCAAAGAAAGATGACTCTAGAATACACTATTGGGCTGAAGAAGCATCCCATGATTCTGATGAGATCCCTCTAGTGAGAAAGAAAAGACTGAGAGAAGTTTTCCTAGAACCATCTATCCATTTGGGTTCAAGTCTAACTTCAAAACAATCTACTACTCCAGAGACAGAGCACAGGCAGACTTTTACTATTTCCTTAGATTCTGAGGATGAGATACCTACTATGGAGGCACCTGCCCCACCTATGCTACGGAGAAGCAAAAGAAAAAGGCAGCTCTCCTAAATTGAGAAAGATACTTCTCTCCTAGTTGAAGTGCTTCTACGATTCAAAACTTCTAAGGAGAAAGCTAGGCCTTCATCAGTGCCAGTAGAAACAGAGAAAACCCAAGAAGAACCTTAGGACAGGGAGGCTTTAGGGAAAGATGAAATAGAGAAATTGGGTACAGCTGACAATTCAAGACAGATGGCTATGGAAGATCTTGATGTGCAACAAACAGAAGAAGAAACATGAACTTTCTCTCACCCCTCTAATCAAGAGGATATTGAGATTTCAAAAGAGCAACAAATGTTGGAAGAAATTGATAATCTAAAGAGATTAAAATGGGGGAAAAACCTGATTATCACTGACCTCAAGAAGGTCAGAATGAAGATAGAGATGGAGCAAAAATAGGTAATTGAAAGACTACAAACAAAGCTCCAGAGTAAAGACCAAATAATTTGAGAGAGGGAAGCAGAACTGGAAGCCCAGAAGAATGAGATAGCTAAAATCATGAAGGAAAAGGAGATAGAGGTAGTACAAAGTATTTCTGATCTTACTAAGGAAAGAGACAATGGTCTCATAATAATTGCAACATTAATTGAGTAAGTACAGGATAAACAATTGACTTGGGCCAACAACAAAATAGATGATCAAGAGGAATATATTCATGAGTTGGCTGGCCCAGGGGCAACCAGTGAACAAGAGGTACAAATAGATCCATATGTGGGCCCAATCCCCATTGATATTCCTAAGGCCTTGTTTCATTGGGAAAGGAGATGTAGAGAATATGAGGCTTCTAAGCCTATGCTGCAATTACAGAGGGTAGTTACTGCCATGACAAAAAGAGTGGAAACCTTGGAGGAAAGAGTCATTTAGATAGCCTCCATTTCTTCTAAGATTTTATCTTGCAGGCCTCCAAGTGCCAGTTATGCTATGTTTTTAGAAGAAAGGGTCCTACAAAGAAAGTCATCTTCAGTCCTATCTGATCTGTCTAAGAACACAAAAATAGCAGAAGGGTTCATGGAAGCCTATACAAGGAGTTCTGATGAAGACAAAAAAATTTTGTGTGAATTATATCTACATGGATTCTGTGTTGACAATATGACCTTCATCCTTAATTATTTTGTAGGGGATTGCTAGCTCCAAGCATTCATGTCAATGATAAGGAATCATCAGATTTGGAATGAGTGGATGGAGGCTCACCTCAAGAAGGATACAGAAATAAATCTTTTCATCAGAAAGGAGTGTCCAAACCCTCATGCTTTTGAGGTCTAATTCAAGGCATATGTTTATCACCCTGAAAGTTAGAACAAAATTTTGCCATTATACTTGAAAAATCTGCAAGATTGTTCCATTGATTTTGGTCTTTTTATGTATAGTTCAGCTAATCCAATGCTTGTAATAGCAAAGAAAAGGTGGAACATTCTTACCTCAGAGCAGAAAATGAAAGAAGTGGTAACCCCTGCAAACTTAAGGTTATTTATGAGGAAGGCAAGGTTAATATCCAAAATGATGGATAAACATAAACAAGAGTGGATAGGTGGACGATTTAGACCTCCTCTCATAATTGAGCCACTACCTGTCTGCATAGAGCAGATGGAAGATGATAAGTTGAAAGAGTGGTTGAAGCAGGTTGATTAGTACAGGGGAAATAGTAATACCAACCACACCACTTGGGCTACCTATGCACAAGACTACAGCTTGACTGACAAGCTACTCCACCAGAATAAGTCTAGATTATGAGAAGCAGGGGGACATGCTAAACCTTAGGTATGGGGGGATGATGAGTGCCAGGTAGCACCCATGAAATACATCTTTTTACCTCTCTTTTTCTCCTTTCTAATTCCATCTTCATGATGTATGTACCCGAATAGGCTAGCAAGATTGTTCTAAATAATGATTAATAGGAGAAGAATTACTTAAGATCATGATTTATGATTAAAGGACTAATGTGCATGGAATTGATGGAAATATGTAGAAAAACTTCTCTTTTTGAATCAACAGGTATAGATGTTTAGGTTGGCAATTTTGTGCATCTCTGGAGGTAGTTCTAATGCTCTCCAGAGACAATACCAGAATACCATGACATCAGAAGTTTTGAAGTAAAGAGGAAAAGCATCTCTGGAGCTAAACAAGAAGGCCACAATTATATCTCTGGAGCTACAGACAGAGACATACATCTCTGGCGCCTCGTTACAACAGAGTAGATTTCCAGCACAACTATCGGTTAAACACTTTCAGTAGAGATCATAATAGCCCTGATATTACTCAAATCATCACTTGAGTGATTAAGGGCCAGCTATAGTTAATTGCTGAGAGTTTTTATGTCTTTTATGTTTTTGCATGAGTTACTAATAAAACTGATTTAATATCCATATTTGCAGGGCCTCACTACCCAAATGTATTAAGACTCAAACTTAGATTTAGAGTGGACTTCTGTTCTACTCAATCTATTTTTATTGCATGGTTATTTTCTGTAGTTAGATAGCTAGTATAATAAAGAGATGGATGTCATCTCATAGAAGAACTAGTAGATAAGATAAGTGATATGTCATCACTAATTTTAAAATACTTACAAAAGCAACAGAAAATCAGTGATTTTTTATTCTGATTTCTGTAATCTCATTTGGATATCAATATTTCTCTTAATACAAAGCGAATGGAAATGGATTGAATTAAGTTGTGATCTTATTCTTTTGTGCTGATTCCTATAGTCTTCAGCCCTAAGGGTGTGGAGCAAGGGCCCACTCTCACAACCAAGGCAGAAGGCTAGTACCACTATTTTGTCGTTTCAGATTTTGCTTTATAGAATACTTACTGATTTTTGATAGATAAATGCATGTTATAGTTTATAGATTTGCTTTGAGTAATTTATCGTTCAATTCTATTTCCAGCATTCTTTGAATTCAATTAGTAAGCAGATAGATCAATCTCTTTAAATTAGTAAAAGTCATCAGAATTAGCTAGAGAGAACTGGTAACTGTAGAATCCCTAATTGCAGATAGCCAAGGACACAACCCTAGATTTTGACATCTAAAATATGATTAAATGATAAGGTACAATGACTCTTCTCACTTAGTAGGAAACTTGGTTTGCTTTCTTTGATGTTTTTACTATGAATGATATGGCAAATGGAAACGGTTTGGAAAATGGATACAAAACTAATTTGTATGGTTTTTCTGAGATCACAAATGAGGTATATGCAATAATGGGTATCCAGAACTAGTTCAAAATTTTCTCAAAAGTGTATAGAATAGCTCTCTATTCTGCATGTGTAGCTTCAGATGCATAGGAAAAATGGTCAAATGCACAGATCTAGTCGAAGTGCTCTGATTTTTGAATGCACAATACTGTGGTTCATATGCACCACTCTGTGCGTCAAATGCACAAAAGTATTGTATGCGCAGCAAAATGTCTCAAATGCGCAGCATAATGGGTCAATTGCACAATGGGATTAAGTGCGCAGCACAACTTGTCATATGCACAGCAGAATGGTTTAAATGCGCAGAACTGTAGGTAGTGTTGTCTTTTTGTTTCAATTTTTTTGATCTTGGCTTGTTTTCACAATGTTTCTTGAAGCAAGTCTGGTATTTTCACTGATGATTTGTATCAATTAGTTGCAAGAAAACATGTCAAACAAGAAGATTCCATGTTGTTTTTACAAATTTGTGACCAAAAGCAAGCACAATCCTAAGGTTGGCAAGGATAGTATTTGATGAGTTCCAACTTGGGTTTTACCCCAACCACTTACATAAAGGTGGACAGCTAGTAACTTGGTAGCACTGGCTCCCCTCCACGACACTCACTTCTCACACATACCAAGTTACAGTTCCTCTGAAGAGTTGAACATTTCTGTCTCTACACTAAATAAGTGTATGACGTTGCACGACTCTAGAGGGTCCTCCTCCTATGTCACCAAATAGGGGATTTTGGCTTACTAGAACAAAAGGATTTTAGTCAAGGCATCCATTCAGGTGGTTACATGTGTGGCCATTTACTCTGATAAGGAGGCTTCCCAGCTTGCAGAGGTTACGCTCCATAGAGTTTTGGCAGAAACATTGGTCAGCGTAACACAATAGCACCCATTGCTTGCAACTTTCATCACAAACACAATTTATTTATAGTGACTTGGAGGTGGCTTGGCTTTAGCCCGTTATCACTTAAGGTCATCCCACTTGGAAGGAAGGAATTCCAAGGGCAGGCCTCTCTAAAGGTTAAACATGTAAAATGATAAGTTTGGCATTTTGGTCACCCATAAGAGGGGAGAGCATAGTCCTATTATCATTTTGAAAACATAGAGAGCACTGGTTCTTTATCCACCTAGTTAAAATAAAAATAACTAATGTGTTAACTCTACCAAGCACAAAAATTTGGAACAAGATAGCAATAACTTGGAAAAGATTGTTTATTTTAACCTTCTAACAAATCTAGGTGTAGATTGTTTCTTGAAGAAATAAACAAGTGTTACTTTCCCCTATTAAGCTGTGTGATGGATTGTAGTACAAGATAGCAAAAACATAAAGAAATTGTTCAGTTTTAACCCCTAGGTTGGGACTAGATGCAAGTTGTGATGCAACAAAATGGTTTACTTTCCTCCTAGTTACATCTATGTGATGATTTGCATGAACATATTAAGTTACTCTCTCCTACTTAGTTCTAGGTTGCTTAATAATGCATCTAAAATGACTAAGTCTAGCTTCTAACACCTACAAATGAGAGTTAGTATGGAAGATCTCATAAATAACATTACAAATTTCTCTAAGAAATTTATATGTGCAGATCTGCAGGTCATATGTGCAACACTATGATTCATATGTGTAGATTTATGAAAGTGCAACAAAAGATATCAAATGCATATGGTTGTGCTTTATATGTGCAGAAATATCAAAAGCACAGAAAGATGTATCATATGCGCAGAAAGACTTATCATATGTGCGGAAAGACTTATCATATGCGCAGAAAGACTTATCATATGCATAGAAAGACTTATCATATGTGCGGAAAGAGTTATCATATGTATGGAAAGATTTATCTTATGCACATGATTGGTTATTTTGCTCCTATAGGCTCTATTTTTGTCATGGATGCACAAAACTGGAACTCGTATGCGCTGAAACGACCTGTTACAACTTCAAGTGCACCAAAAACTCAAATTTGATGTTAAAAATGTTGGTAAGAGACACTGCTAGGCATGTCAGGTGTTGTCATTGATGGCAATTGAATCTATCTTACACATCCACAATGTATCATTTGATCATACCAAAAGTCAGATTGCAGATTTGTCTAAGTCTGGATAGACAGGAACAAAACATATGACAGGGCTCAACATTTTGGTCCGCATTTCTCCACAAGTTATCATATTGTGTTGTAGATCTGAGGGAATGTTAAGAGATGTCAGGGCTACCTAAATCCAAAGTTTTAGCCTCTGGAGATGAAGGGATTGAAAGTTACAAGCATCTGAGTATCAGGTTTTGGTTAGACAGTTCAGTCCAGTGAAGAACAGGGTGACTTGATGTTTGATCCTTGTACGGATTAAGAGAATTGGTTGGTTGAGCAATTTATGAGATCCAATGGTATTGGCTGACATGTGTGGTAACTTGAATACATAGGTTTTGGTCCGCATTGATGTTTGTGAATGGATTCAGCCAAAAAAATAGTGATCTTGAAAAAGTTTCTAAGTTTTCTTGAGGCCGACTGTAGTTGATGTAATTTCATGTTGCAGATATATATGATTGATGGGTGCAAGCATTTTGAGGCATGGATGTGTGAATATGAGATGAGAGCTGTGAAGTATAGTAGTATCAAGTGTGAAGCAGAGATCTGAGCCTTGGATCATGGTAGAATAGTGAAATAGGGTAGTGAGACATGAAATGTGTGAAGTCGGTATATTGAGCCTAACTGTAACTGCAATCTTGCATTGTTAGATGCTATTCTTCAGTTCAAGTATTTCAGTAAACTCTTTGTAATTGATCTTGTAGGCAATGAGCCTCCTTTGAGTAGTGAGCTCTGGGAAGTGTGCCCGAAGGCATGTACCTTCCTATTTTGTAATACTTTTAACAAAGTATAAAATCTTGTGGGTTAACCCCCACTATGGTTTTTCCCTTAATCAGGTTTCCACATAAAAATCCTGGTGTTCATATGTGATGATCTTGTTGTTGCTATTCTTGAGTTCATGTTTCTTTCTTTTGAATGTATGTGGTAAATTAATAAAGGAACATAATAATAAGTTTTGTAGAACACTGATTCACCCCCCCTCTCAGTGTTCCTTAATTTCAACAATTGGTATCAGAGCCAAGTTCCTTGGAAGATGTGAATAATAGTACTAAACAACTAATCATCCAATAACTCAATGGAAATTGATGTAAATACAAGTAAAGAAAGATTTTACCTTTGAAGACCGTTTTACCTCTATGCTTCCATTGTTTGCCTATCTCCTCTTGATCTTGATGGTATTGGAGCTCTCAGAAGTGTTTACTTCCTTGATGTTGAAGATGACAAGAGTAGAACGGTTGTAGGTGGATAATGCAATGGAGATCAAGCTACAATGCAATACTAATGGGGATGGATTGATGGAGACATGATTAGATGATGATTATGATAATGAGGTTGTGTAAATGCAAATGGAGATAACTTTGCCAAAGGCACACTGGTATGATTCCAGCATAGTAAGATTATGAATGCTTGAGTGGATACAAATAGGTGTGAAGACCTTGCTTATATAGGCTGAGGGAAGACCAAATCCAAGTGTCAATAGATCCATGATTGGAGGAATTACCTGTGATGTGTACGGTTGAGAAGAATTGAGAGAATGTGTGTGAATCAAGAGAGGACAAGTGTCCAAGCCTTCTTCATGAGTTATGGGAGATAATAGAATAGATTGAAGAGTTAACTGAGATGATTGATCAATTAACTGGGTTGATTGGGGAGTTAACATAATAGATTGACCAGTGAACTCAATTGACTAATTAGTTAATAGATTTGCTTGATGAGTTAACTAATTTTACTAGAGGATAAATAGGACATGTGGGTGAGGGAATATTAGCTAATTAAATATTAAAATATTTAATTAATACATGTGCAACATGGTGAGGTGGAAAGGTGATGTGGAATAATGAGGTGGAATGGTGATGTGGATTTATGGAATTAGGACTTAGGATAGAGGAATTTGGGATTAATTCAATAATTTAAGATTATTTAATTACATGAGACATTAGAAGAATTAGGATATTTTAATTAAATAAATTGATTTTATTTAATTATTGGAGGGATGTGAATCATTTAAATAAATTGGAATATTTATTCAATTGATATGAGAATGGGAATTAAAATAAATATTAAAATATTTATTTAATTTGACTTAGTCATTTTTAGGTGTATACAATATCATTATTCTAAAATGTGATAATAGCAAAGAGCTAACCCTAATCCATTGGACAATATATTTCATAACTAATTTAGATTAATAATTTAGGGTCCTGGGCATGATCCCCCAAGCCACCATTTTATGTTGTTGCTTTCTATCATGACACATTAAGTCAAACAATCCCAATCTGCATGCACATGTTTGACTATGCTAATGCCTTAAAACCACTTTTATAACAAAGGCCCTTTCCATACAACATACTAGGTAAGGATTCTTGCATGATGTTAATCTCTTAAACAATTTCACTATTTTAACATCTATATGAGTGAAAAACCTAAACACTTTGTAGGTTAAAACATGTATTCACCAATGCCAGATACGAAGGCACCATGCTTATAGAGACATTGCTTAGGCTTCTAATTTCACTTAACATTTGAGCAGAAGTTAAAGTGTATACCAGTGTTCAACAGGGAAGCATCCCCCTGAAAATGTAGAGTTTTGGAAATGGCAGGGAGGCAAAATGTCCCCGCCGCTGCCACACCAACAGAGTAGGGATGTTTCTGGGATACCCTACAAAAGCAGGAGGCATCTGTAGGATGTACCCCTTGTTGGGGATGTTGGGGGAATGCCTTAACATCCCTGGGATGGCGTGGGTACTTCTAGAAGTATCTCAACCACCATGAGGATGCCAAGGAGTCCCATAGTTTCTCTATGTCATGATAACAATTTTGATTTGTGTCAAAGCTTTGAACAAATAGACAACATGATGGCATGTACAAATGGTTGACCTTGGAAGAAAGAAGGAATACTTACATGGTATTGGAGGCAAAATAGACTACTAAAATAGATATTGTTGTTTTTGTTTACTCAGATGCATTATCTTAACTTTAGGAAGTTTCAAATATTTCTTAATTCATTAATTCTCTAAACTTGAAGAATGAAGATTGTGTTAGAAAAAATAGGGGCTTTGTGTTGGGGAAAACATAGTGATAAAAATTATGAAAAATGGCATGCACCGTGAAGGTCCATGTGGTCTCAAAGGCCTTGTCTAAGTCTAATCAGTACCCCTCGACCCTACTAGGGGCACTTCTCTGAGACCCTCTATGGTTTTAATTATATATAAATAACTACAAGTTGCCATCCACAATCCCCAAATTTGGATCCAGGGTCCCCCCATCCCCAGCTTCCCCCCATCTCCCAAACCCAAAACTCATTGAGTAATGATGTATAACTCATGACATGTACTATAGTTGTGTAATTGTACGCGGACTCATAGAATTATTGAACATAAGGTATTCATTGTAATATGTCTTGTTCTCCTAAGCTTTAATAGCAAAGTTTTCAGATAGGTTCTCCCACCATTTGGGATGTTCAAGCTAAGCTTTGATGAGGCTCCAACAACATTCTCAGGTGTGCTTGTGTGGGCTGACTCCTGAGCAACCATGATGGGAATTTGACACCAATAATGAGGCACTAATTAGACTTGTCTGTACCTTATGAGATGATCCCAATCTTGAAGTGTTGGAATGGAGTGTGCAAATCCATCAGAAATTAATTGAAAACTAATTTTGGTTTGATGAGATTGTGACAGTCATAAAATATGTGTATGCAAAATGAAGTAGCAATTAGAACATATGGGAATTAATAGAAAAAATGCCTCTTTGATTAAAAATTGAACCATGATTTTCAGACTGCTAATTCAAAGGAAGGGAGACCTATAGACCATCCAACTCAGCTCCTAGACCTGGACTGGTAATGCTCTTTGCACATTTCTTTTGTACTCAAGGAAATAAAAAAAGAAGGTTTTGTGACAGAAAGAGATTGTGGGTTTCATTTACTTAAACAAGGCAATGGAAAATTGTGCTAGATATCTACAAGTGTGTGTCAGTCTTAAAGTTTTGGATTTGCATACTAAAGACAGTCAAATATTTTGTCTGACAATGTGATTTAAGAATGACTACATTATTTGCTAGAATAAACAATGTGAAAGATTTAATTGTATTACCATGGTAGAAGAAAGAAAGAAAGACTTAGGATTTCAAAATTCATCAAAGCTCAATGATTCAATTGTCTCATGTACACTGTCAACTATGACAGGCATGTAGCTGAACTTGGTCAATATGCAATCCTCATGGCATCAATTGCTTTTCTTGTAGTATTACTCAACATACAGAGGTCTAGCACTAGCAAGGTGGAAGTTGTACAGCTTTATTCATAATGTTTTTAATCTTAAGTAATTATGTTAAATAAGTTTCTTATATATGACAACAACATTGTATCTCGCTTAGGAATTCAAGTGGACTTAATGGAGGGTGAATGCTGCACATACCAAGAGCTGAAGCAATGTTTATTGACTTGGAGATCTTCATGTAGGATCCATCTCAATTGCCTTTCCTCTTTTTTAGAGTTTAAGCCTTAAAAGCATACTACCAAATAACATGGGTCAAGCTGTATTTCTCATTAAAAACCCATGTAAGGCAGAACATGCCATCTATGCTTTAATCCTGTTATGCATAACACAATGTGGTTTGGTGGATTACAATCTTTGTTGGCAGACACAAAATGAGATTATTGATACAACCTTATAAGTATTTGCAAAGTGAAGGTGTAAAGTTAAACTACCTGACCTTGATGAAGCAGGTAATCAATTTCTGACAGATTGTAGAATGCAGCAGTTTGTTTGACTTAGGTGTATTGATGAAGGGTACACAAAATGGTACATTTGAGTTTCAAGTGCTTCATCAAAATGTAGTTTGACTACTTGAAATCTTTGCCTAATTGGCACAAATTTAGCTTACTGATAATGCCATTAATGTTTTAAGTTAATGCAATTGGCAAGTACTGAGCCAGACTCTAGGATCTTGGCTAGCATCTCCCATCTCAAGCTTTGGTGCCTTGGAACGGGTTGTTAATCCATAGAATATTAATTCAACATGATCTTTGTCTGATATGACATATCAAACACATATGCAAAATGGGCTAGTCTTTGGTAGGCACATGACATAGTTGTCACGTTGGCAACCTTGCCAACAGCAATGATTGCATGCTACTTAAAAAGTTAAAAAGACTATCTTGAGTTATACAAAAGTTTGAACAAGAAATGAACCCAGAATAAAGTTTGTATTTGTTGTCATTTAAGGAGTAATCTTGCCAGGAGAACCTAAGCCTTCATGTTTCAAGATTTTAGTCTTTGGCTATTTTACATAAATATTTAGCCATTAACTAAAAGAGCACCTCTACTTAATAATAATGTCAATTTTAGCAACTGTATCCTATTAATAAGAAGAAAATTTTCTTGAAATCTTGATATATGGCATCTATTAATAAGATGTCACATCACCAATTCATCTCTTCCTTAGCATTTAGTTATATCTTGCAAAACAAAAATTGAAAAAATCCCTTGTGCTGCCATGAAAATTGTAGCACTAATAAAATTGGATACAATCATGTAGGAAACACATCAAAACATTACATAATGTTTTCTATATGGACATAATAAAATGGTATAAAAAACAACAATTAAATACAATATAGAAATAGTAGTTGAAAAGAAACCAGAGATGAGAGGTGCCAAAAGGAAAAATAAAATGTCATACAAATATGTATAAAAAACCTAATAATATCAGAAGGAAGTCACCATAGGATAAGGTCCCAAAGATAAACATTTTTTAAACCCAAGCATAGTAAATATGAATTTGAAAATGCAAGAGATGATGGGATATCATTTCGTCACATTATCCTAGACTATGATAATTATTGGATAATGGTAAGAAAAATGCAAAATATTGAACTTGGAAATGTAATTTTTTGTTGTACTCAAGTGATCAAAAGTAGTTACTCAAGATAGGAAAATGTTTGTATATAGGGCATGTAGGGCACAAACATTAAGGAATACCTTTAGAATCTCCCAGGTCTTAATTCTTAAAAAAAACCTGAATACAATTTTCAAGAGAATAAGAATAGACGAAAGGTAATCACTGTTAGAAGGTGAGGTCCTACTTATTATGACCAAGAAAATCTTGTTGGGGGATAGGGCATATGGCACAATCATTAAGGGACACCTTCAGAATCTCCCAGGTCCTAATTCTTAAATAAACCTAAATATAATTTTTAAGAGAATAAGAACAGATGAAAGGTAATCACTGTGAGAAGGTAAGGTCCTACCTTATAATCACCAATTATGACCAAGAAGATCTTGCTAGGGGCCTTTCCCCTATATATTTTGGAAAAAAAAAATAATGATAAGGATGTCCCAGTGTTGGTGCTAAGCCTAAAGATCTTACAAAGTATACAAAGCCTGCTACTCAAGGTTCTATGGTGATTATTGGCATGAATGACAGCTAAACCCCTAAAAGGACACCGAATAGAATCTTGGAGGAAGCTAGAAAATTAGATCTACAACTCAACTCAATCTACACCTCTCGTATGGCCAAGAAGATTTCTTGGCTAAAGTGACATTACATAAACATTTACATGTCAAATTATATAAGGAAGAAATAAACCCACATCAATCCTGTTAGATTTAGGACAAACAACTGAGAGGGGGGTGAATCAGTTGTTCAAAACTTTCTATCAATTAATCACTTTAAATTCTTTTCTTAATCCAGCAGCATAATAATAAATCAATCATGGAAATGTAATGCAACAATTCAAGAGCAAAAACACATTAACACATATGACACCAAGATTTTGACGTGGAAAACCTGGTTAAGGGAAAAACCACAGGGTGACTAACCCAAGATTGTATTCTCTGTTAGAAGAATAGAAAGAACAAAATGGCACATGCCAATTAGGGCTCACTACCCTAGCACACTACTCACAAGAGGCTCACTGCCTACAGGAGACACACTATCTACAAAATAATAACTATTACATACTTGAACTGAAGAATAGCATCTTCACCATGCTTGAGTCAGTTCCATTTAAGCCCAACACTTCTGTTCTTCTTTTCACTTTCTGCCTCTCTACCACACTCTCATCAGAATCAGATACTATTGAAATGACTTTACAACTCCTTATTTATACAAGACATTGACTTAGGAATTATCATCCAAGTCGGCATACATTATAGAGCACATACATAAATACATGACTTATTACAAAAAGACTTCACGTGGATCAACATACTATCGGCCACACAGATCTGAGAGTTCAATATTTCTTTAGAAACACGCCATTCTTCATAGAACATCTTCAAGATCATCCGTAGAATGTGTAACTCATCCAGTCGGCCAGACTTAGAAAGAACACCATCATCCACAAGTAATTCTTCAATTACGAGCTCAATCTTCATTGTGGACCACCAACACAAACTAGACACAATCCAAAGACCTCCACAAGCTTTCCTAAATCACCAAGAACATCCACACCACTTATGCCTACAGAAATCATTCTCTCCTTCATCCAGAACCTCAAGAACACAGTCTGTCATCACTGTCATATTGGAATAGATGCTTGTGGACCTCTGGACCATGAACCAATTGAGTTATCAATCAACATTGGCTTCCTAAACACTCCACCAAATCCGCAAAACATGATATTGCATTTTCGAATCTCATCGGACCTATCTGTGTCACTTTATCACTTCTGAACACTTGCTAGAACCGGTTTTACTTAAGTGGCCATAACTTCTTTAGGTCTTCATGTGGACCTCTAAAATCTTTACTGGATCATCTTAAGACACATATATACAAACCCTTTGAAGTGCTTCCTCTGATCTTCATCTTAGCTAGGATCTTTACCTTATTGTCTTCACTGTTCTTCTCTATTCCTGATCAGGACTAATTTTCTCAATATCCTCAGCACATAGCTCATCCAATCCTTATAATCAATGCAACAGGAGTATGTTGACATCAATGACAACACTGGTTAGGCCCATACTTGCAACAATCTCCCCTTTGTCATTGATGGCAACATATAAGGTGAAAAACTATTTTACCCATCAAGACAAGAACTTCTCCACTCTATCACAACTCCCCCTATTAACAAAAACCATTCACATGTCTTCTCTTCCTTTTCTGCTCCCCCTTTGATTAGCAACCACTTGTTTTTCACATGTCTTCTCTTCCCCTTTAACATCAATGGCAAAGGACACATACTTGCATCAATTCAGAATCATACAAGCTGCTCCCCCTGAGTAATAGCTTCCCAAACATCAATCCAAACCACAAGATATGGCTGTGAGATCCATCGGACTGATGCACAATAGTGCACCTTAATTCAGAACCGGAGGGGTAATAACCCCTAACTTCTCCCTAAGAAACTCAAAAGAGTCCTTAGGTAGAGGTTTAGTAAAAATATCTGCAATCTAATCCTTGGAAGGCACAAACTCCAATCTAACTTCATTTTTGTTCACTTGCTCTCTCAAAAAGTGAAACTTGATGGATATGTGTTTAGTCTTGAATGCAACACCAGATTCTTTAATATGTTTATTGCACTTGAATTATCACAGAAGATTGTGATAGGTTCCTTATACTCCACTCTAATGTCTCTTAGCATTTGCTTCATCCACAATACTTGAGTGCAACTACCTGCTGCTGCAATATATTCTACTTCTACAGTGGACAGAGATATTGCCTCTTATTTCTTGCTTAGCCAAGAAACCAATCTCTTCCCCAAAAAGAATGCTCCACCACTGCTACGCTTCCAGTCATCCACATCTCCTGCCCAATTCGCATCTATATATGCATGAAGAGAGAAATCATGATCTCTAAGATACCACAAACCATACTCAACTGTCCCTTTTAGATATCTAAAAATCCTCTTGATTGCCATGACATGAGATTCTCTAGGATCAGCTTGAAATTTAGCAACAAGACCAACAAAATTCATAATGTCAGGTCTAGTTTGAGTGAGATACAATAGTCCTCCAATCATTGACCTGTACTTTTTCTGATCATCTTTAGGAGAGTCATCATCTTTGCTCAATTTACATCTGGTTGCCATGGGAGTATTCATTGGTTTTGAGTCTTCCATCCCAAATTTTTTCAACAATTCTTTCACATATTTGGTCTGAGAAATGAAGATTCCTTTCTTTGTTTGAGTGATTTGTAGACCCAAGAAGAAATTCATTTCCCCAAACATGGACATCTCAAATTCACTTTTCATTTGATTTGCAAAGGTTTAACACATACTATCTCTTCCTCCAAAAATGATATCATCAACAAACACTTCAACAATCAAGATATTTGCATGATCAATTTTGAAATACAAATTACTGTCAGCAGTACCTTTGTTGAAACCAATCTTCAAAAGATGCTTATCCAATCTTTCATACTAGGCTCTTGGGGCTTGCTTGAATCCATACAGTGCTTTCTTCAATTTGCAGACCATATCACCATGATCAAACAATTGAAATCCATCAAGTTGCTTAGTGTAAACTTCTTCTTCCAAGTCACCATTTAGGAAGGCAGACTTGACATCCATCTGATATACCTTGAAATCCTTGAAGGTAGCAAAAGAAAGAAATAATCTGACTACTTCAATTCTTGCCACCGGAGCAAAAGTTTCTTCAAAATCAACTCCTTCTACTTGGGAGTAACCCTTGCAGACCAATCTGGCTTTGTTTCTGACTACTTCACCATCTTCATTCTATTTATTCCAGAAGACCCATTTGGTTCCAATCACATTCTTGTTTTTAGGTCTGGGAACAAGATCCCAAGTGTGATTTTTCTCAATTTGCATCAGCTCTTCCTTCATTGTTTTAGTCCAGTTTTCATCATTGCAAGCTTCATTCACTGTTTTAGGTTCAATCTTTGAGATCAGACAATACTCTTTTGAATCTTGAGCAATCCTTCTTGTTGTTTGTACACCTTCTCTTTTATCACCTATGATCTGATCTTCAGAGTTATTCAGTCTTACATACCTAGGTACTTTGGGAGTTTCTTGCACTTTTGATTCTTGAATAGGTTCATTCAAACTTATCTCTTCTTCCTGATATACCAGATCAGTCTGAATCTAAATTTTAGAGGGAGCTTGGACTTTTTGAACAAAAACATCATTTTGATCATCTTCATCATATTCATAAAACCTTGAGGGTTTTTCAACACCTTCATCAACCTTCACATTTGTACTTTCAACAATCTCCCTTAATCTCTTGTTATAACACCAGTATGCTTTGCTTTGAGTAGAATAACCTAAGAATATTCATTCATCACTTCTAGCATAAAATTTTCCTAGATCTTCATCTCTTTTAATGTAACATTTGCTACCAAAGACTCTGAAATACCTCACAGTGGGAGTGATGCCAAACCAAAGTTCATAGGGAGTCTTACCGGTATTGCTTCTGATTTGTACTCGATTGAGAGTATAGACTGCAGTGCTTACAGCTTCTCTCCAATAGATTTGAGAAACATTTGCTTCCATTGTCATGGTTCTAGATGCTTCCTAGATGGTTTGGTTCTTTCTCTCCACTACTCCATTCTACTGTGGAGTCCTAGGAGCAGACAACTGTCTTTTTATTCCATGTTTCTCATAGAATTCTATGAACTCACCGGATGTGAATTCTCAACCTCTATCAAACCTCAGACATTTTAATTTTAATCCAGTTTCATTCTCTACCATAGCTTTGAATATTTTGAATTTCTCAAGAGCTTCTGATTTCTCTTTCAGAAAAGTCACCCACATCATCCGGGAATGGTCATCAATTAATAACATGAAGTATCTATCACCTTCAACACTCCTAATTCTTGCTGGACCACATAGATCAGTATCAACTAAGTCCAATAATCTGGTAGAAGATTGTTCCTTGCTTTTGAATGAGACTTTGTTTTGTTTTCCCAACTAACATTCCTTGCACAAACTATTGGTAGGTTTTACCAATCTTGGAAGATCTCTTACAGCCTGAGTGTTTCTTATCTTGATGATATTATCAAAATTCACATGACACATTCTCCTATGCCACAACCAACTCTAATCAATTTGAACAAATAAGTAACTTTTACTAGTACCAACCAAGTGGAAGATATTACCTTTAGTTTGAGTACCAGATGCAATCTTTGTTCTGGAACTTTCAAAGATCTTGCATTTTCCATTTTTGAATTAGAGATCATAGCCTTTGTCCACCAACTATCCAACACTGAGAAGATTGTGCTTCAGGCCTTCAACATACAGTACATTACTGGTTTTGTTCTTTCCATCAAAAGAAATAGTTCCTCTACCCTTGATTCTACCAACATAATTATTATCAAATTTTACCACTCCTCATTCATACCTTTCCAAATCTATGAATTTATTTTTGTCACCTGTCATATGGTGAGAGCATCCACTGTCAATGACCCAGTCATCATTTTCTTCAACTTGGGCAGCTAGAGCTCTTTCTACAATTTTATGATTAGCAAATTCAAAGGGTATTGGATCTTCTTCCTTGATGGCAATAAACACCCAGTCACTTCCAGATTGTTTCCTGTTTCTGATTCATCATCTGTTACTCCTTCATCATCATCATCTTCATGAACATAGTAACATTTCTTTTGGAACCTTGATCTATTAGGATTTGACCTTGAAAATCTTTCCGGACACCTTGAGGCAAAATGACCAATCTTATTGCAGTTAAAACACTTAAAAGGTAATTTCCCTTCATACTTACCAGATCCTCTTGGTAGTCTTTTTGCAATAAGGGCTTCAAGTTGAGCAGCTTCTACTTCATCTTCTTCCAGGTCTTTTCTTTCTTTCTCATACCATGATAGTTTCTTTGAAGAGTTCTCTCCTGGATCAAACTTTTGTTTTCCTTTAACAGAAGCACTAGCTTTGAATGCAGATTTAGTCTTGGGGGGGGCATCTCCAAACTTAGTCAATTCAAATGCAACCAATTTACCCACCAATTGATCTCTTGTGCTACCTAAAATAGATCTAAATTCTTCAACAGCAGCAACCTTGTACTTGTAAGAATCAGGAAGGGACCTGAGAACTTTGCCAACAATCTCATCTTCATCCAGGACTCCACCAGCACATCTAATACCACAAACAAGATATTTACTCTTGGCATAAAAGTAGTGATATTTTCATCTTCTCTCATCTTCAGATTTTCAAATTTTCCTTTCAGACTTTGCAGCTTGGCACATTTAACATACTTGTCTCCTTCGTGTAGAAGTTCCAATTTTTCCCAAATCTCAAAAGCAGTTTGTAGATTAACCATTTGTCAGCTCTAAATCAGACAAGGCACTTAGAAGAGCTTCTTTAGTTCGTAGATTATTTTTAGCATCTCTGATTTCATCTACGGATTTCAAACCATTCTTTGGAGGAGTATACTTCTTTGAAGCCATGATCCAATACTGCATTCCCATAAATTGCAAGTGACATTCCATGTGATTTTTCGAAAGAGTGAAATTGGTTCCATCAAACCTCAGACTATCCTTCTTGTACGATGACATTCTGGATCTCCTCAAGTGGTTAAGCTCTTTTAGAGGAACTTAGCTCTGATACCAATTGTTAGATTTAGGATAGACAACTGAGAGGGGGGGTGAATAAGTTGTTTGAAACTTCCTGTCAATTAATCACTTTAAATTCTTTTCTTAATCCAGCAGCATAATAATAAATCAATCATGGAAATTTAATGCAACAATTCAAGAGCAGAAACACATTAACACATATGACACCAAGATTTTGATGTGGAAAACCCGGTTAAGGGAAAAACCATGGGGTGACTAACCCAAGATTGTATTCTCTGTTTCTGCCAATTAATCACTTTAAATTCTTTTCTTAATCCAGCAGCATAATAATAAATCAATCATGGAAATGTAATGCAACAATTCAAGAGCAGAAACACATTAACACATATGACACCAAGATTTTGATGTGGAAAACCTGGTTAAGGGAAAAACCACAGGGTGACTAACCCAAGATTGTATTCTCTATTAGAAGAATAGAAAGAACAAAATTGCACATGCCAATTAGGGCTCATTGCCTGATCACACTATTCACAAGAGGCTCACTGCCTACAGGAGACACATTGTCTACAAAATAATAAATATTACATACTTGAACTGAAGATAGAATCTTCACCATGCTTGAGTCAGTTCCATTTAAGCCCAACACTTCTGCTCTACTTTTCACTTTCTACCTCTCTACCACACTCTCATCACAATCAGATACTATTGAAATGACTTTACAACTCCTTATTTATACAAGACATCGACATAGGAATTATCATCCAAGTCGGCATACATTACAAAGCACATACATAAATACACCATGACTTATTACAAAAAGACTTCACATGGATCAACACACTATTGGCCACATAGATTTGAGACTTCAATATTTCTTTAGGAACATGCCATTCTTCATAGAACATCTTCAAGATCATCTGCAGAATGTGTAACTCATGCGATCGGCCAGACTTAGAAAGAACACCATCATCCACAAGTAATTCTTCAATTACAAGCTCAACCTTCATTATGGACCACCAACATGAACTGGACACAATCCAAAGACCTTCACAAGCTTTCCTAAATCACCAAGAACATCCACACTACTTATGCCTACTGAAATCATTCTCTCCTTCATCCAAAACCTCAAGAACATAGTATGTCATCACTGTCATATTGGAATAGATGCTTACAGACCTCCGGACCATGAACCAATTGAGTTGTCAATCCACATTGGCTTCCTAAACACTCCACCAAATTTGTAGAATAGGATATTGCATTTCTGGATCTCACCGGACCTATCTGTGTCACTCTGTCACTTCTGAACACCTGCTGGAACTGGTTTTACTTAAGTGGTCATAACTTCTTCAGGTCTTCATGTGGACCTCTGAAATCTTTACTGGATCATCTTAAGACACATATATACAAACCCTTTGAAGCACTTCCTCTGATCTTCATCTTAACTGGGATCTTTACCTTACTGCCTTCACTGTTCTTCTTTGTTCCTAATTAGGACTAATTTTCTCAATATCCTCAGCACATAGCTCATCCAATCCTTATCATCAATCCAACAGGAGTATGTTGACATCAATGACAACACTAGTTAGGCCCATACTTGCAACAAATCCATCATAAAGTCATGCAAAGAAACTACTGCAAACTTCTAAGGCCACAAACAATCAAATGCTAGCAATACATCAGCTATACTTCCAACGATACTGTTGACAATGAATAAACTAATGCATTCATCTTAGCAAAGTCTCAAGAGGTTATAATTAGAATGAACCTTACCTGAACTTTGCTGATGTACATAAGCTTTTCCTCCATCATTTTTTGTGTTAACTGCACAAGTAACATAAGGAGATCCGACACACCTTCTCTACTGAAACCCATAATTAATAAATGTTAAATACAACTGAACAACCAAAAATCTGAAAAACAATTATATCCAGTATATTGTAACCTCAATTGAATATGGACTTAAACATAGAAAAAAAGAGATTATAAGAAGCTACAATGCTTATGTGACAAAAATCATAGTTCCCTAATGTTTGGATCATGATCATCCTGCCCAATCCTAGAATCCTATGTAGTAGTGTGCACACACACTTGAAAAATAACCATTAAACTTGACATTAAACTTTTCTTCACTACTAAGTTGGGTAAATTTTGATAAATTGGAAAAGGTCAAGTCATACCTGATTGCACTAGTTGGCACAATAATAACATATTTCTTCACTTCTTTATTTCTAAAATATAGCTCAAAATTTAGTCCTTGTTCTTTGAGCTCTATAATAACCTGCATTCATTGAAAAAAAATGTTTAGACTGAAGAACAATGTGAAAGCCTGATAAAATATTTCCAATCTTCGAACCCTACTTTGAGAGATAGACTTTTTCATTCTATGATTGTATGTTCTAGATCCCATTAGAAAAATGAAGCTTGTACAAATCCAAACCTGAGTGAGTTGGTGGTGATTGTGAGGATGTGTTTTCTTGCTGTAGAAAAAAATGAAGGCGGCAGGGTAGTTTTCTATATTTAACATATTTACATTATGCTGCGGCAGAGGAGAAAAAAAAATAGAATTAATTATCTGCCATCATAGTGAAAAGTTGATAGTGGCATTTGGTTTGAAAAATATGCCCCCATGGAGCAGCTATAAGAGTTGTTATGAACCTTCGAGTATGTGTTGGTTGCCACCCTGCAACAAACTTATTTTAAAATCATTGCAAAAGAAATTGCTAAGAGAAATGTGAACCATTTCCATCATTTTAAACAGGGACAAGTTTCTTGTGGAGATTAATGGTGATGCTAAAAGAAGCAAACTAAAAAAATAGCTTACACTATAATGATGAGTAAATGAGGTTTGAAAGCAAGAGCTTCTACATGGTTTGGTATACCCCAACAAGGGGATGTTACTCATACAACAATTGCGAATAAACTTGGCAACCATGAAAACATGCAAGCCAATATCAAATTTCTATAACTTTGGGCTTTCTAAGAATGAAAATAAAGGCAAAATGAAAACATTGGAAGTCGAGAAAGGCTTTATGAAATCACTAATGTGGGGAATTAAAAAAAAAACTCCTAAGCTAGTAGAACCCATAAATGGTCATTGGATTTCAAGGGCTTAGTCCAAGTGTGACACTATCAATTAGAGTGGAATGTGAATTGTGCTCAATATATGCATACATCACGTATATCTTTGAAGCATTCTATAAAACAATAGAAATCACACCTAATTTTTTTTATCTGATCAGCAGGAAATACATTATCATTGCCAACTAATGTGAAACTGTCACTTACACTACATATTTGCAAAGTCATTGCTACTTTTGTAAACAATGAAATTGGATGCTACTCGTGGAATTTCTCATGGATATAAACATGGAGACATGATGTCTATTCTACAAATTACTTTAGATGGTAGTGGTGTTTCACCTTCTAATAAAGTAGAGAAACCATGAGCAAATTGTGGAGAGTTATAATCTCAGGGCATCCTTATGGTGGTTTGCATGTATCTCATTGTAATTAGTTAGATATGCATTATCTACAGTGATTCATCTCTATTGAATTTGAGTTTCCATTACAACATAGCAATACAACATCTTCTGATAATGCACTAGGAAAACCTACCTGGTAGGATACCAATGAAGCAACTTTTGCCTCCTAGCCTAACACAATATCCCTGGACTTTAAATCTAATTCACTAACAATGATAACAATAACTTTTATTTTCTTATCTTTGGTTATGTTCCCAGGCTTCATTGCCATCATAGGTGTCTCTCCTCAATTAGCTTCTGATATCTCAATAGTAAATACAAGAGCAGCAATGACAAATCTCACCTTAGGTTTCCTTGAAAGTTGAAGCAGATAGCATAATTACAAAATGGGTGTAGGGTAATCGCATAATGGGTCAGTTGGAAAGGTTTCCTAAACTTATAAACAAATGCAAATGGCAGTAGTAAAGCCAAATTCCTTTACCTTTGCCAGCACTCTCCTTTTTCGTGCCAAAATGAGTGCTCTGAAATAGGGTATGGACATCCATCAAAGCATTACGGAAGGGAAATTTTTGTAAGATGTTGTAGTTACAAATGCTACGGTAGACAAATAAGTAAAAAGTGGAGCATAGACACGGCAAGTGAATTGTTTCACAAAATGCTTCAAGAGATGCATTCTCATGGAACACAATGATCTTAGGATATGCATGAAATGGATTTGTTAAAGAGGCTTTAGAAACTTTCAAGCTAATACAAATGGCGGTTGTAAGCCAGACTCCACAATCTCTGCCCACGGCCTCTCTACCTATGCTAAAATGGAAGCATAGAGAGGGCACGTGAAATATTTTTAGAATGCCTAGGAACTGTGGTCTCATGGATAGCAATGATTGGAGGAAATGTACAAAATTATTTTTTTTAAAATGGCTTTAGAAACTTACAAGCAAATGCAAATGTTAGGTGAGACACCAGTTTCCGCAATCGTTACCAACATTCTCCCTACATGCTTGCGCCCCTCTTTTTCTACCTTCATTTGAACATTCCTTCCTTCCCCCCAAAACCCTAGCATGAGCCCTCTGAGCAACAGGGGCATCATCCCCTACCGCCATGCCTACCTTCTTCCGACCCATTAGTGACCAAAAATTTTCACCTTTTTAGTCAAAATACATAAACGCACATTCCCTCCATTAATTACCTCCAAAACTAAAGTGAACTAAACTCATGCAGAACAAGGAAAAAACTTATATTATACTTTTAATATAAAATTATGAAATTATATTACAATATAATTCATTATAATATTTAAATAATATGGAATATTATTAAATTATATTTAACTTAAATTATATAATTACTTTGTTATATAAGTTATAAATTATACAACTTAAGTTATTAAATTATATAATTTAACTTAAATTATACTTGTGCATATTGGACTTGCAAAATTAAATAATTTATCAATATTATAGTATATTTAAAGTCTTATAATTAATAATTGTCTTTATTTTATTTGTATCTATCTAGTTTGTCTATTTTCTTGTCTTATTTTTAAATTTTTTGTATATTTCCTATTGTATGATTTGTCTTTTTTCTTCTTAACCCTTTGTTCAATCCTTTCTCTCCCTTTATTCCTTTGGTCTAAGTGGACATTTATTGCCTTGCCTTGTATTGTCTTTGAATTCATGGATTATGATCAAATTGGAAAGAAAAAAGAATAGAGGAGTAATAGTCATTTATTTAGTTATTTCAACCGATGACCAAATTAGTCATTTATAGCTGTGTTGCAAAAAATTAGTAGAATTTTGGTCATGTGACTAAAAGTTTATCACCTAGTCATTTATTTTCTATATTTCTACTAGTGAATAGAAGCATATCCTCAACATCTTCAACAACTCTACAAAGAAACCAAATCACCTTTAGCAAGACAATTTAATCAAACAACAATAACCTCATCAGAAGACACAGTTGACACCAACAACAACATAAGCTTGTTGACATCAACAATAATACCGATTAGCACATACTTGCAACAATCTCCCCCTTTGTCATTGATGGCAACACATAATGTGAAAAACCATCAAGACACAATTCTGCACCAATCTTCTTTACTTTCTTACTCTCCCCCTTACTTTTACACATCTTACTTTCTCTCTGATTACTGACTCTTTTCTTTTTCACATTCTCTCTCCCCCTTAGTTTTTCACATGAACTCTCTCCCCCTTTGACATCAATGGCAAAGGGTGACACAAATTTTTCTATCTCTCTCTCTTTTTATGATACTACACATACTTGCACTTCTCATTTTTCTTTCACTACTCTAAATACTCCCCTTGACTGCAACAATCATCATGACCACTACCTTCTCCCCCTAAGAGACAACCTCTAATCATCAATCCAGAAAAGAATGAATATTAAAATCCACTGGACCGATGTATCTCCTTATGCATCTAGTTCAAAGGAGGGGCAATAACCCCTAACTTCTCCTAGAGATACTAAAATGTATCCTTAGGAAGAGCCTTAGTGAATATGTCAGCAACTTGATCCTTTGTAGGCACATACTCAAGATTCACTTCATTCTCTGCAACCGTCTCTCTCAGAAAGTGATACCTAATTGAAATATGCTTTGTCCTTGAATGCATCACCAGATTCTTTGAAACTTTAATAGCACTTGTATATTTATCACAAAAAATAGGGATTGTCTCATCATACACAACTTTGATATCCTTCAAGGTTTGACTCATCCATAACATTTGTGTGCAGCGTGATGTTACAACAATATACTTTGCCTCTGTAGTAGATAAAGACACTAAATCTTTCTTCTTACTTATCCAAGACACCAATCTACATCCAAGAAAGAATGCACCACCACTTGTACTTTTCCTATCATCTACACAACCAGCCCAATCTACATCAGTATAAGCACTTAAAGTAAAGTTGGTATCTTTTGGATACCACAAACCATGATCAGAAGTGCCCTTCAAATATCTGAATATCCTCTTCACTGCCATAACATGTGACTCTCTAGGATCTGCTTGAAATCTAGCCACAAGATAGACTACATGCATAATATCTGGTCTAGTAGTAGTCAGATATAGTAATCCTCCAATCATTAATATGTACCTGCTCTGATCAGCCTTAGGAGATTCATCATTCTTTCTCAACTTACAATTAGTAACCATAGAAGTACAAACTAGTTTAGAATCTTCCATTCCAAACTTATTTAACAACTCTTTTACATACTTTGACTGAGAAATGAAAATACCCTTATTTGTCTGATTGATCTATAAGTCAAGGAAGAAGTTCATTTCCCCACACATTAACATTTCAAATTCCTTTTGCATTTCATCTGCAATATTCTTACACATACCTTCATTTCCACTAAAGATTATATCATCTTCATACACTTCCACAATCAAAATTCTTTCTCCACTTACTTTGATGTACAAATTGCTATTTGCAAACCCTTTATTGAATCCTTACTATAATAAATACTTGTCTAGCCTTACATACCAAGCTCTGGGGGCTTGCTTCAATCCATATAGTGCCTTCTTCAACCTGCAAACCATATCTGGCTTATCTGACAACTGAAATCCTTCTAGTTTCTCTATGTACATTTCCTCTTCCAACTCACTATTCAAGAAAGCAAACTTCACATCCATTTGATGCACTTTGAAATCCTTATGTGTTGCAAAAGATAGAAACATCCTAATGGACTCCATTCTTTCCACTAGAGCATAAGTTTCATCATAGTCTATTCCTTCCACTTGTGAGTAACCTTTACACACAAGTCTTGCCTTGTTCCTTACCACTTCACCACTCTCATTCAATTTATTCCTAAATACCCACTTAGTTCCAATCACATTTTTATTCTTTGGTCTTGGGACAAGTTCCCAAGTCTAATTCTTCTCAATCTACATTAGTTCTTCTTCCATTGCATTGATCTACTCATCCTTGCATCCCTCAACCACTGATTTAGGTTCAACTTTAGAAATTAAAGATAGATTTACCTATTCTTCAGTAGCTTTCCTTCATGTCAATACACCTTTGCTCTTATCACCAATGATCTGATCTTTAGAGTGATGCTTCTGCACATACTTGGGAGTTTTAGGGATTCTTTCTAGAGCTTTTTGTTCTTCTTTTTCTTTAGTTTCTTCTTCTTCTCCACAATAAGACTCATATGATTCGTATCCATTCACCTTTGAGTTCATTTGATCAAATTTTCTTGCACAACAAACTTCTTGTGGAGGATAAGATCCTCTTTGCAAAATTACCAACTAGGCTAATCCGCACAACTCTACCTTTATCCTTTGCAATCATAGACTTTTTCCTGACTTAAACCTTCTTTTCTAATCCTTAACCTTAATTCTTTGTGCTGAGGCATCAGCACCATTCCTCTGGAAGGGGAGAAAAGATTTTCAATAAGGCTCCCATTGAGCCAAAGCTCTAATCTTAGTTTCTGGAGGGATCATCTGCACCGATATCGGTATAGGCTCATCCTTAACCTCTGTTACATCCTTCTTTATCCAGATCTCATTCATTTCCCTTTTTCTCTATTGAATCAACCTTTTGTACCGGTTCATTCTTCTCTACCAGATTATCCTTCTTCATGCTTATGTTTCTACAAAACTTATAGGTATGTCCAGATCTATTGCAATTGTAGTATACAACATTTCTTTGACCGGTATTCCTTTCATTCATTCTAGATCTACATTGGTTAGCTTTATGCCCAAATTTCTTGCATGTATAATAGTAGCTATTGAAAGATTTAACTATCCTATCCTTTCCATAGCCATTTCTCATTTGACTTCTACACTCATTAGCTCTATGTCCCACCTTATTGCATGCAAAACACCTAGTAGAGTTCTGACTCACTTTACTTCTGCATAGAACATCTCTATGACAAACTTTGTTGCATGTGAAACATTGACCAGAGAAGGATGGAACATTTTTATTCCTTCTACTTCTACATTATATTACTTTGTGTCCATACTTGTTGCATAAATGACAAAAACCATTGAAAGATGGATACTTTTGAGCATTTGGTTGTCTGACTGGAGGTCTTCTAGTTTTATTCTTTTGATTTCAGATCTGTTTGCTATTGTTCCTTTGATTTGAAGTCTGATCTAATTTGGAACTTTCACATTTTTTAAATCCTAAACCCTCTTTATCATTGGGACTTTCCCGACTTGCAATAATCTCATCAAGCTTTGCAAAACTTATCTTGAATTTTTCTTCATAATCCTTTGCCTTCTCCAAATCTAATTTCAGATTCACAACTTCTTGTTCAAGCCTTATACAGTATTCAGATTTTCCTTTTACCATTAGATTCACATATTCCTCAATCCTTGCCTTTTCTTCAACTTGCACTTTTAGACATTCATAGATTCATTTGCTAGCCTCAATTGTTCACTAACTTCCTGATTTCTTTCTTTGAACCTCTTGACTTGCTCTCTTAATTTTCTGATACATCCATCTACTTCTTTAACATTCTCCTTTAGATCTTTGATTTCTTCTTCAGTCCTCTCTAGGTCTTCAAGAGCAACCTTGAGTTCTTCACTATTGACAGACATGCATTCATCTTCTGAAGATCCATCAAACAAGGGAACATTCTTCTTGTGCACCATCCTAGATCTACCTCAAGTTGTTAAGCTCTCTTCTAAGGAATCTTGCTCTGATACCAATTATTGAATGCACAAAACAAACGAGGGGGGGGTGAATCAGTTGTATCAAAAATTTCAAACCCTCACAAACATTCAGATCTACATTAACCTTTAAACTTGTTATGATGATTAAGAATGAAAAGAAAATAATTGAAACTAAAACATAACAGCACCACACACAAGAGAACACCAGATTTTACATGGAATACCCTAAAAGGAAAAAACTATGGTGAGGATTAGCTCATAATATAATGTAGTAGCAATATCTAATTACAAAAGGCTCACTACTAAAGGGCTCACTGCCCAAACGAAAGAATGCTTACTGCAGGTGGACTCACTGCCCAATGAGAAAGAAAGAGAGAAGAGAAGAGTAGCTCATTGCTAGGATTTGAACTGATATAATTGCATCTAACCTATGCATGAAGTTTAGTTCCAATGAAGCTCAATATTCACCACAATACAAACAACACCTTTGCAGCAACACTAAAAATAGTAGACGCCTTCTACTCACTGCATTCAGTATCCTAACACATGAAAGCTCTCACTGCACTTATCAAATTTGCATCACAAACATCATATCCTTCATGCATACCTTCATCCATGAATCCTTGACACTTATTTATACCATCATCAATCATGAAAACATTCTCCAATGTCGGAAACACAACTTAATTCATAAATTTCAAATTAGGTCTAGACCTAAACATTTCAGTGGAGGAAAGGAATGAATGTAGACCATGCCACATCTTAGCATGGACCTAAATTCCCTCTTAAACACATTATTCCACACTTCCTCAATCAACAAAGCATACCCAAAATTAGTGCAAACAACCAAGTTGGCCAAACTTGAGTTAACACTCTAGACTTTTAAGCACATGCTTTCCCAAAGGTAAACACACCTCACAGATCATACACAAAGTTTTAACATGATCTATAAACATCCACAAACATCTTGAAGTCACCTAAAAACCAACAAATTCAACCACAACAACTTTCACCTGAAGAAAGTTCATAATCTTCTTACAAACAAGACTGTTAAACTCTACTACACAAGAAATCACTTTTCGGAGCATCAAATCATGAACCTTATGGATTGATGATAGATAAGGACCTTATATGCACATATCTAGAACTACAACACCTGAAACCACTCTGTGGAGAAATGCAAAGAAAAACACTTTCTCCCAGACACACTACAAACACTGTTAAACACTATTCTCGAACTGGTGAACACAACTTTCACTGCACAATGATCTAGAACACCAAGTTCTAGATTTAGCATCTTCAAACACTTATAAACAACATATCCAAATTACACACTCAAATCTCCAAAACAAAAGAAATGCGAAGCAAAAACTCAAACAACACTCTGTAAGCCAGAAGACTTCTTCAACACACTATTTCAAATATTAATGCCAAGCTACATGCATAGGCAGCAGCAGCAGTACAGGCAGCATTGGCCGCGGCACAGGCAGTGCCAACACCACCACCACCACTAGATGATGAGTAGATTGCCCAGTTGACCGTGGAGAGAGACATAGTAGTATAGTTGCGCTTGACGGCGGAGGCCACCCTACAAAGGGTGAGCCAAGAGAGAGATGTTGCACACTGCGCAGTGGGTGTAGACCAAATGACACTGATTGGTGAGCTTACCCAAGTTCAGGGTGAGCTGTTTATAGTCGGGAGAGAGGCTGAGTACTACAGAGGCCTCTATTTTGGAGTAGTGTCAGCTGACTAGAGGGAGCTAAGCTTTTGAGAGCAGAGCAGGTCAAGGGCCTCCTCATCAAATAGGACAGGGAGATCAGTGTCGTCAGTTAGGGGACCACTGCTGCCACCACATGGAGGAGGACCAACAAGGGGACCTTCGTCGAGTGCAGGTGGTGGATAGGGATCGCAGCAGGCAGTGAGCTCTACACACTAGCTGACACTAGAGTATGCTTTTTGTATATGATGTACCCATTTTATTGTATCATAGACACACTTGTAGATATTTGATTGATGCCTGCGTGCATCTGATGGATATTGCAGGCTCTTGATAGCCATGATGTACTGTAGTACCATTTTGATGTACATTGATGTATATATGGACGGTTGATGTAGACGTGGACATTTGTATTTTGTTGATGGCCTCTCATTATGATATATGATGTTATTTATGCTCATGGATGTTCATGCTTTTTTTTGTTATGCATTCCTATATGACATGGATGTGATGACATGTATTTACGATTATATATTCATGTGATGATTGTATATGCTTATAGATGTATGACATATGATGACATGATTACATTATGATGCTTATATGACATGATGATGATACGATGCTTATAGATGGATGACATGTGATGACTAACACGTGGTTTTGTAGATATGCGTCAGATGATGATGATAGATAGAAGACTATGGAGATAGAATAGAACATGATAGAAAGACTATTGATCAATCTTGGCTTGAAAAACTATATGATGACATGGATAGATGGATGGGTAAATGGATAAGCTTGTTGCAACGGTTACACAAATGTTTATAAAGAGCAATCCTTATTTTTGATAGAGCACATGGATAGTTTGCCACCCAACAATAGAAGCATATCCTCAACATCTTTAGTACCTCTACAAAGAAACCAAATCAATTTTAGTAAGACAACTAAATCAAATAACAATAACCTCATCAGAAGACACAGTTGACATCAATGACAACACAAGCTTGTTGACATCAATGACAACACCGATTAGCACATACTTGAAACATTACCAATGTGAAGATATTGAGAGTGAATATGCACATTAAGTAAATGTGAATATCCATATGGATATATCCATGCCCATTGACCAAACTTTGACCTTGCATAACTTTTTTGTTTTAACAAATTTCAACATGATCCAAAAGACAAATATGCTTAGAATTTAATTCTCTATCCCTTAGTATGCTTCATGAGGGAAAAAGTCACACTTGAAATTTTGACTCATAAATCAAGATCCGGACATGCCTACAACATGACTTAGATATATTGTTTGATAATGCTTTTACCATATCGTCCCAAAACAAAAAGGGAAAGTAAAACAACAAACAAATAAAAAAGGTTGGGTACCTATTTTGCTAGGGAAAAATGGGGCGTGTTGTGTAACCACACAACACCACACAACTAGCTAACAATGATCTCTCAATTTGAAAAGAGAAACGAACCAGAGACTTACCTTGAGTACAACGCCTTAGGGAAGAAAACAACTAGATTGACTGCGGTTCGCTTCCAAAAATGCTTTCTCAATAGCAATTGTGAATAATGCTCAAAGAGAAGCTTTACTTTATAAGATGGTAAGGTGGGGTTAGAGTTGGGACATTAAATGCTACTTACAATAAATGCCACAAACTTGATGCACCACAACACTTTGTCAAGAATCTCATTTTCCCTTTATCAGTGATTTTAGCCATCACAAAACTTAGTTATCGGTGAACTTCTTGTTTTGCTAACCTAGATCTTGACCACTACCTTCATTCAGTCGGTGAAAAGTAAATTTCATGAACTCCATTTTGATGAGCATTTGTCTCTTTATCGACAAATTTGATATTTAGCAAACCAAGCAACAAGTTGATAACTTCATGAGGCCTTAGAAATAATAATATGATCAGCCAAACATACTTTTTGCGAACCTCTTGAGTAAAGATATGGTGACCATAGAATTCTTCTTTATTGGTGAAAGGGGCTTAACATGAATAGAGGCTAGTTGTTCTCTTATTGGGAAGTTAAGGAAAATTAGAACTTAAGAACCAAGACTCAATTCACAAAAGATAAAGAAATCTGATAAGAAAATCTCGACAAGGCAAGAGAACATCATTGGGTTAATAGGGAATCGCTGAATTAGGAAATCACAACTTATGAACCAAAGTTACATGTTCGCAAAAAAGAAAGATAGTTGATTGAATGAAAGTGACAAACAATGAACAATTGTCGAGAAAAATGAGAGTTCGCAAACTTAGAATTTTGCTGATGTGGTTTACGAACTTGATATTTCCCCGATAGGCTCGTCGGTAGAGAAAATATATGACAAAACAAAGAATGAGCTAAGTTCCAAAAATCTTAAATTTGTTGACAAAGGATTTTAGAAAACAAAGCCTCAACTTTAAGTTCAGGAAGGAAGGAATCCACTGATAGAAGAAGAATTTTGAGACTAAGACTTTGGAACATGACATGAGGACAATGAGAAAAACAAAATGGACCAAAAATTTTAATTTTGGGGAAACAACTGGCTCTAATTGGGGACAAAGACCGAAAGGATGTAAAGAACCTAGAAAACTCTAGCAAGCTAGTGCCTTATTCATTGGGCCAAAGAGTTAGACCTGAACACACCAAAAATGAAAGAAAAATAAGACAAAACAAGACAAACTAAGAGAAACTATGATACATGGTAGGACAAAATCACCAATTATAAAGCTTCAAGTCTTTCCCATTATAAGAAAGAGGTAGTTCAGTACCATCCATATATACTAGGAAAAAGGCATTTTCACCAGCAACTGCTCTGATTCTGAAAGGACCCCTCCAAAGCGAATTGAAAATATTCCATGAGCCCCTCTAGGCTCCTTCCTTTTATCCTATAACAATACCAAATCTCCAATTACAAAGTCCCTTTGCCTAGCTTTCTTGTCAAAAATCCTTTTTACCTTCTTTTGATGTTTGGTTATACGATCCACCACTTCTTCCCTTTGTTCTTCAATTTTAGATAGACATGATTCTCTTTTCTAAAATATCTCTAAAATGCTCATCTTCAATGGCTTTCTATAAATTTAAAGTTGAAAGCTCTAGTGGGATGGGTAGTGAACTACCAACACCATACACAAGTTCAAAAGGGGACATACCAATTTCTCTTTTTGAGGTAGTCATGTCTTCCCACAATGCATCGTAAAGCTTCTTGTACCAAATTCTTTGATTATCATCCACTAGCTTATAAACAATGGTAATCAAAATTTTATTGCTGGATTCTGCTTGTCTGTTTCCCTGAGGATAATAATCAGAAGAATGTGAAAGATTAATTCCATAATTATAACAAAAAAGAGACATTTCTGAAGAAGAGAAGCTTGAAGCATTATCTGTCACAATCTTCTTAGAAATACTAAATATGACAATGATATTTTCCTTTAGGAATCTACACACCACCTCAGAGGTAGTATGTTTGACAGGAGCAACTTCTACCCATTTGGTGAAATAATCTGTGGCTATCAGAATATGGATGTGTCCTATACTAGAGTTTAGATTGATTGGCCCTATGAAATTTAAGCCCCACTAGTGGAAAGGTTCTTCAATAATGACAGGTCTAAGAGGAAGGGCAACTAAGGGAGGTCTGCTAGTAAACCATATACACTTCTCACACTTAGGCACCCAGTCACAGGCATCTTTGAACATGCCCAACCAATAAAAATATTGTCTTTAGATCTTAAAAGTTGTTACTAATGTTGACAGATGCCCTCCACATGCTTCATTATGGAAGAACTCAAGGAGTTTCCTTTTCTATTCCTTTCCTACACATCTCATAAATGTACCATTAATTCCCTTTTTGTATAGAGAGTTTTCCCATATCACATACTTTGCAGCTTTAAGCCTTAGATTACTCTTCTCTTTGGCTGAGAGGTGAGGTAGGAATTCTCCATAAGTCAAAAAGAAAGTGATATCAGAAAAGCATTCATCAATAGTATCTACGAATAGAGTGAGAGGAATATCATCATTCTCCTTAGGTAGGTTTCTTCTCTCAACTTGCAAAGACCTTTACCTCTGACTAGCTTCATTAGCTTAATAATAACATCATATTCTTATACTCTTGTCACCCAAGCTCCCCTTTTATTACAACTTATCTCTTACTATGTCAAAATGGGTTTAACTATAGGATATGGGATATAAATAATAGCATGAGAATGAAGGATATAGAACTTAAATTGTTTAACTGCCTTTACCACCGCAAAGGTATGCTTCTCCATAGACGAGTAATTTAGCTCATGTTTCTTTAGAGGTGTACTCATGAAGGCTATAGGAGATTCTATACCTTGTTCAATTTTCTAGAGTAGTATGGTTAACAAGATATGTTCTGATGCATACCAATAAATGATGAAGTCTTTATCAAAATTAGGATGTATCAAAGTTGGGGCATTGGCAATAGCTTCTTTGACAGCCTTGAATGCTTCCTTGCCTTCATTATTCCATTTGAAAACAGGTTTGTCCTTCATCATCTCTACTATGTGTTTGGTCAACTTTGCAAATTTAAGTACAAACCTTCTTAAGAAATTAACCTATCTGAAGAAAAACCTGGTATGACTTTTGTTGGTGCATAGGCTTAGCTGCTAAATAGCCTTAACTCTCTTAGGATCTATCTTGATGCCCTCTTTGAGACTATGTGTCCCAAAAGTTTTCCCTTAGTAACAACAAAGATAGACTTATTGGGATTAAGAGATATGCCATGGTCTCTACATCTCTAAAAAATAACTTCTAGATGGTCAATGTGATCAACTCTCTTCTTAGATAAGACAGTTAGATCATTGAGATAAATAATAATTATCTTGTCCTTTAGGTCTTGAAAGGATAAGTCCATAGCTATTTGGAATGTAGCACCAACATTTATAAGCCCAAAAGGTATTCTATTATAAGAAAAAGTCCCTCTTGGAGTGGTGAAAGTTGTTTCGTGCTAGTCTTTAGGACCTACACCTATTTGATTATACCCAGAAAAACCATCCAACATAGACATCATTTTTTACCCTGAAATGGTCTGCAATATATGATCCATTACAGGTAAGGGTTAATTATCTTCCAATGAGGCCTTATTTAAGTTCCTAAAATCCACACAAATCCTTATTTCTCCACTCTTATTTCTAATAGGAACTATACTGGCTACCCAAGTGGAATGATGTATAGGATATATAATCTTTGCTTTCAGCATTTTATCAATCTCATTAAAGATAGAATCTACAATCTTAGGATTATAAGATCTTTGCTTTTATCCTAAAAGGATTAGTACCTAGTTTCAAGGGAATGTGATGCTATAGTCTCCCATCCATGAACTTCTTAAGATCTGCATAGCACAAGGAAAAAACATCTCTATACCTGATCAAGAAGGAGATCAATCGTTCCCTTTCTTGGGCTATACAACATTTACCAATGCACACTAACTTGGGGTCCTCATCTGTACCAATACTTTAATGATCATATTTAGGTGAAGAATTGACATTAGATTGAATCTTTTGTTTGACATACCTATCATGCTTGTCAGAAAGATCTTCTAAGCTCACTAAGCCTTTGGGAAGTTTATTCCCTTTCAGCTTAATCACTTCTTCATTTGCCCCATCAGGCTGATTAGCAACACCTTCCATGACTTCATTACTTTCTACTACTTCCTTCAAAGAACAGATTTACAAAAGCATCAGCCTTTTCCAAGAAGGAGATAATGTGTTTATCATTATCAAATACCTGCCAATGGTTCACATTGTCTAGTACACTAGGCCTATAGAGAACTTCCATCCAATAGGAATTGTCCTTGAAATCAAGATGAGGAAGAAGTAGGGATGCTGAAATTGCTAGAGAATCTACCCTAGTATTTTGCTCCCTAGGAACAGACTCAATAGAAAAGGCATCAAAATAGTCTAAACTATCCCAAATCTTATTCCAATAATGTTTCATCCTGCCATTCTTTACAGAGAAGACATTCCTTACCTGTTTAACAATAAGCTTTGCATCACGTAAAGCTCTCAAGTGCTTGATCCCTTTCTCATTTGCCATCTCTAGCCCCATAAGCAATGCTTCATATTCAACAATATTATTAGTATTTTTGAATTCCAATTTGAAAGAAAAGGGAAATTTATAATCATCAGGAGATATCAACACTATGCCTGCACCTGACCTAGATGATGAGTAGCTACCATCAAACTCCAATGTCCACAACTCATTTGACAAATTAGGCCCAATCAGTTCAGGATCTTCTCCCCCTAAAGTAGATGAGAACATGTAAGTTCCCAGACTAGTTTCCACATACAAGATCTCTGACCTGGGATCCCCATACTTCAAAAAAGTGAATTTAGCCTTGGGTTTAGGGTCCAACCAAACTTTATTCCCTTCTATGGGTATCAAAGCATGGGACCAGTCCATTTGAATCTCTCCCTCAAGGTCTCTATAGAAACTCCTACTTAGCAGCATGCCATAACTGGTAGGGGTGTCAACCACTAGAATGGTCATCTTGATTCTCTTCTTGGGGTAGGTTGCTAAGGTGACCTGGGCATCTTTAATCTATCCAATGATGGGAACTTGTGTGCAATCCATGGAGTAACATTTCCCATGAGATGAAGTAAGGGATAAACTGAGGGCTTTGGCTACTTGAGCGAGTATGACATTGTCAAAAGCCCTAGAATCTATGACACAATTACTCAGTTTATATCTAGCTATGAACATGGAAACATAGAAAGGATTTGGTTTATCAAAGGGATTTCGTGGCCTAGCCTTTCTAGAACCAGAGGCTTTTTATGTGGGAATTGCTTTTTCCTTCTCTGTGTTATTTGAGAATTAGGCATTTACATGGGTTGATAAAGAAGGTTCTTATTTTACATATCTTACAAGCCTATCTAACTCGGTAGGGTTTAGCCTAAGATACTCTACTTGTGATATTTAGATCTTGGTATTTTTATAGGATACTGCTATATCAAAAGTAAGTGGGACAGACTCTTCAGAAGATGGAGAAGATAATACCTTAGGAGATGTTGTCTTAGGAGTGCATCCATTTATTTTCTTAAGTCCTCCAACAATGTTTCTAGGTAGTATGACTCTAGGAGAAGGAGTATCACTGTTGAACTAGTTCTTGTGTTCTTTATCTTTTCTATGATTTTGTTGTCCTCTAGTGAAGACAATACAATTCAAATTCTCCATTTCAACATATAAATCTTCACTTCCATCTGAATCAGATTCATACTCCAGAAAGTTTACAGTGGCATCTCCATGCTTCTTCATGTCATCCTCCATGATGGGCTCCTTAACATGCTCATTCATTGATAGCATTTGCATAAATCTAGTCATTTTAGGATAATAATTTCCATCATGATCAGTTCTAAGATGGAAGTTACATACCTTATGATTATCTTTCCCACTGGTTGAAGGACTCTATAATGCCAACCTTTATGTTAGGCTAGGCAACATTGGAGCTTTATTATTGATATTTGGCATTTCATAATCTCCCCTGGGAGCATCATGGTAATAAGGATATTGTTGTCCTCTAGGCATTTGTCTATTAAGAGTGAGCACATCATTGGCTAGACATTGTACTATAGGATTAGTGGAGGTACTTGTCTAGCCTTTATTGGCTTGTACTTCTCTTCTCCATTTCCCATATGTTATGAGATCATCCTCAATAGAAATGGCTATTTCTTGAGCCCCCTTAGAGATTTGTTGCACCTTCTCTCTTCAAAGTGTAACTAATATCTAGAGGTAGGGAGTTGATGGAGAAACACTTTTGAATGTCATTGTTGGATCTCATGTTGGGAGTTATTTTGTTTACAATCCAATTAAACTTGGCCACGAACTCCCTCATGGGCTCATGCATTTCTTTCTTCAGAGAGGTCAACTGGGATAGTAGGGTGTGTTCATTCTTAGGAGATTTAAATCTATTCTCAAATTTTGTTCTCATGGTGGCCTAGCCATCAATAGACCTAGGGGCCAAGTGGTAAAACCACTCTGCAATAGCTTTTGACAAGGTCTCAACAAAAAATATGACAAACATCCTCATGCTAGACACCCATGATGGAGAATGCAATGAAGAAGGCATTAATGTGTTCATCTAGCATGAATTTTCCATCTCCTCTAAATTTTGGAAAAAATCTTTCCAGAACCTCTGGGAAGTTCGTGCAACCAAACACCAAGTGCTGACAGACCAATAGTAGCACCCCATGGGAAGGGTGGTTTTTGTTGCTGCTGATGAGCCATGTGAGCTTGTAGATTGATTACAATGAGTAAAGTGGTACTGTGTAAGACCAATGCTTGACACACATGAGATAAAATAGGATGAACATGAGAAGAAGCTCTGTTAGAAGACCTAACTTTACGATTTAAAGGAAAGGTGGTGAAATTAATAGATTCTAATAAATCAAAGTCAGGGTCAACAATAAATTTATTCTTGTCTCCCCTTATGTATCTTTTAGGAGCTAGTTTTAATGATAAAATAGTATTTTACAAACCAATAGAGCTACCACCTCTTGACAATTACCGATTGAATCAAGGATAATTTGTTGACCATTCCAACGATTGTTCGGATGGTTGTTCTGACATTCATTCCTCTAGTTGTTTCTCTTGTTATCTGGGACTTCGTGGTTTCAGAAGGGTCTTTCTCTCCTTGGTATTGTGACAACCTCTTCCATGAGATATTTTTCATGTACAACACCAAATTCTTTGGCTTGCCTTCTTAGTTCTTCACCAAGATCTTCTTCAAAGTCAAGAGTTTGATTGACTTGATGAAAGTGCTCATTTGTCCTTCTATTCTCCTAGGCCAAATTCTTTAAATCGGTGATGATGTCCTCTTGCTCAATATTGAGCCAATTTACATTGGGTTGGAGTACTGGTCTGAACCCTCTCTGGAGCACCATAGGTATTATTCTTTTATGTACTGACCAGAGTTTTTAGAAATGGAGAAAGGAAATCTTTCGTGCACATTGCAACTTGAGAACTTTATAAACCTTATAAATTTGTAATCGATGATTTGAATCTCCTTTCATGGTTGTAACAATAATAGTATAATTTTAGATTCAAATAATATATTTTTATATAAGATGTGGGGAACCAATTAATTTTAACTGCAATGACCTTACTATTTGAATCCCTAGTAGAGTCACCAAAAATTTGTTAGTGAACAGATTTTGTCACCGTTTATTTAATAATGACTCACCCAGTTTAGTAGCAACAAAACTCACCAACAGTTGGACAATTTCATAAATTGCCCTTGATTGTTTTAGAAGGTACAACTCCCTTCATAAGATAAATTTATAATAATTTTCTAATGTACTTTTAACCTGAAAGTGGTAAAGACAATTTTCCACAAATGTGAATTTGAATCAAAACCACGACACATTTTATATTGTAGGCAAGAATCTTATTTGCAATAATAATTTATTATGACCTCCCTCTAGATGCACGAATGAAAGAAAATCAATGAATGAATCACAGTAATCGAACCACCACCTTTGCATCAAATTTTAACATAAGAAAGAAGACACTCCAATGGCAATATGCTCAATAAAGAAGTAGGTTATCAATATTCCATACAGGTGAAATGTTGATATCAAAATTCCAAATACCACACATTCAACATACGAAGAATAGATGGCAAATACATAGATAAATAATAGACCTACTATCAACCTTCCTCTTGTATTAATGGAATGGATTAGAACAAAATACTCTGTCCTATCCAAAATAGGCACCACATATACTATATCAAATATGCCCCTTACTCCCAAATATAATATCAAGTGATCAAATCATGAAAAGTAATTTCATCAAAAGACCCTTGTTCTCTTTTACTCATGCATTATATAGTAAAAGAGAGGAAACAACTTTTTCCCCATGTAACTATCTTATATAATGACCAAATATAATAAAACAAAGTCCATGAAATATTAAACGAGACATAATATCGAATAATAAAAAGAGTTTTGACATAACAAACTATGAAAATCCCAAGAACAATTACAAAGACAAATCTTTATCTTCCTCATCAATTGTATTAGATTCCATTTGCTCATATATGACATTATTTCCTGTTTCAGCCCCTACTTTCTCAGATGCATCTAACTTGGCTTGAAGGACCTTAGACTTGCTTAAGATTGAGATGAAACCTTTGGAACTGGGAATGTTGGTGACTACCAACCTTGTCCTCCACATTTGTAATGTACTACTAGTCTCTTCATATTTTCTATACATTTCTACCACATCTTTCTTGAAACTAAACAAATAATAGGATACAATACTCAGCCGTTCTATGGAATTTCCTACTGCATTCTGTGAGGCCTACTTATCTCACCTCCTATATTTTGCTTACATCACATTTACATTTTGATGACATATGGACATTGGGACTATTGATCCCATTTTACAGACCGTCGGGATTTATTTATTATGCTATGTTTGGATTAGATAGACTACGCTATGATGTTGATTATGGTTTACATGTTAGATTTCTTTTGAAATTATAATGTTATGTGTTATTTGATTTTGATGAAATTAAAATGTTAGTGGTTGAGTTAATGAATGAAATTATTATGCAATCTTGATCTTGAATTGATGAGTTGAAATGCAGTAGATAGTGAATCTTATCAATGATGTTATGTGTTGATTATTAAGGATTAGATTATTATGTGACATGGTGTGTGCGATCATTTCTTTCACTTCGGCTATGATGAACATGTGTTACTAATCTATTTTTCGTAAGTGTACAGATGATTTTCCATGCCCATGGAAAATCAAAGATCATCCCACACCCTATGTGAATCCCGTGTTAAACCGATCTAGTCCCAGGAGGGACCAAGGTCATATGTATTTTGCATGATGATTTTCATAATGTCTCTTTTGATGTCCTTTCGATTAGGTCTACCCTTTTTAATTGATTTAATTAAGCTGTTGTGAAATGTAATGTTTGATTTGGCACATTTTAGTACTTTTTATTTTGATGGCCTTTTCATGTGATTTTATGCTACCTAAGGTGTTTATTTTGGGTTAATTTTGACCCTAGGTTATACCTCTAGGGTCTAGGGCCCATTTGAGCATGTTAAACCCTAGGGTAACCTCTATCTAGTCAATTTAACTTCACCCTGAAGTAAATTGACGAATTTTAAATTTTGGAAGGAGTGGTGGATGGGTCAAGTATTCAACCATGACCCACTCCTCTTTCCAAGGCTTTGGTTTCCTTACTATGAAGACTTGGGGAGTCTTCAAGACTCCCAAGTGTGAGAAACCCATCTCCAATGCTCTCACTCATGTGTCAGAGCATCTTGGAGTGAATGGGATTTCTTTGAAGGATAGGACTATGACAAGTGTCATATCCTTATCCTCTTGGAGTCCACCTTGCTCACACATGTGGAGAGAGTGAAGCTTGGTGGGATGGGAGAGTGACATGTGTCACCTCCACATCCCATAGAGCTTGCAAGTGGTTTGTGAGGAGGAAGGAGAAGGTGACATGTGTCACCTTCTCATTCCTCAAGGCTCTTGTGAGTAGCCTATAATACTCCCTGTTTGAGAGAGGGAGAGGTTTATTTTTTTTCACTTATTTTCTTTGTTGATGGATTTTAGGGAGAGTTAGCTAGATTTGGAGACACTTTGGAGGCAAGGGCTTGGAGAAGGTTTTGGAAATCTCTTCATCAAATTTCTTCCATTATTAGGATTGAATAGTTAAGCTTCAAGGCTTGAATCCTTTCTCTTGTATTTTACATTTCAGTGTGTGGTTGTTGGTTTTGTGTGTTTGAATCTTGTTGTTATGTGGGTTTTATTGTGGGTGTATGGATGAGGCTCCCATTTTGGAGAGCACATCTTGTATGGGGTGGGAGAGGAGTGAACCTCCTCGAGGTCATACTCTTTAACTATGTAACATATTGATGGCCATGAAAGTATTTGGAGAAGTATGGAGTTTATTTTGAAAAGGCATGAGTGCCTTTGAGTTTATTTTGAGGAGGCATGAGTGCATTGGAGATGTTATATCATTTTTGATATGTTTAAGGCTTCAGGCCTTGTATTTGAGAACTATGAGATTTTGGGTTTTAGGAGTGCACCTCTTGAGTAGAGAGTTGTCCACTCTCCTACCCCCTTAATCCATGAAGAATGGATTTCGTTGTGTGTAAAACCTTGGGTGGGTGTTCTTCTTTCTTGTGATTGTTTTTGTTCAATGTTGTTGTGGTGTGAAACCATGTGTGGGTGATCTCCTAGCTCAGGGGTGATCCTTCTCAGGTCTATAGTAGGGTGGAGAGCATTTTGTGGGCATGTGAAAGTTCCTTAGTGTTATTGCAGGTTTGAGGATCTTGAGACATTGGAGCTTGGAGGAAGTTATTATTTATGTGTATGATTTTTGTATGGCTGTTTGGAAGCCATGGCCAAAAGGCCTTGTTGTAGATTTGCAAGAGAGTGAACTCTCCTTGTTTTGTTGTAAACAACAAAATGTCTTTATGTATTCAAGTCTTGTTAAATGTAAAGTGTGATGTTACTGTTGTATTTCAATGTCCTTGCAAGAGAAATAAAATGATATTTCATTTATTGTTGTTGCAATGGTTTGGTTTCAAAAATAGTATTACATTACTTTGTAGTTGTTTCCACAGAAAATATGTAAAAAGTTGCTATTTCTTTTCTACTATGGTTTTAATTTATTGTTGTGTAGACTATTTAGTTGCTGTGTATTTTTGGGAAGTTGCAGAAAATTGTTGAGTGAATTTAATCTTGTTGTGTAAAACTTGGTTTACTATGTCTATATAGAAATTGAAGAACTTAATTGTGAGGAGAAAATAATTGCTCTTCTTTAGTTTCCAAAAGAAAATTTTACTTATTTTAGTGTTGTTGCAAAATGATTACTGTGTGATATATATATACACACTTTTTATATCAAATATATTTATTGAGTTTTTATATGATTGAAATTTCATAACAAAAAAAAAGATAATAATAAAGATTTAGACTAGGTTTTATCAAGCCCTAACGGGCTGTTGGAAAAAAAAAAAGCTCAGTCAAAAAATGAAGGTGGGCGGCGGCCAGGCCGCTGCTGTTGGCTATGTTAAATGGTGGAGGGGGGGAGACCCCCCTGTCCACCCTCCACCATTTAGTGGAGGGTGGGTGGGGAGGCCGCCCCACCTCAACCCCTCTCCTTTTCTTTACATGGTGCTTGGTGCCCACAAACCTTGCCTCTGCAATTTTGGTCGTTTGCTGATATGGCCGCCGACTGCCTTCGGCCCCCTGCAACAACATCACACACACACACACACACACACACACACACACACACACACACACATATATTGTAATTTATCTCCTACACAAACAAAAAATAATAATAATATAGAGGTAAATGCATTTTATAAACTGTAACACATAAACACTTATCTCTGGGTTTTTCCCAGTTTATTTTGTTGAATGGTAAGTATATATTGTAAGGAAATGAGGGCATCTCAGAACGTATTTCTAAGAAAAGTGGTGTCTTTGACAAATTTAAATTCTTTCCAAATGCTTCAAAAACACGCACAACTATGCCTTTAAAGTGGAAACAGACATAGAACATTTCCTACATTGACCCTTAGAGGAAAGCACAAGTGAATAATATCTAGTTTCAACAACAGAGACATTAAACATGAAAGACAAAACAAGCACACAGATTTACGTGGGGAAAACCCTTACGGGTAAAAAACCCCACACTCCAAAAGCCCAGATCACCATTGTATTATTCAACAACAGAAAAATAGTTACAATACAAAACTGGCAATAAGCCTTTACAGGAGATTTACATCTTGCTCCCTCTGAAGAATAACTGATAGTAACCCTGCACAAAAATCTCCAGAACTTGGTTGGTTCTTCATACTGTGATCATGCCACAAACAGTACACAGTACAGAACTTCATCTTCTCGGCCCAGAACACTTTCACCTGAACTCTGTTTTCATTCTCTTCTCAATCCCTTCACATGCTGTTCACATGCTGGATACAGCATACATCAAAGGACTTCACAGAAGAAGAAAAAACCAGAGCTTAATCAGATTGAACTCACTCGACGTAGTCTATTGATTTCCTCATTGCTTTCTAGCAATCCAATCGAAACCACATGCAGTTAACCGTTTGATCCAACTACCCAGCAATGCTATCTTCCAACCATCACACAACTGTCGACTCTAACCGGTTTGTATTCTCATAGGGAACTTTAGTCCCACATGCACAAGTTCCAGTTGGACATCCAGGTTTAAATGCCTGAACACATGTAAGATAAGAGTTGGCACTTTTGCCGCCGATGCCTCCAGTCTATCCCCATCGGCACAACACAAACTATCGGCCCAACCACAACCATGCACTCCGATAGTCCCTTATCTCACCGATACCAAGTCTTCGCCCTTCGTCGGCATGACCACTATGCATTGGCCTAAAGCCTTAAAGATACGCTAATAGAAGTCCTCATGCTGACGTCAAACACTTCGCCAACTCCCATCAGGGTGACCAATGCCCATCAGAGAAACTTCCAAATGTCAGCCTGGCAAGGATTGTCATGCCGATGACCGTTCCATCGGAGAGACACCAACAATCGTCAAGACTAAACCAAACTTCGCCGAAGACCAATGTCCCACCGATGCCAAAGCCAATGTCATCCATCGGAGTAACGAGGTCCATCGGAGTGAGAACTCAAGGCTTGGCCGACAGTGATTCTCATGCCGACGCAAACCCTTCATCGGTATAACATGAAGTAATGGGGAGACTCCTTCCAGCTACATCGATAACACTACTCACTTCGATGATCTTTCATCGGATTGACTCACACTGACAAGATCGCTAACACTTCGCTAACCCTTCATCCATCGTCAGTGTGACCCAACACCGTCGGAGCTCCTACCACCAGCTTTGCCGATGGTCAACCTCATGCCGATGTCTCACTACCATCGGTGAGACCAAAGAGATCGGAGACACTACCACAGGCTTCCCCGATGACCACCCTCATGCTGATGGACATCACACATCGGTAAGACCATTAGGCCAATAATAAGGGATAACTAAGGAACCTGTAATTTGAGTCACTAGTACTCAACATTCTCCCACTTGACGAAGAAATTATAGGAAACCATCAATGCTCCAAATCACAGAACCAAAATTGATACTGCCACCACTCCACTGTGCTCACAAGCTCCACAGAAGTTTTAACAAAAACAACTTCAAAACTTCCAGAACACAGCCAGAAACATTCTCCAGAAACAAGATAAACCATCAGCTAGAACAATAATTAGTAAGCTGACTGTACCCATCTAATTGAACATAAATCCCACATGACTGAAAATAGCACACATAGCCAGTGCTAAAACATCCAATCACTCATACCTTAAAGGTATGAACATCAGTAGACTCATGCCACCTACATATACACCCATCAACTACAAATACAAGCTCAAAGTGTGAACTAGTTGAAGAAGACCAAACACTTCAAGAACTCCCACTGCATGGGTAATGCAGATCTGAAAAAGATCATGGCATACAAAAAATCCACCAATGGCATTACATAGAACGTGTAAATAATCATGTAGTACCAAGGAAACATCCACCATGATATGCAAAAACTGTAAGCAAATAATCATGCAAGAACAACTCCTCACCACCAGTCCAAAGTTCTCCAATTTCTCCACATCCAACAAAAGAAAGAGATAACAGAACAGAACCTTCATGCTGTCACCCAACGACATAAGTGAAAGCACATGACCACAAACTAGTGATCATTAGCTCCAACCAAATCTCAAAACAATGTAGTGTGAAACACACCATCAGAGAAACTAACTGAGACCAAGAGGAACACTGCACATCATATACCTGTAGACAATCCTTTAACATACACCTTTGAATGCCAACTGTGTCAAATATGATCTCCTTCAAAACACCCCAAAGAAGAACAACATAACAACATCCAAACAAACATTCAATCTCCAAGATCAACTAACATGGATGTAAGCTTCACAAACCAAAGAAGATCAAACTAATTCATTTCCCATTTCAGGAAATCAGCCCATTAACCATCTCCTAACAGTCCTCATCAATGAATGATATCTCTAAACTCAAATGCACAAGGAGATAATCATGCTATTCATTTCTCACAATGAATCCACCAGAACCATATCTATGAAAGAAAGCATAAAACACCTGAGAGAAACAATGGGCTATACCTCTCAAGTGAAACTTGTCGAGTAGACCAAGAGTGGGGAAAGAGAATGTTCTTCCAAGATACCCAAGTCCCAATGACTTTCTCCAAGAACAATCTCCTCTAGATCTTTTGTTGAATTCACATTCAACCAAGGTAAAGACTCCTCGAACTTCCAGCTGTAAACTCTGAAAACACAGCATATACAGTCTCACCTTATTCTCCATGTATCCATGAGTACCTTTGAACAATCACCTCATGCTGAACTCCAACTGCATCACTACAACACTATGAAGTAATCAAGCAAATGATAGATGTACCCAAACATAGAGAAGTAACTAGACCACTGTCAAAACTCCAATCATCTGAATCAGGAACTTATCATGACATCATGATCTTACCATCTCCTTTAGGAGATTCCATGCTCCAGGTGAACATAACCATTGTCTCTAGATCAATGTATCATACCAAAATTCAAAAGCAGAAATCATGATATGAAACAAACCAAAATTCTAAACCAACATCACTTGTCAAGCACCACCAACACCTTAGCTAAGAATTTCATGAATCCTCCATGACTCCAAGATGTTCCTCATCCTCAAATAGTGCCCCTGCAAATGCGAAAGAACCCTTCTACAGCAATAAGATCAAAGAGCTCCTCCTAGTAACATCTGCAACACTAAAGAAGATCATTCACCACTAAGTGATGAAACACACAGTCAATGCTAAAGCTCCCACTGAACTGTAACAACAGAGCTTTCCAAGCATCCTGACCAAACATCTCCTAATCTAAAAATCTTCCAGGTCCACACATTAGCATGTCCATGTGACTATAAAACCAAGTGACACCAAGATCTCCAAAACAAGGAATTAAACTATCACTGTCAATAGCTTACACAAACCTGTGTATTCAAGCTATACATGACATCATGATACACTTACTACAAGTCTCCATAACCAACTATTTAGATACTCTACAACATCCATCCTCTCATCCCAAAATAGTCACACCAATGCACAAGTGACCACAGACAAGGCCAGCTAACAAATCTGCATAAACACTGAAACAACCTTGTGGATAAAGACAGTCCACATCCAAGTCATCTCACTGTAGCTTAATAGGTGATCAGCCCACAAAACTACATAACTCGTAGATCCAACCAATGTATCATGCAAACTCACTATCACACTGGAAACTGCAAAACTGAGATTTCAAGGAATAAATAACAATGTAGACAACAAGACTCAAGCATCAGAAAACTTACTTTTCACTGATTTGCCCAACATGTCCACAACCAGAGCACCATAGTCAAGAAACTAGAAGCATTACCATAGAAATGTTGAGTGTCATATCACATACCAGCACTCCCATGCAGAGAAAGCATTTCACCTCCTCACACCATGCACAGAGCATGCATGCAAAACTGCAACTATATCATCCAGTAACATCCCAAAAGCCAGGGTCTAGAAATAGCTTAACTGCAGCTTCACAAAACCACAAGTTTTTCTTTTGACCATGTAAAACCTGCAAAACCACTATGTTTGAAACACACCCATGCACATCCATATCCACTTCACATCTGGAAAACCTAAAAGTTTGCAGCACAAACTCCATAACAGTTAAACCAAAATAATGTATCATCATGAATATGCATAACCATAGATTTTAAGGAAAAACTATAAAACCCCTCAAATCTAATAATCATGAATCTGAGTCATGCAAGTACAAAATATCCATTTAAGGAAACAACAGTTCAAGAGCTTCAGGCCCACTTGTAGACCAATCTCTCAAACCACCAACATGCACATGCATCCGAGAGAATCAGGCTATTACAGAAGCTCTCAGATCATCTAATGATCAACTCCAAAGCCTACATGCAATCAGGGTAATAGAAAAATTATGCCTTCCAATACTAGGAACAGAACACCCAGCATAAGCACAATACTCCATGGCTGAGCAGTAACACAAACTCCATATCATCAGAGAGCCTCTCACACAGACACCCACTATGAAAGTTACTGTAGCAACACAACCACAAAGCAAACCCCATGCAACAAGATTAAATACTGTCAATTAAGAGCCTCAGGCCACATCATGACCAACTCTAGTCTCTTCACAATCCTTCAAGCACTGCTGAAAGAGAAACACAAGATCAACTGCCAGACTTTCACTCAAACAAGGATCAAACAAACAGACATTTCCTTCAGATTTCCTCAAGCCTATCACACTAAGAAATCATCACAGAAGGAATACCCAGAGCTTATACACCAGGAACTCTTACATGCAAACACATGCAGCACACAAATGTACATATGTGAGCAACAAAGCATATCCCAGAAGAAGGCTCTGATACCAATTGTAAGGAAATGAGGGCATCTCAGAACGTATTTCTAAGAAAAGTGGTGTCTTCGACAAATTTAAATTCTTTCCAAATGCTTCAAAAACACGCACAACTATGCCTTTAAAGCAGAAACAGACATAGAACATTTCCTACATTGACCCTTAGAGGAAAGCACAAGCGAACAATATCTGGTTTCAACAGCAGAGACATTAAACATGAAAGACAGAACAAGAACATAGATTTACGTGGGGAAAACCCTTACGGGTAAAAAACCCCACACTCCAAAAGCCCAGATCACCATTGTATTATTCAGCAACAGAAAAACAGTTACAATACAGAACTGGCAATAAGCCTTTACAGGAGATTTACATCTTGCTCCCTCTGAAGAATAACTAACAGTAACCCTGCACAAAAATCTCCAGAACTTGGTTGGTTCTTCATACTCTGATCATGCCACAAACAGCACACAGTACAGAACTTCATCTTCTCGGCTAGAACACTTTCACCTGAACTCTGTTTTCATTCTCTTCTTAGTCCCTTCACATGCTATTCACATGTTGGATACAACATACAGCAAAGGACTTCATAGAAGAAGAAAAAACCAGAGCTTAATTAGATTGAACTCACCCGATGTAGTCTATCGATTTCCTCATTGCTTTCTAGCAATCCAATCGAAACCAGATGCAGTTAACCATTTGATCCAACTACCCAGCAATGCTATCTTCCAACCGTAGCACAGCTATTGACTCTAACTGGTTCGTATTCTCATAGGGAACTTTAGTCCCACATGCACAAGTTCCAGTTGGACATCCGGGTTTAAATGCCTGAACACATGTAAGATAATAGTCGGCACTTTTGCCACCGACGCCTCCAGTCTATCCCCATCAGCACAACACAAACTATCGGCCCAACCACAACCATGCACTCCGATAGTCCCTTGTCTCACCGATACCAAGTCTTTGCCCTTCGTCAGCATGACCACTATGCATCGGCCTAAAGCCTTAAAGCTACGCTGATAGAAGTCCTCATGCCGACGTCAAACACTTCGCCAACTCCCATCAGGGTGACCAATGCCCATTGGAGAAACTTCCAAACGTCAGCCCGGCAAGGATTGTCATGTCGATGATCGTTCCATCGGAGAGACACCAACAATCGTCAAGACTAAACCAAACTTCACCGAAGACTAATGTCCCACCGATGCCAAAGCCAATGTCATCCATCGGAGTAACGAGGTCCATCGGAGTGAGAACTCAAGGCTTGGTCGATAGTGATTCTCACGCCGATGCAAACCCTTCATCAGTATAACATGAAGTAATGGGGAGACTCCTTCTAGCTACGCCGATAACACTACTCACTTCGATGATCTTTCATCGGATTGACTCACACCGACAAGATCGCTAACACTTCGCTAACCCTTCATCCATCGTCGGTGTGACCCAACATTGTCGGAGCTCCTACCTCCATTGAAGATATCTCCATGGCTGCCCCACACCATGAGCCTGCAAACAAAAGAAAAGAGAGAAGAGGGGAGGAGAGAAGAGGGAAAACTCAGAAGAAGAAAATGACATAGATTAGGGTTAGGGCAGAATATGATATAAAACAATTAAGAAAGCTTTTAGGGTTGAGAAAAAGAGTAGAGGGAAAACAAAAAGAAATTAGATTTCTAATCTCTCCATGTGCACGTGATTTTATTTCCCCACTTTATTTTGAAAATCTATTTCTTTTTGACTTAGTCCTCCTTGAAATGTTATTTATTTTTGACTTAGTCATCTTTCCTTGAAATGTTATTTATTTTTTGGTGATAATGGGATTGAGTGGGTTTTATTTTTTTAACCTAGGTAATTATTTTTAATTAGCGATTTACTATTGTATTGAAGGGATTTTAATGGGGATTTAAGTAATCGCATTTGGAATTAATTTAAGTGTTAGATTATATTATATTAATTTAATGCCTTTAATTGTGTAGTTTATTCTAATTATTTTATTTAATCTAAGTACTTGGCCAAAAATGTTAATGTGGAAATGATTATTTTAAAGGGCGTATTTTTATAATTAATTATTTTATGTGAAAGACTTGATAGGAGTTATTTTTAATTAATTTCCATGTATGTTAAAGAGGCATTATGCTACCAAAATTTAACTAGAATATTATGAGTAACTTAGTAATTTATTTCCTATCCGTTTTAACGCATTTATTTATCGAGAGATTAAATTATGTCCTAGATGTATTTAGTTTAATTTTTTTAATCTAGTTCCTAGGGTTGGATTTTGACACAAGTCAAAATCACTCCACTTCACTTAGGAATCTTAGGGTTAGACTCAATTTGAAAACTAACCCTATTGGCGATGCTCCTCGTGTCGCATAACCCCCTTAGTAGACTATCATTTTGCAGGGGATGCGAAAGGACTTTACATTTCCCCGACTTTGACTGAGGTCTTCACCTTCGTGCAATCGTCTCTGAGAGCGCATGTTGCACGCGAGGGGGTTTTTGGAGTCGGGTGGGAAAAGTTTTTGATGTTTCATGTCATGACCACATGACAAATGTGGACATGGCATGTGTGTTGTGTGTTGTGACCACATGGGAAATGTGGGCATGACACATTCTCTTTCACCTTTAATTCTTTTGTTAGCAAATCCTTAAAATCTTGTTTAATGACAGCTACTTCTAAAACATTGGAATAAGTTTCATCGTAAAGATCAACACCCAAGGAAACACAAGCACTCCCAAGATAAAACAAATAATATTTATTATTCTTAGTTGGGTTCTTGAAATCACTTATGCACTATTTTTCCATGCTCAGCTTCCAATCCATAGCAGCTAGTCATTTTACAGATTCATTCTCTTCAGGTCTATCAATAACCTTCTCTGCAACTAAGATGCTGGAATCCAACTTAATCATGGCAGTGAGCCCATTCTTGGATACATTCAACATGGCTTCATATTTCTTAATTTTCTTCAAGTCATTCAAAATTTTAGTCTTCTTACTACAAATCTTGGTGTACAAAAGAAAAACACCATGGATGAAGAGAATCCCATCAACTATATGTTTTTCCACCCATTCTTCCACTACATTTCCTAGATATTTGTATTTGTTTATCTAATCAAAAACCTCAGTACTCACCTTTGGGAATTCCATTAGTAGCATCCAATGGCTGGGAAGTGGTATCAACAATGGATTTGACATATGAAGTTAAGATATTTACTTGATCTTTCAAAATTTCATTCTCCTTTTCTTTCTCCTCAAACCGGGTGGCTAAAATAGCTACAGATAGCTTAGCATTATGAATGTCCCCTTGCACAAAAGGTGGCCCTAGATCTACTATACTGACATGAAAATCATTTGCAGATACATCCTTAGTTTCCTTATCTACCATGGGCTCTACAATTTCTACATATTGGTGCTTGGAAACTGGATCCACCATGAGCCTAGACATTCCTTTGGACTTCTTGGTAGTGGACTCCAACTTCAATAACCTAGCCACTACATCAAATTGTATATCAATTATTTGAGAATATCTCCTCTTATTGCCAACTTTTGTCTTCAACCAAGCAGGGGTGGCAACTACCGAGCAATCTTTTGTGGCACTATGAGAAACTTTATCTGCCTTGGGAGTATTATCTACTCCAAATTGTTGTTGAGGAGAGGGAGGGGTTTGAAAGACTCCATCCTAAGAAATGAAAGGAGGAGTCACACTTTGTTTTGTAGGGAGAATTGTTTCCTCATCTCCCTCAACCTGTAACCCTTGTTGTTGTTCTACTATTTTATTTGTCTGTGGATTCAGGCACTTTTTGATTCTTTGCTTCTTCTTAGGAGTCTATATATCTTCTTCAATAGCATCTTTTGAATGTATCTCCTATTGAGGCTCATCTACCTCACCTTGTCTTGTAATTGGAGATTGTAAATTAGTATCTTGGTTAGTGGCAACAGTGTTTGGGCTAGCAGTACCTACAGATACCTATTGTTGTTCCATGACTCTCCTTGTGAGAAGGAGAACCTACATCAGGACTATCCACTTTAGATTTTAGCCACAATTGGCTTCTATGTATTACAAAATAAGGCCTAGTCTTAAGATCTGTGATTTCATCTACAACCCAATCAATATCAGACAGAGGTTTGGCACTTTCAACAACAAAGCTAAGGTCAACCATATCAAAATAATCATCTACTAGATTGGGGAGCTTCCAGCCAAGTTGATAAATCCTTATCTGGTCTAAGGTTAGCCTTGAAAAATATCTCCTTTTCACCTCAAATTCATCCACACAGTCTGCCTAAAAATCCTTCAAATGAGGCCTGTGTCCTCTCAACATATGAAAATAAAGATTCTTTTTAACAAAATCTTTGTTGTCAAAGAAACTTCTTGAGACATAGGAAGAAAAATGAAACTAAGCTCTCAGTCTATCCACATTTTTAGCATTTTATGTTTTTGTACATGTGTAATGTGTTAGTTTCAGTGGGAATGGATAATCCTTCTTCTTTGAATTATAATATCTCTTTCTAGCTAAATATGTTTGTCTACAAACTTCTAAAACTACCAAGTAATAAGAAGCATATCTGGGCAGCTTCAAAGGAGGAGACTCAAAGCCACCTATCCTGATATTGGTAAACTTATCAAACTGAATAAAGTAACTGCCAAAACCCATTATCCAGTTTGTTGCCTCAGTCAAAATTCTGACTTCAGGGTTTTCCCAAATTTTCCTCACCATCAACATCAAGAAAGCATCATTTACCCTCCTATATACTTTATTTCCATTTTCCTCATGTAGTTGAGGGAAATAATCATATACTTGCATGTCTTGAGTCATAGGGCCAACTACTTCAAAACTTGGCTAGTTTTGTTGTGTGGTCACTGACAAATAAATCTAATAAGAACACATATGAAACTTCTTATTCTTATGAAAATTGACTAATTGGTCATGCATGTGATCTCTTATTATCTGAGACCAGTCAATATATTGCTTCCTGGTGTAAATAACATGAATAAACTGACACATCCATTTTACAAACTCATCACATTCTTCACTACCCATTACTCTATGTAGTAGAGTAATCATATCTAAAATATCATCTTTGAAATGGCATCTAACTAGGTTTTTGGGCAACTGGGAGCCACCTTTTTTCTCCTTTTTCAGCCATGTGGTAGCTATAGCATCTTTGCACATCTTCTTCCTATCTATGTAAAAGTTCCAACTAGTTTCCTGTGACAAGCTAGCATATTATTCATGCACTAGTAAACCTAGCCTGTTAGAGATGGTATTGGTATTTATCTACAAGATCACCTTGCCACACACTGTTGTAATCTCCTGAGCTTCAACATGATAATTCTGAATGAAAGCCATAACTAAGTCTATACATTTTACCATCGAAGGGAAACTGCTTGTGTGTGCAAGCCCACTATTTAGGGTCTTCTGGGCGATTGGAATTATAGGGTTGGCATTGATTCTTTCCCAAAATTTACTGAGGTCGACATGCCCTAGGTCGGTGTCTTTCACCCCCGCCAATTCATTCCCTATGATGAAGGAAATGTCCAACCCTTGGTATTTTTATTTCATTTTGACTATCCTAAGTAACCAGTATGTAAGGCTTTTACATAGGGTTATGCTTGAGAAACTTGGGTCAAGCAAGAGGGAGCTATGGTTGATGATGGAGAAGACAGGATTTCACAAGTCATGAATAATAGGGAAAACCACTAAACAAACCCCCCACACAACTAGCTAATAATGATTTCTCGATTTGAAAAGAGAAACAGGCTAGAGACTTACCTTGAGTAAGATGCCTTAGGGAAGAAAATGACTAGCCTAACTACGGTTAGCTTCCAAAAATGCTTTCTCAATAGCAATTGTGAATAATGCTCAAAGAGAAGCTTTAATTTATAAGATGGTAAGGTGGGGTTAGGGTTGGGACATTAAATGCTCCTTACAATAAATGCCACAAACTTGACACACCACAACACTTTGTCAAGAATTTTATTTTCCCTTTATCGGTGATTTTAGCCATCGCAAAACTTAGTTATCAGTGAACTTCTTGTTTTACGAACCCATCTCTTGACTGCAACCTTCATTTAGTCGGTAAAAAGTAAATTTCACAAACTCCATTTTGATGTGCATTTGTCTCTTTATAAAAAAAATTAATATTTTGAGAACCAAGCAACAAGCCGATAACTTCATGAGGCTTTAGAAATAATAATATGATCGGCAAAACATAGTTTTTGTGACCCTCTTGAGTAAAGCTATGGTGACCATAGAATTCTTCTTTATCGGCGAAAGGGGCTTGACATGAACAGAGGCTAGTTGTCATCTTATCAGGAAGTCAGGGAAAATCAAAACTTAAGAACCAAGACTTAGTTCACAAAAGATAAAGAAAGTTGATAAGAAAAGCTCAACAAGTCAATGGAAAACTATCGAGTTACCGGGGAATTAGAGAATCAGGGAAACACACAACTTATGAACCAAAGTTGCAAGTTTGCGAAAGAGAAAGATAGTTGACTGAAAGAAAAGTGACAAACAATGAATAATTGTCGAGAAAAATGACAGTTCACAAACTTAGAATTTTGCTGATATGGTTCACGAACTTGATATTTCCCCGACAGGTTCATCAGTAGAGAAAATATTCGACAAGACAAAGAATGAGCTAAGTTTAGAAAATATTAAATTTTCTGACAAAGTATTTTAGGGAACAAAGCCTCAAACATTAAGTTTGGGAAGGAAGGAATTTGTTGACAGAAGAAGAATTTTGAGACTAAGACTTTGGAACATGACATGAGGAAAAGGAGAAAAATAAAATGGACCAAAGATCTCAATTTTAGGGAAATAGGTGCCTCAATATTTAGTGGCAGCCTTTGTTCCTCTATCCCCTTCAGTGGCTAGAGGAAGGTAGAGAGACCCTCCTCTGATAGTACCCCAATCTTTGGTGGCTCCTTCTATTCCTCCACTTTCTCCTAAATCAATGGAATAAAAGGAGCCCATGTTGGAAGACTTCCTAGTTCCTCTTTCATATGCTTTGAGCTGCTCTAGATGTAACCAACTTGTGAGAGATCGCAAGCATTTCCATTGTGTTATAGCTCATGAGTGTGCCGCTAGGGAGGAACTCCTTCCCTCTCCCATGAAACTGACCCCTGAATTGCCCTGACCACCTCAGCTTCCTCCATCTTCTCCTTATCATGATTCTCTCCCATCACCCACTCTTGTCTCTCCACCAAATCAGCCAAACGTCAGCACTGCACCTAGTACCTTTGTCTCTAAGTCACTCCCATTGCAACATACTTGACACTAGGTATTCCCTGATGTCTTACATCCTGCTACCATAGACATGGACATCCCACCACCATTTCCTAAGTGCAAGCACAAGCATTAGGCCACCCCACCCTTGTACAAGCCCAAGTGCATGCCACCCAAGTGTCGCTGAGTCCTTTTTCTTCATCTATTCAGGTTGTGGAGACCTCTACTCTACTAGTGACCACCAATGCTTGCAATCCTATTATTAGCATTGGGAAACTCTTGATTGTCAAGTATTTTGATAGCGACCTAGATCCATCTTCCTACAAGGATGTATTCGAGTCCTTGGAAGAGATATAATCTATGTACTTGATCTTCACATGATCAATGGACCTTGCCTTTAGTGAGTTACACCAAAATCCTCCCTTGGATATTGATCCTCCATGTGATGAACTAGGTTTTGTGCCTAGTACTACCCTTAATGTGGTCCCTCTAGTGACGTATCTTCCATCCCTATATAATGGGCAAGATTGGGAGGTGGGTGACCTGCTAGAGCCTAATCCTTGAGTAGAGTAGTTTCACCTTGTTTTTCCAATATTAAAGTTAATACTGTTGTAGTTTCACCTTGTTTTTCCAACATTTGGTATAAGAGCTAATGGTTATGTTGAGAGAGGGATGCCTTTCTCTTAAGTGTTGAAGGTTTTTTAGCTGCAGTGGGAGCTTTAACATTATGGTTTTTGTAGATTTGTGAAGAAGGTTTTATATCATGGCTTCTACCTGTCATCTAGATATTGATAAATTCAATGGATCTAGATACAAGATGTGGAAGCTGAAGATGGAAGATCTCCTAGAAGAAAGAGATCAGTGGTTGGTAGTTTCCAATGAACTTTAGAAGCTCCATCTGGAGTAACTAATGAAGAGTGGTTAAAACTTGATAAGAAGGCATGAGGAACCATATGGTTATGTCTTGTAGATTTTGTCCTCTTGAATGTTTCTAAGGAACCTATCACATATAAGTTGTGGAAGAGAATAGGTGATATTTACCAAACCAAAAGTCTTACTAATAAGTTGTATCTCAAAAGATGATTATATTCATTAAAAATGAAGGATGGTGATTCTGTTGCAAATAATTTAAATGATTTAATCTGGTTTTAATTTATCTTGCATTTGTAGATGTTAAGTTAGAAGATTAAGATAAATGTATCTTGTTACTTTGTTCTTTACCTGAACCTTGGGAAAATCTAACCATTTCTATCAGTGGTAGTGGTATAGACCCAAAGATGGATAATATCATTGCTACACTTCTTTCAGAAGAAATGAGAAGAAATTCCATGAATAGTGATTCCCAAGATGCCTTGCATGTGCGAGGAAGGTCCAAAGAAGAGGGACCTAAAGGGGACAAGAATCTAAGGATAAGTCAAAAGGACACTCTAAAACTCCTAGGAAGATCAGAGTAAAGTGTTGGAACTATGGGAAATGGGGACATGTGAAGAAGAAATGCAGAAACAAGAAAAAGAGTGTAGATTCCTCCATAGAATAATGCTCAGATGACGGTGATCATGATGATTTGTTTATTTTAGCTAACACTATAAGTAATGATGCTTGGCTTATTGATTCAAGTTTCTCCTACCATATGACTCCTCACAAGGATTAGTTTTCTAAATATTTAGCATATGATGGAGGAGAAGTCTTCCTTGGTGAAAACAATACTAAGTGAATAGTTGGTAAGGGAAAGGTAAAGTTATGTTTTAGTGATGGAAGGGTTAAAACCCTTAATGATGTTTTACTTATTCCATGACTTGCAAGAAACTTACTTTCTGTATCCAAGTTGAACGATTCTAGAATGCATGTGACATTTGAGAAGTCTAGAACTTTGGAGTTTGGTAAGAGGGAATTGGGTGGTTGCTAAAGGATCTTGGATTAGAACTTTGTTTAGGATTTATGCCTCCACTTTTATTGATTCTACCAATGTAACTAGCACTAAAAATGCATGTATGTTGTGGCATCATAGATTGGGTTACATAAGTGAAAAAGGTCTTAGGACCATTATTAATAAAAAGTTGGTTAACAGTCATTTTGATTATTCTATTGGTAAAAATGATTTATGTGAACATTGTGTGTTTGGAAAATAGAATAGATCATCATTTCATGTTGGAACTACTAAAGCTAAGAGTTTATTAGAGATCATTCATTCAGATGTGTTTGGACCAGTGGATGTTGAGTCTTTTGGAAAATCTTGATATTATGTTATATTCATTGATGATGTCTCAATAGATGCTTGGATTTATTTTATGCATGCTAAATCTAAAGTTTTCACTTAAGTCTATGGAATTTATAGCCTTAGTTGAGAAATAAACAGATTATAAGATAAGGGTGTTAAGATCAGATAATGGTGGTGAATATTTTTCTAATGAATTTGATGAATTCTATAAGCATGAAGGTATTGTTTGACATAATACTACTCCTTATACTCCCCAACAAAATGGGGTAGCAAAAAGAATGAACTGAACCTTAATGGAAAGAGCTAGGATTATGTTGAGTAGTGTGAAGCTAGATTGGTGTTTTTAGGCTGAAGCTGTAATTACTGCTTTTTATTTACTTAATAGATCTCCTTGTTCAATTCTTGTGTATAAAACTCCTTATGAAGTATGGATAGGTAGAAAGCCTTATGTTTCACATTTAAGAGTCTTTGGTTGTGAGGCTTTTGTTCATGTGCCTAAAAAAAAGTGATCTAAACTGGATCCAAAAGCTTAGAAATGCATCTTCATAGGTTACGGTGAGAATGTAAAAGGTTACAAGCTTTGGAATCCTCTAACCCAAAAAATGATTTTATCTAGAGATGTGATTTTTAGGGAGTTTAGAGCTTATTTAGGTGAAGAACAACCAAAGGAGAAAGAAAAACTAAATCAGTGCATTTTGATAAAAATACAAGGAAGTAAGAAGATTCACATGTGGGAGAACAATTAGATGGATCAAAGGATCGAGAAGAAGAAGAGGGTTCAGAGAGTTCAGATGATGATGTACAGGATGAGCATACAAAAGAACATGTCAAGCCCATTACTCCTACCTTTAGAAGGTCTACAAGACAATGAAATCTAGTAAATAGGTATAGCCCACTAGATTTTCATTGTGTATTTGTTTTGTTAAGTACTGACGATGAACCTAGATCTCTTAGAGAGGCTCTCTCTTCAGAGGATAGTGAGCCTTAGATGCAGTCCATGTAGGAGGAGATGATGTCTTCAGATAGTTGTGATACCTAGGATCTAGTTAGTTTTCCCAAAGGAAGAAAGCCCATTGGTTGCAAGTGGGTATATAAAAAGAAATTTGGTGCAGATAGTAAGTAAGAGTGGTACAAGGCCATATTGGTGGCCAAGGTATACTCCCAGAGAGGGAGTTGATTTTGATAAAATTTTGTCTCCTATTGCTAAGTTAACTTCTATTAGATTCCTTTAATCTATTTCTACTACTTGTAATTTTGAGATAGAGAAAATGGATGTTAAAATTAATTTCTTGCATGGGGATCTTGAAGATGAGATTTATATGCAACAGCCTGATGGTTTTGTTATGAAAGGAAAAGAACACTTGGTTTTCATGTTAAAATGATCATTGTATGGTATAAAACAGTCACCTGGGATGCGGTATCAAAAGTTTGATGCATTTGCATTGAATTTGGGTTTTGTTAGGAGAGAGGAGGATCGTTGTGTTTATACTAAGATTATTGATGATCAGATACTGATTATTGCGGTGTATATTGATGACATGTTGTTTATGGGTAACAACAAGGTGATGATTAGAGATCTCAAGACTTAGCTTTTTGGCACATTTGATATGAAGGAATTGGGAGTTGCTAAATATATTCTTGGGATGGAGATCAACAGGAATCAAGTACACATATATCTTTGGTTAAGTCAAAGTAAGTATGTTGATACCATTTTGTGAAGATTTAATTTGCAAGACTTTAAGCTAGTAAGCATTCCATTTATGGTTGGTGTAAGCTTAGTTTAGACACGTGTCCTAATTTAGATGATGATTTTGAAGAAATGTCTAAGGTTCCTTATGCTATTACATTGTTGGTAGTTTTATTTATACAATGGTTTGCACTAGACTAGATATTACCCAAGCAATGGATGTTTTAAGCAAGTTTATGTTTAACCCTGGTAGAGAGCATTGGACTTTTGTTAAAGGGTGTTTAGATACTTGTGATAAACTTTTGATTACTATTTGGTTTATCATGGTACTGAGGATGTGGTGAAGTCATTGGACATATATAGGGTTTTGTTGGTACATATTGGGTAGGTGACTTGGATAGTTAAAGGTCCACTAGTGGCTATGTTTTCTCTCTGTTTAGAGGTGTAGTGAGTTGGATGAGTAAAAGACAGCCTACAGTTATTTTTCCACCATAGAAGTAGAGTATATGGCTACTATACATGCATCTAAAGAGGTGGTATGGTTACAAACACTTGGTATAGGTATTGGTTTTGATTGCAGGGTGGTGAGGATCAGATGTGACAATCATAGTGCCATGTGTTTGGCCAAAAATCCTATGTATCATGCTCCTACTAAGCATGTTGATGTTTAGCATCACTTTGTGGGAGAAATAGTTGATAATGATAAGGCTTTGATAGAAAATGTTGACACTTTGGATCATGTTGCAGAATCTCTCATGAAGCTAGTAACCATGGATAAGTTCTCTTGGTGTAGGAAGGCCATGGGACTTGATCATTGTACTTGCTAATTATTTTATGTTGCATCATAGATGTAATTGCAATGTATAATGTTAAGTGGGAGAATGTTAGGATAAGGTTACATTAACCTTGCAATCTTGAAGTTAATTTCATGTGTCTCCATGATCCTTGGAATATGTTCTTCGACACCTAGGGGCATGTGAGATAAAATATTTATTATTTATTTCACTATGACTAACTGTAGTTGCTTTCATAAAGGTGAGACCCACTTGGATTTGCATGAATCTTGCATGAGTCCATTGTAGGCATCCACTTGGGAGGTGGGGCCATTTGGATTTACATGGATTGCATGATGTTGCATGAGCTTTGCATGTTATCCAAACTTGGGTGCCAAATCTTGGTGGGGTCCATATGGACTTGCATGTTGTCGTATGTTGTTGCATGTTGTTGGCTGCACTTTGCATGTTATCCTGATTAGGGCACCAAGGCTAGCATGTGCTTTGCATGTCATTGCATGTGCTTTGAGCACTCATTGTTGTCAACATCTAGTTGGCTATGGGTTGGGCGCCCATGAAAAGCTTTGAGAAGACTTATGAAAAATCATTGATTTTATTAGTTGACCAAAAGGGAAGGCATTTAGTTTTTCCATGTGGATTTGACACTTGTTTTGAGAAGCCATAATGGTATTCTCAAATCCAACTCTTCTATATATTGGTGCCTTTGATTGGTGGTATTATGAGAGTTTTATGCAGATTGAAGGAGTAACAAAGTGTTGCCATAATTCAAAGAGAAATATCCTATTGATGTAAACTTTAGTGAAAGATTAATACAATCATTGAATCTCTCTGGGTGTGGAGTTTTTTCCTATAAGGGTTTCTCCACATAAACTATATGTCAATTGTTGCAAATTTATTCCTTCATTCTTCCATTGTTGAATGTGCTAATCACATAAACATTAAAGTGGATAATCTTTAATCTAATTTCATATTTGTACACAATATTAATGCTAATATTGCAGTAGTTTCACCTTGTTTTACTAACAAAAGCAAAAGATTGTCATGAATGCAATGAAAAGCTACCAAGATCTCTAACTCAAATGAAGAATTTTCTTCATTATTTTACACTCAATCCATTTTACAATACAAGATTGTATTCCTAAATGGCCTCACGGAATAGTACATTTACATATTTGTAATCTTCTTGTTGTCTTGTGTTTGATGCTGTTATGATTTAGTTTCTATTATTTTCTTTTCATGCTTAATCATCATAACAAGTTTAAAGGTTAATGTGGATTTGAATGTTTGTGAGGGTTTGAAATTTTTGATACAATTGATTCACCCCCCCTCTTAGTTGTCTTGTGCATTTAACACTAATGATCTCTGGTGGAAAAGTTATAAGTAGTAGAAGTCCATTCTAACAGAATTCAGTCTTATCCAGTACAGAGTATGTGAATAATTTGGTCCGCATTCCTCGGGAAACTCCTAATATTCAAATGTTATTTGTATCTGAAGAAGAAAACAAGGGTAGAATTGGTGAAAGATCTGGAGTCTCACCATCAGATCCTATCAGAGAGTTTTTGGCAAAACAAAGGGATTCATAAATTTTTTTCTTCACCTAGGTTACTACAAGTGCCATCTCTGGATGGACAAATCAATTTGGCAAACATTTCTCCATTGCAGAAACTACAATTGGGAACAATTTTTTAGGCAACAGCTTAGAAAAAAATCCTGAAATCTCATATAGAAGGAAATGATCTGATGGATGATGCAATGAAGATGTGGGTGCTACCACAATAATGGGTTACACTCTCTAGGACATCCTATTTTTGCTGAAATCACATATTTTTAGAAAATATAATGATTTAAGCCTTCAAAGGTTCCATTTAAAGGATTTTAATTGAAGAGGGTTTGATCAAACCCCCTTGGATAGAACCCCGCTAGTTCTAAACCATACCTATAATGGAGTCTCCTCTACACCTATCAAAATGCTAATAAAAAACTACTTTTGATTTACCTTTTGAGGGATCAAATGAATTCATTTAAAATTTATGTTTTGTAAGTATGTAGTCCTTATTATAATCTTTCCAAAAAGTATAATTTTAAATATATTTAATTTGATTATTATATTTATTTTTTATTTCTTGTGATGTAGATTTTCAATGAACATCAAGGTCTTTGTTTCACACATACGAAAAAAATAGGAAAATAGAGAAAAAAAATTCTGAAAAACATCTATGCCCTAGGTATTTATGTCCTTGTTTCAACAAAAAAAAATTGAATTTCGATACATACAGAAAAAGTTATGTTTTATGGAATACACCTATGTCTAAATTATAATTGGTTTGACTTCAAAACTTAATTTAAAAAAAAATTCAACAAAACATTATGAAACCAAATGCATGCCTTAGATATCAGTGTTACTAATCTAAATTCAAAAGAATCAGAATTTTATCCTTTGTAGAAAAAAAGTTATGTGCTATAGAATACACATCATTTTAAAAAATAGTTGTTTACTATTAAAAACTAGTTATCAAAGGAGACACAAAAAAATATTACAATTTAACTCGAAATTTTTTTAAAAAAATATATTTAGAATCTACAGACAAAATCTCACAAATCATTAGTTCACATCATCTTCAAATTCCTAACAGTTTAGCGGCTATAGGTGTTAGAAAGTGAAGATTTAGTTCAAATGTTGATTTCAATGTCAAATTTGGCCAAAAAGTGTAACCCATTATTGTGGGATGACCCGGGTTTGAAAAGATAATGCCCAATTTCAAGAGAGATGTTTCTCTAACTCCTACGCTACAAATGAAGAAATTAATGGAGTCTGTAATGATCATTTTGAATCTTTTGAGAAAGCAGCGGAGAAGAAGGTAAGAGATGAAATTGACAGTAAACTGTTAATAGAATTGACTGACAAGTGCTCCAAGGCACACACCTTGCTAGATAATGGCATAAAATATGTTGAAATGGCTATAAATGATGCAAATGCAATATATCAGTTTTGCTTATCTTGGCCAATAACTACAAAAGGAATAAAAGATAAGACTGATGGCCTTGAAACTCAACTTGTAAAGCTTTCTAGAACTTATGATCCATTCAAAGATCTAAATGGAAACGTACGAGCTGAAATAGAAAAGACTCGTGCAAACATAAGGAAAATGCAAAATCATATGGAGTCTATAAAGGACCAAATGAGCCAGTTAAGAGTGATTGTATGTTTCAAGATGGATTCAATGACTGGTCTAATAAGAGAAGTTGAGAAAGTTAGGAAGATGACTGATGCTCCTGTTACTATGGATAAGGTAGAGGAATTGCTCTTGCAAATCAATGAGCATATATAGATACTGAACTATGCTAAGGCGTAGTGGGACTTGGATGTGATCCAACTCAAGAACATCTACAAAGACATCTTTCCAAAGGCTTAGTAAGTTTTGATTTTTTGTACATATATGCAGAAGGTCAGAAGATAATTTTGATATTTTGATGTATATATAAATCATTTACTTAGGGGGAGTCAATACAATCTGTATATACTCATGTATACTTGACAAAGGGAGATCCAACACAAATTTCATTTTGTACACCCTTTGCCATTGATGTCAAAAGGGGAGAGTATTTTGGAGAGAGACATGTGAAAAAGGAAAGACATATATATCTCAGGGGGGGAGACACCATGTTTTGAGGAGAAAGTAAGATGTGCAAAAGAAAGGGGGAGAATGATTGTTGAAGGATTTGGTCTTGATGGTTTTTCACATCATGTGTTACCATCAATGCCAAAGGGGGAGATTGTTGGCACAATCATTGATGAAGAGATTGTTAGCATGCAGAAGATATGGTAGAGCATGATGTTATGTAGTGTTGTCATTGATGGCAACAATAGTTGTAAGTTTGTGCATAGTAGTTTAGATGGGAATTTTGCAAGAGGGTTTGATTCTCCTCCATTTAGGTTCATCTATATCTTCCTAGAAGACAACTATGCAAAGAGATTTGATCCGGTGAGGAACATGCTGAGAAATTTGGCTAAGTGTCAGTATATTGTATTCAGAGTATAGAGTTCTAGTTTTTTGGTCCACATTGACCTGTCATTGCATATCTTGTTTTGTGGTTTTGACACAGTGTTATTGATCATTAGATACATATGATTCCATAATCTCGTACCTAATGATCTCTGGTGGAAAAGTTATAAGTAGCAGAAGTTCAGTCTAACAGAGTTCAATCTTATCCGATACGGAGTATGTGAATAATTTGGTCTGCATTCCTCCAGTATAGAATATTTATCTATACAGTTGTAAGGTGTTGTAAACACATGGTTAGAGATTGTAAATCTGAAGTTTCAAGTTCTGAAGTCCTCCGGAATGAAAGTTAGAGTTGTCTGAGTATCGCACTCTAAATAGACAGTGCATTGACAGTGTCAGTGATGACTTGAGATACTCCACATTTCACCGTAGGTGAACATTTTTCTATGTGGATTTGAGGATAAGTTTATGGATATCTAAAGAGTGTATATTCCAAGTTTGAGGCAACTTGGAGTTCCAGATACCGATTTGTGGTTTGACAGTTACTTCATATTATTGTTACTTTGCCAGTGAAGCCAACCTAAAGGTATTGATGTTATGAGAAGGGTAAATATGTTCTATGGAGTTAAGTGGGAGCTATTTTAGGTCCATGCCGACCTATCTCAAAATTTGAATCTTGGCGCAATGTGTGTGTGTGTAAAGTTTTGGGGCCAACAGGTTTTGTATGGAATGTTTTGCATGTTACATCCAATTAGGCTGACCTATTTGATAATGTGTGTGAAGTGGATATATAAAGAGGTTTGAGTTTTATGGTTTTAAAATATAGCAACAAGTGTATAATTCGAATGATGCGACAAGTGCCTACAGATGCGAATTGAGGAAATACAGATCAGGACATTGTGATATTTCAAATTAGTGAGATAAGTTTTGTTTCTGTAACTTAAGCTTCATTGGAACTGTATTCTATGCATATGTAGATGCAATTGTAATAGTTCAAATCCTGGCAGTGAGCCACTCATCTTTTCTGTCTATTTTTCTCAGTGGGCAGTGAGTTCATTTGGATAGTGAGTCCTTAGGCAGTGAGCCTTTCTTTCTTTCTTTTGGGCAGTGAGCCCTCTGGCAGTGATCCTTTTTGTAATTCGATGTTGCTACTACTTTATATTGTGAGCTAATCCTCACCATGGTTTTTCCCTATTTGGATTTTCCACATAAAAATCTTTGTGTTCATGTGTTGTGGATTATGCTTATATGTTTTATGCTTAATCTACTTTATTGTTATTAATTTTGGTAAATGGATTAAATGTTTAATGTGTGAATGGTTTAAAAGAATACTAATTCCCCCTCTTAGTATTCCGGGTGTTCAACACTTCTACGTAACAAAATGAACAACATTCACTAAGTACATAATGCTAGGACTATTTAAGACCTTATTCTTATTAATCTCTTTGCAAAATTTAGTTGCTACTAACTACCATATACTATAGGTTTCTCAGACTTACTGTCTATAGATGAGTTTTACAAAAATAATCATTATTTACAAGGGTAACACCTAGAAAACATTATGGGTAGCCACCTTCTATGTTACGTGCCATAAAATTGTTTATTTCTTTGCAAATTAAAGGGTTTCAAGGTGCGTATCAAGAAAATTAGAGTATCTATATACATTCTTTGCTAAATGTGTGTCCAATAAACAAACAAATGCAACAGGGCACCACTCTGCACTGTTAATGCTAGAAACCCAACAAACTTGACGAATCACCTGCAAAAACCATCTACAAACACTAAATGCCAAATGAAGAAACATTTGCAATATTCAGTGACCATTTTTCTCGGTCCGACATAAGTAACATTTAAATCCACAAAAAATTAAATTAAATACTCATGAGTTTTTTTATCAGACAGAATATTGTCTATTTTTAACTTGTTTGCAGTGTCGTTGAAGTGATGCATGCAAACAAGGATGGGTTGGGAGCTACCTGTTGAGCTACAGCTCATATGGACCAGCTAGGACTTGAACTAGGACCTTCCATTTGCTACTAGAGTGCTCTACCAACTGAGCTACTGGCCCTTGTGGCCAGCCCATCGTCGGTCCAGGTGTGGTTTACTTCCAACACCCCCCCTTAAGCCACACTGCAGGTGCTTGGGGCTCCTATCCTGGTTCTGATACCACTTGTTGAGCTACAGCTCATATGGACCAGCTAGGACTCGAACCTAGGACCTTCCATTTGCTGCTGGAGTGCTCTACCAACTGAGCTACTGGCCCCTTGTGGCCAGCCCATCGTCAGTCTGAGTGTGCCTTACTTCCAACAGCCCCCCTTAAGCCACACTGCAGGTGCTTGGGGCTCTTAGCCTAGCTCTGATACCACTTGTTGAGCTACAGCTCATATGGACCAGCTAGGACTCGAACCTAGGACCTTCCATTTGCTACAGGAGGGCTCTACCAACTAAGCTACTGGCCCCTTGTGGCCAGCCCATCGTCGGTCCGGGTGTGGCTTACTTCCAACACTACCGCCTCTTCTATCATATTCACACTGTAGACAACAATTGCTAAGCACCTGGATAGATTTATTTGAGAAAGAATATTAATGGTGTGTAGGAAAACCAAATATTTTAGAAACCCCAAATTTCCCTCCTTGCACACACCTATTGAACCAAACAAACATCTTCAAACTAAAACATTTTATCCCCTCAAGTATACAGTATACGTGTCTTCCATAAAAATAAAGAAAAATATTACAAACATACCAATTCTCAACCCACCCTAGTTTTTATTGGATAAAATTTACCAAGATTTAAACAAATTTATAAAATCAATGTCAGTGGGATCAAATAACAATCGACCAATTAGGAAATCAATTTCTCTAAATTTCCCCTACAGGAAATTCTTTGGAAAAAAAAAACACGTTAGAAAATTCTCCACAACTACAAATTCTCCATTTACATAGAAGGCAATGCTCGACTCTTTTTAATCTTTCTTTCTAGAAGTTAAATATATATATACATCGATCAACTTTTTATTATGAATTGTCTCGTTGGGAAAGTACTTGAAAATTTATTTCACAAATTCTCTATAGGATTTGAGTTGTTCTACATCTAACAGCTACACAAGCATCAATATGAAGCCTTCTGCGTCCTCATCCAGACATCTATTTAGTTACCAAATGAAATAGTAATAGACAATTCAATAGCCCATTAAAAAAATAAAATTAAAAGGATAATTTAATGCTGTAATTACTTGCTCATCCGAGAAGTCACATTCTCAGACGACATGATAACTACTGGAATCTCCTTCACCTTTGATGATTCCTTCTATTCAAAATTAAATATGTCAGATGTCATTTTGAAATTAAAAACAAAAACCCAACTGCATTGAAATCTAAACCACGACCCAATTTCTTTTTTACCTTAATTCTCTTAAGCAACTCGTATCCAGTCATTCCTGGCATGTTGTATTCGATGATTATCATATTCACCTTCAATTTCTGTATAAAACAGAAAAGAGAAATGACATTACATGATGTTTCATCTTTACTACTATAATGCTATCTATTTTGGGTTGTTTTTATCAAGTAGTATGATAATATCATGAAAATGTAAGATTTTCTCTCTTCACCAAGTGATACATTAAATTACCACAAACTTACGTTGATCTTTATAGTCTTGATATCATCTCCTAATCCCAGAATTTCTAGAGTTCTTGTTCCACTGTCAACCGTGATCACTGTAGTTAACAAGTAGCTGAGTAATTTAATTTTCAATATAAGTTTTGCAATAATATGATATTTTCCTACATCATTTTTCAAGTACTTGGGTTTCAGAGCTCAAAATCCAAATAAATAATAGGTCTCGGTTGTCCATTAAGTTCATAGATATTATTATGATAATAATATAAATTTTTTATTTCAACCTCAAGATAAGAAGAGTTCTTGAGCAACTTCTCTATAACCTTTCGATCTGTAATACTATCATCCACAGCAAGCATATGAGGCCGAGATCTTTGCTAAAATCATCAGAAGCTGAACTCATATTGTCCTGCCCTGTTCGAATGGACTGCTCATTCTCTGAAGCTCCTTTCCAACCCATGTAAATGGCCCCAAAAAAAAAGGTGATTATGGCAATTATATGTTGATGCCCAAAAAATGTTGAGCTTTAGCACACTCAAATCTTTCAATTCTATTTAAGACATGTCAATCTATAGAACTTGGAGAGAGATTTTGGTCAATAAAGTTTTGCACTCAAGCAGGATTGATCTGCACTGATCTGCAATGACTTCAAGTTAGAATAATATTTGGGGATCTAATAAATAATATTATGCGAAGTGGCACAAAAAGATTTCTTCCTTTCAAGAAGCTTAGATTAAAGTTAACAAGACACTTTTCCCTATAACATTCATAAAAATATACCAAATCCATGCAAGATTATTCAGAATTTATCTTGTGAGCTCTCTGGTTAAAAGATCAAAAATCCATCATCCTCAGTCACATTGCAATACTAACAAAATCCTTCAAACGAATATTTAATTCTGGTCAAAGGGCCCTCCGTTTCTATTGAAATCCCCTGGAAATCATGAAGGAAGAGAAATTCGTTGACCCGAAAAAAGATTCAATTTTGCTATTATAACATGGTTTCTTAAATATTTTAAATTTTAAAAAAATATAATTTGGTTAGTAGGCCAATATATGTGCACACATATTGTATTTCTCAAAAATTTGGTAGTCTTTCATCTTTCAAAATTTGACTTTTTAAATGTTTTTGTCATTAAAAAATAGAAATATGGACAGTCACCTCTTTTGGTCTCAAAAAATCAATTATTTTGTTGTCCAAATATTATTTTGTATCTTTCCATCCAACAAATAAACTAGTTATTTATAAGAAAAGTACATTAATTTTTTTGAAAATGTGTTCTATAGGTTGGAATGTTGATACGCTGCTATTGGTGACATTATGGGAAGACTGCTCTATGTGGGTCCTCCCCTATTTCATCGGGAGGGACTATCTAGGAAAAGTCAAGACTGGAAGATTATCAAGATACAATTCCCTCAATGGAACTTTTCAAATCTCCCACTTCTAAAAGGGGGGAAGGAGGAGTCTTAGTTCTCTCTTCAGAAGAAGGTTCCAACCGTTGACATGTTTATCTCTAAAATGAATAATGTCCTAGTTTGTAACTTCTTTGAGAGAAGGTCCAATATTAAACTAATCTACAGGTGGATGAGATCAAAATGGATAGACAAAGGGAGCATTGAAGTTAGCACCCTTCCCAAGGACCTCTTTCTCTTCTCCTTCTCCCTCTTGGAAGATTGTACTTAGGTGTTGGTGAAAGTCCCATGGTTTATTGCAAAAACTAGTCTCTCATTGTGTAAGTGGAAGCTTGGCTTTGATCCAAAAGAAGACCTATCTTCTATGGAACCTACTTGGATTTGACTCCCAGGCCTCCCTTTAGAGTACTAGGATGAGATCATTATAGGGATTACAAACTCCTTTGGTCACTTCTTGACTCTTGACAATGTCATGAGTTATAGAGGACAACTGGTCTTTGCAAGGTGTTGTGTCAACGTGGAGGTCTACAAAGTGCTTCCTAACTCCATCATCCTAGAATACAAGCTAGTAAATTGGACACAAAGCATTTGTTATGAGAACTCTTCCCTCTTCTACCATAACTATTTGTGAACTGAATATTTGATTAATGTTTGTTTATAAATGATCAAAGATAAGAGGAATAGTAAAGATACGATGGTGAAAACAAAGGAAAGCAGGGAGACAACACCAATGGTGTTGGAGAATCCTCTAAAAAGGATGAGGTGCCGCCCTCCAATAAGAATGATTCTTTAGAGGAAGGTGAAATAGGTCCTCCTATTAGGGCCACAAAAGATTCTATACTTCAAGGGTTGGGTGAGCTAGAGAAGTAAGAGTTGGGCTTATTGGCTTCCCCTCCTAATGTGGAGATCTTCTCATCCAAGTGGTAGTTAAAACCAAGTAAAAAGAGATAGACTTATTGGATAACGAGTGTCTTATAAGTATCTCCTAGAGATCACCACCCTCTGTGGTAGATGGAGGAATTGTTCCTTATCTAACATAAGAGGCTACGATGATAACCCCTCTTTCCCCATATCCCTAAAAAGAAAAAGAAATGAAGGAAACTCTTGGGGCCTCACCCTTAGTCCCCCAAGTTGGCAAAGGGAAAGGTGGCTAGAAATTCAAAGAGCAAAGAAAAATAATTGACGTTGGAGTGGACTTGAAGCCCAAGAAAAGGTCCAATAGAGAAACTAGAGCAAAGGAGACATCAAGGGAGGTGGCCAATGGAAAGAAAAAACCTTGGAGCTAACATGCCCCAAGAAGGGAAAAATTGAAAGTCTCATCATGGAATATAAGAGGGATGAACAACCCTCGTAAGTAGAATATCCTAAAGAATATTTTGAAGGATCTCAAACCAAATATTTTGTTGCTCTAGGAAACTAAGATGACTACTAATTCTTTCTCTTCTATCACCAAGAATATTTAGTCTTTAGCAGATTTTCAAGTTGTTGATGTAGATAGAGTGTTAAGAGGATACATCATCATGTGGAATGCCTCAATTTAAGAAGGTACTCTAATCTCCAAACATAAGTATTTCCTAAATATTTGTTTTGAACTTAAATTCACTAGCAAAACTTGGATTGTATCCAACATATAGGCACCCAACAAAAGATAGCTTATAAGGGAACTGTAGGAGGATCTTATTCTTTTCAAGTAAAACATCCAAAACCATAGATGGATGGCTGCAAGGGACTTCAACTCTCCTTTATACCCCTTATAAAAATGAGAGGAAACATGGACTTCTCTAACAACATCAGTGATTTGGATAACTTTCTTTATGAAGGTGGCCTATTAAACATTAAGCTAGAAGGCATGCACATCATTCACATGGTCTAACAAAAGGGTTGCGAAGAATCTCATACAGATCAAATTAGATAGATTTCTTATCTCCACCAACTAGAATATCTTGGATAAATACAACCTTTTAGCACTTTTGAGAATAGGATTAGTTCAATGTACTATTGGTTTTAGGACAGACATCTGAGAGGGGGGGTGAATCAGTTATCACCAAAACTTTTGTTCTTTAAATTCTTAAAGACTTCTTATACTTCAATAGCATAATAATGATTTAATCATGGAAGAATAATATAATAACTCAAGAGCAAAAACACATTCAACACATATGACGCCAAGATTTTAACATGGAAAACCCGATTAAGGGAAAAAACCACGGGGTGACTAACCTAAGATTGTATTCTCTATTAAAAGAATAAGAAGAACAAAATTGACACTTGCCAATTAGGGCTCACTGCCCGAGCACACTGCTCACAAGAGGCCCACTGCCTACAAGAGACACATTGTCTATAGAATAATATAAATATTACATACTTGAACTGGAGAATAACATCTTCATTATGCTTGAGATAGTTCCATTTAAGCTCAACACTTCTGCTCTACTTTTCACACCTCTCCTCTCTATTAATTTCTCATCATGACCACGGATACTTTTGAAATCACTTTGCAACTCTTATTTATACATGACATCGACTTTGGAATGATCATCAAAGTTGGCACAACATACAATTATTTTATTACAGAGCATTTACAAAAATACAACTTGACTTGTTACAAAAACTTCATGTGCATCACTACCCTGTCGGCCACGCATATCTAGGACTTCAATCTTCTTCGAGGAACACACCAGGCTTCACAAAACACCTTCAAAAATATTCACAATATGTGCAAATCATCCAGTCAGCTAGGACTAGGAAGAACACCATCACCCAAAGAATTACGAGCTCAATCTTCAATGCAGACCAACAACATGAACTAGACACAATCTGGAGACCTCCACAAGCTTGTTTGAATCACCAAGAACATCTGCACCACTTCTTCTTACTTCAATCATTTGTATCTTCATCCAGAACCTCAAGAACACAGTAGGTCATCACTGTCACACTAGAAGAATCACTTGCGGACCTCCGAACTATGAGCCAATCTAGTTGTCAATTCAAATTAGCTTCCCAAACATGCCACCAGATTCACAGAGCATGATAATGCATTACCGGATCTCACCAGACCTATTTGAGCCACTCTGTCACTATTAAATAGCTGCCAAAATCAATTTTACTCATATCGCCAGAACTTCTTCTAATCTTCATGTGGACCTCTGAAATCTTGACTAGAGAACCTTCAGACACATATCTACAAACCCTTTGATGTGCATACTCTAATCTTCAACTGACTGGAATCTTCACTTCATAGAACTTCTCTGTGTTTACTATTCTTCTCTGTTTCTAATAGGGCTAATTTTCTCAATATCCTCAGCACACAACTCATCCAATCATTGCAATCAATCCAACAGGAGTATGTTGACATCAATGACAACACCGGTTAGGCCCATACTTGCAACAATCTCCCCCTTTGTCATTGATGGAAACATATGATGTGAAAAACTGTTTTGACCATCAAGACAAGAACTTCTCCTCACTGGCTCCCCCTAACAACATCAATCATTTACATATCTTTTATTTCTTCATTTCTCCTCCTTTGATCAGCAATCTCTTTTGTTTTTCACAAGTCTTCTCTCCCCCTTTGACATTAATGGAAAGGGTACATACTTGCATCAATACTTCAGAATCATACAGACTGCTCCCCATGAGTAGCAGCTTCCTATCATCAATCCGGACCACAAGATATGACTGTGAGATCCACCGGACTGATGCACATCAGTGCACCTTAATTCAGAACCGGAGGGGTAATAACCCCTAACTTCTCCCTGAGATACTGAAATGAGTCCTTAGGTAGAGGTTTAGTAAAAATGTCTGCAATCTGATCCTTTGAGGGCACAAACTCCAATCTGACTTCATTCTTGTTCACCTGCTCTCTCAAAAAGTGAAACTTGATGGATATATGTTTTGTCTTTGAATGCAACACTCGATTTTTTGATATATTTATTACACTTGAGTTATCACAGAAGATTGTGATAGGTTATTCATACTCCACTCTGATGTCTCTTAGCATTTGCTTCATCCACAATACTTGAGTGCAACTATCTGCTGCTATAATATACTCTGCTTCTACAGTGGACAGAGATATTGCCTCTTGTTTCTTGCTTAGCCAAGAAACCAATCCTTTCCCCAAAAAGAATGCACCACCACTTGTACTCTTTCAGTCATCCACATCTCCTACCCAATCAGCATTTGTATATGCATGAAGAGAGAAATCGTGATCCCTAGGATACCATAAACCATACTCAACTGTTCCCTTCAGATATCTGAGAATTCTCTTGATTGCCATGACATGAGACTCTCTAGGATCAGCGTGGAATCTAGCAACAAGACAAACAACATTCATAATGTCAAGTCTAGTTTGTGTAAGGTAGAGTAGTCCACCAATCATTGACCCGTACTTTTTCTGATCATCCTTAGGAGATTCATCATCTTTGCTCAGTTTACAACTGGTTGCCATGGGAATATTCATTGGCTTTGAATCTTCCATCCCAAATTTCTTCAACAATTCTTTCACATATTTGGTCTGTGATATGAAGATTCCTTTCTTTGTTTGAGTGATTTGCAAACCGAAGAAGAAATTCATTTCCCCAAACATAGACATCTCAAATTCTCTTTTCATTTGATTTGCAAAAGTCTTGCACATACTATATTTTCCTCTAAAAATGATATCATCAACAAATACTTCAACAATCAAGATATTTTCATGATCAATCTTGAAGTACAAGTTAATATTAGCAGTACCTTTGTTGAAACCAATATTCAAAATATGTTTATCTAATATTTCATACCAAGCTCTTGGGGCTTGTTGAGTCCGTACAATGCTTTCTTCAACTTGCAGACCATATAACCATGATCAGACAATTGAAATCCATCTAGTTGCTCAATGTATACCTCTTCTTCCAAATCACCATTCAGGAAGGTAGACCTGACATCCATCTGATATACTTTAAAATCCTTGAAGGCAGAAAAAGCAAGAAATAAATTGACTGCTTCAATTCTTGCCACCGAAGTAAAAGTTTCTTCAAAGTCAATCCTTCTACTTGAGAATAACCCTTACAGACCAATCTGGCTTTGTTTCTGACTACTTCACCATCTTTATTCAGTTTATTGCGGAAGACCCACTTAGTCCCAATCATATTTTTTTCTTTAGGTCTGCAAACAAGATCCCAAGTCTAATTTTTTTTAATCTGCATCAACTCTTCCTCCATTGCTTTAGCCCAGCTTTCATCATTGCATGCTTTACTTACTATTTTTGGTTCAACCTTTGAAATCAGATAATACTTCTCTGAATCTTGAGCAATCTTTCTTCTTGTTTGAACACCTTTGCTTCTATCTCCTATGATCTGGTCTTAAGAATGATTCAGTCTTACATACCTGGGAGTTTTGGGAATTTCTTGCACTTCTATTTCTTAGACAGGTTCATTCAAACTTATCTCTTCTTCCTGTATTTCAAGATTCTCCAGATCAGTTTGAATCTGAACTGCAGTTGGGGCTTGTTCTTCTTGGACCGAAACATCATTATGATCATTTGCTTCATACTCATAAAACCTTGAGGAATTTTCAATGCCTTCATCAACCTTCACATATGTACTTTCTACAATCTTTCTCAATCTCTTGTTATAACACTGGTATGCTTTGCTTTGAGTAGAATAACCCAAGAATATTCCTTCATCACTTTTAGCATCAAATTTGCCAAGGTCTTCATCTCTTTTGATATAGCATTTACTACCAAAGACTCTAAAATACTTCACAGTAGGAGTGAGGCCAAAGCAGAGTTCATAAGGAGTCTTACCAGTATTGCTTCTGATTTGTACTCGATTAAGAGTATAGACAATAGTGCTTACAACTTCTCTCCAGTAGATCTGAGGGACATTTACTTCCATCATCATGGTTCTAGATACTTCCTGGATGGTCCAGTTCTTTCTCTCCATTATTCCATTCTGCTATGGAGTCGTTGGAGAAAATAACTGTCTATTTATCCCATGTTTCTCACAGAATTCTATGAACTCTCTGGATGTGAATTCACCACCTCTATCAGACCTGAGACATTTTATGTTTAACCCAGTTTCATTTTCTACCATAGCCTTGAATATTTTGAACTTCTCAAGTGATTCAGATTTCTCTTTCAGGAAAGTCACCCACATCATCTGGGAGTGGTCATCAATCAGTAACATGAAATATCTATCACCTTGCAGACTCCTGATTCTTGCTGGTCCACATAGATCAGTGTGTACCAAGTCCAACAATCTGGTAGAAGATTATTCCTTACTTTTAAATGTGAATCTATTCTGCTTACCCAGCTGACATTCTTTGCTCAAACTATTAGTAGGTTTCACCAGTCTTGGAAGATCTCTTACAGCCTTAGTGTTTCTTATCTTGATGATATTATCAAAATTTACATGACACATTCTCCTATGCCACAACCAACTCTGATCAATTTAAACAAATAAACTGCTTTTGTCAGTACCAACCAAGTGGAAGATGTTACCTTTTGTCTGAGTACTGGATGCAATCTCAGTTCCAGAGCTTTCAAAAATCTTGCATTTTCCATTTTTGAAACGGAGATCATAGCCTTTGTCCACCAACTGTCCAACACTGAGAAGATTATTCTTCAGACCTTCAACATATAGAATATCACTGGTTTTGTTCTTTCCATCAAAAGAAATAGTTCCTCTGCCTCTGATTCTACCAGCAGAATTATCACCAAATTTTACAATTCCTCCTTCATATCTTTCTAGATTTATGAACTTATTTTTGTCACCAGTCATATGGTGAGAGCATCCACTGTCAATGACCCATTCATCCTTTTCTTCAACTTGAGCATCCAAAGCCCTTTCTACCATTTTATGATTGACAGATTCAATGGGCATTGGATCTTCTTCCTTGATGGCAATAAACACCCAATCACTCCCAGATTTGTTTGCTATCTCAGATTCATCATCTATTACTCCTTCATGATCATCATCTTCTTGAACATAGTAACATTTCTTTTGGAATCTTGATCTATTAGGATTTGGCCTTGAAAATCTTTCCGTACATCTTGAGGCAAAATGACCAATCTTGTTGCAGTTGAAACATTTGAAGGGCAATTTTCCTTCATACTTACTAGTTCCTCTTAGCAGTCTTTTTGCAATAAGGGATTCAAGTTGAGCAGCTTCTACCTGATCTTCTTCTAGACCTTTTATTGTTTTTTCATACCATGATGATTTCTTTGAGGAACTCTCTCCTGGATCACACCTTTCTTGGAGGTAAGGGTCTGAGAACTTTGGCAACAATCTCATCTTCATCCAAAGTTCCACCAGCACATCTAATGCCACAAACAAGCTCATTTACTTTTGGAATAAATGCAGTGATATTCTCATCTTCATTAATCTTTAGGTTTTCAAACTTTCCTTTCAAACTATGTAGCTTGGCTTATTAACATATGTGTCTCCTTCATGTAGAATTTCCATCTTTAACCAAATTTCATATGCATTTTTTAAATCCATAACATTTGTCAGCTTTGTATCAGATAAGGCACTTAGTAAGGCTTCTCTAGCTTGAAGATTATCTTTAGCATTTCTGATTTCATCTAGAGTTGTCAAACCATTCTTTGGAGGAATATACTCTTTTATAGTAATGTTCCAATATTGAAATCCCAGACATTGCAAGTGACATTCCATGTGACTTTTCCAAAGAGTGTAGTTCGTTCCATCAAACCTCGAACTATCCTTCTTGTAGGAAGACATCCTAGATCTCCTCAAGCGGTTAAGCTCTTTTAGAGGAACTTAGCTTTGATACCAATTATTGGTTTTAGGATAGACAACTGAGAGGGGGGGTGAATCAGTTGTCACCAAAACTTATGTTCTTTAAATTCTTAAAGCCTTATTATATTTCAACAGTATAATAATGATTTAATCATGGAAGCAAAATGCAATAACTCAAGAGCAAAAAAACATTCAACAAATATGACACCAAGATTTTAACGTGGAAAACTTGATTATGGGAAAAACCACGGGGTGACTAACCCAAGATTGTATTCTCTATTAAAAGAATAAGAAGAACAAAAATGACACTTACCAATTAGGGCTCACTGCCTAAGCACACTGCTCACAAGAGGCCCACTACCTACAGGAGACACACTATCTACAGAATATTAATATAAATATTACATACTTGAACTGGAGAATAGCATCTTCATTATGCTTCAGATAGTTCCATTTAATCTCAACACTTCTACTCTACCTTTCGCTCCTCTCCTCTCTATCACTTTCTCATCATGACCATAGATACTTTTGAAATCACTTCACAATTCTTATTTATACATGACATCGACTTTGGAATGATCATCAAAGTCGGCACAACATACACTTATTTTATTACAGAGCATTTACAAAAATATAACTTGACTTGTTACAAAAATTTCATGTGCGTCACTACCCTGTCGGCCACGCATATCTGGGACTTCAATCTTCTTCGAGGAACATGCCAGGCTTCACAAAACACCTTCAAGAATATCTGCAATATGTGCAAATCATCCAGTAGGCCAAGACTGGGAAGAACACCATCATCCAAAGAATTACAGGCTCAATCTTCAATGCAGACCAACAACACGAACTGGACACAATCTGGAGACCTCCACAAGCTTGCTTGAATCACCAAGAACATCTACACCACTTCTGCTTACTTCAATCATTTGCATCTTCATCTGAAACCTCAAGAACACAGTCGGTCATCACTGTCACACTAGAAGAATCACTTGCGGACCTCCAAACTAAGAGCCAATCTAGTTGTCAATTCAAATTAGCTTCCCAAACATGCCACCAGATTCGCAGAGCATGATAATGCATTACCGGATCTCACCGGACCTATTTGAGCCAATCTGTCACTATTGAACAGCTGCCAGAACCAATTTTACTCATATGGCCATAACTTCTAATCTTCATGCAGACCTCTAAAATCTTGACTGGAGAACCTTCAGACACATATCTACAAACCCTTTGATGCGCATACTCTGATCTTCAACTAACTGGAATCTTTACTTCATAGAACTTCTCTATCTTTACTATTCTTCTCTATTTCTGATAGGGTTAATTTTCTCAATATCCTCAGCACACAACTCATCCAATCATTGACATCAATACAACAGGAGTATGTTGACATCAATGACAACACCGGTTAGGCCCATACTTGCAACATGTACCCCCCTAATATTGGATTGGAGAATGGACATCAAAAGAGGAAAGCACCCTTTTAGGTTTGAGATAATGTGGACTATGTGCCTTATTATAAAAAGGCTAATTGAGAAATGGTGGAATATTAAGGTGAGGAGGACAACATTGTTTAGACTTATTTGTATAATTAAAAGATGTTAAAAAAATATAAAGCACTAGAATAAGTACTCATTTGGGAATATCTTTGAGTAAAAGAAAGAGGTCAAGAAAAAATTGTAGGAAATTCAACTCAAGATGGACACCAAGCGAGCCATTGAAGAAGTTTGTCAAAAGAAAAAAGAAAACCCCTGCACCCTTCATAGTCTTATAGAAAAAGAAGAAACCTTTTGGAAACAAAAACATAGGATCAAATGGTTGAAAACTAGGGACAGGAATACTAAGTTTTTCCACCAGTCAGTTCTAAAGCACTAAAAAATAATAGAATATCAAAACTAATAAAAAATGATGGAACTAGAATTTATGAAAAAGGAAAATCCAATAGGAGGGGGTGAGTTTCTTCCAAGAACTACTCAATATTATCCCACACATAGATCATTTTAAAGAGGAAGCTCTTCTGGAAGCCATTCCCTTCATTGTTATAGCTAAAGAATTAGAGGAAAATGGGCAAGGACATCTAGGATGAAGAGGTAAGAGGTGTTGTCTTTTCCCTAAACCCATACAAACCCCTAGGCTTGGATAGGTTTCCCCCTACCTTTTGGGTGAGTGCAAGAAGTTGGGTCCACTTTTGGCCAAAAAGTGGAAGAGTTTTTCCTGTTTTTCAAATTTAGTCATTGTTGGAGTAAAAATTCGAAGCACTTACACATAGAATACTAATATGTTGTAAAAATATGAAATGTAGGATTTTATTTCTAGTTTTCAAATATATAATTTATTCTAATACCCAGCTCATAAAAGTTAGTTTTACAAAGGATGTAAAAAAGTGGCTTTTTTAAAAGTCCCCTATTTTGGGCCAAAGCATGCACATGTACGACCAACATAATTTGACCTAAATGAAGGTATTTTTCTAATTCTTTTTTATGGAAGGATGCATATGATGTTGAAGTTTGGTCAGGATATTTTTTATAATGTTTTGATAAATTTTCTTAATCTATTAATTTTTCTGGCCCTAATTTGTATTATTTAAAACCCCTCTTGTATAGCTAACATAATTTGAGCTGAACTAATCATAACACTATTTTTTCATCATAAAGAGAATGATGTCTAGATTGGTCAAACTTTTTTTTCATGAAAATCTCAAAATCAAAAGTTATTAAAAAATACTAATGTATGTTATTTCAAGTTTATGAGTCTCTCTGTTTAAAAATTAGTTAATAAATAGAAAAATATGGCCAACAGTTAAAAAAATACGTATTTGAAAACTAGACATTGTGATCTATAATGGGTTTTAATTTGGTTTAAAAATTCTGAAAAAGAATCATCAACCATAGTGGTAAAGTCATTTTTTTCTCTTTCTATTAACATGGCCTTATACTTGAAATTCAAAGGCTAAGGGTTGGGTTTCCAAGCCTAAAACCAATGCAAAACTATGGGTTTCAAAATTCAAACTTTTTATAATGTCTACCAGCTCAAAAATGTGCACCCATTCTAAAATGAAACATGTAGGAAAAATATTCCAACAAAAATAGGTGTTTGTTTTGAAAATAATGGGTGTCTGTTTAGATTTAGGCAATCGATCCTAAATGGGAACTCATTCTATAGGTCTCCCATCTAGGTTTAGGTGCTCATTCCTAAATGGGTGCCCTTTTTTTTCTAAATGGGTGCCTGTTTCTATCGAGGTTTTTCTTTCCCATGTGACTTCTATGAAAAGTGGACTCATCTTCTTGTGGGCACTTTTCTAATCCTTTTGAAAAATTATGGGGCCAATGTTAGAAATGAAGGTAAATAATTATAAAAAAAATTGATTACAACTGAAATATAAATATTTAACTGTGTAGAACCAAAAATGGAGATAATATGAAATCAAAACAAAGAAATAACAGAACAAAAGATCAAACACATAACACAATGTTTTACATGGAGAAACCCTTTTGAGAAAAAAATTCACACAAAAAGAGATGCACTAGTCTACATTAACTTCAATAGAGTTTACAATACAACACTATCAATCTCCTCTTCAGTCTTCAATCCATCAGTGTCTATTTTTCCAGTCTCAACTTTCTACTCTACTCATTTATAGCCACAATACAACATCCTCATAAAGGGGTTCCCTTTAGGGAAAGAAAAGCCAACATAACCTCTACCATTAAATCTATGACCTAATGATGAATGGTCCAAATTTATAATGAAAATATATATAATGTGGCTATCGAGGGCATTGCCCTTGAACCCCCACCGAGATGCGCAACCCCTAGACCCCTGTCAAGGGGGGTCATCCCCCGGACCCCACAGAGGGGGTACCCCCTACACCCTCCCAGAATGAGATGTACTCCATAACCAACATCTATCAAGTACAAGGATCAAACATACTATTGAAACAAGATCGGTACTTGGTGAAACCTTTCATCCCTTATGGGTGATTTACAAACAATAATAGGAATAATAAATTACATAGGATTTATAAGGTTGATGAAACTTTAATCCTAATATTCTCCCACTTGACATCATACATTGTAAATACACCCATAGAAAACATAAAGAAACTAAGTACTAGGAATAAGGCCCATGTCCTTCTTGCACCATGTAAATTTTTCAGTGCTCATAGGTTTAGTAAGTGAATCTGTAATATTCTACTGAGTGTCAACCTTCTTCAGTTCAATCTGACCATTAGCAATCATTTCATGAACAAAATGACATTAAAATTTTACATTCTTAGTTTGTGTATGATACATGGGATTCTTGGCCAAACATATTGCACTTTGGCTATCACAACCAATATGAATAATCCTGCAATCAAAACCAATACCTATACATAATCTCTGTAACCAAACAACCTCCTTAAATACATGAGTAGCAGCAATATACTCTACTTCAGTGGTGGATAAAACAACGGTGGGATGACTTTTACTCATCCAACTCACAAATCCTCCAAACCAAGTAAGCACATAGCCACTAGTGGACCTTTGACTATCTAAGTCACCTACCCAATCTATATCAATAAAACCCTATATGTCCAATGTCTTATCCACACTATTAGTACAAAAATAAATAAAACTATAATCAGAAGTACCATGCAAATATTTTAACACCCTCTTTTCATACCTCCAATGTTGTCTACCAGGGTTAGACATAAACCTTCTCAAAACTCCCACTGCTTGGGCAATAACTGGTCTAGTGCAAACTATTGCATACATCAAAATTCTTACAACACTAGCATATGACACATTAGGCATATCCTCTAAATCATCTTCATTCTTAGGACACATATTTAATGAAATCTTAGTACCAATCAACAAAGGAATTATGCTAGATTGCAATCCAGCATGTTAAATCTATGCAAAATAAGATTCACATACTTACTTTGTGATGACCAAAGCTTTATGTTACCTCAATCCCTTTTGATCTCCATTCCCAAAATATACCTAGCTACCCCTAGATCCTTTATGTCAAATGCACCTAAAAGGTGATCTTTCAACTCACTGATCATAACCTTGGCATTATTCAAAAATAACATATCATCCGCATACAAGGAAATAATCAGAATATCATCATCAATACATTGAATGTAGGCATAGTGATCCTCTTAACTTCTAACAAAACCCAATTTCAAAAAAAATGAATTAAACTTCTGGTACCACATTCTAGGGGTCTGCTTTAAACCATAAAGAGATCTTTTTAACTTGCATACCCAATGTTCTTTCCCTTTTACCTTAAACCATGTAGGCTACTGCAGATAAATTTCTTCTTCCAGATCTCCATGCAAAAATGTAGTTTGAACATCCATTTGCTCAATTTCAAAATCATAAGCTGCAACAATGGATAAAATAAATCTAATAGAAGATAATTTAGCAATAGGAGAGAAAATTTCATTGAAATTGACTCTCTCTCTCTAGGAGTAGCCCTTGGCTACTAATTTAGCCAGGTGTACGTCTATAATGAACCATCTACTCCAAACTTCTTCTTGAAGACCCACTTACATCCTATGGCCTTTCTTCCTTTGGGAAAACATACAAGATCCCAAGTGTCACACGAGTCTAAAACCATCATCTCCTCTGCATCGCTAGCTGCCAAGACTCACTATCATTTGCATGAAAATCTATCTTGTAGGATCTAGGTTTATCATCAGTACTCAATAAAGTAAATACACAATAGAAATCTGGTGGGCTATACCTACCAGTTGGGTTCCATTGTCTTGTGGATCTTCTCAAGGGTGGGGTAAGAGATTCTTCCTCATTTTCTTCTATATGCTCAACTTCTTCTGTAACAACCTCGAGTCTTCCTCATCTAAAATTTCACTTGGATCTTCTTCTTCTTCTCCATCCCCTAGTCCATCATTTTGTTCTTCATGATGTGCATTTTCTTACAGTAAATCAAAATGCACTATCCTTTTCCTTTCTTTTTCTTCTGGCTATATAGGATAAAAAATATCTCTAAGTTCCCTAAAAATCACATCTCTAGAAAAGATAACTTTTTTGGTTAGAAGATCCCAAACTTTATAACCTTTTACATTCTCACCATATCCAATGAAGATATATTTCTGTGATTTTGGATCCAACATAGATCACTTTTCCATAGGCACATGAACAAAAGCCTCACAACCAAAAACCCTTAAATGTGAAACATAAGGTTTCTTACCTATCCACACTTCATAAGGTTTTGAATCAAGAGCCTCACAAGGAGATCTATCTAATGAGTAACAAGAAGTACTCATAACTTCTACCCAAAAATATTTATCCAATTGTGCATCAATTAACATACTTCTGGCTCTTTCCATTATTGTTCGGCTCATCCTTTTTGTAACAACATTTTTTTGTGGTGTATATATAGTTACAGTCTTTTATCTTATGATACCCGCATGCTTACAAAACTCATCAAAATCCTTAGAGAAATATTCGCCTCCATTGTCATATCTTAATACTTTTATCTTAAGTCCTAATTAGTTCCCTACTAAGACTTTAAACTCCTTAAACTTAGTGAAAACTTCAAATTTATGCTTCATAAAATAATCCATGTGAATTTGGATATATCATCAATGAAGGTAACAAAATAATGAGATTTTCCAATAGAATCATTACCCATAGGTCTAAGCACATCTGAATGAATAATTTCTCACTTCTCTTTTGCTCTATTGCTTCCTAAAAAAAAAAGATGTTATGTTCTATTTTTCAAACACACAATGCTCACATAAATCAAAGTGTTCATCAGAATAGGAAAAAATGTCCAACAATTTTTTATTCATAATTGTTTTCAAAACATTTTCACCTATGTGGGCCAATTTGTGGTGCCACAAGATACATGTATTTATAGTAGTTTCAGTTACATACTTGTGGAATTACAAATTTTATTGGCATCAAGCCTAAATAATATTCCCATCCTCGTTCTTCTGGCTACCACCAAGCTTCCTCTCACCATTCTGCAACCATGCTTATTAAACATTACATGCATTCCTGAATCATTCAACTTTGAAATGGAAATAAGATTTCTAGCCAATCCAAGAACTTGCATGAGGAGGTAAGAAAACATATTATTAAGATGAATTCACAGTACAAGTGTAAGGTAGATCAGAAGTGAAAATTTACGGAGTTCAAGGTTGGAAAATGTAGTTATGGTTCATCTGAGGAAGGAAAGGTTTCCTATGGGGACATACAATAAGTTGCAAATGAAGAAATTTGGACCATGCAAGATACTAAAGAAACATGATTAGGAAATGCATATGAAGTAGAATAGCCAAATGAGATAAACATTTCCCTAGTGTTCAACATTGCTTATTTGACTGAGTATCATAAAGGAGGCATGGAGGATGGACCAACAAAAGAATAGTGGAATATTCTATCATCTACTTCAGAAAAGGAAGAAATAGAGGAAATCCTAGATAAAAATGTGGGAAGAAGTATTAGGAATAGGTAGTATGAAAAATTCTTGGTTAAATGGAAAGGAAGGCCTGTCAAAGATTCAACATGGTTATCTAAGGCAGAGGTTGACCGCTTGGGATTTTGTCAAACACCTGAGACATGACAAGGTCACTTCTCAAATTACCCTGAGTGTCTAATGCAGGAGAATCCAGAGGTGTTAGAGCATTCTTGCATCACCCAAAAATATTTTATGTTGCTTTGAATTTTAGTTTTTGTAGGCTTCTTAGTTCAACTGGAGCACAGGTTGAAGTTTCTAGTGGTTTTGGACTATCAAGATTTTTTTAAGGCTAAAAATAGTAACTTGCTACTTTTAGTAAGTTTATCTTTGCACATGTATAGACCTGAAATTTTACACAAAGCTTCAGATTTATAAAATTTAACCCTTGGTGAAAGAATTTAGTCAAGATCATTCTTGGGTAGAGAGATATTAAGGTTTTAGTGTTTAAAAAGTACACCCAAAAAAATCAAAGTTAAATTTGAGGCATTTAGAGGTTGTTTCTAGGGTTGAAACTTGGCATAACTAACATTATTAGTTACCATGGCATAGAGCACTTCACAATCTTTCCAACACATCAAACATTTCATGAATCAAACACCTGGTTTAAAAGTTATGGCTCCCAGGAGTTGTGTTACCAGATTCTCAAATTTTAAATTTCAAATAAGAAATTTCTTGGGTGGGAAATGGATAGCTAGACCTTTGGGTGCCCAAAAGGGGAGTTACACTTTTCAGAACATTTGAAGGTAGTTGAGAAGTGGTGGGAAAGTTATTGATGGTGCTAATAAAAGGGTAGAGGGGAGTTATGAAGGGGCGGGCTCCATTAGTGCAAATTGTGGCTCCGACTTGCAATAATTTATGATAGAGTATAATTTCTTTGTTGTAAAATAGCCCATGTTGTTGTAGCATGTAATTCCTAATTTTGTACCTTAATTTGATGAAGAAATAAAGGATGTTTGATTTCCTACCTCAAATTTTTCTATGAGAATCTATATTGTTGTGTCATGTGTGAGTGGTGGGGGTAGTAACCCTTCATCAAGGAATCATACTATTTCTTCTCATTTCTAAATTCCTTCTTAACATGCCCTCTTTTTCTACAATTCCAACACTTAACTCTATTCTTAGTTCTAGGAGTCTTAGATCTACCTTTAGATTTGTCCTTAAGCCCTTTCTGATCCCCTTTTGGTCCTCTTTCCTTATACCTTCCCTTGACATTAAGAGCATCCACCAAGCTATCCATAGCCTTCTTCCTCATTTCTTGTGACAACACAGTTACGATAAGAGCATTCATCTTTGGATCTTTGAGATTAGTAGTGATAGAAAGAATAAAATTCTCCCAAGACTTAGGTAAAGAATAAAGAAGCATAATGCATTTATCTTCTTCCTCAACCTTAACATCTACAGAGGCTAGTCGACTCAAAATTAGATTAAATGAATTTAAATTCTTTGCAATAAATTCACCTTCCTTTATTTTCATAGAAAATAACTTCCTCTTTAAATAAATCTTGTTTAGCAGACTTTTATCTCGATAGATTTCACCAAATCATTTCCATAAAGCATATGTCATCTTTTCTTCAGCAACATTTAGTAGGACAAAATCTGCAAGCCACAACTAGATTGCACCCCATGTTTTTTTGTCCATCCTTTCCCACTTGATTATTAGTATCAAATTTCTTCTATTTTGTTGCAAACAACAATTGATCTCTTTCTTCTAGTAAATCTTCCATTTTCAACTTCCACAACTCATAACCCATTCCATTAAATTTTTTAATGTCCAATCAATATGTGGATGTAGCCATGGTTTCTACACAAAATTTGCAAAACAAATTCAATCAAAAATACCACTACAACTCAAAAAACCCTCACACTTCTACCTAAGACACATAATTGGTCAAACTCTGATACCAAATGTTAGAAATTAAGGTAAACAACTATCAATTAAAATATGATTACAACTGTAATACATATATTTAATTATGGAGAGCCAAAATGGAGATAGTATGAAATCAACACAAAGAAATAACAGAACAAAAGATCAAACACATAAAAGAGTGTTTTATATGGAGAAACCATTTCAAGACAAAACTCCACATAGTTAGAGATGCACCAATCTATATTAACTTCAATAGAGTTTACAATACAACGCTATCAATCTTCTCTTCAGTCTTCAATCCAGTAGCGCCTATTTTTACAGTCTCAACTTTATACTCTACTTGTTCATACTTGTAATACAATATCCTCATAAAGGGATTTCCTTCTAGGGAAAGAAAAGCTAACAAAACATCTATCGTCATATATGTGACCTAATCATGAACGGTCCATATTTGTAATGAATATATATATATATATATATATATATATATATATATATATATATATATATATAATGTGGCTTTTAGGCATGCTACCACCAAAGCCACATCAAGGCACACAGCCTCTGGACCCCACAAGGGGTACCTCCCCTACACCCCCCCCAAATGAAATGTGCTCCATACCCAATATTCTTCAAGTACTTGGATCAAACATGCAGATAAAACAAGATCACTACTTGGTGAAATTTTTTATCCCTTATGGGTGATTTACAAACAATAATAGAAATATTAAATTACATAGGATTTACAAGTTTGATGGCACCTTAATCCTAGAACAGGTAGATGTTAGTAAAGTTGCACAAGAGTTCTTTGCCTCTAGCATATTCTTGAAGAAAATGAACAAAACCTTCTTGTTCCTAACCCCCAAGAAGACATGGGAAAACAAGATGATAGAATTATACCCTATTAGTCTCTATAATACTATTTACAAAATCTTGGCCAAGCTACTTGTGTTAAGGATACAACCCCACCTAGACAAGATCATACATACTAATAAAAAATGGGTTTGTTTTGGGGATACAAATTCTTGATGTTGTTATCTTAGTCCGCAAAAATTTCCTCGATGGAAAAAAGTAGAAAGGAGAGCATGGCATTGAAGTTAGATATTTCCAAGGCCTATAATTACGTGTCATGGGATTTTCTTCTAAAGGTCCTTCAAAATTTTGGCTTCTATGGTAAAAATTTTAATCTCTTGAAGTGTTGTTTGACCACACCCATGTTCTCCATCATCATCAACAGCTCTGCTAATGGTCACTTCTCCTTGAAAGGTGGCCTAAGATAGGGAGACCTCTTATCACCATATTTTTTTTTATCATTTTGGTAGGTATTGGGAAGAAATATTTGTCTTAACATTAGCAGAGGCTCCATAAAAGGGTTTAGACCGCTTTAGTCCTAAATCCAAGCTCATAATTGTAGTTCATGGATGACATCATTCCCCTTGGGACTGCTAACATTGCTAAAGATAAAGGGTGGAATAAGATCCTGTCTCATTACAGAATAGTTTTAGAATAGAAGATAAACCTTGATAAAAGTGGGGTTTTATTTTTAACACCAATCAGTCCCTTCATATTCAAATAGCTACCACCTTATACTATAGTCCTAGCCACTTACCTAGGAATGAACTAATCTTGGGAAGAATTCATAATAAAACTTAGAACAACCTAATTGAAAAATCTAGAGGAAGCTAGTAATTTGGAAAGGCAACTTACTTAGCTATGTAGGAAAACTACAATTAAATAAATCTTCTTTTTAGAGTACCCCCATGTACCTCATTTCATTGTTCAAAATCCCTTACTTCTTAGCTGAAAATTTTGAACTCTAAAGAAGATTCCCATGGTTGGGGTGGAGGAAAAACAAAGGATCTCACTGATAGCATGGGATAACGTGTGCCTTCCCTAAAAGATGGAGGTCTAGAAATTCATAAAATTAGAGACATGAATAAGCTTCTATTGGCTAAAATTGCCTGAAAATTCATGACTTCTAATAATGAGTGGAGTCGGATAATGAAAGGTAAATATCTACGCAATCAGGAAGGGCTATCTTTTAGTTCCCTCCCTAATCTTCTAACTGGATCAACTATATGGAACAATCTTACAAAAACTAGACAATTGTTGAAAAAATAAATAAAATGGATGGTGGGGAACAAGGAGAAAGTTTGGTTCTAGGAGTACCATTGCATCACTGACATGTCACTTGATCTCTCACTCCTATGTGCTAGAATCAAAGAGGAGTTGTATAAAAATTTTCATAGGATCATTAAGGACTATTGGAAGTAGGAAAGATTAGGCACCTCCTGGAAGATCTTCCTTAATATGTTAGGTATCAGAGATTATACTACTCTCAATGATTTAATCTCTAAAATTAGCCCTCACAAATTTAACCTTTTCCATAGACAAGATGAAATCATTTGGACCATAGACCCTACAAGAAACTACTTTGTCAAATCTTGCTTCAATTTTCTATGAGACCCCAAAATGACTAGATTTAATTGGAGTGAGATATGAAACTACACCCTTATCCCCAAGGTCAACTTCTTCTAGTGGGATGTTTGTCATAAAAAAATTCTACCAATTGAAAATCTAAAAAATAGAGGTTTCCTCATGGAAAATAAATGTGTTTTATGTAAACAAGCAAAGGAAACTATAAACCATCTATTGATAGAATGCCCTACACCTAGAAAATCAAACAAGCAATGTTGGAAAGATTCAACACTCATTGGGTTAGGCCAAGTGAGCTTAGATTGATAGATGCTAGCTGGATTTTCCCATTTAATCACTCTACGATTGATAAAATTTGGTCACAAGTTGTCCCCCACATCTACTGAACCATATGGATGGAAAGGAACAATAAGATTTTTTGGAACAATTGCAAACCTTGTAATATTTTACTTGTTAAGATGAATTAGAATATCTAGGAAAATATTGGAGCAACACAAATCAAAATACCTAAAAGACTCCCCTTGGCTACTAAGAAGGAAATTGTTGAAAAATAGAATATCCACTCCAAATTGGATAGTGTGAACCTTGAGAGAATCCAAAAAAGAAAAAATATTACAACCTTGGTTGGGGAAAACTAAACTTTGATGGATCCTCTAGGGGTGGACTGATAAGGAATGGTAAAGGGTAATTTATTTTTTCTTTGGCCAAAAATTTGGCGGTTCAGACAAATAATTATTTTGAACCTATTGCTACTTTACAAGGCCTAGTTTTGGCTAAGGAACATGGCATCACCAACAAAATTGTGGAGGGAGACTCTAGAAAATTAATATAGAAATTATTAATTCCAAAATTGTTCCTCATTGGTCTTATAAGACCATTATTGAAGATGCTAAGGAATTATTAAAGACCTTCAGAAATTCCTACATAGTGCAAACCTATAGAGAGGGAAATAAATATACTAATCTCCTTATCAACTTAAGTGGAACCATAAGGGGTTACATTGAATGGCATGTGGAGGGGTCGCTACCCAAAAACATCAAACAAAGCATAGATAATGAAGCAAGGAAATACAACTAAAGTCCTTCTGCCATTTCCAAGGCTAGATTGGTTTTCCATGCAAATGATTAATGTGAAGTACTATAGGAATTATGATAAAGAACCTAGCCATGAGGGAAGGATGAATAGTAATAATGACAAGAACGAACCAAATTGGTATCAAAAAATCTTGCATTAGTATGATGTGATGTTACTAGATAGTTGTGAAGAGCCAAAATTTGAACCCATTTATACATTTGAGAATAGAAATAGAGCAATGGGGTGAGAAATGTTGAGAACCAATCCATCTTCTTGTGAAAGGGTTCATAGTAATTTTTTTGTTTGGAGAATTTTGAGGAGAGGTGGCCTCACACCCTTTCTTGAAGCCATAAATGGTATGATCTCGTGTTGTCCCATGGGTTTTCTAGGTTGTTGAAGAGTAGCACAATCTATGTCTAGGGGATTTATTTCTGAGTGTTAGAGGAGTTCATTGCAATGGCAACTAGTTTTAGCATGAAGGGCATAGAATATTATAAAATAATTAATAACTAAGGCCACTGGTTTATGGACACCTTCCTCAAACAAGGAAAGCATGTCTCTTGATTCTATAACAGGTTCAAGCAAGAGGACATTCCTAAGAACTAGAAATATATGGCGGAACTCCTAATGTGGTACTTCACCTTGGAAGGAAGGTATGAGGGCATTTATTCTCACCATTTCCCCATGTTAAGCCATCTCCATCATAGCATAAAGATGGGCTTTCCTTTTTTTGTTCAATTCTCTTGAAAGCTCTATGTGTAATGTTCTCTTGGAGAAGGTGGAATTGCCTCTCCATTAGGGATTGATATATTGTATCTATCAGTTTGAACAAGAAAAATCCCCTAATCCCCTATTCCTCTCTAGAATCTACAACCCCACCTAGGTCCCTCACAAAGTATTAAAGCACACTCCCACTATTCATCGCACTTCCCTTGTTCCTAAGGGTAAACCCTTGGTTAACAAACCTATCACACACCCCATGGATATTATGTTGGATAAGCATGTTCACACCCAAGTTGTGAAAATATTTGTGCCTCCTCTAATCCTTAGATGGCTCCCACCGTGGTGTCTACCCACATAATTCTTATAGAACAAAAATCTATTGCTAAAGGAAAGGTATTTTGGAAAGAGGGCCCCTCTAGCCCTAACCCCACACCCAGTGCCAAATCCCCTAAAAAGATACCTGAGCTTAAACACCCTAGGTATAGGTTGAAAAGGGATTGGCTTACTCCTAAACTCTCACCCAAAGAGGTTAATTTGTTGCATGTTCCCAAGACCCCACTTAATCATGCAGTTGATTTGCATATGGATGAGTTCCAAAACTATAGTAGTTTGAGGGATATAATGGAGAAACTCTAGGAAAGTCTCCATCTGCACGATAATTTAATGAAATGGTTTGTCTTCCAACACCATACCACCAAGAAAATGATGTAGGAAATTAAGGTGAAGATATTTAATTAGGTCAAATATTTGCAAGGCTTCCTGGTGGATGAAGATATTCAGCTGGAAGTTGAGAAGTTTTTAGTCACTTTAAAGAAATGGAAGAGCCTTGAGATGATCTTCACCATTATGCAAAAAATAAGAAGAGCTAGAAGAGAAATTGATGCAGGTGGCCTCATTCAACAAAGAGAATTAAAAATTCTACTACAAGCTTGTATGTCTTAGAAAGTGAACTATAGAAAAGACAAAGGGAAAATAAATGTCCATCTAGAAGGAACAGGACCAAAACCACTGATCAAAAGGGTAAAATCAAAGCCTTGGATGAAGAACCCCTTGAGTTTACATTTGTAGATGAAGTCCACTTCCTCACCAAGGAGTGGCAAGTAGCTAGCAGGATCCAAAAGCTAGAGGACAACAATTAAGTCTTTTGTTTTCTCTTCTTGTGCTACTGTTGTTTCTTAATTGGTCCTATAGTTTTTTGTTGTCTCTATTGTTTCGGTATTTTTTGTTAGTCCTATACCTCATGGGACTCTTCTTATCTATCTTAAGGCTATTGTTTTGTAAAAGGGTTCAAGCTCTTTCAAAATAAATAAATATGATTCAATAACACAATAAATAGGTTATTTGTTAGTTAATTAATCCACTTTAAAGGATGCAGTGACCTTTGATGTTCGTGAACTTTTAAAATGTATAAATATTACTTTCTTTAAAATGAATAAAATAGTCTGAATCAAGAATACATCTCTCTCAATGAGATTGCTATGTACTGCTCAAAACTAATTATTATTGGTTTTTATAATACTGTAGGTTTTCTTTCACTAGGTATTGTCCTCTGAGTTTCCTAGCTAAATTCAGATCATTGGTATCAAAGCAGGTGACCTGAAAAGGACTGTGGATCAAAGGTGTTTTTTCGTAGCATAAGATTGCAGGACAAAGATTGAGGTTAAAGTTGTCTTCAAAGAGATCATGCGTACTCAAAGAAAGATGCCTGTATTGAACCACAGATTATAAACGAAGTCGTCATAGGAAATCATAATCATTGGATATAAAAGAGGAATTTAGGCGTAGAAGGAAGTCTGAGTTATTTTAAAAACTAAATATATTAGGTCCTGCAGTTGAAACCTTATTTGATCACAGTAAATTAAGAAAAGCCGTTGTCAAAGGAGAAGCAATCGAAGATCACCCAGGCCGCCACTAAATGGAATAAAGTCACAAGTGAAAAAGGTCCAGAAGGAATCCACAAAGAAGTGAAATAGTAACTCTTAGAGCCAGTCCGCCCACTGTCAACAACCGGTGCGTTGTAAACAACCGGCTGTATGGATATTTTGACCAGCCACATAGTCGACTCCTACTAGCAACCAAATAGACTGAGTTGCTTTTGATCAATCTGTCAGTATTGTTCGTTGACGTGTTTTCGATCACCATTTGCTGTCCGTACTGTTTTCGACTAACCAGTCGTTTACAATGCACGACTAGTTAAGCTTTTCTGATCTAGGTAGCCAAGATTAAAATAAATCACTCAAGTGTTTTGAATGAAGTCACAAACAAAGGAGATTAATCTCTAAAGGTTGAACCTTTTGGATGGACTCATTCAACTAGAGTGCATTAGTCTACTATTTGTAGACGTCTTCACCCCCTGTACTTCTACCATGGGGAACTGGATATCTGTCGCCACACGCAGACCAGAGACCAAATTCAATTTTTTGACCAGAACACAAGCTCAAATACTGATTTTTACCTAACTTGCACTTTTACACCACATTTTATGCCGCTACTTTGAAGTTGGGCAAGGATAGCATTACCAAAGGCTCCTCCTTCTACATTGACTCAAATCAAAATGGGAGCTATCACATATATGAGACCAAGCTCATTTATGAAAGTGAGGATCCTGGATGTTGGAGACAGTTCAACGCTGCCACAGTGAACAAAACATGGTGTTGTGCATGATTACAAGATTTTCACTTTGTACAAGTTTTAAAAAATGTGAGAGTCTGAGCGTTGGTTTCATTGTAAAAAATTGAGTGCTTCTCATTATTTCCTGATGATGAATTTCCTAGTGTCATCTTGAAACCGAAATATGTTTTATGCCACTTGGACGTACATTGTAAAGAAATAGCCATAACATGTGATTAGAATTATTTGGTGCCATAACTTGTCTGCCCCTGTATATCATATCACACAAGGTCAAGTTATCAAAGGTTGTGATTGGAGACACAAAATTTATCAGATTATCTACTTTTGAAATGCACATGACCAAAGATGGTGGAAGAACATGGAGATTCATTAGATCCCTTTAAGGTGATGGTTGAAGAGGCTTTAAGAAAATAGCATGAGAAGATGATGAGCTAATTTTCTCAGTTTCTCTAGCAAAATAAAGGAAATCAACAACCAAAGAAAACATAAATTCCATTCGGTGGTCACACTCCTTTCAAGGTGCAAGTGAATTTTGATATTCCAAACTTCGAAGGAAAAATCAATGTAGATGCTATAGATGACTGGTTGTCAAAATTAGAAAAATACTTTTCCATGAATCACTTCTCTGGTGTAGAAAAGATAACATTTGCTCTCCTCAAAGATGAATGCCATGTGAAGCAATTGTGGGAGGTTAAGTTGTTGTCTAGGGAAGTCCATGATGATCAAGAATTCAATGAGATAGATGATAGCCCCACATGGGGAGAATTTGTGGAATACATCAAAGAAGAATATTTTCTGAAAGACATATGAGGAGACATATATCCAGTGGCAGTTACTTCACCAAAAAGGACCAAACTATTCAAGACTACACCAATACCTTCCACGCATTATTTTTTGAGCTTGGCATCCAAGATATGAAGAATCATCAAGTTTTGAAGTATCGTAGTGGGCGTTGCACTGATATATTCATGTTGGGAATTAAGGTGTCTCAACCTTTACAAATTCCTAGCATTATTTATTTAATTATATATTTATTTATTGCCTAATATTGTATTTACTTGCACAGTCAGTTTGGTTATTTAGTTGAGGTGGCACGGTGACATGTCATCTTGCTTGGAATGTGCCTTGGATGGTCAAGTCAAACCTACATTGATTTGGGAGTCCCATTTGAGGTGGCACTATTATGCCATGTGTCGGCATCTTGTAGTATGTGGAAGAGGATATTCCATATGATATAATCTATGACGCGTAAAAGCCAAGTTTGAAGATTCCTATGACAAGTGGTGACAAGTGTCGGTGAGCATCTTTACATGAGGGAAAGGCATCTTTGGGCGCCCAAGTTGGGCTATGACATGTTGTAAGAGGAATCTACTATATTTAGTCTTGTATGATAGATTCTCTTACAACATTTAAGGTTGTTATGTTGGGAAAATCTGTGACAGTTGTAAGATGCATAAGAGCATCTGTTATAGTCTATTTTTAGCATGGAGTGCTCCAATCTTGGAAAGTCAAATCTGCCATGTATGATAGATGTAAGGGATGTACATACAGCTTGGGCAAGTGTCCTTTGATGCGGTAAAATGGCCATGTGGCCAAGGTGGACGCCTATCCCAAGAAGCTTCCATAATATGTCGTGTATCTCTATAAAATGTATTGTTTCGGAGTTGTAGTTGCATAGTGTTTTTATAGGTACTATTATGCTACTGAAATAACTCTAAAATCTACATTTGAAGACTCTTGGAAGAACTTGCATTGCAAGTGTATTGTAAATTGTTATTGTTTCAGATAATACATTGTGCAAGGTTTAGAGTATGGGGTTTTTCAACTGAAAAGGTTTTCCCCATGATACATCTTGTGTCTACTTCTCTCTATCTACATTCTTGTATTGTGTTTGCTATTGTAATATCTTTGATATATGTTTAATATTGTTTCAATTGTAAGGGTTAAAATAAATTTGCATACCGCTCCCCTCATTAGATTAGTTTAGGAAGCGATTTCCGCACACCTAGCTTCCTTTCAGTTGGTATCAGAGCCTAGCTAGTTTTGGTCCTAGCTGCTGGGTAGGGGTTTTTTGTACTGATCTTAGATTGAGTGGATCTGTGAAGAGTATTTTGTAATCTTGTTGTAGGAAGGAGATGGAAGGTACATCTAGAAGAATAGAGGTGGAAAAATTTAATGGCAGCAATTTCGAGTTGTGGAAACTCAAAATGGAAGATATGCTCGTTGATAGAGACCTATGGGAAGCAATTTCTAGTACAAAACCAATGATAATGGCATAAGCAGATTGGGATCTCAAAGATCATAAGGCCAAGGGTCTTGTGAGACTCTGTTTGGCTGATTTTGTCCTGTTAAATGTTCATGAAGAGAAAACTACGAAGGAGCTATGGAAGAAACTTGTTGATGTTTATCAAGCTAAGTCCTGGTAAACAAGTTATTCCTACGGAAGAAGCTATATTCTCTGAGGATGGAAGATGGAGGATCTATTGCTGATCACATGAATTCCTTTAATATGTTAGTTGCACAATTGACATCCATTGGTGTGAAGATGGAGGAGGAGGATCGTTGTACGATCTTGCTTTGTTCTTTACCAGATTCGTGGGATCACCTTATAATGGCCATCAGAAGCACTACAACCACTTTCAAGATGGATGAGATATTGTCTTCGCTGTTATCTGAAGAGATGCGGAGAAAGTCATCCAAGTCAGCCAAAGAGGCTCTTATGGTTCATGGAAGACCCAAGGAGAAAGGGAAAAAGGACAAGAAAGCTGAGAAGGGTAGATCCAAATCCCGTGGGAGATCCAAATCTCCTGGAAAGTCCAAGGAACTATGTTGGAACTATGGAAAAATTGGGCATTTCCAAAATGAATGCAAAGAGGAGAAAAAGAAAAAGAAGAAGAATGTCCCAGATTCATATTCTGACAAGTCACAAGAAGATGGTGATGCTTTCATTGCAGCCTTGGTCACCCATGCAGCTGATGATATGTGGCTGGTTGATTCTGGTGCCTCTTTACACATGACCTCGCATTGAGACTGGTATACAAAGTATGAAGAGTTCGATGGTGGAAAAGTGTACCTCGGTGACGACTCTCATCTAAAGATAGTTGGCCATGGAAGAGTCACAATCTAATTCCCTGATGGATGAGTGAAGGAGATCTTTGGGGTTATGTACATCCCAGGCTTGGCACAGAACTTGCTTTCTGTAAGTAAATTGAATGATGCAGATGTGCAGGTTGTCTTCTCGAAAGAAGGATGCAAGATGACTAGAGGAGCTATGGTGCTTGCGAAGGGTACTTGGAGAGGTACTCTGTTTTAGCTAGAGGCATGCATTTCACAATGCAATAGTTCTTCTAACTTGAAGAAAAGAGCTACAGTCACTTCATCCCCACCATTGGAACCAGCAACTAAAAGATCTATTGTATCAACTTTTGATGGTTGTACATTTTGAGTACCTAAGGGTGCTCATGCTTTGGAAGTTAAACATCCTGCTGAAAAGACAATGTTATGGCATAAGAGACTTGGCCACATTAGTGAGAAGGGTCTTAGAACCCTAAAAAATGAAAACATCGTTGAGGGGTTAGATGATTGTAATCTTGATTTTGACTTTTGTGAACATTGTATATATGGAAAGCAAAACCGTGTTTAGTTTTACTCAAGTTCTCATAAGTCTTCTAGTGTATTGGATCTTATTCATTCTGATGTGTTTGGTCTATTAATGTTCCTTCAATCTCTAAATCTGTATATTTTGTATCTTTCATAGATGATTACAGTAGAAGGACATGGATTTATTTTATCAGAAGCAAATCTGAAGTCTTTATTTGGTTCAAAGATTTTAAAGCTTTTGTTGAGAATCAGACTAGTAAAAAGATTAAGTGTTTGAGAACTGACAATAGTGGTGAGTTCTATTCCACAAAATTTCATAAGTTTTGTAAAGAACATGGTATTGAAAGACATAAGACAACTCCATACACCCCACAACAAAATGGAGTTGCAGAAAGGATGAATAGGACATTGATCGATAAGGCTAGGAGTATGCTTAGTGGAGCTGGCATTGAACAGAAGTTTTGGGCTGAAGTTGTTGCCACTTCTTGCTACCTGGTAAATAAGTCTCCTAGACATCGACTCTTGTTGGTAAGACACACATGGAGGTGTGGTTTGGTAAGAATCCTTCAATAAGACATCTTCATGTTTTTGGTTGTGAGGCATATGCTCATGTGCCTAAGGAGAAGAGGTCAAAATTGGAGAACAAGGCTTTTAAGTGTATCTTCATTGGCTATGGTGTTAGTGTGAAAGGATAGAAGCTTTGGGATCCTGTGGCCGAAAAGGCGTTGTATAGAAGAAGTGTTATTTTCAAAGAGCTAACACCTTCTTCCACAGTTCTATAGCCAGAAGAGAAAGAAAAGAAAGAGGATGTGGTTCAATTTCCCACTACCCCTGAGAAGACTAAATCGATAGACCCTGTGAGATCTGATGATGAGGAGAGCTCTAGTAGCTCTAAAATCTCAGAAGAAGAAGCAGAACCTCAACCTCAGCCTTTGAGGAGGTCTACATGAAATAGAAAGCAACCCGAGAGGTTTGGTTATACATTGCTTGATTCTAGTTGTGCTTTTGCTTTGCTTACTAACATTGATGAGCCTAGAACTATGACAGAGGCTATGGGCATGAAAGATGCAGGTTCTTGGTAGGAGGCCATGGAAGATGAGATGGCTTCTTTGGAAAAGAATAAAACTTGGGACTTGGTGCCTTTGCCTGATGGAAGAAAACTTGTTGGATGCAAATGGGTGTTCAAGAAGAAATTTGGTGCAGATGGCAGTGTTGAGATGTATAAGGCTAGATTGGTTGCGAAGGGGTACTCACAAGTGGAGGGAATTGATTATGGTGAAATTTTCTCTCATGTTGCAAAGCTGACATCTATTCCATTCCTGTTATCTCTTGCAGCAGCTTATGATTTAGAAGTGGAGAAGATGGATGTGAAGACAACATTCCTTCATGGTGACTTGGAGGAAGAGATTTATATGTCACAGCTAGAGCATTACATAGAAAAAGGTAAAGAAAATTTTGTTTGCAAATTAAAGAAGTCTTTGTATGGTTTGAAGCAATCTCCTAGGATGTGGTATATGAAATTTGATGGCTTTGTGTTGTCGATTGGATTTCTGAGGTCGAAATCGGATCATTGTATGTATTACAAATTTGACAATGATCGCATTCTCATTATTGCAGTATATGTTAATGATATGTTGTTAATTGGGAATGGTAAGAATATGATTTCTGATTTGAAGTCTCAGATGTTAGCATAGTTTGAGATGAAACACTTAGGGGCAACCAGGTACATTTTGGGAATGGAAATCAAAAGAGACAAAGCAAACATAAAACTTTGGTTAAGCCAAAGTAAGTATGTGAAAATCGTGTTGGATAGATTCAACATGGCAGATTGTAGACCATTGTTTGTTCATGTTTCTTTGGGGACAAAGTTATCTATTAATGGTTGTCCAGAGTCTCCTTCCAAGATGGAGGATATGAGCAGAGTACCTTATGCTAGTGTTGTTGGCAGCTTGATGTATGCTATGGTCTATATAAGACTAGACATTGCCCAAGAAGTTGGAGTCCTTAGTCAGATTATGGCTAATCCTGGATGAGTACACTGGGATGTAGTAAAGCAAGTGTTAAATATTTGCAGAGTACTTCTAAGTATTCTCTATGTTATCATGGTCATCCTACAAGATCTTTGCATTCTGTATGTATTCGTGGATTTGTGGATTCTGATTGGGCAGGTGACATTGATAGCAGGAGATCCACCAGTGCTTATGTGTTTACTATGTTCGGTGGTGCAATTAGTTGGATGAGTAAGCAGAAACCTATGGTCACTTTGTCCACGACAGAAGCTGAGTATATGGCAGCTATTCATGCTTGCAAGGAAGCCATTTGGCTTAAGAGGTTTGTGTTCAGATATTGGTGTTGATGCAGGACAGATTACTATTTGTTGTGATAGTTAGAGTGCGATTTGCTTAGCAAAGAATCCAACTTTCCATGTCAGAACAAAGCATATTGATGTACAGTTTCATTTTGTGTGAGACATGGTAGAGGATGGGAAGGTGATATTGGAGAAAGTAGACACTTTGAAGAATGTTGCAGATGCATTGACGAAACCAATGGGCATAGAAAAGTTCAGATGGTGTTCGAAGTCTATGGGCCTCTTGGCCCCTAGCAGTTAAATCTTGTCATTTATTTTAGCTCTTGCAAGGTGTTCGACAAGTGGGAGAATGTTGGAAATTAAGGTGTCTCAACCTTTGCAAATTCCTAGGATTATTTGTTTAATTGTATATTTTTATTTATTGCCTATTATTGTATTTACTTGCATAGTCAGTTTGCTCTCTTAGTTTAGGTGGCACGGTGACATGTCATCTTACTTGGAATGTGACTTGGATGGTCAAGTCAAACCTACATGGAATTGGGCGTCCCATTTGAGGTGGCACTATTATGCCATGTGTCGTCATCTTGTGGTAAATGGAAGAGGATAATCCATATGATAGAATCTATGATGCGTAAGAGCCAAGTTTGGAGATTCCTATGACAAGTGGTGACAAGTGTATGAGTATGTTTGCATGAGGGAAAGGCATCTTTGGGCACCCAAGTTGGACTATGACATGTTGTAAGAGGTGAAAGGAAGCTAGGTGTGCAGAAAATGCTTCCTACACTAATATAATGAGGGGAGGGCTATGCAAATTCAATTTAATCTTTACAATTACAGCAACATGAAACATATAATAGAGATATTGCAGCAATACACATAGAACCAGAAAGAAGATAGAAGAAGAGAGACAAGATATAACATGGGGAAAACCCTTATCAAGTGAAAAACCCCACACTCAAAAACTTGCACAATGTATTATCAAAACTAAATATGGTTTACAATACACTTGCAATGCAAGCTCTCAATAGTCTTCGACACTCATGTCTGGAGTCAATCCGGCAGCATAACAGTACTTATCAATCACATTATGCAACTCCTCCCCAAAGCACCTGTTTATATAGAAAATACAAGGCAAAACAACCTTTATCTTGGAATGGGCATCCAACTTGGCCTCATGGCCCAAAACCCATGCCTATGGACACTTGGTCAACATTGTAAGATGTATCTAACACTTGTCCACATACCTCATCCCAAAGAGGTCGCCTATTTCCAAAATGGGCTATGACATATGCTCTTACGACTCTTACGACCATCATAGAATCTATCATAGCAGTTACAACTTACAGCTGTAAGAGAATCTATCATACATAGGCTATAAATAGCATATTCTCTTACAACATGTCATAGTCCACCTTGGAGTGCCCAAAGATACCTTTTTCAGAGATGCTTCTCGACATATGTCTTCACCTGTCTTACAAGCTTCTATTTCTAACTCTTACATGTCATAACTTCAACATAGGAATCTATCATAACCGTTTCGGTCAACATTCCCTTACACAACATCCAAGATGCCAACACATGGCAAAATATTCCTACCACTAAGTGGGACACCTATATCCTCATGTGAGGACAAAATTACATGTGGTCATATGCTATGTAGGATGACACATCACCGTGCCAACTCCCACAATATGACAACATAGAATTTGCAACCAAATTATACAATAGGCAATATATAAATAAATACAATGAAATAATACAAAGAATTACCAAGGTTGAGACACATTAATTCCCAACATTCTCCCACTTGTCGAACACCTTGTAAGAGACAATAGAATAACATGATTTAACTACTATAGGCCAAGAGGCCCATAGACTCCCAACACCATCTGAACTTCTATATGCCCACTGACTTCATCAATGCATCTGCTACATTCTTCAAAGTATCTACCTTCTCCAAATTTACCTTCCCATCCTCTACTATGCCTCACACGAAGTGAAACTATACATCAATATGCTTTGTTCTGGCATGGAAAGTTTGATTCTTCACAAGGCAAATCGCACTCTGACTGTCACAACAAATCTTAATCTGTCCTGCATCAACACCAAGATCTGAACACAATCTCTTAAGCCAAATGGCTTCCTTACAAGCATAATTTTCTGCCATGTACTCAGCTTCTGTTGTGGACAAAGCAACCATAGGTTGTCGCTTACTCATCCAACTAATAGCACCACCAAATAGTGTAAACACATAAGCACTGGTGGATCTCCTGCTATCAATGTCACCTGCCCAATCTGAATCCACAAATCCATGAATATCAACAGAATGCGGAGGTCCTGTAACATTACCATGATAGCATATGGAATACTTAGAATTACCCTTCAAATATATGAACACTCACTTAACTGCATCCCAATGTACCCATCCAGGATTAGCCATAAATCGACTAAGGACTCCCACTGCTTGGGCAATGTCTAGTCTTATGCAGACCATAGCATACATCAAACTGCCAACAACACTAGCATAAGGTACTCTACTCATGTCCTCCACCACACTAGGAGATTTTAGACAATCACTAACAGAAAACTTTGTTCCCAAAGAAATAGGAACACACAATGGTCTACAATCTGCCATGCTAAACCTATCCAACACGGTCTTCACATACTTACTCTAGATTAACCAAAGTTTTCTATTAGTTTTGTCTCTTCTAATTTCCATTCCAAGAATGTACCTGGCTGCTCCTAAATATTTCATTTCAAACTGTGCTGCCAACTGAGACTTAAAATTAGAAATCATATTCTTACCCTTCCCAATGAGCAACATATCATCAACATATAATGCAACAATGAGAATACGATCACCATCATGCTTATAATACACACAGTGATCTGATTTCGATCTCACAAATCTAATTGATAACACAAAGGCATCAAAATTCAAGTACCACATCCTAGGAGACTTCTTCAATCCATACAAAGGCTTCTTTAACTTGAAAACCAAATTTTCTTTACCTTTCACCATGTAATGCTTTGGCTGTGACATGTAAATCTCTTCCTCCAAATCACCATGAAGGAATGTTGTCTTCACATCCATCTGCTCCACCTCTAAGTCATAAGCTGCTGCAAGAGATAACAAGAATCAAATGGATGTCAGCTTTACAACAGGAGAGAAGATCTCACCATAATCTATACCCTCCACTTGTGAATACCCCTTCGCAACCAATCTAGCCTTATACTTCTCAACAATGCCATCTGCACCAAATTTCTTCTTGAACACCCATTTGCATCCAACGGGTTTCCGTCTAGGAGGCAAAAGCACCAAGTCCCAAGTTTGATTCTTTTCCAAAGAAGCCATCTCATCCTCCATGGCCTCCTTCCAGGAACCTGTATCTTTTATATCTATAGCCTCTGACATAGTTCTAGGTTCATCACTATTAGTAAGCAAAGCAAAAGCACAACTAGAATCAAGCAATGTATAACCAAACCTCTTAGGTTGCTTCCTGATTCATGTGGACCTCCTTAAAGGATGAGCTGGAGCTTCTACTTCATCTTCTAAACTTTCAGAGCTGCTAGAGCTCTCCTCATTTTCAGGTCCAACATTGTCTTTATGTTCAGTCTTCTCAGGGGTAGAAGGAAACTAAACAACATTCTCTTTCTTTTCTTTTTCTTTTGGCTATAAAACATTGGAAGAAGTTGTTAGCTCTCTGAAGGTGACACTTCTGCTATACAACACTTTTTCAGCCACAAGATCCCAAATCTTGTATCCGTTCACACCGACACCATAGCCAATGAAGATACACTTAACAACCTTGTTCTCCAATTTTGACCACTTCTCCCTAGGCACATGTGCATATGCCTCACAACCAAAAACATGAAGATGCCTTATTGAAGGATTTCTACCAGACCACACCTCCATGGGTGTCTTACCAACAAGAGATGATGTAGGAGATCTGATTACCAGATAGCAAGCAGTGGCAACAGCTTCAGCCCAAAACTTTTGTTCTAGGCCAGCTCCACTAAGCATACTCCTAGCCTTCTCCATCAGTGTCTTGTTCATCCTCTCTACAACTCCATTTTTTTGCTGGGTATAGGGAGTTGTCTTATGTCTTTCAATCCCAAGTTCCTTGCAATATTTATCGAATTCTATAGAACAAAACTCACCACCGTTGTCAGTTCTCAAGCATTTAATCCTTTTACCAGTCTAATTTTCAACAAAGGCTTTAAACTCCTTAAACTTACTATAGACTTCATATTTGCTTCTAAGAAAATAAATCCATGTCCTTCTATTGTAGTCATCTATGAAAGACACAAAATATACAGATTTTGATAATGAAGGAACATTAATAGGATCAAATACATCAGAATGAACAATGCCCAACACACCAGAAGACTTATGAGAACTCGAATAAAACTGAACATGGTTTTGTTTTCCATATATGCAATGTTCACAAAAGTTAAACTCAAGATTACAATTATCTAACCCCTCAACGAGGTTTTTATTTTTCAGGGTTCTAAGACCCTTCACACCAATGTGGCCAAATCTCTTATGCCATAACATTATCTTTTCAGCAGGAAGCTTAACTTCCAAAGCATGAATACAACCATCATGACTAGATAAAATAGATTTCATCACTACTGGTTTAGATGGTGGGGATGAAGTTATTGTTGCCCTCTTCCTTGAGTCAGAAGAACTATTGTATTGTGAAATACATGCCTCCAGCTGAAACAGAGTACCTCTCCTAGTACCCTTAGCAAGCACCATAGCTCCTCTAGTCATCTTGTATCCTTCTTTTGAAAAGACAACCTGCACACCTGCATCATTCAACATACTTACAAAAGTAGGTTCCATGCTAAGCCTGGGATGTGCATAACCCTAGAGATCCCCTTCACTCGTCCATCAGGGAATCGGATAGAGACTCTTCCATGACCAAGAATCTTCAGATGAGAGTCGTCACCTAGGTACACCCTTCCACCATCGAACTCCTCATACTTATTAAACTAGTCTTGATGCGAGGTCATGTGGAATGATGCACCAGAATCAATCAGCCACACATCATCAGATGCATGGGTTGCCAGGGCTGCAATGAAAGCATCACCATCATCTTGTGACTTGTTGGAATCTGAATTTGGGTTCTTCTTCTTTTTCTTTTCTTCTTTGCATTCCTTTCAGAAATGCCTAGATTTACCATAGTTCCAACAGAGAGCCTTGGACTTTCCAGGAGATTTGGATCTCCCACGGGATTTGGATCTGCCCTTATCATCTTTCTTGTCTTTCTTTTTCCCTTTCTCTTTGGGGCTTCCACGAACTGCAAGAGCCTCTTTGGCTGCCTCAGAAGACTTTCTCCACATCTCTTCAGATAATAGCGAAGATACCACTTCATCCATTGTGAAAGTGGATGTGGTGCTCCCGATAGCCATCACAAGGTGAACCCATGATTCCAACAAAGAACAAAGCAAGGTCATGCAACGATCCTCCTCCTCCATCTTCACACCAACTGATGTCAATTGTGCAATTAACATGTTAAAGGCATTAAGGTGATCTACAACAGATCCTCCATCCTCCATCTTTAGAGAATACAATTTCTTTCTCAGAAAAAGTTTGTTCACTAGGGACTTGGCCTGATACACATCTCCCAACTTCTTCCAAAACAAGTTTGCAGTTTTCTCCTCATGGACATTTAACAGGACAAAATCAGTAAGACTAAGTCTTATGAGACCCTTATCCTTCTGATCTTTGAGATCCCAATCATCTTGTGCCATAGCAGCTGGTTTTGTGCCACTAATAGTTTCCCAGAGGTCTCGATCAACAAGCATGTCTTCCATCTTGAGCTTCAACAGCTCGAAATTAGTGCCATTAAATTTCTCCACCTCTATCCTTCAAGATGTGCTTGTCATCTCCTTGTTGCAATAAGATTCAGAATACTCTGCACATACTCCCACTCAACTTAAGATCAGCTCCAAAAACCCCTACCCAACAACTAGGACAAAAGGTGATCAAGCTTTGATACCAACTGAAAGGAAGCTAGGTGTGCAAAAAATGCTTCCTACACTAATCTAATGAGGGGAGGGCTATGCAAATTCAATTTAATCTTTACAATTACATCAACATGAAACATATAACAGAGATATTGCAGCAATACACATAGAACCAGAAAGAAGATAGAAGAAGAGAGACAAGATATAAAGTGGGGAAAACCCTTATCAGGTGAAAAACTCCACACTCGAAAACCTGTACAATGTATTATCAAAACTGAATATGGTTTACAATACACTTGCAATGCAAGCTCTCAATAGTCTTCGACACTCATGTCTGGAGTCAATCTGGTAGCATAATGGTACCTGTCAATCACATTATGCAACTCCTCCTCAAAGCACCTGTTTATATAGAAAATATAAGGCAAAATAGCCTCTATCTTGGAATGGGCATCCAACTTGGCCTCATGGCCCAAAACCCACACCTATCAACACTTGGTCAACATTGTAAGATGTATCTGACACTTGTTCACACACCCCATCCCAAAGAGGTCGCCTATTTCCAAAATGGGCTATGACAGATGCTCTTATGACTGTCATAGAATCTGTCATAGTAGTTACAACTTACAGTTGTAAGAGAATCTGTCATACACAAGCTATAAAGAGCATATTCTCTTACAACATGTCATAGTCCACCTTGGGGTGCCCAAAGATGCCTTTTTCAAAGATGCTTCTTGACACATGTCTTCACCTGTCTTACAAGCTTCTATTTCTGACTCTTACATGTCATAACTTTGTCATAGGAATCTATCATAACCATTTCGGTCAACATTCCCTTACACAACATCCAATATGCCGACACATGGAAAAATATTCCTAGCACTAAGTGGGATGCCTATCTCCTCATGTGAGGACAAAATTACATGTGGTCATATGCCATGTAGGATGACACATCACCGTGCCAACTCCGACAATATAACATAGGATTTGCATCCAAATTATACAATAGGCAATAAATAAATAAATACAATGAAATAATACAAGGAATTACCAAGGTTGAGACACCTTAATTCCCAACAAGAGGAATCTAATATATTTAATCTTGTATGACAGATTCTCTTACAACATTTAAGCTTGTTATGTTGGGAAAATCTATGACAGCTATAAGATGCGTAAGAGCATCAGTCATAGTTTTTTTTTTAGCATGGAGAGCTCCAATCTTAGAAAGTTAAATCTACCATGTATGATAGATGTAAGGGATGTATTTGCAGCTTGGACAAGTGTCCTTTGATGCAGAAAAATGGCCATGTGGCCAAGATGGATGCCTATCCCAAGAAGCTTCTAGAATATTCCTTGTATCTCTTTAAAATGCATTGTTTTGGAGTTGTAGTTGCATAGTGTTTTTACATGTACTGTTATGCTGCCGAAATAACTCCAAAATTGACATTTGAAGACTCTTGGAAGAACTTGCATTGCAAGTGTATTGTAAATTGTTATTGTTTCAAATAATACATTGTGCAAGTTTTAGAGTGTGGGGTTTTTCACCTGAAAAGGTTTTTCCCATGATACATCTTGTGTCTACTTCTCTTTGTCTACATTCTTGTATTGTGTTTGCTATTATAATATCTCTGATATATGTTTAATATTGCTGCAATTGTAAGGGTTAAAACAAATTTGCATACCTCTCCCCTCATTAGATTAGTTTAGAAAGCAATTTCCGCACACCTAGCTTCCTTTCAATTCAAACTAAGATGTATTTCTTGAATGCTGAGACACTAGGAATCGCCTTCAAATATGCAACAAAAATTGAAGAGAAATTCAAACATAGGGGAAAAAAGGATTATTTGGCATATAAAAAATCAAAAGGGGAAGGCAATAGTGATTTTGCAAGAAAACAAACCACGAAGAGATTCTCCTCACAATCATCAACATTGGATAAGGGTGCTAAAAAGACACAAAAATTGTAGGCATGTGATGTGAAATTCATAAAATTCCTTGGCATAACACTAAAGACTACCAAGTTGTGAAGATATTAATCACAGAGACACATGAAGTGGAGAAAGAAGCTGCATTGTTACCTACAGACCCTTTTGAACAAAAGGATGATGAGAAGATCATTACGGCAGACCCTTATGCCATGGCGGGTACTACTAAATTATCACCTCACGAAGATGAGGAACATCTGTTCCATTAACAGATGTGGGTGAATGGGAAAGCATTACATTTCATTGTGGATAGTGGGATTCAAAATAATTTGATCTTTGTTGAGACTATTGAAAGAGATTGAACCTGCAAACAACACCCCATCCACAATCATACTCTATGGGATGGGTGAGCCATGGGTGAGATATCCTGGTAAGCAAGCAATGTTGTTTATCCTATTCCATCAAACCATTCAAAGACGAGGCAATTTGTGATGTGGCACCTTTGGACATATATGATGTACTGTTGGGACAACCATACATGTACAAGTGTCATGGCATCTATCAGTCTAGACCTCGTAGTGTTATTGTCAAGTTGGGTGAAGGAAAGTATCGGATACCTAAGGTAAGTCCTACAAAATCTGTATCTCTAATTAGTACAAAATAGTGTAGGCATTTGATTGCTCAAACTAGAGCTCTTGTATTGCTAATGATTCAACCTGAGGAGGCAAGGTCAATTGTAGCCAACACTCATACAAAAACAATCACCACCTCTATTCAATAGAAGTAGATGGATCAGATGTCGACAAATTATCAAATGTATTCACCTCACCAATAGGGGTTCCATTACATTGTCAAGGCAAGCATTCAATTGATATAATCCCATGACCACCATTACCAAATGGGCCACTATGCAGAAGATCAGTTCTAGAGAATGATGAGATCAAGCAGCACATTGACTTGACATCTGGATACCAACCATTGGCTCCTGTTGATGTTGCACTTCCATCCATGACAAATAAGCTATCGCCACATGTCGAGGAGGAGGTAGACAAGGCATCCAAGTTTGCAGAAAAGATTTTCCATATTCAACAACAAGTTCATGAAATAGTGTGACATGACCAACATCATACGCCTCATCACTTTCAAGTTGGTGCCAAAGTCTGGCTTCATCTACAGAAGGAGCGACTTCAGGGACCAAATAGGAAACTTTGTCCTCTTCGATATGGGCCATACACCATCCCCAATCATATTCTGAATACAGACTTGAATCCTGAAATTATTGTTCCATTCACCATGACCAGATTATAGATGTTCTTGTGAAAACACTGAAAAAAAACAATCAATTCCTCTCTATAGTGTGGTTTAGGCAGGATAGTTGCCTCATTAGAGCAAGTGGTTTACCAAGGCTCACATTGCAAAATGTTTTCCTCATTTGTTATAGAACATCAATGCAATGGGGTCCATTACCTCTCAAGGGGAGAGGAATGATCCAATAGAAAAACAAATAGGTAATTTGTTAGTTAATTAATCCACTTCAAAGGATGCAGTGACCTTTGATATTCTAGACTTTTGAACATATAAATATTACTTTCTTCAAAATAAATAAAACAGTCAGAATCAGGCATACATTTCTCTCAACGAGATTGCCAAACGGCTGCTTTTAAACATCATCCACTTCAACAATCAAAAATTAATTTTGGTCAATAAAAATAGGACAAATATTTAGCACTTTTTGTTATGAACGAGGTGTAAACTTGCTATTGACTGTTTGATCATTGAAGTGGATGATGTTTAAGTAGAGCCTTGCCAGACTACTCAAAACTAATTATTATTGGTTTTTATAATACCGTAGATTTGCTTTTACCATGGTGTATCGTCCTCTGAATTTCCTAGCTAAATTGAGATCAAAATATGAATCATGTGTAAGGCAGGGAATAATCCCAAAAGTTTCGTACACATAAGCAAGAATCAAATTCATTTCAGCTGACAAAGTGTATAATTTAGAATTAAACGCTATTCAGGAAAGTAAGATGAAAAAGGGGGTGTACTCAACTCAAGGAATGATGTGGAAGTTATTTCACATGCAGTCACTGAAATTTGCTCTTTCTTTTAACTACATAAGATCCTACCCCTTCCCTACATTTGCGTTGTATGTAATGCTGAGACAGGCTTGTAATATGTTGCAGTCGTCTTCAAGTTGCAATTCAACGAGATTCTAGTCTTTTCTTGAAGATAGCACATGTGTGGTCATATTTATTTGATATAAAATTTGCGGAACCATCCATATGATGCCTACTTGAACACTAATGTGTAGATTTCAGGCCAGGTCTAACATTAACCTCCCTTTCTACCATTGGACCATTTTTGCTGCAACCATGTACCAAGTATGCCCTTTTCTACAACAACCATTTGATGGAAGCTACTTCAAGTTCCTTCTGTCCCTGTCTTTCAGAGAAATTATACAACGGGCAATTATGGCTATTATACGCGGCTGATGCCCAAAAAATGTTGAACTTCAGCACGCTCAAATCTTTCAATTCCAGCTAATACATGTCAATCTATCATCCTTGGTCACTCTATAATGAGATCAAATCTTTCAAACAAATATTTTACTTGTGGTGCCTTATTTCTTAGCCTCTCTAAATTGCATATGTGGCATTGAAAATTTTAGGACATGGACTGGCCCACCATACCATTTGCAATATCTTTTATACCTAGAAAAAGATTGAAGTCTTTTGTTGTTGTGTCCTCGCACAGTTTTGGGCTTGGTAAATGCCTTCCATGCGTAACTTGTATGCCTTATTATTATTTTCCTTGCACAAATGTGACAATAGAATTAGAAACTCATAGGTATTTGTATATTTTGGGTTCCGAGAGATGGGAGAGGATGAAGAGAAAAGAAAACGGGGCATTCTAATTTATTGGTAGGTTGCATGAGACATGGTTGTTCCTTGTTATTTTCTGCCAAATATATGGCACCGTATTTCCAACTATGTTAGTGCTAATTAATGCATGCATTTAGTGTTTGGTTTGTTTGATTTTAGCCAAGTAAATCTAGTTTTTATACGAAGACAAGGTGTGATTATATTCAAGGATTTATTAGGATTGCATGCTGTAGGAGTTTTGGGAATTAGATAAAATTAGATTAGATTTTGTTTCTTTGTTCTATTGAATCCCATCATGCTCTCTTTTGGACCAAATCAAATCTTATGAATACTGGTAGAAATGATTTGTGATTAGATTTTCCCTTAGATTTGTTGGAGATTATTTTGTATTGATTTGCCTTTATTATTTGCTAACAATACATGGGTTTCATGTATTCCAAGTTGTAGGAGTTTAATCCTTTTTCTGGATTTGTGCTTTTTATTTACCACAAAATTAATTTAAAAACTTAGTATTTGATGTTGCAAGAAGAGAATGAAACTAACTACCTGGTGACCAACATTTGGGTGATCAGTATTTGTCTAGGTGTCATTATTTTATTATGTCTTGCCTCATCCAAAAAGAGTTATATATGTACTCTCATTTGGTTGTAAGTAGTTGTTGGTTTTGGGTCTTGAATGTGAGTCCTATGGTTCTTCACTCATCATGTGCTACAAGAGTTTTGAACATTGATCAAATTGCATACTTTTGTGTACTCATTAACTATGATCTTTTAGGAAGATTTTTAATTGTATGAGTGTCCTATTGGTTTGGGTGTGACCTAAGGCCTAAATTAATTTATGAGCTAAGAGATGGGAAAATGATTTTGATAAATTGAAATAATAAATGAAAGCGTGAGGAATTAGGGCTTATTTAGGATTGGGCATGAAATTAATCTTGACCAGTGTGACATTATGATAGAAAAATTTGAGAAATAAATTTAGAATTCGATGGATTATTAGAAGCTCACAACAACTAAAATCTAATAAATTATGGTCTTGGGATTCAATAGCAACTACAATCTAATCCTTGGACATCCATACATCACATGATTGTGTCTAATACAAACTATCATTTGGTTCATAGAGAAAATGTTTGCATGGATGAATATTTGTCTTAAGAAGGTGTGATACTAATGAGCACCATTGGGAGCTTGCTATTTACATAATGAAGTATGAAAATTCCTTGATGACAACCAATAAGGCTAGTAAGTTTATTTGACAATGTTTTTTATTGGTACATTGGGAATTTTTAGTTAAACTCAAGCCAATGAGGCCTCGAATGGGGGGCCTCATCGATGAACTAAATCACTTCATCCATTATTAAGGACCAACTCAACCAGCACATTGACTTAACTAATATATTCAACTTTATTCAAGTTAGAATGTCCATATACTTGTTCACAATGACATTACAAGAGTCACCACTTAGAATTCCATATTAGATGTCATTAAGGGAACTTGAACATGGGTCTTCACAGTGAGAACCCAATTGTTTTACCAATTGAGGTCAACTTGTTTAATGACTGATTTGACAATATTAAGAAGCAAATAAAATGGGGCAATATATTTCAATTGCTTGATGTCTAATGTAAACTAATTTTGAAAATAACTAAGTTCAATGCAAATTATAACTAATAACGAATTTCTAGTGCTTGAGAAGTGATAGACATTAATTGTTAATTAATGTGTTCCATGCCACCTAAGATTAATGCAATCATGGATTTATGCCAACTAAGCCTAATGTGAATTGATTCCTATGAGATGAAGAATGTTGTTATGTGATTATGAAAGTGACCTAGGAGAATGTCCTTTAATACACAAGCCTAGACATGCAACTAGACTTTTTGGCATCCACACTGATGGATAATGATCATATCTCAAGATTGTTAGTCTCCAAATCTTTTTTTTTTTTTTTTTTCACTTTAAGGACTAGATCATACATGTGATCTCATCACCCATGATCTAGTCTTGAAAGCACATAGTCCTAAAAAATAAACCATTATTTAATTAAAGTGGAAAATTTTATATATTAGAGTTTTAAATTTAAAATTAAAATTAATGAATACACCAAAAAAAATCATATTAAATACTAGAGTCATATCTTAATGACCCTCACACAAAAGAAAAGTTTTCTAAACAATAGACTATGTGTGGAGATGGTTCTTATATCTAACAACTACTTAAATGTTTTTTTTGAAAAAAGAGTTGTGATGCAACTATAGTCCCTTCCAAGGGTTGCAAGATCTAGTGTGAAGCAAATGCATATGATACAAAAAGAAATAGCATTCACTTAAGGAGGTTAAAGCACCAAGATCCTGCTATGCAATGTGCTTAGTTTCCTATTCTTATTACCATTTTAGACTCCACATGTTTGCAAGATATTTTCCCATGTCATTGTAATGGGAGATGTTAAAGCTGTAGTCAAATGGACATTATATGCAAATTGGGGTCACCTTGTGACTTTGTTGCCACTATGATGCATGACCACGTGCTTTTAGTTTACTAACTTTAGGGATAGGCTAACTAGAGTGTAGCATTTTACATCAATAGTAATCTATAATTGATAATGTTCCAAGAAGCATTCAAAGTAAAGAACCTTGGAGAGCTACATCCAACTAGAAGTTAGCACATAGGAGGAGAGGGCCCCACCACATACAATAAAGATAGAAATAAATTTAGAGGCTAGTGGCGAATAGAGGCCAATTGGCCCTCTCCATTAGTTGTTGTGTGCCACAAGGTAATAATGGCTGCCATAATGTTTGAACATTTGAACTTGTGTTTTAATTTGCATGAGTGACTAACCACCAAGGTCAACAATGAATTAGAATAAAGCACTTAGGTTAATACTTGGTGAGAAATTAGTAAACATAATTTAAAATTTTAATTTGTATAAAATAAATATAATTAGATATGTAAGACACACATCTATGATTGTTGGCTACTATTTCAAAGATTTAGCTTTACACTTACCATTGCATTTTCTTGAAACTTTGCAAAGTCATTTCAAAAAGTCCATTTTGTTCATATCCTCTAGTTGTTGTAGTCCATGAGGACACATCTCTTTGAGTCATTTTATCAAATAGTTCATGTGCCTTGTTCACGGTTCCACATTTTGCATACGTATCTACTAGAGCATTTCCTACTATAACATCTGACAAAAAATCCCACTAATTGCTAACTACTTTGGCTAGTGGAAGGGTTATGCTAGACACAACACACTGTGATCAAGATCTAATTACGTAGTTAATAAAATTAGCCACAATCTAACTTAACCCACTATGGTTAATATAGACTACAAAACATTGCATACAAACCTTGCACATGGTTAAAATAATTGGTTGTGTTCAGAGTTTGAACACTACAAAAGAAATGGGAGCTTTGGAATAGGGTATGAACATCCATTAAAGCATAAAGGATAGAGGAATTTCATCAAATGTTGTAGTTACCACTACCTTGGTAGATTTTATGCAAAATGTAGAAGCATGCACAGGGCACATGATTTGTTGAAAAGGTTGTAAATCAAAAATACATAACCTTTTCCAACATCCTCATAGCCTATACAAAAATGGGAGCTTTGGAACAAAGTGCCATGATTGTAGGATACTTTCAACATGGATTTGTTGAAAAGGCCTTACATGCCATGATTTGTAGGATAGGTTCAACCTTTGCTAGCATAGATTCACAAAATGCCTTGAAGAGATGTGGTGTCATGGACTATAATGATTGCAATATATTAACAAAATGGATTTGTTGAAAATTCTTTAGAAAATGTCAAGCAAATGCAATTGGAAGATGTAAAACTAGACTCAAGAACCTTTGCCAATATCACCTATGCCAAAATGGGATCTTTTGAATAAGGTATGAACATCCATCAAAGCATAATGGAAGGGGGATTTTTGTCAGATGTTATAGTTGCAATTTCCATGGAAGACATGTATGAAAAATGTGGAACCATAAACAAGGCACATGAACTATATGATATAATGCCTCAAGAAAATTAATGAAGATAAAACATCTCCATTGAACTTTTCCTCACATCCTTCCTGCCTCTACAATTAACTTCAAACTTGCTAAGAAGAATGGAGATCTAATAGATTTGTTAATTATGAAATCACAGAATTGGAGATTGATGTTCTAAAAGAAGGAAATATTTCTCCTACCAAAAAGATTAATTTTTGCGGTCATGGGTAGGGAAACCCCTATAACATAATGCAACTCACCAATTCATATTTTCAACACCATATTGAAAGGATTCCGTGTATAGTTAGGCTTCTATGTGAGTATTAAAGTAGGGCTTGCATCCCAAAATGTACCGAAATGCAAGTACAATTGTTTGCCATCTCTTGTAGCAATCCCAAAGATCAATGCTAGACCTAAACTATTACTTAGAATGTTGACCCTTACCAATGGCTTTTGCCATTCTCTGGCTTAAATGAAGCCTTCATGGCTGATATAATATGATGTCAACTACTACTAGGAATGCAATAACTTCTCGGTTAAGTTCTCTATAAAGCCGTTTTCTTAAGGTATATATTGGAACACTCCAGAATAAAATTGCTTGGTGTGGTACAAATTTTTTATATAAAGAACTTTAGAAATAAGTTTAAATATTTACTCTCCATGCTTTTTATTGGCTATGCTTTTTTTCTTTTCCTTAAACTAATTAAAAATTGATTTCCCTAATAGTCAATTTCTTAGAGATCAAATAGAAAATGAGAATCAGATATTTTTGTGAAAAAATAAAAATAAAATCGAAAACTATAGACAAACAGGCTTACCCTAACACAACTTTGAGAAACAAATTAATTAAAGAAAAGACGCAATAAAGTCTTTAATATCCCTACCATAAAGAGGGACTCGCAATAAATTATTTGTATGCAAATGATTAGACAAAATATGATTTAATCAAATAGCCCAAATTACAGTTAAAGATTCCTAACAAATTAACTTACAATGCAAGCCAAACTCTGAAGCACATAAATTCATAATCTTTCCTTCATATATTAATAGACCAGACAAAATCTTCAGGCATGTATTGTCCAATTATCTACCCCAAAATGTACTCGGATTTAAAGTTATATGAGCACAAACAACTACAAATTCCGCTGCATTTACATAGAAGTCAATGCTCGACTCTTTTTAATCTTTCTTTCTAGAGATTAAATATATATACATCGACTAAAGTTTTATTACGAATTATCTCGTCGGCAGATTATTTGAACATTTAGTTCACAAATTCTCTGTAGGTTTTGAGTTGTTTTACGTCTGACAGTTGCACAGGCTTCAATATGAAACCTTCTGCGCCTTCATCCAGACATCTGTTTAGTTACCAAATGAATTAGTAACAGACAATTCAACACCCCATTAAAAAACTAAACTTAAAACGATAATTTAATGGTGTAATTACTTGCTCATCCGAGAAGGCACGTTCTCAGACGACATGATAACCACTGGAATCTCCTTCAGCTTCGATGATTCCTGCTATTCAAAATTAAATCTGTCAGATGTCATTATGAATTAAAAACAAAAACCCAACTGCATCGAAATCTAAACCACCGCCCAATTTTTATGTTTTTTTACCTTAATTTTCTTAAGCAACTCGTAGCCAGTCATTCCTGGCATGCAGTAGTCGGTGATTATCATATTCACCTCCAATTTCTGTATAAAAACGGTACAGAGAAACCACATTACAAGATGTTTTAGAAGATGTTTCATATTTACTACTGCAATGTTAATATCATATTATCAAGTAGTATATAATGGAAGAGCTTAAACAGTCTGTACGTTGTACCGGCAGTCGAAAACACATCAACTGGTCGACAACAATGGACCAAATCAAAAAAATAAAAGGTTTAAAACAGCTCAACAGTAACAGTCGAATATGTCGAACAGAATTGTGGAATTCATCCGTAGTTGAAAATTTTTAAAACAGCCGACATGACAATATGTCTGTTTACGTGAGCGGTTTATAATATCATGACAAACGTATGATTTTCTCTCTTTTCACCAAGTGATACATTAAATTGGTAGAGCTTAACCAGCTGGCACGTTGTAAAACGTTGGCTGGTCGAAACCTTCTCGACAAGTGAACACAAATCGACTGTATGAACAAACACTATGATTGAAGAGGTCGAACAGAGCTCCATTCAACAGGTCGCAATAAAAAATCGAAAAAAAAACTGAGTCGAATTTTTGGTAAACTTGTGGTGCCAGGTAGAGCCATTAAAATAACCACAAACTTACATTGATCTGTACAGTGTTGATGTCATCTCCTAATCCCAAAATTTCCAGAGCTCTTGTTCCACTATCAACCGTGGTCACTGCAGTTAACAAGTAGCTTAGTACTTTAAATTTCAATATAAGTTTTGCAATAATGTAATATTTACCCAAGTCAGTTTTCAAATACTAGGGTTTCAGAGCTCTAAATAAGGAAGGAAACAAATTCAAAATCCATAAAAATAACAGCTCTCGATTCTCCATTAAGGTTATGGCTATTATAAATTTCAAATTTCAACCTTGGTAAGAAGAGTTCTGGAGCAACTTCTCTATAACCTTTCGATCTGTAATACTGTCATCCACAGCAAGCACATGAGGCCGAGATGTGTTGGGATCTTTGCTAAAATCATCAGAACCTGAACTCATATTGTCCTGCCCTGCTCCAATGGATTGCTCATCCCCTGAAGCTCCATTCCAGCCCATTTAAATGACCCAAATACAACGGCAAATATACGCTGAATCCCAAAAAAATGTTGAGCTTCAGAATACTCAAATCTTTCAATTCCAGCTAATACATATCAATCTATGGAACGAGGAGGGAGATTTTGGTCAATAAATTTTGCACTCGAGGAGGATCGATCTGCACTGATCTGCAATGACTTCAAAGTCAGAATAATATTTGGGGATCTGATGAATGATATTATGCGAAGCTTTCTTCCTTTCAAGAAGTTTAGACTAGAGAAAACAAAACCCTTCTCTCTATAACGTTTATAAAAATATACCAAATCCATGCAGGATTATTCAGGATTTATCTTGTGGGCTCTCTGGTTAAAAGATAAAAAATCCATCATCCTCTGTTACCTTGCAATACTATCAAATCCTTCAAACGAATATTTACTTGTAGCCAAAGGGCCCCGAGCCCTCGATTCCTGCCAAAATCCCGTGGAAATCACGAAAGAAGCGCAAAATTGGTTGACCTGAAAAAGATTCAATTTTGCTATTATTATATGGCTTTTTAAATATTTGAAATTTTTAAAAATATAATATTTAAAATTGTTAAGGCGTAAATAGCTGGCTGTGTTGTGGTCAATGTATAAGTTATTTAGTGGCATTTAAAATCTTTTCAAACTATTTTATTTAAATAGCTGTTATTTTTTAGTGTTTTGAATCTACATTAAATAATTTATAATTGGTTTTTGAACTTCTTCTGTTGAAATTCGCCTCAAGTAGATTTAGATTTCATCTTTTATGGTGTCAGGGGCCTTACACTCATCAAGACTTGACCCCTGGTGAGCTCATTCAAAACCTTTCAACTTCACTAGTAAACCAAGGACCCTTTGACATTTATAATTTTTTGAGTCAAAATAGTTTGTAGAATTTTTTAAATGTCATTTAATCACATAATGTAATTATTATTGAGAGTGCTTCTGGATTTAACTGTATCTGTTTTTGTAAGTTAAATCCATGGACTGTGGAAAACTCATGCCTACTAATGTAATTATAGTTTTTGGATTTTTTTCTTTTTTAAAATAATTATATTGTACAAAATATTATTAAAGTTGTTCTTAGTATTATGGTTATGTTTTTAATTTATTTATGTTAATTTTTTTATTATTTTTATGAGGAAAATTTCATAAATTTTTATTTTAATTGTAGAGGAGAATAGTGCATTCTTAGTCATTATTTTCCACTTATATTATACTCGCTTAGGTCTTGTTAAAGATATACTAATAGGTAGTGCTTATTTTGACATATTAGGCATGTAAGCTAACAAAAATTTAAAAATTCATCAACCTTCAAACTTTTTACTTCAATGGTGTGCACCCATCCTAAGTCATCCATGTTACTTATTTCTACATACATACTAGTATAGATATCTTAAGAAAATCTATCTAAAAAAATGCTAATAGATATCAATTTAAAAGTTTAATTATAAAATTTTATTGATGTTTATTTTCTTAATTATTTGATTATTTAAGGCCTATATCATCCATCAACCCTATGTCAATCAAATTTTCAACTATAATTAAGAAATAAAAACTATCTCAAACTAAAAAATTAAAATATAAATAAAAAATATCTAAAATTAACAAATCAAAATATTTTCTTTCTTAACCCATAAACTTTTTAAAAATTTGATTAACTTTTAAATTTAAACTTTTTATATGATATTTTAATTTTTTATAGTTTAATTAAGACTCAAACTTAAAACTTGATATAAAATTCTAGGTTGCTTTAAATGTAAATTATTCTTTTTCTTTAGTTTTATGTTTTTGACTTTCTTGTTACATTTTGAAAAAGGAGAAGAAATAACAAATCTTTGTTTTTATATGAGTTACTTATTTGGATTTATATTATGCTAATTATTAAATATTAATATTTTGACATGTAAATGGTTGTCAAATTTAAAGTACAATAGAAAAGTTTTTGTTACCACGCTCATGTCATTACACTCGACCCCTTGATGTCATTATAGAATTCCGTGACATTAATAAATAGAAATAAGACATAACATTATTTCTAAAAATTCTTGAAAATTATGTAAACAATATTATCAAATTAAGAGAATTTGTTTCTTATTAAATTAACTACTCCATCTTAGTAAGCATTCAAAGATTTTTCCAAATCTTTCAAAAATATTTTTTATGAAGAGAAATGTATATTTAAATTAAAAACCATAATCCTAAGAAAATAGGACATAAAATCAAACGTACTACGTGACATCAAATCACAATATCGAGAAAGAGTGGGTAAGGTGGTGTGAATATGAGGAGGATCTGATAGATATCAAAGGATATGGTGAACTTTCTATTTTATAGATTGTTTTTTCTTGTGTATAAAAAATGTTTGGTAGTGCGATATGATAGGTAGATAACGATGGACGTTTGGTGCTGCCAAATTATGCGCAGATACGAAAGAAGGCAAATTATTCGACTTAACGACTTTGAATTTGAAATACACTTCACTTGTAACGTACGCCTAAACAACAACGCATTGTATACACTTCACCTGTACTTGTACTTAAGTTGGCAAGTTATAAAATAGAAAACTTTCATCATTCACTCTCATTTTTCTAATATAATATAGATGTGAGTATCCACTAGATGGGCAAAGTGGGTTGATATAAATAGTGTATGTATATTTCACATTTATAATTGATATGGTTTAAATTTTACATAATATTTTGTAGAGGATCAACTATAGTAGTTCATAGTATGTTATTTATCTGAATTAACAATCTTTTAATTTTGTTTTGGTTGATATGATTTTTTATTGAAATTGATGTAGAAGCATTTGGATTTATGAGTAATTTTATATTATCACAAATAAAATAAAGGTTTTTGGTTTTTCTTTTCTTAACAAAACACAGGTTAGTTGATAATATTTTTGTTTTGTCTACAAGTTTTTAAAGAAATAGTATGAAGGGATAAGTTAAAGAGGATAAAGGATGGTTCTAATATATTTTAGCAATAGCAAAATATACACAATTGCATCTTCTGCAGCAATTTATGGCACTTTGATAGCAACATGCGTCACTTGGGTGACACTTTGGTAGCGCTTTAGGAACAACTTCCTAGAGCCATAACTTTCTCATGTAGACTTGAAATGTAATGGCTTTTTTTTTTAAATTGTATAACATTACAAGAGGAATGTGAATATGCGGGTGTCACATCAACAACACTTTTTCACTTCAACATATATAAGAAACTAGAATGTCCTCCAAAAGTCACTATAGTTTTTAACCTCATGTTTTAATTCTTTATATGAAAATATACTAATATTAGACATAAATCCAAAACCATTTGTACATTTCATGTTGTTAGAACTAGTGATGTGCATGAATTAGTGCTTCACAAGTATACTTAGCACGACAAAGTTTAGGTTTTCCATAACACTCTAATTATTCAATGTGATAGTTGTGGTCATTGCATATACTAACCACCTTATCATGTGTATAAATCAAATAAGGATGCATGAAAGCAATAGATACAATATATGTTCAAAATAAGGAGATATTTTTATTATAAGTATATTAGAAGGCATTTTTAGAAAAAACATTTAGAGAGTTTAGAACAAAATTAGGGGTATTATGTAGTTCCCTACGAAAGTATATGATGTGACATAAGATTCTTGAGAAAATCCTTTATGAATTTTCATAAGAGTCAAGTTCTTGTTCTCCAATTCTAAACCTCAATCTAACATAAGGATTAAATGAACTCACTCATTTGATAAGGATGAACTATGACACAATTACATTGTGGGTGCCTAAATGAAGAAGATTTGATTGGTGAAGAAAGCATATTGTGAAACAACCCCAAACATTCACCTAACCCTCAGTCATCATCCCTAGAAGAAAATAATCACTCACATCTAGAGATCCAACTTCTCCAACATAGATAATAGTAGTTGCAATACATGTGCTTCATTCATAGACGTACAATTGACCTACCTTGTCCTTAATGGCCATACTATAGCCAAGGATAGAAACAACTATCACATGAAAAATCTTCACAATACTTTCTACACCATCTAATGTTTTCCTACGTTTGCTTCTACAATTATGGATAAAGATAGGGGAGAAAATCCTAAAATCTTCCTCCCTTAACTATACTAACAAATAGTGGTAGCACAACCAAATCTAGAGCTTCACTCAAGTCACCTACGTTTTAAAGATGGCCTCAACATGGTTGCATTCCTACCTTCTACAACCATTACAGTGTAGCTAGAAATGTCAGTTACATGCAAGAAACTACACAACAACCCAAGTAGCACTACTAGCCAATTAGATTTAATAATTATCCTCCATCATGTGCCTACACACATCATCTCTAAATTTGGTCATGCAACAAATCACACAATCCACATATCTTCCATTAGCGACCAAGAGAGGCAAAGATGATAGTTCATAATCCTCTCTACTTGCTTCTCAACATCTTCAATGTGTAGACCCACACCAACCATGGAATCTGAAACAAATTATATATGAACATCTAATTGTTCCTTGGATCAACATACTCATTTTTTAGTAATGTGCCAAATTCACACAATCTACATATCAACCTTTAGCATTAGAATAAAAAAGGGTAGCCTCTACAACTCCACACTCATAATAGGCCACATCTACACCCACATCAAAAGCTTACATCTCTAATCAAGACTAAAAGCGCATGGATCATCAACAAATTCACTTCAATGGCCAAGCTCTTGGATGTACTACACCAAACTCGTGTCATGCCAAAAACTAACCATAGTGTTTATCAATAGCACATAACACTATCCTACACAACATACTTCAACATTTTATGCTATTGAGCTACTTACTATAGATATCATTCTTTTTAAATTATCTACACTTTGACACTTTGTATTGCTTTGCATTCTAGCATTAGCGTACAAGAAACTACTTCCTTTCTAGCAAGGCAACATACATTCATCTACACCTTTTTTTAGTGCTAGAGTATAGGGACCAACTTTCCTTGACATCTATAAGCATTTACACTTAGGACAATGATTCAAATAGCAGTAATGCCAAAACATTTTGTAAATTCTTTAGTTCTTAGGTAGGAGTTTTGCTCTCTAGTATTTCATAACTGTAAATCATCAATAGAAGATGCACATCATCAAGTCATGCACCACATGCACCTCTTGTTGATATCTAAGCTAAGACCTCTAGGCATTCTCTAGTGTGAAGTATACAACACTCTACAAGAATGGGAAACTACTCTATAAGAAAAGGAAAAGGATATAAACACAACTATGTAATTGCACATCATTGGTTCTTTAAGTCATCAATAACATTCGCAGCTAATTCTCTTTAGCATGCACCAAAATTTAATGGAGACCATTGTTCTACAATAAATGATGAATGATTTATGTGTAATTGTTAGAAATGAAAGCAACACTACTTCAATGGAAATATGATTCAAATAAATTTCTACAATCTTTAAGTATGTGTTATTAATGGAGATTGTAACACAGAAACAAAACTATGCTTCATAGAAATGCAAAATCAGAAAATTGAACACATGACACAATGTTTAACATGGAGAAAACCCTTTCGGGTAAAAAACTCCACACAGGAAAGAGGCCCAATGTTTGTATTAATCTGAAAATGATTTACAATACAACAACACCACCAATCTCTCCTTCAGTCTTCAATCTGACAGCATTCTGGCAGCACCTGAGTACTTAAAATCTGCATTACAGCTACAAAATACATGGAAAATACTTATAGAAATATTTTCCACTCCATTCTAGGCATTCACCTTATCTCTCCTAAGATTCTCCAACCTGTAAACATTAATTACCATCTTACAAGCATCTTACACTTGTCTAAAAACAACCATGCAAAGGTTGGGCGCCCAAGACTAAATCTAGCCTCTTACAACATCTTATGACATGTCATAACTATCATAAATACCTCCAACATGCATCCTTTCCAAGGTATGCACCTGGGGCTAAATATAGCAAATATACAACTAACATATCCATCATATGTGTCATAGAATCACAGAATCTTATGACAACTTGCAAATGTCATAGATTCACTTACCAAACATTATGACAATTGTCATACATGCCAAATATAGTAGATTCCTCAAGGGAAAATGCCTTCCCTCATTTAATTTGAGTTTTTACATTTGCCAACAGTAAAAGTCACTATGTAATTACCTTCGGTTACTCTAAAATTACCCCTACCAGTGAAACTAGTACATCTCCTCATGGATAATTACAAATTACATATAATAAATGGAATAAATACAATATTGGGATTTACAAGGTTAATGGCACCTTATCCCAGCATTCTCCCACTTGACATTATACATTGTAAATCAACCCATAGGAAATCAAATAAAAATAATCAGGCACTAGAAACAAGGCCCATGGCCTCTTTGCACCATACAAACTTCTTTGTGCTCATAGACTTGGTCAATGAATCTACAACATTCTCCTAAGTGTCTATCTTCTTCAGCTCAATCTCTCCATTTACAACCAACTCTCGAACAAAGTGATACTAAACATCAACATGCTTAGTCTGAACATAATACATGGGATTCTTGGCCAAACAGATAGCACTCTAGCTATCACAACCAATCCGAATGATAATGCAATCAAAACCAATACATGTACACAATATCCTCAACCAACCTGGCTCCTTAGAGACATGAGTAGCAACCATATACTTTGCTTCTATGGTGGACAAAGCAACTATGGGCTGCCTGTTACTCATCCAACTCACTGCACCTCCAAACAGAGTAAACACATAGTCACTAGTGGACCTTCGACTATCTAAGTCACCTGCCCAATCTGCATCAACAAAACCCTATATGTCGAAAGATTTATTAGTACTATCAGTACCAAAATAAACTAAGCAATGATTAGGAGTACCTACACGATATTTAAACACCCTTTTCACATAGTTCCAATGTTGTCTACTAGGGTTAGACATAAATCTGCTCAAAACTCCCACTGCTTGGGCAATATCTGGCCTAGTGCAAACCAATGCATACATCAAACTCCCTACAACACTAGCATATGGCACATTAGACATATCCTCAAGATCATCCTCAGTCTTTGGACACATATCTAATGAAATCTTAGTACCAATTGGTAAAGGAACACTAACTGGGTTATAGTCCTACAAACTAAACCTCTACAAAATAGTATTCTCATACTTACTTTGTGACAACCAAAGCTTTCTGTTAACTCTATCCTTCCTAATCCCCATTCCCAGAATATACCTGGCAGCTCCAAGATCCTTCATATCAAATGCACTTGAAATTTGGGCTTTAAGCTCACTGATCATACCCTTAGTATTGCTGAAAAATAACATATCATCAACATACAAAGCAATAACCAGTATAGAATCAACAACACAATGAATGTAAACACAATGATCCTCCTTGCTTCTAACAAAACCCAATTTCAAAACAAATGAATCAAACTTTTGATACCACATTCTGGGGGACTGTTTCAGACCATAAAGAGACGTCTTTAACCTACAAACCCATTTTTCTTTCCCTTTTACCTCAAAACATGTAGGTTGTTGCATATAAATTTCTTCCTCAAGATCTCCATGCAAGAACACAGTCTTAACATCTATTTGCTCAATCTCCCAATCATAAGCTATAGCAATGGATACAAGAAATCTAATAGAAGTCAATTTAGCAACAGGAGAGAATATCTCACCAAAATCAACTCCCTCTCTTTGGGAGTAGCCCTTGGCTACCAATCTAGCCTTGTACTTTTCTAATGACCCGTCTGCTCCAAACTTCTTCTTGAAGACCCACTTACATTCTATGGCCTTTCTTCCTTTGGGCAAATGAACAAGATCCTAGGTGTTACAAGAGTCTAAAGCCATCATGTCCTCATGCATGGCTAATTGCCAAGACTCACTATCATCTACAAAAATAGCTTCCCTATAGGATCTAGGTTCATCGTTAGCACTCAATAAAGCATATACAAAATAGAAATCTGGTGGGCTATACCTGTCAACTAGATTCCATTGTCTTGTGGATCTCCTCAAGGGTGGAGTAAGAGACTCTACTCATTCTTCTGCATGATCTTCTGCACGAACTTCTTTTGTTACAATAGATTCATCTTCATCAGAACTACTCGAATCTTATTTTTCCTCTTCACCCCCAATCCATCATTATGTTCTTCCTGAGGTGCATCTTGCTACTCTAACTCAAAGTGCACTCTCTTTACCTTTTCTTCTTTCTCTTTTGGCTACTCAAGTTCAGAAATAGCTCTAAGTTCCCTCAAAATAACATCTCTAGCAAAGATAATCTTGCAGGTTAGTGGATTCCAAAGCTTATAACTTTCACATTATCACCATATCCAATGAATGTACACTTTTTAGCTTTTGGATCTAACTTACATCACTTTTCCTTAGGCACATGAACAAAAGCCTCACATGCAAAAACCCTTAAATGTGAAACAAAAGGTTTCTTACCTGTCCACACTTCATAAGGTGTCAAATCAAGAGCCTTACAAGGAGATTGGTTTATCAAATAGCAAGCAGTACACACAACCTCTGTCCAAAAGCATTTATCTAACTGTGCATCACTAAGCATACTTTTAGCTTTTTCCATAATTTTTCGGTTCATCCTTTCTGCAACACCATTCTACTGTGATGTATACGGAGTTGTCTTTTGTCTAATTATACCTACATGCTTGCAAAACTCATCAAATTCCTTAGAGAAATATTCCCCTCCATTGTCAGATCTTAATATTTTTATCTTTAAACATGATTGGTTCTCTACTAAGACTTTGAATTCCTTAAACTTAGTGAAAACTTCATATTTATGTTTCATAAAATAAATCCATGTATATCTAGATACATCACCAATGAAGGTGACAAAATAATGAGATTTTCCAATAGATTCATTATCCACGGGTCCAAACACATTCGTATGAATAATTTCTAATTTCTCTTTTGCTCTATTGCTTCCTAAAGGAAATGATTTTCTATTTTGTTTACCAAACACACAATACTCACAGAAATCAAAGTGCTCATCAGGATAAGAGAAACTGTCCAACAATTCTTTATTCTTAATAATTTTCAGTACATTATTACTTGTGTGGCCCAATCTACGGTGCCACAACATACAAGTGTTTCCAAAAGCCTTAGAAACATAAGAGGCATTACAAACTGTAGTGGCTTCAAGCTTAAACAAGTTCCCAAATCTCTTCCCTTTCGCTACCACCATGTTCCCTCTCACCAATTTGTAACCATGCTTGTCAAATGTCACATGCATTCCCAAATCATTCAACTTCAAAATTGAAATCAGATTTCTATCTAATCCAAGAACATGCAAAGCACTAGGGAGGGTTTTAATCCTCCCATCACTGAAACACAACAATACCTTTCCTTTCCCAATAATCAGATATGAAGAGTTGTCACCAAGGTAGATATTACCTCCATCATATTATTCATATGTGGAGAACCATTCCTTATGCAGGGTCATATGAAATGAGCATCCTAAGTCAACCAACCAGTGATCATTAGAAACAACATTACTTGCAGAAAGCAAAACATCTTCACCTACATTCGAGGACTTATCTGAAGCACTCTCCCACTGTTTCTTATGGTTTCTGCACTCTTTCTTCACATGTCCGGGCTTTTACCATAGTTCCAACACTTAACTCTATTCTTTCTACCAAGAGTCTTAGACCAGCCCTTGGACTTGTCCTTAGCCCCTTTTTGATCTCCTTTAGGCTCCCTTTCCTTAGACCTTCCCCTGACACTGAGAACATCCCCTGAACTATGTGAACTCTTCTTCCTCAATTCCTATGACAGTAGCACTGAAACAAGAGCATCCAACTTCAGATCCGTGAGGTTATCAATGATAGCAAGGATAACATTCTCCCAAGACTCAGGTAAAGAACAAATAAGTAAGATACATTTATCTTCCTCACTAAGATCAACATCTATTGAAGTAAGCTGACTCAACAACAAATTAAAAGAATTTAAATGCTCTGCAACTAAAACACCCTCTCTCATTTTCATGGAAAATAAATTTTTTTTAAATAAAGTTTATTTACCATACTCTTGGCTTGGTAGATCTCACCCAACCGATTCCACAACTTGTGTGCAGTCTCTTCCTTTGCGACATTCAACAGGATAGAATCTAATAGACACAAATGAATGGTTTCTCATTCCTTCTTATCCAGTCTATCCCACTCATCTGGAGAGACTTCATTGGGTTTCTTCTCTTTTTGGACAGCCAACCACTGGTTTCTTTCTTCCAACAAATCCTCCATTTTTAGTTTCCACAACTCATACCCTGTTCCATTGATCTTCTCAATGTCCAAATGAGAGGTTGATGCAATGGTGGATCCAGCCATATTAACAACACAAGATCTACAAAACAAACACAACCAAATCTTCGACTACAGCTATAGCTTCCACACTACCACCCAAGAGTCAAAGCTAGTCAGGCTCTGATACCAAATGTTAGAAATGAAAGCAACACTACTTCAATGGAAATCTGATTCAAATAAATTTCTACAATCTTTAACTATGTGTTATTAATGGAGATTGTAACACAAAAACAAAACTATGCTTCACAGAAATGCAAAATTAGAAAATTGAACACATGACACAATGTTTGACATGGAGAAAACTCTTTTGGTTAAAAAAATCTACACATGAAAGAGGCCCAATGTTTGTATTAGTCTGAAAATGATTTACAATACAACAACACCACTAATCTCTCCTTCAGTCTTCAATCCGACAACATTCCAATAGCACCTAAGTACTTAAAATATGTATTGCAGCTACAAAATACATGGAAAATACTTATAGAAATGTTTCCCACTCCATTCTATGCGTTCACCTTATCTCTCCTAAAATTCTCCAACTGTAAACATTAATTACCATCTTACAAGCATCTTACACTTGTCTAAAAACAACCATGCAAAGGTTGGGCACCCAAGACTAAATCTAGCCTCTTATAGAATCTTATGACACGTCATAACCATCATAGATATCTCCAACATGCATCATTTCCAAGATAGGCACATGGGGCTAAATATAGCAATTATACAACTGACATATTCGTCATATGCGTCATAAAATCACAGAATCTTATGACAACTTGTAGCTGTCATAGATTCACTTACCAAACATTATGACAGTTGTCATACATGCCAAATATAATAGATTCCTTAAGGGAAAACACCTACGCTCATTTACTTTGAGTTTTTATATTTGCCAAGAGTAAAAGTCACTTTGTAATTACCTCTAGTTACTCCAAATTATCCCTACCAGTGAAACTAGTACATCTCCTCATGGATAATTACAAATTACATATAATAAATACAATAAATACAATAATGTATTTATAAGGTTAATGGCACCTTATCCCAACAGTAATTCCATGCAGCACATTCTCTCATAGATTGATTAAATATTAACACTCATGCTGCAATAATTCCCTTCTGTGCACACTTCATCCCAAGATGTATTACACATGAATGAGGACCTATAATAGAATTAGGTGAAACTTTAAAGCTCTATTCCACTTGTTGAGTCAAGCAATAAAATGACCCCTAGATGCCAAAAATGAGAAAATACTTTCAAATGAAAAAAATATTTAAATGAAGCACCTTCTATGGATGGTGATTAACATGCCACAAATTAGGAATCTTCAATCGAATGTATGAATTTCAATGGAAGGTGAGATGAGGGTGATGTCACCTTCCATCAAAGGCCATTAATCATATGCTCTATTTTGGAAGACTCCTCCCTGAATTTAGATACTATATTCCCACAATGAAATAAATATACTAGTCAATCCTTATAACATCATGATTGTTCAAGTTTAATATTTAATGGTTAATCATTGTTTATATTATTCATTGTCTACATATGGATCATATTTATATGATATAAATCACACAAATCTAGATATAAAATCTAATAACATCCTCCATTATTCATTTCACCTATACAAACCACAAATTCACAATAAATAATATTTATATGCCATTCTACAGCTTGTAAAATTAGAAAGAAAATAGTAATGTGCCACATAAATATTTGCATTTGAATACCCAAGGCTCTAATGAATTATTGTCTAACATACATTATTAAGTAATAAGTAGGTACCATACTAATATATTTGACTATGCATAATGTATTACTTGATTACATGTGGCCTAGTTGGAAATCACATAAAAATAAATAAATGAGTAATAACAGTCCTACAGATGTGTTGGTTGATTTTTCATGAGGATGAAAATGTTCAATTCCTATGTGACTTGTCCATCTTACATGTAAATGTGTTGAGTAGCTTCCATATATGACCTTGCTAGATGAGTTTGTTGAAGAGTAGATATTTCTTATTGGTATCATTCCACAAGTTCCAGAATATGGACATAAGTTTGGTGGCACAAGCCTCCTCAAGAAATTTTCCAAGATTTTCCACATCATGCTTAGTCATAGTGAATCAATTCCTATGAGGTAAAGAATGTTGTTATGTGATTATGAAAGTGACCTAGGAGGATGTCCTTAAATACACAAGCCTAGACATGCAACTAGACTTTTTGGCATCCACATTGATGGATAATGATCATATCATAAGATTGCTAGTCTCAAATTTTTTTTTTTCACTTTTAGGACTAGATCATACATGTGATCTAGTCACCCACAATCTACTCTTGAAAGAAAAGAGCCCTAAAAGGTAAACCATTACTTATTTAAAGTGGAAAATTTTATATATTAGAGTGTTAGATTCAAAACTAACAATAAAATGAATATACCAAAAATTCATATTAAATACTAGAGTCATATATATTAATAATACTCACAAAATAAGAATAAAATATTATTTTATAAACAATAGACTATGTCTAGAGATGGTTCCTATATCTAACAATTGTTTAAATACTACTTTTTAAACAAGAGTTATGATGCAATTGGAGTCCCTTCCAAGGGCTACAAGAGTTGGTGTGAAACAAATGCATATAATACAAAAAATAATAGCATTTGCTTAGAGAGGTAAAAGAACCAAGACTATTAAGCAATGTGATTAGTTACATATCCTTATTAGCATTTTAGACTCCACATGTTTGTAGGATATTTACCCATGTCATTGTCATGGGAGATATTAAACTCACAATCAAAAGGACATTATTGCAATGTCAAGTCACCTTGTGAATTTGTTTCCACTATGAAGCATGATAACATGCTTTTAGTTTACTATCTCTAGGGTTGGATTTATTGGAGTATAGCATTTTACATCAATAGTCTTCTATAATCTTGATGGATGAAGAATGTTGTTATGTGATTATGAAAGTGACCTTGGAGGATGTTACATGCACAAGCCTAGACATGCAACTAGACTTTTTTCCATCCACACTGATGGATAATGATCATATCTTAGGATTGTCTATCTCAAAATATGATATTTTAATTTTTCACTTTTAGGAGTAGATTGTACATGTTATCTAGTCACCCATGATATATTGTTCAAAGGAAAGAGTGTTAGATTATATTGGTTCTCTAACTTGGTTTCAACAATTTCTACGAAGTTGTGAATTTTTATGCTCAAAATTACTAAGAGAATGGACCAACAAATGAGAGATAAATATATCTCTCCTGCACTTCAGGTTCTATAAAAACTAGGAGTGTATTCTTATCCATACTCACTAGATTTCATGTGAAATGAACTAGGTTTATCACAATGACAAGTAGATAAAATGTTCATGGATATACAACAAGGATTCTTAAAATATTACACATTGATTTGCATCCCTTGTACCTTTAATGCTCATTCATGAATAAAATAAGTTATAGATAAATTATGATTCAAAATATTTTTTATCATTTGATTGAACAAGTTTGGGAGGAATTTCAAAACATTATTAGTGCCCAGTATCTTCTAGGGGAAAAAGTCATCTAAATGATACTACAATTTTATTTTAAATTCATCATCCCAGGGTGTTAGGAAATAGGTGTGTTGTACACCTTGCATAACATTGAATATTTTAATTATGTAAAATAAATATTTATTTGTGGTGCATCCTTGTTGATGTGTTTAGCCACTTTAAATATTTATTTGGGGCCACTTGTAAAAGTTGTATGTAACATTGGGATATATTTAATGTGGGGTTACACATTGGGAAATTATTTAATATTATGAGGAAAACATAGTATCATAAAATGAAAACTTATTTAGAAATATTAAATGAGGGGTCAATGGTTTATGTTCCCATAGTTTTGGGACACATGGCTTTCCCTACCGCATCTTGTATTTGTGTGAGCTTGATTCTATAAAAGAAAGCACATGGTTGGTAGTTGGGGTTGGCTAGTTGAGTTGGCTTGTCATTTGTATTGAGCTTTGGTTGTAGGTTGCATATGTGAGGATAGGAAGCATGAGTTGGGATGTGTGGTTTCATTATTCTCATTTTCTTGTTCACATGGAGTGCAATTAGGGAGCTTGATGATTCAAAAGTATTCATGGAGGCTATGTATTTTTTTGTAATCTTTGTTCATGAGATAATACAATTGGTGTAGATGCTTTTGGAGGCTAGGTTTTTCCCTCATGGAGGCTTTTCCTAGGGTATATCATGTGTCATCTCGATGGTATGTTTTCCTATTCTTTTGCATATGGATTTTTGAATACTTTTGCATATTAATCTCTCATAGGGTAATGTGGAAATTGTCTTTAGGTCTACAAATTTCCCTTCATCCAGATGGTTTGATATGGGAATTATCACCTTGCAATAACACAAACCTATTAATTTTGAGATTTGTTTTTAGTTATCCCAAGAAAATGCTACCAATCTAATTATTATTCTTAAAAGATTTTACTAGACTCCTTGAGTTTGAACTAACAAAGACTAGTAACACTTACAACAAATGTGTATGTTAAGAGTGGATTATCCTTGGTAATTTCTCTTAAAGACAAAAAATACAAAAGAGGAGACAATTGTACAAATAAACACATACTCCTAGAATGCATTGAATTAACATAAAGATGTAAAACACAAGATTTTCATTATTTCATAGAAGAAAGATTTTCAACATTTCAAAAAAATTCTTGCTAATCCAACCTCCTTTTACAATAGAATGTAGTCTCTATTTAAAGGAAAGGACAATGCTCACCTCATACAAATTATTAACACTCATTACTTTCAAATACAATATGCAATTGCAAAACAATTCATACCCACTCAAATATATAAAGTGGGTTTTCTCTCCTTTTAGTGCTCATGGAGCTCACATGATAGGGCCTCCCTAAAATGAAATGGTAGAAAACCTAAAATAACCCTATCGCTTCTATAATGTAGAAAAGAGATCACAATCCTAAAGAGTTAAACTAGTCCATCCTTCTTCTACAAAGCATTGGGGCACAAACTGAGCATGGCTTCTACCCAAGGAGGAGCACCAATCTACAGGGGTTCTGCCCTTTTGTTGTATAAAGAAGGACTAACCAAGCTTAACCAAATCCAACCAAGCAAGATTAAACTATGATCAAACCCTAAATGATGAATAATAGACTAATATAGACTACTGCCAATGAACCACAGAGATCAACAAATACAACAAAGGTAAGAGAGTGATTCAAAACTTGTAAAATTTAGCAAAAATGGCCAAGACAGGGCGCTTGGGCACCTTGGACCCTTTCTAGGGTTAGGTAGAACTCCAAACTCTGTCAGACCTATATTTGTCTGCACTGTTTTCTCTCTGAAAATCAACCTCTGAAACCTGTTCTTCTCACCTGCACACACAAAGAGAGGGAAAAGGTTGTGTTGTTTTAAGGGTTTACCTAAGTCAAACCCTATGTTGGTGTTCCCACCTCCACAACATCGATTGATAAGATCCGAGAATGCATCCCCTAGCAGGGCAAAGGCCAGATTTGCAACAATATGATAGATAATGATGATAAATGATGATAATAACCACAATATGTCAAACCTTAGTTGATGAAGACTTAGCACCAACAAAGGAGAGTGATGAAGAGGGCTTCAAGCTTCCTTCAAAGCCTACAAACAACTTCAATAGCATTCACAAGTAGAAGACAATCCAAACATGAAGAATCCTTGAGCATAGAACATCACATGAGAGCAATTTCACATTCCTCTGGTAAGGTGTAAAATGAGCTACAACACACACTTAAATATGTATTCTTGCTCACCTTTAGTAATTAAAACAACTTTAGGCTGACAAATACAAACTATAGGAGTGTCTTAAGTCGACACCACAAAGTGGGACCAAAGGTCCAAAGTGGGACCAGGGCACTTGAGCACCCTAGGCCTTTGGTCCACAAGCTTTGCAAAGTATCTTTTAGTAGGGTCTTAATCCAAACCTAAGTTGATTATGTCAGGTTTAATTGTTAGGATTGGGATATTCATCATTTAAAGCTCAAAGAGGTGTTAAAATAGGTCTTAATTAACAAAGGCAACAAAATAGGTCCAACCTAGGAGCTAAACTAGGTGTAAAATGCTAGTGTACACATTTTATGACATTACATTTAGCCCCCACTTTAGTGTAAGTACAAACTTACGTTCGAACTCATACTAAATTTCTACTTATAGAAATAGATAATGCTCATCTCACATAGATGACTAACACTTGCCAGTTTCTTGTTACAATATGTAGTTGTGAATGGTTGTGTAATGTCCCCATTTCTAGAGTGATCACCTAGCAAGGAGTGAGTTATCCTATTCACCATTCCCATAGGATAATTCATATGATAAGGGAATGTTTTGGTTGAGCTTGGTCATATGGAGGCTTGGAAAAGATAATGTTGTTATACCCTTGGAATTTGGAAAGTTGGTTTTCATTGGCTCAACTATTTTTTATTGATGAAACAAAGTTGGTAAATGACTTTTGGTAATTTTTTGATAATTATAGAAAAGTCAAAAGTATTAAAATAATTAGCCAAGAAGTGGAGCGACCCAATAGGAAAATTAGAAAATTGGAAAAAAGGTGGAAAATGGGAAAATTAAGAAAAGGCAAATATATAATATTTTATTATTTAAAATATTATATTTTAATCCCATAAATCGTCACCCAAGAGGAAAAGTGGAAAAAATAAAATAATAATATTTTATTATTATTTTCTCTCTCCTAGTTTGGCTGCCCAAATTATGGAAAATAAAATGAAACTAAAATAAAATCATTTTATTATGGTGGTGGACTCCAAAGGACATAAAATATTTTATTTGGGTGCCCAAGTGTGGGAAAATATAAGGAGATGAATTGAGGTCATTTTTATTATTGAATCATTTGGCATTTTTACTTTTTGGAGAGTTTCTCTTGGTTGTAACTTTGTTTCAGCGTGATCTAAGGATAAAAACCCTTGGATTTTAGAGGTTTGGATGAAAATCCAACCCACTTTGAGAGATGGATTCACCTAGGATCCATTATTGAGCTTATTTGCAGGTTTTTCAAGGAATAAGAACTTCAATCAGCTAGGGTTTCAAAGAGGAATTGATATTTAGCGAGGGTTTGAAGATATTTTGTAGGTTGAAGGTAATACTATTTAGATTTGAAGGTAATTGTGACACATTTTCATCAATAAGTGTTTGGAAAGGGTTTATAGGTGGAGTGCTTGGATTATGAAGGCAATTTTGATGATTGTTATCACTTATTGATATTCTTATTTTTATATCAAACCTCTAAAAATTGATATCAGGTGCAGATTTGAGGGTTTCATGATAAGTAATTGAGGTTACATTGACAAATTTTCATCCTAAACCCTAATCACTTCATTTCTAGGCATAGTCGCTTAGCTTTTGAGTTTTTGGACATCATTAAGCTAGGGTTTGAGGTTAGACTTTCCAGTAGCAGCTACAGGTTTGGATATTAGTCATAAAACATTGGCTTTGTCTTCAATTCTTCATTGGTATTCATCACAAGCAAGTGACCATCATTGGAGGAGGGTTTGATCATCATTTGGATCACTTTTGTACACCTTTGAAGGTCTGATTTTGAAATCAGATGTGACTGTCATGTAATCAACACCTTTCTATGCATGTAATTGATATCATTCCTTCATTCAAATATGTCCAATTGTGTTACCTATTTCATATCTTTAATTTGAAATAGTTAGCTTGCTGATCCAAACAATTTCAGTCATCTATTTGGTGTTATTTGAATGCTATTTTGTTATCTTTCCATTATCATATCATTGCAAAAACCTATGTGGCATTGAAACATCAAAACACAAAGCAAAACAGTCATAAATGCAATCAAAAAATTCATGACAAAAGGGCAAAAAATTAGATTAGAACTACTAGGGGTTCTTATAGTGGTATCAAAGCTTGGATCTTACCAACCTGAAGGGTTTAAAGTCTTCATATGCATCCTCCTAAAGTTGGTCCACACTTGTATTACACTAGAAGAAGAGCAATCCAGCAAGATAATCAAGAGGAAGGGACTCTTATTGTAGGTGAAGGTAGCGTAGTAGGTACACTACATGCTAGGAGAACACAAACTACTATAACTGATAGACCATTGTAGCCCACATTTCTTCCAAGAGAAGAAGAAGAGGAAGAGGTTATTGAGGATGAGGAAGAGCCTTCATTAACAAATGAATTGGTCACCATATGTGATGAGTATGTAGCACTTCCGAAAGATGTCAAAGAGTTTCTAACCTTCAATTGATACATGATTCAAAGGAAGGAAAGAAGAAGACCAAGGACAAAATAAAGACCTAGAAGACAAACAAGGCAAGACAAAGAGTTCAAAGATTCTATGAACAAGGTACCTTTACCTAACTTTGATGGCAGCGGTAAGAGAAGTGCTAGAGCTTGGGTTCACAAGCTAGATATACATTCCTCACACTCAAAACAATGAGGGAAGATAAGGCTATACAGTTTTCTACTATGCATCTTGAGGGCATAGCATATAATTGGTGGCATTATGGACTCGTTTCACAAAACCATGCAATGATCACTTCTTATGATGAGTTCACATGAAAACTCATTGCTAGGTTTGATAGGAAGGATGTGGAAGTCTAATACATGGATTTGGCACAGTTGAGACAGGTTGGTAGAGTGGATTCCTACATCAACGAGTTCCAAAAGATTGTTGTTATGGTTCCGAATATGTCTGAAAGGATATTTACTATGCTTTTTGTTGAGGGATTGAATGATAGAATGAAGGGTTTGGTGAAGGCTCATAAGCCTAGTACACTTGATGATGCTCCTGAGCTTGCACTTGAATTAGACACTACTCCTAGACATCATTTCAGTCACGAAAGAAAAGTTTTAAAGGATCTAATTCAAATCAGAAAAAAAATAATCAACCTAAGTACACACCTCCTAGGATGGACAATGAGGTCAAGAATGAGTTAAGGAGGAAGAAAATTTAATTTTCTTGTAAGGAGACATGGGAACCATGACATAGATGCCTTGGGAAAGGCAAGGCACATCTTATTGAGGTTACTTTAGATGTGGAGAGTGAGAATATTGAGGATACTATCTCAGATAGTGATACAGATCATACAGAGTAGCCACCTCAATTAGATCTTGAGGCTAATGATATGGGTGATTTACAGGGTGTGTTACTTTTGTATCTATTTCATGAGTGCTTAGATATCATCGCTTTCATTTGAAAGGAGTCCTTAAGGGACAACGGATCACTTATTTGATTGATAATGGAGCTACTCACAACTTCATTGATGAGGGATTGGTTGTGAAGAGGGGACTACAACCTGAGGACTTTACAGGATTCTTAGTGACAATTGCAGATGGCTTTACCATTAATTACACTAAGAGTGTACCCCAGCTCAACATTCAAATGGATGATTACACTTTGACTGATGATTACTACATGGTTGGACTTGGTGAGATTGACATCATTTTGGGAGTCTAATGGCTACAATCACTTGGTCATTACATTCAGGATTTCCAAAAGATGGAGTTGGAGTTTATGCATGATGGGAAGAAGATTGTGTTGAGACCACTTTCAGATGGAGGACCCAGGGTTGTTTTAGCTAGGAGGATGGAGACTTTGTTTTGACATGGTGATGTTGCTTGGGAAGCCCAATGTTTTGTATCTTCCAAATCTTCTTCTGGCTATCAACAATATCATGTAGATGTCTAGTCAATGCTTGACAAGCACATCATGGTGTTTGGTGATATTCCTCCAGGTAAACCACCAAATCATGGATTTGAGCATGTGATAGAGCTAGAGGAGGGCACCAAGCTTGTCATTACTACACCTTATCATCGTTTGTGGCATTTTAAGGAGATAGAGAAGTTGATAAAGGAGTTTCTTGATATGGGACACATTCGTCCTAGCTCTAGTCCATTTGCTTCTTCAGTTGTTTTGGTGAAGAAGAAGGATGGCACCATGTGGATGTGTATGGACTATAGAGCCTTGAACAAGAAGATAATCAAGAACTGGTATCCTATCCCAAGGATCAATGAGTTGGTTAGTGAGTTACACAAGGCCTTGTATTTTTCTAAGATTGATCTTCATTCAGGGTATCATCAGATTTGTGTCTATGAGGAGGATATACATAAGACAATATTTTGATGCCACTATGGACACTATGAGTTTTTGGTCATGTCATTTGGTCTTACTAATGTGCTTGCTACATTTCAATCCTTTATGAATCATGTGTTTAATAATAAATTGCGTATGTTTGTGTTGGTATTATTTGATGACATCTTGATCTATAGTAAGACATGGGAGGAGCATCTTCGACATCTAGATGAGGTACTTGGTATTATGGAGGCATAGTCATTGTATGTTAAGGCTTCCAAGTGTCAGTTTGGGATGACCGATATTCTCTACTTGGGGCATGTGGTCAGTGCTAATGGAGTTAGAGTTGATCAGGAGAAGATTTAGGCTATTCAAGATTGGCCCACTCCTAGGAACATTTCAGATTTGAGAGGTTTCTTGGGGTTATGTAGCTACTACAAGAGGTTTGTTAGAGGGTTCTCACAGTTGGCAGCACCACTTACATATCTCACTAAGAAAGGGGCATTCAGATGGTCAGATCAGGCTCATATGACTTTTAATAGGCTCAAGGAGGTGATGAGTACTTGTCTAGTGTTGGCATTACCTGATTATACACAGTCCTTTGTACTTGAGTGTGATGCATTAGGAGAGGGCATTGGGGCTGTGTTGATGCAGAATAGACATCCCATTGCATATGAGAGTAGGAAGTTGAGGGATACAGAGTGACTTTATTCCACCTATGACAAGGAGATGCTTGTCATCATGTATGCATTGGCAAAGTTTTGTCAGTATTTGGTAGGTACGAAGTTTGTGGTGGGGACCGACGACAATAGCTTGAAATACTTCTTAGAGCAAAAGGATTTGAATGAGAGGCAACAAAAATGGGTTAGTAAGATACAAGATTATGATTTTGACATTGAGTATGTGAAGGGAAAGAAGAATATTATTGTTGATGTGCTTTCCGTGAGACCTACTATTTGCTCTATGAGTGCGATTACAGCTGATTGGAAATTATCTCAACTTTTAGTTGAGTATTCCAAGAGTAATTTTGCATGCGATCTCACGAATGGTATGATTCAGGATGATAGGTATAAGGTGATAGATGATGTGATTTATTAGAAGGACAAGATTTACTTGGTTCCTAAATCAAAATTGAAGCAGAAGATCTTGAGAGCTATACATGACACACCTCTAGTAGGATATCTAGGTTTCTTCAAAATCTACAAGTAGATTAGAGAGATATTCTCATGTCAAGGTCTCAAGGATGATGTGTTGCAATTTGTTAGAGAGTGTTTGACTTGTTAGTAGAACAAGTCAGAGCATACTTTCCTAGTGGGTTTACTTCAGCCTTTGCCTATTCCTGAGCAAAAGTGAGAGAGTATTTCGATGGATTTCATTACAGGTCTATCGAGAGTCTAGGGCAAGGATTGCATATATGTGGTTGTTGATAGATTGACCAAGTATGCACACTTCTTTATTATACTATCATATTATTCAACACTGCAAGCTGCAGAGTTGTTCTTTTGAGACATTTTTCAGTTGCATGGACTCCCTAAGACCATTGTCAGTGATCGGGACAACAGATTTCTCAATGTGTTTTGGCAAGAGCTTTTCCAATTAGCTAGTATAGAATTGACACCAAGCACTATCTATCACCCTCAAATATCTATGGACAAATAGAGATAGTGAATAAGTGGATTGAGGGTTATCTTTGCAATTATGTTGCGAGGTAGCAGTGAGCTTAGATTAGGTGGTTGTATTTGAGAGAGTATTGTTATAATACCACCTATCACATGTCGATTGGCATGTCACCATTTAGGGCCTCGTATGGTTATGATGCATTATCTTTCATTGACTTGGCCTTTGACAATAGTAGAGCTCCTAGAGCTAAGGATTTGATGTATGATAGTCAGGATATCCTTAAGGCACTTAAGGATAACATTCAGTAGGAACAAAATCAGCATAAGATGTATGCTAATAGACATAGAGTTGAGATGACTTTTGAGGTTGGTGACTTGGTATTTTTGTGCCTTCAGCAATATAGACAGTCTACATTGAAGAAGAGTGGTGCAGAAAAACTTAAGCCCAAGTTTTATGGTCCTTAAAGGATTGTGAGGAGAGTTGGAGAGGTAGCATATGATCTTAAGTTGCCATCAGGTAGTTGGATTCATAATGTTTTTCATGTGTCATGCCTCAAAAAGGTACTTGGACAACATGTTTCTTCTCCAAATCTTCCACCTCTTGATGAAGAGGGTAGCTTGATATTGGGACCTGATACTATCTTGGATATGAGGGAGCAGAGATTGAGGAACATGGTGATTCATGAGTATTTGATGTGTTAGAAAGACTTTCCATTGGAGGATGCTACTTGGGAAGGAGAGTAGATTTCACAACATCCTAATTTACGATTGCTTGAGAGCAAGCAATCTTGGGAAGGGAGGACTATAATGTCCCCATTTCTGAAGTGATCACCTAGTGAGGAGTGAGTTAGCCTATTCACCATTCATGTAGGCTGATTCATATGATAAGGGAATGTTTTGGTTGAGCTTGGTCATATGGAGGCTTGGAAAAGAGAATATTGCTATACCCTTGGAATTTAGAAAGTTGGTTTTCACTGGCTCAACTATTTTTTATTGATGAAACAAAGTTGGTAAATGAATTTTGGTAATTTTGTGATAATTATAGACAAGTCAAAAATATTAAAATAATTAAAGCCAAGAAGTGGAGCGACCCAATTGGAAAATTAGAAAATTGGAAAAAAGGTGGAAAATGAGAAAATTAAGAAGAAATATATAATATTTTATTATTTAAAATATTATATTTTAATCCCATAAATCATTGCTTAAGAGGAAAAGTGGAAAAAATACAATAATAATAGTTTATTATTATTTTCTCTCTCCTAGTTTGGTTGCCTAAATTATGGAAAATAAAAAGAAAATAAAATATAATATAATTATTATGATGGTGGACTCCAAAGGACATAAAATTATATTTTATTTGGGTGCCCAAGTGTGGGAAAATATAAGGAGGTGAATTGAGGTCATTTTCATTATTGAATCATTTGGCATTTTTACTTCTTGGAGAGTTTCTCTTGGCTGCAACTTTGTTTCAATGTGATATAAGGATGAAAACCCTTGGATTTTAGTGGTTTGGATGAAAACCCAGACCACTTTGAGAGATGGAGTCACCTAGGATCCATTATTGATCTTATTTGCAGGTTTTTCAAGGAATAAGAGCTTTAATCAACTAGGGTTTCAAAGAGGAATTGATATTCAGCAAGGGTTTGAAGACATTTTGTAGGTTGAAGGCAATACTATTTAGATTTGAAGGTCATTGTGACACATTTTCATCAATAAGTGTTCGACAAGGGTTTATAGGTGAAGCACTTGGCTTATGAAGGCAATTTTGATGATTGGCATCACTTATTAATATTCTAATTTTTATATTAGACCTCTAAAAATTGATATTAGGTGCAGATATGAGGGTTTCATGACAAGCAATTAAGGTTACATTGACAAATTTTCATCCTAAAACCTAATCACTTCATTTCTAGGCATAGCCACTTGGGTTTTGAGGAGTTTTTGAGCATCACTGAGCTAGAGTTTGAGGTCATACTTTCCAGTAGCATCTATAGGTTTGAATATCAGTCATAAAACATTGTCTTTGTCTTCAATTCTTCATTGGTATTCGTCACAAGCAAGGCAACCATCATTGGAGGAGGGTTTGATCATCATTTGGATCACTTATGTATGTACCTTTGAATGTCTAGTTTTGAAATCAGATGTGACTGTCATGTAATCAACACCTTTCTATGCATGTAATTGATATCATTCCTTCATTTGGGTATGTCCAATTGTGTCACCTAATTCATATCTTTAATTTGAAATAGTTGGCTTGTTGATCCAAACAATTTCAGTCATCTATTTGGTGTTATTTGAATGCTATTTTGTTATCTTTTCATTATCATATCATTGCAAAAACCAATGTGGCATTGAAACATCAAAACACAAAGCAAAACATTCATAAATACAATCAAAAAAATTAGGACAACAGGGTAAAAAATCATATCAGAACTACTAGGGGTTCTTACAAGTTGTACTCACAAGGGCTCTTGTGTGGGCCCACTCTTGCAATCTAATAAGCTAGCACATGATAGAGAGTCACTTGGAATGAAAGGGGAGAATAATTACATGGGGCATCTCTATTTTAATTCCCTCAACCCATGTCAACCTTGTGCCTATGCTAGTAAAAAGAACAAGTTGCAACAACACCATTTTCAAGGGCAACATCATCACATCCACATAGTACCAATCAAGTGCACAAAGATACAGTAAGTGTACATTATGAAACTATAAAAGGTGGCAATGAAGAAAAATAAAATTATTGTTCTTGAATCTTCTTGCCAATTAGGTTTTCAAATACTGCACTATGTTCCATTTGAATCCTCATCACCATTCTCTGAGGGTTGAAGCTAAGAAATCTTTTAGGTGGAAGAGGAACTAAAGACAACATCGCACAAGAAAGAGTCTCACTATATTTTGTTTCAAGTGTTTACACTAGATAAATGACTCTTTCAAGGCAACATGGTGGAAGACATTGCTAGGTTGAAGAGTAGGCCCCTAGCTATGGAACCTCACCTACGGAGGTGAATTTAGAATTACTAGACTGACTTAGAGTATTCTCATAACCAAAAGAAAAAGGAAATCCAAACACCACATAAGGATGAGGAATATTGTGAAAAATATAGCTCCTAGTTTTTCTTGGAACCTCCCATCCAAAAGCTAGGATACACAAATAGAATCTTGAAAATAATGTCCATCACTTCTATAAATAGAGTCTTGGAGGATCTAGATCTCACTTCAAGAATAGCTCAAATAAATAAAAATAATGTGTGACATAAATGCATACCTTATTCTAGATTTTACAATCATTTCTCAAAAGTTATAGTTCAAAAATCAAGGACAAAAATGCCACCAATCTCTCATGTAATTCAAATCCAGCATTCTTGAAGTTGACACATTTACATGCTCTACAAGATGTGGACATAAGGATAATAAAGTATAATACTACTTAGCAAATCCTTCCATTTAATCCTTGAGATCCTCATTAGATAACCACATAATCTCCAAGATGGTCCTAATTTATTTACATTGGTGGTGTACCTAGCATCCAACATGATTTTGACCCCTTTGTTTTAACTATCCATTATGCTTTCACGCATTATAGCCTTGTCTGGGACACCTAACAATTGACAGGTAAAGAATCAATTCTATTACTATGGAGGATAGGAGACAACAACAAACGGATCAAATTCTTGAAGTCACTTTTCCAAACATTCATGTCCTTTAATTGACCAGTGGGGCTACATTTGAGAAAACCCAACTGACTTAAAGATTCAAATTCTCCTTCCTTTTCTCTTAGTAAAGCTTACAACTTAACAATAAGCAAGGTTAAGATTTCATTCAATAGGCATGTAGCCTTGAATAAAACATTGATTTGTTTAGGAATGTTTGGATTATACTTAGCATTTTTATATATAATCTTCATGATAGAAGTCCTAGGAATCCATTTTGTGTTCAATTTCATGAGTCTCAGATTCACCTCTTCCATATGAACATGAGTGCTTCTCAATTTCCCATGGCACTCCCAAAAATCATCTTACATCCTCATTAGGTTTGTAATTTTTCTTTTAGGATTCCTCTAATGATGTCTTCAACATCTTGTTTGGACTTAATAGCTATGTGCTTCACTTCAACCTACATGTTGTCAACCTGATCTTGCAACATCTGCTTGTCATCTTGAGAGGGATTTTTATCTTGAATATCCCTTGCTAGAAGAGGGGGAACAACTACACACAACATCTTAATCTACTTTATAAAATTATCTGACTTCGTCTTCTCTTCCTTCAACTCATGATTTAATCTGATTGACATCTTGCAACAAGGCATCACAATCACTCTGCATCTTTATACGTTCTACCTTGTTGAACTAAGCAATATGCATGGTTAAAGTAGCAAGTTTAGGTGCAAATGTGTAGAGACTAGCCTTTTAATGATTAAGGATCCCATTAGTCCATGTGTAATGAATGCCTGTTTGTTCCATTAAAAAAAAACTAAAATTTTACTAAGAAAACACCCTTTTTTAATAAATCAAATAATCCAACTTATAATTGCATACAAGAGATTCATAAAGAATAATTTTATTCACAAATCAATAAATGAATTATCCAATATTCATGAAATATCACAAAGTAGCATTTACATCATAATGCCAAAAATTATAACAATTTTATAATTTTTCATTATATACATGTATCATTTATCAAATGGAATACAAATAATGTCTCTATGTGACCAAGTCTTTGATGTTCTTCAGCTGCAAGAGGGAGAGCATCACCTGAGTGCTTCCATAGACCAACAGTCTCCCACACACCTTCTAATAGGAAGTGGCCCTACCCTTCACGAGGGTAGAAAATAAAGGAAATCTACAAGGACATCATGCCATCTGAGAACTAGTGTTGTGTCCAATCACAAACAATTTATCATATGACTCTTAGAGATTCCCTCTAGCTAAGTATGACAAAACATGACTCATGAAATCATAAAGACACTGTGAACCGACAATGCAAGCAACAATTTTGCATTACTTTAGCCAAAGTTTTGATAAATCAAATACACATTCCAAAAATGGAGATGTGTGTTGTAAGTTCACACACCACTATCTCAAACTTGTCAACAAGAATCATTAATTCACTATTCATGCATTCATAAAAAATACTATATATGACATAAGCATATCTGCATTATGTTGATAGCCCTTATATCATTGACTTGGCTTATTGTTGGTATAATAAATTCTATATTGATTCTACAACCTAGTCAAGAAAATGGTATAATGACTTTCTCAAACAATTAAAAATCAATAACACTGCTTTGCAATACCTTTCATTCTCATCATTTAGTCAAAACTAACAGTTCAATCATGATTTCCAGACTCACATCCTTAAATAATCAAACATATTAGAATTTACCTCCTATATCATGTCAGAGGAACCATAATAATATTCTCAACTAAGAATAAATTCACTTATAAAACTGATCATAAACACTATTAGACATCCATATAAATATAACAAGAGATAATTATTAAATCAACTGAATTTCACAAGACCTTCAAGAATTATGGTTTAAGTCTGCAAGCATTAAAAACAGCTCAATTTGGTTCCCTACTATCCCCATACTCTATTTATCTGGATTTCCACTTTAATACAGGCATATATAAATTTGCCTAAAAGAATATATACAAATCAAGTTTAGATAACAATCCAAGATGTCTTTGCTCTTTCCTGAGCACTTCTTAGATTGAATAGAATAATAAAGTCCTCATATAAGATTATATATATAGTATGACAGTATCTATTGACTAAGATTGCCCTGGGTTAAAAGCCCAGCCAAGAAATACAAATAGATAGATATATAACCCATCGAAAATATGAAGCATATTCAAAATTTCCTCTCATATCTTTATGAAATCGTATGAAAGCACAAATCCATATATACTGGTTTGTTAATTTTTGTCTCATACCCAAAAACAATTGTTAATCTATATTCAATGGCCTTAAAGTAGTCGACCTGATAAATAATAAAAAAGAATATATAAACATATTCTTTATTTACTATTCACAAGCATCCACTGGTATATAGTCTAATCTCTGTGTAGTCTTAATCTTGTTTTCCAAACAGAGTATAGACCAGTATATGGTCAAACAAAATATGCAACCACATCGGTATACAATGTAGACCTGTAGATGGTCAAAAGATTAAATAATCTAAACTTTTATCAGTTGTAGACTTATATATGATCAAACAAAAATACACACATATGTTCATTTTGTTTACAGACATGTATGAGGTCGACTGACTAATATATGTAAGGTCATAACAAAATAGACCTGAATATAGTCGAGTATTTCTAACTAGCTAACCCTCCACAAGATGCAGATCTATATATGGTCGAATGTCAATGAATGTATATTCTTTACATTTGCAGACCTGTATATGGTCGAATGTCAATGAATATATATAACATGAAATCATGCTCCAAAATCAAACATGCATAATAAACATTCAACGTGACATCATTAGATGAAATCAAATCAAAATGGAGTGGGGGAAGAGTTGTGACTATGAAAAGTATCTCAGATATATCAAGGATATGGTCGACTTTCTATTTTATGGATTGTTTTTTCTTGTGTATAAAATTATATGTTTGGTATTGTGATATGATAGATAACGATGGATGTTTGGTGCCGCCAAATGCAAATTATTCATCATCATTTTATTCGACTTAGCGACTTTGAATTTGAAATACACTTCACTTGTAACGCACGCCTCAACAATAAATAACGCATTGGAATTTGGAATACGTTCAAAGTATATTGAGTTGTATACACTATTATTTTTTTTTGGTTGTTCGTACTTGTAGTTCGGTTGGCAAGAGCTGAATTCAGGTCGTTAAGGTAGGTAAGAGGAGCTTCCACAAACAAATTATAAAATGAAAGTTCTTTACACTTAAAAGCAAACTTTCATCATTCACTCACTCATTTTTATAATATAATATTGATGCGAGTATTTACGAATGAGCAAAGTGGATTAACATGGATAAAATTAAAGGTGTTTTTTGGTGTGTTTTTTTTTTCAATTCAAGGTAGGTGTTAATATGTTGTATTTTTGAATTCAAACAATCTTATTTAAAATCATTTAGTAACGAGTTGAATTGATTTGGAAGGTGAATGGTTAGAGTTTAATGATTGGAAACCATTCCCCACTAAATAATGTGGCATTTAGCATCAATAAAATGAAGTTAAACTTTTCAATGGTCATGTTGTATGGGTAGAAAACACAAGCAAGCCATTCTGGGTGAAAATTGTGCCCTCAAACATGGAAAACTTAGAAATATTTGGCCCAAAAAGGAAAGAAATGGTAGGAGCAAGTGTATGGACAAATGGAAGGTCATTTTTGGGCAAGAAAAACATTGGAAAACCCACGAGAAAGATTAGAAATTAAGGGGGAAAAGAAAAACAAGTTTTATTTGATTTTCCCATAGGAAGGATGGCCTAGGCATGCAAATTGGATGAATTGAGAAGAGAATGGCATGAACCAAAGATATGGGTCATTTTCTAATGTCATGGAGAACATGTAGACACTAGATTAAGTATATTTTCATTCATTTTGGGCACAGAACAACCCATTTGTCAATTTATGTGTAATAAGTTTAGGCTCTTTTTAGCCTGTTGTAGCCTTTGAAGGAAAATTTAAGTAATTTATTAAAAGTAACATTGTTTTGTTTCCACTTTGCATATGTTTTGTTGTTGGTGTGTGTGGTTGTTAGGTTTAGGTAGTTGCTCAATTGACCCCCTTACCTCCCATCAAAACCATTAAAAAATAAATGATGAGCTATGTTCTTCACATTTTCTAACCAAAGGTAATTAGAAAACACAATCATTAGATGTGTACACACACAAAGTGTTGGATTTGGCTATTAAAATAGCCACCCAAAATCAAGAGAGCCAAAAGCAAGTACAAAGCTTGAAGACCAATATGAAAGAATAATACTATTTTATTTAAAGATGTAATATGTAAAAGAGATCAACAAATTCATTCATTATTTTGAGATGATAGGATGCATAAAATATATAGCCTCATAGTTTCCAAATCCGGGGTGCTGCCACAATAATGGATTACACTTTCTGGGACATCCTGAGTTTTGCTAAAATCACATATTTTTAGAAAATATAATGATTTAAGCCTTGAAAGGTTCCATTTAAAGGATTTTAACTGAAGAGGGTTTGATCAAACCCCCTTAGATTCAAACCCCCTTGGATAGAACTCCGCTAGTTTTAAACCATACCTATAATGGAGTCTCCTCTACACCTATCAAAATGTTGATAAAAAATCACTTTTGATTTACCTTTTGGGGGATCAAATGAATTCATTTAAAATTTATGTTTTGTAAGTATGTAGTCCTTATTATAAGCTTCCCAAAAAGTATAATTTTAAATATATTTAATTTGATTATTATATTTATTTTTTATTTCTTGTGAATGTGGGTTTTTCACTGAACATCCAGTTCTCTATTCTACACACATAGAAAATTAGTATATTAGTGAAAAAAATTATGAAAAATATCTATGCCCTAGGTATTGATGTCCTTGTTTCAACAAAAAACAAAAATTGAATTTCGATACATACAGAAAAAGTTATGTTTTACAGAATACGCCTATGTCTAAATTATAATTGGTTTGACTTCAAAACTTAATTAAAAAAATATTTAACAAAACATTATGAAACCAAATGCATGCCCTATATATCGGTGTTACCAATCTAAATTCAAAAGAATTAGAATTTTATCCTTTGTAGAAAGAAAGTTATGTGCTATAGAATACATATTACTTTAAAAAAATATTGTTTACTATTAAAAACTAGTTATCAAAGGAGATGCAAAAAAAATTACAATTTAAGTCCAATTTTTTTTTAAAATATAAATTTAGAATCTACAAATAAAATCTCACAAATCACTAGTTCGCATCATCTTCAAATTCCTAACGGTTTAGCGGCTATAGGTGTTAGAAAGGGAAGATTTAGTTCAAAATGTTGATTTCAATGTCAAGTTTGGCCAAAAAGTGTAACCCATTATTGTGGGATGACCCTCCAACGAGGATGAGGAAAAGGTAGAAGACTAAAAAACAAAGAATTGTCATTTAAGTTTCCAAATCCAAGAGGATAAGGAAAAAAATAAAATTCCATGAAAGAAGGAAATGACTTGTATACATTTATTCTATCCTACCTAAGTAATAAAAAGAAATCACCTAAGTAAACTTAATAAAAAGGGTGCAATTACATAATTACACTAACACACCCCTTAAGTGCAACTTAGGAGAAATGTGAAATGTGAAATGACTCCTTGCAACTAGGGCTAATTAGGTACCCATGTACAATGATGAGAAAAAGAAAACCCGTAGGAAAAAACTCCCCCCAATAAAGGACAAGAAGAGAGACCATGTAGCCCTCCCTCAAGTAGCTTCCTATGCCAATGGGAGATGCTCGACACTAGATGTAGAAGATGGTCCATGACCACCGAACAATATTCCTCCCCTTGGGGAAAAATAAGGGAAAAAATATATGTAGGATGTCTTCCCATTCCTGAAAGGAATATGAGAGAAGAAAACCTAGGATATATGATGTGTTTGTAATCTGCTTGGGTGTAGCCATGTTCATGCAGAGAGATGTCACAATCAAATTAGGAGTTCCAAGCCTAACTAAAGAACGTGACAATCCATAACCTTATGGAAACAAATGTAGAACAAGATCCAAAGATGAAGATGAAGATGAAGAAGCAATAACTATGATGCAATTGTCATCAAAGAGAATATGGATGTCCTTAAGAGTGTCCTCCAAATATGAAATACGAGACTTTCAAAAAAATGGCACATCCCATTGTTTTTCCTAGTTAAATATTGATTAATTGATGATTAAGGTAATTGAATATGATAATTATCTTTTAAATTTTAGTTGAAATAATTTCTATTAATGTTTTATCATTTATGAATTTATGTTAGATGTCAATTGATGATGATTAATTATGTGTTTTGTTTCCATAAAAACGATAGGAAATACTAACACTCTCTTAGGTAAGAGAGAGTATCATCGTGGAGAAGGATTTAGTCATTTGTAGGTGAAGCAATTTGAAGGGATCTATTCACACACTCAATCAGAAGAATGTAGTTAGAATAGATTTTTCTGGGAGAATAATTGAATGAGCGTAGAAAGTGTCTAGTGAGTACCTTACTAGGATGCTCCTTGTACCATTGTTTGTCAAATATTTTGTTTAGTCCAATTGTGGGATTATGATTGGAGTTGGTGAAAGATTTGATAAAAACAATTTGATGTTTAAAACTGGAGCAAACTAAAATGTGAAGTCCGTAATACCCTATCTACAATGGATTTCAGGGAATCAGATTCGGTTAATAGTGTAAAGATAAAAAGTCTGTATGATAAAAGATCGATACAAAATAGGCATAGAAAGAGATATCTCAATCCAGACTCATCCTATGTATATAACTATATACTGCACTTTGTTAGCTTACTTCTAAGCCATTTCTAGACCGTTCCTAAAGATTTTTGGCTCACCAAATGTAGATTTTTAATGGTGACTCATAGCAGCAAACGTGCAAGACTGCAGATTTGCTTTGTCATGGTGCATTGATTCAATTTTTGTGGGGACACACCCATTACTATACAGCTTCCCCGAGCCTGCCCCTCTAACCTCTACAAAATCCAAAAAGAAATTCATGATCTAATACTACTAAATTTTTAAGAAATAAGGTAATTGAATATGAAGATCTGAGCATGAAAACAATTGACAAATGCCTCAAAGAGATAATATCACAAAATGAGTTTGCAGGGTATGCACGAAACGGTTTGCAAAAATTTAAATGACAAAATGTCTCAAGGAGACGTCATCTCATGGAATGTAATGCTATTGAGAGGAACCTCCTGCAACAATAGAATGAAAATTGTACAAAATAACATAAATATATAAATAGCAGGAACACAGAAGGAATTTATTAATCGTAGGCCACTTCGAGGGGGCAACCTCCTTTGAGCAAGCTCAATACAATAAATTTGTGGATTCCTTCATTGGCCTCAACACGTACTTATATACTAAGTCTAATCTAAACAACTATTACTTCTCATGAATGTGGGATAATACAATATACTCACGGGACGACTTACAAAGCATATGCGTCCAATAAGAATATACTAACAAAGTAAAGAGAAGGGCTAAACACGGGTTCCTAACATCCCCTCCCTCTTAGAAAAGCTTTGTCCTCAAAGATTAAGATGTGGAAATTGTTGCTGAATCTGAAGGAGTGGTTCCCATGTAGTATCCTCTAGTTGCATTCCGTGCTACTGAATTAATACCTTTGTGATGGATCGAGAGCGAAGCTGACGAGTGCACCTGTTGAGGATTGCCTCCAGCTCCAAAATGATGGATCCTTTGTTATCCAATTCTGGTAAAATAGTTTGTGCTCTGATGTTGGTGCCAAGAAATTTCTTTAATGTTGGTTAATAGATTTGTCCTTATTCTGAAAATAATTTATTCTGACTCCATACCCCTCTTTTGAAGAACAAATGGGTTAAGCAACAAATGGGTGAACCTTTTAAATTAGTTCCCCTCTGAATTTAGGTACAGGTCCCTTTAAGATTTTTAATGAATTTAACTTATTCAATTATATACATGCATTTTTAACCAAAAAATGCTTAAGGCAGACTAACATTCATACATAACCATGCTATGAATGCGATAGATTTATACAGTATTAACTAGCAATAGAATGCACAGATCCTATTTTTGATACATTCAAATATATGAATACATTCACACGAACTTGTTGAACCTATAAATAATAAAACACATATGACGAGTTGTCCAAATAAAGAACAATTACCAAATGAAAGGAGATTTCACATAGAAAATCTAATTCCACACATTCAGACGCACAGATCCAAATAAGCAGTAAATGTTTCTTCTTCTCATTCACAGATGAAAATTACTCAAACAATCATCACATAATGTAAAACTATGAATAGTTTCGCCAAAAAAAATCCTTCTTTTCTTTCCTAAACTTCTATCTCTCCCTTTCCAGATTTTAAAAACCTATAAATTTGAAAGTATTAATCATGTCCTTGAGTAAATTAAACCTAGAGTTAACATAACTCTGACCCGTACAGGATTTAGTTTTAAACAACTGATTTTAAAGAAACAAGTTTTGCTAAAAATAACATGACAGAGTAACTAAAATAAAGGAAACGAGCCAATGAGGTCATGACTGGGATGACAGGTTTGTATCTCTGACTTTGTTATCGGTGGCTTGGGTAGCACGTTGGGTCTTCCATTCCTGGAAAGCAGCAACGAACTCCTGAATCTTCGGGAAGTTAGGAATACCGATATGCTTCATTCTTGACTTCCAAACCTCCTTTTCCCTTCGCATTTTACCAAATTTTTCTTTGTGTTCCGGAAGTGCGTCGATGCAGAGGTAAAGTAGTGATTCAACTTTAGAAATTCTAGAGAAGTCCTCAATTAAAACATTGTCATTTTCTCTTACGAAGCTGATCTTATCTTTGAAAGATTGGACCACTGCATCGACGTCTTCCACTGGTTTTCCATCATCTTTAATGTATTTAATATCAATACATTGCAAATCATGTTGCAACGATTGAGTGAATTCTGTTATTTCCTTAATTAACTTTGAAAGTTCAAAACGACCTTGCCGGGATATGAAGTTCCTCCACTCAATATTCTTTTTGTTCACATATAACAAATCCTCGTCCAAACCAGTCATGCTTTTCTCTGTCAAAAACTTAGCCAGCCCATATTTTTGAACTTCATCTATTTGGTTTATCACATTCATCCACTTACCTTCGTCTTTCGTCCAGACAGCAACCTGTGCTTTAAGATCCTCGATTGTGGTAGCAGTCAGATCGTATATGCTTTTGAGCTCATGAATGTATTTAGTCCCTTTTTGTTTAATGTTATTTAACCAACTGTCAAATGTTTTTGTCACCATTTTGCTTCTATGAACCTGATCTAACATCCTTTGGTTGACAGGTGATTTTGGGTCAAAAGACAAGGGAAGCTGTGAGATCAGCTGTGGGTTAGGATTGTTGATAGCCTCAATGTACTCTGCCATTGAGCGCAGAGTTTATTTCAACTCCCTCTTGTCCTTTTCATCTTTCATTGTTCGACTGACCATCCTCTTAGTAGAAGCTTCAAGGTGGTGGACATCTGCAGCTCTAGAGGCAGCACCGAGATCCACTCTCTCCACAGTGAAATCGTGCACTGTTGGATTCTGCACCTCTTCTTCAGTCACTGGCTTAGCAATTTCAGTACTCCAATTACCGGTGTTTGGGTCAATATCTATTCTGGATGTCGTCTTGAGTCTCTTGGACTTGGGGGTTTTCCCCAGACATTTACTTACCATGTCCTCTAAAGGGACAACAAAAGGAATCACTTTTTTCTTATCAGAAATAGAACTCTCTAACCATTTTGGTGCAGGGGCTGAGATTGTCTTCTCAGGGTTCACTGCATCAGAGGACACATTTGAAATCATTAATATTTCAGGGTTCTCCAGAGTGGCCTCTGACTGTAACCCGGTGTCAACCTTCTCTGTTCTGTGTGGGCTTAGTTCCTTGTCACCCATAGGTCCTTCTGAATCTTCTTCTGAATTCAAATCAACAACTATTGTTTCAGAAGCCTGCTTCTTTCTTTTTCCTTTAGTCCTCAACCTAGTAACACGAGATGGTAGAATATCTGTGAGGACTCTTCTGGATCTCTTAGTGACAGGGCTTCTCTCAGTTGATGGCTTGGAAGCACCTGCACCACAGATAGCAAGAGGTTGATTAGAAGACTCTATGGGAAGTGGTGATCCAACCATTGAAGAGATTTGTTGGACATTTTTATCCTGAAGTTCACCCTGTCTTTTTTCTCTCAGCCATTTCTCAGTTCTTCTTATTATTGGAAGAGTTTTAACTTCAATTCTGTCTTCTTCCTTTTTACTCCAATCCACCTCTGGAATGGGTAAGTGTTTTACTTTTTCAAACTATGGATCAACCACCTGTTCTCCATCATCAGAAATTCCAGAAATATCCATGTTTAAATTGAGTGTAATTATTTGCCCCAAAGACAACCTACACCAAAGCCTTCTTCTGACCTCGAATTCATCTGGATAGTCTTCCCAGTAATCCTCCAGTTTAGGAAGGTGTGAATGCCCTGTTCCAGAATCTAGGTTCTCTCTGACAAATCTTTTACTGTCAAATTGAGACCTGGCAGTGAAGGATTGAAAATTGAACCTTTTGAGGTTCACTTCCAAATTCAAGGCATTAGATTTTGAATGGCATGAATAATGCCCAAGTTCAACAGGAAAAGAAATACCACAACCCCTTTTTGATGGAAATTTCTTATCAACATGTGCCAGTTGCCTACATACCTCCATCAGCACAAAACAATCAAACACATATCTGGGTAACTTCATAGGTTCACCATCAAATCCTCCAACTCTAATATAAGTGAACTCAGAAAATTGGATGATGAAGCTACCATAGATACTGATCAGTTGCATTGCTTCACTGGACATTCTCTTACCTGGGTTCCCTGCCAATTCATAAGTCATTTACCCAGTGAAGACATCATTAACTCTTTTGTAATTTTCATAGCAATTCTTTCTCTGTAACTGTGAATAATATTCATAAATTTTACTATTTTCAGCTATGGGTGCATGGGGTAGGTCAAACTAATCTCTTGTAGATGCTAGACAATAGAACAGGTACGAAGACATATAGAAATCTTTGTTGCCCAGACAATTGCTCAAACTTTGATGTAAACAGTCAGCCACTATTTCGGCCCAATCCAAATATTGTTCTCCTTGAAGGATGACTTGTATGAAAAAGTGCATCCAATCTTCCCAATAATAGGCATGCTGATTGCCTCTCAGTCTGTGTAGCAATACTACAATATCCCTTACTTCTTTTATCAAATGATCTCTGGTAAGTGGCCTGGGCAACCTTGAACCGCCCTTCTGAAATTTTAGCAGCCAGTTCCTCGCTATTACACTTTTGTAAGTTGGTCTTTTCTCTGAGAAATACCCATTGGAGGCAGTAATGTCAAGGCTGGAATACGCCTCCTTAGGCAGTATCTTCATCACAGACATGAGGGTTTGTCTGTTGACATAAAATAACACATCCCCGTTTGTATTTCTGACACATCTGTCCTGGGGATCGTACCTATTCATACACTCTTGAACCAATTCTGGGCACAGTATAGCCTGAGGAAAGGCTGCGGCTTCAATTAAGCCTCTATCTACAATTTTCTTCATTGTAGGGGTTTAAACAGGGTTTCTAGCTCTTTCTTTAAATTCCTCTAAATCATATTGAACCAATGCAGTATCTCCAAATTCTAAGTGAGAATAAGTAAGGCCAGGGCCATGTTCATCCCCCAAACACGTAGATTTCAAAGACATATTTGGACGATTATAATTCAAAACACTTCAAATTTTGAAAACAACAGAAATTCCAGAGATTCCTCTTTCCAGCATAAGAACTAGGAATAGCACAGGGGAAACAAAACTCACCTTCAGGATATCTGAATTCACTGCGAAAACTTGAACAAAAAGAGCCTTACACTTCTGGCGCTATCCTTCTCCGCGTTGCACATTATGTTTACTTGCTAAACTTGGCTTGTTCTTGGTTAATAATGGCACTTACCAGAATGAATAATTATTGCTCGGAACAAAACGTGCCAAAAATATTTGAAAAGACGTGAACTCTGATTTCTTCATTAATAGCAAGTAGTATTCACGCGCCATCATGAAGTATAATGATTATCCGTAGTCTCCGCTAAATTAGAGCTCTCGGTCTCATAATGAGTTTCTGATATAATTTCCTCCATCTTTGCCACTAAGTTTGACTTAGAAAGCCACGGGAACAAACGGGACCAAACTCACCAAATCTTTGAACTATTGAACCATTGAACCTTTAGGATGTGGTTCAATACGATGGTTCAATATGGTGGTTCAAACATGCCAATCGAACCATATAGATAAGCAAACGATTGACTTACGGAAATAGGAACTTAACTCATGAACCGTTGAACTTGTAAAGATATGGTTCAATACGAAGTTTCAAAGACGCAAGGGTTATGTAGACCAACAAAATGTTACGCGGCTTCAGTAAAAGGCTTTCAACAATGAAATAGTGAATGTTGAACCTTGAACCATTGAACCCTGCTATAGAGTACAAGCGGAAGGTTCAACGATACATTAAATGCGCAAGGTAACTGTGTGACCCGACTTATAAGAAGACAGTGAATGTTGAACCTTAAGACTATTGAACCATTGAACCTTGAACCCGCTATAGAGTACGAACGGAAGGTTCAAGTTCAACCCGAAAGTTCAAAGACGCAAAAGACACAAAACGACAGCTTGCTTTATGAGACGCTTTAGACGTGTTGAGCCATTTGAACTTTGAACTTTGAGAATGGTTCAAGTTCAAAGGGTTCAAACTTTAAGTAACCTTGTCTATAAAGACAACAAGCGGATAAAAATTAAAGAACCAAGAGCTGATTTACAAAACAAAGGCATGACCAAAAATATAACACGGTAAACCGACTCTTGCTCAGAAAAAAAAATTACCAATGAATGAATAAATAAGGGCGACTCAAAAGGTAACATTGGCTCTGACTGGGGACTGCATTTTATGGAAAAATGCAGAGAACTCAGAAGCTCTGGTTTCACAGAAAAAAGGAAAAGAGAGAAGAAAGGAAATAGAACGGGGCAAAACAAAAACGGGAAAGGAAAACACAAAACCAAACAAAAAGGGAAGACTATGTACAGAATAGGGGACCCTATTTACAGTCGATACAGCTTGAGATCCTGTCCATTATAGGACAGGGGTAAGACAGTTCCATCAGGATATTCCAATTTAAAAGAATTTGGACCCAATATCTGGTGAATCTTGAAAGGCCCGCTCCAGAGCGAGTCGAATTTGCTATGTGCACCTTTTGGTTCTCTTCTTCTGTCCCACAATAATACTTCATCTCCTTCCATAAACCTCCTGGGTCTTGTTTTCCTGTCAAAAATTTCTTTAACTCTAGCCTGATGCACAGTAATTATGTCAACCAACTCATTTCTCTCTTCTTCAATCTTAGTCAAATACATAATCCTCTTCTCCAGGGAATCTTTGAAATACTGATCATCAATCACACTTTGCAGCTTGGCTGTAGATAGCTCCAGAGGTAAAGATAATTGGGCACCTATCCCATAAACTAGTTCAAAAGGTGCCATCCCAATTACTCTTTCCGGAGTTATTCTGTCGGCCCAGAGTGCTTCATACAACCTCTTATGCCAATCTCTAGGGTTGTCATTCACCAATTTCTTCATGATAGCAATCAGGTTCTTGTTACTAGACTCGGCTTGTCCATTCCCTTGGGGATAGTAATCTGATGAATGGGAGAGAGAAATACTATGTTCATAATAGAAAGAAGTCATTTCAACTGAAGAGAAACTGGTAGTATTGTCTGCTACAATCTTCTGGGGCACACCAAATCGTACCAAAATATTTTCCTTGAGAAAATTACAAACCACCTCTGAAGTTGTTCTTTTTACAGGGACTGCCTCAACCCATTTTGTGAAATAATCTGTTGCTGTTAAGATGTGAGTATGCCCTGCACTTGAAGAGGGTGAGATAGGCCCGATAAAATCCAACCCCCATTGTTTAAAGGGTTCTTCAATAACAACAAGCCTCAAAGGTAGAGCTACAAGTTGTGGTCTCCCTGAGAACATTTTACATTTTTCACAATTGGCCACCCATCTATATGCATCCTTAAACATCCCTGGCCAGTAGTAACAATTTCTAAGAATCTTGAAAGCTGTAACTGAAGAAGAAAAATGTCCACCACATGCTTCATTATGGAAAACTTCTAAGAGCTTATTCTGCTGCTCTTTATCTACACACCTCAGGAAAGTTCCATCTAATCCTTTCTTATAAAGGACATCCCCCCAAATAACATATTTTGCAACTTTTAGCTTCAGGTTTCTTTTCTCTCTAGGAATCAGGTGATTAGGACAATCCCCATATGTAAGATAATGTGCCACATCCAGAAACCATGGGTCCTGCAAGCTTACCAATAAAACTGTGGGGAGTCCTTCTCCTTCTTGTTCTTTGTTCTCAACAATCAACTTACATAAACCTTGACCCCTAATCAACTTAGTAGGCTTAACTTCCAGATCATATTCCTAAATTTTGGCAACCCACGTTGCTCTATTGTTTAATCCTACTTCTTGCTGAGTCAAAATACTTTTCACAGCTGAATTTGGAACAAAAACAACTGAATGGGAATGAAGTATATAATACCTGAATTGCTTAACAGCTTTAACCACAGCGAAAGCTTGTTTTTCAACCAAAGAATATTTCAGCTCATGCTTTTGAAGAGGAATGCTCATAAAAGCTATGGGAACCTCTTCATCCAATTCACTTTTCTGTAACAAAATACCTGACATAGTGTGTTCTGAAGCATAATAGTAAATAATAAAATCCTTTTGAAAGTTAGGATTTACCAAAGTGGGAGTGTTTGCAATTGCTTCCTTGATGTCCTCAAATGCCTTCTTAGTGACTTCATTCCACTTGAAAGGTTGTTTCTCGCTCATCATCCCAACAATGTGTTTTGTAATCTCAGCAAAGTCAGGAATGAACCTCCTAAGAAAATTGATTTGACCAAAGAAGGACTTGACTCCAGTCCTATTTGAAGGGAGACTAAGCGTTGAATTGCCTTGACCCTCTCTGGATCAATTCTGATTCCATCTTTTGAGACTAGGTGTCCCAACAATTTTCCCTCAGTCACACAGAAAACTGACTTCTTCGGATTGAGTGAGATGCCATGGCTTCGACACCTTTGCAATACAGACTCCAGATCTCTCAAGTGATCTTCTCTATTTTTGGAAAAAATAGTCAGATCATCAAGGTAAATAACAATAATTCTGTTCTTTAGGTCTCTAAAAGATGAATCCATTGCCCGCTGAAAAGTTGCTCCTGCATTGATCAAGCAAAAGGGCATTCGATTATAGGCAAAAGTTCCTCGAGGTGTGGTGAAAGTAGTTTTATGTTGGTCTTTTGCTGCCACACCTATCTGATTGTAACCTGAGAAACCATCCAGCATAGACATCATTTCAGACCTAGCAACTGTCTGCAAGATGTGGTCCATCACAGGTAATGGATAGTTATCTTTTAGGCTGGCTTGATTTAAGTTCTTGAAGTGAACACAGATCCTTATTTCTCCATTCTTCTTTCGTACTAGAACAATATTTGCCACCCAAGTGGAGTGATGGATTGGATAAATAATTCTAGCTTTCAACATCTTATCAATCTCTTTAAAAATAGCTTCAGCAACTTTGGGGTTATAATTCCTTCAGCTTTTGTCTGAATGGAGTTGCATTTGCTTTCAAAGGAATATGGTGTTGAAACTGTCCATGTCTAAAATTTTTGAGATCATCATAGCACCAAGCAAAAACATCCTTGTACTTGATTAACAATTTGATCAATTTGTTTTTCTCCTCCGAAGAGCAGCACTTACCAATGGATACCCATTTAGGATTAGCTTCATCCCCAATATTTATCTTCTCATAATCCTCTACTTTATCAGTAACACAGGGAGGTTTGCCTTTAACATATTCATCCCTTCGAGAAAATAGATGTTCTAAAGAGACCAACCCTTTAGGGATTTTGTTTCCCTTTAACTGAATCATGTCATCTCTTGGATTAATCCCAGGGTCAGGACTGAATTCTTTACACTCTGTTTCGGAACCTTCAAAATAGGTCCCCAGGAACATTTCAGCATTTTCTAAAAACTTTCTGATTTGATTATCACTTTCAAAAACTTGCCAGCTCTCGGCATTATCGGGGACATTAGGACAATATATCATTTCTATTCTATAAGAGTCTTTTTTGAAATCCGGATGTGGCAAAAGGAGAGAAGTTGATACTGCTAAAGAATCTGCTCGGGAGTTTTGATCTCTGGGAATTGTTTCAATAGAGAAGGCATCAAAACATTCAATCTCATCCCATACCCTGTTTCTGTAATGCCTTAGTCTTTCATTCTTAACAGAAAAGATCCCCCTTACCTGTTTCACAATTAGTTCAGCATCACCCTTCACCTTAAGTACCTTCACACCCCTTTCTTTGGCTTCAAATAGTCCAAGCAATAAGGCTTCATATTCTGCAGTATTGTTGGTGTTTTTGAACTCTAGCTTAAAAGAATAAGAAAAAATTTCACCTTCAGGTGAGATCAGCACAACCCCAGCCCCTGAACCAATAGTAGCACAACTGCCATCAAATTCCATAACCCATAGGTCATCAAAATGTATAGATCTTTGCATTAATTCTTCTTTGGGGTCTACCTCACAGCTCTGTTCAGAGGAGAGAAAATAATTTCCAAATTCACATTCCTCAAACAAAATCTGTGCCTTGGGATCATCAGAGGGATAGACAGTGAACTTGCATTTGGGCTCAGGTTCCAGCTTCACTTTCTGCTTCCCCACTAGGATTGTGGCCTCTGACCAATCCAGTTTGATTTGTCCACCCAAATCCTTGCAAAATGTCCTGCTCAAAAGCATCCCATAACTGGCAGGAATATCTGCTACCAAAATAGTCAATTTGACTCTTTTGTCAGGGTAAGCTGCAAGAGCAACTCGTGTATCTTTAATCTGCCCAAGCAAGGAAACCTGTTTTCCATCCATAGAATAGCATCTACCAAATGTTTTTGTGAGTGATAACCCTAGGGCTTTAGCCACAGAGGAAGGCATAATGTTATCAGAGGCTCCTGAGTCTATAATGCAGTTACTAAGTTTATGACCATTGATAAACAAAGACACATAGAAAGGATTGGGTTTCAAATCAGTATAAGGAGCATTGGTTGATGAATTGGGAGTTGTTTTAGGGGTAGACAAGGATGACTCAGATGAGGAAGCAAATAGTCTGGCATTGGGGGATTCAGTATTAACCTCTAATTGATTCTCAAATTCAGTTTGTGCAGGACTGTCTTTAACATGTTTGACTAATTTGTCAAGTTCAGTAGGTTTCAACTTGAGATATTCAATAGGAGAAATTTGAATTTTTGTAGACTTATAGAAATCTACAATATCAAAAGAAGCATTTAGATCATTTCTATGTAGAAATCTATTTTCCTGAGCCTTCATATTAGCATCATGAGTTCTAGTTAAAGGCTCCTTACCTTTGCCAGGTACTTCTTGAGTATTAGAGGGTCTCATATTCCTCTGACTCCTAGTGAGCACAGCGCATGAAGGATCTTCAAGGGTTACCAATATTTCACCTCCCCTTTCTGAATCAGACCCGTATTCCAGGAAGTGTATCTCAGAGCCGCCAGGTTCCTCAAAGTTCCTCTCTTCTTCTGTGGCTTCCCCTAGCATATCTTGAGTAGCAGTCATCTGAGTGTACCTGAGCATTTCTGGGCAAGAATTTCCATCATGGTCGGTAGTCAAGTGAAAAATACACATGTTTCCCCTCCTAGGAGGAGCTTCAATAGTCAGTCTTGGCTGTGCTGATGTCAGGGGTAAAACTCTACCAGTATTTGCTTGTTGATTCAAATTCCTTCTACTTATATCTTGATACGGTTGTTGGAAGGGGGCACCAGCTTTAGGTAGTTGCCTCTTCAAGGCAATCATATCATTAACCAACCTTTGCACTACAGGATCCGTAGATGATGAGGGCTGGGCATTTGGCACCTGGACCTCTCTCTTCCATTTACCAGCCATAATGAGGTCATCTTCCAACCCGACTGCTAAGGCTTGTGCAGCTGATAAATCAGCAATTACACCTCTCCTGAGATGGAAGCTAATATCAGGAGGCATAGAATTAACAAAGAAACATTTTTTATTTTCACCAGACGGTCTTTTAGTAGCAGGGATTTTGTTTACAATTCTATTAAATTTAGCCACGAACTCCCTCATAGGTTCATGAATCTCTTTCTTAAGCTGAGTCAGCTGTGCAAGGAGGTAATGCTTGTCCTCTGCACTTTTGAACCTATTTTCAAAAGTAGTCTTCATTTCATTCCAATTTGAAATTGAGGAATCAGTTAGGTGATAGAACCATTGTGCCGCAGTGTCAGTCAAAGTCTGCACAAAGAGCCTTATGGCAACATCTTGGTGTTGTACACCTAACACACTACATGCTACTGCAAAAGCACACAAATGTTCTTCTGGTGATTGTTTACCGTCTCTGTTGAACCTAGGCAAATGTTCTCTTGCATTTTTAGGTAAAGGGTTTAGGTTAGCCCCTAGGTTCAAAGGCCCTATGGCTGCTCCCCAAGGTTGAGCCATGGGTAGAAAGTTTATAGCTAAGGGGATAACGGTGCCTGAAAGGGTTAAAGCTTGATAGACAGGGGAAGTAGCAGGTTTGGGAGGGCTAGGGGGTCTACTTCTAGCTCTTCTTGCATGAGTAGGGATATAAGGAAAATTAAGATTTTGCAGTACTTGAAAGGTAGGGTCCTCAACTCCCTCTCTTCTGGAAGACCTGGTATACGGTCTAGAATCCAACTTAAAATATTGAAACTGGATAGGTAGTTATTGATTTCTTTGCTATTCTTGATTTCTTTGTGCTTCAAGGACTTGGTTTCTTGCTCTGTTTCGTGCCTGCCTTCTTCTCTGCTTGAGTAACAGCAATCTCAGGTTATCGGCCAATTCCTCTTCTTGTTCTAATACTCTGCTTACTCTTCTGTAATCTTCACTATTCTGATGAGTACGCCAATCAAGGGTATTCAACTGGCCAATAATGTCTTCCTGCTCGTCTTGAAATCCAAGATTCGGTTGCAGAACAGGAATTATGTTTTCATGAGGAAGCACCATTGTTGCTTCATATTCAGGCGACCAATCTTTAATTAATGATTTTGTCTTGATTTCCCCAGCAGAGTCGCCAAAAACTGTTGGTTAACAGATTTGTCCTTATTCTGAAAATAATTTATTCTGACTCTATACCCCTCTTTTGAAGAACAAATGGGTTAAGCAACAAATGGGTGAACCTTTTAAATTAGTTCCCCTCTAAATTTAGGCACAGCTCCCTTTAAGATTTTCAATGAATTTAACTTATTCAACTATCCACATGCATTTTTAACCAGAAAATGCTTAAGGCAGACTAACATTCATACATAACCATGCTATGAATGCGATAGATTTATACAGTATTAACTAGCAATAGAATGCACAGATCCTATTTTTGATACATTCAAATATATGAATACATTTCACGAACTTGCTGAACCTATAAATAATGAAACACATATGACAAGTTGTCCAAATAAAGAACAATTACCAGATGAAAGAAGATTTCACATAGAAAATCTAATTCCACACATTCAGACGCACAGATCCAAAAAAGCAGTAAATCTTTCTTCTTCTCATTCACAGATGAAAATTACTCAGACAATCATCACATAATGTAAAACTATGAACAGTTTCGCCAAAAAAAATCCTTCTTCTTTTCTTTCCTAAACTTCTATCTCTCCCTTTCCAGATTTTAAAAACCTATAAATTTGAAAGTCTTAATCATGTCCTTGAGTAAATTAAACCCAGAGTTAACATAACTCTGACCCGTACGGGATTTAGTTTTAAACAACTGATTTTAAAGAAACAAGTTTTGCTGAAAATAACATGACAGAGGAACTGAAATAAAGGAAACGAGCCAATGAGGTCATGACTGGGACGACAGGTTTGTATCTCCGGCTTTGTTATCGGTGGCTTGGGCAGCACGTTGTGTCTTCCATTCCTAGAAAGCAGCAACGAACTCCTGAATCTTTGGGAAGTTAGGAATACCGATATGCTTCATTCTTGACTTCCAAACCTCCTTTTCCCTTCGCATTTTACCAAAGTTTTCTTTGTGTTCCGGAAGTGCATCGATGCAGAGGTAAAGTAGTGATTCAACGTTAGAAATTCTGGAGAAGTCCTCAATTAAAACATTGTCATTTTCTCTTACGAAGCTGATCTTATCTTTGAAAGATTGGACCACTGCATCGACGTCTTCCACTGGTTTTCCATCATCTTTAATGTATTTAATATCAATACATTGCAAATCATGTTGCAATGATTGAGTGAATTCTGTTATTTCCTTAATTAACTTTGAAAGTTCAAAATGACCTTGCCAGGATACGAAGTTCCTCCACTCAATATTCTTTTTGTTCACATATAACAAATCCTTGTCCAAACCAGTCATGCTTTTCTCTGTCAAAAACTTAGCCAGCCCATATTTTTGAACTTCATCTATTTGGTTTATCACATTCATCCACTTACCTTCGTCTTTCGTCTAGACAGCAACCTGTGCTTTAAGATCCTCGATTGTGGTAGTAGTCAGATCGTATATGCTTTTGAACTCATGAATGTATTCAGTCCCTTTTTGTTCAATGTTATTTAACCAACTGTCAAATGTTTTTGTCACCATTTTGCTTCTATGAACCTGATCTAACATCCTTTGGTTGACAGGTGATTTTGGGTCAAAAGACAGGGGAAGCTATGAGATCGGCTATGGGTTAGGATTGTTGATAGCCTCAATGTACTCTGCCATTGAGCACAGAGTTTGTTTTAACTCCCTCTTGTCCTTTTCATCTTTCATTATTTGACTGACCATCCTCTTAGTAGAAGCTTCAAGGTGGTGGACATCTGCAACTCTGGAGGTAGCACCAAGATCCACTCTCTCCACAGTGAAATCGTGCACTGTTGGATTCTGCACCTCTTCTTCAGTCACTGGCTTAGCAATTTCAGCACTCCAATTACCAGTGTTTGGGTCAATATCTATTCTGGATGTCGTCTTGAGTCTCTTGGACTTGGGGGTTTTCCCCAGACATTTACTTACCATGTCCTCTAAAGGGACAACAAAAGGAATCACTTTTTTCTTATCAGAAATAGAACTCTCTAACCATTTTGGTGCAGGGGCTGAGATTGTCTTCTTAGGGTTCACTGCATCAGAGGACACATTTGAAATCATTAATATTTCAGGGTTGTCCAGAGCGGCCTCTGACTGTAACCCGGTGTCAACCTTCTCTGTTCTGTGTGGGCTTAGTTCCTTGTCACCCATAGGTCCTTCTGAATCTTCTTCTGAATTCAAATCAACAACTATTGTTTCAGAAGCCTGTTTCTTTCTTTTTCCTTTAGTCCTCAACCTGGTAACACGAGATGGCAGAATACCTGTGAGGACTCTTCTAGATCTCTTAGTGACAGGGCTTCTCTCAGTTGATGGCTTGGAAGCACCTGCACCACAGATAGCAAGAGGTTGATTAGAAGACTCTATGGGAAGTGGTGATCCAACCATTGAAGAGATTTGTTGGACATTTTTATCCTGAAGTTCACCCTATCTTTTTTCTCTCAGCCATTTCTCAGTTCTTCTTATTACTGGAAAAGTTTTAACTTCAATTCTGTCTTCTTCCTTTTTGCTCTAGTCCACCTCTGGAATGGGTAAGTGTTTTACTTTTTCAAACTGTGGATCAACCACCTGTTCTCCATCATCAGAAATTCCAGAAATATCCATGTTTAAATTGAGTGTAATTATTTGCCCCAAAGACAACCTACACCACAGCCTTCTTCTGACCTCGAATTCATCTGGACAGTCTTCCCAGTAATCCTCCAATTTAGGAAGGTGTGAATGCCCTGTTCCAAAATCTAGGTTCTCTCTGACAAATCTTTTATTGTCAAATTGAGACCTGGCAATGAAGGATTGAAAATTGAACCTTTTGAGGTTCACCTCCAAATTCAAGGCATCAGATTTTGAATGGCATGAATAATGCCCAAGTTCAACAGGAAAAGAAATACCACAACCCCTTTTTGATGGAAATTTCTTATCAACATGTGCCAGTTGCCTACATACCTCCATCAGCACAAAACAATCAAACACATATCTGGGTAACTTCACAGGTTCACCATCAAATCCTCCAACTCTAATATAAGTGAACTCAGAAAATTGGATGAAGAAGCTACCATAGATACTGATCAGTTGCATTGCTTCACTGGACATTCTCTTACCTGGGTTCCCTGCCAATTCATAAGTCATTTTCCCAGTGAAGACATCATTAACCCTTTTATAATTTTCATAGCAATTCTTTCTCTGTAACTGTGAATAATATTCATAAATTTTACTATTTTCAGCTATGGGTGCATGGGGTAGGTCAAACCAATCTCTTGTAGATGCTAGACAATAGAATAGGTACGAAGACATATAGAAATCTCTGTTGCCCAGACAATTGCTCAAAATTTGATATAAACAGTCAGCCACTATTTCGGCCCAATCCAAATATTGTTCTCCTTGAAGGATGACTTTTATGAAAAAGTACATCCAATCTTCCCAATAATAGGCATGCTGATTGCCTCTTAGTCTGTGTAACAATATTACAATATCCCTTACTTCTTTTATCAAATGATCTCTGGTAAGTGGCCTGGGCAACCTTGAACCGCCCTTCTGAAATTTTAGCAGCCAGTTCCTCACTATTACACTTTTGTAAGTTGGTCTTTTCTCTGAGAAATACCCATTGGAGGCAGTAATGTCAAGGCTGGAATACGCCTCCTTAGGCGGTATCTTCATCACAGACATGAGGGTTTGTCTGTTGACATAAAATAACACATCCCTGTTTGTATTTGTGACACATCTGTCCTGGGGATCGTACCTATTCATACACTCTTGAACCAATTCGGGGCACAGTATAGCCTGAGGAAAGGCTGCGGCTTCAATTAAGCCGCTATCTACAATTTTCTTCATTGTAGAGGTTTGAACAGGGTTTCTAGCTCTTTCTTTAAATTCCTCTAAATCATATTGAACCAATGCAGTATCTCCAAATTCTAAGTGAGAATTTAAGTAAGGCCAGGGCCATGTTCATCCCCCAAACACATAGATTTCAAAGACATATTTGGACGATTATAATGAAACACTTCAAATTTTGAAAACAACAGAAATTCCAGAGATTCCTCTTTCCAGCATAAGAACTAGGAATAGCACAGGGGAAACAGAACTCACCTTCAGGATATCTGAATTCACTGTGAAAACTTGAACAAAAAGAGCCTTACACTTCCGGCACTATCCTTCTCTGCATTGCACAGTATGTTTACTTGCTAAACTTGGCTTGTTCTTGGTTAATAATGGCACTTACCAGAATGAATAATTATTGCTCGGAACAAAACGTGCCAAAAATATTTGATAAGACGTGAACTCTGATTTCTTCATTAATAGCAAGTAGTATTCACTCGCCATCATGAAGTATAATGATTATCCGTAGTCTCTGCTAAATTAGAGCTCTCGGTCTCATAATGAGTTTCTGATATAATTTCCTCCATCTTTGCCGCTAAGTTTGACTTAGAAACCGCGGGGACAAACGGGACCAAACTCACCAAATCTTTGAACTATTGAACCATTGAACCTTTAGGACGTGGTTCAATATGGTGGTTCAAACATGCCAATCGGACCATTTAGATAAGCAAAGGATTGACTTACGGAAACAGGAACTTAACTCATGAACCGTTGAACTTGTAAAGATATGGTTCAATACGAAGTTTCAAAGATGCAAGGGTTATGTAGACCGACAAAATGTTATGCGGCTTCGGTAAAAGGCTTTCAACAATGAAACAGTGAATGTTGAACCTTGAACCATTGAACCCCGCTATAGAGTAGGAGCAGAAGGTTCAACGATACAATAATTGCGCAAGGTAACTGTGTGACCCAACTTATAAGAAGACAGTGAATGTTGAACCTTAAGACTGTTGAACCATTGAACCTTGAACCCACTATAGAGTACGAGCGGAAGGTTCAAGTTCAACCTGAAAGTTCAAAGACACAAAAGACATACAAAATGATAGCTTGCTTTATGAGACGCTTTAGACGTGTTGAACCATTTGAACTTTGAACTTTGAGAATGGTTTGGGTTCAAAGGGTTCAAACTTTAAGTAACCTTGTCTATAAAGACAACAAGTGGATAAAAATTAAAGAACCAAGAGCCGATTTACAAAACAAAGGCATGACCAAAAATATAACACGGTAAACCGACTCTTGCTCAGAAAAAAAAATTACCAATGAATGAATAAATAAGGGCGACTCAAAAGGTAACATTTAGATAAGAGACATGAAATACTAGATGAACGTGGGAAGGAGGAAGCTCCAATTTATAAGCAACTGACTCAATCTTCTGAAGAACCTTATATGGCCCATAGAACTTAGGAGCTAGCTTATGACACCCTTTGAGTTTCAGGGATGATTGCTTGTATGGTTGTAGACAAAGAAAAACCATATCACCTACTTGAAAAGTGCACTTAGAACGGTGTTGATCATCTTGTTGTTTCATTCAATTTCTTGCCATGTGAAGATTGTCCTGCAAAATCTGAAGAATCTGATCTCAGGTTTGAAGAACCGTGTCGACTTCCTAAACTGGTGAACTGCTGGGGGTGTATGGAAGCAGCACTAGTAGTGCTTGACCATAGACTGCTTCATATGGAGTCATTTTAGATGCAGTGTGGTAGGAGGTATTATACCACCATTCAGTGAGAGGGAGCCACTTTGCCCACTGATCTTGTTGTTCTGAGGTGAAGCAATGAAGATAAGTTTCCAAACATTTGTTGATAATTTCAGTCTGACCATCTGTTTGTGGGTGATACCCTGAACTCATCTTCAGTTTCGTGCCAGTGTGTCAAAATAGTTCTATCCAAAAATGACTGGTGAAAGTTGCATCACGATCTGAGACAATGGAAGAAGGGATGCCATGAAGATGAAAGATCTGGTCCATGAAAATTTGTGCGACTAAGGAGGTGGTATAGGGATGGCTGAGGGCACAAAAATGACTATATTTGGACAGGCAATCAACCACAACCAAGATCACTATCTTCTCTCTAGATTTAGGGAGCCCCTCAATGAAATCCATAGAAATATCTATCCAAATCTATGTAGGGATGGGCAAGGGTTCGAGAAATTCAAGAAGGAGTGTCGTTTCAACCTTGTTGCATTGGCAGGTATCACATTCAACCACCATCTATTGAATTACCCTTTTCATTCCCTTCCAAAAGAAGTTATGTCATGCCCGCTCATAAGTTTTGAGGAACCCAGAGTGCCCTGCCTATGGAGAAGCATGGAGTTCATAAAAGATAGCCTGTTGAAGATCTGTGCTCTAGGGAAGTACCAGACAACCCTTGTATCTCAGAGAAGCACCATCCCAAGAGTAACGAGGTACAATAGAAGGGTTATTGGCCAACTACTGGATGATTTGAGATAATGAAGAGTCATTGACATAGCCTTGTTGGATAGATTCCAACCAATTTGGAACATGCATAGAAATAGCTGAAAGAGAAGCTTGGTCATCAAATGTGTGAGAAAGAGCATCCACCACAATATTGTCCTTACCCTTCTTGTAAGTGATCTCATAGTCATAACCCATGAGTTTGCTAACCCATTTCTGTTGTGTTGGGGAGGAGACCCATTGTTCCAGGAAATATTTCAAACTCTGGTGATCAATTTTTATGTAGAAATGATTCCCTAGTAGGTATGACTGCCACTTTTGTACTGCATGCAAACTAGCCATCATTTCCTTCTCATATGTAGAGAGTACTAAATTCTTACTAGAAAGGGCTTTGCTAGTGAACGCAATGGGATGTTCATCTTGAAGGAGAACACCACCAAGTCCATTGCCACAAGCATCACTCTCAATAGCGAAGGTCTTGAAAAAATTTGGCATAGCTAGAACAGGTGTAGTACACATAGCGTGTTTCAATTTTTCAAATGCACACTCAGCAGTATGTGTCCATGTAAAAGCATCCTTTTTCAACATAGTTGTTAATGGAGCTGCAATCTTCCCATAATCCTTGACAAACTTGCGATAGTAGCCAGTTAGTCCCAAAAAACACAGAGGCTCTTGAGTGTTTAAGGATGCGGCAAATTTTTCATGGCATCTATTTTGGCAGGATCCACTCGAACCCCTTGGGCTGAAACAATATGCCTGAGATACTCTACTTCCTCCTAGCCAAAAACACATTTAGATTGTTTTGTACAGAGATGATGATCATAGAGAAGTTGCAATACAAGATCCAGATATTGGAGATGCTCAGCCCATGTTTTACTATACATGAGGATATCATCAAAGAAGGCCAGAATGAATTTCCGCAAGTAGGGCCAGAATATTTTATTCATCAATGCCTGGAATGTTGAAGGAGCATTAGTGAGGCCAAAGGGCATGACCAAAAACTCATAGTGGCCATCATGCATGCAGAAAGATGTTTTAGGGATATCATCCTCATGAACCCGAATTTGGTGATACCTAGAACGAAGATCCAACTTGGAGAAAAAATGAGCACCATGAAGCTCATCAACAACAGGAATTGGAAAATTATCTTTGATTGTGATGTGATTAAGTGCTTGGAAGTCAATGCAGAGGCGCCATGACCCATTTTTTTTCTAGACAAGAAGAACTGGTGAAGAAAAGGAACTGGTACTAGGGCGATTAATACCTTGCTTCAGTATGTCCCGAACAAGCATCTCAATCTCTTTTTTTGGTGAAATGGGTAGTGGTAGGGCCTGATGTTGGGAGGAACGCTTCCAAGAAGGAGCTAAATATGGTGGTCCTCTGTCATGAAGGTGGCAATCATGCATATCTATCCAAAATTTGTTGTAGATTTGAAGGAGTAGTGGAGATCGTTGATGGTTACATTTGAATGGAATGGAGCTGAGCGATGACACCATTTGAATTCTTCTTAAGGAGGTTTTCCATGCAATGTGAACTGATGATGCTGAGAGACCCTAGTTGTAAGCCATTCAATGTGTGTTTTTGCCCATTGTCTAAAAACTGCATCCAAAGTTCAACAAAATCCCATAAGATGGGTCCAAATGTGTGTAGCCATTGAGCACCCAAAACCATATCACATCCGCCTAAGGGCAAGACAAACATATCGGAGCACAAGTTATAATCTCTAATATACGCACATTGCAACACTTCCCTTTGCAAGGTAATGTGCCTCCATTGACAATCATGACTTCAAAGCTGAAGCAAGGATGGACAAAACAATCAGCATGTTTGGTGATCTGAGGGTCAATGAAGTTATGAGTGCTACTAGAATCAATGAGTGTTGTAAGAGGAAGCTTCTTGAAGTAACCCTTGACCCACATAGTTTGTGGGGTGGTGACTCCTGCTAAAGCATGGAGAGAGATCTCTGGGTGGTCTTCTTGAGAAGTAGGGTCAATAGGTAGCTACTGAGTTTTGACCTGATCATCTACTGTATCCTAAGCATCTTCATAAACTTCATTTGCAGGCAGAGAATCCACATCCAAGAGATAGAGTTTTTTCTCAACACATGTATGTCCCTGAGTGAATTTCTCATCACAATTCTAACAAAGCCCTTTTTCTCTACGTGCCCGCATCTCTACTTCAGTCAAATGCTTGATAGGAGTTGTTCTAGGAGCTGGCATGATTGGAGGTCTTTGGGAAACCATATTTCTGAATGGAACAAAATTGGATTTGGAATGCTGTTGAGCTATGATCTTGTCCTCTGCCAACTTAGCCAACCCTAAGGCTTCCACCATTGTGCTAGGATGGAACATTTTAACCTCAGATCAGATTGCATCCTTCAGACCACTGATAAAACAACTCCTGAAGAATTCATCAAATAATCCCTCTGTGTGATTGGCTAGTTTCTCAAATTTTGTCTGATATTCTCTCACAGTGCCAGTTTGGCAAAGTTTAGTGAGTGCTCCTGTGAAGTCATCAAAAACACTAGGGCCAAATCATTACAAAATTCTGTTCATTTTGGCTCTTCATGAGCCTTGATGTACCAATGGAACCATTGAAGGGCTTCATGTTCTAAATGAAAGGATGCAAGTGGGACTTTGTTGACATCGAAAGTATTATGCAGATTGAAATATTGTTCTACCTGGTATATCCATCTAGTTGGATTATCACCATTGAAGTGAGGAAAATCAAGTTTCGGACCACAAAAATTGCTAGAAGAAGAGAACCTAGTGTCTATAGAAGACTCTGGCTGCCGTCTATTGTTCATGGCTAAATGCTAAAGATTGAGGCCGAGAATTTTTTCATCTAGATCTTGGAGTTTAGTCTTGAGGGCTACAAGTTCATCCTCCATGTTTTTTCCTCTTGTGCAGGTGACAACCATAGCCAGGAGAATTTTTTTTGGGGGGAATGGGTAGAAAAACAAAAACAAAAACTTTTTTAGTAAAGGAAAATTTGGATTTGGGAAAAACTCTGATTGGTAATTGGGGTCTGACTAGGTTTCAAACACTTTCTGAGGGACAGGGAAGTAGAAAATGGGGATTTCAAAAGCAGGGTGAAAGAATGGGAAAATTTGTCCAAGAGGGACAAAGGAGTAGAAATGGAAATGAACACTGTGGCAAAATTTGAAGGCTATTGGGTGAGAATCCAAGAAGTTATGGAAAACCCTAGAAATAGACAAATGTGGGATTTCTGGCTTCAATAAGTGGAATTTGGGATAGGGTCCTCAAGGAAGGAAATATGCAGAATGGAATTTCATGGGTTCTAGTGAATTTTGAGAGGAGACGGAGCTAAAGCAAGGAAGATATGGTGAAAAATAGAATTATAATTTTTTTCTGGAAACGATCTGTAAACGGCTATGGAAGGTTCAATCTGGGATTTGCTGGCTGTCAATAGATATGGGCCCTAGGTATGTTCGGCTTCCTAAAGGTTCAAGGGATTCACTCAGCTACCAATGTTGTCTAACGACTTGCATATTGGGGTAGTACACCTCACTCCACGGCTTAGGTAAAATTGATAACCGTTTTGCCACAAATGACAGCTCTTGGTTTACCTCACAGATGGGAACTAGTCAATCAGGTAGGGGTTGTTCTTTTCACTAGCAGGTCCTCTCAATGGGCCAGCTACTTTGGGGTTCCTGTGGTACTCCTCACAATGAGTTTTAGGGCTATGCCTAGGCACTTCCCACAGTTAAGCAGATAAGGATTATTCCCTAATCTGAACCTGCAATTGAAATGAACAATACAAATGTAAAAAAAAGAACTACTACAATAATCACAGCACCTAGAGGCCACTGCGGAAAAAAATTCAATAGAAATTCCACCCAGCAAGCCCAAGAAGGTGCTATGATACCAGATGAGAGGAACCTCTTGCAACAATATAATGAAAATTGCACAAAATAATAGAAATATATAAATAGCAGGAACACAGAAGGAATTTATTGATCATAGGCCACTTTGAGGGGGTAACCTCCTTTGAGCAAGCTCAATACAATAAATTCATGGATGCCTTCATTGGCCTCAACATGTACTTCTATACTAAGTCTAATCTAAATAACTATTACTTCTCATGAATGTGGGATAATACAATATACTCATGAGACGACTTACAAAGCATATGCGTCTAACAACAATATACTAACAAAGTAAAGAGAAGGGTTAAACATGGGTTCCTAACAGCTATAGGGAAAACAACAAATGAGTTTGTAGAAAAAGTTTTTAGAAACTTTTATTCAAATGCAAAGACAAGCGTTACCACTTCTTCCGTGCCCTAGCCGTAATGGGAGCTATGGCTCGGATTTGGACATCCATCGAAGGCAGTTATTCAGATTTGGAATTGCTATGGTAGACATGTAGGAAAAATGTATAAGCACTTAAATGGTGTACAAACTGTTAGGAAAAATGCCTCAAAGAGATATCATCCAATGGAAAGTAAAGATCATAGTATATGCATAGAATGGATTTGTTGAACGGGCATTAGAAACTTTCAAGCAAATGCATTGGTAGGCGTTAAACCAGATGCACCTAAAATAGAGCTAGTGATTTTGCATACTACATGTGGACACAAGGACAAGGCATAGAATTATTTAAAAGAAGATGATCTTCATGATATACAAAAAAGAGAAGTCAGGACTGATAAAAGTAAGAAAATAAAAAGGAGATGAAACAAAATAGGTTAGGGTTTTGAGCCTTTCCAAGTTAGGGTTTACCTTTAGGGTTTCAACGAGAAGCCTTTTTCGAGTTAGGGTTTACCTTTAGTTTTCTGGTGTGAGATCGATATAATCATACTCAGCCAAAAAGTTAGTGTTTCCCATATATATCAACTACTGGCTATTGTTCTACAACTCATGATGTGGCTGGCAAGTTTCACCATCATCTTCACCATCTTCGTGAAAAACATCACAACCAATGCCATGGGTGTGCTGAAGAATTATAATGGCAATAGTATTACCTTTATCATCATTCCAAACAACAAAAGATTTCTAGCAGAGAGCTACAGGGCCTTCCTTCGCCTCTTCGACCACTACATAGATGAGAACATGACCAAGCAGCTTGCCATCGAATTCAACACGTTCCAATGGCAAAGGAGTGAGCAGGAGGAGGGGCAATAGGGGCTTCAACAGTCATTCACCAACAACACCTCTCGAGAGGTAGCGGTTCCATATCCCTTAGGCACAACTTGATATTGAGTTAGGGTTTACCTTGAACTTTGAGTTAGGGTTTCGAGCGCCAAAATGAAATGGAGGTGAAATGAAATATGTATAATTTTGGTGCCCATATGGTTAAATAGGTTAGGGTGAAATGAAAATTTGGCGCCCAAATTATTAAATATATTATAATATTATATTATTATATAATACTAAATATATAATAATATAATATTATAATATTAATAATATAATATAAATATTATTGTTATCGCGCGGTACCCTCAATCCCTCCCTTCGGACCCATGTGGTCTCTGGCTAACCTCTCTGGTGGCACCCTCACTAACAATTCAAGCTTTTGGTGTAGTGGTAGCCAGTCTGTGTTAACAAACTGGCGACTCTGCTGGGGAGGGGTTCGATTCCCGCCGATACACTCTACTCACCTCGTGGTCACTTGTGTCTAGTACGGACCTCTCAGCTCGGGGGGGCTAATTTGTTATCACGCGTGACCCTCAATCCCTCTCTTCGGACCCATGTGGTCTCTGGCTAACCTCTCCGGTGGCACCCTCACTAACAGTTCAAGCTTTTGGTGTAGTGGTAGCCAATCTGTGTTAACAAACTTTAAGCTATTTTCACGCGGGACCCTCAACCCTTCCCTTTGGACCCGTGTGGTCTCTAGCTAATCTCTATGGTGGCACCCTCACTAACAGTTCAAGCTTTTGGTGTAGTGGTAGTCGGTCTGTGTTAACAAACTGGCGACTCTGCTCGGGAGGGGTTCGATTCCCGCCGATACACTCTACTCGCCTCGTGGTCCCCTGTGTCCAGTACGGACCTCTCGGCTCGGGGGGGCTAAGCTGTTATCGCGCGGGACCCTCAATCCCTCCCTTCGGACCCGTGTGGTCTCTGGCTAACCTCTCCGGTGGCACCCTCACTAACAGTTCGAGCTTTTGGTGTAGTGGTAGCCGGTCTGTGTTAACAAACTGTTGTTAACACAGACCGGCTACCACTACACCAAAAGCTCGAACTGTTAGTGAGGGTGCCACCGGAGAGGTTAGCCAGAGACCACACGGGTCCGAAGGGAGGGATTGAGGGTCTCGCGCGATAACAGCTTAGCCCCCCCGAGCCGAGAGGTCCGTACTGGACACAGGGGACCACGAGGCGAGTAGAGTGTATCGGCGGGAATCGAACCCCTCCCGAGCAGAGTCGCCAGTTTGTTAACACAGACCGACTACCACTACACCAAAAGCTCGAATGTTAGTGAGGGTGCCATCGGAGAGATTAGCCAGAGACCACACGGGTCCGAAGGGAGGGATTGAGGGTCCCGCGTGATAACAATTATATTATATTATAATATAATAATTATATTATATTATAATATAATAATTATATTATTTTATAATATAATATTATATAATTAGTCACACAAATAATGTCATATATTATATCATATTATATTATATAATATCATATTAAATTATATTGTAATGAAATATAAAATATTATTATTATGTTATATTATAATACAACCCATTCCCTCAATTCGAAATATTTTTTTAATTAACCACTTTAATATCATATTGTCTAATTTTAATTTTTATTTGTGTGACTAATTATTTAGTTGTGTTTTTTACCCGATGATCAAATTAGTCATTTATTTAGTCATTTATAGTTGTGTTGCCAAAAATGAGTAGAATTTAGTCATCTTTAGTTGTTGTGACTAAAAGTTATAGTCACGTAGTAATTTATTTGCCAAAATTCTACTAGTGATCAATGAAATCAAGTGTTCACAATGAATCTGTGAAAGATGAGATCAAATAACTCTCAAATCCTCATCAAAATGGATCCCATTAAAGCTTAAATGTAAACACTACATGTATTTGCCTCACTTGCACCCTTGGATGGTATCGCACACCTACGAAATGTTGTCACTGTAGGAAGTTTTCGTTTCCAATAGCCTCCTGGGTTCAAATCTCCTTCAAACCCTCATAAAGCTTTTGCAGAGTAAAAATAAGCAATATCGAATTATCAGTGCATAAACACAAATGAAGCACTTTTCCTCTTTTATAATTCTCCAAGAGGGGTCGATGCACTTTGGAGGGAAATATTTTATTTTAATTCACTATATTAAACCCCTAAGGTGGGCACCCAACTCCAACTTAAGTGACTTTTAATAATATTTCATAACTGTCACTTAACTTTATTATTTTCAAAGTCCCATATTAAAATAATGTTATTAATCTTCAGACTTTAAAATGGAAGCACAAACATGCACGGAATCTAGTGATCATGAGACCATTGGAAAGGTCTCACCAAGACGCATCAACTCCAACACTGAAAATCCTGAAACAACACAAACCCTAATTTGCTAAAAATAGCAAATCCGGCCCAAAGCGAACAAACCACTTCTAGAAATTGCCAATTGGAGATCAAACTGAACCCAAGCCAACATCCACTCAACTGATCAACTCATCCAAGACACTGCCAACCATGGTTCCCTAACCAGACTAGTTAGTCTATGAGAACTCGCTAATAGACTAACTCTATATAGAGAAAGGGGACATTACAATCCACCCTCCCTAAGATTGCTTGCCTCAAGCAATCATAGATCAGGATGCGATAAAACCTGCTCTCTCTCCCAAGTAGCATCCTCAACTGGCAAGTTTTTCCATTTGATTAGATATTCCTTGGTAACTCTCCTCCACAAAGTTTGTTCTTTGGTATCAATGATGGCCTCAAGTACTAAGATCTTCCCCTCTTCATTAAGAGGAGGTAACTCTGTAGAAGGAACCACATTATGTCCTAACGCCTTCTTGAGGTGAGACACATGGAATACATTATGTACCCTACTATCTGTCGGCAATTCTAACTCATAAGCCACCTCTCCAACCTTTTTGGAGATCCTAAAAGGCCTATAGTACCATGGCTTAAGCTTCTCTGCACCACTCTTCTTGAGAGTAGATTGTCTGTAAGGTTGCAACATCAAATACACCATATCACCAACCTCAAAAGAGCGTTCAGTCTTGTGCTGATCTGCATATTGCTTCTACTAGTTCTACGCCTTTTTAATGTTTTCCCTCAAAGACCTCATAATACCCTGCCTCTCTTACAGAAGGTCTCTAGCCTTAGGTACTTTGCTATCACCAAATAAAAAATCCACAAATCTCAGTGCCTCATACCCATATAGTGCCATGAACGATGACATTTGAATGGACATGTGATAAGTGATGTTATAACAATATTCATCCATGTTTTGCTACCCTGCTATATAATTCCAGAGGTATCCTTCCACCCATTTATTGACTATTTCCATCTGTCCATCTGTCTGTGGGTGGTAGCTAGTGCTAGGGGTGAGCTCTATCCTAGTCAACCTAAAGAGCTCCTTCCAAAAATTACTTAGGAACCTAATGTCCCTATCGCTCACTATGCTCTGAGGCAACCCATGAAGATGGAATACCTCTCTAAAAAACAATTCTGCAACCTGAGTTGTAGTGAAGGTGGTCAGAATAGCAAAGAAGTGTGCAAACTACGTCAACCTATCCATCACCACAAAGATGCAGTCCCAGCCTTGGACTTTTGGCAAGCCCATGATAAAGTCCATAAAGATACTATCCCATTTCCTCTCAGGTATGGGTAGGGGCTGTAATAAACCACCTAGAAAAAAGTGCTCCTATTTGTTCTCCTAACATGTTGGGCACTTCCCCACATACTGCAACACTTTGATTTTGAGGCCCTTCCAAGTAAAATGCTCTCACCTTCCTGTATGTTTTGAAATAACCAAGATGACCAGCCATAGGCAAATCGTGGAAAGCTCTCAAAACCCTCTGCTTCATATATGAACCTGGCACTAGAAGAATCCTTCCCTTGTAAATGATCAATTCATTTACCACTAAATATTTGTCATCTTTGATAGTGCCATCTATGATCTTAGAAGCCCATTTGTCTTTTGCATGCTCTGCAGATATCAACTCTCTCTAGTCCTCTACAATCTCACCCAAAGCACACAAATGAGGTCTACTGGACAATACGTCAGCAAGTATATTTGTCTTCCCCTTAACGTAGACTATGTCAAAGTCATAGGCATGTAGTTTATTGACCCATTTTTGTTTCCTGTCATTAAGATTCTTCTAACCAAGGAAATGTTTCAGGCTGTTATGATCTGTTTTAACCACAAACTTACTCCCTACTAGGTACTGCCTAAACTTAGACAAAGCGTGCATGATGGTTAACATATCCTTGTCATAGATACTGTAGCTCTTTTCCACACCCCTCAAGTTCCTACTCTTGAATGCGATGGGGTGTTTATCCTACATCAAAACTGCACCAATGCCTTCTCCTGAGGCATCACACTAAAGCTCAAAAGGCTTGTTGCAATCTAGAATGGCCAACACTGGACAGGTACTCATCAACTTCTTAATTTGTCAAAACACTGTTGAGCACCACTAGACCAACCAAATACATCCTTCTGAGTCAAATCTGTAATGGGCGCAGCTAATTGTGAAAAAACCCTCATGAAGTGGTAGTAGTACCTAGATAAACCAAGGAATCCCTTAAGATGAGAGAGATTCTTTGGTGGTGGCCAGTCAATAATCACTCATATCTTCTCTGGATCCACTTTAACACTACTAGCACTGATGATGTGACCTAAGTATAACTTCTCGGTCATCCCAAACTCACACTTTAACATCTTGGCGTATAATGACTCATGCTCAAGTATGCTCAAAACAATGTCTATGTGCTTCAAGTGTTCCTCCCATGTCCTACTATATATAAGTATGCCATGAAAGAATATGAGAACAAACCTCCACAACTGCTCTCTGAATACCCTATTCATATAGGACTAGAAAGTGGCTGGTGCATTGGTCAAACCAAATGGCATGACTAGAAACTTGAAATGCCCATAATGGCATTTGAATGCTATCTTCTCAACGTCTTCCTCCTTGACTCGTATTTGATGATAACTGGATCTCAAATCAATCTTTGAGAAGTAGCATGCTCTGTGCAATTCATCTATGAGCTCGTCAATATGCAGAATGGGGTACTTGTTTTTGATGGTCTTTTAATTTAGATCCATGTAATCAATACACATCTTGAGCGTCCGATCCTTCTTCTTTACTAGGACAATAGAAGAAGTGAATGGACTCTTGCTTGGCCTAATGTGTCCCATTTTGAAAAGCTCCATAATAGCCTTCTCAATCTTGTCCTTGTACCTTTTTGGATGCCTATATGGTGTAGTAATAATAGGTTTGGTACCCTCTTCGAGCTCAATGACATGCTCAATTCCCCTATCAGGGGGTCTACCTGGTGGTATATCACTAAACACTTTGGTGTGTTTAGTCAATAGAGCCTGAATGTTTGGAGGATACTCATGCTTCTGCTGCTCTGTAACTACTGGCATCACCATCACCTCTGCTACCCACTGAACCTGATCATGACATATCATCTGCTCCATCCTCTTAAGTGACACCACTCTCAAACCACCATCTAACAATCCTTTGAGCACATGTCTCTTCCCATTCACCTCAAACTTCATTTCCATTGTACGCAAGTTGAGGGTGAACTCCCCAATGTCATGAAGCCATCTCATGCCCAACAAAACATCCATCTCACCCATGCTAACAACATAAAAATCTGTCTGGAAAATGTAATCATTCAACTGAATGGTTAGGTTGGGTATCCTTCTAGTGTAGGTGAGAACAAATCCATCTACAACTCTCACCTTAAATCCCTCGAACTCTTCTATTTTGAGCCCTCTCTTTGCAACCAAGCCTTCTTCTATAAAATTATGAGTAGCACAGTGTCTAATAGGGTGATCACTCTCTGCCCATAAAGAACTCCTTAGATCCTGAATGATCCCTCTCTGATTGTTGGTGAGGTGTGTTGTGGGTAGATCAGTTTGTTCTTCCTTATCTGATGTCTTAGATGACCCATATGAACCTGAATCATTAGCTTCTGAGTGTTGATCTGAATGATGTTCTGACTCCACTAACTCATTGGCAGAAAAGTACTCCAACTATTTTTCTTTTCCTTGGGTAGCACACTTGTGCTTAGGATCCCAGGTTTCTTGGCAATGAAAACACAATTTCTTCCTCCTAAGGTCATTAAGTTGATCATTATCCAACCTAGGAGAACTCTTGTGTTGATGTCTAGGTTCCTTCTAAAAATGTCTTCTATCCTTATCTTTCTTGTGAATGAACCCCTTAGACTGAAATTTGCTTCTCCATGTAGAGGATTCCATATCACGTTCCTTCTTCATGGCCTCCTGAAGAGTAGGTGGATCAAGGCCGTTTATCCATCCTCGCAAGGGATTAGATAGCCCATCAATGAAAAGGATCATCAGCTCGTGCTCTAAAATATCAGAGACCATAATAGATAACTCCTGAAACTCTGTGATGTAAGAATCAACTGAGCCCACTTGTTTGAGTTGGGATAACTCCTTGAACTGTAACTCTAGATCCTTTTTTATCAAATTTGTCAATTAATCTGGTAGTGAACTCAACATATGAAGTGATTTGATCATGGCCCAATGTGGTTTTACCATTACTCCACCATTTGTGAGTGCTACCCTCAGAGTGCAAAGCTGCATAAGTAATGGTGTCTTCTTTGGGCATAGGGTTGATCTAAAGATAACTATCTAGTTTCTGAACCCATGCTCTAGCAGTGGTCTTCCCTGAACCATCAAAGTAACGCAAGGTCATCTTATTGACTTTCTTCTAAAGCTCCTGATTGTATTGCCTATTACCCCTATTGGGTCAATGTTTCATCCTTAGACTAGAATACTCCCTGAAAGTCATCTCAGCTCGAAAATCCTCATTGGAAGCCCGCCAATCCCTCAAAATCACATCTTGGAATTCTACCTGTGTAGGCTCCTGTTTGGGTAAATTATTCCTAGGTGCAAAAGCAGGTATACTAAGTCTATCACCAGTTGTATACTATGTAGCCCCCCTATTTTTAAATAATGCTTCTCCCTCATTATCCCTGTCTCTGTGTCTATCTCCAATGTTCCTGTCTCCACCAATGTTATTTTTGTTCCTATCATTTTGATTATTGTTATTGTTATTGATATTGCTCCCAGCATTACCATGTATCAAATGGGTAAGGATATGTGTTAGTTTTGTTTGTGACTTGTCCATCCTCTCGAACATTTCATGCTACCCTCTAGCTAAGTCATTTAATGCATGCAACATGTTGGTCATATCTGATCTCCCTCTTTCATACTGGTCTCTACTAGACTTATCCTCATGATCACCCATGTTTTCTGTAAGGGGTTCTTCTTCACTGTAAATCTCTACCTGTTGTTCCTCTACTGCTACCACAACTATGTCTATATCTACAAAGGGGTCTATATGCGGAACCTCAATATCTCATTATGACCTATTTCATCTAAGATAGAATATTTCTTTATTGATTTGGACAACTTATTACATTACAGAAGCTCAATTACAATCAAAGGAATCAATCCTCCACAGGCTGCAACACACTATAGCTACACACCACCAGGCTCTGGAATCTTCTAGCTTTTGCCACCCCAAATTAGTTAGGGTTTATGTTTTCCCACCTATTCTTGACTCTACACTTTTCCCCCTTAACTCTACTACCACCCAAGGTTCCCAAAATAGTCATAAATAGCACTTTTCGGTGACCTCCAGCTAAATTTTGAAATTTGCAACTCCCTCCAAAAGTAGGTCAACTTCTGGGAAGCATAAATTTTGATTCGGGTGTCCAATTAATGAACTGTTTTAAGCGCCGAAAAGCTTCCGATGTGAGATATCAAACTGGACATTCGTAAATGGGTTTTTGTCAACTTTTTGGGATGTTATGGGATGTTTTAGTGCCTCATATCTCATTTTGGAAAATTTTAGGCGCTTTTCAGAAAATAGAAACTTTAATATCTTTCAGCTCACAAATGATCTTTGCCTGATTCATTCACCAAAGGTCTTATATTTTAGTTATGAAGCTTTCTGTAAGTTTTCACTTCAATCTATTCCCAAATGCAAACTTTCCTAAAATGGCAGGTAAATTTTTCGAAACTATCAATTTGCTATTTTTAGCAGTTTTGGAAAAAGTGGAAGTCCTACATCATTATTCTGGATATTATGGAACCAAAAACACTAATTATGGAAAGAAATGAAAACAACTATAATGATTTTGAATTAACTTCTTTTGGGTGATGCAAGATTGCCCTTACACCACTGGATGCTCCTGCATCAGACACCCAGGGTAATTTGAGAAGTGACCCTGTCACATCTCAGATGTTTGTGTGAGGAAAACCCAAACAATCAACCTCTGCCTTAGACAACCAAGAAGAGTCTTCAATAGGCCTTCCTTTCCATTTTACCATATATTCTTCATATTGCCTATTTTCAATACTTCTTCCCACATGGCTATCCAAGATCTCTTCTACCTCCTCCATTGAAGTAGATGCCAGAATACTCCACTGTCCTTCTGTTGGTCCATCCTTTGTTCCACCTTCATGATATTCTGATAAATCAACAATATTGAAAACAACGGAAATGTTGATCCCACTCGGCAACTCCACCTCATATGTATTTCCTGAATCATGTTTCTTCAAAATTTTGCATGGTCCAAATTTCTTCATTTTCAGCTTATTGTATGTTCTAATTGGGAACCTTTCTTTTCTCAAGTAAACCATGACTTCATCGCCTACCTGGAATTCCTTATATCTCCTCTTCTGATCCGTCTTAGCCTTGTACTGAATATTCATCTTATTAATGTGCTTTTTCACCTCTTCATGCAAATTCTTCATGTGTTCTTCAAAGTGTTCAGCCTCAGCACTTGTCTTTTCTCCTTTGTCTAGATTCCTTAACTCTGAAGCATTTCTTGGACTATTGCCATATACAATCAGGAATGGTGATTTACCAGTACTCCTATTGACAGAATTGTTGTAAGTAAATTTTGTCTGTGGTAAAATCAAATCCCATCCCTTGGGCTTATCTCCTACTAAGCATTGTAGCAGGTTACCCAAACTCTTATTCACCACTTCCATCTGTCCATCAGTTTGTGGATGGTGTACAGAATTGAACTTCAAATCTATCTTCAACTTCTTCCACAATGTCCTCCAAAAATAACTAACAAACTTGGTATCTCGATATGAAACTATGCTCTTTAGTAGACCATGTAATCTCACCACCTCCCTGAAAAATAACTCTGCAATATGAATAGCATCATTAGTCTTCTTGCAAGGAACAAAATGTGACATCTTTGAGAATCTGTCTACCACCACAAAAATGGAATCATGTCCTCTCTATGTCCTTGGTAAACCATGAACAAAATCCATACTAATATCATCCCATGACTTCTCGGGTATAGGTAGTGGCTAATACAACCCCGTATTCTGACTTGTTCCTTTTGCCATTTAACACTCGACAACTTTGCACAAATTTCCTCACATCTTGTTGTAACTGTGGCCAATAATAATTTTCACCAACAACAACAATGGTCTTATCTCGACCAAAGTGTCCAGCCAATCCTCCACTATGCTTCTCCTTAATCAGGTTCTGTCTCATGGAACTCCTTGGAATCCACAACTGGCTTCCTCTAAACAACATGCCATCTTGCATTATGAAATCCAACCATTTTGTCATGTCCAAAGTAACAAGTTCCAAACAAGCTTTCCAGGCCTCTGCAAAATCTGGATCTTCAGGATACAAACTTTTGAGCTCATTGAACCCAACAACCTCTATCTTCATTTTTGTCAAGAAATTTTTCCTTCTGCTCAAGGCATCTCCAACTCTGTTGGACTTCCCACTCCTATGCTTCAAAACAAAAGTATAGCTCTGCAAAAACTCAACCCATTTTAAGTGCCTTTGGTTCAACTTTCCTTGACTATTAAGATACTGCAAAGCCTAATGATCAGTATATAAAACAAATTCTTTTGGCAGCAAATAATGTCTCCATTTCTTTAAAGCCTGAACTATTGCATAAAACTCTTGATCATAAACATAATACTTTTTCTTGGCATCATTATGCTTCTCACTAAAATAGGCAATGGGCATACCTTCTTGACTCAAAACAACTCCTATAGCACTAACACTAGCATCACAATCTACCTGAAATACCTTATTGAAATCTAGAAGTGCCAAAATAGGTTGCTCTGTGACTTTCTACTTCAATGTATCAAAGTTTTTATCTACTCCTTTGGTCCATCTAAACTCTTTTCTATCCCCTCTCATTGTCTCAGTTAGGGGTGCACCAAATCTACTAAAATTCCTGATAAACTTTTTGTAAAAACTTGCCAAACCATGAAAAGATCTTACCTTGAAAGCACTCCTTGGCATAGGCCATTCAATGATAGCCCTCACCTTCTCTGGTCCATCTTAAGACCTTCCTCTGAGACAACAAATCTTAGGTATACACCCTCTTTCTTTGCAAAACTACATTTCTTTAGATTAATCAACAACTTCTCTTCTCTCAACTTCTCTAAAACTCTTCTGATATGCATCAAATGCTCATCCCAAGTCTTACTAAAAATTAAAATATCATCCAAATAAACAATAACAAAACTTCCCAAAAATTCTTTCAATACCTCGTTCATGAGCCGCATGAATGTGCTCGGTGCATTGGTTAGCCCAAATGGCATGACTAACCACTCATACAATCCTTCTTTGGTTTTGAAGGCTGTCTTCCACTCGTCTCCTTCTCTAAAATGGATCTGGTAATACCCACTCTTCAGGTCAATCTTCGTGAAGTACTTGGCTCCACTCAAGTAGTCCATTATGTCAACCATTCTAGGCAATGGAAATATGTACTTGATCATGATCTTATTGATGGCTTGAGAGTCTGTACACATTGTCCACTCTCCATCTTTCTTTGGTGCTAGTACTGCAGGTACCGCACAGGGACTTAGGCTCTCTTATCAATCCCTTCCTTAACAACTCCTGAACTTGTCTGTTCAACTCTTCACTGTCGGTTGCAATCATTCTATGGGCTGCCTTATTTGGCAAGTTGGCTCCTGGTATCAAATCAATTTGATAACTTATCTTCCTTACTAGTGGTAAAACTTCTGGTACATTATTAGAGATAATATCTTGAAATTCTTCCAACATTTCTGAGACTTCTGCTAGTACATCTTCACATTTCTCTTGACTAATCTTAGGAATCAATGCAAAGCAATGAGGCATATGCTTCATTCCCTCCAAAAATTTTCTACCATCTACCAAGCAAATTCTGGCAGTAATACATACCTTTTCTTCCACCTCCTTCAAGGGCTTCAACTTATGACGAACTCCATCCTTTGTTAGGGAATATGTGTTTGCACGGCCATCATGGACAACACTCCTATCATACTGCCATGGCATCCCCAACAACATATGGCATGCATCCATTGGTATGATATCACACAGCACCTCATCATGGTAGACCCCAATCTTGAACTTCACTTAACACTGCTCATTGACCAAACCTTTGTGGTCCTTCTATAACCATGCAATCTGATCTGGATGTGGATCCTTTCTTCTTTACAACTTCAACTTGTCAACCATCTCCTCTGAAACAAAATTGTCAGTACTTCCACTGTCAATAATAATATCACAACACTTACCTTCACCTTTGCACCTTGTGCGGAATAAACTCTTCCTCTAATTGGGTTCTTTCTCCTCATTCAACAAAGTTCTTCTAACAACTAGGGTTTCTCCCCTTTTAGCTACTTCAGAACACTCAGATTGTGCATCTTCATCTACATGTGCAACTCGTGCATTACCTTCACGTCTTCTATTTGTCCTTCCTTGATTTTGTGGACACTCGTATGCTTGATTCCCTTCTTCTCCACATTGGAAACGAGTTCCTCAGAAACCTCCTCTTCTAGGTCGGCCTCTTCCTCTTCCTCTTTGCTCACCATTGTTTTGGTCATGAGGGCAGTAGGCATTATCCCCTCTCTGATATTGACTGGAGCTAGCTTCTACAATTTTCCTTTGATCTTCTTTACGGCCTCCATAGGGTCTTCCACCAGTCCTTTTGCCTTAACCTCTTCCCCTTTACTTGCTATTGAATCTTTTATTCAGCTTCTCTTCCACCTTCAGGGAAAACTGGTACGCATCTTCTATTGTGGTGATTCTGACTAGGCTCAGCTCCTCTTGAATACTTGGCCTCAACCCATTAATGTAATGGGCTACCTTCTACTTGTTGGCCTCTGCATGGCCTGTCCTGATAGTAATCTTGTAAAACTCTTACGTATACTCCTTGACAGACTTGCTACCTTGCTTCAATCCTTGCAACTTCTTCAACAACTCCATCTCATAGTCCACAGGAATGAACTACTTCTTTAGTTTCTCCACCATTCGATCCCATCTAGTAATCTTTTCTTTTCCCCTTCTATTTCTCTCTAACTAGACCTCCTTCCATCTAAACTCTTTTCTATCCCCTCTCATTGTTTCAGTTAAGGGTGCACAAAAGCTACTAAAATTCCTAATAAACGTTCTGTAAAAACTTGCCAAACCATGAAAAGATCTTACCTTGGAAGCACTCCTTGGCGTAGGCCATTCAATGATAGCCCTCACCTTCTCTGGGTCCATCTTAAGACCTTCCTCTGAGACAACAAATCACAGGTATACCAACTCTTTCTTTGCAAAACTACATTTCTTTAGATTAACCAACAACTTCTCTTCTGTTAGCTTCTCTAAAACTCTTCTGATATGCATCAAATTCTCATCCCAAGTCTTACTAAAAATCAAAATATCATCCAAATAAACAATAACAAAACTTCCCAAAAAAATTTTCAATACCTCGTTCATGAGCTGCATGAATGTGCTCAGTGCATTGGTTAGCCAAAATGGCATGACTAACCACTCATACAAACCTTCTTCAGTTTTGAAGGCTATCTTCCACTCGTCTCCTTCTCTAAAATGGATCTGGTGATACCCACTCTTCAGGTCAATCTTCATGAAGTACTTGGCTCCACTCAAGTAGTCCATTATGTCATCCATTCTAGGCAATGGAAATCTGTACTTGATCGTGATCTTATTAATGGCTCGAGAGTCTGTACACATTCTCCACTCTCCATCTTTCTTTGGTGCTAGTATTGTAGGTATCGCACAGGGACTTAGGCTCTCTAATCAATCCATTCCTTAACAACTCCTGAACTTGTCTATTCAACTCTTCACTCTCGATTGGAGTCATTCTATGGGCTGCCTTATTTGGAAAGTTGGCTCTTGGTATCAAATCCATTTGATGACTTATCTTCCTTACTGGTGGTAAACCTTCTGGTACATTATCAAATATAATATCCTAAAATTCTTCCAACATTTCTAAGACTTCTGCTAGTACATCTTCACATTTCTCTTGAATAATTTTAGGAATCAATGCAAAGCAATGACGCATATGCTTCATTACCTCCAAAATTTTTCTACCATCTACCAAGCAAATTCTGGCAGTACTACATACCTTTTCTTCCACCTCCTTCAAGGGCTTCAACTTATGACAAACTCCATCCTTTGTTAGGGAATATGTGTTTGCATAGCCATCATGGACAATGCTCCTATCATACTGGAATGACATCCCCAACAACATATGACATGCATCCATCGGTATGATATCACACAACACCTCATCATGGTAGTCCCCAATCTTGAACTTCACTAAACACTGCTCATTGACCAAACCTCTGTGGTCCTTCTGTAACCATGCAATCTGATCTAGATTTGGATGCTTTCTTCTTGACAACTTCAACTTGTCAACCATCTCCTCTGAAACAAAATTGTCAGTACTTCCATTGTCAATAATAATATCACAACACTTACCTTCACATTTGCACCTTGTGTGGAATAAACTCTTCCTCTAATTGGGTTCTTTCTCCTCATTCAACAAAGTTCTTCTGACAACTAGGGTTTCTCCCCTTTCAGCTACTTCAGAACGCTTAGATTGTGCATCTTCATCTACATGTGCAACTCGTGCATTACCTTCAGGTCTTCTATTTGTCCTTCCTTGATGTTGCAGACACTCGTATGCTTGATGCCCTTCTTCTCCACATTGGAAACAGGTTCCTCTGAAACCTCCTCTTCTAGGTCCTTGCCCAGGTCGGCCTCTTCCTCTTCCTCTTTGCTCACCATTGTTCTGGTCATGAGGGTGGTAGGCATTATCACCTCTCTGATTTCAACTAGAGCCATCTTCTTCACTTTTCCTTTGATCTTCATTATGGCCTCCATAGGGTCTTCCACCAGTCCTTCCACCTTAACCTCTTCCCTTTGCTTGCTATCGAATCTTTTATTCAGCTTCTCTTCCACCTTCAGGGAAAACTGGTACACATCTTCTATTGTGGTAATTCTGACTAGGCTCAATTCCTCTTGAATACTTGGCCTTAACCCATTAATGTAACGGGCTACCTTCTGCTTGTCGGCCTCTGCATGGCCTGTCCTGATAGTAATCTTGTAAAACTCTTCTGTATACTTCTTGATAGACTTGTTACCTTGCTTCAATCCTTGCAACTTCTTCAGCAACTTCATCTCATAGTCCACAGGAATGAACTACTTTTTTAGTTTCTCCACTATCCAATCCCATCTAGTAATCTTTCCTTTTCCCCTTCTATTTCTCTCTAACGAGACCTCCTTCCACCAAATATTGGCATGGCCCTTCAACTTTTTTTTGCAAACTTTACCCGAGCTAGGTCCTCCACATCTTCATACTCAAAATACTCCTCCATGTCATTGATCCAATCAATAAGTTGTTCTGGATTCAAGTCTCTAGAATATGTAGAAATTTCAATCTTGGGCCTCTTTTCAATCTTCGAAATGGCCCTCAACAACCTAACTTCTGCAGGATCTCTTGCAACTTCTTGTTCTTCCTTAGATAGATCTTCTTTAGCTTCATCTTTGCTTTCTTCTCTTGTTCTCAGCTCAAGCCCTCTTCGTAGCTCCTCTTGCAATGCATCAATTTGCCTTTATAGGGCACTAAAACCCTCTTCTATCAAATCATTCCTCCCAATATGATTTCTTCATGGAGGCATCTTGATCTTTGCAACAAACCCACAACCTCAGGTCCTAGTGCAAACTGCCTCACAGTCAGCGATCTGTCTACACAGTCAGGAACCCTTGCTCTGATAGCACTTGATGAAAGGGGTAAATCACAAAACACACAACAGAATTGGAACACATAAAATAGAACATTTCTTTGTTGATTTGGACAACTTATTACATTACAAAAGCTCAATTACAATCAAAGGAATCAATCCTCCACAGGCTACAACACACTACAGCTACACACCACCAGGCTCTGGAATCTTCTACCTTCTGCCACTCCAAATCAGTTAGGGTTTCTATTTTCCCACCTATTCTTGACTCTACACTTTCCTCCCTTAACTCTACTACCACTCAGGGTTTCCAAAATAGTCATAAATAGAACTTTTTGGCAGCCTCTAGCTAAATTTCAAAATTTGCAACTCCCTCCAAAAGTAGGTCAACTTCCAGGAAGCATAACTTTTGATCCGGGTGTCTGATTGACGAATCATTTTAAGCACTGGAAAGCTCACGATGTGAACTATCACATTGGAAATCTACAAATAGATTTCTATCAACGTTTCAGGATGTTATGGGATGTTTTAGTACCTCATATCTCGTTTCAAAAAATTTCAGGGGCTTTTCAAAAGACAGACTTTAATATCTTTTAGTTCACAAATGATCTTTGCCTGATTCCTTCACCAAAGGTCTTATATTTCAGTTATGAAACTTTCTATAATTTTTCACTTCAATTCGTACCCAAATGCAAACTTTCCTAAAATGCCAGGTAAACTTTCCAAAACTGGCAGTTTGCTATTTTTAGGAGTTTTGGAAAAACTGAAAGTCCTACATCATTATTCTGGAAATTATGGAACCATAAACACTAATTATGGAAATTAATGAAAACAACAACAATAATTTTGAATTAAATTCTTTTGGGTGATGTGAGATTGCCCTTACACCACTGGATGCTCCTATATCAAACACCCATGGTAATTTGAGAAGTGACCCTGTCACGTCTCAGATGTTTGTGTGAGGAAAACCCAAACAATCAACCTCTGCCTTAGACAACCAAGAAGAGTCTTCAATAGGCCTTCCTTTCCATTTTACCATATATTCTTCATATTGCCTATTTTCAATACTTCTTCCCACATGGCTATCCAAGATCTCTTCTATCTCCTCCATTGAAGTAGATGCCGGAATACTCCACTGTCCTTCTGTTGTTCCATCCTTTGTTCCACCTTCATGATATTCTGATAAACCAGCAATGTTGAAAATATGCCATCTTCAAGAATTTGTCCACCACCACAAAAATTGAATCATGTCCTCTCTGTGTCCTTGGTAAACCAAGAACAAAATCCATACTAATATCATCCCATGGCTTCTCAGGTATAGGTAGTGGCTGATACAACCCCATATTCTAACTTGTTCCTTTTGCCATCTAACACACTCGACAACTCTGCACAAATTTCCTCACATCCTGCTATAACTATAACCACTAATAATTTTCACTAACAACAGCAATGGTCTTATCTCAACCAAAGTGTCCAGCCAATCCTCCACTATGCTTCTCCTTAATCAGGTTCTGTCTCATAGAATTCCTTGGAATGCACAACTAGCTTCCTCTAAACAACATGGCATCTTGGATTATGAAATCCAACCATTTTGTCCTATCCAAAGTAACAGGTTCCAAACAAGGTTTCCAGGACTCTACAAAATTGGGATCTTTAGGATACAAACTTTTGAGCTCATCGAACCCAACAACCTCTATCTTCATTTCTGTCAACAAATTTTGCCTTCTGCTCAAGGCATCTGCAACTTTGTTGGACTTCCCACTCCTGTGCTTCAAAACAACAGTATAGCTCTGCAAAAACTCAACCTATTTTAAGTGCCTTTGGTTCAACTTTCCTTGACTATTAAGATACTACAAAGCCTGATGATCAGTATATAAAACAAACTCTTTTGGCACCAAATAATGTCTCCATTTCTTCAAAGCCTGAACTATTGCATAAAACTCCTGATCATAAACAAAATACTTTTTCTTGGCATCATTAAGCTTCTCACTAAAATAGGCAATGGGCTTACCTTCTTGACTCAAAATAGCTCCTATAGCACTACCACTACCATCACAATCTACCTGACATACCTTATTGAAATCTGGAAGTGCCAAAACAGGCTGCTCTGTGACTTTTTGATTCAATGTATCAAAGCTTTTATCTACTGCTTTAGTCCATCTAAACTCTTTTCTATCCCCTCTCATTATCTTAGTTATGGGTGCACAAATACTACTAAAATTCCTAATAAACTTTCTATAAAAACTTGCCAAACCATGAAAAGATCTTACCTAAGAAGCACTCCTTGGTATAGGCCATTCAATGATAGCCCTCACCTTCTCTGGGTCCATATTAAGACCTTCCTCTGAGACAACAAATCCCAGGTATACCAACTCTTTCTTTGCAAAACTACATTTCTTTAGATTAATCAACAACTTCTCTTCTCTTAGCTTCTCTAAAACTCTTCTGATATGCATCAAATGCTCATCCCAAGTCTTACTGAAAATCAAAATATCATCCAAATAAACAATAACAAAACATCCCAAAAATTCTTTCAATACCTCGCTCATGGACCGCATGAATGTGCTCGGTGCATTAGTTAGCCCAACTGGCATGACTAACCACTCATACACACCTTCTTTGGTTTTGAAGGTTGTCTTCCACTTGTCTCCTTCTTTGATACGGATCTCGTGATACACACTCTTTAGGTTAGTTTTCATGAAGTACTTGGCTCCACTCAAGAATTTAATTATGTCAACCATTCTAGGCAATGGAAATCTGTACTTGATCATGATCTTATTGATGGCTCAAGAGTCTGTAGACATTCTCCACTCTCTATCTTTCTTTGGTGCTAGTACTGCAGGTACCACATAGGGACTTAGGCTCTCTCTTATCAATCCCTTCCTCAACAACTCTTGAACTTGTCTTTTCAACTCTTCACTCTCGACTGGAGTCATTCTATGGGCGGCCTTATTCGGCAAGTTAGCTCCTGGTATCAAATCTATTTCATGACTTATCTTATTTACTGGTGGTAAACCTTCTGGTACATTATCAGATATAATATCCTGAAATTCTTCCAACATTTCTAAGACTTCTTCTGGTACATCTTCACATTTCTCTTGACTAATCTTAGGAATCAATGCAAAGCAATGATGCTCATGCTTCATTCCCTCCAAAAATTCTCTACCATCTACCAAGAAAATTCTAGCAGTACTACATACCTTTTCTTCCACCTCCTTCAAGTGCTTCAACATATGACAAACTCCATCCTTTGTTAGGGAATATGTGTTTGCACGGCCATCATAGACAATGCTCCTATCATACTACCACAGCCTCCCCAACAGTATATGACATGCATCCATCGGTATGATATCACACAACACCTTATCATGGTAGTCCCCAATCTTGAACTTCACTAAACACTGCTCATTGACTAAAGCTCTATGGTCCTTCTGCAACCATGCAATCTGATATGGATGTGGATGCTTTCTTCTTGACAACTTCAACTTGTCAACCATCTCCTCTGAAACAAGATTGTCAGTACTTCCACTGTCAATAATAATATCACAACACTTACCTTCACATTTGCACCTTGTATGGAATAAACTCTTCCTTTGATTGGGTTCTTTCTCCTCATTCAACAAAGTTCTTCTGACAACTAGGGTTTCTCCCCTTTCAACATCTTCAAAATGCTCAGATTGTGCATCTTCATCTACATGTACAACTGGTGCATTACCTTAAGGTCTTCTATATGTCCTTCTTTGATGTTGCAGATACTTGTATGCTCAATGCCCTTCTTCTCCACATTGGAAACAGGTTCCTTTAAAACCTCCTTTTCCAAGTCCTTGCCCAGTTAGGCCTCTTCCTTTTCCTCTTTGCTCATCATTGTTCTGGCCATGAGGGCGGTAGGCATTGTCCCCTCTCTAATTTTGACTGGAGCTAGCTTCTTCACTTTTCCTTTGATATTCATTACAGCCTCCATAGGGTCTTCCATCAGTCATTCCACCTTGACCTCTTCCCCTTTGCTTGCTATCGAATCTTTTATTCAGCTTCTCTTCCACCTTTAGGGAAAACCGGTATGCATCTTCTATGGTGGTCATTTTGACAAGGCTCATCTCCTCTTGAATACTTGGCCTCAACCCATCAATGTAATGGGCTACCTTCTCCTTCTTGGCCTCTGCATGGCTTGTCCTGATAGTAATCTTCTAAAACTCTTCTGTATACTCCTTAACAAACTTGTTATCTTGCTTCAATCCTTGTAGCTTCTTCAGCAACTCCATCTCATAGTTCATAGGAATGAACTGCATCTTCAGATTCTCCACCATCCAATCCTATCTGGTAATCTTTCCTTTTTCTCTTCTATTTCTCTCTAACTAAACCTCCGTCGACCAAATACTGGGATGGCCCTTCAACTTTATTTTTGTAAACTTGACCCGATCTGGGTCCTCCACATCTTCATACTCGAAATACTCCTCCATGTCATTGATCCAATAAATAAGTTGTTCTAGATTCAAATCTCTAGAATATGTAGAAACTTTGATCTTGGGCCTTTTTCCAATCTTCGAAATGGCCCTCAACAACCTAACTTCTGCAGGATCTTCTACAGCGTCTTGTTCTTCCTCAGATAGCTCTTCTCCATCTTCATCTTCGCTTTCTTCTCTTGTTCTTAGCTCAAACCCTCTTCGTAGCTCCTCTTGCAATGCATCTATTTGCCTTTGCAGGGCTCTAAAACCCTCTTCCATCAAAGCATTCCTCCCAATACGATTTCTTCGTTGAGGCATCTTGATCTTTGCAGCAAACCCACAACCTCAGGTCCTAGTGCAAACTGCCTCACGGTTGGTGATCTGTCTACACACTCAGGAACCCTTCCTCTGATACCACATGATGAAGGGGGTAAATAACAAAACACACAACAATAGAAATGGAACACAGAAAATAGAATATTTCTTTATTGATTTGGACAACTTATTACATTACAGAAGCTCAATTACAATCAGAGGAATCAATCCTCCACAGGCTGCAACACACTACAGCTACACACCACTAGGCTTTGGAATCTTCTACCTTCTGCCACCCAATATCAATTCGGGTTTCTGTTTTCCCACCTATTCTTGACTCTACACTTTCCCCCCTTAACTCTACTACCACCCAAGGTTCCCAAAATAGTCATAAATAGCACTTTTTGGCGGCCTCCAGCTAAATTTCAAAATTTGCAACTCCCTCCAAAAGTAGGTCAACTTCCAGGAAGCATAACTTTTGATCTGAGTGTCTGATTTACAAACCATTCTAGGTGTCAGAAAGCTCACGATGTGAACTATCACACTGCAAATTCGTAAATAGATTTCCATCAACTTTTCAGGATGTTATGGGATGTTTTAGTGCCTCATATCTCATTTCAAAAAATTTTAGGGGTTTTTTAGAAAATAGAAACTTTAATATCTTTTAGTTCACAAATGATCTTTGCCTGATTCCTTTTCCAAAGGTCTTATATTTCAGTTACGAATCTTTCTGTAAGTTTTCACTTTAATCCATGCCCAAATGCAAAATTTCCTAAAATGGCAGGTAAACTTTTCAAAACTGGCAATTTGTTATTTTTAGCAATTTTGGAAAAACTGAAAGTCCTACATCATTATTCTATATATTATGGAACCAGAAATACTAATTATGGAAATAAATGAAAACAACTACAATGATTTTGAATTAACTTATTTTAGGTGATGCAAGATTACCCTTACACCACTGGATGCTCCTGCATTAGACAACCAAGGTAATTTGAGAAGTGACCTTGTCACATCTCAGATGTTTGTGTGAGGAAAACCCAAACTATCAACCTCTGCCTTAGACAACCAAGAAGAATCTCCAATAGGATTTCCTTTCCATTTTACCAGATATTCTTCATATTGCCTATTTCGAGTACTTCTTCCCACATGGTTGTCCAAGATCTCTTCTATCTCCTCCATTGAAGTAGATGCTAGAATACTCCACTATCCTTTCATTGGTCCATCCTCTGTTCCACCTTCATGATATTCTGATAAATTAGGAATGTTGAAAATAGGGGAAATGTTGATCCCACTCGGCAGCTCCACCTCATATGCATTTCCTTAATCATGTTTCTTCAAAATCCTGCATGGTCTAAATTTCTTCATTTTCAGCTTATTGTATGTTCCAATTGGGAACCTTTCTTTTCTCAAGTAAACCATGAATTCATCACCTACCTAGAATTCCTTATATCTCCTCTTCTGATCCACCTTACCCTTGTACTGAATATTTATTTTATTAATGTTCTTTTTCACCTCTTCATGCAAATCCTTCATGTGTTCTACAAAGTCTTCAGCCTCAACACTTGTCTTTTCTCCTTTGTCTATCTTTCATAACTCTAAAGCATTTCTTGGACTATTTCCATATACAATCTAGAATGGTGATTTACCAGTACTCCTATTGATAGAATTATTGTAAGCAAATTTTGTCTGTGGTAAAATCAAATCCCATCCCTTGGGCTTATCCCCTACTAAGCATCGTAGCAGGCTACCTAAACTCCTATTCACCACTTATGTCTATCCATCAGTCTGTGGATGATGTGCAAAACTGAACTTCAAATCTATCTTCAATTTCTTCCACAATGTCCTCCAGAAATAACCAACAAACTTGGTATCTCGATCTAAAACTATGCTCTTTGGTAGACCATGTAATCTCACCACCTCTCTAAAAAGTAACTCTGTAATATGAACATCATCATTAGTCTTCTTGCAAAGAACAAAATGTGTCATCTTTAAGAATCTGTCCACCACTACAAAAATGGACCTCTCTATGTCCTTGGTAAACCAAGAACAAAATCCATACTAATATTATCCCATGGCTTCTCAGGTATAGGTAGTGGTTGATACAACCCTGTATTCTGACTTGTTCCTTTTTCCATCTGACACACTCGACAACTATGCACAAATTTCCTCACATTCTGCTGTAACTGTGGCCAATAATAATTTTCACCAACAACAACAATGGTCTTATCTTGATCAAAGTGTCCGGCCAATCCTCCACTATGCTTCTCCTTAATCAGGTTCTCTCTCATGGAACTCCTTGGAATGCACAACTAGCTTCCTCTAAACAACATGCCATCTTGGATTATGAAATCCAACCATTTTGTCATGTCCAAAGTAACAGGTTCCAAACAAGCTTCCAGGCCTCTGCAAAATCTGGATCTTCAGGATACAAACTTTTGAGCTTATCGAACCTAACAATCTCTATCTTCATTTCTATCAACAAATTTTTCCTTCTGCTCAAGGCATCTGCAACTCTGTTGGACTTCCCACTCCAGTGCTTCAAAACAAAAGTATAACTCTACAAAAACTCAACCCATTTTAAGAGCCTTTGGTTAAACTTTCATTGACTATTAAGATACTACAAAGCCTGATGATCAGTATATAAAACAAACTCTTTTGGCACCAAATAATGTCTCCATTTCTTCGAAGCCTGAACTATTGCATAAAACTTCTGATCATAAACAAAATACTTTTTCTTGGCATCATTAGGCTTATCACTAAAATAGGCAATGGGCTTACCTTCTTGACTCAAAATAGCTCCTATAGCACTACCACTACCATCACAATCTACCTGAAATACCTTATTGAAATTTGGAAGTGCCAAAATAGGTTGCTCTATGACTTTCTACTTCAATGTATCAAAGCTTTTATTTGCTCCTTTAGTCCATCTAAACTCTTTTCTATCCCCTCTCATTGTCTTAGTTAGGGGTGCACAAATGCTACTAAAATTCCTGATAAACTTTTTGTAAAAACTTACCAAACCATGAAAAGATCTTACCTCAGAAGCAATCCTTGGCATAGGCCATTCAATCATAGCCCTCACCTTCTCTGGGTCCATCTTAAGACCTTCTTCTGAGACAACAAATCCTAGGTATACCAACTCTTTCTTTGCAAAACTATATTTCTTCAGATTAATCAATAGCTTCTCTTCTCTTAGCTTCTCTAAAATTCTTCTGATATGCATCAAACGCTCACCCCAAGTCTTACTAAAAATCAAAATATCATCCAAATAAACAATAACAAAACTTCCCAAAAATTCTTTCAATACCTCGTTCATGAGCCGCATGAATGTGCTCGGTGCATTGGTTAGCCCAAATGGCATGAATAACCACTCATACAAACCTTCTTTGGTTTTGAAGGTTGTCTTCCACTCATCTCCTTCTCTGATACGGATCTGGTGATACCCACTCTTGAGGTCAATCTTCGTGAAGTACTTTTCTCCACTCAAGCAGTCCATTATGTTATCCATTCTAAGAAATGGAAATCTATACTTGATTGTGATCTTATTGATTTCTCAAGAGTCTGTACACATTCTCCACTCTTCATCTTTCTTTTGTGCTAGTACTGTAGGTACCACATAGGGACTTAGGCTCTCTCTTATCAATCCTTTCCTCAACAACTCTTGAACTTGTTTGTTCAATTCTTCACTCTCGGGTGGAGTCATTCTATGGGCTGCCTTATTTGGCAAGCTGCCTCCTGGTATCAAATCCATTTGATGACTTATCTTCCTTACTGGTGGTAAACCTTCTGGTACATTATCAGAGATAATATCCTAAAATTCTTCCAACATTTCTGAGACTTCTGCTGGTACATCTTCACATTTCTCTTGACTAATCTTAGGAATCAATGCAAAGCAATGACGCTCATTTTTCATTCCCTCCAAAAATTTTATACCATCTACCAAGTAAATTCTGGCAGTACTACATACCTTTTCTTCCACCTCCTTCAAGGGCTTCAACATATGACAAACTCTATCCTTTGTTAGGGAATATGTGTTTTCACGACCATCGTCAACATCGCTCCTATCATACTTCCATGGCCTCCCCAATAGCATATGACATGCATCCATTGGTATGATATCACACAACACCTCATCATGGTAGTCCCCAATCTTGAACTTCACTAAACACTGCTCATTGGCCAAACCTCTGTGGTCCTTCTGCAACCATGCAATCTGATATGGATGTGGATGCTTTCTTCTTGACAACTTCAACTTGTCAACCATCCCCTCTAAAACAAGATTGTCAGTACTTCCACTGTCAATAATAATATCACAACACTTACCTTCACATTTGCACCTTGTGCAGAATAAACTCTTCCTCTGATTGGGTTCTTTCTCCTCATTCAGCAAAGTTCTTCTGACAACTAGGGTTTTTCCCCTTTCCACATCTTCAGAACGCTCAGATTGTGCATCTTCATCTACATGTGCAACTCATGCATTACCTTCAAGTCTTCTATTTGTCCTTCCTTGATGTTGCGGACACTCATATGCTTGATGCCCTTCTTCTCCACATTGGAAACGGATTCCTCTAAAACCTCCTCTTCCAGGTCCTTGCCCATGTCAGCCTATTCCTCTTCCTCTTTGCTCACCATTATTTTTATCACGAGGGCGGTAGGCATTATCCCCTCTCTGATTTTGACTGGAGCCAACTTCTTTACTTTTATTTTGATCTTCATTACGGTCTCCATAGGGTCTTCCACCAGTCCTTCCACCTTGACCTCTTTCCCTTTGCTTTCTATGGAATCTTTTATTCAGCTTCTCTTCCACCTTTAGAGAAAACTGGTACGCATCTTCTATGGTGTTCATTTTGACTAGGCTCAGCTCCTCTTGAATACTTGGCCTCAACCCATTAATGTAATGGGCTACATTCTCCTTGTTGACCTCTACATGGCATGTCCTATTAGTAATCTTCTAAAACTCTTCTGTACACTCCTTGACAGACTTGTTACCTTGCTTCAAACCTTGCAGCTTCTTCAGCAACTCCATCTCATAGTCCACATGAATGAACTACTTTTTTAGTTTCTCCACCATCTGATCCCATCTGGTAATCTTTCCTTTTCCTCTTCTTTTTCTCTCTAACTAGACCTCCTTCCCCCAAATATTGGCATGGCCCTTCAACTTTGTTTTTGTAAACTTGACCCGATCTGGGTCCTCCACATCTTCATACTCAAAATACTCCTCCATGTCATTGATCCAATCAATAAGTTGTTCTAGATTCAAATCTCTAGAATATGTAGAAACTTTGATCTTGGGCCTCTTTCTGATCTTCAAAATGGCCCTCAACAACCTAACTTCTGTAGGATCTCCTGCATCTTCTTGTTCTTCCTCAGATAGCTCTTCTTCAGCTTCATCTTTGCTTTCTTCTCTTGTTCTCAGCTCAAACCCTCTTCGTAGCTCCTCTTGCAATGCATCAATTTGCCTTTGTAGGGCTCTAAAACCCTCTTCCGTAAAAGCATTCCTCCCAATACAATTTCTTCGTGGAGGCATCTTGATCTTTGTAGCAAACCTACAACCACAGGTCCTGGTACAAACTACCTCACAGTCGTCGATCTGTCTACACACTCAGGAATCCTTGCTCTGATACCACTTGATGAAGGGGTAAATCACACAACACACAACAAAAATTGAACACAGAAAGTAGAATATTTCTTTATTGATTTGGACAACTTATTACATTATAGAAGCTCAATTACAATCAGAGGAATCAATCCTCCACAGGCTGCAACACACTATAGCTACACACCACCAAGCTCTGGAATCTTCTACCTTCTACCACCCCAAATCAGTTAGGGTTTCTATTTCCCACCTATTCTTGACTCTACACTTTCCCCCCTTAACTCTAATACCACCCAGGGTTCCCAAAATAGTCATAAATAGCACTTTTTGGCGGCCTCCAGCTAAATTTTGAAATTTGCAACTCCCTCCAAAAGTAGGTCAACTTCTGGGAAGCATAACTTTTGATCCGGGTGTCCGATTGATGAACCGTTTTAAGCGCTGAAAAGCCTGTGATGTGAACTATTATGCTGGATATGCATAAATAGATTTTTGTCAACTTTTTTGGATGTTATGGGATGTTTTAGTGCCTCATATCTTGTTTCAAAAAATTTCAGGGGTTTTTCAGAAAACAAAAACTTTAATATCTTTTAGCTCACAAATGATATTTGCCTGATTCCTTCACCAAAGGTATTATATTTCAGTTATGAAGTCTTCTATAAGTTTTTGCTTCAATCCATGCCCAAATGCAAACTTTCCTAAAATGGCAAGTAAACTTTCCAAAACTGGCAGTTTGTTATTTTTAGCAGTTTTGGAAAAACTGAAAGTCCTACATCATTATTCTAGATATTATGGAACTAGAAACACTAATTATGGAAAGAAATAAAAACAACTACAATGATTTTGAATTAACTTCTTTTGGGTGATGCAATATTGCCCTTACAGCACTGGATGGTCCTGCATCAAATATCCAACTTGGTACTTCTATTGTAGCTGGACTAGCAGTACAAATGGCATCTAACCCCTCTAGATCACCAAGGATTTATAGTTTGTTTGCATACAAATGATATCAGTTGTTCTAGAGACCCTAGATGCCAGAATGAAAGGAATAGTTGTCAAAACCATAGAAAATGACTCCCAAGAACCCCACGTCTCCTCTAGTTATTGTACAGCCTAGCAGGGGTCATTAATACAGTCCAAAGTACCTGCAACAACACCAACAACCATTGGAAAGAGATTTGAAATATACTATAGACCCTTATCTCTCTAATACACCTAATAAGGAATGGACAAAATAGAGTATAGACACCAAAATGAGATCCTCTAGGAAGTACGGCTAACCTGGAAAGGTACGACTAGCATGGTAGTAGTCTGAACTCCAACCAAAGCCAAAATCTATATCAAATCTGCTCTTCTATCAATTCTATCGGTCATTCACAATGAATCTGTGAAAGATGTGATCAAATAACTCTCAAATCCTCATCAAAATGGATCCCATTAAACCTCAAATGCAAACATTGGATGTATTTGCCTCACTAGCATCCTTGGATGGTATTGAACACCTGCAAAATGCTGTCACTGTAGGAAGTTTTTATTTCCAACAACCCCCTAGGTTCATATCTCCTTCAAACCCTCACAAAGCTTTTGTAGAGCAAAAACAAGCAATATGAAATTATCAACGCATAAACACAAATGAGGTACTTTTCCACTTTTATAATTCTCCAAGAGGGGTCGATGCACTTTGGAGGTAAATTTTTTATTTTAATTCACTTTATTAAACCCCTAAGGTGGGCGCCCAACTCCAACTTAAGTGACTTTTAATAATATTTCATTTTTGTCACTTAATTATAATTTCCAAAGTCCCATATTAAAATAATGTTATTAATCTTCAGATTTTAAAATGGAAGCCCAAACATGCATGAAATCTAGTGATCATGAGACTACTGGAAAGGTCTCGCTAAGATGCATCAACTCCAACACTAAAAATCCTGAAATGACACAAACCCTAATTTGCTAAAAATAGCAAATCTAGCCCAAAGCAAACAAACCACTTCTAGAAAGTGCCAACTAGAGACCAAACCGAACCCAAGCCAATTTCCACTCAACTAATCAACTCATCCAAGACACTACCAACTATGGTTCCCTAACCAGACTAGTTAGTCTACCTGGAAACTCGCTAATAGACTAACTTTGTATAGAGAAAGAGGACATTATAGTTCATATGACACATAGACTTCTCTTGCTTCTCCTTCTAATCTCTTCAAGATCACATCTTCACCTGTTGTTACATCTGAGTCTAGGGTTGCTTCACAGAGAGCTTCTAGTGATTCCTTACGACAAGACATTATTAGTCTTCTAGATATAGCTCATTGGGACTCATTTCTACCAAATATATCATTGTTATTTGTAGTGTCCCACATTCTACATTTGGGAGATACTTTTGAGGGTATTCAATTCCTCTTTGATGATAGCTTCAATGGAGTTGCATCACCATATCTTCTTCAAAAATTGTTCTTCATCCTCCTATTCAGTCACAGTTTAGTAGTGGATTGGAGTCATTTGAGTAGTTTTCAAAAGATTCATTGTTGTCTTTGGATCATGGATAGATTTCATAGCCTTTCATCCTTCTTCTTATATATTCCTATCCAGAATGGGAAGACATTATGCACAAATCTATAGTGCAATTTCTTCGCAAGGGGAGGAAACTTTTTTGGCGTTCATGGGTCTTCAAATTTACATTCTGTGTCGAGCATCTTCTAGAACTGCAAGAGTCATCTTGAGGAGTGGTTGCATAGTCTCTCTTCTCATCTCTAATTTGGGAGGGAGCATTTCCTTGCATGGGTTCCATCCTCTCTTATGGGGGTTTGTATATATTTATTGATTGTATCTACACGATGGATTTAGTCCTTGGGGGGTATTAGCATTGAGTCCTTCTTCCATTACTTATCTTTTGTATTTTCTCTCTTTTGGAGAGGATTTTTCTCCCTCTAGGTTTTTCTCCTTTTCTCTATTTGTGAGAGACTGTTTGTACATGGGTACCTAACATGGCCTTGTAGGCAAGACCCATCCTTGAATTATTTGCCTGTTTCTCATTCTCCCTAAGTTGCACTTAAGGGGGTGTTGGTGAAATTAGTACTTTGTTATGCTTTATTAAGTTTACTTAGGAGTTTTTTAAAGCACTTAAGGTTTTCTATCTTGAAATTATAAAAGCAAGATCTCATATGTAATTTATTAATCCAATTTCATTGTTACATCCAATATTGTGCAAATTAATCCTCTTTAATTTTTTCTCTTCTAGAAGGTAAATCCTTGGTTTTGCAAGTGACCCTAGTGACTTGAGTTAATTAGTGACTCTCACAACTATTACAATTATAGTCCATAAGGACACATCTCGTTGAGGCATTTCATTAAATAGTTCAAGTGAAGTTTGTTGTTTCACATTTTTCATGTGTCTCTACTAGAGCATTTCCTTTTATAGCATTTGATAGAAATCTTCACCGATTGCCAACCATCATGGCTAGAGAAAGACTTGTACTAACCATAATACACAATGGTGGATTCAAATTGGGAACTAATGAAGTTAGGCATGATCTAACTTCAGCCATTCCAATTGCTACAAATGATAGAACATTACACACAAACCTTAAGGGTGGTTAAAATAATTGTTTGTAATTAGAGTTTGAGCACTATGAAATAAATGACATATTTTGAATAGAGTATGTATGTACATCCATTAAAGCATAAAGGATAGAAGAATTTCATCAAATTTTGTAGGTGACATTACCTTGGTAGACATGTATTAGATGTAGAAGGCACATGATTTTCAAAAAGTATACCTTTCCCATCATCCTCACAACCTATGTAAAAATGGGAGCTTTGGAATAGAATGACATGATTGTAGGATATGTTAAACAAGGATTTTCTAAAAAGGCCTTTTGCCATAGTTTGTAGGATATGTTCAAGCTTTCCTAGCATCTTCCTAGAATGCCTAAAAGACATGTGGTCTTGTGGACTGTTATGATTGTAGGATATGCATCAAATAGATATGTTGAAAAGTCCTCAGAAAATTTCAAGAAAATGTAATTGAAGTTGGTGTAAAACTAGACTCAAGAACCTTCTCTAGCATCCTCCTTGCCTATGCCAAAATGGGAGTTTTGGAACAAAGTATGGATATCCATCATAGCATAATGGAAGGAGGATTTTCATCAAATGTTATAGCTACATTTGTTATGGCAGACATGTATGTCAAATGTAGAACCATAGATAAGGAACATGAACTGTATGACATAATGCCCCAAAACATTCAATGCAAAGTTCTACCTATTGTTGCAAGTATGTTCCTATGATGTGTTGTCATTGATGTCAACATATCTCTTTGTCAGAGACAGTGAAAACAATGCAGTTCAATAAAGTAGATTGCTCAGCATTTCCAGTAAGATGAAGATCAGAGTCTGCAGACCAAAGGGTCGTGTAGAGGATTGTTTGAAGTTACTCCAGTCAAGATTTGAGAGGTATGCATGGTGGATTGGTGAAGTTATGGCCATCTGAGTAGAACCAGGTTTTGCAGTTGTTTATAAGTAACAGAGTGACAGGAATTTAGTTTGGATTGCTCCGTATTGGAATATTATGGTCTGCGATTCTAGAGGCATGTTTGGGATGTTGATGTGTATCCTCAACTCAAGTGGTTCATGGTTTGGAGGTACATAAGCAATCTTTCTAGTGTGACAATCAAGATGGTTAGTGTTCTTAAGTTCCCGAATGAAGATGCAAGTGTTTTTGGTGATTTGAGGTGGTGCAGTTGTTCTTGTTGATTTAATTGTGCTTGTGGTGGTCTTTGGATTGTGTGTTGGTTGTGTTGGGGGTCCGCATTAAGGATTGAGCTCGTGGTTCAAGATTTCTCCTTGAGTGTTGTTGTTCTTTCCAGTCTTGGCCAATCGAATGCTTGGTACGTGTTGTGGATGATCTAAGAGAAGTTCTAAGGAGTGTGGCATGTTGTTTGAGGAAGATTTGAGTCCCAACTATGCTTGGCCGACAGAGGAGTGGTTTGCATGTAGCATTTTGCATTAAGTCAAGTCTTGTGACTATAATTTCTTGTAATTCCTATCTTGGAGAATGTTCCAGATAGATGATTGTTTGGTTGACTTTGATGTTCATTCCAAAGTCGATGACATGTATAAATAAGTGTTGTGAAGTCATGGAAGTGTGTGGTGGTGAACGAAGATGTGGATGTAGTAAGGAAGTGAGTGGGGGTAGAGTAGAGGTGTTGTACACTTCAATGGAACTAAACCTTGCATGAAGATGTTGTTTCTCAGTTCAACCTTTGAGTGTTAACATTGTGAATGTTCTTGTAGGCAGTGAGCCTCCTTTGAGTAGTGAGCTCTAGACAGTGCACCCGAAGGCAAGTGCCTTCCCATTTTTCTATTCTTTTAACAGAGAATAAATCTTGTGGGTTAACCCCCACTGTGGTTTTTCCCTTAACCAGGTTTCCATGTAAAATCCTAGTCTTATGTGTGTTGATTATGTTTCTTCTCATGTGTTGTTGATTAAGTCTTTCATGGTTATATCATTAATCTGATAATAAGTGGTAAAGAAGATAAAATGCAGCAAAAGATAGAAGTTTTGTGACAACTAATTCACCCCCCCTCTCAGTTGTCTACCCTAATTTCAACAATTGGTATCAAAGCCAGTTCCTCTCAAAGAAGCTTGACTACTTGAGGAGATCTAGGATGTCGACATACAAGAAGGACAGTCCAAGATTTGACGGAACAAATTACTCTCCTTGGAAGAATCGAATGGAGTGTCATTTGCAATGCATGGGTGATCCTTATTGGTTGATAACTAAGGATGAGTATAAGCCTTCAGAGAAAGGCCCTTCAAATCTAGATGAACTCAAAGAAGCGGAATACAACATTCAAGCTAAAGAAGCATTGTTGAGTGCCCCGACTGATACAAAAAATGACAAATGTCCTAGAATTGAAAACTGCTCGTGAAATCTAGAAAAAGTTAGAAACTCTGTATGAAGGTGATGCATATGTCAAATGTGCTAAGCTACAAATCGTGAAGGGTAGATACAAATGTTTGAGGATGAGTGAAGATGAAAACATCACTTCCTATATGCAAAATGTGAATGAACTTGTGAGTAGTATCAGGAGTGCTAGTGGAATACTGAAGAATCAAAGATTGTTGCCAAGGTACTCAGATCCTTACCTGCTTCATACAATCATAAAGTTGCTGATATTAAGGAGATCAAGACTGTGACAACTGTTACAAGGGATTATTTGGCCGGAAAGCTTTCAACATTTGAAATGAGTGAGTTTGTTGATTCTCTTCCTAAATCAGAATCTTCTTTTAAGGCCATTGTTTCTATAAAGCAAAGATTTGATCTAGGTGAAAGCTCTTCAAGAAGACTTACCAGATATGAGAAGGCAAGAAAGGAACTTGAAGAAGATGAATCGGATCTTGAAGAACTTGAAGCCCTTTTTTCCAAGAGATTACCAAGAGGATCCGATAAGTATGAAGGAAAGTTGCCTTTCAAATGTTTTGCTTGCAATAAGATTGGTCATTTTGCTTCAAGATGTCCGGAGAGGGTTTCAAAGCCAAACCCTAATAGACCTAGGTTTTAGAAGAAATGTTACTATGTCTAAGAAGCTACTAATGAAGGAGTTACAGATGATAAATCTGATAAGGGAAGTACCTCTGGAAATGAATGGGTGTTCATTGCTATCAAAGAAGAAGATCCATTGCCTATTGAATCTGCTAGCTATGTGAATGTGGAAATTGCCTTGGCTGCTCAGGTTGAAAAAAAGGATGAATGGGTAATTGACAGTGGATGTTCTCATCATATGACAAGTGATAAGAGTAAGTTTGTAAGTATGGAAAGGTATGAAGGTGGAATTGTGAAGTTTGGAGACAATTTAGCTGGTAGAATCCATGGTAGAGGATCCATCTCTCTTGATGATAAGAATAACACTAATGATGTTTTGTATGTAGAAGGGTTGAAGCATAATCTTCTCAGTGTTGGAGAGTTGGTTGACAAAGGGTATGATCTCTGATTCAAGGATGGAAAATGTAGAATCTTGGAAAGCTTTGGAACTAAGATTGCATTTGGTACACAGACTAGAGGTAATATCTTTCATTTAAGTGGTACTGGTAAAAGTTGTTTGATTGCTTAGATTGATCAGTATTGGTTATGACATAGGAGAATGTATCATGTAAACTTTGATAATATTGTCAAGATAAGTACTACTTAGGCTATGAGAGATCTTCCAAAGCTTGTAAAACCTGCTAATAACATGTGTAAGTAATGTCAGTTGGGCAAACAGAGTAGAACTACATTCAAAAGTAAAGAACAATTTTCAAGTGGATTGTTGGAACTTATGCACACTGATTTGTGTGGTCCTTCCAGAGTTAGGAGTTTGCAAGGAGACATATACTTTATGTTGTTGATTGATGATTATTCCTAGATTATGTGGGTTAATTTCTTGAGAGAGAAATCAGAGGCTCTTGACAGATTCAAGGTGTTCAAGGCTAGGGTGGAGAATGAGATTGGTGTGAAGATAAAGTGTCTGAGGTCTGACAGAGGTGGAGAGTTTACCTCTAGTGAGTTTAATTTATTTTGTGAAAATCATGGAATAAGAAGATAGTTATCTGCCCCTAGGACTCCTCAACAAAATGGAGTTGTGGAGAGAAAGAACCAGACTATTCAAGAGGTTGCTAGAACCATGATGATTGAAGAAAATGTTCCACATGTCTATTGGAGAGAGGCTATGAGTACTACTATCTACACTCTTAACCGGGTGCAGATCAAAGGTACTACCAGTAAAACTCCTTATGAACTATGTTTTGGTAATGCTCCTACTGTGAAATACTTTAGAGTTTTTGGTAGTAAATGCTATATCAAAAGAGATGAAGATCTAGGCAAGTTTGATACAAGGTGTGATGAAGGAATATTTCTAGGTTATTCTAACCAAAGCAAGGCATGCCAGTGTTTTAACAAGAGATTGAAAAGGATTGTTGAAAGTGCTAATGTCAAGGTTGATGAAAGAAAGGAGAGATCTTCCAAGTCTTGTGGATATGAATCAGATGATCAAAATGAAAGTCCTCAAACTCAGATTTAGATTGCTCCAAAGAATCCAGTGACTCAAGAAGCTAGTCCAAATGCTGAGGAACAAGTTCAAGATAATCCCAAAACTCCCAGGTATGTAAGGTTGAATCATTCTAAAGATCAGATCATAGGAGATAAAAATAAAGGTGTTCAAATTAGAAGAAAAATTGCTGAAGAACACAAAGAGTATTGTTTGATTTCAAAGATTGAACCAAAATCTGTGAATGAAGCTTGTAATGATGAAAGTTGGGTAAAATCAATGGAAGAAGAATTAATGCAAATTGAAAAGAATCATACTTGGGATCTTGTTCCTAGACCTGAAAAAAAATGTAATTGGAACTAAATGGGTCTTCTAGAATAAATTGAATGAAAATGGTGAAGTTGTGAGAAACAAAGCAAGATTAGTGTGCAAAGGATATTCTCAGGTAGAGGGAATTGATTTTGAAGAAACTTTTGTTCCGGTGGCAAGAATCGAAGTGGTCAAATTATTTATTGCCTTTGCTTCTTACAAAGATTTTAAAGTTTACCAAATGGATGTCAAGTCATCATTCCTAAATGGAGATTTGGAAGAAGAAGTCTACATTGAGCAACCAGAAGGATTCCAGTTGTCTAATCAAGGAGATATGATCTATAGGTTGAGGAAAGCATTGTATGGACTTAAACAAGCCCCAAGAACCTGGTATGGGAGATTAGATAAGTATTTGCAAAAGTTAGGTTTTAGTAAAGGCACAACTAACAGTAATCTTTATTTCAAAATTGATCATGAACACATCTTGATTGTTGAGGTATTTGTTGATGATATCATCTTTGGTGGAAATGAGAGCATGTGTAAAAAATTTGTTGATCAGATGCAAAGTGAATTTGAGATGTCTATGCTTGGTGAAATGAATTTCTTCTTGGGTCTACAAATCATTCAGTCAGATAAGGGCATCTTCATATCTTAGTCTAAGTATGTGAAAGAGTTGTTGAAAAAGTTTGGAATGGAGGATTCAAAACTAGTGAGTACTCCTATGATAACCGGATGTAAGTTGAGTAAAGATGATGCTTCCCCTAAGGCACATTAGAAAAGGTATAGATCAATGATTGGAGGCTACTTTATCTAACTCATACTAGACCTGATATTATGAGTCAGATCTAGCAGAATCTCATGTTGTAGTAGTCAAAAGAATTCTTAGATATCTGAAGGGAACATCTAATTATGGCTTATGGTATCCTAAAGATGATGATTTCACTCTTCATACATATACAAATGTTGATTGGGTAGGAGATGTGAATGACATGAAGAGTACTAATGGTGGTGCATTTTTCTTGGGAAAGAGATTGGTTTCTTGGTTAAACAAAAAGTAGGAGGCAATATCTCTATCTACTATAGAGGTAGAGTATATAGCAACAACAAGCAATTGTACTCAAGTTTTGTGGATGAAACAAATGTTGAAGGATATCAAAATTGTGTTTGAAGATCCTGTTACAATCTTCTGTGATAATTCAAGTGCAATAAACATCTCAAAGAATCTGGTGTTGCATTCAAAGACAAAGCACATATGCATCAAGTTTCACTTTTTGAGAGAGAAGGTAAATGAGAATGAAGTCAGATTGGAGTTTGTTCCTTCAAAGGATCAGATTGTGGATATCTTCACTAAGCCTCTACCTAAAGACACTTTTCACTATCTCAGAGGGAAGCTAGGGGTAATTACCCTTCCTATTCATAACTAAGGTGCACTAGTGTGCATCAGTTTAGTGGAACTCATAGTCATATCTTGTGATCCAGATTGGTGTTAAGGGGATGGTACTCAGGGGGAGTAGTCAGTATGTTATGAGTTTAATTTGGTCTTATCTAAGAAACAAAAAGGGTGAGAGATGATTGTAAATATGTGCCCTTTTCCATTGATGTCAAAGGGGGAGAGAAGTCATGTGAAAAAATTGGATGGAAGTGAGTAGTTTCTAGTGAAAGGGGGAGCAGTGAAGAAAGTAGCTGTAGGTGTAATAAGAGAAAGGGGGAGAAGTTCTTGTTTTGATGGTTGAATCAGATTATCACATCATATGTTTCCATTAATGACAAAGGGTGAGATTGTTGCAAGTATGTGCCTATGATGTTTTGTCATTGATGTCAACATATCTCTTTGTCAGAGACAGTGAAGACAGTGCAGTTCAATAAAGTAGATTGCTCAACATTTCTAGTAAGACGAAGATCAGAGTCTACAGACCAAAGGGTTGTGTAGAGGATTGTCTGAAGTTTCTCTAGTCAAGATTTGAGAGGTTTGCATGGAGGATTGGTTAAGTTATGGCCATCTGAGTAGAACCAGGTTTTGCAGTTGTTTAGAAGTAATAGAGTGACAGGAATTCAGTCCAGATTGCTCTGCATTGGAATATTATGGTCTGTGGTTCTAGAGGCATGTTTAGGATGTTGGTGTGTATCCTCAACTCAAGTGGTTGGTAGTTTGGAGGTCCGCAAGCAATCTTTCTAGTGTGACAATCATGATGGTTAGTGTTCTTAAGTTCCCAAATGAAGATGCAAGTATTTCTGGTGATTTGAGGTGGTGCGATTGTTCTTGTTGATTTAATTGTGCTTATAGTGGTCTCTGGATTGTGTGCCTATTGTGTTGGTGGTCCACATTAAGGATTGAGTTCGTGGTTGAAGATTTCTCCTTGAGTGTTGATGTTCTTTCTAGTCTTGGCTGACTAGATGCTTAGTACATGCTACAGACGATCTAACAGAAGTTCTATGGAGCGTGGCGTGTTCTTCAAGGAAGATTTGAATCCTAGCTATGCTTGACTGATAGAGGAGTCATCGCATGTAGCATTTTGTTTTAAGTCAAGTCTTGTGACTGTAATTTCTTGTAATGCCTATCTTGGAGAATGTTCCAAATAGATGATTGTTTGGCTGACTTTGATGTTCATTCCAAAGTTGATGACATGTATAAATAAGTGTTGTGAAGTCGTGGAAGTGTGTGTTGGTGAGCGAAGATGCGGATGTAGTGAGGAAGTGAGTGGGGGCAGAGCAGAGGTGTTGTGCGCTTCAATGGAACTGAACCTTGCATGAAGAAGATGTTGTTTCCTAGTTCAACCTTTCAGTGTTAACATTGTGAATGTTCTTGTAGGCAATGAGCCTCCTTTGAGTAGTGATCTTTGGGTAGTGCGCTCGAAGGCAAGTGCCTTCCCATTTTTCTATTCTTTTAATAGAGAATAAATCTTGTGGGTTAACCTCCACCGTGGTTTTTCCCTTAACCGGGTTTCCACTTAAAAATCCTAGTGTTATGTGTGTTGATTATGTTTCTGCTCATGTGTTGTTGATTCATGCTTTCATGATTATATCATTAATCTGATAATAAGTCGTAAATAAGATAAAATGTAGTAAAAGATAAAAGTTTTGTGACAACTAATTCACCCCCCTCTCAGTTGTCTACCCTAATTTCAACACCTACCTCTATAAGTAACAATAAACTTGCTGGGAAGAATGAAGATCTAATAGACTTTTTAATTGTGAAATCACCAAATTAGAACATGAAATTTTAAAAGAAAGAAGGATTTTCCCTACTGAAAGAATTATTTTTTCTGTTCATGGGTAGAGCAAACCCAGTAAGATAACCCCACTCACCAATTCATGTTTCCAACACTACATTTAAAGGATTCCATCATTAGGCTTGTAAGTGAATTTTTCAATACAACATGCATCCCAAAAGTACCCAAATGTAAGTGCAATCATTTTTCATCTCTCATAGCAATCCTAAAGACCAATGGTAGACCTAAACTATTACCAACAATCTCAAACCTTACCAATGCCTTTAACCTTTCTATAAGCTTCAAAAAATCTTTTGTGCTTGATATAATATGATTTCAACTACTCCTATAAATGCAGTAAATCATGTATTGCATTCTCTATTGTTGGTGTCATCCACCTCCTGGGAGCATGACCTACAGAAAATAACCTTCACAGTACGAGAGAAGCAAAGCTATTTCACCAGAGGTTGAAAAATGTATTGAGATGCAAAAAATATTTATAAATGTACAATATATAGGTGTGTTTGGAAGCCTATAGGTAAAAACTACCCGAACAATAAACTACCTAACTATTAAATTACTAATTCATTGCCTAAGTAAACTTAAGCAAATGTAAATAGGTAAAACCCTATTTAGTCCCACACCCCCCTTAAGTGCAACTTAGGGAGATTATTGTACAATATCAAGATGCAATATATGTCCCAGCTACACAACCATGTTAGGTACCCATTTACAATGCAAAATGGAATGTAATCTCTCACAAGCAGAGAAAGGAGAAAAACCCTATGGGAGAAAACTCCTCTACAAAAGAGAGAAAAAAGATGAAAAAGTGAAAGGAAGGAGGACTCCACAAGACCCCCCAAGGTCAACTTCCATCATTGATCTCAACAAAATACAAAAGGAGAGAGACTGTGCAACCCCCCCATAGTAAAGAATGGAAATGTTGAAGAAACTCCTATGTCGATCCTGGAAGCCTAAAGATAAAAGAATATCCAATATCTGCAAACAACGTGCCTCCCTTTAGGGAGAAACAAGTCCAACCACTGATGCAAAGGAAACTCCAACCCTAAAACAAGATAAGGGAAAGGAAGAATCAACATGAAAGATGCCTCTAAAAAATATCCCGGTGCCTCCACATAACCAAATGTCACATCATGATCAAGAGCAACCTCAACTGAAGAAGGTGAATCAACAAGACCATGTGGAAACTCTAAAGCAATAGTCTCTAAAGACATAGATGGTGTGGTAACAATACTGATACTATCATCAAAAAGAAGGGATATACCCTCAAATACATCATCCAAATCAGCAATATGAGATTCACAAAACTATTGTAGTATAGGACAACACTGATTTAGAGAATGAAAGAGACTTCAAGAATCTATCAAACACATATGTACAAGTATGATGATAAATAGTGTGAACATAACCTTATGAGAAAAACATTTGGACACACACACATAGAGGCAAATAACATAAACCATAACACATGTCTTTGATGAGTGGAAAACCCTCGTAGGGATAAAAAAACCACTCTAAAAATTTGCCTCACTGGCTTAATAGAATCTCACTAATTACAACAATTGTTTCACTGACATACATGCCTCACTAGCAATCAACAAGTCTCACTGACCATGTAAGCCTCACTGGCTACAATATACCTCACTGGTAAGACACAATGTGTAATCACCTTGGATACAAACCAAAACAACTCAGGGGGTTACCCTAATCACTTTTATACAAAAACCTTATCTCTCCTTTCCTTTTACTTGTCAAAATTCTTTTCAATTATAACATGATCAAGCTATCGTCTAGTACACATAACCATCTCTACAATTGGCTGCATATTGTCTTCATCTTGTGTATATGTCACCTACAAAAACCATCTCATTTATCTCTCAATTCTCAAACCAAATATTCACCTAATTCATCTGCATTTACTCTTCAAAACACCTCTCCAAAATATGTCTTCAATGCTACATATCCCAACACACCTTTTTTCTCAATGCACTTGCAATATCATTATAAATAAATAAAAACCTTTCATTTCCTCTTCTCTTCACATTCCTCCTTTCAAAAATCATCTCCATTTCCCATTTTACAAAAAAATCATATATATATTCTCTGCATAACAATTTCCATCCATGAAGAACCTGCAAAAATAAGATCATATTCCTCTTCTCTGTATGACCATTCATATTCCTCTTCTCTACAATAAGAAAGTTCTACAAAAGAGACTTAAAACCTCTTAAAAAATACTTCCATCACATTAAAAAAACTTTTATTCAATCTTCCCTAATAAGAAACAAAACATCCTTCATTATCTCAGACCCACTCTTCATCTCAATAAGAATAGAAAAAGAAGGCATTTAAAAATCCTTTAAACATTACTCACAAAAAGAACTAAATCTTCCACCTCCCTCTTTTCAGAAAAATAATTAAACTTTACCTCTTTACCTTCAATGTCACGAGGAGTTTAAACTTAGAAAGAAATCTTCTTAAAAAGAAGATTTTAAAATTCCAGAAGATTTTGCCTTTTGGAAGGTTAAAAATAGCCTCTTAAAAAACCTTATTCTGTGAAGTCTCAAAGATTATGGCATCCTAGAGACCGTCAAAACATATGCAAATAAGTGAGGAGCAAAGTTTGAATATCAACCTTTGATCTTCACAAGTGCACCCAAGCAAATTTAAACAGGAGCCTTCGATTTCCTTTTACTGCCTGATAGAATGGATGATGACCGGAGCTCATGGTGCCACTAGGGAGAGGGGGCCAGTCCCCCATTACTTCAAAACCCTTAAAGATGTCACTTAAGTGATAGTGACCTATGATAGCAGGTCACCAGTGAGTTAAAAAAAAGTGCAAAAGTCTTCGACGGTTCAGATATGACCCTAGAAGCTTTAAGGTGGAAATCAAAACCTTAGGATTCACAATAGTTTCAAAATAGAATAATAAACACTAAATATTAGGGGCATTGTTTATGATGAAGACACTTCATAACAAAGATGTTAGACACTACATACTACAGGAAAACAGAGACCAAATAAAAGCATTTAAGCTGAAAGATCATACTTAGGGTTTCAAGACATAGAAAGGCATTAGGTCTTTAAAACAACATTACAGCTGAGACCTTGTACTTCAACTAATGAATGAAATACAAAGACATCATTTTTTAACAACATTGACAACAACAACAAACATCATTACAAAGAAACTCTTGAACAAGTATGGAGAATGTCAACCCCTGAAGGTATTAGGCTGATTTGAGAGACAACAAATTCTTCGTATATTTACCACACTTTGATATACATAGAGATATTAAAGCATCTTTGTAATGAACCATCCTAAAACATAATATATGACAACTTCCTGAACATGAGCATCATGCTATGAAATATGATGAATGAAGATCCTATTTCTTCTCTTGCTCTTGTCTTGAACAACAATATTGATGCAACATGTGAAGCACATCTGAAGTAATGTTCCACAAGCATCCTTCTTATCTTTTTGAAGCATAAGAATTCTTCCTAACTCAACCTGATGACCCCAAGAGAATGATCTCTGCATTGAAACCAAGTGAACACCCTGAATTCTCCTCAACCATGAAGATTAGATGAACTACAAGTAAAGTAGAATGAGTGAAGCAAAATGAACATTAACATGAACTTAACATCCTATCATAAAGCATTCAGATTATAAAGACAACCTGACAACATGAAGATATCCAACTTTATCTAAGTTCTCTTCAACCTCCAAAACTCTTGAAGTAATGACATATGAAGATGACATCCTATCATATGAAGACCAAATACAAGGACAACTGACCTCTTGATGTCCTATCCCAACTTTTACAAAATGAAAGCTTGCTTCAAGAAGTACTTTGACCAACATCTAACATCAAATGAGATAAACACATCCTGTCACATGATCCAATCAACATGAATGATCATATGAATATCATCTTTGCATCATCAACTCAACACCTTTTTGACATTAGTGACAATCAACCTCCATCAATCTCCCCATTTGTCATTGATGGAAAAACCACATGATGCATTTTCTCTCTCTCCCCCTTTTTGTCATCAAATGAAAAAGGATGAATTAACTCCCCCTGTCTTGGATTCCAAATAGCAATACTCACTTAGCATTGAGTCCGCATGCCTTGTTTCAAATTATTCAATTTAGACTCAATATGCATTCATCAACTTAGCATAAAGTATTGTTCCAAGAAGACAACTTTGGCAAACCAACATGATCATCACCATGATTATCCATAAGCATGACTTGCAATCAACAACATCACTAAGAAAAATGTGAGCACCCAATATAAACCATATCAACTCATATAATTGCTTGCACTATAAATCATGAAGGATATTAGAATAGGTCTGTGACATTGAACAATTTGCAGCAAAACCACAATGAGACACCTCAATAAGATATGTGAATTACCTCAGTTTCAACTCCTGAGCCAAGTTTCATGACAAGATAAACACCCATAACATGAAGCATTCTAACCATGCTCTCATACACCAATGTCTGAAATTCTAACATAGAATCAACTCTCTACTACCATCTCTACAATATATTTGCAAGAGACTGCAATATATAAGAGACAAGTCTACACAACAAGTCTGCCATCAATCCACTACAAAGTCTGATACCTTTATCACAACAAGGTTAGAGATACAATTGACATCAAATGATACAAGAATCAAGTGATACAAGGTAAGAGCAACTAGCAATATTTGCTACAAGATGTTTTCTAGCAATGTCTGCTATAAAGATATATAACAAGGTTTTCTATCTTTCAACTTGATCTGCCATCAAGAAAACTATGGTAAGAACACTTTCTTGAATGAACATCATCAAGACAAATAATTGTTTACTCTTTCCCCACTGTGAAATAGCCTTTGCCATGCTTTCAACAATATGCAAGATTAAAATGTTTCAAATGCTCATTTTGAAGTCTTCTTTCACAGTCCATATGTCTCAAGTCAGCAACTAAGCATTGTCATGGTATTCTTATAAAGACTGTTGCACAATCACAACACACCAATGATGAAATATTGTTATGTCAAATATGAAACCACTATCAATACCTTTGCAAAACCAATTGCAGAGACAAGTGCTATGAATTGACTTCTTCCATTTGCAACCTCCTTAGCCAATATATGCTAACATCTGATGAGAGCTCCTTGAGTTCACCTTAACTAGAATTACACTGCATGTACTCCTCAACACCACTGAACAACTCTTTCTATGACAACCAACACTTCACATTCTCACTAACATATCAAGAACACTTTGAACTGCAACATCATAACAACTCAACCTTTGTAAGTATCAACATGATATGAACAAGATATAAATAGGATCATTTATAAACAAGGTCATTCAACATCATCAAACTCTTTATACATTGAACCCCTGAACATCTTATCAACATCTTGTATGCATTATGATATCAATGACAAAATGAACCATTGAACACCTGTATCACTAACATATACTGAAGATCAACATAGTTATCAACACCATCATCAACTACATGAACTTCATTTCATAAGACTGATATGAGTAGCATCTTAGCAAACATTATCAGGCATGAATCCAATAACATAATAAACAAAACAAAATCACCATATTGACAAGCATCAAATGATCTTATCCTGAAACTTCTTGGGGTTAAATGATAGGTCATTGGACGACTCCCCCTCACTTCATGCTATATGTTATGCAACTGATGATGTGACTTGTGCAAGATGCACAAGTTTAGAATCTGTCTTCTCTTTGCTTTGTTTCATTCTCCAAACTTTCACAGGTTCTTTCTTCTATTTAGTTTTCTTCTTCCAGACCTTTTTAGCCTCTTTTATTTTCAAACTACATGATGCTATTCTTCCATATATTCTGTAACTATATGCTTTGTGACTAGGATAGTTGCACTTGAAACATAAAAGATTAGTACGCCTTCTGTAATCAACTGCTTTGTGTCCAAAATGATTATAGGTATAACAATAACCAAAAAATGAATAGTTATACTTGTACATATATTCTTATCTTGTTGGAATAGTTCGTCTGAGATTTCTTCTTTGATTGTACATTTTTACAAACTCACCTTTGGTTTTCATTTCAGCTTCAATCTTCTTTTTGCCTTCAGGAGTAGCAACATGATAACTTAAATCAATTTTCCTTCTAGGAGTCTCTCTGACTTTGGAACACTCTCCTTCTTCATAACCTAGACCAGTAGTGTCCTTATGATGCTTTTATTTTCTCAAAATTTCTTGCAACTTAATTTTACTTTCTTCAAACTCTTGATATTTCTTGGACAGAACCTTGAGACCTTCATAATCTTTTCTCAGATTGATAATTTCAGCCTCTAATTTTAGATATTCAATTCTTTTCACCTCAAGATCAGATTTTGTTACATCTATTATTCTCTTGGCCTCTTCAATCTCAGTCTTTAGGCTGATAATCAATTTGTCTAATTCATCGACTTGTGTCCTTAAATTCAAAATCTGATTTCTTGCCTCTTCAAGATCAGAAGATACTCTTTCAAAGTCTGAAAGTGCTTTGTCTTTGGAATCTTTTTCTTGTTGTAGCTGCAACTCTAATCTATGGTTCTCCTTTTTGTATTTATTAATCTCACTCAGAGAACATATGAGATCTCCTTTTATATCAACTTCACATTCTTGTTCATAATACTCCTAATCATAATCACTCATAGTGTGATCTTCTTCTGAATAAGATTGTACCTTGTCTTCTTCATATGAATGTCTTCTTTCATTATCACTTTTCTCAAACACCAAGCTATTTTCTCCTTCAAGTGCATTACCTTGATAGATTCTTATCAACTCCTTCCACACATCCTGAGTTGTTTCACAATGCATAACTTTACAAGAAACTCCATTAGATAATCCAGACAGAATGGTCTTCTTTGCTATATGATTACATTCATAAGCCTCTTTGTTATTTGCAGTATTAGGTGATTGAGATGAAATAAAATATCCATTCTCAACTAACATCCACACACCATACCCTAAAGAAGATAGATAGACTTGAATTTTAATACACTAAATAGGGAAATCTGAACCATCAAAGAAAGGAACTCCAAAAAACTCTTCCTCTAATTTAATACCTAACTCAACTTGTGATACATTTCTGTCAACTGATTGTAGATCACCATTTGAATTTGATATAGACTGTATCTTTTGATTAGTATGAGACTTGACATTTTTCTTTTCTCTATTTCTTTTGCACTTTCCCATGGTACTCCACTATCAGGACCTACCCAAGCTAGTTGGACCTCTATAGGGAATCTATGCTCTGATACCACTTGTTGGAGTACAGGACAACACTGAGATGGGGGGTGAATAAGTGTTGTATAATTTTTAACATCTTTTACACTTTTAATTTACAAGACAGAGAATGAAAGAGACTTCAATAATCTATCAAACACATATGTACAAGTATGATGATGAATAGTGTGAACAAAACCTTATGAGAAAAACATTTCGACACACACACATAGAGGCAAATAACATAAACCATAACACGTGTCTTTGATGAGTGGAAACCCCTCCTAGGGATTAAAAACCAGTCTAAAAATTTGTCTCACTGGCTTAATAGAATCTCACTAATTACAACAATTGTCTCACTGACATACATGCCTCACTGGCAATCAACAGGTCTCACTGACCATGCAAGCCTGATTGGCTACAATATACCTCACTGATAACTTGGTGTCTCACTAACACAATGTACAATCACCTTGGATACAAACCAAAACAACTCAAGGGGTTATCCTGATTCACTTTTGTACAAAAACCTTATCTCTTCTTTCCTTTTACTTGTCAAAATTCTTTTCAATTATAACATGGTCAAGCTATGCTCTGGTACATATAACCATCTCTGTAATTAGCCACATATTGTCTTCATCCTGTGTATATGTCACCTACAAAAACCATCTAATTTATTTCTCAATTCTGAAACCAAATATTCACCTGATTCATGTCTGCATTTACTCTTCAAAACACCTCTCCAAGATATGTCTTCAATGCTGCATATCTCAACACACCTTTTTCTCTCAATGCACCTAGAATATCATTATAAATAAAAAATAACCTTTCATTTCCTCTTCTCTTCACATTGTTCCTTTCAAAAATCATCTCCATTCCCCATTTTAAAAAAAAATCATATATATATTCTCTACATAACAATTTCCATCCATGAAGAATCTGCAAAAATAAGATCATATTCCTCTTCTCTGCAATAAGAAATTTCTACAAAAGAGACTTAAACACCTCTTAAAAAATACTTCCATCACATTAAAAAAACATTTATTCAATTTGCCCTAATAAGAAACAAAACATCCTTCATTATCTCGGACCACTCTTCATCTCAATAAGAATAGAAATAGAAGGCATTTAAAAAGCCTTTAAACATTACTCCCAAAAAGCACTAAATCTTCCACTTACCTCTTTTTAGAAAAACAATTAAACTTTACCTCTTTACCTTCAATGTCACGAGGAGTTTAAACTTAGAAAGAAATCTTCTTAAAAAGAAGCTTTTAAAATTCCAAAAGATTCTACCTTTTGGAAGGCTAAAAATAGCCTCTAAAAAAACCTTACTCTATGTAGTCTCAAAGTTTATGACCTATTAGAGACCATCAAAACAGATGCAAAGAAGTGAGGAGCAAAGTTTGAATATCGGTCTTTGATCTTCACAAGCGTGCCCAAGCAAATTTAAATGAGAGCCTTCAATTTCCTTTTACTACCTAATAGAATGGATAATGACCGGAGCTCATGGTGCCACTAGGGAGAGAAGGTCGGTTCCCCATGACTTCAAAACCCTTAAATATGTCACTTAAGTGACAGTGACCTGCGATAGCAGGTCACTAGCTAGTTAAAACAAAAAGTGCAAAAGTGTTCGACAGTTAAGATATGACCTTAGAAGCTTTAAGGTGGAAATCAAAACCTTAGGATTCACAATAGTTTCAAACTAGAATAATAAACACTGAATATCAGGGGCATTGTCTATGATGAAGAAACTTCATAACACAGATGTTAGACACTACATACTGCAGGAAAATAGAGACCAAATAAAAGTATTTAAGCTAAAAGATCATATTAGGATTTCAAGACATAGAAAGGCATTAGGTCTTTAAAACAACATTGCAACTGAGATCTTGTACTTCAACACTTCAATTGATGAATGAAATACAAAGATACCATTTTTGAACAGCATTGACAACAACAATAAACATCATTACAAAGAAACTCTTGAACAAGGATGGAGAATGTCAACCTTTGAAGGTATTAGGGTGATTTGAGAGAGAACAAGCTCTCTGTATATTTACCACACTTTAATATGAATAGAGATATTAAAGCATCCTTGTAATGAACCATCTTGAAACATAATATGACAACTTCGTGAACATGAGCATCATGTTATGAAATATGATGAATGAAGATCCTATTTCTTCTCTTGCTCTTGTCTTGAACAATAATATTGATACAACATGTGAAGAACATCTGAAGCACTGTTCCACAAGCATGCTTCTTATCTTTTTGAAGCATAAGAATTATTCCCAACTCAACCTAATGACCCCAAGAGAATGATCTCTGCATTGAAACCAAGTGAACAATCTGAATTCTCCTCAACCATGAAGATCATTGTGAACTACAAGTGAAGCAGAATGAACATTAACATGAACTTAACATCCTATCATAAAGCATTCAGATTATAAAGACAACCTAACAACATGAAGATATCCAACTTGGTCTGAGTTCTCTTCAACCTCCACAACTCTTGAAGTAATGACATATGAAGATGACATCCTGTCATATGAAGACCAAATACAAGGACAATTGACCTCCTGATGTCCTATCCCAACTTTGGCAAAATGAAATCTTTCTTCAAGAAGTACTTTGACCAACATCTAACATCAAATGAGATAAACACATTCTAGCACATGATCTAATCAACATGAGTGATCATATGAATATAACCTTTGTATCATCAACTCAACACCTTTTTGACATCAATGACAATCAACCTCCATCAAAAACAACTCTGAAAGTCCTATCAAGTGATTATCCCACAAAGCAAGATCTGAAGGATCAAGAACATCCTATTGTGTTGAAGAACCAACCTCTGAAGCAACATGATCTGAAGTAGGAGAAGAATCAACATAAGTCTTAGGAACTCTAAAGTTCAAATGACCAATCTCTCCTGAGGAATTGCTACCATCACTAGCAACTGGAGTGCGAGGCTCATAATCATCATCCTCAAAATAATGAGAAAAAGCATAGAGACGAGACTCAATTTCATCTTCACAAACTGCAATGACTTTGCCAATATCAGCCTCTCTAATAAAAACATAATCTGTAGTGACCTCTACAGTCTTAGGTACCTCACCATGAGTAATCTGATAGATAGAAAGTCTAGATTTGTGTACAAATTAGGAATACAAGGTACATCTCTGAAACAACCATCACCAATCTCAACATTGCCTATCCCTGCAACATCCAAAAACTTACTATCCCCTAACAAGATCTTAGAAGTATTTGTAGGATGAACACCCAAAAAAGGATAGGGAGAAAAACCCATGTGATGTGACGGTCTTGAATCCAAAAACTATCTATCATGACCAAAGTGAACTATAGAAGTAACCAATGTGTGTCCTTTGAGCTTGCCTTCTTGACCTTTCATCCCATTTGAAAATCCTACATTCCCTAACTATGTAGGTTTAGATGAAGATGAAGGTACTGCAAATGGAGAAGTTGTAGAAGGAGTCACAGATGAGGGCAGTTGAATGTTGTTCTTCTAAAGAAGATGTGAAAGCTCATCAATCTTCTTAGTATAACAAGGTGTTCATCATGACCTTTCTTCTTCCAATACACATAACTAAACTTCTCCTTCTTAGGTCTATCCTTTTTGGAAGACGTGGAGGACTCATTAGACTTTGTCTTAGCCTTAGGTTTCTTCTTCCCTTTGCTCTCAAATGCTTGTGCAACTAAAGCATGACTCTTAGAGACCCCATCTAACTGAGCAAGTTTGGATTGCTCCCTAGTCAAACGATCACAAAATGTCTCAAAAGAAGGCATTTTAAAAGCATTACCCAAAGCATCCATGGCGGAGTAAAAAGTAGAAGAGAAAACAACAAATAGACCTCTTAGCTTAGACAGAATCAAGAAAATAGACTCCTTATCAGTTTGATCCTTCCCACATCTTGCCAATTGTGACCTCACAGATTTTAACTTGACTAGAAAATCATCAATGGAAGAAAATGCATAGGCGAAAGAGAAGTTAATTTTTCCTCTAATTGCAAAGCATAGAACTCACTTATCTGACCAAACAATCTATTGTACTTAACCCATACCTACTTGGGTGTATTACACCCCTCAATGTGGAAAAGCAAACTATCAGAAACATGCAAAGCCATCAAACCCATAGCTTCATCACACTTGTTCCTGTGAGAAAATATCTCATACTCCTTAGTAAGAGTGGGTTGTTTATCATTCAATGTGGACCACAAACCCTTAGATTGGAGCAACCAATGCATTTTAATCTTCCAAGTATGATAGTTATGAGGAGTTAAAAGATCAAATGAATTAGGAGTAGCCATGTCAACAAATGCACCAAAAGCAAGCAAAATAGACACCAAACTGATACAATCAGGTCTAAAACCTCCAAGATATCAAATGAAGCCTCTCGAAATTGATTTCACCTTTCCAAGATCTAAAAAAGCTCAGGATGCAAAAAAAACATGTACCTGAGGAAAAGTGCACGGAGGCAAAAAATAAGCCCCTTAGAGGTCATTGGTGGTGGGTTCTTGCGCCACAAGCTGCCAAATTACTGCCAAATCACCAAGGCAGCCAAGCATACAAGTCAGCAATTAAGCACCACACACACAAGAGAGAGTCAAGACAACTTCACATGAGCCTCTACTCACACTTATTGATAGAGTGAATGGCTATATATAGCCAAAAGGTGTCTGTACCAACAATGTGGGACAAAAGGTCCCTTATGCACTTCAAAATGGCTCTTGAAATGGGCCCACCTCCTCACGTACAGCAAACCCTAGATAAATATTTTGTATGAAACTTTATAGTGTATAAATTTTGATCAAAAACTCCTTCACACCCAACGCTCCTGTAGACTTAGAAAGGAAAATTTGGAAGTGAGAATCCCCAATTCCAAAACAAAAATTTGGCTGGGCTCATACGAGACTTTAGAGTAGGTAGCCCATGCTTATGATTTTTCTCTGTATCACTTGAGAGGCCCCAATGCCACCTTTAATTTCTCTAGATCTCCATTTGAAATTTTGTAGGCTTCTTCACTTTCCCAACAAGAGATTCAAGTAGCTGCAGCACAAGAAATATTGTATAGGACGATGTACATGCTCTCCAAGCTCGCAGGATTGAATTTGCTCCTTTCACATTTGGAAATGTGAATCCTGTAGCCTGTATGTTGTAGGGTATTCAAATAAGAAATCAACAATACAAGCATAGAGCAATGCTATGACTCCTTCAATAAAAAAAACTTGACAGTGATCAACTCCGAACTAGAGAATATGCCTTCTCTGCAACCACCACTGGAAAATCTGCTCACACCAAATCACTCACACCAAACAACAACGCTGATGGTAGTGATAAATAAATATCAACAGAAATGGTGACTTTGAAATTTAACAAATTTCAAACGCTAACCAAAAAAAAACTCCACCGAATAAATGATCTCAGTCTCCGATGAAAACTCTCAACGGAAGGAGTCGCAAGTTGAAGGCTCTAATACCATGTTGGTGTCATCCAACTCCCAGGAGCACAACCTGTAGAAAATAACCTTCACAATACAAGAGAAGCAAAGCTATTTCACTAGAGATTGAAAAATGTATTGAGATGCAAAAAATATTTACAAATGTACAATATATAGGTGTGTTCAAGAGCCGGTAGGTAAAAACTACTGTAATGGTAAACTACCTAACTATTAAATTATTTATTCATTGCCTACATAAACTTAAGCAAACGTAAATAGGTAAAACCCTATTTACTCCATCTATAAAGCCATTTTCTAAAGGTACACATTGGAACACTCTAGAATATAATTGTTTGAAGTAGCACAAATTTTTGATATAAACAACTTTAAAAATAAGTTTAATTTTTACTCAGCATGCTTATCATTAGCTCTATGTTTTTTTTCTTCTTTAAACTAATTAGAAATTAATTTTCCTAGTAGTCAATTTATTGTTGACCAAGTAGAAAATGAGAATCAAACATTTTTGTGAAAATAAATTAAAACTATAGACAAAGAGATTAATTTTTACCCTTCACATAACTTTTGAGAAACAAACTCATTTAAAAAAAGTGCACAATGAAATATCCCTATAATAGAGAGTGACTAACAATAAATTATTTGCATGGAGACGATTAGACAAAAATATGAATTAACAAAACAACAAATATCCATAATTGTAATTAAACTCTAAAGCCACATAAAATTCATAATCTTTCCTTCATTTATCAATTGCACAGTTCCATGGGGATGCGTTCCCTTGGAAATGGTGTCATTTCGGAGACGGGGACATTTTCGAGACATGGAAACATTAGGGAAATGTCCCCCCGCCGTCCCCCCCACTGTTCCCCCATTTCTCTGGCACCTCCGAAATGTTTCTCTTTTAAGGGGACTTCTAGACATCCCTGAGACTTCCAGGCATCCCCCAAAATGCAAGAAACTTCCAGACATCCCCCTTAAAATGCAATAATTTTTTTTTTAAACAAAACCTAAAATCTATAAATTTTAAATTTTAAAATATTTTTGAAATCCTAAAAGGCTAAATTGACATGCTTTGAATTAATTTTTCATTTTCATCTGAGTTGGGCCTCTAAGCGTGGGCGTCTATGGGCGATTGAATCTAGGTGAGGGTTTTGAAGTTTTCATTTTTTTTTACTTTGTTTCATTGAATCATGGGCGTCTGAGCCGGTAGGGTTTCCGTTTTATGCAAGAGGGAACTGTTAGAATAAATGCCTCAAAGAGATGTCATCTCATGGGATGCAATGAAGTGCCTGTAGGAACTGTTAGACTGAATGCCTCAAACTTTTATTTGAAAGTTTCCAAAGCCTTTTCGACAAATCCATTAGAGCCATCAGGCCATTAACCATTTTGGCATTTACTATTTACTATTTTTTTTTAAGTTTGAACTTTGAACATTGTTAATTGTAATTATGAATCATGATTATGAAATTCAAATTATGAAACATCTAGTTCTCGTTCCAATGTCTATTAAGTATAACTATATTTTCATTTTGATTTTCATTGTTTCAATGTTCACTAGTTCAATAAAATCATTGCAATGTGTTTAAACTCTAAACTTTACTTATTCCTTAGGCTTCTACAGTTATACATCTTTTTATAACTCATTTTTCAAGAACTATATGTATTTCAGTGAACCACTCCCCCATCGTCCCCCCACTGCCCCCAAACTTAGACCCCCCGCCCCCGCATCCCCGAAACGCATCCCCTGTCATCCCTCGTCCCCGTCCCCGAAACCCTGTGGACCTATAGACCAAAATCTTCACGCATGTATTGTCCAATTATCTCCCCCAAATTTATTCAAATTTCAAGTGTCACAAGCACACAAAAAAATAGATTCCCCTACATTTACATGGAGGTCATTGCTGAACTTTTTTTCAATCTTTCTTTTTAGAGATAAAATATGAAAACATCAACCAAATTTTTACTATGAATTGTCTCATCAAGAGACAATTTCCATAGTCTAAAAAGGATTAGTTCATAAATTCTCTGTAGTTTTTGAATTGTTTTACATCCGATGACTACATAGGATTCAATATGAAACCTTCTATTCCTTCATCCAAACATCTAGTTAGTTTCCAAAGAAATTAGTAACAAACAATTGAACACATTGTAATTTTATAAAGAATTAAAAATCATTCCTAGAATCTTTTGAAGATATAATATAATGAACTTTCCAAAGAATTAGAAATCATTGCTCGAATCTTTTGAAGATATAATATAATGAACTTTCCATGGTCCAACTAGAAGTTGAACCTACGACCTCCTATTTGTTGCTGGGGTGTTCTAGCACTGAACCACCAGCTGTTTTGGTGATCATTCCATCTTTGGTTCTGCCGTGGCTCATTTTCCAATGGAACGTCTGAACCAGCCGGTGCGTTGTAAGCGACCGGCTGGTCAACAACATGTACGACCAGTCGAAAACACTAGACAGCGGGTCGACGGACTGTATGGCAGGCATGGCTGAACGAATCTGAGTAGGTTTGGCCGTTAAGTTTTGTCGACTCAGAGATCAGACTGGCCAGCCGTACAGCCGGTCGATTACAACTCACAGGCTGTTTACGGCTGGCCTTTTCCAACACCCCCCTTAAGCCACACTATAGATGCTTGGTGATCGTAGCTTGGCCTGCCTCTGCTGATCTGAGCTTTGATACCATATTAAACTTTTCATGGATCGGGTAAGAGTCAAACCTAAGACTCTACCACTGAGTTACCCGACCTCTTGATGACCAGTCTATCTTTGGTTCAGGTATGACTCATTTCCCAACAAAATCGACAGTGTTAAAAAGTCTAGTTCACAAATTCCCTGTAATTTTTGAGTTGTTTTACATCCGATTGCTGCACAGGCTTCAATATGAAGCGTTCTGCGTCTTCATCCAGACATCTGTTTAGTTACCAAATGAATTAGTAACAAGCAATCAACACCCCATTTTAAAAAAAAAATTAAAAGCATAATTCAGTGGTTTAATTACTTGCTCATTCGAGAAGGCACGTTCTCAGACGACATGATAACCACACGGATGTTCTTCAACTTTGATGATTCCTGCTATGCAAAATAAAATATGTCAGATTCGTTTTAAATGTAAAAACAAAAACCCGACAGCATCCAAATCTAAATCACTGCCCCAATATTTTTTACCTTAATTCTCTTAAGCAACTCGTAGCCAGTCATTCCTGGCATGCTGTAGTCGGTGATTATCATACTCACTTTCAAATTCTGTATAAAAACAGAAAACAGAAACAGCATTACAAGATGCTTCAGATTTACTACTGCAATGCTATCTGAGTTGTTTTTATCAAGCAGGATTATAATATCATGACAAACGTATGATTTTATCTCTTTTTACCAAGCGATACATTAAAATAACCACGAATTTCAGTTGTTCCTTACGTTGATTTGTACAGTGTTGGTGTCATCTCCTAATCCCAGAAATTCCAGAGCTCTTGTTCCACTCTCAACCGTGGTCACTGCAGTTAACAAGTACCTTTAGTTATTTATTTTCTGTATAACTTTTGCAATAATATAATATTTACCCAAATCATTTTTCAAATACTTGGCATTCAGAGCTCTAAATAAGGGAGCATATTCAAAATCATAAAAATAACAGGTCTTGGTTATTAGTATGAAAATAGTATAAATTTCAAATTTCAACCTTTGTAAGAAGAGTTCTTGAGCAACTTCTCTATAACCTTTCGATCTGTAATGCTGTCATCCACAGCAAGCACATGGGGTAGGGATATGTTGGGATCTTTGAAAAAATAATCAGAAGCCGAACTCATATTGTCCTGCCCTTCTCGAAAGGACTGCCGATTCCCTGAAACTCCTTTCAAATCCATATAAATGACCCAAAAACAACAGGCGATTATGGCAAATATACGCTGAAGCCCAAACAGTGTTGAGCTTCAGAATACTCAAATCTTTCAATTCCACCTAATAAATGTCAATCTATGGAAGGAGGATTGATCTGTATTGATCTGCAATGACTTGAAGCTTGCACAGAAAAGCTTGCTTTCCTTGAAGAAGGTTTAGACTAAAGAAAACAAGACCCTTCTCCCCATAATATATCTTGTGGGCTTTCTCGTTAAAAGATAAAAAAATCTATTACGTATCCTCGGTCACCTCAAATAAAACAAGAAATGAAGCCATTTTCGAGAAAACAAAGAAAGAAGAAATAAAGATATCGCCCAAATTGGTTAACGTTTTTGTTTTTTTTTGTCTTGCGTTGATTGTCTTTCCTACACCTAAATCACAACATTATTTGAGTTATGTTTGTTTCGAATATTTCCACTATAAAAGACTGAATTATCTGAGCGTTGCCGATGTTGGCCTTGGGAAATAATTATTTAACAAATCATGAAAATCAGATCGCTCTTCAAAAAGTAAGACGCTTTTGTCTTTACTTGGCATCATGATAATTCTCTTGAGTTATGTTGGCCGGCAAGCGGTGGGTATTCTCCGGCCAACATGACATCATCTGAACCAGCGAGGTTAATGATTGTTCTTTTTATATTGAAACAAAGCAAATTACAATTACAATTGGGAAGAATGATGCAGCAAAAAGAGCTACAAAAATACTGTTCAAAACATCAACAGTTACCTTAGTAAAATTTTAAGAGAGAAGGGAGGGTACCCTAGTAAAATTTTAAATGATCTTTTTATCCCTATCAACATGTATATGATGTATAGTTAATGGCAATGATTCCTGAGAAATCCTTAATATTTTAACATAAGTTTTGGGGAAAAAAGTTATGTATTTCTTCTTAATATTTTAAACATTCAAGTTTTAGGGAAAAAAGTAATGTATTTTAGATAGGTCAAGTTTTTGGCTATGTTTAATCAAGTTTTATTTAAATTTTTTGAGGTTTGTCCATCTCATAAGTTATTTGCAAAATTTAAATCCCTCATTTGTTTTTAATCCAAATCCATTTTTTCTTAGTTAAATGTTGAGAGTATGGTGTTTTATCACGTTCCAACCTCGACGTCAAACTAATTTGGCATTTGAGACCCTCATTGTGAGAAGGGAAGGATTTTTTCACTTTTAACTCATATATTAAAATTTGTAATTGAATTTTGACCTTGTCACAAAGTTATGTTGTATACCAAGTTATTGTCAATTCACCTACATCCTTGCATGTAATCCTTACACGAGAGAGAGAGAGAGAGAGAGAGAGAGAGAGAGAGAGAGAGAGAGAGAGAGAGATGCACAAAACAAATCCTATTGAAAATGTTTATGAAGTAGGAGTGGACCATCAGTCATCTAAATTCATATTCTTTTCTACTAGACTTGAAGTGTACAAAATCCAAAACAAAGAAAACTGTAAATTCTGGATAGTTCCCTATTATTTTCAAAGTGTACAACATCTAAAAATAAAGAAACTTAACTTTCTAGTGTTTATATCATATAAGACATTCTCCTTGGTTCTATGCATCCAACTAAAGAATCTAAGATAAAGAGTACACTCCTAGAAGAAACATATACCCCGAAATGGAAATGCAAGAATACTTAATAGAAGTATTTTGACATCCACAAGCTCATATGGAAAGAGCTACACAATATGTTGCTCCATTTCTAAAAAATAATATATGTACTTTTATACCATGTTTTGTTATCAAACAAACAAGAATCCTTGCATATTTATTGTCAAAAGAGATATTTTACATTGGATTTTACCTAAGACTGACAATTTTGGTATCAAAATCCCCACATTTCAAATGCATTTGGCTAGTAGTGGGCTTCAATTCAGAAATCTGCTCTTCAATTACACAGTTAAAAACCTCATAGGTTCCCCGACTAAGATTAAAAGTGGGAATCTTCTTGGTATAGGAGAATCTTATCTAGTGTTATGAGATATGAAGATGCGTCTATATGTGAGTTTAACATTATTTTTAAGGGTGTTATGTTAGACATTCTTGAGGTTACTAGCCTTGAGGAGTCCAATTGTATGAACTTGAATGTTGAAGCTATGGGTGATTATTTTAGTATTCCTCTAAAAGATGAATCCAACAATCCTTCAATAGGATTCTTATTGGGTAAAACATGATGAAATCTAGAGAATCTTAATATTGTTAGGTTCTAAATTTGTGAATGTTACTTGTATGCAATTGGAGGTAAACTATGATAAACAAGATAAAATGACTTTAACCTATTCAATTCACAACTAACTACAATTTCAGGATTAGACTAAAGAACAATGAAAGTAAACTATCCTAATTTCACCCTAATTTATCATGCAAAGCTCTTCATATGTCCTAATTGATATGATTTATGCTAATCGCTATTAGATGTCTATTGGGTGAATATTTTGTCGTTAACTCGCTAACGGCAAAATGGGTATATCAGCCACAACTATGATGAGACAAAGTCTCTCCTCTCAGCAAGTGGAGGTTCCCTCTAATTACTTGACTTTTGCAAACCAAACAACTTATAAAATTTATGTACACTAAAAACTATGTTTGTGGTGGTTCCATCTCATCTCATTCTCTTTTTTCAGAATAGATGTTTATATTTCAAACTTTTGATAGAAGACTTATAAATTATCACAAAATCACAGAAACACAAAGTTTTCTGTTACCTCACTTACTACTTGTAAACGAAACTATTTGAAGTAGAATGCAGCCCAAAGTCTTCACTCCTCTTCAAAACGATAAAAGTAAATCGAATATAACAACTTGCAGCACAAAGTCTCCAAACTATTGTATTCTCACAAACATGAACACATAACCCACAACTGATTTGATAACACAAAATTTATCAGAATCAAATTAAGAGCGCTCTCCAATCACTTGAAACAAACTCCACACTTCAATTATTATCAAATAAGATTATAATAGCAAGACGTAAGAACAATACTATCACAACACAAATAATCCCAAGACAAAGATCAGAATTGAACTTGCTTTCTTGTATTGATAAATACTTGAATATTGATTTTCACAAAAAGCACAAAGTCTTGATTTGCTTCTCAATTCGCCAAAGTTTTCTTGCAATAGACAAAAGATAATATTTACAAAAGAGTCCCCTTTATTTATAGGGAAAGACCTTGAGAAAATCTAGGAAATCTACAACTACTTTGACTTATTCAACAAGAGAGTCCTATTTGACTTATGACTTCTCTTGTTTCACATGTAATTACATTTTGGAAAATTACATGTGTAGATGTCCAAAACAAAATTCCATTTACATAACATTTAAGAAAAACAAGCTAAGGCACTAGCTTCCTCCATCTTTTTTCCTCAGGAAGTTCTGATACATGGTTTGAACAACTGACATCTTGCATGCATCTGGTTTCGCTATGTTTTTAGAGATGGTACGAGCTCGGAGAATGAAATCTTTCACCACCTTTACTGCCTTTTCATGCTTGTCTAAATTATCCTTCAGATTCTCCAGAGTCGAATGTTGATCATACAGGTTATCCATTGAGAGCATTGAGGGAGCTTCCTCTTCAAATTTCTTTTGTACCATTTCTTCAAAAGAACTTATCATTTCCTGTGCTGTAAGGAAACTGTGATCTTCCCTTGTCAAGGTGCAAGGAAGTTCTTCTAGCCAATGTAGGAGTGTGGCATCACTATCTTCGCTGGCTTCTCGAGCTTGGCACAGATCTTCAAGTAGACTCTTTATTATGAAAATACGATGAGCTAGAGTCTCCTTGGTCTTGAGATATGATTCCCTATTGGTGACGACCCCAATGGTGATTAGATTCTTAATCTTGACCTTCTTCATATCTATCCACTCTTCTAGGCTCTCTTCTTGATCTTGCAGTTCTTGTGAAAGTAGATCTACCAGATTGTCCAGCTCAGCTTTAGCTTTGTCCATTTTCTCCTTTCTTTCCACAGCGGTTTTTAACAGAACTCGTCCTTGAGCCAACAACCGCTCCACTACATCCCCCACTATCTTGCCTCTAGCTTGGGCTTTTTCAACCTTCTGTATCGGGGGATCTTCCACTGTCACTGCCATAGGTTCTACTATTTCTGATGACTTTACTATTTTCTGAAGGACAACAGCCAGTTGTTCTGCTTTTGCTTTGTATTGCTCCTTCTCCCTCTTGGCTTCATCATACTTTTCAAGTAGGGTACTGGCAGTGGTCTGAAAATCTGCTTTGACACCCTCATGAGTCACTTTACCAAGCTCAACCCTTGAGATGACATAACTGCTCATGTCAAAAGTATCAACCGTGGCATCTTCAGGAGGTTTGGCAATTTTGGCATATCTGATTCCCTTTTCAGTGACCAGCCTAGAAACAGTCTTAGGCTTCTTCTTCTGGTTCTTTGCTTTCACGGGCAACAGCTTTTCAATGTCAATCTCATCAGGTGAGATGGCTTGCTTCTTCCTCTTTGGAGTATAGGTAGATACCCATGGAGGAAGTATAGATGCATCAACAGCTGGAGGGGGATCCACTATTTGCTTGGCTGTATCTATATTCATGCCAGTGATAGTAACAATTGGACTTGTGTTGGTAAACACAACACATGTATCAACAACCTTTTGTGAAGCATCCAAAAGGTTCTCTAAGATAGTTTGTTCCCCAATATCAAAAGAAGGGGAAGATAACCTTGGAATGGAACCAGAAGAATCAAAAATAGTTCCAAAGCTAGCTTTCATGGACAGAGGAGTATTGTCTGAAGAAAGAACAAAAATTGGAGAAAGCGGAACATTTGAAATTGCTGGCAAACCATCAAAAAACGGAACATGAGGACGAGGTGTAAGAACTTGTGTCTTGGAAGGAAGGTCTTTCACAGGAGTCTGAGGGGAACCATCAAGTCGCTCTACCTCTGTATCTTCATCTTCACATTGTTCAACTTCATCAAATACCTTTGTCTTAGACCTTTGAACATTTTGCTCTTCAGTCTCAACATCTTCAATTTCCATCTGATCATCATTGGTGTCTTCAACATCTGACTTAGTGGCATCAGAAGCCTCTGTGGTTTCCTTCTTCTTTCCTCCCTTGGATACAAATTTGATCTTTGGTTTGTGTACCTTGGAGGAGGAAGGAGTGTCATTCCTGTTCTTAGTTCGGTTTTCCACCCTCTTACCTGTTTGCTCATGTGTTCCCTCGTCGGACCCTGTAAGGAACTCTTTCAACTTAATTCCCTTACTTTCCAACCACAGATTGGTGTTTGCCAATATTGGTTGGAATCTTTTCCTGATGGATGTCTCCTCTTTGACTGACCATTTCACCTCTGGGAGAGGTGAAGCCTCAACATTCTCTACCTCATATTTGTGATCTAGGACATCTCCATCATCCTCCATTCCATCTGGAATATCAGCTAGTCCTAGTTCTTCAATTTGGCTTAAATGAAGTCTACAGAAATCAAATTTTCTAATCTCATTTTGAGTCCTGAGATCTGCCCACATGTCTTCGACCATTGGCTCATGAAAATTTGACTTCCTCTTGATTTTATCTTGAACCCTTCTAAAGTCAAAATGATTTCTTTTCTTGTAGGTCTTCATAGTGACCAACTGCAACTCAGAGTCAATTATCTTTGCTTTGTTGGCAGACTAAACTGAGTACCTCCCAATTTCAATGGGAAACTTTATCCCTGACCTCTTAAGCTCCATTTGTTTGTTGTGTACCACAATTAGTTGTCTGCAAAGCTCCATAAGAACAATGCGATCACTGGGATACCGTGGCAGCATGTAAGGGTAACCAGGATAGTATCCTACTCGAAGATATGTGAAGGTGGGAAATTGCAAGAACAAGCAACCAAAAGAATTTACAACCTACCATGCTTCATCAGAAACTCTTTTTTGAACCAATTCACCATCCCACAAGCACATGAAATCTAAGAAGAATGCATCATTGACTCTTCTGAAATGATGAATTGACCCCTTCAGAGTGATTTGGGGGTAGTATTCATACACTAGGACCAATCTCCTTTCCCCTACTTGGGTTAAACCTGGAAAGTTCCTCATGCTTGTAGCAGCATAGACAAGATAAGAGGTCATGTAAAATTTGAAGGTAGTATTGACTCTTACCAGTTGCTCGTGCAAAGCATTGCCGATCTGTTCACCCCAGAATATCTTCTGGTTACCCCGTAGAATCACCTTGATGTAAGTGTACATCCAGTCCTGGAATTTGGAAGCAGAAGGGAGTCCTCTGATGCGACTCAAAAGAGTAATCAAATCACACACTTCCTCAACAAAATCACTCCTGTGAAGGTCTTTTGGCCATCTGGTCAAAGTTGCCCTAGGAATCTTCAACCATTTGTTGTTTATGTGCCTTATAGCAGATTCCAAGTCATTGTTATAGTCTTGTTGACCCTGAGCAAAATCAATCTGCCTGACATTTTCAATTGGTGGACACATGAAGATTTTGTCCATGAATTCTGCATCCAATCTCATGATAACGTTTCCCTATGAGTCCATCACAGCTCTAGTGTCTCTATTGTAGTGGCTGGTCACTTGTAGAACAAATTTAGGATTATGTGCACTGACTAGAAATGATGCAACCAAATGAATACTACTGTCAATGATTTTCTGCATATGCTTGGAGGGATTTGCTTGTTTAGTTTTATCTATGAACTCGGCCATGTCTACGTGCCCAATTTTTGTGTCTCTGATTTCATCAACGTTTGACTGCACTGCCGTTACCAGAAAGACACCCTGGTACTTGTACTTCATGGCTCTGGACTTTGACGGAGATGATTCTGACATGAGCTCTGGAAAGAACTATGAACTTGAACACCACGAATGCTGATTGAGAACTGCAAAAGGCCATGATCTCGCAGTTAGGGGAAAAACTAGATAAACTGGGTCAACTGCGTTTTGACGATCATGGACAGGAAAGCATGCATTTAAAGGGCTTGAGTGCGCAAATCAAGGCGAAGGCAAAAGCGGGCTTTTGGTTTTGAAAAATGAATTTTCCAGTGTTAGGGAAAAATTAAGAAAATGTGCTTGGGCGGGTGATTTGGCCGCCATTGCAGGTTGGGAGAGACTTGAGGTGTAAAGGCAGCAGAAAACGCCGCTTCTGCATGTATTTTGGAAGTTTTTTTTTATAAACATGTTCAAGCGGTGTTTATGACCGCTATTACATATGACTTAGCGAAAACCTCAATTGGTCGGGCGGGTGTATTGGCCGCTATTGCATGCTTTCAAAACTTGAGGTTGAACACTTGAGCGGCGATTCCCACCGACACCGCATGTGAGTGACTGGTTTTTGTAGTGTTTGGGCGGTGAAAAGTGCTGCTACTACATAGGGTTTTTTGCAGTCTTCGGTGTAAGGATGGAAAAATCCATCGTCATTGTACATAATGGGAATTACGAGGTTTGGAAGGTTTAGCGGTGAATTTGGCTGTTGTTGCACATTTCGAAGGCAAGGTTGGTAGTCAGGAAACATCACTGACGTCGCACCATGGTTTATGGCAAGGGTTGTGGATCTAAGCGATAAAAACCTAGGGGCTTGTCAAAACAAAAACCTAGGGCATCTCTGATGTATGGGATGGAAACAAACAAAAAACATACAAGCGGACCTTACACAACAAAAACGTAACGAAAATTCTAAAACAAAAATCTAAACGATATACATCGCAAGTAGTGAGGAAGGGGAGCAAGAATAAAAGAGAAACTTACCTGCCTAAAGCTTGAAACCCTAGGTTCGATGCTGATGGACTAGGTCGATCCCTTCAACGGCATGATCAAACAATGTTGGAGGAGTCTGGAGAATAGCTCGAGGGAGAGAATGAAATGGAAAAATAAGCCATCAAAACATATTAAATCACTTGAACACAAGTGTTAAGTGAGTGGCACGAGTGGCCATTAATGGCACTCAGTGATCAAGATTCTGAAGATCTCGTTCGAGCGGAGGTTTCGGCCGCTACGGTACCAAAATCAACAAATATGTGATGGCGGCAAAATTTACCGCCTTTACATATTTGATGGAAAACACATGTGATGGTGGTAAATTTCGCCGCCATTACATATTAAACTTAAAAACGATGCAATAGCGGCGAAAAATGCCGTCATTGCATTAAACAAGAACAAGTCAAAAATAATATGTAGGAGCGGCATTTTTCGCCGCTCTTGCATATCAAGAGTCAAAAAATTTACCAACTCCTAAAAATAACCAAAATGACATTTTTACTAGTTTACGGCTTTAAATGATCCTCGCGAATATCGAGAAATCAATTCAAGGGAATGTCGCAGATGAGTTTAGAATGTCAAATGACTCTGCATGAGAACAAGGAAATCTTTTCTCGATTTGTGATCTTAGAGTGTAGATTCACGAAACGGACAAGTTTCATGGGGTTGTCTACAAAAATGAGCGTAGCTGATTTTGAGAACAACAGCTGACTCTAACTGGGGAAATCCCTTCGGTCAAACTTTGAAATGATTGAAGGGATTAGAATCCAGTCTCTAAGTGCCTTCATCCATGCCATTGGGCTATAGAGTCAAGCTAAAAAGAAAAAGACACAAGAGACTAAATGAAAACACAAGTAAAAACACAAAATTATACAAATGTACAATTTTTAACTCATCTGATACTTCAAGGATTGAAGTGCTTCAGATGTTGTCCACTATGAGGCAATGAGAATGGTGTCCCATCCTAATACTCCAGCAAGAAACTGTTTTCACCACAGGATTGATGAATGATGAATGGACCTCTCCATAAGGAATCAAATTTTCCGTGCATTCCTTTTGGTTCTCTCCTCTTGTCCCACAACAAGACTTGATCTCCAACCTGAAACTCACGAGCCTTTGTCTTCTTGTCGAAGAGTTTCTTTACTTGATTTTGGTGTTCAGCAATATGGTCCACCACCATAGTGCACTGCTCCTCAAGTTCAATCAAATACATGATCCTTTTATCAATAGAACTATCAAAAGTTCCATCTTCTAATGCCTTTACCAACTTCAATGCTGGCAATTCCAAGGTAATCAGTATCTCTGCATTCAGACCATATAGAAGCTGAAATGGCGACATGCCTATCGCCCTTTTGGGGGTAATTCTATCTGCCCATAAAGCATCAAACAACGCCTTATGCCAAGTTCTCTGATTCTCATCTACCAGTTTCCTGATGATAGTGACCAGATTCTTATTGCTTGATTCTGCTTGACCATTCCCTTGCGGATAATAGTCTAAAGAATGGGAAAGAATGATCCCATGCTCGTAGCAAAATTCAGTGATCTCATGAGAGGAAAAGCAAGTAGCATTGTCTGCTACAATCTTGTTTGGAACTCCAAACCTGGAAATAATGTTCTCTTTAAGAAAACTGCATACCACCTCTGAAGTAGCATGTTTGACTGGAATAGCTTCCACCCATTTGGTAAAATAGTCTATTGTAGTGAGAACATAGTTATGTCCTACACTTGATGATGGATTCACTGCGCCAATGAAGTCAATACCCCATTGCTGAAAAGGCTCCTCAATCACCACTGGTTTTAGAGGTAAGGCTGCCAATTTTGGTTTCCCAACAAACTGTTGGTATAACTCACACCTGCGTACCCAATTGTACACATCTTGGAATAGTGTGGGCCAATAGTACCGAGCTCGCAGAATCTTGTGAGCCGTTACAGGTGCTGAAAAATGTCCTCCACAAGCCAAATTGTGGAAAGACTCCAAAAGTCTTCTTTGTTACACTTTATCCACGCAACAGATAAATACCCCGTCAAGACTTCTCTTGTACAAACCATTGTCCCAAAGGACGTAGTTAGCAGCTTTTAACTTGACAGTTCTCTTTTCCTTATAAGACAAGTGAGAAGGGCACTCACCATAGGTAAGGAAATGAGTGATATTGGAATACCACTCATCAGTTGTAGTAACAAAAAGAACAGTTGGCGTGTCCACAACTTCCTCTTCTTCGTCCCCTGTCTCTTTTGAAACATTATCTGCGATTAATTGACACAAACCTTTACCACACACAAGCTTGGTAGGCTTGATATCCAGATCAAATTCTTGGATCTTAGCGATCCAATTACCTCTCTTTGTTTCGAACTCCTGTTGAGTTAGGATAGATTTGACTGTTGTATCAGGCACCATGACAACAGTGTGTGAGTTTAGAATATAGAACCTGAAATACTTAACCGCTTTAACTACGGCATAGGCATGCTTCTCCATATTCAAATACTTCAATTCATGAGCTTTGAGAGGACAACTCATAAATGATATGGGGGATTCAACGCCTTCTTCATTCTGCTGAACCAGAATAGCTGAAAGTGTGTGTTCCGAAGCGTAGCTATAGACTACAAAATCCTTAGTGTAGTCGGGACAAACAAGAACTGGAGCATGAGCAATAGCTCTCTTGATATCCTCGAACGCTTCCTTACCTTCCACGATCCAACAGAAAGTGGCCTTACCCTTCATCATATTAATAATGTGACGGGTTTTTTCTGCAAACTCAGGAATGAACCTTCGCAGAAAATTCACCTTTCCAAAGAAAGAGTGAACAGCAGTCTTACTTGCGGGCAGAGTGAGACTTTGAATAGATTTAACTCTCTCCAAGTCAATCTTAGTACCTTCCCAGGATACAATGTGTCTGAGAAGCTTGCCTTCTGTCACCCCAAAAACTAATTTCTTGGGATTGAGGGAAATACCATTTTGCTGACAGCGCTCCAGCACTTGTTGCAAATGATGCGCATGATCCTGACGGTTTTTGGAGAAAACAGTCAAGTCATTGAGATATACCACGATGAACTTACCCATCTCATCTCTGAAAGCAAGATCCATCGCTCTCTGGAATGTTGCGCCAGCATTGATCAGACCAAAAGGCATTCTGCGATATGCAAATGTGCCCCATGGTGTGGTGAAGGCAGTTTTGAACTGATCAGCTTCATTGACATCCACTTGGTTATATCTTGAAAAACCATCTAACATAGATAGCATTTCTGAACCAGTCACTGTTTGCAATACTTGGTCCATAATGGGCAAAGGGTAGTTATCTTTCAAGGAAGACTGGTTGAGATTCCTGAAATCAACACAGATACGGATTTCTCTGTTCTTCTTCCTTACATGTTTGCAATCCATGTGGAATGATGAATTGGAAAAATTATCCTAGCATTCAGCATCTTCTGAATTTCAGAAAGAATCGTACCTGATATCTTTGGATTGTATTGCCTCTGCTTCTGTTTGTGAGGCAACGATCCAGCTTTGAGGGGAATTTCGTGTTGAACCTCCTTAGGCCTGAAAGACTTCAGGTCATCATAGGAGTAAGCCAAAACATCAATGTAATGGCGGAGGAGGGTAATGAATTTGAATCTTTCATCAGCAGTGCAACATTTTCCAATGTTGACCATCTTAGGATCTGCTTCCATACCCAAATTGACCTGCTCAAATTCCATAGAGGAACTTGAATCCTGTTGTTGTTGCCGCTGCTTGATATACCTGTCATGTTTATCAAAGAGTTTCTCAAGGGAAACCAAACCTTTTGGGATTTTATTTCCTTTCAATTGTAGAAATTCTTCACCGGTTTGTGAATCTATCTCTGAAACATATTCACGCGGTGGCAATTCACTTCCTTCAAAGTAAAGCTCATCAAAACTATCCATCTTTTCTAGGAAAGCAATGATTTGGTTATCACCATTGAATACCTACCAATGGTTAGCGTTATCAGGTACACTTGGTCGGAAGACCAGCTCAATAATGTACTTATTTCCTTTGAAATCCTTGTGTGGCACCATGAGAGTGGCAGAAACAACCAATGAATCTGCACAGTCATTGAACTCTCTTGGCACTGCTAAAATATTGAAAGCATCAAAACCTTCAATGCAATCCCATACGCGATTGCGATAGTGTCTCAGTCTTTCATTTTTAGTTTGGTACAAATTTCTTACTTGACAAACCACCAACTCGACATCCCCTTGAGCATGAAGGATTTTAACACCTCTGGCATGCGCCGCTTCCAATCCGAGCAACAAGGACTCATATTCGGCGGTGTTATTGGTATTGTCAAATTGTAACTTATATGAAAAAGGTAAAATATCACCTTGTGGCGATATCAAGACCACTCTGGTTCCAGAACCGGTAGAAGAACAGCTGCCATCAAATTCTAAAATCCAGACTCCATCAGAATTTGATTTCTTGGACTTTCTTTGGTCAAAAGATTCCTCTTCGTCAGTGAGGGAAGAATTTGGTATTGCTATACCCTCACCTGAACTTTCATCTGAAAACTCTTATGAGTCCCCATCTGACATATCAGAGCTATCACCTGATGTACTCTCATCTGATGAATTGGAACAATCTTCAGTAGACAGAAAATAGTTACCCATTCCCGAGGACTCAAACAAAATTTGAGCTTTGGGGATTGATGTTTGAGTAACAATGTATTTTGCCTCCTTCTCAGGAAGCAGCTTCTGCATGACACCTTTAACAGGTATCCTAGCTTCAGACAAATCCATGTTCAACTCCCCACCGACATCCTTGCAAAAATCACGTCCAAGAAGAATGCCGTATGAAGCTGGAACATCAGCTACCAAGACTGTCATCTTGATTCTCTTATCTGGAAAAGCTGCAAATGCAAATTGGGCGTCTTTGATTTGACCCAAAAGTGGAACTTGCTTATTCTCCATAGAGAAACACCTCCCAAAAGTTTTGGTCAAGGTGAAGCCAAGGGCATCTGCTACCTTAGCAGGCATAACATTGTCTGAGGCTCCAGAATCTATTACGCAATTGCTCAATTTATGACCATTTACTAATAGGGAAACATAGAAAGGTTCAATTTTTCTAGAGGCTTCAGGGGGAGTAGTGACAAGATTGTTTTGGGTAGGTTTACTTTTGGAGGAGTCATGAGTAGCTTTGGGAAACTCTTGTCCTGCAGGGACGACCTTATTTTTGACATATTTGGCTAATCTATCAAATTTTTCAGGATTAGCCTGTCAATATTCAACTTCAGACATTTGTATCTTAGTTCTCCTAGCATGGTCTATTATATCAAATTGCTGAAAAGAATTAGATATGGAGGAAGAAAAACCATCACTTTGATTTTTGGTAGAGACAACACTAGTCTGAGGAGTAGAAGTGGAAGGTACAAATTCATTAGAGGCACTTACTTGTTTATTAATCACTGGGTCTTTTGATTGGAAAGGTAGCGGAGTCCCTCGTTTAGCAATTGAAATCATCGGTTGAGATTCTTCTCTCGCCTTCCCTTTATCATCTTGAAGAGCTGACTAATTTTAAGACCTAGTGAAAACAACATATGCTCCTTCACACACTTCTCCTTTTTCAACTTCATCCTGATAGTTTAGAAAGCTGATGGTAGAGTTGCCAGCTAACTCTTCTTCTCCTTCTGTGAAGAGATTAGCACCATTTTCATAATCCAACTCAGTTTGGAAAGAAAGTTCATTTTCAGCTTCATAGTAGCCAACAGCAGAGTTGACCAGCGCTGCTTCGATGGCAAGCTTCCCCTGTGTAGGCGGAAGACGGTTGTGTTGTCCTTGATTCCTAGTAGCATTGCCTTGATATGAATTATTTGGAAATGTCCTCCTTGGTATATCTCGGTAATAAGGAGGCACAGACATACCTTGGGACATTTGTCTCTTCAGAGCTAGCAATTCATTTGCTAGCTTTTGCACCATGGGATCCATGGTGCTTGTGGAAGCGTTCTTAGTAGAAGATGAGCTTTTATTTCTATTAGTATCCCTTCTTATCGTACCCGCAAGGATAAGATCATCTTCTACTTCAGTTGCCAGAATCTGAGCTGCAGCAAGATCAGTAGGAGCGGCTCGCCTCAATAGGAAACTCACCTCTGGAAGTTCTGTGTTGATAAAGAAACATTTAAGGTTCTCCGCTGTGGGCTCAGCAGTGGTAGGAATCCTGTTTCTCAATTTGTTGAACTTAGCGATGAAATCTCGCATTGGTTCATGAGGTTCCTTTTTCATCTGTGTCAGCTGTGCCAACAATGCATGAGCATCTTCCGCTGGTTTAAACCTAGCTTCGAACTTGGTTTTGAGAGTAGCCCAGCTCATTATGGTCTGAGCTCGAAGGTGGTAAAACCAGTCTGCAGCAACACCTTGTAGTGTTTCTACAAAGAGTCGTACAGCCACATCTTCGTGTTCGACACCTATCACACCACAGGCTATACAGAAAGCTGCAATGTGCTCATCAAGATGAACTTTCCCATCACCATAGAATTTGGGGAAATTCTTTCTTGAACTACGAGGTAGTTCATGCAATGGTGGGGTCAAATTTAGAGAACCAAAGGTATTACCCAAAGGGCCTTGGGCTACCATGACACACTGATTGAAAGGTGGTATAACAAACCTTGGTGGTGTATAAATAGCCAAAACTCTGTTAGCACTGGCAATAGAAACTTCACCTGGTATTGGAGACCTGGTGTTTGTAGGGGGAAAACTCCTGGTGTGCTGAAGATGAGGTCGTGGAGTTAAGAATCCAAAATTATTCTGTTGCATCAATTCAAATGCAGGATCAATAATACCCTGAGCCCTCTTACTTCTGGTGTACCGGGAATCTGCCAGAATGTATTATGCCAAACACAATTTTGCAAGAAAATGGAAAAGAAGTGAAAATGCTTCAACTCGGAGTGTGAGGCTTCAAGTTGTGCGTTCCTTCCCCAGTAGAGTCACCAAAAAATTGTTGGGTGAATATTTTGTCGTTAACTCGCTAACGGCAAAATGGGTATATCAGCCACAGCTATGATGAGACAAAGTCTCTCCTCTCAGCAAGGGGAGGTTCCCTCTAATTACTTGACTTTTGCAAACCAAACAACTTATAAAATTTATGTACACTAAAAACTATGTTTGTGGTGGTTCCATCTCATCTCATTCTCTTTTTTCAGAATAGATGTTTATATTTCAAACTTTTGATAGAAGACTTATAAATTATCACAAAATCATAGAAACACAAAGTTTTCTGTTACCTCACTTACTACTTGTAAACGAAACTATTTGAAGTAGAATGCAGCCCAAAGTCTTCACTCCTCTTCAAAACGATAAAAGTAAATCGAATATAACAACTTGCAGCACAAAGTCTCCAAACTATTGTATTCTCACAAATATGAACACATAACCCACAACTGATTTGATAACACAAAATTTATCAAAATCAAATTAAGAGCGCTCTCCAATCACTTAAAACAAACTCCACACTTCAATTATTATCAAATAAGATTATAATAGCAAGATGTAAGAACAATACTATCACAACACAAATAATCCCAAGACAAAGATCAGAATTGAACTTGCTTTCGTGTATTGATAAATACTTGAATATTGATTTTCATAAAAAGCACAAAGTCTTGATTTGCTTCTCAATTCGCCAGAGTTTTCTTGCAATAGACAAAAGATAATATTTACAAAAGAGGTCCCCTTTATTTATAGGGAAAGACCTTGAGAAAATCTAGGAAATCTACAACTACTTTGACTTATTCAACAAGAGAGTCCTATTTGACTTATGACTTCTCTTCTTTCACATGTAATTACATTTTGGAAAATTACATGTGTAGATGTCCAAAACAAAATTCCATTTACATAACATTTAAGAAAAACAAGCTAAGGCACTAGCTTCCTCCATCTTTTTTCCTCAGGAAGTTCTGATACATGGTTTGAACAACTGACATCTCACATGCATCTGGTTTCGCTGTCTTTTCAGAGATGGTACGAGCTCGGAGAATGGAATCTTTCACCACCTTTACTGCCTTTTCATGCTTGTCTAAATTATCCTTCAGATTCTCCAGAGTCGAATGTTGATCATACAGGTTATCCATTGAGAGCATTGAGGGAGCTTCCTCTTCAAATTTCTTTTGTACCATTTCTTCAAAAGAACTTATCATTTCCTGTGCTGTAAGGAAACTGTGATCTTCCCTTGTCAAGGTGCAAGGAAGTTCTTCTAGTTGGTGTAGGAGTGTGACATCACTATCTTCGCTGGCTTCTTGAGCTTGGCACAGATCTTCAAGTAGACTCTTTATTATGAAAATATGATGAGCTAGAGTCTCCTTGGTCTTGAGATATGATTCCCTGTTGGTGACAACCCCAATGGCGATTAGATTCTTAATCTTGACCTTCTTCATATCTATCCACTCTTCTAGGCTCTCTTCTTAATCTTGCAGTTCTTGTGAAAGTAGATCTACCAGATTGTCCAGCTCAGCTTTAGCTTTGTCCATTTTCTCCTTTCTTTCCACAGTAGTTTTTAACAGAACTCGTCCTTGAGCCAACAACCGCTCCACTACATCCCCCACTATCTTGCCTCTAGCTTCGGCTTTTTCAACCTTCTGTATCAGGGGATCTTCCACTGTCACTGCCATAGGTTCTACTATTTCTGATGACTTTACTATTTTCTGAAGGACAGCAGCCAGTTGTTCTGCTTTTGCTTTGTATTGCTCCTTCTCCCTCTTGGCTTCATCATACTTTTCAAGTAGGGTACTGGCGGTGGTCTGGAAATCTGCTTTGACACCCTCATGAGTCACTTTACCAAGCTCAACCCTTGAGATGACATAACTGCTCATGTCAAAAGTATCAACCATGGCATCTTCAAGAGGTTTGGCAATTTCGGCATATCTGATTCCCTTTTCAGTGACCAGCCTAGAAACAGTCTTAGGCTTCTTCTTCTGGTTCTTTGCTTTCACGGGCAACAGCTTTTCAATGTCAATCTCATCAAGTGAGATGGCTTGCTTCTTCCTCTTTGGAGTATAGGTAGATACCCATGGAGGAAGTATAGATGCATCAACAGCTGGAGGGGGATCCACTATTTGCTTGGCTATATCTATATTCGTGCCAGTGATAGTAACAATTGGACTTGTGTTGGTAAACACAACACCTGTATCAACAACCTTTTGTGAAGCATCCAGAAGGTTCTCTAAGATAGTTTGTTCCCCAATATCAAAAGAAGGGGAAGATAAGCTTGGAATGGAACTAGAAGAATCAAAAACAGTTCCAAAGCTAGCTTTCATGGACAGAGGAGTATTGTCTGAAGAAAGAACAAAAATTGGAGAAAGAGGAACATTTGAAATTGCTGGCAAACCATCAGAAAATGGAACATGAGGAGGAGGTGTAAGAACTTGTGTCTTGGAAGGAAGGTCTTTCACAGGAGTTTGAGGGGAACCATCAAGTCGCTCTACCTCTATATCTTCATCTTCACCTTGTTCAACTTCATCAAATACCTTTGTCTTAGACCTTTGAACATTTTGTTCTTCAGTCTCAACATCTTCAATTTCCATCTGATCATCATTGGTGTCTTCAACATCTGACTTAGTGGCATCAGAAGCCTCTGTGGTTTCCTTCTTCTTTACTCCCTTGGATACAAATTTGATCTTTGGTTTGTGTACCTTGGAGGAGGAAGGAGTGTCACTCCTGTTCTTAGTTCGGTTTTCCACATTACCTACTTGCTCCTGTGTTCCCTCTTTGAACCCTATAAGGAACTCTTTCAACTTAATTCCCTTACTTTCCAACCACAGATTGGTGTTTGCCAATATTGGTTGGAATCTTTTCCTGATGGATGTCTCCTCTTTGACTGACCATTTCACCTCTGGGAGAGGTGAAGCCTCAACATTCTCTGCCTCATATTTGTGATCTAGGACATCTCCATCATCCTCCATTCCATCTGGAATATCAGCTAGTCCTAGTTCTTCAATTTGGCTTAAATGAAGTCTGCAGAAATCTAATTTTCTGATCTCATTTTGAGTCCTGAGATCTGCCCATATTTCTTCGACCATTGGCTCATGAAAATTTGACTTCCTCTTGATTTTATCTTGAACCCTTCTAAAGTCAAAATGATTTCTTTTCTTGTGGGTCTTCATAGTGACCAACTGCAACTTGGAGTCAATTATCTTTGCTTTGTTGGTAGACTGAACTGAGTACCTCCCAATTTCAATGGGAAACTTTATCCCTGACCTCTTAAGCTCCATTTGTTTGTTGTGTACCACAATTAATTGTCTGCAAAGCTCCATAAGAACAATGTGATCACTGGGATACCGTGGCAGCATGTAAGGGTAACCAGGATAGTATCCTACTCGAAGATACGTGAAGGTTGGAAATTGCAAGAACAAGCAACCAAAAGAATTTACAACCTACCATGCTTCATCAGAAACTCTTTTTTGAACCAATTGACCATCCCACAAGCACATGAAAACTGAGAAGAATGCATCATTGACTCTTCTGAAATGATGAATTGACCCCTTTAGAGTGATTTGGTGGTAGTATTCATACACTGGGACCAATCTCCTGTCCCCTCCTTGGGTTAAACCTGGAAAGTTCCTCATGCTTGCAGCAGCGTAGACAAGATAAGAGGTCATGTAAAATTTGAAGGTAGTATTGACTCTTACCAGTTGCTCATGCAAAGCATTACTGATCTGTTGACCCCAGAATATCTTCTGGTTACCCCGTAGAATCACCTTGATGTAAGTGTACATCCAGTCCTGGAATTTGGAAGTAGAAGGGAGTCCTCTGATGCGACTCAAAAGAGTAATCAAATCACACACTTCTTCCACAAAATCACTCCTGTGAAGGTCTTTTGGCCATCTGGTCAAAGTTGCCCTGGGAATCTTCAACCATTTGCTGTTTATGTGCCTTCTAGCAAATTCCAAGTCATTGTCATAGTCTTGTTGACCCTGAGCAAAATCAATCTGCTCGACATTTTCAATTGGTGGACACATGAAGATTTTGTCCATGAATTCTGCATCCAATCTCATGATAACGTTTCCCTGTGAGTCCGTCATAGCTCTAGTGTCTCTATTGTAGTGGCTGGCCACTTGTAGAACAAATTCAGGATTATGTGCACTGACTGGAAATGATGCAACCAAATGAATATTGTTGTCAATGATTTTCCGCATATGCTTGGAGGGATTTGCTTGTTTAGTTCTATCTATGAACTCAGCCATGTCTACGTGCCCAATTTCTGTGTCTCTGATTTCATCAACGTTTGACTGCACTGCCGTTACCAGAAAGACACCCTGGTACTTGTACTTTATGGCTCTGGACTTTGACGGAGATGATTTTGACATGAGCTCTGGAAAGAACTGTGAACTTGAACACCACGAACGCTGATTGAGAACTGCAAAAGGCCATGATCTCACAGTTAGGGGAAAAACTGGATAAACTAGGTCAACTGCATTTTGACGATCATGGACAGGAAAGCATGCGTTTAAAGGGCTTGAGTGCGCAAATCAAGGCGAAGGCCAAAGCGGGCTTTTGGTTTTGAAAAATGAATTTTCCAGTGTTAGGGAAAAATCAAGAAAATGTGCTTGGGCTGGTGATTTGGCTGCCATTGCAGGTTGGGAGAGACTTGAGGTGTAAAGGCGGCGGAAAATGTTGCTTTTGCATGTATTTTGGAAGTTTTTTTTTATATAAACATGTTCGAGCAGTGTTTATGACTGCTATTACATATGACTTAGCGAAAACCTCAATTGGTCAGGCGGGTGTATCGGCCGCTATTGCATGCTTTCAAAACTTGAGGTTGAACACTTAAGCGGCGATTCCCACCGACATCGCATGTGAGTGACTGGTTTTTGTAGTGTTTGGGCGGCGAAAAGTGCTACTACTACATAGGGTTTTTTGCAGTCTTCGGTGTAAGGACAAAAAAATCCACCATCATTGTACATAATGGGAATTGCAGGGTTTGGAAGGTTTAGCGGCAAATTTGGCCGTTGTTACACATTTCGAAGGCAAGGTTGGTAGTCGGGAAACATCACCGACGTCGCACCATGGTTTATGGCAAGGGTTGTGGATCTAAGTGGTAAAAACCTAGGGGCTTGTCAAAACAAAAACCTAGGGCATCTCTAATGTATGGGATGGAAACAAACAAAAAACATACAAGCGGACCTTACACAACAAAAATGTAACGAAAATTCTAAAACAAAAATCTAAACGATATACATCGCAAGTAGTGAGGAATGGGAGCAAGAATAAAAGAGAAACTTACCTGCCTAAAGCTTGAAACCCTAGGTTCGATGCTGATGGACTAGGTCGATCCCTTCAACGGCGTGATCAAACAATGTTGGAGGAGTCTGGAGAATAGCTCGGGGGAGAGAATGAAATGGCAAAATAAGCCATCAAAACATATTAAAACACTTGAACACAAGTGTTAAGTGAGTAGCACGAGTGGCCATTAATGGCACTCAGTGATCAAGATTTTGAAGATCTTGTTCGAGCGGAGGTTTTGGCCGCTACGGTACCAAAATCAACAAATATGTGATGGCGGAAAATTTATGACCTTTACATATTTGATGGAAAACACATGTGATGGCGGTAAATTTCACCGCCATTACATATTAAACTTAAAAACGATGCAATAGCGGCGAAAAATGCTGTCATTGCATTAAACAAGAACAAGTCAAAAATAATATGTAGGAGCGGCATTTTCCGGCGCTCTTGCATATCAAGAGTCAAAAAATTTACCAACTCCTAAAAATAACCAAAATGACATTTTTACTAGTTTACGGCTTTAAATGATCCTCACGAATATCGAGAAATCAATTCAAGGGAATGTCGCAGACAAGTTTAGAATGTCAAATGACTCCGCACGAGAACAAGGAAATCTTTTCTCGATTTGCGATCTTAGAGTGTAGATTCATGAAACCGACAAGTTTCGTGGGGTTGTCTACAAAAACGAGCGTAGCTGATTTTGAGAACAACAATGTCAAGTGCTCATAGAGGCATAATTTCTTTGCATTCAAAATCGTTTCTAAAAATCAAGGGGAAAGCTTCAATTTATAGATTTTTGGAGGTCAATATGGAGGGCTAGGAATGTTTGTGGAGATCAAGGGCTCATATTGCTTGAGAGCTCTCAAGCAAGGAGAGATGGACATGTGTCAAAAGGAGATTGCATGAGAGGGGAGCTCCAAGATTCAAGGAGAGATCAAGGGTGGAGAATGAAGGGTTGAATTGATGGATGGCCAAGATTGAGTAGGTGGATGAGGTGTAAGGACTCATTTATGAAAATGTAAGGCTTGGATTTTATGGAGAATTAAAAATTAGGATGAGAGAACATGTGTAATTTTAAATTAGAGGAATTTAAGGTGGCTGAATTGTGAAAGAGAAGAATTTAAATTAAAGATTTAAATCAATATGAGGCCGACTCCTTTGAAGGAAAGAGACAAGGATGATATAAAATAAGTTTTCAAAGTTATTTCCAAATAACCACACTTTGATATACATATGCAGTGATCAGTTTTTGTATGGTGCAAATACTTTGTGGATACCAGTGATTTTCAAGTGTTATATTTTGCAAAGAGGAACAACAATCAGTAGTATACATGATCTAATTTTATAGAAAAATTGTGTTAGCAAATAAAGACAAATCAGTTTAAGGAAGAAGACAATATTACTAGAGGACGAATTGGAGAAGAAGATGAAAGTGAATAAGACAAAATCACTAGAGGATGAATTGGAGAAGAAGACGAAAGTGAATAAGATAAAATCACTAGAGGACAAATTGGAGAAGAAGACGAAAGTGAATAAGACAAAATTACTAGAAGACAAATCTTCCAAGGGCTGTGATTTCATGAAGGAGTATGTTTAGTTTTGAAGGGATAGAAAGGTTACAAAAGGACATATCTATTCATCAAGAACACATCCATTATAAAATATAAGAGGGAGTTGAAAGATTCATTTTGAGACAAGAAATTCAAATTAATTTTTTTTGAGTTTAGAGAAGAGTTGAAAGAAAGAAGAGGGGCAGAATTATGAAGATAAAATCTAATTTTTTTGAGAGGAAGTGTGTATGTGATAGTATGTTGATATAAGAAGAAATTTATGAGAAGAGAATGCCATGATTATAATCATTTTTAAGTAAATAAGTTGTGTATGATTGGATTAGATTTATAAAAGAGAAGTGTGCATGATTTATAGAAGATTTGTGAAGGAAGGAATGTATATGTGTGTGAACCTGATTCTTTATGTCGGTCATTGATAATCAAATTTTATTAATCAACCAAATCCATATGTTTTATTTATTTAGAACCGTTAGATCAAACTATAGAAATGGCTCATGGGGCTCCAAAAAGAAAATAAAGATGGTCAGAGTGGGGGACAACACCATTTGCTAGAAAAAAGTGATGTGTCTGATGTCACATCCCACAGTAATTTCATATTAAATTAAATGGTCTTTATTATATATATATACCTAGACATATATTAATTAAAATATATCTATTTACATGAAAAAGATGGATACCATCCAGTGCTTGCTCTGTTCTTCTCTATCAGAGCCAAAATACTTACATATTGGGCCCTATACTGGCCTTAAGCTAATTAACTAAAAAGAGTAAAAACTTGACATAAGCAAATTTTAAAATAGGAAATCAAAAAAGTACAACACAACACACTCCTAAGTTATCAGTCGAGTAGGGGAAGAAAAGCACGATCCACTCTTACAGGTCCTCCATCACCCCGTCCCTGGGTCCTTGGGTATCTCCTTGTCCAGCTGTCAACTCCATGAAGCTCATCCCGGTAGTAGCCAGCACAATTGGGTTGTTTGGGTCATTCTCTCCATCTTGAACAGATAAATCCTCATCATTTACAAATGCCTTGGGGAGATGAGGGGCTCAATCAGGGGCATGCATCCCGACGAAGTGAATAGATGTGAAAACATTCTTGCATCTAGTTGTCATCTATTTTGAGAAGTTATGGTTGTGACCATGGAGGGGCCTCTGAAGACTGCTTATGCACCTACATCCCAATCCTTTCTACATCACCTTGTAAACACATTCAACTGCTGAGGATGTTCTTAGGTTTGTATTGGGAAGAGGCCTCCCACCATGGCTTCTCCTTTCATTAGATCATAACCCTACAATGCCGGTCTCCACCACTCCAATTTGTAAAGGTAATCAAATATTAGCCCCGTTGTTATTGCATGAACATAAGGACCATCTTGGATGATGTCCATTATGTTTGATAGGTGTGTAGAAACTATGTCCGTTCAGTGTAGTATCATGTATTTTGATCCTTGAAGCCATTTCTGTACACAAATATTTTGAACTTACAAATATAGAAGTATTTTGACATCCACAGGCTCATATGGCAAGGACTATGCAATATGCTACTCCATTTCTAAAAAAATAATATATGTACTTTTATACCATGTTGTGTTATTAAACAAACAAGAATCCTTGCATATTTATTGTCAAAAGAGATATTTTACATTGGGTTTTACCTTTAAGATTGACCATTTTTCTATCAAAATCCCCATGTTGTAGATGCATTTGGCTGGTAATGGTCTTCAATTTAGAATTTATCTCCTCTTTATTCACTCGATTAAAAACATCATAGGTTCCCCAACTAAGGTCAAAAGTGTGTATCTTCTTGGAATAGGAGAATCTTATTTAGTGTTATGAGATATGAAGATGAGTCCATATGTGAGTTTAACATTAGTTTTAAGGGTTTTATGTTAGACCTTCTTGAACTTACTCACCTTGAAGAGTCTAATTATATGAACTTGAATTTTGAAGCTATGGGTGATGGTATTAGTATTCCTCTCAAAGATGAATCCAACAACCCTTCAATAGGCTTATATTTGGGTAAAACATGTTGACAAATTCTAGAGAATCTCAATATTGTTAGGCTCTAGAATTGTGAATGTTACCAATGATGTATAAGAAGGTAGGAATGTTCATTCAAGTCAACTAGCTACTAGAGTCAATTTTTTTGGCTTGTGGCAATTGCAATTAGACAAATTATAAAGTTCCATTATCATTTCTTTCTGGGGGTTATTCTCATGTTTAAGTGAATTTGGGGGGTGCTCATGTGGTGATCTTTTGTTTTTTTTGGTTGTAATCATGGCTCCTAATCTTTGGAAAGTCAAATGTGATTATTGTGGGAGAAAAAGGCATACCATATATGAATGCATGCTTAAACAAATTGATGATTGGACAAATCTATATAAGATTCATCAGCTAGAATAGTTATGCATTACCAATGGCATCAGTTTTCCAGATTCTTCTACTTTAGCATCTACAAATACAATTGATACTCACACTTGGACATCTTGTGTGGACACATCATTCATGGATGAGCAGTGTAGTCAAAATACATGCATTGATATCTCATCTCCATCACTTGTTTCTACATCAAAGTTTATAGATGCTTCTTTGAGTGCTTCTAGTGATTCTTTGCAATAGGATCATTTCAGTCTTCTTGATCCACCTCATTGGGATTCCTATTTATTAGACTTTGGTTCTTTGTTTGTGTAATCTCATATTGATTATTTGGACCTAACATATTTGAGGGGTTATCTCTCCTCTTTGATGAAAATGATATCATCATATCTTTAGTGACTTTAGATGCAGTTGACTATCCTTCCTCTGTTGGTTCTACTTCCTTGATTAGGAATTTCATTCCTGATATAAAGAAGACATCATTTTCCAGCATGAGGACATTAGAGTTTTATTCTAAGACACACATATTGATTTGGATTCCTTTTTCATCCAGATTATGGGATTTGCTTCTACATTCACCATTGGATTTGTTTCTTCTCAAGGGGAGAAATATTTTTTGTAGGCATTGGATTGTAATTTGTCTTCAAGCATTCATTATAGAAGCTACTTCTTTGTGGGGGGGTCTATCATCTAATTTTATCTCTCCTATGGGGGGTAATCAATTATATATTTGTGATAGAAGTAGTCCTTGGGGGGTCATGTTTTGTCCTTCTACTATCACTTCTTTCACTTTCTTGTTTTCTCTCTTTTGGAGAGGGTTTTTTTCCTACATATTTTTCTCCTTTACTCGATTTGTGAGAGACTTTTTGTACATGGGTACTTAACATGGCCTAGTAGCTAGGACTCATCCATCATCTTCATCTATCATTGCATCTTTGCATTTGTCTACTTCTCCCTAAGTTGCACTTAAGGGGGGTGTTGGTGTGAATAGGGATATTACATATTCAGTTTCCCTTTATAGTGTGAACTAGGCACATTATCTAACTAGTCATTAGTTAGTCCTAGTCACACATGTTCAGATGTTAAGTTTACTTAAAATGAGTCTAGATAATTGTAGGTTGTCATATGATCTTATCCTACACATGTGATCTTGTCAACTAGTTGGCATCTTATCCTCTAGTTGTCTCAGATCATAATATTAAGACACTTGTCATATGACTACTTCATCCTACATCTCATCCTTGTCTTTATAAGAAAGGCATATCATGTACATTAAAATAACAATTTTTGTATTCTTTGATAAAATACAATTATTCTCTCATTTGATCTCTCTTGTGCTTTCATGAAGTCCTAGATTTTGGGTGGCTACCTTCATAGCCAACTCTTAGATGGTATAAGAGCACATTAATCAACTCTTACATTATTTATATCCTCTTCCTTTAGTTGAAGTTAATGATAATGTTAATGTAAATCTACCTTAGTAAAGAAAACTACATTATCACATGCATCTACCAAGTCATTAAAAGTGAGGTTGTTGAGCTTCATGTAATGTGGGCACATTCTCCTTGACTCATCCTTCTTGGTAACCATAATCATTGGGGATGAATAGGCACTTTTATTAGGATGAATGATGATTCTTGGTATTAATTTAATTGCATGATCATGGTCTTTGATTGGGGGTAGACACTTTGGTTATTGAAATACTTTTTGATGGTGTTTGATGATCTCTTGAATTTTTGGTCGATCTTGAGTTTTCACATCTTGTGCTTCTAAAAATTGTAGTTGTGCACCTATGCTATAAGATCCTTTATTAATTAATTTCTCAATCCCATGGGATCTAATAAATTTTCTTTGTAGTGATTGTATCCCCTAGTAGTAAAAAACATCCATCAAGATAATATAATTATTGTCTTCACATCAAAATTTATTTATCCATATCTATGGACCCATATGTTCCAAATCACTTTTATGATTCAAAAAAACTTTGAATTATTTATGGATAAATATTAATGAATATTTAATTAATTATATACTTTTTCCCATGTGTAATAAAAGCCATGGATAAGTCTTGAAAATTGAAAGATATTGTTCCTAACTATTTAAGCCATTACATGCCCAAAACTACATATGCTCCTCCAATTGGGATAGAAAACATTTTTAAATTAGTTGATAATTTCCCATTGAGATTTTTATACGATGGCATTTACAACCACAAGAGAGTTGTTTCCCATCAGCTATCATGACTTGGAAACTAGATATTTGATATATAAAATAATTGAGCTCATTAGTTAATCTTCTATCAATAAAGTTGTGTGTACTACCTGTATCAAACAACAATCTTGACTTTCTTTTTTTGATATAACCAATTACTTTGATTATTTGTGGTGTGCTTTTTCCATTGAATGCATGTAAGGAGATAGTAGGGAATTCTACTTCCTTGTAATTCTCATGCTCAAGTTCCACATTTGTTTTGTTTGTAGCTACTTCTCCCTCTTCTTCAACCTTATTATTAATAGTCATTAGTATTTATGACTTCTCACACTTATGACCCCTAGACCATTCGGTATCACAATTCCAACATAGATCTTTGTCTCTTTTATTTTCCTCTTGTTGAGAAGACTACTTACTAATTTCTCTTAGGTTAGAGAAGTTGTCCTCATTTCTATCAATAAGATTAGTCACAATTTTGTCTTTCAATCCTATGGTTTGACCTTGTGTCAAGGTTTTGGTGCTGGAGTTGCATTTCTCAATATAAAATTTCCTTGTTCCATAGCTTTCCTAACTATTCAGGGTTCCAACAAATGAACATCATGCTTAATTTGTTCATTATGTTTGTTCATGTAGAGTTGTGGCCTCCAATAAAGTGTCACCTCACTAGCTTGAATTACCAATCTCGTATGCTCAGCATTATATTTTTACAGGCCTTAGTTATTTTAAACTATGCTGGAGTAATACTTGCTTACCAAAAGTAGGCACTTTCTCATGGCTTGATCTTCAAAACAATATTTTGAAAAGTAAAAGATTATAGAAATTGAGAATTACATCAGTCTTCAAATGTGTCTTTATGTTGAAGAAGAGGAGGATGTAAATCATCTTCTCTTAAATTTCCAATTCAGCTACCAATGTTGGAAATGGTTAGGTAGAAAATTGGGATGGTGTGGTGTATTACCTAATACACTTCTATAAAACCTTTTTAGTTGGCTCAGTCTAAATTGTGAATACATGTTTGCATATATTTGGGAAATCAATTTGTCCCTACTAATCTGGAAGCTCTTTCTAGAATGCAACCATAGGATATTTAGAAAATCTACATCTCCATGGTACAAAGTTAATCAAAGAATAGAATTAACAATATCTGAAAAGACCATGTTTGAAGTAAATAAATATTCAAATGACAATATTCAGTTCACAAATTGGGTGAAATAAATCTTGAAGCAATGGCCTATACTTTGAACTCCACATCCAAAAGGCTTCACTTAGAATTGCACAAACAAAATAGATAGAAGTAAAGTAAAGTGGTCTCCTCCTACCTCCCCACTCATCAAATTAAATTTTTATGGAGCATCTAGGGGAAACCCAGGGCCCTCAGGAGTAGGATGTATCATAAGAGAATATGCAGTAACCTTCTTTCAGCCATGGCAGTTAAACTTTCATATGGATCAAATAATGTAGTAGAGGTTGTTAGTGTAGGAATACAATGCTATTACTTATTATTTAAATAAGTTATTATGCATTATTCCACACATGACTTTAAACAACCTTAGGTGGTTAAGTGTCAACTTGGAGAGTTTAACACAACTCTCTAAGACACATGTTGACACTCTTTCTTCCGCCTCTAGTTGAGTGTTGAAGTCAACTTATGAGTCGACTAAACCTCTACTCTTATATATTGTCCATACATTGTTTATTAATTTACTCCAATTTGTAATCAACAATGTGTTTAGTCAATCCTCATTTCTAACAAAGTATCAGAAGCTATGCTAGTTAGCTTGCTGGTTCATTTGGAGGCATAAATTCCCTATTTGATGAAATGTTTTTGTAAAAACTGAATTTTTTTTAATACATGGCATTTTGCAAATTTTCATTAATAGATTAGGGTGCTTTTTTGGCCTATTCGGCTTGTTTACCGCCCCTGCCCATTTCTAATTTGTGGGCATGCAATTTTTTTATCAAGTTCAGGTAATTTTTGGGTGACTTTGGTTCAAGGGTTTCAAAATTAGTTTCTAGTGCATTGTGATTGTGTTTGGGGAAAATGTGTGGGGCACTTGATTTGGTTTGCTGGTTTGATTTATTCTGTAGATTTTTTTCAAACATATTTGCATAAAAATTTATTAGAGTAATGCATTTCGAAGATTATGTTGTTCCAGTCGTATCTGGGAAAGTTTGGTGTTTGCAGACAAGTGCAAGGGTTTGAGAGCCATGCTTCAGCTTTTTTGCATGGATGAAGCTTGCACTTTTTTGTGGCATGCAGGCTGTGGTCCCAGAACCAGTATTTGGGCATGCAAGCCCTTTATAAGGCCTGTGGCCTCTCCTTGTAGGTCGCAGGGCTTGTATTTAGGCATACATGCCCTTTATAAAGCCCACAACCTCTCCTTGAGGGTCATAGGACCTTTATTCGTGGCTTGCACAAGGTGGCCCGAACCCTACACAAGGAGATACAAATGAGGTTTGTTGGAAGCATTTAAGCAGGCACAATCTAGGCGCAAGGTATCTATGCAGGCTTGATTTGTGTGCTTTAACCCGACCTAGAAGAAGTGTTAATTCACCCCTATTCTGGCCCCAACAACCTCCTCCAGACTCGGTGTCTTCCGCATTCTGGGTGCCCAAAATGGCCTCTGTCAATGACTGTCACCCTCTCTACATCGAATCGAGCCCACTCAGCATCCAATTCAGCCCTTGACTCGGTCTCCCAGCAAGTCGAACTCTTTTGGAGTTTTATTCCACTTGCATAATAGTGGTTTCTGTTTGTTTAACATGTTTGTTTGTTAACATTTCATGTAACTTTGTTTGTAGCATTTAATGTTACTATTTTTGTAAGATTACCACTATTATTAACAGCTATGTTTTGTTTGTAATGATTTAATGTTACATTATATGTAACATTAACAACACTTACTGTAACTACAAGAAGTTAAGCTACCCGCCACCATCATATGTAACCACTAGCATAAATCCAACAATTAGTGGTAAGAAAACCACCAAAATTGACATTATATGCTAGAGACACCCTCCAAAGAAAGTTGAATTTGTAAAAAAAAAATTTGCCTGGAAAGAACCTGATCTTGCATGCTGTGTACAATGAGTGGTTTTTTTTCATTTTTTCGTAACTTTCACCCACAGAGGTAAAATTTGGCATATTTATAGTCGATGGGAAGCTAGTTGCAGCACTAACAAATTTGCATCGTGACAATTTGGGAATTGTCCTATTTTCTCAAAAAAAATTCCCCTTCTTTGTACAACAAGTTAAGCAACTCGAAAAACAATTGTATCTTTTGATTAGCAACTCAAAATCGAGTGCCGTCTTTTTAGAAAGTGAATAATTTTTCAAGACTGCTCTATTGGAAATGATTTCATACTACTATTATAAAGTGTCATTTTTCGATCAAATTAGACTTGTTTAATGCACTATCATTATAAAGTGCCAAATTTAGGGGGATAACAATATTGAGTCACAAGGGGGGTTTCTAAAACAACAAAATAATATCAAGATAAAAATATTAAATTATGGTTGGGTTCATAGAGTTGTATCAAGAGCACTTCCGTAGAGATATGTCGAGAGCACTTCCACTACTCCATCATTCTTCAACATTTTTTTCTTCATTGTATTGAAATGTGTCAAGAACACTTCCACTACACCATCACCTAATGCTACATGTGAATCCATAGTTGGTTCTTAGAGAACTTCTAGAGATTCATCACAGTAGAAAATTGATATCAGTTTCCTTGCTTCTACAAATTTGAAGAGTTGCTTCACAGAAGGCTTCCAGAGAATCTTCAAAGCAGGACTTCACATTGGATTTGAATTTTAGCCATATGGCATGCAATTGCATTCCATACATGGAGCTTGCAAGTATTGTAGGACTATCACTTTAGTTGTATTGTGTCAAGTGCACTTCCATCAAGTCATGTCTAGAACACTTTCTTATTTTCTCTCTTTTGGAGGGTAGTTTTCCCCATAGGGTTCTCTACCTTTCTCCACTTTATGAGAGATTACTTTGTACATGGGTACCTCACCAGGCCTAGTAACTAGGGCCCATCTTTATTGTGCCCACCTAAGTTGTGCTTAAGGGGGGGGGTGTTAGTGTAGGAATACTAATGCTATTACTTATTATTTAAAGAAGTAATTATGCATTATTCCACACATGGCTTTAAGCCACCTTAGGACGTTAGGTGTCAACTTCAAGAGTTCAACACAACTCACCAAGACACTTGTCGACACTCTTTCTTCCACCTCTAGTTGAGTGTTGAAGTTGACTTCTAAGTCAACTCAACCTATACTCCTATATATTGTACACACAATGTTTATCAATTTACTCCAATGTGTAATCAGCAATGCATTTAGTCATTCCTCATTTCTAATAGAGGTGCTAGATCTAGGCTTATACATAGTCTAAAATTGACAAAAAAAACCACTTCAATAAACTTTGTATTAAGGGTGACTCCATGAATGTGGTGAAAGTAGTTAGGGAGTGAAAAGTCATCAACTAGAAGTTAAGATATATCTTTCAATCCATTTGGATCCTCCTTGATCAATTTGAATATTTCTCCTACACACACTACTACATAGAAGATAATGCAGACACAAAATACCTCACTAATCTAGTAATAGATCAAGGATGAGATGTTTCTCAATTCAATGATCCAATTAAATAGTAATTTCCACTTTTCTACCTTATCCTTAAAAAGGAAAAATAAGGATTTAGGTCTGTAATAACTTATAACACCAAGGTGCTAGACCAAGATGACTCAGTCATTGATGATGAGGTAGCATAAACACTTTTAATTAATGTGCATTGTATGAAGTGGTAAGATCACCATGGAGTGTCAAGAAGCCATTTCAAGTTGGTCCAACATCACCAATGGTCACCTCCATCTGCTCATATGTACTCATTCATCATCCCTTCATTGTGATGTACTCCAACCTTAACTCCATATCAATCACACTCCTATGAGGTAATCCTTAGAAATTAATCTAAGTTGCCAGTCATCCCTCTCAACTCATATCTAGTTTTCCTCTCACCCCTCATTTAATTATGCCATTAATGGAATTCCCTTCACCAATTATTACTGGTCTTTCACCCCTTTTCTCTTCAATGGCTCATCCCCTCACAATTTTGTACTCACTCTTCACTTCCTTCTATCTTCTCATTGAATTTCAACCATGAAGATTGTGGTGAAGAAATACCACATCTACCTACAAACAAATAAATGGGAACCATTAGAAATTGGGATCTATGACTCTAGAAATCTCATTCATGTTTTTTTATATTTATTGGCCACAAGTCAAATTTTCTATTCATTTGGTGGTGGCTCAGTCCATCCTCCATGAATTCTCATGCTCTCTCTCGTACTCAGAAGTGGTGTCCATATTTTTTTTGAATATCATGGACCTTGTCGAAGATGCTGATTTCTTGGAAATGATTGCATTCGACTATTTCCATGATTACCTTGCCCTATTAGACAAGTTGAAGAAAGTGATGGAGAAATATGACATGTTTGAAGGTGAAGCACCCATCAGAGGACTCTTTCCTATTGATCCACTCTTGTCTTCTCCAATGGTGACATGTGTTTTCTAGGCCATCCATAAAGGACTACTAAAATGTTACTTCAATGCTCTCAATACAACTTTAAATGTGAATAGATTTCAACTCCCTCCAAACTTGAATGTCAAGGCAAGGAAAGTGTCCAACATAATACAATTTATTAAAATCCACACCCTAGGTATGGCTCCTTAACATCCAATGCTTGCACTTTTGACTCTGCCTACTACCTTCATTAATTAATCAAGAGATAGCTCTCATGAAGCCACTTGATACCCATGGAAGCCTCAAACATCCTATGAAGTATACCACCTACATCATATAGTGCTAATCTTGATCCATATGATATTTTATTTTGTTTTGTAGTTTTGTTAGAAATTATCACTATTACTGATGGTTATATGTGGCTTTCCATGCCTGAACATGCCTAACTAGGGCTTCTAAATTTTTGTCCAGTTCTTTTTGAATTATGTTTAATACAAATATATGGGTGTTTTACACCTTTTACTATTTTTAACAAAAAGCTTTCATTCCATGGTTTCTCCTAGAGGATTGCTAAGTCATTAGTAGACTCTTTCCAACTAGGAAATTTCCCTTCCTTATCACTCATCCTTCATTGGTAACATTGATAAGCTTTTGATTCTAAATGTATTGATGCTATGCCAACCATTGCATTATCTAGTATATTGTGAAGTTTAAAGTATTCTTCCATGAGACTTGTCTATGAAGTTACATTCTAGTAGAGTCAAACTTAGGGATATCTAAGTTAAGTAGGTTCAATTTTGGACCTTGAAAATGTTGTTTTATCCCTTGATTTTATTTGTTAGGATTGTACTTACCCAGTAGTTTTGTTGGAACTTCAATTTATAATAGTTCTTGTTTAAATATATCTAAGCATTTAATCAAAGATGATGCAAATGGGTCAGACAAATTATCCTTAAGCAAATGTACCAACATTTCATATCTTGGAGGAATTTTCCCCTCAATTTTAGGTGGTAGAGAATAAAGGTCATTGGATTCAATTTTTACAGAAAAGTCTTTGAGTCCTAAAGATTATATGGCTTTTAATGTGTATGCATTTTGAACTCTAGGTTTTATAATTAAGGGAGGGCGGATAGTATTTGTTGTGAGTTTTGACCATGAAATTTTAGAACATGGGCTATGATAGAATTTAATATTCAACTTTTGACCAAACTTTAACCACATAATTATGAAATTAATATTTTTCTAATCAACATTTATAAATAAATAACCCTACCCCATTTTTCAATATCCTTCCAAAAATGTATTTTTTTTTAAATCTCAAAATTGTAGCCTATAGAGTAGAATAATTAATTCTAACCTAAATTTCAAATCTAAATTATAAAATATATTTTTCCTATAATAATAATAAATTACAAAGAACTGACCCAACCTATTTTTTCACAACCTTTCCAAAAATGTAAAAATATTTTAAAAATTCCAAAATATGTGGCCTATAAAGGAATATCATGGAAAGCTGTTAAGGGTGTGATTCAGTGGTTAAGTCACTCGGTTGTAGTGGCAGCCACCAGAGTTCAAACCCCCATTGGGCTAATGATCTCACAGACTTTACACGTTTGTTGGGCCAACGAGCTCGCGGGTTTGAAGTGTTGTTGCTAGGGGATGAGGTCCCCTGTGTTGTGGCCTCACTGGTTCATAGCTCCGGGCAAAAGCATTACCATGGAGCCGGAGGGCGTGTCGCACCAATGTCACCGGTCACGTTAAAAAGTTTACCATGTGCATTAAAAAAAAGGAATATCATGGAAAGAAATAAAATTAAATAAATTGTATAAAATGAATCACAAAATGCTGATTTTTTACCTAAATCCTTATTTATTATATACCTCAAAACCTAGAAACAATTAGGTCCAAATTTGTAATTGGTTTGCATGTTATTATAGAAGAAAAAATCTTGGCCCAAACATAGCTCTAATACCACTTATTATGATATTTCTTGGAAAAAAATGCACAAATAAAAAAATAGGAAACCACTTTGAGGGTACGACCACCAATAATCAAAAAATAATATATGAATTTAGTATTAGAAGATATGATGGTTTGGGAAAGTCTCTCTCTTCCTTATTTATATGAATAACTCTTTAGGGATGTGCCCCTTCATCCTAACTAAGTTAACCTAAGCAATAACTAAGACTAATAACTAAAACTATTAAGGTTAAGCACGCCACAAGTGCTTATCCTTATTATAATTAAGAATATAGAATATTAGGATCATAACAATCAATCTCACTTATACACCTCATAAATTTATCTTATTGTTCCTTTAGTTGATGTAAACTCTCAGGCATCTAGTGTGGACACTTTCAAGGAGATATAGTATGGTCATTTGAATCTTGGTGTTCCTTCATCAACTAAGATTCTAGAGACATGTGTTGACATTTCATCTCCTCCATCATCTCTTGTTTCTTCTTCAAAGTCTAGTGTTGCTTCAAATGGGGCTTCCAATGATTTAGTGTAATAGGATCATCACCTTTTAGATACAACTACATGGGATGAGTACTTAACAAATATTCTAGGTTTGTTTTGTGAGTCCTACCTTGCAAATTTGGAGGACACTATTGAGGACATTCATCTCCTCTTTAAGGTTACTTCTTATAGATTTGTGTCATCTTCTTCGGATGTTATGAGGGTACATTCAAATCATCTTGTTCATTCCCCTCCTATTATTTTTTCCTAGTTTGGTATTAGCTTGGAGATCCATGAGTAGCATTTGGATGATTCTTCATTATCTTTGATCCATGTTGCACATTCATTTCCACTATGTTATAGCTTTTCACCCTCTTCAATTAGGCCTAGGACTCCCAAGTTGATTGTGGCAACTTTCACCATTGGCAAGCAAACACTTGAGAAGAGTTCAAAGACATCATACGTCTTGATTTTTCCTCCTTCATATTCCTTTTATGAATGAGAACACATATTGTATACATCCTTGGCCTTATTTCTTCCTAAGGGGAAGAATGTTTCTTAGTAGTCTTGTATCATCTTCAACATCCTTTGTCGACCATCCACCACCACTATAAGAGATTATAGATTGAGTTGTGTTGCATGGTCACTCTTCTTCTCTCTTATGGGGGAACAATTTCCTCACATGGGGTTTTAATCTCATCTTAATTTGGAGACCATTTTATGCTTTCTCTCTTTTAGAAAGGGTCTTTCCTATAGGTTTTTCTCCTTTTCTATAGTTTTGAGACATTTTTTTTACATGGGTACCTCATCAAGTTTGGACCCATAGTTGCATCACTCATATTCACCCTAAGTTGCACTTAACAAGGTGTTGGCGTGAATAGGGTATATTACCCAATTGGTTCAGCATCTAGGTCCTACTCACACTAGTTTACTTAGTGCATTCTAAGGGAATTTACACTTTATATCTCAAGTCATAATATCAAGACACATGTCACAGTGTTATGTTGTACTATGTTTCACCTTGGACTATATAACCAAGGGATTCTTATTGTAATCTCAGTCAATTCATAGAATCATGTATTCATCATATTTTTATATACATTGATAGAATAGAATTATTCTATCATATTTTTGATAAAATTAAGAATGGGCTTTTGATAGGGCCCAAACCCTATTACAAAAGAACATCACATCTGCAATGAAGCTGCCAAATAATTTGAAACAAAATAGCAACTAAGTTTCTAAAAGAAAAAGAACTCAAGGATCTAGCCTAAACAATGTCATACCCTAGCCTATTCATCCTAACACCCTTAACCCTAGTGTGCAAATGGTAGACAGACTTGGAAAGACCTTTCTTCTACCTTTGAACAATTGCCTCAGAAATGTTATCTTCAAACTCCTCAGACCTAGAAGAAGGGGGTGGGGATGCATCCACAGATGGCCCAACCATGGGAACTACATGAATAGAGGAACATCTAGAAGAAGATGTTGATCGATGAAGAACTATATTAAGAGTATATGGGTGCTACACCAAAATTGAGGGTGGAAAAAGAGTAGTGGAAATGGGTAGCTAAGTAACCAAATCCTAAGTAGAGTGGGACTTAGCAACCAATGTAGGAGTCTCACCATACCTAGAAGGAACAACTACTAGATTGGGGGAAGGCAGCACTGACTCCTCCAAATCAACTATCGAGTTGTTCAAATACATGGTAAGATGGTGGGGAAGGGCATTGTTCCACTATGTAGAGGAGTTTAGCTTGAAAATCCAAAGTCAAATGCCTAGTGGTGAAGCAATGTCAGTATAAAAATAGGATGCCCTCATAATTAACAGATTGAGACCAATGCCAACCATTGTAAAATAACCTCACCAAGTAGAGCCTTTGACAAATAAACTTCCACCAAGATACGTGCAAAGGAGGTGTGAGTTAATTTCATAGTAGCAGAGTCCACCTTGAGAAAGAAACCTAGAGCACTATTAACACCAAAACTATAAGGGTAGATAAGACAATCTCACCCAAACTAGCATTATGTTGATAGAATCTTTCAAGGGGTTTGAAAGAGGGAGACCAAGGACAAATCAAGAGAGGGTGTAGTCCCTACATCCAACCACCAATAGCTAACACAAGCTTCCTAAATTGTCAAAAGATATAAAAGATACCATAAAAAGACCCCTAGTACAAGTGTAAATTTCTATCCTACCCTCAACAAGTGGAGTCTAATGCTCAACAATCTAGTGATGCAAATCTTAGGGAGTAGGATACAAATGGATAAATCTACAAACCAAACCCTTGTTTGTGTAGTAGACTTCATTATCAATCACTTCCTACCCTAGAATCACCATTGGAGCATTTGTAGCATAGGGAAGAGGCATCTATTTTTCTTAGGAGGGTGGAAGGAATTTAGAGAGGTTGGGTCTCTTTTGTGCTTTCATTAAAGCTCCTAGATCTTGGGTGGCTATCTCCATAGCCAAATCTTGAATGGTATAGAGAATCATATACCAACTATAACAATTATAGTCCATAAGGACACATCTTGTTGAGGAATTTTATTAACTAGTTCAAGTGAAGTTCGTGGTTTCACATTTTACATGTATCTCTACTAGAGAATTTCCTTTTATAGTATTTGACAAAAATCCCCACCGATTACCAACCATTGTAGCTAGTGGAAGACTTGTAGTAACCATAATACACAAAGGTGGATTCAAATAGAGAGTTAATGAAGTTTTAAGGATGATCTAACTTCAACCATTCCAATTACTACAAATCATAGAATATTACACACAAACCATAAGTGTGGTTAGAATAATTATTCACAATCAGAGTTTGAGCACTATGAAAGAAATTACATCTTTTGAATAGAGTATATGCATCCATTAAAGCAGAAAGGATAGAGGAATTTCATCAAATTTAATAGGTGTCACTACCTTGGTAGACATGTATAAGATGCAGAAGGCATATGATTTTTCAAACATAATGCATTTACCATTATCCTCACAACCTATGTAAAAATGGGTGCTTTGGAATAGATTGGCATGATTGTAGGATATGTTAACAAGGATTTGCTGAAAAGGCCTTCAACCATAATTTGTTGGATATGTTCAATCTTTCCTAGCATCTTCCTAGAATGCCTCAAGGAGATGTGGTCTCATGAACTACTATGATTTTAGGATATGTACCAAATAGATTTGTTGAAAATTCTTCAAAAATTTTCAAGCAAATATAATTGAACTTGGTGTAAAATTAGACTCGAGAATCTCTGCTAGCATCCTCTTTGCCTATGCCAAAATGGAATTTTCGGAACAATGTATGGTTATCCATCATAGCATCATGGAAGGGGGATTTTCGTAAGATGTTATAGCTACATTGGTTTTGGGAGACATGTATGCAAAATGCAGAACCATAAATAAGGAACATGAACTATATGACATAGTGCCTCAAAAAATTCAATGCAAAGTTCTACCTACCTATACAATTAACATTAAACTTTTTGGGAAGAATGGAGATCTCATAGACTTTTTAATTGTGAAATCACCAAATTAGATCTTGAAGTTCTAAAACAAAGAAAGATTTTCCCTACCGAGAGAATTATTTTTTGTGGTCATAGGTAGAGCAAACCTTGTAAGATAACCTCACTCACCAATTCATGTTTTCAACACCACATTTAAAGGATTCCATATATCATTAGGCATATAAGTGAGTTTTGCAATACAACATGCATCCTAAAAGTACCCAAATGCAAGTGCAATTCTTTTCCATCTCTCATAGCAATCATAAAGACCAATGGTAGACCTAGACTATTAATAGAAATCTCATCCCTTACCAATGCCTTTAACCTTTCTTTGAGCTTTAAAGAAGTTTTAATGCCTAATATAATATGATGTCAACTACTCCTAACAAATGCGACAAATCCTTTATTACATTCTCTATAAGGCCATTTTCTAAAGGTACACATTGGAACACTCCAGAATATAATTGTTTGAAGCAATACAAATTTTTTGATATAAACAACTTTAGAAATAAGTTTAATTTTTACTTTCCATGCTTATCATTAGCTATGTTTTTTTCCTTAAACTAATGAAAAATTAATTTTCCTACTAATCAATTTCTTGTAGACCAGGTAGAAAGGTAGAAAGTGAGAAGCAAACATTTTTTTGAAAATAAATTAAAACTATAGACAAAGAGATTAATTTTTACGCTTCTAGACCAAGTGAAAAGTGAGAATCAAACATTTTTTTGAGAATAAATTAAAACTATAGACAAGGAGATTAATTTTTACACTTAGCATAACTTTTGAGAAACAAACTCATTATAAAAAAGGGCACAATGAAATATCCCTACAATAGAGAGGGACTAATAATAAATTATTTGCATGGAGATGATTCACAATAATATAAATTAACCAAATAGAAAATATCCATAATTGTAGTTAAGGATTCAAATAACATAAATTGCAATGTAAGAAAAACTCTAAAGCCACATAAACTCATAATCCTTCTTTCATGCATATTAATTGACAAGACCACAATCTTCACGCATGTATTGTCCAATTATCTCCCCTAAATTTATTCAAATTTAAAGTGTCATGAGCACCAAAAAAAAAATCCAACTTTTACTATGAATTGTCTCATCAAAAGACAATTTCCATAGTCTAAAAAAGCTTAGTTCATAAATTCTCTGTAGTTTTTGAATTGTTTTACATCTGATGACTACATAGGATTCAATATGAAACCTTCTATTCCTTCATCCAAACATCTGGTTAGTTAGCAAAGGAATTAGTAACAAACAATTCAACACATCATAATTTTGTAAAGAATTAGAAATCATAACTAGAATCTTTTGAAGATATAATATAATGAACTTTCCAAAGAATTAGAAATCATTGCTAGAATCTTTTGAAGATACAATTTAATGAACTTTTCATAGTCCAACTAGAAGTTGAACCTACGACCTCCCATTTGTTGCTGGGGTGCTCTAGCATTGAGCCACCAGCCATTTTGGTGAGCACTCCATCTTTGGTTCTGCCATGGCTCATTTTCCAACACCCCCTTAAGCCACTCTACAGATGCTTGGTGATTGTAGCATGGCCTGCCTCTGCTGATCTGAGTTTTGATACCATGTTAAATTTTTCAAGGATCAGGTAGGAATCGAACCTAGGACCCTCCCATTTCCTCTTGGGATGCTCTACTACTCAGCTACCCTCACCCTTGGTAACCAGTCCATCTTTAGTTCAAGTGTCACTCATTTTCCAACACATTCTACCGTCTCAAAAAAACTACTTCACAAATTGCCCATCATTTTTGAGTTGTTTTACATCCGATTGCTGCACAGGCTTCAACATGAAGCGTTCTGCGCCTTCATCGAGACATCTGTTTAGTTACCAAATGAATTAGTAACAAGCAATCAACAACCCATTCAGAAAAGAAAATTAAAAGGATAATTCAGTGGTTTAATTACTTGCTCATTCGAGAAGGCACGTTCTCAGACGACATGATAACCACACGAATGTTCTTCAACTTCGATGATTCCTGATATGCAAAATTAAATATGTCAGATTCGCTTTAAAACTTAAACCCGACAGCATCCAAATCTAAATCACTGCCCTAATATTTTTTACCTTAACTCTCTTAAGCAACTCGTAGCCAGTCATTCCTGGCATGCTGTAGTCGGTGATTATCATACTCACTTTCAAATTCTGTATAAAAACAGAAAACAGAAACAACATTTACTACTGCAATGCTATCTGATTGTTTTTATCAAGTAGTATGATAATATCATGACAAACGTATGATAAAATAACCACGAATTTGAGTTGTTCCTTACGTTGATTTGTACGGTGTTGGTGTCATCTCCTAATCCCAAGTTGAAGGCTCTGATACCATGTTGGTGTCATCCAACTCCCAGGAGCACAACCTATAAAAATAACCTTCACAATACGAGAGAAGCAAAGCTATTTCACTAGAGATTGAAAAATGTATTGAGATGCAAAAAATATTTACAAATGTACAATATATAGGTGTGTTCAAGAGCTGGTAGGTAAAAACTACCCCAACGGTAAACTACCTAACTATTAAATTATTTATTTGTTGCCTACGTAAACTTAAGCAAACATAAATAGGTAAAACCCTATTTACTCCATCTATAAAGCCATTTTCTAAAGGTACACATCGGAATACTCTAGAATATAATTGTTTGAAGTAGCACAAATTTTTGATATAAACAACTTTAAAAATAAGTTTAATTTTTAATCACCATGCTTATCATTAGCTCTATGTTTTTTTTCTTCTTTAAGCATAGAATCAAACATTTTTGTGAAAATAAATTAAAACTATAGACAAAGAGATTAATTTTTACCCTTCACATAACTTTTGAAAAACAAACTCATTTAAAAAAAGCGCACAATGAAATATCCCTACAATAGAGAGCGACTAACAATAAATTATTTGCATGGAGATGATTAGACAAAAATATGAATTAACAAAACAACAAATATCCATAATTGTAATTAAACTCTAAAGCTACATAAAATTCATAATCTTTCCTTCATTTATCAATTGCACAGTTCCATGGGGATGCGTTCCCTTGGAAATGGTGTCATTTCGGAGACGGGGATGTTTTCTAGACGTGGAAACGTTAGGGAAATGTCCCCCCGCCATCCCCCCCACTGTTCCCCTGTTTCTCTGCCACCTCCGAAATGTTTCTCTTTTAAGGGGACTTCTCGACATCCCTAAGACTTCCAAGCGTCCCCCAAAATGCAGGAAACTTCCAAACATCCCCCTTAAAATGCAATAATTATTTTTTAAAACAAAACCTAAAATTTATAAATTTTAAATTTTAAAATATTTTTGAAAGCCTAAAAGGCTAAATTGACATGCTTTGAATTAATTTTTCATTTTCATCTAAGTTGGGCGTCTAAGCGTGGGTGCCTGTGGACGATTGAATCTAGGTGAGGGTTTTGAAGTTTTTTTTTTTTTTACTTTGTTTCATTGAATCATGGGCATCTAAGCCGGTAGGGTTTCCGTTTTATGCAAGAGGGAACTATTAGAATAAATGCCTCAAAGAGAAGTCATCTCATGGGATGCAATGAAGTGCCTGTAGGAACTGTTAGACTGAATGCCTCAAACTTTTATTTGAAAGTTTCCAAAGCCTTTTCGACAAATCCATTAGAGGCATTAGGCCATTAACCATTTTGGCATTTACTATTTACTATTTTTTTTTGAAGTTTGAACTTTGAACATTGTTAATTGTAATTATGAATCCTAATTATGAAATTCAAATTATGAAACATCTAGTTCTCGTTCCAATGTCTATTAACTATAACTATATTTTTATTTTGATTTTCATTGTTTCAATGTTCACCAGTTCAATAAAATCATTGCAATGTGTTTAAACTCTAAACTTTACTTATTCCTTAGGCTTCTACAATTATACATCTTTTTATAACTCATTTTTCAAGAACTATATGTATTTCAGTGTACCGCTCCCCCATCGTCCCCCCGCTACCCCCAAACTTAGACCCCCTGCCCCCGCGTCCCCGAAACGCATCCCCTGTCATCCCCCATCCCTGTCCCTGAAACCTTGTGGACCTATAGACCAAAATCTTCACGCATGTATTGTCCAATTATCTCCCCGAAATTTATTCAAATTTGAAGTGTCACAAGCACAAAAAAAAAAAAAAGATTCCCCTACATTTACATGGAGGTCATTGCTGAACTTTTTTTCAATCTTTCTTTTTAGAGATAAAATATGAAAACATCAACCAAATTTTTACTATGAATTGTCTCATCAAGAGACAATTTCCACAGTCTAAAAAGGCTTAGTTCATAAATTCTCTGTAGTTTTTGAATTTTTTTACATCTGATGACTACATAGGATTCAATATGAAGCCTTCTATTCCTTCATCCAAACATCTAGTTAGTTTCCAAAGAAATTAGTAACAAACAATTCAACACATTGTAATTTTGTAAAGAATTAAAAATCATTCCTAGAATCTTTTGAAGATATAATATAATGAACTTTCCAAAGAATTAGAAATCATTGCTCGAATCTTTTGAAGATATAATATAATGAACTTTCAATGGTCCAACTAGAAGTTGAACCTACGACCTCCTATTTGTTGCTGGGGTGTTCTAGCACTGAACCACCAGCCGTTTTGGTGATCATTCCATCTTTGGTTCTGCCGTGGCTCATTTTCCAACAGAACGTCTTAACCAGCCGGTGCGTTGTAAGCGACCGGCTGGTCAACAACATGTACGGCCAGTCGAAAACACTGAACAGTGGGTCGAGGACTGTATGGCAGGCATGGTCAAACGAATCTGAGTAGGTTTGGCCGTTAAGTTTTGTTGACTCAGAGATTAGAATGGCCAGCCATACAGCCGGTCGATTACAACTCACAGGCTGTTTACAGCTGGCCTTTTCCAACACCCCCCTTAAGCCACACTATAAATGCTTGGTGATCGTAGCTTGGCCTGCCTCTGCTGATCTGAGTTTTGATACCATATTAAACTTTTAAAGGATCGGGTAAGAGTCGAACCTAAGACTCTACCACTGAGTTACCCGACCTCTTGATGACCAGTCTATCTTTGGTTAAGGTATGTCTCATTTCCCAACACAATCGACAGTGTTAAAAAAATCTAGTTCACAAATTCCCTGTAATTTTTGAGTTGTATTACCTCCGATTGCCGCACAGGCTTCAATATGAAGCGTTCTGCGCCTTCATCGAGACATCTGTTTAGTTACCAAATGAATTAGTAAGAAGCAATCAACACCCCATTTTAAAAAAAAAAATTAAAAGCATAATTCAGTGGTTTAATTACTTGCTCATTCGAGAAGGCACGTTCTCAGACGACATGATAACCACACGGCTGTTCTTCAACTTTGATGATTCCTGCTATGCAAAATAAAAAATGTCAGATTCGTTTTAAATGTAAAAACAAAAACCCGACAGCATCCAAATCTAAATCACTGCCCCAATATTTTTTACCTTAATTCTCTTAAGCAACTCGTAGCCAGTCATTCCTGGCATGCTGTAGTCGGTGATTATCATACTTTCTTTCAAATTCTGTATAAAAACAGAAAACAGAAACAGCATTACAAGATGCTTCAGATTTACTACTGCAATGCTATCTGGGTTGTTTTTATCAAGTAGGATTATAATATCATGACAAACGTATGATTTTATCTCTTTTTACCAAGCGATACATTAAAATAACCACGAATTTCAGTTGTTCCTTACGTTGATTTGTACAGTGTTGGTGTCATCTTCTAATCCCAGAAATTCCAGAGCTCTTGTTCCACTATCAACCGTGGTCACTGCAGTTAACAAGTAGTTTGCAATAATATAAGATTTATCCAAATCATTTTTCAAATACTTGGGTTTCAGAGCTCTAAATAAGAAAACTAATTCAAAATCCAAAAAAGCAATATTATAAACTTATTGCTTATAGATATTAGTATGACAATAATATAAATTTCAAATTTTAACCTTCATAAGAAGAGTTCTTGAGCAACTTCTCTATAACCTTTCGATCTGTAATGCTGTCATCCACAGCAAGCACATGAGGCAGGGATATGTTGGGATCATTGCAAAAGTAATCAGAAGCTGAACTCATATTGTCCTGCCCTGCTCCAATGGACTACTCATTCCCTGAAGCTCCTTTCAAATCCATATAAATGACCTAAATATAGCGGGCGATTATGGCAAATATACGCTGAAGCCCAAACAGTGTTGAGCTTCAGAATACTCAAATTTTTCAATTCCACCTAATAAATATCAATCTATGGAATGAGGATTGATCTGTACTGATCTGCAATGACTTGAAGCTTGCACAGAAAAGCTTGCTTTCCTTGAAGAAGCTTTAGACTAAAGAAAACAAGACCCTTGTCCGCATGATATATCATGTGGGCTTTCTCGTTAAAAGATCAAAAATCTATTACGTATCCTCGGTCACCTCAAATCAAACAAGAAATGAATGCCATTTTCGAAAAAACTAAGAAAGAAGAAATAAAGATATCGCCCAAATTGGTTAACGCTTTTGTTTTTTTGTCTCGCGTTGATTGTCTTTCCTACACCTAAATCACAACATTATTTGAGTAAAGTTTGTTTCGAGGTGCCGAAGTTGGCCTTGGGAATATCTCCACCATAAAAGACTGAATTATCTGAGCGTTATCGATGTTGGCCTTGGGAAATAATTATTTAACAAATCAAGAAAATCAGATCCCTCCTCAAAAAGTGAGACGCCTGTGTCTTTACTAGGCATCATGGGGAAGCAGCCATTCTCCGGACAAAACAGTTGCATAAGAGAGAACATAACAGAGAAGGAAGGATACCTTCATAAAATTTTAAATTATCTTGTTATCCCTATTAACATATAGTATTTATTTAACTGTAATAATTCCTCTCATGTAATGTTTTTGGCTATGTAGTTTTTTCAGGTTTATGGATCTCACAAGTTATTTGCAAAATTTGAATTTCCGCCTTGTTTTTCATACAAGTCCAATTTTGCTTAGTTAAATGTTTAGAGTATGGTGTTTTATCAGTTCTAGTCTTGCCGTCAGAACAACTTGACGTTTGAGACCCTTGTTCTAAGAAGGCAAGGATTTTTTTTCACTTTTAACTCATATATTAAATTTTGTAATTTGATTTTGACCTTGTCACAAAGTTACATTGTAACTCATATTAAATTTTGTAATTGGATTTTGACCTTGTCGCAAAGTTACATTGTATACCAAGTTATTGTCAATTCACCCATATCCTTGCACACACACACACACACACACACACACACACACACACACACACACACACACACAGAGAGAGAGAGAGAGAGAGAGAGAGAGAGAGAGATGCACAAACAAGTCCTGTAGAAAATGTCTATGAAGCAAGAGTGGACCATTAGTCATTTGAATTCATATTCCTTGCTACTACTTGAAGTGTACAAAATCCAAAACAAAGGAAATTGCAAATTCTAAATAGTTTTCCATTGTTCTTGAAGTGTACAAAATCTAAAGACATTCTCCTTGGTTCTATGTGCCCAACTCAAGAATCTAAGATACATAATACACTCCTAGAAAAAACATATACCCCCAAACGGAAATGCAAGAATAGTTATATTTGTATAAATATAGAAGAATATTGACATCCATTGGCTCATATGGCAAGGCCTACACATTATGCCACTCCATTTCTAAAAAATAATATATGCACTTTTATACCATGCTCTTCTAAGAAGTTTGAGCCAAGATCTACTTAGTCAAATGCAAGTATCAAATTTAGAGTAATTTGATTAGGCAAAATAGTAAGTACAAATAGGTGAGGAGAAGTGAGGAGGTTGAGTCGACTTAGGAGTCGACTTCAATACTCCACTCACCAAGTGTCAAATGAGTCTTGACACATAGCTTGGAGAGTTGTGTTGAACTCTCCAAGTCTACACCTAACCACCTAAGGTGGCTTAAAGCCATGTGCTAATTATATTACTTAGAATAAGTAATATACAATAAAGTTTAGCTCTAACACCCCCCCTTAAGCATAAGTAATATACAATAAAGTTTAGCTCTAACACCCCCTTAAGCATAGCTTAGGTGGGTACAAGAACATATGGGTCCTGGGACTATTAGGCCTGGTGAGGTACCCATATACAATAAAGTCTCTCATAAACAAAGAAAAGGAGAAAACCCAGAGGGAAATAAAACTCCTCTCCAAAAGAGAGAAAGAGAAGGATTTAAGACCTTCTGAAAAGATGTCCCATGATGATAGGAACATCATGATTAAGAACTCCTGAATCATGTAGAAGTTGTAAACTCTGCTGATGATGAACTGGTGTCTACTAGAATCAACAAATCTTCAAGAAATGTAGATCAAGATAAGAGATACAAAAAACTACATGAGTGAACATTGGAACACTACTCAATGATGTACACAAAGTCACTCAAACTCTGTGAAGTCAAAAATGTAGATAGTATTGTGATTAGGAGTACTAGAATCTCAAAAATGTGATCCACTAAAATAATCCCCCATGCGAGAGATAAAAATGAAGGATTTAAGACATTCAGAAAATAAGATTCCTGTTGAAATGCACTGGACAATTGATAGGGGGTGAATCAGTTGTCCCAAAACTTTAACCACTTATGAATATCAACACATCCAATTCTTAATCACTGTTATTCAGATTAACCATGAAAGCATAAGACAAGAAGCTCAACACAATAACACATGAGACACTAGAATTTTTATGTGGAAAACCCTATAAGGGAAAAACCACAGTGGGTGTTAGCCCACAAAAATAAATAAGTTATAGCAATACCAAAAATTAGAGGCTCACTACCAAGATTGGCTCACTGCCAAGGATTAGTGAACTGATTTGATAGGATCTACTTCATGCCTGAGTTCAGTTCCATTGAAGCACAATATAACAACTCTACTCTGCTATTTACACCTTCGCACCTATCTTATCATTTTCGCACAAGGACATCTTTTTTGCAACTACATTACATGTTTTTATACAACTCATCAACCTTGGAATGTACAGCAAGGTTGGCATTACATTCATCAACTGTTGGAGCAATCTCTAATGTTAGCATTACAGACATACATAGAAATAGGTTTGGACCTAAACAAGATTAGCTAAGGGAAGGATGTATGTGGATCATGTTACACCTTAGCTGGGACTCAAAAGCAATCTTCCACGCCACAACATGCTTCCACAATCTTCAATGCATCTCCGCAAGTAGTGAAAATAACCAAGTTGGCCAAGACTGGTGTTAACATTAAGTCTTCTAAGAACAGTCCTCTTCTACGATCCAAATTTCTCTTTGCGGACCAATCCAAATGTAGGAACACAATCAAGAGACATCCACAAGCACATTGTAATCACTAGGAACAACCACACAATCTCTAACCACTATGTCAAGAAGATTCTTCAAATCGGAGCACATAAACAACATTGCCAGATACTGTCATAAGGAAAAGATCACTTACGGACCACCAAATCATGAACCATTGGAGTTGAAGGTACTTATCATTATTACAAACTTTATGGTAGAACCACAAACTAAAATACCTAACTATGGAGGAATGGGAGCATAATACATTCTCCCTATCACCACCAAATATACAGAAAAAGCAGTTTTTACTCTAGTGAATATAACTCACTCAAATCTTCATACCAGAGGCTCAAACTTGGGGCATAGCATCTTTATACATGTATCTAAATAACTTCCAATCTATAGACAATAATATTCATTCTACAGGAAATGTTGAGCAATCTGCCAAATTGTTCTGCTCCATCAGAATTATTGATTATCTTCAACACTTAACTCATTACAAGCAAGCATCAAAACAAGAGCACAATTGACACCAATGAAAACACATATATGCTGACATCAATGACAACACTGGTTAGGCACATACTTGTAACAATCTCCCCCTTTGTCATTGATGGCAACATATGATGTGAAAAATGGTAGAAACCATCAAGACAAGATACTCCCCCTTTCTTTCTATACATCTGTACTCTTTCTATACATATGATTGAGTAATTTGTAGACCTAGAAAGAAATTCATTTCACCAAACACAGACATCTCAAATTCATTTTGCATTTCTCCTGCAAACTTCATGCACATACTTTCATTTCGTCCAAAGATAATGTCATCAACAAAGACTTCAACAATCAAGATTTGATTAACATTGATTTTGAAATAGAGATTGATGTCAATAGTATCTTTATTGAACCCTAATTGCAGCAAATACTTGTCTAACCTTTCATACCATGCTCTAGGGGCTTGCTTCAGTCCATACAATGTCTTGTTCAATATGCACACCATATCACCTTGGTTTGATAACTGAAATCCTTTCGGTTTCTTGATGTAAACATCCTCTTCCAATTCACCATTCAAGAATGTAGACTTCACATCCATTTGATACACTTTGAAATCTTTGTGAGCTGTAAATACCAAAAATATTCTGATTGCTTCTATCATACCACTAGAGTGAAAGTCTCTTCAAAATCTATTCCTTCAATTTAAGAATAGCCTTTGCACACAAGCCTTTCTTTGTTTCTTACAACTTCTCCATTTTCATTTAGCTTGTTTCTGAAAACCCATTTAGTTCCAATGAAATTATTATTAGCAGGTCTAGAAACCAATTCCCAAGTTTGATTCTTCTCAATCTGCATCAATTCTTCTTCCATGGATTTTAGCCAATTTTCATCATTGCAAGCTTCATTCACAATTTTTGGTTCAACTTTTGAAAGAAAACAGTAAAATTCACTTGTTCTTCTGCAACTCTTTTTCTTGTCAGCACACCTTTGTTTTTGTCACCTATAATCTGATCTTCAGAATGATTAATCCTTACATACCTGGGAGTCTTAACAACATTTTCCGGAGCCTCTTCTTCATCATGACTATCTTCTTGCTCAACTTTTTCTTCATTTGCTATAATCACAAGTTCATCTGGTTCATAGGAACTCAGATCTGATATTCTTTCCTTGCCTTCATCTACCTTCACATTAGCACTCTCAACAATCTTATTCAGTCTTTTATTGTAGCACTGGTAAGCCTTACTCTTGGTAAAGTAACCAAGAAAAATTCCTTCATCACATCTAGCATCAAACTTGCATAGTTCTTCATCTCTTCTGATATAACATTTGCTTCCAAAAACTTTGAAATACTTCACCATAGGAACTCTTCCATACCATAATTCAAAAGGAGTTTTAGAGATGTTACATTTGACTTGAACTCTATTTAGGATGTACACAATAGTATGTATGGCTTCTCTCCAGTATACTTCTAGTAGGTCAGCTTCCTTTAACATAGTCCTGACAGCTTTTTGAATTGTCCTATTTTTTTCTTTCAACAACTCCATTCTACTAAGGAGTCCTAGGTGTAGACAACTATCTCTTTATCCCTTGTTCTTCACAAAAAATATTGAGTTCATTTGATGTGAACTCACCTCCTCTATCAGACCTTAAACATTTGATTCTCAACTCTAACTCATTCTCAACCATTGCCTTGAAAAATTTGAACTTGTCTAGGGCTTCAGATTTTTCTTTTAGAAAAGTGACCCAAGTCATTCTAGAATAGTCATCAATAAGAAACATAAAATACCTATCATAGGTTGCAGACTTCTTGTTCTTGTGGGACCACACAAGTCTATATGTACTAGCTCTAGCAATCCAGCAGAGAATTGTTCTTTGCTTTTGAAACTTGCTTTTGTTTGTTTCTTAAATTGACACTCCTTGCAAATGGTGTTCGTTGTCTTCACAAGTTTAGGCAGATCTCTTACAGCCTGTGCAGAACTTATCTTCACCAAATTGTCAAAATTGATATGACACATCCTTCTATGCCACAACCAACTCTCATATATTTGAGCCAATAAAGAATAATCATTAGCTCCTCTTAATTGGTAAATGTTAGGTCTGTGGTCTTCTTACTGGTAGCAATTACTTTTCCAGAGATTTCCATGATCTTGCACCCATTGTCTTTGAATCTCAAATCATAACCTTTGTCACACATCTAACCAACACTCAAAAGATTATGCTTCAAACCCTTCACATATAGGACATTATCAGTATTGTGCTTTCCATCATTTAAGAAGTAGATCATTTTCCAAAAATCTTACCAGTTGCATGTTGGAGTACAGGACCATTGAGAGGGGGGTGAATCAATTGTCTATAAACTTTCAAATTTCAAAACTTAACTCATCAGTATTATGCAAAGAAACCTATTGAAAACCTAATCACAATGATATGCAAATTAGGACATAAAACTTAAACAAGGATGACCAAACAAGTACAATATAGCACACCATCAAGAGGAGACATAACACAAGTTTTATGAGTGGAAAACCCTAAAAGGGTGAAAAACCACTCTGAAACATTTACCTCATTAAGCCTCACTGGAAAGACAAAAACCTCACTGGTTACAAAGCGTCACTAACAAGAATGTGCTTCACTGGTAAAATGTGTTATTGACAAGAATGTGCCTCACTGGCAAAATGTCTCACTGATAGGAATGATTGCAGCACAGATTACAATGGAAATAAACATATAGAGGGACACTCTATTTCTCTTCAGTACAACACCTTATGTCTCTCTTGACAAGATTACAAAAGAATAATACAATGAGTATGAACTCTTGATCACAATGATGTCATGATACAATATGAATCCAATTTACAATGAGGATGAACTTCTGATCTATACTATGTCATGAAACACTTTTGATCACTACTATGTCCTCAATACAAACTACAAACAAATCTCTTTCATAATAACCTTCAAGAATATCAGGATTATCATAGACCAAACAAGAAAGTATATGCACTACCCTGAAATGTCCTTGTACATACTGAAACCATACTTCAAATTTAAATCTTTCTAAAGACACTGATCATCATTGGAAAACTGTAACACCATTACCACTATTTAAATACTTATTGCCTTTATAGAAAGAATATACCAAGAACACCACATACTTTCCTAACCAGATTTTCTGAATGCTATAATCTCTTCATCTTAAATATGTCTTCAAACAATCTTTACTCTTTAACTCTATTGCCCGCATTTTGTTTGGCCAATTTTTAAACTTCCTAAGCCTCTGCAGTCTGTCAAATCACAAAAATGATTATTTTTGAAAATCTGTTAATACTAGTTTGAAATCCTTTCATGGGTTTGATCCTAACTTCATTCCACACAATATGCCCAATTTTTTAGTCAAAACATGTTACCATTTGTAAGATTTTAAACCTTCAATTTTCTCGCTGACAATTTGCAAATGAAGTCAAAATATGACATCTGTGTTGCTGGAGTCAAAGAGTTCCTGGGTTATGCTCGGATGTGTCTAATCTACATGTTGTCCAAATTTCATGTAAAATGGAGTTAGTATGAGGAAGATATTGAGTTTTCCATCTTCATCCAAGAGCATATCTTCAAAATTTCCAAGTCAAAGTTTATTAGATCATTATGATGGTGAGTAGGAATTATTTTATGTATAGCTCAAGATTAGAAGGTTGGAAATCCCTATGGATGTGAAGTTAATGACTTTATTAAAGTCCTAATAATTTTAAAACCTGTGGTGAAAGATGGAAACTTTATAAATAGAAATATTCTTTATGTTGTCGGGCATTTTGTGGGTTTAAGAACCCCTTTGCACCGCCGATGCTCTCGCCAAGTTTAAAGTTTGAAATAAATGATGTTACCCAGCATGGTCAAGTCAGGGAGTTAGGAGTTTTTAGAACTCCTGAACTCCCGACTCTATGGTTCTGAGGTTCATAAATGGACCGACTACCCGACTCCCTTTATAGTCGAAGGTTTTGAAAGTTTTTGAACTCTTTGTACGGTTCAAAAGTTCTGGAATATGCCGATAGCCTGACAAGCCTAACTTTCTGTTTAGGGATCTCTGGATATAGCATTGGCTAGTTGTTATATGTTGAGTAAATACTTTCAATTCACTCCTATGTGGTGAGGTAATCGAATAAAACTACCAAATCCAGCATGGTGGGCTCACCGTCACTTTCTCCACATAAAGATTCTTAGGCAATCCATAAGAAATTATATTACAATAAAGATTCAAGGGTACTGGTTTAGAGGTAATTTGTAAAGTTTGGCTACATATTGAATGTGATCTTGATCGAGCTTTAGTGAAGGTGATCTCTTGTTCGGAGGAATTAATATTATTTCATCAATAAGAAGATATTATGGTGGCGTGGATTGGGACATGCTCGCAACTGCAGTAAAGATGGGTGCTTGATTGCCACTTATTGTGACCATTGCTTCACAATCTCTCTATTCATGCTGGCTCGCTACACATTTGGGTCAGATATTCGAACTATTGCACAGTGAGATGTGAAGCAACATGTAATATGCTTTAAAGATTTCTAAAAGGAGATGTCATCTAATAAAGTGCAATGATCACATGATAGACACTAATGAATTTTTTGAAATGGCTCAAAATCTCCAAGCAAAAGTAATTCGCTGATGTAAAGCCGCCAGTATGTCTTCAAGGGATTTCTAACGGATATATATGCATCAAAGCAAAATGAAATCGATATTCTTGGCAGGGTTTTTATAATTCGAAATGCTCTGGTAACATGTATGCAAAATATAAAAGCATGGACAAGGCCTAAACTGCTATAGATTATTGTTTCTATAATGTTTTTCATTGAAGGGTATGCACAGAATCATATTTGTTGAAAAGGATTTAGAAACTTTCAAGCAAATGCATCCGGCTGTCATAACGTCATGCCAAGGTGGGACCCGAACAACACTATGGGAGAAGGATTTTTGTCAGATATTACAGCCAATAGAGCCATGGCCTTTCCAAACATAACATCTTTCCATGCCAAAAGAGGCGTACCAAAAGGTAGCTTTTGTCAGAAGATAATATACATGCAAATGGTGAAACTATAAAAATGCCACAGTTGAAGGAATAAAAGGCGGACACATGGGTATATGCACAAAAATGAGGGACCAAAAAGTTGCCACATGACTTTTTAGTCCCATACAAGTCATAACACGAGCGCATTATGGCTCAGTGTTACCAAGCCTATAACGTGATCACATTATAATGCAAGCGCATTTTACAAAAGCAAAACTCTCTCTCTCTCTCTCTCTCTCTCTCTCTCTCTCTCTCTCTCTCTCTCTCTCTCTCTCTCTCTCTCTCTCTCTCTCTCTCTCTCTCTCTCTCTCTCTCTCTCTCTCTCTCTCTCTCTCTCTCTCTCTCTCCTCTCTCTCTCTCTCTCTCTCTCTCTCTCTCTCTCTCTCTCTCTCTCTCTCTCTCTTGTAAAGCCTAAATAATGCCCCTAAACAATAACCCATAACCCCTAACCACTAAACCCTAAACCTAAGGAATGCTAAACCTCTATCTCCCTATCTCTCCCTTATCTCCCTATCTCTATCGTCCCTCTACCTCTCAATCTCTCTCCCTATCTCTCTGGACATCTCACTCACTTTCTATCTCCCTATTTCTCCCCTCTATATCCTCTATCTCTCCCTATCTATCTCCTCTCTCTACCTATCTATCTCTCCATATCTCCCTATCTCTTGCCTCTCTCTCTCCCTTATCATTCCTCTATCTCCCTATCTCTCCCCTCTATCTCTCCCTCTCCCTTATCGACGAAGGAAGTGGAAACAAGAAAACTAGGACTCTCTCTCTCTCCCCCCCTCTATCTCCCCTCCATCTCCCCCTCTCTCCCTCTTCCTCCCTCTCCATCTTCCTTATCGAAAAAGAAAATGGAAACAAGAAAACTAGGACAGAGAGAGAGACATCTCTCTCCCTCTCTGATTCAGAGAGAGATAGAGAGATAGGAAGAAAGTGATATAGGGAGAGAGAGAGAGAGAGAGAGAGAGATAAAGAGTGTCATAGTTTTCTTTTTTCCATTTCCTTCACCGATAAGGGAGAGGGAGAGATAGAGAAATAGAGGAATGATAGGGGAGAAAGAGGTAAGAGATATGGAGATAGTGAGAGATAGATAGGTAGAAAGAGAGAGGAGACAGATAGGGAGAGATAGAGGAGAAAGAGGGGAGAGATAGGGTGATAGAGAGTGAGTGAGATGTTCAGAGAGATAGGGAGATAAGGGAGAGATATAGAGATAGAGGTTTGGGGTTTCTCAGGTTTAAGGTTTAGGGGCATTATTTAGGGTTTAGGGGTTTAGAGAGAGAGAGAGACTGCTTTTGACATGCAACCCTAAACCCAAGAAACACTAAACCCCTAAATCCAAAATAATGCCCTGAAACCCTAAACCCAAGCAACCTTAAGCCTTTAAACCCTAAATAATTCCCCTAAACCCTAAACCCAAGAAACCCTAAATCTCTCTCTCTATCTTTATCATCCCTCTACCTCTCAATCTCTCAATAATGCCCCTAAACCTTAAACCTGAGAACCCCTAAACACAGGTCTCTCTCTCTCTCTCAACCCCTAAACTCAAGCAACCCTAAACCTTTATCTCTCTATCTCTATCATCCTGCTACCTCTCAATCTCTCTACCTATGTCTTTGGCCATGTCCATCACTCTCTATCTCCCTATCTCTCCTCTCGGTGTCCTCTATATCTCCCTATCAGTCCTCTCTCCCTAAACCCTAAACCTCCAAACCTTAACACCTAAATAATTCCCCTAAGCTCTAAACACTAAGCCCTAAACTTGAGAAACCCTAAACCCCCAAACACCTAAACCCTGAACTCAAGAAACCCTAAACCTCTATCTCCCTATCTCTATCATCCCTCTACCTCTCAGTCTTTCTCCCTATGTCTTTGGACATGTCCCTCACTCTCTATCTGGAGAGAGAGAGAGAGGTGTTTAGGGTTTCTTAGGTTTAGGGTTTTGGGGTATTATTTAGGGTTTTTAAGTTTAGGGTTGCTCAAATTTAGGGAGAGAGATTGAGAGGTAGAGGGATGATAAAGATAGAGAGATAGAGATTCAAGGTTTCTTAGGTTTAGGGTTTAGGGGTTAGGGTTTAGGGGAATTATTTAGGGTTTAGAGGCTTAGGGTTTCTCGAGTTTAGGAGTTTAGGGTTGCTTGGGTTAAGGGTTTAGGGTTGCATGTCAAAAGAAGTCTCTCTCTCTCTCTCTCTAAACCCCTAAACCCTAAATAATGCCCCTAAATCATAACCACTAACCCCTAAACCCTAAACCCGAGCAACCCCAAACCTCTATCTCCCTATATCTCCCTATCTCTATGGACATCTCACTCACTCTCTATCACCCCATCTCTCCCCTCTTTCTCCTCTACTTCTCCCTATCTGTCTCCTATCTCTCTCTCACTATCTCCATATCTCTTACCTCCTCCCTATCATTCCTCTATTTCCCATCTCTCCCTCTCCCAAGTATCAATGAAGGAAATAGAAAAAAGAAAACTATGATTCTCTTTCTATCTCTCTCTCCCTGTATGTGACTTTCTCCCTATCTCTCTCTGCCTCTCAGAGAGAGAGAGCAAGAGCAAGAGCAAGGGAGAGGGAGAGGAAGAGGGAGAGGGAGAGGGAGAGGGAGAGTTCATGTATATCACTTTCTCCAAGCTATCTCCCTATCTCTCTCTGCCTCTCATAGAGAGAGAGGGAGAGGGAGAAAAAGAGGGAGAGAGAGAGAGAGAGTCCCTGTATATCACTTTCTCCCTATCTCCCTATCTCTCTCTGCCTCTTAGAGAGATAGAGAGAGAGTCCCTATATATCACTTTCTCCCTATCTCCCTATCTCTCTACCTCTCAGAAAGAGAGAGGGAGAGGGAGAGTGAGGGCGAGGGAGGGGGAGAGAGAGAGAGAGAGAAAGAGAGAGAGAGATGGAGAGAGATGGAGAGAGAGTTTTGCTTTTGCAAAACACGCTCGCATTATGTGAATGCACAAAATGTGAGCGCGTTATAATGTGCTCGTGATATGCGTTGCCTTGGTTATTTCCAAGCCTAAGGCTTGGATTTGTCTTGGGCTTCGAACCCAAAGTCTCAGACTATGTTTAGGACGTCCAAAGATATTTTTTTCTAGATTGTAGCAAAAACCACATAATCTAGAGCGTGCTCCCCATCAGGTTTGCACTTATTTTGATGAAAACTCAAAAAAAATACCACCTTAATCTTAATCTCTCTGTTAGCTATCTAACCATATAATTTTTTTCACATTTTGTGTACGTTAAGGTTTTCATCTTGAATTTCTTTTGTTAGTGTGTCCATTTTTTATCAAAACCAGTGTCTAGTATTTTTGACATTGTTTTTTCACCGTTCATCAAAATTTGAAATAAGTTACATTTTTAGAAACTAGACTCCATTCTACACGTATTCAAAAAAAAATTCAATTTTTGAGTAGTTTTCAAACATTTTAGTAGGGAGCACACTCAAATTTCTATTTTTCAAGATGTGTCCACTTTAAAATTACTAAAAAAATCAATTATTCATGAAAAAATTATCAGAAAAATCAGGGATAAACTACATGGTGTTAGCTAATTTCTCACTGGAGTGATTATTGAAATACTAAAAAAAAGTTAACATTTTAGGGGGAGCACACCAGACGCTATGTTATATTTTTTTTTAGAAAAATAGGACCAATTTTTGTGCTCCCCTTTTTTGAACCCCTTAATCTCAACCATTTTTGGAAAAAAATAGTAGTTTAAAAACTAGATTCAGAGCACTACGACTCTTGTTTTTGTTCCATTTTCAAATTTTGAGTGTAGTTATCTTCAATTTCTCATCCAACATTAATGTTTCCTAATTTTAGAAAAAAATTGGCGTCTTAAGACCCCATTTTGGTCCCTCATCTTTGTGCACTTACCCACATGACAAAATTTACCTTAAGGAAATCCTGTCTCATAAAGTGCAATGATTGTGGGATATTTGTAAAATGGATTTGTTGAATCGGCTTTAGAAATTCCCCAGCTAATGCGATTATCAAATGTCATTACCCACGCCATTGTTCTATCAGCATCAGGATCGTTTACAAGATAAAGATCATATGAAGATGCCTTATGTGAAGTTTTTATTGCTCGTGGAGAAGTATCTGGTTGTCATGGTTATCTAGAATACATGTATAATAACTTGGTAACCATTATTAAACAACATAAACTCTTGAAAAGTCAGAAGGCACCCTTATCAAATCATTGCACATCTCAAATTCATGTTGCAAATATATGCCAAGCAATTCTCACAAATATCAAGCCGCCTTCTTCAGGGAAATAATACAATGCTATTAATGATGCTTAGGTATATTTGCCCATGCTATAGACAAGATGGCTATGATAATTGGAACCGGGCACCCATTGATCTTCTTTCATTCCTGTGCCAAAACATTTGAGGGACATGGTGGATGTAGAAACTTTGAAGTGATTACATTTGGAAGAAGTAAAATCCAATCCTGCAACCTTCTCCAGTGATCTCTTTGGGACAGTGTATTGACATCCATAAGAGCACAATACAAAGTGGATTTTTATCAGAGGTAATAGTTGCAAGTAAGAGAGACGGTGATGCATCCAATATTTCTCTTATAAAGGAGCCATCAAATACTGCAAAACTAGAGGATTCAGTGACAATTGAAGATGCCTCATATAAGAGTCAACATGATTCAGACCTAAAAATGGCTGAGTTTGACATTAGACATGGTGAAGATTGTAGTTGTATACCAGGGGAGATTATGAAATGATTCTAAAGTCTCTCAAAATGGAAAAATTTTATCTGGTCAAAATGGACTTAATGATGCACTACAAGAATTTCTTAGTTGGGTTGAGCAACTTTTATTGAACATGATAGTGATATATCATATAAAGATTCAACTTCAGTACTTCAGGGTAAAAGGAAATATGTCAGCATTCACAGCCAAGGGTCAAGTAAAACGGAGTCCTTGGCAGAAATTTCAAATGCTAAAGATACAGGTGATGTTGGGAATAAAGCAAGCTCCATGATCATAGTTTCAAGTTCAAATGCCTATTATAGACTTCTTCAACTTGGGGGATGTACTTCATGGACTGTTGGAATCAAATCCCAATAAAAGAATGACCGTGGTAATGAGAGTGTAACAAGTGAAAATTGAAAGAAAAGAGTAAATAGTTGTGTTAGGGCAATTAAATGTATTTGAAGAGGCTAGATGAAGTTGAAAAGTCACTAAATGTATGAACCGACCTTGAGAAGGGATGTTTCAAGAAACAGTTATTCTATGGGGAGAAAAAAGAAAAACTTTATTTGTTATAATCATTTTCCAAGAATCAGTTATAGAAACCAAAAGGTTTCTGGAGGGAAATTTTATAAATATGTAATCGGTAGGCATAGGGGGATCTTTTTCTCATCTATTCAAGGGAACAGGGGAGTAGTAGAGTTTTTCTTTCTACACAATTTGTTTGTACAGGGATATTGAGTCTATGAAACTCATATATTGACATTGGAGGAATAAGGAAGATATTTTTGAATCTTTGAATTTATTAATGTCATCTTTTTATTGCAATGAACTGTATTTCTTTGTAATTACTCTTCAATGTTATTCTATTATATCATACTGCGTATGTGTTTAATTCTGAAACTATGAATTCAGAGTAATCCATCTATTGAAAGGAATTTACTATTCTTTCTTTCCTTGAGTATTGTTCGTGGATGTGGGATAGGTGGACTAGGTGTCATTTGTTTGCATTCATTTCTTTCTGAAATAATCTTTCGCATCTATTTTCATAGGTAGGAGTAGGTGTTAGTTTGCCTTTTCTGCTTTCTGGTTAAAAGCATACCCTTCTTTCATTCATTATAAATCATTCGAAGGTAGATGTGCCTTGTAAAACAAGCAGCGAGCACTTGCAACTATCATTGCAAGTGACTCAACTGTTGGTTCGTTTGTCATTGGTGTGGGTGAGGGAGTATAAAATCAAAGTGACAAATCTGTTACCCAACAAATTTTTGGCAACTCCGTTGGGGAAAGAATCTAAGTGTTAGTATCTTCTTTTCTCATAAATTTAAAGGTGCCTCCCTGAGGACGGAGGTTGGCAGCTCTATGAAGTGGAATGTACTCAGAAGCGATTTATTCCAGCAAAGACATCTGCTGATTTATTTTTTAGATTTGCATTATTGCGTTGATTTCTTCCCAGCCATGGGGAAATCATTTTGGACCTCTCTCTTTGTCACAATATTCACCATTGCCTGAAGGATCAAGAAATAATTTCCTGAAGTTTAGTGGAGAAAATCATCATGATGCAAAAAATCATATTTTGGCATTCACGATTGCATGCGACTTTTTGGGGGTAAGTGAAAAGGGTGTTTTTGTAAGATTATTAATTGAATCTCTTATCAAGCCTATTGGAGATTGGTTTTGTTATTTGGAAAATAAGTGTATTACTAATTGGGATTTATTGAAGATTAAGTTCTTGGCAAGGTATAAAGGTCATGTTGATGAGGCTGCTCTACTGTGTCAATTTTTCAACATTCAAAAGCAAGAAGGTGAATCCATCAGAGATTTTGTGGATAGGTTCAACCGGCTACTCAAAAAGATTCATGCCTCCATTCAACCAAGTGAGTAACTTCAGCTTTGTATTTTTATTTTCTCTTTGCATCCTGACGTTCAGTTTGAGTTGAAACGGTGTAAAGTAAGTGATATAGAAGTTGCACAACAAGAGGCTGTGAAAATAGAAGATGATTTGATATTAAGTGTGTTATGGAAAGAGAACCAGATTGTAAATAATTTGAGTGTTGAATCGGTGAGAAATTCTATCATGTACAAATAGAGTTTTCAGCCTATATGTTTCCAAACTACACAGCCTCCTTCTACTGAAAATTTTAATCTCTCTATTTTTGATCCAAAACACTTTGGTAGAGATAAGGTAAATGCTACAAAAATTAAACCTCATATGGATAGAAGAATTGAAGGCTTTTATTTCCATTATGAGGAAGATAATAATGAACATGTAAGCCCTCCATGTGATGTAGAGGATGAACAATCTTCCCATGGTACAGATGGTAGTGCAGATGGTGTTGTTTTGTCATCCTTATCTTTTTGTAGAAATAGAATCATTTACTTTTTCTAGCAATGAGGGGCAACTTGAAGCTACACCGCATAAGGATGAGGTATTGAATATCTTTTCTCTAGAGTGCATGCCAGTTGAATATGAAGGCTTCACTTTTTCTGAGCAAGATGATGCAGAAGTAAGACTATGATAAGAGGTCAGAAATGATTTTATCCTTGAATCCTTTCATTTTAAAAATTTGGATGCCAAAATTTTTAAACAAAAATTGGAAGATGGTGTCATAAGTAGTCATGATAGCTTTGATGAAAGTGTTCAAATAGACAAATGTGATGAGCCTCATGTTGTTTACATTCCGAACTGGTGTCTTAATGTATCTGAGGATGAAATTTTGTGTGGAGAAGAGGTTGTCACATCTAATCTGCAGGATATGGATAGAGATGATGAAGTGTATCATGAAATTGTTGAGCCGAATCTCACAGTGAAAAGAGGAGATTATTCCAATTGGGGGTGATTTTAAGCCACATGAAAATGTTATTTGTAATGTAAATTTTCAGCTTGATCCACTTCCAGTTTTGCATAAAGAATGTATGTTGGGGCAATCACTTCCACATACATCATCAAAGAAGGGTCCTTGTCTCATAGTATTTATGTGGGATGTCCAATCCGGGGGCTAATTTCTCCTTGCTTACAAAATCAAATACATTTTGATATTACACATGAGGTTATACAGGCAGATGCTGGTAGTCATATGCTAGGCAATACCGATATGAGTCATCCAAGTGAAGAAGTATACAATGAAGAGTGGCTTCTTGGGCATCAGATCATATCCAGAGAGTTTTTATATGATGCCACTCTTATCACTCTGATCATGGTGGTCACAAGTTGGTTGTTCATTTCTTGCAGGCTCTTCATTCACCAAACATTATTTCGCACAAGCAGCTACTTCTCCTAGCCTATTAATGGATTTACATGATTATCTTGGAGTCCTCTGAGGTAGGGTCTTCCTACCATGTACATATTAGGAGTTTTTGTTGTGCTGGTAGTTGGTTCTTTTTCTGTTTTGTCTCATTTTTGGTTTGCTCTGGCTCATTTTTCCCCTATGCTTTGTGACTCTATTTCCCAATGGATAAGGCACTAGTCTTTACTTGAGATTCTGGCCTCGCTTCATCCTTTGCAGTCCTCGTCCCTAATTAGAGCCTGTTGTTGCCCGCATTTTTGTTTGGCCAATTTTTAAACTTCCTGAGCCTGTGCAGCCTACCAAATCACAAAAATGATTATTTTTGAAAATATGTTAATACTGGTTTGAAATCCTTTCATGGGTCTGATCCTAACTTCATTCCGCACAATATGCCCAGTTTTTGAGCCAAAACACCTTACCATTTGCAAGATTTTAAACCTTCAATTTTCTCATCGGCAATTTACAAATGAAGTCAAAATCCGACATCTGTGTTGTTAGAGGCAAAGAGTTCTTGGGTTATGCTCGGATGTGTCTAATCTTCATGTTGTCCAAATTTCATGCAAAATGGAGATAGAATGAGGAAGATATCGAGTTTTCCGTCTTCAGCCTAAGGCATATCTTCAAAGTTTCCACGTCAAATTTTATTGGATCTTTATGATGGTGAGTAGGAATTATTTTATGTATAGCTCAAGATTAGAAGGTTGGAAATCCCTATGGATGTGAAGTTAATGACTTTATTAAAGTCATAATAATTTTAAAACCCGTGGTGAAAGATCGAAACTTTATAAATAGCAATATTCTTTATGTTGTCGGGCATTTTGTGGGTTTAAGAACCCCTTTGCACCACCGACCCTCTCGCCAAGTTTAAAGTTTGAAATAAATGTCGTTCCCCAGCATGATGAAGTCGGGGAGTCAGGAGTTTTTAGAACGCCTGAACTCCCGACTCTATGGTTCCGAGGTTTGTAAATGGCCCGACTACCTGACTCCCTTTATAGTCGGAGGTTTTGAAAGTTTTTGAACTCTTTGCACGGTTCAAAAGTTCTGGAATACGTCGATAGCCCGACAAGCCTAAGTTTTTGTTTAGGGCTTTCTAGAGATAGCATTGGCTGGTTGTTATATGTCGAGTAAATGGTTTCAATTCACTCCTATGTGGTGAGGTAATCGAATAAAACTGCCAAATCCAGCGTGGTGGGCTCACCGTCACTTTCTCCACATAAAGATTCTCAGGCAATCCATAGGAAATATTACAATAAAGATTCAAGGGTACTGATTCAGAGGCAATCTGTAAAGTTTGGCTACATATTGAATGTGATCTCTTGTCCGGAGGAATTAATATTATTTCATCTATAAGAAGATATTATGGTGGCACGGATTGGGACATGCTCGCAACTACAGTAAAGATGGGTGCCTGATCACCACGTATTGTGACCATTGCTTCACAATCTCTCTATTCATGCTGGCTCACTGCACATTTGGGTCGGACATTCGAACTATTGCACAGTGAGATGTGAAACAACATGTAATATGCTTTAAAGATTTCTAAAAGGAGATGTCATCTAATAGAGTGCAATGATCACAGGATAGACACTAATGAATTTTTTGAAATGGCTCGAAATCTCCAAGCAAAAGTAATTCGCTGATGTAAAGCTGCCAGTATGTCTTCAAGGGATTTCTAATGGATATGCATCAAAGCAAAATGAAATCGATATTCCTGGCAGGGTTTTTATAGTTTGAAATGCTCTGGTAACATGTATACAAAATATAAAAGCATGGACAAGGCCAGGTAAACTGTTACAAATTATTATTTCTATAATGTTTTTCATTGAATGGTATGCACAAAATCATATTTGTTGAAAAGGATTTAGAAACTTTCAAGCAAATGCATTCAGCTGTCATAATGTTGTGCCAAGGTGGGACCCGAATAGCGTTATGGGAGAAGGATTTTTGTTAGATATTATAGCCGATAGAGCCGTGGCCTTTCCAAACATAGCATCTTTCCATGCCAAAAGAGGCGTACCAAAAGATAGCTTTTGTCAAAAGATAATATACATGCAAATGGTGAAACTATAAAAATGTCGCAGTTGAAGAAATAAAAGGCAGACACATGATAAGATTTACCTTAAGGAAATCTTGTCTTATAAAGTGCAATGATAGCGGGATATTTGTAAAATGGATTTGTTGAATCGGCTTTAGAAATTCCCCAGCCAATGCGATTAGCAGATGTCATTACCCTCGCCATTGTTCTCTCAGTGTCTAGATCGTTTACAAGATAAAGCTCATATGAAGATGCCTTATGTGAAGTTTCTATTGCTCGTGGAGAAGTACCTAGTTGTCATGGTTATCTAGAATACATGTATAATAACTTGGTAACCATTTTTAAACAACATAAACTCTCAAAAAGTTAGAAGGAACGCTTATCAAATCATTGCACATCTCAAATTCATGTTGCAAATATATGCCAAGCAATTCTCGCAAATATCAAGCCGCCTTCTTCAGGGAAATTATACAATGTTATTGATGATGATTAGGTATCTTTGCCCATGCTATAGACAAGGTGGTTGTGATAATTGGAACCAGGCACCCCATTGATCTTCTTTCATTCCTGTGCCAAAATATTTGAGGGACATGGTGCCTGTAGAAACTTTGAAGTGAATACATTTGGCAGAAGTAAAATCCAATCCTGCAACCTTCACCAGTGATCTCTTTGGGACAGCGTATTGACATCCATAAGAGCATAATACAAAGTGGATTTTTATCAGAGGTAATAGTTGCAAGTAAGAGAGACAGTGATGCATCCAATATTTCTCATATAAAGGAGCCATCAAATACTTCAAAACAAGATGATTCAGTGACAATTGAAGATGCCTCATATAAGAGTCAGCACGATTCAGACCTAACAATGGCTGAGTTTGACATTAGACATGGTGAAGATTGTAGCTGTATACTAGGGGAGATTATGAAATGATTCTGAAGTCTGTCAAAATGGAAAAATTTCATCTGGTCAAAATGGACTTAATGATGCACTACAAGAATTTCTTAGTTGGGTTGAGCAACTATTATTGAACATGATAGTGATATAGATCATATAAAGATTCAACTTCAGTACTTCAGGGTAAAAGGAAATATGTCAAGATTCACAGCCAGGGGTCAAGCAAAACAGAGTCCTTGGTAGAAATTTCAAATGCTAAAGTTACAGGTGCTGTTGGGAATACAGCAAGCTCCATGATCATAGTTTCAAGTTCAAATGCCTCTTATAGACTTCTTCAACTTGGGGGATGTACTTCATGGACCATTGGAATCAAATCCCAATAAAAGAATGACCATGGTAATGAGAGTGTAAAAAGTGAAAATTGAAAGAAAAGAGTAAATAGTTGTGTTAGGACAATTACATGTATTTGAAGAGGCTAGATGAAGTTCAAAAGTCACTAAATGTATGAATCGACCTTGAGAAGGGATGTTTCAAGAAATAGTTATTCTACGGGGAGAAGAAAGAAAAAGTTTATTTGTTATAATCATTTTCCAAGAATCAGTTATAGAAACTGAAAGGTTTCTGGAGGGAAATTTTATAAATATGTAATCGGCAGGCATAGGGGGGATCTTTTTCTCAGCTATTCGGGGGAACAGGGGAGCAGCAGAGTTTTTCTTTCTTCACAATTTGTTTGTATAGGGATATTGAGTCTGTGAAACTCATATTTTGATATTGGAGGAATAAGGAAGATATTTCTGAATCTTTGAATTTATTAATGTCGTCTTTTGATTGCAATGAACTGTATTTCTTTGTAATTACTCTTCAATGTTATTCTATTATATCATACTGTGTAATTCTTTAATTCTAAAACTTTGAATTCAGAGTAATCCATCTGTTGAAAGGAATTTACTGTTCTTTCTTTCCTTGACTATTGTTCGTGGGTGTGGGATAGGTCGACTGGATGTTATTTCTTCACATTCACTTCCTTCTGAAATAATCTTTCGCATCTATTTTCATAGTTAGGAGTAGGTGTTAGTTTTCCTTTTTTGCTTTCTAGTTAAAAGCATACCCTACGTTCATTCATTGTAAATCATTCGAAGGTAGTTGCACCTTGTAAAACAAGCAGAGAGCACTTGCAACTATCATTGCAAGTGATTCAACTGTTAGTTTGTTTGTCATTGGTACGAGAGAGGGAGTATAAAATCAAAGTGACAAATCTGTTAACCAACAAACTATGTATCCCTATGTTAAGCCATCCTAAACATATTAAATCAACAGATCTCCTTTTATATTTTCTCAACACATGAATCAAAACACTCCTTAGTCATTTAAAATTCTCACATAGCATTGAACTCCATCATCACTCTCTGCATACATAAAACATTCTTCAAACTTAAGCCTTTTAAAAACTCTTCTTTTCTTTACTACACTTCATAATCTACATATGGGCAAGTAGATCTATCTCTGTAAAGCACACATCACAAACTCTCATCAGCCCATCTATCAAATAGAGTGAGTAATTAAATTCTCTGGCCCTCTGAGTCGTTAAATAACCGAATGCAGGTGGTTAAGGTTGCATTGCTCACTCTACCTGTCAAAGTTAACATAGTATCATGTCCATTTGTATTCTAAAGAAGGTTTAAATCTTACCCTTCGATTTGCTTTTTCATGTCCATTCACACTTTTAAACCTCAGCCTTGGATTTATTCTTGGCTCTCATCATTTTAAAACCAACATAAGCTCACCCGCGTGAACCAATTCCCTTAGGACATAGGGGCTGGTCAACACACGATAGCAACCCACTTATGTGTTTACTTAAGTGGTCGGTCACCCTTAATAATAGGTCAACCATCAATTAGATAAAAAAGCAACACTTACAAAGTGACGGTTGAATTAGGTTTTAGACAATGCATGCTTAGAGTATAGATAGAACATTTCAGGGTTTTAGATTGCAAGCCCTAATGCATAAAACTACCTTTTATAGACTTGAAAAATAGGACTTTGAGATTTACAGGTCCTCAAGAGATGCTCACTACCAAGACACCACACTAACCCTTTGATGAATACAAATACACTTTTGATGAAGCAAGCATGAACATTATGAACAACCTTTTTGTGAGCAACCTTTTGTGAGCATCCTTTTGATGAAGCAAAGTAAGCATGAACATTGAAGCACAATATCAACCACATCATCTTTTAGATCTCGTTCCATCAAATCAACTAAGGTCTTGAACATGATCATTCACCGTCATGAAGATAAGTATATCAAAGAGATTAGTAAACCATCACTACCAATCAAAGATCAAACAACACCAACACCATGAAGTGATTCCTGTGCATGCATGCTTTTACCATCTCAATAACCTTCCTTATGATTATCATGATCAAGTTCAAGACATGAACATGAGAACCCCTAAACCAAAGCAGAACATCACAACATGAAGCATAGAGATCCTTAAGCACTGAAATGATCATGAACATGAACATGAACTGAAACAAGGTCATGACAATCATATCAAACCAGTATGAGGTCCTGAAGCACATCAGCTGACTTTTGACAAAGCACATCATTGAATCACATCAACTAACTTTTGACATCAATGACAATCACATACTCAACAAACTCCCCCTTTGTCATTGATGGCAAAAAGATTTGAACTCTTTCTCTCTCCCCCTTTGACATCAAATAACAAAGGTTACACAACTCCCCCTATGATGTAGCATTGTCCAATCACTTCTCACAAACACCACTGCTCATCACTGACATTTGACCAAGCAACTGAGGAAGCAAAAATGCATATTCACTCTACTAACACTGTCTTGCTATTCTATGATTATAGTTTTATGTCTCAAGAAGGTGATTAAAGATTGTTGTCAAAGGCAGACCATAGACCAACTATAGTCACTATGCAAAACATTGTTTATTTTGTCATTTCACTATTAAAGTACCTACATACCCCTGTGATTGTAAAAAATACCTGCCCTACTCACTGTATCAAAACTCTTGCTTCACTATAAGCACTACTATTACTTGTTGATAAACAAACATTAAGATTACTGCTCATCTTGGCATCTTAAACATGACTCCATCACAGTGATCACTTGATTCTACATTGCATACAAGTTTATCACAATGTCACACTCTTGAAACTTCCTTTACTCTCTTCTCCCCCTAAGACTATGCTAGATCTCTTGGAGAGTATCTAGAGCAGTGATACTATTACATGTCATACAAGAATTTCATTGCAACCATAGTAACAAATAATCACTGTTATTGCTATCATCATAAAGAACACTAATCAAGGCACTTTGTCAAAGAATGATCACTTATCACCTCAACTTTGGAACATGAAATCAAGTCCTCTTGATAGCCTACCAAAGCAAAACAACTCTTGATGAATGCCAAACATTGTTAACACCAAAACTCACTATCCCTTGAAAAGAGCACCTTGAAAGATCACTTGAAAATGTATAGGAGTCTTAATAATAACAACTGTCATCATACTTGCAAGATCACTGTATTATTTCCAAACACTGTGTATGTTGTGGACTGATTTGAATGAAAAGTTACTTCTGTGATTTATCATTGCACTACCCAACCAAGTACTTATCACTGTTAGAGAGAGCTAGTGCATTATCACTGTCAAAACACATATATCTAATGCAGTATCAACTACCATCATTAACAACATAGATTGAAACACACTAATTTCACTATCAGCACACAAAGATACACTAATTTCACTGTCATTTCACTACCAACCACTGCATTCATCATCTTATCATAGAGTCTCTGGTATAATTGTTGTCTGATCCTCTACATCAATTAAGTCACTTCAAACACACTTTCACCCAATCACGAATCCTGTCCTGACCTAGTTGACAAGTTGACACCAAAGGCAAAGGATGGAAAACACTCATGCAACCCCTATTTGGTATGTCTTGTCATACTGATAACACTACAACAAAATCTCTTAGTGTACCTCTGCAACTAGGTTCTTCCAAGACAAAGATGGCACTATTCATGAAGCAAATCAACTCAACTTATATAAAGAAACAAACTTGTACCAAGCACATATTCAAAGAATAAACTATACCAATCTTGTCTAACATCAATGTAGCACTGCCCCAAACACTATGAAAATTACTGTGAAAGTACTTATGAATGTATTGCCCAACCAATCATCACTGTCAAGGAACCTATAAGCAGTCAACAACATCCAAGAGCGGCATAAGTGACAATAGCATTGTCTCTTGACTTTTGAAAGGTCATAAAGTCATCTCACAGGGCTATTGCCAAACCAACATGGTGTTGTAATCACTAATCATCAGACAAAGTACTGTACACTCCACATGTACCTACAAGATGAGATTGCACCTTGATAGACACCATACCTTGTTCCAAGGCCTCTAACAACTATCCTACTCCTATATTGAACGTACTTTGCTCTTGCTTGCCACTGGTTTAATCCAAGTGAGGAGCCTTTTTGACAACTTCTCACATCTTAGTCCAAAGACAATCAACACTACACCAACTATCCAAAGAAAACAACGTATTTTGTATCTCAGTCTTCCACTACTATTCTAATCCACTTTCATTATCAACCTTTAATAGCATTATGACAATAAAATTTATCATCACGATACTAGTCAGAAAGATCTATTTTTCATGAATAAAGATCAAAAAGATGACATCAAATATCAGCATCTTGAAAAATCCAACTGCTTGTCATGAAGTAACTCTGTGACCTTTGTCTCTTAACACAGTACCTTGTCATAACATTAATAACTCCACTACAACTCATACCTCTGACAATCTTAGTCATGAACATCATGGACCATCATGACATGTCCATAACTCTGACAGTCTCAAGATGACATTCAGCCTTACTCCTGACATATGAAGACCATAAATAAAGATCACAACATCAATTCAACTCAACTACCACAAGAAAAGTGTATACAAAATGTGAAGAGGAGGATACAACCTAATCATGCAACCTATCAATCAACCTTGTCAAACCAGTCAAGAATGAACTCATTTTGACAAGCACTCATCAACAAACCTGCTGAACCTCATAGGGGGTAAGAGATAGGATATTGGATAACTCCCCCTAACTTCATGTCACTTTTCAAGCAACTGGTGAAGTGTCTTGTGCAACATGCACAAGTTTAGGATCCTTCTTGTCCTGATTTTGTTTTCCTCTCCAGATTTTCATAGGGTCTTTATTTTCCTTGCTCAAGATATTCTCTTGCTTTTGCTTGAACATTGTCATGTCTCATACTTTTCATACTTGATTGAATGGTTAAATGCAATAATTACATTGATTGGTTAACTTGATCGCTTTGGCTATTTTGAATGCTTCAGCTATATTGGGACTAACTTATTGATGGTTTTATGAGTTTGACTTTTGCAGTCTTGTTGACGATAAGAGCATGGTTCAGGTAGGTGAGTCCTAGCTTCATGGCAACATTTGTCAAGTTTTGTCTGATATTCTTACACACACAATCACGTAGCTTGCATTTCATATTTTGACTTGATGAAAGTGTTGTTTTTGCCTTAAATGAATACGTCGAATGTCTTTTTCTATCTTATATGTAAACTCGATACCTGTTTGTGCATCAAAACAATAAGTTATAATCATAATAGATATAAGAAATTAAAATATTATTCAAATTAAAATAGAATACCAACCTTATTCCAATATTGTTTCTATATATAAAAATATGAAAGGCAAATTCTTATTTTTGCAAGTAATTAAATAAATAAAATCTTAATATAATAGGTAAGGTATAAAAGTTCTATAAATAAAATAAATAAGTAAATTAAAAATAATATAATAATATATAAAATACTTATTATTTTTATAATACTTAAAATATAGATATTAGAAGCTTTTTAATAGTCTTCTTTTCCTTTAAAGAAATGTCTAAGGAAAAAGAAAAAGGAATTTTCTTTAAAAAAAATAAAAGACTTGAAGTCAAAAAAGAGAAAATTAGACATGCAGTGTGGAATCTTCTTGTTTTGTTTTTTTTAGGCTATTGCATGAAAAAGGGGGTCGACAAAAATAGAAAAAAAATTAGGTTGGATTGAATAATAAAAAGTCAATCTAGAGCAAAGGAAAGGGGAAAAAAAAGGAACGGAGGCACACAGGAAGGGAGGGAAAAATTAGTCAGCGCAGGAAGAAGAGAAGCACCGCAGGAAAAAATAAGTGCCCAATCAGTGAGCATCAGAGACAGGTTCTTTTCTTTTGCTATATTATTTGTGTGATTAAAAGCGTAGTTCAGTATTTTTGGTTTTCTTTAAGCTTAATTATGAATTCTCTATATCCTTTTTTCCTATTGAATGATGTTGTGTTTCATCTGAGCCGACCCTTATGGCATAGTAATTGGTCTCCTCAATATTGTAGTTGGTCAGCATAATCAATATAAACAAGCTCTAAATTTATTGGATCAGCCTCACCTCAAATCTAGCAGCTCATCCCTTAGTAATTTAATGACCTCTCTGATGATAGATCAACCTTTAATAATAACCTATGGTCTACAGATGAGATCGGCCTGTGTAATGCTTCCAATTGTTGCTCTAAAAAAAATGACCCTTAAGATGGATGCTAGTTTCTATATCGGTTAACATATTCTATAAAACTATTTCGTCCTCTGTTCGGCAAAAATAAGTCGATCTTTGTATAACTATGAACATCTCTATCTGTTAAGTAGTTGTTGTATTAGTAGACCAATTCACTATTCTTCTTGGTACCTGGCATGAACTACGGATGTTTTGAAGATGTATCTTTTATTCTGGGTAGTTATGCACCAGGTCTAAGAGTTGCCTCCTACCATGATCTGCCTAAGTATAAACATTTAATGGATCTGATCTTAATTCTTAAACTACTATTTCTTTCTGTTGATAACAAGATTAAAATCTGTAGTTTTTAAGACGTTTTCTTTCCTCATGATCGGCACTTGCAAATTTATCCGTCGACTCTCTAGATCCTAATTTCTAACTTATTTATGATAGTCACTAAATGTAATACATATACTGATCAGTGCTTAGGAATTTTGTTATGTTTGTGGTGAAACCATGCATCGTATACCGATCTGTATGAGTTGAAATCCAATCTGTTGTCAAAGCTATCCTCTTTATTTCACGAAAAGCCTTCACTATATCATTTAGAATATTCTCTGAGGAATACAAAACTTTCCCCGTAGCACATAAAAGCTGATTCAATCTTAAATTATGATGTTTCCTGTAGTTTATTTTTGCAATGTTAAGTATGCCGACTGGAGTTTTTTTGGAAAGCCATTTTTCTGTAGTTTATACTATTAACCTATTGTCAAGCTATGTTTAAACAAAAATATTTCGTTGTATAAGTAAGATGATCTCTATGTAAGATGGCATTGTATTATACCTTTTTCCTATATGATAGTAGAGACTAGGTTTATTTAGACTAGGTTTTGTTCGTTTTGTCAACATATATAGCAAACTATGCACCCACAGTTTTACCCATTCAAACTTATAGCTGTAAATGATAAAGTATTAAAATCTAAGCAATAATCCCTTAGAATAATTATAAAGGTTTACGGGTGGTAATTAGAACTTATTGTGACAAAGAAATGAATAAGTAGGAAACTCATGTTTTTCTTGGAGTATACATAAAGATAGGTAATTTTTCCTAAATTTGATTGAGAGGCTGCCAATAGACGATTTTATTCCATGTATTTTATTTACTTCAAACAGAATTGATTTTTTTCTCAAACTAAATCATAAGCTGACTATGAGATGGAGAAAGTTGTCCTTAAACCAAACCTAGGATCAAGTAGTAGTATTTGAATCATATAAAAATAATCGACATTCCTAGTCTCCAATTTCTTATTTTGCTCTCTTGCTCAGATGATGCTCTAATTTTCCATTGAGTTATTAAAGATCAAGGAAGTTGTTGTGTTTTATTTTCTTTTATGTATTGGAAAAGTTTGCTTCCAGGATGGGTATCGAATATGGGTTATCAGGGAAGTGAGTTTTCTTTTTCAAAACTTGCACGCTATTACAACGGTTAAAAGCTTTGGCCAAAGCGAATTGAATGTTGAGATAGACATGCACCATTGAAATAGATGGAGAATTAGCCTAGCTATTCTTTATTTGATTCCCTACCATATCCTATTGATGAGATGCTGCATTCATTTTAGTGATGCATGTAGATTGATAGACACATACCAGATTCCACCCTATACAAGTTTTCAGGTTGCTAGGCTCTTCGAGCAGGGTCAGGCATCCTTTAGTATGAACAATACCAGGGAAGCACAAGCTTCATGGTTGGGCAAAAAAAGCACCTGAACCATGTTCTTGTCCTTTGACGCAGCAGATAGCCGGTTGGTCGATGGTGGTCAAGGAATCCTTAATAGATTTATTCGACATTGATGACAGTTGTACTCCTTGTATTAAAAATGATTGTAAGGCTTGATGCCATGATTTGACACTTGTAATATTGTTCTACATATTCTGTAAATGATTTCAGATGTATACAAATGCATTGTAATTATGGTTGTACTTTAAACTTATGAAATTGTAAACTTGTTAGACTCTTGAAAGTTATCTTAAATCTTTCCTTTGCCATGATGAATAGAAGTTAATTTTTTTTATCGTACTTAAATTTACTTTCAATAAATCTTGTTTTACTTGTTTTCCATGAGGTGTGAATTTTTAGTACTTTACATTTGGTATCAGAGTGATGGGTCTACTCTAGGACCTTATGGAACCATTACGCTAAAGTTGTAATTGTTTGCAGATAGTTCATCATGAACACTAGGAACTCTAGATGTAGGGGAGCAATCCTAGGATCTGGCAGTAACCCCGATACTAGAAATAATGAAGAAGCCAATGTTGGAAACAATGCTGACACTGATGCAGGAGGGGCCATTGCTGGAAACAATGAGGGAAACAATAATAACAATGCTGGACAGAATGGTGAAGGACAGAATAATCAATTGACCCAAATCCTAGCTCTTCTTACTCAACAGGGAACCAGAATGAACACCATGGAAGAAGAAATCAGAGGCATAAGGGGAAAGAGGAATGAGGAAAGAAGAAAAGAAGATCGAGGTCCTGAGGGTGAAGTGAATGGAAATAACAGAAATAAGATTGCTGAAGAATTAGGAAAGGACCTTAAAAAGGTTACACCTCCTAAGTTTGATGGTAAGACTATTGGTGACGGAGCTAAAGCATGGATCATTGACATGGAAAAATACTTTGATCTCCGTGATTTGTCTACCGAAACTAAAGCTATTTGGAGATCTTATCAGCTTACTGGGGAAGCAGCTACTTGGTGGGACAATGAGAAAGCTGAAAAGAAACTGCTTCCGGGAGAAGTCACATGGGATCATTTTCTTGAGCTCTTCCAAAAGAGGTGGTTACCACAGCTCTACTTTGACAAGAAAATGATAGAATTTCAAAACCTCACTTAGGGAGGTATGACTGTGACTCAATATTGGGAGAAATTCTCTCACTTATTGAAATATGTACCACAGTATCAGCTTGATGAAAGGTTCAGAATCTGTAAATTCATCTTGGGATTAAGGCTGTAGATTGGATCAGATGTTGATATGCATAATCCATTAACCATGGATGAAGTGTTCGAAAAGGCTACCAAACAGGAACAGAAACTACAACAGATCTCAAATTACCGCAAGAATCAGGATATGAAGAATGGGAACAAAAGGTATCAAAATGACAGTGGCAACCAAGGAAATAGTAAGCACCAGATAAGGAATCTTAAGAAAGGCAATAACTACCAGGAAAAGAACAATGGAAACCAAGGTGGAAATAACAATAAGAGAGGTAGTTATGGCAATAATGGAAAAAATAATCGAAGAGACAATCCAGCTAGGCACAGAGGACCTAGAGATGGATGTTACACTTGTGGAGGAGAGCACTATGCTAGTGCATGTCCTTGTCGAGCAGAGAATTTAAGAGATGGAAATCGACAGAGAGCTCCTCAACACCAGATTCATGTAGCAGTGGATCATCGTCAAGCAGATTTACAAGCTACACCCATTCAAATGTTCGGTAACCTCTTTGGCCTTCCAATCTCTATTTTAATTGATACAGGAGCTACAGAATGTTTTGTTGATCCAAAAGTTGTAGCTAAGTTAACTATTAAACCTGGACACATGGAAAACTCATGGATGGTGCAGTATGGTAACAATGTAGAGAGAAGGGTAGATTCATGTCTTGTATGTAGTGAAATAGATCTTCCCACATTCCAAACTCAAGTCAATCTTTATGTTGCACCTCTAGGATCTTATGATGTGATTCTAGGAATTAATTGGTTGTCAGAACATAAGTCTATAGTAGATTACGAGGAGAAAGTAGTGAAATGTCTTGATGACTTTGGAAACCCAGTAGAAATTCATGGATCATGAACACCCCTTAAGCTAAGACATGTATCAGCCATGCAATTGAAAAAGGCTAAGAGAAAGGGTTGTTCTATCTATGTAGTAAGGATAAGAGATCTAGATATTCAGGAATCATCTTTTGATCAGTATTCTATCCTTAGAGAATTTAAAGATGTCTTTTCTGATGAGTTGACTGAACTACCGCCTAAAAGAGAATTTGATTTCTCTATAGATCTTATGCCAGGAACATAACCACAGTCCAAAGCACCTTATAGGATGACAACAACAGAACTATTCTAACTTAAGGTACAATTAGAGGAATTGTTAAAACAAGGGTTTATCAGACCTAGTGTGTCACCTTGGGGAGCACCATTAATCTTTTTTAAGAAGAAGGATGGAACATTAAGGTTGTGCATTGATTACAGAATGCTCAACAAGGCAACTATCAAGAACAAATATCCGCTTCCTAGGATGGATGAATTGTTCGACCAGATGAAAGGTGCAAAGGTATTCTCTAAAATAGACCTTAGATCCGGTTATCATCAATTACGGATTAAGGATGAGGATATTTCTAAAACAGCATTCAGAACACGATATGGTCACTATGAATTCACCGTAGTACCATTCGGGTTAACTAATGCACCTGTAGCATTCATGAATTTGATGAACATTGTATTCAGGGATTGTCTTGATGAGTTTGTTCTGGTCTTTCTTGATGACATTCTGATTTATTCTAAGTCATTGGAGGAGCATGAAAGACACTTGAGAATAGTCTTGCAGCATTTGAGGGAAAGAAAACTTTTTGGCAAGTTATCTAAGTGCACATTCTATTAGAGTAAAGTGCACTACCTGGGCAATGTAATTTTAGCAGATGGGATAGCAGTAGATCCTAAAAAGATCAACGTAATAATAGAATGGCCTGCGCCACAAACTGTGACTGAGGTTAGAAGCTTTATGGGGCTGGCAGGATACTACAGGAAATTTGTAGAAGGATTCTAGATAGTTGCAGTACCCATAACCTCGTTGCAAAAGAAAGTTAAGAAGTTTGAATGGACGGATAAATGTGAACAAGATTTTCAGATGTTGAAGGAAAGACTTACATCAGCACCTATTCTCACCATACTTGATCCTAATGGTCATTTCATAGTGATTACAGATGCTTCTGGTGAAGGTGTGGGAGGAGTGTTGATGCAAAGAGGAAAAGTAGTGGCATATGAATCAAGGAAACTGAAACAACATGAGTTAAATTATGCACCTCATGATCTTGAGTTGTCTGCCATTGTTCACGCACTTTAGATGTGGAGGCACTATCTCTTGGGTAAGCCTTTTGAGCTTAAAATAGATCATTTAGGGCTCAAATATATCTTTACCCAACCTAATCTCAATGCTCGACAGAGAAGATGGTTAGAATTCCTTAGTGAATATGATTTTGGAATCGAGTACATAAAAGGTAAAGAGAACAGGGTTGCAGATGCTCTTAGCAGAAGACGACATCTGTCAGCCATGGTGACTTCTAGATCTAATCTGAGACAGCAGGTAATCCAGAACTTGCAATGAGATGAGCACTATGAAAGGGTTAAACAAGCATTAGAAGTAGACCCTATAGATCATCGATTTGATGGGTATGCAATAGAAACAGACAGGCTTTTGAGATATCAGGGGAGAATGTATATCCGAGATTCAGGTGAATTAAGGATGTTAGTTCTCGAGGAGATTCACAGTGCTCCATATTCTGGACACCTAGGTGTGACCAAGACAATGGAAGGATTAAGGCCATTGTATTTTTGGCCTAAGCTTAAGAAGGATGTAACAGAGTTTGTAGCTTGATGTTTAGAGTGTCAACTTGTTAAGGCAGAACATGTCCATCCTGCGGGATTGCTCTATCCACATAGCATACCTGAGTACAAATGGCAGGTGATTAGCATGGACTTTATTCAGGGATTGCCCATGTCGAAGAATCAGCATGATGTCATTTTAGTGGTGGTTGACAAACTAACAAAAGTGGCTCATTTCATTCTGGGAAATCTCACGGATGGGTCATTGACTTTAGCAAAGAAGTTTGTTCAAGAGATCTTTTGACTACATGGAGTACCAGAGATGATCATTTCAGATCGTGACACTCACATGACCTCTAGGTTCTGGATCGCACTTAATGTAGCTTTGGGGACTAAGTTAAACTTTAGTACTGCTTATCACCCTGAAACAGACGGTCAGACAGAGAGAGTCAACCAGGTAGTAGAGGATCTTCTAAGGATGTACTCTATGGACCAGCAGTACAGATGGGAAGAATATCTACCCTTGGTAGAGTTTGCTTATAATAATTCCTACCGTGCATCCTTAGGTATGGCACCTTTTGAGGCTCTTTATGGTCGCAGGTGTAGAAATCCAATTAGTTGGGACAAGATTGAAGACCAAGTAGTAGTTGGACCTGATATGTTGAAGGAAATGGAAGATCAAATGAGGCTAATCAAAGAAAAATTGAAACAAGCCTTGGATAGACAGAAGAGTTATGCAAATAAGAACATGACTTTTAGGCAATTCGTAGTGGGTGACAAAGTGTTTTTAAAGGTCAAGCCACATAAGAGTTTGATTTCATTTGGCAAGGCATCCAAACTAGCTCCAAGATTCATAGGACCCTTCGACATTCTTGAAGTGATAAATCTAGTTGCATATAGGCTTGCTCTGCCGCCAGCTCTCGCCAAGATCCATAATATTTTTCATGTGTCATTGCTCAAACCCTATCATCCTAATGTTTTGCATATTCTTGATTGGCATGCTCTGCAGGTACAAGATCCAGGAGTCGTACTAGTGGAGCCCATTTGAGTCTTGGAGAAGTGCAACATTAAGTTGCCTAATCGAAACATAGTGCAGTATAAGGTCCAGTGGGACCAGTATTCAGTGGACAGTGCCACTTGGGAGGATGCTTCTGATATTGATAGATCTTTTCCGCATTTGGGAAATTAGATTAGATGTTATTTACATGCATATTCAGTTATTATGATACTCAGATGATGATACATTATTGTTTTGATTTTATTGTTTACGTGATGTAATAAGACATCAAGATGATGTCTCTTCCAACTGGGGAAGGATGTCATGTCTCGTACTTTTCATACTCGATTGAATGGTTAAATGCAATAATTACATTGATTGGTTAACTTGATCGCTTCGGCTATTTTGAATGCTTCGGCTATATTGGGACTAACTTATTGATGGTTTTATGAGTTTGACTTTTGCAGTCTTGTCAACGACAAGAACATGGTTCAGGTAGGGGAGTCCTAGCTTCATGGCAACAGTTGTCAAGTTTTGTCTGGTATTCTTACACACACAATCACGTAGCTTGCATTTCATATTTTGACTTGATGAAAGTGTTGTTTTTTCCTTAAATGAATATGTCGAATGTCTTTTCCTATCTTATATGTAAACTTGATACCTATTTGTGCATCAAAACAATAAGTTAGAATCATAATAGATATAAGAAATTAAAATATTGTTCAAATTAAAATAGAATACCAACCTTATTCCAATATTGTTTCTATATATAAAAATATGAAAGGCAAATTCTTATTTTGCAAGTAATTAAATAAATAAAATCTTAATATAATAGGTAAGGTATAAGAGTTCTATAAATAAAATAAATAAGTAAATTAAAAATAATATAATAATATATAAAATACTTATTATTTTTATAATCCTTAAAATATAGATATTCTAGAAGCTTTTTAATAGTCTTCTTTTCCTTTAAAGAAACGTATAAGGAAAAAGAAAAAGGAACTTTCTATAAAAAAAATAAAAGACTTGAAGTCAAAAAAGAGAAAATTAGACATGCAGTGTGGAATCTTCTTATTTGATTTTTTTTAGGCTATTGCATGAAAAAGGGGGTCGACAAAAATAGAAAAAAATTTAGGTTGGATTGAATAATAAAAAGTCAATCTAGAGCAAAGGAAGGGGAAAAAAAAAGGAATGGAGGCACACAGGAAGGGAGGGAAAAATTAGTCAGCATAGGAAGAAGAGAAGTACCGCAGGAAAAAAATAAGTGCCCAATCAGTGAACATAAGAGACAGGTTCTTTTCTTTTGCTATATTTTGTGTGATTAAAAGCGTAGTTCAGTATTTTTGGTTTTCTTTAAGCTTAATTATGATCGCTCCATATCCGTTTTTCCTGTTGAATGATGTCATGTTTCATCTGAGCCAACCCTTATGGCATAGTAATTGGTCTCCTCAATATTGTAGTTGGTCAGCATAATCAATATAAACAAGCTCTAAATTTATTGGATCGGCCTCACCTCAAATCTAGTGGCTCACCCCTTAGTAATTTAACGACCTCCCTGTTGATAGATCAACCTTTAATAATAACCTATGGTCTACAAATGAGATCGGCCTGTGTAATGCTTCCAATCGTTGCTCTAAAAAAAATGACCCTTAAGATGGATGTTGGTTTCCATATCGGTTAACATATTCTATAAAACTATTTCGTCCTCTATTCGGCAAAAATAAGTCGATCTCTGTATAACTATGAACATCTCTATCTGTTAAGTAGTTGTATTGGTAGACCGATTCACTATTCTTCTTGGTACCTGGCATGAACTACGGATGTTTTGAGGATGTATCTTTTCTTCTGGGTAGTTATACACCAGGTCTAAGCATTGCCTCCTACCATGATCTGCCTGAGTATAAACATTTAATGGATTTGATCTTAATTTTTAAACTACTATTTCTTTCTGTTGATAACAAGATTAAAATCTGTAGTTTTTAAGACGTTTTCTTTCCTCATGATCGGCACTTGCAAATTTATCCGTCGACTCTCTAGATCCTGATTTCTGACTTATTTATGACAGTCACTAAATGTAATACATATACCGATCAGTGCTTAGGAATTTTGTTGTGTTTGTGGTGAAACCATGCATCATATAACAATCTATATGAGTTGAAATCCAATCTGTTGTCAAAGTCATCCTCTTTATTTCACAAAAAGCCTTCACTATATCATTTAGAATATTCTCTGAGGAATACAAAACTTTCCCCATAGCACATAAAAGCTGATTCAATCCTAAATTATGATGTTTCCTGTAGTATATTTTTGCAATGTTAAGTATGCTGACTATAGTTTTTTTGGAAAGTCATTTTTCTGTAGTTTATACTATTAACCTATTGTCAAGCTGTGTTTAAATGAAAATCTTTCGCTGTATAAGTAAGATGATCTCTGTGTAAGATGGCATTGTATTATACCTTTTTCCTATATGATAGTAGAGACTAGGTTTTATTTAGACTAGGTTTTGTTCGTTTTGTCAACATATATAGCAAACTATGCACCCATAGTTTTACACATTCAAACTTATAGCTGTAAATGATAAAGTATTAAAATCTAAGCAATAATCCCTTAGAATAATTATAAAGGTTTACGGGTGGTAATTAGAACTTATTGTGACAAAGAAATGAATAAGTAGGAAATTCATGTTTTTCTTGGAGTATACATAAAGATAGGCAGTTTTTCCTAAATTTGATTGAGAGGCTGCCAATAGACGATTTTATTCCATGTATTTTATTTACTTCAAACAGAATTGATTTTTTTCTCAAACTAAATCATAAGTTGACTATGAGATGGAGAAAGTTGTCCTTAAACCAAACCTAGGATCAAGTAGTAGTATTTGAATCATATAAAAATTATCGACATTCCTAGTCTCTAATTTCTTATTTTTCTCTCTTGCTCAGATGATGCTCTAATTTTCTGTTGAGTTGTTAAAGATCAAGGAAGTTGTGTTTTTTTTTTTTTTTAATGTATTGGAAAAGTTTGCCTTCCAGGACGGGTATCGAATATGGGTTATCAGGGAAGTGAGTTTTCTTTTTCAAAACTTGCACGCCGTTACAATGGTTAAAAGGTTTGGCCAAAGAAAATTAAATGTTGAGATAGACATGTACCATTGAAATAGATGGACAATTAGCCTATCTATTCTTTATGTGATTCCCTGCCATATCCTATTGATGAGATGTTGCATTCATTTTAGTGATGCATGTAGATTGATAGACACATACCAGATTCCACCCTGCACATTTTTTTAGGTTACTAGGCTCTTCGAGCATGGTTGGGCATCCTTTAGTATGAAGGATACCGGGGAAGTGCAAGCTTCATAGTTGGGCGGAAAAAGCACCTGAACCATGTTCTTGTCCTTCGACGTAGCAGATGGCCGGTTGGTCGATGGCAGTCGAGGACTCCTTGATAGATTTATTCGACATTGATGACAGTTATACTCCACTGGTATTAAAAATGATTGTAAGGCTTGATGCCATGATTTGACACTTGTAATATTGTTCTACATATTCTGTAAATGATTTCAGATGTATACAAATACATTGTAATTATGGTTGTACTTTAAACTTATGAAATTGTAAACTTGTTGGACTCTTGAAAGTTATCTTAAATCTTTCCTTCGCCATGATGAATAGAAGTTAATTTTTTTTATCGTACTTAAATTTACTTTCAGTAAATCTTGTTTTACTTGTTTTCCATGAGCTGTGAATTTTTAGTACTTTACAAACATGTAGTCTCTAAATGGTTTCATCAATCTTCTTCTACACGACTGTGCTTTGTGCCCAATCATATTGCATCTAGAACATAAAATATTGCAGTCTAGACCAAAGGAAAGATACTTTCTTCTAGGCATTCTGTGAGAACTTTTATTGACATTCTTTACATGACCATGTCTTTCATACATCCAACAATTTCTTGCTAGGTGACCAATATTATAGTTATAGCATACATTATTATAATCCTGATTTGATAAGTTATAAGCACTCTTATCCTTATTCCATCCAAAATCATTTCTTTAGTGAGTTCTACAATCTCTATCTCTATGACCATAAACATGACAAGAATAGAAATAACCATGAAACTAAGAGTAGTTGTAACTTATTGAATGTTATTGTCTGGCAGGTGGAGGCCTTGAGAACCTATTTGTTCTTCTTCTTCCAACATCAACAACTTTATTTTAGGTTTTCTCTTCAGGAGTAGCAGCATGATGACCCAAATCTATCTTCGTCCTTGGTGTATTTCTGACTTTGGAGCAGTGTCCTTCTTCATAACCTAGACTAGTAGTGTCCTTATGATGCTTTTTCTTCCTCAACATGTTATTTAAGCATTCAGTACTATTTTCAAACTGTAGATTCTTATGCAATTTGGAAGATGCCTTTTCCAATTCCTTTCTCAAAGAGACTATTTCTAACTCTAGTTTTAAGCATTCATTAGTTTTTACTTCAAGATCAAATTTTGTAAAATCAACTACCATTTTTGCTTCTTCTATCTCTATCTTTAGACTAATAATAAGTTTGTTAGACTCTTCAAGATCTAAAGAAACTTTTGCAAAATCTGAACATACCTTGTCCTTGGAATCTTTTTCTTGTTGAAGTTGGTCTTTTAATTTCTAGTTCTCTTTTCTAAGTTGCTTGATTGTATCTAGAGCACACAAGAGTTCACCTTCTATATCAACCTCACACTCATTTTCATCATACTCCTGTTCATAGTTATCTTCTCCCACAAAGAAGTCTCCTTCTTCATCCTCAATCTCAACAACAAAATTATCTTCTCTTTCATCAAGTTCTTGTTTACCTTCACTCAAAATGAAGTCTTCTATTTTATTAAAACTCTCAACTACAAGACCATTCTCTTTATCACACTTTGTATCAACATTCAGGGGTGACTCATGCAACAACTCATTACTTGACTTGACTGGGACTTGTTTTACATCATTTTGCTTGACATCTCTCCTTCCTCTATTTCATTTACACTTTCTCATAGTACTCCACTATCAAGATCTCCTAAGTTGAATAAACTTTGAACAAGGAACCTAAGGCTCTGATACCACTTGTTGGAGTATAGGACCACTGAGAGGGGGGGTGAGTCGGTGGTCTATAAACTTTCAAATTTCAAAACTTAACTCACTAGTATTATGCATAGAAACCTATTGAAAAATTTAATCACAATGATATGCAAATTAGGACATAAAACTTGAACAAGGATGACCACACAAGTACAATATAGCACACCATCAAGAGGAGACATAACACAAGTTTTATGAGTGGAAAACCCTAAAAGGGTGAAAAACCACTCTGAAACATTCACTTCATTAAGCCTCACTGGCAACATAAAAACCTCACTAGTTACAAAGCCTCACTGGAAAAATGTCTCACTAACAAGAATGTACCTCATTGGAAAAATGTCTCACTAATAAGAAAGTGCCTCACTAGCAAAATGTCTCATTGACAAGAATGTGCCTCACTAGAAAAGTATCTCACTGACAAGAATGTGCCTCACTGGCAAAATGTCTCACTGACAGGAATGATTACATCATAGATTAGAATGGAAATAAACATATAGAGGGACACTCTATTTATCTTCAGTACAACACCTTATGTCTCTCTTGAAAATATTACAAAAGAATAATACAATGAGGATGAACTCTTGATCACAATGATGCCATGATACAATATGAATCCAATTTACAATTAGGATGAACTTCTGATCACTACTATGTCATGAAACACTTCTGATCACTACTATGTCCTCAATACAAACTGCAAACAAATCTCTTTCACAATAACCTTCAAGAATATCAAGATTATCATAGACCAAACAAGAAAGCATCTACAGTACCCTGCAATGTCCTTGTACATACTAAAACTATACTTCAAATTTAAATCTTTCTAAAGACACTGATCATCATTGGAAAACTGTAACACCATTACCACTAAATACTTATTGCCTTTATATAAAGAATATACTAAGAACACCACATACTTTCCTTACCAATTTTTATGAATGATATAATCTCTTCATCTAAAATATGTCTTCAAACAATATTTACTCTTTAACTCTACATCCTTGTGTTACGCCATCTTGAACATATTTAATCAGCAGATCTCCTTTTATATTTTCTCAACACATGAATCAAAACACTCCTTAGTCATTTGAAATTCTCACTTAGCATTCAACTCCATCATCACTCTCTGCATACATTAAACATTCTTCAAATTTAAGCCTTTCAAAAACTCTACTTTTCTTTATTACACTTCATAATCTGCATATGGGCAAGTAGGTCTGTCTCTGTAAAGCACACATCACTAACTCTCATCAACCCATCTATCAAATGGAGTGAGTAATTAAATTCTTTGGCCCTCTGAGTCATTAAGTAACTGAATGCAGGTGGTTAGGGTTGCATTGCTCACTCTGCCCATCAAAGTTAACATAGTATCATGTACGTTTGTATTCTGAAGAAGGTTTAATTCTTACCCTTTGATTTACTTTTTCATGCCCATTCACACTTTTAAACCTTGACCTTGGATTTAGTCTTGGCACTCATCGTTTTAAAACCAACATAAGCTCACTAGCATGAATTGGTTCCCTTAGGACATAAGGGCCGGTCAAGGCACGATAGAAACCCACTTAAGTGTTTACTTAAGTGGTCAGTCACCCTTAATAATAGGTCAACCATCAATTCGATCAAAAAGCAACACTTACAAAGTGATGGTTGAATTAGGTTTTAGAGAATGCATGCTTAGAGTATAGATAGAACATTTTAGGGTTTTAGATTGCAAACCCTAATGCATAAAACCACCTTTTATAGACTTGAAAAATAGGCCTTTGAGATTTACAAGTCCTCAAGAGATGCTCACTGCTAAGACACCACACTAACCCTTTGATAAATATAAATACACTTTTGATGAAGCAAGCATGAACATTATGAGAAATCTTTTTGTGAGCAACCTTTTGTGAGCATTCTTTTGATGAAGCAAAGTAAGCATGAACATTGAAGCACAATATCAACCACAACATCTCTTAGATCTTGTTCCATCAAATCAACTGAGGTCTTGAACATGATCATTCACTGTCATGAAGATAAGTATATCAAAGAGATTAGTAAACCATCACTACCAATCAGAGATCAAACAATGCCAACACCATGAAGTGATTCCTGAGCATGCATGTTTTTATCATCTCAATAACCTTCCTTATGATTATCCTGATCAAGATCAAGACATGAACATGAGAACCTTTGAACCAAAGAAGAACATCATAACATGAAGCATAGAGATCCTTAAGCACTGAAATGATCATGAACATGAACATGAACTAAAACAAGGTCATGACAATCATATCAAACCAGTATGAAGTCTTGAAGTACATCACTGAATCACATCAACTGACTTTTGAGAAAGCACATCACTGAAGCACATCAACTAACTTTTGACATCAATGACAATCACATACTCAACACTGCATTAAATCCAAACCTAACCAGACCTCCATCATACTTTTCCAAACTCACAAACTTACTTTTGTCACTGGTCATGTGATGTGAGCATCCACTATCAATAATCCATTCATCCTTATCTTTCTCAACCTGAACAGCCAAAGCACTTTCTTCCACTAGTTTTTCTTCCTTCACACAACTAGTAGGATTAGTAGATACAAGTTCTTATTTAATTGTAATAAACAAGCACTCATTTGTACTAGTACTAGCATCATCAGATTCATCATCTATCACACCTTCATCATCAAGATCTCCAACATAGTAATATTTCTTTGGAACCCTAGGTTTAGTCTCAAATCTTTTTCTATTTCTTTCAATTCTCTCAGGACATCTAGAAGCATAGTGACCAATCTTACCACATGAAAAACATTTGAAAGGTAATTTTCCTTTGAACTTACCAGAACCTCTTTGTAGTCTGTCAACAAAGTTAGCTTCAATTTCATCAAACTCATCGTCAAGTTCCACCTTGTATTTTTCAGCTCTGGAAATATGTTCTAAAGTATTGGATTTGAAAGGAGTTTCAACCTTCGACAGGGCATCACCAAACTCTCTCATCTCAAAGGTTGTAAGCTTTCCAAGCAGCTGATCCTTAGTGATATCTTGCACTGTCATTACTTCTTCAATTGTAGCTACCTTGTGACTGTAGGACTTGGGTAGTGACATAAAAAATTTCATTACAACTTCCTTTTCATCAATACTTCCTCCCATACCTTTTATCCCATTGACAATTTCATCAACCTTTTGCATGAAGGCAGTTATGTTTTCATCTTCATTCATTTTTAAACCTTCATATTTCGCTTTCAAGCCCTAGAATTTGGCACTCTTTACAGAATCATCTCCTTCATATAGTTTTTCCATCTTTTTCTAGACTTCACGAGTAGATTCCAGATCCATGACTTTTATTAACTTAGTTTTAGACAAGGCACTCAACAGAGCATCTCTATCTTTTATGTTTAATAACTCATATTCCTTGATTCCATCTTTAGTTTGCAAACCATTCTGAGGCAAGGTATACCTTTTATTACATTGACAATTTCATCAACCTTTTGCATGAAGGCAGTTATGTTTTCATCTTCGTTCATTTTAAAACCTTCATATTTTGCTTTCAAGCCCTGCAATTTGGCACTCTTTATAGAATCATCTCCTTCATGCAATTTTTCTAGCTTTTCCTAGACTTCGTGAGTAGATTCTAGATCCATGACTTTTATTAACTCGATGTTAGACAATGCACTCAACAGAGCATCTCTAGCTTTTATGTTTAATAACTCATATTCCTTGATTTCATCTTCAATTTGCAAACCATTCTAAGGCAAGGTATACTTTGTCTCTTTCACTTTCCATACTTTATAACCAAGACAAAGGAGGTGGCTTTTCATTTGTACCTTCCAGAGAGCATAATTCATTCAATCAAATTGTGGAGCTTCCTGCCTATAAGACATCTTGGATCTTCCTCAAGAGTTTAGGCTTTCTTCTAAGGAACCTGGCTCTGATACCAATTATTGAAATGCACAAGACAATTGAAAGGGCGGGTGAATTAGCTGTCCCAAAACTTTAACCACTTATGAATATCAACACATCCAATTCTTAATCATTGTTATTAAGATTAACCATGAAAGCATAAAATAAGAAGCTCAACACAATAAAACATGAGACACCAGAATTTTTATATGGAAAACCCTATAAGGAAAAAACCACGATGGGTGTTAGCCCACAAAAATAAATAAGTTATAGCAATACCAAAAATTAGAGGCTCACTGCCTAAAATGCTCACTGCAAATGTTAGGGCTCACTGCCAATGATTGGTGAACTGGTTTGATAGCATCTACTTCATGCTTGAGTTCAGTTCCATTGAAGCACAATATAACACCTCTACTCTACTCTTTACACCTTTGCACCTATCTCATCATTTTCACACAAGGACATCTTTTTCGCAACTACATTACATTTTTATACAACTCGTCAACCTTGGAATGTACATCAAGGTCGGCATTACATTCATCAACCATTGGAGCAATCTCCAAGGTTGGCATTACAAACATACATAGAAATAGGTCTGGACCTAAAAAAGATTATCTAAGCGAAGGATGTATGTGGATCATGCTACACCTTAGCTGGGACACAAAAGCAATCATCCATGCCACAACATGCTTTCACAATCTTCAATGCATCTCCACAAGTAGTGAAAACAACCAAGTCAGCCAAGACTGGTGTTAACATTAAGTATTCTAAGAATGATTTTTTGAACTACGATCAAAATTTCTCTTTACCGACCAACCCAAATGTAGGAACATGATCAAGAGACATCCACAAGCACATTGTAATCACCAGGAACAACCACACAATCTCTAACCACTCTATCAAGAATATTCTTCAAACTAGAGCACATAAATAACACTGCCAGCTACTGTCATAAGGAAAATATCACTTGTAGACCACCAAATCATGAACCATTGGAGTTGAAGGTACTTATCATTATTACAAACTTTGTTCCAGAACTACAGATTGAAATACCTAACTGTGAAGGAATGTGGAGCATAATACATTCTCCTTATCACCACCAAAGATACAGAAAAAAAGTTTTCACTCTGGTGCACATAACTCACTCAAATCTTCATACTGGAGGTTTAAACTTAGAGCATAGCATCTTCAGACATGTATCTAAATAACTTCCAATCCATAGAAACTAATATTCATTCTACATGAAATGTGAAGCAATCTAACAAATTGTTCTGCTGCATCAAAAATACTTATTATCTTCAACACTTAACTCATTACAAGCAAGCATCAAAACAAGAGCACAGTTGACACCAATGACAACACAGATATGTTAACATAAATGAAAACACTGGTTAGGCACATACTTGAAACAATTCCTCCACTGCTTCATTGAAAGAAGCATTAGCATGTAACACATCATAGTCCCCCTTAATGCTAAGAGAAATAAGCAGACCAACTAAAATTGGAAGTGTGCTAGGAATGTAGACCAAGATGTAGATCCAAAAAAATCTATAAGAACCTAAAAATGGGTGTGCATTAAGGCACACACGAATGAGGTGAGAATCATGAGGATCCATTGTTGTGATTGGTACAACCCCCCACTACACTTTATAATTCAGTGTAAGTACAAATTTTCCAAATTCCCTCCATGTGGAACACACATTCAATTTTATGGAACTTTATATGAGTGCATTTACAAACTTATTTGCTATTTAATTTCAAAGATCCAGCTATACACAACCAATGGAGGTGCACCGAGAAGTGACACTGGGCTCTGAAGTCGCAAGTGGAGAATCATCATCACTTGATGTAAAGTGAGAAATATGAAGTTGCAGTCGAAGTGACAAATCTTCGCTATTGCAACAATATCTCAACTTTGAGAGTCTTGAATTAAAGTTGTAGTGGTGGTGAACTCAATTGTCTTATTTGAACAGGTGAGTTGATACATAGAAAGGAAATTTCTTAGCAAGTCTAAAATGAATAAAACATTGTGGATATATCCATTACCTAGTTGTATCGTTCCTTGACCACAAACAGTATAATAACAATCATCAATCAGGATCTTTGAGGTGTTGGAAGGATTGATCAACATAAAAACCTCAAAATAAGGAGACATTTGATCAATTGCACAGGAGTGAAGAACCCATTTATTTACTTTAGAATTGTCTGAAGATGCCATAGTTTCAGCTATACACCCCCTTGAAGATTATGTGCCCCAAATTACTAATTTTACCCCTTTTTGAACTTTATGTTAGTTCAAAGATTACAAAATGCCTATGTATAACCCCCCAGAATTAAGTGACACTTTATAAGTTGAGTGTGTGGTAAAAAATCCCTAGATGTGGTAGTTTATATTGCATAGTGCTTTTTAGACAATTAAAATATCTTTTCTAACACCAACATTTGGAAAAGAAGCTCTAGGCCCCAAATTTTATATTACCCCCCATATTTTGGGTAAGTGGAAGAAGATGGGGGGCCAAAAAGGGGTCTTAAGTGGCCACTTTTTTTCTAAAATTAGGAAATGCTAACCTTGGATGAGAAATTGAGCATAGTTACACTCAAAATTTGGAGATGCAACCAAAACAATGTTCGTAGTACTCTGAGTCTACCTTCTAAACTACTATTTTTTTTAAACAAATGGTATAGATTAAGGGGTTCAAAAGAGGAAGCCACAGAAATTGGTGTTGTTCCTGTCGAAAAAACATAACATAGCATGTTTTGTGGCTCCCTCAAAAGGTTAACTTTTTTTTGGTATTTTTAAAATCGCTTCAGTGAGAAATTAGCTAACAACATATAGTTTATGCCTGATTTTTTTTTATGAATATTTAATTTTTTACTAATTTTCAAAGTGGACACATCCTAAAAAATAGAATTTTGGTCATGCTACCCCTATAAATTTTGAAAACTAATTGAAAATCATTTTTTCTTTTTTTTTAATATGTGTAGAATGGAGTCTAGTTTCTAAATATGTATTTTTTTTTAAATTTCAATGAATGGTTAATTTACAATGAAAAAAAGACCAAACAGTGGTTTTTGCCCAAAACTGGACACACAAATAAAAGAAATTAAAGATGAAAGGCTTAACATTGTCAAAATGTGAAAAAAATTACATCGTTAAATAGCTAAGAGAAAGCCTAACATTACCTAGGTGTTTGATTTGTTTGACCTTGAAACACATGCAAATCTGAGGGTTAGCATGAACAAAATTATGTGAAATCTTGTAGAATCTGCAAAAACACATCTGTGGATGTTGAAAAGGCACTCCAAGCCTTTGGGTTGGAAATCCAAAGCAAATCCCAAGCCCAAGGCTTGGGATTCCCAAAGCACAATATAACGCGAATGCATTATAACGTGAGCACGTTATATTGTGCTTTTTTCCTTTTTTGCATCTTTGTCGATGTTTTCCCAGTTTGACATAACGCGAGCGTGTTATACACGAGCGCGTTATGTTGTGCTTTTTTTCTTTTTTGCATGTTTGTCGGTGTTTTCCCAGTTTGACATAACGCACTCATGTTATGCCTTCCTTTGAATGAGATCTGTTCAAATTTCATAAGTATGTTTCATGGATGTTTATATCTATTCTTGTAGGTATGTATGCATGTACATGTATGCATGCTTGTATGTATGCATCTTTGTATGTATGTATGTTTGTATGTATGCATGTATGTATGTATGTATGTATGTAAGTGTTTTGGGTTTAGTGTATATAAGGACTTGAGCCTGTATAGTTTTGAGGGTTGAGGGTTGAGGGATTAGGGCTTAAGTAATAGGTAGCTCGGGTAGAGGGTTGACGGTTATAGTTGCAGGTTAATATTCAAGTTGTTGAGTGTATAAGATTAAGTGTGTAAGGTGCGGGGATTAGGGTTTAGGGTTTACGATATGGATTGAGGGTATATAAGGCATAGGGTGACTTGGGTTGAGAGCACGTATGGTTTAGGTTTAATTTAAGTATAGGGTTGAGCACAATATTCAAGGTTTAGGATATAAGGGTGAGGTTATCTGGTCTAGGGATGAGAGTTTAAGGGTGTAGGCTTCAAGTTTAAGGTATAGGGTTGATGATTGAGGGATTGGGACTTAAGTATATTGTTGAGGGTATAGGGTTGAGGGTTTAGGGATAGGTTTTAGGGTTTAAGGTTTAAGGGTTAAGGTTTGAGGGATAGGGTTTAAGGTTTAGGGGTAAGGGATTAGGGTTTAAGGTATAGTGTCTTGGGTTGAGGGTTTAGGAATAGGGATAGCATTTAGGGTTTAGGGATGAGGGATTAGAGTTGAGGGTTGAGGGTTGAGGGATTAAGGTTTAAGGTATAACTTGCTGAGGGTTGAGTGTTTAAGGATAGGGTTTAGGGTTTAGGGTTGAGGGATTAGGGTTTAGAGTTGAGGGATTAGGGTTTAAGGAATAGTGTTGAGGGTTAAGGGTTTAGACATAGGGTTTAGGGTTGAGGGATTATGGTTTAGGGTTGATAGATTAGGGTTTAAGGAATATTGTTGAGGGTTGAGGGTTTAGGAATAGGGTTTAGGGTTGATGGATTAGGGTTTAGGGTTGATAGATTAGGGTTTAATGTTGAGAGTTGAGGGTTGAGGGTTTAGGGATAGGGTTGATGGTCAAGGGATTATGGTTAAAGTAGAGTGTTGAGGGTAGAGGGATTAGGGATAGGGTTTAGGGTTGAAGGTTTAATGATTGAGGGTTGACGCTTTAGGGCTAAGGGTTAAGGGATTGTGGTTTAAGATATAGTGTTGAGCGTCGAGGGTTTATGGATAGGTTTTAGGGTTTAAGTTTTAAGGGTTAAGGGTTGAGGGATAGGGTTTAGGGTTTAGGGATAAGGGATTGGGGTTTAAGGTATAGTGTCAAGGGTTGAGGGTTTAGGAATAGGGATAGCATTTAGGGTTTAGGGATGAGAGATTAGGGTTGAGGGTTGAGGGATTAGGGTTTAAGGTATAGTGTCAAGGGTTGAGGGTTTATTGATAGGATTTAGGGTTGAAGGATTAGGTTTTAGGGTTGATGGATTAAAGTTTAAGGTATATTGTTGAGGGTTGAGGGTTTAGGGATAGGGTTTAGGGTTGACGGATTAGGGTTTAGGGTTGATAGATTAGTGTTTAATGTCAAGGTCAGGGTTAGAGTGTCGAGGGTAGAGGGATTACAGATAGGGTTTAGGGTTGAAGGTTTAAGGATTGACGGTTGAGGCTTTAGGGATGAGGGTTTAAGGCTTAAGATATAGTTTCAAGTGTTGAGGGTGTAGGGATAGGGTTTAAGTTTTAATGGTTAAGGGTTGAGGGATAGGGATTAGGGTTTAAGGTATAGTGTTTAGGGTTGATGGTTTAGGGATAGGGTTTAGGTTTGAAGGATTAGGGTTTAGGATTGATGAATTAGGGTTTAATGTTGAGGATTGAGGGTTGAGGGTTGAGGGTTAAGGGTTTAGGGATAGGGTTGATGGTAAAGGGATTAGGGTTAAAGTAGATGGTCAAGGGTAGAGGGATTAGGGATAGGGTTTAGGGTTGAAGGTTTAAGGATTTAGGGTTGAGGCTTTAGGGATTAGGGTTAAGGGATTAGGGTTTAAGATATAGTGTCGAGTGTCGAGGGTGTAGGGATAGGTTTTAGGGTTGAGGGATAGTATTGAGCCCATTGAGGGTTTAGGAATAGGGGTAGTGTTTAAGGTTTAGGGATGAGGGATTAGGGTTAAGGGTTGATGGATTAGGGTTGAGGGTTGATGGATTAGGGCTTAGGAATACGGTTTAGGGTTTAGGCTTGAGGGATTAGGGTTTAAGGTATAGTGTTGAGGGTTTAGGGATAGGGTTTAGGGTTCAGGGATTAGAGTTAAGGGTTGAGGGATTAGGGTTTGATGTTGAGTGTTGAGGGTTGAGGTTTACGGGTTGAGGGTTTAGGGATAGGGTTGAGGGTTGAGGGATTAGAGTTAAGGGTTGAGGGATTAGGGTTTGATGTTGAGGGTTGAGGGTTGAGGTTCGAGGGTCTGGGTTTAGGGATAGGGTTGAGGGTCGAGGGTATAAGGTTAGGGATAGTGTTTAGGGTTTAGGGATGAGGGATTAGGTTTGAGGGTTGACAAATTAGGGCTTAGGGATAGGGTTTAGGGTTTAGGGTTGAGGGATTAGGGTTTAAGGTATAGTGTTGAGGGTTTAGGGATAGGGTTTAAGGTTGAGGGATTAGAGTGAAGGGTTGAGAGATTAGGATTTGATGTTGAGGGTTGAGGGTTGAGGTTTTAGGGTTTAGGGTTTAGGGATAAGGTTGAGGGTCGAGGGATTAGAGTTAAGGGTTGAGGGATTAGGGTTTGACGTTGAGGCTTGAGGGTTGAGGTTCGAGGGTCGAGGGTTTAGGGATATGGTTGAGGGTCAAGGGATTAGGGTTAAAGTAGAGTGTCGAGGGTATAAGGATTAGGGATAGGGTTGGAGGGTTTAGGGATAAGGGATCAGGGTTTAAGGTATAGTATTGAGCTTGTTGAGGGTTTAGGAATAGGGATAGTATTTATGGTTTAGGGATGAGGGAGTAGAGTTGAGGGTTGAGGGATTAGGGTTAAGGGATTAGGGTTTAGGGATAAGGTTTAGGGTTTAGGGTTGAGGGATTAGGGTTTAAGGTGTATTGTTGAGGGTTTAGGGTTAAGGAATTAGAGTGAAGGGTTGAGGGATTAGGATTTGACATTGAGGGTGAGGGTTGAGGTTCTAGGGTTGAGGGTTTAGGGATAGGGTTGAGGGTCGAGGGATTAGAGTTAAGGGTTGAGGGATTAGGGTTTAACATTGAGGGTTGAGGGTTGAGGTTCGAGGGTCAAGGGTTTAGGGATAGGGTTGAGGGTTGAGGGATTAGGGTTAAAGTAGAGTGTCGAGGGTATAAGGATTAGGGATAGGGTTGGAGGTTTATGGATAAGGGATTAGGGTTTAAGGTATAGTATTGAGCCCGTTGAGGGTTTAGGAATAGGGATAGTGTTTAGGGTTTAGGGATTAGGGATTAGGGTTGAGGGTTGATGGATTAGGATTGAGGGTTGACGGATTAGGGCTTAGGGATGGGGTTTAAGGTTTAGGGTTGAGGGATTAGGGTTTAAGGTATAGTGTTGAGGGTTTAGGGATAGGGTTTAGGGATGAGGGATTAGAGTTAAGGGTTGAGGGATTAGGGTTTGACATTGAGGGTTGAGGGTTGAGGTTTTAGGATTGAAGGTTTAGGGATAGGGTTGAGGATCGAGGGATTAGAGTTAAGGGTTGAGGAATTAGGGTTTGACATTGAGGGTTGAGTGTTGAGGTTCAAGGGTCGAGGGTTTAGGGATAGGGTTGAGGGTCAAAGGATTAGGGTTAAAGTAGAGTGTCGAGGGTATAAGGATTAGGGATAGGGTTGGAGGGTTTAGGGATAAGGGATTAGGGTTTAAGGTATAGTATCAAGCTCATTGAGGGTTTAGGAATGGGGATAGTGTTTAGGGTTTAGGGATGAGGGATTAGGGTTGAGGGTTGATGGACTAGGGTTGAGGGTTGAAAGATTAGGGCTTAGGGATGGGGTTTAAGGTTTAGGGTTGAGGGATTAGGGTTAATCTATAGTGTTGAGGGTTTAGGGATAGGGTTTAGGGTTGAGGGATTAGGGTTTGACATTGAGGGTTGAGGGTTGGGGTTTTAGGGTTGAGGGTTTAGGGATAGGGTTGAGGGTTGAGGGATTAGAGTTAAGGGTTGAGGGTTGAGTGTTGAGGTTCGAGGGTCAAGGGTTAGGGATAGGGTTAAGGATCGAGGGATTAGGGTTAAAGTAGAGTGTCAAGGGTATAAGGATTAGGGAAAGGGTTTGAGGGTTTAGGGATAAGGGATTAGGGTTTAAGGTATAGTATCGAGCCCATTGAGGGTTTAGGAATAGGGATAGTATTTAGGGTTTAGGGATGAGGGATTAGGGTTGAGGGTTGATGGATTAGGGTTGAGGGTTAACGGATTAGGGCTTAGGGATAGGGTTTAAGGTTTAGGGTTGAGTGATTAGGGTTTAAGGTATAGTGTTGAGGGTTTAGGGATAGGGTTTAGGGTTGAGGGATTAGAGTTAAGGGTTGAGGGATTAGGGTTTGACATTGAGGGTTGAGGGTTGAGGTTTTAGGGATAGGGTTGAGGGTCGAGGGATTAGAGCTAAGGGTTGAGGGATTAGGGTTTGATGTTGAGGGTTGAGTGTTTGGTTTGAGGGTTGAGGGTTTAGGGATAGGGTTTAGGGTTGAGGTATTAGGGTTAAAGTAGAGTGTCAAGGGTATAAGGATTAGGGATAGGGTTGAAGGGTTTAGGGATAAGGGATTAGGGTTTAAGGTATAGTATCAAGCCAGTTGAGGGTTTAGGAATAGGGATAGCTAGATTTAGGGTTTAGGATTAAGTGAGACCTAGATGGCTAAGGATGGATGGAGAGGTAGACAAGGAGAGACTGAGAGACATAGAGAGGGGAGAGGTAGAGAGGTGAGGGGGAGAGATAAGTGAGATATAGAACATGAGCTAATGGAACTAGAGGTGATATATTGTAAAGGTGTTATCGAAGGTGAGATAGGCACAAATATTTATGGATCAATTTATAGCAAGACAAAACGCGAGCGTGTTATAATGTGTTGATGTTTTGTCCTGCTATAGAAACAATAAAAATATGTTGACCCTCGTGATCCAAGCCCACATGCTCTATTTTCATGTTGATTATGTGCATGTTCTGACAAAAAAGAAGTGCTTTCATGCTGTTGGGAAGTTCACATGAATATTTTACACATTCTACCACCTTTGCATGATCTTTCCACCACCTTTTCTGCTTTGCCAACTTGAGAAGGAGGAAATAACATAGTTTTCACACCAACTTTGATATATATCTATTCAAGTTTCAATTTAACATTATAGATTGGTTAATAGTGTTGTTACTAATTATATATGACTGTTATTCAATTTAACATTGAAAAGGAAGCAAGTGGTGAAAAACACAAATTGTTGAGGAGTTTGATGCAAGAAGAAAAAAAATTACATAATTGGGTACTCTCTCCATTCGAATCTCTATTTTTTAGGTATGTCAAGTCTTTACATGCATGTTCTTTACATTTTCCTTAAATCTATTTGAATTACTTTATCATGCTTTATCATACATGTTTAAAATAGACACATTCCCAATCAAGAAAGGATCCTACAATCTCACATGATGCCATGTATATTTTCTACACTTGGGCTCTTTAATAATTATGTGTAATAAATAGACCTTAACATACCATGATGTCAAACTATACAAGAATAAATACTTACAACATAATAAAAATACAATCCCACTATTATCTTGTCATATTAACAAGTTAAAATACAAATGAATAGGTGCCAAGATCATACAAGTATGCACATGACATGATGATTTGTATACACATATCTTGGGCTAGGACATTCCCTATGCACCTATTCATGATGATTTTGTACATGCACATGACACAACAATATTTCAAAATTTTGTAATTATCCTTTGTTAGCACATGACGGTGGTTACCTTGATCGACTATATACCATTCAATACCCTAAATTACAGAGATTAGTCTAATGATTTTTATGACAATCCTAGGTATGTGATGCAGAGGTAGGGTTCAACTCAATCCAAACAGATCATACCAATAGTTTCTTCAAATTTCATAAGCTTTCCTCTCAAGCAATCTCCCTATACAAAGGCACAAAGAGGATCTTCAATACTTCAAAACCTAACAAGGCTACTAGAGGTCATCTTACCCCTTAGGAACTTAGACACAACCATTCTAAACCCTTACTAAAGTCTACACTCTTCAATTTTTGTCTATTCCTTCACAAGCCACCCAAATCCTAGTATCCCTAGTACCAACAAAACACCTTCTCAATTCCATATCCTAGTAGCTCTAGTAACAACAAACATGTCAAATTAGGTCTGCCTCAACCTTTTCAAGCATGAAGTCCCATGTACTCTTCACTTGTAGCCTCAATAGGTGACTCTCCTTTGACCTTATCCTCATCTAGGACTGAAGTGAACTTTGTACCATAATGCTTTGTATGGCTGCAATAATTTGCTTTGTATGCTTTGTACCTATTTTGGTTGAGTGACATTTACTCTTTTACATGATGATTGTATGTACATTTACTATGAAGGGTTGCATGATATATATTTTAGTTATTTGTATGGATTCATTTCTTAGGAAATAATATTGGTCTCTTTATCATGCTATAGACAAATTCTCCGTCATGCTGAGGAAATGATCAAGAATTAAACCAACACAAGAAGAGATAGAAGCTAAGAATGTAAAGAAAGCAGCGGCTATGAGGGAACTTTGTGAGAAGAGGAAATTGGACATGATAAATGAAGACATGCCAATTGAAGAGGAACCACAACCATCACAAAGAGATATGGTATTGGCGGCACAAAGAGAACGAATGCAAAAACTTTGTGCTATGAGAGATTTGAATACCATAGTTGGAGACACATCCTCTACCGCAAGTCAACATGTAGGGACACCATCTACCACATCTCAAGTTGAGAGTACATCATCACTCACATGTGATGAAGGAGGTATGCCATCATTCCCACCTCAAGCTCAAGATATGTCATCTATTCCATCTTCAATCGAAGGTATGCCATCTAGCCCATGTCATTTAAATATTGATGAAATTCCTAATGTTGAGATGAATTTACCTAACTTAACACCACCTAGAATTTTGCATAGAAAGCCAAAGTATTTGATTGATATTGATGAGAATATTTTGTAGCCAATGGAAGTTAAGATTCCAAAATACACTTGTAGAGGATATGCTCATAAGATTTGGAGATTGTTCTTTGAAAAGTTAAATGAGACTGCAAAATGTCAACTATTTGTTGAAATGATGCGAAGTATAAAGTATAGGTCCATCATGAAGATTCTTGGGTTGAGAACATCAGAGGGTTCAAGTAAAAAATCTATTGTCAAGAATCTAATGAGTGCGTATGAGAGTGTGGGTAACACCTCACGCACAAAAGATAGTAATGCATGTGATTACATTGACTATAGTAAGTAGTCAAATGAGGAAAGCTCGTCTCATTAGAAAGACAAGTCAAGAATTGAGAATTAATAGGAAAACATTATCAAGAGCCATTGGAAGACGCCAAAGAATTGAGGACACTAATGCCAATGAATTATGGGCATTCTTGAGGAGACTACCACGAAAAGATAAACCAATTGTTGAAGCATTGAGATCACTAATTGAAGACTTTTGGAAGAATTACACAAGGTTATCAATCAAAGGGATGTGGTAAGAAAGAGAATCGGTAGTCGGAACCGTGAGCCACATCCAAATCATTTTTTGGATGAGACTCAAACACAGTTTTATGGTAAATTTCTAGAGAAGTATCCTCAAATTAAAATTTGTCAAAGATATTTTGAAATGCTAAAACCTTTCTATGTCAAGATAAATCACACATGCACTACTTGTTGTTGTAGATTACATATTGAATTTTCTAATCATTTTGATGTTTATAGGTCTATATGTTTAGATTTGCATACTAACAATGTTTTGCAGGGTTGTGCCATACATGCCCCACCAACATCTTCTAGAGACTTCATATCAAGAATTTTATGTGAAAGAGAGGAAGGTCAAATATTCTACAAAAAATTATGCTTGGATGGCACATGTCATCGTTGCGGTGGCTTGCAACATTTGCCAATATGTGAACATATGGAAAGAACACATGCGGTTGGAAATGAACTAGTAGAGTTTGGCAAGTATAAAATAGTGGCATACAATAAAAAAGATGGTAAAGAAGCAAAGAGGTGTGAATTGGTTATTGAAAAGATTATAGTGTATCAGTTTATGCCTATATTTCGTGACAGCATAGTGTATGAGTATGCAAGACATGCCCATAGAGCTTGATGGTTGGACTTGCAATTCAAGTTATGCAAGAACACATTTCTAGTTGGTAGCATTGTTTCAGTCATCGACTTTGCAGAGAACTATAATCTACAGCCACAGCGTGAGGTGCAATCGCAATGTTACAACTCCACACAGGTTTCTATATTTGTGTACATCGCATTCATTCATGCAAGTGATAGTACAGAGGATGATAGAAAGATCATAAGGGAGTATAATTTCTATATCAATGATGATCTCACGCATTCTACGGAGTTCATGCCAAGTTGCTTCTAGGTGTTCTACGATGATTTGGCTAGAAGGGGCATATCATTCAATCAGCATATCATATGGTCGGATAACTATGCGTCACAATCCAAGAACTCACAGAATTTCTATTGGTTGAGTAGGAGGCATAATTTTATAGGTATTCAGCATATGTGGAACTTTTGTGAGGCTAGGCATGGAAAGGGGGAGCATGATAGTGCAGGAGCATGTATCAAAAGAGCCATAGCACAAGAAGAGTTAAAGTATAAAGACAATGCAAAGTTGATAAATACAAAATCAATTGTTGAGTGGTGTAATGATTCCATGGGTCCAAGTAATGAAGGTAAGTCTTCAGTTTGCAGATTTTTTTGGTTGATAGATGATACTAACATTGCACCATATGAGGACTATTCTACACTGACAAGATCAAGTGAGATACACTTTTTCAGAAGCTCAATTGTAGGTTCATGGAGTATCCATACGTGAAAAATGTCATGCTTTTGTTCTTCCTATACAATTCAAGCCTAGGATGAGTGCGAGTCAAAGGAGTGGGTTGACGAGTGGCAGTTAAGTTATCTTAACCCACTTGACACATATCGACCCCCGATGGCACTGGAACTAACACAGATGGAATCATCAGTTGACTTTGACCACATATTAGATCTAGTTCAACCAAGTAATATATCTATTTGCATAGTTTTTGAAATTCCTAATGTCATTTTACTTTGTAGTGTTTTTGTAATGTTGACTAATTTCATCTAATTTGCTACACATATCAATGTAGGGAACGTATATAGAGTTATTGCAGATGAAGATAATGAAGAGGGAACAAATTATTACTTATGTCATTGTGTTGAGGCCAAAAAGAAATTGGAGGCCCCAGTTACAGATGGAGAAAACATCAAACACCCTATAGGCTCAGTGGTTATTACTAGAACATGGCTTAGAAGGTACCCACATAAGAGTGTTAATGTTTGGCCGTTTCAAGACTTTGACACGCATCAGAAGATTCTTCATTACTTGAACCTTGTCATGGCATCCAATGTTCATTTGATACAGTAACGAGGTAGACCTTTGAACAAGACCTTGTGGAAGGTGTGTGATTATGACCATGAAGCAATACTTGACACAATAAAGAGTAGAGTAGACCCAGATGGTTCATTGGATTAATTTGTAAGTATTCACATTAATTTTGTAAAGTCATGTTACATTGAGTTGTAAGTATGCACATTAATTTATAAGGTTTGTCTTTTTTATTTGCTGCTGCATTTTTACACATATACACATTTTTACATCATCATGTTATGCTTCATGGGGTTAGACCTAAGTGATGGATGAAGTTGATCCTGAGAATAATGTATAAAATCTAGGTAATGTATAAAATATAGGTGTCTCTAGGTGTCTTGGTTTCTAACTAGATAATAGGTGTCACTTAGAAACATTTTATCTAAGGCAATGCGATCACATAGAGTCCCTCTACAATAACCTCTCTTAGTTTTTTGTATCTCTGAGGTGTTTTCCCGTGGTGAAAGGTTTTCTGCTACCCAAAAATTGTCAAAAGGAGGTAGTGTAAAGTTGCAAAGGGGTTTAACTTTTGTCCTGCTCCTGATGTGACCAAACTGACTATTCCAACACATCTGGATGGATGCATTTACATTAGGCATGGTCCTATTTTTCACTCAAACATGTTGAAATAGTCTGAGCTACATTGTACAGACGATATCCCTGAAGAGTATAAAGTACAAAAAGGCAGCAATATTTGACGAGATGTTACTTGAAAATTGTGTCACTTAGAAATATTATGTCTAAGGCAACATGATCATGTAGAGTCCCTATATAATAACCTCTCTTGGTTTTTATATCTTTGAGGCATTTTCCTGTGGTGAAAGGTTTTCTGCTGCCCCAAAAATTGTCAGAAGGAGGTAGTGTAAAGTTGCAAAGGGGTGTAACTTTCATCCTACTCCTGCTGCAACCAAACTAACAGTTCCAACGGATCAGGATGGGTACATTTAGGCTAGGCATGGTCCTATTTTGCACCCAAACATGCCGAAACAGTCTGAGCTACATTGTACCAGTGATATGCCTGAAGAGTCCAAAGTGCAAAAAGGCAGCAATCTTTGACGAGATGTTACTCTAAAATTGTGTCACTTAGAAATATTTTGTCTAAGGTAACATGATCATGTAGGGTTCCTCTACAATAACCTCTCTCAATTTTTTATATCTCTGAGGCGTTTGCTCATGGTGAAAAGATTTCTGCTGCCCCAAAAATTGTCAGAAGGAGGTAGTGTAAAGTTGGAAAAGGGTGTAACTTTCATCCTGCTTCTAATGCAACCAAATTGACTGTTTCAACATGTCTGAATGGGTACATTTACACTTGGCATGGTCTTTTTTTTCACCCAAACATGCCGAAACAGTCCGAGCTACATTGTACCGATGATATCCCTGAAGAGTCCAAAGTGCAAAAAGGTAGCAATATTTGACGAGATGTTACTCAAAAATTATGTCACTTAGAAACATTTCATCTAAGGTAACGCAATCATGTAGAGTCCCTCTACAATAACCTCTCTCAGGTTTTTATATCTCTAAGGTGTTTGCCCATGGTGAAAGGTTTTCTACTGCCCTAAAAATTGTCAAAAGGAGGTAATGTAAAGTTGCAAAGGGGTGTAACTTTCGTCCTACTCCTGATGCGACCAAACTAATTCTTCCAATGTGTTTGGATGGGTACATTTACACTAGGCATGGTCCTATTTTTCACTCAAACATGTTGAAACAGTCTGAGCTACATTGTACCAACGATATCCCTGAAGAGTCCAAAGTGCAAAAAGGTAGCAATCTTTGACGAAATGTTACTTGAAAACCGTCTCACTTAGAAATATTTTGTTTGAGGAAATGCGATCATGTAGAGTCCCTCTACAATAAAATCTCTTAGTTTTTTATATCTCTAAGGTGTTCGCCTGTGGTGAAAGGTTTTCTGCTGCCCCAAAAATCGTCAAAAGGAGGCAATGTAAAGTTGCAAAGGGGTGTAACTTTCGTCATGCTCCTGATGCGACCAAATTGATAGCTCCAACACATCAGGATGGGTATGTTTAGGCTAGGCATGGTCCTGTTTTGCACCCAAACATGCCAAAACAGTCTGAGCTACATTGTACCTGTGATATTCCTGAAGAGTCCAAAGTGCAAAAAGACAACAATCTTTGACAAGTTGTTACTCAGAAATCGTGTCACTTAGATACATTTCATCTAAGGAAATGCGATCATGTAGGGTCCCTCTACAATAACCTCTCTCAATTTTTTATATCTCTAAGGCATTTTCTCATGGTAAAAGGTTTTCTGTTGCCCCAAAAATCATCAGAAGGAGGTAGTGTAAAGTTGTAAAGGGGTGTAACTTTTATTCTTCTCCTCGTGTGGCCAAACTGATAGTTCTAATGCATCTGGATGGGTACGTTTAGGCTAGGCATGGTCCTGTTTTGCACCAAGACATGTTGAAACAGTCTGAGCTACATTATACTGGCGATATCCCTGAACAGTCCAAAGTGCAAAAAGGTAGCAATCTTTGATGAGCTGTTATTCAGAAACCGTGTCACTTAGATACATTCTGTCTAAGGCAAATCAATCATGTAGGGTCCCTCTACAATAACCTCTCTCAGTGTTTTATATCTCTAAGGTGTTTGCCTGTGGTGAAAGGTTTGTTGTTGCCCCAAAAATCATTAGAAGGAAGCAGTGTAAAGTTGTAAAGGGGTGTAACTTTTGTTCTTCTCCTCGTGTGGCCAAATGAACAGTTCCAACATGTCTAGATGGGTATTTTTAGGCTAGGAATGGTCCTATTTTGCACCCAAACATGCTAAAATAGTCCGAGCTACATTGTACCGACAATATCCCTGAAGAGTCCAAAGTGCAAAAAGGCAGCAATACTTGACGAGTTGGTACTCAGAAACCATGTCACTTATATATATTTCATCTAAGGCAACGTGATCACGTAGGGTCCCTCTACAATAATCTCTCTCAATTTTTTATATCTCTAAGGCGTTTGCCCGTGGTGAAAGTTTTTCTACTGCCCCAAAAATTGTCAAAAGGAGGCAGTGTAAAGTTACAAATGAGTGTAACTTTTGTTCTTCTCCTTGTGCGGCCAAACTAACAATTCCAATGCGTCTAGATGGGTACGTTTAGGCTAGGCATGGTCCTGTTTCACACCCAAACATGCTGAAAGAGTCTGAGCTACAAACACTGACTAGTCTTCAATCTTCAAACACTACAAATACCATGATATCTTGCATAAAGCTATCTTTTAGCCTTTTATAAAGGCATGCCCATAAAATTCAACCACATAGAGATGATTGTTTGTATTCCAAATTCCTTTTAAATACTGACCTTCCAATCCTTTTTCTCGCCTGCATATCAATTAATTATGACCTTCGATTATGATATGGCACTCGAGCTTATGAGAGTTTACCAGAGACGCCGGTTAAGTTAGGTTGAAGGGCTAGTGAACTAATGAATTAAAGACCCTTTAGTAGGTTGATTTAAGTGATAGTAACTTCTGATTATAAGTTAATATTAAATTAAAACAAAAGTGCACTTTACACACGACAGGTAATTGAGGGTTTTAAAGTCTCAAGAAAAGTAGATTCTTTTTAGGGTTTAATGCCCAATATGCAAACCCTAACTATCAATAAGATTATGATTATGAAAGCTTGTGTCTTCTCTAACTTCTTATTGCATGAACAAAACCACATCCACCATGAATATGAACCTTGCATCATACCAACCTTTCAAGATAGACCTTATCATGAAAACCATATTCACAACAAAACCTTGCATGAACAAAACCACATCCACCATGAACATGAACCTTGCATCATATGAACCATGTTTGTCTTGTGCAGCATCAACATGAATTGAGAGACCTTATCATAAAAACCATATTCACAACATCATGAACCTCATGACCATCACCCACCTTGAATCACTGTATCACCTTATCAACATCATGGCATCAACCTTGACATCAATGACAAATAACCTTGACCTTTGACTTCAATGACAACCTTGAACCTTGATTGTTGATGACTTATGGAAGCCTATAGCCCCAATGTTATGTTGCATACTAAAATTAGATAAGACTCAATGTAATCTCATAACCTCACCTTATATGCAAGAGGAATTACATTTAATAACCACAATGGTCATCAGGTGCTCATAAGCATATGATTTTGACTATCTTATTCAAAACAACATACTCTTTGCATCCCAATATGGTATAATAACAAGAAATTAAGAAATATTTTCAATTGACCAACTCATAAAGAATAAGGATCAACATACTCATTTGAATATTTTCAATTAAGCAACTCATAAAGAATATGAATATTTTATGTTCAACATGATGATTCATTTTTTATTTTAAATACAACTTTTATCTTTTAGTTCCAAAATGAGGTTTAGGTGATACTTGAATAACAATAGCTAGCTTATTGGATCAACAAACATCCTATGTAATACAATTAGACTTTATATATTTGAAGTAGCCATCTACAAATGTCCATTCAAACGTGGATTTATAATGTAAGTATGGACGCCATCAATAAAAAAGATTTGTATTAACCAAATATCCATATAGGCATACATCAATATCTGTCGATATAAGTATAACATATATACAAAATAGCCATAGAGGCTTACGAGAATGCCATATAGGCATACAATGTCAACTATATACAATATAAAATATATGTCCACAAATTCCATATAGGCATACAACAAAGGAACACAATAAAAAGTCATTCCCCTCTGGCTGGTGAAGAGAATAGATCACGGGTAGCCTTTGATCTTCTAGGGGATGGAGACGCATATGTGGGTGGTCTACTATGAACCCGAGGGTTGCTCCTCCTATTTAATTCTTCTTGCATCTATAGTTGTTACAATAAAAAGTATAGACATTAATATATAGAAATTACATGTTATAAAAAATGAAACATTTAACAAAATAATCACTTACCGCTACCATATAATCTATCTCCTCACTTGCCTTAGTAGCAGGATTAGGCTGTGGTGATGTCATGTCCTATAGAAACCATCCAGATAGAAATTAAACTTCAAATCAATAATCTTTTGATTTTTCAAAAATAAACAACTATAATAATGAATGTAAATTAAAATTTACTAATCTTCCACATACCCCTGTCAATGGCGTGGAGCTATGAATCGCAGAGCTCACACCATGCTCCATTGCCCTATGAACATCGGGAGGTGTCTCCGCAACCTGCATCATCTGGAAATAAAACAACATTATTCAATTACGAAAACTATAATAGTGATGCAAATCATGGCTCCTAACATACACACACATTTATCTAAACATGGAAGACACACAATAAAGCACACAAGTCACATACAAAAATCTAGGAAGTACAATTCATTCATTAAACTATTTATTTTATTACCTCCGTGAAGCTTTGAAGTCCACCACCGCTGGCAGGTGTTGTCGTGAAATCTCCAATATTAACCTATTCAACATCTAAAATCAGATATTAGAATACCATTCATATAACGATGCTATTCACATGTAATATTTATAATTGTTTACTAGTTGCATACCCTGATAGTAGATGATGTAGTGTAATATGTAGGAGAACCACTGAAAACTGCATCAACGCTATGACCCGAAAATTTCATTAAAATTATCAAACTAAATTAGTTAATCTTGCATTTCAAAAATAAAATTTAATAAATTAAATTCAATGAACTTGCTAATACTTACCTGAGTATCAAGGCTGAAAGTCTCACTCAGGAGGGTATCTATCATCACCATCTGCTTAACTACAGATGTAGCCTGTGCACCTACGTCCTGACTATCCATGGGGTCATAACCATAGGCTGACCCAAAAGTCTGACAAGTATAGGGTGGGACCCTACTCCTCGTACTATCTCCCAACCCACGCTCTGCTACAAGACTGGCATGCTCTATGATGCTCTGGGTCAAGGCACTAATGGATTGAAGTGTATCAACCTCAACACTCTCCTTCACAATGGAAGGGATAGACACATGCTCATGGGATGGTCTACTGATTACTCGTCTCACTGGCCACTATGGGTCAACACGTGCCCCTAGTCTATCTTGTGCTGACCCCCCACCTCTACCCTAGAAGTCTCACATATCAAAATAGTTTGGCACTTTATTGAGGACAAACTCGCAGTAGAGTTTCCTCAAAAAGTATTGTGGGACCTCATTATTATTGCATGGAGGATGGTCAAAAACCATCCACCACCTCTGCCCAAAATTGTCCCTTATCACTTGGTTGTTACACCAATGGATAGGGAACCTCTTGCATGTAATGGGTGGAGGTTGATTTGTTTGTGGGTTTGTGAAAATGGAACACAAATCCAATTTTGTAATTTGTAACTTTTTCACATCTTCCTATGATAGCTTGTCTTCATAATAATCTCTAAACTCTCTCCTCTTATCCAACCAACTAGATATTTACTTGCTAATTGAATCTACATTTGATAACATAGATTCAAGAGATTGAGCAAGTGTGGACCTATGCAAGGTTGAAGTTGAAGGATCTTTCAACCTTGCAATTATGTCTTCAATTTCTTTTTTATTGTTTTCAATTTGCCCCATTAGATTTTCTTGTGTTCTAAGGGTATGTCGAGGAATGGATGGAGGAGTTTGTTGTTTGGGTTGTTCTTTGGCAGGTATTTCCTCTTCAAGATTGTGGATTTTGAGGAAGAGGAGGTGCATTAACATTTCTTGACAATTAAAAAAATTTATATCAAAAATCAACTCAAACCTACCTATTTAGAAACAAATTCAAACAAAAAAACAAATAAAACTCACTCCTTTGGCCTGCTCGACGTCGTGGCGGCATTTTGGCGATGAATCTGTGAGATTTTGGTGTCGAATTGGGTCTTCAAAAATGTGAGTGCACTCATTAGGGTTTGCAGGCCGCGGGTGTAGAGGAAAATAAAGAAATCAAATGAGCAGAAATGCTCTTTATATATATATATATATATATATATATATATATATATATATATATATATATATATATAATTAAACATAATGCGCTCGTGTTATAATGCAAGTGCGTTATGGTTTGGTTTTGCCGAGCCTTAGGCTCATCATTACCAAACTATAACGCGAGCGTGTTATAATTTTTTTTGAAAAAATTTTGGCCACTTTTTGGCCCCCCAACTTTTTGCACTTACCCTTTTGTATTTATTTTATATTACATGTACTTTTTAGCATACCTAAAGAACCTTTGCAAAATAAAATTAAAAATACATTTTGGATGCCCAAAATTACAAAGCCCTAATTAGGGCACAAGATTATTATGGCAAAATGCCCAACAATATGGTAGAAAAAATTAAAACCAGGGATAAATAGGGGAAATGGCAGTTCTTGAGGTGTAGGAAGCCTTGAAAATGCAGGTCGATGCCTTTGCTACATGCATCAGATGGTGCTTTTGTTAGCCATAGGCTTCAAAAGTCCATAATCAGATTTGGGGGCAAACAGGAGAAATCGAGGCTCTATGTTGCCCTTTATGGAGGCTGACGACCTTTTTGTGGTTGCAGGGCCTTAGTCACACCTTGAATCACCTCTCTATGCATGAGGATCATGGAAGTAGAGTGAAGGAAACATGTGCTAGACATGTCTACCACAAACAACCATAAATCACAAACCAAGAAAACAAACCACAACTTCAAAATTACTGACCAAAATGTGTGAAATGGCAATTTAGGAGATGCATAAGAATGCTTTGTTGTGTGCTCCTCCAATGCCTCTTCACTTGGTTTAGAGGTGGGTTCATGTAGGCCTCAATTCAAGTCATCTCTGCCCCCTAAAAACACTTTATGTGAGGATGAGAGGGATTTCTTTATGCTAGCATCTGGGTCCTACTACAGAGCTATCAACTAGGTGTAACAAGTAGGCCATGACCTGTTATGTATCACACATGTTGTGAGTTAGCCTCTCTTCCTTCCATGCATGCAAATTCTTACCTCCTCTTACAAATAATCATCCTAGGGGATGACCAGATCCACCCTCATGCAAGTAGGTTAAAATAGAGAGAACCAAAAAGAGTTGTGATGAGGCTCAGCATGCTAGAAGTGTCTCCCACAATGACCTCTAAAATGAACCAGCAAAAACATTAGTTTTTCTATGATACCATCTAAAAAGTTTGAGCCAAGATCTACTAAGTTGAATAATAGTATCAAATTTAGAGTAATTTTATTAGGCAAAATAGCAAGTACAAATAGGTGAGGAGAAGTGAGGAGGTTGAGTCAACTTCAACACTCCACTCACCAAGTGTCGAATGTGTGTCAACACATAGTTTGGAGAGTTGTGTTGAACTATCCAAGTTGACACCTACCTGCCTAAGGTGGCTTAAAGCCATGTGTTAATTATATTACTTAGAATCGATAATATATAATAAAGTTTAGCACTAACAACTCTGTTATTAAACAAACAAGAATCTTTACATATTTATCATCAAAAGAGACATTTTACATTGGATTTTACCTAAGGTTGACTATTCTACTATAAAAATCCCCACATTTTAGATGTGTTTGGTTGGCAGTGGCTCTCAATTTAGAAATGCCCTTTTTGATCACTAGATTAAAACCATCAGAGGTCCCCAAATGAAGGTCAAAAGTGGGAATCTTCTTGGTATATGAGAATGTTATGTAATTTTACGAGATATGAAAATGAGTTTATATGTGAGTTTAACATTAGGTTTAAGGGTCTTTTGTTAGACATTCTTGAGCTTACTAGCCTTGAGGAGTTGTCCACATTTTTTAGCTTGACTATTCTTAAATTTTCCATGATTGTGAAATGTACAAACGTCACCAAGCTTCAATGCCTTTGAGCTAGTTAATTTTAGTTTCAATCATTATTATTCACTCTTGAATGTCAAATCGCTCACCAAATTGATATAATCATAACATGTAGCCACTAGACATTAGCATCATGTCATTTTCCTTGCCAGTTGTCATAATTACATGTCTCAGTAATGTTCAATGGAGTTACACTCATCTGAGTTAATTACATCAACGTATAAGAAGTTATGCATCAATTTGAAAAAGAAACATACATTATTTTAACCAAAACTTCTTGAGTTGCTGAGCAGATTGACTAGTTTTACAGAAATAATTAAATATGAAAATCTATGATAGATGATACAAAATCCTTTTATAGGGATGTTCTTGACTATATTTCACCTAACATGAAAAGATTTTAGATCATCAAGCCTTTTGGTTTGGGAGATATTAAAAGTTTCATTTTTTGTTAGGCAATTTGCAAAAATGATTAAATCAGGGATCTTAATAAATTTGGTATAAAATGGTTTAATGGGGAGTGTTATGGTGGGTAAAAGCATGAAGTTGAGTCCACTTCTTGTGGAAGTTTCAGACTTAGCCAAAAACCTGAAATCGAGCAAAACCAAATGGGATCTCGTTATGGATCAGGATCCTGAGCCTAAATTCAAAATGGGATCCCATTCTGTAGCAAGATCCCGAGCCTAAATTCAAAATGGGATCCCATTCTGTAAAAAGATCCCGCGCCTAGGACCCTGAAACTGGATCCCGTTTAGAATGGGATCTCACTTCGTAAAACTTTTTTTTTTTTGAAAAAAGGCCTGTGAGCTCATTTTTTACGATAGCTAAAGGAGAAGTAGAATGGGATCCTGAGTTGCAGAGGACTATTTCCAACCATCCAAAGCCTAGGTCAGTTATTTTTTCCCCTTTTTTTCATTTTCTATACTTTTTATTTTGTATTTTAAGTCTATTTTTTGTATTTTTGTAAATTAGGTTTTAAATTTGATTTGAAAATCTTCCTACAAAATTGTATAAACCCTACATTCAATTGAAACTAAAAACAATTACCCTACACACAAAAAAAATGACCCTAAACTGAATTTAAATAAAAAATTTTACCCTTCAAGCAAAAATATGAACCCTAAAATGAGATTCAAACACGCCTGCAAACCGAAAAATAAGTTTTTGTTATCATTTAATGGTAAAGAGAAAAATAAGTTTTTTCATTTACAAATTGCTTTATGTTTTAAATTTGTACATGCAAATATTTCAAAATCAGATAATACTTAATTTCTTTTGAGAAAAAACTCTAGATTTGTCCAAGTTTATTTCATTGCATTATTTAGCACTTATTAATAATTGCTTAATCTAGCCACTAAAATATGATTTTTCATTGAGTTTATTCTCCTCAAATGGATTAAAGGGATTAAGTTTACCTAGAAATTTACATATTTAATGTTCATGTGAGATATTTTATTCCATGTCATTAGTGCAACATATCCATGTGGTTCAATTTGAATTATAGAAATAAAATGTCAATTGGAATGGCTAACCAAATTTCATCCTAAATGAGCAACTATAATGTATTTATAAAAGTTGTATCCGCTCTAGGAATCATATCTTTTAAGACTTGAATATTTCTACCTATAATTGTAATTACTAGATAAGGAAACATTCATCCTAAATATGCAACAACCAACAAAATAATACTAGATATTAAGAACTTTGACTAAGAGCGAACATTCAAAATATAGCTATCCTCAAATAAATAAATGACTTTAACTAAGAGCGAACATTCAAAATATGGCTATCCTCTTTGCAAAATCCACAATTTGATTTGAGTGATTTAATTTTTAGGGTATATCTATAAATTTAATTCTCATCATATAATTTATCTCATAGATAACTTGAGTAGGAATTTAAAAGGATACTAAGGAGGCTTTAAATTTGGTAGTGCATGTAAGTAGAGAATCATTTAGAATAGTTCTTTAAATGGCTATAGAGATTAAGGAAGAAGTATCAATTTTTTTAAAATCTTTCTATAAAATTTATCAATAGGAGTCCATACACAAGTATCAATAGAAATCAATAATATCTCATCAAAATGGTAAGTTTATAGTTATTAATTCACAATAGGAGGCCATCATATGTTATTAATTACCTCCTAAATACATTTTAAAAAATAATATATGTAAAATGAAAAAATGTACGACAAATTAATTATAGGTAGCGGGTTGAAATAACCAATAATTAACCTACAACAATAGTTCATCAAAATTTGCCCTTCAAAACTAGATTTCACATTGACTTTAACAATTATTTGTTTTTCAAAGGTAGACAAACCACATCTCATTGTCAAGGGATGATCATAAAATCCCCTTAAGCCAATAATAATAGCACTAATCCCATTGAAATCTACTCATTGTCAAGGGATGATCTAAGAGGATGTAGATGACCTAGAACTTGAAATCTACTCATTAATCCCCTTAAGCCACTAATAATAGTCAAATTGATCATTCACATTTGATCAATTTGTATAATGTTAGATGCTTGAAGTTTTTACAAACTTGTTTTATATATATATATATATATATATATATAACTTGGCCAACTTAAGACAAAATCATTCCATTAGCATGGTTTATGGACCTAGAAATGATGACATGGATTAAGGGGTTTTAAGAAAATTGCTTAAGGCCCATCCTAAGAGGATGTAGATGGTTAAGGATTTAGGGTTTAGGGTTTAAGGTTTAGGGTTTAGGGTTTAGGATTAAGGGTTTAGGGTTTAGGGTTTAGGGTTTAGGGTTAAGGGTTAAGGGTGTAGGGTTTAGGGTTTAGGGTTTAGGGTTAAATGTTTAGGGTTTAGGCTTAAGGGTTAAGGGTTTAGGGTTTAGGGTTAAAGGTTTAGGGTTTATGGACCTAGGAAAGATGACATGTGGATTAAGGGAATTTAAGAAAATTGCTTAAGGCTTGTCCTAAGAGGATGTAGATGGTACAACTTGAAATCTACTCATTTTATATCAAGTCACAAAATTTTATATGCCTTAGACATAAATGAATAGAAATCAATAATATCTCATCAATATGGTAAGTTTATAGTTATTAATTAACAATAGGAGGCCATCATATGTTATTAATTACCTCCTAAATACATTTTAAAAAATAAGATATATGTAAAATGAAAATGGTACTATCAATTAATTATAGGTAGGGGGTTGAAACAACCAATAATTAACCTACAACAATAGTTCATCAAAATGTGGCCTTACAAAACTAAATTTCACATCACATTAACAATTATTTGTTTTTCAAAGGTAGACAAACCACATCTCATTGTCAAGGGATGATCATAAAATCCCCTTAAGCCAGTAATAATAGCACTAATCCCATTGAAATCTACTCATTGTTAAGGGATGATCTAAGAGGATGTAGATGACCTACAACTTGAAATCTACTCATTAATCCCCTTAAGCCACTAATAATAGTCAAATTGGTCATTCACATTTGATCAATTTATATAATGTTAGATGCTTGAAGTTTTTACAAACTTGTTAAAGATATATATATTAAACTTGTTCCACTTAGGACAAAATCATTCCATTAGCATGGTTTATGGACCTAGGAAAGATGACATGGATTAAGGGAATTTAAGAAAATTGCTTAAGGCTCGTCCTAAGAGGATGTAGATGGTTAAGGATTTAGGGTTTAGGGTTAAGGGTAAATAGGGTTTAGGGTTTAGGGGTTAGGGTTTAGGGTTTAGGGTTTATGGTTTATGGACCAAGTCAAAAATTTGGACCCTAGGTCAAATTCAGACTGTGGGTCTGTCGTCCTAATCGGGTCATAAGCAATGAGTGGAAATCAGTAAAATTAGGCTAAAGAATGTTGAGAGGGTCAAAGAGCCTCCATGGGCCCAAAGTCTCAAAATTGATGCTACGTTTGAAATGTCCAACTAGCAGTGTGTGGATCGGCAGAAGAAAATTATCCATTGGAAACTTTGTATTTTGAACCCTTTTTACCTTTGGACCAAAAGTTCCTGTCGAGGCCAAAATCCTAAAATGGATCAATAAGCAGATGGCGAGCCATGGGGTAAAATTTTCTTTTAGCACCTTTATAAAACCTTAAGGTCAATGGACCTTTCAGGGCTCAAAGTCTTGATAGGTGTCTTTCAACAGTTGAATAGTTTTGAATTCCTCAAGAGAGGGGGAGGAATTTGGGTTTTGGGACCATTGAAGCTTTTAGGGAAAAAATCCTTTCGGGGCTCGACCCTGAAAGGACCCTTAGGAAGTGATTTCCTTCTAAGTCACTTTATTGAGTGTGGGGGTGAAAGATGGATTTGGCACCTTAGGAACTTTTGGGTTAAGTCCTGATGGCCTTCCAGGGCCGAAAGCCCCAAAAGGACCTAAGTCTTGGTTCTATTTGGGACCTACAGAGAGCGGGTCAAAGGGAGGTTTTGGCACTTTAGGTTCTAGGTCAACAAACCCTTTGCGACCTGAAGTTCCAAAGGAACCCCCAACACTTAGCATCTTTTTGAAGGCTTGTGAGGAGCGGGAGTAAATCAGGCTTAAGCACAAAAGGTAAATCTAAGGCTGATGAGCCAATCAGGGTCTGAGGTCCTGATTGGACCCACTATTTTGAGTGAAAATCTAACAATTTTGCAAAAATGGGGCTCAAGGCCCAAAAGGGACTTCCCTAATTTGAACATGGTTTAATGTTTTGGTGAATTTGACTATTTTGTAAACTGAATTTAGTCCACTTATTCAACTAAAACCTAAACTAATCTACCCTAAAACCCTAGAAAATAGGAAGTACAAGAAATTAAACTAAATTAAGGGCCTAATTAAAACCCTTTCTAACACTTAAACTCCTAGTCAAAACAACAAACAACAGAGAAACAAGAAACAATAAACACAAAAAAATAGAAGAAACAAACAAAATGAAACAATACAACAAACTATACCTATAGCACACAAATCAGGAAGAAAATAAGTGGAGGAAGCAACAGATGAAGGAAAAATGCCTGGTCCTAATCCACTCACTGAAAAATAGCTCAAGAACCTCCCAACTATCGATCACAAGCTCAAAAAAAGGTTGAATTCTGTCGCAGAAGGTACTAGGATCAAAATAGGTGAGAGAGAGAGAGAGAGAGAAATGATGTAAAAATGAGGGATAAAATGTGTTAAAAGCCCTTAAATACCCCATTTGTATGAGGCCCCTACCACCATTAATGTGGTAGTGAGGGCTGAGGTACGAGGCCAAAATAGACTTTTGGTCCTACACATAGAGGTCAAAAGGCCGACCAGGCCATGCAATCCCAACAAGACTCATCGAGAGTGGGAAAAAAAAGATAGAAAAGGACCATCAAGTACTTTGGACCTTAGAAGCCTTGAGGCTAAAAAGTCATTCGGGCCCGGGAACCCCTAATCTCAAGAGTGAAAGAACTCCCGAGCCTCAATAGAGAAATCCTTTAAAACATAAGTTTTTAAGGGAAAATAGGAATTCTCTTAGAAAATTAAGAGGAAAAATATGATGCTAGGATCATCAGGAGACCGACACATGAGTGAAAACAACAAATCGACAAAGAGGGGGTCCCAATCTGTCAAAAAAAGATGGGGGTGGTTATGTAGGGCATAATAGCACCCAACTAAAGAATCTAAGATAAAGAATACACTCCTAATAGAGACATATAGCCCCAAATGGAAATGCAAGAATAGGTATATGTATACAAATATAAAGGTATTTTGACATCTAGAGGCTCATATGGCAAGGGCTACACAATATGCTGCTCCAATTCAAAAAAATAATATATGTAAGTTTTTATACCATGTCCTATCATCAAACAAATAAGAATCCTTGCATATTTATTGTCAAAAGATATACTTTACATTGGATTTTACCTAAGATTCACCATTCTGCTATCAAAATCCCCCACGTTTCAGATGCATTTCATTGGTAGTGGCCTTCAATTCAAAACTCTCATCTTCAATCACTTAATTAAAACATTAGAGGTTCCCTAATTGAGGTGAAAAGTGGGAATCTTCTTGGCATAGGAGAATCTTATCTAGTGTTATGAGATATGAAGATGAGTCTATATGTGAGTTTAACATTAGTTTTAAGGCTGTTATATTAGACATTCTTGAGCTTACTATCCTTAAGGATGTTTGAAAGAGGAGAGGGTGGGAGAGAGAGAATTGCACACAATAAAACAAGAAGAAAAATTTCTATTTGCATTATATTCAAAATTTACATTCAAAGAATATTTACAAACTAAATTGTAGAGCTACTGCTCTATATTCCCTTACTAGAATGATTTGTGCACCTTTCTGGAGCTTCTGGAGATGAATGGTCACTACTATGTGCTTTCGTAGTTGGCTGCTATGGCCTTCCCTAGTGCTATTGTGTGCTTCCATAGCTGTTGCTACTGTTCTGAAGTTGAGTGTTGTGAGTTGCTCCTGAAGCTTTGCAACATTCTTTAGTAGTTCTTCTCTGTTGTTGATATTGCATACATTCCAACTAAATGAGCTCAATGATCATTCTTTCCTTTTATCTTTTCTCTACCTCTCTAAATATTCTCGCTCAATTGAAAATCATCTACCAACATTAAGTTTCCTACCAAGCATCATTAATTATGGTAGCTACTGCCACAGGTGACAAGGGAAAAATGGATCCCAAATAGATCTCTAATGGTTTGCATTCAATTCCAACAACTGCTCAAGATTAGATTTTTCCAACACTCCCCCTTAATCTTGAGCCTTTATGCATTATGATCATTTGTGTCTTTCTTCAGTTTTCTTTTTGGAGCTGCTCTCCGAAGCTAATCTTTTGTAGTTGTCTTTCTAGAGCTGTCTCTCTAGAGATATCCTTTTGTAGTCACCTTTCTAGAGCTATCTCTCTAGAGCTATCATTCTATAGTCACCTTTTTGGAGCTATCCATCTGGATCTATCCTTCTGGAGCCAATCTTCAAAGCTAAATTGGAACTTCCAGAGCTTGAACTTCAAGAGCTGATCTATAACTTTTGGAGTTGTTTTGAAACTTTCAAAGCTAAATCTAAGACTATCCTTTTGAAGCTAAACCTTTAGCGCTCTTCTGTCTTTCTAGAATTAAACTTCCAGAGCTCTTCTATCCTTCTAGAACCGAACTTTCATAGCTCTTCTAAAATTTCAGAGTTGAACCTCTGAATTTCTTCTATCATTCCAAAACTAAACTTTTGAAGCTCTTCTATCTTTTTGGAGCTACAATCCTCTTTTTCCTACAATCCTTCAGATTTTTCTATGATGTTGAACCTATAATAACAACCTTGTTTAGCAGATTTGTTTTTTAAAACCAAGATCATAATGTTTAAAGGTTGTTGGTTTTTCCATACTAACACAAAGTATTTACACTCACAAGATTGCACTACTTCATACTCGAACATAAATAGAATGTAAAACCCTATTGGCATAATTCAAATTTACCCCTATCTAATAGTACAACAATTAAGCAACAGGTTTGAATTCACAAATTAGTAGCAATAAATAAGGGTTTGTGACAAAAACAAACAATTCATTCCATAATAGGACAGTAATAGTTTTCTTTTAAGATCACATAATTAAATCATTCTATTTCCCACCTGGGTCTTTCAACAAGGAAAATCTTACTAGCATTGAGCCTTCTAAGATTGTATATATAATCCACATAGGAAATTAACATATCCATACCTTAATTACAAGCCAAGTCAGCTAATGTTGGTGTTGTTTACACACAGTCCTACATGGTATACATACCTGAAATATTATATTTTACATCATAGTAGCCATCATATATTTATCCATAAACTCGGCCCTTGGTTTATAGAGATTATCTCACACAAATACCTCAAGCTAATATTTAATGTACAATCTAGATAAAGGGAACATTAATGAGAAGATAAAAATACATGTTTTTACACATAAGGAGTTGGTGGAGATGGTAGAAGCAGCAGGGTTGTCTAGTTTCAACATCAATTGGTTTCCAATGAGGGATGCAAGATAATCCCAACCACATGAATATGATACCCTATCCATCCCAACCAAGGATTCTCCTATCCACCCAAGAGGATGTCCCAATGCCAAGGGATTTCAAGGATCCTAGGTGCTAACTACTAGTATGGTTGCCACATATTCCTTTAAATAGAACCTAACGAGATAAAGGAGTATTGTGTATCACATACTACATCAAGGTTCCTCCTCATCTAGATGACTTTTAACTAGGATGGATAATAGGCATCCCATAATAAATGTCACCGACGCTAGCTAGAGACAAAGGTATATCCTTAACACTAATGGCAGTGAGATACACCACAGTTCACTGAACCTTCTGAGTCAATGGATCTAGACAACTATCACCTCCATGCCATTGGTAACATCTGACCATCTAGGTATGGGTTAGCACCTGGCCTAGTCACCTACATGGAAATGGTGAAGGTCAGTTAGATCTTAACATACCATGGGTAGCCCTAGGCCTATGTCACCTTCATGCTACTGGTGACTACTCGCTATGCCTAAGGATATGGTGGTTAACTCCTAGCATCTGTCATCTACATAGTATTAGTGATAGTCAAATAACTACTCCTATAGCATGCTACAAATAGCCCTGGCATTCTTCACCTCCATGCTACTGGTGAAGTCCAACTAATCCTTAAGTATGATAGTTAACTCCTACCATTTGTCACCTGTACAGTACTGGTGATAGTCGACTAATCATAATTGTACTAGAGTTGGTTCTAAAATGTGGTTGTCTAACCACCAAATCATTGGATAGTGACTCAAGGCTTCCTTCAGCCTATGGTTTCATAGTTATAACTTCTTTCACTTAGAAATTGGTCTCCAAGAACCAAAGGTGCAAGGTACTTGGCTCAGTTAGTAGGTAATTGAGGGAAGTATAATGGTGTGTTTGAAGCTGATTTAATCTAACCCATGGTTGTCCAAGGTACTCTCATTCATATCAATTACAAATATAAGTTTCAATATCTATTCCCTTAAGTAGAAAATTCATTACTTTATGAGGACCTGATAAGATTTATATTTCCTTATGGTCTAACTGCTAAGGAATAGCTCCTCCTTAGATTTTGGTCTAAATTTAAAATATCCCCTATACTTTTGAGATTTGGATACCTTCCTATTTGGTTTTTAACCCCAATGTTAGTGGAGAGTAAACTCTTACTCTATTATTCCAGGGACTTGAACACCAGAGGAAGGATAGCATGGGACAAATCATCCTCTGAATCTCATTTCCCCTTCAAGGACTATTAAACTCACAACATAAAGCGTTATAAGTAGTGTAGTGACAATCACAACCTTATTACTTTTAAGAGGAACATGTTAACATGATACTAAGTATTAAGTTCCTAGAGACTGGAATCAATTTAGCTATGGCAGAAATAACTCTATTGTCTTTGTGTGGTAAATACATAGTTCCCAAGGCATGTAAACTAGTTTCTTTAACTTTAGAGTCATTAGAAATCAGACATCATCACATAGTGTCACAATACAACGTTTGAAATGCCTAATTTTAAGTGATTGGAATGAAACTAAAATCTTAGTGCCATACATAGGTTGTTTTACTAATCATTTGACTTACAGAGGTCTAAACCTAAAATCTAGGTAAGTTTTGATAAGATAGCAAACTCATCTATACATGTTAAAAATCTAGGTAAGCTTTGTTAAGACAACAACTCATCTAAGCACACGAAAAATCTAAGTATATTTTTTTGGAACAAAAACTCAACTTTGCATGCTAAAAATACAAGCATATTTTGTTGAAACAACTACTCATCTATGCATGCTAAAAATCTAAGAAATTTTTTTTAAGACAACAACTAAACTATGCATACTAAAGTCTTTTTTATGATAGGTAGCTCGTATATTCATGCTAAATAAAATCTTGGTGAATTTTTGTTAAGCTACTAGAATTAGTAACCAACTTCATCATCAATGGAAATTACTCCTACATCTTTTAAATATTAGGCTATGCCTAGAGAGAGATATAGTTATACAAATAAAAGAGTTGTTTGGATATAAAAAGAAACCATATTCTTTTTTTTTCTTCCTTTTTTTCCACTCTTCAAAACTCCCACAATCCCCAAACTTGAGGGTGGATTATACACCGGTCTGGAAATTTTATACAAAAAGATGGAACCAGAATTGATAGTTTGGAACTTAGTAAATGAGACATTAATAGGAAGTACCTAACTACATTTTTTTAAAGAAGAATAAAACTAATTTTTCTTTTATAGTTCTATAACTAATAAAGTGAAATTTGATAGGAGTCTTCTACTCCACTACCAGAGGGTCCATTCTTCACATAACAAGGTAATTATTTGTTTTATTTCACATAAAAAGAATGAGGAAATGATTTGTTGAAACTAACCCTTATTCCCTTCTATTTTTAACATAGTTTGAAAAAGAAAAAATATATATAAATTTCCCTCTCCAACAGTTATGACATGCAACAATTTGTTGTGTAGGAGAGGATATTCATTCACATAACAAACCCTATGGCACTACAATGGATTATAAGCAAGGGTAATTTTACTGGTGGCTGCTTTTACACAAGATGAGGTCAATACTTCTCTAAATCCCCTTGCTATGACTCCTTTTTTGCCAACATTCTCTGCTAATTCTTTCACTGCAATTTGCTGCTCTCTATAAACCCCTTGCCATGACTTCCCCCATTTTCTCTCTTTAACATCCTCTGCTCACATTTCAAGATATCCTAGAAATGAATTAATGGGATAGGGAAGGGGAATGCCATTTCAAAGTAGTGGCATGGCCATTCCCCTGCCTGTAAATGTCATTAATCTTGTCTCCTACCATTAAATTGGGTCCTTCATCTACATGTCCCTTCCACAATTCACCCCTCAACTCCACACTTAATTTTAAGGTTTTCCTTCCTATTTATTTGTCTGACTTTGTTGGTCATTTATTTCCTTTTGAGATGGGTCAAAGGGCCTTAGTTAAAATATAATGGCTTTAGTTTAATTTATTCTAGTCTTCCCTAACATCCTTTTATTTGTACTTTATTTATTTTTCCTAGTTACCATATTTATAAATATTAATGGATTATTCTTATATTTATATCTTAATGGATTATTCTTATATTTAGGGATTCATGAAAAAAAAGTGACCAGTTAGTTGGATCAAGAAAGAAAGGTATCCTAATAAATGGCCAAGAGACTTCATATGAGATCGACTCAATGGAACCTTTAAATGGACACACCTGATTCACTAGCCAAGTTCCATTTCTCATGATGAACTCAATACTTTGTGGGATGCCTACTGTCTATCATCAACAACATTTAATCCAATTCTAAGACACAAGGGCGAGTTGGGTTTGGCATCGAATCCATTTCAGGACTAAGCTACTGAGCCTGCATTACTTGCACCCTAGTACCTGCAAAACTAAACCAAATCCCTCATGTACATAGCACACAAACATTAGTACATGGTTAGTATCAAAAAATAAACACCATTATAACTACACCATGCAACCCATTTTCAATTAAAAATATTTAAACCATGACATCCATAAGTTAATCAAAGGAACGATAATTATCCCAAATGTTGCTAATTAACATGGCTATTAAACTGTAATATTCATAGTTGAGTCATCACACACACATGCAAGTTATCTTAGTATGTTTATATATCAAAGCTTTAAGGTTTTCACCTTAGTCCAAATTACATTGGGACCTCAGGATTTTAACAAAACATAGAGTTTATAGGGATGTGACATCCTTCCCCCCTTAGGACTAAGCCAACCCAGCTTAGTCGAATAAGTGGGGGTATTACTACATAACTATATCTTCCTCTTCCCAGGTAGCTCCTTGATCGCCATGCTGGTCCCAAAGGACCTTAACATGCTATATGGTTCTATTGTATAGTTGTATACTATGTCTGTCTATAATGAGAGGAACCTCTTGCAACAAAATAATGAAAATGCATGAAATAACAGAAATAGCATAATATAAAAGGAATTTATTGATCGCAGGCCACTTCAAGGGGGCAACCTCCTTTGAGAAAGCTCAATACAATAAACTCATGGATGCCTTCATTGGCCTCAACACGTACTTATATACTAAGTCTAATCTAAACAACTATTACTCCCCATGAATGTGGGATAATACAATATACTCATGGGACGACTTACAAAGCATATGTGTCCAACAACAATATACTAACAAAGTAAAGAGAAGGGTTAAACATGGGTTCCCAACATCCCCTCCCTCTTAGAAAAGCTTTGTCCTCAAAGCTTAAGATGTGGAAATTGTTGCTGAATCTGAAGGAGTGGTTCTCATGTAGCATCCTCTAGTTGCATTCTGTGCCACTAAATTAATACCTCTATGATGGATTGAGAGCGAAGCTAACAAGTGCACCTATCAAGGATTGCCTCTAGCTCCAAAATGATGGATCCTTCATTATCCAGTTCTGGTAAAATAGTTTGTGCTCTAATGTTGGTGCCAAGAACTTTCTTTAGACAAGAGACAAGAAATACTGGATGAACACGGGAAGGAGGAAGCTCCAATTTATAAGAAACTGACCCAATCTTCTGAGCCCATAGAACTTTATATGGCCCATAGAACTTTGGAGCTAGCTTATGATGCCCTTTGAGTTTCAGGGAGGATTGCTTGTATGGTTGTAGACAAAGAAAAACCATATCACCTACTTGAAAAGTGCACTCAAAATGGTGCTGATCAAATTGTTGTTTCATTCAATTTCTTGTCATGTGAAGATTGTCCTGCAAAATGTGAAGAATCTGATCTTAGGTTTGAAGAACCGTGTCAACTACCTGAACTGGTGAACTACTGGGGGTGTATGGAAGGAGCAATGGTGGTGCGTGACCATAGACTGCTTCATATGGAGTCATTTTAGATGCAGTGTGGTAGGAGGTATTGTACCACCATTTAGCAAGAGGGAGCCACTCTACCCACTGATGCTATTATTCTGAGGTGAAGCAATGAAGATAAGTTTCCAAACATTTGTTGATAACTTTAGTCTAATCATATGTTTGTGGGTGATACCCTAAACTCATCTTCAATTTGGTGCCAGTGTGGAGAAATAGTTCTGTCCAAAAATGACTAGTGAAAGTTGCATCACGATCTGAGACAATGGAAGAAGGGATTCCATGAAGACAGAAGATCTGGTCCATAAAAATCTGTGCGACTGAGGTGGCGGTATAGGGATGGCTGAGGGCACAAAAATGACTATATTTGGAGAGGCGATCAACCACAACCAAGATCACTGTCTTCCCTCCAGATTTAGGGAGCCCTTCAATGAAATCCATAGAAAGATCTGTCCAAATCTATGTAGGGATGGGCAAGGGTTCGAGCAATCCAAGAATGAGTGTCATTTCACCCTTGTTGCGCTAGCAGGTATCACATTCAACCACCATCTATTGAATTGCCCTTTTCATTCCCTTCCAAAAGACGTTACACCGTGCCCGCTCATAAGTTTTGAGGAACCCAGAGTGCCCTACCGATGAAGAAGCATGGAGTTCATAGAAGGCAACCTGTTGAAGATCTGTGCTCTGGGGAAGCACCAGACAACCCTTGTATCTCAGAGAAGCACCATCCCAAGAGTAATGGGGTATAGAAGAAGGGTTATTGGCCAACTGTTGGATGATTTGAGATAATGAAGAGTCATTGACATAGACCTGCTAGACATATTCCAATCAATTTGGAATAGGCATAGAAATAGCTGAAAGAGAAGCTTGGTCATCAAATGTGCGAGAAAGAGCATCCACCACAATATTATCCTTACCCTTCTTGTAAGTGATCTCATAGTCATAACCCATGAGTTTGCTAACCCATTTCTATTGTACTAGGGAGGAGACCCATTGTTCCAGGAAATATTTTAGACTCTGCTGATCAATCTTGATGCAGAAATGATTCCCTGATAGGTATGGCCGCCACTTCTGTACTGCATGCAAAATAGCCATCATTTCCTTCTCATATGTAGAGAGTACTAAATTCTTACCTGAAAGGGCTTTGCTAGTGAACGCAATGGGATGTTCATCTTGAAGGAGAACAGCACCAAGTCCATTTCCACAAGCATCATTCTCAATAGTGAAGGTCTTAGAAAAATCTAGCATAGCTAGAATAGGTGTAGTACACATAGCTTGTTTCAGTTTTTCAAATGCACACTCAGTAGCATGTGTCATGTAAAAGCATCCTTTTTCAACAGAGCTATTAATGGAGCTGCAATCTTCCCATAATCCTTGACAAACTTGCGGTAGTAACTAGTCAGTCCCAAAAAACCACGGAGGCTCTTGAGTGTCTAAGGATGCGGCCAATTTTTCATGGCATCTATTTTGGTAGGATCCACTCGAACCCCTTGGGCTAAAACAATATGCTTGAGATACTCCACTTCCTCCTACCGAAAAACACATTTAGACTATTTTGCACAGAGATGATGATCAGAAAGAAGTTGCAATACAAGATCAAGATGCTGGAGATGCTCAACCCATGTTTTACTATAGATGAGGATATCATCAAAGAAGACCAGAATGAATTTCTGCAAGTAGGGCTAGAATATTTTATTCATCAATGCCTAGAATGTGGAAGGAGCATTAGTGAGGCCAAAGGGCATGACCAAAAACTCATAGTGGCCATCATCCATGCGGAAAGCCATTTTAGGGATATCATCCTCATGATCCCAAATTTGAAGATACCCAGAATGAAGATCCAACTTGGAGAAAAATGAGCACCATGAAGCTCATCAAGAAGCTCATCAACAATAGGAACCAAAAACTTATCCTTGATTGTGATGTGATTAAGTGGTTGAAAGTCAATGTAGAGGCACCATGACCCATCTTTTTTTCAGACAAGAAGAACTAGTGAAGAAAAGGAACTAGTACTAGGGCAAATAATACCTTGCTTCAGTAAGTCCTAAACAAGCATCTCAATCTCTATCTTTTGGTGAAATGGGTAGCGGTAGGGCCTAATGTTGGGAAGAATGCTTCCAAGAAGGAGATGAATATGATGGTCCTCTGGTCATGAAGGCGGCAATCCCACTAGTTCAGCAAAGGCACATGCATATCTATCCAAAATTCATTGTAGATCCGAAGGAGTAGTGGAGACCGTTGATGGTTGAATCTAAATGGAATGGAGCTGAGCAATGACACCATGTGAATTCTTCTTAAGGAGTTTTTCCATGCGATGTGAACTGATGATGCTTAGAGACCTGGTTGTAAGCCCTTCAATGTGTGTTTTTCCCATTGTCTGAAAACTGCATCCAAAGTTCAGCAAAATCCCATAAGATGGGTCCAAGTGTACGTAACCATTGAGCACCCAAAACCACATCACATCCACCTAAGGGCAAGGCAAACATGTTGAAGCACAAGTTATAATCTCCAATAGAGATATGTACATTGTGACACTTCCCTTTGCAAGGTAATGTGCCCCCATTGGCAATCATGACTTCAAAGCTGGAGTAAGGATGGACAAAACAATCAGCCTGTTTGGCGATCTGAGGGTCAATTAAGTTATGAGTGTGACCATAATCAATGAGTATTGTAAGAGGGAGCTTCTTGAAGTAACCCTTGACCCGCATGGTTTGTGGGGTGGTGAGTCCTATTAAAGCATGGAGAGATATCTCTGGGTGGTCATCCTGAGAAGGAGGGTCAACAGGCGGCTGCTAAATGTCGACCTAATCATCTACTGTATCTTGAGCATCTTCATAAACTTTAGTTGCAAGCAGAGAATCGACATCCAAGAGATAGAGCTTTTTCTCAACACATCTATGTCCTCGAGTGAATTTCTCATCACAATTATAACAAAGCCCTTTTTCTCTACGTGCCCGCATCTCTGCTTCAGACAAATGCTTGATAGGAGTTGTTCTAGGAGCTGGCATGATTGGAGGTCTTTGGGAAACCATATTTTTGAATAGAACAAAAGTGGATTTGGAGCGTTGTTGAGCTGTGATCTTTTTCTCCACCAACTTAGCCAACCCTAGGGCTTCCATCATTGTGCTGGGACAAAACATTTTAACCTCAGATCTGATTGCATCCTTCATACCACTGACAAAACAACTCTTGAAGAATTCATCAGACAATCCCTCTGTGTGATTGGCCAGTTTCTCAAATTTTGTATGATATTCTCTCACAGTACCAATTTGGAAAAGTTTAGTGAGTGCTCATGTGAAGTCCTCAAAAGTATTAGGGCCAAATCATTACAAAATGAGTTTGCAAAAATATGTCCATTTTGGCTCTTCATGAGCCTTGATGTACCAACGAAACCATTGAAGGGCTTCATGTTCCAAATGAAACGATGTAAGTGGGACTTTGTTGACATCAAAAGTATTATGTAGACTGAAATATTGTTCTGCCTAGTATATCCATCCAATCGGATCATCACCATTGAAGTGAGGAAAATCAAGCTTCAGCTCACGAAAATTGCTAGAAGAAGAGAACCTAGTGTCTGTAGAAGACTCTAGCTGAGAATTTTTTCATCCAGATCTTGGAGTTTGGTCTTGAAGGCTACAAGTTCATCCTCCATGTTTTTTTCTCCTGCGCAAGTGACAACCACAACAGGATTTTTTTTGGGGGGAATGGGTAGAAAAACAAAAACAGAAACTTTTTTAGTAAAGGAAAATTTGGATTTGGGAAAAACTCTGATGGGTAATTGGGGTTTGACTAGGTTTTGGACACTTTCTGAGGGACAGGGAAGTAGAAAATGGGGATTTCAGAAGCGGGGTGAAAGAATGGGAAAATTTGTCCAAGAGGGACAAAGGAGTAGAAATAGGAAATGAACACTGTGGCAAAATTTGAAGGTGATTGGGTGAGAATCGAAGAAGTTATGGAAAACCCTAAAAATAGACAAATGTGGGATTTCTAGCTTCGATAAGTGGAATTTGGGATAGGATCCTCAAGGAAGGAAATATGCAGAATGGAATTCCAAGGGTTCCAGTGAATTTTTAGGGGAAATGGAGCTAAAGCGAGGAAGATATGGCAAAAAAATAGAATTTTTTTTACTTTTTATTTTTTTTGGAAACGATCTGCAACGGCTCTGGACAAATGCAATCTATGATTTATCAACTAGAAATAGATATGGACCCCAGGTATGTTCAGCTTCCTAAAGGTTCAAGGGATTCACTCAGCTACGAATGTTGTCTAACGGCTTGCGTATTGGGGCAATACCCCACTCCACAACTCAGGTAAAACTGATAACTACTTTGCCACAAATGATAGCTCTTGGTTTACCTCACAGATAGGAACTAGTCAATCAGGTAGGGGCCATTGCCCTTTTCGCTGGCAGGTCCTCTCAATGGGCTAGCTACCTCGGGGTTCCTGTGGTACTCCTCACAATGAGTTTTAGGGCTATGCCCAGGTACTTCCCACAGTTAAGCAGATAGGGATTATTCCCTGATCTGAACCTGCAATTGAAATGAACAATACAAATGCAAAGAAAAAAGAACTACTGCAATAATCACAGCGCTTGGAGGCCACTGCAAAAAAAATTTAGCAGAAATTCCACCCAGCGAGCCCAAGAAAGTGCTCTGATACCAGATGAGAGGAACCTCCTGCAACAAAATAATGAAAATGCATGAAATAACAAAAATAGCAGAACACAGAAGGAATTTATTGATCGCAGGCCACTTCGAGGGGGCAACCTCCTTTGAGCAAGCTCAATACAATAAACTCGTGGATGCCTTCATTGGCCTCAACACGTACTTATATACTAAGTCTAATGTAAACAACTATTACTCCCCATGAATGTGGGATAATACAATATACTCACAGGATGACTTACAAAGCATACGCGTCCAACAACAATATACTAACAAAGTAAAGAGAAGGGTTAAACACAGGTTCCTAACATATAGTTGCGAGCAGATTTAGGTGTATTTCTCTAGTTTCTTCTACCTACAAGGCCTACCAATTAATTATATGTGTGGGATCAACTACATAGTTTTTAAGCAATGACACATAAAATACATTATGTATGCAAGATAGAGATAGTGGAAGAGAAAGTCGATAAGTCACATGGCTAATTTTTTTCTATAATATCAAATGGAACAATAAATCAAGGGGATAGCTTAGCAGCCTTGCCAAATTTTATGAAACTCTTCTGAGGTTTGACATGAAGAAACACCTTGTCTCTAGTTACAAATTCTCTTGGGGTATTCTTTGCATCTGCATAGCTTTTCTACTGATCTATTGATTCCTTCAACCTTTCCCTGATAATCTTTACATGTCGGTCATACTCATGAGGTAACTCAGGACCGATGTCAACTCGATTATCTAACCCTTCCCAACCAATCAGTGTTCTGCACTTTCTACTATATAATGCTCTAAAAGGTGCCATTTGAATGGAGGATTAGTAGGAGTTATTGTATGCAAAATCCACCAATGGAAAATAATCTTCCCACCTGGTTGGTTGGTCCATCACATACATTCGAAGCATATCCTCCATAATTTTGTTGACTCTTTCTATTTGGCCATCTATTTCAGAATAGTAAGTCATGTTGAAATTAAGCTTAGTACCAAGTGTTGTCATCAAAGTGGTCCAAAACCTAGAGGTAAATAATTTATCCCTATCTAAAATGATTACCTCTGGTACCTTGTGCAATCTAACGACCTCCTTGATGAATTTTCTTGCGACAACTTGAGCATCATTTTTAATTTTGCCAGGTATAAAATGAGCTACCTTGGTCAAAATTGTCCACAACCACTAGGATACTATCATGATTAAGGTAGGTTTTGGGCAAGCCCACCACAAAATCCATCAAAACTACTGACCATTTGTGTCTAGGTATGTCATGTGGGTACAACATCCTAGCTAGATGACAATGCTCAGCCTTGACTCGTTGGCGCTCAAGGCATTTGACTACAAAAATAACCACTTCCATCTTCATTCCCGACTAAAAAATATAGGGATTTTAGGTCTGCATACATCTTGGTCACTCCAAGATGTGCTTTATAGGGTACATTATGGCCCTCATTGAGGATTCTTGTTCTCAAATCACCCTCTTTAGGAACAAAAACTCATCCTTTGAATCAGAGGATTCAATCATTTTCTAGGTGATATTCTAGCTTACTCTTCCCTTGCCTCAACCTTAACTTCATTTTCTAACAAAAGGGGTCCACTTCCTACATTTCTTTAATGGTTTCTTGCAAGTTAAACCTTACTTGGGTGACTAGAGCTTGATTTTTTAAAAGAAAGAAGGATTTTCCCTACTAAAAGAATTTTTTTGTGGTCATGGGTAGAGAAAACCCTGTAAGATAACCCCACTCACCAATTCATGTTTTCAACACCACATTTAAAGTATTCCATATATCATTAGGCTTGTAAGTGAGTTTTGTAATACAACATGCATCTCAAAAGTACCCAAATGTAAGTGCAATTATTTTCCATCTCTCATTGCAATCCTAAAGACCAATGGTAGACCTAGACTATTACTAGCAATCTCAGCCCTTACCAATGTCTTTAACCTTTCTCTGAACTTCAAAGAAGCTTTCGTGCTTGATATAATATGATGTCAACTACTACAAATGCAATAAATCATGTATTACATTCTCTATAAAGCCATTTTCTAAAGGTACACATCGGAACACTCTAGAATATAATTGTTTAAAGTAGCACAAATTTTTTATGTATAAACAACTTTATAAGTAAGTTTAATTTTTACTCTCCATGCTTATCATTATCTATGTTTTTTTTCTTCTTTAAACTAATTAGAAAATAATTTTCCTACTAGTCAATTTCTTGTAGACCAAGTAGAAAATGAGAATCAAACATTTTTGTGAAAATAAATTAAAACTATAGACAAAGGGATTAATTTTTACCCTTCGCATAACTCTTGAGAAACAAACTCATTTGAAAAAAGGGCACAATGAAATATCCCTACAATAGAGAGCGAATAAAAATAAATTATTTGTATGGAGACAATTAGACAAAAATATAAATTAACGAAACAACAATATCTATAATTGTAATTAAACTCTAAAGCCACACAAAATTCATAATATATTTCCTTCATATATTAATTGATAGGACCAAAATCTTCATGCATGTATTGTTCAATTATCTCCCCAAAATTTATTCAAATTGAAAGTGTGAGGAGCACCAAAGAAAAAATAGATTCCCCTACATTTACATATAAGTCGTTGCTGAACTTTTTTCAATCTTTCTTTTTAGAGATAAAATATGAAAACATCAACCAAGATTTTACTATGAATTGTTTCATCAAGAGAAAATTGGCATAGTCTAAAAAAGGCTTAATTCATAAATTATCTGTAGCTTTGTATTTTTTGAATTGTTTTACATCTGATGACCACATAGGATTCAATATGAAACCTTCTATTCCTTCATCCAAACATTTGGTTAGTTACCAAATGAATTAGTAACAAACAATTCAACACACCATAATTTTGTAAAGAATTAGAAAGCATTATGGTCCAAATAGAAGTTGAACCTACAACCACTCATTTGTTGCTGGGGTGTTCTAACATTGAGCCACCAGCTGTTTTGGTTACCACTCAATCTTTGGTTCTAGTGTGGCTCATTTTCTAACACCCCCTTTAAACCACACTACAGATGCTTGGTGATCGTAGCTTGGCCTGCCTCTGCTGGTCTGAGCTTTGATACCATGTTAAACTTTTCATGGATCGGATAGGAGTCAAACTTAGGACCTCCCATTTCTTGTTGGGGTGCTCTATCCCTGAGCTACCTGCCTTCTTGGTGACGGGTCAATCTTTGGTTCAAGTGTGACTCATTTTCAACACAATCGACAGTCTTAAAAAAAACTACTTCACAAATTCCCAGTCTTTTTGGAGTTGTTTTAGGTCCGATTGCTGCACAGGCTTCAATATGAAGCGTTCTGCACCTTCATCCAGACATCTGTTCAGTTACCAAATGTATTAGTAACAAGCAATCAACACCCCATTTAAAAAAGAAAATAAAAAGGATAATTCAGTGGCTTAATTACTTGCTCATTCGAGAAGGCACGTTCTCAGACGACATGATAACCACACGAATGTTCTTCAACTTGGATGATTCCTGCTATTCAAAATTAAATATGTTGGATTCGTTTTAAAACTAAAAACAAAAACTGGACACCCAAATCTAAATCACGGCCCCAATATTTTTTACCTTAACTCTCTTAAGCAACTCGTAGCCAGTCATTCCTGGCATGCTGTAGTCGGTGATTATCATACTCACTTTCAAATTCTGTATGAAAACAGAAAACAGAAACAACATTACAAGATGCTTCACATTTACTACTGCAATGCTATCTGGGTTGTTTTTATCAAGTAGTATGATTTTATCTGTTTTTACCAAGCGATACATTAAAACAACCACGAATTTCAGTTGTTCCTTACGTTGATTTGTACAGTATTGGTGTCATCTCCTAATCCCAGAAATTCCAGAGCTCTTGTTCCACTATCAACCGTGGTCACTGCAGTTAACAAGTAGCTTTAGTTATTTATTTTCTGTATAAGTTTTGCAATAATATAATATTTACCCAAATCATTTTTCAAATATTTGGCTTTCAGAGCTCTATATAAGGGAACATATAAAAATAACAGGTCTTGGTTATTAGAATGAAAATAATATAAATTTCAAATTTCAACCTTTGTAAGAAGAGTTCTTGAGCAACTTCTCTATAACCTTTCGATCTGTAATGCTGTCATCCACAGCAAGCACATGAGGCCGAGATGTGTTTGGATCTTTAAAATCATCAGAAGCTGAACTCATATTGTCCTGCTCATTCCCTGAAGCTCCTTTCAAATCCATATAAATGACCTAAATACAACAGGCGATTATGGCAAGTATACGCTGAAGCCAAACAGTGTTGAGCTTCAGAATACTCAAAAATCTATCAATTCCACCTAATAAATGTCAATCTATGGAAGGAGGATCAAAAGCTTGCTTTCCTTGAAGAAGGTTTAGACTAAAGAAAACAAGACCCTTCTCCCCATAATATATCTTGTGGGCTTTCTCGTTAAAAGATCAAAAATCTATTACGTATCCTTGGTCACCTCAAATAAAACAAGAAATGAAGCCATTTTCGAAAAAACAAAGAAAGAAGAAATAAAGATATCGCCCAAATTGGTTAACGCTTTTGTTTTTTTTGTCTTGTGTTGATTGTCTTTCCTACACCAAAATCACAACATTATTTGAGTTATGTTTGTTTCGAGGTGCCGAAGTTGGCCTGGGAATATCTCCACTATAAAAGACTGAATTATCTGAGCGTTGCTGATGTTGGCCTTGGGAAATAATTATTTAACAAATCAAGAAAATCAGATCGCTCCTCAAAAAGTAAGACGCCTATGTCTTTACTTGGCATCATGGTAATTGCCGGCCGACAAGCGGTGAGGGACTCTCCGGCCAACATGACATCATCTCACGGTAAAGTTTAAACAGCCGGTACGTGTAAACGTATCGACTGTCGAAAACTGATAACTAGAAATCGACCATAGACAAAAATGGAAGGATTGAAGCAGTCATGACGTTCAGTTGAATATGTCGAACGGATCAGTCAAAATCAGGGGGAGTCGAAAAAATTGTAAACAGCTGACACGACAACGTGCCGACTGTTTATGGTGGAGCTCATCTAAACCAGCGAGGTTAATGATTGTTCTTTTTATATTGAAACAAAGCAAATTACAGTTACAATTGGGAAGAATGATGCAGCGAAAAGAGCTGCAAAAATACTGTTCAAAACATCAACAGTTACGGAAGAGAGAATATAAGAGAGAAGGGAGGGTACCTTAGTAAAATTTTAAATGATCTTTTTATCCCTACCAACATTTATATGATGTATAGTTAATTGTAATGATTCCTCACGCAATAGAAATTGTGAAATCCTTAATACTTTAAACATTCAAGTTTGTTGGCAGAAAAACAGGGGAGATGGGCAGAATGCTATTTTACAAATGCAATGCTATAGCAATAATGAACAGCAAAACAAATGCAAACACACAGGAAACCAAACATAGAAGGACAGCAATATATGTTTATATATATTTCTCTATTTCCAGATTACATTTAAATTTCATGTACAAACTACAGACAGAGCTGCTGCTCTGTTTTCTTACTCTGCCCCAATCTCTGGAGCTGCACACTGTATATCCGGAGCTGACTAGAACTTCGTAGCTGTCTACTGTTGCTGCTGCAACATTCTATCCTCTGCTGTTCTCCTTCTACTGTTCACTGTTGGAACCTTCTCATTTCTCTGCTATTCTTCTTCTGCTGCTGCAGGTTCAACACCTTCTTCTCTTGCTGCTTACTGACAATGCTTCATTCCCTCCTTTTTGTTTCATTTCACATGCCCAGCAAAATGGGCGCTCAACCTCTTTCAAATTCAAATGCACCTACCAGAATTAAATGCTGGCAGGCCAACGGTGCTAGAGGAGGATGCGGGAGATCCCCAGGTCTGACGCGGGGGCAGTCAGCAATAAATGTCTGACGGAGGATTAAATTTCCAACACTCCCCCTTAATCTGAAGTCAGACGTCAATCAGCACTTTTCATTCTGGAACTGATCTCCGGAGATATACATTTGCCTTTGTCTTTCCGAAGCAGATCTCCAGAGCTCTTTCTGCTGTGCTACATCATCTCCGAAGCTGCCCTCTGCATCTCCGAAGCTCCCTGTCTGCATCTCCGGAGCTTACTTCCTGTTTCTGCATCTCCAGAGCATCTCCGGAGCTGACTCCCTGCAACTCCGGAGTTCCTTTTCTGCATCTCCGGAGCATCTCCGGAGCTGACTCCCTGCAACTCCGGAGTTCCTTTTCTGCATCTCCGGAGCATCTCCGGAGCTGCACATACATTCCAGAGTTGAAACTTTGGAGTTCTCTTGCTGTCTTTTCGGATCTGAACCTCCAGAGCTGTCTTCCTTGTAGGACTGCGCACCTCCGTAGCTGTCCTCTTTCCGGGGCTACACACCTCCAGAGCTGTCCACAATGTCGAGCCTATCCCTTAGGCGTTCAAACGAATCTTTTGACAATGCTTTTGTGAAAATATCAGCGAGCTGCTGCTCGGATTTGCAATACTGTAACTGAATTTCTCCTCGTTCTACCAACTCCCTTATGAAATGATAGTGGATCTCAATGTGCTTGTTTCGTCCATGGAAGATTGGATTCTTTGTCAGGGCTATTGATGAAACATTGTCATAATGAATGGTTGTACCATCTTCTTGCTGCTCATACAAGTCTGCAAGGATTCTTCTCAGCCAAATAGCCTGACATGCGGCTGCATTTGCTGCAATATACTCAGCTTCTGCTGTAGAGAGAGAAACAATGGGCTGCTTCTTGGATGCCCATGATATCACACCTGAACCCATGTGAAATACATAGCCGGATGTACTCTTCCAGTCATCAAGATTTCCTGCCCAATCACTGTCTGTGAAACCAGCCAACTTAAACTCATCAGAAACATCATACAAAATACCATAGCCTGTTGTGCCATTGACATACCTCGGGATTCTCTTTCCTGCTTGCCAATGTGTGTTCTTAGGCTTCTCCATGAACCTAGAAATCAGGCTTACAGCATACATCAAATCAGGCCTAGTTGCTGTCAAGTACATGAGGTTTCCAACCATGCTCTTATAGAGGGTTGGGTTTACTTCTCTGCTGCTGTCCTCTTTACTCAACTTCAGACCTGTGGCTGTTGGTGTAGGGGCAGGTTTACTATTCTCCATTTTAAACATTTTCACAATCTGTTTGGCATAGTTAGTTTGTGAAATAAATATGCCATGCTCTGTTTGCTTTACCTCAATGCCAAGGAAATACTTTAGCAGACCTAAGTCTGTCATCTCAAACTCATTCTTCATTGCCTCTTTGAAATCAGCAATGAAAAGATCACTATTTCCAGTAAAAATCAGATCATCTATATACAAAACAGCAATCAAAATGTTACCTTCAACTGCTTTGATATAGAGAGTAGGCTCACTGTTGCTTTTGCTAAAGCCAGTGCTCACTAAATATGAGTCAATCCTACTATACCATGCCCTAGGTGCTTGTTTCAGCCCATATAGTGCTTTCCAGAGCCTATATACTTTGTCCTCTTGCCCTGGGACTTCATAGCCAGGTGGCTGCTCCACATACACTTCCTCTTTTAGCACTCCGTTCAAGAAGGCTGACTTTACATCCATCTGAAACACCTTCCACTTGTGTTGGGCTGCAATTGCTATGACTGCTCGCACTGTTTCTAGCCTTGCAACTGGTGCATAGGTCTCATCATAATCTCTTCCAGGCTGTTGTTTGTACCCTTTGACAACCAGCCTTGCCTTATGTCTTTCTATCTTTCCTTCAGCAGTTGACTTGGTCTTATAGACCCACTTAACTCCAATCACTTGTTTACCCTTGGGTAAATCAGTTAGGTGCCATGTGTCATTCCTCACTATGGCATCCAATTCTTCATCCATGGCCTCACACCATTTCTGTTCTTTCACAGCTTCTTCAAAGTAGATTGGATCACTAAAAAAAAATAATGCAAAATTCAAATCTTCATCATCATCAGCATACCTTGTACTGTCATAAATCTCCTTCACACTCTTTGTCCTCCGTGGGATCATTGATACGAGTGTGGGGTCTGAATTGCCTCCGGAGCTGCTGCTGTTCTGACCTCCAGAGCTGCTGCTATGACCTCCGGAGCTGCAATTCTGATGACCTCTGGAGCTACTGTTATAACGTCCTCCAGAGCTGCTGTTCTGCAGAGTTGCAGACCTCCGGAGCTGCTGATCTCCGGAGCTGCAATGCCGCTGTCTACCTCCGGAGCTGCTGTGCTGAGCATCTCCGGAGCTGCTGTTCTCTAGAGCTCTACGGTAGTTTCTCCTCGAGCTGCTGCTCTCTGTAGCTCCTTCAGAGTTGTTATCCTCTGGAGCTTCTTCATCTTCAAGGGGTATTATGACTGAAATACCCGTGGTGTTGTCCACCGTTCCATCCCATGCTTCATTCTCAATGAATTCAACGTCTCTGCTGATCACAAGTTTTTTGGTGATGGGATTAAACAACCTATAGGCTTGTGATTCTTCACTATAACCTGTGAAGATACATTTCTCACCTTTATCATCAAATTTCTGTCTCTTCTCTTTAGGCACAAATGCATATGCCACACACCCGAAAATTCTTAGGTGCTCAACTGTCTATTTGTTGTTTGTCCATGCCTCTTGTGGAATCCGATCACGTACTGCCTTTGTAGGACACCTATTCAATAGGTACACCGCTGTTGCTACAGCTTCACCCCAATAATCATTTGACAGTCCCTTTTCCTTCAGCATACTTGCTGCCATCTCTGTGATAGTTCTATTTTTCCTTTCAGCAACTCCATTTTGCTGTGGAGTATACCTGGTAGTGAACTGTTTATGAATGCCTTCATTCCTGCAGAAATTCAGAAATTGTTTGGAGACATACTCTCCTCCTCTATCAGTTCTTAGGGCCTTGATATGGCGGCCACTCTGCTTTTCGACTGATGCCTTAAACTCCTTAAACCTCTCAAAGGCCTCTGATTTGTTTTTCAAGAAATAAATCCAAATTTTTCTGCTGTAATCATCAATGAAGGTCATGAAATATACATTCCCACCTAATGTGGGAGTTTTCATAGGGCCACATAAATCTGAATGCACCAACTCCAAAGGTGCTTTTGCCCTTCTAAAATACCCTGATTGAAAGGGTTGTCTATGCTGCTTTCCTAGAATGCAGGCTTCACACTTGCCATCAGGCTCTACAATATTCGGTAGCCCTCTAACCATGCCTTTCCTAGATAATAAACTTAAACCAGAAAAACTTAAGTGCCCATACCTCAAATGCCACAATTTGGATGGGTCTTTGATGACTGTCCTGAACGCTGTTTGTTGTCCCACTGCTGTGAGCGCCGGAGATAGTGCAGGAAACTGCGCTAAAGATAGCATCGGAGTTAGCGCCGGAGATAGCGCTGGAGTCAGCGACAGGGGAAACATTCTATTTCTCGTCATCTGCACTGCTGCAATGACCTTCTTACTGCCTCCTCTATCAAATATAGTGCACCCTCCATTTTCCATTAGGATTCTATAACCGTTTTGGACCATCTGTCCAATGCTCAATAGGTTATGCTTTATGCCAAGGGCATAATAGACATCATGGATTTGCATTTTCTCACCTTGCTTGCTGAGGACTGTTATGATGCCTCTTCCTATGACAGGAACCTTTTGGCTGTTCCCCATCATGATTTCAGACTTGACATTTCTGTCAATGGAGGCAAACAGATTTTCATTACCACTCATGTGGTTGCTACACCCACTGTCCAAATACCAGACTTCAGGGATGCTCTTCTCAGCAAGATTGCACACTATAAATACCTTGGACTGTTTCTCATTTTCAGCCCTATTCTCATTTGCTACATTAGCATTTTGGCCTCCATGGTCTTGCTGTTTCTTTCTACACTCACTAGCATAATGACTGAATTTATGACAGTAATAACATTGAATATTACTCTTGTCATACCTTTGATTCGAGCTGCTATTCTTCTTCATTCCTTGATAGCTTGGCTATGAGCTGCTTGCCTCTTCTTGGCTGTTTGAAACTCCTCTTCCGGAGTTGCTTCTTCCTCTACCTCTTTGACCTTTACCTCTGCTGTTTCTTCCTCTTCCCCGACCTCTTGCATTGGTCTGAGCCTTGAAGGCTTTCTCAAGGGAAGGAGCGGATCTATTCAACTGCTGCTCATGGCTCTGTAGAGAGCCCATCAACTCATCTACTATCATCTTGGACAGATCCTTTGTCTCTTCTATAGTTATGACTATAGGGTCAAATCTGGAAGGTAGACTCCTTAGGATTTTCTCAACAATCCTTTGTTCATCCATGGTTTCTCCATTTATCCTTAGCTGATTCAGCATGGTAGAAACCCTGGTGTGAAATTCTGAGATAGACTCACACTCTTTCATCTGAAGCATCTCGAAATCTCTTCTAAACAGTTGGAGCTTGACTGACCTCACTTTGTCAGTTCCCTTGTAGCTATTCTGTAGTATATCCCAAGCTTGTTTAGAATAGTTTGCTGCTGCAATGCGGGGGAAAATAGCCTCTGTCAAGGCTGCCTCAACTAGACTGAGGGCTTTTGCATCTTTCATCCTTGTTTCCTTCAACTGATTTCTTTGAGCATTCGTTAGGGCTGCAAAGGCTGCTGGGTCTGTGATGTCTATGAACCCATTAGTGACCAAATCTCATAGGTCATTCGCAACTAGAATGGTCTTCATCTTCTTAGACCAAATATCATAGTTATGTCCATCAAAACTCGGTGGTTGTTGCCATCCTTTGTTGTCCCCACCTGCCATGAATGCCTAGACAAAACTAGGGCTTATAAAACACCCACACAAACTTGACTGCCCAGAAAAATAGGGCTCTGATACCACTTGTTGGTAGAAAAATAGGGGAGATGGGCAGAATGTTGTTTTACAAATGCAATGCTATAGCAATAATGAACAGCAAAACAAATGCAAACACACAGGAAACCAAACACAGAAGGACAGCAATATATGTTTATATATATTTCTCTATTTCCAGATTACATTTAAATTTCATGTACAAACTACAAACAGAGCTGCTGCTCTGTTTTCTTACTCTGCCCCAATCTCTGGAGCTGCACACTGTATATCCGGAGCTGCCTGGAACTCCATAGTTGTCTACTGTTGCTGCTGCAACATTCTATCCTTTGCTGTTCTCCTTCTGCTGTTCACTGTTGGAACCTTCTCATTTCTCTGCTATTCTTCTTCTGCTGCTGCAGGTTCAACACCTTCTTCTCTTGCTGCTTACTGACAATGCTTCATTCCCTCCTTTTTGTTTCATTTCACATGCCCAGCAAAATGGGCACTCAACCTCTTTCAAATTCAAATGCACCTACCAGAATTGAATGCTGGCAGGCCAACAGTGCTGGAGGAGGATGCGGGAGATCCCCAGGTCTGACCCGGGGGCAGTCAGCAATAAATGTCTGACGAAGGATTAAATTTCCAACAAAGTTTGGGAAAAAAAATAATGTATTTTAGATAGGTCAAGTTTTTGGTTATGTTTAATTATGTTTTTTTGAGTTTTTTCCAGGTTTGCCTATCTCACAAGTTATTTGCAAAGCTTCAATCCTCCACTTGTTTTGATTCCAAATCGAATTTTGTTTAGTTAAATATTGAGAGTATGGTGTTTTATTAGGTCCCGGCCTTGCCGTCAAACCAATTTGGCATTTGAGACCCTCATTGTGAGAAGGCAAGGATTTATTCACTTTTAACTCGTATATTAAAATTTGTAATTGGATTTTGACCTTGTCACAAAGTTATGTTGTATACCAAGTTATTATCAGTTCACCTACATCCTCAAGGCAAGTAATCCTTACACATGCATGAGAGAGAGAGAGAGAGCGCAATGTTAGAATCGAGATGCACAAACAAATCCTATAGAAAATGTTTATGAAGCAAGAGTGGACCATCAGTTATCTGAATTCATATTCCTTGCTACTACTTGGAGTGTACAAAATCCAAAACAAAAAAATTTGTAAATTCTGGATAGTTCCCCATTATTTTCAAAGTGTATAACATCTAAAAATAAAGAAACTTTATTTTATGGTGTTTATATCATATGGCATTCTCCCTGGTTCTATGCATCCAACTAAAGAATCTAAGATAAAGAATACACTCCTAGAAAAAACATATACCCCGAAATGGAAATGCAAGAGTACTTAATAGAAGTGTTTTGACATCCACAAGCTCATATGGAAAGAGCTACACAATATGTTGCTCCATTTCTAAAAAATAATATATTTACTTTTATACCATGTTTTATTATCAAAGAAACAAGAATCATTGCATATTTATTGTGAAAAGAGATATTTTAGATTGGATTTTATCTAAGATTGACCATTTTGGTATCAAAATCTCCACATTTCAAATGCATTTGGCTAGTAGTGGCCTTCAATTCAGAAATCTCCTCTTCAATTACTCGGTTAAAAACATCATAAGGTCAAAAGTGGGAATCTTCTTGGCATAGGAGAATCCATCTAGTGTTACGAGATATAAGGATGAGTCTATATGTGAGTTTAACATTAGTTTTACGGGTGTTAAATGTTAGGCATTCTTGAGCTTACTAGCCTTGAGGAATCTAATTGTATGAACTTGAATTTTGAAGCTATGAGTGATGATATTAGTATTCCTCTAAAAGATGAATCCAACAACCCTTCAATAGGATTATTATTGGGTAAAACATGATGAAATTTAGAGAATCTCAATATTGTTAGGCTCTAAATTTGTGAATGTTACCAATGATGTACAAGAAGGTAGCAATGTTCATTCAAGTCAACTAGCTACTACAAACAGTTCTAAATACTAAATCACCATTTATGATGATCCATATCTTTAGTTTAATAACTATCAATAATTCCATGAAGAGCATGCTACAAAAATAACATGGAAGAAGAATATACCTTTAATGATTCTAGTTCAACATTATATATTTCTAATTTTCCACATGAGGTCAATAATGAGTTTTCTTATATCAATAATTTAGATACAAGTAGTTCTAGTAGCGATGGTTATGAAAAAAGGGGAAAATTAAGGAAATGTGATCTTCAATTAAGGTGACCTAGTCCCCTTGTTTTGGTGCTAATGATGTTCATTGCAACATTGATCAAGTGACTTTGGGTCAACATTTTCTTAACTTGACAACAAATATTTTATCTCTAATGAAAATGCTATCCAATCAATGAGTTTGAAGTTGCTTGAGTTTTCAATGGGATTTGAGTGTTAATTAGAATGGAGATTTGAGTTGTCTTATTTGGATGATGTCAAAATCATACATAATGTAACTCATATAGTTTGTATACCTAATACATTTCTTTTGTAAGTCATGAGTTAGGGAGATGGATCCTTGATTCTACAGCTACACATCATATGGCTTCATTATAGAGTATGTTCTCTTCATTTGAAACTTGTTCATTACCACACATCCTAATGGCTAACAACACATATAAAAGTGTATATTTGCATACATGAAGAATCATTCAAAATGATGTCCTTTGTGTTCCTTCATTGTCAACCAATATCCTTTATTTTTATCATATCACACATGGTGGGATAGGGAAGAGCGTTGAGTACACACCAGATTGTGTTGTTATTTAGGATTTTCATGGCAAAGATATTGTTGCAGTTGGGCACCCGTAGATCATAATTGTTATGATATTTCATGGAAATAGATACAAAAATATAAAAAGTAGAAAACCACTTCAATGGGGTGACCTCCAATAATTAGAAAATAATATATGAGTTCAGTATTTAAAGATATGATGGTTTGGGAGAGTCTCTCTCTTCCTTGTTTATATGCATAAATATTGGGGACACACCCCTTCATCCTAACTAAGTCAACTTAAGGAATAACTAAGACTAATAAATGAAAATATTAAGGCTAATCATGCCACAAGTGCTTATCCTTATTATAATTAGGAATGTAGAATAGTAAAATTACAATTGTGAAGAATGATGTAGAAAAAAGAGATACAAAAATTCTATTCAAAACATCAATAGTTACATAAGAGAGAACATAAGAGAGGAGGAAGGGAACTATAATAACTACCCTAATTACTACTATTTTTTTTTTACACATCAAGTACTAACTTAATTGATCAAGCATCTTCTATCTAATTTAGAAGTGCCAACTTCAGAGACTTACGAACCATAGTTGTGGCAACAACTCTATGTCACAACTCATATACTCGCACTAGAGTATGGTAAGCTCCAGAGGTTAGGGTCATCCCTACACCAAGACCTAAACCTTGAGGGTTCATTCACAATGGCCCTGCCTACATATCCCTTCGTGGCAATCAAATGTTCCATAATTTGTACATCAACAATAGATAGGCTTCATCCTCTCCTTTGATATGAGATCTCTAATCTTACGTTTAAATCACAACCATTAGTTGATCTTTTGCTTCCAATTCAATCCAGACACCATGGTATGATAGCACAAATATTCTAGTCAAATGATAACTTTCAAGTCCAACTCAATGTATGATCCCATACAAAACCACATAGTGATCCACTCATATAAACATCACTATTCCCACATAGCAATTGGCTCAAGCATACATCACATGTACACAATGTGACTAACTCTCTCATGTGTCATGTATACACAGTGTGACTCACTCAAGAGTACAACCCATTAACACAATGTGAATAACTCATGTGCATGTCACATATACACAGTGACACTAGCTCATGCATACAACATATGTATAGAGTGAATAACTCATGCATGTGTCACATACATCTAGAGTGACTATCTCATGCATGCAACACATACACACAAGGCGAATAATCCATGCATGCATCATACACAGAGTAACTAGCTCATGCATACAACACATATACATAGTGTGATTAATTCACACCTATATAACATATACACTGTGAATAGCTCATGCAGGCATCATATATACACAGTGGGATTAGCTCATGCAGACATCATGTATGCATAATGTGACTAATTCACATATACACAATGTGAATAACTCATGCAAACATCATATATACACAATGTGACTGGATCATATGCGCATCATAGGTACACATAGTGACCAAGTAGCTGCAAAAAGGAATGGTTGCCACCATATTGCAAGGAAGGGTTCTCTAGCTAGGTTGAACAACTGGATTTTGGGGAAACAAAAGGAGAATGAATGGATGCTTTTGATTCCCAAGATCAGCTTGCAATGCAAGGAAAGAGCATGCATACCCTTGTATCAAGAAAACACAACAAACATGCCCATTTACATTAGAAAATATTAATGTAAGATGTGAAAAAAAAATGTACAAGGCATGATTTTGATTCTCAAGATGACCTTGCAGTGAGATGGAAAAGAATACACACCCTTAGATGCACAAGTCAAGCAAGCAAGTAAATTCACATTAAAAAAATGATTATAAAACATAAAAAAGGGATTAAATTGCTTCTTCACCAAAATCAGCACCTACAACATAACTTTGTGACAAGGATTATAATACACACCCTTAGATACGCTAAAACGATGTATGCCTATGCTACTAGAAATGCAAATATAATATAATTAGTTGTGTATACACTATGAAAAAGACCCATATAGCCAAGAAGATTGAAATAGGACCTCAAAGAGTGCATACATCACAAAGAAGTACGCCTATGCCAAATAGTGTGCAAATAAAACCTTGAGGGCCCCTACGCTACGAAGGAGTGCACCTTCATCACTCAGTGAGTAGGTACTCTATAGAGAAAGGTGCTCATGCAAAAACAATTAATTAGGGTTTAGGGTTTTAGGAAGAGAAAAGCATAGAAATGTTGAAAACTTTAGTGCATATTCCAATTCTAGGAGTGGATACACTATTACACAAACCACCTACACTAAACTAGAAAAAATATAAAGTTCTTGTGAAAAATCTATAAAAATCACTCAAAATAACTTTGCAAAAATTAAAATTAGATAGGGACATGCATCCTACCAGACATGCAAAACTGTGTATATCAAAATATGGAATAGATAATGAACAAATGCACACATACAACTACCACGTTCTATACTAATATGCACCTCCAATTGACCTAAGATTTACAAATAAAATGGTGAAAAGAGAACAAGGATATCACCAACACAAAGCTTGATGCCAAAGGGATATGCTCAAGATGATTTGATATTATTGAGAGTTGATCTGTAGTTGCTCATTCTAGTACTGTGACCTTGTTTTATATCCAATTCCAGCTCTTAGAAATAGCTTGAGGGATGGTGGATTTATAGATTTAAGATGATGATGATGGATGGATGGGATTTGATCTTGTGTAATAGAGGGATGGGGTTGATCTAGTCATAAGGGAGAACGAGAAAGCAACAAGTGGTATCTTGTGATTGGTACACATGATTAGGACAAAGATTGATGAGAGATGGCGGGTGGGGATTGAAAAGGCCATTTTTTAAGCCTTGTGCAAGGTTGACTTTGTTGATTTGGTTGAGGAATGTGCAAATGATTAATTAGTTGATTAAACTAGTTTATTTAATCAATTAATAATGAGGAGGATTTTAAGATGAATTAAATAAATACTATGTATTTATTTAATTTTAGGGCAGAATGTTAAAGGATGGCTAATTAAATTAAATAAATATGAATTTATTCAATTGAAACGGAAACTTTGGAAAAATGGATGAATTAATTAATCAATTAAATAACTAAACATAATTTATTTAATTGATGTTAGAAAAATAGTTAGATTTATTAATTAAATAATCAAGATTTATTAATTAATATGAGAAGACTAATCAAATTAATTAATTACATAACTATATTTAATTAACACTAAAAATGAAATTACAAATAGCCTTGGTGTAATGACGGTGGATTTTAGATGTTACAGTGAATACTTGCGTTAACTTCTAAAAATTCTCAAATCTAACATAGTTTTCCTTTGAGTGTGATTGTATTTTCTATAAAACAACGCTCTTAGGATTTTCCTAGGATATGATTGTTAACAACGCAAATTTTTCTTCTCTGCCAGCAAATGCCAATTTTTTTTTAACTCCATCTGTAGGTAGGCTTCCCATATGTACAAATAAAATAAATACATATAAAATGATAGTGGAGATATTCCCAAGGCCAACATCAGCACCTACAAACAAACATAACTCAACTAATTGTCATTTATGTGCAAGAAAGACAAAAACATAACTCAAATATTGACCAATTTGGGCAATATCTTTATTTCTTCTTTTTCATTTTCTCGAAAATAGCTTCATTTCTTGTTTAATTCATGCTTAGTTCCTACCCAACATTTGAAACATAAAACCTATGCTGTATGGAATAATTCGTCTAAGCTTCCAAGGACAGCAATTTGCTTTTAGCTATGCATGTCACTAAGAGACATTAAATAAATAGTTTTAAATTATATTATATAATAGAGAATCTGGTCATGGTTTATTCGAATCAACATGTGGGCCAATCAGTGAGAGTAAAGGAGTAGTTATGTGAGGTTAAAGGAAGAGTAACTTATTGATTATATCTTGCTCAATATAAATTATCCTAAATCATTAGCCATGAGTGATATGCATGCACAACACATTTTTTTATGGTGTCAATCTTGTGGGCATGGTATATGTTAGTGGCGTACATCTAAGTTTGTTACTTTCATATGGTGATACATCTAGTGATGATTTTGGAAATTACTATCTTATAATTTGATAATGCCATCCTTAGTGTCTCTCTTCCTATTGATCATCAACTTCATGTTTTTTATTATGGATGTATATTATTATGAAACCAAAGATGCCCTTATTTGATAGAATTTGTTAGCAAAATATTTCATTTCTTCATCTTATATGCATATGCATGATACTACATACTTGGTTAATGCATTTGAAAAGATATTATTTGATCAAGATTATTGACAAGTTAGATTATCTAAATGGTCTTATCAGTAAACCTAAAAGAATTTTGGATAAATACAAAAAATCAAGGATAAACTTATGGAGAAATATTTTATAATTCAAACATAAAGCAATTCCTTGGTATATTAGTATATATCTTCATATATATGAGCAATGAGTTAAAATATTAGCTCCTAATCTAGGTGAATTGACTATGTAGTACTCGTGTCTAACATGAAAAGTAGTTACATCATTCACTTGGAATTAAAACTAAATAATCTACTTGGTAAACATCACCTTTTCTACCATCTTTAGGTATGAAATCACCACTATTAGTGACATCAAGTATATAAGAATTTGCTATATATAATCATTCTCACCATTTGCAAAATGTATTTATTTAAATTTATTTTCTTTGTAGTTTTGGATGAGATCGTGTATTTATTTAAAGAAAAATGTACTTATTTAATGACCTACAAATTTAACTAAAACGTATACGTTCAAAGTGAACCTACAATTTACTAACCTACAAATTAAATTAATTCAAGAACCTAATTTACATAATGTAGTTAGGTGATGACTTAAGGAGACATGTAATTAGTTATTATTTTGCTAAGGGGGAGATAGTAAATCAATTTAATATTTACTTAATCCTAAAATTATTAAAATAAATCAATTATCCAATTTGCAAAACAAAGGCATGAGTTTACATTAACATCACTTCTCACTTTTAATTCTCATTTGTGTATGTATTATGATACTCTTGGTTTTAGTTAAATTTGATCATGCCTAGTATACTTGTAATGCTTGTCTAAAAATACAAATCTTTATTTCAACTAGCTACACTGAATTTAATTACCCTAATCAAATATTTCAATTATTGTAAGTTAAATATAGAAAATATTGAGTAGGGAAAGTGCATAGATGAATCATCAAATGGATAGACTATACGAAATCTTGAGCAAAAACCTAACTCACTAGTTTTATTTTCCTTGATATAAGCTTTTGAATGTCCTATTTTAATGGAAGACCCTCAGGGCTCTACGGAAGAAGTTTTTCAATAAAATTTTCAAGTGTTATTTTTTATTTATATATAGAAATACTTTACAATACATAAGATTTCACTATTGAGTAGTATTCTCATTTACTATTTAAATCCCAATGTGAAAGATTAGAATACCTGTAAATTTTTATATTTGCCTTTAATGAACTCTTTATGGTATCTTGTATCCTATAAAAAGTATGGCTAGAAGTATTAATTGATACACACCCCTATTCTTTCATTAAATTATACCAATTTTTATTTAAGTGAATTGGCCATAGAACATGCCATCTTTTCAAGATCAAGTTTATGGTTGACGATTTAATTATTTAGATTTAGAATGAAATCCATTTTAAATATAAGGATTTGATCTCCTTTACAAGTTGTTCTACTTCCATCTACTTAATTCTACCCTATACTAACCATTTGAAATCTTAATAGTCGTAATGTTTAAACCTTGTGCTTGTGGATCATTTCTATTTATGATTTGATTCACTACATAAATTGAACTTCACCTTGGCATATGTTCTAGGATTAGTTTGTCTATTATTATCTCTAAGGTGTTGATTGGAGTAGTGGAATCAAACCCTTAACACCATGTATATAGTTTATATATTCTTATTATTGGTTTAGGACAAATGTCATCAAGTTGACAAGCTATATCATTGGGTATGGTAAAGGAATGACTAATTTTTTTAGTAAACTCTTCCTACATGTGTCTAGATATATGTTCCATTTATAATGTTCAATCTCCTTGTAAATGTCAATGCTTATACAAGCAGTCAAAGTTGTATGATTGTATAAAGGCAATTTAATTGATGATAGGTTTATATCATTTTTCTATGGATGGTGTGGGGACATAAACCTTAGTGTTCTTATATGAGGAGGGTATTGAAGATGAATTCTGAAAAGTATATTGTAAGGATAGTATCTTATGAATCAGATATGACCTAAATTATAACATAAGTGCAAATTGGTGTTGATGTACAACTAGAATCCAAGTATATAATTAGCATTGTGTAATAGAAATCAATATTTTAGATTATGAAATAAGATTTAGTTATTTTTATAAAAAATTAATGGAGAATTAATAAGTAAGAAAGAGATTATAAATATGTAATGCAACAAGGTAGGTAGGGTGTAAGCAATAGATAAGGAATATAAAATGAACATAGGAATAAGGCTATATTATATACAAGGTGAAGTAATTAGTAAAGTAGTAAGACAATGAAGTGAGATGAAACAAATTAAGGTGGTGCAAAATATAAATAATAAATATGATATGAAGATTAAGTAAGAGTAATCAAGGGATGGGTAGTAAAATTGAAAGGGATGAAAGTATGAATTTATATGGTGAAAGTTTTATCTAAATGGGAAGGGGTTGTTCCCTTTGTATATGAACTTAGTTGTCTTGATATCGATAGATAAATTATTATGTTATTATTAACCCTTCAACTTGATCTTATTTAATGTCAAGTTGCAATCGAATGGAAGCAACAAGAGCAGGAGTAGTAGGGGCAACAAGTGGGAAAGTTTCAAATTTTCAATTAGGGGTTGCAACAACAAGATGAGCATTAAAAGGACTTTGGTAAGCATATGGGATCCTTACTACCCTAAGAGTTTGATAGGGGAGGTACTGAGTCTCATGTGGGGTTGGTTCTTGAGGAAAGTGAGCCCATCAATGGTAGACCTAGTCTAGAACAACGCGAGAATGGCACTTGGAGGGAGGAAACCCCTAAAGATTAGAAGACCTTGTTTTATAATTAGGCTTTTTAGTACAACTAAAAAGGAGAGTGTTCCAACATATCAGTCACTCTCATATCCCAACCCAACCAAGGTGAGTTCTACTTTTTAGTCCTTGATTCTATTTTTGACAAGGGGGTGGCGAAAAGGGACACTACTTTGATTGGAAAGTTCATGGGCCCTTGGTTGAGTGTGGATACTTTGAGAACGTGGACTTTCAAAAGTTGAAACCTCAAAGGGAAAGTTGATATTGCAGCCATTGTGAAAGGATTTTTCTCCTTTGGGTTTTCTTGTGAAGTAGACTTGGACAACACTCTAGTGGGAGGACCATGGTTCTTAGGTAAGGCCAACTTGGCTCTCAAGAAATGTATCTAAAATTTGACCTAGATAAAGAATCTTTCAAAATTATGCCCATATGGATCAAACTTCTTGGGCTACCTCTTGAGTTTTGGGAGGAAGAGGTTTCTAAAGGCATTGCTAATGCATTTGGTTAGCTTCTAGTAGTGGATAACATGACTAAAAAAGGAAAGGATTGGTGTTTGTGAGAATATGCATCTACATGGATGTACTCGTGACCATTCCATCACAAAGATCATTATCCTCTAAGTGTGGGTTATGGAAGCAACGGATGGTGGTTGAGAACTCTCTGTTGGGATGTCATAGATGCGAAAAACTCACACATTGGGTGAAGGAGTGCCCTCTAAATAAGATGAAACCAAATAAGAAAGAATGGATGAAGAAAACCCCACTAGGTGACCTAGAGTAGGGGCTAAAGATGTTTTTTGAAAGAAGGAGCTTGATTTCTCATAGGAGACATAAGGTGCTAATGATAAGTTACTCTACTCATTATGTGGGATGGCCTAACTCTTGTGGATTAGGGTTTCCCTTCCTTTGAGTTAGTGGCTAGTCCATGCCTCCAAATGTATAAGGATAGTCTACAGTAAGAGGAGAGTCAACCTAAGAGTGGGAAGCAAGGGGAGAAGTAGGTTTTGGATGGTGAAAAGAAAGGTAGAGATACACCTCAATATGAAAGGGAGGTTGAACCAATCCTAGAGATTTCTTTGGTTGGTGAAAGTGGTTCTTTGGAGACTCCTAGTATGGGTCTAGATAGTCCTCAAGAGGATGGATTTAACCTTTTAAACAGGGGTGATAAAAGGAACAAGCAAAAAAAGGAGAGTGGAGAAAGTAGCAGCCCCTTGGTTGAAGACAGGCTAAAGGAAGGAAGAAAGTCTATTGAAGGTTCCTTGAGAACATGAATGAAAGATCACAAAATATTTGATGAGCTTTCACCAAGATAGACTAGAAGTAGAAGATCAATTGACTGTGGTTTAGATAAAAAGAGAAAGGTAAGACTGACCTTGAAAGACCATAGAGAATGTGAAGCAAGGAAGGAGGTAGCAGATGGAACCAAGCATCTCTTATTGATCTTTACAATAAGAGTACACCTAAATTTAGAAAATGAAAATCCTATCTTGGAATGTTCAGGGGTTGAATTACCCTCATAAACATGATGTTCTTGCAAACATAGCCAAGACTAATAAGCTAGATATTATCTTGATTTAGGAAACCAAAACATTAATTGACAGATTGGTTAAGATTAAGAATAGATTATTCAAGGTTTTCCTATATGTTGGGGTGGATGCAAATGGTGCTCTGGGAGGAATTATCTCTCTAGAACCCCTCCTACATTGAAGGTACATTGCTTGTGGCCGACTCTAGTCATGTGACTATACATTTCCACCATAAGAAAAAAAAAACTTTTCTTGGATCTTTTCAAATATCTATGCCCCCAACTCTAGAAGTGCTAGGAAGTATTTGTGGATGGGACTAAACTCACTGTGAAACATTCATAAGACTCCTTCATGGCCTATCATGGGAGATTTTAATTCTTCATTAAATGATAAGGAAAAGAAGGGAGGCTCCCAAATTCCCAAAGAAAGCAAAGAAGACCTAATAAACTTCATCAATAAAAATGCTCTCATGGACAAGTGGACCTTGAGGGGGATGACTTTACCTGGTCCAATAGAAGGATTGGTAATGAGTTTATTTAGGTTAGACTGGATAGAGCCCTCATAGATCCTACCTGGTTGGAGTATACTTGCTCACTCTTTTCTCTAACCAGAATTGGGTCAAACCACTCACCTATCATGCTAAATGTGGATAAGATAAGAAAGAGAAAAGGAATCCCCTTTCACTTTGAGAAAATGTGGACCAAACATCCATAGTTAGAGTTAATTTTGAAATGGTGGATCTTTCAAGTTGATGGTACAACCATGTCCAAGCTTTCCAAAAAACTCAACAACGTTAAGCCAAACATAAGAAAATGGAATACCAAGTCCTTAAAGAATATCTTGAAGAGAAAAATGATATAAAATCCAAATTGGAAAAGGTGCAAAGAGAAATCCAGAAGGCAGAGATGAATCAATAGAGTATGACCTTGGAAAAAACTCTTTTATGTGATCTCCATAAAATCATTGTTGAATAAGAGGACTCCTAGAGACAATAGTCCAGAGACATCTAATTAAAATAAGGAGATAGGAACATGAAGTTCTTCCACTTGACCACTCTCAACCATAGGGCCACTAATATAATCAAAGAATTTAAAATGGATAATGTCAGCTACTCTGAAGATAGTATTATGAGAGAGAAGGTAGATAAATTTTATAGTAACTTTTTTAGTGAATCTAATGTGTAGGATCCCTTCTTACAAAATCAAATCCTTAATTTGATTCTGTGAGGCCTATTTATTTCACTTCCTTATTTTTCTTATATCGCATTTATAGTTTGATAACATTTGGACATTTGGGACTATTGATCTTGATATGCAAATTTTCTGGACTCTATTCCCTTATTTTGATTGGTTATATTTAGTATGTTGTGGTGTGACTATATCCTAATTTTAGATTTCACTAATGATTATTTAACATGTGACATGCATTTTGATGCCATTAGAGATATTAGTTGTGAAATTATTAAATGGAATTGTTATGCAATTTTGATTTTGATTTAGTGTTTAGAAATGTAGTTAAATTATAAATTTTATTATTGATGCTATGTGATTTTAATAATGTTTTAAATGACTATGTGATATCGTGAGTGTATGCATTTCCTTACTTCGGCTATGATGTATATGTTGGATTAATCTGTTTGTTCGAGTGCGCAGATGATTTTCCATGCCATGGAAAATCAGAGATCAATCCCACACCTAATGTGAATCCCGTGTTAGACTTATCTAGTCCCAAGAGGGACCAAGGTCATGTGTGAATTGTATGATGCTTTCGTAAATGTGTACATTTTGATTATTTGGTTGTAAAAATATGTGATTTAATATACACCACTTGGTGTCTTTTATTTTGATGGTCATTTTATGTGATTTTCTACCTCCTAAGGTGTTTATTATGGGTTAAAATTGATCCTAGGTTGTACCCCTAGGGTCTAGGACCCATTTGAGCATGCTAAACCCTAGGGTAACCTCTATCTAGTCACCTTAACTTCAGCCTGAAGTAAAGTGACGAAAATTCAAATTTGAAATGGAGTGGTGGATGAGTCATGCATTCAAACATGACCCGCTCCTCTTTTCAAGGCATTGATTCCCATCATCTTGAAGACTTGGGGAGTCTTCAAGACTCCCAAGTGTGAGAAACCATCTCCAATGCTCTCACACATGTGTGAGAGGATCTTGGAGTGAATGGGCTTCCTTTAGAGAATAGGGTAATGGCATGTGTCATTCCGTGTCCTCTTAGAGTCCATCTTGAGAGATTCCACCTCTCCACCTTTGCTCTCACACATGTGTGAGAGCACATGTGGAGAGAGTGAGGCTTGGATGGATGGGAGAGTGACACATGTCACCTCCACATTCCATGATCCTTGCAAGTGGATTGGGAGGAGGAAGGAGAAAGTGACATGTGTCGCCTTCTCATTCCTCAAGGCTTTGGAATGAAGCCTATATTACTTCCTCTTTGAAAGAGGAAGAGGTTTCTTTTACCTTATTTTTTTCTATTTTGGGAGGTGTTTTGGAGAGTGAGTAAGTTTGGAGATCTTGGAAGGAAGGCTTGAAGAGGAGGTTGGAGAGCTCTTCTACAACTTTCTTCCATTGTTGGGCTATTATTAAGTAAGCTTCAAGGCATGAAGTCTTTCTCATGTATTTAATTTCCTATGTGTGGTTGAAGTTTCTTGGTGTATTTGCATTGTTTGGTGTTGTTGGGTTTCTTTTTATGGGTGTTTGAACAAGACTACCATTCTTGGTGTGTCCATTCATGTGAGGGGTGGGAGAGGAGTGAACCTCCTTGAGGTCACCCTCTTTGTATTGGCATATTGTGGCCTTGAGGGAAATTTGGAGAAGTATGGTGATTATTTTTTTATGGCATGAGTGCCTTGGAGTGGTATGTATTTTTCATTGAGGTGTTTATGGCTTGAAACCTTGTTTTGGAGTATCATGAGATTTGGTTTTGTAGGAGTGAACCTCTAGAGTAGAGAGAGTCCACTCTCCTACCCCCTCAAATCCATTTTCATAGATTTTATATTGTTAAACCTTGGAGGGTGTTGTTCTTCATGTTTGAGTGTTTGCATTTTGTTGTGTTTGTGGTGTCCACCCATGTGTGGATCAACCTTCTAGCTCGGGAGTGATCCTCTTTCGGATCTATGGTAGGGTGGAGAGTGTTTTGGTGGCTTGGGTCCTCTTTGGTGTTTTTATTGCAGGTTATTGTTGAGTTCTTGGAGCTTGAAAGAGAAGTTCATCATTTTTGTGTTGAGTATCTTGTTGGCTATTTGAGATCCATGGTCATTAGACCTCATTGTAAGGTTATTGTGAGAGAAAGCTCTCTTACCTTGTTGTAAACTGAATTTTCTTCCTATGGTATCATGTTTTTTTTAGAAATGTAATGTTGCTGGTTTTATTTGTTATGTTGCTAAGGTTGTAATGAGTGAAAATATAATTTGTTAGTTTATATTTTGCAATGGGTTATGGAAAGGAAGTAGTGACTGAGTTAAGTGGGCTTGTATTCAAAATAAAATATTTGTGTTGTTGTTTTATATTTTTGGTTGTTCATGGAAAGATATATGTTGTTGTTGTTTATTTATGGTTTCAAAAAGAAATTGCATATAAATTTTTGTTCTATAATGTTATAGATGCAAAGAAAAGAAAGAAGGTACATTTGTGTTTGAATTTTTTAAAAAAGGGAATTATAAGAGTTGTTGTTTGACTATAAAAAAAGGGGAACTAGTATGAATCCCATATAGAAATTTAGTAGTTATTCAGATATATATATATATATATATATATATATATATATATATATATATATATATATATATATATATTTTGTAACATCAGAAAATGTCCCATTGGGGGCTTTTCCATCATAAGGTTTAGCTCCTAAGTCTTTAGCATGCATTTAGGACATCTTAGTTCATATTTTGACATCCCGATGGAATGAGACCTAGGTTCCATGGCAAATTAGACCTAGGAGGACCCCTTGAGTTGTACCCTACCCAAAATAGGGGGGAGGACTTGGGTGCCCGTGCCCTAGTCCTACCTTATTTTGGGGCAGCCCTAATTTCTAGGTGTCAGTTTGTGACCGTTATTAGGTCCCTTTGCCGACATGGTAAGTTTGAATTACAAAAATCTTGGCGGGAGTATTTGTAGTTGCATATATAAGCATGCTTAGGCATTCATTTGTAAACTAGATTTCAATTAGATAGCAATTGTGATGTTCAAGTGTTCTCAAGGTTATTCAAGGCTTTCATTGGGTTGCAAGAGAAGACTTGTATGTTTTGTGTGTTGATATTTACAGATTTGAGCATCACTTTCCTCATGGCATGAAGAGAATCTTCCTCCCATGAGAGCTTCACTACAAGGTGACATAATATTATGTTTTCATAATTGATTCCTTTGGTTTTTGCCTCTGCCTCACAAGGGCACGCATTCTTTATCTAATAACAGTGTTCAGAGACTTAAGTGTCCTCCGGGGCTTGACCGAGGCAAGCCTCTAAACACCACAACCTCCAAACCAAGTCTTGTGATTGCAGATTACAGGTGTCACATTTGGGAAAAGTGGAGTTGCAGGAAGGATTGGAAGACAACAAGGATTCAAAATCTGAAGAAAAGTAGGACACAGGAGCACTTCCAGGACTTGGGCGCTCACTCTAGTGTCCTCCGCATCTGAGTTTTGGGAAATAGAAGTTATAGGGCTACTCAGTGTCGGAAGGAGGTTCAGATCCCGCGAAGAAACTGGTACCTTGGACTTGGGCACCCACTCCAGTGTCCCTGACTATTCCACTTTAGAACCCCAAAAATAGGTATTCTGTGATTTGGTATTTTACTCCTGTCTGCAAGAGCTTTTTCCGTCATTCATCAATTTGTTGTCGTATTTGCATAATTAGGGTTTTAATGGTTAATTGGGCATAAGAGAAGGAAAATTAATAATTAAATTCCCTAATCCAAGTTTCCCTACATTTGTAAGTGACCTAGGGTATCATAGTGCTCACCACTCGACCCTAGATCCTTGAATGTTAAGTGGAAAGGTAGATTTTAACATCAAAACACTAAAGCATTAACAAATCCAATTTTCCCCTAAACATTTTGGTGAACCTATGTTTTTGGACTTAAATTGCAACTTCCTAAGTGTGTATTTTTAGATATGGATTGATTTCATTCATTCATATAGTCATTCATTTTATTGCATTGAGAGAAATTCAAAAAAAATAAAAATTTTGGAAAATTCAAAAAAAATGCATTGTTGGGCTTACTAAATTGCATCAATTCTTTCTAAATTTTCCTAATTCATGATTTTTTCATCAAATCTGATATAAACTATAGAAAAATACAAAAATTTAAAATTTTTATTTGCATTTTCATCATTTAATTGCTAGGGTTTTGTGGAAATTTTGACAATTTTATATAACCTAGTAATTCAAAAATCTAGGGTTAGTAGGAAAAATCTTTTCTCAGATTTTTCTACTGATTTTAGAGCCTCATTCAAATGTGCATTTGGCTGTAGTCTTTTATTTTAGTGTAAATTTGCATTTAGATTTAAAATATTTGCATTTTTGCATAGAAAATTTCAACAAAAAACTAGCAATTTTGATGCATTTTCATTAAATTTGCATAGCCATTTTGCATGTTTAAGCTTGAAAATAATTTTCAGATCTAAGATTATTTAATTTCTATCATAAATCAGACTTCAAAAAATTCCATAGCATTTTGTCCCAAGATCTCAAACCTAGGGCTTCGAAAACAACAATTTTCACTAAATTTGGCCTTATCGACTTTATAAACTTGCACCATAGGTGTGTTGTGAAAGGTATTTTGGCATTATTTTATTTTTATTAGGGTAATCATTTTCTTTCCCTCATAAAAATCTTCACAACACCCTTTTAACGGGCTCTTGTAGTGAAAATTTGGTGAAAAACTACACATTTTGACTATTTTTGCCCTAGGGTTTGACCTAGTTTGCACTCCAACCGTGTTGTGATCAATTTTATGGATTTAGATGACTAAAATTATTGATATTATTTTCTTTCCATCATCATTTTCCTCACAACACACTTTTTTATGCTCTCTTGCATTGAGTTTTGGTGAAAAAATGCCTATTTTGACATATTTTCACTATATTTTGACTTGGCATCAACTTGAAATTGCATCAAGAGTGTGTTGAGAAGGGTACTTTTTCTATTTTATACTAATATTAGACAAATATCTTACTTCCCTTGACTGAAATCCTTACAAACACCCTTTGTTTCATTCATTAGCATTGAAAACATGTCGAAAAATCAAGCAATTTAGGCTATTTTTGCTCTTGTCTTTTGTACCAATTTTGAAAAGATTTCAAAATCTGATTTGGTATTGATTTGAGCATATAAAAATGGCCTCTAATCACAATAACAATAATAGGTTCCCTCCTAGACCTTACATGAAAAGAAAAGCACTCGAACCTGAAATTGTCTTTACACCTCATGATAGAACAACTAGAGACAAAGAAGGACCTCTTTACATCACTGTGAAAATAATGGGAAACAACGTAGATGGAACTCTTATTGATCCTAATTGCATGACTAACGTTGCCACTAAAAAATTCCTCTTTTCAAATAAATTAATACAAGGTCCTTATAACCCTTCAAACTTGATGATTACGACACATACGAGAACCTTAAAGAAACCATTGGGTAAGAATTCATTGTTAGTAACTGTATTTGAGAAACATGTTGAACAATGGTTTGATATTACCCCCGATTCAGATACCTTTGACATAAAACTTGGAATCCCTTGGTTAAAGATTATGAAAGTGGTCCCTTCAACTATTTATAAATGTGTTAAATTTCCTTTGAATGGACAAGTGCATGTCATTCATCGAAATACATACATACCTTCAACTACACAACAACACTTCACATTGGATTACTTTTGCAACAAAAATAATGATAAATTAGAGCTATGAATAGACTTCACATTTTTTAGCTATAGAAATTACAAACCAAAACTATTACATCCAACACCTAGTCCTCCTACACAAGAAATGACAAAAGAGAAACAACCCGCATGTGAAGAGAACTTTAGACTGAAAGGACAAGTTCCCTATGTTGAGGTTCCTCCCCCAAAATCCTTACAAGGATCAGGAGATCATTGTCAACAACAAAATATTCCACTGTGACAAATGAAGTTTGATCCCGATGCTTCATCTTCTAATTTACAAAAACTTATGAAAGAGCAAGGCCCTGTCTTACAAGAGATAAGTGGTTGAAGAAAGAGAAATAGAAAAGCAAGAGAAAGAAGAAAAAGAAGACAAGAATATGCTATAAACCTTGCCTCTCAACAAGAAAACATTGATCCCAACATTCAAACAAACAATGTAACAATCCTAATGATGAACAAGATATGAATTTGGCTATGGTACCTTATGTCCTACTTTCCTCCAACATTAGGGAGTGGGAAGATGACGATGATGATTTGCTTATAGACAACCTCTAGCCCGACAAGGGCCCTATAGGTAAGTATCTCTAACCCTTTATCTCTCTCATGATGTGCTTCCCCCATGATGTGTTATGTGTTGTTTAGGCCTCCTGGGATGACCTTGGATTCTCCCGTAAGGTTCGGGATACCAGGAGACCACCTCTGTTGTGACCTTCTTCTATTGGTATCATCATTCTTCTATATTGCCTCTCTCTGATTTCATTGTTGTGTGTTGTGTCTTACAGACATAGCGTCACGGTTGGTGACTTGGGGACACCCTCCTATGTGAGTGTCCCTAAGGCACTTGTTTCTCCTCTCTTATTAATTGTTTCCCTTCCTCTAGTGTTTCCATCTTTCGGGTGGATGACGACAAACATTTATACTGATGTAGACCTAGTGTCCTTTCGAGAGCAATCAAAAAATGGACTTAGTTCCTAATATGATGATGGGGTTGTATATCTTATCTGACGCTTGGCTAATGGAAGCACTTGTGCTTTCTGCGTAGTGAATTTCATGATGTTTCTATCGTATTTACAAACCTTACCAATATTGCTGCTCTATGCACCTTTGTTTGTCTTTGAATCTAGCCTTGGCGATACTCGATTTGGAGAGCTTCATGATATAGCCCCATGGTTATCCTCGAACTCTGAATTTGTTCTATAACCTTGCCTCTTTGTGTGGTTAATCATATGCATTGATGTTGTAGACACTAACATGTTTCTTGCAGGGATGTGTTTGTGGGAACATTTGGTGATCATAAAGTACATGTCACCTCCGGGGGGCATGACCTTTTGCGAAAGTGTTCCCTTGTGTGTTTTCTTTCTACCTTAATGTGCTTGATATCGATAACTGATATCATCCACCTTAAGGTGGGGGCATATATAAGGTAAGCTATTTGTTGTAGATGTTAGTTATGTGCTTGTCATCAGGTGCAATCTAAAGACTTGCTCAATGAGTGCATCCTGCATCCTAAGTCTATTTGCAATCAATCAATTAATCATGTAAGCCCTCTGTGGAGGCAGGATATTGAGCATATCCTTTTTCTTAAGCCCTCTATGGAGGCGGGGATGGTGTATTTCTCAGAGCAGATTGCATCATCCTATCATTTTCAAAAGTCCTCTATGGAGGTGGGGAGCGGTTATGTGACTAACTCAACCCTTAAGTGTGTTTTCGGTGATTGTTGTGGCGAAGCCTAATCATCGGTGTGTGCCTGTAATGTGCCTGAGATGGTGTTGGACCTAGAAATAGGTACACTCCATCGCTTGTCTACCATGTTTTCTCTGTGTCTTCAACTATGTGTGTTTTGGCGTGCTTGTTTTGTGTGGCATGTTTGTTTCCCCATATGCAATCTAAAGACTTGATCGATGAGTGCATCCTACATTTTGGGAGGTTTTGTGTGTCTTGCATGTGTGTTGCCCCATATATGTAGTCTAAAGACTAGTGCGATGAGTGCTTCCTGCATTATGGGAGGTTTGTTTACTTTCCAATACTGGCATCTGCATTTCATATATATGAGAAAAAGAAAAGAAAATATATCATTTATGTCTTCCATGCATTAATGTGTCTTCTATACATTGACTATCTTCTCCGTGTTCTACATGAATGTGACTGTCTTCTCCGTGTTTTGTGTGCCTATTACTGTCTTCTATGTGATTGGTGTGTCTTCTCCGTGCTTGATGTGTTTGTTGTGTTTGTGACCTTACTTTAATGCATGTGTTGGCCTTGCATTTATACATACATTAAAGTGGGGGCTAAATGTAACGTTAGAAAATGTCCCCTTGGGGGCTTTTCCCTCATAAGGTTTAGCTCTCGGGTCCTTAGCATGTATTTAGGACATCTTAGTTCATATTTTGACATCCAGATGGAATGAGACCTAGGTTCCATGGCAAATTGGACCTAGGAGGACCCCTTGAGCTGTACCCTGCCCAAAATATGAGGAGAGGACTTAGGCACCTGTGCCCTAGTCCTGCCCTATTTTGGGGCAGCCCTAATTTCTGGGTGTCAGTTTGTGACCGTTATTAGGTCCCTTTGCTGACATGGTAAGTTTGAATTACGAAAATCTTGGCGAGAGTGTTTGTAGTTGCATATATAAGCATGCTTAGGCATTCATTTGTAAACTAGATTTCAATTAGATAGCAATTGTGATGTTCAAGTGTTCTCAAGGTGATTCAAGGATTTTATTGGGTTGCAAGAATAGACTTGTATGTTTTGTGTGTTGATATTTGCAGATTTGAGCATCAATTTCCTCATGGCATGAAGAGCATCTTCCTCCCATGAGAGCTTCACTACAAGGTGACATAATATTGTGTTTTCATCATTGATTCATTTGGTTTTCACCTCTGCCTCACAAGGGCACGCACTCTTTATCTGATAACGGTGTTCAAAGACTTAAGTGTCCTCCGGGCCTTGATTGAGGCAAGCCTCTAAACACCAAAACCTCCAAACCAAGTCTTGTGATTACAGATTACAGGTGTCACATTTGGGAAAAGTGGAGTTACAAGAAGGATTGGAAGACATCAAGGATTTAGGATCTAAAGAAAAGGACACAGGAGCACTTCCAGGACTTGGGTGCTCGCTCTAGTGTCCTCTGCATCTGAGTTTCAAGAAACAAAAGTTACAGGGTTGATCAGTGTCATAAGGAGGTTCGGATCCTGCGAAAAAATCGGTACCTTGGACTTGGGTGCCCGCTCCAGTGTCCCCGACTATTCTGCTTCAAAACCCCAAAAATAGGTATTTTGTGATTCGGTATTTTACTCCTGTCTACAAGAGCTTTTTTCATCATTCGTCAATTTGTTGTCGTATTTGCATAATTAGGGTTTTAATGGTTAATTGGGCATAAGAGAAGGAAAATTAATAATTAAATTCCCTAATCCAAGTTTCCCTACATTTGTAAGTGACCTAGGGTATGATAGTGTTCGCCACTCGACCCTAGATCCTTGAATGTTAAGTGGAAAGGTGGATTTTAACATCAAAACACTAAAGAATTAACAAATCCAATTTTCCCCTAAACATGTATATATATATATATATATATATATATATATATTTACAGTTATATGAGATTTTATCTTGTTGGTTCATTCTTAACTCAGAAGATTTTTTTTGTAGTAAAGAAAGGAGACTGTGTTTTAAATATATGTATATAAATATATATATACAAAAAAGTGTATATACATATATATATTTATATAGATATATAATCAGCAATTACTGAGTTTTATTGTTTTTCTTGAAAAGAACTTTTGTATTACTGTGAATAGGTATATATATATATGAAATGTTATATAAATACATTACTAGCTGTCAATAACAGTAGGGTAAGATTTCCTTAATAAAAAAAAGAAATACACACACACACACACATATGAAACGTTATATACATATATTCTGGCTGTTGATATAAAAAAAGAAATCAATTTTCATTCTTTTTAAAACCCTAACGAAGGTTGTTAGAGGGCCGAATGCCCAAAAGGGGCGACGCCCGCCGCCATGGAAGCTTTTGTTGCAACAAAAAAAAATGGGGGGGGGGGGGTTGGACCCCCCACTACTTAGTGGAGGGTGGGCAAGGAGCCCAACCCTTCCCCCCAATCTACCATATGGCGCTCAAATGCCCGAAAACTTAACGTTGTTCGTTCCTCTCTCGGCCCTTTGCGATTGTGCTTGACCTGTCTACCATGGCCACAATCGGCCCTATCTGCATGTGTATTGAGGTTATATATATACAAGTTTTCTTTTTATACCTTCCCAAAAATATAAAAGAAAAAAAAAGGAGCAATAACAAATTTAGTTTCAACCAAAAAAAAGGGGTAAACTGAAATAAAACCTTATACTGTATATACCTCCATTTTGGAAGATCCCCATGGCTGCCCACTCTTCAAACCTACAAAACAAATCAGAGAGAGGAGAAAGAAGAGAGGAGAGGAGAAGAGGAAAATTAGGGTTGTAAAAGAAAGCAAATAGAAAATATGAGTAGGTTTAGGGCATTTGTTTATGAAAGTAATATTTTAACTGGGAGTCCTTTTAGGGTTGTAGGAGATTAGTTTGTTTCTTTTTGGTTTTTTAATTATTGCTTTTGTGTGCACGGGAAGATTGTTTTTTCCCATCTCTTTTATTTTAATATCTTGGTGGGAATAATTAACACTTGCCCTTATTGTATTTCCATGGGCTTTAGCTTAGTGGGCCTAGATTAAACCTAGCCTTTTTAATTATCCTTATGGACTTTATAGGAAACTGGATTAGGGGAAATCTTATTAATTTGACCCTTTTTATATTATTTGTATTATATCAAATTTAAAGGGGTGAGTTTTGAATGTTTGGCTAAAATGCATTAATTAAATTATTTTATTGTCTTTTGACCTAATTGGGACTTGAGAAAACCTAGGTGTAGGAAAAATAGATTTATTATTTTATTTTAATTTTTTCATAAATGTTTAGCTAGGAATCTTTTTAAAATTATTTTGTATGAACGCTAATAAGGCGTTATGCTGTCAGATTTTTCCAGAATTTAGGGTTGTTTAAATTAAGTGTTTTATTACGCTTTTTAATAATAATTTAATTGTTTATGCAATGTAATTATGTTTTAGATGAATTTTAGTTTAATCTAAAAAAGCTATAGTATTAGGGTTTGGATTTCGATGCATGTCGAAATCCCTCCTTTTCACTTAGGAACCTTAGGGTTAGTTTCAAATTCGAACCTAACCCTATTGGCAATGCTCCTCGCATCACATAACCCCCTAGTCAGCTTACATCTCACATGGGTTGCAAAAGGCCTTTGCAATACCCCATCAAACAATTGACTTGTTCATGCCTTTATGCGCATGCCACCGAGCACGTTGATGTGTGCGAATGGGTTTCTAGGGATGCGTGGAAAGGGTTTTGGTATTTCGTGTCATGACCACATGGCAAATGTGGGCATGACATGTGTGTTGTGTGTTGTGACCACATGGGAAATGTGGGCATGACAGATTCGTTCTCTGATTGATGATCAAGATAATAAGGATTTTCTCAAACCAATTTTAGAGGAAGAAATAAAATTGGTTGTGTTCTCCTTTTAGGGAAATAAAGCACCTAGCCCAAATGGTTTCCCCCACCTTTTCTTTCAATTATACTAGAATATTGTGGCTAAAGATTTGATAATGGCAGTTAGAGAATACTTTGGGTGGGGAAAAATCGTTAAAGAGATGAATTTCACTTTCTTGGTCCTTTTTCCTAAGCATACAGGGGTAGCCTATTTTGTTGAATTTAGGCCTATTAACTTATGTAACTCTCTCTACAAGATCTTCACCGACATTATCACTCTAAGGATGCAACAAATTCTCCCAAAGCTTATCTCACATTAGGAAAGCGGTTTTGTCCATGGAAGACAAATTTTGGATTCAATCATTTTGTTCCATGAAGTTCTTTACTCCCTTGATAACAACAAGAAAGTTGGATTTAACTTCAAGTTGGATCTAATGAAAGCCTATGACCGGGTTTCATGGGAATTTCTTATGAAAATCCTGGATAAATTTGGTTTTGATAAGAAATTTAGAAATTCCATTTTTGAATGCATCTCCTCCCCCAATTTTTGGTGATGATCTATGGTGTTCCCTTGGATTTTTAAAGAGTTCTAGAGAAATCTATTAAGGGTAACCTATCTCCCCATTCTTGTTCATTATTTTTGTTGAAGAGTTGGGTATAAGATTACAACAAGTTGTGAGACTTGGAAGGTTAAAAGGTGTGAAACCAACTTCAACCAACAAACCTATCTCTCATCAACAATTTTTTATTCAATACCATAGTGACGTAGTCAAGACCAGGGGTTTTACCAAATTGCCCAGTCATGCAGCCAATACAATGCAACAGAAGCAAAGATTCATATAACATCACTCAAATTTGAAAGTACTTTTTATTAATAACAAAATTACTAATTACATCAAAATTTACTACTCCAACAATTGCAAACTCATCAACCTGCACAATTAGTTATGTGCTTACAGTACAAAATTTTTCCCCAAAGAATACAGAAATCGCCTTCCACCAGTCAAACCCCACGCTTCATTCCTATATCGAATGGATCCTCCCAATCATATCTGAGGAATCCTAATCTACAACAACAATCTCACATCTATTCGGAGAGAAATCCCCCAATCCGCAACAATCTCACCTCTATTCCCAAAGGAACCTCCAATCAACAATAGACTCACATATGTTCAAAGAGGAACCCCTTCAAAATAATCTAATTTACTTTTTATATTCTCTAGTAAGAAAGTTAAACCAGATCTCAAAATTAGTTCAACCGTATGAATTGTTTCCCATGAAACAAAATTGAATCACCATAGTCCTTTTACTATAACTTGACACGTGTCGTGTCAAGGATAATCCTCCAAGTTACGAAAATAAGTGTTTATTTCATTAGGACCCCCTTAGCAGAAAAACGATACTTTCACAAACTTCACTCCCTTTGCCTCAACAAAACATATTACCTTTGAACTAAGTCAAAATGTCTTCATTGGCATTCTTTCAGGTTTGGGAACTTAGACATTCACAACACGCCATTAGGAAAAAGTTGTCGGGCAAAGTGGCACTTCGCGAACTTAGGATTTGGCTGACACATACTTGTTGGAGAAATATTTGGTTCGCCAACTAAAAAGTTTGCCAATACATTGCCTTAACCATCAAGTCCTCTTGTCAGCGAATCTTCACCCCCATGAACCTTGGAATCAACAACAATTTTACTTCACGAACTTTAAGTATTTTCAACTTCTACGTTAGTGCCAATTGGTGAACTAAAGAAACCACAAGCTGCAATCTTTAAAGATTTTATCGACAAAATGGCTTATGGGCGAACCTAACGGTTCACAAACCATCAAAGATACCGATATCACACTTAACTGACATTTAGTCTTTCTATCGACACACTGGCCATTCCTCGAACTTTGGAAATTCATCATTCAAATCATGCAATCGGTGAACTTTACAAAGTTTGAACTTTCCTTCCAAAGCTTGTCAGCGATATTGCTTGTCGGCAAACCAAACCATTAGCAAACCACTAGATCGGTGAACTGAATAGTTTGCGAACTCAAAACTTTGTCGACCAAAGGCTCCCCTTCGACAAACTTGGAGGGATGATTGATTTAATTAAATATGGATTTATTCAATTAAGGCTAAAAATTTAGAAAAATCGATGAATTAATTAATCAATTAAATAACTAAACATAATTTATTTAATTCATGTCAGAAAAATAGTTAGATTTATAAATTCAATAATCGAAATTTATTTAATTAATATTAGAAGACTAATCGAATTAATTAATTAAATAAATATATTTAATTAACATTAAAAATGAAATTACAAATAGCCTTGGTGTAATGACGGTGGATTTTAGATGTTACAGTGATTACTGGCGTTAACTTCTAAACATTCTCGAATTGTCCACTACTTACTTTCCATTTCATAAACGTCATGCTAACATAGTTTTCCTTTCAGTGTGATTGTATTTTTTATAAAACAACGCTATTGTGATTTTCCTAGGATATGATTGTTAACAACGCAATTTTTTCTTTCTCTGTCACCAAATGCCAATTTTTTTTTTAACTCCATCTGTAGGTAGGTTTCTCATCTGTACAATAAAATAAATACATATAAAATGATAGTGGAGATATTCTCAAGGCCAACATCAGCACCTACAAACAAACATAACTTTTGTCATTTATGTGCAAGAAAGACAAAAACATAACTCAAATATTGACCAATTTGGGCGATCTCTTTTTTTCTTTTTTTCATTAATTTAATTGATGCTTAATTTGTACCCAACACTCGAAACATAAAACCTATGCTGTATAGAATAATTCTTCTAAGCTTCCAAGGACTGTAATTTGTTTTTAGCTATGCATGTCACTAAAAGACATTAAATAAATAATTTAAAATTATATTATATAATAGAGAAGCTGGTCATGGTTTATTCGAATCAACATGTGGGCCAATCAGTGAGAGTAAAGCAGTAGTTATGTGATGTTAAAGGAAGAGTAACTTATTTTGCATTAAGTTATATAGATTCTATTGGTCATATTGATTATATCTTGCTCAATATAGATTATCCTATATCATTAGCCATGAGTGATATGCATGCACAACACACATTAAAATCTTGTGTGTATGGTATATGTTAGTGAGGTGTATCTAAGTTTATTATTTTCATATGGTGATACATCTAGTGATGAGTTTGGAAATTACTACCTTATAATTTGATAATGTCATCTTTAGTGTATCTCTTCCTATAACTTCATGTTTTTCATTATGGACATATTATTATGAAACTAAAGATGCCTTTATTTGATAGAAATTATTAGCAAAATATTTCATTTCTTCATCCTATATGCATGATACTACATACTTGGTTAATGCATTTGAAAAGAGATTATTTGAGCAAGCTTATTGACAAGATATATTTGTTACTTTTTTATGCATGTTGTTAGATGACGAGTATGATATCTAAATGGTCTCATTAGTAAACCTAAGAGAATTTTGGATAAATACAAAAATAAGGATAAATTATTGGAGAAATATTTTATAATTAAAGCATAAAGCAATTCCTTGGAATATTAATATATATCTTGATATATTTGAGCTAGTATTGAAACAATTAGTTAAAATATTAGCTCCTATTCTAGGTGAATTGAATATGTAGTACTCTTGTCTAACATGAAAAGTAGTTGTGTCATTCACTTGGAATTGGAACTAAATAAACTACTTGGTAAACATCACCTTTTAAATGTCATCTTTAGGTATGAAATCACCACTGTTAGTGACATCAAGTCTATAAGAAGTTTCTATATATAATCATTCTCACCATTTGTTAAATGTATTTATTTAAATTTATTTTTTTGTAGTTTTGGTTGAGATCATGGATTTATTTGAAGAATGTATTTATTTGATGACATACAAATTTAACTAAAAGGTAAACATTCAAAGTGAACCTACAATTTAATAACCCACAAATTTTACTAACCTACAAATTAAACTTATTCAATAGCTTAATTTACATAATGTAGTTAGGTGGTGACTTAAGGGGACATGCAATTAGTTATTATTTTTCTAAGGAGGAGATTGTAAATTAATTTACTATTTACTTAATTCTGAATTACTAAACTAGATCCTAAAATTACTAAACCACATCAATTAGCAGCACTTCTAAATTTTAATTCTCATTAGCAGCACTTCTAAATTTTAATTCTCATTTAGGTATGTGTTATGAAACTCTTGACTTTTTGTGGTTTTAGCTAAATTTTATTTTGCATGGTATAGTTGTAATTGTCGACCATTTTATGTTCACCATAAAACATATATGCCTTCATTGATAACGCCAACCAAGAATTAACCCAAGCAATTAACTAGAGCAAGCTTTGCATAGCATGGAGACATTTGATGAATTCTATGAATGTAAATGAAAAATCCAAAAGAAGATGTGATGGCCATCGAGAGAAAAGGAAATCAAAAAATTCATTTAAAAGAAATGAAATACAAATTGCATATGGTGCAACAAAATATTCTTTCTCAATTGTCAAAGACCAATAAAAAAATGAAATGGCAGCTAGAGCAAAAGGAAAAATGAAAGGAAATTTTAAGAGAAACACATGAAAAATATGGCACGTGAATGAGTTTGGCAAAGACCAATCAATATCAAATAGTGGCCTGCAATGAGGGAATTATATGTTGCGAAAGAAATGGAGCTCTATTATTTACTCAAAATGTATAACTATTGTCAGATTTAAAAAGATCAAATGGTTCATGGGAGTTTCCAAGGCTTCCAAGGGAAAGTACAAATAAAATGCACTCCATCGGCTCAACCTTCCAATGTAGCAAAAGGAAATTAAATATTTTAATGCAAAAAGAATTGATTATGAGAAGGAAATTAAATGAAAATCCATGTCATATTTTTAATATGACAAATCAAGTGCCAAGGCCTACCAAATAACTTTCCAACATTTACATAATACTTAATGTATTATTTAATATTTCCACAAAAGTAATAAAGACTTCACTGACAAAATCCACTTCGAGAAATCAAAGTCAATGTAATATTATTTTAATCAAATTGATTAAAATAATCATTTACAGGAGTCTAAAGCAATGCAAAGGAAAATGGAAGAGCTAAATCATGTCATTCGCTAGAAATTTGTTATAGGAAGTATTTATTATTATTTTAATCATTTTATTAAAATAATTTCTTAGGGAAGATGCATAGGCCAAATCCAACTTTGCCAAAGTCTAAAACTAGTCTAGCTCCATCTATGTAGGCCAAATAAAACCACCAATGAAAAGGAGGCAAGAAAAGCTATAGATAAGAGTTTCATGTAGACGCAAGAGAATCGAGGAGAACTTACTTACAAAAAATAAAAAGGAGTAGAAATATTAAATGGAAGTGGTTGCATGTATCTCCAGCATGAAAATAATTTAATTTGCAAAGTAAAGTGTGTAGCAAAAAGAAATTAGCAACAATAAAGAGAAAATCATTCACAAGAGGTGAAGTGTGCATAAAATAATTTTTAAGTGTTGACAAAGTTATTTTCATAGGAAAATAAATTTGGGAATTAAATCATATAATTATTTTGTTGAAGGTCTTCAAGATTTGATTCTCACACAAATAATGTCAGAAGAATTGATGAGCTACTGGCATCTATCATAAAGAATTAAAAGTTGCAATCACATCTCACCTACTATAGACTTCCCTTTCTTTCTTTTACCTCCTCTTTTCTCTCCTAATATATATACCTCAAAGATTAAAAAATTGAATGTTGGTTGGATTTTCACAAAACCCTCATCTATTGTGGTTTTCTAGTCACACAAGAAGGACTGGGTGAAAGTTTTCTAGACAAAGCTAGCTATTTTGTGTTCCTTTGATCCTATGGATAGTTGTATTTCTCTCTCACCTCATGATGGTTAATATAAATGAGTAATATTCCTTTACCTCTTGTGTTGTTGGGTGTGTTTATCTTGGGGATTAGAATATGGTTGTTTTTTGGTTCTTCTACTTTGCCTAGAAATGATCTTTTTTTTTCCATTCATCCTTTTTTTCTTTGACTCTAAGGGAACCTTTGTATCTATTTCTATTAATGAGCTATGTTACACCACATGTAATCTTAAAATCATACCATGACATTAATTTATGAGGTCTCTACTCTAGAAGTTCTAACTCATCATTGGTGTGCATGAAGTCTTTTGTTTGTTGTGTGTGTGCTCTTAGTTTTATTAGTGTTGATTATGATACCATGAGTTACTAAGATCTAGTAATATGGTGGTCAAATGCCTACTCTTGGCTTATAGTCTTTCTTGTTTTATGTATTTTTCTCTTAGAATGTTTCCCTCTTCCCTTTTCTAATTTGGTTAGAGTTAGCTTAGAGTAAGCAAGGAGTCGACCCTAGCTCCAAAGATTGGTCCTTAGGTCAAATCCCACATTTGTAGACCCTTCTATTATTTGTGGTCATGCCTAGCAAAGTTATTTTTTTCAATAAATCCTTAGCTACACAAGAATACCATCAACAAGTTTTGGTATGCCTAGTGGGACTTAAAACCACAATAACCTAATTAGAAGTCAAATTTACATACAAGGCTTCTAGCCTTTATTTTGGTTAGGGAAAGGCAAAGTTATTTATACTACTTTTTTGTGGTAAGTTGTAGAAATAGATCTTTAAATGAGTACACGTTCTCCACATAGCAACTCCACTTTGTAAACAAATCAATTTCTCTTCATAAGTAAACCATGTCCATCTATGTCCATCTAAATATACAACCTAATGCATGATGGTAGCCCCAAGGAATAGATCCCATTTGCTTCCTAGAACTTTAATGGTCCTTTACTACTACCACAAAAAAGAAATGATATCCCATAATTAGCTTTGAAGGCCCTACCTCACTTTCATGGAGATGTTTCTATTGAAAGTAAGGAATATTGAGAGGGGGGGTGAATCAGTACTCTGAAAAACCACTTGTTAACTTGTTTACTAATCCAATTTCCAAAATTAATAACATGAAAATAGAACAAGCATAAAAATAGCAACCATAAAGACATAACACATAGACACCAAGATTTTTACGTGGAAAACCCAAAGAGGGAAAAACTACGGTGAGTGTTAGCTCACAATATATTATGATAGCTCAATACTGAATTATAAGAAGGTGTTAGAAATGAAAGCAACACTACTTCAATGGAAATCTGATTCAATATAAATTTCTGCAATCTTTAACTGTGTGTTATTAATGGAGATTATAACACAGAAATAAAACTATGCTTCACAGAAATGCAAAATCAGAAATATGAACACATAACACAATGTTTAACGTGGAGAAAACCCTTTCAGGTAAAAAACTCCACATAGGAAAGAGGGCCAATGTTTGTATTAATCTAAAAATGATTTATAATACAACAACACTTCAACTCTCTCCACCAGTCTTCAATCTAACAGCATTTTGGTAGCACCCGAGTACCTAAAATCTGTATTGCAACAACAAATACATGGAAAATACTTATAGAAACATTTTCTAATTCATCTTAGGTGTTCACCTTCTCTCTCCTAATATTCTCCAACCCATAAACATTAATTACCATCTTACAAGCATCTTACACTTGTCCAAAAATAACCATGCAAAGGTTGGGCTCCCAAGACTAAATCTAGCCTCTTACAGCATCTTATGACACGTCATAACTGTCATAGATTCCATAAAAAGAGTATCTTTCCAAGATAGGAACCTTGGGCTAAATATAGAAAATATACAACTAACATATCTGTCATATGCATCATAGAATCACAGAAACTTATGACAACTTGTAGCTATCATAGATTCACTCACCAAACATTATGACAATTGTCATACATGCCAAAAATAGTATATTCCTCAAGGGAGCACGCCTATCCTCATTTACTATGAGTTTTTACATTTGCCAACCGTAAATGTCACTCCGTAACTGCCGCTGGTAACTCTAAAATTACAACTGTTAATGAGACTACCTCATTCCCTTATGGGTAATTACAAATAACAAATAATAAATGAAATAAAATACAATATTAGAATTTACAAGGTTAATGGCACCTTATTCCAATATTCTCCCACTTGACATTATACATTGTAAATCAACCCATAGGAAAACAAATGAAAAATAATCAGGCACTAGAAACAAGGCCCATGGCCTCTCTGCACCATAAAAACTTCTCTGTGCTCATAGGCTTGGTCAAAGAATCTGCAACATTCTCCTAAGTGTCTATCTTTTTCAGCTCAATCTGTCCATTTGCAACCAACTCTTGAACAAAGTGATACTGAACATCAACATGCTTAGTTTGAGCATGATACATAGGATTTTTGGCCAAACAGATAGCACTCTGGCTATCACAACCAATCTGAATGATCCTACAATCAAAACCAATACCTGTACACAATCTCCTCAACCAAACTACGTCCTTAGAGACATGAGTAGCAGCCATATACTCTACTTCTATGGTGGACAAAGCAACTGTGGGCTGCCTCTTACTCATCCAACTCACTGCACCTCCAAACAGAGTAAACACATAGCCACTAGTGGACCTTCCACTATCCAAGTCACCTGCCCAATCTGCATCAACAAAACCCTGTATGTCCAAAGATTTATCAGTACTATTAGTACCAGAATAAACCAAACAATGATTAGGAGTACCTACAAGATATTTAAACACCTTCTTTGCATAGTTCCAATGCTGTCTACCAGGGTTAGACATAAATCTGTTCAAAACTCCCACTTCTTAGGCAATATCTAGTCTAGTTCAAACCATTGCATACATCAAACTCCCTACAACACTAGCATATGGCACATTAGACATATCCTCAAGATCATCCTCAGTCTTTGGACACATATCTAAGGAAAGCTTAGTACCAATGGGTAAAGGAACTCCAACTAGGTTACAGTCCTGCAAACTAAACCTCTGCACAATAGTATTCACATACTTTGTGACAACCAAAGCTTTCTATTAACTCTATCCCTCCTAATCTCCATTCCTAAAATATACCTTGCAGCACCAAGATCCTTCATCTTAAATGCACCTGAAAGTTGGGCTTTAAGCTCACTGACCATACCCTTAGTATTGTTGAAAAACATGTCATCAACATACAAAGCAATAACCAATATAGAATCATCAACACAATGAATGTAAACACAATGATCCTCCTCACTTCTAACAAAACCCAATTTCAAAACAAATGAATCAAACTTTTGATACCACATTCTGGGGGACTGTTTTAGACCATAAAGAGACCTCTTTAACTTGCAAACCCAATGTTCTTTTCCTTTTACCTCAAAACCTGTAGGCTGTTGCATATAAATTTCTTCTTCAAGATCTCCATGCAAGAACGCAGTCTTAACATCCATTTGCTCAATCTCCTAATCATAAGCTGCAGCAATAGATAAGAGAAATCTAATAGAAGTCAATTTAGCAATAGGAGAGAGTATCTCACCAAAATCAACTCCCTCTCTCTGGGAGTAGCCCTTGGCTACCAGTCTAGCCTTGTACTTCTCTAATGACCTGTCTGCTCCAAACTTCTTCTTGAAGACCCACTTACAACCTATGGCCTTTCTTCCTTTGGGTAAACAAACAAGATCCTAGGTGTTGCAAGAGTCTAAAGCCATCATCTCCTCCTGCATGGCTAACTACCAAGACTCGCTATCATCTACAAAAATAGCTTCCTTGTAGGATCTAGGTTCATTGTTAGTACTCAATAAAGCATATACACAATGGAAATCTGGTGGGCTATACCTATCAACTAGATTTTGTTGCCTTGTGGATCTCCTCAAGGGTGGAGTAAGAGACTCTACTTGTTCTTCTACATGATCATCTACAACAACTTCTATAACAATAGACTCATCTTCATCAGAACTACTTGAATCTTCTTCTTCTTCTTCACCCCCTAATCCATCATTATGTTCTTCTTGAGGTGCATCTTGCTGCTCTAAATCAAAGTGCACCTTCTTTACCTTTTATTCTTTCTCTTTTGGCTACTCAGGTTCAGAAATAGCTCTAAGTTCCCTAAAAATAACATCTCTAGAAAAGATAATCTTGTGGGTTAGTGGATTCCAAAGCTTATAACCTTTGACATTATCACCATATCCAATGAATGTACACTTTTTAGCCTTTGGATCCAACTTAGATTGCTTTTCCTTAGGCACATGAACAAAAGCCTCACAACCAAAAACTCTTAAATGTGAAACAAAAGGTTTCTTACCTATCCACACTTCATAAGGTGTCGAATCAAGAGCCTTACAAGGAGATATGTTTATCAAGTAGCAATCAGTACACACAGCCTCTGCCCAAAAGCATTTATCCAACTGTGCATCACTAAGCATACTTCTATCCCTTTCCATAATTGTTTGGTTCATCCTTTCTGCAACACCATTCTATTGTGGTGTATACAGAATTGTCTTTTATCTAATTATACCTGCATGCTTGCAAAACTCATCAAATTCCTTAGAGCAATATTCCTCTCCATTGTCAGATCTTAATATTTTTATCTTTAAACCTGACTGGTTCTCTACTAAGACTTTAAATTCCTTAAACTTAGTGAAAACTTCAGATTTATGCTTCATAAAATAAATCCATGTAAATCTAGATACATCATCAATGAAGGTTACAAAATAACAAGATTTTCTGATAGATTCATTATCCACAGGTCCAAACACATCCGTATGAATAATTTCTAACTTCTTCTTTGCTCTATTGCTTCCTAAAGGAAATGATTTTCTATTTTGTTTACCAAACACACAGTGCTCACAGAAATCAAAGTGCTCATCAGAATAGGAGAAACCATCCAACAAATTTTTATTCTTAATAGTTTTCAGTACATTATTGCTTGTGTGGCCAAATCTATGATGCCATAACATACATGCATTTTCAGTATTAGCCTCATATACATAGGAGGCATTATAAACTATAGTGGCTTCAAGCTTAAACAAGCTTCCAAATCTCTTCCCCTTCGCTACCACCAAGTTCCCTCTCACTAATCTGCAACCATGCTTGTCAAATGTCACATGCATTCCCAAATCATTCAACTTCGAAACTGAAATCAGATTTCTAGCTAATCTAGGAACATGCAAAACACTAGGGAGGGTTTTAATCCTCCCATCACTAAAACACAACAATACGTTTTCTTTCCCAACAATCGAATATGTAGAGTTGTCACCAAGTTAGATATTACCTCCATCATATTCTTCATATGTGGAGAACCATTCCTTATGCAGGTTCATATGAAATGAGCATCCTGAGTCAACCAACCAGTTTTCATTAGAAACAACATTACATGCAGAAAGTAAAACATCTTCACTTGCACTCGAGGACTTATCTGAAGTACTCTCCCACTGTTTCTTGGGGTTTCTGCACTCCTTCACATGTCTCCTTTTACCGCAGTTCCAACACTTAACTCTGTTCTTTTTACCAGGAGTCTTAGACCAGCCCTTGGACTTGTCCTTAGCCCCTTTCTAATCTCCTTTAGGTCATCTTTCCTTAGACCTTCCCCTAACACTAAGAGCATCACTTGAACTATCTAAACTCTTCTTCTTAATTCCTATGACAGTAGCACTGAAACAAAAGCATCCAACTTCGGATCCGTAAGGTTAGCAGTGATAGCAAGGATAACATTCTCCCAAGACTCAAGTAAAGAACAAAGAAGTAAGATACATTTATCTTCCTCACTAACCTCAACATCTCCTGAATCAAGTTGACTCACTAACAAATTAAAAGAATTTAAATGCTCTGTAACTGATTCACCTTCTTGCATTTTCATGGAAAACAATTTTCTTTTTAAATAAAGTTTATTTACCAAACTCTTGGCTTGATAGATCTCTCCCAACTATTTCCACAACTTGTATGTAGTCTCTTCCTTTGCGACATTCAACAGGACAGAGTCTAAAAGACACAACCGGATGGTTCCCCGTGCCTTCTTATCCAGTCTATCCCACTCATCTTGAGAGACATCGTCAAGTTTCTTCTCTTTTTGGACAGCCAACCATTGGTTTCTTGCTTCCAACAAATCTTTCATTTTCAGCTTCCACAACTCATACCCCGTTCCATTAAACTTCTCAATGTCCATTTGAGAGGTTGATGCAACGGTGGATGCAGCCATAATAAAAACACGAGATCTGTAAAATAAACACAACCAAATCTCCCACTGCAGCTATAGCTTCCACACTACCACCCAAGAGTCAAAGTTGGCCAGGCTCTAATACCAAATGTTAGAAATGAAAGCAACACTACTTCAATGGAAATCTGATTCAATATAAATTTCTACAATCTTTAACTATGTGTTATTAATGGAGATTGTAACACAGAAATAAAACTATGCTTCACAAAAATGCAAAATCAGAAATATGAACACATAACACAATGTTTAACATGGAGAAAACCCTTTTGGGTAAAAAAAATCCACATAGGAAAGAGGCCCAATGTTTGTATTAATCTGAAAATGATTTACAATACAACAACACTTCAACTCTCTCTACCAGTCTTTAATCTGACAGCATTTCGACAACACCCGAGTACCTAAAATCTATATTGTGGAAACAAATACATGGTAAATACTTATAGAAATGTTTTCTAACTCATTTTAGGCATTCACCTTCTCTCTCCTAAGATTCTCCAACCCGTAAACATTAATTACCATCTTACAAGCATCTTACACTTGTCCAAAAACAACCATGCAAAGGTTGGGCTCCCAAGACTAAATATGGCCTCTTACAGCATCTTATGATGCGTCATAACTATCATAGGTTCCAGCAAAAGAGTATCTTTCCAAGATAGGAACCTTGGGCTAAATATATCAAATATACAACTAACATATCCGTCATATGCATCATAGAATCACAGAATCTTATGACAACTTATAGTTGTCATAGATTCACTCACCAAACATTATGATAGTTGTCATACATGCCAAAAATAGTATATTCCTCAAGGGAGCACGCCTATCCTCATTTACTATGATTTTTTACATTTGCCAACCGTAAATGTCACTCCGTAACTGTCACTGGTAACTCCGAAATTACAACTATCAATGAGACTACCTCATTCCCTTATGGGTAATTACAAATAACAAATAATAAATGGAATAAAATACAATATTGGAATTTACAAGGTTAATGGCACCTTATTCCAACAGAAGGCTCACTACCCTATGAACAAGTGCTCACTGCACAAAAGGCTCACTGCCAAGAGAAAAGAAGAAAGAAGAAGGATTGGCTCACTGCTAGAAGATGAACTATTGTAAATGCATCTACCACATGTTGAATCATAGCTCCATTGAAGGTTCAATATATAGATTCAAAGGTCTTCATTTATTCTACCCTGCTTCTCAACTTAACTACATATACTTTGTTTTCTATCCTTGTTCAACTTTTTCTACTCTGTACTCTGTTCATAATCCTTCACACTTCAAATTCACACACCACACACACTTCTACATCACAATCCATTAAGTATTTATATCCGCAACAAGATTCATTTCATAATCAGGCCGGCAAGCCAGACATGAAGCGTGTATGTAATATATTCTACCTTGTCGGCTTGATCATGTGTACAAACAGTAATGCGGATCCAAATAATCATTGCATAATCTTCATACAAGTTGGCACCACACATATAACCACTTAGATTTATTATTCAAGAAATATACCTTATCCGTATAAAGATCTAACTGCATGTCATCTTGTCTCTTCATAACGTGCTTGACCTGCTCAACTATAACACCAAGATTCTTACTGCGGACCAAATGAGACTCAAGGAATCACATCAACCATTCCTCATACCTCATAGATCATATCTTACCAGCCGCAGGTCATCATGTCCCTATGTGGTGAAATGCAGAACTCAAAACTGACTCTTCTGCCTTGGAGAAGTACTGGCAAACCAACTACCAGAACTTGGAGTCTTGTAGACAATCTTACGGATCACTTTAGACTCTATAACTCATCAATTGTATACTTCTAACACCTATCCATACTACCTCAAAACCACATACCAATACAATCACTTGCGGAGAAATGCAAACCAAAATACTCATGCACTCTACACTGTACCTCACTTAACTTTGTTCAACCAGACTTGAGCCAATCACAACTTGTCTTCTGAAAGACATCAAGACTTGTAATCTTGAAGATAGTATCTCCAAACAATCCTAAATAACATACCTGAACTGCATACCATGACCATCAACTGTGGAGGAATACCACTTGAGTCTTTGCTACTAACTCTGTGTTATCAATACTTAGCTATTCTACCTTAGTCTTTTATGTCCAGACCAGAACCTTGTATGCAAGTTGTTCCAAGTTGAGTTCCCAATCACCTTAGCTCCATCATGCTATGTTTACCTTGTTTCCATCAATGACAACATTATCCAATCAGCAGTGTCTCTTGACTATGTTGCCAACAATCTCCCCCTTTGGCATTGATGGCATCACTTAGTGAAAAATGTGTATCTATTCCCCCTTACTCTATATTTCTTCTCCCCCTAAGGTGTTTGCCCATTTTTCACTGGTCTTCTTCTCCCCCTTTGACATCAATGGCAAAGGGTATATGTACAAAAGTCAAAATTATGTCAAAACTGCAAAACAAATCATACTTTGCCGCATATGTACACATACAATCTTCAACTTAATTAGTTGTAGGTGAGAGGATATCCTTATACACAATCTTTAATTGTGTAATCTCTTCATCCCATCATTTCTTGGCTCTTTCCAAAATTTGGATGTGATCATTTATTAAAAAGACTGATTTTTCTGCCTTTTGCACATCAGAATTTGTGTCAATTTCTGAAGTTGCTTGTGCTTCTGCTACAATATTGATCATTGAATCTAACTTAGGACTAATTAGTCCTCTTGAAACTGACACGTTTTATTTTTCATCTAATCCCTCTTATTTACAATATCACTTAACTCATTATGAATATTAATTACTTGTATTTCTTTGTTGCTCACCGACTCAACTGCTGGATCAAATGATTTAGAAATATTTATTAGTTGTTGTTTTAGATCCTTCACCTTTTCTTCTAGCTCTTTTGTGGCAACTAGCCAAGATAGACAAAATTTATACAGGTCACTTGCTTCTTTGATAGCACTTTGTATGCCTTTCATTTTATTGTCTAGTAGAGCTTTGTCATTCACTATCATAGTCTTCAACTCATTTAACCTTTTCTCATCAAATTCTTGTCTCACTTTTGTCTCAGCAGATTCTCAAAAGATTCAAAATGCTCACTTATAGAATTTATGAGTCCTTTTAGTTGACTTATAGAAGACAAAGAGGTGTCCTTCTGATATGATGTCATTAGCTTCTCCAAAATGTTGGATGCATCACCAATCAATTCACTGTCTTATATATGAGACTTCAAATTTTCTTCATGTGCCTTTGCCTGCATAATTGATACAAGTTTGAATTTTTGTACAAGGGACATCAAGTCTAGATTTATTGGTCCTTGCAAAAATTTAGGTTCATCTAGGACCTATTTCTCTTTCTCCAAAAAATCTTTAATTGATTTCGTGGTGTCTCTTTCTATACCAGAGACTTTTTCTCCTTGGTTTAGTTCTAGAGGATCTAAATCCATAGCTTCATTTGTACCATCCTTTTGTTTCGGTGCAGAGATTTCCTTATCTTGTTTCTCTTTTTGATCATCGGCCTTATCTATCTTCTTGCTCTTCTCCATTCCTAGATCTTGTCACTTGTTGGATGTTCCTAAGGAAGACTAATCTCAATAACTGGAGCAGGTGCTTCCTCTCTTTAGTCACTTGGTTTAAATTCACTTCCGGAACAGATGTATCATCTCCAACATTTATTTCATCACTTTCATATATTGTTGGGAGATGAAATTCTTTTAGTACTCTTAAAGTGATTTCCTCAATCTCTTTTACTACTTTCTCAATGTCATCTGACATGAGAGTATTCATCCTCTTCTTTTTTTTGAACTCCTTGTTGAGTACTTTGGATATTTATGTTTTGTCGTCAAGATAGATCTCCAAACATAACTTTATTAGTGTATACTCATGGAGTTCAATGTCTTTTGCCATAGCTACTTCTTTTCTTATAGACATAATACTGCCCAAGGTGTCTAGAAGATTGGTAATTATCTCGATAAGGGCTTTGTTGTACAGTTGTTCACAACATACCTTAGTGTCGAATTCCAACACTAACTTTCTAGATGGGGGCTTTGGATTTTCAACTCAGTTCCCCCTGAGCTAGAGCTCACAAATTTACTTCCCGAAGGGAGTATCTGCACCAGATGCTGGTGTGGATCCATCCTTGACTTCAATTACTTCTTTCTTGATCCATATCTTGTCCATTTCTTGCTTAGTTTCAACCGGATAAACTTTTTCTTTTCCCTTATCATTCCTCACTCTATTTTCCTTTCTTTAGTATAGTAGTTTCTTTTCACATTCTTGCTTCTACAAAATCTTGCAACATGTCCAAACTTGTTACAATTGTAGCACATAATGTTTCCCTGTCCTTGATTCCTTCCTCTAAATGAATTCATCTTTGATCTGCATTGATTAGCCATGTACCCAAATCTATTGCAAGCAAAGCATCTTCCATTGAATGATTAAGTATTCCTTGAATTGTGAAAGTCATTTCTTACCAGACTTCTGCATTCATTTGATCTATGACCAATTTTCTTGCAATTAAAACATTGACCAGAGAATGATGGAACATTTTGATTCTAATTTATTCTACTCCTACACTAAGTAGCCTTATGACCAAACTTTTTTGCAATTAAAACAATGGCCATTGAAAGATGGGTACCTTTGAGCATTTGGTTGTCTGACCAAAGGTCTTCTAGGTCTTCTTCTTTGATTCATGAATTGGTTCCCTTTTTTTTGCTTTATATGAAATTTTTATTGACCTGATTTTGAAATTTCTCCTTTCTCAATCCTAAGCCTTGCTTGTCATCTGAACTCTTTTGACTAGCAATCATTTCATCAAGTTTTGCAGAACTTATCTTGAACTTTTCTTCATAGCTCTTGGCTTTTTCCAAGTCTATTTTCATGATCACAACTTCTTTTTCCAATTTGACACATTCTTCTATCTTGTTGTTTACCATTAGATTTAGATCTTCTTCTACTTTAGCTCTTTTAATAACTTCCACTTTCAAATCGTCCAGGGTCTCATTTGCTGATATCAATTGTTCATTAACATCTCTATATTTTTATTTGAATTTATTGACTTGTTCTTTCATCTTTAGAATGCATTCATCAACTTCTTGAATGTTATCCTTCAGATCCTTGATTTCTACTTCAGATTTTTCAAGATCAATAAGAGCTGCTTCTAGTTCAACATTGTTTGAGAGATTTCCAAATCTTCTGGTTGCCATGAGTAAACTTTCCTAAATCTTCCTTAAGCTATTAGACTTCTTCCAAGGAACCTTGCTCTGATACCAATTGTTGAAAGTAAGGAATACTAAGAGGAGGGTGAATCAATATTCTGCAAAACCACTTATTAACTTGTTTATTAATCCAATTTCCAAAATTAATAACATGAATACATAACAAGCATAAAAACAGCAACCATAAAGACATAACACATAGACACTAGGATTTTTACATGGAAAACCCAAAGAGGAAAAAACCACAGTGAGTGTTAGCTCACAATATATTATGATAGCTCAATACTGAATTACAAGAAGGCTCACTACCCTATGAAGAAGTGCTCACTGCACAAAGGCTCACTACCAAGAGAAAAGAAGAAAGAAGAAGGATTGGCTCATTGCTAGAAGATGAACTATTGCAAATGCATCTACAACATGCTAAATCATAGTTCCATTGAAGGTTCAATAGACAGATTCAAAGGTCTTCATTTATTCTGCCCTACTTCTCAACTTTACTTCATATACTCTATTTTCTGTCCTTGTTCAACTTTTTCTACTCTGCACTCTGCTCATAATCCTTCACACTTCGAATTCACACACCATTCACACTTCTACATTGCAATCCATTGAGTATTTATATCCGCAACAAGATTCATTTTGTAGGGACCTACTTGGTCCAAAACTTGAATTTTCTCAAAATATTTACCTTATTAATATGTTAATATGGGTTATATCAAGACGTTGACTAGGTACTCAAAAAAACTTTAGCCAATATGGGCCATATGTTTAAATGAAACATTCTTAAGCCAAACCATGCTCTTCTATCCTTTGGGCAAACTAGTTCATATGGAACCAGGTCTAACAGACCTTATCACTACCCAATACAGGGTAGATCAAATGATGACCAAATGACCTGGCTGGTCAAATGGACAAAGACTCTATCTAATATAGGATAAGTAAACACGACAGCCAAATAGGCTAAATAGGACAGGAATCATTATGGTCTAGCCAAAGACTTCTGACTCCATCGAGACCAATATCGATCCATGAGTCACCTCCTGGAGACCATAGTCTACCCAAGCACTGTGCTGAGGATGTCAACCATGGGATACATAACATTGACTTGTACACACCTAAGTTTTTTGGCAAAGCTGGGTACAAGTAATCCACCCCGAGGATTCTTTTGAATACCAGGAGACTTCTTTAGTTATCTAGTTAATCCTTTGAATTAAGGATTGAGATTATGAAGTTGATTTTAAAAGATTACCCTATATTCGGGGGACCTAAGTACTGGGGGCGTCCTTCGCCATCTAGACTACCTACATACCCTGTATCCATGGGATCAAGGCCCCCCTTCGAATACGACTGACACGTGGAGTTTGATCATGTAGTTAGGTCTTGTACTATGTTTGATGCAACTATGAGTGGGTACATAGCCCTTTCTAGGGACCAATTTCCCCCAAACAATTCTTCACCGACTGCCACCCACTAGAGTGATACAGTGATGGAATTCCTAAGAACTAATTTGCAAACACACCTCCTGGAAGTGTTTGATGTTTAAGTTTTTCATATGTGAATGGTTTACCTAGTACGCATATTTGTCTGATGAGGTTTTATGTTGATAGTTTAAAAGGTTTTCTAAAGAGCATCATGGTAATCATCATACAACTATTTCAATAGACTCATCCTTTCTTTTAAGTTAATCTTTTTAATGAGATATCCGAGGAGATTTTCCCTTCCTATGGATTTAACTTCGACATGTCCCTTATTACTCCCCGATAATTTAGAAGGACGGTGCCTAGACGTCATTGTTGCAGCTATATTAGGCGTGAGGTACTTGGTTCAAAGCGATGCCATTACCCATAAACATGACACAGAGGTACCGTAAAAACCAAACATTGCAATTTGTTTGAGTTTGGACATTTGTTTACAAAGTTTACCTATCTATTAGAAAATAAAAACTTGCATAATAAATGATAAAAGAAATTAACAAAGGAAAGATACTTCTCTAAGACATAATGAAGGAAAGTATAGTAAAGATGCTTGATCATTTTGCTTAGAGAAGATACTTAATCAATTTTATCAATTCATAATTGTACGTAACATAACTAGGAAAGATATTCTATCAGTAAAAGATTCCATTTTGGAAAAACAAGGAAATCTTGATAACTTATTTTGTCATACATCAATAGACTTTATTCCAAAAGAAAAGAATTGATACTGATCAATACAAACTTACTTTTAATTAAAACCAATAATGACTTAATAAAAGTTGTAAAACTAGACAAATAATTCAACAAGAGGTTTACTTGAAACTCCCTAAATGGATTTATAAAATTAATTAATTTTCATTGTTAATAAACTTGTGAATATAACTTAATCAAAGAATAACAATGATTACCGATACATAAGAATGATAATTAGTTGTTCTAAGGTTTTATAACCTTCCAAATTAACAACCAATTTAAAGAACTTCTCGATTCCCCTCATGATTCCTCTATGGTCATAATTTCTATTACTATAAAATTCATTCATTTAAAGACCTTCATTTTTGAATTTCATGCTCAAGGGACAAGGTAGTTCATTTACTCTGCTTATTATTCATTTTTCCCCGATAAATTTTAATGTTGCCTTAAGTTATTTAATGTATTCTTACATAAGTTTTAATTCCAAACATTTATCATTTTCACACTCAATAACTTATATACCCATTCATAAAGGTCAACATTTGTTTAAATAAGGCATTTTGCTTGTGTCCACATATGGTCAAAAGAGTTTGATTTTTCAAATTCATAGATACTTGTATTTTAAAAAGGTTGACTAAAATTTTATGATATTACTGGATTAGTGAGTTTGTGTATGGAATCATTGAGTATATAGTTTGATTAATCTCAACATGGTTCACATGATTCCAAGGAAATATCTTAGTTTAAAGAAGATTCACTGGCATAAATCTTCCATGTAACAATTGCATCAAGAACTTAATGAAAGGTTCATATATAGGAATATGTTGTTCAATTGCCAAAATGTAGAAGTTTTTACTTAATTGATTTTCTATATCAAATTCAATAATTATTTTTGAAATGTACATATGATTATTGATTTTATTTAAATAATATTATTAAACATGAATTCATGACTCATAAAGTAACTATACAATTATGCAAGATTGATTATTTACCTCATGAAGCAATATATCCTTCCATGAACAATTACATATGAACTTAATAAGATAGCTAATTCCATAAAATTTTAAATCATGAATCAGGTATTATCTATATAAATTCATACTATGAAAAGGATGTTATTGACCAAGGTATCTCAAATCAATTTTATATTCAATATTTAAACTTCTAAATCCTCATAATAAGATTTATCTATTCCTTAGGATTCTTCTATCTTATAGAGTAGATAAAGGATTCATACAACATTTTGCATACATTCACTATCACAACTTAATCATTCATAATATACCAAACATATAGTTATTTGTTCAAGGAATATGGGGATAGAGAAAATTAAGTCAGTTTATAATAGTAAGACTTAATGTTGTAATTTTACATAATTAATTATATCTATATTTACTTTGACTACAAATTTGTATTTTGATATGTAATGGCATCTATTTATTCAATCCTCCCAAGACTTGTGTGTCAAGTAAGGTGATCTATTTTCCCACTTCCTTAACAGTCTCAAAATATTTTTACAAGGTAATTCCATTATATAGGCTATTTATCCATGTTAACATGTGCTCAAGAGAATTACTGCATGTTTAATTTATCAAATGTTATAATTGGAAATGTTCTGGTGGATAAGTATGCAAAACATGGGATCATAGACGAGGAACATGCATTGTTTGATAGAATGCCTCAAAGAGGCTTCAACTCATGGAATGCAAATGGTTGTAGGATGGATTGAAAAGGCTTTTGAAACTTTCAACCAAATGCAATTAGCAGGTGTAAGGCCAAAAACCATAACCTTTGCCAATGTTCCCCCCTTACCTGTGCCAAATGGGCAATTAAGAACATGTTATGGACTTCTATCAAAGCATAATGAAGGGGAAATTATGTCAAATGATGTAATTGCAAGGGACCTGGTAACATGTGTGCTGAATGTGGAAGCCTAGACAAGGCACGTCTACTATTTGACAGAATGCCTCAAGGGAATGAATGCAAGATTTCAGATTATGTACAAAATGGATTTGTTGCAAAGGCCTTAGAAACTTTCAACAAATGTAATTGGTAGGCATGAAGTCAAATTCTACAACCTTGGATGGTGTCTTCCCTGCATTTGCAAAAATGGGCACTTAGGAACAGGGTATGGACTTCCAGCAAAGCAAAATGGAAGGGGGATTTTGCCAGAGGTAGACCTATGTGCAAGATGTGGCAACATAAACAAGGAATGTCAACTGTTTGATAGAATGCCTCAAGGAGATGTTGATTTAATGGTTGCAGGTTTCACAAAATGGATTTGTTAAAAAGGATTTTGAAACTTTTGAGCAAATGAAATTGGAAGGCGTAAGGTCAAGTCCCTCAACCTTTGCCAACATCTTTCCTTCCTATGCCAAAATGGGAGCTTTGATGCAGGGTATGGACAACTATCACAACATAAAGATAGGGGATTTCATCAGCTATTAAGGTTGGAATAGCTCCGGTAGACATATATACAAAACATGGAAGGATAGATCAGGCACATGAGCTATTTTGACAGAATGCCTCAATGATTGTAGGATATGCACAAAGTGGTTTTGATGAAAAGGCTTTAGAAAATTTCAAGCAAAAGTAATTGGCAGATTTAAAGTAAAATTCCACAACATTTGATAGCGTCCTCCCTGCCTGTGCCTGCATGAGGCTCTAGAACAGGGTATGGACAGTGTTGGGAATTAAGGTGTCTCAACCTTGGTAATTCTCTGCATTTGTAATGTTTGTATTTATTATTCATTGCCTATGTTGTAAATAATTAGAAATTCCACTTTGTCATATTGTGGGATGTGGCATGGTGATGTGTCAATCCTGCATGGATTATGACAACTTGTTATTTTGTCCTCACATGAGGAGATAGGCATCCCACTTAGCGGTAGGAATATTCTCCCATGTGTCGGCATCTTCTATGTTGTGTAAGGAATGTTTGACTAAAATGGTTATGACAGATTCCTATGACGAATCTATGACATGTAAGAGTTGAGAATAGAAGGTTGTAAGACAAGTAATGACATGTGTCATGTAGCATCTTTGAATGAGGCATATTTGGGTGCCCCAAGGTGGAATATGATGTGTTGTAAGAGAATATGCTATTTATAGCATGTGTATGATAGATTCTCTTATAGCTGTAAGTTGTAACCGCTATGACAGATTCTATGACGGTCGTAAGTGTCGTAAGAGCATCTGTCATAGCCCATTTTGGAAATAGGTGACCTCTTTGGGATGGGAGTTGTGGACAAGTGTCAGACACATTCTACAATGTTGACCAAGTGTCCCTAGGCATGGGTTTTGGTCTAAGATGCCATATTGGACGCCCATTCCAAGAAAGGTCCAATATTGCCTTCTAATTTCTTTATATACAGATGCTTGGAGATGGAGTTTCTATCACAGGTTTACAGGTACTGTTATGCTTCCGGATTGACTCCAGACACGAGTGTCGAAGACCATTGAAGCTCGCATTGCAAGTGTATTGTAAACATTCTTTCACATTTGTTAATACATTGTGCAGGTTTCTGAGTGTGGGTTTTTTCACCCGATAAGGGTTTTCCCCACCATAAATATTTGTCTCTCTTCTTCTATTTACATTCTGGTTCTTGTGTTTTGTTGCAATATCTCATGTTAATGGTTTAACATCGTTGTAATAATTAAGATAAAGTTGAATTTGCATAGCCCTCTCCTCAATAGATTAGTGTAGGAAGCATTTTCTGCACACCTAGCTTCCTTTCAGACAGGGTATGGACTTCCAATCCATCCTAATGGTGAGGGAATTTTTCAAACATTGCAGCTGTAAGTGCCACTTCCAATTTCCAAAGCCTTCACAAAAGCTTAAGCATGAATTCTCTCTTGAATGTTTTCAAACTATGATTAAAATTCTTACAAAAAAAAAACTATTGCACAAATTCTCTTTTGAAATATTTCAAATTGTAATAAAGTTTCTTTGTAGTTTAACCTAGGCTAGTTAACTAATACAAACAACAAATAAATCAGAATATTGGATTCATGAACCAAACTTAGCAAAATATTTTAAGAAATTCCATCCAAATGAGCTCAAAACTAAATGGAAATGTAAAATGCATAAAATCATCTTAGCAATAACTAAAAATAAATAAAGGAAACAAAATCAAGGAAGGAAGGATTTCTCTTACAGGATGCTCTAGCCTTCCCAACCAAAAGCTCTCCCTTCTTCTTACCTTACTGCCTCTATTTATAATAATCCAATACGTATCAACAAACCATATTTTTCCAAGCACATGGTGGAATTTTTTTTGGCTTTGAAAGTCAAGTCTATCCAATTAAATGTTCCTTTTCCATTTTCCAAATTTCCATAAACTTTAGTGGAAAAGAACTCATGTTTTCTTTCAATTTTCCCATTTGCCATAAATTCATGAGGAAACCTCCAATTATCAATAAGTGTTATTGACTTGGAAAATAGGGAGTTGAACCTCATTTATTTCTTCTTGGCTATTTATTTATTTAGAATTTTAAATTGGGATAAAACAAAATTTTTTTATTTATTATCATCACAATTTTTATTATTTTGTTTTTTTTTAATGAGACTATATTTATATTATTTAATTTTAATAGCTTTTATGTGTGTTAGTAAGATTTGAACATTTGAAAAATAAAATAAATACAATTAGACATACTAATCTAATCAAATACAGAACTCAAAATGTTATAAAAGTGGGTTGTGACACATTTCATAATCAAGTCGACAAGCCAAACATGAAGCGTGTATGCAATGTATTCTACCTTGTCGGCTTGATCATGTGTACAAATAGTAATGTGGATCCAAAAAATCATTGCACAATCTTCATACAAGTCAGCAACACACATATAACTGCTTAGATTTATTATTCAAGCAATATACCTTCTCCGCATAAAGATCTAACTGCCTATTAGCTTGTATCTTCAGAACATGCTTGACCTACTCAACTATCACACCAAGATTCTTACTGCAGACCAAATGAGACTCAAGAAATCACATCAACCATTCCTCATACCTCACAGATCATATCTTACCATCTACAGGTCATGTTGTCCTTATGTAGTGAAATGCGGAACTCAGAACTGACTCTTCTGCCTTGGAGAAGTACTGGCAAACAAACTGCTGGAACTTGGAGTTTTGTAGACAATCTTACGGATCACTTCAGAATATGTAACTCATCAATTGTAGGCTTCTGGCACCTATCCATACTGTCTTAAAACCGCATACCAATACAATCACTTGCAAAGAAATGCGAACCAAAATACCCATGCACTCTGTACTATTCATGATTTAATTGTATTCACCCAGACTTAATCCAATCACAACTTGTCTTCTGGAAGACATCAGGACTTGTAATCTTGAACATAGTATCTCCAACCAATCCTGAATAACATATCTGAACCACATACATTGACCATCAACTACGGATGAATACCACTTGAGTCTCTGCTACTAACTCTGTGTTATCAGTACTTAGCCATTCTACCTTAGTCTTTTGTGTCCAAACCAGAACCTTGTACGCAGGTTGTTCCAAGTTGAGTTCCCAATCATCCTTAGCTCCATCATGCTCTTTTTTCCTTGTTGCCATCAATGACAACATTACCCAATCAACAGTGTCTCTTGACTATGTTGCCAACAAGTTTGGTAATATACCAACTGATCATATGTAAGATGTGTTAAATCTATGCGACATCTATGGTATTACAAAAGAGGAAGTTGTTCTTAGGCTCTTGGCCATTTCTCTCAAAGGTAAGGCACTTGAATGGTTTGGAGACTTAACTCCCTCATCCATTGCAAGTTGGGAAGAATTTAGAACTATGTTGCATGAACAGTTTAGGGAAAAGGTTGACTACATGAATTTAATTTTACATTGCACCACAATAAGAAGAGCATAAGAAGAATTTATGGATGAATTCAACACTATATTCAACAAGGCATGGGAGAGGATCCTGGTTGAAATGTGGCCTCCTCTAGTCTTTTCTTTAATTTACTTATTAATATTAGATTATGATCTATCTTTGATGATTAAAATTTAAGGTGGTGTAACTCTCCCTTGAGCCTACAATATAGTTACTCAAGATAAGAAAGACCTCATTATGGTTGGAAATCTTCCTCCCATACCTGTTACCTTTTTTCTCCATCCATCTTATGCATATCTTCTAACTATTCCAAGAAATTCCACGTAAAAAATTTGCCCACCCATCTCCTCTTAAGTTCAATCTTATGATGAAAATGAGGCAGTTGTGATTAGATATCTATGTACTAAAATTTTTTATGACTTGATGGTTTTAAAAGACTAAATTGCAGCTAAAAACCTTTTTGTGCAACCCACTCCTTTAATACAAGGCCCTAATTTTCAAATCCATAACTATTTTCAGCCTACCTTTACTCACACCAATCAGTAGGTATTACTCATTCCCCTCAAGTCTCATTCATTTGTATAAGTGAAAATCAAAAATACATGGTACAAGACCAAGCGTTTGTACTGAATGAGGAATGTGTAATTGATAAATCTCAATGTGTAAGTGAAAAGAGAGAAGATATTGTTACTTCTTAGTCAAATGTTGCAATAAAATATGTGTATTTAACACAATCAAATGATGATGATGTACCCAAGGTGCTATCTAATTCTATTAAAAAATATTGTAGCAATATACTTGAAGAAAAATTAAATGAATATTTATTCTCTATTTTAGAAAATGGATATACTCTCCTATAAGAAAAGGATGCATCCTTGATAAGAGCTATAGGCTACAATTCAAAGAAAATTATCAAAATGCAAAAAAGGGTTACTACTACAAGAATCACTACATGAACCATTATTGCTATAGGAATTGCACTATAAGCTAAAAATTTGGATTCAATGCATATTTCTAAAGAAGAAGAATTATCAAAAAATAAAAATAAAATTTCTTTGACCCCTGTAGCAATGGAGTCCCTGAACAAAAATTTGTCAATGAAATGTAAAGTAATGACATGGTCAATTTGTTCCAAGAAATACCATGTTATGAGGATGAAGGTTGTATAGATAGACAAAAGCATAAAAAAGAGTTATTTTCAATCCTTCAAGAAGGATATACTCTTTTGGTTGAATGAAATGAGGAGTTCAAGGCATTAGTTTACACTAAATCTAAGCCCAAATCTAAAAACTTTCAAGTGCAGGATTTTACTATGAACTATTAGATATGGAGAACTTGGATTTGCCCTCCATTATTAATGAAGGATATGTTTTTCTAGTTGAGAAAATGAGCATATGCATGGTGGACTAAGAGAGTGCAACAACAAAGGGTCATACTCTGAGGATGAAGTTTTAAATTTTTACATCCGTGGAATTACCAGATTAAGATTCAAAGTGGTGTTGGGTAGCATGGTTGTCTTCAAGACAAATTTTAATGTTCTCCATGATGATGAGAAACAAGAAGATACAACTAGTAGAAAAAATTTATCAACCATCTGTGGATATGAATATGAGTGAGTGTTTCAACACTCTAGTGACTTTACCTACCTTCCACATAATGTTAGTCAATTTCTGCATCATCAAAAAGAGAAACTCGTGCCAACTAATCAACCTATATAGAAGAGGAGATAAAAAAGGCATAAATTATTTTTGTACTATCTTATGAAGTTTGTCTAGACCATTGCCATTTGCAAACTCATGTTTTGTGGAGCTAGTTCATTAAAAGTGGATCATATTTTTGATGCTGATGAATTGTTGTATTTGGATAGGCATTTTTTATATAAATTTATAGTTTAGTTTTTCAAATTTAAAATAAGTTGCTTCAAGAAACATTGTATAGTGGTGTTTTTTTCTAGGCATGCTCATAGTAGTGGTTAAAGAGAACTAACCAAAGGGTGGGAGGTATTTCAGTTTAATGTCAGTTTGGTGATACATGTTTGTCTTTGGTTTTGAGATTTTATTGTAGTGGAAAGATAGATTTTTTAGTTTATTTCAAGCTACAACCAATGGTGCATGTGGATATGCTATATTCCTTCTTTTCTAGCCCAAATCCAATGCCCAGTGGATGTAACTTTTTCTTTCTAGGTTTATTTTTTCCCTCAAGTGGGAAAGCCCTTGTGAGTCACCATAAGTGTTGACCATTTTATGGTCACCATAAAACACATCTACCTTCGTTAATAATGCCAATCACAAATTAACTCAACCAATTAATTAGAGAAAATTTGGTATAGCATGGAGGCATTTAACAAATTCTATGAATGTAAATCAAAAAGACAGAAGAAGATGTGGTGGCTAGCAAGAGAAAAAGAAATTAGAAAATTAGTTCAATAAAAATGAAATGCAAATTTCATATGGCATAGTAGCATATTCTTCCTCAATTGTCAAAGATCAATAAAATAAAATGGTAACTAGAGCAAAAGGAAAAATCAAAGGAAAGTTAAAGAGAAACACAAGCAAAATGTGACACGGGAATGAATTTGGGAAAGATAAGTCAATATTAAATAGTAGCCTATAGTGAGGGGATTATATGCTATGAAATGAATGGAGCTCTATGTATTTACTCAAAATGTACAACTATTGTTAGATTTAAAAAGATCAAATGGTTCACGGGAGTTTCCAAGGCTTTTAAGGGAAAGTACAAATAAAATGCATATCCTTAGCTCAAGGTTATTCCAACTCAACAAAACGAAAAGGAATATTTTAATGAAAAGAGAATGGAGTATGAGAAATTAATTAAATGAAAAGCCATGTCATATTTTTAATATGACAAGTCAAGTGTAAGGGACCACCAAATAACTTTCCAACATTTAAATAATACTTATATATTATTTAATATTTTTGCAAAAGCAATAAAGACTTCACTACCAAAATCCACTCTAATAAATCAAAGTCAATTTTTAATATTATTTTAATCAATTTGATTAAACTAATCATTCACAAGAGTCCAAAGTAGCACAAAAAAAAAATCGTAGAGCCAAATCATGCCATTCGCTAGAAATTTATGAGTATTTAATATTGTATTCTCTTCCCTTTTTCCCTTTGGTTGGAATTAGCTTAGAGCAAGCAAGGATTTGGCACTAGCCCTGGAGATTGGTTTGAAGGTCACGTCCCACGTCTATAAACCTTTCTATTGTTGGTGGTCATGCCTAGCAAAGTTCTTTGGTTCACCAAAACCTCAAATACATGAAAAGATCGTCAATAGTAATGCTTGTCTAAAAATAATCCTCTTTATTTGAACTACCTACACTAAATTGAATTACCCTATATCAAATATTTCCATTATTATGATTTAAATATAGAAAATCTTGAGTAGGGAAAGTGTAGAGATAAATCATAAAATAGAAAGACTATAAGAAATCTTGAGAAAAGACATAAATCACTAGTTTTATTTTCCCCAAGGATAAGCTTTTGAATATTCTATTTTTATGGAAGTCCCTCAGGTTGGCTTTATGGAAGAATATTTTTAATAATATTTTCAAGTGTTAGTTTTTATTTATATATAGAGATCATTTGTAATGCATAAGATTTCACTGTTGAGTAGTACTCTCTCATTTACTATTTAAATCTATATGTCAAAATTTAGAATACTTGTATTATTATCTTTGGCTTTCATGGTCTTAATTTATTCATACACCCCCTAGTTTTTCATTAAATTATATATCAATTTTTATTTAAGTTAATTATGTATAGAACATCTCATCTTTTCAAGCTCAAGTTTATGGTTGTTGATTTGATTATTTAGATTTAGGATGAAAATCCCTTTTAATTATAAGGATTTGATCTCCTTTACAAATTATTCTAATTACATCTATTTAATTCTACCCTATACTAATCATTTGAAATCTTAATAGTCTCACATATTTAAACCTTGTGCTTCTACATAATTTTTATTTATGATTGATTCACTACATAAATCGAACTTCACCTTGTCATATGTTCTAGTCTTGGTTTGTATGTTATTATCTCTAAGGTGTTGATTGGAATACTGGAATCAAATCCTTAACACCATATATAATTTATATACTCTTACTATTGGTTTAGGATATAAATGTTAACAAGTTGACAAGATATATCATTAGGTATGGTAAAGGAATGCCTAATTTTTTTATTACTTTCTTCTTACGTGTGCCTGTATATACATTCCATTTATAGTGTTCAATTTCCTTGTACATGTCAATGCTTATACAAATAATCAAACTTGTATGATTGTATAAAGGCAATCTTAATTGACCATTGGTTCATACCCTTTTGCTATGGATGGTGCCAGGACATAAACCTTAGTGTTCTTACATGGGGAGGTTAATGAAGATGAGCCGTGAAAATTACATTGCAAGGATAGTATCTTATGAATCATATATGACCTAAATTATAACATAAGTGCAAATTGGTGTTGACATACAAATAGAATCCAAGTATATACATAGCATAGTGTAATAGAAATGAATACATTAGAGTGTGAAACATAGTTTAACAAGTTGTATAAAAAAACAAATGGAGAAGTAATGAGTAAGAAAGGGATTATAAATTTGTAGTGCAACAAGGTTGGATGTAAGAAATAGATAAGTAATATAAAATGAGCATAGGAGTAAGGTTTTATTATATAAAAGATGAAGTAATTAGTAAAGTAGTAATCAAAAGAACTGAGATGAAATAAATCAAGGTGGTATGGCATATAAATAATAAATATGATATGAAGATTAAGTAAGAGTGAGCAAGGGATGGGTAGAAACATTGAAAGGAATGGAAGTATGAATTTATATGGTGAAAGTTTTAAATAAATGGGAATGGATTGTTCCCTCTCTCTATGAACTTAGCTATCTTGATATTGATGGATAAATTATTATTCTACTATTAACCATTCAACTTGAGCTTCTTGAACTACTTTAATATTATAACTAGCATGTCTTACTAAAGACAACTATGATTAAGATTTTGAGTGATTTCTTATTCATCTAATTTTGTGAGATGTTTATTATAGTGATAGATCTCACAATCAACCTCAGTTAAGGTAAAGAGATAGTCTCTTCATTGATGTGATGCATGTATGTTATTTCACATAGTAATAGGTATAAGAATAAACATATATATTTGTCATACTAGTAATCTCTGAATAGGTGAGCGAGTCAAGTTTAAGATGAACTTATTATCTTACCTTGTTTAATATTGGACGATATGTGTTATATAATGAGGTCTATACATTAATTTTAATTATATCCATGCATCTATGTCTTAATGAGTCAACCATGAAGTAATTACAACTATTATAAATAAATAAATAAATAATAGTGCCAATGGTTATTTCTACCCCTATTTTGTTTGGGGCTTTGTTGTGAATAGGTTCAAGTGGTTATTTAAGTCTAATTTTAATTTGTGATAATTTTGAAATGGTAAGATTTACCTATGCATTACAACTAATTGTAACATTTGTGAGGTTGATAAGACTCTAATTAATGATTTCATTATGAACATTACAATTAGATCTTTATATTTAAATTGAAAGAAAATGAAAATAGGACTCTATACATTGTCATGGTGGTATGGAATTAGACCCCTATCATTATCTTTCAGAGATTTAATGGCTTTGAGTGTCTCAATAATCTCATGTAACTAACCTTATCATGGTAAAATAATAGTACTTGGGGATCACTATATGATAATAGAAATGCATACATTATGATACAAATCACTATACTTGGATACATTAGAAAAAAACTACATGATATTCTAGGATGTTATTATTTGTACCTTGGTTGCTTGACAATGTACATTAGAATTGAATGATAACATTAAATGTTGAACTAAGATATAACATGAACTATATGTGACTTTGATCCTACTTGGAAGTGCATATGTAGGCAATCCTTGGGAAAAGGGTGCCCTTATAACCCAAGCATACAAGGGAGGTAGGTGTTAAGTAAATAGATCCAAGGTTCGGAGTTGTTCCTATGTTTGACCTTGTGTTGTACCTTTGTCTCATTGGTCTTACTATATGAATTGTAATTATATAAAGTAAAACTATTATATGTAGCATTTATTTACATTATTAGCCTTATGTTATAATGTGGGATTTCCAAATGATTGGAAATGGTTATTATTGGTTTATAAATGATTAGGTACAAAGTATAGATTTATGCATGAATTTTTTTCGTCCTCCTATTGGTTAAAAAGATTAAAATGAATAGTTTTTTCCTTGTTCAACCTTGTTAGATTGGGAATTTTAGTCTTCCCCATGCATAGTATGAATAGTTGTTATATTGAGATGTTAACTTGAAAGTCCATTTTAACATGTAATCCATATGATACATGCAATGATATATGAGTTACTTTTATTGTGGAATTGTGAGTAAGTGAATGAAGTGAAATACCTTAAAGATTACTCACTTATAAGTTTGTATTGGTTGGTGTCTATGTGATCAGTTAGAATCCAACTCATGTAGGTTCAATTATTTATTGTGTGTTGGTAATTTGACTCTGAAAACATATATGATCATGTGCATACATTAATGGATCACTCTATGTGGCATTGTAATAGGATTATCCAATCTAAGGTGTTTATACCTTTAACACACTCTAATAATGTTTACCTAACTATAAGATGACTCTACATGTTGAAACTAAGTTTGGTATAGGTGTAGTCTAGCTAGCTATTACCAGTAGCATTTAGATGATAAATGCCAAGAGCTCATTATTGTATACTAAGGTCTAGCCAACTTTCACTAGTAGAATGCAAGTGATGTATGTTAGGGGTTACCATGGTACAATAAATCTTAGCTAGCTTTCATTAGTACAATGCAGGTGATAGATACTAGGGACTACCCATACTTGTTGATGACAATGTTAGTCACAACAACAAGAAATAAAAGTTACACAACAAAGCTTTATTTATCTTGAAAGATACAATAAATTCAGAATGAATTTATGATCCCAAGTCTCTGTGCATTAGTTCATAATGATCTGACGTTACTCAAAGGTTGATGTGTGTTATTGTTAATCAGTTTGGGGCCTTACGTACTTTAGTAATTTCTGCAAAGTTCTTCAATATTCCTTCAAATATCCTATCATTTATGCTTGCTCTGCACAAATCTCCAACAATTCTATCAAATATTATATTATTATATCAAGATTTAAGAAAATAATATTAATTTGATCCTAACTTTGAGTAATTCATTGGAATTTGTCTCTGATTTAGACTAATTCTGAATATATTTCCAAATTTAATTAGTTCTTCTAATTTTATCTCTGTTTGAACTAATATTCACTGTTGTACTTCAAATATGCTCAAAGATTATGCAAATAAACATGTATTTCATTATTATTATCCAGTATTTGCATGAAATTTACTAATACTATGATGTTCTACTCAAATATACTAAGATATGCATTTATCTACTTCAATTCTACATATTTGTTCTGAATCTACTTATCATTCATTATTATTTGCAGTTTATGATGATGATTCAAATGAAATTTAAAGAAATTGAACTAAATCTTTCTAAATTTACTGAAATGAATGAATCTTTAGTCATTGATCCACATATATCCTTGATACTGTCATGAAGAGAAGAAAATCAAACCATATTTTCACCAGGTCATTCCACAGCTAGATATGACTGATGCGAATCTTCAAAGGAAAGGATAATAAAAACATTCACAAACTAAAATGCACTCCAAGGGATGCAGATAATCACATGAACATCAAGATATCATCCATAGATTACGTAAGATTTATGATTATCTGTAAGCACAAGTCTTCATCTTCATTAAGTATGCAAAAGGAGTATATATTTACAATTAACTTTGAGAATTGGTCATGACATTCAACAATCCAATCTCAATTAAACTTTTGAATGATTTTACAAAGGGCAATCCTCCTCCTTTATAGAACAAGGAGAAGATGTAGTTACAACAATCCAATGGCTATGATTTATCTATGATAATCAATGGTTGACATTTGAGAGTAGCACATGAGTGACATCAACATCTTGATAGCTGGCCTTTGGAAGAACTTCATCATATTCCTCTCCTCCAGAAAGTTCCATTTTAATTTGGCTGCAATTTTAATTTCTTGCCACAGAAAACAATTAAATTCATCAAATATCACTATCTTTGCAAAAATAAATCATTAAAGATATAATTTGTAGCATCTGATTTAAATTATACAAAAACATTAATCTTTCCTACCATAAAATCCTTTACTTATGCTTTGGACATTCATGGGAACTCCAAATTTAAAAAATATGTTTAGTTGGGGCCAACATTCCTACAAAAATTAATGTATATTCACGTTTTAATGTTTTTGAACAGCGCCTTGATTTTTGTGAATCTCAAAGAATGGCTTCTGGGTTTTGTTCCCCTCATCGCAAAATTTCCAAATCATTTTGAATTTTTAAATTTTGTTAAGAAACAAGGGAGATATCATTGTTTTAGTGAATATACAGTTGCACAAGGGATATTAGGATATCTAGTTTGTCAAAATATCCAATTGACCAAATGTTCAGTTGGCTAAATGTCCTATTGGGAATGTCAGGATATCTAGACCTTTGAGAATGTCAAGATATTAAGTTGGGTGAAATATCCATATGGATATGGATACCAGGAAATATCTTGGATCTTAAGTTAATGTCCTGATATCTTGATGGATGAAATATCCTAATGATCAAAATTTTGAATATTGAATTTTGACAAAAGATTTATGGGTTTTGTTCCTCTTATTGCAAGGTTTCCAGATCATTTTGAATTTTTGGATTTCATTAAGAAACAAGAGATATATCATGATTTTAGTGAAATATCCATATGGATATGGATATTAGGAAATATTCTAGATCTTAAGTTAATATCCTGACATCCTGATGGGTGAAATACCCTGATGATGACCAAATTTTTGAATTTTGAATTTCAACAAAAGATTTATGGGTTTTGTTTCTCTCATTGCAAGGTTTCCATATCATTTTGAATTTTTGAATTTCGTTAAGAAATGCAAGAGATATCATGATTTTAGTGAAAGGTCCATATGGATAGGGATATTTTGAAATATCCTGGATATATTAAGTTAATGTCTAGATATCCTGATGGGTGAAATATCCTAATGATGACCAAAATTTTGAATTTTGAATTTTGACAAAAGATTTATGGGTTTTGTTCCGTTCATTGCAAGGTTTCTAGATCATTTTTGAATTTTTGGATTTTGTTAGGAAATGAGAGAGATATCGTGATTTTAGTGAAATATCCATATGGATATGGATATTAGGAAATATCCTGGCTATTAAGTTAATGTCCAGATATCCTAATGGGCAAAATATCCTGATGACCATTTGACCAAACTTTGATTGGGCATAACTTCTTTGTCTTGATGAATTTTGGGGTGATCCAAAAGGTAAAGTTTCTTAGAATTTGATTCTCTATCCATCCATGTTCTTAGATGACATAGGTACATAATACAAAATTTCATCAAGATCTGGATGTGGATCTAGATATCTAAATGTCCAGTTGACCAGAACATTGACCAAGCATAACTTGCTCATTTTAAGGAATTTCATCATGATGTAAAAGGTAAAGTTGTTTAGAATTTGGTTCTCTATCTATTGATGACCTTTGTAGGGAGATATTCTGACTTGAAATTTGACTTGGATTTTGAGGTGACATGACTTTTCCCATACCGCCCAAAGCAGGGAAACACACAAGCAAAAGCAAAAATTTCGGTCCCTATTTTGCTAAGGAAAAATGGGGTGTGTTGTGAGACTACACAACAATATTAACTTGGATCAATAATTGTTAGTAGCATGTAGGTGACTAATGTTAGGATCTAGTGACTCAAAAGGTTCAATGGACTATAGAAATAATATAATTAATAGCCACATTTATTTTGTGTTGTTACATTTATGCCTTTGTTGGTGATGACAACAAGTAGTATAGGATACTTGTATCATCATCATCTATATGTTAAATAGGATAACGATGGACCCACATTGTAGTATGGGATGCACTCATTTTCCTTTTCCATGTTGTCACCTTATTACAAGAGATTATGTGTTAGTGAACTAATGAAAGAGGAAGATGCCCATAGTAGGGTCACATCCACTTCCTTTTTGCCAAGTGATCACTCTATGTACATATGATTTATGAATGAGATTATCATTGTGTGTGTTTAGGGTAAAATTTGATGAAGAGGATTTTTGTGTTTATTTTGCTAGTTTGTGTAAATCCTCCTTTCACCTCTAAATATTCAAGGACTTCAGTCAAGTAGGAAGTCTACTACAGCCCTTCAGTCACTCAGAACAAGGGGGAAATTGGAATTGTGTGATTTTGTTGTTTAATTAAGTCCACTTATGTTCAAAACCCTAATTTTGCAAATTCAGAAGCAAACAGAAAAATTTCAGAAGATGCTTGCACACAGAGATATCAAATGACAATCAAATGCATACCAGATTTTGAAGTTTAGAAAATGGAAAAGGTGGGGACTAATGAGCGAGTGCCCTAGTCCAGTACCACCATTTTTTTGGGATCTAGGAATCTTGTCTACAACATGTTCCTATTGTTCTAGAGATTCTTCAGTTGTGGGATCTAGAGGACTAATGAGCAAGCACCTGAGTCCAGGTCCCTATTTTCTCTTTTGATCTACAATTCTGACAATCTGCACTGCTCTCCTGCAACTCCACTTTTTCTGCTCCTGTAACCTGCAATCACAGAAAAATGGGTTGGGGATTGTGGTGTTTAGAGGCTTGCCTCAGTCATGCCCCAGAGAGACATTCAAGTCTTCCAAACACCATTGTCAGATAAAGAGTGTGTATCCCTACGGGATAGAGGCAAAATCTAAATGATAAATGATTGAAAACACAAATGATATCACCTTGTAGTCAGGATCTCATGGAAGGAAGATGCTCTTCATGCCCTGAGAAGATGGATGCCAGATTTGCAAACACAAACACAATAACAACACAAATTCTGCTTTGCAACATAATGAATGCCTTGAATCACTTTCACATAACCTTGTCAATCAAAATGCCCATATAGTTTCCATCTAATTTACAAATGAATCACTAATCATGCTTATATATGCAACTACAAACATTCCTACCAAGAATTTTGTAATTGAAACTTACCGTGTTGGCATAGGACCTGAATAACAGTCATAAACTAACACTTTGAATTGGGCCTGACCTAAAATAGGGCAGGACTAGGGCGCAGGCACCCAAGTCCTCTCCCCTATTTCAGGAAGGACTTATGTCAAGTGCAACCCCTAGGTCCCATTTGTCATGAAACTTTAGGGTTTTCTCATCGGGATGTCAAATTACCATGCAAGATACTCTAAATGCATAAACAAGACCTGGGAGCTAAACCTTAAGAGGGAAAAGCCCCCAAGGGGACATTTTTTGACGTAACATTTTGCCCCCACTTTAATGTATGTATGAATGCAAGGCCAATACATGCATTAAAGTATGGTCAACAAACACAAATCATAGAGAAGACAGTAACAGGCACGCAAAACATGAAGAAGACAGTTACAGTCATGTAAAACACAGAGAAGACAACATTCAAGACACATAAAACATAGTCAATACAGTGAATGCAGTGACTTGACAGTAATGATTTTCTTTTTCTTTTTCTTTTCATATATATGAAATGCAGATGCAAGTACAAGGAAAGTAAACACACCACTAATAATGCAAGAGGGACTCATCACCACCAGTCTTCAAGACTGCATATGGGGCAACAAACATGCCATACAAATCCCAAAGCATAGGAGGGACTCATCACCGCCAGTCTTTAAGACTATGCTTGGGAACAAAAACAAAATACACACACCCTTGGAAGACACAGAGAAAACATGGCAGACAAGTGATGGAGTGTTCCTATTTCTAGGTTCATCACCATCTCAGGCACATTATAAGCACACACCGATGATTGTGCTTCACCATAAAAATTTCCAAAGACACGCTTAAGGGTTGAGTTAGTCACAGAACTACTCCCCATCTTGTGATGAGGACTTTTGAAAATGACAGGATGTGCACTCTCCACAAGAAATACACCATCCCCACCTCGCGATGAGGGCTTAAGAAAAGGATGCGATATCCCACCTCCGCAGAGGGCTTAAATGATTGTAATAGATTTCAAACAAATCTTAGAGTGCAGGAGGGACTCATCGCTACCAGTCTTTAATACTGCACCTGAGAACAAACACATTGCTAACATCTAGAACAGACAGCTTACCTTATATATGCCCCCACCTTAAGGTGGTTTATATCAGGTATCAATATCAAGCACGTTAAGGTAGGAAGAAAACATGCAAGGGAACATGAGCTCTCACAAATCCCATGCCCCTAGAGGTGACATGTACTTTACGATCACTAAATGTTCTCACAAACACATCCTTGCAAGAAAAGTGTTAGTGTCCATATAATCATGATAAACAACAATGCATAGAGAACTGAGGAATGCAAGATTCAAGATAGACAAAGTGCATGGAGTAGCAGTATTATTATGTTTTGTAAGTATGATAAGACACCACCAAGATCACATGGAGTGCTTCTACTAGCCAAGCATTGGATAATATATAACAACCCCATCGTCATATAGGAGCTAAGTCCAAGTTTTGATTTCTCACTAAAGGGACGCTAGGTCCGCATCAGTATAAAGTGTTTTTTGTCATCCACCCACTAGATAGAAACACTAGAGGAAAGGAAAGAATAAATCAAGAGAGGAGAAAAAAGTACCTTAGGGACAGTCTCGTAGGAGGGTACCCCAAGTCACCAACCACAACTCTATGTCTGTAAGACACAACACACAATAGTGAAAATAGAGGAGAAGCAATATAGAAGAATGATGATACAAATAGAAGTAGGTCACAACAAAGGCAGACTCCTGGTATCCTAGACCTTACAAAAGAATTGAGGGTCATCCCAAGAGGCCTAAACAACACATAACACATCACAGGAGAAACACATCATGAGAAAGAAAATGGTTAGAAATACTTACCTATAAGGACAATTGGGCTAGCGGTCATCACGGATCTTGATCTTTACTTTAATGGTTAAGGCTTTAACTCTTCTTCTCTCTTCCATATGTTCATGAGTTTGTGAGGTTAACCTTGTAGGAAAGGTGTCCATTGATGATGGTAAAGAGGGGATGTTGCCATTTTCACGCTATGATGTTGCTAAATGTTACGTCAGAAATTGTCCCCTTGGGGGATTTTCCCTCTTAAGGTTTATCTCTCAGGTCCTATTTATGCATTTAGAGCATCTTGCATGGTAATTTGACATCTTGATGAGAAAACCCTAAAGTTTCATGACAAATGGGACCTAGGGGGTGCACTTGACATAAGTCCTACCTGAAATAGGGGGGAGGACTTGGGCGTACGCGCCCTAGTCCAACCCTATTTTAGGTCAGGCCCAATTTTAAAGTGTCGGTTTATTACCGTTATTTAGGTCCTATGCCGACACGGTAAGTTTCAATTATGAAATTCCTGGTGGGAATGTTTGTAGTTGCATATATAAGCATGATTATTGATTCATTTGTAAACTAGATGGAAACTATATGGGCATTTTGATTGATAAGTTTATGTGAAAGTGATTCAAGGCATTCATTGTGTTGCAGAGAAGACTTTGTGTTGTTATTGTGTTTGTGTTTATAGGTTTGGCATCCATCTCCTCATGGCATGAAGAGCATCTTCCTTCCATGAGATCATCACTAGAAGGCGATATCATTTGTGTTTTCAATCATTTATCATTTAAATTTTGCCTCTATCCCGTAGGGATACACACTCTTTATCTGAAGCAGGTTGTAGAAGCAGAAAACATGGATTTATAGGAGAGTAATGTAGAGTGTCAGAATTGTAGATCAGAAGAGAAAATAAGGACCTAGACTCGGATGCCCACTCATTAGTCCTCTAGATCCCGCAACTAAAGAATCTCTGGAATAACAAGAACAGGTTGCAGACAAGATTCCCATATCCTGACAAAATGGTGGCACTGGACTAGGGCGCCCGCTCATTAGTCTCTGACTTTTCCATTTTCTAAACTTTGAAATCTGGTACACATTTGATTGTCATTTGATATCTCTGTGTGCAAGCATCTTTTGTAATTTGTCTATTTGCTTCTAAATTTGCATAATTAGGGTTTTGAGCATAAGTGGACTTAATTAAACAACAAAATCACACAATTCCAATTTTCCCCTATGTTCTAAGTGATCAAAGGCCTGTAGTAGACTTCCTACTCAGCTGAAGTCCTTGAATGTTTAGCAGTGAAAGGAGGATTTACACAAACTAGCAAAATAAACACAAAAATCCTCTTCATCAAATTTTACCCTAAACAATGTGTATATGTGATGTATGTTTGAGTTGATCACTATGTACATATGACGTATGTATGAGTTTCCCATATGTGTATATGTGATGGATGTATGAGTTGGTCACTGTGTATATGTGATATGTGCATGTGTGGTGTATGTATGAGCTAGTTTCTATCTACTTTTGTATTCATATTTTGATGTTGACAATGTTTAATTAATAGTTATGATCCAATATAAAGGACAATCATCTCATCCCAATTTGTAAGGAGAAATTCTTCCTATTATTTGTATGTGAACTATGGAGCCTCTAATTCCCTAAAGTGGATATGAACATTTCAAATCAACCTCTAAGGAATAGGTCTTGGTCTAGGGACTTGTCATGATATGAGAGCTTACCCTATTTTGTGCAAGAATGTGAATTTGTGACATAGAATGCTACTATTGTCATGTTCAATAAGGTTATGAAGCTAGCAGTTCTAAATTGTCCAGAATAAATTGTTAAGTTATAGAAATACTTAGCACCATACCTTAAAATAGATAATACAATAATATGCTTGGTTAATTTAAGAATGCATTAAGATGTAGTAAATTATAGTCAATTTAAAAAAATAAAAAATAGTAGTAACCAAGAGTAATTATTACGAAAATATACTACTTGCCAAATGTTATTATATTTAAAACATTTGACAAAAATAAACACAAAAGGAAATAATAAATTTCACCATTACAAATATATTGTTTGAAGGAAGGTTAATACAAAAAATAATTTCAGTTAATGCTGAGGCTATCATCAACTAAAGTTTGTGGAAATCCTTAACATTTAGATCAATAAACAATAGTAAAAAATCCTAATGGAAGCATGGATTTAGCATTATGGTGTCATCCATAGCCAATGAAATGAAGAGGCCACAATAATATTATAGTGGGGGTGATACATTGGACTTGGCTTATTCCCTAAGCTATGATCTAGAAAGAAACTAACCCTCATCCCAATTCATGTTTCTCCCTATAAACCCATTGGGTTCTCATTATCTAAGTAAATTAAGGTCCATCCAAATAAGTCTCTACTTCAATTCTTTTTAGGTTGTCATTTGTCTAAAAGAAAAAATAGGCAACCAGTGTTATTTTATTTGATATGATGTCATTGTTGGTCTAATGATAGATCAAGTAGCACTTTCTAGACTAGTTAGCATTTTTAATAGTAAGCATGGTGTGATGGGAGGATCTCCGTTATCTATATAAGACATTTAAATATGGTAACACACAACTCAAAGAAAAGGGTAGAGATAAACCCATTTGTTATACAATAAGTGAAGAGGTCAACTTAATACTTCTACATGTCTAAACAACAAAAGTCCACTACTATGACACCACCTTCTAGCTATCTAGAAGGATATTTTCCATTATGAAATTTTATTTTTCATTCATTTCTTTTGTCTTCTAGGGGAGAGAACCAAATAGTTGTTCACCCTAACTTCATGGCTCTCAAAATTATATGCGGTGCTATCAAATTAGTCTCAAATTTTTATAGTAGTTTACCAAGCAAGTTCAATACTTAAACCTAAGATTTTTGGTCAACATCATCAAATATGATGACTCAAACATGTCCATTTGTAATAAGGTGTCTAAAAGATGGATTTTAGACCCCTAACCTTTGATTGACATCTATTACACCTAGTCTTTGAAATTATTTGTACTAATAACTAAACAGTTTTCCCTTATATTATCCATACAAACCCTCAAATCATTTATTCAATCATATTTTAAAAATATCTTACACATAATAATGTGCACACACAACTAATAAATTAAACAATTTAGAACTATATGCTAAACTCTATGGACCTCATCAAATTATTTTAACAAGGTACTATAAAAATAAAACTCTAAATCTAAGAAAAGTCTTCCCTAGTCTTAAATAAAATTGTTTTCCCTAATTTTAAAATGTAACCTCCCAATAACCCTAAAATTGATTGCCCACTCCCATTGCAGCCACTAATCTACCCACCATGAGCCACATAAAGGAATTTCAATGACCCTCCTATGCTATATTTTTTATTGTATGTAGTTAGTTAATGTAGAGTTTGAAGTGCATAGACATGCTAGGGAAAACAAAGGGAAAGGCCAAAGAAATTTACCTAGGATAACCTACAACTATGTGGGATTTTGGTAGCTTGATTGCATATAGATAATTGATAATGAGTAGGGGAATCAAATGAATCCCTCATATGTTGCTTTCACAAACACAAAGAGGCTCATCAACAACACCACATGTTTTGTTGAAAATCATAGTGCATAGAGTGGTAGAAGAAGCAAAAGGATAAGTGTTAGAGGTGGACAATCACCCTATTGGACTGGACAAAGTGATTCAAGATTTTCAAATCACAATATTGGAGTGCAAGGATGAGTAGAGGAGTTATTTAAAAGTTGTGGATATCAATGGAAGGGAGAGATACAAGAAGACCACTCTCACTAAGAAGATATTTAATGAGAGGAGTTGGGTGTAAAGGGGTGTTTTTGCTTCTTGTTTGATGTAAGACTAGAGGGCACCAAAAAATGGCCTAGCATCTTTCTAGAGTAAGGAATTTTTCTAATACCAATGAAGGAAAGGAATTTATAAGAAGTTATTTACAAAATCTTGAGGCTTTAATAGTTTTAGATGATGTGGATGATTAAGAGAAAATGGATGTATTGATGGTGAAGGAAGCACTTACAATAAGCAATTTATTGATAGTCACATATAGGGATAAAGGTGTGCTCACAAGCTATGGAATTTCCATATTTCATGAGATAAGACAAATCATAGAGACTCATACCAAATAGCTCCCTTGTTAGCATACCTTATCCCTTATAAGGCTTCAAAAATTTGGATTGAAGTTATTTTGAGAATCATTAATGAACCCATTTCCATGACCTTTGCCTATGGCCTAGAAAGGCATCTCCTCTACCAAGAAGAATCTCACTTTCAATGGTAGTGGAGGGACCTCTAATGCTTTTAATATGGTGATTGAAGAGGATATTTCTGAATTGAAGGCTAGTTCTAGGCACACATATCTCAAAGATGAAGATTTTGATAGAAGAAAGGTCAATCTTGGGTCAAATCTAATGTAAAATGTGTTTTTTGGCACTAAATATGCAAGGATTATTATTTTTTTATAATAAAATATGGTATAAAGGGACAGACATTATTCTATAAAAATAGAGCAGCATATTGTGTATCACCTACTATATGAGCCTATGCAAGTTAGAATACCAAATTAACCAATCCAATTTCCTCTCTCTGATGTTTTACAAGAAATATTGGTCCCAACTTTTGACTTGCTATTCTTCTGAGAGTTGTTGCATTCAAGTGTGTAATCTATTATGTGCTACTTTTTCTCTCAATTTGATATTTTTTTGGGGGGGGGGTGGATTGGAAACAATTTTAGTTTCTTGCTAAGACAATTTACTATTGGATGGAATGAATTTACTTGAAAACTTCCAATTCTATTAAAGTGTCTTATCAAAGATTGTATAATTATTCATGTTGCATTTCTCACTTGTTTTGTAGGACATCAATGCTTAGTTTTCACAATCTATTTGTTGGATTCTCAATTCTGTTTTAAATATTAGATTGGTTATTTGTTTTGGTAAAATGCATGAGGCCTATTATATGTGAAATAAATGATTATATAATTTATTCTAAGTATTTAAACTGCTTGAAGCCTTGATCTTAAGTGCAAAGAATGAAGGAGAATATCTTATATGATATACACACTAGAAATTTCAATTTCTTTATTTTTGGATTTTATTCACATCAAAAAGTAAAAAGGAACTATATAGAATTTTTAGTTTTCTTTGTTTTGGAATTTTGTATACTTCAAGTAGTAGCAACAAATATCAACTTAGATGAGTGATGGTTCAATCTTACTTCATAACTTGGTATATAACTTAACTTTGTCACAAGGTCAAAATCTAATTACATAATTTAACATATAAGTTATAAGTGAAAAAATCCCTACCTTCTCACAACAAGGGCCTCAAATGCCAAATTGGCCTTATTGTAAGGCTGGGATAATAAAACACCATACTCTCAACTTTTAACTAAGCAAAACAAAGCATGGATTTAAATTTTGTAAAAAACTTGTGAGAAAGTTAAACCTAGGAAAAAATCCATACTCTCATCTTTTAACTAAGCAAAACAAAGCACATATTTAAATTTTGTAAAAAAACTTGTGAGAAAGTTAAACCTAAGAAAAACTTCACAAGACTCTGTAAACTTGGCCAAAAACTTACATATCTAAAATACATTTAAAAAATTGAAAACTTGAATGCTTAAAATGTTTAGGATTTCTCAATTTTTGTAGTGTGAAAGGAATCATTAAAATTAACTATATGTCATGTTGACACCCACTGTAAATAGCTGGCACGTTGTGTGCCAATTGTTTTTCAATTTTTTGACCTATAAACATTTTGACAGATCTGAAAGACCTAATCAATCGACCTGTTGTGATGTCTCACAAAACGCCCCATTTTTCCCTAGCAAAATAAGGACCTAAATTTTTTCTTTGCTTGTGTGTTTTCTCACTTTGGGTGGTATGGTAAAATGTTAGGCCCTGATCCATAGTCAAAGGTCAAGTTCAATAATTTTCCTAACAAAGGTCACCATTGGATAGAGAGTTAAATTTTGACCAACTTTGCCTTTCAAACTTGATGCAATACAAGGTGGAAACAACTTGGTTTTACAAATTTTCACAAACTTGTGCTCTTGATTGGTTTCACAAACTCTCACAATGACCCTTCAAAACTAGGTTATTTCAGACCAGTTTTAGAATAACGGGGATATCGCCCTCCAAACTCAATTAAATTGAACCCAATAAAAAACCCATTTGAGTTAAGAATACCTTCTAAAATGGGTTTCAACCATTTATGTATAAAGTATTCCAGGGGACTATACCAAGCTCTGCAATAGGACTATTACTCTAGATGAGGGTTTTTGGCAATTTAAAATAGTTTTTGCAAAAATCGTTGTAAATTTTGTAAAACTCAATAAAAATTTATAAAATTAGAATCAAATGAAAGGTGATTGAAATATATTTCCAAAAAATCTAATTTTATGTCATTTGGAGGTCATATGGGGCCGTACCATCCTCGGGAACATCAAAATTTCAGGAAAAATATACAAAAAAACTAAATTTTATTCATTGTTTTATCCCCATTCACCTTCCACCACACCTTTGATTGTTGAAGGATTAATATACATGATTTGGTTTTTTTCCCAATGGTTGTAACTAGTCTTTGCACCAAATGACCTTTGGGAACTAAGATTTGTTAAGAGAACTCAATATTTACAAAGTATTATAAGTATATTTTAACTTGATTTAATCAAGACTATCCTAATATAACTCTAAACTCCCAATTTTATCCTTTTTTTTACCTTATCACATGGATCTAAGACTAAATTACTTCTTAAAAACTCTTTGGACATTCATATTTGACTAAGTATTAATCCAAGATTAGCTTGGGTGCTCCTGCACCATATTCCCAGCCAAATGAAGACTCCAAGTCCACTTGGAGTGAAAGTAGTAACAAGTCTTCATCATTAAATGCTCCTCTTTGTGGTCTTCTATGCTCTTCTTGTTGAAACAGCTCCATTTGATCTTCATCTTCACCTTTGGCTTTATTTTGTCCATGCAAATCAGTTTTCTCCATATCTTGCCACTTGATATCAGATTCTTCATGCTTTGATGTACTTCAATTTTCATCTTAGTAACTTGTCCTTCTTCTTGCACTTGGTACCTTGGCTTATATCCCATCAAGACTGTAATAATGAAAGGATAGATGATCTCTTTAACTCTTTGCTTTTGCCATGTAGCAATGGCTTCTTCCTTCTCAATGTCCTTCAAGTCCTCTTCTCCCTCAAGGAGTTCTTCTTTAATTATCTCTGTCTGGTCAGGTTTACAAACCTCTGGAATAGTAGAGTGTAACTGTCCTTTGTCCTCTCTTAAAAACAATAAATAAAATATTGCCTTAACCACCATACTATCATGCATCTTCAACTCATCTTGGGTATTCATAAGGAACTCTTTCTTCCACTCTGCTATGATAACATCCTCTTGTTTGAGAATGGTTGCAATGTCCATATCTTCTTCTTCATCTTCCTTTGCTTGTTCACTACCTTTTTCTATCAAAAGTTCTTGTGCCTTCACATTTCATTCTAATGCCTTCATTTGTCTTTTCTTTCACATTAGCCTTTGAATATGCCACACAACCTTCCTCTATACCTTCAAGTGCCAACTTATCATTTGGTTAATCCTTTGCTCTATCTTCATCAGGAAATCCTAGAACTCCAAATCTTGTTTCTTTATGTCTTGTTTCAGGGCTGCTACCTCTTTCTCAAACTCTCCTTTCCTCAACTTCTCCTCTTTCCTCTTTTTCTCTTTTTCTTCTTATTTCTTCTTCCTTCATGAACCCTCTGCCTGCAAAAGTCTTCTCAACAAATCCATCTTATTCTCTACTCAAGTAAACTTCTCCTTGCTTCTCAACTTCTCTCAACTTTCTTACCTTCAAAAGATCTAATCCCTAAAGCTCTGATACAACTTTGATGCAATAAAACATGGCAACAACTTGGTTTTACAAAGTTTCACAAACTTGTGCTCTTGATTGGCTTCACAAACTCTCACAATGACCCTTCAAAACTAGGTTATTTTAGACCAGTTTTAGAATAACGGAGATATCTCCCTCTAAACTCGATTAAATTAAACCCAATAAAAAACCCATTTGAGTTAAAAATGCCCTATAAAATAGGTTTCAACCATGTATTCATAAAGTATTCTAGGGGGTCATACCAAGCTCTGCAACAAGACTATTTACCCAGATGAGGGTTTTTGGCAGTTTAAAATAGTTTTTACAAAAATGGCTTTAAATTTTGCAAAACTCAAAAAAAATTTATAAAATTAAAATCAAATGAAAAATGATTCAAATATATTTCCAAAAAATCTAATTTTATGTCATTTGGAGGCCGTATGGGGCCGTACCATCCTTGGGAACATCAAAATTTTAGGAAAAATATACAAAAAAACTAAATTTTATTCATTGTTTTATCCCCATTCTCCTTCCACCACACCATTGATTGTTGAAGGCTTAATATACATTATTTGGTTTGTTTCCCAATGGTTGTAACTGGTCTTTGCACCAAATGACCTTTGGGAACTAAGATTTGTTAAGAGAACTCAATATTTACAAAGTATTATAAGTATATTTTAACTTGATTTAATCAAGACTATCTTAATATAACTCTAAACTCTCAATTTTCTCCTTTTTTTAACCTTATCACATGGATCTAAGACTAAATTACTTCTTAAAAACTCTTTGGACATTCATATTTGACTAAGTATTAAGCCAAAATTAGCTTGGGTGCTCTTGCACCAAAACCACGTCGAAATTCCTTGAAATGAAGAAGTTATGCTTGGTGAAAGTTTAGGGGGTTTTTATGTTTTTGCCTTGGTCAAAACAAGTTAAAATTTAGTGTTATCAGGAAAATCCTGGAGATCCAAACTTAGCATTTTTTTTTGGTTAGTTGGTTCGATATTTCGTTGATTTCCTGACTAACCGATGGAGGAGAAATAAACCTTAGTCTTTTGGTTCGTATATTCTCCACATTACCGATAAGGAAAAGACTTGTTTTTTAGAAAGGGAAAAGAACTTAGGTTTCCTTTGGTTCTAATTGTGTATGAGGAAAATTGATAGGTCGAATGATAAAATCAAAACTATGATAATAACCATATCAATAACCCATAACATAAAGAGATCTATCTAAAAAAGCCATGATCAATGAATAAATCAAATAAAATAAGAAAACTTTTACCAAATTGTATTGTTCTCTTTTGTCGAATGTGGATTGCTCAAATATGTTGCAAAACCATGTTTGCAACAAGTGAATGCTCAAAGTGCTCAAAAGATCGATGTCAAAAGATCGTAAAGGGTGCTCAACGATGCGATGTATGCTCAAAGCGATGTAAAAGGATGCCTAAGAATAAGTGATCGAAGAGGATTTACTATGAAGATGAGGAGGTTTATATAGGTTTCAAACATGATTGATCAATTAATGAAATAAATCCATAAAATGAATGGTTGAGATAAATCAAATAATTCATGTTGAATGTGCACACGACATGTGTCACTCCAAAAAGGTATTTTATTAAGATAATTGCTTTTTTGATAAAGATATATTTGATTTCATAAATTAGAATACTTATTTTTCTAATTCATGAGTTGATGAAAATAAGATAAATCAATTAACTTAACTTTAGATTTGTCTTTTTTAGAGTTCTAAAATTAGGACTGATTGTGCACATGAGTCAACATGATATTTTTAGAGGAATTGGAAAGATAATTGAAATTAAATAAATAAATTTATTTAATTGATTGTGCATGATTTTGAAGAATAGATAAGATATGAAGATTTAAATAAATTAAACAAATAAATTGATTTAATTTATTTTGCATGATGAAGTATAAATAAAATATGTGATTATATTTTATTTTTAGAAGATTTATTTTTAAAGGAAAAAGTAAATTAAATAAATAAATTTATTTAATTGTTTGTGCAAGATTAGAGGACATAGAATAGATTTGAAGATTTAAATAAATTAAACAAATAAATTGATTTAATTTATTTTAGATGATGAATTATAAATAAAATATTTGATTATATTTTATTTTTAGAAGATTTATTTTTAGAGGAAAAAGCAAAATAAATAAATAAATTTATTTAATTGTTTGTGCAATATTAGAAGAATATGAAGATTATAAATAAAATACTTGATTTTATTTATTTTTAGAGGATTGAGATAATTTAAATAAATTTGCATGATTTATTTAAATTTAGAAGAATAATTGATTTAATTAAATCATGAAAATTATTTAATTGTAGATAAAAGGATTTGCGATGAGTTAATTAAATAATAGGATTTATTTAATTAATGTAGACTTGAAATTTGAAGAAGGGTAATGATTTAATTAAATAATAAAAATTATTTAATTTTGGAAGAATATAGAGGAATTTAATGAAATTAATTAAATAAAGAGGATTTAATTAATTAAAGTTGAATTTCAGAGTTTTGGAAGAATTTGATGATTTTGATGAAATTAATTAAATAATTAGATTATTTAATTAACGTTGAATGCAGGTGATTTGATATATTTGACGAAATGCAAGTGATGTGATGACATGGTCATTTTAGGGTGTCTACATTTTGCCCCTCTTTGATGCAATGCAGTTTATAGCGTTGTGTCAAATAAAATGATTGTTGAAGACATGATACAAGTTTGATGCCCTAGTGTAGCTAGTTGCCCCTGTGTATGCCCCCTCGAGAGGACAGACAGGGAAGCGACAGAAGGAATGGGTTGACGCTCGACTAGAAGATTAAGTTGGAAAGACAGGATTAGATAGAAGAAAGTGGAGATAGAATAGAATGATAGAAAGACTATTGATCGATCATTGCAGGAAAAGTATATAAGGCCATGGGTAAATGGATGGGTAAATGAATGAGCTTGTTGCATTGGTTTCACAATTGTTGATAAAGAGCAATCCTTATTTTTGATAGAGCACATGGATAGTTTTCCACCAAGGTATAAAAGACCAAGGTGCTGTGATATCTGAGTGCATGGACATTGACTCTGCAAGCAAGCAATTTGATCTTAGATCCCTTTGACATAATATGACCTTGTTGTACATGTGAATGAGTCATAGTCTTGAACATAAAATAAACTTCAATACATAAATGCAAGAAAAATATTAATATGTAAGATGCTAGGTCATAACACACACAAGATAAATATGCTGCTAAGAAAGATGCTAAAGATCATTCCTCAAACACGGCACACAAAAGCAATGACTATGCCCCCATTCCGTACTGCATCGCAACATACCAAGATATAGATAAATCAAGGTAGTCTTGAATTTGTATTGGAAAAAGGAACAAAAGATAAACCAAAAACCAAATTTACTGACTTACAAAGTAAACATACAGCCAACATATTCTCTTACCAAAAAGGTTGCTCATGATAGATTTGATAGGAAAGATAATAGCCTTATCGTAGGAACAATGTGTCTGTTAAAGGGTGCTATCTATTTAAAAGGATAATGTCTTGTTTTAGGAAATGCCACATGTTGTATAAGACGCGTGTGTTGGTCTCGATCATGTAACACTATGTATAAGACAAGTTTATTGATCTGCTGCGTAGTTTGAGATTGATTTACCTGATGTTGGCAATCGATATGTAGGATAGTATGTGGCTCTATAAGTAGGTTTCTTTGCTTCAGGTTTGTTAAGGACTTTTGCTTTGAAAGGATGTGCTTGTTTGTTGTTTTGTTGCTTGAGTCAGTCAAGTCAAGGTGAATGGATTGTGATAAACAAAAGACTAGAAAGATGACATGTCAATGGATTGAGGTGGGTGAAGAATGATGAATCATAGGTGCCTAAGTACTGGATACATCCTTCGTATTCCAGACTGCCTACATACCCTATATCCACGGGATCAAGGCACATTACGAGGAAAGATGAAAGATGATAATATGTAGTTCTAGGTAGCATGATGAGTGGGTAAGGTGTTTGAGCTTGGGTTGGTGAAATGATGAGATCTTATGTACCTGAGTACTAGATACTTCCTGCGTATGCCAAACTACCTACATACCCATATCCATGGGATCAAGGTACCTTAAGATTGAGAAGAGATGATATGTAGTTCTGGTTGGTAGGATGATGTAGGAAAAGTGTTGGGAAGATAACAGCCTTATTGTAGGAGCGATGTGCCTGTTAAAGGGCATTATCTGTCGAAAGGAGAATGATTGAAGTGTTTGTGAACCACGAACAGGGATCCATTCCTAGACCTAGGTTAAGGAAAGAGTTGCCCCCATTTTGGTAGAGGTATTTGTATGGGTGACTGATGGAGAAGACACAGAAAGCTTTGACCTAGGACAAGACAGTGATAACTGTTGACATAGATCAAGACGTGGGATGATGATGATGGACATTGACAAATTTCCAAGCTATTCTAGATAGGGAGATGGAAATACAAACAAGGTCAATGGTTTTATTATGGATGGATGGATGAAGTTTGTTGTGAAAGGGATATGGAAAGAATAGGACTCGATAGATGATGGAGGCTGACTCTACACATAGCGCCTATTTGCCAGGTTTTCACTATGGTACTTGTCCAAGGCACCTGTTTACCAGGTTTTCACCAGAGGATGGATTTTTTTTTTGAGACACTCTAAGGATCAGGCATAGAACTTCTTGAGGTGAACACTACTGAGTGGCTCATCTAGAGGAATGTCGTCAGGTGTAGCTAAAGTATAAGCTCCTGATCCATATGTTGCTGTGACAATAAAGGGTCCTAACCAATTAGGCTCGAACTTGCCCTTCTTTTCTCGATTTGCTTAATTTCTCTGATTTTCTTTTAAGACAAGATCACCAACTTGAAACTATCTTTCTTTGATCTTTTTGTTGTATGGAGATGATTAAGTGCAGCAAGGCTCCTCTCATCTAGTAATTCTAGCTCAGCTAATCTGAAAGTGCGATAATCCTCTCCATCAATCAGGTTCTACATGGATACTCTAAGGGATGAGATCTTGACCTCTATAGGTAGGATGGCTTCAGAGCCATAGAGCGAGGCATAAGGTGTGGTAACAGTTGGTGTTCTAATACTAGTGTAGTAGACCCATAGGGCAGGATTGAGTTGGAGGTGCCAATCACGACTAGCTTCAATGACCATTTTCTTGAGGATTTTGAAAATGGTTTTGGTTGAAGCCTCGGCTTGGCCGTTACTTTGTGGATAGTAGGGAGTTGAAAATTGATGTTGGATATTGTATTGTGTGCATAAGGCATGGACATCTTGGTTTTTGAATGGCCTCCCATTATTAGTGACGATGGCTTGGGGAATACCATACCGACAAATGAGGTAGTTAAGGATAAACTTGGCTATTTGCTTATCGGTGATATAGGTCATGGGAATGGCTTCGACCACTTCGTGAAGTACTCAGTGGCGGTAATGATAAATTTGTGGCCATTGGATGAGGATGGGTGGATTTTTCCTACGAGCTCGAGACCCCATTGAGAAAAAGGCCATGGAGTTGTCACCAGTTGTAATTCATGAGCTGGTGCGTGAATCAAATCTCCATGCTGCTGGCATTGTAGACACTTCTTAGCAAACTGTAAAGCATCTTGCTCTATGGTAGGCCAGTAATACCCTGTGCAGAGTATCTTCTTAGCAAGATTAGGACAAGTAGAATGTGCACCACAGACACCTTCGTGTATGTCTCATAAGGTAGCTTCAGCTTCTTCCGCGTTAAGACATCATAAGAGGATACCATCAAGACTCCGGCGATAAAGTGTATCACCCAAAATGGTGTAACAGGAGGATCGACAGATAAAGGTTTTGTGTTGGGTTGATGATAGTTCAAAGGGAAAGGTACCATGTTTAAGGTATTCATAGATATCTTCGTACCATGGGGAATTGGGACCAACAAGTTCGCAGATGATTTCAGTAATTGGAACATCGACGGTTGGTATCAACAATTGCTCGATCAAGAATTCACATTTCTGTGTGTTTGTTGGCATGTCTATAAGTGACCCCATAGAAGCCATAGAATCTGTAGCTTTGTTATTCTCTCTTGGAATTTGCTCAAATGTAATGCTAGAAAAGTGTGGTTTGTAGGCATCCACTAGTTGCTTATAGGGGACCAACTTTTCATCTTGTGTTTGGTACTCATCTGTGACTTGTCGAATGACTAGTTGTGAGTCTCCATATACCTGTAGTTCTATGATGTCCCATTAAATTAGTGTATGGAGACCTATGAGGAGTGCTTCATACTTGGCTATGTTATTGGTGCAAGGAAATGCAAGCTGATATGACTTTGGAATATAGTCATTTTGAAGTGTGATGAATAAGATGCCAGCCCCTGATCCATGTTGTGTGTAGGAACCATCAAAGTACAACCTCCACATTACTGAGGTAGAAAGAGTGAAGAAATTCTCATCTAGAAAGTTAGATACCATAGGATGTACATCTGTCATAGGTGTTGCTGCTAGTTGATCCACTAGGGCTTGTCCCTTGATTGCCTTATGATCCACATACTCAATGTCAAACTCACTAAGGATCATGACCCATTTAGCTAGTCTGCCTGTAAGAGCTACTTTTGCTAGTAGAAACTTCAATGGATCAATTTTTGCTATGAGATTTGTATGTTGGTTTAGCATGTAATGTCATAACGTTTGGGAAGCGAACACTACTGCTAAACAAGCTCTTTCCATAGGTGAATAATTGAGTTCATATCCCACCAAGGTTTGACTGATATAATAGATTGCATACTCTTTTCCTGACTCATCATGCTATGCTAGAAGAGCCCCTAGGGCTGCAGTTGTAGTTGAGATGTATAAGATCAAAGGTCTATCGGCGACTGGTGGTACCAAGATAGGAGGTGTAGCTAGATATTCTTTGAGTTGATCAAATGCTGCTTGACATTTATCATCCCATCGAAATGAGACATCCTTTCAAAGAAAGTGTTGAAATGGTTGACATTTATCTGCTAGCTGTGAGATGAAACACCTAATCGACTGTAACCTTCCTTGAAGACTCCTTAATGCTTTTAGATTCTTTGGTGGAGGCATTTCCACTATAATCTTGACTTTTGCTGGATCTACTTTGATGCCTCTACGAGATACTATGTATCGCAACAACTTTCCTAATGTTACCTCAAAGACACACTTCTTTGGATTGAGTCTTACTTGGTATCTCTCGAGCCTGTCAAAAATCTATCCTAGAATTTGTATGTGATCTACCCTAGAAGATTTTGCTAGTATATCATCCACATAGTCCTCCATGATGTGATGAAAGAGATCGTGGAATATCACTATCATTGCTCTCTGATAGGTTGCCCCTGCATTCTTTAGACCAAATGGCATGACGCACCAATAATAGTTACCCCAAGGACAAGTGAAAGTTGTTTTATGCTGATCTTCTTTCGCTATCATTATCTAATTGTAGCCAAAAAATTCATCCATTAGAGAAAGCATTTCATGACCCACGGTCAAGTCTACTATAAGATCAATGTTTGCAATGGGAAGTCATCTTTGGGGCACGCCCTGTTAAGATCTTTGAAATCATTACACATGCAGATGCCCCCATTGGGTTTAGCCATAGGTACTATGTTTGAGACCCATTCTGGATAATCAATAGGCTTGATGAATTTGGCATCTAGCAACTTCTATATTTCCACTTTCACCAAAAGGGCTATCTATGGATGCATCTTCCTTAGCTTTTACTTGACTGGTTTAACTGTTGAATCAACTGTGAGATAATGAACTACTAGCTTAGGGTCTAACCCTGGTATATCAACATAGGTCCACACAAAGTTGATGGTTCTTTGTAAGAAGAAGTTGTTAAGATTCTTGTGCTCTGTGTCTGGTAATGATGCTGCAAGGAATGTGGTCCTAGGATTTTGCTCTGTGCCAAGGTTTATCTCTATAGATTCTTCCACTAGGAGAGCTGATTTTTCTTGATACTTAGATGGTAGGGGAAGGTCAAATCCTCCATCCTCAAGTGCCATAGTTGGGTTTTCACCTTTGGATACGTCCTTTATTTTTACTATTTTGTGATCAGGAGGTGCCACCATGTGGTTTTCACCTAGAGATCTTTCTTTATTTTTACTTTTGCGACTGGAGGATTTGGCATTCTCACCAAAATAAGAAATTGGTTCTAATTCCATTACAAAACTAGCTTTGTGATCACCAAGAGGGATACTATCCCAAAGTCCCGTGAACTGAGCAATAGCTTCGTCATTCTGAAAAATATCTAGTACGGGGGCCCCTTGTTGGTCCCAATCAATAAGTTCAGGGTAGACAAATGTTACTTTCTAGGTGTTTGTGGTGGATGTTAAGGATACGAATGATAGCATGAAAATGGAGGATTCTGTAATAGGTCAGTCATATGGAGGGAAGAGTCATCGATGATATCCTCATTAGATGTCGAATCGATGGGAAAAGTTTATGCCACCTTATCAAGGATACCCTCGATGTCCAAGGCGCGTGGTACCTTCTTACCAAATCCTAACCCCTTCTTGTCTAGTTTCTTCGTCACAATAATGGGTTCCATTTTTCCTTGATTCTATTTCTCAAGGCCACCTTTTCCTTTATAGCCCATGTTTTTGACTATCCTTAAGCCATTGCCATATTGCTTGACTAGTATTGTGACTGGTTCTTTCTCCTTGTAGAGCTAAGAAGAGATGTCTTCAATAGTTTCCTCGGCCAATAATTTTCCCTCTTGGAATTAGGTTAGAGATGCTAGGGGAGGAATTGTTGCTTTCTTAGTTGCTTTGGCAATGGGTGGTTGTCCATAGGATTTAGGAGATAGAGGCATCCACCCTACACAACAAGATTTTGAGATATCATATTCTCCAGAGCCAATATCATGGATGTGAACTTTGATTTCAAGAATAGGATGAGGATTAGGTTCGCTTGCAGAGGCTTTTGTCATATTTTCATGGTTGACATACAATGGGGACTCAAGGGCTTTGTCATTATTGGGCACTTGGTTGCAATTCTTATAACTACCTTGTAAGACATGGCAGAATTCAAAAGGATTAGGGTCGCTTGGGATAGTGATCTCCGTACCATTGAATGGGAACTTGAGGAACTGATGGTACATTGAGGGAACATCTTTCATGGCATGGATCCATGGGTGTCCTAGGATAATGTTGTAAGGTGGCTCAATGTCAAGGACTTGGCACTGAGTTTCAAGCATGACAGGGCCTACTTGTATAGGCAAATGAATAACACCTTCTGATTGGCGTTCAGCATCATCATACTCCTTGATTGTAATACTTTGATCAATGTTGACTTGATCCTTAGAGTATCCCAATTGTTTAAGTAACTTTAGAGAACAGATATTGAGACCAGCACCACCATCTATAAGTATGCGTTTGATCTTGCATTTATGGATGAGAACCTCAATGTGAAGTGCATCATTGTGACATGGATCATGGGATGGGAGGTCCTTTTCAGAAAAGACCACATTGTAGGGTGAGGAAATGTTACCTATTATAGCTTAGAAATCTGTGACTGCTATGTTGTTAGGAATCGAAGACTCTTATAGGGCTTTTTCTAGCACAGCTTTATGTGCAGGTGACGATCGTAGAAGGTCCAAGATAGAGATATGTGCAAGGGTTTTCCCTAGATGTTTGACCAGATTGTAATTAGATTGGGTTGGGAGACTTGGTGTTGGACCATGAATGGTGATGCAACCACGATGAGTTGTAATAGCGCAATCGGTAGATTGGCCTTTGATTGTGAGGGTAGATACACGACTCTTCAAAATGACCCACAATGGAGTCATCGGAAGTGGAAGCTTTGTTAACACCTTTACCTTTATCCAGAGGAGGACATTGACCATGGTTAGGGAATGGCTCCTTGTACATGTTGAGATCCTTGTTGGTGTGTTGGATTGGTTGTTCATCCTCAAAAGTGATTTTGTTTCCGTCGATGAGGTTTTGAATGGTGTGCTTGAGTTTCATGCATGATGCAGTTTTGTGTCCTTTGCTCCTATGGAATTCACAATATTCATTGTCTCTGTATCGTGAGGATTTGTAAATAGGTTCACCATAAGGAGGAGCATCTGGTAAGGTGATGTGTTTATTGTGTATAAGTTTCTGTAAAATAGTCTCAATAGGCTCTCCCAAGGGAGTGAATTGACATGGTGGAGGGTAATTTTGTTGAGGTTGCTCTTGTTGTCATTGTTGTTGGTTTTGGTATGGTTGCCTTTGTTGGTTTGGAAAGCTAGAGGAATTGTTGCAATGTTTGGACATGTTTAGAATCGACCACACCATCATTGACCACATTTTTATTTTTGTTCCAAAATTTTGGTTTGTCGTTTGATTGTTGTTGAGGAGCATTGTCTTTATTGTCTTTCAAGATTTTGACCATGCCTTTAGCAATGAAGGATTTCTCAATGTTGATTCCCTTGTAGGTAATTTTGTCGAAGGTTGTTGCACTAAGAATTTGTAAATGGAAACCTAATTCTTGGTTAAGGTTCTGCACAAATATGCTAACAAGTTGTTTTTCAGGTATCTTGAATGGGAATTTGCTAGCCATTTGTCTCCATCTTTGAAGGAAGGAAATGAAAGTTTCCCCATTTTTTTGTTTATTGTTGCATAGGTCGGTCATGGAGATCTCATGTTCTATGTTGTAAGAGAAATGGGTGGCAAATTTCTCCGCAAGGTCATTAAAAGATTTGATACCCGTGGGTAGATGTGAGAACCATTCTATAGCTTGACCTCCAAGACTACGAGGAAAAAGACACATAAGATATGTGTCATTATGTGAGACCTCGAAGCAAGCAAGATAGAATTCTCTAAGATGGTCTTTTGGGTTGCCTTTTCCTTTGTATTTATCAAACTTGGGAATAGTGAAATAGTGAGGAAAAGGGATCATGGGTAATGACCAATCAAATGGATAAGGACAAACTTCTTCTAAAGAGAAGGTCTTCTTGGTGTGGCCAAATGTAAGATCAGATAGTTGTTGTTGAACTTCTGCAAGTTTTAGCTCCATAGTTGTGGGAGGGGTTGGAAGCATCTCTTGTTGTCCTAGTAGTGGTTGTTGTTGCCCATATGGAAGATTGTAGTGGAAGCCATGGGCATTGGTGTTATAAGGGTCGTATGATTGGTTGGGGTCATATGTGTTGTATGTTGGGTTTAGATTGGGTTGGAGTTGGGCGTTTTGATTTTGAGGAGGTGGGGTGGTGATAGGTAAGAATGTAGGCTTTGTGATGGTTGTTGATAAGAGTTTGGTGGAGGAAAGCTAAAGTTTTTTGGGTTTGGTTGCGGTGGTGGAACATAGCTGTGGGAAGTTTGATTTTGGGAATGTTGAGGGTGGTTAGGAAATGTGTTGAAAAAGGTTAGTGTTGATGAACGTTGTGGCGGAGGGACATAAGTAGATGTGTTTTGTGATGGTGGAGGTTGATTGGGGAATGTGTTGAAAAAGGTTGATGAATTTTGTGTTGCGGGGACATAAGTATCTATGTGTTTTGTGATGGTGGAGGTTGATTGGGATTGTGTGGTTGAAGGATATGAAGGGTAGATGATGTTGGTGGGGGTGTTTGTTGAGACCCTTGTTGCATGGCTACATAAGTGTTTCCCAGTTTGTAATTTGGTGGAAAACCTTCTCATGATGGGCTAGCCAATGTTCCACTTGCGATTGGTGTGGGCATTTTAGGAGTGTTTTGCATGTTTGATTTTGCTAGAGTGCCATGTCTTGCTAGTTCTGCTTGATGATGTAGAGTCTCTTGTTGTTTGTAGATCTTCATAGGAGTCAGAAGCAATGATACAGGTCTCTCTGCCGTTGGATTTTGATAAAGAGGATTCTCATATTGTGCAATAGTTCTCCTTTGTGAGCTTTGTTTGTGTAAGGGTGTGGTCATAGTTGACATGGTTTGGACTGCCATTATAGTGTCTTGAGTGTTGTTAGGCTCTCTAATATTTGATAGATCAAAACCTTTGGGTAATTTGGCTCATTGCTCTACTAGCAAGCGAAAGAAATGATCTTGGTTGTCACTAAGGATTTTGTCAGAGGCGGCCATGGCTCTAGGATCTTGTATGATTTCATCAAGGTCTTGTCTATCTTCTTGAGAGGATTGACCTATTTCAAAGTGTCACTATTATTGAGATGGGACTTGACCTATTGTATAACCGGGTGTAGCAAAGTCATGAGGCATGCCGGTAGTGAATTGAGTTACATCAATCAAAGGGACATTACCTTCTTGAGGATTGTGTGGTTGGTCCTGTTGTAGCATGTTTTGAGAGTGGGTTGATTTTGCCATTGGTGTTTTTGGAGTAACCTTGGGAGGCATGTTGGATTGGCTTGGTTGAGGCGTTTGAGGAGGTGATTTGCACTTCCTTGGGGTGACTTGCTTAGCCTTCATGGTTTGCTAGAGTCTAGTGGTTACCATGGGAGACACTAGGTCAATATGCTTTGTTTTGCTGAGGTTTTGCTTGTGGTTTTGGGAATGATGGTTTTGATGCACAATTTTACTAGACCAAAGGCGCTGTACTGTTTGACCAAAGGCGCAGGACTATGTTATCAAAAGTGAGCTACTATTAGACCAAAGGCGAGCTACTGTTATACCAAGGGTGCTAAAGTAGTTTTGCCAGAGGCAAGGTACTGTGATACCAAAGGCGAGCTACTGTAATACCAAAGGTGAGATGTTGTTATACCAAGCATGCTGAAGTAGTGTTAGTGATGTTTATAAGGCAAATTTTGATAGATTTTGTTAGATTTTGATTGGATTTTCTTTGGCAAGAGAAAACACAGCAAACAAAGTGGCAAAAAGGACTGACACAACAGATAGTGTATGATCGAGGGTCACAAAAAAGCCCAATGTTTCCATGGGTATAAAACAATTTGCAAACAATATCAAGCACTTTTTATCCCTAGAGACAAGGTTTCATTGCAGTAGATCAGCTCACAACTTAATACTCCATCAACCAAATGTCATTCCATAAAGGTGTCAGACATTTGTATCTTTGCGAGAGACGATAGGTAGGGATATCTCACCCTTCCCTCGGAAAGCTCAAGTAGGTCACAAGAGCTTTATGGTCGAGGGAATACTATCTCTTCTCAAGGGAGCCAATGGTGAGTATCTTGAGGGCTTAAATCAATTCCCCTTGCACTGATGATTACCGCAACGTTCGAAGGTGGATCAGGTAGTCACTATCTAGATTAGTTCTTAGTAACTTTGAGGGACCAATGCCTTACAAGAAATGTGACAAGCTACTAAAAGATTTAACCAATCCTACTAAGAGTATCAAACAGTTCGCTCAATGTGAAAATTGTTTCCACAAAGAGCTAGTACACCTCTTTTCAATTTGGCACCACAAGGTAAGGCTGACACTGGTTAGGACTTGGCTTTCACCTTATCACTGTTATATAGCGGTTCAAAGGAAAACTCCACTTAGGGTTGTCCCTTTTGGATGAAGAGCAATCCAAAAGTAGGTCCTTCTAAAGGAATAACTAAAATGTAAGAGTAAGCACATCAAACAGAGGTTCAATTGTCTCGTTATAAGAAAAACAAGGTGCAACTAGATTAGGCACACACATGATTGTAGTTGTCAATTGTCCCTTATGAAATTGAAGTGTTTGGCATTCATGTCCATTGTCCCTTAGAAAATTGAAGTGTTTTTGCATTCATGTCCATTGTCCCTTAAGAAAGCAATATGTTCCTAAGACTTAGATTGCAAAAAGATGTTTTGTCCCTTAAGAAAGCAATATGTTTTCTAAGATTTTCCAAGATGATTGTTCAATTGTCCCTTAAGAAAGCAATATGTTTCTAAGACTTAGTGCAATAGATTGAGATTTCTTCAATGCTCATCCTACATGAACATGTTAGAAAAAACCCATTTGCTCTGTTTGAGTGACAAGAAGCTACAACAAGTTGATTAGTTCCACACAAACTCAAAAGTTAGCAAAATAAATCAATCTGACCAGAAGCGCTTGACTGTATTACCAAAGGTGACTCACTGTGTTGCCAAAAGCACTGTACTATGTTACTAGAGGCAAGTTGCTGTAGAACCAAAAGTGATTTACTGTGCTGCCAGACACATTGTATTGTGCTGCCAAAAGTGCAGTACAGTGCTACCAAAAGCACTTTCCTACCCCAGATACAAAAAAAGTTATATTTTGTGAAAAAGAACAAGGTAAACATATGATTTCATGTTTTCTTCGTACATCTGGAATCTATGGTTGCTTGGATCTATAACCTGGGATCAAGAATAACTCAATGATGCCGCAAATAGATAGGTTAACTCAAAAAGTAAAAGCACTCCTAAATACGTCAGCTTAGGAAGTATAAAAGATAATTGAAAGACAAATAAATCAGCTTGTCAGTCAATCAATGATAGGTATGTGAGCTAAAACCCTACAAATCACAAAACAAGATATCAAAAACCCTAATATGCCAAAAGCACCTTACTGATCTGCCAATAGCATTGTACTGTGCTACCAATAGCGCACTACTATGCTACCAGAAGCGCTACAGTATCACCCCGAGGGTGCTATACTGTACTACCAAAAGTGCTTTACTATACTGCCAATAGTATTTTTCTGTCTTTTGCGGTGTTCCGTACTGTACTTCAAAAAAAATCAATTTCTTAAAGAAAAAGAGGGATTAGTGGGTCCCACCGGGCATGCTAGAATGTGTATGAGGAAAATTGATAGGTTGAATGATAAAATCAAAACTATGATAATAACCAAATCAATAACCCATAACATAAAGAGATCTATATAAAAAGCCATGATCAATGAATAAATCAAATAAAACAAGAAAGTTTTTACCAAATTGTATTGTCCTCTTTTGTCGAATGTGCATTGCTCAAATATGTTGCAAAACCATGTTTGCAACAAGCGAATGCTCAAAGTGCTCAAAAGATTGATGTCAAAAGATCATAAAGGGTGCTCAACAATGCGATGTATGCTCAAAGCGTTGTAAAAGGATGCCTAGGAATAAGTGATCGAAGAGGATTTGCTATGAAGATGAGGGGGGTTTATATAGGTTTCAAACATGATCGATCAACGAATGAAATAAATCCATAGAATGAATGGTTGAGATAAATCAAATAACTCATGTTGAATGTGCACATGAAATGTGTCACTCCAAAAAGATATATTTATTAAGATAATTGCTTTTTTTATAAAGATAGATTTGATTTTATAAATTAGAATATTTTTTTTTTCTAATTCATGAGTTGATGAAAATAAGATAAATTAAAGTCAATTAACTTAACTTTAGATTTGTCTTTTTTAGAGTTCTAAAAATAAAACTGATTGTGCACGAGTTAACATGATATTTTTAGAGGAATTGGAAAGATAATTAAAATTAAATAAATAAATTTATTTAATTGATTGTGCATGATTTTGAAGAATAGATAAGATATGAAGATTTAAATAAACTAAACAAATAAATTGATTTAATTTATTTTGCATGATGAAGGATAAATAAAATATGTGATTATATTTTATTTTTAGAAAATTTATTTTTAGAGGAAAAAGCAAATTAAATAAATAAATTTATTTAATTGTTTGTGCAAGATTAAAGGACATAGAAAAGATTTGAGGATTTAAATAAATTAAACAAATAAATTGATTTAATTTATTTTGCATGATGAATGATAAATAAAATATTTTATTATATTTTATTTTTAGAAGATTTATTTTTAGAGGAAAAAGCAAAATAAATAAATTTAATTGTTTGTGCAAGATTAGAGGAATATGAAGATTATAAACAAAATACTTGATTTTATTTATTTTTAGAGGATTGAGATAATTTAAATAAATTTACATGATTTATTTAAATTTAGAAGAATAATTGATTTAATTAAATAATGAAAATTATTTAATTGTAGATAAGAGGATTTGTGATGAGTTAATTAAATAATGGGATTTATTTAATTAATGTAGACTTGAAATTTGAAGAAGGGTAATGATTTAATTAAATAATAAAAATTATTTAATTTTAGAAGAATATAGAGGAATTTAATGAAATTAATTAAATAAAGAGGATTTAATTAATTAATGTTGAATTTTAGAGTTTTAAAAGAATTTGATGATTTTGATGAAATTAATTAAATAATTAGATTATTTAATTAACGTTGAATGCAGGTGATTTGATATATTTGACAAAATGCAAGTGATGTGATGACATGGTCATTTTAGGGTGTCTACACTAATATTCTCCACTTTGCCGATGAGTGTTTTGAAGCCAAAGATGTTAGAATTTTGTTAAGGTGAAAGCCTTATTGGGAAAATTGCCGTTGGAGAAACTTAAGGTTTTAGAACTTAGTTTCAAAGTTTGCAAGTGTAAACTTTTGCCAATAACTTGTTTTGAAGCCAAAGTGTTAGAAAATGGTTAAGGTAGAAGGTTATCGGTAAAATGTCCATCGGAAAAACTTCTAAATCCTGAAGTAAGTTAGTTGGTTGGGTTTTGGGCTAATTTGCCAGCAAAAGAAGTAAAGTTTGCATTCTCGTAGTTTTGCCAATAGAAGAGTGTTGTTCAACCAAATGTTTGAATTTTGGCTAAGGTAGAGCCTTATTGGGAAAAATGTCATAAGAAAAACTTAAGGATTTGGAACTAGTTTCAAAGTTTTGATTTGAGTTGATTTGCCAATAGCGAGGGAGAAAGGGGCTAAGTTTGGATATTGTCATTTTACCGATAAGCCCAAGTAAAACATAGTTCTGAATCCGTATCTTTTTTCAATAAGCACAAGGGAAGTCCAAGTTCAAAATTTCAAACTTCTGTTGATAAGTGATGGCAAGGTTCTGGATTCAAAGCTTTTGCCGACAAGGCGTAAAGGTTCAGGAATTTCAATTTTCACCGACAAGTAAAACATAGTTCATAATCTCACCTTTTTGTCGATAATGAAGTAAAGGCAAATTTCATAAAATACAAATTTTGCTGATAAGCTTAGGAGACAACAAGGTTTGTAAATTTTCAAAATCGCCAACAAAGCGATAACAAAAGTGATAGTTCCAAAAAGCTTAAAATTGCCAACAGAGTGATAAAGCAAAGAGGCAATAGTTCAGATAGTTGCATTTTTTTTTACAAAGCTAATAAAAGAGGGCAAAAGGTGATGGTTTTGGAAAAGTGAACTTTGTTGATAATAGGAAGAAATGAGATCGTTTTGAAAAGTTAAAATTCACCGATAATGATGAATGGGGCAAAGTTCCAAACTTTGAACTTTTGCAGATAGAGGTAAAAGAGACTAAAGGCAATAGTTCTAAAGGGATAAGAATTGCCGATAGAAGAGGCTTACAACCATGGTTTGAAAGAACATATTTTTGTTGATAAGGACATTAAGAGAGGAGGTTTGTGGAAAAGAGTAAATATTCCTATGGACATTTTTACACTTTAAAAGATAAATGCATCTATTAAATGTCAGACATTATGATATTTGAGCTAACATTCTAGGGGCTCAAGGCTATTCAGGATAATTTGTAGAGCATGATTTTCTGTGCATGTAAAGGTTGAAATTTAAAAGATTAATACAAATGATTAAATTCTGTATGTTTTTTACAAGATATTAGAGCTAATTAAAGCTTGGAGAAGATGTTATGCAGAGCACACGAAAGAAGAAGAAAGCTAGATTCTAGTGAGGAAGGCTAAACTGGATGAAATTATAGCCAAACAAAGGAGGTGTGTACTAGAACTAGAAGATACAAGTGAATATGTTGTCTACCAGCTGGAAGGATGATGGTGAGTCAAAGATGCTAGAATATTCCCTTTGCAATATGGAGCCACCAATCAAGACCATTGATTATTATAGATGGATCCTTGTTATATGGAGCCTAATTAGACTCGGAGGTTAAATTTACCCCACTTTTATTGTCACGGTTTCCCCCCAAATTATTTAATAGGGTCAAGGGGCAGTGCCCCTTGGCGATACAAGGCGAGGTCGAGGGACAGTGCCCCCAAAACCTCCAATGATTTTTTATTATTTTATTAAGGCATCAGGAGTTATTTTTTCTATTGGCTGACATAAAAAAACCCTATTTTTGTAACCGACATAAGGCTTGATAAAAGCAGCTAAGGGTTAGGGTTTCTATTGATGTATTGTAGCATTTTGCAGCGGTATTGAGTTGCAAGGATTGTTGGTTGTAATCAGTTTGATTTACTAGATAATAATATTGGATTCTCTGTTGGTGGATGTAGCCCGAGTTTGGGTGAACCACATTAAAACTTGTCTCTTGCTGTTATTATTTCTGTGTATTTTCATTCCTTTGTTTAATCTTTATTTGTAGTTAATTGATATCTTATGTCAGCTAACCCTAACAATCCTTACCATTGGATCAATGTAACTATTTTTGGTCTTGTTCTATAAAAGGATCGTGACCTCTCATTTCTAAAGGAGATTGAATTGTTGTACTTGTAAGCACTAAGTTTGTATATTTTTCAACTTTTGTCACTTCTCAAGATTCTTTCTCAAGATCACATGTATATGTACATATTCTAAAGCATATTGAATGAAATCGACCAACAGATTTCTTCCTAATCATAAATCTTAAGTAGTCTTTAGTTGATTTCTGATTTGTAATGTTGGATTGCTACGTTCAAACTTAAGTGCATCTGCTTTAATTGCATATTGTCATCATCTTTCCCCTGAAGATTTGTACTGACCATGCATAGTTGTAGAGATTACTGGTGAAATGTGGTTTGGTTCCTCTCCTTTTCATGAATGTATCAGACTATGTATGTGGACCATTGATTGAAACTTAGGAATTTTAGAATTTACATTCTCTAAACCCTTTCCTTTTAACATTTCATTTCATAAAATCACAAATAACTGCAAACAAAGATAAATCATAAGAAAATATAGTAAATATATGCTATATAATGACATATTTGAAGCATATACAGTTAATTATAGCAAATACTAATGCATTTCATGCAAATTATCATAAGCATCAGCAAAATACTTGTTGCAAAGTACAGTATTTAAGCAAATTCTAGGTGCAACAACAAATATTAGTTCAGACAAAGATAATATTAGAACTAATTAAATCTGGTAATATCTTTATAATTAGTCCAAATCAGGGATAGAGTCAACTGAATTATATCAAAGTTAGGATAAATTCACATTAATTTGTGTAAGTCTTGGCTAAATATTGTAGGATTTGACAGATTCATTGAAGATTTGTGCAGATTTGGCATAAATAGCAAGATATTTGAAGGAATGTTGAAGAACTTTGCAGGAATTAACAAAACATGGGTCTGTGCAAAATCATGGAGGTCCAAAAACTGGTGATGTGATGACCAAAATTTTGCCCTTGTGGCTAATGATTGTTTTTAACTAAATTTGATGAAACGAAAAGGGTTTATTGAAAAAATTGTCAACTTTCCACCAATATAAGATATGCCTTATTTTGAATTTAATAGATAATTATTATTTATTTTCTACATACATTACGACTAAAGTCCTGATTGATAGGTTGATTGAAAAACTTCTATAATTTTCAAACTATTTCACATTTTTTTTAATTTAAAAAATGCATCACATTCTATGCTTCACATACTATAAGATAAAAAAAATGAATTTCATAAATTTTTGACCAAGTTATGGTGGTCAAACAAACACGTTTTAGTAATTTTGAAATGTTCTAATAAAAAAATCATAACTAATTATTTACTTGCAAAAAAATTACAAAAAAAATGTAGCACATTCGGGCATGTGTCCTCTACTTATATTGAAAGTTTCAGAAAAAAAATATTATTTTTTTCTTGTACTTAGGTTGGTCAGACATACACCTACTTTTTATCTTTTTCCTAAAAATGTAGTACTACTGCATTAAAATTTCAAATTTTCGCAAAATAGATTTACTTTTTTTCTAAAAAAGAACTAGTAGCCTAGAAACTACATTCAATTTGCTACAAATTTTGTTGTTACATATTTTTCAAATTATGTTAATAACCTATTCAAATTCTTATTTCAAGTTGTCTAACTCTATTTTTATAAATTTTCATTGCCACTTAGGGGCCTAGTTTTGACGTCCATGATCCTGTACTAACCCACATGTAAGGCCCTAAAATGATTAATAGCAAGACACATCAACCCTGAGTGACTATCAGATGGTCAAGACCTGACTCATGGAGACTTGGGATCATGAATTTGTTGGCAAGAGACATATTGGAGCTTCATGATTGTTGTTATTGATGGCAACAAAGATCATCCCACACATCCGCAGAACATGGTGTGCCTATACCGGAAGTCAGATTGAAGAGTGTTGTGGTCTGGTATGCAAGAACAGAGTATGTGGCAAGGTCTGACAGTCAGGTCTGGATCTCTCAGAGGAAGTATCTTTGGAAAGTGCAGACTTGGGGAAGTCAAGAGGAGTACCTTGACTAATAGATTCCAAGAATTGAGCCTCCGGTGATGAAAGAGTAAAGAGATATAAGCATTCAAGTATTAGGGTCTGGTTTGATAGAATAGACAAAGGAAAAACTGATAGGCAGAACATCAGAAGTTATTCCGAATGAGATGTTGATGGTGATAAAGATTCCTAAGGTATCTTTCTTGATTGGCTGACTTATTAGATGACTTCTATAAGTTTCTTTTTGATTCGCTTCACTTGGAAACAAGGATTCAGCCGACAGACTAAAGTTTGAGATAATATTGACTATTTTGGATGCCGACTAGGAAAGTGTTGAAATCACTTGTGCGGATATATATACAAGATAGATTTAGATGTGAAGGTGTGTGTGTTAAAGTGTTGAAGTGCGAGATTAAGTAGAACAGTTCTAAAGGCAGAAAAATAGGTTCAGAATGTAAAAAGACAGCAGCACTTAAGGAGAGTAAGAATGAAGTGCAATAGATCAGTCTATTGAGCTTAACTAGAACTAAACTTCAACATGTGTGGATGCCTCTCATCAGTTCAAGTTTTCCTTGTGTATACAGGAAGTCTTTTGTAGGCAGTGAGCCTCTCGTGAGCAGTGTGCTTGAGCAATGAGCCCTAATTGGCAAGTGCCATTTTTGTAATTCTATTCTTCTAACAGAGAATACAATCTTGGGTTAATCACCCTGTGGTTTTCTCCCTTAACAGGGTTTCCACATCAAAAATATTATGTCGTGTGTATTTCCATTTCATGGTTATGTTTGCTTGTTTGAATTGATGTTGCACTAATTATTAAAGAAAGTTCAAAAAGCTGAAATAATTGAGATAACTGATTCACCCCCCCTCTCAGTTATCAAGAATTGGTATCAGAGCCAAGCACCTCCTAACAAAGCCTAACAGCTTGAGGAAGATCTGGGAATTCAAATGGATGTATATGGTATAAGGGAGCAAGTCAAGACTGCCCTTGATGATCTTGAGCAGTCAAACTCTAAAGTCAATGAATTAAAGGAAAGACTCAAACAGGCTGATGATTTCATAAAAGAACTAAAAGACAAATTGAGTCTCTCTATGAAAAAGAGAAAGGAGCTACTTCAGCAACTGGCAAGTCAAGGTGAAGCCAATGATACAAATAGAGATCTGAAGGAGAAAAACAAGTTATGTGAAAAGTTATCAAAAGAAATCATTATGGTAAGACATGAAATGGAATCAGGAGTTATGAAGTTTACCCAAGAGGTTGAAGAGAAAAGAAAAACTGAAGATGATCTAAGATAATCTCTCAAGGAGAAATTAGAAGATTGCCACAAGATGGATAGAATTATCAGACATCTTGAATCTGATCTTGAAGATGCTAAAGATAATGAAGAAAAACTTGAGGATCAAATTGTCTCTCTTAAAAGGGATCTTCAAACAACAAATGAATATAAAGAGAAATTCAAGATAAGCTCTTCTCAACTTGAAGTTCTTCTTGAAAGCCAAAAGAGAGTGGATGACAATTGTGGCCTGGGGTATGAAAAAGATGAAAGCTCTGGATCCGGTTAGAAGAATTTTAGATCAGAAAATCCAAGGGATAGGCCTAGAAGAGCTCCGGTAAGGCAGCCTAATGCTCAAAGATATCCATCCTTCAATGGATACTGCCACAATTGCAATAACTTTGGTCATAAAACTAATCAGTACAGAAAAAAAATGAATCAGACTAATACATCCTTCTCCAGACAGTGTTTCAACTGCAAAAGGTATGGTCACAAATCTCATGAATGCAGAAATATGCAAATAAACAATTCATTCAATGGTAGATGCTTTGCATGCAATAGAATGGGTCATATGGCTAATCAATGCAGATCAAGAGGATATCAATCAAATATGCAAAGAAATATTGTTTGCCAAATTTGCAATAGATCCGGTCATATTGCAAAATTCTGTAGAAGCAAGAATCAGGACAAAAGAGGTCTGGTATATCATAATCAGAATCAAGATAAGGGAAAACAAAAAGTGAATGCGGATGAAGTTCAAAGTGAGATGAACAAGATTTGGGTGAAGAAAAGTACAGAGAATGTAGGGGATGGATCCGCACCAGACTCTGGTGCTGATATTCCTTCCAAAAATTAAAAAGTGAGCTCTGGGTCAGGGGGAGACACAAAGAAAACCTTGTTCCCCCAGCCAGTCAATTGGTGCCAGAACTGGCACAAGACAAGTTGCGGATTAAAGGGTTCATAAGAGAAACATCCAAATAAACTATGGTTAAGATTTGGAAGATCCGCAAGATGTTTAAGATCAAGATTGATCCAGTTCTTCAAGTCATCCGAATAAGGCAAACTAGAATGACTTAGGTCGAGCATTTATTGCAACTTGACATTAGGGTTTGCGGAGCAATATAAGGGTTTTCTCATTAAGCATTTGTTCATTCTGCATTCAAGAAGAAACGAAAAGAGAAGCTCTGTAACAAAATTCCTCAAGCTCATCAAAGATCATTTGCAAAAGTCAATTCATCCAAAAATCAATCTGGCTAACTTCATGAAACTGAAAGGCGCAAAAGGTATTCTCCATTATCAAACATCTCTCTGTAAATCCTTGAATGATGGGTACTCCAACTATTGTGAAGATCTGTGATAGGCCTCGGCCCAAATTCAAGAAACATCCATACAAATCCTTGGAAGTAGATCCTCTAGGAGCATTTTCCAGTGTTTCGCATGGTGTGTTGCATACAGAAGATATTAGGGTTTACATACATGCAAATATTGAAGAGTTCGGGGAATTCAAACTAAGAGATATCTATCATAAACAATTGATAGATGATGCTTTTGAACTTAAACCTCAATATAAGGGCATCCAGGAGAAATATTTTGATCAGTTCATTCATTTCCCCTACTTTGAAGAGGATGAATGGGTCCGGTATGTATTGAGTAGGATGCATGACAATATCCTATGGCTGAACAGACCTTGCAAAATCACTAAGGAGGCAATTAGGGCAGTAACCAGCTTATACTCCTCCGGAGGGATACCTGTCCTCAAATCTGTCAAAAACCAAATTGTAACTGAGGCCACCGGATCAAAATTTGATAAGAGGGCAATGACCATTGAAGATATCACGGATCCAGATATCAAGTTTGCATCTATGATAATAGGGTATAAGATATATCATTCTAGTAGGGAGAATTTAGTGTCTGAAACTGCAGTGTATACTACCTATGAGATGCTGAGAAAGAATGCAAAGTATGATCTTTGTGAACTTCTTCTAAGTCAATTGATGGAGAACATACAAAAGATCAAAAAGGACAAGAAGAACTCCTTTAAATATGGTGGACTGATATTGTGTTTATTTTTCTACTTCATGAATGAGCTTCCCGGATCCAATGGATGGGTATGGCAAAATAACAAACTGGTAACAATTCACATCAGAGATTACTTGCATGAACTTGGGGATGCCAAGGCAAGGAATACAGCTCTGTGGGGGTACTTTAAGAATTTCCAAAATACTATGCAAATCAGAGAAAGAATCCCAAAATCATTGGTTGAAAAATATAAAGATACAGTGTGCTTCATGGTAGACATTGATCAATGCCTAATGGAGGCAGTAGAGCCAAGGATAGTCTGGATCATGCCTATGGGGTATGAAGTTGATGAACAAATTGTGGAGCTGCATGTTCAACACATGCTAAGTTAGCCAAAGGATCTAAAGGTAGAAAGGTTTGGAACCTTTGAAGAGCTAAGTGTAAAAGTTCATGTGGAACTCAGACAATCAAAAATAAAGAGGAAAGTGAGAAAAGAAGTTGAAGAAGTTGCCAAAGGCTTAGGCATCTCAAAGGAGGCACTTGATGCCAATAGGGAAAAGATGGAAAGGGCTGAGGAAGAGAAGAAAGAGGCAGAAAAGGGAAGCAAGGAAAGTGCTCCGGTAGAATCTTCCACCCGAACAAGATCATCAAAGAGATCTGCACCTGTCACTGCTAAAAGCTCAAGGACATCAAAACCAGAAGCAAAATCATCCGGCAGATGAGAGAAAAGAACTAAAACAAAGGCCACAAGGTCTTATATCAGTCAGAAGGATGATGAAGAAACTGAATCAGATGAGGAGATAAAGAAAATGAAGAAGCAGAAGAAGAAAACATTCAGTGAACCTTCTACCGGTCAAGGTGAAGAAGAAAAGGCAGAAGATTTTGTAGAAAAGCCCACTCTGTCTTTAGATGATGTCATCAAATCAATCACTGTGGATGGAAACCTTTAGCCAATGGCTGAATTCTATGATGATTACAATGAAGCAGACCAAAAGATCTTGCACGAAGCAGAGTTAAGTATCTGAACATATATAACAAGGCTTTTATTGAAATTATATCTCTTATTCCCAAAAGCCTAGAAAAAGAGTTATAAATAAGAAAGAATACTACCATGGCAAAAGATCTTAAGATCTAATAACAGATAGCCATTTAGCTATATCCTTCAATCGATTCAAAGCAAATGAACATGATCTTCAAGGATTGCAAGGATGAATTTCAGAGCAAAGCCAGAATGAATCAGCTCATGCTTAGTGAGACTGACAAGATAGCCAAGGAAACAGAAGAGATCCTCAGGAATGCCTTCAAAAGATTCAATCTTCCTATTATAGAGGACTTGAGTGTTGATCCTTCGGTCACAGGTGTTGAAAAAGAATCCATTGAGCAAATCATGAACATGATCTTCAAGGATTGCAAGGATGAATTTCAGAGCAAAGCCAGAATGAATCAGCTCATGCCTGGTGAGACTGACAAGATAGCCAAGGAAACAAAAGAGATCCTCAGGAATGCCTTCAAAAGATTCAATCTTCCTATTATAGAGGACTTGGGTGTTGATCCTTCGGTCACAGGTGTTGAAAAAGAATCCACTGAGCAAATCATGGACACTGGTACAGAAAAGGATAAGGACTTGGAATCCTCTGTTCTGGAAAAGGAAGTGTATGAACAGACAAACATCACTCCTCCGGTTTCCCCTGCTAACTTCGGATCCAAAGAAGAAGAAAGAATAAAGGAGAAAGAAGCAGAGGTGAAGGAAAAAGAAGATAACAGTACAAAGGTTGTGGAAGGAGAGAAAGCTCCAAAAGACAGTTCTGTGACTGCAGAAGAAAAGAAGAATCTGTCTCCGGCAAGAGACACTGCAAATCGGTCAAGGACTTTTTGACAAAAGAAACTATGGAGATTGATGAACCAGAACTACTAAAAGGGCCATTTGATTTTGACTCTCTATCTCTGGTACAAACAATGAAGATAGCTTTGTTTGCTAATGCAAAGGCCAAAGAAAAACTACTAAAGTCTCACATGGAAGACTGTGAGCTTATAACAGTTGCATCCAAAGTGTTAGAAAAGATTATGCCATCTTTTCAGAAAGATCCCTCAGCCTCCCTATCCAGTAATCTTAAAACTCTAGTAAATAGTGTTAGCACACATTTTGATTCCCTAGAGAAGTCAGCAGAAGATAAGGTCTGGAAGGAATTTTTGACAAAAAGATTATCAGAGGTATAAGGGTTAATAACTAATGATAGGAGGAATATGAGTATAGGGATAAAGAGCTTAGAAAATGCTCTTAAAGATGGTGGAGAAATGTACAAATTTTGTTTATCATGGTCCAAAGCAACATTGGACATAGAGAAGAAAGTAAAAGAACAGGAGGACAAACTGACAAATCTATCAAAGAATTTTGATCCTCTCTCATCCTCCATAATAAATCAAGAATGTCAGACTATTGCAGTCTTGAATGAAATCAAGAAGCTGGAGAAGGAAAAGAAAAATAGAATAAGCAGGTTGGGTGCACTCAAAGGGATAATTATCCCTAAGTTAGAGGCCATGCATGAGGCCATAAAAGAAGTCCAGATCACAACCCAGACCAGTGATTTGACAGATCTAAAAAGGGCAGATGCATTTGCATTCCTGTTAATCGGTCATATATCAATTTTGGACAGAATGAAACAAAGTTGGGCAATAGAATTTGTCCAATTGAAGACAACTTTTGCAAACATTCTTCAGTATATGTAAGTATGCCATATGTATATCCTTATGTGGCCAAGTATAGTTGAAATTTTGAAAATTTTGGTGTGTGGACCCCACCCTTTGCCATTGATGTCAAAGGGGGAGTGATGAGCAGTGAAAAATGTTGTATCTAGCTAAGGGGGAGCTCTGGAAAATGTACATAGAGACAGAGCATCAGCTAAGGGGGAGTGATGAGCAGTGAAAAATGTTGTATCTAGCTAAGGGGGAGCTCTGGAAAATGTACATAGAGACAGAGCATCAGCTAAGGGGGAGTATAGTATAACACTTAGTCATTTTTCACTAAGTGTTGCCATCAATGCCAAAGGGGGAGATTGTTGGCAAGAGACACATTGGAGCTTCATGATTGCTGTCATTGATGGCAACAAAGATCATCCCACACATCCGCAGAACATGGTGTGCCTATACCGAAAGTTAGATTGAAGAGTGTTGTGGTCCGATAAGCAAGAACAAAGTATGTGGCAAGGTTCGACAGTCAAGTCCAGATCTCTTAGAGGAAGTATCTTTGGAAAGTGCGGACTCGGGGAAGTCAAGAGGAGTACCTTGACTGATAGATTCCAGGAATTGAGCCTCCGGTGATGAAAGGGTAAAGAGATATAAGCATTCAAGTATTAGGGTCCGGTTTGATAGAACAAACAAAGGAAAAACTAATAGGCAGAACATCAAAAGTTATTCCAGATGAGATGTCGATGGTGATAAAGATTCCTAAGGTATCTTTCTTGATTGGTTGACTTATTAGATGACTTCTATAAGTTTCTTTTTGATCCGCTTCACTTGGAAACAAGGATTCAGCCGACAGACTAAAGTTTGAGATAATATTAACTATTCTGGATGCTCACTAGAAAAGTGTTGAAATCACTTGTGCAGATATATATACAAGATAGATTTAGATGTGAAGGTGTGTGTGTTAAAGTGTTGAAGTGCGAGAAAAAGTAGAACAGTTCTAAAGGCAGAAAAATAGGTTCATAATGTAAAAGGACAGCAGCACTCAAGGAGAGTAAGAATGAAGTGCAGCATATCAGTCTATTGAGCTTAACCAGAACTGAACTTCAGCATGTGTGGATGCCTCTCATCAGTTCAAGTTTTCCTTGTGTATACAGGAAGTCTTTTGTAGGCAGTGAGCCTCTTGTGAGCAGTGTGCTCGGGCAATGAGCCCTAATTGGCAAGTGCCATTTTTGTAATTCTATTCTTCTAACAGAGAATACAATCTTGGGTTAATCACCCCATGGTGTTCTCCCTTAACAGGATTTCTACGTCAAAAATATTGTGTCATGTGTATTTCCATTTCATGGTTATGTTTGCTTGTTTGAATTGATGCTGCACTAATTATTAAAGAAAGTTCAGAAAGCTGAAATAATTAAGATAACTGATTCACCCCCCCCCTCTCAGTTATCAACAGAATTCGCTTGGAATTCATCATATCTTTCAAGATAAATAAAGGTTTTTTGTAAATTTTTATTTATGTTTGTGTAATTAACACTCGCATGAATAGATTTTTGGTACTAGAAGGAGGGCCTGTGAGTGGAAGGTTTGTATTTCTGTAATGTTGCATAAATATTTCAGTATTTGAGTTAATTAACTGCAAATATCTTTTTCTAGAGACTTTGACTATATATTTGCAAAGATCCAATCCAAAACTTCAAAGTGCAGCTTGAAATTCTGAGTTGGCTCACAAATCGGCTACTAGATTGAGATCCATTGGACCTTTACAAGAATTGCCTATTGTGAGTCCATAATTACATTCAGCTGGTGCACAACCTAGACATATTGATCTTACAATGTTGTTACCTATTACACCTGTGCCACCAGTAGCTCTGGTACACATTCCCATGGCTTTCTTCAATGTTGAATCACCACAGTGTTTTGTTGCGTACAATGATTTACTTAAGAATCTAGATAAGATCATCTGAGAAAATTTAAAGAAGCGTGTTGTAGAGGGAGAGTGCAGCATGAAGATGTAGTGTGTAGACTTTTCCCTTACACACTAGGAGAGGAAGCATATAGTTGGTATGTTAACTTGTCTCAAAACTCCATCAAATCATGGTTATTGATGGAGAATGCATTCAAAACTAGATACAGAATTCCAATAGATGCAGCAACATTATATCACTATTTTGTTGAGATCTCAAAAGAGATGAAGGAGAACTCATCATAGATTTTAATGATCACTTTTAGAGAGCATATTCCAGGCTCACAACCCCATATATTATTGCAAAAGCTACTACTATGTGGGTATATTATTCATCCCTAGATCTACTGACGACTATGTTTATTCACAGAATAAATCTTGGCATTACAACGTTGTAACATACACCCCACTGTATACGTTTTGCACTGACTGATTTCTTGTGTTTTTGCCGGTTTGAAGTTTAAGTTTTTATTGCATGTGTTTGCATGTATGGTTTTTTGCAACAATAACATAGAAAATGCAACATATATGGAAAAACTAGAAAAAGTAGAATAGATATCAACAAACTAACACCAACCTAGATTGTATTTAGCCAAAATATAAATTAAAAAGTCATACCCGTATCAAGATTCAACACTTCATGTTGGGCCTATGCCCGACAATGAACATAGAAAAAAGCTCCAAACTTTGGGATATGCAAGTATTTATTGATATCAACAAGAGCAGCAATACAATAGTCACTAGATGCCAAGAATAGAGTCAATAACCAGTATGTAATAGCAAAAATATCATTCATGAATCACCATTGTGTCCTCTAAGTTGTATGGCCTAGCTAGAGCTGATAGTCAGTATGCAAACTCACAAAAAACTTAGTTTTTTTCCTTTGTTTTGAACTGATAACAATAGAAGTACTTGGGCAACCCTGATCCAATGAAGAAAGCTACCAAAAACTCAAAAAAATTCCACAACAATGATGTACGACCCTCCTCATATGGTACAGCCCAGCAGTCATGAGGTACGGCCTCCCTAAGACACTTCAATACAGCTGCAAATCCCTCAAAGGGCCTTCAATATGCTAAGAATAAACTTAGTTTCAACAGAAAATAGTAACCCTATGAGATATTTTCATTTCAACCCTAAGGTAACTCCAAAATGTGTTTCCTGAAAGCACAAATGAACCCTCTAAATGAAGATTCCAATAACCCTTTCCTGATGCACTCTTTCATATACGAGGAACAGCAAATCTACAAAGGTTTCCATCTCTGCAAATTGATATTTGAAACCAAGAGCCAAGCTTAAACCTTAAGCACAGGCAAAACTCACTATGAGAGCCAAATATCATAAAGTATGCATATGGAAATGAAGTTTCATTTGCCCTTTTAACTCCCTCAATCCCAACACCCAAGATGAGAGGGAAAACTTATTAATTTTTAATTTTAAACAACCCCTTTAACCTTCATGAGGTGGGTGCTCCTCCCTAGGCACATAACCTTTTAAAGTTATAACTTAATGTTATAAAGTTTAATTATAACATAACTTAAAGTTACCCGAAAATATAATAAGTTAAATCTTTAATTTAACTTATATAAAATTGGTATAGCTCTAGAAGATTTGACTTCCCAAACCTCGTGCCCTGGCTCTTGCACTGCCCTACTAAAGATGGAAACTAGATCTATCACGACTTACTATAAATAGTAAATCCCCAAACTGACTCCCTGAACACTATCGTTAGCCTACGGGAATCCTGTGATAGGCTAACCCTGACCTCTTGGAGTGATGAGCTAAGTGGGGGACATTACAGTCTTCCCTTCCCAAGACTGCTTGTCCTCAAGCAACCTCAACTCTAGATGCTGCAATATCTGCTCACTCTTTCATGTGGCATCCTCAACTAGCAGATTCTTCCACTTGACCAAGTATTCTCTGAGAACCCATTTCTTCAAATGTCTCTCCCGGGTGTCAATGATAGCCTCTGGTACTAGGATCAACTTACCCTCCTCATCCAATGGTGGAAGCTCTGCAGAAGGAACTATATTATGGACAAGAGCTTTCTTCAGTCTGGAAACATCAAACACATTATGCACCCTGCTATCTGATGGAAGCTCAAGCTCATAAGCCACCTCACCCACTTGTCTGATAATCCTGAAAGGACCATAAAACCTAGGTTTTAACTTCTCTACTCAACTCTTCTTGAGAGTGGACTGCCTGTAGGGTTGGAGCCTCAAATACACCATGTCTCCAACCTTGAAACTCCTCTCCACTCAATGTTGATCAGCATACAACTTTTGTTGATTATGTGCCTGTTATATATTCTCTTTAAGCTCCCTGAGAATATCCTGGCTATCCTACAAAAGATCCTTAGCCTCAGGCACTCGACTATCACCAAGCAAGAGATCTATGAAGCATGGAGCATCATAACCATATAGTGCCCCGAAAGGAGTCATCTGGATAGACATGTGATGTGTAGTATTATATCAATACTCCCCCAGGTGCAACCATTTGATCCATGCCTTTTGCTTCCCCAAAATATAGTTACGTAGGTACCCCTCTAACCATTTATTTACCACCTCTGTCTGTCCATCCATCTGCGGGTGGTAGCTAGTGCTAGGAGTCAACTCTGTACTATACAACCTGAATAACTCCTACCAAAATATACTTAGGAACTTGTTGTCCCTATCACTGACTATACTTCTGGGTACCCCATGTAACCTATATATCTCCCCGAAGAATAGATCAGCCATTTGAGCAGCTGTATAGGTTGCTGAAATGGCAAAGAAGTGTGCAAATTTGGTGAGTCTATCGACCACCACATATATGCAGTCCTTACCCTGTACCTTTGGCAACCCTACAATGAAATCCATGGAGATGCATTCCCATTTCTAATTGGGAATAGGTAATGGTTGTAGTAATCCTGTAGGAAAGGTATGCTCATGCTTGTTCTGTTGGCAAATGGGACACTCACAAACATACTTTTGCACCTTGTCCTTCAGTCCTTTCCATGTAAACCTCTCCCGAATCTATTTGTATGTCTTGAAGAATCTAGGATGGCCAACCATTGGTTTGTCATGGAAAGTTTTGATTATATTATGCGTAAACTGTGAATTGGGCACCAAAAATATCTTGTCTTTGTACATGATCAAATCACTCACCATAGAATATCTCTCATCTCTAATTGTGCCCTCAATGACTCCTACTGCCCAAGAGTCCTTAACATACTCTACTATAATCTCTTCTTTCTAATTAGCAGAGATCTCCCCAACTAGACACAAGTGAGGTCACCGTGACAAGGCATCTGTAACTACATTTTTCTTCCCTTTGACATACTCGATGTCAAAATCATATGCCTGCAATCTGCTGACCCACTTTTGTTGTCTATCATTCAGGTCTTTCTGGTTCATGAAATATTTAATGTTGTTATGATCAGTCCTGATTATGAATCTGCCCCCAACCAGATACTATCTGAATTTGGCTAATGCATGCATAATGGAAACATCTCTCGGTCATATACCGAGTAGCTCCTCTCCACACCCTAAATTTTTCTTCTCTCAAAAGCTATTGGGTGCTTCTCCTACATAAGCACATCCCTGATCCCCTCTCCAAAAGCATCACATTGTAACTCAAATGGTTTAGTGAAGTCAGGGATCACTAGTACTGGACATGTAGACATCAAGTGCTTGAACTTGTCGAAGCACTACTGGGTTGTATCACTCCATTCAAAGGCTCCCTTCTTCATCAGATCAGTCAATGGTGTTGCTACCTATGAGAACCCCTTAACAAACCATCTATAAAAACCACAAAGCTCAAAAAACCCCTTAAGCTGTGTAAGGTTGTGGGTGGAGGCCAATCAATTATTGCCTTATCCACTCTAACCCCATCTGCACTGATAATGTGGCCAAGGTAAAGTAATTCTGTCATACCAAAATCACACTTAGATTCCTTGGCATAGAGTGAGTTACTATCCAAGATGCTTAGTACCTCCTCTAGATGTATCAAGTGGTCTTCCCAAGTCCTACTAAATATCAGAATATCATCAAAGAAAATCAAAACAAATTTTCTGAGCTGCTGTCTAAAAATTTGGTTCATACAACTCTGGAAAGTAGCAGGTGCATTAGTCAAACCGAAAGGCATGACTAAAAACTCAAAATGACCATATTGGCATCTAAAAGTAGTCTTTTCAATATCCTCTACCCACATCCTGATCTGATGGTATCCAGATCTAAAATCAATCTTAGAAAAATAACATGCACCATGTAGCTCATCTATCAATTCATCTATCCTGGGAATTGGATACCTATTTTTTATAGTCTTCTTGTTTAGGGCCCTGTAATCTATACATATTATGATTGTCCCATCCTTCTTTTTTACCAATACAACTACAGAAGCGAATGGGCTATTGTTGGGCCTAATATGTCCCATCTCCAGAAGCTCCTTAATGGTTTTCTCAATTTTATCCTTAAGCCTCTTCAGATGACGGTACGTGTGATCATGATGGGTTTGGTCCCATCCTCCAACTCAATGATGTGCTCTATGCCTCTATCAAGAGGCACTCCCGATGGTATATCCCCAAACACCTTATTGTTCTTGGTTAGAAACTTCTGGATATTAGGATGATAGTTATCCTTCTGTCATGGTGGGGACTCTGGCATAATAAGGCACTCTGCTGCCCACTCAACCTGGTCATGTCTCAAGAGCCTCTCCATTCTCTTCAATGATACAACTCGAGGTCCACCATCTAAAATACCCCTAAGGCATATTTTCCTCCCATTATACTTGAATCTCATCTCCATTTTCTTAACGTTCATGGTGAACTCCTCCAACTGGCTCATCCAATGCATGTCAAACACCACATATGTATCCCCTATACCAACCACATAGAAGTCATCAACTAGCTCATAATCACCCATGATGATTTTTAGCCCTGAAATCTTCTGACTGCATTACATTTTGAATCCGTCGGCTACCATCACCTTAAAGCCTTCGAATTCCTCTATTTTTAGGACCCTGTGAGTGACTAATCCCTCATCAATGAAATTATGAGTGACTCTTGTATCAATAAGGGTGATAATACGCTTCCCTCCTAGTACACCACACACCCGAAAAGAGCCAACCTTCTGAAAACTTGACAACTGGGCAATAATACCTCCACTGTCAGCACTGTGCTATGAAGCTCTCACATCCCCACTGTCACCATGCTCTGAATGCTGATCTGATTCTATATCTAATGCCTCTGACTGTGTCTCCTCAGCTGAATAGTACTCAATTAGTTTGGCCTTAGCCTTATGTGAGCACTTATGTGAAGGATCCCATGGTTCTTTGCAATGGAAGCATAATTTTTTCCTCTGGTACTCATTCAACTGATCATCTATCAACCAGTTGGATCTATCCATGTCCTGATCAACATCTCTATGGAATGGTTTCTTCTCCTTCTTCTTGTCCCTCCTGTGAGAAAACCCCTTGGTTTGAAATTTGCTTCTCCAAACTGATGACTCCATGTCCTGGGCCTTCTTCATGGCCTCCTAGAGTGTGGCGGGGTCAAAACCCTTAACCCATCCTCGAAGTGGGTCTAATAGTCCATCAATAAAGAGAATAACAAGTCTGCGCTCTAAAATGTCTGGGACCATCACAGATAGGTCCTAAAACTTAGCAATGTAGGAATCTACTGAACCACTCTCTCTAAGTTGTGCTAACTCCTTAAACTAAATTTCCAGGTACTTCTTGTCAAATCTATCAATTAGACGGGCTATAAACTCCACATACGAAGTAATCTGATCATGCCCCAATGTAACCTTTCCATTACTCCACCACTTGTGTGCTACTCCCTCCAAATGTAATGTAGTATAAGTGATGGCATCCTCCTCAGGCATAGGACTAATATGCAAGTAACTATCCAACTTCTGCACCCAAGCCCTAGCAGCGGTCTTTCCTGACCCGTCAAAATAGGGAAGTGCCATTTTACTTACCTTTTTTTGTAATTCTTGGTTCTGAGGTCTACCTCTTCTATGAGGTCTATTTCTAATCCTAATGCCAAAGTACTTTGCAAAAGTCATCTCAGCCCTAAACTCTACACTAGAAGCTCTCTAATCCCTTAGAATCTCCTCCTAAAACTTAGCCTATGTGGGATCCTATTCAGGAACTTGATTATTGGGAGCAAAGGTCAAAATACTAGGTCTGTCACCTACTATAAACTATGAATCCCTCCTATGAGTCACTGAGGCCTCATCCTCGTCATCTTTGAACCTATATCTATCACCATGGTTCATATCCCCATTATTCATGTCCCCTGGTTCCTATCGCCATTGTGTCTATCACCCACATTATGCCTATTCTTGTCTCCGTCATTATTCCTATTCCTATCACCATCATTGATTCTATGCCTATCACTGTCATTATTTATATTCCTGTCACCATTGTACCTGTACCTGTCATGGTGATTTTCCCTGATATTCAATCCATCATGCAACTATGTTAGGGTGTGTCCTATCTCAGCCTGTGTCTCCATCATCTCCTGTTGAGAGTCCCTCAATTCCCTTTCTAGGGCCACCAACCTCCTGGTGAGCACATTTAGGATCTCTCGCAAGCTAGGCTCCTCAACCTCCCTATCACCCATTTCGTCTATAGGTTCTAGGACTAGTGGTAAATCTCTTGAAAATGGATCCGTACATGAGACTAGGGAATCTTCATCAGTAGCTGCAACCATTATCTCTTCCTCAAATGGATCTATTTGTGGCACAAGATTCTCTAGTTCTATTCGTTGCAAAAATTGTGTTACTTGTCTTGCCCTATTATTTCCAAAGGGATATCTATATGTAGGTCACATGTCTCATTTTTATCATCTGCATGTCATATTAACCCCACAGAATGGCAAGATTTTCTGCTCTGATACCACTGTAACATACACCCCACTGTATATGTTTTGCATTGACTGATTTCTTGTGTTTTTGCTGGTTTGAAGTTTAAGTTTTTATTGCATGTGTTTGCATGTATGGTTTTTTGCAACAATATCATAGAAAATGCAACATATATAGAAAACCCAGAAAAAGTAGAATAGATATCAACAAAATAACACCAACCCAGATTGTATTTAACCAAAATATGAATTACAAAGTCATACCTGTATCAAGATTCAACACTTCATGTTGAGCCTGTGCTGCACCAGCAACAATTAACATAGAAAAAAGCTCCAAACTTCAGGATATGCAAACATTTATTGATATCAACAAGAGCAGCAATACAGTAGTCACTAGATGCCAAGAATAGAGTCAATAACCAATATGTAATAGAAAAAATATCATTCATGAATCACCATTGTGTCCTCTAAGCTGTATGGCCTAGCTGGAGCTGATAGTCAGTATGCAAGCTCACAAAAAACTCATATTTTTTTCCTATGTTTTGAACTGATAACAACAGCAGTACTTGGGCAACCCTGCTCCAATGAAGAAAGCTACCAAAAACTCAAAAAAATGCCACAACAATGATGTACGACCCTCCTCATATGGTACGGCCTAGCAGTCATGAGGTACAACCTCCCTAAGACACTTCAATACAGCCACAAATCCCCCAAAGGGCCTTCAATCTCCTAAGAATAAACTTAGTTTCAACAGCAAATAACCCTATGAGATATTTTCATTTCAACCCCAAGGTAACTCCAAAATGTGTTTCCTGAAAGCACAAATGAACCCTCTAAATGAAGATTCCAATAACCCCTTCCTGATGCACTCTTTCATACACGAGGAATGGGGAATCTGCAAAGGTTTCGTCTCTGCAAATCGATATTCAAAACCAAGAGCCAAGCTCAAACACTAAGCACGGGCAAAACTCACTATGAGGGCCAAATATCATAAAGTATGCATATGGAAATGAAGTTTCATTTGCCCTTTTAACTCCCTCAATCCCAACGCCCAAGATAAGAGGGAAAACTTATTAATTTTTTATTTTAAACAACCCCTTTAACCTTCATGAGGTGGGTGCTCCTCCCTAGGCACATAACCTTTTAACTTTAAGTTATAACTTAATGTTATAAAGTTAAATTATAACATAACTTAAAGTTACCCAAAAATATAATAAGTTAAATCTTTAATTTAACTTATATAAAATCGATATAGCTCTAGAAGATTCGACTTCCCGAACCTCGTGCCCTGGCTCCTGCACTGCCCTGTTAAAGATGGAAACTGGCTCTGTCACGACTTACTATAAATAGTAAGTCCCCAAACTGACTCCCTAAACACTGTCGTTAGCCTACGGGAATCCTATGATAGGCTAACCCTAACCTCCTGGAGTGATGAGCTAAGTGGGGGACATTACAAACGTTGTCAAGTGCATATGCGGAGGTAATTAAGATCAACAAAGACATGAAACAAGTAGGACATAGTCCTTTACCTAGTGTGGGTCCTCTTATGCAGAATGGCAATGGAGGCCTAATTTATCCTGAACCAATGGCAAATCCCTTGCAAGTGCCACCAATTAGTGCAATTCCTCCTCAGGGAAACAACCAGATGATTCACTATCCAAGATATGCTCTTGCTGAAGCCAAACCAAATGCAAATGGTACTTCTTTCTTTTGACCTAATCAGGATAATATAGTGGCTAAAGCATAGGAAGAGGAGGATATCAAAGAAATAACTGCTTAGCTAAAAAGACTAACTACTGAGGTGAGACAACTGAGAAATCAAAATTTTTATTCTTAGACTAATGCACAGATCTAGCAGAACAAAGGATATAATAATGATAGAGGATACAACAATGACAAAGGTTATAATGGTAATAATGCTCAGCAACCTCCAAGAGTTTGGAACACCAGACCAAATAATGGAATGCTACCATCACCTTTAGATAATCAGGCACCTCCTAAACATAAGCATACAACTAGAGTCAATCTAGCTGAAGTTGCCTCAAATAATTGGTGCAAATTGCACAACACTGGTGCACATGCTGAGTTAGACTATCCACAGTTTAAAATTGTTGCCAACATTCTCCAAATAGAGGTGCAGAATACTGAAGGATAAGTACATTTTCCTGAAGGCAACGAGTTAGTACCCTTTGGGTATGAATCGGCTATGGTTGTGGAAAGTTCCATGAGTTAGAGAGGACAGGGGAATACAGTGCATGAAAATTATACTCTTGGATGTGAAGAGATAGCTTTAGCTTTTGAGGATTATACCTTTCCTTTTGAAAGGGATAATGAGCCCGAACAAGAGATGGATGAAGTCTAGGATTTTTTAGCAGTCCCAAAGAGGACATAATTACAATCTCATAAGTAACAATAGCAGGTCAACTGGACCTTTTATAAGCTCTATTCCACCAAATAACCCCAACACTCCTCTGGATGTCAATGCTAGCAATAATCTAGTGCTTCCAAAAGTGAATCAGCATCATTTCAACTACTCATCCACATTGCCTAAAGGTATGAATGAGCTCACTGGTTTTGATAGGTTAGTTACATACCTAGATGATGAAATCAAAAGGATAAACATTAGTCTACCTTTATCTAAGTTGTTGAAAACACCAATGATTAGGAAGTCTTTCCTCATGTCTTTAGATGAGCCTACAGAAAAAGAGAATGTCCCTATTAATATTCCACCTAGAGACCCCATACATAGGGATATCCCTTCCAAACCTAAAGATAGAAATTAGGTCCATGTTGTAGATACTACACCAATAGCATTATATAAAGGAAAAACTGATTCCCCTCCTTTCCTTCTCACTTTGAGAATATTTGGGAAGAATCTCCATAATTTCTTGGTAGATTCTGGAGCCTCCACAAATGTCATGCCAATGTTTGTGTGTCAAAAGTTGGGCCTATCTCCTGCTAAATCCCTAAAGAAGGTCAGTCAATTGGATAAAATTGAAGTTAGTGTTATGGGTGAGTTAACCCACGTCCACATGTAGTTAGCTTTTGATCCTAGAGTTCAAAGTTTCATTGACATATAAGTAGTGGATATCCTAGATACATATGGCATGTTACTGAGTAGGGACTGGGCTAAAACATTGAATGGATACATGGCTACAAATTTCTCACATATGTGGTTACCTTAGAGAGGAATACCTAATCAAGTGAGGATCGAAGCAAAACCAAGAATGAGGCATATGATCACCAAGTACCATCAGAACGACGAAGTGTTTTACACCAATGTAGAGCCAGGTGCTTACAAAATTAAGATTCCAGAGGTCACAGTGGAAGAAATTATGATGTGCCATGATAGGTAGGAAAATAGTGAAGTAAATGTAATCACTCCCAAGATGGATTGTTTAATCAAGTTTAATTATGAAATATTAGATGAAGATGGAGGGAGCATGTTAACTATATTTGAGGAATTTTTGTCTAAAGAGATCCAACAATACCAGTTGCAAGGAATTCCCCCAAGACAAACCGTGTTAAACGGATGGTGCAGATTGCATGAAGCTCCACACTCAGAAATGGCTTTTGCATTGTGCTTGGAGTTAGTGAGAAGAAAAGAGCACCTATATTCAAGAGAAAGGGTACATTTACCAAGTGAAATTTAGGGCTTTTCCAACTGAAAAGATAGGTCATGCGGTGACCAATCAAATTTGCAAGATGCAAGAGAAGAGGCTTGAAATGGTTCATTCTTCCTTGGCAAATGTCACAGTAGAGTAGATTATAGACCTAGATTTGGTTGTTGCTGAGTATGCAAGGTATATAGATATGTGTTTCCTTGACATTTAGACTCCGTTGAAATCTGATGCTGCCACTTCTGAGGAACAAAAGTTGTTTAGTCTTGAAAATTCACCTGGTCTAGAAAGGTCACTTGCCATTTTTTAGAAATAGGGGTCACCTGGTCTTGCAAAGCCATCTAGGTTGAGATGGATTGCAGAGGGAAGTGCAACCATAGCTAAGAAAAATAAAGGTCCATATAAAGATCCACTAGATGATAGACCTTGGACGCTAAGATTTGATGGATCCAAATCTAAGCAGGGAGTGAGAGTAAGAATTGATCTTATAAATCCACAGGGAAAATCATCCTAGCTACCTACAGGTTACAGTTTCATTACACCAATAATGTAGCAGAATATGAATCCTTAATTCATGGCTTGCTATTCACCTTAAAGAAGAAGGTTAAGGTCCTTCATGTCTTTGGAGATTCAGAGATGGTAGTTAAACAAGTGAGGAAAATATATTCTTGTAATTACAAGTACTTGTTCAGTTACAGACACAAGGTTTGGGATTTGATCAAGAGTTTTGATGCTTTTAACATCAGTCATGTCCCAAGGAAGTTCAATCACAGAGTAGATGCTCTGGCCACAGTTGCCAGTATGCTAGAACCATTAACCATATCAAGGATGAAGAGATTTTCTATTGAACCGGTGTCAATACCATCATTCCCAGATAATATCACCAATTTCTAGGTATTTGAGGATGATCAGCACATCCTAGATTTCATTTCCAACAGAGATATTTTTGAAGATCAGGTAATAGATGAGCACAACAGAGATGATCCAAGTTGGGAAGAGGATGGCATTATCAACTTACAAGGTAATAAAATTCCAAAAGGAATATAGAGCTCGAAAGGTTATTCGATATGGATGGTATAGGCAAGTAGAAAGACCTTCCCAAGGCAGATGGAGGAGATTATGAGCCTATAAACATAGGTGAAAATTTAGAAGTTAGAAATGCCCTGATTGGCAAAGTGTGCACTCCTGAGGAAAGAGAAGGGATAACTCATGCTATAAAGGACTATATTCATGTGATAGCATGGATATATGATGAACTAAAGACATATGATACTTCAATCATGACACACACTATTCCATTGAAACCTGTTGCAAATCCATTCAGATAGAAGTAGAGACTAGTAAATGCATTACTAGAGTCTCTCATATTCAAAGAAATCAAGAAATTGCTAGTTGCTCGATTAATTTTTCCTATCAGATACTACACTTGGGTAGCTAACTTAGTGCCAGTGTGCAAAAAGAATGGTGACATCCAGCTATGTGTAGATTTCAAGAATCTGAACAAGATGTCTGAGAAAGATAATTACCCTTTACCTTCCCTAGATGAAGTACTATAGATGGTAAATGGATCCCAGATGATGTCCTTTCTGGATGATTTTTTGGGGTATAACCAAGTTATGGTGGACAAGATAGACATATTGAAGACTGCATTCACATCAAAGTGGGGAATTTTTGCTTACAGAAGAATGCCATTCGGTCTGATAAATGCAGGTGCAACATTTTAGCGTACAATGGATATAACTTTTCAAGGCTTGGTATGTCAGTACATTATTATATACATAGATTATTTGACTATATTTTCTAAGGTCAGAAAGGATCACATTGGGGACCTAAGAAGAGTATTGCAGAGATGTGAACAATATGGGATCTCACTGAATCCCAAGAAATGCATCTTTGGCGTTACTACTGGTACATTGTTAGGACACTTGGTGTCTGAGAATGGAATAACTATTGATCTAGATCGGTTCAAATCCATCATGAAGCTTCAATGGCTTGGAAGCAAGAAAGAGCTGAAATAATATTTTGGCAAGATTAATTTTGTGCAGAAATTTATAACAGGTTTTGCTAAGATAGTAAGACCATTGAATGCCATGTTGAAAAAATATGCCCAAATAGAGTGGATGCTAGAAGCTAAAGCAGCATTTGAGGATATCAAGAAGGCTATTTTAGGTGCTCCAGTGCCAAATAGGCCTGATTAAAGCAAAGTATTATATATATATATATATATATATATATATATATATATATATATATATATATATATATATATATATATATATATATATATATATATATATATATATATATATATATATATATATATATGTTGGTATACAGATTTGTAACTTAACTATGTATTCTCTTGCCCACCCAAATGACAACTGAACCAATAGTTGAGTCAGTTGCAATTATATTTTGCAATGACTCTCTGCTTATTTTACAAGGCATAGCTACCTTCTAGTGATATGCAATGAATGTAAACAATGTTTGCTTTTAACTGAAAGTAGAAAAGGGAGACTAACATCTATCCATAGCCATGAAAATGGATTTAAAACTGTTAACTAATGCTGAAATAAAATTGGCAAACTACCAACATCATGACTCACAGATCAGACTATCAGAAGCTTGCTGACTCAACTCAATACAATTCCAACACTTATTGCAGATAAATGAACAAACTACCAAAGAACAACACATCCTCATAGGGAAGGAATATTCAAACACTTATCTAAGCTCACAGACTTATTCATAAGTACTAATATTTCATTCATAATTCATTACACACAGACAATAAACATCTACAGTAAAATATCAAAACTACAAAACTTTATCGTTCCTCCTTTCAATCTCATTTCCTATTACACCATAGTGTAATATGGACACTCCCCAGTAGACCAAAAATTGGACCCCTGAAATGTCAACAAATTACGTATTTATAAATTTTCCCAAAGAACCCTTTAATTTTGTGATTGCTTCTTGAAAAGTAATAAGAATCCCTTTATTTCTTCCTATAACTGATTCTTGCAATGACTCCTCATTATTTAATTTGTAAATTTGTTTTCTAAAAGGATGATCTTTGGAATTTCTCACCAGCCAAAAACTAAAGGCATTCAATAACAAAAACAAAGTGTGGCCCCCATCTGCTGAACCAAATTTAGATTTCATTTTCTTTTTTGTGAATGTCCACTTTTCTTTCAATTTCTTCTAGATTTCTCATGCCATATTCTTCAAGAGACTCACGATACTCCATCACTGCAACCTCCAATCTACATAGCTTTTGCTTTTGCTCTTCATTCTTTCTAGTGTCACTGGCTGCAGGAAAGCTATCGACAGTAACTTCTTGTCTCTCACCTTTTTTTGAACCACAAGAGTCCTTGCTACTAGAATAAGAGTAACCTAAACCATAACCTTGAGCATCCTGCTTTCCTTCAGCATCACTACCATCATCTTCACCTCTCTACTTAGAGGCTGGTAAAATATTTTCATTCTTCCCAACCTTGCTTGCAAATGGTTTTAGCTCTAGCTATGGAAATGCCAATGTAATCCCATTTTACAAAAATGGCAACCCTGCATAAAAAGAAACCTATCTTTCATGCTTAATTCTACATAATTTTTTAGAAAATCCACCCTGTCTAGTATGATTTTGAGATATGCATCTTGAAATTTAAGTGTAATTGCAAGTTGAAGTGGATCAAATTCCTCCTGCAAAGTATTGACCCTATATTGATAATCCTCCCATGAGCCGAATGAAACTCAATATTCATAGTTGTTGTTTTCTTAGGTAGAATAGATTCAAGAAAAAGAGTGAATTATGTGTATTCTCTATACATCTCATCTCCTTTAGTCTTGTGTGAATCAAAATGATGACAATCTTCATATTCTTTATCTTGTTCACCCCTTTTTTTAGAAAGCTTCAAGCAATAATGATAGAATAATGAAATATTGCATCCAATGCCAATGGTTGTCTTTGTACTGTCTATTTCATATATTTGATCTTCTTCATCATCATACTGATTCTCACCTTCTTGTGTTTGATTGAAGACCTCTCTTGTCATCTGCTTGGCCATCCCAACCCCTTAAACTCCTCACACATTGATTCTTATGTCTGGCGGACTTGTGTTTGCATTGCAGAACACTTTTCTGCCAATGGAGATAGCAAATGTGAATTTACCTTGGCCGGTGTTAACTTATCAGGTTTTGAACATTATAGTGCGGCAGAAATATTTGTATTGGATTTCTCATCTATGCTAACTACAAATATTCCAAATGAATGCTTCAACATTACATTCGTGTCAACATTGACATTATTATCTTTTGAATAGTTAAAACTCATCTCAACACAACTTCAAGAATTGTTGCTTCTTGTGTTTCCTATTTTTGTAGATGCATTTCCAGCCAACCCCAATTACCCATTTCTATTGGTGGCCTCTTTGATCCTTCAGTGTTTATATCTCCTTACATCTAAGGAATGCTTTAGTTGCTCTTTTCTACTTCTTGGTCTTGATAATAAACAATAGCCTGTCTTGTTGATATGATGATCATATTCATCTTTGTAATGATTAAAAGTAGCATTCAACTATGCCTTGCTTCTCGTACTCAATATCTGAATGAGTTCCTCATGATTAAAAGCCTTGTCTTTTAAAGCCTCATGCAGTTCCTTGGCCTTAGTTTTCGCCAAGCATATATTTAGTTCTAGGCCTTCATATCAATATGAACTTACACAGGCAACCAAAAGCTTACGGAAGTCTCCCTGTGTATGTGAAGCAACATATTCGGGAGAGACTTCTTGTAACATGCATGATATGCTTGTCTCACCATCCACAGTTTAGCTGAAGACCTAACACAAGAAATCTCCAAAAGTGGCCTATTCTTTGGCATCCACTTTCTTATTGCTTCATGTGCTAGGAGAGCATCACACTTCCCAAGTTCCAGTACCTAGAGTAGCAATACCCTCTCAAAACTATGTGTGAGTTCTCATTCCAATTTCTTCAGCAAATCCTCCTTATACAACTAGTAAATGTTTGCCTGATTGCTTTTCGTTGAGCTGCACTACACCCATATCCATTGAATAAGCAGTGGGCTTGAGATGTTCTCTCATTATGCATGAGTACAAACAAATAGTTTCCAGCTAAAATGTCTGACAGAAATGCATCAATCATTATGTGTTTTGATGAATTTTGAACACTAATTCAAAACTCTATGTTGGCATGCACAGAGGTGATAGTGGCAAATTTTGTTGGATTGGTCTCACAGACCGATTACATATAGCCTACTCAATCATCCAAATATATTTGGTGGTAGAGTTCGTGCATGTTGTACTGGTCAAAACATAATTTACAAAACTAAGAACCACATTGGAATTATCATCATCCATTGATTCACAAGTTTGTGAGATTGGACTCAAACTTGCTTCAATATCACAAATGAACACCTCACGACCAAGACCTCCTGAAGCAACAATGTTGCTATTCTTTGATGTTGTTGCAAAGCAAAATGATCACCAGCGATGATGTAGGAGCATCCCTAGTTCAAGAATAGTCTTGCATCAACCAAAAACATTTTCATTTCAATTTGTTTACATTTTAGTTTGTTTCTTTTCATTTTCCAATTCAGTTCAGGCAGTTCAGTCATTAGCAGTTTCTGTATTTTGGTCTGCATTCTACTGTAGCTACATTTTAGACTTAGCATCTACATTCATTCATGCACCACATATCCAAAATTAAGAGCATTTGGATCAAGTACCATAAAGTTATCCCTATTAGAAGATCAACTGTTTTCTTAGAGCAAAGCATCTTGACTGTCTCATATAATCAGCTAAAGGAGAAGATCTATGGAGCATTTCACAACCTTCAAAATGTAATGACACATCATTCAATATTGTTTGGGTTCGTGGTCGACCTTCCCCGAGATCCACACATAATTCCATTCAATTGCAGAGGAGTTCAATTCATTTAGGTCTGACCTATTCGTGTATACACGTTACATCTCTTCATTAGAGTTTGTGATCTTCCATGGCCAACGCGAAGGAATCTTATGTTCTGGATATGATATATATTAATGTAGTAGATGCCTAGGAAAGTAACTTGATGATCATTAGCATAAGTTCAGAGTTTGAATTCTTGGCAAAGGAGCTTCAAAGCTATATCTTGTGCATGTTTTGATATTCTATAATCAGGCCTGTGAGCCCTAATTGTAAGCTCACATGTTGCCGGTCGATCTATATTTGAATTCTATGATATACTGAATGACTAAATCTGTACTTGTTTTATATTTTTGAGTTGTTTTCGTTGTGTTTACTCTTGTTGTACGGTTTGGATAGCTCTCTTTGAGGACCCTCCTAACCGTGACTACACCAAGTGGTATAAGAACGAAAGTTTGAATCTTTGGGAGCAAATTGAGCAAAGTTGGCAAAGAAAGTCCATAAGATCTTGTTGTGAGCAGATCGTCGAATCTGAGGCAGGTTACTTGTGTCATAACCGATCACTGATTGTGAGGCAGTTATCACCTTGTAGCCCGATCGCCGAACTGGAGGCAGTTTGCACTTGATCCTAGGAAGATGTCGCCAACGAGAATCCCTATTGTTGGAATGATGGCTGGTAGGATGGATGAGATGATGGAAATGATGAAAATAATGAGAATTTGATTAAGTATTGTTGAGGAAGATAGGCAAAGAGGATTGACACCTAGACCTAATGTTGAAAGTGATGATGAAGATGAATTTCAATCTGTTGAACAAATTGGCAAAACCCTAGGAGGTGATGAAGAAGAAGAATCAGATCAGGTCAAGATGTTGCAAGCTATTTCAAAGATTGAGAAAATACCTAGAGTTGATGTACATAATTACACTAGCAATTTGAATCCTAAAGAGTTGATTGATTGGATAAATGACATGGAAGAGTACTTTGAGTATGAAGAAGTTAAAGATCTGGAGAAGGTGAAATTTACAAAGACCAAGTTGAAAGGACATGCTGCTATATGGTGGAAAGAAGTTCAGTTGGATAGAAACAGAAGAGGAAAAGAAAATATTACAAAATGGGATAGGATGGTGACAAAATTGAAGAATCACTTTATACCTGCTGACTATGAGTTGGAGCTATTGAAGAGACTACAAAACTTGAGACAAAAGGAGAAATATGTGAAGGAATACACTGAAGAATTCCATAAGACAATCATAAGGACATGACATAGTGAAGCAAGCAAAGAGAAAGTGGCTAGATACATCAGTGGATTGATATAGAACATTCAAGAAGAGCTAAGTTTGGTTACGATGACAAGGTTGGAAGAAGCATATTAGTTTGCCCTGAAAGTTGAAGAGAAGTTGAATAAGAGACATGATCAGAAATAGAGAGGCAAATAAGGCAAATTTTAGAGAAGTAGAACATTTTCCAAAGGAAAGAGATCATATGCAGAACAGAATAGATCAGAGAACACCTCAAGGAGGACAGAGATAACAATGCATACCGAAGAGATGATAGAAATTTCTATCGCAGAGGAAACCCTAGTCCATACCGAAGTGAAGGATATAGAAGAGAAGGAAGAGGACTTGATATAGGAACATTTAGAGGAACTTGTTTCAAGTGTGGAGGTAAAGTACATAGAGCATTTGAATGTAATCAGGGAAGTACAAGCAAGAGAACAGAGAACAGTGGAAGAGCAGCCTATGTGGAAGAAGAACCTGTTGGATCGCCTAGTTCAGTTGGTAAACCTGAGAAAGGATAATCACTTGTGATGAGGAGAGAACTATTTCAAGTAGAGACAAATGAGGAACCATCGCAAAGGAAAAGCTTGTTCAGAACTAGATGCAAATCAGGAGGTAAATGTTGTAAAGTTGTAATTGATAGTGGTTGTTCAAATAACCTAGTTTCAGAGGAGATGGTGACTAAGCTAAAGTTGGAAATATTGAAACACCCTAAGCCCTATCAGATAGCATGGATTCAGGATAATCATAAGGTACTGGTGAGTGAACAATGTTTGGTGAAATTTCATATTGGATCTTATCATGATGAAGTCTTGTGTGATATTATGCCTATGGATGTACGTCATATCTTATTGGGTAGACCTTGGCAGTATGATAGAAAAGCTATACATGATGGTAGAAAGAATACATACACTATAACATCAAATGGAAAGAGAATTACTTTGATTCATTTGGAAGATGATCCTAACAGTGAAGTATGTGGGAATGCTAGAATTTGTTTGGTAGATAGAAGGAAATTTTTGGATGGTTTGAGACATGAGAATATGTGTTATGCTTTGATTCCTAAGAAGCCTAAAACATTGAAGAAGGAGACTAAAGAATCAAAACCAAAGGAGATACCTGAATTACTGACAGAGTATGAAGACATCATTTTAGACAATGTACCTGAAGGATTGCCACCAATCAGGAGTATCAGTCATCACATGATCTAATACCAAGAGCTAGTTTGCCTAACAAAGAAGCACACAGAATGACACCAAAAGAGAATGAAGAATTGAATAGACAGATACAAGAGTTGTTGAGAAAAGGTTTGATCAGAGAAAGTTTGAGTCCTTGTGTAGTACCTATAGTGTTAGCACCAAAGAAAGATTGAGAATGGAGAATGTGTACAGACTCTAGTGCAATCAACAAGATCATAGTTAAGTATAGATTCCCTTTACCTAGGATGGATGATATCATGGATTGTTTAAGTGGAGAAAAATATTTCACAAACATAGATTTGAAGAGTGGATACCATCATATCAGAATCAGAGAAGGAGATTGTTGTGCCTCGCACACACACCCCATTTAAAAAAATAGGGACCCCCTCTTTCAAATTTGGTCTAGAGTGTCAAGTGGATTTTTCATCTCCTAAGTGGTCAAGTGGTCAAGATGCATTTTTTTGCCATGTTTGAATGATGATGTTGAAAATCATTTCAGAAATTTGCTAAGTTAGATCTTTGTATCTCTTATAGTGGCTTTGAATAGCCCTTTTGCGCCGAATTGCTCCCCAACCAACCTTTGAGCTGATTTGCCTCCCAACCGACCTTGCGTCAAAACCCTTCATCACCAACTCTGGCGCTAGTTTCCCTCCTGGTGGACTTTTACGTTTAAATCAATTGTCTCCTACTTCCACTATATTGTGTGATCACTGACTAAGTCAGAGGACACCAAAATGCCTGCAAGTCCAAAGAACTTCAAAGGCCCGCAAATAACATAAAATTGAGTTTGTTGTCACAGTGCTAAAAAGACATTTCACCAACCAAGTCTATCACACCAAATTTCCCTACCAAGTCAGAGTGAATGAAAAGTTGCGCGAAACCCTAATCTGTCGACTGACACTGCGTACATCACACATTAATGGCGATTTGGCCCGAAACAATAAAAGGTTAATTTGCATTGTTTAAATCATTTTCTGCATTTTGATAAAGGGTTTTGGAGAGCCACCTTGCAACCTGTCAAGTGTTTTCGCCGTCGTTGCCCTTGAACTCGATCTCGTGACCGTCTCTTGCCTATGTATCCTGAACACATTTTCTGCAACTAACCAGGTAGGGTTTTTACCTCGCCCTTTTTGAGCTTTTGCTGTATACGGTTAGGGTTTCATTCAAGTACATTTTTCTTCTGAGCAACACATTTGGGGTTTCAACTAGGGTTTTATGCATAAATTGTTCATTTCTCCCTTGAAACCTAGTTTGAACTTCTACTTGAAAACATAGTTGGATTACCATGGGCTAAATAGAATAACTTAACCAGGCTTAGCCATAGTTTGGATAGTTTTGAACCTTTTCATAAACTAGAGAATCATCTGGCCTTTGCGCCAAACTTGAGACCGACTGACTTATAAACATTTCAGCTCATCTAGTTGGTCGACAGCCATGAAAACTTACACTGCGCTTTAAAACCCATTTAGCGCTTAAAACTTTGACATCCAACCTACATAGCTTTTGCCACATTAACTGATTAGATTGGTGAGACCTAAAAACCCTACAAACTTTGGAAAGCTACTTAGCCCTAAAAATCTTTTGCACCGACCTTGCACTAAAAGACTCCGTCTCTGACTTGGTCGGACACCTAGAATATCTCTGCAAGTCGGTGACATCTAAAATCCCGCTGGAAACAAGAAGAATGACTTTGAACTGAAATTAATCCCATCTGACCTTGTGCTAAAACATGCCTTCACCAATTCAGTCGGTTGACCCCAAATCTCACGCTGGTCTGACAAACTCTGATCCCGCGCAAACATAGTAAGAGCGATCTCAGTGGTCTTGTGCTAAAATCTAACCGACTAACTAAACAACCAACTTAAGGTTGGTGACCACTGAAAGTCATGCAAGTCGGTCAATCAAGAAATCCGTGCAAAGGTAAACAAACATATAAACACTGATAGACCCTTGGGTCGGATGAGCCCATTTTCCCCACTGAGGTTGGTAGACCTCAATAGTAGCGCTTTCCTACATATAGGTCGATTGACCCTGAAATTAGCGCAAATGGTAAAAAATGACTATTTTTAAAGAACTTTCAAAGGGGAAGATGTCTGAAATGATGTAATTAAGATTGCAAATGAAGGTAATGATGTTTTTATGCTTCCAATGAGATTTATTACAACATTGAATGTTTCTTTGCATGCATTAATGGTGAATTTCTATGAAGTAAGTGCAATGATAATAAACTGTTAGATTTATGATTCTTTAAAAGGTGTGTCAGTAGCATTAGCAGATTCATTAAATTCATTTTGAACATGGTAAAGAATTTAGTAGTCCATTTGGTAATCTTAGATCTCAAACTTAGGAGTTTGTAGAAAAGTTCTCAAGGTATCAAACTTATAAGGTCCAGTCCTGCAGATTAGATGACTGCACGAGATCAAACCATGAAGTTCAAATTCAAGGGGATCCCTCCAGAGACTAAGATTCACTCTGGATGGAGTGATGTAGGGGACACAGATCTAGGTCACATAGACTTGGATGACTTCATATTGAGAGTCTTTGGCTCAAATCCAACTCCTAGGGCCAAAACACTTAAAGACAGTGGAATTGCACAAGTTGCTGCTTTCCCCACCTCAGTATAGTGTGCAGAACTAATAGTGACCTGTGCAGATAGGTATGATGTTATGACAAGGATAATTCAAACTACCAATGGGGATATCATGGCTGATTTAAGTCCACCCTCTCTGGCCGAGACTTTTGATATTCCATGGCACATAGTGATGACCATGCCAGACAAGCAAGGATCAGAGGAGACAGAAAACACATGAATGATCATTGGGCAAAAAGTAGGAGGTCTGCCATGAGCAGGTTTCCCCAAGTGCTATACAGAAGTGATTTCCATGATGAGATTGGGGATTTGATAACCTTTTTGAGAAGAATATATGGGTTACCTACAGCCTCCACTTTTGAAGAGTGGATGTTCGTCATCATAATTGAGATATTGAAAGGGACTAAGTTCCACTGGTCCCAAATCCTTAGTGACAACATTCATGAGGCCTTTAGCAATGTCAAAGAGAAGAGATACTTTAGATGGACATCCTATGTTGTCTATGCACTAGCAAGAAGAAATCATTATGTTGGATTGTCCAAAATTGGAGAAGTTGGAAATGATGAGCAAACCCAAGTAAAAGTATATAATTGTTACCCTCAACTGACCTCATCTCAATCCCTGATGCATTTCAAAAGGGTGAACAATGCTTTTACAATGTACATAGCCAGATTGTTGCAAGGTAATACAGCCTTGAAGATTTTCACTAAAGCAATGAATGAAGTAACCAGATATGGTAGGTGGTACATCCAATTTGAAAAGTTTACATTTCTAAGAGTGCAAGGTTTCACTGGGATTGCGTACAGACTTCCCAGATATCCTGATGACAAAACAGTGCTCCTAGAATTGACTAGGCAATTGATACCTTGTGCTGAGAAACTCAAGCACTTACACAGAACCAATGTTTAGTTTCCCATCAGGTTTGGTAAGGGGAATTATGCATGTCCTTCCTTGGCATCAACTGAACACTCTGATAAGGAACTTCAGCTTCTTAACCTTCACTACTACAATGCAAGGGATCACTTTGATCCAAATAAAGTGATGGAAAGGTTTGTAAGCAAGAAATTGTTTCACAAAATGCACATTGAGGACTTTTGGGCCAATTGTATGGATGATTACGAAGTAATGAAAAAGGCTCATTCAAGGCTATCTCTAGCCTTCATCAAGAAATTCCATATTATTACAGTACCTAACCAGTTAGAGGATGATGAGAATGTCATGGTCAGAGGAACCTGGGAAACCCAATACTGTCAACCAATCCCACTGCCAAATTGGGCTAATGCAGAGGAAAGCTCTTTAGATATCATAATGAAAGAACCAATCAGATTGAGCAAGGCCTGGGTAAGAGGTCAGGTAGCTACTTTGGAGAGACAAAGAGTGTAGCTTACCTACACTACATTAGAATCAGACAAAGACTCCAGAGCTGAAGAAGATGAACCAATAAATGTCACAAATGAGGCGGAGCCAGTTGAGAAGTAGAAATCAGATAGTGAAGAACATACATCTTTGGCAGAGAAGGCAAAGAAAGTTAAGAGGTCATCTACAAAGCCTCCTTCTAAGAAAGACCAGCCTCCTACCAGGACAAGAGACTCCAAGAAAAGAGATATGCCAAGTGGTCCTAGGGAGGGTTCCAAGACCAAGAAAGTTAAGGTGAAGAAGGTAACTGATGAAGATGTTACAACACAAGTAGATACTAGTCTACTAGCCTCCCCATCTCCTATTGCTCCAAGTGTAAGCATGGCTACCTCCACCTCTATAGATTCTACTATTGTTTCTCCCTCCATTACTTCTACTACTGTTGTACCTTCACCCACAACATCAGCTGTTGTTATCCAAGAAACATCCCCTGCTACCACCTCTCCTGCTTTCTCCATTTCAACTATTTCTTACTCATTAGCAATGTCTTCCAATGCCCCTAGCAGTCCTATTTCCTCCACTTCTACCACTTCATGTTCTTCCACTACTACTACACCTTCGCCTTCTACTTCTTCCACTCAATTATCACCACCACAGCATTACCTCCCATTTCCACCATTCTTTCACCTTCTCTTCCTTTACCTTCACTACCTTTTCCCTCATCCCTTGTCATTTATTCCACTCTGTCAGCAGTATTAGCTAATCTAACGCAGACAAACTTACCTACGCCACCTATATCCTCTACAATTCCTATTTCACAAATGCCCACAAATTTGACCTCCTTAGCCGTACCTCTACTGCCCGGAATTGATAAAGTATGTGCAGAATTGGGTTTACAAGAGCTTGAAACTGAATTGTTGCCTGAGGTAGAGAAAGATGAATTTGTGGAGGTGAGTAATGAAGTTCCAAATGAACCTCTTACTGAGGTATTCAATGTTGAAATCATTGATATATCCGACAGCCCTCCAGAGCAGGGTCAAACAGAGGAAGTCTTCAAAGCAGTTCAAGAAAATATGATGATAAACTGGAGAAGCTTGACCAATGAAGGAGAAAAGAAAAAAAAGATAAGGATAAAGAACCAGAATAGGAGCATGGATCACTTGAAGAGCCCACTAAAACTAATGACGATAAGACTATCAAATTGAACAGGTCATCTTCTTCAGCACCCGAGTGGTTGCAAAATAGAGTGGCATATCCTGAGCCACAAGTGGAGATAATGCAGCTAGATTTGAGCACTATCTTGTCACAAGCTCAAAGGCCCAAAAAGAAAAAGAAGGTGAAGATACAGTCCAGAATTTATAAGGATGAATTAGGATCCAGAATTGCAGAGATAGTTGTCCCGCCAACAAATATGACTAGAGAACAAGCTAGGACGGAAGACTGCAATTTCAACAATTGATTTGGGACCAGCCACTCATGCTCAAAGAGTGGATGAATTTAAAGGATCAGTCACTTCAATTTTGGAACAGTTAGATAAAGATGAGATGTCAAAGAAGGAGTTAAAGCAGCAAAATGAGGAACTCTGCACTTGTCTCCAGTTTCTGATCAAACCAGTCAATGCAGGAGGAGATATAAGGATAGTGCCCACTTTCCTGTCTACTGATGAAATGGTGAAATTGGGCGAGGTAAGGGTCAAGTCCCAAGGGACTGAGAATTGGTTGTTTAAACTTTTTGAAAAGGGATGCGAGACTATTGTTGCCTCTGCTCGAGCACACAAGAAGCTGGTTGAACTTCATGAAAAATGGAAAGATCTGTGTGAGGAATGTGACTCCTTTGATGAGTATTACTCTCATATGTTTCCTCGGATAAAGAGCATCAGAGATTTGTTGGCCCAAAATTTAGTAGTAGAGAATATTCTAACTAGGGACAAGTTGTCTAAGGCCATTGAATGGTATCAACAGCTACATTTAAGGAAAGAAACTTTTGAAAATATAAAGGAAGCATATAAGCTTGCAGATGAAGAGTTGCGGTCCCTTATATACGATATCAATGATTCTTTGAAAGATTGCCTGGAAACGTCCTATAATGACTATCCACCTTACGATGTCGAGAAGTGCAAAAGCAAATTACATAAGGTAATTTTTGAAAGTACTGAGCCAGCCATGGAAGATAGATTGGATAAGGTAAGTGACCTCAAAGCTGAATTTAAGGTATTCCACAAAGCTAGGGCAGAGATAGAAAAGATATACAATAGATTTAGTCAGGAATTGGAGATGTTCGAGTATCAGATCAACCATTTGAAGAATCCAGACCCTTTGGAGATCAATCCTGCGCTCAAGGCATGGCTAAATTACCGCAACAAGCTTGCTGAAGAAGACAAAATTAATTTGGATGAAGAGTCTTGATATTTTTGAAGATTTTGAGAATGTAATCCCATCATTATTGTAAATTGTTGTATTCGGGACAGCATGTGACTCTATTTTGTCTTTTCTATGCTTTAAAAATGTTCTTTTCTATTAATATATTGAGTTGGCTAGTTAAATTGACTAGATTCAATGTATCTAGAGGTCGTTTTTCATCTTTTTCATAAAAGACAAAGTGTAATCCAGGAATTGATATGAGCTATTATTCTTGCATTTATTGATGTAATCTGGACTGTCGATGTTGAGTTAATCTCCACCGTTCGTTTAAAAAATTGGTATGCTGCTTTCCTATATAAAGGGCTGCCATTTCCACTTTTTGTAAGAGAGATTTCGATACCGAATTGTTGACATTCTTCCATTTGAAGTAATGCAAAGCAAGTTTCTACAATTATCTTGAGAATTTGTATCTTGTATTGGTTCATTTTGGTTTTCATAGTTCACTTCTTACTCTCCCATAGTTAGTTAGTTGTGCTTTATAATGTTTATGGTTTGCTAAAAGTATTTGATGAATGTTCTAGTCCATACTTTTAGTTATTTGTTGATGGTAGATAGTTGTGTAAAGTTAGTCTGGACTTATCAGTTCTGCTCAGTTCAATTACATTTCATGAGTTAAATTGCACTAGTCATTGGGTATCTAATGAATGAATGTAATCTAAAAATCTTTAGATTTCCATTGAAGATAGCATCATTTTCTACAGTATTGTAACACCCATTTCAGTTTGGCAACTTAGAAAACTCGTTAAAATTTAGAGAATTTCTCTACTTAAAGTAAAATCTATGCATTGTGAATGTCACTTAGGATTCCTCTAAACCCTATACCTTTTGCATTTTCTTAAAAAACCATTGTTAGAGTAGGAATTTCAGCAGCATCTTATATTGTTTTATCAGTTGAAATCATAAAGGGTTTATGTGTATTTGTTGTTCCAAATTGAAGATCTGTAGATTGCATGTAAGACCCCTTGTACACATAGCTAGAACATACCAACTGAGAGATTCCAAGAAAGCTAAGACCTGGCTGTATTATCCTTGGAGTAGTCTTACCTAGGGTAGGATACTTTTCAAGAGGTGTGAAACTAGCAATCACACCTACGTTGCTGCGTGCTAAAACACTCATCAACAGAGATGAATGGAAGACTGCTTTTAAGACAAATGAAGGATTTTATGAATGGTTAGTAATGCCTTTTAGATTGACAAATGCACTGAGTACTTTCATGAGGTTGATGAATAAATTTATTCAAAGAAACTCTTGGGTAAGTTTGTTATTGTATATTTGGATGACATTCTAATTTTTAGTAAGACAAAAGAAGAACATTTGCAGCATCTGAGACAAGTATTGTAGAGGCTAAGAGAAGAGAAGTTGATGATCAACATCAAGAAGTATAGTTTCATTAAGGAAGAATTGGTATATTTGGGATTTGTGATTTATGTGGAAGGATTGAAGATGGACCCTGAGAAAGTAAGAGAGCAATTGTTCAATGGCCTACATCAGAGAGTATTGGAGAAGTTAGATAATTTCATGGATTGGCTAGTTTCTACCAGAAGTTCATCAGAAATTTTAGTTCAATTTGTAACCCTATGACAAAAATAATGAGAGGTGACAGAAAAGATTTCAAGTGGACATTAGGAGTAGATAAAAGTTTTGAGTTGTTGAAGCAGAAAGTGATAGAGCAACCTATTTTGGCATTACCAGATTTTAATAAGGTATTTCAAGTAGATTGTGATGCCAGTGGGAATGCAATAGGAGCAGTATTAAGTCAAGAAGGTGGACCTATAGCATATTTCAGTGAGAAGTTGAATGATGCAAGGAGAAGATATTTAGTTTATGATCAAGAGTTCTATGCCATAATTCAAGCCTTGAAGAAGTGGAGACATTACTTGTTGCCTAAGGAGTTTGTGTTGTATATAGATCATCAAGCTTTGCAATATTTGAATAGTCAAGGTAAGTTGAATCAGAGACATATGAGATGGGTAAAGTTCATGCAGAGTTATACTTTTGTATTGAAGCATAGGAGTGGAAAATCAAACAAAGTTGTAGATGCATTGAGTAGGAGAAGAAACTTGTTGACAAAAAAGAAAGTTGAGGCGTTGGAATTTAAAGGATTGTAGAACATATATGAAGAAGATCTAGATTTTGCAAAACCCTAGAAAGCATGTAAGGAACCTATTGTGACAGATAGGAGCAAGTGGTTGGAATATTTCATTCAGGAAGATATGTTGTTCAAGGGAAATCAATTGTGCATACCTAGAAGTTCAATGAGAGATAATATGATCAAGGAGAAACATAATGGTGGATTGGCAGCACATTTTGGCATTGACAAGATAGTGTCTTTCATAAATGAAAACTACTTTTGGCCTCAAATACATAAGGATGTTAGGAAATTTGTGCAGAGTTGTAGAGTTTCTCAAGTTGCAAAAGGGAGTAGTCAGAATACTAGATTGTATAAACCTTTGACAATACTGGAGAGACCTTGGGAAGACATAAGCATGGATTTTGTAATGGGATTGCCGAAGACACAAAGAGGACATGATTCAATATTTGTAGTGGTGGACAGATTTTCAAAGATGGCACATTTCATTTGTAAGAAGACAACTGATGTAATGCATGTAGCTGACCTATTTTTCAAGGAGATTGTGAGATTGCATGGATTACCTAAGAGCATAATTTCAGACAAAGATACAAGATTTCTTGGATACTTTTAGAAGACACTTTGGAAGAAGATGAAGATAGATTTGAATTTTAGTTCAGCATTTCATCCACAGACTGATGGATAGACAGAGGTAGTGAATAGGTGTTTGGGAAACTTGTTTGAGATGTTTAGTTGGAGAGAAGGTAGGAAGTGGGGATTTGATTCTTTCACAAGCAGAGTTTGCATACAATAATTCAGTAAATAGGAGTACTGGCAGAACACCTTTTGAGATTGTTACTGGAGTAAACCCTAGAAGAGTAACAGAATTGAGAGATCTCAATCTGGAAGATAAGAGATGTGTAGAAGCAGTAGAATTTGTAGGACATATGGAGATAGTGCATAATCAAGTAAAGAAGTATTTGGAAGAGATGAGCAGCAAGTATAAGGAGAAGACAGATGAGAAAAGAAGACACAAAGAGTTTGTAGTAGGAGACGAAGTGATGGTGTACTTGAGAAAAGAAAGATTTCCAGTGGGAACATATAACAAGTTGAAGATGAAGAAGTTTGGACCTTGTAGGATACTTAGAAAGTTTGATTCAGGGAATGCATATGAAGTGGAGCTACTAGAGACATTGGGTATATCACCTATTTTTAATATTGCAGACCTATATCAGTATCATGAAGCAAAGTTTAGTGACAGCATTAAAGAAGACTTGAAGAGGTAGTTACCACAACAAGCACCGGAACAGATTGAAGACATTTTGGACAGTAGAATTGGATGTAGTACCAGAGGAAGACAATACAAATAATATCTTGTAAAGTGGAAAGGCAGACCAGAAGAAGATTCATCATGGATTTCTCAGGCTGAGGTGGACCATCTTGGTTTTCCTCTAGCCCCTACAAAGTGAGGGACTCACTTTTGCAATAACCCTAGATGTCTGATATAGGAGCATCCCTAGTTCAAGAGAAATCTTGCATCAACCAAAAATATTTGCATTTTAGTTTGTTTACATTTTAGTTTGTTTCTTTTCATTTTCTAGTTTAGTTCAGGCAGTTTAGTTAGAAGCATTTTCTGTATTTTGGTCCACATTCTACCGTAGTTGTATTTCAGACCTTGCAGAGCTCGAATTAGCATCTACATTCATGCATGCACCACATATCCAAAATTCAAAGAATTTGGATCAAGTACAGGAAAGTTATCGTTATCAGAAGATCAATTATTTTCTCAAAGCAGAGAATCCTGATAGTCTTAGATAGTTAGGTAAAGGACAAGATCTGTAGAGCATTTCACAACCTTCAAAACTTAATGACACATCATTCAATATTGTTTGGGTTTGTGGCCAACATTCCCTGAGATCCACACATCATTCCATTCAATTCCAGAGGAGTTCAATTCATTTAGGTCTGACCTATCCATGTATACATGTTACAACTCTTCATTGGAGTTTGTGATCTTCCTTGGCTGAAGCGGAGGAATCTTATGTTTTGGATATGATATATATTGATGTAATAGATGCTTAGGAAAGTAGTGATGATCATTAGCATAAGTTGAAAGTTTGAATTCTTGGCGAAGGAGATTCAAAGCTATATCTTGTGCCTATTTTGATATTCTATAATCAGGCCTATGAGCCTTAATTGTAAGCCCACATGTTGTTGGTCGATCTGTATTTGAATTCTATGATATACTAAATGACTAAATCTACACTTGCTTTACATTTTTGAGTTGGTTCCATTGTGTTTACTCTTACTGCATGGTCTAGATAGTTCTCTTTGAGGACCGTCCTAACTGTGACTGCACCAAGTGATCTGTCCATACTCATCCAAATGGATGATTACGAGGGTGTCCACAAATCAATTATTTCTAGAACTATTGAACTTGTGAATGAAGAGGAGTCAGTCATTTGTGAGGTTCTTGAACCTCCAGCATTGTCAATTGTGATCGAGTTGAGAATTTTTTAGGTTCAACAACCTTTTAGATTGTCGATATAGGCAGTTCTAAAACTCTCAATATCCCTAATAAAAATTTTTGACTTTTGTAGAATCTTTTAAACTTTTGAATAATCAATGAAATTTAAGCTACTAACTCTTCAATAAAGGGGATCATAAATTTTCACCACACAAAGTAAATAAACCCATTCCTGATATCCATTGAATTCTTGGATCTTAGGAAAATTATTAAAGGAAAATATTTGTACTCAATAATTTTATAGTGTTTGGCAGAATGATACCTTTCACCTAGAAATCAGTCACACAATGGGAAATGGTTCCATGAAGCCTTCTGCAAGCACATTCAGCTTAGACATCAATAGAAACTTGAATTTAATATTTTGAGCATACACAGATTCCACATTTAATTATTTCCATGAATATTGTATAATGGTCAGCATTGGAAAGATTAAAATTTTCAAGATAAAAAATTGGAGGTAACAACAGGCTCTAATTGGGGGCTACTTTTTGTGCCAGAAAGAAGAGAACTCCAGCATCTCTGAGAAAAAATAGTGTTGATCCACGCAGCCAATAGAGTCGCATTCCATGAATTCACAAAGAGGAACTATAGAAGACCCGAGCCAAACCAAAAATGAAACAAAAACATACACACACAATGGAAAAGGAAAGAAAACCAAAACTCTAACGCACCCCAGCTAGGTACAGCACACCCCAACTACTCAAAAAAATCATGTGAAGCCATTAACTGGTTGGGAAAAGTAAATGTCTGTGTGGAAGAGAAAGATGTAACCATGAAGCACTTGCAGACTCAGAAGCAACCTCATGATCATAAACATAAATCTAACATTTATATAGCAAAAGAACTTCTTGAGTGATGTATCAAAACCAAACAACCACTTTGCATTATAGACCTCTAAGACTTCCCCAACATGTCCTTGCATATTACCAGCTATATCCTCATGTACTGCGACAAACAAATTAGTATCCCTTGTTTGAAAATAACCATGACTACTCACACTATCAAAAGACTGATCATTGGCCAAGTGTATATCAAGCAAAACTGGATGTGGATCAAGCTGAAAATCTGCAATATGAACAATATTTTTATTGGACTTGAAATCACTCCCAACTGAAACAATTCCTTCTTTCCCTGTAGGAACTGACTCAAGTATTCTATCATCCACCTGATCAACTTCATCTATGAACTATAGATCAGATATAATGACTCCCTCACCACATAGGAAGTCATCATCAAATGTATCAAGGAACCAATTTGGAATATAAACCAATTGGGGTTGAACATGTTTATCTATTTGATCATCTTTATCAAAACTATCATGGTTGTTTGTAACATTATTCCCCAATCTTTGTTCAAAAATTTTCCCATCCAAATTTTTAAAATGAAAGGATTCAAAACAAAATCATTTTTGACATCTTTTTGCAACCATACTTGCACATTATCATGTTCAGGAAACTCAAAATCTTCATACTTAGATTGCATGCAACTCAGAGGAAAGATACTTAATACATCATGCTTATGTTCTGTAGCCTCAAGTCGCTCTTCATTGCTGGTAAAAGTGAATGCTTCCATTTCTGTGATAGACAAGGATGATAAAACAACACCATTTGCATTCCCCTCTTTACAATTCACATCATGGAAGGATTGTTCATCTCCTTCATCACTTGAGGAACTATCTAATTCATTATTACCCTCTTAATAATGCAAACTATAAATTCCAGCTCTTCTTTGAACATGAGGATTCATTTCTACATTACTTATTTGACTTCTACAAAAATTATTTTGATCAAAAATAGTGAGATTAAAGCATTCAATAGGATGTTGCACGTATTGAAAATCCACGAGCTGAAAATTTGGTTTTTGCATGATAGGTTTCCTCATGGGTTTACAACCTGATTTGCTTTCCAAAGACCACTTAAAATTAGATCATCTTCAATTTTTGCAGCCTTTTGTTGTGCAAGCCCAATATCATTTATTTTACTCTATTTTAATAAAAATTGAACATCCAAATGCAATGAATAAATAAAAATACAAAGCTAGATTTGCTTACTTGGTTGAATGGAGGTAGGAATCTTTTTGAGTAGACGGGTATACCGATCCACAAAATATCTGATGGGTTCATCTTCTTTCTTTTGGATATGGAAAAACTGACACAATAATGCACCTTCATCCACCACAAATTTGTATCTTCCAATAAACTTATTTTTCAATGTATTCCAGTTGGTTATGCATCTATCTTCTAAATTCTAAAACCAATTTGTAGTAGGCCCAACAAGTGATTCAATGAATAACCAAACAAACATGTTTTATTCACTTACCCCTAAAATCCTGCATGCAATGGTGAATGCCAGAATATGATCCTCTACATCTTGAGTATTGTGCCCATTGAACTTTGGGAACTACTTTCCTAATCCTTCAGGTAGAGGTGAATAATGCGAAAAAGAAAGAGATCCAAAATGATTTCCCTAAAAGGCAGCAAGGTGTGCGGAAATCACTTCCTACACTAATCTAATGAGGGGAGAGCTATACAAATTCAAATTAATCTTTACAATAACAGCAACATAGAACATCTAACAGAGATATTGTAGCAATACAAATGAACCAGAAAGAAGACAAAAGAAGAGAGACAAAGATATACGGTGGGGAAAACCCTTATCAGGTGAAAAACCCCACACTTAGAAACCTGCACAATGTATTATCAAAACTGAATAAGGTTTACAATACACTTTAAATGCAATCTTCAGTGGTCTTTGACACTCATGTCTAGAGTCAATCCGGTAGCATAATAGTACCTGTAAAACCTGTAATACATTTCCTCCTCTAAGCACCTATTTATATAGAATATACAAGGCAATATTGGTCCTATCTTGAGATGGATGTCCAACTTGGCCTCATGGCCCAAAACCCACACCTAAGGACACTTGGTCAACATTGTAGAATGTGCCTAACACTTGTCCACATCTCCCATCCCAAAGAGGTCACCTATTTCCAAAATGAGCTATGACAAATGCTCTTACGACACTTACGACCGTCATAGAATCTGTCATAGCGGTTACAACTTACAGCTATAAGAGAATCTGTCATACACAGGCTATAAATAGCATATTCAACATGTCATAGTCCACCTTGGGGCACCCAAATATGCCTTTTTCAAAGATGCTTCATGACACATGTCTTCACCTATCTTACAACCTTCTATTTCTGACTCTTACATGTCATAACTTCATCATAGGAATCTGTCACAACCGTTTCGGTCAAGATTCCCTTACACAACATCCAAGATGCCAACACATGGAAAAATTCTCCTACCTCTAAGTGGGATGCCTATCTCCTCATGCGGGGACAAAATTACAAGTTGTCATCTTCCATGTAGGATGACAAATCACCATGCCACATCCCACAACATGACAATATGGAATTTACAATTTATTTACAACATAGGCAATGAATTAATAAATGAAAACATAAATAATGCAAGGAATTACCAAGGTTGAGACACCTTAATTCCCAACATTCTCCCACTTGTCAAACACCTTGTAAGAGCCAATAGAATAATAGGATTTAACTGCTATAGGCCGAGAGGCCCATAGACTCCGAACACCATCTAAACTTCTCTGTGCTCACTGGCTTCGTCAATGCATCTACTACATTCTTCAATTTATCTACCTTCTCCAAATTTACCTTCCCATCCTCTATCGTGTCTCGCACGAAGTGAAACTAAACATCAATATGCTTTGTTCTAGCATGGAAAGTTGGATTTTTTGCAAGGCAAATTGCACTCTAATTGTCACAACTGATCGTGATCTGACCTGCATCAACACCAATATCTAAACACAATCTCTTAAGCCAAATGGATTCCTTACAAGCATGAGCTGCTGCCATGTACTCAGCTTATGTCATGGACAAAGCAACCACAAGTTGTCACTTACTCATCCAACTAATAGCACCACTGGAAATAGTGTAAACACATAAGCACTGGTGGATCTCCTGCTATGAATGTCACCTGCCCAATCTGAATCCACAAACCCACAAATATCAATAGAATGTGGAGGTCCTGTAATATTACCATGATAGCATATGGAATAATCAGAAGTACCCCTCAAATATCTAAACACTCACTTAAATGCATCCCAATGAACCCATCTAGGATTAGCCATAAATCGACTAAGGACTCCCATTGCTTGGGCAATGTCTGGTCTTGTGTAGACCATAGCATACATCAAACTGCCAACAGCACTAGCATAAGGTACTATGCTCATGTCCTCCACCTCACTAGGAGATTTTGGACAATCCTCAATAGACAACTTTGTCCCCAAAGAAACAGGAACACACAATGGTCTACAATCTACCATGTTGAACCTGTCCAACACGGTCTTCACATACTTACTCTGGCTTAATCAAAGTTTTCTATTAGCTCTATCTCTTCTGATTTCCATTCCTAGAATGTACCTGGCTATCCCTAAATCTTTCATTTCAAAATGTGCTAACAACTGAGATTTGAAATCAAAAATCATAGTCTTACCCTTCCCAATGAGCAACATATCATCAACATATAATGCAACAATGAGAATATGATCACCATCATACTTAAAATACACACAATGATCTGATTTCAATCTCAAAAATCCAATAGACAACACAAAGGCATCAAACTTCAAGTACCACCTCCTAGGAGACTGCTTCAAACCATACAAAGACTTCTTTAATTTGCAAACCAAATTTTCTTTACCTTTCACCATGTAATGCTCTGGCTATGACATGTAGATTTCTTCCTCTAAATCACCATGAAGGAAAGTTGTCTTCACATCCATCTGTTCTACCTCTAAGTCATAAGCTTCTACAAGAGACAACAGGAATCTAATGGATGTCAGCTTTGCAATGGGAGAGAAGATCTTACCATAATCTATACCCTCCACTTTTGAATACCCCTTCGCAACCAATCTGGCCTTATACTTCTCAACATTGCCATCTGCACCAAATTTCTTCTTGAACATCCATTTGCATCCAACGGGTTTTTGTCTAGGAGGCAAAGGCACCAAGTCCCAAGTTTGATTCTTTTCTAAAGAAGCCATCTCATCCTCCATGACCTCCTTCCAAGAACCTGTATCTTTCATGTCCATAGCCTCTGATACAGTTCTAGGTTCATCACTATTAGTAAGCAAAGCATAAGCACAACTAGAATCAAGCAATATAAAACCAAACCTTTCAGGTTGCTTTCTTATCTATGTAGACCTCCTCAAGGGCTGAGGTTGAGGTTCAGCTTCTTCATCTGAGCTTTCAAAGCTGCAAGAGCTCTCCTCATCATCAGGTCCAACATTGTCTTTTTGTTTAGTCTTCTCAGGGGTAGGAGGAAACTGAACAACATCCTCTTTCTTCTCTTTTTCTTCTGGCTATATAATAGTGGAAGAAGGTGTAAGCTCTTTGAAGATGACACTTCTACTATACAACTCTTTTTCAGCCATAGGGTCCCAAAGTTTGTATCCTTTCACAACGACACCATAGCCAATGAAGATACACTTAACAGCCTTGTTCTCAAATTTTTGACCGCTTCTCCCTAGGCACATGTGCATATGCCTCACAACCAAAAATACAAAGATGCCTTACTGAAGGCTTTCTATCAAACCACACCTCCATGGGTGTATTTCCAACAAGAGATAATATAAGAGATCTATTTACCAAATAGCAAGCAGTGACAACAACTTCAGCCCAAAACTTTTGTTCTAGGCCAACTCTACTAAGCATACTCCTAGCCTTCTCCATCAGTGTCCTGTTCATCCTCTTTGCAACTCCATTTTGCTGCGGGGTGTATGGAGTTGTCTTATGTCTTTCAATCCCAAGTTCCTTGCAGTATTTATCAAATTTTGTAGAATAGAACTCACCACCATTGGCAGTTCTCAAACACTTAATCTTTTTACCAGTCTAATTTTTAGCAAAGGCCTTAAACTCCTTAAACTTACTACAGACTTCAGATTTGCTTCTGAGAAAATAAATCCATGTCCTTCTACTGTAATCATCTATGAAAGATACAAAATATATAGATTTTGATAATGAAGGAACATTAACAGGGCCAAACACATCAGAATGAATAAGGTCCAACACACCAGAAGACTTATGAGAACTTGAATAAAACTAAACATGGTTTTGTTTTCCTAAATGCAATGTTCGCAAAAGTTGAACTCAAGATTACAATCATCTAACCCCTCAACGAGCTTTTTATTTTTTAGGGTACGCAGACCCTTCTCACCAATGTGGCCAAATCTCTTATGCCATAACATTATCTTTTCAGTAGGAAGCTTAACTTCCAAGGCATGATTACAACTATCAGAATTAGAAACAATAGATTTCTTCACTACTAGATCAGATGGTGGGGATGAAGTGACTATTGCCCTCTTCCTTGAGTCAGAAGAACTATTGCATTGTGAAATGCATGCCTCCAGCTGAAACAGAGTACCTCTCCTAGTACCCTTAGCAAGCACCATAGCTCCTCTAGTCATCTTGCATCCTTCTTTCGAAAAGATAACCTGCACACCTGCATCATTCAACATACTTACAAAAAGTAGGTTCCATGCTAAGCCTGGGATATGCATAACCTCAAAGATTCCCTTCACTCGTCCATCAGGGAATCAGATAGAGACTCTTCCACAACCAACAATCTTCAAATGAGAGTCATCACCCAGATACACCTTTTCACCATCAAACTCCTCATACTTGGTAAACTAGTCTCGATGTGATGTCATGTGGAATGATACACCAGAGTCAATCAGCCACACATCATCAGATGCATGGGTTGCCAGGGCTGCGATGAAAGCATCACCATCTTCTTGTGACTTGTCAAAATCTGAATCAGGAGCTTTCTTCTTCTTTTTCTTCTCCTCTTTGCATTCCTTTCAGAAATGCCTAGTTTTACCATAGTTCCAATAAAGAGCCTTGGACTTTCCAAGGGATTTGGATCTCCCACGAGATTTGGATCTACCCTTCTCAGCTTTCTTGTCCTTCTTTTTCCCTTTCTCCTTGGGTCTTCCACTAACCGCAAGAGCCTCTTTGGCTTCCTTAGAAGACTTTCTCCGCATCTCTTTAGACAACAGCAAAGAAACCACTTCATCCATTTTGAATGTGGATGCAGTGCTTCCAATAGCCATGACAAGATGATCCCACGAGTCTGGCAAAGAACAAAGAAAGGTCATACATCTATCCTCCTCCTCCATCTTCACACCAACAGATGTTAATTGTGCAACTAGCATGTTGAAAGCATTCGTATGTTCGGCAACAGATCCTCCGTCCTCCATTCAAAGTGAATACAACTTCTTTCTCAGAAAAAGTTTGTTAACTAGGGATTTGGCTTGATACACATCTCCCAACTTCTTCCAAAGCAAGTTTGCAATAGCCTCCTCATGGGCATTTAACAGAATAGAATTAGCAAGACTAAGTCTTATGAGACCCTTAGCCTTCTGATCCTTGAGATCCCAATCATCTTGTGACATTGTAGCTAGTTTAGTGCCACTGATAGTTTCCTAGAGGTCTCGGTCTACAAGCATGTCTTCCATCTTGAGCTTCCACAGCTCAAAATTAGTGCCATTGAATTTCTCCACCTCTATCATTTCGGATGTGCTTGCCATCTCCTTGCTGCAATAAGATTCAAAATACTTTGTACAGACTCCCACTCAACTTAAGATCAGCTCAAAAACATCCTACCCAACAACTAGGACCAAAGGTGATCAAGCTCTAATACCAACTGAAAGGAAGCAAGGCGTGCAGAAACTACTTCCTACACTAATCTAATGAGGGGAGAGATATATAAATTCAAATTAATCTTTACAATAATAGCAACATAGAACATCTAACAGAGATATTGTAGCAATACACATGAACTAGAAAGAAGATAGAAGAAGAGAGACAAAGATATATGGTGGGGAAAACCCTTATCGGGTGAAAAACCCCACACTAAGAAACTTGCACAATGTATTATCAAAACTGAATAAGGTTTACAATACACTTGCAATGCAAGCTTCAATGGTCTTCAACACTGGTGTCTAGAGTCAATCCGGCAGCATAACAGTACCTGTAAAACCTGTAATACATTTCCTCCTCCAAGCACCTATTTATATAAAATATACAAAGCAATATTGGTCCTATCTTGAGATGGGTGTCCAAATGCAAGCCTAAGGACACTTGGTCAACATTGTAGAATGTGCCTGACACTTGTCCACAGCTCCCATCCTAAAGAGGTTGCCTATTTCCAAAATGGGCTATAACAGATGCTCTTACGACACTTACGACCATCATAGAATCTGTCATAGCGGTTACAACTTATAGCTATAAGAGAATCTATAATACATAGGCTATAAATAGCATATTCTCTTACAACATGTCATAGTCCACCTTGGGGCACCCAAATATGCCTTTTTCAAAGATGCTTTATGACACATGTCTTCGCCTATCTTACAACCTTCTATTTCTGACTCTTACATGTCATAACTTCATCATAGGAATCTGTCATAACCATTTCGGTCAAGATTCCCTTGCACAACATCCAAGATGTCGACAGATGGTAAAATTTGCCTACCACTAAGTGGGACGCCTATCTCCTCATGTGAGGACAAAATTACAAGTTGTCATCTTGCATGTAGGATGACACATCATCGTGCCACATCCCACAACATGACAATATGGAATTTACAATTTATTTACAACATAGGCAATGAATTAATAAATACAAACATAAATAATGCAAGGAATTACCAAGGTTGAGACACCTTAATTCCTAACATTCCCCATGGCTTAGGAGAAACCAGTACCATAATGTAAATCTAAAAAATAAATCAGATAGGAGTCTTGCTGGAATAAATGCTTCTGAGTAATTTTTGTTTCATAGAATCACCAACCTCCATCCTCAGGGAGGTACCTTCAAATTTCTGGGGAAATAAGAACAATAGTTCTTGAATTTCTATCCCTAACAGAGTCACCAAAAATCTATTGGTATACAAATTTGTCACTTAACTCTGTATTCTCTTGCCCACCCAAATAAAAACTAAACCAACAGTTGAGTCAGTTGCAATTATATTTTTCAATGACTCTCTGCTTATTTTACAAGATGCAACTACCTTCTAGTGATATGCAATGAATGTAAACAATGTTTGTTTTTAACCAGAAAGTAGAAAAGAGAGACTAACATCTATCCATAGACATGAAAATAGATGCAATTTAAAATGGATTTAAAACTATTAACTAATACTGAAATAAAATTGGCAAACTACCAACATCATGACTCACAGATCAAACTATTAGAAGCTTGGTGACTCAACTCAATACAATTCTAACACTTACCACAGATAAATGAACAAAATACCAAAGAACAACACATCCTCACACGGAAGGAATATTCAAATACTTTGTTGCAAGTATGTGCTATCAGTGTCATCATTGATGTCAACAAGCTTGTGTTGTCCTTGGTGTCAATTGTGTCAACTGTGTGAGTAGTTGGTGGTGCAAAAGTATGAGTAGTTAGTGTTGAGTGGATATTGTCTCTGATGATAAGGTTGGTTAAACAGAGATGAGGTTGGTGCAATGGTATGAGTTGTTTGGTTGAGTTACTTTGTTGATGATGATTTGGTTGCTGAAGATCCTAAGAATATGTTTTTGTTGGTTGGTTTCCAAGTGTTTTTCAGAAAATTTGATTATTAAAGGAAATAGTGGGTTGAAGTGGTATTTTGGTTTATAGAGTAGTGTTCTAGTTTTACTTCATATTTCCTCTATGTTGAAGATCTATCTTTGCGGTTTGGATATGTTGTTCAGAGATGTTAAGAGATGTTATATTCTAAATTTGGTGTTTTGATTCGTTGTGCAAAGGAAGTTGTGTTCACCAATATGAAGACTATGTTTCTGAGTGTTGTAGAGGTGTCTGGGAGAAATGTCTTTGCTCTGCATTTCTCTGCAAAGAAATTTTAGGTCTCACAGTTCTAGAATTGTGTTTATAAGGTTTATGTCTTTTTTCTATTGAATTTTTTTGTGGTTTGGTGCTCTGGAAGTTGATTTCTAGAGATATAGTGTATGATAGAGATAGTTAAGCATACTGGATAAATAGGATAAAGTTGTGCGGCAGGTGAAAGTTGTTACAAAGGAATTTTTTGGATTTCAAGATGTTCCAGGATGTTCATGGAATATTCTAGATTGTGTTTAAGCTCTACATGTGTTCCACAAGACATCATTAGGTTTGAGGAAGTGTGTACTTAAAAGTTCATTGTGTTAACATAGCTTTGGCTAACCTTGGGTGTCTACACTAATTATGGAGTTGCTTCGATGATTGTAGTAGTGTGGAGTGGCATGTTTGGATGAATTTAGGTCTGAGCTAAGGTGTGTTGTGGTTCACATTCTTTCCTTTCCACCACGGTAATGTTTTGGTTCAGACCTAGTTTGAATTTTCTAGATTAAGGCTCAAGGTTGAAGATAGTATAATGAGTGTCAAGGTATCATGATTATGTACGTGCGTGAAGGATGTGATGTGATTAACAATGTGGTAAATGTGTGGTGCAGTACAAGCTTTCATGCATTAGATTACTGGATGTAGTGAGCAGGAGGTGTCTACTATTCTTCAATGTTGTTGCATAGGTGATGTTGGTTTTGTGGTGAATATTAGTTCTAGATTTTGAGCTTCATTGGAACTGTATTCCTTGCATAGGTTAGATGCAATTATAATAGTTCAAATCTGGCAGTGAGCCACCTCTTCTATATCTTTCTTTCAGTATAGTGAGTCCTTGGGTAGTGAGCCTTTCTTCTAGGCAGTGAACCCTCTAGGTAGTGAGCACCTCTGGTAGTGAGCCTTTTGTAATTCGGTGTTGATACTACATTATATTGTGAGCTAATCCTCAATGTGGTTTTTCCCTTCTTGGGTTTTCCACATAAATCTGGTGGTCTCTTGTATTTGATGTTGGTTTGATTCATTTTTTATTATTTGTGTCTGCTATGGAGATGGGATCCTAAGATGAGTGCAAACTAACCTAATTTTCTCCCAATCCCAAGTCCAAAGGACCTCAAGATTGGACTAGACCACTACTTTGCTTCCTATTAACTAATGCACCCTATCTAAACACACTAGTGATGATTGGTCATAATGGAGATGAAACTATGCTATCCTAACTTAAAATTACGTGAATACTAGATGGATGTTGAGCACTAAAATTGGCAGAATGACTTTGCATATGATGGCTTATGAAAAATTAAGGTGGAGGCATCAATTTATAGATTTTTGGGGATGGAAATGGAGGGCTTTAATCAAATTGGGAGATCAAGGGCTGAGATTTCTTGAGGATCCTCAAGCAAGGAGAATTGAACAAATGGCATGATTAGATTGGATGAGAATTTTGCTCCAAGATTCAAGGGATGATCAATGGTTGAGATTACAAGTTTGAATGGATGGATGGCTAGGATTGGGTAGGTGTATGACATGTAATGCCTCATTTATGAAAAGGTAAGGCTTGGATTTAGTGAGGAATTTTAAATTGCATGGAGAGGACAAGTGGAATTAAAAATTAGAGGAATAGTGGATGGAAGACAAAAGGACCTTTGTACATGGATCCTTGACCATGCCTTTCGTAAGAAGGCCATGTGGACATGTACAAGAAACCCATGCCTTTGTACATTTAGAGGAATGGATAGGATTTGACCAAGGTTAGATTAGGATTTAGGTTGTGCAAGTGGGGGATTAGGTTAGTTAATTAGGTTTAGGTGACCTAATCAAAAGTGTAGAAAATAGAGAATTAAATAAATGTAAATATTTATTTAATTCATGGGATGGGATAAAGGGATATTAAATAAAATAAATTTATCTAATGTTTGGACTATGGAGAAAGGGGATAAATGATTAATAAATCATTTTGGCTAGGGCTAGGTACCAATGTAGGTACTAATGCAAGTACGGATGAATAGTGAATAGTTCATGAATAGTGATTTTAACAATAAAATATTGTAAAATCATAGTTTGAAGGGGAATTGGTTAATTAACTGTCTAAACATGTGTTTATTCAAATAATGTGGTAGAAATAGTGATTTAGGATTGTCTAGAGATGATTAGTGATGGTTTAGGGGTGAATAGGGATGAATTGGGGGTAAGTAGGAATGAATTAGGGATGTGACGAAGAATGACCAATTTTAGGTGTCTACAATTTGTTTTCATGCTTAATCATCATAACAGTCTAAGGGTTAATTGAATCTATGCATATCTAAATGTGTGTGAGGCTTTTGAAATTTTAATCTACAACTAATTCACCCCCCCTCTCTCAGTTGTCATGTGCATTCAATAATTGGTATCAGAGCCAGGTTCCTTGGAAGAAAGCTTAATTACTTGAGGTAGATCCAGGATGGCACACAAGAAGGATGTTCCCCAGTTTGATGGAACAAATTATGCATTCTATAAAATAAGGATGGAAGGTTATCTTATTTCTCTTGGATATGAGATCTAGAAGGCTGTTGAGACTAAATACACAATTTAAGAAGATGGTCCAAGTACTACAAATGAGATCAAGGCTTTTGAAACCAATGGTAAAGCAAGGTATGCTCTTTTAAGTGGTCTTTCTAATTCTGAATTGGTGAAAGTTATGGATCTGAAAACGGCTAATGAAATCTGGAAAAAGTTAAAAAGTATTCATGAAGGAGATGACAAGATCAAGCAAGCTAAAATGCAAAACTTGAAGCTCATATTTGAGACCATGCGGATGTCTGAAGATGAAAACATTACAAGCTACTTATAGAAGGTAGATGAATTTGTCAATGAAATCAAAGGACTTGGCGGAAATATTGATGAAAAAGAAGTGGTATTGAAGGTACTCAAAACTCTTCCTAAGGATTACAGTCATAAAGTTTCTTCTATTGAAGAATTACAAAATCTGAATTAGTTTACCAAAGATTAGTTGCTTGGCACCTTAACTACTTTTGAAATGAGAGAATTTGGTACAAGTAGTGCAAAGACCGAGACTGCCTTCAAGGATAGGAAATCTGAGAAGTCTGTGGAATCATATCAGGGGCATTCTGATGATGTGGAAGCTAACGTTGTGAGAAAAATAAAATTGGGTACTGGTAAGTACAATGGTAAGTTTCCTTTCAAGTGTTTCAGTTGTGAAAAGATTGGTCATTATGCTTCAAGATGTCCGGAAAGAATTTTGAGAAGTAATAATAGGGAGAACAAAAGCAGAGTGCCTAAGAAAAGCTACTATGTTAGAGAAGATGCAAGCATATCTGATGATGAATTTGATTATGAAAATGAAGAGGATAATGAATGTTTTTCATAGCTTTAAAAGATGACACTGTTTCTACTAACTCTGATAAGTGTGTGAAGGAAAAGGCTCTGGAGGTAAGTCTTAATACTGAAGGTACTCCGATATCTTCTTTTCATACCAAATAGGACAAGAACCATTGGGTTATTGGCAGTGGATGCTCAAATCATATGACTGGTGATAAAAGTAAGTTTGTTAAATTTGAAAAATATGATGGAGGACTACTCAGATTTGGTGATGATACAACTGCTAATATTTGTGGAAGAGGCTCAATTAGTTTTGATGGCAAGAATAATATTGATGATGTTCTTTATGTTAAGGGTTTAAAGCATAACCTCTTGAGTGTTGGACAAATGTGTAGTAAAGGATACAATCTTGTGTTTCAGTATGGTGGTTGTGAGATTAGAAAAGATTCTAGAATTGTGATAGCTACTGGAAAGAGGATAGATGGAAATGTTTACCATCTCAAAGGTGGTGATGGTTATTGCTTCATGACTCATATCAGTGAAATTTGGCTATGGTATAGAAGACTGTGTCACATCAATTTTGATAGCCTGGTAAGGATAAGTACAGTTCAAGTTGTGAGAGATCTGCCAAAGATTACAAAGCCCATCAATGTTGTCTGTAAGGAATGTTAGATTGGAAAGCAAGCAAGAAGTTTAAGAGTTAAGGATCAATCTTCTACTAAACTGATGGAATTGGTGCATATAGATCTTTGTGGCCCTACCAAGGTAAAGAGTCTTCAAGGTGATAGGTATTTCATGCTATTAATTGATGATTATTCTAGCATGACATGGGTTACTTTTATCAAAGAAAAATTTGAAGCCCTAGATAAGTTCAAAGCATTCAAAGTCATGGTTGAGAATGAAATGGATATGACAATTAAATGTTTGAGGTCTGACAGAGGTGGAGAGTTCACCTCCAATGAGTTTAACATGTTTTGTGAGAATCATGGAATAAAGAGGCACTTATTTGCCCCTAGGACTCCTCAGCAGAATGGAGTGGTTGAAATAATGAAAGAATAGGACTGTTTAAGAAGCTGTAAGGACAATGACAAAAGAAGCAAACCTACTGGAGGTCTACTGGAGAGAAGCAATTCATACTGCTATTTACATACTGAATAGAGTGCAGGCAAGAGAAAATAGTACAAAGACCCGTTATGAGTTGTGGTATGGAAGGACTCTGACTGCCAAGTACTTCAAAGTGTTTGGAAACAAATGTTATATCAAAAGGGATGAAGAAAATCTAGGAAAGTTTGATGCAAGGTATGATGAAGGCATCTTCCTTGGGTATTCTACTAAAAGCAAAGCTTACCAGTGCTACAACAAAAGGTTGAGAAGGATTGTTGAGAGTACAAATGTCAAAGTTGATGAAGATCTACAAAAGAATTCAGAAGTTGATGAATATGAATCAAATGAGTCATCTTGTATTCTAGAAGAAGAAAATGTTGATGAAAAAGAAGTACAGATTGAAGAAGAAGCTCTAGAAAAGACTCCTAAAACTCCCAAGTATGTGTAAAAGCATCATTCTGAAGATCAAATCATTGGTGACAAGAACAAAGGTGTGCTGACAAGAAGGAAAGCTATTGAAGAACATGTAGATCTCTATTTATTTTATAAAGTTGAACCTAAGTCAGTGATTGAAGCATGCAAGGATGAGTATTGGATCAAAGTTATGGAAGAATAACTAATGCAGATTAAAAAGAACCAGACATGGAAACTTGTCCCAAGACTAGCAAACAAGAATGTGATTGGAACTAAGTGGGTATTTTGGAACAAATTGAATGAGAATGGAGAAGTGGTAAGAAATAAGGAAAGGTTTTTGTGTAAAGGTTACTCACAAGTAGAAGGAATAGACTATGAGGAAACTTATGCTCCAATGGCAAGAATGGAGACCATCATGATGTTTTTGTCTTTTGCAGCACATAAGGATTTCAAAGTATATCAAATGGATGTGAAGTCTACCTTCTTAAATGGTGAGTTGGAAGAAGTATACATAGAACAACCGGATGGATTTTAGTTATAAGATAAACCAGATATGGTCTACAGGTTGAAGAAGGCACTATATGGACTGAAGCAAGCCCCTAGAGCTTGGTATGCAAGGTTAGACAGGTATTTATTACAGCAAGGATTCAATAAAGGCTTCGCAGATAGCAATTTGTACATCAAAGTAGGAGAAGATCAAATTTTGATTGTGGAAGTGTATGTAGATGATATAATCTTTGGAGGAAATGAAGGTATGTCTAAGACTTTTGCAGATGAGATGCAGAAAGAATTTGAGATGTCGATGTGTGGAGAAATGAACTTCTTCCTTGGGTTATAGATCAATCAGACACATAAAGGTATTTTCATTTCACAATCAAAGTATGTCAAGGAGATGTTAAAGAAGTTTGGAATGGAAGACTCTAAACCAGTATGTAGCCCTATGACAATTGGTTGCAAGCTGAGCAAGAATGATGAATCTCCTAAGGTTGATCAGAGCAGGTACAGGTCAATGATTGGAGGATTGTTATACTTAACTGCTACTAGACTGAATATTATGTATGCAGTTTGTCTTGTGGCTAGATTTCAAGAGGATCCCAAAGAGTCACATGTTGTAGCAGTGAAGAGGATATTCAGATATTTAAAGGGCACTCTAGATCAAGGCTTGTGGTATCCAAAGGATAATGACTTTTCTCTAAGTGCTTACATAGATGCAGATTGGGTTGGTTGTGTAGATGATAGGAAAAGTACAAGTGGTGGTGCATTCTTTCTTGGAGGTAGAGTGGTGTCATGGTTAAGTAAGAAGCAGGATTTAGTATCTCTATCTACTACAGAGGCAGAATACATTGATGCAGCATCTTGTTGCACATAGGTGTTGTGGATGAGGAAAACCTTGAAGGATATTAGAGTGGTATATGATGAACCTATTCCTATCTTCTGTGATAATATAGGTGCTATTAACATTTCAAAGAATCTGGTGATGCATTCAAGGATAAAACATATACAATCTGGTATCACTTTCTGAGAGAGAAGGTTGCAAAGAATAAAGTGAAACTTGAGTATGTGCCTACAAAGGATCAGGTTGTTGATATATTCACCAAGGCTCTTCCTAAGGATATATTTGAGTATCTCTGGGAGAAGTTAGGGGTTATTGCCCCTCCCTCTTTGAACTAGATACATTTAAGGAGATGAATCAGTCTAGAGGATTTCAAGTTTCATTTCTTGTTCTGGACTGATGTTGGAGGCTACCTCTTAGGGGGAGCAAGTAGTGGTCATGATGATTGTTGCAATCAGGGGGAGTAAGTTCTAGTGTTTGTTGTTTCTAAGGGGGAGCATGCAGGTAGAGCAGTAAAAGAAATAATGTTGTAGAGTAGTAGTAAGCATGTACTAGTCTGATAAGTTGTCTAAAAGTAAGCTTGAAAGAGAGATGTATAGCTCCCTTTCCATGATGTCAAAGGGGGAGAGAGAGCAATGTGAAAAATAAAAGAGTCAGTGGTTAGGGAGAGAGAGTAAGATGTGCAAAAGAAATAAAGAAAGAGGGAGAGTAAGAAAGAAAAGAAGTTTGGTGCAGAGTTGTGTCTTGATGGTTTTTCACATTATGTGTTGCCATCAATGGCAAAGGGGGAGATTGTTGCAAGTATGTGCTAGCAGTGTTGTCATTGATGTCAACAAGCTTTCGTTGTCATTGGTGTCAACTATGTCAATTGTGTGAGTAGTTGGTGGTGCAAGAGTATGAGTAGTTAGTGTTGAGTGGATATTGTCTCTGATGATAAGGTTGGTTGAACAGAGATGAGGTTACTACAATAGTATGAGTTGTTTGGTTGAGTTACTTTGTTGATGATGATTTGGTTGTTGAAGATGCTAAGAATATGTTTGTGTTGGTTGGTTTCCAAGTTATTCTGAGAAAATTTGATTATTAAAGGAAACAGTGTGTTGAAGTGGCATTTTGGTTTATAGAGTAGTGTTCTAGTTTTGCTCTACATTTCCTCTATGTTGAAGATTTGTCTTTGCGGTTTGGATATGTTGTTTAGAGATGTTAAGAGATGTTATATTTAAAATTTGTTGTTTGGATTCGTTGTGTAGAGGAAGTTGTGTTCACCAGTATGAAGATTATGTTTCTGAGTGTTGCAGAGGTGTCTGGGAGAAATGTCTTTGCTCCGCATTTCTCCGTAAAGAGGTTTTAGGTCTTGCGGTTCTGGAATTGTGCTTATAAGGTTTATATCTTTCTTCTATTGAATTTGTTCATGGTTTGGTGCTCTGGAAGTCAATTTCTAGAGATATAGTGTATGACAAATAGTTAAGCATACTGCATAAATAGGATAAAGTTGTGCGGCAGGTGAAAGTTGTTGCAGAGGAATTTGTTGGATTTCAAGATGTTTCAAGATGTTCTTGGAATAATCTAGATTGTGTTGAAGCCCTACATATGGTCTGCAAGATGTCGTTGGGTTTGAGGAAGTGTGTACTTAAAAGTTCATTGTGTTAACACAGGTTTAGTCGACCTTGGGTGTCTACACTAATTGCGAATTTGCTTCAGTGATTGTAGTAACATGGAGTGGCATGCTTGGATGAATTTAGGTTTGAGCTAAGGTGTGTTGTGGTCCGCATTAATTCCTTTCCACCAGAAGAATGTTTTGGTCCAAACCTAATTTAAATTTTTGGGATTAAGGTGTTGTGCCAACCTTGGAGAATGCTCTCAAGGTTGAAGACAATATAAATGAGTGTCAAGGGATCATGATTGTGTGTGTGCATGAAGGATGTGATGTGAGTAATAGTGTGGTAAATGTGTGGTGTAGTACAAATATTTCTACATTCACATCAACATTGACATTATTATCTTTTGAATAGTTAAAACTCATTTGAACACAACTTCAAGAACTATTGCCTCTTGTGTTTCCTATTTTTGCAGATGCATTTCTAGCCAACCGCAATTACCCATTGGCATTGATGGCCTCTTTTCTCCTTTAGTGTTATATCTCCTTGCATCCAAGGAATGCTTTAGCTGCTCTTTTCTACTTCTTGGTTCTGATAATAAATAATAACCCATCTTGTTGATATGATGATCATATTTGTCTTTGTAATGATTGAAAGTAGCAGTCAACTGTGCCTTGCTTCTAATACTCAATATCTGAATGAGTTCCTCAAGATTAAAAGCCTTGTCTTTTAAAGCCTCATGCAGTTCCTTGGCCTCAGTTTTGGCCAAGCATATATTCACTTTTGGGCCTTCATATCGATATAAACTTACAAGGGAAACCAAAATCTTATGGAAGTCTCCCTGTGTATGTGAAGCAACATCTTCTTCGAGAGACTTCTAGTACTGTGCATGATATGCTTGTCTTACCATCCATAGCTCAGTTGAAGACCTAGCGTAGAAAATCTCCAAAAGTGACCTATTCTTTTCCATCCACTTTCTTATTGCTTCATGTGTCAAGAGAGCATCACGGTTCCCAGGTTCCGGTACCTAGAGTAGCAAAGCCCTCTCAAAATTGTGTGTGAGTTCTAATTCTAATTTCTTCAGCAAATCCTCCTCGTACGACTGAGTATATGTTTGCCTCATTGCTTTGCGTTGAGCTACACTACACCCATATCCATTGAATAAGTCATAGGCGTGAGATGTTCTCTTACTATGGATGAGTGCAAACAAACAATTTCCAACTAAAATGTCTAATAGAAATTCATCAATCATTATGTGTTTTGATGAATTTCGAACACTACTTCAAGACTCTGTGTTGGCATGCATAGAGATGATAGTGGCAAAGTTTGTTGGATTGATCTCACACAGGCTGATTACATATAACATGATCAAGCATCCAAGTACATCTGGTGGTAGAGTTCATCCATGTTGTACTGGTCAAAATAGAATTTCCAGAACTAAGATAAACATTGGAATTATCATCATCCATTGAATCATAGGTTCATGAGATTGGACTCAAAGTTGCTTCAATATCCCATATGAACACCTCACGACCAACACCTCCTAAAGCAACAATGTTTCTATCCCTTGATGTTGTTGCAAAGCAGAATGATCACTAGCAATCTATCCATACTTGTCCAAATGGCCGATTACAAGGGTGTCATTAAATCGGTCATTTTTAGAACTATTGAACTTGTGAATGAAGAGGAGTCGGTCATTTGTGAGGTTCTTGAACCTCCTGCATTGTTGATTCTGATGGAGTCAAGGGTTTTTGAGGTTCAAGAACCTTTTAGATTGCCAATATAGGCAGTTCTAAACCTTTCAATATCCTTGATAAAAGTTTTTGACTTTTGTAGAATCTTTTAAACTTTTGAATAATCAATGACATTTAAGCTACTAATTCTTCAATAAAGGGGATCATAACTTTTCAACACACAAAGTAAATAAACCCATTCCCAATATCCATTGAATTCTTAGATCTTAGGAAAATTATTAAAGGAAAATATTTGTACTCAATAATTTTATAGTCTTTGGCGGAATGATACCTTTCACCCAAAAATCAGTCACACAATGGGAAACGGTTCCATGAAGCCTTCTACAAGCACGTTCAACTTAGACATCAATAGAAACTTGAATTTAATATTTTTAGCACACATGGATTCCACATTTAATTGTCTCCATGAATATTGTTTAACGGTCAACATTGGAAAGATTAAAATTTTCAAGATCAAAAATTGGAGGTAACAATATATTCATTTGCTTCCAGCCATACAAATGCTATGATGTTGACACAAAGGAATGAAGAAAAGGATGAGAAGCCCATCGCATTTACGAAAAGTCCATTCAAGGATGCTGAGTTGAGATATTTGGACGTAGAGAGACAGGCTTTAGCCTTAATCATTGTAGTGAAGAAATTCAGGCATTAGATCTTAATGAGCAAGGTAATTGCTATTGTTCCAGACTTAGTAGTCAAAATGTTGTTAATGTAGAATGAACCTGGGGAACAGAGAGCTAAATGCATCACAGTTTTATAGGAATATGACATGGAAATTACTCCCATGAAGCTTGTCAGAGGACAGGCCCTAATGCAAATGATTACTGAAATTGATCCTAATCTAATTAGTCAACAATATACATTAGATTCGAGTCACCAAGATGACTGGTACCTAGATATCAAACACATTTTAATCACAGGCAGGTGTCAAGTAGATATAAAATCATCCCAGAGACGAGCCCTAAGGATTAAAGCTCAGAATTATATGATCAAAGGGGGAGTTTTATTCAAGAAGAACCATGAGGGGATATAACTTAGGTGTCTAGATAAGTAGGAAGCAACCAAAGTTCTGCAAGAATTACATGATAAGTTTGGCACCGCTTATGGGTCTCATTTACTCACAACTCATGTAATTCTTAGAGCTAGGTATTATTGGCCAACAATTTTTAAGGATACAGCTGAGCATACAAGTATTTCTATACTTGTCAAGTAGCTACAAACAAAGAGAAATATGTAGCTCAACCCTTGCAGCCAATAATGGAGATGCACCCATTCGCACAATGGGGCATGGATTTCATTGGAAACATTAATCCTCTATCATCTGCCAAATACAGGTTTATCTTGACTATTACTGATTATTGTACTAGGTGGACAGAAGTTGTGAGCAACAAGATGTGTACAACTGATGATGTGATCAAATTCCTTGAAAACAATATTATCACCAGGGTTGGAGTTCTTTATGCCATGGTATGTGATAATAGTCTTGCGTTTTCATCATTAAAGTTTTCTAATTGGATTTTTAAACATGATATAACACTGAAATTTTTATCCAATTATTATCCCTAAGGGAATGGGTTAGTTGAGTCTACCAATAAAAATTTATTGAACATCATTAAGAAACTAGTAGAGAAGAATCCTAGGGAATGGAACACCTTATTGAAATATGCCTTGTGGGTGGATAGAACTAGAGTCAAGTCAGGCTTAGGGAATTCTCCATACCAGCTAGTTTATGGGGTAGATCCGATTCTGCCAGTTAATTTGAAAATCCCCACCTTACAATTCACTCAAGAATACTTAGGATTGGAAGATAGAATGGAAGTTCATTTACTACAGTTGTTACATTTGGAAGAGAAGAGGGATCAAGTGATTGATCACTTCTCCAAACATCAGGTTGTTGTCAAGCACTAGTTTGACAAGAGAGCCAAAATCAAACATTTAAGATATCAAATCTCATTTTATCTTGGGAGAAATCCCATGAGAAGAAAGGAGTCTACCAAGGAAAATTTGATAAACTATGGACTGGTCCCTTTTAGATAGCAAAAATATTAGGAGATAGTACATATAGACTAAAAACTTTAACAGGAGAGGATGTTCCATTGCCTGTCAATGGACAATTCCTAAAACACTATTTCCAGGCCCGATTCAGGTAAAGTCAAAAAAATTCTATATATGTATAGTTGTTTGTACAATGGTTTGTTTGCTTTATGTGTTTCCATTTGGTTGTGTTGTTTGCTTGTTTGTTGAGTCCTTGTTTTGGTTAGACATGATGTTGGGCACCTTTCACTTTAGAAAGCCTTAGAATTTCTAAAATTTAGGACAGAACTGCAAATCTTTGCATAGGTTGTGACCTTTACAAGTTCTGGTTAGATTGATTTATTCTATGAAATCATTTTTTATCAATCAAAACAAAACTTTATCCCAGGAATCATCAAATGAATACACTTAAAATTCCTAGGACTGGTTGAAAATATTAGTGTCTGCATTAAGTGAAAAAACTAAAGGTTTGCCTTTGCTACCACTATAATTCCCATCCTGGAAATAGATCTCATTACTATGCAAACAATGAGCTGAAATGATATATCAAAAAAAATGAGAATCAAAAGGAAAAGAGAATTTATACTCTCAAGGTCATCTAGATAACCCTACCAGGGCTATGGACGCCTGACTGCCAGTGTGGCTCTATTTAGGAGAATTATAGGCGATAACCTTGCCAAGACTATGGACGTTTGACTGGAAGCAAGGCTCTATTTAGGTTTGGCTTAAAAGGTTAAATCCAACTATGTAGCTTAATGCTAATTACTATATTTTTCAAATTATACAGTAGGAAGGAAATGAATCAAAGCACACACTTGCATTCCTTCTCATAATCTAGTTTCATTGATGAACATGATTTATTTTGAACTAATCTAGATAGCCATGAAGAGTGAAGGTTGGAGTTTTGTGTCTAGATTTACCTTTCATTCATAAATTGAGTTGAAATTTTGTTTGTTTTCTTTGGCGGCAAGTTGTTGTGAGGTCTCACAACATGCCCCATTTTTCCCTAGCAAAACAAGGACCCAAAATTTTTCTTTACTTGTGTGTTTTCTCGCTTTGGGTGGTATGGTAAAATGTCAAGTCCCGATCCATAGTCAAAAGTCAAGTTTAGTAATTTTCATAACAGAGGTCATCATTGGATAGAGAATTAAATTTTGACCAACTTTACCTTTCAAACCATGTTGAAATTCCTTGAAATGAAGAAGTTATGCTTGGTCAAAGTTTGGGGGGTTTTTATGTTTTTGTCTTGCTTAAAATAGGTTAAAATCTAGTGTTATCGAGAGAATCCTAGAGATCCAAACTTAGCATATTTTCGTTGGTTAGCTGGTTCGACAGTTCATCAATTTCCTGACTAACTGATGAAAGAGAAATAAACCTTAGTCTTCTGGTTCGTATATTCTCCACATTACTGATAAGGAAAAGACTTGTTTTTTTAGAAGTTTATGGGTTCAGATATTCTTCGATTCCCAGATTGAGGGTGAAAAGGGAAAAGAACTTGGGTTTCATTTGGTTCTAATATTCTCCACTTTGCCGATGGGTGTTTTGAAACCAAAAATGTTAGAATTTTATTAAGGCGAAAGCCTTACCAAGGAAATTCTCGTCGAAGAAACTTAAGGTTTTAGAACTCAATTTCAAAGTTCAGAAGTGTAAACTTTTGCCGATAACATGTTTTGAAGCTGAAGTGTTAGAAAGTGGTTAAGGTAAAAGGTTAAGGTAAAATGTCCATCAGTAAAACTTCTAAATCCTGAAGTAAGTTAGTTGGTTCAGTTTTGGGCTGATTTGGCAACAAAAGAAGTAAAGTTTGCATTCTCGCAGTTTTTCCTATAGAAGAGTGTTGTTCAATCCAATGTTTGAATTTTGGCTAAGGAAGAGCCTTATCGGCAAAAATGTCATCAACAAAACTTAGGGTTTTGGAACTAGTTTCAAATTTTTGATTTGAGCCGATTTGTCGATAACAAGGGAGAAAGGGGCTAAGTTCAGATATTGTCACGTTTGCCTATAAACCCAAGTAAAACATAGCTCTGAATCTGTAACTTTTGCCAATAAGCCCAAGGGAAGTCCAAGTTTGAAATTTCATGCCGATAAGTGATGGCAAGGTTCTGGATTCAAATCTTTTGCTGACAAAGCGTAAAGGTTTAGGATTTTCAACTTTCATAGACAAGTAAAGCATAGTTCATAATCTCACTTTTTGCCAATAACGAAGTAAAGGCAAAGTTCATAAAATACAATAGGCTTAGGAGAGAGCAAGGTTCATAAATTTTTAGAATTGCCGACAAAGTGACAACAAAGGTGATAGTTCCGAAAAGCTTAAAATTGCAGACAGAGCGATAAAGCAAAGAGGCAATAGTTTGGATAGTTGCATTTTTTTCAACAAAGCTGATAAAAGAGGGCAAAAGGTGATAGTTCTGGAAAAGTGAACTTCGCCAATAATAGGAAGAAATGAGATCATTTTGAAAAGTTAAAATTTGTTGATAACAATGAAAGGGGGCCGATAAAAAGGCAATAGTTTGTAATCTTCAACTTTTGTTGATAGAGGTAAAAGAGACTAAAGGCGATGGTTCTAAAGGGATAAGAATTGTCAATAAAAGATGCTTACAACCATGGTTCGAAAGAACATATTTTTGTTGATAAGGGCATTAAGGGAGGAGGTTTGTGGAAAAGAGTAAATATTACTATGGATATTTTTACACTTTAAAAGATAAATGCATCTGTTAAATATCAAACATTATGGTATTTGAGCTAACATTGCAGGGGCTCAAGGTTGTTCATGACAATTTGCAGAGCGTGATTTTTGCACAGGTAAAGGTTGAAATTCAAAAGATTAATACAAATGATTAAATTCTATATGTTTGTTGTAGGATATTGGAGCTAATTAAAGCTTGGAGAAGATGTTACGTAGAGCGTGTGAAAGAAGAAGAAAGCTAGATTCTGGTGAGGAAGGCTAAGTTGGATGAAATTGTAGCCAAACAAAGTAGACGTGAACCAAAACTAGAAGATACCAGTGAATATGTTGTCTGCCAACTGGAAGGATGATGCTGAGTCAAAGATGCCAAAATATTCCCTTTGCCAGTTATATCCCACAGAGTGATTTCCAACTGGCAATCATGTGCCACCAATCTGGACCATTGATTATTATAGATGGATTCTAGCCATTGGATCAATGTAACTATTTTTGGCCTTGTTCTATAAAAGGACCTTGACCTCTCATTTGTAAAGGAGATTGAATTGTTGGACTTGTAAGTGCTAAGTTTGTATATTCTACAACTTTTGTGACTTCTCAAGATTCTTTCTTAGGATCACATGTATATGTACATATTCTAAAGCATACTAAATGAAATGGAACTACAGATTACTACCTAATTGTAAATCTTAAGTAGTCTTTGGTTGATTTCTGATGTGTAATGGTGGATTGCTACATTCAAACTGAAGTGCATCTGCTTTAATTGCATATTGTTATCATCTTTCCTCTAAAGATTTGTACTAACCATGCGTAGTTATGGAGATTCCTAGTGAAATGTGGTTTGCTTCCTCTCCTTTTCATTAATGTATCAGAGTATGTATGTGGACCATTAATCAAAACTTAGGAATTTTAGAATTTACATTCTTTAAACCCTTTCCTTTTAACATTTCATTTCATAAAATTGCAAATAACTACAAACTAAGATAAATCATAAGAAAATATAGTAAATATATGCTTAAATAATGATAGATTTGAAGCATATACAGTTAATTATAGCAAATACTGATGCATTTCATGCAAATTATCATAAGTATCAATAAAATACCTATTGTAAAGTACATTATTTGAGCAAATTCTAGGTGCAGCGGCAAATATTAGTTCAGGCAGAGATAATATTAGAAGAACTAATTAAATTTGGTAATATCTTTATAATTAGTCCAAATCAGGGACAGAGTCAAGTGAATTGCATCAAAGTTAGGATAAATTCACATTAATTTGTGTAAGTCTTGGCTAAATATTGTAGGATTTGACAGAATTGTTGAAAATTTGTGTAGAACAGACATAAATAGCAAGATATTTGAAGGAATATTGAAGGACTTTGCAGGAATTAACAAAACACATAAGGCCCCGAAATAATTAACAACAAGACACATTAACCCTGAGTGACTATCAAATGGTCAAGACTTGACTCACAGAGACCTGGGATCATGAATTCACTTGGAATTCATCATATCTTTCAAGATAAATAAAAGTTTGTTGTAAACTTTTATTTATGTTTGTGTGATTAACACCCGCATCAAGACGATCCTTCTGCACCTATCGACTGCTCTGATTTGTCGAAAAAATCGACAAAAACAGATGAGTCGATTACATTTCGACCAGCCGCCAACCATTTTACAACATGCCGACTGGTTAAGGTTTACCCATGTTGATAGGGATGTTGATAGGGATAAGGAGATCATTTAAAATTTTACGGATGTGCCCTTGGCTCTATGTTATGTTGCCTCTTCTGTAACGTTTTGAACAGTCTTTTTGCTGCATCATTCTTCCCCATTGTAATTTGCTTTGTTTCAAGATTTGAAAAAATAAAAACAATTAAAAAATTCGCAAGTTCAGATGACGTCATGTTGCCAGAGGAGCCCACATCGTTTGTTGGCCTGGTATTACCGTAATGCCTAATAAAATAAAAAACAGCCGTCTTATTTGTTGAGGAGCGATCTGCGTTTTCACATTAAGGTCACTAGCTACGCTCACAAAATGCCGATTTTATCAATTTTGAATGTTGTAGATAATTCAGTCGTTGATAGTAGAGAATGGAGATATTCCCCTAAGCCAACATTAGCACCTCGAAACAAACGTAACTCAAATAATGTTGTGATTTAGGTGTAGGAATATGGCAATCAACGAAAGACAAAAACAAAAGCGTTAACCAATTTTGGCGATATCTTCATTTGTTCTTCTTAACTCTCTCGAAAATGGCTTCATTTCTTGTTTTTTTATTTGATCGCATTGCAAGGTGATCGAGGATAATAGATTTTTGATATTTTAACCATACAGCCCACAAGATAAATCCTGAATAAACCTGCATGGATTTGGTATACTTTTATAAGTGTTCTGGAGAAAAGGCTCTTTTTTTCTTTAGTCTAAGCTGTTTTGTGCAAGCTTCCCATAATATTATTCTGACTTTGAAGTCATTGCAGATCAATCCTGCTCGAGTGCAAACTTTACTCACCAAAATCTCTCTCCTCGTTCCATAGATTGACATGTATTAGCTGGAATTGAAAGATTCGAGTGTTCTGAAGCTCAACATTTTTTGGGGCATCAAGGTATAATTGCCATAATCGCCTGTTGTATTTGGGTCATTTCAATGGGTTTGGAAAGAGTTTCATGGGATGAGCACTCCATTCAAGCAGGGCAGGACAATATGAGTTCAGCTTCTGATGATTTTAGTAAAGATCCCAACACATCTCGGCCTCATGTGCTTGCTGTAGATGACAGTATTACAGATCGAAAGGTTATAGAGAAGTTGCTCAAGAACTCTTCTTATGAAGGTTAAAATTTGAAATTTATGTTATTGTCATACTAATATCTATAAGCAATAATCTTTTTTGGATTCTCTGAAACCCAAGTATTTGAAAAATGGTTTGGGTAAATCTTATATTATTGCAAACTACTTGTTAACTGCAGTGACCACGGTGGAGAGTGGAACGAGAGCTCTGGAATTTCTGGGATTAGGAGATGACACCAACACTGTACAGATCAACGTAAGCAACAACTGAAATGTGTGGTTGTTTTAATGTATCGTTTCTTTAAAAAGATAAGTATCAGGTAGAAAAACGATCTTGTGAATGATTTTTAATGGTATATCATACTACTTGAAAACAGATAACATTGCAATAGTAAATATGAAACATCTGGTAATGTCGTTTCTCTTTTATGGTTTTATACAGAAATTTAAAGTTAGTATGATCATCACCGACTACTGCATGCCAGGAATGACTGGCTACGAGTTGCTTAAGAAAATTAAGGTAAAACAAAGTTTGGGGCCGTGATTTAGATTTCGATGCTGTGGGGTTTTTGTTTTTAGTTTTAAAACGAATATGACATATTTAATTTTGAATGGCAGGAATCATCGAAGTTGAAGAACATTCCAGTGGTTATCATGTCGTCTGAGAACGTGCCTTCTCGGATGAGCAAGTAATTACACCATTAAATTATCGTTTTAAGTTTAGTTTTTTACTGGGCTGTTGAATTCTCTGTTACTAATTCATTTGGTAATTAATTTATTTTTTTTAAATTGGGTGTTGATTGATTGTTACTAATTGATTTGGTAATTAAACAGATGTCTGGATGAAGGCGCAGAAGGCTTCATATTGAAGCCTGTGCAGCAGTCGGACGTAAAACAACTCAAAATTATAGAGGATTTGTGAACTAGATTTTTTAAGAACGCCGATTGTCTCTTAAAATGAATCGAGCAATGATTTCTAGTTCATTAATAAAATTTTGTGGGGCGTTGAACTGTTTGTTAATAATTCATTTGGTAACTGACCAGATGTCTGGATGAAGGCGCAGAAGACTTTGTATTGAAGCCTGTGCAGCTGTCGAACGTAAAACAACTCAAAAACTATAGAGAATTCATGAGCTAATTTCTTTTTAAAAGACTGCCGATTGTCTCCCGATGAGACAATCCATAGTAAAAATTTGGTCGATGTTTGTATCTTTAATCTCTAGAAAGAAAAATTATGAAGAGTCGAACAATGACTTCTATGTAAATCCACGGGAATTTGTAGTTTTTGTGCTCATTACACTTCAAATTCCAATAAACTTTGAGGCATATAATTGGACAATACATGCGTGAAGATTTAACTATAATTTGAACTTTTATTTGGTTAATTTTTTTATTTTTTTTTTCTTTTGGGGGAGGGGGTGTTGGAATGAGTATTACATCTTTAGATAAAATAATAATAAATAAAACTATTGTTATGTTAGTTGGTTGTTGCAAAGTGACTTTCCCATAAATAAGTTAATAAGTTAGTACAGCGAAATAAAGGCTTTATAAAGTCATATTGAAGCAAATTAAAAATCATTAATTTGAGTGTATGCATGATATCCTGAATCAAATATCTATTCTATGTTATTATTTTTATGCAAAAATGGTGTAATCTGCATATTCAATTTGCTCACCATTTCAATATGGTATCAGAGCAGTTGTTAATCATGTCCCTATGGAGTTGAAAGAGAATGGGAGAAGGGTAAAGTTATAGTCTACCATTCATATCTGCATTAAGTTTGTCATGAAACTATAGCGTTGATATCCTTCACAGAATACCACAGTTTTGTTATGATTAAACATATCATCCTTATTCGCATTGAGCATTGGTGAGGTTTTGTTGTTTATGGAGTTGCATCCTATTATGGAGTAAAATGTGCACACTAGCATTTTACACTTAGTTTATAACCCGGGTGGACCTAAAACAATTAATTCTCGATCCTGATGAATAAACGCAACAAAATAAACCTAGGACAAGTCTAAGACCACCTTAATTGACACTCCTCGTAGTTTGTGGGATTAAAGGACCAAGGACCTATCGCCTTGGTCCCAAATGTTAGCCTCGACCCTATTTTTGTGGTGTCAGCTTGGAACACCTCATTGGCTCATAGATGTCGGCCCCATTTGGTTTTATTCATTGTCAGTGAGCAGGAATGCATATATAAGCAAGTTAGTTTATTCATTTGAACATCTAAGCAATATACTCTCTCTCTCTCTCTCTCTCTCTCTCTCTAAAGCTCTATATGGTGGATTATTGTTATTGTACTAATTTCTTGCAGGTCTTGTGAAGATCTCTCCTCTTCTTTGTACTACACCAACTTCTTGAGTCAAGTTGTGACGCTACATCAAGCAAGCTAGGGTTTCCATGCTCATGGTGACTTCTTTCCTTCATGCTTTATTACAAGATTCCATATTCTACTTCAGATTTGCCTCTGCCCTCCTAGGGCACACACTCTTTGATCTCTCATCATTGTTATTATGGAGGTGGAAACACCATTCACGAAGCTTGACTTAGGAAAGCTCCTAAATAGCACCAACCCTCTTCCCTTCTTCTTTGTGTGTAGGTCACATCTGGATGAATCTAAAGATAACAAGTGACAGGAGACAGGAAGACAAGCAAGCGAAGGCACCTAGATCTAGAGATCATGCAAAACCCTAATTTGGGTCTAGGGCACCCAATGCCCTAGTACCTCTCTACTCCCGAGCTCAGATCCTGGTTCTTCTATGTTCCCTGATCTCTATTGTAGTATTAGATTTCCTATTTTTGTTTCCATTCGTTTGTTATTCATAGATCTTGCTCAATTAGGGTTTCATGTTTTTCCCTAGTTTGGTTGGTTGAATTTGGTTGACACTCCTTTATACAACAAAGGGAAAAAAACCCTGTAGTTTGGCTCTCCTTCAAGGGTAGATTCCAAGCTCAATTTGTATTCCAATGTTGGTAGAAGAGGGTTTGACCTAGTTTAGGAAGTCTCCCTTTTCCATCTAATATTTTGGTGAGCCTGACGTATCTTGCACTTTGGCAGCCTTCTTGCTTCAAATCTAAGTTATTTTCTACCCTAGATCTGATTAGGTTAAATTAATTCATCATTTTACATAGTTATATAGCTTAATTTTGCATTATTTCATTGTTAGGGTTTACGAAAACCTTGCATTCATAGGAGGCCTACCTAGTCTTGAGCATAGGGTTTGTAGATTCATGTGTTGTGGCATTATTTGGTTGATTAAATTAATTTCATTTGTTGTATAATATCATTCTTGTGTTTAAGAAAAGAACATCCTTGCATCTTTGCATTAGAAACTAGAAAATCAAGCATTAGATTACGTTGTAGAAAAAAGCATATTTGTCACATTGTCTATATTTCATAAGTTTAGATCATTATAGCATTCTATAAATTTCTAATTTTTGCATTAGATCTGATTGGTATTGCATTATTTAATCATTTCCTAGTGATATATTTGGCATTGTCACTTATTCATTGTAGGGTTTTCAAAAATATTGCATATTTGGAAAACCTAGCTAGTCTTGCACCTAGGGTGTGTTGATAAAACTCTTGTTCCAAATTTTGTTGATGATAATTAGTGGTCAAATCTGATTTTACATTGTTGTAGTATTTCATAAATATTATTTGTGTTCAAGTTACAAAAGAAAAAGCATTCTTGCATCAAAAAAATTTGGTTTAGGGAATAAATACATTTAAGATCTAGGGTTTGATGGTGAAACCCTAGCTAGCCTTGCATCTAGTTGTTATATTGGAAACCTTATTTTTAGATATTTGCTATGTTAAATGATTGCTAAATCTAATTTTAGATTGTTGTAACATATCATACTTATTGAATTTAGAAAGCAATAACATTCATGCATCCATCTTCTCTTTAAAATTTGAAGGCAATAGCATAAACAAAGCTATATAACTGCATACCTCATTTGGCACTTATGCATCTTAATTTAAAGCAAAGTTTTCTAAATCCCTCTTGTGTTTACTTAGTAAAATTATTTACACATGATGCTACACATATTACATTTGCAAGACTTAGTTGTGGTTACCAAGAACATCACATGTTTTAGAAAGACCCACCTATCTTGCACTTGTAGGTCATTGATTGCAATCTTATTCTAGATTTTGGTGATACTCGATTCATGTCTAAATTCAATTGTACATTATTATTCAATATCATATCTACATGTATTATTGGCTTCTTCTTATTATTTCTATCAATATTAGATGACTTTACTAAATTCATCTCCATGAATGGTCATGATAAAGATGATTATAGTTCTTCTTCTACTACAATCCATGATAATACCATTGATATCACCTCTAAAGAATATGATGGTGACCTAGCTTCACCCTATTCTTTGGATTCCTCTCGCAAAAGCATTCCCACTTGTGAGGATATTTTGGCAGAAGAGGATGAGGATATCTTCTATTCTATCTCAAAAAGAGTGCATTTTGTCAAGTCTACTCAAGGATCTCTTAAGCACTCTTCCTCCTCCAACACACAAAAAGATTCAACAAAATAATCTCTCAACACTTCATTATTGTGCATATCATCGAGCTCTTGGCCATTCCACTAAGGAATGTCAAGCCTTGGGTGAAAAAATCTAACAACTTTGAACACGGTATGGATCTAGCACTTTTCACTGTGCTTGATGTAGTCCCTAAAGCACCTTGTCCTCCATCCATTTTATAAAAATAAATTTGGGGGAGGATAGTTTGTTATAGTCTAACTCGCAAGTGTGTTCCCTCCTTCTCATTTGTGTTATGCTTGCATGTACTGTTATTCCCATAATGTGATGTATTGTTGATTGTTAATTCTCCCTTGGCACCCTTGTTAGCACAAGGATACAAGGAGAACAAACACATTGTGAAATTCCTCTATGTGTATCTTCATTCTTCTATATTTCGTAATTTGCAATGTCCTTATTTTTTGGGATGATTTAGAATCCTTTCATGTTGATTCAATTTATGTGTACTATACTTTCATGTGATCCTTCATTCGTCATCTTCGTAGTTATGACACTTTATTTATGTGGCACCTTGTAGCAATGCCCAGTAGCATACCATGACTACACAAGCCATTGTGTATCATTCTTGTAAGCACCGCCTTGGTTTTCTCATCCTGAGGGCAACCCCTTGTGGTGATGTAGCTTGTGAGAACAAATATCATTTGGGCATGTGGTTTTAGAAAACTCTCATGCTTGTTTTATATGTCTTCCTTATTCTACCTTAAAGGCAATTGCTCCCTGATGGAGTTAGCAATCACTTTACTTGGTGGGGGCATATATCATGCTATGAGCCTTACTCTCATCTTTCTATCAAAACACTTGTTGATTATCTTTATTACTGAACTCTCTTGGAAAGGATTGCGGCAAGCTTGGAAGCAAGATCTTGAGTCTATCTTGTTCTCCTAGGTTGAAGTCTTGAACACACTAGGATACTGAGAGGGGGGGTGAATCAGTATCTAATCAAACTTTAACTTCTCTAGAAAAGATTAAAACTTAAGCATTACAGCATCAACATAAACATGAAAGATTAACACAATGCACATCAACACATAACACCAAATATATGTAGAAAATCCAAGAAGGGAAAAGCCACTATGAGGATTAACTCACAATATATGAAGCTCAAAATAATAACTTTGTTTTAGGGCCACAACCCAAGGAAGCTACTACTCCCTTTAGACTTTGTTTTAGGGATACAACCCAATGAAGCTACTACTCACTAAAAAACTTTGCTTTAGGGTCACTCCCAAGGAAGATACTACTCCCTGAACACTTTGTTTTAGGGTCACTCCCAAGGAAGATACTACTCCCTGAATTGAGAACACACTTTAAAAAAGAATACAGTATGACAGTCCTACTGTCTAAAAACTGACATTGAAATCCACACCTTTGATGATTGCAATACTATCTCTTCACACTTCCTTCTGATGATCAAATCAGATAGGCACACTCACACTGGATCACTATCACATATAATTCTTCAAGATGAATCAGGACAACATCTACAACTTCTGCTCTTTCTCCTTCAGTCGCACATCATAATGTAGTCATTCTTCTCTTTTTCTTGCTTGTGAACCTTATCAATCACTTTGCAATCACACCTTTCCTAAATCAACTTGATTTAAAATTTATACAAGCTATTACATTGATTGTATTTCTTGTTGGCCAAAGACAACATGAAAAATACAATTACAAGTCATCCAGACAACACACAACATGAAACGTGTAGAGGACAAGTCCTAAACAAGACTACACACTACACTAGCAGAAGACCTATGTCTTGCATACATCAACACTTGCTTAACTAGGTCCAAAACATCCTTCACAGCTTCAAACACCAAGGAATTACATCCACACACTCTGCTCATTTAAAAATAGGACAGCCTTAAAAAAAACATATGAGAATTGAAGCATCACGACCACAGCAACTTAAAAACTTTGTGTGCTATTGGAAGCAAGAAATATCTTCATGAAACTCTTCCAAATGAATCTACAAGACTCATACAACATCTTCAGACACTCCTTTTACCTCTACACATTAAATAATTCTATCGTACATCTTCAATCATGAACTCTAGGAACAACATGTCATCCAGAACACACTGCAACATACTGTCATTAAGAAACTGAGCATGTAGACCACCAAGACACTTGAAAATGCAAGGAAGTATGTAATGTATATCCATGAAAATATCCACAAAACCACAAAGGAAACCATTCACTTCCAGAGGAATGTGGATCATTCCAACAGGCCTTCAACACTAGCTTACTCTGCCAAAACACATGTCAGTACTCTATCATGCATAACTTTCACAATAGAAGGAAAAATGATCTGAAGCTTTGGTATTATGACCTTCACTGTACCTTGAACATAGTTCTAGAACCGCATAGCCATATCTACAAATGTGGAGAAATGCAGAGCATTCTACACCTTCACAGAACCAACACTATCTTCACACTGTCAACAGCAAAACACTCTTCCGGTAATGAAACTTGGAACATACTGATGCAGATCCCAACAACACAAACACCACTGAGGGGTCACAACCAACTACAAAGGAGGAAGAGGATATAGGGGATGGTAGGGCAAACAACTCCATTTTAGATCCTAGTGGACTAAACTACAACACTTCACATCAAACAAGACATGACTAACCACCCATTCTCCATTGCTTCAACACAATACAATAACACCATTTTTAGGTTCATATACATGGGAACCTTTCCAAACTTTCTAGGGACCCTAGACCTTCTAGGTTTGACTGTCCTAAGCTCACAAAGGCACCAAAATGCTCAGGGGGTACCTCCCTGTACCACTTCCTTTACAACTATCCTAACTTCCTTGTAGCCCTTAGAAAGGGACTATCATGCAATAACTATAGATGTAGACCTCCTAACTAAACTATCATAAGTTTTTTGGATACCCATTATCTTGCTCTCTAACATACTAAACATGCACTATAGGTTGTTTTGGAACACAACACTCTAAAACTGACTGTACTGATTTCAAAAGAGGCCTAATTAGGTCAATTTTACACACAAAAGGCTCACAAACTTCACTCCAAGCTTCCAAATTTTGTTTCAAGGTTCTCAATAGGTTGTAAATAGGTAGATTTCACAAATTTTTGGGGTCCAAGGTTACTCCAAGACATTTCAATGTCAAATCTTCACTCCACCAAAGCTAGTTAGTCAAAACAAGGTACAATTAGGCCTCAAAGGTTCCAAACTTCAACTTGTGCTCATCCCCTGCTCCTGCATATAAGACCCATTAGAAAACACACCATTCTAAACTCATTCCATCCATTTTGGGGTTCTAACATAGCTTCATGAAGTAGGAAAACAAAAACCTCTCTAAAACCCTCAAATCAAGGGTTTGCTGGAATGACACGGGCAATCTTAGAAAAAAGGCAATATCTCCTTCTAGAAATTGAATCAAGACCTCAGACCAGAACCATTAGAAAGGTATCTCAACCCTCTTTCTAGAAATATATGGCTTGCCCCTATATCTGTCTGTACAGAGGCATGCAATGGCTGGGAACAGGACCCTCTATCACATCCAATAGGTTTCATGGTATAACTATGCCGTACAAGTTCGTGGTACTACAGTCTGCAACAGACTAAGAAATAGCAAAAAAAGAGAAAAATAGAGATAAGGGACAGCAAACAGTAATTTTCCTCATTCTTCTCCTCAAAACTTCATCAAATCACAATACATTATCATGAGAGAGGTCTCTCCCTTGTCTTTTCCATGAATTTCCTTTTTACAATACTTGCCAATCATGGGAAAAGGCTCAAAATAGCCTAAACTGACTGATTTTTCCATAAAAGGCTAATTTACTAATATTAGACTATCACAGTTTTAGTAAACTGCAGACTCCACTAAAGAAACTGACTATTCTCAACCTCCACTACATGTTTATGCCTCAAATGGCTTTATTACATTTATCTAAGACTTTATTTAGTCTCTAACAACTAGAATTTTCAAATAAATGACATAAAAATGTCCTAGGTGCACTGTACCACACACCCTAACTTGTAACTTTTCCAAGTCCCTTGGAAAGAATCTTGCAAATTATCCTTCATTTTTTGTCTTTGTCCTCCATGTTTGCCTTTAGCAAGTCCCTCTTGCCTTGATCCTTCACTGTGCTTGTCATCTTTGCTCTTGTCCTTTCTTGTAGTTTGTTTCACTCTGTCATGGAGTGCTCTGTCAACTTCACCTATACCTCTGTCAACACTTTCTTCTCAGCACCTTTCTCACACCACTACCTCATACTCTTCTTTCCACTGTCATTATCTTTCTCAACCTCTATCAAGCCTGCAACTAGTTGGTTCATTGTCTTTGGAACCTTGTAGACTGCTGCACCAGCTTCACTTGACTCTCTTCTCTCTACTCATCACTACAAGGCACATGATTGTCCCTACTAAGATCCCTTCACTCACTTCTTGCCTCCCCACAGGCTCTACACTCTTACACTTTTCATTTTCACTCACCTCCTTATTCCACATGAAGACATTCTTCTTTACAACTGGTTGCAAATCAGCTCCACACTTCCCATTTGTTGTCTCAATAGTTTTATGCCTTGAAAAGGTTGCACCCTCCTTGTTTTCACTCTCCTCAAACATCACTGTCTCCTTCTTGTGAAACATAATCATCTTTGCTATCCTTGATTGCTCCTCTAATGGTAGTAGTACAAAAGTCTTCCCATCCTTCTTAATAGTGAAGGTATTGGCTCTTCCATCATATACTGCAAACCTATCAAATTGCCAGGGTCTTCCCAGTATCACATGACAACAATCCATGGGTAGGATGTCACATAGGACCTTGTCCTCATATGCTCCAATCTTAAACTCAACTAATGCTTGCTCAGTCACTAAAATGGACTAATGATCACTTACCCAAGAAACTTTGTAGGGTATTTCCCTAGGTACTCTCTTCAATTTCAGTTTGTCTACCATCTCACTTGACACCATATTATCAGTACAACTAGAATCCACTATCACTTTACATACCTTGTCCTTGCTTTTGCAAGTTGTCTTAAACAATGCTCTCCTCTAAATCAGCTCCTTCTCCCTCAAGGTCTTCAGTAGTGCTCTTTCTCTCAGCATCAATGTTTCTCCTATCTCAGCATCACACTTTGTGGAACTAGAACCACATTCTTCTTCTTGGACTAATTGAGTCCTTCTCTTACTCTTCCTTTCACCATCACTTGAAAAATTTTGCTTCTCAGGACACTTATATGCTGGGTGCCTAAACTCTTGACAATTGTAACACTTACCCATAAAAGTGTTTGCACTCCTTCCACCACCAAATCTACCTCTAAAACCTCTGCCTCTGAAATCTGCACTTTGTCCTTGTGCCTTACTCATCTCTTCTTGACTCTCATTGGCTTGCTTTGTGTTTTGAAAAGATCCTCTTCCTCTAGAGGTGTTGCCTCTACCTCTGGTTGTCTTATCTTGTCTTCTTTTTAGTTTCTCTTGCACTCTTACTGCCATCTGATAACATTCTTCAACACTCCTTGGATTTGCCAACACCAGTTCATCCTGCATGTTAAACCTCAAACCACCAATATATCTAGCAACTTTTTTCACTTCACTTTCATTTTGACCAGACCTTATACTCAGCTTATAAAACTCTTCAGTGTATGTCTTAACATCCATATCCTTTTGTCTTAAACTTTGAAGCTTCTTAAACATTTGAGCTTCATAATCTTTAGGCAAGAATTTACCTTTGATTTTTGCTACCATCTTGTCCCATGAAACAATTTTTGCCTTTCCTTGCTTTCTCCTCTCTGTTTACTGACAATCCCACCATAACAAAGCATGACCTATCAGCTTGGTCTTTGTAATCTTCACTTTCTGATCCTCAGGAACTTCTTCACACTCAAAATGATTGTCCAATGTTGCAATCCAGTCTAACAACTCTTCATCATTCAGGCTTCCTCCAAACTTTGGCACATATATCTTTATCTTATGCTTGTCTTCTTTTACTACCCTCAGCAACTTTACCATCCTCTGATCCTCAGGGTCCAACTCTTCTTCCACATCTTCATACTCAACTTCCTCTTCTTCCTCAAACTCATTGTCATCACCTAGAGCCACTCCTCTTCTCTGATTTTGTTCTAGGGTAGCCATTCTTTCTTTCAGCTCCCTCAACTCTCTAGCATGCTTCTCCTTCAGCTCATTCATCTCTTGAGCCATGTTTCTCACTCTTGGAGGCATCCTGACAAACTGCCTCTTAACACTTCTCAATCACAACCAATCTACTAACTGTGCTCTGATACCAATTTGGTGCAGAGCCCAACAACACAAACACCACTGAGGGGTCACAACCAACTACACAGGAGGAAGATGATATAGGGGATAGCAGGGCAAACAACTCCTTTTTAGTTCCTAGTGGACCAAACTACAACACTTGACATCAAACAGGACATGACTGTCCACCCATTCTCCATTGTTTCAACACAATACAATAACACCATTTTTAGGTTCATATACATGGGAAACTTTCCAAACTTTCTAGGGACCCTAGACCTTCTAGGTTTGACTGTCCTAAGCTCACAAAAGCACCAAAATGCTCAGGGGGTACCTCCTTGTACCACTTCCTTCACAACTGTCCTAACTTCCTTGTAGCCCTTAGAAAAAGATTGTCATGCAATAAATTTAGATGTAGACCTCCTAACCAGACTGTCATAGGTTTTTTGGATACCCATTATCTTTTTCTTTAACATACTAAACATGCATTATAGGTTGTTTTGGAACACAACACTCTAAAACTGACTGTACTAATTTCAAAAGAGGCCTAATTAGGTCAATTCTACACACAAAAGGCTCACAAACTTCACTCCAAGCTTCCAACTTCTGTTTCAAGGTGCTCAATAGGTTGTAAATAGGTAGATTTCACAAATTTTGGGGGTCCAAGGTTACTCCAAGACATTTCAAGGTCAAATCTTCACTCCACCAAAGCTAGTTAGCCAAAACAAGGTGCAATAAGGCCTCAAAGGTTCCACACTTCAACTTGTGCTCATCCCTTGCTCTTGCATACAAGATCCATTAGAAAACACATCATTCTAAACTCATTCCATCCATTTTGGGGTTCTAACACAGCTTCATGAAGTAGGAAAACAAAAACCTCTCTAAAACCCCCAAATCAAGGGCTTGCTGGAATGACACAGGCAGTCTTAGAAAAAAGGCAATATCTCCTTCTAGAAATTGAATCAAGACCTCAGACCAGAACCATTAGAAAGGTATCTCAACCCTCTTTCCAGAAATATATGGCTTGTCCCTATATCTATATGTACAAAAGCATGCAATGGCTGGGAACATGACCCTCTATCACATCCAATAGGTTTCATGGTATAACTATGTCATATAAGTTTGTGGTACGGTTTGCACCAGACTGAGAAACAATAGAAAAAGAGAAAAATAGAGATAAGGGACATCAAACAGTAATTTTCCTCATTCTCCTCCTCAAAACTTCATCAAATCACAATACATTATCATGAGAGAGGTCTCTCCCTTGTCTTTTCCATGAATTTCCTTTTTACAATACTTCCCAATCATGGGAAAAGGCTCAAAATAGCCTAAACTAACTAATTTTTCCATAAAAGGTTGATTTACTAATATTAGGCTGTCACAGTTTTAGTAAACTACAGACTCCACTAAGGAAACTGACTATTCGCAACCTCCACTACATGTTTATGCCCCAAATGGCTTTATTACATTTATCTAAGACTTTATTTAGTCTTTAACAACTAGAATTTTCAAATAAATGACATAAAAATGTCCTAGGTGCACTGCACCACATACATGCTTCAAGCTACCAGTAACATCTTCCCAACACCAGCAACACATCTGATTATTTATTGCTTCTAATTCCCCTATTAATATAACTTAATACTCAACTCTGCATTGATCAAGGCATGACATCCAACCATGAATTGTATCTTCTTTGTTGGATGGGACATGACATCCAACCATGAACTGTATCTCCTCTATTAGATAGAACATGACATCCAACCATGAACTATACCTTCTCTATACATGACATCCAACCATGAACACCATCACACCTCCATGATAGTGTTGACATCGATGACAACCTTGTGGCAGTGTTGACATCAATGACAACCCTAGGAACCATATGTGTAACACGAAGCTCCTTCCATGTTTGGGAGAAGGGTTGGAACCATCAGCTTGATTTTGGCTAGACTACCTTTAGGTATGGTTGAAATGTCTTCTTATTCTACAAGGCTTCGTGTAAATTCTCTTGCGAGAGGTGGGTTGTATGTTCCCTTGAGTGGAAACACGTTTCTTGATGTGGATTATGTGTATGATGTGTTTGTAGGTCTTTTTCTTCTCATTTTTAAATAACTCCTTAGCATTCTTCTTATTGCATCTTGGGTAATGATGCATGATGATTGAGACAACCTTTTAGATTGAGGTCTCTTTTGTCATGCTGACTCAGGGTCTTATGTTATGTGTTTCTTGTGATTGTTGTATGATGTGTGTATTCTCCTCATATATTCTTATCCTCCATGTATTCTTCATGCCTCATGCATGCTTTCTGTGTTCTCTCTATATATTCTTTATGTATATGTCTCTTGAGTGCTTTACATGTACCCCATGTGTGTTCATGTGTATTCTATGTATACTTTGTGTACATGGCATGTATACTTTATGTATTGCATGTATACATTGTGATTTCTGAAATGTATGCCTTGCATATGTCTTGTCTTGTCTTATGTTTTCTAAGTGCTTAATGCACACAAAAATTATGCCTTGTATCTTATGTGTATGCAATCCATCATAGATTCCTATAATCCTAAACTTGGGGGCTTGATCACCCCTCAATTTTGGTGACATTCTATGGCTTCTATGTTTGTGGTGATTGAAATCTGTCTTCTCCGTACTTTAGTGCAAATATGAGTGTAATATCATACCCACACTAAAGTAGGGGCTAAATGTTATGGAGCAAAATGCACGTACACTAGCATTTTACACCGAGTTTAGCACCAGGGTGGACATAAAACAATTAATTCTTGATCCTGATGAATAAACACAACAAAATAAACTTAGGACAGGTCTAAGCCCACCTTAACTGACACTCCCCAGAGTTTGTGGGGCTAAAGGACTAGGGCGCCTACCGCCCTGGTCCCAAATGTTAGCCCTAGCCCTAATTTTGTGGTGTCATCTTAGAACACCTCCTTGGCTTATACATGTCAGCCCCATTTGGTTTTATTCATTGTTGGTGAGCAGGAATGTATATATAAGCATGTTATTTTATTCATTTAAACATCTAAGCATTCTAGGCACAATTGCACTCTCTCTCTCTTTCATGCTCTCTATTCTTCTCTAAATCTCTCTATGGTGGATTATTGTTGTTGTACTAACTTCTTATCGGTCTTGTAAAGATCTCTCTACTTCTTATATATAATGGATATACTCTCCTATAAGAAAAGGATGCATCCTTGATAAGAGCTATAGGATACAATTCAGAGAAAATTATAAAAATGCAAAAAAGGGTTGCTACTATAAGAATCACTACAGGAACCATTGCCACTAGAGGAATTGCACTACAAGCTAAAAATTTGAATTTATTGCATATTTATAAAGAAGAATGGTCAAACAATAAAAAGAAAATTTCTTTGACCCCTGTAGCAATGGAGTCCCTAAACAAAAATTTGTCAATAAAATTATACAAAGTAACGACATGGTCAATTTGTTCCAAGAAATACTATGTTATGAAGATGAAGTTTGTATAGATAGACCAAAACATAAAAAAGAGTTATTTTCAATCCTTCAAGAAGGATATGCTCTTTTGGTTGAATGAAATGAGGAGTTCAAGGCATTAGTTTACACTAAATCTAAGCCCAAATCTAAAAGCTTTCAAGTGCAGGCTTCTACTATGAACTCTTAGATATGGAGAACATGATTTTCCCTCCATTATTAATGAAGGATATGTTTTTCTATTTAAGAAAATGAGCATATGCATGGTGGACTAAGAGGGTGCAACAAAAAAGGGTCACACTCTGAGGATGAAGTTTTGAATTTTTACATCTACGGAGCTACCAGATTAAGATTCAAAGTGGTGTTGGGTAGCATGGTTGTCTTCAATCCAAATTTAAATGTTGTCCATGATGATGAGAAACAAGAAGAATATACAACTAGTAGCAAAAATTCATCAACCATGCATGGATATGAATATGAATGAGTGTTTCAACACTCTAGTGACTTCACCTACCTTCCACATAATGCTAGTCAATGTCTGCATCATCAAAAAGAGAAACATGTGCCAAGTAATCAACCTGTATAAAAGAGGAGATCAAAAAGGCACAAATTATTTGTGTGCTACCTTATGAAGTTTGTCTAGACCATTGCCATTTGCAAACTCATGTTTTGTGGATCTAGTTCATTAAAAGTGGATCATATTTTTCAATGTTGATGAATTATTGTATTTGGCTAGGCATTATTTTATATAAATTTATAGTTTAGTTTTTCAGTTTTAAAACAAGTTTCTTCAAGAAACATTGTATAGTGGTGTTTTTTTCTAGGAATGCTCATAGTAGTGGTTAAAGAGTACTAGCCAAAAGGTAGGAGGTATTTCAATTTAATGCCAGTTTGGTGCTACATGTTTGTCTTTGGTTTTGATATTTTATTGTAGTGGAAAGATAGATTTTTTAGTTTATTTCAAGCTACAACCAGTGGTGCATGTGGATATGGTCTTTTCCTTATTTTATAGCCCAAATCCAATGCCCAATGGATGCAACTTTTCCTTTCTAGGTTTATTTTTTCCCTCAATTGGGAAAGCCCTTATGAGTCACCATAAGTGTTGACCATTTTATGGTCCCCATAAAACACATCTACCTTTGTTAGTAATGCCAATAATGAATTAACTCAAGAAATTATAAAGAGAAAAATTGGTATAGCATGGAGGCATTTAACAAATTCTATGAATGTAAATCAAAAAGACAAAAGAAGATGTGGTGGCTAGCAAGAGAAAAATAAATTAGAAAATTAGTTTAATAAAAATGAAATGCAAATTGCATATTGCATAGTAGCCTATTCTTCCTCAATTGTCAAAGATCAATAAAAATAAAATGGTAACTAGAGCAAAAGGAAAAATCAAAGGAAAGTTTAAGAGAAACACAAGCAAAATGTGACACATGAATGAATTTGGAAAAGATATGTCAATATTAAATAGTAGCCTATAGTGAGGGTCCGATTATATGCTATGAAATGAATGGAGCTCTATGAATTTACTCAAAATGTACAACTATCGTTATATTTAAAAAGATTAAATAGTTCACAGGAGTTTCCAAGGCTTCCAAGGGAAAGTACAAATAAAATGCATACCATTAGCTCAACCTTCCAACTCAACAAAATGAAAAGGAATATTTTAATGAAAAAAGAATGGAGTATGATAAATTAATTAAATGAAAAGCCATGTCATATTTTTAATATGACAAGTCAAGTGTAAGGGCCCACCAAATAACCTTCCAACATTTAAATAATACTTTTGTATTATTTAATATTTTTGCAAAAGCAATAAAAACTTCACTACCAAAATCCAGTCTAATAAATTAAAGTCAATTTTTAATATTATTTTAATCAATTTGATTAAACTAATCATTCGTAAGAGTCCAAAGTAGCACAAAGAAAACTTGTAGAGCCAAATCATGTCATTCACTAGAAATTTATGATGAGTATTTAATATTGTTTTAGTCATTTGATTAAAATAATTTATCAAGGAAGGTTCATAGGTGAAATCCAACTTTTCAAAAATCCATAACTAATCTAGCTCTAGCTATGCAAGCCAAATAAAAGTACAAATGAAAAGGAGGCAAGAAAAAGCTATAAGTAAGAGTTTCATGCAAAGGCAAGAGAATGGAGTAGAAATTAATTACACAAAAAAATCAAAAGAGTAGAAATATTAAATGGACACTTCTGCACTTATTTATAGTATGGAAATAATTTAATTTATAAATTAAAGTGTGTAGCAAAAAGAAATGAGCAGCAATAAACAGAAAAATGTTTCATGAGAGACGAAGTGTGCATGAAATAACTCAAGTGCTTGCAAAGATATTTTCACAGGGAAATAATTTGGGAATTAAATTGATTAATTATTTTGTCTGAGGTCTTCAATATTTGATTCCCCAAATATTTTGAGAAGAGTGCTCACACAAATAATGTCAGAAGAACTGACGAGCTACCAACATCTATAGCAAAGCATTAAAAGTTGCAATCACATATTTCCTACTGTAGACTTCCCCTTCTTTCTTTTTCCTCTTCTTTTCTCTCCTAATATAGACCTCAGAGATTAAAACATTGATGTTGGTTGGATTTTCATAATAGCCCTCTACTGTTGTAGTTTTCTAGTCACACAAGAAAGATTGGGTGAATGTTTTCTAGGTAGAGCTGGTTATTTTGTGCTACTCTAATCCTATGGGAAATTGTATTTCTTTCTCTAACCTCATGATGGCTAATACAGATGAGTAATCTACCTTTACCTCTTGTGTTGTTTCTAGGTGTGTTTATCTTGGGGATTCGAATAAGGTTGTTTTTGGTTCTTTTGATTTGCCTAGAAATGTTCTCTTTTTCTTTCCTTCATCCTTCTGCTACTTGGCTCTAGGAGAATCTCTATATTAGTTTACATTAATGAGCCATGTTTCATCACATGTAATCTTAAAATCACACCATGACATTAATTTGAGTCTACTACTCTTAAAGTTTTGGCTCACCATTGGTGTGCATGAAGTCTTTTGAGTTTTGTGTGTGGTCTTAGTTTCATTATTGTTGATTATGATACCATGATTTGTTAAGCTCCAATAAAATGGTGATCAAATGCCTACACTTGGCTTAAAGCCTTTCATGCTTTCTATAGTTTTTTTTCAACATATTTTTCTCTTCCCTTTTTCCCTTTGGTTAGAGTTAGCTTAGAGTAAGCAAGGATTTGGCACTAGCTCTAGAGATTGGTTTGAAGGTCACACCCCACATCTATAAACCTTTCTATTGTTGGTGTTCGTGCCTAGCAAAGTTCTTTTTTCACCAAAACCTCAAATGCACAAAAAGACCATCAATAGTAATGCTTGTCTAAAAATACTCCTCTTTAATTGAACTAGCTACACTAAATTGAATTACCCTATGTCAAATATTTCCATTATTATGAATTAAATATGTAATGTCCCCATTCCTAGCGGTGTTAGCCTATAATTGGTTACCGTAGGCTAACCAAGGTGGTTAGGGAACTCTGGGAATTCGGATGGTTGGTTTTGGAGAACTTACTATTTTTAGTAAGTTCTAGGGTTTCTTATATTTTTGGAAATTCAGTATTGGAGGCAGAGTGTTTTGACAAGACCTTACCAACGGTCCATAACTCATGTGATTCCGAGACTGTTTGGGCTTCCATATTAAAGTCTATAACTTAATATTAATAAGTAATATTTGGACTTTATTATATTAAGTGGTGACTTTGGAAAAGTAATTAAAATGCAAATAAGTCCCTAAGGACTTGGATGCCCAAGGAAGGGGAAATAAAGTGTTTTTAAAAGAAATATTTTCCCTCTCAAGTGAAGTTGACCTCACGAGGAAAATATAAAAGCAAAAATGAAAGAGGAGATCTCATTCATGACATCTTAATTTCTAATGCATTTTGCTCTACAAATGTTTGAGGGTTTGAAGAAACCATTTGGGCTTTTGGTGACAGAAACCACCATCAGTAGCAGCTTTCCACAGGTGTGAGAGACCACCCAAAGCATCTTTGAGGTAGCCATATTCATTGGTTACATCTGCACTTCATTGTATTCAGTTTTGTGAGTTTGGAGTTTGTCGTGAATGTGGTTGCCGTGAGATATCATTCAAGTTTCGATACTATAATTCTAGGGGTTGATTGAAGAACATATAGCAAGTGATTGTCATAATTTTGGAGCAGATTTAAGGGACTATTGTTCTCCTATTCTGGTCGTATCTACACTAAGGCCAGTCATACAATCAAAGAGATATCTTGGAATTTGAAGGTAGGTTTTTGGCATAAACTTAGTCATACATCCAGGTGCCCAGCATTATTGAACTTTGTGCAGAGTTATTGAAGGTTTGGAGGGATTTCAAAGGAGTTTGTTTGTTGTTGTACCCTTCTTTCTTTCGTACCAGCAACCAGCAGTGGACATGGGGGACTTCTTGGCTTCTTTTTGAGGTTTGATCTACATCGTAAGCATATGTAATTGAGAGTTCATCAATCTTAATCTTTGCAATGTATTACCTTGGAGTATAAATGGAGTTGAATACTTCTAGCCAACTGAATCTTCATTCTTAGCACTGAATTTCATGGACAACATAATGGGTATGTGAAGAACTTTCATATTTTGGCATTTTATGATGTGGGTATTGCTCATTAATGCTTTATAATGAATTTCATGCAAAATAGAGCTTGTGGGTATTTCTATTTCCATTGTATCTGCAAAATATATATGTATGCATGCTATGTTATGTTATGGACCCAACACCAAAACGCAAGCAGGGATCAACTCAACCACATAAAACTCTTCAAATGGTGAACGAAATCAAACCCATATCAGCAAACTATTAAACTCATAAGGGGGTGGGTTATTTCAAAATATAGAAAATCTTGAGTAGGGAAAGTGTAGAGATAAATCATAAAATAGAAAGACTATAAGAAATCTTGAGAAAAACATAAATCACTAGTTTTATTTCCCCAAGGACAAGCTTTTGAATATTATATTTTAATGGAAGTCCCTCAGGTTGGCTTTATGGAAGTATTTTTTTAATAATATTTTTGAGTGTTAGTTTTTATTTATATCTAGAGATCATTTGTAATGCATAAGATTTCATTGTTGAGTAGTACTCTCTCATTTACTATTTAAATCTATATGTCAAAGTTTAGAATACTTGTATTATTATCTTTGGCTTTAATGGTCTTAATTTATTCACACACTCCCTAGTCTTTCATTAAATTATATCAATTTTTATTTAAGTTAATTATCCATAGAACATCTTATCTTTTCATGATCAAGTTTATGGTTACTGATTTGATTATTTAGATTTAGGATGAAATCCCTTTTAATTATAAGGATTTGATCTCCTTTACAAATTATTCTAATTACATCTATTTAATTCTACCCTATACTAATCATTTGAAATCTTAATAGTCTCACATGTTTAAACCTTGTGCTTCTAGATCATTTTTATTTATGATTGATTCACTACATAAATTGAACTTCACCTTGTCGTATGTTCTAGTGTTGGTTTGTATGTTATTATCTCTAATGTGTTGACTGGAAGTTTGTATGTTATTATCTCTAATGTGTTGACTGGAATACTGGAATCAAATCCTTAACACCATATAATTTATATACTCTTACTATTAGTTTGGGATAAATGTCATCAAGTTGACAAGATGTATCATTGGGTATGGTAAAGGAATGCCTAAGTTTTTTATTACTTTCTTCCTACATGTGTCCATATATACATTCCATTTATAGTGTTCAATTTCTTTGTACATGTAAGTCAAACTTGTATGATTGTATAAAGGCAAGCTTAATTGACCATAGGTTCATATCCTTTTGCTATGGATGGTGTCAGGACATAAACCTTAGTGTTCTTACATCGGGAGATTAATGAAGATGATTGCAATGATAGTATCTTATGAATAATATATGACCTAAATTATAACATAAGTGCAAATTGGTATTGACATACAAATAGAATCCAAGTATATACATAGCATAGTGTAATAGAAATGAATAGATTAGAGTGTGAAACACAATTTAACAAGTTGTATAAAAAATAAATGGAGAAGTAATGAGTAAGAAAGGGATTATAAATTTGTAATGCAGCAAGGTTAGATGTAAGCAATAGATAAGTAATATAAAATGAGCATAGGAGTAAGGTTTTATTATATACAAGACAAAGTAATTAGTAAAGTAGTAATCAAAAGAAGTGAGATAAAATAAATCAAGGTGGTATGGCATATAAATAATGAATATGATATGTTCAAATTAAGTAAGAGTGAGCAAGGGATGGGTAGAAACATTGAAAGGGATGAAAGTATGAATTTATATGGTGAAAGTTTTAACTAAATGGGAATGGATTGTTCCCTCTCTCTATGAACTTAGTTGTCTTGATATTGATGGATAAATTATTATGCTACTATTAACCCTTCAACTTGAGCTTCTTGAACTACTTTAATATTATAACTAGCATGTCTTACTAGAGACAACTATGATCAAGATTTTGAGTGATTTCTTATTCATCTAATTCTATGAGATTTTTATTATAGTGATAGATCTCACAATCAAACCTCCGTTAAGGTAAATAAATATTCTCTTCATTGATGTGATGCATGTATGCTATTTCACATAGTAATAGGTATAAGAATAAACATGTATATTTGTCATACTATTAATCTCTCAATAGGTGAGCAAGTCAAGTTTAAGATGAACTTACTATCTTACCTTGTTTTATATTAGACTATATGTGTTATATAATGAGGTTGCTACATTAATTTTAATTATATCCATGCATCTATGTCTTAAGGAGGCACCCATTAAGTAATTAAAACTATTATAAATAAATAAATAAAAAATAGTGCCAATGGTTATTTCTACCCCTATATTTTGTTTGGGGCTTTGTTGTGAATAGGTTCAAGTGGTTATTTAAGTCTAATTTCAATTTATGATAATTTTGAAATGGTAAGATTTACCTATGCATTACAACTAATTGTAACATTTGTGAGGTTGATAAAACTCTAATTAATGATTTCATTATGAACATTAAAATTAGATCTTTATATTTAAACCAAAAGAAAATGAAAATAGGACTTTGTGTGTTGTCATGGTGGTATGGAATTAGACCCCTATCATTATCTTTCAGATATTAAATGGCTTTGAGTGTCTCAATAATCTCACCTAACTAACCTTATCATGGTGAAATAATAGTACTTGGGGATCACTATATGATAATAGAAATGCATACATTATGATACAAGTCACTATACTTGGATACATTAGAAAAAAAACTACATGATATTCTAGGATGTTGTTATTTGTACCTTGGCTACTTGACAATGTACATTAGAATTGAGTGGTAACATTAAATGTCGAACTAAGATATAACAAGAACTATATGTGACTTTGATCCTACTTGGAAGTGCATATATAGGCAATCCTTGAGAAAAGGGTGCCCTTATAACCCAAGCATACAAGGTAGGTAGGTGTTAAGTGAATAGATCCAAGGTTTGGACTTGTTCCTATGCTTGACTTTCTGTTGTACCTTTTTCTCATTGGTCTTACTATATGAATTGTAATTGTATAAAGTAAAACTAGTATATATAGCATTTATTTACATTATTAGCCTTATGTTATAATGTGGGATTTCCAAATGATTGGAAATGGTTATTATTCGTTTATAAATGATTAGGTACAAAGTATAGATTTACACATGAATTTTTTTCATCCTCCTATTGGTTAAAAAATATTAAAAGGGGTATGAATAGTTATTTCCTTGTTTAACCTTATTAGGTTGGGAATTTTAGTCTTCCCATGCATAGTATGAATAGTTGTTATATTGAGATGATAACTTGCAAGTCCATTTTAACATGTAATCCATATGATACATACAATGATATATGAGTTACTTTTATTGTGGAATTGTGAGTAAGTGAATGAAGTGAAATACCTTAGAAATTACTCACTTATAAGGTTGGTGTATATGTGATCAATTAGAATCCAACTCATGTAGGTTCCATTGTTTACTGTGTGTTGGTAGTTTGACTCTAAAAATATATATGATCATGTGCATACATTAATGGATCACTCTATGTGGCATTGTAATAGGATTATCCAATCTAAGGTGTTTATACCTTTAACACACTCTGATAATGTTTACCTAACTATAAGATGACTCTACATGTTGAAACTAAGTTTGATATAGGTGTAGTCTAGCTAGCTATTACCAGTAGCATTTAAATGATAAATGCCAAGAGCTCATTATTGTATCCTAAGGTCTAGCCAACTTTCACTAGTAGCATGCAAGTGATGTATGTTAGGAGTTACCATGGTACAATAAAGCTTAGCTAGCTTTCATTAGTAGAATGCAGGTGATAGATACCAGGGACTACCCATACTAACTTAGACCAATAATTGTTAGTAGTATTGGCAAGGACTATGCTATGCATGACAGGTATTGTCATTGATGGCAACTAAGATTATTCCACCCATCCGCATAACACAATTTATTCTTATTGGAAGTCAGAATCAGAATTTATCTAAGTCCGGGAAGTCAGAAACAGAGCAGGCGACAGGGTCCGGTATTTTGGTCCAGATCTCTCAGGTGGTAAATCAGAGTTTGTTGCAGATCTGAGGGAGTCATAAGAATTGTCAGGATAATCTAAATCTAGATTTTTGGCCTCTGGTGATGAAGGATTCAAAATTTATTAGCATTTGAGTATCAGGTTAACAGTTTGACAGAGAAGACAGAAGAAGAACAGGCCAACCTTGTAATTGATCTTGGTTCCAGATGTATGGAAGTTTTTGGTTGGACAAGTTGTGATGATCAGTGATAGTAGCTGACCTGATTGATGATTTGTGAGTGCAAGTTTTGGTACACGTTACAAGTTGTACATGGATTTAGCTGACAGAGCAGAATCTTCAATAAAGTTCTAAGTGTTCTTGAAGCTGACTGAAAAGTGGTTGAAGATCAGGATGCAGATATATAGCTGATGGATTTGAATGATTTAGGTGTGTGTATTGCAATAATGGAGTATAATTTTAAAAGGATAGAGATCTGAGGTTCGAATGATAGCAGAGCAATAAAAAGGGTAAAGTGAAGATGAAGTGTATCAAGTCAGTATTTTGTGCTTAATCAAAACAAAATCTTTGCATTGGTAGATGCTAACTATCAGTTCAAACACATTGTAATCTTCTTTCTGTAGGTAGTGAGCCTTCTGTAGGCAGTGAGCCTTCTTTTGAGAAGTGAGCTTTGGGCAATGAGCTCGAATGCAATGCATTCCCATTTGTAATACTTTTAACAGAGTATAATCTTTGTGGGTTAACCCCCACCATGGTTTTTTCCCTTAACTGGGTTTCCACATCAAAAATCTTGGTGTCATGTGTGTTTATTTGTTTCTGCTCATGTGTTGATGACTCATGCTTTAAATGTTTTAATCAGTTCTAAGTGATATTGTGGCAAATGATAAATTTTTTGGACAACTGATTCACCCCCCCCGTCTCAGTTGTTCTGCCTAATTCTAACAAGTAGCATGTAGGTGACTAATGTTAGGATCTAGTGACTCAAAAAGGTTCAATGGACTATGGAAATAATATAATTAATAGCCACATTTATTTTGTGTTGTTACATTTATGCCTTTGTTGGTGATGACAATAAGTAGTATAGGATGCTTGTCTCATCATCATCTATATGTTAAATGGGATAACGATGGACCCACATTGTAGTATGGGATGCACTCATTTTCCTTTTCCATGTTGTCACCTTATTACAAGAGATTATGTGTTAGTGAACTAATGAAAGAGGAAGATGCCCATAGTAGGGTCACATCCACTTCCTTTTTGCCAAGTGATCATTCTATGTACATATGATTTACGTATGAAATTATCATTGTGTGTATATGTGATGTATGTTTGAGCTGATCACTATGTACATATGATGTATGTATGAGTTACCCATATGTGTATATGTGATGGATGTATGAGTTGATCACTATGTGTATATGTGATATGTGCATATGTGGTGTATGTATGAGCTCTGGTTTCTATCTACTTTTGTATTCATATTTTGATGTTGGCAATTTTTAATTAATAGTTATGATCCAATATAAAGGACAATCATCTCATCCCAAATTGTGAAGAGGAATTCTTCCTATTATTTGTATGTGAACTATGGAGCCTCTAATTCCCTAGAGTGGATATGACCATTTCAAATCAACCTCTAAGGAATAGGTCTTGGTCTAAGGACTTGTCATGATATGAGAGCTTACCCTATTTTGTGCAAGAATGTGAATTTGTGACATAGAATGCTACTATTGTCATGTTCAATAAGGTTATGAAGCCAACAGTTCTAAATTGTCCAGAATAAACTGTTAAGTTATAGAAATACTTAGCATCATAACTTAAAATTGATAATACAATAATATGTTTAGTTAATTTAAGATTGCATTAAGATGTAGTAAATTATAGTCAATTAAAAAAAAATAGTAGTAACCAAGAGTAATTATTATGAAAATATACTACTTGTCAAATGTTATTATATTTAAAACATTTGACAAAAATAAACACAAAAAGAAATAACAAATTTCACCATTACAAATATATTGTTTGAAGGAAGGTTAATTCAAAAAATAATTTCAGTTAATGCTAAGAGGCTATCATCAACTAAAGTTTGTGGAAATCCTTAACATTTAGATCAACAAACAAAAGTAAAAAATCCTAATGGAAGCATGGATTTAGCATTATGGTGTCATCCATGGCCAATGAAATGAAGAGGTCACAATAATATTATAGAGGGGGTGATACATTGGACTTGGCTTATTCCCTAAGCTATGATCTAAAAAGAAATTAACCCTCATCCCAATTCATGTTTCTCCCTATAAACCCATTGGATTCTCATTATCTAAGTAAATTAATGTCCATTCAAATAAATCTCTACTTCATTTATTTTTATGTTGTCATTTGTCTAAAAGAAAAAATCAGGCAACCAATGTTATTTTATTTGATATGATGTCATTGTTGGTCTAATAATAGATTTTAGCACTTTCTAGACTAGAATTTTTAATAGTAAGCATGATGTGATGGGAGGATCTCCCTTATCTATATAAGAGATATTTAAATAAGGTAACATACAACTCAAAGAAAAGGGTAGAGAAAAACCCATTTGCTAAACAATAAGTGAAGAGGTCAACTTAATACTTGTACATGTCTGAACAACAAAAGTCCACTACTATGACACCACCTTCTAGTTATCCAGAAGGATATTTTCCATTAGGAAATTTTATTTTTCATTCATTTCTTTTGTCTTGTAGGGGAGAGGACCCAATAGTTGTTCACCCTAACTTCATGGCTCTCAAAATTATTAGCGGCGATATCAAATTAGTCTCAAATTTTTATAGTAGTTTACCTAGCAAGTTCAATACTTAAACCTAAGGTTTTTGGACAACATCATCAAATACGATGGCTCAAACATGTCCATTTGTAATAAGGTGTCTAAAATATGGGTTTTAGATTCCTAACCTCTTATTGACATCTATTACACCTGGTCTAAGTTGAAATTATCTGTACCAATAACTAAACATTTTTCCCTTATATTATCCATACAAACCCTCAAATCATTTATTCAATCATATTCTAAAAATCTCTTACACATAATAATGTGCATACAACTAACAAATTAGACAATTTAGAACTATATGCTAAACTCTATGGACCCCATCAAATTATTTTAACAAGGTAATATAAAAATAAAACTCTAAATCTAAGAAAAGTCTTCCCTAGTCTGAAATAAAATTGTTTTCCCTAATTTTAAAATGTAACCTCCCAATAACCCTAAAATTGCTTGCCCACTCCCATTGCAGCCACTAATCTACCCACCACGAGCCACATAAAGGAATTTCAATGACTCTCCTATGCTATATTTTCTATTGTATGTAGTTAGTCTATGTAGAGTTTGAAGTGCATAGACATGCTGGGAAAAACAAAGGGAAAGGCCAAAGAAATTTACCTAGGATACCTACAACTATGTGGGATTTTTGTAGCTTGATTGCATAGAGATCATTGATAATGACTAGGGGAATCAAATGGATCCCTCATATGTTGCTTTCACAAACACAAAGAGGCTCATCGACAACACCACATTTTTTCTTGAAAATCATAGTGCATAGAGTGGTAGAAGAAGCAAAAGGATAAGTGTTAGAGGTGAACAATCACCCTATTGGACTGGACAAAGTGATTCAAGATTTTCAAATCACAATATTGGAGTGCAAGGATGAGTAGAGGAGTTATGTAAAAGTTGTGGATATCACTGGAAGGGAGAGATACAAAAAGACCACTCTCACCAAGAAGATATATAATGAGAGGAATTGGGTGTAAAGTGTTGTTGTTGCTTCTTGTTTGATGTAAGATTAGAGGGCACCAAAAATTGGCTTGGCATCTTTCTAGAGTAAGCAAATTTTCTAATACCAGCCAAGGAAAGGAATTTATAAGAAGTTATTTACAAAATCTTAAGGCTTTAATAGTTTTAGATGATGTGGATGATTAAGAGCAAATGGATGTGTTGATGGTGAAGGAAGCACTTACAATAAGCAATTTATTGATATCACATATAGGGACAAAGGTGTGCTCACAAGCTACAGAATTTCCTTAAATTTCATGAGATAAGATGTAAATCATAGAGACTCGCACCAAATAGCTCCCTTGTTAGCATACCTTATCCCTTATAAGGCTTCAAAAATTTGGATTGAAGTTATTTTGAGAATCATTAACGAACCCATTTCCATGACCTTTGCCTATGGCCTAGAAAGGCATCCCCTCTACCAAGAAGAATCTCACTTTTGATGGTAGTGGGGGGACCTCTAATGTTTTTAATATGGTAATTGAAGGGGATTATTTTGAATTGAACGCCAGTTCTAGGCACACAAATCTCAAACGTGGAGATTTTGATAGCAGAAAGGTCAATCTTGGGTCAATTCTAATGTAAAATGTATTTTTTGGCACTAAATATGCAAGGATTCTTATTTTTTTAATAATAAAATATGGTATAAAGGTGCATATATTATTCTATAAAAATGGAGCAGCATGTGGTGCCCCGTCATGCAACCCTAGAGTGTTAGACTAACAAGTGCAAAATTTTTACAAATTTTTTTTTTAAACAAGTAAATGCATTAATTATTAAATATAATTACATTATTAACTACATTAAATGAAATGAACAGCTAACACCTCTAGGGAACATAACTGCATCAGATAAAATTATAAAAATACAAGTGATATGCATCATAATACAACAGAAGAGTATTACATTATACATTTGCAGAGATGAATAATTACAAGGTTCAATACAAGATTACAAGACTGATCACATCGGTCTACAAAATAGTACAATTATGAATGTATACTACAACTCTGAAGATGTAGAACAAATTTGGAACTGGAACACCCCTGCATTGATCTCAAACCATAACATCCAAAAAGGCCAATGGATAGCTCTTCCACCCAACCATGTGGAACCTTGAGGTCCACCCCTCTGAGCTAGGAGATAACAATGAGGTTTCACTAAGTCAAAGGTTACAAGCAAGCAGAAATAAATTTGACATAGACAACTCAGATCATCAAGACAAGATAGTACTCCAAAGGCAACAACAAAAGATAAAGAGGAAGTACTAAGCTGCAGTAGGGAGAGTGTCATCGCATGGTCCTAGCATGGGTTACCCAGGCTATCTCTCACTAGAAATTGACCCCCATTTATGGTTACCCTGGCAGCCTCTCTCTAGGCACCGGCCCCATAGGGTGACACATGCGGAGCTGACACATCCTCTCAAGGAGACAAGGAGGTCAACCTTGCCAACCAAGCCTTCTCATCCCATCCTTGGCCTGTGAGAGCACTCAAGGCATGGGTGAGTCATCATACTTATCTTGTTATGTAAATTACTACCCAACCCACCTAAATAAATTATTAAGTTATCACTTGATTACAACTTCCATGGGGTTACCCAAACAGCCACTTTGGGCACCAGCCCCACCATGAAAGCCACTCTCCTATATACAACCAACATCCAAAATCAATAACATGCATGGACAAGGGACTATGAGGCATCTATCTTTTTGCAAACCAATACAATACATAGACCATTATAAATCCAAACTCTCAACCACAAAACTTTCCCCTGTCCATTTCAAAATCCCAAACAAATAAAATATTTAATCAACAATTTTCAAATTCAAACAACAATCTTTCCCACTCCACATTAAGAACTCATACCAAGAGACACATCACCAATATAACCTTGCCACAATATCACACTAGATTTCAAGGTAACAAGCCTCTGGAGCTAAACAGATTTAATGCAAATATCAATAAACAACTATCCAAAGCATGATGCTTAACAACCTTGACCTCTCATAAAACTAACATGATCAACAGTACATTAAGTTAGACAAAACATAACAGAAAGACTCAAAACCAAATTAAATGCAATGACCCAATTGCATCGTTGATACACATCGGTTTAAAATTAACAATAAACAATAGAGAATATATATACTTACCCAAGATCCCATTACTAGAACACTTCTCAAACAATTTAACATGGATTCAATAAAAGACTTAAAATCTCTCTTATTAGCTAAATCATAAGCTTACTTAAGATAACAATATTCTAATCAAATCTCAAGATCTATAATTCCCTCTTAAGATTTATTTAATAGCTACTACTATCAATTCACTTTTAATAACTATAATCTTCCCAACCTTATCTCAACTAAAAGTAAAGATATTACACAAAAATAATTTTTAAAACAGTAAAACAATATGACATCAAGCTCTTACAATCTTACTATAAGAATGTTAGTCACGACGCATTAAAGTCCTATTCCCACTATAAAGATCCCTCGATAAATAAGGTCGCTAATAAAATTGAAACTTATATCACTATCATCCTTAATGCCTACGACAACATTCATAAACCTACATCATCAATTTTATAAAGTTCTATTACATCAATACATAATTCTAAGCAATTCTTTTCTACTGTAATAGTTACAAGGGTACTATCCAAGCATGCCAAGTAATTACAACATAGGAAAATCTTATTTAATTGCATGGCAAAGCTTCTTCTTATCAACTTGCACAAATATACCAAGTATTAATTATTCAATAACTTGAATGAGCTAATTATTATCAATACACTAGTATCACGACCATAAAGCTATAACATAGGTCAAGCAATGTAAATAAGTTTTAAGACATTATTCCAGTATTATTCGCAACAAAACACAATACTACTATTCAAACAGATAAAAAATAACCCTCATTTAATTTAAAAGACAAGTATATATAGTCTAAAACAATAGTCTTATTCCCTAAACCAAGCAACACAAGATTATAATTAGCTTAACATAGCATCAACTCATGAGACTCATTCTTTATATTTTGGAAACTATCATTCTCGTTTATCTAAAAGACTTGCTATCCTAGAGACAATAATTTCTGATCAATACTATTCTATTAATATTATTAAACAGTTTATAACCAATTTGAAATTAATGGTATAACCATATAATAAAATCAATAGGAATAGTGTGAGTTTCCTAACATAAACTGGTCCTTAAAATAAAGTCATATCATTGGGATAACATATTCTACTACTATGATTAAATCAGATTCTAAGAGGTATGTCTAAAATGATTGCATGTGATCTATTAGAATCCTTGAGTTCAATTAGAAACTTTCCAAGATCGAACCAATTCCTGTAAACTTCCTAAAATACAGATTGTTCCACAAAATAGAATATGCATATGAAATCGTTCCATATTACAAACATAGAGATAATGGAATTTGATGTAATGATAAGGAGTTTTTTTTTAAATAAGAAATTATATCTAAAACACGCTGCCTTAGAGAGGTCGAGCGACGACAAGAGTGAAAGAGACAGCTAAACAAGAATTATCAAGATCAAACTTGATTCAGGATTATGCTTCCAAGGTGATTCCATAAGAAGGCAGAAAGAAGAATTTGCTAGATGTTACTGGCTCAACTAAATAGTTCACGCAGAAACATGGCATCAAAGATACGATAAGAGATGATTACCAGGACTAAACTTGAGGAACGATAGTAATTGCATAACTCAGAGGAACAGAGGTCATCGCTCTTAAAAGTTAGGCATCTAACCAAAACAAGAACAGAGATGGGGTCGGCTCGGGCTAAAAGGATGCATCACAAGAAAAAGATTTCAAAGGATTCGATAAAATAAATGTGGAACGGGCCATGAGAACAAGGTAATTTGCCGAACGAAGAAACAAGGGAACACTACTCTATATTCAAAGTGTTCTCAGAGGTTTACAAATTACACGGTCGACAGAGAGAGATAATTATCTCTGGAATGCACACACCATATAAAAAGGTAAGCAAATACACTTAGCTAGTCTGGCAAAGTGATGATCTCATCTTCAGAACAACAAACTTTAAAAGGGAGAAAATAAAATGTTAAACAAGGAGGAGGCCGAATATACCAGTGGTAAAAGTTCCAAAAGATTTCAATTAAAACATATAAAGATTGCAGATAGGAGCAAATCGTCCAGATAGAACAAGGATGGTTTTACTAAGAAGAGTCCACATCACCAAGGCAAAGAAAATTCCAAAAGCACAGGAAAGAGGAAGCGGTTCAATTTCAAAGAACAGTTAACATATAATTAGATAGACCAACATACCCAGAGTTTGATCCTAGAGCTTTAGAAATCCTCAGACTTCTCTAGTTCTTCCTCCAATTTCCCGCAACAATTTCTTCCTCCAATTTTATGTCCCTCCTTCCTCAGAAAAATCCCCCTAGAAACAAAATAGCCAAGAGTCATAAATGCCCACTAACACCAAATTCGTTCCGAGAATCCTCCCCACCAGAAAAATTTTAAATTTTTACTTATATCAGAGATTCCCCACTCTGGAATCATAAATGACAACTAACCACATTTAATTATTCACCAGAATGATTCTATACATAACTATATATATTAATGAATTAAAATAAATCTTTTAACCCACAAATATATTTTTACAAACATTAGAATAGTTAATTGATTCTGTAATAAAATTTACTTAAATAGTATTCCAATTTTACGACTAAGCAAAAATACTATAATGTTTGACAATAATAACATTATAATAATATTGATCCATTTATGCATACTAGAATACACATAGGCTAACTAAACAAGGACTCGACAATAAACCTACAAACCACATGACGACCAACAAACTGAAGATTGAACTGACCTAGGAAATAAACCTCATGTTATCTCCATCAACGTTATCCATTGGTGCAAGGGCCCGCTCAGACCTGCTCAGTCAGGTGGAGTCGAGGCTTGATACCTGTAACCTGTATCAAAACAATATGTTGCATACAAATATATATATATATATATATATATATATATATATATATATATATATATATATATATCTACATAACACATACATAGAGTTAGGGATTCGTAGCGTAGTAGGGTGCTCGGAGTGAGCAATACTACACTGTCCCTTCTCTGAGATCATGACAATAACATATGCACCCCTAACCAAAAGTTAGATAACATTAAACTATGTAATCAAGATTATATCAATATGCATAATCCATCTAGCCATCAACTAAACATGTCGAAACACATCATGGGCTGAAATATCAATAATGTCATCGTGATCATGATAAGCATCAAACATAAGTCTAACATCTGAAATATCCCGACTGTCAAAGTGCAATATAAAACTACTAACTGTATCAACTATCTAAAACAATAGAAAACCAATGTCTATCTCAAACCAAAAATGAGGGACATTACACAGCATATTGTGTATCCCTTACTATATAAGCCTATGCAAGTTAGAATACCAAATTAACCAATCCAATTTCCTTTCTCTGATGTTTTACAAGAAATATTGGTCCCAACTTTTGACTTGCTATTCTTCTGAGAGTTGTTGCATTCAAGTGTATAATCTATTATGTGCTACATTTTCAATCAATTTGATATTTTTGGGGGCATGGATTGGAAACAATTTTAGTTTCTTGCTAAGACAATTTAGTATTGGATGGAATAAATTTACTTGAAAACTTCCAATTCTATTCAAGTATCTTATCAAAGAGTGTGTAATTATTCATGTTGCATTTCTCACTTGTTTTGTAGGACATCAATGCTTAGTTTTCACAATCTATGTGTTGCATTCTCAATTATGTTTTAAATATTAGATCGGTTATTTGTTTTGGTAAAATGCATGAAGCCTATTCTATGTTAAATAAATGATTATATAATTTATTCTAAGTATTTAAACTGCTTGAAGCCTTGATCTCAATTGCAAAGAATGAAGGAGAATGTCTTATATGATATACACACTAGAAATTTCAATTTCTTTATTTTTGGATTTTGTTCACATCAAAAAGTAACAAGGAACTATCTAGAATTTGTAGTTTTCTTTGTTTTGGGATTGTGTATACTTCAAGTAGTAGCAACAAATATCAACTTAGATGAGTGATGGTCCAATCTTGCTTCATAACTTGGTATATAACTTAACTCTGTCACAAGGTCAAAATCTAATTACATAATTTAATATGTAACTTATAAGTGAAAAATTCCTACTTTCTCACAAAAAGGGCCTCAAATGCCAAATTGGCCCAATTGTAAGGCTGGGATAATAAAACACCATACTCTCAACTTTTAACTAAGCAAAGCAAAACAAAACATGGATTTCAATTTTGTACAAAGCTTGTGAGAAAGTTAAACCTAGGAAAAACTCCATACTCTCAGTTTTTAACTAAGCAAAACAAAGCACATATTTAAATTTTGTAAAAAACTTGTGAGAAAGTTAAACCTAAGAAAAACTTCACAAGACTCGGTAAACTTGGCCAAAAACTTACATATCTAAAATACATTTAAAATTTTGAAAACTTGAATGCTTAAAATGATTAGGATTTCTTCTGTAGTGTGAAAGGAATCATTAAAATTAACTATATGTCATGTTGACCCCACCGTAAACAACCAGCATGTTGTGTGCCGACTGTTTTTCATTTTTTTGACCTGCAAACTTTTCGACAGATCCGATAGACCTAAGCAATCAACCCTTCTACACTTGTCAATTGCTTTGATTTGTTGAAAAAATCATCGAAAATGGATGAGTTGATTACATTTCGACCAGCCGACCGTTTTATGTGTCGATTGGTTAAGGTTTACCATGTTGATAGCGATAAGGAGATCATTTAAAATTTTCCGTATGTGCCCTTGGCTCTCTGTTATGTTGTCTCTTCTGTAACATTTTGAACAATATTTTTGCAGCTCTTTTTGCTGCATCATTCTTCCCGATTGTAATTTGCTTTGTTTCAAGATTTGAAAAAAAAGCAACTAAAAAATTCATAAGTTCAAATGACGTCATGTTGCCAAAGGAGCCCCCATCGCTTGTTGGCCGGGTATGGTTTTTTTAAAACATCATCCATTTCAACAGTCAAATGTCAATTTTGGCCAATAAAAATAAGACAAATATTTACCACTTTTTGTTGTGGATGAGGTGTAAAATTACTATTGACTGTTTGACTATTAAAGTGGATGATGTTTAAGTAGAACCCCTAAGAGTTACCATGGCCTAATAAAATAAAAAACAGCCGTCTTATTTGTTGAGGAGCGATCTGATTTTCCTGATTTGTTAAATAAAATGATGGGCGTTTTCACATGAAGGTCACTAGCAACGCTCACAAAAGGCCGGCTTTTTCAATTTTGATATTTCAGTCGTTGATAGTGGAGAATGGAGATATTCCCATAGGCCAACATCAGCAGCTCGAAACAAACGTAACTCAAATAATGTTGTGATTTAGGTGTAGGAATATGGCAATCAGCGAAAGGCAAAAACAAAAGCGTTAACCAATTTGGGCGATATCTTTATTTCTTCTTCTTAACTTTCTCGAAAATGGCTTCATTTCTTGTTTTATTTGATCGCATTGCAAGGTGACCGAGGATAATAGATTTTTGACCTTTTAACCAGAGAGCCCACAAGATAAATCCTGAATAATCCTGCATGGATTTGGTATACTTTTATAAATGTTATGGAGAAAAGGCTCTTTTTTTCTTTAGTCTAAGCTGTTTTGTGCAAGCTTCCCATAATATTATTCTGACTTTGAAGTCATTGCAGATCAATCCTGCTCGAGTGCAAACTTTACTCACCAAAATCTCTCTCCTCGTTCTATAGATTGACATGTATTAGCTGGAATTGAAAGATTTGAGTGTTCTGAAGCTCAACATTTTTTTGGGCATCAGGGTATAATTGCCATAATCGCCTGTTGTATTTGGGTCATTTCAATGGGTTTGGAAAGAGTTTCATGGGATGAGCACTCCATTCAAGCAGGGCAGGACAAAATGAGTTCAGCTTCTGATGATTTTAGCAAAGATCCAAACACATCTCGGCCTCATGTGCTTGCTGTGGATGACAGTATTACAGATCGAAAGGTTATAGAGAAGTTGCTCAAGAACTCTTCTTATGAAGGTTAAAATTTGAAATTTATGTTATTGTCATACTAATATCTATAAGCAATAATCTTTTTTGGATTCTCTGAAACCCAAGTACTTGAAAAATGGTTTGGGTAAATCTTATATTATTGCAAACTACTTGTTAACTGCAGTGACCACGGTGGAGAGTGGAACGAGAGCTCTGGAATTTCTGGGATTAGGAGATGACACCAACACTGTACAGATCAACGTAAGCAACAACTGAAATGTGTGGTTGTTTTAATGTATCGTTTCTTTAAAAAGATAAGTATCAGGTAGAAAAACGATCTTGTGAATGATTTTTAATGGTATATCATACTACTTGAAAACAGATAACATTGCAATAGTAAATATGAAACATCTGGTAATGTCGTTTCTCTTTTATGGTTTTATACAGAAATTTAAAGTTAGTATGATCATCACCGACTACTGCATGCCAGGAATGACTGGCTACGAGTTGCTTAAGAAAATTAAGGTAAAACAGAGTTTGGGGCCGTGATTTAGATTTCAATGCTGTGGGGTTTTTGTTTTTAGTTTTAAAACGAATATGACATATTTAATTTTGAATGGCAGGAATCATCGAAGTTGAAGAACATTCCAGTGGTTATCATGTCGTCTGAGAACGTGCCTTCTCGGATGAGCAAGTAATTACACCATTAAATTATCGTTTTAAGTTTAGTTTTTTACTGGGCTGTTGAATTCTCTGTTACTAATTCATTTGGTAATTAATTTATTTTTTTTAAATTGGGTGTTGATTGATTGTTACTAATTGATTTGGTAATTAAACAGATGTCTGGATGAAGGCGCAGAAGGCTTCATATTGAAGCCTGTGCAGCAGTCGGACGTAAAACAACTCAAAATTATAGAGGATTTGTGAACTAGATTTTTTAAGAACGCCGATTGTCTCTTAAAAAGAATCGAGCAATGATTTCTAGTTCATTAATAAAAATTTGTGGGGCGTTGAACTGTTTGTTAATAATTCATTTGGTAACTGACCAGATGTCTGGATGAAGGCGCAGAAGACTTTGTATTGAAGCCTGTGCAGCTGTCGAACGTAAAACAACTCAAAAACTATAGAGAATTCATGAGCTAATTTCTTTTTAAAAGACTGCCGATTGTCTCCCGATGAGACAATCCATAGTAAAAATTTGGTCGATGTTTGTATCTTTAATCTCTAGAAAGAAAAATTATGAAGAGTCGAACAATGACTTCTATGTAAATCCACGGGAATTTGTAGTTTTTGTGCTCATTACACTTCAAATCCCAATAAACTTTGAGGCATATAATTGGACAATACATGCGTGAAGATTTAACTATAATTTGAACTTTTATTTGGTTTATTTTTTTATTTTTTTTTCTTTTGGGGGAGGGGGTTTTGGGGGAGGGGGTGTTGGAATGAGTATTACATCTTTAGATAAAATAATAATAAGTAAAACTATTGTTATGTTAGTTGGTTGTTGCAAAGTGACTTTCCCATAAATAAGTTTAAGAAGTTAGTATAGGGAAATAAAGGCTTTATAAAGTTATATTGAAGCAAATTAAAAATCATTAATTTGAGTGTATGCATGATATCCTGAATCAAATATCTATTCTGTGTTATTATTTTTATGCAAAAATGGTGTAATCTGCATATTCAATTTGCTTACCATTTCAATATGGTATCAGAGCAGTTGTTAATCATGTCCCTATAGAGTTGAAAGAGAATGGGAGAAGGGTAAAGTTATAGTCTGCCATTCATATCTGCATTAAGTTTGTCATGAAACTATAGTGTTGATATCCTTCACAGAATACCACAATTTTGTTACGATTAAACATATCATCCTTATTCGCATTGAACATTGGTGAGGTTTTGTTGTTTATGGAGTTGCATCCTATTATGGAGTAAAATGTGCACACTATCATTTTACACCTAGTTTATAACCCGGGTGGACCTAAAATAATTAATTCTCGATCCCGATGAATAAACACAACAAAATAAACTTAGGACAAGTCTAAGACCACCTTAATTGACACTCCCCGTAGTTTGTGGGACTAAAGGACCAGGGACCTATCGCCTTGGTCCCAAATGTTAGCCCCAACCCTATTTTTGTGGTGTCAACTTGGAACACCTCATTGGCTCATACATGTCGGCCCCATTTGGTTTTATTCATTGTCAGTGAGCAGGAATGCATATATAAGCAATTTAGTTTATTCATTTGAACATCTAAGCAATATACTCTCTCTCTCTCTCTCTCTCTCTCTCTCTCTCTCTCAAGCTTTATATGGTGGATTATTGTTGTTGTACTAATTTCTTGTAGGTCTTGTGAAGATCTCTCCTCTTCTTTGTACTACACCAACTTCTTGAGTCAAGTTGTGACGCTACATCAAGCAAGCTAGGGTTTCCATGCTCATGGTGACTTCTTTCCTTCATGCTTTATTACAAGATTCCATATTCTACTTTAGATTTGCCTCTGCCCTCCTAGGGCACACACTCTTTGATCTCTCATCATTGTTATTATGGAGGTGGAAACACCATTCACGAAGCTTGACTTAGGAAAGCTCCTAAATAGAACCAACCCTCTTCCCTTCTTGTTTGTGTGCAAGTCACATCTAGATGAATCTAAAGATAACAAGTGACAGAAGACAGGAAGACAAGCAAGCGAAGGCACCTAGATATAGAGATCATGCAAAACCCTAATTTGGGTCTAGGGCACCCAACGCCCTAGTACCTCTCTACTCCCAAGCTCAGATCTTGGTTCTTCTATGTTCCCTGATCTCTACTGTAATATTAGATTTCCTATTTTTATTTCCATTCGTCTGTTATTCCAATGTTGGTAGAAGAGGGTTTGACCTAGTTTAGGAAGTCTCCCTTTTCCATCTAATATTTTGGTGAGCCTGACGTATCTTACACTTTGGCATCCTTCTTGCTTCAAATCTAAGTTATTTTCTACCCTAGATCTGATAAGGTTAAATTCATTCATCATTTTACATAGTTATATAGCTTAATTTTGCATTATTTCATTGTTAGGGTTTACAAAAACCTTGCATTCATAGGAGGCCTACCTAGTCTTGAGCATAGGGTTTGTAGATTCGTGTGTTGTGGAATTATTTAGTTGATTAAATTGATTTCATCTGTTGTATAATATCATTCTTGTGTTTAAGAAAAGAACATCCTTGCATCTTTGCATTAGAAACTAGAAAATCAAGCTTTAGATTAAGTTGTAGAAAAAAGCATATGTCACATTGTCTATATTTCATAAGTTTAGATCATTATAGCATTATATAAATTTCTAATTTTTGCATCAAATCTGATTGGTATTGCATTATTTAATTATTTCCTAGTGATATATTTGGCATTGTCACTTATTCATCTTAGGTTTTTCAAAAATATTGCATTTTTGGAAAACCTAGCTAGTCCTTCACCTAGGGTGTGTTGATAAAACTCTTGTTCCAAATTTTGTTGATGATAATTAGTGGTCAAATCTGATTTTACATTGCTATGGTATTTCATAAATATTATTTGTGTTCAATTTACAAAAGAAAAAGCTTTCTTGCATCAAAAAAAATTGGTTTAGGGAATAAATGCATTTAAGATCTAGGGTTTGATGGTGAAACCCTAGCTAGTCTTGCATCTAGTTGTTATATTGGAAACCTTATTTTTAGATATTTGCTATGTTAAATGGATGCTAAATCTTATTTTAGATTGTTGTAACATATCAAACTTATTGAATTTAGAAAGCAAGAACATTCATGCATCCATCTTCTCTTTAAAATTTGAAGGCAATAGCATAAACAAAGCTATATAATTGCATACCTCATTTGACACTTATGCATCTTCATTTAAAGCAAAGTTTTCTAAATCCCTCTTGTGTTTACTTAGGAAAATTATTTACACATGATGCTACACATATTACATTTGCAAGACTTAGTTGTGGTTACCAAGAACATCACATGTTTTAGAAAGACCCACCTATCTTGCACTTGTAGGTCATTGATTGCAATCTTATTCTAGATTTTGGTGATACTCGATTCATGTCTAAATTCAATTGTACATTATTATTCAATATCACATCTACATGTATTATTGGCTTCTTCTTATTATTTCTATCAATATTAAATGACTTTACTAAATTCATCTCCATGAATGGTCATGATAAAGATGATTATAGTTCTTCTTCTACTACAATCCATGATAATACCATTGATATCACCTCCAAAGAATATGATGGTGACCTAGCTTCACCCTATGCTTTGGATTCCTCTTGCAAAAGCATTCCCACTTGTGGGGATATTTTGGCAGAAAAGGATGAGGATATCTTCTATTCTATCTCAAAAAGAGTGCATTTTGTCAAGTCTACTCAAGGATCTCTTAAGCACTCTTCGTCTTCCAACACACAAAAAGATTCAACAAAATAATCTTTCAACACTTCATTATTGTGCATATCATCGAGCTCTTGGCCATTCCACTAAGGAATTTCAAGCCTTGGGTGAAAAAATCTAACAACTTTGAACACGGTATGGATCTAGCACTTTTCACTGTGCTTGATGTAGTCCCTAAAGCACCTTGTCCTCCATCCATTTTATAAAAATAAAGTTGGGGGAGGACAGTTTGTTATAGTCTAACTCGCAAGTGTGTTCCCTCCTCATTTGTGTTATGCTTGCACGTATTGTTATTCCCATAATGTGATGTATTGTTGATTGTTAATTCTCCCTTGGCACCCTTGTTAGCACAAGGATACAAGGAGAACAAACCCATTGTGAAATTCCTCTATGTGTATCTTCATTCTTCTATATTTCATAATTTGCAATGTCCTTATTTTTTGGGATGATTTAGAATCCTTTCATGTTGATTCAATTTATGTGTAATATACTTTCATGTGATCCTTCATTCGTCATCTTCGTAGTTATGACACTTTATTTATGTGGCACCTTGTAGCAATGCTTAGTAGCATACCATGACTACACAAGCCATTGTGTATCATTCTTGTAAGCGCCACCTTGGTTTTCTCATCCTGAGGGCAACCCCTTGTGGTGATGTATCTTGTGAGAACAAATATCATTTGGGCATGTGGTTTTAGAAAACTCTCATGCTTGTTTTATATGTCTTCCTTATTCTACCTTAAAGGCAATTGCTCCCTGATGGAGTTAGTAATCACTTTACTTGGTGGGGGCATATATCATGCTATAAGCCTTACTCTCATCTTTCTATCAAAACACTTGTTGATTATCTTTATTACTGAACTCTCTTGGAAAGGATTGCGGCAAGCTTGGAAGCAAGATCTTGAGTCTATCTTGTTCTCCTAGGTTGAAGTCTTGAACACACTAGGATACTGAGAGGGGGGGTGAACTAGTATCTAATCAAACTTTAACTTTTCTAGAAAAGATTAAAACTTAAGCATCACAGCATCAACATAAACATGAAAGATTAACACAATGCACATCAACACATAACACCAAATATACGTAGAAAATACAAGAAGGCAAAAGCCACTGTGAGGATTAACTCACAATATATGAAGCTCAAAATAGCAACTTTGTTTTAGGGCCACAACCCAAGGAAGCTACTACTCCCTTTAGACTTTGTTTTAGGGATACAACCCAATGAAGCTACTACTCCCTGAAAAACTTTGCTTTAGGGTCACTCCCAAGGAAGATACTACCCCCTGAACGCTTTGTTTTAGGGTCACTCCTAAGAAAGATGCTACTCCCTGAATTGAGAACACACTTTAAAATAGATTACAGTATGACAGTCCTACTGTTTGAAAACTGACATTGAAATCCACACCTTTGATGATTGCAATACTATCTCTTCACACTTCCTTCTGATGATAAGATCAGATAGGCACACTCTACACTGGATCACTATCACATATAATTCTTCAAGATGAATCAGGACAGCATCTACAACTTCTGCTCTTTCTCCTTCAGTCACACATCATAAGGCAGTCATTCTTCTCTTTTTCTTGCTTGTGAACCTTATCAATCACTTTGCAATCACACCTTTTCAAATCAAATTGATTTAAAATTTATACAAGCTATTACATTGATTACATTTCTTGTTGGCCAAAGACAACATGAAAAATACAATTACAAGTCATCCAGACAACACACAACATGAAACGTGTAGAGGACAAGTCCTAAACAAGACTACACACTACACTAGCAGAAGACCTATGTCTTGCAGACATCAACACTTGATTAACTAGGTCCAAAACATCATTCACAGCTTCAAACACCAAGGAATTACATCCGCACACTCCGCTCATTTAAAAATAGGACAGCCTTAAAAAAAAACATATGAGACTTGAAGCATCACAGCCACAGCAACTTAAAAACTTTGTGTGCTATTGGAAGCAAGAAATATCTTCATGAAACTCTTCCAAATGAGTCTACAAGACTCATACAACATCTTCAGACACTCCTTTTACCTCTGCACATTAAATAATTCTATCGTACAACTTCAATCATGAACTCTAGGAACAACATGTCATCCAAAACACACTGCAACATACTATCATTAAGAAACTGAGCATGTAGACCACCACGACACTTGAAAATGCAAGGAAGTATGTAATGTATATCCATGAAAATGTACACAAAACCAAAAAGGCAACCATTCACTTCCGAAGGAATGCGGATCATTTCAATAGGCCTTCAACACTAGCTTACTCTGTCAAAACATGTGTCAGTACTCTATCATGCATAACTCTCACAACAGAAGGACAAATGATATGAAGCTTTGGTATTATGACCTTCACTGTACCTTGAACATAGTTCCAGAACCACATACCCATATCTACAAATGTGGAGAAATGTAGAGCATTCTACACCTTCACAGAACCAACACTGTCTTCACATTGTCAACAACAAAACACTCTTCCGGTAATGAAACTTGGAACATACTGATGCAGATCCCAACAACACAAACACCACTGAGGGGTCACAACCAACTACAAATGAGGAAGAGGATACAAGGGATGGCAAGGCAAACAACTCCATTTTAGATCCTAGTGGACCAAACTACAACACTTCACATCAAACAGGACATGACTAACCACCCATTCTCCATTGTTTCAACACAATACAATAACACCATTTTTAGGTTCATATACATGGGAGCCTTTCCAAACTTTCTAGGGACCCTAGACCTTCTAGGTTTAACTGTCATAAGCTCACAAAAGCAACAAAATGCTCAGGGGGTACCTCCTTGTACCACTTCCTTCACAACTGTCATAACTTCCTTGTAGCCCTTAGAAAGGGACTGTCATGCAATAACTTTAGATGTAGACCTCCTAACCAGACTGTCATAAGTTTTTTTGATACCCATTATCTTGTTCTTTAACATACTAAACATGCACTATAGTTTGTTTTGGAACACAACACTCTAAAAATGACTGTATTGATTTCAAAATAGGCCTAATTAGGTCAATTTTACACACAAAAGGCTCACAAACTTCACTCCAAGCTTCCAACTTTTGTTTCAAGGTACTCACTAGGTTGTAAATAGGTATATTTCACAAATTTTTTGGGTCCAAGGTTACTCCAAGACATTTCAAGGTCAAATCTTCACTCCACCAAAGCTAGTTAGTCAAAACAAGGTGCAATTAGGCCTCAAAGGTTCCAAACTTCAACTTGTACTCATCCCCTGCTCCTGCATACAAGACCCATTAGAAAACACACCATTCTAAACTCATTCCATCCATTTTGGGGTTCTAACACAGCTTCATGAAGTAGGAAAACAAAAACCTCTCTAAAACCCTCAAATCAAGGGTTTGTTGGAATGACATGGGCAGTCTTAGAAAAAAGGCAATATCTCCTTCTAGAAATTGAATCAAGACCTCAGACTAGAACCATTAGAAAGGTATCTCAACCCTCTTTCCAGAAATATATGGCTTGCCCCCATATCTATCTGTACAAAGGCATGCAATGGCTAGGAACAGGACCCTCTATCACATCCAATAGGTTTCATGGTATAACTATGTTGTACAAGTTCGTGGTACAGTTTGCAACAGACTGAGAAATAGCAGAAAAAGAGAAAAATAGAGATAAGGGACAGCAAACAGTAATTTTCCTCATTCCTCTCCTCAAAACTCCATCAAATCACAATACATTATCATGTGAGAGGTCTCTCCCTTGTCTTTTCCATGAATTACCTTTTTACAATACTTCCCAATCATGGGAAAAGGCTCAAAATAGCCTAAACTGACTGATTTTTCCATAAAAGGCTAATTTACTAATATTAGACTATCACAGTTTTAGTAAACTGCAGACTCCACTAAGGAAACTGACTATTCTCAACCTCAACTACATGTTTATGCCTCAAATGGCTTTATTACATTTATCTAAGACTTTATTTAGTCTCTAACAACTAGAATTTTCAAATAAATGACATAAAAATGTCCTAGGTGCACTGCACCATACACCCTAACTTGTAACTTTTCCAAGTCCCTTGGAAAGAATCTTGCAAATTGTCCTTCATTTTTTGTCTCTATCCTCCATGTTTGCCTTTAGCAAGTCCCTCTTGCCTTGATCCTTCACTGTGCTTGTCATCTTTGCTCTTGTCCTTTCTTGTAGTTTGTTTCACTCTGTCATGGAGTGCTCTGTCAGCTTCACTCTCCTTTACCTCTGTCAACACTTTCTTCTCAGCGCCTTTCTCACACCACTACCTCATTCTCTTCTTTCCACTATCATTATCTTTCTCAACCTCTATCAAGCCTGCAACTAGTTGGTTCATTGTCTTTGGAACCTTGTGGATTGTTGCACCAGCTTCACTTGACTGTCTCTTCTCTCTACTTATCACTACAGGGCACATGACTGTCCCTACTAAGATCCCTTCACTCACTTCTTGCCTCCCCACAGGCTCTACACTCTTACAATTTTCATTTTCACTCACCTCCTTATTCCACATGAAGACATTCTTCTTTACAATTGGTTGGAAATCAGCTTCACACTTCCCATTTGTTGTCTTAATAGTTTTATGCCTTCAAAAGGCTACACCCTCCTTGTTTTCACTCTCCTCAAACATCACTGTCTCCTTCTTGCGAAACATAATCATCTTTGCTATCCTTGATTGCTCCTCTAATGGCAGTAGTACAAAAGTCTTCCCATCCTTCTTAACAGTGAAGGCATTGGCTCTTCCATCATATACTGCAAACCTATCAAATTGCCAGGGTCTTCCCAGTATCACATGACAACAATCCATGGGTAGGATGTCACATAGGACCTTGTCCTCATATGATCCAATCTTAAACTCAACTAATGCTTTCTCAATCACTAAAATGGACTGATGATCACTTACCCAAGAAACTTTGTAGGGTATTTCCCTAGGTACTCTCTTCAATTTCAGTTTGTCTACCATCTCACTTGACATCATATTATCAGTACAACCAGAATCCACTATCACTTTACATACCTTGTCCTTGCTTTTACAAGTTGTCTTAAACAATGCTCTCCTCTGAATCAGCTCCTTCTCCCTGGAGGTCTTCAGTAGTGCTCTTTCTCTCAGCATCAATGTTTCTCTTGTCTTAGCATCACACTTTGTGGAACTAGAACCACATTCTTCTTCTTGGACTAATTGAGTCCTTCTCTCACTCTTCCTTTCACCATCACTTGAAAAATTTTGCTTCTCATGACACTTATATGTTGGGTGCCCAAACTCTTGACAATTGTAACACTTACCCATAAAAGTGTTTGCACTCCTTCCACCACCAAATCTGCCTCTAGAACCTCTGCCTCTGAAATCTGCACTTTGTCCTTATGCCTTACTCATCTCTTCTTGACTCTCATTGACTTGCTTTGTGTTTTGAAAAGGTCCTCTTCCTCTAGAGGTGTTGCCTCTACCTCTGGCTATCTTATCTTGTCTTCTTTTTAGTTTCTCTTCCACTCTTACTGCCATCTGATAACATTCTTCAACACTCCTTGGATTTGCCAACACCAGTTCATCCTGCATGTTAAACCTCAAACCACCAATATATCTAGCAACTTTTTTCACTTCACTTTCATTTTGACCAGACCTTAGACTCAGCTTATAAAACTCTTCAGTGTATGTCTTAACATCCATATCCTTTTGTCTTAAACTTTGAAGCTTCTTAAACATTTGAACTTCATAATCTTTAGGCAAGAATTTACCTTTGATTTTTGCTACCATCTTGTCCCATGAAACAATTTTTGCCTTTCCTTGCTTTCTCCTCTCTATTTGTTGATAATCCCACCATAACAAAGCATGACCTATCAGCTTGGTCTTTGTAATCTTCACTTTCTGATCCTCATGAACTTCTTCACACTCAAAATGATTGTCCAATGTTGCAATCCAGTCTAACAACTCTTCATCATTCAGGCTTCCTCCAAACTTTGGCACATATATCTTTATCTTATGCTTGTCTTCTTTTACTACCCTTAGCAACTTTACCATCCTCTAATCCTCAGGGTCCAACTCTTCTTCCACATCTTCATACTCAGCTTCCTCTTCTTCATCAGACTCATTGTCATCACCTAGAGCCATTCCTCTTCTCTGATTTTGTTCTAGGGTAGCCATTCTTTCTTTCAGTTCCCTCAACTCTCTGGCATGCTTGTCCTTCAGGTCATTCATCTCTTGAGCCATGTTTCTCACTCTTGGAGGCATCCTGACAAACTGCCTCTTAACACTTCTCAATTACAACCAATCTACTAACTGTGCTCTGATGCCAATTTGATGCAAAGCCCAACAACACAAACACCACTGAGGGGTCACAACCAACTGCACAGGAGGAAGAGGATATAGGGAATATCAGGGCAAACAACTCCTTTTTAGTTCCTAGTGGACCAAACTACAACACTTGACATCAACCAGGACATGACTGTCCACCCATTCTCCATTGTTTCAACACAATACAATAACACCATTTTCAGATTCATATACATGGGAAACTTTCCAAACTTTCTAGGGACCCTAGACCTTCTAGGTTTGACTATCCTAAGCTCACAAAAGCACCAAAATGCTCAGGGGGTACCTCCTTGTACCACTTCCTTCACAACTGTCATAACTTCCTTGTAGCCCTTAGAAAAGGATTGTCATGCAATAAATTTAGATGTAGACATCCTAACCAGACTGTCATAGGTTTTTTGGATACCCATTATCTTGTTCTTTAACATACTAAACATGCATTATAGGTTGCTTTAGAACACAACACTCTAAAACTGACTGTATTGATTTCAAAAGAGGCCTAATTAGGTCAATTCTACACACAAAAGGCTCACAAACTTCACTCCAAGCTTCCAACTTCTATTTCAAGGTGCTCAATAGGTTGTAAATAGGTAGATTTCAAAAATTTTGGGGGTCCAAGGTTAATCCAAGAAATTTCAAGGTCAAATCTTCACTCCACCAAAGCTAGTTAGCCAAAACAAGGTGCAATAAGGCCTCAAAGGTTCCACACTTCAACTTGTGCTCATCCCTTGCTCCTGCATACAAGATCCATTAGAAAACACACCATTCTAAACTCATTCCATCCATTTTGGGGTTCTAACACAGCTTCATGAAGTAGGAAAACAAAAACCTCTCTAAAACCCCCAAATCAAGGGTTTGCTAGAATGACACAGGCAGTCTTAGAAAAAAGGCAATATCTCCTTCTAGAAATTGAATCAAGACCTCAGACTAGAACCATTAGAAATGTATCTCAACCCTCTTTCAAAAAATATATGGCTTGCCCCTATATCTATCTGTACAGAGGTATGCAATGGCCAGGAACATGACCCTCTATCACATCCAATAGGTTTCATGGTATAACTATGCCGTATAAGTTCATGGTACGGTCTGCACCAGACTGAGAAATAATAGAAAAAGAGAAAAATAGAGATAAGGGACATCAAACAGTAATTTTCCTCATTCTCCTCCTCAAAACTTCATCAAATCACAATACATTATCATGAGAGAGGTCTCTCCCTTGTCTTTTCCATGAATTTCCTTTTTACAATACTTCCCAATCGTGGGAAAAGGCTCAAAATAGCCTAAACTGACTAATTTTTCCATAAAAGGCTGATTTACTAATATTAGACTGTCACAGTTTTAGTAAACTGCAGACTTCACTAAGGAAACTGACTATTCTCAACCTCCACTACATGTTTATGCCTCAAATGGCTTTATTACATTTATCTAAGACTTTATTTAGTCTTTAACAACTAGAATTTTCAAATAAATGACATAAAAATGTCCTAGGTGTACTACACCACATACATGCTTCAAGCTACCAGTAACATCTTCCCAACACCAGCAACATATCTGATTATTTTAGTGCTTCTAATTCCCCTATTAATATAACTTAATACTCAACTCTGCATTGATCAAGGCATGGCATACAACCATGAATTGTATCTTCTTTGTTGGATGGGACATGACATCCAACCATGAACTATATCTTCTCTGTTGGATAGAACATGACATCCAACCATGAACTATACCTTCTCTATACATAACATCCAACCATGAACACCATCACACCTCCATGATAGTGTTGACATCGATGACAACCTTGTGACAATGTTGACATCAATGAAAACCCTACGAACCATATGTGTAACATGAAGCTCCTTGCATGTTTGGGAGAAGGGTTGGAACCATCAACTTGATTTTGGCTAGACTACCTTTAGGTATGGTTGAAATGTCTTCTTATTCTACAAGGCTTCGTGTAACTTCTCTTGCGAGAGGTGGGTTGTATGTTCCCTTGAGTGGAAACATGTTTCTTGATGTGGATTATGTGTATGATGTGTTTGTAGGTCTTTTTCTTCTCATTTTTAAATAACTCCTTAGCATTCTTCTTATTGCATCTTGAGGAATGATGCATGGTGATTGAGACAACCTTTTAGATTGAGGTCTCTTTTGTCATGCTGACTCAGGGTCTTATGTTATGTGCTTCTTGTGATTGTTGTATGATGTGTGTATTCTCGTATATTCTTATCCTCCATGTATTCTTTCATGCCTCATGCATGCTTTATGTGTTCTCTCTATATATTCTTTATGTATATGTCTCTTGAGTGCTTTACATGTACGCCATGTGTGTTCATGTGTATTCTATGTATACTTTGTGTACATGGCATGTATACTTTATGTATTGCATGTATACATTGTGATTTCTCAAGTGTATACCTTGCATATGTCTTGTCTTATCTTATGTTTTCTAAGTGCTTAATGCACGCAGAAATTATGCCTTGTATCTTATGTGTATGCAATCCATCATAGATTCCTATAATCCTAAACTTGGGGGCTTGATCACCCCTCAATTTTGGTGACATTCTATGGCTTCTATGTTTGTGGTGATTTAAATCTATCTTCTCCATACTTTAGCGCAAATATGAGTGTAATATCATACCCACACTAAAGTGGGGGCTAAATGTTATGGAGCAAAATGCACATACACTAGCATTTTACACCTAGTTTAGCACCAGGGTGGACCTAAAACAATTAATTCTTGATCCCGATGAATAAACCCAACAAAATAAACTTAGGACAGGTCTAAGCCCACCTTAACTGACACTCCCCAGAGTTTGTGGGGCTACAGGACCAGGGCGCCTACCGCCCTAGTCCCAAATGTTAGCCCTAGCCCTAATTTTGTGGTGTCAGCTTAGAACACCTCCTTGGCTTATACATGTTGGCCCCATTTGTTTTTATTCATTGTTGGTGAGCAGGAAAGCATATATAAGCATGTTAGTTTATTCATTTAAACATTTAAGCATTCTAGGCACAATTGCACTCTCTCTTTCATGCTCTCTATTCTTCTCTAAATCTCTCTATGGTGGATTATTGTTGTTGAACTAACTTCTTATAGGTCTTGTGAAGATCTCTCTACTTCTTATATATAATGGATATACTCTCCTATAAGAAAAGGATGCATCCTTGATAAGAGCTATAGGCTACAATTCAAAGAAAATTATAAAAATGCAAAAAAGGGTTGCTACTACAAGAATCACTACAGGAACCATTGCCACTAGAGGAATTGCACTACAAGCTAAAAAATTAAATTCATTGCATATTTATAAAGAATAATGGTCAAACAATAAAAAGAAAATTTCTTTGACCCCTGTAGTAATGGAGTCCCTGAACAAAAATTTGTCAATGAAATTATACAAAGTAACGACATGGTCAATTTGTTCCAAGAAATACTATGTTATGAAGATGAAGTTTGTATAGATAGACAAAAACATAAAAAAGAGTTATTTTCAATCCTTCAAGAAGGATATGCTCTTTTGGTTGAATGAAATGAGGAGTTCAAGGCATTATTTTACACTAAATCTAAACCTAAATCTAAAAGCTTTCAAGTGCAGGCTTCTACTATGAACTCTTAGATATGGAGAACATGATATTCCCTCCATTATTAATGAAGGATATGTTTTTCTATTTGAGAAAGTGAGCATATGCATGATGGACTAAGAGGGTGCAACAAAAAAGGGTCACACTCTGAGGATGAAGTTTTGAATTTTTACATCTATGGAGCTACCAGATTAAGATTCAAAGTGGTGTTGGGTAGCATGGTTGTCTTCAAGCCAAATTCAAATGTTGTCCATGATGATGAGAAATAAGAAGAAGATACAACTAGTAGAAAAAATTCATCAACCACGCATGGATATGAATATGAGTGAGTGTTTCAACACTCTAGTGACTTCACCTACCTTCCACATAATGCTAGTCAATGCCTGCATCATCAAAAAGAGAAACATGTGCCAAGTAATCAACCTGTATAAAAGAGGAGATCAAAAAGGCACAAATTATTTGTGTACTACCTTATGAAGTTTGTCTAGACCACTGACATTTGCAAACTCATGTTTTGTGGAGCTAGTTCATTAAAAGTGGATCATATTTTTCAATGCTGATGAATTATTGTATTTGGCTAGGCATTTTTTTATATAAATTTATACTTTAGTTTTTCAGTTTTAAAATAAGTTTCTTCAAGAAACATTGTATAGTGGTGTTTTTTTCTAGGCATGCTCAGTGGTTAAAGAGTACTAGCCAAAAGGTAGGAGGTATTTTAGTTTAATGCAAGTTTGGTGCTACATGTTTGTCTTTGGTTTTGAGATTTTATTGTAGTGGAAAGATAGATTTTTTAGTTTATTTCAAGCTACAACCAATGGTGCATGTGGATATGCTCTTTTCCTTATTTTATAGCCCAAATCCAATGCCCAATGGATGCAACTTTTCCTTTCTAGGTTTATTTTTTCCCTCAAGTGGGAAAGCCCTTGTGAGTCACCATAAGTGTTGACCATTTAATGGTCACCATAAAACACATCTACCTTTGTTAGTAATGCCAATAATGAATTAACTCAAGCAATTATAAAGAGGAAATTTGGTATAGCATGGAGGCATTTAACAAATTCTATGAATGTAAATCAAAAAGACAAAAGAAGATGTGGTGGCTAGCAAGAGAAAAATAAATTAGAAAATTAGTTTAATAAAAATGAAATGTAAATTGCATATTGCATAGTAGCCTATTCTTCCTCAATTGTCAAAGATCAATAAAAATAAAATGGTAACTAGAGCAAAAGGAAAAATCAAAGGAAAGTTTAAGAGAAACACAAGCAAAATGTGACACAGGAATGAATTTGGAAAAGATAAGTCAATATTAAATAGTAGCCTATAGTGAGGGTCTGATTATATTCTATGAAATGAATGGAGCTCTATGTATTTACTAAAAATGTACAACTATCGTTATATTTAAAAAGATTAAATAGTTCACGGGAGTTTCCAAGGCTTCCAAGGGAAAGTACAAATAAAATGCATACCATTAGCTCAACCTTCCAACTCAACAAAATGAAAAGGAATATTTTAATGAAAAAAGAATGGAGTATGATAAATTAATTAAATGAAAAGCCATGTCATATTTTTAATATGACAAGTCAAGTGTAAGGGCCCACCAAATAACTTTCCAACATTTAAATAATACTTTTGTATTCTTTAATATTTTTGCAAAAGCAATAAAAACTTCGCTACCAAAATCCACTCTAATAAATTAAAGTCAATTTTTAATATTATTTTAATCAATTTGATTAAACTAATCATTCGCAAGAGTCCAAATAGCACAAAGAAAAATCGTAGAGCCAAATCATGCCATTCACTAGAAATTTATGATGAGTATTTAATATTGTTTTAGTCATTTGATTAAAATAATTTATCAACAAAGGTTCATAGGTGAAATCCAACTTTTCAAAAATCCATAACTAATCTAGCTCTAGCTATGCAAGCCAAATAAAAGTACAAATGAAAAGGAGGCAAGAAAAAGCTATAAGTAAGAGTTTCATGCAAAGGCAAGAGAATGGAGTAGAAATTAATTACACAAAAAAATCAAAAGAGTAGAAATATTAAATGGACACTTCTGCACTTATTTATAGTATGGAAATAATTTAATTTATAAATTAAAGTGTGTAGCAAAAAGAAATGAGCAGCAATAAACAGAAAAATGTTTCATGAGAGGCGAAGTGTGCATGAAATAACTCAAGTGCTTGCAAAGATATTTTCACAGGGAAACAATTTGGGAATTAAATTGATTAATTATTTTATCTGAGGTCTTCAATATTTGATTCCCCAAATATTTTGACAAGAGTGCTCACACAAATATTGTCAGAAGAACTGACAAGCTACCAACATCTATAGCAAAGCATTAAAAGTTGCAATCACATATTTCCTACTGTAGACTTCCCCTTCTTTCTTTTCCTCTTCTTTTCTCTCCTAATATAGACCTCAGAGATTAAAGCATTGATGTTGGTTGGATTTTCATAATAGCCCTCTACTGTTGTAGTTTTCTAGTCACACAAGAAAGAGTGGGTGAATGTTTTCTAGGTAGAGCTGGTTATTTTGTGCTACTCTGATCCTATGGGAAATTGTATTTCTTTCTCTAACCTCGTGATGGCTAATACAAATGAGTAATCTACCTTTATCTCTTGTGTTCTTTCTAGATGTCTTTATCTTGGGGATTCGAATAAGGTTGCTTTTGGTTCTTTCGATTTGCCTAGAAATGTTCTCTTTTTCTTTCCTTCATCCTTCTGCTACTTGGCTCCAGGGGAATCTCTATATTAGTTTACATTAATGAGCCATGTTTCACCACATGCAATCTTAAAATCACACCATGACATTGATTTATGAGTCTACTACTCTTAAAGTTTTGGCTCACCATTGGTGTGCATGAAGTCTTGTGAGTTTTGTGTGTGGTCTTAGTTTCATTATTGTTGATTATGATACCATGATTTGTTAAGCTCCAATCAAATGGTGATCAAATGCTTACACTTGGCTTAAAGCCTTTCATGTGTTCTATAGTTTTTTTCAACATATTTTTCTCTTCCCTTTTTCCCTTTGGTTAGAGTTAGCTTAGAGTAAGCAAGGATTTGGCACTAGCTATAGAGATTGGTTTGAAGTTCACACCCCACATCTATAAACCTTTCTATTGTTGGTGTTTATGCCTAACAAAGTTCTTTTTTCACCAAAACCTCAAATGCACAAAAAGACCATCAATAGTAATGCTTGTCTAAAAATACTCCTCTTTATTTGAACTAGCTACACTAAATTGAATTACCCTATGTCAAATATTTCCATTATTATGAATTAAATATGTAATGTCCCCATTCCTAGTGGTGTTAGCCTATACTTGGTTACCGTAGGCTAACCAAGGTGGTTAGGGAACTCTGGGAGTTCAGATGGTTGGTTTTGGAGAACTTACTATTTTTAGTAAGTTCTAGGGTTTCTTCTATTTTTTGGAAATTCAGTATTGGAGGCAGAGCGTTTTGACAAGACCTTCCCAATGGTCCATAACTCATGTGATTCTAGGACTGTTTGGGCTTCCATATTAAAGTCTATAACTTAATATTAATAAGTAATATTTGGACTTTATTATATTAAGTGGTGACTTTGGAAAAGTAATTAAAATGCAAATAAGTCCCTAAGGACTTGGACGCCCAAGGAAGGGGAAATAAAGTGTTTTTAAAATAAATATTTTCCCTCTCAAGTAAAGTCGACCTCACGAGGAAAATATAAAAGCAAAAATGAAAGAGGAGAGCTCATTCATGACATCTTAATTTCTAATGCATTTTGCTCTACAAATGTTTGAGGGTTTGAAGAAACCATTTGGGCTTTTGGTGACGGAAACCACCATCAGTAGCAGCTTTCCACAGGTGTGAGAGACCACCCAAAGGAGCTTTGAGGTAGCCATATTCATTGGTTACATCTACACTTCATTGTATTCAGTTTTGTGAGTTTGGAGTTTGTCGTGAATGTGTTTGCCATGAGATATCATTTGAGTTTCGACACTATAAGTCTAGGGGTTGATTGAAGAACATATAGCAAGTGATTGTCATAATTTTGGAGCAGATTTAAGGGACTGTTGTTCTCCTATTTTGGCTGTACCTACAATAGGGCCAGTCGTACCATCAAAGAGATATCTTGGAATTTGAAGGCAGGTTTTTGACATAAACTTAGTCATACATCTAGGTGCCCAGCATTATTGAACTTTGTACAGAGTTATTGAAGGTTTGGAGGGATTTCAAAGGAGTTTGTTTGTTGTTGTACCCTTCTTTCTTTCATACCAGCAACCAGCAGTGGACGTGGGGGACTTCTTGGCTTCTTTTTGAGGTTTTATCTGCATCGTAAGCATCTGTAATTGAGAGTTCATCAATCTTAATCTTTGCAATGTATTACATTGGAGTATAAATGGAGTTGAATACTTCTAGCCAACTGAATCTTCATTATTAGCATTGAATTTCATGGACAACATAATGGGTATGTGAAGAACTTTCATATTTTGGCATTTTATGATGTGGGTATTGCTCATTAATGCTTTATAATGAATTTCATGTGAAATAGAGCTTGTGGGTATTTCTATTTCCATTGTATCTGCAAAATATATGTATGCATGCTATGTTATGTTATGGACCCAACACCAAAACGCAAGCAGGGATCAACTTAACCACATAAAACTCTTCAAATGGTGAATGAAATCAAACCCATATCAGCAAACTATTAAACTCATAAGGGGGTGGGTTATTTCAAAATATAGAAAATCTTGAGTAGGGAAAGTGTAGAGACAAATCATAAAATAGAAAGACTATAAGAAATCTTGAGAAAAACATAAATCACTAGTTTTATTTTCCCCAAGGACAAGCTTTTGAATATTATATTTTAATGGAAGTCCCTCAGGTTGGTTTTATGGAAGTATTTTTTTAATAATATTTTCGAGTGTTAGTTTTTATTTATATCTAGAGATCATTTGTAATGCATAAGATTTCACTGTTGAGTAGTACTCTCTCATTTACTATTTAAATCTATATGTCAAAGTTTAGAATACTTTTATTATTATCTTTGGCTTTAATGGTCTTAATTTATTCACACACTCCCTAGTCTTTCATTAAATTATATCAATTTTTATTTAAGTTAATTATCCATAGAACATCTTATCTTTTCAAGATCAAGTTTATGGTTGCTGATTTGATTATTTAGATTTAGGATGAAATCCCTTTTAATTATAAGGATTTGATCTCCTTTACAAATTATTCTAATTACATCTATTTAATTCTACCCTATACTAATCATTTGAAATCTTAATAGTCTCACATGTTTAAACCTTGTGCTTCTAGATCATTTTTATTTATGATTGATTCACTACATAAATTGAACTTCACCTTGTCGTATGTTCTAGTGTTAGTTTGTATGTTATTATCTCTAATGTGTTGACTGGAATACTGGAATCAAATCCTTAACACCATATAATTTATATACTCTTACTATTAGTTTAGGACAAATGTCATCAAGTTGACAAGATGTATCATTGGGTATGGTAAAGGAATGCCTAAGATTTTTATTACTTTCTTCCTACATGTGTCCATATATACATTCCATTTATAGTGTTCAATTTCTTTGTACATGTAAGTCAAACTTGTATGATTGTAGAAAGGCAAGCTTAATTGACCATAGGTTTATATCCTTTTGCTATGGATGGTGTCAGGACATAAACCTTAGTGTTCTTACATCGGGAGGTTAATGAAGATGAGCCATGGAAATTACATTGCAATGATAGTATCTTATGAATCATATATGACCTAAATTATAACATAAGTGCAAATTGGTATTGACATACAAATAGAATCCAAGTATATACATAGCATAGTGTAATAGAAATGAATAGATTAGAGTGTGAAACACAATTTAACAAGTTGTATAAAAAAATCAATGGAGAAGTAATGAGTAAGAAAGGGATTATAAATGTGTAATGTAGCAAGGTTGGATGTAAGCAATAGATAAGTAATATAAAATGAGCATAGGAGTAAGGTTTTATTATATACAAGACAAAGTAATTAGTAAAGTAGTAATCAAAAGAAGTGAGATAAAATAAATCAAGGTGGTATGGCATATAAATAATGAATATGATATGTTCAAATTAAGTAAGAGTGAGCAAGGGATGGGTAGAAACATTGAAAGGGATGAAAGTATGAATTTATATGGTGAAAGGTTTAACTAAATGGGAATGGATTGTTCCCTGTCTCCATGAACTTAGTTGTCTTGATATTGATGGATAAATTATTATTCTACTATTAACCCTTCAACTTGAGCTTCTTGAACTACTTTAATATTATAACTAGCATGTCTTACTAGAGACAACTATGAGTAAGATTTTGAGTGATTTCTTATTCATCTAATTCTATGAGATTTTTATTATAGTGATAGATCTCACAATCAAACCTCGGTTAAGGTAAATAAATATTCTCTTCATTGATTTGATGCATGTATGCTATTTCACATTGTAATAGGTATAAGAATAAACATGTATATTTGTCATACTAGTAATCTCTCAATAGGTGAGCAAGTCAAGTTTGAGATGAACTTACTATCTTACCTTGTTTTATATTAGACTATATGTGTTATATAATGAGGTTGCTACATTAATTTTAATTATATCCATGCATCTATGTCTTAAGGAGGCACCCATTAAGTAATTAAAACTATTATAAATAAATAAATAAAAAATAGTGCCAATGGTTATTTCTACCCCTATATTTTGTTTGGGGCTTTGTTGTGAATAGGTTCAAGTGGTTATTTAAGTCTAATTTCAATTTATGATAATTTTGAAATGGTAAGATTTACCTATGCATTACAACTAATTGTAACATTTGTGAGGTTGATAAGACTCTAATTAATGATTTCATTATGAACATTAAAATTAGATCTTTATATTTAAACCGGAAGAAAATGAAAATAGGACTTTGTGTGTTGTCATGGTGGTATGGAATTAGACCCCTATCATTATCTTTCAGATATTTAATGGCTTTGAGTGTCTCAATAATCTCACCTAACTAACCTTATCATGGTGAAATAATAGTACTTGGGGATCACTATATGATAATAGAAATGCATACATTATGATACAAATCACTATACTTGGATACATTAGAAAAGAAACTACATGATATTCTAGGATGTTGTTATTTGTACCTTGGCTACTTGACAATGTACATTAGAATTGAGTGGTAACATTAAATGTCAAACTAAGATATAACAAGAACTATACGTGACTTCGATCCTACTTGGAAGTGCATAAGTAGGCAATCCTTGAGAAAAGGGTGCCCTTATAACCCAAGCATACAAGGTAGGTAGGTGTTAAGTGAATAGATCCAAGGTTTGGACTTGTTCCTATGCTTGACCTTATGTTGTACCTTTTTCTCATTGGTCTTACTATATGAATTGTAATTGTATAAAGTAAAACTAGTATATATAGCATTTATTTACATTATTAGCCTTATGTTATAATGTGGGATTTCTAAATGATTGGAAATGGTTATTATTGGTTTATAAATGATTAGATACAAAGTATAGATTTACACATGAATTTTTTTCATCCTCCTATTGGTTAAAAAATATTAAAAGGGGTATGAATAGTTATTTCCTTATTTAACCTTATTAGGTTGGGAATTTTAGTCTTCCCATGCATAGTATGAATAGTTGTTATATTGAGATGATAACTTGCAAGTCCATTTTCACATGTAATCCATATGATACATACAATGATATATGAGTTACTTTTATTGTGGAATTGTGAGTAAGTGAATGAAGTGAAATACCTTAGAAATTACTCACTTATAAGGTTGGTGTATATGTGATCAATTAGAATCCAACTCAAGTAGGTTACATTGTTTACTGTGTGTTGGTAGTTTGACTCTAAAAACATATATGATCATGTGCATACATTAATGGATCACTCTATGTGGCATTGTAATAGGATTATCCAATCTAAATTGTTTATACCTTTAACACACTCTGATAATGTTTACCTAACTATAAGATGACTCTACATGTTGAGACTAAGTTTGATATAGGTGTAGTCTAGCTAGCTATTACCAGTAGCATTTAGATGATAAATGCCAAGAGCTCATTATTGTATCCTAATGTCTAGCCAACTTTCACTAGTAGCATGCAAGTGATGTATGTTAGGAGTTACCATGGTACAATAAAGCTTAGCTAGCTTTCATTAGTAGAATGCAAGTGATAGATACCAAGGACTACCCATACTAACAGATCAATAATTGTTAGTAGTGTTGGCAAGGACTATGCTATGCATGACAAGTGTTGTCATTGATGGCAACTAAGATTATTTCACCCATCTGCATAACACAATTTGTTCTTACTAGAAGTCAGAATCAGAATTTATCTAAGTCTGGGAAGTCAGAAACAGAGCAGGCGAAAGGGTCCAGTATTTTAGTCCAGATCTCTCAGGTGGTAAATCAGAGTTTGTTACAGATTTGAGGGAGTCATAAGAATTATTAGGATAATCTAAATCTAGATTTTTGGCCTTTGGTGATGAAGGATTCAAAATTTATTAGCATTTGAGTATCAGGTTAATAGTTTGACAAAGAACACAGAAGAAGAACAGGTCAACTTTGTAATTGATCTTGGTTCCAGATGTATGGAAGTTGTTGGTTGGACAAGTTGTGATGATCAATGATAGTAGCCGACCTGATTGATGATTTGTAAGTGCAAGTTTTGGTACGCATTACAAGTTGTACATGGATTTAGCTGAGAGAGTAGAATCTTCAATAAAGTTCTAAGTGTTCTTGAAGCTGACTGAAAAGTGGTTGAAGATCAGGATGCAGATATATATAGATGATGGATTTGAATGATTTAGGTGTGTGTATTGCAATAATGGAGTAAAATTTGAAAAGGATAGAGATCTGAGGTTTGGATGATAGCAGAGCAATAAAAAGGGTAAAGTGAAGATGAAGTGTATCAGGTCAGTATTTTGTGCTTAATCAGAACTAAATCTTTGTATTGATAGATGCTAACTATCAGTTCAAACACATTGTAATCTTATTTCTATAGGCAATGAGCCTTCTGTAGGTAGTGAGCCTTCTTTTGAGAAGTGAGCTCTGGGCAATGAGCCCGAATGCACGTGCATTCCCATTTGTAATACTTTTAACAGAGTATAATCTTTGTGGGTTACCCCCCACCATGGTTTTTTCCCTTAACCAGGTTTCCACATCAAAATTCTTGGTGTCATGTGTGTTTATTTGTTTTGCTCATGTGTTGATGACTCATGCTTTAAATGTTTTAATCAGTTCTAGGTGATATTGTGGCAAATGATAAAGCTTTTGGACAACTGATTCACCCCCCCCACTCTTAGTTGTTCTGCCTAATTCTAACAAGTAGCATGTAGGTGACTGATGTTAGGATCTAGTGACTCAAAAAGGTTCAATGGACTCTCGAAATAATATAATTAATAGCCACATTTATTTTGTGTTTTTACATTTATGCCTTTGTTGGTGATGACAATAAGTAGCATAGGATGCTTGTCTCATCATCATCTATATGTTAAATAGGATAACGATGGACCCACATTGTAGTATGGGATGCACTCATTTTCCTTTTCCATGTTGTCACCTTATTACAAGAGATTATGTGTTAGTGAACTAATGAAAGAGGAAGATGCCCATAGTACGGTCACATCCACTTCCTTTTTGCCAAGTGATCATTCTATGTACATATGGTTTATGTATGAAAATATCATTGTGTGTATATGTGATGTATGTTTGAGTTGATCACTATGTACATATGATGTATGTATGAGTTACCCATATGTGTATATGAAAAGATGTATGAGTTGATCACTATGTGTATATGTGATATGTGCATATGTGGTGTATGTATGAGCTCTGGTTTCTATCTACTTTTGTATTCATATTTTGATGTTGGCAATTTTTAATTAATAGTTATGATCCAATATAAAGGACAATCATCTCATCCCAAATTGTGAGGAGGAATTCTTCCTATTATTTGTATGTGAACTATGGAGCCTCTAATTCCCTGGAAGGGAGAGATACAAAAATACCACTCTCACTAAGAAGATATATAATGAGAGGAGTTGGGTGTAAAGGGCTGTTGTTGCTTCTTGTTTGATGTAAGACTAGAGGGCACCAAAATTTGGCTTGGCATCTTTCTAGAGTAAGCAATTTTTCTAATACCAACCAAGGAAAGGAATTTATAAGAAGTTATTTACAAAATCTTGAGGCTTTAATAGTTTTAGATGATGTGGATGATTAAGAGCAAATGGATGTGTTGATGGTGAAGGAAGCACTTACAATAAGCAATTTATTGATGGTCACATATAGGGACAAAGGTGTGCTCACAAGCTATGGAATTTCCTTAAATTTCATGAGATAAGATGTAAATCATAGAGACTCGCACCAAATAGCTCCCTTGTTAGCATACCTTATCCCTTATAAGGCTTCAAAATTTTGGATTGAAGTTATTTTGAGAATCATTAACAAACCCATTTCCATGACGTTTGCCTATGGCCTAGAAAGGCATCCCCTCTACCAAGAATAATCTCACTTTCGATGGTAGTGGGGGGACCTCTAATGTTTTTAATATGGTAATTGAAGGGGATTATTTTGAATTGAACGCCAGTTCTAGGCACACAAATCTCAAAGGTGGAGATTTTGATAGCAGAAAGGTCAATCTTGGGTCAAATCTAATGTAAAATGTATTTTTTGGCACTAAATATGCAAGGATTCTTATTTTTTTAATAATAAAATATGGTATAAAGGTGCATATATTATTCTAGAAAAATGGAGCAGCATGTGGTGCCTCGTCATGCAACCCTAGAGTGTTAGACTAACAAGTGCAAAATTTTTACAGAAATATTTTTTTTAAACAAGTAAATGCATTAATCATTAAATATAATTACACTATTAACTACATTAAATGAAATGAACAGCTAACACATCTAGGGAACATAACTGCATGAGATAAAATTATAACAATACAAGTGATATGCATCATAATACAATAGAAGAGTATTACATTATACATTTGCAGAGATGAATAATTACAAGGTTCAATACAAGATTACAAGACTGATCACATCGATCTACAAAATAGTACAATTATGAATGTATACTACAACTCTGAAGATGTAGAACAAATATGGAACTGGAACACCTCTGCATTGATCTCGAACCATAACATCCAAAAAGGCCAATGGATAGCTCTTCCACCCAACCATGTGGAACCCTGAGGTCCACCCCTCTGAGCTAGGAGATAACAATGAGGTTTCACTAAGTCAAAGGTTACAAGCAAGCAAAAATAAATTTGACATAGACAACTCAGATCATCAAGACAAGACAGTACTCCAGAGGCAACAACAAAAGATAAAGAGGAAGTACTAAGTTGCAGTAGGGAGAGTGTCATCGCATGGTCCTAGCATGGGTTACCCAGGGTATCTCTCACTAGAAACTGACCCCCATCTATGGTTACCCTGGTAGCGTCTCTCTAGGCACTAGTCCCATAGGGTGACACATGCAGAACTGACACATCCTCTCAAGGAGACAAGGAGAATGACCTTGCCAACCAAGCCTTCTCATCCCATCCTTGGCCTGTGAGAGCACTCAAGGCATGGGTGAGGCATCATACTTATCTTGTTATGTAAATTACTACCCAACCCACCTAAATAAATTAAGTTATCACTTGATTACAACTTCCATGGGGTTACCCAAGCAGCCACTTTGGGCACCAGCCCCACCATGAAAGTCACTCTCCTATATACAACCAACATCCAAAATCAATAACGTGCATGGACAAGGGACTATGAGGCATCTATCTTTCTGCAAACCAATATAATGCATAGACCATTATAAATCCAAACTCTCAACCACGAAACTTTCCCCTATCCATTTCAAAATCCCAAACAAATAAAATATTTAATCAACAATTTTCAAATTCAAACAACAATCTTTCCCACTCCACATTAAGAATTCATACCAAGAGACACATCACCAATATAACCTTGCCACAATATCACACTAGATTTCAAGGTAACAAGCCTCTGGAGCTAAACAGATTTAATGCAAATATCAATAAACAACTATCCAAAGCATTATGCTTAACAGCCTTGACCTGTCATAAAACTAACATGATCACCAATACATTAAGCTAGACAAAACATAACAACAAGACTCAAAACTAAATTAAATGCAATGACCCAATTGCATCGTTAATACACATCGGTTTAAAATTAACAATAAACAACAGAGAATAATTTCAATAATTTCTGATCAGTACTATTCTATTAATATTATTAAACAGTTTATAACCGATTTGAAATTAATGGTATAACCATATAATAAAATCAATAAGAATAGTGTGAGTTTCCTACCATAAACTGGTACTTAAAATAAAGTCATATCATTGGGATAACATATTCTACTACTATGATTAAATCAGATTCTAAGAGGTATGTCTAAAATGATTGCATGTGATCTATTAGAATCCTTGAGTTTAATTAGAAACTTTCCAAGATCGAACCAATTCCTGTAAACTTCCTAAAATACAGATTGTTCCACAAAATAGAATATGCATATGAAATCGTTCCATATTACGAACATAGAGATAGTGGAATTTGATGTAATGATAAGGAGTTTTTTTTTAATAAGAAATTATATCTAAAACACGCTGCCTCAGAGAGGTCGAGCGACGACAAGAGTGAAAGAGACAGCTAAATAGGAATTATCAAGATCGAACTTGATTCTGGATTATGCTTCCAAGGTGATTCCATAAGAAGGCAGAAAGAAGAATTTGCTAGATGTTACTGGCTCAGCTAAATAGTTCACGCAAAAACATGGCATCAAAGATATGATAAGAGATGATTACCAAGACTAAACTTGAGGAACGACAGTAATTGCATAACTCAGAGGAACAGAGGTCATCACTCTTAAAAGTTAGGCATCTAACCAAAACAAGAACAGAGATGGGGTCGGCTCAGGCTAAAAGGATGCATCACAAGAAAAAGATTTCAAAGGATTCAGTAAAATAAATGTGGAACAGGCCATGTTAACAAGGTAATTTGCCGAATGAAGAAACTAGGGAACACTGCTCTATATTCAAAGTGTTCTCAGAGGTTTACAAATTACATGGTCGGCAGAGAGAGATAATTATCTCTAGAATGCACACACCATACAAAAAGGTAAGCAAATACACTTAGCTAGTCTGGCAAAGTGATGATCTCAACTTTAGAACAACAAACTTTAAAAGGGAGAAAATAAAATGTTAAACAAGGAGGAGGCCGAATATACCAGTGGTAAAAGTTCCAAAAGATTTCAATTAAAACATATAAAGATTGCAGATAGGAGCAAATTGTCCAGATAGAACAAGGATGGTTTTACTAAGAAGAGTACACATCACCAAGGCAAAGAAAATTCCAAAAGCACAGGAAAGAGGAAGTGGTTCAATTTCAAAGCACAGTTAACATACAATTAGATAGACCAACATACCCAAAGTTTGATCCCAGAGCTTCAGAAATCCTCAGACTTCTCTAGTTCTTCCTCCAATTTCCTGCAACAATTTCTTCCTCCAATTTTCTGTCCCTCCTTCCTCAGAAAAATCCCCCCAGAAACAAAATAGCCAAGAGTCATAAATGCCCACTAACACCAAATTTGTTCCGAGAATCCTCCCCACCAGAAAAATTTAAAATTTTTACTTATATCAGAGATTCCCCACTCTGGAATCATAAATGACAACTAACCACATTTAATTATTCACCAGAATGATTCTATACATAACTATATATATTAATGAATTAAAATAAATCTTTTGACCCACAAATATGTTTTTACAAACATTAGAATAGTTAATTGATTCAATAATAAAATTTACTTAAATAGTATTCCACTAAAAGTATTCCAATTTTACGACTAAGCAAAAATACTATAATGTTTGACAATAATAACATTATAATAATATTGATCCATTTATGCATACTATAATACACATAGGCTAACTAAACAAGGACTCAATAATAAACCTACAAAGCACATGACGACCAACAAACTGAAGATTGAATTGACCTAGGAAATAAACCTCATGTTATCTCCATCAACGTTATCCATTGGTGCAAGGGCCCACTCAGACCTTCTCAGTCAGGTGGAGTCAAGGCCCAGTACCTACAACCTGTATCAAAACAATATGTTGCATACAAATATATATATATATATATATATATATATATATATATATACCTACATAACACATACACAGAGTTAGGGATTTGTAGCGTAGTACGGTGCTTGGAGTGAGAAATACTACAGTGTCCCTTCTCTGAGATCATGACAATAACATATGCATCGCTAACTAGAAGTTAGATAACATTAAACTACGTAATCAAGATTCTATCAATATGCATAATCCATCTAGCCATCAACTAAGCATGTCAACACACATCATGGGTTGAAATATCAGTAATGTCATCATTATCATGATAAGCATCAAACATAAGTCTAACATCTGAAATATCCCGACTGTCAAAGTACAATATAAAACTACTAACTGTATCAACTATCTAAAACAATAGAAAACCAACGTCTATCTCAAACCAAAAATGAGGGACATTACACAGCATATTGTGTATCCCTTACTATATGAGCCTATGCAAGTTAGAATACCAAATTAACCAATCCAATTTCCTTTCTCTAATGTTTTACAAGAAATATTGGTCCCAACTTTTGACTTGCTATTCTTCTGAGAGTTGTTGCATTCAAGTGTATAATCTATTATGTGCTACATTTTCAATCAATTTGATATTTTTGGGGGGATGGATTGGAAACAATTTTAGTTTCTTGCTAAGACAATTTAGTATTGGATGGAATGAATTTACTTGAAAACTTCCAATTCTATTCAAGTATCTTATCAAAGATTGTATAATTATTCATGTTGCATTTCTCACTTGTTTTGTAGGACATCAATGCTTAGTTTTCACAATCTATGTGTTGCATTCTCAATTATGTTTTAAATATTAGATTGGTTATTTTTTTTGGTAAAATGCATGAAGCCTATTCTATGTTAAATAAATGATTAGATAATTTATTCTAAGTATTTAAACTGCTTGAAGCCTTGATCTCAAGTGCAAATATTAGATCGGTTATTTGTTTTGGTAAAATGCATGAAGCCTATTCTATGTTAAATAAATGATTATATAATTTATTCTAAGTATTTAAACTACTTGAAGCCTTGATCTCAATTGCAAAGAATGAAGGAGAATGTCTTATATGATATACACACTAGAAATTTCAATTTCTTTAATTTTGGATTTTGTTCACATCAAAAAGTAACAAGGAACTCTCTAGAATTTGTAGTTTTCTTTGTTTTGGGATTGTGTATACTTTAAGTAGTAACAACAAATATCAACTTAGATGAGTGATGGTCCAATCTTGCTTCATAACTTGGTATATAACTTAACTCTGTCACAAGGTCAAAATCTAATTACATAATTTAATATGTAAGTTATAAGTAAAAAATCCCTACCTTCTCACAAAAAGGGCCTCAAATGCCAAATTGGCCCAATTGTAAGGTTGGAATAATAAAACACCATACTCTCAACTTTTAACTAAGCAAAGCAAAACAAAACATGGATTTCAATTTTGTAAAAAGCTTGTGTGAAAGTTAAACCTAGGAAAAACTCCATACTCTCAGCTTTTAACTAAGCAAAACAAAGCACATATTTAAATTTTGTAAAAAACTTGTGAGAAAGTTAAACCTAAGAAAAAATTCACAAGACTCGGTAAACTTGGCCAAAAACTTACATATCTAAAATACATTTAAAATTTTGAAAACTTGAATGCTTAAAATGAATAGGATTTCTTCTGTAGTGTGCAAGGAATCATTAAAATTAACTATATGTCATGTTGACCCCACCGTAAACAACCAGCATGTTGTGTGCCGACTGTTTTTCATTTTTTTGACCTGCAAACTTTTTGACAGATCTGATAGACCTAAGCAATCAACCCTTCTACACTTGTCAATTGCTTTGATTTGTCAAAAAAATCATCAAAAATGGATGAGTTGATTACATTTCGACCAGCCGACCGTTTTATGTGTCGATTGGTTAAAGTTTACCATGTTGATAGCGATAAGGAGATCATTTAAAATTTTCCGTATGTGCCCTTGGCTCCTGTTATGTTGTCTCTTCTGTAACATTTTGAACAATATTTTTGCAGCTCTTTTTGCTGCATCATTCTTCCCGATTGTAATTTGCTTTGTTTCAAGATTTGAAAAAAAAGCAACTAAAAAATTCATAAGTTCAAATGACGTCATGTTGCCAAAGGAGCCCCCATTGCTTGTTGGCCAGGTATGGTTTTTTTTAAACATCATCCATTTCAACAGTCAAATGTCAATTTTGGCCAATAAAAATAAGACAAATATTTACCACTTTTTGTTGTGGATGAAGTGTAAAATTACTATTAACTGTTTGACTATTAAAGTGGATGATGTTTAAGTAGAACCCCTAGGAATTACCATGGCCTAATAAGATAAAAAAACAGCCGTCTTATTTGTTGAGGAGCGATCTGATTTTCCTGATTTGTTAAATAATATGATGGGCGTTTTCACATGAAGGTCACTGCAACGCTCACAAAATGCCGGCTTTTTCAATTTTGATAATTCAGTTGTTGATAGTGGAGAATGGAGATATTCCCATAGGCCAACATCAGCAGCTCGAAACAAACGTAACTCAAATAATGTTGTGATTTAGGTGTAGGAATATGGCAATCAACGAAAGGCAAAAACAAAAGCGTTAACCAATTTGGGCGACATCTTTATTTCTTCTTCTCAACTTTCTCGAAAATGGCTTCATTTCTTGTTTTATTTGATCGAATTGCAAGGTGACCAAGGATAATAGATTTTTGACCTTTTAACCAGAGAGCCCACAAGATAAATCCTGAATAATCCTGCATGGATTTGGTATACTTTTATAAATGTTATGGAGAAAAGGCTCTTTTTTTCTTTAGTCTAAGCTGTTTTGTGCAAGCTTCCCATAATATTATTCTGACTTTGAAGTCATTGCAGATCAATCTTGCTCGAGTGCAAACTTTACCCACCAAAATCTCTCTCCTCGTTCCATAGATTGACATGTATTAGCTGGAATTGAAAGATTTGAGTGTTCTGAAGCTCAACATGTTTTTTGGGCATCAGGGTATAATTGCCATAATCGCCTGTTGTATTTGGGTCATTTCAATGGGTTTGGAAAGAGTTTCATGGGATGAGCACTCCATTCAAGCAGGGCAGGATAAAATGAGTTCAGCTTCTGATGATCCCAACACATCTCGGCCTCATGTGCTTGCTGTAGATGACAGTATTACAGATCGAAAGGTTATAGAGAAGTTGCTCAAGAACTCTTCTTATGAAGGTTAAAATTTGAAATTTATGTTATTGTCATACTAATATCTATAAGCAATAATCTTTTTTGGATTCTCTGAAACCCACGTATTTGAAAAATGATTTGGGTAAATCTTATATTATTGCAAACTACTTGTTAACTGCAGTGACCACGGTGGAGAGTGGAACGAGAGCTCTGGAATTTATAACAGACTTACTATCCTACAGACTTACTTCTTGTGAAGATCTCTCTACTTCTTTGGGCTACACCAACTTCTTGAGTCAAGTTGTGACGCCACATCAAGCAAGCTAAGGTTTCCATGCTCATGGTGACTTCTTTCCTTCATACTTTATTACAGCATTCCATTCTACTTCATATTTGCCTCTGCCCTCCTAGGGAACACACTCTTTGATCTCTCATCATTGCTATTGTGGAGGTGGAAACACCATTCACAGAGCTTGACTTAGGAAAGCTCCTAAATAGCACCAACCCTCTTCCCTTCTTGTTTGTATGCAGGACACATCCAGATAAATTTAAAGATAAAAAGTGACAAGAGATAGGAAGACAAGTAGGGGAAGGCACCCAAATCTACAGATCCTATAAAACCCTAATTTGGGTCTACAGCACCCAACACCCTAGTACCTCTCTGCTCCCAAACTCAGATCCTGGTTCTTCTATGTTCCCTAATCTCTACTGTGGTATTAGATTTTCAATTTTTATTTTTGTTCATCTGTTATTCATAGATCTTGCTCAATTAAGGTTTCATGTTTTTCCCTAGTTTGGTTGGTTGAATTTGGTTGACACTCCTTTATACAACAAAGGGACAAAACCCCTATAGTTTCTCTCCTTAGGGTAGAAGCCAAGCTCAGTTTGTGTTCCAATGTTGGTAGAAGAGGGTTTGACCTAGTTTAGGGTTTTAAGCTAAGTCTCCCTTTTCCATCTAACATTTTGGTGAGCCCGACATATCTTGCACTTTGGCATCCTTGTTGCTTCAAATCTGAGTTATTTGCTACCCTAGATCCGATTAGGTTAAATTCATTCATCATTTTACATAGTTATATATCTTAATTTTCCATTATTTTACTGTTAAGGTTTACAAAAGCCTTGTATTTGTAGAAGGCCTACCTAGTCTTAAGCCTAGGGTTTGTAGATTCGTGTGTTGCGGCATTATTTGGTTGATTAAATTAATTTCATTTGTTGTATAATATCATTCTTGTGTTTAAGAAAAGAACATCCTTACATCTTTGCATTAGAAACTAGAAAATCAAGCATTTGATTTAGGTTTAGAAGAAAACATATTTGTCACATTGTCTATATTTCATAAGTTTATATCATTGTAGAACATGATATAAATTTCTTATTTTTGCATCAGATCTAATTGGTATTGCATTATTTAATCATTTCCTAGTGATATATTTGGCATTGTCACTTATTCATTATAGGGTTTTCAAAAATATTACATTTTTGGAAAACCTAGCTAGTCTTGCACCTAAGGTGTGTTGATAGAACTCTTGTTCCAAATTTTGTTGATGATAATTAGTGGTCAAATCTGATTTTGCATTGCTGTAGTATTTCATAAATATCATTTGTGTTCAAGTTACAAAAGAAAAATCATTCTTGCATCAAATAATTTTGTTTTAGGGAATAAGCATTTAAGATCTAGGGTTTGATGGTGAAACCCTAGCTAGTCTTGCATCTAGTTATATTGGAATCTTATTTTCAGATATTTTCTATGTTGAATGATTGCTAAATCTGATTTTTGATTATTGTAACATATCATACTTATTGAATTTAGAAAGAAAGAACATTCATGCATCCATTTTCTCTTTAAAATTTGAAAGCAATAGCATAAACAAAACTATATAATTGCATACCTCGTTTGACACTTATGCATCTTCATTTAAAGCAAAGTTTTCTAAATCCATCTTGTGTTTACTTAGGAAAATTATTTGCACATGGTACACATATTATATTTCCAAGACTTAGTTGTTGTGGTTACCAAGAACATCACATGTTTTGGAAAGCCCCGTCTATCTTGCACTTGTAGGTCATTGATTGCAATCTTATTCTAGATCTTGGAGATACTCAAGTCATGTCTAAATTCAATTGTACATTACTATTCAATATCACATTTACATGTATTATTGGCTTCTTCTTATTATTTCTATTGAAATATTAAAATACTTTACTAAATTCATCTCCATGAATAGTCATGAGAAAGATTATGATAGTTCTACTACAACCCATGATAATACCAAATTGATATCACCTCTAAAGAATATTATGGTGACCTAGCTTCACCTACATCACCCTATGCTTTGGATGCCTCTCCCAAAATCATTCCCACTTGTGAGGATATTTTGGCGGAGGAGGATGAGATCATTGATACAATTCTTAACATCACTCTACCCTCTCTTCATTCCAATGCTCTCCCTTCAAAAGATAAAGCATTAGTGGATGAAGAGCCTTCTCCTATAATGGATCCCCCACAAGTAGATGTTGAGCATACTTTTTCCATGATTTCTCCTAAATCTTCTTTTTTTCATAAAGATAACAATGTCAATTCCATCATCATTAATAGACTTAGTCCACCCACTAGAGGGGTGGTGAATAAGTGTATTAATGTTCAAAATATTCCTAAAATCATGGTACATGAGGCACCTAATCCGCCTCCTTTCTCTAAACATGTGATTACAGTTTGAGGTGTTCCAAAACTATCTCAACCTCTTGGTTTCATCTTCAATTTTGCAAAGCAAATTACTCAAAGGAATCAAAGTGTTCAAAATGTGTTGCAACAACCTCATTATCATGTGGTTTCTCACACACACAACACCCATAATAATAAACAAAGCAAGAAAGCACCGAGTGTGCCTACTTATCTTCCACCTTCTCATCCTTTTCTTCCCCCACCTCCTTGTCTTCCACAACATGTTGGTAGAGAATACGATCTTGTCGAGAAGCTCCACACTACTCTAGCTAAGATATTTCTATGGGATTTAATACAAACATCACCTACATACCACAGAATGCTCCAAGAGGCTCTACAAAAGGTAGTTGCACCTTCTATTAGACTGAATGATGTAGCATCTCTATTTAGTTGTATGCATGTGACAACATCAGATATCTTATTTCAACAACATGAATTAGATCCCATTCAGAAGTGAAAAACCAATGTGAGTCTCTTATGATATTCATCATTATTAATAAAATGAGGATAAATGAACTATGATTGATGGTGGATCAGGTCTTAATTTTTGTGGCATAGACTTGTTACATAGACTCAATGTTGATATGTCTCTCATTAAGCCAAATAAACTCAATATCCGTGGCTTTGATAATGTTGGTAGAAAATCACTAGGTACAATCACCTTAAATGTTCAGTATGGACTTGTGACATTGCCTACCCTTATCCATGTCATTCCTAATTCTCTCACGTACAATCTTCTTTTTAGTAGACCATGGATTCATGTCATGGGGGCAGTCTCGTCTACCCTTCATCGATCAATTAAGTTTGTTTATGACAATAAAATCCAAACAATTGAAGTTGATTTGGTTCCAGAAAGTTTCTTACAAATAGAAGCGAGACATCAAATTCCTCTAAATAATTTGATCCCTTCTTTAACAAAAGCCAAACCACTACCATCTACTGCTAACAACAGTGTTGGTCAGGATGGTGTCAGTCCTTCGAATGTATTTTTGGTGATGATTGGGGTTCAATAGATTTTACACCCACCTTTGCGGGTGAATATAAAACCTCGTCCTCACACCCAAAACCTCAAAGATAAATGAAATTTATTCAACACAGTCTCCCGCTCCTAAAAAAACTTAGACTCAAAATTAATGACAATGGAACTTTTGATATTGATTTTACCACTAATGATGATCCGCTTTCTTCTACAAGAATGGCAACCATTTGTGATAAAGGTTGTAAAATATCATCTCAATCTAAAATCTCAAATCTAATTGATCATCTTCTTCTAATGCATGTCTTGGTAACGATGAGGTCCCTTTATATTTCAACCCCCATGGGCTTGTTGAAACAAAGGTTGACCCTCCTCACCATGATAAAAAGAACGATCCTTCTACTTCTTATTCAACACATGATGACACTTCTCATTTCAACAAAGCTAATAATATATTCTCTCATCTTCCTTCAGATTTGGAGACGCATTATGGGCGTGGATTCAAAATTCTTTCTAAACTCAGATATAATGGAAATGGGTTAGGATGCAAAGAACAAGGAATTAAGGAACCTGTGGAACCAACAATGCACTTGTCTAAAGTAGGTTTAGGTTTCTGACCTTCTCCTATGTTCTCTCCACCATGTTTACAACAAAAAGGGTTGCTTCCTACTCCATATATATCTTCTACTCTACTCAAAAAGAGTGCATTTTGTCAAGTCTACTCAAGGATCACTTAATCACTCTTCCTCCTCCAACACACAAAAAGATTCAACAAAATAATCATTCAACACTTCATTACTGTGCGTATCATTGATCTCTTGGCCATTCCACTAAGGAATGTCGAGCCTTGGGTGAAAAAATCCAACAACTTCAAACATGATATGGCTCTAGTACTTTTCACCACGCTTGATGTAGTCCCTAAAGCCCCTTGTCCTCCATCTATTTTATAAAAATAAAATTGGGGGAGGATAGTTTGTTATAGTCTGACTCACAAGTGTGTTCCCTCCTCATTTATGTTATGCTTGCATGTACTATTATCCCTGTATTGTGATGTTTTGTTGATTGTTGTAAACGATAAAATTTGGACAAATGAAAGAAGATAAAACAATCAAATGCAATACCTGTTTACCCAAAAATTTTGAATACTTGATACCTTGAATGATCAATGCATGTATGATTTATTGATCGAACAATTCAATTGTTTGATTGCTCATGTTTCGCAGCATAACATTGATAGAGATTGAAATTTGATGGATGAGAGATAGATGAAAGATGATTGATGGATGAAAAATTGAGAAGAATATTTGGCAGAGTAATGGTACTTAGAAGCTCATCCATGTAAATGACATAGTTGAGGGTGAATTATAGGCAAAGATGAGAAAATGGAAGGATAAAACTTCCATTTTGCAAGTGATAATGAAATTGGAAAGTTGCTTGTGCAACTTAGGAGAGACAATAGAAGGTGGATGAGTTCACTTGAGAGGGAAATAGCAAGCGATTAGAGTGATTTGAGAGATTAGTTGAGTTGGAAATGGAAGGTGGGCCAAGTTAACTCGAGAAGATTTGAGAGATAGAAATGGTAAGTAGGTGAGTCATAATTAAATAATTTAAAAAAATTATTTAATTTATGATGCATGTGAGGATTAAAATAAATAAATAAAATTATTTATTTATTTTAAGAGGAAAGGGGATAAAGTGATAAATTAAAATAAAATAAAAGATTTATTTTATTTTAACTAAGAGGAAGGGGGATTAAATAAATAAATAATATTTATTTATTTATTAATGCGAAGGGATGGACAAATTAAATAAATGTTAGATTTATTTAATTTGTTAGAGGAAGATGCTAGATTAGGTGATGATATGGGGTGTCTAGGGCAAAGATGCTACAAGATGTTCTACCTGATGCAATGTTGTGACAAGGTGGACATTTTTGGGTGTCTACATTTTGCCCCTCTTTGAGATGATGTTCAAGATAATGAGATTTGTATTGAGTAACATCATTTCAAAGAAGCTACGGTATGGATAGAGGAAAAAAGATGGTGATACAAAGATAGGATGAGGATGGAATGATAGGATGATGATGCCCCCTCGAGAGGATAGGCGGGTTGGATAAACATGGATAGGCTCTCGAAATGAAATGAAATGATAAGGAGGGATAAGATGAATGATGCAAGATAGGAAGTGGAGGAAAGAGATGAAGGATACATTATGTTGCAATGAAAGTGAGCAATCATATGTTTGATTTAGCACCAGATATTATGCACCAGGGTGTGAGGACCAAGGTGACGATGTGTCTCATGCCCCAGCTTAATACAACCTTGTCTAGGTATTGTTACCTAGATTTCACTATTAGCTCAATCAGGTAGAGCTTTTCTAGTTTTAAAAGAGAAAAAGGTACATTTTACTTCTGATGTGTTAAACCCAAGCACATTTGATACAATTTGAGATGAAATTGTATTGTTGCATTCAGATGTTTTTAGAAAAAAAACTCAAGAGATTGTACAAATCTGTTAAAAGATCAGCAATTTGTATTGACAAAAATAAGTGTATAAGTTCTCACACAAGCCGTGAGACTAACTGGTTTAATGCAAAAAGAAAAGACAAACTATACATTTATACATAAACTAAAAAACTGAATATACATATGAGATAGGGTGACTCGTCATTGCCTGAATGACGAGCCTTCATGTCATGTCTCCTATCTTGTTTGGCATATCCTGCATCCAGCCGCTATCTCCTTGCTATCCCGTCATCTGCATAAAATGTTGGAAAATGATGTTAGAGCAATGGCGAGGCATCATACATCATATGATATACATTTTATAAACATACAATTTGTGTTTTCAAATTGTAGTAAACCAGTTAGCGTCACAGAAGCTTTTGAGAAGACAAATCCAGAATATCAACCGAAAAGCATGCATTTATTTTCTAACAAGTTTGCTTCCTGTGTAGATACAGATATAATTACGTTTCTGTTTGATTCATCAGTTACGTTATGAGTGGAGGAAATGTGGCTCCCACAAGGGTTGAGCCTAGCTCAGTAACAATGAACAAATGCAAAAAACATAACTCTAAGAGCGCATTCAGAAAGGTAGATCACAGCTGTCAAGAGCTAGCAGTCAGAGGAGGACAGCAAACAATCAAAGAAATCCAAGCAAAACATGATAGTCAGGCACGACGGAGCAGCAAGCTGGTTTCAAGAACAGCAGCAAAAGATAGTCATAGAAAGAGATGGACAGCAATAGTGCTGTCATAACATGTAAGGAACAGCTAAATGTCAGAATAAAGGATAGCCAACAAGAAAAGAAATAGTTTTGGATAAAAACGAGGCATGTATATCATTGTTTCAAGTTGTTTTTGTCAACAAGAATGGATTTCCAAGTTCAAATGCAACAATACACAAAAAAAGAAGACAAATAGACTACAATGTGACGAAGTTCAAGCAACAAGTTGTTTCAGGTTTACAGAGGTCAAACTACAAGGTACTAGCAGCAAATACATAATCAAAATTTACAAAATGCCTAGACAACAGTGAAATACACAGTCCTTAGACACAGAAAATGCAATTTTCTAAAAAGATCGAATGCCAGACTAGAAGGGTTCTCAATTCTGCCTCTTGGGGTGGTCATGATTGGGAGAAGCATGTTAGGCATTCCTGCCAGGTAAAGAGAGAAAATGGGGTGGTGGTTTTGGTTAATGGGGCTGCAAGGTTTGTTGGGAGTCATGTGTCTCTGCAATTGAAGAGAAGAGGTGATGGGGTTCTGGGACTAGATAATTTTAATGACTATTATGACCCTTCACTAAAGCGAGCTCGCCAGGGCTTACTTGAAAAATAGGGAGTTTTTGTAGTAGGAGACATCAATGATGTACCTTTTCTCAAGAAATTGTTTGATGTGGTTCCATTCACTCATGTTATGCATATGGCTGCACAAGCAGGAGTCAGATATGCAATAGAAAATCCAAGTTCCTATGTACATAGCAACATTGTTGGGTTGGTAAATATCTTTGTGGTTTGCAAATCTGCAAATCCCCAGCCTGCCATAATATGGGCATCCTCTAGCTCTGTTTATGGGTTAAATACAAAGGTTCCATTCTCTGAAAATGATAGAACAGATCAAGTTGCTAGTCTTTATGCAACTACAAAAAAGGTTGGAGAAGAAATTGCTCATACTTATAATCATATATACGGCCTTTCTATAATAGGACTTCATTGTTTCACTGTGTATGGGCCTTGGGGCAGACCTGACATGGCTTATTTCTTTTTCACCAAGGGTATTCTTCAGGGTAGGACCATTCCTATCTTCCAAGGACCTAACAATGTTGACGTTTCTCAAGATTTCACATACATAGATAACAGTGTCAAAGGATGTGTTGCTGCATTGGATACTTCAGAGAAGAGTACAAGAAGTGGGGGCAAGAAGACTAGTCCTGCTCAGCTTAGAGTTTACAATTTGGGAAATACTTTTATCTGGTAAACATACAGAATTCACCAACAATAAAAAAATGGAGTTTTGAGCCTTCATGTTGCAGTAGACAAAAAAACATATAAAGTTTAAACTCCTTTAAAGCCTTACTACTCATGCCACAGAGTTCACCAATAACAGAAAATGTTGATACAAGAATGGAGTTCGAGATCATGCTACAAGAAAGAAAGACATATTTCGAACAGTAAGGCATACTTGCTAGTCAAAACTGGAGTTCGAACACAGCCAAAAGATGCATATACACAGAAAAATACCGAGTTTTAACTCATTGCAAGCAATAATCCTCAGAAATGCCTCAGAATCGCGACCCAGTCAGCGAAAAATGCAGCAGAAAAAGACTCAAAGATGAAGGAAAATCGACGGTAAAAGAGTTACCTTTATGTTTTCTACCTTTTGCCAGTAAAAATGTTTTGTTTTCTTCTCATATCACCTTCCAATCGACGGCCTCACAGCCAACAACAATAATAGAGGGTCGGCCACACAAGAAACAGCGAAAAAAATGCATCATTTCGCAGCCAAATCACGGCCTTGAAGACCCAAAAGCAACAAAAATGGAATCAAAACCTCAAAAGAAAGGTATCTTACCTCTTATTTTGCAGAGAATCACCAAGAATGGTCTAGAAAACGACCCAAAATGTTGCTCAAACCCTCATGGCGGCCAAGTTCAAACAGCAACGTGGAATGCAAAATGAAAGTGCTGTTAGGGTTTCTTTTCTTCTCTTAGAGGGCGTCGAATGACCTATTTTTGTTTTAAGTATTTTTGACTTGGACTTTCTTCATGTGTTAAACATAGTGATGCAAGAGGGGGTCATGGCATTTTATGCCTTTTGCTTCTTGTTTAAACAAAAAAAACAACCAAGTCAAAAATGCAATATAAGAAACAATTTAGTTGGTTAAGGCATCCCATAGAAATTACAAGGTGGGTTAAATCATGTATGTACGACTTGGTGTATTATGGGCAAGACAAGGTCGAAGGATGTTTTACTAAGGCATGTGGGCTGGGAGATATAAGGTGATGAATGCCTTTTTCTTACCAAGTCCAAATGTATTGTAAAAATTACAAGGGCCGAGTGTATATTTTGTTAAGTCATCTTAGCTAAGGGTTGCAAGGTGATATAGAGGGTAAGTGGGTGAATATTCTGCATGTTGGCTAGGAGTTACAAGGTAAATGATGTATGAAAAAGACTTGGTGTGTTTATAGGAGTTGCAAGGTGTTATAGCTACAAGGTGGAGGCCGTAAAGCACGGTGATGTATTTTAAGAGTCATAAGGGTCCTTTAATGAACTACTTTGAACCTTATATGCATGGCTCGTAATATGGTGCATGTTGGGAAACGTGTGGACGAAGATTCAAGAGAAGGGCAGGTCATGAAACATTTTTTGATGTTATGAGATGCGAGTAGATGATGTGATGAGTCGTGTTATTGTGCTGAGGAGTAGCAAGCATTTTTTGTGTCAATTTTTGCATAATCGCAATCAGAGAATTAAATGTCAAAAAATATCATTATTTTCTGCATGGGGTTATGTATTTTAAATTGTAAAACATTTTACTAAGGTGGTGCCATTATAAGCCTCTTAGTTAAATGTTCATTACATGCAGAAAATATGTCATTTATTTGAACATATCAAATATTAAGATGTTGCAAGAGGATGATGACACAGATTAGAAGCATTAGAGAGCACTAAGAGGTATTTTATACTATTTTTAAGTGCCTTCATGATAGTGGATGACATGCCTCCACCATTTCTGCATTGGGACCCCTTTTTGGAGCAGTTTAAGGGGATATTTTTTCACTGTTTCTGAGATACACGAGAATGGAGCTAGTGGGGATGCTGGAGGTTGATCTATTTGACTGGAGCTAGTGGGGTTGGTGGAGGTTGATCTTTTTGAGTGGAGCATGCGTTGTTTACAGCTATTTGAGCTGTATATATTCCTCTTCCTTGTTCAATTTTAGGAGGTTCTGGCTATTCACAGCTCTGCATATTGTAATTTTATGAGTTCTTTTGCAGAAGTGAAGAGTTTTGTAACCCATTTTCAAAGATATGCAACATTGTAACACCTCTTTGGCAGTAATAAGCAGTCTAGACCTTCCCATTTTCTTCTGATATTGTGTGTCCTTGTGTTAGTACAGGTCTTTGTGATGTTTCTTTGTCCTTGGATTTGTATTGCATGTTGGTGCCTTTATGCAGGAGTTACATTATTTTTGCAGGTTGTGAGCTGTGTAAGTGATAATAATCAATTTTGGGTAGTGAGAGAACCTATTTCTCCTAAACAGGACTGTTGTTATTTAGCCTCCTCACAAAGTGATCATGCAAAGATTGTGATTTGTTGGATTGTGTAAGTGATTCTGATTATTACTGGTTCTGTAGTGTGTCGTTTTCTATGTATTTGCTTATGATCGTTTGGTGCATCACCTTAGACAGTAGGTTTCTTTTTATGCAAGCCTTCTTACCCTTTTCTCTGCAAAGTTTTAGTCTAGGTAGCTTAGGTGGAGTACCAAGAGGAAGCCGGCCTTCTCCAGAGGTTCTTTTCGACAGAGGCCACCCACAGACCTAGGAAAGATCCCATGTTTCTCCAGATTGCCCAGTTTCACAACTCAGCAAGGGTGCAAATCTGAGAGACAACAGGTATAATATATGAATATTAGCTGGGAAGATACATATGCAAATGTAAAAATGATAACACACACAAGCAAGCAAGAAAGCATGCACAAATGATACAAAAACGAACAAGTTATTGCCCCTGTCAAGCTGCAAACCAATGATTGATTGTCGATTGATTGATGATAGATGATAGTGTTGTCATGGTGGGGAATGATATATCCCTAGAGCAACACAAGGATGATTGATGATGATGGTTGATTGATGATTGATTGGTGTCATTTACAACAATATTAGTATCAAGACCATTGATTGCAATTGGCTAATTTGACAAGATCGATTGACTTGACTAGTATAGATAAAGATGACTTGCATTTGGGATTTATTCGATGAATGATTTGATGATGAGATTGATTGGAAAAAGTGACTGAAGAATTTATTGATGAAGATTGATTGGACAAATTGTTTTGAAAGATTGATGAATTGATGGAGATACATGGTAGAAGAAGATGAGAGATGGAAGAAAGAGGAATATCGCATGTGCCTAAATCTGGGCACTTCCTTCGTACTCCAGACTGCCTACATACCCGTATCCGTAGGATCAAGGCACTTAACGATAGAGATGAGATGTAGTTCTAATTTTGGTTTATTGATGATGTGATGATGAAGGGGGATGGATTGATGTGATTTAGGGATTGATTGGGTTGATGGGATTGATTGGATTTTTGATGGATTGATTTTGATTATTGGATTTTGATGTGATGGATTGATTTTATTTGATTGTGATGATGTGATGTTGATGATTGGATGATTTGATTGTTGATTTGATTTGATTGCTGATTGTTTTTTTTATGATTGGATTTTGATTTAATGATGTGATGTGGATGATCAGATTTGAAGTGATGATTAGATGAAATGATTGATTTGATTGATCAGGAACAAAATGGATTTGATTAGAAGAAGTGAATTGATTTGATTTTATGAGAAGAAAGAGATTTGATGAATGATGATTGAATTGACTAAAGAATTGATTTGATGGATTTAGAAGAATTGATTTGATCGATTGGAAGAATTTATAAGATTGATTTGATTTTATTGCTTGTATTTGTTTGGAAATATTTAATTTTTTTATGACTTTTTATAATTTTTTATGGATTTTTTCAAGACAGTTTATGATTTGTTTTGTATTTTTTTAGGACTTTTTATGGTTTTTTTGTATTTTTTCAGGGCCTTTTATAATTTTTTTATATTTTTTTAGGACTATTTATGATTTTTATGGATTTTTTCATGTTTTGAGATGTCAATGGATTTACAATTTGGGCAGCCTTTGTGCTAGATACCAATGACAGGGGAGAACCAAGTCTAGCTGTCAGAAGGTAGGTAGGTAGGATTAGATGGATGAATGGATGGGTGATAAGGGACGGAAAGGATGTATGCGTAAGAGTGCAAGGATGTGATCTCAAAGGCTATGTCACTTAAGAACAACATGCCCCATTCCAAGTGTAATGCTTAGGATTTTTCATGACAAGGCTTAGGACGATAGGATAGTGATAGGATTAGGCTTATGACAATAAGATGATGATAAGATGATAGGATGGATTGGTTTGAATAGGATGGAGGTATATCAAGAGATAACCAAAACATGTTTCAACATTTTGCCTCCAATCTTTATCAAGATCAAGATGAGGAAGGGAGGGTGAATGGATGCAATGGAATAGGTGTGTATGATGGATAAGGATGGTAGGAAATGGTATGACAAGATGAACAGTGATAACGTAGATGAGACAAGGTGCCCCCAAGTGTAGGTAACATAGAAGATCAATTTACACATGACACTTGTTTGCCAAGTTTTCATCATGGTACTTATCTAGGGCACCTATTTGCTAGGTTTTCATCATTGGACAAAAGGATTTCTCTTTACTTATTTCATTTTTTTTTTATTTTTTTTTTTATTTGACTTTTTGGATGGGATAGGTGGATATGGATGAAAGCGACTCGAGTGTCTAGTTCCATGAAAGGTGATAGTCCTACTAAATGGATGTCGTCGCATGGACCATGTCAAATGTCATTATGCTCAAGATGTTGGTAAGGGATAGCATGAATGATTGATTAGGTGGATAGCGGATTATGATAGGTACGATAATGGATGGAAAGATAGTGGATTATGATGTGGATTATGTAAGCCTTATGGATGGAAGGCTTAAGCAAAAGCATGGACCACAAGGACGTGATGAGGAAGATATGTAGGATAATGAATGAAATATGGGGAGATGGAGGTATGTGGGAATGTTGTGGGATGGAAGGGAACCATGACCAACGGTTGCACACACCATGATAAATGTTGAAGCTTTTGGTTGGATGGTGGTGTAGGAAGAAAAGGTGTTGTTTGCTTAGGAGATGGTCGACGTAAGCATTTAGGGACCCACATAGACTTAGTGGTTTGATGACTTTTGTTTTTCATGTGGGATGGAGGAATTTGAGACTTTTGGATGGAATGGGATTTTTGGATGGAAGAGGAGAAAGCGGATGGTTGGGATTCTTGAGAGGTTGATGCCTCATTTGACTTGATTGCTTTTTGCTTAGGAACCCACACCTTTTTCATATTTTCTATGAGGTGGGTGCTTGTATGCAGCTTTAGAGACGGATTTGAACTAGTTGCTTGTTGCTTGGGGACCCATACCATTTTAGTTTTTGACTTTGTTTGTGAAGGTATGGGTTTGGATGGATTTTGCTTTGATTCTTTACATTTGTGCCCTAAGGTATTAGGATTTTTCACTTTATAGGTAGAGGCATCCAATTTTTTGCTTTGGAATCCCATGGGTATGGTGGAAGTGGGGTTGGTGGAAGCTTCATGTTTAGACAATATGTGCATTTGTTGGCCATGATTAGAATTTTTAGAGTGTTTATGGATAGGTGGATAATTAGGTGTTGGAAGTAGTGGAGGAAGATTCGATGGAGGGATGTTAGGAGTCAAAAGAAGCAGAGGTAGAGTGGATGGTGGGAGGTGTATGGTCACATTATTTCAACATTTGTAGGAGGATGGAGGTGGAATGACGACATATGTTTTAGGTGTATGATGGGATTTGTGATAGGAAATGGTGGACTAGAGGGATGGCGGAAGTACCAACATCATTAGATTGTTGACCTTGAGGTGTGTATCCAAGGCCAAATGAGCATGGGGGGAACTTGACATGGATGGGCTTCAAAATTCCTTGTTCAAGAGGGCCTAAGCCCTTACCTTGATAGCTCATGTTTTGGAGGATGCGATTGACAATGGGACTATGTGTATGTGGAACACTAGACACGAGTTCCTTATTGGATGAAAAAGATGAAGTGGAAGACAAGGGTTTTTGTGTTCCCAGGTAGGAACATTCATGAATGAAAGTGGAAAGACCAATAGGATGAGATGGTGGATGTGGAAGAACCATTAGGATCTTGGTTATGCTCATTAGGATCCAAGTTACTTGTTTGATCTTCTATTCTTATGTGTTCTTTGGAGGCATGTGTCTCATTATGAGAAGTGGAAGTTATCTCATTAGGGTTAGATGGAGGATAGATAGGAGCAATTTAGATATCTTTCTCAGGGATACGTATGGGATTATGGATAAGATCAAGGTGCTCATGGATAGCTTCTTGATAGATAATTTCATCTTGATCATGGAAGAGGTAAACGTTATGGATGGGGTGAATAGGAAGGATTTGATCTTGATTTGAATGAAGGCTCGATGTTTCCACATGCTTAGGATAATTCTCTTGACATACCTCTTAGGTTACTTGAGTAGAAGGGGGGATGACTCTTGGTTAAGTTTGATAGGTTCTTGATATTCATCCATGAGGGAGTATGATGGACTTTGACTTAGGCTTGTGATAGAAGGTTCTTCAATTGGCTCAATGGTTTGTGAGTCACATGATGGGGTTGAGGGGCTAAGCATGGCATTTGAAGGCTCGTTGCTAGGTGCTAAGATAGGTTTTTGACATGGGGATAAGTTGTTCCTAGCTAGTAGCCAATGGATCACATTCTTCATTACAGTCTGTGTGAAGGGAAAATATAAGGGATGGACGATAATGGTGGATGGTGTTGTAGGTGTAGAAGTAGGGATAGAATTGGATGGATGGATAATGTGCTTGGATGGAGTAGGATTAGGATTGGGAGGGGGATAATGTGATTAGATGAATTAGGATTTGGATCAGATGAAAGGATAGCAGGATTAGATGGATTAGATGGTTGGTGGGTCAATAGACTAGGAATGAGATCACATGATGGTGTCAAGATGGGACTAGTAGGCTTATGTGTTGGCATGTGATCAAATAGTGAATGTGACTCACAGGATGCTTGCTCTATGTTGGTATCTCCCTTGTCAAAGGTTATTAAGTCTCGCAGCATAGGCGGACTTAAGGATACTTGATTTATGTATAAAGGGTCACTTAGACTTGAGTCAAAGGTTATTAGGTCTTGTAGCATAGGTGGACTTAAGTCTATTAGGTCTTGTTGCAAGAGTGGACTTGGGTTTGGACTTGGACTTGCGTGTTCGTATTGTGGGGGCCATTGATAGTCTTGTGAATGGGTTTGATGAAGAGATGAAATGGTAGGATGTGTAGGTGAAAGATCTCTGGGTATGGATTGTTGTGGATAATGGTAGATATTGGAAGAAGTTGGGTATGGTGATGTGGCATTGTTATGGGAAGGTATAGGATAAGGTGATGTGGAAATGATTTGAGATGCGGTGGATTAAATTGATAAGGACTTAGATAAGGTGATGTGGAATTGTTATGAAAATATGTAGGATAAGGTGATGTGGAAGTGATTTGAAATGCGGATGGATTAGATTGATAAGGAATAAGATAAGGTGATATGGAATTGTTATGATATGTGGACGGATTAGATTGGTGTGAAACTGAAGGGGATGCCACCTAGGAATGAGGTGGAATTAGTTGGTGTTGAATGGATAAGGGATGATGATATACTTGTTGGTTTTGACTAGTGGCCATGAGGTGTAGTACTTGTACTATAAGATGTTACATTTGAGGTGATTTACTTGTTTGCAGTTTTGGGATCATGTCTTGGGCCCTCTAAATGGTCCGTTGGTCTAGAGGTTTTGGCCTTTGGTGAAGTAGGTCAATGAGGTCTTGTACTAGGTCCTCTAATGTTGACATGGTGTAGAATGATGTGGATTGGATTAGAAAGAGGGTGATGTGTACTGATGAGGTTAGATGACCTTAGTGGATCAGGATGGGGTTGATTGGATGACTATGATGATGGGATGATGTGATTGGATGAAAGGTAATGATTGGGATGTGTGTTATGACAAGTAGGATTGAGGATGATGTGGCAATATCAAACACAAGATCTCACATGAACATGCATGCACACCAAACACAATGATCAATGTGTACACCCTAGGCTAGGTAAGGACAATATCCACTGGGTTCTTGCTTGTATTTCTCCAGCCACGTCTACTCATAGTGAATAGCTACATGAACTTGGGGCATGGGCTCCCCTTATAGTGCACTCACTTCTCAAGCACACCACTCACTTCTCAAGCACACCAAGTTCCAAGTCCTCAAGACACGCAGATCTTGAGATACTTTACTACCTCAGCTATGAGCCGTAAAAATGTGGGACAGCTATCAGAGGTCGATCAGCTGACCTCCTATACCGAGAGATGGAGGGTTTTTGGCTGCTACACAGAGGTTTCTAGTAAGGGTTTCCATTTGGGTGGCTATACATGCGGTGATTCACTCTGTTAAGGAGGCTTCCCAGCCTGCAGAGGTTATGCTATGCAGGGTTTTGGGGGAAACATTCATCGGTATAGCGAAACAACACCCGTCATTTACAACTTTCATCGCAAATGCATTATTTATATAGTGGATTGGAATGGCTTGGCTTTAGCTTGTTTCCGCTTGGGTTGTACCCCTTCTCACAATGGGAAGGCAGGCCCTCTAGAGTTAGCAACAGTTTCTCTTGCACCCTAGATCCGTTGGATAGGCAGGGGGAGAGGATACTTCTATTGCTAAATCAGGTTACAAATAGACTAGACAAGCAAACAAATAAAAGAAAAGTAGGCACAAAGTAGACAGTGTTAATTTTAAGCACCAAACTGAAGTGTGCCTACTCTAGTGGTAAAAGATAAATCCTTTGACCTCTCAGATTTGCAAAAGGTATGTTAGTATGTTTTCTTCCTCCATTGTTTGACAAGCGTATGTGACAAGCTACACTGAGAAACCATTAATTTCCAAGAAAAATGATAGTTGAAGCTCAAAAAATAGCTGAACTTTGACCATAAAAAGAGATGGTAAAATGATAAAATCACCTAATCAAACCTATTCCATTTTTAAGTTCACGGGATTACCTTTCCAACGAGTATTTATTTGCGTGATTTGGACATCGTATGCAGAAGTTATGGCAAAAAGAAAAAAATACCCCCCTTATGGCTAGTGGATGAAGACAGGTTGACTGATTGTTTGATCTTGTTTGACTTTTGACTGTTTGATGGTTTTGCAAAAAAAATTAGCACATGAGCTATTTTTGGTTGCATTTGTGTGTTGGCTTGTTTAAATCCCTTTTAAAGATTTGAAACCCCAAGCATTAAGATCCAGATCCCAAGCTACAATTGTTAATTACAATATTAAACCCTAAAGCTAAAGTCAAAACATAAATGTTAAACCTAAATGCACGGGATGCTATGTCGAAAGGGCAACTATTAGGGTTTTAGATGCTTATGTGGACCTTTTTATGACATCCTTAAGACTTTAACACCGACCCTAGTATTTTTAATGCTGACTTGTGATTATGTAAACTGTGACCTTAGATTTTAGACTACGACTGTGATTTTGACTGCGACTTTGCTTTGTATGCGTAAGACTTGGCAATGGGTCAACTATCGAAAAGGGCAAGCAACGGTGATAGAAGACTAAGGGTTGACTGCGATGGGATATTTGGAATGCGACCCAAGATTGCGACCATCAGGCTTTAACGTCGACCATATGTTTGTTTAACGTTGACTCACGAGTTTCTGACGCCGACCATGGAGTTTTCCATGTCGATTATAAAAAGGATGAGGCCGATTGTTAGAGATTCTTGAATACCGACTAAAGGATATTGTAAAATCTGACCACATGACACTTAACGCCATTTTAAGGATTTCGATCTACAATTAAACAGAAAACATGGAGAAACGACGAATAGGACTTTCGACAGCATAGTGGCATTAAACGAGATTATGAACTATAGATTCCAGGTTACAATGACAAGGTTTACAAAAAGGCAAGGCGACGGTTACAACCCAATGGAGATAGCGATAGGAAAGTCAACCTAATGGAGATATCAAGGGGTGTTAAGGAATCTTACATAGGTCAACAAGGGTATTTGCAAGTCGACAGGGAAACACATGCAACTAGTGAATTTTTACCTGCAAACAAAGATTATTCTGCAACCAAATCAAACCTTAACCACAAACACAACAGAGAAATATGCAAATTGGACCCCAATGGTAGTTTGTACTGTACGAATCCGTATAGTATGGCTATGGAAATTTAAAAAAAATTCAATTTTGGACAAATGAAAGAAGATAAAACAATCAAATGCAATACCTGTTTACCCAAATTTTCCAAATACTTGATACCTTGAATGATTAATGCATGTATGATTTATTGCTTGAACGATTTAATTGTTTGATTTCTCATGTTTCGTAGCATAACATTGATAGAGATTGAAATTTAATGGATGAGAGATAGATGAAAGATGATTGATGGATGAAAGATTGACAAGAAAATTTGGCAGAGTAACGTTACTTAGAAGCTCATCCATGCAAATGACATGGTTGAGGGTGAATTTATAGGCAAAGATGAGAAAATGGAAGGATAAAACTTCCATTTTGCAAGTGATAATGAAATTGGAAAGTTGCTTGTGCAACTTAGGAGAGAGAATAGAAGGTGAATGAGTTCACTTGAGAGGGAAATAGCAGGTGATTAGAGTGATTTGAGAGATGAGTTGAGTTGGAAATGGAAGGTGGGCCAAGTTAACTCGAGAAGATTTGAGAGATAGAAATGGTAAGTAGGTGAGTCATAATTAAATAATTTAAAAAATATATATTTAATTTATGATGCATGTGAGGATTAAAATAAATAAATAAAATTATTTATTTATTTTAAGAGGAAAGGGGATAAAGTGATAAATTAAAATAAAATAAAAGATTTATTTTATTTTAACCAAGAGGAAGGGGGATTAAATAAATAAATAACATTTATTTATTTAATAATGCGAAGGGATGGACAAATTAAATAAGTGTTAGATTTATTTAATTTATTAGAGGAAGATGCTAGATTAGGTAACGATATGGGGTATCTAGGGCAAAGATGCTACAAGATGTTCTACCTGATGCAATGTTGTGACAAGGTGGACATTTTTGGGTGTCTACATTTGTTAATTCTCCCTTGGTACCCTTGTTAGCACAAAGATACAAGGAGAATGAACCCAAGAGGATGGGGCATCTACATCACACAGTGTTGCCTATTCTAAGGGAGAATGTCATGGGACTTCCAAATTTCAGCATTGAACAATGGGGTGTTTGTAGAGGATGTACACTTGGCAAGCATGCCAAAGGTGCTTTCCCAAGCAGCAAAGCTTAGGTCTAAAGGGATTTTAGACTTGTGCATTTGGATGTGTGTGGACCGATGTCAATGGGATCAATTGGAGGAATCATGTATTATGTTTCCTTCATTGATAATTTATATCGCAAGACATGGATCTATTTCTTGAAGACCAAAGATGAGGTCTTTAGAGTTGGGATTAAGGTGCCATCAACCTTGTAAATATTATGTAATTAATTACTCCTAATATTGTTTGTAAATCATTCATAAGAGATGAAGGTTTCACTGACATTGGTAAATTATATTTACTAGTACAATAAATAATTTATTATTGGCAGGAGTAATTAATTTTTTACCAGCAGGTTGTTACAAAGTTACTATTACTATTCAAGGAATCTTGATAAAAGGAAATGAGGTGAGTTGGAGAATCTAGGTGCCCATGTTTGGGATATGTATTTTTGGACTATTATGACATGTGTCATAAGTTGTAAGAGCATCTATAACAGCTTACAACAATCATAAGGTGTAAGAGAGTCTATGATGGTGTATGAGTGCATTATTACTCTGTGTCTATCCTTGGACCTAAGCTCCCATATTGGGAAGATGCCTTATGACAACTATAAGAAATCTGTAAGAGGTTGAATCTTGTATGCAAGAGGGAATCCCAAGATAGGGGTGCTGGATTTTTCCCAATTTGGATGCCATTTTGGAGGGAACTCATTTTGTATAAATAAGAGACTTGAGAGTGTAGTATGTATCAGTTTGTTTGTGTACAGGAATGCTACCGGATTGAAGACTTAGGAAGAGATTAGGAGTTGTATTGTAATCTTCTTTTGAAGATAATACAAACTTGTGTCTCTCTTCTATGTAGAGTTTTTTACCGAAAGGGTTTCTTCAGGTAAACATTGTGTTATGTGTTCGATCTTCTATTCCAAGCTAATGCATCAAATAAAACCATCCTAAAAATCTTGAAAAAGACTGTCAATGACGCTAGCCGTGACTGCGTCTGCAACTAAATCCAACCTTATGGGCATACCGTACCAGTATTCGCACACCTACCGGAGCCATTCCATATTCACTTGTCTTTTGTTCCGAAGCCATCTTACCAATCGAGGTTGAGTTCCCTTCTCTATGAATTTCACTACAGAACCTCATGGATGAAGAGGAGTATCGTACATCATGGTTACAGGAATCAGAACTCCTAGATGAGAGGCATCTTCATGCCCTAAACCATCTTCAAGAATATCAAAACTACCTTCAACAAAGTTACAACAAGAAAGCCAAGACCCGCCATTTTGAAATTGGTGACCTTGTCCTCAAAGAGAATCAACAAAATCTACAAGAACACGAGAAAAAAGGGCAAATTTGAACCAAATTGGTAAGGACCTTTTGTCATTATAGCTAACTATGGATTATGTGCCTACCAGCTTACAACACTAGAGGGCCAGCCTCTTGAAGAACCAATAAACATCATTCACCTCAAGTGATTCTATACTTGACCCTCGAATATCCCAGCAAGTCAAAAAAGTCAAAAAAAATGATGACAAAATAACAAATATATATATATATATATAATAAAGAGAAATAATTCATCCAATGGTGAAAACCACTTCAATGCCACCTTGGGCAAGTACCATGGTGAAAACCTGGCAAACAAGCGCCATGTGTAGAAGCTCCTCTCCACCATCTATCAAGTTCTCACCCATCCCATCCAATCCACCATATATTATCTTTCCCATTTATCCACTTATCCCACTATCATGGCTTGATAATTGATAGAAATTGATTATATCCAACCCTCATCCATTTTAATAACAAGTATCGCCTATCCTATTCCATAATAAATACTCTTGTACCTAACTAGCGGCATTCTTGGTATATACCCTTTTTGGCCTAAAGAGGGTTCATTATCATTTTCACAATAAAAAATCATCACCTACCACAAACCATAATAAATTTCACTATCCATCACCCATAATAAATGCACACCCATTAGACTTGATACCCAAGCAAAGCAAACTACATATCAAAAACATAGATCTTTCATGTAAAATCATAGGTAAGACCACCTTTTGAAACACCCTAATACCTAAGTACCCATTGCCTCAACATATAGAGATATCATCCAGAATCATGCCTACAACAGGATAGATCTTTCCTGCATTCGACATAATCCAATATCAATCACATTTTGGGGCAAGAGATTACGATGGCTAATTGGTTTTGTTTTGTCAGTTGGTCTTTTTCTTTTTTATTTATCTTTTGTCTCCTATTGCTTATTCAAAGGCCACCTAGATCTTTCTATATCTTGGTGTGTTAAGATTGGCATAGGATGGGGCATAGTCATTGATTTTCGTTTGCCATGTTTGGTAAGTGTTCTTATTACTCCAGCTAGTATTTATCTTTTGTGTGTTGGAATAAGCTTTTTGCATACCAATTGTCCTTTGCATATAAGGTCATTCAATACCTTTTGTGCAATTGGACTGTATCATGCTCTAAGTTTTCTTCCTCACATATTTCAAACAAGATTCTATTATGTTGGGCATGTATAAGGACATCCTTTTTTTGTAGCATCAAGTCCATCCAAAGGATACAAAGTCACCCTGGTTCCTTATACCTTGGTGCATAATATCCATTTTGTTATGTATTAAATAAAGGATTGCTCTACTCACGTTAGCATAACTACTCCTTATAATAATTCCATTTCTTCTTGCATCCATCTTTTTATCTTCTCCATTTTTCTTCTTCCACCAATGTTCCATCTTTTGTCTAACCTTTTCTTCACATCCATTCATTTCAAGAGCACACCCGTATTCTTCCAACTCATCCGTCCTCTCAAGGTGGCATCATTCAACCCACTAATTAATCTACTAATTACTTGTTCTGCTCAACTGGGGCATCATCATTTCTAATCAAATCATATTCTTCTAAACCATGATTCTCTCTCATCATTCCATCAATCACTCTCAATCAAATCTATTAACAATTCAATCAAATTAGTTGACTAATCAATCAATTTAGATAACAAATCAATCAATTCAGTCAACTCACCAATCAAGCTTGTTAACTCCCTTGATTCATGAGAGGACAAGGACACTTGTCACTCTCTCATCTGTTTAATTCTCTCATTCAATTTCAACCATTGATCTCTCCAATCATTATCCACTATTGATCTTCATTTTTGGAAATCTATAAATAAAACTTCTTCCAAACCAAAAGATCATCTTTCATTTTCCCAGACTTACGTTGCTACATTTAATTCATCCATTTTTCAGTTATCAAGGTTATGCTATTGAGTTGAGCAATCCACATATCCATGTGAATCAAAGGAGCATATCCATTAGAGTTTGGGTGCACTACAATACGCTCGATCAGTGAAGTAAAATTTGCTTGCGAAGGAAGGTATAACTGTTGTTTGGTTTATTTTCTTTGATTTGTCTTCTCATGCAAATTTATGCTTCAAAGCTTATTTAAGCTCATTTCTCTCTTCCCAATAACTGCCAAGAGGAGAACCCCATTGTTGCAAGAGGACAAAGAGGTTGTCGATCAAAGATTCCTAAGGGTAGTGTGGAGACTCGTGTACCTTTCATATTCTAGATTCTTTTATGCTTTCTTAGATAATTAGTTCACAATTTGCTCTTGGGAATGGTGATTTTATGTTGCAATTTCCTTGATATGTTCATTTTGAATTGATTAAATTAGTTTGCTTTCATACTACAAATTGCAATCTTAGACTAGATTTCTTGTTTCGCATTTTTATTCTAGATTAGTACAAAAATCTCTCCAAAAATACCAAAAACATAGTGTAATTGCATTAGGTAAATTTCATATTAGTGTACATTCATATTTAAATTTCCTAGATAATTAGTTCATTATAAATTTCAATTCTAGAAAAAGAACCAAAAAAATCATTTGCATACATACTGGTTGCATACATAAAAAAACCAAAAAAATACAAAAACATTAAAAGCTAGAAAAGTTGAAACCCTTGATTGGATCACGAGGTCAAAATCAACAAAACAAAGCATTCATAAAACTCCTTGATTTCATCACAAGGTCAACAAAAACCAAAGAGAACTTAAACAAAACCTTAGGTAATGTCATTAAGTTAAAGTCAATTATTGGTCAACTTAAATCTACTCTCTTCATCCAAGCATTAGAATGTGGCTGGGAATCAGAGGTGAGTGGGTGAGGGCAATCCTAGAGGAGATTGAGGAATTACACCCTAGGCCACAATTAGAACAACAAACACGAGAAGAACAAGACCACATGCTTAGGTTGATTCAACATAGGGAAAAAATACATGTTCAAGCCATAGAAGAAAGATTACAACAAACTAGGCTTATCAACAATTACAACAAACACCCACCTAGACGTTGGAACACTAAAAACCCAAACCAGAGATCGATAACTAGTGACCCTTTGGGTAATATTATTATCTGCACCACAATAATCATTAAACAACAAATAGCAAACAACAACAAGCCCCAGGACCAGACAATTGCTCCTCGCGATGTTATGCTCCCAAAAAAATAGAACCGCCCTAAGTCTAACCTCCACTCAACTGGATCTTGCCATGAGAGCGAGAGTGACTTGGACGTCGCCCAAGGCAAGGAGAGGGTCCATGTGCTTGCGTCGAGGCTGACTCGTCTGTGCCAATGCGTTGTGTCATGTTTCGAAGAGTATAGTCTCCTATACCTTAAAACCAACTTCATTTCATTTTCCAACCAAAGGAGAAGAAAAAAAGAGGGTTTTTAGCCAAAATTGGATTACATTGAAGGGAAACCAGCAAGGAGATTGAGTGAAAATCAATGGTTGAATCACATTTGGGCAGGTTTGTAGCTACTTTTGGTGCATCTAGAGAAGTCTACAAAGGATTAGGAAGAGATCACCATTGATTTCAAGCAAGATTTAAGAGGTAAGTTTGTATTTTGATTTTTTTATTTTTTTAAATAAAAAATTTATTTCTCTTTTACATTTCTTTTTTCTATTTTGTTTTAGTGGACCAAAGAACAAACCCTAGGTGTGTTTTTTTTTTTTTAACATACCCTATATGTTTTTGAATTTTTTTTTGGTTTTATAGTTGCAAAACTTGGATTTTTTATATTAGTTTAATTATAAACCATAAATGTTTATTTTTTTCTATTTATATGTGTAATGTCCCCTTTTTGAGCCATTGTTGCAAAGTGACTTAGATATTTGGAAAGTTGGTTAAATAACTTAAACATGGAGATTTGGAAAGTTGGAAAGTCACTTTATAAAGGATGAAAATAAATTATAATAAAAATGACAAAATAAAATAATATTTTAATGCCAAGGTTGGACGTCCCACTTGGAGAAGGGAAAAACAAAATAAAATAATCTTTTATTATGATGGTGGACATGAAATGGATATCAAATATGGCAAAATTGGGTGCTCCACTTGAGGGTTATAAAAGAAGGCATTTGGAAGGTCATTTCATCATTGTGTATTTTGTCATTTCATATTGGATATTTTTTCTTTGAGCTACAACACTAGTTTAGCCATTTTCTAAGGATGAAAACCCTTGCAAAATTAATGGATTGGATGAAAACCAAATGTCACTTGAGAGGTGAATCCATACGGAGTTTACTATTGAGCATATTTGCAGGTTTCAGCATCACATTGGAGCTACAAAGACATATTTTTCTGCAGGTTTATATCAACGAGGGTTTGATTCCAAATTGATGAAGATTTTTGCCAAATATCAATTTGGATCAATGAGATATGAGCGTTAGGGTTTGATGATACATGCTAGGATGGTACAGCTAGCTTGATGAAGGATTTGTGTGCATAAAAGAATGCAGATCGGATGCTTTTTGTGATGATTTTCCATTCCTAGGACTAATCACCTCATAATGCAAATGCTAGCGCTTCAGTTGGAAGGTTCATGGACATTGATTATCATCATTTTTGCAATTTGATTTTACTTCAGACCTCTGCAGACATATTAGCTAGACAGATCAAGGTTTTAGAGGCAAATTTATCATGTTTTCGATATCCATCATCATCTAGAGGTTGGTGGTTACGTTGAAAACCAATCACTTCATCCTTGGAGGAGGTTCGTGGCCTTGAAGGAGCATATTTCAGACATTTTTTGTAACATAAATTTTATATCAGATCTATCCCAAATCACAGTTGTAAATCAGCCTCTATACATTGTTGGTTTGGCATTCATATGCATCATATCTTTGATACTGTCAAACGGGTATGTCATTGTATTACAATTCATTCAAATCTTTAATTTGAATAAAGAATGCTCCATTGTTCCAATCTATATCAAACTTCTAATTTGTATTTTTAGTTCAATCATTCATTTTTATTTCATTTGCAAAGTGTTCTACATTGGCATTATCATGCATGGCAAATACATGTAAAAATTGAAACATCATAAAACCCACTCAAACAAACAAAACAAACCAAATCAGAAACTCAAAAATTTAGATCAGATTGGGGAAGGGTTTTTACAATATGTTATTGCAGCATTCTTTAGATTTATAAATTGTCTTAATCACAATGTCAAACCCAATTAGAAAGGACCCTTGTTTGAAACATGTCATCCCTGGGAAAAGAGAGGAGAGATAAATTGTTTTCATTGCAAAAAATCTTTGGGAGGGGGAGGCATTAACAGATTGAAATACCATCTTGCACATATACCATGTTGAGATGCTAAACCATGCCAAGCAATGCCTATTGAAGTTATGTGTGAAGTGCAAGTTCAATTAGAAACCTTTTGTGAGCAAAAAGAACTCAAAAAGAGGCAAAGAGAGGAGATGGCAGCCATTGGTGGAACTGCAAGTGAAGAGTCTCTTGTCCCATTCCTCTAGTTTGTCCATCTACAGGTAGTGGCAATGGTAGTGGTAGTGGCAATGTTAGCATTGGGCCTAGAGTTCATGCATCTAGGTTAGATTCGTATATTTTGCCACGCACTAGTTCAGGTTCCCAACCATCACTTAAGAGCATGGGTTGGAACAAAAATAAACATGATGCAGCCAGAAGTGCAATTGGAGACTTTTGTTAGTTCTATTGCACCATTCTACGCAGTTAGGTAATTCTTTTTTTTTGTTTTAAAATATATAGTTTAAAACTTTGATTCTTTGTCTCTTGAATTTTTAATTTTAGAGGTATGTAGAATTCAAAGTTAAACTCTCAATTTTACAATACTTATTTTATTTAATTTATTTGTGTTAGGTCTCCTTATTGGCAAAACAAGGTGGATGTCATTACTATTTGCGGGGCGGGGTTCAAAGCCCCTAATGTTGGGAGATAAAGGGCCCCATTTTGACTTAAAAGGTGGTTGATGTGAAAGCCACAATTGATGAGCAATGAGAGATATGGAGGAAAAAGGGTTGCATTATCATGACTGATGGTTGAACAGATAGAAGAAATAGAACATTGCTAAATTTTCTTGTTTCTTCCTCAGGTGATGTACTTCCTAAAATGCATTGATTTAGTGATTAAGATTTTTATTTATACTTTATTGAATCATTGATTTTGTTTATTAAATCTTATGATGCTTTAGGAAATACAAAAAATGTTGAATTCCTTTGTGAAGCTTGGGAGGGAATCTTGGTTGAGGTGGGTGAAGAGAATGTGTTGCAAATAGTGATAAATAATGCAACAAATTATGTTGTTGTAAGTAGACTACTCATGGATAGGCACCCATCATTATTTTGGACTCCTTGTGCTACTCGTTGCCTTGACCTCATATTGGAGGATCTTGGCAAGATTCCATAGATCAAATCATGTGTGGAGGAAGCTAGAAATATTTGTAAATACATTTATAATCATAGTTGGGTCCTCAACTTATTAAAGAGTTTCACAGGGCAGAAGGAGTTGGCTCGTCCTGGAATAACCTGCTTTGCAACTAATTTTATCACATTACAATCCTTGCTTAAAGCAAAGGGAGGTTTGAGGCACATGTTCATTAGTGAGGAGTGGACTTCCTCATCATATGTTAAAACCAATGTAGGGGTTTATGTGGCTAATTATATTTTTGATGAGAAAAGTTTCTGAGTATCGATCGAGGAGATCATAAAGGTAAATCTTCTTTATATTTTTATTCATATTTATATTTTATTTGCTTCTTTTTGTTCACACTTACTTATGCTAATGTTTTGACTTTCAACTTTCACAATAATTGTAGTTCACAAAGCCTTTAGTGGTTCTACGAGTTGTTGATGGGGAGAAGCCCGCAATGGGCTACATATATGAGGGCATGGATAGGGTCAAGGAGGCCATTAGATCCATTTATGCGGGAGTTGAGGATTGGGAAATCATTGATAGACGATGGCACCTCTAGCTTCACAAGCCCCTACAAGCACCTACTTATTTCCTCAATCAGGCATTCCAATTCCACCCCAATTTCAAGGCAAATGAGGAGGGTCTGAGTGGGATCTACACAGTCATAGAGCGGATGGTGATGTAGGCCCCTCTGAGCCATAGACTTCTAGTTTTTGTTTTGAACTATTGATGGACCATGGATTTCATATTCCATGAGTTCTGTATATATTTGACAATATTTATATATCTAAATGTGTTATTTCCTTCAACTAAACTTTGCGTTTATAGTTATGTGATTGATGTATACTTGTGTATGTGATCAAAGTAGCTTCTATTTGATGAGTTTATTATGTCTTTAAGGTTATTTATTAAAGGGTGAATGAAACGAGTTTTAAATCCTTAAAGATCTCTGAACTTCATGGGTTTTTCACTTTTTCGAGTCTTTCGTGAGTCTGGTTGGTGAGTTCGAGTCCAAGTCAAAAATTAACTTGTTGAGTCTTGGGCGAGCCCGAGTCTTGTAACATTGGTTTGAACACACTACAAGAGTTCAACAAAATGATTAATTATCCTAGTTTTTGCTCATACCTAGTGTTGCTATAAATCATCCCTTTATCATTGCAAAGCATCTTCTATAATCTTTTGAAACGTTATCAAAGTTGGCATGTCTAGTATCATTGATATAGGGGCCAATAGTTACCCAAGAACAAACACTTTAAATGGATTTAATGTGTAATGTGTGAGAAAAAAAATTATGAATAATAATGCAACAACTTGCTACTCAATGTGCTAAGACAAAGAGAATATAAGAGTTAGACGACTTTACTAGAATTGTATTGGATATGTCCATAGAGATGTAGGACCAAAGAGTGGCCAAAACACACTTTAAATTGTTTTAAGTAGGAACATGATCATGCAAGTGAAATTCACAACTGATCTATGGATCAATGATAGCCAAGCCATAACATGATCACATTATATTATTATGCAACTATGTTTCATATGTCAAAAAACAAAACATAGGGCCGTGAGGCCCTACTTTTTAGTTTTTTGTGATTTTTAGGTAGCATGATCACACCACTTAAATTTAAATTTCAAATTGGAACCCTTAGGCTTGGAATTGGGTTGAATTTTCACACCTAAGGAATGGACCTACAAAAAAATCCAAAATTTGTGTTTTGAACCAAACCTAAAAATGTCAGCATTCCACCACCAATAGCATTACATATTTCATCATGAGATTTTGCAACACCACCACTACATTGTCAAACTAGTTCTTATCTTTATAACCATGTACATTTGTCTATAATCTAAATAAATTAATATTTTAATATGTATTTGCTTTTACTAATGCCTTCATTTGCTACAAATGGAGATGTATTAATTTGTTAATGTAACTTTTGATTCATTCATTCAAATTTGAAGAAAAAATATATGGCAATAAACTAGCCTGCATTTCCCACATTCAAAATAGATTAATTCATGTTTATGTTTGTGGTAGTTTGGGGGTTCCAATTGGCAACTACATAGAGACAATTTGGCAATTACAAGAGACAGTCACTTGCATTCAAAAAAATTGCAATCTTGTCAATTTCAACAAAAACCGTTCAACAATTATATTAAGCAAGGCTTACATATTAGAGTTCTCTAGCATTGGACAATCAAATTAGAACTTTGTAACTTCATTTTGTGCTTGAGATGATAACACTGGTGGAAATGATAGCAAGTGGTATAGGGTACAACATTACATTCTGAGATTGTCAAAGTTGAAGATCCTTCTAGACCACAATACTTCCAAACTCACAAGCTTTTGAGCATTCACATTAGGTACCTTTTAATATAGAAGACAATATAAAGGTGGATCTCATGCTGACTAACAAGAGATAATATTTCTCCATGCCTTTCATAGAGCCCTAAAAATGACTTAACAAGAGTTTGACGACAAATATCAAGTGTTAAAATTGTAAAGAAGACATAAAGACAACCCTTAAATTGATTAAAGTTTTGAAGAAATGAGGAACATTACATCAAGCTAAAATTACTAGATCAATTAAGGACCAAATCCAAACCACCACATTGCCAATTCAAATCATCAACAATACAACCAATATGTTATTTATTTAACAAATCAATCTTTGACCCAATGTTCAGCCCAATCTTGGCCTCAAACTCAAAACCAACCCAAACAACTAACAATAAGAACAATAGATAACAACAATAACCACCAAAACCTTCTTTTAGTTTTCATGGAATTTGACTCATTTTTATTTCAAGTCATCTAAAACAAATTCAATGAGAAGTCATTTATATTAATGATATTTTTCCTCATGTATGTGGTTAATAATTACAAAGCAAGAGACTCCACTTGGCACACAAACACCTCTAAGCATTCCTTTATAAGGAGAGGAACATTGAATGTAATCCACCACATTAGACTTTTTCACCCTCTAGCATCTTCCCTATTAATAAAGTTTTGGAGCATGTAATGTCTTATAAGTCACCTTGGTCTCCAATTTTCACCAATACAATCCAAACTCATACATTTTATAAGGAGAGGAGCATTGAATGTAATCCACCACATTAGGCTTGTTCACCCTCTAGCATTCCCCCATTAATAAAGTTTTTGAAGTATGTAATATCTTATAAGTCACCTTGGTCTCCAATTTTCACCAATACAATCCAAACTCATACATTTTGTTAAGTATTGAAGACTTCCACAAGCATTTTTAATTAACTTTTTTAATTTCATCGTAACACCTTATGATTAAAAAGAATCCATATACTTAATTTTAATTATATATAATGTAAAAAAGTTATAGCCATAAATAAAAATAAATTAAGATTTATAAATAGTCAACATTGACACTAACAACATCAACGATGACATTGCGACAAAATCAAATGTTAACTTTCCAAACTCATACATTTTGTTAAGTATTGAAGACTTCCACAAGCATTTTTAATTAACTTTTTTAATTTCATTGTAACACCTTACGATTAAAAAAAATCAATATACTTAATTTTTATTATATATAATGTAAAAAAGTTATAGCCCTAAATAAAAATAAATTAAGATTTATAAATAGTTAACATTGACACTAACAACATCAACAATGGCATTGCTACAAAATCAAATGTTTAACTTCCTCATAAAGGGAAGAGCCATGGTAATGCTAACAGTGTGACCTTTTGTTTATACCATACATACAAAGCATATGCTATGCCTGGTGCTAAGATCAATTACTAGTTTTGAAACATTGGGCTACATTGCCAAAGCAAAAATTAAGGTCTGCATTAAAATCTACATTACCACCAATAGTTTGGTCACCCCAATATAACATAGATAGTATAGAGATTAATTCTCAAATTGCTTCACTCCACCCTAACTCCAACTAGAGCTTCATCAAGAAATTCAGCAAAACAAGTATCCACTCATTTTTAATCACAACTAGATACTTTATAAGGTTTCACTTTTGTCAATTAGTAGACATTGTGTGTATAAACAGTTACTGTCTACTTTAATTTTAGCTCTCATGTGTTGGCCCGTAAGCTCTAAATAATTTACTTCATCAAGATGTTAGCGAACTACAACAAGAAATTTCTTGTCAGCTGTTTTACATATGCATCTTCTCAATAGGCTTTAGCATGTTGATTGCATGTCTCTAATTCTGATGATTTTACTCAATTAATATAACACTATTATTGCTTGCGTGCAGAATGTTAGAAACCCTCCCCCAAGAAGTGGTCCCGGTTTATTTCCCAATAGTTATGAGATTCCACAGAAAACACTCATTAACCAATCAAAAAATATATAAGGTTATCATTGATTTGCCTATAAAAAATTATTGAAGAGTTTTTGTAATTTGATTATAGACCATTTACATGCATCTTGAGCTTGCTTTCCTGTATGAATGACATTCCACTTAAATGAAAATAGTATGGAGGTCACGCACTTAGAAACGCCACTCATAAGTCTCTAGCACAAAAGATACGTCAAGTTCATAAAGTTGGACAATGTGGCAAAATAGCATTGAAGGATTAAAAAAAACGTTGCAACAGATCACTAGGATTTCAGTAGCCAAATAATACCCAACTCAAAACCTCTTGCACCTTATGAATCCTTAACAAACTCTAGCACTTTGTATCCTCCTCTATATAATGAAAACTATATAGATTCCCCTTGAATAAATACAAGAGGGTTGAGAGCTTTCCACAAATTAATACCATTTTTTTAAGGGAAATCACAAAAGCAAAGATCTTGAATAGCAAATCACCAGGGAAACCCCAAGTTCAGATGTTAAAATTGCAAGCTTGTATAATTGCAGTTTAGTAAGCTACACAAAATTTGGGGAAATCTTTTTCCCTGATAAATGCATCCCAGGCAAACTCAACTTATGCACATTCTCAAAAAGGTTATCAATAAACATACGTCACCTCTTGCACCAGTAAATGCATATATAATCCCCCGTCTTTCTTCAGCATCTGATTGGTCACTTAGCATTCATGTCAATGGGGGTCTTCATAGCTATCAGACATACAAATATTCCGATTTGAATGGCTTCCTCATATATATGGCAACCTAAGGTCACCCTCAAATATGGACCACTTTCTAGATACTGCAGAGCAATTTCTTCATATTACCATCTTAAAAAAGCTCCTTTGCAAAAACCCCGAGTACATACACACTATATACAACAGATATCAAAATCGCAGAGCTTTCAACTCGTTATTATACATAGAATGGGCAATGTCTCTAATTAGGGTGTTATATTCTCTGTTACAGGAACCCCACACACCGCTCAGCTAAGCAACTCAATGAAACCATGATCATATTAAAGATGACATGATACCCATTAACCGACACCAGAAATATTGAAAATTTGTTTACCATTGTATCGCTTGGTACTTTTGGCAAGACATCATTCACTAGATACTGCTGCATACCACTGCATATCTCTAAATGATGCTCCAATGCTTTCAGATTGATCAAAATCTGAAAGTTCATATCCAGTTATCGATTGTATAGCAGAAACTCAGATCAAATATAAGACTTGTAGATGCCAACTGTTGGCAACTTAGTATCAGTTACAATATCAAATATACAATGCTGCCAGAGCAAGGTTTTACAAAGATCGTGAACCAAATTCCACCAACATAAAGGTAAGCAAATTCAGAGCCAGAAAATTAGTTACTGCTCAGCCTAAGTTTCATTGATCAATAGTACAACATTGACCTGCAAGAAAGCTGGGCATCAGATCATAAAATGGCCTTGATATTGCCTTCCAACTTTGAGCAGCAGAAGGAGCAAAACAATCTTTAACCATAGCTAAACTACCATATTAAGAACACCAGTATACTTTAATTTTCATATTTCATCAAGTGGCATGTAGAAAATTCCAATTGGCTTGCTAATATAACAGCAACAGAAGTGACTTTTACATTAACAGCATTAAAAGTCAAGAACACCTTTGACCTGCTTACTGGGCTAGGGCAGATGGAACATCACAAAGCAATTGAAAAAAATGCTGAGATTAAAATTTGATCTTCTCACCTCCAATCATCCATATGAAAAACTACAGATCTTACTAAAACTTTCATTTCAACTTGATGCCCTAGAAAGGAAATGAGCAGATTTTCAACGAAAGCATACAAAGAAAGGAAATAAACTGGGTATATATCCCTAAATAAGAAAAGAGAGGTGTAGAATAATTACAAGGATGTATGTTATAAACACCAGGCGATGACTACAATTCTTTTTCATTTTGATTGTGCATATTGGATCTAGATAAACACCCTCCAAATGGCACATCCAAGGGACCATGGCAATGGTTGAATACAATTATTGTATAGTCATTGGAATGAAAATGCTGAAAATTGATAACCAGGGAAAAATAATTCACAAAAAAGAATGGAAATGTGAATTATAAGAAACAGAAAGTCATATAGGCAGAATGCTGTGTTGGGATACAGATTGAATAGATGACATCAATTTACAACACAGTTACCAGATACTCCACCCCCTCTCCCTTGGTACGGGTATCGCCGTATCGGATACGGATACTCATAGGATATAGCTCGGATACTTCTTGGATACCGTATCCAGCCATACCCAAAAAAGACCCTATATTTTTCCCGTGCCGGATACGCGTAGATGCAGCATTCTCATGATATTTGTGCCGTATCCCAAAAATATTAACCCTAGAATGTTAAAAATTGCTGCAAGCAACTGTTCCATGACCTAGCATGCTGATTTCTTGTTGCAGGGAACTACTCTGGACCAACACGCACACGATGGAAATATGTCTTTCTATGCGATTGTATTTACTCAAATAATCGCATTCATTCTAAAGTTGGAGATATAGAGTCAACAAGCAATGGAGGAAGAGGCAAATTTTATTAATTGGTGATACTTTTTTTAATTTTTGGCTTTTTTGTTTTACTTTACATTGCAAACTTTTATTTATTTATTAAGAATAATACATTTAACTTGTTTTAAGTTTAATTTATAAATATATAATATATTTGTTAAATATATATTAGTTATATTAAATTTAAATTATTTAATATTATTTATTGCTAATCTATCTATCTATCTATCTATATACACACATATATATATGTCGTATCTAGCCGTATCCCTATTAGGGGTCTTGAAAAATAGCCGTATCCATATCCGATATCTTATCCGTATCCGATACCGTATCCATGTCCATGCAACTTTGATTTACAATGGTATAGGCGTTCAAGGACATGCAAATGTTATTTAGTACATAAAGACGAACATAGTACGAAAGGTAAAAACAACTATAAGAATCATAACATCTTTAGTTTCTCCCTTTGAGGTAATCAATCATCAGAAGTTACATTTTTACAATGCCCTAAAGCAAAAGAAACACAAAGACGAATGCATCCAAGTTCAGCTTGGAAATACATTTCATACTTAGTATTCCATAGAAATCAGAGCTTTAAGTCAGAAAAAATACCCACTTTCACATAATCTCAAGAAAGAAGGCACTATTGAACATTTAAAATCAAGAATTTGTCTGTACAGGTGATGGTTAAAGTTTTTGAAACAGAAATTCATTGATATACTGCATCAGGCTTGTCTGTTACCTGGAAAAGCCGCTGATGAACAGTAGCATCTCCCAATGGAAAGCGTCAAACAGTATACACACAATCAGCAATATTTCTAGACCCTTCCTAAATCCTGCTGATAGACAGATGTTTGCTGACCATCTCTGACCCAAAAAATGAGTATACCCATTCATTTTTCTGGTCACTGCACATACGACCAAAGTTTTATTATGGGGTTCCTACACAATGTATTTGTGAAGCTAAGGTATCAAATAATCCAGTAGATTATAAAGTTATGCCTTAAGTTGAACTTTCTGACTTCATATCATGTATTAGAGTTGACACCATACACGATAAGAGAGGAAAATCAAAAAGAAACATGTGCTTACTTGAGATAAATTTACTTTGAAACTTGAGATGTATGTGGCAGCTATTATTCAAATGTACCATCGTCATCAGAACTATCTGCATTTCTATCAAAAGCATAGGGAAAAAGAGATCGCGGTACATTCTGGACAAGTATTGAAGAAGACCCTTTCTGAGATGATGGTGGAGGATTTTGCTTCTGCATTCTGCCGACCTCTTTACATACTTGATCCAACATTTTAGTAAAGTCCCGCACAGTCACAAAAATGCGAAGAGGGCGTGCTTCCTCCTTTACTGCATTTCCATGAAAATACTTAGTTATCTCCTTCACATGCAAAAAGACTCTCTTTTCCTCATTTTGTACTTGACTAATCTCCTCCTCTGCCTGGTGCAGAAACAATGTCATCAATTGATTGAAGTTTCCTTGTTGCATAGAATTTGCTGCTTCATTACTTGCAAACTCTCTTTTTAAAAATGACCGCAACTTGTTATGCCCTGTAACAAGTTTTGACACAGAACTAGTCAATGCATCAGAGTCGATTGTTGCTGCATTCCTTACATAGGATAAATCACTACTTAAGTTTGCAAGAACCTGCAAACCAATTGCTCTGTAATAATCTTCTTTATTCTCAGAACTCATGTTTCCACCAGTTTTCCGGTTATCTTTATCATCTACCATATTGGTATCATCTGAGCCAGATTGTTGACCCACACGTGCAGCACGTATGCCCTCTGCTCTTATAATCTCTTGAACAACAAAATGTAATAAGGTTGTCTTTCCATCCGTACCTTTGACATCTGATAATTTGAGAAGTGTGTCAAGCTTAAAAGCTTGAGCACCTCCACGCAAAGTGCCAACATTCATGCGATTACCTGTTTTTAGAACTGCTTCTAGCAACTTTAAAAACAAACGACTGCTTCTCAATTCTTTGCATGCTGCCTGTAAACCATGAAACAAGAAAACATTATAGCTTCATCAAGTAGCATCTCTCTGTATTTTATAAATATTTACCTAGCATGATAGTTCTCGTGTACCAAAGTATATCTATTAGCATTAATAAAGGGTGATCAGAGCATACCTCTAGTGTCTGAAATGATTTCCTGATATAACTGATTTCTTCTTTAAAATTTTCCCTGTAGAGCATCTTATCAAACCGTTCAAAGGCAAAAGGAATAGCCGATAGTTCTTTAAGAAAGATCTCTGCAGGCCCAAGTACAGAAATGTCACCAGTGTATTCTTTCAACTTTTTTTCCTCCTCTCTGGTTGGTGCCATCTTAATAAGGGTCTCCAAAAGCTCGGGACTTAAGCCTTCACCTGTTCTCCAATCACCAAAATAAAAAATAAGAGTTGAAGAGATCAAACACTTAATCAGAAGAAATATGAAGCCATTCTGTCCAATACAGTTAAACTATACACTTCACAGCATCTTCTAAATTTATAAGATAGGAAAGGTTTGTATTCTCTTCATTGTAGCCTTTACCCTGAGAGGAAGTGTACCGAGTGAATTCATGGAGAAAGATGAGAAATTATGAGTGCTTGAAAGTGGGTCTCTGTTAGGAAATAAGGTTTACATTTAATAAATTAATTATTAGGTAGTTCATTGGGTGGGAAGTTATTCCTGTAGACAGTTTGTAAACGGGAAAATAAGGCTTTATAAGCCAATTGTATGGACTGTAAAAATACAACAAATGAATATACTGAAATTCCAATTTATTGTTGTTAGCATTTACAGTGTAAATCTTCATTATTGTATTTCAGTTTTGCGTCTACCGAAACCAACATTGGTATGAGACCATTACTGTCTTTGTGCCTGTGAAAAGCCATGTAGGTGTAGATTTCTAGAGATGATTATTAGGGTAAAACATTTGTTTTGTTGTTGGGCGTGAATAGAAGTCCTGCTGTTAGAGACATACAATCCAATGCATCTGAAGACACCGGGTAAAGTTTCTTTGCAATGTCTGGAAAACTTTTATTATTCTGGATCAGATTAAAGTTGTTCAAACCTGCGTCTTTGTTTCTATGCTGGGAATTTAATCTATTCAGTTTGAATGCACTTTGTTCCTTTGAATGCGCTTTGTCTCTTAGAATACATTTTGTGCCATTTAAGGAAAATTCTGATATTTTCAGAGATTTACTGTGTTGATCAACAACATAGCAGTTAAATACCAATTTTGACCCTGCACAAGGTAGAAACATGGTCAGAGGGTAAAGAAACAACCACCAATCTGCAGAAATCCATTGCAAAGTAGCAGTTCAAAAAGAGAGTTTTTATTTTTGTGGAATGCATGAATCTTGTCCTGTACAACAGTTATTTGAGTAGTTTGGCAAAAGCAATGAAAGACCAACAGAAAGGGCGCTGAATTTATTTATTTTTGTTGCTAAATTGAGTTTAATAAAGTGGTTGACAATTAGTGTAAAATTTGTGCCTAGGCGTGAGGTTCGTTGTTTAAATTTGTGGATTATTATATGCTGCCAAAGATCCTTCAAAAGACCTCCACTGATTTTTGCATACACTCCAGCTTTGATATGGATAGTGTATCAGCTATTACTCTTATTGGGAACAACCTTCACGGCCTCTAAGATGCTCATGTGGAATTCAGTAATTTAAAATTAACTATGCTTAAGTTTTCAAAATCACATTGACAACATAAACATGTGTGGGCAAATTTTATTCACTTGAGGAAATTAAATGTATTGGAGAGGAAATTTTGAACTATTTTGAATTTCTGATATTTTAAGGAGAAATAGAAAGTTCATTGTAATGGATGCAGACACCTTTCTCCCTATGAAAATGATTATTTTCATGTTATCTTATGCTTGGACTTTCGAACACTTGATGGGGCTTTCAAAGGCTCACACGCTTGTGCTACCGTAGAGATTAATGATGGATAAAGTGTAACAATGTATAATTGGAGGATGGAGGTATCAGAGGTAGGAGGATCTTCATCATCCCGAGCTAGCTTCTCGCTCAAGGATGATTCATTGCATGAGAAGAGCCAGTGTTTATCTCGTCTCTTCAGGAGTAAGGGGGGACGGGACATTGTGGATAGTTGAATCCACAAATCTATTGTTGTTTGTGTGTGGTATATGTGGACAGTTGAGTGTGTCTCACTTCACAGGTTGATGAGTTGGAGTTGCATAATCAGACATTTACCTAGACAGAGAAGTTTAGGTTGATATTGGAGTGGTTTTAACATCTACTTAGACAAAGAAGTTTAGGTTGATGTTGCTGCAGAGTTGGTTATTTGCCTAAACAATGGAGTTTAGGCCGATGCAGAGTTGGACATTTGCCTAGACAGTGGAGTTTGGGCTGATGCAGAGTTGGGCGTTTGCCTAGACAAAGGAGTTTGGTCTGATGCAAAGTTGGTTAATCAGATATTTACCTAGACAGGAGAAGTTTAGGTTGATACTGATACAATATTTCTTTTGTTTTTTTTTTTAATTTTGTTATGTAAACCTTAAAGGGGGGTTGTTAGGAAATAAGGTTTACATTTAATAAATTAATTATTAGGTAGTTAGTTGGGTGGGAAGTTATTCCAGTAGACAGTTTGTAAATGGGAAAATAAGGCTTTATAAGCCAATTGTATGAAATGTAAAAATACAACGAATGAATATATTGAAATTCCAATTTATTGTTGTTAGCATTTACAATGTAAATCTTCAATATTGTATTTCAGTTTTGGCTCTACCAAAACCAACAGTCTCTGCAAGTGGATAGTGACCGTCAGTTTTGCTCTTTTTAAGCTAAGCCTCAACTAAAAGATTATGTCAAAGACACAAAAGCATTAGTAACTGGTTCAGTAACCGTTTCCATTGAATTGTATTTGAAAAGAGTAGCCTCTGTATGTGTATCCTCCTCAATAAAACTCCAACTAAGATTGTGATGTCTCTAGTACATGATTGGCAATTGCTGATTCAAAAAAGGTAGTTGTTTGACTACATCTTTGGTTGCAAGCTCTTTGTATTGTTGAACAAGGAAATATTTGAGGGCTATGCAAATTCCTGATTGCCTAGTGGCCTTGAGTACTCACAGAAGGAAGAATACTAATATGATTGATCAAGTGAAGCATTTCCCACAGAGTTGCATGGAAATGGATACGATATCGGTATTTGATATGGATACAGCAAATTTTCAAGAACCCCTAATACAGACACGGCTAGATACAGCAACTATAAAATACATACATATATTGTCATGTCTCCTCCCTTATGGTCGACTCCCAAATAGAGCCGACTGACCTAAAGGTGAGCGCTCTAAGACATAAGTCATATATACATAAGAAGTTAATGCTGATTAAAAGGAGTATAAGAGGTACGATTAACATTAAAGGAGAACAGAGATTAGCATAAAGAAAGAGCAGCGATTCTTATTAGATGTTAGCAATCTGCTTTATGAAAGAAGGCATGTAATATATAAATGGACAGCAACTCTTATTGATAGAACAGCGATTTAGTTTAAGTTTGTCTTTTATTTTACAAAGAGGTGCGATCAATGAAGGGGCAGTAGTTTGGAAAGTCATCATCTTTAGAAAGAGATGTATCTCTTCATCAACATATGAAGGTATATATATTTGTTTGTGGGATGTATTTTGGGCAAGAGAGATATCTATAAGACTCAGTAGATCTGCAGATTAGAATTGAAAAGAGGATCATTTACGGAAGACATGTAAAGAGGAACAAATGCAGATTTAAAAGATAAGCATGCAGATTTAAAAGAGGGAGTTATATCTGAGTGAGAGCAGATTTACAAGGAAGAACTATATATTTCAGAAGAGATAAATCTGCAAGAATAGATCAGCAAAGTTTTAATATCTTCTGAATATTAAATCAGCCACCATCTTCAGAAACACATTCATTATTCAGACAACAAAATATTAGAAATAAGAAGTCCAAATTGTCATCCATTAGCAGATCGAGCAATCTGCAAGTCTGATATATCAATCAGGGTTAATATAAGAAATTGCAGGCATACTGGTACGAACTATAGAGTTAGTGTGCAATAGTTAATTTATGAATAAGTCTGATTTCTCATACATGCATATTTCATAGTACTGTTGTAATGGATCAATGCTTAGATTATATTCCTTTAAAAGAAATAGATATATATATATATGAATGTCTTTATCCCATGATCAATCATATGTAAGGTTGAAGGAAGCAAGCTAGGAGGATGCAATTTACGGGCTCTCCCATGCTACGTAGCCCACCCCAAGTGTGGAATTGTCTTGGTTCAGACGTTCCTACCGCTTGGGGCCAAGGGATGGGTTATCTTGGTTAGACGCTCGTGCTCTTGGGCTTAGATGGGTTGAGTAGTTTACAGGCACCCCTTTCAAGGTTTTTCTATCAAGCCAAACTATGATTGGTTGTATGGATTCAAGGAGTTTCAATCATAAGAAGAATGGACGAGACAAGCATGGATAGGGAAAGCAAATACAAGTGTACCCACTAAGTAGCCCACCCCAAGGGTGGAATTGTCTTGGTTTGGACGTTCCTGCCACTTGGGACCAAGGGATGAGTTGTCTTGGTTAGACACTCATGCTCTTGGGCTTAGATGGATAGCTTCGGGTGGACTTATCATGTTTCTCATCCGAGTCCTATTATGATTAAACTTCCACTATGCATTTAAGTAGTTTAGGTGGTCTTGAAATAATTATGTATTTTTGTAGCTTAAATAGATAAGGTAATTATTATGTTCTGATCATATGAATTATATTTCCAATATCATCTAACATGATTGCAGGACCTAAACCAAGATTTATCTTGCTTGAAGCATTTAAGTGGTAAGTTATAACCCTAACTACATTAAGCTTGTGATTCTAGGGCAAGATTTAGGGCAATCCCAAAAGGGGACATTACATATATTCAATTATTTATACATCTAAGGGTATAGAACAAACTTTTGAAATATTTATTTATATATTTTTTGGTTTTTATATTTTATATAATACTTATTTATTATATTATGTTTGTGTCTTTAGTAATGTGTGCGTGCTCATGTGTCTGCGCATGGGTACAATTTTTTTGTTCTATTGTTTTTGCAATTTTTGAATGTTTTTTCATAAACCCTAAACTGGATAGAGAACCAATCAGTGTGGTACTATATCCAGCATATTGGATATGGCCCAAATATAGGCTCATATATGGATATGTCTAGCTCCAGTATCCATGTCGTATCTGAGACAGCCGTATCAGTATCCATAGCTGATATGCATGTGTATCTAGATGGGAGAGAAAGTATTCAGCAATTCTGATTTCCCTAGATGCCTGCAAGTATTGCTGGATTGAAATCAAAGTTCTTTTGTTAGTGAAAATAATTGATAGTTTTTTATGCAAATAGGTTTCTATGTCTGGGAGCTGAAGGCGTTTTAAATTTTTCACTTTTTTTTTTGAGGTCCAAACTTGATGAGTACAATATCAATCAGAGCTGGCAATTTCACTCAAATTTTGTGGGTCTATAATCCCTAACCCTAGTAATTATTAGCCCAAAAAAGACATCAAACAATTAAAAAATATAAATGTTCACATTACTAATGTGCATTAGTAATGAAAAATGATGAGGAAAATGTAAAGAAATATATGTAATGTTGAAAATAAGGGGTAGACAAAACAATGCACATCCACAAAGGCAGCACAAGTTGAAGGTGGCCACTCCTTGTTAGAGTAATAAAATATTCTCACCAGTCTAGGTTAAAATGTTCACTAGGCTAGAATAATTACCATATATATTTTATTTATTCACTCTATTTAAGCACACTTACATCCTGTGTCACAAGGTTCGTGTTCATGTTCATGTTTGGCGAAGAAAAAATTCGGAACAAATTCGTTGAGTGATAAAATTCGAGCAAAAAAATCATGATTAAGTTTGAATATTATAAATATATTTTTTATTATTTTAATAACCTATACTAAAATCTAATAAAAACCTAAATGCTAATTAAAATTAAATATTAATAATTCTAAATTAACTATTAAATTTAATAAAATAAAATTTATTATAAAATCCTTTAAAAAATTAAATTTATCATAAAATTTAATAATACATTTTAAACTATAAAAAATGTTAATAATAATTTATAAATATTTATTCTAACATTATGCCGATAAGGGCGTGGTTCGGTGGTTAAGTTGCTCAGTTGTAGTGGCGGCCACCAGAGTTCAAACCCCCGCTGGGCCAACGAGCTCGCAGGCTTTACGCCTTCACTGGGCCAACGAGCTTGCGGGTTTGAAGTGTTCTTGCTAGGGGATGAGGTCCCCCATATTGTGACCTCACCGGTTCATTGCTCCGGGTAAAAGCATTCACGTGTAGCCGGAGGGCATGTCGCACCAGTGTCGCCAGTCACGTTAAAAAGTTTACCAGGGGCATTTTAATTAAAAAAAAAAATCTAACATTATATTTAAAACTTAAAGTCTTAACCAAATCTTAATCAATACAAAATAAAAAAACTTTACACACATACACAGGTTTGTCCCCACAGAGAAGACTAGAACTCCATGAGTTACGTTTCAGCAGCCACAATGGACTATTGACTGCTGGATAATCCAATATGGACAACACGAATGGCTTAGATTCCCTTGTGGCAAAGTAAATAACTATTCATTGCAGCTTATATATATCACAGGTTCTGATCAACTGCATTGCTGTTGGAGCCCGACGCAAAAAGTGAGAACGCGGAAACCTGCCCTTGTTACAGATAAATAGACTAGTGTTGATAAATTTCACCCATTTACAACATTTGCCCACCGTCCCATGCACAGCAACGGCCACACAACAGAACAAATTGAAAGGAGATGGAGTGCACGTGGATGAAAAATAAAAACCCTTAAAAGTAAAAAAAAGTTGTATCCATTCTTACGGCCAAATTTGGAGGCGAATTCAAACAAAGTTTTGTGTTTCTGTTCAAATTCACCAGATTTCAAATTTCATGGATGAAAAAATCAGCTAACCTTGTGACATAGGTTGTGTGAATCAATAGTGTGCCTTGATTTATGCACCAGATATACACTTATCTAGTCTAGATTGAGTTACACTCTGTCATGCCGTTTAGAATGAGTTAACTCCCCTCCTGAATGAGAATGATTAGGAGTTGAACTCTTACCTCTTGGCCATGTCATCTCCTTGATTGATGGATCCAAGAGGTCTATATATTTGTACAATTCTCTTTGTAATTATGCTTCATAATATTGAATACAAAAATTCTTTATTCATTTCCTAGTTTTGTGATTAGCTCGTAGGCATTAGGCCTAGGCAGAATTATTTTTTATGACAAAACTCTAACACTCCTAACATCCAAGAACAAAAATACTAATGATCGAAGAAAAGGAATTGCTGCACTGATGATACAGGGCAGTCAATTGCCAGATTGTGATAATTCTTGATTCCTGTATCATAGTGGTCCTGCCCAATACAATCACCTGCATGCTGAAAGGAGGAGGGTAGTAGATTGTCGCTAAAACCAGTATTTAGTCCCTTCCATTATGAGATTTCTTATATTTTGGTCTTCATATAGATGAAAGCTGAAAGAGAACCCCTGGCAACCTTAATCAGGCAACAGTACATACCTCAAACCTTATTGTCAACTATAAAATCTGAAAACGGAATAGTCGTCTGTTTTTGGTTACATACAGCAAATATGGCAAATGCACTGCTCTTGGGGAAATGACTTTATATGCTGGGCTGATGGAAGTAGAATTGTAACTGGCCCAATGGGAATTTCGGTGCCTTGTTAAGGATTATGTAGCTTCGAGTGGTATGCCCATCATCAATCAGGAGAGAGATGATGACATAATGGAGAAGATTGAATAAGAGGAAATTAAGGGAATCTCACCAGGTAACACACTAATAGGCTTCATAAATTATATCTCAGATGCCATGATTTAAAACTTACTACGACAGGTTAAGAGCATTAATAAAAATGAATGTTAAGCAGCATGATATATGTGGAGATCTAAATCGCAGATAAGGGTGACTGCTTATGTGTACAAATTATAATGGAATGCCTGAATAGCAAACTTCATGGAATAATGGAATGCAAGAAAGGGATATGTAACTCATACAGCATCTTCACCCTGCAACAGAGCCTATGAAATATAGCCACCACATAGAATGTGGCTCGGACAAGTATGGAATGAGACTCAAATTCCAATAAGATTACTGTGTGAGACTGCTATCTTGATTTCATTAGAGAACAATTAAACTGAAGAACCCCCAATTTTAAACTCAAACTCTTATTTTTAACGCATAGCATTTTAGATGCTTTCAATCAAACCTGCATTTACTATCCTTTAAACAACTTAATTAAGAGTTCAAATTCCAATAAGCTAACTGTGTGAGACTGCTATCTTGGCCCAAAATTCATTAGAGAACAATTAAACTGAAGAGCCCCCAATTTCAGCACAGCTAGAGTGCCACTAACCAGGACCCCAAATGACACATATATAAAGAAAAGTAGAAGCCTCATTCTGGAAGATGCTTGAATTTGGCAATGGAACTTGAAACAGTACCTCAAATGCATTCCTAAAGTAGAAATCATGGAAGAAGGACCAGCAAAGAGAACTCAAAAATAGGCATTATGAATATTTCACCCTTGTAGGAGAATATAACTGCCTGAGACTCTTTTAGAAATAAATCCAGAGCAGAAGAAATTATTTCTTAGAATAGTACATGCTTTTTGGAATTTATTATGAATCATATTATCAACAATGAGCTCGTGTTTTTCCACGAGTCCTCTGTTGTTATGTATGTTAATGTTTTATGCAAAATCCTGTACTTCCACCTAAATTGTTTCCTAGATTCAAAAGGTTCAAAATTCAAAATTCTCTACACGTCCTTGAATCAACATATCTTCAAAAATAAGGAACTTGAGGTTTTTTTAATTTTTCATTTACATCCTCATTGTTTTTCTTTCTTTTTCTGCACCACACAGATCCATCAAAAAGATATACACCAGTCACTTTTCTGTATAATTTTCAATAAAAAATTTGCACCTTTATAAATCAGAGTTCGGTCATTAAAATATCCCACTGGCATAGACCATCTTCTTGGATCCCCAAAAATCTTCTCAAATGCCTCCTTGTTATCCTTGAAGCAACTTCTCATATAAAGCATAGTTTCCCCTAAATCCATGTCAAGTTCTCTGTTCTCCAGATACGGTCTCGTGACAATTTCTGTCCCCTCTTTTTACGATAAAACGGGAAAAAGAAGCAAATGGGATGAATACTGATTCTTCATTCAGATTGAAAAACTAAAAGCTCATATGGGTGAGACCAAACAGTTTAAAAATCTTAAGTTAGATAATTGAGAGTCTCATCCCCCATGTAAAAGAAAGCATGCACAATCAGTGAAAACTATGTATCCAGGATCATATATTAGTCAATGGAGCCCAGTAAGGAGGCAAAGATAAAAGTATAAGGTTACTATCATACCTACCAAAAATTAGTCAAAGGTAGGTGTTGAGAAACACCAACATATAAAAAAGATTAATGAAAGAAGAAGTTAAAATTGATTTCCATACCAGGGAGGTTCCTATAGAAATGGGTTAACAGTAAGGACTTGCCATTGGTAGGAATGATCAAATAGTACTTCCCTAGAACCTCGATCTAGAATATGTTACAATCTATTGGAAAGAGAATGGCTATCCAAGCAGATGACAAAAGCAATGACAATACAAGGGAAAGTAGTGAATGTTGAAACGTCCAAGCACAATCTGAAGTTAGATAATTGAGAGTCTCATCCCCCATCTACAAGAAAGCATGCACAATCAGTGAAAACTATGTATCCAGGTTCATATATTAGTCAATGGATCCCAGTAAGGAGGCAAAGATAAAAGTATAAGGTTACTATCATACCTACCAAAAATTAGGCAAAGGTAGGTGTTGAGAAACACCAAGATATAAAAAAGATTAATGAAAGAAGAAGTTAAAATTGATTTCCATACCAGGGAGGTTTCTATAGAAATGGGTAACAGTAAGGACTTGCCATTGGGAGGAATGATCAAATAGTACTTCCCTAGAACCTCGATCTAGAATATGTTACAATCTATTGGAAAGATAATGGCTATCCAAGCAGATGAAAAAAGCAATGACAATACAAGGGAAAGTAGTGAATGTTGAAACGTCCAAGCACAATCTTATAATCTTGCTTGCTTAAACCCACTATTGGATGGGCATATAAAAGACATTAGAATGGGTAACCGGCAGACAAATAGAACAAAGATGGAGACCAAACAGGCACGACAAATGAACCAGCATGAGAGAGAACTAGTAGAAAAAAGAAAACATTAAAAAAAACACCAGCAAGATAAATAGATGCATGGAAGGTAATAGCACAAGAAATGTTGTGTAAAAATTAACTAAAAGGAGGCTGGTGAGGTAAAAATAAGCATGACATGCACAATCTTAGCATTTTTATGGCAGTTGAAAATCTGATAGAAGATAGAGATGTAATCTTCTTTACTAGGGCACGCGAAAAAGAAAAGCAATCTTAATGTAATTACCTAGGGGTGTAGTATTATAGTGTATTAGGTAGTAATAAATAATGTATTGGGGTGCATATGCTTTGTAAGCCATCCCACTAGTTAATTAGAATAGAAGTAATTATCCCACATATGTGGGTAAGTGGTAGTGGTAAGTAGTTGAGTAGTATATAATAAAGGCGAGAGACTCATGTGAGATATGTCAAGAATATTGTGTGTTTGGATCTCATATTGAGGTATAGTGTGAGTAGTTCCTTCCATTAAAGAGTATTGTATGGTGTTGCCCTACCTCAAGGGTTTGATCTACTTTCTGAATACATTTGAGTATTTCTATTATTGAGTTGTGAGATCTCTCTTCTATTATTGGGTTATTTCTATTATTTTATGTGAAGTTCTCAATATTTGTTATCAAAGCTACTTCTAGGGAAAAGTGGGAAGAATTTTTTGTTGTTGATTGTTTCCATTTAGAGCCGAATTTCTTGCACAGGTCGTATGTATTACACCAGTCTTCAAATAAAGTGATTCTAGATTCATTGTAAAGAGGGCTTCAAGAGTTTTCTGAAAAGTTGTCACATTAAATATTTGAATCAATATCGAGGGAGGTATAGTAATTTGAAGTTGACCTTGCGGTTCTGATTTTTCAGAAATTTTTGAAGCAACACTTTTTTTTATAAATCATATCTTACAATCTGAGTGAGGAAATCACATTCTATTTTTTGCAAATGGATAGAAATCTTTCAATCTATTTTTCTATATTGTTTTATTTTCAAATCTGTGGTAGTAAAGGGGATTTCTTGAAAACATATTTTTTGAAACCTTAGTTTTCAATGGGACTTTTTCCTAAGTTTGATGGAAGTGGTAATGCATTAGAGTGGTGGCTCCTATTTAAAAGAAATAGTGATCAAAAGCTACTATGGAAATCATGTTTTCATTTCCATTTAGAAGGTGAAGCTCTAATATGGTATGATCCATTGTATAAAAACATTTTTTCTTTGGATAAATCGGAACAAGTTTTTTTAAATAGATGGGCACCAAAAGAAATAATCTTTGATAAAGATAAGAAATCAAAAATTAAAGATGAAAGGAAAGGAGAAGAAGAAAGAGGAGAAAGAAGAAAGCAGAAATTAAAGATTAAGGAGACGAAGAAAAAAGAGAAAAAGAAGGAAAAGGAGATGAAGAATACAAGTACATGTACTCTAGCTCCAAGAAAGGAAGATTCTATTTTTCAATTTCATGAATGCATTCAAAAGGTAAGGGTTATTGTTTCTATAAACCCTAGCGGTAGGTATAATTTGATTAGCATGGACTTAGTCAAACAACTACAAGCAAATCAAAGACAGTCAAATAGAGGGTAAGGATATTCAAATTTTTGACAATTTGAAGCTCTTTACGGATAAATATGTTTTGCATTCCGATTTTTATGATCTGGATATGGATGGGGTGAATATTGTTCTTGGATATCCTTGGTTAGATAATTGGGAACAATCAACATGAATGTGCAAAAAAAAAATTATAAAGCTTTGTTATAGAAAGAAAAAAATCAGATTGCATGATATTACACATTATGGAGACCAAAGCAATGTTAAGATAGAACAAGATCAGGAATCTCAGAAAGCATCCATAGAAGAAAAATAAGAAGAGGAAGCAACAGAAAAGCACAAAGAAGCAAAACCTATTTCCCTTCATGAGCCTGCAAAACTAGTGGCAACAAAGGGTAAAGACTCAGAGATAGAAAAGGGTGCAACATACAAGCATCCACATCATTGTCGGAGGATGAATCCTAGAGGCAACCATCATGGAAGCATGGGTATACGTGCAATCCGAGGGCCAATCACTATGGCTCTACATGGAATGACAGGCAAAACTACAGGGATCATTGGCATCATAGAAGCTATGGGTATGGATGGCAGCATAGGAGGAATTCTCATAGTGGTGCATGGAATTAGAATGGATATGCATCAAGAATGGGACCTAAGTACCATCAAGCACAACTTGCAACAAAGATTGTATATGATTGGTTAGATGAGTGAGCATGGCATCATATTTATCATAATTTGCAGTAATTTAATTTTTTGGCTTCTTCTCAAGTTTCAAGGGTGAGACATGTCTAGAGGGGATGGAATGTAATCTACCTAGGGGTATAGTATTATAGTGTATTAGGTAGTAACAAATAATGTATTGGGGTGCATATGCTTTGTAAGTTGTTCCACTAGTTAATTAGAATAGAAGTAATTATCCCATGTGTGTGGGTAACTAATAGTAGTAGGTAGTTGAGTAGTATATAATAAAGGCAAGAGACTCAGATGAGATATGTCAAGAATATTGTATGCGTTTGGATCTCATATTGGGGTGCATATGCTTTGTAAGTCGTTCCACTAGTTAATTAGAATAGAAGTAATTATCCCATGTGTGTGGGTAACTAATAGTGGTAGGTAGTTGAGTAGTATATAATAAAGACAAGAGACTCATATGAGATATGTCAAGAATATTGTATGCGTTTGGATCTCATATTCAGATATAGTGTGGAGTGGCTTCCTTCCATTAAGAAGCATTGTATGGTGTTTCCCTACCTCAAGGATTTGATCTATTTTCTGAATACATTTGAGCATTTCTATTATTGAGTTGTGAGACCTCTCTTTTATTATTGGGTTGTTTCTATTAATTTGTGTGAGGTTCTTAACACTTCAACTCAATTCAAGACATAGGTATAAGTCTTTTTGGCAAAAAAAAAAAAGTCTGAAATTGATGTAATGATCAAATTCTTGTACGTTAGGGTAATTAAACGTGCATGGACTGTTAATATGAATTTTAGTGAAATAATGTAAACCATATAAAGAAGTTAGAACTTGTTAGACAGGAATGAAAATCATGTGTTGCATTTTGACAAAATGCCATTCAAAACAGAAGATCAAGAAACAATTACAATTTTATTTATTCATAGTCTTTTAAAGGAAATATAAAGAGATTAGTGAAAAACCCTTCCTATTCTGTTGTGTTTGCATTGCCGCTTTTTCCATATATTCATAAATCCTCTTGACCTCAACATATAGTGTCAGAGCAATTATCTATTTTCCACCTGTCAAGAGCTGTGAAGATTCTAAGAAGTTAAAAGACTGTCAGTTGGAATTTGCAGTCCTGGATATTAAAGGTCAGAACCAGAACTGTAACGAAATGTTTCTTTCAAATGCATCTCAAAAGGTAATCATTCTGTCAGTGGATGAAGACTGCCAACACACAGGCAAATATTGTTGAATAAAAATTGAAGATAAAAAATGTTTTAAAGACTATCCAGTAACCAGATACTGCAATACGGGAATCTGTTGACTCTGAGATGATTTGATGGAAGGAAGACCTGCAGAAGTTGAAAATATTTTCTTTGGAGACAAGCTTTTAAATAATGAACACCATGGAATAATGACAACATGATGACAAGCTAGTGAACTGTAGTCAAATAATAAAATCTCAAAGGAAATGAATGAATGGATATACTAACCAATGCAGTGAGAAGTTGAGAACCAATAATATAGAGAAACAAAAGACTTTCTTCATAGGATCTAGAGGTTTTTTCTTAGTGCTTCGACAATTGAAACAATATCAACAACAGAGGAATGAACATAGAACAAGCAAAGCAGCTGATGTCATTCACAAGAATCGTAGCAAAGTGGTTATTTACTCATTTCATTCAATGGTGAAAGATCAAGATGTGGTTGTATTGGAGATCATGCAGATAGCTGAGGCAGAAATGAGCTGTTAAGTGTAAAAGAAACAACTATTGAAACAAAAAAAACAAAAAAGTGTGGCGATAGTTGATAAAATTGCAGACAAAAATTGTACAGGATGTGGCAAGCCTAATTCTGAGATGCATTTGTAGTGGACCACTACAGAACAAGAACTAAAATTGCAATACACAATAAAGCATTTCATACTGCATCTTTGGTGTAAAAGGAGAGATGATGAATAGTATGGACTATGGATATTGTATGCATTGGTGTGATTAGAAACAATGTATCATGGGATGGTGGATAGTGAGATATACATAATACATATAGACTAATGCCACGATTTAAGTTCTGCTTAAGGTGATACGTTCTGAGAAAAGTGATTGATGTTAAATAGGAGTTTTTGTTTGGTTGAGAATTCAAACAAATGGTCATTTTCTTAGTCAAATATTGATGGAGGCCAAGTTCTTGGTGAAATTATTCAAGGTTGTCATAGATTGGCATGTTCATAAGAGAAATGAAGTTATAAAAAATGCTAAGAAGCTTTATCAAAGATGTTAAGTTTGTTTTCATAAAGTGCAACTGAAATATAAAATTAAAAATATGGTCTTATGGTGTCATTGTTTGCAAGGGAATGTCTTTGGTTATCAGGCAAATATATTGCTTCATAGAAGAAAGACTAAAGTTTGTCAAGTTTTTAACATATGCTTGTCCACAATCAAGTTGGAAGTCGAAATCAAATTAGTTGTGTCCAGATATTGTATTGGATACATCAAAGAGTCAAGTGTGATAAGAGGTGTTAAGTTTGTTTTCATGAAGTACCGTTGAAATATAAAATATGATCTTATGGTTTCATTGTTTGCAAGGGAGTATCTTTGGCTATCAAGCAATATATTGAATCATAGAAGAAGACTAAAGTTTGTCAAATTTTTAACATGTGCTTAAATACCATCCATAATCAAGATGGAAGTTGAAATTGAATTAGTTGTGTGTCAAGATATTGTATCAGATACATCAAACAGTTGTGTGATATGAGGTATGGATAGATCAAACAGTGTACAACTCAAACAAGGAGTTGTTGGGCAGATACTTAAATCTATTTGATTTATTGAGGTGCAAGATCAGCCAATCTTACTGTAACTAGCAAATTCAAGCACATTTGCAGTGTCCCAACTAGTGTCACCTTAGAATAATCATTTGTCTAGACTCTATTATTAAGGTTTTGTCCTCTCACACATGTCTCAGCTCTGTGGGATGTATTACGGAGACAACTTATTGAACATCATTCAAAGTAAGGAAAGCCCTCAGAATTTCTTCCTGCCCAACTCCCATTGAATCTTATAATCTAAATGAGAGGAATTACAGAGTTTAGTTTAGTATGTGATGAAATAGTTTCACACATAAAATCACAGTATAGACCTAACATGTGTGGACAAACCTTGAACCGTGGAAAGATCATTATTAAGGAAGGGGTATTAGAGATTAAAAGCAATTCCAAGAGCTGATTTCCCATGGTATAATGTAAATATTGGATTCATAAAATTTAAAAGGTAGGGTCGAGTTGAAATTATATAGGATACTTAAATGGTAGTAAAGTTTGAGAGTCATTGTAATTGTATCTATATTCAGTTTTATGAATGGCAAGATCATGAGCCTTGTAGAAAATTAAGGTAATAAGTAAAGGCAAAGGTAGTTTTTAAGGTCACCGCCAAGATTGTTTTCCCACTTACCTTGTATATTGTTCATTAAGGTGTAAAACCCTACACACCCCCACCACCCCCCCCCCTCCAGGTTCAAATTTGTGACCACCAATATGGAATACACACAACTTCACCATCAAGCCTACTCAAGTTGTACTTCGATGTCTATGTTTCTGTGCAGCATACAATACATAAAAAATAGAAATAGACAACTCTTAACACACTTTCCTATTTCACTTGAGAACTGCAAAGAAAAATAAAATCTTTCAAGAGAGCAACTAAAAAATGTGTAAAAGGATGTATGCCTATGATACAAGCATTTTCTCTTGCATCGAAATGAAACTAATTCAAAACCACACGGAATAAAACAAGTCTATCCATAAAGATGTCCAATATATAACATACAAAGCAGCAGAGATACCTGCAACCCATCACAGAGTGCAGCAACACAATGGAGAAAAACGTTCTTCAAAATGAAGTTTATGAGAAAGGAAAAAAACAGAAAACAATTCTGATCATATCCAAAAATGAGCACAAGTATATAAGGATATCCAATTTAGTACAACGAAATTCTAACTTATTATACCCTTGTGACTGGTACCATCAAATTCAAGAGTAAGTTATTACTAAAGAGGTAATGGACTAGATTGATATCATCAGACATGGAATGTGCTCTAATGTGGTGGAGAAATTATAGTTAATTGTTCAGCTGTTTCTTAATTCACACACAACTTCACACTGTTTAGAAAATGCTGTCAAAAGAAATTCCTCCCAAAAATGTGATGGAGAAGCATCCTAGGGGTAGTGCAATCCTACATCCCTCAAAAATAATTTGTGCTTTGCAGATACAGAATAAGTTAGTCCTCTTTAAGCAAAGGTTGTGTTGAGCACTAATGAAGACTCAACAACAAAGAAGGCAAGACAGTCTTAGGCATAGGTGGACTTTGTAAAGGGTAAAACTGTTTTATAGCAGTGATTGTTGCTGAAGAAAAATCATTCTATAACAGCCTGCCAGTTGCTGTGGAGAGCCACCTCCCATGATTCTACACCTGCTACAGAAAAATATTTGCAGCATTTTACAGTTTCTATGGAAAGACATTGCAACAGTTACTAAGGAAATATATTTGCAGCAGTTATACAGCTGCCATGGAAAAACATTACAGCAGTTACACAACTGCTGCAGAAAGACATTTGCAGCAGCTATACAGTTGCTACAAATAGATGATTGCAGCAGCTACACACATGAAGCGAGAAGATCATTCACAGTAGTTAAAGAAGCAAGAGTTGTTGTCGCAAGCATAAATATGTTTAGCATGAGCAACATACTGAGCATGAAATTGCTTGCATTCGCTGGGTTTTGGAGTTAAAAGAAAGATGTGTAGTCACAAAAGAATGTGATTTCTGAGAAACAGAATGCAAAAGAAACTAGAGGACATGAATGACAACATGCAGACACTGTAGCATGGCACCAACTGATTCAAGAGCATTGTTGGTCTTTGCACTAATGGATTTCATTGTCATTAGCAGTCATTATGATTATTTGAAATGTCATCTTGATGAAATGAGGACAAAAGGAATGCAAGTTCAACCTGACAGCAATAGTTGCAGACTTTCAGAGCAGTTTATTTTAAACTGCAGATACAGCACATGTGCATCATCATTTGGAGCATAAATCTGACAACAGTTGCATCAGTTACATTCAGAGGCATCACAGCAGTTTCAACCCCAAGAAACGGAGGAGTGTGAAGAGTCATCATTTGGAAGCAAAGTGTCATCTTATGGAAATGAAGAGCCCGTATAAAATCGAAGAGTCCAATGGAAGGTGAATAAACAGGAAATGAAGTATTGGCAAACTAATCTTTGAATTGGTTTGCATTGTGCAATAATAAAAGGGGGAGGCTCTTTAAAAAAAAAGAGCAGAGGGGGGTTCGTAGAGAAAAAGGGAAAAGAAAAAGGACTCTTGAAGAGAAAAGAGCAAAAGGCTTTTGAAAAAGAAAAGAACAAAAGGCTCTTGGAGGAGAAAAGGACATGTGAGTTAAAGTATTGCTGTAGTAAAATCTACCTGTAGCTGCCTCTAGAAGTTTCCATTGCCTCATATAGTATGAATTGTAGCTGCCTGTAGCAGTCTGTAGTGTTCTGTCAAATCTGCCTGTAGCAATTTGATTTCAGCACTAAAAATTTAGCATGTAATATTTGTTCTGTAGCAATAACGTTTAGTAAAAAATCCGAAATTGTTCAATGAATTCTGTGTTGAGTTTGGGTCCACTGAAGGAACCAGGGACATGGCTGCATAGATGGGCTGTCATTGATTTGATCCCTTTTCCTTGTCTACATCAAAATAACTAAATTCACAGTGTCATCTTCCTTAAAACACTTGTGATCCTCCTCTACAGTACAATATCAGTTTGAAGCAGAATTTCAATATCAGCCCTCAGAACACTATCTTTCTCTTCTGAAAATATTTTAAAAGAACCTCACATTTTGTCTTGGATTATTGAAATTTCACGTACAAGGTCACATCTACTGAAACTGACCTTAAAACACTAAAGATCAGCCTTCCTAGCTAAATCTGTTTGCAAGTGCTAATTTTTTGGATTGACCTCTGGAATATTCACTTGAAGATGCCAATTATAAATATTACACCAAACATGAAAATATAATAAATTATATATTTTTTGCACTGCCATTTTTTCAAAAAATGGTGTATATAATCCTATTAACAAAATCCAACAAGACACAATTAAAAAATCAAAATTTTAAGAAAATTAAATACTTCAAGTCTGATATTTGGCAAAAATGTAGCAAATGAGCATACCTTCCAATAGTGCATCATAGACTTCTTCTCTTCTTACATTCTTTGCCTTCAAAAATATGGCCAAGTTTTGTGACTTTTTTGGGTCCAGAAGCTGAGGGTTCTGACTAGAAGGAATAGGTGCTTGTTTGGCCATTCTATTTGTACCTGTGTTTGTGGAATTATAACCAAACAGTCTCTCGATCATTTCTTCACTGAATCTGCACATGCCAGTTTCACTATTTTTAGCAACCAGCAGTGATCATCCTTAAAGACTGCAGCAGCTTCTTCAAACTGTAGAAAATAGTAATCTGACCTAGTTGCATATGCTATTTCTTAATCAAAATTATGAAACCTTTAATTATAAAATAAGGTCAGGAAAACATTCATACTGAAAAGATCCTGCTCTTATCTGGTCCCAAACCATTGAATGATCAGGGTTAGCATTAACTTTATCCCAATGAAGAGGCTTTAGCTTGGGCCGTGGATTCCCATCTTCCCCTACTGCATTTAAGTGCTCCAAAGAAGCTCCAGAACCAGAAGGTCTTTGGGCAACCGGTGGAACAGGTAGACCTCCTTTTGGATGTGGGGGCAAAGGAGGAGGTAACTGAGAATTCCTTGTAGGTGGGAAAGGTGCTTTTGGTAGACTAGACTTGCCATTGTTGGGTCCAGGGGGGGGAGGAGGTGGGGATTTGTATGCTGATGGTGGAGGTGGCAGGGGTTTATTTATTGGTGGCGGTGGAGGAGGTGGGGATTTGTATGCTGATGGTGGAGGTGGCAGGGGTTTGTTTATTGGTAGTGGTGGAGGAGTGGGGGGTTTACTCATCGGTGGTGGAGGGGGAGGCATGGATTTACTTATTGGTGGTGGTGGAGTAGAGTTGACAGGTGGGTGCAAGGAGGGATTAGGCGCTGGTAAAGATGGAGGCAGTTTAGATGGTACACAGGGTGGAGTAGACTGTGTATAAGGAGAGGAGGAAAAATGTGTAGCAATTGCTTGAGTGGGGGTGCGTAATGCTGCAGAATCTGCAGATAAATGAGCCAGTAGCACCTTGGATGAGGATGAACATGAATTTTGAATGGTGTCTGCTGGATTTGAGGTGACAGTACCCCTATCACACAATTCTAGAGAATGCTTTGTCTTAGGCAAAGGTGGAAGAGGATGAACATCAAGAGTCTCTGTTGTCTTCCTAAGGCGTGAAGGAAGAGATAAAACTCGAAGGTTCCTTGGATTGAAGGAAGACAAGTGTGTATCATCAGCCTTACCTGTTCCTAAGACAGTTGTTATATGTGAAATTTCATTGGAGTCTTCAAATGTTGCCCACTTATAAACCTTTGATTCACCACCATAGGGATTCACTGATTCACCATGTATGCTTGAAAATAAAAGAGGTCTATCATCATTATGCTGATTGAACCCATGCCTGCTATTACAAAATTTTTGATACAAGTAAAAGAACAATCCAGTCAGAAGTAAAGTTGATATTGCTGTGATAACAACAGCTAAAATAATTGTCTTAGAGTTGCCACTCTTCTTTGTTGACTGCTCGGGAAGTAGACTTTCTGACAGCTTGGGAGGTAATGCTGGTGTTAAGATAAATGAATCTTGACCTGGATTTACAATTCCCAATGATGGCGATGGCACTAACTGTGGTGATAAAGTCTCAGGGGATGGACCAGGGGCCTCATATTGATCATTCTGTACTCCTGAAGGCGACGGAGAAATAGCTGAAACTGGAGATGTGGCAGGAATTTCTAGATAACGACTCCGTAAAAAGCGTTCCTCACGAGCATCGATATGGAGCAGAGCTCTGAGCCGCTCAAGAGACAACAAGATGTTTGAATTTTCATCTTCTCCAGAGACAGGTCTAATAAATTCCCCGTGCTCTCCATTTGTTGGAATAATTGAAGATGAATCAAATGGGTCAAAGGCATGATGCTTGTCGAGAGAATCAGGAAGAAAATTATTCATCTGACGTGGTTGGTTATTCATTTTCTTTGCTAAATTGTGTTCAAATAAAGAATAAGAGTTCTGAATCCTTTTCACAATGTTCGTATCCATCCCTTCATTTGAAAAGTATTTTAAATTCTTACTATCAATGTCTGTTCCTTCCAATTGTTCAAAACCACAACTGGTTTGCAGATGCTCAGCCCTGATATTGCAATCCTGATGCCAAGACAAAAGAAAATCAGACTAACAAACATATAATTATACCCTGGAACACTCCAGAGTATCAGGATAACACAATATAGTCATATTAATCACAAATATAGATTAAATAACATATATCTAATAAACAGAGATAGAGAAACATCTGAATAAATATCTGATTATTGACCTGCATATAAGGATAATAGTAATACAACGTAGCTTACATCACAATGAGATATCCAATAAGCCTGAACATCAGAATGATACTACAATTGTATGCAACCCTAACGTTCAATTATATTTGGAGCTATTAACAAAATGCAATTAATAACTCACCAGAAAAGATAAAGCTGCAATTGCTGATTTAAAAAAATGATTATACTACTTCACAATCGTTAAGAGTAGAGGCCTACATTTCCAAGATGAAATAGAGCCATTTATGCCAACTGGCAATGAAACTAGTCAACATAACAGAAAACACTAAATAGCTTTGCACATAAACTGCTCTTTGTGCTGCTGAGGAAAATGAACTAAACCATTAAATGTAGCACAAAAATGTAACCGTTTTGCAAGGAAAACTGTTAAATTTTCTATAAATAAGGATAATTAACTTCTTTAAACTGTGTACTAATATTAACGTGTGGAAAATCATTGCCATGACAGAGTCCTTAATTTATCAAATTGAACGCCAACAAGTTTAACAAAAAATATACTCGTATTTCACTACGGTCATTTTGTAGCCATAGTTGATTTTTGTCAATTCTTAACTACTGCTAAACATGGTCAATTTTTTGTGCCATTTATCATTGCTAAGTTCAAACATTTTTAATCATGTTATGAAGTGTGGGCACATCAAAGGGCCCCTTGGTTTGCTGGTTAAGTCGAAAGGTTCTGAATGAACCCACAAGGGATCAAGTCTTGCTGAGTGCAAGGCCCCCGACACCATAAGGGATGAGGCCAGGATCGTGCCTTGGGCAACATTGGCAGAATGGATACCCCCGAGTCCTTGGCTCTTAGCCAAAAAGGTATCAGGTTGTGCTCCCGAATCAGGTTGCAAAAACGATCTGGTTTTGACATAAATGATAAAACCCTCCAAATATATATATATATATATCATTTTCTCTTTTATTATGGTGTACAGATACATCGACATATAGATACAAATATAGAACATTCCCTTATATCAAACTTGGTCGTCAATTTGTCTATCCATTATGCCAGTACTGAGATCCTTCTCTCTGTCAGCCCCATCATGTAACAAGCTTATTTTACTGAAATATATAGGCACCCCAACAATGCAATAGTTTAATTGTCCTCCAGAGCTAGAAGCACTAAGCGTTCCTCAAACCAATCATACTGCCCACAATCAGTACAATCCAGGTTATTGTGTACAAAAGTAAATGAACAAGAAATGCACAAGCAACAAATATTTTATTTAAATCGAATGAAATAGGCATAGAACTGAGAAAATGAGGCTTTATTAACCTGAGAAGGTGCCCCTCATTTAAAAAATAGATTCCAGCAGTTCAACACCCAATGATGCAATGTTGGGGATCCAGCGTTACATGGAAATGGATACAGCATTCAATGTGGATCATTCAAGACGATACTTTACAGATTTTTTTGTGTTAGATTTTTGTGACTGAAATACGAATATATGTTTTAATGTTTCAATGTTATTGAAAGTGTTTTTGAATATTTTTTGTTACATTGAATCAAATATTGCTCTGTACCATTTCAGATACAGCCCAAATATGGGCTCATTTTCTGATATCTCCAGGTATGGTATCCATGACATATCATATCCGTGTCCTTTTCTGATATGTGGATACATCTTTTGTTCTTTTTATTGGGCAGGTGAGATGGAGTGGAGGGTGCAGGGAGCAGGTGGGGGAGGGCGGAAGGAGGCGGGAAGTATCTGCAAACTGTGCAAGGAATCCTATAGGCAAGCCCCCCTTATTGTATATCCCATGCACAGTCTAACTCTAAATACCCCTCATTTGCTTGTTTTGCTGTTATTCTCCTCATTGTTGACTATTGATGATTAATTGTTGCATGGTTTAGGTATTTTGGCATAAGGAGCACAACCTTGATAAGATAGAAACTTGAAGCTGTGATCCATTACGCCAAGGATTGTGCACTTGGAACATTTCATGACTGTAGGAGGAGAATGGCCTTTTGTCCTTCCATGACCATTTACAGTTATTTTGTTTTTTGGTATAAAATTTAGCAACCTGAATAACTAACGTTGTGTTCTGCACAAAGCCCACATTTTACATCTATTACTGAACCAAACGTGATAATGTGCATTTGTTGCACACACTGGACTTTGACCTACATTTTTGGGATTTTTGCCTGCATGGTGAGCAAAACAAGAGCAGTCATATTTTTTGGTTAGTGGCCCATGGTCTAGTGGTAGGGAGGAGCAATTGTCATAATGACTGGATTCAAACACCAGAGTCATACTTTGAATGTTAGCAGATTTTTTGAAATTTGCAGTGATGTTTAGAAAAATATTTAGAGTTAAGTTTATCTTTACATTAGTCTTTTCCTCTTCTTGAACCTCTTTAGTGAGTGCCTGTGGGAGTGATACCTACAAATCCCTCAAGGGACACCTGGATGAGGAGGAGAGAATCCTAGATGGCATCCCCCAACCATCCCTTGTCAAAGGGCATTGCTCTGGGAAAACCTCACTGCATACCCCATTCCCATTCCTATGGGGACATGTCCCAGCCATACCAAGTATCACGAACATCCACGTAGAAGACAAATCATTATTGAATTTTGACTCATCATGACCTCATTCTTTTCCATCTAAAGGGACTAGTATAAATTCTATTTAAAAAACAGTTCAAATTTTGTATATATGTATAGAAGGTAATGTAATTACAAAAAGTAACCTTAGGGCTAGGCTATAGGGTACGGAAGAAGCCTGCTGTTGTGCAAGAAGGTGCAGGCAGAGTAAAGACTAAAGAAATCTAGTGATGATCAGATGTTACGTTGACTGGACATTAATTTTGTAAAATAAACATTGAGGATTACAGGCACACATAGCAGAAAGTAGACATAAAGACATATAGGAATGACTAAAAAAGAATTCAGATTTGCCAGAGTCGGAAGCAGAGGTTTATAAAAGATTTTATATGCCAGTGGAAACACCCATGACTGCTGCAATTTAGATTGAAGGCTCCACTGTGTTTGGATGGTTGTCTTGGGTGCAGGGATTCCCTTTCTCCTCCCAATTGATATTTTCAGAAGTGAACCAGTTTGGTGGTGCTTATCTTCGCCAAAGCATGTGAGGAAGAGTGTGCCCACCGCCACCACTACCTCCATGGCTAGCTTCTTGAATCGCTTGACACTTGGATGCACACTGGTAACAAAAATGTGCATGCATTTATCTCAACAGTTGGATGTGCATATTCTGTCATTGGAAGACAGCACTCAGAATGGTGATAGATCTTTCCATGGACCCAATGACCTTGTCCATGATGGGGTTTTGGAGCCCTTGGCCTCCAAGATTATTATTCAAGAAGTTAGCGCTACTATCTATGATGTGGAAGACCACAACAATTGCATTTTCCTTGGTTGTTTTTAACAGGAGAGGCTTCAGAGTAACTGCTTTCATTTGACATGAGAAAGGAGAACTGGTTGTTGATGTTATGCTGTGGATGGAGGCCAAGGGCCCTCATTGAATTCTCCAAAATTAAAAATTAAAGTAATTTTTTTTCTAATTAAATAATAATCACATTTAAAATAATATTTCCCATTTGCACATTCCTAATAATAAATTATTAGAAAATTAAATATTAATTTTTCTAAATAAAAACTATATGTGCTGCAGGCAATGCAGCTGCTGCAGGGCAGTTTGTATGTGTTGCAGGGCATGCAGCAGCTGTGGGACACTTTGTAGGTGTTGCAGGTCATGCAGCTGTTGTAGGACATTTTATATGTGTTGCAGGTCAGCTGTCATGGAACTGTTGCAGGACATTTTCAATGTTCTGTAATTTACTCTTGCTATGGTCATGTGGCATGCTGCAGGATGATGATGTTGCAGGATACCTGTAGCTTAGTATTATGACTATCTAGAATGTTTTACACTCTAATTGAGTTAAATTGTGATTGGAAACTTAACATGACAGTTATGCTAGAGGAAATTAAAAGTTAATAGTATTTAAGTCTTCAAAAAAATCTGTTTAACCATATTCAGTAAGTTTTCTTGAGTGGGTTTCTAGGGGCATTACAGAGTAGGCATTGTGGAAAAGTGTTGAGGTCTGATGGAAAGATTGTCATGGCCTCTTTTGGTTGGGGCTCCTAGTTCTCTAAAAGATTTTACCTTTACATAAGGGTGGCAACGATATTAAGGTGGTTTGGCCTTGGAGAGGAGTGGTGGGATGATTTAACTTGAGGGTTTGGTTGGGTTGAAAGGGGTAAAGTTGTTGAGTTGACTAAGTGGTAGGATGAGAAAAGAGTGATACAGAATGGGTTGGATTTTGTGGGAAAGAGGAGTTGTGGGCCATCTCATTGTCCTCTTTGAGGATAGGCATCTTCCCTTTGGCCAGCTCAGTTGTCTTGTTGACTTGCATCTTTTTATGGAGTGTTTCACCCATAGTTCAAAAAATCGTAAGGTACTAGCCAAACTCACAAGTATCCTTGAGTTCAAACAGCAGACTCAAATCAAGTACCCTCTTTTGGTTGGGGCTCCTAGTTCTCGAAGAGATTTTACCTTTATATAAAGGTGGCGAGGATATAGAGGTGGTTTGGCCTTGGAAAGAAGAGTGATGGGATGATTCGACTTGAAGGTTTGGTTTGGTTGAAAGGGGTAAAGTTATTGAGTTGACTAAGTGGTAGGATGGGAAAAGAGTGATACAAATGGGTTGGATTTTGTGAGACAGAGGACTTGTGGGCCATCTCATTGTCCTCTATGAGGATAAGCATCTTCCCTTTGGCCAGCCCAGTTGTCTTGTCAACTTGTATCTTTTTATGAATGGGGTGTTTCACTCATAGTTCAAAAAATTGCAAGGTACTCGCCAAACTCACAAGAACCCTTGAGTTCAACCAGCCGACTCAAATTGAGTAACCTCTTTTGGTTGGGGCTCCTAGTTCTCTAAGTGATTTTAGCTTTACACAAGGGTGGTGAGGAAATAAAGGTAGTCTGACCTTGGAGAGAAGAGTGGTGGGATGATTTGACTTTAAGATTTGGTTTGGTTGAAAGGGGTAAAGTTGTTGAGCTGACTAAGTGGTAGGATGGGAAAAGAGTGATACAAAATGGGTTGGATTTTGTGGGACAGAAGTTGTGGGCCATCTAATTGTGCTCTATGACGATAGGCATCTTCCCTTTGGCCAGCCCAATTGTCTTGTTGACTTGAATCTTTTTATGAATGGAGTATTTCACCTATAGTTCAAAAAATCTCAAGGTACTCGCAAACTTGCAAGTACCGTTGAGTTCGACCAGCAGACTCAAATCAAGTACTCAGCGAGTTTGCACATTGAACTTGCTTAATGCAGGATGGACATGGGACAGGGAAAAAACATTGAAAAAAGGCTGAAATTTAGCCTTTAAAAACCTCATGTGATCGCCATTTTCCTCATACAGCTTTTGCAACCTCCTTTGAGCAATTTAAGGCGATTGGATTTCTGCAATTTTTGAAGTTCCAAGTTTTTCTCTTCTTGTTTTTTTTCTCAAAGCATTTCCAGAATTTGGTTCATTCCAAAATTCTCCATTTGCATGATTAGGCATGTTTCTTATGCATTCAAATCAATATCTATGTCATTTAAAGTTAAACATTGTTTTTTTTGTTTTTTTTAACGAAAATGCCATTTTTTTAATGAGTGTAGGGTTTATCATTTTATGGTGTTAAAAAAACATTTCTTTGTATACAATTAAATATAATTTTCTAATTTTATCAATGCTAGGGTTTGCACTTTAGCATTCAATGGCATGAGGAAGTGGAAGTCAACCCAATGGAGGAAAGGATGTCACTTGGAAGCATGGCATATCAAGACCAACCACATGAACTATGACTTGCAACTATTGTGGGTTGAAGATGAGTGGATGCATCAATTGCCACAAGCACAATAGACACTTAAATCTTACCGTGTCCTAACATCACACCAAATCTATCCCACATCTCCCCTTCCAACGTTAATTAAATAAATCATATTTATTTAATTAACCAATTCAATCATCCTCCTAATATTAAAAATAAAACACATTTATTTAATTAATAAATCTAACCTATTCCTCTGATAGTAATTAAATAAATTACGACTATTTATTTAATTAATTAACTAATTCAGCCCTTCTTCTAATGTTCCAGCCTTAATTGAATAAATCCACATTTATTTAATTGAGTCAATCATCCCCTCAACATTCCCCAAAAAATAAGTACCCTAGAATCCGTCTCAATCATTAGTTGAAATAACCTAGCTTAATCAACTAACTAATTATTTGCACATTCCTCCACCAAAATAGCAAAATCAACCTTGCACAATGCTCAAAACTTGCACAAGGCTCCAAACATGCACATGGCTCCAAAAATGGCATTTTAAATCCTCGCCCTCCATTCAAATCAAGCAAATCTGCACCCTCCAACATCTCGTTTCAATCCTTGCCCTAATCATGTGCACCAATCGCAACATGCCACTTGTCGGCTTCTCATTCTTCCTTGTGAATGGATCAACATCCCTCCATTGCATAAGATCAAATCCTATCCATCCATCATCCTCAATCCAAATCTATAAATCCATCATTCCTCAAGCCATTCCCAAGAATAAGAATTGGATGCAAAGCAAGGTCATGCTACTGGAATGAGCAACCACATCACAACTCAACAACAACAATCAACTTGAGCACAACCCATATGGCAACAAGGTTTGTGTTGGTGAGGTTTCTTGTTTCTCTTTCATTTCTTGTATGCAAATCTTAGCTCAATCAGAGCTATAGATTAGTGTAGAATAGGATAGGTGTTTAAATGCATTTATCTATTGATTATTCCACATTTGATATACACATTTTGGCACACCTAGTGGGACACACATCCCTAGCTAATTTTAAAATTTGCAAAGTGTTTCTGACTGATTTTTGCAGATCTTTTACAACCATTGGCCCAATACTATTCATGACCAAATTCGGGTATATTCATAAGCTCATAAGGCAAATAATCCCACTTGAACAATTAGATTGTTCATGTGCTTGATTTGTTTGCACCTTATGTGAACCCTGTAAAACAATCCAAAAATAAAAAAATCTTAAATCTTAAAAAAAAATCCTCGCAAGCCAAAGTGTGAAAAATCAATATCAAAATCTTGAAGCAAATTCCAAACCCTCACTCTGCGTGAAATCCAAAGGTCCCGCATCCGAAGATCCATCCATCCATAATCCAAAATCTCGCAAATTGATCCCAAAATCTCAAACTCGAAAATCAATCCCCCAAATCAAACCTCATCCATAAACCAAAATCAAAATCCAACCCTAATCCAAAATGAAAACATCTTCCTATATCCAAAACTACCCGTCACAAATCCAAATTTCTATAAAGACCTAGATCCCTTAAACTAAACCAAAATCCAAAGCCAATCCATCATCAAGCTACTCAAGGTCCTTGACCTTAATCAATCCCATCATCGAGTTACATAAGGTCCTAGACCTCATCCCAATCCAACATCAAGAACCACTCCAAAATCAAACATCGTCCTAGAATCCAACGACCACCCATCACAAAATCAAAATGTGTTTAAGGACCTCGACCCCTTAACCCTATCAAAATCAAAAATGACCATCATCAAGGGTCTTAGACCTTAAACTTCATCAAAACCAAAAAATTCATCATCAAAATTATCATGGGTCCTAAACCTTATCCTCCAAAATCAAAATTAAACCCAATCAATCATCAAGTTCCTTGAGGTCCTAGACTTTGTTTTCCAAATCAAAATTCAATCCATCAAGTTACCCACCAAATCAAAATCCAAACTAACCATTGCCAAGGGTCCTAGACCTTATCCAAATCAAATCAAAAACAAATCAATCATCATCAAATTGAAATCCAAAATCAATCCTCATCCAATCAAGCAAAATCAAATCAAACCTTGATCGTTTTGGTGCAAATGCACCTTGTGTGGTGTAGGTGCACCCTGAGTGGCACACGCACCCTCAAGGCTTTGCATACACTATGTTCTAGTGCAGGTGCACCTTGTGTAGCGCAAGTGCACTCTAAGTGGCACAGGTGCCCTCAGGGATTTGCATACACCTTGTTATGGCGTAGGTGCACCTCTATGTGGCGCAGGCACCCTCAGGGCTTTATATACTTTGGTTTGGTCATCCAAAAAGAAAATCATCTGAAGTTCTAAATCCAAAATCCAAAGGTCAACTCTTTGCAAAATCCAAGATCCCAAATCCATCCAAAATCCTTCCAATCATCCAAAATCAAATCATCTAAAATCCAAAGCATCCAAAAATCATCTAAACATCCAAAATCTTCCACATCTAAACAAAAATCATGGCAATTACAAATCCATTTCATTTCATGAGTCCCCTCGTCACAACCAATCTAAAAACCTCTTTGAACATGATGATGATGATAGTCTTGTGGATCAAGACGAATATACCAATGATACCTTTGATGACATCATTACAAGCAAGCTTGCCATAGGCTTTAATCGGCAAACCATGAACTAACCTCTAGACCAAGAACTGGCTAGCACTAGTTATCCCTCAAATCCAAATCGAATATCTAGTGGTCATTTTTATGGTACCTTTGACAAGGGAAACATCACTCTAGCCCAAGGCACTCATAGCCAATCCATATTTAAACTCCCCACCTTATGCAAGCAACTTGTAGCCTCCACCTCCTACACAAGTCCTTCATCCTCAAAACATTTGCAATCTAATCCATCCCATCAATCCCACCACCAATCATGTCAAACATACAAACCACCATCCACTCATATCGCATACAACTCAGTCTTGACGGATTTCCTCTGAGGACTACTAGCACAAAATCCTAAGCACAATGGCAAGAGCAAAGTTATGGAGTCATGCAACATTGCTAAGCCAATGCCATCCCTCTTTAGCAAAAACAAGCATATTGTCGACGATGCAGTCATCCACCCAAAGCCTATCAATAATGTCCCAAATCCTCCTAAAGCCATCATCCCTACAAGTCTACCCATGTGGGAAAATAAGTGCCAACATTTCCAAAGATCCATCAAATCCAGAATCCATGAGTCAAAGACCCCTCATCCATCCATGTGCAAAACTAGAGGAGTACATCCACACATTAATTGCTACAGGAGGTGCTGAAGCAAAACGACACTGATCCATCATGTTGACAAAGAAAATCGAGTATGTCAAGAGCTTGTTCTAAATCATGCCAAACTCGTCCCCAACCAAATCAAGACCCAAGAACCCAAGCCAATCCCTTTTATGATCCCATACACTCTCAAGGTCAAAGCACCCCCATTAATCCCCTCCCCAAACCACAATCCTATTGGTTTGGTCCAACCACCTTTGTTTGATTTGTTCTTCTCACAAAAGAGCAAATTACAACTACCACCAACTCCTACCTAAGGATGGATTCACATCTTGTTTCCAAAGTGACATATATCCTATTGCAAACCGAATGTGTCAAGACGTGAAATATCAAGGCAAAGGATTAGGCCTTCACGAGCAAGGGATCTTGGAGCCCATACATGTTAATGCAAATCAAGGATTTCAGGGCTTCAGCTATAAATCTCACGATGCACAATCTGAAGATGTTGGTAACACCTCTGCAAATCCTAAGGAAACTTCTTCCAACATCAAAACAAGTTCCTCCTGTTGCTCCTATAAAGAGTTTGCTGCCACCAACCCTTTCATCGACGCCACTATCCCTATCACCAAATTTGACCATCCATCACCTAAACTCACTTTCGAAATCACACATCATTTGACTTATGCCAAAATGATGAAGCAATCGTAAAATTCATGGGAGTCCAAGATACTATTTCCCCATGGGACCATAACATAGATTTTATTTAGTTAATTAAGTCTAATAAAGTGTGGATAAGCACTAATGACTTAGATTTATCTTCCAAGTCATCTCCAGCATGAGATAAGGTTGCTTTTTTTTCTAGAGATAAGAATGCTTTATTAGAAGATTAGATTTTTAGCTAAATGGAATAAAGATAGATGCAAGATAGAAAATTAATAACTCAGTATAGTGTAATAATTTCATGTAGCTGTGAGTTGTATCAGTTGTGGAGGTTGCCTTTTAAGCTTTCAAAGGAATGCAAAGCATATTGAAAGGTGTAAAATATTTGCGTACTTGTGTTCATTTTTGCAGGTTGAATTTCAATGATTTGAGTGATTAATTCAATGTTTTTCAGCATTAGGTAACTATTCATCATGATCATGGAATTTTAACATGGTATCAGAGCTAGCAGACACAACATAAAGGACAACCACATGTATTTTATAGGATAATTCGTGCAGGGTTTTTTGGAACAAAATCGCGTCATTATTCTTAGTAAAAATCGCACATCAAGGCAGGTGAGAAATCATGGCAGAGAGGAATTAAATTCGGACTAGATTTTATGAAATCGCGCCCCAATTTTTACAGTTTCATACCTTGTTTTGATGGAAATTCGTGGTCATTATGCAGTAAAAATCATGCCAAGAAGCAAAAGGTAAGTTGCACTTGTTTCAAGGGTAAATCATTTCTGATAATAATAACGCGCCCTATAAGCAATGAAATTTGCATCGTGCCAATCTAAGAAGATTAGTGCCACGGCAGAAAGAAATCGACTGCTAGGGTTTTCATAAAACCCATGGATTTTTGACACTAAAAACGCCCAATTTGTTCTAGAATTGCAACCACAAAAATAGGCGTTTTTTTAGTAAAAATAAGCGGAATTTCTGTGGCCAGGGTTTTCTATTTGATGAGTTTCCCAGCAAGGTGGTGACTAGGGTTTACTAGCAGTAAGCTAGGGTTTTCGATTCTTTGAAAACAACCAAGGTTTTATTAAACCAACAACGAACCAAAAGGGTTTACTAGTAGGGCTTCAACTAGGGTCTACCAGAAGCGACAAACCAACAAGCTAGGGTTTTGAACCAACGCCTAGGATTTGCTAGGATAGCAAACGGGCTAGGATTTTCAACAGTGGCTAGGGTAGTCACGTGAGCTTGGGTTTACCAACGTAACAAAGGGTTTTGAAAAAGGTAATTTTTACAGTTTTGAGCAATTTGTTTATTATTTCCAGATCAGCGAGTTTGTTTTACGAAAAGAATGTTTTTCTAATGGCATCGCCTAGTCTTCATTTCAAGGATAAGTTGGATGGCGCATTAAATTTTCTTCCTTGGAAAGCCAGGGTGACTTTGTTACTGGAGGAAAATGATCTCTGGGATATCATAAAGGATCAGGTGGCTCTGCCAACAAATCTGCAGGATTTGGCAGTTCACGAGAAGAAAGAAATTAAAACCAAGCAGATGATCCTAGATGCGGTGAAGGATCACTAAATTCCTCACTTGTCAAAGAAGAAAACAGCCAAGGAGATATCCAATGCTCTAGTTAATCTTTTCTAGAGTGAGAACATTAACAGGAAAATGATATAGAGAAATAGATTCAGATCCATAGAAATGTCTAGTTTGGATACAGTCACTAGTTACCTCACTCAGCTTTGTGACCGCTTGCAACAGTCGGGGAAAAGGTGGAAGATGCAAAGCTAGTGAACTTAGCTTTAAATGGGTTCTCATCTTCATGGCATGCTTTTGTTCAAGGCATTTGTGCCAGGGAAAAGCTTCCTTCATTTGAGAGACTGTGGGATGATTCTATCTAGGAGGAAACTAGGATAGAGTCAAAAGCTAACAATAAGGGTGCTGACAAAAATCCAGCTCTCTTTAGACAAATAAAGGGAAATAAAAGAAAAGGGAACAAGGATTACGGAAAGGATGAGGATTCATTCTCATAGCCTAAGAAGAAGGACTTGAGCTTCAATTGTCATAAGTTTGGTCATTATGAATCACGGTGTCCAGAAAGGAAGAACTATGGGAAGCATGATGAGCACACGATTATACTGAGGGGGGGTGAATCAGTATTATAAAATCTTTTTTTCAAAACTTTAATCAACCACAACAAAATCACGCATGCAAGATATAGCAATTAAGAACACGGGAAGAACACACGATTTACGTGGAAACCCTTGCGGAAGAAACCACGGCAAAATATTGCTTATATATATTGATCTTCTTTTGTAGGCACCAACCCACTGGAGACACCAATCCCCACAACTGAGCACCAACTCAGCAAGAGACACCAATCTCTTATTTGATAGGCACCAACCTTCAAATTCTTCAATGAGTGATATCAAAACTTATGTAGAAACTTCTTCCTTCACAAACCTGATCACAGCTCTTGTAATGTCCTTCCTTCACAAATCTGATTCAAATCATGCACTATCTTTTCTCACAAATTTGATCACAAATATCTCAGAATCTTCCCTTACTCTTCACACATATTCCTCAAATATATCTGCTCTTAATCTTCACACATGGACTGCATATATATTTCAAAATAGGTCTGAAATACTCTTCATAAGTACCTGCCCTAGGTCTGCTCAAAATCAGAAATATAACTTATTCATTTCACTCACATCAAACTCAACCTCTTCATCTATTCTTTATACTTCTCCAAGAGAGGCGACTCATTGAAAAATACATGTCTTTTTCAAAGAGAGGTGACTCTTTTTATACACCTCTTAATAACAGTTTTGTCTTCTAGTGGAGCGCTCCAAATAGGAGGTTGGCTATCTTTTTGGATTTATTTTTAAACTTCAAATCTATATGTCGTCAAGGAGTGAGTTGGCCTTCATTTGCGGAGTCGGCCACACAACCTTCAATCCAATCGTTGGTGCTTCCTTATGAGGGAGTCGGCCACCTTGCAATTTAATTTAATTAAATTTGAATTTCAGCCTTGGCGCCAAGGTATGAAGTCGGCCAGGCTTTGTCTTACAATGAGGGTCGGCCAACATTAAATCATTTGCAACTCCTTCCACGGTGAGTGCTATAAGTATAAGTTTAAATATTTAATTTAAACTTCAATGTAACCTTATATCTCTGCTCTCCATTGCCTTATAAATCTGTTGTAATAACGTTGCTCTTTGACATCAATGACAATAATCCAACAATCTCCCCCTTTGTCATTGATGGCAACCCAATAATCTATGAATGCAACTAGCTACTCTTTCTCAAACTGGCTACTCTTTCTCACTACTCCCCCTGTCTCTTGCTCCCCCTGTTTGTAATACTCCCCCTGTCTCTAATTCTCCCCCTTTGACATCAATGGCAAAGGAACCTTCATCTATCTCTAAACTCTGTCGTCCATGGAACTAAAGATAATGCTTTGGTTAGCTCCCCCTAAATTTATGTTTCCTCTCAATGACTGATTGAGAGTGATCTTACTCCCAATTTCTGCCTTAAGTGCTCAAAAGTCTCTTTCGGAAGTGGCTTTGTGAAGATATTTACAATTTGTTTTTGTGTAGCAATATATTCCAACTTAACCTATTGATCTATCACCTATTCCCTTACAAAATGATACTTGATAGGTATATGCTTTTTCCTTGAGTGCATAACTGGATTCTTCGAGATGTTGATTGCACTCGTATTATCACAAAATATAGATAGAGGATGACCATATTCTACCTTGATATCTTTCAATGTTTGCCTCATCCATAAAACCTGAGTGTAACAGGATGTTGCTGCTATATATTCAGCTTCTGCTATGGAAAGAGAGACTGAAGCTTGTTTCTTAACCAAGACACAAGATTGTTACCAAGAAATAAAGCTCCTCCACTTGTGCTTTTCCAATCATCAACATTGCCTGCCCAATCTGCATCTATATATGCTGCTAGGGTGAAATCTTCACCACTGGGATACCATAAACCAAAATCCAATGTACCCTTCAAATATTTGAATATCCTCTTGACTGCTTGTACATGAGTTTCCTTCGGTGCAGCCTGAAACCTTGCCACCATACCAGCTTACATCCTGTTACCATGGGTGTACTCACAGGATTACAATCTTCCATTCTGAACTTCTTCAACATTTCCTTAACATACTTAGTCTGTGAGATAAATATTCCCTTATCAGATTAAGAGATTTGTAGCCCATGGAATAAGGACAACTCACCAAGCATAGACATCTCAAATTCTTTTTGCATCTCCATGGCAAACCCTTGACACATATTGTCACTACTTCCGCCACATATAATATCATCTACATATACCACGATTATCAATTGGTCATCACACACAATCTTGATATAAAGATTGCTATCAGCAATCCCTTTCTTGAATCCTTGTTGTTGTAGATACTTATCAAGTCTTGCATATAATGCCCTAGGGGCTTGTTTTAATCCATAAAGAGCTTTCTTCAATTTACACACATAGTCCCTGTTTTTTGATAATAAGAACCCTTTTGGTTGTTCAATGTATACCTCTTCCTCTAGATTGCCATTAAGAAAAGCAGACTTAACATCCATTTGATAACCTTAAAATTTTTGAAACTGGCAAATGCTAAGAACATTCTGATAGCTTCCATCTTAGCAACAAGTGCAAAAGTTTCTTCAAAGTCAATACCTTCTACTTGGGCATAACCTTTGCATACTAACCTTGCTTTGTTCCTCACAACTTGGTCATCTTCATTCAACCTATTTCTGAAGACCCACTTAGTGCCAATCACATTCTTATCTTTAGGCCTTGCGACAAGTTCCCAAGTTTCATTCTTTTCTATTTGATTTAGTTCCTCTTCCATGGCCTCTATCCAATGTTTATCTTCACTTACTTCTTTGAAGTTCTTGGGTTCTATTTTGGAGAGCAAGGACAAATTTTCATTTTCTGAAATATTTGCCATTCTCCTTCTTGTTTTAATTTCACCATCTTTGTCACCTAGAATCTAGTCTTCTGGATGGATTTCCTTGAACAAATTTAGATGGTGTCTTCGTGCTTCTTTGCTCAGCCACCTCATCCTCATTTTCTTCCTCTACTTCCTCTTCTTTGCAATCCTCTTCATTTTGATGATCAACTTCTTGTGTCTTATCATGGTAATTTCTTTCCTCATCAACTTTTACATTTGCACTCTCAACAATCTTGTGCAACCTCTTATCGTAGCACTTGTAGGCTTTATTCCTTGAAGAGTAACCAAGAAATATTCCTTCATCCGCCCTAGAATCAAACTTTCTCAAATCTTCTTCATCTCTCCTTATATAGCATGGACTCCCAAACACTTTGAAATGCTTCACAATTGCAGGCCTTCCTTTCCATAACTCATACGGTGTCTTGTTGTCGTTTACTCTGATTTGTCCATGGTTTATAAATTGTCGTATGAACTGCATCCCTCCAAAATGTGTCAGGTACCCTGGACTCATTTAGCATGGTCCTGGCCACCCTTGGATTGTTCTGTTCTTTCTTTCGACCACTCCATTTTGTTGTGGAGTTCTTGCAGCCGAATAATGTCTTCTTATCCCATGCTTTTCACAAAAATCTTCAAACTCATTTGAGGTGAATTCTCCTCCTCTATCTGATCTAAGACATTTGATCTTCAGGCCTGTCTCATTCTCAATTGAGGCTTTGAATGCCTTAAACTTGTCTAGGGCTTCAGAGTTTTCTTTTAAGAAAGTAACCCAAGTCATTCTAGAATAATCATCAATTAACAACATGAAATACCTTTCTCCTTGCATAATTTTTGTTCTGGTTGGCCCACAAAGATTCGTACGTATGAGCTCCAAAGGCTTCAGTGTAGAATATTCCTTCGATTTGAAGCTCACTCTAGTTTGCTTCCTAAGTTGACTTTGCTTACAAAAAATGTTCGAAGGCTTTGAGACCTTCGGCATGTCTCTCATTGCTTCCTTATGGCTGATCTTGACAAGGTTGTCAAAATTTAAGTGCCCCAATCTCCTGTGCCATAACCAACTTTCATCTTCTTAGCCCATATAACACTTTTCACCTCTGATTTCACTAAGAATGTAGAGATTGTTGTCTGCTCTACTGGTTTCTACAACTCGTTTCCCTGCAAGAATGTAGAGATTGTTGTCTGCTCTACTGGTTTCTGCAACTCGTTTCCTTGCTTTACTTATTTCACATCCTTCTGCATGAAATGTGAGGGTGTGCCCTTGGTCACATATTTGACTCACACTTAAAAGATTGTGTTTCAAACCTTCAACATATAATACACTCTCAATTCTTGTTCTACCATTGTCTAGACTGAGAGTGCCTTTTCCCAATATTTTGCAGATGCATTATCTCCAAACCTCACCGTTCCACCATTCACCTTTTTCAAAGTGAGAAATTTGTTTGTCACCTATCATATGTCATGAACAACCATTGTCTATGTACCATTGATCTCCTTCATTTTGTGTGTGTCGGGTTGTTTGAACTAGCATAGACTTTTCTTTCTTTTCTTCTTCCTTCTTCTTTCTCCACATCTTTGAATTTTCTTCTTTCTCCTTAGCCTTTTGCTCTTCCTTCTTATTTTGTTTGGAAGGCTCTACAAAGCTACTTCTACAAAACTTTGTCGTATGTCCAAAATTTTTACACTTAGAGCATATGATAATGTGATCCATAAGTGAAGCAAATGAGTTGAAATTCCTGTTTGTGAACCCATGACTCTTATTCTTGTTCCATGCAAAATTGTTGTATGCTCCATGATTCATTGCTTTATGCCTAAAGTTGTTTCTTGCATGCATTCTCCAATCTACTGCTTTATGACCAAATTGATTGCATAGAAAGCAATAACCAAAGAAAGAGTGATAAAACCTGGTCATGTGACCCTGCCTTTGTGGAAGAGGTTTTTTGAATGTGTCATTCTTGGCTTCTGGATGCATGCTTTGCTTCAGATTCTCGTTCCTTTTACTGATTTTATTTTTTATAGAGATTTGAAGAGCATTTGAAATTGAATAGGTCTTCGGCTTTTCTTCATTTGATTCCTTAGGAGATTGAACTGTTTTAGAACTTTGCCCTTCTTCGTATCCAATACCACTCTTATCAAATGTAGACTTTTGAGAGATGATGATTTTATTTAACATTTCTGAACTCTTTTCGTTCTTCAATTCCCTATTTGTTTTCTCTAACTGCCTTCTTAGAGAGAAATCTCGGATTCTAATTTCTCACAATTTTCTTCCTTTTTCTTCAAATGGCTTCTCAATTCCTCCTCTATCCTTTTAGCTTCTTCGATTTGAACCTTTAGATCTACGATCATCCTTTCTACTTCTTCAAGGGCTTGAGATGCTTTGGCCTTGGATTCATCATCTTCTCGAATCTTCGATTTTAGTCTCGAGTTTCTTCTTTGAAGCCTTTCGATCTCATCATAGGCAAAATGGAGTTCCTCCTCAAGATCCACTTCTTCATTATCTTCGTTCTTTTTATCTCTTGAATCTTTCCCTTCTTCTTTTCGGTTTTCTTCATCGCTCTTTGCTTCCATTGCCATGAAGAACATTTCTTCTCTATCACTGTTGAAAAAATCTTCATCGCTTTCCTCCGATGAGCTGTTATATTCCTTGGAGTAAAGGTTCTTCTTGTACCTCCAGAAGTTCTTCTCTTGTTGACCCTTCTTATATTGTTGAAATCTTCTTCCTCTCTTCATATTGTAGTCCTCTTCTTCGTCACTACTCTCATTTTTTCCATGCGGACACTTAGAAGCAAAATGACCTAGTCTACCACAGTTAAAACATTTAAAAGGTAACTTACCCTGATACTTGTCAGATCCTTTCTTTAGTTTCCTCATGAAGTGGGCTTCTTCTTCATCTATTTCACAATTTGAGCTATTACTTGGTTCGTGCTCTTTATTCTTTCCTTTCCTTGAAGCTTTGAAGGCTGCCTCCTTTTTAGATGGTTGGTCTACGGTTCTCATTTCATAGGCAGTAAGGATCCCATGCAACTCGTCCTTTGTTAATTTGTCCGAGTCTCTCATTTCTTCAATTGCCAAAACCTTGGCATCAAACCTTAGTAGAGACCTCAATACCTTTTGCACAATCACATTCTCTTCAATTGTCTCACCAAGACCTCTTATAGTATTCATGATCTCATCAACTCGAAGCAAATAAGAAGCTATATTCTCTTCTTTCATTTTAAGGCTTTCAAACTATCCTCTATGGGTTTGAAGCTTTGCCTTCTTCACTTTGTCATCTCCTTCATAAATATTCTTAAGCTTATCCCACATCTCCTTGGCAGATTTGCAACACCTTACTTTTACAAACTCTGATTCGAACAAACCGCATAAAATAGCATTCTTAGCTTTGGCATTGTTTTCACTTGCCCTCTTTCAAGCTTGATCTGTAGGTGGGTTGTTGGAGCAGTATAACGATTCTCAACGGATTGCCAAATATCAAACCCTAGAGCATTTAAATAAGTTTCCATCCTTGTGCTCCAAAAAACATAGTTAGTCTCATCAAACAATGGTGCCCTGTTTGAGGAAAACCCATATCCTTCTTGACTGGCCATGTGTGCTTTCAAGATCTACCTTCTAGCGGTTAGGCTATTCGTGAAGGAACCCACTCTGATACCAATTGATGATCACACAATTATACTGAGAGATGGGGGAAGAATTAGTATTATAAAATCTTTTACTTTTCAAAACTTTAATCAACCACAACAAAATCACACATGCAAGATCTAGCAATTAAGAACACAGGAAGAACACACAACTTAGTGGAAACCCTTGCGAGAGAAAACCATGGCAAAATATTGCTTATATATATTGATCTTCTTTTGTAGGCACCAACCCACTGGAGACACCAATCCTCACAACTAAGCACCAACTCACAATCTCTTATTTGATAGGCATCAACCTTCAAATTCTTCAATGAGTGATATCAAAACTTATGTAGAAACTTCTTCCCTGACGAACCTGATCACAACTCTTGTAATGTCCTTCCTTCACAAATCTGATTCAAATCATGCACTATCTTTTCTCACAAATCTGATCACAAATATCTCAGAATCTTCCTTCAAATTCTGCCCTTAATCTTCACACATATTGCTCAAATATATCTGCTCTTAATTTTCACACATGGGCTGCATATATTTTTCAAAATAGGTCTGAAATACTCTTCATAAGTACCTGCCATGGGTCTGCTCAAAATCAGAAATATAACTTATTCATTTCACTCACATCAAATTCAACCTCTTCATCTATTCTTTATACTTCTCCAAGAGAGGCAACTCATTCAATAATACATGTCTTTTTCAAAGATAGGCAACTCTTTTTATACACCTCTTAATAACAATTTTGTCTTCTAGTGGAGCGCTCCAAATAGGAGGTCGGCTATCGTTTTGGATTTATTTTTAAACTTAAAATCTATATGCCGTCAAGGAGTGAGTCTGCCTTCATTTGGGGAGTCGGCCACACAACCTTAATCCAATCGTTGGCGCTTCCTTATGACGGAGTCGGCCACCTTGCAATTTAATTTAATTAAATTTGAATTTCAGTCTTGGTGCCAAGGTATGAAGTCGGCCAGGCTTTGTATTACAATGAGGGTCGGCCAGCATTAAATCATTTTCAATTCCTTCCATGGTGAGTGCTATATGTATAAGTTTAAATCTTCAATGTAACCTTATATCTTTGCTCTACATTGCCTTATAAATCTGCTGTAATAACGTTACTCTTTGACATCAATGACAACAATCCAACAAAACAGCAATAGAAGGAAGTAGCAGCCTTTGCCGAAATTCAGATGAACAAGTTTGCTGCCAAGTTTGAGAAAGATTTCTCAATGGTTTCTTATCTTTCTACCAGCACAATTTCAACGGATGCTTAGTTTGTGCAGGCCTCTAGGCATATGACATTAGCCCGACAGTGTTTTAACAAACTGAAAGAACACAACTCTGGAGTTCAGGTTGAGCTTGGTAATGATGCCAAGTATCCAATAGGAGTTGGTAAAATTTCTTTGCGATTACAGTCAAATAACTCTTTAGAGTTTGATGATGTTTTGCTTGTTCCTAGTCTTAGGAAAATTTTGCTTTCAATTTCGGTAATGGAGAATAAGGGCTTTGCAGTTGAATTCAAGGATCAGCGAGTACTTATCAGGCCGAAGGAATCTAGCCCAATTACAGCACAAGCTATAAGGGTTAGAGAAGGCAACCTTTATAGGTTACAGGGTGAACCAATTTCAAATCTAGTGCATAACAATGACAATTTGTGTGAGTTATTGCACAAGAGGATGGGGCATCTACATCACGCAGTGTTGCCTATTCTGAGGGAGATTGTCACAAGACTTACAAAGTTCAGCATTGAACAACAAGGTGTTTGTAGAGGATGCACACTTGGCAAGTATGCCAAAGCTGCTTTCCCAAGCAGTGAAGCATAGGTCTAAAGGGATTTTAGACTTGTGCATTTGGATGTGTGTGGACCAATGTCAGTGGGATCAATTGTAGGAATCATGTACTATGTTTCCTTCATTGATAATTTCTATCACAAGACATGGATCTATTTTTTGAAGACCAAGGATGAGGTCTTTAGTGTTGACATTAAGGTGCCATCAACCTTGTAAATCTTATGTAATTAACTACTCCTGATATTGTTTGTATATCATTCATAAGAGATGAAGGTTTCACCGACATCGGTAAATTATATTTACTAGTACAGTAAATAACTTATTATTGGCAACAATAATTAATTAGTTACCGGCAGGTTGTTACAAAGTTACTATTACTACTCAAGGAATCTCGGTAAAAGTAAATGAGGTGAGTTGGAGAATCTAGGTGCCCATCTTTGGGATATGTATTTTTGGACTATTATGACAAGTGTCATAAGTTGTAAGAGCATCTATGACAGCTTACAACTGTCATAAGGTGTAAGAGATTCTATGATGGTGTATGAGAGCAATTATTCCTCTGTAAGTGTCTATTATTGGACCTAAGCGCCCATATTGGGAAGATGCCTTATGACAACTATAAGAAATTTGTAAGAGGTTGAATCTTGCATGCAAGACGGAATCCCAAGATAGGGGCATTGGATTTTTCCCAACTTGGATGCCATTTTTGGAGGGAACTCATTTTGTATAAATAAAAGACTTGAGAGTGTAGTATGTATCAGTTTGTTTGTGTACAAGAATGCTACCAGATTGAAGTCTTAGAAAGAGATTGGGGGTTGTTGTATTATAATCTTGTTTTGAAGATAATACAAACTTGTGTCTCTCTTTTGTGTGTAGTTTTTTCCCGAAAGGGTTTTCCGGGTAAACATTGTGTTTTCTGTTTGATCTTCTATTCCATTTTCTTTTATGTTGCCGATCTACTATTATGCTATCTCCATTGGTTTTACACTGTATAAATCCGATTTACATTTGAAATCAGATTTCAGTTATATAGTTGTTTACCTTCATTCCTAACATTTAGTAGGTTTCAGGAGTTCAAAGCTCTTGTTGAGAACCAAATAAGGAAGAAGATCAAGGTCTTGAGATCGAACAATGAGGGAGAGTATACCTCCAAAGAGTTTGAAGGTTTCTGCAAGGAAGCAAGGGTAAAGAGGGAGTTGACAACTCCATACAACCCACAGTAGAATGGGGTTGCAGAGTGGAAAAATTGATCAATCATAGGGGCTACTAAGGCCATGATTCATTACCTGAACTTGTCGATATTTCTTTGGACAGAAGCATGTCTTACAGCAGTTTACATCCAGAACAAGTGTCCTCACAAGATTTTGGAGGACAAGACACCAAAGGAAGCATTTAGTGGTGTGAAGCCAGAGGTGAGTCATTTCTGCATCTTTGGTTGTCCAGTATATATCCATATACCTATAGAGAAGAGGACAAAATTGGAAACTTCCAACATGAAGGGTTTATTTGTAGGTTATAGTGAGACTTCAAAGGCCTATAGGGCTACATTCCAGAGCGAAGGAAATTGTAGTCAACAGGGATATCAAGTTTGAGAAAGAGTTTGCATCCAAAAAATCTCAGGAATTCATTCCAATAACAGAGGATGGGAAGTAGTAAGCTCCGAAGGTTGAATCTCTAAAGATTCCAGTTGTTTCCAGTTTAGGACAGTAGCCTTCAGGTCAAGAGGGAGAAACTTCAGCCCCTTCTTCTTCTTCTATTAGGAGACCTCGATGGTTCGAACAAACATTGAAGGATGCTCAGGAGCATGTTGAGGCTCCTAGGAGCACATTCAAGGAGAGTAGGCCTCCAAAGAAGTTTCCTAACTACATAGCATTGATGAGCAACATCATTGAGTCTTCTAGCCTCCAAGAAGCAGCGGATCAGCAAGTAGTTGTGCAGAATTCCTTCTTTGCCAAGAGGGAATGTTGAGGTTTTAGCTCAGTTCGGAACTTCTGCATAGGTTTAGTATGTGCATGCAAGTAGTTCGCGTTATTTCTATTTTGTAATTCACTTTAGTCATTAAATTGAAAGTCTTTTATTTAGTTAAGTAAGTCTAACAAAGTGTGGATAAGCACTAATGACTTAGACTTATCTTCCAAGTCATCTCCTGCGTGAGGTAAGGTTGCTTTCTTTTCTAGAGATAAGAATGTTTTATTGGAAGATTAGATTTTTAGCTGAATAGTATAAAGATAGATGCAAGATAGAAAATTAATAACTCGGTACAGTGTAATAATTCCGTGCAGCTGTAAGTTGTATCAGTTGTGGAGCTTGCCTTTTAAGCTTTCAAAAGAATGCAAAGCAGATTGAAAGTTGTAAAATATTTGCATACTTGTGCTGAATAGTATAAAGATAGATGCAAGATAGAAAATTAATAACTCGGTACAGTGTAATAATTCCGTGCAGCTGTAAGTTGTATCAGTTGTGGAGCTTGCCTTTTAAGCTTTCAAAAGAATGCAAAGCAGATTGAAAGTTGTAAAATATTTGCATACTTGTGTTCATTTCCACGGGTTGAATTTCAATGATTTGTGTGGTTAATTCAATGTTTTTCAGCATTAGCTAATTATTCATCGTGATTGGAATTTTAACATAGATGACTCCTGAAATGAAGGTATCAGAAAAGATATCAAGCTTGGCTCATGAAAAAGAAGGTTTTGGAAAAAACATCAAGTCACTATCTACCAACTAAAGTGGAGCCTTGGCTCTCCCAATCCTTTTGCTTTTCAATCTTTTTCCTGTGATGCTTGCCAAGAACACAACCATGATAAACACCACCTTTGCAAAAAACTTTAGGAAGTCCCAATACCATATTCTGTAATTCCATAATTTTAATTTTGATGTGAATGAATGATTTCTTGTGTGGTGTTGACATTATTTAAAATATGCCTTCCCATGTCATGATCTTCCTATATGGCATTTATTATATGTTGAATTATTAATTTGATGAATAATTGGAGATACTTAGTATGGTTAAATAGGATTTGCTATTAATGCCTTGTTAATTCATTAATTGGTTACTAATTATACTATTAAAAAATGATATTATTGATTACAAGGGGCATAAAAAAAAAATGATATTATTGATGTTAATGATTATTTGTTTAATTATTTTTACAACTAATGGCACTAACACCTCTCTGCCTGTTGTGGGTGTAGCATAAAAGAGTCTCGTGAGGGAACAGGAAATTCAGCTTTATGATGTAACACAAAAACAGAGATGAGAAAGTAACAATCACACACAAACTTTTTTGCTGGGAATGTCTTTTATGTGGCTGTTGATTGCGAGTTTTATTGTGTGCAATTTGATTACTTCGTAATATTTTGATTTTGGCATGATTGAGTGTTGTAAGTATTAACAATTGCTAGGGCATTGTGTGTTTTAAGTTGGTATGGTGATTTAAAAGTTTGGATGGTTCTCTTATATCTAATAATAGTCTAATGTCTATTATAGGAACAACTTATCCTTATTAAATTTGTCAAAACCCAATGTTTACTTAGGGAAGAAGGAAAAGTCGTTTGCTATTTGAAATTAATGTAAAAGAGATGTTATGGAACTATTTGACTTTTGAAGTCAATATACGATGAACAGTTTGCATGCTAACATTGTGGTGGCCACATCGACTACACTTAGTTTCTTTCATGGCCATACACCACCAAACCGTGTGGTAACTATCATTTTGCATCGAAGGTAAGTGGTAGTTTAGAAGAGATTTTGTGGAATGGATTTGTGCGCAGTCATGAAGCTCAAAGAAGTTGGGAAACTCACAGTTCTACTTTTGTCTTTACTCCTTGCATGGCTTCAACAGACTGGGTCAAGCTAAAATGGGAAAATGAGAATTTAGATTCTTTTGGACCAAAACTAAATTGGCTGGCAAGATGATTTAAATAAAAAGAAATCCAGTACTCCAATGAATTCAAAATCCAGTCAAAAGTTGTGCACTTAGTTCTGATTTTGCTTGAAGCAATTGTTCAGCTTTGCTACTCAAAGACATTGCTGGATTTCAGAGGCATAAGGGAACAGAGCTTCTCCCGCCTCTGGTTTTCTCTGGGTAAAAGAGGCTCTTGGACTTTCTTATTCTTCCTTCATTGGCAAGGCCTATTCTGTGCTTTGGGGATTGTTGTCTGGGGCTTATGGTAGATTTCTTGAGTGAACAGTTTACAAAGCCATTATTTGGCTGCATTGTTTAAGGTCTTGTTTTTTAATGTCAGTACGTCATGTTCTGAGAAAGAAATATGGGAATTCAAGTTAAGAAACCCCACTAATGTGTTAAAGTAAAAGACGAGTTAAGTTCATGCCAAGCAAATGCTGAAATGATTAAACTCGCAGGTTTGCAGAGAGGGAAAAAATAAAGGAAATTTTTATAAGAGAAAGCACGAAACATAAAACTTCTGAGAACCCTTAATATTCATAACTTTGGCAAAACCCCTGATTAAACTTAAAGGTTAAAACATGCTATGAAGGTCAGTGGACAAAAAAGGGAAAGGAATTGTTAACCCTTACCCCAAAGTGCAGATAAATCGGAAGCAGCATTTCAAAAAGACTGAAGAATTTAGTTAAGAATCCTCCTAATCACAACTGGCTTGGGGTTTCCATTAGGAATGGGCTGGAACTGGATGGAAATGGCAATTCAAGCACTGCATCCTGGACCAACAATTCAATTACTGACAGTGCTAGTGTGAGCACACAAAGAAAATTTAGGAATGTATACTCCACAGCTCAAATTTATATGTGGTTAATCTGGAAAAATTGTCGGCACTTCGGCTGAAAAGGCCTGGATTATCTTGCCTTCTGAGCTTCAAAGTCCCTCCTTTCAGAATACTCAGGATGAAGATAGTGATCAATCTAGAAATGTTCAAGCTAGTCCTCAACTGCATTTTATGTTCACCTGATCTATCTAGTTTTTCTGTTCTGATGTTCAGGTTCATGTTAGTAGTAGTTTTTTTGTTTTTTCAGTTAGTATGGCAGGTAATCTGCCTTCAGTTTTTGGTCTGTCTGATCTTCTCAATGAAACAATTATAGGCGAAGCCTAATCCTCCATCTTTTTGGATCTGCCGCTAGTTCTTCTATGCTAAAATTTAGGTTTCTTGTCGGTAATTTATCGGTTTGAACGCCCTCCTCTCTTGTTTGAGTGTCTGTCTATCTACGGATCCCATTAATAGAAGCTCTTCCTTCACCCAGGGAAAGAAAACACTGATAAAGCCGTTAAACTGATACTTGCTATCAATTAAACAATACCCATGACCGATAACAGCGGGGAAGATGTATAGAACATCTATAAAACAGTGGTGATCAGATGTTCAGTTTGTCAAGGACCATTGCCAACGGAGAGAACACGAATTCAAATTTAAAATGGGTTTCTGCTAATAATAAAAATGGGTTTTCGTGTGCATTACAATGGGTCTCTATCATAATTTTTTTGATTGGGACTTCTATAATAACATTTTTACAAACCCATTTAAAGAAAAAAAACCCAAAGCCAGGGAACTGACCTGCTCAAGTTTTTTCCCGTGATTTTCAAAATGGGTGCCTGCAAGCCCTCTCAACATATAAATCTGGGAAATGCTTCTGTACATTGAATTCTCTTCACCTGTCAACCTCATCGTTTCCTTAGCCTCTGAATCAGCTATGAACCCAAATATAAAACATGCCAATAAAAACCCCCAAAATCCCCTGTTAAATCCACATAACTCCATCGTCTCGGATGCCACTGATCGTTCAATGTCCTGTAAATAATTCCATCCACCATATTAAAAAGGGAAATTATACAAGAACAAGGCGGCTAATCTAGCTCAGATATTTTGACGAATTCCAGTCCGTTGGCGTGCTTACATAGAATGCTCCTTCCTTCTCTGTTTCCGACACTGGGCCATGCCAGGAGCTCAGTCATTGTTGAATAAGTTATGCAAACATAACAGCTCTGCAATGGGACGGCAAATTGATGATGAACATGTGGGTAGTAATTCCATTCTTATTTTGGATTAATCTGTAGTTGTAATGTGGGGTTTGACTCCAATTGAGAGGGGAACGCGTTATGCCCGCGCCCACATAATCACGACGGATAGGAATGCTGGAAAAAAAAGCGTTCTCAGACCGTTCAGATTTTTTTACTCTTTCCAAGTTATATTTTTCAGTGTGAGTATTTTTTCTTGACTTTCTGTCTAGTTTTTTTTTATTTTGTGACTTCATTTGGTTCTATTTTTTTTTAATTATTAGTGGTTAAAAGCCTAATGGGTTGAGACAGGGTGTCATGGGTTGTTATTTCTTCTCGGGTGGCACAACATTTTTTTTTTAATACCTATATTGATAGCCGCGAGCTAAATTTTAATTTAGATATTAGATTGATAATGTTGATATATATTTTTATCTTAATAGTTGTGTAAACTTTTGGTTTCTCTTTATTAAAACTTGTGCATAAAAATGAAACTTTTGGTTTCTCTTTATAAAAATTTGTGCATATATTATAAATTGCATAAAATTGAAACTTTTGGTTTCTCTTTATAAAAATTTGTGTATAAAATTGTTAAGTTTTTCGTAAACAATTATCTATAGCTTTTTTGCATCCACATTTGAAATCACATCCTATGATTCATCATTAGGAAGATAATGAAAGTGAAGTAAAATTGTAAATCAGGTTCCTTAAAAAGAGAGACCTTTTTGCATCCACGTTTGAATTCGTGCTCTATGATTCATCATCAAGAAGATAATGAAAGTGAAGTAAAATTGTAGATCGTGTTCCTTAAAAAGAGAGAGAATGGATTGACACGGAGTGTAAGAGTGGACATATGTTGAAGGGAACACAAGAAGGAATAGAAAAAAGCGATAACTAAATCCAAAATTAGTTTTAAAAACCTAATAGGAACAATTGATGCAAGAAAGAGAGTAAGAAAGTATGGAAATGGTTAAAGTGAAATTTGCAAATAATAAAGAGAAAAAATAAAAATAATATGCAAGGAAAAACTCAAATTGAATAGTTAAAAATTTCTCCCTTCTTTAAAGTTTGAATTTTAATTGATTTTTATAAAATATAAATAATAAGTAATAGGAAAATCTTGTTGGTGCATGCATATTTTTGAGGAGGATTTTTGAATTTATACTCGTTAAAATCAATAAAAAAGTTTGGCCAATGATATACTGTGAAAGCAAAAATTAAACCCGTTCTCTAAAGTCTTTTCCTTAAAGCATGTACATACACTAAAAATTAAACTTATTTTATTCACCATTTGTTTAAATCAAGGGAAAAACAATGGCCAATGGAATGTCGTAAAAAATAGTTTATCTAAATTACAAATTAAATCAAAGTACAATATGAGAAATAATAACTCTCGTTTGTCAACATGCCACCTATAGCCATTGGAAAATTGGTTGCTTAACAGGTATCAACATAGGTGGTTGATGTTTAGGCATTTTGTAAATGGTTTGTGGGATTTGTATGTTGATTTCTCTGTTAAAGCCTTTAGGAATAGACTTTTGTGGTCACGACTAGGCTCTGCAACTATTTTTCATCTACTTTTTATGTAGTGGACAAATTAGGCTATTTTGATTTGATCTTGCTAGAGGCCCTCAAGATTTTCCATCTAGTTGCTTGATCGATACTCTTTTATCTATAGGTGGGAGGTGCATGTATAAAGAATAATTTTCCACAACCATATTTATTTCAATACAACAAGTATTGGATTGCATAATTTTCATGCAATAAAATGATTTGGTGCACTCAACATAAAAAAGGCATTTATAAATTTTGCCATAGTTTCAACGAATATTTATGTTAACTTGTATTAAGGATTTATTTTTCTTGTTCTTGTTTGCTCACTCAAAACTTTACCATAAGAGATGTTAGGTTTTAATATAATATTTTCCTGTATTTGTTTTGAAAAACTTCATAGAGAATCAACATATGAGAATGGAGCTTGCCAACAAGAAGCTCTACTTTGAGGAAGGAATTCTTCTCAAATGAAAGGCCAAATTTGGAAGCACTCTAGAAAGTTGTGTGATATTAAGCATGGACTCCAATCTCTCACATGGGAGGTGTTATAGCTTTTTTCCTTCTATATTGCCTGATGTTATCTATAAACAGGCTTCATTAGCTTTATTCATTTTTGTATTATATTTTGAATCCATGATAGAGTTCCTTCCTCTATGATATTTCCACTTCTACCTTACTTAGCCCACTTTATAGCACTTCATGTCATGTCCTACAACTCCAGGATGATTGTATCATTCTTCCTAATTGTACTCCAGCAACTAAAACTATGCATTCATATATGATATTAAAACCAAGTCATCACAAGTATGCACACAGAGCAGTTGATTGCTCTTTGAGGTCCATCATGAGCATCTTTATCGCATGCTTTTAGGAATTTTGAGCTCTCCATTGATTTAGAGATGTGATTGGTTTTTGCACATAGAAAAAATTTAGTTATTGTTATTTTCTACATTTGCTTCTAAATTTTGGTTCAATATAAATTCATGTGGAACTAGTTTGTGTTCATTTCACACTCATATATTAAACTTTTAAATCTTGTAGGTCAAAGTTTTGCTACTTATAGAATTCTTTGGCATGGCAAGGCTAGCCTTATAAAGGTTTGATTTACTCGCATTCCTAGCATCTACATGTTTTATTTTGTTTTTAACATTTATTTCTAAGCTTTGGAGATTTCACCCCTTTTGTAAGGCACTAATATTGCAACAACTATGTTACTCTAATGATCTATGAAGAGAGCTCACCTGAATCTACAAATGTATCTCCCTTTCCTATCCTAAATCTATTCCATCCCTTGATTGTACCTTAAAAAATGTTAAAAACCTCATTTAATTATGTTAATAGTAGATATAATATTGTAGTCTCTTCTGGAATTAGATGGGTTTATGTTGCAAGTTTTTATTGACAAAGGATATGTAGAAACACATTTTGATTGCAAGAATCCCTTTCACTATAAGTGGCAAGGCCTTCATGAGGCTCCAGATAAGTTTCAGTCAACTTCAGAGATCCATACAGACTATTGTAGAATCTCCGGAGGTGCTACCATCATTCTGAAGCTATAAAAAAGACTAAAGATTATGAGGAAGATTGCAGCAAAGCATGCCAGCACATACCCCCTGAATTGTTGCGAGATGAAGTGACTTATGTTCATGTTTTCATTGATCTGTAGAAGAAAGGAAACTATCAGTTGACTATTCATGCAAAAGTGACATAATTTTGCCAAACTGTTGTTTTGTGTTGTTAATTTTTAATCAGCAGCCTTCGTGACCTATTTAGACTTAAGTTGAACTATTGATTAAAGTGACATAGTCAGTGTCACTCTATAATTTCCTTTAGTCTTTGTGTGACTTTTTCTAAAAGTAGTAGTTGCATGTTTAGGATGATGAATAAATGATTGTGTATTCGATAAAAAATTGTAGTATAGGAATAAGACTCCAGAGATACCTATTAGAAAATATAATTGATATATATATGAGGGAGCCACAAAAAAGAGATAGTTTTTGTTGATTTTGTTAAGTATATATCTTTTCGAGAAATCATAAATAAAAAAGCAGGCAGTTATACATTTGTGTGTACTAGAATGTTGAATTGGTCTTTCTCTAGAGGTGTGGAGCAATGGCCCACTCCCACCAAAGGGGTAGGGACCGATATTTAGTGCATTAGATTTCCTGTTTTGTCATATTTATGAATTTTTTAGTTAAGATTCATTGCTTTCATCATCTTTATATAGATTTATTATTTTATTCCAGGTTTTGTTTTCTTAGATCTCTATTAAAATAGTTTTGTTTCAGTAGTTGTCATTTTTAGATTCCTAGATTAAAATTTCTTTCAAGCAAGTATTTAGATGCATGATCACAAATAGATAAGTAGACTTTGATTTCTAGGAGTAGTATTAGGAGGATTGCTAGTTATAGACTTTACTGCAGATAGTCATGATAACACCCTGTTGAATGCATAAGACAACTGAGAGGGGGGTGAATAAGTTGTATCAAAAAATTTAAACCCTTACAAACATAATCACATCCACATTAGTTCACTTAAACCCTTATTATGTTATGAAGATTAAACATGAAAAACATATAACATAAACTTAATCACATCAACACCATGCACGAGAGAACACCAGATTTTTACATGGAAAAACCTAAAAGGGAAAAACCATGGTGAGGATTAGCTCATAATATACTGTAGCATCAATACTGAATTACAAAGAGGCTCAATGCCAAGGGCTCACTGTATGCTCAAAATCGTGACTCTGGTTGCCTGGGGATGTCGAGTCAGATTTCAACACGCACACGAACCATTCCCTCCTTGCCACGAGGCGATCCACCACGTCACTCTTGAACTCATGGAAGTAGCCAGCCGAGAGGAGGCAAGACACGGCAGTGGTCTAGCTCGTTGGAGAGCTGGACTTCGCGGAAAGGGGTTGGCAAGTTTTGTAGCCTTTGTTGTGTGTTAAGTTGAATGTTTCGTTCGATGGTAGTTGTTGTTGAGATAACCCTATGACCCGAAGGGTCACTAGTTTCTCTTCTCCTGTTGGGGTTTGTACTATTCCACCTTTGTGTGGGTAAGTGTTTTCTTTCGTTTATATCCTCGTCTCTCAATTCGTTGAATGTGTTCTTGTTGTATTTGGAGTTGTCTTTGTTCTTCTATTAATAAGAGGACAAATGGATCTTGTTGTGGTAAAGTAAATGTCTCCTGCTATTGTCGTGGGTTGATTTCCTCGATCTCGTTGAGGATAGTCCTTACCCACTCACCTCTCACTCTTAGGCACATTCGTGATCCCAAATAGAGGTAAATGTGTGATGGCCAACCCTAACTAGACTTAGGGTTTTGACCTAGGGTTTGGTTATGCTTTGACTTGTGTTTACCTTGTGATGTGATCAAGGGTTTGATTGGATTGTTTATCGTGGTTTACCTCATGATGGTATCGAGGGTTTGCAAGTTTGTCTATCTTTTCTAGGGTTACTATATGCATTCAAAACTAAATGAAATGCAAACTTGTTTTTTGTGCTTTTTTTAGTATTTTGGAAATGAAAAGTGCTTTTTAATCTATGAAAGGAAATATGAATGCAAGATAATATGACTTTTCCTAATGCAATTTTAATCTATGTTTTTGGGTTTTTGGTTGTTTTGAAATAATCTAAACTATGAAGGGAAATTGCTTCTACAAATAATCTAGATCTAGGAATTTGAAAACAATTATTCTAACATGCAAGATCTAATCTATCAAGGAAAAAGCAAAGATTTACTATTCCCAAGAGCAATTTTGATTTTTTAATTACTATAAATTGAATAAAGCAATAAAGGAACCTGAAAGAATGAAGATTTGTGTGACTCCACTACCCTCATAAATCCTTGATGTTGGCAACCTTGAATCCTCTTGAAGCAACAAGAAGACCTCTTGACGATAAGATGACACAAAGAAGCAAAAGAAGCTTGTTGAAGCTTAAAAGAGCTTAATGTGAGCTTTCGATGAGCACAATGGCATTGATTGAAGCAACGTAATGATGCTTGGTTGAATAATGAATAAAATAAAAGGCACCTTCATCCTGTAAGAGCATTAGAATGCTGATTTGGAGAGCAAAAGCTGGCAAGAGTTGTGTGCACAATGAATTTGCCTCCCTCTGTGCTTGAGGGAGGGGGGTATTTATAGGTTTGAAGAAGGGATGAGAGGTGGAATTGATTGAGAAGTTAACTCAATTGATTGAAGAGTTAACAAGGATTGATTAGGGAGTGAACTAGATTGATTACCCAATGAACTCAACTAACTAAGGAGTAATAAATCAATAATAGCTTATCACTGAAGAGGAATTGGAGTTGGAAAGATGCATGAGATTGATTGAGTTGTTAATTTTAGATCAAATGGAGTTAATTATGCATGTGTGGGTGCATGAAATAATCAACTCCATATTAGGCATCAAAAATCATGTGAACTCGAAGAAAAACAAGGGAAAATGAAGATTTTTTTAGTGAAAAACTCAAGTTTTTTCACGGCTAGAAATGCGACAGGGTCGCCCAGGGGAGATTCAGGCAAAACAAGGTTTTTGGAGGAACTATAAAAGGGAGATGGTAAAAGAGAGGAAAAGGAGGTGATCTGCCTCTAGAAACAAGTCAATCATGTGCAAGAATCCAAATCTCCACTTACACCTGCAGGATCTCCTAGGGGAGCTCTAGAAATAATAGGGGGAGATTTGGATTGGTTGAGTGAAACTGAAAACTAAAAGTTGGAGATGGATAGGGGGACCTCTAGAAGGCTTCTAGGGGGTACAAAGGATGAAAAACATAGGGGAAATGTGAAAACCCACCTACAAGATGCTCACAAGTCTTAGGAACAGAGTCGAAAGCTCAAAAAATATAAATCGACAAGTGTCGCAAAAGTGTCGAAAAGCGTAAAAAACGGGGAGAGAGAGAAAATGACTAAGAGGAAACAACACCAGACAAGAAAGAAGACACGTCATTAAGAGATTTGCTGCTTAGAGGACATTATTCCACACTTACATGTACATGACAAGGATTAAAATCATCATAGGGGTCCTCGTGGAGGTTGTGCGTGATTTTTGTGCTTACATGTTTGCCTCGTTGGGGACGGTAGTCTAAATGAAAGGTAGGTACCATTCCTGAACTAAGCCTTACCTATTATCAATTTTCCCACAATTGTACTTGCAATAACTAGTATTAATCTATCATTTTGAATGTATCAAAATGAATAATGAAAAATGAAATGACGAACTTACCATGGATCGTTCGAGTTTGACTAGTTGTTTGCCTTTGTCAGTTTGGACCTATAGGAATGAAAGCATGCAAAATGACGCATGAAAGAGATGCATAAAAGCAAAGAACTAATCTAAAAATGCATAAATGAAACTAAGCTAACGGCAAACAGAGCAAGTCAAATCGTGAGATCGGAGTGAAATGGCGACAGAATTGATCGCGTGAGCAATCGTTGGAAAGGTATCGTCGAGGAGATCGCAAAGATGGTTGCCTCTTCTTCAACTGCAAAGAATTATGTATGCAAATTATAAAAAACCCTTCTCTAAACCCTAGTTTGAATTTTGTGAAAAATCTCTTGAAATTGTCTGTTTTTGTCAATTCTTCTTGTTGCATTGTCTATGTTTCATCATTTAGAGCAGGATAGGTCTTTCATTTTCTAAAATCGACTAAACAATGAAGTTTTTAGAGTGGTTTTAGTTTGAGGGATCTCCCTCTAGGGTCACCCATTTTTTTAGGCAAGTCACCCGGGGGAGATCCTATCTTACAGCAGGGTCGCCCAGGGGAGATCCTGAAAAATAACACGGTCGCCCAGGGGAGATCCTATAGAACATCTAGGTCGCCCGGGGGTGACCCTATTGGGTTGATTTTGACTGAAATTTCATGTTTTCTAATGCTTGTTTCACTCTAATCTAACATTTTTTGGCTATTGTATTCGATTGTTTATTGCAATTTTGAGGGGTTATACGCTTTTTTTGTGCAAGGTTTTCTACAATTTTGTGATTTTTAGGGATTTTACGAGTTTACGTGATCTAATCTAAAGTTCTTTTTGATTTTGCAGCACATGCATATCCAATGGAACGCCTGCTGAGAGCAAGGGTGGCTCTTAGGGATGTTTTCTTCACTGAGTAATGAGGATCATGTTATTTTGAGGAGAGCATGTCTAGCTAGAGTTTGCCATGTGCTTGTTATTCACCCCATGTCCCATATATGTTGTGATATTCTGACCTACTGGGATGCAGACAAAAACACATTCAGGTTCCCACAGATCTCTTAAGAGTGGACCATCACTCTGTTTGATGTCTATCATATACTTGGAGTTCTTGTGAGAGGATATCCTCTCATCCTTCCAACTAGCGAGTCCTTCGAGGATAAGGCATCCTGGGTAGAGTTCGTGGGGGTTAGTCACCTCGAGGATCAAACAGGAGTCCAACTCACTTTTGTGCCTTGACTTCACATCCCACTTATGAGGAGATTCTTGGTCGATTTGATTACATCGAGGTTGTTGAGAGACAAGGCCTCGACTTGTTTGAGATGGTGTTGGGCTCCCATAATTTGTGGTATTGAGGAGGGCACGGTCTATGCTTGGGAACCAAATATCTTGGTCATGGTCTATAGGGACTTCTATTGTATTGTACGACAAGGGGCTCTTGCTTTTAGCCACTCTTCTTTGGTTATGACATGGATATTTGAGCACTTTAGGCCCTATCAGAGGCTTATTCCAATTCCAGATAGATGTTTTCCAAGAGGAGTTAGATGGACGCATGTGGGTCACTTTGATGCTTCTTTGCCCACTGTTGCTACTCTCACAGATGAAGATATGATCTTTGATCCTTATCGTGACATGGAGGGATCTTGGGCTCACAATGGTGAGGTCAGAAAGTATTAGCATGGTATCTAAGATTTCAGACCATAATGGTCTAGTTGAGGCCCATCATGTTGAGCGTGTTTTACAGTAGTTTGGCAAGGAGTTACCCCCAGTGTCCACTTGCAACATGACTGTTCAAGAGATGGGTGAGATTGGGCAGAGGTCAGTTGTTTGGACTCCTTTGACTCCTAGAGTCTTTATTACTAGAGTTCCCAAAGGAGGACAGAGGGCAGGGAGAGGGACTCCTTCCCGAGGTCTCGTTGTGACTATGGATTCATAGTCTACTGACGAGGACTATATTCCTGATGGTGATGATTCGTTAGATGAGGGCTTACCTAAGGATGCACGGGATGAGGGTCTTGATGCTACCGATGATGCAAATGATGCACCAGACATCATCAAGGGTCCTCTTATTATTCCCTGACCTCCTCATTCAGATGAGGTGATGCGACAACTTGACCCCGATTGGCAACGGGTGATCCACGTGATTTCAATTCCTAGAGATTCCCCATTTTTCACAATCACCATTATCCCCTTTCACTCTCAGTGATTCTAATCAAAGCCTAGCTCTTAGATTTACACTGATCCTAGTCTTAATATGTCAAGATGTTAGGTCTAAACAGGTCAGTACTCAAACCGGCTGCCAATCATGCATCATCGGTAGCATCAAGACCCTCATCCTACGCAGCCTCAGGTAAGCCCTCATCTAACGAATCATCACCATCAGGAATATAGTCCTCGTTAGCAGACTCTAAATCCATAGTCACAATGAGACCTCAGGAAGGAGTCCCTCTCCCTCTCCTCTATCCTCCTATGGGAACTCTAGTAATGTAGACTCCAGGAGTCAAAGGAGTCCAAACAACTAACCTCTACCCAATCTCACCCATCTCTTGAATAGTCATGTAGCAAGTGGACATCGAGGGCAACTCCTTAGGGAAGTCCTCGCCAAACTATTGTAAAACGCGCTCAACATGATGGGCCCCAACTAGACCATTACTGTCTGAAATCTCAGATATTCCACGATAATACTCTCTGACCTTGCCATCATGAGCCCAAGATCCCTCCATGTCACAATAAGGATCAAAGATCATATCCTCATCTATGAGAGTAGCAACAATGGGCAAAGAAGCATCAAAGTGACCCACATGCACCCATCTAGATCCTCTCAGCAAATGTCTATCTGGAATTGGAATAAGCTTCTGATAGGGCCTAAAGTGCTCAAATATCCATGTCATAACCAAAGAAGAGTGGCTAAAAGCAAGAGCCCCTTGTCGTATAATACAATAGAAATCCCTGTAGACCATGGCCAAGATATCTAGTTCCCAAGCGTAGACCGTGCCCTCCTCAATACCACAGATGATGGGAGCCCAACACCATCTCAAACGATTTGAGGCCTTGTCTCCTAACAGCCTCGATGCAATCAAACTGATCAAGAATCTCCTCAGAAGTGGGATGTGAATTCGAGGCACAGAAGTGAGAAAGACTTCTGTTTGATCCCTATGGTGACTAGCCCCCATGAACTCTACCCAAGATGCCTTGTCCTCACAGGACTCGCTAGCTGGAAGGACGAGAGGATGTCCTCTCACAAGAACTCCAAGTATACAATAAACATCAAACAGAGTAATGGACCACTCACCAGAGATCTGTGAGACCCTGAATGTGTTTCTCTCTGCATCCCAATAGGTTAAAATATCACAGCATATACGGGACACGGGGTGAATAACAGGCACATGGCAAACTCTAGCTAGACCTACTCTCCTCAAAATAGCACGGTCCTCATTACTCAGTGAAGTAAACATCCCTGAGAGCCACCTATGCTCTCAACAGGCATTCCATGAGATATGCATGGCCTGTAAAATCAAAAATAACTTTATATTAGATCTTGTAAACTCATAAAAATCCCTAAAAATAATAAAATTACAGAAAACCTTGCACAAAAGAGCGTACAACCCCTCAAAATTGCAATAAACAAAGTGAAACAAGCATCAGAAAACATGAAATTTCAGTCAAAATCAACCCAACATGTTCGTCCCTGGGCAACCTAGATGTTATGCAGGATCTCCCCCGGGTGACCCTATTATTTTTCAAGATCTCCCCTGGGCAACCCTGCTATTAGACAGGATTTCCCCCAAGCGACCTGCCTGACAAAAGGGGCGACCCTAGACGGAGATCCCTCAAACAAAAATCACTATTAAAACTTCATTTTTAGCTAATTTTAGAAATTGAAAGACCTATCCTGCTCTAAATGACGAAACAAAGATAATGCAACAAGAAGAATTGACAAAATTAGATAATTTCAAGAGATTTTCACAAAATTCAAACTAGGGTTTAGAGAAGGGTTTTTCATAGTTTGCGTACATGATTCTTTGTAGTTGAAGAAGAGGCGGCCATATTTGCGATCTCCTCGACTATACCTATCCAACGACTGCTCACGCGATCAATTTCGTCGCCGTTTCGCTCCAATCTCATAATTTGACTTGCTTTGTTTGCCATTAGCTTAGTTTCATTTATGCATTTTTAGATTAGTTCTTTGCTTTTATGCATCTCTTTCGTGCATCATTTTGCATGCTTTCATTCCTATAGGTCTAAATCGACAAAGGCAAACAACTAGTCGAACTCAAACGATCCATGGTAAGTTCGTCATTTCAGTTTTCATTATTTGTTTTGGTATATTCAAAATGTCGAACTAATACTAGTTATTGTACGTACAATTGTGGGAAAATCGAGAACAGGTAAGGCCTAGTTCAGGAACAATACCTACCTTTCATGTAGACTATAGTCCCCAAAGGGGGCAAATATGTAAATACAAAAATCATGCACAGCCTCCACGAAGACCCCTATGATGATTTTAATCCTTGTCACTTACATGTAAGCATGGAATAATGCCCTCTAAGAATAAAACCTCTTAATGACGTGTCTTCTTTCTTATCTTGTGTTGTTTCCTCTTTGTTGTTTTCTCTCTTTCCCCATTTTTGATGCTTTTCAACGTTTTTGTAACACTTGTCGATTTGCATTTTCTAAGCTTTCAACCATGTTCCAAAGCCTTGTGAGCGTCTGGTAGGTGATTTTTCACCTTTCCCCTATGTTTTTCATCCTCTGCACCCCCTAGAAGCCTTCTAGAGTTCCCCCTTATCCATCTCCAACTTTCGGTTTTCAATTTCACTCAACCAATCAAAATCTCCCCTTATTATTTCCAAATCTCCCTCGAGAGATCCTGCAGGTGCAAGTGGGGATTTGGATTGTTGCACATGATTGACTTGTTTCCAGAGGCAGATCAGCTCCTTTTCCTCTCTTCTACCATCTCCCTTTTGCAGTTCCTCCAAAAACCTTGTTTTGCCCGGATCTCCCTCGGGCGACCCTACTGGCAAAAGGGGCGATGCTGTCGCATTTCTAGCCGCACAAAAACTCAAGTTTTTCACTAAAAAAAGCTCTGTTTTCACCTATTTTTCTTCCAAATCGCATGATTTTTTATGCCTAATATGGAGTTAACTATTTCATGCACCCACACATGCATAATTAACTCCATTTGATCTAAAATTAACAACTCAATCAATCTCATGCATCATTCCAACTCCAATTCTTCTTCAATGATAAGCTATTATTGATTTATCACTTCTTAGTTAGCTGAGTTCACTGGGTAATCAATCTAGTTCACTCCCTAATCAATCCTTATTAACTCTTCAATCAATTGAGTTAACTTCTCAATCAATTCCACCTGTTGTCCCTTCTTCAAACCTATAAATACCCCCCTCCCTCAAGCACAAAGGGAGGCCAATTTATTGTGCACACAGCTCTTGCTAGTTTTTGCTCTCCAAATCAACATTCTAATTCTCTCACAGGATGAAGGTGCCTTTTATTTTATTCATTTTTCAACCAAGCATCATTACGTTGCTTCAATCAACGCCATTGTGCTCATCCAAAGCCCACATTGAGCTCTTTCAAGCTTCAACAAGCTTTTTTGTGTCGTCTTGTCATCAAGAGGTCTTCCTACTGCTTTAAGAGGATTTGAGGTTGCCAACATCAAGGATTTATGAGGATAGTGGAGTCATACAAATCTTCATGCATTCATATTTCCTTTCATAGATTAAAAAGCACTTTTTATTTCCAGAATACTAAAAAAGCACAAAAAAACAAGTTAGCATTTCATTTAGTTTTGCATGCATATAGTAACCCTAGAAAAGATAGACAAACTTGCAAACCCTCGATACCATCACGAGGTAAACCATGATAAACGATCTAATCAAACCCTTGATCACATCACAAGGTAACCACAAGTCAAAGTATAACCAAACCCTAGGTCAAAACCCTAAGTCTAGTTAGGGTTGGTCATCACACATTTACCTGTATATGGGCTCACGAATGTGCCTAGGAGTGAGAGGTGAGTGGGTAAGGACTATCCTAAACGAGATCAAGGAAATCAATCCACGACAATAGCAGGAGACATTTACTTTACTACAACAAGATCCATTTGTCCTCTTATTAACAGAAGAACAAAGACAACTCCAAATACAACGAGAACTCATTCAATGAATTGAGAGACAAGAGGATAAAAATGAAATAAACCACTTACCCACACAAATGTGGAATAGTACAAACCCCAACAGGAGAAGACAAACTAGAGACCCTTTGGGTCATAGGGTTATGTCAACAACAACTACCATCGAATCAAACATTCAACTTAGCATACAACAACAAAGGCCACAGAACTTGTCGACTCCTCTCTGCGAAGTCTAGCTCTCCAAATGAGCAAGACCCCCGCCATGTATAGCCTCCTCTCGAATGGACACTTCTATGAGAGTGAGAGTGTCATGGTGGATCGCCCCATGGCAAGGAGGGAAGGGTCTGTGTGTGTGTCGAAATCTAACCTGACAACCCCAGGTAACTGGAGTCACGATTTTGAGCATACATATTTTGGTGAACCCGACGTGAAGGGCAAAGCCTCTTGGTTATTTTTTTTGCGTTCCCATTGTGTGGATCTCATTTCCATCATCATTGTCACATACGACATCAGCTTCACTACATATTTTGGTGAACCCGACATGAATTACATAATCTTTTGGTTTTGTAGTTCGTGTTCTCATTTTGAACACTTAAAAACATTTAGCAAAAGCTTCAAAACATTTTCACTTTATTCTTCATAGCCGCTTCCACCACTTCAGCTTCTATTTCCTTCGCCATCATCCGTTCCATTTGTTTTGTGGTGTCTATGGCACCCCCAAATATGATGGAACCTGATTTAAATCAGGGAAATATTCCCTCAAGAGAACCAGAAACTTCTTCTTTCGATAGGTATGTGCCACCACATCTCGATGCACCAATCACCAGTTTCTATGACTACGAAGATTCTAATTATGAGCAAGATCAAAGAGAATCCAGGCGTTCTTTATCTTTCAACAACCTAACTTGGGAAAACAATTTGGCCGTACCAAATGCACCACATAAAGCTAGAAGGATAAGGTCAGAAATACATCAACCCAATCAACCTTCCACAAGCACACAAGTACTCATCTTGATGAAGAAGTCAAATGATTAGAAAAACATCTGCAAGAAGTGAAACATGCTTAAGAGGCATTGATAATTGCCTTGCAAGAAGAACAAAGAGAAAATGTTGCACGAGAAGAAGCATACCACCATGAAAATACTCAAAGAGAAAATCCTAGAAATGAAGAAACACCTAGAGCTGCTACTCCTGCAGACTTAATTACAACTCTAGTGCAAAGGATTAGAACCTTAGAAGTAGAGCAAGCTGCTCCTTGAAGAAGGCAAAAATCTCATGAACAAGACCAGGAGGCATCTCAAAATCCCCCTACCTCGACTTCTATTCATGAAATGCCAGTAACGATACATGTCTGAATGGGAACCCTCCTGTTCAAAACAACCAAACAAATCCAACAATGGGTTATCAAAACCCACCTACAGGATTATTGCTATCAACCTTGAAATCTCAAAGTGCCTTCCTCGGAACCTATTTTGAGTACTTGAAGGAGCCTCTCAATCAAAATATAAGATGTGTTCAGCTACCTCGCCCCATTGATAGATCTCCCAAAGTTCAAAGGAGAAGGAGATCCAAACTCCCACATTAAAGCCTACACCACGGCGATAAGATAAATCCTCCCTTGGGATGGGGTTGTCGCAGAAATATTTCCAAAAACTCTTGATGGCATGGCTTTGGACTGGTACTATTGCTTACCAGAAGCTTCAATTCACTCATTTAGACAACTAATCAAAGAGTTTGTCATGGCATTCGACATGAACAAACTCGTTAAAACAGGGATCAGAGAATTCCTCACAATGAAACAGGAGCCAAATGAATCCGTAGTCCACTTTATCACTCGATGGAGGCAAGTTCTTTACTCCTCGACTAGTGCTCCAAACATGGATCACTGAGAACTATGCGACCTCTTCTTACATGCCCTTAACAAGGACATGAGAGAAGATGTTCAAAAATTGCCATACAAATCCTATGAAGAAGCATTGGAAAGTGCTTTAAGGATCGACCAAGCTGCCATCAATAGTGGTTGGAAGACTTACGATACCAACGGAAAACTTAGGATATCTAAAGGAACAGAGAAGACCACATCCAATGTGCCTCAGGAGAAAGATGTTAATGTCGTAAAAAGCAATCCTATCAATGACAAATGGCGACAAAAAGGAAATCAAGGATCAAACTAACCCTCATATGACCCCAGTGCTTATTGTTGGTTCCACAGAACAAAGGGTCATAAAACAAAGACTTGTTATGGATACAATAAAGCTATCTCCAAACTCACTCCCGATCAATAGCAAAACTTCCTCAAACTTCTCCAATCCCAAGGAAAGGAGAAGGAACCTCAAATTGAGAAAGGGAAGCCCAATCAAAACAATTCCAATCATGTAGATCTAAATCAAGAAGTGTTTGTGATACACAAGGAAGAACAAATAGATCAAACTAAAAATGTCTTCTCACAGGTGATAAACTTGTTAAGAGCGTCTCCCTCACATCGCAGGACATTCTTGGAAGTATTAGAAGTAAGATGTTTAACATGAGAAAAACCACCTCCTCTCACATTTGATGTTTCCAAACTACCCCAAAATGAAGTAAGTAAGAAAAAGGATTCACCTCTATACATACAAATTCAAGTCAAAGAGGTCACTATAAAAAGAGTAGTGGAGGACGAAGGATCGACAGTCAACCTTCAACCGATATCATTCTTATGGAGAATGGGATATAGAAAAATAGGAATCAAACAACAAATTGCAACATTGAGGATATACGATAGTCATGACATTTAGACAGTTGGAAGAATCAACCTACCACTCACTCTGATGGGTAAAACCATCTCTGCATATTTCTATGTTATCAATAGAGAAACCAATTATAATATGATCCTCGGAAGATTTGGATTCATGCCATGAAGTCCATCACCTCCACTTTGTTCCAAGAAATCCATTTCCATCGTCTGGGAAAAGTCGCCATCATCAAAGCAGATCTTGATCCTTTCAGTGTTTACAGAAAGGAATAGGAAGAAAAAAGCAAAAAATTAAAGACGCAACAAAAACCAAAAGAAGAAACTCGAGACATCCAAACAAATACAAGCACTCACAACATATCTTATCAAAGAATAGATGATCTTAAATAATTTCCCTTTGATCCACATACCAATAAGTCCCATGCACTATTTAACCTAGCAGTTGTTCTGTGTACTGACGAATGGGATATTAAGAACCTCTTGATTGGAACAATCAAAATCATCAAAGGAGAGGAAAAAGGGGAAAAATAGACTTCCACTTATGAATTTGGTGAAACATATCAATCACAAAACCATCAAAGCTTATGGACCCTACATTTCGACGGGTCTAGTTGCAAAACAGGGGCAAGGACGGGGATAATCTTGACATATCTCAAAGGGAAAGTCCATCCCTTTGCCTTCAGACTAGACTTCTTTTGCAAAAGCATCACTGAGTACGAAGCCCTATCCCTAGGAATCATGCTAGCCATGAGAATGGGGTTCAAGAAAATCTTTGCCTTTGGAGATTCTTAGTAGTTAATAATCAACCAAGTTACAAAAAATTACAAGACAAAATTAGAACTATTACGACCTTATAAAGAAACTATCAGGAAGTTGGTTCAACTCTTCAACTTTTTCTCCATAAAATCCATACCCAGATAAGAAAATCAAGTGGCAGACTCAATGGCTACGTCAACCGCATTATTTTTTCCACATGCTCAATTACAAAATTTAAAATACATTGTATCCATATGTGGAGAGCCATTGTTGGAAAGCAAAGAATTACCAAATATCCTAAATTACGCCATGGGTCAAGAAGAGAGACCAACTCGGGACTACGCTGAGAACAACGAAGTCATCCTCAAGTATTTGCATGCTTATGATGGACTTCTAAGAGTACACCACAAGAAAGGATACATGCTCCTCCCTCACCCCAAGGACTATTTTGGAAACGAGAAAGAAATCCTCCAGATCGAAGCAAACTCAGATTTACCACCTGCACCTCAAAATTTTGAGGAAGGACACCCATCCTTAATTGGGGATATGCTTGACATCAATGTTGGAACACTTGAAAAACCAAGGATGTTAAAACTAGGAGGAGAACTAAATGACGAAGAACTGGAGGATTACACAGAATTCCTCATCGAATATTCTGACATATTTGCATGGGCATATTCAGACATGCCAGGGTTAGATCCAAAAGTCGTGGTGCACAATTTAGTGACAAAACCAGATGCAAAACCTGTGAAACAAAATCAAGGCCCATAAAGCCATAAGTGGCTGAAATGGTGAAGGAGGAATTAAAAATTTATTAAACGTTGGCTTCATCAAATCGGTAGACTATTCAAGTTGGGTGTCAAACATTATCCCAGTTCTAAATAATAATGGAAAAATTTGGATATTTCTTGACTTTAGAGACATCAATCAAGATTTCCCAAAAGATGATTTCCCTTTACCATCCATTGATCAAATTTTCGATTCAATGGCAGGATACGAGATCCTTTCTCTCATGGATGGATTTTTAGGATATAACCAGATCAAGATCATAGAAGCTGACCAAAACAAAACAACGTTCACCGCCCCTTGGGGAACTTTTTGTTACATAGTCATGCCATTCGGGTTGAAGAACGTAGGAGCAACCTACCAAACGGAAATGACACTTATCTTTCACAATTATATCCACAAGATAGTTGAAACTTACGTTGATGATTTTCTAGCTAAGTCAGAACAAAGGTCAAGACATGTGGATGACCTTCGCAAAATCTTCAATAAACCTCAAGAGTATAAAGTAAGGTTGAATCTTGAAAAATGTGCTTTCAGAGTCACGACAGGAAAGTTGTTGGGATTCATTGTCTCAGGAAGAGGAATAGAAGTCGACCCAGCTAAGGTCAAAGCAGTCTTAAATGCAACCCCACTAATGAGTGAGACAACAATAAGAGCCTTTTAGGACAGTTAGGCGCAATCATACGATTTATACTAGACATGACTTTCAAAATTCATCCAATCAATCAGTTATTGAAAAACCAAGTTGGCATAACTTGGACAGTAGACTGTCAAAATACATTTGAGCAGGTGAAGAAATTATTGCTAACCTCACCCATGCTGATGCCACCAAAACACGACAAGCCCTTCATCTTATACCTCAAAGCAACAAACATCTCTGTAGCATGCATGCTAGGTCAAGAAGATGAAGGTGGGAGAGAAAGAGCAATATATTTCATAAATCAAACCTTATTGGAATATGAGAAGAACTACACCCAAGATGAAAAATAATGTCTAGCCATAGTCTTTGCAACTCAAAGGGTGGGACATTACATGTTGAATCAAGAAACTAAGGTCATGAAACGATCTGAGCAATTGAGGACTTTCCTCAATCAACCCATGTTGTTAAGAAGAGCTGGTCTGTTCATCACATTATTGAGTGAATACAAGCTAACCTACGTCAATTAAAAATTGGTCAAAGGATAGGTAATAGTAGATTGGTTAGCAGACAATCTAGTTCCCCAAGAGGAGCCTGTGAACGAAGATTTCCCTGATGAAAAAAATTGTGTGGTTGATCTTGAGAAGTATGCCACTTCATATTGGTACAGGGATATTGTGAACTATCTCACAAACAAGACTTACACAGAAAACATGACCCCTTTGGGAAAAAGATGATTACGTGTCCTCACGGGCAGATACATTTTAATAGATGATGTGCTCTATCGAAGGGCCTTGGATGGAATGTTGCTCCAATGTGTTGATAAAGAAGAAGCACATAAGATCTTAGAGGAGTGTCATAGTGGAATCTATGGAGGACACTTTGGTGGTCACACCACTGCAAGGAAAATACACAGAATGGGATACTTTTGGCCATATTTACAAGGGGATGCGATTAAATTCATAAAGAGGTGTCCAAAATGTCAGGGTTATGCTCATTTTCACCACACGCCAACAAGAGATTTACAACCGATCGTTACCCCTTGGCCCTTTTCCACCTGGGGGTTAGATATGGTGGGGAAGATATCTCCCCCATCAATGGATGGATATTTTTTCATCATTAATATGATAGAATATTTCACAAAATGGGTGGAGGCCATGCTTCTCACTACAGTTTTAGGGACCGTAATCGCTAAATTTATATTGAATCAAATCATTTGTTGGTTTGGGATCCCCCAAGTGATAGTAATGGATAATGCCTCATCGTTCAAGAATTTGCAAGTAAGAGAGTTATGTGAGAGGTTCCATATCAATCACAACTCTCCCTCGGTCTACTTTCCTCAAGGAAACAGGCAAGCAGAAGCCACAAACAAAACTTTAAAGTCAATACTGGTCAAGATCGTAAAAGTCTCTAAAAGGAATTGGCATTTACAACTATATACAGCTCTATGGGCTTACTGAACAAGTGTTAGGACTCCAATTGGAACCACGCCTTATGCCCTCACTTTTGGGTCAAAGGTCGTATTACCAATGGAAGTAGAGTTGCCTAGTCTGAGAATATCGTTACAAGGATTATTGGACAACGAAGAATATAGAGCAGTAAGATTGGCCGAATTAGAAATGATGGATGAAACATGCTTGAGAGTTTTCCAAAGACATGATTCTTATCTTGCAAGAATGAAAGAGTAATATAACAAGAAGGTTGTCCCAAGACCCTTTCAAGTGGGAGACCTAGTGCTTAGGATAGACAACTTGATCGATAAAAGAGCCAGTGAAGGACACAAATTCAAACCCAATTGGATAGGTCCTTACATGGTCAAGGAAGAGTTTGGAAATGGTGCCTATCTCTTGTGCATAATGGAGGGAGAGGAATTTGGTAAAATAGACAATGCCTTTCACTTCAAGAAATACTATGTCTAAAAAACAAAAAAAATCATAAAACATAAAAATACAAAAAAATTATAAAAATCAAAATGTCAAAAAGAATTTGTTTCTTGCATTTTAGTATCATTCTGCTCATCTTGCATTACTGTTAGTGACTTTCTCTTGTACTATTTTCTTTTCAGTAAGGAGTCTAATGTTGTCTAGATATACATCATCCTTTCGAGACCTAGAGATTCCCCATTTTTCACAATCACCATTATCCCCCTTCATTCCCAGTGATTCTAATCAAACCCTAGCTCTTAGCTTTACACCGATCCCAATCTTAATAAGTCAAGAAGTTAAGTCTAGATAAAGTCAGTACTCAAACCTATAGTGTTCAAAGGAAGCTTGCAAGTAGACCTTCCCAATTCTTCCCTAGTAGTACATAAGTCTGGCCAGATTACAAAACTTTAGGTGGTGCTCAGCCCCTTATCTTTCCTCGCCAAAAATGTCAAGAGGATCAAAAATCTGAAGGAAGCAACCTAAAATCTGAGTGAATAAAAAAAATGAGTGATCAAAATAAGAGTTTAAGAGATCAAATTATTGCATATCAAAATTTTGAAAGCATTCATTTCTTGAAAAGTCAAAATCCAAAAAAAAAGAGAAAAATCAAGTGAGGAAAATACAAAAAAAGTGGAAAAGCAAAAAGATAGAGATACACAAAAAGAGTGAAAGAGAAAAGATTGTTGAATGTTCGTAGTCTTGGGTGGAGATCAGTCTAAGCTCGAAGCCTCAAGAGTGACATTCTAACAGAGAAAGAAAGGTACAAAGCACACACATGCACTAGCTGAGAAAAGTCAAGAGTCTAGTAGTCTCTAGGATCATCTTCTACCAAGGGACCCTTGTTCTTACTTATTCATCCTTTACCCCAGGTCTACCTTGCTTGCCATCTATGATCTAAGTCTAGCGAACACCAATAAAATTTGTCACTTGTCAAAAGTTGAAAGCTTGTCAGATTGTTTTATCTAGATAAGGATTAGTGTTTAGCCTTTAGCAAAGCCCAAAATTAGAAACACTCCATTTTCATTCTCGCTCCCTGCTTGAGTTTTAAAAATCTTATCTCACAGCCTTGATTTGGTCTCTTATATCAGGACAACTCACAATCCCTTGGATTAAAAATCGTATTAAAGAGCAGTCACATTATTTATTCCACAATGCAGTCATATCAAAATAAGAAAAATAATCTCAAAGCAATAAAGTCAAATGTCACATCTCATGACACTTAGTCGAAGTAAATGTTTCATTTTAGCATTTCTTGTGTTCCTGCATTATCATATCGTAAACTGCATTTCATACATATACCTTAAAAAATTACAAAAACATGTCATTGTTATCATGATTGCATTGTTAAAAGAGTTGAAAAGGTCAAAAACATATTAAAAAAGTTCTAAAACTTCCAAACATGCACAAGAGATGAGTACAAATCCAATAGGCGAAAACCATAAAAGGATAAACTTTCATAGATACATCCAAAGTTTACATATACAAAAGTATCAAAGAGCTAGGACAAAATGCTCTCAAAAGAAGTAGAGGCTCCCCATGCAAGGGGGCACGAGTTTCAAGAAAGGAAGTCAAGGTCAATTCCCTCCAATGGAACCCTTACGACTTTAGCTTCGCTCTCTACGAATACCACTAGTCACTCCATGAGACCTATGGGAGCGAGGCGCTCTACTGTGAGCATGTGACTATGAAGGCCCCGCCATACTAGCATCTTGTCATCCAAAACTAAGACGAACCATCTCTCGAAGCACCTAATTCTCACCCTTAAGGGTGTGAATCTTGGCCTTCAAGTCTGCATTCTCCTGACATCCATGGTCAACAGGAGTGAAAATGTCTGTGTGTCGCCCAACAGAAGGGGGCACACTAGGATCATTTAAAAGATAGTCTCAAGTTAGCCTAGTGAAGGGAGAAGCTAAACCAACATTAATCTCATGAACAAAATGCCTCCACTCTCTGACATTACCTGAAAAAGTGAATCGATAGAGAAAGACGTGTCAATTCCCCATGAAAGAGAAAGGACAAAAGTGTGAAAAATGATAAAACAAACAAAACTCAGGTGGATCATCCATTTGCCAATCGGGGTCAAGTTGTCACATCACATCATTTGAATGAGGAGGTCGGGGAACAACAGGAGGACCCTTGGGGATGTCTGGTGCATCATCTGCATCATCGGTAGCGTCAAGAGCCCCATCCTGAGCATCCTCGGGTAAGCCCTCATCTGACGAATCATCACCATTAGGAATATAGTCCTCGTCAATAGACTCTGGATCCACTGTCACAACGAGACCTTAGGAAGGAGTCCTTCTCCCTCCCCTTTGTCCTCCTCTGGGAACTCTAGTAATGAAGACTCCAGGAGTCAAAGGAGTCCAAACAACTAACCTCTGCCCAATCTCACCCATCTCCTGAACAGTCCTGTAGCAAGTGGACACCAAGGGTAACTCCTTAGGGACGTCCTCACCAAACTACTATAAAATGCGCTCAACATGATGGGCCTCAACTAGACTGTTACGGTCTGAAATCTCAGATACTCCATGACAATACTCTCTGACCTCGCCATCATGAGCCCAAGATCCTTCCATGTCATGATAAGGATCAAAGATCATATCCTCATCTGTGAGAGTAGCAACAGTGGGCAAAGAAGCATCAAAGTGACCCACATGCGTCCATCTAGCTCCTCTCAGCAAACATCTATCTAGAATTGGAATAATCTTTTGATAGGGCCTAAAGTGCTCAAATATCTATGTCATAACCAAAGAAGAGTGGCTAAAAGAAAGAGACCCTCACCGTACAATACAATAGAGGTCCCTGTAGACCATGGCCAAGATATCTAGTCCCCAAGCATAGACAGTGCCCTCCTCAATATCACGAATGATAGGTACCAAACACCATCTCAAACGAGCCGAGGCCTTGTCTCCCGACAGCCTCGATGCAATCAAACCGATCAAGAATCTCCTCAGAAGTGGGATGCAAATTTGAGGCACGAAAGTGAGTTGGACTCCTGTCTGATCCACAGGGTGACTAACTCCCATGAACTTTGCCGAGGATGCCTTGTCTTCGAAGGACTCGCTAGCTAGATGGATGAGAGGATGTCCTCTCACAGGAACTCCAAGTATATGATAGACATCAAATAGAGTGATGGTCCACTCACTAGAGATATATGGGAACCTAAATGTGTTTCTATTTGCATCCCAGTAGGTCAGAATATCACAACATATATAGGTCATGACGTGAATAACAGGCACATGGCAAACTCTAGCTAGACCTGCTCTCCTCAAAATAACAAGTCCTCATTACTCAGTGAAGCAAACATCACTGAGAGCCACCCCTACTCTTGGCAGACATTCCATCACATACGCATGTCCTGCAAAATCAAAAAGAACTTTAGATTAGTTCTCGTAAACTCGTAAAAAACCCTAAAAATCATAAAATTGTAGAAAACCTTGCACAAAAAAGTGTATAACCCCTCAAAATTGCAATAAACAGGTAAATACAGTAGCCAAAACATGTCAGATCAGAGTGAAACAAGCATAAGAAAAAATAAAATTTCAATCAAAATCAACCCAACAGGGTTGCTCCCGAGTGACCCAGATGTTCTGCAGGATCTCCCCCGGGCGACCCTGTTGTTTTTCAAGATCTCCCCTGGGCAACCCTGTTGTCAGACAGGATCTCCCCCGGGCAACCTACCTAACAAAAGGGGTGACCCTAGAGGGAGATCCCTCAAACTAAAACTGCTCTAAAAACTTCATTTTTCAGCTGATTTCAGAAAACAAAAGACCTGTCCTACTCTAAACGACGAAACAAAGAAAATGCAACAAAAAGAATTGACAAAAATAGATAGTTTCAAGAGATTTTTCACAAACTTCAAACTAGAGTTTAGAGAAGGGTTTTTCATAGTTTCTATACCCAATTCTCTGTGGCTGAAGAAGAGGCGACCATCTTTGTGATCTCCTCGATAATACCTTTCCAAGGACTGCTCACACGATTAATTTTGTCGCGATTTTGCTCCGATCTCACAATTTGACTTGCTTTGTTTGCCCTTAGCTTAGTTTCATTTATCCATTTTTAGATTAGTTCTTTGCTTTTATGCATCGCTTTCATGCATTGTTTTGCGTGATTTAATTCCTACATGTCCAAACTGATAAAGGCAAACAACTAGTCAAACACGAACGATCCATGGTAAGTTCATCATTTTAGTTTTCATTATTCATTTTGATACATTCAAAATGCCAAACTAATACTAGTTATTGTAGGTACAATTGTGGGAAAATTGACATGTAAGGCCTAGTTCGGGAATGGTACCTACCTTTCATGTAAACTACCGTCCCCAAGGGGGCAAATATATAAGCACAAAAATCACGCACAACCTCCACGAGGACCCCTATGATGATTTTAATCCTTGTCACGTACATGTAAGCATGGAATAATGTCCTCTAAGAAGCAAACCTCTTAATGGCGTGTCTTCTTTCTTGTCTTGTGTTGTTTCCTCTTTGTCATTTTCTCTCTCTCCCCATTTTTGACACTTTTGTGACGCTTGTCGATTTACATTTTCTGAGCTTTTGACCCTGTTCCTAATCCTTGTGAGCGACTTGTAGGTGAGTTTTCACCTTTCCCCTATGTTTTTCATCCTCTGCACCCCCTAGAAGCCTTCTAGAGGTCCCTCTATCCATCTCCAACATTTAGTTTTCAGTTTCACTCAACCAATCCAAATCTCCCCCTATTATTTCCAGATCTCCCCCAAGAGATCCTACAGGTGCAAGTGGAGATTTGGATTCTTGCACATGATTGACCTATTTCTGGAGGTAGATCACCTCCTTTTCCTCTCTTCTACCATCTCTCTTTTGCAGTTCCTCCAAGAACCCTGTTTTGCCTAGATCTCCCTCGGGCGACCCTACTGGCAAAAGGGGCGACCCTGTCGCATTTCCAGTGGCAGAAAAAATCAAGTTTTTCACTCAAAAAAGCTCTATTTTTATCTAATTTTCTTCCAGTTCACATGATTTTTGATGCCTAATATGGAGTTGACTATTTCATGCACCCACACATGCATAATTAACTCCATTTGATCTAAAATTAACAACTCAATCAATCTCACACATCCTTCCAACTCCATTTCTTCTTCAGTGATAAGCTATTATTGATTTATCACTCCTTAGTTAGCTGAGTTCATTGGGTAATCAATCTAGTTCACTCCCTAATCAATCCGTGTTAACTCTTCAATCAATTGAGTTAACTTCTCAATCAATTCCACCTCTTATCCCTTCTCCAAACCTATAAATACCCCCTCCCTCAAGCATAAAGGGAGGCAAATTCATTGTGCATACATCTCTTGCCAGTTTTAGCTCTCCAAATCAACATTCTAATGCTCTCACAGGACGAAGGTGCCTTTTATTTTATTCATTGTTCAACCAAGCATCGTTACACTGCTTCAGTCAACGCCATTGTGCTCATCCAAAGCTTACATTGAGCTCTTTCAAGTTTCAACAAGCTTATTTTGTTTCTTTGTGTCGTCTTGTCATCAAGAGGTCTTCCCACTGCTTCAAGAGGATTTGAGGTTACCAACATCAAGGATTTCTGAGGGTAGTGGAGTCACACAAATCTTCATTCTTTCAGGTTTCTTTATTGCTTTATTCAATTCATAGTAATTAAAAAATCAAGATTGCTCTTGGGAATAGTAAATCTTTACTTTTTCCTTGATAGATTAGATCTTGCATGTTAGAATAATTGTTTTCAAAATCCTAGATCTAGACTATCTGTAGAAGCAATTTCCCTTCATAGATTAGATTATTTTAAAACAACCAAAAACCCAAAAATATAAATTAAAATTGCATTAAGAAAAGTCATATTAGCTTGCATTCATACTTCCTTTCATAGATTAAAAAACACTTTTCATTTCCAAAATACTAAAAAACCACAAAAACAAGTTTGCATTTCATTTAGTTTTGCATGCATATAGTAACCTTAGAAAAGATGGACAAACTTGCAAACCCTTGATACCATCACGATGTAAACCACGATAAATGATCCAATCAAACCCTTGATCACATCACAAGGTAAACACAAGTCAAACCATAACCAAACCCTAGGTCAACTAAACCCTAAGTCAAAACCCTATGTCTAGTCAGGGTTGGTCATGACACATTTACCTCTATCTGGGCTCACGAATGTGCCTAGAAGTGAGAGGTGAGTGGGTAAGGACTATCCTCAACAAGATTGAGGAAATCAATCCACGACAATAGCAGGAGACATTTACTTTACCACAACAAGATCCATTTGTCCTCTTATTAATAGAAGAACAAAGACAACTCCAAATACAATGAGAACTCGTTCAACGAATTGAGGGACAATAGGATATAAACGAAAGAAACTGCATACCCACACAAAGGTGGAATAGTAGAAACCCCAACATGAGAAGAGAAACTAGAGACCCTTCGGGTCATAGGGTTGTCTCAACAACAACTACCATCGAACAAAACATTCAACTTAGTACACAACAACAAACGCCACAGAACTTGCCAACCCCTCTCCACGAAGTCCAGCTCTCCAACGAGCCAGATCCCCACCATGTCGCGCCTCCTCTCAAATGGCTACTTCCACAAGAGCGAGAGTGACATGGCAGATCACCCCGTGGTAAGGAGGGAAGGGTCTGTGTGCATGCCGAAATCTAACCCGACATCTCTAGGCAACTGGAGTCATGATTTTGAGCGTACAATTCTGGAGCACCAAATTCTAGATTTAACATCTTCAACCACTTCTCTAAAACATATCCAAACCTCACACTCTGGTCTTCAACACAGAAGAAATGCAGAGCAAAAACTCAGACAGTATCCTATAAGTCAGAATACTTCTTCTCAACACTATCTTTGGCATTTATCAAATTTTCTCAAAAGCACTTTGAAATCCAGTAACAAGAACAATATACTAACATCATCAACACTTCTACAAGCCATTTAGATCACCTTAACATAATAACTCAATCAACCAATAACAACAACATTAAAAGATACAACTGACACCAATGAACATGTTGACATCAATGACAACATCGATTAATATATATTTGTAACAATCTCCCCCTTTGTCATTGATGGCAACATATGATGTGAAAAAAACATCATGACACAATTCTACACTAATCTCCTTCTCCCCCTATATTTTATACATCTTACTCTCCCTGTGTTTTTCACATGAACTCTCTCGCCCTTTAACATCAATGGCAAAGGGTGACACACCTTTTTCAAGCTTTCTCCCCCTGAGTATGATATTGCACATACTTGCACTGATCTCAACTAGTCTGAATACCTTCCCCTTAGAAGTACTCATCAATCATGTACCAACTACCTGCTCCCCCTGAGAGGTAGCCTCCATCATCAGTCTAGAAAAGAATGAATCTTAAAACACACTGGACTGATGCACTTCCTTATGCATCTAGTTCAAAGGAGGGGCAATATCCTCTAACTTCTCTTGGAGATACTCAAATGTATCCTTAGGAAGAGTCTTGGTGAATATGTCAGCAACCTGATCCTTTGTAGGCACATACTCAAGCTTCACTTCTTTCTCTGCAACCTTCTCTCTCAAAAAGTGACACCTGATAGAAATATGCTTTGTCCTTGAATGCATCACTGGATTCTTTGAAATGTTAATGACACTGGTATTATCATAGAAAATAGGAATCGGATCATCATACTCAAATTTGATATCTTTTAAGGTTTGTCTCATCCATAACACCTGTGTGCAACATGATGCTGATGCAATGTATTTTGCTTCTGTAGTAGATAAGGATATTGAATCCTGCTTCTTGCTTAACCATGATACAATTCTATCTCCAAGAAAGAATGCACCACCACTTGTACTTTTCCTGTCATCTACACATCTGGCCCAATCTACATCTATGTAGGTACTTAGGGTGAAGTCATTGTTCTTAGGATACCAAAAACCATTATCTGAAGTGCCTTTCAGATACCTGAATATCCTCTTCACTGCCATGACATGTGACTCTCTAGTATCTTCTTGAAATCTTGCCACAAGACATACTACATGCATGATATCTGGTCTGGTAGCAGTTAGGTATAACAGTCCTCCAATCACTGACCTATATTTGCTTTGATCAGCCTTAGGAGATTCATCATTCTTGCTCAGCGTGCAACCAGTTGTCATGGAGATACAAAATGGTTTAGAATCTTCTATTCCAAACTTCTTCAACAATTCCTTGATATACTTTGATTGTGAAATGAAAATGCCTTTATTTGTCTGATTAATTTGCAGCCCAAGGAAGAAGTTCATCTCATCACACATTGACATCTCAAATTCTTTTTGCATCTCATATGCAAAGTTCTTACATATACCTTCATTTCCACTGATTATTATATCATCCACATAGACTTCAATAATCAGGATTTGAACTTTGCTTACCTTGATGTACAAATTACTATCTGCAGACCCTTTACTAAATCCTTGCTGCAACATATACCTTTCTAACCTAGCATACCAAGATTTGGTAGCTTGCTTTAGTCCATACAATGCCTTCTTCAATCTGCATACCATATCTGGCTTATCTAATAACTGAAATCCATCTGGTTGTTCTATGTATACTTCCTCTTCCAACTCACCATTCAGAAAAGTTGACTTCACAACCATTTGATATACCTTCAAATCCTTGTGTGTTGCATAAGCCATAAACAACCTAATAGCATCCAGTATTGCCACCAGAGCAAATGTTTCCTCATAGTCTATTCCTTCCACTTGTGAGTAGCCTTTACATATAAGTCTTGCTTTGTTCCTTACCACTTCTCCATTCTCATTCAATTTGTTCCTAAACACCCACTTAGTACCAATCACATTATTGTTCTTTGGTCTTGGGACAAGTTCCCAAGTCTAATTCTTCTCAATTTGCATCAATTCTTCTTCCATAGCCTTAATCCAATACTCATCCTTGCATGCCTCAACCACTATTTTAGGTTCAACTTTGGAAAGTAAACATAGATTTAACTGTTCTTCAACAACTTTGCTTCTTGTCAACACACCTTTGTTTTTTTATCACCAATGATCTGATCTTCAATGTGATGCCTCTGTACATACTTAGGAGTTTTAGGAGATCTTTTTGGAGCTTCTTGTTCTTTAACTTGTACTTCCGGTGTTTCTTGAACTTCAACCTACAATTGCTTCTCATTGGTCTTTTCCTCGTCTCCACAAGAGGACTCATTTGATTCATATCCATTGATCTCTGAGAACTTCTGCACATCTTCATCAACCTTAACATTAGCACTTTCAAAAATCTTTCTTAGCCTCTTATTGTAGCATCAATAAGCTTTGCATTTGGTAGAGTATCCAAGAAAGATACCTTCATCACACCTTGCATCAAACTTTCCTAGTTCTTCATCTCTTCTGATATAACATTTGCTTCCAAAAACTTTGAAGTATTTAGTAAGGGGAATCCTTCCATACCATAGCTCATAGGGAGTCTGTATCATTTACTTTCACCTGTACTCTATTCTGTATGTAGACAATAGTATGAATTATTTCTCTCTAATATACTTCTGGTAGATTTGCTTCTTTTATCATTGTCCTTGCATCTTTTTGAACAATCTTGTTCTTCCTTTCAACCACTCCATTATGTTGTGGAGTTCTAGGAGCATATAACTATCTCTTTATCCCATGATTCTCACAAAATACATTAAACTCATTAGAAGTAAACTATCCTCCTCTATCAGGCCTCAAACATTTGATCTTCACATCCATTTCATTTTCAACCATTGCTTTAAATGCTTTAAACCTATCTAGGGCTTCTAATTTTTCTTTAAGAAAAGTAACCCAAGTCATTCTAGAGTAATCATCAATGAATAACATAAAATACCTGTCACCTTGGAAACTCCTTACTCTTGTAGGACCACAAAGGTCTATATGAACCAACTCCAACAATCTAGTAGATGATTGATCCTTTCTTTTGAAGCTTCTTCTTGTAAACTTTCCAAACTGACATTCCTTGCATACAACAGTAATAGGATTTGTTAACTTTGGCAAATCTCTCACAACTTGAACTGAACTTATCCTTACCAGGCTATCAAAATTGATGTGACATAATCTCCTATGCCATAGCCAACTCTCATTGATATGAGTCATAAGGTAGTAACTAACACCACCTTTGAGATGATAAACATTTCCACCTGTCTTCTTTCCAGCAGCAATCACTATTCTAGAGCTGTTTCTAATTTCACACCCATTATCTTGGAATATAAGATTATAACCCTTGCTACACATCTGTCCAACACTCAAGAGATTATGCTTTAAACCTTTGACATAAAAGACATCATCAGTGTTATTCTTTCCATCAAAACTAATTGAACCTTTTCCACAAATCTTAGCAGCTTCCTCACCACCAAACCTTACTAGTCCACCATCAAACTTTCAAGTTTAATAAACTTACTCTTATCACATGTCATATGATTTGAGCATCCACTGTCAATGACCCAGTCATCCTTTTCACTCCTAGCATGAAAGGCAGATATAAAAGTGTCTTTAGGGTTAGCACATGCTTTTGGATCTTTTTCCTTCACACAACTTCCATGGCTAGCAAAATCAGTTTCATCTCTTATGGCAAGAAATAAGCATTCATTATCCTTATCATCCTCAAAATCAGAATCATCATTAGAAATACTTGCATAGTAATTTTTCCTAGCTGATTTACCTTTTTCCTTATTCTTGATTCTCAGAGCTCTTTCTGGACACCTTGAAGCATAATGACCTATTTTTCCACAATTGAAACATTTAAAGGGTAACTTACCACTGAACTTACCAGTATCCCTTTTCATCCTTCTTACAAAGTTAGCCTCTACTTCATCAAAGTCTTCTGGATCTGATTCAACAATCTTCTTTTTTTTACCAATTTTAAAAACAATCTCATCTTTTACAGTTCCACTACTTGTGCCAAACTCTCTTATTTCAAAAGTAGTTAGAGTGCCAAGCAACTGTTCTTTGGTAAACTAATTCAAATTTTGTAATTCTTCAATAGCAGACACCTTATGACTGTAAGATTTAGGAACAATTCTAAGTACCTTCAATATTACTTCTTGATCATCTATTTTTCCACCAAGTCCCTTGATGCCATTGACAACTTCATCTATCCTTTGCAAGTAGCTTGCAATGTTGTCATCTTCAGACATGCACATGGTCTCATAAGCGAGCTTCAAATTTTGCATTTTGGCCCTTTTTACCTTCCGATCTCCTTCATAAACACTTTCCAACCTTTTCCAAATCTCATTAGCATCTTTTAAATCTGTGACTTTCACCAATTCAGAATTAGTAAGTCCACTTAAGAGAGCATTTTTTTCCTTACCATCTATTTCTGCAGCTTTGATTTCATCTTCAGTATTTACACCACCCGTAGGTACAGTGTAATTTGACTTAACACACTTCCAGACGTCATAACCAAGAGAAATTAGAAAAGCTTCCATCCTTATCTTCCAGAGTGCATAGTCTGATCCATCAAACAAGGGAGTATCCTTCTTGTGCGCCATCCCAGATCTACCTCAAGATGTTAAGCTTTCTTCAAAGGAACCTTGCTCTGATACCAATTGTTGTATGCACAAGATAATTGAGAGGGGGGTGAATCAGTTGTATCAAAATTTTTAAACCCTTACAAACTTAATCACATTCATATTAGTTCACTTAAACCCTTATTCTGTTATGAACATTAAACATGAAAAATAGATAACAAAAACTTAATCACATCAACACTATGCACAAGAGAACACCAAATTTTTACATGGAAAACCCTAAAAGGGAAAAACCATGGTGAAGATTAGCTCACAATATAATGTAGTATCAATAACGGATTACAAAGAGGCTCACTTTCTTACAAAATAAAGAAAGGCTCACTATCGATGGACTCACTATCCAAGTGAACTCACTGCTCACTGAAGAACAAGGAAGAAAAGAAGAGAAGGTTCACTGCCATGAACTGATATGATAGCATCTACCACATGCCTGAGTTCAGTTCCAATGAAGCACAACAAACATCACCTTCATAGCCTCTCTAAAAATTGTAGATACCTTCTGCTCACTGCATTAGGTCTTCTACCACACGAAAGTCCTTATTGCCTTTGATTCAAATTCACAACATAGACATCACCATCCTCGCACCCACACACATACACACAAATCCTATACACTTATTTATATCAATCATCAACCTTGAAACATTCACCAAGGTCGGCAACACACTCTACAACCTTTGAAACAATCTCTAAGGTCGACAAACATACATAATTTAAATTAGGTCTAGACCTAAACATTCCTGCAAAGCAAAGGAATGAAGGTGGGACACTTCATAGCTTAGCTTGGACCTAAAAACATCTTTACATGCTTCAACACACTTCCTCAATCCATGAAGCACATCCGCAATTAGTGTTAATACCCAAGTCGGCTAAACTTATGTAAACACCAAGAACACTTAGGCACACGCTTTCAAGAACACAACCATAATTTGTGGACCAAGCACAAGTGTTTAACATGATCTGGAAACATCCACGAACAACATGAAATCACTTGGGAGCTAACAAATCCAGCTACAACAAATCTCACTTGAAGACAGTTCACAGACTGCTCACAACTAACATTGCCATGTTATGCTACTCAAGAAAACTACATTCCAGAGCACCGAATCACAAGTCCTTTGGATAGAACATAGAAATAGACCTTAAGAACACTTATCTAGAACTGCAAGACCAAAAACCAAACTGTGGAGAAATGCAGAGCAAAATACTTTCTCCTAGTCACACTACAAACACTGCCAGACACAGTTTTCAAACTGGTGAACATAACTTTCAAACCACAACATTCTGGAGCACCAAATTTTGGATTTAACATCTTCAACCACTTCTCTAAAACATATCCAAACCTCACACTCTGGTCTTCAATACAGAAGAAATGTGGAGCAAAAACTCAAACAGTATCCTGTAAGCCATAATACTTCTTCTCAACATTGTCTTCAATGTTTATCAAATTTTCTCAAAAGCACTTGGAAATCCAGTAACAAGAACAATATACTAACATATTCAACACTTTTGCAAGCCATTCAGATCACCTTAATATAATAACTCAATCAACCAACAACAACAACATTAGAAGATACAATTGACACAAATGACAACACAAACATGTTGACATCAATGACAACACCGATTAGCACATACTTGCAACACACCCTGGATTTGACAACTTAGACAATTATTCTATTTAAATGCAAGGTGTACAACAACCCTTTTCATGCTCCATGTTGGGGATAGCTATATATTTTTTCCATCTCTTAGTAGAGGTATTGTATTTGTGGCAGTGGATTGTGTTTTCCTATAACATTTTTTAGGGTTGGATGTGTAGTTACTATTTTTTTTTGTTTTTAGGGGTGGATTTTACCTCTCATGTGTTATCTTATGCATTGTTTTGATTTTTATTCTAATTTGGTAAGACACACTTACCATAGAATACTAATTTAGGCCTAAATTTATAGACTCAAAAGGTTTGTACCAATCAAAATATCTCATAATCTAATGAACTCCAATACAAAGAGAATAAATTACAATCTTTGCATGTACCAGTTTTATATGAAACATACTATGTAGTTATTAATTTCCTTATAGAAAGAGCATAAATAGAATCATGTTATCATGTTTTACTCACATCCATGGCTTTCTGTTGTGTCGCTCATGCTAATGAGTTAAGAAATACAACACACTTGTGGGAGACTAATATGTCCACATGCCCCAAAATTATTGTCAGAGTAGTGGATGAATGCCCCAAAGCTCTTTGTAAACCAATATGGCTTCATCATTAATATCCTATTAAGCATTTATTTTTATGATTGTTCCTAAATTTAACTTGGCTTCATTTTTGCTAAATGATGCATATAAATATTTTGTCTTCAAGTCCAATTATGTAATTCCTTTTCAAAAAGAGTGAGATGGTGTCTAGCCAATTGCAATCTTTTAGAGTGTACTTTTATCAAAGAGTTGTTTTAATTTTCATGGGTTATGGCTCATATTTCCATACCATGAGTTTGCAATTAATTCCTAATTGTAGACTACTTTGTAATTTCTCTCAGTTTCCATGGGCAATCCTACAATTGTGTATTTTAGAATGTTGTTCATAATTACTAATATGTTCTTCTAGTATGATGGTATATGACATTTGTATATGAGAAATTGGTCCCTACCCATTACCAATGTCTTAACAACTAAATCATCTCTTACTTTTTATATAGTTGACAAGTGTTTTTCTATAGTATGTGTTGGAGTCAGATATTTGACCCTCACAACCCAATAGATCCTACAAAACAATTACTAACCCTTCTACTAGATATTTTTGATATGCCAAAATATGTAATTTATATTCATAAAATATGTGTGAATCCAAAGAGCTTACAATTTACATATGCACCCCTGATTCTACAAAAAAGAGGTGTGATGAGAAGGTAGTTGTGAACTCTAACCACCTTGCATGCACATAGGATAAGTGTGATAAATGTGTCATGTGTGCATGAGTGGGTGTCTCAAAAGGTGAGTACATGTGTCTCAACCACATGAAGTGAGACAAAAATAAAAAAGTCTCTAAGTGGAGACTTAACAAGTGTGAATAAGACTCTCTTAGATAGGCTAAAAGCTAACTAGTTTGGCTAATGTCCTTATTTACACTAACACCCCCCCTAAGTGCAACTTAGGGAGAATATATACAATGATAATGATGATGGGTCCCAACTACAAGGCCATGTTAGGTACCCATGTACAAACAATTTTCTCATAAATGGAGTAATGGAGAAAACCCAATGCGAAATGAAATTCATCTCCAAAAGAGAAAAGATTCATGAAAAAATGTACAAGTGAAGAAGGAGGACTTATCATGACCCCCAAAGGACTACTTCTACCACGAATGTATAATTAATGTTCCCTCCACAGGAGAGAAAAGAGAGAAGGTCTATGTGACCCCCAAAAGGTGAGAAGGAAAGAACTCCATGTGAAGAAATGCTCCCTCCCAAAATTGAGATAAGAAGAGAAACCATGCAACCTCCCCTCAAAATGCATCCTATAGTGCTAGTAGATACTCAACATTGGATGCCAAAGATGATCCACAATTGTTAAACAACATTTATCCCCTTGGGAAGAAATATAACCACAAAGGTGTGCAAGAGAGCTTCACACTCTAGATAGGAATATATAGGAAGAAGGGTGAATGTCTCTAAATTCTACACATGATCCAAACATAATGATGAAGCCCAAGATGATGTCTTTGAATGCTACTCAAGGATCTCCAAGGCAATGCTAAATTGTGACAAATGTTGATATGATAAATTAGGTACCATAAAAGATTTAGGTACAATTACCATGGATGTATGGTGCTCACCATAGGCAAGACAACTAGACCAATGCGAATTTGATACTTCTGCAAACAATGTCAAAATTGATGATGACTAAGTTGGATATGTGGACTCATGAATATTTGTATAATCTATCGCTATAGAAGAAAATGTAGGCAAAGAAAGAACAAGAGGGTCTGAATGTGCCCTCATTATCCAAAGAATATGACAGTGATGCAACTCCGTCAAAACTGTCATCAAATAGAAGATGAATTTCCTCAATTGTGTCTTCCAAATCTGTAATGTGGGAATCTACAAACAAGAATGATATGTTTGGTAGAAATGTGTCCCAATTAGGTGGATATGGAAAACTGATATCAATGTCCTGTGCATAGAATCTCTAGAAGCCATGGATGAATCAACACTGGATTTGAATGTAGTAACATGTGATGATGGAGGAGATGAGATATCAATGCAAGTCATCAAACTAAATTGTTTATCCCCAAATAATGGTGATGTCTCACAAGATGTTTGAGTGAGACCATATGATGATTTTACATGTCATAGATTAGAATGATCAAGTAAAGCAATACCATTATCAATGAGAATTTATTTCATGTCATCAATTTGTCGACAATTACAATCTTCTTCAGTATGCTTCTTCTTTCCACAATAACCACATTTAATTTTCCATTTATTAGGAGGATTACAAAAAATACTCAAATGGAAAGAATTTAGTGTGAGAGACATGATCTTAAAACTAGAAAATATGAATGCAAAATCACAAGATTATCCCCCCAAAATGATTAGTGTTGTACCATAGACCCCCTTATGAACACTATGCAGAGCCTGGGGGTTTATTAACCACTAGGGGTTAGCATAAGATGCTAATAGTTACACTGAATGTGGTAGTTAGAAAAATGTAACATTAAATGTTACATTAACAAAAAGTTGTAATTAGCATTAAATGTTACTGTGATTACAATTTTGCAATTAAAATAAAATGTTTAATAAAAAATTAAGATAACATTAAATGTGGGTAGGTTTAATAACTATAATCACAACAATTAATAGAGATATGAAATTTGATGAATCCGTGACCACTGAGTGGGGAGACTGCAACCTCAAAATGCAAATTATGACCTGTCAATTTGGAGTCTTCAACAATTAGAAGAATGTTAACCTCAACTATTTGTAGGCCTTGACCGAAATTTGTAAATTGTTGTTCTTGTGATGAAACATCTACCAATATTCTCAATGACAGGTAAACTTTGATTGATTGATAAAAAATTGACTGATCCATACATATTATTAGGGCCACGACCTAAAAACCTTTAGCCTTGGCTCTTTGGAAATCCCACTTGGTTCATTTAGTCCTAGTTATGGGATGATTGCAAACCCAAAACAAAAAATTCAATCCTCCAATAATCATAACGGCCAAAAAATTATAGGGGCTAAGAAAAAAATAGCAGCTAAACACCAAAAGACTTCAATCTTCCTTAAACAGTGACCACGATCTAGTTGAAACTCTAGTGGTGGTGATCAGACCTCCTAAGTGAAAAATATTGTCCAGCCTGCAAAACACTAATTTTGCAAAATTAAAACTTTTCAAAATAAACAAATTCGTACAAGTACAGATTTTCGTATAGGGTCATATGGTACAGGTGTACAAGGGCTAATTATTTTTTTGCAAAAAATGTCTATGTTAGAATTTGATGAAACAATAGGCTATATTTAGTTTATTAGGCTTTTCGAATTCAATGGTGAGGTTTGTTTGGCTCCATGAGACACTTTTGAAAGGGCTGTGTGGGATCACTCAAAAAAGAAGGGTTTTACAATTCATGGCTCTAATACTATGTTGGAGTAAGATATTTGACCCTCACAACGCAATAGATCCTGCAAAACAATTGATAAGCCTTCTACTAGAGATTTTTGATATGCCAAAATATGCAATATATTTATACAATATATGTGAATCCAATGAGCTTGCAATTTACTTATGGACCCCTGATTATATAGAAAGGGGTGAGATGAGAAGGTAGTTGTGGACTCTAACCACCTTGCATGCACATATGACGAGTGTGATAAAGGTGTCATGTGTGCATGAGATAAGTGTCTCAAAATGTGAGTACATGTGTCTCAACCACATTAAGTGAGAAAAAAAGTGAAAATTCCCTAGGTGGAGACTTAACAAGTGTGAATAGGACTCTCCTAAATAGGCTAAAATATAGTAGGTTGGATAATGCCCTTATTTACATTAACAATATGGTATTCATAAATTTGAGGCAAAAGATTCATTTTTAACCTTCTCAAAGATTACACAACTCAATTGCACTTAGATCTAATGCATAAAACTTCTTAGATTATGGTGTTATGGTCAACTCATGTACAAAAATATTTATTTGCTTTGCATTTGAGACTTTAAGTGATAAGAAATGCTAGTTTTAGTTAAGACAAGATGTATGCAATTAGCGGTAAATGTTTTGATATATTCCCATGCCTTTAAGTTTGAATTCTTGATGTTTCAACTTGTATTACTTTTAAGTTTGAATAAAGTTATAATCAAGTAAAAATAAAACACAATGCTATAGGTTTGTATAGGAGGGGCTTACAAAGGGAAATATTAGTATTAAAAGATCATATACATGAACATGTTCTTTTTAATAAATCATTATAGCTATAAAGATCACATTATCATATCCAAGTTAAATTTTTGATGATTTTTCAAATCTATTAAACCTAGATGTCATTTCCATTTAATTGAAACCTATTGACTTTGGTATCTCTAGATATGAATATCACCCACATCACTAGAGTGTCCATTCTCTTTTGGTTAGTACTTTCTGTTGTTATTCATAATTTTGTATTGTTTCTCTGGAACCTTTCTAAATATTTTTGTTGAAATTGCCAGCTTTTGCAAGCATGTCCTCTTAAACCATTGAAATGTGTTAACTAAAATCTATGGTTAATAACAAAAATCAAAGTAGTAAAAATCTTCAATGGATATTTTAAAACACACAAACTAGATGCAATTGATTTTAAGTGTTTTTATTAAATCCAACAACTAACTGAAGGCCACTACATTTTAATTGTAGGTGTAAACATAAATTTTTCTATACATGTGGATTTGAATATAAAAATAAGCAACAAACATGTCATTATGCATATTGGGATCAATAAAATATAATTAATCATCCAGTACCAAACAAAGTATCAAGTTGGAGCCTATCTAGCGGTCCAATTAATCATTATACAAATGTAATGAGAAGTCACAACTGACCTTGCTAGAGAGATTCCTTTTGGAGAAATTTACTTCATAGAATCCTCCTCAAACACCCTTAAGGCCACATGTACATGAAGAGTCCATCGATAATGGATTTTATGATCTTCATCAAGTACCTTTGCTAGGGAGTTTTGTTTTAGCAATAAGTGATGCTTCATATGAACTTTAGTTTAGCAGCATTTGACCTCCTTATTTAGCCCTACAATACTGTTCTACATTGAAAATATAGGCATGATCTCTAACTCTCTTCTCTTTACTTTCATCTAGTGCTAGTTCATTCCCAACTCTTCTATTTATTTATGCAAAAAAAATGAAATGACAAAATAGTGTTTATTTATGTTAAATCATATTTTAGGCAAATGGACATATTTTAGTAATTAAAATTTAAACAATTTCTAATAGTTGTTTATATTTTTGTACATTTTACTCAGCCACACACTATTACACACAACCTTCTTGAATATGTACACATACAACACATAAACAACAAACGAAACACAAAAAGTAGTAAACAAAAGTATTTGTACTTTTCACCCTTAAATGTGACTACCACTTTCAACATAATACTCAAATAACAACCTTTCTGTACAATGCTACCTTTTAAATTTAATATTACACTAATGAAATTTGAAGGAATGAGATTGAAAGAAGCGTTAAAATGATAAACTAGATACAAAAATGGAAAAATCAAAAAATAAAGAACCTGACACCAAAGACAAAGGTCATTGTCCAAGATGCTAGTGCATCAAGTTGTCATCCATATGGCATGCAAATTTCAAGAATGCTAGCAAAACATGTGTTTTCTCCCAAATCTCTTGCCTAGCTACACAACAAGAAATAGTGAAAACAAAAGTAATATTCTAGGTGATATAAAAATGAAAGGAAATGATAAGATATATGTATTTCAAATAAAAATATAAATGACAAGGGAGAGATGAAAGGATGCAAACCACCATGCGAGTTGATCCTTGAAAAATCTTTCAAATTCCTATAGTTGAGAGGGTTCCCACAAGAAGTTGGGTCCACATATAGGGGAAGTCACGGGAAAATAAAAAATCTCGACAAGAACGGGTACCCGAGCTCAAACAGGATCCCAAGCCTAAATGGGTACCCATTTCTTAAATGTATTTATTTTCTTTAAAAAGCCCTACAGGATCACTTTTCCCTCATAGATAGCGACGATGACAACCAAGGAGCAGAACAAGTATCTATTTGTAAAGCCCCTACCACCACATTTCCAGCTAGATTTCTGATCATTTTTTCACACCTGCCACTTCCTCCCGCCAAACTCTTCATTTTTGAAGACCTCCAGGTAGGTTTACATGTTATTTGTATGTATTTTTTAATGATTGTAGGTTTACATTTAAAAATTAGGGTTTAAGTTATATGATTTGTATTTTTAGCGATAAACCCTAAAATTATGTTCACTATAAACATTATAATGTTAAACTTAACTATAAACCCTAAAACTATGAACAATAAACCCTAAAACTATAAACTCTAAAATGCTAAATTTAACTATAAACCCTAAAACTATGAACTATAAACCCTAAAACTAAAATTTAACTATAAACTATGAACCTTAAACCCTAAAACTATTGGCTCCTCAAACCCTAAAGATAAGCCATACCTTTAGCTACTGTGAAATTTAGCTTAAGCAATCATACTTGCAAGTTATGATCAGGTTGTTATTGTTGCATGCAAAAGATATCAATTAAATGCAAATAAAGATTAAATAGAGGAATGAAAATACACAGAAATAACAATAGCAAGAGACATGTTTTTAATGTGGTTCACCCAAATGCGAGCTACATCCACCAACAAAGAGTCCAATAGTATTATCCAGCAAATCAAACTGATTACAACTAGCAATCCTTGCAACTCAAGTACCACTGCAAAGTGCTACAATACAATGTCTCAACCGAAACCCTAACCCTTAGCCGCTTTTATCAAGCCTTATGTCGATTACAAAATAGGGTTTTTTATGTCGGCCAATAGAAAAATAACTTTTGATGCCTTTATAAAATAATAAAAACCATTTGACAGGGAGCATGCCAGGGGCGTTGCCCCTGGACCCCGTTAAATAATTTGGGGGGAAACTGTGCCGATAAAAGTGGGGTAAATTTAACCTCTGAGTTTGATTAGGCTCCATATAACAACAATCTCCCACTTGGAGACTGATCATACTCCACACCATATCATCTCCCACTTGGAGACTAATCATAACACCGCTGACCCTATAGCTCCAATTGGAAATAAGCACCTTGGACTCTGTTGTTCTAATTTTTTGTTTTCAGTCTTGAAGACCAACTGAAGCTGAAGAGGAGCTCAGCTTCTCCCATGTCACTGCCTCTGTAAACATATCTGCTGGATTTTCATCTATATGTATCTTTTCCAGCCGTAACTATCCATCATCCAAGACCGACCGAATGAAGTGATACCTCAACTATATGTGTTTGGTCTTTGAATGCAAGGCAAAATTCTTTGCAAGATGTATGGCACTCTAGTTGTCCATAAACAAATAACTATTAGCCTGTTGTTTGCCCAATTCTTCCATTAAAGATTGTAGACATATCATCTCCTTGATTGCCTCTATTGCAGCTACATACTCTACCTCCATGGAGGATAAAGCAACCACCTTTTGCAACCATGAGATCCAACTCACTGATGTCCCACCTACAGTAAAGACATAACCTGTAGTACTCCACCTGGTATTAATATCCCCTGCCAAATCTGAGTCTACATAACCTGCTAAATCAGTATTAGAGCCCCCAAAACATAAATGTTTATTGGATGTACCTTTCAAATATCTGAGAATCCATTTTACCACATTCCAATGCTCCAATCCAGGATTACTCATATACCTACTTACGATTCCTACAACATGTGCAATATCCAATCTCATGCATACCATGGCATACATTAAACTTCCTATAGCTGAAGCATATGGTACCTTAGACATTTTTTCTTCCCCCTCTTGTGTCTTTGGACACGTCTCCTTAGTCAATTTCAAATGACTAAGCAAAGGCGTGCTGACAACTTTTGCATTCTCCATATGGAATCTCTGCAACACCTTTTCAACATAATCAACTTGAGATAGAGTCAATTATTTGTTCTTCCTATCTCTGTAAATTTTCATACCAAGGATTTGTTTTGCTGCCCCCAAATCCTTCATAGAAAATGATTGTGCTAACTGTTGTTTTAACTCTCTTATGTGATCCATGTTAGACCCTGCTACAAGCATGTTATCAACATATAAACATAAAATAATGTAGCTGTCATTATCCAACCTCTTAAAATAAACACAATGGTCAGAATTACACTAGCTATAGCCTTGCTCAACCATAAAATTATCAAATTTCAAATACCATTGCCAAGGTGCTTGTTTCAAGCCATATAAACTCTTCTTCAATCTACACACCAGTTTCTCCTTACCTTTGACCTCAAATCCTTGGGGTTGTTCCATATATATCTCCTCCTCCAAATCACCATGGAGAAAGGCAATTTTCACATCTAGCTGTTCCAAATGCAAATCTTCAGCTGCCACAGTACTTAAAGCAGTATGAATAGAAGTCATCTTAACAACTGGAGAAAAAATCTCACCAAAATCAATGCCCCTTTTCTGTGAAAATCCTTTTACAACTAACCTAGCTTTAAATCTTTTCTTACCTCCATCTTCCTCTTTTAGCCTATAAACCCATTTGTTTGGTAAAGCCTTTTTACCTGCAGGCAACTTACATAATTCCCAAGTTTGATTTTTCAGCAAGGAGTCCATTTCATCTTTCATTGCAAGCTCCCATTGAACCTTTGTATCCACCTGCATAGCTTCATCACACCCTTCCAGTTCACCAGCATCTGTTAACAAAATAGAATAGAAAGAGGGAGAAAACCTTTTAGGAGGTCTACTTAGCCTTGTTGACCATCTAACATTCACTAGAGTTTATGGTATTTCTTGTTGCTGTTGCAGAGCATGAGGAACCACTAGAACATCACTATCTAGAGTATCATCCAGCATCACATAATCCTTTTCTTTCTTCTCATGCTGCTGCAACTGATCTTTGTACAACACCTTCTCATTGAATACATTCTTTCTTCTCACAATTTTTAGATTTTCAACATTCCAAAGCCTATAACCAAATTCATCAATGTCATATCCAACGAAGATACACTTTTTTGATTTTGCATCCAGCTTGGTTCTATTTTCAGAATCTACATGTGCAAATGCTTCACATCCGAAGGTTTTGAGAAAAGAATAACTCACCTTCTTACCTGTCCATGCTTCCTCTGGAATACCATAGCCCAAAGGAATTGAAGGACCTCTATTAGTTAAATATATAGCGGTGTTGACGGCCTTTGCCCAGATGTTTAAAGGTAGCCCAACATGCAATCTCATGGTCCTTGCACGCTCCATTATTGTCCTATTCATGCGTTCAACCACTCCATTTTCTTGTGGAGTCCCTGGAACCTTTTTTGCCTACGAATTCCATTAAAGGAACAATAATCCTCAAATTCTTTGTTATAATCCACCATTATCAGATCTGAGACATTTTAATCTTTTACCCTTCTCGTTCTCAACCAAGCTTCTCTATTTCTTAAATGTTTCAAATATATCAAATTTCTACCTAAGGAAATAAATCCAAACCTTCCTAGTTGCATCATCTATGAATGTACCATAATACCGAGAGCACCGAGAGAAGATACCTGAGCCGATCCCCATACATCTGTATGCACAAGCTCTAACTTTTCATCTTTCTTTTGCTTCACATCCTTGAGAAAACTAACTCTCTTTTGTTTTCCATACACACAACTTTCATAGAAATCCATATTAATACATTTCAGACTTGGTAAAACTTTCTTAGAATGAAGTACCTTCATACCTTTTTCACTCATATGCCCAAGTATGTTATGCCACAGTGTTGTCTCAGAACCTGTAGCAACTATTTCAGTCTCTTCCTACGAACCCGCAGCAACTGTTCCTGAACTTGTTTGGTTTTTCTCTGCAACAACTAAAGTAGAAGGAATAGTATGACCTGTACAAAGATATAAGGTGCCTACTTTCACACCTTTTGTTACTATTAAGGCACCTCTTGAAACCTTCTAATTTTTATCACTGAAAGTAACTATGCAACCTTCATCAGCTAGCTGCCCTGCTAAAATTAAATTCCTACTCAACCTTGGAACGTGCCTTACCTCTTGTAGTAGCCAATGATTCTTATTCTGCAACTTAATATTGATTCTTCCCTTTCCAACAATCTGACAAGGTTTATTATCTCCCAAATAAACTAGCCCAAAATTCCCTTAGACATAATCAAGAAAATAAATTCTATGGGGCGTAGCATGAAATGAGGCCCCTGAATCTAAAACCCATGAATCATCAGCATTATCCAGGGAAAGAATCAAAGCATCATCTTCAAATTTATTACTTACCACATTTGCCTCCTTATTACCTTCTTGTTTGTCTTATTTATTCTTTCTTCAGATGACCCAGTTTCCCACAGTACCAACAATCCTTCTGTCCTCTGGATTAGGACCTCTTGTCCTTTGATTTTTCTCATGACTTCCCATGATCTCCAGAACCTTTTCCTCTCTCCTTTGATCTGCCCCTACTTTATGTATTCAAAACACTATCTGATGTGGACCCTCCTCTATCGCATTTTCTCGCTAAGGATAACACCAACAACATCATCAAATTTCAAAGTATTTAAACTAGAGACAAATTTACTTACAACCATTACCAAGCTATTTAGATTTCTGGCAAAGAACATAAAACCAAGAGAGCCCTCACCTCTTCATCAAATTTCACTTTTACAGAAGTTAACTGATTGGTAATCATATTAAACTCATTTAAATGATCTGTCACAGATCTACCTTCAATTATTTTCAAATTAAACAAACGCTTCATGAGAAAAACCTTATTTGAGGGTAAGGATTTTTCATACAATTTAGCCAAAGCTTTCATCAGTTCATCTGTTGTCTTTGCTTCTATTATATTGAATGCCACAAATGGTGCTAGGCACAACTAAATGGTTCCTAGTGCCTTTCTATCCAGAAGATTCCAATCCTCATCAGTCATTGTTGCCAGTTTCTTAGCTATTCCTTGCAATGGCCTCCATAAATCCTTCTGATAGAGATAATCCTCCATCTACATCTTCCATAACTGATAGTTCTGCCCATTGAATTTATCTACCTTCAATTTACCCTTGTCCACCATTTCTCCCACTTAACTGTGAGACTCCCACTCAACCGTGAGACCTTCTTGCAGACGATAATTGAGCACAACCTGCTCTAATACCACTTGTTGTTGTTGCATGTAGAAGATATCAATTAAATGCAAATAAAGATTAAACATAGGAATGAAAATACACAGAAATAATAACAACAAGAGACATGTTTTTAATGTGGTTCACCCAAACTCGGGCTACATCCACCAACAGAGAGTCCAATATTATTATCCAGTAAATCAAACCAATTACAACCAACAATCTTTGAAACTCAAATACCACTACAAAGTGGTAGAATACAATGTCTCAACTGAAACCCTAACCCTCAGCCGCTTTTATCAAGCTTTATGTCGGTTACAAAATAGGGTTTTTTTTTATATGTCGGCCAATAGAAAAATAACTCCCGACGCCTTTATAAAAGAATAAAAATTGTTTGAGGTTTCAGAGGCGCTGCCCTTGGACCCTACAAGGGGCGCTGCTCCTTGACCTCATCTTGGGGGCAATGCCCCCAAACCCCCACAAGGGGCGTTGCCCCTTGACCCCGTTAAATAATTTGGGGGGAAACTACACTGATAAAAGTGGGGTAAATTTAACCTCTGAGTCTAATTAGGCTCCATATAACAACACAAGCAAGGATATCTTTGGTCCAATTCATGAGAAAGAGTAGCTTCTTCTTTTGGATTTGCTAGGCCAAAGGGAATATTTCCTAAGGCTTTAATATAGGACAATAAAAGAGTAATGAATAAACATAACTTATCTCAAGAAAAAAACATATCCTATGCACAAGAGAACTTCAATTAAATTGTCACTAAGCTTCAATGTGTTGGTTTACCATATGCAAGACTGAAAGCCTCTTCAAAGTAGGAAAAAACTAATGTATGTGACCAAAGATATATCAACTATTATCCATAATGATGTAGTTTAGTCAAAAACCATACTTCACACATGAATGCAAACTAGACAATATACTCATACCTCAACCATCTAACACACTTCAAGTTACCATATTTTATGTAATGGTGTGCAAATTACAAGTGTCAAATGCATAGTTTATCTAGGGATGATTGACTAGTTATAGGACCAAAGATCCTTACCAAAATTTAGATTGCTTGTAGTATATAGGATTTAGGCCAAATCTATACAGGTGTCCTCTAGTTAGTGTAATCTTTGGAATAAAGTGTTGTAAATCAAGTCTAAAGTATCTGTGTCATTCATTATTTTGTAAATTTTGGAGACGATTTTGTCTAGCTAAAATATTCTTCATGATCTAGATATCTGCATAGTTGTCTAAGAGTTTAAGGGGATAATATATATGTTTATGGGGTTACAATTGCTAATATATTGTCATAAATTGTATAGTTGACTATTATAATAGATGTAAACTTTCTTCAAAGTCATCAAAGAATTCTTTTAGAATAACATATGGGATTACATTGATTAACCTTATGGATTGTTAAAGTAGATACAGTTGTGTGATGTTTTTTGAGTTTTTTTATTGAATATAAATGAAATTGTACCTAGAATGATAGGATTTTAGATGTACTACTAGTACTTTGTTTTAAATTTATAAGAGTGTTTAGATATTTATTTAAACCTTGACTGTTCATAGAATGGACTAAGGAATTGATTGTACTTTACTAAAATGATCAATTTGTTTATTAAAATTATCCTTGTTTTGTTCCTTGGTAGATTAGGGCAGGTTAGGTTCTACTAGTTTGCATAACTCATTGATGTACTTACCATTGCCAAATCTTAAGGGATATTGCATGTTATAGACAATTGAAGTATGAAATGTGATTTTGAACACATACCAAAATTACTATGACATAGGTATTTTTAGATTTTCATGTTGGTGTAGATAGGACCTCTCGATGCAACATAGTTAAGGAGTAAACAATTTCATGCAACCTATTCTAACTAGTGTAGCCTAGTTTATTGATAATGTGACCTCCTATACTTTCTTGTTCCTTTTGTACCCACTGCTTAGAAAGATGTTATCCTTAAAAGCACAATAGGGATTTTTGTAGGACAAATAGAAGACCATGAAAAGTTTCAAAAATAGCCAATCCCCTTAAGAGTTATATAATGCTATAAAACATGCCAAGTAGAAATACAAATCTTGATGCAAGTGAGCTTGATATGAGATTGAGATTGATGTAACTTTAATTAATTGTTCTTTGTGTGTGTCCCTGATTTGAATATTTCTTTTAATACTTGATATTCTTTATGACCTAGGAGATGTTTTAAATATATGTTCTTAGATGCCCAACTTGACACTTTGGTGGGTGGACTAACCAAATAACAATCATATTTTAGGAATGTGAAATTTAAGGCGAGAGATTTAAATTTTGAAAGAGACACACTAGGTTGCATCCCAACCATGACATAATCCAAGGGGGGTAAAATGCTAGGAAAGGTTATTAGTAGGTTGAGTTGATATGTGGTGGTAGTTGGATAATGGGTTCAAGGCTAAGTGTCAATTAGTGCACCAAATAGGTTAAATTGAGTGCTAAAAATTTATTTAGAACATCTATGCAAAGTAGTGCATAAAACAAAGGTGTAAAAGTGTAGGATATAGACTTTTACCATAAACTACTCTAAATATTCCAAACTAGTTCACCAATTATAGATTTTAGAGAGTTAGAATATGACAATAATAGTTGACTATAAATGCTTACAGAATTAAGTTGAACAAGGAAATAAAATTAAAGACAGAACATGCCATAGAAATTGAGGACAACTAGAGCAACATGGAGAAACCCCTTGTAGGTATAAACTCTACCAAAATAGAGCACTAAACTTGAATAAAAAGGCTCCCAAATCTTGAGTTACAAGAATCAAATGTCTATCTTGATCCATAATGTCGCCTAAACATAGCATACATCAATTCCCAAGATCACTAGAAATTGAAAAAATCCCCAATAGGGAAGAGGAAGATGAAAAGGTAGAAATCTAGAACTCTAATAGTCACTCCTTAACAAGCTGCCCACAATTTGTCAATAATGATGTTTTCTTGTCTTGATTACATACAACATGGGAAAACAAAAAAATACACCCATTATGAAGTCAATATTGACATCGAACAATGCATATAAATGAAATTGTACCTAGAATGATGGGATTTTAGATATCAAAGCAACTATACCAATTTTAAGCCCTTATGAGGTGATACACATAAATTATCATAAAATAAGCCCTTATCAAGTTACCATAGTTTAAATACTCACTAAATTTAATGTAATTAGAGGAACAAGCATCCTTCCCAAAAGCTCATCCAAAACACATGGAGACATGAACATAGATTTAACAAACTATACATACATATGGATAGATACTCCTTCAAACTAAGTACAAAATATGTATTTACAAGATGAAATCCAATCCAAGATAGAACATTACATATCCCATAAGTCTATTACAAGATAGATAACTTTTTTGCCTTACAAATACTTAGCTCATTGATATGTAGCCAATTGACCAACAACCATTGACTTCTAAATATCAACCTAGCACACATGATGAGCTAGAAATCATGATTAGAATATGGCAAATAATAGGCCTTCAACAACCATTCCCTATGGATAATTTAATCCTCATTATTTATCACTAATTCTTATTAATTGTTTATTTAGATATTTATTTGTAAGTTTTCAATATATGGATATAATTTAATTGTACATATGGATAGTTGTACTTGTACATTTGTAAGTTTTCAATACGTGGATATTTAAACTTACATTTGGATTTGTGTAAGTTTATTTCTAGATATTTATTTGTAAGTGTTCAATATGGATATATTTGTATTTACATTTGTAAGTTTTTGATATGGATATTTATATATGAGTACTTAAATAACTATTTATTTTATTCTAATTGTAAATATAGGTGGTCCAGTGGATGAATTTCTAATAGATGACATTTTGTACAACTCCCCACCCCTCCACTTGAAAAGCCCCTACCCCCTCCACCTGATGAGGGTCGCTTGAGAGAGAGTATTAATGAAAATATAAACGTAATTGAGGAAAAAAATAATTTGATTAAAAATTAGCCTCACATGATGCCCCCATGTAGTACGGTTTGCATCTTCAATGCAAACCATTGTCAATTTTGTTAGGTCTATTGATGCAAACCTAGATAGATTCCACCTTTGGCAAGAGGAGAGAAGGTAGTTTTATGCGAATGGTCTCTCGTATAAATACATCCTTGATCTTCGCATTACCAAACAAACATTAGCCCCATTCTTTGTTGACCCCGCAACTAATCAACCTATACCTACAACAAAAAAAAGAATTTCAATTAAGTGGTGTAGGCATAATGAACATATCAAAATTTATATTTAATCATGAATTAAATATATATTGTGAACTATTTGATGTAGATCTCAAGTCGCTCTAGGGCCTCAATATGATTTGATACACTTAGTTTTGCATCGACAACTGTAGAGATTGGCACATCTTACGGGGTAAACCTTTATATATTAACCCTAAAATCATATATGTATCTAGTTCTAATTTCTTCAAAACTTAGATATATTTAAATTAACAAGTGTATAATTAATTTAACTATATATGTGAAGCATTTTTGTTGCAGTGGGGAGGTCATGTGACAATTTCCATGTCTAACTAACCATCTGAAGGTGTTGCAAGTGCTCCTCCATCGTCATCTGTTATGCCTAAGTATTCCCTGGTGTGTGTTTTCAAAAATTGTACTAAATTTGTACTTTGTATTTTTGAGTTTATATATTTATACACCCATATATGTATGCAAGATGATAGCAGTGCTATTAGGATAGCAACTGGTGAGGCTATTGATCAAGGATAATTTCACAAGTCATCCACATTTTTTTAGGTCCTAATATTTAGTAAATTTTCTATGCAATTTCTAGGTCTTTAAATATATGGTTACATGTTTTGGTAAATATTCTAACCTATTTCAAGTGCTTGATTTGAATTTCTAGGAATTAGCAACTGAGACTTTTGGTCTGGGATCAACAACTATACCACCTGGGCAGCAGAATGTGGAAGTAGATGAGCATGATCATATGGTAATTTATGCACACTTTAACCTAAATTTAAATATTTAATTTCATAATTTTATAAATTAAATCAAATTTGGATGCTAACCTAATTCTTGAGTGCTTTATTTAAATATCCAGGAATTAGCAGCTGAGACTTTCAGTTTAGAACCAACAACTATATGGTCACCTGGGCAACAGAATGTGGTAGGAGATGACCAACATCATACGGTAATTTATGCACACTTTAGTCTAGATTTAAATATTTAATTTCGTTATTTTATAAAACAAATTAAATCAAATCAAATTAAATGAAATGAAATATAAATTTCATATGCACACATGTGCCTTTTTTAAAATTTTATCTGATTTAAAGTTTCTTTCTCTTCTACAACATGAGGCAGATCCATCTCTTTCATGAGGAACAAAGAGGCCTCTTGATTTCAATGATGATATGACATGGACTATTTATTTCATGGACTGTGATGCATTATTTTTTATATGTCACTAGGACTATGAATATATGTTGTACAATATTTCATGGAATTAGAGATATTTCAGTATTTTATGAACTATGATTTGTATTTATTTATATGTTGACTATGAGTATATGTTTTAGTGCATTTCATGGTCATACCTATATTTCAGTATTTCATGGACTTAGAGATCTATGTATATATATTGACTATGCTTGTATATTTTAGTATGTTAGATAGTATGTTTATGTTTTATTAAACTTCTCTTATTATTGAGACATGTTAGAATCTAATACATTTTTGAAGTTAAAAGGAAAAACTATCTAATGTGTAAAATAGTTCTAGTATGTAAATATCTAATGTGTACATAATTTTTGAATTTTGAATCTATTATACATGACTATCTAATGTATAAAATAGTTATTGATAAATGACAGTACAAAGATAGTTCATGCTAAAAAATGATAAAATAAAGTAGACCTAATAATTCCTTACATGATATACCTAATAATTCCTTAAATAGGTTCATAATGTTAATGTATTCCCTTACACATGATAGACCTAATAATTCCTTTTAAATAAAGTTGTATTCCATTACATGCAATGTTAATGTAGGTTCATGATAGACCTAATAATTCCTTACATGATAGACCTATTAATTTTCCTTAAATAAAGATGTCTCTAAGTAGGTTCATATTGTTAATGTATTCCCTTGATTGTTGAGCTAAAATTTTCAAATACACTTCCATTTATTTCATATAAAAGAAAAAATACACCATTTAAAAGTTATTTAAAGCAAGGAAGCAAGTGGTAGAGCATTGCTAGTTACATAGAGGAGGGTCGAAAAATAATTTGTTTAGACACAATTTATAAGATAAAAGGAATAATATAGAAGGTGACATTTAAAAATTTGAAAGAATATATTGAAGACACAAAACATTGATACAATTCAACTATAACATGATGAAACATATGAGTATATACAATTAGCTTGACAAGACTACAAAATTGATCTAACATTTACAGTATGATGAAAACTCGTAGTGACAATCATGCAAAAATCTACTTGTAGGGTACACCTGCAAAAATAATGAATGCACAAGTAAATTAACTATATATATACACGAGTCAATACAAATTTTAAGATAAAGGGAATAATATAGAAGGTGAAACGAGACTGAAATAATATATCAAAAACATAAAACATTGATGCAATATGTAACTAGATAACATGTGATATGAAAGATATGAGTATATATATATACAATTACCTAATGCGTTCACTTTTAGTTGAAGACTACAAAATTGATCTAACAAATTTGTATGGTGAAAACTGGTAGTGACAATCATACAAAAATCTATTTGTAGCCCATACACCTACAAAAATAATGAATGTAAGTAAATTAACTATATATACATGAGTTGATATAAATTTTAAGATAAAGGGAATAATATAGAAGGTGAAACGAGAATGAAAGAATATATCAAAAACACAAAACATTGATGTAATATATAACTAGATAACATGCGATATGAAACATATGAGTATATATATATATATATATATATACAATTACCTAATGTATCCACTTTTAGTTGAAGACTACAAATTTGATCTAACAAATTTGTATGGTGAAAACTTGTAGTGACAATCATGCAAAAATCGACTTGTAGCCCGTACACCTACAAAAATAATGAATGTAAGTAAATTGTATATATATGAGTCAATACAAATTTTAAGATAAAGGGAATAATATAGAAGGTGAAATGAGAATAAAAGAATATATAAAAAAAACAAAATATTAATGCAATATGTAACTAGATAACATGTGATATGAAAGATATGAGTATATATATATACAATTACCTAATGCACTCACTTTTAGTTGAAGACTACAAAATTGATCTAACAAATTTTTTATGGTGAAAACTTGTAGACAATCATGCAAAAATCTACTTGTAGGGTAGACCTGCTAAAATAATGAATGTAAGTAAATTTTATATATATATACGAGTTGATACAAATTTTAAGATAAAGGGAATAATATAGAAGGTGAAATGAGAATAAAATAATATACAAATGTTCATTGATACAATCATGCAGGATCTAGACTTATAGGGGACCTAAAAAAATAATGAATGTAAGGGGAGCTAAGAGGATGAATTAAGGGGAGATACACGAGTCAATACAAATTATAAGATAAAAGGAATAAAATAGAAGATGAAATAAGGGGATGACTTAACGAGACATAAGAGAATGGCTTAAGGGGAGCTAAGAGGATGACTTAAGGGGATGTAAGAGGACGGATTAAGGGGAGATAAATAAGTCAATACAAATTATAAGATAAAAAAAATAAAATAGAAGGTGAAATAAGAGGATGACTTAACGGGACATAAGAGAATGGCTTAAGTGGAGCTAAGAGGATGACTTAAGGGGATGGAAGAGTGACGTAGAGCGCACAACGGAAGCAGACCAAAATAGATCAAATCAACTCATGTACATCGCTGAACTGGTTATTGACGGTGGACACGCACCGATTCACCATTAACCTCGGTCGCTGCTTGTATGTCTTGCCACATACAATCTCAATGTACATTCACAGCATACATTTGAACCACATTCGTTGATGGGACTTGGATTACCGGCCGGGCTTACCACAGAGTCGCTGTTTCACTGATCACACCGATGAAACACATTCAAACACATTCGTCGGCCAGATTTCAATCATCGGTGAACACTAGGGTTCCTTACACCGCTACTCCTATACACCATTACACAGTCTACCTTCACTGAACCTTAGCACATACAAAATGCTAGGTGAACTACTATGCGCGATTCGTGAACTGGAACATCTGCGCTGTCGAAACAATGAAACAAACAGGAAACGAAAACAAAAATATATACAATGAAGCCATTCCATTGATTTCGACAGAAATCTTATTAGTGGAATGCTTCAAATCGACATATTGAAACAATGGAAAACAGAAAGGAAAGAAAATCTACAACTATGCAATTTCGTATTTATAGAGGATGGGAAACAAAATTGACAACACAGAAAAGATTGATTTCTCCTTCACAATACTTGATTAAAATCACAATATCATATGACTGATTACAATCTCAATCCCTAATCTATATGCATTCGATTCATTTCTCTGGGTTTTATAGATTCGCCCAGAGTAGTACCAAATCCATTCCAAGCGGCTGGGAAACACTACTACCTATTTTTGGCATTATTGCTATTTTTAGCATTAGGCGATTAATTAGTTAAATGTCACTTAGGACTTACAAAATGAACCTAGACATAAAATGAAATGAAAATGCATTGGTTAATAGACCTTATTACAACATAAAACAAAACATGAACTTAAATGACTTGTGTTAGGTGCCCTTGCACCATACTCCTGGGGTTAACAGAACTCAAGTCCCTTGAGGAACTAAGTCTGAAATATGAACCCCATGCTTGATGATGTCTTCCTCGCTCATCCAGGTTGCATCCTCATCAGGTAAACCACACCATTTGACCAGATACTACTTGTAGGTTTTGTGTCTGGTCGTCTTCTGAACCTTTGTGTCCAAAATACAGTCCAACTGAACTGGCTGACTCGGTGGAAGATCAGAAATCCATTCTGCATCTTCTGCTCTTGTCTCTGCTGCATTGGCTCCATTGAATGGAAACAAATCTGACACATTGAAAATGGGTGATATTGCTAAACCTGGAGGAAGTTCAATTTCGTATGCATTAGGCCCAAATTTGTGTACAACCTTGCACGGACCTATCTTCTTCATAAGAAGCTTCATTGGTTGCCCCTTAGGAAGTCTCTCCTTCTCTAGATAAGCCATCACCAAATCTCTAACTTTGTATTGGACATCCCTTTTCTTCTGATCAGCTCTCTCTTTGTATTTCCCTGTGTTCTTCTGGATAGTGTCCCTTACAGTATCATGGATATCCTTCATGCTGACTACAAAATCTTCTCTTTGTGCACTCTTTTTCTCCATGTTCTGGAGATCCTTAAGCTCCAAAATTCCCCTGGGATGAATCCCATAGACAACTTCAAAAGGGCTCTTTCCTGTGCTTCTATTAATAGAGTCATTATATGCAAATTCTGCTTGTGGGATGATCATATCTCCATGCTGTTTAGTCAAACACCTCAAAAGATTACCCAGTGATCTATTCACCACCTTAGTTTGTCCATCCGTTTGAGGGTGATATGTTGATGTGAAAGACAATTGGGTGCCCAATTTCTTCCACAGTGTCCTCCAAAAATGACCCACAAACTTAGGATCTCTGTCAGTAACTATGTTCAATGGTAAACCATGAATTCTTACTATCTCCCTGAAGAAAAGACCAACAATATGTGAAGCATCGTTAGTACATTTACATGGCACAAAATGAGCCATTTTACTAAACCTGTCAACAACCACAAATACACTGTCAAATCCCTTTTGAGTCTGGGGAAGACCCAAAACAAAATCCATACTGATGCATTCCCATGGCCTTTGTGGAATTGGAAGTGGTTGATAGAGACCTGCATTAGATGAAGTGCATTTTGGCCTCTGACAAATGCTACAAGTTTCCACAAATTTCTTGACATCAATTTGCATCCTAGGCCAGAAGTAAAGCCTTCTTACTTGTTCCAATGTCTTGTCCAATCCAAAATGACCTCCAAGACTACCGCAATGTTTCTCTTTTATGATGTTCTTCCTCATGGAACACCTAGGCACACACAGTTGGTTGCCTTTGAACAGTAGCCCTTGCTGTAACAAATATTCAAAAAAATCAGAATGATAGGAATCTAAAAATTGTGAACAAACTGCATATATTGCCTTGAAGTCCTCATCATCCTGGTACATATTCTTGAGAGAATCCACTCCCACACTTTGTAACTGGATTTCCTGTATAGTGCACACTCTTTTGCTGAAAGCATCTGCCACTTTGTTGGCTTGTCCCTTCTTATGTTTGATGGAAAAAGTATACACCTGAAGTTGTTCAACCCACTTCATATGCTTGTGATTTAGCTTCTCTTGCAGATTCAGAAAACTCAAAGCACGGTTGTCAGTATAAATAATGAATTCCTTGGGCAAGAGATAATGTCTCCATTTTTTCAGTGCTTGAACCTTTGCATACAATTCCAGATCATATGTGGAATACTTTCGTTTAGCATCATTCAGATTTTCACTAAAGAAAGCAACAGGTTTGCCTTTCTGACTCAAGACAGCACCAATGGCAAGGTTACTGGCATCACATTCCACAGTAAACAACTTATTAAAATCAGGCAAAACCAAAATGGGTTTCTCTGCTATTTTCTGTTTGAGAATCTCAAAAGAGTCATCTGCTGCTCTATTCCAAACAAACTTACATTTCTATCCTCCTTTTATGGTATCAGAATGGGTGCACAAATATGACTAAATCCTCTTATGAATTTCCTATAAAATATTGCTAACCCATGAAAACTCCTTACATCACTCATTGTTGTAGGCATTGGCCAAGACAAAATAGCATTTACCTTCTCTGGATCCATTTTCAAACTGCCTTGGGATATAACAAATCCAAGGTATGTGAGTTCTTCCTTCATGAAGATACTCTTCTCCATATTAATCATCAGTTTCTCCTCATGCAGCCTCTTCAACACTTGTTCCAAATGCGGAAAATGTTCTTCTTTTGTCCTGCTGAAAACCAGAATATCGTCAAGATAGACAACAACAAATTTGCCAATAAAATCTTCTAATACCTCATTCATTAGATGCATGAAAGTACTTGGAGCATTTGACAGACCAAATGGCATCACTAGCCACACATAAAGACCTTCATTAGTCTTAAAGGCTGTCTTCCATTCATCCCCTTCTCTAATCCTGATTTGATGGTATCCACTCTTGAGATTAATTTTAGAAAAATACCGAGCTCCACCCAAACAATCCATAAGGTCCTCTATTCTGGGCATAGGAAACCTATACCTGATGGTGATCTTATTTATGGCTCTGGAATCAGTACATAACCTCCATTTGCCATCCTTCTTGGGAGCTAAAACTGTGCGTACAACACATGGACTAAGACTTTTCCTCACCGGGCCTTTATCCAACAATTCTTATACTTGTTTAACAATCTCCTCATTCTGATTAGGTGTCATTTTATAAGCTGGTTTATTTGGCAATGTGGACCCTGGAATGAAGTCAATTTGATGGCTTATGTCTCTCACAAGGGGTAGTGCATTGGGCATATCCTCCACCATGATACCCTTATACCTGTCTAACAATTCCTGCACTTCCTTGGGGACCTTTTCCTTGTTGTTTTTAGACAAATCAGAATTGTCTTTAGGTTTCAAAATTAGAGCATACCCCTGGGTTCCCTCTTCTTTTAGAGTATGAAGAAACCCTTTCCTACTCATTAACATGATACTTGAGCCTACACTCTTGTCTACACCTTCTTCTGGTAAAGGATCCATCTTATACTGTCTACCATTCTTAGTGATCACAAAAGAATTCGACTTACCATCATGCTGGGCTTGTACATCATACTGCCAAGGTTTGCCTAATAGTAAATGGCATGCATCCATGGGAATTATATCACACAAAAGTTTATCTCCATATTCCCCTATCTGAAATTCTACCCAAGCTTGTTCATCGACCAAGACTTGCTGCCCTTTGTTCAGCCATGACACTTTGTATGGACTTACATGTGGTAATCTTCTCAAATTCAGTTTCTCTACCATTTTTACTAAAACTAAATTTTTAGTGGAGCCAGAATCAACAATTACCTTACACCTTTTGCCAGAAACTTTACACAGAGTTTTGAATAGTGTTTTCCTTTGCGGCGGTTCTTTGTTTTGTGATACCTTCAGCATCGTTCTTCTCATCATGAGACTTTCTCCATCTTGTGCTGGAGCTGCAATTCCCATAGGTGAAGTCACACTCTGACAATCTTCTTCTTGAATCAATTAGCTCCTTCTCTCTCCCCCACGAGAGCTTGAGGATTTCTCCGGACACCTACCTGCTGTATGCCCAATTTGGTTACAATTACAACATCTTCCCGTGAAGACATCAGGACCTCTGCCTGGTCCACCAAATCTGCCTCTCCCATACTTCAGGCCATTAATATACCTGGCAACTCTTCCTTTCTCATCTTCAGCATGTCCGCACCTTAGGGACAATTTATGAAATTCCTCTATATAGGTGGATACATCCATATCCTTTTGCCTGAGGTTCTGCATTTTCTTGTATATCTGCACTTCATAATCCGCTAGTAGGAAATGAGCCTTGATCCTCTCTACCATCCGACTCTAGGATGAGATCATGCTCTTTCCACTCTTCACCCTTTCTCCTTGGGTGTAGTTCCACCATGTGAGTGCAGCGCCTTTCAATTTTGTCTTTGCAAACTTGACTCTTCTATTCTTCGGAACCTCCTTGTACTCGAAGTAGTTGTTCAAAGCCTCGATCCATTCGATGACTTCTTCAGCGTCCATCTTTCCCTTGAACATCAGAATCTCCATTCTTGATTTAGACGATTCCTTACCAAGTGATTTTATGGCCTCCAAAAATTGTATCTGATCTACAGATATATCTATCTATCCTGGGGTTGTTTCCTCTTCCCCACCTTCTTCTTCTTCATCAGACTCCTTGTTTGATTTCCTACCGTTTCCTAAGGTCTTCAACTCAGCCTAGAGTGCTTCCTTGACTCCAGTCTTGATCATATCCTCCATCTCCTTGAATTTCTTGACCACTTCGGTGGTCATCCCTTTTGGAAGCATATCGCTAGCCCCTCCTTCACTTTCTTTGTCTAACATAAACATTCATAGACAACACCAACCCTTTTACTAACCTTTCGTTGGCTCTAATACCAAAATGATGTAGAGCGCACAATGGAAGTGGACCAAAATAGATCAAATCAACTCATGTACATCGCTAAACTGGTTGTTGACAATGGACACACGCACCGATTCACCATTAACCCCGATCCCTGCTTGTATGTCCCACCACATACAATCACAATGTATATTCGCAACATACATACGAACCACATTCGTTGATGGGACTTCGATTACTTGTCGGGCTTACCACAGAGTCATTATTTCACCGATCACGTCGATGAAACACATTCAAACACATTCGTTGGCCAGATTTCAATCATTGGCGAACACTAGGGTTCCTTACGCTACTACTCCTATATACCATTGCACAGTCTGCCTTCATTGAACCCTAGCACATACAAAATTCTAGGCGAACTACTGTGCATGACCCACGAACTGGAACATCTGCGCCATTGAAACAATGAAACAAATAGGAAACGAAAACAAAAATATATACAATGAAGCCATTCCACTGATTTCGACAGAAATCTTATCAGTGGAATGCTTCAAATCGACATATTGAAACAATGGAAAATAGAAAGGAAAGAAAATCTACAACTATGCAATTTCGTATTTACAGAGGATGGGAAATAAAATTGACAACATAGAAAAGATTGATTTCTCCTTCACAATACTTGATTACAATCACAATATCATATGACTGATTACAATCTCAATCCCTAATCTGTATGCATTCGATTCATTTCTCTGGGTTTTATAGATTCGCCTAGAGTAGTACCAAATCCATTCCAAGTGGCTGGGAGACTGATTCCGAGCGGCTGGGAAACACTACTGCCTATTTTTGGCATTATTGCTATTTTTAGCATTAGGTGATTACAATAGTCAAATGTCACTTAGGACTTGTTAGTGCCTGCATAAGCATTCAGATTTCAAGCATTTAAACATGCAGGCACTTTCCCATAAAAATTCAAAAAATTCTAAGTCTTTTGGCCTTTGCAGTTGAAAAGTGCAAAAAATAGTTTTAAATGCATGTATCTTTGTATATACAAAGGGGTTTGTATGTACAAATGCAAATATACCTTGGTGAGCCTGCAGAATTTCCATCGGCCTTTGAAAATGGTGAGAAAATGGAGTTATATGCATCTTTGAGTGCATATCGGGTTTGCATATGCATTGGGGAATCTATCACAGATCCCGAGAATATTCTGCAGTTGTATGTCAAATTTGCTTGTATATCAGGTTTGTATCTTTAGACATACAACGGCTACATACATTGGAAACATGCAATGAAAGGATGCATTGGCGGCATACAAGGAAGTTATACAATGTTGAATGTATATCGGGTGCATTGTAGCGGATGCATAGGGAAGTGTACAATGAAAAATATACAAAGGAGGCGTGCATACATTCGCTACAGTGCAATGCATCATTAGCCAGATAAATGCATCAGCAGCCAGCTCCAAAGTTTACCTGATGGCCGATGCATACACAAGGAAAAAATGTACAAGCAACAAGCAAATGCAGAGATACGTGTGGTGGGGTCTGCCTCACATACAAAGCAGAATGTATATGCAGTATACATTCGCAACATGCAAAGGTCGATATACAAATGGTGGGGCCCGCTGAAATATACAAGGGTGAATGTATGTGAAGCATACATTTGTGATATGCAAGGAGAAACATGCATTCCCGAGATGCAAGAGCCAGACCCGAAAAAACATGTGATGTGGTTAATTCAAATTTGAGGTCCGTTGTTTGCATGTTTGGCTTGTATGTTCGCATTGTATATGCGACATACAAGCAAATATACAAAGGAGCAATATGCAAGCCGGACCTGATGTGAAGATCAAATTCAACAAATTCAGGGTTGGCATCCGCGGCTTGTATGTTTGAGTGATTGTATATGTGCCGATATACAAGAGGTTAGATACAAGCCGGATTTCAAAGCAATTTCAAAATGCTTCATGAAAATTTGAAATCCACGCCTTGTATGTAAAAGTGATGTATATTCAGACATACATTGAGATGTGCAAGGAATCACATGCAAGGCTCGGACCTGATTTAAAATTCTAATTTGCTCTTTACAAATTTGGGGTCCACCTTGTATGTTAATTGTTGTATGTATATGCATCCTGCATATACAAAGATTTAAAAAGTGATTGTATATGCATTTGAATATGCATATACAAGGGCGAAAAGGGCAAAATGAGAAGGAAAAGTCAGCGATAGAAGCATGAAGTGCCTACGTGGCACATTTTCACTGGTTGGTGACTTTTCAGCGTATTTTGAGGCCGTTAATCTCAAGTGATGGAAGAGTGATCGACGGCTATCTTTCGAGTAAGTAGTAGCGATGGATTTGTTTGCATCTGAGGCAACGTTTAGGCGAGAAAGACTTCAAGAGGCACGCTATTGATGCGTCTTCAGAGCCTGTAGGTAGCTGAGACATTGATGGCAGAATTGCAGAGGCATGAATGATGGAATGACATACCAACCACCATTTTCAATGGGAAGATCTCCGGTCGGCTGCACAAATCCCCATTTTACCTGCTCCTTCTCCTGTTTCTCACTGCTGCATGAATTATTTTGGGCGCCAATTTGGAGATGCAATGCATCTGCCAAAATTTTGATCTACCTTGTAATTAATTTGCTGAGTACACGGTTTTGCTATAAAAATGCAAACTGTGTTACTCATTGGGGGTTGTTGAAGACTTGGGCAATTTTGGGGGAAAAATAATTAAAGATAGAACATTTTCTTGGCTGTTTTATCTCTGTTGGAGTTTATGAGTTGCATTTGAGTGCATCTTGTATATATGTTCAGTTTCATGTCATTTTATATGAAAAATGCATTGTTGCATGTGTTTATCTATCTGTCTCTATTTGTTGCATGCATTTTCTTTTTTTGAATCTGGTTGCTAAGGGTTTCTCAGATTCTGGGGTATAGATTTCTGTATCACATGCTTAATCTCTAACTTCCATTCAAGGAGTGGATTAAATTGTTTTAGGTTGAGTATGGAGAAGGTTGTATGTCAGTTGGGATGTATGTAAGTAGAGATAATTAAATACTTATCCTTGGGTGGTGTTTGTAAGGCAAATACCAGTCCTAACCCCTTAAAATTTGAATGCCAGTTGCAAGCCATTCTCTTGTATACATCTAGTTGACTCCTTGCCCTGAGATATGCACCGGTCTGCTCCTAGGTTAGTAGTTATGATCCAAAACCCCCTGTCTTGCATCCAAAACATTAAAACAAATCTTTTCATAATCCCAACCTGTTAGTCTGTAGGAGTAGGATTAGGACCCCTGCATACTCTCATCCTCAACCAGTCAGATATGTCCAATAAGGTTGCCTAACTTGTGGTGTATCATGCACATCTTGGTCCACACATGAGAGTATTCTGCCTGTTGTTGTCAAGCTAAATCTTTCTGTCATTAGGCTAGTCAATGTTACATCTTTAGCTATAGGGATACCCCCCTTGGTGCGGCAGAACCAGAAGTGAAGGGGAGGTAGCTCACACAACCTCCCGTATCTATTGGCCGGATCTGCCTGTGCATTGGAGTTGGCAAACCCTCTGCCGATTCGGGCACCAACAGATTTGGCGACTCTGCTAGGGAAGAGTCAAATGTTTTGAAGGCTGGAAGACCCAGTTTCCAGTAGAGTTGTTGCAGCAATACCAAATAAAGACCATGTGGTGCTCTGCTGGTGTGATGAATCCAGAAAATAAAAATGCCTTGTTGATATTTTGTCCTCTCTATGAGAGGTGGCAACTCTGTTGATTGAACCTATCCAAAGGTGCAACATATTTCAAGGTATTCCATCTTTTCATTCAAAATGATGAGTTTAGAGCAGCAAACCTGGTTGTGCTCTCAAAGAAGACCATTTTTTATTGAAAGGTATAAAGCTTTGAATTTCAAAGGAATAAATGGTTACCCAAATGTTATTCCCAATAAGATTAGAAGATGTTTTCCAAAATATAGTGGATCAAATTCTGAGTCTGCAAACAAACATCTGCAAAATTTTTGAAATTTGATAGAAGATTATGAGGTAGACGATGAAGATGTAGTAATGATACTTTTTGTTCAGTCATTAGAGGATGATGCTAGGGTCTGGTTTTTAGACCTGCCTATATGTTCAGTTTCTTCATGGGTAGATTTAGAAGTTGTATTCCTAGAGTAGTTTGGTGAAAGATTTGATTTGGCCTCATTGATCATACACTTCATGAATATTCAAAAGGAAGATGAGGAACTGGTTCCAGCCTTTAATCTTAGGTTTATTAAGTTGCTCAAGCAGATTCTTGAATATATGAAACCCAATAATGCATTGTGCTTGACAATTTATTTGGCTGCATTTGATAAGAAAATGAGTTATAGATTGAGAGATAAAGAACCAACTACACTTCACCAAGCTTTCAGATTTGCTATGGATATTGAAAATAATCAGAAATATGGAATGCCAGTAGGTTTCATGGCCGCAAGCCTTCAAAACAATTTTCAAGGTGAATATATTTCAACTTTCTCAATGTGTTCATTGAAAGATGATTTTTTAGAGGGAAATATATTTTAGAACGGTATGTGTAGTCATGATGTAATGCATGAAGAGGATGTTGAAGAAAATATGGGCACATCTTATAATGATGAAGATAAAGATTGTTGTCACCCTCTAGAAGCAAAGCCTGCAGATGCAAAATGCTCTTCAAATGATGAAATGAAAGATATACATGAAGTTGCATCCTGCAACAATAGGCATATCCCAGTTATTCCTAATTATTTATATGAAATGGATATGCAGAGCTTCACTTTGAATATAGAAGATGCAGATTCAAGGAATGGCAGTGAATGTGTTAGTGACTGTCAGCATTTGGATGCATATGTGAGCCTTTCAGATGATGAAATATATATGGATGTTGAATATGAATGCTTCCTTGAAGATTATGACCATCTCTACAATGCAGAAGTTGAAATTTTTTCTTTTGATTATTAGTGCATTGGTGAAGAGGAAAGACAGGGTCAATATTCAGATGTGAATGGACAAGTTGCAGATGTGTGTGCTCATATAGTTGGGGATAATGTTGGTTGCAGGGGTGACTACAAAGCTTTCAGTAAAGGGCTGCATTTTGAGTTCTTTGTGCCTTCTCTTGAGACATTCCAGGTGAATCTTAATGATAAAATTGTTGAGCATAATGATGATGGATATCTAAATGTTTATAAAAATGAATATGATTATGAGATGTTGCTTGTGCTTGAATATTGCATGTTTGATACAGAGGAGCTCTTACTTTTTGAAGAAGGGCAAAATTCTGATGTGGATTCATTTGTTTCATATGAGTCTATTATTTTTCCAAGTAACATCAGTGATTCATATGATGATGACATTCTACAACTGATGATAATGTATGCTGATGAAGCTAATTGTAGATTTGTTAAAGAAAAAGAAATGGGCAGTAGCACAACTAATTGCAAAATAGGGTGCTGCAAACAAAAAAAAAGTTTTCAGACTTCATTTGAAGAAATCAAAAGAAAATCAAGTATTTGACAAAGGGAAATTTTAGTTTTTCCTTTTTGGTGGCCCTAGGCCACCAAGAAAATTTTAAAAGGTGTGTTTTGTGATGCAGGTTGGTGTAGTGTTGACTTTGTTGCCTAATGGATATAGGGATTGGTCTGCATCCCAGAGATCTATGGTTCTCACCATGCCTGCAAGAGGCATGCATCCCCAGACAGAGCCTGTGTTAGTGCTTGCATAAGCATTCAGATTTCAAGCATTTAAACATGTAGGCACTTTCCCATAAAAATTCAAAAAATCGTAAGTCTTTTGGCCTTTGTAGTTGAAAAGTTGCAAAAAATAGTTTTAAATGCATGTATGTTTGTATATACAAAGGGGTTTGTATGTACAAATGCAAATATACTTTGGCGAGCCTGCAGAATTTCCATCAACCTTTGAAAATGGTGAGAAAATGGAGTTATATGCATCTTTGAGTGCATATCGGGTTTGCATATGCATTGGGGAATCTATCGCAGATCTTAGGAATATTTTGCAGTTGTATGTCGAATTTGCTTGTATATTGGGTTTGTATGTTTAGACATACAACGGCTACATACATTGGAAACATGCAATGAAAGGATGCATTGGCAGCATACAAGGAAGTTATACAATGCTGAATGTATATCGGGTGCACTGTAGCGGATGCATAGGGAAGTGTACAATGAAAAATATACAAAGGGGGCATGCATACATTCGCTACAATGCAATGCATCATCTGCCAGACAAATGCATCGGTGGCTAGCTCCAAAGTTTACCTAATGGCTGATGCATACACAAGGAAAAATGTACAAGCAGTAAGCAAATGCAAAGATATGTGTGGTGGGGTCCACTCACATACAAAGCGGAATGTATATGTAGTATACATTCGCAACATGCAAATGCCGATATCCAAATGGTGGAGCCCACTGAAATATACAAGGGTGAATGTATGTGAAGCATACATTCGCGATATGCAAGGAGAAACATGCATTCCTGAGATGCAAGAACCGGACCCGAAAAAGCATGTGATGTAGTTAATTCAAATTTGATGTCCGTTGTTTGCATGTTTGGCTTGTATGTTCACATTGTATATGTGACATACAAGCAAATATACAAAGGAGCAATATGCAAGCCGGACCCGATGCGAAGATCAAATTCAACAAATTCAGGGTTGGCATCTGCGGCTTGTATGTTTGAGTGCTTGTATATGTGCCAATATACAAGAGGTTAGATACAAGCTAGATTTCAAAGCAATTTCAAAATGCTTCATGAAAATTTGAAATCCGCGCCTTGTATGTAAAAGCGATGTATATTCAGATATACATTGAGATGTGCAAGGAATCACATGCAAGGCTCGGACCCGATTTAAAATTCCAATTTGCTCTTTACAGATTTGGGGTCCACCTTGTATGTTAACTGTTGTATGTATATGCATCCTGCATATACAAAGATTTAAAAAGCAATTGTATATGCATATACAAGAGCGAAAAGGACAAAATGAGAAGGAAAAGTCAGCGATAGGAGCATGAAGTGCCTACATGGCACATTTTCACTGGTTGGCAACTTTTCAGTATATTTTGAGGCTGTTAATCTCAAGCGATGGAAGAGTGATCGACAGGTATCTTTCGAGTAAGCAGCAGCGATGGATTTCTTTGCATCTGAGGCCACGTTTAGGCAGGAAAGATTTCAAGAGGCACGTTGTTGCTGCGTCTTCGGAGGCTGCGGGTAGCTAAGACATTGATGGCAAAATTGTAGAGGCATGAGTGATGGAATGACATACCAACAACCATTTTCAATGGGAAGATCTTCGGTCGGCTGCACAAATCCCCATTTTACCTGCTCCTTCTCCTGTTTCTCGCTGTTGCATTAATTATTTTGGGCGCTAATTTGGAGATGCAATGCATCTAGCAAAATTTTGATCTGCCTTGTAATTAATTTGTTGAGTACACAGTTTTGCTATAAAAATGCAAACTGTGTTACTCATTGGAGGTTGTTGAAGACTTGGGCAATTTTGGGGGAAAATTAACAAAAGACAGAGCATTTTTTTGGCTGTTTTATCTCTGTTGGAGTTTATGAGTTGCATTTGAGTGCATCTTGTACATATGTTCAGTTTCATGTCATTTTATATGAAAAATGCATTGTTGCATGTGTTTATCTGTCTGTCTCCATTTGTTGCATGCATTTTCTTCTTTTGAATCTGGTTGCTAAGGGTTTCTCAGATTCTGGGGTGTAGATTTTTGTACCACATGCTTAATCTCTAACTTCCATTCAAGGAGTGGATTAAATTGTTTTAGGTTGAGTATGGAGAAGGTTGTATGTCAGTTGGGATGTATGTAAGTAGAGACAATTAAATACTTATCCTTGGGTGGTGTTTGTAAGGCAAATACTTGTCCTAACCCCTTAAAATTTGAATGCCAGTTGCAAGCCATTCTCTTGTATATGTCTAGTTGACTCCTTCCCCTTAGATAGGCACCGATCTGCTCCTGGGTTAGTAGTTATGATCCAAAACTCCCTGTCTTGCATCCAAAACATTAATACAAATCTTTTCATAATCCCAACCTGTTAGTCTGTAGGAGTAGGATTAGGACCCCTGCATACTCTCATCCTCAACCAGTCATATATGTCCAAGAAGGTTGCCTAACTTGTGGTGTATCATGCACATCTTGGTCCACAGATGAGAGTATTCTACCTGTTGTTGTCAAGCTAAATCTTTCTGTCATTAGGCTAGTCAATGTTACATCTTTAGCTATAGGGATACCCCCCTTGGTGCGGCAGAACCAGAAGTGAAGGGGAGGCAGCTCACGCAACCTCTTGTATCTATTGGCCAAATCTGCCTGTACATTGGAGCTGGCAAACCCTCTGCTGATTCGGGCACCAACATGACTTACAAAATGAACCTAGACATTAACTGAAATGAAAATGCATTGGTCAATAGACCTTATTACAACATAAAACAAAACATGAACTTAAATGACTTGTGTTAGGTGCCCCTGCACCAAAGAGGATGGCTTAAGGGGATCTAAGAGAGGGGGTGTAAGAGGAGATACATGAGTAAATACAAATTATAAGATTAGCATTTTCATGATTTGAATCATGGTGATTAACCTAGCCACTCAAACTGTGTATCATGTGAGAAAATTAGTTCTATATTTATAGTTAATTGCTTAAGGGTAGGTAAGAGGATGGCTTAAGGGGAGCTAAGAGGATGACTTAATACAACTCTAATAACTATCGATTAAATATATACAACTATATACATACTTGAAAATTTATTCCATTGTACCATCTGCATCCTCTCTTTTTTGTAATGCATCTATAATTGACTCATATTCTTCCATAAAAAGCATCCATAACTCTTTATTAGTAGGTCTCCCTTGATATCTGACTAGTTTTATATTTGTTGCCGCAACCAAATGTGAGTAGTGTATAATCTTCTTATGTCTTTCATAATCTTCAAATTTAGGCAAACCATTCTTTCTTATTAAATATTTTCATAGCCAGGTGCCAATAACAACCACAACACCTATTGGATACTCATAGTTATCATCTACTCTAGGATGTAACAACTTATGTTTTGTCTCAACACATCGAAGCCAACTAATACTCGGTTTCCTCTTCATTACCCTCAAGTGCAACAACAACATACACATGTCCTAACAAAAAATTATTTATTTCAATAAAGTGTGACATATATAATTCACATAAATACACGTGCATACATATATAATTATATATATTACAAAATAATGTAATAAAAATATTGAATTAAAGTACCTTTTGTACAAGGTCTAAAACATGATCATAGTCATATGATGCAAACACTTGATTATCATCTTCAATTGTTGTTTCAAATTGATCATGTGTTTTTGTAGGTGTCAAGGATCTTTGTTTCCATTCTTCAACCCATTATGTATTTTCACATGCTTCCCAATCACTTGGAATACAAAATTGACAAAAATAGGCAAGTTCCCTAGTCCATATAGTCCATGTACTTGCATTTGAACTCTTAAATGAATTCCATTTTGTTGATCTACTAATTGTCCCACAATCATGTCGAGTAAGAATATTCTCTTCAACTAATGAAAAGAATTGTCGAATTGTAGAGTTCTCACTTGATCCCATATATAATTTTTCATTACACCAATCCACAATTGCATGTACATCTCTAAATTTTGTTGCATCCTCAAATTTTAGTTTCTCTCTAGCAAAAGCTCTTTTCACATATGCTCCAGCTCCATCATGTTCTTCTTTACCATGTCCAACTTCAAAAAAACTCCACATATGTTGGATATTGTTTTCTTTGTGAGCTCTACATAGACAATAAAACATTCAAGCATTTTTGAATTGCCCAGTACAGTTATTTGACCATATGAGATGTTTTGTCATATGGATTTTTTTTTCTTTTAAACTTTCATAAGTTTTTTGAAACGATAATGCATAAACTCTAATGAGTGTAACCGATTATCACTCAAATAGAAATGGTACTCCCTAAAAAAATTTCTATTATCTTTTGTACTATCATCTGCATGTCTATATACAATATGAACAAAAATGGCCACCTACACTGAATTATAATACTGAGATTAAATTTCCTCTTATGGAGCAAGAGTATAGTTTTCTCCAAAGTTAACCATTGATAGTATAGTTCCAATTGGAAATGTGTTTTTACATGTGTGAAATTGTCCATCAAGCCACTAAGCATATTGGGAGTGTTTCACATATTTAGATACAACAATATCCTTAAAGTCTCTGATGAATGCATGCACACTAATTTTTTTTGTTACTAATTCGCAATGCTTTCCAATTTTTCCATCATTTAAAGAATATTCAACATTCTTGAATCTTTTCACATCCATTAATTGTTGTCCAAATTCATGTAAAATAATTTCAATCATACATTCTCCTAACATGAAAAATTGCCACATCTATTGCATTGTCCATAAATACATGTTTTTGAATAAAATAAGTATCCATTAGATGTTTCACAAAACAAACATACTATAAACTCCTTAATTGTTTGAGGTGGCATATTTTTTTATTTTTATTTTTTTAAAGATAATGCGCCTGGTAAACTTTTTAACGTGATCGGCGACGCTGGTGCGACATGCCCTCCGGCTCCACGCGAATACTTTTGCCCAGAGCAATGAACCGGTGAGGCCACAACTGGGGGACCTCATCCCCTAGGAAGAACACTTCAAACCCGCGAGCTCCTTGGCCCAGCGAAGGCGTAAAGCCTTGCGAGCTCGTTGGCCCAGCAGGGGTTTGAACTCTAGTAGCCGCCACTACATCCTGAGCGACTTAACCACCGAACCATGCCATCATCGGCGTTTGAGGTGGCATATTAATACCACATTCCTACATAATTTCATTAGTATGCAAAGTACAATGTATATATCAAAAAAATTATAATAATAATGAAATTGCACATGAGTTTTACAACAAGAGATTCATTGTTTATTAATTTTCACATACCAAGGATTACATTTCTCAAATGATCTTTGACTTATGGTAATATTAAATGGTACTAACAATTCATTGTTTATTAATTTTCACATACCAAGGATTACATTTCTCGAATGATCTTTGACTTATGGTAATATTAAATGGTACTAACACTAAATCATCTAATTTTTTTTTTTAAAATTCAGTTTGAGTTATGGCTAATAGATGTTTTGGATGAGGATCATGAATTTTAGACCCCACTCTTAATTTTAAAACATCTCTAACATTAGATGATACCCTTGTATTATCATGCCAATATTTTTCAATTGAAGATTTGATTTCATTATTTAATTTCATGTCAAACCTCGGGAATCTACCACAAAAACTCCAACATTGGTTAATTGGATCATTTTCAATACTTTTTCTTCTCTTTATTGCTCTTCTCGAAGTTTTAGGATTTACATTTAGAAATTCACTGGTCTTACTTATCATTCTTTTATTTGAAATTGATTTATTAACTAAAGCAGTTGTTATAGCTCTTTGTGTTGCATTGCTATCTTTAGATCGACGTGTTTTTCCAATAGAATCTATAGCATTAGCAACACTAGATATGACTTGTTTCATTGATTTATCTTTCTTTTTAGGTTTTAGAAAAATGCCTAACTTTTTCATTACTTTTCACATTTTCCACATTTTCATCAATGACATCATGAGTTGACATTGAAATCCAAGACTTTTTCTATAAAAAATAGTTTATATAATCTATTTGCATGGGTTCTCATTTGTCTCCAAGAAATTTTACTAGGAAGATTATCCAAGACATTTCTTTCAATCTTAAAAAAATATTTTTATTTTCACTCATACAAGGGATTACATTCTCATTTCCTCTTTCCATATTTTCAGTAGTACAATTGAGCTCATCATTGGTATATCCAACTTCATTTAAATAACTAATATGATCAATATCATTGATAGGTGGGTTTGAAGACATACCTGGATTTGTTTCTATAGTCACATTTTCCGTATCATTGAAAGTTGGGTTTGAAGACATATCTGGATTTGTTTCTATAGTCACATTTTCCATATCATTGAAAGTTGGGTTTGAAGACATACATGCATTTGTTTCTATAGTCACATTTTCTTCCATATTCACCATTTCCACATTTGCATCATCTGCATTCATCCCATCCTTCATAGTATCTTGAATGTTCTTCTCTTCAATAGTCATGGAACTAGATGCTTCAATATTATTCATTTATGGAATCTTTGTTCTTTTATCTCTTTGCCTTTTTGCCTGCTCTCTATTTGCTTCAATTTATTCAAGTGTCATGAACTTCCTATTTTTTTTTACGTTGATTTGATCCCATGATTACCAAACCCTCTTGATAAAAATAACAAATGATATTTAATCTATTTTCAGATTGATGTACCTCTTTGAAATTTTGAAGTACAACTAGATGTAGATCCTTTGTTCCATAAATTTTGAAATAAAAGTAGATGTGACTAACAAAAACCCTTTTTCTTAATTCCTCTTGAAAATAGCCCCTATACTTGATTCCACTTCAGAATTGTTCATATGATTGATTCATTTTAAAATTTGAATAGAATATGGCATGCCAAGAGATTCTAGAAGACACCTGTAAATAAAAAATATAGAAAATATCGTTGTCGGCCTGTACATCAGAAATGCAAGTTGTTGGTATATAGTGATAGTATGTTTTTACTGAAGATGGGAAATAATGAATACATTAGGAATGGGTACCCGTTATTAGAAATTTGAATTCTCCACCCATGTTTTGGGTATGGTTTGGTTCAATTTTGGCTTGGTATTAGGCTCGAGAAAGGCATGGTAAGCCAACCTCTAGCCTTGGACCTGTAAGTACAAATCCATGTTCAGAGCAAGAGAAAAGACTAACTTTACCAATATGGCTGATGATGTTTTTTTCTAAATATTTTTACGAAATTAAAACCCATTATAGATGACGATGTGTAGTTTTCAAATATGTAATTTTTTTTATTCGACTTGTTTTTCTATTTATTAATTAATTTATGAGCAAACTGGTCCAAAAACTTGAAATGATAGGTTTTATATTTTTTAATAACTTTTAATTTTTAAAGTTTTTTTTTAAATCATATGTCATCAATCTACACATCATTATTTACACAATGAAAAAACAATTTATTTTATGATTACTTTGGCTCAAATTATGTTGGTCATACACGAGGGGTTTTCAAAAATAACAATTAGGGCCAATAAAAAATTAATAAAAAAACATATTTAGAAAAAAATTATAAAATAATATCCTTATTAAACTTCATTATAATACACATCTTTCCCCAAAAAGATTTAGAAAAATACTTTTATTTAGGTCAAATTATGATGGTCGTACACGTGCACGGTATGGTCCAAAAAAAGTGACTTTTAAAAAGTGGTTTTTGTACAAGCCTATGCAAAACTAATTTGTATCATCTAGATATTAGAATAAATTATATATTTGAAAACTAGATTTAAAATACTACATTTCATATTACTGGACTTTCTTAAGATTCTATGTGTAAGTGCTTCAAATTTTGACTCCAACTGTGAGAAACTTTAATTTTTAGGGAAAATACTTCCACTTTTTAGCCAAAAAGTGGACCCAACTTCTTGCAATAACTTGAGAACAAGAAAAATGGTTGGGGCTTGGGAGCTTTCCAAGAGTGGTCAAGCCCCTATTTTGGTCTTTCAACCTCCATGAATAGTGAATGATAAAGAGATTGAAAATAATGTTTTTTCTTAGCCTAAGTGCATCTAGGAACTAAGAATAGCAATAATAAAGTAAATCTATAAGTATTAATCCTTGGTTTATAGGGAAGAATGCCCTAGTGTGTCTATGTGATTGGATAAAGGGTGGTGATGGTCACTAAGAGATTTTCCAAAGGAAAATATAGAAGCAAATATGATAAAGAAAATCTGCAATATTATTCAAACAAGAACAATAGCTTATTGAAACAATATTACCGACATGATGTAGAAGAGAGAAGTAAGCACATGGATTTGTCAATGAAAATACAGTAGCATGCAACTTCAACAAACTTCAACAATGGAGGTATGTTCAACCCAACATAGCCAAGACAAGGAGAGAAAGAGACTACATGAGTTAGATTCTAAAGGTTGCTTTTGCATGAAGCTTATCAGGAAGTTGAAGGGTTAGATTTGGATGTTGAAGGCATTTTTCTAATAGATAGGCATTACAATAGGTGACAACAAGTAGCTTGACTAGAAGCAACATTTCATTTTTTGAAAACTCATAGGACTCTAGCACATCACGCTAGTGTCCTAGGAAAACTGCTCAAAATTTAGCATGAGGTCTAAGTTCAACAAGAAGAATCAAAATACGATGATGACATTTGGCAATTTGGTGAAGAAAAAGGCCAAGAATAGGCTAAAATAATCCCTAAAATATGCTAAGGGGATGGACAGTAAAATAAGTGCAAAACATAAGATGAAATTGCAAGGGTATGTAATTTTCAACATTACATTTTGCCCCCACTTGAGCAAGCTGATGACACTGGGTGATAAGTTGTGGTAAAGTACAAAAATGAAATGTTGAAGGTAAATATCATCATAAAAGGATACTCCAAAAGGCTATTGTAGATAATGTATAGAGCTCTTTAAGTAAGTGAATCATACCTCAAGGTCAAGAACCTGTAAAACAAGTACGTTAGACAACAAGAACCTATGAGACAACATAAACCTACAAAACCACTATGTTAGAGCATCACAAACATTAATATGGAGGTGTATACAACATAAAACCTATAACACAAATGTATTAAAAACATATAAACTTGCATTACACATGTTAGAAAGAAAGAAACAATATATGAACAACACATGGGAAGAAGAAACATAGTAAATAAACAAAAAAAATGGGTCAACATGAAAGAGACCTAGATGTGAAAGTTGTCTCAATGCTTTGCAGTGTCCCCAAAATGTAACAAAAACAAAAGAGATGACAAATAGAGGAATTCTTATATAATGAGAGGAATGTAATAAGCCAATTGATTACTTCAAAGAGAATGAATTTATGCATACAAAGAGAAAGGGAAGCAATCAATATGCAAGATAATACATAACTCAAGCTCTAGCTTTTATGTTGCTAGGGGTCATGAGTAGAGAATGAAGAGAAAAGAAAGTTGTTAAGTAGAATGGAATGGCTCAAGATCTAGCTTATTTTATCACTAAGAGTCATGAGAATCAACAAATCACTTGTACTAGCATGCTTTGTTGCTATGTGATCCATGGAAAGTATGAAGAGTATCTCGTATGAAGCACACATGCTAGCATATTGTGTTGCTAGGTGGCTCATATGCAAGTACAATATCAAGGATTACATGGACTAGCATGGACTATCTAATCATGATAAGGGTGGCCAATACAAGCAAGTGTGTGTACTTGGGACCACAAGCTACTAACACTGCAGGGATCATGCCAACAATGTGTGTGCATATGTGTGGATACACATGTGAAAGCGCAAAGTACACCCCCACTTAAAATAATTGCATATAAGAAGTGTATGCAATTAATTTAAAGGTAATTGAAAGGGGATAGACAAAGGAAAAGGCCTTCTAGGAAGAATACATGCAAGACATTTTCCCCCATAACAAGTTGTTTATGCCCTTGAGAATATGGGTGAGGACAACAAAGATGAAGAAGGTTGTGTTGTTACCCAAGAAAAGATAAGGTGGTTACACCAGAATTGTATTGCCATGAATGGCAACAAGTAAATAAATAAACCTATGTGTGCCACATAATAGGTACCAACACAATAAATTGATAACAAAATCAATCAATGATGAAGATTAATTGATTGGATCTTGACCAAGTCCACCTCACAAGGAGAATGAAGGAGAGAGTTCTCCAAAGGTAGAGTTATAGTGTGAGTGAACATAAAAAGCATAGGAGGAATGCCAATAATGGACTGAAACAACTTCTCATCACAACAGGGGAGAAGTGTATCAAATATGATAGAGATATTTAAGGTGAGGGTGCTCTATAAGGATTTGATCAACTTCAAGAGCGTGAAGAACTAAGTCAGAAAGAGAACAAAACTACTAAAAAAGAATAGGTTGTTGGATATGTAGCAATAAGTTCTCATAAAATAAAGGTAGAATAAGGCCATCAGGGGGATGGAAACCCCATCAAACAAACAAGGAAAAAAAAAGAGAAGTGAAGCTTTGTACACTCTCATTAACACCTTGTTTGCATTGTACCAAGTGTGTAAGAGAGACTCTAGGCTCCATGTTATATTAAAAATAAGATATGAAGGCATGAACAACATCAAAAAATGAGTGTAAGGAACTAGTAGGTAAGGTGTATAACTAGTCTAAGGCAATATCTCTCAATGTGCTAGGAGAGAAATTTCCCAAGATGTATAGTTATCGCATGTATGAGTCAAACATACATGGTGAAGTGTTTCACATGGTGTAATGGATCACCATGACCATTATATTTATAAAAAAAAAGAGTTCCCATAAGAACAAGAGAGGGGTATGCAAGAGTTTTAGAAGATAAAGGAGAGCATATCCATGTAGATGTAGAAAGAGCAACAAAAGGTAGCTCACAAGAAATTGATGGTGATGCCTTCAAAAAATAAAATGATGTAGAAGTGGTAGTGGGAAAAGAAGGTGGAGAAATAAAATGGCAAGGGTCAAGGTCTCAAAGAGATGGCTTTGACATAGAAGAGGAAATAGTAGATAAAGGATCATGCAAATGATGCTCAATATCTATCAAAGGAGGAAGTTCAGCCAATGTGACTTTAAGGAAGTGACAAGTGATGCTAGCATGTTCAACATTGTCCAAAAGAGGGAGTTCATCCTCCAAAGAAAGAGGATGGGATGAACAAGAAAATAGTACATCTTGTCGAGAGAAAGGGTCACTAGAAGCATGAGCCTCATCATCACTTGAAGAAGAATCATCAAAGGCACTAAAAGAAAGGTTATCAATAGAAGTTTGAGAACCATGTGGTGAAGGAGTATTGTCAATGGTAAGAATAGGATCCTCACAAGTAGTGAGGAAAAGGAAATAGGTCTCCACGTCCTTTTTAATGTCCAAGGAGTTTGAACATGAAACCAAAGGAGGGAGAGAAATGAAAAGAGACATGGTACCATCATGGACTATGGAAGATGTGATAGAAGTAGGAGTTGAAAGAGTATGTTCAAGATATCTTCTCTAATCATCCAATGTGGGACAAGAGTTGACATCAACCAATGCTTCATCATTGAGGGGGAGAGCATTGACATGAAGAGCAAGTAAGGTAATGTTAAGAAAATGATCAATGATATCATTATCCATTGAAATATCTCTAAAAGTAGTAGTGGGGATTTTAGAAGAGAGATCAAGAGAATAGAGCAACATGAGAAGAGTTGTCACTATTGCATGCATAAAATGAAGCATCATTGGCATGAAGAGCAAGTAAGGTAATGTTAATAAAATGATCAATGATTTCATCATCCACTAAAATATCTCTAGAAGTAGTAGGGGTTTCAAGAGAGAGATCAAGAGAATAGAGAAACATGGGAAGAGCTAAGTTACTATTGCATGCATGAAATGAAGTACCACTATCATGAACTTTTTGAAGAAATCTAGAAAGTGGTGTAAGAAAAGAGGATAAAATTTAAGTGTAAGAGCGGTAGGTTCACCAAAATGTAATATAAAATTTATGAAACTTTAAATTTAATATTACATTAATAGAATTCAGAATGAATGAGAAAGAATAATTGAAACTAATTATGAAGTCTGCAAGCCTATAAAAAACAAAAGGTATATTAAAGAGTAAAATTGGTCTGATAAAGAATCTAAAAGTGACCAAGGATTTTAACTAGATTTATAAGATTTGTCACATCCATGAAGGTTATTACTTCAATAAAGGAAATGGACACAACAACTAAATGAAATTGAAAATTAGGAATTGAATCTAGAGGGCCTATCAAAAGGAAAAAGGTATATCTAAGAGATGAACTCACTTGATAAAGAACCCGAATATGATAAGCTTATGAAATAGAACCTAGGCAATTTGAATTCCCAATTTCCTAAAGAAGAGACTAAGTCCATAATAAAATTCAAGTCCCATGGGATATACCTTATTGAGTGATTAGAGTTATTATGGATTTTAAAATAGGAAAAATGGAGAAATTCACCCAACTAGGAACTAAAAGCAATAAAGAGTGGATTTAAATTAGGTTAAACAATATTTTGTGTCCATAAAGCCATTGAAAACAAGAACCTAGGAATATAAAGAAAAGAACTTGATAAGAAAGATAGATGCAAGGGACTAAATTTGGGTATGTTGTGGTAATAAGAAATTACAACCCTTATATAAGACAATTTGGCAAAAGAACAAAATCTATAGTATCTCCCCCACGGATTACCTATAACTCAAAAAGTTTCCCTATTTGGAATCAAGAACAAGAACTCATGATGCTAAATTCACTAAATTACCAAAGTTGTGTTTGGTGTGAAGCTTAATCAGTCCCCAAGTGGGAGATTGTTAGTATGTGGTGACTGATCACGCTACAGGAGCAGCAGGTTCACACAACAAGGTAAATTTTGGTGACTTTTTCAGTAGCACCCCTTAAGCAAAAAATTTCTATTATTTAATAAAGGTGTCAGCAATTAGTTTGTTATTAGCCAACATGGAAAAACCCACTTTGTATAACCGCCAAAGAGGCTTGATAAATAAGTGACTAGAGAAGGGGAAAAGCCATAAGTCAGAAATGAGACTGTGAATGTATTTTCATTTAGCATAGCAACGACATTGAGCTGCAAGGTTGCAGGTTGTAATCAGTTTTGATTTATAGGATAATATAATACTGGATGGTTTTGTTTGTGGATGTATCCCATATTGGGTGAACCATGTTAAATCTCTATGTTTATTTATGTTATTCTTCATTGTTTATTTTCATATATTCAAATCTGTATATAATTGGTAATGTATATTGCTCTAGTCTGTCATCAAAATCCTAACATTATTCTAACAATTGATATCAGAGCCATGTAATTTTAGTTAATTGGCAGGAAATTTCATATTTGAGTGGGAGAAATGGAAGAAGGCGAATTGAAGGTTGAGAAGTTCAACGGACATAATTACTAATTATGGAAGATGTAGATGGAAGATTACTTGTATCAGAAAGATTTGCGGCAGCCATTGCAAGGAAAAGCAAAGAAGCTAGCCATGATGCCAGATGAAGAATGGGAGATTGTGTATAGAAACAACATGGTGGCACCATAAACTTGGGCACATGAGTGAGAAAGGGATGAAGATCCTTCACTCTAGAAAGTTGTTGCCAGAATTGAAGCAGATTGACTTAGATTTTTGTGAAAATTGTGTCTATGGAAAACATAAAAGAGTCTGATTTCTCAAATTTGGGAAAGAAAAGAGTGAGAAGTTAGAGCTTGTGCATTCTACGTGAGGACCAGCTCAGGTATCATCTCTTGGTGGATCTAGTTATTATGTTACTTTTATTGATGATGCAACTAGGAAAACATGGGTGTATTTCCTATAAACAAAATCAGACGTGTTTGAAACTTTTAAGAAGTGGAAATATTTGGTTGAGAATGAGACAAGGAAAAAGGTGAAGTGTCTCAGATCTAATAATGGAGGTGAGTATTACAGCAGAGAGTTTGAAAACTACTGTTCATACAATAGAATTCATAGGCAGAAGATGGTTCCGGGAACTCCATAATAAAATGGTGTGTTTGAGAGAATGAATAGGACCATCTAGAGCATGCAAGGAGCATGAGGTTGCATGTTGGACTGCCTTTACATTTCTAGGAAGATGTTGTACATACTATTGTTTATTTAATAAAAAAAGGACCTTCAAATCATTTAGATGGTGGTATTTTAGAGGAGGCATGGACAGGTAAGAAGGTAAATTATTCTTTTATGAAAACTTTTGGATGTGAAGCTTTTGTCCATGTTGATATTGAAAATAAAACCAAACTTGAGGCTAAATCTCAGAAATGTACCTTCATTGGATATGAAATAGATGACTTTGGTTATTGATTTATGGGATTATGAAAATTAGAAAATTATTAGGAGCATAGATGTCATATTAAATGAGAAGGTTATGTATAAAGATCAGCTGCAAGAAAAGAAGCATGAATAGGCAAGAAAGGAATATGTGGTGCTAGATGAGATTCTAGAAAATAAAATACCATTGGTATCTGATGTTCAACAACAATAAGATATCCCATAGATTCTTGCAAGTGTTAAACATTCTACAAGGTTAAGTAGACCTTCAAAAAATATTTTCTTCTTCTAACTAATTTTGGTGAACCTAAAGGATATGAATAAGTACTGTAGGTAGATGTCAAACAATAGTGGGAACAAGACATGAAAGAGGAAATGGATTCCTTGCTGCAGAATCTGACTTTAGACTTAGTCCAATTGCCCACAGGTATAAGCTCACGTTGCTAAATAAATGGGTTTACAGGTTGAAGGAAGAAGATGGAGGCAAGAAATGATTTAAGGCCAGACTCGTGGTAAAAGGTTTTGCATAGATAAAGGGTATAGAATTTGATAAGATATTTTCCCTAGTTGTAAAAATGACTTCAATTAGAACTGTTCTAAGTATTGTGGTTGTATAAGACTTGCATCTTGAACAACTAGATGTGAAAACAACTTTTCTCCATGGGGATTTGGAAGAAGAGATCTATATGCAACAACCATAGGGATATGGGGTCAAAGGTAAGGACTTAGTGTGCAGGTTAAAGAAGAGTTTGTATGGTATGAAGCAAGCACCCCAACAATGGTATTTGAAATTTGATAAGTTTATGGCTGAACAAGGTTACAACAAATGTCATTTTGATTATTGTATTTACTTTAAATGATTGGATAATGACAACTATATTATTTTGTTACTTTATGTTGATGGCATGCTTGTTGCTGGTTCTAATATGCAACATATAAATGAGCTTAAACATAAATTAACAAAGACATAATTTGCTATGAAGGATTTGGGTGCAACAAAACAAATCCTTGGTATGAAGATCACACGGGACAAGAAAAATAGAAAATTGTTTTTGTCTTAAAGTGAGTATATAGAGAAGGTGTTGAAATGATTTAACATGCAAAATGCAAAAGCAGTGAGTATACCTTTGCCTAGTCATTTTAAATTGACTAAGGAGATGTGTCCGAAGACACAAGAGGAGGAAGACAAAATGTCTAAAATACCATATGCATCAGCGGTTGGTAGTTTGATGTATGTGATGGTATGCACAAGGCCAGATATAACACATGTTGTTGGAGTTGTCAGCAAGTATATGATCAATCTGGGATTGGATCATTGGACTGTGATAAAATGGATTCTCAGATATTTGAGAGGTACTGCTACAAAGCAGCTTTGTTTTGGAGGAACAAACTCTAGTCTAAGAGGATATGTTGACTTTGATCTGGCGGGTGATATAGACAACATGAGGAGTACTATAGGGTATGTTTTTACTATAGGAGGTACAACAATAAGCTAGATTTCAAGACTACAAAAAATTGTTGCACTTTCAACCACTGAAGTTGAGTATATAGCCGCTATTGAATCTAGCAAGGAGATGATTTCATTACAGTGTTTTCTGGAGGAATTGGGCTAGTAGCAGAAAGATAGCCCATTGTACACTAACAACTAGAGTGCCATTCATCTTGCAAAGAATTATGCACTTCATTCAAAGACAAGCACATTCAACTCAGGTACCACTTCATCTGGTCAGTTTTGGAGGATAGATAATTGAAGCTTGAGAAGATTCACATAAATGAAAATCATACAAATATGTTCATGAAGGAAGTCACATGGGAGAAACTGATTTCCATATCAGTTTTCGTTGGCCTTCTTGACTGATAATGGTGGAAATGAGAAACCAACCAAGTCTAGGCGTCACATCTAGTGGGAGCTACAGGTGCAACAGTGGTGCTCCAGGACTAGTCTCCCAGTGGGAGGTTGTTTGGTTTGGAGCCTGATCAGTCCCCAAGTGGGAGATTGCTAGTATATGGTGACTAATCATGCTGTAGGGGCTGTGGGTTCACGCAACAAGGTAAATTTTGGTGACTTTGTCAGCAACGCCTTTGAAAAAAAAATGTCTATTATTTAATAAAGGCGTCGGTAGTTAGTTTGTCATTAGCCGACATAGAAAAATCCACTTTGTATAACCGCCAAAGAGGCTTGATAAATAAGTGGCTAGAGAAGGTGAAAAGCCATAAGTCAGAAATGAGATTGTGAATGTATTTTCATGTAGCATAGCAACAACATTGAGCTGCAAGGTTGCAGGTTGTAATTGGTTTTGATTTACTAGATAATATAATACTAGATGGCTATATTTGTGGATGTAGCCCACATTGGGTGAACCATGTTTAATCTCTGTGTTTATTTGTGTTATTCTTCATTGTTTATTTTTGTGTATTTAAATCTACATATAATTAGTAATGTGTATTACTTCGATCTGCCATTGAAATCCTAACATAATTCTAACAAGTTGGAAAGAGGCTCAAAGATCCACTACTCTTGGAGAAAATTTGGTGTATTAAGAAGAAAGTGCTTTTTGTGTAGTCAATGAGAACCCATAAGGTTTCATAAAACCCAAATTTCTATCTAATAACTTCAATAAATTAAAGAAAAGAGCTCTTAAAGCTCAAGTATCTATAATGTGAACTCATGCTAGTCAATGTGCCTCTATAGTTACAAAACAAACAACACCTTCTAGAGAAACACCAATCAAAGCACCTATAATAGAATCACAATCTAAACAAGTTCCTAATAGAACTTGAACCCTATATGTCACTTACCCATTTCTAGAAAAGACAAGGAAGGAGTGGGTCCCCTATTCTCCCAATCAAGGTTAGAGAGAATGAAGGAGGTCACAATGAATGTCACCATATGGTGTGCATTGTCAATCCTAGGGCAAATGGACATATTACAAGAGGCTCTAAACTTAGGCAAATGTCTTTCAAGTAGGTCATATAGATTTAAGTAGAAACAAGCCTCCTCCATTTTATATCACAATAATAGTAAGTGATTATCTTGTAGTAGCCATGGGGACACTTCGAGGTAGGGATCACACTTATGGCAATGCATGGACCAAAGTCCACCCTTATTTTTTCCATGGAGGTACCTTGAGATATAGTCAAGTGTAACCATATTAAGGAACCAAGCCCACCCCCATGTCTTTTATGAATTCTGCCTTGTAATTTACCCCCAAATTTAAGTTGTGAAAGGCATGGTTTGATGTTTAAGGTTTGGTGTTGTTATTGTCACCATCCAGGTTCAAACCATTGCTATTTTGTTGCACTCACAAGTTGTGCCCTTATTAGATCATTGTGCTCATGGGTTTATACTATGTGTATTAAAGTTGGAGATGAGATCCATGTTAGATCATTGCACTTACAAGTTTAGACTACGTATATTATAGTTGGAGATGAGACCCCCCATTTATAACCCCACCAACAAAACTAATTAATGCCCAAATTTATAAATATATAAAACATCAAATATCTAAAACACTAAACCTTATACAAATATTATTCTAAACATTCTAATATTTTTTAATTGATCAAAATTAAAAAGGCAACACAAAGACCTCATATAACATCTTAGCACAAAATGCACTCACACATGCAACTCCATTTAAAATCAATCATAAATTAAGCCCAAGTTTGTTTTATCTAAATATTGAAGTTGATTTAGGTGGCTGCCTACACCATAAAAAGAGTAGCAACAACCCTTGCCACCCTAAAACTAATCATATAAGCTTTAGTCTTTTAGGCCTAATCACATGACCTTGGTTTTGAGTCAACCTACCTTATTTTGGAGTAGCCAAGATGTGAATGCAAAATCCAAGATTACTTCTACAATGAATATGAGCACAACAAAACCAAAATGTCTATCATAAAACGTAAATGAAAATTTACAATGAGCTCCTTGTTACGCGTGCCACAAAGAATGTAACTAGTAAACAAAAACCATAAATAAAAACAACAAAAATATGAAAAACTAAAATATAAAAATTAAAATAAAGCCTTTAAGTGTTTCACTCTACTGCAAGAGTGGGTATCAATTACTGGCAGGCATTTCATTTTTTATTTTCTAATATTGACAATTCATTTATGAAGTTTTGTTTTAAAATGGATTGGTTAGAATTCTTTACCACATTTAAATGCATTCTCACCAAAATTTGAAGCTAAATTTTATTTTCTGCAGCACTTGCAACATCTCTACACAATTTACTTATACCCATATGTATGTCTATAAAGTCTCTTCCCTGTAACTCTTGGCAGCTTCCACATCAAACTAGCAATATGTTTTTCATCAAACAAATGGAATTAGTTAGTCTAATAGTTAAATTATGACTTATAAAATTAAAATTAGAAGAATGAGAAAATCAAGGAAAAGATAATTATTGTTAGCAAGATCCATTTGAATATCTCTCTATAAAGTCTCTTCCCTGTAACTCTTGGCAGCGTCAAACCTGCACAATAAACTAGCAATATGTTTTTCCTCAAACAAATGTAATTAGTTAGTGTAATAGCTAAATTATGACTTATAAAATTAAAATTAAAAGAACGAGAAAATCAAGGAAAATATAATTATTGTTAGTTTTTATTGTTTTATCTTGGTTTATGATTTTTGAATAGGTAGTGAATTTAGTAAAGTATATATTTGTGTACTATTAATTATAATTCATTTATTTCTTTTAGCAAGTATCATTTAATTTATAACTATAATATCATAGAGTTCCTAGAAATTATTTCATGGCTTCAATTAATTGTTTGGTTTTGTTAAAATTTATTATTATTTAATTAGTAGTTGGAATTAATAGACGTTATTTAAATATTTTTGGTTTGTGTTTTTTCTCAATGAGTTAGTGAGATTAGTAATCCATAATTATATTTTAAGTAATTGCTTTAAAGTTGTTACTAAATTCAAATTTAATTAATTATTTTATTTTATTGATAATTTTTGGTAAGTTACCTTGTAAATTAGTAATTAAATAATAATCATAGTGCTTTATTTTATGGATTTGATTAATTGTTTTTCTTTTATTTAATTTTATTTAATTGGCAACTTAAATTAGTAGAATTATTTTTTTCTTAAAACTAATCATTTAGTTATTTGAGTAAATGGTATCACCCTATTTATGAATTTTGGAAAAATTGTCTAATAAATAAAGTTAGTAGTTAAACACAAAGTATAAGAAGACTTATTTATTAGTGTTAAATGGTTAAACCTTGTTAGGACAACTTAGAGGTTTTTAGTCAGAATGATTAAATTATTTTAACTTTTCTAAGTAACTTGTGAAACTTAGGTAAGATTTTGACTTAATGTATTATTAACTATTTTAATCTTGTTAAGTTGCCAAAAAAGAAAAGGTTGGGCACATACGAATTGTGTGCCCATTTGTACATGGTGTACAGACGGGCATTACAATACTAACCATAATTTCTTAAATATACTATACTTTAAAGAATACTTAAATATTTATGTGGTTTATAAAATAACACAATTTACTTTCCTTCTAAATTACGACAACTCCAATGAATAAATTATTAAAGTTTCTAAAATCAATTCATAGCATATATAAGGTTTCTAATATTTGTTTATCTTTTTAAAAAAGATGCCCTATAAAAGCTCTTTGAGTTTATTGAAATAATTCATGTGAATATATATTTAAATTTATTTTTTAATATAAACCTCTAAAGTATTTTATATTATATTACAAAAATAAACTCATTTATTTTTATAAATAAAATAAAAACAAATATTTCTTTTATGGAATACTAGCCATAATTTCTTAAGTACACTATACTTTAAATTAGGGTTAAGGCTAAAATTAGAGTTAGAAATAGGGTTAGGGTTAGTGTTAGAATTGGGGTTACGACTATAATTAGGGTTAATGTAAGAATTAGGGTTATGACTATAATTAGGGTTAATGTTAGAATTAGGGTTAGGGTCAAGGTTAGAATTAGGGTTACGACTATAGTTAGGGTTAATGTTAGAATTAGAGTTAGGGTTAATGTTACAATCAAAGTTAAAGTTAGTATTAAGGTTAGGGTTAGGGTTTGAATTATGGTCAGGGTTAGGGTTAGAGTTAGGGTTAGGGTTAAAATTAGAGTTATTTTTAGGGTTATAATTAAAAATAACATGAGAATTAGAATGAGAATGATGTAGAGGCAAATTGGATAGAAGGAGAACAAACTAGACAAGGTTCTATTCACTCCAAAAGCCCAAAAACAAAGTTCTTCATGGAAAAGTGGGAACAACAGAAGGAAACCCTTGGATCATCATGGAAAGGTTAATTTGGGATGCTAGAGGACTCATTCCATCCATTGGTTAAGGCAGATCAACCTCAGGACCAACACTTCCTTCATAAACCTCAAAAATGGCTAGTAGCCCTAAAAACAAAGAACAACCCTGATATCTTATTACACAGGCCTTCAAAAACAAAACTTAGACAATTGAAAGATACCCAATATGGTCCTCTACCACATATCCAAAATTGGGTTTGGGTTGTTTTGGGAAGTATGCCCTAACCAATAACCCTCCTTAGCCTAGTTTGTGAAGCAAGTACCCTCAAATGGTGGCTTGTAACTCTCTTGACCACTTAGACATGTCAATAACATTCCAAAACCAAGGAATCCAACATTCATCTATTGCTAGAACTGACTATTCTCAAATTCCCTACTGCTGTTGTCTCACAAGCTTCCTCCAATGGCTTAATACATTTTATTAAGCCTTCTCAACAAATCTTGGTGAAATCAACTCTACCACACCTACAATCAATCAAAGTACTCAAAATACAATTGAACACATCTATGCCACGGGTCTTATGTCTTGGAAGACTGTGGGATGGTCAATTTCCCATAAATGGAGGCAAAACCCTTATTTAGGGTTCTATGGGACTTTTTTTGAACAAATTCTAATAACTCTCTTATACTGCAACTTCAAACCACCAAACTATATTCAAATGCAAGTCACTTCAATTCTCTAACTAATCAAGACATGGAGAAATGACAACAATTCAATACCTCCTCTTTGTACGGCCTGGGACAACAAATTTACTAGGAAAACAAAGTTGTAAAGAACAATCCCTTAATAGTTAGTTATAACTTTCTTCACTTCCAGTGTCAAGGCTTCAAAACACACTTGGAAGAAATTTATTTCACCACATTCCACTCCCAAGTAATATAGAAGGCATGACAATTCCGTACCACTGAGGAGTACGGCCAAATTCTACAGAAAACTTAGAAAATGACAGAAAAATAATGAGAGAATGGTATTTTGTATGTATATAACTCCTTCTATTACATTTGATATGATCAAGGGTATATATAGTTGCATACTCCTTGAAACTCCCATTGAAGTAGTTTTGGTTGATGGGAAGAGACCACAACTACTTGAACTCCGTGAACTGTCTTTGGACAATTTGCAAATTTCAACCAATCTTTTGTTTGTTTGCATAACCATTGGTGATTATGAACCTTCAAACATGTTTACAATGTCATTAGGCTTTGAACATGCCTTAGAATTATTTGGACATGCCTTAGGCTCTTTGAATATGCCTTAACAAGGCTTAAAACATGAAGATTACATGACTGTCCTCTAAGGTGTTATGACAGCAATAGACTTTTGGACCAAGTCCTTATTACAACATGGCATTATGGCCTTAGTACATTATGAGAATGGTCTCTAGGACCTTATTGAACAAAACAATATGAACATCAAAGCAAGATGAATGGTCTTCTTGGTGCTCCTGCACCAGAGAATTAGGTTCAAAAGTAGGGTTAGGGTTAGGGTTAGGGTGATAATTAGGGGTAGGGTTAGAACTAAGGTTAGGGTTAGGGTTATGGTTCAAATCAATGTTAGAATTAAATTATGGTTATAATCAAGTTTATGGTGAGGGTTAGAATTAGGATTAGTGTTACAGTTAGAATTAGTTTTAGAGGTAGGGTTAGGGTTAAGGTGAGAATTAGGGTTAAGGTTAGAGTTAGGGTTATGGTTACAATTAGAGTTAAGGTTAGAATCAGGTTTAGGGTTAAGTTTAGAATTAAGGTTAGGGTTAGACAGAGAATTAGGGTTAGGGGTAAACTTAGAGTTAGAAATAAGGTTAAGGTTAATGTTAGAATTAAGGTTAGGGTTAGGGTTACAATTAGAATTAGGGTTAAGGTTTGGGTTAGAGTTAGAATTAGGGTAATAATTAGACTTACAATTAGGGTTAGGGATAGAATTTGGGTTACTGAAAGACTTAGGGTTAGGGATGGAATTAGAGCAACGATTAGGGTTAAATTTAGGCTTAGGTTTAGGGTAAGAATTAGGGTTATGACTATAATTAGGGTTAATGTTAGAATTAGGGTTAGGGTTATAATTAGGGTTAGAGCTAGAATTATAGCTATAGGGTTTTGATAAGGGTTATAATTATAATTATAAATAGGGTTATAAGAAAAACAAAACCGTAATTCTAAGTCTGACCTTCATTTGAACCCTAACTCAACCTAATTCTAACAAGTGCTAACATTACACTCAGCATATTGTATTTTTATAGATAAATTAGGGTTAGGGCTATAATTAAAAATATCCTTAAGGTTAGTATTAAGGTTAGGATTAGCGTTTGAATTACAGTAAGTGTTAGGATTAGAGTTAGGGTTAGGGTTAAAATCAAAGCTACTTATAGGGTTACAATTAAAAATAGCATGAGAATTAGAATGAGAATTAGGGTCAAAAGTATGGCTAGGGTTATAATAAGGGTTAGGGTTAGGGTGAGAATTAGGGTTAGGGTTAGAACTAAAGTTAGGGTTAGGTTTAGGGTTGAATCAATGTTAGAATTAAATTTATTATTATAATCAAGTTTATGTTAAACAAAATGAGGTGCTGAGAGGGGAGGTGAATCAACATACACTAAAACTTAATTAGATATTTGCACATAAAAATGAATAACTTGAAGAACATATATGAAATCATGCAACACACATAACACCAATATTTTTACGCGGAAAAACCTAAAACAGGGAAAAACCATGGTGAGGATTAGCTCACAATATATTATGCTCACTGCAAAAGTATTACAACATTGTTTTAGGGCTATAACCCAAGGTTCAGCTACTACGCCCTGATTTAGTGCTTATAGCAATTACAACTTTGATTTAGGGCTACAACCCAAGGGAGCTACTACTCCATAAGTATTCTGCTCACTGCAATAGGATTTACAAAATGGACTGTTGCAAAATAGACATCTAACTTATGCTAATAATGCAGTCTGCTTTTTCTACTCAATACATGTCTTCAAACTGATTCTACACGCTTCATATCTTGCACTTTGCTCTACTATTTTCACATTCACCACTACATCTCACAAAATGAATTTGATCTTCTATTAATATCCTCCACAATACTTCAAAACATTAATTGGGTCGGCCAAGAAGGATGAAACGTGTAGCTTGTGATAGGTTGGCCTAGACACACTTCAAAACATCACCATATGCACTTGCAGAGATGAAACATAACATAAGCTTCATCAAAATAGGTTGACACACCCTTCAATCACCCTTTTAATTCTGCTATCCACATGAACAATCACCACTCAATTACCAAGTCACTAAGGTTAGGTCTGCACACAGATGCCAATGAAGATAAAGCAAGAAACTATCAACTGTTCATAAGAAATGGTACTTGCGGAATACCAAACACTCTAAAATTTGGATAGAGTGAACTTCAACCACTGCTGATCATCTCCTGAAAACCACATGCCAAAATGATCAAATGTGGTAGAATACAGAGCATTCCAATTTGATCTCTTCATCTCCAAGCTCTATCTGCACAGTCTGGTACTATGTTGTTTCTAACTTTCACTGCAGAAGGAGTTAAAAACTGAAACTTTGGAATTAGACTCCTTGAAGACTCATAATGCTTATTATAGAACCACAAGCCAAGATGTTGCAATGCGGAGAAATGCAGAGCAAATTATTTATCCCCTGTCTTAGGAAAATACTTTGTTCATGCCTTAGACAAGTTTCTCAAAAGCACTTGGATGAAGAGATATAAATACCATTATTTCACAATCTCCTAAAATATACTTATGAGTGCATACCAAGTATGAGGAAGTTAAATATGAACTTTAGAAGATAAGGTGCTTACAAGTAACTCTCTCTTCCGAACTTCAATAATACTGACTCTACATCTGCCATCTTGTCTACTTCTACAACATACCTTGCCAAACTCTAAACATCATATTATTGTGGATAGATATCACTATTGGTTGAAATCAACAACAACACTATATATATTGCCAACAATCTCCCCCTTTGTCATTGATGGCAACACATCTCTACTTCTCTCCCCCTTTAACATCAAGGGCAAAGGGCTCTCAATGTGAAGCTTTTCAAAATTACTTCAACTGTTCTAACTGCTCCCCCTTTGTCATATATATATAAGTGTAGCTCCCCCTAGCAATGTTATTCATCAAAACTAACCAAAAAATGTACTACAACACACTTTAATACTTCCGCATATGCACACAGAAATTAGAAACTGCTTAAGAAAAGTAGAAATATACATATCAACTAGAGGAGGGCAGAATGCTCTTGTAAGACACCTTCAATTTTGCAAGGTGTGTCTCCCAATCCTTCTTTCTAATTTCCCAGTCCTATTTGGCAAAGGAAAGTAGACTGCATTGATTCTCAAACTGAATAAGGAGATCTTCTCCTTCATCCAGAGAGCTAGGTATCAGATCAGTCTATGCCACCTTTTCTATACTTGCAATTACATTGGTCAAGGAGGTAAGTTTTGCACTCACTAGATCTCTGAGCTGATGGTGTAGTCACGGTAGGAGGGTTCACAGAATGAACTATCTGGACCGTGCAGTAAGAGCAAACACAACAGAAACAACTCAAAGAAATAAAGCAAATGCATATTTAGTTATTCAATATATCATAGAATTCAAATAGAGATCAGCTAGCAACATGCGGGCTTACAGTTAAGGCTCACAAACCTGATTACATACATGCACAAGATAAAGCTTTGAAGCTCTTGGTGGTGCTCACCTAGGGTTAGGGTTCTGAATCGAGCTTGCAAGCCCATATTTTTATTCTTTCAAACCCTTGGTGCCTTCAGTTATTTTTCCATCGGCCTTCTACATTGCATCTCCTGTTTTGTTGTTGACTTCTCGTAGCGAGTTCCTAGTTGCTTAAGTCGTATTTTCATACCTTGGTGCTCATTGGTTGACTGGCCCCTATGCAGTGTTTTACTGCCTTTTTCTGTCGTACTTAAGAAAAAATGCTAAGTTTAAAATCACTCTATGTAGTGGTGAAATCTGTCGAATGTATGTGTCTTTGTATGTACAAGTCCAAATGTACATTGGCATGCCAAGGATGTCAATCGACTTTCAAAAGGTGAAAAAAATGTGATTGTATGCATTTTAAATGCATATCGGGTTTGTATATGCAATGAGGAATCTGTCATAGATTCTGAGAATATTCCTTGCTTATATGTGAGGGTTGAATTGTATATTTGTGTTGTATGTTTAGACATGCAACAGCTAGATACAAAGGGAAACATGCAAGTGAAAGATACATTGGATGCATACAAGGAAGTTGTACAAGGTAGAATGTATATCGGGTTTATACAATGCAAAATATGCAAAAGGCTGACATACATTCGCTACAGTGGAAAGCATCATCGGCAAAACAATGTACATCAGTGATCTATGCAATAGTTTCCCCGATGGCCAATGGGTGGGGCCCGCTGGCATACAAAGAGGTTTGTATGTGTTCGACATATAAAGCAGAATGTATATCAAAATATGCAAGTGCGATATACATTCCCGAGATGCATTGGCCAGACCCGAAAAGGTATGCAATGTAGTTGATAAAGGCAGGAGTCGGGATGAATGTATGTTTTTGCTTGTATGTTTGCATTTGCATATGCGATATACAAGGCGAACATGCAAGGGAATGATATGCGAGTTGGACCTGATTTAATAGTCAAATTTGGCAAATTTAGCCCTGATGTCCACGGCTTGCATGTATATGGCATTGTATATGCCAATATACAAAAGATTGAAGATACAAGGCCCGAATTTCAAAATGTTTCCAATCTGTTTTATAAAATTTGAAATCCACAGAATGTATATTGCATTGTATGTGCAATATACTAAGAGATATATGCAAAAGAGAGATACAAGCCGGACCCGAATAAGATTGCAATTTGTTTTATAAACATTTGGGGTTTGCGCTTTGTATATAGGCAGCTGTTTGTATATGCATGTTCTTTTGCATATACAAGGCGAACAAGGCAAAGTAAGAAAGAAAAAGTCAGCGATAGAAGCAAGGGGTGCCTATGTGGCACAATTTCATGGGATGGTGACTTTTCAGGGTGATTTGAGGCCGCAGATCTCTGCAGGAGGAAGTGAATCAACGGCTCAGTTTTAAATTTTCAGTGATGGATTTTCTTTGTATCCGTAGCTGTTTTCAAGCGGGAAAACTTTTGATGCTTTCATTGCTGCATTTCGAGAGGAGCTGCAGGTAGGTTGGCATTGATGGCAGAATTGCAGAGGCGTTGGTCAATGATGGACAGGTCAACCACTATCTTTAAGAGGAAAATCTCCAAACGACGACACATCTCTCGATTTCATCTACTCCTCCTTCCTTGGTGTGCTGCATTGAATATTTTGGGCGCCATTTCTCATGATGCAGTGTATCTGGCAAAATTTTGAAGTGCCATGTGTATACACCTAAAATTGGCTCAAGTTGAATTAAGTAAATATTTTGATATTTATCTTAATTCTTATTTCCTTCTGTCAATTAAATAAATATTATAAGTTTATTTGATTGATTCATTATCCTACAATTAAATAAAATTATTTTATTTAATTAAATTCCCTAAATTCTTCTAATGTCTCAAGTCCTAAAATCCATCTCACAAAATCCACCTCATCAATCCACCTCATCTCTTCCACCTCACCATGTTGCACATGTAATTAAATATTCTTAATATTTAATTAGCTAATATCCTCTATTATCCAAAATGTTTGCATTTGCATATGCGATATACAAGGTGAACATGCAAGGGAATGATATGCGAGTCAGACCTGATTTAATAGTCAAATTTGGTGAATTTAGCCCTGATGTCCAAGGCTTGCATGTATATGGCATTATATATGTCGATATACAAAAGATTGAAGATACAAGGCCCAGATTTCAAAATGTTTCCAATCTGTTTCATAAAAATTGAAATCCACAGAATGTATATTGCATTTGTATGTGCAATATACTAAGAGATATATGCAAAAGAGAGATACAAGCTGGACCCGAATAAGATTGCAATTTGTTTTATAAACATTTGGGGTTCGCGCTTTGTATATAGGCAGCTATTTGTATATGCATGTTCTTTTGCATATACAAGGCGAACAAGGCAAAGTAAGAAAGAAAAAGTCAGCGATAGAAGCAAGGGGTGCCTATGTGGCACAATTTCATGGGCTGGTGACTTTTCAGGGTGATTTGAGGCCGCAGATCTTTGCGGGAGGAAATGAATCAACGGCTCAGTTTTAAATTTTCAGCGATGGATTTTCTTTGTATCCGCAGTTGTTTTCAAGCGGGAAAACTTTTGATGCTTTCATTGCTGCATTTTGAGAGGAGCTGCGGGTAGGTTGGCATTGATGGCAGAATTGCAGAGGCATTGGTCAATGATGGACAGGTCAACCACTATCTTTAAGAGGAAAATCTCCAAACGGTGGCACATCTCCTGATTTCATCTGCTCCTCCTTCTTCCTTGGTGTGCTGCATTGAATATTTTGGGTGGCATTTCTCACGATGCAGTGTATCTGGCAAAATTTTGAAGTGCCATGTGTATACACCTAAAATTGGCTCAGGTTGAATTAAGTAAATATTTTGATATTTATCTTAATTCTTATTTCCTTCTGTCAATTAAATAAATATTATAAGTTTATTTGATTGATTCATTATCCTACAATTAAATAAAATCATTTTATTTAATTAAATTCCCTAAATTCTTCTAATGTCTCAAGTCCTAAAATCCACCTCACAAAATCCACCTCATCAATCCACCTCACCATGTTGCACATGTAATTAAATATTCTTAATATTTAATTAGCTAATATCCTCTATTATCCAAAATAAATCTTTAATTCAATTATCCTCCACCAAATTGAATATTTAATTCAATTGTTCCCACTAGCCTTCACCAATTGAATATTTAATTCAATGTTCCCCACTAGCCTTCACCAATTGAATATTTAATTCAATATTCAATGTTCCCCACTAGCCTTCACCAATTGAATATTTAATTCAATGTTCCCCACTAGCCTCCACCAATTGAATATTTAATTCAATGTTCCCCACTATCCTCCACTCTTCCCAAAAATAAATTTTTAACTCATCCACTATCCTCCACTCTTCCCAAAAATGAATTTTTAACTCATCCACTATCCTCCACTCTTCCCAAAAAATGAATTTTTAATTCATCCACTATGAATAAAAGATTCACTTTTATTCTTAGCCATTGATCTCATCTGTTGATGCTCACCCTCCATTCCTTTTTCAGAAAATCTATAAATAAGACCCTTCTCTAAGCCATTGAGGAGGAACTTCATTTTGCACAACCACCATACCAAAATTTCTCTCATTTCTCTCTTCTTCATTCCATTTTCAAGTGTCCTCCATTATCATGTGTTGAAGGCACATTCAACACAACACATATCAAAAGCCATTCTTCCTTTGTCATCTTCAAACAAGTAAGCAAGCAAAGAAAGCTTCTGAGGGCTTCACAATCAAGATCAAATAAAGATAGGCAAACAATGGAAAACGACAGGTAAAGAAGTTTGTAAGTATGCTCTTACTTGTTTTGGTTTAATTCTTCTTTGCTTTCAACTTCCATTGGTGTTTGGGTTTATGTTTTCATTTATTTGACTAACACCACATTCTCCCCCACATTTTGGCGCCCACCATGGGGCACTTGCCCCTTTACTAATAAAAAATTGAGTGTTTTTAAGTGACAGGTCTATACAGGTAACGAACAGGTTTTTGATAGTCTTTCGGCGCATTCGACCTCCGCAGTTGCGCATCCAATCTCTGAAGTTGCGCATATGATAATCTGGCACATCTGACCTCTGTAGTTGCGCATCTGACCTCCGCAGTTGCGCATCCAACCTCTGAAGTTGCACATCCAATCTTGACTTCGGCACCTGAGTTTAATTTATGCATATACTCTGTATAATTGCGCATCTGTCTAAGTTGCACATTTACCCCATCTTTTTGTGCATATACTCTGTATAATTGTGCATTTACCCAATTTTTTTGTGCATATACTCTGTATAATTGCGCATCTATCTAAGTTGCACATTTACCCCATCTTTTTGTGCATATACTCTTTATAATTGTGCATTTGTCAAAGTTGCGCATTTACCCCACCTCTTTGCGCATATGTTCTGTCAAACGATGCATATACACTCCAAAATGGCGCATACGCTTTGAAACGACGCATATACACTCTGAAACGGTGCATACGCTTTGAAATGACGCATATACACTCTGAAATGGTGCATATACACTGAAACGACGCATATGACCTCTGAAATTGTGCATATGACCTCTAAAATGGTGCATATGACCTCTGAAATTGCGCATATGACCTCTGAAATTGCGCATATGTTTTGCAGTGAATTTTAAGAAAGTTGTTTTCTTCGCCAAACGCTCTATTTTTCATGAAATCTAGGCAAATTTGTAGTCAACATTTATGGAAATGGCCCCCCGGACGTAATGGTGAGGTTAGATTTGAGCTAAGAGATCATCTACATACATTTTTATCCAAATCTTAACAAACTAGGGTTAGAAAACACAAATTTCTGCAGACCGATTGTTTCTTTCTGCGCATATGTCCTTTGATTTGATGCATCTATTAAAATAGCGCATATATCTCTTGTTACAGTGCTTTTGACACCTGTCTTAGTGCTTTTGTAAAACGCCGCATGCAATCTCTATTTTTGCTGATTCAGACTGCAGTGCGGCGCTTCTGATTCTACGTTTTGTCTTTAGGGTTTCTGATTTTGTGTGTTTGAGCTAACGATGATTTTTGCAGGACTAGTGGCTGGATTAGATCATTTAGCTACTTTGTCTAGTTCATTTAGACTAATTAGGGGAAAAGTAACCAAGTGCTTCGCATACAACTTCCACATAGCTCATAACTAGGAAGAAAGTAATTGGACCCATTTGCTATCTTTGCATTGTTGATTATTTTCCTAGTTAGATCACTGCTATCTTTACAAATGGGAAAATGAACATTGCTATGTCTTAATCACTTCCAAGTTAACAACAGGGAATGAACAATGCTATGATCTAAACACTTCTAAGTTAACAATCATGTGAGTGCACAAGTAGCTTAACTCATTTAGTTTTTCTACTTTTAACTAGGTTGGATTAACAATTGTTTTTTGTGCTTGTGAATGACAATAGGCTTATGCTCTCCCCTTAACTGGGTGATCAAAGTGCCAGACTTGTCATTCTATTTGTCAAACCTTTAGGGGGGCCTGCCCTTGGATGCACGCTTGTCCAAGTGGGAACGACCCTGAGTGGTAACAGGCTAAAGCCAAGCCCTACCAAGCCACTTAAAATAAATTGTGCTTAGGGTGAAAACCTCAAGCAACGAGTGCTGCTATGTTACACCGACAGCCAACCTCCCCATAAACCCTCATAGGCACAACCCTGTGAGGCTGGGAGACTCCATAACGGAGAGTAGTGCCACCACATGTGTAACCACTCGAACGGTTGCCCTAATTAAGAACCAAATTGTTTAGCAAGCTAAAATCCCCTACTGTCCTATCCAACCTAGGGTGTACTTGTTTTTGGAGTCAAAATAGTTTAAAAACATAAAAAAATTATATAAAAAGATAAAAATAATGGAAAACTTCTACGTGTTTGCTGTGCTTTTGCCATAATTGAATATCAACCTCATCAGAAACATCAAGTTTTTCAAACCAAAAACACTAAAAAATCCTAAAAACAATCAAGAATTACCCAAAATTTAGAGAAAACAAATAGAAAAGTTAGAATTGCGCATTTGATTCGACATATTGCACATATGCTTCGACTTATTGCGCATTTGATTATGCGGCACATTTAAACAAACAAAAGAGTCAGAATTGCGCATTCGCTCTGACCTATTATGCATATGCTTCAACTTATTGTGCATTTGATTATGCGGCGCATTTAAACAAACACAGTTAACACAAAATTGCGCATATACTTCAACTTCTGGTGCATCTGACTCATGTTGTTGTGCATTTAAACCAGAGAACAAAAAAAATTAGTTCTTTCCAAAAGTAAAACTGTCAAAATCATTTTCAAAAACCTATTCTAGTTTTCAAAATCTGATTAAAGACCTTGCAAATCATCCATTTCTCCTTCTTTTCCGCACCACAGCTGCTTGCTCATCCAAAATCTCGCCAAGATCCTCTTCCACCAAGGTCCTAGTAAAATTATTCTGGATCAAAATCAAAACCTCAAACAAAACCTAGTGAGGCTCCATTACCAAGAGTTACTTATCCTTTCAGAACTCCACTAGGGGGTGGTGTAAGACTAGTCAATATCAAGTATACGGATTTCTAACTCCCTTACTTAGATCCGACTTGTAGCACATTTGCACTCTGTTTTGATGCATTTGTTTTTGCACATCCAAACTAGTAAGCTTTTCCAGTCTTGTGTCAATGGCAAACAAATTAGAATATCTTGATCAAAAACTTCAATCTCTGAAAATGCAAATGAACTTAGATCCCTCGCCCCAAGATTGTATAGCAATTATTCAACAAATCAACGTCTTACAACAAGAATTGACAAGCTTGCAAGCTGAACGTGCCAGTACTAGCTATGCCTCGCCCAAAAATTGTATATCTTTTTCCCATACTCATGACAAGGCAACCACCACCTCAAGAGGGAAATCGTATACCACGGTGTCTCCTAGTCCTCCTTCACCATATTCTAAGACACCTATCCCAAAACATACCAGTTCTACAGCAACACCACCATCTAGTTCCTCAAACTTTAAATGGAACACCCAAAAAGAATCAGATGAGCTTTGGAAAAAATATTTTCCATATTTCTACAACGCAAGAAAAGCTAGGGAGAAAGCAAAATCCACTCATCCATTACCTCATTCATCTACCCATACACCTACGAAGGATGTGATCCAAGGACTACTAGTTGAGAGTCAAACATATCCCCAAACTCCGGTCCTTGACCTTACCAAAAATTCTTCCAATGTCTTGTCAATGCCTACAATGCCTACATGTCAGCCGCAACCCCTTGAGCTTATCAAAGAACCTCCTATCATGAACCAAAGTCAAAGTCCATCAACCATCCATATTGCCAACCAAGAGCCTACCCAAGAGTCTTCTACCTCTGCTTCAATTCAAACAACCCATGAGTTATGTCAAGAGCACACTTTAGAGCATGTGGAAACATTAACCCCTTGTCTAAACCAAGATCAAAACATTCCCAGCCGACCCCTTCATAACCTTTATCTCTTCAAAAATCCTATACCTATACATGAGCAAGAGATCTAATTTCCCGCCAGGCATAACCTATATCTTTTCCCTGATCAAGCTACTACCATTGATGAAGAAGCTATCCATGAGCAACTTGATCTTATGTCTGAGTTAGAGATCCAATGGCTTTTCTATGATCAGGATGATATCCATAATAATGAACCTCTCCAGGAGCCACTTAATCCTATCCATATCCTCACAACTATACATGAGAAGAAAATCCAATTCCAACCAATCCATAACCTTTACCTATTCTATGATCAGGATATGCCCTATGAAGAGGATGTCCGTGAACAACTTGAGCCCATACCCATCCATGAGCAAGAAACCTCCATTACTCCTATCCATATTCCACCTAGTCCCAGTCGTGATCAAACGACTTCTACTTCCTATGATGAGACACTTGCCTCCCAAGTGTACATGGATGATCAATCCCATAACTGGGACCATAAAGAGCATAATGATGATCCAGATCCAAATGATCCTTCACCATCCATTATTGATCAAGCTACAAAGCCTCCACCATATATCCTTGGTCTTACTACCTTCATGCATGAATGTTCTTTCTTAGAACACCAACAACCATTATCCGCTATCTTATCTTCTCCATCCAACAAGGAACTTGTGTCTAGCATTCCACCTACACATAATCCTGCTGTCCACCGCATACTCTAGAAGATGAACTATCAAGGTAAAGGCTTAGGCCTTCATGAACAAGGTATCTTGGAACCTATCCATGTCAATGTTCATCCACCTTCATACGGCCTTGGATACATACCCCAAGGTGCACAAACTCAAGATGTTGGTACTTCCTCCACTCTTCCTAAGCCTACCAATTTCCATCGCAAACCCTATCATATCCCCAAAACATATGTCGCCATCCCACCTCCCTTATCATACACATCCCAAAAGCATGTGACCATACACCTTCCATCATCCAATCTCCCTCCGCTACTTCCAACTCCTAACACCCCTCCATGCTTTTTACCACCACTTCTTCCAACACCTTATCCACCCATCTATAAATCCTCTCAATATCCCAATCATGGCCGACAAATGCACATATGGTCTAAACAAAGAGCTTTCACCAACCTCACTTCTACCATCCCACGGGGATTCAATGACAAATATGTGGATGCCTCTACCTATAAAGACAAAAATCCTAAGAGTCCTCATGACCTAGGATATAAAAGCCAAGAATCAAAGAATTATCCATATCAAAAGCTGCATACACCCATACACCTCAATGCCAAATTGAAAAAGGTGTGGGTCCCCAAGCAACAAATGATTACTCCCAAAGCTACACAAAAGCTGCATACACCCATACACCTCAATGCCAAACTGAACAAGGTGTGTATCCCCAAGCAACAAATGATTCTGCCAAAAGCTGCGCAAAAGATGCATACACCCAAACCCCTACCTTCACAGGTACCATCTAAAGACAAAATGGTTTGGGTACCCAAGCAAAAATCCCTAAAGATACATGAGGCATCCACCTCTCAAGAATCTCAACCGTCCACTTTCTCCCATTCCATCCATAAGTCTGAAATTCTTCCATCCCACATGGAAAACAAAAATTAGAAAAATACTAAGTCTATGTGGGTCCCTGAATTCCTAAATCATTCATCCACAAGCAAAAGTCTCCGTTGCCTCCTACACTACTTTCCCATCACCAGCTTTAATATTTACCATGGTATGTGCAATCGTTGGTCATGATTTCCTTCCATTCCACAACATTTTCATATACCTCCATATCGCCTTCCTTCCACTATTATCCTACACATCTTCCTCATCCTATGGTCCATGCTGTTGCATAAACCTTCCTTCCATCTTTGGATAAGTCCTTCTATATTTTGCATCACAATCCACTATCTACCTAGGCCATATCACTTTCATACGATCCCCTACCAACATCTGTGAGAACACTGAACATGATCCATTTGACAGTTTCTATCTAGTGGGACTCTCACCTTTCAAGGAACTATATACCTGAGTCTTTCCGTAGCCACCTTCTCCTATCTAATATTCAAAAGAAAAAAGAAAAAAATAAAGAAAAATCCCTTCATCCAATGGTGAAAACTAGGCAAACAGGCGCCTTGGATAAGTAGCATGATGAAAACCTAGCAAACAGGCGTCATGTGTAAGATGATCTTCTATGTCACCTACTCTTGGGGGCACCTTGTCTCATCGGCATATCAATCTTCTCCTACCAATTTCCTTTCATAGCATTTCCTATCCTATCCTCTATCCATTACATACCTATCCTATCTCGTCCATCCATCCAAACTTCCTTTCCTCTATTCTTTGGTCTTGATAAAGATTGGGGGCACAATGTTGACAAATGTTTTAGATGTCTCTTGACATACCTTATCCCTCCAAAACATGCAAATCCTTCATTATCCTCTCATCCTCCTATCATCATTAGCATTGTCATGAACAATCCTACGTACTCTACATACAACGGGGCATGTTATTCTTATGTGACATAGTCCTTGGAGATCACATCCTTGGTTACTTCTACCTCTGTATCTACTATCACCCATACAACTACATATCCGTGGTGTTTTCTTGTCATCAGTATTGTTTGTTCCATATCTGATCCATATCGGTTCCATATCGTGTCTTATCTGATCCATATTTGATCCATATCGTGTCTTATCTGATCCATATTGGTTCCATATCACGTCTCATCCGATCCATATCTTAGGTCCATTAGGGTTCTTGTCAAACTACGTCACCTCTGAGTTATCACGTAGGCAAGGCCATTATCAATGCGCCCCCGAGGCTTCGCTTCCCTGTCCATCTCATATCTTGTCGTCTATTATCTGATCCATATCTTAGGTCCATTAGGGTTCTTCCTGAACTACGTCGCCTCTGAGCTATCACGTAGGCAAGGCCATTATTAATGCGCCCCTGAGGATCCACTTCCCTGTCCATCTCATATCTTGTCATCTATCCTCTAGTCCATCCATGGTCCAGGCCCTGAACTACGCTGCCTCTGCGTTGTCACGTAGGCAAGGCCATTATCAATGCGCCCTCAAGGCTCCACTTTCCCTATTCGTCCCATGTCTAGTCCTTCTATCTATCTGAGTCTGCTCCACTTTCCCATCCATCTCATGTCTTGTCGTCCGTCCCGCTACCCATCTATGTTTGTACCTTTCTCTAGACAAGCGCATGCAGCAAAGCACGCTTCCCAACACAGCAAAAATCATGACGCAAAACATCAACCTATCCAAGGCAAAACAGAGCACCATACCGAAACACTCAAGCTAAATCTCATATCAATTATGGCAAAAAGACACATCTAAATGCAAGAATGTTTGTGTTGGTTAGATTAAGAGTCTTGATTTATGCTATCATGCCTTTCTATGCTACTCGAGGATGCCAAAAGCTAGAGATGCTATGATGGGGGCATGATTATTTTCTTTGTCTGCTGCTTGTGGATTAAACTTTAGTAATGTGACGACTTTTGTCTAACGACATGATCAGCAAAAGATCATCAAGGACTTCGAGGTCTAAACATGAAAAGGGACAATCCTTGTCTATTGAAAAATACAAGAAATACTCAGGTCATCTAGATTCAATTTTGACTAGATGCTTGTATTAAATTGCTATATCAAAATCCATGTAAGTAATACTCAGGTCATCTCGGTCTAATTATATCTAGATGCTTGTATTTTCTTACAACATAATAAAGCCCAATGATGAAAGCGCTTCAAAATACTTGCTATATCAAGGTGACAAATATCCATATCCATACCATATCCAACTGCACTTCATATCCATTTCCATATCCATACCGTATCCAATTGCAAGTCTATCCTTAATCCATGCCAATCAAATCAAGTCAATCTTATCAAATGATCCAATCACAATTAGTGGTCTTGATCCTTGTCCGGTCGTAAACCATATCAATCAGTCATAACTATCCTTCATGTTGTTCTAGGGATACATCACTCCTCGCCATGACAACACTGTTGTATATCGTTATCATATCAAATGTCTTAGACATGATGTTGTATTGTCGAAACCAGACCCAGAGTCTTATACGACATACTTCATTCTTGAAACCAGACATCATTGACCTATATCGTTGGTTTACCACTCAACAGGGGCACTACTTTGTTTGTTCCTGTATCATTTGTGCATACTTGCTTACTTGCTTGTGTGTGTCATCTTTTTATCTTGCATTCCATATCATTCATCCCTTTCTTCTGCATCCAACCATTTCATCTCCTGTCAACCTATCTCATCGTGAGATTGTCCGTCTCATGCCTTCCGCCTTCTTCCCATCCAATCTCCCGAGGGGGCATCCTATCATCATAAACTGTACCAAGGGCAAACTGGGGCATGTATCATTATCAGACTATTTATTCTTTGAAACAACATGATAAAACACATTGCTTCAAAGAGGGGCAAAATGTATACACCTAAAATTGGCTCAGGTTGAATTAAGTAAATATTTTGATATTTATCTTAATTCTTATTTCCTTCTGTCAATTAAATAAATATTATAAGTTTATTTGATTGATTCATTAACCTACAATTAAATAAAATCATTTTATTTAATTAAATTCCTTAAATTCTTCTAATGTCTCAAGTCCTAAAATCCACCTCACAAAATCCACCTCATCAATCCACCTCATCTCTTCCACCTCACCATGTTGCACATGTAATTAAATATTCTTAATATTTAATTAGCTAATATCCTCTATTATCGAAAATAAATCTTTAATTCAATTATCCTCCACCAAATTGAATATTTAATTCAATTGTTCCCCACTAGCCTTCACCAATTGAATATTTAATTCAATGTTCCCCACTAGCCTTCACCAATTGAATATTTAATTCAATATTCCCCACTAGCCTTCACCAAATGTATATTTAATTCAATGTTCCCCACTATCCTCTACCAATTGAATATTTAATTCAATGTTCTCCACTATCCTCCACTTTTCCCAAAAATAAATTTTTAACTCATCCACTATCCTCCACTTTTCCTAAAAATAAATTTTTAACTCATCCACTATCCTCCACTCTTCCCAAAAAATGAATTTTTAATTCATCCACTATGAATAAAAGATTTACTTTTATTCCTAGCCATTGATCTCATTTGTTGATCCTCACCCTCCATTCCTTTTTCAGAAAATCTATAAATAAGACCCTTCTTTAAGCATTGAAGAAGAACTTCATTTTGCACAACCATCATACCAAAATTTCTCTCATTTCTCTCTTCTTCATTCTCTTTTCAAAGTCCTCCATTATCATGTGTTGAAGTTCACATTCAACACAACACATATCAAAAGCCATTCTTCTTTTGTCATCTTCAAATAAGCAAGCAAGCAAGGAAAGCTTCTGAGGGCTTCACAATCAAGATCAAAGAAAGATAGGCAAACAATGGAAAACGATAGGTAAAGAAGTTTGTAAGTATGTTCTTACTTGTTTTGGTTTAATTCTTCTTTGCTTTCAACTTCCATTGGTGTTTGGGTTTATGTTTTCATTTATTTGACTAACACCACATTCTCCCCCTCACACCATGTAATTAATTTGCTGGGTGCACAGTCTTACTATAAAAAAGGCAAACTTTGTTACTCATTTGGTTGTTGAAAACTAGACAAATTTTGGTGCTGTGATAAGATACAATCTTGCTGGTTGCTCTGTTTTGGCATCTTGTGAGTTCATGAATCATATGTTGTATGTTTTATGCATAAGTTTACTGGTTTCATGTTGATTTAAATGAGTAATGCTTCATTGCATGTATTCTATTATTTATCTCCAAATTGAATGTGTTCTTCTGAATCTAAACAGCTAAGGGGTGTTTAAGATTCTAGGATATGGGTTTGCTATGTTAAGTGCTTGATATTTTACTTTTGCTCAAGGGGAAGATTAAATGTTCAGGGTTAAGTGTTGGGAATAATATATTGCAGTGAGGATGTTTGTAAGCAGAGATAACTGAATACTCAGTTTTGGGAAGTATCTGTAAGGCAGACACTAAAAAAATCCCTTTGAAACTCAGTTATTGATTTGAGTTTATGGTGACCATTCACATATGTATGTCTATTGACTCCGAGCCCTGAGATAGGCACCAGTCTAGTCTTGTATTGAGGTTACAACCAAGGTCCTAGTTTTGCATCCAAACTACAAAATACAAAATCAAACTTCAAGTACAAACCATTAGGACATTAGAAGTAGTTTTAGGACCAAAATCCTCTGATTCACAACTGAGCATAGGCCCAAAGCTAGCCCCTTTGCACTTATTTCACAGTTTTGGTATGCATAAGAGAGGATTTATCTGCTTTGTGTCAACATCTCAGTAAGTTTATGTGCATATCTGATGCATGTTGAATAGGGAATACCCCCTTGGTTCTGCAAAGCCTAAAGAAGAAGAGGAGATATTTATAGAGTCTATTTCCTGTACTGTTGGCTCCTGGCCCGGGAATCCTATTGATCAATGATGGCTACCTTGTAGGGATAACTGGGAAAAAGTATCTAGTTGGGAAAAACATCAACAGCTCTTTCGCACAAAATCTAAACTATGAACTTATGCGTATGCTTACAACTTGATAACTACTTTCCTAAGGATCTATTACATCAATATATATCATCTCTGGACCAATAGATTCCTCCGCGTTAGCCAAGGAAGATCACACATTCCCAAGAAGAGATGTAATGTGTGTACACAGATAGGTCGGACCTAAATGCATAGAACACTTCCATAAAATGAGTGGATCTTTTGGGAAGGTTGGCCATGAGCCAAAGATCATTGAATGATGTGTCATTAGGCTCCACATATCGGGAAATGCTTCTGCAGGTTTCTCCTTCAACTGATTGTGTGATTATCTGGATGCTCTGCTTTGAGAAACAATCAAACTTCTGATAGCGATATCTTTCTGGTATTAAAGTGCGGATCTCTAAATTCTAGATACAATGTAAATGAATGAATGTAGATGTTAAAGTCCATCTCCACAAGATCCAAAAATGCTACTGGACCAAAATACAGAATCTACTTCTGACTGAACTACCTGAATTGAATTGGAAAATGAAAAGAAACAAACTAAACTAAAAACAAATTAAAATGCAAATGTTGTTGGTTAATGTAAGATTGCTCTTGAACTAGGGATGCTCCTGCATCAGACATCTGGGGTTATTGAAAAAGTGAGTCCCTCACTTTGATGGGGCTAGGGGAGAACCAAGATGGTCCACCTCAGCCTGAGAAATCCATGATGAATCTTCTTCCTGTCTACCTTTCCACTTCACAAGATATTCTTTGTATTGTCTTCCTCTAGTGCTGCGTCCAACTCTACTATCTAAAATGTCTTCAATCTACTCCAGTGCTTGTTGTGGTAACTGCTTCTTCAAGTCTTCTTCCATGCTGTCACTGAACTCTGCTTCATGATACTAATATAGATCTGCAATGTTGAAAATAGGTGAAATACCCAATGTCTTCGGTAATTCCACTTCATATGCATTCCCTGAATCAAATTTCCTGAGTATCCTACAAGGTCCAAACTTCTTCATCTTCAACTTGTTATATGTCCCAACTAGAAATCTTTCTTTTCTCAAGTACACCAGCACTTCATCTCCAACTTCAAATTCCTTATGTTGTCGCTTCACATCAGCCTTCTCATTGTACTTACTGTTCATATTCTCCAAATGCTTCTTCACCTGATTATGCACTGTCTTTATGTGATCTGCAAATTCTTCTGCTTCTGTACTCCTCTTTTCCTTTGTACTGATATCTCTTAATTCTGCAAATCCTTTAAGGTTTACTCTGGTAACAATCTCAAAAGGTGTTCTTCCGGTACTCTTGTTCACTAAATTATTGTATGCAAACTCTGCTTGTGAAAGAATCAAATCTCAAATTCATGTCTTCTCTCCAACCAAACATCTCAACAAGTTTCCCAAACTCCTATTCACAACCTCTATCTATCCATCTGTCCGTGGATGAAAAGCTGAACTGAACTTCAAATCTATCTTCATCTTCTTCCAAAGTGTCCTCTAAAAGTATCCAACAAATTTTGTGTCTCCGTTTGAAACTATACTCTTAGGTAATCCATGCAATCTCACAATCTCCTTGAAAAATAAGTCAGCTACATGTACTGCATCAATTATCTTCTTACAAGGTATGAAATGAGCCATCTTTGGAAATCTGTCAACCACTACAAATATTGAATCATGTCCTCTCCGTGTCTTAGGAAATCCCATCACAAAATCCATGCTTATGTCTTCCCAAGGTCTCTTCGGTATTGTCAAAGTTTTATACAATCCAGTGTTCTGACTACTCCCTTTTGCAACTTGACAAATTCTACAATTTTGCACAAATTTCCTAATATCCTTATGTATCTAAGGCTAAAAGTAATTTTCACTCACCAAAGCCACTCTCTTATCAATGCCAAAATGTCTTGCCAATCCACCACTATGCTTCTCCTTGATCATATTATCTCTCATTGAACTTCTAGGTATACACAATTGATTTCCTTTGAACAACATATCTTCTTGAATGAAATAGTCCAACCACTTACTCCTATCTGTCACAATAGGCTCTCTACATGCTTTCCAAGGTTCTAAAAAATTAGTGTCTCCCTCATACATGTTCTTCAATTCATCAAAACCCAACACTTCAACTCTCATCTCTGTCAACAAGTTTCTTCTTCTACTCAAGGCATCAGTAAATTTGTTTGATTTACCACTCCTATGCTTCAACACAAAAGTATAACTCTGTATGAACTCTACCCATCTCATATGTCTCTGATTCAACTTACCTTGACTATTCAAATATTGTAAAGCTTGATCTGTATACAACACAAACTCCTTAGGCAGCAAGTAATGTCTCCACTTCTTTAAGGCTTGAATTATGGCATAGAACTCTTGATCATAAACTAAATATCTTCTCCTTGCATCATTCAACTTCTCATTGAAATATGCTACAGGTCTACCTTCTTGACTTAATACTGCTCCAATTGCATTTCCACTTGCATCACAATCTACTTGAAATACCATATTGAAATATGGTAATGCCCAAATAGATTACTCTACCACTTTCTGCTTCAACAACTCAAAACTTTTATCTGCTCCAGATGTCTTCTTGGAATCCTTTCTATCACCTCTCATTGTTTCTGTCATAGGATTGCAAACTGAATTGAGATTTCTAATGAAAATTGTAGTAGAAAGTATCCAATCCATGAAATGATCTAACTTCTCCAATGCTCTCTGGTATAGGCCATTCAACAATTTGATGAAGGGGGTAAATCACAAAACACACAATAACAAATATTAAACATAGCAAATCAAACTTTCTTTTATTGAACTGGGCAACTCATTACATTACAGAAGCTCAATTACCATCAGAGGATGAATCCTCTACTGGCTGCAACACATTACAGTTTTCCCAACCTCAAGACTCTAGAATCTTCAGCCTTCTGTAACCCCAAATCAGCTAGGGTTTCTATTTTCCCCCCTATTCTGGACTCTACACTGGCCCCCCTTCACTCTACCACTGCCCAAGGTTCCCAAAATAGTCATAAATAACACTTTTTGGTGGCCTCCAGATAAATTTCAAAATTTGCAACTCCCTCCAAAAGTAGGTCAACTTCCGGGAAGCATAACTTTTGATCGTGGTGTCCGATTGACGAACCGTTTTAAGTGCCAAAAAGCTCGCAATGTGAACTATCACACCAAAATTCATAAATAAATTTTTGTCAACTTTTTGAGATGTTATGAGAAGTTTTAGTGCCTCATATCTCGTTCCGTAAATTTTCAGGGGCTTTTCAGAAAATAAAAACTTTAATATCTTTCAGCTCACAAATGATCTTTGCCTGATTCCTTTGCCAAAGGGCTTATATTTCTATTATGTAACTTTTTGAAAGTTTTTGCTTCATTACGTGCCCAAATGCAAACTTTCTAAAAATAGCAGGTACACTTTCCTAAATAGGCAGGTTGCTATTTTTAGCAGTTTTGGAAAAATTAAAAGTCCTACATTATTATTCTAGATATTATGAAACCAAAAACACTAATTATGGGAAGAAATGAGAACAACTACAATGGTTTTGAATTAACTTCTTTTTGGGTGATGCAAGATTGCCCTTACGCCTCTGGATGCTCTTGCATCAGACACCCAGGGTAATTTGAGAAGTGACCCTGTCATGTCTCATGTGTTTGTGTGAGGAAAACCCAAATGGTCAACCTCTGCCTTAGACAACCAAGAAGAATCTTCAACAGGACTTCCTTTCTATTTCACTAGATATTCTTCATATTGCCTGTTTCGAGTGCTCCTTTCCACACGGCTATCCAAGATCTCTTCTATCTCCTCTATTGAAGTAGATGCCAGAATACTCCACTGCACTTCTATTGGTCCATCCTCTGTTCCACCTTCATGATATTCTGATAAATTAGCAATGTTGAAACCAGAGGAAATATTGATCCCACTCGGCAGCTCTACCTCATATGTATTTCCTGAATCATGCTTCTTCATGATTCTGCATGGTCCAAATTTTTTCATTTTCAACTTATTGTATGTTCCAATTGGGAACCTTTCTTTTCTTAGGTGAACCATGACTTCATCTCCTACCTGGAATTCCTTATATCTCCTCTTTTGATCTTCCTTAGCCTTGTACTGAATATTCATTTTATTAATGTGCTTTCTCACCTCTTCATGTAAATTCTTCAGATGTTCTGCAAAGTCTTCAGCTTCGGCACTTGTCTTTTCTCCATTGTCCAGCTTCCTTAACTCAGAAGCATTTCTTGGGCTATTGCCATATACAATCTAGAATGGTGATTTACCAGTACTCCTATTGACAGAATTGTTGTAAGCAAATTCTGCCTGTGGTAAAATCAAATCCCATCCCTTGGGCTTATCTCCTACCAAGCATCGTAGCAGGTTACCCAAACTCCTATTCACCACTTCAGTTTGTCCATCAGTCTGTGGATGATGTGCAGAACTAAACTTCAAGTCTGTCTTCAACTTCTTCCATAATGTCCTCCAGAAATAACCAACAAACTTGGTATCTCGGTCTGAAACTATGCTTTTTGGTAGACCATGTAGTCTCACCACTTCCCTGAAAAATAACTCTGCAATATGAACAACATCATTAGTCTTCTTACAAGGAATAAAATATGCCATTTTTGAGAATCTGTCCACCACCACAAAAATAGAATCATGTCCTCTCTGTGTCCTTGGTAAACCAAGAACAAAATCCATACTAATATCATCCCATGGCTTCTCCGATACAGGTAATGGTTGATACAACCCTGTATTCTGACTTGTTCTTTTTGCCATCTAACACACTCTGCAACTCTGCACAAATTTCCTCACATCCTATTGCAACTGTGGCCAATAATAATTTTCACCAATAATAGCAATGGTCTTATCTCGACCAAAGTGTCCAGCCAATCCCCCACTATGCTTCTCCTTAATCAGGTTCTCTCATGGAACTCCTTGGAATGCACAACTGGCTTCCTCTAAACAACATGCCATCTTGGATAATAAAATCCAACCATTTTGTCTTGTCTAAAGTAACAGGTTCCAAACAAGCTTTCCAGGCCTCTGCAAAATCTGGATCTTCAGGATACAAACTTTTGAGCTCATCGAATGCAACAACCTCTATCTTCATTTCTGTCAACAAATTTTGCCTTCTGCTCAAGGCATCTACAACTCTGTTGGACTTCCCACTCCTGTGCTTCAAAACAAAAGTATAGCTCTGCAAAAACTCAACCCATTTTAAGTGCCTTTGATTTAACTTTCCTTGACTATTAAGATACTGCAAAGCCTGATGATCAGTATATAAAACAAACTCCTTTGGAAACAAATAATGTCTCCATTTCTTCAAAGCCTGAACTATTGCATAAAACTCTTGATCATAAACATAATACTTTTTCTTGGCATCATTAAGCTTCTCACTAAAATAGGCAATGGGCTTACCTTCTTGGCTCAAAACAGCTCCTATACCACTACCACTAGCATCACAATCTACCTGAAATACCTTATTAAAATCTGGAAGTGCCAAAACAGGTTGTTCTACCACTTTCTGTTTCAATGTATCAAAGCTCTTGTTTGCTCCTTTAGTCCATCTAAACTCTTTTCTAGCCCCTCTCATTGTCTCAGTTAGGGGTGCACAAATGCTACTAAAACTCTTGATAATTTTTCTATAAAAACTTGCCAAACCATGAAAAGATCTTACCTCTGTGACACTCCTTGGTGTAGGTCATTCAATGATAGCCCTTACTTTTTCTGGGTCCATCTTAAGACCTTCTTCTGAGATAACAAATCCCAGGTACACCAACTCCTTTGCAAAACTACATTTCTTCAGATTAATCAACAACTTCTCCTCCCTCAGCTTCTCTAGAACTCTTTTGATATGCATTAGATGCTCATCCCAAGTCTTACTGAAAATCAAAATATCATCCAAATAAACAATAACAAAACTTCCCAAAAATTCCTTCAGTACCTCGTTCATGAGCCACATGAATGTGCTTGGTGCATTGGTTAGCCCAAATGGCATGACTAACCACTCATACAAACCTTTCTTTGTCTTGAAGGCTGTCTTCCATTCATCTCCTTCTCTGATACGAATTTGGTGATATCCACTCTTTAGGTCAATTTTCGTGAAGTACTTGGCTCCACTCAAACAATCCATGATGTCATCCATTCTTGGCAATGGAAATCTATACTTGATCATTATCTTATTGATGGCTCGAGAGTCTGTACACATCCTCCATTCTCCATCCTTCTTTGGCGCTAGTACTGCAGGTACCACACATGGGCTTAGGCTCTCCCTTATCAGTCCCTTCCTCAACAACTCCTAAATTTGTCTGTTCAGCTCTTCATTCTCTGCAGGGGTCATTGTATGGGCTGCCTTGTTTGGCAAACTGGCTCCTGGTATCAAATTCATTTGATGACTTATCTTCCTTACTGGTGGTAAACCTTCTGGTACATTATCAAAGATAATGTCCTGGAACTCTTCCAACATATCTGAAACTTCTGCTAGTACATCTTCACAGTTCTCTTGACTAATCTTAGGAATCAATGCAAAGCAATGACGCTCATGCTTCATACCCTCCAAAAATTTCCTACCATCTACCAAGCAAATTCTGGCAGTACTACATACCTTTTCTTCCACCTCCTTCAAGGGCTTCAATTTATGACAAACTCCATCTTTTGTTAGGGAATATGTGTTTGCACGGCCATCATGGACATCGCTCCTATCATACTGCCATGGCCTTCCCAACAGCATATGACATGCATCCATTGGTATGATATCACACAGTACCTCATCATGGTAGTCCCCAATCTTGAACTTCACTAAACACTACTCATTGACCAAAGCTCTATGGTCTTTCTGCAACCATGCAATCTGATATGGATGTGGATGCTTTCTTTTTGTCAACTTCAACTTGTCAACCATCTCTTCTGAAACCAGATTATCAGTGCTTCCACTATCAATAATAATATCGCAACACTTACCTTCACATTTGCACCTTGTGCGGAATAAACTCTTCCTCTGATTTGGTTCTTTCTCCTCATTCAACAAGGTTCTTCTGACAACTAGGGTTTCTCCTCTTTTAGCATCTTCAGAATGCTCACACTGTGCATCTTCATCTACATGTGCAACTCGTGCATTACCTTCAGGTCTCCTATTTGTCCTTCCTTGATGTTGCGGACACTCATATGCTCGATGCCCTTCTTCTCCACATTGGAAATAGGTTCCTCTGAAACCTCCTCTTCCAGGTCCTTGCCCAGGTCTACCTCTTCCTCTTCCTCTTTGCTCACCATTGTTTTGGTCACAAGGACAGTAGGTGTTATCTCCTCTCTGATTTTGACTGGTGCCAGCTTCTTCACTTTTCTTTGCATCTTCATTTTGGCCCCCATAGGGTCTTCCACCAGTCCTTCCACTTTGACCTCTTCCCCTTTGCTTGCTGTCAAATCTTTTATTCAGTTTCTCTTCCACCTTCAAGGAAAATTGGTATGCATCTTCTATGGTGGTCATTCTAACTAGGCTCAACTCCTCTTGAATACTCGGCCTCAACCCATTAATGTAATGGGCTACCTTTTCCTTGTTGGGCTCTGCATGGCCTGTCCTGATAGTAATCTTATAAAACTCTTCTGTATACTCCTTAATAGACTTGTTACCTTGCTTTAGTCCTTGCAGCTTCTTCAACAACTCCATCTCATAGTCCACAGGAATGAACTGCTTCTTTAGTTTCTCCACCATCCAATCCCATCTGGTGATCTTTCCTTTTCCTCTTCTGTTCCTCTCTAATTGGACCTCCTTCCACCAAATACTGGCATGGCCCTTCAACTTTGTTTTTGCAAACTTGACCCGATCTGGGTCCTCCACATCTTCATACTCAAAATACTCCTCCATGTCATTGATCCAATCAATGAGCTGTTCCGGATTCAAATCTCCAGAATATGTAGAAACTTCAATTCTGGGCCTCTTTCCAATCTTTGAAATGGCCCTCAACAACCTAACCTCTACAGGATCTCCTCCAACTTCTTGTTCTTCCTCAAATAGCTCCTCTTCGGCTTCATCTTCGCTTTCTTCTCTTGTTCTCGGATCAAACCCTCTTCGCAGCTCCTCTTGCAATGCATCGATTTGCCTTTGTAGGGCTCTAAAACCCTCTTCCATCAAAGCATTCCTCCCAACATGGTTTCTGGAGGCATCTTGGTCTCTGCAGCAAACCCACAACCTTAGGTCCTGGTGCAAACTGCCTCACGGTCGGCGATTTGTCTACACACTCAGGAACCCTTGTTCTGATACCACTTGATGAAGGGGGTAAATCACAAAACACATAATAACAAATATTAAACATAGCAAATCAAACTTTCTTTTATTGAACTGGACAACTCATTACATTACAGAAGCTCAATTACCATCAGAGGATGAATCCTCTACTGGCTACAACACATTACAGTTTTCCCAACCTCAAGACTCTAGAATCTTCAGCCTTCTGTAACTCCAAATTAGCTAGGGTTTCTATTTCCCCCCTATTCTGGACTCTACACTGGCCCCCTTTCACTCTACCATTGCCCAGGGTTCCCAAAATAGTCATAAATAGCATTTTTTGGCGGCCTCTAGATAAATTTCAAAATTTGCAACTCCCTCCAAAAGTAGGTCAACTTCCGGGAAGCATAACTTTTGATCTGGGTGTCTGATTGACGAACCATTTTAAGCGCCGGAAAGCTCGCGATGTGAACTATCATGCCAGAAATTCATAAACAAATTTCTATCAACTTTTTGAGATGTTATGAGAAGTTTTAGTGCCTCATATCTCTTCCCGTAATTTTTTAGGGGCTTTTCAGAAAACAAAAACTTTAATATCTTTTAGCTCACAAATGATCTTTGCCTGATTCCTTCGCCAAAGGTCTTATATTTCCATTATGTAACTTTCTGGAAGTTTTTGCTTCATTACGTGCCCAAATGCAAACTTTCTAAAAAATAGCAGGTACACTTTCCTAAATAGGTAGGTCACTATTTTTAGCAGTTTTGGAAAAATTGAAAGTCCTACATTGTTATTTTGGATATTATGGAACCAAAAATACTAATTATGGGAAGAAATGAGAACAACTACAATGGTTTTGAATTAACTTCTTTTTGGGTGATGCAAGATTGCCCTTACGCCTCTGGATGCTCCTGCATCACAATTGCTTTCACTTTCTCAGGGTCCATCTTCAATCCTTCCGTAGAAATCACAAATCCCAAATATACTAGCTCTTCCTTCATGAAAATACACTTCTTGATGTTTATCAACAATTTCTCTTCTCTTAATTTTTGCAAAACTTGTCTAATATGCAACAAATGTTCCTCTTTTGTCTTACTGAAAATAAGAATGTCATCCAAGTACACAATAACAAAATTACCCAAGAATTTCTTCAAGACTTCATTCATCAATCTCATGAAAGTACTCGGTGCATTTGTCAATCCAAAAGATAGCACTAACCACTCATACAATCCTTCATTTGTCTTAAAAGCAGTCTTCCATTCATCTCCTTCTCTGATTCTGATCTGATGGTATCCACTCTTCAAGTGTATCTTTGTGAAATATCTTGCTCCACTCAAACAATCCATGATATCATCCATCCTAGGTAAAGGAAATCTATACTTAACTATAATCTTGTTTATTGCTCTAGAATCAGTACACATTCTCCATTCTCCATCCTTCTTTAGTGCTAATACTGCAGGTACTACACAAGGGCTCAGGCTTTCTCTGATCAAACCTTTTCTCAACAACTCTTATATCTATCTATTTAGTTTTTCATTCTCTACCAGTATCATTTAGTGTGCTGCTTTGTTAGGCAAACTTGCTCCAGGTATAAGATCCATGTGATGACTAATACTCCTTATAGGTGGCAATCCATCAGGTACATTATCTAATATGATGTCTTCATACTCTGTCAGCAATTCTATTATCTCCTCTGATTGTTCTTCTTCAGTCTCTTTCTTCAATGTTTTAGGCTTCTTAGGAATCAAAGCATAACACATATTCTCATGTCTCAAACCATCCAGAAATTTTCTTCCATCTATCAAACATATTCTAGCATTCCCACATACACATCTTTAGGATCATCCTCCAAAAGAGTCAAAGTAATTCTTTTCCCATTTTCTATTATAGTATATGTGTTCTTTCTTCCATCATGTATAGCTTTTCTATCATACTGCCATGGTCTATGCAACAAGATATGGCAAACATCCATAGGCATAATATCGCACAAGACTTCATCATGATAAGATCCAATATGAAATCTCACCAAACATTGTTCACGCACCAGTACCTTATGATCATCGCAAATCCATACTATCTGATATGGCTTAGGGTGTTTCAATCTTTCCAACTTCATCTTAGTAACCATGTCTTCTAAAACTAGGTTATCTGAACTACAACTATCAATCACAACTTTACAACACTTACCTCCTGATTTGCATCTAGTTTTGAACAAGCTTTTCCTCTGCGGTGGTTCCTCATTTGTCTCTTCTTGAAATAGGGCTCTCCTCATCACCAATGATTCTCCTTTCTCAGGTTTTCCAACTAAACTTGGTGATTCAACAGGTTCTTCTTCCACATAGGCTACTCTTCCACTATTCTCTATCCTCTTATTTGTACTACCTTGATTACACTCAAATGCTCTATGTCCTTCACCTCCACACTTGAAACAAGTACCTCTAAATTTTCTCTTATCCAATCCTCTTACTTCTCTTCTGTATCCTTCATTTCAGTATGCACTAGGGTTTCCTCTCTGGTAAAAATTTCTATCATCTCTCTGGTAAGCATTGTTATCTCTATCCTCCTTAAATGGGCTGTCAAACTTGTTCTACTCTGGATGTGATCTGTATCTTCCGGAGAATGTCCTACCACTCTAAAATCTACCTCCTCTACCTCTCTTTCTTTGATCATGTCTTTTTTTTAGCTTCTCTTCAACTTTGAAGGCAAACTGATATGCTTCCTCCAAAGATGTCATCCTCACTAAACTTAGTTCTTCTTGAATGTTCAAACTCATTCCATTGATGTATCTAGCCACTTTTTCCTTGCTTGCTTCACTATGTCCTGTCCTTATAATCATTTTATAAAATTCTTCAGTGTACTCCTTCACAGATTTCTCCTTTTGTCATAGGTTTTGCAATCTTTTCAACAGTTCCAACTTATAGTCAGCATGTATAAACCGATTCTTTAATTTTGTCACCATTCTATCCCATTTTGTAATCTTTTCTTTTCCTCTTCTGTTTCTTTCCAATTGAACTTCTTTCCACCATATAGAAACATGTCCTTTCAACTTTGTCTTTGCAAACTTCACCTTCTCTGGATCTTCAATTTCCTCATATTTAAAGTATTCTTCTGTGTCATTTATCAAGTCAATCAATTCTCCAAGGTACAAATTACTAGTATAGTTCGGCACATCAACTCTAGGTTTCTTTCTAATATTTGAAATAGCTCACAACATCTTTACTTGATTTGATTCTTCTTCTTCATCACCTTCTAGGGTTTTGCTAGTTTGTTCAACAGATTGAAATTCTTCTTCCTCACCGCTTTCAATATTAGGTCTCAGTGTCAATCCTCTTCGCCTATCTTATTCAACAACATCTAAATGAATTCATATTGTTTTCATTATCTCCATCATCTCATCTATTCTACTAGCCATTGTTCCAACAACAGCAACTCTCCTCAGTGGCATTCTTCTTAGGATTAAGTGTAAACTGCCTTAGGTTCGGTGATCAGGCTACAAGGTGACAACTGCTTCACAATCGGCGATCAGTTACAACATAGGTAACCTGCCTCAATTCGGTGATCTATCCATAACAATATCTTACAGAATTCCTTCACCAACTTCGCTCAATCCGCTCCCAAAGATTGAAACTTTCACTCTAATACCACTTGGTGTAGTCACGGTAGGAGGGTTCACAGAATGAACTATCTAGACCATGTAGCAGGAGTAAACACAATTTAAACAACTCAAAGAAATAAAGCAAATGTAGATTCAGTCATTCAATATATCATAGAATTCAAATAGAGATCAGCTGGCAACATGTAGGCTTACAATTAGGGCTCACAGGACTGATTACATACATGCGCAAGATAAAGTTTGAAGCTCCTTCACACAAAATCTGAACTATGAACTTATGTGTATGCTTACAACTTGATAACTACTTTCCTAAGGATCTATTACATCAATATATATCATCTCGGGACTAATAGATTCCTTCGCGTTGGCCAAGGAAGATCACAAATTCCCAAGAAGAGATGTAACGTGTGTACACAGATAGGTCATACCTAAATGCATAGAACACTTTCAAAAAATGAGTGGAATGATGTGCGGATCTTCTAGGAAGGTTGGCCACAAACCAAAGATCATTGAAGGATGTGTCATTAGGCTCCACAGATGAGGAAATGCTTCCGCAAGTTTCTCCTTCAAATGATTGTCTGTGATTATCCGGATGCTCTGCTCTGAGAAACAATCAAACTTCTGATAGCGATATCTTTCTGGGATTAAAGTGTAGATCTCTGAATTCTAGATACAATGTAAATGAATGAATGTAGATGCTAAGCCCAGCTCCACAAGATCTGAGAATGCTACTGGACCAAAATACAAAATATGCTTCTGACTGAACTGCCTGAATTGAACTGGAAAATGAAAAGAAACAAACTAAACTGCAAACAAACTGAAATGCAAATGTTTTTAGTTGATGAAAGATTGCTCTTGAACTAGGGATGCTCCTGCATCAATTGACAATATTTTATAATAATATTTTCCTTTTACTCTTGCAGCTGGAAAAACTATCCATGTAGATTATCAATAGTTATCCTTGTTGCACAATCTGCATCACTAGTTGGTTCATACATACCGGAGGCTTGAGAAATCTATGACTCTATTAAGTCCATCTGGTAATTAATTCTCTTTGTAGAGGTAGGCCATTTCAAACAAAACTGAAACAAAATTTTTGCTTCTTCCAAACGTTTCTATACTCCTTTCAAGCTTTCTTATAGTTTGTCATGTGCAATACTACACTTATCAGATATTTCAATTAATATTCTATCATTGACCTTCTTTGTCATTTCCTTTTCTAGGTTCTCTTCAAGTTTGACAGAATAATCTTTGAAAGAATCTAATAGAAGCTTTAATTTTTCAACACCGAATAAGGAATCATTGATTGTTGCTCCGGGGATGCCTTCTTTCAATACTTTGACTACTTCCTCAATTAGTTATGTGCTCTTTTGGTGTCTAGATAGAATCTCCTTTCATGCAGAGGAATGAAATACATCACCAAGTTGGAACTTCTACAGGGGAGAGATCTTTGCAATGTCAACTTGTCCCTGTTGCATTGGAAGCTGTAGCAGTTGTGGAGATACCATTGGTTCAAATTGCAATTGCATGTTCAATAGGCTCTTTAATGAGTCTCTGGAGGATTCAACACCAGTTTTTGCATTTTCTTCTTCCTTTCTTTCATCACCGGATTGATCCTCAGTTTTCTTCTCCTCTTTAGTAGATTTCTTGTTGTCCAGAGGAGGCAAGTCTTTAGTATTTTGTGCTTCTGTTTTCTCTGGGGTCTTTTCTTCCTTTTTCTTATCATCAACAATATTTTCCACCACTGGAGGGGCATTATCTAAACCCAAATCTTCTTTCACATTCTCCTCTTCAGGCATATGCACATGTTGTGCATTATCAAGCTCATTACTCTCTAGAACATCTATATCATGCTGCAATTACTCTTCATTGTCCAAAGGGACTCTTAGTCCTTTATCCAATTCTTCCATCTTTTGTAGAGTTTCATTCCTTAATCTCTCTTTGTCTCTGCTCACCAGAATGTTTACTCTCTGTTTTGTTCTAAATTCTTGTTATATAACTGAGCCAAGTTTATTCTCTTTATCAGAAAATGAGGAGCCAGTCTTCTCCAAGGCAACTTATTTTATCTTTCTATCCTCTTCTATGGCTTCTCTCCTTCTTGCAGATAACACATTTTTCAAATCATTAGGCAATTGGTCCTCAATCTTGTCTATGTCGGTGCCAAATGTAACCATATATTTGACAATAGCTTCTTCAATGGTGGCCTTATCTTCCTTATTGGACTCAGAGTACATTTTTGTTGTTTCTTCTAAGAGACCATATTCTAAAATACTATTGAATAAAGCATCAAATCTTAAGGGTCTATTTTCCCTTACTGGAGGGGATTTGTCCTTCTTCTTCCCCTTGCCTTTTCCTTTGCTTTTAAATAATTCTTCTTCTTTCTTTTCCTTCTCAACTTCCTCTTCACTATCTGTCTTAATAGTTCAGACTTTTGCTTTCTTTGCACTTGTCTCTTCTCCCCAGACATGAGACATCTTCTTCTTCTTCCAGACCAACTGAGGTCCTTCCTCTTCTTCTTCTTCTTCATCCTCACAATTGACATACTTTTCTCTTTTGGCCTTTTCTTTTACTCTTCTCCTCTTAGGGGGCTCTTGCTGTATTGAGGCACTTGATGTATCTCTCTTCTTTGTAGACACGGTTCTGGAGGATTTTGGAATAGTAAGAGAGGTGGTAGAGGTCCTTGCTGACCTTCTTGAGTTGGGAGTACTCTTTGGAGAAGCATGTATGCCTATGGATTTCTCTGCAGGGCTCTTTGGTATAACAATCTCCTCCAACTTTGTTTTCATCTTTTCAACATTTTTCATTATCTCTTTTTCCTTTTGTTTTAAATGCACTTCACTAGATTTTTCTTCATAGGCTCCAAATCTATCTATTGTAGGATCTCTTGGTTTTCTTAACATTAGCTTTGCAAGTCTTGTGACTACATCTTCTGTTACTTCGTAACCCATTTTCAAAACCCAAACTATTCTGGGTTCCACTGCTTCCATGACGCATTCATCTTTAGTAACCATAAAGATTATATCCTTGTATTTCTCAACCATTATTGCTAGTATTCTTTCTCTCTCTTGCATTCTCTCTTGAAAGGACTTGAAGAAACCCCTTAACATAGATTTTTGAGCATCTAGGTTTCCAATCCTTCTTAGGTGATCATGAATTTGAATTGCAACAGGAATGTTGCTTAACCACACAATATTATTTGCACCAAGCAACTCTCTAAAAAATTAAAACAGTAAACATATGATAAGGGTACCATACCAGAATGGGTATCGTGAATCCTTGGTCTTCTAATTCTCCATCAATTGTTGTCTTAGGAGCTCGCACAAATCAATGTCCAGACCCTCTTTCACCATCTAGTGAGTAGTGTGTATAGCAGTTGCCAACATAGAGTTCTCTTTGTTAGAGTAATATATCTTATAACCAATTACCATCAAAAAATATTTCACCACCGGATCATTTATGTCATTCACTGTTAGGGCATGTTTTTCAAATTTTGCAATAGTAAGTTTCATTACCATCTCATTTTTCATCACCTTCATTGTCGGAATAGTTCCTACAAAACATAAGCTAGTAACCGCCTTGATAGCTTGCTTATTGATCATATGTGGCATATCCAACCACATGAACTTGTCATTAATATGGCTTAACACATACTTAATCTAGTCATCCTCATAATAGAAATTCAGAAAATTGTTCCATACATCTAGCTTCTTTTCTGTCAAACCCTCAAATTCAAGTTTAAACTCAAAATCATCTCCAGTTAGCTCATTAACCCATATCTTTGTTATCTTTGTATGATCATATTCATCCAATTTTGCATGGATGTAGACTCGTATGTCCTTAGTATGCATCACACCATAAGGAACATTTGAAAATGCGCCATCTGAATCCGTCTCCATAGATTTGTAGGGGTGCTTCTTGAACTTAGGTCTTGGTTGTTCCAAGACATCAATTACTTGAGGGGTAAACATTATGAATCACTTCAGAAACTAGTGTTTTAGTAGGAAATAAAAAATAGCTTTGAATTTCTTTGCTGGTAGGGTTTCACACAACAGCTCTGGATCTCTTCAAATCACTTCTGCTTGCTCTTTACTCTTCAAATGCTTGATTACAAATTACTTACTCATATTTGAAATCAAATATAAACACTTTTTCAAAGACCTAAAGTGCATTAATTACATTGAATAGTGTTAGATCAAAAAGCTGGTAAACCGTCATTGTGTTGACATAGTTACCTTCAATCACTTAGCAATCCTCTGCAAGTTAGTCAATTGCTCTAGAAATTTTGCCAAGCCCATATGTATGTTGAATGCTTTCAACATCATGAAGGGAGGGTGAAAGATTTATAGTAACAACTCCCCCTGAGTCCATGCTTCCTTTTGGTAGATGTTCTTATCACTGAAAACCTTGAAAACTTCTGCAATCTACCGCATTGAGAGATTTTTCTCTAGAATTTTGATCAGACTTCTTCAAATCATTATTTTAACATGCTCATGCCATTTTAGCTAGAATGCTGAGGAATTCAACATCTTATTTATTCAAGGGTTTGAAGAAACTTACAGTTGTAACTCCCCCTGAATCAGTACTTCATCTTTTTAGTTACCAGAGGATCCACCTGCACTAGGCAGAGGTCTGAAAACATCACATTCCTCCTTCTTTCATACTTTGCTTATTTTCTTCTTTTGCTGAGCAATATCAACTTTCTTTTGTGGAGTAGGCCTTACATTCTTTCTAGAGTGCCTTATTTGATTGCACTTGTGACAGGTGAACTTTGATTGCTAAGCATTTCCATTTCTCCTCACCTTAGATCTTGTTGTGACTAGATCACACCATCGCCCCAACATGGATAGGGACCCCCTCTTTTTGAATTTTGGCATGGGGTTGCTTTGTTTTGGTAGTAGGCTATTGTCTAGCCTTACTCAGTAATTTGAGATGTTCGCTCAGAGTGCAATATTAGTTAATTTTTAGCGGATGAAGTTTTAAGTTATGCTTAGCATCTTCAAACTTTTGCTTAACTAGACATTTATAGTCGCCTTACAAAATGTTTAACATTGAATCATTTGTGGCATCCTAAAAAGGTCTGCATTAGCGCAAATGAATAGTCGGCGTGCAAAGAGGAAAATTTCTAAATATACCTGGAGCTATCGAAAGTCTGCCTAAGCGCACATTACTAATCACTGTGCAATACATAAGGAGTTTTTAAAAAATGCTTGGTGCATTCCAAGGACCACCCCAGGAGGACTTTCGCAGACCATTCATCATGCACATCGATGTAAATTGTCTAGCTCATTGCATAATGATTTAAGTTGTTTGCTCCAAGCACATTTTGATGGTTATCTTATGTGAATAAAGTCTTCTACTATGCATAAAGCATGCAAATGTTTGCTTAAGCATCAAATGGAGGTATCCCAGCATCATGTGAATTCTTTTCAAACTATGCATTGCCCATTCGAATGTCTGCCTAGGCGCATCATTGGCAATGATTTACAAATCCTCAAATTCAAAGTTTGCATGGAGTGCATGAATGTCTGTCTAAGCGAAAGATATTCATCAATTTGCAAAATTTAAACTTACTCTATGCGTTGACCTTCAAATGACCGCTCCGTGATCATTAAAGATTAATTTGCCCAAGATAGAGGAATATGCATGCCTTACATGCCGAAATGATCGCCCAATTTGGCATCCTATCATTTAAAGAGCATTATGAAGAACTGTATAACAATTTACGCTCATTCTGAGTTTCTTTAGAAATGCATAGTCATTTATGATGATTTGAACACTTGCTTGTTTCATAGATGCAATTACATATCACGTATTATATGCAGAGCATACCAAAACTCCCGCCTACGCATATCTTGTACAAGATTTGCAATTTACAAACAGGTCTGATATTACCGCCCAAGCGAACTGGTGCAATCCATTTACATTTCATACTTTCCAATCCACCTAAGTGCTTGGTTGAGGTTAACTTGCACATCATTTACACTTTGTAGGGAGCATTTAAGTGGTCCGCCTTTCATGCCGAAATGTCTAATTGATATCTTTGGATAGTGTGAAGCATTCAAGTTATATTTGCTAAGTTAAGTCATACCTTTGAGCACATAAGGATTCACCGAAGTACATGATAGGAGTGATATAGTAAATTTAGCATTGAGCATTGAATATAGACAATCCGTTTAGAATGCATATAAGAAGGAATCTCGCATTTTAAAAGGTCTTATATGTAAGGAAGCACAAAATCTGCCTAATTACTTTGCCTTGTCTAAGGTTATCATCGAGCATTTAAACTTGCTTAACCCGCCCAAGACAAATTTGAAATCGTTCTGTATGAAGTTATAAGTTGTGGATTTACAAAATAGGCACGACTAGTTAAGAGGAAGCTTTCCAAGGATCTACAGCTCATACATCGATTCAATACATGAATCATTCCAAGGCACCTATAAAAATATTTTATTGTTATCTGCACTTGTGAATTAAACAATGAAGGTCCTTGTACCAATTGGTCAAAGAAATAAAGGAGCATTCGAATATCAAAATAAAGTTCACTCTAATCTCCGTAACATTAACATACAGGTTGCATTTTCTTGATCTTTGTTTCAAAAAAAAATCGTTACAACATAAGAAATAGCAGATTAAGGTCGATTTGCTGATGAATGTTATCAAGAAGTTGGTCAAGTTTTATTCTCGCAAAATTTGCATTATTCTTGTCTTACAAGAGGACATGGTAGTTTAAAAATACATATTCAATTTGTCCTGCATACATTAGGTGGAGAGATTTGTCCTATTGGCTTGTCTATTAAGCATTATTCTACTATGCTGATGTCATGAAGTTTATGCAGGTGAATGATGAATGTGAAGGATAGGCATGTGATGATGAGGAGCGATATGAAGGGAACGTGGCCTGAAATAAAATCACGTTGAAATGGAAAAATCTCGGCAACACCAATCTGGGGAGAATCAACATGAAGGAAATTCAACAAAACTTGTATAAATCCAATCCTTCATATTTGATCAAGTGAATGTTGAAAAATAGAATTGTGCAAGCTGCCTATTTCACACCTGTGATGCTGAGTCCAGAATTGATGTTGGAATGCGCCAAGCATTATGATCAAGAAAACAGGTGTATTGTAATAGGCGATGGGAAGGTACTGGCACACCTGAGAAAAGAAGTAATCGTAGAGGCTTTCGACATTCCTTCACACAAGACTACTACATTCTGTACCAAGGAGTCTACCTTGCGGCTTTATCTGGTTGGACCCAAAAGATGCATGGAAGTGATAAACAACAACTGGTTGGTACAACTGAGGCCACGTGTGAGTAAATTGCCTAAGAAGCTTCACAAATCTGATTTTCATCAGGAGATCGGTTATATGGTTATATTTCTAAATCACATCATGGGCTGCCCACAATCGACAAATTTTGAGTCCTGGATGTTCTTCTTCATCGAGGAGATTATAAGTGGAAAGAGGATGATTGATTGGGTTGAAATGATCAGCAGCAATATCGATGATCAGCTCAAGAGTTTGCAAGAGACCAAAACATTTATATGAGCTCATATGTTATATATATGCTTGCCAGGAATGAGAGATACCTAGGACTGAATTGCAAAGGGAGAGTTGGAAACGGAGATGGGTAGTTCAAAGTTTACGACTGCTATCCTCAGTTGCACTTACAAGCTATATCTCATTACAAGAGGTTTAATTATGCTTTTTCCATGTATATTGTCAAATTATTGCAAGGCAACACATGCAGGAGATTGTCGAAAGAGGCTATGAACTTTGTGGAAAAGTATAGAAAGTGGTTTATTTAGTTTCTAGATTCACATACCTCTATGTTGAAGGCTATTCATCATTTCCCTATAGGTTGCCAGGATATCCTACAGACAGAATGGTGTTGTTAGAAGTGACAAGACAGCTGGTAGCCTTTGACAAAATTCAAAGGAAAAGAAAGAAGACTACAACAAAGTTTCCAATAAGCATTGGAAGGCTGGAAACTTGTTTGACATTGCAAGTAGCTAAAAATTCAGAGATATAGCTACAAGCCTACAACTTGGTACGCCACAATGATGCATGCAATAATTTTGATCCATTCAATGCAGTTAGTCAGAAATTTAGAAGTAAATATGAGCACCAACCACAACTCGAAGATCATTGGGATGGTGCATGTGATGATATGGAGATAAGTAGGAAAAGATGCTACAGATTGTCTTTGGACTTGCCTAGGGAAATAGGGGTAATTAACATTTCATATCAACTTGAGGAAGATTGCAAAAGATTGTCACAGAGTTCATATGATCAAGAGAAGAACAAGACTTTTACCATCAACTGGTCAGAGCAGGAGGTCACGCGCAATGATGAGTTGATGGTACCAATTGTGACACATACAAGAAAATATGTGGACTTCCAAATTCAAAGTTTTCAAGAAAAGAATGTTCAACTTACATACAATTTGATGGGAAGAGTTAGTGCACATATGTCCATGGATACTTCAAGTAGTGAGTCAAGCAGTGACTCTAGTGATTCTAGTGATTCAGAAAGTGTAAGTGCTGATTCACAAGTCGATATTCAACCAAGTAAGAAGATGAAAAGCAATGATCAAATGGCAGCCAACACTTCTTTAAGGCAAGAAGATATTAATTTAATAGATATTGAGGGAGATGAAACATGGTCTAATGAACAGGTGGCTTTAAATGTACAAGTTGGGAATGATAAACATGAATTTTTGGAATCCAATAGGCAAGGGAATCAGATAGATGAAGTCCTATCAAATCCACCAAAGTAGCATAATCAAGTCCTGATTGAGATTAATGTAGAAAATCAAAATGATAGGGAGTTGTATGCGTTTGATGAAGAAGCTCTTCCTACTTCTCAGGAGAAGAGAATTCAAGAGGAGAATCAAGAGGATTTGTCTGACTTACCGGAGTGGCTAAGGGAGAGAGTCAAAGAAAAATCCATTGTTGAAAGAGAGCCTATCTTAAGCTTGGAGGATTTGCAAAGTAGAGCCAAACAAGACAAAGGAAAGCAAAAGGTCACTATTATGAGAGACAGCTTGGGGTCGAGACAAGTACATGTTATTGTCCCAAGAATCAATGTGGAGGTAGGTGATGGTGTTCCAAGAGGATACAACATTAGTACTATTGATTTGGGTCCAACCACGGTGGAACATGAAGTGAAAGAATTAGCAGATTTAGTTTCAGCCATCAAAGAAAGATTAAAGAAGGAACGGGAAAGGAGGATCCAGTTGGAAAAGGATAATCAAGCATTTCAACATTATATCCAACAACTAATGATGCCAGTGAACCAAGCAGAGGGGATACCCGCACCTCCTACCTTGCTTTTGCAGGAATCCATTGCACACTTGGAAGGAATGAGATCCTCATCTCAGGCATTGCAAGAGTGGACAACAAGCTTCAGGATCGAAGTGGATGGATTTATTGATGAAATTGTGAAATTGTACAAGGAAGCTTCCTCTCTTTTGGATCAAGTTCTGGTTGTTCTAGTGTCTTGTGCGAAATTTAGAGTTGTCAGGAAAGATGTGATGCCTCAATTGAAAAGGATGATATATACTCCGAATGCCACCTTGATAGATGACGGAGTGATGGAACAAGGTTTAGCATATGATTTTCCTTCTTGGTATTGTTCTTTAGGCATAATGGAGCAGATTCTGGGGAAGATATTTTCAACATACACAGACTGTTTCAAAGGAGCTTCTAGATGATGTTTGGACTATTTCCACTTTCATGGGCATGTTTTAGGCATCCATGACTGGATGGGAGTTGATAGTTGTCAAATGTGTGGAGGAGCTGCAAATCATGGAATGCACCATTCAAACACTGCCAAGTGTCCCTATGGTGGAGGTTACACATGTCATATCAAGATTTGTAGAATTTGTCACAAAAAGGAAGGTCATGAAGGAGGGCATCCCACTTAGTGAGTGCCTCACAAATGTAGTGCCTAATATTAGTAAATTTTGTAACCACTTGCCTGCGTGGCACAATAAGGGCCCTTGATTCCTAGGATTAATCTTGGCCATTCACTGTATTTTGAGGGCTATATAAGCCTCATTTTTCTCTCATTTGAAGGGGGGAATGCTCTGTGAAATTGTTGCTCAAGACTCTACTGAAATAAATGAAAATCCATTAGTGAATTCTTCATGGTGATTTTGTGTTGTTTCAAATGAATGCATGGTTTCTAGGTGTTCACTCATAGAATAAGATTAGTTTAGTTTATTTTCAGCAATTTCGTTTTATGTTTTATGGAAGTTGTTACTGTTGATTCATGTTTAGAATCCTTGTATTTCATACCATTTATAATTTATCGATGGCAGATTGTAGTGCATGGTTAGTTTGAACCTTATCTGAGCTTAACTTCAATTACTTTATGATCATTTACTTTCATATTTGTGGGGATTTATGTGCATAAGTAATATGAAAATCTTACTTTTTCCCTTAGAAGATAGCATCACCTTTGTGTGTTGTTACCTTATGGTGAAGCAGAGTGTGGTTGAGATTCTAGTGAATTAGTGGTGATTGCTTGCATTTATATTAGATTTCTCTATACCTATTTCTTTTGCATTTTCTTTAAAATCTCATTAGGATTAGATTCGGGAACTTTCACTGTCATATCTTAAGTTGTCATATTGTTAGACCTTCAAAGAAGCTATGTTTCCTATTATGCAAAAGAAATGGGTATCCTATTGTTGAACATTTGTGTAAGTCCCTTTGTGTTAAACAACAATTCACATCCTACTACTAAGCTTTCCCGAGTCGCAAAATCAAAAGTAACTAATGGAGAACCTTGGAGTCTACTCATTTGATCACTTAGCTTAGCATTTGAGGGATTTTGTTCAAAAGAGGATAGAGTACATAGGTATTTTATTCTGCATTGTATGTGCAAGGAAAACACATCAACAGAATTGGCGCTAGAAGGAGGGCTCTCTTGGAATACAAGGATAGTTGAAGGAAGGACATATTGGAGCGTATTGGTTCTTTCTCACCCGAAAGGCACTAGAGGATTTTAAGGTCTACACCACAAGCTTCAAAAGAGTTTGTTGAATTAGATTTTAATTCCAAGCCCAAGTGCAATAAGAAGACAAATTTATCAAGTGAAGGATCATCTAGTGTGGAAGACATTGCAAGATTATTCCAAACTCCTCCATCACAAAATACATTCACGAGAACTACTCAATCGAGTAATACACAAGGAGTTACTCAAATAGTTTCGGCACAACAAGCAAGCATTCCAATGGCTTGGCTTCCAGTGAATGCTTCTCCTCTTGTTGCTTTTGTGAACTATCATGACATGCCCAAGACTCCTGAGCAATTTTGCTCCAAGTTCCATATCAATGATGTGAACCAGACAACAGAGGAGCATATCAAAATTTTTGAAGATACTCTTCGAAATAGGAGAATTAATCACGAAGATGTAGCTTGTAGATTGTTTCCTTGTTCACTTGACGGAGATGCATAAAAGGAAGCTAGGTGTGCAGAAATCGCTTCCTACACTAATCTAATGAGGAGAGATGTATGCAAAATGAAATTAACCTTTATAGTTATAGCATTATTAACACAATAACATAGATATTGTAGCAATACACATACACACAGAAAGTAGACAGAAGAGAGAGGCAAGATATATGTGGGGAAAAACCTTATGGGTGAAAAATCCCACACTCCAAAACACAGCTCAAATGTATTATAGTAAACAATAACAGATTACAATATAGTTTCAAAGCCAATGCTCTTTCAAGAGTCTTCAAATGTTGAATATGGAGATATTCCAATAGCATAACAATACCTATAGAAAACACTACTTATCTCCCATCCAAGCACCTATTTTTATAGAGTTTACAAGGAAAATATGGAACCTTCTAGAGATGGGCATCCATCTTGGACTCATGCCCCAAAACCCACGCCTAAGGACACTTGTCCAACATTCCATCCCAATGTGGGTGCCTTGTCCCAAGATAGGCTATGACAGTTTCTCTTACACACCTTACAACTGTCATAGAATCCATCCTAACTGACAACACTTATAGCTGTAAGAGAATCTGTCATACACTGACTAAAAATATCTTATTCCTCTTACAACATGTCATAACCTCCCTTGACCACCCAAAGATGCCTTTCTCTCATGCAAAGATACTCACCGACACTTGTCATTAAATAAAAGTCGTTTGAGGTTTCAAGGGCACTGCCCTTGGACCTGTTAGCACTAATTTTGGTCTGGATTTGAGCGCAGGATGTTGGAGGGTTTTTTCCTTTTTGGGCCCTAAGTTTCCTTGTTCATCGCTTTGATTTTCTCTATCGGCGAAACTTCTTTTTGGGTACTTAGATTTTGCTTGAACCATCATTTTGAACCATCGCGTTGAACCCTTTTGGTTCAAGGTTCACCGGTTCATGGGCTTAGGCTCCATCTTTTCCCGTCAGTGAATTCTTTGTTCATCTGTGTTATCGACGTTGAACTTCTTGGTTGAACTTCTCTTTTGAACCATCGGGTTGAACTGGTTTAGGGTTCAATGGTTCAAAGCCTTGTGATTTTGGTCTTATCGGCGTAACGTTCATCATCGGGTGGACGGTGGAGTGTTGGCCCGACGGTTTGCCTCTAGCCGATGGAAGGTTAGCGGTTTGCAAGGTTGGTTTCGGTGTCACATGGACTATCGGGCTAATCGTTGGAGGGTTCACCGATATACAATGTTTGGCCGATGGATATGTTATCGGTGAGACTATTGTGATCGGCTGGGGAGATTTTGGTTGCTTCGACGGTGTAAGTCACACTGACGGAGGTGGTCTTCGGCGTGACTTGTGTTGTCGGCGAGGATGGATTGCGTTGGGCCAACAGTGGAGGGTCTGACCGATGAAGGGGGAAGCCGCTATGTTATTGGCGGGAGTTGTTCTATCGGCAGCAGTCTTTTATGGTTTGCCGATGGAAGGAAATCACCCCGATGGGGAATGCCATCGGAGTAAGGTTGCATATCGGGTTAGCGGTTGGAGGGTCCGCTGATGGGGTAGTGTCAGGCCGATGAGGATTTGGAGTGGTCATCGGTGAGAGTTGGTCTGTCGGTGAAGGAGCTTTTGGCTAGGCCGATGGTTCTTCTCTGGCCGATGGGGATGTTGGAGGCTTTCAGGAATTGTTTATCGGCGTGATTGGCTGTGTCGGCCGAGGGGTTTTTTGCTTGGCCGACGATATTGGTCTGGCCGATGGTGGTAGGATGGTAACTGCTAACGGGGTGCGAGCTGGTCATCGGAGAGACTCATACTATCGGTGGAGATCTGGAGAGTTGGCCCCGATGGTGCATCTCTGGCCGATGGTATTGTAATGTAGCGATCGGCAGGACAATTGAGGTCAGCAGGAGATTCGTGGGCTTGGCCGATGGTGTTGATCTCGGTAATGGGCTTTGGGTGAAGGAGCGTGTGTCGAGCGTGGCAAAAGCGCTCGACACCTATTATGCAAGTGACTATGCTTTTAAACTACTAAAGTGATCTCCTCACCGTGCATGTGGGACTAATCTCCCTATATAATTTGAAACTGTGATAGAAGCATGTTTTGGCGGGAAATTCTTTTTGAGCGCTGCGATGTTTTTCCTAGCGGCCGCGGGTGGTTGAGCCATCAATGGCGACTGTAGCTGGGGCATGGGCGAGTTGTTGAACAGTCATGTACCCGATTTTTGGCGTGAGGACTTCCAGATGGTGGCACAGGGCTCGAGGCCACCATTGTCTACTTTCTGTCTCTGCAGCAATAAATTTTGAGCGCCATTCCTTTGAAGGATCTGTATCTGGTGAATTTTTTGTCAAAGCCATGTAATTAATGCTGAGTACGCTTCTTTGGCTGTTATAAGCAGGAAGTGTTACTCATTTTAGGTTGTTGAAAGTTGAACATTTGGCTCTGTAATACAATACAGCTGATTTGGTTGCTCTGTACAGCAAAACCTGTGAGTTTATGTATCTCTTGTTGTACGTTTTTGCATGAATCCACTGATTTCATGGTTAATTTTATATGAGAAATGCTATGTTAGCATGTGTTTTGTTAATTCTGTCTCTAGTATTGCATGTATCTTTCTTCTGAGTCTGGATATTTAAGCAATGTTTGAGACTCTAGAACATAGAATTCCTGTGTTGAATGTCTGATCTCTTAACTTCTGCTCAAGGGGTAGATTAAATTGTTCTCAGATTGAACATTAGGAAGGGTATATTGCAGTAGGGATGCCATAAGTATAGATAGCTTAACACTCTGTATTGGGAGATATCTATAAGGCAGGTATCATATGTATCCCCCTGAAATCTAGTTTAGTTGTTCATGCATATCATTCACAAGTGTATGTCTACTGACTCCAGGCCCTGGATAGGCACCGATCTAGCTTTGTCTTTGTGTTATATACCATGTCCAGCTTTGCATCCAAATATAAAATCAAAACCGAACTCTAAAACAACCATTAGGACATTAGAATTAGTTTTAGGATCCTCAGTCCTCTGTCTACAACTGCAAATAGGCCCAAAGCTAGCCCCTTTGCTCTTATCTTATAGTTTTGGTCTACTTACAGGAGGACTTATCTGCTTTCTGTCAACATCCCAGCCTTGTATGTATATCCTCATGGATGTTGAGTAGGGAATACCCCCTAGGTTTTGCAGAGCCTGAAGAAGAAGAGGAGATAAAATATAGAGTCTATCTCCTACACTGTTGGCCCCTGGCCCAGAGATCCTGTTGATCATTGATGGCTACCTTATAGGGAAATCTGGGAATAAGCATCTAGTCTGGGAAGAAACCAATAGAAATTGGCGACTCCGCTGGAGATTTGTGAAAGAACCCTGATTTACAAAAGAAAACAGTTCCTAGTAATAGGTGGCGACTCCGAAGTAATCTCCCAACCGGTCAAAGTAAAACTTATATGCAGAGGAGAAGATCCCAACAAAATCCTTTATTTGAAGAGTTACCAGTAACAAGAAGAATGATGTACAGAAGAAAGGGAGCTGTCTCAGTCAGTCATGAGGGTTCCCCCAGAAAAATGATGATATGCAAGATAACCCTAGGCCATCGGGACAGCATGTGCCTTACTTTTCAAATGCAGAAGCTGATATTCAGGGTGCATATGAGAGGCAACAGGGTGGTAGCGTGAGAATGAGGTTAGAAGTGTTCCAAGAACACCCATTTCTAGACCCTAGTGAAAGGTTTGAAGAGGCAGAGTCTCTGAGGGATGATGAAGATGAAGATCAGAATATGGTAAAACCATCCTCCTCTAGGCCTAGCGAGGAAGAACTAGTTGATGAAATTAGGAGCCTAAGGGCCGAGTTTGAATATCAGCAGGCAATAACAATCAGAGATGACCTGAGGAAGAAAGTGCAAGCTTTAAGGGCTGCCCAAAATAATTCAATTCCTACCCTTGAGAATGCAAATGTGCAGAGACATCAACAGAGAAATGAAGTGCAACATCAGCATAATGATGAGAGACAAAATGTGAATGATGCTAGGATACCACTAAACAATGTAAGAAACCAGAATGCAAATAGAAATATTAATATTAATCAGTTTGATAGACAGCCCATGCAGTTAGATAGATTCAGATAGCTGGTATTTGATGGTATTCCTGGGTATCCTAACCCCATTGACAAGCATCTAAGGCTGCAGGTGCCTAAATTTTCAGGAAACAACACTGTGTCAGGAGAAGATCATCTAAAGGCCTTTCAAAATGTCATGGATAACTTTGAGGTTGAACATGAGGATGTTTTCATGAAGTCATTCATGCAATCTTTAGTAGATGAGGCAAGGGAATGGTATAAGAATCTGCCTGACCGGAGTATTTCATCATGGGATGATTTTAAAAGGATGTTCAAGGAACAATATGGTGACAAAACTGACCCTAGCTTTTTTGTAAATGAGTTTACCAGTATCACTAAAGGGTCAAATGAGCAGGTTGCAGATTTTAATGTAAGATTTACTAAAGTGTTAAACAAATTGCCACATCACATGAGGCCAAATGAACCTATGTGCATAATATTGTATATCAATGCCTTTGATGCAAAAACTGCATATGGATTAAGAGATAAAAGTCCTGCCACTATTAGGGATGCTTTCAGAATTGCAGTAAATATTGAGAACAACAGGAAAGCATCAGGCAAGACTAACAGAAGGGATGATGTGAAAATTCTACAGAATCCAAACAAGCCTCAGAACACTCAAGGTAATACATCTGCCCCTGAAGATAAGATAGACAAATTGGCAAATGTTGTTAAGGACCTAAGCTACAGACTAGCTAGAAGTGAAAAAGGGATAGGTCCTAATAGGCAAGTCTATCAAAGGCAGGAAAAGAGGCCATCATTGCATGATATGCCTTATAATACCAATTGGCATAATGGTAAGCCTATATTCCCACATAACAACACAAATCAGAGGACTCAACATGCCAAAGAAACTCTTGATCCTCTAAAGAAAGCTATAAATATTGTTGATGATACTCCATGGTGTATAATTTGTCAGATGCCACATTCATAGTCATAGTGTATGATTGCTCAGTCCTTGTGTGATAATACTACATCTTGTAATGAATGTAATGAGCCACATTATGTGCAAGATGATGATGTTAATATGATGTCCACAAACAATGGATACCCCATTTATGATGCTGATGAGAGTACAGATGATGGAATTCAGGCCTGTCAACAGGACTTTTATGATGAAGGTAATGAAGAGAGCTATGTGTATGCTCAGAGCTCACATAATTTTCTAAGTAACTTACAATGACCTTCTGATGAGGAAATTAGGGCCTTCATAGCTGCAGCAGTTGCCCAAGTCAAGAGCAACTACAATCTCAGAGGTAAAAATCAAATAAGCAGCTTGCGTCAACCAGAAGATGTTTCTACAGGTCAGCCAGTGCATGGTCATAAAGGAATTGAACCACAAAAAAGGTAGTGGGGTAATAATAAATAGAATTTTAGACATAGAACAGGTCATGAATCCCAAGGACCAGAAAATAGAATCCCTCAGGCTAAAGATCAAAGTAAAGGTTCCCAAGACAAGAATGATGATCAGGGAACTATGAAAGTAAAAGCTAAATTAGTTCAGGATAAAAACAGGATTGTGGAGCAAGCTACAACTGTTATACAAAATTATGCTCCATTTGATATAGCTCAAGTCTTTTCCCAGGTAAAAGTCTCTGTTCCACTTATGGAACTGATGAAGGTTGAAGAGATCAAGAATAGGACAATATCCCTAATTTCAGGGGTGCCTTTTCAAGCTAAACAAAATGTTCAGATCCAGGGTGAGAAGCATGTCATGTGTAATGAAGAAGATGAGGCTCCTGAAGTCTATTTAGGAGTGACTATGACAAAGTGTCCTTCACAAGTGGAACCATTTTATGTATCCCTGGTTATAAATGGAAAAATAATCAGAAATTGTATGCTTGACTCTGGAGCATCTACAAATGTCATGCCTTTAGCCGTCATGCAACAAGCTGGATTGAAAATCAACAAGGCATGTGGAAAATGTTATGCTATGGATGCCAGAGAGGTACCAGTTATTGGAATCATGAAGGATGTAGATTTCAAACTGGCAGCATTTCCTGAGAAAAGATATAAAATGAATATAACAGTGGTTGACATCAAGCCACAGTATAGTATGTTGCTGTCAAGAAGATGGGCAGCACTAATTGGTGGAAGTATGCAGCAGGGATGTTAAGCTAATCAGAGAACAAAGATCATCAAAGACAGTGGAAGACCAAGAAGCAGAGGAATAGATATGCTTTGTAAACACTGACTGTGATAACTTCAAGGTTGTCTCAGATGATAGAGAAGATAAAAAGAAAAATGCCTGCATTAAAGAGCTGGACCAGCAAGGTTTATGGACCATGTATTTTGATGGAGCTTGTGCAAAAGAAGGCTCTAGAGCTGGAGTTATTTTCTTGTCTCCAACTGGTAAGCTCCTCAAATTTTCTTTCTTGCTGAGGTTTGTTTGCACAAACAACATTGCAGAATATGAGGCTTTAATCTTAGGCCTAAATATAGCTCTCAAACATGGAATCAAAATGTTAAGAGTATTTGGGGATTCTGAGCTGATTGTATCCCAAATTAGAGATAGGTATGCTTCAAAAAATAAAAGACTGAAACAATACAAGCATGCTGTTTGGGATACCATTGAACTATTTGATGCATTTTCAATAGGCTAGGTAGAGAGATCAAAGAATGTTATGGCTGATTTCTTAGCTAATGTTGCAATAAGGCCAGATGACATCACTCTGTCAGATGTTACAAATGTAGAAGTTAAAATCAGGCCTGCAGTACCAGAAAATATATGAAGTTGGCAAGTGTTTAATGATGATAGGGATTTTTTAAAATTTTTGCACTGCATAGATGAATTTGAGAATCAAGAAATTGATTTCCAAGCTTTTGTACAAACTATAGATGGAAAAGAAACTCTTGTGGTAAAAGAGATAATTCAATTGAAGACTAATAAAATCCCTAGAGGGTTAGTAGCTTTGGAAAGAGCTTTTGATAGTAGAGACAAATTGGTCACAAGAACATCTCCCACAAATAAGGAAGATTTAGAAGAGATAAATTTGGGGACATCTTAGGCCCCCAAGAAGGTATACATTGGTAAACAGCTCAAACCACACATCAGGAGTATGCTGATTGCATTACTGAAAAGGTATAAACATGTTTTTGCTTGGTCATATGAGGACCTAAAAGCCTATAGGGAAGATCTATTCCAGCATGAGATCCCATTGAAGCCTGGAGCTAAGCCATTTAGACAAAGGCAAAGACCTATTAATCCTACCTTAGCTCCAAAGATGCAAGAAGAACTCAAAAGGCTTAGGGAAGCTGGAATAATTGTGCCAATCAGACATTCAACTTGGGTGTCTAACCTTGTCCCAGTCAGAAAAAAGAACGGTGATAATAGGCTTTGTGTTGATTTCAGGAACTTGAATGTATCCTCTTTAAAGGATAACTATCCACTACCTAATATGGAAGCTATGTTGCAGAGAGTGACTGGTTGTGAACTCTTATCCATGATGGATGGATTTTCAGGTTATAATCAGGTGAAGGTAAAGGAATCAGAACAGTACAAGACTGCCTTCACCACTCCATGGGGAACTTATGTATATGTTAGAATGCCATTCGAATTAACAATTGCAGGTGCTACATTTCAAAGAGCAATGGATGTTGCTTTTGCAGGGTTGATTGATTCAATCCTGGCTATATATCAGGATGACTTGACTGCATATTCAAAGAAGGAGGAGCAGCATTGTTTGCATCTAGAGAAGATTTTCATAAGAGCACTGGAGTATGGCATTTCTTTAAATCCAAAGAAGTGTGCTTTTGGGGTGGTTGAAGGAAAGCTCCTGGGACACATTGTTTCCAAGGATGGAGTTAGGATAGATCCAAAGAGAGTGGCTGCTATTGACAGAATTCAAATGCCAAAAACTGTAAAAGGAGTTCAGTCCTTCTTTGGACAGATAAATTTTGTTAGGAGATTTGTTCCCAACTTTGCAGAAACTACAAGGAACATTTCTAAGATGATGAAGAAGGATGCAACTGTCAACTGGGAAAGTGAAGCAATAGAATCATTTCAGAGTATCAAAGAGGCAATCAAGATGGCCCCTGTTCTTAAATCTCCTAATTTTTCTAGGCCATTCCAAGTATTTTCATTTGCTTCCTTTCACACTGTTGCTGCATGTTTGCTACAGAAAAATGAAGATGGTTTTGAGCAACCCATAGCTTTCTTCAGTATGTCCTTGCAGGCTTCTGAGTTGAAGTATGATATTATGGAAAAACAGGCATATGCACTAGTCAGAGCCATCAAAAGTTTCAGACCATACCTGGTAGGATCACATGTAATTGCATATGTACCCCATGTAGTAGTCAAAGACATATTCACTCAACAGGAGGTGACCGGAAGAAGGTACAGATGGATAAACAAACTGCAAGAGTTCAACATAGACATACAAGTTACCAAGTTGGTAAGAGGACAAGGATTAGCCAAGTTGATGGCACATTCAAACTTGGCAGCATGCCAAGTTAATGCAGTCCAAAATGAGAATGTAAATGTATCAAGATCTGAATGGTACAAGGATATTATCTACTACTTGCAAAATCTGAATTGTCCTTCCCATTTCAGTGATAATCATAAGAGGACTTTAAAGTTACATGCAATCAGGTATGTTATTGTTCAAGGTGAGCTATATTGGAAAAACCCTGATGGTGTGCTGTTGAGATGTGTGGATGAGGATATGGCTAACAATGTTTTGATTGATATGCATAAAGGATTGTGTGGTGGACATTATACTGCCCAAACAACTGCTCATAAGACTCTCAGAGTAAGATATTGGTGGCCCACTCTCTTTTCAGATGCACAAAGGTTAGTAAGGAAGTGTGACCCTTGCCAAAGATTCTCAGGAAAATTGAGATATGATGGTGCTTTACCTCTCAGAACTGTAACTATGGATGCTCCATTTCAGTAATGGGGAATTGACTTCATAGGGGAAATTGCAGACAAGTCAAGTGGGGGACACAGTTGGATTTTAGTGGCAACTGATTACTTTACCAAATGGATTGAGGCCATTCCAACTAAGAGAGCTACAAGTAAGGTGGTGATGGATTTCATACTGGAAAATGTTATCATCAGGTTTTGAGTACCATTCAAGATAGTCACTGATAATGCTATGTGCTTCAGATCAGGTGAATTTGTTGATTTTTACAATAGGTATGGGATAAATCTATCATATGCATCACCATACCACCCACAAGGAAATGGTCAAGCAGAATCAAGCAATAAAAGCATCATGAAAATTATCAAGAGGATACTGGACAAGAACAAGAGAGCTTGGGACTCAAAGTTAAAGTTAGCAATATGGGCTGACAGAGTGACAGTAAAAAAGGCTATTGGAATGTCACCCTTTGAGCTAGTATATGGTGCATCAGCCAGATTGCCCATAAACAATCTCCTACCAGTTTACAGATTCATCCAGGAAAATGATGAGGAGATTGAAGACTCCATGACAGAAAGAGTGAATCAGCTGGTTGCATTGGATGAGAATAGAAGGAAAGCACACCAGATTAACCTCAAGAGACAACAAGATATGAAATATCAGTTTGACAGGAGAGCTACAAAAAGGAAGTTTCAAGTCAATGATCTGGTGCTCATATGGAATGCAAAAGGTCAAGAAAAGGGTAAACATGGTAAATTCAAACCCTTATGGATGGGCCCATATCAGATTTGCAGCATTCATGGGGAGGATTCTTATTTCCTCCAGGCCCTAGATGGTGAATTTTTGGAATTGCCTGTGCATGGCCAATTCCTTAAGTTCTATTTTGCATAGATGACTTGTCGCTGTGCACATTTGTAAAAATATGTATATATTGTAAATGTTCTATACAGTTCATGCTTTTTTGGCTTTTTTGCCCGGTCTGCTCGGAGATTTGGTTCTCGCTGCAGGTATTTCACCTGCACGTCCCCATTCAGAGCCAGTGTTAGCACTAATTTTGGTCTGGATTTGAGCGCAGGATGTTGGAGGGTTTTTTCCTTTTTGGGCCCTAAGTTTCCTTGATCATCGCTGTGATTTTCTCTATCGGCGAAACTTCTTTTTGGGTACTCAAATTTTGCTTGAACCATCATTTTGAACCATCACGTTGAACCCTTTTGGTTCAAGGTTCAATGGTTCATGGGCTTAGGCTCCATCTTTTCCCGTCAGTGAATTCTTTGTTGATCTGTGTTATCGACGTTGAACTTCTCGGTTGAACTTCTCTTTTGAACCATCAGGTTGAACTCGTTCAGGGTTCAATGGTTCAAAGCCTTGTGATTTTGGTCTTATCGGCGTAACGTTCATCATCGGGTGGACGGTGGAGTGTTGGCCCGACGGTTTGCCTCTGGCCAATGGAAGGTTAGCGGTTTGCAAGGTTGGTTTCGGTTTCACATGGACTATCAGGCTAACCGTTGGAGGGTTCATCGATATACAATGTTTGGCCGATGGATATGTTATCGGCGAGACTATTGTGATCGGCTGGGGAGATTTTGGTTGCTCCGACGGTGTAAGTCACACTGACGGAGGTGGTCTTTGGCGTGACTTGTGTTGTTGGCGAGGATGGATTGCATTGGGCTGACAGTGGAGGGTCTGACCGATGAAGGGGGAAGCCGATATGTTATCGGCGGGAGTTGTTCTATCGGTAGCAGTCTTTTATGGTTTGCCGATGGAAGGAAGTCACCCCGATGGGGAATGCCATCGGAGTAAGGTTGCATATCAGGTTAGCAGTTGGAGGGTCCGCTGATGGGGTAGTGTCAGGCTGATGAGGATTTGGAGTGGTCATCGGTGAGAGTTGGTCTGTCGGTGAAGGAGCTTTTGGCTAGGCCGATGGTTCTTCTTTGGCCGATGGGGATGTTGGAGGCTTTCAGGAATTGTTCATCGGCGTGATTGGCTGTGTTGGCCGAGGGGTTTTTTGCTTGGCCAACAATATTGGTCTGGCCGATGGTGGTAGAATGGTAACTGCTAATGGGGTGTGAGTTGGTCATCGGAGAGACTCATACTATTGGTGGAGATCTGGAGAGTTGGCCCGATGGAGGGGATTGTAATGTAGCGGTCGGCAGGAGATTCGTGGGCTTGGCCGATGGTGTTGATCTCGGCGATGGGCTTTGGGTGAAGGAGCGTGTGTCGAGCGTGGCAAAAGCGCTTGACACCTATTATGCAAGTGACTATGCTTTTAAACTACTAAAGTGATCTCCTCACCGTGCATGTGGGACTAATCTCCCTGTATAATTTGAAACTGCGATAGAAGAATGTTTTGGTGGGAAATTCTTTTTGAGCACTGCGATGTTTTTCCTAGCGGCCGCGGGTGGTTGAGCCATCAATGGTGACTGTAGCTGGGGCATGGGCGAGTTGTTGAAGAGTCATGTACCGGATTTTTGGCGTGAGGACTTCCAGATGGTGGCATAGGGCTCGAGGTCACCATTGTCTACTTTCTGTCTCTGCAGTAATAAATTTTGAGCGCCATTCCTTTGAAGGATCTGTATCTGGCAAATTTTTTGTCAAAGCCATGTAATTAATGCTGAGTACGCTTCTTTGGCTATTATAAGCAGGAAGTGTTACTCATTTTAGGTTGTTGAAAGTTGAACATTTGGCTCTGTAATACAATACAGCTGATTTGGTTGCTCTGTACAGCAAAACCTGCGAGTTTATGTATCTCTTGTTGTACATTTTTGCATGAATCCACTGATTTCATGGTTAATTTTATATGAGAAATGCTATGTTAGCATGTGTTTTGTTAATTCTATCTCCAGTATTGCATGTATCTTTCTTCTGAGTCTGGATATTTAAGCAATGTTTGAGACTCTAGAACATAGAATTCCTATGTCGAATGTCTGATCTCTTAACTTCTGCTCAAGGGGTAGATTAAATTATTCTCAGATTGAACATTGGGAAGGGTATACTACAGTAGGGATGCCATAAGTATAGATAGCTTAACACTCTGTATTGGGAGATATCTGTAAGGCAGGTATCATATGTATCCCCCTGAAATCCAGTTTTAGTTGTTCATGCATATCATTCACAGGTGTATGTCTACTGACTCCAGGCCCTGGATAGGCACCGATCTAGCTTTGTCTTTGTGTTATATACCATGTCCAGCTTTGCATCCAAATATAAAATCAAAACGAAACTCTGAAACAACCATTAGGACATTAGAATTAGTTTTAGGATCCTTAGTCCTCTGTCTACAACTGCAAATAGGCCCAAAGCTAGCCCCTTTGCTCTTATCTTATAGTTTTGGTCTACTTACAGGAGGACTTATCTGCTTTCTGTCAGCATCCCAGCCTTGTATGTATATCTTCATGGATGTTGAGTAGGGAATACCCCCTAGGTTTTGCAGAGCCTGAAGAAGAAGAGGAGATAAAATATAGAGTCTATCTCCTACACTGTTGGCCCCTGGCCCAGAGATCTTGTTGATCATTGATGGCTACCTTGTAGGGAAATTTGGGAATAAGCATCCAGTCTGGGAAAAAACCAACAGGACCCTGCAAGGGGCTCTGCTCCTTGACCCCATCTTGGGGGCGCTGCGCCCAATCTCCCGTTAATTATTCAAGGGGGAAACTGTGGTTGCCAAAGTCACCAAAATTTATCTTGCTACATGTACACAAGGTGCGGACAATGCCAACTCAACATGGGATAAATAAATACAACATTATGAATTTGCAAAGGTTGAGACACCTTAATTCCCAACAATGCATTCTATTGGTGTATCAATCTGCCTGCTAATTCTATAACTAACTAGCCAGGATTGAAATGTGCTTTCTTGGCTAAGTTCATAATTCCTATTATTCCATCATAACTGTACAAGCAATTTGTACCACCGTATAATCCACCTGCACTAGGCAAAGGTCTGAAAACATCACATTCCTCCTTCTTTCATACTTTGCTTATTTTCTTCTTTTGCTAAGCAATCTCAACTTTCTTTTGTGGAGTAGGCCTTACATTCTTTCTAGAGTGCCTTATTTGATTGCACTTGTGATAGGTGAACTTTGATTGCTAAGCATTTCCATTTCTCCTCACCTTAGATCTTGTTTTGACCAGATCACACCATCACCCCGTCATGGATAGGGACCCCCCATTTTTGAATTTTGGGGTGGGGTTGCTTTGTTTTGGCAGTAGGCTATTGTCCAGCCTTACTCAGTAATTTGAGATGTTCGCTCAGAGTGCAATATTAGTTGATTTTTAGCAGATGAGGTTTTAAGTTATGCTGAGCATCTTCAAACTTCTGCTAAAGTGGACATTTATAGTCACCTTGCAAAATGTTTAACTTCAAATCATTCGTGGCATCCTGAAAAGGTCCACGTTAGTGCAAATGAATAGTCGGCGTGCAAAGAGGAAAATTTCCAAATATACTTGGAGCTATCAAAAGTCTGCCTAAGCGGACATTACTAATCACTGTGCAATACATAAGGAGTTTTTAAAAAGTGCTTGGTGCATTCCAAGGACCACCCCAAGCGGACTTTCCCAAACCATTCATCATGCATGTCAGTGTAAATCATCCAGCTCATTGCATAATGATTTAAGTTGTCCGCTCCAAGCACATTCTGATGGTTATCTTACGTGAATAATGTCTTCTACTATGCATAAATCATGAAAATGTCTGCTTAAGCATCAAATGGAGGTATCCCAGCATCATGTGAATTCTTTTCAAACTATGTGTTGCCCACTCGAATGTCTACCTAGGCGCATCATTGGCGGTGATTTGCAAATCATCAAATTCAAAGTTTGCATGGAGTGCATGAATGTCCGTCTAAGAGCAAGGTATTCATCAGTTTACAAAATTTAAACTTCCTCTATGCGTTGACCTTCAAATGACCGCTTCGTGATCATTAAAGATTAATTTGCCTAAGATAGAGGAATATACATGCCTTACATGTCGAAATGATTGCCCAATTTGTCCTTGTATCATTTAAAGAGCATTATGAAGAATGGTATAACAATTTACGCTCATTTTGAGTTTCTTTAGAAATGCAGTCATTTATGATGATTTGAATGCTCACTTGTTTCATAGATGTAATTACATATCATATATTATATGCAGAGCATACCAAAACTCCCACCTATGCATATCTTGCACGAGATTTATAATTTACAAACAAGTCTGATATTATTGCCCAAGCGAACTGGTGCAATCCATTTACATTTCATACTTTCCAATCCACCTAAGCGCTCGGTTAAAGTTAACTTGCACATCATGTACACTTTGTAGGGAGAGTTCAAGTGGTCTGTCTTTCATGCCAAAATGTTTGATTGATATCTTTGGATAGTGTGAAGCATTCAAGTTATATTTGCTAAGTTAAGTCATACCTTTGAGCACATAAGGATTTCCCAAAGCACACGATAGGAATGATATGGTAAATTTAGCATTGAGCATTGAATATAAACAATCCATTCAGAACACATATCAGAAGGAATCTCGTGTTTTAAAAGGTCTTATGTGTAGGTAGCACAAAATCTGCCTAATTACATTGCCTTGTCTAAGGTTAGTATCGAGCATTTAAACTTGCTTAACTCACCCAAGACAAATTTGAAATCGCTCTGTATCAAGTTATAAGTTGTGGATTTACAAAATAGGCACGACTAGTTAAGAGGAAGCTTTCCAAGGATCTGTAGCTCATACATCGATTCAATACATGAATCATTCCAAGGCACTTGTAAACAAATTTTATTGTTATTTGTACTTGTGAATTGAACATTGAAGGTCCCTGTACCAGTTGGTCAAGGAAAGAAAGAAGCATTCAAATATCAAAATAAAGTTCACTCTAATCTCCGTAACATTAACATATAGGTTATATTTTCTTGATCTTTATTTCAAAAAAAAAAATCATTACAACACAAGATATAGCAGATTAAGGTCGATTTGCTGATGAATTTTATCAAGAAGTTGGTCAAGTTTTATTCTCGAAAAATTTGCATTATTCTTGTCTTACAATAGGATAGGGTAGTTTAAAAATACATATTCAATTTGTCCCGCATGCATTAGGCAGAGAGATTTGTCCTATTCTCTCGTCTATTAAGCATTATTCTACTATGCTGATGTCATGAAGTTTATGCGAGTGAACGATGAATGCGAAGGATAGGCAGGCGATGATGATGAGCGATATGAAGGTGTATACGCCTAAAAATGACACGATTCACATTTCTCTAAGTTAATTAAATATCAAAATATTTAATTACCTCTTCTAAAGTCAAAATTAAATAAAATCCTTTATTTAATTAAATTCCTCCAAACAATTAAATAATTCTCAATTATTTAATTAAGTCAAAATCATTCTTCCAAATTTAAATAAATCAAATCAAATTTATTTAAATCCTCTCAATCTCTAAAAATAAAATGCAATCAAATATTTTATTTATTCTTCTAAATCATGCACAACAATTAAATAAATTTTTTTATTTAATTTGCTTTCTTATCTTCTAAATTAAATAATTCCAATTATTTAATTGTTTCTTCCAATAATATCTTCTCTAAATTTAAATAAATCAATTATTTATTTAAGTTGTCTATTTCTTCTAAATTGAGTTATCTCTAAATATAAATCAAGCTTTGTGCACATGCAATTAAATATTCCTAATATTTAATAAAGCAAAATATCTTCTTATTTTCATGCAAATCCCTTCTTCTTGTTTTAAATCACTTAACTGATTATTATATTCTTTTAAATGCTTTAACTCATTCTTCTATTCTTGTTCATTTCTTTCATGCAAAAGAAAGCAAGACACATGTCCTCTTCTTATTCGTTGCACGTTCCTCATCTATTCTCAATCGTTGATCTTCTCATTCTTTCTATACCATTGATCTTCTTTCTCACAAATCTATAAATTGAACCTTCTTCCATTTCATTCATCCAAGCTTTAAGTATTGTTACGCTACAGGAATTACAGCGCGCCTTTGGCACCAATTCCTTCATTGCTTGTGATCACATTCGCTACTACGCACTACGCACTATTACCATCGTTGTGAAGCTCCTCTTCATTGTGATATTATCACCACCATTCTCAATCGACATTCTTGAGCAAAGCAAAGAAGTGCACCCTCTAAGGGCCCTATTTCATACATGCAAGGATGATTGTGATAGGCAATCAATGGAAGCTTCGAATTAAAGAGGTTTGCTTTGTTGTTGATTCATTGCTTATTTGATTAAATCTCTTTAGTTTACTATTTCATTGAAGTTTTGGGTATTTGATATTTGATATTATTACATATTCATTGTTGATCCAATTTTCCCTTAACATTTTTGGCGCCCACTGTGGTGCCTAGCCCCGAATTTAACCCAAAAACTAAGTTTTTGTGTTTTAGAAAGTCGTACACAGGAGGAAACAATGCATCTGTCATTTTCTAACTCGCATATGTTACTTGTCACGGCACATTCATTTACGCAACGCATATACCCTCTGTTTCGGCGCATAGGTTATCTGTCATAGTGCTTTCATTATTGCAGCACATATATACTCTGTTCTAGCGCTTTTACTCTATGAGACAGCGCATCTATCAAACCAACGCTTATACAAATTTTTTTGGTGCTTTTATCTTGTGTTCCAGCGCATATACATTATGGCGCTTCTATTGACTGTTTCTTCACATTCAGTCTCTGAAGCAGCGCATCTATTGTAGGTAGTGATTTTAGGGTTTTTTGGAAGATTTTTGCTAATGCTGACGTCTTTGTAGGAACTTTCTTGATCTGTTTTGTAGGCTAGGTACTGGTTTAGATTCATATAGTTGCACTTGTTAGCTCACACTTCAATTTCTAAAGGGAAAGTAAAACGGATACTCATGCAAATCTCACATAGTTTTAACTAGGAAAGCGGTAATTGAATCATTACTATCTTGCGTTGCAACATTGCTATCTTTTCAAAGTTAACAACTCATTGCTATCGGGATAAAATTTAACTCATCATTGCTATCTTGGTTAAAACTGAACCATTGCTATCTCGATTGACCATCACTTCAAAGTTAACAACTCGTGCTACGTGGATAAAATTAAACTCATCATTGCTATCTTGGTTAAAATTGAACCATTGCTATCTCGATTGACCATCACTTCAAAGTTAACAACTCGTGCTACGTGGATAAAAATTGAACTCATCATTGCTATCTTTGTTAAAACTGAACCATTGTTATCTTGTTATCACTTCAAAGTTCTATGCTTGCCCAAGTAGATAGCTCATCTAGTTTTTCTCATTTTAACTAGGGGAAAAGAACAACTATATTATGTGTTTTAGGCATGATACCAGGCCTATGCTCTCCCCTATCTTGGGTGATTAAAATGCCAGACATATCATTTTCGCATGTGTTTTCCCTTTAGAGGGGCCTGCTCTTAGATACCATTCATCCAAGTAGGAATGACCCTAAGTGGTAACATGCTAGACGCCAAGCCCTTCCAAGCCACTCTAAATAAATTGTGTATGGAGTGAAAGCTTCAAACAACGAGTGTAGTTGTGTTATACTGACAGCCAACCTCCCCCAAAACCCTCCAAGGTGCAACCCTTGTAGGCTAGGAGACTCCATAACGGAGAGTAGTGCTGCCGCATGTATAACCACTCGAACGGTTGCCCTTATTACTCATCCTTGTTTTAGAAAGACCAAAAACCTCTATAATCTAGTGCAGGGAAGGGCGATTATTAGCTCCCGAAGATGCCTCACCTAGAGATAGGGAGAATTCAATTTTATACTATCCTTTGAAGCCTAGGATTGTACTTGCTTTCTTTTTAGTCCAAAAAGAGTAAAAAAATCACAAAAAAAAAAAAAAACCATAAAAATATTTTGTGTTTTCTTGCCATAAATTTAGAAAATCAGATCAGAGAAACCTTCTTGCAACCAAAGTACCAAAAACATCAAAAAAATTTCAAAAAATTGCAAACAAAACTGAAAAAAGCTAGAGCGGCGCATCCGTCCTCTATTTTTGTGCATCTGTGCCAACCTGTGGCACATTTGCTATGACTTACAATGCTTTTACTGACTGGTCCAATGCATATACTTTTTAGCAGTGTGGCGCATATATCCCGACTGGCAGTGCATTTATCTATTTTTACAGCGCATCTATTTCAGTGCATGCACGACAGTGAACACTTGCACCATTTTTGAGAGAAGAATTTTACCAGTTCTGGGTATCCATTTCAGTCTAGTTTCAGGTTCAGAGATCAGGTTCCACCTTGTAGTCAATTTCCCATCCATTTCACATCAAAATCTCTCTTTCGTTGGTCATCCCATGCACCTTCTATCAAGTCTTCCTAGTCCTAAGTCAAAAGTATCCCATATCAGGTCAACATAGGCTCCTTTTTTGTATCACTTTGGATTCAAGTAACCCTAGTAGGTCATAGAACTTTGCTAGTGGTCTTGGTGCATGACTAGTCCCTACAAAGTAAGATAGGTATCGAGTACCCTTACTAGTGACTACCGTCTTGTATCGGCCGTCTTACTTGGAATCATTGATTAAGAAAGTCCCTTGTCCAAATCTTGACATAAGTATTCCATTCTCAGCAGTCTCCATCGGCACCTTGCCAAAATCTCTAGTCCCATTCCACCTTATCCTTTGTCACCTTGCATGGTCCTTACTAGATCTCAGTACAAAAACAACTCAAAATGGCTGGATCATCTAACTGTATTGTCACTCCTCATGATAGTGATGAGGAAATCTCTCACGAAGAGTATCAAGGGTCCATCCAATATCAAAAATTCCAACGCTTGTTAGAGAAAGTGCTCCATGATGACCCTCATAAGTAATTTTATCATCTTGCAAATCTTGGAATTAAACTCCCCGCAGATTTCGATATAAGCACAATCCAAGAAAATGTAGAAAATAATCACAAAGAAAGGGGAAAGAGAGCCCTAGACACAAACGCAGAGGATAATAATGAAAGAGGAAAGAAAGCCATAGATCCAAATGCTCCTATGGAAGAAATGAGGAAACAACTCGAGGGTCTAAAACAATAAATGCCGGATCTCAAGACATGTACAAATGCTAAAAACTATTCTTTGGAATATATTACACCGTACCCCTTTGATAAAAGTTTGAACATGACACCATTTCCCTTTCAATTCAAAGTTCCTAAATTTGACAAATACAAAGGGAAAGGGGACCCTAGAGATCACATTAGGGAATTCAACGCAACATGCATGGAAGTAGCTCACAATGAGACCTACTTAATGAGACTATTCCCTAGATCTCTAGGTAGTCAAGCTATGGAGTGGTTCTCACGACTCCCACCAGGCATCAAATCTTTTGATGAGCTAGTCAACAAATTTATCACGCACTTCTCTTACAATATTGGACATGAAGTCTCTATGCTCGATCTATGCAACACCAAGCAAAAGAGTGGCAAATCATTTGCCACCTTTTTACAAAGATGGATACAACTAGCTAGTAAGTGCTCTTATGATGTACTAGAGAAGCAATTAACAGAGATGTTTGTCCATAACCTCAACACCGATCTTAGCTATCAAATACAAATACAATGCCCTACTTCATTCTCAAAAGTCATTGAAATGGGATTGTTCATCAAAAAGGCTATGATCGCCAAGGGGCAAATCAAATTATACAAGGACACACCTACCTCCAACTACATGAATGACAAATCAAAGTTTTGGACTAAGAATAAGAATGTTGTCAATGATGGAGTAGTTGATACCAAGGTGGCAGCTCCCAAGCAACAACCCATACTCACTCTCAAAGGAGAGGCAAGCAATGTTACACCCAACAAAACATTCTCTCGGGAGCCACGACTATGGTTCAGTGCAAATCTAAGGTGAAAGTTCACATCGTTGGGTGAGTCTCAGGAATCTGCATTAAGGAAGCTACTGGCCAACAATGAAATCTCTCTACTACCAACAAGTGATTATGAGCTGCAAATTAAACCTCACTATTGGAAAGAGACCGACTATTGTGAGTACCATAGAGGAAGGGGACATACAACCAACAATTGTATCCACCTCAAACATGTCATTGAAGATGTGCTTGATCAAAACCAAGGAGGTGCTCATCACCATACTTCTAATGAGACACAAGTGGCTTACAAGGATCCACTTCTCAATCGTGACAGGCCGTACAACAATAATCACAACAACGTCAATAACAACAATGGAAACAACAATAATGGCAACAACAACAACAACAACCGCAACAGGCAAAATCAGAATAGTGGGAATAGTAATGCCAACTACGCAAGTGTGCCATTTGACTATACCATAAATTGCATATCAGAGCATGTCCCACAAATCAATGTGGTTACACTGCACCAACAATCAGAGCCTAACCGCAATGATTGTAGTATCATCACCCGCAGTGGTAGAGTCACGTTGAATACTGTCCCTCCAAGGTCATCACCTTCTCACTCCAACTTTCATTAGTATAATGTCATAGACCAACTATAGAAAACTCCAACCCACATTTCAATCTTGGAGTTGTTGCGTCTATCTCCTTCCCATAAGGAGATTCTCAATAAAGCCTTAGTGGAAACCACCTTCCCCACTAACTTGGCCCAAGAGAAGTTTTAGGCCATGGTAGGTAATCTGACCACCTCAAGTACCATATCATTTATCGAACAAGATGACCTCTCAGTCTCTCAACCTCATAACACTCCTCTACATATTGTCACATTCATCCACAAGCACCGCATCAAGAGAGTTCTCATTGATGGGGGAGCCAGTTTAAATATTTGCACTTTAAAGCTAGTCCTTACATTAGGGTTCTTTGAGAATGTAGTTGATCCAAGGAAGAAGATTACTATCAAAGCCTATGATGAAGAGGAGAGAACTACAAAAGGAATAGTGATCTTACCCATACAAGTGGGACCAATAATAAAAGATGTTGTGTGCCAAGTCCTAGATAGGGAGCTCGCCTATAATATTCTCCTAGGAAGACCATGGATTGATGCCATGAAATTTGTTCCCTCTACTTATCACTAATGCATAAAATTCCCACATAACGGCAACCAAGTCACCATCCAAGGCGACCCTGACCCCTTTTAGCATTGTAACTCTGTCCTTTCAAAACCTGATTGCATCATACTAAACAATAGAGCATCTACATCCCCTACCCCACAACAGGATCATACCTCTGAAGCTTCCTCATCAAGGCCCAAAAACTAGAAAATTACCATTAAAGAATAAGGAGTTAGGGAATACTCCATAGAGCACAACCTCAATCTAACCAAGATGCCTTTATCTCCTAGATCCTTTGGTCAACCCAAGCATTTTCCAAAGCCATCTGTTCCTCCTATACCTCCCACAGCTCCCTTTGTAAAATGGGGGACTTTATCAGATGAGACAGAGGAAAGAGATATCCTACAATGGCTTTATATTGAAGAAGAAGAGAACATACAACAAGAACCACCTAGGCTCCCAACAGAAATCTATGGGCGAGGTGAATCTATTCTACATAGAATGGGTTACGAAGGACAAGGCCCTATCGACCTAAGAAAAGAAGGAATCATAGAACCCATTCAACCTTCTTCGTCCTCATTGGCTAGAAACACAAATGGCCTAGGATATAAAGGAAAGGGCAAGGCTAAAGAAAATGCTTGTCTAGTGGAAATGATCCATACACTTCAAGTGGACAGTGACACAGAGTCCAATGAATATGAGTGGGATGAGCTGACAGAGCATTCCTACAATGACAAAGAGGTCGATACCATTCAAACTTATAGCCCCTATCGTGAGGGACAAATGCTACCGAACATACCACTAGAGTCTGATTTGCCTATCTCTGAGAATATGACTTTCGAGGAAGGTTCGAGTTCTATTGCAATAAACAATTTGGAGGAAAGTACCATCCCGAACACTCCCCCTATCAATACTCCTAGTATATCCATTCAAACTATCAATGAATCAGATCTATCCTCCAACTCCCTCCCCCTTGTGCATCCTGAACTTATTGACTGTGATCTATGAGGAACCCCTCAACTAGATATGTTCCAAAATGATGATGCTTATATTGATGACATGGAACTTAGGGACCACCTACCCAAAGGAGATAATAAAGCTGGTTTCACTATTGAACTTAATACTGTGGCTTATTTCAGAGAGGGTGCTAAGCCTTCCATTCGCAAAAATATCAAAATAAAAACTAGATCTGACGGTGGAAACCGTTTCCCAGCAGTGTCAGATCCCAAAATAGTAAAAAGAAAGGATGTATTCAAAGGTGAAAACCCAACTGTGGCACTTGACAATGGAATGCTTGACACTCTCCCTAATGACATGCACCAAGAGAAGTCTCAGATTGTTGTGGAATCCACAGAACCGGTTAACAATGGAACAAAGGAACAACCTAAGATCATTCACTTTGGTAAGTCTCTAACCCCACCAGAGAAGACTAAGTTTGTACCATTCTTCAAGAGAAAGCAAGTCAACTTTGCTTGGTCATATGCAGATATGCCAGGGTTAGATCTTGATTTGATTCTACACCATCTTCCATTAGATCTATGAGTGAAACCAGTGAAACAGAAGCTTAGAAAGATGCATCCACACATAGCACTGCTTGTAAAGGAAGAACTCAAGAAACTATTAGATGTAGGATTTATCAGAGCTATGGACTATCCGGAATGGGTCTCCAACATTGTACCAGTGTCCAAACTAGATGGCTAAGTCAGATTATGCAATGAATTTAGAGATCTAAACAAAGCTTGCCACAAGGATGATTTTTCATTGCCAAATATAGATATCATAGTCGACTTAACAACAGGGCATACCATGTTATCTCTCATGGATGGATTCTCGAGATATAATCAGATCAGAATAGCACTAGAAGACTAGCATAAGACAGATTTTACTTGTCCATGGGGAACTTTCTATTGGAATGTCATGCCATTCGGGCTAAAAAATGCAGGAGCCACATATCAACGTGCTATGACTACTATATTCCATGATATGATGCATGTAATAATGGAAGATTATGTAGATGATATCCTAGCAAAGTCACTCACAAGAGAATCACACCTGGATGTTTTAGAGAAAGTCTTTCAGAGATTAGAGCAATTCAAAGTCAGGTTGAACCCAAAGAAATGTGTGTTCGGGGTCACCTCAGGAAAGCTTCTAGGCTTTATTGTGTCAGCAAATGGAATAGAGGTGGACCCCGCCAAAGTCAAGGCTATCATGGACATGCCACCACCCAAGACTCTTACTCAACTAAGATCTCTACAAGGCAAGCTACAAGCAATCTGTAGATTCATATCACAACTGGTGGACAAGTGTCAACCATTCAGTCATCTCCTACACAAGAACATTCCATTTAGATGGGATGAGAGGTGTGAAGAGGCATTCAACAAACTGAAAGAATATCTTATGACTCCACCCATTCTCATGCCTCCTATCCAAGGGAAACCATTGATACTATACATATCTACTACACCTACAGCTCTTGGGGCTCTTTTAGCACAACAAGATTATGAGAATAAAGAAAGAGCCATCTACTATATTAGTCACACATTGGTGGGCTATGAGTTGCAATACTCTCAGATAGAAAGATCATGTCTTGTGGTAGTTTTTGCTTCCCATAAAATCTGACATTATATGCTTGCACATCCGGTCAAACTTATTGCAAAAATCGATCCACTGAAGTACCTACTAAGCAAAGCAGCTCTTACAGGTCGCCTAGCCAAATGGGTAATGCTCTTAAGTGAATACGACATTGAGTATGTAGACAGAAAGCTATCAAAGGACAAGTCATTGCTGATCAGTTAGTGGATGCACCATTACAGGACACCACACCAATGCAATTTGAGTTTCCAGATGAATCCCTATTCAACATATCAACACATTCCTGGAAGCTCTACTTTGATGGGTCCTACACAAACCATGGATTGGGGGCATGAATCTTGTTTGTAACTCCTCAGGGTGACACTATACCGAAGTCATACAATTTGCTATTCCCATGCACCAACAACATAGCTGAATATGAAACCTTAGTCAATGGTATCAAGATGGCAACAGAGTGAAAAATCAAAGAGCTACATGTCTATGGTGATTCTCAACTAATAATCAATCAGGTCAATGATGATTACCAAACCAAAGATGAAAAGCTTGTCCCTTACAAGCGGATGGTCGATGACTTTAAGGAATACTTTGTGATCATCTCTTTTGAGCAAATACCTCAGATTGAGAACAAAGCAGTAGATGCCATGGCAACCATTTCCTCTCTTCTTGAAATACCAGAGAATGAGTCACGGTATGAGTTCTTAGTGGAAACTATTCGGCAACCAGCTTATGATCTTTTTAAAAACCATTCCATATGCCTTTTAGTTGGATCTGATTCACCTTAGTATGGTAAGATTTACACTTACCTCAAGGACAACACCCTCCCACTTGACTTATCTTCAAACCAACGACAAACTTTTATATGCCAAACCTCTCGCTATACCATTATTGCCGATACTCTATACCGACGTGGTCTAGATGGTACTTTGTGTTGTTTAGAACAAGAAGAATCCCTAACTACCTTACAAGACGTGCACGAAGGGATTTGCGGAACACACTCTAGCGGTCCTTCTCTAGCTAAGAAACTCATGCGTTTGGGTTATTACTAGCCGAACATGGAAACAAATTCATATCAGTTTGTGAAGAAGTGCAAGCAGTGCCAAATACATGGGAACCTGAGACATGCACCAGCTCAAGAGTTGAGACCTTTAACGACACCTTGGCCCTTTTGCCAATGGGGGCTTGACCTCATGGGAAAGATCCATCCACCCTCATCCAACGGCCACAAATTCATCATAACCGCTATTGAGTACTTTACCAAGTGGATTGAAGCCATTCCCCTCACCACCATCACAGGTAAACAAATCTCCTCATTCATCCTGAATTACCTCATCTACAGATACAGAATTCTGTCATCCATTATCACGGATAACAGAAGACCCTTCAAAAACTAGGATGTCCAAGAACTCTGTGACTGATTCAAAATCCAACACTGTTTCTCCTCACCCTATTACCCCCAAGGCAACGGTCAAGCTGAAGCATCCAACAAGACCATCTTGAAACTCCTCCAGAAGATAGTCAACGATGCTGGCCGTGATTGGCATATCCAACTCAATCCCGCTCTATGGGCCTACAGAACCAGTATACGCACTCCCACAGGTGCTACACCCTACACCCTACACCCTTGTCTATGGCTTAGAAGCTATCCTCCCCATTGAGGTCGAATTACCATCTCTTAAGGTGTCATTGAAACATCTCATATCAGATGAAGAATATAGAGTCTCCAGATTGCAAGAACTAGAGTTGATAGAAGAAAGGAGACAGAATGCCTTTGATAATCTCAAAGCATATCAACAAATGATGTCACGAAGCTATAACCATAGAGTTCACCCAAGAGTCTTTAAAGTTGGAGATCTAGTACTTAAGGAGAATCCTTGCAATCAACAGGATTGTGAAAAGAAAGGTAAGTTTGAGCCGAACTGGCTTGGGACTTATGTGATTGTAGCTGCTTATAAATTGGAGGCATATCAGTTAGCAACATCAGTGGGTGAGCTGTTCAATGACCCAATCAACAACATGCATCTTCGCCGGTTCTATACCTAGGAGAACCCCAATGTAAGGGGGGCATAAAATACAAAAAAAATCAATAAAAACAATTAGAAAAATACAAAAAAATCAAAAAATTAGAAAAATACAAAAAAATCATCCTTTGGTGAAAACCTAGAAAACAGGCGCTTGGGATAGGTATCATGATGAAAACCTACCAAGCAGGCGTCATGTTTACTTTCTAGTTTTTGGTGCAAATAAAAGCAAGTGGTGAAAACCTGGTAAACATGTGTTACTTGTGATAAACCGCCTTCTCCATCTTTGGGAAACCAATCACCTTGTGTCCATTCTTCCTCGTGTCCCATTCGACCCATATCTATCCCATTATAAAATCCTGACAGTAACCTATCATGGCTTGATACTCTATCTCTTTGTTGCCTTGTCAACCAAGGTTTTATCCCATATTGTATCCATAGTGTGAGCCTAGCATAGTGTCTCTTGTCAGTATCCATGGTCCAAGTCCATGAACTACGTTGCCTCTGCATTGTCACGTAGGTAAGGCCATTTCTCAAATGCGCCCTCGAGGCTCCCACGGTCCCATCTGTCTCATTTCTTGTCGTCTATCTTCTAGTCCATCCATGGTCTGCTAGGGTTTACCCTAAACTACGTTGCCTCTGCGTCGTCACGTAGGCAAGGCCATTTAGCAATGAGCCCTTGAGGCATTAGGTCAGTCCCTTAGGGTCCATCTCACCAATAAGGATTGTGGAAATTTTTTCTCACCAGGCAAGCAAGCGCAAGCGAAACCCGCTCTTTTCAAGCAGAAATCCTGACACAATACATTAACCTATCTAAGACAAAGTAGAAAAACACCTAAGTCCTTCTAAATAATTTTACCCAAATTATGGAAAGAAACAAACACATCTAAATGCAAGTATGTTTTGTGGATTGGAAACATGGTTAAAAATACAGAGTCTTGATTGTTGCTATCATGCCTTTCTATGCTACTCAAGGATGCCAAAAACTAGAGATGCTATGATGGGGGCATGATTATTTTTCTTTGTTTGTTGTTTGTGGATTAAACTTTAGTAATGTAAAGCCTTGTCTAAGGACATGATCGGCAAAAGATCTTCAAGGACATCAAAGGTCTAACATGAACGGGGGCAATCCTTGTTTGTTGATGCGCAAGAAATACTCAGGACATCTCAGTTTAATTATACCTCGATGCTTGTATTAACTTGCTAAATCAAAATCAATGTAAGCAATGCTCAGGTCATCTCGGTTCAAATTATACCTAGATGCTTGTATTAACTTACAACATTCAGAAAAAGTACCAAAAAAATTGCTTAATGATGAAATAAGCAATTCAAAATACTTGCACCATCAAGATGTTAAAAAGCAAAGCATCCATTATGCATCCATTATACGTCCATACATCCATATCCCAGGCAATAAAAAGATCCAAACAATGCAGAGTAACAATACAAATCAAAGCTTGTGAGTCTTTCTTTCTATAGAGTCATTCTTTCAATCAATCTTCTATCTACCATTCTGTCATTTTTGTATCGATAGAGTACATTTGGACACCACAAAAACAAAGCATATAGTTGCATATCATATCATATGAGATAGTCATTTACATGTGTTTATGCTTAAAATTGCACTATTTCTAACACCAACATGGGAAGTTTCAGGAATGTGGGACTTGCAACCTGAAACAACCTCTAGATTTTAAAGAAGCTGGCTCTTCTTTATCTCAAATGTGTTTTGGGAGAAAGGGATAGAAACTAAACATAATCACAAATGCAATGAAAGGAAATTTAACTATGGTGATGTGCCTGAATGTGATTTGTTTGTTAACACTAAGCACAATGAAGCTATTTTTAGGATTCAGTTACATTAAAGAGCAAACAATGCATGATCAATGTAAAAGATAAAAACAAATAGAATCAAAGGCTCACAACTTAGAAGATTTTGCAATAACACAGAAAATATCAGCAAAGGCACAGAACTCAATCTTCTTATTAATTTTCCAGTCACATAAAAGACACTGATATATGCACAGTTATACAAACTTTCTGAATCAACAAAATAGAACAAAGGCAAATGATATTACTGGCCACAGCACAAGTCTCCCAAAACTTCTCGTAAATCTCTTATAACAATCTATATGCAGAAAATTCTCTATCTTGTCATCTCTCTCTGAAACTGCGATTTGGACCCATATTTATAGCAAAGGACTGGCTCAAGATTGCCTGCATGATCAAATCCCAACGGCCTAACCGAACTAGAACTTAACTGAAAGTGTTTGATAGAAGATATCTTTTAGATCTGAAACGGTTAGCCCCTCTGCAAGTTTATTGGCTGAAACAGGTACATGTGGCACTTCCCACTATGAAACAAGCGAGGACATTTGGCAGTTTCTGCAGGTCTTTGCGACTATAAACCCTTGAGACAGATGGCACATATACGCGCCCTTTACTTGAAACTCCTTCATCTTTCTGGCACAACAGGAAACTAGCACGTAGCAGCTTCCACAACATTGAGAAACAAAACTCACGAGATAGATGGCACCTTTCGCATGCCTTACTTGAAACTTGTCTCATTCTTCAGGAGATACTAGCATTTGACACTTGGCAGCATCTGCGGTATTTATATGGGACACGCGGTAGCTTCCGTTTCTTCATGTCTTTACCGTGTCTTTGTATTAGGAATGCTCCGCCTCTGACATCTATCACAATCCGCTGCATAGAAACTCTTATTACTTACTAAAAATGGGACGCACAACACTCCTATCCTGAGCAACTTCAAAAGGGGGAAAGGGGACAGGTGGCGCCTTCCGCTGATCTTTACAAGTGATATGTGGTGGCTTCTGCTTCGTCATGTCTTTACCATGTCTTTGTATTAGGAATGCTCCACCTCTGACATCTGTCACAATCCGCTGCATAGAAACTCTTATTACTTACTGAAAATGGGACCCACAACACTTCTATCCTGAGCAACTTCAAAAGGGGGAAAGGGGACAGGTGGCGCCTTCCGTTGATCTTTACAAGTAATACATGGTGGCTTCTGTGCTATTTTAAGAGACTTTAGATACTTTTTGAGAGTCCTGCAGAAGATGACACATGGCAGTCTCCGCTGAGCTTTATAAACACTATAGAAATATTTGGGACTTATTTAGATTCATACAGACGATGACACATGGCGCGCTCTGTAGAAGTTACAAGGGACACGTGACACCTTTCGCGTAACTTAAAGAAACTTATAGAAACCTTCCATAGCTGCCACTTGGCGCCTTTCGCGCGCACTGAAAGAAAATTAAAATGGGGCCCGCCAGACTCACTTTGAAACATAAAAGTGGCTCAAAACTACTACGTGGAAGATGACACTTGACAGACTCCACCTTAATGCAAAAAAAACACTTGGTTCCATCCGCGCAACTTAGAGAAACTTATTCTATGTCCCCTGATGACACTTGGCACGTTCCGCGTGACTCTAAGAAACTTAGGCAAAGCTTAGGCAAAATAAAAACCCACGCCCGCGCGTTGTGTCAAAGCCCTCATTGCCAAAACTGAAACACAGAAACACGCAGAGACAAAACTGAAATGCAAAACAAAATGTAGAGTAAATTACTCTACAGTTCTTGGCGACCCCGAGGACTTTTGAGCCTACTCAAAAAGAATCCAAAAATGTGCATATATACAACAAAAATTCACAGATTCTGTAAGGCTGTCTGATATACAGACCATTCAGCATCAGAGAGGCCCTGTTTATTTTGCAAATCTTGGAAGGCTAAATCAAGGTTAATGATGTCCTTGTGCGAAAAACTCTGCAAAACCTGAACTACAGCCTTGAATTGGAACTCAAGCTGGGCCATGGGGATCAAGACGGCTTCCACTTCTGGCACTGATGAAGCATCTGTTAAACCCTGGAAGACTGACTGATCATTTTTCCTGGCTAACAACAAAGGCTTAATCTCATCCACCATTAACACATTGTTGCTATTAGGAAAAGGGGAGGGAAGACCTAATTGCACCAGATCTTCAATATGCTTCTTCATGTCTTTCACTCCCTCCTTGACCACATCGAGTAGCTCTTTGCAATTAATCACAGCAAAGTTGCAACTGAGAACCTCATTCACCCTTTTTGCAACAATCATTCTGTCACTAATCCCTACTGCTGATAATGTCTCATCAGTTGTGTCATACAGCTTCTGCAGCAGCAGTCGAGAATCAGACACTCTTAAAGAAACAGTAGATAGAGTGGCCTAAACCGAAGTCTCTACCTTTTCACATAATTGTTGTGCATGTAGCAGGAAAGTTAAAGAAGGTTTGAGCTGAATAATCTCCTCAGAGATTCTTTTCCACATTGATACATATAGCTCCTTAACCAGGTTCAAAACTCCTGCATTCATTGGCCTATTAGCCAACTCAAGGGTCAACTGTTTTGCTGTTTGTTGCTTGGCTTGAAGTTGGCCCTGAATTGCAGCAACATTGTTTTGTTCCTTCAGTAACTGCTGCTGAAACTGTGCGGCTTGTTGGGTGGAATCCTGATGTTTTTTCTGTAGTGTGGCCTTTTCCTGCCTTAGGATTGTCACTGCAGACTTTACCTTACTATCTCTTCTTTCAAAGAAGCATTTTGGTTCTGTGTAACCTGATGAATCTGACAAGAAACAATATTTTGCAACTGTTTATTGAGATTCTCTATTTCATCATTTTTTGATTTAAGCTCTGCAGCAAGGCTGCTACAATGTGTCTTTTCTTGAGCTAACTCAGCCTCCACCTTCTGCAACTTCCTTGATAGTTTCAAATAGTCAGTAGCTACAATAGAAGTGGTCTCATTCAGCAGCTCAACCCTGTCCTGTGGCCTAAAAAGTGACATATCCATAGCCACTGCACTCATTGTATAATCTTAGGGCTACATCTGCTCATTTGGCCTGACTACATTAGGTGACAAATGAGTCATAGTTAGTTGCTGCTGAATTAGGTCAAAGAGTGACCTCATGTGTGGTACAGCCTGAGCTTTATTATCTTTCTTCCTCTTTTTATCCATCCGGGCCTCCCTAGCCTTCTTAGCAGTGTCTGCTTGAGCTTGGAAGGTAGGGGGAGAGGCAATATACCTGCCCGCAAAAGGATGACCCTATGGCAAGCCATAGGGAATAGCCAAATGTTGGCTAGGTGGAAACTGGGAAGGTATTCTCTTTGGAACAGAGGGGGAAAAAGGGGGCAATGATGTGGCCTATGTTGACATCGCTTGAGTAGTAATAGGTGGGGCAAATTGGGAAATTGGCACAGCAGAGGTGGCAGGGGATAATATTTGGCCAGTTGGGATTGCCACTCATATAAAAGAAGAAAAAGACTGAGAAGAAGAAGGGGAAGTAGCATGTACCTGAGGAGCAACATATGTACTTGGTGGTTGCTGTTGTGAAGGCTCTGCTTCCTCATCTAAATCAGGTTGAAGTTTCAGCTTCTTATGTTTCCTTGGCCTCTCTTCCTCTTGTTGTACTTCCTTTTCTTCAATGTTTACCACTGCTGCTAGTGGTAATTACACAAAACTGGAAACCCCAGTCACTGAAACTGATGGAGTCCCTCTAGGTGGTGATGATACCACACTCTTTTGTTTCTCTATGGCACTGAGAGATTGGGGCTAGGCAGATACAGTGGCTGTAGATAAAGCTTGTCTTGGGGCCTGCACTGTATGAGTGGACCCTGCTTCTTGTTCTGACTCTCCACCCTGTGTTGGAATATCAGGGCTAGAGACTGGAGAGGGATGCCACTCGTCCCAAATGGACTCCCATTTTTCATCTGTGTCAATCTTGCCAAAAGAGTGAGTTATCTCAGAAATCTCCTGCCTATATCTCCAATAGGCTTCAACTTTATCTGGCTTCCATTCCCTGTCCCTTAATAAATTTTACTTCAATCCAGTGCCCATTTTGAGCTTAGGGTCATAAACCCTTTTCTTATTATAAAATATTTCCCATGGCCTGGGACCCTCAAAGGGCAAATCTGTTAGTTCTACGTACAAATCAGGAATATCCTCCTTAGGGTTTCTTCTGTCTTCCCAAAAGGGACAACCCTCATGCACAATTTTAGCACTGACATTGTTGTCATTAACCCATAAGGTTATGAAACTGCTTGGGTCATATTTCCATTTATCTTCTATGAGAAAGAAGCCCAGGACGGCTAGTTTCCTTAGCAACAGGTGCTCAGCATCTCCGACTAGTAGGGCCATGTTTTTTGTTACCCACGGGATGTCATACATTTTCTTTTTCTTATTCCCAGTGCCATAGTCATAATCAACCACAGACACTTGCCGGGTGACCTCTAAGAATGCTAACCTGGGAGTCAAAATCTTGGGTAGCAACATTGGTTCTCCATTAAAACCATGGACCCTAATAATGGTGTGATGGGACCCAAAGAAGTAATCACAGGAAATAGGGCAATTTGCCATGAGGCCTTTGATGCTTGGCATTAACCTATTTTCTACAGACTCGGGGCTTAGGTGCAAAAAGCAGGGGCAACGAAAAGTTCCCAAAATTCATAGGGGTCAGATGTTTCGGATAAGACATGTGTCCATGCGGACACAGGAATGGTCCTATTGTGACCAAAACTTGGGTCATACATATTCAGAAACATATATTGGGAAAGGATGGCATGGTTTTGATATAACATGAGGTGAAACAAATAAGAAGAATACCTGAAAACCCCTGTTGATTTGAAGTGGGTTAGTTGGTTTGCCATTGAATAGGCAATCTGCTCAGAGAAATCCAGCCGAAACTCCTGAGACTTGTCCACGGTCTTTAATCTGAACAAAATGGCAATTTGCCAGTCATATACAGTAATGTCCTCCTTCATTCCAAAGATAAATGCCATCATAGACAATGCTTCCTGGCTAGCCTGAGCGAATTATGCCCTTCCTATTGGTAGCACTGGCATCTGGGTGTTTTCATCTCCCAACTGCATCTCTGAATTGAGAAACCTCAATTGATATTTGACATTCGCCCATGTTTTCTGTATTTTGGCAATGGTGGGAAATGTGGTTGTATTGTCATGGTATAGGGCCAACATGTCCCTGATAGCCTTTGGTGTAATTTGCACCATGAAGGGTCCCTTTTGAATGGTGCTTGAGGGCACATGAAACAATTCCGCACATATCTCAATCAGGTCAGGGCATAAATGCACACTTGGGACAATAAATTTTGCCAATTGAGAGGTCCATATCCTCATTCTGAAAGTTTTAGATTGTCCAGCCTTGGCCTTCTGGATACATCTTTGGTGTGCCCCCTCTCGCAGAGCTTTGCTAGACTTTTGAAGTGTTGGGTCAACGATACTGTCTGCAAAATCCTGCACCTTAGCTGGGTCGACCGCATAACCAACCTCAGGGACCCTAGTCCTTGGATAGGTCCTTAAGGGTTGTGTAGTGGCTGAAGCATATGATTTGCTGGTGAGAAGTTTATCAATGGATTCGTAAATCCCTAGCCCCTGCTATGAAGACTATGCCTCCGCCATAACTGAATCTATACTAGGTGCTAGCGAACTTATTGTAACAAGGATGAAGACTTTGCAACAGGGAAGGCACTCTTACTAAGCAAGCTTCACTAGGAATTCACGAGCAACAATGATTTTCTTAACAGAAGTAGAAACAAATGGGACACAGTTAAGCTTTAACTCTGAATATTGTGGTATTGGTGACACATTAAGTCTCATAAATGGTATTAAAGCCAGAAAACCGTTAGTAAATCTTATGAAATCTGCGTGGGACAGAGTGTCATACCTATCATAAAGTGGCTGCGTAAAGTGGTACTTTGGGGAATTTTGGGGATTGGAGAGGTTCTAGTGAATGCGAGAGTTTCAAAAATTGATGAGACTTTAAGCCGGGCCACGTGTTCACAGAACACTTACTAAAAAAAAAAGTAGGAAAAACAAAGTGGGAAAATAGAGAAACAAGGAAAGGGAAACTATCTAACTATAATACATATGAGACACTTTTTAATTGAAATGTTTCAGGTAGATCCCATTCACAGGAATCTCTTCGGGTTCGCCCTCCATTGTTTCAAGCTCAAATGAATTTTGCTGTTTATATGAACGAATCTTGTAGGGGCCAGTCCACAATGACTCAAATTTACTGTGTAGACCTGGCCTGGCAGCTCTCTCATCCCACTTCAAAACAACTGATCCTACTTCAAAATGGGGATTTGATGTCTTCTTATTGAAACAGTCTTTGATTATTTTCTGATGTTTCATTAATGACTCATGTGCCTTTTCCCTTTTTTCTTGAACTTCCAGGAGCTCAGCAAGTCTAACCTGCATGAGGCCATTCTCTTCAATCTCAATCTGTTTTAATAGCTAGAGAGCTGGAATTTCCAAGCTCAGGGGCATCACAGCAGGCTTGCCATAGACCAATTCATACGGGGACATCTTTGTCACTTGTTTAGGCATAATTCTATCAGCCCACAGTGCTATATTAAGCACTTTGTGCCACTCTTTGTGATGATCAGCCCCTATTCTCTTAATAAGTCTAATCAGATTCTTGTTAGTTGATTCTGCCAGACCATTACCCTAAGGGTAATAATTTGATGAAGTTTTCAAATAGATTCCATACTTTAATGCAAAGTCAGATATTTTTGCCCCTAAAAATGCCTTAGCATTATCTGAAATTATGGTATGAGGAGGCCCAAAGCGAGTAGTGATACCCTCCAGAAAGTCTAGGATCACCTTTTCTGTTGCTTCTTTGAGTGGCACTGCCTCACTCCATCTGGTAAAATAATCTGTGGCAGTTAGAATCCATCTGTGTCCCATACTTGACACTGGATTGATCATTCCAATGAAGTCTAGACCCCATTGAGCAAAGGCTTCATCAATAATTATAGGACTAAGGGGCATTGTTGCATTCCTTCTTTTCCCCACATAATACTGACAAGATTGACACTCTTTGACCAATTGATAATAGTATGTAAATAAAGTGGGCCAAAAGTAACCTGCTTGACTTATCTTTATAACTGTGGTTCTTGCAGAAAAATGACCACCTGAGACTCCACGGTGCATTTCATGTAGGATTCTTTGAGCTTCATCTTTCTCTATACATCTTAGGAGTATACCATCAGTATTTCTTCTGAAAAGAACTTGGTCAATTAAAACAAAATGGGCCCCTTGCTGCCTATAGTATCTCCTCTTGTCCTGAGAGAGCTCTTTTGGGAAAATCCCATGTTTCATAAACTAGATCCTATTTGTGACCTAAGAATTCTTATCAATCTCCTGAATTCTCAACACATTCTCATTTCCTGCTTCAGCAGTCACCATTCTTTCCATGTCTTGGGCCATGTACTGACACAAACCCTTGCCTCTGACAAGTTTAGTTGGTCTAACCTCCACATCATATTCAAGAATCTTTGTTATCCAGTTTGCTCTTTTCTCAGTGATTTCTCCTTCCATAATGTATTCTTTGACACTCGGATGAGCTACTAGTATCAGAATCTTATTACCTGTGACCATGTGTCTGAATTTCTTGAGGGCTTTAACCATAGCATATGCTTGTTTCTCTACAAAGTTGTATCTAGCTTCATACTCCCTAAGGGTCCTTGAGAAAAAGGCTATTGGATGCTCTCCCTCTTGTTGATCGTATTTCTGTGTTAGGACAGCAGCAACACTGAACTCTCCTCCATAGACATACATTATAAAAGACTTAGAGAAGTCTGGGTTCCTAAGTACTGGGGCTGTTGAAATTGCTTTCTTGACCTCTTCAAAAGCTTGTCTCCCTTCCATAGTCCATTTGAACACCAGGTCTTTCTTTAGTAGTAGTGTCATTGGTCTTATTAGGCCTGCAAAGTCTGATATGAACCGACTGACAAAATTAATCTTTCCCAAAAAGGACTGAACTGCTTTCTTGTTGACTGGCAGAGATAGGTTCATTATGGCAGTGACTCTCTCTGGATCTATAGAGACTCCTTCTTTAGACATTATATGCCCTAATAGTTTACCTTGAGGTACTGCAAAGATGCACTTTTTGGGATTCAAGGATATTCCAAACTCTTGACACTTTTTAAAAATAACTTCTAGATGGTCAAAATGATTTGCAGCACTTTTAGAGAAAACAGTGAGGTCATCTAGGTAAATTGGAATGATTTTATTGATAATCTGTCCAAATGCTACATCCATTGCCCTCTGAAATGTAGCTCCAGCATTTGAAAGACCAAAAGGCATCTTTGCATAGGCAAATGTTCCCCATTTTGTGGTGAAAGCAGTCTTATGCTGATCTTCATCAACCAACCAAATTTGATTGTATCCAGAGAAACCATCCAACAAGGAGAATCTCTTTGATCCAGCTACAGTTTGTAAAATTTGTTCCATAGAGGGCAAGGGCTAGTGATCTTTTAGAGATGCCCTATTTAGGTCTCTGAAATCCACACAGAGCCTTATGTCCCCATTCTTTTTTCTGACTGGTACTAGATTGGATACCCAAGTTGAGTGTTTAATTGGAAAAATGATCCTTGATTCTAATAGTTTTTGCAACTCATCCACCATCAGAGGTTCAATCCTAGGATTCACTGGCCTCTGCTTCTGTTTGACCGGTTTAGATCCTTCAGTTAGCTCTATAGTGTGTTGAATGATATTTCTATCATAACCATGGAGATCTTCATAGGTCCAGGCTATGACCTTATCATATTTCTCACATAAATCAATTAACCTTTTTCTTTCCTGTTGAGTGGCAGAATTCCCAACCTTCAATTTTCTCCCCTCACTAACCTGAATCTCAGAGTAGTCCTCTTTGTTTGCTTGAAATCTCTTCTTTTCTAGGTTAGCATCTTCCGGGTCAAACAAGTTTTCCAGGGTAATTAGTCCTTTAGGGAGCTTGTTTGACTTCAGTTGAATAATCTGATCACCATATGCCTCTTCAATTTTGGGTTGTAACTGATCAGCAAATTCTCCTGACTGTTGAAAAAATGAAAGTACTTGAAAATCATTTTCAAAGACTTGCCAATTTTCATCATTGTCTGGGATAGTTGGCCTCACAATAACTTTGACTAACTCATTATTTACCATTAGATCAGTTATTGGATCAAACTGTGAACCAATTTGTGCCATCCTATCTGCCTCAGAATTTTGGGCTCTAGGGACTACTTCTATATTAAAAGCTTCAAAACCATCTATTAAGTCCCAAATTATGTGCCTATAAGATCTCATCCTTACATTCTTGGCCACTGCCTTCTCTCTTATTTGCTTCACTACTAGTTCAAAATCACCTTTCACTATTAGGCTCTTTACTCCTTTCTTTTTTGCCAATATGAGTCCATGCACTAAAGATTCATACTCGACATCATTATTGGTACAAGCAAAATGAAAGCGAATGGCTCTTAAAATATTTTCACCATTAGGGGCAGTAAGACAAATTCCTGCTCTAGCTCCATTTTTACTTCTAGCCCCATCAAAATTTAGGGTCCAGATTCCTGAATCATTTATGGATTCTTGGGTCTGAGAGGGCTCATTTCTTAAGACATTAGGGGTCTCCTGGTCTTCTTCAAATATAACATAAGTGCCTAACCCTGTTGAGTCATAGTTTCCAAAGGGGTCACTCTGCATCATGGTTAACAACTGGTTATCTTCTTCTTGTTGATCATGTTCAGTCCAGTCCCCTATCTCTTCAACAAAAACTCTTTCCTCTTTATTTAGCATGGCATGAGCTGCTTCTAACTTTGGGGTTGGTTCATTTGTGATATGGTCTTTTGACAATGGTTTAGATAGTACCTTCATTTTAGTCCCATATTTGGTTCTCAAGATGAGGTGTGACCAATCAAGTGACATGTATCCTCCTATCTTGGCTGTAAAATCTCTGGATAAACATAAGCCAAATACAGGGGGAATATCTATGACTACAACATTTTGATTTACAATTATATTGGGACAGGTATACAACTGAAGTGGGAGTTGTTTAATTTTCCCTATTGTTTGCACAGACTTTCCATCTAACTGCATAACTCCTTTTGTAAGTGGCTCATATTTTATCTTCAAAGCATCTTCTATTTGCTTTGGCATCATTGTGGTACTAGCCCCAGAGTCTATCATTGCATTGTGTAACAGTTTCTTCCCAACTATTAAAGTTAAATAAAAGGGATCTGGCTTAGATCTACCTACCTCAGGTGTGTTATTCAAAAGAGCTGTTGTCTGCAGAGGAACAATGTCTTTGAGCTTTTTTTTATCAGCATGTCCTCCTTTGGTACCAGTATGTTTAGGCACTGCTTGGCCCTGCAGAGCTTCTTGCAACAGTGTCTTTTGCTCAAGAATAGCTAACATGTCCCATGTTGACACGTGGGCTGGGGTTCTCTTTAGCTGATCCACAACATTTACAGGTCCTAGTGTTTGGGTTCTTGAATAATAAGGGTACCTTGCTTTTTCTTGAACTTGTCCAGAAACTACTTGGTTCTGAACTGGCTGAGGTATTTCTTGTCTAGCAACTGTATTTTGATGATCTTAAAATGGAGGAATCGCCATAATTTCATTATTTGTGACTCCAGGATGTTCCATCATCCTTCTCTTGGCTCTAGTGTAGTAGTCTGATTGTACCAATGGCTTCTTGGAAGTAGAAGCTTCATTCAAGAATACTGACTCTTCATCTTCAATCCATGAAAACAAAGCATGCTCAGGGGCTATTTCTTCTTCTTATTGTAAGGACATCCCTTGCATCTAAGCCACCAGGACTGAATTTTGCATACCAGGGGATTGGTAGGGTTGAGTGTCAGAAGTATTTGCAAATTGTCCATCTACTCTTCTTTGCTCTGCTATCTTTTGCTGTAGATTACCCCTGGGACAGTCTCTGGGAATATGAGCATTATTACAAGGGAAACACCAGGCATTGGTGCCATCTGCATAATTATTCTACCCTGGGACAATCTCTCTATTTGGATTAGGAGGAACAGTCTGCAAGGGTGTAGGAACTGTAACTAATTGGTTTGATAGCTGAGAGTTAGTTTGCCTTTGAAGACCCTGATACTGATTTGGCTGTGGTGGAGGTCTATTTCCTTGGTAGCCTTGATATTGGGGTCTAGGATAAGGATTCTGCTGTCTTTTTAGGTTAATTATCTCATTAGAAAATGTCCTTAAGATGTTCTTGACATCATCCATCTCAGATGACTGGACAGGGACAGCTACTTTAGCAGGTTGTTGAGGCAATGTATACATAGACATAGGTGGGGCTATGGGATTAGGGGCTTCTTGAGGCAATGGTAAGGTAATCTCTGGAAACATGGGCATGGGAGGCCTTGGGGGCAACTTTCCAGTGTCTATTAAGTTATTTTCAGCTCTGACTGCATAGTCATAAGCTTCTGGCAGAGTCTGACCTCCAAGTGATTGAATCATTACTGATATATCTGAATTTAGGGCCTTAAGATAAAATACTATAGCCATACCTGGTAATGGTCTTCCTGTAGCAGGGATTCTTTCTCAAGTCTTTTGAAATCTTGAATTGAAATCAGTCATTGCTTCTTGTGGTGCCCTTTTGATAGTAATCAATTGTTGTAACAAAGAAGATTTATCACCCTTTTCTTTAAATCTTGCAAAGAAAGCATCTCCAAGCTGATCCCATGTAGATATTGTATTTGGAGTCAAAGATCTGTACTAGTCCAGAGCCTTTCCTTTAAAAGAAGCTGCTAACAATCTTATAGCCACATTCTGCTGAGTGATCACATGTATTGCACAAACATCAGACACATCCTAAAGATGCTCTTCAGGTGTTTCAAAGTCTTCCCCACTGAATTTGGGCAGAGCTTTCAGGGCATTTGCAGGAATAGGATCCCAAGTGGCTGGTGGTGCTCCCATGTTGGCTCTTGGTGGCGCTGTAAATTGATTGACCCTTCTTCTTGGATTAGTTATCAATGGTGACAAAAGAATACCTAGGTTCTCAGTAGATTGAGCTCTTGTTATAGGTCCACAGCTCTGACTCCTTGTAGCTCTCTGGTTCATACAATCTTGACAGAGACTTCAAGAATTGTCCCACCGGGCATGCCAAAAATTGTTGATGCTTAGAATTGCGCTATTTCTAACACCAACATGGGAAGTTTCAGGAATGTGGGACTTGCAACTTGAAACAACCTCCAGATTTTAAAGAAGCTGGCTCTTCTTTATCTCAAATGTGTTTTGGGAGAAAGGGATAGAAACTAAACAGAATCACAAATGCAATGAAAGGAAATTTAACTATGGCGATGTGCCTGAATGTGATTTGTTTGTTAACACTAAGCACAGTGATGCTATTTTTAGGATTCAGTTACATTAAAGAGCAAACAATGCACGATCAATGTAAAAGATAAAAACAAATAGAATCAAAGGCTCACAACTTAGAAGATTTTGCAATAACACAGAAAATATCAGCAAAGGCACAGAACTCAGTCTTCTTATTAATTTTCCAGTCACATAAAAGGCACTGATATATGCACAGTTATACAAACTTTTTGAATCAAGAAAACAGAACAAAGGCAAATGATATTACTAGCCATAGCACAAGTCTCCCAAAACTTCTCGTAAATCTCTTATAACAATCTATATGCAGAAAATTCTCTATCTTGTCATCTCTCTCTGAAACTGTGATTTGGACCCATATTTATAGCAAAGGACTGGCTCAAGATTGCCCACATGATCAAATCCCAATGGCCTAACCGAACTGGAACTTAACTGAAAGTGTTTGACAGAAGATATCTTTCAGATCTGAAACGGTTAGCCCCTCTGCAAGTTCATTGGCTGAAACGGGTACACATGGCACTTCCCACTGTGAAACAGGCGAGGACATTTGGCAGTTTCCGCATGTCTTTGTGACTATAAACCTTTGAGACAGATGGCACATATACGTGCCTTTTACTTGAAACTCCTTCATCTTTCTAGCACAACAGGAAACTAGCACGTGGCAGCTTCCGCAACATTGAGAAACAAAACTCACAAGACAGATGGCACCTTCCGCGTTCCTTACTTGAAACTTGTCTCATTCTTTAGGAGATACTAGCATTTAACACTTGGCAGCGTCCGCGGTATTTATATGGGACACGCGGCAGCTTCCGCTTCTTCATGTCTTTACCATGTCTTTGTATTAGGAATACTCCGCCTCTAACATCTGTCACAATCCGCTGCATAGAAACTCTTATTACTTACTGAAAATGGGACCCACAACACTTCTGTCCCGAGCAACTTCAAAAGGGGGAAAGGGGACAGGTGGTGCCTTTCGCTGATCTTTACAAGTGATACGTGGCGGCTTCCGCTTCTTCATGTCTTTACTGTGTCTTTGTATTAGGAATGCTCCGCCTTTGACATCTGTCACAATCCGCTGCATAGAAACTCTTATTACTTATTGAAAATGGGACCCACAACACTTCTGTCCCAAGCAACTTCAAAAGGGGGAAAGGGGACAGGTGGCACCTTTTGCTGATCTTTACACTTCCGTGCTATTTTAAGAGACTTTAGATACCTTTTGAGAGTCCCATAGAAGATGACACATGGTGGTCTCTGCTGAGCTTTAGAAACACTATAGAAATATTTGGGACTTATTTAGATTCATATGGACAATTACACATGGCGCGCTCCACAGAAGTTACAAGGGACATGCGGCACCTTTCGCGTAACTTAAAGAAACTTATAGAAACCTTCCGCAGCTGCCACTTGGCGCCTTCTGCGCGCACTGAAAGAAACTTAAAATGGGGCCTGCTAGACTCACTTTAAAACATAAAAGTGGCTCGAAACTGCTACGCGGAAGATGACACTTGATAGACTCTGCCTTAATGCAAAAAAAACACTTGGTTCCATCCGCGCAACTTAGAGAAACTTATTCTATGTCCCCTGATGGCACTTGGCACGTTCCGCGTGACTCTGAGAAACTTAGGCAAAATAAAAACCCACGCCCGCGCGGTGTGTCAAAGCCCTCACTGCCAAAACTAAAACACGGAAACACGTAGAGACAAAACTGAAACGCAAAACAAAATATAGAGTAATTTACTCTACAACATGATTAAATTAGTTGCATACATAGAAAGTGCATTAGGTCATCCATATACAGTTTGTTGCAATCATCATATAGTGTCAAAATAGAAAAAATAAAAAAACATAGCTAAGTGCATCACATAAGTTGCATAATCATATAGCTATCATTTTGCATTCACACATATTAGAAGCATATCATATATAGCATCTAAGTTTGCATTGGGTCATATAGCATCACATAGCATCATATGAAAATCTGAATTAGACAAGCATTGCATAGCATCAAGTAAAATATCTAAGTTTGCATTAGATAAACATGTGCATCGCATCATACAAATAGAAATGCATCATAACTCATACATATAGAAAGCATCAAATAGCTGCATCATCATATAAATATCATAAAAACATGTCCAAATGTACAATATCAAAATGTCTGTCTCTGAATTAGTGTCATATACAATAAATACATCCAAATGGATGGTGATACATGTCTCAAAATACAAAAATGGTACAAGTCTATCCGGCTATCTGAGCCATCAAAAAGGTGCATAAGATCTAAAAATCTGCAAAGCTTTGCTACCCCTGCTGCTGTGGACCGTTGCTCCCAGCACTGTCTCCTCCCCCTCCTCCACTGGCCCCTGAATGTTGTGGGCCCATCACAGAAGCCCCTGACCTTAATGGACTTGCTCTCTGGGAGGCCATAGACTGGCTCCTATAGCTTGGAGCCCTCTGACTAGCTGACACCGTGCCATGGTATAGTCCTCGATAGTACTGTGTCTGAGCCTGCGCTCTGGCAAGCTCACCCTGCACTTGTGCTAGCTATCCCCGCACCTGTGCCAACTCTAACTGTGCCTGCGCTAGCTGTCCCTGTGCCTGTGCTAGCTGTGCCTATGCCTGATGCACTTGCCCAACCAAAAAGGTACTCGCCGCATCTGTCCCCAGGGCCGCCATTGCAGTATCCCTCTCCACTCAAATAACTCGTATCTACATGTTTGCCATGTCTCTCTCTCTAGTAAGCCCAACAATATACTTTGCATCTGTCTCTCGTCGAGCCTCAATCCTCTTGAGCTGTGCCTGCAACCGTCTAACCTGTCCTCTCAATGTAGCTATGGTCCTCTCATGGACATCTGCCTATGCTGGACCCTGGGCTGCCTGTGCCTGTCCTTGTGGTTGGGGCACCTACTACTGTGCCACCTACTGAGGTGGCGGCATATGTGCCCACTATACCTACGGTGCCTGTTGTTGTACCTGCTATGCGACTTGTGGTGGCACTGCCTACTGAGCATGGGAGGGTCCCTCCCCAACTCTCCACCTCTATCTAGGTCAGCCTCCATCGTCTCCACCTCCTCGCCCTCCTCCTCCGTCATCTCCTCCATCTCTGCCACCTCTCCATCCTCCTCTCCCCCTCCCTCTCCCCCCTCCTCCTCTGGCCAACCTGGCCCTCGTCATCTGAGTCTGCCTCATCTATGTGAGGCACCAGCACCCTAGGTCCTGAGTATCTTGGGAACGGGTGAGCAGTGAACCAATCCTCGTAGTCCTGAGTCATCCCCACATCCGCTATCTCCCTCCTCATGTCCCAGGCGACGTAGGGTGTCTGCCGAAACTCTGCTAAGGCCTCCTCATAAGATGCCATCGGTCCCCATCTAACCCTCTCCGCGTGTGTCCGTGCAAACGAAGCCTACCCTTGTGGCATGCCCTGGCTCCTGCCGAACTGTCTCTGTACTTTGCTTATAATCTATCTCTCTAGTATGAAGCATGTCCATCCTATCAGCCATCTCATCTGAAAGCAGTAGGGTAGCTCATCTACCTCGACCTCCCACGGCTCACAGTCTAGATATGGTCTCCAGATGACCACATCTACCCCATCCAAAGCATGTCTCCAGTACTCTAGCTTCCCCAACCTATGCTGAGAAATCACTCCTGCATAGCCATAGCTATATGGCTCTCCCCTCTGTTTGTCAAACACACATATTGGTCTTGTGATCGCTATGTGCTCCCATAGCCAAAACTGTAGTAGTGATACGCTTGCAGATAGGCTCGTACTCCTGTGATATACTACCTGATGCATATCATGGTATAAATGAGCAAGTACATAGACACCCCAAGCATATCAAGTGCTCTCTGTCACCATCCTCTCCATGATCCTACCCCATCCAATGGGGAACCCATGTGATCTCCTGTTGGGGCATACGACGCCTCCGATCAGTCCTGCTACAATCCCCGGGAAGTAGTCATAGTAATTATGAATATCTTGCCAAGGGATGACCTGTCCAACCAGCTCCAGGTCATCAAACACTCACCTGCACTTAGCGAGTCCCGTATCTCTCTGTGGATCATACTCCACAAGCTCACCTTGAATCAGCAAATGCAAAATCTGATAGGCGTCCTCCAATGTCACAATCATCTCACTGGTAGGAAAGTGGAAAGTACCATCCTCGCTGTGGAACCTCTCCACTGTAGCAGTCAGCAAGCTGCAGTTTGCCTGAACATCGAGCATGAAGCAAATGTAATCCAGTCCCATAGCGCCAAGCGCCTCTCTATCTATCTCAGTTAGCATGTATCTCTGCAACAAAGGCATAGGAAACTGCTCCCTAGACTGAAGTGTCTCTCATATATCCTCCTGCAAGCACACAAAGCAAGGCGTCAACCTAAAGATGCAAACACCATACTCAACATATCTATAGAACCATATCAACTAACTTAGTATTTCAAATTGATCAAAACAACACACTACATCTCTTGACTAGATTCTTGCAATCTCAGAGATAGCTTATTGATTGACGCCTCAAACAAGACGCTAATCGAGTCAATTTTGCTAAGTAATCTACCTATCTATATCATATGCACCACAACATGTGGTAAATGCGCCATTTCTTAACCAGTGCACAATTTTTTGACCTATGCGCTACTTCTGGCATAAGCGCCGCAACAATCCATAGATGCACTGTCCTATTCTATACATGCGCTGCTTTTACGTAAGCGCTGCAACATACCGTATATGCCCTGTAGGATTATGCATGTGCCGCAGCTTCCTATATTTGCGTGACTTTTACATATGCGCTGCTTTATGTTATGCATGCGCTGCAGAACCATGCATGCCCCGTTTCACGTGACATTGCGCCGCACTGTCTTTTAGCACATCTATCTACCTAGACTTTCTCCTAGCATTTATTGCATCCAAACTCGACCCTAGGAGAAATTTTTTGAGATACATACTGGCGGTCCTGCCTCTACTGGCCAATTGAATCGATGAACGCGCTCGAATTGATGCTCCTCGCATGGAATGTCCATCCTCGTGCTGACTGCTCTATGCTGTATTTTGCTCTAAGCTCTCTGAAGCAAATCAAACTAAGACAAGTGTGCAAATGAATTGTCTTGTGGACCCTGCTCCTATATATAGCATGCAAACCCTAATCTGGCTAGGTGGTGACTACGACTACTTCTCGCACCTGTTTCTTCTAGTTTTCTTCCTGTTTCTCAGAAACACATCCTATTTTTTTCCAACCTAACCTATTCCCTTCGTCTTCGTGAGATTGTCGTCTTTCATCCTTTTGCCTTCTTCTCGTTCAATCTCCCAAGGGGGCATCCTATCGTCGTAACCTGTACCAGGGGCAAACTGGGGCATGTATCATTATCAGATTATTTATTCTTTGAAGCAACGCCGTAAACTGCATTGCATCAAAGAGGGGCAAAATGTATATGCCTAAAAATGACACGATTCACATTCCTCTAAGTTAATTAAATATCAAAATATTTAATTACCTCTTCTAAAGTCAAAATTAAATAAAATCCTTTATTTAATTAAATTCCTCCAAACAATTAAATAATTCTCAATTATTTAATTAAGTCAAAATCATTCTTCCAAATTTAAATAAATCAAATCAAATTTATTTAAATCCTCTCAATCTCTAAAAATAAAATGCCATCAAATATTTTATGTATTCTTCCAAATCATGCACAACAATTAAATAAATTTATTTATTTAATTTACTTTCTTATCTTCTAAATTAAATAATTTCAATTGTTTAATTGTTTCTTCCAATAATATCTTCTCTAAATTTAAATAAATCAATTATTTATTTAAGTTGTCTATTTCTTTTAAATTGAGTTATCTCTAAATATAATTCAAGCTTTGTGCACATGCAATTAAATATTCCTAATATTGAATAAAGCAAAATATCTTCTTATTTTCATGCAAATCCCTTCTTGTTTTAAATCACTTAATTGATTATTGTATTCTTTTAAATGCTTTAACTCATTTTTCTATTCTTGTTCATTTCTCTCATGCAAAAGAAAGCAAGACACATGTCCTCTTCTTATTCGTTGCACGTTCATCATCTATTCTCAATCGTTGATCTTCTCATTCTTTCTATACTGTTGATCTTCTTTCTCACAAGTCTATAAATTGAACCTTCTTCTTCCATTTCATTCATCCAAGCTTTAAGTATTGTTACTCTGTAGGAATTACAGCGCGCCTTTGGCACCAATTCCTTCATTGCTTGTGATCACATTCGCTACTACGCACTATGCACTATTACCATCGTTGTGAAGCTCCTCTTCATTGCGATATTATCACCGCCATTCTCAATCGACATTCTTGAACAAAGCAAAGAAGTGCACTCTGTGAGGGCCCTATTTCATACACGCAAGGACGATTGTGATAAGCAATCAATGGAAGCTTCGAATTAAGGAGGTTTGCTTTGTTGTTGATTCATTGCTTATTTTATTAAATCTCTTTAGTTCACTATTTCATTGAAGTTTTGGGTATTTGATATTTGACATTATTGCATATTCATTGTTGATCCAATTTTCCCTTAACAGAAGGGAACGTGCCCTGAAACGAAAATCATGTCGAAATGGCAAAACCTTGGTGACACCAATCTAGGGAGAACCAACATGGAGGAAATTTGACAAAACTTGTATAAATCCAATCCTTTGGATTTGATCAAGCGAATGTTGAAAAATAGAATTGTGCAAGCTGCCTGTTTCTCGCCTGCGATGCTGACTCTGGAATTGATGTTGGAATGCGACAAGCATTATGATCAAGAAGAGAGGTGTATTGTAACAGGTGATGGGAAGGTACTGGAACACCTAAGAAAAGAAGCAATCGCAGAGGCTTTCGACATTCCTTCGCACAAGACTACTATATTCTGTACCAAGGAGTCTGCCTTGCAACTTTATCTGGCTGGACCCGAAAGGTGCGTGGAAGTGATAAACAACAACTAGTTGGTACAACCGAGGCCACATGTGAGAAAAGTGCCTAAGAAGCTTCACAAATCTAATTTTCATCAGGAGATCGGTTATATAGTTATATTTCTAAATCGCATCATGGGCTGCCCACAATTAGCAAATTTTGAGTCCTAGATGTTCTTCTTCATCGAGGAGATTATAAAAGGAAATAGGATGATTGATGGGGTTGAAATGATCAGTAGCAATATTGATGATCAAATCAAGAGTTTACAAGAGACCAAAACATTTTATATGAGCTCATATGTTATATATATGCTTGCTAGGAATGAGAGATACCCATGACTGGATTGCAAAGGGAGAGTTGGAAACAGAGATGGGTAGTTCAAAGTTTACGACTGTTATCCTCAGTTGCACTTACAAGCTATATCTCATTACAGGAGGTTTAATTATGCTTTTTCCATGTATATTGTCAGATTATTGCAAGGCAACAGATGCAGGAGATTGTCGAAAGAGGCTATGAACTTTGTGGAAAAGTACATAAAGTGGTTTATTCAATTTCCTAGATTCACATACCTCCGTGTTGAAGGTTATTCATCATTGCCCTAGAGGTTGCCAAGATATCCTATAGACAGAATGGTGTTGTTAGAAGTGACAAGATAGCTGGTAGCCTTCGATAAAATTCAAAGGAAAAGAAAGAAGACTACAACGAAGTTTCTAATAAGCATTGGAAGGCTGGAAACTTGTTTGACATTGCAGGCAGCTGAAAATTCAAAGATAGAGCCACAAGCCTACAACTTGGTACACCATAATAATGCACACAATAATTTTGATCCATTCAATGCAGTTAGTCAGAAATTTGGAAGTAAATATGAGCACCGACCACAACTCGAGGATCATTGGGATGGTGTATGTGATGTTATGGAGATAAGGAGGAAAAGCTGCTATAGATTGTCTTTGGGACTTGGCTAGGGCAACAGGGGTAATTAACATTCCAAATCAACTTGAGAAAGTTTGCAAAAGATTGTCACAAAGTTCATATGATTAAGAGAAGAACAAGCCTTTTACCATCAACTGGTCAGAGCAGGAGGTCACGCGCAATGATGAGTTGATGGTACCAATTGTGACACACACAAAAATATGTGGACTTCCAAATTTGAAGGTTTCAAGAAAAGAATGTTCAGCTTACATACAATTTGATGGGAAGAGTTAGTGTGCATCAGTCCAGGGATACTTCAAGTAGTGAGTCAAGTAGTGACTCTAGTAATTCTAGTGATTCAGAAAGTGTAAGTGCTAATTCACAAGAGGATATTCAACCAAGTAAGAATATGAAAACAACGATCAAATGGCAGCCAACACTTCTTCAAGGCAAGAAGATAATAATATAATAGATATTGAGAGAGATGAAACAGGGTCTGATGAACACGTGGCTTTAAATATACAAGCTGGGAATGATAAACATGAATTTTTGAAATCCAATAGGCAAGGGGATCGGATTGATGAAGTCCTGTCAAATCCACCAAAGGAGAAAAATCAAGTCTTGATTGAGATTGATGCAGAAAATCAAGATGATAAGGAGTTGTATGAGTTTGATGAAGAAGCTCTTCCTACTTTTCAGGAGAAGAGAATTCAAGAGGAGAATCAAGAAGATTTGTTTGACTTACCAGAGTGGCTAAGGGAGAGAGTCAAAGAAAAATCCATTGTTGAAAGAGAGCCTATCTTAAGCTTGGAGGATTTGCTAAGTAGAGCTAAACAAGACAAAGGAAAGCAAAAGGTCACTAAATTTTTAAAGATTATGAGAGACAGCTCGGGGTCGAGACAAGTACATGTTGTTGTCCCAAGAATCAATGTGGAGGTAGGTGATGATGTTCTAGGAGGGTATGGCATTAGTACTGTTGATTTGGGTCCAACCATAGTGGAAAAGGAAGTGGAAGAATTAGAAGATTCAGTTTCAGCCATCAAAGAAAGATTGAAGAAGGAATGGGAAAGGAGGATCTAGTTGGAAAAGGATAATTAAGCATTTCAGTATTATATCCAACAACTAATGATGCCAGTGAACCAAGCAGAGGGGATACCTACGCCTCTTGCCTTGCTTTTGCAGGAATCCATTGCATACTTGGAAGGAATGAGATCCTCATCTCAGGCATTGCAAGAGTGGACAGCAAGCTTCTGGATCGAAGCAGATGGATTTATTGATGAAATTGTGAAATTGTATAAGGAATCTTCCTCTCTTTTGGATCAAGTTCTGGTTGTTCTAGTGTCTTGTGTGGAATTCAGAGTTATCAGGGAAGAAGTGATGCCCCAGTTGAAAATGCTGATATATACTCTGAATGCCACCTTGATAGATGAAGGAGTGATTGAACAAGGTTCAGCATATAATTTTCCTTCTTGGTATTGCACTCTAGGCATAAAGGAGTAGATTCTAGGGAAGATTGAGAGTGAAAGCCTCTGAACAAAAGAAGCACTTTGAGAAATTCAAGGCAAAATGCTTGTTTCTATAAACAAGATAGTTGACTCCAATGGAGAAATTGATGAATATTTGTTGAAAGATAAAATGCATAGAAGGTATTTTCAGCATACACAGACTGTTTCAAAGGAGCTTCTAGATGATGTTTACACATTTTCCATTTTCATGGGCATGTTTTAGGCATCCATGGTTGGATGGGAGTTGACAGTTGTCAAATGCGCGGAGGAGCTGCAAATTGTGGAATACACCATTCAAACACTGCCAAGTGTCCCTATGGTGGAGGTTACACATGTCATATCAAGATTTGTGGAATTTGTCACAAAAAAGGAATGTCATAAAGGAGGGCATCTTGCTTAGTGAGTGCCTCATAAATGCAGTGCCTAATATTAGTAAATTTGTAACCACTTGCCTGCGTGGCACAATAAGGGCCCTTGATTCCTAGGATTAATCTTGGCCATTTGTTGTATTTTGAGGGCTATATAAGCCTCATTTTGCTCTCATTTGAAGGGGGAATGCTCTGATAAATTAATGCTCAAGACTATGCTGAAATAAATGCAAATTCATTGTTGAATTCTTCATGGTGATTTTGTGTTGTTTCAAATGAATGCATGGTTTCTAGGTGTTCACTCATAGAATAAGATTAGTTTAGTTTATTTTCAGCAATTTCGTTTTATGTTTTATGGAAGTTGTTATTGTTGATTCATGTTTGGAATCCTTGTAGTCCATACCATTTATAATTTGTCGATGGTAGATTGTAGTGCATGGTTAGTCTTAGCTTTATTTGAGCTTAACTTCAATTACTTTATGATCATTTACCTTCATGTTTGTGCAGATTTATTTGTATAAGTAATTTGAAAATCTTACTTTTTCCCTTAGAAGATAGCATCACCTTTGTGTAGTTATTACCTTATGGCGAAGCAGAGTGTGGTTGAGATTCCAGTGAATTAGTGGTGATTGCTTGCATTTAGATTAGATTTCTCTATACCCATTTCTTTTCAATTTTCTTTAAAATCTTGTTAGGATTAGATTCAGGAACTTTCACTGTCATATCTTAAGTTGTCATATTGTTAGACCTTCAAAGAAGGTATGTTGCCTGTTATCTAAGAGAAACAAGTTTCATATTGTTGAACATTTGTGTAAGTCCCTTTGTGTTAAACAACAATTCACATCCTACCACTAAGCTATCCTGAGTCGCAAAATCAAAAGTAACTAATGGAGAACCTTGGAGTCTACTCATTTGATCACTTAGCTTAGCATTTGAGAGATTTTGTTCAAGAGAGGATAGAGTAGATAGGTATTTTATTCTGCGTTGTATGTATGGAAGGAAAACACATCAATAGATCTACAATTAGCTGCCTTGTGGCCAAACTTGTTACAAGTGTAACAGTATCCATGAAAGGGCTGAGCATTATCCCTATTATTCCTTGACATTTTACTTCTACATTCATTGGCCTTATGTCCCATCTTATTGCAAACATAACACCTTATAGGATTCTGACTTAACTTGCTGATACATTCAGTAGCTTTATGACCAACCTTATTGCAAGTATAACACCTTACAACATTTTGAATCATCTTACTTCTACATCAGTAGCTTTGTGACCAAACTTATTGCAAGTAAAACAATTGTCATTGAAACCTTGAGAATACCTGATGGGAGTAGGTTGCCTTGTAGGTGGAGGACCTTTAAAATTTTTCTTCATATTCCTCCTTTATCTCCGAACAGGGGTGAATTCATCTTCTTTTGTAACTCTAGAGGCACTCTTCTTAGGATCTTCAGTGTAAGTTTCTTCCTTTTTTATTCCAAACTTTCCTCCTAATTGGAAGTTATCATACAAGTTTGTAGAGGCACTGATCATATGAATCTTTCCCTTTTCAAAACCAAGGCCTAATTTTTCTTTTGCTGGCTTTTGAGAGTTAATTATCTCATCAAGGATTTTAGATCATCCTTTCAGTTTTAGTCCTTTGTCAATCTGCTCTTTTGCCTTTTCCAGATCTTTCCTTAGAGTGATAACTTCTTCCTCATGTTTTGAACATTCAACTGATTTCTTATAGAGTTTGTTGTTTAAGCAATCTTCAATCCTCTTTTTTTCTTCAACCATGACTTTTAAATTTGAGATCATTTCTTCTGCCTCCTTGAGCTTCATGTCACTTCTTTTATCTCCTATTAGAGTTTTCAGTTTGCCAATTTCTTCTTTTGATTCTTTGGCCTTTGTCTTCAATTTGTCAATTGTCTCTTTTTCTATCTCAAGCATATCTTCATATTCTACATTCAGTCCTCTTGCTTCATCTAGTTCATCAAGGGCTGACTTGAGTTCTCCCTCAAGGTCTACTTCACATCCATCAAGATCCTAGCCTTCAGGTTCCATTGCTTCTAGATATGGTTTCGGTACAAATACATCATTCTCCACAACTTCAGATTCCATGTGTTCAAGTGTAGGATCTACCTCAACTATTAGGCTTCTCAAAGGCACTTAGCTCTGATACAAATTGTTAAACACAATGAGGTGCTGAGAGGGGGGGTGAATCAGCATACACTAAAACTTAATTAGATATTTGCACTTAAAACTGAATAACTTGAAGAACAAAAATGAAATCATGCAACACACATAACACCAATATTTTTACATGGAAAACCCTAAAATAGGGAAAAACCACAGTGAGGATTAGCTCACTATATATTATGCTCACTGCAAAAGTATTACAACATTGTTTTAGGGCTACAACCCAAGGAAGCTATTACTCCCTGATTTAGTGCTTACATCAATTACAACTTTGATTTAGGGCTACAACCCAAGAAACTACTACTCCCTAAGTATTCTTCTCACTGCAATAGGATTTACAAAAATGGACTACTATAAAATAGACATCTGACTTATGTTGATAATGCAGTCTATTTTTTTTGCTCAATACATGTTTTCAAACTAATTCCACACACTTCATATCTTGCACTCTGCTATGTTATTTTCACATTCACCACTACATCTCACAAAATGAATTTGATCTTCTATTAATATACTCCACAATACTTCAAAACATTAATTGGGTCAACCAAGAAGGATGAAACGTGTAGCTTGTGGTAGGTCAACCTAGGCACACTTCAAAACATCACCATATGCACTTGCAGAGATGAAACGTAACATAAGCTTCACTAAAATAGGTCGGCACACCCTTCAATCACCCTTACAATTCTGCTATCCACATGAAGAATCACCACTCAATTACCAAGTCACTTAGGTCAGGTCTGCACATAGATGCCAGTGAAGATAAAGCAAGAAACTACCAACTATTCATAAGAAATGGTACTTGCGGAACACCCAACACTCTAAAATTTGGATAGAGTAAACTTTGACCACTATTGATTATATCCTGAAAATTGCATGCCAAAAGGATCAAATGCAGTGGAATGCAGAGCATTCCAATTTGATCTCTACAACTCGAAGCTATGTTTGCACAGTCTAGTACTCTGTTGTTTCTAACTTTCACTGCGGAAGGAGTTAAGAACCAAAGCTTTGGAATTACACTCCTTGAAGACTCATAATGCTTATTATAGAATCACAAGCCAAGATGTTGCAATGCGTAGAAATGTAGAGCAAAGTACCAATCCCCTGTCTTAGGAAAATACTTTGTTCATGCCTTAGACAAGTTTATCAAAAGCACTTGGATGAAGAGATAGAAATACCACTGTTTCACGATCTCCTAAAAGATACTTATTAGTGCATACCAATTATGAGGAAGTTCAATATGAACTTCAGAAGATAAGGTGCTTACAAGTCACTCTTCCAGACTTTAATAATGCTGACTCTACATCTGCCATCTTGTCTACTTCTGCAACATACCTTGCGAAACTCTAAACATCATCTTATTGTGGATAGACATCACTATTGGTTGACATCAATGACAACACCATATACACATTGCCAACAGTTTATGGTGAGGGTTAGAATTAGGATTAGTGTTACGATTATAATTAGTTGTAGGGGTAGGGTTAGGGTTAAGGTGAGAATTAGGGTTAAGCTAACCCTATATCTAGCATTCATTTATAAGCCTAATCTTAACCCAATCCCTAAACAAAACCGTAATTCTAAATTTGACCTTCATTCGAACCCTAACTCTAAACCTAATTCTAGCAAGTTGTGCTAACATTACACTTAGCATATTGTATCTTTATAGATAAATATGCCAACCTTAACACTAATTTAAATTGTAACTATATCCCTATCCTACATAGAACCGTAACCCTAACCATAATTTGGTAGATAAATAAAACATTAAATGTAACGAGATTTATAAACATGACCATAACCCTAATTAGATTAAAACCTTATTCTAATCCTAATTTTAAGCATAACCCTAATTCTAATCTAACCTTGATTCTAACCCTAACCTAAACCCTGATTGTAAACAAACCCCTAATTCTAATCTAACCTTGGTTTTGACCCTAACCCAAACCCTAATTGTAAATCTAACCCTAATTATAACCATAACCATAAGATTACACTTAACAATGATTTATAAGCTTAACCCTATATCTAATCCTATTTATAAGCGTAATCCTAACCCAGCTCCTAAACAAAACCATAATTCTAAATCTAATTTTCATTTGAACCTTCAAAATTAATATAGAATTATAATTATAATTATTATATAATATATTATAATATTATATAATTATAATAATTCTTAAGATACATAATATAGTTAGAATTAGGTTTTCCGCTACTAGCATATTTATATTTTTTAAAATATATTTAAAGTATGTCAAGATATCCTTTTCGAGGGGCCTATTTTTTAATAGGATTTATCACATGTAAGTGGAATGGAGGATATCTCTCGGCATATTTTTTAAAATATAAATATACTAGCATAAGTAGGACAAGGAGGAAGTAGGAAGATAAGAATAAACCATTGATTAACCTTTCAAAATGTGATAAATGTGGGAGCACTTTGGACAAATATGACCACATGTGTAGGGTCTGTATGAAGTGGGACAAAACAGGAAAAGTCCCTACAACATTATGTGAATAAGACTCTCGTATGTGATGTACTTATTTACACCTACACTTTAACCCACCAACAACTTATAACTAACAAAACTACATTTTATTATTCAGAATTTCAGACAACTTATAAAAGGAAGATCTTATATCAAACAAAATAGTCTCTCTTCGTTTTCCAGTACTTGTGTCCGGTCGATGTTGGATATAAGCTGGTCACAAGTGGAATCCTACAAAATCCCAGTAATTTCTTCTTATCAGCCAGGCTTGTGTAGTTCACAACTTGTCTTCGTGGGACAAGAAGTTGGTCCCATTTATTTTTTCTGCTGGTGCATGGGACGAAAGTGAGACTGTCGTTGAAAGAGATTGTTCTGGTCCAAAAAGCCAGCTTAAGGCCACATGATATTTTATATGCATTTGAAGTCACTATTAAGCCAGCCGCACAAGGTCTACTTTTGGGTGTTCTTAAATTCTGAGCCAGAGTTTTAGATACCCATTTGTATGCTCCAGCAACCCATTTGTGCATTTGCTAATCACAATCAAAAGCTTATTTATCTGGAATCCCCAATTACCTTCCCTTCTCAGCCTGTTTTGAGACATTTTGAAAGAGTGTACAATGGCATTTGCTGCTTGTCCAATGGCTGTTACAAGCTCTGCATTGCCCTTACACAAGCTCTCCGGAAGGAGAATTGAAGCAAATGATTTGTGGAGTAATCCATTCAGTGAGGCAATGCTCTGGAAGAAGAGAGTCCTCAAAGTGCAAGCATTGCAGGCTCCTGACCTTCAATTGTCCTCATCCTCAGGGGGGGTTCTGCATGGTGGGTGGACACCTGACAGTTGGAAGTCCAAGAAAGCACTTCAGATGCCCCAATACCCAGATCCTCAACAATTGGACTCTGTCATAGAGACCTTGAAGACCTTTCCTCCTCTGGTTTTTGCAGGGGAGGCAAGGAAGCTGGAAGAGAGGCTTGGAGAGGCTGCTTTAGGTAAGGCTTTTCTCTTGCAAGGAGGGGACTGTGCAGAAAGCTTCAAGGAATTCAATGCAAACAATATAAGAGATACCTTAAGGGTTCTTCTGCAGATGGGTGTTGTGCTTATGTTTGGAGGCCAAATGCCTGTAATCAAAGTAAGTACCTTTTTTTTAACCAAACATGGCATTTTTAGTTGAATGTTGGTTTTTATCTTTCATAACAACAGTATTACTAGTACAAAAGTTAGTAGAGTTAGAGTACAACAGTTACCAATGGTTCAGAGCGTCAAGACTCAAGAGTAGCAAGGTAGTTTCTCCACTGCCATTTACACCGATGGAACCCGGAACCAGCACTATGCATCTTGCATGTAACTACCTTGCCATTGTTACAAGGAGATGTCCCAAACATGATATTGTTACTTGTAATCATTGGTATAAGTTTTCCCTTTGCTTCCTACCGTTTTAGGCCAGATGAATAACTAATCACCCTGTTAAGTAGGCAGGTATCACCAGCCTACACCCAGTGCAAGGTATGCAGAGGTGAGACTATTGGGCTTTTACTGTTGACATTGGTAAGGTGATTCCCCACATTTTCTCTTCAGAAGTTATCAATTTTCAGGTTATAGCTTCCTCAATGATAGAGTAGCGCACCCATGCCACAAAACAGTAAAGAATTCAGATTTGCATTGATATCTTGGTAGATCAATCTTCTCTAATTTGGAGGGAGATTTTCTACTTATCTTCTACTTTCAATTTCCGAGTTACCTTCAAGATAGGCCTTACAGACCAATTCTATGATTTTGATATTTGATCCCTAATTGTGTAACCAAGATTAGTGGCTAGCCCTGCAGCTGGACAATGTCTGAGCAGTAGGCACTCAATTGAAGGAGATGGCCTGTATATACTTACCAACTTCAGGGCCTGTAGGTCTCAGCCCATAGGATCCCCTTCCATAGTGGAGAGAAGGGCATAACTGTTCTCGATCTATTGATCAAGTCCAGTTGGTCAAGCCCTGAAAGTGGGAATGGTCAGGTGGAGTGATTGCCATGATGATGACCTGGGACCAAGCCCTGCTGGTGATGTTCCCATGTTGAAGCAGCTGCATTAGCAGAGAGACATGGATTAAGTGAGGCTATCACCAACTAGGAAGCTCACCTTTTATCCAAGCCAGAGGTTACTTTAATTTAGGAACTAGTGGTTCAATTATTTGAAAAGCTTGTTTGACTAGTGAAAACTTCTCTATTTCAGGTAGGGCGAATGGCAGGGCAGTTTGCAAAACCCAGATCAGAGAATTTTGAAGTTGTGAATGGTATGGAAATACCAAGCTACCGTGGTGACAATATTAACAGTGATGCTGTTGATTTCAAAGCTCGACAGCCAGATCCACAAAGGATGTTTCGTGCCTATTCTCAATCTGCTGCAACCCTTAATCTTATTCGGGCATTTGCAACTGGTGGTTATGCAGCAATGCAACGTGTGATTCAGTGGAATTTGGATTTCACCTCTAATAGTGATCAGGGAGAAAAGTAAGATCATCATTAGGTCTTCAAAATCTCTCTGATTGCATGTATATTTTCTTTTTGTCTAAGGTGACTTGCAATGTTTTTCTGATTTCATGTTCATTTTTTTTTTAAATTGTGATTTTCCTAAAACTCCTACAGGTATTTGGAGCTTGCACACCGGGTAGATGAAGCACTTGGGTTTATGTCTGCTTGTGGACTTACAGTTGATCATCCAATAATGAATAGCACAGATTTCTGGACTTCTCATGAGTGCTTACTACTCCCATTTGAACAAGCAATGACCAGAGAGGACTCTACCAGCGGGCTCTGGTATGATTGCTCTGCCCATATGTTGTGGATTGGGGAGCGCACCCGGCAGCTTGATGGTGGGCATATTGAATTTTTGAGGGGTGTTTCCAATCCTCTTGGTCTTAAGGTACCCTGCATGGCTTGAATGCAAGTTGTTTGCCATAGGGTTCTTACAATCACTCAAGAAGGATAGCCCTTTGTGTATTATAGCTGCACTCACTATTTTCTTGGTAGCTTATTCTTGGATTATATTTATCAGATGTAGTAGCTCTGGATGTGTAGCTTAACTTGTACTTGTTATTTCACTGTATTGGGTTTTAAGTTTTTGATCATTGCTTTTAAGATTTGGTCTTACAGAAAGGTAATCGAGTTCATTAGCATTTAGCCAAATCTCTAGATGTAATTTAAGTGCCTGTTCTTCCTTCTCTGTTGGCTTTGGCCTTTTGTTATCTTCATTTATGTTTAGGGACAACCCTTAATGAATGTTTTAGGAGAATCATTGGTGTGTAGCTTATATGTGGGTTTCTACTTGACAGGCTAGTGATAAAATGGACCCAGCAGAATTGGTGAAAGTCTGTGAGATCTTGAACCCTAAAAACAAACCAGGGAGGTTAACAGTAATCGTTCGGATGGGTGCTGAAAAACTGAGGGTGAAGCTACCCCATCTCATTAGAGCTGTGCGCCAGGCAGGTGTAATTGTGACCTGGGTCAGTGACCCCATGCATGGGAACACAATCAAGGCACCATCTGGGCTGAAGACTCGGCCATTTGATGCTATTCGGGTAAGGACATGTTTTCTTCTTCTCAATGCCAGAAAAATATGCAATTTACTGCTACCATTTTTCATTTTTTTATTTCACACAGATGGAACATATTTAGATTTCTTGCTGCTCTGTGACTAGGAAAGACATTTTAGATGATATACTAACTTTCTATGTTTCTGTCCATGGGGTTTTGTTTTTCTTTTCCAGGATGAGCTCAAGGCCTTCTTTGATGTTCATGAAGAGGAAGGTAGCCATGCTGGAGGCATCCACTTGGAAATGACAGGACAAAATGTGACAGAGTGCATTGGTGGATCCAGAGTGGTAACTATGGAGGATCTCACATCAAGATACCATACTCACTGTGATCCAAGACTGAATGCCTCACAGTCACTAGAGCTTGCCTTCATCATAGCTGAAAGGCTTAGAAGAAGAAGAATGATAAAACCCGACCTGGAAATTTCAAGCTTACCAAGAGGTTTAACTGCTGTGTAGCTGTAGTACTTAGTAGCATAAGTGAAGAGGTCTTAGTTTTGTTGGAATATAAGGTTTATATTTTGTATTTAAGTCATCTTAGTGACTTATATTAATATTAAAATATTTTAGTAAGGAGTTAGTTTCTCATAGGTAGTTTGGGGTAATTTGCAAAAGTTTGGGAATGCAATGTTTTATAAGCATCTGCACAATTCATGTCTTAGTTTTGTTGGAATATAAGGTTTACATTTTGTAATAAAGTCACCTTAGTGACTTTGTTAATATTAAAATATTTATTTAGTAAGGAGTTAGTGTCCCATAGGTAGTTTGGGGTAATTTGCAGAAGTTACTGGAATTCAAATGCTTTATAAGCATTTGCACAATTCATTGTAAAACTCCGTATGAACTCAATATTATCATTATTATTAGTGTTATTATTGTACAATCATGATTCAATTTTTGTAGCATTCTATATGATCTTCCATTTCCAACATGGTATTAAAGCCTAGGTCAGTAGAGCCATGGCAAAAATAGAAGCAGGGTAAATGTTGAAATATGATTGGTGCATTATACAGATTGACTTCTCAGGTAAATCAAACCAGCATGTTTGTATGAAGGATGGAAAAATGTATGAATGGAGGACTAGCATTAACTGTTGAATAGCATTTTTATCTGTTGTTTTTTCCTTATTAGCTGCCTCATTTTATCTGTTGAAATCTGCCTGGAGTCGTTAGAATTTAGGGATTTTGGAATTGAAACATTATTGTTTTAGCATTGAAAGTATTGTTGGGAGTGAATCATAAAAACTGCTCATCGATAATTAAACGGCAACTGTAAGGGGCGAGACAGAAGCATTCATCAAAGATTTTTTTTTTTTTTTTTTTTTGTTAAAAGTGGTATTTGGAAGGTGAAGAATGCACAAGACAAGGAGCCTGCTCAAACAAAGTGGAAAACGCATATTCTCCGAGTGTGTCGGTGGGATGATTGTGCATTCCATTAATTCAAAGCAATACAAAATTATGTTGAGATAATATCAACATTTAAAACGACAAAAAAAAGTACTTCAAAAGTTCAATGGCTCAAGACAATGAGATATCGTCCCTTAACTTCTGGTGACCTCAAAACATAATAAGTCGATCCATGTGCGATGTCTTACGTACATTTTTACGCAGAAGGAGTGCAAGACGATCAAAGTCATCACAGCCGTCTGCTTTTCCGTCACTGCATCTCCTCTCCTGCCAATCCCGTTGTTTTCCTCACGCCCGTAAAGTTTAAAGAGTCGTCGTTTTTCTCACGATTTTTCTATTTTAACTTTTTTTTTACTTCCGCCGTGTTTTCCCACAATCCTATACTTTTATTCTTATTCATTTATTATACTCCCCCTTCATCTTTATAAAAAGCTGCCATTCTCCACTGTTTAAAAAATAATCCGCTTCGCCTTTTGCCAAAACAGTGTACGGATTTAAAGGTTTTCCAGTAGAAATTGCTTTGGTTAACAAAAGTCTAATATGTAATTTAATCAAGATAAACAGTTATGGGTTTCTCTTATGCAAGATAAACGGTTTTAAAAACTGATTAAGGAAAAGCCATTTGATAGGGGCAGGGAGATATATGTTGTTACAATTATATTATATTTATTATTATATAGAATATCTTATATAATATAAATTATTATATATATTTTTACTATAATATTATATTTTATCACATTTTTATATTAAAATAAATTGTTATTTATATATCTAATATAATATTATTTTGTAAAGCCGATAAGGGCGGTGGTTAAGTCGCTCGATTGTAGTGGCGGCCACTAGAGTTCAAACCCCCGCTGGGCCTACGCTTCACGTTAAAAAGTTTACCAGGGGCATTTTAAAAAAAAATAATTATTTTCTAAAATTATATATTTATATTAAAAAATTATATAAACCTATTATCAGATCAAAATCTCCAATTGAATTAATCATTTCATCAAGTCTTTTTTTTGTCAAATTCTACACATCTTACACCTTAATCAATTTACCCTCAATATGTTATGTGGCGAGAGAGAGAGGAACAAAGAAAGGGAGAGAGATCGAGATAGATAAATACACACACACAGAGAAGTGAAGATATATATATATATATATATATAGATTTCTCTATCTTCACTTCTCTATGTGTGTGTATATATATATATATATATATATATTTCTCTATCTTCACTTCTCTGTATGTGTGTGTATATATATATATATAGAGAGAGAGAGAGAGAGAGAGAGAGAGATCTAAAATCTAGAGGAAGTGTGTGAGATAGAAGGGGGAGGGAAATACAAAGATAGAGAGGTAGAGAAAGAGATAGAAAAAGAGAGAGGTATAGAGGTAGAGAGAGAGATAGGGATAGAGAGATCAAGATAGAGATGGATTCACACTGCGCACTCTGAGCTTCCCATGTCGATTTTATTTCATTTGTCGGCCACTACAAGGGATTCACAAGTTTTATAATATGTTCGAACCAAAGTATATTAGATAGAGAAAAATAGAGAGGTAGAGTGAGAAATCTCAGAGAGAGGAGAGAGAGAAACATAGGGAGACAAAAATATCTAAGAGATGAAGTGTCTAAGACAAAAGGGGGAGGGAAATACGAAGATAGAGAGGTAGAGAAAGAGAGATAGAAATGGATATATATAAAGAGAAATAGAGAGATCAAGAGAGAGTGAGAGGAGAGAAAGAGGAAGAAAGAAGGGGAGATGGAGATATAGGGATAGAGAGAGAGAGGGATAGAGAGATGGTAAGAGAGAAAGAGAGGGACAAAGAGAGTGAAGAAGAAAAACCTAGAGAAGAGAGATATAGTGATAGAGGAAGAGAGAATAATAGAGAGAGATTGATATAGAGAGGGGAAGAGAGGAAGAGAGATAGAGAAGAAAAAGAGAGAGATAGAGAAAGAGACAAAGAGTTTAGATGGAAAGGAGAGAAAGAAAGAAAGAGGAAGATAGAAAAACATAGAGATATTGAAAGAGACACATAAAGGAGACAAAGATATAGAGAGCGATACAGTGATACATAGAGAGAGGGAGAGAGGTGGGATAAAGAGAGGAGGCAAACATATATAGAGAGGTAGAGTGATACAAAAATAAACAGGGAGAGACAATAATAGGGAGAGATAGAGATATAAAGAGGGATATTGGTAGAGAGAGGAATAGAGAGAGAGGTAGGGATAAGAGATAAAAGGGGAGAGAGATAGACAGGGAGAGACATAGAGAGGGATATTAATGAAGAGGAATAGAGATAAGTGATATAGAGGAAAGAGTGATATATATATATATATATATATATATATATATATATATATATATATATATATAGAGAGAGAGAGAGAGAGAGAGAGAGAGAGAGAGCTATAAGTGACAAGAAACAAATAGAGATAGGGAAAACAAAGATATACATTGAGAATGAGAGAGAGATAGAGGAATAGAGAATAATAGATAGAGGATGATATAGAGATTGGTAGAGAGAGATTGGTAGAGAGAGAGAGAGAGAGAGAGAGAGAGAGAGAGAGAGAGAGAGAGAGAGAGAGAGAGAGAGAGAGAGAGAGAGAGAGAGGCAATAAGTGACAAAGAGAGGGAAAATATAGAATGCAAGAAATATATTTATATAGAGAGAGGGAGGGAGGTTAATATATAGAAAGAGAGAGAGATAGAGAGAGGAGGAGGAGGAGAAATAAAGAAAGAGGAAGAGATAGGGTGATCGATAGAGATAGAGAGAGAGGTACAAAGAAAAGAATACAAACATAATAACTCCACGTGGAAGAGTATAGACTTATTCTTTGGGAATCCCTCTGATGCACCAATAGTCTTTTTAGAGTGTCATTTTGAAAATATAGGAAGAGAGAAACATGAGAAAAGCATAGAGAGAGAGATCTCACTGAGAAGAAGTGTGTGAGAGAGAAGGGGAAAAAAAGATGGAGAGAGATAAAGAAAAAGATGGAGAGAGATAAAGAGAAATAGAAAGGAGAGAGGTAGAGAGACATATGTAGAGAGATTGTTGTTTCCTATCAAATTATTATCAGGACTTCCACCTATTATCAGAGCAAAATCTCCAATTGAATTAGTCGTTTCATCAAGTCTCTCGTTTGAAAAATTCCGCACATATTCCACCTTAATCAATTTACACTCAAGATGTTAGAGAGAGAGAGAGAGAGAGAGAGAGAGAGAGAGAGAGAGAGAGAGAGAGAGAGAGAGAGAGAGAGTGTGTATGTATTGTACTGTCTTTAATTTTATTTGTTAAATTTATTTTTTGTTTTTTCTTAATATATAAATTGAATACAGAATATTTGATATATTTATCTTTTTATTCTAGATTGTTTATATAAATATTCTATAAATAAAATGAAATGGATAAAAAAATGTTGATGGGATTTGGATTAGATATATTAATAGGGTAAGTGCACAAAGATGAGGGACCAAAATGGGGTCTTAAGATGCCACTTTTTTTTTTCTAAAATAAGGAAACATTGATGTTCGATGAGAAATTGAAGATAGCTACACTCAAAATTTGAAGATGGAACAAAAACAAGAGTCATAGTGCTCCGAATCTAGTTTCTAAACTACTAATTTTCTCCAAAAATGGTTGAGATTAAGGGGTTCAAAAAGGGGGAGCACACAAATTGGTCATGTTTTTTTCAAAAAAACATAACATAGCATCTGGTGTGCTCTCCCTAAAATGTTAACTTTTTTTAGTATTTCAATAATCACTCTGGCGAGAAATTAGCTAACACCATGTAGTTTATCCTTGATTTTTCTGATAATTTTTTCATGAATAATTGATTTTTTAGTAATTTTCAAAGTGGACATATCCTGAAAAATAGAAATTTGAGCATGCTCCCCACTATTTTTTTTGAAAATTAATCAAAAATCAATTTTTTTAATACATGTAGAATGGAGTCTAGTTTCTAAAAATGTAACTTATTTCAAATTTCGATGAATGGTTAAAAAACAAGTCAAAAATACTAGACAGTGGTTTTTGACAAAAAATGGACACACTAACAAAAGAAATTCAAGATGAAATCCTTAACCTACCCGAAATGTGAAAAAAAACATACGGTTAGATAGCTAACAGAGAGCTTAAGATTATGGTGGTAGTTTTTTAAAGTTTTCATTGAAAAAAGTGCCATCCTGATGGGGAGCACGCTCCAGATTATCTGTAGATTTTGCTAAAAACTAGTAAAAACATGTCAAAGCAAGATCACCATAACGCGAGCGTGTTATAACACACTCGCGTTATGGTGAGCTAAAACAACTCTCTCTCTCTTAGAGGGAGAGAGATAGGGAGATAGGGAGAAAGTGATATATAGGGAGAGAGAAAGAGAGATAGAAAGAGAGTCAGTTTTCTTTTTTCCATTTCCTTCATCAATAAGGGACAGGGAGAGATAGGGAAATAGAGGAATGATAAGGGAGAAGGAGGTAAGAGATATGGAGATAGCGAGAGATAGATAGGTAGAGAGAGCAAACAGATAGGGAGAGATAGATGAGAAAGAGGGGAGAGATCTAGGGTGATAGGGAGTGAGTGAGATGTCTAGAGAGATAGGGAGATAGAGGTTTGGGGTTGCTCAGGTTTAGAGTATAGGGCTTAGGGATTACGATTTAGTGGCATTATTTAGGGTTTAGGGGTTTATAGAGAGAGAGACTACTTTTGACATGCAATCCTAAACCCTAAAACCTCTCAATCTCTCTGCCTATGTCTTTGGCCATGTCCATCACTCTCTATCTCCCTATCTCTCCCCTCGGTCTCCTCTATATCTCCCTGTCAGTCCTCTATCCCTAAACCCTAAACCTCCAAGCGTTAACATCCAAATAATGCCCCTAATCTCTAAACACTAAACCCTAAACTTGAGCAACCCTAAACCCCAAGAACCAAACCCCAAACACCTAAACCCTAAACCCAAGAAACCCTAAAACACTATCTCCCTATCTCCATCATCCCTCTACCTCTCAATCTAGAGATTAGGGGCATTATTTGGATGTTAAGGTTTGGAGGTTTAGGGTTTAGGGAGAGAGGACCGATAGGGAGATATCTAGAGGAGACCGAGGGGAGAGATAGGGAGATAGAGAGTGATGGACATGGCCAAAGACATACGTAGAGAGATTGAGAGGTAGGGGGACGATAGAGATAGGGAGATCAGGGAGAGATAGGGGGATAAAGGTTTAGGGTTGCTTGGGTTTAGGGTTGAGAGAGAGAGAGAGAGAGAGAGAGAGAGAGAGAGGTGTTTAGGGGCATTATTTAGGGTTGCTGAAGTTTAGGGAGAGAGATTGAGAGGTAGAGGGATGAGAAAGATAGAGAGATAGAGATTTAGGGTTTCTTGGGTTTAGGGTTAGGGTTTAGGGGAATTATTTAGGGTTTAGAGCCTTAGGGTTGCATGTCAAAAGCAATCTCTCTCTAAACCCTTGAACCCTAAATAATGCCCTTAAAGTGTAACTCGTAAACCCTAAACTTGAGAAACCCCAAACCTCTATCTCCATATCTCACCCTTATCTCCCTATCTTTCTAGACATCCCACTCATGCTCTCTATCACCCTATCTCTCCCCTCTTTCTTCTCTATCTATCCCTATTTGTCTCCTGTCTTTCTAGGTCTATCTATCTCTCACCATCTCGCTATCTCTTACCTCCTCCCGTATCATTACTCTATTTCCCTACCTGCCCCTCTCCCTTATCGATGAAGGAAATGGAAAAAAGAAAACTATGACTCTCTTTCTATCTCTCTCCCCCTATATATCACTTTCTCCCTATCTCCCTATCTCTCTCTTTCTCTCAGAGAGAGAGAGGGTTTAGGGGCATTATTTAGGGTTGCTTAAGTTTACAGAGAGAGATTGAGAGGTAGAGGGATGATAAATATAGAAAGATAGAGATTTAGGGTTTCTTGGGTTTAGGGGAATTATTTAGGGTTTAGAGGCTTAGGATTGCTCAGGTTTAGGGTTTAGGGGCATTATTTAGGGTTTAGGGGTTTAGGGTTGCATGCCAAAAGTAGTCTCTCTCTCTCTCTCCCTCTCTCTCTAAACCCCTAAAACCTAAATAATGCCCCTAAATCATAACCCCTAACCCCTAAACCCTAAACTTGAGAAACTCCAAACCTCAATCTCCCTTATCTCCCTATCTCTCTAGACATGTCACTCATGCTCTCTATCACCCTATCTCTCCCCTCTTACTTCTCTATTTGTCCCTATTTGTCTCCTGTCTTTCTAGGTTTATCTATCTCTCGCTATCTTGCTATCTCTTACCTCCTCCCCTATCATTCCTCTATTTCCCTATCTCTCCCTCTCCCTTATTGATGAAGGAAATGGAAAAAAGAAAACTATGTCTCTCTTTCTATCTCTCTCCCCCTATATATCACTTTCTCCCTATCTCCCTATCTCTCTCTTCCTCTCAGAGAGAGAGGGAGAGCTACATCGAGAGAGAGAGGGAGAGAGACAGAGAGAGAGGGTGGGAGGGAGAGAGGGAGGGAGTGAGGGAGTGAGAGAGGTTTAGGGTTTAGGGGCATTATTTAGGGTTGCTCAAGTTTATGGAGAGAGATTGAGAGGTAGAGGGATGATAAAGATAGAAAGATAGAGATTTAGGGTTTCTTGGGTTTAGGGGAATTATTTAGGCTTTAGAGGCTTAGGGTTGCTCAGGTTTAGGGGCATTATTTAGGGTTTAGGAGTTTACGGTTGCATGTCAAAAATAGTCTCTCTCTCTCTCTAAACTCCTAAACCCTAAATAATGCCCCTAAATCATAACCCCTAACCCCTAAACCCTAAACTCAAGCAACCCCAAACCTCAATCTCCCTATCTCTCTAGACATCTCACTCACTCTCTATCACCCTATCTCTCCCCTCTTTATTCACTATCTCTCCCTATTTGTCTCCTCTCTCTCCCTAAACCCTAAATAATGCCCCTAAACCGTAAACCCCAAACCCCTAAACCCTAAACACTATCTATCTCTCACTCACTCTCTATCTCCCTATCCCTCCCCTCTGTCTCCTCTATCTATCCAAATATCTATTGGTCCCCTCTCTCTATATCTCTTTCTAAACCCTAAACTCTAACCCCTAGAAATTCTCTCTCTCTCTCTCTCTCGTTTAGGGTTGCTCAAGTTTAGGGTTTAGAGATGCTCAAGTTTAGGGTTTAGGGGTTTAGGGTTGCTCGTGTTTAGGTTTTACGGGTTAGGGTTTAGGGTCTCTCTCTCTATAGATCCCCTCTCTCTAACTGTACATTTCTATCTCTTCGTCCCTCACTATCTCGATCCCCCTCTCTATCACTCTCTCAATCCCTCTACTTCAAATCTATCCTTGTATGTCTCTATCCACATCTCTCAAGATCTCTTTCCCTATCTTTATCTCTCCACATAGATCCCTATCTCTTAATCTATCCCTCTTTACCTCTCTCTCCCTCCCTCTCTATGTCTCTCCTCCTCTCTATCTCTCTCCTCATCCATCTACCTCTTGAAATCTCTCTCTAGGTATGTCTTTGGACATCTCTCCATTTGTTTCCCTATCTCTATCTCTCCCCATAACCCTATCTCTTAATATATCCCTCTCTACCTCTCTCTGTATTTCCCTATCCATCTCTCCCTCTTTATCTATCATTCCCCTTCTATCTAGAACCCTTTGTTTATCTCAATTCCCCTCTCTCCCTCTCCCTGTCTCTATCTCCACCTATCCCTTTGTATCTAGAGATATAGAGAAAGAGAGGCAAATATTTTTATGCTTCCCATAACGCACTCGTGTTATGGGAAGCAAAAAAAGGGCAAAAAGCATGTGGGATCCGTGATTCAGACCCCACATGCCTGTTATTCCTACTTTTCATGTAGTATATCGGACAAGAAAATGTTTTTCATGCTAGTTGACATATTAACAATCATTTTTAGATCAATCCACCACCTTTGTTGTTTTTTCAATGTAGAGGAGCTGATTTTGCATGTTTTTGGAGAAAATTTGATTATTTAAACCTAAACTTTCATGTTTCATGTGTGATTTTGTTTCAAAGCTAATTACCATTGATATATAGATTGAATTTTATGATATATATGTTTTTTTTTCTTCTATAAATTCACTAATCCTATTCTAGAGTTATATAAAATTCATAATCAAACTTGCGATAAAGAAGAATTCAAGGATTTTGAAGCCAAAATTTGGAGAATTGGTCAACTCCAATAGTGAAGTCTAAGGTATGTTCTAAATTATATCTATTTTAATTCACTTATATATATGTCTTTCATCTTGTTTCAACTTTAGGATTTTCATCTTGTTTCAACTATCTGTAAACTACTCATACCAGATGTTGCTCATGTTAGATGCTAGAACAATCCATGCAAACCTAGATCTTAGATCATCTTAATGCTTACTTTATGAGTGTTTTTATAGTTTTCTTAACCATTTTAGATTGTGACTATCCTCTTCTTTAACCCTACTATCATAATCATACTCTAGGATCAATGACTGTCCCAACCCTTCATGACCATTGTGAAATTTGCCCTGTTTTCCTATTTTGGGATATTAAGAGGCTACCATGACTGTCCGACCCTTCATGACTATGTTGTCATATTAAGAGGCTACCATATAATTCATTTAGGATAATTTTTTTATGTTATAAATTTAGGTTGTGATCTTAGTAGGGTATAAATTTAGGTTGTATCATTCATTTTAGATAAAATTTGAAGATACCATCAACTAGAGATAGAGAAGACAACCCATGTAAAGGAGAAGAAGACAATTTACATAAAGGGTTTCAAGGTTAGATTTTCCATTGTGATAGTCATATATGATTTGTATCATGCCCATTATCTAAGAAATCTCCATGAAAAAGAGGTTTAGAGGTTGTCTTAGGGTATACACAAGATGGTACAAAGGGAGTTATAAAGAGATAAAACACTAAAAAGGAGGTTTTCATGAGTGTAGGACAGTCACAAGTCTATATAATAGTCCACTATCATAGTCATGACCATCATGAAGTTGTTTCTAATTTATGCATTACTTAAGATGTCTTTGATCTTTTGTCACGAGTATCCAGAAGGTTATTTTCAAGGTTTAACGTTCTTTTGACTATCACAAAGTTTTTGGACTGGTTCAAGACTATTAGGATAGTCAATTTATGTTGATTAACAATCCCCTTCAATGGCATTCATTTTTTCATCCTTCAAAATCACCTCCATACAACTCATATATGTAAAAAATTAACCATACAATTCATGATTTCCAAACCTAAAATAATGATTTAATACTCATATAAGAGTCCAAACAATGGCCTTCAAGGGGCAAGATAGTCAAGAGCAGTCAAGGTGATGTTCTTATGAGTTGATAGGGTCAAAGGGAGGCTTAGTATTAGAGATATACCTTTAAATAGTGATCTCTCAACACCTTATGGTTTCAAATAGTTTTGAAGTCTCTTCGCAGCCCTATTTTCCTTTATGGAAATACTCATGACAGTCTTGAAGAAACAAAACTATTTATGTACATCAGTCCACTATGACTATCATAGTATTAGAGTCTTTTGGAAACCTTCCTAACTTTCTCCTTCATAAGATTTAGGTGTATACTTTGTGATTAGGTATTCAAGTATATACTCTATGACTTTGTATTTGTATTCGAGTGTATACTCTATGACCTGTATTCAAGTGTATATCATGACTATGTATTCGATTGTATACTCCATGACTTTGTGTATTCCATTGTATACTTGGTGCATTTTGTGATTGGGAAAAAGGTGTGAAGAATCTATATGAAGGTATTTTAGAATTGCTCAAGGAGTTTTGAAGCTTTCTTGGCCATTATTTGACAAAGTGTGATGACTGTCCTAAATGATTGTGCATGACAGTGTTGGGGCAGCAATTGGAAGTTCATCAAATCTAAGTCTAAAAGTGTTGGTTGTGCATATTCCTTGTTGGAAAGGGGTCTTAGAAGGTCCTACAGACCTGAACAAAGGATTTTAGAGCATTCTTCAAGGGTTAGACAAGTTTTATTATGACTGTCCCAAGAGGATTAGTTTTACAATCATTGAGTAAGTGTTGGCACCCAAGCAAGTTAGGGTTTGTTTTTGAGTCTAGGTGTTTAATACCCATTGAAATCACCTTTAGAATGTTTGAAATAGGCTCCCAAATTTGTATTGAGGTTTTTGAAAGCATTCCAAGTGGATTTGCCTTAGTTCATTGAAGTCATATAGGAAGGTGTACATAGGAGCAACAATGGAGAACATGCAAGAACAATTTATCTTTTGGATTTGTTTTCATGAACTCCACTCTTTCTCTACATCATTTATGACTTCATGTATTTGAGTGTATACTCCATGACTTTGTATGTTCAAGTGTATACTTGGTGCAAGGGCACCATGTTTGTCCAAGTTTTGTGAATAAGGTCATTTGATAGGTTTCTAGGGTGTTGAGTCTTATTTTGTTCAATAAGGTCATAATAGACCATTTTATAATGTAATTAGTTTAGTTGGAGTCATTTGAGTTCATATTGTCATATTTTGTAATGTTTTCAAATGTGTCATGTTCAAAATGCAAACTTTGGAAGGCCAACGGTCATGGAGGTTCAAAAGTTGGTTACAACTATTGGTTTTTGGTGATGGGAAGAGGTTAAATATACCACACAAACTTAAAGGCAATGTTAAATGGTGGATTTTGAAGTTAAAACAATAACACATCTCTATTTTTTCTGCATTTCCTTCTATATTTTGCTATTGCAGGCCATCGTATGGCCCCGACAATTCATTCTTCCTCCCAAATGCATTGTAGTTGATGGATATGTGAAATAACAGCATATTGGTTTTGGTTTGATTCGATTCCATTGAGATTTAAGGTTTTTACAAGCATTTGTCTGTAGGCAGGTTGGAAACCCTATTTTGGGGTTTGTAAGTGATAAAAAATGGATTGTTGACCCATTCCATCAGTAGAGTAGGTTGTAAATTGCTGGAATGGGTACCATTAGGGTAGACTTAGATGTTAAAGTGGGATTTTGGAGTAGGGAGCAAGATTTGAGAATATTTTGTTGCTACCCTATTTGTTTTTCATGAATTTTGGCTTAAGATGGATGGCTACAAGTGGGAGTTTGTATAAAATGCATGGACTGAGGTTGGGTGAAGGTTTGTAAAGCTTGCACAGGCATATTGTGACATGTTTGAAGTGGTGATATGCTTAGGAAAGGTCTGGAGTATTGAGTTCCATTAAACCCTCATGGTATAAGCTTGCAATGGCCTAGAGTAAGGGTTTTGTGTTTAGATGCATTATAGAGGATTCCAGTGACTAAAAGTTGTTGAATCTGAGGTTTTGTAGGCTGGTGAAGGACTGTCCATAGAGATTTGGGGTTGGCAGGGTGTTTAAGTTGGAGTTGCTTTGTAAAAGTGGGCTAATTGAGCCCTATGATTCTGACACGGTCAAATATAGCTTTGTTTTGGAACTTCAATCTCTAAAAATGCTTCAGTTTCATGTAGTGGAAAGGTGCTAGGAGTGACATTTTGTATTCCATAGCTCGTGGGGCCAAACGGACTTCGCCAATACGTCGGGGTGGACAGGTAAATGCTAGGGGAGGTCTCATTTTGTGTGCCAAGTGCTCTAGTCATTCGGGGCAACAGTCTACCGGCAAAGTCCCTTAAGATCCCTAAGATGAAAAAACTACCAAACTTTGACGGAGTAGTTCTTGGAATTCGTGGCATCTGGGAATGTTTTGTTTGGACCTACAGGTGCACATGGGGTCCATCCACAATAACTTCTCTTAGTTTTGGTCAAGTCCATTTGACTGTGCCAAAATCACATGCATTCTTGCAAAATGCTTCAGTTTCATGCAGTGGAAAGGTGCTAGGAGTGGCATTTTTGCATTCCATAGCTCGTGGGGCCGAACAGACTTCACCAAAACATCGGGGTGGGTGGTTAAATGCTAGGGGAGGTCTTATTTCATGTGCCAAGCGCTGCAGTTGTTCGGGGCAGCAGGCTACTGGCAAAGTCCCTTAAGATCCCTAAGATGAAAAAACTGCCAAACTTTGACGGGACAGTTCTCAGAATTTGTTGTAGCTGGGAACATTCCATTTAGACCTACAGGTGCATGTGGAGTCTGTCTACAATAACCTCTCTCAGTTTTGTTCAACTGCTGTCTGTTTGACTGTGCCAGAATCAAACACATTCTTGCAAAATGCTTCAGTTTCATGCAATGGAAAGGTTGCCAAGTGTCATATTTTTTGTTTTGCTCATCGTGGGGCCGAACGGACTGTGCCAACATGTCGGGGTGGATGGATAAATGGTAGGGAAGGTCTCGTTTCATGTGCCAAGCATCCCAGTCATTCTGGCCTGCAAGCTACCAACACCTAGCACCTTTCGAGTTTGCCGGTAGCTTGCAGCCTGGAATGACTGAGACACTTGGTGCATGAAACGAGAACTCCCCTAGCATTTACCCACCCACCCCGACATGTTGGCACAGTCTGTTCAGCCCCATGATGAGCAAAACAAAAAACATGGCACCTGGCAACCTTTCCATTGCATGAAACTGAAGCATTTTGCAAGAATGCATTTGATTCTGGCACGGTCAAATGGACAGGAGTTGAACAAAACTAAGATAGGTTATTGTAGATAGACTCCACATGCACCTGTAGGTCCAAACAGAACATTCCCAGCTGCCACAAATTTTGAGAATTGCCCTATCAAAGTTTGGTAGTTTTTTCGTCTTAGGGATCTTAAGGGACTTTGCCGGTAGCCTGCTGCCCTAAACGACTGTGGTGCTTGGCACATGAAATAAGACCTCTCTTGGCATTTAACTACCCACCCTGACATGTTGGCGAAGTCCGTTCGGCCCCATGAGCTATGGAATGCAAAATGTCACTCCTAGCACCTTTTGACTTTGTTGATAGCTTGCAGCTCGGAACAACTGAGACACTTGGCGCATGAAATGAGACCTCCCCTAGCATTTACCCAACCACCCAGACATGTTAGGGTAGTCATTTTTCCCCAAAGACCTATGTAATGCAAAATGTCAGTGTTAGCAACTTTCTACTTTGTCGGTAGCTTACAGCCCCAAATGATTGCGATGCTTGGCACATGAAACCAGTCATTCCCTACAATTTACCTGCCCACCCTAACATGTTGGCGTAGTCAGTTCACCCCCATGATGAGTAGATCAAAAAAATGGCACATGGCAACCTTTCCACTGCATGAAACTGAAGCATTTTGCAAGAATGTGTTTGATTCTGGCACGGTCAAATGGACAGGAGTTGAATGAAACTGAGAGAGGTTATTATAGATGGACCCCACATGCACCTATAGGTCCAAACAAAATGTTCCCAGCTACCATGAATTCTGAGAACAGGTTCGTGAAAGTTTGGCAGTTTTTTCATCTTAGGGATCTTAAGGGACTTTGTCGGTAGCCTGCTGCCCCAAATGACTGGGGCACTTGGTACACGAAACGAGACCTCCCCTAGCATTTACCTACCCACCCTGATGCATTGGCGAAGTTCGTTTGGCCCCATGAGCTATGGAATGCAAAATGTCACTCCTAGCACCTTTCCACTGCATGAAACTAAAGCATTTTGCAAGAATGTGTTTGATTCTGACACGGTCAAATATACTAGAGTTGAACAAAATTGAGAGGTTATTGTGGACAGACCCCACATGCACTTGCAGGTCCAAACAGAATGTTCCCAGCTGCCATGAATTCCAAGAACTGCTCCATCAAAGTTTGGTAGTTTTTTTTGTCTTAGGACTCTTAATGGCTACACCCATTTTATCCTTCCTCATGCATAAAACAATAATATGATGTTGTAACAAGGCTGATCTTGAGTTGGGAGAGATTTGTACATCCATTATTCTACATTGTAGCTTCTATTTCTTACATCACTCAAATATTTTCAAGGCCTTTCCATGGTTTCCTCTTACTAATCCAACCAACCATGACCTTGAAAATGGTGTAGCAGTAACATATAAGGCTAAGAAATAAGGTAAAAGATCCATGTGATCATCTATTTTAGTTTTAACATATTTTTCTATCATCATTGACCATTGTACCATGCATGTGTAGGTATATCAGTTAGTTTAGTCAAAGAGACTCCAAATTCGTCATGTTTCCACCTTGTTTCAACTCTTCATGCCTTGACATCATGACTGTCTCAACATGGTCTTTATCATTTTAATAGTCCTCTTTAGTGTCTTGGACTAGGACATTCCTTGTGCACCTATTCATGATGATTTGTATGCATGACACAACAATATTTCAAAATTTCCTAATTGTCCTTTGTTACTACATGATGGTGGTTACCTTGATTGACTATATGGGGGATTGTCATCATGGGGGTTTGAAGCTTAAAAATAGTCATCACAACATCTACCATGGTCCAAGAAGGTAAACTCCATGCCCAATTTGAAACTACTCGCAAAGGGCTTCATTCAAGTCATGATTGTTGTCTTCACATGTCTTCCTCTAGGCTTTGGGACAACGGTTATAATTTTTTCCATGGGTCAAGAAAATGAACTATAGATTAATTTTTTAGAAGTTATGAACCTTATGCATGTCTGGGCATCATAAAAATGAGTCTTATCAAACCTACAATAGCCATGAACATGAAGAACAAGTTATAGATTTGGTTAAGAAAATGGGTATAAATCAAGCTAGTCTTTCACCACAAGGGGAGGTGCATGATATTTGTCCATTTGGATGTGAAGCAATAGAATAATCATGATGAGGCTCATCATCATCATTTATAAGGACTTTTGTAATTGCAGTTGCGCTTGTAGACATGTATGCAAAGTGTGGAAGCATAGACAAGGCACGTGAATTGTTTGGCATGATGCCCCAAAGAAATGTCGCCTCATTGAATGCAATGATTGCAAGATATGAACAAAATGGATTTTTTGATAAGGCTTTGGAAACTTTCAAGCAAATGAAATTTGCGGGTGTAAAGCCAAATTCCAAAACCTTCGAAATGGTATCTTTGGAACACAGTAGAGACATCCATCAAAGCATAAAGCATATATGAATTTTGTCAAATGTTTTAGTTGTAAGTACCCTGCAAGACATGTATGCAAAGTGTGGAAGCATATACTTGACGAACATGAACTATTTGACATGACGCCTCAAAGAAATGTTGTCTCATGGAATGCAATGATTGCAAGATATGCACGAAATGGATTTGTTGAAAAGACTTTAGAAACTTTCAAGTAAATGTAGTTGGCACATGTAAAGACAAATTCCACAACCTTTGCCAACATCCTTCCTATCTGTACACCAATATTGCTTGGAACGACGTATCAACATCCATCAAAGCATAAAGGATATAGGAAATTTGTTGCATGTTGTAATTGCAACTGCCCTTGTAGACATGTATGCAAAGTGTGGAAGCATAGACAAGGCACGTGAGCTATTTGGCATGATGCCCCAAAGAAATGTAACCTCATTGAATGCAATGATTGCAAGATATGAACAAAATGGATTTTTTGATAAGGTATTAGAAAGTTTCAAGCAAATGTGATTGGTGGGTGTAAAGCAAAATTCCACAACCTTAGCCAATATCCTCCTTGCCTATGCCAAAATGGACATCCATCAAAAGGATAAAACATATGGGAATTTTGTTAGATGTTGTAGTTGCAACTGCCCTTAGAGACATGTATGCAAAGTGTGGAAGCATAGACATGGCACGTGAACTATTTGGCATGATGCCCCAAAGAAATCTCACCTCATTGAATGAAATGATTGCAATATATGAACAAAATGGATTTTTTGATAAGGCATTAGAAACTTTCAAGCAAATGTGATTGGCGGGTGTAAATCAAAATTCCACAACCTTAGCCAGTATCCTCCTTGCCTATGCCAAAATGGACATCCATCAAAAGGATAAAACATATGGGAATTTTGTCAGATGTTGTAGTTGCAACTGCCCTCAAAGACATGTATGCAAAGTGTGGAAGCATAGACAAGGCATGTGAACTGTTTGGCATGATGCCTCAAAGAAATGTCACCTCATGGAATACAATGATTGCAAGATATGAACAAAATCTAGATTTTCTAATAAGCCTTTAGAAAGTTCCAAGAAAATGCAATTGGCAAGTGTAAAGCCAAATTCCAAAACCTTAGAAATGGTATGTTTGGAGTACGGTATAGACATCCATCAAAGCATAAAGGATATAGGAATTTTGTCAAATGTCGTAGTTGTAAGTACCCTGCAAGACATGTATGCAACTTGTGTGGAAGCATATACAACGAACATGAACTGTTTGACACGATGCCTCAAAGAAATGTTGTCTCATGGAATGCAATGATTGCAAGATATGCACGGAATGGATTTTTCATAAGGCTTTAAAAAATCTCAAGCAAATGCACAACAATTTAAATTTTAACCATTTACGCAAATTTTGGCACATCTAAAACCAAATTGCACAACCTTAACCAACTTCCTCCTTGCCTATGCTATAATGGGATCTAGAGAACATGGTGTGGACAACCATTAAAGCATAAATGATATAGGAATTTTGTCACATGTATTATATTTGCAAAGTTGCCCTTGTAGACATGTATGGAAAGTATGGAAGCATAGACAAGGCACGTGAACTATTTGAAATGATGCCTCAAAGAAATGCACAGTCCCATAGAATTCAATGATTGCAAGATATACACAAAATGGATTATTTGAAAACAATTTATAAACCTTCAAGCAAATGCAATTGGCACTTGTAAAACCAAATTCCTATAACAATAATTGATTATCATATTAAATATTTAATATAAATTGTCATATACATAATGTCATGAACATAACATCTAGTTTATATAAAAAGCCATATAAGCATGTCCAAACAAAGCCATACAGGAAAATATACAAAAATATACATCGGATTAACATACACAAGTATGGATACAAAGCCATCTAGGCATACAAAAAATGTACCAAAAACTAGTTTCCTATGGACTTTTAGGAAATAATCGGCGGCCCTTCTTTGACTGTGAAGATGGATAGCCAGTCAGTGACACATCCTCTCTCTACCATTGAGTAGACCTCTTCGAATAAAGTTCATCCAGTTGCACCTATTGATACAAACAAACAATATGCACATTAGTATAGAAAATGTATGAAATATATAACATCACATATGTAATTGATCACTTACCACCAACCAATGATCACTCTCCATCATCTTGTCTCTCTCTTCGTCCATAGTTGGATGGACTAGAGTTGTGACCTACTGTAAGAAGCATCAAGAAGCAAAATTGACTAAACATAAATATCATTTATGTACATCAAATGTCATGAGATAAAACAAGAAATACAAAATTATGACATTTTCATGTTATTGGCTCATACCTCAGTAAAAGGATTTGTAGACATTATGGTTGCATCAATGCCTCTCTGTGCTGACTCACGAACATGAGGAGGAGTCTCCAGATTTAGCATCTGAAAATCAAGTTCAAGATTATCAAAACAAAATAAATACATAACATTAATTTAAAAATGCATAATGATTAGAAATGGTTAAATTTACATCCGTAAAAGTGGTGGTTTGGTGTCCAGGGGACCAAGGAAACCGTAGAGGTGCCGATGATTGTTGAAATAATCAAATTGTCACAAAATAATATTACCATTGACATATCTACAATAATTATGATTATGTGATAAATTACATACCTGTTGACTTGAGCTCCTCTCATAACCCACCAATGGATGGCTAACAGAGGCAGGATGAAGACTCTGACCCTGGAATTTCATTGCGCAAACAATTACATACATTATTTTTGACTTATAATATAGATAATCATATAATATTAATTACAACTTTCAAATAACAATATACTAAATCAAGATGAAACTTGTAACAAATTACCTGAGAGTCAATACCAAATGTATGCTGTAAGAGATCGTCATTGAGAACAAGATCATCCAATATGTCTTGCCCCTATGTCACAGCATGTTGCCCCTGTCATGCCTCCTGCATCCCATAATCACATAGGTTCCCACATGTATTGCACAAATGTGGGGACACATGACACCTACTACTCTCACTCTCATCAGCCTAGGTAAGATCATCAGCATGCTGTGATAGAGTTTGGGTGAGAGTAGTCAGTGAATGTAAAGTTTCCAGCTCAACACTCTCCTTCAAAGCCAAAGGGAGTGACCTACATTCTGGCCTCACTTGGGGTAAGGCACATGGTCTCTATTTCACTAAGCCCCAGGTCTATCTTGGGTAGAGCCACCACCTCTACCCTGGAACTCACGAATGTCAAAATAATTTAGAATCTTGTTGAGGACGAACTCGCAATAGAGTTTCCTCAAGAAATATTGTGGTACCTCATCATTGTTGCATGGGTGCTCATCGAAGACCATGTACCATCTATCCCAAAAGTTTTAGGATATTTCTTCATTCCTACACCAATGTATAGGAAACCGTTTGCAACTTTCTTCTAATTTTTGGCCGGTTTTGGAATTAGTAAAGTGTGCACATAATTGAGATTTTGTAATTTTTTCATTCTTGACTTGTTCATATGACAACTTTTTGGTAGACTATTGTTGACTCCTCTCCCTATAGTGTTGGAATTCGGTGATTTGTTTCGTCACCAAATCCGTGTGGGAAACAATCTCCTGTAGTGATTTTGCAAGTGCCCTCCTACGATATGTGGTTCCACTTGGATTGTTTAGGGTTTGAATAATAGTTTGAAGATGTTTCTTGTTTTCTTCTATTATCCCTAGGTAGTGTTCTTGATTATCCCTTACATGAAAAGGAGGTGAAGGCAGGTTTTGAGGGTTTGTAGGGTCTTGGGGGTTATTTTCACCCTCCTTAGCGGGATTTAGGTTTTCTCCTTCTCTAATAACTGTAAATGCAATATAAAAACAAATCAAACATTGCAAAACTCAAAAATTATTCTCAAACTAACAAAATCAGTCAAACCCTATCTTCTTCCTGTGTTGGAGCCTCCAAATTTGCACGAAGATGTCTTTGGCGGCGAGGTGGCATTGTGAATTTGTTGTTTTCTCTATTACACTTGATTCAATAGCCTTTTCTTTAACGTGATTGCATTTTTTCATGTTTTCTTTGCTGTTGTGAGGAGAAATAGTCGCGGTGTGAGTGAGCAGAAATTGTTTTTTTTTGGATTTATGCAAAGCAAAATGCGAGCGCCTTATAACACGCACGTGTTTTAAAACGCGAGCATGTTATAATCGCTCATGTTTTGCTTTAATTTTGGAGATGGTGGCGACCTTTTGGTCCCCCATCTCCTTGCATTTACCCAATATCCATATTTTAGTTTTTATATAATTTCTAACTTTATATATTAAATATTGATAAATTACTATAGAATGTATTAATTTTGAACTATAATAATAATATTATAATCTTCTAATTTATTTATTTTAAATGAAATGATGGTTAAAATTATATTGGTTATTAATGAATAAGAATCTTGTATTATAATTGATTAAAATATAAATTAACAATAACATAATTTAATTCTACATTTTGAAACCTATTCTAGAATTTAAAGAATTTAATTTAAAAATTAATGACCTCTTTAATTTAGAAGACATAGTTTATAATTTTGTAACTCTCAAGTTAAAGTTTTAAGTAATTAATAATATTTTGTTTAACTTAAAACTATAATAACAAATCTTATTTATGTTTATTTAAAAAAAATTGGCTCGAGTAGATAATAACAAATAGAGATATATATAGATAGATACTGAGAGATAGAGAGAGGAAGAGAGAAGAAGGGAGAGGGAGAGAGAGAAATGAGAAAGAGAAATAAAGTAGGAGAGAGAGATAGAGAGGAATAGAGAAATAACGAGAGAGAGAGGGGAGGGAGATAAAGACAGATAAAGAGAGGAAGAGAGAAGGGAGAGGGAGAGGGAGAGAGAGAGAGAAATGAGAAAGATAAATAAAGTAGGAGACAAAGATAGAGAAGAATAGAGAAAGAGAGAGAGGGGGGGGAGGGAGGAAGGGAGAGATAGAGAAAAAGAGAGGAAGAGAGAAAGAGATAGAGAAAAAGAGAGTTCTAGAGAGATAGAGAGAGAAGAGAGTATGAGAGAAAGAGATGGAGAAAAAGAGAAGCAGAGTGAGAAATCTTAGAGAGAGAAGAGACAAAAACATAGGGAGAGAGAAATCTTAGAGAGAGGAAGTGTGTTCCAGGGAGATAGAGATAGAGAGAGATAAAAATAAATAGAGAGCTAGAGAGGAATATAGAGATATATATAGAGGAGATAAATATGGAGAAAGACAGAGAGATAAAGAAAAAGAGAGGTAGAGTACCTTTCAATTTTCAAGTAGAGAACATGGCTACATGCATAACCTTCCTATGACTAATTATTTCCAAAATTTACCTTTTCCACCCCTCACAATTGAAGAGACATTTCCTAAAAGACAAAATCATTACCCATCTGTTGGCAAGAGACACTGTGTGGCTTCATGAGTGTTGTCATTGATGGCAACAAAGTCCATCTCACACATCCGCAGGACATGGTGTGTCTCCACCGAAAGTCAAATTGAAGAGTATTGTGGTCTGGTAAGCAAGAACAGAGCATGCAGCAAGGTCTGACAATCACGTCCGGATCTCTCAGAGGAAGTATCTCAGTAAAGTGTAGACTTAGGGAAGTCAAGAGGAGTAACTTGACTGATAGATTCCAGGGATTGAGCCTCCGGTGATGAAAGAGTGAAGAGATATGAGCACCTAAGTATTGGGTTCCTGTTTGGCAGAGTAGACTGAGGAAGAACTGACCAACAGAGCATCAGACCTTAATCCAGATGAGATATTGATGGTGATCAAGGTTATTAAGGTATCATTCATGATTGGCCGACATGATTGATGACTTCTATAAGCATCTCTTTGATAGGCATCACTTGGTAAGCAAGGATTCAGCTGATAGACTAGAGTTTGGAAATATCCTAAGTTTTTCGGATGCCGACTAGAAAGATGATTGAAATCATTGATGTGGATATATATACTAGATTGATTTTGGTATGAAGGTGTGTGTGGTGTAGTATGAAGTGCGAAGAAAAGTAGAGAGCAGAGTGGAAGCAGTAATATAGGTCCGGTATGTGACAAGACAACAACACCAAAGAAGAGGAAGAATGAAGTGCAGTAGATTAGTGTACTGAGCCTAATCAGAACTGAACTTCAGCATATGTGGATGCCTCTTATCAGTTCAAGTATCTTGTTACTCTCTTTATAACTTGTAGACAGTGAGTCTCTTGTAGGCAGTGAGCCTCTTGTGAGTAGTGTGCTCGGGTAGTGAGCCCTAATTGGCAAGTGCCATTTTGTATTTCTATTCTTCTAACAAAGAATACATTTTTGGGTTAGTCACCCCATAGTTTTTCCCTTAACAGAGTTTTCCACGTCAAAATCATTGTGTTATGTGTATTGACTTTGTTTCTGCTTTCATGATTATGGATGCTTATTTGCTTTGATGCTGCACTGGTTATTAAAGAAGAACAAAAAGTTAAATTAATTAAGATAACTGATTCACCCTCCCTCTCAGTTATCAACAATTGGTATCAGAGATAAGTTCTTCCAAACAAAGCCTAACATCTTGAGGAAGATCTGGGAATTCAAATGGATATGTATGGTATTAGAGAACAACTTCAGTCTGCCCTTGATGATCTTGAGCAATCTCACTTTGAAGTCAATAACTTGAGAGAAAGATTCAAACAAGCTGATGATTTCATAAATGAACTAAAGGAGAAACTGAGTATCTCTATGAAAAAGAGAAAGGAACTTCTTCAGCAATTAGCAAGTCAAAGTGAAGCCAATGATACTAATGAAGATTTGAATGAGAAGAACAAAATATGTGAGAAGCTATCAAAAGAGATCATTATGGTAAGACATGAAATGGAATCAAGAGTTATGAAATTCACCTAAGAAATTGAAGAGAAAAGAAAGACTGGAGATAATCTAAAACAATCTCTCAAGGAGAAGTCAGAAGACTGCCACAAAATGGATAGAATAATTAGGCATCTGGTATCTGATCTTGAAGAAGCTAGAGACAATGAAGAACAATTTGATAATCAGATAGTCACTCTTAAAAGGGATCTTCAAACAACAAATGAATACAAAGAAAAATTCAAGACAAGCTCTGCTCAGCTTGAAGTTCTTCTTGAAAGCCAAAAGAGGGTAGATGACAAGCAAGGCTTGGGGTATGAGAAAGGTGAAAGCTCCGGATCAAGTCAGAAGAACTCTGGATCAAGAAATCTAAGGAACAGACCTAGAAGACCTCCGATAAGGCAACCAAATGCTCAAAGATATCCATCCTTCAATGGATACTGCCACAATTGCAATAAATTTGGTCATAAAGCAAATCAGTGCAGAAGAAGAATGAATCAGACTAATTCATCCTTCTCCAGACAATGTTTCAATTGCAAAAGGTATGGTCACAAATCTCATGAGTGTAGAAATATGCAAAAGAACAATTCATTCAATGGTAGATGCTTTGCATGCAATAGAATGGGACATATGGCTAATCAGTGCAGATCAAGAGGATATCAGTCAAATATGCAAAGAAATGTTGTTTGCTACAATTGCAATAGATCCAGTCATATTGCCAAATTCTGTAGAAGCAAGAATCAGGACAAAAAGGGTCCGGTGCATCATAATCAAAACCAAGACAAAGGAAAAAGAAAGGTAAATGGAGATGAAATTCAAAGGGAGATGAACAAGATTTGGGTGAAGAGGAGTACAGAAAATGTTGTGGATGGATCCACACCAGAATCTGGTGCTGATATTCCTTTTGGAAACTAAATAGATGAGCTCTGGCTCAGGGGGAGTCTCAAAAGAAAACAAGTTCCCCCAGCCAGTCAATTGGTGCTGAAATTGGCACATGGAAAGTTGCAGATTAAAAGGGCTCTCAGAGAAACATCTAAATAAGCCTTGGTAAAAATATGGAAGATCCACAAGAAATTTAGAAGAGGTTAATCTACCAAGGTTAATCCGATTTAATAGTCATCCGATAAGAACATGATTTTCACAGTTAGATCCAGTATGATCCAAATTGAGGTATCTTGATCTGCAGATAAATGAAATGATTGGAGAAAGATAGATGGATTGTTAATATTCACCAAGAATAACTCTAAGTGCATCTCAATGATCTGGAAAGATCTCTCTCAGAAACAAGGAGAACAAGGCAACCAGAATAACCTAAGTTGTGTATTTATTGTAAAATGGAATTAGGGTTTGCGCAGAAATAAAAGGGTTCTTTTTTTCATCATTTGTACATTTGCATTCAAGAAGAAGAGAAAAGGAGCTCTGCAATAAATTGTCTCAAATTTCTCAAAGATCAACCGCTGAAGTCGATTCATCCAGCAATTTGATCTGGCTCATTTTGTGAACCCTAGAAGCGTAAAAGGTATTTTCTGTTTTTGAATATCTCTCTGTTGTTAGTGTAAGTTTTTATTTCCTAGATGGGTTATTTATTTTTCCTATATTTCTAGGTTTTTCCTACACTTCTATTAATCTCGCTTAGGTTAATAAAGCATGTCTTATTAGGTGAGTGGTTGTGAGGTGTCACCTTCCTACATGTGAGCATCCATTAGCTATCTTGGGAAGATACTTTGCTATCTTTAGTTCGATAGATGGTTGTTCCTCATTGGTTGGTGTTGCCACCTCCTCTCTCTCCTTGGTCTATATAAGCATGCTACCTGGCTTGTATTTAGTATCTTTTGCTTTTGCATCCTCTTAATGCTATTTTGCTTCTAGCATTTGCATTACTCTCTTGGAGACTAACTCTGTGTTGCTATTTTAATTTCGTATCATTTGCATTCATAGTTTTAATATCTATTCTTTGCACTAGTTTTCTGGGTTATTAATTTTTTCAGATTCTAACATGGTATCAGAGCTATTCTATGTGCAAGAGTAGATTTTAGTTTCAATATTTGAGACATTTGAGGGGGGGCTAATAAATCTTATTGCAGGTTTTTGAAAAACCCAGTATGCTCTTCTCTTGCATCTTCGGATGATCTTGAGAATCAGAAAAGTTTGACGGAAATTTTTTTAATCTCTAGGGTTGCATATGTGTTTATGAAATCTAGGTGATTGCAACATTTCTAGTTATACTGGTAGCATTTCTGGCTGTTCCAACGCATCCAGGAGGCTTGAGAAAGTCAGATTTGGCTTTCGTTTCACTAAAATCAGAGATCGTCATACACAGTTACGGAATCGGGGTTTCAAGCTCAAATCTGACAACCAGCTTGCATATTTGGTCTTTTGAATCAATATTGTAGGTTCCAGCATCTGATTCAGCCTTTGCATGTCATTTTTTGGTTGTTGGGGTCATTTTTTGTAGCTAAAGGCGTTCTATTTACACTGGAGCAACATCTTCTGTGCATTTGCAAGAAAAACACCTTCTGGGTTTTGTTCGCAGCACAGAAAAACCATCTGGGTATCTTTCTGTTTTTGCATGCAATCTGTATATTTTGCAAAAACGCACTCAGAAAGCTACAACAAGACCCCTCTCCGTTGGCAGCTACAGTTTTGAAGACAGTTTTCAAATGCTCCGTTCTTGCTCATACGGACTCCTTTTCCCACGAATTTTTTTTTTTATTTTGGCTATTTTTTCGTGCTCTATGCACTAGTGCAGTCATTTTTTGATTTTGATGCCAAGATTTTTTAGAAATTGCAGATTCTCAGTCGTGACATTGCACGGTTCTCATTTTGGGAATTTCGAAGGATCATAACTTTCACATACGACCTCGTATCGAGGTGATTCATTTTTTGAAAGTGCATGATTTTTTGAGTAGATCACAGTGGTGCTGTTTATTTCTCTGGATATTATGCCAAAGTTGTATTTTCAGCATATGCTCTTCATGAGGGTTTTGTAATGCATTGAAATCAAGACCACTTAGTATTTATTGCTAGTGGTAGTTGTAAACGCACTAATATAAAGTGCCAAATCATATTTTCTTGGGGGGGTTCTTTGATTGAGTGAAAAGGGGGGGTTGTCTTGGTTGGGTTCTCTTCTTTTCGACACTTCTTCTCTGCATTTCTTCATCATGGATCAAACAAATCTGCCTATCCTAACTCCATACAATTACTTTGAGTGGAAATCACGCATGACAATTCACTTAAGGAAAGCTGGATTAAATAGGATAACTATGGGACTTGAAACTGAACTTGCTAAAGATGAAGATAAGCCTAAGTGGTTTAACAAATGTGATGAGGCATATGGAACATTGTGTTTGTCTGTTTCTCCTGATTTGCTCTTTCACATTGAGTCTTTGAATACACCAAATGAAATCTGGACAAAGCTAGAAACACTATTTGGCACACAAGATTCAATGAGGGGTCATATGTTGGAAAATGAACTAATTAGTTTAAGTCCAGGCAATTTCAACACAATCCAGGATTTCTTCACCAAATTGAAATCACTAAGGCTGCAGTTAAAACAATGTGGAATTGAAAAGAAAGATGAACAACTGATTCTTAGTATTCTCTCTAAGCTAAATTCAGAATATTCTGTGTTTGTTTCTACTTTCTATGCTACTAAGGGTGCACTTGGTACTCAATTCACCATGCCATCTTTAGATGATTTTGCTTTCAATCTCACTCGAGAACAGGACAAGCTAATTCAGATGGGCACTCTTAAGTCCTCTAAGTCACATGCCTTGGCTGCCAACCAAGGCACAAAAGAACAGAAAGGACAAAGTAGTAACAACAATAGTAAGGATAAGAAACAAAAGAATAACAAGGAGAATAAGGATTAGATAACAGTTGCTTCAAAAGCAACTAATGAGACCCAATATTCCAAGGGTGACAAGCCTAAGAAAGAGAGGGTCCAATGTGCCTATTGTAAAAGACCCGGTCATGATGAACATAAATGTTTGAAGAAATAAATTGATCACTTGACACACATTCTTGAGAAGAATAATATCAGTGTTCCTGAGTCTGTCAAACAGAGTTCTAATGAGGGATCTAATAAGGCAAAAAAAAATAGCAAGGGAAAAGGAAAGGGCAAGGCCCTTGTTGCAGTTGCTTCTTCACCATCCACTTGGGTTCTTGATTCGGGTGCTTCGCACCACATGGCTTCATCTAAGGAAGAACTTGCATCCTTGGAGCCGTGTACTATGCCTTCTATTTTGATGGGTGATAACACTCCTGTTGAGGTGTGTGGGAGAGGGTCTGTTGATGTGGGGGATGGCACATTCCATGATGTTCTTTGTGTGCCCTCATTATCAACTAATCTCCTATCGGTATACCAGATCACTCACACAGGTTCAGGCAAGCGGGTTGAGTTCACTCCTGATTCAGTGGAGATTCGTGAGTTGCACAGTGGTTCTACAGTTGCAGTTGGGAGAGCAGATCATCAGTCATGGCTCTATCTATTTTCTCACTTTGTTCCTGATCCTCCTTCGATTGTTTTGCTCACTCATTCTAATGATGTGAGTAGATTATGGTATGAGCGGTTTGGCCATCTTAACTTCCGCTACTTGCAGCAGCTCAACCGGTAGAGCATGGTCAAAGGGTTGCCTTCAGTTTAGTTTTCAGGTGGTGTTTGCCAAGGTGGCATTCTTGGTAAGCATCCTAAGGAAAAGTTTGACAAAGGTAAGACATGGAGAGCTTCACAGATACTGGAGTTAGTTCACAGTGATTTGGCTGGTCCATTTCAGCATCCTTCTTTCAACAGGGCTAGATATGTCCTCACATTCATTGATGACTTTTCTCGAAATACTTGGGTGTACTTTCTCAAACATAAGTCAGAGGTATTTGATCATTTTCAGGACTTCAAGACATTTGTAGAGAAGCAATCCGGGAAAGCCATCAAAGTTTTGCACACTGACAATGGTGGTGAGTATGTCAACCATCGGTTTGAGAGGTTTTGCACTTCAGAGGGGATTGATTTGCAGCATTCAGTTCCATACAATCCACAGCAGAACAGTGTTGTAGAACGGAAGAATAGGTCCTTGAAGGAAATGGTGAACTGCATGATTCACTCTAGATCTCTTGCACCACAGTATTGGGCAGAGGCCATTAACTGTGCTTGTTATATCCAGAACCGTGTTCCTCATCGAGCCTTGAAGGGAGTCACTCCTTTTGAAGCTTGGAGTGGTCAGAAACTATCAGTTAAGCACTTTCGAGTTTTTGGTTCTCCTGCATGGGCCCACATTCCTACAGAGAAACGCAAGGCCTTGGATCTACAGAGAAGACCTTGCATATTTGTAGGTTATCCTGATGGTGTGAAGGGTTATCAGTTGCTCCACCCTACTACACATGAGTTGTTCATTGAGAGGAGTGTCCAGTTTGAGGAGGGCTCTTCGAGCTCACTTTCTATCACTTCTCCAACTCCTTCTACTTTGACATTGGAGTCACTTGGGATACATGACAGATCTTCTGATGAGTCAGATTCACCTGAGCAGTCTTCTACCTCACTTCTGATGCAGAGAGCAATTCAGAGGACTCACCTCCTTCCTCTCCTAGTCATCATTCAGAGGTTGATGATTCTCCTCTAGATTCTCCATCTTCCGGTCCACTTTGGGCTAGACAGACCTTGCAGTCTGCAGGTGATTGGGTTGGGGATCCATCAGACACCAGGCGGACTCGTTCACAGTTCCAGGATGCTCCACATGTCTTCATTGCTACTGCCTCAGATCCACAATCTTTTCATGAGGCTTCTGGTATTCCTGAGTGGGATACAACTATGCAGGAGGAGTATAGTTCCTTGATGAGGAACCACACTTGGGATCTTGTCCCTCTTCCTAAGGGAAGAAAACTTGTTCGATGTAAGTGGATCTATCAGACAAAATTTGCAGCAGATGGGTCGGTTGACAAGCATAAGGCTCACTTGGTCGCCAAAGGATTCTCCCAGGTTCCTGGGATTGACTACTCTGAGACTTTTGTGCCAGTTGCCTGAATGAATTCCATCCGACTTGTTCTTGCCATTGCTGCAGCTAATCGTTGGGAAGTACACCAGATGGATGTGAAGAGTGCTTTTCTTCACGGTGACCTTCAGGAGGAGATCTACATGGAGCAGCCACAGGGGTTCCTTCAGGATTCTTCACTTGTGTGTTGTCTTCGGAAGTCTCTCTATGGCCTCAAATAGGCTCCTCGGGCCTGGTATGCCAAGATGGATTCCTTCCTTCTATCAGTTGGGTTCACTCGGTGCCATTCTGATCCCAATGTCTACATTCTGCAGCAGGATGATTCACTCCTATTTCTGGTTCTGTATGTTGATGACTTGCTGATCACAGGGAGTTCTTCATACACCATTGGGGCTGTCAAAACTGCCCTTCATGACAGGTTTTTGATGACTAACTTGGGCTTGTTGCATTACTTTCTCGGGATTGAGATCTACCAGTCTTCTTCTGAGATCACCATCACACAGTCCAAGTATGCTCTAGATTTGCTCTCGAGGTTTCATATGGCTGACTGTAAGCCTGCTCTGACTCCCTTTCTTTCTGGAGTCACACTTGAGGCTCAGTGTTCTTCTCCACTTGTTGATGGCACTTTGTACCGACAGCTTGTTGGGAGTCTCATTTATCTGACTCATACGAGACCCGACATTTCATATGCTGTAGGCATGGTTTCATGATTCATGCAGGAGCCTCATGAACTGCATTGGAAAGCAGCCAAGCGGATCCTTCACTACATTCAGGGTTCTCACAGTTTTGGGATTCACTATGCAGCAGGTATTGAGCTTGACTTGGTGGGCTACACAAATTCAGATTGGGTAGGTGATTCTCAGGATCGCAAGTCTACTTCAGGTTACAGCTTCTCACTTGGTTCAGGTCCTGTTTGTTGGTCGAGCAAGAAGCAATCTGCTATTGCTCTATCTTCTACTGAGGCTGAGTATTGGGGGGCTGTGAATGCCTCTACTGAGGCCATTTGGCTTCAGAATCTTCTCATTGAGTTTGGTATCCAGATTAGACGGCCGTCAGTCATATTTTGTGACAACCAGAGTGCCATTTAGATCTCACGAAATTCGGTCCATCATTAGCGGACCAAACACATAGAGGTCCACATGCACTACATCCAGGAGCTCATCCATGGCCACGTCATCGACCTTCGCTACTGTCCGACTTCTGAGCAGGTTGCTGATATCTTCACCAATCCCTTCACTGAGAGCAAGTTCCTTCATTTGTGAGCTTTGCTGGGGGTACGGGATGCTTCATCTTCTGAGGGGGCTTCTTCCTCTCACTCAGAGTCCTGACTCTCTCTACTTTTGGGGGGTCTCTTTTCTCTCTCTTTGGGGGGGAATTTTATGTACATGGGTACCTCATCAGGCTTGATTTACCGGGACCCATTTCTACATCCACCTAAGCTTTGCTTATGGGGGGGTGTTAGTGTAAGTTTTTATTTCCTAGATGGGTTATTTATTTTTCCTATATTCCTAGGTTTTTCCTACACTTCTATTAATCTCGCTTAAGTTAATAAAGCATGTCTTATTAGGTGAGTGGTTGCAAGGTGTCACCTTCCTACATGTGAGCATCCATTAGCTATCTTGGGAAGATACTTTGCTATCTTTAGTCCGATAGATGGTTGTTCCTCATTGGTCGGTGTTGCCACCTCCTCTCTCTCCTTGGTCTATATAAGCATGCTACCTGGCTTGTATTTAGTATCTTTTGCTTTTGCATCCTCTTAATGCTATTTTGCTTCTAGCATTTGCATTACTCTCTTGGAGACTAACTCTGTGTTGCTGTTTTGATTTCGTATCATTTGCATTCATAGTTTTAATATCTATTCTTTGCACTAGTTTTCTGGGTTATTAATCTTTTCAGATTCTAACATCTGTAAATATTTTGGAAGATGGCTACTCTGAATGTTGTGAAGATTACTGATAGGCCACACCCTAAATTTAAGAAGCATCCTTACAAATCTCTAGAAGTGGATCCCTCAGGTGCATTTTCCAGCATTTCGCATAGTGTTTTGCATGTAGAAGATGTTAGGGTTTACATTCATGCAAATATTGAAGAATTTGGGGAATCTAAGCTGATGGATATCTATTACAAGCAGTTGATAGATGATTCATTTGAACTCAAACCTCAGTACAAAGCCATCCGAGTTAAGCATTTTGGACATTGCATTCATTTCCCCTATTTTGTAGAAGATGAATGGGTCCAGTATGTTCTGAGCAGAGTGCATGACAATTTGATATGGTTGAACATACCATTTAAGATCACAAAAGATGCCATTAAAGCAGTAACCGGTTTGTACTCATTCAGAGGGTTACCTATTCTCAAATCCGTCAAGAATTAGACTGTAAGTGAGGCTACTGGATCAAAATTTGACAAGAGAGCAATGACAATTGAAGATATCACTGATCCGAATATCAAGTTTGCCTCCATGATAATTGGTTACAAGATATATCACTCCAACAGGGAAAATTCAGTACCTGGAACTGCAATTTACACTGCTTATCAGATGTTAAGAGAAAATGCTGACTATGATCTCTGTGAGCTTCTCCTAAACCAACTGTTGGAGAATTTGCAGAAAATAAGGAAAGATAAAAAGAATTATTTCAAATATGGTGGCTTGATACTTTGCCTATTCTTCTACTATATGAATGAGCTACTCGGAACTAGTGGCTGGATATGGCAAAATGATAGACCTATCGTAATACAGATCAGGGATTATTTATATGGGCTTGGTGATGCCAAGGCACAAAATACAACACTGTGGGGTTACTTCAAAAACTTCCAAAGCATAATGCAGGCCAGAGAGAGAATCCCCCAATCTCTAGTTGAAAAATACAAAGATACAATGTGCTTCATGGTGGATATTGGTCAATTCCTAATGGAGGCAGTGGAACCAAGAATAGTGTGGATCATGCCAATGGGGTATGAGGCTAATGAGAAAATCCTAGAGTTGCACATTCAACACCTTTTGAGTCAGCCCAAGGACCCTGAGGCAGAAAGGTTTGGAACCTTTGAAGAGTTGAGTTTAAAGATTCATGTGGAGCTTAGACAACTGGAGATGAAAAGAAAAGTGAGAAAAGAAGTAGAGAATGTTGCCCAAAGGTATGGCATTTCAAAAGAAGTACTCGATGCAAACAGAGAGAAGATGGAAAGGTCAGAGAAAGAAAGGCAAGGAACATAAAAAGAAAGTGCTCTGGTGCAAGCCCCTTCCTGGACCAAATCCTCAAGAAACTCTACACCTGTCACCTCTAAGAGCCAAAAGGCATCAAAACCGGAAGCTCAAACATCCGGAAGGGGAGAGAAGAGAACCAAGAAAAAGGCAACAAGGTCTTACACCAGCCAAAAGGATGATGAAGAGACTGAGTCAGATAAGGAGGTCAAGAAAATGAAGAAGAAGAAGAAAGTATCCGGTGAATCCTCTACCAGTCAAAACAAGGAAGAAGAGAAGGCAAAAAAATGTGTTGAAAAGCCTACTGTTGATGATGTCATCAAGGCAATCACTGTGGATGGAAATCTGAAACCAATGACATAATTATATGATGAATGTAGTAAAGCTGACCAGAAGATTCTGCAAGATGCTACAATCAGGTATCTGAATATCTATAACAAAGCATTCATTGAAATCATATCTCTAATTCCTAAAAGACTTGAGAAGGAACTTGAAATGAGAAAGAATAATGCCAAAGAAAAGGATATGGAGATCCAGGAATAGATAGCCATTCAGCTCTATCCTTCCATCACTCCTAAGCAAAAGAACACGATCTTCAAAGATTGCAAGGATGATTTCTGGAGCAAAGCTAGAATGAACCAGCTTATGTTTGGAGAAATTGACAGAGTGGCAAAAGAAACAGAAGATATCCTCCGGAATGCTTTTAAAAGATTCAATATTCCTGTTATAGAAGACTTAGGTGATGAACCTTCTGACATGGATGATGAAGGACAAAGCACATCTAAAGAAGATCCTACTGAGAAAGTTGCAGAAGAGGCAAAAGAGACAAGTGAAGAGAAGACTAAGGACTTTGATTCCTCAGCACCGGAAGAGGAAGTCCATGAAGAAGTAGACACCTCTCTTCCGGATCCTCCTACAGACTTAGGATCTAAAGGAGAAGAAAGAATAGAGGAGAAAACCAGTCAAGAAGAAGAAGTAAAGGAAAAGGAAAAAGACCAAACAGAGAGGACCCCAGGAGACAGTTCTGAGACTGCAGAAGGAAAGAAGACTCTGTCTCCGGTAAGAGACACTGCAGAAACTGTCAAAGATTTCTTGACCAAAGAGATGATGGAAATTGATGAACCATAACTACTTCAAGGACCATTCAATTTTGATTCCCTCTCCCCGGTTCAGACTATGAAGATAGTATCCTTTGCCCATGCAAAGGCAAAAGAAAAACTTTTCAAGTCTCACACAGAAGACTGTGAGCTAATAGAGATTGCATCTGGTGCATTAGAGAAAATCATGCCATCCTTCCAAAAGGATTCTTCAGCCTCCACATTTGGTAATCTAAAGTCTCTTGTAAACTCTGTTAATACACATTTTGATTCTTTGGAAAAGTCAGCTGAAGATAAAGTCCGGAAAGAATTTTTGGGAAAGAGACTCTCCAAGGTGCGGGGTCTAGTAACAAATGATAGGAGAGTTATGGATATTGGAATAAAGAGCTTAGAAAGTGCTCTTAAAGATGGTGGAGAAATATATAAATTTTGTTTATCCTAGTCTAAAGTGAAAGAACAAGAGGATAAACTGTCAAGTTTATCACAAAATTTTGATCCTCTTACCTCCTCCATAATAAATCAAGAGTGTCAGATTATTGCAGTTATAAATGAAATTAAGAAGCTTAAGAAGGAGAAGAAAAATAGAATAAATAGGTTAAGTGAACTCAGAGGGATAATTATCCCTAAGTTAGAGGCCATGCGTGAGGCCCTAACTCATGCTCAGACCACAGCCTGGACCAGTGATCCAATAGATCTAAAGAGGGCACAAGCTTTTGCATTCCTGTTGAGTGGTCACATCTCAATTATGGATAGGATGAAGAACAGTTGGGCGACATAAGTGGTACAGTTGAAGATCACCTTTGCAGATATACTTCAGTATATGTAAGTATAACATGTATATATACCTATGCGGCTAAGTATAGTTAAAATTTTGGAAATTTTGGTATGCGGATCCTACCCTTTTCCATTGATGTCAAAGGGGGAGTGAGTAACAGTGAAAAATGTGGAATCTAGCTAAGGGGGAGCTCTGGAAAAGTGTACATTAGGATAGAGCATCAACCAAGGAGGAGTGCAGTATGACAACCATTTTTCACTAAGTGTTGCCATCAATGCCAAAGGGGGAGATTGTTGGCAAGAGACACTGTGTGGCTTCATGAGTGTTGTCATTGATGGCAACAAAGTCCATCTCACACATTTGCAGGACATGGTGTGTCTCCACTGGAAGTCAAATTGAAGAGTATTGTGGTCCGATAAGCAAGAATAGAGCGTGCAACAAGGTCTGACAATCAGGTTCGGATATCTCAGAGGAAGTATCTCAGTAAAGTGTGGACTTGGGGAAGTCAAGAGGAATACCTTGACTGATAGATTCCAGGGATTGAGCCTCCGGTGATGAAAGAGTGAAGAGATATGAGCACCTAAGTATTGGGTTCCTATTTGGCAGAGTAGACTGAGGAAGAACTGACCGGCAGAGCATCAGACCTTAATCTGGATGAGATATTGATGGTGATCAAGGTTATTAAGGTATCATTCATGATTGGCCGACATGATTGATGACTTCTATAAGCATCTCTTTGATACGCATCACTTGGTAAGCAAGGATTCAACCGACAGACTAGAGTTTGGAAATATCTTGAGTTTTCTAGATGCTGACTAGAAAGATGATTGAAATCATTGATGTGGATATATATACCAGATTGATTTCGGTATGAAGGTGTGTGTGGTGTAGTGTGAAGTGTGAAGAAAAGTAGAGAGCAGAGTGGAAGCAGCCATACAAGTCCGGTATGTGACAGGACAACAGCACCAAAGAAGAGGAAGAATGAAGTGCAGTAGATTAGTGTACTGAGCCCAACCGGAACTGAACTTTAGCATATGTGGATGTCTCTCATCAGTTCAAGTATCTTGTTACTCTCTTTATAACTTGTAGATAGTGAGTCTCTTATAGGCAGTGAGCCTCTTGTGAGCAGTGTGCTCAGGTAGTGAGGCCTAATTGGCAAGTGCCATTTTGTATTTCTATTCTTCTAACAGAGAATACATTCTTGGGTTAGTCACCCTGTGGTCTTTCCCTTAACAGGGTTTTCCACGTCAAAATCATTGTGTTATGTGTATTGACTTTGTTTCTACTTTCATGATTATGGATGCTTATTTGCTTTGATGCTGCACTAGTCATTAAAGAAGAACAACAAGTTAAATTAATTAAGATAACTGATTCACCCCCACTCTCAGTTATCAACATGATCATGGGATTGTAAAACTAAGATTAAGTGCATAAACATAATGACAAAAAGTGTTCCATGTGCGATAGACTTGAGTTTATGGGACCAACAAGTCTAATACTCTTTCAAATTCGGCATATCCATTGTACACTAAGGTGCAATTGCTAGCTTAAACCATTTCACACCCTTTCAAATGCAATAGGGGAGGAGATTTGAGGTCCACATCAGCGTGTCAATTGAAAATTTGAGGCGGTTCAATATTTGCCTTCATATTTCATTTTTAAAAATTATAAACTAATGTATTTGTTACTAAATTATGTTTGCAACCTAATTTAGTAAGGCCTAGACAATAGTTGTTAAGAGGGGGTTAAGAAAATTTTTTATGTGCATGATCATCCAGTTAATGTCTAATGTCTTGACAAAAGATTAACACAAGATCACTTATTAGAATCATGTGATAGCTCAAACTGGGCTGTCAAACCATCCTGGTAAGTAAAAATGACTAAAGGCAAGAAAGCAGACATTCAAAGAATGACAAATATCTAATTGACTTCATTTTTCTAGTTATGATGCTGATTATTCAGTACATTTCAGTGCAGTTTCAAGAAAGAGGTATTTATAAACTGTCATTTCTTCATCATGTTTTAAACATGTGCTTTAATGAGATTCATTTGTTTTATGCTATGTATTTGATTTAGAAAGAAAAATATACATAAGTCATTGCATAAAGTGGAATAACTGATTGTATTCAAAAGAGTGTTTAAATATGTCCCACACAAGCCGTGGGAGTAATTGGAATATGCTACATATAAGTAAATTTTACTTTTGAAAGAATACAAATGTACAAGAAAAGGAGAGGGACTCATCATTGCCTGTGAATGATGAATCCCAAGGTTGAGTTGATCTTCATCTCCCTCCATTTGTTGAGCTCCAGAATACCTACAAAAAATGTTGTGTTAGAGCTCAGGGTTCCAAAACTTTTCATACACATAATCAAAGCAACAAAAGTACAACCTACTTTTATGGAGCAACAATCATCAATGATCAGATTATGCAAAAAGAGGAGTAGAAGAGCTAGCTGAATAAGAAGATTCAAGTGCCATATCAGAGAGAAAGATAAATCCACACAAGAAAAGCATCATGACCTATAATCAAATGTATGTTTTATATCTAACATGTTTGTTTACTGTGCAGGTATAGGTGAAATATCTATTGCAGACTATTCTTTTGATATCAAATCATGTGGATTAAAATGTGGCTCCCACAAGGGTTGAGCCCAGCATGCTGCCCCTTGATCTTAAGGGGAATGTAAGATAAGCAAAGTGACTTTCGGATCAATAAATAAAAGCATATTCTGATTGAAAGTCAATGACAAACGAATACATCATGAGATAGCCTCCAAGGATCAATATCAACTAAAGGATAGTCCCATCAAAAGAATTACAACTAGAGAAACATCATGGAGCAGCAATTAAATTAGGTATTTACCACCTTTTGTTGTGAATGAGATGTAAAAGTGCTATTGAATTGATTAAGTAGCCATAAAGGACAAAAATCAGTCATTAAGGTGGTTGTCCCATCAATCAAGAAGCATGTAATCAGCTACAGGATAGTCATATAATGATAAATAGTCCATATCTGTGTGTGATGCCATGTCAACTATCTTGTATGCAAGAGAAATCATAAATAGAGTGAATAGGACTACCAGAGAGGGGCCTATAATGCCATCATAATAGGACAGTCACCCTAAAGATACAATATTCATCATAGAATTACCATATGCCTCTGCAAATGAAGATAAAATCGTATGATCACCATATACAACACAGCCATATAATGCTTGCATCAACATAGTGTGAGATAGCCAACCATATACAACACAACCATGGAGTGCAAGGTACAGGTGGAAGACAATCATCTTGAAGATATAGTATACCTTTGAATCAAGAGAAGATACCATACATTTGAATCAAGGAGACAAGTGTAGAAGTCAAGGCGGGATACCATTCACAGCTAATAAAGAAGGACATCCACCTAAGTGGGCAGCATACAAGGAGTTCATGACAACTTTCCAAGCATAATGGAACATGCCTTATGAGGATAATTAACCATGAAGAGTACATAAGATACATTATAGAGCAAATGAAGAATACAAAATCCAAACAGCAAGAGATCAAGATCAAGAGAGGTGAACAAAACCTTAAGGAACATGTGAAATGCATTACATGATCATACCATGAAGAGTACAGGAAGTGCAACTACAATCATCAAGAGCAGCCCACAGTCATGTCCTCAATGCAAATGAAGATGAAAGAGGTGTGAAATGCAAGTCAAGGATAATAAATCATGAAGAGAACTCATTATGCCCTCAGTGAAAGTCAAACTGTTGTAGTCATCAATGAAAAATATAAGCTTCCAAATATATATACAGTCATATGGAACAACAGAGTATAGAAGTCTTAGCCATGACCATTGGATAAGAATGAACGACTTATAAATGAAGAAGACAACCTTTGGTAAGGTAAAAAGATAGTCAATATGCCTTGGAGCAACAATGACATTTATTTTCTTTTGTTTACCTACAGGAGATACAAATGAGAACAACATGTATTTTAAACTCATTTTGTTGCCTTCATCACAGAGTGCAAATGCATACAATGTATATGTGAGTCAAGATGGAGCAGCAGAGTAAAATAAAGTTATAGTCATTTCCTTTTGCTGACTGTCATTACAACCAATGAGCAACAAAGATGGTGTTGAACATAGCTACTATAGGTAAACCCTAGTAGGTATAATGGTGTAGTAGGAACAACCTTAGAAAGAAGGTATAGTGAGTATATAGTGTCTTTGCATAGCGGGGTTCCATAAAACAATGACAGTGGAAGATGGTCACCTTGCAATGGACAGTCACATGGAGGCAGGACACCAATCACGTGTTTTCATCATATCTTGAAAATTATGAACTGGGTTTTCATGAAGTTTTGATATAAATTAGGAAAGAGTTAGATAAAAAAACCCATTAAATTTTATGAAAACCCAGTTTGTGGTTTGAGAGAAAACTTCACCAGTCCGGGACAATATTCATGAACAAAGAGGACAGCAAATACAATCATAAAACAATCACAATCACTGTGACAAAGGTCACTAAATGTAATAAGGAAGCAATCCAAAATGACTATTACAGTGAAGAGGTAAGTACACAATCAAGATAGCCTCAAGTCTCATGAAGCTATTAACAAAAGGGAGAAGGTGCAGTGATAAGAGACCACTGTCATGAGTGCTAGGAATTAGACTATAAGTCATGGTATCAAGGTGACAACTCATGAAGATTTAAAGGTCCATTCACTGGCAAGCAAAAAGGGACAACAATGATATCCAGAATGACAAGCATTCTTCCTTTCATTGCTTAGAGATGAAGTACATGACAATACAGTCCAATATTTCATTTTTTTTCATGTTTTTATCAGGAAACCCTAACCATGACTGAAATACATCAGAAAGAACAATAAAGCATGCTCATAATGTAACAATATATTTCCCTCATGCCATATTATGAGCTACAAAAACCAATACATATCATGCTGAGAGAGACCATTCAAAAAACATGAAGGAAACCAAAATATGGATTGTGTATTTTTGTTCATGAAGATAAGGCACATAAAGACAAGATATATTCATCGTTTTTACAAAAAAGAGCTCTAAAACAACATTTTATTCACAAAAAATGAAGAGAAAAGGCAGATTCTAAGTGATAGAAAGCTTACCCGAAGATTTTCTGTCAATTTCTTGTGAAAATGCAGTATAAAAACTCTAGTGCAGACCTACATGACTCTAGTTGAAGCCCTACCATGGTGGCGCCCAGAAGTTGAAGTGCAAAATGAAATAAAGGTTTGCTTGGATCCTTTTTGTCATTAGGGTTTCTACCCTAAGTGTGCTGACGGCTCAAAGGCATTTTTGCCTTTTGTTTTAAACTTTGCTATAAAACTAATACCAACGACCCTTGTGTTATGTTGCCTAGCAAATAGTATGTATTCCCTTATTTCTATTTGCATTATTTTCACATATGGTCGGACCTTCCTTTTATTTTGCATTTTTTTGAAATGTAAAACATTTGACTGAGTGATATAATTATAATTCACTTAGTTAAGTGCTATTAAAATGCAAAATGTGATGTATTTATGCTATGTAAATACATTAAGGAAATGTGATTAAGCTTTTATGTCTATGCAAGCATATAGGGGATAGGGTTAGGTTTGAAACAAATTTTGAAATGTAAAACATTATTTAAGTGATGCATTATAAATCACTTTAATACATGTTATGAAAGCAAGATGAGGATGCTTTCAAGATATGGTCAGTGGGAGTAGTTTAGTATTAATGTGCAAATGCCAAGCATTTAAGGGAGGTTGGAGAGGTTGGCAAACAAGTGGAGGAAATATAGAGGTGATTTGACTTAGTTTTAATGGCCTTAAAGAGTATTCAGGGGTAGTTTCTTGTGCCTTTATGATAGGTGAGGTCATGCCTTGACCTTTTCTTCACTGGAGACTCTTTTTGGAGGGAGTTTGGGAGATATTTTCTAGGCTTTTTGGTTATGCACGACCAAGGGAGTTTCTAGGACTCCTTATCTTTGTGTAGCTGTTTGGAGAAGTATATAGTCTCTTCATTTGTTCATTATTAGGGAGTTCTTTTCATTCTCAGGCCATATTATAACTCTTTTGGAGCTCTTTTAGTAGGGGATGGTATTGTAACTCTTTTGACAGATCAATATTATAGTTTACACCTTGGAGATCAATGAAGATAAGTATTTTGCCTTCTTAGTTCTTTCTATTCTATTGTGTGCATTTAAATGATTGATACAATTACTTGTGAAGTCATTTCATTTCCTTGTCCTTGTGTCTCATTGGTAGCACCTTTGTGCAGTTAGTACATGTTATTTTGCTGGTTGTGAGTTGTGTTAGAGTGCATATAGTTCAAGTTGTGAAAGGTTTCTTTCTTTCTAGGATGATGCATCATATCTTTCTCATGAAATATTGATGCAGAAAATATATAGAACTAGGTTGTGCAAGTCAAGCTTGTGTCTTTTGATTAAACTGTGTGTGCAAAACTTATTTTATAGGTCAAAATAATCATTTTGGTGCATCACCTTAGGAGTTAGTTTTACTTTTTATGTTTCCTTCTTACCTTTTCCCCAGCAAAGCAGTGGTTTAGGTGAACACCATAAGAGCCAACTTACTCTGGAGGTTCCTTTTCATCTTAGGTAACCCACAACCTGAACAGGATCCAATGTTTCACTAGTAGGCTAAGTTTACTTAGCAAGGGTCAACTATTAGGTGATAACAGTTGTTGACCCATTTTCCTCTGTCCAGAGCTAAATAGTTCACCTGGTACTTTTCCTTGAAAATCTTTTTGAAAATGTTCTTATAAAGCATAAAGTGCCAAATTTCCCAAGGAACCTTGCCTTAAAAAACCTTACCATTGGAAAGAGCTTGAAAAAATAGGCAGGTTTGCTTTTTACACCACCCTGAAATTCGGCCAAACAAAGAAGTTATTCATGGTCAAAGTTTTAGTCAACATACAGTTCAAATGTGCGTTTGTCGAGCTTACAAATTTCTATCAGCCTTGGAAAATGATGAAAAAAGTGAGTTTTTATGCATTTCAGAATGCATATTGGGCTCAAAAGAGTGCATATACAAAGGGGGAATCTATTGCAGATTCCCAGGAATATTCCTGATTTGTATATTGGGTCATAAGAAAAGATGTAAGGAAATATGCAAAGTGAATATACATTGAAGATTCCCCAGAATATTCCACCCTTGCATATCAAAGGGCTTGTATATTGTTTTGTATGTTTGCACATACAAGCAAATATACAAAGGCTATATACAATGAAAAGTATACATTGCGGGTATATTCCCTCAAAGATTCCCTGTTTGTATGTAAAGGAGTTTGTATATTGTGTTTGTATACTCGACATACAAAGGTGCCAATACATTTGCTATAGTGCAGTGGAATGTATATTTTGCTTGTATGTTTGCATATACAGGCGAAATATACAAAGTGAGCATACAGGCCGAATGTACAAGAGGTGGGGTCCACGATATACAAAGGCGGTTGTATATCCGTGACATATAGGAAAAGCATGCATCGCAGCATACAAGCCAGACCTGAAGGTATTTTCAGAAGGCTTTATAAAAGATTTGAAGTCCGGATTGTATATTTTTGCAATTGTATATCACGATATACAAGCCGAGGATACAAAGGAATTATACAAGGCGGACCCGATACAGAGATCAAATTCAACAAATTGAGGCATCAGGTCCGCGGCTTGTATGTATAAGTCTTTTGTATATTTGCACATACAAGGAAATATACATAGATGAAGCATACAAGCCGGACCCGATAAGGCAATCAAATGCGGCTAATGGTTATTCGGGGTCCAGCTTGTATGTTCGCATATTTATAAGGTTGAACATGCATTTGGTGGGTCCCGCGAAGATACAAGGATGGATGTACATTTTGCATGTACATTGGCGGCCAATATACAAGGTAAAGATACAAAGGCAAACGCATCAGCTACAATAATGGCTTGTATATTTTCGGCTTGTATGTTCGCACATACATGCCGATATACAAGCAGTGAACATACAAGGAGATACAAGAGGTGGGGTCCACCAAGGTATAAGCACTTTATATATATCTTCTGCTTGTATGTATGCTTGTATGTTTTGATATATAAGGGGAATATACAAAGGTTAACATACAACTGGTGGGGTCCGCACATACAAAGGCAATTGTATGCATATACAAATTTGAAAATGCAAGGACATTTCATAGCCCGATATACAAAGCGCCTGGCAGATACAAAGGAGTTGCAGAGAAGGTTTTGGATGCCGATTTGAGCGGCAAATGCAAGCGATATATACACAGATGCAAGGCGATATATACAGGCGGTTGACCAAAACTTTGACCGCCTGTATCTCCTCCATTTTGGTGAATTTTTAATGCTGCAAGAGGAAAAGATGCATATTTTGGTCCCCTCTTTCATTTGGCAAGGTTTTCGGTAGGATTTTCTCACCTTCAAATTTTAGATCTGGCCTTGCATATTTTAGGCGACTGGACGTTTTAGCGACTTTTCTGAGGTAGAATGCAGATATTTGTGGCGTTCATTGCTACAGATCAATGACAAAGCAATTCGCATTGAAGATGAAAAATATCTTTCACCTACCCCTGTTCCAGATCTTTTTGTGCCATTACTCCTGGTAGCTGGGACGTCCCTTCAGCGGAGGTATTTTCTTGACAGCGCCCATGGGCAAGATTGTTGTAACCGACTGGGTGAAAATAAAGTGATATATATACCTATAAAGCAGAGGTTTTAGTGGTTGGTTGTTCTTCTGGGCTATTCTTTGTAATAGCTATTTGGCCTCTATGATCAATATAAACTGGTATTTTTGCCTCTCGTTTATTTTTTTAGCACCGTGTCTGCTCTTTGGATTGGTAGGCTGTGTATTGTGGATAAAACAGTCCCTTTCATTCCTCCATTATTCTGTTTTGACCTCTGTTAGAACTAATATCAGTCTGTGTAACTCTTTCTAGCTGTGAGATTATTACTGTGTCTATTCAATTGCAGCCAAACACATTTAAATTTGGTGTATCACTTAGTTTATTTCAGCATTCCTTCTACCCCTTTTCCCAGCAAGCATTAGCACTAGATTTAGATGATTTTCTCTGAGCATCAGGCTTAGAAAGAGGAAGCCGACCTTCTCTGGAGGTCTGATCTCATTTTGCAAGGTCCCACACTTCGAGATCATTCCCATGTTACTCCAGATTGCTGAGGTTTCACAACTGTATGCAAGAGTGCAAATCTGGGTGATAACAACAATATTATTGAAAATTTGGGGATATTATGTTTTTAAAAATTATAAACTATATTATTTATGAATTATTGTAATGGCACTATGTTAGGGAAATAATAAGGATTAGATATATAAAAGGATTTAACTGCACGTATGAGACGAACATGAGATTGAAGGAGATGAGGAACTCTAATGCAAAGGCATGCACATATGATCCCGACAGAACCATCACGACACCATGCATAAATGGATGGAATATTGCCTCGAGGGCAAATGATGCACAGATTGAGCCCACCACTTGTGCCGTTATGTACACCGACACCTGTCATTGTAGTTGCAATCAAATCACATTAAATAGATATAATCTTCTTGAAATTTTGATAAAGATCAAGTTTTAATAATCATCATTAAAATTAAAAGTAACTCGAGCTCAACAATTAATAATCATAAATATAATCAACTCCTTAGAAATAGGAGAAAGAAATAAATTTAATCTACAATGGCATGCTTTCATATTAAAAAATTATAATATAAAACTATAAGTGTAATTGTGAATTTTGCATATCCATAGAATTTTTCATTTTAGTTTTTTTAAATTTTAAGATAATATTTAGCTGATAGGCTTATATGTGGGAGCTTTTGCTCCCACTAAATTGTTAGCCTTGTTGAAAATTGCCACCATTTTTTTGTTTCCATCACTCTAAACATCACAATCGTCATTTTTTCGTTTTCACCGTTTGTTGGTTGCTGGGTCTTTTCCCATTCACGGTTTCCTTCCGAGCTCGACAGCTAGCATTGTCGGTTTTTATTTTCTCCCTCGTTAAATACATTGACTTGCCACTTTAATTTTAAGCATTAAAACATAGCACATTCCGTACACGTCTTTGGATAGTACATCAAACAAAAATACCCTTCGAATAAGAGGTATATAGTTTAAGAAGTCTAATATTTTAAATATTAGAGTGGATGGTAATATGTTTTAAGGATTAAATTTGCTATTAATATATAAATTTTATGATAATTTAACATTTAAATTTTTATTTATATATAACTTTTAAACAAAGATATTGATATAAGATAAGTATAGAAAATTTAAATAAAAGTCCACGTGCTTGGTAAGAGATAAGGGCCATTGAGGGGCCCACGTGTCAAACATCAAATCAAACCTATAACGTGATATGACTATTTTTCAATTTATTTATTTCCTCATTTCATTAGTGTGATTCTTCAATCCACTGCAGATATTCTATAGATCCCTTTATGAGAGCCTCATTAGGGTCTAAAATGTGACTTATATAATGAGTTTGACCATTCCATGATGTTTAAATATTTTAAAATTATTTAAATATTTTTAATTATTGAAAATAACTTTTAAATTAAGTAATAAATGCGAAAAGGCCAAATATGTTAGAGTTGCCAACGATACGTCCATAATGACCAATTGGGATGACACAAGTTAACAACAAGAATACATGTTAGTTCAAAATCGTACATCACTGGGAAAGATAGGCTAAAGCTAATGGTTTTCATCTTAGGGACTCTAGGAAGAACACGTGTTAAAAAAATTGAGGAACTCAATGACAAAATAAATTCAATGGGATAAAAACAAATGGATGGGAAAAGCATTAAAAAATATTGAGATTCATTTTAGTTCCAAGAAAGCACAGAGGAGAGATTTAAAACTTCAAAGCCTCTAGAATCCACTCAATGAGATTATAAAATTTGATTAAAACCAATTTTGTACATTAGATGCCATATAGGAAAACATTACTTTAGCGATTGCATTTAATTTGAGTAGTTTGAGAAGATCTTAGGATTGACGTTGATATGTAAAATAAAAAACATTAATGCCCACGAGGGTAGAGGAGTTGGCTTGAGTCTTGAGTATGCTCCCCAAGGTCTTGGGTTCGACTCCGAGGCCCAGACTTACCTGATGCACGTGACTTGCAGATGGTTGTGTACGTCCCCAGGGGATTAGTCTCACCTCAACTCGCCCCCTTCGATCCCCAACTTGGTAGTTTGTAAGACCAAGGCAAGGCTAGTTGGGTCGTGGGGATACCCCTGGTGCAACAAAAAAATAAAAATATTAATGCTTGGATTTTTTTCTTTAAACGTGGATTATATTTAGAATATAAAAATGAGTGCCAAAGTTTTTTTCATCTCGCATGCCTCCATTTTAAATTTACAAAGTTTATATATGACTTGTATCAAAAGAATTTCCTAAGACTACTTGAAGTTGCTTTAGAGCATGAGATTTATGATAATGGTAGAAATGATGGTAACTTGCACTACATAGGTGCAGAGAAATAAAACACATTTCAATATATATATATATATATATATATATATATATATATATATATATATTCTGATATTTTATGTGAGATGATTAAAGCTCCAATTCAAATTACCCAACTAACTAGCTTTGTTTATATATTTACATGAATTTTGATATTTTATGTGAGATGATTAAAGCTCTAATTCAAATTACACAAAATTATATTTTGTAGTTTGGATGAATTAAAAAAAAAATTGAACAATACTTTTTTAATTAATATTATATAACATATAAAATATATTATATTCATATATTTATAAGTATAATATAATATAAAACGGTATATTTAGACTAAACATATTTAATATTTATTATTTAATTATTTTTATTTTATATATATTATATAATATATAGTCTCTAAAATAATTTTATTTATTCTTGTTTAGTATATATAATATATTTTAAAAATAATATTATATTATAAAATTATTTATTTATGTTAAATATTTATTTATAATTTAATCATATTTATTTTATATATAATATATAATATAGTTATATTTGGTATTATTAGAATATTTGATATAATGTAAATTATTTAGAAATGAGATAGAGAGACATAGAGGAGGATAGAGAAAGAGAGGGAGATAGAGAGAGGAAGAGAGAAAGAGATGTAGAGGAACAGAGAAGGGGAGCGACAGAGAGATAAAGGGATACACAAAGAGACATGAAAAGAGAAGTAGAGAGAGATAGAGAGAATGAAAGAGAGAGGAAGACTGAAAGAGAGATAGATGAATAGAGAGAGATATTTAATATTTATAACTTAATTATATTTATTTTATATATAATATATAGTCTCTAATATAATTATATTTATTATTGTATAGTATATTTTATATAATATAAACTATTTAATATATTTTAAAAATACTATTATATTATAAAATCGTTTATTTATATTAAATAATTATTTATAATTTAATCATATTTATTTTATATATCATATATAATATCTAATATAGTTATATTTGTTATTATATAGCATATTTTATATAATGTAAACTATGTAAAAGTGAGATAGAGAGACATAGAGGAGGCTAGAGAAAGAGATATAGAAAGATGGAGGGAGAGAGGAAGTGAGATAAATACATGGAGGATAGAGGAAGAGAGATATAGAAAGTGAGATAGAGATAGAAAGAGAGGAAGAAAGAAAAAGAGGTAAAGGAAGAGAGAAGGGGAGAGACAAAGAGATAAGGGGATACATAGAGAGAGAGGAATAGAGAAGTGGAGAGAGATAGAGAATGAAAGAGAGAGGAAGAGAGAAAGAGAGGTAGAGGAAGAGAGAAGGGGATAGACATAGAGATAGACAAATACACAGAGAGAGAGAGAGAGATTAGTCATGCTAACTAATTGGATGCATTTCATCATTTTGAATAAAAATGAGTCAATATCGTTTGCATACATAATTTTCCTACACGCTAAAACTACTTAGAGGTTATCAATTACATTTTAAGACACTCTCAAAACAATGGAGGCAACTAGACAAATACACTAGAAAACAAGCATGGTCAACCATATAATGCAATGTGGTCTCCACCTTCCTAACACTTTTCAAAATGGTAAGTTATTTAGAGAAGAGTAATGATTTCACTATACAATTAAAGTTTCAATAATGCTTTTCACTCTTTGACAAACATGGGGCTAAGAATCTACTCCAAAATATATGAATCCAAAGGAAATGTACAAATGCTCTCCTCTTTTAAAGTTATAGGTACAAAAGAATAATAGTAACAAAAAAATAAACAAAAGAAATACATAAATACTAAGAAGCCATAGTGAAAAACCAACAATTATGCTCAAATTTGGTTAATTTGTGTTGTAATTGATATAATATACTATTATAAAATCATTTATTTATATTAAATATTTATTTATAATACAAACATGTTTATTTTGTAAATAATATATAATATTTAATATAGTTATATTTGTTATTATTGAGCATATTTTATATAATGTAAATTATTTAGAAATGAGATAGAGAGACATAGAGGAGGATAGAGAGAGGGAGATAGAGAAAGAATGAAAGAGAGGAAAAGAGAAAGAGAGGGAGATAGAGAGAGAATGAAAGAGAGGAAAAGAGAGAGAGGTACATAAAGAGAGAAGGGGAGAGATGAAAAGATAAAGGGATACACAAAGAGAGGAAAAGAGAAGTGGAGAGAGAGAGAATGAAAGAGATAGGAAGACAGAAAGAGAGGTAGAGGAAGAGAGAAGGGGAGAGACAAAGAGATAGATGAATACATAGAAAGATAGACATAATACAAAGAGATAGACAAATAGAGAGAGAAAGAGACATATTTAATATATATATATATATAACTTAATTATATATATTTTATATATAATATATAGTATCTAATATAATTGTAATTATTATTGTACATATTATATTTTATATAATGTAAATTATTTAATATATTTAAAAAATACTATTATATTATAAAATCGTTTATTTTTATTAAATATCTATTTATTATTTAATCATATTTATTTTATATATAATATATAACATAGTTATATTTGTTATTATATAGCATATTTTATATAATGTAAATTATGTAAAAGTGAGATAGAGAGACATAGAGGAGGCTAGAGAAAGAGATATATAGAAAGAGGGATGGAGAGAGGAAGTGAGATAAAGACATGGAGAAGGATAGAGGAAGAGAGATATAGAAAGAGAGACATAAATAGAGAGAATGAAAGAGAAGAAGAGAGAAAGAGAGATAAAGGAAGAGAGAAGGGGAGAGACAGAGACATAAAGGAATACATAGAGAGAGAGGAATAGAGAAGAGAGAGATAGAGAGAATGAAAGAGAGAGGAATAGAGAAGAGAGAGATCGAGAGAATGAAAGAGAGAGGAAGAGAGAATGATGCAGGAGCATGCGCAATCTTGCATCACACAAAAATAATTTTAGTTTTTGCCATCAGTTTTGTAGTCTCAATTTGTGGATCAGATGTTTTGATAGTTGCATTGCACATTGTCGCAATAGATATCTTTCTTCAGTCTTATGTTAGTCTGCTCACCAATGGTTTTGTTGTTTCATGAATCTCAGCTAGATATAGACCTAATCCAAAAGGCATTGATATTTCACTATGAATCAGTAAGTTCAATAGCAGAACCAATGAAGACTATAAATGACAATGTTAATGATTGGAGAGTATTAGCAATAGGAAACGATGCAGTTTTGGGATGGATTCAAGCACCTTTAGGTGTAATTGTTTGATAATTCTGAATGTTTGATATAGGTGCAACTTTGTGTAGAGTAAAGATCTATTGTGAATTCGTCTATCATTTCAATACCAGTGGAAAAGGCATCACCGACAAAGTCCAATATCTTCAGATATCTTTATCCACACGTTGAAATGGTAGAAGGCAGTCTTAGAAAGAAATCATTAGATTTGATCTATATTTTCATGGACTTCAAGAAAGAAATCATTAGATCTGATGATGGTATTCATTAACTTTGAAAGGTCCATGTGTTAGGAGAAGACCCAATGAATTGCTATTCAATAATACATAAAACAAAACGAAAGAATGCTTCAACGTACGAACTGGGATACACGACTTCAACTGATGCCTCATATGGTGTATCTTACCTTTTGGAAAATGAACCACCAGATGTATAAAACTGATGCATGGAAGAGAACTGAATCGGTAGTATAAGTTTAAACTCATTTTAAACTGTTCTATCTTCCTTTTCATTTAGGGAAGTGATGCCTCCAAAGACTATTGAATCAATTAAAATTCTGTTAATGGGAGATTGAAAGCCTAGAGAAATTATTGGATAGAGAAATTATTGGATTGAAAAGAAAGACTTTCGCGTGGGAATGAGGTGCCATAGAGAAGAGAAAGCGCTCATATAGGTGCCACAAAATTGCAGACTATAAGGGGCCGGGAAGTGGGAACCACGTTTTGGCAGGATCAGGAGGATTTTTCCAGTGGTCTCAGGTTAGATATTGAAAGGGGAGCTATTTAGTATGAAGGCATGACTACTAGAGAGAAAGGAGTGACCCCTACCAAAGGGATTTAAATATCATTTTGGGAGGAAGCACCATAGAAAAGAGATGGAACGCCTCAATTTGGAGGCTGTAGCATAAGAGTGAAGGATGGACTGAATACAAAGGAGATGGTATCCATTAGAGAAGGAAACTGAATGTTTCCATGCATGTGAGAAAAGCCATTGAGGCTGATATTGTAAATAATGGTTTGCAGTTATGTAAAACTATGCTTTGAATAAGAATAAAATTTTGAGTGGTTTGCTATTAGTTGTAATCATTATATGTCTTTTGAAATTGATAGAAGATCTGCCTATGAATGGTTGTGAAGTGTGAGTACTTATGTGTGTTTTCTGTGAGAGAGGAAGATTCTCTTACATCAAATGGTATCAGAGCCAGAGGTCTTGCGCGTGGAGTGGATCTACCAGGACTTATGGGTAGACTAGAGGAAGCATGGTTGTAGAGAGTGTTGGCATTTCTTCTGAATCAGCATTAGGGTTTGCCACTTCTAATGCACAGGCAGATTCAAGCCAACTAAATACAGGAGGTTGCGTGAGCTCCTCCCCTTCACTTCTGGTTCTGCCGCACCAAGGGGGGTATCCCTATAACTCAAGATGTAACCTTGACTAGCTCAAAGATAGAAAGATCTAACTTGACAACAACAGGCAGAATACTCTCATGTATGGACCAAGATCTGCATGATAGATCACAAGGCTGGCAACATTTTTGGACATGATGTCTGGTTGGGTATGAGAGCATGCAGGGGGTTCCTAATCCTACTCCTACAACTAACAGGTGGAAGTATGAAGTGTTTTGATATGAATTTGGATGCAAAGTTGGACATGGTGTATAACACAAGAACACAGCATGATTGGTGCCTATCCAAGGCTTGGAGTCGGTAGACATACACCTATGAATGATCAGCATAAATAGCTAAAACTGGATTTTAGGGGGATACACATGATATCTGCCTTACAGATATCTCCCAATACAGAGTGTTGAGTCATCTCTACTTATAGCATCCCTACTGCAGTATACCCTTCCCAATGTTCAACCTGAAAACAGTTTAATCTGCCCCTTGAGCAGAGGTTAAAAGATCAGACATTCAACATAGGAATTCTATGCTCTAGAATCTAAACATCACACAAATATCCAGATCCAGAAGAAGAATACATGCAATACTGGAGACAGAATTAACACAACACATGCTAAGACAGCATTACTCATATAAGATCGACCATGAAACTAGTGGATTCATGCCAAGTCCTACAACAGGAGATACATAAACTCACAAGATCAAGCTGTACAGAGCAACCAGATCAGCTGGTTTTGGATTACAGAGCCAAAAATCTACAACTTTCAACAACCTTTCAAATGAGCAAGACCACCTGCTTATAACAGCCAGGTAGGTGCTCAGCAATTAATTACAATGTTGACCAAAAATCCCGCCAGATACACAGTATCATGGAAATGGCGCTCAAACACAACCAGATTGGCGCCCAAACTTGAATGCAGCAGGTAGGGGAGGAGACAGGAAAATTTCTCGAGCCCTGCGCCCCTGTCCGCTGATATACACCCTCAGTCGGGTACAGGATCCATCCACGCCATCGCCCATACCTCTGCAACATTCGCCATTAATGGCGCACCAACCCGCGGCCTTGGGAAGAACATCAGACAGTTAGTCGCAAACACTTCCCGCCGAGACTCATCATCATGATATTTCGAATATGCAGGATAACATTATCCCACATGCACCCCGCGATGACCTCAATAACACTTTATATACTAGGTCATGAGCATATATCATGTCGGTGCTTTCGCTCCTGACGACACTAGTATAAGACTTCATCATCATCATCCTCCAGCAGCATGATATCCTGTTGCTCGAAATATCACCCTGACGTCATCATCATATCGCAATGCAAACTGCATGATATTCGCCTTCACCCGCACAACCGGATCCATCGGAGGAACATCCTCCTGCTGAGCTTATAACAAAAGTCTGGCCGATGAACATCCTGATGACGTCATCATCATATCCTGCTGACGTCATCATCATGTTTGCAAATGTCGGGAGATCTCCTCAAGATGATCAGTGTTAGAAATATGACCCCCCCGGGACCTCGATGACGTCATCATCATATTAACATCATCATGATATTCGGAAGACAACCGGATATTTGGAAATATCCTCCTGATGTGCAAATATCAGGTTGCACTGTAGCTCCTCTGTAAGATCGGGGCGATAGATGAATATGATGATGCTCGAAAAGATCACTCCCTCTAGATAGCGCACGAAGCCGGCAGGCGGATATCCCCTCATATCAGCATCATCATGATGCTGGAACAAACACACACCCGAGTGATATGAAAATATCACCCCCTCCTTCAGAAATATCATGATGCAGATAGGCAGAAAGAACCGGATATCACCCTGATATATGGATGACGTCAGCATCATCAGGATGAGAAACAAAGAACAAGGTGATACAACATCATCAGGATGATATTGACTAAGATCATCCTGACGTTCAAAATATGATGACCCTAGTGAATATCGGGTCGCACTTGGATCTCTTCAACAACATCATCAGGATGATCATAACCAAGATCACCCGATGATAGAAATATCACCCCGGCGAAATATCATGATGCAGATAATATGATGACGCTCGCAAGCAAATCAGGGCGCACTGTAGCTCATCAGCATCATCAGGATAAAAACCAAACATCACCCGATAACTGAAATATGATGATGACGATGAAAAACCAGTCGACGAAGAACATGATGATGCAGGCCATCATCGAAGACAAGATGATGATGATGACCTCCTCTATAATAGAAAACATGATGATGATGACCTACTCCTCAAGAAAAAATGATGATGATGCTGAAAACTGCTGAGGAGGTCCAACACTTAGAACATTTTTTGGATATTTAGGGAGAGTGCCTGAATGAAAATTGCTCAAAAAACTACCAGTCAATTCAGGCGCTAACAAAGAGCTCAAGAGATTGTTGTAGGTAGCGAGGAGTCCTGAGCAAGTGAGAGCTGGGAAGCCACAGAGAGGATTTTCTTTGTAGATTGTAAAGCGTGGGATGTGGATTATAGAAGATTGCAAAAAGTGAGATGGGAATATTTTTGAGAAAGAAGCTTGTCCTATGGGATGGATGGAGGCATTATGAAGAGAAGAAGATTTTGGCAATGGTGGCTAATATAAATGCAAGATTGGATCGATTAGAAGTCTGGCAGTGTGACAAACTAGTCAAGCATGATGAGGAAGATGAAAATTTGTGTGTAACAACAGTAAAAGATGAAGAGGTGGGCAGGGAGAAGGAAGAGGATGAAGATACAATGATAGAATATGAAGAGGTTGTAGCAGTAGAGCATGGTGAAGATGATGATTTGTTAGCACAAATGTTGGCGATTGAAGAAGAGTGGATGTCAAAGCTCATTGTTGCAGCGAAGGGAGAAGAACAAATAGTTGTAGTTGATGAGGATGTGAAAGATGTCACAGTAGAAATTGATGTTGCAGTTGAGGTAAATTTGTTTTATGATGATGATATTTTGTTTTCAGATAAAATGGTAGAAGAAGAGAGGAATAGAGAACAAAAGTATGTTGTAGATGTTGCATATTGTTTGTAGAGAATGTGGAGGATGATGTAGGTGGAGCTTAGTGGAGGTAGTCAATTTGTGGTGGGTTGGACCCCACAAAAGAGAGGAGAGTAGAGAGCACTTGGTAGAGGAGGACGGTCTATGGTGGATGTGAGTCCACGAGAGGAGGAAGGAGTGGTGAATGGAGTTGTGGGTGGAGGATGACGCATGTGCCAACAAAGTGTTGGAAAAAGAGGAAGAAAAAATCATCATGTGCACATTTTCCCAGTGATGGAGTCTTCTACAGGTTGGTTGCAACATGAAAGGGTGATTCTATCACTTAACTCCAATTTTGTGAGCGTATGCTCACAAACTTTCTACTTGGCATGTCTAATGCAGGAGCACCTAGGCACACAAGCAATCCTACGCCACATAAAAACAATTTTGATTTTTGCCATCAGTTTTGTAGTCTCAATTTATGGATCAGATGTTTTGATAGTTGGATTGCACATTGTCACAATAGATATCTTTCTTTAGTCTTGTGTTAGTCTGCTCGCCAATGGTTTTGTTGTTTCATGACTCTCAGCTAGATACATACCTAATCCAAAAGGCATGATATTTCACTATGAATCAATAAGTTCAATAGAAGAACCAATAAAGCCTATAAAGGATAATGTTAATGATTGGAGAGTATTAGCAGCAGGAAACGATGCAGTTTTGGGATGGATTCAAGCATCTCCAGGTGTAATTGTTTGATAATTATGAATGTTTGATATAGGTGTGACTTTGTGTGCAGTAAATATCTATTGTGAATCCATCTATCATTTCAATACCAGTTGATAAGGCATCACCAACAAACTCCAATATCTTCATATATCTTTATCCACACATTGAAATACTAGAAGGCAGTCTTAGAAAGAAATCATTAGATTTGATCTATATTTTCATGGACTTGTGTTTCGATACATCTGGTGATGGTATTCATTAACTTTGAAAGGTCCATGTGTTAGGAGAAGACCCAATGAATTGCTATTCAATAATACATAAAACAAAAAGAATACTTCAACACGCAGACTGGGATACACAGCTTCAACTTACGCCTCATATGGTGTATCTTACCTTTTGGAAAATGAACCACCAGATGTATAAAACTGATGCATGGAAGAGAATTGAATTGGCATCATAAGTTTAAACTCATTTTAAACTGTTCTATGTTCCTTTTCATTTAGGGAAGTGATGCCTCCAAATACTATTGAAGCGATTAAAATTCTGTTAATGGGAGATTGAAAGCCTAGAGAAATTATTGGATAGAGAAATTATTGGATTGAAAAGAAAGACTTTAGCATGGGAATGAGGTGCCACAAAGAAGACAAAGTGCTCATATAGGTGCCACACAATTGCAGACTATAAGGGGGCGGGAAGTGGGAACCACGTTTTGGCAGGATCAGGAGGATTTTTCCAGCGGTCTCAGGTTAGATATTGAAAGGGGAGCTGTTTGGTATTGTAGACACCTAAAAGTGTCCTTAGGTTGTGAAACCCTAAACACTTCCACATTCTACCTAGTTTCCCCTAATTTTCCTCTATGATTAAATAATTAATTTTAATTGATTAATTATTTAATTATTCATTACCCCTTGCCCCCCTTTAATTTAAATAAATAATCATTTATTTAAATTAAAAGGCGTTATCCTAATTGAATAGGTTCTACCTATTTAATTTAATCATCTCACAATATCCCCTTCTCAAACAAATTAAATAAATTGGACAAATTTATTTAATTTAAAAATCATTTCCCACCTCACCATTTCTTCTAATCTAAAATTGTCTTTTGTCCTTTTGTGGCTAGAAACCTCAATCATTCTCAGCCCTTGATCTTGCCTCTAAGTCAACTCTTCATCACAACCATCCATTCAAAATACATCTTATATAAAGCACCTTTTCCTAGCTCATTTGGCTCTCTCTTAGTTCATTTTTCAGTCCTCTCTGAATCCCTCATACAAGCTCCAAAATCTTGCTTAACACACACAAAAGCTTCTTAAGACGGTTGCATGAATCTACAAATCTAAGAACATAATGCAAGATGGAGGAGAACAATGGAGATAAGACCATATTAACTTAGATTTTAGTTGTTTTTCATGTTTGTCTAATTGATTTTCTAAGATAGATTGCACTTCATTGCAGTTAGGGTTTGTTGTAGTTTCATTTCTGCATGTTTGAAAACCTAAATCCTAGCAACAAATGGTGAACCTGACGTGAACATGCAAAAATCTAATGTTTTTGGTTGATTTCTTGTGTTCAACTTTTGCAGGAGGCCTCCTAGATTGATTTTGACTACACGATTGAGTCTGAAAGATGCGAAAACCCTAGAAACCATATAAAATTTGTCGATTTTTGTCACTGGAAAAAAATTAATTTTTTTTAGTTTTACCCCTATCACAGGGCTGTACCATATGGATCCGTACGACCTCTATGTAGGGGGCTAGTCGAAAAATATGGTTTTCACCATTTGATTTTGGGATCGCATGTATTTGTTTGCTAGTATCTGTATGCGGGTAATTGTTTGTAGGTAGGGTTATCACACTGGTCGACTGTCAAATTAGGGCCAACCTAAACACCAGTCACCTTCCACCAACTTCCATCAAAACCCTAAACTTCCTCCATTCTGCCACTTCTGCAACCCTTACACTACCGCCATAGGGAATCGCCACCCTCATAAACCCTAAGCACCGCTTCCTTTTCCTCCTCCTCATCGACACTCTCCTACTGCCTCCCATTACAGACTCCCGACCACTGCCATTTCTATACCCTGTCGCCATTACCAGTGGTAACCCAATCCTCCTCTGCCCCGCCTAACACCTTGCAACCCCACAGAGAACCCATCAACATCTCCTTAGGGTTTCATCGCCGTTGTCTCTGCTTCTTCACCGCCGCAAATGTCGAGCTCCACCTCACTGTGGCTTTGTTGCCACCAGCCCAAAACCCAGTCGCCATCATTTAAAACTGTCATCGCCGCTCATAAATCTTCCTCTACCATCGTCTGCATTTTAGTTTGCTCATCCTTGTGGGAGCCTCTGCTCTGTTCGGGTGTCATTGGTTCGACGACCTAGGAGTCGCCACTTCCATGTGTGTTTGCATCGATGACTTTGGAGTTGACATCACTCAGTTGTCCTAACCGCCTTGTTTCCCTAACCGTCCATCTTGATCGCTTAGGTCTAGGAAATTTCAAATTTCCTTTTAGCGCCCCCTCTGGCCTATGGTCACATAGGTGACCAGGCCCTCAGGCTATTGGCACTTCTTTTTTATTTTTTGACTCTAAGCAGGCCCTGGTCACATGGGTGACCATGGGCCTTAAAGGCTCTAACCGCCAGGAGCTAGAATCTTTAGCATGTGACTGCCTAGTCCTGACCACTAGCGGTTAGACATTGACAGTTAGACTGACCTGTCTTGCCTTCTACATGCCCTAATAGGGCCTTTTTTTAAAACTCGTATAACTTTCGCATATGGAGGCCAAATCATGCAAATGAGGACTCATCAGAAAGTTGACTTCGTCAACTTCACAGCTGTGAAGAAATTTTCAGGTGACTATGTAATTTTCCTACCTTTTTTTGGTCAAAGTCAATATTACTTTTCAACTTCAAACAAGCATATCTCTTGCAATTTTCATCTGATTTTCGTGATTTTTTTTCAAAAAGTACTTAGAATTTCACGTACTTTCTATTTATGATAGTCATTTTTTTGTATCAGTTCATTTTCATTAGTTTTCATCAGATTTCATCTTTTTCACATAATACATTTCTATGCAAGTTTACTTGTTCCGTTCTCATTTTGGTGACTTGCAGTTGATCACACGAGGCTAGAACAACGTTGCATCAGCATACATAATAGATTGGAAGTGAAATAATCAGGTGCACTCCTTCTAATCTTTCATTTCTCATAATCATTGCTTGCCTCACATTTTTATTTGGGCTCTTAAAATCAATCTTGTCTTCAATCACACATCAAAAAATTGGGCATAAAACGAACAAGTGTCTTCCATCACATTTTGACTTGGGGGATAAAAAGAACTAGTACTTGAACTGTTTGGTGAACTTGATTGTGATTAGGGGTGTGTATGCTCTTCTCATGCACCTCGTGCGATCTTGAGAATAAAAAACATCTCTCATCCATTCATATTCACACCTCACATTTTGATTTCTTAAGGGCAATTTACAAGTGCTAGTGTGAATCAAGTGTGCGTGTGTATGCTCCCTCCTCGCATTGCAAGGTGATTTTAGAGATCAAAAACACCTCACTTGGTTTTCTTTTTTCATACCCTTCTTAGGAGGCCTGATTGGAGACACACCACTCCAATGGATGACCTTAACCAAGGTGTGAATCGAAAGACAACCTCTGTGGAAGTGTAAATCTTGTCACTCTTGGCTAAGCCCCAAAGAACTTTATACCTTTGGGAAGTGAATGTGAAGGGTGGGTTACCCCTTTCTCCCAGCTGTGTGGCAGGATTTTGCTTTCATGTCATTGCCCTAGTCATCTTTGTGCAACCTAGTTTAATACCTAATTGGCCATACTCCACCTAACTAATTCTAGGGCTTGTTGATGTGTCTTCCACGTGTGCTTGTTTAATCATCATTACATTCTTCAAATTCAAAATTCAAAATTGCTTATGTGTCTTGCGTGAGTGATTCATGTTTGTACATGTGTGATCATTTGTTTGAACATTGCCAAGTCAAGCTATAAACACCAAACACATAAGACAAGTCATTCTACACATTCTTTCCAACACATTCAAATCCAATCACTTTCATCCTAATCAATCCAAGTCATCCAATCTTGTCATTCCTAATCATATTCTAACCATATCTTCATCATTCTTTGTCACCTTCTTCCTAATCAAATCCAATCATTACACATCATCATCATCTTCATTCCAATCTAGTGAATTTCTTCCTAATCATATCTTGATCAATCCTAATCACATTCTAATCATATCTTCTTCATTCAACTTTCATTCTAATCATCATCCTACTCACATCTGATCTTATCCTCTCAACATCATTCCACATCAACCTAGTCCTAGTCAACACTCGTCAAAATGGTCCTAGTCATAAAAAAGTCCAATCATAATCCTAAGCCCAAGATCATAGTTCAAGGGGGGCATTCCTCTAGTGCAAATAATGAGACAAGTTCAAGACCCAAAATCATAGTACAAGGGGGCCATCCCTCTAGTGCAAATCATGAGACAAATCATAAGCCCAAGATCATAATTCAAGGGGGCTATCCCTTTAATTCAAGCAATGAAACAAAACCAAAACCTAAAATCATACTTCAAGGGGCCCCTCCTACCACTTCCAATAATGATGAGAGCTACATTGCATACCTTGAGGAACAAGATGAAATGAAAAGACTTAGACACATGTGTGACACCATGCCAACATTCAAAAACAAAGTTCTAGCATCCGAACTCCAAAACCTTCTTGAAACACTTCACCAAGTACCTCAACCCTTCAATCAACCAACCATACACCAACTTCAAGCTCTCTTCCAAAATTTCCAACAAATCAAATCACCACAAATCCAACACCTCCTAGCCCAAGCCCAACAATTCATGGCCACTTGTCAAATTCAACAACCACATCATCCTCTATCCATTCATTATCAACCAATGCCACCTCAACCTTATGTTCCATTCCCTTCCACTTCATACCAATCTAATCCATCCACTTCATATCAAGTCAATGCCACATCAACCAATCCATCCGCTTCTTCCCATGTCAATGCCACATCAACCTATCAAGTCACTTCACAACAAGCACATGTGAGCATAAGTCCACCTTTGTAACAAGATCAAATACCTTCATGCTCTAATGCCACCTTTGACAAGGGAAACAACAAGCTAGGTCATGTACCCTTTAAATATATCATACAACCATACAATTGCAAGCCTATCCAAAAGCCACCATGTCCTAATCCATTGATCCTCACACCTTCCAACCCATTAACCCCTTCATTACCCTTACCATCCTCTAATCCACTAGCCAATACATCAACTCCATGTCCTAAGTTCAAACATTACAAAATTAAACATGTGGAGTTACCCAAATCCACCAACCCATTCAATTCATTCTCTTCTCCATCCAATCAAAATCAAAACCTTAAGCCAACACCTTCCACCCCTACACCTATAGAGGATGTGACCCAAGGGCTACAAGAAAGAAATCAATTGTCGCCATGTCATCCAACACATATGCTTGAACATACAAAAGAGTCCTTAGACACCATGCCAAGTCCTTCAAACCAACCATGTCATCCAAAACCCCTTGAGTCTATTCAAGTATCTCCCCCATTGAGTCCAAGTCAACCTCCATTATGCCCTCATATGGTTGACCATCAAGAACATGTCAAGCCTCTCCATGATTCATCTCCTTCCATCTCCATTCAAACAAGTCACGAGGTATGTCAAGAGCACAATTCTAAGCACATATAACCCTTACTCTAGTCAAGATCAAATCACCTCCATTCATCCCATCCCTAACATGTATCTTTTCTATGATCAAGACATTATGCATAATGAAGAAAATATCCATGAGAATCTTGATCCTATTCATACCTCCACAACCATTCATGAGAAAGACACCCAACACCTATATGCTCCATCTAATGCAAGTCTTGTTGACCTACTTGAGCATTCACCTCGCTCAATGGCCTTTCTACAAAGTGAAGAAACTCCACCAATCCATGATCCAACCACTTCCACTTGTCATGATGAGACATGGGCCTCCTGATGGAACCATATAAAATTTTGCCATGGTTTTGGTTGTCTACAACTATGTATTAGGTCTGTGATTTAGGATTTTTGTAAAACAGTGTAAATCCAAGCTAAGATCCTTGAGAACAAGTCTAGGCCCCTTTTATTTCACTTCCTATCCTACAACCACAACTTTTCCCGTAACTGAAAAAAACTATATTTTGATAACCGAGTGATTCTATCTAATCCTAGTAAGACATAGGCCATTTTTGAAAACTAATTTCATGCCAGGTGTCGGGTACCACTAACCCTTTTTGGTAGGCCACATTGGTATGTGCTTTTCCGCCAATCCGCTGACATTGAATATTGATTGATCAAGATGATTGCAAAATTGCGAAATGATTTCTAGCTCCTTAAGAAGTATCGCATACTATGAATGGTGGGCTCTTCCCCCAAGATAAAGGTGATTTCTATGTGTTTCTGCCATTCTGCCAAACTTTACTCAAAGGCCCCAACCAACACCCACGGAAAGGTGAAAGTACGACATTTACCTGTTACGTATGAAAGAAGATATCCAATTGGAAGGGGCATGTTTTGACACCACAAATATGTGCTCCTCTGACATTCCGTTGGGTTGTTGATCAATGTGCCCTGCCAAATGGCAAAATCACGGAAAGCTACAATGTGGCGAAGATGGCATAATATTAATGGATTTCTCATTTCAGAATATAATAAAAAATGTGAAAGGGAGTAATTCTATTAAAGGATTCAATAAATATCTCTAGATGTGTCCATACCATCAAATCCTCAGGATTAATTATGGCTGTTGAGTAGCTGTTAAAATCATAAAATCTGACAGTCAGTATTCAAATATCCCATAGTGCATAATCTTGCATGATCTAGTTCATTTGAAACAAAGTGAAGACGGACGTGAGTACTTATAGTCTTGGATGAATGTTATTAATATAAGGCATATCTCAAATCCTTCAAACACTTGCTAAGTCAGAAAGCCTCGAAGTGCTGGAAAATTGAAGATAAAGGTTGCTGCAATACCTCTGCTACCTGGTTAGAAGTAAGCTATATAAAACAAGCTCGGCGAGTCATTTGTTACCCTCATCTACATTTTGCCTTTCCAATTAGGGTTTTCCATTTCCCTCTGATTGGAGGAATCCCGTTATGTGATGAGAATTGAGTCGACCCCTGAAAAACAGAAGAAATAATCCTCGTCCTCAATCCTCCATTTTAAATAATGGCCCCACCTAAAACCTAGGTTTCCTCTAGTACCCAAAAATGGGCCTTGCATGAAGACCTAGTAAAGCAGCTCCCAAGTTCTAGTTCACAAAGGGTAAGGGTGACTGGCCTGGAAGGAAATGAGGGGTAAGTTGATAAATATGCTGATTATAGGGATGCTGAAATCCCTATCCTTGGTTGGTCCCTTTTCTGCCACTAGTGGGGCAAAAGGAATGCTCAAGCACCATTGTCATATGTGTGGGAGAGTGGCCTGGGAAAATTGGTGGTTACTAATGTATTTGAAGACATTGAGTTGCTCCAGGCCATGGCGTTTCCCTATGATTAAACATCCAAGGCAATTAGAAGCATGAAGGGAAGAATTCTAGTAGAAATTAACAAGGAAACCATTGCCATAGTTTTTGGATTAAACTTGGCTGCTTCAACAAAGATTGATGGAGATAGATTTAAAGCCATGTATGCAAAGGACAGGAGAAACTACAGAACCATGTATTTGCCTAGGTTTAGGGAAAAGGGGCTAAATGGTAAATCAGTGAAAATCCCCTACAGTGAGCAGGAACCCTTCAAGCTAATTACTTTTGAAGATTATTTTGCTAAAACTTACTATGCTCTATGTCAAGTACTGGGAGAAGATAAGAGGGAATGCATCCCTATTGATCTTACTTATATGGCTGCAGACATTCAACACCCATCTCTAAATGTCCAATTTGATTTTGCTTCTTATTTGGCACAACATATCCATCAGGGACAGGTAGACATAAAAAACAACAAGGAGTCAGTCAAATTCAAATGGTTCTCTTTGCTCTGCCATATGTTCTTGTATCATGGGATAACCCATAGTGTGTGGCACCCTAAACTAATGGTCAACCCTGTTGACAACAGGGAAAATGAATTGCCTATCCAATGTTGGACTCACATTTAGTATAGACATGACACCCATTCTAATTATAGGTTCTTTAGGGATTACTTTGTGGTTACGATATTAAGACATTTCCAGACGGATATACCTAGGATTCCAAAATGATTGATGAATTTCCTCAAACCTGCAATAAGGCTCCCCCTTTTGGATATCAAGCATAATTGGGGTGATTTCATCCCTCATGAAGAAGGTACAATTTTTAGAATCTATGGCACCCTTGTTGGTCCACATTATTTACCCAAGCATGTGCCATTGAGGTTGGGTTTCATGGAAATCATTTGGCAATTGACTGAGACAGAGAATGCCCACCTGAAAGGGCAAAGGAAAGGACCATTCTTTCCATTCTTAACAGTGTTTTCTGATTTCAAACTAAATAAGGAAGGATTCCCTAAATTGAATGCAAAACTGTTACCTTTTAGAATGGCACAGGAAAAGCCCAGATTTTTTGATCCTAAGGGATTTATCAATAACATTAGAAAGAGTATCAGCAGGTCTTATCTTCCTCATTAGGTTTTCTTTCCTGAGGATGTTATTACGAATTCTCTTTCTGATGATGAACTGAAATTAAAGAGCAAAATGGACACTATGTACAAGATATGAAGAAAGAATAAAGAGGAAAAATCTATCTTCCAAAGCACTTTTCTCAGAGGTTAGTGACCCTATCAACAAAATAAAAAAGATTCTATCTCATATTGATGAATTAATAGATGTGCAAGATAGTGAATCTACTCAGGTCCCTATGGAGGAAAGACCGTCATACCAGCCCCCTTATAGAAATCTGATAAAGTACACTTTCAAAAGGAGAGATAAAAGTGGAGAAGTCAAAGCACAAGCCCCTCAAGCCCCTCCACCAACTCAATTAACATTATCTCTGCCACCACCTCTTCAATCCTCTTCCCCTTCTGCACCAATAATTAAAGATGAGTCTCTCTAAAGAGCCTCCTACAAAAAGAGCAAAGATTGAAATAAGCCCTCTAGTGGACTACCCTGATGTTAGGGTTAGCCGGTAGAAGATATCAATTAAATGCAAATAAAGATTAAAATGGAGAAATGGAAATACACAGAAATAATAACAACGAGAGACAAGTTTTAACGTGGTTCACCCAAACTCGGGCTACATCCACCAAACAGAGAGTCCAATATTATTATCCAGTAAATAAAATCGATTACAATCAGCAATCCCTGCAACTCAATACCGCTGCAAAATGCTACAATACAATCCCAAAACCCTAACCCTTAGCCGCTTTTTATCAAGCTTTTTGTCGGTTACAAAATAGGGTTTTCTTATGTCGGTCAATGAAAAAAAATTAACTCCTGGTGCATTATGAAATAATAAAAACCATGTGAGGTTTTGAGGGGCGTTGCCCCCGAGCCCCCACGAGGGCACTGCCCTTGGACCCCGCCCTGTATCGTGACAGGGAACGCGCTAGGGGCGCTGCCCCTTGACCCCCTAGGAATTTGGGGGGAAACTGCGCCGATAAAAGTGGGGTAAATATAACCTCCAAGTCTGATTAGGCTCCATATAATAACACCTGATGATGAAGGAGATGTGGAAAAAATAGAGGAAGAAATACATGCTGAAATGCCATCACCTAGCCAAGATGTGCCAGAAGGATTGCCTTTGGATATAATTTCAAATATTACCATGAGAGGAAATGATATTTTAGATGACATCAAGATTATTGCATGTAGGAATTTTATTACTGATGATGATTTCGTAAATGCTAAAGAATTTTGGGAGTTCTTATGGAAAAGAAGAAGAGGTGAATATGAGAAAAGATTGGAGGAAGAAGTATCCCGGTCTCCTCAGGAAACCCATGATCAAGTATCTATCAGGGTACTCACACAGATGAAAGATGAAGTTAAAAACATCTCTCCAGATCAAGGTAGACAAATGATTAGAGAAAGTGGGATCATATTACTCCCTGAGTGGGACATAGCCTCTGCCATTATCCTGGACACTGCAAGAAGGTAGGATAAGAAGGTCTTCTCCACAGAAGAGGAAGATGAAGCTGCACTAACAGGTGCTAAGTTTAACCTAAATTGGGATACTTTAGCCATATGGGCCTTAGCACCCAACACTAACAAACCTCTAGTTGTAGAACTTGATATAGATTTTAAAGGAGTTTTAATAGTAAAGAGGGCCTCTCAGACCCCTACTACAGAAGCATCAGAATTGGTGGTATAATTTGCAAAGTTCAACAAGGAAACCACAAATGCTCTCCAAGAGAAATATGATGCCTTGTTAAAGGACTATATGGCTATATTTCCAGTATATAACAGGTTGAAAGAAAAGGAGATACAATGGCAACATCAATCTTCAACATTTGCCTCATCACAAACTACACTAGTGGTTAGGGATTCTAATCTCCTTCTTCCTGGTTCATCTTCTCCATCAAGGTCTGTGCTTGAAAAGGAAATTGAAGACTTAAAGAAATAGGTTGATTCATTTGAAGATATTTATACATATGCTTTTGATAGACAACAAGAAAATAATTGGTCTATTGTTTCAGGGATTCTGGAATTATTAATGAACAAAGTATTTGGCCAAGCTGTCAGTATTCACAAGTGCTACTATGATTTTTCATTAATCATCAAGAAAATTGTAGATGACAAGGAAAGAACAATGCCTCTATTCGACAAATGGATCCCTAGGATCATTTCTTTATTAGGTATTTGTAAGGGAGCTAACCATGATCCTAACACTCCCAAAGAGATTAAACAGGTCTATGTAGCAGCAAAGGAAGCAGGAGATCTCCAGGCATTCATAAATCACCTTGAAGACAAGGCATTGAATTTGACTCAAGAGTTTGATAATGACACAGTGGGGATAATTTCTCCAATAAAAAATGAAGGTGGTGATATCAAGCCGACCCAACTATGGACCCTTCAGTTTGACAACATTGTCCCTGTTATCTCTTTCTTTCTTTGTCAAAATAATAAGATAGATATTCCCATGCTTAGAACTAGTATCAAAAAACTATGGGACTCTTGTCAACTAGCTGTTGATTTCACAAGAGGACATTCAGTTTTGGCTAAATACAACAACAAATATTTATCCTTTGTGGATAAATTAATTAATTTCTAATGGCCCACAGAAGACCAATATCAAGCATGGGATAAAAGATACAACAAGCTGCTTGATATTTGAGATATTGGTTGTGAAATCTTTTTGTTCGAAGAATGTGGACACCTATCTATTCTACATGAAAATCTTTTTGTTCTCTTATGTAACTATCATCTGTTTCATGAGACAGTTGTGAAATGTAAGTAGGAAGTTGAAGTGGGCCAAAGTTTGTTATATTTGCTTCAAAAGAACAAAGAACAAATCCCAAAGGTTATGAACCTTATGAACAAACTTGCAACAACTTTTGTTCCCATGACAAATATTTGGGAGGAGTCAGTTGTCTTTGTAAAATCTGTCAAGGTTAGAGAGTGACATCTATTTCTAGGTCTAAAGCTTGTTGTTGCTCCCTTATTCTTATAAAAGGGAATTTAGGACCTAATTACAAGGATCTCGGAGAAATTTTCTATAGTACAACGCCATTTCATAATAGTTATTTTCCTACTTTTAGGTGTGTTTTCAAGAAGATAACCTTGTTTGTATTTGCAGTTGTTAGCATGAAGCTACATCAACTCAATATTTTGAATATATTGCTAAAGTTAATAACATATTGTCTCCTACAGTTGTGTCTTTTATTATGTTTTTGAATGAACTGATAAATCATCAGTATTACTCATCTTCACAGTTTTTCTTGTATAAGGATATCCAATCCAAAAGGCTTCTACTCAAGGAGCAGATTTAAGTGCTTCAAAGAGGATATCAAATATAATAGACGTATGCAGGGATAAGTAAGAATGAATGCTATGATCCAATTTCAAGATGTGGTGATGTGATGCATTATTACAGTGTTCTCAATAGAGTTGTAAGTGTGCTTTTATGCTAAGTTCATTTATATTCATTTTTTTTGACTCTGTAACCCCATGATTAGGCACTGACCTTTTGATGGTTGTTGTTTTCAAAAAATCTAAAATCTCCTTTATCAATCCTTATGAATCAAAGAATAGTTTCAACTTTGATGTTTATTTTGATTAAGTTAAGTCTTGGATGTTCCTCTGCAAAGAATAAGACAAGAGCTTAAAGAATCTAGTCAATCCTTACTTTATCATACATTCTTTTAAGCAACTTACGAGGAACAATATCTGTGATATAAACAATGTTGATAATCTAATATCTCTAGAAAACCCCATCCCTTTTGAGTAGAACACTGTTATCCCCAAGAAGAGAAGGCATTAGTTAAAGGAATTAGATAGAGAATTAGAGATAAATCCATTCTACATAGGAACACCCTCCTTGGTTTCATAGAGCCTAAAGTACAGAGGAAGAACAAGGGGACTGAGAAAAGGCCTCCTCCCGTTAAATCTCCTATTTGTTGGCCAATCCCTCAAGGCAGATCCATCATTACTAAGTGGCTATTTTATATATTTGCTGCAAGAATTGGGTTGGGAATTTGAAATAACCAACAGATTGGTGACTCTACTGGGGACTTGTACAAAGTTCTAAATACTAAGTGTAGTAGATTGTCAATGGGTTTTTAGAGTTTGCATAAAATTTGTGTTCATTATTTTTCCCCGAAGGGGTGGCGACTCTGACAAGCTTTTCCTTATCCTTACGATTAAGGAAAGTTGCTCTTACGAAAGACTTGTGCTCATATGTTGCTTTGAAACAATTTGCTTTATATTGTTGTTAGAGTGACAATGATAACTTCATTTGTTGAATTACTTTTAGTCATATAGTTTTCTAAAGTGATCAAAAGTTTGCTAGAAATTTTCTAACCCTATACAGAGAAGATGTACGGAAGGAGATAACAACAGGGGCATCCAAGCAAGCCCTTAATGCAAGAACCAGTTATTCAAAGATGGAGACCTAAGGATTCAGGTGAATATGCTTCTCCCCCTATTTGTGATCTCATGGCATTTAATGAGCCCCTCTTGGGTGAGAGCGCTAATAATTTGCAAACCAGAGAAGAAAGAAGAGAGCACACTATTATATATGCCATTAAGAATGTTCAGGATGGCCTGGTGGATTTTGACGGAGATGAAATATATTATGAAGAACCACCTCCAGTTTTACAGAATGAGAGAATAAACCCCATGGGGGAATTCCAAGTAGTTCTTACATAGAATCCCATTAACCCTCAGTAGCTATACCTTGCATAAAGCTGCCTTCTCCTAGAATGGGAAAGGTTAAATCCATTAATACCAATATAGGTGTGGACCCTAATATAGCTTCTGGCTCAAATTAGACTGATGAGGAATTAGAAAATGAGGTTAAGGAATTAACCCTAAGGGTGTCAAGGATAGAAAAACTGAAAAGATAAGAAGAACTATTGCTCAGATTGCAAGATTTGAATAGAGTAGGTATTTTTGACAATGATGACATTCTTGACAATTTTGTGGTGACTAGGATAGCTTAGGGAGGGTCAAAAACTACTGCCCAACCTGAGCCTTTGATTCAGCTTTAGGATAATGATATCCCAGTTACGGTGCATACCAATTATTTTCAGATCCATCCTCAAAACCCACATGCCAAAATGGTGGGGCAAAACCCATATCAAAATCCCCCTGTGATGTTTAGAATGAATCCCCCGCCAAATCCTCAAAATGTATACATGCCTCCTCCACCTAATCTATTGACCCCTCCAAGTCCTCCAGCTAACCTAGGAAATCAAGGGGGCGGCCCACTTGTAAACCCTTTTGCTAGAAGACCGATGCAGTCAGCCCGGTATAGGCAGATTTATTTCTCTAGCATACCGGGGTATCCAAATCCTATTGACAACACAGTTAGGAATGCTATCCTAAGATTTGCTAGAAACAATGCAATAATGGGTGAGGATCAATTGAAGGCATTCACTAATGTGCTGGATGATTTCGAGGTGGAATGTGAGGACGTAGCAATAAAGTTATTCATACAGTCCTTAATAGAAGATGCATGGGAGTGGTATAAGAGTTTTCCTGAAGCTAGTATTGAGTCTTGGGTGGGGTTCAAAAGAATTTTAAAGGAGCAATATGGGGACAACAATGAACCACGGTTTGCCGTAACTGAATTCACAAGCATTCAAAAGGGAATAAATGAAACTGTCCATGATTTCAATGCAAGGTTCTTCAAAGTAAGTAACAAAATCCCTCCTCAATTACGACCAAATGAGGCCATATGCCTAGTAGTGTATTAGAATGCTTATGATCCCAAGATGGGGTATGCATTAAGAAACACAGAACCACAAACTCTTAGCGATGCTTTTAGAGCGGCTTTACATATTGAAAATAATAGAAAGGTGTCTAGAAAAATATCTAAGAGAAGTGATGTAAGAATTATCCCACAAGAAAGAGGACAGAGCAATAGAGCCCCTATCACTGCTGAATATGATAAATTGTGGAAGGAAGTCAAGGAATTAAAGAGTTCTTTGGTGAGAAATGATAAAATAATTTCAAATGAAAGGCCTCCTTTCAATAGACAAGAGAAGATGCCTAGGCTGGTAGACCAACCTTATAACACAAATTGGTGAGATGAGAAACTAGTTCCCCCTAATGATAGAGGAGGTGGACCTCGGCACACCCCTGATCCTTTAAGGAAAGAAGCACATGCTATGGTGTTCACAATGCCAAGCTCTGCACTCCTCTGCTTCATGTGCTGTGGCTATATCCATGAGTGACAGTACATCCCCTTATGAGGATTATGAGGAAAGGGACAGCTATGAGAACCATAGTGTAAACATGGTTTTTGAATAGGGATGCACCATAGAGGATTGAGATTCTTTTGATTATGAATACTCAAAGGGTAAAGATGACATTGACGGGGTGAGACCATTCATACAACAGTCCGTCCTAAGTGGGGATGGAGGTAATGATGATGTTCTTCCGCTGAATACTAAAAATACAAATGTTAGATTGAGAAAGCCTTCTGCTGAAGAGATTAGAGCTTTGACTGCTTCCAAGATTGCCCAAGTTAAAAGTGATTACAACCTGAGAAGTAAAAGGAACCAGGGAGAAAGCAGTACAAAGGGGAATGCAGGAAGCATTTTCATAAAAGAAGAGCAGCGTCCTCCTAACCCCAAGAAGGAGGAAAGATCTATGAAGGTATCTAAAGGAAATGAGGACAGGCCTAATCCACATCCTAACCCACCCCCTAGAGCTAAGGTACCCGCAGAAGATGAACTTACCAACAAAATCCCTGTGGATCAAGAACCTGGTAAGAAAGACATCTCTCTTGCCCTCACAGCCAATAACAACAATAAATGCATCAGTACAATACCTAAATATGTTCCAATAGACATGGCCCACATATTTGGTCAAATAAGGGTGACTGTCCCTCTATTGGAAATGATGAGGATCCTTGAACATAAGAGTAGAGCCGAGGCCGCAATAAATGATGCATCCCCTAGTACTTATGAGATATCGCATGCACATGTCAAACCACCTGGGTAAAGAAGGCACAAATTAGAGAAGTTAAGAAATATGGTTCCAAAATACCTAAAGTATATTTGGGCATTACCTTGTAGAAATGCCCCTCTCAGGTTGATCCATTCTTTGTCACTCTCATGATAAAGGGGAGATTTGTAAAAAATTACATGATTGACTCAGGGGCCTCCACAAATATAATGCCTTTGGGGGTCATGGAGAGCCTGGGCCTACAAGTAACCAAGACATATGGCAAATGCTTCACCATGGATTCCAAGGATGTCCCCATTATTGGATTTATCAAGGATATTGGCTTCAGACTCGCGGCCTTCTCTCATAAAGAATATAACATGAACATTACTGTGGTAGATATTCCTCCTATGTACAGGATGTTGTTATCAAGAAAGTGGGCCTCTACTATGGGTGGTAGTATCCAGATGGATTCTTCATATGCTATGATCCCCATGGATGGTGAAGATGTGAGGCTAGATAGAGAAAAGAAATCACCCCAAATAATTGACGGCATAAATGAGGAAAATGATTAGGTATATTTCCTGGATGTAGATGTAGACAACTTCAAGATAGAGAATGATAGTGACACCCCTTTGGAGCATAAGCCTGAGCTAGTCAATGATGAAGAAGGACTGTGGTCCATGCATTTTGACGGGGCATGTGCTAAAGAAGGTTCTGGCATAGGAATTATACTTATGGCCCCTTCTGGAAAGGCTTTTTGGTCTTCTTTTAGGTTTGGTTTTGTTTGCACTAATAATGGTACAGAGTATGAGGCTTTGCTTATCGGCTTGAAAATGGCCCTTAAGCATGGTGTTAAACGGCTTAGAGTTCTGGGAGATTCCAAACTAGTAGTGTCACAAGTCAGATCCAGGTACGCCTCAAAAAATAAAAGGATTAGACAATATAGAAATGCAGTATGGAACACTATTGAAGAGTTTGATGCTTTTGGTATTGATTGGATAGAGCGAAGAAAGAATGTTATGGCTGATTTTTTGGAAAATATAGTAGTCAAATATGAAGATACCACATTGGTAGAAATTTCCAAAGTCGAAATGCTCACTAGGCCTTCTATTCCCGATAATGTCCATCATTGGCAAGTTTTCAATGATGATCAAGATCTTTATAAATTCATGAATTGCATTGATGAGTATCATACTCAGGAAATTGATTTTTAGGAATTCATAGAGACAATAGATGGCAGACAAACGGTGTTTGGTAACGAGGTCATCCAGTTGAAGACCAATAGAATTCTAAGAGGACTGGTGGCTTTGGAAAGGGTTTTTGATGGAAACAACAAACAAACTATGAGCTTTGCTCCAGTACACCCGAATGATCTTGAAGAAGTCAACCTAGGGACTGAGGCTCATCCAAAGATGGTTTTTATAGGTAAGCGCTTGGACCCAAAGATTAAGCAAATGTTGATTTCTTTGCTTAGAAGGCACAAAAAGGTTTTTGCATGGCCGTATGATGATTTAAAGGCATATAGAGAAGATTTGTTTCAACATGAAATCCCTTTGAAATTAGACGCAAAACCTTTTAGGCAAAAACAAAGACCTATTAATCCCACTCTAAGGCCAATAATGCATCAGGAATTGGATAAGTTAAGTGAAGGGGGGATAATTGAGCCCAGCAGACATTCTACTTGGGTCTCAAACCTTGTTCCTGTCATAAAGAAAATTGGGGATATTAGATTGTGTGTTGATTTTAGAAACCTGAATACAACATCATTAAAGGATAATTATCCTCTGCCAAATATGGAGGCAACCCTACAAAGGGTGACTGGTTGTGAGTTGTTATCTATGATGGATGGCTTTTCAGGATACAACCAGGTGATGGTTAAGAAGTCTGAGTAGTATAAGATACGTTTACTACTCCATGGGGCACATATGTATACATTAGAATGCCTTTCAGATTAACAAATGTTGGGGCTACTTTTCAAAGAGAAATGGATGTGGCTTTTTCTGACCTTATAAATGTCATCATGGTGGTGTATCAAGATGATCTGACTGCATATTGAAAAAGGGAATAGGACCATTGCTCTCACCTGGATAAAATTTTTGAGAGATGTATGAGGTTTGGCATCTCTTTGAATCCCAAGAAATGTATGTTCGGAGTGACAGAAGGGAAGCTCTTGGGCCTTATAGTGTCTAAGGAAGGAATTAGGATTGACCTAGAGGGAGTTGTGGCCATTGAAAGAATCCCAATACCTAAAAGCATTAAGGGAATTCAATCTTTCTTTGGACAGGTAGACTTTCTTAGAAGGTTTGTCACAAATTTTGTTGAAACTACTAGACCAATATCCAATATGCTAAAGAAAGGAGAAGATATCACTTGGAATGATGAACCAACTAATGCTTTCAAGAGAATCAAAGGAGCCATCAAGGAGGATCCTGTCTTAAAGTCCCTAGATTTTTCCAAGCCATTTTAGCTATACTCTTTTGCTTCTTTCCATACCATAGCCGTTATTTTGTTACAAAAGAATAATGAGGGCTATGAGCAACCCATCTCATTTTTTAGTAAATCTCTCCAGGTAGCTGAGTTAAAATATGACATAACTAAAAAATAGGCCTATGCTCTAGTAAAATTTGTTAAGAATTTTAGGCCATACCTGGTTGGAGCGACTATTGTGGCCTATGTACCAACAACTGTTGTTAAAGATGTATTCACTCAGCAGGAAGTTACAGGGAGAAGGTGTAGATGGATCAATCGGATTCAAGAGTTTAATATTGATATCTAGATCACTAAATTGGTGAGAGGACAAGGGTTGGCAAAGTTGATGGCTGAATCAAATTTGGATGTTAACCAAATCAATAATATTGAAACTCAAGATGCAGGGGTAGTCTGTGACATGGAAGATTCAGAGTGGTATATAAATGTTGTTTACTATCTGCTGAACATGTCTTGCCTAGACAAAATGACTAAGAATCAGAAAAGAACTTTAAGGCTACAGGCCATAAAGTATGTGATTATACAAGGTGAACTCTGATGGAGAAATTTTGAGGGTATTCTACTTAAATGTATAGACAATACTCAAGCTTCTGAAGTCCTAAAGGATATGCACCACGGTGTTTGTGGAGGACATTACATGGCCAAGACTATAGCATACAAGGTCCTGAGGGCCGGATATTAGTGGCCCACTCTTTTCAAAGATGCTCATCACATGGTCAGAAGTTGTGACGCATGTCAAAGATTTTTAGGCAAACTAAGATTCTCTAGAAATCTACCCCTCATGCCTGTGAATGTCAAGGCCCCTTTCTAGCAGTGGGGATTAGACTTCATAGGTGAAATAACTGAGAAATCAAGTGGAGGACATATCTGGATCTTGGTGGCCACTAATTATTTCACTAAATGGGTTGAAGCTATCCCCACTAAAAGGGCAACTAGCAAGGTTGTGGTTGACTTCTTGATGAATAAAATCATAACCAGGTTTGGTGTACCTATAAAAATAATTTTAGACAATGCCATGTGCTTTAGGTTTGAAGAATTTACTAGTTTCTGCAGCTAGTATGGGATTTCAATCTCCTATTCATCCCCATATCATCCCCAAGGAAATGGATAGGCGTAATCAAGTAATAAGAGCCTAATGAAGATCATCAAAAGAATCACAGAGAAAAACAAAAGAGCATGGGACACCAAATTAAGAGTAGCTGTTTAGGCTGACAGGATGACAAAGAAGAAAGCAATCAGTCAGGCCCCTTTTGATCTTGTGTATGGCCTGGAGGCGAGAATGCCCATAAATAACCTGTTACCTATTTACAAGTTCATTCAAGAGCATGATGATGACATTTCTGATGTGATGCAAAATAGGATATATCAAATAACTCAACTAGATGAAACCAGAAGAGTAGCTCAACAAACGAACATAAAGTTGCAACAACAAATTAAAAGTCTGCATGACAAGAAGACATCTAAGAGAAACTTCCAGATTGGAGATATGGTATTATTGTGGAATGCTCGATCTCAAGATAAGGGAAAACATGGCAAATTTGATGCCCTCTGGCTTGGGCCATATCTGATCAGCAACACCCATGGAGAAGACGCTTATTTCCTGCATAATCTGACTAGAGAACTACTTGAATTGCCAATCCATGGACAATTCTTGAAGTCATACTTTTTTTAAGGTATGAATTTATTCCATGCATATTTGTTTTCAGTTTTAGGTTAGTTCCTTGCTTTAGTTTTTTGCTTAGGTTTTTTCTTTTCCTTTCTTTTTGTTGTACTGTGGTCTGCTTCTCCAGAGTTTTTCCATGATCTCGCTCTGTTCAAGGTTGAACAGGTGTCCCCAACTAGAGCCATTGATGGAACCATATAAAATTTTTCCATGGTTTTGGTCGTCTGCAACTATGTATTAGGTCTATGATTTAGGATTTTTGCAAAACAATGTAAATCCAAGCTAAGACCCTTGAAGAAAAGTCTAGGCCCCTTTTATTTCACTTCCTATCCTACAACCACCACTTTTCCTGTAACTAAAAAAAAATTATATTTTGATAACCAAGTGATTTTGTGTCCATATCTAATCCTAGTAAGACATAGGCCGTTTTTGAAAACTAATTTTGTGCCAGGTGTCAGGTACCACTAACCCTTTTTGGTAGGCCACATCAGTATGTGCTTTTCTGCCAATTCGTTGACATTCAATATTGATCGACCAAGATGATCGCAGAATTGCGGAATGATTTCTAGCTCCTTAAGAAGTGTCGCATACTATGAACGGTGGGCCCTTCCCCCAAGACAAAGGTGATTTCTATGTGTTTCTGCCATTCCATCAAACTTCACTCAAAGGCCCCAGCTAACACCCGCGGAAAGGCAGAAGTACGACATTTACCTGTTACGTATGAAAGAAGATATCCAGTTGGAAGGGGCATGTTTTGACACCACAAATTTCCAGTCCTCTGACATTCTGCTGGGTTGTTGATCAGTGTGCCCCGTCGAATGGTAGAATCATATAAAGCTACCATGTGATGAAGATGGCGTAATATTAATGGATTGCTTGTTCTAGAATATAATAAAAAATGTGAAAGGGAGTAATTCTATTAAAGGATTCATAAATGTCTCCGGATGCATCCATACTGTCAAATCCTTGGGATTGATCATGGCCGTTGAGTAGCTGTCAAAATCATAAAATCTGACGGTCGGTATTTAAATATCTCGTAGTGCATAATCTTGCATGATTTAGTTCATCTGAAACAAAGTGAAGATGGACATGACTACTTCCAGTCTTGGATGATTGTTATTAATATAAGGCATATCTCAAATCCTTTAAACACTTGCTAAGTCAGAAAGCCTCGAAGTGCTAGAAAATTGAAGATAAAGGTTGCTTCAATACCTCTGCTACTTGGTTAGAAGTAAGCTGTATAAAACAAGCCTGATGAGTCATTTGTTCCACTCATGTGCATTTTGGTTTTCCAATTAGGGCTTTCCATTTCCCTCTGATTGAAGGAATTATGTTCTGTGATAAGAATTGAGTCGACCCCTGAAAAATAGAAGAAATAATCCTTGTCTTGAATCCTCCATTTTAAATAATGGCCCCACCTAAAACCTAGGTTTCCTCTGGTACCCAAAAATGAGCCTTGCATGAAGACCTAGTAAAGTAGCTCCTAGGTTCTAGTTCACAAAGGGTAAGGGTGACTGGCCTAGAAGGAAATGAGGGGTTAGTTGATAAATATGCTGATTATAGGGATGCTGAAATCCCTATCCATGGTTGGTCCCATTTTTGCCACTGGTGGGGCAAAAGGAATGCTCAAGCACCATTGTCATATGTGTGGGAGAGTGGCCTGGGAAAATTGGTGGTTACTAAAGTATTTGATGACATTGAGTTGCTCTAGGCCATGGCAGCTCACTACGATGAAATGTTTAAGGCAATTAGAAGCATGAAGGGAAGAATTCTAGTAGAAATTAACAAGGAAACCATTGCCACAATTTTTAGATTAAACTTGGCTGCTTCAACAGAGATTGATGGAGATAGATTTAAAGCCATGTATGCAAAGGACAAGAGTAGCTACAAAACCATGTATTTGCCTAGGTTTAGGGAAAAGGGGCTAAATGTTAAATTAGTGAAAATCCCCTACAGTGAGCAGGAACCCTTAAAGCTAATTACTTTTGAAGATTATTTTGCTAAAACTTACTATGCTCTATGTCAAGTACTGGGAGAAGATAAGAGGGAATGCATCCCTATTGATCTTACTTATATGGCTGCAGACATTCAACACCCATCTCTAAATGTCCAATTTGATTTTGCTTCTTATTTAGAACAACATATCCATCAGGGACTGGTAGACATCAAAAACAACGAGTGAGTCAAATCTAGATGGTTCTCTTTGCTCTGCCATATGTTCTTGTATCATGGGTGAACCCACAGGGTATGGCACCCTAAACTAATGGTCAACCCTGTTGACAACATGAGAAATGAATTGCCTAACCAATGTTGGACTCACATTTGGGATAGACATGACACCCATTCTAATTATAGGTTCTTCAGGGATTACTTTGTGGTTACGATATTAAGACATTTCCAGACGGATATATGTAGGATTCCAGAACCATTGATGAATTTCCTTAGACCTATAGTAAGGCTCCCCCCTCTGGATATCAAGCATAATTGGGGTGATTTCATCCCTCATGAAGAAGGTATAATTTTTAGAATCTATGGCACCCCTTTTTGTCTGCACTATTTACCCAAGCATGTTGCATTAAGGTTGGGTTTCTTGGAAATCATTTGGCAATTGACTGAGATAGAGAATGCCCACTTGAAAGGGCAAAGGAAAGGATCTTTATTTCCATTCTTAATAGTGTTTTCTGACTTCAAACTAAATAAGGAAGGATTCCCTAAATTGAATGCAAAACTTCTACCTTTTAGAATGGCGCAAAAAAAGACCAGATTTTCTGATCCTGAGGGATTTATCAATAACATTAGAAAGAGTATTAGTGGGTCTTATCTTCCTCATCAGGTTTTATTTCTTGAGGATGTTATTAGGAATTCTATTTTTGATGATGAAGTGAAATTAAAAAGAGCAAAATGGACATTGTATACAAGATATGAAGAAAGAACAAAGAGGAAGAATCCATCTTCCAAAGCACTTTTCTCAGAGGTTAGTGACCCTATCAACATAATTAAAAAGATTCTATCTCATATTGATGAATTAATAGATGTGCAAGATAGTGAATCTTCCCAGGTCCCTATGGAGGAAAGACCATCATACCAGCCCCCTGATAGAAATATGATAAAGTACACTTTCAAAAGGAGAGATAAAAGTGGAGAAGTCAAAGCACAAGCCCCTCAAGCCCCTCCACTAACTCAATTAACATTATCTCGACCACCACCTCTTCAATCCTCTTCCCCTTTTGCACCAACAATTGAAGATGAGTCTCTCTCTAAAGAGCCTCCTACAAAAAGAGCAAAGATTGAAATAAGCCCTCTAGTGGACTACCCTGATGATGAAGGAGATATGGAAATAACAAATGAAGAACTACATGCTGAAATGCCATCCCCTAGCCAAGATGTGCTAGAAGGATTGCCTTTGGATAGAATTTCTGATATTACCATGATAGGAAATGATATTTCAGATGACATCAAGATTATTGAATGTTGGAATTTTATTACTGATGATGATTTTGTAAATACTAAAGAATTTCAAGAGTTCTTATGGAAAAGCAGAAGAGGTGAATATGAGAAAAGATTGGAGGAAGAAGTATCGCAGTCTCCCCAGGAAACCCGTGATCAAGTATCTATCAGGGTACTCACACAGATGAAAGATGAAGTCAAAAAATCTCTCTAGATCAAGGCAAGCAAATGATTAGAGAAAGTGGGATCATATTACTCCCTGAGTGGGACATAGCCTCTACCATTATCCTGGACACTGCAAGAAGGTAGGATAAGAAGGTCTTTTCCACATAAGAGGAAGCTGAAGCAGCACTAACAGGTGCTAAGTTTAACCCAAAGTGGGATACTTTAGCCATATGGACCTAAGCTCCCAACACTAACAAACCTCTAGTTGCAGAACTTGATAGAGATTTTAAAGGTGGTTTAATAGTAAAGAGGGCCTCTGAGATCCCTACTACAGAAGCATCATAATTGGTGGTAGAAGTTGCAAAGTTCAACAAGGAAACCACAAATTCTCTCCAAGAGAAATATGATGCCTTGTTAAAGGACTATATGGCTATATTGCCAGAATATAACAGGTTGAAAGAAAAAGGAGATACAATGGCAGCATCAAGCATCAACATCTACCTCATTACAAACTGTACTAGTGGTTAGGGATTCTAATCTCCTTCTTCCTAGTTCATCTTCTCCATCAAGGTCTGTGCTTGAAAAGGAAATTAAAGACTTAAAGAAATAGGTTGATTCATTTGAAGATATTTATACATATGCTTTTGATAGACAACAAGAAGACAATTGGTCTATTGTTTCAGGGATTTTGGAATTATTAATGAACAAAGTATCTGGCCAAGCTATTGGTATTCACAAGTGCTACTATGATTTGTCAGTAATCATCAAGAAAATTGCAGATGACAAGGAAAGAACAATGCCTCTAATCGACAAATGGATCCCTAGGATCATTTCTTTATTAGGTATTTGTAAGGGAGCTAACCATGATCCTAATTCTCCCAAAGAGGTTAAACAGGTCTATGCAACAGCAAAGGAAGCAGGAGATCTCCAGGCATTCGTAAATTGCCTTGAAGAGAAGGCATTGAATTTGACTCAAGAGTTTGATAATGACAAAATGGGGATAATTCCTCCAATAAAGTGTGAAGGTGGTGATATCAAGCCAACCCAACTATGGATCCTTCAATTTGACAACATTGTCCCTATTATCTCTTTCTTTCTCCGCCAGAATAATAAGATAGATATTCCCATGTTTAGAACTAGTATCAACAAACTATGGTACTCTTGTCAACTAGGTGCTGATTTCACAAGAGGACATTCAATTTTGGCTAAATACAACAACAAATATTTATCCTTTGTGGATAAATTAATTAATTCCAATGGCCCACAGAAGACCAATATCAAGCATGGGATAAAAGATACAACAAGCTGCTTGATATTTGAGATATTGGTAGTGAAATATTTTTGTTTGAAGAATGTGGACACCTGTCTATTCTACATGAAAATCTTTTTGTTCTCTTATGTAACTATCATCTGTTTCATGAGACAGTTGTGAAATGTAAGTAGGAAGTTGAAGTGGGCCAAAATTTGTTATATTTGCTTCAAAAGCACAAATCCCAAAGGTTACAAACCTTATGAACAAACTTGCAACAACTTTTGTTCCCATGACAAATATCTAGGAGGAGTAAGTTATCTTTGTGAAATCTGTCAAGGTTAGAGCGTGACATCTGTTGCTAGGTTTGAAGCTTGTTGTTGCTCCCTTGTTCTTTAAAAGAGAATTTAGGACCTAATTAAAAGGATCTCGGAGAAATTTTCTATAGTACAATGCCATTTCATAATAGTTATTTTCCTACTTTAAGGTGTGTTTTCAAGAACATAACATCATTTGTATTTGCAGTTGTTAGCATGAAGCTACATCAACTTAGTATTTTGAATATATTGTTGAAGTTCATAACATATTGTCTCCTACAGTTGTGTCTTTTATTATGTTTTTGAATGAACTGATAAATCATCAGTATTATTCATCTTCATAGTTTTTCCTGTGTAAGGATATCCAATCCAAAAGGCTTCTACTCAAGTAGTAGATTTAAGTGCTTTAAGGAGGATATCGAATATAATAGACATATGCAAGGATAGGTAAGAATGAATGCTATGATCCGATTTCAAGATGTGGTGATGTGATGCATTATTATAGTGTTCTGAATAGAGTTGCAAGTGTTCTTTTATGCTAAATTCATTTATATTAATTTTTTTGACTCTATAACCCCAGGATTAGGCACTGACCTTTTGATGGTTATTGTTCTCAAAAAATCTAAAATCTCCCTGATCAATCCTTATGAATCAAAGAATAGTTTCAACTTTGATATTTATTTTGATTAAGTTAAGTCTTGCCTATTCCTCTGCAAAGAATAAGATAAGAACTTAGAGAATCTATCCAATCCTTACTTTATCATACATTCTTTCAAGCAAGTTACAAGGAACAATATCTGTGATATAAACAATGTTGATAATCTTATATATCTAGAAAACCCCATCCCTTTTGAGTAGAACACTATTATCCCCAAGAAGAGAAGGCATCAGTTAAAGGAAATAGACAGAGAATTAGAGATAAATCCATTCTACATAGGAACACCCTCCTTGGTTTCACAGATCCTAAAGTGCAGAGGAAGAACAAGGGGACTGAGAAAAAGGCCTCCTCCCCTTAAATCTCCTATTCATTGGCCAATCCCTCGAGGTAGATCCATCATTAATAAGTGGCTATTTTATAGATTTGTTGCGAGAATCAGGTTGGGAATTTGAAACACTCAACACTTTCCAAGCCTACATAGAAGATCAAACAAATACCATTGATCTTAGCAAGCACAAGCATAATCAAGGTCCTAATGATCCTTCTTCATCCACCATCGATCCCATTTCAAATCCACCATCATATCCACTTGGTCTATCCGCTTTCATTCATGAGTGTTCTTCCTTAGGACAACATCAACCTTTTTCCATCACTTCACCTTCTTCATCCAATAAAGAGCTCAAGTCTAGTGTCCAAACTACACCTAGTCCCATTGTCAATCGCATCCTCCAAAGGATGAACTACCAAGATAAAGGTTTAGGCCTTCATGAAGAAGGAATTTTGGAGCCAATACATGTCAATGTCCACCCACAATCATATGGCCTTGGATACATACCCCAAGGTAAACAACCTAACGATGTTGGTTCTTCCTCCATTCATTCTAAGTCAACCACTCTCCATCGCACAACCTATCATATTCCCAAAACATATGTTGCTATTCTGCCTCCACCATCCTACAAATGTCAAAAGCATGTGACCTTACACCTCCCACCATTTGATCTACCTCCACTACTTCCAACTCCTACTATCCTCTCGTCCATTTTTCTACCATTGCTTCCAACACCCAACATTCCTATCATTCGTAAATACCCTCAAATTCCTAACCATGACCAACAAATGCACACATTGTCTAAACATAAAGCTTCTACTCATTCCATCCGCCACATGGGATTCAAAAATGAATATTTGGATGCCTCTACATATAAAGCCAAAAATCCTAAGGGTCCTAATGCCTTAGGGTACAAATACAAAAATTCAAAACAAAATACATTAAAAAATCCATCCAAACCCATACCTCCAAAAGCAAAGTCAAAAACTAAAATGGTATGGGTACCTAAAAAAAATCAAAGGAGTCAAATGAGGCATCTACCTCTCAAAAATCCCAACCTTCCTCTTCCATCCAAAAATGACATACCATTCCAAAGTCTCAAATCCATTCATCCCACATGAAAAGCAAAAATCATAAAAACACTAAGTCCATGTGAGTCCCTAAATGCCTAAATCACCCATCTCCAAAGCAAACATCACCATTGCTTCCTACACCACCATCCAATCAAAATATTCCATGTTTATCACGGTGTGTCCAACTGTTGGTCATGATTCCTTTTCACACCTCCATCACCCCATCATTCATTCATTATCCTACATATCTCCCCCATCACCTTCCTATTGCCCATGCTTTTGCATAAACATTTCATCCATCTTCCTTGCATAAGCCCTACATAATCCACATCATAATCCACTATTTTCCCTACATAATCCACGTCATAATCCACTATCTCCCCTACATAACCCACATCATAATCCACTATCGTTCCTTCCATAATCTGCTATCTACCTAAGCCATCCCTTACCAACATCTATGAGCATAACGACTTGACATGGTCCATGCGACGACATCCATCTCTAACGTGACTATCACCTTCCATGGAACTAGACACTTGAGTCCCTCCCATCCATATTCAGCTTCTCCCATTCAAAAGTTAAAAAAAGCAAAAAAGTAAAAAAAATCAAGAAAAAATAAAAAAAAAATAGTAAAGAGAAATCCCTTCATCCAACGGTGAAAACCACCCTTGGTGGCGCCTTGGATAAGTACCATGATGAAAACCTGGCAAACAAGCATCATGCGTAGACTGATCTTCTATGTCACCTACACTTGGGGGCACCTTGTCTCATCCAACATATCACTTTCATCCTCTCATTTCCTTCCATACCATTTCCATATCATCCTATCCACACACACATATACCTATCCTATCAGGTCCATTCATTCTCCCTTCCTCTTTTGATCTTGATAAAAAAATGGGGGCAACATGTTGAAACATGCTTTAGATATCTCTTGACATACCTCATCCTTTCCAAATAATCCTATCATCCTCCTATCATAAGCCTTGTCATGAAAAATCCTAAGCATTACACCAATAATAGGGCATGTTATTCCTATGCGACATAGCCTTTTGAGATCACATCCTTGTCCTCTTATGCATACATTCCTTCCATATCCTATCACCCAACCCTTTCATCCATTCACCCAATCCCATTCATTCCCTTGCACCTAGACTTGGTTCTCCCTTGTCATTGGTATCTAGCACAAAGGCTACACAAAATGTTCATCCAATTCCATCCCCAAAACATTTGAAAAATACAATAAAATCACAACATTTAAAAATACAAAAATCCAAAAAAAAAATCAAAACATTCAAAAATACAAAAAAAAATCAAAATATTCCCAAAAGACAAAAAAATTAAATATCCAACAAAATACAAGCAATAAAATCAATCCAAATCACTTCATCAAGTCATACCAAATCAATTCATCCAATCAAATCACATCATTTCTTCAAATCAAAATAATCATCATTTCCATCAAGGCACTTCATCAAAATCAATTCTTCAATTCATTTCAAATCACTTCATCAAAATCAATCTCATCAATTCATCCACTCAATCCAATCAACTCTTCCAATCATTTAATTCAATCAATCTTCAAATCCAATCATCACATCAATTCTTCCAAATCATCAAATCAAGTTAATCCAATTCCTCATTTCTTCAAATCATTCCAATCAAATCATTCTAATCAAGTTAGTCATTCCAATCATCAATTCTTCAAGTCAATCAAATTCATCAAATCAAACAATCAAATCAATTTCCCAATCACATCATCAATTCTTCAAATCCAACTCATCAAATTATTCTTCTATCACATCATCATATCAAATCAATTCCAAGCAATAATCCAAATGCAAGTCATCCTCAATTGATACCAATCAAGTCAATCAATCAAGTCAAATTATCCAATCACATTAAATGGTCTTGATCCTAATCTTGATGTAAACCAAATCAATCAATCAATCAAATCCTAATGTTGCTAGCATGGCCAACAACACTAGTATCAATCAATCAATTGTCTTAGACATGATGTTGCATTGTCAAAACCAAACTAGGTGTCTTCAATGACATGTTTCATTCCTGAAACCAGACACCATTATCAGGTAAAAGCACAAAGTTGTGTCACACTTTGGGCCAACAAAACAATTTAGAGCGAGTTGTTTTCAGGCGAGTCAATCTGGGGGCGAGATTGTTTCACCCAAATACACGTAGCCACTGCGTGGCAAGCTATTTTTGGGCGAGTCAATCTGGGGGCGAGATTGTTTCTCCTGAAATTATACTATTAAAAACAAAAAAAATGAAATTGCTACATTTCACGGCGACCATTTTCTGATAGCGACAGTGACCTAGGGTTTGAAAGCTTTTCACGCGAAGGATGTCCTTGCCACCTTTTGCAACAGTCTCATCAACCAAGTATGCCATCTTCACCTTAGCATGCATTTTCTGCCAAATATTTTGTATGGCATGATGTATCTAGATCTTTACCTTGGCATTTTCTGTCAAACATTTTTTATGGCACGATGTATAGTTCAGTGTTTGAAATAAACATGCACCTTATATGATTGTATGTGCAAGTAAAATGGGTTTGTAAAATTTCATCCACACAATATAAGCTAAAAAAAAATATCAAAATTTGAAATCATTCCAAAGAATTCCAGAGAAAATTTGTGCATAAATTCTTCTTTATTGAATTTTGTGCATAAGTTTTTATCAAGGTTGTGGTGATGGAAAATTAATCACAATTTGAAACCATTCAAGAAAGAATTTGTGCATAAGTTATTGGAAAGGTTGTGGCACGATTAGAAGTAGCAAGTGGCTGATGGCTGCTGGGTGGGAGTCAGTTCACACATAAAATAGGTCAAATCAAGTGCTACAACAATGCAGGACATGCACTTTATCCCTTGTAAGGTTATCCATTCAAATTTGCCCATCAAATGCTAGGGAACATGGCTTAAATACTATGATAGTTATCTATCAATACTACCTTTAAAATACTATGACATACCTTAGTATAAATAGATTATATAAATAACCAAATATATATATCAACATAATCCCATATAAATTTTGACAGTTTGTCCAAAATCTCTCCTTTCATATGATACCGTCTTTTTAAAATTTTGATTGTATTTTATAGTAAAAATGCCTAAATACAACTAAAAATAGGTCAAATCAAGTGGCTAATGGTTGCTGGATGGGAGTCAGTTCACACATAAAATAGGTCAAATCAAGTGCTACAACAATGCATGACATGCACTTTTATCCCTTGTAAGGTTATCCATTCAAATTTGCCCATCAAATGCTAGGGAATAACATGGTTAAAGAAGGAAACAACATACACTAGATCTATGTAAGCCTATTTTAGAAATTTTAAAGCAAATGCAATTAGCTAGTGTAAAGCCAAATTCCACAACCTTTGCCAGCATCCTCCCTCATAACCATCAATACACCTATGAATCTGATATGAGGGAGTTAACAGAGTCACATCTACCCTATACCATGACGCAATAGGAAACTACACTGAACATCAAATTTCATCCACACAATATAAGCTAAAAAAAATATCAAAATTTGAAATCATTCCAGAGAGAATTTGTGCATAATTTTTTTATCAAGGTTGTGGTGATGGAAAATTAATCACAATTTGAAACTATTCAAGAAAGAATTTGTGCATAAGTTATTGGAAAGGTTGTGGTGATCAGAAGTAGCAAGTGGCTGATGGCTGCTGGGTGGGAGTCAGTTCACACATAAAATAGGTCAAATCAAGTGCTACAGCAATGTAGGACATGTACTTTTATCCCTTGTAAGGTTATCCGTTCAAATTTGCCCATCAAATGCTAGGGAATAACATGGTTAAAGAAGGAAACAACAAACACTAGATCTATGTAAGCCTATTTTAGAAATTTTAAAGAAAATGCAATTGGCTGGTGTAAAGCCAAATTCCACAACCTTTGCCAGCATCCTCCCTCATATCCATCAATACATCTATGAATCTGAATGGATATGAGGGAGTTAACAGAGCCACACCTACCCTATACAGGGCTTACATTTGACAATTGTATAGCTGTATTTAGCCATTTTTGTTGTAAAATACAATTAAAATTTCAAAAAGACTGTATCATATGAAAGGAAAGATTTTGGACCAACTGTCAAAATTTACATAGGATTATGCTGATATATATATCTGATTTTTATATAATCTACTTATACTAAGATAGGTCATAGTATTTAAAGGCAACATTGAATAGATAACTGTCATAAAAAAATTGCTTGACAGGCAAGGTTGATTGTCAAATTTAAGCCCTGAGCCTATACCATGACGCAATAGGAAACTATAAGGAACATCAAATTTCATCCACACAATATAAGCTAAAAAAATATATCAAAATTTGAAATCATTCCAGAGAGAATTTGTGCATAAATTCTTCTTTATTGAATTTTGTGCATAAGTTTTTATCAAGGTTGTGGTGATGGAAATTAATCACAATTTGAAACCATTCAAGAAAGAATTAGTGCATAAGTTATTGGAAAGGTTGTGGTGATTAGAAGTAGCAAGTGGCTGATGGCTACTGGGTGGGAGTCAGTTCACACATAAAATAGGTCAAATTAAGTGCTACAACAATGCAGGACATGCACTTTTATCCCTTGTAAGGTTATCCATTCAAATTTGCCCATCAAATGCTGTGGAATAACTGTTGCAAGTATGGGCCTAACTGGTGTTGTCATTAATGTCAGCATACTCCTGTTGCATTAATGATAAGGATTGGATGAGTTGTGTGCTGAGGATATTGAGAAAATTAGTCCTAATCAAGAACAGTGAAGACAGTGAGCTAAATATCCTAGCTAAGATGACTATCAGAGGATGCGGTTCAAAGGGTTTGTAGATATATGTCTTAAGATGATCTAGTAAAGATTTCAGAGGTCTGCATGAAGATCTGAAGAAGTTGAGGCCAGTCAAGTAAAACTAGTTCCGACAGATGTTTAGAGGTGACAGAGTGACACAGATAGGTCCGGTGGAATCTGGAAATGCAATATCCTATTCTGTGGATTTGGTGGAGTGTTTAGGAAATCCATGTCAAGTGATAACTCAATTGGTTAGTGGTTTGGAGGTCCACAAGCATCTATTCCATTGTGACAGTGATGACAGACTGTGCTCTTGAGGTTCCGGATGAAGGAGATAAGGATTTCAGTAAGCAGATGAAGTGTGGATGTTCTTGGTGATTCAAGAAAGCTTGTGGAGGTCTTTGGATCATGTCTAGTTTGTGTTGGTGGTCCGCATTAGAGTTTGAGCTCACAATTGAAGAATAACTTCTGGATGATAGTGTTCTTCCTAAGTTTGGCCGACCGGATGAATTACACATCTTGCGGATGTTCTTGCAAATGTTTACCGACTTAGATGATTATTCCTAAGTCGATGTCTTGTATAAATAAGGAGTTGTAAAGTCATTTCAAAGTGGGTGGTGTGGAGATGAGAGTGTGGTAGCGAGGAAGAGAGTGAAAGGCAGAGCAGAAGTATTGGGCTTAAATGGAACCGATTCAAGCATGGTGAAGATGCTATTCTTTAGTTCAAGTATGTGACTTATTATTTTGTAGACAGTGTGTCTCTTGTAGGCAGTGAGCCTCTTGTGAGCAGTGTGCTCGGGCAGTGAGCCCTAATTGGCATGTGCCATTTTGTTCTTTCTATTCTTCTAACAGAGAATACAATCTTGGGTTAATCACCCCGTGGTTTTTCCCTTAACCAGGTTTTCCATGTCAAAATCTTGGTGTCTTATGTGTTGATATGTTTCTGCTCTTGATTTAATACATTATGTTTCCATGATTGATTTATTAATATGCTGCTGAATTACCAAGTGGATTTAAGTGTTTAATTGGAAGAAAGTTTTGGACAACTGATTCACCCCCCCTCTCAGTTGTCTGCCCTGAATCTAACAATTGGTATTAGAGCTAAGTTCCTCTAAAAGAGCTTAACTACTGGAGGAGATCCAGGATGTCGTCCTACAAGAAGGATAGTCCAAAGTTTGATGGAACCAATTTTAATCTTTGGAAAAGTCGCATGCAATGTCACTTGCAATGTATGGGAATGCAGTACTGGACCATGGCTACAACAAAGTATACGCCTCCACAGAATGGCTTGAAATCTGCAAGTGAAATCATAGATGCTAAAAACAATCTGCGAACCAAAGAAGCCCTTCTAAGTGCCTTGTCTGATTCAGAGCTTACAAATGTTGTTGACCTACAAACTGCTTTTGAGATTTGGGAAAAACTGGAACTTCTGCATGGAGACAAGTATGTTAAATGTGCAAGGCTACAGAGTTTGAAAGGGAAATTTGAAAATCTGAAGATGAGAGAAGATGAAAATATCACTACTTTTATGCCAAGAGTAAATGAGCTTATTTGTGGCATTAGATGTTCTGGTGGAGTCTTGGATGAAGATGAGAGTGCTGGCAAAGTTCTCAGATCCATTCCTGCTTCTTATAAAATCAAGGTTGTTGCCATTGAAGAATTTAGAGCCCATTCAAGTGTCATAAGAGATCAATTGGTTGGTAAATTGGCTGCATTTGAACTGACCGAGTTTGGAGATGTCCCCCCCAAGACTGAATATGCATTCAAAGCTAGTGCTTCTATAAAAGGAAAACAAAGGTTTGATCCGGGACAGAACTCTTCAAGGAAACTATCATGGTATGAAAAAGAAAGAAAAGACCTGGAAGAAGAAGAAGCTGAAACTGCTTAGCTTAAAGCCCTTATTACAAAAAGACTACCAAGAGGATCTAGTAAGTATGAAGGGAAATTGCCTTTTAAGTGCTTTAACTGCAATAAGGTTGGTCATTTTGCTTCAAGGTGTCCGGAAAGATTTTCAAGGCCAAATCCTAACAAATCAAGGTTCCAGAAGAATTGTTACTATGTTCATGAAGATGATGATAATGAAGGAGTAACAGATGATGAATCAGAGATAGGAAACAAATCTGGAAGTGATTGGGTCTTTATTGCCATCAAGGAAGAAGATCCAATGTCCTCTGAATCTGTCAATCATAAATTTGTAGAAAGAGCTCTGGCTACTCAAGTTGAAGAAAAGGATGATTGGGTCATTGACAGTGGATGCTCTCACCATATGATAGGTGACAAAAATAAGTTCATAGATCTGGAAAGGTATGAAGGAGGAGTGGTAAAATTTGGTGATAATTCTGCTGGTAGAATTAGAGGTAGAGGAACTATTTCTTTTTATGGAAAGAACAAAACTGATAATGTACTATATGTTGAAGGATTGAAGCACAATCTTCTTAGTGTTGGACAGTTGGTAGACAAGGGCTATGATCTTTGATTCAAGAATGGAAAATTCAAGATCTTTGAAAGTTCTGGAATGGAGATTGCATCCGGTACTCAAACAAAAGGTAATATCTTCCATTTAGTTGGTACTGGTAAAAGTTGTCTATTTGTGCAAATTGATCAGAGTTGGTTATGGCATAGGAGGATGTGTCATGTGAATTTTGATAACATCATCAAGATAAGCAACACTCAGGCTGTAAGAGATCTTCCAAAATGGTGAAACCTACAAATAGTTTGTGCAAAGAATGTTAGTTGGGGAAACAAAGCAGAGTCTCATTCAAAAGCAAGGAACAATCTTCTACCGGATTGTTGGACTTAGTTCATACTGATCTATGTGATCTGGCAAGAATTAGGAGTGTGTAAAGTGATAGATACTTCATGTTATTAATTGATGACCATTCTCGGATGATGTGGGTTATTTTTCTGAAAGAGAAATTAGAAGCTCTTGAGAAATTCAAAATATTCAAGGCTATGGTAGAGAATGAAACTGGATTAAAATTAGAATGTCTGAGGTCTGATAGAGATGGAGAATTCACATCCGGAGAGTTCATAGAATTCTGTGAGAAACATGGAATAAAGAGACAGTTGTCTGCTCCTAGGACTCCACAGCAGAATGGAGTAGTGGAGAGAAAGAACCAGACCATCCAGGAAGCATATAGGACCATGATGATGGAAGCAAATATTCCTCAGATCTATTGGAGAGAACCTATTAGCACTGCAGTCTATACTCTCAATCGAGTACAAATCAGAAGCAATACCAGTAAGACTCCTTATGAACTTTGGTTTGGCATCACTCCTACTACGAGGTATTTCAGAGTCTTTGGTAGCAAATGTTACATTAAAAGAGATGAAGATCTAGGAAAATTTGATGCTAGAAGTGATGAAGGAATATTCTTGGGTTATTCTACTCAAAGCAAAGCATATCGGTGTTATAACAAGAGATTAAGGAAGATTGTGGAAAGTACAAATGTGAAGGTTGATGAAGGAATTGAAAAACCCTCAAGGTTTTATGAATATGATGAAGATGATCAAAATGATGTTTTTGTTCAAGAAGTCTAAGCTTCCTCTGAAATTCAGATTCAAACTGATCCGGTAAATTAGGAAGAAGAGATAAGTTTGAATGAACCTGTTCAAGAATCAGAAGTGCAAGAAACTCCCAAAGTTCCCAGGTATGTAAGAGTGAATCACTTTGAAGATCAAATTATAGGTGATAAAAGCAAAGGTGTACAAACAAGAAGAAGGATTGCTTAAGATTCAGAAGAGTATTGTCTGATTTCAAAGATTGAACCTAAGACAGTGAATGAAGCTTACAATGATGAAAACTGGACTAAAGCAATGGAGGAAGAACTGATGCAAATTGAGAAAAATCACACTTGGGATCTTGTTCCTAGACCTAGAAACAAGAATGTGATTGGAACCAAATGGGTCTTTCAGAAAAAATTGAATGAAGTTGGTGAAGTAATCAGAAATAAAGCCAGATTGGTCTGCAAGGGTTACTCTCAAATAGAAGGAGTTGATTTTGATGAAACTTTTGCTCCGGTGGCAAGAATTGAAGCAGTCAGATTATTTCTTGCTTTTGCTGCATTCAAGGACTTCAAAGTATATCAGATGGATGTTAAGTCTGCATTTCTGAATGGAGACTTGGAAGAAGAAGTATACATTGAGCAATCAGATGGATTTCAATTATCTGATCATGGTGATATGGTCTGCAAGTTGAAGAAAGCACTGTATGGATTGAAGCAAGCCCCAAGAGCCTAGTATGAAATATTGGATAAGCATCTTTTGAAGATTGGTTTCAACAAAGGTACTGTTGACAGTAACTTGTACTTCAAAATTGATCATGAAAATATCTTGATTGTTGAAATGTTTGTTGATGATATCATTTTTGGAGGAAGAGACAGTATGTGTAAAACTTTTGCAAATCAAATGAAAAGTGAATTTGAGATGTCCATGCTTGGGGAAATGAATTTCTTCTTGGGTCTACAAATCACTCAAACAAAGAAAGGAATCTTCATTTCTTAGACCAAATATGTGAAAGAATGGTTGAAGAAATTTGGGATGGAAGACTCAAAACCAATGAATACTCCCATGTCAACTGGATGTAAATTGAGAAGAGATGATGACTTCCCTAAGGCTGATCAGAAAAAGTACATGATTGGAGGATTGTTGTATCTCGCTCAAAGTAGACCTGACATTATGAATGATGTTGGTCTTGTTGCTAGATTTCAAGCTGATCCTAGAGAATCTCATGTCATGGCAATCAAAAGGATTTTTAGATATCTAAAAGGGACAGTTGAGTATGCATTGTGGTATCCCAGAGATCATGATTTTTCTCTTCATGCATATATAGATGCAGATTGGGTAGGAGATGTGGATGACCAGAAAAGTACCAGTGGTAGAGCATTCTTTTTGGGGAAGAGATTGGTTTCTTGGCTGAGCAAGAAACAAGAGGCAATATCTCTGTCCACTACTCAAGTTTTGTGGATGAAGCAAATGCTAAGAGAAATAAGAGTGGAGTATGAGGAGCCTATCACAATCTTCTGTGATAATTCAAGTGCAATAAATATTTCTAAGAATCCGGTGTTGCATTCAAAGACTAAGCATATATCCATCAAGTTTCACTTTTTGAGAGAGCAAGTGAACAAGAATGAAGTCAGATTGGAGTTTGTGCCTTCCAAGGATCAGATGGTAGACATCTTTACTAAACCTCTACCTAAGGACTCTTTTGAGTATCTCAGGAAGAAGTTAGGGGTTATTGCCCCTCCAGTGATGAACTAAGGTGCATCAGTCTGGTGGATATCATAGTCATATCTTGTGGTCCGGATTGATGATGGGGAGCTGCTACTCAGGGGGAGAAGCTGGTATGATTTTGAAGTGGTAGAATTGCAAGTATGTGCCCTTTGCCATTGATGTTAAAGGAGGAGAGAAGACATGTGAAAAACAAGTGGTTGTTGATCAAAGGGGGAGCAGGAAAAGAAGAGAAAACATGTGAATGGTTGTTGCTGATAGGGGGAGTTGTGACACTAAGGAGCTCTTGTCTTGATGGTTAAAATAGTTTTTCACATCATATGTTGCCATCAATGACAAAGGGGGAGATTGTTGCAAGTATGGGCCTAACTAGTGTTGTCATTGATGTCAACATACTCCTGTTGCATTAATGATAAGGATTGGATGAGTTGTGTGCTGAGGATATTGAGAAAATTAGTCCTAATTAGGAACAGTGAAGACAGTGAGCTAAATATCCTAGCTAAGATGACTATCAGAGAATGCGGTTCAAAGGGTTTGTAGATATATGTCTTAAGATGATCCAGTAAAGATTTGAGAGGTCTACATGAAGATCGGAAGAAGTTGAGGCCGGTCAAGTAAAACTGGTTCCGGCAGATGTTCAGAGGTGACAGATTGACACAGATAGGTCCGATGGGATCCAAAAATGCAATATCCTATTCTATAGATTTGGTGAAGTGTTTAGGAAATCCATGTGAAGTGATAACTCAATTGGTTAGTGGTCTAGAGGTCCACAAGCATCTATTCCATTGTGATAGTGATGGCAGACTGTGTTCTTGAGGTTCCATATGAAGGAGATAAGGATTTCAGTAAGCAGATGAAGTGTGGATGTTTTTGGTGATTCAAGCAAGCTTGTGGAGGTCTTTGGATCGTGTCCAGTTTATGTTGGTGATCTGCATTAGAGTTTGAGCTCACAATTGAAGAATAACTTCTGAATGATAGTGTTCTTCCTAAGTTTGGCCGACCGGATGAATTACACATCTTGCGGATGTTTGCCGACTTAGATGATTATTCCTAAGTCGATGTCTTGTATAAATAAGGAGTTGTAAAGTCATTTCAAAGTGGGTGGTGTGGAGATGAGAGTGTGGTAGCAAGGAAGAGAGCGAAAGGCAGAGTAGAAGTATTGGGCTTAAATGGAACTGATTCAAGCATGGCGAAGATGCTATTCTCCAGTTCAAGTATATGATACTTATTATTTTGTACACAATGTGTCTCTTGTAGGCAGTGAGCCTCTTGTGAGCAGTGTGCTCGAGAAGTGAGCCCTAATTGGCATGTGCCATTTTGTTCTTTCTATTCTTCTAACAGAGAATACAATCTTGGGTTAATCACCCCGTGGTTTTTCGCTTAACTAGGTTTTCCATGTCAAAATCTTGGTGTCTTATGTGTTGATATGTTTCTGCTCTTGATTTAATACATTAGGTTTCCATGATTGATTTATTAATATGCTGCTGAATTACCAAGTGGATTTAAGTGTTTAATTGGAAGAAAGTTTTGGACAACTGATTCACCCCCCCTTCTCAGTTGTATGTCCTGAATCTAACAATAACATGGTTAAAGAAGGAAATAACATACACTAGATATATATACATATATAATACTCTAGAATGTTAAATAGAGTCTACCTTTTCTAGATTGTCAAATGCTTTTTTTCTAGATTGGAAATATACCTTCTTATGACTCCAACTACTATAGGATAAAATCTGATTTATATAAATTTCTATATGGTTGTCATGCCAATATGCTACATGCTACATGTGACTTTAAATTTGGATTTTTTGTGCATTCCTAGTTCTGTGTTTTATGGTTGATTCAGATTTGGTTGATAGGCCTATTATTTATGTATTTGCAAGCATCTAAGGTACATGTTTATTTGAGAAGCACATGTGCATTTATATCATGGATTTTTTAAAGATTTATGTAGTAGTTGGAAAATTTATATGCAGGTTTATTTACATCATGACATACAATATGTTTGATAGAAAATTTAATTAGCATACTACAGATAAATTTAGGTCCACATGGATGAACAATCATCACATCAATCACATTAGTCAGGTCAACCTGGCGATAGTGATAATTCTACATTATATGCTGAGACTATTCAAAGGTTTCAAAGAGCTTTGGATGAACTGAATAGTTCTATTCACAATACACCAAACCTATCAGGTAGAGACAGGTTGGTTAGGATTAGGGATGAGATCACACGTATGATCCAACTTGTTTGATCATACAATCCCTATGATGACATTAGTGTTGACAAGTTCTATGCATTGCTTTCTTAGAGTGTTGTTGGCCAGGAGAAATGGTTATCTACTTCTAGGCTGGTTTCAATAGATAATGTTCTCAGCATGTTCCCTTCTTATAGGGGAAAAGAGAGAGTGAGAGGCTATTCTCCCACCAATTGTGTGGATGTAGTTGTCGGTCCTTTCATCTATCCTAGGTTTTTGGTAGCTCATCACAAATGGCCAAACAATGATGAGTTACCATTGTATTTTGGCAAACAATTATATGCAGAATTCCATTTAGATTTATTTGTTGATTATACATCATTCCCTAAACATGCTAGTTAATGGAAAGGGAGGTTTGTAGAGAGACCTGAGTATAGAAGAGCAGATGTGCCACCTCTTCAGAACAAGAGGTCCTTAGTTGGCCCAAATCTTTTGGTTCTTCCAAAACATGTGGAACTAGCAAATCCCGCCCAACTGGCATTGACCCCCTCGAGACGCACATTTTTTGAGAGCATGGTGACTATTGCCACTGAGGTTGATCAGTTGTCATCTGATTGTGTTGGTAGGTATTTGTTACGCCTGAGGATTGACATTCCATCCACTGAGGCCACATCGACCATCTGTTCAGATTGTTACATTCATGCTCATATACCATCACCACATGATGTGGCACATATTAGTGGAGAGACTGCTTTGCAGAATATGACTAGATGCCTGGCCAGTGATTTATTAGATTCATACCAGTTCATTAGTGATCAATATGGGATCCCACTTGATGTTGTATCCTCACATCTCGAGCGATAGACGGAGGAGCCATGGTGAGTTAGGTTCACAGGGTTTGGGGGGACATCAGAATGCTCCAGTTGGTCTTGAGGTTGAGGTTACTGCACATGATGTTATGGGAGGTGAGTATAGCAGGCTTCTTTTCGGCACTGATACTGCACCATCTACACGTGTATCGTTATCTCTCCATGATTCTGACCTTAGTGGGATTGGGAGGGCCTTTGCTAGTGCAGTTGAGGTACAATTTATTTAAAAATTATAATCTAAATTCATAAATTATATATTTAAAAATTATAAGTTTAATTTTAAATAAAATCACATACATTGAAGCTCTGACTCTTGATTGCAATCTTAAATATACATGTGTATTAGACACAAGCTACTGTTTTACAACCTGGATATGGAGATTTGCATCATGCTAGCGATCCTAGTCATCATCATGAGGTATTTAAAAACCAGGTCTATATATCACATGTACATATAAGTTTGATTTAAGTGTACACATATATATATATATCAAGTTAACTTTCTACATACAGACATCAAGTGTACAAGTTTTCTAACTAAATACACATATGCTTATATATTGTATGAACAGATGTCATTTATAGGTTGCAGGATTAGGTCATGCTTCTATTGAGACTCCTCTACATGATGCAGACCGTGTATGTTAGGTAATTTAGATTTGTCAAGTATTATTTATTTATTTAAAATCAAAACAAATTATATTTGTACATGTATATATATAGAATTTGAAAATTTTATGGTGTTTCATGTGCAGACCCTGGCCCACAACTCAGCATAGCGCTTGGGTCATGGATCAGTCGAGGGCTCCAATCATGGATCAGGATGTCACAGCTCGAGATAGAGTGAGGCTCAATCCACTCATAGAGTGAGACATTTATGAGTTGTTATTATGATTCAGATGTTTTATATTTACAGTACATTTGGACATTATGACTTACATGTTATTATATTTTATCTAGATGTTTTTATGAGTCATATGAACTTTTATATCTAGAGATGTTATTTTGAGTCACATGTTTTATATTTGGACATTATATGTATGTACTTATGTTTTATATCTTAGAGACGTTCTTATTATGAGTCACATGCTTTATATTTACATTTCAAAATTTATATTATGAGTTACATGCTTTATAAGTTAGTGTTATTTTTCCTTTTATCTAAATTTCTAAATGTATACTAATTAGGCTATATTCCTAATCTAAAATAAGATTAAGTTGGGAAATAGAAAATGAATATAGGAAGATATCTAAGAAAATGAAGTAGTACATATTTAAACCTAGTAAAATTAGAAACTACCTAGAATTTAGCTAAAGTTGCTAGATTTAACAAACTTAAATTATTTTTAAAAACTATAAATCTAACAAAACATATGTATTAATAAATATAAATTCCACTATCTCATATATTAAATTATAAAAGTGGGCAATATAGTAGTGGTCCTTTAAATCATAGGATATATGTGCCACCACTAACAAAATTTATTATTAAGAAAATCAACAAAATTCTAGAGGCTACATGATAGGTCAATATTTAAGTCATAAAAAATGCTAATGTTGCAAATATGTGGAAATATCTACGAATCACCCACATTATTAATCACAAATAATATGAGCCACATAAACATAAAAAATCTTAATTAGAGTTGTCTTAAGAAGTTTAAAATGGGAAAATATGGTTTGCATATTTTCAACACCTAATAGGAAGAGTATTTGGGGATCCCATCCAATGCCATGTGTTCCTAGTGCCTCTAATCTCCCCATGTTCAAGCTAAGTGTCCTAATATGAAGCTCTACCAATGAATATGTGAATTGTGTGTTCAATCTACACTAAAGACTTGTGTCAGTGACTTAAACTAGGATTGTGAATTCTAATTCTAAGGTTGTTTATGAACTCTGAGTGTTGAATATTAGGAGTACAAATATAAGTGCATTCAAAGGTTAGTTGATGACTCAAAAATGTTTGAGTAATTTGATTTAATCCAGTCTATAGACTGCTATCTTCAAATTCATGTTTAATTTTATCCCATTCGATGTATATAGCTATGAAAATATTCAATATACTATCACAATTGTACTAGGTTGCAAATGAAGAACACCAATATAGCTATATATTTTTTTCACTATTTGTCTCCTTAATAATTTAATTTTCATGGTACTATAAATTTTTTAAACTAACTAGGATTTACAATTGCAAAAGAAACAATTCTAAGGTTTATTGTTTATCAAGGACTTTAACTTATTCTATATTTCTCTAAAGGAAAATCTAATTGCTAATGTTATGTTTAATTTCAAACAAAATAATTAAACAATTTAAGATTATACAATATCTAACAAGCCTCATAACACACTATTTCAAAGGTAACAAAATCTAAAAAGGTATAATATATATCCATGATTAAACATGTAGTAAATGAAGTAAAGTGACCATTGATTATATGAAATTTAAATAACAATATCAAGCCACCTTTCATTTAAAAGAACTTAATAACATAAAAATAATTGTTCCTTTTGTAAACATACTTATATATTTGCTTTTCCATACAATAATATACAATACAACTTATTTTGTCATTACAAGTGATAAGTCATAATCACATGAACACATTCCTCTTTCTCAAATAATAAAATAGGTACTTTAAGTCCACTATCTCATATATTAAATTATAAACGCACCTACAAAAGAACCTTAAAGTCCACTATCTCATGCCTCCAATATATAAAATTTAAAACAAGAAACCATCAAGTGCTCTCCAGGTCTTGTTGTCCTCATTTTTATTCTTCTTGACATAGAGCCTCAAATGTCTTTTATTTGTCATTTTTATTTTTATTTTGTAAGTTGGTTGAACTCCTTTATTTTTTGCTAGATTTACAAAATGATAAATTGTGACTCACTAACGCTTAAAAAAATTTGTTATTTTCTTAACTCAAAATAAGAATTTTTTACAAATTGATTTTAGGATTTATTTCTTAACTCAAAATATAAAGTGGGATTTTAGAGGCATAAGGCATCTTTTAAGTTATTACAAACTTATTCCCAATTTCTAGATTACAAAGGGGGATTTTGGTGGTAATTTGTAAAAGTGTAAATTTATAGTTAAAATTGCATATTAACTTTCTACACCTCTATTTCCATCTTGAAGTGGAACTTTAGAACAATCATGCAATCCATCAAAATTAAAAATTTTTAGTTAATCTCCACACTTATAACAATTGATCATTTAATGCAACTTTTCCCACATGTATGCAAGAACCTATATATATCCTATCACATTATCATTTTCAATACTTGATTTAAATCAATTTAAACCCATATCAAGTTGAAGAGAGTTTAGTATGATTGAAAAATGAGCCCATTGTTGTGAAATATGCCTCCATTGTGTTGAATTGAACCCATTCAAAGGTTATTTATCAACTTTAGAGATCACTTGAATACTTTTAGACAAATTATACTAATCTTGGGCTTGGGAGTCATTATTGGTTTACTATGATGTCATTCAAACCACATAGTTCAAGGTGTTTCAATTTTGTTTGTTGAAGAGATTGTCCAGTGTTAGTGCCATTTGAAGCTGTGTAACCTTGTTACTTGGTCATATCAAGTTGAAGAGAGTTTAGTATGATTGAAAAATGAGCCCATTGTTGTGAAATATGCCTCCATTGTGTTGAATTGAACCCCTTCAAAGGTTATTTATCAACTTTAGAGATCACTTGAATACTTTTAGACAAATTATACTAATCTTGGGCTTGGGAGTCATTATTTGTTTACTATGATGTCATTTGGACCACATAGTTCAAGGTGTTTCAATTTTGTTTGTTGAAGAGATTGTCCAGTGTTAGTGCCATTTGAAGATGTGTAGCCTTGTTACTTGGTCATATCAAGTTAAAGAGAGTTTAGTATGATTGAAAAATGAGCCCATTGTTGTGAAATATACCTCCATTGTGTTGAATTGAACCCCTTCAAAGGTTATTTATCAACTTTAGAGATCACTTGAATACTTTTAGACAAATTATACTAATCTTGGGCTTGGGAGTCATTATTGGTTTACTATGATGTCATTCGGACCACATAGTTCAAGGTGTTTCAATTTTGTTTGTTGAAGAGATTATCCAGTGTTAGTGCCATTTGAAGTTGTGTAGCCTTGTTACTTGGTCATATCAAGTTGAAGAGAGTTTAGTATGATTGAAAAAATGAACCCATTGTTGTGAAATATGCCTCCATTGTGTTGAATTGAACCCCTTCAAAGGTTATTTATCAACTTTAGAGATCACTTGAATACTTTTAGACAAATTATACTAATCTTGGGCTTGGGATTCATTATTGGTTTACTATGATGTCATTCGGACCACATAGTTCAAGGTGTTTCAATTTTATTTGTTGAAAAGATTGTCCAATGTTAGTGCCATTTGAAGCTGTGCATCCTTGTTACTTGGTCATATCAATTTGAAGAGAGTTTAGTATGATTGAAAAATGAGCCCATTGTTGTGAAATATGCCTCCATTGTGTTGAATTAAACCCCTTCAAAGGTTATTTATCAACTTTAGAGATCACTTGAATACTTTAAGACAAATTATACTAATCTTGGGCTTGGGAGTCATTATTGGTAAATACTATGATGTCATTTGGACCACATAGTTCAAGGTGTTTCAATTTTGTTTGTTGAAGAGATTGTCCAGTGTTAATGCCATTTGAAGTTGTGTAGCCTTGTTACTTGGTCATATCAAGTTAAAGAGAGTTTAGTATGATTGAAAAATGAGCCCATTGTTATGAAATATGCCTCCATTGTGTTGAATTGAACCCCTTCAAAGGTTATTTATCAACTTTAGAGAGAGTTTAGTATGATTGAATTTAAATGATTGAAATATGTACTTGTTTGTTAAGTTTGAGAGGTCCCTACATGATAAGGATACAAAAAAAAGAGCTTCCCTTAGCTTCAATAAATATTTATTCTGTACTGACAAGGCCAACCACGTGAAGGTGGAAGCTCAATGGCCTCACCTAGGACCTAACACATGTAAAACCTAAGACCTAAGACCTAGAACACAACTAAGACCTAGAAGACACCTTTAAGACACTTAAGACATACATTAAGACACCTAAGACCTTTAAGACACTTTTAAGACATACACTAAGACACATTTAACACTTAGAAGACATACCTACTTGACACATTTAAGACACCTAGACACCTTTAAGTCTTAAAACACCTAAGAAACCTAAGACCTATAAGACACCATAGTACACCTCTAAAACACCTAATAATTAAGACATATCTAAGACACCTAAGGAACTTAAGACATACTGCAAGACACCTAAGACCTTTAAGACACTTACTTGACACATTTAAGACACCTAAAACACTTAAGAAAGGTCTAAGATGCCTAATCTACCTTTAAGACACTTAAGACATATATCTAAGACACATAAGACCTAAGATAGGTCTAGAAGACATATTTAAGACACATTTAAGACACCTAGACACCTAAGACCTAAAACACCTAAGAAACTGTAAGACCTTTAAGACACCTCTAGACACCTAAGACATCTAAGACTATCTATATATAGTTTAGAAATCATACCTGCACAACATGAAGTTCAATTTTATAACTTGAAATCCTTATAGGCATAGACCTACATAATTGCAAAAACAAAAATCTGTGTAAATAAATTTATAGCTCGTTTGTACCTTGATCATGTTTGATTATAATAAAATTTGAACTAAGAACCATTGAAATTAAAATTTGAAAGGAAAGAACTATCAAGAATCATGTACATTTTAAAATAAAGCAATAATCAATAGATAATTCAAGTGTGCATATACCTTCATACCATGTATCGATTGGTTCAACTCGCTCTAATAATGTAGTTAGAGCTCTTGGTACATATAATCTGGATCTTCTCTATCTTTTATTATTTCTAAAATCTTTTCATGATCTTCAATAGACAACCTCCACTTTTGTTGGCCACGTCCTTTTTTTGTAAAGTTTTCAAACTTAATCTTGTTGCTATAACTAAGTGACTGTATTGTAGAACCTTTTGTCTTGGCATATAATCAATAAATATAATACCATTTTTATCTATCTTTAGCTGTTTATAATAGGTGCCTTCAACAGGGTAAGTGCAAGAAGATGAGTTCACTTTTTGGCCAAAAAGTGGAAGTGTTTTTCCTATTTTTCAAATTTTGTCATAATTGCAAGTTAGTTTTTTATTGGATGTACAAAAAGTGGCTTTTTAAAAGTCCCCTGTTTTTTACAAAAGCATGCATGTGTACGAGCAACATAATTTGACCTAAATTAATGTATTTTTCTAATTCCTTTTGTGGAAAGATTCTCAGGATGTTGAATTTTGGTCAAGATATTTTTTTGTAATTTTTTGATAAATATATATTTTTTTATTAATTTTTTAATGGCCCTAATTAGTGTTTTTTAAAACCCCTCGTGTACGGCCAACATAATTTGACCTAAACTAATCAATTCACTAAATTTTTTTCATCATGTAGAGAATGATGTCTAGTTTGGTCAGACATAATTTTTTTTTCAAGAAACTTTCAAAATCAAAAGTTATTAAAAAAATAGTAACCAATGTTATTTCAAGTTTATGAGTTAGTTAGTTTGGAAAATAAATAATAAATATAAAATTATGTTCAATAGTAGAAAAAATTACATATTTGAAAACTAGACTTTCAGATCTATAATGGGTTTTAATTTTGTTAAAATATTCTGAAAAAAAGTCATCAGCCATAATGGTGAAACTAGTTTTTTCTCTTGCTGTTTTCATGGTCTCCTAGTTGCAGGTCCAAAGCTAAGGCTTGCGTTTCCAAGCCTAAAAGCAATGCAAATTGGTGGGTTTGAAATTTTAAAATTTAAGAAATGGGTACTTGTTTTAAAAATAATGGGTACCCGTTTCTAAAAAATAAAAAAATTAGCCATAGGCATGTAAAAAAAATAAAAAAAATACTTTTTGAAAACGGGTACCCATTTTGAAATGGTTGCCCGTTTTGCTTCGGGAGCCCGATCCTAAACGGGTACCCATTTTTTTTCAAAATAGGTACCCATTCCAAGCGGCATTTTTCATCAGCGGGAGACTTTCGTGAAATGTATACTCAACTTTTTGCTTTAACCCAACAACAATTAATCCAATGGGATATGATTGTCCATCATCATCTGTCATTGATTCTAACAATTTTGATTTTTCTTGTGTGCATCTTAGTAGATAGTAATCTACACCTTCTGTATTGTTAAGATCTGCAACCACAACAAAAATATCTCCTGTACACACCACAAGTAAACATGTTTATACATTTGAGTTGAACAAAATATATCAAATGTTCAAAACTTTATTACAATCTAGAATATAAATCAATTATGTGGCTTACCTATAACAACTAAATCTGATACACGTTCGTAATCAACTGAATATATAGGATCATAAACATCTACAATGTCACTATCTTCAAAAGGAGGCATTGATACTATTTGTTTCATTTCCCATTGTGAAACATATCCATCCCTTACATTTGGACATTATAGAATATTTGCATTGTTCTCAATGCAATCAACACAGAAACATGATTTTTCTCACTTGAATAGTAAGAGGGTTGCTATGTCCTGTAGTCATGACTTGATGCAAACTTCTAACACCATTAATTGCTTAACAATTACATGGATTCGATCGATCAATATCTGCACGTATGAACAAATTCTTGAGCATCTCATTAAAACTAAAATTCAATTAAATCACATGTGTACTTAAATTTAAATATTAAAGTTTCCAAATAACATAAATTCAATTAACATACCTTTAACTTCCCAAAAATAGCATTTGTTGTATATTGAGTCACGGGGACAAAATGGCTTTTGTACCATTCAACAATTTGATTTGCATTTCATATGGTGTTACTTGCAATTTCATGTTGGTGAAGTGCCCAGGTAAGAGGTAAGAATTTTAAAAAGTTCACATGTACATCCAACTATTACAATACATGTAGATCAATTACATAAATCATTGTAGACTCGTATTCAACAATTTTAAATTTTGTAAATTCCGTATCTAGTACATTACCTGCAAATTCCTACTGGTGAAGTGCACACTTTACACATGCTCCTGCTCCATCATGCTCTCCTTTTCCATGTCCACTCTCAAAAAAATTCCACAAAAACTTAATGCTAGATTTAGCATGTTGTTGCGTTAGCCAATTAAATGCTTTTGTAGACTTAAATTGTCCTGTATAAATAGTTATATATAAACAATGATTTGAAAACCAAAAATTAGTTAAAAATTCAAGTCTTAAAATTTTATAAATTTATAAATTATAAATTAAAAAATAATAATAAAATCAACACTTACTAGCACATCCATCAGACCAAATCCAGTGTTGTAATGCATTAATGCCATGTCTCAAATCTTCAAAAAATATTCGAAAGCAATGTGCTACATAGCTTCTATCATGACCCGTATCATCATTGATATAAAAGTGAACCTCCTTGATGATAATTCGATCATCTTTGGTACTCTCGACCTCATCTACAAATAACTCAGCATGTCTATAGCAAACTTGTACAAAGATTGTGACTTGGTCTGAATGATAATATTGACTTTGAATCTCAGTTTGAGGACTAAATGTATAATTTTTAGAAAAATCTACAATAGAGAGAATACAACCTAGTGGAAAATAATCCTTTGAGTCATGAAATTGCTTAGCCTGCCATCTTGTGCCATGACAATGTTATATATGTGGGTATACAATCTTACGAAATTTATTCATAAACTCGTTGCAGGGCAATTCACTCTCTCAAAACAATTTTTTTAGATTCAGCTCCTGACTTCGTTAAGTATTTCTCATATTCAAATCTCTTCCAAACAACTGACATTGAATGATCAATTTTCTCAAATGGTAAAAATTTCATCAAATTTCCACAATCTACACATATATTTCTTATACACTAGACATTGAATTCATTTGAATCTTCTATTTTTCACATAAGATAGACTTCACAAATTGTGTTGTACTTCTAGGGATGACTACATTTGGATTAACTATTGCCATAAGATTTTTATATGACTGTAGTTGTAGATGAAATTCAACATGATTTTGATAGCAACAAGTTTCACGTACTTTATTTATACGTACAAAACTTGGTCGTAAATTCTCAAACATCCTTTGAGAAATCTTCACCGTTAAAAATTCTTGCTTGAATGCTTCAAAAAATTTACTTTGTGTTGTATCTATAAAATGCTTTGGATGAGCAATTTTTTTACCATCTTTGTCTTTTATTTGTATAGTGTCCCTTCTATTGGAAGAAACACAGGAGTGATCGGTCCAATAACTAATTACTTTTTGTTTTACATCTTCTAAAATTCTATCTCTCTGAGGGACTTGACAAATATTTACCCAATTATTTTCAATGTTTTCATCTAATCTGTTTCTCTTCTTGATATATCTTTGAACAGTTCTCCTAGATACATTTACTAATTGGGAAATTTCTTTAACTTGTCTTCTATGTGATAATTTCTTACTAGAAATTACAGTCATCAATGCTCTACATGCAACACTTAAATCAGAACTTCGAGTCTTGGTTTGAATAGAATCCATTGTTGTTTGCAAGTTTTCAATTACTATCTGATTTACTAAATTTGAAGATTTTTTCTTGTTATCAACTCCTAACAACTCCAAAATAGGGGTCATTTTTTTCGCCTAAATAACTTTGCACATAATTTTTCTCTTCCAATTATAGATTTGTCTTCAAAAAATTCTTCCCAAATTATTTTAGAGTGCAATTTTATTGTGCTTTCAAGTTACATATGTTCAGGTGAAATGTTTCTGAAAAGAGCATCCTCATCCATCTCCATAAGATTTTTCATTCCATGCAAAAAATTTCTATCACTACTACCAATTTCATTTTGTACTTGTTCATTAACACGCCCTTCAACTTGTTCATCAATAATTTCAATGGGTTGTTCTTGACTAGATGTTCCTAGGATTTTTTCATCTCTTTTTCAGTCATACAACCTCTTTATAGTTCTTTTATTCCCCATCACAAATTGCTTGTTTTAATTCACCTACACACACATATACATCCTAATAAATAACTCGTGAAGTTCAATTTCTACATGGTAAAATGAGTAAATAAGTTGGGAATCATGTTTCATACCTTGAAAATTTGTAGCCACCCTTGCCAAAAAAACTCCTTATCTGTGGTTTCTCCAAATGCTTGAATTGAAAAGAATTAAAAAAAAATTAACTTCTATTGTGAAAAATTTTGCTTCTTCTATTTTCTCCTTGATGCTTGAATTGAGAAAAAACATAAAAAATGAAGCCATATATATATATATATATATATATATATATAAGTTTTAAAAAAAAAACCGCCGACCAGTGGTGGTCGCCAGAATTATTTAATTTCGGGCGAGTCGATTTCGCCCCCAAATTGATTCGGGCGAGTCTATCTCGCCCCCAAATCGATTCGCCCAAAATCGTCTATGTGGCATCTTATATGGCAGCCACCTCCTCATTTTCTAGGGTTTTTTGAAATTATCAACTTAAACTGAATATTCTTCAATTAGAATGGATTATTTCAAAAATAAAAAAATACCCTTTTGTAGAGCTCTGAGTCTAGAATCCAAATATGATTTTTTTTTAATATTTTGATTAGTTTTAATATTTTTTTTTTAAATTATTGCAAGTAGGTTGTTAAAATCAGAGATGACACTAATTAGAAATTAAAAAAAAATATCAAAACACATCCAAATTTTTTCAACATTATATGGTGCACTAGAGGAAAGAGTCCTCTCCAAAAGGGTATAATTGGTTTTGTGAAAATGATAAAAAAATTATACAAAAGTTGACGTGGAATGAAAACTATCAGATTCTGTAAAGTCTGACTTTAAAACAATATTACGAAGAAAATATGCATTGAAAATTGTTTTTTTTTTCCTCCATGCACTAGATATTGAACTCCTCTATTTGGGAAAAAAATTAGGGAAAAATAAGATTGTTTGCTCTTTTTTTGTGACGTGGACTCAAAGTCACTTTTTCCTAAAATTTTCAGCAATTCAAAATTTGCTCTTAAATTTATAAAAAAATTATCAAAATAATTTTTTAACATTTTTAAAAAATTACAAGAATAAAATTCATCAAGAGATCTACATTTCATTAGTTTACATCATTTTGAAATTCAAAATATAAATGCCACTTTTATGAGGTCGCAGTTCATAAATTCTTTTGTTGTTGGCCGATTCCTTTATAAAGTGTGACACAGGTTTGTGCTTTTACCCTATCATCAATCATTATCCATCAATCATTGGTTTATAGTTTGATAGGGGCAATACCTTGTTTATTTTTGTATCATTTGTGCATGCTTGCTTGCTTACTTGTGTGTGTTAACATTTTCAACTTACATTTGTTTCACATCCGAATCCAACTCAGCTAATATTCATATCTTGTATATAGACAAGGTTGTATTACGCTGGGGCACGAGACACATCATCACCTTGGTCCTTATACCTTGGTACATAACATCTAGTGCTGTATAAAACATCATGGTTGCTCACCTTCATTGCAGCATAACGCATCCTTCCCTTTCTTCTATCCATTCCCTTATCTTTTTCCTTTGACCAATTCATTTTCATTTCGTGAACCTACCCGTGTTTGTCCAACCCGCCTATCCTCTTGAGGGGGCATCATCATCCTATTCTTTCATCGTTATCCTGTTTTCTTAGCTTCTTTGAAATGATGTTACTTGACATAAATCTCATCATCTCAAACATCATCTGAAAGAGGGGCAAAATGTAGACACTTAAATTTGTCCATGTCTTGTCCACACCTAGTCAACATGATCTTGTAATGTTTTTCCCTAGGCCCTAGGTCCTAGCCTCACAATTCCACCTTAATCACCTAATCCAATTAATTAAATAAACCTATTTATTTAATTAATTCCCCCTTTGTCACATGTCTCACATAATTCAAATTAAATATTTGAATTAAATCCCTCACCTTTCGTCTCATTCAAACAAGTGTCACATGCTACATCTTCCACTTAACCCCTTCAAATGTCAAACTAATTTAAATAATCTTTTATTTAAATTAGGTCTCATTTATCCTTCATCGCACACTTGTCACATGACTACAATCCCTCTTGAAGTGGGAAACCCTAATCAACCCTAATCGATCTCAACCGTTCATATCATTCAACATAACTTGTAATCTCAACCATCCATTTGAATTTTCCTTTTCTATAAATCAACCCTCTCATGAGTCATTTTTTAGATGATTTAGTTTTCAAGTATTGTTATGCTACTGAAATCTTGAGCAACCAACAATCCCCCATTGATCAATCCTTCGAAATCTTGCATTCTCATGTGAGGTTGAGAAGAGCCATTAAGGTCAATCAACACTAGTTTGAGGATTGGTTTGCATTTTGTTTATGTTTTGCATTTTCATTCTAGTTAGGGTTTCATTTCCGCAATTTTGATTTCTATCCTAGATTTTTCCCTAACACAGGTATGAAGGCACGACTGCCAGAGAGAAAGGAATGATCGCTGCTAAAGGGATTTAAATATCATTTTGGGAGGAAGCACCATAGAAAAGAGATGGAACGCCTCAATTTGGAGGTTGTACAATAAAAGTGAAGGATGGACTGAATACAGAGGAGATGGTATCCATTAAAGAAGGAAAGTGAATGTTTCCATGCATGTGAGAAAAGCCATTGAGGCTGAAATTGTAAATAATAGTTTGCAGATATGTGAAACTATGCTTCAAATAAGAATAAAATTTTGAGTGCTTTGCTGTTAGTTGCAATTGTTATATGTCTTTTGAAATTGATAGAAGATCTACCTGTGAATGATTGTGAAGTGTGAGTACTTGTGTGTTTTCTGTGAGAGAGGAGGATTCTCTTGCATCAGAGAAAGAGAGGTAGAGGAAGAGAGAAGGGGATAAACAAAGAGATAGATGAATACACACACACAAAGAGAGAGAGAGAGAGAGGAAGGAGATTGTAGGGAGGAATAGAGAAAGAGATTAGTCATGCTAACTAATTGGATGCATTTCATCATTTAGAATAATAATGAGTCAATATTGTTTGCATAAACATTTTTCCTACACATTAAAATTACTTAGAGGCTATCAATTACATTTTAAGACACTCTCAAAATAATGGAGAGAACTAGACAAATACACTAGAAAACAAGCATGGTCAATCATATAATGCAATGTGGTCTCCACCTTCCTGACACTTTTCAAAATGACACTATTTAGAGAAGAATAATGATTTCACTATACAATTAAAGTTTCAATACACAGACATGGGGCTAAGAATCTACTCCAAAACATATGAATCCAAAGGAAATGTACAAATTCCCTCCTCTTAATGTTATAGGTACAAAAGAATAATAGTAACAAAAAATTAAACAAAATAAACACATAAATACTAAGAATCCATAGTGAAAAACCAACAGTTATACTGAAATTTGGTTAATTTGTGTTGTAATTGATACTGCTAACATTTAGTATTTATAACTTAATATTTATTTTATATATAATATATAGTCTCTTATATAATTGTATTTATTATTATATAGTATATTTTATATAATGTAAATTATTTAATATATTTTAAAAATATTGTTATATTATAATTTTTTTTATTTATATTAAATTTTTATTTATAATTTAATCATTTTTAATTTATATATAATATATAATATCTAATACAATTATATTTGTTATTATATAGCATATTTTATATAATGTAAATCATGTAAAAGTGAGCTAGAGAGACATAGAGGAGGCTAGAGAAAGAGAGATATAGAAAGAGGGAGGGAGAGAGGAAGTGAGATAAAGACATAAAGGAGGAAAGAGAAAGAGGGATAGAGATAGAGAGAATGAAAGAGAGGTAAAGGAAGAGAGAAGGGGAGAGACAGAGAGATAAAGGGATACATAGAGAGAGGAATAGAGAAGTGGAGAGAGATAGAAAGAATGAGAGAGAGAGAGAGAGTAGCCATGCTAACTAATTGGATTCATTTCATCATTTAGAAGAAAAATGAGTCAATATTGTTTGCATAAATGTTTTTCCTACACACTAAAATTACTTAGAGGCTATCAATTCCATTTTAAGACACTCTCAAAACAATGGAGGCAACTAGACAAATACACTAGAAAACAAGCACGGTCAACCATATAACTCAATGTGGTCTCCACCTTCCTGAAACTTTTCAAAATGACACTACTTAGAGAAGAATAATAATTTCACTATACAATTAAAGTTTCAATAATGCTTTCCACTCTTTGACCAACATGGGGCTAAGAATCTACTCCAAAACATATGGATCCAAAGGAAATGTACAAATCCCCTCCTCTTAAATTAATGGGTACAAAAGAAAAATAGTAACAAAAAATTAAACAAAAGAAACACATAAGTACTAAGAAGCCATAGTGAAAAACCAACAATTAGGGTCTTCTATAGGTGCCTTTGGAGCCATTGATAAGTTCTATGTGAGCTGTAATAGTAAGTGGCAGATGCTCTTTTTGCATTTTGGACAGGTATTTTGGTCAGCTCTCAGGGGATAGGTATTAGGTGGTAGGTGACAAGTGGCATGTCTCTTACATTTCCTTGACTTTAGTATATGATTTATGATATAAGATATTTGTTCTGTTGTGGTGAAGTCTTGTTTTGGTATGTAATAAAGGTCAATTCATATTTGTTGGATACCTTATGAGACATGATTGGTTTAATTTATGATCTGTTACAGCTTAAGTACCAGGTGTGGGTAATGGAACAAGTTTTTGGTCTTGAAGCAAAGCATCGGGTTCAATATACACTTGTACACGTTTGGGTTATCTTTGGGATACAGTATGAGAAGCTTTTTGACAATTGTAAGCAGTTGTTTTCTACTTTTGAGTAGGGTAGAATGGTGATCTACATGTATACCATGGACAGAGGGTGGTTACCAGTGTATCTTATTTTGTTTTATTGGTAAACATTATGTGTTCTGATCTGGTTTATGAGATTGCTAGGTGGCTGGTCATCTATTGTATATATTCTTATTAGTAATCTATACTCAATTAAAAAAAAAAAAACAATTATGCTCAAATTTGGTTAATTTGTGTTGTACTTGATATTGCTAATCTTTATCAATCTACTTTATGCTAAAAGGAAATTGCACCAAACAAAGAAATAATTGAGAAAAGTGATATTCAAATTGGACAATAGTGGCATTCTCATCCCCTCTTTTCAAGTGGTAATGTAAACTTTGCTTTTACATATGCAAAAGTACATCTCCACATTAAATATTCCTTTATTTCATGTTTTCATCATTTAGATGTCTTCTATCTTGAGAAGGATACACTAAACATATTTAATATTTAATTATTTTTATTTTATATATAATACATAGTCTCTAATATAATTGTATTTCTTCTTGTTCAGTATATTTTATATAATGTAAATTATTTAATATATTTTAAAAATAATATTATATTATAAAATCATTTATTTATATTAAATATTTATTTATAGTTTAATCATATTTATTTTATGTATAATATATAATATATAATATAGTTATATTTTATATTATATAGCATATTTTATATAATGTAAATTATGTAAAAATGAGATAGAGAGACATAGAGGAGGCTAGAGAAGGAGAGATGTAGAAATAGGGAGGGAGAGAGGAAGTGAGATAAAGACATGGAGGAGGATAGAGGAAGAGAGATATAGAAAGAAAGGAAGAGATAGAGAGAATGAAAAGAGAGGAAGAGAGAAAGAGAGGTAAATGAAGAGAGAAGGGGGGAGACATAGATAAAGGGATACAAGGAGAGAGAGAGAGAGAGGAATAGAGAAGTGGAGAGAGATAGAGAAAATGAAAGAGAGAGGAACAAAGAAAGAGAGAAAGGAATAGACAGAGAGATAGACGAATACACATAGAGAGAGGAATAGAGAAAGAGATTAGTCATGCTAACTAATTGGATGCATTTCATCATTTAGAATAAAAATGGGTCAATATTGTTTGCATAAATGTTTTTCCTACACGCTAAATTACTTAGAGGTTATCAATTACATTTTAAGACACCTCAAAACAATGAAGGCAACTAGACAAATACACAAGAAAACAAGCATGGTCAACCATATAATGCAATGTGGTCTCCACCTTTCTGACGCTTTTCAAAATGACACTATTTAGAGAAGAAAAATGATTTCACTATACAATTAAAGTTTCAATAATGTTTTCCACTCTTTGACAAATATGGGGATAAGAATCTACTCCAAAACATATGAATCCAAAGGAAATGTACAAATGCCCTCCTCTTAAAGTTATAGGTACAAAAGAATAATAGTAACAAAAAATTAAACAAAAGAAACACATAAATACTATGAAACCATAGTGAAAAAACAACAATTATGTGTTGGAATGCATTGGACAACTGAGAGGGGGGGGTGAATCAGTTGTATGGTAAAACTTCAAGCCCTCAAAGCAATTTCAAACATTATCTTCTTATAATGCATTAGCAGATTGTAAACATATGAAGCATCAATGAAAACACATCCAAACACATAAGAACACCATATTTATGTGGAAAACCCAATAAGAGAAAAATCATAGTGAGGATTAGTTCACATATACATGAATAACAACATCGAAAATCAATAGGCTCACTGCCAGAGAAAGGCTCACTGCCCAGAAGAGAGAAGGAAGAAGAAAAGTTTTACAGAGAGATTCACTATCTCAAAGCAACATAAGAGATCCACCACTGCCATTGCTTGCCATCCGCAACCTTTGGCTCACTGCCTCTAGCAACTTTTGGCACACTAAAATGTAGACACCTTCAGTTCACTGCATTCTAGAGTCATAAGCATTTAAGTTCACACACAATATTACTTCCCTTGATTCACATTCACATATTCTTCTCTACATTACTCCATTCAACTTCATCTTGCATTTATACCATCTATAACCAATACCTATCTCAATTAGGTCAGTCCTAATGAAGTGTGTGTATTACACACATGCAACAAACACTTCCACAGTGGAAAGAAGTGAAAGTAGACCATGTCAAGAGATAATCAGGACTCAAATTTTTATCATCAAGCTTCTTATCACATCCACAATCCATGAGGTACCTCCACAAATGGCGCTAGTAAGACAGGTCAGCCAAACCTGAGCTAATGACCATATTCATGCTTCTCCAAGTCCAAACACATCGTGCAGACCACAAAGAGACACTCCACAACATCCACACACCTTTCCACAACATTCAACATCATCAGAAACCTTTGCAACACTGCCGTAACTATCTGACACAAAGAATATCTTTATTAAGCACATCAAGAACCACTACCATTAAACACCAATGCAAGAACTAATCTTGTAGAGAAACCCAACACAAGAAACTTCAAGGAAAGGTAGATATAGACCATAGAAGCATATCCCCAGATTCGCATAATATGAAACCTTAATGCAGATATATGCGGAGCAATATCATTTCTCCCAGATAGTCTTCTTCATAGTCAAATACTCGGTTAAATACATCTTCTACTTCCACATGATCAAGAACCTGATACTCTAGATATAACACCTCTAAACACCTCTAATCAACACTTCCAAACTGCACAATCATATCTTCAATTAGGAAGAAATGAGGAGCATAATATTGAGGGTACCTCTGTCACACTGTACACCTTTTTATCAAATTTTCTCAAAAGCACTTGGAAACCAAGTGAACTACTTGCTAGAGGTTGGCATCAATAACAACACCAGTAAGTTTCCAACATTATACTCAAATTTGGTTAATTTGTGTCATAATTGATATTGCTAATATTTAGTATTTATAACTTAATTATATTTATTTTATATAATATATAGTATCTAATATAATTCTAATTATTCTTGTATAGTATATTTTTGAGTAATTGTGTTGTCAATCTCTTATTTATTATTATTTATGCAATTACAATTGCTTGGCTTAAGATGAGCTCTAGGAGATTTTATTAGCTATAGCATTTAGTATTATAAGATGGTCAATATGTAATGTTAATAGTTAAGCAATTGGTAATATTAAAAATGTCTTTTTGAGGAAAAAAACTAAATGATCCATATTCTTTGCATCCTTCTATGCTTGATGTGGTTACTAACACCAAGAATTGTGTTTCTTTTACTGATATAATCTACATACTTTGTCACACCACCATGGAGAACTCACTACAACTTCAAGTGGCTTTTATTGCATTAAAATTATGAAAAAAAACTAAATGATCCATATTCTTTGCATCCTTCTATGCTTCATGTGGTTACTAACACAAAGCATTCTGTCTCTTTTACTGATATAATCTACATACTTTGCCACACCACCATGGAGAACTCACTACAACTTCAAGTGGCTTTTACTGCATTAAAATTATGAAAATATCTCTACCTTATGTAATCATCTACAACATCATACTAATGTTTTATCCTTCAATACACATGCATTTGATACTACCCTAAATACTATAATACAAGAGAATGCCTATGTTAGTGATGAAAACCCAAATTCTATAAACCTTGTATTACTCCTATTCAAGCAAGGTACATTTATTGTAAATACCATATATTTTAAATATAAATTAAAAATGCTTATTATACATTGCAAAAAACAAAACACCATTGTCACTGTATCATCTTACAATATAAGTATGAATGTTTATTTCTATATTTTATTCCATAATTTATTTCTTCCATTACTAATAGCCTATCAACAAATCTGTTGTGCAAAAACTCCATGCAACCGCTAGTTAAGTTAAAGTCTGCATGAGTTGCTCAATCTATAATTTTATCATATTCTTAGTGTTTGGTAAGACAATGAATTTTCTTTATTTTGGTTGTCAAGAAAGCATTCAAAATCATTTCTATCATGGTTACAATTAATAGATTGAAGTTTTAACTTCATTTAGACAAAGTTTACTAATGCATGACTTGCTTAGAAATCCATTCAATAAAGAGAAGTTGACAAGAGATCTTATTAATTGTTAGGAGATAGTAAGTTTTATAGCCACCTAAAATCGACCTTGTCTTTGTGACGCTACTAACATCATCCTTTCTTGCAACACTTACATTTAGGACCTTTCTATGTCTTATATTATTTAATTGTTTAAATCCATTTCCTTTCATCATTAAATTAGTTAAATTTATTTAATTAATTTTGTCTAATTTTCTCTCTAATTAAACTAATTTAATAAATTATATTTATTTAATTAATTTAATTTTCCTACATCACTCCCATCCTATAATTAATTAAATAATTTTATTATTTAATTAATTATTCTCCACCTAACTTGCACAAAAATCTAAAGATAACTTTTTCCATCTACACTCTTCATTTTTATCCTAGCTGACTATATGAGGATAGGTCATATCCTTTCCATAATGCATCCTCACTTAATCTCATCCATTCATTTACAGTTAATCACAACCATTCATTTTTTATCCATGTGTTGATCCATGTCTCATTTAAACTCAACCATTCATCTCTAATCTAATCCTAGCCATCTATCTTATTATCTTAAGATCATCTAAATATCTCCTTCAATCAACTCATTTCAACTAATGGAGATTGGAAGGAATAATTGATTATGTTGGTTTATTGAGAAATCCACATTTGAGCAAATGTCATCATATCAAGAGAGCATAACAAGTAGAATAAGGGCGCACTCTACTTTCGCTCTAGGAGAGTAAGAGTGATTTGAGGTGAAAAATCTAAAAATAACTTGCAAGGTGATTTTGGAGATCAAAAACACCTCTTGATTCACTTTTGTCACCTAAAGGTGTGTTAGCATGTATGCTCTCTCCTTGCGCTTAATACGATCATGGAGATCAAAAACTATTAGGACAAGTTGTCATTAAACTTGTAGTCTTGTGTCATTTTTACGTGTCTCCAAGTTCTTTGGAATGTGTTCTTGGATGCCTAAGGATATGAGAGATGAAAATATTCATTAATTTTTATCTATGACTAATTATAGTTGTGTTCATAGAGGTGGAACCCATTTGGACTTGCATGAACTCTTTGGATTTACATAAGTTGCATATTGTTGCATACACCTTGCATGAGTCGTTTGTGGGAGTTCACTTTGGAGGTGGAGTTGCATGTACTTGCATGTACTCACATGTTGCTTGCATGAACTTGTACAAGCTTGCATGTTCTTGCATGTGAGTTGCATGTACTTGCATGGACTCACATGTTGCTTGCATGAACTTGTATGAGCTTGCATGTTCTTGCATGTGAGTTGCATGTGCTTAGATGGATTTGTATGTTGTTGCATGTGTCTTGCATATGTCTTTCATGTAATTACATATTTTTGCATGTGTCTTACATGACATCCAAATTGGGGCACCAAGCCTTGCATGAGTTTTGCATGACATTGGTAAGTGATTGAGCACTTGTTGTTATCAACATTTGATTGGCTATGCATTGGGTGTCCATGAGAAGACTTTTTGTAATTCACTAAGTTCATTGGCTGTTCACAAAGAGCGGGACATGGTTTTTGGATGTGGTTTTGGACATCTGTTTTGAGAAACCACAATGTTATTCTGACATCCAGCTCTTCTATATATTGGTGCCCTTGGTTGGTGGTATTATGAGAGTTTTTTGTAGGTTAAAAAAGTAATAAAGTGCTAACGAAATTTAGAGAAAAATATTGTATTGATGTAAACTTATTCAAAAGATTAATACTTGATCATTGGATCTCTTTGGGTGTGGAGTTCTTTTCCGCAAGGGTTTCTCTATGTAAAAAAACTATCACTTGTTATGCAAATATTCCTTCATTCTTTCATTGATTGAATGTGCTAATCACATAAACAAAAAAGTGGATAATCTAAAAACTAATTTTCTGATTTTCATACCAAAGAGGATAATCTTTAATATAATTTTCAAATTTGCAAGCCTTAATTTTAGATTTGAAAACAATAATAAAGTTGCAATTGCAGCAATTTCACCTTGTTTTTCTAACATTTGGTATTGGAGCTAAGAGTTCTGTTAAGAGAGGGACACCTTTCTTTTAAGTGTTGAAGGTTTGTTGGCTGCAGTGGGAGCTCTTGCATTGTGGGTTTTACATAATTTTGAAGAAGATTGTATACTAGGGTTTCTACCTCCCATTTAGATATTGAAAAATTCAATGGACCTCGATACGAGATGTAGAAGTTGAAGATGGATGATCTCCTAGAAGAAAAAGATCAATGGTTGACAATTTCCAATGAAAATAAGCCATCTGGAGTGTCTAATGAAGACGGGTTAAAATTGACAAGATGGCATGAGGAACCATATGGTTGTGTCTTGCAGATTTTGTCCTTTTGAATCTTTTTGAAGAAGCTACCACATACAAGTTGTGGAAGAGGATAGGTGATATTCACCAAACCAAAAGTCTTACTAATAAGTTGTATCTCAAAAGATGGTTATATTCATTAAAGATGAAGGATGGTGATTCTATTGTAGATCATTTAAATTGTTACACATATGGTTCCTAAGGTTGTCATTGATGTTAACACTGTCACAAGGTTGTCATTGATGTCAACACTATCATGGATGTGTGATGGTGTTCATAGTTGGATGTCATGTCCTATCCAACAGAGAAGATACAGTTCACATGGTTGGATGTCATGTTGAATATAATGAGGTTACTGAAGTTCGTGGTTGGATCGCATGCCTTAATCAATGCATATTTGAGTATGAAGTTATTTTAAGATGGGAATTAGAAGCATCAAGAAGATACATTAATATGGGAATTAGAAGCACTAAGATGATCAGATGTGTTGTTGATGTTGGGAAGATGTTACTGGTGGCCTGAAGAATATTATATGATCTCTCCTACTATTCCTAAGAATGCATGTGTTGATACAAAGAAGGTTTGGCCTCTGAAAGTTGGTGACAGTTTATGCTACAGGATGACTACCTCTGAAGACTGTCTGGGAGATTGCTCCACATTTTGATTCTTTTGAAGTTGTGCCTCTGTAGATTGGAAGATAGCTTCATATAATGTCAAAGCATGTATGTTCCAAGTTTCATGATGTTTGGATTATCGGAAGAGTGTTTTGTAGTTGACAGTTTGAAGACAATGTTGTTTCTGTGAATGTGTTCTTAGTAGGGCAATGAAATGCTCTACATTCCTTTGCATTTGTAGTTATGGCTATGTGGTTCTGGAACTATGTTTACGGTGTGGTGAAGGTGATAATTCCAAAGTTTTAGATCATCTGTCCTTCCACTGTGAAATTTATGCATGATAGAGTACCGACATGTGCTCTAGTTGAGCAAGGTGATGTTGAAGGTCTGTTGGATTGTTTTTCATTCCTTTGGTTGTGAATGTTTGCCTTTGTGGTTTTGTAAACATGTTTATGGATGTGCATTACATGCTTTCTTGTAGTTTCAAGGTTCTTGGTGATCTGCAAGCTTAGTTTTTCAATAATATTATGTTTTATTGTGTTTCGGATGACTTGTTGTTCTCAGAGTTCATGGTTGAAGAAGTGTGGCACAAAATCTTTGATGTACAGAGATAAAGGGGTGTTTGGAGATGTTGTATGAGTCCTATAGACTCATCTAGAAGAGTTTCATGAAGATCTTTCTTGTTTCTAGTACCACACAAGGTTTTCAAGTTGCTACAACCGTTATGTTTCAAGTTTCATGTCTTTGCTTAAGGTTGTCCTATTTTCAAATGAGCAGAGTGTGCAGATGTAATTCCTTGATGTTTGGTGCTATGAAGGATGTTTTGGACCTGGTTAAGCAAGTGTTGATGTCCGCAAGGCATGGGTCTTCTGCTGGTATATCATGTAGTCTTGTTTAGAATTTGTCCTCTACACGTTTCATGTTGTGTGTTGTCTGGCTGACTTGTAAATGTATTTTTCATGTTGTCTCTAGCCGACAAGCAATGTAATCAATGTAATATCATGTATAAATTATAAATCAAATTGAGTTAGGTGATGTGTGATTGGAAAGTGATTGAAAAGATTCATAAGAAAGAAAAGGAGCATAATGATTGCATTATGATGTGCGACTGAAGGAGAAAGAGAAGATGTGTTAAAAGCTATCTTGATTCATCTTGAAGACATTTGTGTGACAAGAAGGAAGTGGAGAGTGTGCCTAATTGATCCAATCATCATAAGAAGTAGAATTGCAATCATCAAAGGTGTGAATTTCAATGTCATTTTTTAGGCAGTAGAAGGACTACCATACTGTAATCTTTTCTGAGTTTTTTCTCAGTTCAGGGAGTAGTTGCTTCCTTGGGAGTGACCCTAAATCAAAGTTTTTAGGGAGTAGTAGCTTCCTTGGGTTGTATCCCTAAAACAAAGTCAGCAGGGAGTAGTAGCTTCCTTGGGTTGTAGCCCTAAAATAAAGTTGTTATTTAAGCTTCATCTATTGTGAGTTAATCCTCACCATGATTTTTCCCTTCTTGGGTTTTTCATGTATATCTGGTATTATGTGTTGATGTCCATTGTGTGAATCTTTCATGTTTATACTGATGCTATAATGCTTAAGTTTTAATCTACTCTGGAAAAATTGAAGTTTGATTAGATATTGATTCACCCCCTCCTCTCAATATCCTGGTGTGTTCAACAATTGGTATTAGAGCCAAGTTCCTCTGAAGGAAGCTTAACCACTTGAGGAAGGTCCGAGATGACACTTAATGGATCTAGCAATATACCTAGGTTTGATGCAACAAATTATGCTTTTTCGAAGCTAAGGATGGAAGCCTATATCAATTCTCTAGGGTGTGGTGTTTGGGACTCTGTCAAGACTAGTTACATAGTTCCTGCTATTATCCTACAGACTCAGATGAAGTTAAGAAGTATGATAACAATGCCAAGGTAAAGTTTACTATCATGAGTGGGTTAGCTGATTTAGAACTTTCAAAGGTAATGAGTTGTAATTTTGCTAAAAAAGTTTGGGATAAACTTGAAACCATTTATGAAGGAAATAAGAAAGTAAAGCAAGCAAATATGAAAATCTTCAAAAGCAAATTTGAGACCCTAACAATGACAGAGGATGAAGACATTGCTGGATATATGCTCTGGGTGAATGAAGTGGTCAATGGCATCACAGATCTTGGTGGCAAAGTGGAAGATGATGAAATTGTGAAGAAGGTTTTGAGATCTCTTCCCAAATATTACAGCCATAAGGTATTTTCTATTGAGGAGAATGTGGACTTGGATACATATGTTGTAGATAAATTGTTTGGTACCCTTACTACTTTTGAAATGGGAGAGTTTGACAATGATGCTCCAAAGAAAGAAGTTGCTTTCAAAGTCAATATGAATACAAAGTATGAAATTGTTGATGAAGATGAGAGCCTTGATGAAGTTGAAGCAAATTTTGTGAGAAGACTGAAGAAAGGTATTGGTAAATACAAAGGTACATTACCTTTCAAATGTTTCAATTGTGGAAAGGTTGGTCACTTTCCTTCTAAATGTCCTTTTAAAGAATCAAGGGGTAGTAAAAAGAGAGACAAGTTCAAAAGAAGCTTGTATTCCATAGAGAGCAGTTGTTCTTCAGAAGATGAGGATCATGATGAAACACTTTTCATGGACTTGAATGTTGGTAACAAAAAGGATGATGTTGGAAAATGTGAGAAGACTGATGTCTTGTGAATAGACCAAAACAATGATAGATCAATGGTTGTATGGACTGCCTTTCATGCAAGAGAAGAAGCCAAGGCTTGGGTATTTGATAGTGGTTGTTCAAATCATATGACTGGTGATAAGGAGAAGTTTATCAACCTTAAGAAGTGGGATGGTGGAGCTATCAAGTTTGGTGGTGATGAGTTAGTTTAAATCTATGGAAAGGGTGCTATAACTATTGATGGGAAGAATAGGACTGAGGATGTCCTCTATGTCAAAGGACTAAAGAATAATCTTCTCAGTGTCAGTGAGATGTGTAACAAAGGTTACAATCTCATCTTTCATTCCAAAGGCTATGAAATCTGGAAGGCAAGGTCCGGAAAACTAGTTGCAAAAGGTATCAAGTCATATGGTGATATCTATCATTTGAAGGAGGTAAATGGAATAACATGTTTGTTGGCTCAATCTAGTGAGTGTTGGTTGTGGCACAAAAGAATGGGAAACAACAATTTTGATAATATGGTAAGGATCAACTCTACTCATGCAGTGAGAGACATGCCCAAGATAATCAAGTGCGCAAACAAAGTATGCAAGGAATGTCAAATGGAAAAGCAGACAAAGACAAGTTTCAAAAGCAAGGAGTATTCTTCTTCAATGCCATTGGAGCTGATTCACACTAATCTATGTGGCCCTACAAGAGTAAAAAGTTAACAAGGTGAGAGGTATTCTATGTTGCTCATTGATGATTACTCTAGAATGACTTGGGTTACTTTCTTAAGAGAAAAATCAGATGCCCTAAGTGATAAATTTAAGGTGTTCAAAGCTATGGTTGAAAATTAAATGGATGCTAAGATCGAATGTCTAAGGTCTGATAGAGGAGGTGAGTTTACTTCAAATGAATTTGAAAATTTTTGTGAAGATCATGGTATTCGGAGACATTTGTCATCTCTTAGGACCCCTCAACAAAATGGGGTGGTTGAAAGGAAGAACAGGATTGTGCAAGAGATTTCAAGGGCAATGTTTAAAGATACAGATTTGCCTAATATGTACTGGAAGGAAGTAGTTCACATTGCTATCTATCTAATTAATAGGGTGCAACTGAGGGTCAATAGCACTAAGACCCCTTATGAGCTATGGTATGGAAGACCTCCCACTATCAAATACTTTAGGATCTTTGGCAACAAATGCTATATTAGAAGAGATGAAGAAGACCTAGGAAAGTTTGATTCAATAAGTGATGAAGGAATATTTCTTGGTTACTCAACCAGAAGCAAGGCCTATAGATGCTATAAAAAAAGATTAGGGAAGATAATTGAAAGTACAAATGTCAAAGTAGATGAAGACGTGTATTAGATCTCACAAGATTTAGTGGACTCTGGATCTGATATCTTTCCATGCATTGAAGATGATGAAGAAGAAGTGAAAGAAGAAAAGGAACAAGAACTAGAGCAGATGCCTAAGACTCTAGAAAAGTATGTTCAGAAGAACCACTTAGTAGACTAGATCATTGGAGATAAGAATGAAGGTGTGCAGACAAGGAGAAGGTTTGCTAAGACACATGAGCAAGTAAACTTATGTTTGTTATCAAAAGTAGAACCCAAAACCTTTGCTGATGCTAGCAAAGATCATGGATGGATAAAAGAAATGGAAGAAGAAATAGATGAGATAGAGAAGAATCAAACATGGGAATTGGTTCCCAGACCAGCCAACAAAAATGTGATAGGAACAAAATGGATGTTTAGGAACAAGCTGAATGAAGAAGGTGAATTTGTGAGGAACAAAGCAAGACTGGTGTGTAAAGGATACTCACAAGTTGAAGGCATTGATTTTGAGGAGACGTTTGCTCTAGTAGCCAAGATGGAGGCAATCAGAATATTTCTTGCCCTTGCTTCTCATAAGAACTTCAAGGTATATTAGATGGATGTCAAGTCAACATTTCTGAATGGTGATCTAGAGGAAGAAGTCTACATTGAACAACCAAATGGTTTTCAGATATTAGAAGATCCAGACATGGTGTACAGACTCAAGAAAGCTTTGTATGGTCTCAAGCAAGCACCTAGAGCTTGGTATGCTAGGTTGGATAAGTACTTACTTCAGCAAGGCTTCAAGAAAGGTACTACAAATAGCAATCATCAAGGAAGAGGGAAACATGATATTGATAGTTGCAGTAGATGTTGATGACATCATCTTTGGTGGAGATGATGATATGTTTAAGAGGTTTGCAGAGGAGATGCAAAAAGAGTTTGAGATGTCTATGATTGGTGAGATGTCTTTCTTCCTTGGACTTCAAATTACTCAGCTAGATGATGGTATCTTTATTTCTCAAGCTAAGTACGTCAAAGAGTTGTTGAAGAAGTTTGGTATGGAGGATTCAAAACTAGTGAGTACTCCCATGGTCACTGGATGTCACTTGAGCAAGGATGATGACTCTTCAGAGGTGGATCAGACTTCCTATAGATCTATGATTGGAGGATTGTTGTACCTAACTATTTCTAGACCTAATATTATGCATACAGTATGTGTGGTTTCCAGATATCAAGCCAATCCGAAGCAAACACATGAGAAGGCAGTGAAAAGAATATTCAGATACTTGAAAGGAACTCTAGATTATGGCTTATGGTATCCAAGAGGTAATGAATTTGATTTGAGTTCCTACATTGACGCTAATTGGGCTGGTTGTGTTAATGATAGGAGTACAAGTGGTGGTGCTTTCGTTTTAGGAAGTAGATTGGTTTCATGGCAGAGCAAGAAGCAAGATTCAGTGTCCTTATCAACTATAGAGGCAAAGCATATTGTAGCAACATTCTGTTGTACACAAGTGTTGTGGATGAAGCAAACCCTAAAGGATATCAAGGTATTGTATGATGAGCCTATTCCTATTTTGTGTGACAATACAAGTGCTATCAATATTTCCAAGAATCTAGTGATGCATTATAGAACCAAGCATATAGCAATCAGGTATCACTTTTTGAGAGAGAAGGTGTTGGAATATGTCCCAACAAAGGATCAGATTGTCGATATTTTCACAAAGGCTCTTGCAAAGGACACTTTTGAGGATATCCAGCAGAGGTTAGGGGTAATTGCCCCTCCTTCTTGCTAGATGAATAGTGGTGCATTTGTCCAGGGGGAGTGGTTCATGCTATATCTTTTTCCTGGACTGATGGTGGCTACCTCTCAGGTGGAGCAGGTAGTGGTTGTTGATGATAGGGGGAGTTTGGTTATTGAAAGAAGAAGTTATGTCCTAAGAGAGAAGTTGCCCTTTGTCCTTGATATCAAAGGGGGAGAAATGTGCAGGTATGTGTTGCCATCAATGCCAAAGGGGGAGATTGTTACACATATGATTCCTAAGTTTGTCATTGATGTCAACACTATCACAAGGTTGTCATTGATGTCAACACTATCATGGATGTGTGATGGTGTTCATGGCTGGATGTCATGTCCTATCCAACAGAGAAGATACAGTTCATGGTTGGATGTCATGTTGCATATAATGAGGTTACTGAAGTTCATGGTTGGATGTCAGCCTTGATCAATGCAGATTTGAGTATAAAGTTATATTAAGATGGGGAATTAGAAGCATCAAGAAGATACATTAATATGGGAATTAGAAACACTAAGATGATCAGATGTGTTGCTGATGTTGGGAAGATGTTACTGGTGGCCTGAAGAATATTGTATGATCTCTCCTATTGTTTCTAAGAATGCATGTGTTGATACAAAGAAGGTTTGGCCTCCGGAAGTTAATGAAAGTTTTTGCTATAGGATGACTACCTTTGAAGACTATCTAAGAGATTGCTCCGCATTTTCATTCTTTTGATGTTGTACCTCTGTGGATTGGAAGATAGCTTCAAATAGTGTCAAAGCATGTATGTTCCAAGTTTCATGGTGTTTGGATTACCGAAAGAGTGTTTTGCAGTTGACAGTCTAAAGACAGTGTTGTTTATGTGAAGGTGTTCTTAGTAGGGCAATGAAATTCTCCACATTCCTTTGCATTTTTAGTTATGGCTATGTGATTCTGGAACTGTGTTCAGGATGTAGTGAAGGTGATAATTCCAAAGTTTTAGATCATATGTCCTTCTGCTGTGAAAGTTATGCATGATAGAGTACTAGCATGTGCTCTGGCTGAGTAAGGTGGTGTTAAAGGCCTGTTGGAATGTTTCACATTCCTCCAAATGTGAATGTTTGCCTTTGCAGTTTTGTGGACATGTTTATGGATGTACATTACATGCTTTCTTGTAGTTTCAAGGTTCTTGGTGATCTGCAAGCTCAATTTTTCAATAACAGTATGTTGCAGTGTGTTTAAGATGACTTGTTGTTCTTAGATTTCATGGTTAAAGATGTGTGGCACAAAATCTTTGATGTACATAGATAAAGGAGTGTTTTGAGATGTTGAATGAGTCTTGTAGACTCATCTAGAAGAGTTTCATGAAGATCTTTCTTGTTTCCAGTACCACGCAAGGTTTTCAAGTTGCTATAGCCGTTATGCTTCAAGTTTCATATGTCTTTACTTAAGGTTGTCCTATTTTCAAATGAGCAGAGTGTGCGGATGTAATTCCTTGATGTTTGATGCTGTGAAGGATGTTTTGGACCTGGTTAAGCAAGTGTTGATGTCCGCAAGGCATGGGTCTTTAGTTGGTATAGTGTGTAGTCTTGTTTAGGACTTGTCCTCTACACGTTTCATGTTGTGTGTTGTCTAACCAACTTGTAAATGTATTTTTTATGTTGTCTCTAGCTGAAAAGCAATGTAATCACTGTAATATCATGTATAAATTATAAATCAAATTGAGTTAGGCGATGTGTGATTGGAAAGTGATTGAAAAGGTTCGCAAGCAAGAAAAGGAGAAGAATGATTGCATTATGATGTGTGACTGAAGGAGAAAGAGTAGATGTGTTAAAAGCTATCTTGATTCATCTTGAAGACATTTGTGTGACAAGAAGGAAGTGAAGAGTGTGCCTAATTAATCTAATTAGAAGAAGTAGAATTGCAATCATCAAAGGTGTAAATTTCAATGTCAGTTTTCAGGCGGTAGAAGGACTGTCATACTGTAATCTTTTCTGAGTTTGTTCTTAGTTCAGGTAGTAGTTTCTTCCTTGGGAGTGACCCTAAATCAAAATTTTCATAGAGTAGTAGCTTCCTTGGGTTGTATCCCTAAAACAAAGTCAGTAGGGAGTAGTGGCTTCCTTAGGTTGTAGCCCTAAAATAAAGTTGTTATTTAAGTTTCATATATTGTGAGTTAATCCTCACCGTGGTTTTTCCCTTCTTGGTTTTTCCATGTATATCTGGTGTTATGTGTTAATCTCCATTGTGTTGATCTTTCATGTTTATGTTGATGCTGTAATGCTTAAGTTTTTATCTGCTCCAGAAAACTTGAAGTTTGATTAGATACAGATTCACCCCCCTCTCAATATCCTAGTGTGTTCAACATAAAAGATTTTAATTTGATTTTAAGTCAGCTTGCATCTGTAGATGTTAAGATAGAAGATGAAGATAAATGCATATTGTTACTTTGTTCTTACCAAAATCTTGGAAAAATCTAATTGTTGCTATTAATGGTAGTGGTGTAGTCCCAAAGATGGATAATATAATTGCTACACTTCTTTCAAAAGAAATGAGAAGAAAGTCCATGAATAGTGGCTCCCAAGACGCCTTGCATGTGCAAGGAAGGTCCAAAGAAAAGGGGCCTAAAGGGGACAAGAAGGATATGTCATCATGATGTTCTAAAAACCCTAGGAAGAGTAGAGTAAAGTGTTGGAATTGTGGGAAAAGGGGACATGTGAAAAATGAATGTATAAACAAGAAAAAGAGTGTAGATTCCTCCACAAAAAAATCCTTTGATGACGGTGATCATGATGCTTTTTTTCTTGAACTGAAGATAGTGCACATTATATATATATATCAAAAAATAGATCAGTACATGGTTTGTGGCCAAGAGAGCCACATAATATATCACTTCACTTACAATTCAAAATATGATAGTATATGTAGAGAAATATAAGACATACTATACTACTTAAGTTTTTACACAATTATATATTTCCATTTCATGTCTATCAATACTTTGCTGTCAAAATACTATCAAAAAGCTATTTTTTTTCATATGCCAATTGTTTCCTTTTATCCTTTTTATTCTCTACATCCATCTATTAATCTCCATCCTGTAATTCCTTAGCTGATCTGAATCTAAGTGTATCTGCCTGATGTTGTTCAGTCCGAGAAGATATGGTGAATTTGATATGCTCCCTGTCCTGAAGGTCTGTATCCTCATCTTGCCTGTTCCCACTTGCCACTTGGTCTAAATTCCTATTTAGCCCATCCAAATGTGCCCTATTACCACTAGCATCAAATGAGTCAGTGCCCCTGAAAGTACCTATTGGAGGAGAAGCCTTAAACTAGTTATTGTTAACATTGAAGTTTTGTAATGTCACTTCTAGATCCCTTTGTGCCTCATCTCTCATTCTTACCAACTTGTGCTGCTTACAATACCTATTCTAAAAGTCAATGTATTCATCATTAAACTTTTGGTGATTTTTTCTTAGATCATGTGGCCAAAACCCAGCATATTGTATATCTACCCTATATATGACTTCTGATACCTCATTTAGAATCTTCATAAATCTTTCAATAGGGAGTTCCATCATTATTACAACCTATATATACAAATTAGACAACATGAGTCTAAGAGCAGACCCAGTAAGCCATCTCCTCTTGCCTTGAAAATGGTCTTCATTTCTTTTTTTCTACAAAACCCATAAAATTTCAATTGTTAGACAAAGCCAAAATATGTTAGATTTAGAACTTATTCCACTAGTGAACCCACATAATTTTTTTCCAGTACATTTTATTCAATGAGGACCAGCCTTTTATATTACCCATAAACATAGACCATACATTCACAACAAAGGGACACTCAAAGAAAATGTGTTCGCAAGACTCAATAATATTACAAAGAGGACACACATAACTATTGTTCCCTATAGGTAATTTCTTCAAAAGCAAGAGCCATCTAAAATTGCCCTTCTTAGGTTCTATGTATTTAGACCATAATAAAAAAATGAAGTGGATAATTATTTGTGGTTGAAATTCAACTCCCATACCCTACTAATATGCTTATAGACCACTAGGGAATTGGCAAGCAGTTTGTACAACTTCCTAGGTTCACCTTTTAGCAGCAAAGTTCCATCTTCCCATTCTAGCTTTTCCAACCAGTCAAGTTCACCCAAATTCTCAAAATAACCTGAGCTATTTGAAAAAACATTATAGATGATAGAATATGTCCTTCTCTGAGATTCAGGCAAACCAAACTCCAATCTAACATCTTCCCATGATTTTATACCTTCATCCTTTATCAAATCATCAAAGGTAACCAAGCCTTTTTTGCACCACTTAAGAGTAGAGAAGCCCTAAAGCAGGGCAAGTGGTTTATTTTTGTGCCTTAGATTCCACCACAAAGATTTGTAACCCCCAATCCTTTTCTTCTTACAATTGATAGCATCTATATTTAAAATTAGCCTTTTAAATGTTTCCCATGCCCTCCAAATAGACCCAAACACTACAGACCCAAAGGTTTTAGTTTTGAAGTCCCCAAAGAGAAATTCATGAGGATGTAATTTATTCCATAGGGGAGGCTTCTTAGGATGAAAATGACTAATATTATTTCTGATAAGAACTTTCCAGGGTTCATTCCCTTCTAATGATTTAATAATCCATTTTGTGACAAGAGTCAAACCTTGGATTCTCAGATCCTTAAGCCCTAGTCCACCCTTATTCTTACTCATGCAACAACACTCCCACTTCACAACATGCTTTTTCCTTTTACCTTTACCATTAGATCACAAAAAACCCTTGATAATCTTTTGAATACTATCTATTTGGTGATTAGAGAACAACCACATTGAGGCATAATAGATAGAATAAGTAGAAAGTATTTTTGACACACCTGTACTCTCCTTGCCAGCGACAGGACTTGTTTGTTCCAACTTTTCAATTTTTGAAAACATCCAATTCCACATCATTTTAAGTGAAGGGTCAACAACAAAAGGTATCCCCAGAAATCTAACTTGCCTATGGGGACCACTCCACTGCCATTTACCCTCCACCAACCACTCTGGAGGATTATCTAACCAACCCAACAATATAGACTTATTGAATGACACTTTAGCCCCATAGGATTTACAGAACATACTCAACCTATTCTCCATGTTGTTCAAGTTCTCCTTTTTAAGCACAAGATATAATGCACTATCATCTGCAAATTGCATGTTTAACAACATACTACCATCATGAAGTCTAATCCCTTTCACCATCATAGGTATTCTTTATGTTCTCAACATATGGAGCAAAGCCTTTGAATCAATAACAAATAGTGCAGGTGCTAAGGGGCATCCCTGCCTAATAGATTTCTCCATATTAAATGGAGAAGTCAAAGAGAAATTAATATCTATTTGAGCAGAAGCATCTCTAAATACCTATTCCATGATGCTTTTAATTTTTTTGTTCAATCACGATGCTTTGTTTATTTCAGCTAACACTATAAGTAATGATGCTTGGCTTATTGATTCATGCTACTACTACCATATGACCCCTCATAAGGAGTGGTTTTCTAAATATTCAACATATGGAGGAGAAGTTTTCCTTGGTGATAACAACACTATGCAAATAGTTGGTAAGGGAAAGGTAAAGTTGTGTTTTAGTGATGGAAGGGTTAAAACCCTTAATGATGTTTTACGTATTCTAGGACTTGCAAGAAACTTATTTTTTGTATCCAAGTTGAATGATTCTGGAATGCATGTGACATTTGAGAAGTTTGGTTGTAGGTTGGTAAGAGTGAATTGGGTGGTTGCTAAAGGATCTCGTATTGGAACTTAGTTAGGCTTAATGCCTCCACTTTTTGCAAATTTTCCAATGTAACTGACACTAAAAATGCATGTATGTTGTGGCATCATATATTGGGTCACATAAGTGAAAAAGGTCTTAGGACCATTATTAATAAAAAAGTTGGTTTACAGTCTTTCTAATTATTCTATTGGTAAAAATGATTTCTATGAGTATTGTGTGTTTGGAAAATAGAATAAATCATCATTTCCTGTTGGAACTATTAAAGATAAGATATTCATTCAGATGTGTTTGGACTAGTGGATGTTGACTTTTTTGGGAAATCTAGATATTATGTTACATTCATTGATGATGTCTCAAGATACACTTGGATTTATTTTATGTATGAAAAATATGAGGTTTTCACTGAGTTTAAGGAATTTAAAGCCTTGAGGAATTTAAAGACAAAGGGAAGTAGATGTGAAGGAGTACATTGAGGAGTTCTACAAACTCACTATAAGGGCTAGACACATAAAGGATGACCTAGAAAAGGTAGCAAGGTATGTGAATGGACTGTGTTTAAATATCCATGATGAAATTAATTTGTTGAACTTTAGAAGTATAGAGAAATCATATCAATGTTCCTTAAAGGTAGAAGAGAATTTATCTAGAAGGCAACCAAATAATTCAAGAAGAGGAATGTCCACTATTGGGAAAGAACAAACAAATAGTAGTAGAGGAACACAAGCATGTGAAGAAGAAATTGGTATTTCTAAAAATAATGATATCAATCAAGGTACAAGAGGAAGAGGTTATTATGGAAGAGGTAGAGGAAGAGGTTTTACAAACTCATGCTACCAATGTGGAGACATTTGGCATAGGGCATTTGAATGTCTCAAATACAATAGGACAATAGTAGAAAGGGTATGGCTAGAAATCATGCTGCACAAGTAGATGCAAAAATTGTTGCATCACCTCAACATACAGTAGAACTAGAACAAGGAGAATCGTTAATGTTCAAGAGAGTGTTACTAAAACTGGAGAAGGAGAAACAAGAACCTGAACAAAGAAGAAATGTATTTAGGACTATGTGCAAATCAAGTGGAAAATGTTGCAAGGTGATTGTGGATAGTGGAAGTATAGACAATTTAGTTTCTCAAGAAATGGTGGAGAAAATCCATTTGAAGAAACTTAAGTGCTCCAACCTATACAAGATCTCATGGTTGCAAAAAATACATCAATTAATGGTAAGTGAGTAGTGCTTAGTTAATTTTCAAATTGGTAAATATAAGGATGAAATTATGTGTGATGTAATGCCCATGGATGCTTGCCACAATCTATTAGGTAGACCTTGGTAATTTGATAGAGGCTATGTACGATGAAAGAAAAAGTATGTACACTATTGTGAAGGATGGAGATAAATTTACTTTAAGCTCATAGAAGGAAAAAGTTGAAATAGATAGTAGCCCTATAGTATGTTTTAGCACATAGAAATAGTTGTTAAAGGAAAGAAAAGAAGTTGGGAGTGATCCACATGAAGTAGGTAAATTGAAGATTTCAAATGGTAACAAAAGAAATAGTATTGAAGGTAAGCCAAAATTTTCCAAGGAGCTGAAAGAATGCTCAAGACAGGACACTAAATATACTGATTTCAAGAGTGGAGTGCAAAAGTTTCAAGTTGGAGATTTGGTATTTTCTCATGTATAGAAGGAGAGATTTATAGAAAGGATTCATGATGAGTTAAAATGGAATGTACTAGGACCATGTTAGTTCTTGAAGGAATTTGCAATAGGTGTTTATGAGATAGAGCTTTTGGAAGGAGTAAATATTTCATCAATTTTTAAAATGAAGGATTTGTATTCTTATTATAAAGGACAACCAAGTGTAAAAGTAAATGAGTGTTTAGACGTACAAATGGATAAGCAAATGAAGAAGACAAAAATGAAAGTAGATAAGGAATGTAGAGTGATGAAGAAAATTCAAGAAGATGAAGAGATACTCTAGATCAAGGGCAAAGACAGGATTTCAATCCTAAGATTCTCCAAATGTTCAAAGTTTTAAACTTATGGAACATTCCTTCTTACCTGGCAATTTTGATGTAGGATCATCCAACACCCTTTCAGATTGGGACCCACTAAGATGTCTTTTATGCTAGGTAGTTACCTTCGGCAGTGGTAGCTATGATCAATTTTTATGAGGGTGTACTCCACCCAACACACTCACAACAACAAGTTATAAGCTTCAAACCACAATCACAATGATTTACATGGGGAAAACCCTTTCAGGTAAAAAACCCCACACTTGAAAAGCAGTTCAATATATTATTCAAAAACTCAACAAGAGTACAATATAATTGTAAATCAAGTTTTCACAAGAGTATCTCCAACTAGAGATCTGGATACAACTTAGCATCTATTATACCTCCACACACACAACCTCTATCTTAAGCACATGATATATAGGAGCTACAATACATGAAATTGTCAAACGATATTACAAAACCATGAGCTAAAACCACCCAAAAGTGGCACCCAAATTATCTACAAATAAAAGATGCTTTACATGATGTGCCAAAACACTCATCAACACATGTAGCTTCTCTTAACAACTCTTTTCTATGTTTGCATTTTTACATTCTCCAATATGGGAGACCCAGCTTCTGGAGGCCATAACTTTTGATACGGGTGTTCGATTGACAAACCGTTTGATGTGTTGGAAAGCTCGTGAAAATATCTCTATTAAGGAAATTTTGATTTCTAGCCAATTTTTGGGTCGTTATGGAACTTCTAAGTGCCTCAAAATTGATTCTGAAACTTTTTTCACTGAAACTTTGATATCTTGAAATCTAGACATGATATTGGGCTAAAATTTACCAAGAATATTTATGTTGCTATTTTGAAGCTTCGGGGAAATTGTTTGGGTCCAACTGCTTCTCAGATGTAGGCTTACTAAAAATAGTAAGTCCTAGTATTCTTAGTCTTTTTGAAAACTTTGAAGGTTCAGAATCATTATTCAAGCAAATGGATATTCACAAAAACCAAAATTGAAGAGTAGAAAACAAAATTATTTTTTAGTGATGCAAGATTGCCCTACATATCTGAATGCTCCTGCATCAGACACCTAGGGTAATTCACATCTCTAGTGTTTGAGGAAAACCAATGTGGGCAACCTCTGCTTTTGTTAGAGTGAATAATTTATCTATTCACTATAGCTTAATTGTACTTAGGTTGATGAGGTTAGACAACATCTTGTCCAACAGAATGTGCAACCTTTTAGAGGTTAGAGGTTACCTAGTTGTTTGGTAAACCTCATGTGCATACCTTTTGAGGTTAGAAGACTTTCCATCTCACCTCAAAAGACACATTGTAGTCATCCAACACTTGTCACACAAGGTTGTTGGTTTCCACATTCCAAGTGATCCAAAGGTTAACACCTATAAGACACTTGTCTTCATGCATATGCCACATCACAGGGCACTTGTCAATCCATGTGCAAGGTAGATTATCTCTTCCATGCCTATATAATGAGGCATTCTCATGTAAATTGGTAAGTGAGGTTAATATATGTTTATGCTCCACATTTTGGATGCTTGTTGATAGTTATTGGCTTTATTTTGCTCATATTCATTTGTGGAAGTGTTCTTGATTTTGCAAGTGATCTTGGCTGCTCCAACATGGATAACCATGACGAATCTTCAATAGGATGTCCTCTCTATTTGACCAAATATTCTTTATGTCTATTTATTGTGCTCCTTCCCACATGGCTATCTAAGATTTCTTTAATTTCTTCCTTCTCTAAAATAGGTGCTAGGATATTACATTGTCCATCTGCTTGCCCATCTTCCATACTTCCTTCATGATATTCTATCAAATCAAAAAATTGAACATAGGTGAAATATTGATCCCACTTGGAAACCCAACTTCACAGACATTCCCTAATTCATGCTTCTTCAAAATCTTACAAGGTCTGAATTTCTCCATCCTTAGCTTGTTATATGTTCCTACGAGGAACCTTTCCTTCCTAAGGTGGACCATGATCTCATCTCCAACATTGAACTCTTTGAATCATCTTTTCTGATATGCCTTCTCCTTATACTGATTATTCATTTTATGGATATGCTTCCTTACCTCCTCATGTAGATTCTTCATATGTTCTACAAAATCTTTTGCATCTGTACTCCTCTTTTCCTCCTTATCCATCTTCAACTCTGAAATGTTTCTAGGACTACTTCCATATAAAACTAGAATCATTATTTTCCTATACTCCTATTAACTGAGTTGTATGCAAACTCAACCTATGGAAAAATCAAGTCCGAACCCTTTGGCTTTTCTCCTACCAAACATCTCAAAAGGTTTCACAAACTTCTATTTACCACTAGTATTTGACCATTAGTTTGTGGATGATGTGCAGAGCTAAACTTCAAATCTATCTTCATCATTTTCCACAATGTCTTCCAAAAATATCCAAAAATTTTTATATCTCTGTCTGAAACTATACTCTTCGATAGACCATGAAGTCCAACCACCTCTTTGAAAAATATTTGTGCAATATAAATTGCATAATATTTATTCTGACAAGAAATGAAATGTGCCATCTTGGAAAATCTATCAACTACAACAAAAATTGAATCATGACATCTCTGAGTCCTTGGCAAACCAAGTACAAAATCCATGCTAATTTCTTCCCATGGCCTTTTAGGTACAGGTAAAGGTTGATAGCCACTGACATACCCTATAACTCTATACAAACTTTTTCACATCCTAATACAACTGTGGCCAATAATAGTTCTCACTTACTAAGGAAACTATCTTATATCTCCCAAAATGTCATGCTAATCCCCCACTATGTTTTTCTTTTATCAAGTTCTCTCTCATGGAACTTCTTGGAATGCATAGCTAACTTCCTCTAAATAACATGTCATCTTGGATTATGTAATCCAACCACTACGTTCTGTCCATGATGACAGGCTCTAGGCAAGCTTTCCATGTTTTGGAAAAAATATGGATATTCTGGATACAAATTCTTGAGTTCTTCAAACCCAACAACCTCAATTCTCATATCCACCAACAAATTCTATCTCCTACTCAAGGCATCTGCAACCCTGCTAGACTTCCCACTTCTATGCTTCAACACAAATGTATAGATTTGCAAAAATTCAACCCATTTCAAATGTATTTGATTCAACTTCACTTGTCTATTCAAATACTATAAAACTTGATGATCAGTGTACAAAACAAATTCCTTAGGCAAAAGATAATGTCTCCATTTTTTAGTGCTTGAACAATAGCATAATATTCATGATCATAAATAGAATATTTCTTCCGAGAATCATTGAGTTTTTCACTAAAATATGCAATGGGTCTTCCTTCTTGACTTAATATAGCTCCTATGGCACTGCCACTTGCATCACAATCTACCTAAAATACCTTATTAAATTCTAGAAGTGCTAAAATAGATTTCTCTATAACTTTTTGCTTTAACAAATCAAAACTCTTGGCTTCCCCTATAGTCCATTTAAATTATTTTCTATCTCCTCTCATTGTTTCAGTTAAAGGAGCACATATGCTACTAAAATTTCTAACGAACTTCCTGTAAAAACTAACCAATCCATGAAATGATCTTACCTTAGTAATATTCCTTGGTGTAGGCCATTATATGATAGCCCTTACTTTCTCTGGATCCATCTTAAGACCCTTAGCTATGATCACAAATCCTAGGTACACTAACTCCTTCTTCACAAAGCTACACTTCTTCAGATCTATAAACAAGTTATCTTTCTTTAAGCTCTCAAAAACTCTACGAACATGCATCAAATGTTCATCCAAGGTTTTGCTAAAAACTAGAATATCATCCAAATAGATAATAACATACTTATCCAGAAATTCTTTGAGTACCTCATTCATGAGCCTCATTCAAGTGCTCGATGCATTGGTTAGTCAAAATGGCATCACTAACCACTCATACAGTCATTCTTTTGTCTTGAATGTTGTCTTCCATTCATCTCCTTCACATATCTTGATCTGGTGATACCCACTCTTCAAATCTATCTTTATAAAATACTTCGCTCCACTCAGGCAGTCCAAGATATCATCCATCCTTGGCAAAGGAAATTTGTACTTGATTGTGATTTTGTTGATGGCCTTGGAATCAGTACACATCGTCCATTCTCTATCCTTCGTAGGTGCTAGTACTACAGGTACTGCACATGGACTCAAACTCTCTCTGATTAGCGCATTTTTCAATAATTCTTGAACTTGTCTATTTAGCTCCTCATTTTCTACAGGAGTCATTATATGGGCTGCCTTGTTAGGTAAACTAGCTCTTGGTATCAAATCCATCTGATGACTTATGCTTCTCACTGGTGGCAAACCTTCAGGTACATTATCTAAAACAATATATTTAAATTCATCCAACATATCTACAATTTATACGGGTACATCTTCTCCTTCCTCTTTCCTGAGTTTAGGAATCAAGGCAAAGAACATATGTTCATATTTCATTCCATCCAAAAAATTTCTACCATCTACCAAACAAATTCTAGCATTACTACACACCTTTTCTTTTGCTTCTCTTACAGGTTTCAGCTTATGTCTCACTCCATCTTTTGTCAAAGAATAGGTGTTAGCATGACCATCATGGATAGCATACCTATCATACTATCATGGCCTTCCCAATAACAAGTGACATACATCCATTGGCATAATGTCACATAACACCTCATCATGATAATTTCCAATCTTAAAATTTACCAAACATTGTTCATTGACCAAAGCTTTATGATCTTTCTGCAACCAAGCAATCCTATAGGGATGTGGATGCTCTATTCTCTTCAAATTCAACTTTCTAACCATCTCTTCAGAGACTAGATTATCTATACTTCCACTATCAATAATCACATCACAAAACTTACCTCCTGATTTACACCTTGTTCAGGCATAGGCTCTTTCTTTGTGCTGATTCTTCGTTTCCCTCTTCTTTTAGTAAGAATCTTATGATAACAAGAGCTTCTTCCCTTTCTACATCTTCTGAATGTTTAGATCTAGCTTCCTCATCCACATGGGCAACTCTAGCATTACCCTCTGGTCTTCTATTTGTTCCTCCCTAATTTTGTTGACAGTCATATGCTCTATGCCCTTCTTCACCGCATCTAAAATAGGTTCCTCTAAATCCTCCTCTTCCAGGCCCTCTTCCAAATCTACCTCTTCCTCTCTGGTACCCATCATTCTTTCCTCAAGGGCAGTACACATTTTCACCTCTAGTATTTTTACTGGTACCTACATCTTCATTTTTTTTTTCTCATCTTGTTGTCCATGACCCACATATGATCTTTAGCTAGTTCTTCCACCATGACCTCTTCCTCTTTGTTTATTCTCAAATTTTTTGTTCAACTTTTCTTCTATCTTCATTGCAAACTGATACACATCTTCAATAGTTGTCAATCTAACTAGGCTTAATTCTTCTTGGATACTAGGTTTTAACCCATTGCTATACCTGGCTACCTTCTCTTTATTAGCCTTTGTGTGACCTACTTCGATGATGACTTTATAAAACTCTTCAGTGTATTCTTTGACTGTCTTGTTCATTTGTCTTAGACCTTGCATTTTCTTTAGAAATTCCAACTCATAATCCACATGAATAAATTGTCTCTTCAATTTATCAATCATTTTATCCCATATGTCCTTTTCAGTTTCTTTCTAACTGCACCTCCTTCCACCAAATTCTTGCATGACCTTTGAGCTTGGTCTTAGCAAACTTGAACCTCTCAAGATCTTCTATTTCTTCATATTCAAAATATTCATCCATGTCATTGATCCAATCGATCAATTTGAGATTACCAGAAAATGTAGAGATGTCAATCTTTGGCCTTTTCCTAATTTTTGTTATGGCCTTCAACAAACTAACATGTTCAAGTTCTGCTTCTCCATCATTTTCTTCAGATTATGCCTCATCTTGGCATGCATCATCTTCATCTTCACTTTCATCTCTCCTTCTTGGTTCAAACCCTCTTCTTAGTTCCTCTTGGATTGCATTAATCTACCTTTGCGGTGCTCTAAACCTTTCTTCTTTCATAACCAGATTTCTACCAACACGGTTTCTATGTGGAGGCATCTTGATTTTCTTCTTTCTTCTCTTATACTTAATGTAAAAATTCCTTAGTGCAAAGCTGCCTCAAATCGACGGTTCTGCTTCCACCTTCAAACACACGATCTCAAGGTCCTGGCACAAACTGCCTCGATCTGTTTGCACACTCAGGAAAAACTCACTTTGATACCACTTGATGAGGGTGCACTTCACCCAACACACTCACAACAACAAATTTTAAGCTTGAAAACACATACACAATGATTTATGTGGGGAAAAGCCTTTCAAGTGAAAAACCCCACACTCAAAAAGTAGCTCAATATATTATTCAGAAACTCAACAAAACTACAATATACTTGAAAGGCAAATTTTCACAAGAGTATCTTCAACTAGAGACCTAGATGCAACTCAATATCTATCATACTTCCATACACACAACATCTATCTTAAGCACCTAATATATAGGAGCTACAATACATGAAACCATCAAACGATATTACAAAACCATGAGCTAAAACCACCCAAAAGTGGTGTCCAAATTATCTACCAATAAAAGATGTTTTATGATGTGTCAAAACACTCATCAACACATGTATCTTCCCTTAACAACTATTTTCTATGTTAGGCACATTTTTACATTCTCCAATATGGAAGGCCCAACATCCGAAAGCCATAACTTTTGATCCAGGCGTTCGATTGGTGAACCATTTGATGCGTTGGAAAGATTGCGAAAAATTGAAGCTCCTCTTAGGACATTTTGATTTTTGGCCAATTTTCAAGCTGTTAAGGAACCTTTAAGTGCCTCAAAATTGATTCTAAAACTTTTTCCATGAACCTCAAAAACTGAAACTTTAATATCTTGAAATCCAGACATGATCTTGCACTAAAATTTACCAAGAATGTTTATGTTGCTATTCCGACGCTTTGGGGAAAATTTTGGGCCCAACCACTTCTTAGATGTAGGCATACTAAAAATAGTAAGTCCTAGTATTCTCAGTCTTTTTGAAAACTTTGAAGGTTTCAAATCATTATTGAAGCAAATGGGTATCCGCAAAAACCAAAATTGAAAAGAATAGAAAACAAAATCAATTTTTTGGTAATGCAAGATTGCCCTACACCTTTGGATGCTCCTACATCAAATTTCTTTTTATTATTCTTCTAATTTTAGATTTGGTAGTTATTTATTTATTGAGTGGGGTTTGTGTGGAAATAAAATGAAATAGGATGCATTTGAAACTACATCAAGTGGTATGGTCATGAAAATTATTGATGGATATTACATCTTTCAGTGGTGGCAACAATGTTTTCTTCCAATAGTGTAGTGGCTTTCAAAATTTGGACGTGACCAGTGCATCTCTATTTATAGTTTGTAGAAATAAAAACCATTCCATAATGTTGAAGTTAGGGTTAAATATGATGCCAGTCTATTTAAACAGGTTGATGTTAATCAATGGTTGTAGGGGTGGAAAGAACAAATTGTAAGGAAATGAAGGAGTTGATTTTGAGGGAAGAAATAGAAAGTTTCATGGACTTTTGCAGAAGCTCTTTTGATAGGAGGTTTTTCCTAGTTGTAGGAAGATACAAAGCGACTTTTGGTAGGAGTTGTGATAAGATAGAACTGTTACCCAGATTTTCACTACAGCTCAATCAGGTAGAGCTCATTGTTTTAAATAGGGAAGTGAGATTCATTTTTTATACTTTCCAATGTTACATTCAATTGTATAAGAAAAATCAGAAAAAGAATTACAAAAAGCTATAATGAATTATTGCATTGACAAAAGTGCATATAACAGAGAAAAGTAATCTTTATTGAATGAAAGAATATCCATTTGTCTCATACAAGCCGTGAGATTAGCTTTTGCTTATTCAATACAAATTGAGAAAAAGCATATACATGAATAAGTAATGAAAGTAAATAAAGGAGTATAGAATGAGGGTAACCAGTCATTGGCTGAATGACTAGTCTGTCTGGCCGATGGAGTTGTTGACTTGAGCTTTCTTGGTTCGTTGTCCTGTTTCCCTGCAAAAGATGAGATATGGTGTTAGAGCAATGTTGCTCTAAGCAATGACTGACTACATTCATTATATACACATTCATTGTGCATGTATAGGCTTTTCAACAAGGTGCATAAAATTAGTCATGCATACCATAAATGTACCAAAGAACTACTAAAGTTATCTAATGCATCCAGGGTATGCATTTCTTTTTATTAACAAGTTTGCTTCATGTGTAGATACAAGTGTAATTAGTTTTCTGTTTGATTCATCAGGTTACATTATGAGTGGAGAAAATGTGGCTCCCATAAGGGTTGAGCCCAGCTCATAAACATTGCAACAGATCTCATATATGTTCAACAGAAACAAGGATCAACTTGTATAATAAGAGCTATTCATACACTTTTATAAGGTACAGTCATGCATCTAAGCTAAGGACAGTGTGCCTTTCATGATAGTCATCTACTTGCTGCATTGAAAAGAGGACAGTCACATACTGGATGACTGTCATTGCTGTCAGAGTGTCAAGAGGGTGCAGAGTATCAATGGGAGTGTCATTAAAGAAGAAACAAAAACTCTCATAAACATCTTTAGGAGCAGTCACTTTAATATTTTCCATCTAAATGACTGTCAGAAACCATCAAGTAGAAATGGGAAAATTGCAAGATACGACAGTCACTACCTCCACTGAGAACTTCCTGAGCCATGAGATTGGTTTAGACCTGTATGTTTCAAGATGCATAAGACAGTGATAAAAAAGCAGAGTATATAGTTTGACAGTGGAGAGACTCAGGAAGAACTCCAAGATAGTGATGAGCAAGGTTTTCATAATGGTGACTCTGTCAGGGGTTTACGAACATGAACAATCAATAATATAGGTAGAAGTCCATAAACAATGGCATGGAGAGTTATTACTACCTTAAGGACAATCCACATAAACCATGGAAGAGCTTTGTTTCACATAATGAGGAGATGTTGAAAGTTTTGCCTTCAGTCACCACATGGACTGGCACAGTTGAAGGGGATAGTCCATGACTGTAGTAGCATTTACAGATACATGAAAGAGTAGATTGTGATATGACAAAGCATGATAGGAGGCAGCAGGATCAAAGGCACATTTTAAACTGTCGGTAGCATGTGGGGACAGTGGCCTCCAGTGTCACAAAACATGTAGAAATACAGTATATATTGTGATGAAATCATTTGAGGGCTATCAATAATTTGAAGATCTCTATGGAATCATTATATATTGTGATAAATAAATTAAGAGTTCAAAGATCTTTAGATGGCAGAAGCAGTAAGAATGTCATGAGAGACTGAACACAGATAAAAGCAGAGAACAACATTTGAGAAATTCTTTTTGCAAGACGATCATATCAGTCAATAGCATGCATAAACATATTCTTCAGCAAGTTTGGCACAAGCACTATGGGTCTCTATTGCACAAAAGGAGAAGGAAGAACAATTCATATGAAAAGTTACAGTCAAGTGCATGATAGCATTAATAGCCTTGAAAAGAGTAGAAATAGTGAAAGAACGAAGAGGATGGTAGTCACAAGACAAAGGAAACAACATTGGATATTTGAAGATAGAGGGTCTATTAAAGGACGATGAGCATAGCATATATGAACCTAAAGTTTTCAAACTTATTAGAGATAATATCAAAATGTGCGATGAATACCACACCAGAAGGTAGAGTTTCAATAGATCAGCTACAGAAAAATAGACAGCTAGTAATGACAGTGATAACAATCAGTAGTTTAGGGTTAGGTAGAAGACTATAATAAGTTGTTCTTCACAAAAACAATAGATGATATCTCATGCTCAAACTGGTCTAATTTCTACATAAACACAAGTTACACGAGGATTATCACAATCAGATATAGAAGACAGCATATAGTGATATATCAATATGTCATAGTAATCAGTGAGATAGTCATAAAGAAAGATAGTCTGTAGTGTTAGAAAAGAGCTGATAAGTGAAGTGATTGTTAAGATTTGCAGTCTAAAATGCGTGAGATTGGTATAAGAAAGATTTATCATGTTTAAACACTCATTTGCATCTAGTGGACATGGCAGAGAATAAGTAGCTTTATCCGTGGCCATTTAGTATAAGAGCAAGGGTTTTGTTTCCCTGAAACCCTAAGAGGTGAAGCCAAAAGCATATTTCTTAGTATGAAACAACATGTTGGTTTAGCCAAAGAGGAGCAAACAGACATGCTTCCAGCTAACAAGGAGACAGGGAACAACATAAAGGCAAAAGCCTCAGAGGAGTGAAGCATCCAGACAAAATATAGAATGAGGGTTTTATTTTTCTTGAAACCCTAAGCAAAAGTCAGAAAAAATGAGGTGGTCATGCTTAGGATGTCACAACAAATCTCAGAAAATCTCCTACAGAATAGCAAGAGCAGACAGAGGAAAGGCATGAAAATATCCTCTACAAAGGAGTGTATTTTAAAGATTTACCAGTTTAAAACCTTTGGTAAGCTGTCAAAAATAGTCAAAGACCGTTTTATAATGCTCTTTTCATCATGGCCTTATCAAATGTATTACAAAGGTCACACTCATAGTGTGAAGAAATAACCCACAAAAAGATACATTTTTTTCAATCCAGTGACAGTACCAAGTGTTCATCACAGAAAATGGTAATAAGGTAGTAAAAAAGTAACAAAAATCATCTACAAGCCATGGCCGTGAAGTAAAGGGTAAGGGTTTGTTATTTCCCTGAAACCCTAAGTGTAGATACAGAAAAATGATAGACCCTAGCAGAAATAATACATTTTATCATTTTTTCGTAGCAACACATCCCAGATAGAGATGGCCATATAGTAAAATAAAGTGAACATCAGATATAATGCTTAAAAAACCAAAAGAAATTGTGATTTTTTTACAATTTTGTTCCAGAAAATGAGATCATTGAACTCACCAGAAGCTACAGGAGCCGTTCATAGAGGAAAACAGTCAAAATGCTTCGAGAAAACAAGACAAAAACATCTTCAGAGACCTCAGCTACAAACCCTCGTGTCGGCCACAAGGAGACAATAGAGCAACTTTTCAAGAAGACAAGAATGCAAAAATGAGGTTCCAAAATTGCTTTTGTTCATTAGGGTTTCAAAGCCCTAAAGTGCCCGATGGGCTTTTTCCCTTTTGCATTTTATTTTTCATTACATATCTTTGAATTAGCCCGTGGTCCAAGACATTGCAAAGTGTGATCCTTAGGGATGTGCCACAAGGTGGTTTTAATTTATGTTGAGTTTTTTTCATATGTTGGGCTGAGCACTTCGTACCATTTACCTTGAAATTAATTTTCCTTGGAAATACTATACAATGTAAAACAATAGCCTCAAGGTGATGTTTTTATAAATCTCTTGAAGGTTATGGTTGTCTTTATTGCAAGAGAAAGGGTAAGGGAGTGTGTTGAGAGTTTTTAGTATCTTTGAGAGGATATAGTTGAGTTTGTGGAGATGTGGTAAGCACATGCCTTTGTTGTAGCATTTTTTTCTGCCTTGGAGAAGAGAGTGTTTGACTAGGTCATGTTGATAGTTAGTAGTTGTCTTGACTACTTGGAGAGTATCTAGGAGGGCTTTATTGCCTTTTAGAGTCCTTTTTAGACTTTTTCTCATGACCCATAATGTTTGGTTAAGTCCTAATGGACTTTTTCTTGTGGTTTGGGCATGTTTGGAGAGGTTTTAGGCCCTAGATTTGAGGCTTTTTCTAGGCATCCGACCCAAATTAGTTTGGTTTTCCTGCTTTGGTGGAAAACACTTAGATGGATATAGTCACTTTTGATTGACTCATTAGAGTTAGTTCTGATTATGCTACTTACAGAGACTTGTGATTTTTTGATTCTTGCTCTAGATTTTGGCAAGACTTGTAACTCATGTTACCAGTTTACTTGATATGATATACAAAGAGAACCTTGGAGATTGTTGATTGGAAGTTGTGCCTATCTATCTTATGCATTTTGTGTTCATTATCTGATTTGATGGAGTTAACTATGAAGTAAGTTTATTTCCTCTTAATTTTGTCTTGGAAAAGAGTCTTTTTGTAGAAAATACTTATGCAAGTTACAAGTTGTGTCTAGTTATGCGTTAAGATTAAGTGTGAAATTACTATTCCTCTTAAAATTTCTGCAACTATAGACCTGTTTGTGAAATATTTATGCAGAGGTATAACTGATAGGTTGTGCAAAAGTTATTTCAATCACATTAGCAAGTGTTTGTGCTGTTATTTTTCATGTTCCTCATTTAAGATAGGTGTATCACCCTTAGAGTTAAGTTTTAGTTGTAGAACAAAGTTTTCTTACCCTTTTCCTTGTCAAGATCATAGAATAGTAAAGTTTTAGTGGATACAAAGTTAGGAAGCCGGCCTTCTCTGGAGGTTGACCTTTGCCTATAAGGCGACCCACAGCTTTAGAGGTCTTCCCATGTTTCATCAAATAGACTAATTTCTACAAATTAGTCAGGGTGCACATTTAGGTGATAATAGTTTTTGGCACGCCCGGTGGGATTGTTCGAGTCTGAATAGTGCTACGTTACAATCATATTGCTGATTTTGATATGCTACCAACATTATCAGGCCTTTAAGAGGTAGTTTTTTGCATATCTGATGACTCATACTGAAGAAAACAAGTAGATCAGTGCTGTCACACATTTTATGAGAAAGATACAGACTCAGAGTTCATGTTCCTTTGATTATTTGTAGCTGTCTCTGCCTAGAAGACAGAGTAGAACTATGGTAAGGACTCTAGTTTCAAAAAGAATAGAATCAACCCCACCAAGTTTCAGGCCAGTAGTACATGTAGTTCCTGTACCGGTTCAAGCAAACCCACCTCCAACTATTCCAATGGCAAGGAATCAGTCGTTTGTGGCTTTTGATGGGGGCGGCCCGTTAAACTTGATAGTGCATGATAATATACCCATGGCAGCTTTGAAGAGCCTACCCTATTTCACTAGGGAGAATCAAACTACCCTAATCGAACACATTAGAGACGTAGCTTCTCTATGTGGTGTTCATCATGTAACTCAAGAAAATGTAGCCATCAAGTTCCTAGATGCCTGGTTTAAAGGAAAAGCATTATAGTGGTTCAGGAGTTTACCAGTGCAAACCATTGCAACTTGGGATGATCTGGGTGATAAGTTGAACAAACAATTTCAAGACAAGTTAGATAACTTATCGCTGATTGAACAATTAACTACAATAAAGAGAGCTCCCCAGGAGCAAATGATGGATTTCAATTTCTAGTTTCAGAAGACATGGAATAGAATTCCTGCCATGGTAAGGCCTTCATCAGAATATGCATTTCTATATTTTTTGAAAGCTCTTAATAGTGACATTTCAGTAATGATACAATCAATGGGAGGTACAAGTTTACCTGATGCATATGAAATAGCTATTAGAGTAGAAAATAGCCTAATTCAAGCTAGGAAAATAGCACCTAGACAACCAGTGCCCATTTTTCCCGAGATTCAAGCTTCAATGCCTTTGTCGATCCTAGCTTTACCCCTTTACCTGTTGTAGCAACATTGCCAAGTACTGCCAATCCTGAGACTGTTGTTTCCATCTCATCACAAGAGTTAAGAGAGATTAAAACAGCCAACAGAAAATAGAGAATATCCTGCAAACTTTTGGGAATAAGCTGGTGAATATCAAAAAATAACAGTCCCACAACAGACAGCCTTATCAGCCACACTGTCAAGGGCAAAATCAGCCTTATCAAGGGCAAAACCAGCCATACCAAGCCAATAGGCTGCCATATCAAAAAAATTACTAGGGTGCCAGGCAGAATGTGAATCAGAGGCCTTTCCAACCTTACAATCCTACACCCATTAATGCAGTTAGAGACCTTGTCCTTGTTCAGAACAACCTTGCAGCTGAGTATTAATGGTGTTTTCCCTGTAATCAGCCACATAGTCAGGCAACCTGTTCAAATGGAGTGAGAAATCAGGCTCTAATGGTACAAAATGTTGCAGTTTCATAGCTAAACACACCTAATGATGGGGTTGTACAGCAGCAAGAACAACCTCAGAATGATACTGCCTTCCTAAACTGGCAGGGAGATGAGTTTTGTGGTGTGAATAGAGATGATACTTCAGTTGCAACAAATACAGGAGCTAAAAAGAGGGGTTATGAGATAGATCAAATAGCAAACAAAGGAAAAGGACCTGTTGATCCTTCTACATCCCAGATTCTCCATATTTTGCAAAGAAACACTCAAACAACTACTAAGGAACGGCCTCATTTTCAGGTTGATATTGTTGCTGCAAAGTCACATCAAAAGGTAAACGTCACTTCACTTTTTAATATCATTGAAAATATGAAGAAAATGAATGTGACAATATCTATGTGGGATTCCTTAGCCATCCCCGATCAAAAAGACATGTTACAATCTACCTTGTCTAATTTAAAAGTGTCAAATGATGCAACTGTTGACCCAGCTAGGGCTGTCCTTACCAATTCATCCTAGGACAACAATAAACAGCCAAAAAAGAGTGCTAAACCACTTCCATTTTATGTGTCATTAATAATAGGAGACAAGTTAGTACATAACTGCATGGTGGATAGTAGTGCAAGTAGTTTTGTAATGCCAAAACAGATTGCAAACCAATTAGGATTGAAATACCAGCCCCTTGAGAAGGGTGTACTCTAGCTAGATGGCATAGCTGTTAACACAGTAGGTGTAATAAAAGATCTAGGTCTCACTTTGCATACCTGCCCAAATGTTTCCATTTTCCAAGAGGTGTTCATCATAGATCTACCTCCTTATTTTGCCATGTGTTTGTCAAGAGAGTTCACAGCCAAGATAGGAGGATATTTATACTCAGATTGGTCCCACATGTTTTTTAGGACCCGATATGGTACAAAAGTGACCATAAAGTCCGAATTGCTTGCCAAGGATCACATAGAGCCTTATGTGCCTAGTGTTTTTAATGCAAATTGCATTATTTCTGATGATCCTGAGCTTGTTGCTGCTCAAGAACTACAAGCTAAAAGTATACCAGAAGTGTTGTTAAAGGAGTGGGCTTTAGAAAAAATTGTGGATGATCCTGAGGGACACATTCAAGAAATTGGTATGGGGGTCTATATGCTGCACGAACTTGAAACAACAATTCCAAACCTTGTAAAGAGTGCAGAAAAGTAGATAGAACATCAAGACGAGGTATGGAAAATGTACTTTGATGGCTCTAGGAATAGGAATGGATCTGGTGGTGGTGCAATGATTGTGTCCCCACTGTTGCAAGTATGGGCCTAACCAGTGTTGTCATTGATGTCAACATACTCCTGTTGCATTAATGATAAGGATTGGATGAACTGTTTGCTGAGGATATTGAGAAAATTAGTCATATCAGGAACAGAGAAGAATAGTGAAGACAGTGAGGTAAAGTGAAGATCAGAGGATACGCTTAAAAGGGTTTGTATATATGTGTCTTAAGATGATCCAAAAAAGATTTCAGAGGTCTACATGAAGATCTGAAGAAGTTATGGGCACTTAAGTAAAACTAGTTCTGGTAGATGTTCAGAGGTGACAGTGTGACATAGATAGGTCCGGTGAGATCCAGAAATGAAATATCTTGTTCTGTGGATTTGCTGAAGTGTTTAGGAAGTCAATGTGAATTGACAACTCAATTGGTTCATGGTCTGGAGGTCCACAAGCATCTATTCCATTGTGACAGTGATGACAGACTGTGTTCTTGAGGTTCCAGATGAAAGAGATAAGGATTTCAGTAAGCAGATGTAGTGTGGATGTTCTTAGAGATTCAGGCAAGCTTGTGGAGGTCTTTGGATCATGTCCAGTTCGTGTTGATGGTCCGCATTGGAGTTTAAGCTCGCAATTGAAGAATAACTTCTGGATGACGATGTTCTTCCTAACTCTGGCCGACCGGATGAGTTACACATCCTGCGGATGATCTTGAAGATGTTATGTGAGGATTGGCCATTTCCTAAATGAAGATTGAAGTCTCAGATCTGTGTGGCCGACAGTGTGTTGATATGCATGAAGTCTTTTTGTAATTAGTCATGTTGTATTTTTGTATGTGCTCTATAATGTATGTTGACTTGGATGATTATCCCTAAGTCGATGTCTTGTATAAATAAGGAGTTTCAAAGTCATTTCAAAGGTATCTAAAAAAGATGAGTGTGTGGTAGAGAGGAGAGGAGCGAAAAGCAGAGCAGAAGTATTGGGCTTAAATGGAACTGACTCAAGCATGGTGAAGATGCTATTCTTCAGTTCAAGTATGTAATACTTATTATTCTATAGATAGTGTGTCTCTTGTAGGCAGTGAGCCTCTTGTGAGCAGTGTGCTCAGGCAGTGAGCCCTAATTGGCATGTGCCATTTTGTTCTTTCTATTCTTCTAATAGAGAATACAATCTTGGGTTAATCACCCTGTGGTTTTTCCCTTAACCAGGTTTTCCACATCAAAATCTTGGTGTCTTGTGTGTTAATGTGTTTCAGCTCTTGGTTTAATGCATTATGTTTCCATGATTGATTTATTATTATGCTGCTGAATTATAAAGTGGATTTAAGTGTTTAATTGGAAGAAAGTTTTGGACAACTGATTCACCCCCCCTCTCAGTTGTCTACCCAAAATCTAACACCCACAAGGTGACATATATTATTCTACTTTCCATTTTGCTTTTTCATGTACAAATAACACTGTTGAGTATGAAGGGTTGATTCAAGGTTTGCAGTGGGCAAGGAAGAGGAAAATCAGTTGTTTCCAGGTATATGGGGATAATGAACTTATTGTGAATCAAGTGAGGGGACTGCATGTTACAAAGAATGATGTTTTGAAATGCTATAAACATAGGGTATGGGATATGATTGAGGAGTTTGATGCTTTCAATCTAATCTCTATTCCAAGAAATCAAAACAATCATGCAGATAGGTTAGCTGCAATTGGGGCTCAGTTAGATATCCCCAGTGATATTCAAAGAGAAAAGGTACAGCCTCATGTGAAGATAGTTGATAGACCCTCTATTCCTGACAATAACATTCATTGGCAGGTGTTTGAGAGTGATGAGTAGGTTTTGCATTTTCTGTTAGAAGAGGATGAGTTCTCTATGATGAATCAGAACAAACTCAAATAGCAATATGGTGATGATCAAGTTGTTCAGTTAAGGACTAATAAGCTGCCCAGATGATCAGCTGAAAAAGAGAAAAATGAGCTTGCAGGTCAAAGAAGAACATTACGAGGAGCTGGAAATTTTTAAAAGTAAGCTTCTCAAAATTGGTAAAATCTATTCACCTGAGGATAGGAAAGCTTTTATTGCTCTTTGTCAAGAATTTGAGGCTGTATTTGCTTGGGAACACTCAAACTTAAAGGGGTTTGACCCTCATATTGCCCAGCATACTATAGAGTTAGAGCCAAGTGCAAAACCTATAAGGCAGAAACAAAGACCTTTAAATCCAAAACTTGAGCCTCTGATGATTAAGGAATTAACCAAGCTGATCGAGGGAAATATCATTTTTCCGATCAAGCATACTTCTTGGGTCTCTAATCTTGTTCCTGTGAGGAAGAAGAATGGAGAGATTAGGTTGTGTGTTGACTTTAGAGACCTTAATAGAGCCTCCCTGAAGGACCACTACCCGCTGCCCTCAATGGAGCAAATTCTGCAAGTAGTGGTTGGTTCAGAAAGATTCTCCTTACTTGATGGATATTCTGGTTATAATCAAGTATTAGTCAAGGAGGAAAATTAGTTTAAAATTGTTTTTACCACAAAATGGGGCACCATGGCCTACAAAAGGATGCCTTTTGGTTTGTCAAATGCTGGCTCTACTTTTCAGAGAGCTATGGATATGGCTTTTAAAGGTTTGCTTTATAAATTGGTACTTGTGTACCTTGATGACATCACAATTTTTTCTAAGGATGCAGCTGAACATTTATCCCACTTGAAATAGGTATATGAGAGATGTAAAGAGTTTGGGATACCTCTCAATCCCAAGAAATGCATTTTTGTTGTGCATGAAGGCAAGCTTTTAGGACACATTGTGTCAAAAGAGGGAGTTACCATTGATACAGAAAGAGTGAGAGCTATTTTGGAGCTACCTTTACCCAGCCACAAGAAAGGGCTGCAAAGTTTTATTGGCAGAATTAATTTTCTGCGAAGATTTATACCTGACGTTGCAAATTGATTGAAGCCATTGACCTCTATGTTGAAGAAAAATGTAGTTTTCAGCTGGACAAAAGAGGGCAAACTTAGTTTTGAGTCCATAAAAGAAGCATTATCAGCTGCACCAACTCTGGTAAATCTTGATTTCTCAAAAGATTTTATTTTGTATGCTTATGGCAGTATAGATACAATTTCTGCAATTCTAGTACAACAGCAAAGTGAAGGCTTTGAGCAGCCAATTGCTTTCTTTAGTCAAGGACTAGAGGAGTATGAACAGAGGTATAGTTTCATTGAAAAACATGTCCTTGTAGTGGTCAAGAGTCTCAAGAAGTTTAGGCATCTTATTTCTAACAACAAGGTACATTTGATGGTTGCTCACCCTGGTGTGAAAGAGTTTCTATTAGGTAAGGATGTTAATGAGAAAAGGGTTGGTTGGATTACCAAAGTCATGGAATATGATGTAGATATCAAGACAACTGAGCTAATCAGAGGTAGAGGACTCAGTGAACAACTTGCTACTAGGCCTGAAAATGAAACAGAGAAGGAGGAAGAAGTACTTCTAATAATTGAAGATGAACATTAGAATGATACAACAGTTGGAATAGGTTGGGTTAAAGACATGACTCATTTTTTACAAACTGGTGAATGTCCAACAGGTTTAGATAGAGCTAAGAGAAGATATTTTAGACTGCAGTTTATTCCTTATGTTTTAGTTAATAATATCCTTTTCAAAAAAGATTTTAATGGTGTGTTGTTAAGATGCATTGATAATGATCAAACTGACAAAGTGCTGCATGAGTTTCATGATGGAACAACAGGGGGTCATTTTGCCCCAAGAACTACTTCTTGGAAAATAATGAGAGCTGGCTATTACTGGCCCAACTTATTCAAGGATGCCCATGCATGGGCCAGGAAATGTGTAAAATGTACCATTTTTGCAAGCAAAGAAAGGCTGCCAGCTTTGCCTCTACAGCCAATTCAAGTAGAACAGCCCTTCATGAGATGGGGCATTGATTTTCTAGGTCCCATTAACCCACCGTCAAGTGCAGGCCACAGGTGGGTACTTACAGCAACAGACTATTTCACAAGGTGGACTGAAGCAGTGGCTTTGAAAGAAGCCAATGAGAATGTTGTTTTGAACTTTTATTATGATTTGGTATCTAGATTTGGAGTACCTGAATCAATCATCTTAGACAATGTTTTAGCCTTCATTGGATTGAAGGTAACTGACTGGGCTATGAAGAATGGAATCTATTTAAACACTTCATCAAATTATTACCCACAGGGTAATGGCTTGGCTGAATCCACAAATAAGAATCTCATAAGGATTATCAAAAGATCAATGGAGGACAACCAGAGAACCTGACACACCACTCTAAAATCTACTTTATGGGCATATAGAATAACTCCCAAGAGGTCTATTGGAAACTCCCCATATATGTTAGTTTATGGAAAAGAGGCAAGACTGCCTGTATCTATGGAGCTGCCAGCTTTTGATATCATGAATCAACTAGAGATGTTTGAAGAAGAAGATCCCATGGCTGTCAGATATGCTCAACTTATGGAGCTTGAAGAGATCAAACATAAAGCTATGAAAGCTATGGAGTATCATCAGCTTCAGACAAAAAGAGTTTTTGATAAGAAAGCCACTCTCAGAAATTTTAGGGAGGGTGATATGGTACTCAAATGGGATGAGTTGAAAAGCAAGCCAGGGAAGCACTCCAAGTTTGACAGCATGTGGAGTGGCCCATTTATCATTACTGAATGCAAGGAGCACAATGCATTTTAGTTATCAAACATGGATGGAGAAAGTTTGCCTATCCCAGTCAATGGGATACACCTGAAGAGGTGTTTCAAGGTATGAGCTGCCTTGTAAATAGTAGATTAGGTTTCTTGCTTTCAATAAGTGTTGCTGCACAATAGTTTAGATGCCTTTTGGTTTTCCCTAAGTACTGTCTAGCATAGTTAGGTGAGTTTTCTTTCAGCATTTTTGTTTTTGTTTTTGTTTTTGGGTTTCCAAGTGTTCATAGCTGACATGCCGAGTTACAGAAGTACAACAGCTTGTTTGTCAAAAGTGTTTTGAAGTCTCTGAATGACCCTGTGCCCAATGGATAAGGTCTAGGCAACTGGTCTGATGTTTAGCAGGCAAACATATAGCAGATGTCGCCAGAAATGTTACCCAAATTTTCACTACAGCTCAATCAGGTAGAGCTCATTGTTTTTAATAGGGAAGTGAGATTCATTTTTTATACTTTCCAATGTTACCTTCAATTGTATAAGCAAAATCAGAAAAAGAATTACAAAAAGCTGTAATGGATTATTGCATTGACACAAGTGCATATAACAGAGAAAAGTAATCTTTATTGAATGAAAGAATATCAATTTGTCTCACACAAGCTGTGAGATTAGCTTTCGCTTATTCAATACAAATGAGAAAAAGCATATACATGAATAAGTAATGAAAGTAAATAAATGAGTATAGAATGAGGGTAACCAGTCATTGGCTGAATGACTGGTCTGTCTGGCCGATGGAGTTGTTGAATTGAGCTTTCTTGGTCTGTTGTCATGTTTCCCTACAAAAGATGAGATAAGGTGTTAGAGCAATGTTGCTTTAAGCAATGACTGACTACATTCATTATATACGCATTCATTATGCATGTATAGGCTTTTCAACAAGATGCATAAAATCAGTCATGCATACCATAAATGTACCAGAGAACTACTAAAGTTATCTAATCCATCCAGGGTATGCATTTGTTTTATTAACAAGTTTTCTTCATGTGTAGATACAAGTATAATTAGTTTTCTGTTTGATTCATCAGGTTACATTATGAGTGGAGAAAATGTGGCTCCCATAAGGGTTGAGCCCAGCTCATAAACATTGCAATAGATCTCATATATGTTCAATAGAAACAAGGATCAACTTGTATAACAAGAGCTATTCATACACTTTTATAAGGTACAGTCATGCATCTAAGCTAAGGACAATGTGCCTTTCATGACAATCATCTGCTTGCTGCATTGAAAAGAGGACAGTCACATACTGGATGACTGTCATTGCTATCAGAGTGTCAAGAGGCTGCAGAGTATCAATGGGAGTGTCATTAAAGAAGAAACAACAACTCTCATAAACATCTTCAGGAGTAGTCACTTTAATATTTTCCATCTAAATGACTGTCAGAAACCATCAAGTAGAAATGGGAAAATTGCAAGATACGACAGTCACTACCTCCACTAAGAACTTCCTGAGGCATGAGATTGGTTTAGACCTGTATGTTTCAAGATGCATAAGATAGTGATAACAAAGCAAAGTATACAGTTTGACAGTGGAGAGACTCAAGAAGAACTCCAAGATAGTGATGAGCAAGGTTTTCATAATGGTGACTGACAGGGGTTTATGAACATGAACAATCAGTAATGTAGGTAGAAGTCCATAAACAATGGCATGGAGAGTTATTACTACCTTAAGGACAGTCCACATAAACCATGGAAGAGCTTTGTTTCACATAATGAGGAGAGGTTGAAATTTTTGCCTTCAGTCACCACATGGACTGGCATAGTTGAAGGGGATAGTCCATGACTGTAGTAGCATTTACAGATACATGAAAGAGTAGATTGTGATATGACAAAGCGTGATAGGAGGTAGCAGGATCAAAGGCACATTTTGAAATGTCGGTAGCATGTAGGGACAGTGGCCTCTAGTATCACAAAACATGCAGAAATACAATATATATTGTGATGAAATCATTTGAGGGCTATCAATAATTTGAAGATCTCTATGGAATCATTATATATTGTGATAAATGAATTAAGAGTTCAGAGATCTTTAGATGGCAGAAGCAGTAAGAATGTCATGAGAGACTGGACACAGACAAAAGCAGAGAACAACATTTGAGAAATTCTTTTTGTAGGACAGTCATATCAGTCAATAGCATGCATAAACATATTCTTCAGCAAGTCTGGCACAGGCACTATGGGTCTCTATTGCACAAAAGGAGAAGGAACAACAATTCATATGAAAAGTTATAGTCAAGTGCATGACATCATTAATAGCCTTGAAAAGAGAAGAAATAGTGAAAGAATGAAGAGGATGGTAGTCACAAGACAAAGGAAACAACATTGGATATTTGAAGACAAAGGGTCTATTAAAGGACAATGAGCATAGCATATATGAACCTAAAGTTTTCAAACTTATCAGAGATAATATCAAAATGTGTGATGAATACCACACCAGAAGGCAAAGTTTCAACAGATCAGCTACAGAAAAATAGACAACTAGTAATGACAGTGATAACAGTCAGAAGTTCAGGGTTAAGTAGAAGACTATAATAAGTTGTTCTTCAAGAAAACAGTAGATGATATCTCATGCTCAAACTGATCTAATTTCTACATAAACACAAGTTATAGGAGGATTATCACAATCAGATATAGAAGACAACATACAGTGATATATCAATATGTCATAGTAATTAGTGAGATAGTCATAAAGAAAGATAGTCTATAGTGTTAGAAAAGAGCTGATAAGTAAAGTGACTGTTAAGATTTGCAGTCTAGAATGTGCGAGATCAGTAGAAGAAAGATTTATCATCTTTAAACACTCATTTGCATCTAGTGGACATGACAGAGAATAAGTAGCTTTAACCATGGCCATTCAGTATAAGAGCAAGGGTTTTGTTTCCCTGAAACCCTAAGAGGTGAAGCCGAAAGCATATTTCTCAGTATGAAACAACATGCCAGTTTATCCAAAGAGGAGCAAACAGACATGCTTCCAACCAACAACAAGGAGATAAGGAACAACATAAAGGCAAAAGCCTTAGAGGAGTGAAGCATCCAGATAAAATACAGAATGAGGGTTTTATTTTTCTTGAAACCCTAAGCAAAATTCATACAAAATGAGGTGGTCATGCTCAGGATGTCACAACAAATCTCAGAAAATCTCCTACAGAACAGCAAGAGCAGACAAAGGAAAGGCATGAAAATATCCTCTATAGAGGAGTGTATTTTGTAGATTTACCAGTTTAAAACCTTTGGTAAGCTGTCAAAAATAGTCAGAGACCGTTATATAATGCTCTTTTCATCATGGCCTTATCAAATGTATTACAAAGGTCACATTCATAGTGTGAAGAAATAACTCACAAAAAGATACATTTTTTTCAATGCAGTGATAGTACCAAGTGTTCATCACAGAAAATGGAAATAAGGCAGTAAAAAAACAACAAAAATCATCTACAGGTGATGGCCGTGAAGTAAAGGGTAAGGGTTTGTTATTTCCCTGAAACCCTAAGTGCAGATACAAAAAAATGATAGACCCTAGTAGAAATAATACATTTTATCATTTTTTCGTAGCAACACATCCTAGATAGAGACAACCATACAGTAAAATAAGGTGAAAAACAGATATAATGCTTAAAAAACCATAGGAAATCATGAGTTTTTTACAATTTTGTTCCAGAAAATGAGATCATTGAACTCACCAGAAGCTACAGGAGCTGTTCATGGAGGAAAATAGTCGAAATGCTTTGAGAAAATAGCACAAAAACATCTTCAGAGACCTCAGCTACAAACCCTCGTGTCGGCCACAAGGAGACAACAGAGCAACTTTTCAAGAAGACAAGAATGCAAAAATGAGGTTCCAAAATTGCTTTTGTTCATTAGGGTTTCAAAGCCCTAAAGTGCCCGATGGGCTTTTTCCCTTTTCCCTTTTATTTTCCATTACATATCTTTGAATTAGCCCGTGGTTCAAGACATTGCAAAGTGTGATCCTTAGGGATGTGCCACAAGGTGGTTTTAATTTATGTTGAGTTTTTTTCATATGTTGGGCTGAGCACTTTGTACCATTTACCTTGAAATTAATTTTCCTTGCAAATACTATACAATGTAAAACAATAGCCTCAAGGTGATGTTTTTATAAATCTCTTGAAGGTTATGGTTGTCTTTATTGCAAGAGAGAGGGTAAGGGAGTGTGTTGAGAGTTTTTAGTATCTTTGAGAGGATATAGTTGAGTTTGTGGAGATGTGGCAAGCACATGCCTTTATTGTAGTATTTTTTCTGCCTTCGAGGAGAGAGTGTTTGACTAGGTCATGTTGACAGTTAGTAGTTATCTTGACTACTTGGAGAGTATCTAGGAGGGCTTTATTGCATTTTAGAGTCCTTTTTAGACTTTTTCTCATGACCCATAATGTTTGGTTAAGTCCTAATGGACTTTTTCTTGTGGTTTGGGCATGTTTGGAGAGGTTTTAGGCCCTAGATTTGAGGCTTTTTCTAGGCATCCGACCCAAATCAGTTTGGTTTTCCTGCTTTGGTGGAAAACACTTAGATGGATATAGTCACTTTTGATTGACTCATTAGAGTTAGTTCCGATTATGCTACTTACAGAGACTTGTGATTTTTTTATCCTTGCTCTAGATTTTGGCAAGATTTGTAACTCATGTTACCAGTTTACTTGATATGATATACAGAGAGAACCTTGGAGATCGTTGATTGGAAGTTGTGCCTATCTATCTTATGCATTTTGTGTTCATTATCTGATTTGATGGAGTTAACTGTGAAGTAAGTTTATTTCCTCTTAATTTTGTCTTGGAAAAGAGACTTTTTGCATAAAATACTTATGCAGGTTACAAGTTGTGTCTAGTTATGCATTAAGATTAAGTGTGAGATTACTATTCCTCTTAAAATTTCTACAACTATAGACCTGTTTGTGAAATATTTATGCAGAGGTATAATTGATAGGTTGTGCAAAAGTTATTTCAATCACATTAGCAAGTGTTTGTGCTGTTATTTTTCATGTTCCTCATTTAAGATAGGTGTATCACCCTTAGAGTTAAGTTTTAGTTGTAGAACAAAGTTTTCTTACCCTTTTCCTTGTCAAGGTCATAGAATAATAAAGTTTTAGGGGATACAAAGTTAGGAAGCTGACCTTCTTCAGAGATTGACCTCTACCTATAACGCGACCCACGACTTTAGAGGTCTTCCCATGTTTCATCAAATAGACTAATTTCTACAAATTAGTTAGGGTGCACATTTAGGTGATAACAAGAATTTTTTTGTAGGATGATAATTTTCATACCTGAGTCATAGTTGAAGATGAATCTTAAGGGTTGAAGTCATTGATTGTGTTTCTTAATACAAAATATTAAGGATCAAAGCATGTTAGTAATATTTGTTTGTAAAGAAAATTGAATTGGGTGGAGCAGTTTGTATGTGTGTGGGTTTCATGTCCATTTCTATGTTCTTTTGTTAGATTCTATCCATCGAGTGAGTCATGTTATAGAAGAGGTATGATGCAGATGACTCAACTCTCATGGACAAATTCCATGTTTATTTTTAAACACATAGCTAATTGATAAAATATAACACAAATAACAGCATAGAATAATTGTTTTAACTTTGCATACACTAAGATATCTTATATATATAATTATGTAGACTTCACATCATTTGGTCTGCAGGAACCAACAAACCCGATCCAGACCATCATAACCTCTCTATGGGAAATTAACCATCACTGCTCCCACAAGACTCCCAGACGCTACCTACCTTATATCCTCGTATCCTTTTTTCATGGCATGACAACTCCACTACTAGTTAGACTTCTACTTTCCCTCAAACTCTCTAAAATTACGATGCTTGTAATGGCAGTTCCCTAAATGGCTGAGCCATTACTAACCACTCTTAAGACTAATAAATATAGTTAATAGTGCCTCCTGATTTGGAGGAATCAATTAATTGGAGTTGGTTTACATCATTCTCCCCTTCTTTTAAAATTTTTGAACCTCCTAGTTCAATGCTATGGATACAAACTTCAAGAAAATAACATACTAAGAAATCTAAGGATTTAACTATTACATTTTTTTTAATGCAAGATTTCTTTTACTCCAAGATGCTATTGCATCAAACATTTAGGTAAGCGTTCAGGATAGATGGTAGAACCATCCTTTTGACTTGAAGAACCAAGCTGCAGCATTCCCTTCCACCAGATTAGATACCTCTGTAAATCATCAAAAAAATTCTTCTTTCGCTTCCAACCTCCTGTTGGATTCGAGTTCGTCCTCCTTTGCCAATTGGTATTCTTTCTCTTTTCCCAGCTCTTTGAAGACTTAGTGGTCCCCCAATGAAAACCATCATGGCTCTTTGCTATTGGCAAGAGACACTACTAGGCATGTCAAGTGTTGTCATTGATGGCAACTAAATCTATCTTACACATCTGCATTGCATCATTTGATCATACCGGAAGTCAGATTATAGATTTGTCTAAGTCTGGATAGACAGGAACAGAGCATATGACATGGTTCAACACTTTGGTCCACATTTATCCATAGGTAATCATATTGTGCTGCAGATCTGAGGAAATGTTAAAGGATCTCAGGGCAACCTAAATCCAAATTTGTAGCCTCCGGTGATGAAGGGATTGAAAGTTACAAGCATCTAAGTATCAGGTTCTGGTTAGACAGTGAAGAATAGGCTGACTTGGTGTTTGATCCTTGTGTGGATTAGGAGAAGTTGTTGGTTGAGTAATTTGTGAGATCTAGTGGTATTGGCCGACATGTGTGATCACTTGAATACACAAGTTTTGGTCCGCATTGATGTTTGTGTATGGATTCAGCCGACAGAACAGTGATCTTGAAAAAGTTTCTAAGTTTTCTTGAGGCCGACTGTAGTTGATGAAATCCCATGTTGCGGATATATATAATCGATGAGTTTGAGCATTTTGAAGTGCAAATGTGCAAAAATGAAGTGAGAGGTGTGAAGTGTAGTAGTAACAAGTGTGAAGCAAAGAGATCTAGGGTTCGGATCATGGCAGAATAGTGAAACAGGGTAGTAAGAGATGAAGTGTGTTAAGTCAGTATATTGAGCCTAACCGGAACTGTAATCTTGCATTGTTAGATGCTATTCTTTAGTTCAAACATTTTAGTGAACTCTTGTAATTGATCTTGTAGGCAGTGAGCCTCCTTTGAGCAGTGAGCTCTGGGCAGTGTGCCCGAAGGCATGTGTCTTCCCATTTGTAATACTTTTAACAGAGTATAAAATCTTGTGGATTAACCCCCACTGTGGTTTTTCCCTTAACCAGGTTTCCATGTAAAAATCCTGGTGTTCATGTGTGATGATTTTGTTATTGTTGTTCTTATGTTCTTATTTCTTTCTTTTGAATATATGTGGTAAATTTATAAAGGAACATAATAATAAGTTTTACAAAACACTGATTCATCCCCCCTCTCAGTGTTCCTTAATTTCAACAATTGGTATCAGAGCTTGGTTCCTTGGAAGAAGTTTAACAGCTTGAGGAAGATCTGGGAAGGTATTTCAATGGGCTCATTCAGGTATTGTGATGGCATCAATGAACAACTTCAAGTTGCTTTAGAAGATCTTGATCAGTCTAGAGCAAAAGTCAAAGAACTAAAAGAGAACCTTAAAGATGTCGAGGATTTCATTCAAACTTTAAAAGGGCAATTGAACAAATCTATGGAAAAGAGGAAGGAGTTACTTCAGAGGTTAGCAAATCAGAATGAAGACAATGACATGGACAAGGCTCTGAAGGAGAAGACAAAGGAATGTGATAAGCTAGCAAAAGAAGTTGTTGTATTAAAACATGAGATGGAATCCGGAGTGATGAGGCTAACCAAGGAAATAGAGGAAATGAAGAAGACTAAAGAAAACCTAAATCGGTCTCTGAAAGAAAAAATAGAAGAGTGTTGCATATTGGATAGAATAATTGGCCATCTAGAGTCTGATCTACAAGAAACTAGGTATAATGACGAACAACTTGAAAAGCAAATTGTCATTCTGAAACATGACCTAGAAGCTGCAAATGAATACAAAGAAAAGTTCAAGATAAGCTTAACTAAACTTGAGGTGCTACTTGATAGTCAAAAGAAGGTAGATGATAAGCATGGTCTGGGATATTAGAAAGGTGAAAGCTCTGGATCCGGTCAAAGAAATCCTGAAGGAAGAAATCCAAGAAGGAATCCTAGAAGGCCTCCGGTAAGGCAACCTAATGCTCAAAGGTATCCATCTTTCAATGGAAATTGTTTCAATTGCAATAAATTTGGTCATAGAGCTACTCAGTGCAAAAGTAGAGTGAATCAAAGTGGTCCATCTTTCTTGGTCAATGCTTCAATTGTAAAAAGTATGGTCATAGATCCAATGAATGCATAAGTATGATGATGAACTACTCTAACAACAGAAGAAATGTCAATTCTTTCAATGTCAACTATTTTGCATGCAATAGATTTGGACACATGGCTAATTAGTGCAAATCAAGAGGAAATCAAGTAAATGAGAAAAGAAAAGTTGTGTGCTTTAATTGCAACAGATCCAGTCATATTGCAAGATTCTACAGAAGCAGGAATGATGATACAAAAGGTCTGATAAACAAAAACCAAAACATACAGAGACAAGATAATGGCAAGGGTAAAGTAGATGTGAATGAGATCTAGAATGAAATGAACAAAACATGGGTGAAGAAAGGTGAAATGAATGATGGTGATGGGTCCGCACCAGAATTCAGTGCTGATAATTCCTTCGAGAATTGAAACAGGAGCTCTGGCTCAGGGGGAGCTGCATTGAAAATCTAATTCCCCCTGTCAGTAAGTGGGTGCCTGAATCTGGCATGATGAATGAAGATAAAGAAGCCTATTGCAGATCTATTGATGCAAATTTTGGAAGAAAAGAAGCTAATGTGATTGATTGCACAACAATTGAAGATTGACTGTATTCAGAAACAGTGTAACCAGATGAATTAGGGCAAAGCATTTATTAGAATGGAGGATTAGGTTTTGTGGAGCATAAAAGGTCATTCACTCAACATTTGAATCACTTTGCATTCGAAGAGAACAAGGAGAAGAGTGCCTAAACTGAGGTTTCAAAGATTTGGAGTGCGAAAAGTGAATTCAACAGCTAACCCTAACTAGCAAAACAAGGTATTCTCTGTAAAGCTCTCTAAATTTGCAAACTTTGGATATGGCTACTCCGTTGGTTATTGACATCACCGAAAGGCCCCGACCTAAATTCAAAAAGCATCCACACAAATCTATAAAGGTCGATTCGTTAGGTGCCTTTTCTAATGTTTTGCATGGTGTGTTGCACGTTGAAGATATTAGGGCTTACATTCATGCTAGCATAGATGAGTTTGGGGATTTGAAGTTAGTAGATTTGTTTAAGAATCACCTGAGGGGTGAGATTTATGGCCTTTAACCTAAGTATAAGGTGCTACAAGACAAACATTTCATTCAGGTTATTGGGTTCCCATCCTTCGACGAGAATGAGTGGGTCCGGTATGTACTGAGTTGGATGCATGCTGAATTCATGTGGTTAATGAAACCCTTTAAGATCACAAAGGATGCCATCAAGGCCATAACAGGATTGAACTCATCCAGTGGACTGTCGATGCTCAAATCAGTGAAGAATCAGACTATAACTAAAGCTACCTAATCAAAATTTGATAAGATGGCAATGACAATAAATGATATAACTGATCCAGATGTCAAATTTGCATCTATGGTGATTGGGTATAAGATATACCACTCCAGTAGGGAAAACTCAGTGTCTGGTACAACCATTTATGCTGCTTATCAGATGTTAAGAGAAAATGCTGACTATGACTTGTGTGAGCTGCTCCAAAACTAGCTAATGGAGAATCTGGACAAGATCAAGAAGGATAAGAAGAATACATTCAAGTATGGTACGTTGGTCTTGTGCTTGTTCTTCTATTTCATGAATGAGTTTCCTGGGATGAAAAGCTTGCATTGGACCAGTGACAACCCTGTTGCCATACAAATAAGAGAGCACTTGCACAATATTGGTGACTCCAATGCCCAAAGGACTGCTCTTTGGGGATATTTCAAGAATTTTTAGAACATGATGCAATCAAGGGAAAGAATCCCTACGTCTGTGGTGGAAAAGTACAAGGATACAATTTGTTTCATGGTGGAAACAGATCAATGCTTGATAGAAGCAGTTGAACCAAGGACTATATGGATCATGCCCATGGGTTATGAAGTTGATGAACAAATACTAGAAATGTATGCTCATCACCTTCTAAGCAAACCAAAAGATACTTTAGTTGAGAGATTCGGTACATATAATGAAATCAATGTGAAACTGCATGTTGAGCTCCAGAACCCTGAATCTAGGAGAAAGCCAAAGGCAAGTTGAAATGTATGTAGAAAGAATTGGCATAACAAAAAGAAGCTGTGAGACAAAACAAGGAAAGGATAGAGAAAGCTGAGAAGGAGAAACAAGACAGGGAACAAGGAAGTGTTCCAGTAGAATCCTCTTCTAAGCCAAGAACTACTAGGAGTTCAAGTTTAACCTCCAGTGCATCACCTTCTCCTATTGCAGAGAAATTCAAAGAAAAATCTACCAGAAAGGAAGGAAAAAGGACAAAAGTAATGGCCAAAAGGTCATATGTCAGTGTGGAGAAGGAAGATGAAGAAGAGACTGAGTCAGATGGTGAGGTTAAAGAGTTGAAGGCCTCAGGCACTAAGGCTGCTAAATTGTCTAAGGAGAAGCCCTCTGAAAGAACAAAATCAGAGAAAGCAGAAGCATCAAAGGTTGCCATAAACAAGCCCTCTGGAAGTATAAGGGTAAGAAAAAGACTAAAAATTGAAACTCATGTTGAAAAATCCACCCTGTCTGTTGAAGATATTGTGAATGCAGTAACTGTTCATGGGAATTTGAACAAAATATTATGACATCTTTGATAATGTCAACAAGAAAATTATGGAGGATGCTACTATTAAATACTTGAATACATTCAACAGAGCACTAGTGGAAATTTTGTTAGAAATCCTGAAGAATCTAAGAGACATTCTAGAGATGAGAAAAGAAGTTGCTAAAGCAAAGGACTTGGAGCTAAGAGAACATGTGTTGTCTAGTTTGTGTCCAGTAATCTCTAGGAAGGAAGCAGATCAAATTTTTTAAGTTAAAGATGAATTCAAAAGCAAGCAAAGGATGAATAAGCTAATGATTGGAGACATTGATGTAGTGGTCAAAGAAACATAACAAATTTTGAGGAAAGCCTTGGACAAGAATAAGTTTTATGTGATCACTGAAGAACCTATTGATGATGAAGAGTTGGAGAAAAATGAGCAACAAGATGAGGTAGATGATTTCTCTGTTCTGGAAGAGGAAACATTGAATAAAGAAGATGAAAAGATGGCGAAGGAAGATAATGTTGATGACGCAGAGGATACTCAAATTCCTCTGGACCAATCTGGTGAAGAAAATACAGAAATGAATAAAAATGCTCCTACTGAAGGTGATTCTGAGAAGAATAAAGAGCAGAAAGCAAAAGAGGTTAAGGACAAGGAAGATCAAGAAGAAACTGATAATGGAATTGATTCCTCCATTCCGGATGTTGAGGAATTTGATAAAAATGTTGATAATGTTGCTACTGAGGATACACAAAATCCTCCGGAAAAGATTGCAGAAGACAGTGTTGATGATGCAGAAAGAGAAAAAGCAGAGAAAAAGAATGAAAATGATAAGCAAGACAATGCGGTTGACTCTGAAAAGGGAGAAGATGCAGGCCCTAATAAGCATAAAACATAAACATCATATTGGGCAAGAGACACTGCAGAAGTAGTGAAAGAAATTTTGGAGAAAGATAAACAAGTTGCAGAAGACCCAGATATAATACAAGGTCCAATCAATTTTGATACTCTATCACTGGTACATAAGATGAAGTTGGCCTCTTTTGCACAAGCTAAGGCCAGAGAGGAAATTTTTAAGTTCCATATAGAAGACAGTGAGTTGCTTGATCTTGCATCTGGCATTTTGGAGAAAATCATGTCTACATTTTAAAAGGATTCATTAGCACCCCCCTCCGGTCAGTTGAAGAGTTTGATAAAGTTTGTAAGTACTCATTTTGAATCTTTTGAGAAGTCAGTAGAAGTTAAAGTCCAGAATGAATTCAATGATAAAAGATTTAGTGAACTGAAAAGAATAATTGACAATGATAGAATTATGTTGGATACTAGTGTAAAGAGTATTCAAAATGCCCTCATTGAAGGAGGAGATGTGTACAAATTTTGTTTATCTTATCCAAAAGTTGTAGAGGATATTGAGAAGAAAATAAAGGAGTTCGAGCAAAAAGTTGTCAAATGTATCTCAATCCTTTGATCCTTTGATAGTGTCTGCGGAAAGTCAAGAGTGTCAAGTAATTAGCTTGATTGATGAAACAAAGAAATTGGTGAAAGAAAAAGAAAACATTGTGGCAAGGATGTGTGAACTCCATAGACTCATTTCACCTAAGTTAGAAGCAATGTTTAATGCATTGACAGAAGCTCAAGTTGTTGCTCTGACAAGTGATCCCACTGATCTACAGAAGGCAGAATCACAGGCATTTTTATTCAGTTGTCATATTTCAGTTTTGGGTAGCATGAAGAAAAGTTGGGACAGTGAATTGGGACTATTGAAAAACATTTTTGGTGATGTGTTTAAGTTCATGTAGATAAGACATAAGGATTGTTTGTATATATGCACCTATGTACATAGAGTTTTTGCATGAATTTTGATATGCAGATCCCAGCCTTTGCCATTGATGTCAAAGGGGGAGTGGAAAATAGTGAAAAATGAGGAATTCAGCTAAGGGGGAGCATTGGAAATCACAAGTGTACATAGTAAGGGGGAGCTATTCTAACACTTAGTCATTTTTCACTAAGTGTTGCCATCAATGCCAAAAGGGGAGATTGTTGGCAAGAGACACTGCTAGGCATGCCAAGTGTTGTCATTGATGGCAACTGAATCTATCTTTCACATCCACATTGCATCATTTGATCATACCGGAAGTCAGATTACAGATTTGTCTAAGTCCGGATAGACAGGAACAGAGCATATGACAGGGTTCAGTACTTTGGTCCGCATTTCTCCACAGGTAATCATATTGTGTTATGGATCTGAGGAAATGTTAAGGGATGTTAGGGCAACCTAATCCAAATTTGTAGCCTCCAGTGATGAAGGGATTGAAAGTCACAAGCATTTGAGTATTAGGTTCTGGTTAGACAGTTCAGTCCAGTGAAGAACAGGCTGACTTGGTGTTTGATCCTTGTGCGGATTAGGAGAAGTTGTTGGTTGAGTAATTTGTGAGATCTAGTGGTATTGGCTGACATGTGTGATGACTTGAATGCACAGGTTTTGGTCCGCATTGATGTTTGTGTATGGATTTAGCCGACAGAATAGTGATCTTAAAAAAGTTTCTAAGTTTTCTTGAGGCTGACTGTAGTTGATGAAATCCCATGTTGCTAATATAAATAATAGATGAGTTCGAGCATTTTGATGTGCGAATGTGCGAAAATGAAGTGAGAGGTGCGAAGTGTAGCAGTAACAAGTGCGAAGCAAAGAGATCTAGGGTTAAGATCATGGCAGAACAGTGAAACAGGGCAGTAAGAGATGAAGTGTGTTAAGCCGGTATATTAAGCCTAACCAGAACTGTAATCTTGCATTATTAGATGCTATTCTTTAGTTCAAACATTTCAGTGAACTCTTGTAATTGATCTTATAGGCAGTGAGCCTCCTTTGAGTAGTGAGCTCTGGGCAGTGTGCTCGAAGGCATGTGTCTTCCAATTTGTAATACTTTTAATAGAGTATAAAATCTTGTGGGTTAACCCCCATCGTGGTTTTTCCCTTAACCGAGTTTCCACATAAAAATCTTGGTGTTCACATGTGATGATTTTGTTATTGTTGTTCTTATGTTCTTATTTCTTTCTTTTAAATATATGTGGTAAATTTATAAAGGAACATAATAATAAGTTTTGCAGAACACTGATTCATCCCCCCTCTCAGTGTTCCTTAATTTCAACATTTGCATCACTCATACTACCTTTTGCTGCACCTACACAAAAAACAGTAAAAATAGAAATAAAGTTAAGGGAATCAAATTTTCCCATAGGTGCATCCTCCTCTGCATTATTCCATTTAGGCATGCTTTCCAATTCTTCTTTTATGAGGTCTTCATAAGACAACTCATTTTTTGCAGTGTCCTCTTTTGCTGTATTTTTTGCATTGTCCTCTTCCTTTGTATCACAAATGAACATGTCCCTACTCTCTCTCTCAACCATTCTCATTTCTTCTCCAAGAAAGAGATGATCTCCTTCTTATCTCTTTTCATTAATCATGGGATTCTCTAGATGTTCCTCTAGCTACTTTTGGTTGGTTGTCTTCTCTAAAACCAATAGGACTTCATCACATATGGGGCTCCCAAAGATCTCCATCTTTGTTGTAGCTTCCTCTCTAATGTGGATTGCTTCCACTACTACAACATTTTGGGACTCCTCTTGTGATAGGTTGCATTCCTCTTCATTGCAGTCTCCAAACTCTTCTCCTTGTGTATTGTAATCTTCAATACCTTCCCCTTCTTTGGGGTGACACAACTCGACAGCTCCATTGAACTCATCCTCTTGATCTTCATCTCATTCATCCTTTGTCTCAAACTCTTTACAAATCACATTTATTGGTCTTTCATCCAATAACAATCTTGCCAACTCATCCAGGGATTTAAGCTTTCCATGTTCCAGGAGTTCTATCCCTTGGCTAATCCTTTCCTTTATGGCGACTTTCCTCTTTGAATATAACTCTTGCTCACAAGTTAGGTATTTATACTCACCATTATTTTTTACCTTCTCATAGCTCTTCAAACCCTTTGTTGTAGATTTCTTCTTCTTTGTCTTCTTATTGTTACATGCTTCATTTTCCTCCAACATCCACTTTAACTCCACCAATTCATTCTCCAATTTTTGTAGCTCCTTTCACTGGTCCTTTGTTTGTTTCTGCTTTTGCCTTTGTCCTATTTTGTCTTCCAACCTGCTTATCCTCTTTCTTATATTATGACAAAACTCCATCTTTGCATTCACAACCATAACCACAGCTGCCCCTTAAACCATTAAAACTCATCTCACAAAGTCTTCTACCAGAACAGGTCTGCCCAGAAATAAAATGCTCTCTCAACCTTTCCTTATTTAGCTACAAATCTACAGTTTCTTCTTTTCTTGAATATGCAGCTACCAATAATTCACTACACAAATAGGACTGCAAATAGCTTTGTTCCACTTCCTTCCACATCTACTTAATGCATTTTTTTTCCAACACTTCACCAGTCCAACACTGCTTGAGGACATATATTTGACAAGCTATTCTGCTTAGCAAACTACAATGCCCCCCGGAATAGATCTTTAGAGATAAGACATACAAACCACAATCAGATATGCCTTCCTACCACACTGAATAAATAGGCCAGTATATATACCCTTACGGTGATGAAGAGATGTTCCTTCCCCAGCCAAGAACAAGGAAAAATGGCATTTGAGGAGAGACTGTGTCAACACATTTTGTTGAGGCTTCCACTAGTTCAAGATTTCTCACTTCAGATATTTGCTCCTATTACATCACTTGTGAGTGACTACTTCTATTTATGAGCAAATTCCTCTGCATCCACTACACACAAAATCATAGCATCTTGAAAGTCAAGGTTGTTAGTAATCTCTAACCAAAATATCCACTCGTTGCTACTAATCCTCCTATCTCGGTTTGTATTCCTATTTCTCAGTAGCCGGAACAAGATGAATAGAATCAAAAATTGCATAATAGACAGCTATGTTGCCGGGCACCAGAAACGACCATTAACAATAGTCGCAATGGTCATGGGGGAAAGTGAATATATCATATCTCCTCGAACTATGGTTAGCCATAAAATATAGCTTAGAAATTAACAAAAAGCTTGCAAGAAAGAATATTCAGGCACCCATTAAACCCTCTACTTGATGTGGAATAACACCTCTAGTGGCATCAACATGCAAGTGCTACTTAGATGAATGTTCAATCTTACTTCCACTCCCTGGTTCGTTTCTTCTTAGGCCAAAGTGACCATGTCATTGCCCTAAATAGAGCGCTCATTGGTGACCTTTTAGGAATGCTCAGTCAGGGCTCTTTTGGTTCTCTGATACCAAACTGATGCAGACGACTTAGCTCTCATGGACAAATTCCATGTTTATTTTTAAACACATAGCTAATTGATAAAATAGAACACAAATAACAACATAGAATAACTGTTTTAACTTTGCATACACTAAAATATCTTATATATACAATTACGCAGACTTCACATCATTCGGTCTGCAGGAACCAACAAACATGATCTAGACCATCAGAACCTCTCTATGGGAAATTAACCATCACCACTCCCACAAGACTCCCAGACGCTACCTACCTTATAGCCTCGTATCCTTTTTTCTTGGCATGACAGCTCCACCACCAGTTGGACTTCTACTTTCCCACAAACTCTGTAAAATTACGATGCTCGTAATGGCAGTTCCCTAAATGGCTGAGCCATTACTAACCACTCTTAAGACTAATAAATATAGTTAATCGTGCCTTCTGATTTGGAGGAATCAATTGATTGGAGTTGGTTTACATCAAGGTATGAGTAGTTAGTATACATATGTTGGAAGTTAATAGTTGATCAATTGTATGCAACAATATTGTAATAGATAATTGTTAATCTTTTATAGTATGAATATTATATTCCAACAGTTCTGTTATTTTATTCTTAAAATCTCTCATTTTCTTTGGGTGAGCTGCCTGAATCAACAACCTTTCATTGGGGTCTTGGTTCTGGTCTGCATCAATACAATAGTGCTTTGATACCATGCTTAAAAAAATTGTAGATACAAATATTGCAATATTAAACCATTGTTGTAAAGATAACACCAAAATGTAAATATATTATTAATGCTTTGGGATTTAACAATGTATTGTGTGAATGCTTATAAAGCATTGCATTCCGTACAACTTCTCCCAACAGAAACTAACTCTTAACAACACAAAACTAACTAAACATTTTAATATTAACACTAAATCACTAAGGTGACTTTATTACAAGATGTAAACCTTATTTTCCAACATGCTCCATGCAAAACTAAGACCCCTTCACTTACATTACTAAGTACTAAAGCTACACCGCAGTTAAACCGCTTGGTAAGCTTGAAATTTCCAGGTTAGATTTTACCATTCTTCTTCTTCTAAGCCTTTCAGCTATGATAAAGGCAAGCTCTAATGATTGTGAGGCATTCAGTCTTGGATCACAGTGAGTATGGTACCTTGATTTGAGATCCTCCATAGTTACTACTCTAGATCCACCAATGCATTCTGTCACATTTTGTCCCGTCATTTCCAAGTGGATGCCTCCAGCATGGCTACCTTCCTCGTCATGAACATCAAAGAAGGCCTTGAGCTCATCCTGGAAAAGAAAACAAAATCCCAAGGACATAAACATAGAAAGTCACTACACCTTCTAAAATGTTTTTCCTAATCACTAGAGCAGTAATAAATCTGAATATGTTCCATCTGTGTTCAATCAAAAAGTGAACAAATGGTAGTAGTGAATTACATATTTTTCTGGCATTGAGAAGAAAAAAGCATGGTCTTACCCGAATAGCATCAAATGGTCGAGTCCGCAGCCCAGATGGTGTCTTAATTGCATTCCCATGCATGGGGTCACTAACCCAGGTCACAATCATGCCTGCCTGGCGCACAGCTCTAATGAGATGGGGCAGCTTTACCCTCAGTTTTTCGGCACCCATCCGAACAATTACTGTTAATCTGCCTGGCTTGTTTTTAGGGTTCAAGATCTCACAGACTTTCACCAATTCCACTGGGTCCATCATATCACTAGCCTGTCAAGTAGAAACCCACATATAAGCTACACACAAGTGATCCTCCTAAAACATTCATTAAGGGTTAACCTTAAACATAAATGAAGATGACAAAAGGCCAAAGCCAACAGAGAATGAAGAACAGACACTTAAATTACATCCAGAGATTTGGCTAAATGTTACCGAATTCGATTACCTTTCTGTAAGACCAAATCTTGAAAAGCAATGGTCAAAAACTTAAAATCCAATACATTGAAATAACATGTCCAAGTTAAGCTACAAAACCAGAGGTACTGCATCTGATAAATATAATCCAAGAATAAACTACCAAGAATATAGTGAGTGCAACTATGATACACAAAGGCTATCCTTCTTGAGTGATTGTAAAAACCCTATGGCAAACAACTTGCATTCAAGCCATGCAGGCTACCTTGAGACCAAGAGGATTGGAAACACCCCTCAAAAATTCAATATGCCCACCATCAAGCTGCCGGGTTCGCTCCCCAATCCACAACATATGGGCAGAGCAATCATACCAGAGTCCACTGGTGGAATCCTCTCTGGTCATTGCTTGCTCAAATGGGAGTAGCAAGCATTCATGAGAAGTCCAGAAATCTGTGCTATTCACTATTGGATGATCAACTGTAAGTCCACAAGCAGACATAAACCCAAGAGCTTCATCTACTTGGTGTGCAAGCTCCAAATACCTGTAAAAGTTTGAGTAAAAACACAATTTTAAAAAAAAAATGAAAATGAAATCATAAAAAACATTGCAAGCCACATTAGACCCAAAAAAAAATTACACATGAAATCAGAGAGATTTTGAAGACCTGATGACAATCTTACTTTTCTCCTTGATCGCTATTAGAGGTGAAATCCAAATTCCACTCAGTCACACGTTGCATTGCTGCATAACCACCAGTTGCAAATGCCCGAATAAGGTTAAGGGTTGCAGCAGATTGAGAATAGGCACGAAATATCCTTTGTGGATCTGGCTGTCGGGCTTTCAAATCAGCAGCATCACTATTAATACTATCACCACGGTAGATTGGTATTTCCAAACCATTCACAACTTCAAAATTCCGGGATCGGGGTTTTGCAAACTGCCCTGCCATTCGCCCTACCTGAAATAGAGAAGCAACAGTAGTCAAACAAGCTTTCCAAATAATTGAAACACAAGTTCCTAAATTAAAGCAACCTCTGGCTTGAATAAAAGGTGAGATTCCTAGTTGGTAGTAGCCTCAGTTAATCCATGTCTCTCTGCTAATGCAGCTGCTTCAATATAAGAACATCACCATCAGAGCTTGATCCCAGGTCATCATCCTGGCAATCACTCCACCATACCATGCCCACTTTCAGGGCTTGACCAACTGGACTTGATCAATTGATCAAGGAGTTTATGCCCTTCTCTTCACAATGGAAGGGGATCCTATGGGCTGAGACCTACAGGCCCAGAAGTCAGTCAAGTATATACAAGCCATCTCCTTCAATTGAGTGCCTACTGCTCAGACATTGTCCGGCTGCACAGGCGGCTCTACTTAAACATCATCCACTTTAATGGTAAAACACTCAATAGCAATTTTACACCTCATCCACAACAAAAAGTGTTAAATATTTGTCCTATTGTTATTGGTCAAAATTGACTTTTCACTGTTGAAGTGGATGATGTTTAAAAACAGCCGCTGCACAGCTAGCTACTAATCTTAGTTACACAATTAGGGGTCAACTATCAAAATCAAGGAATTGGTATGTAAGGCCTATCTTGAAGGTAACTTGAAAATTGAAAATAGAAGATAAGTAGATAATCTCCCTCCAAAATAGAGGAGATTGATCTACCAAGACATCAATGTAAATCTGAATTATTTACTGTTTTATGGCATGGATGCGCTACTCTTGGGGAAGCTATAACCTGAAAAATGTGAGGAATCACCTTAGCAATGTAAACGGTAAAAGCCTAATACCTGATAAACATTAACTTCTAAAGAGAAAATATGAGGAATCATCTTAGCAATGTCAACGGTAAAAGCCTCTGCATACCTTGCCCTGGGTGTAGGCTGGTGATACCTGCTTACTTAACAAGGTGATTAGTCATTCATCTGGCCTAACATGGTAGGAAGCGAACGGAAACCTTATACAAATAAGAAAGTTGATAACAATGTTTAGAAGTAAGAATGTTATGTTTGGGACATCTCTTTTAACAATCGCAAGGCAGTTACAGCACGCTGCATAGTTTTGGTTCTGGGTTCCATCCATGTAGATGGCAGTGAAGAAACCACTCTACTTAAACATTGTCCATTTCAATGGTCAAACAATCAATAGTGAATTTAGGCCTTATCCATACCAAAAAGTGGTAATTATTTGTCCTATTTTTATTGGCCAAAATTGACATTTGACTATTGAAGTGGATGATGTTTAAGAATAGCCGAAACCAAGAAACTACCTCGCAACTCTCGATTCTTAATGCCCTTAACCATTGGTAACTCTTGTGCTCTGACCCTAATAACTCTTGTACTAGCAATACTGTGGCTGTGAAAAATAAAAACTACATTCAGCTAAAAATGCCATGTTTGGTAAAAGAATGTACTTACTTTGATTACAGGCATTTGGCCTCCAAACATGAGCACAACACCCATCTGCAGAAGAACTCTCAAGGTATCTCTTATATTGTTTGCATTGAATTCCTTGAAGCTTTCTGCACAGTCCCCTCCTTGCAAGAGAAAAGCCTTACCCATAGCAGCCTCTCCAAGCCTCTCTTCCAGCTTCCTTGCCTCCCCTGCAAAAACCAGAGGAGGAAAGGTCTTCAACATCTCTATGACAGAGTCCAATTGTTGCAGATCTGGGTATTGGGGCATCTGAAGTGTTTTCTTGGACCTCCAACTGTCAGGTGTCCACCCACCATGCAGAACCACTGGTGAGGATGAGGACAATTGAAGGTCAGAAGCCTGCAATGCTTGCGCTTTGAGGGCCCTCTTCTTCTTCCAGAGCATTGCCTGACTCAATGGATTACTGCATGAATCATTTCCTTCTATTCTCCTTCTAGAAGGCTTGTGTAAGGGCAATGCAGAGCTTGTCACAGCCACTGGAGAAGCAGAAAATGCCATTGTACACTCCTTCAAAATGTCCTAAAACAGGTTGAGAAGTGAAGGTAATTGGAATTTCTAGACAAACAGGCTTCTGATTGATATTAGCAAATGCACAATTGGTTACTGGAGCATACAAATGGGTATCTAAAACTCTGCCTCAACTTTAATAAGGAGAATTTAAGAACACTCAAAAGTAGACCTTGTGCTGCTGGCTTAATAGTAACTTCAAATGCATGTGGCCTTAAAATTCAATTAAAGCTGACTCTCTGGGACAGAAAAATCTCTTTCAACTGTAGACTCAGATTTGCTCCATGCACCAGCAATAAAAGTAGATAAGATCCACTTCTTGTCCCGCGAAGACAAACTGTGAACTGCACAAGCCAGGCTGATAAGAAGAAATTACCCGGATTTAGTAGGATTCCACTTATTACCAGCTTACATCCGAAATCGACTGACATGAGTACTGGAAAATGGAGAGACACAGAATGACTTCCCAGGATTATTCCGCTTGATACTATAATTTCCATTTTAAGTTGTCTGAGTGAGACGAATGTAGTTTTGTTAGTTACTAGCACGAGTTCTTCGGTCAATGATCACAATAAAATGCACGTAAAATCACTACTTCTTTGGCAGACACCATATATTTTCATTGAATGCACCCAAGCAACTCATAAGTGCAGAAGTCGCAATTTCCAGCAGCTTATATTTTATTATATTATCTCGCATTGAAATGAGGAAGAAGATGGGAGAATCGATGAGGGACAAAGGAGAGTAAATATGGCCACACTGAATTCATTGTCTGACCAGCAATTGAAACGTGCGGCCTCTGCAGGCCCTGCGCAAGAGTAATAAAAAATTAAAAGTAAAAGCTAAGCATTTTTTTTAAAATTGTATAAAATATAATTATTAAACTATGTGAAGATTGGAATAAGGGGTGAAAGTCCTCATAGTGGCGTTTACATTAATTATTATTTTTAAATATTTTTAGTTAAAAAATTTACATCTTAACTTTGTAAAAGATAGATCAAAGATTGTTTGAAATGACCTTCTCTCACTCGTCTCTCATGCAGCTCCTGCGTCCTTGCTTCTTTTGTGCCTGATCCTCCTTCACTCTCGGATGATTTTGTGGAGATGGTTGGTTCAACTATGAACAAACTTTCGACCACGCTTGCTACACATAGGTTGATCCCTCTATGGGGCGAGTTTGTTGAAAATGGTGCTTGCTTTAGTTGCCATCAACAAGTTAGGGATGCAATAGATTTGGGTTTGAATGGCCTAGATGCTTGCATTTTGAAGCACATGCCGGAGGATGGAATCCCTTCTCCTATTTCTCCATGCTTGTATGCGGTGGTCATGGATAGAAATCCCACTGTGCATGCCTCTTTCCCCCCTCCTCGGGTTGAACCGTTGCCTCTCCCCTACGCTTTGTCAGCTCCCGTGGTGGTTCTTGGATAGGATCACTCTACTTAAATATCATCCACTTCAATGGTCATATAATCAATAGCAATTTTACACTTCATAACAAAAATTGGTAAATATTTGTCCTATTTTTATTGGCCAAAATTGACCTTTGACTATTGAAATGGATGATATTTAAGAATAGCCAGATAGGATGTGGTGGATAATCGAGGTATTTTTTTGCAAATAAGGATCTGGTCTACATATTTAGCCGCCTATGGCGTTCCCTCCCCAACTTGCATTGTTGGATTTCAGAGCATTGGTAGCCTATCTTAGAGGGTAGAATTGAGATTACCCCTGTGCAAGGGGTTTTTTCATCATGATATTTGAATCATTTGAGGACAAGGATGTTGTGTTGGATGGAGGAGTTTGGATATGGGTCCAACATTCTCTTTTGCTTTGGCCTTGGTCTCTTTCTTTTAACCCTCTAACCGAGTCTATTGATATTATGTTGATTTCAATTAGATTGCCTTATCCACCCCTTCAGTTTTGGTGTACCTCTACCTTTAAGGCCATTGGCAATGCTCTAGGTCACTTTCTAAAGATCAACATAGCTACTTTGAATTATTCCACACCACCTTTGCTTGCACTCTGGTGGACATTGACTTATTGTAATAACCCCAAAATATGCAACCAATTTTTTTTTTTAATATAATATAACTTACTACAAACCACATACAATGATTGCACTAAAATAGGTTTGAAGATGATTGAAATGCATTCATGGTCATTAGGCCTTCACAAGGAGGTTTAAATTTTAAACACTTACAACCTAGTTGATAATTTGCAGCAAGAATACATGACATAAATTTGTAACAGCCATAAGAGAACATGGCAGAAATTTATAACAGCAATAGAGAATTTCCAATAATTCATTTGTTCATCACACAACTAGCAAGAGAAGGTATTTACAACCCATTTATCCATCCTTCGTAACCAACAAGCCAATTTACATTCTTGTATCCTGGAAACCCAGTATACATGTTTAATACATTATCCATAAATCTCCCTTCCTATTCCCCATTGAAAGCATAATCTAAAATATGCAAGATTATCCATCAATTATGCAGCAATATCAAAGAAATACAAATACTGAAATACAATAATAAAAAATACTCATATGGGTGTTACCTCAAATAAGATAGCTGCAAGAAAGTGGTTGTCCACCTCGTAAGATCAGTCACCCTCCAACATCTAGAGTGCATGGTGAATCCCACCTTAAGGATAAGAATTCCCTATCCCAACCCACCAATGGACTCCGGGATCCATAAAGAGAGATGATTATTCATGCCAAAGCTTTTAGAAACCACGTAACTACTGACCCACGGTATCAAGCTTTCACCAAGGCTTCCTAATACTATATTAGGACAACTAGACCAACAACTACAGAGAGTAAGAAAAACTAGAAACTAGCAATTGAATAAACTAGTCCTTTGCTTAAATTTCAAATTCACTAGAATGACTTCCACTAATCTTAAAAGCAACAAAATAGCGAATAATGGCATCCTTCACCCGCATGCCACTAGCTCTAGAATCTACATGTTGCTGGTGATAGTCATTCAAGCCTGAGAAGTCCCTGGCACTCTTCATCGGTATACCTGGGTGATAGCCTACTATCTTTGGATATAGCCGTACCACTCTACTTGCAAAGCACGCTCCCTGACTACTGTCAGGCTGGAGCATCGATAAGCTTATCTTAATGCGGGTCATAGGATTTACAAATTGGTGATCACCACGGAAGAAGCGGAACTACTACGTTATAGGAGTAATGCAACCCTCCTATCTATGCCCTCATAGAGCCCATCCTCCAACCGTTATGTGTTGCCGTAGAGGTCGACATTTGTATCCGACTTGGTTCTATAAGTGGACTAAGTCATCCTAGAGTTAGATAAACAAGACAAGCCATATAGTTCACCTACCTATGGTCTTGACCTATGACTTATGGTATCTAGCTTAATATTAGGAGTAGATAACCATTTTCTCTTCATAAATGACATCTTGCTACTGGTACATCAGCTTGGAAAAAGGATTCATTCTTAGGTGGCTAAAAAGATACATATATACTTTTCCTTTTTTAGATGCTATGTGATTCGACCGGATCTTACTTCACAAGTATCTAAATGGATTCTCTTTGCATCACAAGGGATTGACATGTTTTTAGCTTGTTGGTATTCATGTTAAAGAATTTAATCATTAATTATAACCTAGTTGTCCCAATTTTCTACTAGCATTCATTATACAAATATTTAAGCAATTCCAAAGCATATGACAGTCGGTGTACAACTGCACAAGACACAAACTAGATATAGGGTACTACATGTGCTAAGATAGCCAAGAAAAGAACCACACCATCTATAATCTTGACAACGGAATTAAAGAATCTCTTTTTCTATGTTCATACATACTACATAACACCCAATCAAGTAGATATAGCTAAGTATATAACTTTTATTACTACTGTCCTATTTGTAAAGAAGTCCAAAGGGAACATGGAGCCAAAATCTAAGAGATGTGGCTGCACATTGACCTTTATTATTGTTGTCCACTTGTAAAATAGGACCAAGAACAGAGTGCAACCTTTGTTTATAAAAGTTGGTCCTTGGTAGGCTACCAACAATTCATAGAATGCTACCCATAATTTTTAAGAGGGCTATGAAATCAATAATAGGAATTACAGCTACAAATTTGAAATGAGAGGTGCCATTGCCCTCTTTCTACACACAAATTTAAACCCTGGTAGGCAAGAGATTAATTTATATATTTTTAGAAGTTTCATATAATCTATGGCAACTCATTATGACCTAGCATGGCATTTTGTAATCTCTTTTCCTTGAGACATTTGTCAAACAGTTCTTAGGCATTGTCTAAGTTTCTATTTATTTATTTATTTTGTCATACTAACAGTAAATATTGGTACCATTTTCTCTACTCACCCTTACAACTAACTTTGAAATGAAATGTTGAGCTTGATAGAGGTTATTAGATTGAATGAACAACAACAACATATATAATATCATTATTCCCTCTTATCCACGTCGCAACTATGTGATATGGAAGAAAACACAACTTCTAAGGAGCAGCAGGAGTAAATGGGAAAAACTACTAGATATGTGTCTATAAAAGTCGTAGCAGTTGCCATGGGTTGAAAAGAAGTTTCCCTACACTCATTTACCTTCCCCAACTCATTTTTGGTTGAAACTACTAAGTTGGTTAGGGTTTTGAGAAAGAAAATGAACCACAAATGATTAATACATTATTTAAATTTTTTGTTCAAGCCAGACAAGCTAAAACCTATGAGTTTATAGAAGGAACAACAATCAAATACTACATTTAAAATTCTATTCCATAATACTAGCATTTGTAATCCCCTATGGCAATCATACCAGCAAACATATAAATTTATTTTAAAGACAACAAGTAAAAGGAATAAAACATGTCTTCAAGCAAGAGAATTCACTCTAGGCAGCTATAAAATGATGTTGGGAAGCTCACCCTCAGCCAAAGGACCTCCAAACTCTGGTTTTTTTTTTCAAATGCCTGTCTTCTCTCCCAAACTGAAAGAAGAATTGATAAAAAATGCCCTCCCCATGCCTCTTTATTTCCACTTCCCGTCCTTCTTCCCAGTCTTGTCCATCAATATTGCTTCCTCTTTTGCAAGGCATGCATGGGCGCAAGATTTGATGCTGAAGAATGGGCTCCAATTCCTCCTTCAAGAGGGCCAACTAGATAATTAATTATATGATGCCCTCCTCCTTCTTGGCCATAGCATTTTCTTCTTCTCTTTTATTTTTCATTTTTACTTGTGCGATTTCGTTTCTCCTTGTTTTATTTTTTCTAGGTTTCTTATATCCTTTTTTTGTTTTTGTTTTTCTACTTCTATCATGGGTTATTATAGGGCTTTTAAATAATTTAAATCAACACTATAGGTAATAATAGTATTACTTTTAATCATAATATGACTTATAATAATTTATTTCTTTAATAATTTAATATTCAATGTATTAGAATGGACATCAATAATAAAAATTATTATTACACTATAATTATAGTTATTATAATACTTCCTTCAAGATTATATATATATATATATATATATATATATATATATATATATAAAATTTCGCAATTACAAATTTTATTACCACTGTTGCGAAGTATCACTCCATAAGCCAAAACTCATAATGTGATCCCAAATTGGTATTACGGAAAGACATATTGAATGAAATGTGTTTAGAAACTAATATGCATGAAATAGCAGTTACCTAGCAAGTGGACTCAAACTAGGACCTTTGACTCCACAAGCAACGAACGAGACTAACTAGGGATTGGACGAGTCTCAAGATTAACCAGTGTTTCGACAAGGTTGGCATTAGAGTCATTTTCAATTTATGGATCCACAGAGTCCACTCCACCATGCACCCTATCCCTGCGTACAAAACATTGTTCCTCGCAACATTCACAATTTAATTAGTCTGGGTTAGATGAAATATGGCCAAATATATCTATATAGAAATTAAAAAACATAACTAGATTTCATATGCATACATCACTATTAACCATTAAAAGTTCATTCACTTAAGTATACACACACAGACACTTACACACACACATAGAGTTAATATTAAGTTTCAAGTCCCCACCCCTAGTCCAAATTACATCGGGACTACGGGGCCTTAGAATGGGTTCATACGGGATATGACACTTATCAAAGGCTCTCCCTAGGGAGGTTATCTTGTAGGTGGAAGATCGACCTTTGATTAAGTCTATTAACTATTAGGGTATCCCCTTCTATTGTAGATGTTGCTTTGCCATTGGGCATTTTGGCTTCGAATTGTCCTCATGCTATCCACAAGTTGTCTTTATCTACTTGGTGGCGAAATGCCCTCCCTCACCACCTTACCACGAATCTTGAGAGCTATAATTCTAATTCGGGGAAGTTGTCTCATTTCAAGCCCCATTCGACAATCCTGATTCATACATCGGTCCCTTCTGACTTGGTGAGGCTCCTATAGCTCTTGCAGTCCCTATTGGAGTGTCTTCCCTAGTTCTAGATCTTGTTGCTTCGTTGCTTGATTCCAATGCTTCTAATTTGCCCTTGGTTTCAATGCAGCACCCAACTATTCTTGTTGCGGTCTCTCGACAGTTGACATATCTGGTCAGGGATTCTTCTCCCTGCATGACGCCCAAGGATGGGTCATTTGAGGTGGATTCCCCTCCCCTTTCTCCTCATTCCAAGGACTTGAAGAATTATGTTTCTTGGACTATTGTTCAAAGGTGGAAGAAAGGACTTCCCAAGTTTGTCTCTCGATCACACACCTAAGTTAGGGGTGTGTGGTTAGCTAAGGCAAGTTCTGACATTGTTTAGGCTAGGTCCTTGGGTGTTGTTTTGTGTTCGATAGCTTGGCTACAATTGTGTTGTTTTGTCCCCTTTGGTCATTCCATTTCTCATGGAACTCATTTTGTGCACCTTGGGTTATTTTGATGTAAAAGGGTTTGGTCCTTTCAAAAAACCATATTTAACCAATATATAAAACTTTGCAAAAGATAAAATATTTGTTTTACATTTTTTGTAAGGCTAAGATAAGGTAGCAATAAATGTTGCTTATAATTTTAAGATAATCTTTTTTAAGTTGAATTACAATGTTTTATGATAGTTTAGTTTGTGTTTTACATTTACTTGAATTACATTTGCCTAACCATTTTGACTTAAACTAATGCATGCAATAATTAGCTATTCAATTAATTAATAGATAAATAAATTTAGTAGTTTGGTTGTATTGAACAAAGAAATATATAAGAGAATTAAACAACTACTATATGAGAAGTTGTGAAGAAGGAAAACGACCAACACAAAAACACAAGTCAATGAACAATACAAGCACTAGTAAAAACAATGAGGTTACTAACTACAAGAATAGCCCAAAGAAACCCCAAGCTACTTTATTAATTAGAGACAAGAATTGCGGCAAAAGTAGTTGTTGGAACACATCTTATCATATCATCCAACTCACTACACATGCCTTATTGAGAATAGAATTGAGCTAATCACATTGTGAATCCCATGAAGTACATACTAAAAACCCATTGCCAAATTCAATAACATAAAAGAAGAATAAATATAAGAATAGCAACCATAAAGACATAACACAGACACCAGGATTTTTACGTGGAAAAACCACAATGAGTGTTAGCTCACAATATATTATGATATCAAAACTGAATTACATGAAGGCTCACTACCTTAGGGCTCACTGCCCAAGGACTCACTATCCAAAGAAGTGTTCACTGCAATAGGCTCACTGCCAAAAGAAAAGAGAAAAGAAGATAGAGAAGGAATGGCTCATTGCCAAAAGAAAACTACTACAAGTGCATCTATAGAATGCTGACGTGTAGTTCCATTTAGCTTAGTAGACAGACTCAAATGTCTTCATAATGTCTGCCCTTCTTTTTCTGCTCTGCTCCACATATACTCTGCTCTTCTTCCCTTACTATCCTTTTCTGGTCACAAAACTACCTTAGATCGCACACACATTGAATTTGCACTACTTTCACACACATTCATTCCTCCAAAGCTGAAATCTATCGAGTATATATATCCGCATCAAAAATTTCCTCAAACTAGGTTGGCATGCAAAAGATAAAGCTTGTATATTCAAGTTATACCTTGTCGGCATGTTATTATGCCCAAACAACAATGCGAACCCATTCAATCATGCAAGACTCTTCATATGAGTCTAGACCTATTAGAGAACCACTTAGATTAATGATTCCAATCATATACCTTCACTGCATATCGATCTAACATGACTGTCGGCTTAACCCTTAAGTGCACACGCAACTAACTTGACTGTCATACTAAAAACATACTTTCAACAGACAACTTAGTCTCTTGGAGGAAAACCAAATCAGGAGAGTGAACACGAATGAAATCACGAATAGCCTTTTGTCTAGGGATGCTATTCATACCCCTAACATTCAAAGATACAATCATCGTTAGGGTTGGGAAAAGTGAGAATCAATAGTGCTCACTGTGCCAGACTCTACCAACATCTCTCCAATCAACTTTACCTTTTCTTGATCCTTCTTCCTACCTGCTTTAAGAGGCTTTTCAAGAGTCCCCTTTTTGGGGGGTATTTGCTGGAGGCCCAAAACAAGAGAAGGAGACTTGCCTCTACTAGAGTTCCCAACAACCTTCTCAATGATGATCCCAGAACCAAGGGGATTAGGGACCATAATAGTATCTGTCATCAAGCCAATTCCCCCAAGCTCAGGCCCTAAGGAGGGAGATCTGTGTCCATCTGAGCTAATTGACCCCCTTCTAGGACTTGGCTGGAAAAAGTATTTGGCTGATCCACCAGGCACTTCTCAACAATCGTACTATCAGTAATTTTCTTTTTGAAGGGAACACCTTCCTCTTGAACCAAGTCCTCTAACGCATCAAACCTATTGAGGGTTTGCTCTTCCTGCATGTCTCTAAGAGTCCTCTTTTGTCCTCTATTCCTATTACAAGGCTTAACAAGCACAAAACCATCCTTATCCACCTCCATCCCCTGCATGGGGGCCTTACCTTTGTCCACCTTCGAGGTAGACTGATGAGAAGCATTAGCCAGACCAGTAGCCAAAGCAACTTTGGGGCACTTTCACTGCAGGTGGCCATATTCATGACATAACCGACAACGAAAAGTAATGCCTCATAATCCAATTGCTGGGTCCAAGAGGTTTCCCCAATGCTTATTTCAACTGAATCCGGCAATACGTTATTCAAGTCAATTTCGATGCACACTCGAGCAAAAGAAAGAACCCTTTTATTCAAGGATTGTTGAGAGGGCCCAATAGGCTTACCGAGCAAGAGAGAAATCATCTGTAATATATCACTTCACCAACATTCCAGGGGCAAGCAAGGGAGGCGTACCTAAACTGGAATCCGAGAAGGGAGCTCCTCCATGGAGTTGAAACCCACATGCCAAGGTTTAATGAATAGGCCCACCTGGTTATAAAAGTACGACCCACCTTCAAAAGCTTGATTTCTGTCAACAATACAGGAAAAGTCCACCATGAAGAAATTGTTAGCTGCCAATATATGATCAAAGTCCCCTTTAGGGTTCTAGGTCTTGTGAACCCATGAATCAAGAAAGGGGGGCAAAGCCCACATCCCCATGAACTTGCAAATCAACACATGCTTGTTGTAGTATTCCACGTCTTCCGCCACAGAGTCCGGTTGTATCATAAGCTTTGGTCGTTCTTGTGATCTCTTCAAACACCCATTTACTTTGTGTAGCTAGACACCACCATTCCTCATCAACCCTCACCAGGGTCACCCAAATTTGCAATGCTCTGACTTCCTCTAGGAAGAGAGGAACATGGATTGGACTTGTCCGCTGATGCATGCAGCTCCATGAGAAAGAAAGAAAAACCCCCATCCCGATAACCAGATCACCAGGGGCAGCGAAAACAAACACCAAAGTAGCTCCACAGAAAAAGAAAAACACAGAAGAAAAAGAATCAAACCCCCCATAAGCATGCAAGCACCCCCCACTAGAAATCTGCACCTCTGAATCTAAATAGTTTTATATATTATGCTTGGAGTTAGATTTCAATTTTTCGTATCCTATTGAAGTTATAGGAGGTTATCCATCTTTTGTTCAGATACAAGGGTTACATTTTCAACATGGCCAGTACAGAATAGGAATCATTCTACAAATGTTGCTTGGAATAACTTTAACTTCAATTAATGTTTTCAACAAAGATCTTGTGAATGGGTCATATCTTTGTTGTTAGGTTGTAGCCATCCTAAAACCTAATATTTCACAAAGTCTTGTTTTTAGGTTGGAAGTTGGTACTTCATTTTAGTGTTGAATATGATTAGAGTCTACTTAATCTGGATTTGAATATCATAACAAAATTATGTTCATTTTTGAATTTTAGGAACAAAGAGGAAATATTTTGTGTCGGTTCACTCCATGACTTTAAGTTTGGGTCCTATTTAGAAAGAAAAATAGCCACATTCATCACTTATTCCATTTCTAATTATAATGGTTCTCATTGTATATGTGGCAAAAAATTAATAAGTAAAAGAGTTCAAAAATACTTCTTGAAATATATTGTCATTTTTCATTTTCTAATTTAAATTTTCACATAGCAACCAAGATGACCTCATATGAAGCCATGTATGTTCAACACCTAGCATCTCTCCAAACATACATACCAAGTAGTTCCAAGGTACATGTCATGGATTCAAAAGTCCACACATGGGACATGATTCTCCACACCCTTAAGTAAAACCTACACCTCAGAGAAAATCTCATGAAGCAATAGGCATATCAACTGTTTTGGATTGGGAAAATGAGGGTGAGGTTGTTGGTTGTTGTTTTAATGGTTTATGTATAATCCTCCTTTCCCAACAAACATTCCAAGGGCTTATCAACCGATTTGAATCTCCACTAAGCGAGAGCAATCACCTATCAGGTTGGGCAACCACTTGGGAAGCTGTGGATTCTTAGATATGTCAAACAATGTCTCTATCTAATGCTCAATTGTGCTTAGAAACACTAATTATGCAAATTAGTAAGCAAATTATCAAATTCCAGCATATCCTTTCATACTAAGGCAAAGGATAGAGATATTTAACTTACTATTTTTCAAAGTTCGGAAGGCAAAAAAGTTAGGGACATGGGGACTAGCGCCCAAGTCCAAGTTACTAGTTTCTTTGTGGGATCCCGATCTCCTTCCGACACTGATCTGCACTACAACTTTAGTTTCTAGAGATTCCACTACGAAGGACATGGGGACTAGAGCCCTGGTCCAGGAAAAGCACAGTGTCTTGCTTCCTTTTAGGTCCTGAATCCTCTATGTCTGCTACTCCTTCTTGCAACTCCACTCCATGGGACTTGACACCTGTAACTTGCAATCACAAGGAGTGTGGGAGGGAGTTGTGGTGTTTAGAGGCTTACCTCGGTCAAGCCACAGAGAGACATTCAAGTCTTCTGAATACCGTTGTCAGATGAGAGTGCATATCCCAATGGGATAGAGGCAAAAATCCAAATGATAAATGATTGAAAACACAATAGATATCACCTTGTAGTGAAGATCTCATGGAAGGAAGATGTTCTTCATGCCATGAGGAGATGGATACTAAATCTGCAAATACAAACACAATAACAATGCTCTGCTCTACCACACAATGAATATTTTGAATGCTCTATAATCACAAGTACACATAACGTCCATCTCATTTCCATCTAGTTTGCAAATGAAACCTAATCATGGTTATGTATGCAACTACAATGATTCCTGCTAAGAATTTTGTAATTCAAACTTTAGATGTCAGCATAGGACCTATTAACTGTCATAAAACTGACATTTGAAATTAGGGCAGACCCAAAATAGGGCTGGACTAGGGCTGGAGAAGAACAAATGGATGGTGCAGGACAACAAGGGCACGTGGCTTTTGGCCAACCTCAGTGATGACGACGTTCCCAAGCCAAAGGACTAGTCTAGGCACCACCAGCATTTTCTAGGAAATTTCATTGATCTTTTTGACTACTTGTGCGACTCATACCGCCTCACACATCCTCATGTTTAACATCATTTCATTAATATAATGTTTAGATCCTTTTCTAGCTTTTTGTTTTTTTTCTTTTAAATTGGTATGGTTTGTTTCTCTTACTTGATTTAATATAAGAAAGTTATTATTAGAACCTTTTAAAATATATATTATACATCTTGGACTATATGATATAGATTATATTCAAAGTGCGTAAAATAATTTTACTTGGCAACTAGCACACTATTGGTGGCTAGATATTTGATAGTGTTATGACAAAGGATATTTTTGGAATGACATATAGGGGAGAGGGCATGATGGTGGTGTTGGTTCCTATACTTGTTATAGGAATTGACCACATGGGTCTTATTACTTGTTAAATTGTACTTAAAAATTATGTATTCTAGGACATGTTTAACCGGGGTAGGTTTAGTCAAGTTTAGACCTCTTCAAAGGCGAGATGTTGTATCTCCGTGTGAGTGCACATCTTTCTTTTATCTATCTTATAATCATTAAAGCCCTCTGCGAAGGCGGGATATCGTGCATATCCTTTTTATTTTAATCCCTTTGTGGAGGCAAGGATGTCGTATTTCTCGAGGAGAGTACACATCTTGTCATTTTCTAAAAGCCCTCTGCGTAGGTGGGATATCATGCATATCCTTTTTCTAAAAGTCCTCTGTGGAGGCGGGGTTGGTGTATCCTCCCTTAAGCGTGTTTTTGGTGATTGTTGTGGCGAAGCCCAATTGTCGGTGTGTGCTTATAATGTTCCTGAGATGGTGATGAACCTAGCAATAGGTACACTCTATCGCTTGTTTGTTGTGTTTTCTTCATGTCTTCTATGTGTGTGTGTATGGTGTGCTTGTTCTCAAGCATAGTCTAAAGATCGAGATGAACAATCTCTTCTATGCTTGGGATTTGTTTGGCGTGTTTATTCTCAAGCGTAGTCTAAAGATTGAGAGGAAGAGTCTCTCCTATACTCTGAGATTTGTATGGCGTGTCTGCTGCCCCATTGTGTAATCTAAAGACCGAGATGAAGAGTCTCCCCTGCACCTTGGGTTGTGTGTTTACTTTTCATGTACTTGCATCTTGCATTCATGAGGAAAATAAATGAAAAAGAAAAAATTAATCAATGCATCCACTATTTGCTCTGTGTCTTCAATATTATCTTCTCTGTGTTTTGCATGCCTATTATTGTCTTCTCTGTGTTTTGCATGCATGTTAACTGTCTTCTCCGTGTTTATTGTCTTCTCTGTGCTTATTGTTTTCGGCATGTGTGTTGATCATACTTTAATACATGTATGGGCCTTGCGTTCATACATACATTAAAGTGGGGACTAAATGTAACGTTGGAAAATATCCCCTTGGGGGCTTTTCCCCTTTAGGTTTAGCTCCCAGGTCCTTTAGATTGCATTTAGATCATCTTGCATAGTAATGTTAGATTTTAATGAGAAAACCCCTGAACTTCATGGTAATTTGAACATAAGAGATGCACCTGTAATGACTCCTACCTTAAATAGGGGGAGAGGACTTGGGCGCCTGCACCCTAGTCCTGCCTTATTTAAGGTCTGGACCTATTTTTGTGTGTCGGCTTATGACCGTTAATTAGGTCTTATGTCGACATGATAAGTTTGAATTATGAAATTATTAGTGGGAATCAAAGTAGATGCATATATAAACATGTTTAGGCATTCATTTGTAACCTAGGAAGCTACTTGATGACTTTGGCATTCTTATGATTGTGGAGCATTTGGATTAGCATAGTGTTGCAGAGAAGACTTGTCTAGTTGTGATTGTTTTATGCAGATTTGAGCTTCCTCCCATTGTGATGCCCTGTCATACAACACTAGAGTGCTAGAATAACAAGTGACAATATTACAGAATTCTTTTTTTTTAAGCAAGGAAATGCATTATACATTAAATATAACTGCACTAATAACAACATTAAATGAAATGAATAGCTAACACGTCTAGGGAACATAACTGCATAAGATAAAATTAAAACCATACAAGTAATCTGCATCACAATACAACAAAAGAATAATACATTATAAATTTACAGAGATGAATGATTACAAGTTTCAATACAAGATTACAAGACCGATTACATCAGTTTACAAATAGTAAAATTATGAATGTATACAACAATTTGAAGGTGTAGATCAAAACTGGAACTGGAACACTTCTACTCTGATCTCGAACCAAACATCCAAGAAGACCAATGGATAGCTCTGCCTCCCAACCATGTGGAACCCTGAGGTCCACCCCTCCGAGCTAGGAGATAACAATGAGGTTCCACTAGGTCAAGGTTACAACCATAAATACAACAATATCAAGATACAGACTCCATGTAGACAAGACAATACTCGCCAAAACAAGACAAATCAAATAATCAAGATAAGATCAACCATCAAGACAAATCTGTACTCCAGAGGTAACAACAAAAGAAAAAGAGGAAGCAACTAGACTGTGGTAAGTAGAGTGTCATCGCATGGTCCTAGTATGGGTTACCTAATCTATATCTCACTAGAAGCCGGCCCAAATCTATGGTTACCCTGGCAGCCTCTCTCTAGGCACCAGCCCCATAGGGTGACACATGCGGAGCCGACAAGTCCTCTCGTGGACACAAGGAGGTCGGCCTTGCCAACCAAGCCTTCTCATCCCATCCTTAGCCTACGAGAGCACTCAAGGCATGGGTGAGGTATCTTACTTATCTTGTTATGTGATTTACTACCCCAACCCACCTAAATAAGTTATTAAGTTATCACTTACTTACAACTTCCATGGGGTTACCCAGGCGACCTCTCTGGGCACCGGCCCCACCATGAAAGCCACTCTCCTAGCAATCTCTGACCAATCATCCAAAACCAAAACATGCAAGGACAAGGGTTATAATAGATTTTGATCCATTACATATGCCATTCACTTGACCACAACAATATAAGTCCCTTTATTCCCTTCAAAACTCAAAACAATACATCGTGGGAACAGATTGATACAAATAACAAGTGGAAACCCAAGCAGTGAAACCTCTGGATTTGGTAATTCAAATTCCTTACCATGTTACAACAGTACCTTCCCGATAAGGAAACTAGGTTTAAACGACCTTGACCTTTCTTTAGACCAAGACAATTTAAGGCCAACAAGAATAAAGGAGGAAAAAGAAAAAATAACTCAATACCAATATTATGACAACCATAAATGCGGACATACAACACCTTGAACGTCACTACAACAATTAAAATAAGCCATGCCTACCTACTATTTTATACCATAAGGTAATCAACATTGAAGGAAAGAAATTCACATCGTGGGCCTAAACTTTGCAATACCATTAACCTACAAGCTACTAATCTTCCATGACATAATTACAAAGAAAAAGGCTATAAAGGATCTGACTAAGAAGCAAATAAGATGATAGTATTACTATTCCAACCCATATTTATTTTGTTCCTCATCAAATCATCATTAGTAAGTGACTATGTCTCAACAACTTTACACGAATATACTAAATATTAACTATACAATCATTAGCAATACACTAGTAATCACAAAGAATAATACTTACTACACAAGGGTTATACATTTAAGTATTTACGGACTCCAATTATCGAAATACAATTACATAGAAGCATTCAAAACATATTTAGATACCTATTGTTTAAAATCAATGATCATTCTAAAAGAAAATACAAAGTCTCAAATAGGCATTATTCCATGCATAGGTTAAGTTAACAATTTTTGTTCGAAGTATGAGCGGAAACATGACTTTTAAGTTTTAACTATCTCATACATTTACCTAGAGTCCTAAGATCTCACGAAGTCAACAAGCATTAATGAAAGGGGACTTACGTTACTAACTCTATACTAGGCTTGACCTAAGTTGGTTACGCATTTAAGACTTCTTCCAATATAACACTACACATTCACCGAAGGATGAGTTTTAATTCTAAGTATTATTACTACCTTATTTTACAAAATTAAATAGAAGACTAAGCATCCGTTAACGATTTGAGTTACTAGAATCTAACCTATCCCATAACATAGTAAAAGAGGATCAAGTTAGAATAAACCTTATGCAACGGTAAACTACTAACTTCATTTTCTAATAAATTTGGCTTAGAGACATGCGTAAGCAAAATGCTATTTTAAGAATGAAATAGTAACACATTTTCCTACTAACGACGAGTTCATCGCTATTGGCTACATCATAGATTCTATGAAAATTCTACAACTTAAATTGAAAAGCAAGATTCTAATAACGACTTTACTTCTTTCTAATCCTGACTTAATTTGAAATAGCATGAAATCATTATTGAACTGATAAATACATTCCTATCCATAAGCCGACCCTATCTAAAGCATGTGAAACTTAATGATTTCCAAGTTGAGAATAGATACACAGTGGATTCGCAGGAAAAAATATAACAAGGTCTCAGGCACAACGCAGTCTCCATGGACATCCGTCGACTCAGAAAAACAAAGCAGAGAAGTTTGGACCAGTGGTGAAGTTGCAATGGCGTGCAAGACGTGAAGGCAAAATGTGGTGCACAAACAATAGGATGCAAGCAGTGGGGTCGAATGCCTCGAAAGACATAGTCAAGAAAGCAGTGATCGAAGGGCAAGCACAAATGGGTCGCTACGGGACTTTTTTAGAACCTACAAGCGAGTGCATAATCAGGTCGCAAGAATGGCGTCGCTCCTCAGTGCATTTGCTAATGATGCGATGGCAAAAACAAGGATGAAATCCCACTGGCCTGCATGGGTGTGGAAAGAACACATGTGCAGACCAAAACAGATGCTAGCAATAAGAATGATTAACAGGAAAGATCAAGTCACTCCTTGGTGAACCGATCAACAGCAGATACAAAACAGGAATAAGGTTTAGATTTGAAGTGCTAAGATCGCACAAGGCTACCACCAGGTCGCTCAAACCGGTCGAGGGTTTGGGACCGAAATAAAGCTTGTCTCACAAGAAAAGTCAACTATAGGCCAAGAGAGTTGATCCTCTTATGGTAACAGAAGAAGTTATAGACAGTTAACAAGGAAATCGACCACAACGTCATTGAGTTTCAGAAGGATGAGGCAACCAAACTACCATGCAACTGGACTTAAATTTATTATGGTGCTCCTCAAAGAAAAAGCAAAAAATGTAGCTTCGAGGGGACGTTTACACAAGATTGATGTGCTTGCAAAAAGTGAATAGAATGGATTCAATTTAAGCATGCAGCATGGGAACCATCAGAGAGGAAGACACAGAAAGGGTGCTTGGCAACCAGAGGAAGGATAGTTACAACTTAGTTACACCTTCCATCGATAATAGATTGTTTTTGCAAAGAGGTTCAGAGCAATATCCACAGGAAAGAAAAGAACAGCATCAGATATGAGGGTATAATTGATTGCAGAAGTAGCAGTATGAAAGGTTTTAACAACATTTAGAGAAAACAAAAATTCACTGAGGAACAAGACTTCTATCTAGATGATTTAACAAATCAATAAGATGTAAAGATCAATATACACACAGAGATTTCATTTTACAGAGATCTTAACTACAAGCAAAATAACTCATTTGAAAACATACCTGGTCTGAAATCTCCAACTCCTAAATCCTCCTTCTGAACTTCTCTCTTCCTTCCTCCCAATCAATCTTCCAAATCCCCTTCTCAAACTTTTCCTCCCAAAAAAAATAACCTTCAGACATAAATGCCCACTCACACCAAATTCGTTCCCGTGAATCCTCTTCACTAGAAATTTTAATTTTTTACTAATCATAGAGATTCCCCACTCTAGAATCATAATTGACAACTAACCACATTTAATTATTCCCCCAAAATGATTCTATCCATAACTATAGACATCAATGAGTTCAAATAAAACTTTGACCCACATAAAAATTTTACCACATTAGAATAGTTAACTTAATTCTGCACTACAAATTTACTTAATTAACTTCCTCCAAGAATATTCCAATTTTACGACACATCAAAAATACTATAATGTTTGACAATAAAACGTCATAATATTTTAGATCAAATTACACATACAAGAATACACATAGGTTGACCTAACAAGGACCCGATAATAAACATACAAACCACATGATGACCATCAAACAAAGGGTTGAATTGACCTAGGGGATAAATCTCATGTCATCTCCATCAACATTATCCATTGGTGTAGGGCCTGCTCAGACTTGCTAAGTCGGGTGGAGTTGAGGCCCGGTACCTGCAACCTACATAAGAACAATGGGTTGTATATGATCAACTGCATATATATCAAACACACACCGAGTCAGAGAATCACGGCGTAGTAGGGTGCTCGAACCGAGTAGTACTACACCGTCCCCGCTCTGAAACAAGACTATAATCCATTTTTATTTAAAATCATATGCACAAAACATGATAATATTAAACCATCACTAAACATGTCCATCTCATCATAACTGGAATAACAACAATGTCATCATAAACTCATACCACATGTCAGAACTATATCAGTCGAACATAGTCTATCATGATCAAAATAAGCATAAACCATAGGCCTAATAACTCAAATGTCTCAGAACTGTCTGAATGCAATGGAAGAACTAACAAATGTCTTAGATCAAACAAAGAGTAATGTAAAACTAACAACTATCACAAGCCAAAAACGAGGGGGCATTACATCCTCCCCCCTAGAGTCAGGCTTACTCCTGGAAGCCTGCAAATACGTAAGGGTATAACTCTCTCATCTTGGAAGCATCCTCCCAGGTAGCAGAAGTCTCGTCATTAGGATCCCACTGGACCCTGACCTACTCCACATCTCTACGCCTGAGAGCAAGTCTCCTGTGTTGTAGAATGCCTATGGGCTCCAAAGCCAATTGCCCATCCTCTACCTATAGAGTAGTCCAATCAAGAACATGAGCAATATCTAGATAGTAAGGTCTAAGTACAGAAACATGAAACACATCATGGATGCGTGAAAGACTGGGCGGCAAAGCAAGATGATAAGCAATAGGACTGATCCTCTCCAACACCTCAAAAGGTTCAACAAAGCATGGTGCTATCTTAGAGCCCTTTCTGTAACGGATCGAACTCTTTCACGGTTGCACACGCAAGAACATCTGATCTCCAACTGAAAACTATCGATCAATCCTATCAGCATCTGCATACTTCTTCTGTCTGTCCTGATCTGCCACCAAATTCTATCTAATCCTCTTGACCTGCTACTCCATATCTCTAAGCATATTAGGAACTAGAAGAACTCTATCCTCGAGATGATCCCAACTCAGAGGGGTCCTACAAGGACGACCATACAAAGCCTGAAATGGAGACATGCCGATAGAACTGTGATATCCATTACTATAAGCAAACTCCACCAGATACAGGTAGTCCTCCCAACAGCTCTGTCGATCCATCACATACATCCTAAGCATATCCTCAAGAACCTGGTTAACCCCCTTGGTCTGTCCATTAGTCTCAGGATGGTAAGATGAACTAAAGTTCAACTGTGTCCCCAAGGCATGTTGTAAAGAAGTCCAAAGGGCGAAAGTGAACACTGGATCCCTATCAGAGATGATCCTACGAGGAATCCCATGAAGTTTGATGATGTCCTACTTGAACATTCTGGCCACCATAGTAGCATTGTAAGAACGAATAGAAGAGAAGTGAGCTACCTTCGTCAACCTATCCACAGTGACCATAATAGCATCGTGTCGACGAGAGGATACTGGCAAACCAACAATGAAGTCTATCGAAATGATGTCCCACTTCCACTCTGGAATCAAATGAGACTGCAAAAGACCTGCAAGGTGCTGATGCTCCGCCTTCACCCTCTGACACTCAAGACACCTCGACAAAAAATTAGCATCCCGCTTCATGCCACTCCAAAAGTATAGCTAGCGCAAATCTGCATGCATCTTCTTGACACCCAGATGAGCAGAATAAGGTGCCCGATGTGCCTTTGACAACACTAGGGTACGAAGACCCTTAGAACTAGGAACATAGATATGACCCAAATATCGCAAAAGACCATCTGGCTCAAGAGAGTAACCGAAAAATCTACCCTATAAAGGTCTACCAGACTCAATCTCAGATCTCACCTCCTGCACCAACTGTCGGTAGGAAGTGTTGCGAGAATCTGAACTCTCAAGTCAACTGTGAGAGAGATCGTTGATATCTCATGTCGCCGACGACTAAGGGCATCCGCTACCACATTCTCTTTGCCCTGAATATACTTGACCTCAAAGTCATACTCGCACAAGAACTCCATCCAATGCCTCTATCTCGCATTCAAGTTTGGTTGCATGAAAATATACCGCAAGCTACGATGATCACTATGCAGCTCAAACCAATGCCCTAAGAGAAAATGCCTCCACCTTACCAACGCATGCACAACTGCGGCTAACTCCAGATCATGAGTGGGATAGTTCAATTCGTGATCCTTGAGTTTGCGAGACTCATAAGCAATCACGCGACCATCCTGCATCAGAACTGCTCCTAAGCCCTCCAAAGAAGCATCTGTACAAACAACAAAGTCCCTGGTAGGATCAGGAACTGCTAAAATACGTGCACTGGTCAACTGCTCCTTAAGGGTCTGAAAAGCTACCTGACCCTACTCTAACCAAACAAACTTCTTCCCTTTTCTCTGAAGGGAAGTAATAGGGTGGGCAATCCTCGAAAATCCCATAACAAAATGACGATAGTAACCTACCAATCCCATAAAACTGCGGACCTCAGAAACATTAGTAGGTGCAGGCCAATCCATAATAGCTTGGATCTTCGAGGGATCCACCGCAATACCCTCTCCAGAGATAACATGACCCAAATACTTCACCTTCATCTAAAAGAATTCACATTTCGACAAATTAGCATAAAGCTGATTTTCTCTCAAACACTGTTACACCTGACGCAAATGCTCCTCCATAGTCCTCAAATAGATCAATATATCATCTAGAAATACAAGGACAAACCTGTCAAGATAAGTGCAAAAAACATCATTCATCAGGCTCATGAAAACTGAAGGTACATTCGTCAACCCGAATGGTACTACTGTGAACTCATAATGCCCATATCAGGTACGAAATATCATTTTATGAATATCTGCCTCAAATATCTGCAACTGATGATATCCTGACTTAAGGTTAATTTTAGAGAACACCTTGGCTCCCTTAATCTGATCAAACAAATCATCGATCCGAGGCAAGGGGTATCTATTTCTCACTGTCACCTTATTGAGTTGTTGATAATCGATACACAGCCGCAGGGATCCATCCTTCTTTTTCACAAAGATCATAGGTGCTCCCCAAGGAGAGACACTAGGTCGAATGAATCCCTTGGCTAACAACTCCTCCAACTGCAGTCAGAGCTCCTTAAGCTCCTGAGCAGTCGTCCTGTATGGAGCTCGTGAGATGGGCTCTACGCTGGGAACAAGATCAATCCTGAAGTCAATGTCATGCTTAGGTGGCATGCCCAGAATCTCAGAAGGAAAAACATCAACATACTCCCTCAAAAGTGGGTGATCGTCAAGAGATGCCTCTCGACTCTCCTCCATCTCCAAGTCACTAACAGAAATTGCAAAAAGCTAACACCCCTGATGCATGCATCTCTTAAGGTGTATAGCGGAGATCATATGTAGGGAAATAGGTCTCTGAACTCCTACAACCTCCACCTCTGCACTAGAATCATCCACACATCTAACAGACTTATGTCGACAATCGATCACTGCCCGATGGGCCTCAAGCCAATCCATCCCCAAAACTATATCATATGAACCAAGGGGTAGGATGCGAAGGTCTACTGTAGTAGATAGAGAGCCAATCCTCAACTCGCACCCGAGAACTAGAGACTCTACTGTAATCTTAGACCCGGAAGCTAACTCAACCTAGCACCTATCATCCTGCTTTGTTGCCACTAAGCCACAACGCTCCACAAGAGAAGGAGACATGAACGAATCAGATGCATCAGAATCAAAAAAGAATAGAAAAACTAATACTTCGCATAAAACCAAAAGTCTCCACCACGGTGCCCTAATGCTCTGCCTGACGGCTATCCACCACTGCAAAGACTCTGTACGATCTGCCTGCATCACCAACCGTTGGCTCTGAAGCCGCCGGTCGATGTCCAAACCCTGAAGTACCCTTTTGAGGACATTGTCTAGCAATATGGCCCTGTTAGCCACAAGAGAAGCACCATGTGCCTCTACCAAAACCACCGCCACCCTGGAAAGCACTAGACTGCTGGAAACTATCTTTGCTCACTACAGACTGCGTACTCTAAGTTGGCTGATCAAAGCAATTGCGCTTATTACGCTGCCAAGACCAGTCTTTCTTAGACTGAAATCTATTACCTTGTTGAGGCTAATAATTCTTCAGTTTGGCCTGAGAGTGCTGCTACCGTCCACCCTTTGAGGGTGCATGAGATCCTGATGCCAGAGTATGTCCACTACATGAACCAAAACCTGAAGAAGGTGCACTGCCAATATGCACACCTATATGCCCACCGAGAGCCAAAGCCAAATTCTTCTCCACCAACCGGGCTTTCTCCACTGCCACTTCCATAGACTTAGGTTCGAATACACGAACCCCTCCACTGATCCGAGCGTTCAGGCCCCTGATAAAATGTTGTACCAACATAGACTCGTCATCTCTGATACCTGCATACTGCTTGAGCTCATAGAATCTGCGCTCATACTTCTCAACTGACATGGCCATTTGCCTCAGCTCATGGAATTCATCTGCATGACGCTGCCTCCAATGATCCAACAAGAAACGGGCTTTGAATCTCTCTAAGAATAACTCCTAAGAAACAGTGCCAATGTCCAAGTGTAGCTTCTGCTCCTCTAGTCATTACCAAGTCGAAGCAAAACCTCGAAGATGCAAAATAGCACATTTGGCTTTGGTGTTACTGCCATAAGGATGCATGGCGAAACACCTGCCTAAATCTAATAACCAAGTCTCTGCCTCTAGACCTCTACCAGCTCCATCAAAGGTGGGAGGGCGTGCCCTCAGTAGATCTCTCATATGGCTGGCTAGTGTGGTCTCCTGTTTAGCTGTCAACTCTCTCCGCCTGGGTGATCTCTCTCTTTCCCTAGGCTCCGGCTGGTCTACCTCCTGACCCCCTCTAGGTTGCTCACCCTCATGTCTAGGACCTAAACAGGCAAGGGCCTCCTCAAGTAACTGTCGTAACTGGGCTCCTTCAGGCTGGTCCTGACCTTCCATATTCTGACCCCCACCTTCATGGACACTCTCATGAGGAGAACTGGGAGGAGGTGTACCACCACCACCTCTCCCACGACCCCTACCTCTGCCATGACCTCGATCCCTACCTCTAGGCATCTACCTACAACACCAAAAGATGATTTATTACACACATAAAGGAAAACAACAGGGATGAAGTTAATCTATAGAGTTTAAGCACTAGGTCACATAATGGGATCAGTTATAACCAGAGTACCTAGTGTTTAAACCCGGCTCTGATACCAAATGTGATGCCCCGTCATGCAACCCTAGAGTGCTAGACTAACAAGTGACAATATTATAGAATTTTTTTTTTGAAGCAAGGAAATGCATTATACATTAAATATAACTGCACTAATAACAACATTAAATGAAATGAACAGGTAACACTTCTAGGGAACATAACTGCATCAGATAAAATTAAAACCATACAAGTAATCTGCATCACAATACAATAGAAGAATAATACATTATACATTTACGGAGATGAATGATTACAAGTTTCAATACAAGATTACAAGATTGATTACATCGATTTACAAATAGTACAATTATGAATGTATACAACAATTTGAAGGTGTAGATCAAAACTAGAACTGGAACACATCTGCTCTAATCTCAAACCAAACGTCCAAGAAGACCAATGGATAGCTCTGCCTCCCAACCATGTGGAACCCTCAGGTCCACCCCTCCGAGCTAGGAGATAACAATGAGGTTCCACTAGGTCAAGGTTACAACCATAAATACAACAACATCAAGATACAGACTCCATGTAGACAAGACAATACTCGCCAAAACAAGATAAATCAAATTATCAAGATAAGATCAACCATCAAGACAAATCTACACTCCAGAGGTAACAACAAAAGAAAAAGAGGAAGCAACTGGACTGCGGTAAGGAGAGTGTCATTGCATGGTCCTAGTATGGGTTACCCAGGCTATCTCTCATTAGAAGCCAGCCCCAATCTATGGTTACCTTGGCAGCCTCTCTCTAGGCACCGGCCCCATAGCGTGACACATGCGGAGCCGACAAGTCCTCTCGTGGAGACAAGGAGGTCGGCCTTGCCAACCAGGCCTTCCCATCCCATCCTTAGCCTGTGAGAGCACTCAAGGCATGGGTGAGGTATCTTACTTATCTTGTTATGTGATTTGCTACCCCAACCCACCTAAATAAGTTATTATCACTTTCTTATAACTTCCATGGGGTTACCCAGGCGACCTCTCTGGGCACCGGCCCCACCATGAAAGCCACTCTCCTAGCAATCTCTGACCAATCATCCAAAACCAAAACATGCAAGGACAAGGGTTATAATAGATTCCGATCCGTTACATATGCCATTCACTTGACCACAACAATATAAGTCCCTTTATTCCCTTCAAAACTCAAAACAATACATCGTTGGAATAGATTGATACAAATAACAAGTGGAAACCCAAGCAGTGAAACCTCTGGAGTTGGTAATTCAAATTCCTTACCATGTTACAATAGTACCTTCCCGATAAGGAAACTAAATTTAAACAACCTTGACCTTTCTTTAGACCAAGACAATTTAAGGCCAACAAGAATAAAGGAGGAAAAAGAAAAAATAACTCAATACCAATATTATGACAACCATAAATGTGGACATACAACACCTTGAATGTCACTACAACAATTAAAACAAGCCATGCCTACCTACTATTCTATACCATAATGTAATCAACAATGAAGGAAAGAAATTCACATCATGGGCCTAAACTTTGCAATACCATTAACCTACAAGCTACTAATCTTCCATGACATAATTACAAAGAAAAAGGCTATAAAGGATCTGACTAAGAAGCAAATAAGATGATAGTATTACTATTCCAACCCATATTTATTTTGTTCCTCATCAAATCATCATTAGTAAGTGACTCTGTCTCAACAACTTTACACGAATATACTAAATATTAACTATACAATCATTAGCAATACACTAGTAATCACAAAGAATAATACTTACTACACAAGGGTTATACATTTAAGTATTTACGGACTCCAATTATCGAAATACAATTACATAGAAGCATTCAAAACATATTTAGATACCTATTGTTTAAAATCAAAGATCATTCTAAAAGAAAATACAAAGTCTCAAATAGGCATTATTCCATGCATAGGTTAAGTTAACAATTTATGTTCAAAGTATGAGCGGAAACATGACTTTTAAGTTTTAACTCTCATACATTTACCTAGAGTCCTAAGATCTCATGAAGTCAACAAGCATTAATGAAAGGGGACTTACGTTACTAACTCTATACTAGGCTTGACCTAAGTTGGATACGCATTTAAGACTTCTTCCAATATAACACTACACATTCACCAAAGGATGAGTTTTAACTCCAAGTATTATTACTACCTTATTTTACAAAACTAAATAGAATACTAAGCATCTGTTAACGATTTGAGTTACTAGAATCTAACCTATCCCATAACATAGTAAAAGAGGATCAAGTTAGAATAAACCTTATGCAACGGTAAACTACTAACTTCATTTTCTAATAAATTTGGCTTAGAGACATGCGTAAGGAAAATACTATTTTAAGAATGAAATAGTAATGCATTTTCCTACTAACGATGAGTTCATCGTTATTGGCTACATCATAGATTCTATGAAAATTCTACAACTTAAATCAAAGAGCAAGATTCTAATAACGACTTTACTTCTTTCTAATCCTGACTTAATTTGAAATAGCATGAAATCATTATTGAACTAATAAATACATTCCTATCCATAAGCTGACCCTATCTAAAGCACGCGAAACTTAATGATTTCCAAGTTGAGAATAGATACACAGTGGATTCGCAGGAAAAAATATAACAAGGTCTCAGGCACAACGCAGTCTCCATGGACATCCGTCGACTCAGAAAAACAAAGCAGAGAAGTTTGGACCGACGGTGAAGTTGCAACGTCCTGCAAGACGTGAAGACGAAATGTGGTGCACAAACAATGGGATGCAAGCAGTGGGGTCGAATGCCTTGAAAGACACAGTCAAGAAAGCAGTGATCAGAGGGCAAGCACAAACGAGTCGCTGAGGGGCTTTTTTAGAACCTACAAGCGAGTGCATAATCAGGTTGCAAGAATGGCGTCGCTCCTCAGTGCATTTGCTGATGATGCGATGGCAAAAACAAGGATGAAATCCCACTGGCCTGCGTGGGTGTGGAAAGAACACATGTGCAGACCAAAACAGATGCTAGCAACAAGAATGATTAACAGGAAAGATTAAGTCGCTCCTTGCTGAACCGATCGACTGCAGATACAAAACAAGAATAAGGTTTAGATTTGAAGTGCTAAGATCGCACAAGGCTACCACCAGGTCGCTCAAACCGGTCAAGGGTTTGGGACCGAAATAAAGCTTGTCTCACAAGAAAAGTCGACTATAGGCCAAGAGAGTTGGTCCTCTTATGGTAACAGAAGAAGTTATAGATAGTTAACAAGGAAATCGACCACAACGTCGTTGAGTTTTAGAAGGATGAGGCAAACAAACTGCCATGTGGCTGGACTTAAATTTCATATGGTGCTCCTCAAAGAAAAAGCAAAAACCGTAGCTTCGAGGGGACGTTTACACAAGATTGAGGTGCTTGCAAAAAGTGAATAGAATGGATTCGATTTAAGCATGTAGCATGGAAACCATCAGAGAGGAAGACACAGAAAGGGTGCTTGGAAACCAGAAGAAGGATGGTTACAGCTCAGTTACACCTTCCATCGGTAATAAATTGTTTTTTCAAAGAGGTTTAGAGCAATATCCATAGGAAAGAAAAGAACAACATCAAATATGAGGGTACAATTGATTACAAAAGTAGCAATATGAAAGGTTTTAACAACGTTTGGAGAAAACAAAAATTCACTGAGGAACAAGACTTCTATCTAGCTGATTTAATAAATCAATAAGATACAAAGATCAATATACACACAGATATTTCATTTTACAGAGATCTTAACTACAAGAAAAACAACTTGTTTGAAAACATACTTGATCTGAAATCTCCAACTCCTGAATCCTCCTTCTGAACTTCTTTCTTCCTTCCTCCCAATCAATCTTCCGAATCCCCTTTTAAAAATTTTCCTCCCAAAACAAAATAACCTTCAGACATAAATGCCCACTCACACCAAATCCGTTCCTATGAATCCTCTTCACCAGAAATTTTAAATTTTTACTAATCACGAAAATTCCCCACTCTAGAATCATAATTGACAACTAACCACATTTAATTATTCCCCAATAATGATTCTATCCATAACTATAGACATTAATGAGTTCAAATAAAACTTTGACCCACATAAAATTTTTACCACATTAGAATAGTTAACTTAATTCTGCACTACAAATTTACTTAATTAACTTCCTCCAAGAATATTCCAATTTTATGACACATCAAAAATACTATAATGTTTGACAATAAAACGTCATAATATTTTAGATCAAATTACACATACAAGAATACACATAGGCTGACCTAACAAGGACCCGACAATAAACATACAAACCACATGACGACCATCAAACAAAAGGTTGAATTGACCTAGGGGATAAACCTCATGTCATCTCCATCAACATTATCCATTGGTGTAGGGACCGCTCAGACCTGCTAAGTCAGGTGGAGTCGAGGCCCGGTACCTGCAACATGCATAAGAACAATGGGTTGTATATGATCAACTGCATATATATCAAACATACACTGAGTCAGAGAATCACGGCGTAGTAGGGTGCTTGAACCGAGTAGTACTACACCGTCCCCACTCTGAAACAAGACTATAATCCATTTCTATTTAAAATCAGATGCATAAAACATGATAATATTAAACCATCACTAAACATGTCCATCTCATCATAACTGAAATAACAACAATGTCATCATAAACTCATACCAAATGTCAGAACTATATCAGTCGAACATAGTCTATCACGATCAAAATAAGCATAAACCATAGGCCTAATAACTCAAATGTCTCAGAACTGTCTAAATGCAATGGAAGAACTAACAACTGTCTCATATCAGACAAAGAGTAATGTAAAACTAACAACTATCACAAGCCAAAAACGAGGGGCATTACACCCATGGAGTGAAAGATCTTCATCTTCATGTGAGCTACACCTCCGAGGTGATATTTGTTTATGCTTTGATTTATTAATTTCATATTTGTTTTAGCCTCTATCCTGCAAGGACATGCTCTCTCTATCTGACAATGGTGTTAGGAAGGCTTGAATGCCATTCTGGGGCTTGACCGAGGCAAGCTCCTAAACACCACAACCCCCAACCCACTTTTCTGCGATTACAAGCTACAGGTGAAGGAGCGAAGGAAAGTGGAGTTGCAAGAAGGTGTTGTAGACTACTGAAAGTGCAAATCTCGAGGAAAAACCCTGCTGAGGACTTGGGCACCTGCACCAGTGTCCCCAACAGTCCGAAAAGTAGAAATTTCTAGAACAACAGTATAAAGCATCAGACAAGGTTTCCAGATCAAACAGAAAGTACAGGCAGAGGACTTGGGAACTCGTACTGAAGTCCCTGACATTTCCATTGTCAGAATCTCGAATCATGGTATGAATCTACTCTGAATTTTACCTTTCAATCTGCAAGCATTTGTCGTGATTTATCCATTTGTTTACGATTTTGCGAAATTAGGGTTTCTAGCATAATTGAACACTAAAATCAACAAATTAATCAATTCCAACTTTCCCTTGTGTTACAAGTGATGGGGGATCTATAGTAGTTCGCCTACTCAATCCAAACTCCTTGAATGCTTAGTGTGAAAGGAGGATTTAGCCTAACATAACCATTAAAACCCTAAACCCTCTTTTTCCACTAAACAAAAAGTAAATGATATTTTTCTTTTTTAATCAACCATACATAATATAAATACATACATGTATAATAAACTGCTATACATACATTCTATATAAAAAAAAAACTTCTACCCAAATTCAAATTGTTGCCCTAGTATATGAGACTACACTGTAAGAGTTTAACTAATATTCTATGTCAGATCATCTATTTTTATTTTTATTTTTTATTAGTCAAAAGGCTTATTAGTGGGAGCTTTTGCTCCTGGAAAATCGTCATCCTACCTGCCTGCTGTACCCGGAAAATTCCGTCATTTTTTTCCTTTTCACCGTTTTTCAATTATTTTTTTACTCTGTCAGATTTTCTATTTTCGTTATTATTTAAGTGATATCGACTAATAAAATAATATTCTTCCACACTGAATGTTTATAGTTGATTACATGGCAAAGGGCATATATGTGTATTTGTTGCTGGGCATATATGTGTATTTGTTGCTTTTATTTCTCACAACACCTTTTGCTTCTCATAATATGCATTCTTTTTCTTTTTAATCGATATTTCTTAGCTTAAGAGATGGGTTTTATCATGAAAAAATATGTTTAATTTTCAAGCTAACACAAAGGAATTTATGTATTGCTTTGTAGTGTTGTTTTTTTTTTTGCTCTTACTTGGCTCTTAACCAAATAGGTACTCTCCTTTTCTTATCTAAATAAAATTAATATTTGTGATTATATACTATTAAAGTTTTTTTTTTTTAACCCAGAGGTATCCCCTAGCCCCGAATATTATGGGCGTTGCGACTCTGCCCAGCGAGCTCAACCACCCTGGGCTTACTTTTTATGCCAGGTTTTGGGGGAGGAGGAGGTGAGAGGAGGCGAGACTAATCCTTTGAAGACTGTCGAAATGGTTTTGTGATTATATACTATTAAAGTTATTACTATGTATATTAATATATATTATTTATAATATAATTATTAATTATATATAGAATATTAATATAAATTGTATTTTAAGATTGATTTTAATTTATTGATATTTAATGTATTTATTGTAATTAACTATGAATAATTAATTAAAGTTATTAATATATATTGTTTATATAGGTAATAAAAAACAATGCCTATATACAGCGGTTTATGCCTAAATCTAGGCATAAATCATATATAGGTAATAAAAAGTGGGTTTATATATAGCCAAGTTATGTATACCTTCCCTTCTCAATTGCCTAACATATGCCTTGACCTTATGAAGTTATTGATGTGGGAGTCATTACTTTTCTTTGCGCAGAAATTTGGTACCACAAATGTCGAGGCCAATATGAACATCTACATGTACCTTTGGGAAATAGAAAAAAATCTCTTAAGCAATGTAATTTGTTGAGGCATTTCCCATGGCTAAGCCCTCTGCCTTGAATTTTGTTTTATTACCTTTTTATGTTGTTAATTGTGAGCCTGCATCTCACCCTTTTGATTTATGTTGCTAATGGATAGCATTCATTTATTTTGGGTCAATTTCTGATCCCAAAAAATCAACAATATTTAGATGCAAAACTATTGGAAGTGTAGAATTTATCTCAGTTATCTAGTCAAGTCAAAATGTTCAATTTTTTTTGTTTTAGAGTTTTTTTAAATTTACACTTGCTTTGCCTACCAATTATATGGAGATTCTCTGTTGAGTGAATATTACTTTCACAGATGAATGAAGACATTCTTCTTTAATTGACTGCACAGGGATTTTTTTTAAGAACACATGCTTCCCATTTATAATTGCAATTGTTTTTTTCTTAAGCTTTCCCACTGTTAAATGGATCTATTCAAAGTTGAACTAGCTCCACACTGTTAAATCTTCAAATATTTCATGGACAAGATAACTCTAAAAGAATTTGTTAGATCTAAAGCTAATTTTTTGCTAAACCCTTTTACATAATATAACTTCTCTTTCATCAGTAGTTGATGGTAGAAACAATCTACTTTCTAAAAACTTTCAAATTTCCTATTAGATATTTGACAGAAATATTTTTTTGTTTCTGAATTTTCCTTTTTCTGTTTTGAAATTGCTATGTCTTGGACTATGAAATACATAAACATTTCAGTTATCCCCTTTTAAAGTGTCCACAATTTTTAAAACAATCATGTACAATCATGTTTTTTGCTGATTTTATTTTTTTAATGTGTCTCATGGAAGGCTCCAATTCAATTTTAGGGTTTAATACACCCTATGGGGTTGCCCATAAATTGGGTGCAACTGCTAGTTATTATATACGATCTTTAAAGGCCTTTTCATTTTCTGTCTTTAAATACGGGCATTTCTCCGATGATTTAAACAATCAATCATGAACTACACTTGGACCAAACTGGACTTACATATCCTGTAATTCAGAGCTGTGACTTCAATTGGGTAGCAGACCTAATTTTTTCTTTGGAACCAAGAGAAAAGTCTTCTGAATATCCGATAAATAAAAGGGGTTTCATCCTTTTCAGACTCTTCCTCATCTGGCACAATGCATCCAAATCACCAGCAGCATAATTCCCATCGGGGAAAGGCTCCAAGGAACTCTCTCATCTCTTGTCTAGGCTTTGAACGTTGCAGAGGCCCTCTTGTATTGAAATACTTTTCAGGTTCTGGATGGTAATCCTGAAAGAAAAATACATGAAAAATGCAAACGGTTAAAACATTTCACAAAAAGATCAAGCCCACGACCACAATTAAAGAAGGTACTTACCAATCCAACATGCATTCTCCGTACAAATCTCTTAAATTCCTTCCATGGGTTTTCTTGCATTAACTCGTTGGATAGCCTTAGATAGGTTAAAGCAGATATGCGCCTCAGGGGTCGTCCTTCTCTGTTTATTCCATCTGGTCTGGCTTGCCTTATCATCTGGTCATATCCTTCTCTACCATATCTGGGTAAAGCATTTTCACAAGCGACCTCAATCCCTTCCTTCCATCCTGCATTCAAGACCTGGGAAAAGCTAAAGTTAAGTTTTAACAGAAGATCAACTAAAAACTGCCCACATCATAAGTTTTTTAATGTGCATTGCAAATATATTAGTAGCCAATTGATTCATTCTGGACAACCAGGTCTCCATATCTGTCAAGTTGAAGATTTTCACCCAGATAATTAATAACTGTCTACGTCATTAACCTTTCACTATGAAATGCAAATATTTTAATCCACCCAGTTGATTCATTCCGCAGGCCCCTTAATCTGTCAAGTTGAAGATTTTTAGTCAAGACCAATTAAAAAAATTCCACACCCTGGACCTTTCAATTTACAATATAAATATATTAATAAGGAGCATTCATCGTTTTATTTTGCAGAATCTGATCCCTTAGTCTGTCAATCTGAAGCTTTTCACTCACCTGTTTCACAAGAGCTTCTGGCCCACAACCAGCTTCTGAGGGTTGTTCTTCATCCTGCATTTCAATGCAAGTGAAATTCAATACAGCCCTATGCCTCGCTAGCATCCTAGCAATGGGTCTGTATCCATCTCTTTCATCTAAGTTGTAATAACCTGCTGTAAGCTCTGCAGCATGATTGCTAGATTTGTACCACCAATGAATTCCTGCAACCTGCATAGAGGAGAAATCATGATATCATCATGCACATAATTCAATTTAGAATGTTCAAGGGCATATCATAGGGGTTTCAACATGTCATGCATGTTTTGGGTAAGGATTGTTCCAAGCCAATAGATCATTATCTATAACAATTGTCATAAGATACTACTATAGATTTTTTTCACTAGCAAAACTGCAAATGAAGTCCCTTTTCATTGGCATAGATGACAAAATGCAAACCAGAGTACTCAAAATAGGGAAACCATCATTTTAGTTTCTCCGTTGAATGTCAAAGCTTAAAGAAAAACTTTGAATTGAATAAATTCACCTTAGCTGCCAGCTTGATAGGGCAACCTTCAAAGATTTCAGAGGCAGCTTCGAGGATTTGGTCTCCATGTCTCAAAAGCACATTTGAGTACCAGGTGAGAAAAAACTTTCCACTATCTGTTGTGTAAGAACCATGATCATGAAAGAAAACTGTAGAGTTTGGTTGGTCATTATAATTTCCTGCATTGTCAGGAGCTGAAAATGCCCACTCTGGTTGGCCTATGCCTTCTGCAGCAGCTTTCAAATCTGACAGAAGATACTCGTCATAGCACTGTTTTTACAGGCATTAAGTTTCATAATTTATGTCATTAAACCTATGCTTATTTAATAATTTGTACTGGAAATAATTTCATTGATATGATCAGAAATGATGTTCCTCCTAATTGTATCCAATTTACTCAGGAAAAAAGAGTCTTACCTGAAATTCTCCAATTCCAGGGAACTTCCAACCCTGACTTTTAGGATAGGATGGATATCACAATTCACCAGCTGGACCAAGGCCCACCTCTATCTCAGTTATTAAGCGTGAATCCAGAAAATCAGACATATTCTCCCTGAAGCTCTTCATGTAATCAGAATATATCTGTCATGGCACATAAGTACAATAGCATGTATAAGAAAAATGTTATATTATTATTGCATTGAATAAATTGTTTAGTATTACTGAGAAAATAAATCATTAACAATGATTATGTACTTCATATACCTCCACAGCTGTGCGGCCTAGGAGCACAGGCTTGTCATCCACACCATAGGTAAGGCATTCCCTGTTGCGTTGGCCATCTTTATTTGTAAAGAAAATATTTGGATTTGATTCAGCAGTCTTGAGAACCCACTTTGGTAAAGGAATGGTAATATTATCACCAATGTTACCTCCACATTGATGAAATGACATGATTGCCTGTAGTTTAAAACCTTGTTCTTGTACAAGTTTGAATAAGTCCCTGTAGGCAGACCAATCCTATTTCTTTGGTCCTTCTGCCTCCACAATTCCCCACCAGACATCAACCATGAGCCCATCAACATTTGTAGATTTAAGGGCTTTCAGATTTGCTTTTAGAAGATCTTTATTTTGAAGGATATTCTCATTTGAGACCACATCTAGCTGTTAAAGTCTCAAAACAAATTAGGATTGCCTGATAGACAAAAGCATGCTACAGTGCCAAATTTTCAGTATAAAATTTTTGCACAAAAGAGCTCCTAAACCTAAATGGAGGCTTTGTTCTCACCGGAAGCATGACAAACACAGGAATATAATGTGATAGTAAAACCTCAGTTTTTGTCTTAAGAATGGGGTCAGTACGCATTCCTTCAACCTGTGTCACAAATTCATTAATCATACCGTATCCCAGAAATCAACAATTTGAAGTCTCAGTTAGATCAATTACAACAACAAATGAATGGGCATCACTGTCAGACAGATGCATTTACACTATTTTCAGGCACTAATACATATATCAACTCTGCATTCACAACAATTCAAACCCTAAGTCACATCTCTCTTTGAGCCAAGATAAAGCTCTGGTCAAAATTTGTTGCAAATTAATTTCATAAATTTGTCTAAAAATGGTCGTGTTCATTGTATCCTTTTATGGAACTTTAGTCATGACCATTAAGTAGAGAACTTAAATTAATATCTATTTGGCGATGCAAGTTCTGGTAAAAATTAATTCCATAAATTTGTCTTAAAATGGTTGTGTTCATTGTATCCTTTTATTGAACAGCAATCATGTCAATTGTGTAGAGAACTTAAATTACAGAAGTTTTGCTTCAAACTTGAGCAAAGCTCTGTGCATGTGCGCACATGCGTGTGTGTGCGCACATGCATGCATGTGTGTGCGTGTGTGTGTGTGCGCATATGCATGCGTGTGCGTGTGTGTGTGTTTTTGTGTGCACGCATGCACATTGAACTGATAAAATCTCTTGACCAGCCAATGTAGAGAGAATCATTCTGCAATTCAGTTAGTGGTGCATAGAAGTAAATATGGCAAACTTAAGAGTTTTCTTGCTTTTGCTTTAAATTAACTCTTAGGTAGCTTAGGAGGGAGACAAGGTAAAGAGCAGGTAAGAAGCTTGTCAAAATTAAATTCAAATTGTAAAGTTACTCTAAGCAGAAGTCCTAAAGGCTACCCTTCATTGAGAGCTCAGTTCCATTTTTAACTAAATTGCATTCTAGAAAGGAATTCAGTAAGTTTATGGTAAGGTGTGTGATGCTGGCTCTGAAACAAGCAGTATGGCAACATACAAGTCACTTCCTTTGTAAGCGAAGGATTTATTCACATATTTCATCATACAGTAAGTAAAGTACACAGAAAATTCATTATCTGTGTTGTTTATATCTTTGGAATGGTTAGCAATGTGCAAGAAAAGTTTGTTTTAACTTCTAATGGAAGAAAACATGGGTTGGAATGTCTGATATATTTCCAATAAATGCTGCATTACTCCAAGTGTCAAATCATCCCTAAGGGAATTGATTTCGAACATACTGTTAAGAGAAGGAGACTATCATGTTCGAGATGGAATTCTCTAAAAATAATAATGTAGGAGTTAATCAAGTCATTAAGGATGATTGCCTCGTAATGTGAGACTGATATGTAAATATCATGTGGAATGACAATGACCATTTATAATTTCACCAACAATAGTCGAAGGCATGGTTTTTACATGGTAGAAAACTAAAAATCATAGGATGATATGTGAAGGACACTAGCATGCTATCACACTAGAAATTTCCTTGTAGCTGAAAGTTACCCTGTTCCCTTCCAGATTTCAAATCATCTCAAAGATCTTCTCAGTATGTTCTGAGACAATATTTTAAGAGATCCAATTATGGAACACATCTTATTGGATTGTGATGAATGTGTTACAGTGCACACTATCTAGTTGTTGCTCGTCTATGGTTTAGCCCAAGGTGTACAATAACCCATAACAAAAGCAAAAAACTCATATTTGGAGAACAACAAATAAGGAAAAGAAAGCAACATATTTTCTCCGGGTCCAAAGAAAGACATGCAACATAATATATACTAAGGAACCTGGACCACTTGTAATCAGAGGCATTTCAGAATGCATCTAGGATTCTAGACAACTACTTAATGAAAATATTGTTTCTGAAAATTCTAGGATTAAGTACATTTTATTGCTACTAGATGATGGAATAAAGCTCCTAGTCAATAGCATCTCTACAATAAGAATTTATGAGACTTAATAGAAATTTCTCTGATAGAAAATGGATGAATTAATCATTGCATTACTTAATATTAAGGCATCCAAGAAGGAGAAAAATATTATGAAATGTCTAATTTTATCGTTTGAACTTTGAACAATTGGATGGCTGATAATAGTGGACGCTAGAAAAATTCTCTAGGGATAGTAATACAAATAAAGTCTCTTGAAAAGATTTTTGGAATGCCTTACGTGGAAGGTAGCTCTATTCATATGGAATTCTAAGGTTTCAAAATTTTATCTCATAGCTAGAACTATAGGTTCCGCAAATAATTTCCTGAAACATGGTAAAAATATTATGTGTTGTTTAAATTTTGTCTACGGATTTATAGTTAGGTATCTATTCTTTATGTACTACAGCGAAAATTTAGGCAAGGATTATTTAATAATTCTACAAATGTCCATGATCTTTGGAGTTGTTTAACTATAAAAATATAGCTAGCACAAAGAGTATCATTCAAACTGTCGAAGTGAGTATGTGACAGACACTAACCACGATGGTAACTCACCTGCATAGGGTGCTGGAGAGTTGTAAGTCCAGAAAGTTCAATTTGTTGTATGTTATTTGCTTGTTGAGAACTTGCAAGGGAAATTTCTGACGCTCTTCCTTTTGAACACAGTATGTGAGATCTTTTGCAGACTTCATGTCCTTGTTGAGATTGCCTTTTCTGTATACTGGACATATTTATCGAGAGGTTTATGAATGCTGAACCTCCAATTCCTTGGAGGTACAAAGGTTGATTGTGTGTAGTGATGACACTGCCATAGAAGTGTCTAGCTTCATCTCATGCAAGTGGAAAACACTACACTGGTCCCAGAAATTGGAAATTTATTAAGATGTGGAAAGTCGTCTTTGTTCCTTATGGACTTCTTTCACATAAGCATCCTGCATTGGTGGCATGTAATGAAACATTAAGTACAATTATATAACCGTGGGCCTTATTGACACGTATGCTATTATTTACACAAAAATGTTCTCCACATGATGAATGATTATATTTGTGCTGCATAACAAGCAATACATTCCACTTACATACCTTCTGCACATCATTTTATTTGGCTTCGTGTGTAGATACAAATTATTTCAATGTATTTCATTTCTCCCTTTCTCTCCTAAAAGACCCATTGTCACACTCACACACTTGCACAAAGAGTGAAAGCAAAGACCAGGCATTGTTGTGAAATGAAAAATTCAAAAATGCAAAAGAAAATACTGAAGTCTCTTCATTGAAGAGAAAGTTGGTATTATTGAGTAGAACATCAATGATTATATTGTTGTTAAGTATAATTTAAAAACTCCACCAAAGAGAAAATAAGGCAAAACACTAACAAATTGATGGCTCAAATGAACTATATATATAAACGAACAAGGGTAGTAGCTTCAAGAAACTAGATGTTTTATTGTAAAAGATATGGTACTCCTCTTCCACTTTATTAGACAAGAGCAAGAATGTACTATAGCTAAAAATGTATAGAAAACATGTTTTCAGCAATGAAGTATGGAAAAGTAATGGAATCTCAAAAATATATTTAAAGCATAAAGCTCACAAATAAACTTTTTAAACCTAAAATAAATTAACTAAATGTAGAAAGAACATACATTTCATATTTATTATGTGTCTAGGATAATATACTAACATTGAGGTATACGATATAATCCAATTCAGAGTAAAAATTAAGGTTTGAAGCCCAGACCTATTATTCATTCTCATTTATCATGCTATTCTTTTTTAGTCTACACATTAATCTCTTCGTCATGGATTGGATGTTCCCTATCAAGTTCATTAAATGCTCTTCATTAACACACTAACATTGTGTTTTTAAAAGTCTTTTCAGAAGTTTATAACTACCATCTGCTAGAAATTATTTGAGTGCATACTTTGGCTAGTTTTCTATTGTTTTCCTTGAAATTGATTTAACTCAGATGTACTATAGTTTGTCTTACAACTTCTGTAATTTAAGTTTAGTTCTGCACATGAATGGAATGATGGTTCCATTTTTCACGTAGTACTTGACAGCCATCAAGTTATTGGGGGAGATTTTAAATGCTCGCTCCCAAGATAAAGCATTCCACCTCACCCTTGAAAGGGCAACATTATTCTTGTATCATAGTCTACAATAAGCACATGATTTTGTTCTTGCAGATTCTTATGCATAGTTATGTCAGAGTATCTCAAACTTTGATTGTAGCAGATTTAATGTTTTATTTTGCACAAGGAAAATGTTTCTATAAGCAATCTTTTGGGTAATATCTCTAATCAAAACAATAGGTTGTGGAAGGTTTAGGAACTCATGGATGGTTGGTGTAACGTGTAGGCATTCTAGTATAGGAAGCATTACATTCAATACCTAGGTGCCCACCCTTAATTTGTGACCAGGAGAACAACCAGACAGACTTGCATTTATGTTTTGTACCATGAAACTTTAAAATTGACCATTAGCACTCGGTCCTGTTTGAAGTGACATTTCCCACCCTTGTTTGTGTAGGTTTAACACTCAATGGCATTGCACAACGTAACAAGTAGGCAAGTTTTAACCAACCACCCTTGAAGGTTTTGAACATCTAATGGAAATATGTTGAGATCTCCATTGCTTGTTTGTTGAAGGAAAGCACTATCCTATTAATGAATTTTGAGCTTGGTTGTATTATGTCTGTCAGGCATAGAAATTAACTGCTTATGTAAGCCAAGTACTTGCTTCTTCCACTAAACTAATTGACTAATACAGTGGCTATCAAGCCAGCAGACATTCTTGTCTCACTATAATCTATGGGTGTATAACAACTCGACCAACCCTAGGTACTTGGCCATGGCTTGTCAATGCATAGTGACATCACATCCTACCCTAATCAAGGTTAAGAAGTCCTTTTTTCTTTTGGCTGGATGCTTCAAGAAACAACCTTGAAGAGGTTACGCTAAACAGCACAATATCCTTCAGCTTAGATACCAGATTTAAGGGGTGGCTATGCTTCGAAGCTTTCCAAGGACCTTACTCAGCAAGAAGCTTTGTGGAGCTCAGCAGTGAACCAACACCCTCTTGATGGTCACTATTAGTCTATTAATTCTACTTCAGAAATGTATAGATATGACCTTCCTGTTTATACAATGAACGTGATTCATTCACCATATGCCTCTCATCAATTATAATGTTTAAGGCTGGTGTAAAAATCTCTTTATGTTCTCTTTTTATAGCATTTGAAGTCTAATCAGGGGCGCTAGCTGTCATGGAATCATGAAAACACTTTCACCAATGCATGCTTCAATGTTCAAACTTCAAACATTAACATTATAACAACCAAGCAACGAAACTCTAAATTGAAAGAATAATGATAGGTATGATAACCTTTTTTCCTAAATTAAATTGACTTGATTGCACACCATGCAGTGTTTTTAAGCTCTGCCGTTGCCTCCAAATATACTTATAAAAGGTTTCGTGAGTGATGAATATAGTAGGTTCAGCTATAAGAAGCAAAATTGTTCTGATGCAATAAAAGAAATCTACCTTGAATCAAAAATGGAAATTTCACAAAAGAACTATAACAACACTAATTTTGCTAGGTAGCTGTGGACAGACTCTCACCCTAAATACAGAGAATATCTTGAATACACAAATATGAAAAAGTATACAATGATGTCAAACAAGACTTTTTTAGCTAATTATAATCCATTCAGCTCAAGCAAGAGGATGAAAGCCAGTATGTGAATGTGTTGAATTTCTTCCAATGGACAAAACCGCTAGTGCATAGCAGTTTGCCTTACATATAATGAGGCATCATAATGATCAGTTTATGAACTCCAGACTCCAAATTTCAATCCAGGTGACAATCAACTGGGTAAAAGGCTGAATTATGTTTGAGGAATGCCTGGCCATGGTGCAAATGCATGATGTTCAATTGGAGTTCAACACACACAACTCAGCACTTGATATTCGCTATACATATGACAAGCTAAGTTAACCAGTCTAACATATGACAGAAAATCCAACTGGTAATAGACGTACCAGTCTATAACCTGTGATTGATTCCTGCATGTCCCCATGTAGGCAACTCAGAAAATTTCCAATTGTATCAAAGAATGCGAACCCAGGGAATCATACTGATGCCATGGTTATTATGACTAGCCTACTGCAGCCATAAACTACTTATTAGAATTGGTGGACTAACCAGATTACTAAAAACTTATAATCGGCAGAGAAACATCCTCAATCCTAATATGATATTAATGTAGCAATAAACCAAGAATTGGCTAGCATGTAAACTTTCCAAATATTTAGATGTTAAATTATTCAAAGACAGAATTTAAAATGCTTTATGGTACTGGTCCAGTGTCAATACAATAAGCCACACAAAACTTTGGAGTGGGTTCCTGAATAGCAATGTAAAGTGAATATCTGAAGATACTGACCACTCATTCTTTGGCAGATAGAATGTTGTTTGTATCTAAATTTAGATATTCACAGGAGTGCTAATTTGAATTCTTTCAAAAGTTTAAAAGATTATGTGGTTATCATCTCAAGTTATCAAGTCCTTATGATATTTTCTATAGATCAATCGTTAAAATTGTTTCAAAATTATTACTGCTCAATTGTTATGGCTCTCCAGAGTCCAGAGAACTAACATTGCAAAATTTAGATTTTAGATTATATTTGACCAGAGGATTCGTATCGGTGCTCTATAAGAATTTTTTAGTTATTTAAATTTCAAAGAGAAAAAGACAATTATTGCTTTTAGCTAATAGGAACAAACTGGAAATGTTAAAGGCGAACGTTCAGAGGTGTAACATCCGCTGTAGAATTATGATCTCACAATATACAGAATCATGACCACAAATTGCTTATTGTGGCACATGCTAAAAATTTTGAGTGTAACATCCACCATAGAAATACGATCCCACAACATACAGAAACATGACCACAAATTGCTTATTGTGGCACATTTTGCAAACTTGAGTGAACTAATAGCCAGTGCCAGGGATAACGGTGAAGCTTCCGCTAATAACTTGAAACATATTGTAAAGGAAAATAAACTTTCCCTTTGGGTGACCTAGGCTAATCTAATAGAATGTTTACATATGGATCAAATGATGACGGTTGAGACTGACAACCTGATAATCTGAGAATTTGCAACAATTATTTTAAGAAAATAAATGCAATAACGGGTGGTACTTAGCTTCATAACTGTTATCCTATTTTGCCCAAGCCAAAATAGCCCAAAGGATTTCCCTTTCCATCATAAAAATCTGATCTAAGAAAAGCTTAAATAGAAGAATGTTTGCCTTTGCAATGCAAGAGAAAACCCCAAATTGACTAAGTCCAAAAAACCTCAAGTTTTCCTTGTGTTTTCAGAGTTTTCGGAGTTTCGGAGTTTGGGCTTCTCCTCTTCATCATGTCATGTCTCTCGGCTCCAAGCTCCACTTTGTTTTTTGCAGAATTCGGCTAAATATTTCGGTCTTCGAAGGTCGGGAGTTCTCCCTTCCGCATTCTCTTTTGGAAGGTTGGAGGTTGGAAGTTCGCTTGTCGAAGTCTGATAAGTAAATGCTCTATGTATGTTGAAGGTCGGAGTTTGGGCTTCTTGCCTTCCGTTATCTTCATAGAAGGCGCAAGGTGGAAGGCTCAACAGCCAACTCCCGACGAGACACGTGGCGAGCTTCAACGCATTCCACTATTCCGTCGAGCCTTCTGGGTGGGCCCACATCCGGCCTGCGGAGTCGTGGAAAGAGGACAAGTGACGGGTTTCAATAGCTCAGCATTCAAGAACCCGAGAGAGAGGCCACGTGGTGTATTATGGTTGGTTTCCACCATTCCGCGGGGATTATTTTATTAAGGCAAAGGGTGACCGCAGAACAGCTGGAAGCTGCCAAGTGGTTGTGACGTCATCCAAGGAGGAGGGCTCAGGGTCCGAGTTTCGCTTCTTTTCCTTCAAAATATTTCTAAGTGTTTCAGGTAGTCGGACTTCGGCCTTTTCTTCTTCCCTCTTCCTTTCTTTTGGAAAGAGGAAGACCGAAGGCTCGAACCCTGAACTCCACCGAACCTTTGTAAAAGTGGCTAAGTCTTCAAACTTGCAGGGCTCGGACTTTCTGTCGTCTTCTTTCTTTGGGAAGCGATAAAACCGAAGGCCCAAGGCCCAATCTCCGCCGATTTCTCGAATCGACCTAGTGTTGCGGAGGCGAAGGTTGGGTTCTTCTTCCTTCCAAAGAACAACGTAACGGTGAAAGTTTGATATGTCAGAGACCGACCTTTTTTACCTTCCAAAGGCATTTTCTACTGTTCAAAACACAACGGGACTGCTCAGCGACCCACCCGGTCACCATTAATCCTTCTTCAGAGCCTGATTGCTTGTGGAAGATGGATTTCTTGCCTCCCTATGCCACTGTAGCTCCTTTACATTAAATTTCTTGTACTCATGGCATGGGCGGACCTCCTATTTCAGCGGATTTCATGGGCAAAGCCATGTGGGTGCACTCCAAGGACACAGAATGAAGTTATTGCAGTATGGGCGATGTTCTTTCTTGTTGACTTCTCTTTCCACATCCATGACTGCTACAGTGTGATTTGTAAAGCTATATATGCATATGAGAATGATGTAATTCTGTTAGCTGTTCTTCTGGGCTGTTATGTTGACCAGATAACTTGTTGTCACAGATCTTGTAGCACATTTGCAAGAACCAATCGGATTTGATACGTTGTGCTCGAAGTTGACCCTTCGATGTCTCTGAGTATGGTTCACCAATTAATGTAAATGGCTATTATGTGTCTACCTTTTCTATAACAAATTGTTTGTCTTTTGTAATGGTTATTTGACCTTTGTGATTAATACAAGCAACTGATTATGCCTCTCTCATTCTCTTTTACACTGTATTTGTTTGAATGTTGCTCATCTATTTTGTGGATAAAACGGTCCCTCTATAAGTTTTAGCATTATGTTTTGGCCTCTGTTAAAGATTGTATGAATCTATGTTAGTCTATTCAGCCTTTGAAATCACTATTGTGTTATGTCAATTCCAGCTGAACATCATAAATCTGGTGCATCACCATTTTCTTTTTTGCATTCCTTCTATCCCTTTTCCCTTAGTAAGTGTAGCATTATATTTAGCTTAATTCTCTAAGCCTTAAGATCAGAAAGAGAAACCAGCCTTCTCTGGAGGTCTGATCTTATCTGCAAGGTCCCACACCTTGAGATCAATCCCATTGTATCATTGGAATGCTTGAACAAGTTTCAAGCAGGGTGCAATTTCACGTGACAACAATAACCAAAGAATGATTTCTTTGGAGAAGATTTGGAATATTCTGTGTTTTTTCCTTGAAAGAGTAAAGATTCTGGAATATTTTGTGTTTCTATCTTGAAAGTGTGGTCTCTATTAAATGAATGTCTCAGACTCTGCATTGATCTTCTACTTTGTCAAGGGTCGAGTCCAGTAGTCTAGGTTGGATCTGTGACCACAGACTTGTTCTCTATGCCTGGACTTGACCTTACAGGATGTATTCCTCTATTCTATGTTTCCCTTGATTTCTCTTTGCTTGCACTACTCCTTTCTTATGTTTAAGGATTGACAGTATTTATAAACACCTTGATAGGGTTGCCATTGTGTCACTAGGGGACATGTCTCCTAGGTCAATCATAGAAATGTGTGTCAACAATAAAAAACAACTCTTTAGACATGCATATGCTCCTAGAATGCTCATGCAGATCTAGATTCATTTTAGTACACCAAACTGAAGTGTTTCCCTTCTTAAACATGAATGATAATGCTTGGAATCTTTGATGATTAGGAGATATGTAAATGAATGCATTGAATGCCTTTAAATACTAGCACATAGCACCAAAATTTGCAAAACGTGTACTTAGTTGACTTAAGGTAGGAAAATAAAGGGGGCCCATTGCCTAAAATTTGAATTTTGAAAAGGCAGGGGTCAAGTCTACAACTATAAAATGACCTTGGGTGGGAAAAATGGTTGGATCAAGGTGGATAACACTATAATGTAGTAGGTACATGAATAAGTGTGATAAACATGTGGATAAGACAAATGTGTAGGAATGTGTGTGTAAGTATAAGGTAGGGGCTAAACATATGTGAATGTTTATGTATGGGGATAAGTAAAAGTCCAAGGGAATGAGCCCATCTTTGTACAAGATTGTGTCATTTGTGTCTATATACATGGATTAAGACATTCTCTGCACAAAACTACATGGAAAATAGCATGAGTATGCAAATGTTACCATTACATTTTGCCTCCACTTTGAGGTGTATGTGAATCCTAAAATGAATGTGCATCTCAAAGTATGTAGCACCCACAGGCATGCATGTAAAATAAATATCCAGACATCAAAAGATATAAAGGGTGTCCATGTAAAGTAATGGGTCACTTGTAAGGTGTCATTGTGTAAGTTTGCCTTTTCATCAAAATGAGTCTCTATAAGCACGTGTAACTATCTACAAAGCTAAACATGTGAGTGTTAGTGATGAGATATGCCCTCCCTACAATTGATTGTGTTGTATCCATAGGATCCAAGGAATTGTAGGAAAGGGGAAAAATACTACATGAAAAGTAAAAGTAAGCTAAGCATGTAATCATGTAAAATAATTGTAAAGGAATACATCATGTAATAAGCATTTGCATGTCTCAAATAATAAGCATGATAACCTCATGGGCTAGAGATGGTATCGAGGAATAATGAAGTTGCCTCTAACATGGGAAAATGATGGTAATGTGGCCCTCAGTGGTCAAGAACACCCATGTAATTATGTAAGGCACTATATTGGCATATGCACCAAATGTGGCATCCAAGAGCATGAGCACACATTAGTTCAGGTAAGGTGATAAGTCCCTAGTGGAGATGAAAATGCCAACATATGACATGCAACTAGAACTATGGGGAAGGTTCAAAGGTAACCCTTCGAACATGGTTAGGTCATGTGTGTATACAATGCAACTGGGAAGGCATAATTCTTGATGCACCCCAATGTGGTAAAATAGCTACTTAATATGTGAGTGAATCACAGAAGTGCAATAGTGTAAGATGTGAGCATGGAAACTCATCTCAAGGAACATGCCCCATGTGGGAAAAATGATGTGATAAGGCACAAATGTGTGTAAAGGGGGAAGTTGTGATGCCCCCATATGTAAAGATGTCATAATGATAGCACAAGACAAAAGGGAAAGCATGATGCTTCCCAATGTAACAAGAAATATTTAACAATGTAAGCTCATAATCAATGTTTAGTTGTGTCAATAGATAAGCATGAAGGCACAAAGAAGTAATATAATGATGTGATCATCAAAGTACGTGTATAAAGCTAGTTGCCCCCACAATGGGCAAAATGACACAATGAATCCAATAAAGTAAAAGGGGTATGGAAAAGATAATGATTGGTGAGTAACGACCCCCTCGTGCATAGTGGACAATAACAAAACTGTTTCAAGTGCATGATGTTAACTAGGTCTTTCATTGATTTTTTGTCAAAAGAGGAAAGGTCAAACACATCAATGTCATACCATGAAGTTATGATAAATGAACTAAGCCAATATGGTCAAAATTTGCCTCCTAGTCCCTTTTTATCATTTGGGTTATTTGGATTTGAACAAAGGATCAAATCTCCAATTTGAAAGTCTTGTTGGATGATGCCCTTGTTATATATCTTTCTTAATTATCTTTGGCATGTGCTTAGATTATCTAATGAGTTCACTTATCTCTCATTAAGGGTCTCAAGCTCTTGTAGACAGTGTTCCCAATATGTATAATCATCAATGATGTCATGGAGGGAAACACACATCGATGGTATCTCAATATCAAGAGGCATTATGGCAAACCATAAACCAAAGAATAAGGTGTAAACCTTGTAGGAGTGTATATGTTGGTATAATATGCCTATAATGCAAGAACAAGCCATGTATGCCAATTAGTACCATGTTTACCATCCATTTTTCATAAGATTTTTTCAATTGTTTTATTGCTGACCTCATCCTATCCATTACCCTATGGATAATATGGCATCAAAAAAATTTGTTGTATGTGAAAATGTTGTAAGAATCTCTTTACCTCTTTGTTTTTAAATGACACACCATTATCTATAACAGTAGTAGATGACAAAACTGAATTTTGAAATAAGATTATCCATTATAAAATTACAGAGATCAATAGTTGTGGTGGCTTTTAATAGTATTGCTTTGACCCAATTTGTAATATAGTTAGTGATAATTATAACAAATGTATGCCCTATAAAAGAGGTTGGGGCAATCTTATCCACCAAATTGAGCCCCCATGTGGAAAATGAATATTGTGACATGTAGGGGTGAATCCCATGGGTAGGTGCATATTTTAAATAACTATGTATGTAGTACACTTTTGGACAAAATCATGAGAATCTTTTTCTATTTTACTCTAATATAACCCATATGTAAGAACTTCTTTACCAAGATTTTAGTGTCGACATGCCCCCATGGGCCTCTTCAAGAGGAATAGTGTTTTTGTAATCATTAAGGCATTAAAGCAATAAACCACTAAAGCCTCATCAGTAAAGTACCCCCACACTCAATAAATATTTAGTAGTGGATTTGTGAATGCTCAGTTAGATATTCTGAGAACATTGGGGTGGAGATACCTTTGAATCAAGGTAGCATATATGTCATGGAACTAGTCCTTAGTTTGAGTGCAACAACCATGCAAGATGTATCATGAATAGTGGGTTGCTTTAATCTATGTATAACCAAGGTGAATTAAGGACTATTGTCTTCGATGCTCATCCAGGAACCAACACTAGCCATAGCATCGTGTTGATTATATTTTCATGGTATAGCATCAATAATGTATGTATCAAAAGATGCAAATAATTGCAATGCTAACTCATGATATTGTGTTAATTATGCTCCCTTAGCTTTGTAATTGTAATAGAGTAAAATTGATTCCTTTTAAAACTTTAAAGTTTCAATCTAACTATATTCCTAGATAAAAATAATAACACATAAATGCTATCTAATACAATGATAAACAAGTGCAAGGTTTGATCTTATCTAAATGTATTCATTTCCTAAGCAATCATATTATGTTCTTGTCTTAGAAATATAGAAAATATAAATAAAGAACCTAGTATATAAGCTAGAAAGAGGAGATTAGGCTAGAATAGGAGACTAGAACAAAAACTAATCGTGTATTTAATTAGTCATACACTATTATATGGTTTTTAAATGCACTTATGTATTCATTGTAATATAATTTGTGAATATTCATTGTAATAATTCATGGATAATGCATTAATTGGTCTTCGCTTATCCGCATGTTATTTGTAGAGAAGAATATCAATCAAGTTATTAATAGTAAAGTTTTATCTTAAGTAGGTGTGTTTTATTAGTTAACTACTCTTAAGGAGCTATGTTCTACTAGTTAACTCTTAAGGAGTTATGTTCTACTAGTTAATTATCTCTTAAGTAGACTCGTTCTTTTAGATAACTACTCTCCAAATCTTATCCCTAGTCTCTACCTTATATATACAAGAGCATAGAATATCTATTATTAGAACCTAAGGTATGTTGAATATATAGTTTATTAGGTTTGAGATTAATTTGGAGATGAGAAAACTTCAAACGATGCTAAGAGGCATAGCCTCTACCCATTTTGTGAAGTATTTGGTCACTATTATTATGAAACTATGGTTGTTGAAGGATGGTGGAGTAATTTTTCTAATGAAATCCAATCCCCAAGTGGAGAATGGCCATAGTGTGAAATAGGTTTCAAATCCTTAGTTAGAGAGTGAAGGACATGATGTATATCTAGAACTTGGGACATTTTCTTACTAAGACTATTGTTTCCCTTCAAGAGTGGGCTAGTAGTAGCGTAGATAGTGATCTTTCTTGTGGTGGCATGACAACCAAAGTGTTCTCCACAAATGCTTCTATGGCATTCCTCTAGAACAACAAAGTAAAATTCCATCAAGGCTTCTTTAGTATAAAGTACTGCTAACTATCACATACTTTGTGGCCAAGATAACAACTATTTCTTCTCTTGAGTAGTAGAATCTTTCAAATATGAATAGTTGATCTTGAATTTGACTATGTGGATACCATGGTGAGCTTGACAATCATTCTATGGTGCACACCCACTCATCATGGAAGTCTTCATTTATAGGCTCATCTTGAGGGATTAGGTTATCTACCAACCAACCAATGACTATTTGTCCTTTGATGGAATTTTGATTTACATATGTCAATTCTAACTCATTGAGGACCATGATGAGCCACCCAACTCTCCTTGATAACATGGGTTGCATAAGAAAGGTGTGGAGTAGTTTAGACCTAATGATCATTTGTGTCTCCTAATTCAATATATAATTTCATAGATGTCCAATTGCAAAAATGATAGCCAAGCACTCATTTTCAGCTTTTGTATAATTTTTCTCATGGTTGAGGAGAGTGTGGATAAAGAAGTATATATCCCTTTCTCTCTCATCATCATCTTCCTACACCAACATACATGCTATGGAGACATTTTTTGCTCATAAAAATCAATGATTTTTTTAGTGGTGAATATTCACCAATTGGCTAATAGTTGAAATTGGAGATTCAAATTTTGGCTAATAGTACAAGCTGTAAAGTGACCTGAATCGCCAGTTTTTTACAAAATTTTATTTTAGTCTTAGTTAAATCGCCAGAACATTTATTTTATTAAACTTTTAAACTCAAAAATTTGCCACAATATTCAATACCTGATTAGATCAAAGATTCACCAATAATAGTATATAATTATTGGTTACTTTAGGGCTATATCACCAATTTTTAATCACCACCATTGATTTTATTTATAATCTAACAGATGGGGTTGTATTCCATGGGTTAAATTGTACCCACAAAGCTCTAATGTCTATCGAGCTTGAAATTGTAATTGGGCCATTGATCTCAATTTATAATCTAACGGTTGGGGTTAAATTTTGTGGGTCAAAATGTACCTGTGGAGCTCCAATGCCCATGGGGCCCGAAATTGCATTTGGGCCATTGATCTCCATTGATATCAACAACCCAAATGCAATATTGGAGCCTGAAATTGTATTTGGGCCGTTGATCTCAATGGAGATCAATGGCCCAAATGCAATTTTGTGCTCCAATGAGATGAATGACCCAAATGCAGTTTTGGGCCCCATGGGCATTGGAGCTCTGTGGGTACATTTTAGCCCACATAATAGAATCCAAACCGTTAGATTATAAATAAAATCAATGGTGGTGAAAAATAATTTAGGGCTAACTTAAAATATTAATGTTTGATTTAAAATATTAAGGAATTAAGGAATTATAAACACAAACGCTATACCTTAAACTAGTCAATCATTGCCACCCTGAGGCTCTTACGTTTCCATAGGAATTTAGTTTTTGTAAAAGGAAGGTTTCGCCATGGTAATTAATGCATTTACCTATTTTTCGTCAAGATTCACTAGGTTTCTACAAATTTCTATTGATTTAAAAAATTCATCAATAAATTTAATATTTTTTTCAAAAAAAGGAAATATTTGTAATAAAAAATTAATATTTTTTTCCAAAAAATGAAAGATTTGCCAGAATTTTATAACTTATTTCAAGGAGGGTTTCTTAAAGTTATCACTGATAAAAATGTGCTTAAAGGGCAGCCTTGTTTAGGTAGCATGAATGTTGGAGGAGGGAATGGAACTTTTGACTTGGTCAAAATCATTTTGGCAATCTAACATCCACATTATTTGATTTTCTTTCTTTAGAAAATTGTTAATTAGACAAATCTCAAAAGTTAAATTAGGAACAAATCGTTATATGGCTCCCAACCTACCTAAAAATAATTAGATTAAATGCTCATTCATGGAAGGGGATGCATCTAAGATAACCTTAACCTTTGTTGGGTTGACATTGACTCCCTAGTGCAATATGGTGGAACCTAGTAATTTTCTAGTTATGAATCTAAACACACACTTGTCTAGAGTTAATCTAACTTTATACTTGTTAAGTCAAGTAAAGAGGACTTGTACATCTTTTAAGTGATCCTACATTTTCTTTGAGTTTGCAAGTTGGTCATCAATATATGTTTCTACCATTAGGATTAAGGTGTCATTAACCTTGTAAATCCTATGTATTTAATTACTCCTAATATTGTTTGTAAATCATTCATAAGGGATGAGGGATTCACCATCAGCTATAACTATTTTTTACCATAGGGGTTTTACTAGTGTGGTAACTTTTATTTACTGGGGGGCAGTAACTAATTATTTACCGACAAAAAATTACTATTTACCGAAAAGACATCTTGGAGGTTATGATGGTTTTGGTTCCCAACTTCCCATGAGGTTGATTTGGACTCCTATAATCATTTTTGCATTTTTATAACACCTTGGGAAAGAAGACAAAAACTACTTTGGGATGTGGATAAACTATGTGTCAATTTTGGTTAGTGAGTTGTAACCTACATTGGGATATGTAATTAATTCTTGGATTCTTCCAAGGAAGGCATTGGGATATGATAACCAACTTGGATGCCCCATTTAGGGGGTGAAAATGCTATTTAATAGGTGCTTAAGGTGGTAGTATGTGAATGTAATTAGTAAGTGAGAAAGTTTTGTTTACACACGTGCTGAGGATTGAAGACTAAAGAGGAGGAAGGATTGTATGTATTTTTTTTTTCTAAAGATAATACAGACTTGGGCCTCTCTTCTTAGTGGAGTTTTTTTCACAAAAGGGTTTGTCCACCTAAACACTGTGTTATGTGTTTGTTCTTCTGTTCCATGCTTTTCTATGTTGTTGATTTACTTTCGTGCAATCTCCATTTGGTTATATACTAGTTAAGATCATATTTACAGTTGAATTCAAATTTCTAATTTATAGTTGTACACCTTCATTTCTAACATCTGAAATAATGGGGTAAATATCATGCCAACAAATAACCAAGGGATGCATAAAGCATGCAATGATAGATATTTATTATGATGGGGTCCACCACTAAATAATGGGAGATTAAGGATCTAACTAAAAATCAATGGAATATGAGATCTAGTCTTTGGAAGAGTCTAGATCCAACCTATAATAGAATACTCTGTGTTTCCTATAATAATAACTAACAACAAAGAATCTAAACATCAATCTAGTCTAATATTTTTTCCTTTTTTAGTAACATAAGTTTCAAGTTAGAGAACCAATTTTTCAATACTTCTTGGTTCTTGTGTAAACAATAACATTTGAATATAGAATACAAACCTAAAATTTAAGAGACTATATGAGCCTAAACCCTCAATATGCAAAGATGGAAATGTGTAAAGAGCTTCATCCTACTAATATAGGGGTCTTCATGTCTTCTCAAAAAGTGTAGAGACTACTAACCAATTTCTAGCAATTTTGAGGTTGTGTGAACATGTTTGGAGGAAGGGGCAAGCAATCTTGGGTACATGTCTAGAAACTCCTTAACCAATCCATGTTAGTAAGACTATGAAAATGTCCATGAAAATTGGTAGAGTAATGTAGAGGTGTGCAAGAGTGAGGAGAAATCCTAGATAGATGATTTATAAAGTAATATAAAAGCTCTACCATTGAATTTGTAATACATGGTAGGGGAGTTAATATCTCAAACAATATGAGAGAAAAAGGTTAAAAAGGATATTGTAATGTGATTATCTAGGGGTAAAGGATTTTTTTGAAGACAATGTTATTTATGGATCCAACAAGGTAACAAGTAACAACTTATAGAAAAAGTAGTAGTGGGACAACTAGTGGTCATCTAAATGGGTAGGGTTGGTGATAGCGAAGGGGGAATCATGGAATGAATAAAAGTATCTTTCAATCAATATGTGCTTTTATTAATAGTAATTTCTAATCATAAAATATCCATTACAGTTTTATCTTCACCTAAGTAGTCATATTGTACTGCAACTCTTATACGATATCGTACATGTATGGAACCAATTCAACCTTATACATTCTATCTATCATTACTATTGTTGTCATGGTATCTTCAAGAGATTCATAGGATAGGAGAAAGATAATATACTTGGATGAAAAAACCTAAAAAAAATCGTTCATTGTATTATTTTTGTTAGTAGGTGGTGACTGATCAGGAAAGTACTGTACACTAGCCATGTATCCTCGCCGGGGTATTATTTTCATGAGCCGACATAAAAAACCCTATTTTTGTAACTGACATAAGGCTTGATAAAAGCGGCTAAGCATTAGGGTTTTGGTTGAAATATTGTATTGTAGCATTTGCAATGGTATTGAGTTGCAGGGATTGCTGGTTGTAATCGATTTGATTTACTGGATAATAATATTGGACTCTCTGTTGGTGGATGTAGCCCGAGTTTGGGTGAACCACGTTAAAACTTGTCTCTTGCTGTTATTATTTCTGTGTATTTTTCATTCCTCTGTTTAATCTTTATTTGCATTTAATTGATATCTTCTGTCGGCTAACCCTAACAATTTTAGAGGGAACAAGATGAATAATTGTACACATTGGGAGAGACATCTTGTTTCATTTCTATCATTTCTTGCTATACTTGGAGGTTCTTTTTATTTTCTTATTCATCTCATCTCTTCATGTGGCAACATCCTCTTTCTATTTTGTCCTCACCTCCTCTTATACCTAGTTTTATGAAGTCTTCATGTGGCAACTTTATAATTTTGGGCCTTAATCTATTGTTCCTTATTTTCAATTTTTTTATTCTTTCATGTTTAAAATTTTCACATATTTCTCAATCTCATTTTTCTTTTGCAACTTTTTCCCTCTTCATTCTATCAACTTCTTACGTTTATATGGCAATGGTCACACTTGAAACTCCTATTAAATTTTTCCTTTGTGCTACACCTGCCTCCTTTTCCTTTTATTATAGTATATTTTTATGGTATATGAATGCTTTTAGTGTATAATTATTATTACACCAATAGGTGTTCCCTTAGTGAGGAGCACTACATGAAATACATACATTGATGGTCTGGATTAAAAGGACTACCATCAAACAAATCTTGACCATAGATTTTTGGAACAATGTCATAAATGTTGAGATTTTTCATCATATCCTCAAAGTTTGAATAATTGTCATTGTTTAAATGCTTCCTAAGCTCTGTCCAATTACTCCAAACTCCTTCGACTGAATCTACACCTTACATGTATGTAGTTTAAGATCAAATCAGATTGTTATTTGTGATCTATGCCAAATCAGATTATTTATTAAATTTTATAAATGAGAGAGAGTTCTTTCAGGTACAGAGCAGACCAGTACACAGATTTTGCAAAGGATATGTTGAACTTGGAAATATAGAGTTTACGTGCCAACTGTTTTGAGAGAATGCCTCAAGGAAACCTGGTGTCTTGGAATACAATGATTGCAAGTTTCTCTAGAAAAGAGGGAGTGATTTTTTTTGTCGAAGGCTATGGGCATTGTAATGTCAAATCAACCTTGTATTGTTGGGATTTTGAACGCCTATGCTAGTGTAGGCGTGGAAGCATAGGAACAAGGTAAGCAGGTACATGGTTATGCTATAACGAGTGGATTGATATTTTGTAATGTAATTGTTAGCAAATGCCATCCAGGGGATCCCCACCCTTGATACCTCCACTTGTTTATTTATTGCTTTGACCAAATTACTTACCGTATATCCTTTAAATGTTTGAAGGTGTAATTTACACTAGTAGGTATTGGTTAAAGGGCTGGGAGGATTAAAAATACTAAATTTGGAAATTCGAGGTGGAGGGTTAAATTTGCATGATTTTCACTTCCTCCACGTGTCCTTTGTCTTCCAATTACATGCAGTTGATTTCTACAAATCAAAAGTTGAGAATCATTTTAAATAATTAGCCAAAAACCCTTTCAAATAGTCTTCTTATGGCTTTTGATGGTGCTAGCTTGTCTAAGAAGAAATCCACTTAATACTAGGTATGTGGCTCACCTTTTTTACTTTTTTATCAACAAAGTGTTATTAACCGTGTCACCATAATGATTTGCTAATAATTAAATGAAATATATTTGAGCTGGAAATACAAGTTTTTTAATATGTATTGTTTTTTTTTCCTAATCTCATTACTCATAGTTTACAGCAATCATTAACTGCATTTTGAATGGTTGCTTTTCTAATGGTGGAAGCTTTCCTTTCTTCTTCCATCAAAGTGTTATTGTACATAGGTTTTATAGTATCATTTTTTTTGTTGATGTACCGCTTGATTTTATAGTAACAACAAATTCATTCATAAACATTTTTGTCTTGCTAAGCTTCTAAAAATTGCAATTTATAGTTCAAAATTCCCAAGGCCCATCTTACTTCTATTCTTCAGATTTATATGTACACTATTACTACCATCTTACCAAGGTAGAAATTACAATCTAAAACTACAAGCTAAAAATTCCATGCATGCATCTCCCTGCCAGAATACAAGTAAGATTTTTACACATTAAAAACAATCAATACAAACTTTCAAACATTTCACTATAGGAGACTAATCTATCTGAAATAAACATGTACATAGAAAAATAAAAAGTTTGAATTATATGCTAAGTTCAAATGCATCTCAACAATTTTTTTGGGGGTAGTTTAATAATTTAGTTGAAGGAGATTTTTGATATAGGTATATGTTTACTCAGCATATTGTAAATAGGCATACCTTTATTCAACATATTATAATCAATTATTTAAGAACAAAGATGTCAATATTGTGTAAACCTAATGTATCCATTAAAAAATAGTACAATATTTATGTTCTTATATTATATTTATCTCAAATATATGTTTAAGTTTGGTGTAGTGGCAAATTGTTTTCGACACTTAAGGTGTTATGAAGGAAGTCCATCTGTTGAGGCTTCATAAGCTTTGAACATTAAAAATATAGAACATACATTAGTAGATATGGTTGTGGAGAATGATCTAACTAACTTAATTAAAAGTTTCATAATCAGTTTCCTTTTGACAATTATAATGAAATTCACTTCAACAAACTGATTTTGGTTTTGGCCCAATTAAATGTTAATCATTTACCACCTCAAAAACTATTTTTATTTTTAAAATTTTATATAATATATAATATCTACTAAATAGATTATTCACTCAACATACTATTAGAATTGGTTTTGTTGTTATTTTCTTTTCAATTGTTTATATCTTATAATTCTTCATACATTATCTCTTTTTTCTTTATTATAATATGTTTATATTGATTGGTGTTTTAATATTGAAGAGCACTTGAACAAATGATAGATCAATGGTTGAAATTAAAAGGACTACCATATAAATCTTCATAACCTTGATTTTTCAATACAATCTTATTTACAATTTTTTTGTCAATACATAATATAGTTGATTCTCTAGTACAATCTTATTTGCAATTTTTTTGGTAAATACTTGATCTTTTTTACTCTCAGCCAATACAATCTTATTTACAATCTTTTTAGTTCTAGTATGATATAGACTTAAATAGAGAAGGAAATATTGGCTAAGTGACACAAAATAAAGTTGATAAGAATCATTCTCCCTACCAACTAGGCACATGTAAATAATATCCTACCCTAAGAGGGGTATTTTCTAGATTTAGTCATTTTATAGGCTTTACCACCATTAATTTCAGCTAATAAAATGTGTTGCAATTTGACTTTAGACCACCCACAAGGGTTGCATGATTGACCATCTAAACTTGAGGCCTATAAACTAACATCTTGTCAAATAAATAAAACACAATTCTTCTCTCTGATCTCATCTTTAATCTCTTGATCTCATCCAAAAAGTGGAGTGCCCTACAAGTGAGTGCAACAATCAATGTACAGTCATAACTCAACTCCACTATTTCACATAATTTTTTTTTGTGGCGTATGTACTTTAATGTAGTTTGAGGGGGTTTTGTGGGGTAGAGTGTGTTTTAGTGATTTTCCTTATCAATTTCTCTTGCATTCCAACATATTTAAGTGCACAATGAATGTCTTCAAATACCGTGATAAAACGTATTATGTTCACTAGATATGCATTTAATCTACTCAATTGTTATATGTTTAACTATTCATCTAAAAAAGATGCAACTTTCAATTTGTTCCATTTTAGACTTATAATGTTTAATTGTCATGGATGTGAAAACTTAGAGGGGTATGATAGAGCCCCTATGATATTAGATTCATCTTCAACAATTTTTTATGATTAAATTGACTGAAACTCTAACCGCCTTGACCTTTTTGACTAAAGCCCGTGCATTATATCATATTTCATATCATTGAAGATTTGACTATGTAAATTACATATGTTAACAAAAATTTATGATGATCACAAAACTATTGGCATGCCCATTGAACCTATGGGTCCAATTGCTAGTTATATTCTTATCTCCATAAACTTAACTTGGACTTGTCATGGTTAACTTCATCTACCCATCTTCTTGTTATAATTCCACAATGTTTTCATAAGAAGTCACTTTATTGCAACCACAATCATATCCACTTTTTCATTAATTATCTCATAGAGAGAATATTAGGTTCTCCATTTCTACAATATGTAGGGATGAGTGTACAAGTTGTTTATATCCATGTCAAAGAGACACCTCCTTTGTATTTGTCCACAACTAGGTTAATTACATGATATCCTCCTGCCACCATCTTTCTAAATTTTATTTCACTATATCATCCATATCATTATCATTGTCCCATCTTTAGATGTATTTATATGTTATATCACCTAATTTCATATGGAATTTACTTTGCACAAGTAAATTTCCCCACATGTTTAGGCACAACATTTGTGAAATACATGGCAAACACTAGAAGCAAGGTGCCATATCAAAATAATGTTTATCTTTACTAATTTTGGCCAATTTCTCTATTGATTAAATTTATAGATTGAGTTAGAGACCTTGTGCCATATCAAGTGCTACCTAGACACTCCTTATAATAGATGAATTTTTTTCATAATAGATGTTCCAAGAAATAACATTGGTTGTGTACTCTTTTTTCATAGTAGATGTTCCAAGAAATAACCTCAGTCATGTACCTTATTATGGCATCATTTCCCTCCTCATTATGAAGCTTTGCATTTTCTATTGTATCCACCAATCATGTAACCCTACTTAATACTTCAAGAGTAATTAAATACATTAATATAAATGCATGGTCTCCTCATGTACTCTACTCAATATTAACATAAGCATCTCATCATAAATTAAGAACTATGGGGATCCACACTAGTACTAAGTTTCATCCATGGTATTACCTTTACCTATGCCTCTCACCTCCATTGTTTCATTATGGGATATTTTACCATTAATTTTGTTTTGTTATTTTACGTGGGGGTGTGGTTGAGCTTGATGAACTATGAATTTATGTATATTTGTATATCCTCATAATGGGGTACTTTGTAGGGAACAAAAAAGAATGCCCTTACTGGATTTGGAACTAGGATTTTAAATTATGATTTTTATACCTCAAATAAATGGTACCTCCACGTAATAATTATTTGATAGTTATTATTTCATAGTAAAATCTTGATGCATCTCCATGATTTATTCCCCTTCTAATATATTTTCCTTATTGTAATTCTTCTACCCTAGATTTCCTTACTCAAACCCTAGATTTCTCTTTGTTACATATATATCAATCCAATAAATAGGAATATTTACTTTTTAAGTATACCTTCAACATTTTTACTCATTCTTTTCACCTTTCTCAACTAAGTTTGATGTGTTTTTAATCCTAGCCCTTATATCTAGGAAACTATCTTCCATATGCCAATTCATCCTTAAATGTCTATTTTTTTTTCCTTTTCTAATTTTTCCTTGTACTGATTTTTTTTCTCTCATGCATGGACTTCACTTTCCACTAATATAATTTTATTTCTTCCACTCGCTAACTTCACTTTCTACCAACTCTTTTTATAATTTTATTTCTTTATTCTTGCTAACCTCTTTTCCTACCACTAGTTATTTCATTTCTTGCATTACTTCTTATTGTATAAGTTTTTATTTGAACAACTACATTTATTGACCTTGTGTTGTTCAGAATAAGACTCAGACTCAACACGAGTGAGTCAGACTCTGACGCAGCACATGAACCATATCCTTGCAAACATAACCTCCCAGTCACTCCTTTACTCTCATGGCAAGAGTTAGTTGAATGGCAACAAAACTGAGGGGGTGTCCTATTCTTGAGGGAGTAGAATGTCACAGATGGTGGTTGGGTTGATTGTGTTTGTGTTTTGAGTGTTGTGATAGTTGTTGTTGCAATCATTATTGTTGAATTGTTGATGTTGAAATCATTGGATGGGGGTTGTGGTTGTGATTCTAATGTGACCTAGAGGGTCATTTGCTCTGATTCTATTTAATTTGTTTGTTGTGAAGAGGCAAAAAGCATCAAGCCTCCTTTGATCATGATCATTCAATTCCTCGAGGAGTCTTAATTCTCAGTTATGTAGCTCCTATTTTTGTCTTTGTTTTTTTTTTGTTGGATTAGCCTCAAGATTTCTTCTTGCTTTTGGATTGTTTCTTCTGTTAGGTTTGGTTGTTGAGGGAGATTTTCCCTAATTTTTTGTAGGATGTTTTGAATCGAATCTTCCCTCACACTAGGGCATATTAAGTGCTTAGTGGAGAAGATGGGTGTTTTTTATCATTGTTTTGTTTTGTTGACCTCATGAAGAAATCAAGGGTTTTTAAATGATTAAAGATTTTATACCTCGTGATGAAATTGAGGGCTTTTCTCTATTTTAGTTTTCAAGTCTAAATAAATTTCTAAATGCAAGTAACGCTAAATACATGCAAGGTTTTTTTCTTTTTCTAATTTTAAGATGAACCAACACTGGCGCCAACATTGGTATAAGTCATAGTGGAATTTCATCATGTGTATCAACTGTGTATCAAGTTTACACTGTCTCTAAAATATATCATTAACTCCTTACATATTTTAATATGCATCTATAAATAAAGGGGGCAACCATAAATATGCCATCAACATCTTTTACTTATTACATCTACATTATGACCACTTCCTAGTCCTTAGTGTGATTCTCTTAATATAACTTTCCTCTCACCCAACAATACCACTCTTTTCAATATTTCATCTATGGGTTCTTGGTTAGATATCCCTCTAACAATATTCTTCAATTGTTTTCCAAACAAATTATTATAGGTTCCATTCGTATCAATACAACCTCTATTCCTAATAGGTGAGCTCTAGGAAATTATCTTTAGTTCGCCCATCATCCTCTCTTGTCTCCATCCTCGATTAGTAACCTAGCCCATGATTATATTTTCATGGCTTAACTATTAGTTTGAATTCAAATTCTTCAAAAGATGTTAACCTACTACATATCCTTGTAAAGGAGCCCATTGCTTAAGTATTTAAGCAATTCATGATAGGTGAAAAAATCAAATGGTATAAAAGTACAACCTGAATGTTTGTCGTGATACACCATTCTGAGTGCTTCACTCCAATGTCATGCTTGTGAAAGATTTGGGAAGATCTAATTTGCCGTCTCTTGGTTGAGCTATTGTTGCTCCAATTTGCATCTCAAAAGCATCCACATGTACAGAGAGATCTCAATTTGGGAATATTGGATCCTTTTGACTTGTTCTCTATCAATTCAAAAACTTCTTGATACTTCAAACCACTCAAAGATTATTATATTTTTGGCAACTATTGCATTGAACGGTTGAATGGGTAATTTTTTTATAATTTTCGCTGTTTCATTAGGGTAAAGTACTTGATTGAAAACATGAATTCGAATGTGGTATTCATCTGTATGCCACTTATCGTGTATGATGTGGGTCACCACAGGTACTCGAGTGTAAGGACAGGTTCATTGTTTATGAGAAAAAAAGAATATGACATTTGACCTAGCAAAGTGGACAAATTGAAAACACTAAATTCTGTTTTTTTGGGTAATTTCTTAGCCTAGATCATAATGATAATCTGTTTAGGCTAGAACCAAATTGGGCATATATTTTTTATCTATTAGATCATAATGCTAATGTGTTTAGGCTAGAGTGAAATTGGGCACATGTTTAAATCTGTCAAATCATAATGACAATCTTGTTTAGGTCAGATTCAAATTGGGCAGTCATCTGGGTCTCAAGGTTATGATTAGATGCAGTCGTAATCTGCCACTGCCTGATATTTTTTATAACTGATTTCAAAACTTAAGGTTTAATTTTCCTTTATTCTAGCTAGTTATAATTTAACCCAAGTATTTCTAATAACAAACAAGGATCATAAAACCTTCATCCGTCTATACAAGAACATGATGCTTTATAGAGAAAAACTGGAAATTAAATGTCAGAAAATATATCAAGTTTATTTTGGTTTAGAATAATTTTGCAGAGCGCTGCAAGTGGGAATAATTCTCCCACTCGGCAAATTTGTAAGTTTTGGATTTTTAAATAATGTCATTCTAAGATATCCTGCCTATGACCTTTCAACATCTTCGATGAATACATTATTTTACGGTCAAAATGTGCAAATATAAATATATATTTGCCTTCTGATGTGAAGCTGGCCTCTCAAACTCTTATCAATCTTGAAAACGTAAATCAAAAACAGAAGCCTACACCATGGTTTTTGGTAACTTAATTTGATCTAGCGATCAGATGTTTAGGTTTGCTTAACATGAACTTTTGGGGATGGAGGGAGAGGGATGAGGGCAAGGCAATGCAGGGGAGTGGAGTAGGATGGGGGGCGGTGGGGGAGGAAATAATCATCTACAATTCCATTGCTTAGTTCTCCATCAACCCCCCAAAACATGCATGGCCACATTGAAAAGGGAGGAATCTACACAACAAAGACTGGGGGAAGAGCAAACTAAATTCATCTGCAACAGCAGTAGAGTTCTAACAAAATGATTTATACAGAATCATAGAGTCAACAATAACTAGAACAGATAAATATAGATTTTATTTGACAATGGCATGCTAAACATGCTTTCCCTAGAAATGAATCTGAAACAAAAATATTCTCTACACACAACAAAGAACACCACCCTCTTGATCTTATTATAAAGGTTCTTGTATAATTTTCTTTTGTTCTTTATCATAGTCTATTCTGCACAATCTTTCGTCTCCAGAGCTGACAAGGTAAATTCAAAATCTTACCTTTTCTACAAAAAGTCAAATTCACAACTTTGAGGCACCTCACAAGTTCCCAGGTGTAAATTCTTTCTACATTTTAATTCAATAACTGCTCTAATAAATACCCATATCATAAATACAGGACAACTTTTGAACAATAAGTTATTTAATGCAATTTTTATTTTATCACTCAAAGATACAACTCTACATATATTCTATTCCGCAAATCTACAAGATTACTGAATCACTGATAACTACCTAATAGCATCAAGTTTTGTTGCACAAAACACAATATTCTGGTGACAACTTTAAATGAATACTATAAAGCATAAGGTGGTTAACAAATCTCTAAATTATCGGATGCAGTTCCATGATTGTCAGTATCAGTGGCACATGGAGATCTATAATCCTGCTTTTCATTTTGTGGCAGGTAAGACTGGAGTAGAGCTGTGGTGCCAATGGTGACTGCCACAGCTATCGAACCCCAGAGCCATCTCTGTCTTTTCTTTTGTGTACGCCTGCGTCTGCGTGCAATCTCTGCAAAAACCAAAGCATAATTATTATTAGAGAGATGATGCCTGCAAAATGCAATGCTCACAATCAGGAAACAAGATTTTTTGGCTCAAAAAACCAATGCAAATGCTAAGCATATGATCAATTGAAAACACCAGAAAAAGCAAATAAAATTAGACATGGAACATATTGAATGAATCATTAATTTCCAAGGTACCCAGGAGCCCAGGACAGGGAGGTGTACTGGGCAGAGACTATTTTTCAAAAAAATGTGTCCAGAAGTATTGGTAGATGCCAGAACTTTAAATTAAAAAAACACACAATGCAAAAGCAATTTTAAAGACACTTGGAATTCAAGAAAATAACATATTTTTTTACACCACTCTTCAATAAATGGGTCTGGAAGCACTGATAGATGCCAGAACTAAAAGAAACACACACAATGCAAAAGCAACTTTAAAGAAACTTGGAATTCAAGAAAATCACATTTTTTTTCTACACAAATGAGAATATGCCATGAGAGATAGTTGATTGGGGTTAGGTAGTATTGATTAGGGCCACTTTGGTTTTGTTTTTGTTTTCATGTGTTTTCCCTATTTAAATTTTATATAATAGACTATTGTCCAAGTCAGACTGAACCAGGGACCCTGGGAAACATGGAACTTGTGCTTTCAGTGAGCTTCTCATTAGGAATGAACAAAAGTCCAGTGGTACATCACAATTACTAATCATGGATCAATGTTCATAGATGGATGCCAACTCATACAACAAGAGAATCAACTCCTCCTACAGGAATTGTAGAAGAAGAGCATGCATGTCGCACAAACAAAAACCATCTAAATTCTAGAAAAAAAAATTAATTCTCAGTAGGAAAAGAAGAGGAAGCCAGAAGAAGTTTGCCTCTTAAGATTTGAAAAAACTCCTCATTTGAATGACTTTTTTTCTCTGCTGTTAACCATGGGCAAACTCTCCAAACTAAATATTTATCCTTTGCCTACTCAAACCTGCTAATTAATCCCCTGCTTTTGTCTTTTCATTTTGTCCACAGCAACACTTTTTTTTTGTGTCCATGGGTTGATTTTAAGATAAGTTTTAAACCGTCTAAATTTAAGTATTTTAATTATTTTTAGGTATCCACTTCGGTGCCATCTTTTTAGTAGTTACTAATGAAAGCCAAAAAATACTGCAATATAACAGACATTTTAATTTATAAGGTCAAAATATTAAAATAAACGTCTTGCACTATATTGAAATCCCCCCTAATATTCTGGGTAGGACCAGCTATCCTTGATCAAAACCAGGGATGTTTCCCTAGAAGACCCCAAAGACAAAACCAACAAGAAGACCAAGAGAGGAAACCAACTACAATTAAAGATTGAGAATCCTGTATAAATTTCGTGCAAAGAAGCCATTAAGCAAGGTAATTGAAACCTGTTAGGAACTTAGAATCCTGTATAGAAGAGCACTCTTTGTTGCCCCCCAACAGGGCTCTTGAGAATTTATATAATGGAATTTGACTCAGTAACCTCTGTAAAGCATTTTTATCACATAATGATTAATCCTTAAAATTAGAATATATCTTCCATTTCAATTTTGGCTAGAGTTGTGACTCCAATGTGCAACTTATAGCATCATAGTTTGGTATAAAAGCAATTTTTGAATGACATCAAAGCCAATTACAAATATGTTTTAGCGATTGAAGTACGAAGCTGTCCAGGTATGAAGAGGAAGGTAAAATATGTTATGTCCACAAAAAGAAGACCATTAAGGAAGGACCAGAAGGTTCCATAAGACATGCAGAAGAAGTTGAGAGTGACTGGGTAGATTTCTTCAAAACTCTCCACAAAATCTGCAAAGACTCATATGACAGAATGTCCCAAGCCATGCAAAGATGTCAAACTAGTGACAGATTCTATAAATCGTGCACTGACACTCAGAAATCCCATAGGTAGGTATCCCCCAAGCAGCAGCAATTCTCTAGATGCTCCGTTTGCAAAAACCATTGTCAATTCAACCACTAAATACCACCATTTAGGTCAAAGCAATGGTAGGATCATAGACTTAAATGGATCAGTGTTACTAGTGTTGAACTCAGCACAGACTTGACAGGTTGATTTTTGACTCAGACTCAGACTTGGCACAAAATTTGGCTCAGACTCACTAATGATTCCAGAAAAGATATTTAGTAATGATATCTAGAAAGTTTCTATAAGGAATAGCATTACTAGAATAGGACTCAGCAGGCCTTGTTTGCGCCTGCTCAGACTAAGACTCAGAGGATTCACCAAGCACAGAGAGAGTTCCTGTAAACCTGAGATCAGAGATGGAATCACGGACTCAAAATGCTAGATGATTGAAAAATTTTAAGGCATGTTTTTTCATTAAACAATCTTCAGATTCACAAAAGATATCTTTTGCAAAAGCAAAGATGGCAAAGTCCAGCCTTGATGTGGCAAAAAGATCTCTTTATGCAGCGAGACCAAGAGGACCAACTGCCAGTCTCAACATAGGACTACTTTTAAACCAGTTCTAACCTGAGAAGTAATGACATACATTAAGGTACAACATATTTAATTATAGTACTTCATACAAAAATCTGACCCAGCATCAAGGCCCAGATTTAGGAATCCAAACAAAATACCACCATATTAAACACTGCTAAAGGAAAAGAATATATAGTGATCAAGTTGCCAAGACATTTCATTTATGCAGATGAGAATGCTAAGTCTCCTCGGCAACTACAAAAATCACTTTTACGACATAGCAGTGTTTCTTGATTTTTCATTTGACTATTGTTATGCCCTTAACTCATCGGATGTCTTAGTATATGAGATGACCAACTAGGACACCACACATTATCATTATCTCAATGATTTGTTAGTTCCTAGATATATTAATTATAGAGTTAGTTGGCTTAATTGAAATTAGAAGATCAATATTGCCTAATGATGCTATATATAAGAGGTAGTGAATAGTTGTTGATCATCATATTGAAAATTCTGTTCTTATTGTGAGAGTTTTGGAGGTAGCCCCTTCGAAGTGGCTCTGCTTAATAATCATCTATTCTGCTCTTATTTCACTATTATTGTGTGGATCTGATCTACTCTGTTCTGTTCAATTATTTAGTCCACCTTTCTGCCATTGTGATCTTGTTTAGTTGTTATAAATACTGGTGTATATCTGCTTCTGTGATAAGTAAATTCATTACAACTATTTCTCTCTTGTATACCCACACTTCCCCTGCTTGACCACAAATCCACCCACATCCCAAACTTGTGATTTAATCCAAACTTCTTGGCACCACACCGAGTCTCTCAAGGAGGATGCAATAGCCTAAAATATCTCACCACACCAACTCTTTTAACTTTAAGGTAGCAATATCTCAAGACCACCCACCACCTTAAACAGAAAATCTACTAAAATTAAAATATCTACACCTCCAAGCTCAAGATAAGAATTGTTAAATCTTCTTTTCCAGCAAAAATTCGAGGAGGATGCTATCTGAACACGGACATTCCACCTCAATTGGAGGATTGTTTGTTCATGGGAGCATCCCCATGCTCCAAAAAGCTCAAACATGGATGTGTGGGCACTAGAAACCTTTAAGATCTATAGAAAACTCATAATCCCAAAGGCTACTTCAAGGCTATGTTTGGCACTAGATCAGAAAAGAAACCATGGTTTCATGATTAAAATAAGGTGGTTCATTCACGAAACTATGGAACCCAGCACTCCATCCCACCATTGACCTTCCAAGCATGGCTCTAGTGTGGGTCTGTCTTCCACTTCGATCAAGTAAATTGTGGGAGGAATCAACTATACAGGAAATTGGTTACTATGTAGGGGAGTATATAGCAACTTCTGAACTAACTCTTCATACTAAATTTTAATTTCTGCGCAAATAGGCATTAATATAGATATTGAACAACCTTTCGGACAAACTATTCTTAAAACTATGGGGGATCAAATGGGAACAGACAATTGACCATAAGATCTTCTTCCTTGGTAGCACACACTATGGTATTGTATCATAGACGCAGCCACTATGGTAGCACACACTGGTAGTTGTGATCTGTCTCCAAATAACTATTACTGGTTCTATTACCAACAAGAATGCAAAAACCTACCAATGCATAGTAGTTGACCAGCATATAATGCCGAAGGAGCACTACAAGGAGCTTATATAGAGTATGCGAGCATGTCACAAGATAAATGTGACATGTAACCTGAGTCCCAAGAGATTCTGAGGGACAACAGCATTTGCAGAAAAATGCTCTTATGAACATAATTCAAAAGTTATGTGCACATGAAGAAAGAGACAAATAAAATTAACTAAAATTAAATGATTATGAGCTTTGTACAAGCTCGTGTTCACCTAGATTCTGTACAAATTAGGTGGACAAGCAAAGTACTTGACCTTTCCTATTGTTACAAGAATTTCAAGAGGTGCCACTTGTCAAATGCACTACATGGCATTTGGATACGGAATTTGACACCAAAGTAACAGGTATTGAGTTATTGAAGTAGAAATCTGCAATATCTGGTTCTAGATCATTCCTTACAAAACGGCATACTCCACAGAATTAGCATTGATGCTATTTCATAGAAACAACACAAGTGAGACATATGGTGGCATATGATTGGGAAAACTTAGCACAATTGGGAATTGCAAACAAACTTGTGTGGAAGCATGGAGCATTTTCTTCACATGGAGTGGCTACTTTACAAAATCAAGCTACTATAGTCCTTTGTTGTTTTTGTGGATATATGTACTTTCAATGTCATAATTGCTTTGAGTTTGAATACATACCACCATAAACATAGGACCATTGAGCATGAATTTGAATACATGCCACTATAAACATAGGACCATTTAGCATAGCATCAAACGCCAAGGAGCTATCTTCCCAAATTCTTCTTGTTGTTGATCAAATGTAGGGAAAAGGGAGACCAAGAATCAATTCCAAGGATTGATCAACAAAAAAGGTTAATCAATCCCAACACTTCACTATTCGCTCAATTGCAGTTATAGTTCCAAGTTGCATTGCTTAAAGAATGAATATCAACTTCAAGCCCTTGAGCTAGATTACAATGAAACACAAGTTATAAAATACCAATGATCAGATGTCCATTGATCATTTGCATTAGCCAAAGTAATCTCGTAAGATAAGTGCAACACAAAATACCCTCAATTCCAAACAAACAAATAAATGGAAAACCCACTTTTAAGATGATGCAAGGATTAATAATTTAATATGAATGGTTGTTTATCTTTATGCCATTCATGCTAGTCAAAGAACCACCGACCTTATTAAAACTTTATATGATTGATGAATGAGATATTGAGAGCCTAACTGTATCTATTCATCATCATCTGCCTGAACAATATCTTATTGTTCCATATGAGATGGGAAAAACATTCACAAAATTTCAAGGTGGTGTTATTGGAAAAGCATAAAAACTGCAACTTTGATATAACAAAGTCAATCCATCTAGGCTTCAATGTAAATGAACAAAGAATGAACGTGAATATTCCAGAGTGGAAGTTATAATGAATTAGCATGCTCCAACAAACTTACAAAGACTTTAGTTGATCTTTAATATCTCAATTTTTGGAAATTTACATGCAGGTATATTGTCCTACTTGAATTATTTCAAATTGAAAAAGATTTGAATTCAATTAGTACTGGAATAGGTGATCTTAACTTGTTGGAAAGGAGACAATACTGCAGTTTCACAAAACAAAGATAATCAATCAATGAACAACAACCACAAGACAATTGACCCAAAGATTTTTACTTGGAAACCTCAGTGTGAGGAAAACTAAATGGAAGTGACAAATGCTCAGCTTCCTCTCCTACCTTTGGCTAAAATAATTACAAAGAGCTGAGTTAGAGCATGTATTGCATTCTTCCTACTGTCACACTCAATCAGCTACTCATTGCAACAACAAATCTTACACCTACAACAAACTGAACTCTCTAATTCTCACCCTCACACTCCCTTCCACTCATGCCTTACAAGAAGGCCTTTGCCTCTTACAAATAAAATATCTTGAATGTCCTTTTACATAGTCAACAGAAAATCACATTCTTGGTTGTTATTCTGCCTTCTTGTACAAAACGGGCAAAACCACCATGGGCATCATGACAAAATTGCCATGCCACTAACAAAACCGCCATGAGACTCGCAGAACCGCTACTGTCAAACACGAAACCACCATAACAATAAATACAACTGCTGCCTTGATGTTTCTTGGGATTTTGTTACAGCAAAAAATGTTATCTGATTCAGCTTTGTTTATCATGAGTGTTGGGATTAGGTGTCATTCACCTTGCAAATCCCTAGACATGTTTTATTGTATTTAATTATTGTTGTCAATAAATAATGTTGTGTCTCCAAGGATCATGGAGAGGGTGCACGTGGACGCCCCTCTTAGGTGTTAGGCAAAATTATTTATTATTATTTATCCTCTCACAAGTATTTGTAATGACATTTAATTTGGGAGTTACAAAAAGAGAGATTATTGGAAATCGATCAAGATTGGGAGATGTAAGAGGATGTAAGAAGATCTTCTACACTTGATTTTATGACAGATTTGATCAATTTTTCCATGGAGCACCTAGGATCATGATCTTGGTCAATTTGACTGTTATGACAAAATCTATGACGTTTATGACACATAAGGTGGGTGTCAGAAGCGTAAGAGAAGTGAAAGATACCCCTTGTTAATGGGGCATTTGGATTTTGGGTTGGATTTGAGCACCCAAGTTTGGGTCCATGATTTCAGCTCATGGCTTTGCACACCATTTATGGTTTGTAGTTTTCTAGTTAGCTCTATATATTGGAGGGTTTGAGATAAAAGACGTGCGATTGTTGTGGAAGTCATTTGACCACTATTATGCTACCGAAATTCAAAAGGATAAGGAGATTGTATTGATGTAACTATTTTCTGAAATTCAAAAGGATATGGAGATTATATTGAGGTAACTATTTTCAAGATTAATACAAACTTGGATCTCTTTGAGTGTGGAGAGTTTCTCCACATGAACATTGTGTTGCAGATTGCATTTGTGTTTCATTACTGATTTCTTTTTCATCTTATGATCTATCGTTGTTTAAGAATTTGGATACAGTAAAAGAACAACATTTCTTGTTGAATTGTTTCACCTTGTTTTCAACATTCAGTATTAGAACCACAGTTGGCTTGATTAGACAGAGGGATGCCTCTTTTAGAGTGTTCAATTAGGGTTTTTCCTGCATTGGATGTTTGTTGTGTTTTTCTTGTAGATTATGTAATACCCAGTAGTGTGTGTGCCTTTTTTTATTTTGATGCTATATGTTGTATAGAGTGTTTTGATAGTGTAACTTGAGATACATGTGTTACGATCCTTTGTACCAAACTTTCCAATGAGGTCTAGTAGTACCATCAAGGTGTTCCGATTGTGTACCTCAGATAATTATGCTATGAAATCATATGTTTATCACAATATGTAATGTTTTATATTTCAATCAATATGTTCTTGATGAGGTGTTGTGTTGGCATCTGAATTTCCGACTATGCATTATGGGTGCATATGTTGTGCCTTTGTGTATTTGGTTTATTACAATGTTCAGCTTCACTATTTTCACTATATTTGATATAGCTATATTTGATATAGGTGTGATTATTATATCTAGTTCAACATTGTGAATTAATATTGATTATACATCTTGTTGTCTGGATCATGCTAGTCATAGATGATTTACAGTTGGATGTAATGATTTGATATCATGTTATGAGTTATATCATGTTTGGTGGTTTATGTTGCTTCGGCTATCATAATATGGTGCAGGGACGCATGATGTTTCACCTAAGTGTGCAAGTACAAGGTTTTCCACAACGATGGCTATATTGGAGATGGTCGTTTTGGGTTAAAACATGTGTTAACCTTTATCACATTTGATTTGAATGCAAGATGAGTCTTTTGAATACCTGTGAAAACTTGGATCCAAATCAATGGCGATTGCGGAATCCACATATTTTGTGCAAACCCATAAAGTGAGTGAGTCCTTTGCATGTGGTTATTTTATCTTATTTCGTTGCATTTTAATTTATTTTGAAATGCATAGTTGTCGTGTTTGTGAAATATTCCTTATGCTTTGAATCGAAAAGATAATATTTATGTCTTAGTCAAAAAGATGTTTATTGCATATTTTATTTCTTCTGAAAGAAAATTAAAGTATATTTAATCGTTCTTTAGAAATAAAATATTAACTTACAAGAAATGTAACCACTAAGTTGAGAATTTAGCTTAAATTTATTTAAGTTTATTTCGAGTTCAATCCCCTTTAGCAACTGTGACGCAATCATGGATGGAGAGTCCAGAGAAAGGATTGTTCGACCATGCGGCTTAGTGCCAACACAACGGAATTAACACAGTTACAATAAAGCAAACTTGAATTTCCTTGACTCAATATCACAAAAGATTACAATATGGCTCACTAGCTTGCCGCAAGTACATTACAATCTTATATATAAAGATATGGCAATTGAGCACTTTTGTCTTGCTATCAGGACTTGACTAGCTATCTCATTCTTTGATTCCTTAACTTACTAGCTAATTGCTTGATTCCAAATGGATCGAAGAGGTGTTTATATAGCAGTTCCATGTCCAAGGAATGATCTGTGTCGACTGCAAGAGGTTCCAAATCTCGATGCCTTGTGAAACGTGGAAGTTGGCCTAAATCCGGTGATGAAGCTCCAAGTGTTGAAGAAACACGTTGTGGTTCTGGTTGAAGGTTGCCTCTGGTCCCATACTGGCTCGTAAAATGTTTATTTGGATGCCGCAAGTCGAGAAGGAGCCACAAACTTCGCCTGTTAAACTAAATGCTGACTGTTCTGAACCGTGAACCTAACAATGCTTCTGATAGTGATAACTTTCTATAAGTTAATGCAAAGCTCTTGAAATATGGATATGATGTGTATGAGTTGTTAAAGAGTTATAATCCAATGCCACAAGTTGTAGTGTGATCATGCGGTGAAATGCGATGAGTTATACCATAGCAGCAAAAATCTTTTGGAGAAAAAATTGGCAAATCAAAAGTATAAGATTTTTTCAAAAAATCGTGAAAAAATTGGATTTCCAAAAACGTAGAAAAATGCAAAAAAGAGAGGAAAATGTGTTTTTTTTTTAATTTTTTGGGGGTGGGTTATCTATTTTAAAATTAATATATTAATAGTTATATATTTTAATATTAAATATAATATTTATATAATCAATATATTCTAATATAATATTATTAATATTATACATTATTATATTTATATATTATAATATTAAAATATAATATTTGTATTATTAATATATTCTAATATAATATTATTAATATATAATAGAAAAATAAATATTAATAATACATATATATGTATAAATATATTATAATATTTATACTATCAATATATTCTAATATAATATTAGAAATATTATACATTATTATATTTATATATTATATTATTAATAGTTATATATTATAATATTAAAATATAATATTTATCTTATTAATATATAATAGAATAATAAATATTAATAATACATATATATGTATAAATATATTATATATTAATAATATTATACTAGAAAATATTGATAATATAAATATTATATATTATTAATATTTATAATTCTATAAATTATTATATTTATATATTGTATTATTAATAGTTATAATATATAAGTATTAATATATTAATTATAATATATAAATATAATAATTTTTAAATATATTATTATATGTATAATATATATCATATTTTATTATTATAATATATTAATGTATAAAATATTATAATTATTAATAATATAATATTATAATATATAACTATTAATAATATAAATTAAAATATAATAATATATTATAAATATTATAGTATATAAATATAATAATGTATGATAAATACTATTAATTAGCCGATAGGCTTTTATATGTGAGCATTATAGTGCTCGGAATTGTCTCACACTGTAAAAAAAATTCACACCGGGAAATTTTCTAAACTCGTCGGTTGTTCCTATTGGCATATTCAAACCTAAACCTGAACTATAGCCATTGGTGTATCTAAACGTTGTCAGAAAACCCTGCAACTCTATTTTTGAACCTAAATGTCGCAGGAAAACCCTTCAAATAGACACGAAAACGTGAAATTGCGTGCCAAAACTGCACGGGTAAGTCGCAGGGAAAAAACAGTGATTTATACACCATTTTTCTTGCGATTTAAACCTGATTTAAGCGTTGAAAATCGGGTCAACCTTTTACAGAAAATCAGGTATTAAATCAGGGTAAAAATAGGTTCTAATCCCAATTCTCGATTTTTACAAAAAATTGCGATTTTAACCCGATGGTTGGTGTACAACACAAATTCTTTTGGTAATAAATAATGTCTCCACTTCTTCAAGGCTTGAATTATGGCATAGAACTCCTGATCATAGACCGAGTATCTCTTCCTTGCATCATTCAACTTTTCATTGAAATATGTTATTGATCTCCCTTCCTGGCTTAACACTACTCCTATTGCATTTCCACTAGCATCACAATCAACCTGAAATACTTTGTCAAAATTAGGCAATGCTAACACTGGCTGTTCTGTTACCTTTTGTTTTAACAATTCAAACCTCCTTTGTGCTCCTGATGTCCACTTAAATTCCTTTCAGTCTCCCTTCAATGTTTCTGTCAGTGGTGTGCAAATGGCACTGAAATTCCTGATGAACTTCCTATAGAAACTTGCCAATCCTTGAAAAGATCTCGCCTCTCTGATGTCTGATGGTGTTGTGATTTGCATTTGTGTTTCATTGCTGATTTCTTTGTCATCTTATAATTCATCATTGTTTAAGAATTTGGATGCACTACCAGAACAACATTTCTTGTTGTAGTGTTTCACCCAGTTTTCAACAATGAGTTCTTGATTGTTTGATTAAGTGATTTGGTTTTCTAGATCCTTATGAATCATTAATTATGTGCAATTAATTGGCTATTTGAGAACGTTTGCAACCATACACTCAAAAATCACTTTACACCTCAATGCCTTAAAAAATATGTGAAGAAAACAAACCAATCCAATTATATATCAGTCAGAGAAATTTTCCAAAACATGCATTGACATTTGACACATCAGATCCCTCCAACATGCATTGAGCTTACCAACAAGCCTACACTCTTTCATAATGTTCTAACGTCTATAAATATGGTTAAATAGCTTTGTGAGTTATACGAGAATAGTAAGGACATGACAGACATATGCTATGGTAAATTAATCAAAGCAAAAACAAGACATCCAGAAAACAACTAAGCAGTAGCTGTATCCAAAATGGAATCTTGAAGAAACTTAAAGCAAATTTTGTCCTACAAAGTGAGCACCTATCCTAAAGAATTTGTAAAGCACCACTCAAAGGAATTCAAATACTTTGAATTATAAAAGACAGTAAAGCAGTAAGATGCTTTTGTTCGCCATCAATGGCTCAAAATCTAGCTCAATTTTTTATTACACCTGCCTTATCTAACACCCTATGCTAACAATTAACAATCTGGAAAAGTAAATTCCATTTATTTATGCAAATGAAAACTAGGGGACCAAATCCCCATGGATTAGTTTGATCGCTTACTGACCACAGAAAGAGGCAAATGCTGCATGATAATTAGATAACAAAATTAGAGAAAATGATGGCTTTCAGCCATGCAAGAAAGCTATCATCCAAGCATATCTTAGATTCCCTGCATTTATCGTCTCCAATCGAGCAAATTCCTTGGCCAATTTTGGCAAACAGTATGGTTTCTCATTGACAACATGAAGAGAAACATAACTCTTCATCCCTAAACAAACAGCAAATTTCAGACTTATCAACTGATCTGTGGTACAACTACCAACAACATATGGCCATAGTAATACATTGAAACATCCACATACCTATATTCAGCTTATAGCTGCAAAAACATTTGAAATGACTCAAACTCATGCATACTAAAATCTTGACTAGGATTCTTGGCAAAGAATCCAATGGCTATAACCACAAAGATGTTACATTTAAACCTTTAGATTCTTAGAAGAAAGATAAGCAAGGGCATTTTCATGATTACTGAGCAGAACAAGCAAGTGCAGAGACTGCGAAAGCATTTTAATGATTATTGAGCAGAACAAGCAAGTGCAGAGAAAAGTATAGAAACATTAGAAAGGAACTAGCAAATTATAAAACCCAACTTGTCACGAGTCAACCTTCCTACCAATTCCATTTTGGAAGGAAATCATGTTGCATTTTCCACAGGAGAAACTCCAAGGATGAGATTGCAACGTGAGGCCTATCACAAATGGCAACTATTATTAATTAGGATCGAGATAGATTTTACTCTATATAAGGGAAAGCTTCCCAAATGTGCTAAACTACTGAAAACTGTCTTTATAAAAACAAGAGCAAGTAATCCCAATAAGGTAGCACCATGTCACACAAACTTGATATAACAAGGCCGCTCTTGTGATTGAACAAGTGGTATAGAAATTTGTAAAAAGAATCCATGTCTCAAAGAAAAGAGTTGAGGACCAATAGTCCCTAGAGAAGAGAAGTCTGGTCAACGAACAGACTTGTCAACCTCAGAAGAAAGCTTATTGGACCAATCCTACAAATGTCAGGGATCTTTGACATATGTCAGACCATGTGCTCCAGCAAGTACAGGATTGTCCCTAACTCCAAGGATGAGATTGCAACGTTAGGCCTATCACAAATGGCAACTATTATTAATTAGGATCGAGATAGATTTTACTCTATATAAGGGAAAGCTTCCCAAATGTGCTAAACTACTGAAAACTGTCTTTATAAAAACAAGAGCAATTAATCCCAATAAGGTAGCATCATGTCACACAAACTTGATATAACAAGGCCGCTCTTGTGATTGAACAAGTGGTATAGAAATTTGTAAAAAGAATCCATGTCTCAGAGAAAAGAGTTGAGGACCAGTAGTCCCTAGAGAAGAGAAGTCTGGTCAACGAACGGACTTGTCAACATCAGAAGAAAGTTTATTGGACCAATCCTAAAAATGTCAGGGATCTTTGACATATGTCAGACCATGTGCTCCAGCAAGTACAGGATTGTCCCTAACACAATGTTCCAGCTTGCTGACCTCAGTAAAGCACATGAAAATGTGGTTGCTGTCAACATATCGAGTTGATAATGAACTTCAAAACATGTCAGACTTGCCATGTGTGTGCCAATAAGATCTTGCAGAGAGCAACAGACAAGAAGAAGAGGGCAAATCGCCGTCATGTAAAATGCAAGAAGTCATTAAACAAAGATGGTGAAAGGCATTAGAAAGTTATTGAGAAGATGATGAACTCCAAATTGATCCTTTGGAGAGTTCCCATTAATTTTTAGCTTGGACTCAATATACCATCAAGGTTTGCAAGTTCTATAAAACACAAGCATCCATGAAATTTCAGAATTTAATATAGTTTGGCATTACACTATGGGTTTTGGTTTGTGTGTGTTGTGATTGCTTGAATTAATTCTGCAATTTGTCAAAAAGGAATGAAATAGATGATTTGATGTGAGAACAGTTTATTAACTTATTTTGGCTTAGTACCCCAAAAAAAAAAATAATTAACTTGTGGCAGTTCCCTGAAAAAGAAGGCATGTAGATAGCCTGTAATCCTTGATCTGCCATAGTAAAATCTAGGCCGAGTGAAATAGGATACAGCAATTGATTATCCTTTCAGGATGCAGCACCCTTTGGTATCGTTCAATTATTGTAACAGCCATAATCACATCCATTTGGCTACAAATCTACTATTATAGGAAATTCTGAGGCCTATATTGATTATCCTTTCAGGTTGCAGCACCCTTTGGTATTGGCCAAATATAGTAACAGCCATAATTGCATCCATTTGGCTACAAATCTACTATTATAGGAAATTCCAAGGCCTATAACATTTCTACATGCTTCACAAAGTATACAAGTTAATATTCTTGTGTGGTTTGGAATAATAAATGCTGTATTTGGCTCTTTAACTCCCACAATGCTCCATTACAGATAATATGCAATGAGGCATTTCCAAACATTGATTAGCAAATCAAGATGGACAATACGCTTGAATTATAATGTTTAACAATTTTAATTGGCCATTAAAGACCTGGCTCATACCATTAGCAGGCACTTATTGCAGAAGTTCAAGATATATATAGTGCAGTGTAATTCTGTGAGTCTCCTTCACCCAGCCCACATGCAAACCTCAGTGACGGCAGGCTAAAAGCATCTACAGTGGGACTAACCATCTTCCCTGACAAGCAAGATTTAGGGCATTGAAAAGAGTATGGTAGCAAGTCAGAAAATCCTAAATATGGCAACAATGGATAGTGAACCCTATAAAGTGTTGAAAAATGAATTTCTAAAGCTTGTTTATATGGTGCCAACAATGAAAATATCTTTCCCCTAGCAGAAGTATCTTATTAGTGTTTGCTAATTTTATTTCACTATGTAAAACTCAAGATATAATATACCTTAAGCCACATATTTTGTGTTACTTAAAAGTAATAAATCCTATTTAATGGTAACATTTTCAAAACAAAGTAAGTGCATAAGTAGAAGGTTGACAAGGACACTTACCAATGGCTTCTTGATTCCTTTGAGACATTTCATGATTAAGCACCTCATAATACTGCAGCTTGTCACGCAATCTTGCAATTTCACGATTTTTTCCTTCGATAATTGCCTCCATCTCTTCCTCCAGCTCAGCCCTTGCTGAGCCCCTTCCAATAGCTCCAGATACCAATCTTGCAACAATAAGTTGTGTGCAGATTTCGTCAATAGGGCTCTCTTCCATGGCCTGACTTGGTGAATCAATTCTTATGGGCGGAAATGACAAGCCTGCAAAAGAGAACTTCTTTGCCATCTCTTGCCACTGGTTCTTCATGTGAGTTAATGTTTCTTCTGCCATCTTGCATCGTTCCATCTCTATAGAGAGATTGTACTTTAAACGGTCAAGCTCACTTTGTAGCATTGTGTTGCAGGACTCTGACATTTGTGATGCTGCATCTTCAGAGTAAATATCTGCATTTAAAAAGTTGATTAAGCAAATATTTCATACTGATTAAGTACATCACTCTAATCACAAATATCAAATATTAGCCAAAATGATCTATAGAAAACTTATATGTGATCTCCTTTGGTAATTTGCTTAATCTAACTGTACAAATTTCTGTCTGGAACAAGGAGTAGGACAATTGCTTTAGCATTGATTGTCCAAAGTTGAGATTGGTAAACTTATTTCTTTGTGCTCCTTCAACCTCTAAAGTAATAACCTTACACTAATGATAGAAAACAACTGAAACAAATCCATTGGGACAAGCCATTTTAATTCTCAATGCAAACCAGTTTTTAAAAACTAAACTTGGTTAGGCTTACGAGGATGTGGTTATTGAAGTGTGACATGTATTTGAATGGACTCCAAGAAAGCTTAACGTCCTTATTTATATGTTTAAGTTTAACAAGTTTCTGGGTGATGAAAAAAGGTACATCAATCTTTTCTAGTATTAACCATAAAAAAACAGTCATATATCACCAATCACACTCTTGGGATCAGTCAAGCAACTGACAGAAAACAAAATAGCAAACATCATTGCTAACAACAGAAACACAAGTTAATAAAGACATCAGAAACATCCATTGCGTCCATCAGAATGCAGATCCTTTAATTCCTTGTTAACCATTATTCCAATCCACTAAGCGAAAATTCAAAATAATGACAGTGTATCCAAATATCGAAAAACAGCTCTAGATAACAGACCTTATATTCCTTATTTTAGTTTACATTTACTAGAATCCAGTATTGTGAAACTAAGGATGAAATATTGATTTGATGGTTCCCATTACCTTGAACTGGAAGGTCTACAACAAATTTCTACCCAACCTAAAGTACCAACCTGGTAAACCTGGCATGTCACATTAGTTGAGAATAAGCACTGAACAACGAAAGGACTGGAAACCAAAGGTACTGGCCTGTTGTTAGCATATAAAAAAGAGGTACATCAACTTCTAACTAATAGAAGGGGCATTAACAAGCAGAAAAGAAAGGAAGCACTAAAGATCGGGGATAATTGGCCAATTTTACCATTGGAAATAAACTTTCAACTTTCAAGCAATAGGTTTTGGGAGGATGAGAAAAGTGACATCAATCTTTTAACAACTATCAACCAATAGATATCATTGTTTACATCCCACTCTTGGAAAAGCCCAACATGGCACATCAGCTATGAAAATGGAGTAATCAAAGGAAGCACTTGAGAGAATAGGGAAAAATGATATTTTGGAAAAACATTAGTTGAGCGATTGTGACAGTTACAGAAATTAGAACTCCAGTCCGTAAATGTAACAGTGACAGAAATTAGAACTCCAGTCCATAAATGTAACAGTAACAGAAATTAGAACTTGAGTCCGTAAGAATAGCCCCTAGCAGCACCACTTGGCGAAATGAACAAAGTTTTAAAACTATCAAACAAGAGTATAATTATTAGTCATTTCATTTCAGATTATTGTCTTTCATTGAAAAAAAACATTGCAATTGTTCACATCCACAACCAAGGAAACACAGATAAATGCATTAAGGCAAGTCATTACATCCACAGCAAACCAAACAGCCACATGAAGGAAGAAAATCATATATAACCAATTTGGTAAATTAAAACAACGCCCAAAAAAGACTAAAGGAACACATGAAATGATGAGATAATATGGCCATTAACTTCCTTTTGGCCAAACGCTTCTGTAGAACCTATCAAGGTATGTTTCCTTTGTCTGGTTGATTGTTTCTCAAGGTATCTAGTTCTAAAAATTCTATTAAGGATATTTACTTGTTTGTAAACATATAACTTGTTTAATAGATTATTTCATGGGTAACAAGTTTGCAAAATAAAAAACTTATTTTGTTTCATTGTCTTGATTTATGATTTCATGTCGTTGGTTATCATCGCAAATGTCTGTGTGATTGGGTAGAAAAGCTAAATACGATAGAAACAACATTTCGAGCCGGACAAACTAAAATAAATACGAATTTCCATGCCAGATCCTTACCTTCCATTGCATCAAAATATTCACTTTGCCCAGTCTGTGTACTATAGTTGTAGCTCCTCCTAGACCTCGACTCCGCATCGCTACTGCTCGCAACGCTCTTCCATTCCTCCGCCTCTAAAAAATCATCATCACAATCACTCTCCTTTTCCTCTATCAACCCCAAATTATGACGGACTCCTCTAGCCCCCAAAGCAGAATCATCAGATACACCATTCGCCATGCTTTCTCCTGAACCCAAACCCTCGGCCAAAGTCAAATATTTATTTTTCCCCGCATTTTCGACAAATTCCGGGGCATCCGAAACCCCAAAAGCTCCGCCGCCCTCAACGATACTTACACCGTTTTCACGTTTTCCCTCAATTTGGTCCTCCTTGGTCCTGGGCTCGAACCCCTTCACATCTTTCACGACAAAAGGCGCGCGCCTTTTGTGATCGACGACATATGGGGAAGGATTAAAAGACGTTGGATAGTCAGGAATAGGGGTTCTCTGAGGCGTTGCGTAAAGTGATGGCGAAATCACATTCTTCGGCTTCTTCGAGGAATTATGTCCATTTTCATCTTGAAGCTTAGGCCTACCAGACGCGCTGCCATTATTATTATTACTTCTACTGCTATTATTATTACTAGTAGTAGGCTCTAAAATCCTGTCCAAGGCAATAACAGAAAAGGTGGGCATTTTTACAGACAAATTTATGTTTAAAGGCAAAAGGCAGAGCACCACCGAACCCTAGGGTTTCCGCTCTTACAAGTTTTCTGCATTCGTCTACCCCATTAAAATTCCAAATTTGTCGCTTGCAGCGCAAGCAAGCTTTGTGATTTTGTTCTGGAAAGCAGTTTTTGGAATATGTCTTAGAGCGCTGCGAAGCCCCAGCCTTTGTAGAAATGTTTGGCCCCTCCAAGATTCGAACTCTAGACCTTTATTTCCCAGCCTATCTGCCAGAAGAATCTATATAACCCTAGATAGATGAAATATCAAAATGAAACGGGATTTTGAAAAAGAGGAGTAATTTGATTTTTCATTTGTGGCGATACTTTTTTTGGGGGGTGAGATTTTTAAAATCTTGTTATTACGATGTGACTAGTTATATTCTTCACCAACAAAAGGGGAAATTTTGGCTTAAGGAAGGAGTCGTGGATGACCTAGGACCTAAGTATATGTGAAGTTGAAACTTGAGGCTCATTTTAATTTTTCATGTGGATCACGTTATGCTATTGAAAGCCACATGTTCTCCATTGAAAATTTTAAGTCAAACATTTGGTAGGTGGGTTTTTAGGTGTTAATTTTTTTTTAGTTTTTTTTTTTTTTAATATATTTATATGGGAGTATGAATCTAAATTGATATTCTTAGTTAAAAATTGAGGGCATCTATTTCGTTCAAGTCAATCTTGGTTGGTCGTTGGTGGTTTTTTTATAGATTTGGAATTGTTAAAGTCGTCACTACATGGCACTTGTTTTTAGTTTTTTTTTTTAACATATTTATATGGGAGTATGAATTTAAATTGATATTCTTAGTTAAAATTTGAAGATATCCATTTCCTTCAAGTCAATTTTGGTTGGTAGTATTTTATAGATTTAGAATGGTCGTATCTATTGTTAAAGTCACTCAAAGCATGATCTAGTCCCATCCCTTATTTATTGCACTTTTAGAGAATTTGAACCTTGGTGGATGACAAAATCAACACATGCCATCATCTTGGCGGATTGTGCTCAACTAATTGAACTACAACACTTTATTATTATGTTGTTTTTTTAATTAATTTAATTTTTTTAATGTAATGAGAGTAAAACTATTAAAATATTAATTAAGGAAAATGTAATTGATAAATGCAATTAAATATGATAAGATTTTAGGCGGGGGCCTAGCTCTAGTGGCTAAAAATTCTTGTTGTGGGTAAGAAGGTCACGAGATTAGTCTCCCCCTATCCCCGTGGTAGGGGGGGCTACCCTCCTGCAGTCTAAAAAAAAATGATAAGATTTAAATCAATTAAGAAGTAAGAAATATGTATTCAACTTTTTGTATATGAAAATAAAATATTACTTTAGGTAAATTTAATTAATTAAGTATAAGAAGATCTAAATTAATTAAGAAGTCAATCCTTAATTTGTGGTATACATAAGTTTGTTGTGTCACTCAATAAATATATTGTTATTTTATTTGCTTTATGTGATAAAAGGGTAGAACGAGATCTAGTCTCCCCCCATCCCCGTGGTAGGGGGGGTACCCGATTTGCAGTCTAAAAAAATGATAAGATTTAAATCAATTAAGAAGTAAGAAATATGTATTCAACTTTTTGTATATGAAAATAAAATATTACTTTAGGGAAATTTAATTAATTAAGTATAAGAAGATCTAAATTAATTAAGAAGTCAATCCTTAACTTGTATACATAAGTTTGTTGTGTTACTCAATATATATATATATAGTTATTTTATTTTGCTTTATGTGATAAAAGTAAGAAATATGTATTCAACTTTTTGTATACGAAAATAAAATATTATTTTAGGGAAATTTAATTAATTAAGTATAAGAAGATCTAAATTAACTAAGAAGTCAATCCTTAACTTGTGGTATACATAAGTTTGTTGTGTCACTCAGTATATATTTTGTTATTTTATTTTGCTTTATGTGATAAAAGGGTAGAACAATTTAAGGCACTAAATATGTGTTTGACTTTGGTTGGTAGGGAAATAAAATACACCTTACAATTAAATTTGGTGAAGTGCAATTAAGTATAATTAGATCTAAATTAATTAAGAAGTCAATTTTTGACTTGTGGTATGCATAGTTTTAGTGTGTCCTTTAATGTATATTTTGCTATTTCATTTAATTTAGTTTTATTTATGTGATGTAGGGGTAGGACAATTTTATTTGACCTCTTTTTGATATTTACTATGATGTGCTAATGTTTCCATTACATGGTATTTGGATGAGGATTGTTGAACTTGTTGGTTTATGTTATGTGAAACTTGGTGATTTCACATACTCTTCTGCTTGTTTGTAATATACATGTTGATGGCACAATTAGTTATTAATTGCCGAATATATATATATATATATATATATATATATATATATATATATATATATATATATATATATATATATATATATATATATATATATATATATATATATATAAGGGTTTGTGTCGCAAGATGTGTAATAAGGAAGGTGAACTAGTGGGGATGAAGTGTTGCATCCTATGGTCCAAGTGTGGGGAAAAGATAAATTAATTAATTAAAATAAGATGAATTAATTTTATTTTTTAAAATTAAAAAATTGGTAGTGTTAGTTATTTATGAGTGCATAATATTACTTCATTTCATTTATTTATTTTTGTTAATTAATTTTTATTATTTAGTAAAATAATTAAATGAAAATAAGTTTAATTGTTTTAAGTTATTTAATTATTAAATGTGCAGGTTTTATTATAAGAAATTAAGAAATATGCATACATGCACATTTCTAAGCAAGAAGAGGAGGGAAGACACTTTTTGAGCAAACTAGTTTGGAACAAACAAGGGCTCCCGAAGGCAAACACCTTGTGGCTTGCTAGGAAGGAAAGAGCCCTCACTTGGGATAGATTGGTAGAGGTAGTATGGGTTGCTCCATCAAGATGCATTATGTGTAAAGATGAAGGGGAATCAATCATACATCTCTTCATCCATTGCACCTTTGTTGCATGGATTTGGGATTGGTTCAGATAGAAACGGTGAATTATTTGACCTAGTTCATATAATTTCTCTGACATGTTGGTTGGATGGTCCCTCAAGATAAAAAGCCATGAGTTATCCTTTGTTTGGGAGGTGGCTCCGTCCTTAATCATCTGGAACATCTGACTAGAAAGAAATCATAAAATTTTTTAGTATAAGGAAATATATGTGGAGATGGTTTTGGATAGAATTAAGTCTACTAGAATTAAGAGATTATTGCAAGGAGGATTAGAATGTAGTAAACAAAGAAGAAATGTGGAGCTCAACTTGGCTCTATCTAAGGTGGCTACACATAAAAGGGAATGTTTCAATTCATATCCCTAAGTCATAGGTGGGATGGACCCCCTTGTTTAGGGATGGCTCAAACTTAATATTGATGGAGCTACAAAAGGGAACCCCAGGCTAGCTAGCAATGGAGTTGTTCTTAGAGACAATGATGGCCGGCCCCTCCTCATTGCTTCTTTTGATTTTGGCATAGATTCAAATAATATGGCAGAGGCTAAAGCTCTACTCTTTAGGCTCAAGGAGGCAAAGGAATAGAAGTGGAGGAAAATAGAGATTGAGGGGGATTCAAAGTTGGTAATAGAAAGCGTTGAGGTGGGTAGGAGCAAAGCATGGAAGTTACACACCAATATCTCATAAATATGTTACAGTTTGAAATATTTTGAGTGTTTCTCTCTCAATCATATTCAAAGGAAAGGAAATGTAGTGGTTGATTGGGAGGTCAACTTCAAAGTTAATCTCAAGAACTCCATCTGTGAGGAGCAATAGTTATTGACTAGAGACTTATTGGATAAAGCTTGAGAACTACCAGTGAAGGATATAAGGAAATAACATATCCCCTGATAATGGGAGAGTATATTGGTCAGAAAGTGGTGATAATTTGGGAGATTTGGCAAGATTTTGAAATGATAAGTTGTATCATGGTCATTACAGGTGATGGTGTGGGAACTAATTTGGCAAGACCTATAATGATGTCATCTTTGGGTGTAGCATTAGATATGGATGTAATAGAAAGAAACGATGTCATTTTCTAATTGTTGATAGCTTTAACTCTATGGTTTTCTTCCTTATCTCTTTGTTGTTGAGTTTTTGCTAGTATGGCCTCCTCGTCATCCCATGGTATAAAAAAGCAAGTTGGTGTTGGAGAAACTAAGATAAAGCCAGAGGGAAGCTAAACAAGAAGATCAAGGGTGGGAGGTGAGAAGATATTGAAGAATTTCATAAAATACATAGAGAGAAATCACTAATCTGGATCCCAGGGAATGGTTATCAAGATTTGAGATCTCGCTAAGCAAATGGATGAAGCCCTATGTGTTGGCACATGTGAAGCCATGACAAATTTGTTGTGGGATCCTAACTAGACTTTAGGGTACTAAAATATTTTCAGCGTAGCTCAATCTCTTAGTTATGCCACCACGCTCTCCCTAGCGATAAGTACATACCTTATGCATGATGACAATATTGATATTAGGAATCAATCAAAAAAAAAATTGACTTTTATCTTGAACACTTTCATGAGATGATAATAAAACAACACAATATTCACAAGGATATGGAAGCAATTACAAAGGCAATGAAGGTTTAGCTAGTTTTTGGTGCCTCATCTGATGATTGTCTATGTGGCAAGGACGAGGTGTAGGGGGATCTAATTGAGATCCCTCCCCCTAAAGGAAACTAAATGCAAAAAATGTATGGGTATTGTGGGGAAGGCTAAAGGGTTTGGTAATTTGTCCTGCATCCTCAATTGTAGTGTTTTTTTTTTTATGTCTAATTGTTGTCTGGTCATGGCTTTTTCAAACTTTTTGGGTTTGCATTAGTTTTGTTATAGTGTAGGGTAAGGAGTCAATGTGATTTTCCCCTACCCTTGTTGGTAATACTCTTGACATTTATGTGGATTTGGTTGTCTCAAACAAGGTTGTTTTGGCAGTGCTCTCTAAAGACTGTGGTCAGTTATGAATATATCACCATGTTAATATATGTTCATCTTTTCTTTCCTAGTTATTTATGGATTGAGTGTTTTGGCTCCCACCTCATGAGCTAGGAAGGTTCAATCCACATAAGTGGGCTTGGAGTGTCTCTAATTTTGATAGGAAGGATAATATTTGCTTAGATGGACATGGTGAGTTCATAGCTACTAGTATTTGATCCTAAAAGATCCTTTTTGCAGCTCCTAGGTGCCTTACCTAGGTATATGAGCAAAAAACTAAGAAATTAACAAATAAATTGTCATATTTATCATAATTGTGAATTAGAAAATATAATTTCCTAATATTAGTTTTTAAGTGAATTTTATTATTTAAAATTGGGAAAGCTAATATCTTACTATATATGTTTTTCAAAGAAGATGTGCATGAAGAGGAATAAGATATTTTAATATTATTTTCTTTTAAAGGAATAAAATATTATATTATGCTTTTTAGGTTTTAAAATTAGCATTTGGAGAAAGGATTGAATTATTAAAAAGATAGAGATTTTTGTTTGAGGGGATTGTGTTTTAGAGAAAAGAAACAAGTTTTGAAGCTTAAGGATTTTTGGAAGTGTTTTTTGAGAAGTTTGAGGGATTGTCATGGATTGGAATTATTTTCTCATCTCCATTTGTTTCCAAATTGCTATAAGGATTGAAGTAGGAATCATGTCATGAAATGTTTTAGCAAAGATTTACTTTAGATTAATAATGAATATAGGATTTGTATGTGAAAGAGGTTGTGATCTCACTTGAATATTAGTTTCTTGTGTAAAAAGAAAACTATAGAAAAATTGTATATCTATTGAATTAGGTGTTCTACTCAAACTATAGAAGGTTTTGGTAAATTGAGATTGTATTGGGTAAAATGGAAACCATTATGCTTATTAGATCTAAGATGTTAAGTCTGAAATTGGATTTAGAGGATAGAAAACATAGTTTCTTGTGTAGGAAGAAATGTATTGGAAAATTTAGCAAGGGGGTTTGAATCAAGTGTTTGATGATTTAAAAGTTAGTAAACCTTGTTTTGATAGTTTTAAACTAGGGGAAATTCTAATTTAAGTGATCTAGCATGATATTGAAACTAATTAGAAATCTTGATTGAAATCTGAACATGTAGATGTCTTGGGTTTTGTGAATTCAAACTTGTTTGGGACATTGTCTTATTAATTCTTCCTTATGAAGGTGTCATTTTTTAAATTGATTAACTAAGTATGTCTAGAATAAACTTAGTAAAAGATTTGGATAATGAATTATGGTAAATTCATACCCAAGATAGGAGTACAACTAATGGAATACAATGCATCAAAACTAGTGTCTAGAAAGTTCATTGATGTCCTAAAATTGCTCAGATATCCAGAAAGTGCACATGTATCCTACAATTGTACTATAGTCCTTGAGGTGTGTTGTAGTCCCTAAAGTGTGTTGCATTCCTTGAAGTGCGCTGGTGTCTTTGAAGTGCGTAATAGTTTAACTTATCAAAGGGTTCTAAAAGTTGCACACATTTTTAGAATGTATATATGAAGGTATGTTGACTATATGAATGATTTGGAGTCAATAAATTATGATATACAATGCTTTCTTTGACTGTATGTGTGGGATAAGATTATCCAAATTATATTCATGTAAATTCAGCTTGGCTTGGTGTTATATTATCTACTTGGGGAGATGAAACTATTTGGTTGCAAGGTTGTCATATAAGTAAGTGGTTTATGGGAGTTATCTCAAAGCTTCTCAACACTTGATTTGTCTTATGGGATAGGATGGGTTGATATATTAACTTTCATTGGAAGTGACAAGATTGAAGGAGTGGGAGAGATTGGATGTCCTCATCTTGGATGGATACATCCTGGCATCATCTTCCCTACTTCAGTCCCAACACATTGAGACATCATTCCCCTAAGTAAGTTAGCTAAGAATTTGAGCTTTTTCTTCTCGCTATAGACACCACATCATAGTAAATCCCTAGTCCTCTCATTAGCAAAAGGTCCATGAGTTGTTTTATACATTATTGATTGCCTTCCATCACTAGTGGCTAGGAGATCTCTAAGGATTAAAACTTATGGCCTGCTATATTACTATGCATGTTGTTCTACCTTGTGGTAAGGTGATATGTGGTTGGTATAATTAACCTTCTTATCTTATGTGAGGTAGTGGTACTTAGGTACACTACATAGTTGGGAGATGTGTCTTGATGGGTTCCCAAGGCATTGAGTGTGTGGCATGGTTGTGTCCAGTCATTTTGTGATATTATGAGTGTCATTGTTTGTTGTCATCTTGTCGTATATGATGTGCTTGTATTTAATGTGTATTCTAATGCTTGAATGATGTATTGTGAAGTGTTGGGTTGTTTGACTGATTTGGTATGTTTGATTGTGTGATTGATGTTGTGAACATGTGCGTACATCTAAAATGGTTGTATTGATGTCTATGTGAAAATAAAAGAATGAACTAAAAGACAATCACTAGTGTTGTTTGTAGTTCCACACTCTTAGATTATGGTTGGATACTTCATTGTCAAACTGATGGTTGGGTAGGAAAGGGACTTCCTCTAATGGTGGGTCCAAACCTTCCCATTTCACAATAGAATCTCAAAGGGATTAGCTTGTAAATTTGAGCTTTGAGTCCTTTGGATGTATTTATGATGTATATTGTATATGACCATTTTGTATATGTGGCAGTTGATTGCATGTCTTATTGTATTCATTATTTTTGATGAGGGTTGTAGTACTTGACCCATTGTATATCTTGATTATTTAATGATGGTATCTTCATTGATAGTACTAGAATATACTTGTGAGACTTTCATAATAATGAGATCTTTTACTTGTTGATTCTTATGGTTAATGACATGCATAGTATTGGATATGAATTATTTTAATCTTAAATTAAGTAAAAAAGTTCTAGCCACTTTTTGGGGTGTGCTACATATATGTTCAACTTTATTTGTGTATGGAAATAAAACACAACACAAGAAATCTAATTGACAAATATAGTTAAATCTAATTAGAATTAAACTAATTAAGAAGTCAACCCTTGGTATACATAGTTTTGTTGTGTCATCCAATGTACATTTTTTATTTCATTTAATTAGTTAGGCTAAAAGCCTTCCCTATGTGAGTAGCACACGCTGAATTATATAGATCAATGATCAAGATTAACAGAACTACCATAAAAAACATCTCGACCCTTGATTTTTTTAAAAAATATCATAAATGATAAGAACAAAAAAAATCACCTTTTACTTTTAACAATAAATTATTATTTTAAAAACTGACGCCAGAAATTTTCTAAACTCGTCAGTTGTTCTCGTGCCGAGAAAAAAATCATGTCAGTCCGTGTCGTTTAAATGTCCGCTGTCGGATTTCTATGTTTTTTTTCATGGAGGAAAAAGAAACGTAAAATGGTTGAAAGCAAATAACTCAGACGAGCATATCAAATCGCATTTATATTATTATTATAGTTTACTGTCATTTTTTCTCCGTCGTCGCTTTCTTCTCCGTCGCGGATTTCACGCTTACTGACGGTGATGCCCGCCTTCCTAATCTTCTCTACTTCCGCGCGCAGTTAATTTACTAAACCGTCGGGCATAGACCAGTGAGGGGTTGCATTTTTTCTTCATTTCTCTATACATGCTGCTACCAAGAATCTCAAAACAGGACAAGATGCACGTATACCCCCTGTCCATTATGATCTTTCAATCACTTTTGCACTCTTCGTAAATGGGAGAAAAAAAAGGAAAATGCCTTACCCAAATACAGAAATATAGAAGGCATTGAATTCTTAATATGCCTAGAGAGAAAAAATAATAATATAAGGGAGTAAGATAATTTGTTGCCATTCGTTTTTCCGTGGCCAGAACAAAAATTCACGCTGGGAAGTTTTGTAAACTCGTCACGCTGAGGAAAAATCGTGTCAGAAGAAGTCTCTCGTCCTTTAAATGTCCCCTGTCATATACCCTGCAATTTCTATTTTTTTTCAAAGGAAACGAAAAGGGAAAACGATTGAAAGCAAATAATTCAGCGAGCGTATCAAATTTCAAGAGAAGGGGAGCATGAACAGAAAACAAAAAAATTGTTAGTTTCATTGATAAAAATTTGTTGCATAGTGCGGCTGCCTCACAAATAAAGTCGGGAGTGGTTTAAATCAATAGCCGGGCTATTTTATTGAGTATTATGCCAAGTGTCCACTGCTTATGGGGCATCATGAAATATAGAAGAATCTCAAATGTTTCAGACCAGTCTGCCTACCAAACATTTGTCCCAAATATCAATCTCTCTGGAATCCTCCCCTTTCATTTATAAATTGAAACCAATCTTCCTAAAGATAATCAGTAGCATTATGTTCATCTGTAAACTAATCAGTAGCACTCTGTTCATCTGCAAGCTCTAGGATTTTTGAATTATTTGCATATTTAATTGTAATAAGAGGAAAAGACGGATCATTGGTACTGTGTTGAGCGGTCCAGCAGGCAGTTTATGAGGCAATTCCGTCAGCCTAAAAATGTGAATGTCCATAGCATTTCCAAAGCTGAAGAACAGGGTTTTTACTGTGAATGCTCCCATACCCATCTTGATGCTGCTAATAAAATTTGGGAAGATTTTTAAAAATAAACTTTACAATTTGTTCCTTAGACTCCAAAACATCATGAAGTACTAAGTCCTATGTCCAAACTAAATTAAATCTACCCTCAATGTAGACATTGGGACTGTAATATAGATGTGACAAGTCTTTAGCATGCATTTGTTGTTTAGGTCTGTGCATGATTGGGACCACCAGAGTCTCATAACCTCTATATTTGAAATTTAGTTTTTGAGTTAGATTTGTGTACACGCGAATACAACCATAATAAGCTTATTATTCCCATATATTGATATTGCAGACATCTCAAAGATGAGATGGAACCAAACATTTTTCAAAAAAAGATATCTGAAAACCTAAACATATTTCAAAAAGTGTAACAAAATAATCTTTACAGTAATAAAAATGCCATGGAGTTTATGAGAATATTAAGAGAAGATTGGAGTGCCAAGTTGCCAATAATGTCATAATGAGATAAAGATGATTAAAATGAAAAAATGAAAATAAAGGAAAGAATTTAGTAGAGATTTTATTTTTTTTCTATTGATATCTCCATTGTGGAGATAAAAAAAATTTCCCAGTCAAGATGAAATTAATCTTTTTTATTCTTCTGAGACATCGCTGCAGTTTAATTATGAGTTGCAAATAAAAAGATGAAATTTCCTGAATGAAACATTGTCATTGTCTCTAGAAGATAATCGTGAATGTTAAACATAGAAACTCCTTTAAAACTAGGCGGAGATTGATTTTAAGCTATAAAACACCTTGATAAACGGAGTTTAAACTCATTTATGGACAATATTTTTTTAAAAACTCAAACACACAATATTCAACTCATAGAACCTTTAATTTTCATAAAAATCATATTAAGTTTATATTTTATTTGGCAAACAAATTTCTCTTTCTCTTTTAACTAATTAAATTTCTCTTTTGAAAAGTGGGAAGCTTTCTATTTTAAATATCATTAATATTTCCTTAGAGTTGATATTTGCCTCCAAATATTTTGGTAATAAACAGTAGGGTCAATTTGGAAAACATTAATGGTCATGTGCAGGGCTTAAATTTGACACCTTGGCTTGTCAAGCATTTTTTATGACAATTATCTATTCAATGGTGCCTTTCAAATACTATGACATGCTTTAGTATAAGTAAATCATATAAAAATCAAATATATATATATCATTATAATCCTATATAAATTTTGACAGTTTGTCCAAAATCTCTCCTTTCATATGTTAGTCTTTTTAAAATTTTGATTGTATTTTACAGCAAAAATGCTTAAATACAACTATACAACTGTCAAATTTAGGCCCTGGTCATGTGCTATAATTAATATTAATGTTTTGCATTTTATATTTTTAAAAATATATCTAATATAATAAAAAATATTATTGTTTTTGAAATAATAATAAACTCTTCCATTCATAAGGATGTTGGTTGTGTGGAGGTTCATTTATATTAAGTTTTTTAAAGATGCAAATTTTGTAAATAAAAATATTTTAAAAATTATCTACAATTTAATTAGCTAATTTATTTAGAAGATATAATTCTATTGGCTACGTGATTGACAGTCTTATTCTCCCTTATCTTTCTTAAACCTCTCCTCCACTCTCCACTATATTCTCTTAGCATTCCCTATTTTATATGGAAAAATTATTCTATATTTATCTCCACATTAAAATTTTATGAACCAATTACATATTATAATTTTTATTTCTTACACTAAATATTTATTTTTTAATTTCTTAGATTTTATGTTAAAGATGAATAAGATGAATTAGACTTGAAATTTTTTTATATTTAGGGTTAGGGTTAGGAACTGCAATTAGAATTAGGGTTAGGAATTACAATTAGAATTAGGGTTAGGATTATGGTTAGAATTACAATTAGAATTAGGGCTATAGTTTGAATTTAAGGGTGACAATTATAATGAGAAGTAGGGTCAAAACTAGAATTAGGGTTATAATAAGGATTAGGGTTAAGATGACATTTATGGTGACAATTAGATTTAAGGTTAGGGTTATAATTAGGGTTAGATTTAATGTTAGGGTTATAATTAGGGTTAGAGTTGGAATTGCAGTTAGGATCAAGGTTAGAATTACAATTAGAATTAGGGTTATAGTTTGAAAACTGAAACTTTACAATTAGAATGAGAATTACAGTCAAAACTAGAGTTAGGGTTAAGGTGAGATTTAGGGTTACAGTTAGAATTAAGGTTAGGCTTAGGGTTTGAATCAATGTTAGAAATAAAAATATGGCTAGAATTAATTTTATGGTTAGGGTTAGAATTAGAGTGAAGGTTAGAATTAGAGTTAGAGTTAGCGTTAAGGTTAGAATTAGAGTTAGGGTTAGAAATATGGTTAGAAATATAATTAGGGTTATGTTATGGTTAGAATTAGGGTTTTGAATATATCTAAAGTATGCTTAGAGATATCCTTCTCTCGATGCACATATTTTTTAATCACTAATCCTAATATTAGGCCCTTCAATAAGGATATCTCTTAACATATACTTTTTGTTAGGGTTAGTGTTAGGGTTAAATTTATGATTAGGGTTAGGGTTAGGGTTAAATTTAAGGATATCTCTTAGCATATACTTTTTGTTAGGGTTAGTGTTACAAGGTTTTCCACATAAAAAATCTGGTGTCTATTGTGTATGATCTTGCACTTGTGTAAATAAATTGCTTTCATGTTCTAATCATAATAATAGTAAATAAGTGGATGATGTTTTAAGATTGAGTAATTCCAACATAATTGCAATATCATACAACTGCAAGATCATACACCCATAGATTAAACTAGCAATTGGACCCATAGGTTCAATGGGCAGGCTAAAAAATTTCTCAAGAAATTATAGAATTCGTTAGATATTTTTTATTATTTATTAATTTATAAGTTATTTAATCCATTAAATTATTTTATCAAATTCTTATTGAAATTTCATCACATTGACTATTGTCTTCTTTCACTTATATTAGTAAATTTCTTTTTACATTACATATTGAAATGAACAAACATAGTTAGGTAAAATTATTATCATGTCAATTCGTAAACATTTATCTAACAAATTTTATAATTTCTTCATAAAGTTTTCAGCCTGCCCATCGAACCTATGGGTCCAATTGCTAGTTTAGTATTGCTTTGTGTGATGAAGGCATAAAATACTTCCAAGGCATGAAACATGTGTTGACTTTTTGTGTAGGGAAATAAAACACAACATATAATTAATTTAGGGGAACCTAATTGACAAATACAATTAAGTATAATTGGAAAGAAATAAAAATGATTTATTTTCATAAAACAATATATTTAGGTTAAATAAATAAACAATATAGTCACTTAGAATCACCCTAGATAAATGAGCTAGGACAAGTAACTATATGAAATAAGTGCACGAAAATCAAATGAATAAAATAATGATATTTGGCTAGAAATATGATATAGATAGGTTGTCACAAATGGATGTAAGTGATTCACCAATGTATAAAAAGATTAGAAATAACCAAATGAATGCTTTGAAATATGAAAACTCAAATTGTCCTTGCATATCACTTCCACAACTATGGGATTGATCATCCAACTATGGATTTGACCCTTGCAACTATAGATTTGATCTAATTGCATGGATTTGATCATTATCAATTTCTCGATGTTCACTCTTGGTCTGTCTTGATGTTTGTACCTATTTAAATTGCATAAAAACTTGGTTGTGTGGTTGAGACTTTGATAATGACTGGGAATATGTCTCCCCTTGGTCAAAACCTTAAGATGTCAAATCAACAACTTTTAAAAATGTTCGAGAACAATAGGAAAGCATGTAGGAGATACCCTATATGATGACATAAGTAATAAATATCATAATAAGTGCTTTGAATACATACTTCTGGAATTTTGATGCAAGTATCTATCAATGATCTCTAGGTGTGACATTTTTTTAAAATGAACTAGGCTTAGTCCTTAAATACAATTTCAATTATGGCAAGTCCAACATTTCACTCTTCAAGTCAACATATAGTGGCTAATTAGAAGGATTGGATTGACCTTAAATTCAAATTTAAAAGCTAAAAGTATAAGGGTGATTTATATAAATCGTAGGATTGATCTAATCAATCTTACAAATCACAGATCTAGTCAATCTTGTAAATCATGTAAATCTAACTTGGGTTGGTGTTATATTATCTCCTTAGGGAGTTGAACCTATTTTGTTGTAGGATTGCCATATTGCTAAGTGGTTTATGGAAGTTATCCTAGAGCTTCTCGACACCTAATTTGTCTTACGGGATAAGATGGATTGATATCTTGACTTGTGTAAGTGCATGGAAATGGGGGACAAAAAAGTGGCCAAATTAGTAATTTTTTCAATAATGCAATCACGTTATGTTTAAATGGCCATAATGTGATCACATTATATATTCAATAAAGCAAAAAAAATAAAACAACCATAATGTTCAACTACAACTGACAAGGAAACTCGAGTGTATTGTGAGTGCAAAAACCCAATCATGTTTTGGAGATTTCATTGCATTACAAACCCCATCCCAAGTTTTTTCCCAATGCCACATTAGAGGAGAGTAAGTAGTCAAGATTTTCATGTTTTTTAATCAAATTGTGTTGGTATTTTCATAAATTTGACTATTTTGGAATGCATTTTTTATTTGTTGTTTGTTATACCAACTCTTGTAAACCCTAACCCAAAAACCTAATTTAGATGAAGAAAAACCTGAAGAGAGCCTCACATCAACCCGATCTCCTCCAACACTTTTGAAAAACCCTAGACAAAGCCAAGAGGATTTATTAGGGCATTTAGAATAAAATAAAATTCAACTCACAAAATTAGTTTCAACGTTGAAGGCATCCATAGAAACCCCCACCATGCATCACTTGCTTCATCATTAGAAGCAATGATGATGCAAGTTGACTCAGTGGTGAGTCAAATTGATCAATCAAAAACTTATAGAGATTCATATCACCAATTTTATGTGACAAAGTTATCCTACAATGAAGTGAAACAAAAAACATAACAAAATGCTACATTTGTACTCTTTTTACTGATCCCAAAACCAATGCGCTATTCTTGTGACTTCTATGAGTTCTTATCCATTGGTGCAATCATATTGCTATAAAAAATAATTTTTGAGGTGCCACTATATTTTCTAAGAAAACTTTACTATGAGTTTGTCCTTCATGAGATCCTCAATTATTTTGATATGAAGGATTTTTAGGGTAGATGTGGAGGCTCAAAGACTGGGAGTTCGTCAAGTAGCAAACCATCAATGAAGACCTCTAGCACAAAAATCTATGTATCATATGGTGGTGCCATTAGTCATTAAGGAGACTATGGGGACCTGTAGACTCTCCATGTGATTACTAGCCTCATAAACACCCTTATATAGCATGGAATGCATATGTCCTAATCATGTGGTTCAATAGATGATTAGGTAACAAGATCATCTAGTTCTAGTGTTCCTACCTCCCACCTATGTTATAGTTGTTATCATTTATGCTATGGAAGAGACTGTGATCCACAGGGTGCAGAGAGTGTCAGCTCCCATGAGTGCACACATTATCATTGTACATGTATTGGGAGCATAGAGGGTGATCAAGTAGTACAGGGTAGTGAATCAAATAATATGGTGATCAATGATGAGCTATTACATGATTTGTTTGGTGATCATGTAGAGGTATTTTAATATAAATTTATAATATATATTACATTTTATATTTAAAATTAAATTTATTTTTAATAGTAGAATTAAATTAAAATTGTACATTTATTATATATTTCAAGGTCTAATATCATAGGGTGGTACAACATCGACCATCTCACTAGTGATTTTTATGGTCCCATCTATTTTAGAGGTAAAATTCTAATATATCACAATAAATTAGTAGCTAGTTTATATTTAGAATAATGTTGAATATTTCAAAATGCAATTTTTTGTTGAATAGGTGGGCATTACACCATCATCTAACATGTTTATTCATAGTGCCAGTTATGACATTGGATTTAATGAAGTACATTGTAGCACATTTTAAATTTTTATTTTATAAAATTTAATATTATTATTTGTGTACTTGAGTTTCTCATTTTAATCTAATATTGTTTGTTTAAATGATGAGATTAGTTGTCATGCCTCTTGGTAAATGGGAAAAATTAGATGTCGGTGTTGCTGCTACAATTTCATCCCTCAATGTCTCTAACACAGGTATGAGTATGAATGTATATATTTAATTATGATTATTTTGTCTCAATTTATATCATTAGGTATTTGCAAATAATCAATTTATATTGTTTCTATTATGCTATAGATTGATGCCAACACTCCAGTCCGAGGATAGACCTCTCTTAATGATGTTGAGTGTCACAAGCAAAAACAACTAGACTAGCAGTACACTATAAGTGTGTTTATTATTTTTATGTCATTTTAAAATAATATTTTTTTTGTTATAGAGTTTGACATAGTATCTAATTTTATAATTTGTATACATGGGTTGATCTGTAATATAGCGAGGGGCATAGGAGATCACAATGACACAAGACAACAACTAATTCAGGGGATCAAGATTCACTTTCTAGTTGGGTAAAGAGAGGTTAAATATTTCATTAGTAGTCTTTTCTACATAGACAAAGACATTTTGTATGGCTATATGGCACATTCATAACAATTTGTATGTATGGCTATATATTGATGACATTTTGTAGTCTAAGAGATAATGTTAGCCTCGTGACACTACATGACATTTTGATGATATTGTGTACGCCTTCATGACCTTATCGATATATATAATCATGAATGGTTTAATTTTTATATAATATTTGCGTACATTGACAATGAATGTAATGAAATTTTGTTAATTTATCTTTCGACTCTTATGTGAAATACATATCTTTTTCTCTCTCTCCCTCTCTGCCTCTCTCCCTCCCTCCCTCTCTATATATATCTTTGTTTGTACCTTGTCTATCTCTCATGCTCTTCCTCTTCCCCTCTATCTCTATCTACTATCTCTATCTCCCTCCCTATCTCTATCTCCATCTCTTATCTACTCTTGTGAGAATGGAATAAGACAATAACTTGATCAAAGATTGCTTCTTTCAACTCAATTTAAACATTTATTTGGTTTGAAATATAATATAAGCTCCAAGAAGTAAAGTACATAAAAACCCATTCAAAAATCACAAATTTTCTCCAACATATGTACCTGGACTCAATACTGTTATTTGTCAGTGTAGGTTTTTATTTCCTAGTTGGGTTATTTATTTTCCCTTTATTCCTAGGTTTTTCCTACACTCTTATTAATCTTGCTTAGGTTAATAAAGCATGTCTTATTAGGTGAGTGGATTATGAGGTGTCACCTTCATATATGTGAGCAACCATTAGCTATCTTGGGAAGATACTTTTATATCTTTAGTCTGATAGATGGTTGCTCCTCATTGGTTGGTGTTGCCATCTCCTCCCTCTCCTTGATCTATATAAACATGCTACCTAGCTTGTATTTTATATATTTTACTTTTGCATCCTCTTAATGCTATTTTTCTTCTGGCCTTTGCATTACTCTCGAAGACTAACTCTATGCTGCTATTTTGATTTCGTATCATTTGCATTCATAGTTTAGATATCTATTCTTTTGCACTAATTTTTTGGGTTAATCATCTTTTCAAATTCTAACATGGTATCATAGCTTTTCTATGTGCAAGAGTAGATTTTAGTTCCCATATTTGAGAGATTCAAGGGGGATAATAAATATTATTGTAGGTTTTCCCAAAAGCCCAATATGCTCTTCTCTTGCATCTTCAGATGATCTGGAGAATCAGAAAAGTTTAAAGGAAACATTTTAATCTCTAGGGTTTGCATATGTGTTTTGTGAGATATGGGTGATTGCAGTATTTCTAGTTATACTAGCAGCATTTCTAGCCATTCCAACGCATCTAGGAGGCTCGAGAAAGTCAAGATTGGCCTTCATTTCACTAAAATCGAAGATCATTTGACACAGTTGCAGAATCGAGGTTTCAAGCTCAGATCTAGAAAATAACTTTCAATCAAACCATTTTTATGCCAAAAGGACCCTGTCATTGCATCCAGAAGACCTCACAGGTGAATTTTCATATATAATTTGTCTAGTTTAGATGTCGGAAGTAAAAAAAAGCAAAAAAAATTATCGGAGGCCATTTCAGCCCCCCAACACCCATTTATGTGCAAGAAAAATGTAATTCCTGCATTTTTATTAATTTTTTTAAATAATATAAAAAAAATTATCAGTCAGCACTGAATTATCAGCACTTCACAGCATTGCCTTCATCGAGGACTTCAGCCCCTATTGAAAGGCCTTGGCCCCTTGGGACCAAGCCCCATATTTGGGGCTTCGGCCTCCCAATGAGGCATCGTCCCCTTCTTTGGGAGCCCAACCCTTCTATTGCTAGAAACACCTCCTTTCAAAGGCCCAGTGGATGTGGTTATAGCCCTCGCCCCCTACTTAGGATTTTGGCCTTTTCTAATACTCTCTGTCTTTCATTTGGCCTTTGACCATTTTTTCAAAATCTTTCTCCGCCATTTTTAATATTTGTAAACAATTTTTGGCCTACGTGCCAATATTATTGGTATTTGTGCTAACATTTCTACCTTTGAATCTCCATTTTTTGGCTTGTGTGCAAGTATTGCCATATTTTTTGCATGTAATTTGGGATTTGGTCATATTTGGCGAATTTGGTCATAATTGGCCCTGTATATTTTTAGCTGGAAGTTTGACTATTTTGGCAGAGTTCCAAATTTGACTGGTGACTTCTAAAATTGGAGGACCGCTAACTCTAGAGACATTTTTGGTAGAGATCTATTTTTGCTCACAAACCCCCTCACAGATGGAGTTTTCATTTTTGAAGGCCAACTTCAGATGCTGATAACTTGAGCTCACGAACTTCGTTTCTTGAGCTTCTTTTTTTTTGGCTATTTTTCCACACTCTTCGTGGTGGTGCAAATGATTCTTGATTTTGATGCATGGATTTTCTAGAAACTTTAGATTCTCACAGGTGACGCTGCACAATTCCCATTTTTGGAACTTCGGAGGATCATAACTTTCACATACGACCTCGTATCGAGGCGATTCCTTTTTTGAAAGTGCGTGATTTTTTGAGTAGATCACAATGATGTTAGTTTTGCTTAGATTAGTTCCAATGTTGTACTTTCAACATACACCCAATTTGTGAGGGTTTTGTAATGTATTAAGATCAAGACATCTCAACCAATAGAGCATGGTCACAGGGTTGCCTTTAGTTCATTTTTCAGGTGGTGTTTGTCAAGGTTGCATTCTTGGTAAGCATCCTAAGGAAAAGTTTGACAAAGGAAAGGCATGGAGAGCATCACATATACTAGAGAGAGTTCACAGTGATTTGGCTGGTCCATTTCAACATCTTTCTTTCAGTAGGGATAGATATGTCCTAACATTCATTGATGACTTTTCTCATTATACTTGGGTGTACTTTCTCAAACAAAAGTCTAAGGTATTTGATCATTTTTAGGACTTCAAAACTTTTGTAGAGAAGTAATCCAGGAAATCCATCAAAGTTTTGTGCACTGACAATGGTGGTGAGTATGTTAACCATCATTTTGAGCAGTTTTGCACTTCAAAGGGGATTGATTTACATCATTTGATTCCATACAATCCTCAGCAAAATAATGTTGCAGAATGGAAGAATAGGTCCTTGAAGGAAATGGTGAATTGCATGATTCACTCCAGATCTCTTGCACCACAGTATTGGGTAGAGGCCATTAACTATACTTGTTATATCTAGAATCGTGTTCATCACCGAGCCTTGAAGGGAGTCACTCCTTTTGAAGCTTGGAGCAGTTGGAAACCATCAGTTGAACACTTTCAAGTTTTTGGTTGTCCTGCATGGGCCCACATTATTGTAGAGAAATGCATGGCCTTGGATCCACAAAGCAAACCTTGCATATTTGTAAGCTATCATGATGGTGTGAAGGGTTATCAGTTGCTCCACCCTACTACACATGAACTATTCATTGGGAGGAGTGTTTAGTTTAAGGAGGGCTCTTCGAGCTCACTGTCTATCACTTCTCCACCTCCTTCTACTTTAACATTGGAGTCACTTGGGCTACATGACAAATCTTCTGATAAGTCAGATTCACCTAAGCAATCTTCTACCTACACTTCCGATGCCGAGAGTGATTTAGAGGATTCATCTCCTTCCTCTCCTAGTCATCATTCAAAGGGTGATGGTTTTCCTCCACATTCTCCCACTTCTGGTCCACTTTGGGCTAGATAGACTTTGTAGTCTGCAGGTGATTGGGTTAGGGATCCATCAGACACCAAGTGGACTCGTTCACAATTCCAAGATACTCCACATGTCTTCATTACTACTGCCTCTAATCCAAAGTCTTTTCGAGAGGCTTCTGGTATTCCTGAGTAGGATACAACTTGTTAGGAATTACATGCAGAAGATATCAATTAAATGCAAATAAAGATTAAATAGAGGAATGAAAAATACACAGAAATAATAACAGTGAGAGATAATTTTAATGTGGTTCACCCAAACTCGAGCTACATCCACCAATAGAGAGTCAAATATTATTATCCAACAAATCAAACTGATTACAACCAACAATCCTTGCAACTCAATATCGCTGCAAATGCTGCAATACAATATCAATAGAAACCCCAACCCTTAGTCGTCCATTTTTATCAAGACTTATGTCGGTTACAAAATAGGGTTTTTTTATGTCAGCCAATAGAAAAAATAACTCCCAATGCATTTATAAAATAATAAAAGCCGTTTGAATAATAAAAGTCTCTTGACCCCATCTTGGGGGTGCTGCCCCCAAATGTAGGAGTTAAGGACAACACTGAGAGGGGGGGTGAATCAGTGTTGTGTGAATTTTTGGATCTTTTTACAAACTTTAACTTGGAGAGCACAAGGAGAGAAAGTTATCATTGAATTGTCAAACACATATGCACATAACTTTGTCAAACACATAAACAAAAACTCATGAGTAAAACATACAACCACAGAGATATGATCAATATGAATCAAGACACAAGAATTGCACGAGTGGAAAACCCTCCAGGGGTAGAAAAACCACTCCAGAACTGCCTCACTGGCTTAAATGAAAAATCTTCTTACAAATGTCTCACTGACATATACAGAGGTCTCACTAACCACAAGCCTCATTGGCATATTGTGCCTCACTGGCAAACACAATCACTATTAACAAAACATCAAACTTTGTGTGCAAGACATGATTGTCGTTCAATTAGATTTGCACCATTCTATACAACCTTATACCTCCTATTTGATTTTCAAATCAAGACCATTTTCTTTTACAAACTTCTGCAAACAAGCTCCATATACAAATCTCTATAAACAATTTTCTCTGCAAATTAATCCTATATTCTGATCCATTCAACAACACTGCATATCAATCCTGTATTCTAATCCATTCAACAACACTGCATATCAATCCTGTATTCTAATCCATTCAACAACACTTCACAACTCTGTATGTTTCATCTCTATCCTTTTTAATTCATACTATCAATGCACCTGAAAAACAAATTTATACAAGTTGAATGTCTTTTCACCTTTCATCTTCTGTATGTTTCATCTCTGTAATTATTTTAATGTGCAAAACAAATTTGTCTCTTCAATGCCTTGGAACCTTTCACATTCCTTCATAAATTTCTCCTGCATCTGATCACACAAGTTTTGTAATTATAAACAACAAAACTCTTGGAATTTCACTTCTCTGCAAAAACACATTTCCTTTTCTTCATCTCCCCTGCAAATAAACTCTTCAATTTTGATTCATATTCTTGCAAAAACACATTCTCTCATTGCAAACAAAAAATAATAAATAAATCTTCAATATGATTTTCTCACAAGACAAATTATCTCCATTAAACATCATTCAATCCTGTTGATCTTCTTTACAAAATTATCTTCATGAAAACCTTTCAACTTCTCTGTATCTCCAAAAAAAATCTTTATTTTGCAAAAAAAATATTTCCAATTCTCCATAGATATTTGCCTTCAAGAAAAATCTCTTAAAAATTTCTAATTTAATAACCACTAATCACCAAATAAAACTCACCAAAAACTCATAAATTTGGTATGGGCTGACCACTTATTATTTAAATAAAGTTTCTAAAAAAAACTAGAGCCATAAAAGGCTTAGTGACTTTGTATCCATAATAGAAACTTTAAAATTAAATACTCCCCTAAAAAGGCAATTCTATGCTTAAGATGAAAATCATTATTTTCGGGCTTCAAAAGAACTTAATGCCTTACATATCGAGCTCTGCATATATCAAAACATTTTCAATGCTTTTTAAACTCCACACAAACGATGCTCTAAAAGGGGGCCGATAAAGGTTAGAAAAAGCTTAATGAATATCTTCAAAGCCGATAACAATATGAGCATAGAATTTAAAAACAAGGAGGTCGATAAACATAAGGAGGTCGAATAAGTGTTAAATCCAACACTTCACACATTGGCGCTCATTATGCCCAAAGAGGAGACCGGTGATGACGGTGAACAATGTGAAAGGGGCCAATCCCCAAATGTTTTAAGACCCTCCATTAAGTCACTTAAGTGACTATGACCTGCGATAACAGGTCAGTCCTTGAATATAACAAAAAAATGCATTTCAAAAGGTGACAGGTATGAGGAAGTTTCAAAGGCACTTAAGCAACAAAAACACCCTTTGAAAAATGCTAAACTTTACTCACAAATCTAACATAGAGGACCTTCAATAAATATTATTGATACTCTACCTTTGTAGCACCTCAAAACATATATGAATTCTCTGTTATTATTCCTCCAAAACAACAAATCAAGATGACCCCAGATCTCATGACATCATTTGTGGTTGGAGAACAAACTAGAAAGAACTACACAATTAACTCAAACCCAAACAATCTTCAAACTCAATTCTCCAAATTAATATATCATAATTTGGTGGTTTGCAACACATTGCAAACCTTTGAATACCAACAACTGATATCATCAACCTGATGAATAATGAAGACCACTCCTGAAACATGCCTACCAAGAATATGTCATGTCCACTGATAAATCATGACATTGTGAAGAACACATCTCTCCAACTGATTGTATGAACCAAGTAAACCATGAATGAAGATCACATCTCAAATGTACTGATCTCTTCTGCTTGTAATGCTCAACACATCTGATCTTGACAACATGTTCTGACCTTATGATAACAAGATAAACACAAACTATGATATAACAATAGAAAGAACACACAAGATGATGTCTCCTACTCCTATCAACAACAAAGGCAATTGAACATACTCTTGACATCAATGACAACTTGTCACCATCACCAAACCCCCGTTAAATAATTTGGGGGGAAATTGCGCTAATAAAAGTGGGGAAAATTTAACCTCTGAGTCTGATTAGGCTCCATATAACAACACAACTATGCATGAGGAGTATAGTTCCTTGATGAGGAACCACACTTGGGATCTTGTCCCTCTTCCTAAGGTAAGAAAACTTGTTCGATGTAAGTGGATCTATCGAACAAAATTTGTAGTAGATGGGTCAGTTTATAAGCATAAGGCTCTCCTGGTCACCAAAGGATTCTCCCAGGTTCTTGGGATTGACTACTCAGAGACTTTTGTGCCAGTTGCCAGAATGAACTCCATCTGATTTGTTCTTTCCATTTCTACAGCCAATCATTGGGAAGTGCACTAGATGGATGTGAAGAGTGCCTTTCTTCATGATGACCTTCATGAGGAGATCTACATGGAGTAGCCACAGGGATTCGTTCAGGACTCTTTACTTGTGTGTCATCTTCAGAAGTCTCTCTATGGCCTTAAACAAGCTCCTCGAGCCTAGTATGCCAAGATGGATTCATTCCTTCTGACAATTAGGTTCACTTGGTGACATTTTGATCCCAATGTCTACATTTTGTAGTAGGATGATTCACTCCTATATCTAGTTCTATATGTTGATGATTTGTTGATCACAAGGAGTTCTTCATCCACCATTAGGGCTATCAAAACTGCCCTTCATGACAAGTTTTTGATGACTGACTTGGGCTTGTTGCATTACTTTCTCAGGATTGAGATCTTCCAGTCTGCTTTTGGGATCACCATCACACAATCGAAGTATACTCTAGATTTGCTCTCGAGGTTTCACATGGCTAACTATAAGCCTGCTCTGACTCCCTTCCTTTTTGGAGTCAAACTTGAGGCTCAATATTCTTCACCATTTATTGATGGCACTTTGTACCAACAACTTTTTGGGAGTCTCATTTATCTGACTCATATGAGACCCAACATTTCATATGCTGTAGGCATGGTCTCTCGATTCATGTAGGAGCCCCATGAGTTGCACTAGAAAGCAGTCAAGTGAATCCTTCACTACATCCAAGGTACTCACGGTTTTGGGATTCACTATGCAATGGGCATTGATATTGACTTGGTGGGAAACACAAATTCAGATTGGGCAGTTAATTCTCTAGATCACAAGTCTACATCAGGTTATAGCTTCTCACTTGGTTCAGGTCTTAGCGTCTCACTTGATTCAGGTCTTGTTTCTTGGTCGAGCAAGAAGTAGTTTGCTATTGCTCTATCTTCTACTAAGGCCGAGTATCAGGGGGTTGTGAATGCTGACACTGAGGCAATATGGCTTCAAAATCTTCTCACTAAGTTTGGTATCCAGATCATACAACCATCAGTCATAGTTTGTGACAACCAAAGTGCCATTTAGATCTCACAGAATCTGGTCCATCATTAGCGGACCAAACACATTGAGGTCCACATGCACTACATCTGGGATCTCATTCATGGCCACGTCATCAACCTTTGCTACTGTCTGACTTCTGAGTGGGTTGCTGATATCTTCACTAAACTCTTCACTGAGAGCAAGTTCCTTCATTTGTGATCTTTGCTGGGTGTGTGGGAATCTTCATCTTCTGGGGGGGCTTCATCCTCTCACTTGGAGTACCGACTCTCTCTACTTTGGGGGGTCTCTTATCTCTCTATTTGGGGGGCTATTCTCTCTTCTGGGGGGCTTCTTCTCTTTTGGGGGAATTTTATGTACATGGGCACGTCATCAGGCTTGATTTGTTAGGACCCATATCTACATCTACCTAAGCTACGCTTAAGGGGGGTGTTAGTGTAGGTTTTTATTTCCTAGTTGGGTTATTTATTTTCCCTTTACTCCTAGGTTTTTCCTACACTCTTATTAATCTTGCTTAGGTTAATAAAGCATGTCTTATTAGGTGAGTGGATTATGAGGTGTCACCTTCCTACATGTGAGCAACCATTAGCTATCTTGGGAACATACTTTGCTATCTTTAGTCCGATAGATGGTTTCTCCTCATTGGTCAGTGTTGCCACCTCCTCCCTCTCCATAATCTATATAAACATGCTACCTGGCTTATATTTTGTATCTTTTACTTTTGCATCCTCTTAATGCTATTTTGCTTCTAGCATTTGCATTACTCTTGAAGTCTAACTCTATGCTACTATTTTGATTTCATATCATTTGGATTCATAGTTTAGATATACCTTTTTGTTGACTGTAAATTTACAAAAATTAGCCTGCATAGGTGAAAGTTATCGCAAAAAAGAAAAAAAAGTACCCCTTCTTCGCAGTTTGGAGGACTAATGGTGGCCCGGTTGAGGTTTGGCAGAGCTCGAAATGGGACTAGGTGGCCAAAATTTGGGTATAGTGGGCAAACAAGGGCCTACTAGGTTGGACAAGTTGTTTACATTTGAGTGAGTGGGCAGGTGTTGGGTGGCTGGCACAAATAAAAATGCAGACAAGGAGTCCATCTAGAATAGTCCAAAGAGGACTCAAAGTATAGGAGGCGACCTAGTTCCAGCCAAGGTGACTAGTAGGAGGTGAACAAATCAGAGAAAAATGTAAAATCAAATAACAATTCCTTAAATGAATATTAGCAGCAAAAATAAATCCAAGTAACTATCAACAAGCATGTAAAATGTACAAAGAGGCCTTGCTTATAAAGGTAAGGATAGTGAGGTAAGAAGGTAGGGCTGTAAGTTTGACTACCCCTCAAAAGTGAATGAAACATTTTGAACACTTGAGACAAGTGTGAAGATGTGTGTTGAGTCTACATGAGGTGAGATAAAAGGGAATATTATCCTCTAAGTGAACTTAAGCTAAAGGTGTGAATAGGTCTACTAGTCAAAATGTGAACTAGTTAGATAAAAAACCTTTTCACATAACACTCTTGATCTAAGGATATGATTTAAGTATTGCCTATCTAGGTGCGATGGGATGGAGACACTTGCACATATTTTGCACAATATTGGGGTACACATGGTGGAGTCTCACAAATACTCCTGGATGTATTTGTTAAGTAGAAAAGAGAGACTATCCTAAGAGATCAAACCAGGTCAAACCCTTTTCTACTTAACATTAGGACACAAGCTGAGCTTGGCTTCTACCTGAGAAGGAGAGCCAAACTACAGGGGTTTTATCCTTTTATTGCATAGAGGAGTGTCAACCAAATCCAACCAAATCTAACCAAGCAAACTAGGGCAAAATATCAAACCCTAGTTGACAAAGATTTACTCATAACAAATTGTTGGAAGCAAATATCAAAAATCTAACACCACAGCGAGGGTCATAGTACATAATAGAACTTGAATCCAAATTTGAGGGCCCAAAGGACCAGGGCACTTAGGCACCCTAGACCTTGATTAGGGGATGGCAGAATGTGATGTTTGTTGTGTCTTCATCCTTCTGTGTTCTTGTCTCATGTAGCTTATTTTCTATAGATTATTTCGGATGCCACCTGCACACACACAAGAAGGAAAATGTTTGGGTCTTATTTACGAGCTTACCTAAGTCAAGCTCCATGAATGGTGTTTCCACCTCCACAATAGCAATGATGAGATCTCAAAGAGTGTGTGCCCTAGGAGGGCAAAGGCAAATCTGAAGTAGAATGGAATGCTAGAACAAAGCATGAAGGAAAGAAGTCACCATGAGCATGGAGACCCTAGCATGCTTGATGCGGCATCACAACTTGACTCAAGAAGTTGGTGTAGCCCAAAGAAGTAGAAATATGTTCACAAAACCTACAATAAGTTAGTGTCACAGCAATAATCCACCATAGAGAGCTTTAAAGAAGAATAGTGAGCATGAGAGAGAAGAAAGGAGAGCTAGAATCCTTCAAGAAGTTAGAGATAGCTTAGAGATCTTAGAGAGATGTTCAAATGAATAAACTAACTTGATTTTATATTCACTCCCACTCACAAAGATGAATAAAACCAAATGGGGCCGACATGAGGAACCACTTAAGATGACTTAAGTCGACATACATTTAAATTAAGTCAGGGTTAAATGAGGGACCAGGGTGCTTGAGTGCCCTTGTCCTTTAGCCCCAAAAACTTTGACATAAGTCCCTTAAGTGTGTTTAGGTCGGCCTCATAGTTATATTTTTAGGTTTTATCATCGAGATCGAGAATTATTCATTTAATATTCAAAAAAGGTGTTAAAATAGGTCTTGATTAACAAGTGTAAACATTTTAGGTCCACCCAGGTGCTAAATTAGGTGTAAAATGCTAGTGTACACATTTTACCCCATAAAATTTAGCCCCCACTTTAGCGTGGGTACGAGCTTATTGTTATGTCGTAAAATGTCCCCCTAAGACTTTTACCTCCTAAGTTTAGCTCTCAGGTCCCTTAATTTTGATCATGCATGTTAGAATTGAATCCTGAGATAAAATACCCTGAAACCCATGTCAAAATAGACTTAGGGGACATTGCAAAGATTAACCCTATCCTAAAATTGGTCCCAAGACAAGGGCACCCACGCCCTTGCTTGCCCTATTTTGGCGGGTTCCCAAATTTGAATGTCATTTGGAGATTGTTAAAAGGTGTCCGTTGCCGACATCTTGAGTTTGAATTACGAAATTTGTAGCGGGAATGCATATATAATCATGTTTAGGACTTCATTTGTAAACTAGAAGATGATTATGAGATTTTGGTGAACTTGTGATTTTAGAGCATTCAAGGCATTCACTGTTATTGCAAATTTGGCTTCATCTTCTCATGTTGTGAAAGATCTTCATCTATTTGCGAGCTACACCTCTGAGGTGATATCTATTTGTGCTTCAAATTTATCAATTTGTTTTTACCTCTATCTTGCAAGGATACACACTCTCTATCTAATAATGATGTTGGAAGGCTTGAATGCTTGACCGAGGCAAGACCGAGGCAAACTCCTAAACACCACAACCCCCAACCCCTCTCTTGCGATTGTAGGTGACAGGTATCGGATCTCGAAGAGTGGAGTTGTAGAGGACTATTGTAGAGCATAAGGAATCAAGATCTGAAGAAAAAGGTGGGAAATAGCTCAGGAAGGGCTTGGACACTTGCTCTTTTGGCCCTTAGTTTCATGTCATGGAGAATCTTTGAAGTGGTTGCAGTCAGTGACAGAAAAGGTCCTGAAGCCACCAAAAAAGTAGTATCTTGGGCTTGGGCGCCCACTCTTTCGCCCTTGACTTTTTCGTATTCTAGAACTGAAAATTTGGTATGTATCTGATCTATATTTAGTCTATCTCTATGAGAGCATTTATTAAGTTTCATCTGTTTGTTTACGAGTTTGCATAATTAGGGTTTTAACCTAAATCAAACTAAAATTAAGACACTAATCAATCAATTCCAAATTTCCCTATCATTACAAGTGACAACCAACCTGTAGATGAATCCTCTTGTAGAATTTGTGATTAAACTCGGTTAAATGTCCTTGAATGTGTGTAGTGAAAGGAGGATCTAACTAAATCATTTATCAATCCCATTCCCCTTTTTCCTACATAACACTTACATTCGAACTCACACTAAAGTATGGAGAAGACAAGTTTCAAACACAACAAATATAGAAGTTATAGAATGTCACCAAAATTGAGGGGTGATCAAGCCCCCAAGTTTAGGATTCTAGGAGTCTATGATGATTGGAATACACATAAGACACATGACATAATTCACTAATATAAGGAGAACTTAGAGAACATGAGATAAGACAAGACATACACAAGGCATACACTTGAGAAATCACAATGCATACATGCAATACACAAAGTATACACACTTGACACGAAGCATACACATAAGGCATAAAGTATAAATAGAATACACATGAAACCCATGCAAAGCACTAAAGAGACATACATAAGGAAAACATAGAGAGAATGCATGTGAGGCACGTGTGAGGCATGAAGAACATATAGAGAATAGGAATATACGAGGAGAATACACACATCATTCAAAAATCACATAACCTTGAGTTAGCATGACAAAAGATACCTCAATCTAAAATATGTCTCAATCACCATGCATCATTCCCCAAGATGAAATAAGAAGAATGCTAAGGGGTTAGTTAGAAATGAGAAGCACAAGAGGATACAAATATATCATACACATAATATATCTAAAGAGAAGTGCTTTGATAGAAAGATGAAAGTAAGGGTTATAACATGATATACGTGTTGTTATATGGAGCCCAATCAAACTTTGAGGTTAAATTTTGCCCTTTTATTGGAGCAGTTTCCCCCCAAATTATTTAACGGGGTTTTGGGGGCAACATCCTTGGCGCACTCCCTATCACAATACAGGGCGGGGTTGAGGGGCAACACCCCTGTGGGTGCTCAGGGGCAGTGCGCCTGAAACCTCAAATGACTTTTATTATTTTATAAAAGCATCAGGAGTTATTTTTCTATTGGCTGACATAAAAAAACCCTATTTTGTAACCGACATAAGTCTTGATAAAAATAGCTAAGGGTTAGGGTTTATGTTGATATTGTATTGTAGCATTTTGCAGTGGTATTGAGTTGCAAGGATTGTTGGTTGTAATCGGTTTGATTTGCTAGATAATAATGGTGGACTCTCTATTGGTGGATGTAGCCCAAGTTTGGGTGAACCACGTTAAAAATTCTCTCTCGTTGTTATTATTTCTGTGTATTTTTTATTCCTCTATTTAATCTTTATTTACATTTAATTGATATTTTCTGCATGCAATTCCTAACAAGTGGTATTAGAGCAGGTTGTGTTTGATTATTATCTACAGGAAGGTCTCATGGTTGAGTGGGAGTCAAAGTTAAGTGGGAGCAATGGCGGACAAGGGTAAATTAAAGGTAGATAAATTCAATGTGCAGAACTATCAGTTATGGAAGATGTAGATGGAGAATTATCTCTATCAAAAGGATTTATGGAGGCCATTGGAAGGAATAGCCAAGAAACTGACAGCAATGACTGATGAGGATTGAAAACTTTTAGACAGAAAGGCACTAGGAAACATTTGGTTGGGCCTGGCACCATCTGTGGCATTCAATATAACATAAGCGAAGACAACAAATGAACCGATGAAAGTTTTAGCTCAATTGTATGAAAAACCCTTGGCCTCAAATAAGGTATTTCTCATGAAGCATCTGTTTAATCTAAAAAGGATTGAAGGTGGATATGTGACATATCATTTAAATGAGTTTAATACAATTACCAGTTAGTTAACTTCTGTAAAAGTGAAATTTGATGAAGAGGTGAGGGCTCTCTTGGTTTTATGTTCTTTGCCAGAAAGATGGAATAGCTTGGTAATGGTTGTAAGTAACTCTATCTCTGGTTCAAATACTTTGAAATTTGATGATGTTGTTGGTGTTATCATTAGTGAGGAAATGTGATGGAAAAGCTCAGGAGGGTCCACATCAGGTAGTGTTTTGAATGTAGAAAGCAGGGGCAGATCAAAGGAGAGAGGAAAAGGTTCTGGAGGTCATGGGAAGTCACGAGGAAAATCAAAGGACAAGAGGTCCCAATCCAAAGGATAGAAGGATTGCTAGTACTGTGGAAAACCAGGTCATCTGAAGAAAGATTGCTGGTCTCAGAAGAATAAAGAAGGAGACAAACAAGAAGACAATAAGGAGGCAAATGTGGTAAGTAATAAATCTGAAGCTGGTGCTTTAATTCTTTCCCTAGATAATGTTGATGATTTATGGGTTTTAGATTCAGGGGCCTCATTTCATGCTATGCCCCATAGAAGTTATTTTCTTGATTATGTCCAAGGGGATTTTGGGCTGGTTTATTTAGGAGATAACAAACCCTATCAGATTGTTGGAAAGGGAAGAATTAAGATTAAGTTGTAAAATGGGAATCATTGGCTACTACAAGAGGTAAGGTATGTTCCAAGGCTAAGTAGGAATTTAATTTCAGCAGGGCAACTAGGTGATGAAGGTTGCACAGTTACTTTTAATGATAAAAATTAGAAGGTTTCAAGAGGTGCTTTAATAGTAGCAAAAGGTGTGAAAGTAGGCACCTTATATCTTTGTACATGTCATATTGTTCCTTCTACTTTAGTTGTTGGAGAGAAAAAATAAACAGGTTCAGGAACAGTTGCTGTAGGTTCGCAGGAAGAGACTGAAACAATTGCTGTAGGTTCTGAGACAACACTGTGGCATAACAGACTTGAGCATATGAGTGAAAAAGGTATGAAGGTACTTCATTCTAAGAAAGTTTTACCAGGTCTGAAATGTATTAATATGGATTTCTATGAAAGTTGTGTGTATGACAAACAAAAGAGAGTTAGTTTTCTCAAGGATGGGAAGCAAAAGAAAGATGAAAAGTTGGAGCTTGTGCATACAGATGTATGGGGACCAGCTCAGGTATCTTCTCTCAATGGCTCTTGGTATTATGTTACATTCATAGATGATGCAACTAGGAAGGTTTGGATTTATTTCCTTAGGCAGAAATCTATTGTATTTGAAACATTTAAGAAATGGAGAAGCTTGGTTGAGAATGAGATGGGTAAAAGATTAAAATGTCTCAGATCTGATAATGGTGGTGAGTGTTGCAACAAAAAATTTGAGGATTATTGTTCCTTTAATGGAATTCGTAGGCAGAAAATGGTTCTAGGGACTCCACAAGAAAATAGAGTGGCTGAGCGCATGAATAGGATAATAATGGAGCATGCAAGGAGCATGAGATTGCATGTTGGGCTACCTTTAAACATGTGGGTAGAAGCTGTCAATACCACTATTTATTTAATTAATAGAGGTCCTTCAGTTCCTTTGGGTTGTGGTATTCCACAGGAAGCATGGACAGGTAAGAAGGTGAGTTATTCTTTTCTCAAAACCTTTGGATGTGAAGCATTTGCACATGTAGATTATAAAAATAGAACCAAGCTAGATGCAAAATAAAAAAAGTGTATCTTCATTGGATATGACATTGATGAATTTGGTTATAGGCTTTGGGATGTTGAAAATCTAAAAATTGTGAGAAGCAAGGATGTTGTATTCAATGAGAAGGTGTTGTATAAAGATCAGTTGTAGTAGCATGAGAAGAAAGAAAAGGATTATGTGGTGCTGAATGATACTCTAGATAATGATGTTCCAGTGGTTCCTTATGCTCCACAACAATAGCAAGAAATACCACAAACTCCATTGAATGTTAGACGGTCAACAAGGCTAAGTAGACCTTCTGAAAGGTTTTCACTCTCTTTGTATTCTATTTTGTTAACATATGCTGGTGAACCAGAGGATATGATGAAGCTATGCAGGTGGATACAAAGGTTCAGTGGGAGCTTGCAATGAAATAAGAAATGGACTCCTTGTTGAAAAATCATACTTGGGAATTATGTAAGTTGCCTACAAGTAAAAAGGTTTTACCAAAGAAATGGGTTTATAGGCCGAAAGAGGAAGATGGAGGTAAGAAAAGATTTAAAGCCGGGTTAGCTGTAAAAGGATTTACATAAAAAAAGGTATTGATTTTGATGAGATTTTTTCTCTGGTTGTTAACATGACTTCTATTCGTACTATTTTAAGTATTGTGGCTATTGAAGATTTGCATTTGGAACAACTAGATGTGAAAATTGCCTTTCTCCATGGTGATTTGGAGGAGGAGATATAGATGGAACAACTACAGGGATTTGAGGTCAAAGGTAAGGAGAAATTGGTGTGTAGATTGAAGAAGAGTTTATATGGCTTGAAATAAGCACCTCGACAATGGTATTTAAAATTTGATAGTTTTATAGCTGAGCAAGGCTACAACTGGTGTAATTTTGACCATTGTGTTTATTTTAAGAGGTTGGATAATAACAACTATATTATTTTATGTTTATATGTTGATGACATGCTTGTAATAGGGTCTAACATGGATCACATAAGAGAGTTAAAACATCAGTTAGCACAATCATTTTCTATGAAGGATTTGGGGGCAGCAAAATAAATTCTTGGTATGAAAATTTGCAGAGATAGAAAGAACAGAAAATTGACTCTATCTCAGGATGATTATGTTGAAAAGGTGTTGTAGAGATTCCATATGGAGAATACAAAAGCTGTCAGCACACCTTTGCCTAGTCATTTGAAATTGACTAAGGAGATGTGTCCTAAGACACAAGAGAAGGAATAAAAAATGGCCAAGGTACCATATGCTTCAATTGTAGGAAGTTTAATGTATGCCATAGTATGCATGAGACTGGATATTGCACATGTTGTAGGAGTTGTAAGTAGGTATATGAGTAATCTCGGATTGGAGCATTGGAATGCGATAAAATGGATTCTCAGATATTTGAGAGGTACATCCAATAAATATTTATGTTTTAGGGGCTCTAATATTGTTTTAGCAGGCTCTATGGACTTAGATTTGGCAGGGGATATTGATACTAGGGGGAGTACTATAGGTTATGTCTTTACTATAGGTGGGACAACGGTGAGTTGGATCTCTAGGTTGTAAAAGGTGGTTGGTTTATCCACCACGGAGGCAGAGTATGTAGCTGCAACAAAGGCAAACAAGAAGATGATATGGCTGCAATCTTTCATGGAAGAATTAGGCAAACAATAGGCTAATAGTTATTTGTTTACAGACAATCAAAGTGCCATACATCTTGCAAAAAAATTATGCCTTGCATTTAAAGACTAAACACATACAGCTAAGGTATCACTTCATCTGGTTGGTGTTGGATGATGGACAGTTACGGTTGGAAAAGATACATACAGATGAAAATCTAGCGGATATGTTTACAAAGGCAGTGACAAGGGAGAATTTGAACTCCTCTTCAACTTCAGTTGGTCTTCAAAATTGAAAACAATAAAATCAGAACAACAGGGTCCATAGTGTTTATTTCTAGTGGGAGCTACAGGGTCAGCAGTGTTATGATCAATCTCCAAGTGGGAGATGATATGTTGTCTAAAACCTCAAATGAATTTTATTATTTTATAAAGGCATTGGGAGTTATTTTTCTATTGGTCGACATCAAAAAAACCCTATTTTGTAACTGACATAAGTCTTGATAAAAATGGCTAAGGGTTAGGGTTTCTGTTGATATTGTATTATAGCATTTTGCAGTGGTGTTGAGTTGCAAGGATTGTTGGTTGTAATTAGTTTGATTTGTTGGATAATAATATTGGATTCTCTGTTGGTGGATGTAGCTCAAGTTTTGGTGAACCATGTTAAAAATTGTCTCTCACTGTTATTATTTCTGTGTATTTTTCATTTCTCTGTTTAATCTTTATTTGCATTTAATTGATATCTTCTGCATGCAATTCTGAACAATACGCCCCACCTTAAAGTGATTTCTAACTCCATCAGGGAGTAATTGCCTTTAAGGTAAAATGAAGAAGAAATATAAGACATGCACGAGATCTTTCTAAAAGCACATGCCCAAATGATATGTGTTTTCATAAGCTACATCGCAATAAGGGGTCGCCCCCAGAATGAGCAAACTAAGGCAATGCTTACATGCATGATACACAATGGCTTGTGTGGTTATGGTATGACACCGAGCATTGCAACAAGGTCCCACATATATTAAACATCATAACTTATGAAGATGATGGATGAAAGATCACATGAAAGTAGAGTAGACATAAATTGAATCATGAAAAGATGCTAGATCATCCAATAAAAACAACACAATTGTATATCATGACATATAGAATCTAATGAAGATACATATAGAAGAATGACACAACATGTTCATACTCCTTGTATCTTTATGCTAACAAGGGTGTCAAGGGAGAACCACGACATCACAATACGGGGATAATAGTACATACAAGCATAACACAAATGAGAGGGAGGGACCACACTTGCGAGTCAGCCTATAACAAATCATCCTCCCCCAACTTGATTATTATAAAATGGATGGAAGACAAGCTACTCTAAGGACTACATCAAGCGTTGTGAGGAGTGCTAGAACCAAACTTTTTTTGAAGTTGTTGAATTTTGTCACCCAAGACTTGACATTCCTTAGTGGTATGGCCAAGCGCTAATAATGAGGAGTTGAATGATTATTATGTAGACTCTTTTTGTGTATTGGAGGAGGAAGAGTGATTAGGTGGTCTTTGGGTATATTTGGCAACATACACTCTTGTTGAGATAGAAGAGACAATTTCAGTGGAGTAGGAAGCAATCCTCATTGTTGTGAGCATGGTGGAGAGAACGTAGGAGAAGGCCAGAAACCTAAACCTACTTTTGACAAGTGTGGTGTTGGTTCCACAGGTTCCTTAATTCCTTGTTCTTTGCATCCTAACCCATTTCCATTGTATCCTTGCTTAGAAAGAATTTTGAATCCACACCCATAAAGTATCCCCAAATCTGAAGGAAGAGGAGATGTCATATGACTATCTTTGTTGAAAGAAGAAGTAGATGGATCATACATTTGATCATGGTGAGGAGGGTCAATCTTTATTTCAACAATCCCATGTGTGCGGGTGAATCAGTTGTACAAAAACTTACTTCTACTTCAAACACTTGATTCTTCTTTGTTAGTTAATAGCATATCATTTAACCATTCATGAAAGCGTAAAGCATAAACACCAGAGCAGATAAACATTAACACATTTGACACCAAGATTTTGACGTGGAAAACCTGGTTAAGGGAAAAACCACGGGGTGATTAACCCAAGGATTATTCTCTGTTAGAAGAATAAGAAAAATGGATGCCACATGCCAATTAGGGCTCACTACCCGAGCACACTACTCACAAGGAGGCACACTGCCTACAGGAGACACACTGTCTACAAGATAACAAGTATTACAAACTTGAACTAGAGATTGACATCTTTACCATGTTTGGATCAGTTCCATTTAAGCCCGAGACACATCTGCTCTGCCTTTCGCTCTTTCGCTATGCCACACTCATCCGCTCCACAACACACTTCGAAATAAATTCACAAACCTTTATTTATACAAGGCATCGACTTAGGAACAATCATCTAAGTCGGCAATCAACTATAAAAACATTCACAAGATAAATAACTCATCTGGTCAGCCAGTCTAAACAAGAACATCTTCATCCGGAAGAATTCATCTGGTTGGCCAGCAAGAACATCTTCATCCAGAAGAATATCTCCAATTCTGGGCTCTACCACTAATGCAGACCAACAACACAACCTCAACATGATCTAAGAACCTTCACAGGCTTGCCTGAATGACCAGGTACATCCGCACTTCCTCTACTTATTAGAATCTCTTCTCTTCTTCATCTGAAACTTCAAGAACACAGTCTACCACCACTGTCATACTGAGAAAGGTGCTTCCAGACCTCCAAACTATGTACAAATCAAGATGACACATCACAAGGACATCCCAAACACTCTGTCCAATCTGCAGAATAGGACAATGCACTTTCAGATCTCACCGGACCTTTTTGTAACACTCTGTCACTCCGGAGCATCTCCCGGAACCGGTTCTACTTGATTGATCACAACTTCTTCATATCTTCATGCGGACCTCTGAAATGTAAACTGGAACATCTCAAGACTCATATCTACAAACCCTTTAATCTGCATCCTTTGATCCGCAACCTATTGAGTACTTTTGCCTTCTTCTCATCACTGTTCTTCATTGTTCCTGATTGAGACTGATTTCCTCAATAACCTCAGCACACAGCTCATCCAATCCTTCTTATTAATGCAATATGAGTATGTTGACATCAATGACAACACTGGTTAACGTCATACTTGCAACAATCTCCCCCTTTGTCATTGATAGCAACATATGATGTGAAAAACTATCAAGACAAGAACTTCTCCTTTCTATCACAACTCCCCCTATTAGCAACAACTCTTCACATGTCTTGTCTTCCTTTTACTGCTCCCTCTTTGATCAACAACTTGTTTTTCACATGTCTTCTCTCCCCCTTTGACATCAATGGCAAAGGGCTCATACTTGCAATTCTAACACATCAGAATCATACCAGCTACTCCCCCTTAGTAGAAGCTCCTCATCATTAATCTAGATCACAAGATATGACTATGATATCCATCAGATTGATGCACATCAGTGCATCCTAGTTTATCACCAGAGGGGCCATGACCCCTAACTTCTCCCGGAGATACTCAAAAGAGTCCTTAGGAAGAGGTTTAGTTAAAATATCTGCAATCTTATCCTTGGATGGTACATACTCCAATCTGACTTCATCCTTGTTCACTTGTTCTCTCAGAAAGTGAAACTTGATAGATATGTGCTTGGTCTTAGAATGCAACACCAGATTCTTAGAAATATTTATTGCACTTGAATTATCACAAAAAATTGTGATAGGCTCCTCATATTCTACTTTAATGTCTCTTAACATCTGCTTCATCCATAAGATTTGAGTGCAACTACCTGCTGCTGCAATGTATTCTGCTTCAGTTGTAGATAGAGATATTGCCTCTTGTTTCTTGCTTAGCCAAGAAACCAACCTTTTTCCTAAAAAGAATGCTCCTCCACTTGTACTCTTCCGGTCATCCACATCTCTTGCCCAATCTGCATCTATATATGCATGAAGAGAGAAATCATGATCTCTAGGGTACCATAGACCATACTAAACTGTCCCCTTTAGATATCTAAAAATCTTCTTGATTGCCATAACATGAGATTCTCTAGGATCAGCCTGGAATCTTGCCACAAGACTAACAACTTGCATTATATCTGGTCTAGTCTGAGTGAGATACAATAATCCTCCAATCATTGATCTGTACTTGGTCTGATCTATCTTAGGAGAGTCATCATCTTTGCTCAACTTACATCCGGTTACCATAGGAGTGTTCATTGGCTTTGAAGCTTCCATTCCGAATTTCCTCAACAATTCTTTCACATACTTGGTCTGAGAGATAAAGATGCCTTTCTTTGTCTGAGTAATTTGCAGACCCAAGAAGAAATTCATTTCACCAAGCATTGACATTTCAAACTCACTTTTCATTTGATTTGCAAAGGTTTTACACATACTGTCTCTTCCTCCAAAAATGATATCATCAACAAATACTTCAATAATCAAGATGTTTTCATTATCTATTTGGAAATATAGATTACTATCAGTAGTACCTTTGTTGAAACCAATCTGCACAAGATGCTTATCCAACCTTTCATACCATGCTCTTGGGGCTTGCTTCAATCCATACAGTGCTTTCTTCAACTTGCAGACCATATCATCATGATCAGACAATTGAAATCCATCTGGTTGTTCAATGTATACTTCTTCCAAATCACCATTTAGGAAGGCAGACTTGACATCCATCTGATATACCTTGAAGTCTTTGAAGGCAGCAAATGCAAGAAATAATTTGACTACTTCAATTCTTGCCACTAGAGCAAAGGTTTCTTCAAAATCAATTCCTTCTATTTGAGAGTAGCCTTTGCAGACCAATCTAGCTTTGTTTCTGATTACTTCACCAACTTCATTTAGTTTGTTCCGGAAGACCCATTTGGTTCCAATCACATTTTTGTTTCTAGGTCTGGGAACAAGATCCCAAGTGTGATTTTTCTCAATTTGCATCAACTCTTCCTCCATTGCTTTGGTCCAATTTTCATCATTGCAGCCTCAATTATTGTCTTAGGTTCAATCTTTGAAATCAGACAGTATTCATCTAAATTTTGAGCAATTTTCCTTCTTGTTTGTACCCCTTTGCTTTTGTCACCTATGATCTGATCTTCAGAGTGGTTTAGAGTAACATACCTTGGAACTTTAGGAGTTTCTTGCACTACTGTTTCTTGATCAGGCTCATTCAGACAAACCTCTTCTTCCTGATTTACCGGATTAGTCAGAATCTGAATTTCAGAGGAGGATTGAGCTCCTTGCACTAGAGAATAATTCTGATCATCTTCATCATATTCATAGAATCTTGAGGGCTTCTCAATTCCTTCATCAACTTTCACATTTGTGCTTTCTATCATCTTTCTCAATCTCTTATTGTAACACCAGTATGCTTTGCTTTAAGTGGAGTAACCCAAGAAAATTCCTTCATCACTTCTAGCATCAAACTTTCCTAGATCTTCATCTCTTTTGATGTAACACTTGCTACCAAATACTTTGAAATATCTTACAATGGGAGTTATACCAAACCAAAGTTCATAAGGAGTCTTACCGGTATTGCTTCTGATTTGAACTCGATTAAGAGTGTAGACTGCAGTGCTGATAGCTTCTCTCCAAAACATCTGAGGGACATTTGCTTCCATCATCATTGTCTTGGATGCTTCCTGGATGGTCTGGTTCTTTCTCTCAACTACTCCATTTTGCTGTGGAGTCCTAGGAGTAGACAACTGTCTCTTTATGCCATGCTTCTCACAAAAGTCTATGAATTCACCGGATGTGAATTCACCACCTCTATCAGACCTCAGACATTTCAGTTTCAATCCGGTTTGATTATCTACCATAGCTTTGAAGATTTTGAACTTCTCAAGGGCTTCTGATTTCTCTTTTAGAAAGGTAACCCACATCATCCGGGAATGGTCATGAATTAGTAACATGAAATATCTATCACCTTGCATACTCTTGATTCTTGTCAGACCACATAGATCAGTATGAACTAATTCTAATAATTCGGTAGAGAATTGATCCTTGCTTTTGAAAGAGACTTTGCTCTGTTTACCTAGCTGACATTCTTTGCACAAACTATTTGTAGGTTTCACCAATTTTGGAAGATCTCTTACAGCCTGAGTATTTCTTATCTTGATGATGTTATCAAAATTCACATGACACATCCTTCTATGCCATAACCAACTCTGATCAACCTGAACAAACAAACAACTTTTATTTGAACCAACTAGATGGAAGCTATTACCTTTTGTTTGAGTACTGGACGCAATCTCAGTTCCAGAGCTTTCAAAGATCCTGCATCTTCCATTCTTGAACTGGAGATCATAGCCTTTGTCCACCAACTGACCAACACTGAGAAGATTGTGCTTCAATCCTTCAACATATAGTACATTACTGGTTTTGCTCTTTCCATCAAAAGAAATAGTTCCCCTACCTTTGATTCTACCAACAGAATTATCACCAAACTTTACCATTCCTCCTTCATACCTTTCCAAATCTAAGAACTTGTTCTTGTAACCTGTCATATGGTGAGAACATCCACTGTCAATAACCCAATCATCCTTTTCTTCAACTTGGGTAGCCAAAGCTCTTTTTACAACCTTATGATTGACAGATTCAGAGGATATTGAATCTTCTTCCTTGATGGCAATAAACACCCATTCATTTCAGGATTTGCTTCCTATTTTTGATTCATCATCTGTTACTCCTTCATTATCATCTTCTTCATGAACGTAATAGCAGTTCTTTTGGAACCTTTGTCTATTTAGCATTTGATCTTGCAGATCTTTCTAGACATCTTGAAGCAAAATGACCAATCTTATTGCAATTGAAGCACTTAAAGGGTAATTTTCCTTCATACTTACCGGATCCTCTTGGCAGTCTCTTGGCAATGAAGGCTTCAAGTTGAGCTGTTTCTATTTCTTCCTCTTCCATGTCTTTCCTTGCTTGATCATACCATGACAGCTTCCTTGAAGAGTTCTCTCCTGGATCAAATCTTTGTTTGCCTTTCACATAGGCACTGGCTTTGAATGCAGATTCAGTTTTGGGGTGATCATCTCGAAACTTGGTCATTTCAAATGCAGCCAGTTTCCCAGCCAATTGCTCTCTTGTGATAGTTGTATGGGCTTTGAATTCATCAATGGCAGTAACCTTGATTTTGTAGGCAGCAGGAAGGGATCTGAGAATTTTGCAAACAATCTCATTTTCATCCAGAACTCCACCAGCATTCCTGATTCCACACACCAGCTCATTTACTCTTGGCATAAAGGTAGTGCTATTTTCATCATTTCTCATCTTCAATCTTTCAAATTTTCCTTTGAGACTTTGCAACCTTGCACTCTTAACAAACTCATCTCCTTCATGCAAAAGTTCCAGTTTAACCCAGTCTCATATGCAGTTGGTAGGTCAATAACATTTGAGAGTTCTGAGTCAGTCAATGTGCTTAGAAGAGCTTCTTTGGTCTACAGATTGTTTTCAGCATATGTGATTTCATTCAGGGTTGTCGGACCACCCTGTGGAGGTACATATGCTTTTGTGACCATGGCCAAGTATGCTTTTCCCATACACTCCAAGTGACATTTCATGCGACCTTTCCAGAGAGAGAAGTTGGTTCCATCAAACTTCGGACTGTCCTTCTTGTATGATGACATCCTGGATCTCCTCAAGCGGTTAAGCTCTTTTAGAGGAACTTAGCTCTGATACCAATTGTTAGATCTAGGGCACACAACTGAGAGGGGGGGTGAATCAGTTGTACAAAAACTTGCTTCTACTTCAAACACTTGATTCTTCTTTGTTAGTTAATAGCATATCATTTAACCATTCATGAAATCATAAAGCATAAACACCGGAGCAGATAAACATCAACACATTTGACACCAAGATTTTGACATGGAAAACTTGGTTAAGGGAAAAACCACGGGGTGATTAACCCAAGGATTATTCTCTGTTAGAAGAATAAGAAAAATGGATGGCACATGCCAATTAGGGCTCACTACCCGAGCACACTGCTCACAAGGAGGCACACTACCTACAGGAGACACACTGTCTACAAGATAACAAGTATTACAAACTTGAACTAGAGATTGACATCTTTACCATGTCTGGATCAGTTCCATTTAAGCCTGAGACACATCTGCTCTGCCTTTTGCTCTTTCGCTATGCCACACTCATCCACTCCACAAAACACTTCAAAATGAATTCACAAACCTTTATTTATACAAGGCATCAACTTAGGAACAATCATATAAGTCGGCAATCAACCATAAGAACATTCGCAAGATAAATAACTCATCCGGTCAGCCAGCAAGAACATCTTCATCTGGAAGAATATCTCCAATTCTGGGCTCTACCACTAATGCAGACCAACAACACAACCTCAACATGATCTAAGAACCTTCATAGGCTTGCCTGAATGACCAGGTACATCCACACTTCCTCTACTTATTAGAATCTCTTCTCTTCTTCATTCGAAACTTCAAGAACACAGTCTATGGCCACTGCCATACTAAGAAAGGTGCTTCCGGACCTCCAAACTATGTACAAATCGAGATGACACATCACAAGGACATCCCAAACACTGTCCAATCCGCAGAATAGGACAATGCACTTCCGGATCTCACCAGACCTTTTTGTAATACTCTGTCACTCCGGAGCATCTCCCGGAACCGATTCTACTTGATTGATCACAACTTCTTCATATCTTCATGCAGACCTCTAAAATCTTAACTGGAACATCTCAAGACTCATATCTACAAACCCTTTAATCCGCATCCTCTGATCCGCAACCTATTGAGTACTTTTGCCTTCTTCTCATCACTGTTCTTCACTGTTCCTGATTGAGATTGATTTCCTTAATAACCTCAGCACATAGCTCATCCAATCCTTCTTATTAATGCAATATGAGTATGTTGACATTAATGACAACATTGGTTAACCTCATACTTACAACACCATGGGGGTTGAAATCTAAAGAGACCTCGTCATTACCAAGATATGTATTAGAATTAGATGATATTTTATCACAAATGGCTACCATTTCTGTAGAAGAAGGTAGATGTTCATCAATTTTAAAGGTTCCATTATCATTAGTTTTAAGATTAAGCTTTGTAGGAATAGTATATTTTGTTGAAGAAATTTCATTTACCTTCAAGATTTTTGGGTGTGAGGGTGAGACTTTATATTCAGCCACAAAGGAGGGTGTAAATTCTAACGAACCCCAATCATCACCCAAAAATGCATTCGAAGGAGTGACACTATCTCGACCAATATTGTTGTTAGCAGTGGAGGGTAGTGTTAAAGAAGGGATCAAACTACTTCAAGGAGTTTGATGTCTCACTTCTATTTGCCAACAATTTTCCTGAGCTGAATCAACTTTAATTGTATAAGGTTTATTTTTGAAAATAAATTTTATTGAATGATGAAGGGTAGATGGGACTACCCCCATGGCATGAATCCATGGTCTACTAAGAGGAAGATTGTGGGACAAGAAGGACTGCAAAAAACCTCAGTTGCTGGGTTGAAACTTGGAATCTTGATAGGCTCTTGTTCAATGTGCCAACTTGGAATCTTCATTGGTTCATAACCTACTACCTTTTCCTCTTCCTGATTTTGGATTGGTATGGAAGGGGTAGCCTTAATAAGATTTGCCATTTTGTAATCAGGATGCTTGGTCCAAGAGGGCTACCATACTTGTTCAAAAGCCTTATGGTTTAATTCAGGCACTTGATACGAATGATACTGAGGACTAATAGACTGCTTTCGGATGCAAATAGGTTCTTGATTACAATCAGAATTCCTAAAACTTGAAACTTGATATCTACTAACCTCATTTTGAGAATGTTGATCTGGAATAAATGCAGTTGTCCAAATTTTATACTTTTGTATTTGTGCAAGAAAATATTGCATCTCCCTCCTAAGACCTTCTTGAAATTGTATCCTTTGTGCCTCCAATTCCTGCTCATGGAGATATGCCTGATAATCCATTTCTTCTTGCTGCTGCTCATATTCTTGCTACCTCTTGAACTCTATCTGCTTTGTGATTTCTAACAGAGTATTTTTCGTATCATTCATGTTGTTCCTTATATCTTTAACCCCTTAGGACTAATTTTGAACATGTAAATGTTGATACGAAGGATGAACAAGGGTGGGTGGGAGGTAAACCTATTAGGCATGCTGATTTCTTCATAAATCAAAGGAATTATGAATGAAATCAGTAGTATGGTTGATTTGATATGGCTGATAAGACGAAGGATTCGCAGTATCTTCATGATATGATGGATGATATGGCATATTTCCATGAAGGAAAGACATGTTTATTCATTTAAAAGGTTTGGAAAACAACTGAAATATGATCTTGTGATACTCTTCATGGGCTACAAAGTCTGATCTATCAAACTAGAAAGTTAGAGTCACCAGGTACTTGAAAATAAACCTCTGAAAGGCTAAAAAATCTACTGATTGTACCAAAACAATAGAAAAAATAAGTTCTTTTTGAACTAAAAATCATATCAAAGTCCCACTGGGCATGCCCAAAACTGTTATCACTGGGAATTGCACCCGTATGCAAGGCTGGTAAAGCTCAGCAATTTCGTGTAACATGGGACTAATTTCAGGTTGTGGGTGCCCTATAATGAAATTAGACCTCCAGATGGTGGGCTGGTTCCCTTCAAATGTTCTATTGGAATGTATGTATTTTGTTTTGGAAAAAGGAAGAAAGAAACTATATGAAATAAAAGTTGTAAATTTCAGTGATGCACCTAAGTTGGATAATAATATGCAATTTGGCTCACAATATAACTCAGAAATCTTACTTTCACACAATCCAATCTTGGTATAAATATCACAAAAGTGATTCTAAGGGAGGTTTGAAAACAAGCTTTCTATGAAGGAAATGGTTTTTCACAACACAAAAGGACTACTTCTGAATAACACAACCTAAGACCTATGATGATTATCTGCTTAATGCTGCAAACAAGGAAGTGAGACAATAATTTTAAAGGTTTAATGATTAAACACAACAAAATTTCATCAAAATCACTTCAATAATTAGCACTAAATGGAAAGGTAACTTAGTTGATCTCAAAGAAACAAAGGAAAACTTTGCAAAGAAGACAAAAATAGAACTGGTAACCTGCCGATCTCTCAATAAAACTGTAAAAATGAGCTACAAGAATTCTCCAATCTGTCTAAATCAGAATGAGAATCAAGAACTAGCAAAAACAAACTTTTGCTTTACAATATATAGGTTTGCTCTCTCAAAAAGACATGCAAAATATGAACTTGCAGATAACTGCCTCTAAAAATAATCTCTCACGAGCAACCTCCAAAATCCTCAAAATTAGGGTCTAAAATTGCCACAAATTGATCAAAAATAACTCTAATTTGGGTCTCTCCATATGTTTGACCAAAAATTTGACCAAGAACCCTAAAAATACTCCTAAAATCATGCAAAAACCTCCTAGGTGGCCTAGTTAACTCAATAATCAATTTGCATGATTTTGCATTAGCAAAATTGATTGTGAGTAAATAATAAAGTAATAAAAATAATTACTTATTATTGGTTACAATTTGTTCTAATTTTGACTTTACAATTTGTGGAAAATAATAAAGTAATTTGGAAAATATTACCTTATTATTTATTTACAATTAATATCTTTGTAAAATCATGCATGATGAGAAGAAAAAATAACACTCCTTATCTCTCCAATTTACAGTTGCCTAATTTGCATGATTTGAGCACAAATAGGACTTAGAAGAAAAATAAAAATCCCCTTATACCTCCATGTGGGAAAAACCCCTAGTTTGCATGATACATATTCATTAAGGCAAAATTTTACCCTTATTACTCCACATGCACTAAAGAGAAAATACTAATCCTCTCTCTGCAAGAAAAATCCTTAAGTCATCCTATGCATTTATAATATCTCCATGTACAAAACAATATACATTAATATCCTTATGACTCCCTTCGATGCCTTAGTGCATACATTCATCTTTATATCTTGAGGTCATTTTATATCTCCATGTGCAATTTCAATATCAAGAAAACCCTATAACTCCATACATCAAACATTACACCATTACACATGCTCACCTTGTCTGCCAACTCGTAAACTTACTATGTCTTCATGCATATCATGTCCTAATACAATGCTCCTTTGACCTTGTTGGCCACCATGCATAATCAGGATAGATCTTTGACCCTTGAATGTTTGCAAAAAATGACAAGGGATCTTTGACTAGCATGAGTTTCATATGACGTAGCTTCGACCATGTCATTTAGTTAACCACAAAATAATTAGATGAATCATAAGGCATGAAGCCTTGCCTTCTCATCATACTGACCTTTTTGACTTTATAAAAAATCAATTGCGACAATGTTTGTCGGCCCCTCCATATTATGATGACTAGGAAATCTTCAAGACTAAAGTCTTGACCACGGGCGTTTTGGATAAGTTAATTGATTTTAGTCTTTTGTAAAGTCAAAAGCTCAAGACAAAGAACCTTTGAACAAAAGCAATAGATAACCCTAAAAGTTGTCTTCATTTTTCATTTGGTATTCTCCCTCATTCACTTTGCAACTGCTTTCTGTCAATTAGGGTTTGAAGGATTCAAGCATATCTCTCTGGCTTTTTACTCTCTCTGGTCTTCTCTTGGTCGAATCATCAAAACTCTGCATGCAAGAAAGAAGGTAATATTTTTTTTGAGTATACTGGCATCTTTGTTGGCATTTGTAGCTTCTTTCTCCTTTCATGGCTGTGGCTTCTTTCTCCTTTCATGACTATCTTAATACATTACTCATTCTTTAACAACAACTCTTTCTTGTCTCTATATCTTTATCTTTGCAACTGTTACCTATATTTGAAAGTTTGATACTCCTGTGAGGCCACGGATAGGTGTCTCTTCCTGCTAGAAAAGCAAGGTAAGCACTTGTTTCTTGTCTCTCCTGTAGCCTCATTTGTCATTTTGTAAGTGAAGAATGATAAGGGTTTGTTCTTTTTTGCACATACAAAGCCTTCATTTTGTTATGGCTGTGCTCGATCTATATGTAGACACAAAAATGTGAAAAAACTGATGAGGGTTTCTAAATATGAGACAAGGGTTTCAACTTTCTTTGCATAAAACATTTCTAATTGTCACAGCTAGCTTCTTGTAATATTCACTGTGTTCTCTTTTTGAATGTATATAGAAAAGAAACAAGGGTTTTTCATATACAGATGGGTATTCTATTTTTAGCATGAAAATGTCTTCTTCTGGCACAGCTATGGCAGTAGATATATTTTATCACCTTCTTTTGGCTGTAATTGCAAGATGGCACTAGGGTTTGAAATTTTCTAATAAGGGTTCATTCTTTTTTGCACAAAAAGCCTTCCTCTATCACAACTATGGTATTAGCTCCATCTTATGGCACTCATTTCAATTGTATACAGAAAAGAAGCAAGGACTTTACCTTTTTTGCAAATAGGTATTACATTTTAACATAAAAAAAAGATCTCCTGCTCACGGCCATCACATCTCTTCTCTGTATAGCAAATCTTTGACTATATTTTTATTTGTAGGTAAAAAGGCACTAGAGTTTGAAAATATCAAGAAATGAAATTTCACTTTCTCTTGCACAAAACTTTCTCCTCCTTTTCATTGTGACACCTCTTTTGCTTTCTTCTCTCTTCTATATCATATATTGACATTTCTGTGCAATGAAGGTTCTCCTATTGCAACATTTTAAATTGTTCATGCTATTTAATCACTTGATAAGAAATAAATACATGCATTAAAAGAGAAAAACCTGAACTTTCAAATGGCTCTTTTAGCCTGTTCATTTTGTTTCACTTTCTTGAGATTAGATGGCTCCTATAGCCTGTCTGCATGTCATATATCTCCTTTGTCTGCTAACTATAGGATGATTGATCATTTGTCATGTGTGATGATACATATATGTGACTTAACACTTATATTTACAACAGAGAGTGGTAAATATATGCCCTATTTTCATTGGCCTAGACTAGGCTTTCAATTGTTGAAAATGGATGATGTTTAGAGTTGAATGATTGTTGCCTCATGTGTGACTGTGGGATCATCTCCTGACTACCTTTGTGTATGCTCCTCCTAACTGCCTTTGTTGCATTTGGATCCTACTATAGCATATATATCATGTTTTGATCGCTCCTTGCTTGTCTATATTTCTTGGTAAATCTGAATCCATATGATGTCAGGTCCCTCATCATTACAAAGTATGAATGTTTGATTAATGTGGCAACAAGTCTAAATTTCTGTGGCATATAGATTTTATCTTCAACTACTTTTTGAATGTTGAGGCTCCTCTGTTTGTATCTATCAATCATTATTATTTGACTATCCATCAACATCTACTTCTTTAACCTTGGATAGCTCCATGAGAAATGTTGCCTTATGTATGTGATTTGTGGAATCATTATTGTCTTCATTTACATCTAGTTGTGGCATTCTTTAGATACTTCTTTTAGTTGCCTCTGTGCATGCTCACTGCTTATCTCATGATGCATTTGGCATTTCATGTGCCTTCTACTGCTTCTCCTTCATCATTGATGTGGTATTCTCTTTCAAGAATGTTCTAATCCTGTTGATGGACATGGAAGCTGTGATCTACTCTAACTGTATTTTCTTGCATAAGCCACTTCATGATCACTGTCATAACTATTCATAGTAAATGTGACTGCACTTATTTAATTCTTGCAAGATATCTCTCCTTTTGGCATTTGCTAATTGTAGCATGATGTATTTTCACTGTTCTAAGGCATATGAGATAATGACTTGTTTCTCCAGTACAGTGATGAGATTGGGAATATGCTATGACCTCCATGTGTCACTTGAATGTTTGAATGTTGAATATTTGATTATATTGGGACTGTGGCAGCTACCTAGGAATATAGGCTCTCTATTGATGACTTAATCATATGGAATTTTGACTTGGTTGTTTCATCTTGAAAGCTATGACATAGTTGTTCCACATATACTATTTCATTTTCTTGATCATCCTATTTCTTCATTATGGCATATGTCTGCCAGATTTATTGATGCCTTGCTGTTTTGATTTTGTCTTTTTAAAGGCATAACCTGTATCATTTATCTCAGCTAGCTGATCACTTTGAGTGCCTGTAACATGTCATTTTACTTTCTTGCTCTTTTATCATAATGAGATGATACTTTTACATGACCCATAATGTAACTTGTTCAAATGATACACAAACTCTGTGTCTTGGAAGCTTTATTCTGTTTCTTTTATCTTCATCAGGCACAATAAAATGAACACTTGTAGCATGTCCTTGTACTATGAATGCATTTTGTCAGTTGTTCTTGTTACTTGTGATGAAATAAATACATGCATTCAAAATGATTATGTACTTCAGATGGCTCATGTAGCCTGTGTATTCTTTTGTGATTGTAACCTGATTTCTACACTTTGTCTTTGTTAACTTGACTCGGTCATGTTAATCTGATTTGCTCCAATCAACTGTAATAATGTCATGATGACATAACTTTTCTGCAAGTTGATTAGATGATGCATGATGTAATTTGGAATGATGCATCCTATCTTTTCTGATACTCTTTTCAAAATGAAAAGAAACATGCTGGGCTCAAACCCTTGTGGGAGCCACATTTAATCCACATGTTTATTTGTCTTCAAATCAACAACAATACTTGTCCTATACCTGCACAATGAACAAACAAGTTAGCATAAAAATATACCTGATAGTATTGATCGATCTTCTTCATGATTTCTTCTCAATTTGTGTCATATATTTGATCTGATCTCTCATATGAATGCATGATGTGATAAGTAGATGTTTTTGTTTGATAAAAGCATGTGATAACTTTAAACATCTGGAGCACTAATAGGGCTGTCCCCAAAATTTTGCAAGTTCAACTGATGGTGGAGCTTGAAGTGAAGATTGAAGACTGAAGACTTGAAGGTTGGCATAAAAAAACAACCTTGTTGTTCAGGCAATGATGGATGTTTCATTTTATCATGTGTTTATTTATTTTCTTTTATCAAACAGATATATAGCTTGCATGTCTGCAATAGCTCAGTCTAGTTACTTCCACAACTTGTGTGGGATACATTTGAACACTTCTTTTAAGCATGATCAGTTAATTTCTCTTATGCATATGATGTATATGTATTTCCTTTTCAATCAATGCATGAGATAAAGTAACAGATACTTGAATATATGTTCAAAACATGACATGAAATAACAGTTCAATACAAATATCTTTCTTTCTTTTATTCAAAACTGATTAACTGAATAATCAATCTGACTTATAACTCCTGAAAGATCAAACTGTGTTGGATCAGCTGTATTTCTTGAATCTTGGATTTCTTGACAATCTTATTCTCTTGTCATGATAATTCATCAGTCTTGATTAGACTGATGGGTTATCCTGACAACTGGATATCCTTCTTTGCCTTGTCAAGGCATCAACTATTCAATAAATGCATAACCTTGAAGTTTTCTTTTATTCCTTCTGAACAATTACACTTAAGTCCAGCTAATTTTAAGTGTGAACAAAAAATTAGCAATAATAGCATAGAGTTGCTTGACTAGATCATATTATTTTCCAATATGTGGAGGAAGACAAGGTGCTTGAGGTAGGATAGGTTGAGAAGGTGGAAGAGAAATGGGTGCACTTGGTGCTTACTTACTTTGCTTGTTATTGCAGGTGTTTTATGTGTGAGCAACCACATTATTATGAGGTTGTTGAAACACATTTTGAACACATTGATTTCTTTGAGTAATGTGCTTTGCATAATTGAGAATGTGACCCGGGGGTCAAGGTGGTTTTGGATCACCTTGAACTGTAATCAGCAGTTTGGAGAAAAGAGGTGAATTGCACTTATTCACTATCCGTTTAGTGGATGAAATAAGTCTATTAATGATGATTGAATTGACATTGTTTTCCTTTTGAGTAAGCTCAACATCCATCCTTGAGGGATTTAATGTGAGAGACCACTCTTCATCCACTAATGCTTCATCTTTTGAAGGGAGCACATTGGAATGAAGGGAGGGTAAAGTGTTGTTAAGAAAATTGTTGATCTAATGGTATCTTTAGTGATGTCCAAGGGGTTTTGAACATGAAACCAAAGGAGAAATATCAAGGGTCTTCGCATCCTTAGTGATATTCAAGGTACTTGAACATTCAATCAAAGGAGGAAGATTAAGGGTCTTCATGTCCTTAGTGATATCCACGGTACTTGAACATTCAACCAAAGGTAGAAGATCCATAGGATGATCCATAAAAACCTCATGTACTATGGTAGAAATAGAAGTAGTATGCTCAATATCATGTAATTCCACATATCTAGAAGAGATCTTAAAATGAAGAGAAGGTAAAGTAATGTTAAGGAATGTGTCAATGATCTCATCCTCTTGCACCAATATGTCTTCATTTTTGGGGAGGGATCCAAAGCATAGGGTGAAGTAGGAAAAGATAAGTCACCATCATATGCGTTAGAGGTGATGTCAATGGTACTATCATGAGTTGTAGTAGAAGGGGATCTATCATTATCATCTTTCTTATGACAATTCATGGAGATGATTTTAGTAAGATCTTCTAATATCAAAGGATATACACTCATGAGAGTCATGAAGCTAAAAAAATCAAATGTATAACAAAGGATGCCATATATGAAACATATAGACACATCAATATCATACATGGATGCTATATTATCTAAAATATAAGGATGCATATTAATGAATTTAGATTTGTTTTTCAAAATCTATGATATATGCATGCAAAGATTCCAAAGGAACAACAACAAGAGGCCATAATGAAATGTCTTGTCTACTATATGCAAATATGATATGGAAAATCAATTTACAATTAGATCTATTCATTAATTAAGTACCACCAATATGAAAGTAAGATTGTAATCAAAGACTTACAATTGCAAGAGAAGCTGGTGTTGCAAGTATGGGTTGAACCGGTGTTGTCATTGATGTCAACATACTCATGTTGCATTAATGAGAAGGATTGGATGAGCTGTGTGCTGAGGATATTGAGAAAATTAGTCTCAATTAGGAACAGTGAAGAATAGTGATGATAACAAGGTAAAAGTCTAAGATAGGTTGAGGATCAGAGGATGCGGTTTAAAGGGTTTGTAGATATAAGTCTTGAGATGCTCTAGTAAAGTTTTCAGGGATCCACATGAAGATTTGAAGAAGTTATGGTCGCTCAAGTAGAACCGGTTCTGACAAGTGCTCAGTGGTGACAGAGTGAGACAGATAGGTCCGGTAAGGTCTGGTAATGCATTATCCCACTCTGTGGATTTGAGGAAGTGTTTAGGATGTCCTTGTGAAGTGTCAAGTAGATCAGTTTGTGGTTTGAAGGTCCGTAAGAACCTATTCCTTTGTGACAGTGATAACAGACTATGTTCTTGAAGTTCCAGATGTAGGAGAGAAGGATTTCAGTAAGTAGAGGAAGTGCGGATGTTCCTGGTGATTCAAGAAAGCTTGTGAAGGTCCTTGGATTATGTTTAGTTCATGTTGATGGTCCGCATTAGAATTAGAGCCCAGAATTGAAGAAATACTTCCGGATGAAGGTGTTGTTTCTGTGACTGGTTGACCAGATGAATTATACACCTTGCGAATGTTCTTGTGGTTACTTGCCGACTTACATGTTTGTTCCTAAGTTGATGTCGTGTATAAATAAAGGTTTGCAAAGTCATTTCAAGTGTGTACTTGTGGAGATGAGTGTGTGGTAGCGAGGAGAAGAGCGAAAGGAAGAGCAGAAGGATTTGGGCTTTAATGGAACTGATTCAAGCATGGTGACGATGCTATTTACCAGTTCAAGTATGTAATACTCATTTATTGTAGACAGTGTGTCTCTTGTAGGCAGTGAGCCTCTTGTGAGCAGTGTGCTCAGGTAGTGAGCCCTAATTGGCATGTGCCATCTTATTCTTTCTATTCTTCTAACAGAGAATAATATCTTGGGTTAGTCACCCCGTGGTTTTTCCCTTAACTAGGTTTTCCACATCAAAAGCTTGGTGTCTCATGTGTAGATGTGTTTCTGCTCTTGGTTAATTACATTAAGTTTTCATGATTGATTTATTGTTAATGCTAAGTGAATGCAAGTGTTGAAAGAAGAAAGTTTTGGACAACTGATTCACCCCCCCTCTCAGTTGTCTACCCTAAATCTAACAATTGGTATCAGAGCCAAGTTCCTCTGAAAGGAGCTTAATCGCTTGAGGAGATCCAGAATGTCGTCCTACAAGAAGGATAGTCTGAAGTTCGATGGAACTAACTTTGCTCTTTGGAAAGGTCGCATGGAATGTCACTTGCAGTGCATGGGATTTGCATACTAGTCCATGGTCACAAAGGCTTATGTACCTCCATAGGGTGGTCTGACAACCCTAAATGAAATCACAGATGCTGATTACAATTTGCAAACCAAAGAGGCTATTTTAAGTGCATTATCTGACTCATAACTCTCTAATGTTATTCATCTACCAACTGCCTTGAGATTTGGAAGAAATTGGAACTTTTGCATGAAGGAGACCAGTTTGTTAAATGTGCAAGATTACAGAGTCTAAAAGGGAAATTTGAAAGACTGAAAATGAGAAATGATGAAAATATTACCTCTTTTATGCCAAGAGTGAATGAGCTGGTTTGTGGAATCAGAAATGCAGGTGGAACCCTGAGTGAAGATGAGATCATTGGCAAAGTTCTCAGATCCCTTCCTGAGTCTTATAAAATCAAAGCTTTTGCAATCGAAGAATTCAGAGCTCACACAACAGTCACAAGGGATCAATTGGTTGGTAAGCTAGCTGCTTTTGAAATGGCCGAGTTTGGAGATAATCCTCCAAAGACTGAATCTGCATTCAAAGCAAGTGCCTTGGTAAAAGGAAAACAAAGGTTTGATCCGGGAGAAAACTCTTCAAGGAAATCATCATGGTATGAAAATGCAAGAAAAGACTTGGAAGAAGAAGAAGCTGAAACTGCTCGTCTTGAAGCTCTTATTGCAAAAAGACTACCAAGAGGATCCGGTAAGTATGAGGTAAAATTGCCTTTTAAGTGTTTTAACTGCAATAAGATTGGTCATTTTGCATCAAGGTGTCTGGAAAGATTTTCTAGGCCAAACAATAATAGACCAAGATTCCAAAAGAATTGTTACTATGCTCATGAAAGAGATGATGAAGGAGTAACAGATGATGAATCAGAGAAAGAAGACAAATCCAGAAGTGACTGGGTGTTCATTGCCATCAAGGAAGAAGATCAAATACCCTCTGAATCTGTAAATCATAAAGCCCTGGCTGCCCAAGTTGAAGAAAAGGATGATTGGGTCATTGACAGTGGCTGCTCTCACCACATAAAAACAAGTTCATAGATTTGGAAAGGTATGAAGGAGGAGTGGTAAAGTTTGGTGATAACTTTGCAAGTAGAATCAGAGGTAGAGGAACTATTTCTTTTGATGGAAAGAACAAAACCAGTAATGTATTATATGTTGAAGGATTGAAACACAATGTTCTCAGTGTGGGACAGTTGGTGGACAAAGGCTATGATCTCAGATTCAAGAATGGAAAGTGCAAAATCTTTGAAAGTTCTGGAACAGAGATTGCATCTGGTACCCTAACAAAAGGTAACATCTTTCATTTAGCTGGTACTGGTAAAAGCTGCTTATTTGTTCAAATTGATCAGAGTTGGTTATGGCATAGAAGAATGTGTCATGTGAACTTTGATAATATCATCAAGATAAGTAATACTTAGGCTGTAAGAGATCTTCCAAGATTGGTAAAACGTACAAATAGTTTGTGCAAAGAATGTCAGTTGGGAAAACAAAGCAGAATCTCATTCAAAAGCAAGGAACAATCTTCTACCAGATTATTAGACTTGGTTCAAACTGACTTATGTGGTCTGGCAAGAATAAGGAGTGTGCAAGGTGATAGATACTTCATGTTGCTAATTGATGACTATTCCTGGATGATGTGGGTAACCTTTCTGAAAGAGAAATCAGAAGCTCTTGAGAAATTTAAAATATTCAAGGCTATGGTGGAAAATGAGACCGGATTAAAATTGAAGTGTCTGAGGTCTGATAGAGGTGGAGAATTCACATCCGGTGAGTTCATAAACTTTTGTGAGAAACATGGAATAAAGAGACAGTTGTCTGCCCCTAGAACTCCACAGCAGAATGGAGTTATTGAGAGGAAGAACCAGACCATCCAAGAAGCATCCAGGACCATGATGATGGAAGCAAATGTTCCTCAGATCTATTGGAGAGAAGCTGTCAGCACTGCAGTCTACACTCTCAACCAAGTTCAAATTAGAAACTATACCGGTAAGACTCCTTATGAACTCTGGTTTGGCATTACTCCCACTATAAGATACTTCAGAGTTTTTGGTAGCAGATGTTACATTAAAAGGGATGAAGATCTAGGAAAGTTTGATGCTAGAAGTGATGAAGGAATATTCTTGGGTTATTTTACTCAAAGCAAAGCTTATCGGTGTTACAACAAGAGACCGAGAAAGATTGTAGAAAGTATAAATGTGAAGGTTGATGAAGAAATTGAAAGACCCTCAAGAATTCTTGAACATGATGAAGATGATCAGAATGGTGTTCAGATTCAAGGTATCCAAGTCTCTTCTGAGAAATAAAGTCAAATTGATCCGGTAAGACAGGAAGAAGAGATAAGTCTCAATGAGACTGATCAAGAGTTAGAAGTGCAAGAGACTCCCAAAATTCCAAGGTATGTAACTCTAAACCACTTTGAAGATCAGATCATAGGTGACAAAAGCAAAGGGGTGCAAACAAGGAGGAGAATTGCTCAAAATTCAGATGAGTATTGTCTAATTTCAAAGATTGAACCTAAGACAGTAAATGAAGCCTGCAATGATGAAAACTGGACTAAGGCAATGGAGGAAGAACTGATGCAAATTAGGAAGAATCACACTTGGGATCTTGTTCCTAGACCAAGAAACAAAAATGTGATTGGAACCAAATGGGTCTTCCGGAACAAATTGAATGAAGCCAGTGAAGTAATCAGAAACAAGGCCAGATTATTTTGCAAAGGTTACTCTCAAATAAAAGGAGTTAATTTTGAAGAAACTTTTGCTCCGGTGGCAAGAATTGAAGCAGTTAGATTATTTCTTGCATTTACTGCCTTCAAGGATTTCAAGGTGTATCAGATGGATGTCAAATTTGCCTTCCTAAATGGTAATTTGGAAGAAGTGTATATTGAGCAACCGGATGGATTTCAATTGTCTAATCATAGTGACATGGTCTGTAAATTAAAAAAGGCACTGTATGGACTGAAGCAAGCCCCAAGAGCCTGGTATGAAAGATTGGACAAGCATCTCTTGAAGATTGGTTTCAATAAAGGTACTGTTGACAGTAATTTGTATTTCAAAATTGATCATGAAAATATCTTAATTGTTGAAGTATTTGTTGATGATATCATTTTTGGAGGAAGAGATAGTATGTGTAAAACTTTTGCAAGTCAAATGAAAAGTGAGTTTGAGATGTCAATGCTTGGAGAAATGAATTTCTTTTTGGGTCTACAAATTACTCAAACAAAGAAAGGAATCTTCATCTCTCAGTCAAAATATGTGAAAGAATTGTTGAGGAAATTTGGGATGGAAGACTCAAAGCTAATGAACACTCCAATGGCAATCGGATGCAAGTTGAGCAAAGATGATGACTCTCCCAAGGTTGATCAGACAAAATATAGGTCAATGATTGGAGGACTATTGTATCTCACTCAAACTAGACCAGATATTATGCAGGCTGTTAGTCTTGTTGCTAGATTCCAAGCTGATCCTAGAGAATCTCATGTTATGGCAATCAAGAGGATTTTTAGATATCTAAAGGGGACAGTTGAGTATGGTCTATGGTATCCTAGAGATCATGATTTCTCTCTTCATGCATATACAGATGCATATTGGGCAGGAGATGTGGATGACCAGAAGAGTACCAGTGGTGGAGCATTCTTTTTGGGAAAAAAGATTGGTTTCTTGGCTAAGCAAGAAACAAGAGGCAATATCTCTGTCTACAACTGAAGCAGAATACATTGTAGCAGCAGGTAGTTGCACTCAAATCTTATGGATGAAGTAGATGCTAAGAGACATTAAAGTAGAATATGAGGAGCCTATCACAATTTTCTGTGATAATTCAAGTGCAATAAATATTTCTAAGAATCCGGTGTTGCATTCTAAGACCAAGCACATATCTATCAAGTTTCACTTGCTGAGAGAGCACGTGAACAAGGATGAAGTCAGATTGGAGTATGTGCCCTCCAAGGATCAGATTGTAGATATCTTTACTAAACCTCTCCCCAAGGGCTTTTTTGAGTATCTCAGGGAGAAGCTAGGGGTTATTGCCCCTCCAGTGATGAACTAGGATGCACTAATGTGCATCAGTCCAGTGGATATCACAGTCATATCTTGTGGTTCAGATTGGTGTTGGGGAGCTACTACTCAAGGGGAGCAGCAGGTGTGATTATAAAGTTGCAAGTATGGGCCCTTTGCCATTGATGTTAAAGGGGGAGAGAAGACATGTGAAAAACAAGTGGTTGATGATCAAAAGGGGAGCAGTACAAGAAGAGAAGACATGTGAATAGTTGTTGTTGATAGGGGGAGCTATGACAGTAAGGAGAAGTTCTTATCTTGATGGTTTTTCACATAATATGTTGCCATCAATGACAAAGGGGGAGATTGTTGCAAGTATGGGTTGAACCGGTGTTGTCATTGATGTCAACATACTCATGTTGCATTAATGAGAAGGATTGGATGAGCTGTGTGCTGAGGATATTGAGAAAATTAGTCTCAATCAGGAACAGTGAAGAACAGTGATGATAACAAGGTAAAAGTCCAAGATAGGTTGAGGATCAGAGGATGCGGTTTAAAGGGTTTGTAGATATAAGTCTTGAGATTCTCCAGTAAAGTTTTTAGGGATCTGCATGAAGATCTGAAGAAGTTATGGTCACTGAAGTAGAACCGGTTTTGACAAGTGCTCAGTGGTGACAGAGTGAGACAGATAGGTCTGGTAAGGTCCGGTAATGCATTATCCCACTCTGTGGATTTGAGGAAGTGTTTAGGATGTCCTTGTGAAGTGTCAAGTAGATCAGTTTATGGTTTGAAGGTCTGGAAAAACCTATTCCTTTGTGACAGTGATAACAGACTATGTTCTTGAGGTTCCGGATGTAGGAGAGAAGGATTTCAGTAAGTAGAGGAAGTGCGGATGTTCCTGGTGATTCAAGAAATCTTGTGAAGGTCCTTGGATTATGTTCAGTTTGTGTTGATGGTCTACACTAGAATTGGAGCCCAGAATTGAAGAAATACTTCCAGATGAAGGTGTTCTTTCTGTGACTGGCCGACCGGATGAATTATACACCTTGCGAATGTTCTTGTGGTTGCTTGCCGACTTAGATGTTTGTTCCTAAGTTGATGTCGTGTATAAATAAAGGTTTACGAAGTCATTTCAAGTGTCTACTTGTGGAGATGAGTGTGTGGTATAGAGGAGAAGAGCAAAAGGAAGAGCAGAAGGATTTGGGCTTTAATGGAATTGATTCAAGCATGGTGACGATGCTATTTACCAGTTCAAGTATGTAATACTCATTTATTGTAGATAGTGTGTCTCTTGTAGGCAGTGAGCCTCTTGTGAGCAGTGTGCTCAGGCAGTGAGCCCTAATTGGAATGTGCCATCTTATTCTTTCTATTCTTCTAACAGAGAATAATATCTTGGGTTAGTCACCCCGTGGTTTTTCCCTTAATCGGGTTTTCCACGTCAAAATCTTGGTGTCTCATGTGTAGATGTGTTTTTGCTCTTGGTTAATTACATTAAGTTTTCATGATTGATTTATTGTTAATGCTAAGTGAATGCAAGTGTTGAAAGAAGAAAGTTTTGGACAACTGATTCACCCCCCCTCTCAGTTGTCTGCCCTAAATCTAACAGCGGGGTCTTCCAAAAATGTGATATTCTTGGTAACCACAACGACTAAGATTGCAAATGTATGATGTATAGTATGTGAAAAAATAAGTGCCTAAATAATTTATCCACTTAAATGCAACAAATATTTAGATAAATTTGCTTTGATGAAGGTGCACTAAATGCAAGACTAGCTAGGGTTTACTATCAAAACCCTAGATTTTGAATACTTACTCCCTAAATCATAATTTTTCGATGCAAGAATTATTTTTGAACGCAAATGATATTTATGACATGCTAAAACAATGCAAAATTAGATTCAAAATGTAAATGATAGAAGCAAAATCTGAAACAAGATCTTAATTACAAACCCTAGGTTTTAAATTTGACTAGGTTTTCCAAAAATGCAACTTTTTTGACAAAACCCTAGCAAACAAGAGTTTTAAATGAAATATGCAACACCATGAAATGATTAACTACTGTAATATCAATCATATCTGATTCAAAAATCATAAATTTAATTTTCATGCTATGATGATCTAACTTTATGAAATGCAAACAAGGTAACAAGTATGCTCTTTTCAATAGCTAAAATGAAATGTTTGTTTTCAAAATTTCAATTGCAAGGATGCAGGAATGCTCTAAACACTAAGAATGATAAGGTACATCAAATGAGATCACTTATACCAACCTAAGAATGCAACAAGATCTGAAACAACACACTGATCTACAAACCCTAGGTTGAATATTAGCTAGATTTCCTAGAAATGCAAGGTTTTTGCAAACCCTAGTTTTTGAAACTATGTAAAAATAAGGTATGTAAATATATAAAAATAAATAATTAACTAATCCAAATCAGATCTAGGGAAGCAAACAACTCAGATCTGAAACAAGAAGGATGCCAAAGTGCAAGATACGACGAGTTCACCAAAATGTTAGGTAGAAAAGGGAGACTAGCCTAAGAGATCAAACTAGGTCAAACCCTCTTCTACTTAACATTAGGACACAAACCAAGATTGGCGTCTACCCAAGAAGGAGATCCAAACTATAGGGGTTTTGTCCCTTTGTTGCATAGAGGAGTGCTAATCAAATCCAACCAAATCTAACCAAGCAAACTAGGTCAAAATATCAAACCCTAGTTGACAAAGATTTACTCATAACAAACTGTCGGAAGTAGATATCAGAAATCTAACACCATAGCGAGGATCAGAGTACATAATAAAACCTATATCCAGATTTGAGGGCCCAAAGGACCAGGGCGCTTGGGTTCCTTAGACCCTGATTAGGGTTTGGCAAAATGTGATGTTTGTTGTGTCTTCACCCTTCTATGTTCCTGTCTCTTGTAGCTTGTTTTTTGCAGATTCTTCTGGATGCCACCTACACACACATAAGAAGGAAAATGGTTGGGTGCTATTTAGAAGATTACCTAAGTCAAGATCCATGAATGGTGTTTCCACATCCACAACAGTAATGATGATATCTCAAAGAGTGTGTTCCCTAGGAGGACAGATGGAAATCTAAAGTAGAATGGAATGCTAGAACAAAGCATGAAGGAAAGAAGTCAACATGAGCATGGAGACCCTAGCATGGTTGATGCGGTGTCACAACTTGACTCAAGAAGTTGGTGTAACTCAAAGAAGTAGAAATATCTTCACAAAACCTGCAATAAGTTAGTGTCGCAACAATAATCCACCATAGAGAGCTTTAAAGAAGAATAGAGAGCATGAGAGAGAAAAGAGAGAGGTAGAATCCTTCAAGAAGTTAGAGATAGCTTAGATATCTTAGAGAGATGTTCAAATGAATAAACTAACTTGATTTTATATGCATTCCCGCTCACGAATGATGAATAAAATTAAATGGGGCCGACATGAGGAACCTCTCAAGATGTCTTAAGCCAACATACCTTTAAAATAGGTCAAGGCTAAATGAGGGACTAGGGCGCTTGGGTGCCCTTGTCCTTTAGCCCCAAAAACTTTGGCATAAGTCCCTTAAGTGTGTTTAGGTTGGCCTCATAGTTATTTTGTCAGGTTTTATCATCGAGATCGAGAAAATTAATCATTTAATGTTAAAAAAGGTGTTAAAATAGGTCCTAATTAACAAGTCTAAACATTTTAGGTACACCCAGGTGTTAAACTAGGTGTAAAATGCTAGTGTACACATTTTACTCCATAATAATTTTTTAATGGTGATGCAAGGGACTAGCAGGGTCTAGTAAACAATGTGGAATATTCTCTAGATGACACCTAGATTCTCAAAAGACATCAAGCTAGTTAATTCACATAATTGTAGACCTAATATTAGAGCAACTAAGTCAAATTTTGGTTTAAAGGAGATCTAAAGTAAAGCCTAGGTATGATATACCTTACAACTCAGTTGAACCCTTAGATCACATACATCACTAAATTATTATCCCTTCAACTAACTAATACAACAAAGGATGAAAACATAAGACACTTGTCATCTATTGGCACAATGAGGAGATCAAAGTAGAAGTTAGGTAAGACTTGGGTGAATACTTATGAATCACTGATGTATTATGAGAGAGACACATGCCTTGATCTTACATTAAGATTTTGGCACATGACACAATCTCGCAGTCACTAGGTCTCACTTGATGATGCTTTGAGGGAAACCAACAAGATCCATTATGCAACCCTAAACCCTAATGTGTTGGTATCATTCGTTTAGTCCCATGAAGTGAAGAAAAAAAATGTGACTCTTGGCTACATTACACTAAACACTTATGAGACATTTTGCAAGAATGCATTCATTGTCAGGACAATCAAATTATTTGAAGTCGATAAAAACCAAAGACAATTTATTATAGATAGACCTAACATTCATTTGTAGGTGTAAACTAAACATTCGTAGGTGCCACAAATTTTGAGAATCACTTCATCAAAGTTTGACCCTTTTTTGCTCTTACTCTTAAGAGACTTTATTAGAACCATGTAGGTCAGAAGGATCAAGACACTTGGGGAATGAAATGAGGCCTTCTCTAGAATTCATCCACCCAGCTAAACATGTTGGCACCATCAATTCTTTCCCACAAGGTGAATAATGAAAAATGTGACTCTTGGCACCATTACACTGAATGCTAATGAGGCATTTTGTAAGAATATATTCATTGTTGGAATGGTTAAATGGGTTGGACTTGAAAAAAAATAAAAGAGATTATTGTAGAAGGACCCAAAATCCATATGTAGGTCCAAATGAAACATTCCTAGGTACCACAAATTTCAAGAATCACTCAGTCAAAGTTTGACACTTTTTGGTTCTTAGGGATCTTAAGAAACTTTGTTGGAACCATGTAGCCTAGAAGGATCGATGCATTTAGGGAATGGAATAAGGCATTCTATAGTATTCACCTACCCACCTAGACATGTTGGCATTGTTGGTTTGGTCTCACAAGGTGAAGAACAAAAAATTGACTCTAGACAACATTACATTGAATGTGAATGAGGCATTTTGCAAGAATGCATTTGTTGTTGGTATAATTAAACAGTTTTGAGTTGACTATAGAGGTAACCAACATCCAACTATAGGTATAAACAAAACATTCCTAGGTACCACAGATTCCAAGAACCACTCCCTCAAAGGTTGGCCCCTTTTTTCTCTTAGGGCTCTTAACAGACTTTTGTAGAACCATGTAGCCTGGAAGGATCAAGACACTTAGGGAACAAAATGAAGCCTTCTCTAGAATTCACCCACCCACCCCAATGTGTTAGTGTCATTTGTTTGGTCTCATGAGGTGAAGAACAAAAAATATGACACTAGGCAACATTACATTGAATGCAAATGAGGCATTTTATAAGAATGCATTCATTCTCTCCATGGTCAAACAATTTGGAGTTAACAAAAAATGAGAGAGGTTATTGTAGAGGGACGCAACATCCATCTATAGATTGAAACAAAACATTCCTAGTTTCCATAGATTTTGAGAAACACTCCAAATTTTAACACTTTTTTACTCTTCTCTTAAGAGACTTTGTTGAAACCATCTGGCCCATAAGGATTGGGACCCCTTGAGAATGAAATGGGGTCTCCTCTATCATTCACCCACCCACCCACAACATTTTAGTGCCATATATTTGGTCCCATGAGGTGAAGAATGAAAATATGAGATTAAACTACATTACACTGTTAGCAAATGAAGCATTTTGCAAGAATGCATTCGTTATCAACATGGTCAAATAGTTTGGAGTTGATAAAAAATAATAGAGATTATTATATATAGAGATCCAACATCTAGATATAGGTCCAAATAGAACATTCCCAAGTGCCACGTGTTGGGATCTAATTCAAAATTTGCAAAATTCTAAGTCCTTGCCCATTTTGTGTACTTGCCCTATTTATCCCACCATTATAACTAATATAAGAAATATTTAAGTGGGTTTCTCCTTGGTCAATTTCACTGAAGTAATTTCCAAATTCATCGCCATATCCTATCATGTGTTGGAAGTTGCAAAAATTCAAGAAAATCCTAGGTCTAGGAAGTTTCAAGTCATTTTCTAAGGTTCTAATAGTTTGCTGAATTCCCCTCACCTACCGGATGTATTCTATCTTTCCTATATCCTATATCCACCTTTTGTTACCTTCTAAAATCCTACTACAAACCTTATCAAACCCTTCATTCCTTTCATTTCCCTTCACTTTCTCTTTTGCAGGTTTTTGACCAGATACTAGACATTGTAAAAGTTGGCTATGATAGGATCCACCCAAGATCTAGGACTTCATGAAAGCACAAGAGACACAATGAGAGAATAATTCTATTCTATAAATGAATGCAAAATTGTTCATATTAAAATGTACATGAAAATCCTTCCTTATAAAGGCAAGTATGAGAGCTAAGATGTTGTAGTCATGTGACAAGTGTCTTAACCCTATGACACATGACAACTATAGGATACGATGCCAACTATCAACAACTAGAAACAACTAGAAACATCTAGTAGACTCACTAAGTCAACTTAATATGTGAATTATGTGTGACGTGTGAATATTATTTAACTAATAAATAGTTAAATAATATGAATTATTCACACAAGGGGTAAACTGGATAGGTAATAACTCTGTTCACACTAACACCCCTCCTTAAGTGCAACTTAGGGAGTAGCTGACTAAAGTAAAGATGCAATGATGGATGGGTCTTGGTGACTAGGCCATGTTAGATATCCATGTACAAACAATTCTCTCACAAATAGAGTAAAGGAGAAAAACTCGTAGGAAAAAAAAACCCTCTCCAAAAGAGAGAAAAGCAATGAAAGTAAAAGAAGTGATAGTAGGACTTAACATGACCCCCCAAGGACAACTTCTATCACATATATACAATCAAATACCCCCCATAGGAGAGAAAGAGTGAGACTATAGGTCCCCTCAAAATGAAGTAGCTCCTGTGCCAATAGTGAATGCCTAAAGAAGAACATTGGAAAGTGTCTTGTACTTGCAAACAACATTTCTTCCCTTAGGAAGAAACCAATCCAAAGGCTAAAGTAGAAGAAACTTCATCTCCAAGAAAATAGATGAGGGAAGAAGTCTCATGATGGGTGTCTCTGAAAAATGCTCAAGTGTCCACATGTTAGAATGAAAGGATGGCACTATGCAATGAGGTGTGACCAATCCAAAAACCTAGGTAGACTCATGAAGAAAAACCTCCAAAGATGAAGTAGATGGGATAACAGTTGTATTGTAACTATCATCAAAGGGGAGAGATATCCCCTCAAGTGTGTCCTCCAAATCTGTAATATGAGACTCACAAAACAAGTCTGATATACCTGCCAAGGAAGTATCCCACAAAGCTATGTTTGAAAGACTGGAATGATCCTGCTCAACTAAAGTAGAAGAAACCATGTCAATGTTGATCTTTGAAGAAGTAGGAGGTTGAGGAGGTGGAAGATCAACACTAGTCTCAAGAATCAAAGTGGATGAAAGAATAACAAGGTTCAAGTGACCATACTTCTCCTCAGAAACATGATTCATGAGTGTGAATATCAATCAATGGATCTACAACATCACAAGAAGCAAAATGGGAGAATTTATACAAGCAAGATGCATGATCATCCATCCCGACAACAATGATATCTCTACTCTCCAAGTCCCTTATGATCCCTGAATCACCTGAGTGAACTCATATGTCTTCCCTGCACCTATACGCTCAAAATCACAACTCGACAGCCTAGGGTAGTTGAGTCAGCTTTGGTGTGCACATAGACCCTCTCTCCTTGCCACAGGGTGAACTGCCACATCACTCTCGCTCACATGGAAATAGCCAGTCGAGAGGAGGAAAGACATGGGGGTGATCTAGATCGTTGGAGAGCTAGACTTTGCGGAGAGGGGTCCGCTAGTCCCGGGGCTTGTGTTGTTGTGCGTTTGTTTGAATGTGTTGTTATGTGACCATAGTTGTAAAGATAACTATATGACTTGAAGGGTCACTAGTCGTTGTTCTCCTGTTTGGGTTTCTAATATTCCAACATTGTGTGGGTTGATTGTCATTCTCATTGATGCTTTTTTCAAGTGGATGTTGCCATTCAAACTATTGGATGAATGCTTGTTGTATTTGAAGCTCTTTGACTCTTTCCTATTATTGTTGAATGACTAGTTGGTCTTGCTATTGTCTAGGGTGAATCTCCTCTATCTCGTCGAGGATTGCCTTCACCCACTCACCTCTAAATCCAAGGCACATTCATGAACCTAAACAAGAGAGAGATGGTTTAAGCTAACTTTGACTTGACCTAGGGTTTTAACTTAGGGTTTGTGCAACCTAAGATTTTACTTTATTTGACCTTGTGATGAAATAAAGGATTTTGACTAATGTTGACTAAACTTGACCTTGTGTTGGGACCAATGGTTTGTAAACCTTCTACGCTACTAAAGTTTTTGTTCTTTTCTATTTTTGTATGCATGCAAGCCTATATGAGTGCAAAACATTTTTTTGTGTGTTTTTTGATGTTTATGGAAATCAAAGTGCTTTTTATTAATATAGGAATTAGAAAATGTATGTAAACTAGTATGAGATTATCTAAAGCAATAAAATCTATATTTTTGTTTGTTTTTTGAATAAGTGGATCAATCTAATCTAAGAAAGGGAAATGCTTTTAATCTACGAACTTTGGAAATGGAAACTAATTTAACAATGTAAATCTACTTAGCCTATCAAGGAAAAAGCAACATGTATTTACTTATCCCAAGAGCAAATTTTTGATTATCTAATTACTATGAAATGAAAAAAAGCATGAAAGAACTTGGAGACATGTGAGCCTCCACTACCCTCATATATCCATGTATAGGCAACCTCTAATCCTCTTGTAGCAGCAGGGTGATCCTCTTGATGACAATAAGAAAAGAGAAGCAAAAGAAGCTTTGAAGCTTTGAAATGAGCTCAATGAAAGCTTGATGAGCACTATGGCTAGTTATGTGAGCAGTGCATGGACATAAACAAGCTTTTAGAAAAGCTAAATGAGATAACAAATGAAAGCAAAAGGCTCTAATTTCCTATATGAGCATGAGATTTGCTTGATTTGGAGATCAATAACCTGCAAAAACTGTGTGCACAAATGAAATTGCCTCCTCAAAATGGAGAGATTTAAAGCTATGCAAAAATCAAAGCTTTGAAGCTATGCAAAAATCAAAGCTTTGAAGCTTTGGAAAACTAAAGAAATAAATGAATAAAGAGGCTCAAAGGCCTGCGAAGAAGCTTGAAAAAGCTTGTGAAGAAGGGAAAGGGCATTCTCCAACTTTCCAAATTGAAAAATAATAAAGAGGGGAGGGGTATTTATAGGTTTCAAGAAGGGATGAGAGGTGAAGAAAAAGAAGAGTTAACTCAATTTGATTGAGGAGTTAACTTAGAAGACACAAGAGTGATCTGGGCTAAAATTTGAGTGATCTACCCAGTAAAAGCTTATCACTCAAGAAGAAGTGAAGAAAGAGGAATACATGAATTGATAAATAAAGATGAAAAAGATCTAAATATGCATGTGTGGGTGCATGAAATAGTTAACTCTATCTTTGGCATGAAATTCTATGCAAACAGGGAGAAAAATGAGCGAAAACAAAGCTATTTTGAGCTAGAAACTCAAGTGAACTCATAGTTGGAAAACTTGACAGGGTCGCCCATGGGTTGCCCCTTTCACCAATCAGGGTTACCTGGGGGTGACCCATGTGTGACCCTTAGAGGAGGGCACCTAGGTGACGGGGGTGACCCTAGGTCGTCCGGGGGCAACCCTAGGTCGCTCGGGGGCAACCCATGGGTGACCCTCAGAGGAGGGAACCTGGGTGAAAGTCCATGGTGGGAGATGAAAGAGAAGGTGAAAAGAAATGGATCTACCTCTGGAAATAGGTCAATCATGTGTCAAAATCCAAATATCTACTTGCAAAAGTAGGATCTCCTAGGGGAGATCTAGAAATAATAGTGGGAGATTTGGATTAATTGAGAGAAACTGAAAACTAAAAGTGGAAGATGTCTTGGGAGGACCTCTAGAATGCCTCTAGGGGTGGGATGGATGAAAAAAATTGGGAAAAGGTGAAAACACACCTACAAGACACATACAAGGCTTAGGAACAAAGTCACAAACACAGGAAATGCAAATCAACAAGTGTCGAAAAGAGTCAAAAGTGAAAAGAGATAAAACAACAAAGGGGAAACAACACAAGAAAAGAAAAACACATGTCACCAAGAGAATTGCTATTGAGAGGATATTATTTCATACTTACATGTGTGTGACAAGGAGTGTGAATCATCATAGGGGTCCTCTTGGAGGTTGTGCGTGATTTTGGTGCTTACAACACCACAATGAGTAATCTGGTAGATCGAAAGGAGATTGCTTAACAAGGAAGGTACACACAATACATTATTAAAAGTACCCTCACCAATATTAATGGTTCCTTTACTAGTTGCATGCATGTATGTATTGTTACCCATCAAAATAGGTGGCAAAGTATATGAATCAAATGAAGAGAACATCCCTTGTGAAGATGCCATATGATGAGAAGCTCTAGAATCAAGAAGCCATCTCTTTGACTAAAGACTTGTAGAAGCAAAGAGTGCTTGTCCTTTTCCCTTGTTTGTCCCATTAGAAATGCCTATTGTCCCTAACTGTATTGATGATGATGGCATCAGAGCTCTATGAAGAATCACTTTGTGTTAGTCAATTTTTTGAGAGATCTTGAGTGCAAATCATGGTGGATCTTGATAATCGAGTATGTTGTTCTCTTGCATCAAATGATGACCTGAAGAATCATAAAGACTTGATGGAAATACTAGATTTGTGAGGGATTCCTCTTTGTGGCCTTGTATTGTAGGTTCATTTTGGAGTGTACTACTACAAATCTGAGCACACCATTGTGCTTAGGAGGTTTGAGATAGTCAATATCACCTTTTGTTTCATCTAGATCGGACATCAGATGCCAAATCTATGAGAGTTTGAAGTTGGGAGGTTCAGGCAAGATCCAACAGGTACCTGATCTTTTGGAGCATTTTCGGCAAAATAAGACCCCACCATCATGCTCAAGAGGCCTAAAAACCCCAAGATCAACTATCAATTCATTCAAATCAAACAAAGTTGCAACAAAAGTCAAATTTTTTTGCCCCTCGGCCATACAAAATCTGGCAGAGAATCTCTACAGAATATTCCATAGGTGTCAGGGTAGAATCTTGCTGGTGCAGGCGTTAACAAATCAGAATCTGTGAGGTGCATTATCCACCAAGTAATATTTTTAATTTCTGGTTAATAGTTTTGCTCGTTGGATAAAATCATTACTTTGCAGGTTTATGCGGATTTGACCACTGTCGTAGCTCCCTGCACAACAATACCCACTGCCATTGCAGGGTACCTACAATAGTAGTAGACAAGTGTGGTACCAGAGCCTCTTTTCTAGTGCCACGTGGTGTACACAACTACCTAGTGGCCATAGACCTTGCTACTCCCCCGTGGGCATTTAAACTTTAACTGTCGGCATTTAATTTTAACATTTGATGCTCAACTCTTATGGCGACGAATCATCGACAGTTTATATGCCCGCAATCCTATCAAAAGCCTAGTGGGTAAAGCCCACTACAGATGGCCTCAAACCTCCATCGGTGGAGGTTTAAACTCCCCAATAGGAATTTAGAGATCCAAACTAGCTGGGGGATCCAAACCAGTTGGCCGCGCATAACTGGGATTATACTACCTGCCCTCTAGTAGTCTTCTTCTCCACTAAACAATCCTATAGTGGTTTTCCACCAAAATAATGGTGGTTTCTATTTCAATCAGGTAGTTCAGCTTAAAAACCATAGTTTTTTTCCAACCTGAAGGCAGTTTTGACAATCAAGTTGGCATTTTTGTCTTAAAACAAGTGGTTTCCTGTAATGTCCCCTTTCTAGTGAAAACACTCAAACCTGAATCTTCATTCAAAGTGATTATCAAGGAGACATTAGAAACATTAGAGATCAATAAATTTCAATGATAAGATCAAATAAGATCAATGATAGTATAATTATACCATTCCTTGTTAAAGGATTATTCATTTCATGATTGTCACTCACTATTGATAACTATTCTATAGTACATTCCCTAATTCAACATTCATATTTTCCTTATTATTCATCTTCATGGAACTAGGCTTTACATGTCAAGGGCGCATGGAGACCATCCCAGACCCAGCCTACTAGAAACTATGTCCTAGCCTGCAGGCCTTATCGTGGGTGGAATTACACTACCCCTCCCTTACAATACCTAACATTCCTTTAAGAGTGAAGTAATAGAGGAAAATAGAAGTAACAATCTAAGTTCATCTTTCCATATCATCTCCCTTCTAATCCTTAACCATGGATGGGGAATTATTTGTCTAGGCTGTGTTGAACCTTCTCCAATGCGATTGGGAATGGAATTACTCCGCCTTTCCCTAGCATCCTTGTCTAGGGCACGTTAAACCCTCTCCAATGCATCATGATGGAATTACCCCGCCTCTCCCTAACAAGACCACCTCTCCTAAGGTTATAGGAAATAGAAGTGATGAGATGAACATACCACCATTTAGCAAGATATAATACATATATACCTATACGTGTATAACACTAATGATGTAATTGGCGTGGAATTATAGAACGATGGGACGATAGAATAATAGAAGGATAGAATAATCGAAAGATGAATGGTAGAATTATAGAGTGATAGAAGAGTAGAAGGATAGAATGAAAGAATGATATAATAGAATAATGGAATAATTTAGAATGATGGAACAGAATGACATAATGATAGAAGAATAAAATGAAGGATGAATAATAGAATGATAGATTGATATAATAGAATGATATAATGATAGAGGAATAGAACGAGAGAATAATATAATAATTGAATAATAGAATGATGGGATGATGGAGTTATAGCATGATAGAATAGCTGTAATAAATATTTCTCTGTTGTTATTAATTATATATCACTACTGATCTTCAGATTTATCCCTGCCAAAGATATATATTTATTTCTCCTTCTTATTAATTCTGCCCCTACTCAGAGATAATTCCTTCTATTCCTTCCATTCCTTCATTTGATGCCTCCATTATATTTGTCTATGATAGATCTCAATGTCTGAAATATAAATTCAGAAGTATATCTCTATATATGTATATATATTTTCTCTTATTTTAATTTGTATATCTACTCCATATTCCCATGATATATTCTTCATATATTTTGCTTATTGTCCATTTAGAAGATCAAAATTATATATATATTTCTTATTCTTTCTTCTATGCTCGAATATGTACAACTTTCTTTCTTTTTAAGACTACTTCCATATCATATTCTATGCTGCCGTTTTATACTTGTAAATTAATTCAGATATATATCTTTTTTTCTCCCTCATTTTCAATTGATATTCTTTCCTCACTTTATAGTCTCTCAAAAGAGGTGTCTACGGTGAATGGTTATGTCTCTTTCTAAAAGAGATTACCCTTGGTTTTGTAGACACTAAAAATTATCTAGGTCTTGTTTACACATGACCTTGTATGTCTTTGCCCTAGGTCCTAGTTACACAACACATTGTCGACATGAACTTGTATGTGTTCCCCTAGGTCCTAGTTCATCCCATCTTAATCACCTTCTTGATTAATTAAATAAACCCATTTTATTTAATTAATCCCACTTGATCACATTCCCAATTAATTAAATAAATCCCATTGATTTAATTAATTGCACCTAGTCACACGTCTCACATAATTCAAAGTAAAAATTTGAATTATTCCCTCACCTCTCATCACATTGCGACACATGTCGCATGTCTCCATCTTCCACTTAATATGCCTTCACATGTCAATCTAATTCAAATATTTTGAATTAGATTCCCCTTTATTATCCATCACACACTTGTAATGTGACTACAATCCCTCTTTGAGTGGGAAACCCTAATCCAACCCTAATCAATCTTGACCGTCCATATCCTCCAACATAACTCTCAATCACAACTGTCCATTCGAATTTGCTTTTTTCTATAAAGGTAGCCTTTCTTGAGCCATTTGCATTGAATCTTCTTCTAGTATCCTCATGCTGTCGAAATCTCTCATCAATCTTTCATCTTTCATCTATCATTCATCTATCTTGTATCTCTCATCTTTCATTTATTCATCCATCTATCTTGTTGTTATGCTGCAGAATCAAGAAATCAACATATCAATCTTGTGGGTATAGCTAGAATGTTCATGGGTGTAGTATTCTCAACCCTATCAATGGATCGTGAGTCGGTATGAGGTTTGCATTAGTTTGATTTGCATTTGTTATCATTATTCCTTCATATCACTTTTTCATGATTTCATTTGGCATGCCCGGTCTCGGATCTAATCGTGAGTTTTTTTTGGTAGATTTTGTCGTCAAAAGTTTGCATTTTTCTAACCCTAGTTTTTTCAAATTTTACAAGTTTTGTGGGTAAATTGTTACAGGTTGCATCTTGGGCAGAAAGTAACCTCACTGTTACGATTAGGAAGCCATTTCCATAAATTTTGACTATAAATTTGCCCTAGTTTTATCACTGCAAAAATTTTGATTTTTTTAAATTTTCACTAGCCATACCATACAGATCCATACGGTATGGATAGTCCGTACTGATCCATGCAGGGGGATTTGTCTATGATCGCACATGTATGAAATGTGTGGTCTTTGGTTTAAAATTTATGCATTGTAGGTTTTAAAACATTGGTTAATATTTGGTGTGTTTGTAGGATTAACATTAGTTCTTTTCACAGGTTTAAAGAGGCATTTTATTGCAGATCCTAGTCGTAGCCCATCCTAAACCCCTTTTCATTGACCTCTACCACTACCTATCACTTCCTACTTGATCGACACCTTAGCTCTTCTCACTTGTAACCCATTTGCCATCACTGTATTATCGACTTCCACCACCCTTCAGTCTTCCACTTGTCTCTGTCATCCACATATCCCAATCTCACTGACTAGATCATTAACTTTGCTCTTGCATGTCGACTTCATGACTACTGTGTTTGTAGCATGAATTTCTTGTTATTGTAGTGTTGAAACCTTAGGCTTGGTCCTCATTTCCATCACCGATCAGCCCTGTGATTACCATCCCCACTCATCTTATAACTTTACCGCCCTTGGATCTTTGCCTGGCGCATTTCCATTGTCTAACAATTGCCACCTTTTATTGGTCGGTCGCTGCCATTTAACTTGAAGACGTTGCTTGCTTTATCTCCCTACTCCAAACCGCCCGTTGACATCTGCTCTCCATCCGTATCCCTTAACCTCAACTTTATCCTCTGTAGAAGTCACCAACCCCATATCAATCTGCTTGCGTTAATGCATGGTCTTCTTTGGTCTCCGCAAATCTCCTATCCGATAGGTCACTGCCTTCTATCCGCCTCTCTTGGTGTTATCCAACAAATTCTGTGTCTGACTGACCCCCTTGGCACCACTCGGGAGAACTCAACCCTCCCTCATTGACAATCAGCATCCAAGCCTAAATATCTCATATTCTCTACCGATTGTCACAACCTAAAGATCCCATATTGATCTCCAAGCTTTAGTCGATCTTTGCCTTCGTAAACCTAATTGCCATCGATCAATATCTTCGTTGCCACTATAAGAACACCCAATCATCACTCAAAAGTCACCTATAGTCCAGTTGCCACTCAGCTATCCCCGCTATCCATCGACACTATTGCAGCTTCTTTCTAATCGCGACCTCATGTATATCGTTGACTGTGACCTCAGGTATATCATCATGCTCTAAGCCCACCGAGATCTCTTATCCCAGTCGCTACATTTGGTCCGCTGATCTCTCCTGCCATCACATCCATGTCGATTCACACTCCCTGTCGTCTCCCATTCTCATAGCTCTGGGTCAAAAGCATCAAAGCCTTCACCTCCTCTTAGATTGTGTCCCGTCCTCTGCAATCACCATCTATGAACACCCTTCGTTGCCATCATTTTCTACTTCAATCCACCACTCTGCACAGGCCGTCGACCTCAGATCTTAAGTTGCCACTAGTTCGGCTCTGTGTTTTTTAAGAAAACCTCAACCATGACTATTAAACAACAGCCTAAGTGGAAAACAATGACCTAAATCTAAAGTTGCAGTCTTCAGTGTTAACTTCGACCTCTATTCGTAATCTATCATCGCTTGTCTTTTTCCCTGTCACCTGTCACTCACTTGTGGCGAACAATCCCCTTTTGCCACCTCCCATAAACTTCTTAGTGCCACTCATGAATTTTTTGGGTTTTGTTGCACGGTGGGTATGAGGGTTTAAAACCCTAGCCTTCAAGGTTTAAAACCATAGCCCCCCACATATGACTTAGGCCCCTAGTCACACTCGTGACCAAGCATGAAGAAGAGGGGGTCGTCGGCCTTTAAAATGGTCTTTCTCTTTTTTATTTTTGTTCGCCTACAGCTCGCGGTCCTATGAATGATCAAGGGCTCTACTTTCCCTTAACTGCCAGCACCCGATAGTTCCATGTGACTGGAGTTTTACTGACAGTTAGTAGTTTATTCAAACAATCAAGTGACCTCTTGCGAAAGGAGGCTATTTTTTTTCAAATTTTCATAACTTTCACATACGGTGTCAGAATTGTACAAAATTGGACTCGTTGGAAAGATGGGAGACCGAACTACGCAGTGGTGGAAATTTTTAGGTGAAAGTGCCTTTTTGACCATTCTTTTGCAGTCAAAGTTCAACTTCTTTGCAAACTTCAAATGCTTGTATCTTTTGCATTTTTGATCAAATTTTCATGATTTGTTTTTAAAAATTGCATAGAATTTCTTGAAGCATATGTTCATACAACTTATTTTTCTATATCAGTCCATTTTCATCAGACTTTTATCATATTTCTCTTTTTCGCATAACAGATCCCTAGGCACTTTCACTTGCTTCTTTCTCGATTTGGTGGCTTGTAGGTGACCTCAAGGAGATGGAACAACATTCACATCAACATCTATAGTAGCTTGGGACAACGAAAAAATTAGGTGTATCCATTTCATCATTCATCTCTTTCATTTGATCAATCAATCTTGTTTGCATCACACATTTCAATTTGGGCTTAAAACAAATATTGCTTTAGCAATCACATAAAAAAAATTGGGCTAAAATTAACCATTGTCTTCAATCACACATCTTGACTTTGGGTTAAACAAGAACAAGTGTCTTCATTGCTTGGTGAAGTTGCATGTGATTAGTGGTGTGTATGCTCTTCTCATGCGCTTCGTGCAATCTTGAGACTCAAAAACACCTCTTATCCATTCAATTTTCACACACACATTTCATTTTCTAAGGGTTAATTTACTAGTGTGAGTGTGATTCAAGTGTGTGTGTGTGTATGCTCTCTCCTTGCGCCGCAAGGTGATCTTGGAGATCAAAACACACCTCACTTGGTTTGCTTTTGTTTACCCTTCTTAGGAGGCTTGCTTGGAGACACACCACTCCAAGGCATGACCTCATTTGAGGCTGAATCGAAAGACACCCTCATTGGGAGTTAGAATCTTGTCACTCTTGGCTAAGCCTTAAAGAACTTTATACCTTTGGGAAGTGAAGGTGAAGGGTGGGCTACCCCTTTCTCCTGGCTGTGTGGTAGGATTTTGCTTTCAATTCCTTAGTCAACCTCATGTAAACATAGCCCAAAACCTAATTAGCCATACCCTATTTCAAACTAGACATTAGGGCTTGTTGATGTGTCTTCCACATGTGCTTGTTTAATCATCATCACATTTCATTTTTCAAAATCCAAAATTGATTATATGTCTTACGTGAGTGATTCATGATTGTACATGTGTGATCATTTGATTGAACATTGCCAAATCAAGCTAAACACCAAACAAATAAGACACATCATTCAACTCATTCTTCCAACATATTTAAATCCAATCACATTCATCCTAATCACTCATTTTTAGCCATTTCATCCCTAATCATATCCAAGTCACCATCCTAACAAATCAACATCATCCTAATCATCCTAGTCATCACACATCATCCAATCATTCCAAGCCAAATCACATCCCAACTACTTTCATCCCAATCCCAATCCAAATCAACCCAATCAAAAATCAAGACCTTAGTTGATCATCATCAATTGTTATCCAAACTTGCTTGAGATCATTAGTCTATCTTAAGTAGGTCAACCAATCAAATCAATCCAATCAACCCTCTATTACTTAAGTGTCATTAGTCTGCCTTAAGTATAGATAATCAATCCAATCAACCCTCTTACTTGAGATCATTAGTCTATCTCAAGCATAGAGAGTCATCCATAAAAAAAAAAAAACATATCAAATCATCCAAAGGTTTTGAAATTTGATCCCAATCACTCCACATCATCACCTACATTTCTCATTTTAACCACATTCATCCCAATCCATTCATCCTAATCACCTCAATCCAAGGCACCCCACCTTGTTATCCCACATCATCCTTACCATTATCCTAAACCATCCTAGTCACCTACCCTAATAATTGCACCATCATTCATCCTAATTCCTTCAAGTCATCCAATCTCATCATCTTAGTCATCTTCGACATCCTAATCATCATCACCATAGTCCTCATCATCCAAGTAAAACCCTAATCATTTCTGGCCATTACACATCATCATTCTACCTAGCCAATCAATTCTCAACATATACCACTTGTAAACAAGGACATGGAATTTCTAAACAAAACCTATGAGAATGATCATTATGGCACCAAACAAATGCTTAACCAAGTTAGGCAACTTCGTTGGTTATATAAAAAGGAAGAAGATCTTGTGTCACCACAACATCAACAATTCCCACAACATCAAGTCCTAGGCCAATATCAACGATCCCACATTCCATCACAAGCCCAACAAGCACATAATCCAAACACTAATGCCACCACATCCATACCACAAATCACCCTCACTATTCCTAGCAACACCCCAAACGCAAGTACTTCCATAAGTCTACCATCCAACAATCCTAACTCCATTGCCATCATATCCCAACTGATTTCTCAACAAACTTCCAACATCACCCAATGTCCACAAAAATCCACCTCACAAAACCTTTCACCTACAAATCCTATCATGCCACCTCATCACCAAACCTATCCACATGGAAATCAAATGTCCTTACAAGAACAACAAGCAAGTCCAAATGGCCCTATGTACATAAATCAAGAAAGTCCAAGTCATCTTATGCAGGACCTAAATCCTTTGAAAAGGGAGAAACCAACCTAGAAAATGCCTCCTTTGAGTCACCTTCACCATCCAATCATATGCCAACACATGAGCCAACTAGTCCTATCCCAACACCTTTATCAAGCCCTTCATCACCTTCATCCCCATGTTCCACTAATCCTTCATTAAAAGATTCCATGGAGATACTCTAGATACCTAAAAAGGTCTTCATCATCAAATCGACTCCTGACCTCCCTAAACATACCTATTTCCTTCCTAAACAATTAATTAAATTTTTATTTAATTAATCATCCCTCCATCACCCAATTTTTCATCATTCTATCTCCAACAATTGGATTAATTTTATTAATTCAATAGTTCAACTTTAGCCAATTAATTAAATAAATATGCAATATTTATTTGGTTAATTTCCTCCTTCTCACTAAATCCAATTAATTAGGTAAATCATGTTTATCTAATTAATTCAACCTATTAATCAACCTATTCCTACCCTAGTTAGTTAAATATCTATTATTTAATTACCTAGCCTAACCTACATGACCCTAGACTTAGGATTAATTAAATAAAACCTTATTTAATTAATCTAAACCTCCCATTAACCCATTCCCTAATTTTTTCCAGCCATATATATATATATTTTAAAGATAATGCACCTGGTAAACTTTTTAACGTGACCAACGACGCTGATGCGACACGCCCTCCAGCTCCACGCAAATGCTTTTGCCCAAAGCAATGAACTGGTGAGCCATAACACGGGGGACCTCATCCCCTAGCAAGACTTCAAACCCGTGAGCTCGTTGGCCTAGCGAAGGCATAAAGCCTGCGAGCTTGTTGGCCCAGCAGGGGTTTGAACTCTGGTGGCCGCCACTACAACCAAGTGACTTAACCACCGAACCACACCCTTATCGACATTTTTTCTAGCCATATTAATTAGGCTAATCACCCTAATTAAAATGGTCAAATCTTGATTAACGCTCCTCCCCACATCCCACAAATAAAAAATTGAAATATATCTCATATAAATCAATTTTTTATACACATGTGTCATAATCCTCTTTTAATACCTCTTACACCCCTTACACATGTCATAACTCATTAATATCCACTCTTCCCCAAATAAATTTTTAATTCATTTTACCTTTCCCCGTGTGAATTTTTAATTCACAAATAATCCATCTCACCCAACTTCATTTAATTCACCCCTTTCCCAAGATGAATATAAAATTTATCTTTATTCCTAGCCCTCCATTTTCCAAGATGAAATCTAGGCCCTCCACATCATCTTCATCCTCCACCATTGATCTCCCAAATCAATCTCAACCATTGGATCAAAATCTCTCCAAAATGCCTATAAATACAACATCCTTCGAGCCATTTGATCATCTAGTTTCTAAGTAATGTTACCATGCCAAAATATCCCTTGAGCTAAGTAATTTCTTGAGTTGCATTTGTAAGCTTGAGAGCATTTCACATCTCCTTTGAGTGTCTATGGTATATCTTGGAGCATTTGGGTGCAAGCTCCTTCACCCTTATGAGATTGGGTCTTCATATCAAGGTATAACCTCTTATTTTGTATGCATTTGGTTTATATTTTTACCTCAATTTGGATTTCCTAATCACATTGGCACGCCCGGTGGGACTCGTAAGGTCTTAATCTAATCATTTTCTTGTTAGTTTTTATTGTTTTGAGCCGTGTTTATATGTGTGGCATTATCTACCTATGCATTGGCACCATTTGTAGTGCATTTTAGTGCTATGTTTTGACCGTTTTAGCGCTATTTAACATGGCCGTTTTTTGTTGGCTTTCACTCACACCTTGTTGTTTTTGATCTTCCTACCAACTTTCTAGGTTATTTTCTCTCAGTTTTGTAGGTGTTTAGGCGAAAACAAGGGGGAGACCATGCAAAAGTTTTCTTGAAACATCTAACATATTCTCATATTCTCTTTTTTGGTTTGCTTTGGTTTGAAAGGGTTGTCTTCTTGGTTAATAACACTTCTAATCACTAAAATGGACCTAAAACAACTCTTTTGAGATAGAACGAACTCCATGCTCGGTTAAGAAAACTTTGTTTTGTAGGTCTAACTAGTTCAACCTCGTATCAAGGCCTTTGGCCCCTAGAACAACGCTATTTACCTGCTAACAATCAGACTATTTGACCTTGTCAAAGCAGCGCAATCATTACTTTTTTTGGGTGTTATTTGTTATTGTGGTGCTATGTGTAGTCTGAAATAGCGCAATCATAAGTATTGGTGCCTTTTGTATCACCTTGTAGCACCTTTTATGTATTTAGCGCTATCTAATATTTTAGTGCTATCTGTATGTACTGGAAATGCTATATTTTAGGACTGTCAAGTTGTCTCAGATTCTGTCAGTAGTGCCATTTCTAGTCTATAGTGGTGCCATTTAGGATCTATTTTAGTGCCATTTTCATAGGTTAACTTCTATTTCTGTGCAGGGATTTATTTTTGTTTGTAGGTCACCACTGTCTGACTAAGATCATCATTATGAGACCACTAACCAATTTTTGCAAGGTTTTTTATTATACAAACAAACATTTCAATTGGTGCTTAAAAGGAACCCTTGCATGTTAGTATAAACAACATTTCAATTGGTGAACTAAAATTGATCAAACAAACGACAAACAAACATCTCCATTGGTGCTCATAAAAAGAATCTTTGTGTGCCTTAGCATAGAAAAACATTTGAATTTGGTGCTCTAAAATTAACAAGTGCTTGCCAACAAATCTAAAAACATTTCAATTTTGGGCCTAAAAAGAACAACAAAAGTGCATCATAACTCAATGGTCTAAAAAGAACCACAAATCTGCATTTTTCACTCATCTAAACAAGAAAACAAATCAATTGTATGAAGTGTTTTGTGATAATGTTTGTGTGGTGAAAGTGTATGCTCTTCCCTCGCACCATTGGTGATCTTGGGAATCAAAAGCTTCTCACAACACTTGCATAAATCATCCCCAACATAATTCAAGAACTAAAAAAATGAACCTTGTTTAGTGTAACACAAGCACAAAACATACATATGCTCTCCCCTCGCATCCTTGTATGAACTTGGGGACCAAAAGTATTTTTGTGCTTGTGTTGCTTTTGTTAAACCTTTAGAGGGCCTACCACCCTGATTCGAAAGGTGGGAATGACCCAAGCGGCAACAAGCTAAAGCCAAGCTCTTTCAAGCTGCTATATAAATAATGTGTTTGTGACGAAAGTCACAAGCAACAGGTGTTGTTGTATCATACCGACAGCCAACCTCCCCCAAAACCATCCAAGGCGTAACCCTTGAAGGCTGGGAGACTCCATAATGGAGAGTAGCGCTGCCGCACGTATGGCCACCTGAACGAATGCACTTATTACAAACCTTTGTTTTAGTGAGCCAAAAACCTTCTATTTGTTGATGTAGAAGGGTAACCTTTGAAGCGTCCCTGATTCATGCGGTTCTTAGCCGAGGTAGCAGGGACAATCCTAAGGTTTGGTGAGGGACAAGCTTTTGTGGAAACCTAGATCTTGGTATGCGTGAGAAGTGAGTGCATTGTAAGGGGGAGTTGGTGCTACCAAGATCCTGGAGCTAACCGCTTTGAATAAGTGTAGCTAGGGGATTCAACAAATATTATCCTATCTTCACCTTAGGTTGTACAAATTGCTTGTTTAAACATCGGACACCTTTTCACAAACAAAATCTTGGTTATTATGTGTTATCATGTTTAAAGTGCTTTCAAGAAACTTGCCAAGAAACAACAAAAATTATTTGATCAAATTTCATACCCATACGAATCCAAATTTGTCATCAAAATCTATCTTTTTCAGAGCCTCGACCAACACTGACCTATTTCAGTGCTATCTCTGTCTATTTTTGGCACCATTTCACTTGTGGTTTGGTGCTATTTGCAGACTGACCTACCTGAAACTAGAAAAAATTGCATTGTGATCTTTAGCACCTGCTTGACCATAATCCATAATCACCTTCCAAAAAATCCGTCAATACCCCACCCATTTTCTTCTAAATTTTCCAATCATACCTTCATTCTGACCTTAGAGAATTAATCATAATCATTATCGAACCCCTTGCTATACCATAATCCACTCAATTCTATGTCCACTCATCCTCATTAATCTTTGCATAACCTTTTAGACCAAACGAACATCCTTGTTACAAGAAATCATTCCCAAAATCCTTTCGCTTCTCCCATCAAAAACATATCCAAAATCTTCTAAATCCAAACATCCATCCAAAACCATAAACCAACATCCAAACCTCATCAATCCTTGAGCTAAAGCTAGATCTTGATTTCGTCTTTTACATCATATTTTGCTTGGAGAGTCATTAGTCAACCTTTCAAGTAAAATAATCATCCTTCTTTGTGTAAGGTCATAAGTCTACCCCAAAAAAAGAGAAACATCCATTTATGCAGCACAAAACTAGATCTTTCTTAACCTCATTTGTTGACCTTCAAATCCTTTTAAAAAAAAATCATCCTAATCTCTCATACCAAACATCTAGTTCGTCTAAAAGTTTCACCCTCCAAATCAACATTAAAATACCTTCAAGCAAACTCCATCTATCATCTATCATTTTGGTCCAAATTTTTGTAAAAAATCAAATATCATCCACTCTTATCATCCTTAGATTGACACTTTTTTTAAGACTCGTCTCTTATAAGTGAAAATCTATCCTTTATCACACTACAATCACCCTTTCATCTTTTTCTTTACTCCATTCCATCACCACATCCTCTTTGGGTCCAACAAATAAATCTAAATTCTCTAAGGTCTCCACCCACCTTTCACCCACCTCAAAATCAAATCCATACACTTGCATGCCCATAACTAGATCACAACACAAGAAGAATCAAGCAATGGCAAACTTTGGACAACATGTGGGCATAGGGATGCCTAACCCCAATGACAACAACCTACCAATCGACCAAACATACAACCTACCTTCGGTCCTTCAAATCCTGACATATAATCCCAATGAAAATTCCTTCCATTTCTTGCAACCACAACCACCACAACCACCCATCCAAAATGTCCCCACCATTAGCCAATATGATCAAGATATCTTGAACTTTACACAAGACCCCGACAACATGGACATGCTTGACAAAATCCTAAGGTCAGATCCAAATAGATATCTTGACTACCTCCTCAAAATTGGTGTCCAACCACCCCATAACACGACATCGTCCCAACCATCCACCTCTAACAAAAATCCTACCACATCCTCTCAACCATCTACATCGAACACCCAACCTACCATCTCTCAAACCTCAACTCCCACCGTATCTACCACCCCCACAAACTCTAATGTTACCACATCTACGATTTCCACAAATGTCTCCAATCCTACCACCTCCCAACCTATCATCACATCCACTACCATAACTAACATAAACTCTTACATTCTACAAATAGCCTTGGGAATCCAAGGAAACCCCACACATGCAAGTGCTTCCACAAGTATGCCTCCACTCAACCTTCAAACCATAGCCTACATGAGACAATTCTTTTCACAACCACCTTACAACACGACCAACCCATGCAACGTCAATGCATCTCATATCAATCCATCCAATGTCAACCCATCCAATGCCAACCCGTCTAATCTCACATATCTACAAAATTCTGTAACATCATCAACACAACATAATCCCAATCCTTAAATACCTCCTCGTATTCTCCAACAAATCCATGCTTACCAACAATATCTCGCACAACTTAACCAAAACACCACCCCATAGTATAAAAACACCATCCCCCAAAATATCCAACATCAAATCCTGCCCAATCTCCAACATCTCATCAATCAGCAAACCTACACACCACAACCACCACCACCCAGATCTAACAAGCGTTGTACAAGCCTTGATTCAAAAAGTAGACGATATACAAACTAGGGGCAAGTGCAAACATTATTCTTTTGAGGATATTTGTCCCTATCCATTTGATCGAACACTGTACATGTCCCCTTTCCCCAAAAATTTTGAAACGCCCAAATTTGACAAGTAAAAGGGAAAGGGAGATCCTAGGGATCATCTTAGGGAGTTCTATCTTGCTTGCTTAGATGTCTCAAACAACGATACATATCTAATGAGATTGTTTTCAAGAAGCCTCGGTGGTCAAGTCGCTGAATGGTTCGCACATCTTCCCTGGGGCATTAGGTCTTTCCCTGAGCTCACAGAAAAATTTGTCAATCGTTTCTCATATAATTTTGAACATGAAATATCTATGACAAACCTTTTCAATACAAAACAAAAGAGTGGAGAATCCTTCACTTCCTTCTTGCAGAGGTGGAGAGGCTTAGCAAGCAAACTCCCTTGGCCAATTCCTGAGAAGTAATTAGTCACCATGTTTGTGACTAACCTAAATCAAGAAATAGGGTTCCATCTACAAATCCTTTGTGTGTCTACCTTTGAAGAAATCATTGACAAAGGTACTACCATAGAAAGGGCCCCAAGGGCTCGATCAAATTATAGAACAATAAGTCCTACAACAACAACAACAATAACAAAGTCAATATCAACGTCCCCAATACAAACAACAACATGCAATCAAATAAAAAGTCACACTTTTGGGGAAAGAACAAAAACACCCTGAATGACGGTGTCACTGATATAAAGGCCATCCAACATGTACAAAATCAAACACCCTCAAGTACATATGCCGCCAATGTAAATATCCCAAAGGAGCAATCTAAACAAAACAAACCTCGAAGACAATTCACACCTCTAGGGGAACCAATCGAGGATATCCTCAATAGATGTCTAAAGAAAGGTTTGATAACTCTCCCACCTATTAAGCCCCACTAAGAGAGTGATCTCAAAGCTGCGTAGTACAATGAAAATGATGATTGCGACTACCACCGCATTGTGGGCCATAAGACGACTGATTACATGAAATTAAAGCATTGTGTGCAAGACCTCATAGATCATAATAAAGTCAATCTTGAGAAAAGCATCCAACCATCGCCCAATGCTAATCTAGGAGCTTACAAGGATCCACTACCCAATCATAACAAGGCCTCATCATCTAATCAAGCTTACAACGTCACCCCACCTCCTGCATCCTATGACTATTGTAGGGTGGATAGAACCATTGTCTAACCATGTCAACACAATCACCATTCGGGCTCAAGCACCCAATTACGCCATCACAACCCGTCGTGGCCGCGTATCCATCCGTACAGCCCCTACCACTAATCAAATGCCCTCATCCACGTCAGACTCCCTACCCAATCGTCCAGCTATGCACCCATCGCGTACCAATAAATACAACCTCCTAGAACATCTAGGAAAGACCCCTGTGCAAATCTCCATACTTGAGCTACTTCGCACGTCACCTTTCCATAAAGAAATCCTTGATAAGGCTCTCTTGGAAACCCAAGTTCCCTCCAACCTGAATGTGAATCAATTCCAAGCCATGGTGAGCCATATCGCCTCGCCTCATCATCTCACCTTCTTAGAAAAGGATCTTCTCGCTTTCGAGAACTTACATAATGACGCCTTGCACATCGAAGTCTGCATCCACAAGCACATCATCAAGAGAGTCTTAATAGATGGTGGCTCCGGCCTAAACCTGTGCTCTCTTAAATTACTAAAACACTTAGGATACTCGGATGTGGTTGTAGACACCAATGAATGCATATTAATCAAAGGGTATGATGACACTGAACGACTATCTGAGGGTACTATCAAGCTCCCTATTCAAGTGGGACAAAAGATAATGGAAACAAAATGTTAGGTCCTTGATCTTGATCTCCCTTAAAACATTCTTCTCGGCCGACTGTGGATCCATGCCATGCAAGTAGTCCCCTCTACATTCCATCAATGCCTAAAGTTCCCTCACAATGACACAAAAGTAACTATCTATGCTGACCCCCGCCCCTTCCAATACTGCAGTTTCTTGGAAGGCCATGACCACACCTTCTACCCGTATAACAAAGCTATCACAAAAGCCAACCCCAGAACATCCACTTCATACATTGACCCCGCCAACATTACCACCACTTCATCCCAAACACCTCCACCACCCGAGGTCAAGATCAAGTTTAGTGACATTACCCAAACCTAAAATGTTCGGTGTCCCAAAGAAAGAAGAAGCCAATACATTTGTCATCAAATGTAAACCATCACCTACCTTTGAGAAGAAACATCTCCTTGATCAAGATGTGCTCAAAGACATATCGTCATGGCTATATAAAGATGAAGAAACAGAGATAGAAGCTCCCACCATACCAACAAAATTCTATGGCAAAGGGTTAGAGATTGTCAAAAACATGGACTATAAAGTACAAGGTGGTATTGGCCTTCATGAACAAGGGATCATAGAATCAGTCCAAGTGACAAGAAATCATTATACTCAAGGGTTAGGATATGGTCAACGACAATGTATCCTCACTACTGGCGAATGTATCCTCAAGGTCACTACGGTCTCCCTTGAAGTCGATAATGTCAACAAAATGGGCCATCAAGACTCCTTTAGTAACTTTGTTGAATTCTTTGAACCATCCATATGTACCATATACACAGTCACCACCCTAACCTCTTCATCCAATGACTTACCCCTTGTATACCCGGACCTCATAGACTGGGACCAACAGGGACCTCCTGTCTTTGATGTAGCACCAAATGATGAAGTAATCGCTGAAATGATGGGGGTTAGAGATCACTTCCCCTTGGGGGATCATAAAATTGGATACGTCATGGAACTTGATAAGGCTACCTATTTCAGGGAGACAACCCCCACTTCCAGTCGTAAAAATATAAAAATCAAACATGGATTTGATGGTGAAAACTGCTCTGCGGCGGTTTCAGATCCCCAAAAAGTAAAAATAAAGGACGTATCTCCTAGTGAAAACCTCCACGAGGTGCTAGGAGATGGAATCATGGGCCTTCCCAAGATAGAGAAGGTATATCTCAACAGGTCACCTGTCCTGGTGGAGCCAGCTCAAGAGATGAATCTTGGGATGGAAGAAAAGCCAAAAATCAACTTCAGGGCAGAATCTCTCAATGCAATAGAGCAAGAAAACTTCTTAGCCTTCTTCAAACGCAAAAATCACAATTTTGCATGACTTATGCAGATATGCCAGGGCTCAATCCCACTTTGGTCGTCCATCACCTTGCAGTATGGCCTGATGCAAAACTAGTGAAATAGAAGCTAAGAAAAGTGAACCCTCAGGTGGCCCTCCTAGTCAAAGCAGAATTGAAGAAACTACTAGATGTCAAGTTCATCTGACCAATTGATTATCCCAAGTGGGTGTTCAGCCTAGTGCTAGTAGCCAAACCTGATGTGTGATTCCATTGCTGCACCAACTTCTGAGACCTTAACAAAGCCTGCCCGAAGGATGACTTCCCTTTACCAAACATTGACATGATAGTGGATCTTATGGTAGGACACGAGATGCTATCCCTAATGGATGGTTTTTCAGGGTATAATCAAATCAAGATCGCAGAAGAGGACCAACATAAGACAACCTTTATATGTCCATGGGGGACATACTATTGGGTGGTAATGCCTTTTGGCTTGAAGAATGCTGGAGCCACATATCAACGAGCCATGACTGTCATCTTCCATGATCTTTTCCACCACATTATGTAAGACTATGTGGATGACTTGCTAGGAAAATCAAAGACAAGGGAGGAACACCTGGATGTATTAGCAAAGATCTTTGACCGACTGGAGCAATACAATGTTCGCTTAAATCCAAAGAAATGTGTCTTTGGGGTCACCTCCGAAAAACTTTTGGGATACATAGTCTCTAGAAGGGGAATTGAGGTAGACCCTGCAAAAGTCAAAGCCATCACTGAAATGCCTCCTCTGAAGATACTAAAACAACTATGAAGTCTGCAAGGGAAACTCCAGTCCATTCGTCGGTTTATTGCTCAACTTGTCGATAAATGTCAACCTTTCCAGCATCTACTCAAAAAGAATACAACTTTTGTTTGGGACAATCAATGTCAAGATGCCTTTGACCAACTAAAAGAATACCTAGCTATTCCCCCTGTTCTGACTCTGCCAAGGCAAGGAGAGCTCCTCCTATTATACATCTCAACAACATAAACAACTATTGGAGCCTTATTAGCACAACACGATGAGTAAGGGAAGGAAAGAGCCATATATTACATCAGCTGCACCTTGATATCCTACGAGCTAAACTATACACCAATTGAATGAGCATGTCTAGCCTTGGTCTTTATTTCACAAAAATTAAGACACTACATGCTCAATCACAAAACTAAGCTCATCGCCAAGATTGATCCACTAAAATATCTGCTAAATAGAGCTGCTCTTACTAGGAGAATGGAAAAATGGGTCATGATCCTCAGTGAATTTAACATTGAATATACCGAGAGAAAGGCTATCAAAGGACAAGTTATCGTTGATCAGCTAGCTGAAGCACCCTTTCCTGCAGAATGTCCTACACTAGCATAATTCCCTGATGAAACCATCTTGACAATAGCACCGTCAATAGAAACATGGAAAATGTACTTCGATGGGTCATATACACACAGAGGCTCAGGGGCAGGCGTCTTGTTTATTACTCCTCAAGGTGACACCATCCCCAAGTCATTCAAAATTACATTTCTGTGTACCAACAATGTGGTAGAGTATGAGGGCCTTATCACAGGTCTCTGAATGGCAATCAAATGGAGAATTGAGAAGCTGATAGTGTATGGAGACTCCCAACTAGTCATATGACAAGTAAACAATGAGTACAAGACTAAGGATGATAAACTCCTGCCTTATAAAAAGATGGTTTATGACTTTAAAGACTATTTTGATGACATCCACTTTGAACAAATCCTAAGGCTAAACAACAAAGCTACAGATGCCATGGCCACCATCAGATCCCTAGTTGACATGAAGAAAGATAGCAACAAGTGTTAATTCCTGATAGAAGAGCTCCCTATTGCAGCATATGATGTTCCCCAATCGGAGCTAGTGTGCGAAGTCATTGGTCTCTTATCCCCATGGTATCAAAAAACTTATCTATATCTCCATGATAACATCATCCCCCCTAACCTATCTACCTCACAATGAAAAACTTTCATCCGACAAGCCTCCCACTTCACCCTTGTAGGAGATACCCTATACAAAAGGAGTCTTGATGGCACACTTTTATGATGTTTAGACTCTAGGGAAGTTGAATTGGCCTTGCAAGAGGTACATGAAGGCATCTGTGGGGCACATTCAAGTGGACCTACTCTCGCTAAAAAGATCATGAGGACCAGATACTATTGGCCAACCATGGAACAAGATGCCTACCAATTTGTAAAAAAATGCCTGCCATGTCAACAACATGGAGATCTCATTCACGCACTAGCACAAGAATTGCAACCAATCATAACGTTGTGGCCTTTCTAATAGTGGGGGTTCAACCTCGTAGGCAAAATACATCCACCATCATCTAATGGCCATAAATTCATCATTACAGCTACCGAATATTTCACTAAGTGGGTGGAAGCAATACCACTCACCTTCACCACTGGAACATAGATATCCAAGTTCATCCTCCATTATATCATATGTCATTATGGTATCCCTCATTCCATCATCACTGACAATGGAAAACCATTCAAGAACCAGGAAGTCCGTACTTTGTGTGAAAAATTCTAAATCCAACACCACTTCTCCACTTCATAATAGCCTCAAGGAAACGGTCAAGCAGAAGCTTCAAATAAAACCATCCTCCACATTCTCAAGAAGATGGTTAATGAAGCTAGCTGTGACTAGTACCTCCAGCTCAATCCCACCCTATGGGCCTATCATACAAGCATTGTACCCCCACAAGAGCCACTCTATTCCCTTATATTTAGATCCGAAGCCATTTTACCTATTGAGGTCGAGCTCCCATTCATAAGAGTATCTCTGCAAAATATAATCAATGATGAGGAATACCGAGTCGCAAGGTTACATGAGCTAGAATTACTACATGAGAAACGTTTGGATGCATTGAACCACCTGTAGGCCTATCAAAATTGCCTTAGAAGAAACTATCACAAGAAAATCAAGAATCAAAAATTTGAAGTAGGCGACCTTGTCCTTATGGAAAACCAGAAAAACTTGCAGGAGCGCCTTAAGAAAGGAAAATTTGAGCCCAATTAGCTAGGGCCTTATGTCATCATAGCTAGCTATGGATCAGGAGCATACCAGCTTGCAACACTTGAGGGGCAGCCTCTAGATGAGCCTATGAACATTCTACACTTGAAGAAATTCTATGCATAACCCATCGAGTATCCCAAGCAAAAAGAAAGAAATCAAAGCGAAAAATCAAGAAAAACCTGAGTGCAATAAAGACTTACAATGGTGAAAATCACTTCGGTGACGCATTGGATTGGTACCGTGGTGAAAACCTGTCTTAGGTGCCATGTGTAGTGGTCAGTTCCACCATCTCATAAGTCCTTTCTCCATTGCAAACACTCCACGTCAAAATCACCTTCCATGGCTTGGTATCTGGAAACATCAGTTACCCACCCCGCATCTCCCCACCCAAGGTTATCATCGCAGTATAAGGATCCTTGTAAGCTTCCTTTCGTACAACGAAAAATCACAAAATCCAAAAACAATAGAAAATCACAAAAAATTCAAAAACAATAAAAAATCCAAAAATCCAAAAATAATAGAAAATCAAAATATCCAAAAACAATAGAAAATCACAGAATCCAAAAAATAATAGAAAATCACAAAAAATCCAAAAATAATAGAAAATAAAAAAATCTAAAAACAATAGAAAATCCAAAAATCCAAAAACAATAGAAAATCACAAAATCCAAAAACAATAGAAAATCACCAAAAATCCAAAAACAATAGAAAATCACAAAAATCCAAAAACAATAGAAAATCAGAAAATCCAAAAACAATAGAAAATCACAAAAAACCCAAAAGCAATAGAAAATAAAAAAATCCAAAAACAATAGAAAAATCACCAAAACCCAAAGATCCTCTTTAATGATTCGCTGCAAATCACCCCCATGCATTGATCCATAACAATACTCTCTGCAACTCACGACCATCAACATCCCTCAACCCTCAGCATCACACCCATCCTAAACCATTCCCACATCATCAAGTCTTGCCAGAACTACATATTCATCTTGCCCGCATCTTGAAAGTACCTTGATCCCATGGACACAGGGTATGTAGGCAGTCTGGAATACGAAGGAAGTATCCAGTACTCAAGTACATAAGATGCACCCATCCAACCCGTTTGGATGGTCCCCATTCACTGAGCTTGCTGGACCCAACAAATGATACACACGCTAGGTATACACTTGAAACATGGTCCCTAACACAAAAATCATCCATCAACATACCAATTGTAAGTCAACACATGGCCTAATTGTACTTTTGTCCATCTTCCAAAAATTATTCAACAACATCCAACCGATTCACGTCCTAGGATATATTGTTCCTACAATGGACAAGAATATGTTACCCTATCAACACTAATCTTGGCAAGAGCACACAATGGCTATTTGTATCTTTTTGTTAGTTTTTTTGATTATTGATTTTTATCTCCTTGTCTCACTCTAGGTCAATTCCAAAGCTACCTTGATCTCATCATATCATGGTTAGTAGAGGATGACACCTAGAGTGGACATGGTCAGTGCTTTTGTATGTTGTGCTTGTGGGTTGCTTTCATTGACTTCAGGGATAGTATTCATATCTTGAAGTCGGGGTCGATTCTAGCACGCTGTGCCTCATTTACATATATAGGAAGCAATACCTTATATGCACTGTGAGTATCAACGGCTATGAGTCCCCTTCCTTGGCTAGGCAAGGTTATACTACCTTGGAGATCCATGGCATCAACCTATTGTTTGTGGGTCTAGTCCATGTAATCATGGGATATACACATCAACACTTAGGTCATCTCATACCTTTGAAGGCATCCTACATTGCTATAATAAACTAAGAAATGCTCTCAATTAATGTTATGTAACTACTGTTACTAGCTCAAATCATCTTTCTAATCATTTATTCAACTATACTATCTGGGCCTAGATTTCGTAATCCCCTAGCTTAACCCCCCTCTCCCAAATCCTCTCACTAATCCCACTCCTCCAACTTATTTTCACCTAACACATCCTAAGCCAAAGTAAACCTCCCCTCAATGACATGGTGTCTTATGACCTAACAATTTCCTCATCTACCATCCCACCCCTCCCCAATCTAGCCTCAACCAATCTTATCCATACCCAATCCATCAACCCTTATCCTTTCCCCACCTATTCCCCTACTACTAAGCCCCACCACCCAGGGTTAAACAAAGAAAATCATGTGTATCAAGACTTAATCATCTCATATATCATTTAGTTTCCATTCCATAATCATTTAGTTTGCATTTTATAATCATTTAGTTTGCATTCCATAATCATTACATTGCATTCCATAATCATTACATTGCATTCCATAAATATTTAATTTGCATTTCATAATCATTACATTGCATTTCATAATCATTTAGTCCCATAGCATAATCATTTAGTTACATTTCATAATCATTTAGTCTCATAATCATAATCATTTAGTTACATTTCATAATCATTTAGTGTCATAATCATAATCATTTAGTTGCATTGCATAACCATCTAGTTGCATATTCATATTTCCATGCATAACATGTGTTTATTAAGATAAACATACATTTCCATTGCATTACATTTTACACCCAGAATAAATGTTTATTAATCTAAAAATTTATTTGCATTCTACATCATAGTCCATAAATCACAAACATGCATATATCAAAATAAGTAAACCATCATTACATCCATCATATTACATCAATAGGTACATCCATAACATCAACATAATACATCGCATAAACACAACACATCCATAGCATCTCATAAAATCATCACAACATCACAATATGCATAAACCATAAAGCATACTGCATCCATCAACATAAGCATCATCATAATCATATAAAAGCATAATAAACAAACATATAGGCCATCAAAAAGCATCATCTCATATATGATCATCGCAAAAATGTACATCGCTCATGTACATACATACATATATATATATACATACATGTGTATGTATGTATATATATGTATATGTATGTATATGTATGTATATATATATATATATGTATATATATATATATATATATATATATATATATATATATATATATATATATATATATATATATATATATATATATATATATATATATATATATATATATATATATATCAATGCCTCCAAGGGCCAAAATGATACAATTGTCAACCTTGAATAGTGGAGCCTCTCTTTGACTCAGTAGGGGATCCTGGTGGTGGTGGTGGCTATGATTGTGGTCCTAGCTATGGCTGCGGCTGTGGCTGAACCTGTACCTATGTAGCCTGCTGGGGCACTTGTGATGGGGGACCCATTGACTGCTGAATAGACTGAACTGATCTAAATCTGTGTGACCTAGACATCTTGGACCCCCTGAGCTGACTATAGCTCAGTACACGTTGCTCTATAGGCACTGCCACCTGATAGGCACCTTGATAACAATTTGCCCATCCTCTAGCCTCTACCAGCTGTCCCTGTACTTGAGACAACTGTGTCTGCATCAGTGTCAAAACTAGACCCATACCAGCACTCAAAGCCTGTAAACTAGCCACCATATCCTCCGCCTGCCAAACTCTCAAAAGTGCAGCATTCCGCTTTCTTGTCAAAATATCTATCTCACCCTATGTCTGGGCTAACTGCACCTGTAGCGCACCCACCTGTCCATCTGTACCATCTAATAGTGCAACTGTGCCTCGCAACTGCACTAACTCTGTATCACGACTCTGTAAAGCCTCCTGCAGGCTGGTAACCTGTCCCCGCAGGGTCTCAATCTCCTCCTCTCCACTCCGAGGCCACCGATAAGATGAAGACCCTCAAGGCCCTAAACCTCCACCTGCTGCTGAAGTGCTTGCTTCTAGACCAGAAGCCTGCTGTCCTGTTGCAACAGCTTGCTGCTGCTGCGATACCTGTGGTGGGGGCAAAACATCTACCTATCCTTGGCTGTCCCCCACACTGTTGAGGTGCTCCCTGCCTCAGCACCACTCCAATCTGAACCTACTCAACAGGTACCTACTACATAGGTACCCCCTATCGCACCTGCTGCTGGGGCAACTACGAGCTACCACCTGCCTGCCCCTCTCCCCTGACCTGTCCAGCTGCTGCTACTGCCAACACATCCATTGGCTCTCCATCTCTTCCAATCTCCCTCTCCTCCCCATCCCCTTCAACCTCCACAAGATAGTCTACAATAATCTCCTCCCCCTCCTCTAGGAAATCATCTCCATCAGAATCCCCATCTCCATCCTCCTCTGACTCCTCATCAGTTGATGCTGCCACCTCCTCTAGGGGGACTACCTCCTCTGTAGGGTCTGTGAGTTGTGTAGGCCGCCACATCTGCCACCATGTCTCATAGGCAGGAGTAGTGCCTACATCTCTAACCTCACTCTGCCAATCCCACATCAATGGCTCCAAAGAAACAAAATCCTCTAAGGCAACTTGGGGCTGTATGGCTGTAGGACAATAACGGGCATCTCGACGGGTCCGTGCAAAAATTGCCATCGGCTGTGGAACATCTTGTCGTAGCCCAAATTGCCGCATAACTCATGATGGTAGATACATATCAATAGCATGGTCCCCTCGGCCTATCAGGTAGTGCTGCTAGAATGTGTAAGGCATGTGAACATCGTCATCTGGCCAGGGCTCCACTCCAATGTATGGTTGCCAGGTAACTCGAATGTCATCCAAAACCCGTCTCCAATACTGAACCTGCTCAATGTATGTATACTCAACACTTGATACAAGAAAACAAAAGCCTCAAATGGATGACGATAGTACCCACATCTCGGCTGAGTGATCAGAATATGCTCCTAGATCCATACATGAAGCAAAGTAACTTCGGCTGATAGAGCTGAATCACGATGATAAACAATTGTATGCATCTCATGATAAAGCTGCACCAACATCACCGGTCCCCAAGCATACACTGTCTCATGTCAGAACATCCCCTCAATGACCTCTCCCCATCCAACTAGAAATCCTCTACCTCTCCTATCTAGCATCACTACGCCACCGACCAGTGCACACAAGAATAAAGCAAAGTGATCTGCACCCACCGCCAGTGTCCCCTCATAGCTCATCTCCCTCCTATATGTTGACAAAACCATGTGATCATGGCCAAATACTCTAACTAAGGCCCTCCATCCCCTCCTTGTGTCATATGTCACCCGATGACCATGAATTGGTAGCTTGAGGATGCAGTAAACATCCTCAAGAGTGATGGTGATCTCACCAGTAGGAAGCAAAAATAAACAAGTCTTTGGCTGATACTGCTCTACAACAATTGTAATCAAAGCTCTATGAGCTCACAACACTGGCATCGATGCAGATGTCAAAAGCCCTAACCTCGCTAGTCAGCCCGGGTGGCATCAATGAAGTGATCAAATAACACCATCATAGCCGGCACACATTGCTCCTGCGAGGACACTATAAATTACCTTGTATCTTGCATCCACAGTTTTTTGGTCGAAAACCTACCTATCTTTTTCCAAAATCCACCCTTTCTTCTACTGTTGAAAGGCAAAAACATTTTGGCGCCACAATAGACCATATTTTACGCCATTTCTAATGATAGTGCTACCACATTTCCACATGGCGCTAATTCAAAAGATAGCGCCACTACGCAACCCTTTTCATGCCATTTAAACAAATGGCACTACCCTTTCATTTGGAGCCAATCTGATGAATGGCGCCACCCTTCCTGATAGCACCGATATCAAGTATCGTGCTAGTCTTTCACATAGCGCTAATCTTATAGATAGCGCCATTACCCAACATAGCGCTAATATGAAATATAGCGCTACTCTACCTGCTATTTGGTACCAAAGCACCAAATTCTAAACCTTACACAACATTGCGCTAATACAAGGGATGGCGCCAAAACGATAAACATATGGCGCCAATCTGTCCCTGCTCTACCATAGCAGATAGTGCCAATCTAGAGGATTGTGCTAATCTGCTCCCCTTTAGTGCCGCGCGATTTTGTGATAGCGCCAAAATAGAAATCCCAAATTCTTGAAGCAAAAAAATGTGATAAAATAAAAAAAATGACAAAGCTAGGCTTAGGCCCTAACTGGGGTCTAGCCTCTGGTGCCCGGCCATATGATAAAAAATGCTCAGAAATGTGGGTGTATCGCAGGAACCTGGGATTGCGGTTTGCTATCTCTGCTTTGCTCCTTCTTCTCAAACACTCAATGTGTGCAAATGTGGCACCCTTAGGGCCCGCTATTCTAAATATAGTAAGCCATGTCATCCGTCTGCACATTTTTTTCCTTCCAGGGTGCAGATCACAACCTTTTTCCTCCATTTTTCTTCCTGTCCTCTTCTTTTTCCATCCTCCATCCAACTTTCACTCCCGTCACATCCTTTCGAGAGTTCGCCTGAAAAAAACTTTTTATTTTTTTCACCGACCTCTTGAGGGGGCATCCCTCACCTATTCCATTCCTTCTCGGCAGCTGGGGCATTTTTTTTCTTTTTTTGACCTGACGCCACCTCCCTGCTAGGTCCCGACGTCACGTCAAAGAGGGGCAAATGTAGATACCTAAAAAGGTCTTCATCATCAAATCGACTCCTAACCTCCCTAAACATACCTATTTCCTTCCTAAACAATTAATTAAATTTTTATTTAATTAATTATCCCTCCATCACCCAATTTTTCATCATTCTATCTCCAACAATTGGATTAATTTTATTAATTCAATAGTTCAACTTTAGCCAATTAATTAAATAACTATGCAATATTTATTTGGTTAATTTCCCCCTTCTCACTAAATCCAATTAATTAGGTAAATCATGTTTATCTAATTAATTCAACCTATTAATCAACCTATTCCTACCCTAGTTAGTTAAATATCTATTATTTAATTACCTGGCCTAACCTAAATGACCCTAGACTTAGGATTAGTTAAATAAAACCTTATTTAATTGATCTTAACCTCCCATTAACCCATTCCCTAATTTTTTCCAGCCATATTAATTAGGCTAATCACCCTAATTAAAATGGTCAAACCTTGACTAACACTCCTCCCCACATCCCACAAATAAAAAATTGAAATATATCTCATATAAATTAATTTTTTATACACGTGTCATAATATTCATTTAATACCTCTTACACCCCTTACACATGTCATAACTTATTAATATCCACTCTTCCCCAAATTAATTTTTAATTCATTTTACCTTTCCCCGTGTGAATTTTTAATTCACAAATAATCCATCTCACCCAACCTCATTTAATTCACCCCTTTCCCAAGATGAATATAAAATTCATCTTTATTCCTAGCCCTCCATTTTCCAAGATGAAATCTAGGCCCTCCACATCATCTTCATCCTCCACCATTGATCTCTCAAATCAATCTCAACCATTGGATCAAAATCTCTCCAAAATGCTTATAAATACAACATCCTCCAAGCCATTTGATCATCTAGTTTCTAAGTAATGTTACCATGCCAAAATATCCCTTCAGCTAAGTAATTTCTTGAGTTGTATTTGTAAGCTCGAGAGCATTTCACATCTCCTTTGAGTATCTAGGGTATATCTTGGAGCATTTGGGTGCAATCTCCTTCACCCTTATGAGATTGGGTCTTCATATCAAGGTATAACCTCTTGTTTTGTATGCATTTGGTTTATATTTTTACCTCGATTTGGATTTCCTAATCACAGATACTTTTAGAGAAATTGGTCCAAGCAAATTTGATTGAGCTATACCCACTCAAAGCATATTCTCCATTTATGATTAAACCTAAAGGGTATAATGAAAACCATTATTGTGCATACCATAGGTATAGGGGCCATACCATATCCACTTATGTCCGATTTCAAAGATTGGTCAAGAACCTAGAAGATTGCGGTAAGATTGTCTTGGATAAAACCAATCCCTCTAATTCCATTATCTTTCCATCTAGCCCAAATCCTAATCCCATTATACATCCAACAAATCCCAATCCTAAGCCTTCAACTTCCACTATTATCATCCATCCACTATATTGCCCATTCACCCATACCCTTGCAAAGGATGTGATCCATTGGCTACTAGCAAGGAATAAAACATTGCCATGTCATCAAACACCTATTCTTGAGCATCCCCATGTGTCCTTAAACACTTTGTCTAGTCTTTTAAGCCCATCATGTGATCTACGAGCTATCAAGCTTATTAAAGAGCTTTCCACTTCCATTGAAGAAAACCAAGGGTTATGTCAAGAGCATGATCCTAAGCATGAAGAAACAATAGCCCCTAAATCTAATCAAGATCAAATCACTTCCATTTACCCTATCCATAACATGTATTGTTTCTATGATCAAGATGGTACCTATGAAGAATCTATCCATGAACAACTTGATCCTAGTCATACCCCCTCAACTATCCATGAATAAAACGCCCAAGATCTACATGCTCCATCTAATGGAAGTCTTGTTGACTTACTTGAGCATTCACCCCATTTCATGGCCTTCATTCAAAGCAAAGAGACCTCTCCACCTAGCCATGATCCCACAATATCTACTTGTCATGATGAGACACTTGTACCCCCAGCCAACATAGAAGATCAAACAAATAACTTGGATCGTAATGAACATAAGAAAGATCCTAATGATCCTTCCACATCCATCATTGATCCCATTTCAAATCCACCATATCCTACTAGTCTATCCACATTCATTCATGAGTGTTCATCCTTAGAACACCAACAACAATTATCCACTTTACCTTCTCCATCCAATAATCAACTCAAGTCTAGTGTCCAAGCTACACCTAGTCCTATAGTCAATCACATGCTCCAAAACACGAACTACCAAGGCAAAGGTTTAGGCCTACATGAACAAGGCATTTTGGAGCCAATCCATGTCAAGGTCCCTCTTCTCTCATTTGGCCTTGGATACACACACCAAGGTCAACAATCTAATGATGTTGGTACTTCCTCCATAGTTCCTAAATCCACTTCCTTCCATCATAAACCCCATCATATTCCTAAAACATACGTTGACATTCCACCTCCCTCATCTTATAAATGTCAAAAGCATATGACCATACACCTTCCGCCATCAACTTTGCCTCCACTTCTTCCAAGTCCAAATATCCCTCCATCAACTTTACCTCCATTGCTTCCAACTCCTAATCTCCCTTCATCTAGTTTGCCACCATTGCTACCAACACCTAACATACCTACCATCCATAAATTCCCTCACATTCCTAATCCTGACCAACAAATGCATGCATTGTATAAACAAGGAGCTTCCACTCGTTCCACCCGCCACATGGGATTCAAAAATAAACATTTGGATGCCTCTACCTATAAAGCCAAAAATCCAACCAAAACTCCTAAGGACCCTCATGCCTTAGGAAACCAAAGCAAAGAATCAAATTAAAATCTATCCAAAAAGCTATCCAAACTGTAACATCCAAATATGAAATGACAAGAAGTAACTAAGTTTTTACAACGGTAAATTTTTTTTTTACTAGGAAATCAAATACAAAAGTTACTCATCTATAATCCAATACAACATTTTTCATTTTATCATAAACATGATCTCATTTTCATAAAGCTGAAAGAAATGATATACATTAAACATTTTGTTTTCTAACAGATGAAATTTTCTTGAAACAACAAATATTGGAAACATACCATTATCATGCATCTCGATTGTCGACCCATCACATTCAAGACTCGGCATTCCTCAGTATTTGGAAGAGAAAGTATCTTCGAGGAGCTTAACCTCCAACCACAGACCGTCAGTCTCCCGCACTCCTTCCTAACCGGAAGTGGCCCTACCCTACTCAAGAGGATAGACTTAGGATAACCATCGGTGTTTGCCATCTGAGCTCTGGTGTTGTAACCTACGTGTCTTGTTATCGCGCAGATCCCTAGATACCCTCTATTCATGCACGACACTCCACAAGAAATGCCATCCAGTTACGGTGAACGTTCGATGCACTTGAGGATAGTACATCACCTTGGCCAAAGGATTTGTTTTTAATTAGCGTTCTAGGAACGCATGAACTTGGTTCACCCACCCTACTCGACTTGAACTGGTCGAAATCCTATAGTTTCCTATTTGTATAATTTTAACTATTTGACGACCTTGATGACCTCAAGGGTTTAGAATATCCTCCTACAATAGCGCATGGCGCAACTTTTACTCTAATCTCGAGTTCAAAATTTCATAATCCATTTTCATGTAAAAACATTTCTTATAAGTGCCCACTCCTAAGTGGTTTCCTATTTGTTTACTTGGTTCCCATGTTTACACAACATACTCAAATATTTAAAGCCATTTCCCATTATCCCGAAATTCGAGGATTCTAGACTCATATGGTCTACAAGATAAAACGATTCTAGCACCGTCGCATGCAATGTAATTTCAACTCACATGCAGGTTTTCAACCCAAATTGTTCATTTCAGAACCATGACGGTTTCCTAATCATTACTAAAACTTTATCTTCCTACTCCTCTTTCCGTGTCATTAGTTTCACATGGTTCAACAAGATGAGAGTCATAAATAAAATATAAATGATTATGGAATCTTTCTTATGTCAATAGAGATGACCAACGCATGGTCGACCTCTAACTAAAGATGTATGATGGTTAAGACATCAGCTATTTACAACTGCATTTTCTGGCTATCAAACACTCAAATTTTATGTCAAAACGTGCTTAAAACTGTGGTTTTTGACTCCTACGCAACATGCACGTGGAGCAACATGTTTACTTGCTGTGGAGTTATCATTCAAGGAAGGCATATTGCATCTTGCATCAATATAAGTTCGTTCCTAAATGTATATATGTTAGAGAACTGCGTTCTTTTATTACACCGCTTAATTCATGGCAAAAAATGCTACAATTTCTGAGTTTACGAATTCTAGAAGACAACATACTTTTTTTTGAGTTTTTAAATCACAAACACAGTGATGAGACATCAATACTTCTATTTCTGAGTTTTCAAATCTCAAACACAGCAATGATACTATTACGTGGATTGACCGCACACAGATATCATACTAGGTTTACGTTGTCATACATTTCTTCTCATTTTAAACGTATTGATCTTTTGCAAAGTGAGTCTTACTTACTGATCTAAACTGAGAAAAGTAATGAAGGAAATGAACCTTTTGATAAAAATGGATGTTGCTGTGGCAATTCCACGTTCTCCTCTGCTTTTCTTCGAAGCTATCTCTTTTATCTCCTTCTGAAATAACGACAGTCCACACTAAACAGACCCCTCTCTCTGCCGGACACAATTCAAGTCAAGGCAGGCTCCTTAGAAAATGTTCACCCTCAGACAACTACAGGCTTCCTTAGTTATCTCTCCCTCTGCTTTCTACTCAGAAAATGGATCGCTCCCTAGAAGTAACCTATCACTCCTTCCCTCACTCATGCTTGCCAATTCTATCAAAAACTCTCTTACCACTACTAAACTCTCAAGCCCCCTCTCTCACTGCCGCTTTTCCCTTCTTCACAATGTCGGGGCTCTAATTCCGTCTCTCTCTCTGTCGTTTCTAACTCTCAACTCTGCAGTTTTTCAACCTACCAATCACCACCTCCTCTCTCGCGATGATGGCCTTCTCTCCTCTTTTACTGCTGACTCCTCTCTCACAACCACGACCACTAATCCCTCGAACTGCTTTCTCCCCTCTCCGGTGATGGTCTCTAACAACAATAACTGCCGTTTTTATTCTCTTTTACTGTAGCTTCTCCCTATCCATTGATATCTCCCTCAACGACGGCTACTCCTTCCTCTTTCTTCGCAGTTCTTCCTGCCATTTCTCCCTCAACGACGGCTACTTCTTCCTCTTTACACCTTGCGAAGGAAACCTTCTCACTAAACTCTCGTTCCACGTTTCCCTTCACTCCTACTGCCCACGAAGAAAGTTAAAACAACTTTCAACTGCCTTCCATTAATCTCTTCACTTCCAAAACTACCTCCGACTTCTCCCTAAACTCCGCAGTTTTCTCTTCTTTCGCACAACAGCCACCGAAACCTCTCCACCTTCCTAGATAATGGAGTATCACCATTTAATATCGGTTACTCTCCTTCACAATTGCAAACTACCTTCCTCTCACGTCATGGTAAAAGGAATCTCTCCAAAGAGTTTTCAATTGACATAAATTTAATCATATGGGTCGACATAGTTGATTTTAAACCCGACTCCCCATTTATCACGACCAATCAAAAGGTGGTGGTTCATATGGCGACGTGGCTTGCTAGAAGACATAACAACTCCGCCTTCACTCAAATACCAAGTTATCTAATTCAATCCAAAAGCCACCATAAGATGTATTGTGGAGTTAAGCTTGGCTTGGCGGTGGTTAGGAAATGACTAGAGCATCGTTTTGGTCGAAAAGGAACAAGAGGCAAAGACCAACTTATTAAGAAAGCTCAAAGTTAGATTGACAACTACTCGTGGTCTTCACGTTAAATGATGACCAAATAAATTATTTCATGCTAGGGCTTCAAATCGACATTCGTCGATCTACAAGAATAGAATAACTTCACAATACAAGTTCGACGCATTTTACGACAATCACGACGGATTGATCATAACGCGAACAAATTCTTACGACGTTAGACGCACAAAGCCGACTTCTCGCGTCTTTCGACTATGAGACAAGATTTACAATTTCGCCACAAGATGGTTCAATAAACACTTATAAATGAAAATATTAAACGTCTAAATAAGTCGACTTGCTATGATGGACTTACAACGACATCGACGACTCCAAGATTCTACATGACGACTTTCGACTAGGATATCACACTTTATCCTTTGACGTCGACATCTAGTTAACTAACCCAACCGACAAACAAGACTAACTGGTTGGTTCCAAGCTTTATCTACCTGTTTGGCGATCTCAGTAACAAATGCCCATGGTTAATTTCCAGAGTCTATACTTTCTCTCGAAGATACTTTCTCATCCCGTCGAACACAGTCCACCTATTCCTGCATCGACAGACTCACATACAATTTTGTGGTCAAAGCACCTATGTTCAAATCAAAACATAATATATCCAAACATCATTGCATTTATTATAAAGACATTTAGTCTACAATATCACCTTGATCGTAATCATTAGATTCCATAATTCAATATAACAACTTTGTAAGATAAATCGTCAATTTCCATGTCATTCACAACATATTAAATTACTAAAATTTGCAAGAAAGTAAATAGCATAATTGTTTTCAAAAAGAGGGATGTGACATATCCTTCCCCTTTAAAAATCATCGTCCCCGATGATTAAGTTTGTCAGGCAAAAACTTAAACTTAAAACAAACTTTCTATAATGCAACATTAATGTCTTTAAAAAGTTTTGGAAATCTTTGGTAAATATCTTTGTAATCTTCCCAAGTGGCGCTATCCTCGCCATATTGGTCCCACTTTATTTTGCATTGCAAAACTTCTCGATTACGTAAATGAAGTTGAGGCATTTCGAGCACCTTGAGTGGCTCGATCACAACCACCCCGGGTTCTTGCATCTGTAAGGAATTCCAGTTTAGGATGTGGTTATTACCTACATAATATTTCTTTAAATACGAAACATGAAAAACATTATGCATCTTAGACAAGGCTGGAGGTAGAGCAACTTTGTAGGCAACCGGATTGATAATTTCAAGAACTTCGAAAGGCTCGACATAACGAGGAGCCAATTTTGAAGATTTACCAAACTTTATAGAACTCTTTTGGGGTTTCACTCGCAAAAGCACCTTCTCACCAACAGAGAAGTGTCTAGGCACTCGCTTGCGATCTGCATAACTCTTTTGCCTGTCATTGGCTTCTGCCAACCTCTTCCTAATCACTTTAACTTTTTCTTCCATATCAGCAAGCATTTCAGGTCCAATGCTTATCCTATCTTCCAGCTTATCCCAGCTTATAGGAGTTCTGCATTTCCTTCCATATAATGCTTCAAATGGTGCCATCTTAATGGCTGAATGATAGGAATTGTTATAGGCAAATTCGACAAGAGGTAGATATTCCTCTCATCTGTATTGCTGATCCATGCAATACATTCTCAAAAGGTCTTCTAATACCTGATTCACTCTTTCCGTCTGTCCATCAGTTTCAGGGTGATAAGTAGTACTTACATTTAGTTTAGTCCCTAATGCAGAAAATAAGGTTTGCCAAAACCATGATGTTATCCGAGCATCTCTATCAGATATTATCTTTTCAGGCACCCCATGCAATTTTAAAATTTCTTGCACAAATTTGCGAGCCAAAAGATGTGCTCCATCTGTCAAGTTTCCTGGTATGAAATGTGCAACCTTGGTTAGTTTATCCACAACAACCAATATTGCATCATGCCTATTCTTAGACATTGGTAACCCCTGGACAAAATCCATACTAATAACTTGCCATTTCCATTCCGGAATATCATGTGGGTACAACAACCCAGCAGGATGTTGGTGTTCTACCTTAACTTTCTGACACTCCAAACAACTAGCTACAAACTTTGCAGCATCGCTTTTCATTCCCTTCCAGAAATATAGCGGCTTTACATCCGCTAACAGTTTAGTTACACCAGGGTGTCCAGAGTAAGGAGCACAGTGAACTTCCTTCCACACAAGGTTTCTAAGTTCAACTGAATCAGGAACATATATTCTTCCCTTGAATCTCATCAATCCATTGGATTCAAAACTGAATCCGTCATATATTGGGTCCTTAGGGTTTGAGTACAACGCCTGTTTCACTTGTTCATAATACTCATCCCCAGATAAGTTTTGCAATACTAAGTCTTTAAAGTTACCATGTATGGAAATTATAGAGGCTATATGCCTTCTTCTGCTTAAGGCATCCGCTACTCGGTTTTCCTTGCCCTTGATATAAGAAATTTCGAAGTCATAATCAACTATTAGTTCCAACCATCTCCTTTGCCTTGCATTGAGATTAGGTTGTGTGAATATGTAGCGAAGGCTTTGGTGATCTGATTTTAAAATAAAAGTCCTTCCCAACAAATAATGTCGCCACATCTGAAGGGCGTGAACCACTGCTGCCATCTCTAGGTCATGAGGAGCGTAGTTCTGCTCATAATTTTTCAGCTTCCTTGACTCATAGGCCACTACCCTGCCATCTTGCATAAGTACACCTCCCAATCCTTCCCCCGAGGCATCAATGATAACCTCAAACTCACCCTCTAGATCAGGAACTTTCAGAATTGGAGCGGTTGTTAATTTTTCTTTTAACAATTCAAAAGCCTTTTGACATACATCTGTCCACACAAACTTTTTTCCTTTTCTCTGCAAAGAGGTAATGAGGCTAGCTATGCTTGAGAAATTCAACACAAATTTCCTGTAATACCCTACCAATCCCATGAAACTTCGTACCTCTGACACATTGGTAGGTTCAGGCCATTCCATAATAGCTTTTATTTTGGCCGGATCAACTGATATCCCATCGGCTGATATTATGTGCCCTAAATACTGTACTTCTTTCTGAAAGAAAGTGCACTTGGAGAGTTTCGCATACAATTTATGTTCTCTTAACCATTGCAAGACTATTTGAAGATGTCGTGCATGCTCCTCTTCATCCTTGGAATAGATCAGAATATCATCGATGAAGACTAGTACAAACTTATCAAGACAATCTCTGAATACACTATTCATGAGATTCATGAATGCAGCAGGTGCATTGGTCAATCCAAACGGCAGCACCGTAAACTCATAATGACCATACCTCGTTCTAAAAGTTGTCTTAGGAATGTCTTCGTCTTTCAACCTTAACTGATGGTATCCAAATCTCAGATCTATCTTGGAAAAGACCGATACGCCACGCATTTGGTCAAATAGATCATCAATCCGTGGCAAGGGATACTTGTTCTTTATAGTTGCCTTGTTAAGCATCCTATAATCTATGCACAGCCTTAGAGTTCCATCTTTCTTTTTGACAAAGATAACTGGGGCTCCCCATGGTGATACACTTGGCCTAATCAAATTCTTAGACAAAAGCTCCTGCAACTGAGCTTTTAATTCCATAAGTTCAGTGGTAGTCCTACGATACGGAGCTTTAGAGATTGGCTCCGATCCTGGTTTAATGTCTATACCAAAGTCAAATGTTCTCTTTAGAGGCAAGCTTGGTAACTCCTCAGGAAATACATCCCTGAAGTTACACAAATATGGATATCTTTCTTCAAATGATTGTTTCTCTGAGGTTTCCTCTACTAGGTCCATCTTGACTGCAAAAAGTTGACATCCTTTTTGCCTAGCCCGCTTTAGTTGTTTTGAAGAAATGGATCTAACCTTTATTTCCCTCTGTATTCCTTGGAGATTTACAGTTTTGCCCGTCTTATCCAGACACTTAATGGTTTTATGAAAGCAATCTACTTTGGCTCGATGTTTCCACAACCAGCTCATTCCTAGGATGACATCGTAGGACCCTAAAGGTGCTACATATAAGTTTGCCTCAGTGGCGAAGTTAGAAACATCAATCCTAGCTTCGAACAAACATTGCTCTACCTGAGCCTTTGAATTATTTGCATACTCTACTATCCAAGGTTTTGACATAAAACCAGCTTTTCTAGAAAATTTACCTAAGACTCTAGGTGACACAAAATTTTTTGTTGCACCAGTATCAAATAGAATAGAAACAGGAACTCCAAATAAGGTACCTGTCATCTCAATAGGAGTGATTTGATACTCCGCTTGCCGATTGTCAAGAGCGGCATGAATCCTTTGCTGAAAGGCTTCCTGTTGTGAAGGAAGCTCTGTGTTCCTAGGCCTCCCATTCGGCTTCTTGTTGGGACAATAGTTGGCATAATGATCTCCTCCACAAGAAAAGCATCCTCCTATAGGTCCTTGCTTCTCAGATGGCCTACTTGCAGAATCACCATTCTTCTTAAAATTTGCATTTCTCTTAAAATCTTCACCTCTGCGCTCATTACCAAATCCTCCTTGATTCTTTCGATTTCCCCTATCAAACCTCCTGTTTCCATACCCCTTATCATTTTTCCTTTTAAAAGACTGATCATTATAGTTCTTGTCAAACTTCTTGCGTTTCTTGTCACGGTAAGCAGAGATAGATTTAATCTTCTGCTCTTGTTTTATTGCCTTTTCATAAACTTGATCCATTGTGCTTGGACCATGCACCTCCACCTCACCACCGATCTGAGGATTGAGTCCCATGATGAACTTTCTGATTCGGAACCTTTTGTCCTTTTGGTATTGGGGAACATACTTCAGTAACCTAGTGAATTTTTCTGCGTACTCGACCACAGATAGTTCACATTGTCTGAGGTTTTGGAAGTCCGTTAACTTCTGATCAAAGTATAATTGAGGTAACCACCGTTTTCAGAATAGTTCCATGAACTCATCCCATGTCACTTTCAAGGGACTTAATTCCAACTCCATTTTCTTATTCATCCACCAAGTGGATGCTTCCCCAGACAGCTGATAGGCTCCCCACACGGCTTTAGTAACCTCAGAGTAGTTTCTGATCTCAAAATATTTCTCCATCTCAGTCAACCATGCTTCAGCTGCATCTCCAGTTTTCGTTCCATCGAACTTTTGAGGGTTAACCTTCTTCATATCCTTAGATAACTCTAAGGCAAGTTTATCCTTGGTTCTTCTTTGGGCTTCACTGTCATCAGGACGCTCACTTGTCGTGCCATTATCCCAATGTTTACTCTTGCTTGTGAAGTGTGAGTTCTCGTTTCCACCCTCTGTGTTGCCAGTTTCCTCCATTTTCCTTTCCAGTTTGTTCAATCTTTCCTTGGTTTCCGTGAGCATGTTGAGAATCCTATCCAACTTGTCAGTGGAGTTTTCCCGAGAGTTATGACCTTCCCGATCCTCCCCCTCGTTAAACCCTGATTGGTCCATGCTAGTTTAATTTCACACCTGATTAAACATATACTAATCAGTTTTGCGCTTATTAAATTAAACATCATCAAAAGAACACAACATTTGATCATAATCATAATTGTTCTCAAACCAAAATTTTGTCTTTATTCACTTTGCAAAATTGTTTCAACATCATTAGAGATAGACAAATCTCATGTTTCTACATAGTGTTATCTAGTGGAGTGTAACCTTCAGATTCATTGTCCGACACATAATCACGAGGTGTATACCCCTCAGACTCACTATTAGAAGATAAATCAATAATCTCAGCTCTAGGTACTACACGTGGATCTCTAGTGATCATGGGTATAGTACTAGGTACACTCTCAGGTACACTAATAGGTACACTATCAGTTACAATCTAGGAGCAGCGGTTGATCATGGTTCGAGCCGCCATCGCTGCTCCCTCTAGGAGTTCTCTCCTCACTCGCTTAAGTCGTGACATTGCATTGGCTAAGGTTTCTATATCATCAAGCCATATGTCATTTTTGTCATTGGTTTTCTCTATGGTCTTGATCATCGCAAGTCGTTTCTGCTTAGCTTGCAGATAACGCTTCTTACCCGCGAAGGATTTTCTTGTGGTTTTCTTGGTGTATACCATCCTGGCACAATAAACCAAATCATTAGCTACCTGCATAATGATGATTTCCTAATCAGGTTAGTGGACTCATTAGCCCTAGTGCTGAACCTGGTTAGCTCTGATACCATATGTAACATCCAAATCCGAAATGACAAGAAGTAACTAAGTTTTTACAACGGTAAATTTTTTTTTTACTAGGAAATCAAATACAAAAGTTACTCATCTATAATCCAATACAACATTTTTCATTTTATCATAAACATGATCTCATTTTCATAAAGCTGAAAGAAATGATATACATTAACATTTTGTTTTCTAACAGATGAAATTTTCTTGAAACAACAAATATTGGAAACATACCATTATCATGCATCTCGATTGTCGACCCATCACATTCAAGACTCGGCATTCCTCAGTATTTGGAAGAGAAAGCATCTTCGAGGAGCTTAACCTCCAACCATAGACCGTCGGTCTCCCGCACTCCTTCCTAACCAGAAGTGGCCCTACCCTACTCAAGAGGATAGACTTAGGATAACTATCGGTGTTTTCCATATGAGCTCTAGTGTTGTAACCTACGTGTCTTGTTATCGCACAGATCCCTAGATACCCTCTAGTCATGCACGACACTCCACAAGAAACACCATCCAGTTACGGTGAACGTTTGATGCACTTGAGGATAGTACATCACCTTGGCCAAAGGATTTGTTTTTAATTAGCGTTCTAGGAACGCATGAACTTGGTTCACCCACCCTACTCGACTTGAACTAGTCGAAATCCTACAGTTTCCTATTTGTATAATTTTAACTATTTGACGACCTTGATGACCTCAAGGGTTTAGGATATCCTCCTACAATAGCGCATGGCACAACTTTTACTCTAATCTTGAGTTCAGAATTTCATAATCCATTTTCATGTAAAAACATTTCTTATAAGCGCCCACTCCTAAGTGGTTTCCTATTTGTTTACTTGGTTCCCATGTTTACACAACATACTCAAATATTTAAAGCCATTTCCCATTATCCCGAAATTTGAGGATTCTAGACTCATATGGTCTACAAGATAAAATGATTCTAGCACCGTCGCATGCAACGTAATTTCAACTCACATGCAGGTTTTCAACCCAAATTGTTCATTTCAGAACCATGACGGTTTCCTAATCATTACTAAAACTTTATCTTCCTACTCCTCTTTTCGTGTCATTAGTTTCACATGGTTCAACAAGATGAGAGTCATAAATAAAATATAAATGATTATGGAATCTTTCTTATGTCAATAGAGATGACCAACGCATGGTCGACCTCTAACTAAAGATGTATGATGGTTAAGACATCAGCTGTTTACAACTGCATTTTCCGGCTATCAACCACTCAAATTTTACGTCAAAACGTGCTTAAAACTGTGGTTTTTGACTCCTACGCAACATGCACACGGAGCAACATGTTTACTCGCTGTGGAGTTATCGTTCAAGGAAGGTATATTGCATCTTGCATCAATATAAGTTCGTTCCTAAATGTATATACGTTAGAGAACTGCGTTCTTTTATTATACCGGTTAATTCATGGCAAAAAATGCTACAATTTCTGAGTTTACGAATTCTAGAAGACAGCATACTTCTTTTTTTTGAGTTTTTAAATCACAAACATAGTGATGAGACAGCAATACTTCTATTTCTGAGTTTTCAAATCTCAAACATAGCAATGATACTATTACGTGGATTGACCGCACACAGATATCATACCAGGTTTACGTTGTCATACATTTCTTCTCATTTTAAACGTATTGATCTTTTGCAAAGTGAGTCTTACTTACTTACTGATCTAAACTGAGAAAAGTAATGAAGGAAATGAACCTGTTGATAAAAATGGAGGTTGCTGTGGTAATTCCACGTTCTCCTCTACTTTTCTTCGAAGCTATCTCTTTTATCTCCTTCTGAAATAACGACAGTCCACACTAAATAGACCCCTCTCTCTGTCGGACACAATTCAAGTCAAGGTAGGCTCCTTACTTAGAAAACGTTCACCCTCAGACAACTACAGGCTTCCTTAGTTATCTCTCCCTCTGCTTTCTACTCAGAAAATGGATCGCTCCCTAGAAGTAACCTATCACTCCTTCCCTCACTCACGCTTGCCAATTCTATCAAAAACTTTCTTACCACTACTAAACTCTCAAGCCCCCTCTCTCATTGCCGCTTTTCCCTTCACAATGCCGGGGCTCTAATTCCGTCTCTCTCTCTCTGTCGTTTCTAACTCTCAACTCCGCAGTTTTTCAACCTACCAATCACCACCTCCTCTCTCGCGATGATGGCCTTCTCTCCTCTTTTACTGCTGACTCCTCTCTCACAACCATGACCACTAATCCCTCGAACTGCTTTCTCCCCTCTCCGATGATGGTCTCTAACAACAATAACCGCCATTTTTATTCTCTTTTACCGCAACTTCTCCCTATCCGTTGATATCTCCCTCAACGACGGCTACTCCTTCCTCTTTCTTCGCAGTTCTTCCTGCCATTTCTCCCTCAACGACAGCTACTCCTTCCTCTTTACACCTTGCGAAGGAAACCTTCTCACTAAACTCTCATTCCACGTTTCCCTTCACTCCTACTGCCCATGAAGAAAGTTAAAACAACTTTCAACTACCTTCCATTAATCTCTTCACTTCCAAAACTACCTCCGACTTCTCCCTAAAGTCCGCAGTTTTCTCTTCTTTCGCACAACAGCCACCAAAACCTCTCCACCTTCCTAGATAATGGAGTATCACCATTTAATATCGGTTACTCTCCTTCACAATTGCAAACTACCTTCCTCTCAGATCATGGTAAAAGGAATCTCTCCAAAGAGTTCTCAGTTGACATAAATTTAATCATATGGGTTGACATAGTTGATTTTAAACCCGACTCCCCATTTATCACGACCAATCAAAAGGTGGTGGTTCATATGGCGACATGGCTTGCTAGAAGACATAACAACTCCGCCTTCACTCGAATACCAAGTTATCTAATTCAATCCAAAAGCCACCATAAGATGTATTGTGGAGTTAAGCTCAGCTTGGCGGTGGTTAGGAAATGACTAGAGCATCGTTTTGGTCGAAAAGGAACAAGAGGCAAAGACCAACTTATTAAGAAAGCTCAAAGTTAGATTGACAACTACTTGCGGTCAAAGACAGAAGAAAAGACTCACGTTAAACAACGACCAAATAAATTATTTCACGCTATGGCTTCAAATCGACATTCGTCGATCTACAAGAATAGAATAACTTCACAATACAAGTTCGACACGTTTTACGACAATCACGACGGATTGATCGTAACGCGAACGAATTCTTATGACGTTAGACGCACAAAGCTGACTTCTCGCGTCTTTCGACTACGAGAGAAGATTTACAATTTCGCCACAAGATGGTTCAATAAACACTTTTAAATGAAAATATTAAACGTCTAAATAAGTCGACTTGCTATGATGGACTTACAATGACATCGACGACTCCAAGATTCTACATGATGACTTTCGACCAGGATATCACACTTTATCCTTTGACGTCGACATCTAGTTAACTAACCCAACCAACAAACAAGACTAACTGGTTGGTTCCAAGGTTTATCTACTTGTTTGGCGATCTCAGTAACAAATGCCCATGGTTAATTTCCAAAGTCTATACTCTCTCTCGAAGATACTTTCTCTTCCCGTCGAACACGGTCCACCTGTTCCTGCATCGACAGACTCACATACAATTTTGTGGTCAAAGCACCTATGTTCAAATCAAAACATAATATATCCAAACATCATTGCATTTATTATAAAGACATTTAGTCTACAATACCACCTTGATCGTAATCATTAGATTCCACAATTCAATATAACAACTTTGTAAGATAAATCATCAATTTCCATGTCATTCACAACATATTAAATTACTAAAATTCGCAAGAAAGTAAATAGCATAATTGTTTTCAAAAAGAGGGATGTGACACAAACCCATACTTCCAAAAGAAAAGCCCAAAAACAAAATGGTTTGGATCCCTAAGAAAAAATCAAGCAAGTCAAATGAGGCATCCTCTTCCACATCACAAATATCCCAACCATCCCCCTCCATTCAAAAATGCCATTCCATTCAAACATTTCAAACATCCCACATGAAAAGCAAAAATTAGAAAAATACTAAGTCCTTGTGGGTTCCAAAAGTCCTAAATCATCCATCTCCTAAGCAAACATCACCATTGCTTCCTATGCCTCCACCCACTCACAAGATTCCATGTTTATCATGGTGTGTGCAACTGTTGGTCATGATTCCTTTTCACACCTCTATCACTCCATCATTCACTCATTATCCTACATATCTCTCCCATCACCTTCCTATGGTGCATGCTTTTGCATAGGTCCATTATAATCCACATCATAATCCACTATTGATGCCTTCATAATCCACATCATAATCCACTTTCGATCCCTCCATAATCCACTATCTACCTAATCCATCTCACTTTCATGCCATCTCCCTACCAACATCGACAAGCACATTTGATATGGTCCATGCGACATTCCTCTCCAATGGGACTATCACCTTTCATGGAACTAGACACTTGAAGTCTCACTCGTCCATATCCACCTTCCATCCAAAAAGTAAAAAAAATAAAAAAAGTAAAAAAAAAAATCAAATAAGTCAAAAAAAAAAGTAAAGATAAATCCCTTTGTCCAATGGTGAAAACTTGGTAAATAGGCACCTTGGATAAGTACCATGATGAAAACCTGGTAAACAAGCATCATGTGTAGGTCAATCTTCTATGTCACTTACACTTGGGGGCACCTTGTCTCATCCTTTTCCAAACTATCATACCATGTTCATATCATTTCCATACACATTCCTATCATATCAAACCCATCCATGCTCCCTTCCTCTTTTGATCTTGATAAAGATTGGGGGCACAAGGTTGACAAATGTTTTGGGTATCCCTTGACATACCTTTATCTTGACATTATCTTATGGTCCTTTCCAATCCAATCCTATCATTATCTTCTAGTCATTACCCATTTATCCATCTTATCCAATCCATCCTATCATCCCATTGTCCTAAGCGATCTCATGAAAAAGCCTAAGTCTACTATCTAGAATGGGGCATGTTATTCCTACGTGACATAGCCTTTGGAGATCACATCCTTATGCATACATCCATTGTGAGTTTTTCATCCTATCCACTATCGCACATCCCTTTATCCATCCATCCACTATTGTCCATCCTTTTGTCCAATCCCATTCATTCCCTAACACCTAGACTTGGTTTCCCCCTTGTCATTGGTACCTAGCATAAAGGCTATCAAAATGATCATCCAATGCCAACATCCCAAAAAATAAAAAAAAATCAAATATTCCCCAAAAGAAAAAAAAATCAAATAATTATCAAAACATTCAAGCAATAAAACCATTCCACATCAAATCATCAAAATCACATTCTTCCAATCAAATCAATCCCAATCATCAAATTCATCACATCATCAAAATCAAAACAAGTCCAATCACATCATCAAATCAAGCCAATCTATCAACCATCCAATCTATCAAACAATCAAAAGAAAATCAAATAACATCATTCAATCAATCCCAATCAATCCATAATCTGATCAATTCATCACTCAACATTCATCATCACCATCAATAAAACATAAATCAAAACTACATGTCATCTCTATCGTTACGTACCTTGATCCCGTGGACATGGGTATGTAGGTAGTCTGAAGCATGAAAGAAGTGCCTAGATTCAGGCACAATACAATATTCATCTTTCTTCTTTCATCATTCTTCTATCATCTATCTTCATCACTTCATCAATCAATTCTTCAATCACTTCATCAAGTCAATCTCCTTCAAATCAATTCTTCCATTTCATCCTTATCAATTATTCCAAACAATGATCCAAATGCAAGCCATCACTTATCCATACCAATCAAGTTAATCAATCTTGCCAAATTATCCAATTGCAATCAATGGTCTTGATCCTAATCTTGTTGTAAGCCAAATCAATCAATCAATCATCATCATCATCAATGGGATATATCATTCTCGCACCCTTGTGTTGATCTAGGGATATATCGTTCCCCACCATGACAAAACTATCTTTATCAAATCATCAATCAATCAATCACTCAATCATTGGTTTATAGCTTGACAGGGGCAATACCTTGTTTGTTTTTGTATCATTTGTGCATGCTTTCTTGCTTGCTTGTGTGTGTTATCATTTTTATCTTGCATTTGCATCTGTATCACTCCCAGCTAATATTCATATCTTGTACCTGGACAATGTTGTATAATGTTGGGGCATGAGATACATTGTCACCTTGGTCCTTATACCTTGGTGCATAATGTCTCGTGCTACATCAAACATCATGGTTGCTCACTTTCATTGCAGCATAACGCATCCTTCCCTTTCTTCTATCCATTCCCTTATCTTCCTTCCTTAGCCAATCCTTTCATTTCGAGAGCCTACCTATGTTTGTCCAACCCGCCTATCCTTTCGAGGGGGCATCATCACCCTATCCTTTTCCTCTATCCATTTCCTTAACTTCTTTGAAATGATGTTACTCGACATAAATCTTATCATCTTGTAACATCATCTCAAAGAGGGGTAAATGTAGACACTAAAAATTGTCTAGGTCTTGTTTACACATGACCTTGTATGTCTTTGCCCTAGGTCCTAGTTACATAACACATTGTCGACATGAACTTGTATGTGTTCCCCTAGGTCGTAGTTCATCCCATCTTAATCACCTTCTTGATTAATTAAATAAACCCATTTTATTTAATTAATCCCACTTGATCATATTCCCAATTAATTAAATAAATCCCATTGATTTAATTAATTGCACCTAGGCACATGTCTCACATAATTCAAATTAAAAATTTGAATTATTCCCTCACCTCTCATCACATTGCTAGACATGTTGCATGTCTCCATCTTCCACTTAATATGCCTTCACATGTCAATCTAATTCAAATATTTTGAATTAGATTCCCCTTTATTCTCCATCGCACACTTGTCATGTGATTACAATCCCTCTTTGAGTGGGAAACCCTAATCCAACCCTAATCAATCTTGACTGTCCATATCCTCCAACATAACTCTCAATCACAAACGTCTATCTGAATTTGCCTTTTTCTGTAAAGGTAGCCGCTCTTGATCCATTTGCATCGAATCTTCTTCTAGTATCCTCATGCTATCAAAATCTCTCCTCAATCTTTCATCTTTCATCTATCATTCATCTATCTTGTATCTCTCATCTTTCATCTATTCATCCATCTATCTTGCCATTATGCTACAGAATCAAGCAATCAATATATCAATCTTGTGGGTATAGCTAGAATGTTCATGGGTGCGGCATTCTCAACCCTATTAATGGATCGTGAGTCGGTATGAGGTTTGCATTCGTTTGATTTGCATTTGTTATCATTATTCCTTCATATCAATTTTTCATGATTTCAGGTTTCTAACAGATTGAACTTGTACGCTACCTTAGTAATAATTTATCATATGAATCATTGTCTAATCATCAAACTTGACCACTGCCTGTTGGTATGATCGCACCCCTTTTAATAAATCAGGCTCTTATGATGTTTCATGTTTAGTTGTTTCCCATGACAATGGTCACATCTGTCTTAATAAACATTTCATTTTCTTTGGAATTGCTGATCATATGTTTTGATGTTTTGTGATACTAATGAGGAGCGCTCATTTCATATGAAGTGCTACTTTCTTTCATACTTTAATCACTTACTTTATACTTTAATATATGTGAATCGCTCACATTAATATATGTGTGTAGTATATGCATTGTATTATAATAATATTGACTTGTAATATTAATATTAATAATTATATTAAATCAGTAATATTAATATATGTACTGATATTTATAATATTTAGATATTAATATTATTACTTATATTTAAATATAATATTAAAATAATAATATTTATATTTTATATTTATATATTGTATATTATATTATATTTGTCTTTTATTAATATTTAATATTATTTATTAAATATTATATATTAATAATATATACGCAATTATTTCTATTGACTAAATACCTTGTTTCACGAAAGTGATTTTATCGTATTATCTATTGAATTGATATTTTTACGAAAGCAACTTCACTGTCTTACCACGACATTTGAATCTTTAATTTAAACAATGCCTTAATATTGGGACATGACATTTCCACCCTTTCATAGGTGGGTTTTGACTTCTCAGAAGTGGTTTTAACCTACAAACAACAGTTTTGTGCCTGAATTTGGGTGGTTTTGGCTATAACAGTCAATATCCGCCAATTTCACCACCTCCACCAATGGCGCCACCCTGTGGCCACTGGCCTGCCACTGCCAAGGGGCCTTTTTTGCCCCTCAAAGCCCTAAAAGGGGGCTTTTTTTCTTTTTTTAATAACTTTTCCCCATAGAAGCGAAAGCGGGTAAACAATATATTGATGGAAAGCTAACAAAGCACACTTCACAATGGTGTCAATATTTTTCTTAGATTTTGTTGTTTGACAACATTTATTGCAGTTTGAAGATATATCTTTTTTGACTTCCAAGCTTACAACTTTCAACCATGATCTCTGATTTTCATGATTCTTGCAGAATTAGAAAGGTATTCAGGAGCTCTTCAAAGCTATCCATGCACTTTTCTTAGATTCAACACCAAGTTCATTTTATTCAATTTGTTAGTTTTTTGGCTTTTGAGTGATAACTTGGGCATTTTGAAACTTGAGGAAGTGAAACTTGTTTTGGGAGGATTTGTTTGCTATGATAAATCAGTGTGAGTGATTGTAATCTCACTTGGATCTCTTTTTTAAGAGATTTTTATTGTTTTCCCAATTTTGGTCCCTTGTGGACAATTGTAAATCACACTAAGTATAAAGTGCCACAATCATTTTTTTCTGGGGGGTGATCTCATTGATTGAGTAAAAGGGGGGTTGTACTTGTGTTGTTCCTTTTTTGTACTCTTGTATCATGGATCAAACCAAACTTCCTCTACTTACACCATATAACTATCATGAGTGGAAAACTAAAATGGAGATTCATTTAAGAAGTTTTAAAATTCATAGAGTAACAATGGATACAAAAATTAAACCAACAACAGCTGTAGAAAAGAGAAAGTGGTACAATAGATGTGATAAAGCCTATGGAATACTATGCTTCTCTATTTCTCTTGAACTTCTTTTTCATATTGAATCTTGTAAAACACCTAATGTAGTGTGGACTGCCTTAGAGAATCTCTTTGGTAAGCAAGATACTATGAGAGGTTTCAAATTAGAAAATGAATTAATTGGTTTGAATCCAGCCAACTTTGCAAGTATCCAAGACTTCTTCACAAATCTAAAGTCACTTAGATTGTAGCTCAAACAATGTGGAATTGAGAAAGAGGACACTTAATTGATTCTTTCAATCATTGCAAAGCTTGGTCTTGACTATTCAATTTTTGTTTCTACCTTTTATGCTACGATGGATACTCTTGGGAAATCTTGCACAATGCCTTAACTTGATGGGTTTGCCACATCACTCACAAGGGAACAAGCTAAGTTAGTACACATGGGCACATTGAATTCTCCTAGACATCAAGCTCTTCTTGCTAATCAAGGTACAAAGGAACAAAAGGCTTCAACTAGCAAAGGCAAGAAACATAAACATAAGGATTTTAAGAACAATGAGAAAGCAAAGGAGTCAACCAATTCACCTAAGTCCTCAACCTCTCCCAAGGAGGAATCATCTAAGAAGGAGAGACCAAAGTGTGCATATTGAAAGAAACAAGGACATGATGAGCATAAGTGTTATGAGAAGAAAATTGATGAGTTGACTCACATTATTCAAAAGCTCTGATATCATGTAAGAGTTGGCTATGATAGGAGCCATCCAAGATCTAGGACTTCATGAAAGCACAAGAGAGATAATGAGAGAATAATTCTATTATATCAATGAAAGCAAAGTTGTTCATATTAAAATGTACATGAAGAGCCTTGCTTATAAAGGAAAGGATGAGAGCTAAGATGTTGTAGTCATGCGACAAGTGCCTTAACCCTATGACATGTGACAACTATTTGATAAGATGCCAAGTATCAACAACTATCAACAACTATCAACAACTAGAAATAACTAGAAACATCTAGTAGACTCACTAAGTCAACTTAACATGTGAATTGCGTGTGATGTGTGAATATTATTTAACTAATAAATAGTTAAATAATATGAATTATTTACACAAAGGGTAAACTGGATAGGTAATAACCCTATTCACACCAACATAAATTCCTCCCTTCATTCTAGTTCTAGTATTCACTTCCTTTTTTGTGTAAAAGTTCCATAAGACTTCATCATTTCCTTCATTTTCTCCATTTTATGAGTTTTTGACTAGCTATCAAATGTGATCCCTTCATCTCATATCCTATATCTGCCTCCTATTTTATGTAAAAGTTATGCATAATTCCTTCAGGTCCCTTAGCTTTGTTTCACCTCACCCATTTCCTCTAGCTTGAAGAATCCTACTAGGCTACCAAACTTCACATTCAAACTCCAACATTCGGTCCTTAATCCTTTGTTTGCAACCTTCATTTCTTCATTCTTCCTTCACTTTTCTTTGGATTGATTCCCTTTTTGTTTTGTGGGAAACCCTCTTGGAATTGGATATTCCCACCTCCAATTCCACTTCCCTTTTATGCATCCTTCCCTCATACTTTCATTTTACTTCATGGAATTTCTCTTGCCTTTTGAATCTCATCCACTTGGTCCCTCTGCTTCCATCATTTGGTTTTGAGTCAAATTCTTGCACCTTTGCATCTTCCATTTTCCTCTTTACAAATTTTCCTCCTTAAACTTTAGGATTTGATGCAGAAGCATCCCAAGTTGAAGAGTAATCTTTGCAATCAACCAAAAATATTTGCTTTATTTTCTTTTCTTACATTTCAGTAGCAGTTCAGTCAGTTGTAGTTCAACATTTTATACCGCATTCTACCGCATCATTATTTCAAATCTCGTGAAGCAAGAGTTAACTTTTATGCCATGTTAGCTACATCATACTCAGATTTCAAAAGATTCAGACTTGTTTGTGGAAAGTTGTCGCTATCAAAAAATCATCAGCATTCACAAAATAGAGCAATCATCAATCAGTTGGAGCATACAAAGTTTGCAGAGCACTTCCATGACTTGTGGAGCCTAATGGAACATCACCCAAGGAAAACTAGGACCAGATAGACTGTCCTTGAGATCCACACTAGGTTTCATTCATTTGCAGAGCATTACCAAGAGTTGTAGGCTGACTTACATGTTTTCTACACGTTTAATCATTCATTAGAGTTTGAGATCTCTTAAGTCCGATGCAGAGGATTCTATGAATTGGAGGATGATATATATACATCTCATAGATGCATTAGGAAGGCAATAAGTTGATAAGATATAATAGTTAAATATATTCTTTCCAGAAGGCACTTCAATGCCATATCTTTCATATATGTTGTAATCTAGAAACCAAGCCTGTGAGCCCTTCGATTGTAGCCCGCATGTTGCCAGCATATGAGAATTGTGACTAATTGATATATTGAGCATATAACTCTTCCATTTCATTTTGTTATTGTGTTATTTTCATTGTGTTTACTCTAGCTGCATGGTTGGAAAGTCCCTTCTCAGGATCCTCCATCCATGACTGCACCAAGTGGTATCAGAGCGAAGTTTGTGAATCCTTTGGGAGTGAAGGCATTTTAGAAGATCTTGTGGTGAGAAGAATGCTGACCTGAGGTAGTCTACTTGTGTTTGTCAACAGAGCACTGATTGTGAGGCAATTGCTACCTTGTAGTTAGATTGGCGAATTGAGGTAGTTGCACCGGATCCTAGGAAGAGATGTCGTTGAGGAGGATGCCTGTTATGGCCAATGTTGCTGGAAGAATGGAAGACATGATAGAGATGATGAGGATAATGAAAGTTAGATTGGATATTGTAGAAGAAGTTAGAAGAAGAGGACTAAACCTAGACATGAAGATGAGAGTGATGATGAAGAATTTCAACCAGCTGACCAAAATGAAGAAACCCTAGAAGAAGAAAAAATAGATCAGGTAAAGATGTTGAAATCTATTTCTAAGATGGATAAGAGACCTAGAATGAAAGTATCAAACTATACCAAAAATTTAAACCCTGAGGAATTGATTGATTGGATAAATGATATGGAGGAATACTTTGAATATGAGGAAATTGAAGATCTAGAGAGAGTGAGATTTGCAAAAACTAAGTTGAAAGGACATGCTGCTATTTGGTGGAAAGAAGTTTAATTGGATAGAAATAGGAGAGGAAAGGAGAAAATCATAAAATGGGATAGGATGGTGACAAATTTGAAGAATCAATTCATACCTGTTGACTAATTGTTGAAGAGATTACAAAACCTAAGGCAAAAGGAGAAATCTGTGAAGGAGTATACTAAAGAATTTCATAAGATGATTATCAGGACTGGACATAGTGAAGCAAGCAAGGAGAAAGTGGTGCGGTACATAAATGGATTAAGGATGAACATTTAAGAAGAACTAAGTTTGGTGAGGATGAAAATAGTAGAAGAAGCATATCAGTTTGCATTGAAAGTAGAAGAAAAGTTGAATAAGAGACATGAGCAAAGGTAGAGAGGTAGAGGAGAAGAATTTCAAAAAGGTAGAACATATTTTGGAGGAGAAAGACCATATGCAAAGCAAAACAAGGAGAGTAGCCCATATCAGAAGGAAGATAGAGACAATAATCATACTAGAGAGATGACAAGAGTTTTTATTGCAACAGTAGAGGGAGTCATAATTCTTACCACAATGAAGGATACCGAAGAGATGAAAGAGGATTTGAAAAGAATTCATTCAAGGGAACCTATTTCAAGTGTGGATGTGAAGGACATAGAGCATTTGAATATCATCAAGGGAGTACTAGAAAAAGGACAAAGAATAGTGAAAGAGAAGCTTATGTGGAGGAAGAATCAGTTGGATCACCTAGTTCATTGGGAAAGCTGGAGAAAGGAGAATCATTATTCATGAGGAGAGCTTTATTTCAAGAAGAAACAACTGAGGAACCACCACAAAGGAAAAGTTTGTTCCAAACAAGATGTAAATCAAGAGGTAAATGTTGTAAAGTTATCATTAACATTGGTAGTACAAACAACTTGGTTTCAGAGGAGATGGTAACGAAGCTAAATGTGGAAAGGTTGAAATATCTGAAGCCCTACAAGATAGAATTGATTCAAGATGAGCACAAGGTACTGGTAAGTGAACAATGTCTGGTGAAATTCTATATAGAATCTTATGTTGATGAGGTATTGTGTGATATTATGCCAATAGATGTATGTCATATATTGTTGGGAAGACCATGGAAGCATGATAGAAAGGTAATACATGATGGAAGGAAGAATACTTATACTATAACATCAAATGGGAAGAAACATATCTTGATACCTTTGGAAGATGAACCTAAACGTGAAGTATGTGGAAATGCTAGAATCTATTTAGTGGATGGAAGGAAATTTTGGATGGATTCAGACATGAGAAAATGTGCTTTTCTTTGATTCCAAAGAAGTGTGAAACCCTAAGTGCAGAAACCACTACCGCAAAAGAGGAAGAGCCACCACCAGAGGAAATAACTGAATTGTTGATAGAGTACAAGGATATCATTTCAGAGAATGTACCTGAAGGATTGCCACCAATCTGGAGTATCAGTCATCATATGGACCTTATACCTGGAGCTAGTTTGCCTAACAAAGCAACACACCAGATGGCACCAGTAGAAAATGCGGAGTTAAATAGACAAATACATGAGTTGTTGAAGAAATGATTGATCAGAGAAAGTTTAAGCTCATGTGCGGTACCTGCAGTACTAGCATCAAAGAAAGATGGAGAATGGAGGATGTGTATAGATTAGAGAGCAATCAACAAGATCACAATTAAGTATATATTTCCATTGCTAAGGATGGATGATATCATGGACTATTTGAGTGGAGTAAAATATTTCACAAAGATAGATTTGAATAGTGGATACCATCAGATCAGGATCAGAGAAGGAGATGAGTGGAAGACTGCATTCAAGACAAATGAGGGTTTGTATGAGTGGTTAGTCATGCCTTTTGGATTAACTAATGCATTGAGTACTTTCATGAGGTTGATGAATGACGTTTTAAAGAAATTTTTGGGTAGGTTTGTTATTGTATACTTGGATGATATTCTAATTTTTTAGTAAGACAAAGGAGGAACATTTGGGGCATATTAGACAAGTATTGCAGAGGTTGAGAGAAGATAAATTGTTGATAAACATCAAGAAATGTAGTTTCATGAAGGAAGAATTGGTATACTTGGGATTTGAGATTTCTGCAGAAGAATTGAAGATGGACCCTAAGAAAGTTAGAGCAATTGTTGAATGGCCAACACCTGTGAATATTAGAGAGGTAATATCATTCCATGGATTAGCAAGTTTGTACCGGAAGTTCATAAATTTTTTTAGTACTATATGCACACCAATGACAAAGACAATGAGGGGTGACATAACGAATTTTAAGTGGACGCTAGGAGCAAATATGAGTTTTGAATTATTGAAATAGAAGGTGATAGAACAACCAGTGTTAGCATTACCAGATTTTGACAAAGTATTTCAAGTTGATTGTGATGCCAGTGGGAATGCAATAGGAGCAGTGTTAATTCAAGAAGGGAGACCAGTAGCATATTTCAGTGAGAAGTTGAATGATGCAAGGAGGAGATATTCAATTTATAATTAGGAGTTCTATGCCATAATTCAAGCCTTGAAGAAGTGGACATTACTTGTTTCCAAAGGAATTTGTGTTGTATACTGACCATCAAGCTTCATAGTATTTGAACAATTAGGGTAAGTTGAATCAGAGACATATGAGATGGGCAGAGTTCATGCAGAGTTACACACTTGTATTGAAGCACAAGAGTGGGAAGTCAAATAAAGTTGCAGATGCATCGAGCAAAAGGAACCCGTTGACAGAGATGAGAGTAGAAGTACTGCGATTTGAAGAGCTTAAGCATATGTATGAAGAGGACCTTGATTTTATGGAAGACAGTAAGGAACCTATTGTGATAGATAAAAGTAAGTGGTTGGATTATTTCATTTCGGAGGATATGTTGTTCAAAGGAAATCAAATATGTATACCTAGGATTATAATGAATGATAATTTGATCAAGGAGAAGCATAGTGGTGGATTAGCAAGACATTTTGGTATTGACAAGACAGTAGCTTTGGTAAGTGAACATTAAGTTTTTGGCCTTAGATATATAAGGATGTAAGGAAATTTGTTCAGAGTTACAAAGTTTGTCAAGTTGTAAAAGGGAGTAGCCAGAATACTAGATTGTACAAATCTTTGACAATACCAAAGAAACCTTGGGAATGTATAAGCATGGATTTCATTTTAGGTTTTCTAGGAACACGGAGGAGATATGATTCTATATTTATAGTAGTGGACATGTTTTCAAATGGCACATTTCATTCCTTGTAAGAAGACAAATGATGTTGTACATGTTGCTGACCTATTTTTTAAGGAGATTTTGAGATTGCATGGATTACCTAAGAGTATAGTTTCAGACAAGGATACAAGTTTCATAGGATATTTCTAGAGGATATTGTGGAAGAAGATGAGGACAGACCTAAAGTTCAGTTCAACATTTCAACCATAGATAGATGGACAAACTGAAGTGGTGAATCGGAGTTTGGGTAACTTGTTGAGATGTTTAGTAGGAGATAACACAGGAAATTGGGATCTAATTCTACCGTAAGTAGAGTTTGCATACAATAATTCAGTGAATAGAGGTATAGGGAAGACACCATTTGAAGTTGTGACATGAGTAAAACCTAGAGGAGTAGCAAAGTTAAGAGACATTAGCATGGATAACAAAAGAAGTGCAGAAGCAAAAGAATTTGCAGGATACATGGAGACAATACACAATCAAGTCAAGAAAAATTTGGAGGAGATGAACAACAAGTATAAAGAACAAGTAGATGAGAAGAGGAGACATAAGGAATTTTTTGTTGGAGATGAAGTTATGGTATATCTAAGAAAGGAGAGATTTCCAGTGGGTACATACAACAAGTTGAAGATGAGGAAGTTTGGACCATGTAAGATTCTTAAGAAGTTTGATTCAGGGAATGCATATGAAGTGGAGCCACTGGAGACATTTGGTATATCACCTATATTCAACATTTCAAATCTATATTAGTATCATGAGGGAGAGTCAAGTGACAACATTGAATATGGATTGAAGGACTAGTTACTGCAACAACAACCAGAGTAGGTAGAGTAGATTTTGGATAATAGAGTTGGATACAGTACTAGAGCCAAGCAGTATAAAGAATATTTGGTCAAGTGGAAAGGAAGACCGAAAGAAGATTCATCATGGATTTATCAGGCTGAGGTAGATTACCTTGGTTTCCTCTAGCCCCAGTAAAGTGAGGAACTCACTTTTTCAACAACTCCAGGTGTCTGATGCAAGAGCATCCCAGGTTGAAGAGAAATCTTGCATCAACCAAAAATATTTGATTTCTTTTCTTTTCTTACATTTCAGTAGCAGTTCAGTCATTTACAGTTCAAAATTTTCTACCACATTCTATTGCATCATCATTTCAGAGATCGTGGAGCATGAGTTAGCTTCTATGCCATGTCATCTACATTATACTCATATTTAGGAGATTTGGACTTGTTCATGGAAAGTTATCATTATCCAAAAATCATCAACATTCATAGGATAGAGCATTCATCAATCAATTGGAGCATACAAAGTTTACGGAGCAATTCTGTGACTTACAGAGCCTAATGGAACATCACACAAGGCAAATTGGGACTAGATAGACCTTCGTTGAGATCCACACTAGGCTTCATTCATTTGTGAAGCATTACCAAGAGTTGTAGGCTAGCGTACAAGTTTTCTACACGTTTCATCATTCATTAGAGTTTGAGGTCTCTTAAGGGTGACACAGACGATTCTATGACCTAGAAGATGATATATATACATCTCCTAGATGCATTAGGAAGGAAATAAGTGTTGATAACTGAGAGGGGGGGTGAATCATTTATCTTAATTAACTTAACTTTCTGTTCTTCTTAATAACTAGTGCAACAACAAAACAAATAAGCATCCATAATCATGAAAGCAGAAACAAAATCAATTCTCATAACACAATGATTTTGACGTGGAAAACCCTGTTAAGGGAAAAACCATGGGGTGACTAACCCAAGAATGTATTCTTTGTCAGAAGAATAGAAATACAAAAATGGTACTTTCCAATTAGGGCTCACTGCCTGAGCACACTACTCATAAGAGGCTTACTGCCTACAAGAGACTCACTATCTACAAGGTACAAAAAAAGTAACAAGATACTTGAACTGATGAGAAGCATCCACATATGCTGAGGTTCAGTTCCGGTTAGGCTCAATACACTGATCTACTGCACTTCATCCTTCCTCCTTTTTGCTGCTGTCCTGCCACATACCGGACCTGTATTACTGCTTCCACACTGCTCTATGCTTTTCTTCGCACTTCACAATACACCACACACACCTTCTCATCGAAATCCATTTGGTATATATATTCGCACAAAGGATTTCAACATCTTTCTAGTCGGCATCCAGAATACTCAATATTTTCCCAAACTCTGGTCTGTCGGCTGAATCCTTGCTTACCAAGTTATGCATATCAAAGAGATGCTTATAGAAGTCATCAATCATGTCGGCCAATCATGATTGATCCCTTAAGAAACTTTATTACCATCAATATCTCATCCGGATTAAGGTCTAAAGCTCTGCCGGTTAGTTCTTCCTCAGTCTACTCTGCCAAATAGGAACCCAACACTTAGGTGTTCATATCTTTTCACTCTTACATCACTGAAGGCTCAATCTTTGGAATATATTAGTCATGGTACTCCTATTGACTTCCCCAAGTCTGCACTTTATTGAGATACTTCCTCTGAGAGATCCGGACCTGACTGTCGGACCTTGCTACATGCTCTGTTCTTGCTTACTGGACCAAGATACACTTCAGTCTATCTTCCGGTATGGTCATACCATGTCCTGCGGATGTGTGGGATGGACTTTGTTGCCATCAATGACAACACTCATGAAGCCACAATGTGTCTCTTGCCAAAAATCTCCCCCTTTGGCATCGATGGCAACACTTAGTGAAAAATAACTACGTGTTATAGAATACTCCCCCTTGGCTGATGCTCTATTCTAATGTACACTTTTCCGGAGCTCCCCCTTTGCTAGATTCCATATTTTTCACTACTCCTCACTCCCCCTTTCACATCAATGGCAAAGAGTAGATTCCACACACCAAAAATTTCTAAAAATTCAACTAAACTTAGCCGCATAGGTATATATACATATTATACTTACATATACTAAAGTATATCTGCAAAGGTGGTCTTCAACTATACCACTTCTATCGCCCAACTCTTCTTCATTCTATCTAAAATTGAGATGTGACCACTCAATAGGAATGCAAAAGCTTCTACTCTCTTGAGATCAGTTAGATCACTGGTCTAGGCTGTGGTCTGAGCATCAGTTAGGGCCTCATGCATGGCCTCTAATTTAGGGATAATTATCCCTCTAAGTTCACTTAACCTATTTATTCTATTTTTCTTCTCCTTCTCAAGCTTCTTTATTTTATTTATGACTGCAATAGTCTGACACTCTTGATTTACTATGGAAGAGGAGAGAAGATCAAAACTTTGAGATAAACTTAACAGTTTATCCTCTTGCTCTTTTACTTTCTTCTCAATATCCTTTGTCACTTTAGGCCAGGATAAACAAAATTTATATATATCTTTGCCATCTTTAAGAGCATTTTCTAAGCTCTTTATCCCAATATCCATAACTCTCCTATCATTTGTTATTAAACCATGCACCTCAGAGAGTCTCTTTCCAAAAAATTCTTTCCAAACTTTATCTTCAGTTGACTTCTCCAAAGAATCAAAATGTGTGCTAATTGAATTGACAAGAGATTTTAAGTTATCGGATGAGGAGGCCGAAAGATCCTTCTAGAAGGATGGGATGATTTTCTCCAATGCACTGGATGCAATCTCAATTAGCTCATAGTCTTCCATGTGAGACTTCAAAAGTTTTTCTTTTGCCTTTGCATGGGCAAAGGATGCTATCTTCATAGTCTGAATCAGGGAGAGGGAATCAAAATTGAATGGTCCTTGAAGTAGTTCCGGTTCATCAATTTCCATCATCTCTTTGGTTAAGAAATCTTTGACAGTTTCTACAGTGTCTCTTGCCGGAGACAGAGTCTTCTTCCCTTCTATAGTCTTAGAACTGTCTCCTGGGGTCTTCTTTGTTTGGTCCTTTTCTCTTTCCTTTTTCTCCTCTTCTTTTCTTAGTTCTCTTTCAATTCCGGAGTCAACAGGGGAATCCAGAAGAGAGGTGTTTACTTCTTTAGGGACTTCCTCTTTTGGAACAGAGGAATCCAAATCCTAAGTTCTTTCCTCACTTATCTCTTTTGATTCTTCTACATTTTTCTCTATAGGATCTTCGTTTGATGTACTGAGTTCTTCATCATCCATGATAGAGGGTTCATCACCTAAATCCTCTATGATAGGAATATTAAATCTTTTATAGGCATTTTGGAGGATATCTTCTATTTCTTTTGCCACTTTGTCAGTTTCTCCAAGCATAAGCTGATTCATTCTAGCTTTGCTCCGAAACTCATCCTTATAATCTTTGAAGATCATATTCATTTGTTTCAAAGTGATTGAAGGATAGAGCTAAATAGCTATTTGTTCTTGGATCTCAAGATCCTTTGCCTTAGCATTGTTCTTTCTTACTTCTAGTTCCTTCTCTAGACTTTTAGGAATTAGAGATATGATTTCAATAAATGCCTTGTTATAGATATATAGATACCTGACTGTAGCTTCTTGCAGGATCTTCTTGTCAGCTTCATTATATTCATCATAGAACTCAGTCATTGGTTTAGGTTCCCATCCACAGTGACTGATTTGATGATATCATTAATTCTGAGAGTAGGTTTTTCAACAAATTCTTTTGTCTTTTCTTGCTTGTCTTGACTAGTATAGGATTCACCGGATGTTTTCTTCTTCTTCTTCATTTTCTTTACTTCCTCATCTGTCTCTGTCTCTTCATCATCCTTGAGACTTGTATAGGATCTTGTTGCCTTTTTCTTTGTTCTTTTCTCTACCTTTCCAGATGTTTGGGCTTCTGGTTTTGATGCTTTTTGACTCTTGGAGGTGGCAGGTGTAGAGCTTTTGGAGGGTCTGGTCCGGGAGGGGGCTTGCACCAGAGCACTTTCTTTTTCAACATCTTGTTTCTCTTTCTTCGCCCTTTCCATCTTCTCTCTGTTGGCATCGACTGCCTCCTTTGAAATTCCATGTCTCTTGGCAAATTCTTCCACTTCTCTTCTCACTTTTCTTTTAATTTCAGGCTGTCTCAGTTCAACATGAACTTTTACACTCAGCTCTTGGAATGTTCCAAACCTTTCTACCTTAGGGTCCTTGGGTTGACTTAGCATGTGTTGAACATGTAGCTCAATAATTTTCTCATCTACTTCATACCCCATTGGCATGATCCAGGCTGTCCTTGGCCCCACTACCTTCATTAGGCATTGATCAATGTCTACCATAAAGCACATTGTATCCTTGTATTTCTCAACCAATGATTGGGGGATTCTTTCTCTGGCCTACATCAAGCTTTGGAAGTTTTTGAAGTAACCCCACAGTGCTGTGTTTTGTGCCTTGACATCACCAAGCCCATGCAAATAATCCCTAATTTGTATGGCAACAGGTCTGTCATTTTACCATATCCAGCTACTAGATTTAGGTAGCTCATTCATGTAATAGAAGAAAAGATAGAGTATCAAGCCACCGTATTTGAAGGAATTCTTCTTATCCTTCTTTATCTTCTGCAAATTCTCCAAAAGTTGGTTCAGAAGGAGCTCACAAAGATCAGAGTCAGCATTCTTTCTTAACATTTCATAAGCAGTGTAAATTGCTATTCTGGATACAAAATTCTCTCTGTTGGAGTGATTTATCTTGTAGCCAATTATCATGGCAACAAACTTGATATCCGGATCTGTGATATCCTCAATTGTCATTGCTCTTTTATCAAATTTAGATCCAGTAGCCTCACTCACAGGTTGGTTTTTAACTGATTTGAGAGTAGGTAACCCACCGAATGAGTGCAATCTGGTCACCGCCCTAATGGCATCCCTTGTGATCTTAAATGGCCCCATTAACCATATGAAGTTGTCATGCACTCTGCTTAGAATATACCAGACCCATTCATCTTTTGTAAAACAGGGGAAATGAATGCACTGTCCAAAATGCTTGTCCCGAATGGCTTTGTACTGAGGTTTGAGTTCAAATGATTCATCTATTAGCTGCTTATGATATATATCCATCAGCTTGGATTCCCTGAATTCCTCAATATTCGCATGAATGTATGCCCTAACATTTTCAACATGCAAAACCCCATGCGAAATGCTAGAGAATGCACCTAAAGGATTTGCTTCTAGAGATTTATAAGGGTGTTTCTTGAACTTAGGGCGCCGCCTATCAGTGATTTTGACAACATTTAGAGTAGCCATCTTTTAACAGATTCAGAGAGAGATTTACAGGAGCGAAAAGTATCTTCTTATGCTTCTAGGGTTCATGAAAAGAGCCAAAAAGATCGCCGGTTGACTTGAATTCTATGATTGATCCTTGAGAGAGATGAAGCAAACTTGTTTGCAGAGCTCTTCTTATCTTTTTCACTAATGCAAATGTGCAAATGACAAGCAAATGAACCCTTTTATCTCTGAGCAAACCCTAATTCCATTTTGCAATAAATGCACAACTTAAGTTATTCTGGTTGCCTTGTTTTCCTTGTTCTGAGAGAGATCTTTCCGGATCACTGAGATGCACTTAGAATGGTTCTTGGTGGAAAATGACAATCTATCTCCCTTCCTCCAATTTTTCCATCTAACCACAGATCCAAATATTTCAATTATGAATCATACCGGATCTAATTGTGAGAATTCAACATTTACTGGATGACTGTTAAACTGGATTGAACTTGGATGATTAACCTCTTCAAAAATTCTTGTGGATCTTCCATATCTTTACTAATGCTTATTTAGATGTTTCTCTGAGAACGTTTTAATCCACAACTTTCCATGTGCCAATTTCAGGCATCAATTGACTGGATGGGGGAACTAGTTTTCTTTTGTGACTCCCCTTGAGCTAGAGCTCATCTATTTAGTTTCTGGATGGAATATTAGCACCAGATTCTGGTGCGGATCCATCCCCAACATTTTATGTACTTCTCTTTACCCAAATCTTATTCATCTCCCTTTGAATTTCATCCGCATTCACTTTTCCTTTTCCTTTGTCTTGATTTTGATTATGATACACCAAACCCTTTTTGTCCTGATTCTTACTTCTGTAGAATTTGGCAATATGACTAGATCTATTGCAATTGTAGCAAACAACATTTCTTTGCATATTTGACTGGAATCCTCTTGATCTACATTGATAAGCTATATGTCCCATTCTATTGCATGCAAAGCATCTACCATTGAATGAATTGTTTATTTGCAAATTTCTACATTCATGAGTTTTGTGACCATACCTTTTGTAGTTAAAACACTGTCTGGAGAAGGATGGGTTAGATTGATTCATTCTTCTTTTGCACTAATTTGCTTTATGACCAAAGTTATTGCAATTGTGGCAGTATCCATTGAAGGATGGATATCTTTGAGCATTTGGTTGCCTTACCAGAGGTCTCCTAAGCTTGTTCCTTGGATTTCCTGATCTAGAGTTCTTCTGACCGGATCTAGAGCTTTCACCTTTCTCATATCCCAAGCCTTGCTTGTCATCTACCCTCTTTTGACTTTGAAGAACTTCAAGTTGAGCAGAGCTTATCTTGAATTTCTCTTTGTATTCATTTGCTGTTTGAAGATCCCTTTTAAGAGTGTCAATTTGATTCTCAAGTTGTTCTTTATTATCTCTTACTTCTTCAAGATCAGATTCTAGATGCTTGATTATTTATCCATTTTATGGCAGTCTTCTGACTTCTCCTTGAGAGATTGTCTTAGATCATCTTTAATTTTTCTTTTCTCTTCAATCTCTTGGGTGATTTTCATAACCCCTGATTCCATTTCATGTCCTACCATAATGACTTCTTTTGATAGCTTCTTACATAACTTATTCTTCTCTTTCAGATCTTCATTAGTATTATTGGCCTCACTTTGACTTGCTAATTGTTGAAGAAGTTCCTTTCTCTTTTTCATAGAGATACTCAGTTTCTCTTTTAGTTCATTTATGAAATCATCAGCCTGTTTGAATCTTTCCTTCAAGTTATTGACTTCGAAGTGAGATTGTTCAAGATCATCTAGGGCAGACTGAAGTTGTTCCCTCATACCATAAATATCCATTGAGATTCCCAGATCTTCGTCAAGCTGTTAGGCTCTGTTTAGAGGAACTTGGCTCCGATACCAATTGTTGATAACTGAGAGGGGGATGAATCAGTTATCTTAATTAACTTAACTTTCTGTTCTTCTTAATAACTAGTGCAACAACAAAACAAATAAGCATCCATAATCATGAAAGTAGAAACAAAGTCAATTCTCATAACACAATGATTTTGATGTGGAAAACCCTATTAAGGGAAAAACCAGGGGGTAACTAACCCAATAATGTATTCTCTATTAGAAGAATAGAAATACAAAAATGGCACTTTCTAATTAGGGCTCACTACCCGAGCACACTGCTCACAAGAGGCTTACTGCCTACAAGAGACTCACTGTCTACAAGGTACAAAGAAAGTAACAATATACTTAAATTGATGAGAAGCATCCACATATGTTGAGGTTCAGTTCCAGTTAGGCTCAATACACTGATCTACTGCACTTCATCCTTCCTCCTTTTTGTTGCTGTCTTGTCACATACCAGACCTATATTACTGCTTCCACATTGCTCTCTACTTTTCTTCGCACTTCACAATACACCACACACACTTTCTCATCAAAATCCATCTGGTATATATATCCACACAAAGGATTTCAACATCTTTCTAGTCGGCATCTGGAATACTCAATATTTTCCCAAACTCTGGTCTGTCAACTGAATCCTTGCTTACCAAGTGATGCGTATCAAAGAGATGCTTATAGAAGTCATCAATCATGTCAGCCAATCATGAATGATCCCTTAAGAAACTTTATTACCATCAATATCTCATCCGGATTAAGGTCTAAAGCTTTGCCAATCAGTTCTTCCTCAGTCTACTCTGCCAAACAGGAACCCAACACTTAGGTGTTCATATCTTTTCACTCTTACATCATCGGAGGCTCAATCTTTGGAATATATTAGTCATGGTACTCCTCTTGACTTCCCCAAGTCTGTACTTTACTGAGATACTTCCTCTGAGAGATCCAGACCTGGCTGTCAGACCTTGCTACATGCTCTGTTCTTGCTTACCGGACCAAGATACACTTTAGTTTGTCTTCCGGTATGGTCATACCATGTCTTGCAGATGTGTGGGATGGACTTTGTTGCCATCAATGACAACACTTATGAAGCCACAATGTGTCTCTTGCCAACAATAAGTTGATAAGATATAATAGTTAAATAGATTCTTTCTGGAAGGCACTTCAATGCCATATCTTTCATATATGTTGTAATCTAGAAAGTAGGCCTGTGAGCCCTTTGATTGTAGCCTGCATGTTGCTGACATATGAGCATTGTGACTCATTGATATATTAAGCATACAACTCTTCCATTGCATTATGTTATTGTGTTGTTTGCATTGTGTTTACTCTAGTTGCATGGTTGGACAGTCCCTTCTTAGGACTCTCCATCCACGAATGCACCATGATATCTTCCCTTCACCCATATCCCACCTTAACATCCAGTTCCACATCTTTTCCCTACATTTCCCCCTCTTCATCAAAACACTCATTATCCTCCTTTATGAAAAATTTGATAGGCTTCTGAACCTCTTTCATGCATTTTTCTCCACTTCCCACCTCTAGTTCCACATGGTTTCTTTGCTTCTCTTCCATCCTCTCCTCTGGTTCTAGGTCAAATTTTCACATTTATCATGTTGGGAAAATCCTTCATTTCCTTCTATCCATAGAGCTTCCCCCTCTCTTAGGACTTCATTCCTTCCATTCCAATGTCCACTTCCAATGTCCTATTTTGGGTTGAATTTATGTAAATCTTCCAAACTTCTGTGATAATCTCCAAAATGTCCCATCTATTTCTCAGGATGCCATTAATGTAGGATTTAACCTTTGAAACCATCCATTTCAAGTGGGAAACATATTTTCTACTCCTACTAGCTTGTCCTGTACATAGCTTGAGGTGGATTTCATGAGATTTCTTTCAGTTTACATTTAATACTTCGACATCCTATAGTATATCAAATTCTTGCAAGTGGCCAAAGGGGAAGGAAATTTTAAAAATACAAGTCTATTTATCATTCAAGGGTTGGTCACTAGAGCCAATTTCCGAGACTGTAAGTGCTTTGAGTTTGTTTTAGGGCATCAATCGATGAAGTAAAGAGTCTCAGTTGTGAACATAGGAACACAACAGAAACCTAGAAAAACAATGTGAATGAAAAGAAATAAGAACAAAGTCTCCACACAAACCCTGTACACCAAGAGCAAGGTAAAAGAGCTTATAAACATGAAAGAGACTAATTAGACATAGGCATAACTAGTTTTTGAGAAGAAATTGAGGACATAAGAACAACAAGTCTTCTATATCTCCAAATAAAAGAAGTACAAAGCCTCTTTATTACTCCTTTACAAAGCTCTCTGCTATACAAGTAGCAAAAAGATACAAAAAACCCAGACATCTAGTCACTATAGCCCCCACAGCTCTCACAGGAGCTCTTGGTTGAACAACAAAAGGATCCTACACAAAGACAGTAAAATCCATTTTATAGACTTCCTCAATTGGAAGATCAAAAGCCATACTCCCTTCCAAAATTGCTTCTTTGAAAGCCTAAAAAAGAATTATTTACAAAATCACTTAAAAGAAAAACTCTTGGGATCCAGATGAATCCAATTAGCATTTCTTGTCTTTGTAGTGCCTCTGCCCTAATGATAACATCAGCTGCAAGGGATGCCTTTCAAATTTATGATATCACTTTTGAAAAGATATAGTCTCCTTACTAAATAGCACACATCTCTTTGAATGCACAAATAAACCTCAAACCACCCATTGAGAACCCTTGATGCTGGAGAAGGAAGTAAATTTATGAATTCTATCATATCTTTTTGACTCTATGAAAAAGACTTCTACAATATCGAGCCCAAAATGTTAATCTTTGTAGCTTATCCATCTTCTTGCCCATTACCAACATCTGATTGACTTCTAGCAAGGATTGTGCAAGCTCATACCAAATGCACAACTGATTGTCCTTTAGCTTACATGATCCTATAAACACGAGAAACAACTACTTCTATAGCCATGTCCGCCAATTCTCTTGCTGAGGAGGTGTATTCCCAAGAGGTTCACGAAGAGATCTTGTATCAACTAATGAATGTTCTATAGGTATTTTAAACACTATTTGATTCAACACCTCTGCAAATAGATCAAGTATGACCAGTCTTCCTATGGGAACTGAATGCATAAGTGTTTTCATCAATGGTGGCTTTCGAATAGATTGCACTACATGTGTTGGAGGTTCTTTGTGATTTCCTTCTTCAACCATTGCAATAAGATCCCAAGTTACCCATACTATTTGATAGGGAATACATTGATTCTGTCTATATGCATGATCCAACATATATATGCTCTGTAACATTTGTGTATTTCATGCCATGAGAATGATTGTAAGACAACTTTCCTTGAGCTCAATTAAGTGCTTTCACATATCCACCAACATGAAAACTACCATAAGTCCATTCCACTCCATTTATAGACTCTTCCTTAGTAAACAAAGAAACCATTTTGTCTGATGGTTGAATAGGCATCAGCTTGCTTGATGAACTCATCTGTGCTTTTGAAGCAGGAGCTCCATTACTTGTGAAGCTTGCAAGAATTTTCCATGCCTTAGGTTTACAGATCCATTTTTTTATCACCTTCCATTGCAGAATTAGTGAATTTCTTCCAAGGAATGGTACATGAACTCAGTTGCCTTCATCAATCATATGTAACTATAGAATGAGTGGGCATCTAAACTTCTTATGAAGTTGTTATCTCAACACAAAAAGTGGCTGGTGGGATTCATTAGAATTATCCTTTCCTTTGCTAATTACATTTGCTTAAAAGTTTCTAAAACCTTTTCAATAAATCCATTTAGTGCATATCATGCAATCCAAAATATCTTAGACGTTATCAAAGCTTTTACATTTCGCATACTTATTTGCCAGTGAGTTTCAATTATAATAGCTGTCAAAAATCCCATTCTGACGCTCCCATATTTGGCGTGGGTGGAGAAAGCTAGCGAAGGTTGCAAGATTAGGCCTTATAACTGCCCATCAAATTTTATCCACACTTCCACATTTCATATACATGTCTCACTGAAGCATTTTCAACAATAATATGTGACTACATGCTATTTTTAATGGCTACTTCCATTCCACATAGGTTGGAAATATGTATGTTTATGCTTTCATCTCTTACCTACGTGTCTATGAGAGTGTTTCCAACTATAATATCTGACAAAAATCTGCATATCTTTATTCTATTATTCATTGCATGGCGTAGGTTGGAAACATGCTGGCGAAGGAAGTGGAATTTGGCATTATACCTGTCGTTTGCATTTGCTGGAAAGTTTCCAAAACCTTTTCAATAGGTCCATTTTGTGCCTATCCCGCGATCATTTTACTATGGGAGGTGGCGTTTCAATTTTAAAATGTATTGCCTATATTTGGAAACTGCTATGCCTCTAATGCTTCCACACTTTGCATAAGTTCACACACTGGCATTTGCAACTAAGTGTTTGATAAAAACCGCTACTCCAAGGTTTCCATTTGAAAACCGGATGGGATGATGTTGGTAAAGGTTTTGGAATTTGATTTCGCGCCTATCAAAGTTTTGAATCTTTTTAACAAAACCATTGGTATATATCCTGTGATTTTAGCATTAAAGATAATGTTCCCTGCATTCATTTCATCCCTTGGCTGTGGCCTTCTTATACATGCAAACAGTATATGCATGAAAGTTTTGATACTATGAGAATCTCCCATATGTATATCCTCAGAGTAGCCGATATGATGTTTTTTTTTGTTTTTGAAGTGTTTTGTCTGTTTGAACAAGCCACAAATTTTATTCACCCACTTCTCCATTTAGATGCATGGAATTCATAGTACCCATCCATCCTCAAATTTTTAGAACATCTAAGTCATATATTTTCTACAGAGAACTTCGTATTTTCCAATTATTAAAAATTGAAGGTAGGCTTGATGCCCACAAACACCATTGTCCAGCCAATTGATCTACTTGAATTGAGTTGCTATTGTTGCTGGCCCAATTTATCTATTGTCTCCATAGTAGCACAGACAATTGGCCAGACATCTTTGCCGAATGACATGTCATCAGTTGCAACCTATACACCTAAAGTACAAACCTTGAGTTTAAATTTTTCCACATCCTTTTGTAGATTTTATAGAAATGACTAAGATGAAAAACCATTGCAATTGAATATTGCTCCAAGGTAGTGACCATCAGTGAATGCCACAACTTGTTTTGATCTCTTCAAATTGATTGAAATTATAAGGAAGAATAAGAAGATGATGACACAACTCCTTAGCATCTCTAATGAACATTTAGATAATGATGCCTTAAATAGAGAAACAAACTGAGACGCATCTGAATGTGAATTGTCAAGCTCAACTATCAAATTTGTCTTCACATGCTTTAAGCAACTTTGGTTCTTGCTGACCAAAAGGGGCATTCAATACATCCTCATTAGTTTTGTACTCCATTAAATCTGCCTTCCTAATGAAAAAGTTCAGTTAGATATGGTCATTATAACTGCTAACTCCTTTTAAACTGGCATATGTCAGAATTGTTATGGTATTTGTAGCAGTACTTGTTGAAGTTAGTACACCTCCACCTACAAGATCTTTCAAAGATACACCAATCACCCATTCTTCAACATAAGTTGGAGCAATGTTGTGAATTAGAACAATAGAAATAGGAGAATGACCCTATGTACAACCTGAGGAGACAAATACTACATATAAGTTTTGGTTTTGGCAATATGTAAAAATGGATGAAACATTAAAATTTCCAAGTTCAAAATTTTTGTGCAACAACATGCTCTAATTGGGGACTGTTTTCCAACATGGGAAGCATAGAATCCAAAATCTTGGGTGAAGACTAGTGCCTTATCCATTGGGAAAATAGAGTCAAGGGGAATAAAAGGAGTCTTTGAACAAAGCCAAAACTGAAAAAGACACAACAACCAACACACTGTTAGAAATGAAAGCAACACTACTTCAATGGAAATCTGATTCAAGATAAATTTCAGCAATCTTAAGTGTGCATTAACAATGGAGATTGTAACAAAACATAAAACCCACTACAGAAAATATGTCAAACATGAAGAACTCAACACAATGACACAATTTTTACGTGGAGAAAACCCTTGCGGGTAAAAAACTCCACTAGGAAAGAGGAACAAGTTTGTATTAATCTCAACAAGATTGTACAATACATTAACTACACAACTCTCTCGACAAGTCTTCAATCCGACCGCATTCTGGCAGCACCTGAGTACCTAAAGTCTATATTGTAGCAACAAATACATGGAAAATACTTATAGAAATGTTTTCCAACTCCTCCTAGGTGTTCACCTTCTCTCTCCTAAGATTCTCCAACCTGTAAACATTAATTACCATCTTACAAGCATCTTACACTTGTCCAAAAAACAACCATGCAAAGGTTGGGTACCCAAGACTAAATCTGGCCTCTTACAACATCTTATGATGGATCATAACCATCATAGATTCCACAAAAGAGTATCTTTCCAAGATAGGAACCTTGGGCTAAATATAGCAAATATACAACTAACATATCCGTCGAGTGCGTCATAGAATCTCTAAATCTTATGACAACTTGCAGATGTCATATATTCACTTACCAAACATTATGACAGTTGTCATACATGCCAAAAATAGTATATTCCTCAAAGGAGCATGCATACCCTCATTTACTTTGAGTTTTTACATTTGCCAATGGTAAAAATCACTCTATAATTACCTCCAGTTACTCCAAAATTACCCCTGCCATTGAAACTAGTACATCTCCTCATGGATAATTACAAATTATATATAATAAATGGAATAAATACAATATAGGGATTTACAAGGTTAATGGCACCTTATCCCAACATTCTCCCACTTGACATTATAAATTGTAAATCAACCCATAGGAAATCAAATGAAATTAATCAGGCACTAGAAACAAGGCCTATGGCCTCTCTGCACCATATGAGCTTCTTTGTGCTCACAGGCTTGGTCAATGAATCTGAATCATTCTCCTAAGTGTCTATCTTCTTTAGCTCAATCTCTCCATTTGCAACCAACTCTCGAACAAAGTGATTCTAAACATCCACATGCTTAGTTCAAGCATGATACATGGGATTCTTGGCCAAATAGATAGCACTCTGGCTATCACAACTAATGTGAATGATCCTGCAATCAAAACCAATACATGTACACAATCTCCTCAACCAAACTACCTCCTTAGAGACATGGGTAGCAGCTATATACTCTGCTTCTGTGGTGGACAAAGTAACTGTGGGCTGCCTCTTACTCATCCAACTCACTGTACCTCCAAACAGAGTAAACACATAGCCACTAGTGGACCTTCGACTATCCAAGTCACCTGCCCAATCTGCATCAACAAAACCCTGTATGTCTAAAGATTTATTAGCACTATTAGTACCAGAATAAACCAAACAATGATCAGGAGTACCTACAAGATATTTGAACACCCTCTTTGCATAGTTCCAATGCTGTCTACTAGGGTTAGACATAAATTTGCTCAAAACTCCCACTGCTTGGGCAATATCTAGTCTAGTGCAAATCATTGCATACATCAAACTCCCTACATCACTAGCATATGGCACATTAGACATATCCTCAAAATCATCCCCAATCTTTGGACACACATCTAATGAAAGATTAGTACCAATGGGTAAAGGAACTCTAACTGGGTTATAGTCCTGCAAACTAAACCTTTGCAAAATAGTATTCACATACTTACTTTGTGACAACCAAAGCTTTATGTTAACTCTGTCCCTTCTAATCTCCATTCCTAAAATATACCTTGCAGCACCAAGATCCTTCATCTCAAATGCACTTGAAAGTTGGGCTTTAAGCTCACTGATCATACCCTTAGTATTGCTGAAAAACATGTCATCAACATACAAAGCAATAACCAATATAGAATCATCAATACAATGAATGTAAACACAATGATCCTCCTTGCTTCTAACAAAACTCAATTTCAAAACAAATGAATCAAATTTTGATACCACATTCTGGGGGATTGTTTCAGACCATAAAGAGACCTCTTTAACTTGCAAACCCATTTTTCTTTTCCTTTTACCTCAAAACCTGTAGGCTGTTGCATATAAATTTCTTCCTCAAGATCTGCATGCAAGAACACAGTCTTAACATCCATTTGCTCAATCTCCCAATCATAAGCTACATCAATGGATAAAAGAAATCTAATAGAAGTCAATTTAACAACAGGAGAGAATATCTCACCAAAATCAACTCCCTCTCTCTGGGAGTAGCCCTTGGCTACCAGTCTAGCCTTGTACTTCTCTAATGAACCGTCTACTCCAAACTTGTTCTTTAAGACTCACTTACATCCTATGGCCTTTCTTCCTTTAGGCAAACGAACAAGATCCCAGGTGTTACAAGAGTCTAAAGCCATCATCTCCTCATGCATGGCTAACTGCCAAGACTCACTATCATCTGCAGAAATAGCTTCCCTGTAGGATCTAGGTTCATTGTTAGTACTCAATAAAACATATACACAATGGAAATCTGGTGGGCTATACCTGTTAACTGGATTCTGTTGTCTTGTAGATCTCCTCTAGGGTAGAGTAAGAGACTCTACTTGTTCTTCTGCATGATCATCTGCACCAACTTCTTTTGTCACAATAGATTTATCTTCATCAGAACTACTTGAATCTTTTTCTTCTTCTACACTCCCTAATCCATCATTATGTTCTTCTCGAGGTGTATCTTGCTGCTCTAAATCAAAGTGCACCTTCTTTACCTTTTTTTTTTTGGTTGTTCAGGTTCAGAAATAGCTCTAAGTTCCCTAAAAATAACATCTCTAGAAAAGATAATCTTGCGGGTTAGTGGATTCCAAAGCTTATAACCTTTCACATTATCACCATATCCAATGAATGTACACTTTTTATCTTTTGGATCCAACTTAGATCAATTTTCCTCAGGCACATGAACAAAAGTCTCACAGCCAAAAACCCTTAAATGTGAAACAAAAGGTTTCTTACCTGTCCACACTTCATAAGGGGTCGAATCAAGAGCCTTACAAGGAGATCTATTTATCAAGTAGCAAGCAGTACACATAGCCTCTGTCCAAAAGCATTTATCCAATTGTAAATCACTAAGCATACTTTCGTCTCTTTCCTTAAGTGTTTGGTTCATCCTTTCTGCAACACCATTCTGCTGTGGTGTATACGGAGTTGTCTTTTGTCTGATTATACTTGCATGCTTGCAAAACTCATCAAATTCCTTAGAGCAATATTCCCCTCCATTGTCAGATCTTACTATTTTTATCTTTAAACCTGATTGGTTCTCTACTAAGACTCTGAATTCCTTAAACTTAGTGAAAACTTCAGATTTATGTTTCATAAAATAAATCCATGTAAATATGGATACATCATCAATGAAGGTGACAAAATAACAAGATTTTCTAATAGATTCATTATCCACAGTCCAAACACATCCGTATGAATAATATCTAATTTCTCTTTTGTTCTATTGTTTCCTAAAGGAAATGATTTTCTATTTTGTTTACCAAACACACAATGCTCACATAAATCAAAGCGCTCATCAGAATAAGAGAAACCATCCAACAATTCTTTATTCTTAATAGTTTTTAGTACATTATTGCTTGTGTGGCCCAATCTACGGTGCCACAACATACATGTATTTTCAGTAGCAGCCTCAGATACATAGGAGGCATTACAAACTATAGTGGCTTCAAGCTTAAACAAGTTCCTGAATATCTTCCCTTTCGCTACCACCAAGTTCCCTCTCACCAATCTACAACCATGCTTGTCAAATGTCACATGCATTCCCAATCATTCAACTTCAAAATTGAAATTAAATTTCTAGCTAATCTAAGAACATGCAAAACACTAGGGAGGGTTTTAATCCTCCCATCACTAAAACACAACAATACCTTTCCTTTCCTGATAATCAGATATGAAGTGTTGTCACCAAGGTAGATATTACCTCCATCATATTCTTCATATGAGGAGAACAATTCCTTATGCAGGGTCATATAAAACGAGCATCCTGAGTCAACCAACCATTGATCATTAGAAACATGATTACATGTAAAAAGTAAAACTTCTTCACCTGCATTCGAGGATTTATCCAAAGCACTCTCCCATTGTTTGTTGGGATTTCTGTACTCCTTTACATGTCCCCTTTTACAGCAGTTCCAACACTTAACTCTATTCTTTTTACCAGGAGTCTTAGATCGACCCTTGGACTTGTCCTTAGCCCCTTTTTGATCTCCTTTAGGTCCCCTTTTGTTAGACCTTCCCCTGACCCTGAGAGCATCCCCTGAACTATTTGAACTCTTCTTCCTCAATTCCTGTGATAGTAGCACTGGAACAAGAGCATCCAACTTTGGATCCGCAAGGTTAGTAGTGATAGTAAGGATAACATTCTCCCAAGACTTAGGTAAAGGACAAAGAAGTAAGATACATTTATCTTCCTCACTAACCTCAACATCTACTGAATCAAGCTGACTCAATAACAAATTAAAAGAATTTAAATGCTCTGCAACTAATTCACCTTCTCGCATTTTCATGGAAAATAATTTTCTTTTTAAATAAAGTTTATTTAACATACTCTTGGCTTGATAGATCTCACCCAACTGATTCCACAGCTTGTGTGCGGTCTCCTCCTTTGCGACATTCAACAGAATAGAGTCTGAAAGACACAACTGGATGGTTCCCCGCGCCTTCTTATCCGGTCTATCCCACTCATCTTGAGAGACATCATCAGGTTTCTTCTTTTTTTGAACATCCAACCATTGGTTTCTTTCTTCCAAAAAATCTTCCATTTTCAGCTTCCACAACTCATACCCCGTTCCGTTGAACTTCTCAATGTCCAATTAAGAGGTTGATGCAACGGTGGGTCCAACCATAATAACAACACAAGATCTTCAAAACAAAAACAACCAAATCTCCCACTGTAGCTATAGCTTCCACACTACCACCCAAGAGTCAAAGTTGGCAAGGATCTAATACTAAATGTTAGAAATGAAAGCAACACTACTTTAATGGAAATCTGATTCAAGATAAATTTTAGCAATCTTAAGTGTGCATTAACAATGGAGATTGTAACAAAACATAAAACCCACTACAAAAAAGATGTCAAACATGAAGAACTCAACACAATGACACATTATTTATGTGGAGAAAACCCTTGCGGGTAAAAAAATCCACCAGGAAAGAGGCACAAGTTTGTATTAATCTCAACAAGATTGTACAATACATCAACTACACAACTCTATCCACAAGTCTTCAATCTGATAGCATTTTGGAAGCACCTGAGTACCTAAAATATGTATTGAAGCAACAAATACATGGCAAATACTTATAGAAATGTTTTCCAACTCCTCCTAGGCGTTCACCTTCTCTCTCCTAAGATTCTCCAACTTGTAAACATTAATTACCATCTTACAAGCATCTTACACTTGTCCAAAAAATAGCCATGCAAAGGTTGGGTACCCAAGACTAAATCTGGCCTTTTAGAACATCTTGTGACACGTCATAACTGTCATAGATTCCACAAAAGAGTATCTTTCCAAGATAGGAACCTTGGGCTAAATATAGAAAATAAACAACTAACATATCCTTATGGATTATTACAAATTACATATAATAAATGGAATAAATACAATATTGGCATTTACAAGGTTATTGGCACCTTATCCCAACACACACAATAGGAAAATAAAACCACCTAAGACACTTATGTACTCGAGCTAGATACCACACACCCCAACCTCTCAAGAAATTATGCAAAGCCATTAACTAGATGGGAGAAATATATGCCAGTGCGAAACATAGGTGAGCACTTGTGATGTGGCTACAAGCTTAGAATTGGTTTCTTGATCATGAACATAAACTTGATGCTTATGAAGTAAAAGAGATTCTTGAAAGATGTACCAAAGAGCCATTCTTCATCAGACACCTCTGAAGTTTCCTATGAACTATTTTCAATATCAACTCCTTTTGAAATAGCCAGAAGAGTCACATCATGAACAACAACCTTATAAAATTTGGAAACATTCTCAAATAAAATGATTTCACTTTTATCTTCACTATTTGATTCATCCTCTATGGGAATCTCTATATTTCTAGATTTATCACCCGAACCATCTTTTTCCACAACCTCCAAAGAAGACACAACCACTTCTTCTCCACATAGGAAATCTTCTTCTGGTTTTTCTAAGCACCTTTTTGGAATGTGAATATCATGGGGCTGAACACTCACATTTGCTAAATTAGCATTACTTTCTCCATACTTATTCATATAATCATTCTTTATCCCATGTTTAACAACTTCAAAATTAGATTCAAAATGAGGTGATTCAAGAGTAAAATCATTGCTAACCTTTGCATGTAGTTTTACCTCTACATGATTTGATGTGAGAACTTCAGCAACTTCACACTCCAGCTATGGATGATTCAAAAATATATCCGATGTATCATTCCATCTATTCTTATCATTAAAAAATTGTTCACAGGCTGCAATAGGAGTTGTTAGACCACCCGTATTTGGATATTTAGCAACAGAGTATTCTTCTTCAACACATGGTATATGAGAGAAAACAACATTTCTTCACAAAGAAGGTCATCATCTGAAGCTTCTAAAATTTTTTTAGGCTACAAACCTTCATCAACTTGACTACTCTTTTTCTCTTCATTAATCTCAATAATTTCTTTTCCTTTCATAATTTCAGATTTTGAAAAATCATCAACATTGCATATATTTATTTCACCTTTAGCACAAGCTTCATTTGATGAATCATTCTCAAAAGGTATAATTGCATCTTCAATGTAAAATAACTCAAAGATGAATTCTTCACTCACCTTTGGCTACAATATTTCTCCTTTATCATCTTCTTCATGAAACTCGAAAGTTTATTTACTCTGGCTATGTTTCAATCATAACTTCATTATCAACACTAGGACTTGGAGAGAAAACACCAAAAATGAAACATTCTTTTTGCAAATTGTACGATGAATCAATCTCTAGAAACGTGACTGTTGATTGTGATTTTTGAATATCACATTCTACAAGCATGGGATCAAGTTTGATAGAAAGAACTTCTCCTCCTCTTGCAAAAGGAAAATCATTACCGAGAGGATAAGCAGATTGGGAATGCAATTTATCATTTCCATCACCAGGCTCAGTCATCATATTATCAAAATTTTCAATTTCATTTCTACATGCCTACATTTCCTTCACTAAATTAGCACCACAGGTAATAGGAAATTGAAATGAAACCATATGAGCTTGTGTAATGTCTGCTTTGGAAAAAGAATTTCTAAAAATGGAAAGACATGTTACCTCCTCTTGTGATTTTTTGCCTTCTTCATCAAGAGACCCAAATGTTGAGTATTCAGGAGAAGTGTAAAGATTCAATTGTTTCACTTCTTCAGATGTTAAATCAGTATCATCAAAGACAAAGACTTCCATGTCTGAACTATGATTTAAAAACCCTCTTTCAACCTCATAAGAAATACCTTCTATCACTTGGTCTTTTTCATCAATATCAAAATTAAAGATTTCTGATTTAGGAGAAAATACAATACCATTCATACCTTCTTTCATATCATTGGAGACACAAGTGGCTATATCCATTTCAATTTTAGTAATGTGACCATCTTCATCTAGGACTCCACATAAAAAGTCATCATTTGATCTTTCTAGGCACTAGTTTGGAATGATAATGACATTGGGTTCTTTTAATTGTACCTTTTCATTATTCTCTTCAACAAAAGTAGATGATTGGTCAATCTCACTCCTTTGTATGCATGTTGAGAAAGATTCTGGTCCTTTACTTTTAGCTTGGTTCAAAATTCTTTCTTGTTGTTGATTGTGATTCCATGGCACTAACAAATCTCTAGGTTCAACCAATGTTTGCACATAATCTTGTTCACCAAGCACAGAAAAGTTATAAGAAACTTGATCTTCATTCTCTGATTCTTCTTTAAGCAATTTTAATCTTTCTACAACTGTTTGATGAATCCTTTGTTCAAGGTCTTTGAGAAGATAAAACCTGTGATGTGGATTGGTAGTCTTTGGATGGATGCAACCTTTTCTTTTCCACTTTAGAGATGCTTGCTTTGAGATTGCTCCATAATAAATGAAGTATTTGATCATCTTCAACCAATATCTCTTCAATTGTTGGCATAGGTCATCTTCTGGCTTTGGGCTTATTTCTTTGATTTGCCTTGCATTGAACCATTTTCTGAGCTCTTCAAATAAAATAGAGTCACCAACCTCCGTTCCAGTGGAGGTACCATTAAATTTCTAAGGAAAGAAGACATTGGCACTTTGATTCTTCCCTAGTAGAGTTACCAAAAACTGTTAGCATATAATTTTGTCACTGCAGAAATAACTCCATTAGCCCAAGAAGGTAGAAACAAAAGATTCTAACAAATGGAGAAATTGTTGTGAATGCAACAATTCTCCCTTGCATTTGAGGGGGGCAGCTCCCTCATATCATGGGGGTTTTTGTATTTCTGAGTACCTTTAACTAGAAGGTACAAAAAAGGTAACAAAAAGAGAGGAAAATAATGAAGAGTCTCAACTGTGAACATAGGAACACAACAGAAACCCAAAAAAACAATGTGAATGAAAAGAAAGAAGAAAAAAGTCTCCACACAAAACCTGTACACCAAGAGCAATCTAAAAGAGCTTATAAACATGAAAGAAACTAATTAGACATAGGAATAACTAGTTTCTGAGAAGAAATTGAGGACATAAGAACAAATCTTCTATATCTCCAAATAAAAGAAGTACAAAGCCTCCTTATTACTCCCTTACAAAGCTCTCAGCTATACAAGTAGCAAAAAGATACAGAAAACCCAGACATCTAGTCACTATACCACCCACAACTCTCGCAGGAGCTCCCAGTTGAACAATAAAAAGATCCCACACAAAGACAGTAAAATCCCTTTTATAGACTTCCTTAGTTGGAAGATCAAAAGCCATACTCCCTTCCAAAATTGCTTCTTGGAAAGCCTAAAAAATAATTATTTACAAAATCACTTTAAAAGAAAAACTCTTGGGATCCCGATGAATCCAATTAGCATTTCTTGTCTTTGTAGTGCCTCTACCCTAATGATAACTTCAGTTGCAAGGGACACCCTTCAAGTTTCTAATATCACTTTTGAAAAGATATAGTCTCCTGACTAAATAGCACACATCTCTTTGAATGCACAAACAAACCTCAAACCACCCATCGAGAACCCTTGATGCTAGAGAAGGAAGTAAATTTATGAACTCTATCATATCTTTTTGACTCTATGAAAAAGACTTCTACAATACTGAGCCCAAAATGTTAATCTTTGTAGCTTATCCATCTTCCTGCCCATTACCAACATCTAATTGACTTCTAGCAGGAACTGTGCAAGCTCATACCGAATGCACAACTAATTGTCCTTTATCTTGCATGATCCCATAAACACCAGAAACAATTGCTTCTGTAGCCATGTCTGCCAATTCTCTTGCTGAGGAGGTGTATGCCCAAGAGGTTCACGAAGAGATCTTGTCTCAGCTAATGGACATTCTGCAGGTGGTTTAAACACTATTTGATTCAACACCTTTGCAAATAGATCAAGTATGACCAGTCTTCAATTGGGAACTGAATGCATAAGTGTTTTCATTAGTGGTGGCTTCCGAATAGATTGCACCACATGTGTTGGAGGTTCTTTGTGATTTCCTTCTTTAACCATTGCAATAATATCCCAAGTTACCTGTACTATTTGACATGGTATACACTGATTCTATCTGTATGCATGATCCAATATATATATATATATATATATATATATGCTTCATAACCTTTGTGTATCTCATGCCATGAGAATGATTGTAAGACAACTCTCCTTTAGCTCAATTAAGTGCCTTCACATATCCACCAACAGGAAAACTACCACAAGTCTATTCCACTCCATTTATAGACTCTTCCTCAGTAAACAAAGCAACAATTTCATCTGATGGTTGAACATGCATCAACTTGCTTGATGAACTCATCTGTGCTTTTGAAGCAGGAGCTCCATTACTTGTGAAGCTTGCAAGAATTTTCCATGCCTTAGGTTTACAGATCCATTTTTTTATCACCTTCCATTGCAAAATCAGTGAATTTATTCCTAGGAATGGTACATGAACTCAACTGCCTTCATCAATCCTGTGAAACTACAGAACGAGTGGGCATCTAAACTTCTTGTGAAGTTGTTATCTCAGCACAAAAAGTAGCTGGTGGGATTCATTAGAATTATCCTTTCCTTTGCTAATTACATCTACTTAAAAGTTTTTAAAACCTTTTCAATAAATCCATTTAGTGCGTATCATGCAATCCAAAATATCTTAGACGTTATCAAGGCTTTTACATTTTGCATACTTATCTACCAACGAGTTTCAATTATAATAGCTATCAAAAATCCTGTTCTGATGCTCCCATATTTGGTGTGGATAAAGAAAGCTGGCGAAGGCTGCGAGATTAGGCCTTATAACTGCCCATCAAAATTTTTCCACACTTCCACGTTTCATATACATGTCTCACTGAAGCATTTTCAACTATAATATGTGACTACATGCTATTTTTATCAGTTGCTTCCATTCCACACAGGTTGGAAATATGTATGTTTATGCTTTCACCTCTTACCCGCATGTCTATGAGACCGTTTCCAACTATAATATCTGATAGAAATCTACATACCTTTGTTGTATTATTCGCTGCATGGTGTAGGCTAGAAACATGCTGGCCGAGGAAGTGGAGTTTGGCATTATACCTACCATTTGCATTTGCTGGAAAGTTTCTAAAACCTTTCCAATAGGTCCATTTTGTGCCTATTTCGCTATCATTTTACTATAGGAGGTGGCGTTTTAATTTTAAAATGTATTGCCTATCTTTAGAAACTGCTATGCCTCTATTGCTTCCACACTTTGCATAAATGCACACTGACATTTGCAACTAAGCATTTGATAAAAACCACTGCTCTAAGGTTTCCATTTGAAAATTGGCTAGGATGATGTTGGTAAAGGTTTTGGAATTTGATTTCATGCCTAGCAAAGTTTTGAATCTTTTCAACAAAACTATTGGTATATATCCCACGATTTCTGCGTTAAAGATAACTTTCCTTGCATTCATTTCATCCCTTGGCTGCAGCCTTCTTATACATGCAAATAGTATATGCATGAAAGTTTTGATACTATGAGAATCTCCCATATCTATATCTACAGAGCAGCCGATATGATGTTTTGATTTTTGTTTTTGAAGTGTTTTGTCTGTTTGAACAAGCCACGACTTTTATTCACCCACTTCTCCATTTAGATGCATGCCATTGACAGTACCCATCCATCCTCTTCCGATTTTTAGAACATCTAAATCATATATTTTCTATAGAGAACTTCACATTTTCCAATTATTAGAAATTGAAGGTAGGCCTGATGCCCACAAACACCACTAGCCAACCAATTGATCTACCTAAATTGAGCTGTTTTTGTTGCTGGCCCAATTTATCTGTCGTCTCCATAGCAGCACAGACAAATGGCTAGACATCTTTGCCAAATGACATGTCATCAATTACAACCTGTACACCTAAAGTACAAACTTTATGTTTGAATTTTTCCACATCCTTCTATAGGTTTTATAGAAATGACCAAGATGAAAAACCATTGCAATTGAGTATTGCTCCAAGGTAGCGACCATCAGTGAATGCCACTACTTGTTTTGATCTCTTCAAATTGACTAAAATTATAAGGAAGAATAAGAAGATGATAAGACAACTCCTTAGCATCTCTAATGAATATTTAGATAATGATGCCTTAAGTGGTGAAACAAACCGAGACACATCTAAATGTGAATTGTCAAGCTCAACTATTAAATTTGTCTTCACATACTTTAAGCAACTTTGGTTCTTGCTGACCAGAAGGGGCATTCAATACATCCTCATTAGTTTTGTACTCCATTAAATCTGCCTTCCTAATGAAAAAGTTTAGTCAGAGATGGTCACTATAACTACTAACTCCTTTTAAACCAGCATATGTCAGAATTGTTATGGTATTTGTAGTAGCACTTGTTGAAGTTATTGCTCATCCACCTACAAGATCTTTCAAATCTACACCAATCACCCATTCTTCAACACAAGCTAGAGAAATGTTGTGAATTAGAACAATAGAAATAGGAGAATGACCCTATTTGCAACCCAAGGAGACAAATACTACATATAAGTTTTGGTTTTAGCAATATGTGAAGATGGATGAAATATTAAAATTTCCAAGTTCAAAATTTTTGTACAACACATATGACATCATCTAATGCATTTCAAATCTTTTGTGATGGTCTCTCCTTTATTTCATATGGGTTATCACAATTCTAAGATGGGTTATTAAGTATGTGTATTTGCATGAAGTGTTATTTCTAGTTTATATCTATATGTCTGCTTGGTTCTAGTTATGTTTTGTAAACATTTCTTCCTCTTCCTTATAGTTGATGACTATATTGCCTAATAGAGTAGGCACTAGTCTAATTGGTGAGAGATAAAACACTTAAATTTTATTATCCTCTATTCTTGGTATTTTAGAAGTAAATTATGGTTCCAAAATGATTTCATGATTTAGTATTGCAAACCAGGAAAACATACTTGTTGTTTAGGGGAAAATTGGATTTGTCAATGGTCTAGAGTTTAGATGTTTAAATCTGCCTCTCCACTATACATTCAAGGATCTAGGGTTGAGTGACGAGCACTATCATACCCTAGGTCACTTACAGATGTAGGGAAACTTGGATTAGGGAATTTAATTATTAATTTTCCTTCTCTTATGCCCAATTAACCATTAAAACCCTAATTATGCAAATGCAACAACAAATTGATGAATGACGAAAAAAGCTCTTGTAGACAGGAGTAAAATGCCAAATTACAGAATACCTATTTTCGGGGTTCCGAAGCGGAACAGTCGGGGACAATGGAGCGGGCACCCAAGTCCAAGGTACTAGTTTCTTCATGGAATCCGGACCTCCTTCCGACACTGATTAGCCCTATAACTTCTATTTCCTGAAACTCAGATGCGAAGGACACTAGAGCGAGTGCCCAAGTCCTAGAAGTGCTCCCGTGTCCTTCTTTTCTTTAGATCCTAAATCCTTGATCCCTACCAATCCTTCCTGCAACTCCACTTTTCTCAAATGCGACACCTATAACCTACAATCACAAGACTTGGTTTGGGGGTTGTGGTGTTTAGAGGCTTGCCTCAATCAAGCCCTAGAGGACACTTAAGTCTTCAAACACCATTGTCAGATAAAGAGTGTACCCTTGTAAGGCAGAGCCAAAAACCAAAGGAATCAATGATGAAAACACAATATTATGTCACCTTGTAGTGAATCTCTCATTGGAGGAAGGTGATTTTCATGCCATGAGGAAATTAATACTCAAATCTACAAATATCAACACACAAAACACACAAGTCTACTCTTACAACACAATAGAAAGCCTTGAATCTCCTTAAGAACACAATAGCTTGCTAGTAATCATCTAGTCTACAAATGAATGCCGAAGCATGCTTATATATGCAACTACAAGCACTCCCACCAAGCTTTTAAAAATCAAAACTTACCATGTCGACAAAAGGACCAAATAATAGTCATAAATTGACACCCAAAAATTAGGGCTGCCCCAAAATCGGGTAGGACTAGGGCGCGGGCGCCCAAGTCCTCCCCCCTATTTTGGGCAGGGTACAACTCAAGGGGTCCACCTAGGTCCAATTTGCCATGGAACTTAGGTCTCATTCCATCGGGATGCCAAAATATGAACTAAGATGTCCTAAATGCATACTAAAGACTCGGGAGCTAAACCTTATGAGGGAAAAGCCCCCAAGGGGACATTTTCTGACGTTACATTTAGCCCCCACTTTAATGTATGTATAAATGCGAGGCCAATACATGCATTAAAGTAAGGTCAAAAACACAACAAACACATCAAGCACGGAGAAGACACGCTAATCCCACAGAAGATAGTAACATGCACGCAAAACATGGAGAAAACAATTACAGTCACATAGAACACGGAGAAGACAGTCAATGCATAGAAGACACATTAATGCATGGAAAATAGAAATGATATCTTTTCTTTTCTTTTTCTCATATATATGAAATGCATATGCAAGTACTGGAAAGTAAACAAACCTCCCATAATACAGGATGCACTCATCAAGCAAGTCTTTAGACTATATATATGGGGCAACACACACACAAGACACACAAAACCTCCCAAAATGTAGGATAAACTCATCAAGCAAGTCTTTAGACTGCATATGGGGCAACAAACACACCACACAAAACAAGCATACCAAAACACACACATTTGAAGACACAGAGAAAACATGACATACAAGCGATGGAGTGTACCTATTTCTAGGTCCAACACCATCTCAGGCACATTATAGGCACACACAGATGATTGGGCTTCGCCACAACAATCACTGAAAACACGCTTAAGGGTTGAGTTAGTCACGGAAGTGCTCCCCACCTCCACATAGGACTTTTAAAAATGATAAGATGATGCAATTTTCTCTGAGAAATACACCATCCCCGCCTCCATAGAGGGCTTAGGATAAAAAGGATATACGCGATATCTCGCCTCCACGGAGGGCTTACATGATTGATTGATTTATTGCAAACAAACTCAGGATGCAGGATGCACTCATCAAGCAAGTCTTTAGACTACACCTGAGGACAAGCACATAGCTAACATCTACAATAGAAAGCTTACCTTATATATGCCCCCACCTTAAGTTGGTTGATATCAATTGTCGATATCAAGCATGTTAAGGTAGGAAGAAAAATACACAAGGCAACACCGACTTTCACAAAGCCCATGCCCCTTGAAGGTGACATGTACTTTACGATCGCCAAATGTTCCCACAAACACATCCTTGCAACAAACATGTTAGTGTCTACAACATCATGATAAACAACAACATCAATGCATATGATTAACCACACAAAGAGCTAAGGTTATACAATGAATTCAGAGTTTGAGATAATTGTGGGGCTATATCACGAAGCTCTCCGAATCGAGTACTGCTAAGGCCAGATTTAAAGGTAAACAAAGGTGCACAGAGTAGTAGTATTGTTAAGGTTTGTATATGCGACAGAAACATCATCAAATTCACTACGCGGAAAGCATGAGTGCTTCTACTAGCCAAGCGTCGGATAAGATATACAACCCCATCGTCATATTAGGAACTAAGTCCATTTTTTGATTGCTCTTGAAAGGGACACTAGGTCTGCATCAGTATACATGTTTGTCATTATCCACCCGCTAAGTGGAAACACTAGAGGAAGGGAAATAATAAACAAGAGAGGAGAAACAAGTGTCTTAGGGACAATCATGTAGGAGGGTGCCCCCAGGTCACCAACCATGATCCTATGTTTGCAAGACACAACACAACAATGAAATCAGAGAGAGGCAATATAGAAGAATGATGATACAAATAGAAGAAGGTCACAACAAAGGCGGTCTCCTGGTATCCTGAGCCTTACGGGAGAATCCGAGGTCATTCTAAGAGGCCCAAACAACACATAACACATCACGGGGGAAGCACATCACGAGAGAGATAAAAGGGTTAGAAATACTTACTTGGTAGTACCATCGTTAAGAACATACACATTTAGGATATCTCTCATGTTGTTTTGATTTTGTAGAACTAATATTAAGTTTATGACAATGAGAAGATTTCTTTTCTTTAAAAGGATTATATCCAATGCCACTTGAGTAATGTGTTGAAGCGAATTCTATAGGTACTCTAATTCCTTGTTGATTTACACATCCCTTACCTACAAAGTCGTTATGTTTCTACAAAATTTGAAATCCACAACCATATAGAGAGTCCAGTTTCTTAGAAGAAGGTGAGGCCTCGTAGGTATCATAATTTGTAGTATAAGTGGGGGTATTATTTTTATTTTCTACCAAGGGGATTTTAGGTTTCTTAGGTGCTTCAAAAGATTGCTTAGGTGAGATCGATGCCACTTTTGATGTGTCAAGGCTATTAATTTTATATTCCCCTATACTACAAGGATTAAAATCCAATGAACCCCAATCATCATCAACAAGTGCATTCGATGTTTGAGAGTCTTGCACAACATTATTCATGGTTAGAGGCATTGATGAACCAGTTCGTAAAGTGTTTAAGCTCATATGATTGTAAACTGGGTTTTGTTTTTCAATGTGTAAGCAATTATCTGGTTCAAGATCGGCATGAATAGTATGAAGTTTATCTTTGAATATAAATTTGATTGAATGATGCAAGGTGGAAGGAACTACCCCCAATGCATTAATCCAAGGTCTACCAAGAATCATGTTGTAAGATAAAGAACAAGACATGACATGAATCAAGGTAGGCACAAGCACATGTCCTACTTGTATAGGTAGAGTTATAGTGCCCACGGATTGTCGTCCAACATTATCAAAGCCACAAATGTTGATGCCATTTGGTGTGATTTGTGATGTGTCAACCTTGATTTTGTCTAGTAGGTCAATGCTACAAACATTAAGAGCTGATCCATTGTTAATCATAACTCATTTTTACCAATGTTCTATTTATTATGACAGAGATCATAAGTGGATCATATTGGTTTTGAACTTCAATTGATGGTAATTCCTATGGTTGAAAGAGAATATCTATTTTTGTTGCATGCAAACTATCCAATACGACTGCTACATCAATCGGCTTAACAACATGTGGCACAATCACCTTTTGTAAAGCTTCTTGGAGCATTCCATGGTATGTAGGCAATTTTTGTATCAAATCCCAAAGAGAGATCTTAGTCTGAGTAGCACGAAGTTGTTCGACAAGATCATACTCTTGACCACTTTTATGAGTAAGATGAGGTGGTGGAGGGAGCATATGTTGAGAACATGGAAGAGAGATAGGCACATGCAGTGCTTAGTTACTTTGCTTGTTATTACGAGTGTTGTATGTGTGAGCAATCACATTGTGGTGTGGTTGTTGTAACGCATTTTGAACACCTTGACTTGGTTGAGCAATTTGTTTTGCATAATCATAAATGTAATCAGGAGGTCTAGGTGGTTTTTGAGCACCTTGGACAGTTATCACCAGTTTTAAGCAAGAGGGTGCACTAGGTGCTCCTCAGACAATCATCTTAGGAATATTGCTACAAAGTTTATTAACGATTATTGAATTAACATTGTTTCCCTCTTGATTGCACCTAATATCCATCCCCAAAGGATTTAATGTGAGAGACCTTTTATCATCCACTAATGCTACATCTTGGCTAGGGAGAGTAGTGGGATGAGAGGAAGGTACATCATCATCATCATCATCATACTCTGTGGCGGAAAAGGGCTTTTCACTCTCATCTTTCTCATGAGTATTCCTAGAGATGAACTTGGTTAAATCTTCTAATATCAAAGGATATGCTCCTATGAGTAAAGTGAAGCTACTAAAATTATGTGTGTAACAAAGTAATTGCAACTCATATGTAGAACATATAGAGGCATCAATACCACTGATATAAGCTATATGTTCTAGAATATGAGGATTCTCATTAGTGAAATTAGAGAAATTTTCAAAATCTAGGATATACTCATGCAAATATTTCAGAGATAAATAACATGAAGATGCCATAATGAAATTCAAAATCAGATTTTAACAATTTCCAAGAGTATGCAAAAGATAAGTGCAAATTGTATGTAAGAATGATGTTAAATGCTTGATTTTTTGTACTTTTTCTGATGTGAACGAATGAAATAGAGGGTGTTGTAAGGATTTCAGTCAAGGGAAGCAAGTTATATGTATGAAATTAGTCCAAAACAGAAAAATTATCCTTCTCCACACACTCATGATGCAATTTCAAGTTAATGCCAAGTCAAAATATAGTGAAAATATGTCAAAATAGGCACTTTTTTCACCAAAATTCAATGCAAAAGGGCATAACCAAGGGTGTTGTGAGGAAAATAATGATGGAAAACAAATTATATCAGAAATAAAAGCCACTTAATGTCAAAATACCCAACACAACATGCTTTTAATGCCTCTTAAGGTAAAACCCTAGCAAAAATATAGGAAAAATAAGCTATTTTTCATAATTTTTCAATTCCAAGACCTAGTAAAGGAGGTGTTGTAATGAATTTCAGGAGGTACAGAAAATAATATCAATAATATCAATCACCTCAATCCATAAAATTATTCACAACACGCTTGGAGTGCAAACTAGGTCAAACCCTAGGGCAAAAATAGCCAAAATGTGTAGTTTTTCACCGAATTTTCGCTACAAGAGCCCGTTAAAAGGGTGTTGTAAAAATTTTTATGAGGGGAAGAAAATGATTACCTTGATAATAGAAAAATAATTCCAAAATACCTTTCATAACACACCTATGATGCGAGTTTGGAGAGTCGATAAGGCCAAATTTAGTGAAAATCATTGTTTTTGAAGCCCTAGGTTTGAGATCTTGGGACAAAATGCTATGCGAATGTTTTGAAGTCTGATTTATGATGAAATTGACTTAATCTCAAATTTGAAAATGATTTTCAAGCTTAAACATGCAAAATAACCATGCAAATTTAATGAAAATGAATCAAAATTGCTAGTTTTTGTTAAAATTTTCTATGCAAAAATGCAAATATTTTAAATCTAAATGCAAATTCACACTAAAATGCTAGACTACAGCCAAATGTTAATTTGAATGAGCCTCTAAAATTAGTAGAAAAATCTTTTTTTTTTTTTGCCTGCTAACCCTAGATTTTGGAATTACTAGGTTATATAGAATTGTCAAAATTTCCACAAAACCCTAGCAATTAAATGATGAAAATGTAATGCATATTTCTTAATTTTTAGATTTTTCTGTAGTTTATATAATATCTGATGCAAAAATCATGAATTAGGAAAATTTAGAAAGAATTGATGCAATTTAGTAAGCCAAACAATGCCATTTTTTAGTATTTTCTAAAATTTTCAATTTTTTTTAGTTTTCTTAATGCAATAAAGTGAATGACTATATGAATGAATGAAATCAATCCAAATCTGAAGACACACACTCAAAAAGTTGCAATTTAAGTCCAAAAACATGGGTTCACCAAAATGTTCAGGGGAAAATTAGATTTGTTAATGTTGTAGAGTTTAGATGTTTAAATCTGCCTCTCCATTATACATTCAAGGATCTAGGGTCGAGTGACGAGCACTATCATATCCTAGATCACTTGCAGATGTAGGGAAACTTGGATTAGGGAATTTAATTATTAATTTTCCTTCTCTTGTGCCCAATTAACTATTAAAACCCTAATTATGCAAATGCGACAACAAATTGACGAATGACAGAAAAACCTCTTGCAGACAGGAGTAAAATACCAAATTATAGAATACCTATTTTTGGGGTTCCGAAGCGAAACAGTCAGGGACACTGGAGCGGGCACCCAAGTCCAAGGTACTAGTTTCTTCACGGAATCCAAACATCCTTCTGACACTAATCAGCCTTATAACTTTTGTTTCCTGAAACTCAGATACGAAGGACACTGGAGCGAGCGCCCAAGTCCTAGAAGTGCCCCTGTGTCCTTTTCTTTAGATCCTGAATCCTTGATGCCTGCCAATCCTTCTTGCAACTCTACTTTTCCCAAATGCGACACCTATAACCTACAATCACAAGACTTGGTTTGGGGGTTGTGGTGTTTAGAGGCTTGCCTTAGTCAAGCCCCAAAGGACACTTAAGTCTTCGAACACCGTTGTTAGATAAAGAGTGCATGCCTTTGTGAGGCAGAGGCAAAAATCAAAGGAATCAATGATGAAAACACAATATTATGTCACCTTGTAGTGAAGCTCTCATGGGAAGAAGATGCTTTTCATGCCATGAGGAAATTGATGCTCAAATCTGCAAATATCAACACACAAAACACACAAGGCTGCTCTTGCAACACAATAGAAAGCCTTGAATCACCTTGGGAACACAATAGCTTGCTAGTAATCATCTACTCTACAAATGAATGCCTAAGCATTCTTATATATGGAACTACAAGCACTCTCGCCAAGATTTTAAAAATCAAAACTTATTGTGTTGGCAAAAGGACCAAATAACGGTCATAAACTGACACCCAGAAATTAGGGCTGCCCCAAAATAGGGCAGGACTAGGGTGTGGGCGCCCAAGTCCTCCCCCCTATTTTGGGCAGGGTATAGCTCAAGGGGTCCACCTAGGTCTAATTTGCCATGGATCCTAGGTCTCATTCCGTCGGGATGCCGAAATATGAACTAAGATGTCCTAAATGCATACTAAAGACCCAGGAGCTAAATCTTATGAGGGAAAAACCCCCAATGCGGACATTTTCTGATGTTACAGTTGTGCCTTGCACACATGCCCTATTTTGACAAATGGAGACCCCCTCTTTCGCTTTGGCTTGGAGTCTCAACCTTTGTTTCTTATGATGATGGGAAAGTGAATTTGTGCTTAAAACACATGATTTGTTACAGATTTGAGTATTTTGCATGTTTGGAGTGATTTCATGTCATTTGGAGGTGTCTTGGGTGGTCTTGTACTTAAAAATAGCCATTTGTTGCCTTCTGCACTTGAAATTACTTTTGCAGGATGTGTCAATGTCAAATTCCACAAGATTTTATTAAGGGGTTTATATACTTTCATCTTGTCGTATGATCCTGAAGCCCTGATTAGGCTAAGTCTGAAACCTTGAAAATCCTAAAAAATGGCTACGTCTGAAATCTGGTGGAACCACAAAATTCTGGAATCTGCATATGAAATCCTATGCATCTAGAACCTATCTCAAACATCTTGAAAGTATTATATTTTTAAATATACTTTCACTTTGAGAAGTTTAAAATCTAGTCCTAAAAATGACCCCAACTGCACTTTGCACCAAAAACAACATCTACCGACCTTAGCGCTAAAAATTGAATCCACTAAATTTGCGCCAAAAACAGCCGCTACCAACTTTCGATGCTAAAAACCTCACTCACAGACTTCTACGCGAAAATCATCATCCTCCAACCTTTGCACTAAAATCACCTCCGACTGACTTCCTTGAAACTATTATTAAGTTGGTTGGCACTAAAATCCTCGCCAGAGGCATCTATCAAAGCTAGCACTAAAATCACTATCAACCGACTTGCACTGAAAATGACCTTCATTGACTTTAGTTGGACAACCCCAAAATCCACGCAAGGTCAGACAACCCCAAAATCCTCACTAGGTCAGTTGGAGTTGAAATCCCTGCTAAGTCAGTGACCCCCAAAATCAATGCTTTTTGGTATTTTGGGCCAAAAATTGAGTTTTTCAAGGAGAAGATTGGATTTTCTTGATGGATTTGGATTGAATATCTATTTGTCACATCATGATGAACATTTTACCAAGTTTGTGTGGATTTTTGGCATGTTTTATGACAATTAATGCTACTGCACATGAAAAGTCCATGACCCCCAAAAATCTCGCTTTTTGTAGAAAAGGCTAGAAAAACATGAAATAAAAGTCTGCAAATCGATTCTAATAACCAAAAAGCTTCTTAGATCAATACATTGGCCAAATGGGTACTTGAAAATGGTAAAAATCTCATAAAATCATGCAAAAATTATTGGATTTGTGAATAGGACTATAAAGAAGCAACATTGACAATGAGCTGTTTTTGACTGATCCATGATTGCAAATAGACATATTTTGATTCAAAATGATGGGAAATAATTTTTTATGATGAAATTTATGCTTGGTCTTATCAATTGCAGGTCTAAGAGGACAAATGAGCTTGTTGGAGCCATCTTGGAAGGATATACACACAGATATGTAGTGCTGACCCAAAAATGCAAAAACTTTATTTTATCAACCAAATTGCTGTTGCACCTGTAAAAGATGTTAGTATGATGTCCAAGATGATGGAAATAAGTCCCCAGAGCTTGAAGACACTGAAGATCATGCCTACATCACTATTGTTCCTACAGATCCAGTCCAATGTCCTAGTGATCCAGTTCGAGGGTCATAACTCCTAGCTATTTTATCATAATTTAAACTTCTTGGACTCGTTGGAAAGATAAACTAATTATCTAGTTTGAGCTACTTGGTTGTTAAGGCCAAGCAACCGATGAAGTTTTGAGCCCTCATTCTGTGCCGAAGGCCTCCAAAAATATAATTTACTACGATGTAGAAAATACCAAAAATTATATTTTCAATATTTTCCCAAAAATACCACTTAAATGACCCTGGACTAGATCACCAAGACATGCATACAACTATCCCAGCAATCCAGTCATCAAGAATCAGTCCAGCAAGCATCTAGTTGCATATACCTTCACCAAAATACTCCTTTTTGATCTAGTCAACATTTGGAATCTCGTGAATCCACATCAGCTCAAGTTTTCAAGCATCATGTGACTCTATTTTGGCTTCATTAGGCCTTGAAATTTGACTTTTCATCATGTACAACCAAATGGGTATCCATTCTATCCATATTCGATATATTTGCAAGCTATTTTTGTCTTTTTCCTACAAGACAAATGCAAATCTAAAAATGTAACAAATTGCTATACTTCATTAAATGCCATGTAATCTAGATCATTGGTGTTGAGTTAATCTCCACTGTCCATTGAAAACTTGGTATGGTGCCTTGTCTATAAAAGGACCATCCTTTTCTCTCATTTGTAAGTAAGATTAGATACTGAATTGCTGAGACTCTGCCAAATTGTGATCAATACAAAGTAAGTTTTGCAGGTTGTTAGGTATTTGTGTTCTTGTGTTATCTTCTTTGGTTTTCATGGTTCATATCAATCTAAATTTAATTAGTTGTGCTTTTACAATGATGGGTAAATGTTAATATATCTGATGAATGTTTTGGTCCATACTATTAGTGGTTGTTGATGGTAAGTTGTTGTGTATAGTTAGCCTGGGCCCTGTCATTGAATATAGTTCAATTGCATTCCACTAGTTAAGCTGCGCCATTGTCTGGGTGTTTAATGAGTGAATGCAATTTAAAAATCATAAGGATCATTTGAAGATTGTATCATTTCTTGCAACATTGTGGGTTTCCTATCCTGGTGAAACATGGAATGGTTTATTGAAAGTATTTGTCTATCTGCAACATTATACCCCATTGTGATTGTCACTTAAGATCTCTTATCCCTTCTCTCTCTCCTTTTCCTTTTGCATTTTATTTATATCAAGTTTGTTAGGTTAGGTTATAAGAAACATCTACGTTACAAATCTACTGAAAGTATCATAGGGTTTCTGCATAATATTGTTGTTATATCCCATAAACCCTGCATTTTATGTAAGACCCCTTGTTGGCACAACTAGACATACCACTAAGTCATTCCACGCAAGCTAAGACCTAGCTGTATTATCCTTGGGGCACTCCTATCTTGGATAGGATACCTTTTTCAAGAGAGGTGTGATTCCGACAATCATACCTGCATTGTTGTGTGCTAAAACCACCATCAACAATACTTAGTGACCTTCAATGCTTAAATAATTAAGAGAATCATGTCATGAATGCCTACACCTTACATTTATGTATGAAAAGTTAAGTGGATTAATTTTTAGGGATTATAATACTACTATCACCTATGGGTGCATATGCAAGGTTGTAGTTTCAACTTAATCAGAGGTTTTACAGGTAACTAGTTAGTCTTTGACCTAGTGATAAATATAGGGGTTAAGCATACAATGGGTAGAGCTACTTCTATTTAGTCATGAACAATAGGATAGATGTCCTATTAAGAATACCTCTATAAACACCCTCCTAGTTCTAGCTTAGCCTGAAGTGAAGGAGAGCATGCCCACTTTTAAAAATTGGCCTCTAATCACTCACATTTTGTTGATGAGCTAATTGATTCACTTTAAGATGAAAAGTCCTTAGCCTTGAAGTGAGTTGATGCCTTTAGGAATTTGAATAGTGATTTTAGGACCCAACACCATGAATTTAAGAATCACTCCATCAAAGTTTGGCACTTTTTGCTCTTAGGTATCTTAAGAGACTTTGTCAGAACTGTATAGCCTAGAAGGATTAGGACCCCTTGAGAATGAAATGAGGCCTCCTCTAGCATTCACTTTCCCACCTTGACATGATGGTGCTATCCATTTAGTCCCACAAGGTAAAGAGTAAAAATATGACATTAGGAAACATTACATTGAAGACAGATGACACATTTTGCAAAGAATGCATTCATTGTTGACATGATCAAATTGTTTGGATTTGATTAAAACTAAGATAGGTTATTGTAGATGGAATTGGCATGTAGTTGTAGGTCTAAATAGAACTGTTATGTGTGAAAAGAAGATAAGGTTGAAATGTAGTTAAAGTAGATTCAATCAAACCCTCTTTTCACAATAACATTCAAGGACAACAATCGAGCTGAGTTACTACAAATGGAGAGGGCTCAACTATAGGTTGATGTCACTTAGGAATGATATGGAAAATATATTCGATTGATAGATATGTCAAACCCTAGTTTGATTAAGCCTTAAACCTTAATTATGTGAAATCAGATAGAAATGAACAAGATACGACAAATGATCGCATAGGAAAGACTCTAAATATAGATTAGAAACATACTAGGATTCATATTTTCAGAGGTGAAAACTTCGGGGACAACAGGGCGAGTGCCCAAGTCCAATAGGGAAGTTTTTTTATAGATCTGGAACAGTGAGCTGTGTAAGACTGCAACCTGCTTCAAAGTTTTCAGAGATGCCAATCAGGAGGACTACAGGGTAGGCGCCCTAGTCTAGTAGGGTTGATTTTTTGCACTTTTTTCTCAGATCTTGAATCTCTATCCTCTACTCAGCTTCTCTGTAACTCCATTTCGCTAAATTCTGCACCTATAACTTGCTATCACAAAGAGAGGAGTTTGGGGGTTGTGGTGTTTAGGAGCTTACCTCAGTCAAGCTCTAGAATGACATTCAAGCCTTCCAATACTATTTTTAGATAGAGCACGTGTCCTTGGTGGATAGAGGAAAAATCAAATGATGAGATAGATTGATTGAAACACAAATAGATGTCACCTTGGAGGTGAAGCCCTCATGGAGATGAATATCTTTCACACCATGAAGAGATGGATTGATGAAGATAAATCTGCAACAAACACAATAACAACATAATTATGCTTTGCAACACAATGAATGCCTTGAAATCCCTTAGCTCAATATCACAAGTTCGTATTATCCATCTAGTTGTAAAATGAAGTCCTAAACATGTTTAAATATGCATTCTCGCTAAACTTTCATAATTCAAATTGAAAAGGCTGACAAAGGGAAACCTTTTTAAAGGTCCTATGCTGACAAATTAAATTTAGGTCCCAAAAAAATAGGCTTGACTAGGGCACGGACGTCCAAGTCCCAAGGCATGATTTGAGTCATGATTAGCATTAAATATGGACCCCTAAGCTCCATTTGACATGAGTTTCAGGGGAAATTATTTCGGGATAAGTTTTAAGAATGCATAATGTAAATGAGGGGACCTAGGAGCTAAACTAGGATGTAAAAAGTCCTAGGGAAACTTTTTATGACATAACAAGAACATTCCTAGGTGCCACAACTTCTAAGAATCACTTCATCAAAGTTTGACATTTTTTTCTCTTAGGTCTCTTAAGAGACTTTACCAAAATCATGTAGCCCAGAAGGATCAAAACCGCTTGAGAATGAAATGAAGCCTTCTATAGCATTGAACCACCTACCTTGACATGTTGGAACTATCTTTTAGGTCCCACAAGGTGAAGTACAAAAAATATGACACTAGGAAACATTACACTAAACATAAATGACACATTTTACAAGAATGCACTCATTATCGACATGGTCAAACATTTGGAGATGATGAAAAATAAAAGAGTTTATTGTATAGGGATTCAAAATACATCTATAAATCCAAAAAAAATATCCCTAGGTGAAACAAATTCTAATAATTGCTGTCAAAGTTTGGTAATTTTTTACTCTTAGGTCTCTTAAGAGACTTTGTCAGAACCGTGTAGCCCAGAAGGATTGGGACCCCTTGAGAATAAAATGAGGTCTTCTCTAGCATTTAACCACCCACTTTGATGTGTTGGTACCATCCATTCAGTGTCATGAGGTGAAGAATGAAAATATGACACTAGGCAACATTACACTGAACACAAATGAGGGATTTTGCAAGAATGCATTCATTGTTGGCACATTCTAACAATTTAGAGTTGATAAAAATTAAGGGAGGTTATTGTAGAGGGACTTGAGTCTAGATCTAGGTCCAAAAAGAACATTCCTAGGTGCCATGGATTCCAAGAATCACTCTGTCAATGTTTGGCACTTTTTTGCTCTTATGTCTCTTAAGAGACTTTATCAGAATCGAGTATCTTGGAAGAATTTTGAAACTTGGGGAATAAAACTAAGCCTTCTCTATAATTCATGAACCTACCCTGACATGTTGGCATCATCTGTTTGGTTCCATGAGGTGAAGAACAAAAAATATGACACTAGACAACATTACATTGAATGTAAATGACATATTTTGCAATAATGCATTCCTTACCGATTGCATGGTCAAATGGTTTGGAGATGATGAAAACTAAGAGAGGTTATTATAGAGGGATCCAACATCTAACTATAGGTCCAAATAGAACATTCTTAGGTGCCACATATTTTGAGAATCGATTTGTCAAAGTTTAGTAATTTTTTGCTCTTAGGTCTCTTAAGAGACTTTGCCAAAACCATGTAGCCCAAAAGGATTGGGACCCATAAAGAATGAAATGAGTCCTCATCTAGCATTCACCCACCTAATATGATGTGTTGGTGCCTTTTGTTTAGTCCCATGAGGTGAAGAATGAAAAATATGACACTAGGCAAAATTACACTAAACACAAATAACACATTTTGCAAGAATACATTCGATGTTAGCATGGTCAAATGGTTTGGGTTTGATAAAAAAAATAAGAGAGGTCATTGTAAATAGACATAAAATCCATCTCTAGGTATAAACAAAACATTTCTAGGTTCCACATATTTTAAGAATCACCGCATCAAAGTTTGACAATTTTTTGCTCTTAGGTCTCTTAAGAGACTTTGTTGGAACCGTGTAGTCTAGAAGGATTAGGACCCATCAAGAATGAAATGATGTCTCATCTATCATTCAATCACCCACCTCAACATGTTAGTGTTGTCCTTTTGGTCCCAAAAGGCAAAGAATTAAAAATATAACACTAGGCAACATTACACATAACATAAACAACACATTTTGCAAGAATACATTCATTGTCGACATGGTCAAATGAGTTGGAGTTGATGAAAACAAAGATAGTTTATTTATATGGACTGGACATCTAGTTGTAGGTTCAAATGGAACATTCCTAGATGTCATAGATTCTAAGAATCACTTCATTAAAGTTTGATACTTTTTTACTCTTAGGTCTCTTAAGAATCTTTGTCAGAACCCTGTGGCTCGAAAGGATTGAGACACTTGGGGAATGAAACAAGGATTTATTTATCATTCACCCCTAATCCTAATGTGTTAGCACTTCTTTTTTGGTCCATGAGGTGAAGAATGAAAGATATGACACTAGGCAACATTACTTGAATGTAAATGAGGTATTTTGCAAGAATGTATTTATTGTTGGCATGGACAAATGGTTTGGAGTTGACAAAAACTAAGATAGGTTATTATAGAAGGACCTGACATTCAATTGTAGGTTTAAACAAAACATTCCCAAGTGCCAAAATTTTTGAGAACTACTCCGTCAAAGTTTAGCACTTTTTTGCTCTTTGGTCTCTTAAGAGACTTTTCTCAAACTGGATAGCTCAAAAGGATTGAGACACTTGGGGAACCAAACTAGGCCTTCTTTAGTATTCACATACCCACCTTGACGTGTTAGCACTATCCGTTCGGTTCCTTGAGGTGAAAAACAAAAAAATATGACACTAGGCAACATTACATTAAACACAAATGAGACATTTTGAAAGAATGCATTCATTGTTAGCATAGTCAAACAATTTAGAGTTGATAAAAATGAGACAAGTTATTGTAGATGGACCTAACTTCTAGTTGTATGTCCAAATGGAACATTCCTAGGTGTCACAAATTTTAAGAATTGCTTCATCAATGTTTGACACTTTTTTGCTCTTAGGTCTCTTAAGAGACTTTATCAAACATGTGTATCTTAGAATGATTGAGACACTTGGGGAATGAAACTAGGCCTCCTCTAGAATTCATCCACCCACCCTAATGTGTTGGCATCATCATTTTGGTCCCATGAGGTGAAGAACATATAATATGACACTATGATGCATTTTGCAAGAATGCATTTGTTGTTGACATGGTCAAACAATTTGAGGTTGATACAAATTAATATAGGCTATCATAGATGAACCTAAAATTTAATTGTAGGTCCAAATGAAACATTTCTAGGTGCCATAGATTCTAAGAATTCTTGGTGTATGTAACATCCAAAATCTTAAACAAGACTATTTAACATAGATATTTACCATGAGATAAAACATACAAGGTGAAAAGATAACATTTCTTCTTTTTTATTTAACTTAAAATCAAGATACAACAATTTACATAATTTCTTTTCTAAAATAAACAACATTATATAATTTACAAAGACGACATTCTGTCTTTACAATGTACAAATATTTGCAATAGATAATGTTTTACATAGTCTTAATAAACACAAGTCACATAACCCAAAGGTATACTGTATCCAGAAATCTGACATCTTTATCGCAAGCCTCGACATATCTCCTGCTAGAGAGAGAGAGAGCATCTTCCCAGTGCTTTTCCTCCAACCACAGATTGACAGTCTCCCACACATCTTCCAATTGGAAGGGGCCCTACTCTTCACGAAGAGTATAGACCAAAGGTGACCAATGGTAATTTTCCATTTGAGTACTGGTGTTGTATCCTATATAACTCTATCAATCATACAACCCTAGATACCCTCTAGCTAAGTATGATCAATCCAATAGGTTATGCAATCCAGATATGGTGAACTGACAATGCATGCAGAGACGTATGCATTACTTTGGTCAAACATTCAATATGAATAAACGTTTATAATAAATGCAGTCTAAATGTCCACCCACCCCAACTTGACTTGGATACTATCATGTTCCTACAGTTTGACTTGGTCAACTAGGTTTATTATAAAGTTTTATTTAACTCAATCTAGTCTTCCTAACTTAGATAGATTTTCAAGACATCGTCATTGTTCCAAAGACCTTATGGAATGTATATGTACGCTTGGGTATCTCCTTGCATCCTTGCAACATCTGAGATCCATGACTTATCGACACTTATAACTTAACTCGATTTGCAAACAACCAAATATGTTTCCTTTTATACCAAGAAATAACATAATGCATATAGGAAAAATCTCCTTTATGACTAAATATAATTAACAATAAAAAATAAGGAACTCGCCTTTTTGTTGTTGATCTAAATAGTTAAGACAAGACATATCCACAACATTACATAAAAGTTTTACCCTACAAGGTCAAAATAGTGTTTATGTTCCCCATCTTCCTTTATTAAGGAAATATAAACCATCTACTTTAGGAAGGAAAGTATTTTAAGAACAACGATAACCATCTAGTCTACTTTCGACTAAGAGGTCATTCATATCTTTCCAAAGCAAGACCACTAACCTATCATACAGAAGAGAATCTTGGTTCGAACTAAACTTGAGGGTTCCAAACTTGGTTAATCATGACCCTTATCATTTTCCAAAAGATGAAAAAGGACTATTCAAAACATTACAACATAAGTTTAATATCTATAGCTTCTCTACTTAAGGATCCATAATCATCGTTGGGATGATATTATCTAAAATACTTGATCAACTAGATAATTTAATTTGTTGTTCCACTAATCTAACAATCATTAATCACATCGTTGCACTTAACAATGTGAAGTTTAAGGCACAAAATGAGTTTAAAAACTCTAAGAGGATTCTTCTCACTTTGTCAAAGGTTTGACAAAATAAACAGAGGTATCTGGTTATCTCCATATCATAGACATTTTGATTTATGAGTATCTATGAAAAAATAAACATATTCTAACTATCAGCCCTCGATGTGTATTTAGATCAAGGGGATATTAGTTAAGATAAGTTAGCTTAGTATAATCCGTCGGTTGCACTACACATAGACATAAGTATAGTATTAAGGATATCAAAATTGACAGAAATAAACCTAGGGATATAATTCCTATGAGGGATTCGGCCAAACACTACAAATTTATAAGTATTTATTTACAAAATTATTCACATAAGAACATTTATAGGTTCGGCCTTAAAGGCATAATGCATACAAAGTATTGAATATACACTACTAAGAGTTCATTCTCAAAGAACAAAAACATAAACACTGCATACTATAATGTCACTTCTTCAATTATAGAAAAGGTTTAAATAAAAATGTGACTATAATAAATTAATGAAAATAACCTGTAAGATGATCAGGTGCAAGGCTGAGCTAAGATATCACAGTGTTCTTCTGTCACCACTGACTCTTTTTCTCCAAAACTACTATGCTCTCCTAAACCATACGTTCCTTCTCGACTCTACCCATTCGCTACAACACTATTGGTGCAGTCACAGTTAGGAGGGTCCTCAAAGAGAACTATCCAAGCTGTGCAGCTAGAGTAAACACAATGAAAACAACATAAATATGTAAAGCAAATGTAGATTTAGTCATTCAGTATATAATAGAATTCAAATATAGATCAACCGACAACATGCAGGCTTACAATTAGGGCTAACAGGCCTGCTCACAAGATATAGCTTTGAAGCTCTTTCACAAAGAAATTCAAACTATTGATCATCTAAATTATCCTAAGTATCAAAATTTTCTTTCCTAAGGGTCTATTACATCAATATATATCATCTTTGGTACAAACGATTCCTCTGCGTCGGCCAAGGAAGATCACAAACTTCAATGAAGAGCTATAACGTGTGTGCATGGATAGGTCAGACCTAAATGAATAGAACTCCTTTGCAAATGAATGGAATGATGAGTGAATCTTAGGGGAGGTTGGCCACAAACCAAATAACATTGAATGATGTGTCATTAAGCTTCACAAGTCATGAAATGCTCCGCAAGTCTTCTCCTTCAGCTGATTGTTTGAGATTGTCAAGATGCTCTGTTCTGAGTAAACAATCAATCTTCTGATAGTAATAACTTTTCAGTACTTGATCCAAATGCTCTAAATTTCAGATATGTTGTGCATGAAGGAGTCTAGATGCTAAGTCTAGCTCCATAAGGTCTGAAATGCAATTGCAGTAGAATGCGGACCAAAATACAAAAATTGCTATTGACTGAACTGACTGTACTAAACTGGAAAATGAAAAGAAACCAACTAAAATGCAAACAAAATAAAATACAAATGTTTTTGGTTGATGCAAGATTGCTTGTGAACCAGGGATGCTCCTACATTAGACACCTAAGGTTGTTTTGAAATTGAGTCCCTCACTTTGATGGGGCTAGAGGAAAACCAAAGCGGTCCACCTCAGCCTAAGAAATCCAAGATGAATCTTCTTTTGGTCTACCTTTCCACTTCACAAGGTATTCTTTGTATTGTCTTCCTCTGGTGTTGCGTCCAACTCTACTGTCCAAAATGTCCTCAATCTTCTCTGGTGCTTGTTGTGGTAACTGCTTCTTCAAGTTTTCTTCAATGCTGTTACTAAACTCTACTTCATGATACTGGTATAGGTCTGCAATGTTGAAAATAGGTGATATGCCCAATGTCTCTGGTAACTCCACTTCATATGCATTTCTTGAATCAACTTTTCTTAGTATCCTACAAGGTCCAAACTTCTTCATCTTCAACTTGTTATATGTCCCAACTAGAAATCTTTCTTTTCTCAAGTACACCATCACTTCATCTCCAACTACAAATTCTTTGTGTCTCTTATTCTCATCTGCCTTCTCCTTATACTTTCTATTCATCTCCTCCAAATGCTTCTTTACCTGATCATGTACTATCTCCATATGCTCTGCAAATTATCCTGCTTTAGTACTTCTCATTTCTTCCATATTGATATCTCTCAATTCTGTAACTCCACTAGGGTTTACTTTGGTAACAATCTCAAAAGGTGTTCTCTCGATACTCTTGTTCACTAAATTATTGTATGCAAACTCTGCTTGTGAAAGAATCAAATCCCAACTTCCTGCCTTCTCTTTGACCAAATATCTCAACAAGTTTCCCAAACTCCTATTCACTACCTTTGTCTATCCATCAGTCAGTGGATGAAATGCTGAATTGAACTTCAAATCAGTCTTCATCTTCTTCCAAAGTGTCTTCCAAAAATAGCCAAGAAATCTGGTGTCTCTATCTGAAATTATGCTCTTAGGTAATCCACACATCTCACAATCTCCTTGAATAATAGGTCAGCTACATGTACTACATTAGTTGTCTTCATACAAGGTATGAAATGTGCCATCTTTGAAAATTTGTCCACCACTACAAATATGGAATCATGCCCTCTTTGTGTCTTAGGTAATCCCATTATGAAATCTATGCTTATGTCTTCCCAAGGTCTCTCCGGTACTGTCAAAGGTTTATACAATCCAATGTTCTGACTACTCCCTTTTGCAACTTGATAGACTCTACAACTTTGCACTAATTTCCTGACATCCTTATGTATCTAAGGCCAAAAGTAGTTTTCACTCACCAAAGCCACTATCTTATCAATACCAAAGTGTCCTGCCAATCCACCACTATGCTTCTCCTTGATCAAGTTGTCTCTCATGGAAGTCCTAGGTATGCACGACTGCTTTCCTCTGAACAACATATCTTCTTGAATGAAATAGTCCAACAATTTACTTCTATATGTTACGATAGGTTCCTTACATGCTTTCCAAGGTTTTGCAAAATCAGTGTCTCCCTCATACATATGTTTCAATTCATCAAAACCTAACACTTCAACTCTCATCTCTGTCAACAAGTTTCTTCTCCTACTCAATGCATCTGTAACTTTGTTTGATTTCCCACTCCTATGCTTCAATACAAATGTATAACTATGCATGAACTCTACCCATCTCATATGTCTCTAATTTAACTTACCTTGACTATTCAGGTACTACAAAGCTTGATGATCTGTATACAACACAAACTCCTTAGGCAATGTAAGTAATGTCTCCACTTCTTCAAGGCTTGAATTATGGCATAGAACTCTTGATCATAAACTAAATATCTTCTCCTTGCATCATTCAACTTCTCACTGAAATATGCTACAAGTCTACCTTCTTGACTTAAAACTGCTCCTTTTATATTCCCACTTGCATCACAATCTACTTGAAATACCTTATTGAAATCTGGTAATGCCAAAACAGGTTGCTCTGTCACCCTCTACTTCAACAACTCAAAACTCCTATCTGCTCTGCATATGATCTTTCTCCTCTAGAAAATATTCTACCTCTATGAAATGTACCTCCTTTACCTCTCTATTTTTGATCATGCCTTTTATTCAACTTCTTTGCAACCTTTAGGACAAACTGATATGCTTCTTCCAAAGATGTCATCCTTACCAAACTTAGTTCTTCTTCAATGTTCAATCTCGGTACATTGATGTATCTAGCCACTTTCTCTTTACTTGCTTCACTATGTCCTGTCCTTATGATCATCTTATGAAATTCTTTGGTATACTCCTTCACAGATTTCTCCTTCTGTCTCAGGTTTTGCAATCTCTTCAACAGTTCTAACTTATAGTCAGCAGGTATAAACTGATTCTTCAATTTTGTCACCATCCTATCCTATTTTATAATATTTTATTTTCCTCTTCTATTTCTATCCAATTGAACTTCTTTCCACCATATATCAACATGTCCTTTCGACTTTGTCTTTGCAAATTTCACCTTCTCTGGATCTTCAATTTCTTCATACTCGAAGTATTCTTCCATGTTATTTATCCAGTCAATCAACTCTTCAAGATTCAAATTTCTAGTATAGTTTGGTACATCAACTCTAGGTCTTTTCCCCATCTTTGAAATAGCTCACAGCATCTTGACTTGATTTGATTCTTCTTCTTCACCTCCTAGGGTTTCTTTAGTTAGATTTGCAGTCACGGTTAGGAGGGTCCTCAAAGAGAACTATCTAGGCCGTGCAGCTAGAGTAAATACAACAGAAACAACTAAAAGATGTAAAGCAAATGCAGATTCAGTCATTTAGTATATCATAGAATTCAAATATAGATCAATCGGCAACATGTGGGCTTATAATTAGGGCTCGCAGACCTTCTCACAAGATACAACTTTGAATCTCTTTCACAAAGAAATTTAAACTATCGATCTTCTAAATTATCCTAACTATTGACATAAGGATCTATTACATCAATATATATCATCTCTGGTACAAAAGATTCCTCCGTGTCCGCCAAGGAAGATCACAAACTTCAATGAAGAGTTGTAGCATGTGTACACGGATAGGTTAGACCTAAATGAATAGAACTCCTTCGCAAATGAATGGAATGATGAACGGATCTTAGGGGAGGTCGACCACAAACCAAACAACATTGGATGATGTGTAATTAAGCTTCACAAGTCATGAAATGCTCCGCAAGTCTTCTCCTTCAGCTGATTGTTTGACACTGTCAAGATGCTATGTTTTGAGCAAATAGTCGATCTTCTGATAGCGATAACTTTCCAATACTTGATCCAAATGATCCCAGTTTCAGATATGTTGTGTATGAAGGTGTGTAGATGCTAAGTCCATCTCCACAAGATCTGAAATGGAAATGCAGTAGAATGCAAACCAAAATACAGAAACTACTATTGACTGAACTCATTGTACTAAATTGGAAAATGAAAAGAAACCAACTGAAATGCAAATAAACTGAAATGCAAATGTTTTTGGTTGATGCAAGATTGCTTGTGAACCAGGGATGCTCCTACATCAACTATCATTTTTATTACTTATTTTCCCTATATTCTTTTGCCGTTCTCTTCTCTGTGTGACTCTATAAGGGTCATCCCCTTTAAAACATCTACATGACTCAATTATGAGTTGTTTCGTTTCCTCCATGACTAAAAGTTAATAAGGATCCATTATGATATAGTTACAAAAAACCTCTCTTAACTCGCAGAGGCTTCATACGTGTAAACTCAATGAGGGTAGATCAAGCAGCGAGAGGGAAATACGTGGTATAAAACACCACTAGATCTCATAAATGGACCACACTCCACAACTCAAGATAATTAATTTATCTCAGGAGTGTTAAAGACCACTCCATCATGGTTGATATATCCTCCACTATTTATGCCTATAACTGCTCTATGTTGGAGCATGTGGTTTTTAAAAGATAACGTGGTATTTATTCCACTTTACATACCACTAAAGGCTCTAAAAAGAATAACCGATACTTAAAGAAATTGGTTAAAAGATGACAACTTCACTTAGAAGAAAAGGTGATCAATTGTATTAAACCACAAGCAATTCTCGACTAACCAATTTTCCAAAGATAATAAACATATCAATAATAATAGTCTAAGATCAAATGAAATAACATCAATAGGGATTATTATAATAATGCGACGTAAGACTTACGTAAAAGCATGATAGGGTTGAGTTCATCTCCCCTTCATGAACACACACTATTTCACATCGATTAAGCTTGCCATGAGTGAACATGTGATGTTAAACTATAATCATGCCAACAATTTAACCATCTATGTTTTGACGATGCAAATGCAACTACTTACGACGTGATCGATCAAAGGTCATGTTGGTCAGAAATGACTAATGTCCTTTCTTGACAACGTCATTTCCACAAAATGACAAGGTTGACACACAACTAACTCAAAAAGGAATCAATAAGATATCGACAACTTGTCGAGTCGATCCAAGGATTAACCATTAAAATGTGACTTACCTCAATTGACTAGAGTTATTTAACTGTTGAACACTATACTCATTTGGAAAATGACCGTTTATAACCCAAGGTCTATTCTCCTCTCCTCATAAGACAATCGCTCTCTTTCTTGGAGAGTCATCAAAAACATGTATTCTTGCATAAACTTGCAATCACCAGATTATGATTAGTGAATCATTAGTCCATTCATAAACCTTATGAATAACAATTGAATTCTCATAACATAAATTGCTAAATCATTACATCATATGCCTGGCATTTAATCACATAACTGATATCCAATAAAATCAATATTTTCCAATGACATTTAACCCAATGTCAAACATTTATCCATAGATGCACTTCTATCCATGTAAAAGTAAAAAGTAAAAACAAGCTAAAATTAGGGATGTAACATATCTCTCCCCTAAAGATTCATCATCCTCGATGATTCAAAGTATCAAAATATAAATAAAACAAGTTTTTGTTTAACTACTAAAAGCATGAAATAAATGAGGAAATTTCTGATAAAATTCATGGTAATCCTCTCAAGTAGCACTATCCTCCGCATACTAGTCCCACTGGACCTTGCACTGCATAACTTCTCTGTTACGCAAGCGAAGCTTGCATGTTTCGAGCACCTTGAGAGGCTCGATCATGACCATGCTTGGGTCCTGTATCTGTAATGCATTCCAATTTAGAATATGGTTATCTCCTACAATATACTTCTTTAAATAAGAAACATGAAAAACATTGTGCAATCTAGACAAGGTTGGTGGTAGAGTAATCTTGTAGGCAACCAGATTGATCACTTTGAGAAATTCAAAGGGTCCTACATAGCGAGGAGCTAATTTGGAAGACTTCCCAAATTTTATAGAACTTTTCTGAGGTTTGATCCTCAAAAGAACTTTCTCTCCAACAGAGAATTGTCTTGGTATTCGCTTGGTATCAACATAACTTTTTTGTCTATCATTGGCTTCTACCAATCTTATCCTAATCAACTTAACTTTTTCTTCCATTTCAACCAGTATTTCTGGACCAATGCTAATCTTATCTTCTAGATTATCCTAGCTTATAGGAGTTCATCATCTTCTTCCATACAATGCTTCAAATGGTGCCATCTTAATAGTAGAATAATAGGAATTGTTATAAGCAAATTCCACAAGCAGTAAGTACTCTTCCCACTTATATTGCTGATCCATGCAATACATTCATAACAAATCCTCCAAAACCTGGTTAACTCTTTTAGTTTGACCATCTATTTCAGGATGATAAGCTATACTCACATTAAGTTTAGTCCCTAGTGCAGAGAACAAGGTTTACCAAAACCTTGACGTTACATGCTTATCTCTATTCGAGATAATCTTTTTAGGAACTCTGTGTAATCTAAACACTTTCTGAACAAATTTGTGAGCTAACACTGGTGCTCCATCAGTTAAATTCCTCGGTATGAAATGTGCTACCTTTGTGAGTTTATCAACCACAACTAAAATGGCATCATGTCTATTTATAGACATTGGAAGACCCTGAACAAAGTTCATACTTATGACTTGCCACTTCTATTCTGGTACATCATGCAGATATAACAGTCTTGCGGGATGTTGATGTTCTTCTTTTACCCTTTGGCACTCTAGATAACTTGCTACAAATCTTGCAACATCATTCTTCATCCCTTTCTAGAAATAAAGAAGTTTTACATCCACTAGAAGTTTGGTTACTCCTGGATGTTGCCAGTATGGTGCAGTATGAACTTCCTTCCACACCAGATTTCTTAATTCAGCTGCATTAGGAACATACATTCTTCCTCTGTATCTCAATAGTCCATCAGACTCAAAATGAAACCCATTATACCTTGAATCTTTAGGATTTGCCATAAGAGATTGTTTGACTTGCTCATAATATACATCGCTAGATAAATTTTGTAACATTAAATCTTTAAAATTTGCATGTATAGAGACAATTGAAGAAATATGTCTCCTTCGACTCAAAGCATTAGCTACTCTATTCTCTTTTCCTTTGATATGGTTTATCTCAAAGTCATAGTCATATATCAACTCTTACCATCTCCTTTTTCTAGCATTTAGATGAGGTTGAGAAAATATATACTCAAGACTTTAATGATCTGACTTAAGTACAAAGGTTTTCCCTAACAAATAGTGATGCCACATTTGCAAAGCATGTGTATCCACTGCTAATTCTAGATCATGTGGTGCATAATTTTTCTCATAAGCTTTTAGCTTCCTTGACTTATAGGCTATCACACGCCCATCTTGCATAAGCACACCCCCTAATCCTTCTCTTGAGGCATCAGTTATTACCTCAAACTACCCTTTGGGGTCAGGAATTTTCAAAGTTGGTGCTGTTGTTAACTTTTCCTTTAATAGATCAAATGCCTCCTGACATTTATCTATCCATTCAAATCGCTTCCCTTTCCTTTGCAAAGAAGTGATTGGACTTGCAATACTGGAGAAATTTAGAATCAAATTTTCTATAATAACCAGCCAAACCCATAAAACTATGTACTTCATGCACATTCGTAGGTACATGCCAATCTAGAATAGCTTTGATCTTTGCTAGATCAACATATATTCCTTCTCCAGATATTATATGTCCTAGATACTGCATCTTCTAAAATAAAGAACACTTAGAAAGTTTTCCATATAACTTATGTTCTCTTAACGTTGCAAAACCACTGCAAATGTTGTAAATGTTCCTCTTCATTCTTAGAATAAATAAGAATATCATCCAGAAAGACTAGATCAAACTTGTCTAAACAATCTCTAAACACACTGTTCATGAGATTTAGGAATGCAACAGGGGCATTCGTAAGTCCAAATGGCAACACTGTGAACTCATAGTGTCCATATCTTGTCCTAAAAGTTGTTTTGTGGATATCCTCATCTTTCAATCTTAACTGATGATATCCTGATCACAAATCAATCTTTGAAAACACTGCAACTCCACACATTTGATTGAAGAGATCATCAATATGTGGTAAAGGATATTTGTTCTTTATCATTGCTTTATTGAGCATATGATAATCAATACATAATTGTAGAGTTCCATCCTTTTTCTTGACAAAGCTAACTGGTGCACCCCATGGTGAAACATTGGGTCTAATCAAAACTTTAGCCAACAATTCTTGTAATTGGGCTTTTAATTCCATTAATTCCATAGTTGTCATATGGTAAGGTGCTTTTGATATAGGTTCAGATCCTGGTTTAATATCAATTGCAAAATCAAAAAACCCTTTTGGGAGGTAGTCCTAGAAGTTCCCTTACCATTTCTTTTATTCTGATAGCTCCTGTCATTTCTTCTTTTGGATGGTTGGGAAGTTGGAGTTCTATTGAATCTCTTGCAATTCCTATCTTGATAAGCTGAGATGGATTTCAACTTTTGTTCTTGCTTGATTGCCTTCTTGTACACTTGATCCATTGTTGTGGGACCATGTACGTACACCTCTCCACCAATTTGAGTATTTAAACCCATGATAAACTTACTAATTCAGAATCTTTCATCTTTCTGATACTGGGGCACATATTTTAGAAGACGGGTAAATTTCTCCCCATATTCAACTACTGACATGTCTCCTTGATGAAGATTCTGAAAATCAGTCAATTTTTGGTCAAAATAAAGTTGTGGCAGCCACCTTTTACAAAAGAGTTCCACAAACTCATCCCAAGTTACTCTTAAGGAACTTAGATTTAGTTCCATTTTCTTATTTATCCACCAAGTGGATGTTTCTCCTGCCAATTGAAAAGCTCCCCAAACCGCTTTGGTTACTTCCAAGTAATTTCTTATCTTAAAGTACTCCATTTCTGACAACCAAGCTTCAATTACATCACCAATCACTGTTCCATCAAACTTTGGTGGAGTGACATTTTTCATATCCTTGAAAAGTTTTAAGGCCAGCCTATCCTTTGCTTGCTTCTGAGGTTCACGGTTTTCAGGGATCTCACTACTCATACTATGATCTTGGTGATTTTCCTCATTCTCCTCATGAGAATTTTCATTTTCTCCCTCAGAGTTTCCTTGATCCAATACCCTCTTTTCCAAGCTCCCAAGTCTTTCCTTGGTTTCTGCAAGCATGATTAAAATTCAATCCACCTTGTCCTTGGAATTATCTAGCAGGTTGTTTTTCTCTTGACTCTCACCCTAGTTAGTTCTTGTCTAAACCATGTTTGGTCATTTTTCTCACACCTGAGAATATTGAGTTATATATTAGTTTCTTGATTTTAATGCATCTCATTAAATCAAAACATAATGAACTCAAAACAAACAATAGTTTGGTACAAAACAAACTCCTTTTTATTATAAATTATTTAGGAGTATCTACATCCTTTATTGATACATAGAATGACTCATATGCCATTTTCAAGGGGAGTATATCCCTCTGATTCATTATCAAATACATAATCGAGAGGTGTATAACCTTCTGACTCGCTATCAGACCTAAGTACAATGATCTCAAAAGATGGAGGTATGCAAGGGTCTCTCCAAACCATAGGAGTATCATCTTCAAACATATAAGCTATGATCCTAGCTATGATCTTAGCCGCCTCTACGTTTTCCTTTCTCACTCACTTGATTCGAGTTAAGGCATTCCTGAGGGTTTCAATATGACTCAACCATATGTCACTATCATTATTGGTTCCCTCAAAGGTTTTAATTATAGCTTTACACTCTCTCTTGGATTTTAGGTAATGCTTGCTCCTGATAACAGACTTCCAAGTAGTCATCTTGAGATGCATCATCCTGGCACAAAAAATCTAAACATTACCTAATTGCTTAATGTTGATTATAGGTTAGCTATAGTAGACTCATGATCCCTAGTGCTGAACCTGGTAGCTCTGATACCATATGTAACATCCAAAATATTAAACAAGACTAAACATAGATATTTATCATGAGATAAAACATACAAGGTGAAAAAAATAACATTTCTTCTTTTTTTATTTAACTTAAAATCAAGATACAACAATTTACATAATTTCTTTTCTGAAATAAACAACATGATATAATTTACAAAGACGACATTCTGTCTTTATAATTTAAAAATATTTGCAATAGATAATGTTTTACATAGTCTTAAAAAACACAAGTCATATAACCCAAAGGTATACTGCATTCGGAAATCTGACATCTTTATCACAAGCCTCAACATGTCTCTTGCTAGAGAGAGAGAGAGAGAGAGCATCTTCCTAGTGCTTTTCTTCCATCCACAAACTGACAGTCTCCCACACATCTTCCAATTGGAAGTGGTCCTACCCTTCACCAAGAGTATAGACCAAAGGTGACCAACGGTGACCAATGGTAATTTGCCATCTGATTACTGGTGTTGTATCCTACATAATTGTATTGATCATACAACCTTAGATACCCTCTAGCTAAGTATGATCAATCCAATAGGTTATGCAATCTAGATACAGTGAATTGACAATGCACATAGAGACGTATGTATTACTTTGGCCAAAGATTCAATATGAATAAACATTTATAATAAACACATTCGTTATGTCCACCCACCCCAGCTTGACTTGGATACTATCATGTTCCTATAGTTTGACTTGGTCAACTAGGTTTACTATAGAGTTTTATTTAACTCAATCTAGTCTTCCTGACTTAAATAGATTTTCAAGGCATCATCATTGTTCCAAAGAGCTTATGGAATGTCTATGTACGCTTGGGTATCTCCTTGCATCCTTGCAACATCTGTGATCCATGACTTATCGACACTTATAAATTAAGTCAATTTGCAAACAACCAAATATGTTTTCTTTTATACCAAGAAATAACATAATGCATATAGGAAAAATCTCCTTTATGAATAAATATAATTAACAATCATAAATAAGGAACTCGCATTTTCATTGTCGATCTAAATAGTTAAGACAAGATGTATCCACAACATTACATAAACGTTTTACCCTACAAGGTCAAACTAGGGTTTATGTTCCCCATCTTCCTTTACTAAGGAAAGATAAACCATCTACTCTAGGAAGGAAAGTGTTTTGAGAACAACGATAACCCTCTAGTCTACTTTCAACTAAGAGGTCATTCATATCTTTCCAAAGCAAGACCACTAACCTATCATACACAAGAGAGCCTTGGTTTGAACTAAAATTGAGTGTTCCAAACTTGGTTAATCATGACCCTTATCGTTTTCCAAAAGATGAAAAAGGACTATTCAAATCATTACAACATAAGTTTAATATCTATAGCTTCTCTACTTAAGGATCCATAATCATCATTGGGATGATGTTATCTATCCCTCTTAATCAACTAGATAACTTAATTTGTCATTCCACTAATCCGACAATCGTTAATCACATCGTTGCACTTAACAACGTGAAGTTTAAGGCACAAAACGAGTTTAAAAACTCTACGACAATTCTTCTCACTTTGTCAAAGGTTTGACAAAATAAACATAGGTATCTGGTTATCTCCATATCACAGACATTTCAATTTACAAGAATCTATGAAAATACAAACATATTCTGACTATCGACCCTCGACGTGCATTTAAATCAGGGGGATATTAGTTAAGAAAAATTGGCTTAGTATAAGTCATCGATTGCACTACACATAGACATAAGTATGGTATTAAGGATATCAAAATTGATAGAAATAAACCTAGGGATATTATCCCTATGAAGGATTTGGCCAAACACTGCAAATTTATAAGTATTTATTTACAAAATTATTCATATAAGAACGTTTATAGGTTTAGCCTCAAAGGCATATTGCATACAAAGTATTGAATATACGCTACTAAGAGTTCATTCGCAAAGAACAAAATCATAAACACTGCATACTATAATGTCACTTCTTCGATTATAGCAAAGGTTTAAATGAAAAAGTGACTATAATAATTTAATGAAATGAACCTGTAAGATGATCGGGTGCAAGTCTGAGCTAAGATATCACAATGTTCTTTTGTTGAACCGTCGACTCTTCTACTCCAAAACTACCACACTCTCCTACACCAGACATTCCTTCTTTGCTCTACCCGTTCGCTACAACACTATCATTTTTCTTACTTCTTTTTTCTATATTCTTCTGCCATTCTCCTCTTCTCTGTACGGCTCTATAAGGGTCATCCCCTTTAAAATATCTACACGACTCAATTATGAGTCGTTCCATTTCCTCCACGACTAAAAGTCATTAAGGATCCATTATGATACAGTTACAACAAACCTCTCTTAACTCAAAGAGGCTTCATACGTGTAAACTCAATGAGGATAGATCAAGAGATGAGAGGGAAATATGTGGTATACAACAACCCTAGATCTCATAAATGGCCTACACTCCATGACTCAAGATAATTGAGTTATCTCATGAGTTTTAAAGACCACTCCATCATGGTTGATATATCCTCCACTATTTATGCCTACGAATGCTCTATGTTTGAGAATGTGGTTTTTAAAAGATAATGTGGTATTTATTCCACTTTACATACCACTAAAGGCTCTAAAAAGAATAAATAATACTTAAAGAAATTGGTTAAAAGATGACAACTTCACTTAGAAGAAAAGGTGGTTAATCGTATTAAACAACAAGCAATTCTCGACTAACCAATTTTCCAAAGATAATAAACATAATAATAATAGTCTAAGATCAAATGAAATAACATCAATAGGGATTATTATAATAATGCGACGTAATACTTACGTAAAAGCGTGATAGGTCAAGTTCATCTCCCCTTCACGAACACACACTATTTCACGTCAATTAAGCTTGCCATGAGTGAACATGTGACGTTAAACTATAATCATGCCAATAATTTAACCATCTATGTTTTGACAACGCAAACACAACTACTTATGACGTGATCAATGAAAGGTCGCGTTAGTCGCAGATGACTAACGTGATTTCTTGACAATGCCATTTTCACAAAATGACAAGGTCGACACACAACTAACTCAAAAGGGAATCCATAATACATCGACAACTTGTCGAGTCGATCCAAGGATTAACCATTAAAATGTGACTTACCTCAATCGACTAGAGTTATTTAACTGTTGAACACTATATTCATTTGGAAAATGACCGTTTATAATCCAAAGTTTATTCTCCTCTCCTCAGAAGATTCTCTCTTTCTCAGAGAGTCATCAAAAACCTATATTCCTGCATAAACTTGCAATCACTCGATTATGATCAGTGTATCGTTAGTCCATTCATAAACCTTATGAATAACAATTGAAGTCTCATAACATAAATTGCTAAATCATTACATCATATGCATTGCGTTTAATCACATAACTGATATCTAATAAAATTAATATTTTCCAATGACATTTAATCCAACGTCAAACATTTATCCATAGATTCACTTCTATCCATGTAAAATTAAAAAGTAAAAACAAGCCAAAATTAGGGATGTAACAGTGTAATTATTTAATTGCACCTTATTAAGTTTAGTTAGATAGATAGGATAAATGTGTACAAGTTATTCATGGGATCTTGCTTTATCCCTATACTCATAGATTTGGAATCTTGGATAAGTAATCTCTTGTCTTTTAGTTTTACACCTTTTCCTCATCCTCATCAAATTTAAAATTTCTAAGGTTGTATTTTTTGTATGCGTTCTATCATGTAATTAAGAAGTAGAGATACCTAGCTTCTATGAGTTTATTGTGTGACTCTAACATAGTATCAAAGCACAGATCTGCAAGTTTCTTCTCATTTTTGAGAGGGTTTTCACCATGAGGTTGTAACAATCCATCTTGGTGTGAAACAAACCCACAGTATCAAAACCCTAGGAACGACTATCAAATCATCAATTTTTGAGTTCAAAAATTTTAAGGTACTTTTTTAAGGTTTAGATTTTTTCTAGATGTAAAATTCTATACAACTGTATGGATCCATACAATATGGTGTTGTATGTCATATGATCTTTACACTTTATTTCTATCATTAGTCTTTATGTTTTATCTAATGGTCACTTCTATTGTTCAACAATCAATCGATAATGTTTTTCGATGTGTTTCTACACATATCCTTCATTCACAGGCATCTTTTAACTAGAGGTTCATAACCAACAATTAAGTTTTTGACGGGAGTTTATTTGATTTTGAAGCCCATACTCACATGTACTGATTAGCCCCTAGTTCTTATCAGCAGGGGGCTTAAGCCCAACTGCCACTATGCTTCATAAGCAATGATTTTCACCTCTACAAGCCCACTCCACCACTACCCAACCTAACTTCACCATCAACCAGCTGCCCAGGCACCATCAGGGGCCACCTTTGACCGTTTCATTTTCCCAAAGGAAATGATTTTTGTTTTTGGCATAACTTTTCGCCACGGTGTCACTTTTTTGTAAAGTTATAAGTGATAGAAAACTAGTTTTTAGCACTTTGCAGTGGTGTTGGTGATTTTCTTAGATTTTTCTAGATGTGCCTATTTTTGCTGTTTGAAGTCTAGATCACTGATTTTGATTCTCAAGCTCATAAATTTCACCCAAAATCTCTAATTTTAGATTTTTTATAGGCATTGAAAAGATATTCAAGAGCTCTTCATAGCCATCCATGTGGTTTTTCCAAATTCAGCGCTAGGTATCTTTTATTTAGTTTGTTAGTTATTCATATTCTGATTGATAACTTGGATGTTTTGGCACCTAGAAAAGTTTTGTTTTGTTGGGTAGACTTCATTTCAGCTCATTGATATGTATTGAGATTATCGACCTTTGATTTGATTATTTAAGGAGAGTATCATGGGTTTTTTACTCATCCTTGTGTTGTAACTTTGAATCATGGTATTTATGAGTCTTGGTGAAAGGGCATACTAGCACTCTTTGGACCAAAATTTGGGAGTTGTATGGAGATGGTTGTTCTTCTCCATTTCTAGATGATCCTATTATGGACAAACCCATACCCAACAATGATGCAGATAATATAATTTTTGATGATGATATAGAATAGAAGCTTGAATATCTAGTAGGTCTTGATCATTGTGATGACATAGAAACTTCTCTTACTTCTTCTCCTCCTCCTATCAAGATCACATCTCCATCACTTATTTCTTTAGTTGACTCTTTGCAATAGAACCATTTTAGTCTTCTTGATCCAGCTCATTAGGACTCCGTGCCAAATATATCATCGTTGTTTGTGGAGTCTCACTTATCAAATTTGGAGGATATATTGGAGGATTTGTGTTTCCTCTTTGATGGTAGTGATGTCATCTCATCTTTAATGTTTTTGGATGCAATTTAGTAGCTTCCCTCTCCTAGTTCTACTTCTTTGATAGGGCAGATAATTTATATTTTGGAGAAGACATCTTTTTCTAGCATGAGGACACTGAAGCTACATTTAGAGGCACCTATTTGGATTTGGTTTCCCTCTTTATCCAGTTTGTGGGAGTGGCTTCTTCATTCTCCATTGATTTTATTTCTTCCCAAGGGGAGAAATGTTGTTTGTAGGCAACGGATTATTTTCTCTTCATGCATTTTTTAGTGGTTTTGGAGTTACTTCTACCTGGGAGGGGCACTTGATCTTCTCTATCCTCTTCTTGAGGATTTTTGATTATATGATGGTTGTATCTTTTGGAGAATCTTATTGACATTCTCCACCATCATTGTATCTCTTTCATCTTTTCTCTCTTTTGGAGAGGGGTTTTCCCATTATGTTTTTCTATTTTTATCCTCTTATGAGAGATCCTTTGTAAATAGGTACTTAACATGGCCTTGTAGTTGGGACCCATCCTTTGCATCTTTACATATTCTCCCTAAGTTGCACTTAATGGGGGTGTTGGTGTAATTATTTAATTGCACCTTATTAAGTTTACTTAGGTAGATAGGATAAATGTTGTATAAGTCATTCATGGGATCTTACTTTATCCTTATCCTCATAGATTTGGAATCTTGGATAAGTAATCCCTTATTTTTTAGTTTTATGTCTTTTCCTCATCCTCATCAAATTTGGAAACTCTTAAGACTGTATTTACTGTATGCATGCTATGATATAATTACGAAGCACCATAATTATAATTAAATTATAGTCAACATTATTACAATATAAAAATAAAACATATAAATAGAAAACAAAACAAGAAATCAAATTGAACCAAATAAATAAAACAACATGAACAAAATAAAAGTAGAGGATGAATTGTAAAAGTGGTGAAGAAATAATTGGTAAGAATTTTAACAATTTGAATTCTCCCATTAAATTTTTATTTAAACATTTTTAGAACCAAATTTGTTAACAATTGGTTTATGTTTTTAATCCAAAAATTAGTAGACTTAAAATTTAGGGCATATTTGTTTCTTGTGCTTAACAAGTATTTAAGTAGTTTAATATTGTAAGATCAAATGTAATATTTGTATTCCACTTACATTACAAAACAAATTATAAAAAAAACTTGAATAAAGATATCTTTCAAGCATCTTTTAAATATATATTTTAAATAGATATGCTAGTGTTACATGATTTATATCATCTTTTAAATAGATATGCTAGTGATACATGATTTATATCATTTTATAAATGTGGACCTTTAAAATAATATTGATCATAATAATATGCTTATACGATGAAAGTGAAGTGCGAATGCTATGGCAATATGTTACTTTGTCATAGGATGCAAAACACCTACATGATGGACGTGTATTTAAATAAGAAGATTTGAGTTGAAACATTAAAAAGAATCTTGAACTGTGATTAAACTTCCATCGAGTAAAAAATTTATGTCGTGTCACTAGTTCCAAGTTCTTGTCCTGACTTAGCTATAAGATCTACTCCCAAGAACTAAAACTTATCAATCCTTATATCACATCATTCTAAACCAATAAATAATCATGATGTTTTAAAAGAGACAAAAATTAGAAGCAAATATTTTAAAAGGCAGAGATCTTGTCATCAAAGAGATCATTCAAATCACGGAATTTAATAGTTTTTTATGAGGATAAGTTTTCCCAGAAGAAATGGAAGCACATGTGAGTTAGACATTAAAGGACAGATCTCCCAAATTGTCTTATAAATTTTCATATCCAATTTTTGAGACAAAAGAAGATTAGAAAAACACAAACCAGTCTTGTTTGCTCATATTTGTGAGTTGTCAAAGCAAAATCCTCTACCTACATCCAATTCCTGTTCCAGAAACGTATTCAAATCTAAAGGAGAGAAAAGTTTAAGAGGCACATACAATCATAAAACTTGAGTAAAATTCATAGAAACGGTTATATTTCTTTTAGAAAAAAATTATCTGGCCTTGAAAATTGGCTCTCTTGCAGAACTCTAGTTAGTTCACATTATTTTTTACATGTACATATTAGTATATTTATATTTTAAAAAATATATCTAAAGCACCCACCATAAACAGTGGGCATGTTGTCGTGCCGACTGTTAACGGATTTTTCGACTCTGATCACTGTCGACTTTTACTGTCGACCTCTTCATTATAACGAATTCAACCTGTTTAATGACATTGGTTGTCGATGAATTCGTCGAAACTATTTCTGTTGACAGGTTTTGGACCAGCCAGCCATTTTACAACGCACCGGCTGATTAAGCTTTACCTATCTAAAATACGTCAAGAGATATCCTCAAAAATTTTTCAATCGTTTTACATCTGACTTCCGCACAGGCTTCAATATGAAGTCTTCTGCCCCTTCGTCCATACATCTGCTCAATTACAGAGTCCATAATCATTTCATTATCATACAAGAAAATAATTGTCTCTGTGGAAGACCCAACAGCTATAATATGTGGATATATGTTTATGCTGTAATTACCTGCTCATCCGGGAAGGCACATTCTCAGACGACATAATAACCACTGGAATCTCCTTCAGTCTTGATTCCTGCTATAGAAAACTACAAACCAATTTTAAGACAAGCGAAAACAGAGAATTCAAGAGAGTCTAAATCTATTGTAAGCAAGAAATGTTACCTTAATTCTCTTAAGCAACTCGTAGCCTGTCATTTCTGGCATAGAGTAGTCTGTGATTATCATATTCACCTTCAATTCCTACATCAAACACAAGTGGGTTTTCTCAAAAAAACTTGCTGAAACTATTTTACTAATTTTCTTTCATGAACCAAAACAAAAACCATAATATCATAACAAAACATTATGAAGATTTGCATGCGGTGACTACATTGCTGTTATTCACAGTGTTGTGGTCATCACTTAATCCCAAAAAGTCCAGAGCTTTTCTTCCACTATCAACTGTTGTTACTGCATTTCAAAAGGACTTTAAATCATTGTAACAATATGCACCCAAATAATCTTTCAATAGGAACTGAAAACATAAAAAGTAATGGATTACAACCTTTGTAAGAAGAGTCCTTCAACAGTTTCTCTACAATTTTTCTGTCTATAGCATTGTCATCCACAGCCAGCACATGAAGCTGGGATGAACTGGGACCCACTTCGCTAAATTCATCAGAAGTTGAACTCATATTGTTCTGCTCTATCATAATGGATTGCATATCTCTTGGAGCTTCTTTGCAGCTCATTTCAATGCCCAAAAATTTCTCATGCTCTGCCATAGTGAGTTGCAGATCCTCTGAAGCTCCTTTGCAGCTCATTTCAATGCCCAAAACTTTCTTATGCTCTGCCATAATGAGTTGCAGATCCTCTGAATCTCCTTTGCAACTCATTTCAATGCCCAAAATCTAATATGTAATGGCTTTTTACGTTGAGGCAGCCGGCATGTTGACCACAACGTGCCGGCTGAACGGTTTTTTGTTTTGCTTTCAAAGGATTCGTCTTTGTAGTTTTCAAGGTCGTTTTCGATGGGAAAGACGATCCGATTTATCAGGCGAGTAATCAATTGGAAAAGCTATCTATTGATCTCAAAAACGGTTGATTTGAAAGGTTTCCATTCTTTCTTCGTTGTCTCTCTCGAAATGGTATTTTGGTGTTTTATTCCCTTCATTTCAGCGCGGTTAAGGGGTTGAGCCCCTCAACCTAGGAGGAGTAGATGGTGGTCCTCCAATTTTTTAAAATATTTTTTTGTTTATATATATATGAAAATATCTTTTGCCATTAGCCATTCTTCTTTAGAAATAAGTTCTACTCAATTTGAATAACATTATATTTTATTCATATGAATCTTTTATATATATATATATATATATAAATTCAAACTTGTAGTTGAACTTAGAATATATATGATATTGAGGATCTCTTTGGATAAGATCTACATTGGATGGAATTGAATAGTTAAATGACTGAATAATGGCGTCAAGTGGCTTATAATTTATACTGAATCTTTTCTTTCCTCGAGTTTGTTTAGATCTTTTATTCACTAAAAATGTTGGCCATGAAAATAGGCTTTTACTTGGTTTGATAAAACCACCATCTACCAACTCTTTGAGATGCTCATCCATTTTCTATACTTTAGATGGACATAATAAATAAGTAGGTTCAAAAGGTATTTTATCTTTACATTCTAGTCTAATATTTGTCTCGCATTCTTCTTGATTGGTTGTCCATAATGAAATTGGATTATGCTACAACATTCTTTAATAAATCTTTCCCTAATTTGATTAAATTGCTCATTATCTTGGGGCATTGGTTGATTCCCCCTTCCCACTAAATTTTCCTTGCACCCTTCTATTCAAGTAATATCTTATGGTGCTCTTGAATATCTTCTTACTAATCTTTTTTCTTAATTTCTACTAAACTTGGAAAATCTTATGGTTAGCAAATTTTGGGTTAGGAGTCTTAATTTCTTTGTTGTCCTGGGTTAAGCAAATATAATTGCTAGTCTAGACAAATAATTGATAGTGTACAATGAGTGAATTTTCTGTCTATCAAGAGATTTGAATCCATAGAGCTAACGTCTATAAAACATACATGAAAAATTACTTCTTGAACTATTATGAGAGTGTTGGGAGCATATCTACCAAAATTAAGTAGTTCTCTTAATATTAAAGTACAATAAACATTTATCATATGTTATTTCCAATATTCATGAACCATATTGCTTGGGTTTTAGGAAATGTTCTCAGATATTTGTTATCTATAATTGAATACAAATTGTACAGGTTATACATAGGAAAATCAAGACTACCCCTTATGTATGTGGTATTAGTTATAAATAATACATTCGATACAGTTTCTACAAAAGGTTTTGACTTATCAACTTTTAGCAAGATTTCTTCTATATTGGTTATTCTTTTTCCTATATCATTCAATCCAAGTTTTGATGATCTAGGGTTATTCATTTGACATAACTTTTTTCTTGCCTTATAAAATTTAGTTTAGACATAAGTGCATATTCTTTCTTGTGCGCTTCTTCTATTTGCTAACTTGTCTATGATCATGCCATGATTTTTTATTGGCACTTCGACCAATTTATAGTATTGGTTGTTGAATTCTTGGAGAGCTTGTTGTAGTGGTATGAGATCCCACCACACTTGTGCTTACTCATTTTCAAAAAATGCTTTTGCAAGGAAGGAATGGTTTTTACCTAGGCAATCTACAGCATAATGAGGGCCACCATAAGTATAGCATTTGACATGAAATGGGATAGTTTGAGGCGTAGAGTGCTTGTTGAGAAGGGTATGCAAGAGTTTAAAGCCAGGATTGAAAAACTTTTTCATAGGGATAAGGATGGATTTCAAATTTCTTTTGCAATTTTCTAAGGATGGAATGCCTTGCATGCTATTAAGAGAGCTATATTTTTTGAGCTTATAGGGATACAACCTAGGATGATGCTTATGCTCTTTTTTAGTAGAGCAGTGGAATATTCTTTGGAACAACTCCCTAATTTGAGGATGATGGAACTTTTTTACAAAAACCTTTATAAGAACTATTGTATTCATCCATATTGCTTTTGATAAAACTAAGTACACACATAGCTTATTTAGTTTTTTATGGATGAATGCTTTAAGTTTTGACAATGTGTAATCTATAACTTATTTTCCCTCTTTATCCTTTACATGTGATTATACCCATTCTCCTAATTTACAAGGTAGAAATAACATAAGATGTCTCTGAAGTCTTGGAAGGTGCCAATCCCCTGATCTCTATCCTTTACATGTGATTATACCCATTCTTTTAATTTACAAGGTAGAAATAACATAAGATGTCTCTGAAGTCTTGGAAGGTGCCAATCCCCTGATCTATATGCACACTTTTCATAAATGAGATAATATTCATTAAACTTTGGCCAAATTACAATTCTTCATTATTTAGAGAATACTTCTTACTTGATGAACTTTATCCTTTATATTTGTACAAAATTGGGTTAGCATATCAAGGCATAGTTGATTCAATTTAATGTAAGTACTGTAACAATTAACATTTCTAGGTCCTCTTTTCTATACATTCCCACCAATCTCTCAATTTTCTTGATAACAATCTAATGGCCACACTGCACAAATCTTTCTTAGGACCAACCTATATGCATATATTTAAAGAATTCTTCATGCATTCATGCCATGTCATGATGGCATCATAAGGATCAATTACTTGCCAATATTTAACAAATACCATTAACATTGGTAGATTTCACTTTTCCAAAAGTCTTGGTATTTATTCCATAAGTTCAATTCCATATCAATATCAAGAGAATCTCATAATTCAATCTTAGAGATTGGTTCTATAGGGTGATTTCTTTCTCAAATTTTTAAAGTATCAAAATTTTTCTTACTTCCTTCTTTGACCAATTCTTCAATCTTTGCACACATAGGTTCAATAAATCTATCTTCTTTAATTCCTATTTGATAAAACTCGAGAAAGAAACGGTTAAATTTCCTTTTTTTTTAACGATCTGGCCTTGAAAATTGGCGCTCTTGGAAAACTCTTGTTAGTTCACATTCTTTTTACATGTATGTACATATGAGCTTTAATTGTATGTTTCCTCAAGATTTTTTCAGTCGTTTTACATCTGACTTCCGCACAGGCTTCAATATGAAATCTTCTGCTCCTTCGTCCATACATCTGCTCAATTACAGAGTCCATAATTATTTCAATTATCATACAAGAAAACAATTGTCTCCGTGGAAGACCCAACAGCTGTAATATGAGGATATATGTTAATCGTGTAATTACCTGCTCATCCGGGAAGGCACATTCTCAGACGACATAATAACCACTGGAATCTCCTTCAGTCTTGATTCCTGCTATAGAAAACTTCACGCCAATTTTCACACAAGCGAAAACATAAAATTCATTAGAGTCTAAATCTATTGTAAGCAAGAAAAGTTACCTTAATTCTCTTAAGCAACTCGTAGCCTGTCATTTCTGGCATACAGTAGTCTGTAATTATCATATTCACCTTCAATTCCTACATCAAACATAAGTGGGTTTTCCCAAATAACTTAATGAAACTATTTTACTATTTTTCTTTCATCGAACAAAACAAAAACCATAATATCATAACAAAACGTTTTGAAGATTTGCATGCGGTGCCTACATTGTTGTTATTCACAGTCTTGTGGTCATCCCCTAATCCCAGCAACTCCAAAGCTTTTCTTCCACTATCAACTGTTGTTACTGTGCATTTCAAAAGGACTTTTAGTCATTGCAACAATATGCACCCAAATTATCATTCAGTATAAACTGAAAGCATAGAAAGCAATGGATTACAATGAGTGCTTTTTAAATTTCATTGTGTCTCTTTTTTCATCCACATTTCGGATCACACTCAGTGATATTTAATTGTGTATCTTTTTTCATCCACGTTTTGGATCACACTTTGTGATAGATCACAAAGTGTGATCCGAAACATCGATAAAAAAAAGATACACAATTAAATTCAAAAAACACTAGTAATAAAAAACTCATGTCAACCAATGGATTACAACCTTTGTAAGAAGAGTTCTTCAACAGATTCTTCAAAACTTTTCTGTCAATAGCGCTGTCATCCACAGCCAGCACATGAAACTGGGATGAGCTCTGACCCACTTCGCTAAATTCATCAGAAGTTGAACTCATATTGTTCTGCTCTACTATAATGGATTGCATATCAATTGGAGCTCCTTTGCAGCTCATTTCAATGCCCAAAACTTTCTTATGCTCTGCCATAATGAGTTGCAAATCCTCTTTGCAACTCATTTCAATGCCCAAAATATAATATGTAAGGGCTTTTTAAACTCAGCTCAACGCTGTACTTTTTTTTGTTTTACTTTGAAAGGATTCCTCATTCTAGTTTTCAAGGTCGTTGTCGATGGCAAAATCGATCCGATTTGTCACGCTGGTGCCTAGTCAATGGGAAAAGCTATCCACTCATCTCAAAGACGGTTGATTTGAAGGATTTCCATTCTTTCTTCGTTGTGTTTCTAGAAGGGGTATTTTAGTGTTTTATTCCCATCATTTTCGCACGTTTTAAGGGGTTGAGACCCTCAGCTTCCGAACAGTAGGTGGTCGTCCATTTTTTAAAATATTATTTTTGTTTATTATTTTTTAAAATAATACGCGGTAATTTCGAATCACTCCAAAATTTTTACAACTTATTTGGCAAGACCTCTACTTATAACTAAGGTCTCAGGGCCACATCATCAAATATGATGCCATATCAACATGCTTTTTGTTGAGGTGTCCAATAGTTCCTAAAAAAAGGGTGGACCAATAGTTGTGCATTAAGTCATGTTTTGTTGGTGTGCTAATGTGGCATCACGTGATTGGTTATTTTTTAGATCTAAAGGGCACATTTCATTCAATTATAAGTACTTATAGTAAACACTAACAACCTTAAAGTCACAACTACTATTGCTAAACTTTTAAAAATATTGGGCCTTAAATCCACAAATACTATCAGAGCTATTGGAACATGCTCAACAATTGGGTCCTCTCCCCTATATATATATGAAAATAATTTTTTGCATTACCATTTTCCTTTAAAAATAGGTAGAGTTGTGCTTAATTTGAATGTCATTATATTTTATTCATACAAATTTTATAGAATGGTGAAAGTTGTCTTAAATTTATTCTCTTTTTATTTTGACGTGCTAGAATCCAGATTTGTAGTCAAACTTAGAATATATTTGGCATTAAGAAGCTCTTCACATAAGATCTATGTTGGATGGAATTGGATAGTTAAATGGATGAATAATGTCATTAAGAGACTTATAATTTATACATAATCTTTTCTTTCCTCTTATTTGTTTAGCTCTTTTATTCATTAAAGATGTTGACCATGAAAATGGGCTTTTGCTTGGTTTGATAAAACCATTATGTAGCAACTTTTTGAGATCTTCATCCATTTTACGTACTTTAGATGGACATAACAAATAAATAGGTTCAAAAGGTATTTTATCTTTACATTCCAGTCTAATATTTATCTCACATTCTTCTTGACCGGTTGTCTAGAACTAAAGTGGATTATGCTACAACATTCTTTGACAAATATTTCTCTAATTTGATCAAACCAGCTCATTATTTTTGGGGCACTAGTTGATTCCTTCTTCCCACTAAATTTTCCTTGCACCTTTTTGTTCAACTAATTTCTTATGGCACTCTCGAATTTCTTGTTACTAATCTTTTTTCACTTTTTGTTACATGGAAAATATTATGGTTAGCAAATTTTAGAGTAGGAATCTTAATTTCTTTGTTGTCATGGGTTAAGCAAATATAACTACTGGTCGAGACAAACAATTGAAATTGTATAATGACTAAATATTGTCTATCAAGAGATCTGAATTCTTAGAACTAAACTCTATAAAACCTACATGTAAAATTACTTCTTGAACTATTATGGGAGTGTTAGGAGCATATCTAGACCAAAATTAAGCAATTCTCCTAATATTAAAGTACCATAAACAACTATCATATGTTTTTTCCAATATTCACGAACCATATTGCTTTGGTTTTAGCAAATGACCTCAGAGATTTTCTATCTATAATCGCATATAAAATGTATAACTTATACATAGAAAAATTGAGACTAACCCTTATGTATGTGGCATTATTTAATAATACACTTGATATAGTTTCTATAGAAGGAACTTTGACTTATCAACTTTTAGCAAGATTTCTTCTATATGGGTTATTCTTTTTCCTTGATCATTCAATCCTTTCTTATGATTGAGGGTTAATCTTTTGAGATCACATATTCCCCCCCCTTATTAAATTAAGTTTAGGCATAAGCATATCTCAAATGCTTACCTGATCATTTTCTTTTTTCTACACTTTTGTTTGCAATTCCTTGACATATGTAATTCCTCTTCTTTATCTTCTAATATTATTTTAGAGGAATCATGTTCTTCATCATCTAGAAGTTGATGCTTTTGTTTACACCACTTAGGACATTTGTAGCCAAAATTTGAAGACCAAACACATGGCTATGAAAAGAAAAAATACAACAATAAAGAACATTTCCACATAACCCCATGAGAGATAAATATGCAAACAAATATTAACTAGAATAACCAGAATTCACCATGCAAAAGAATAGACAAACATACCACAAGGTGACACAAGATATACCCTCGGAAAACCCTCAAGAGGGAAAAGCCCAGCCTCCAAAATCATCCACACTCAATGTATTATTTAGTAATAAAACATTACAATACACTTATAAAGTCTCACAAAATTTTTTGAAACATCAAGCTCCTCCAATGCATCCTCCATGTGTCCAATCATGTAACCACACATCCCATGCCATGCTTCACATATGCACTCACAAGAGAAACTTAATACAATTACAGCTAACCAAACCAACCAACCCAAACTACTAACCATGTGCTTACTTTTATAGACTCAAGCTCACACAAATACAACTTGTGGTATTGGAAAAACCACGTGTCTCAAAACCACGAGACCACAAAACCATTGACCCCCTCATTTAATTTTTGATACTAATTTTTCACTTTATGTTACTAAGTTTTCCAAATTTTAATTAAATATTTTATGTCTCCCACACATAAAATAACTAACCAATTTATTACATACAACTTTAGAAGTGGACCCAAATAAATATTTAATGTCGCTAAACACATCTCCTAGATGCACCACAAATAAATATTTATTTTACATAATTAAAATATTTCATTACTTGTGCAAGGTGTACATCACCCTTTTCCTAACAAGTTGCATATTTTCTCTATGGTAGTTGTATTGTTTCAACTATTTTTTATGTTTATCCTTTTGTTTCTTTTAAGAGTTTCTGACTCTTGTTCCTACTTTTTTGCTACTATTCTCATCTCTTCATTTGTCATGGCTTGTTTGTACACATGTCCATTTTCTTTCATAACCAATTGTGATTGAATTCTCTTCAATTTTTCTTTAAGAGTGTCTTTAACTATATATCTTCCTCCTCATCCTTTTCATCTAAATATTCTTTTATTTATTTAAGTAATCTTTCTCTTGCTAGAACTTGTCTTTGATCATGCCATTATTTTTATTGGCACTTCAACCAATTCATAGTATTGGTTGTTGGATTCTTGGAGAGCTTGTTGTAGTGGTATGAGATCCCACCATGCTTGTGCTTACTCATTTTCAAAAAATGCTTTTGCAAGGAAGGTGTAATGAGGAAAAAGTGATACACTCACTTTTTATGTATTACATTAAATAGGGGTTGGAATGAAAAATGCTATTCTATGGAAAACAAGAAATTAATTTACAAAAAAGAAGTTCTGAACTGAAAAGAGGGTGAAGAGAGGAACGCAACACCGAAAGGATAAGCTCACTGCCTAGTATGCCAACGCACAATGCGGATGTCTGTGCTAGGCGATGTCATTTGTATGGCACATAAATGTGAACAGTTTCCAGAAAACATAAGAATCCACCCAGTGTCTCACCAAGATCTGCAAAACTAGAAAGGCGAACACAATACCAAATGATAAAAAAAGTATAAATAACAAAAATAAACTAATTAAATCAAATGAAATGAAAAAAATAACAAGAGGAAGGGAGAAATGAGCAAACCTCTGTGTGGTCGAAAGCTTCCCAAGTACCTGTAGCTGAAGACAAGGAAAAATAGTTGGGGCCGTTTGGGGGTTTGCCTCAGTCAAACCCCTGCTTTGGTCTTTCAACCTCCACAGTAGCCAATAGATAGATAAAATAAATAGTGTATGTTAATCTAAGTGCATTTATAAATAAGAACAATGACTAAAAATGAAATATTAAAGGATGTGGAAATCCCAAGGGGCTCAGGGGCATAACACAAATATATGTTTGCTTGATAACAAGGAACAAGAGCAATATCACCTGTGAGCGATTGGAGAAGCCAAAGAGAGCAATAGTGCTAAAAGAGAGCATTGTAGTAGGCTATAACAAGTTGTAGAGTGATGTAGAATGTAAGGAGTTGCAAAGGAGAGCCAAGAGGAATGTAAGAACAAAAGATCGATTCAAAAATGAGAGGAAGGAGGGAAAATGAAGGAGGCAATGAGCCTTTTAAAAGATTCCTGAGGCATTACAACTGACCACCAAAAATGACAAATGGAGAAACACCTAGAAACGACCATAAAACACAAAAACTATTGTGGGATGCTAGTGCGTTGCACGGATGTCTGTGTGTAGGGCTAGTGTCTGGATAGTTTAGGCTCAAAAATGAAAAGACACAAGAACATCACATGACTAACACAAAAGTTACAATAGATTTGACAAAAAGATAACACTAAACATAAGGCCTAAGCACCATGGGGGAAAAAGGCTAATTCAAGGGCTAAAATGAGCCTACAAACAAGCTAAGGGAATGGGCACTAAAGGTATGCCAAAATATAGCATGAAATTGCAAGGATATACAATTTTAAGTGTTACAGAAGGAATGGATTTCACCTAGTCAATCTATAGCATCATGAGGGCCACCATAAGTATAGCATTTGACATGAAATGGGATAGTTTGACAAGTAGAGTGCTTGTTGAGAAGGGTATGCAAGAGTTTAAAGCCAAGCTTGAAAAACTTTTTCTTAGGGATAAGGATGGATTTAAATTTTGTCCTACAAATTTTTAAGGGTGGAATGCCTTGCATGCTATCAAGAGAGCTATTTTGTGAGCTTAGAGGGACACAACTTAGGATGATGCTTATGCTCTTTTTTAGTAGAGTAGTGGCAAATATTATCTTTGGAACAACCCCAATTTCAGGATGATAAATCTATTTTACAAAAACCTCTAAGACTACAAGAACTATTGTATTCATCCATATTGCTTTTGATAAAACTAAGTATAAACATAAATTATTTAGTTTTTGATGTATAAATGCTTTAAGTTTGGATAAAGTGCAATTTTTAACTTCTTTTCTCCCTCTCTTTCCTTTGCATGTGATTATATCCATTCTCCTAATTTACAAGGTAGAAATAACATAAAATGTCTCTTAAGTCCTGTAAGGTGTCAATCCCCTAATCTATATGCACACTTTTTATAAATGAGATAATATTAATTAAACTTTGGCCAAATTACAAATCTTCATTATGTAGAGAATACTTCTTGCCTGATGAGCTTTATCCTTTTTGTTTGTATAAAATTGGGTTAGAATATCATGGCATAGTTGATTCAATCTAGGTTTTGCAATAATCAGTTACACTTCTAAGTCTTCTTTGCTATACTTTCCCACCAATCTCTCAATTTTTCTAAGAACAATCTAATGGAATAATGCACAAATCTTTCTTGGAACCAACCTATATGTGTATATTTAGAATTCTTCATACAATCATGCCATGTCATGATGGTATCATAAGGATCAGTTAGTTGTCAATATTTAAGAAATATTCATTAGGAATAACATATGTTAATTTTTCGATTCCTGATATTTCCTTCACAGATTCTTCCATATTAATGTCAAGAGAATCCCTAAGTCAATCTTAGAGATTGATTCTATAAGGTGACTTATTTCTCAAATTTCTAAAGTATCATGACTTTCTTCAAAAAAATCTTCTTTAGGTTCAACTATTTAAATTCACTTTTTCATTGATCACAATCTCTTCTTCTTTTCTAACCAATTCTTCAATCTATGCACACATAGGTTCAATAATTCTATCTTATTGAATTCCTATTTGTTTTAACTAGTCTATCTTTTCTTCAATGGCTACTTGTATTTGGAATTGCTTAAAAGTATCTAATGGAATTTTTTGGGTTGCTTTCTGTGAGATGCACTTCGATGTTTCTCTTTTGGAGATACTTCTTGTTTAGGAGGTGATGCAATCATTTTTAGTGATCATTCTTCTTTTGAACTATCATTCTTGCTTATCTGATCTCGATATTTTTGACACGTTTTTTGATTCTTTCTAATTTGGAGGAAACTCTAAAGATAATAACTTTATGATCATTAACTTCTGATAGTATAGTTTTTTTGTCATTATTAATTTTCATGAGCATTCCATTAGTTTGCTTTTGATGATTAGTTAAGCTATTTACTAAAGATTTAATCATTTTCTGTTCATGAGATATTTTTAGAATCTCATAAACCATATGAATCTATTACCTATATAAAGAATCAATAGCTCATGTTTTATGGGAGAATTTAATTCTTGTGTTACTTCAACATTTAGATTAATATCTTCAACTTTCTCTAAAGTTGTGTAGACATCAAGAACTATGTCATCTATTATGTCTTGTATTGATGGGTAAGTGCAAGAAGATGGGGGGCCAAAAAGTGGCCAAAAAATTTTCAAAAAAATTTAAGTCATAACGCGAGCGCGTTATAACGCGCTCACGTTATAACCTGCCATAAATAAAAAAAAAATGTCATTTCATTTCATTTTTTCTTATTTTCTCCTCTGCCCGCGGCTTCAAAACCCCCAAAAACGCGCTCGCATTCTACAAAACGCCAATCAACACAAAAAGCTTGTCGATTCATCGCCAAAATGCTGCTGCGACGTCGAGCACACCAAAGGGGTGAGTTATCTTTTTTTTTTGTTTGAATTTCTTCTTAAATAGGTAGGTTTTTGTTGATTTTTGATGTATATTTCGTTAATTGTAGGAAATGTTAATGCACCTCCTCCTCCTCCTCCTCCTCCTCAAAATCCACAAAATCCTGAGGAGGAAATACCTGCAGAACAACAACCTCCTCCATTCATTCCTCGACATGCCCCTGGAACACAAGATAATATAATGGGGGAAATTGAAAACAACAAAAAACAAATTGAAGATATAATTGCAAGGTTGAAAGATCCTTCCACTTCAACCTTGCATAGGTCCATGCTTGTCGAATCTCTTGAGTCTATGTTATCAAATGTAAATTCAATTAGCAAGCAAATAACTAGTTGGACCGATAAAAAGAGAGAGTTTAGAGATTACTATGCAGATAAATTGTCATACCACGATGTCAAAAAATTACAAATTACAAAATTAGACTTGTGTTCAATTTTCACAAACCCACAAACAAATCAACCTCCACCCCTTACATGCAAGAGGTTCCCTATCCATTGGTGCAACAACCAAGCGATAAGGGACAATTTCGGGCAGAGGTGGTGGATGGTTTTTGACCATCCTCCATGCAATAATAATGAGGTCCCGCAATACTTTTTGAGGAAACTCTACTGCGAGTTTGTCCTCAATAAAGTGCTAAACTATTTTGATATATGGGACTTCTAGGGTAGAGGTGGGGGCTCAGCACAGGATAGACCAGGGGCACGTCTTGACCCATAGCGGGTAGTGAGACGAGTAATCAGCAGACCAGCCCACGAGCATGTTTCTATCCCTTCCATTGTGAAGGAGAGTGTTGAGGTCGATACACTGAGGTCGATTAGTGCCTTGACCCAGAGCATCATAGAGTATGCCGATCCTGCAACACAGAGTGGGTTGGGAGATAGTGTGAGGAGTAGGGTCCCACCGCATACTTGCCAGGCTTGCAGGTCAGCCTGTGGTTATGACCCCAAGGATAGTCAGGACGCAGGTGCACAGGCTACATCTGCAGCTAAGCAGATGGTGATGACAGATACCCTCCTGAGTGAGACTTTCGGCCTTGATACTCAGGTAAATATTAGCAAGTTTATTGAATTTAATTTATTAAATTTTATTTTTGAAATACAAGATTAACTAATTTAAATTGATGATTTTAATGAAATTTCAAGGTCATAGCGTCGATGCAGTTTTCAGTAGTTCTCCACCTACATTTTTCACTAGATCATCTACTGTCGAGGTATGTAACTAGTAAACAATTATAAATATTACATGTGAATAGTATCATTATATGAATGGTATTCTAATTTCTGATTTTGGATGTTGAATAGGTTAACACTGTAGATTTCATGGCAACACCTGCCAGCGGTGGTGGACTTCAAAGCTTTACGGAGGTAATAAAATAAATAGTTTAATGAATGAATTGTACTTACTAAATTTTTGTATGTGATTTGTGTGTTTTATTGTGTGTACTTCCATGTTTAGATGAACGTGTGTGTATGTTAGGAGCCATGATTTGCATCACTATTATAGTTTTTGTAATTGAATAATGTTGTTTTATTTCCAGATGATGCAGGCTGCGGATACACCTCCCCATGTTCATAGGGCAATGGAGCAGGGTGTGGCCTCTGTGATTCATAGCTCTATGGCATTGATAGGGGTATGAGGCAGATTAGTAAATTTCAATTTACATTCATTGTTATAGTTGTCTATTTTTGAAAAATCAAAGATTATTGATTTGAAGTTTAATTTCTAGCTGGATGGTTTCTATAGGACATGACATCACCAGGGCCTATTCCTGCTACTGAGGCAAGCGAGGAGACAGATTATATGTTAGCGGTAAGTGATTATTTTGTTAAATGTTTCATTTTTTTATAACATGTAATTTCTATATATTAATGTCTATACTTTTTTTTGTAACAGGTAAAGGTGTAGGAAGAACTAAATAGGAGGAGTAGCCCTCGGGTTCGTAGTAGACCACCCACATGCATGTCTCCATCCCCTAGAAGATCAAAGGCTGCTCGTGATTTATTCTCTTCACCAGCCAGAGGGGAATGACTTTTTATTGTGTTCCTCTGTTGTATGCCTATATGGCATTTGTGGACATATATTTTGTATTGTACATAGTTGACATTGTATGCCTATATGGCATTCTTGTAAGCCTATATGGCTATTTTGTATATATGTTATACTTATATTGACAGATATTGATGTATGCCTATATGGATATTTGGTTAATACAAATCTTTTTTATTGATGGCGTCCATACTTGCATTATAAATCCACTTTTGAATGGATATTTGTAGATGGCTACTTCAAATATTTAAAGTCCGATTGTATTACATAGGATGTTTGTATTTTCTTTGATAGGCTTGATAGGCCATGGATTACATGATGGTGTTTGATGGAAAAGTATGGTACTAGAAGACTCTAGTTCATTCTTAATAGGCTTGTGATTGATAATATCTTTGCATGATTGCACTTGATCTTGGATCATGGGCATGTTGTTAGGATTTTGATTGCATTGTGATGTTTGATAGATAGGCATGGTGTAAGATACCCAACTAGTTCTACGAAAATTTTTCCTTACTTAAACAATTTTACTTGCTATACAACACAAAGATATACATCAAAGATAACTATTTGAATGAATCAACCTTAGAGTTGGGTACTTGTCTAGTTATTTGATTCAATCAACTTGCAATGTCTTATTACATGGATAATGCTTTCAATAGCATGAAGTTACAACTTATTCAATGGAGATACAAAAGAAAGGCCTTGAAGCCTTGATGTTTACAATGGCGTCTACACTTGATCAACTCAATCAAACTCAATGATGTCAACTGAATGTCAACACCTCACAATATCACAAGGGAGCATCACCTTGCTTGTTGCATGGATGAACGTCATAGTTGCAAATGGAAAGAGCGCCTTACTTAGATTTGATTTCTGGATGCTAGAATTGGATGCCAGATTTGAAATTATTTCCACGCCAAAGTGTATGGACTTCTCCAAAGAGGGCACCAAAATGGATTGTCCTTCATATTAAGGGCGCCCAAAAGAGAAGTTTGGATACCTATAAGCGCCTAACTCCATGATGTTCCGCCTTCTAATCTACTTTGAATAATAAGAGAGATGTGATGTTGTTATCTTCATGTAAGAGTAGATGATGATGACATGAAGTAGAGATCTCTCTAGGACTGGATGAAGCCTTGCTTGATGATAAGATGAAGATGAAGTGATCCTTCATGACGACCCTTGGAGTGACCCTCTTGGAGTTGTGGACTTTGAAACTTTGAAGATTGAGAGATCTTGAAACTCGAATGGATGAATGTCTATCATTGATGAAGTACACTTGCAAGATATTCCTTGGAGAACTTGAATGGATAGATGCCTTGAAATTTCAACATGACGTTAGTGATGAAGAGTAATGACATGTTGGACTTGATGTGACCTTGCTAAAGGCGCATTTTCTTTCTTAGCATGATCATCCCAAACCAAGGCACCAACTTGGAAAACCCTGTGAAGGCGCCACTATCTGGAATTTCTTCCAAGGTGTTAAAACTTGACATCTTTTCTTCTCTAGGTACTATCTCCTTCAAGGCGCTCCTTAAAATCATTAGAAGTGCTCAGGACTAACCTTAGTCCAAAGCGCCACAATCCATTCCTTAAAGCATAAAGAATTCTCAAAGGCGCCCCTATTTACCTCTAAGCACTCAAATATCATTTAGATTCAAGGCACACATTTAGCTCCAAAGCACAAATTTCCATCATCAACGCATCAAGGTGCATCATCTTCCCTTTGTATCCCCTTCAAGGCGCAGACATTCACTTCTTCACACTCAAACTCACTCTCTGGTGCCAGAATAGGTGTATAACTTCAAATAAGGTGCTAATCTTAGGTTTCTAAGTACTTAGTTTGATCTTAAGGCTATCCTTCCTCTAAGCACTCTCTTCAACTCCCTCACTGAAGGCCCTCTGTAAGTTTGGGCGCATTTCATCCCAAGACACTTCAACATCATCCAAGGCGCAAATTCACTCTCCAAGACAAGGTGCAAAAAACCCTATCCTAAGGCGCTCAAATCTTGCTTCTAGACCTAGGCGCACAAACATGAGATTGTGACTTCAATCATCATTCTTGGTTAAGGCACACAAACTCTCATTCAAGGCACATATCTTTCTCCAACAAGGCGCATATATTCCTCCAACAAGGCGCATATTCAATTCTAGGGCGCTCTATCTTGGATTAAATTAGGGTATCTCCTCAACAAGGCGCTCCAAACCATACCAAGGTGCTAAAACACTTAATGCAAGTTCTTCAAGTGCTTATCCAACTTGATTCCTCCAACACAGGGCGCTCAATCTACTTTCTCAAACTTTCAACTCAAATCCTCACCTTATATTCTCCAAGGCAAAAAGGTGCAATTTGATTGAGGGCGCTAAAACTCTTAGGCACACTTATCTCCCTGAACTTACCTCTCTTCTTCCCTAGGCACCAGAAACACCTCTTTATCTCAACTAGGCACTTATCTTCTCTAAGCGCACATGGTCTTCAAGGCGCATTTCATTCATCAAGGCACCTATCTCTAACAATCTCAACACTCAAAGGGACTCAAAACTCATCTGGACACCATCACTTCCCTAAAGGTGCAAAATTGGTGTAGATACATTCCATTTATTAAGGATCATTCTAGCGCCCAAATCTTGTCAAAGCAAAAGATCAATAGGTTTTCTCCAAGGCGCACTCCAGGGTTTGATCTTGCAAGACTTCTCACGTCAAAATTTTGACCAAGACACTCAAGGCGCTAGTCTTTATCATCTAACTCTACAGTGCACTTACTCATTATGATATACTCCTCAACTTTGTATTCAACCTTGCCCAAGGCGCATATTCACTATAAGGCATTCTCACTTTGTCAAGGCTCAGAGGGCTTCAACTTGCTAAAGGGTAGAGGTCTAGGCGCATATCTGACTTGAAGCTCAAGGCGCTCCAACCTTCTTGCTCTGGAATTCCTTCTAGGCACTAAGTGACTTCTCCAATTCCTTGAAAACATTTGAAGTGTTTTACCTTCTCAAGGTGCTCCTTTGAACTTGACTCCAAGGTGTTATAATCTCAAAGGTGCTGACATCATCTCAACCAAAGGCACTCAATGATTCATCCCATATCTAGGCACTAAAACACTTAATCAACCAAGTCATTCAAGGCGCCATTCAGTAAACTCATCTTCCATGATATTCCTATCAAGGCGCATATCACTTCTCTCATGGGCTTTAGGCGCTCAGTTGAGTGTTTCAATACTACTTAGGTGCCAAATTCATTTTAATGCACCAAACACAAAGAGCTTTCAAACACTGGGCGCTCACAAAGAGTCTTCCAACCTTGGGCGCTAAATTAGGTCTTTGCAACTATCCAAGGTGCATATCTTGGTTTGAACAACTTATGGTGCCAAGACAACTTCTCATTAGGGCGCTCAAAACACTTGTGTTTACATTTGAAGTGCTTTACCTTCTTAAGGTGCTCCAGACTAACCTGACTCCAAGGTGCTCTATCATCATCCTTAAGGCGCTAAAAACATCATCTCCACTCTAGGCAAAAACATCATCCAACTCCTTAAGGCACTTCACTGTCAAAGTCTGAAGGCGCTCTACCTAGACCTTTCCCCTAGGCGCCAGAACTCCTAAGTTCTCACCAGATAACTCTCTTCTTCAAGGCGCAAATCTTCCTATACTATGATTTCCTCTGAAACGCCGATTAACGTGATATGAGGGTGCAAAGGCTACTCCAATCCTTAGTGAGCGCCTAGTTTAAACAAGGAGAAATAAAGCATTCAAAACTATCCAAACGATCATCCCCTTCCTAATGTCTTCACTGCTCCAGAAAACCTTGGCCAAAATGACACATAACAACTCCTGTGCAAAGCACCTGAGCAAGAAAAGAGGGGGTCCCCAATCTGATGGGGTGATGTGTGATTTGGTCACATGTGTGATTTGGTCAAAAACAGGCGCCTAGAGTGAATAGGCTTTCATCCTGACTTAATACACTGCCTAGAGTGGATATTAGCGCCTTCGTATGGTTTGGAGCACCTTTAGCTGTGCCTTGAGGAGATTTTCTTACATCTTAAAGGAGGTTCTGACACCTTGCCCCCTTTGGTATCTAGCACCCTAGTGGCTTTAACCTAACGCCTTTGGAGTCCAAAATGCGCCTTTGAAAGTTGAAGTGAACCTTGATAATTGGAGTCTTCATAATGAGCGCCTAGGTCTTGTTGAGTAGAATACCCCACAATGTGCGCCTAGGTCTTTAAGAAGAGTAATGATACTTGAGATAGAGCGCCTTGAGGAGGTAGTTGAGCGCCCTGGATTGAATAATTGGAGTTCAAGGAAGGTTTGAGCACCCAAGGCATATGGCTAGAGAAGTTGTAGAAAAGACCACTTTTGGCGCCTTAAAAGTTTGAATGCTTGGGGAGTTTTTGCAAAGATCTAGTTTGAGCGCCCTTATGCCCTAGGATCATCTAGTTTGTGCGTCTTGTAATGAGGAGTTCATGTAAGTTTGGAATGAGCGCCTTGAATAAGTGTAAACTAGCCTAGAGAAGGGTATGTGCGCCTTGAGTGCCTTGAGCATTCCAGAGATAATTGTGTGCCTAGAACAATATGAGCGCTCATGATGATGATTAACGCCCTGATGAGACTATGAGCGCCTTGTTCAGGAGATACTTTGTTTGATCATAAAATGCGCCTTGAGTCTTGAAGGTTTTGAGCGCCTAGGTGATTTGGATGTTGGGATGTTGGTATGCGCCCAAGATTGAGATAAGTGAGCGCTTGTAATGGAGGAGAGCAATGAGATGGAATGTCTTGTAGAGATTGGCGCCCAGAGACCCATTTTTGCGCCTTTGATGATGACCATTTTTGCATAAGAGTTTAGCGCCTTAGAGTTGTAAACTTTCTCTTTGGGTGCCCTTGAGTGAATGTTGGCGCCTTGGACAACTAAATACACCTTTGATGGAGTGGAGCCCAAAAGGGGAGTAGGAGGAAACCCAATCTTCAAGATTCATCAAGCTTCAAAGTTTAGGTCAGAGGTTATCCACTTTATCCAAGGAAGGTGTTATCATCTACACTCCGAGAAGGTAATGTCAAAGGCCATCATGAAGGATCACTTCATCAACTTCAAGTCCTTCAAGTTCAAGTCCTTTCACCTAGCAAGTCCAAGAGAGATTTCTACTCCGATTCATGAAGTAAGCTTATATCATCCTTATCTACTCTGCGAGAAGAAGAAACATTACAAAGTCAATCAAATGAGTTACAAGTACCATACATCCAATTGCAAGGAGTGAACCACCTTAAGGAAAAATAGTTCTCTTGAAGTTACTTGAAATGTCAAAAGGTTTAGCGCCTCCAAGTAAGGTCAGAGGTGAGGTTAGAGGTGAAATGCGCCTTTGGACCATTCTGGCGCCTTGGATGAAGAGCCTATATCTTGAGCCCAAGAGGTAAAATTTGTGCCTTAGTGGATTTGGAGAGTTACAGAGATTAGAGAAAAGCACCTTGAAGACAGAGTTGTTCAAGGCGCATGTGTGATTTGGTCAAAAATAGGTGCCTAGAGTGAATAGGCTTTCATCCTGACTTAATACACTGCCTCCTTCTGACGATTTTTGGGGCAGCAGAAAACCTTTCACCATGGGCAAATGCCTCAGAACTATAAAAAATTGAGAGAGGTTATTGTAGAGGCACTCTACGTGATCCCGTTGCCTCAGACGGAATGTTTTTAAGTGACACGGTTTTCAAGTAACATCTCGTCAAAGATTGCTGCCTTTTTGCACTTTGGACTCTTCAGGGATATCGTCGGTACAATGTAGCTCTGACTATTTCGACATGTTTGGGTGAAAAATAGGACCATGCCTAGCATAAATGTACCCATTCGAACGTGTTGGAATAGTCAGTTTGGTCGCATTAGGAGCAGGACGAAAGTTACACCCCTTTGCAACTTTACACTGCCTCCTTCTGATGATTTTTGGGGCAGCAGAAAACCTTTCACCACGGGCAAATGCCTCAGAGCTATAAAAAATTGAGAGAGGTTACTGTAGAGGCACTCTACGTGATCCCATTGCCTTAGACGGAATGTTTTTAAGTTACACAATTTTTGAGTAACATCTCGTCAAAGATTGCTGCCTTTTTGCACTTTGGACTCTTCAGGGATATCGTCGGTACAATGTAGCTCTGACTGTTTCGACATGTTTGGGTGAAAAATAGGACCATGCCTAGCATAAATGTACCCATTCGGACGCGTTGGAACAGTCAGTTTGGTCGCATTAGGAGCAGGACGAAAGTTACACCCCTTTGCAACTTTACACTGCCTCCTTCTGACAATTTTTGGGGCAGCAGAAAACCTTTCACCACGGGTAAATGCCTCAGAGCTATAAAAAACTTAGAGAGGTTATTGTAGAGGCACTCTACGTGATCACGTTGCCTTAGACGGAATGTTTCTAAGTGACACGGTTTTCAAGTAACATCTTGTCAAAGATTGCTGCCTTTTTGCACTTTGGACTCTTCAGGGATATCGTCGGTACAATGTAGCTCCGACTGTTTCGACATGTTTGGGTGAAAAATAGGACCATGCCTAGCATAAATGTACCCATTCGGACGCGTTGGAATAGTTAGTTTGGTCGCATCAGGAGCAGGACGAAAGTTACACCCCTTTGCAACTTTACACTGCCTCCTTCTGATGATTTTTGGGGCAGCAGAAAACCTTTCACCATGGGCAAATGCCTCAGAGCTATAAAAAATTGAGAGAGGTTATTGTAGAGGCACTCTACGTGATCCCGTTGCCTTAGACAGAATGTTTCTAAGTGACACAGTTTTTGAGTAACATCTCGTCAAAGATTGCTACCTTTTTGCACTTTGGACCCTTAGGGATATCGTCGGTACAATGTAGCTCCGACTGTTTCGACATGTTTGGGTGAGAAATAGGACCATGCCTAGCATAAATGTACCCATTCAGATGCGTTGGAACAGTCAGTTTGGTCGCATTAGGAGCAGGACGAAAGTTACACCCCTTTGCAACTTTACACTGCCTCCTTCTGACGATTTTTGGGGCAGCAGAAAACCTTTCACCAAGGGCAAATGCCTCAGAGCTATAAAAAACCGAGAGAGGTTATTGTAGAGGCACTCTACGTGATCACGTTGCCTCAGACGGAATGTTTCTAAGTGACACGGTTTCGAGTAACATCTCGTCAAAGATTGCCACCTTTTTGCACTTTGGACTCTTCAGGGATATCATCGGTACAATGTAGCTTTGACTGTTTCGACATGTTTGGGTGAGAAATAGGACCATGCCTAGCATAAATGTACCCATTCAGATGCGTTGAAATAGTCAGTTTGGTCGCATTAGGAGTAGGACGAAAGTTACACCCCTTTGCAACTTTACACTGCCTCCTGATGATTTTTGGGGCAGCAGAAAACCTTTCACCACGGGTAAATGCCTCAGAGCTATAAAAAACTGAGAGAGGTTATTGTAGAGGCACTCTACATGATCACGCTGTCTTAGACAGAATGTTTCTAAGTGACATGATTTTCAAGTAACATCTCATCAAAGATTGCTGCCTTTTTGCACTTTGGACTCTTCAGGGATATCATCGGTACAATGTAGCTCCGACTGTTTCGACATGTTTGGGTGAGAAATAGGACCATGCCTAGCATAAATGTACCCATTCAGATGCGTTGGAACAGTCAGTTTGGTTGCATTAGGAGCAGGACGAAAGTTACACCCCTTTGCAACTTTACACTGCCTCCTTCTGACGATTTTTGGGGCAGCAGAAAACCTTTCACCACGGGTAAATGCCTCAGAACTATAAAAAACCGAGAGAGGTTATTGTAGAGGCACTCTACGTGATCATGTTGCCTTAGACGGAATGTTTCTAAGTGACATGGTTTTCGAGTAACATCTCGTCAAAGATTGCTGCCTTTTTGCACTTTGGACTCTTCAGGGATATCGTCGGTACAATGTAGCTTCGATTGTTTCGACATGTTTGGGTGAAAAATAGGACCATGCCTAGCATAAATGTACCCATTCGAACGCGTTGGAACAGTCAGTTTGGTCGCATCAGGAGCAGGATAAAAGTTACACCCATTTACAACTTTACACTGCCTCCTTCTGACGATTTTTGGGGCAGCAGAAAATCTTTCACCACGGGTAAATGCCTCAGAGCTATAAAAAACTAAGAGAGGTTATTGTAGAGGCACTCTACATGATAGTGTTGCCTCAGACGGAATGTTTCTAAGTGACACAGTTTTTGAGTAACATCTCGTCAAAGATTGCAGCCTTTTTGCACTTTGGACTCTTCAGGGATATCGTTGGTACATTGTAGCTCAGACTGTTTCGACATGTTTGGGTGAAAAACAAGACTATGCCTAGCGTAAATGTACCCATCCGGATGCGTTGGAATAGTCAGTTTGGTCACATCACGAGCAGGACACCAAAAATGCAAAAGTTGCTTTGTGCAACTTGACAACATTGACACTTTTTTGCAACATGACTCAAAGACTCAAACTGACCCCAAATGACTCAAAGTGACTTAAAATCACCTTGATTTGGTGCCCAATGTACATTATAGAGGTCGAGGCACTCCTTATCATTCAAACATCTTAGATGAGCGCATAGGACAGGAAAAAGCTCTAAGTTTCATCATCATGAGCGCCTAATATCAAGAGACTTTAATGCATTGATTTGGCGCTCTATATGTGAAGGAAGATCTAAAGGCATGAAAGTGGATGTCACATTGCAAGAGTTTGGATCATCAAAATTGAAAGAAATAAGTCTATTAAGCTTGGGCACCCTTGGTCTTCTTTTCATTCATTATAAGCGCCTTGGGAGAATGGTATATAGGTCATCATCATGATTGGGCACCCTGAATCCAGAGTGTTGGGGAGATCATCAAATGGTGTCTAGTAGGGTGAGTTATGAGTTTGGTCGCATCAGGAGCAGGACACCAAAAATGCATAACATGATGATGTAAAAATGTGTACATATGTGTAAAAATGCAGGAGGAAATAAAAAAAAACAAACCTTACAAATTAATGTGCATACTTACAACTCAATGTAACATAACTTTACAAAATCAATGTGAATACTTACAAATTAATCCAATGAACCATCCGGATTTGCTCTACTCTTTATTGTGTCAAGTATTGCTTCATGGTCAGACTCACGCACCTTCCATAATATTTTGTTCAAAGGTCTACCCCGATACTTTATCAAATGAACATTGGATGCCACGACAAGGTTCGAGTAATGAAGAATCTTTCGATGCATGTCAAAGTCCTGAAATAGCCAAATATTAACACTCTTATGTGGGTACCTTCTAAGCCATGTTCCAGTAATAACCACTGATCCTGTAGGGTATTCGATGTTTTCTCCATCTGTAACAGGGGCCTCCAATTTCTTTTTGGCCTCAACACAACGACATAAGTAATAATCTGTTCCCTCTTCATTATCTTAATCTACAATAACTGCATATACGTGTCCTACATTGATATGTGTAGCAAATTAGATGAAATTAGTCAACATTACAAAAACACTACAAAGTAAGATGACATTACCTGGTTGAACTAGATGAAATTAGATGCATATACGTGCCCTATATTACCTGGTTGAACTAAATCTGATATGTGGTCAAAGTCAACTGACAATTCCATCTGTGTTAGTTCCAGTGCCGTCGGGGGTCGATACGTGTCAAGTGGGCTAAGATAACTTAACTGCCATTCGTCAACCCACTCCTTTGACTCGCACTCATCCCAGACTTGAATTGTATAGGAAGAACAAAAGCATGACATCTTTCGTGTATGGATACTCCATGAACCTGCAATTGAGCTTCTGAAAGAGTGCATGTCATTTGATCCTGTCAGTGTACAACAATCCTCATATGGTGCAATGTTAATATCATCTATCAACCAAAAAAATCTATGAACTAAAGACTTACCTTCATTACCTGGACCCATGGAAGGATTACACCACTCGACAATCAATTTTGCATCTGTCAACTTTGCATTGTCTTTATACTTTAACTCTTCTCGTGCTATGGCTCTTTTGATACATGCTCCTACACCATCATGCTCCCCCTTTCCATGCCCGGCCTCACAAAAGTTCCACATATGTTGAATACCTGTAAAATTATGCCTCCTACTCAGCCAATAGAAATTCTGCGAGTTCTTGAATTGTGATGCACAATTATCCGACCATATGATATGCTGACTGAACGATATGCCCCTTCTAGCCAAATCATTGTAGAACACCTGAAAGCAACCTTGCACGAACTCCGTAGAATGCGTGCGATCATCACTAATATAGAAATTATACTCCCTTATGATCTTTCTGTCATCCTCTGTACTATCATTTGCATGAATGAATGCGATGTGCACAAATATAGAAACCTGTGTGGAGTTGTAATATTGTGATTGCACCTCACGCTGTGGCTGTAGACTGTAGTTCTCTGCAAAGTAAACTGAAACAATGCTACCAACCAGAAATGTGTCCTTCCATAACTTGAATTGCAAGTCCAACCATCGAGCTCTATGGGCATGTCTTGCATACTCATACACTATGCTATCACGAAATATAGGCATAAACTGATACACTGGAATCTTTTCAATAACTAATTCACACCTCTTTGCTTCTTTACCATCTTTTGTATTGTATGCCACTATTTTATACTTGCCAAACTCTACTAGTTCATTTCCAACCGCATGTGTTATTTCCATATGTTCACATATTGGCAAATGTTGCAAGCCACCGCAACGATGACATGTGCCATCCAAGCATAATTTCTTGTAGAATATTTGACCTTCCTCTCTTTCACATAAAATTCTTGATATGAAGTCTCTTGAAGATGTTGGTGGGGCACATATGGCACAACCCTGCAAATCATTGTTAGTATGCATATCTAAACATATAGACCTATAAGCATCAAAATGGTTAGAAAATTCAATATGTAATCTACAACAACAAGCAGTGCATGTGTGATTTATCTTAACATAGAAAGGTTTTAGCATTTCAAAATATCTTTGACAAATTTTAATTTGAGGATACTTCTCTAGAAATTTACCATAAAACTGTGTTTGAGTCTCATCCAAAAAATGCTTTGGATGTGGCTCGCGGTTCTGACTACCAATTCTCCTTCTTACCACATCCCTTTGATTCAGAGATACCCTTGTGTAATTCTTCCAAAAGTCTTCAATTAGTGATCTCAATGCTTCAACAATTAGTTTATCTTTTCGTGGTAGTCTCCCTGAGAATGCCCATAATTCATTGGCATTAGTGTCCTCAATTCTTTGGCGTCTTCCAACGGCTCTTGATAAAGTTTTCCTATTAATTCTCAATTCTTGACTTGTCTTTCTAATGAGACGAGCTTTCCTCGTTTGACTACTTACTATAGTTGATGTAATCACACACCGTGTTGCATTACTATCTTTTGTGCGTGAGGTGTTACCCACACTCTCATACGCACTCATTAGATTCTTGACAATAGATTTTTCACTTGAAGCCTCTGATGTTCTCAACTCAAGAATCTTCATGATAGACCTATACTTTATACTTCGCATCATTTCAACAAATAGTTGACATCTTGCAGTCTCATTTAACTTTTCAAAGAACAATCTCCAAATCTTATTAGCATATCTTCTACAAGTGCGTTTTGGAATCTTACCTTCCATTGGCTGCAAAATATTCTCATCAATATCAATCAAATACTTTGGCTTTCTATGCAAAATTCTAGGTGGTGTCAAGTTAGGTAAATTCATCTCAACATTAGGAATTTCATCAATATTTAAATGAGATGGGTTAGATGGCATACCTTCAATCGAAGATGGAATAGATGACATACCTTGAGGTTGAGGTGGGAATGATGGCGTACCTCCTTCATCACATGTGAGTGATGATGTACTCTCAACTTGAGATGTGGTAGATGGTGTCCCTACATGTTGACTTGCGGTAAAGGATGTGTCTCCAACTATGGTATTCAAATCTCTCGTACCACGAAGTTTTTGCATTCGTTCTCTTTGTGCCACCAATACCATACCTCTTTGTGATGGTTGTGGTTCCTCTTCAATTGGTATGTCTTCATTTATCGTGTCCAATTTCCTCTTCTCACGAAGTTCCCTCATAGCCATTACTTTCTTTGCATTCTTAGCTTCTATCTCTTCCTGTGTTGGTTTAATTCTTGATCGTTTCCTCGGCATGACAGAGAATTTATCTGTAGCATGATAAAGAGACCAATATTAGTTCCTCAGAAATGAATACATGATAATAGTGGGATTGTATTTTTTTTATGTTGTAAGGATTTATTCTTGTACAGTTTGACATCATGGTATGAACTAAGGTTTGTTTATTACACATAATTATTAAAGAGCCCAAGTGTAGAAAATATACATGGCATCATGTGAGATTGTAGGTTACTTTCTTGATTGGGAATGTGTCTATTTTAAACATGTATGATAAAGCATGATAAAGTAATTCAATCTGAAATAAGGAAAATGTAAAGAACATGCATGTAAAGACTTGACATACCTAAAAAATGAAGATTTGAATGGAGAGAGTACCCAATTATGTAGTGTTTTTATCTTCTTGCATCAAACTCCTCAACAATTTGAGTTTTTCACCACTTGCTTCCTTTTCAATGTTAAATTCTTAAAATTGAATCACAATTAACATTGCAATACTACAAAAATTGAAACTTGAATAGATATATATCAAACTTGGTTTGAAAACTATGTTATTTCCTCCTCAAGTTGGCAAAGCAGAAAAGGTGGAGGAAAGATCATGCAAAGGTGGTACAATGTGTCAAATGTGCATGTGAACTTCCCAATAGCATGAAAGCACTTCTTTTTTGTCAGAGCACGCGCAGAATCAGTAAGAAAACAGAGCATGTGGGCCTGGATCACGGGGGTAACCACTTTTTTACCGTTTCAGTAGAAATACAAAATGTGAGCGCGTTATAACGCGCTCGCGCTATAACGCTCTCGCGTTTTGTCTTGCTATAGATCCCTAATCCCTAAACCCTCAACTCTGATCCCTTGACCCTCAACCCTCAATGTCAAATCCTAATCCCTCAACCCTCAACCCTATCCCTAAACCCTCAACCCTCAATGTCAAATCCTAATCCCTCAACCCTCAACGTCAAATCCTAATCCCTCAACCCTAATCAGTCAACCCTCCAACCCTATCCCTAATCCTTACAACCCTCAACCCTAATCCCTCAACCCTTAACTCTGATCCATCAACCCTCAACACTATACCTTAAACCCTAATCCCTTCAACCTCAACCCTATCCCTAAACCCTTGACCCTCGAACCTCAGCCCTCGACGTCAAACCCTAATCCCTCAACCCTTAACTCTGATCCCTCATCTCTCAACCCTAACCCTAAACCCTCAACCCTTAACATCAAACCCTAATCCCTCAACCCTCAACCCTAATCTATCATCCATCATCCCTCAACTCTAATCCCTCATTCCTAAACCCTAAACGCTATCCCTATTCCTAGACCCTCAATAGGCTTGATACTATACCTTAAACCCTAATCCCTCTACCATCGACACTCTTATTTAACCCTAATCCCTTGACCATTAACCCTATCCCTCAACCTTAACCCTCAACCCTCAACCCTCAACTCTCAACATTAAACCCTAATTCATCAACCCTAAACCCTAATCCCTCAAACCTAAACCCTATCCCTAAACCATCAACCCTCAACACTATACCTTAAACCCTAATCCCTCAACCCTCAACCCTAAACCTTATCCCTAAACCCTAATCCCTCAACCCTCAACCCTAATCCCTCATCCCTCAACTCTAATCCCTCATCCCTAAACCCTAAATACTATCTCTATTCCTAAACCCTCAACAGACTCGATACTATACCTTAAACTCTAATCCTTTATCCCTAAACCCTCCAACCCTATCCCTAATCCTTATACCCTCCACACTCTACTTTTGCCCTAATTCCTTGACCCTCAACCCTATCCCTAAACCCTTGACCCTCGAACCTCAACCCTCAACCCTCAACATCAAACCCTAATCCCTCAACCCTTAACTCTGATCCCTCGACCTTCAACCCTGATCCTAAACCCTAAACCCTCAACGCCAAATTCTAATCCCTCAACCCTTCACTCTAATCCCTCAACCCTAAACCCTATCCCTAAACCCTAACCCTAAACCTTGTCCCTAAACCCTAATCCCTCAACCCTCAACCCTAATCTGTCATCCATCATCCCTCAACTCTAATCCCTCATTCCTAAACCCTAAACGCTATCCCTATTCCTAGACCCTCAACAGGCTCGATACTATACCTTAAACCCTAATCCCTCTACCATCGACACTCTTATTTAACCCTAATCCCTTGACCATTAACCCTATCCCTCAACCTCAACCCTCAACTCTCAACATTAAACCCTAATTCATCAACCCTAAACCCTAATCCCTCAAACCTAAACCCTATCCCTAAACCATCAACCCTCAACACTATACCTTAAACCCTAATCCCTCAACCCTCAACCCTAAACCTTATCCCTAAACCCTAATCCCTAAACCCTCAACCCTAATCCCTCATCCCTCAACTCTAATCCCTCATCCCTAAACCCTAAATGCTATCCCTATTCCTAAACCCTCAACAGACTCGATACTATACCTTAAACTCTAATCCCTTATCCCTAAACCCTCCAACCCTATCCCTAATCCTTACACCCTCCACACTCTACTTTAACCCTAATCCCTTCAACCTCAACCCTATCCCTAAACCCTTGACCCTTGAACCTCAACCCTCAAACCTCGACGTCAAACCCTATTCCCTCAACCCTTAACTCTGATCCCTCATCTCTCAACCCTAACCCTAAACCCTAAACCCTCAACCCTCAACGTCAAATCCTAATTCCTCAACCCTAAACCCTATCCCTAAACCATCAACACTATACCTTAAACCCTAATCCCTCAGCCCTCAACCCTAAACCTTATCCCTAAACCCTAATCCCTCAACCCTCAACCCTAATCTGTCATCCCCCAACTCTAATCCTTCATCCCTAAACCCTAAATGCTATCCCTATTCCTACACCCTCAACAGAAATGATACTATACCTTAAACCCTAATCCCTTATCCCTAAACCCTCCAACCCTATCCCTAATCCTTATACCCTCCACACTCTACTTTAACCCTAATTCCTCGACCCTCAACCCTATCCCTAAACCCTTGACCTTTCGAACCTTAACCCTCAACCCTCAACGTTAAACCCTAATCCCTCAACCCTTAACTTTGATCCCTCGACCCTCAACACTATACCTTAAACCCTAATCCATATCCCTCAACCCTTAACCCTTAAAACTTAAACCCTATCCCTACACCCTCACCACTTGACACTATATCTTAAGCCTTAAACCCTCATCCCTAAAGCCTCAACCCTCAATCCTTAAACCTTCAACCCTAAACCCTATCCCTAATCCCTCTACCCTCGACACTCTAACCCTAACCTTGACATTAAATGCTAATCCGTCGACCCTAAACCCTAATCCTAAACCCTCAACCCTCAACCCTCAACACTATACCTTAAACCCTAATCCCTCAACCCTCAACCCTAAACCTTATCCCTAAACCCTAATCCCTCAACCCTCAACCCTAATCCATCATCCCTCAACTATAATCCCTCATCCCTAATCCCTAAATGCTATCCCTATTCCTAAATTCTCAGCAGACTCGATACTATACCTTAAACCCTAATCCCTTATCCCTAAACCCTCCAACCCTATCCCTAATCCTTACACCCTCCACACTCTACTTTAACCCTAATCCCTCGACCCTAAACCCTATCCCTAAACCCTTGACCCTTGAACCTCAACCCTCAACCCTTAATGTCAAACCCTAATCCCTCAACCCTTAACTTTGATCCCTCAACCCTCAACCGTAATCTGTCATCCCTCATCCCTAAACCTTAAACGCTATCCCTATTCCTAGACCCTCAATGGGCTCGATACTATACCTTAAACACTAATCCCTTATCCGTAAACCCTCCAACTCTATCCCTTATGCCTTAACCCTCATGATTAATAGCCTTGAACATAAAAAAATTTAAGTGAGACATAACGCGAGCGCATTATAACGCGCTCGCGTTATGTCAAACATGGCAAAAGACAGACTTGCGGGAAAGAAAAATGCAAGGCAAAACATAACGGGAGCGCGTTATAACGCGCTCGCGTTATTTCTTGCTTTGGGAATCCCAAGCCTTGGGCTTGGGATTTGCTTTGGATTTCCAACCCAAAGGCTTGGAGTGCCTTATGAACAGTCACAGACGTGTTTTTCTATATTCTTCAAAATTTCATATAATTTCATTCGTGCTAACCCTCAGATTTGCACGTGTTTCAAGGTTGAACAAATCAAACACATGGATAATGGTAGGCTTTCTCTTAGCTATTTGACGATGTGATTTTTTTCACATTTTAACAATGTTAAGCCTTTCATCTTTAATTTCTTTTGTTTGTGTGTCCGTTTTTAGGCAAAAACCACTGTTTGGTCTTTTTTTCATTGTAAAATAACTATTCATTCAAATTTCAAAAAAATTACATATTTAGAAACTAGACTCCATTCTACAAATATTAAAAAAATAAAAAAATGATTTTCAATTAGTTTTCAAAATTTATAGGGGTAGCACGGCCAAAATTCTATTTTTTAGGATGTGTCCACTTTAAAAATTAGTAAAAAATCAAATATTCATCAAAAAATTATTAGAAAAATCGGGCATAAACTACATGCTATTAGCTAATTTCTCATTAAAGCGATTTTAAAAATACCAAAAAAAAGTTGACCTTTTGAGGGAGCCACAAAACATGCTATGTTATGTTTTTTTGATAGAAACAACACCAATTTCTGTGGCTCCCTCTTTTGAACCCCTTAATCTATGCCATTTTCAAAACAAAATAGTAGTTTAGAAAGTAGACTCGGAGCACTACGAACATTGTTTTAGTTGCATCTCCAAATTTTGAGTGTAACTATGCTCAATTTCTCATCCAAGGCCAGTATTTCCTGATTTCAGAAAAAAAGTGGCCACTTAAGACCCCTTTTTGGCCCCCCATCTTCTTGCATTTACCCTGATATGTTTCATTGAGCTAACCAGTTTCTCTAAACCTGTAAATTCTTCTAGGTTGTCTAATCTCAAAATGTAACCTTTCTTTTTATGTACCCCATTATTTCTTATTAGTGTTGAGGATTGAGAATGTATCAGGAGTGGGCCATCTACTAGGTTAATAACTAACCACCTTCTTCTTCATCTAAGGTTTTATCTAAATTTCACACTTTGTTTTCTTTTTAGAGTTTTTTCTAGGTAGGGATCTTTCTCTAATAATATTAATAGTTTCTTTCATCTTTTTGATTTCTATAATCCTTTTCTTTTCCCGATCTTCTTCTTTTGGGGTCAAGGTTAGATTTAAGCTAACTTGTCTAGCTAGTAGGTCAACTAATTAAGGGTAGATAAAAAATAGTGGCCATGGATGAAGTGGATGGATATGGGTTGATTAATGGCTAAGAGAAACTAATTCTATTAACTTGTTTATGTGGGTGGATGTGTCATAGTTAATGAATGGTTTGCTACTAGAACTAGGTCTTGATGACAAAATTTTTTTGGAAATTGATGGTCTAGGAGTAGGGAAATCTTCAATAGTTTGATTTAGTAATGTGAGATCAATAATTGATACTCTCCTTCTGGTGGGATGCAACCTACTAGATATAAAAAATAGAATTAGGGACTTCTGAATTAGTGAACCTAGGATTTCCATTGTTTTAAATTTAATGGTAAAACCTATCTAAAAACCATCACACTCTATATGCCTACCATAATTGATAAAGATTTTTGATCTTGATAGATAACTAACTCCTTGGAGAAGTTAAAAGGTGGGAATTTAGTATTCGATAATATGAAAATACACATCTGTACTATTGTGGCATATACTAAACCAATAGATAGGTTCATGCCTTTTATTTGAAGACATAGACAAGAGACTTGCTTATATGCTTGTCATCTAAAGTTAAGGTAAAACTAGGCCTTACAGAACATAAACCATCTCTACCAAGGTCATCAAACACCTTGTGATGTGTTGAGGCACCCTTTTGTTTGTTACTTGTGAGTCAATCCTTTGCATGGGATACATCATTACCTTGGTGCATGACATCTTGAATGCTATATCAAAATAAGTGCTCACTATATATGAGCATAATAGCTACACTCAAGATCCAAACCACTCATCAGACTATTCGTTATTATCCATTATCCATCATGCCCTTCATAGTTCTTGATTAACATGTTTTAGAATGTGAAAATGATTAGTTGGTTAGTTATTTGATTAGTTAGCTATTTGATTAACATTTGTCATCGTTTTCCTCTATCTAGTTCATCATCATTTTCTTGTCTATCATTATCATTTTCTTCTAAATAGTTATGCCATGAATGAAAAAAATATTATTAGCATCCATTGCATCATATATAAATCCATCACATATTAATATTCATCCATCGCATCAATTTGTCCATCTACATATCCATCAACACCAATCATCTAATCTATCCATCTAATCTATGCATCTATCATAATATCCATCCATACATTCATCATAACATCATATACATGTGTGTCCCATACATACATGTTAGATAAATTTATATTATCTATTATCACATCATTTCATCACATCATATGAATCAAATCAAATATAAGCATCATAAATCAATAATCCATCACATGTGCATCCATAATCATCACACACCATCAATAAAACCACATTGTAAGCATCATACATATCCATACATAAGCATTGTACACATCACAAAAATAAAATAAAATCATACCTATAACTATCTCATCTCATACATCACCAAAAAATAAAGTACATCAGAGATCTACAGACCATAAATCATACATAGACTATACATATCAAAAAATGAATATCATAAATGTACATGATAAAACTAAAAAATAGAGCCATATCTCAACTAATCTTGGCTAGTGCTATCTAAATGTGACCCTAAGGGATCTCCTTCTCCACCAGTTGGTGGTGGTGGAGGTGGTTACATCAGCATTGACCCTAATCTTCCCAATCTTTTTGACCTAGTTGACCCACTAGTCGTGTGCTCTACATATGATGGTTCCCTCTGCTTAGCTAGCACTACCTACTCATAGAGAGACCTATAATACATGGCCTCTCACCTTGCTTGTGCCACCTCTTGTGTTTCTCATCCCATCTTTACAACAATCTAGCCCAATTCCTATTGATTGGACATGCTACAGGCCCGATCCTACTCCTTTCGTGACCCATGAGCCTCTACCTGATCTCTCTACACTTGAACCTGTAGTCCATCACTCTCCACCACCAGGTTGTCCCACTCAGCCTATAGGGTGTCCCTCTCTACCATCACTTGATCTCTTCTTGCCTAGAGTGCATCATGCTTTGACAATGTTGTGGCTAACCCAACTTGGAGGTCATCCACCTCCTCCTGATCTTGACCTCCTCGACCCTTCACTTATGGCCCTTGCACCTTAAGAGCATCCACATATATCACCTTAGTCTATCCCTAAACCTATCCCTACCCATCTCCTCCTTGAAGAGATATTTTCTATGGTGCCTAGGGTACAACTAATTATGTTGCTGGTGCTGCCCTAACTGCCCAGCCTCTCCTATCCTGTTGGTGGAATCTTTTAAAGACCACCACCACTACCCACCTGATCCTAGCCTGTACATTTACCTACTATAGCATGGTCAATCTTAATGGCCTATACTTTTCCTACAAGGTTTTGTAATCTTGGGTAACCCTCGCAACTATGATCCCTGCTTGAGCCTCCCATGACACCACTATCTAGTGCAACTAGTCTAGCCATGCTGTCATGAAGTCTATCTATAGACCCCACTATTCCTTCTCATGGGATACCTATGCAAACATATAAATTTCCTCTATTGGAATCCCTTGTTAGATCCTAAACTACCTTAGTATGTGGTTGTACACCTGTACCACTCTATGATGTTGTGATGTTTGCCTATGATATAACAAGGAGTCTACACAAACCACAACACCACTATGTCCTCCTCCCACTCCTCATAATCCAGGTATGATATCCATATGACCCCATCCATATCATCCAAAATATGTTGCCAATGTAGTTGATCTCCCACATGCTTGTACCTTTGCCTCCCTACCCAGAAAAATGCATAACTTAGCTCCCTGGTAGCCTCTCATCCTTGTCACTGATATGCTAGAGGCATTGCTATGTGCTCCCATGCCCATATCTAGAGTAGTGTAACCGAGGGTAAGATGTGTCCTCCTTTGTAGGTAATCAAATGGAGATGTCTATATGGTTGGGCCATTACATAGGCACTCCAATCAAACACTTGCTCATCTACACACATGTCACTATGCACTCTGCTAGCTTGATTAAAAAGAACCTGGTGGTCTTTTTAGGAAGTAATATGCTACTGAAAAGAGCTACCATCACTAGTGGTAGCTCCTTAATCATCCTCTTACATGTATCCAAGTCAATTGATAGTCCTTATTTAGGCAAATAAAATCTTCCAAACAATCTCACCAAGGCTACCTTTGGAGCTCAGGCCCTATAGTAGACCCTCTGTCCCCTAATGAGTACCTACAAAATCTACCACATGTTCTCTAGTGTGACCATAATGTCATCTATTTGCAGGTGAAAAGTGCTAGTCTCATTCATCCATCTCTCTACTAGGGCTATTAGCATAGCCATATGTGCCTTGAATTTGAGCCACGTACCAGAGTCTGACATGATCCAAGTACCCCTAGTCACGCTCCTCCAAGTGCTCTATCAATCAAAGCACCCATGATCCCCTCTCCCATGCCACTGGGAGCAACAATCACTCCTGTATCCAACCAGAATCCATGTCAGATCTTGCTAAATCCAACTATCCTAAGCACAGACAACACTTTTTAAATGCTTATACCACTTTGTGATGTATGTGCCATTTTATGATGCACACATTGAAATCACTACCCACACACTAATCCATGATGGACACACTAAAAAGTAGAAACAAACAATTTTTCACGTAGGCACTGATTCCTAATGCATGCGGTGGTTCATCAGGCATGCATGTGCTGAAATGCTTTACACATGCCATTTCATCTCACAAGTGCACTAATTCATCCCATGTGCATGCCAATGTAGTGTTCCATCCCACACACATGCCAAAACACTCTACACATGTTGATTCATGTCATGTGTGTGCTAATTCATTTGACGTGCACCAGAATTGTGACTTTTGTGGTTTGAGACTTGTGTAGCCACATTTTTTCCCCTCCTAACTAGCAATACATGCACTCAAAATTGATCAAAAGACAAAATATTTCATACATATCGGTGCTCTGGTGCTTACCGCCCACCTATAAATCGTCACCCGCTTTGCACGATACTCTTGGACTGGCACATTCTCCATCTCCTCCACACTTCTTGTTCTACTAAGCTCCAAAATCTCTAAGCCTTGAGGGTTAAAATGAATTATTTTAACCCTCTAGCCCTATTTATACACCCCCAACCCCCAGATCTTCCCCCTAATCAAAATTTTTACCCCTCTACACTTATTTTCACCTCATTTTTTTAATTTTTTGGGCCTTTTTTGCTCATTCTTCTTTTGTTGCTCCTCATTTTTTCTCCTCTATCATATTTTTCTATTCATTTCTCTTATCGAGAGCTCACCCATGCTCTTTTTTCCTGGCTGACATCTCAAGGGGGCATCCTATCACCCCTTCCTCTTTAGAAAGTGCTATATTTTATTTTGCTTTGAAATGATGTTATTTAAACACCATTTTAGAGAGGGGCAAAATGTAGACACATGAAATTGCCTCATTGCCATTTCTATCATCACCAGTTCATCCCTCAATCATTCTACTATAGTTAAATAAATTAATCCTATTTATTTAATTAATTACTTCAATTTTCCTACCAATATTAATTAAATAATTTTTAATTATTTAATTAATAAATTGACTATCCCTCCAACATTAATTAAATAAATTAGGACTATTTATTTAATTAATCGATCTTTCATCTATAGTCCAACCTTAATTAAATAAATTTAAATATTTATTTAACTAGGTTCATCATCCCTATCCTAAAAATTAAATAAATATACCTTATTTATTTAATTCCTATTTTATCCTCCCAATTATTAGTTAACTAAAAATAATCACTAACCGGCTAGCTAATCATTTGCACATTCTAAAGAACGATTACTTGAGGTAAATCTTGCACAAGGTTCATAAAGAATGATTAATTGAGGTAAATCTTGCACAAGGTTCAAAAGTGTACATGGGTCAAATATTTGATTTGTACATGAGCATGGGAAAGATTTGCACAACACTCCAAAAATCTACCTTTTGGATCCTCACCATCCACTTTCTCCAAGACAAATCCTCCACTCTTGATTTTGCCTAAAGATTAGACCTTGACTTGTGCACCTATCATAAGGTGCCACTTGGAGGTCCGTCATGCCTCTAATGCTCTCAAACATTCTCAACCATTGATCTTTCCAATCAATCCTAGTTCTTTATCTTTCCATCCAAAAATTTATAAATTGAATGCCTCACAAGCCATTTGAACAATAGTTCTTGAATGTAATATTATGCTACCATTTTGAGCACTTGACACCTCCTCTCAACAATAATAATCCTTTTGAGCACAATCACTTAGGTGCAACAAGGATTGGTGTTGGTGAGAGTTTCTTTTATGTTTTCATTAATGCTTGCTAATCCTTAGTATTAATCTTGAGGCTACTTTTGTGTATACATTGAATAGGTTATGCTTAGTTTTACTTGCTTGTATAGGTTTATATTCACTAGCATACAACTACAACATTATATTTAATTGTTCATACAATTTTTCTCACATACAATGAGTCTTTGCACATCCCTTGAGAAGGAAACAAGGGTATGCATACACCCCTCTATTTAGTGTCAAAGTATAGGGATATCTTGTGATATCCCTCAACATTTGCAAGCATTCACATTAGGAGCATTAGTTCAACATCATCTGTAATGTCCCCTTCCTAGGCGACACATGGACGTGCATTGGTTGGCCTATTATTTGGGTTCCTGTAGGTCAGAAGAGTGGTTAGGGGACCTATCCAGGGGCAGTGGAGCTTGGCAGGAAGCTTTACAGGCCATTCTAGACAGTTTGCGATAGTTTCCTATTTTTTAGGAAGGGTCCCTATTTTTTAGGGTTTGACTGGGAGTTGACCAGGAGGTATTAGGGGACCTCCAGGAGCATTTTGGGAGATTTGGTCACAGTTCCTATTTTTTAGGAGGTATCCCTATTTTTTAGGAGGGGACTGTCAGTTAGCCTGCCACTTGGTGACTTCACCTTTATGGCACGTGCATCATCAGTTTTCAGTTCCAGATGGCCAGGTGATGGAAATGGAATAAAGGTTAAATATTAAAGTGTTGACTTTAATATTTAATAAGAATAAAATAAAGTGATTAACAATGTCATTTTATATTAATAAAATATTAAAAAGACCCCCACCTTGATGACATAATGTTGTGTTAAAAAGGTGGCCTTTTTATTGATGAAGTTGGACCCTCAACTTGGGCGCCCAACTTGGGAGGCTTATGGAATAAAGGAATATTTCAAAGATTCCCATTTTTTATGCCTTTGTAACCCTAAAAGTGGATGCCACTCTTGGGAGTCTCATGAAGTGAGTTTTGATTCACTTTTTGGAGTATCTTTTGACATTTTTCAATTAGCTTTTTACAGATCTGAGCTCTGAGGAAGAGTTGCAGCATTATTCAGTCCTTTGGGAATGAAAACTCTCAGGGAATGTTGTGGATTGGATGCTAACCCAGTTCACCATTGTGGAGGACCTACTCTGGGTCTTCATTTGGGCTTCATTAGACGAGTTTATAGTGGTTAAATTACAGATCTGAGTTTGTAGCAGTGTTTTATCAGCATTCTCTTGCAGATCAGCCATACCCTTTGTCATGTAGAGCCTCTCCTAGGCCAATACCAGCACTTGTATGCATTTTCCTTTGTTGTTCCAGCTTCTACATGAATACAAAGTGCAGATTTGATGGGTATGTAGTTAAAATTTAGAATTTGGTTTCAATTCTTTGTATATTTCTTGGATCTTATTTGCATGTTGTATCTTATGCCATCCTTGGCAAAAATTACACATCTTAAGAAAACTGAAACCCCCTTCTACATCTTCTGTCTAGTCTATAAGATCACAATAATAAATAAATAAATAAAATCATAAAACAATCAAAAGACAACAAAATAATTTATCTTTCAGCAGCAGTTTGGGTTAGAACTAGCAGGGTTCTTTACATCATCACCTAAGAACTCAAAACTACTAGGAATGGCCTGACCATTTGTGCATCAAGTGGTGATAAATGATTTGAGCATAAGAGGGGTCCCTTAAGAACTTCCACGTAATTGTGAAACTCAACAGTTCTTTGTTGTACTTAGAAATTATTTTATGCCACATCTTCTCATTCCAATATGAATTCCCCTAATGAGCAGATATGTGCAACACATTAGTGTTAGCCACAAAACATGAAGACCAATGTGCTATCTCAAGATGACTCATATCATTCAAATGATTCATGCCCTAGATAAGTGCCCACATAGTTAATTGTCCTAGTCTATCACTTCACTCAATTGTGATGACAACACATTCTCAAACATACTCTTTGATACCAAATTGATGACACGATCTTAGATAAATATGGTTTGATACCAATTTGATGGCAATCACTTGACAAGCAACACAGACCATAACCCGACATAGAACTACATACGGTGACATGAACTCAGTAATGAATCTAATTACATTGACAGGAACCTTCCAATGATAGGAATCAAGCAAATAAGTGAAATATAGTTTGAGGAAACCAACTCAGCATTCAAATGACAATAAATGGACTACAAGAATTATGATAACAAGAATCTTTTGTTTAAACTTAGCCAGTTTGGCCATGAATATAGAGATCTTACATCAATAGATTCTTTAGACTCAACAGACTCTACAGAACATGGTATTTTCATGGCTTCAAACACTCGTCGCTTCAACACACAATCAAACTTCTTCTTTTATCTCTGCCTCTACAATCCTGTCTCGATCTTCCCTTTGTTCCCCAACTCCATGCCTTCATCATTCGGGGATCATTCTTTCTAACTATTTGCTTCTGCCAATTTGGCAGCTTTCCAACCTCTTTTCTTTCTCCCTAGCGACTATTCTTTCTCTCTTCACCCCCCTTCCTGAGACTTCAAACTTCTATCATTCCATCTCTTCCCCTGTCTGCCCTGTCTGAGGCGTTGACCACTCCATCCACCAAAAACTCTCTCCTGATCTATCTTCATTTACCATCTTCACAATTCGGTTAGCTTTCCCATGTCTCATTCTAAAACTGTCTTGGCCATTTTTGTAACTTCTTCCAAATAATTAGCGCCAAATACTTGAAATGTGATAAGTAAATTAAAGGTAATTAATCGAGTCAAAACTTGATGGATGCCCTTGCATCAAACTCCCTAGGAGACAAAGAAAGCATGTGCTCCTGCACATGAGAATATCAATCAAACTTATCTGTCGCTATTCTTTTCTTCCGCCTTTTCCACAATCGTGCTGGATCAGTTACCACGATTCTCCAACATTACAGATCTTTACTCAACTCTATACTTCTCAACTTCCTTTCCCAAAGTTCTCTTACCCACATAATCACACACAAATCAATATGTCCAAACATACTTGTTATCGTGTAGGATTGCACCCGTTATGCAAAGCTGTGAAGCTCAGCAATCCTGTGTAACATGAGATCAAACTCAAGCTATGGGTGACCTATGGTGAGCTTGAACCTCCAGATTATGGGCTGGTTCCCTTGTAATTTTTCAATGGATCAATGACTTTGACAGGAAAAGAGTTAAAAGGATATACTAAAAGCACTAAAACTAAAATTAAAAAGTGTGGTGATGCACCTAGTTTGATGGAAAACTACAACTCTAACTCACAATAAATCTCAGAAAAATCTATCCACACAACTCACTTTGGCAATACGATCACAAAAATATTTCTAAGGGAGGCTGGAAATAACTTTCTTCTTGGAGGAAAATAGGGTTCTCACAGCATGTAAGAAAACTATTCCAATTGCACAACCTAAGACCTATGATTTTTACTGCTATTCAATACATGCAAGTACAAATGAGACAACAATTTTAAAGGTTCTGATATTAAACACAATAAAATCTCATCAAATCATTCATAAAGACAACAGAAATAAGAAGGTAGAAACTTGATTCTACTGAAAAATAAAGGAACACTTGCACAAAAATGACAGAATAAAACCTATAACTTGCTGTAATGTATTAATCTGCAAAAGTTGCAAAACACTCTTTCTCTCTGCAATGTGTAAGAGAGAAAAAAGGCAAGAACTAGAAAAACATAACTTTTTCTCACAATATATAATATGCTCTCAAAAAGACCTAGAAAGGTCAACTGCAGTCAACTGCCTCTAAAAATAATCTCTCCAAAACTGATCCATGAGCAAACATGAAAATCCCTAAAAAATAGGGTCATAACTGATCCAATTTGAGCTAAAATAGCTTCAAACTGCCCCTCTCTATCAGTTTGACCAAGTGGTGGACTAAACTCTTCCAATTTTGCCCAAAAAATCATGCAAAAGATCCAAAAAGGCTTAGTTAACTTCATCCTCTAGTTTTGCATGATTTTGGGATGAGAAAACAATGTGAGCAAAGAATAAAGTAATCAGGATGATTTACTTTACTATGTGTTACAATTTTGTTTAATTTTTTGACTTTACAACTTTGTGACAAATAATAAAGTAATTTATAACTATATTACTTTATTAGTTGTTTACATTGTTTATAGTTGCAAGGTCATGCAAAAATGGATGTATTTGTCTTCAAAAAGATTTTAAAACAAATACTAACTCCTTATATCTCCCTTTGGATTTGCATGATTACATTCATGCATCCAATGATAATGCAAAAATAAATAACCTCCATGCATGCAAAAGTTACACAAAAAATCCCCATTTTACTCCCTTATGTCTCCCATGCACGGTTTAATTAAAACACATAAAAATTCAAAGAATCACTCCTTATGGCTCCCATGCATACATACATCACATATTTCAAAACACCTTATAACTCCTATGTATACATGCATCATACTCTTTCCTTGCATCAACATGTGTCTTCACACCTTATGACTCCAATCATCATACCTCATGCATTATTTATCACATAAAGCACCTTATCACTCCATGCAGATATATCACATCATACCTTAATTCCTTACCTTTGAATTATTTCTCTTTTGTTGACTTTTGAAGGAAAAAGAAAAAAGAAAAAGGATAAGCCCTCATGAGCCCTTGTGGCATCATTAGGTCAAAAGACTTTGTGAAGTCTTGACCACGACAGGAAAATGGATAACAATGATTATTTTTAAAAGAGAAGTCAAAAGAAAAGAGCCCAGTTGAGCATTTGATCAAAAGAGGGCTTTGAAACCCTAAACTTGTCATTTCCATTTGTAATTTTTTCTGCTCCTTCTGAGCCATCGCCATGCAAGGATGTTCCTATGGGTTGACTGTTGTTCAAAAGGCATTTTGAAGGATTTAACTGTTGTTTTCTCCTCTAATTTTGAAGCCACATTCTTCAGGGAAGTCTCTCCTACATACTTATTGTTTTTCTGCAAAAGGAATGGGAAAATTGCAATATATGATGCTCCTGAAGCTATCTTTTCCTCTCTGGTTTGTGTTATTCTGGCATAATGAAGTGAACCTTCCACCTTCTCTGCATTTTCTCCATCTTTTCACTGCACCTTTTATAATAGAACAAGGAAGAGTGAGTTTTGTTGCACTGGTTTCTTTATATACTCTCTTGCTTTGTATATTGTTTCTTTTTCCTTTGTCGGTCTCCATGGCATAAGGGTTATGATTTTTTTTTTGGTAAGAGGCTCATAGAAAGGCAACATAACTGGTAAAATGCTCTGGTTCTTTCAAAACCCATCATAGCTACTTGACATAAGAGCATGTATGTGATAAATAATGGTAAAAGTTTTGTTTCTCGTGAGGAAACCCTTCTAGGGTTTGTGAGTAATGACTCTATTTCTTTTTCTTCTATCATAAAGGGACACTCTTTGTAGTTATCATGAAGAAATAAGGCAAAAGGAAATTAGTCTTTTATTATTTCTTGTTTTCCTGTATCTCTGGAAGAAAAACCTGAATAGGGTTTGTAAATAAACCCTCCATTTTCTTTCTCTATTACTAAAGAGAAGGTATATCTGCTACTCCTTGACTTTCAACACTGCACCATCCTTTTTGTCTCTGATCCTAAAGGAAAATAAAAGGAAAGGTACAAAAAGCCTTAGTTTGAAACTACACTGTGGTATCATCTTTTGCTTCCATTTTTATAAAAGGCTATCAGGGTTTATTTTTGTGAGAGTTCCTGACTGTAGCATTGTGACTCTTTCTTGCATACTCAATGGCTTCTATAGTGACAATTATGATGCTTCTTGAGATTGGTACTGCACCCTTCTGCTTTGGTCTTATGGCATGTATCTGAGCAAGGGTAAAAAAATCTACTCCTTTATACTACTGAGATAAATAAATATTGCAATATATAGAAGGCATGGGCATCCTCATGATGCAATCATACTATCCCTTGTACTTGCTGCACTTTGTATATGCTTATACTTGTTCATGGATGAGATATGGATGCCTTTATGTGTTATGTTGCCCCATCATCTATTTATCTTTTGTTCCTCATACTGTACCTTTTTGTACATCTGAATCTTCATGGTGATTGTTCCACTTGGTTTTGACTTGACTGTACCTTCATCATTTAATTATACTGTGGCTTCTTTACTCCACTGATCCATCTTCTTCTGTAGCACTTGTATATTTGATGAAAAGCAAAGGGGAAAAAGATAGAAAGTCTCTGCATGTGGTGAATGCCTTCTGCCTTATAATGGTACTATGAATCTTCATGGTGGCTTGGTGCAGGAGCACCTTCACATTAGGGTTTACTTGATCTTCAAGATGTTTGATTTGTTTAATGAGGTCCTTGAGACCATATTCATTGTTGTAATGAGGCTTGGAAGCCATGTTTGTAATGGACTATGTCCAAATAACCAGAGTTTTCTATGGTTATGTTACGAGTCCTAGGTAGGACAGTCTTGTAGTTATAGGTTAGTCATTTATTTTTTAATGTTTGTCTTTGGTAGTCATTTAAAACCTTCATGTTGCAAGCCTTTTAAGGCATGTCTTGGGTTTGGAAGTTTGTCCAAGATTAATCCAAATGTTACAAATAGCAAGATTCTAAAACAGTCACTAAAAAGATAGTTTTGGGAATTTGAAAGGTTATTTTTGTGTCTTGGTCGTTGGAAGGAAGTGGAAACTGGAGAGACATGTTGAAATGCCTTTATTAAGGCCTTGTATCATCAAAATACCTCGGAGGTGATGGGAGATTTGAGTTGAAATAGTAAAAAGCAGTGTTTTCTGTGTTTTTCCTCTAGAATTGTTGTCTTCTTGCATTGTATAACTCTGTACTGACTGGAGTACACTTCTAACTGATTTTTCATGAAAGGTATAACTATCACCTTCCATTTGCATTTGGTTGCATGTATTTTGGTTTTGTTTTAAGGAAGATATTGCATTTTTTGTGTTGACAGTCCAAACCCTCTGTTAGGGTAAACAGTGGTATGAATCACTGTGTTTTCTCCTTGTTTTTCATCTGCATGTTATCAAACCTTGGTGGGAAACAATTGTAGTGGTATTTGCTTCAAGTCCTTGAGGTCTCTGACCAAAGATCTAAGGTTGATATGAAGAACCATCTAGTTTTATGACTGCATTTTCCTGTCACAGTCTAGAAAGACAGAAATGAAGAACAGTTGAGAGGTTTATACCTAGGGTATGGTAAAGTGTTAATGGGAATGGACTTTTTATGGATCCACAAGCATGTGTAGACCTTTTATGATGTGTTCCTTGCACATTCAAGGTGTGGGGGGTCGTAGAGTGCCTACTTTCAATAAGACCCTATGCATACAAAGCCAATTAGGCCTAATTTGCTCAGCGACAGTCCTGTTTTGAGTAGTTTTTTCCAAAGCAACACATATTGGTCTTTTGGTATGTTGACGATAAGGATAATGGGTATTCAAATGTACCTTCACAGTCTTGAGAAGTAACCTATGGAAGGAGTTATGCTCTGATAGTCCTAGAAACAGGGCTACTAGGAATGGAGCAGCATATATGTGAAAAGGGCATTGATGGAGTCTCCTGACTCTTGGAGTAGTTTGAATGTGTTTGGTTAGTGGATTTAACCTTGTTGGAAGTCTCTTGTACCCTGGTGAAGGTTTGGATCACTGAAGTGCATTAAAACTTGTTCAATGAAGTTCCTTATGTGGTTTTGTGAGATCAATCTAGAAGACAAGCTTTGAAATTTGGTATGAAGTTTTGTTGAATGATCTTCTTCTTTGCATCATGGCTGTTCCATTTGGTGGCTATAGCATTCTTATTAGCTTCTCAACTGTAGTAAAGGCTCATTTATGCCTTCATAGTCTTATGCCTTGTAATTATTGCTTGCTATCTCATTGTCCTTTATATCAATTCATCACCTTACTGTCAATGGTGGATGTAAAGATTTGAAACTTCTTCTTCTCACTGCTGCTACAGGTCTCATTCCACTTGATGTGTTTGATGTAGCTTTCGTATGGATGAATGATGTCTTTTTCTGATGATGACTGTACCTTTGCTCCTCTTGATGTCCCTTTGATAGCATTAGGAGCTCTCTGGTGATTGTTCCATATGCTTTTAACTCCTTTATGTCTTTAAATGCTATGGCTGCACTTCATACTTGTACTTTGTGATCATACTATGGTTTCTTTACTTCACTGTTCCACCTTCTTTTTGTAATTTGACTGATGGATTTACTTATATGTTGTCGCTGTGGAAAAAAAGGTATATGTCTTTACTGCTCCATGATCTTCTACTATACCTCTTGCATAGACATGACTGTCCTCTTACATGACTGCCCCCTTTTCTTGCACTTGATACATTTGATGTAGCAGCAACCTGTATAAGATTTAATATTGTGATGTTTGTTCAATTGAAAATCTCTGCATTAATGACATTACTTAGAGCATGCTGGGCTCAACCCTTATGGCAGCCCATTTTCTCCACATGCTTATTTCATAAAAAATGAATCAGCGACATGACTTCTTCTATACCTGCATAGTGAACAAACAAGTTAGCATAAAAACATACCTTTGAAAGTTCAAAGCTCTTTCTCAGGATGATTTAGTTTTCATTTGATGATATGATCTTTGCATATGTTTGATAATGAGCCAATTGTATTGATGCATCATGATTGTAAGTTTATATATCTATTGATAAGGCATATGATGAGTTTGTATATCTTGAGCTCTAACCAAACCTTTCAAACATTACAGGTTCATCATTCCAATCAGGAGCAAGAAGCTGAAAACATGAAGGTCAAGCTGTAGATAGGAGGATCGACACCACACTTCAAGGCAATGATGGATATCACTCTCCTCATATGTTCCTTTTCTTTACTTTATCTTCAGATGTATAGCTTGCATGCTTTGTTGCATTGGCTCAGTTTAGTTATTCCCAAGGCTTGTGTGGGACATATTTAAACACTCTCTTAAATATAATCAGTTATTTTACTTTATGCAATGATTTATGTATGTTTTTCCTTCTAAATCAAATACATAGCATAAAACAACTAAATCTGCTTTAAAACACATGTTTAAAACATGATGATGAAATGACAGTTTATAAATACCTCTTTTACTTGCACTGTACTATGGCACTGAATATTTAATAACATTATAACTGAAAGATGAAATCAATTAGATACCTATCATTCCTTGAACGCCTATTTTCTTGTCTTTAGATAAATTCACTTATTAGGATGGTTTGATAGCCTAGCTTGAGCTCACATTATCTTGATAAGTGATCCTTCATTACACTCTTGTCAAGATAATAGGCATTTGACTGAGTGATCATGCACATAAAAATTTTCTTTTCCCCTTTTCCAACAACTGCTGCCTAGGCCTTGCTAAATTAGGTTGCAAACATAATTTAGTAACATTACTAAAATTAAAGACCTCAACATTTACTTCCTTCAACATTTCCAACTTGCCCATCTGACTGTCAACTTCATCAAAGTCATTCATAGCCTTATGTAAATCTGCATTCATCATTTCATATTCTTCTTTTGTGACAACCAAACTACACAACAACAAATCATAGACGACTCTTCCATTCTCAACATAAACCCCACAGTTTCCACTAAAATCTGCATACACTATTGTAGACTCTTGCCCAAATTCTGTATCATTCAACATAGCAAAAGAATACATAACAACATTCTTATGGTTCAAGACACTCATAGTTACCTCTATTTTAATCATTGTACCAACTTTGTTGTTAATAGATGCAATGTTCCTTTCTATATCCTTCACTATCCTACTTGTATCCATACCTTCATTGGCAATCTTCATCCTCCACTCAAGATTGTTCTATGTTAGAAAACTGTGCCCACAAATCATCTACACTATTATTGTTTACTGCTCCTCTTTCTAATTCCACCTTTATCATGTTCCCGTCATGAATCTGTTTGCCTTTATGTTTTGTAATGTCCGCTACAATAATATTTGCTTCTAAATTTTCTGACTTTTCTTTTCCTTCTTCATTCCTCATGCCTTTATCATACCATTTTTCTGTTGTCCACTCTATCTTCCCATTCCTCTTGTCCAGCTCATTCTTCGGACCCATTCCACACAGATATTTATTCATTCTATGCTTTCCAATCTACCTCCTTTTTCTTTCCTTTTTCTTCTTGTATCTTTCCCTTCTCATGTCTTTTTCATCCACAAGTCTCCACAACTCCATATCACATTCCAATATCTCATTGTCACTATTTAGTTCCACATCCTTATCATTTTCTTCTTTAAAATTCTTTCTTTCAACAATTTCATTCCAAAATTTAAAAGTACCAACATCAAAATCAACTTGTTTACCTTTCACATTGGATGTACTCTCCTCTAACTTCTTCCAAGTTGCTACCCCATTATCCTTCTTTTTCCTTTCTTCAAACTCCATTGTCATGTCAGCTTCATGGAGTGCTAATGCTTCTTCTTTCTTTTTGAGATCTACATAAGTTTCCACTTGTTGTATACCTTGCTACAATGCCCTCTTGTAATCCTTTGCTGGCTTCCTCATGATTCTTTGTTTATTGGACTTATCCTCTTCTTTACCTTGTTTGACATTACGACATTCCTCTATTGCTGTCCCATGCTTCACTACCCACATTTTGTTTTCCATCTTCTTAGGCTGATGTCTTTCAATTTCTGCACTTAGACTACCTTCTTGTTTACTTGGAAACTTTACCATTTCTTCCATCCTTTTTTTCTATTTGCTACCACAAAATCCATCATAAGCCACCCCCTATTTACATTTTAATTGTTATCCTTCCTTAATGGATTTCTTCTGCCAACTTGGCACCCTATACCCATGGTCTTCCGATTGTCTTTTCTCTTTTTAACTTGCATGTTTACATTCCTATTTCCATAGATATGATCAAAGTCAACATTCATACTCACATTTACCTCTTCATTGGTCTGTTGTCCCCATTTTCTTCCATTGTTGGCATCATTACTTGTCATCTCTTCCTTTTTGCAGGTTTCCTTCCTTTTGTCAATAACCCTCTCTCCATCTTTAGGTCCCTTATGATGTACCTCTGCTACAAACTGTTCTTTTTGGTCAACTTGGCATATCGCTGCAATTTGTTTCCTTTCTTTCTCATCTTTATCTTTGTCTATGGGTACTCTTGTCTTCAAGGTCTTGTTCTCAACCTTCCTCTTACCTGTATTCACATTCTCAAACATATCATTAGCAAGTAAATCAAGAGATCAAGATGTCTCCTTAAGTGCCTCCTTTATGGACACTTTCCTCTCCTCGTCCAATAGGAGATCTTCCTCATCTTCATCTATTTCCTTGTCAAAATTTAGATTTTCAAAGTCCATTTCCTAAACCTTTTCATCTTCATTTCCTGCACACAAAACATCACTTGCAAACCTGTTATCATAAAATGAACAATGGGACTCAACTTCACCCTTTTTTCTGATTTTCTTCATCCTTCTCATCCATATCTTTCTTTTCAACCCATTTTCAAGGGCATCAATCTTGCTTCTATTTTATTCAACTCTTCATAGAGCCTTCTATTTTGTTTTTCTTTCCAATATTGTTCCATAGTTTCCCACACAACTGGCTTCTTCAAGACAAACATCTTGCTCACTGCTGCAACCTTCTACAACATAATCTCTCACATTCCACAATGACCCTCTACCCAACAAAGACTCTAGAAGATGCACCTCCCAAAACCCCCTCTACCCACTCTCTCTTAGTGGAGGAAGTTGTACACCTTCTACCTAGCTTTATCTCTGCTGGAGGATAGTGGTTACAGATCCTCTCTCATGCCTGCAACAACAAATTCTCTCATACCTCAATCCTCAAGCATACTTCTCACCATACCAGTGATCTTCTGGATCTGATACCAAAATGATGACAACACATTCTCAAACAAACTCTCTGATACCAAATTGATGACACAATCTCAAACAAATATGCTTTGATACCAATTTGATGGCAATCACTTGACAAACAACATAGACTATAACCCAGCATAGAACTACATACAGTGACAAGAACTTAGTAATGAATCTAATTACATTGACATGAACTTTCTAATGATAGGAATCAAGCAAATAAATGAAATATAGATTGAGGAAACCAACTCAATGTTCAAATGTCAATAAATGGACTACAAGAATTATGATAACAAGAATCTTTTATTTAAACTCAGCCAGTTCGGCCATGAATACATAGATCTTACATCAACAGATTCTTTAGACTCAACAGACTCTACAAAACATGGTATTTTCATGGCTTCGAACACTCACCGCTTCGAAACACAATCAAACTTCTTCTATTATCTCTACCTCTATGATTCTTTCTTGATCTTCCCTTTGTTCCCCAACTCCATGCCTTCATCATTCAGGGATCATTCTTTCTAACTATTTCCTTCTACCGATCTGGCAACTTTCCAACCTCTGTTCTTTCTCCCTGGCAACTATTCCTTCTCTCTTCTTCCCCCTTCCTGAGACTTTAAACTTCTATCATTTTGTCTCTTCCCCTGTCTGCCCTGTCTGAGGCATTGACCACTCCATCCACCAAAAACTCTCTCCTAATCTGTCTTCATTTCCCCTCTTCACTATTCAGTTAGCTTTCCCATGTCTCATTCCAAAACTGTCGTGGCTATTTTTGTAACTTCTTCCAAATAACTAGCGCCAAATACATGAAATGTGATAAGTTAATTAAAGGCAATTAATCAAGTCAAAACTTGATCGATGCCCTTGCATCAAATTGGAATACCCTAGGATAGAAAATGACATGGATGACCTTAGTATTATCTTGTAACTATATGTAGACACTTGAGCACTGGTGCAATTCCAAGTTGAATCCCTTGCATACTAGTACAATACCAAGATAAACATTATAGCAGCTATAATGCTTTACATCACCACATAAGATTTAGTATCCCTTTGCACTTTGTGCCATCATCCATGTTACTTCAAGCATTATCATGTGAACCTCAACAACACTTCACACTATAAATCAAGTACTTGTAATGCTTTGTGCAACACCTATCTGTTAGAATCTGAAAAGATTATTAACCCAGAAAACTAGTGCAAAGAATAGATATCTAAACTATGAATGCAAGTGATATGAAATCAAAATAGCAACACAGAGTTAGTCTCCAAGAGAGTAATGCAAATGCTAGAAGCAAAATAGCATTAAGAGGATGCAAAAGCAAAAGATACAAAATACAAGCCAGGTAGCATGCTTATATAGACCAGGGAGAGGGAGGAGGTGGCAACACTGGCCAATGAGTAGCAACCATCTATCGGACTAAAGATAGAAAAGTATCTTCCCAAGATAGCTAATGGATGCTCAAATGTAGGAAGGTGACACCTCGCAACCACTCACCTAATAAGGCATGGTTTATTAACCTAAGCGAGATTGATAGAAGTGTAGGAAAAACCTAGGAATATAGGAAAAATAAATAACCCAACTAGGAAATAAAAACCTACACTATCACCCCCATAAGCGAAGCTTAGGTGGATGTAGAAATGGGTCTTGACAAATCAAGCCTGATGAGGTACCCATGTACATAAAATTCCCCCCCAAAGAGAGAGAGAAGAGACCCCCCCAAAAGTAGACAGAGTCAGGACTCCGAGTGAGAGGAAGAAACCCCCCATAAGATGAAGCATCCTGCACCCCCAGCAAAGCTCACAAATGAAGGAACTTGCTCTCAGTGAAGGGTTTGGTGAAGATATCAGCAACCTACTTAGAAGTTGGATAGTAGCGAAGGTCGATGACATGGCCATGGATGAGCTCCCAGATGTAGTGCATGTGGACCTCTATGTGTTTGGTCCACTGATGATGGACTAGATTCTGTGAGATCTAAATGGCACTCTGCTTGTCACAAAATATGACTGATGGCTATCTGATTTGGATACCAAACTTAGTGAGAACATTTTGAATCCAAATGGCCTTAGTGGCGGCATTCACAGCCCCCCGATACTCGACCTCAGTAGAAGATAGAGCAATAGCAGACTGCTTCTTGCTTAACCAACAAACAGGACCTGAACCAAGTGAGAAGCTGTAACCTAAAGTAGACTTGCGATCCTAAGAATCGCCCGTCCAATCTGAATCTGTGTAGCCCACTAAGTAAAGCTTAATACCCACTACGTAGTGAATCCCAAAACTGTGAGTACCCTGAATGTAGTGAAGGATCCGCTTGGCTGCTTTCCAGTCTAGCTCATGAGGCTCCTGCATGAATCAAGAGACCATGCCTATAGCATATGAAATGTTAGGTCTCGTATGAGTCAGATAAATGAGACTCCCAACAAGCTGTCGGTACAAAGTGCCATCAACAAGTGGAGAAGAACACTGAGGCTCAAGTTTGAGTCCAGAAAGGAAGGGAGTCAGAGCAGGCTTACAGTCAGCCATATGAAATCTCGAGAGCAAATCTAGAGCATACTTGGACTATGTGATGGTGATCTCAGAAGTAGACTAGTAGATCTCAATCTCGAGAAAGTAATGCAACAAGCCCAAGTCAGTCATCAAAAACTTGTCATGAAGGGTAGTTTTGACAGCCCTAATGGTGGATGAAGAATTCACTGTGATCAGCAAGTCATCAACATACAGAACCAGAAATAGGAGTGAATCATCCTACTGTAGAATGTAGACATTGGGATCAGAATGGCACTGAGTGAACCCAACTGATAGAAGGAAGCAGTCCATCTTGGCATACTAGGACCAAGGAGCTTGTTTGAGGCCATAGAGAGACTTCCAAAGATGGCATACAAGTGAAGAATCTTGAAGGAACCCCTGTGGCTGCTCCATGTAGATCTCCTCCTGAAGGTCATCGTGAAGAAAATCACTCTTCACATCCATCTGGTGTACTTCCCAACAATTAGCTCCAGTAATGGCAAGAACAAGTCAGATGGAATTCATTAGGGCAACTGGCGCAAAAGTCTCAGAGTAGTCAATCCTAGGAACCTAGGAGAATCCTTTGGCAACCAAGCGAGCCTTATGCTTGTCAATCAACCCATCTGCTACAAATTTTATCTGATAGATCCACTTACATCGAACAAGTTTTCTTCCCTTAGGAAGAGGGACAAGATCCCAAGTGTGGTTCCTCATCAAGGAACTATACTCCTCCTGCATAGCTGTATCTCACTCAGGAATACCAGAAGCCTCATGAAAAGACTGTGGATTTGAGGCAGTAGCAATGAAGACATGTGGAGTGTCTTAGAACTGTGAATGAGTCCGCCTGGTGTCTGATGGATCCCCAACCCAATCACCTACAGACTACAAGGTCTGTCTATCCCAAAGTGGACTAGAAGATGGAGAATTTGGAGGAGAATCACCAACCTTTGAATGATGACTATGAGAGGAAGGAGGTGAGTCCTCTGAATTGCTCTCTGTGTCAGAAATGGAGGTAGAAGATTGCTCAGGTGCATCTGACTCATCAGAAGATCTGTCATGTATCCCAAGTGACTCCAATGTCAAAGTAGGAGTTGGAGAAGTGATAGAAAGTGAGCTTGAAGAGCCCTCCTCAAACTGAACACTCCTCTCAATGAACAACTCATGTGTAGTAGGGTGGAGCAACCGATAACCCTTCACACCATCAGGATAACCTACAAATATGCAAGGTCTACTCTACAGATCCAAGGCCTTACGTTTCTCTGCAGGAATGTGGGCCCATGCAGGAGAACCAAAAACTTGAAAGTGCTTAACTGATGGTTTCCGACTGCTCCAAGCTTCAAAAGGAGTGACTCTGTTCAAGGCTCGGTGAGGAACACGATTCTGGATATAACAAGCATAGTTAATGGCCTCTGCCCAATACTGTGGTGCAAGAGATCTAGAGTGAATCATGTAGTTCACCATTTCCTTCAAGGACCTATTCTTCCATTCTGCAACACCATTCTGCTAAGGATTGTATGGAACTGAATGCTGCAAATCAATCCCCTCTAAAGTGCAAAACCTCTCAAACTAATGGTTGACATACTCACCACCATTGTCAGTGCGCAAAACTTTGATGTCTTTCCCAGATTGCTTCTCTACAAAAGTCTTGAAGTCCTGAAAGTGATCAAATACCTCAGACTTCTGTTTAAGAAAGTACACCCAAGTATATCGACAAAAATCATCAATGAATGTGAGGACATATCTAGCCCTACTAAAAGAAGGATGCTGAAATGGACCAGCCAAATCATTGTGAACTAACTCCAGTATCTGTGAAGCTCTCCATGCCTTACCTTTGTCAAACTTTTCCTTAGGATGCTTACCAAGAATGTAACCTTGGCAAACACCACCTGAAAATTGAATTGAAGGCAACCTTGTGACCATGCTTTGCTGGATGAGCTGCTGCAAGTAGCAGAAGTTAAGATGGCCAAACTACTCATGCCATAATCTACTCACATCATTAGAATGAGTGAGCAAAATAGTCGAAGGAGGATCAGGAACAAAGTGAGAAAATAGATAGAGCCGTGACTGATGATCTACTTTCCCAACTGCAACTGTAGAACCACTGTGTAACTGATGAATCTCCATTGAATCAGGAGTAAACTCAACCCGCTTGCTTGAACTTGTGTGAGTGATCTAGTATACCGATAGGAGATTAGTTGATAATGAGGGCACACAAAGAACATCATGGAATGTGCCATCCCCCACATCAATAGACCCTCTCCCACACACCTCAATGGGAGTGTCATCACCCATCAAAATAGAAGGCATAGTACACGGCTCCAAAGATGCAAGTTCTTCCTTAGATGAAGCCATGTGGTGCGAAGCACCTGAATCAAGAACCCAAGTGGATAGTGAAGAAGCAACTGCAACAAGAGCCTTGCCCTTTACTTTTCCCTTGCTGTTTTCTTTTGCCTTGTTAGACCCCTCATTAGAACTCTGTTTGATAGACTCAGGAACACTGATATTATTCTTCTCAAGAATGTGTGTCAAGTGATCAATTTGTTTCTTCAGACATTTATGTTCATCATGACCGGGTCTTTTACAATAGGCACATTAGACCCTCTCTTTCTTAGGCTTGTCGCCCTTGGAAGATTAGGTCTTATTAGTTGCTTTTGAAGCAACCGATATCTGATCCTTGTTCTCCTTGCTATTCTTCTGTTTCTTATCCTTACTATTGTTGTTACTACTTTGTCCTTTTTGTTCTTTTGTGCCTTGGTTGGCAGCCAAGGCATGTGACTTAGAGGACTTAAGAGTACCCATTTGGATTAGCTTGTCCTATTCCTGAGTGAGATTGACAGTAAAATCATCTAAAGATGGCATGGTGAATTGAGTACCAAGTGCACCCTTTAGTAGCATAGAAGGTAGAAACAAACACAGAATATTATGAACTTAGCTTAGAGAGAATACTAAGAATCAGTTGTTCATTTTTCTTTTCAATTCCACATTGTTTTAACTGCAGCCTTAGTGATTTCAATTTAGTGAAGAAATCCTAGATTGTGTTGAAATTGCCTGGACTTAAACTAATTAGTTCATTTTCCAACATATGACCCCTCATTGAATCTTTTGTGCTAAATAGTGTTTCTAGTTTTATCCAGATTTCATTTGGTGTATTCAAAGACTCAATGTGAAAGAGCAAATCAGGAGAAACAGACAAACACAATGTTCCATATGCCTCATCACATTTGTTAAACCACTTAGGCTTATCTTCATCTTTAGCAGGTTTAGTTTCAAGTCCCATAGTTATCCTATTTAATCTAGCTTTCCTTAAGTGAATTGTCATGTGTGATTTCCACTCAAAGTAATTGTATGGAGTTAGGATGGGTAGATTTGTTTGATCCATGATGAAGAAATGTAGAGAAGAAATGTCGAAAAGAAGAGAACACAACCAAGACAACCCCCCCCCCCCTTTCACTCAATCAAAGAACCCCCCCAAGAAAATATGATTTGGCACTTTATATTAGTGCCTTTACAACTACCACTAGCAAGACATACTGAGTGTTCTTGATTTCAATGCATTACAAAACCCTCATGAAGAACATATGCTAAAAATATAGCTTTGGCACAATACTCAGAGAAATAAACAGTACCACTACGATCTACTCGAAAAATCATGCACTTTCAAAAAAAGAATCGCCTCTATATGAGGTCGTATGTGAAAGTTATGATCCTCCGAAGTTCCCAAAATGAGAACTGTGCAATGTCACGACTGAGAATCTGCAATTTCTAAAAAAAATCGGCATCAAAATTAAAAAACGTCTGCACTAGTGCATAGAAAACAAAAAAATAGACAAAATCAAAAAAAATTTCGTGGGAAAAGGAGTCCGTATGAGCAAGAACGGAGCATTTGAAAACTGCCTTCAAAACTGCAACTGCCAATGGAGAGGGGTCTTGCTGTAGCTTTCTGAGCACATTTATACAAAATATATAGACTGCATGCAAAAACAAAAAGATACTCAAATGGTTTTTTTGTGCTGCGAACAAAACCCAGAAGGCATTTTTCTTGTTGATGTATAGAAGATGTTGATCCAGTGTAAATAGAACGCCTTTAGCTACAAAAAATAACCTCAGCAACCAAAAAATGACATGCAAAGGCTGAATCAACTACTTAAGACAAGTAATGGCATCCTGGAACCTGCAATATTGATTGAAAACACTAAATATGCAAGCTGGTTGTCAGATTTGAGCTTGAAACCCCAGTTTCGCAACTGTGTATGACGATCTCTGATTTCGGTGAAACAAAAGCCAAATCTGACTTTCTCAAGCCTCCTGGATGCATTGGAACAGCCGGAAATGCTACCAGTATAACCAGAGATGTTGCAATCACCCAGATTTCATAAAACACATGTGCAAACCCCAGAGGTTAAAAAAGTTTCCGTCAAACTTTTCTAATTCTCAAGATCATCCGAAGATGCAAGAGAAGAGCATACCGATTTTAAAAAAAAACTGTAATAAGATTTATTAACCCCCCCGAATCTCTCAAATATGGAAACTAAAATCTACTCTTGCACATAGAATAGCTCTGATACCATGTTAGAATCTGAAAAGATTATTAACCCATAAAACTAGTGCAAAGAATAGATATAAGAACAATAAATGCAAGTGATACGAAATTAAAATAGCAACACAAAGTTAGTCTCCAAGAGAGTAATGCAAATGCTAGAAGCAAAATAGTATTAAGAGGATGCAAAAGCAAAAGATACAAAATACAAGCCAGGTAGCATGCTTATATAGACCAGGGAGAGGGAGGAGGTGGCAACACCGACCAATGAGGAGCAACCATCTATCGGACTAAAGATAGCAAAGTATCTTCCCAAGATAGCTAATGGATGCTCACATGTAGGAAGGTGACACCTTGCAACCACTCACCTAATAAGACATGCTTTATTAACCTAAGCGAGATTAATAGAAGTGTAGGAAAAACCTAGGAATATAGGAAAAATAAATAACCCAACTAGAAAATAAAAACCTACACTAACACTATCATCACATGCCACTATACATGAACTCATGCATGTCCTTATATTGTGCACCATCACACATGACTTAGTGTATTGCTTATCACACACAACCAAGTATGACTTTGCATAACTTCATGTAGACACCTATCAAGTTGAATAGATCTACACTTGGATGACATCAACTATTAGGAAACACAAGCAATAGGCAACTGAAAGGTTGATAGTTTAGGACATTTTACACTTCTATTTCTTTCTATATAACTATAATGTAATGAATTATTTATAACCCAAGAACCCCTCACATTGAAGGAGAGGACAAATATGTTATAGTCATGTGAAAACCGGTCAAATATGTTACCCCTTTCTAGTCAGATTAATCTTCATGCCTAGCTACACTATCTATAAACATCTCTTGAGAGGAGAATCAATTGACTAGTGATAAATATTAGCATGCTTCGAGTATTTGGTGTCAAACCTATTATAGTATAGGCAAATTAGATAATATGTATCACACCCTCTTTTGATCACAGGAATTCTCATTCTCAACCTTATTGAACTTTGTACGCATATGTACTTTACTCTATTCTTCCATTAAATAGAACTACTTTTATTTGCTAAAATTTCTCACTATTTTGAATGTGTAATAGTTGTTTCACATCTTTTCTTTAAGATTCTATTACATGTTTTGCAATCTTGTGATTCTATTTAAGTGATTTCTATCATTTAGATAAGTTGAAGATCACCTTCTGTGCATCACCTAGGCTCGACAAGGATCATGGTGCCTTTGTGAGCCTCTAGATGCCTTTCTTTAATTTTGCATTTACTCATATCACTAATATCCGAATGTGGGTTTGTATGTATAACCTTTTGTTGGTTATGATTAATCACATTTGATTAAACAACTTGTATATTTATATTTGGAATATTTTGTAGGAATTGATAAGGAGTAGGTCAATTTTTAGAATAGATTTGTGAGGGTTTATGATTTGGTGGATGTTTCTAGGCCTCTCTTTCATTTTATCAGGATTTTATACTCTCAAGGATCCTAGACTTAGTTTGTGAATTTTGAGGGGTTGCTATTCATGTGCTTTCAATTCAATCAATTAGAGCATAATATATCAGAGTGTTCCTCTAAGACTCCCTTGGGTTCTTGAACTATTTGACTATAGAAATGGATTGAAAAGTCTAGAAGTCTCAATGCGAATTTTGTTTTGAGTTCAACCATGGGTGCTTTTTTCTAGAGTATGTTATTACTTCTCCAACCCTAGTGACAAAGAGGTCATTTGGCTTAGTAGGAGTTTCTCAAAAAATGGGGGATTGGATGAGATTGAGGCTATGAATTTGCCTGGCACAAACAATGATTTGTTGAAGGGAGCCAATAGAGTAGAGTTGCAAAATTTTTGGAAATTACAATACTTGAAGGATGTAGCAAAAGAGGAAGACACACAAACATTCTAACTATCTAATTAGAAAGTAAGAAAACCAACTCTAATTGTGGGTCTACAATAAAGTGTAGAGGGAGGAGATCGGAAGTGGAGAAGTTTTGATTGGAAGCTAGGAATGTAATTGACAATGGATCTTTGTGGACTATGGAAGCTATTCTTTCCTATAAGGGAATGCGGTTGCTTTTGCTGCATGCTTGATTTTGCCTCTCAAGCGATGATTATTTTGGTTTTTTTGGGATTGACATAGGATGACTTCATGTGTTTTAGAGTAGTGACATAGGGATGTTTCATTGTCTTTTAGCTTGTTAATCTTCTCTTAGATTTCTTTGGTGGGACGAGTCTTTCCATCTCTTGAAGTGTCACTCTTTAATTTAATTTTATTGGTTGTATCTCAAATTTCTATTGCTATGATTGAGAGCCCAAGACCCCCTCACTTTACCAAGCAAAAAAAATTAAATCCCATATAATGATACACTATTTATACCATTTAATAAAGTTGGCCCTTTAAAATAATATTGATAATAATATGCAACGACTATAACAATATGTTTCTTGCAATTGAGCAGGTATTTATTATAGGATGTTTCAATAAGAAAGTCTACTTATTAGAAACATTAAAAAAAAATCTTAAACTTTGCTTAAACTTACATCACTTTTTATTTTTACAATGATAAAAAGCAAGGCTATATCTTGTTGCCCATTTTTTTTAATCTTAAACTTCGCTTAAACTTACATCACTTTTTATTTTTACAATGATAATAAGCAAGACTATATCATGTTGCCTATTTTTTTTATAGCAATAACAATTTCCTTTTTTTTTAATAGTAATAAACTTACCTGAATCTACTTTAAAGAACTAGAGCTTATCAATTCCCAATGCCCATATAACATCATGTTAAAATAATAAATAATTATTTTATTTTTAAAAAAATAGAAACCAAATATTTGAACACGGCCAAGATCTTCTCATGAAAGAGATCATTCAAATCACGGAATTTATTAATTATTTGTGAGGAAAACTTAAACAAATATCTAACGTTTTCCAAAAAAAAAAAATTGGAAGCGTATGTGAGTAAGACATTAAAGTACAAATCTCCTAAGTTGCCTTATATGATGTTTCATATCCAATATTTAAAACAATGGACTAATGCAAAAGAAGATTTAAAAAACACAAACCAGAATTGATTCTTTTTATTTAAGAATTACCAAAGTAACTGCTCTGTCTTTACTTAATTCTTGTTTCAACATTTTATTGGTTGAGTATATTTGGTGAGGATGACGGTATGTTATTTGATTGTACCATCCACAAAGATTCAAAATCTTGGGAGATATGATTAGCTTAGGTTCATCCCTTGAGTGACTTTGATGGACTGGATCCCCTACTCGTGACAGTTGATAAACCTTAAACAACCAGCACGTTGTAAAACGTCTGCTGTCGAAATTCAAGTGACTTGTTGAAATACAAGAAACTGATTGACAAACAGCAGAGTGGACAATGTTCAAGGAGGTTGATTCAACTGGTCTATCTAAACTGTTGACATTTAAACAGGTCAAAACTTCCGAAAACAGTCAGCACGATGGGCGTGACAGCTTAACCAAAGAAAGAATTCTGGTTTAGATATATATTTACTCATCATATTTAATCCACTTATTCTAAATAAGACAGAGGCCAATATCTATATAATCCAATTGTTTTCATTAAAAAAAAATCTTAATCATAAAACTCAAATAACGTTTCTAAAAACAGTTATAATTCATTTTTTTAACGATCTGGCGTTGAAAATGAGCTCTCTTGCAGAACACTAGTTAGTTCACATTCTTTTTACATGTATGCACATATGAGCTATAATTGAATGCTTCCTCAAGAATTTTTCAGTCGTTTTACATCTGACATCTGCACAGGCTTCAATATGAAGTCTTCTGCTCCTCCGTCCATACATCTGCTAAATTACAGAGTCCATAATTATTTCAATTACTATACAAGAAAACAATTGTTTCCCTGGAAAATCCAACAGCTATAATATGAGGACATATGTTAATGTTGTAATTTACCTGCTCATCCGGGAAGGCTTATTCTCAGATGACATAATAACCACTGGAATCTCCTTCAATCTTGAATCCTGCTATAAAAAACTACAAACCCATTTTCATACAAGCGAAAAAGAAAATTCATTAGAGTCTAAATCTATTGCAAGCAAGAAGAGTTACCTTAATTCTCTTAAGCAACTCGTAGCCTGTCATTCCTGGCATAGAGTAGTCTGTGATTATCATATTCACCTTCAATTCCTGCATCAAACACAGGTGGGTTTTCCCAATAACTAGCTGAAACAATTTTACTGTTTATTTTTTCATCAATCAAAACAAAATCATAATATTACACTCTGCTTAAATATCATCTATTTCAATGGTCAAACAGTTAATAGCAATTTTACACCTCATCCATAGTAAAAAGTGGTAAATATTTTGTCCTACTTTTATTGGCCAAAATTGACTACTGTTAAAGTGGATGATGTTTAAGAATAGCCGTAATATCATAACAAAAAGTTATGAAGATTTAAAGACAGTGCTTACATTGTTGTTATTCACAGTGTTGTGGTCATCACCTAATCCCAGCAACTCCAGAGCTTTTCTTCCACTATCAACTGCTGTTACTGCATTTCAAAATGACTTTTAATCATTGCAACAATATGCACCTAAGTTATCTTTCCAAATAAACTGAAAACATAAGTAATAATTGATTACAACCTTTATAAGAAGAGTTCTTCAACAGCTTCTCTACAACTTTTCTGTCTATAACACTGTCATCCACAGCCAGCACATGAAGTTGGGATGAGCTCAAACCCACTTCACTAAATTCATCAGAAGTTGAACTCATATTGTTCTGCTCTACTATAATGGATTGCATATCACTTGAAGCTCCTTTGCAGCTCATTTCAATGCCCAAAACATTCTTATGCTCTGCTATAATGAGTTGCATATCCTCTGAAGCTGCTTTGCAACTCATTTCAATGCCCCAAATATAATATGCAATAATGGTAAACTGTAATTCCAATTTAATTTCCCTGGCCCCCTCTTAAAGCCCTTAAATTCTCCTAATCCCAACTGTAATACCAATCTTTCATTAAAAAATTCCCCTGAAAACAGTTCAGTTCTAAACATTGATCTTTCCAAATTTAATTACGCCCTTTCTTTCCCACTATAAAAATTCTGGCATTTTTCAACTTAATATCTGCGGTCACCATTGCTGCTGTTATAAGTAATTGTTTTAAGCACGTAGATTAATTTTTCCACGTACTCAGCGCCCCATGGTTTCTACTTATCACAATGAGCCCTGGTTTTGTTTACCGTATCTTCCAAAATGGCTTTTAAAGTATTTGTCTCTGTAGTTTTCAAGGTCGTTGTCGATAGCAAAAACGATTCGATTTGTCGTGATGGGAGTCACTTGCAAAAGCTATCTACTTATCTCAAAGACGTGGATTTGAAAGATTTGATTATTTTCTTCGTCCGCGGTATTTTTGGTGTTTTATCGCTTCATATGAAATACATATTAGAAGCACACTTAGGTGTCTCCTACATATTGGGAGTATAAGGTAGTCTCATATGTTATAAGTCACCTTAGACCCAAAATCAGGGCGCTCGACATCGTAGACTATAAAAGGATCCATTTCCATTTCCATTTCCATTATGAGATACATATTCAATTAATTTTAACCAATTCTCGATGGAACGAACTTTCTAAATTAATTTAAATGGACGGTAAGACGTACAATCACTCTCCAACTAGGGTTCTCCACCAGGGAGAGGATCAACATGTTAATTTCATGTACTTCAAGACTCTAAATAGTATATTAGATTTTTATGCAAATTTTAGTATGTCTTCATATGTGAGTTAAGAGCTTAAAGCTATTGTTTGGGGTTCTAGGTAGTGACGACAACTATGGACGAGTCGTTATGTGGATCTAGGTCATTAAGTGGTCATTTAAAAGTGGGGATCGAAACTCGTGCATAGAGCACCCAAATAACCATGCGCTACACCTACCAATAAAACTTTAACAAATCCTCCAGTTGATACTTACAAATCCACTTAAATATATTCATACATGTACATCCCTTGTTTATCACATGACGAAGTATATTTTTAATACCCATCTTAGAAGTTTATAATGTCACATTATAAAAACTTTAAGTCATGTTTTATATATTTTTGAGGTCCATTAAATTACTACCACCGTACCATTACAAGGTATATGTTTACCCTAAACTTAATTTGCAACATCATTGTTATGGCATCTTCATTCTCCTATGAGCAAAAACCCCTCTCGTTTAAGGCCTTCATAGTGAAATAAATGCATGATGATTCCACTCTCTCCATGCACATGAGATTATCTGTTGCATCCACTGTCCACTACTGCACAAAAACACATTTTTGTCTCCTCCACCATAGATTTGGGACAATTTTGATGACCACTACTCACAAATAGAGGGTGTTCTAGAGAACGATTCATTTTTCTGTTGTTTTTTTCCTTTTCGGGGTTGCAAATTTGTTGAGGGTTTTTGTTAATAGTGGTTTCCATGCTTGCAAGAATGTCCTTCGCTGTCAACTTAGAAATGCATTTTTGTGTCCTCCACTATAGATCTAGGATAGTTTTAATGGCCGCTACTCACAAATAGAAGGTGTTCCAAGTAATGAACCAGTCCATTGGTATTGTTTTTTTTTTTTTTTTTTTTCCTTTTTTGGCATATCGATTTGTAGAGGATTTTGTTAATAATGCTTCCATGCTTGCCATAAATATTATATTACAACTTCAAATGACTTCTTTTAAATGCTGATAGTCCTATTAAGGTATGGCGATTTGCAATTGTTATAAATAAATAATATTTATTAAATCAAGATAGACAATTTAATTATAGTATGGGACGGTATAAAATGGGCTAGGAAGTCAAAATAACAAGTAATTTTATTAAAATTATCTTTTAAAAAATCCATGATAGGATTGAATGGTCATTCATTCTGACCATGCTTTAGGCTCTTAGGTCTGGAGACAAATAAATTATTTAGTCTATTATAATGTTGTTTGTTAATTCCTTTGCTTGTTTAACTATCATTAGTTAGAACTTAGCCCAAGAAACTTGGGCTATTTCAATCAAATAGATAAGGACAACCTTTAGCACCATCTCTTTATGTTTTGGTTATTAAAGGGTTTTTCTATCTCTTTTCGAAGGCCATTTATAAAAAAGTAAGTCTATGGCATCTCCCTTCCAAGTGACAATTCACAACTACTTGTTAATGTTAGGAAAAAGGTGTGTTGTGCACCTTTTGCAAGTAATGAAATATTTTAATTATGAAAAATAAGTATTTATTTGTGGTGCATCTAGGAGTTGTGTTTAGCCACATTAAATATTTATTTGGGTCCACTTGTAAAGTTGTCTGTAACATTGGGTTAGTTATTTTATGTGTGGGAGATAGAATAATTAATTATTATTTATAAAACTTAGTACCATAAAGTGAAAACTTAGTATCAAAAATTAAATGTTGGGGTTAATGGTTTTGTGCTCTCATGGTTTTGAGACACATGGTTTTCCCAATACCACAAGTGGTATTTGTGTGAGCTTGAGTCTATAAAAGTAAGCACATGGTTAGTGGTTTGGGTTGGCTGGTTGAGTGGCTGTCATTGTATTGAGTTTCTCTTGTGAGTGCATATGTGAAGCATGGCATGAGATGTGTGGTTACATGCTTGGACACATGGAGGATGAGTTGGAGGAGCTTGATGTTTTAGAAGTATTCATGAGACTCTGTAAGTGCATTGTAATGTTTTATTGCTGAATAATACAAAGTATGGATGCTTTTGGAGGCTAGGTTTTTTCATCTTGAGGGTATTCCCAGGGTATATCTTGTGTCACCTTGTGGTACGCTTGTCTATTCTTTTAGCATGGTGGATTCTAGTTATCATGGTTAATATTTATTTATATTTTTATCTCTCATGGGGCTATGTGAAAATGTTCTTTATTGTTGTATTTTTCCTTTCAAGTGGTATCAGAACCTGGGTGCCAAGTTATGGGAGGAAATCTCCCTGGTATAATAACCCTTGCAATGAGTAGATTCTTGTGCATATTGAATCCATGGTATTGTAGAATGGGAATGAAGATATTTTCAAGGTCATAGGTGTGTTTGCAGACTTGGTTTGTTGTAGATTTAGGGTTTGATGGAGTTTTGGTAGTTGGGTTTTCTGTTAGGGCTCTTTGTGTGGGGCTCTTGGAGATTATCTTTTGTTGGAGGCCTCCTATTAAAAAATAGACCTTACCATTGAGTTAAAAAAACCTAAAAACCTATATTTTAATATAAAACTTGACATATTTTGGTGACAAAAAATTTGGCCATTTTTTGCCCCAGAAGGAATCTATAGGGAATCTTTTTCATATGGAATCCGTACAGTCATATGGATCCATACCATATGGAGCAATTGTTAGTCATCTACGGGTCAACATCTTGGCAAGTATTCCTTCATCCTTGGTTGATTGGTATGGTTTGCAGGTTTATTATTTATTAAAAAATATTATTAGGTGGTGGGTGCCCATTGGTGTAGACCCCCCACCATGGCAACTAGCGTACAAGGTATGTAGATAGATAGTTGAGGGTATATAGTGTCGAAGTACCCAAGATAGGTCTCATTGACCAATTTTTAGTCGACCCAGGCTAATTGGTGGACACCATGACTGACAGGGCTTTAAGACTTGGGTCATAGGCCCCCGGTGTTGGAATAAGGTGCCATTAACCTTGTAAATTTCCAATAGGGTAAGTGCAAGAAGATGGGGGGCAAAAAAGGGGTCTTAAGTGGCCACTTTTTTTTTTTTTTTTTTTTCTGAAATTAGGAAATGCTGGCCTTGGATGAGAAATTGAGCATAGTTACACTCAAAATTTGGAGATGCAACCAAAACAATGTTCATAGTGCTCCGAGTCTACTTTCTAAACTATTAATTTTTTTTTAAAATAGTATAGATTAAGGGGTTCAAAAGAGGGAGCCACAAAAATTGGTGTTGTTTTTGTCAAAAAAACATAACATAGCATGTTTTGTGGCTCCCTCAAAAGGTTAACTTTTTTTGGTATTTTTAAAATCACTTTGGTGAGAAATTAGCTAACAACATGTAGTTTATGCCCAATTTTTTGATGAATATTTGATTTTTTACTAATTTTCAAAGTGGACACATCCTAAAAAATAGAATTTTGGTCGTGCTACCCCTATAAATTTTGAAAACTAATTGAAAATCAATTTTTTTTAAATGTGTAGAATGGAGTCTAGTTTCTAAAAATGTAATTTTTTGAAATTTCAATGAATGATTAATTTATAATGAAAAAAAGACCAAGCACTGGTTTTTGCCCAAAAACGGACACACAAACAAAAGAAATTAAAGATGAAAGGCTTACATTGTCAAAATGTGAAAAAAATTACATCGTTAAATAGATAAGAGAAAGCCTAACATTACCCAGGTGTTTGATTTGTTTGACCTTGAAACACGTGCAAATCTGAGGGTTAACACAAACAAAATTATGTGAAATCATGTAGAATTTACAAAAACATGTTTGTGGACATTGGGAAGGCACTCCAAGCCTTTGGGTTGGAAATCCAAAGCAAATCCCAAGCCTAAGGCTTGGGATTCCCAAAGCAAAATATAATGTGAGCGCGTTATAACGCGCTCGCGTTATGTTTTGTTTTGCACTTTTTCCTTTTTTGCAAAAGTTTGCTCGATGTTTGTCATGTTTGACATAACGTGAGCGCATTATAATGCACTCGCGTTATGTCTCCCTTGGAATGTTTTATGTTCAAGGTTATTTAGCATGTATGTATGTATGCCTATATGTATGTATGTATGCCTATATGTATGTATGTATAGTGTCGAGGGTAGAGGAGGGTAGAGATGGGGGTGAGGCGGATAGGGGAGGAAAGGTGTGGATAAGGGTTGAGGGTTTAAGGGTCAAGGGTTTAGGGTTGAAGGGTTGAGGGTTTAAGATCAAGAGGGTTTAGGGTTTAGGGTTGAGGGTTTAGGGATATGATTTAGAGTTTAGGGATAAGGAATTAGGGTTTAGGACCTTGAGGGATTAGGCTTTGGGGTTGAGGGTCGAGGGATTAGGGTTAAGGTAGAGTGTTGAGGATAGAGGGATTAGGGATAGGGTTTAGGGTTGAGGGATTAGGGTTTAGGGTTGAGGGCTTAGGGATAAGGGATTAGGGTTTAAGGTATAGTGTTGAGGGTTTAGGAATAGGGATATCGTTTAAGGTTTAGGGTTGATGGATGTAAGGGTTTAGGGTTTAGGGATAATGAATTAGGGTTGAGGGTTGAGGGATTAAGGTTTAAGGTTGAGGGTTTAGGGATAGGGTTTAGAGTTTAGGGATAAGGGATTAGGATTTAGGACCTTGAGGGATTAGGGTTTAGGGTTGAGGCTTTAGGGATAGCATTTAGGGTTGAGGGATTAGGGTTGATGGTCGATGGATTAGGGTTAAGGTAGAGTGTTGAGGGTAGAGGGATTAGGGATAGGGTTTAGGGTTTAGGGATAAGGGATTAGGGATAAGGCCTTTCTTTGAAGATCCTTGGACATTATGGACCCTATAATCTAGAAAAGCACATGGTAGTGAACTCTGCCCCACCTTTCAAATCAGATAAACCTTTTTATTCAGTGAAAATGAAGTTACAAAATGTAAACTAACCACGCATACTAGTAAGATCAAATTCTCTACCTTCTATTCTTATTACTATTACTTTATTAAGAAAAGAGTGTCAAAAAGAATGGGTTTAACAAGTTAACATAAGGCAAAGTAGTTTTGTTATTACATTTTTGTGAGGGATCTCTAATAGTCTAATATAATGCAGTCTTCTATAATATGAATATCTACATTTGTGTGAATGCTAAGCTTTAATAGCAGTGTATTAAATCAATGCAATTAGATATTTATTGGGTTAAAATAACTTAGTTTTTGTAATGGTTTGGGAATGCAAGAGTTGCCAAAAATAGGTGAATGTCCTCTGCAATTACTACGAGAAAAAAGTTTAGTAGTTCTTGTGGATAGAGCCAGTAAACAATGGAAGATTATTTGCCCGTTTCAAATCAATAGACCTGCCCTAAGTGTGGGGTGGGCATATTTTTTACGTCATAATAATATCAAGGAAGGAGACATTTGCATCTTTGAGTAGGTGGACAACAAGAAACATAGATTTATGTTTAGAGTTCATATAGATTGAAAGATAAAATAAGGATCCTTCTAAAAGAGCGGAGGGAAGAGATAGACCAAAGATAAAAGGAGAAAATTATACAAGAAAAGATCTTCATGAGGATTGTAATATTTTGTCTAAAACAAAAAAAAATTAGTTAATTAAAAATAGAAAATCAAGAAAGAAATAGTACTAAAATGTATAGTTACTGATATCTAAAATGTATAGTTACTAATATCTATTTTTAAAAGACTGATTGATTTTTATGGCCAAAGTTGTTTATTTTACCTAGTTGATGGTTTTAATTACACCCAGACCTTATACAGTGGGAGCAGATGTGTGCACATGTTTATGGCCCCGATTCAAATTCAAGTAAATAGGTGGAGAGAGTATGCTGATCTTTTAAAAAAATATTAATAAAAAAATGTTCACTTAATGTTGACCAGGGGTTCTGATTTCAACCATTCATTGCCCAATGTGGATGTACCCCAATGCAAAGATTTTCTCATAATGATCATCCTTCTGATTTCAACTATTAATTACTCACTATGGATGTACCAGACGTAAATCTTTTCTCATAGTGGGTACACCTATTGGCATAATGAACCCCAGATGGGCCAGAAAAAGATGCCATATAATTTGAATATTCACTTCAGCTAGAAAGTTTTACTGATGGAGCTAGAAACTCAGAGACTTGATAGGGCACAATATGGCCCAAGATGTGAGATCCAAGCAAGGACAACTCATGAATCTAAAGAGTTAAGGTGCACTTGGACCTTTCCTAATTTCAATGGATGACATTTGCTCTTGCTAGTTGATAGTAAATGTACTGCAATTTTGCAGAATTATTTTCATTATCCAAGAGAGAAGCATATACCATAGCACCAGTCTTGGATAGTATACCTAGTCTTCATGCCATCTTTTTCTTTTCAAGACAAATAGGTTCCCATGTGCCAGGGATAAAATTCATTGTAAACAATTTTTAATAGCATTGCATAAAACTTGCCATTGGGTTCTTTGTAGTCAGTCAAGTCCGATTTGCTAACCTTCTTTACTAATTAGCTAACCCCTGAAAACTCAAAAAATATCCTCATGGAAACCACTTAAAATACATATTAATATAATAAATATGGTGTAAAATTCAACTATAAATTACATAAATAAATAAGATTAGAAATTCATCACGGGCTGGAGATTGGAGATTTTTCTGTGTTCAAGTACATATCCAAGTCATATTTTAAGGTTAAGATATTTCAAAGAACAGGGTGTGTGAAAAATATCAATGCTCTTCAGCTTATGAATACCAACATTGATACAGATAAAAGATGCCCTTCTTCTAACAGAGTATGCAATTCAAGTAAACCAATGGGTAACAAGTTGTTGAATGAATTGGTCTCTGATGGGGAAAATAACAATGATGTTGAAGCAATGGAAGAAAATCAAAATTAGGGTTGAGGGTTGAGGGATTAGGGTTTAGGGTTTAGGGTTGAGGGATTAAGGTTTAAGGTATAGTGTTGAGGGTTTAGGGATAGGGTTTAGGGTTGAGGGATTAAGGTTTAAGGTATAGTGTCGAGGGTCAAGGTTTTAGGGTTTAAGGTTTCAGGTTTAAGGGTTGAGGGATAGGGTTTAGGGTTTAGGGATAGGGGATTAGGGTTTAGGGATAGTGTTGAGGGTTGAGGGTTTAGGAATAGGGATAGAATTTAGGGTTTAGGGATGAGGGATTAGGGTTGAGGGTTGAGGGATTAGGGTTGAGGGTTGAGGGTTGAGGGATTAGGGTTTAAGGTATAGTGTCGAGGGTTGAGGGTTTAGGGATAGGGTTTAGCGTTTAGGGTTGAGGGTTTAGGGTTGAGGGATTAGGGTTTACAGTATAGTATTGAGGGTTGAGGGTTTAGGGATAGGGTTTAGGGATAGGGTTTAGGGATAGGGTTTAGGGTTGAGGGATTAGGGTTTAGGGTTAAGGGATTAGGGTTTAATGTTGAGAGTTGAGGGTTGAGGGTTGAGGGATAGGGTTGATGGTCAAGGGATTAGGGTTAAAGTAGAGTGTCGAGGGTAGAGGGATTAGGGATAGGGTTTAGGGTTGAAGGTTTAAGGATTGAGGGTTGAGGCTTTAGGGATGAGGTTTAAGGGATTAGGGTTTAAGATATAGTGTCGAGCATCAAGGGTTTAGGGATAGGTTTTAAGGGTTAAGGGTTGAGGGATAGGGTTTAGGGTTTAGGGATAAGGGATTAGGGTTTAAGGTATAGTGTCAAGGGTTGAGGGTTTAAGAATAGGGACAACGTTTAGGGTTTAGGGATGAGGGATTAGGGTTGAGGGTTGAGGGATTAGGGTTTAAGGTATAGTGTCGAGGGTTGAGGGTTTAGGGTTTAGGGTTAAGGGATTAGGGTTTAGGGTTTAGGGTTGAGGGATTAGAGTTTAGGGTTTAGGGTTGAGGGATTAGGGTTTAAGGTATAGTGTTGAGGCTTGAGGGTTAAGGCTTGAGGGTTAAGGGTCGAGGGATTACGGTTTAGCATTTAGGGTCAAGGGATTAGGGTTTAAGGTATAGTGTTGAGGGTTTAGGGATAGGGTTTAGGGTCGAGGGATTACCTAGTTAAAGTAGAGTGTTGAGGGTTGAGGGTTTAGAAATAGGGATAGCATTTAGGGTTTAGGGATGAGGGATTAGGGTTGAGGGTTGAGGGATTAGGGTTGAGGGTTGGGGGATTGGGGTTTAGGGATAGGGTTTAGGGTTTAGGGTTGAGGGATTAGGGTTTAAGGTATAGTGTTGAGGGTTTAGGGATAGGGTTTAGGGTTGAGGGATTAGGGTTAAGGGTTGAGGGATTAGGGTTGAGGGTTGGGGGATTAGGGTTTAGGGATAGGGTTTAGGGTTTAGGGATGAGGGATTAGAGTTAAGGGTCGAGGGATTAGGGTTTAGGGATAGGGATAGGGTTTAGGGTTTGGGGTTAAGGGTTGAGGGATTAGGGTTAAGGGTTGGGGGATTAGGGTTTAGGGTTGAGGGATTAGGGTTAAGGGCTGAGGGATTAGGGGTTGATGTTGAGGGTTGAGGGTTTAGGTTTGAGGGTTGAGGGTTTAGGGATAGGGTTGAGGGTCAAGGGATTAGGGTTAAAGTAGAGTGTCGAGGGTATAGGGATTAGGGATAGGGTTTAGGGTTGAAGGTTTAAGGATTGAGGGTTGAGGCTTTAGGGCTGAGGGTTAAGGGTTTAGGGTTTAAGATATAGTGTCGAGGGTTGAGGTTTTAGGGATAGGTTTTAGGGTTTAAGGTTGAAGGGTTAAGGGTTGAGGGATAGGGTTTAGGGTTTAGGGATAAAGGATTAGGGTTTAACGTATAGTGTTGAGGGTTGAGGGTTTAGGAATAGGGATAGCGTTTAGGGTTTAGGGATGAGCAATTAGGGTTGAGAGTTGAGGAATTAGGGTTGAGGGTTGAGGGTCACAAGATTAGGGTTAAGGTAGAGTGTTGAGGGTTTAGTGATAGGGTGTAGGGTTTAGGGTTGAGGAATTAGGGTTTATGGTTGAGGGAATAGGGTTTAAGGTAAAGTGTTGAGGGTTTCAGGATATGGTTTAGGATTTAAGGTTTAAGGGTTGAGGGTTGAGGCTTTAGGGTTTAGGGTTAAGTGAGACCTAGATGGCTAAGGATGGATGGAGAGGTAGACAAGGAGCAACTAAGAGACATAGAGAGGGGAGAGGTAGAGAGGTGAGGGGGAGAGATAAGTGAGATATAGAGAGGTGAGAGATAGAACATGAGCTAATGGAACTAGAGGTGAGAGATATTGCAAAGGTGAGATAGGCACAAATATTTATGGATCAATCTATAGCAGGACAAAATGTGAGCACGTTATAACACGCTCACATTTTTTCCTACTATACAAATGGTAAAAAGACTTAGACCCCCGTGATCCAGGCCCACATGCTCTATTTTCATGTTGTTTATGTGCGTGTTCTGACAAAAAAAGTGTTTTCATACTGTTGGGAAGTTCACATGCACATTTTACACATTCTACCACCTTTGCATGATCTTTCCACCACCTTTTCTACTTTACCAACTTGAGAAGGAGGAAATAACATAGTTTTCACATCAAATTTGATATATATATATATATATATTCAAGTTTCAATTTTTGTAGTGTTGCAATGTTAATTGTGATTAAATTTTAGGAATTTAACATTATAGATTGGTTAATAGTATTGTTGTTACAAATTCTATTTGAGTGTTATTCAATTTAATGTTGAAAAGGAAGCAAGTGGTGAAAAACTCGATTTGTTGAGGAGTTCGATGCAAGAAGAAAAAAACACTACATAATTGGGTACTCTCTCCATTCGAATCTCTATTTTTTAGGTATGTCAAGTCTTTACATGCATGTTATGTACATTTTCCTTAATTCTATTTGAATTACTTTATCATTCTTTATCATACATGTTTATATCTCTTGTATCCAGTATGCATAATAAAAGACTATGTATACATATTTTATGTTTATATAATAGACTATGTTTTAAATTAGTTCATGGTATGCATAATAAAAGATATCTCAAAGGTCAACATTAATTAAAATAGACACAATCACGATCAAGAAAGTAGCCTACAATCTCACATAGTGCAATGTATATTTTCTACACTTGGTCTCTTTAATAATTATGTGTAATAATGAATTAAACAAACCTTAACATACTGTGATGTCAAACTATACAAGAATAAATCGTTACAACATATAAATATACAATCCCTTAAACATAATGAAATACTATTATCTTGTCATATTAACAAGTTAAAATACAAATGAATAGGTACCAAGATCATACAAATATGCACATGACATGATGATTTGTATGCACATATCTTGGGCTAGGCCATTCCTTATGCACCTATTCATGATGATTTGTATGCACATGACACAACAATATTTCAAATTTCCTAATTGTCTTTTGTTAGCACATGATGGTGGTTACCTTGATTGACTATATCCCATTCAATACCCTAAATTATAGAGATTAGTCTAATGATTTTTATGACAGTCCTAGGTATGGCTCCAAATATTCATGTTTCCAAGCTAATGTCCACTTGTTTCCAACTTCTTAGATGTGCAATAAACACATCCGAGCATTATATTCATCATAAATAAGTCACTTTTAATCAATAGAAGACAAAATACATCCATTTGCAATCATGGATTAGTTAAGGACAACTAGGTGGTAAATTTGTTGCCATTGGCAACTTCACAAATTTGGTGTCTTATCTTGTCCTCCTTGGTTTTGTCCATGGATCTCCATCATTGTCTTCATGAATCATATAATTCATCATGTCATAGTGGCTTCATCATTCCATAATTATCTTCTATTTCCCTTGTAGGACAACAAATAGGGTTTTTGTGATATATCTTCTAGAAAACAACTCCAACCCACAATCCAAAAGCTGTTTAGGATACCCTTTTGGGAGTTTTAAAACATATCCAAAATTTAAGGGTGGTTGTTTTGTAGTACAATACCTTAAAATTGACTGTCCCACTTGATAAGAGGCCTAATTAGGCTTGTGCAAATAGGTCACTACAGGTTTTTTGATCTCCAGGATTCCAATCTTCAAACCAAGACTCCAAACATGTCAAATTGGGTTTGTCTCAACCTTTTCAAGCATTACAAACACCTTCCAAAGAGTTTCTCTACAATCCCTAACCCTTATTTAACTTAATTGCCTAAAAACATGAGTTTTCAGCTTGGAATAATTTGCCTCTAAAATGCACATGATTATCTACTTGAGTTTAGCATTTCCATATTAATGAGCCTTGACTTTAATAATTGTCTCTTGATATCCCTTCTTCACCCTCTACACTAATCCAAAGCATGCCCTAGTGTGATGGCTTCAATAATGCTTTGTATGCTTTGTATGGCTGCAATATATTTTAGTTATTTGTATGGATTCATTTCTTAGGAACTAATATTGGTCTCTTTATCATGCTACAGATAAATTCTCCATCATGTTGAGGAAACGATCAAGAGTTAAACCAACACAGGAAGAGATAGAAGCTAAGAATGCAAAGAAAGTAGCGACTATGAGGGAACTTCGTGAGAAGAGGAAATTAGACACAATAAATGAAGACATGCCAATTGAAGAGGAACCACAACCATCACAAAGAGATATGGTATTAGCAGCACAAAGAGAATGAATGCAAAAACTTCGTGCTATGAGAGATTTGAATACCATAGTTGGAGACACGTCCTCTACCACAAGTCAACATGTAGGGACACCATCTACCGCATCTCAAGTTGAGAGTACATCATCACTCACATGTGATGAAGGAGGTATGCCATCGTTCCCACCTCAACGTCAAGGTATGTCATCTATTCCATCTTCGATCAAAGGTATGCCATCTAGCCCATCTCATTTAAATATTGATGAAATTCCTAATGTTGAGATGAATTTACCTATCTTAACACGACCTAGAATTTTGCATAGAAAGCCAAAGTATTTGATTGATATTGATGAGAATAATTTGCAGCCAATAGAAGATAAGATTCCAAAATGCACTTGTAGAAGATATGCTCATAAGAATTGGAGATTGTTCTTTGAAAAGTTAAATGAGACCACAAGATGTCAACTATTCCTTGAAATGATGTGAAGTATAAAGTATAGGTCCATCATGAAGATTCTTGGGTTGAGAACATCAGAGGCTTCAAGTGAAAAATCTATTGTCAAGAATCTTATGAGTGCATATAACAGTGTGGGTAACACATCACACACAAAAGATAGTAATGCAACACGGTGTGTGATTACATCAACTATAGCAAGTAGTCAAATGAAGAAAACTCGTCTCATTAGAAAGACCAGCCAAGCATTGAGAATTAATAGGAAAACTTTATCAAGAGCTGTTGGAAGGTGCCAAAGAATTGAGGACACCAATGCTAATGAATTATGGGTGTTCTCGGGGAGACTACCATAAAAAGATAAACCAATTGTTGAAGCATTGAGATCACTAATTGAAGACTTTTGGAAGAATTACACAAGGGTATCTCTCAATCAAAGGGATGTGGGAAGAAGGAGAATCGGTAGTCGAAACTGTGAGCCACATCCAAAGCATTTTTTAGATATGACTCAAACATAGTTTTTTGGTAAATTTCTAGAGATGTATCCTCAAATTAAAATTTGTCAGATATTTTGAAATGCTAAAACCTTTCTATGTCAAGATAAATCACACACGCACTACTTGTTGTAGATTACATATTGAATTTTCTAACCATTTTGATGTTTATCAGTCTATATGTTTAGATTTGCATACTAACAATGTTTTGTAGGATTGTGGCATACGTGGCCCACCAACATCTTCAAGAGACTTCATATCAAGAATTTTATGTGATAGAGAGGAAGGTCAAATATTCTATAGGAAATTATGCTTGGATGGCACATGTCAGCATTGCAGTGGCTTGCAACATATGCCAATATGTGAACATATGGAAAGAACACATGCGGTTGGAAACAAACTAGTAGAGTTTGGCAAGTATAAAACAATGGCATACAATACAAAATATGGTAAAGAAACAAAGAGGTGTGAATTGGTTATTGAAAAGATTCTAGTGTATCAGTTTATGGCTATATTTCGTGACAGTATGGTGTATGAGTATGCAAGACATGCCCATAGAGCTCAATGGTTGGATTTGTAATTCAAGTTATGCAAGGACACATTTCCAGTTGGTAGCATTGTTTCAGTCATCGACTTTGTAGAGAACTACAGTCTACAACCACAGTGTGAGGTGCAATCACAATACTACAACTTGACACAAGTTTCTATGTTTGTGCACATCACATTCATGCATGCAAATGATAGTACAGAGGATGACAAAAAGATCATAAGGGAGTATCATTTTTATATTAGTGATGATCACATGCATTCTATGGAGTTCGTGCAAGGTTGCTTTTAGGTGTTCTACAATGATTTGGCTAGAAGGGGTATATCGTTCAGTCAGCATATCATATGGTTGGATAATTGTGCATCACAATTCAAGAACTCACAGAATTTCTATTGGTTGAGCAGGAGGCATAATTTTATAGGTGTTCAGCATATGTGTAACTTTTGTGAGGCCAGACATAGAAAGGGGGAGCATGATGGTGCAAGAGTATGTATCAAAAGAGCCATAGCACGAGAAGAGTTAAACTATAAAGACAATGCAAAGTTGACAGATGCAAAATCAATCGTCGAGTGGTGTAATTCTTCCATGAGTCCAGGTAATGAAGGTAAGTCTTTAGTTTGTAGATTTTTTTGGTTGATAGATGATACTAACATTGCACCATATGAGGACTATTGTACACTGATAGGATCAAGTGAGATGCACTCTTTCAGAAGCTCAATTACAGGTTCATGGAGTATCCATACGCGAAAGATGGCATGCTTTTGTTCTTCATGTACAATTCAAGCCTGGGATGAGTGTGAGTCAAAGGAGTGGGTTGATGAATGGCAATTAAGTTATCTTAGCCCACTTGACACATATCGACCCCCGATGACATTGGAACTAATAGAGATGGAATCATCAATTGACTTTGACCACATATCAGATTTAGTTCAACCAGGTAATATATCTATTTGCATAGTTTTTGAAATTCCTAATGTTATCATACTTTGTAGTATTTTTGTAATGTTGACTAATTTCATCTAATTTGCTACACATATCAATGTAGGACATGTATATGTAGTTATTGCAGATGAAGATAATGAAGAGGGAATAGATTATTATTTGTGTCATTGTGTTGAGGCTAAAAAGAATTGGAGGCCCCAGTTACAGATGGAGAAAACATCAAATACCCTATAGGTTCAGTGGTTGTTACTGGAACATGGCTTAAAAGGTATCCACATAAGAGTGTTAATGTTTGGCTATTTCAGGATTTTGACACGCATCAGAAGATTCTTCATTACTCGAACCTTGTCATGGCATCCAATGTTCATTTGATACAATATCGGGGTAGACCTTTGAACAAGACCTTGTGGAAGGTGCGTGAGTCTGACCATGAGGTAATACTTGATACAATAAAGAGTAGAGCAGACCCGGATGGTTCATTGGATTAATTTGTAAGTATTCACATTGATTTTCTAAAGTCATGTTACATTGACTTTTAAGTATGCACATTAATTTGTAAGTTTACATAGGTTTGTCTTTTTTTATTTGCTGCTGCATTTTTACACATATACACATTTTTACATCATCATGTTATGCTTCATGGGGTTAGACCTAAGTGATGGATGAAGTTGATCCTAAGAGTAATGTATAAAATCTAGGTAATGTATAAAATTTAGGTAATGTATAAAATATAGGTGTCTCTAGGTGTCTTGGTTTCTAACTAGATAATAGGTGTCTCTACTTGTGTCTTAGGTATATACTATATGTCAACTAGGTAGATAGAGACTAGAAAAAAGGTATTTAATCTAATATAGGTGTCTTAGGTAGTACTATATATCAACGACCTATCTAGAGACTAGAATAAGGTATAATCTAGAATGATCTAAGTGTCTTCTAGGTAGATACTATATATCAACTACCTGTCTAGAGACTAGGATAAGGTATAATTAAATCTAGATGTCTTAGGTAGGTACTATATGTCAACTAGGTCTACCATAATAGGTGTGTTAGGTAGAACTATAATCTAGGTGTCTAGGTGACTTAGGTCTAGACTATGATAAGGTAAAAGACTAGGTGTCTTAGGTCTACTATGTCTATAAAATCTAGATACATACTATACAATAGGTGTCTTAGGTGTCCTACATCTACTAGAATACATGTGTCTTAGGTCTTAGATGAGGTCACATGAGCTTCCACCTTCACATGGTTGGCCTTGTCAGTATCAAATATATATATTTCTTGAAGCTAAGGGAAGCTCATTTTCTTAATAGGAAAACTTTATCGACTTCAGTGTCCTCATGGTGCAGGGGCGCCCAGGTTGTCATGCCTCCAAGAGGGGTAAAAAAATGAAATTTTATTTTGATTGATTCAATTGTATGTAATAAGGTCTTCTAAGACCATTTCATATGTTTTTGAGTCAGTTTGAGTCATTTGGGGTTAGTTTGAGTCTTTGAGTCTTGTTGCAAAAAAGTGTCAATGTGGTCAAGTTGCACAAAGCAATTTTTATATTTTTGGTGTCCTGCTCTTGATGCGACCAAACTGACAATTCCAACGCATCCAGATGGGTATGTTTAGGCTAGGCATGGTTTTGTTTTGCACCCAAACATGCCAAAATAGTCTGAGCTACATTGTACCGGTGATATCCCTGAAAAGTCTAAAGTGCAAAAAGATAGCAATCTTTGACGAGCTGTTACTTAGGAACCATGTTACTTAGAGACATTCTATCTAAGGAAAAATGATCATGGCGGGTCCCTCTACAATAACCTCTCTCAGTTTTTTATATCTCTAAGGCATTTGCCTGTGGTGAAAGGTTTTCTGCTGCCCCAAAAATTGTTAGGAGGCAGTGTAAAGTTGCAAAGGGGTGTAACTTTTGTTCTTCTCCTCATATGACCAAATTGATAGTTCCAATGTGTTCGGATGGGTACATTTAGGCTAGGCATGGTCCTATTTCACACCTAAACATGTCGAAACAGTCTGAGCTACATTGTACCGACAATATCCCTGAAGGGTCCAAAGTGCAAAAAGGCAACAATCTTTGACGAGCTGTTACTCAGAAACTGTGTCACTCAGAAACATTCTGTCTAAGGTAACACGATCATGTAGGGTTCCTCTACAATAACCTCTCTCAGTTTTTTATATCTTTGAGGCATTTTCCCATGGTGAAAGGTTTTCTGCTGCCCCAAAAATCGTCAGAAGGAGGTAGTGTAAAGTTGCAAAGGGGTATAACTTTCATCCTTCTCCTGATGCGACCAAACTGACTATTCCAATGCATCCGGATGTGTACATTTAGGCTAGGCATGGTCCTATTTTTCACCCAAACATGTCGACAGAATCTGAGATACATTGTACCGGTGATATCCCTGAAGAGTCCAAAGTGCAAAAAGGCAACGATCTTTGATGAGCTGTTACTCAGAAACCATGTAACTTAGAGACATTTCGTCTAAGGCAACACAATCATGTAGGGTCCCTCTACAATAAAATCTCTTGGTTTTTATATCTCTGAGGTGTTTGCCCATGGTGAAAGATTTTTTGTTGCGCCCTAAAAATCATCAGAAGGAGATAATGTAAAGTTGCAAAGGGGTGTAACTTTCGTCCTACTCCTGATGCGGCCAAACTGACTGTTCCAAAGCATCTAGATGGGTACATTTAAGCTAGGCATTGTCTTGTTTCATACCCAAACATGCCAAAACAGTCCGAGCTACATTGTACTGATGATATCCCTGAAGAGTCCAAAGTGCAAAAATGTAGCAATCTTTGACGAGATGTTACTTGGAAACCGTGCTACTGAGAAACATTCTGTCTAAGGAAACACGATCATGTAGGGTCCCTCTACAATAACCTCTCTTAGTTTTTTATATCTTTGAGGCATTTGCCCGTGGTGAAAGGTTTTCTGTTGCCCAAAAAATTGTCAGGAGATAGTGTAAAGTTGCAAAGGGGTGTAACTTTCATCCTGCTCCTAATGTGGCCAAACCGACTATTCCAACATGTCTGGATGGGTACGTTTAGGCTAGGCATGGTCCTATTTTGCACCCAAACATGCTGAAACAGTCTGAACTACATTGTACCGTCGATATCCTTGAAGAGTCCAAAGTGCAAAAAGGAAGCAATCTTTGACGAGATATTACTCCAATACCATGTCACTTAGAGACATTTTGTCTGAGGAAACATGATCATGTAGGGTCCCTCTACAATAACCTCTCTTAGTTTTTTATATCTTTGAGGTGTTTGCCCGTGGTAAAAGTTTTTCTGCTGCCCCAAAAATCATTAGGAGGTAGTGTAAAGTTGCAAAGGGGTGTAACTTTTGTTCTTCTCCTCGTGCGGCCAAACTAATAGTTCCAATGTGTCTGGATGGGTACATTTAGGCTAGGCATAGTCCTTTTTCACACCCAAACATGTCAAAACAGTCCGAGCTACAAACACTAACTAGTCTTCAATCTTGAAACACTGCAAATACCATGATATCCTACATAAAACTGATCAATCCTCATGTATACATGTAGATATTCCTTCCAAAAACTCATATCAATGACCAAAATCTCCAAACATGTCACATAGATCTCATTCTAAAACTTACTGGCCCTCTGCATCATATTACAAGCCCTAAATGATAAAATTCCTTCACAATTTCTCTGCAATTTCCTTGAAAGACACCATTCAATCATCATTTATTATTCACTATTCTTTTCATGCTACACATCATCACTTAGGTATGTCTTTGTATGCACTTGGGCTTATGAGAGTTTACCGGAGAGGCCGGTTGAGTTAGGTTGAAGGGCCAGTGAACTAATGACTTAAAGACCCTTTAGTAGGTTGACTTAAGTGATAGTAACCTGTGATTATAAGTCAATATTAAATTAAAACAAAAGTGAACTTTACACATGATAGACAATTGAGGGTTTTAAAGTCTTAAGAAAAGTAGATTCTTTTTAGGGTTTAATGCCCAATATGTAAACCCTAACTATCAATAAGAAACACTTAAACATTCTAATTTTCATCAAGAGATATGTAGGACATTTCAGAGACCTCAGGGACATCAGAAGAAAGACATTAGAGTATGACACTTATCATAGGCTCAGGGTTCTAAGACATGAACAACTTCACATTTGAATCAAACTAATGACTCCCCTTGATAAATATAACTCTCCTTGATGATGACATTGAAGTATGATTATGAAAGCTTGTGTCTTCTCTGACTTCTTATTGCTTGAACAAAACCACATCCACCATGAACATGAACCTTGCTTCATATCAACCTTCCAAGATAGACCTTATCATGAAAACCATATTCACAACAAAACCTTGCATGAACAAAACCACATCCACCATGAACATGAACCTTGCATCATATGAACCATGTTTGTCTTGTGTAGCATCAACATGAACTGAGAGACCTTATCATGAAAACCATATTCACAACATCATGCACCTCATGACCATCAACTACCTTGAATCACTGTATCACCTTATCAACATCATGGCATCAACCTTGACATCAATGACAAACAACCTTGACCCTTTGACATCAATGACAAACAATCTACAAATTGCTTTATGGAATTAGAGTCAAATTGGTAAATGTGATGACATGATACATATTAACATGGTGAGATGCAAAGTATACATTTATAATATTAACCACATTCTCAAAGGGATTGTTGATGACTTATGGAAGCCTATATCCCCAATGTTATGTTTCATACTCAAATTAGGTAATATTCAATGTACTCTCATAACCTAGCCTTATATGCAAGAAGAATTACATTTAATAACCACAATGGTCATCAGGTGCTCATAAGCATATGATTTTGACTATCTTATTTAAGACAACAAACATACTTTTTGCATCCCAATATGGTATAATAACAAGAAATTAAGAAATATTTTCAATTGAGCAACTCATAAAGAATATGGATTAGCATACTCATTTGAATATTTTCAATTGAAAAACTTATAAAGAATATGAATATTTTCTATTCAACATGATGATTCATTTTTATTTTAAATACAAATTTTATCTTTTAGTTCTAGAATAAGGTTTAGGTGATACTTGAATAACAATAGCTGGCTTATTGGATCAACAAACATCCTATGTAATACAATTGGACATTAAATATTTGAAGTAACCATCTACAAATATCCTTTGAAACATGAATTTATAATGCAAATATGGACACCATCAATAAAAAAGATTTGTATTAACCAAATATCCATATAGGCATACATCAATATCTGTCGATATAAGTATAACATATATACAAAATAGCCATATAGGCTTACAAGAATGCCATATAGGCATACAATGTCTCCTATATTGAATACAAAATATATGTCCACAAATGCCATATATGCAAACAATAAAGGACCCCAATAAGCATTCATTACCCTCTGTTTGGTGAAGGGAATAGATCACGAGTAGCCTTTGATCTTCAGGAGGATGGAGATGTGTATGAGGGTGGTCTACTATGAACTAGAGGGCTCCTCCTCCTATTTAGTTCTTCGTGGATCTGTAGCTGTTACAATAAAAAGTATAGACATTAATATATAGAAATTACATGTTATAAAAAATGAAACATTTAACAAAATAATCACTTACCGCTACCATATAATCTGTCTCCTCATTTGCCTTAGTAGTAAGATTAGGCTGTGGTGATGTCATGTCCTATAGAAACCATCCAGATAGAAATTAAACTTCAAATCAATAATCATTTGATTTTTCAAAAATAAACAATTGTAACAATGAATGTAATTTGAAATTTACTTATCTGCCTCATACCCCCGTCAAAGGCATGGAGCTATGAATCACAGTGGACACACCATGCTCCATTGCCCTATGAACTTCGGGAGGTGTCTTCGCAGCTTGCATCATCTGAAAATAAAACAACATTATTCAATTACGAAACTAGAATAGTGATGCAAGTCGTGGCTCCTAACATACACACACGTTCACCTAAACATTGAAGTACACACAATAAAGCACACTATGATATTCATTGTCACCAATGCATCACTATGATACAACTAGACACATAATACACATAATCACAGTCAAGATTTTGCTCTCTTGGTGATATACTATAGCTCTTTCTTATGCTTCCTCAAGTTTCCATTGTTGTTGTGCTCTTTTGGTACATGTTTATGTGAGTTCTTGGAGGATTTTGTGCTCTCTTTCATCTCAAAGATTATAGTAGTATTAAATGAAGGGTACTCATTAGACTTAGGTGGGTTATATTTTGGATTAGATGTAGGGATGGAAGAAATTGAGCCAATAGGATTGACATAAGTTTTTAGGGGAAAGGGTTAGTGTAGATTTGAAGATTTTGGTTAGGGGTGACTTGTTGCCCCCATAATTAATATCTAAAACCTAGATGATGTTCGAGTCAATCATATGCTCTATAAGATGTCATAGGCTGATGCCCCTCTCTACTGTCATGTCCTAGGGTCTAATTGGTTGTAATTGGATGAGATTATTAGAGAGAATTTGTCAAAGACTAGTGTGGAGGGGGATCAACAAGCTTTGGTAGACATGTATGGAAAATGTGGTAGCATAGACAAGGCAGTGAGCTGTTTGAAAAGATGTCTCAAAAAAAAGTGGTCTCATGGTGATGTCCTTGTCTATGCATCTGCTTCTCATGGCATTCCATGAGAGCACATTTCTTTGAGGCATTTTCAAATTTAACTATATTGTAATCAAAATTTTGTCATCTATCAACATCTAGCTATTAGTTATGCAATGTCTAATAATGCTTTGACTTTGAAAGATGTGCAATGCAATGTAATCAACGATATGAATATAAAATACAAAAATCTAGTAAGTACAATTCATTAGTTAAACTATTTATTTTATTACCTCAGTGAAGCTTTGAACTACACCACCACTAGCAGGTGTTGCCGTGAAATCTCCAAGATTAACCTATTCAACATCCAAAATCAAATATTAGGATACCATTCATATAACAATGCTATTCACATGTAATATTTATAATTGTTTACTAGTTACATACCTTGGTAGTAGATGTCATAGTGTAAAATGCAGGTGGACTAAGTTGCTGAGAACTCCATCAATGCTATGACCCTGAAATTTCATCAAAATCATCAAACTAAATTAGTTAATCTTGCATTTCAAAAATAAAATTTAATAAATTAATTTCAATAAACTTGCTAACATTTACCTGAGTATCAAGGCTGAAAGTCTCACTCAAGAGGGTATCTGTCATCACCATCTACCCAGCTACAGATGTAGCCTGCGCACCTGCGTCCTGACTATCCATGGGGTCATAATGGTGTAGGAGCACCTAGGCAATCATGTTTTCTTTGCTAATAAGGTCTATTTGACCAATGCATTTTTTTCATTTAAGTATGTAGGTTCATTTTGTAAGTCCCAAGTGACTTTGGGGACATTTGTCCAATTGTAATTGCATAATGCTAAAAATAGCAATAATGCCAAAAATAGGCAGTAGTGTTTCCCAGCTGCTTGGATTGATTTCCTTGCTGCTTGGAGTCAGTTTGGTACTATTCAGGGCGATTTGATAAATACCCTGAGTGAGGAACCAAAAGATTAGATTATTGTAATCAGATCGAAGTAGTGTGATCGAATGTGATTGTATTGTGCTCAAGAGAAATAAAGAAATTCTGTTTTGTCCATTTGATTTCTGTGTTTATAATTGTGAATCGTGCAACTGTAGATTTCCATTCATTTTGCATTTTCCATTGTTGCCGTATGTCACCGTGAAGCATTCCACTAGTGAGATTTCTGTCAAAATCAGTGGAATGGCTTCGATGTACCAGTATTTGTTTTTTCTTTGTTTTGTTTTGTGTCGACAGTGCAGGTGTTCTAGACTGAGGTGTATGCATAGTAGCATGCCCTAGCATCTCTATGTGCTAGGCATAGAATAGAGTTTAGACTGTGTGCGGGCCGAAAACCCCAATGGCATATCGCGGTGTTGATTCATTGGCGCATCGACCGAAGGGTGCAAGTGTTCGCCGATAGAGCAAGTCGCGCCGAAGGAAGACAGTTATCAGTGTAAGTTAGACGATGGAGTGATTCCAAGAAGTCATCCCAATGGTGGTTGTTCAGCCGATGGAAATGTTTGGAGGATCATATGTGAAGTCTTGCTATTTGTGAAGTTATTAGGCCCGACTTGCTATTTCTGTTGTTCACTCCCCATCATTTTGGTATCAGAGCCTGAAAAGATTTGGGTGGCAAATCGAATTGAGGATTTGCAGGAGTGTTGGCATTTGGGTGTTGTCTGTGAATGTTTATGTCAGACAGAGAAAGCAAAGAAGGGGCTAGTGATATTCCTCCAAAGGGAATGACCACCGAAGTGGTCAAGAAATTCAAGGAGATGGAGGAGATGATCAAGACTGGAGTCAAGTGATGCAGAGGCATCCACACTATAACCATAACATACAGCATGGATGTCTGCAGCCCATCATCATCATCATCATATTTGACTTAACATTGTCAGCATCATCATCATAATTCACCTGCCGACCGATGTCCTCCTGCAGACAAGCCTTCGCACTTTCGCCTATCAACAGCATCACCTTTGATGATTATTGACAGCATCATCATATTCGACCAGCGCGAACATCCTCCTGACGTCCACTGTTCACTTCAGCAGCAACTTCCGTCTTCACTATCTTCAACATCATGATATTCAACATCATGTTAATCAGCAGGATAAAGAACATCCGGTTCCGCCCATTTATCCTGATGATGACAAACCTTAACTCCTCGCACCGTCCCTTCCGATGCTTACGTCACCCGATATCCTGATGACATATATCCTGATGACGATGACGTCACCTGTAGCTCCTCAATATCCTGCTGCTCCGAAATATCCTGATGACGTATATCCTGATGATGATGACGTCATATCCTGCTGTTGGCCAAACTTAGCTTTTTCGGCCCGCGATCAACCCGATCTTCTTCCTTATGCCGATACGCTCCTCCTCGGCACCTCCTGATGATGATCACCCCGACGCACATTCACTTCATGCACTCAACTGCATCATGCCGATCTCCTCTTACTCGGATGACGATGCCCGAAGCGACTGCAGGATATAAGCAGAAATATCCTGATGATGCCGTTTTAACGAATTTTCAACCTTAGCAAAATTTCACTTCGCCGATCCTCCTGGGATGACTCGATCCACTCTCAGGGTGATCTTCCACACTTTATCAGCTCGACCTAGCACATGCCCATGCTAGGGTCTTCAACACCTCTCGACGGTGATCCTGCACACCTGCATGCAAACAAACAAACTAAATCCTACCCTACTGTACATAACCATTCCACCGATCAGATGAATCAACCGGTGGAATGGATCAGTGAATCCATGAAACCACCCAAACCAGCAAAACGATCACACAGTGGAGACCAAAACAGAAAATGAACAAAACAGGATCTTTTATTCGATTTCAAAAGATGCAATTACAATGATCAGTTTCTCTCTCTGTCTCACTCTCGCAAAGTCTGATCGATGATCTACAGTCAACCGATCCTCATGCTTAAATAGATTTTCCTACGAGTACTACTGACCCGACTCCAAGCGGCTGGGAAATCTCTCCAAGCGGCTGGGAGATCCAACCGATCCTATAACATGACAACTATCCTAACAAACTTCCTAAAAATAGTAAAAGCATGGTCAGCATGATCTTATCATGATCAGCATGACCTTATTACATGCATTTGGTCTTATCAGACCTTCTTGAAAACATAAACAAGACTCAAACTAACTAACTGCCTTATGAAGGCCAGCTGTCAGGTAGGTGCTCCTGCACCATACTCCCCAACAGAAAAGAACTCATGTCCCATGAGTTTAGTATGTGGAAGTCCTCCACCTTTACACTTTGCCTTTGTAATATGCTGATCTGTTCCAGCTTTACCCTCTGCTGTCTCTTGGCTGCTCCAAGACTTCTGCACTGTAACTTGCTTTTTGGCAAGTAAATCCTCATGCCTGTCAATGTAGGCCTTTCTCACACATACCCTGTGTTTGTCAGGTTGTCCCTCCAGAATCTCTGTCTGAACTGCCGCTTGAACTTCTGCAATGTTCAATCCTGTCTTCCTTTCAATCTTTATAGGACAAGCAATAGCCCCAACTATGACAACATCCCTGTCATTCCTCTCAACTGGTTACTGTTTGCAAACCTGTTTCTGCATCTGCTGCTGACCTCTGTCAGTCAAAACTTAAACTTGCTTCAACCTGTTGTCCTGAACAACTCCTTTTCCTGCAGTATCCTCAACTATCGTTCTGCCTGCTCCTATAGGCATCTGCACATACTCCTTTTTTCCCATTAAAATGATTTTGGCTGCCTCCTGTGCTGCAGCATCTGCCTGCAATGGCATCAACTTCATAGTCTTCCCATCTTTCTTGATGGTATAGGTATTAGCGTACCCATCATACAGTACCCTTCTATCAAATTGCCATGGTCTACCCAACAGTAGGTGACAACATTCCATGGGCAAAATATCACACAAAATTCTATCCTGATATGCTCCAATCTGAAAATCCACATATGCCTGTTCATAGATAAAAAGTGATTGACTATCAGTCACCCAAGATGCCTTGTAAGGGTGTTGATGTGGAATCCTTTCCAAATTCAGTTTATCCACCATTTCCTGAGATACCATGTTGTCTGTTGAACCAGTATCAATGACAACTTTACATACTTTACCTTTGCTCTTGCATATGGTCTTGAAAAGGGCTCTTCTTTGTGGGGATTCTTTGTCAGGTACCTTCATGGTAGTCACTGTTCTTCTCATCATCAGAGACTCTCCACTCTCTGGGTATGCATAATTATCAGGCTCCTTATCCTTTTGATAAGTGTTTGAACTCTGCACACTTTGCTCTACTGTCTCTTCCTGTACCAATTGTACACTCTTGTCACTAGTTCTATCATTCCTGGATGATGAACCTTTGTTTTCTGGACATTTGAAGGATGGATGACCAAACTCACCACAGGTGTAACACTTTCCTGAAAATGTAGTAGAACCTCTACCACCTCCAAACCTTCCTCTATTACCTTTCCATCCACCTCTGAAATCAGACTGTCCCTGTCCTTTACCAGTGTCTTCTTGACCCTCATTGGTTTGCTTTTGTGTAGGGGCTGATCCTCTTCCCCTCATATTGTTTCCTCTTCCTCTCATGGACTTATCATGTCCTCTATTCATCTTTTCTTCAATCCTGATTGCCATTTGATAACAATCCTCCACATTCTTAGGGTTAGCTAAAACTAACTCATCCTGTATGTTAAATCTCAAACCAGCCAAGTACCTAGCCACCTTTTCTACCTCATTCTCATGATGACCAGATCTCATACTCAATTTGTAAAACTCCTCAGTATATGCCTTCACATCCCTTTCCTTCTGCTTTAAAAATTGCAGCTTCTTAAACATCTGAATTTCATAATCCCTTGGCAAGAATTTACCTTTTATCCTTGCTACCATTTTATCCCATGAAGTGATCTTTGACTTCCCTTGTTTCCTTCTCTCAGATTGTACATAATCCCACCATACCAAAGCATGACCTCCTAACTTGGTCTTTGCAATCTTTACCTTCTGATCCTCAGCAACATCTTCACATTCAAAGTGATTATCAAGTGCAGCAATCCAATCCAGTAACTCATCTTCATTCAAACTTCCAGTATACTTGGAAACATCAACCTTTACCTTAGGTTTATCACTCTGTACTGCCTTTAACAATTTTGCCAATCTCTGGTCGTCAGCATCCAGATCTTCAGCTACCTCTTCATACTCTTCTACAGCATCTTCATCTTCTTCAAACTCACTGTCTGCCACTTCCCTTTTTTTGTTCTTTTCCAGGACTGCAAGCCTGGCTTGAAGTGCTTCAGCAAGCTCCTTCATCTTCCTCATCTCTCTGGCATGTTTCTCCTTCATCTCCTGCAATTCCCTTGCAGTACCACTACCTTTAGGAGGCATTTTTGTCAACCTCTCACTCAACACACAACACACAATCAACTCTACCTCTGCCCTTTCGGTGATAGAATCAACACACAACAGCCCAGACCTTTTGTTGAGCTCTGATACCACTATGATGCAGAGGCATCCACACTATAACCATAACATACAGCATGGATGTCTGCAGCCCATCATCATCATCATCATATTTGACTTAACACTGTCAGCATCATCATCATAATTCACCTGCCAACCGATGTCCTCCTGCAGACAAGCCTTCGCACTTTCGCCTATCAACAACATCACCTTTGATGATTATCGACAGCATCATCATATTCGACCAGCGCGAACATCCTCCTGACGTCCACTGTTCACTTCAGCGGCAACTTCTGTCTTCACTATCTTCAGCATCATGATATTCAACATCATGTTAATCAGCAGGATAAAGAACATCCGGTTCCGCCCATTTATCCTGATGATGACAAACCTTAACTCCTCGCACCGTCCCTTCCGATGCTTACATCACCCGATATCCTGATGACGTATATCCTGATGACGATGACGTCACCTGTAGCTCCTCAATATCCTGCTGCTCCGAAATATCCTGATGACGTATATCCTGATGATGATGACGTCATATCCTGCTGTTGGCCAAACTTAGCTTTTTCGGCCCGCGATCAACCCGATCTTCTTCCTTATGCCGATACGCTCCTCCTCGGCACCTCCTGATGATGATCACCCTGATGCACATTCACTTCATGCACTCAACTGCATCATGCCGATCTCCTCTTACTCGGATGACGATGCCCGAAGCGACTGCAGGATATAAGCAGAAATATCCTGATGATGCCGTTTTAACGAATTTTCAACCTTAGCGAAATTTCACTTCGCCGATCCTCCTGGGATGACCCGATCCACTCTCAGGGTGATCTTCCACACTTTATCAGCTTGACCTAGCACATGCCCATGCTAGGGTCTTCAACACCTCTCGACGGCGATCCTGCACACCTGCATGCAAACAAACAAACTAAATCCTACCCTACTGTACATAACCATTCCACCGATCAGACGAATCAACCGGTGGAATGGATCAGTGAATCCATGAAACCACCCAAACCAGCAAAACGATCACACAGTGGAGACCAAAACAGAAAATGAACAAAACAGGATCTTTTATTCGATTTCAAAAGATGCAATTACAATGATCAGTTTCTCTCTCTGTCTCACTCTCGCAAAGTCTGATCGATGATCTACAGTCAACTGATCCTCATGCTTAAATAGATTTTCCTACGAGTACTACTGACCCGACTCCAAGCGGCTGGGAAATCTCTCCAAGCGGCTGGGAGATCCAACCGATCCTATAACATGACAACTGTCCTAACAAACTTCCTAAAAATAGTAAAAGCATGGTCAGCATGATCTTATCATGATCAGCATGACCTTATTACATGCATTTGGTCTTATCAGACCTTCTTGAAAACATAAACAAGACTCAAACTAACTAACTGCCTTATGAAGGCTAGCTGTCAGGTAGGTGCTCCTGCACCATCAAGGAAGCACTCCAGGCTAAGTTGAAGACCTTGGGAAAAGGTAGGAAATCAAACGAGGAGTTTGATGGAGAAGAAGAAGATGGGAAAGAGGAAACAAGCCCAGAACAGATAAGTATATCTGCAAATTAGAAACAATTTTTGGAGGCCATAAAATCACTTGGTAAGGAGTCATCCGAGGCAAGAATTGAGATTTTGATGTTAAGCAGAAAAATGGACGCAGATGAAGTCATCGAATGGGTCAAGGCTTTGAACAATTACTTCAAGTACAAGGACGTACCAAAAAATAGAAGAGTCAAGTTTGCAAAGATGAAATTGAAGGGCACTGCACTCACGTGGTGGAACTACACCCAGGGAGAAAGGGTGAAGAGTGGCAAGAGCATGATCTCATCCTGGAGTCAGATGGTAGAGACTATCAAGGCTCGGTTCCTACCAGCGGATTATGAAGTGCAGATATATAGGAAAATGCAGAATCTTAGGTAGAAGGATATGGATGTATCCACCTATATAGAGGAATTTCATAAATTGTCCCTAAGGTGTGGACATATTGAGGATGAGAAAGGAAGAGTTGCCAGGTATATTAATGGCCTGAAGTATAGTATACAAGATGAGATTACCATCTTGACACCAGAAACAGTGGACAAATGTTTCCAGGTGGCGCTGAGAGTAGAAGAGAAGCAGAAAAGGAAGAGTGAGTAGAACAATAGAGGTAGAGGTGGAAGGAATTTCAGAGGCAGAGGCAGTTTTGGAGGAAGAAGTCTTAACCAGAGGCCTAGTGGTGAGTCTAGCCAAGAAGAGCAAGTTGGGGACTCAAGTAGCAAAGGAGGCTACCGAGGAAGAAGGCCTAATGGAAGAGGTGGGACAAATGGATTAGGTAGAGGATCCAAATTCTCCAATATGAGATGTTATAACTATAATTAGATAGGGCATCCGACATACAAGTGTCCAGAGAAGGCCTCAACTTCTCATGGTGGTGAGAAGAGAACCACTTTGATTCAAGAAGATGCAAGGAGTGTGACATATCTTGAAGTGAATCTAGAATCAGAAATGGGAGAGAATCTGATGATCAAGAGGACACTGCTCAAGGAACCAATGCAAGCTGAACCATCACAAAGAAGGGCTTTGTTTAGGATCAACTGCAAGATCCAAGGTAAGGTTTGTAAGGTCATTATTGACTCTAGTTCTACTGACAACATTATATCTTTGGAAGTAGTGAATAAGTTGAAGTTAGAAAAGATACCCCATAGCAGTCCTTATAAAGTCAATTGGTTGAACAAGGGGCAACACGTACTCATCAATGAACAAGCATGGGTAGAATTTAGTATTAAGGGGTATAGAGACAAGATTTTGTGTGACATCCTTCCAATGGATGCTTGCCATCTTTTGTTAGGCAGACCATGGTAGTTTGATAGAAAGGCTCATCATGATGGAGAAAAGAATGCTTTCTCATTCCAAGAGGATGGTACAACTTATAGGATACAGTCATTGGTAGGAGAGGATCCACAACATGTAGGGTCTAGTGTAATGCTGGTAGGAGAAAAAGAATTCATGGACACATTAAAGGAAGGTGATGGAGTAGGTTTTGCTTTGATCGAGGGAAAAGAAGGAAAGTGTGAGAGAAGTAGGACCTAAAGAGGTCAGAGATTTGCTTGAGAGTTACAAAGGAGTGATTGCAAAGGATATACCTGATTCCCTACCACCAATCAAAGACATTAGCCATCAGATAGATCTCATACCAAGAGCAGTACTTCCTAATAAGGCAGTATATAAAATGACACCTCAACAAAATGAAGAGATAGCAAAACAAATTCAAGAACTCCTAAACAAAGGCCTAATAAGGAAGAGTCTTAGTCCATGTGTAGTACCTACTATTTTAGCCCCAAAGAAAGATGGGAAATGGAGACTGTGTACTGATTCTCAGGCAATAAATAGGATAACCATCAGGTATAGGTTTCTTATTCCTAGAATAGAAGATTTAATGGATTGTCTGGGAGGTGCTACCTGTTTCTCTAAGATAGACTTGAAGAGTGGGTACCATCAGATAAGGATAAGAGAAGGGGATGGGTGGAAGATAGCTTTCAAAAACCAATGAAGGGCTGTATGAGTGGCTTGTGATGCCGTTTGGTCTTTCCAACGCCCCTAGCACCTTTATGAGGTTGATGAATGAGGTGTTGCAAGATTTAATAGGAAAATTTGTGGTAGTCTACCTTGATGATATTTTGGTGTTCAGTAAGAGCAAGGAAGAGCACTTGAAACATTTGGAGATAGTCTTGAAAAGGCTGCAAGATCAGAAATTACTGATAAATTTGGAAAAATGTGACTTCATAAAGCAAGAATTGGTGTACCTAGGTTTTGTCATCTCTAAGGATGATTTGAAAATGGATCCTTCCAAGGTAGAAGCTATTTTGAATTGGCCTACACCCAGGACAACAGGAGCAGTCAGAAGTTTCCATGGTTTGGCCACATTTTATAGGAAATTCATTATGAACTATAGTGACATCTATGCACCTATGTTGGAGACCATCAAGGGTGGAGGTAAGATGAAGTTTGCATGGACAAGAGAGGTAGATCAGAGTTTTGAAAGTCTAAAACAAAAAGTTGCTAAATTCCTTGTTTTAGTGTTACCTGATTTTAATAAGGTTTTCACAATTGAATGTGATGGAAGTGGATTGGCCATTGGAGTCGTGTTGAGCCAAGAAAGTAGACCAGTAGCCTTCTTCAGTGAAAAGTTAAATGAAGCCAAGAGGAAATACTCCTCTTATGATCTAGAGTTGTATGCTATGGTACAATCTCTAAAGAAATGGAGGCACTACTTGCTTCCCAAGGAATTTATTATGTACACTGACAATCATGCTCTCAGTTTTTTGAATGGACAAGAAAAACTCATTCATAGACACATGAAATGGGTGGAAAGTCTTCAAGCCTACACCTTCATCATCAAACATAAGAAAGGAATAACCAATAAGGTTGCGGATGCTCTCAGCAGAAGGGTGTTGATAGTGCAAGAAGTGCAGCTACAAAGTATGGGTGTTGAGTCACTCAAAGGATTGTATGAAGAGGACCATGATTTTAAGGAGATTTACAAGGTATGCAGTGAGTTTGCCAATGCTTTCCACAGTGAGTTTTCAGATTATACATTGCAGGATGGGCTTTTGTTTAAGGGAAGTCAACTATGTATCCCTAAGTGTTCAATGAGGGATAATATTGTGAAGGAAATACATAGTGGTGGTTTAGGAGGACATTTTGGGCTTAATAAGACCTTAAATCTTGTAAGAAGGTTTTACTTTTGGCCAAGGATACAATCTGATATCAGAAGGTTTGTTGAGAGTTGTCTGATTTGCCAGAGAGCAAAGGGAGTCTCAACCAATGCAAGACTGTACCAACCTTTACCCATACCAAACAGACCTTGGGAAAGTTTGAGTATGGATTTTGTGATGAGATTGCCCAAGACAAGCATAGGTTATGATAGTGTGTTTGTTGTGGTAGATAGATTCAGCAAAATGGTGCACTTTATTCCTTGTAAGACCACCAATGATGCTAGTTATATTGTAGGTTTGTTCTTTAAAGAAATTGTCAGGATTCATGGATTACCTTTGAGTATTGTATCTGACAGAGACAACAAATTTGTGGGACATTTCTGGAGAACCTTGTGGAAAAGTTTGGGTACAAATTTGTCTTTTAGTTTAGCCTATCACCCTCAGACTGATGGCCAAACTGAGGTTGTGAATAGGTCTTTAGGCAATCTGCTGATATGTTTGACAAAAGAACATGGCAATAGTTGGGATGTGGTACTCCCACAAGTAGAGTATGCCTATAATGATTCTACAAACAAAAGTATAGGTCTAAGTCCTTTTGCAGTTGTTTATGGTAGTCATCCTAGAGGAATTTTTGAATTAAGAGATGTTCAAGGGATGGACAAAAGGAGTGGACATGCTGATACATTTGTTGAGGCTATGAAAGAGATCCATCAACAAGTCAGAGACACTCTACACCAGAAGAGTCCGACGATCAAAGCTCAAGTGGATCAAAGAAGAAGGGATGTGCAATACCAAATAGGAGATATGGTTATGGTTCATCTCAACAAGAACAGACTACCCACATGCAAACACAACAAGTTGATGATGAGAAAAATTGGACCTTGTCAGATTTTGGAGAAATATGGTTCTAATACTTACAAAATTGAACTCCCTGATGACATTGCTATTTCACGTATCTTCAATGTTTCTGATCTAACATTATATAGGAGTCTTAATATAGGAAAAGGTGCAGAGAATTTTGTCCAAGACAATGTAGAGTGGGTGCAACATTTACCACCTAAGGAACCACTGCAGATGGATTGTATTTTGGATAGCAGGATAGCCAAGAAGACCAGAAATCAGTCATATTTTGAGCACTTAGTCAAATGGCAAGGACTTCCAGCCTCAGAGGCCACATGGATGTTGGAAGCAGACATCAAAAAGTAGGGTGGTGATTTGCAGCAATTCGTCTCTAAGAGGACTTGAGACAATTTTCACCTAGGGAGTATGGTGCATGAGCACCTAGACAATCATGTTTTCTTTGCTAATAAGGTCTATTTGACCAATGCATTTTTTTCATTTCAGTATGTAGGTTCATTTTGTAAGTCCCAAGTGACTTTGGGGATATTTGTCCAATTGTAATTGCATAATGCTAAAAATAACAATAATGCCAAAAATAGGTAGTAGTGTTTCCTAGCCGCTTGGATTGATCTCCTAGCCTCTTGGAGTCAGTTCGGTACTATTCAGGGTGAGTTGATAAATACCCTAAGTGAGGAACCAAAAGATCAGATTATTGTAATCAGATCGAAGTAGTGTGATCGAATGTGATTGTATTGTGCTTAGGAGAAATAAAGAAATTCTATTCTGTTCATTTGATTTCCATGTTTATAACTGCAAATCGTGCAACTGTAGATTTCCATTCATTTTGCATTTTCCATTGTTGCCGTATGTCACCGTGAAGCATTCCACTGGTGAGATTTCTATCGAAATCAGTGGAATGGCTTCGATGTACCAGTATTCGTTTTGTTCTTTGTTTTGTTTTGTGTCAACAGTGCAGGCATTCCAGACTGAGGTGTGTGCACAGTAGCATGCCCTAGCATCTCTATGTGCTAGGCGTAGAGTAGAGTTCAGACTATGTGAGGGCTAAAAACCCCAACGGCGTATCATGGTGTTGATTCATTGGTGCATCGGCCGAAGGTTGCAAGTGTTCACTGATAGAGCAAGTCGCACTAAAGGAAGACAGTTATTGGCGTAAGTCAAACGACGGAGTGACTCCAGGAAGTCATCCCGATGGTGGTTGTTCAGCTAATGGAAATGTTTGGCAGCTCATATGTGAAGTCTTGCTATTTGTGAAGTAATTAGGCCTGACCTGCTATTTTTGTTGTTCTCTCCCCATCACATAACCATAGGCTGACCCGCAAGTCTAACAAGTATGGGGTGGAACCCTACTCCTCACACTCTCCCTCAACCCACGCTGTGCTGTAGGATTGGCATGCTCTATGATGCTCTGGGTCAAGGCACTAATGGACTGAAGTGTCTCGACCTCAACACTCTCCTTCACAATGGAAGGGATAGACACATGCTTATGGGATGGTCTACTGACTACTTGTCTCACTGGCCGCTGTGTTTCAACACGTGCCTCTGGTCTATCTTGTGCTGAACCCCACCTCTACCCTGAAACTCCTGCATATCAAAATAGTTTGGTACTTTATTGAGGACAAACTCGTAGTAGAGTTTACTCAAAAAGTATTGTGGGACCTCATTATTGTTGCATGGAGGATGGTAAAAAACCATCCATCACCTCTGCCCAAAATTGTCCCTTATCGCTTGGTTATTGCACCAATGGATATGGAACCTCTTGCATGAAATGGGTGGAGGTTGATTTGTTCGTGGGTTTGTGAAAATGGAACACAAGTCCAATTTTGTAATTTGTAACTTTTTTACTTCTTCATATGATAGCTTGTCTGCATAATACTCTCTAAATTCTCTCCTCTTTTCTGACCAACTAGATATTTTCTTGCTAATTAAATCTACATTTGATAACATAGATTCAAGAGATTGAGCAAGCATGGATCTATGCAAGGTTGAAGTTGAAGGATCTTTCAACCTTGCAATTATGTCTTCAATTTCTTTTTTATTGTTTTCAATTTGCCCCATTAGATTTTCTTGTGTTCTCGGGGCATGTCGAGGAATGGATTGAGGAGTTTGTTGTTCAGGTTGTTCTTCGGCAGGTATTTCCTGTTCAGGTGATTTAGGATTTTGTGGATTTTCAGGAGGAGGAGGAGGAGGTGCATTAACATTTCTTGTCAATTAAGGAAATTTACATCAAAAATCAACTTAAACCTACCTATTCAGAAACAAATTCACACAAAAAAATAAATAAAACTCACTCCTTTGGCCTGCTCAACGTCGTGGTGGCATTTTGGCGATGAATCAGTGAGATTTTGGTGTCAAATTTGGTCTTCAAAAATGTGAGTGCACTCCTTAGGGTTTGTAAGCTGTGGGTGCAGAGAAAACAAAAGGAATAAATGAGCAGAAATGCTCTTTTTTTATATAGTTAAACATAACACGCTCATATTATAATGCGAGTGCATTATGGCTTGGTTTTGCCGAGCCTTAGGCTTGTCATCACCAAACCATAACGCGCTCACATTATAGCTTAATTTTTTTTGAAAAAAAGTTGGCCACTTTTTAGCCCCCAACTTTTTGCACTTGCCTAATATTGTATTTATTCCATTTATTATTTGTAATTTGTAATTACCCATAAGAGAATGAGGTAGTTTCATTGGCAGTGGTAATTTTGGAGTTATCGGCAGTAGTTACAAAGTGATATTTACTGTTGGCAATTGCAAAACTCAAAAGTAAATGAGGGTAGGTGCCACCCTTGAGGAATCTACTATTTTTGGCATGTATGACAACTTGTCATAATGTGGTGTAAGTGGATTTACATGGCAGCTGCAAGTTGTCATAAGATTCCATGCTTCTATGACGCATATGACACTCATTATTAGTTGTAAGTTGCTATCTTTAGCCCCAGGCGCCCATCTTGGGAAGATTTATTGTTAGTGGTATCTGATGGTTATGACACATCATAAGATGCTGTTACATGCTATTCTTGGATATGGGCACCCAACTTTGGATGGGTAAGTTTTTGCCACTTGGAAGTTGCATGTATGATGACATTTAATGCTTGCATGTGGGGGAATCTTGGAGAGAGAAAGTGGATGCCTAGAAAGGAGGGAAAACACTTCTATAAGTATTTTCCATTGTATTTGTTGCTGATATAGAGATTTAAGGTACTCAGGTGCTACCGAAATACTGTCAGATTGAAGATTGGTGGAGAGAGTTGTTGAGTTGTTGTATTGTACAATCTTTTACAAATTAATACAAACTTGTGCCTCTTTCCTATGGAGTTTTTTACCCACAAGGGTTTTCTCCACGTAAACACTATGTCGTGTGTTCAGTTTCAGTTTTGATGTTTTTGTGTTGCATAGTTTCAATTTCATGTTACAATCTCCATTAATAATACATAGTTAAAGATTGCAGGAATTTATATTTGAATCAGATTTTCATTGAGCAGTTGTGCTTTCATTTCTAACATTTGGTATCAGAGCCTGGCTAACTTTGACTCTTGGGTGGTAGTGTGGAAGCTGTAGCTGTAGTGGGAAATTTGGTTGTGTTTGTTTTGCAGATCTTGAGTTGATATTATGGCTACATCCACCATTGCATCAACCTCTCATTTGGATATTGAGAAGTTCAATGGAATGGGGTATGAGTTGTGGAAGCTAAAAATAGAGGATTTGTTGGAAGAAAGAAACCAATGGTTGACTATCCTAAAAGAGAAGAAGCTTGATGATGTCTCTCAAGATGAGTGGGATAGACTGGATAAGAAGGCACGAGGAACCATCTGTTTGTATCTTGTAGACTCTATCTTGTTGAATGTCACGAGAGAAGAGACTGTACATAGCTTGTGGAAACGGTTGGGTGAGATCTACCAAGCCAAGAGTATGGTAAATAAACTTTACTTAAAACAAAAATTGTTTTCCATGAAAATGAGTGAGGGTGATTCAGTTGTAGAGCATTTAAATTCATTTAATTTGTTGTTGAGTCAACTTGCATCAATAGATGTTGAGCTTAATGAGGAAGATAAATGTATCTTACTGCTTTGTTCTTTACCTGAGTCTTTAGAGAATGTTATCCTTGCTATCACTGCTAACCTTGCAGATTTGAAGTTGGATGCTCTTGTTTCAGTTCTGCTGTCACAAGAATTGAGGAAGAAGAGTTCAGATAGTTTAGGGGTTGCTCTTAGTGTCAGGGGAAGGTCTAAGGAAAGAGTCCTGACCAAAAGGAGATCAGAAAGGGGCTAAGGACAAGTCTAAGGGCTGATCTAAGACTCCTAAGAAGAAGAATAGAGTTAAGTGTTGGAACTGCGGTAAAAGGGGACATGTGAAGAAGGAGTGTAGAAACCCAAAGAAACAGTGGAAGAATGCTTTTGATAAGTCCTCGAATGTAGGTGAAGATGTTTCACTTTTTCCATGTAATGTTGTTTCTAATGATCACTAGTTGGTTGACTCAGGATGCTCATTTCATATGAACCTGCATAAGGAATGGCTCTCCACATACGAAGAATATGATGGAGGTAATGTGTACCTTGGGGACAACTCTACATATCTGATAGTTGGGAAATGCAAGGTATTATTGTGTTTCATTGAGAGGAGGATTAAAACCCTCCCTATTGTTTATCATGTTCCCGGATTAGCTAGAAATTGGATTTCTGTTTCAAAGCTGAATGATTTTGGAATGCATGTGACTTTAGACAAGCATGGCTACAGATTGGTGAGAGGGAAATTGGTGGTAGCGAAGGGGAAGAGATTGGGAAACCTATTCAAGCTTGAAGCCACTACAGTTTGTAATGCCTCCTATGTATTTGAGGCCAGTACTGAAAATACATGTATGTTGTGGCACCGTAGATTGGATCACACAAATAATAATGTTTTAAAAACTATTAAGAATAAAGATTTTTTGGATGGTTTCTCTTATTCTGATGAACACTTTGATTTATGTGAGCATTGTGTGTTTTGTAAACAAAATAGAAAATCATTTCCTTTAGGAAGCAATAGAGCAAAAGAGAAGTTAGAAATTATTCATAAGAATGTGTTTGGACCCGTGGATAATGATTCTATCAAAAAATCTCGTTATCTTGTTACCTTCATTGATGATATATCCATATTTACTTAGATTTATTTTATGAAACACAAATATGAATTTTTCACTAAGTTTAAGGATTTTAAAGTCTTAGTTGAAAACAAATCGAAATTAAGGATAAAAATATTAAGATCTGACAATGGAGGGGAATATTTCTCTAAGGAATTTGATGAGTTTTGCAAGCATACAAGTATTATCAGAAAAAAGACAATTCCGTATACACCACAACAGAATGGTGTTGCAGAAAGGATGAACTGAACAATCATGGAAAGAGCCAGAAGTATGCTGAGTGATGCACAGTTGGATAAATGCTTTTGGGCAGAGGCTGTGTGTACTGCTTGCTACTTGATTAACATATCTCCTTGTAAGGCTCTTGATTCGACACCTTATGAAGTGTGGATAGGTAAGAAACCTTCTATTTCATATTTAAGGGTTTTTTGTTGTGAGTCTTTTGTTCATGTGCCTAAGGAAAAGTGATCTAAGTTGGACCCAAAAGCTGAAAAGTGTACATTCATTAGATATGGTGATGATGTCAAAGGTTATAAGCTTTGGAATCCAATAATTCGTAAGATTATCTTTTCTAGAGATGTTATTTTCAAGGAACTTAGAGCTATTTCTGAACATGAGCATCCAAAAGAAAAATATGAAAAGGTAAAGAGGGTGCACTTTGATTTAGAGTAGCAAGATGCACCTTAGGAAGAACAAAATGATGGATGGGTGAAGAAGAAGAAGATTAAAGTAGCTTTGATGAAGATGAATCTGTTGTTATAGAAGAAGTTGGTACATATGATCATGTAGAAGAACAAGTTGAGACTCTTACTCCACCCTTGAGGAGATCCATAAGACAATGAAATCTAGTTGACAGGTATATCCCACCAGATTTATGTTGTGTATTTTCTTTATTGAGTACTGATGATGAGCCTAGATCCTACAGGGAAGCTATTCTTTCAGATGATAGTGAGTCTTGGCAGTTAGCCATGTAGGAGGAGATGATGGCTTTAGACTCTTGTAACACTTGGGATCTTGTTTGTTTTCCCTGTTGGGTCTCAAAAATGCAGGTTGTGGATTCTAAGGGGATGCCAAGCCCTATGGTCAAATCTACAACGTTTTTGAGCCAGTGACTGGAGTTTGACCTTAATGATCAGATTCTCCCTGCGCTTTAGGTCCTGCTACAACCTAGGCGGGTGAACCTTTGATTATCAAAGCAGGTTGTATGATCAAATCTATGTTGGTTTGCTGCTAGTTTATCCAATTACAATGGCATACTTGTAAATCAGATGAAATACTGTAAACTATTTCTAAGGAAAGCAAATAATTTAACCTAAACTCTAACAGAAATAAATAACAAATAACATGAAATGAATCTACAAATGATTTTAAACATAAAATAAATCAATAATTTGATTGGTGCTTTGTTTGTTCGGGCAACGGAGTCAGGATATCAAAAACAAATAACTTGTATCAGGTAATAACTCGATCTGATTGGCACATACAATAGTTTGCAACTTGTACAAACGTGCAAGGAAAAAATTATTAACTCATTCTTAATAATCCAAAGGACATGATTGTATTAAATGCAAAATATTTTAAAAAGGATTTTAATCTTTCTAGAAAGAACCAATTTAAATTTGCAAATTAACAAATTAGATCAACTCTGGAGACAAATTAATAACCCTAATCAATTAATCGTACTTAATAATCCATTGAACATTCTAAGATTACTATAATTGATGAGAAAGGATTTAATTCTCCTTGAGAAACCAATCAAATCAACTATACTGAATTAGCAAATGTAACTAGACAATTTGAAGATATCCTTAACATATTCAAATTGAATAATCATAAAATGAATGACATGGAGATAATTAAATTGATTGAATTAAAAACAACAAACAGATGATACCGTCACAACGTATTTCAAATTTGAATCCTCGACTGCTGCCTCAGAATATATCATGCACCATAGCCTTTCTCAGAATGAAATTGCATAAAGAACCAAATTTGCATCAGATTCTAATCCTAAAATGCTTCAATTTGTCTTTTTGTAAAAGTATCTGTTCCTAACCTAATTTCTAACCTAATTCTAACTCCCTATCCCGGGTCTTGGGATCTCTATTTAAAGAGATGCAACAAGCCTTAGACCCATTACAAACTTCATGACGGCTGATAACTGATTAACCATGAGAACTGACATTATTCATTACATAAATTTAAATAACTTGATTTAAAAGACTTAACAATCCTCGGAAGTTTGGGATAAAATATATAATCTTCCCCATTGAGAGCCGCTTGATTTGCATTTAATACAACCCTAATCCTACAAAGAAAACAAATTAATCATCAGATAAATAATATATAAACATACAATTTGCATTGATGTGGACCTTAGGACCTGTGTCGTGAGGTATTGTTTCTGTTGTATATTTTCTCACTAACTTATATTTAGGGTTTTCATCACCGTGGCATTTAATCATACCCAAATGTTTAATAATAAATTTCTTTAATATCCTGTTTAGGGCTGCAATACTTTTAAAAAAGACTTTAGCATACTTTGGCATTACTATTTAACTCGTTCTAGGCAAAATAAAATATTTTATTGGTTGCTTTTTGCCATATTAAATATTAATCTTCGTCATCTTTAAAATACTCAATCCATGTCTTATTTCTATTTACTTAATTTCTCACTTACATTCACCCGCACAATTTTTCACTTTTATTTGGCAAAATCAAATCACTTGAGTGAAAACAATTACGGCTCCTCGGTGAAAATGCTTAATCTCCAAGTGAAAAATTCCAAATTTGATTATTAAATGTTCATTTGGTAAATTGATATCTTTAGTTACATTCATGATATCATCAGGATGACACGCATCATCACTAAGAGAATAAAATGCCTTTCTGATATATTTAGTCTCACCAGTATAAGGTCTCATTGTGATATTTTATATATCTTACTACAAAATATTCTTTAGGTTCGGTTTGCAGATATTTGCTTGGTATTTTACCCATATGTATTTTCACTCTCGTTTGATAAAAATTTCATTTGGGTGAAAATAATTGACTACACTCTAACTTCTTAGGTGAAAATGTTTTTACTGATCACCAAAGTAAGATTACCCTTGAAGAGTATTCACCGTAATCGAGATTTTAATCCTTGTATCTCGCTCTATCTAAGGGATCAATGTTTTTCATGGTCCATATTCACTTCTATATTCATATGTTCTTCAGTTTTAAGGTTACACAGAGTTCCCTTCTTATTCACATATTGGTAAATCTATATTACAAGCAGGCGAGGTGGGCAAAATAGATTACAAATTTTCCTTCTATTTGAAGCCTCAAATATTCACATATTATTTGTTGGGCCATAAAAAGTAAAACAACATTTGGAATTTGTGTTTCTTCTTGATGATTTTCAAGAGGGATGCACAATCTTTTCGTCTTATAAGCAAGATATACTTACTGCCACGCCCTTAAATTATATATGAAGGATAATGGTTTCTCAAGAAACTCGCATAAATTTGGGGCAGTTATTTTCTTGCAGGTATTATGGCTTTGTATTCATCAATCTCTTTATGTAGAAGTAAAACAAGGCTTCGGTTGATCACAATCAAAGCACAACATTGTCATATATCTCATACATACTGGGCAATACATCTCAAATGTTATTATTGCATTGTCCTGCCTTGTTGTGTACTTTAACCTTTATCTTCTTTTCCAACTGAGCATCATCCAGCAACAATGAAACTACATCATCTGGAGCCAAAATATCACTTTGTGCTTGACGTCCAGTCATAACAAGCTGCTGGACAGTATTTTTCTGGCTAGCTCTTTGCAAAATTTTTTCTTTGACTGTCTCTTTACATATCAGCCTATACACAGTAACCTCCTTAGTTTGTCCAAGCCGGTGTGCCCTATCCATAGCCTGCAAATCCAATGTTTGATTCCAATCACTTTCATAAAATATGACAGTATCAGCAGCTGTAAGATTAATTCCCAGCCCCCCAAGCAGGCATTTTCCCCATAGGAATAGGTTGTTGACTTAGCTCAACATTTTTAAGTGGACATGGTTGCATGTAGGCAAACATTAGGGTGCAGCCAAAGGACATTATTGTATCCAATAGACATTGTTGCACCAAGTGAGATAGTACCATGCCTCAAGGAGATACTACTTATTGTTGTACATCTAGAACTAGATTTCAGTCATCTAGAACCTCCTATCATCTTTTCAACCTTCTACAATTTTTGCGACCATCAAACTAGACAAGTTTCTCCAATTCTTGTCTATTTTGCTTTCTAGTGCTAATACAATCTCAACTTTTAGTGTTTGTTTATCTAAACTAAAATCATATTTAAAATTTTATTTACTATTTTACATCACACCTTAGATAAATAAACACATAATTAGAAGTAAAACATCTCACGCAGTTGTTTATTTTTACATACAGTAAATCTTAGATCCATATAAGAGTATTTTAACGAACAAAAAAAATATATATTCTCACGGAAAAATTGGAAACATTCATATAGCAAACTTGTAATATCAAGAGTTTGAGCCGAATGAATATATTGCAATTTGCAAGGAAACAACAATAAAATTCAAACACAACTTTGAGATGATCACTTTAATGTAACTGGTTGACTGATTCCTTGCCTTTTGGAAGGATATAAAGCGAATACCACAGAGGTTACAACACTCACAATAAGAGGCCGAGCTTGCAGTAACTTGTTTATGCTGCTTTCAGCCGAGGGATACAAACACTTGACCACATTTTTTTCTGTAAGAGCAAAAACAACAAAAACCACAACTGCCAGACTTGAATGCACTAAATCCATAAATTGAAGCTTATATTCATAGTCATTCAAAGGCTTAATTTTAGTCTTGCTGCTGGGTATAGGTTTTAAACCAGTTTTGGTGGCAATTCCATAATGAACTTGAACTTTGCCACTGGATTCATGTTTGAATGTGTTCGTCAATGACAAAATGAAGGAAGTAATTGCCAGAATGCCCAAGAAAGATGCCACCAAAATCTTGTTCCACTTTCCACAGGTTTTATCGCTGGCTATGAGATTGGAAAGTGCTTGAAATACAAAGAGAACTCCAGTGGTCAAAAGCTTTGAAAGATTAGATAGTGTAGATCGCACGGAATAGGTAGATACCTTCTCAGTTGTTGTCCGAATTGAAGAGGAACCAGTTGTTTTCTGCCCTTCTTCCATAGCTGTGATGTCAGATTTCCCCTCCATCTTTGGGGTTCTTGTTGGACAGGGAAAACCCTCTTGTTATTATTCTTCTTGCAATTGGGTGTGGTAATAAGTCTATCTCCGTGAGTCAGCCCTTTTGTTTGCAAAACAAGCAGCAACCTCTTTAAGCTGTTTTTAAAACTAAAAGTTATCCTAACAAAAGGCTGCAAGACTTTCCAAGCTCTTAAAAGATTTGAGATTTTCACTGATATGTTTGTATAGAACTATTTATTTCTTCAAAACATGTAAACCGTATAATATCAAGTGTCTAGATACAACGTTTTAAGCTCTTCTGGAAATAAGGGCACCCTAACAACAAGGGGTAACAACACAATTATTTAAGCAAAAGGCATCTTAAGGACTAGGTGGAACAGACCTGCCGATAGTTTAAGCTCTTCTTTCAGCAAGCCTTTTAAAAACATGTGAACTGTTGAAGCTCTTCTCCAAAGAAATAGTAATAGAAAGTACCAACTATTTATCTTCTTAAAAGAAGGCCTATTCTAACAACAAAAGGTAGTCACTGTTTAAGCTCTTTTCAAAACAAAGCCTATATTAACAACATGGGACAACAGAACATACTGACTGCTTATTGTCACTAGAATTAAAGGTTTGTCTTAGTTGAAATTTGCTTACTGTCACTAGAATTAAAGCATATAATACCTGCACTTATCTTCTACTCGACAGAGCCAGCACTGTGTGTCTAGCACCAGCAAACCACCAATGATATGAATTGCAACTCATACTCAAAGCCTGTCACTACCAAACTAAAATATTTAACTCTAGAGATGGTCTCAACTAGCAACCCTTAAGTGGAAATTCCAATTGCACCAGAAGTAATGAGTTGTAGAAAACCTGGAAAAGACAAATAATTACTTTCAGCACTATGCACAATCCTGAAGTGGACAATGCTCACAAAATAGATGAGGGTTCCTGTCATCTACTAAGATTGCTAGAAGAAGATCTAACCATGTTTAAGCCAGAAGAAATCACTCAAAGCTTCCCATTCCTTCCTATAATTTCTTATTCTTTTTAGAAAATATTGGCCATTGGAATCTGTGTAAAATTCACTGCTTGATGATATGTTTGTTAGAACCGTGCTACTATCTCCTGCACTAGATTGTCATCAATTGGAATTGGCCCAACAAGGAAATCAATTTCAACAATCATCTGCATTTTTGTACAAGCGAACTACTTGTGAAACCCAAGGGGCAAACTATTAATATACTTTGCTCACAATAACGCCTTGCATAACTGGCTGGATAGCTTGTTCACCTGTATTCCCAAGATGAAAGCAACTTGAACTGTTAGGATGAAAGACATAAGCACCAGAAGCCTAGATTCTTTTCTCACCAGTGTTGCCATTACTTCCATTGTACCAGCAAAATGACTACTGCATATTTTAGTCCAACAAAAGTTTCAGAGCACTAGATTAATGAAATTTCTGGGTACTACACTCAAGTTAATCATTATGGGACCATAAAAGTTTTGAAAAAATTTATTGGAAATTTCCAGTTCTAACATAGGCTCTGTCTGGGGATGTATGTCCCTTGTGGGCATAACAAGATCCCAGATCTTTGGGAAGTAGCCCAGTGTGTACTCCATTGGGCAATAGAGTCGACTTTTGCCCCCAAAACTGATATGGTCAGAAGACCATATCAGAAAAGGAAATCTATGTCTTTCCCCTGTCAAACACCTTGTTTTGATCACGCTGTAATGAAACAAATCTAATCATATTACTAAGATTTGCGTGATTGAAGATATCCATATTTTGTAACAATGGTTCATTGATGTTGCTATATTCTTCATGATTATGCATCTGAAAATCATACGCAATCTGAGAACTCCCAAATGATAGGTCATATCCATTTTTATCATGATATTTTAAGTAACAATATTCACTATCATCCCCCAAAGGATAATTCTCTATATGAACTGAAAAACAGGCAAAATCAAACTGTATTTGATATTCACTTTTTTCAATGTTAGCATCATCTAATGGTATTATATCAGATTCAAAGTCGTCACCACTATCTTCAACACTATATGTATTTTCCTCATACAATTGTGATACCCATACTTCATTATTACAAGGTTTGATAGAACTTATCTTTGGATAATCATTGCTATGAAACTCATAATACTAGATGTTTCTACCTCAACTGAATATGATCCTGATGTTATCCTTTCACGCCAATTGTATGGTCTACTATCATGCAAAGTATCCTCATTGTCAAAGCATATGTATGATGGACATGAAACTTTTAAATCACCCCCATGTGCATATTTTTGATATTCTATGGTGAGTAACTGTGAGATTTGATCACTGTCAAGTGAATATGCCTCTTCATCCATCATATTTCCAACATTTTCTTCATCTCTTTCAACATTACCACAATGCTCAAGATCATTAAAATCAGATACACCTATTTTGTCAACATGTTTACAAGATGACACATCACTTTGGTTATCTAAAGGCACTTCATCCCTCTCATAATTTAGATCTGAATGCACATGAAATTCTCGTTTAGGAATATCTTGGCAAAGTATCACCTCATCTTCTTTTACTATGTTATCATACAATGGATTTGAACAAACCTGAAAATTATCCTCAGACATGTATATTTCCTCCTCATTGTCATCTTATCCTAATTGCAAATACTCATTACCCTCTTCTTCCCAACATTGTTGGTTATTTTCCTCTTCCTCCCAACATTGCTGATCCATATATGGCAGTGGGTGGGTGGGTAAAAACTCTGTCTTATATAAAGACTTATAGTAAGCATTGCGATGCGGCATATATTGTTGGTATTGTGGGGTATAGTGTTGTCCTAGTGGTGAATAGTGTTGAGGAATGTTACTTGCATTTATAAGCTGGGGCTCTTGTGGTGGCTTATTATGTTGAATAGGGTTAAGGTATGGATCATGAGGTACTCTTGGAGTATATGAAGTGTATGTGTTCTGAGAGGGTGCATGTGAATTGACATCACCACTCTGTTTATGTGGAGGGATAGGTTTTGGTGGTTCCAGTACCTGGAGGCCCAATTGTGCCAATTGTCTATCCAATCCTACTATTTGTCTATCTAGTTCTTTGCTTCTTTGTATCATTTGTAATCTCCTGAGTTGTTGTTCTCCCCATTCTAAATACATTTCTAATTCCTGATCAATCATGCCATCAAGGTCAACAACAGTTTGATCAATAAGCTTCTCCTCATCATGTGGGCTATTATAGTCATTATTTTCATTTGTACACCCATCATTTAATGGTTCTCCTTCATGTCTCCTTGGTTCAAAGAATGCATCTAAAGGGGGTATGTTATATTTTTCCATGTTTCATCAATTTTATTTTCGGAGTCGCCACCTCTTGTGAAAAGAGGAAAATTAAAATACTTTTCTTCCCAGCAGAGTCTTTTAATTAAAACTTTGGATTGACTCTACGACAAATGGCTTTAGGTTTTCAAGCAAACGTCCCCAGCGGAGTCGCCAATTTGTTGGGTCTCAAAAATGCAGGTTGTGGATTCTAAGGGGATGCCAAGCCCTATGGTCAAATCTACAACATTTTTGAGCCAATGACTGGAGTTTGACTTAATGATCAGATTCTCCCTGCGCTTTAGGTCCTGCTACAACCTAGGCAGGTGAACCTTTGATTATCAAAGCAGATTGTATGATCAAATCTATGTTGGTTTGCTGCTAGTTTATCCAATTACAATGGCATACTTGTAAATCAGATGAAATACTGTAAACTATTTCTAAGGAAAGCAAATGATTTAACCTAAACTATAACAGAAATAAATAACAAATAACATGAAATGAATCTACAAATGATTTTAAACATAAAATAAATCAATAATTTGATTGGTGCTTTGTCTGTTTGGGCAACAAAGTCAGGATATCAAAAACAAATAACTTGTATCAGGTAATAACTCGATCTGATTGGCACATACAATAGTTTGCAACTTGTACAAACGTGCAAGGAAAAAATTATTAACTCATTCTTAATAATCCAAAGGACATGATTGTATTAAATGCAAAATATTTTAAAAAGGATTTTAATCTTTCTGGAAAGAACCAATTTAAATTTGCAAATTAACAAATTAGATCAACTCTGGAGACAAATTAATAACCCTAATCAATTAATCGTACTTAATAATCCATTGAACATTCTAAGATTACTATAATTGATGAGAAAGGATTTAATTCTCCTTGAGAAACCAATCAAATCAACTATACTGAATTAGCAAATGTAACTAGACAATTTGAAGATATCCTTAACATATTCAAATTGAATAATCAGAAAATGAATGACATGGAGATAATTAAATTGATTGAATTAAAAACAACAAACAGATGATACTGTCACAAAGTATTTCGAATTTGAATCTTCGACTGCTGCCTCAGAATATATCATGCAACATAGCCTTTCTCAGAATGAAATTGCATAAAGAACCAAATTTGCATCAGATTCTAATCCTAAAATGCTTCAATTTGTCTTTTTGTAAAAGTATCTGTTCCTAACCTAATTTCTAACCTAATTCTAACTCCCTATCCTGGGTCCTGGGATCTCTATTTAAAGAGATGCAACAAGCCTCAGACCCGTTACAAACTTCATGACGGTTGATAACTGATTAACCATGAGAACCGACATTATTCATTACATAAATTTAAATAACTTGATTTAAAAGACTTAACAATCCTCAGAAGTTTGGGATAAAATATATAATCTTCCCCATTGAGAGCCGCTTGATTTGCATTTAATACAACCCTAATCCTACAAAGAAAACAAATTAATTGTCAGATAAATAATATATAAACATACAATTTGCATTGATGTGGACCTTAGGACCTGTGTCGTGAGGTATTGTTTCTGTTGTATATTTTCTCACTAACTTATATTTAGGGTTTTCATCACCGTGGCATTTAATCATACCCAAATGTTTAATAATAAATTTCTTTAATATCCTGTTTAGGGCTGCAATACTTTTAAAAAAGACTTTAGCATACTTTGGCATTACTATTTAACTCGTTCTAGGCAAAATAAAATATTTTATTGGTTGCTTTTTGCCAGATTAAATATTAATCTTCGTCATCTTTAAAATACTCAATCCATGTCTTATTTCTATTTACTTAATTTCTCACTTACATTCACCCGCACAATTTTTCACTTTTATTTGGCAAAATCAAATCACTTGAGTGAAAACAATTACGGCTCTTTGGTGAAAATGTTTAATCTCCAAGTGAAAAATTCCAAATTTGATTATTAAATGTTCATTTGGTAAATTGATATCTTTAGTTACATTCATGATATCATCGGGATGACATGCATCATCACTAAGAGAATAAAATGCCTTTCTGATATATTTAGTCTCACCGGTATAAGGCCTCATTGTGATATTTTGTATATCTTACTACAAAATATTCTTTAGGTTCAGTTTGCAGATATTTGCTTGGTATTTTACCCATATGTATTTTCACTCTCGTTTGATAAAAATTTCATTTGGGTGGAAATAATTGACTACACTCTAACTTCTTAGGTGAAAATGTTTTACTAATCACCAAAGTAAGATTACCCTTGAAGAGTATTCATCGTAACCGAGATTTTAATCCTTGTATCTCACTCTATCTAAGGGATCAATGTTTTTCATGGTCCATATTCACTTCTATATTCATATGTTCTTCAGTTTTAAGGTTACACAGAGTTCCCTTCTTATTCACATATTGGTAAGTCTATATTACAAGCAAGCGAGGTGGGCAAAATAGATTACAAATTTTCCTTCTATTTGAAGCCTCAAATCTTCACATATTATTTGTTGGGCCATAAAAAGTAAAACAACATTTGGAATCTGTGTTTCTTCTTGATGATTTTCAAGAGGGATGCATAATCTTTTCGTCTTATAAGCAAGATATACTTACTACCATGCCCTTAAATTATATATGAAGGACAATGGTTTCTCAAGAAACTCGCATAAATTTGGGGCAGTTATTTTCTTGCGGGTATTATGGCTTTGTATTCATCAATCTCTTTATATAGAAGTAAAACAAGGCTTCGGTTGATCATAATCAGAGCACAACATTGTCATATATCTCATACATACTGGGCAATACATCTCAAATGTTATTATTGCATTGTCCTGCCTTGTTGTGTACTTTAACCTTTATCTTCTTTTCCAGTTGAGCATCATCCAGCAACAATGAAACTACATCATCTGGAGCCAAAATATCACTTTATGCTTGACGTCCAGTCATAACAAGCTGTTGGACAGTATTTTTCTAGCTAGCTCTTTGCAAAAAATTTTCTTCGACTGTCTCTTTACATATCAGCCTATACATAGTAACCTCCTTAGTTTGTCCAAGCTGGTGTGCCCTATCCATAGCTTGCAAATCCAATGTTGGATTCCAATCACTTTCATAAAATATGACAGTATCGGCAGCTATAAGATTAATTCCCAGCCCCCCAAGCAGGCATTTTCCCATAGGAATAGGTTGTTGACTTAGCTCAACATTTTTAAGTGGACATGGTTGCATGTAGGCAAACATTAGGGTGCATCCAAAGGACATTATTGTATCCAATAGACATTGTTGCACTGAGTGAGATACTACCATGCCTCAAGGAGATACTACTTATTGTTGTACATCTAGAACTAGATTTCAGTCATCTAGAACCTCCTATCATCTTTTCAACCTTCTACAATTTTTGCGACCATCAAACTAGACAAGTTTCTTCAATTCTTGTCTATTTTGCTTTCTAGTGCTAATACAATCTCAACTTTTAGTGTTTGTTTATCTAAACTAAAATCATATTTAATATTTTATTTACTATTTTACATCACACCTTAGATAAATAAACACATAATTAGAAGTAAAACATCTCACGCAGTTGTTTATTTTTACATACAGTAAATCTTAGATCCATATTAGAGTATTTTAATGAACAAAAAAAAATATATTCTCACGGAAAAATTGGAAACATTCATATAGCAAACTTGTAATATCAAGAGTTTGAGCCGAATGAATATATTGCAATTTGCAAGGAAACAACAATATAATTAAAACACAACTTTGAGATGATCACTTTAATGTAACTAGTTGACTGATTCCTTGCCTTTTGGAAGGATATAAAGTGAATACCACAGAGGTTACAACACTCACAATAAGAGGCTGAGCTTGCAGTAACTTGTTTATGCTGCTTTCAGCCGAGGGATACAAACACTTGACCACATTTTTTTCTGTAAGAGCAAAAACAACAAAAACCACAACTGCCAGACTTGAATGCACTAAATCCATAAATTGAAGCTTATATTCATGGTCATTCGAAGGCTTAATTTTAGTCTTGCTGCTGGGTATAGGTTTTAAACCAGTTTTGGTGGCAATTCCATAATGAACTTGAACTTTGGCACTGGATTCATGTTTGAATATGTCTGTCAATGACAAAATGAAGGAAGTAATTGCAAGAATGCCCAAGAAAGATGCCACCAAAATCTTGTTCCACTTTCCACAGGTTTTATCGCTGGCTATGAGATTGGAAAGTGCCTGAAATACAAAGAGAACTCCAGTGGGCAAAAGCTTTGAAAGATTAGATAGTGTAGATCGCACGGAATAGGTAGATACCTTCTCAGTTGTTGTCCGGATTGAAGAGGAACCAGTTGTTTTCTGCCCTTCTTCCATAGCTGTGATGTCAGATTTCCCCTCCATCTTTGGGGTTCTTGTTTGACAGGGAAAACCCTCTTGTTATTATTCTTCTTGCAATTGGGTGTGGTAATAAGTCTATCTCCGTGAGTCAGCCCTTTTGATTGCAAAACAAGCAGCAACCTCTTTAAGCAGTTTTTAAAACTAAAAGTTATCCTAACAAAAGGCTGCAAGACTTTCCAAGCTCTTAAAAGATTTGAGATTTTCACTGATATGTTTGTATAGAACTATTTATTTCTTCAAAACATGTAAACCGTATAATATCAATTGTCTAGATACAACGTTTTAAGCTCTTCTGGAAATAAGGGCACCCTAACAACAAGGGGTAACAACACAATTATTTAAGCAAAAGGCATCTTAAGGACTGGGCGGAACAGACCTGCCGATAGTTTAAGCTCTTCTTTCAGCAAGCCTTTTAAAAACATGTGAGCTATTGAAGCTCTTCTCCAAAGAAATAGTAATAGAAAGTACCAACTATTTATCTTCTTAAAAGAAGGCCTATTCTAACAACAAAAGGTAGTCACTATTTAAGGTCTTTTCAAAACAAAGCCTATATTAACAACATGGGACAACAGAACGTACCGACTACTTATTGTCACTAGAATTAAAGGTTTGTCTTAGTTGAAATTTGCTTACTGTCACTAGAATTAAAGCATATAATACCTGCACTTATCTTCTACTCGACAGAGCCAGCACTGTGTGTCTAGCACCAGCAAACCACCAATGATATGAATTGCAACTTAAACTCAAAGCCTGTCACTACCAAACTGAAATATTTAACTCTAGAGATGGTCTCAACTAGCAACCCTTAAGTGGAAATTCCAATTGCACCAGAAGTAATGAGTTGTAGAAAACCTGGAAAAGACAAATAATCACTTTTAGCACTATGCACAATCCTGAAGTGGACAATGCTCACAAAACAGATGAGGGTTCCTGTCATCTACTAAGATTGCTAGAAGAAGATCTAACCATGTTTAAGCCAGAAGCAATCACTCAAAGCTTCCCATTCCTTCCTATAATTTCTTATTCTTTTTAGAAAATATTGGCCATTGGAATCTGTGTAAAATTCACTGCTTGATGATATGTTTGTTATGAACTGTGCTACTATCTCCTGCACTAGATTGTCATCAATTGGAATTGGCCCAACGAGGAAATCAATTTCAACAATCATCTGCATTTTTGTACAAGCGAACTACTTGTGAAACCCAAGGCTCAAACTATTAATATACTTTGCTCACAATATCGCCTTGCATAACTGGCTGGATAGCTTGTTCACCTGTATTCCCAAGATGAAAGCAGTTGAACTGTTAGGATGAAAGACATAAGCACCAGAAGCCTAGATTCTTTTCTCACCAGTGTTGCCATTACTTCCATTGTACCAGCAAAATGACTACTGCATATTTTAGTCCAACAAAAGTTTCAGAGCACTAGATTAATGAAATTTCTTGGTACTACACTCAAGTTAATCATCATTGGACCGTAAAAGTTTTGAAAAAATTGATTGGAAATTTCCAGTTCCAACATTCCCAAAGGGAGAAAGGCCATAGGTTGTAAGGGGGTCTTCAAGAAGAAGTTTGGAGCAAATGGTTCATTAGAGAAGTACAAGGCTAGATTGGTAGCCAAGGGCTACTCCTAGAGAGAGGGAGTTGATTTTGGTGAGATATTCTCTCCTATTGCTAAATTGACTTCTATTAGATTTCTTTTATCCATTACTTCAGCCTTTGATTGAGAGATTGAGAAAATAGATGTTAAAACTATGTTCTTGCATGGAGATCTTAAGGAAGAAATTTATATGCAACAACGTACAGGTTTTGAGGTAAAAGGAAAAGAACATTGGGTTTGTAGGTTGAAGAGGTCACTTTATGGTTTGAAACAATCCCCTAGAATGTGGTATCAAAAGTTTGATTCATTTGTGTTGAAATTGGGTTTTGTTAGAAGCGAGGAGAATCACTGTGTTTACATTTATTATGTTGATGATTCTATACTGATCATTGCATTGTATGTTTATGACATGTTATTTTTTAGCAATACTAAGGGTATGATCAGTGAGGTTAAAGCCCAACTTTCAGGTGCATTTGATATAAAGGATTTTGGTGCTGTAAGGTATATTTTGGGAATGGAAATAAGGAGGGACAGAGGTAGCAGAAATCTTTGGTTGTCACAAAGTAAGTATGTGAATACCATTTTGTAGAGATTTAGTATGCAGGACTGTAACCCAGTTAGAGTTCCTTTACCCATTGGTACTAAGATTTCATTAGATATGTGTCCAAAGACTGAGGATGATTTTGAGGATATGTCTAATGTGCCATTTGCTAGTGCTGTAGGGAGTTTGATGTATGCAATGGTCTATACTAGCCAGATATTACCCAAGTAGTGGGAGTTTTGAGAGGATTTATGTCTAACCCTGGTAGACAGCATTGGAATAATGCGAAGATGGTGTTTAAATATCTTATAGGTACTCTTGATCATTGTTTGGTTTCTTCTGGTACTGATAGTGCTGATAAATCTTTGGACATACATGGATTTGTTGATTCAGATTGGGTAGGTGACTTGGATAGTCAAAGGTCCACTAGTGGCTATGTGTTTACTTTGTTTGGAGGAGCAGTTAGTTGGATGAGTAAGAGGCAGCCCACAGTTTCTTTGTCCACCACAGAAGTAGAGTATATGACTGCTACTGATGTCTCTAAGGAGACAGTTTGGTTGAGGAGATTGTGTATAGGTATTGGATTTGATTGCATGATCATTTAGATTGGTTGTGATAGCCAAAGTGCTATCTGTTTGGCCAAGAATCCTATGTATCCTATTTAGAATAAGCATGTTCGAGAGTTGGTTGCAAATGGACAAATTGAGATGAAGAAGATAGACACTCAAGAGAATGTTGTAGATTCATTGACCAAACCTGTGAGCATAGAGAAGTTCGTGTGGTGCAGAGAGGCCATGGGCCTTGTTTCTAGTACCTAATTATTTCATTTGATTTCCTATGGGTTGATTTACAAGGTATAATGTCAAGTGGGAGAATGTTGGAATAAGGTGCCATTAACCTTGTAAAATTCCAATATTGTATTTATTCCATTTATTATTTGTAATTTGTAATTACCCATAAGGGAATGAGGTAGTTTCATTAGTGGTAATTCCGGAGTTACTGACGGTAGTTACAAAGTGATATTTATTGTTGGCAATTGTAAATGTCAAAAGTAAATGGGGGTAGGCACCACCCTTGAGGAATCTACTATTTTTGGCATGTATGACAACTTGTCATAATGTGGTGTAAGTGGATTTATGGCAGCTGCAAGTTGTCATAAGATTCCATGCTTCTATGACGCATATGACACTCATTATTAGTTGTAAGTTGCTATCTTTAGCCCCAAGTGACCATCTTGGGAAGATTTATTGTTAGTAGTATCTATGACAGTTATGATGCGTTATAAGAAGTTGTTACATGCTATTCTTGGATATGGGTGCCCAACTTTGGATGGGTAAGTTTTTGCCACTTGGAGGTTGCATGTATGACGACATTTAATGCCTGCATGTGGGGGAATCTTGGAGAGAGAAGGTGGATGCCTATAATGGAGGGAAAAAATTCTATAAGTATTTGCCATTGTATTTGTTGCTGATATATAGATTTTAGGTACTCAGGTGCTACCGAAATGCTATCAAATTGAAGACTGGTGGAGAGAGTTGATGAGTTATATTATACAATCTTTTACAGATTAATACAAACTTGTGCCTCTTTCCTAGTGGAGTTTTTTAACCACAAGGGTTTTCTCCACGTAAACACTGTGTTGTGTGTTCAATTTTTAGTTTTGATGTTTCTATTTTGCATAGTTTCAATTTCATGTTACAATCTCCATTGATAATACACAGTTAAAGATTGCAAAAATTTATATTTGAATCACATTTCTATTGAGTAGTTGTGCTTTCATTTCTAACACTCAGTCGAGCCGATTTAGCCTTCAGTAAGATCTAAACAAACTTTCAATATTAAACCAGATTTTATTCCTTCGTCAGGTCTGCTTATAAAACTTAAAAATTGAAAATATTAAATAGATTGAAAATTCCTTTGGAGTTTACCAAATGACAGTGCCTACGCTAGTTCATGATGACATCAGCTTAGCATCACCCTTACATAGAACATCACCTGATGACATCAATAGTATGTATGATGTCAGCTTATAGACAGGCCCCCAAGGGGCCCTTTTTAGCCCTTAGAGGGAATTTGCTTCCGAGGACATAACTTTCACCCATGGTATCATATTTTTGGCTTCTTATAAGTGCTAAAAAGGTCTCTCTAAGCACTACATAATGGTATAGGTTTGGTCATTAGATTTTTCTATTTGTATTAGAATTTGGTACCTAAAGCCAAGCATTGCTTCAGGATGGTTTATTGGTCATAACTTTGGCATACAGATTCAGATTTTAGATTTCGAAAAGGTATTAGAGAGAATTTGTAGTGTACCACACAATGAATTAGATAGATTTTTAGTTTGGTGTGTAGAGAGAGTTTTGTACTTGTTTGAGCACTTTGGGAGCCTGAGATTCAAGGTGTGATTATGAGAACATTCAGATGAAGTTTTTGGCACAAACTTGTGAGAGTGCATGTTGTTATGAGACTAACATCATGGTATAGCAAGTTTTTAGATTTGGTGATTCTAGATACAAGTTTATAGGTGTTTTCAGAGTTTGGACTTTGATGGAGACATGTACATAGGTTGTCTTCTAGTTTGAGGATATGGTTTGATACACATGTGAGACTAGGAGTCTTGGTTTAGTGGGATTTGAGTATATGTACAATGATGATGATTATGGTGTCATGGATATGCAGATATATTTGAGCATTGGCACACCATGATCATGTATGCGGTTGACATGTATGGGTTATGATTTTGATTCTCATCTCTTGGAAGCTTGTTTGGTTCCTTGACTATGGTTACTTATTTGTGGACTTTTTTAGAAAATTAGATATGGGGTTGATTTGGTGATTGAGTCTTGAGGTCTATAGGTTATCTTCTCTGTTATCTTGATTTGCAGGTTACTGATGTGATGATGAGCTTGCATGCTTCATTTTTTTGGGGTCTATGATTTATGATTTGTGGGTTGACTACAATTTGGTTGATAAATCAGATGTGGATGGCTATATCCATGAGGTCTTTTCAATTTTTAACGTATACTTTGTTAGTTGTCCTTGTCTGTGGTCATTTGTGCATTGGTATGTTGCATTGGGATGAGAGGATGAATGATTAGAGTGCCTAGATTGTCAGCTATTAGGACTTGTAGCATGTTTATCACAATGTCATGGATAGCTTGGTTACATGATTTAGTGTGAGCTTTTGACAGTGATGGTTTATCTTCTTTTCTTGGAGATCTTGGTTCTCTTTTGGATCTATTGATATTATAGTTGAGTGTGTGTGAGCCATGGATGATCTTTAGTTAGGAGATAGTTATCATGATGCCATGGATAACTCATATCATGGTTCAGTGGGAAATTTGGTAGTGATGTGTATTCTTCACCTAGTGATGGATGATCTTCTTCAATGGTTGGGTGTCATGGACAAACTCTTGGATTATGAATTCTTTTGTGCAGTGAGAGTGCTTTGATATACCGAGTTCTATTGTCAGGAGATGGTTATCTTCATGTGGTTAGAGATGTTGATCCTTGGTTTAGAGTAGTTTGGTATTGTGTCTTGGTTTACTCTTGATTCTAGATTAGAGTGTTGGCATGATACGGGTTCTATTGAGATCAGGATATGTTTATTGGAGCATGTGATCTCCTAGGAGGAGATGTTAGATAATGATGTCATGATTGGGCTCCTGATTCTACAGTTGGAGCTTTGACAATGATATTGTTGGTTCTCTTGGTATTAAGTACATTGTTCATGTGCTTGGGAGCTTCAATATAGTGTGGTGTTGCATTTGGAGTTTAGCATGGATTGATCGGTTGTAGGTGCTCATGGATACTTGGAGACTTGGGTGAGGCTAAGTTTCTCTTGGGATTAGAGACATTTATTGAGATGGTTATTCTTTAGAGGTTTCAACAAGAAGACTGAGGATCCTTTCACCTAGTTATGGATGTGAGTTCATAGAAATTAGAGGAGACTACTCTTGGAGAGAGTCATTGTGGCTTGGTGTATCCTAGAGGAGCATTCTCATTCCCCACTCTTGGTGTACTCGACGGATTATTATCGAAGAGGTATTTCCCATCTTTTAGATGCATTTTTCTTTATGATTTATCTTCTCATGGATATGGATCTTGAGCCATGGTTATTGGTTTTGGAGGGTTCATTTGAGGGGTGTTTTGACATGGTTATCTCCTTGTGCATATGAGTTTGATTTATGATATCAGTTATGAGGAGTTTAGGAGATGTTTATTGGGATTATTCCTAGTTATGGAATGGTTCTGAGTTTGATCTTCCTTGGTTAGAGAGGCTTACATCCATGTTGGTTTTACATGATACATATGTTTCATTTGATCTATGAGATTGAATGGTTGGGTGCTATTAAGGCTTTTAATTTGGGGTTGTAAAGGAGATCATACTTGACACAAATTAGCACTTTGAGGTGTTGGTAGAAAGACATGATATGATTTATAGGTTTTCTATCTTTGTTCTATGGATACTTTCTAGAGGTTCATGTTCATATATGGTATAACTTGGGAGAGTTATGGTGACATGTTGCAAGGGACTATGCAACATTTTGTGTTGCATGTGTGGATCATTGTGATTGTTATTGATACTACATGGTTTTGATCATTAGCCACACATTGGTTTGAGTGTTGATTGGTAGACTTAGTATGCCTTGATCTATTTTCATATTTGACATTACCCATGCAGTGGGAGTTCTTGGATATGTATGTTCTTCATTGACATGTTTTATACAGGGAGCTTGCAATTGCGGTATATGGGTTGGACATATTATTGGTATGAGTTTATTGGTGTTGTTGATACCTAGGGGGTATGAATGGTAGGATGTATTAGAATTTTTTGTGGGTGCTATTTATATTGATGTGGGTTATTACCTTTGACAATAACTTGGAGCCTTTGTTATCACTTGGGTTTGATGCTTGTGTTATTTGGATTGGTGCATCTTCACCTTGACATGTTCCTTTTCTTCTATAGGTGGCATGTTGGAGGATGAGAGGAGTTCTTGCTTGAGATGGTGGTCATCTTGGTTTTATTGTAGGCATCTTGATGGAGCACAAGAGCATGTTGGTGATCCATTTGGTTTCATGCATGGCTATGATGATATATTTCATTGATTGACCCTTATGCAATGAATACAACAAGTTGGAGAATGTTAGGAAAAGGGTGTGTTGTACACCTTTTGTAAGTAATGAAATATTTTAATTATGTAAAATAAATATTTATTTGTGGTGCATCTAGGAGATGTGTTTAGCCACATTAAATATTTACTTGGGTCCACTTGTAAAGTTGTATGTAACATTGGGTTATTTATTTTATGTGTGGGAGACAGAATAATTAATTATTATTTAGAAAAACTTGTACCATAAAGTGAAAACTTAGTATCAAAAATTAAATGTTGGGGTCAATGGTTTTGTGCTTTCATGGTTTTGAGACACATGGTTTTTCCAATAGCACAAGTTGTATTTGTTCACTAGCTTGAGTCTATAAAAGCAAGCTCATGGTTAGTGGTTTGGGTTGGCTGGTTGATTGGGTTGTCATTGTATTGAGTTTCTCTTGTGAGTGCATATGTAAAGCATAGCATGGGATATGTGGTTACATGCTTGGACACATGGAGGAGATTGATGTTTCAAAAGTATTTATCAGACTTTGTAAGTGCATTGTAATGTTTTATTGTTGAATAATACATAGAGTGTGGATGCTTTTGGAGGCTAAGTTTTTCCTCTTGAGAGTTTTCCTAAGGTATATCTTGTGTTACCTTGTGGTATGTTTATCTATTCTTTTGGCATGGTGGATTATGGTTATCATGGTTAATATTTGTTTGTATTTTTATCTCTCATGGGATTATGTGGAAATGTTCTTTACTGTTATATTTTTCCTTTCAGTTAATAGCTATTTCATTGATGATTCTTTCCTCAACCTAATTGAGGAAGAAGAAAAACATTAGGCAATCCTCAAAGTGCCTCAATGATTTCTATTTAGCTTTAGATTATAGTATCCAATGGTGCAAAATCTAGTGTTATAGGTAATCCTTTTATCCCTACTAGCTTGGCTTTGGGTCTATGATTAGAAGTGGATTGATCATGGGCAACTTTCAAACTTTTTGGATATGATTCATTTTTGTTTTAGGGTTCTCCTTCCTCTCTATGGAAATATGTTAGTGAAAGGTATGAAAAGAAGTTAGTTTATTGGATTATGAATAACTTTCTTTGTTAGGAAAATTTCATATCTTCTCTAAGATGATTTTGATAAAGTATTTACATTATTCCTCTTATTGGGTGCCTTCTAAGGCATCCTATCATAAGCTTGAAAAATTTCTTAGATATTTCCTCCTAGTCTAGACCAATTTGGAGCAAGGTAATGGTTTTTATGAGGTGGCTTGGAGTTTATGTTTCCTCTTGAAAGATTCTAGTAGCTTAGGTATGATTCATGTGAAATGGTAGGGCACTACTTTCTGTGCCTATTGACAATAAAATACACATCGACGATATGGATTAATTATGTCAAAAAGTTAACTCTAGGGTGATGTAGTAAGAAGAAAATTATAATAGTTGTGGTAGATAAACATATAAACAATGGGGGCATGCACAAAGATGAGTCCACTTAAGGTGGAAGTTTCAGAGTTAGAAAAAAATCTAAAATTGGGTAACTAAAAACGGGATCCCATTTCTACAAAACAAAGCCTAAAATCTAGAACGAGATCCTGTTTCTTAGTGGGATCCCGAACCTAGGACCAAAAAATAGGATTCTGTATTAAAAAATGGGATCCCGTTTATTGAAAGTATTAATTTTTTTTAAAAATGCCTGCAACCCCATTTTTCCTAGCGACAGGCGACAAGCAGAACGAGATCCCGAGTGCAAGGAGAGCATTTTCGGCCATCAAAAGCTTAGGTAAGTGGATTTTTCCACTTTTTTAATTTCTCAATCATCTCTGATGAATTTTTTTTATGTTTTTCTTTCTTTTTTAGTGTAAAATACAATTAAAATTTAAAACTTAAACTATTATTAGGGTTTGAATTTATGAGTTCAATACTTGTATTTGACATTTTAGTTGTAAAATACAATTGAAATTTTGAAAGACTGTATCATATAAAAGGATAGATTTTGAACAAATTGTCAAAATTTTGTTTAAATTTGAGAATTGAATAGCTGTATTTAGACATTTTAGCTATAAAATACAATTGAAAATTTGAAAATACTGTATCATATGAAAGGAGAGATTTTGAACAAACTGTCAAAATTTGATTTCAATTTGATAGTTGAATAGCTGTATTTAGACATTTTAGCTGTAAAATACAATTGAAATTTTGAAATGACTATATCATATGAAAGGAGAGATTTTGAACAAACTGTCAAAATTTACATAACATTGGGATGGTATATATATTGTGTTTTTATAAAATTTACTTATACTAATGTATGTCATTGTATTTTAAAGGCATTATTGAATAGATAACTGTCATCTAAAAAAATTACAAAAAACCACAATCAAATCTTTATAACTTCCTTCATAATCAAACCTTTATCAATCCATCTCCATGGTTTCCCAAATCTAAATTAGAAAATAAAGGCTCTTGGAATGTTTTAGTTGATAATGTCTAAGGCTACAAATTAGGTATCTAATAGAAAATTCCATCTCATTTCAACTTTAGGACCTCTTTCCCTTCATTTTTGATCATTTTTTACTTCAAATGTGTACCTATACAACTCAAAATCATGATGTTTCCATGGATGGAACAACAACATATCTCCATTCCATCAACTAATATCTTTCTCTAGCTAGATCATCTCTACAATCACAAGTTAAACAAAGCATCAAATTCTTCATTTTTTAAATCACAAATCATTATAATATATTCATCTTCATACTCAGATTAGTCCTAGGCAACTAGTAGTCAATCCTATCTCCATTATCAAATTTGGTTGCCATAGGCAATTTCACCAAATTTAGGATTTTATCATGTTGCCATGCATAAGAGATCCACCTCAAGGTAGTTTTGCAAGTCTAGTTATAGTCTTGCAGATGTTCATTATGATTCTAGGGTGGTATGATAGTCCATTGGTTTCTATGACATCATGATAGCATAGATGCATCTGAACATTCACCCTTCATGGATATATTGATAGTAAAATAGAGTTTTAAATTGTTCTTAAGGTTTGGGACAATCATCGTGATCAATAGTCTATGTGATTTCTCATTTTTCATTCACGACTACCTTCCACCTTATGATAGTATCCTAACCTTCTTACCTCATCAGCTATCTTAAAAGTGGAAGATTTAATCATTACCACATGGTTATGTCTCTTTGATTATGAAGATAATGCAATTGAATCTCTAGAGGAGTCTTACATCTTAACAACAATTTCATTGTCCCTTTGTAGTTCATCATGTGAATGTGATAGTCTTCACATGTTTCCTTGATGGACTTTTGATAACAAGGGAAGATGACAATCTTATGATCAATGACTAATCCTAGAGAAATCATGATGTAACAACCCATCTGAACTCCTCATGACAAGTCTGTTATTGGTTTAAGGCTATCTTAAAGGTCCATAACAATCTAGGAATTTAATAACAATTAACAGTCCCTAATGGTCATGACAACATTATACAAGATACTAAAGTTCATGCTAAGATGATGATTTCCTCTTTCCTATCAAATGGTAAGGATCAACACAATTGTTCCTATCATATCGTGATTTAAATAGGACCGATCAAGAAACCTAGTACTGCACATGGTGCGTAAATGATAATCTTCTTATAGTTTTCTTGGTATGTATAATGAAACCCACTTAGTTAGGGTTTGATGGATTAGCCTCTAGGAAATCAAATCCTTGTATCTCAGAACTCCATTTAGATTAGGATCATGACATTCAATTCTAAAACCACACTCTAAGAAATGGATGCTTACAAATGAGTTTTGATTCACTCAAATCTTCACATACTCAAACACATATCCAACTTATGAATTCATTATTGATCCAATGCTCAAACCAATGCAAGCATGACTGTCGTATTTGTTGACCAAGCTTATTGATAGTGCAGGAGCATTCACGGTCAATGGCAATCTTGCATCACCAAAAATATTTTAATTTTCAGTTGTTTGGTTTTTTCAATAATGTTGGAGCTTTGAGAAAATCATATTTTAATTTGCAACAAATGCAATTTCTCTTAGGTGTAATTGTAAATGCAATTTTAGTGGGATTTGACTGATTTTGTCATAAGTGGGGCTGCCAAGAATCTTGGAATTGATTTCCAAGAGGTGGGGCCAGAAGCTTTGCATGTTGTTGCATGTTTGGGTCGAAATTATGAGACCCAATCTTGGTAAAATAATCATAACTTTCTCTTATCTTATCAAAATTAAGAATTTTAAAATGTTATGGTAAGATGGGAAGGATAGGCATGAAACCCAGAAATCATTTTAGAAAATACAAAAAATTGAGGGAGCGATGATAGGTTGGAAGTGACAGGTTTTTTTGTGGATTTGTGGAGGTTGTTTTGAGAAACCAATAATGGTTTTCTTCTCACGCAATTGCTACATATTGAGGCTTGCTCATTTGGGAGAAGGGGGATTTTGGAGAATCTGTGTTTGCATATCCAGATGCTACTGGAATGAAGCTGGAATGTTGAGTTGTAGATTTTTGTATGTTTGAAGCCCATGTTGTATGAGAGCATATGAGCTCAATGTTTATGTATCTCATTTTCAGATTTTCAATATAATACATATTGCAGATTTCTCTTCAATTTTATGTGCTTCAAATTAATTTTCTACCCTCTTACATAGTGTTCTATGTGTGTTTGTGTTCAGATTTGTATGAGAGATTCCCTCTGCAGCAATCAATAGTCATAACTTGTTAGAGAAATTCATCCAAAACCATTACAAACTATTTCTAGCTTTGCCATAGGAAATGTTGGATCTTCTAGAATGAGTACTTAATGTCAAACCAATAGCCAACTCCATAGAAAAATTAACAAAATTGAAACCTTGGACCTAACATATGATGACAAACCTTGACAACAAATTCATTATGGTAGTCCTAATAGCCCTACTTCTATACTCTAACTATTGTGACAATACAATGCTTGGCTAATGATATCTCCTTGAGTCCTTAAGAGGCATCGTTTGATATGACAGTGCTTCATATTGACATTTAACCTTGATACCAAACACCCTATGATCAAACACCATAATGATAGTCATAGATAACAAAATCAATTATAGGACAATCCTATTGAGAGGGTTGTGACAAGATAAATGAGAGGATAACTCATAAGCATAATATGACCTTGATAATATATGCATGCAAATCCTTTTTTACAAACCTCCAGATAGTCTTGAAACAAAGATACCCTTTTACGCCCATGACTATCCTAGTATTTGATTGAACCTAACATGATTGTCTGTATAGTCTTATTGATCTTTCTTCTCTCCCTCACTACAAGTACTCATGATCCATGTACCCTTTGAAATTTATTTTAGCATTGGTAATAGAATCCGTATCTTTGACTTGCTATAGACTTAGACAATGGTAACAAAATAATAACCTCTCCCAAAGCCTTTATAATACATTGTGACCACATTTTAGACTTTATACATGAAGGTATACAATGAAATAATCTTGAAGGTCATCAAATGGGAAAATGGAAATTAGGACCACATTAGGAGTTATTAACTATAAGACTAAACATATGTCATAGACTCCAAAACTCCTTTCAAAAGATGAATACTATGAATAACATAAAGGGATTAGCCCTAAATGAGCATGATCCTCACCAACATGTATGAAGGCTTGAGATATTAACTAAATGTCCACCTAATAAGAAAATGACATTTGATTCAACTTCTAAGGCCAATATCTATCTCTCTTATAATAAATGTACACCCTCATTTGGACTCAAACCATCAATATATACACACCTAAATTCATTTGTCTAAAAATTCATGCCTACAACTTCATCTAGATCCTCATCTAAATAGTTTTCCACCAAGAATCAAAATTTAGGTCTCAGATGAAAATCCCAACTTCAATTTGAAAATTACATAGTTCACTATAATAGCTCTTACATTTTGAAATTTGTATGCACATGTATTTGTACAATTAATTTAAATATTTCAAGTGTAATTTCTTGAAACATGTATAGTTTATCTAGTTTATTTATAATTTATAATTTATAATTTTTCAACATGTATATGTTTATTTATAATTTATATATATAGATTCTTGAAAATTAATTTTGTACTCAAGTTTGTATGTTTATATGTATATATGCAGGTTCATAGTTTTTATATACATCATCATGGATGATATTCACTTTGATGTTGAGGACTTCCTCAATGAACAAGATGAACAGGCACCATCTCCACCCCCATCCCCACCTCCAGATGCCCCACCTCCACCTCCACTTGGACCCCCACCTGGAACTGACTAGGCTCATTTCCCAGCCATAATTAATGAAAATGTGGATTCCATACAAGAAAAATTGAATTCCATTCGCAATGAACAATTCATGCCACCTCACGTGGTACGTTTGCAACTTTGATGCAAAACATTGTAGATTCTATGAGGTCTATTGACTCAGAATTCAATGGATTCCATAAATAGAGAGAGGAGAGGCGACAATTTTATGCTGATGGCCTTTCCTATAAGGATATTTTGGATCTTAAAATCACAAAAGGTCATTTAGCGCAATATTTTAGACACCCCATCACAAATGAACCTATTCCTGCAAATACGAAAAGAATATCAATCAGGTGGTGTAGACATGAAGGAATGTCTACCAATTTTTGGGATAGATGGTCGATGGTGTTTGATTATCCACCTCATTCTAATTGTGAGGTTCCTTTATATTTTTTGAGAAAATTATATGTAGAGTTTGTTATGAATTAGAAACCCATCTATTTTGCTTTTAGATCATTCCAAGGTATTGGTGGCGGCTGTTGGTTTTCTCCTTAGTTGTTGTCCCTGATGTTCAAACACATACACATGGTTTTGTGAGGCTTACATGTTTTGATCTTATGACAACTTGGTGATGATCTTATAACAACTTGGTGGCTTAACATGTTTTGATCTTATGACAACTTGGTGATGATCTTATAACAACTTGGTGGCTTAACATGTTTTGATCTTATGACAACTTGGTGATGATCTTATGACAACTTGGTGGCTTAACATGTTTTGATCTTATGACAACTTGGTGATGATTAAGTCTTATTGATGATGGATAACTTGGTTTCTTTGTCAACAACATCCTTTTGATATTGTTACAGTTTGCATAACATTTCATTTGCTCAGGTGATGCTTCAAGGTTTGCCTATGTGGCCTCTATGATATTTTGTTGTACAATATCAGGTATTGATGTATTTCTTGATCAGATTTCTTCGCATTTCAGTGAGCATTGCACTATTGTGTCATAAGGCATCTTTATGTCTTGATCAGTTCTACACAGCTTGGCTTCTTTTCACATATTATATTATTTGTACTATTTTAGTGATTGTTGACTCACATGGGAACAGTTTTATTTCTACCTATGAGTTATGGTCTATGGTTTGCAATGTTGTTCACCATGGTCAGGTGTATCTTGTAACATTTTCCTAGTAAGAACCACATGTTACACATACTCTTCATCGGCATGCACTTAAATGTTGACCTCCTAAACAGGTTTATGAAGTTTTTCTTATGGCAAAATGCAAGTTTTATGTTGAAAGTCACTGGTTTCTTTAGGGTTACCTGCAGCTCCGGTTACATGATATCTAGTGGGAAAAAAGGCATTCTATGTTTCTATTTCTTCATTTGATAATAGTTGAGCTTCGATTATACACTCTATTCTTAGGGTTTCATACCCTACGCAGAAATGATGAGGAGAAAAGGTCTGGATTTCACGGCAATCAATTTGACTTCTGGCAGTAGGTGATACTGTTATGATTCCCCTTCTCTTTTGTCAGCTATTTTTTGACTGTGACGGTTATGATTACTCTTGCATATAGTTTTATTTTGACAGTTATAAGCTGTCGTGAATGATTAAGGGGAAATGTGGTTTTTGAGGTATGTTTTTATTGTAAAGAATATATATTGTTTTTTTGCCGCCATAAATCTTTGGTTTAAGTAATGTGAATCAGGGTTTCAACTCTGGTTAGGGTTTCAAATCGAGAAGAAATGCTATCATGACAGTGTTTTGAGATTACGACTGGCTAGGGTTTTGATAAAGAAAATCCATGAATTTTCTATTCAATTACAAACTCTAGTTAAAAAGTATTACATATCTTTCTCTGTTATGATCAATAACTGATGACAAAATGGGTTTCTGGCATAAAACTTGTGTGATAGTTATGGAACTTCCAAAAGTGGTTTTACCTGTAGAATAGAGAAACACAATATGTTTTTTCTTGTACATGATATATATATAGTATGAATGATACAGTGAGTACAAAGTTTGTTCATGCATTATTGATATTATATAAGTAAGGAATGAAGTGAAATAGAGTATCCCTATGTATGTAAATTTTCTTATGACAGTCTTGTTAAAAATGCCAGTGAGGCAAGTTGTAAGCTAGTGAGGCCTGTAATCAGTGAGATTTTAAGCCAGTGAGGCACTTTTTCGAGTGGTTTTATGCCAGGGGCTTTCCACTCAGGACAAATCACTGTGTTTTTCATTCTTGTGGTATGCTTTCAATCTGTTGTTGAATATTTTAGTTTTCTACATACAATTATACAGATTTATTTTATTTTATGGGCACATGCATTTAAATTCAGTTGAATGTATTTATCTGGAATGCAAGTTAGAATCTGTAATTATTTCTACTGAAAGCAAAAAATATCTAGGATACTGATTCACCCCCCCTCTTAGTATCCTCACCACTCTAACAAGTGGTATCAGAGCCAAACCCTTTGTCTTGAAGGCCTAATTAGCCTAAGGGGATTCCTGGTTGAGTGGTAACCATGTCTTTTCAAGATGGTCTTTCCTCATCCAAGGCACCATTATTTGATGGTACAAAGTATACTTTCTGGAAATATAGAATGACTCATCATATCAAAGCTTTAGGATATGATGTCTGGGAAGCCATTGAAACTAGCTGTACTATCACAGGCAAACCATCTAATGCTAATGAAAAAAGGCACTTGATTGTGACTCAAAAGCTGCTAGTGCTATTTGTTGTGGTTTGACTAATGAAGTCTTAAATCAAGTTATGGAATGTGATACAGCTAAAATTATTTGGGATAAACTCTCAAATATTTATGAAGGAGATGAAAGCATTAAAGAGGCTAAGTTACAAGCTCTTAGAGAAAGGTTTGAAAGAATGAGAATGAAAGATGATGAAAAGATAGCTGAATACCTTCAAAGAGTTCATGAAACTGTTAATAGTATTAGAGGTCTAGGGGAGAAACTAGAAGAGATAACTGTAGTTAAAAAGGTCTTACGGACCCTAACTCCCAAATATGACTCTAAAACCTCTGTGGTTGAAGATAAAGATCCAAAAACTATAACTATTGATTCTATTCTAGGAGTCTTTATTGCTTATGAAATGAGAATGGAAAATGAAAACCGCAGCAAAGAAGTTAAGGGAGCAGCTTTTAAAACTATGAAAAAGGAAATTGAAACCAGTCATGAAATTAAAAATATGAGTGAAGATGAATATGTTTTTGTTAGTAAACTCAGAAGAGGCTCAGGTAGATATAAAGAAAAATTACCTTTTAAATGCTTCAACTATGGAAAAATATGACATTATGCAGCAAAGTGTCCTAATCTAGAACTTGATAGTGAACAAGAAGATAATACAAAACAATATAATAAAAAACCTTTCAACTTTAACAAGAAAAATACTTTCAAGAAAAGGAGTCTAATTGCTAGAATAACTGATAGTGCATCAGAGGAATCCTCTAATGAAATAGATGAAACTCGCTTCATGGCAGCAACTATTGCTGTGCCAGAAGAAGAACAAGCAGAAATATCCGAAAATGAAGTTGACTTAGAAGGAGAATTAAAATGTGCTTTTGGTGAAATTAGAAGGTTTAAAAAGGAAAATGGAGTGCAAAGCAAGTTAATATCTGATCAAGGAAAACAAATTTCTGATTTAAAATTAAGTCTTGAAGAAAATAGAAAAATTCTTTCAGATACTCAAGAACAATTAAAATCCAAGGATAAAGAATGATGTTCCAAGGAGGCTAAAATAGTTAAACTAAGAAGAGAACTTGAAATGTGTAACAACAGTGATAAACTTGCTAATATGCTAGGAAAACAAAAAGAGTATAATGACATGACTGGTCTCGGCTTCTCAAAAGGCCAATGCTCTAATGATAATCAGTTCAAAGGTAAGATGCCTTTTAGATTCTCTGGTTATTATTTTTATTGTTATCAATATGGGCATAGAGCAATTGAATGTAAGTTTACATTTAGAAAGCAGTCCCATTTTCTGAATGGCAAGAGTTTTAATTTTCTGAACAAAATAAGATGCTTCAACTGCAAAGAACTTGGACATATTGCCAAGTTTTGTAAATCAAAAATTATTTCTCTTACTAAGCAACCAAAATGAAATGGGAACCCAAAAATAGCAAGGCTATGATTGTTGAAGTTGCATTTCATGCAAAAAAAAATAAAATCTGGGTTATAGACAGTGGATGTTCTCATCATATGACTGGAGATAGAAGTAAATTTACTTCATTTGATAATTGTTCAAGTGGGTCAGTTAAGTTTGGTGATGATTATTGCTTACAAATCACAGGAAAAGGTACAGTTCTTTTAGAAGATAACACACCTCTAGAAGATGTTTATTTTGTTGAAGGACTAACTCATAATCTATTGAGTGTAAGTCAAATTTGTGACAGTGGATTTGATGTAGTTTTCACATCACAAGGCTGCAAGGTTCTAAAAAATTCAAAACAAGTCATTGCTTTAGGTTTGAGAACGAAAGGTAACATTTATAATCTGCATGGATCTGCTAATGAATGCAAAAACAATTTGTACTTTATAAGTCAAATTGAGGAAAGCAAACTCTGGCATAGGAGGTTGGGGCATATAAATTTTGATAACTTAGTTAAAATCAGTCACAACAAAAATGCCAGACATATGCCTGCTATTTCTAAGCCTGGAAATCTAATTTGTAAAGAGTGTCAACAAGGTAAACAAACAAGAAATGTTCATAAATCTAAAGAATAGTTTTCTGTAGAGCCTCCTCAGTTGGTTCACACTAACTTATGTGGTCCAACCAAAACAAAATCTTTAAAAGGTGAAAGATATTTTATGTTATTCATAGATGATTACACAAGAATGACTTGGGTCACTTTTTTAAAGCATAAGTCTGAGGCTTTGGAGAAATGTAAGATTTTTAAAAGCATGGTAGAAAGAGAAATAGATTTAAAACTAAAATGTTTAAGGTCTGATAATGGAGGAAAATATACTTCTACTGCTTTTCTTGAATATTGTGAAAAACATGGTATAAAAAGATAGTTTTCAGCTCCTAGAACACCTCAACAAAATGGGGTGGCTGAAAGAAAGAATAGGACAGTAAAAGAGATGGCTAGAACTATGCTTTAGGATGCTGGACTATCAAATGCTTTCTGGAAAGAAGCGGTTCATACAACAATTTATACCTTAAACAGGGTACAAATAAGGGTCAAAACTAGGTACACATCCTATGAACTTTGGTATGGTCACACAGCTAATGTATCTTATTTTAAAATCTTTGGCAGAAAATGTTATATAAGAAGAGAAGATCATCTAAGAAGTTTTGAATCTAGATGTGATGAAGGGATCTTTTTAGGTTACTCTACTCATAGCAAGACTTACAAATGTTATAATAAGAGGTTAAGAAGAATAGTTGAAAGCTCTAATGTCAAAGTGGTTGAGAATTTGTAGCAAGAACAACAACCTCAGTTTCAACAAGTTGAAGAAATCATTCAAGAAGAGCCAAGCACAAAAGAAGAGTCAGAGAAATCTGATGAAGAATCAGATTCTGGAGTACCTCAAGGACAATCAGTAAGTCCTAAAACTAATACTCCTTCTAAATCTTCTTATACTCCTTCTAGAAGATTGTTGCAAAAGAATCATCTAAATGAACATATTATTGGAGACTTAGACTCTGGTATACAAACTAGAAAAAAAACTGCTCAAGCAAATCAGCAGGTTCATATTTGTCTAGTGTCTCAATTAGAACCTAAAACCTATGCTGAACCTAGCCAAGATGACTTGTGGGTTTAGGCTATGATAGATGAGTTAGCCTAGATAGAGAAAAATAACACTTGGGAACTTGTCCCAAGACCAAAAGATAAAAATATTATCGGGGCTAAATGGGTTTTCAGGAATAAACTTGATGAAAATGAAATTGTTGTTAGAAACAAAGCTAGACTGGTTTGTAAAGGTTACTCTAAATAGAAGGCATAGACTTTGATGAGACCTTTGCTCCAGTAGCGAGGATGGAAGCAATTAGATTATTTCTTGCATTTTCAGTTTATAAAAACTTCAAAGTATATCAAATGGATGTTAAAACAACATTTCTGAATGGGGACTTAGAAGAGGAAGTTTATATGGATCAACCTGAAGGTTTTGTTTGCAAAGATAAGTCACATCATGTGTACAGATTGAAAAAGGCACTATATGGCCTTAAACAAGATCCTAGAGCTTGGTATGCCAAATTAGACAAACACTTACAATCACAAGGCTTCACTAGAGGGGGAGCTGATAGTAATCTATATTTTATGACTAAAAATGATCACATCTTGATAGTGGTTGTATATGTTGATGACATAATATTTGGCAGTGATGATGATGAATTAAGTGCATACTTTCCACAAGTCATGACTTCAAAATTTGAGATGTCAATGCTGGGTGAACTTTCTTTCTTCCTTGGCTTACAAGTTTCTCAGTTAAAAAATGGCATTTTCATTTCTCAGACAAAATATGCCAAAGACATGTTAAAATGTTTTCAAATGGATGAATGTAATCAGGTAAGTACACCTATGGAAACTGGCTGTAAACTAAGTACTGATGTTGAGAAACCTGATATTGATCATACTTTTTATAGGTCTATGATAGGCAGCTTGTTGTATTTGACTGCCACTAGACTCGACATAATGCATGTGGTTTGTTTAGTAGCTAGATTTCAATCTACTCCTAAGCAAGCTCATCTAAACGAAGTAAAAAGGATCTTTAGATATATACAAGGAACACTTGATTATGGACTTTGGTATTCTATGCATTCAGATTTCACACTGACAGCATATATAGATGCTGATTGGGCTGGCAGTCTTGCTGATAGAAAAAGCACTTCAGGTGGTGCTTTCTTTCTTGGTGGAAGGCTAGTTGCTTGGCATAGCAAAAAGAAAGATTCTGTTTCTCTGTCTACAATTGAGGCTGAATATATTGCAGCCACATCTTGTTGCACTCAGATTCTCTAGATGGTTCAGACTTTGAATGATTACAAGGTTACTGTTTGTAAGCCTATCAGAATTCTATGTGACAATGTCAGTGCAATCAATATCTCTAAAAATCCTATGATGCATTCTCGCACCAAGCATATTGATATCAGATATCATTTTCTTCGTGATAAAGTTCTTCTAAATGATGTTATATTGGACTATGTTTCTTCAGTTGATCAAGTGGCTGATATATTTACTAAGCCACTTCCCAGAGCTATTTTTGAGGGTCTCAGGGTGAGCTTGGGGTTCTCTCTTTTTCTTCTCTACATTAATGTTTCTCAATTCTTGGTTTCAGGGGGAGCTTCTTGCATACTTTAGTGCCCTGACAGTTTTCAGCTTCATGTATCAGTTCTCTTGGTCTCCTCAGTTGTTGTCTATTTCTGCTTACTATTATTTTCTGGTACTGATATCCTCTCCTTGTTTTCAGCTCTTCTGGATACTTATCGGTGCTGTGAAAGTCTTGGTATGCCTGATATGTTTTTCATTCCAATTTTTCTGTTTATCACAGCTATTTGCTTTTATGTCCTCCCTTTGTCCTAATGACAAAAAGGGGGAGAAGAATCAAGATGTTGTTGCTGTATGTTTTCCCATCATGGACAAAGGGGGAGTATTGTTGGTTTTCTCCTTAGTTGTTGTCCCTGATGTTCAAACACATACACATGGTTTTGTGAGGCTTACATGTTTTGATCTTATGACAACTTGGTGATGATCTTATAACAACTTGGTGGCTTAGCATGTTTTGATCTTATGACAACTTGGTGGCTTAACATGTTTTGATTTTATGACAACTTGGTGATGATTAAGTCTTATTGATGATGGATAACTTGGTTTCTTTGTCAACATCCTTTTGATATTGTTACAGTTTGCATAACATTTCATTTGCTCAGGTGATGCTTCAGGGTTTGCCTATGTGGTCTCTATGATATTTTGTTGTACAATATCAGGTATTGATGTATTTCTTGATCATATTTCTTCGCATTTCAGTGAGCATGACATTTCAGTGAGCATTGCACTATTGTGTCATAAGGCATCTTTATGTCTTGATCAGTTCTACACAGCTTGGCTTCTTTTCACATATTATATTATATTGTACTATTGTAGTGATTGTTGACTCACATGGGAACAATTTTATTTCTACCTATGAGTTATGGTCTATGGTTTGCAATGTTGTTCACCATGGTCAGGTGTATCTTGTAACATTTTCCTAGTAAGCACCACATGTTACACATACTCTTCATCGGCATGCACTTAAATGTTGACCTCTCAAACAGGTTTATGAAGTTTTTCTTATGGCAAAATGCAAGTTTTACATTGAAAGTCACCGGTCTCTTTAGGGTTACCTGCAGCTCTGGTTACATGATATCTAGTGGGAAAAAAAGGCATTCTATGTTTCTATTTCTTCTTTTGATAATAGTTGAGCTTCAGTTATACGCTCTATTCTTAGGGTTTCATACCCTACATAGAAATGATGAGGAGAAAAGGTCTGGATTTCATGGCAATCAGTTTGACTTCTAGCAGCAGGTGATACTGTTATGATTTCCCTTCTCTTTTGTCAGCTATTTTTTGATTGTGGCGGTTATGATTACTCTTGCATATAGTTTTATTTTGACAGTTATAAGTTGTCGTGAATGATTCAGGGGAAATGTGATTTTTGAGATATGTTTTTATTGTAAAGAATATATATTATTTTTTTGCCGCCATAAATCTTTGGTTTAAGTAATGTGAATTGGGGTTTCAACTCTGGTTAGGGTTTCAAATCAAGAAGAAATGCTATCATGACAGTGTTTTGAGATTACAACCCTAGTTAGAGTTTTGATAAAGAAACTCCATGAATTTTCTGTTCAATTACAAACTCTGGTTAAAAAGTGTTACATATCTTTCTCTGTTATGATCAATAACTGATGACAAAATGGGTTTCTGGGAGAAAAACTGTGACAGTTATGGAACTTCCAAAAGTGGTTTTACCTGTAGAATAGAGAAACACAATATGTTTTTTCTTGTACATGATATATATATATATAGTATGAATGATACAGTGAGTACAAAGTTTGTTCATGCATTATTGATATTATATAAGTAAGGAATGAAGTGAAATAGAGTATCCCTATGTATGTAAATTTTCTTATGACAGTCTTGTTAAAAATGCCAGTGAGGCAAGTTGTAAGCTAGTGAGGCCTATAATCAGTGAGATTTTAAGCTAGTGAGGCACTTTTTCGAGTGGTTTTATGCCAGGGGCTTTCCACTCAGGACAAATCACTGTGTTTTTCATTCTTGTGGTATGCTTTCAATCTATTGTTGAATATTTCAGTTTTCTACATACAATTATACAGATTTATTTTATTTTATGGGCACATGCATTTAAATTCAGTTGAATGTATTTATCTAGAATGTAAGTCAGAATCTGCAATTATTTCTACTGAAAGTAAAAAATATCTAGGATACTGATTCACCCCCCCTCTCAGTATCCTCAGCACTCTAACAACAACATGCCACAATAGAGGTTGAGGGCATGGGTTGATCCCCAATAACCCGTTCCTGTTCAACCTCTTATTGACCCTCCTACTACTGTCATTCTTGCGCCCTTCCAACATCGTGCGGTGGTATCCACATTAGGTACATTGAGTGCACTCTCACATAGCCTAGATGAGCAGACTTCTATGATGGTAGCTCAAGTTAGAGACCATAGAGGAGCTGATGGTGGAAGTGGTCCTAGTACCACTCCACATGTGTCGATGCCTCATACATGTACGAGTTGCAATCAGTTGTGTTATGGACCTTATCAGGAAGTTGCACCCACTTCAGCTACACATGCAACATCTGATAATATGGGTGAATCATTTGTTGATTATCTATTTTCTAAGAATCATCCCACTGATCATTCGACATAGGTATATATATAGGTTACACACATGTTGAATTTATAACAATTTTAAGCATGTGTTTTTAATGAACATATAGATCAATTAAATTGTAATATTTTAACAATCGAATTGTTTGGTGTAGATGATGACAACAGGGACTATTGATCGATTTAATTTTTCATCGACACCTGTTCATCTCGGGCACCCATTTGGGGTGTTTTGAGTAATTTATATTTTAAATAAATTTATTTACTTGATTTTAATTTGTAATTCAGTCTTGAACATGTACATTAAATATTTATGTTGGTTCAGGGTTCTTCCACATTGAATCCTCCATCTAAGGGTGTCTCGAGCGCTCCTCCATCATTGGGTATCTCACATGACCCTTTTGTATGTATATTGTTTTAAAAAACTATATATATACTTAGATTTTTCTATTTTGAATTCACTATATCTGAAAACTTGCATGTACTATTTAATATATATTACAAATATATGTCTATGTATTTTTGACACAACAATGAGGATGGGCATTGCAAGACACTTGGATGATCCAAGTTTATATCAGGACTCGACTACATTTCAGGTTGTTGAAAAATGTATCTAGGTCTACGTGTAACATGTAGGTCTTTTAAATAGATTAAAACAAAAATTGGGTACCTACACAAGTGAATATATATGTTTTAACCTAATTTGTACACATGTGCTAAGTTATAAATGACCTTGTAGGAGCTTGTCAGTGACACGTTTCATCCTGTTCATGCCATTCCACCTACAACACATGCAGAGCAGGAGGACAGAGGAGATGGGAAGCCTGATACGGTATATTTTAAAATTTAGATTATATTTAAAGTCAATTAATATATACATTGTGAACTTAAAGTAAATTCCAATAGACTATATATGTTGACATGTGTTAAAAATTCTTTTTCTTTTATAGCTTGAGACATGTCATGTAGCTAAGCCTATAGAGACAGGTACTGGAACAGAGGATGCACAACAAGCTCTTACGGTATAATAATTTAAATATGATAAATTATAAATTAAATTGAATTAAATCATTTTTAAAATCATCTTACATCTAATTTCAACTTTCTTTCTCTTATACATGTAGATTGATTTAGAGCATGTAGAGACAAATCCAGGTGCACCAAATCATGCCTCTTAGCCTCACACGGTAATTTAATTTTATGATAAATTATAAAATAAATTGTCATTAAATCATTTTTAATCATCTTACATCTGATTTTATCTAAATCTTTCTCTTCTACAGAGTGATTTGGGTCATCTGAGTAGTTCGCATGGTGTGAAGAGGTCTCTTGATTACAGAGACAATATGAGTTAGGTTATTTCATGGGCTATATAATTTGACTATTTCATGGACTACATATATACTATTTCTCATGGACTTTATATATATTGTTTCATGGACTTTATATTTTGAACATGGGTTGTATTATCATGGACTTTATATATTGTTTCATCCAGACTTTATTTCATTTCAGTATTTTATGTCCATAAACATTTAAGTGAAATAGGAATGACAATAGATATCTTATTCAATATCATTTTTATATTTCAATATATATAGAAATTGGGGTTCTAATAAAAAATAACAAAGACTAATTGGTTTTTATAGTGAGAAAACAATTTAACATCTTATAATTGTCTATATCTACTTAGCTTCCAATGCCCTTTATAAATGGAATTTTAGATAGTAAGATTTTCACAAAGTGGTTTCAAGTATTCTATAGTAATATGTCTCATCAAGGTTATGGGAAATTTTTTACTTCATTTATTATTGTTGGCAATTCTTATATATCATGCCTTTAGAAATTAAATAATGAACATTATCAAAATTTTGTATTAATAGAACGAGCTAACTAATGTACAGATAAAAATATAAGTTGACTTTTATCTTAATATCATGTTGTTTTGGTTATGGAAATGTACCACATTTTTGATATTAAATAAGTAATGGTCAATATGAAAGGCTTCCACTATTTTAACTAGTAATGTGTTTTACTTGTAAAAGTTCTTTATAAAGGGAAAAGACAGAGAGAAAGTAAGTAGGACCAAGAGGATATGTTTTTTCGATTGAATGTACAAATGGAGCCTAGAGGCTCTCTAAGATTTAGTCTAAGATCGACAACTACTTCAAGTAGTGAGGAAAATATATCAAAATGAGCTATTGAAAGATACTTGTAAGCCTTCTATGGGAATAGTTTTGAGAGTGATTTGTATTACTTTTAGCAATGTTGTGAATGTTAGAAAGAATGAACATTGAGTATGTGTTTGCATAATAGTTCAAGATGTATCTTGGTGATGGTCTAGAACATTATCATGATGCATGTAGTGTTGATTTCTATATATACTTGTTACAGGTTAATTTCTAGATGAGTTGTAGCAGTTGAAAGTTATTTAGGATAGAGTATTACAAAGGCATAGTTTTGTCTCTTGTTGAAGTAACAATATGAATTTGTGTTGGGTGCATATAGTCTTCATTATGAGTCAAAATGTTTAGGGAAATGATTATGTGGTTACGTTGTTGGGTTGTTCTTTTGCATTAGAGTCATGATAGTTCATTTTCCATTTTGGCAACTAATTATCCTTTCCTCCTAGCAAGTTGTTATGATTTGGATGGTGGTTGTTTAGGTTGTCTATGTGGGATGTGGGAGAAACCTATTATATAAAATAGTTTCTTGGTGGTCACATGGATGATCATTGGCATCCAAGATAACTATCCATCTTCCAAACAAGGGTAGTTGTTAGGGCAACAATGACTATGCTAAGTACTAGTTCATCTTCATTATTGAGCACAAAATAAAGAAGAATTAATGATAGAATGAAGATGATAGTGTAATGGTTGGATTGAGAGAGGACTCTAATACTAGTTTGAGGAGAATAAAGAGAGAGATATATGGTTATTGAAGCATAGAAGTAACATAACTGTGTAGGCTACTATGGATTAACAACTTCAAATTGGCCATTTTTAGCATTAAACCTCTATGTAATAGTAGTAAAATTGTTATGGGATAGTAGTTGTATACCCTTGGATTTTTTCACTTGATTGGCATTTTCTCTAGAGGAATATTGGTGTTGTGTGATATGTGCTTTGTTTATATGTTTAATTTCCTTTATGTTATTCAAATAATCCATACTTGTATATGTTGATAGAATAATGGGTAAACGTATGGTGAGAGTAGAATGAGTAGAGATAGCTTAGGATTCAATTGTTGTTACAACACTATGGTTATTAACCTAAAGGTTTATCAATCAAGTGATATAAATTGGGTTTGAATAACTTGAGATTGTCATTTTATAAGCTTATTGGTTTATGTCTAACATGAGATCAAATGAAAATAGGATTCTAGTACCTTTTTGAGCCTAAGGTTGAATCAAGGGATTGGCTAAGAAGAGTGAGATATGAAAGAATGGAAATAGAAGAATATGTAGAAGTAATATTTTAGGAACTATAAGCAAAAGTGGCTAGGATAGCCATGGTTGATGGAAAGTTAGATAGGCTAGAAAGTATGACACTCACCCTAATAGCAAGAATGAATGGAAATAGGGTGCACCAAGATGGAGGTAAACATGAGGTTGGTGTTTCACAAAAAGACATTCCAAAATCTAATAAGGTTTTCAACATGAGGCCAAAATTGATATCTAATCATATGATGGAGAAATTAGTGTAAAGAAATTAGGCCAATGGTTGTCTTACATGGAAGTGTATTTCAGTTTGTACTAGGAAAATATATCCAAATGAGGAAAACTAGTGCTCACTTACTATATTAATTCAATTGTTGATATTAGATTAATATATTTTACACTTGTTAGTTATTCACTAGTCTATGTGTAAGCATTTATAAACACTAACTTAAGAAACCACTATGTTATATTTCATCCAAATCTTGTCTATGTTACTTTATATGTCGTAATATGATGTCTTAAGGGGTCCTAATAGGACTTTTTAAGGGGATCAAAGAATTCAAACTACATGTCTCATGTTGGATCACAATTGATATAATTAAGTATTCTAGACCAGTTAGGCTGACTTGACATCATAACAAATGATATAATTAAGTCGTAGAAATTAGGATGACTCATCATTTAATAATCACAAAAGTTATACAAATATAATGTTAATGTTAATATAATTTATGTCATAATATGATGTCTTAAGGGGTCCTAATAGGACATCTTAAGGGGATCAGATAATTCAAACTACATGTCTCATATTTAATCACAATTGATGTAATTTAGGATGACTCATCATAACAATCTGATGTTTTGATTTATGTTGTAATGGGATGTCTTAAGGGGTCCTAATATGATGTCTTAAGGGGATGTCTTAAGTTCTCAAAATTTGGTGAAGTTTTCCAAGGAAACCAAATTTAACAATAATACAATCAAATTTAAAGTAGAAAAACATGCGCATTTAACAAACAAAATATATAGAATAATAATTTTGATATATAAAAGTGTAGAATATAATTGTGTACATACCCATGTATACAAATTTGTGTACATTGAAATGTGTAATAATGTAATTGTGTATGTACATATATGCCAACTCAAAATAATGTTTACAAAATGTGGCTATGCCATCTCAAGAAAATCTGAAACTTGTGGGTAATGTAGCAGGTCTTCACACCACTTGATATAAAATTAATACAAGCAATATCAATATATCATCAAAACATGTATTTTAATTTATATAAAACTATCTATATACACAACTTGTACTTGTATTTACAAGTGCCTCACACATGTACATATAGGTTTAATCTGCATCCTCTCAGGTTTTTGTTTCAAAGTATGTGATGAATTTGTGATGATGGCCTGAGGATATAAAAGGACAATTTAAATCAATTTCAACTAATAACGCACAAGAAATATCAAAACATGTATTTAATGTATTTAAAAGAACAATATAAAACTATTTAACTATATTTACCTATATTTACTTATTCCATTCTACCATCTACATCCTCTCTTTTATCCAACACATCGATGATTGTCTCATGCTCTTCCATAGAAATTGTCCATAGCTCTTTATTTACAGGTTTTCCACGATACCTCTCCAGTTTTATATTTTTTGCCAACACCAAATGTGAGTAGTGTATAATCTTATTATGTGTTTCATAATCTTTGAATGCAGGCAAACCATTCTTCCTTATTAGGTATTTTTGTAGCCAAGTGCCAACAACCACCACCAAACCTATTGGATAATGATAGCCATCATCAAATAAATTCTCAAAATTTGCTCAAGGGGATCAAAGAAGTTCTCAAAATTTGCTTAAGGGGATCAAAGACTTGTTATCAAAATTTGCTTAAAGGGATGTCTTAAGGGGATCACCGAACCTGTTGGATAAGGAAAACCATCATCATCTTCTCAAGGTGATGTTGACTTATGTTTAGTCTCCACACAACGAGCCAACCAATATTCTATTTCCTCTTCATTCGCCTTAGGTGCAACAACAACATATCATGTCTTGCAAATAAATTTTGATTCAATAACATGCACATGTCCATAAAATTTGACCAATAAACATACATGCATTCATATGTACACATATAAATAAATAAAAGCACTACAAAATAGTAATGAAGTGAAATAAAATGAAATAATTTGAATTAAATTATCTTCTTGTACAAGGTCTAAAACACGGTCATAATCGTCTGATGCAAACAGTTGATCATTGTCTTCAATTATTGTTTCATATCGATCGTGTGCTTGTGCAAGTGTCAATGGTCTTTGCTTCCACTCTTCAACCCATTTTTTATTCTCACATGCTTCCCAATCTCTTGAAATACAAAACTAACAAAAACATGCAAGATCCCTTGTCCAGATAGTCCATGTACTTGCATTCGAACTCCTAAATGAATGCCATTTAGTAAATCCACTGATTGTCTCACAATCAAGTCTGGGTAGAATGTTTTCTTCTTCAACCAACCCAAAGAATTGGTGAACTGTAGAGTACTCACTTGATCTAGGTGTACATAATCTTGTATTGTACCAATCCACAATCTCACGTGCATCTTTAAATTTTACTGCATCCTCAAATTTCAATTGTCTTCTAGCAAGAATTCTTTTAACACACGCACCGGCTCCATCACGTTTTCCTTTACCATGTCCAGCTTAAAAAAATTCTACATATGTTGGATATTATGTTCCTTGTGAACCCTACTTAACCAACAGAACATTCAAGCATTCTTAAACTGCCCCGTATAATTATCTGATCATATGAGATGTTCTGTCATTTGGATTCCTCTTTCTCTTAAATTTGTATAAAATATATTGAAACAATAGTGAACAAATTCTGACGAGTGTAACCGTTTGTCACTCAAATAGAAATAATACTCCCTCAAAATCCTCTGTGCTATTATCTGCATGTCTATAAATAATATGAACAAACATAGCCACCTGCACTGAATTGTAATATTGTGATTGGATTTCCTCTTGCAGAGAGCTAGAGCATAGTTTTTTGTAAAATCAACCACTGATAGTATAGTACCAACTGAAAATGTGTTTCTACATGCACGAAACTGTCCATCAAGCCATTGAGCTTGTTGAGAGTGCTTGACATATTTTGGTACAATCTTACTCTTAAATTCTGATACGAATGCATGTACACTAACCTTTTCTATAATTAAATCACAATGCTTCCCAATTTTTCCATCTTTTAAAGAATATTCAGCATTCTTAAATCTTTTAACATCCACTAATTGTTGTCCAAAATTATTTTCAACACTTTCATGCATACAAACTCTTAAGAAAGAAAGATTGCCACAACTAGTGCATTGTCCAAAAATACATGAACTTAAATAAAATAATTCCCCATTAGATCTTTCACAAAACAAACTTGATATAAACTCTTTTATTGTTTCAGGTGGCATATTAATATTACATTCCTATATAATCATGTTAGTATGTAAAGTACAACGTATATATCGAAATGCATCATAATAATAATGAAATTGAACATGCATTTTACAACAAGATATTCATTGCTTATAATCTTTACATACCATAGTTTGCATTTTTCAAAAGATCTTTGACTTATTCTAATATTATCAGGTAACACTAATTCGCCACAATTTTTTTTTATAAAATTCAATTTGCGTTGTATCTAATAGGTGTTTTGGATGAGGATCGTGAACTTTGGACACCACTCTTAATTTTAAAACATCTCTAGGATTAGATGATACCCTAGTATTATCGTGCCAATATTTTTTGATCAAAGATTTGATTTCAACATTCAGTTTCATGTTAGATCTTAGGAGTCGACCACTAAAACTCCAACATTGGTTGATTGGATCATTTTCTATAATTTCTCTTCTTTTTGCCGCTCTTACCAATGTTTTAGGATGTATTTTTAGAATTCCACTAATATTGCTTACCATTTTTCTATTCAAAGTTGCTTTATTAACTATAGCAGTTGTTATAGCTTGTCTTGCTGCATTCTTATCTTTAGATCGACTATTATTTCCAATAGAATCAAAGGCACTAGCAACAGTAGACATAGCATGTTTAAGTGATTGATCTTTTCTTCTTGGTTTAACAAAAATGCCTAATATTTTCATTACTTTTCTCATTTTCCACATTCTCATTAATTATATCATTAGTTGACATTGAAATGATAGTTTTTTATGATAAAAAAATTCTTTGTATAATCTATTGGCATGTGTTCTTATTTGTCTCCAAGAAATCTTACTAGGAAGATTATCCAAAACATCTCTTTCAATTTAAAAAAAATTCTCATTTTCAACATCACATCCTAGATTTTCATTTTCATTTTCAACTTCAAAACGATTTTCATTTTCAACAACAAAACGGTTTTCATTTTCAACAAAAAGGATTTTCATTTTCATTTTCAACAAACAAAGGTTTTCATTTTCATTTTCAACAAAAGGATTTTCATTTTTATTTTAAAAAATAAAACGATTTTTATTTTCATTTTCAACAAAAAGATTTTTATTTTATTTTCAACAACATTTTGTTTCAAATCTTGATCTCTATGAATATTATCGATCTCAACATTGTTATATCCAGCTTCTTTTAAATCTCCTATCAACACCATTTCCATTTCATTCAAAGGTGGATTTGAAGACGTACCTAGATTTTTGCCTTTTGAAACATTCTCCATAGCATTGAAAGGGGGATTTGAAGACATACCAGGAGTAGTTTGTATAATCGTATTAGTTTCCACATTCACCTCTTGCAAATTTGCATCATCTACATCCATGGTCTCCTCAATGTTTTTATCTTCAATAGTTGTGGAATTGGATGCTTCAGCATTATTCATTGATCAAATCTTTATTCTTCTATCTCTTTGTCTTTTTGCCTCCTTCTCTCTCTTTGCTTCAATTTCTTCAGGGGTTAATAGCTTCCTATCTTTTCTCTTATTATGAGTTTGTGATCCCATGATTAAAAAATTCTGAAGTATGTACAAATGAATGTCAAAAACTTGAAAGCATTCCTTCTTTGTTCAGGTCCTTCAAAAAAGTAGCAATTCAACAACATTTCACTCAAACAATGTCTCAATGATGGCTCCTTTCAAAATTCAAACAAAATCCCAAGTTGATGGACCTGCAAAAGATAAAAGATGGTAGAGAATGTTGAATATGTTGTTGTTGGCCATACAGAACAAGTTGTAGGGCCAACAATGACAGTCTTATTAAAGAAACCGTCAAATAGTAAACAGGATCCTATTTTAGAAACGGAATCCCATTTTGTTCTATACCGATAGAGTAAGAAATAGGATATTATTATTTAAAATTTGAATTTTAGGCTCAGGTTTTGCTTTGTAACCCAGTTTGGGAAAAACTTTGGAGACCCAAACCTAACCTCTAGACCTGGTTTGACTTGCAACTTGAAGGTCCTATTAATGTCACAACAAAATAGTGACTTTGGGTGTATGTCTAATGGCCTTTTTTGAAATTTTTTTTTTACGAAATTAAAACCCATTATAGATGAGACAATGTAGATTCCAAATATATAATTTTTTCTACAATTAGATAATTTTTTCTATTTTTCAATTAATTTATAATGAAACAGGTCCATAAACTTGAATTATCAGGGTTTTTTAGTATTTTAATAACTTTTTATTAAAATATTTTTTTGTAAAAAAAATTGTACAAAAACGTACTTAAGACAATTCTTCTCAATTTTGAAATTTTTTTTTTTTAAAATGTTAAGTTTAGGTCATCTTATGCATGACGCACATGACAATTTTTTAAAACACCAAATTTGGCCAATAGAAATTTAACAAAAAAAAATATTCAATAAAAAATTACAAAAAAATATGGAAAACATGCTTCAGTGAGTTACAAATCTTTTCCTAAAAGATTTAGAAAAATATGATTATTTAGACCTCAAAATATGGATGACGTACACGTGCATGGTATAGTAAAAAAAAGTGACTTTAAAAAGTGGTTTTTAGAAACGCCTATTGAAAATCAATTTCTATCATCTGGGTATTAAAAAAAATTACATATTTGGAAACTAGACTCCGAGTACTACATTTCATATTTATTGACTTTTTTCAAGATTTCACTTTCAAGTGCTTCAAATTTTTAGGTCAAATGTGACAAATTCTGAAAATCAGGGAAAACACTTCCACTTTTTGGCCAAAAAGTGGACTTAATTTCTTGCACACACCCCAATATAAAGATTAAGGAAAAAATTTACACATTCATATACACCAAAATATCATTCTATCCATATATTCGTTACATACTGTAAGCATAGATATATTTATCATATATGTTTTGTTGATACTCCTATCTATATTATATTCATATATTTTCTTCTACTTCTCTTCTATTTCTCCTCTTTCTTCCCTCATCCTTTTACCTTGTATTGTTAGATGCTCATATATCCTCTAGATATGTAGAGACATGTCCATCTATATATCTTTGTGTCTCATCATCCCTTAAGAGGTAACACACATCATCTGATGTTTCTGCAATGTCCTTCCTAAGTGCAGTGACTATAACCTATTTTATTCTATTTCTGGTTCCTTGTTGGTTAACATCATCCCATGACCTAAATAATTATCTTGTCTTCAAGAAAATCTATCTCTACTCAAAAGGAGATTTCATTATCTCCAAATTACTTGCAAGACTAGTCCTTTTGTATCAAAATCTATCCCAAAACTTTGGCAACATGACAAGATCCTTGGTTAGGGTAACATATGTTTATAGGTATCCTTGATCTGCTCATAGGAGTTTCCCAAAATCAACACAATTTGTTGAATACATTGTATCCATATTTAAATGTCAATGCAAGATCTTTTTGCAAACATCAAAGTAGTAGGTTCTACCAAAATAGGTGTAGACACTTGAAAATGACCATGTATTCACCTTCTTTTTCGACACATTCCTAACATCACTTTGCATCCTAACATGTCTTCTAAATTAATTAAATAATTTCATTATTTAATTAAATTATCCTACTTTCATTAATCCATTTTTCCCATTTAAATAAATAAATTTTATTTATTTATTCAATTTACCATTTCCTCTTAAATTAATTAATAAAGTCCATTTATTTAATTAATTTATCACTACTAACAACTTCCTCTCCATAAATTAATTAAATAATTTCATTATTTAATTAATTTACCCACTCACATCCTTATCTTCAACCACTCACCACAATTATTAAATAATTGGTCACAATTATTAAAAAATTGATCCAAAATTAAATTCACTTTTCATCTCCACCATTCATTATTATACTACATCTTTTAATCTAAACCATTCACATAAAAGAATGCTCTAGAAGAACCTTATCCAAGACCTATAATCCTCTCATCTAATCTTAGCCATCCATTTTATCTTTTAATCCTAGCCCTTCATCCATCATATTTGACCTCTATAAATTGAGCCTTTCACATCATTATCACATCACATCTTTCATATGCAAGTATATGCTGTTAAATTCCATATCATTATCATTATCATTTTCCTTCATTATAGCTATTTCCATACCTAGGTTATGCTGGTTTTGTGAGTAGTCCACAATGCATAATATATCCATAGAACAAAGCTAGTAGAACTAGGGTGCACTATACTCCGTTCTATCAAGTGTGGGGATGTGATTGGAGGTGAAGGTATTGAGTTATATTGCATTTATCTTCATTATTTACCTTTGATCATATTTATGCATAATTTTTTGGCACGTTCGGTGGGACCCACACCCCTTTAATTAGTTTTTTTCAGAAGAAATTCTATCATTTTTGGTTGCAGGTTGCAGATTCGTGCCCTTGATTTTTTACAGTGCACCTGTGCTTCCATTCAGTCCACCTGCACTTATAGGCAGTGCGCCTGTGTGCTTGTAGGCAGTGAGCCTATGCACTTGTAGGCAATGTGCCTATGCGCTCTATCATCGTGCCTACGTGTTCTGTCTCAATGCTTGTTGCTTGTTTCTTACATAGTTTTGTTTGTTGATCTCTAACAACTATTTTATTTAGATTTTTTTGTCAAGATTTCAGCTTATCCGTGTTGCTAACCCTCAGATCTAACTGGTTGATCAACTAACATTTAGTTTTGTAGGGTTTTATCACATTTTTGTTGTAGGTTTTGGTCATCCTTTCTAGATCCGCGCCTATGCCTACAAATGTGCACCTTTGCTATGTGACATTTTTGTGTAGCTAAGGTTTATCATCTCTACTAATTGGGATATATGGATCTGTCTCTATTAGTCATTTTCTATTTTCTGTTAGACCTGACTATATATTTTTGGCAAGTTTCAATTTACACAATTATGGTTTAGAACCTGTGCTGAACAAACCCACACCTTCTATCCAAATCTCCATGTCTTTGTTGTGAAGGTCCGCACCTGTGTCTCTGCAAATCTCTGCTTGTGCTAGATCCTTGAGTGCCTACGCCTTCTGTTTCTACACCTATGCCTTCTGTTAGTGCGCTTATGTTGGAAAGTTAAATTAGGTATAACAGTTTAGTTTTCTAATTTGGTTTATCTCCATTTCTGCACTTTTGGCTGTATTTCTATGCTTTTGATTGATTATGATTTTTTAGGTAACATTTTGGCTTGATCTTGAAACTAACACATTTGTGCAACTTGTTCACGCTTGTCAAAGATAAAGTCTGAAATTACTTATCTATTTTCTTGCAACACTGCTTGTCAAAGACTTTGGTTTTTCCACTAAATTAGGCATTAAAGTAGATTAGTGGGTTAATGAACATTTGTTTTCCATGTATTTGAAGTTATGTGTTGGTGTATGCTCTCTCCTTACACTTTGTGTGATCTTGGAGATCAAAAACCACACATTCCTTCTCTTTGTTATCCCAATATTTGCTTGTTTGTGCGTATGCTCTCTCCTCGTGCTTCGTACGATCTTGGAGATCAAAAACACCAAGTATAATCTTTCCCTTAGGAGGCCTGTCTTTAAAGACACACCTAATCTAAAGGGGCAACCTCAACCACATGTTCTGTTAGGGTATATAAAAGGAGGGAGAATGAAAGTTCTACCTCAATCTAGTCGCGTAATCATTGGGACAACCTTGGGGTCCCGGTGATTCTGAGCACAATGTGAAGTGGTGTTTTCTTAATCGCTTATGCCACATCCCTTCAACGGGCTAGTGTTTACAGATTTGGGCCTTATTGTACCTTGTGTATTGGACTCCCTTAGAAGCTTGTAAAGCCTAGTTAAGACCATTAGCCATTTTCTAGTGTGGTGCAAGGTGATGGAATCTAACTTGAAGTTACTCACCATGTTCCTCATAGTGGTGGATGTAGAATTCATCCTTTGGTAGGGTGTAAAAACCTCCAAAGAAGAAGGGGTACTTGGTGCAACACCTTTAACCCTAGCTACTCCCCCTAAAAGGTGTTCCTAGTATGTAGGAGCATTGAGAGGAATTGAGTATGGGCCCACATTATGAAAGCACTCCCACTTAAATAATTATAGGTGTGATATTGTGTTTGGCATGTTTCTTGTTGGGATAAGTTGCCATTAACTTGCAATCCAAACCAATTCATGTGTCTCCAAAGTTCTTGGAATATGCTCCCCAACACATTCAAACTTTGAGAGATTAATTATTTATTAATTACATCACTTTGAATGTTGCAATTAAGTTCTAAATGGATAATGTCAAACTTGGGTGCCCACTTTGAGATGGGAGACATGAAGACCTTGTTGACTTCTCCTAAGTCTTAAAATAGAGTTTGATAACTCCTAGTGAGTGGGAGTTAGACTTGGGCATCCCCTTTTCATGGGGACTTATTTTTGGACTTGGAGTTGTACATTTTTATGTACATAAGTGGATAATGTTGAGAGACCTTGCATGGATATAATGTTGGAGTTAACTATAGTGTTAGAGATGCATGAATTGGATATTGCTTTCATATTATCAGAATAAATTGCATGGAATTGCATTTAGCTTGCATGTACTTACATGTTGTTGCATGTTAATTGCATGTACTTGCATGTTGTTGCATGTTGCTCATATGGACTTGCATGTTGTTGCATGTTACTTGCATGTTGTTGCATGTCACTCCTATTGACTTGTATGACCTTGCATGTAGTTGCATGTCAGTTTTGTGATATTATTTGTAGGACACTCTAACTCCTGAAAGTTGCAGGATGGTACATCTCAGTGTTTCAAGTAATAGGTAGTAGTTGCATGTTGGATCAGGTGTTTGCATGTCACTTGCATGTATAGAACAAGATATTTCAGAATAACCTTGGGGACATCAATCTTGCATGTTGTTTGCATGATTTTGATGTGTATTGGTCACTTCAGTCATCAAAAACTCATTGGGCAAATATGGACGCCCAAATGGAGAAGTTTTTTATGTTTTTTTAATTTGGTGATAAGTTTGATGTTGGGACAACTATATTTAGCCATCTTGGGCGCCCACATCATGAAGGGGCAGTTAACTCAAAGCTTGGACTTTGTTTGAGTTTAGTCTTCTCAATTTAAGTGTGCTTGGTTTTTGCATGAGATTTGGAAGCTATGTTATCAACTACAATTTATTGTAATTTGAGTTTCAATCTTTTGAATTAAATGAAGCTTCATGATTTAATTGTAAACCCCATACATTTTCCAGAGAGTTGAAAGAGGAAAAAGACTTAGAAGAAAAAAACAATAAGTTTTTTGAAAAGACTTAGAGAAAAAAGTAAGAAACTTTTTTGTGAAGTGCATCAAGGACTTAGAGGAATTTCAGTATTGAATGTAATCTTTTCCAAAGAGATTTAATACAAGTAGGAAACATCTTTGAGTGTGGAGCTTTTTCCCGAAAGGGTTTCTCCACATAAATACTTTGCAAGCTTCTTCTCTTCTATTCTATTCTCTTCTACATTGGATTGAATGTGCAAATCAATTGTTCATTAATTGTTATTGATTAATCTTAATTTCAACTTTGCATACACAAAATTTTAAAGTTTATATAGCAGTTCTACCTTCATTTTCAAGATTTGGTATCAGAGCTAACGGTTGTGTAGAGTGAGGGATGCCTTTTTCTTAAAGCATTGAAGGTTTTTTGGCTGTAGTGGGAGCTTTGTTTTGTAGGTTTTGCAGATATGTGAGTTGGAAGCCATTGTATTTACCTCTCAGATGGATATTTTCAAAAGAATCTTTGTTGGGCACTTGAGGCTCAAGGTTATGGATCTTTATGGAGTTGATCCTGTGATAGTGATTTGGAGCTCCATTTTGACAATATGTGTATATTCTCTTGTTTGGTGGTTTTATTCCTTTACCTTGTGGTCATGTGCATTGAAAGGGTGTTTATGTTGGATGGTTACTTCTAGTACCTTAATCACATGGGAAAACACTCATTTCTTGGACTACAGTTTGGAGTGCTTATGTTGGGTTCATGGTTACATGAAAGCACTGGATGATTTATCAGTGGCTGTATGGAGGTTGTGGAGTTGGTATTTTTTATGATATGGACACTCTTGAACAACCTGGTTTCTCTTTTCTCATATTCATGCTATTTTGGATATGTAGGTTTTTCAGAATTTTCTTGTTTCAAAAGATTGTGGGTTTGTAGATCTGTGATATTCTATTATTTTCAGATGACATATTTGATGGTGTTTCATTGGTGTGAATTTTTGGATGTTTAAGTGGTTTCAGATTTATAGAGATATGGTTTTGCAAGTTTTACATGTTAATCAAAATATGTGGTTTGTAGATTTGTAGAAAATTGTGTTCATACACTTTCTGGATGGAAACAATTTCAGATTGCAAGGCTGCTTGTTGGGTTCCTATGATCTATGGTTTCTCCTATGTGGATTTATTTGGCAAATCAGATTTAGAGTTGATTATGGTGTTTGAGTCTTAGAAATCTACATGTTATACCTGGTTACATTTGTTTTACATGTTACTGATGTAGGGTTGAATCTTTTTTTTTAGTTATTAAAGGTTGGAGCACCGATCATGTTTTTCTCCTATGAGATGTTACATGTGTGCAGATCTTGTGAATAAGTTGATGAGGGTTCTATTTGGTAGGCCTCTTCTTATTCACCTTAATTACATTGGTATTTTTTGTATTGAGACAAAAGGGTAATCTAGAGTACCTGATTTAGTTATTCATTGGAATCTATAGCAGTAAAGTTATGTTGCATAAGAAGCTTTTTTCACTTTTAGTGGAGTTTTGGTAATGATGTTGATCATGATATCATGCTTAACTTGGTATCACTTTTAGTGGGAGTTTCATGTAGCTACATAATGTGTTATATCTTCTTTGTTTAAAGATATTGGTTCTAAACTGTTGTTGTTGTAGTGTTGTGAGCCATGCAAAATCTTTGATTAGAAGATGGATGATCTTTTGCAATGGTTATTGGTGTCATAAGAAGCTCTTGGATTATGCCTTTAGTTTGCAGTAAGGGTTCATTGACATTTTTGGTTCTATTGACAGAGGATGCTAGATCTTCATGTTTTTTGAAGAGGTGTTGACATCTTGGTTTTCCATGGAGGACTCTTGGAGTTTTTGGTGAGGTGTTGAGTTTATAACTTATCAGTTTTTGATATATGATCCTTTTTTTAGAGGACGTATAGTATTATGTCATGATGCACTCTTGATCATAAGTTAGATTTTTTTGGCATAATACAGGTGCTTTTGGGAGCAAGATATGTTCATTGGAGCATATGATCTTCTTTTGAGAAGATGTTAGATCATGATGTCATGATATATTCTTGATTCTAGAGTTGGAATTTTGACAATGGTTTGGTTAGTTCTCTCTTTGGTTTTGAAGTATTAATCATTTGCTTGGAGCTTCATGATTATGTAGATTGTATTTGAAGTTGGTGTGGATTAATTGCTGAAAACTCATGGATACTAGAGAGACTTGGGTGAGGCTTGATATCTCTTGAACTTAGAGATATGTGTTGGAAAGATTTCTCATTATGAGATGACAACAAAAGGATTGACAAGCCTACACTTGGAAATGGATGTGAGTCCATTATAGACCTTATGAGAAGATTGTCTTTACTATAAGCTTTTATTGCTTGGCGTTATATGCAAGGACAATCTTATATCCCACTCTTGGTAGATGCATTCTTTATATGTATCTTGTCTTCTCTTTTACACTAGTCTTGAAAAGGATTGTTGAGAAGTAGATGCATGGGTTTATGGATTTCTATTGTTCTCATTATTATTTGATCTTGAGCTATGGAACTAGTTTCGGGGATTTGTTTTGGAGAGGTACAAAAATGGTTTGTGGTTTTTTGGGCTTATTCCCTTTGTAGTGGGAATGTTTGGCTAGTTTTATCTACTTTCAGTGAGAGGTTAACATCTATTGCTGCCATGTTTTCATCATAATTTGGATGTTAGATGTTGATAATTTTTTAGTTTGGGAGTGTTGAAAGAGATCTTACTTTACACAGTTTGGCACAAGTTAGTGTGGTATAAAGACATGGTATGATTTTGCAGTTTCTCTCTTTCTTGGTATATTGTCTTCTTTTTAAAGGTTCTCATGTTTATGGAGTTGAGGTTTGTATTGGAGTCAAGTGTTATTGTTGTTAACAATAATTTGGTAGCTCCTTGATCTTTTTCTTCATTGGTTAAGAGGACTTGGGAGAGTTATTCAGAGATTGGTAAAGGGAGATGTTTTATGCATATCATTATATGTTTTGACACTATATGGTAGAGGAGTTAGCCACTTCCTCTAAGACAAATGCTATTGGATGATTTGTTAATGCCTTAATCTTATTTTCAGATTTGACATTACCCATGCAGTGGGAGTTCTTGGATATGTATGCTCTTTATTGTCACGATATCTTCTTGGTTGTTTCAATTTGCAGGTTCTTGATGTGAAGATGATTTTGCATGTTTCACTATTTGGATCTACGAGTTGTGCAAATTTAGTGGGCTGTCTTTACCCATTGGTTGCATTGAAGATTTGGATGTGGACTGTCAATATCTACAGATCCATTCAGTGTTATTGTAGATTTTGTTTGTTGACCTTGTCTTTGGTCATTGTACATTGGTATGTTGCATTCAGATGGGAGGATGGATGATTAGTAGGATTGTTTTATAGGGACTTGATTGTAGTTTTGGGTTGGTATGTTGATGGCATGGAGTTCTACCTATGATGGTCTGTTTACCTTGGTTTTTTGAGGAATGGATATTTTGGATGAACTAGCAACTTGCTGTGGTTGCTTTTCCATTTGGTATGAGTGTGGAAGACACTTAGAGTCTTATGTTATCATATGATTTGATGCTTGTGTTCATGTTGAGATTGGTGCAGGTTTCAATGACAATTGATATGTTTCACCTTGGCATGTTTCTTGTTTATCATGGGTGACATGATGTGAGGAGTTCTTGTTTGAGATGATGGTTATCATGGTTGCTTTTGCATGTATCTTGTTGGAACACAAAAGCATGTTGAAGAATCAATGGTACATTGATGGCTAGGGATGTTTTTTCCTATGATTTAGAGTTTGAATTATTTATTTACAGTTATTGCAATGTATAATGTCAAGTGGGAGAATGTTGGGATAAGTTGCCATTAACTTGCAATCCTAACCAATTCATGTGTCTCCAAAGTTCTTGGAACATGTTCCCCAACACATTAAGACTTTGAGAGATTAATTATTTATTAATTACATCACTTTAAATTTTGCAATTAAGTTCTAAATGGATAATGTCAAACTTGGACGCCCACTTTGAGATGGGAGCCATGAAGACCTTGTTGACTTCTCCTAAGTCTTAAAATAGAGTTTGATAACTCCTAGTGAGTGGGAGTTAGACTTGGGTGTCCCCTTTTCATGGGGACATATTTTTAGACTTGGAGTTGTGCTTTTTTATGTACATGAGTGGATAATGTTGAGACACCTTGCATGGATATAATGTTGGAGTTAACTACAGTGTTAGAGATGCATGAATTGGATATTGCTTGCATGTGGTCAGAATAGATTGCATGGACTTGCATATTTTTTTATGTAGCTTGCATGTACTTGCATGTTGTTGCATGTTACTTGCATGTACTTGCATGTTGATGCATGTTGTTACATGTTGCTCATATGGACTTGCATGTTGTTGCATGCATGTCATTCCTATGGACTTGTATGACCTTGCATGTTCTTACATGTCAGTTATATGACCTTGCATGTAGTTGCATGTCAGTTTTGTGATATTACTTATAGAACACTCCAACTCCTAAAATTTGTAGGATGGTACATCTCAGTGTTTCAGGTAATGGGTATCAGTTGCATGTTGGATTAGGTGTTTGCATATCGCTTGCATGTACAGAACAAGATATTTCAGAATAACCTTGGGGACATCAATCTTGCATGTTGTTTGCATGATTTTGATGTGTCTTGGTCACTTCAGTCATAAAAACTCATTGGGCAAATATGGATGCCCAAATGGAGGAGTTTTTGATGTTGCTTTTATTTGGTGATAAGTTTGATGTTGGGACAACTATATTTAGCCATCTTGGGCACCCACATCGTGAAGGGGCAATTAAATCAAATCTTAGACTTTGTTTGAGTTCAGTCTTCTCAATTTAAGTGTGCTTGGTTTTTGCATGAGCTTTGCAAGCTATGTTATCAACTACAATTTATTGTAATTTGAGTTTCAAGCTTTTGAATTAAGAAGATTTTGAATTAAATTGTAAACCCCATACATTTTCCAGAGAGTTGAAAGAGGAAAAAGATTTAGAAGAAAAAAGCAATGAGTTTTTTGAAAAGACTTAGAGAAAAAAGCAAGAAGCTATTTTGTGAAGTGCATCAAGGACTTAGAGGAATTTCAGTATTGAATGTAATCTTTTCCAAAGAGATTTAATACAAGCAGGAAACATCATTGAGTGTGGAGTTTTTTCCTGAAAGAGTTTCTCCACGTAAATATTTTGCAAGCTTCTTCTCTTCTCTTCTCTTCTCTTCTACATTGGATTGAATGTGCAAGTCAGTTGTTCATTAATTGTTACAGATTAATCTTAATTTCAGCTTTGCATACACAAAATTTTAAAGTTTATATAGCAGTTCTACCTTCATTTTCAACATTTTTATTGTGTAATTTACTAGTATAATCTATTTTCAGCTGCGAAACAATTCACACCAATTACCTTGATAAGTCATAGTCAGCCATTGTGTTTTTGTGTTTGTAAATCTCTTGCCAAAATTGGTGCAGGAGCACCTACCTGACAGCTGGTCTTGATAAGGTAGTTAGTAGTTATAGGTCTTGTTTGTGTTTCCAAGAAGGTCTGTTAAGACCAAATGCATGTAATAAGGTCATGCTGATCATGATAAGATCATGCTGACCAGGTTTTTGCTATTTTTAGTTAGTTTGTTAAGACAGTTGTCATGATGCGTGTTCGGTGGGATCTCCCAGCCGCTTGGAGAGTTCCCAGCCGCTTGGAGTCGGGTCAGTAGTACTCGTAGGAAAGTCTTTATAAGCATGAGATCGTTTGATATTGGAGAGACAGACATATATCATCGATCGAGCTAGTTGCAGAGAGTGAGACTGAGAGAGAGAGGTTGATCATTGTATTGCATCTTTTGAAGTCAATAAAGAGATCCTGTTTGTGTTCATCCTCTGTTGAATTCTATTGCTTGATCGATTTGCTGGTTTGAGAGGTTTCATGGAGTTACTAATCCATTCCCCCGGTTGATCCGTCTGATCGGTGGAATGGTCATGTACAGTAGGTTAGTAGGTAGTTTGTTTGTTTGCATGCAGGTGTGCAGGATCGCGGTCGACAGATGTTGAGAAGCCTAGCATCATCATGTGCTAGGTCAAGCTGATTGAGTTGGAAGATCACTCTGGTAGCAGATCGGGTCATGAAACTGTTGGAGTTTGCATGTTGCGAGTGCATCAGGATGTTTTGAGTCGGACATATACTAAGTGTATGTATCGGCATCAGGATCATCATATCGGAAGTGCCAAACATCCGCATATCGCGAGTAGATGCGGGATTGAAAGTTTGGGTTTTTTTGACTAAGTGTTGAAGAGGTCATCAGGATATTGGGTGACGTCATCGTCATCAGGATATGACGTCATCGTCATCAGGATATTGAAATATCCCCCCTGTGCGAGTTTATCCTCCCGTTGTTAAGTGGTTAAGTATCGGCATCGGCAGAAAGTGTGAAGCATCATCAGGAGGTTTCGAGACAGCCAGATAAATTATATCATGATGCTGTTGCTTGTGTCGTCGGCTAGCGGAGCATCGAAGGGAAGGTGCTGAAGGTGATCGTCATCAAGATATTTGAGCAACTGGATATTGGTTATCCTGCTGACGAAGAGAGTGTTGAAGGTCATGATGATGACGCTAGTGTTTGGAGCCCGATGAACAGTGCAACCGGAGGATGTTTACGCCCGCTGAACATCATGATGATGATTTTAGAAGGAAGGCGGAGGAGGTGAACAGTAGTCGGCAGGAGGATGATTGTGATCGTCCGAAATATGATGATGCTGACTGTGTAACGCGAAATATGATGATGCTGTTGGTGGTTTTAGGAAATATGACGATGATGGCGAAGATGATGATGATGAGGTTGGTCTGCAGACATCCATGCTATATGCGAAGGTTATAGTGTGGATGCCTCTGCATCATAGTGGTATCAGAGCTCAGCAAAAGGTCTGGGCTGTTGTGTGTTGATTCTGTCACTGAAAGGGCAGAGGTAGAGTTGATTGTGTTGTGTGTTGTGATTGTGAGGTTGACAAAATGCCTCCTAAAGGTAGTGGTACTGCAAGGGAATTGCAGGAGATGAAGGAGAAACATGCTAGAGAGATGAGGAAGATGAAGGAGCTTGCTGAAGCACTTCAAGCCAGGCTGACAGCCCTGGAAAAGAACAAAAAGAGGGAAGTGGAAGATAGTGAGTCTGAAGAAGATGCAGATACTGTTGAAGAGTATGAAGAGGTAGCTGAAGATCTGGATGCTGAAGACTAGAGATTGGCAAAACTGCTAAAGGCAGTGCAGAGTGAAAAACCTAAGGTAAAGGTTGATGTTACCAAGTATACTGGAAGCTTGAATGAAGATGAGTTGTTAGATTGGATTGCTGCACTTGATAATCACTTTGAATGTGAAGATGTTGCTGAGGATCAGAAAGTAAAGATTGCAAAGACCAAGTTAGGAGGTCATGCTTTGGTATGGTGGGATTATGTACAATCTGAGAGAAGGAAACAAGGGAAGTCTAAGATCACTTCATGGGATAAGATGGTAGCAAGGATAAAGGGTAAATTCTTGCCAAGGGATTATGAAATCCAGATGTTTAAGAAGCTGCAATTTTTAAAGTAGAAAGACAGGGATGTGAAAGCCTATTCTGAGGAATTTTATCTGTTAAGTATGAGATCTGGTCATCATGAGAATGAGGTAGAGAAGGTGGCTAGGTACTTGGCTGGTTTGAGGTTTAACATACAGGATGAGTTAGTGTTAGCTAACCCTAAGAATGTGGAGGATTGTTACCAGATGGCAATCAGGATTGAAGAGAAGATGAATAGAGGACATGATAAGTCCATGAGAGGAAGAGGAAACAATAGGGGAAGAGGAGCAGCCCCTGCACAAAAGCAAACAAATGAGGGTCAAGAAGACACTGGTAAAGGACAGGGACAGTCTGATTTCAGAGGTGGATGGAAAGGTAATAGAGGAAGATTTGGAGGTGGTAGAGGTTCTACTACATTTTCAGGAAAGTGTTACACCTGTGGTGAGTTTGGTCATCCATCTTTCAAATGCCCAGAAAACAAAGGTTCATCATCTAGAAATGATAGAACTAGTGACAAGAGAGTACAATTGGTACAAGAAGAGAAAGTAGAAGAAAGTGCACAGAGTTCAAACAGAGAACCTGATAATGTTGGATATCCAGAGAGTGGAGAATCACTGATGTTAAGGAGAATTAGTTTGCAGGCATCAAAGGATATGATGCAAAGAAGAGCTCTTTTCAAGACCACATGCAAGAGCAAAGGTAAGGTATGTAAGGTTGTCATTGATACTGGTTCAACAGACAACATGGTATCTCAGGAAATGGTGGATAAACTGAAGCTGGAAAGGATTCCACACCCACACCCTTACAAGACATCTTGGGTGAGTGATAGGCAATCACTTTTTGTCTCTGAACAGGCATATGTGGATTTCCAGATTGGGCCATATCAGGATAGGATTTTGTGTGATATTTTGCCTATGGAATGTTGTCACCTACTGTTGGGTAGACCATGGCAATTTGACAGAAGGGTACTGTATGATGGGTATGCTAATACCTACACCATCAAGAAGGATGGGAAGACTATTAAGTTGATGCCATTGCAGGCAAAAGCTGCAGTACAGAAGGCAGCTCAAATCATTTTAATGGGAAAGAAGGAATTTGTGCAGATGCCTAGAGGAGCAGGCATAAAGGCAGTTCAGGATACTGCAGGGAAAGGAGTTGTTACAGACAACAAGCTGAAGACAGTTTCAGTTGTGACTGACAGAGGTCAGCAGCAGGTTCAGAAACAGGGGTGCAAACAGCAACCAGTTCAGAAGAATGACAAGGATGTTGTCATAGTTGGGACTATTGCTTGTCCTATAAAGATTGACAGGAAGTTAGATTTGAACAGTTCAGCAGTTCAAGAAGCAGTTCAGACAGAGGTTCTGGTCAGACAACCTGACAAACACAGGGTATGTGAGAGAAAGGCCTACATCAACAGGCATGAGGAATTACTTGCCAAAAAGCAAGTCACAGTTCAGAAGTCTTGGAGCAGCCAAGAGACAGCAGCAGACAAAGCTGGAGCAGGTCAGACTATTGCACAGGCAAAGTGTAAAGGTGGAGGACTTCCACATACTAAACTTATGGGACATGAGTTCTTTTCTTTTGGGGAGTATGGTGCAGGAGCACCTACCTGACAGCTGGTCTTGATAAGGCAGTTAGTAGTTATAGGTCTTGTTTGTGTTTCCAAGAAGGTCTGTTAAGACCAAATGCATGTAATAAGGTCATGCTGATCATGATAAGATCATGCTGACCAGGTTTTTGCTATTTTTAGTTAGTTTGTTAAGACAGTTGTCATGATGCGTGTTCGGTGGGATCTCCCATCCGCTTGGAGAGTTCCTAGCCGCTTGGAGTCGGGTCAGTAGTACTCGTAGGAAAGTCTTTATAAGCATGAGATCGTTTGATATTGGAGAGACAGACAGATATCATCGATCGAGCTAGTTGCAGAGAGTGAGACTGAGAGAGAGAGGTTGATCATTGTATTGCATCTTTTGAAGTCAATAAAGAGATCCTGTTTGTGTTCATCCTCTGTTGAATTCTATTGCTTGATCGATTTGCTGGTTTGAGAGGTTTCATGGAGTTACTGATCCATTCCCCCGGTTGATCCGTCTGATCGGTGGAATGGTCATGTACAGTAGGTTAGTAGGTAGTTTGTTTGTTTGCATGCAGGTGTGCAGGATCGCGGTCGACAGATGTTGAGAAGCCTAGCATCATCATGTGCTAGGTCAAGCTGATTGAGTTGGAAGATCACTCTGGTAGCAGATCGGGTCATGAAACTATTGGAGTTTGCATGTTGCGAGTGCATCAGGATGTTTTGAGTCGGACATATACTAAGTGTATGTATCGGCATCAGGATCATCATATCGGAAGTGCCAAACATCCGCATATCGCGAGTAGATGCGGGATTGAAAGTTCGGGTTTTTTGACTAAGTGTTGAAGAGGTCATCAGGATATTGGGTGACGTCATCGTCATCAGGATATGACGTCATCGTCATCAGGATATTGAAATATCCCCCCTGTGCGAGTTTATCCTCCCGTTGTTAAGTGGTTAAGTATCGGCATCGGCAGAAAGTGTGAAGCATCATCAGGAGGTTTCGAGACAACCGGATAAATTATATCATGATGCTGTTGCTTGTGTCGTCGGCTAGCAGAGCATCGAAGGGAAGGTGCTGAAGGTGATCGTCATCAGGATATTTGAGCAACCGGATATTGGTTATCCTGCTGACGAAGAGAGTGTTGAAGGTCATGATGATGACGCTAGTGTTTGGAGCTCGATGAACAGTGCAATCAGAGGATGTTTACGCCCGCTGAACATCATGATGATGATGTTAGAAGGAAGGCACAGGAGGATGATTGTGATCGTCCGAAATATGATGATGCTAACTGTGTAACGCGAAATATGATGATGCTGTTGGTGGTTTTAGGAAATATGATGATGATGGTGAAGATGATGATGATGAGGTTGGTCTGCAGACATCCATGCTATATGCGAAGGTTATAGTGTGGATGCCTCTGCATCAAAAATCCAAAAACTTGTCACAAAACACCAAAACAGAATAGTTCCATGCATGTGATTGTAGTTTAGTTCCTCTACTCCATGTCACCACGCCTGAGTTTCCAGTCACTACGCCTGTGCCTTTTGTCAGCATGCCGGTGATTGTAACTCAGTGCATATGCTAGAACTTAGTCCTAGTCTTCAAAATCCAAAATTTTGGCTTGTAGATCCAACCATAGGGTTAAATAGCGACTTGAAATAGGCTTATTTTTCACCCCAGCTAGTCCATATTACCATCTTACCATCTAATATTGCCTTTTTTTTCATCCATAATCACCCATCATTGCCTTGCCCGTTACCTTGATTTTGGACTTGTGAGTTTCCATCCAACTTTTGGCCAATCATTTATCCCATGGACCTGAATTTTGTCAACCCAACCAATCATCCAGTTTTCCATATATCTCCAAAATCAATTGTCAATCAAGTTCATTTGTTCATTTATCCATCTTGTCCACCAATTCACCTACCCTCTAAATTCATCCATCCACCATATCTATTTGCTTATCCCCTCATTTCCCAACCAAGTCATCTATCAATCAATTATTCCTTTGATCTATCAATCAAATCATCAAAACAAATCCAAAATTTGCAAAAACCTAGCCTAGATCTTTTTATCATTTTATCTTTGAGGTCTATTGACTTAGGGGCTTTGACTACTCTTAAGTTAGTGGGTCTATATCATATCTTGCTTTTTGCTTGGGATCTTTTCTACCCCAAGTACAAAGGTCATCCTTATTCCTTTTCTTGCTTAGGCATTTGTCAACCCTAAGTAGTGAAAGGAATCTCACCCTTATCCAAAAGATCTAGGTGAATCTTGAGCTATTTTGGTTTTATCCTATCATATCCTTGTTACATCATTGCCATATCATATCCTTGTCATCGTACCCTTATCATCATCATATCCAAGTGTCATTAGACTCTTGCCGCCCTCATATCATAGTCATAAAAAATCTTGATCATGTTTGTATCCTTGCTATACCTCATCCATATGTTGGGAATTAAGGTGTTTCAACCTTGGTAATTCCTTGTATTTTACATTGTATTTATTTGTTAATTGCCTATTGTATTAATTGGATGCAAATCCTATGTTGTCATATTGTGGGAGTTGGCACGGTGATGTGTCATCCTACATGGCATATGACCACATGTATTTTTGTCCTCACATGAGGAGATAGGCGTCCCACATAGTGGTAGGAATATTTTGCCATGTGTCGGCATCTTGGATGTTGTGTAAGGGAATATTGACCATAACGGTCATGACATATTCCTATGACAAAGTTATGACATGTAAGAGTCAGAAATAGGAGATTCTATGACAGGTGAAGACATGTGTCGAAGAGCATCTTTGAAAAAGGCATATTTGGGTGCCCCAAGGTGGACTATGACATGTTGTAAGAGAATATACTATTTATAGCCTATGTATGACAAATTCTCTTACAGCTGTAAGTTATGACAGCTATGACAGATTCTATGATGGTTGTAAGAGTCGTAAGAGCATCGGTCATAGCCCATTTTGGAAATAGGTGACCTCCTTGGGATGGGGTGACTTGACAAGTGTCAGAAGCATCCTACAAAGTTGGACAAGTGTCCATAGGCATGGGTTTTGGGAAATGAGGCCATGTTGGACGCCCATCCCTATGTGGAGCCATATTTGCCTTGTATTTGTTATATAAATAGGTGCTTTTGAGAGGAGATGTATTATAGGTTTGATAGGTACTGTTATACTACCAGTTTGTCGCCAAACACGAGTGTCGAAGACTCCTAAGAGCTTGCATTGCAAATGTATTGTAAACCATTTCAGTTTTGATAATACATTGTGTAGGTTTTGGAGTGTGGGGTTTTTCACCTGATAAGGGTTTTCCCCACGTATATCTTGTGTCTCTCTTCTTCTGTCTCACTTTCTTGTTTATGTGTTTTCTACAATATCTTTGTTAGTGGTTTAATGTTGCTATAATAGTAAGGATAAAATTGAATTTGCACTCTCCTCCCCTCATTAGATTAGTGTAGGAAGCGATTTCCACACACCTAGCTTCCTTTCAGTTGGTATCAAAGCCTGACCAGTTTTGGTTCTAGCTGCTGGATAGGGGTTTTTTGAGCTAATCTTAGGTTGAGTGGGAGTGTTGTGTAGAGTATTCTATATCTTGTTGTAGCAAGGAGATGGCAACCACATCCAGAAGGTTAGAGGTTGAGAAATTCAATGGTACTAATTTTGAGTTGTGAAAACTCAAGATGGAGGACCTACTTGTTGATCGTGACCTATGGGAAATTGTATCCAGTGTGAAACCTACAACAATGTCACAAGCTGATTGGGACCTCAAAGATCAGAAGGCTAAGGGTCTCATAAGACTCTGTTTAGCTAACTCTATCCTATTGAATGTCCATGAGGAGAAGAGCACGAAAGATCTTTGGAAGAAGTTGGGTGATGTTTATCTGGCCAAGTCCTTGGTAAACAAACTTTTCCTGAAAAAGAAGTTGTTCGCTCTGAAGATAGAAGACGGGGGATCTATTGCGGATCACATGAATGCTTTTAACATGATTGTTGCACAGTTGACATCTGTGGGTGTGAAAATGGAGGAGGATCGATGCATGACCCTACTTTGTTCTTTTCCAGATTTGTGGGATCGTCTTGTCATGGCTATCAGAAGCACCACTACCACCTTTAAGATGGAAGATGTGGTATCTTCGCTATTATCTGAAGAGATGCAGAGAAAGTCTTCTGAGGCAACCAAATAGGCTCTTGCGGTTTGTGGAAGACCCAAAGAGAAAGGGAAGAAGAAGGACAAGAAAGGTGATAAGGGCAGATCTAAATGTTGTGGGAGATCCAAATCTCCTGGAAAGTCCAAGGCTCTTTGTTGGAACTATGGTAAAACTAGGAATGTTTGAAAGGAATGCAAAGAGGAGAAGAAAAAGAAGAAGAAAGCTCCTGATTCAGATTCTGACAAATCACAAAATGATGGTGATGCCTTCATCGTAGCCCTGACCACCCATGCATCTGATGATGTGTGGTTGATTGATTCTAGTGCATCATTCCACATGACCTCACATTGAGATTGGTTCATGAAGTATGAAGAGTTCGATATTGGAAGAGTGTACCTGGGTGATGACTCTCATCTGAAGATTGTTGGTTGTGGAAGAGTCTCAATCTGATTCCTTGATGGATGAGTGAAGGGGATCATTGGAGTTATGCACATTCTAGGCCTTGCACGGAACCTGATTTCTGTAAGTATGTTGAATGATGTAGGTGTGCAGGTTGTCTTTTCGAAGGATGGATGCAAGATGACTAGAGGATCTATGGTGTTTGCGAAGGGTACTCTATTTTAGCTGGAGGCATGCACTTTACAGTGCAATAGTTCTTCTAACTTGAAGAAAAGAGTTGCAGTCATTTCATCCTCACCATCTGAATGAGCAGTGAAGAAATCTATTGTAACTAGTTCTGATGGTAGTGCACATGCTTTGGAAGTTAAGCTTCCTGCTGAAAAGACTATGTTATGGCATTTGAGATATGACCACATTGGTGAGAAAGGTCTGCGTACCCTGAAAAATAAAAACCTCATTGATGGGTTAAATGATTGTAATCTCGAGTTTGAATTTTGCAAACATTTCATTTATGGAAAGTAAAATCATGTTCAGTTTTACTCTAGTTCTCACAAGTCTTCTGGTGTATTGGATCTTATTCATTATGATGTGTTTGGTCCTGTTAATGTTCCTTTGATTTCAAAATCTATATATTTTGTATCTTTTATAGATGATTACAGTAGAAGGACATGGGTTTATTTTATCAGAAGCAAGACTGAAGTCTTTAGTCGGTTTAAGGAGTTTAAAGCCTTTGCTAAAAATTAGACTAGTAAAAAGATTAAGTGTTTGAGAACTGACAATAGTGGTGAGTTTTGTTCAGCAGAGTTCTATAAGTTCTGTAAAGAGCAAGGGATTGAAAGGCATAAGACAACTCCATATACCCCGCAGCAAAATGGAGTTGCTGAGAGGATGAACATGACACTAATGGAGAAGGCTAGGAGTATGCTTAGTGGAGCAAGCCTCGAACATAAGTTTTGGACTGAAGTTGTTGCCACTACTTGCTATCTGGTAAACAGATCTCCTACATTAGCTCTTGTTGGTAAGACACCTCTAGAGGTGTGGTCTGGTAAGAAGCCTTCAGTTAGACATCTTCATGTTTTTGGTTGTGAGGCATATGCACATGTGCCTAGGGAGAAACAGTCTAAATTGGAAAATAAGGCTATTAAATGTATTTTCATCGGCTATGGTGTCGGTGTGAAAGGATATAATCTTTGGGATCCCGTGGCTGAAAAAGTGTTGTATAGAAGAAGTGTTATCTTCAGAGAGCTAACACCTTCTTCCTTTGTTCTATAGCTAGAACAGATAGAAAAGAAAGAAGATGCGGTTCAATTTCCTTCTACTCCTAAGAAGACTAAATAGATAGACCCTGTGAGACCTGATGATGAGGAGAGCTCTAGTAGCTCTGAAAGCTCAGAAGAAGAAGAAAAACCTCAACCTTAGCCATTGAGGAGGTCTACACGAACAAGAAAGCAACCTGATAGGTTTGGTTATTCATTATTTGATTCTAGTTGTGCTTTTTCTTTACTTACTAACACTGATGAGCCTAGAACTGTGAAAGAGGCTATGGGCATGAAAGATGCAGGTTCTTGGAAGGAGGCTATGGAGGATGAGATGGCTTCTTTGGAAAAGAATAAAACATGGGACTTGGTGCCTTTGCCTGATGGATGGAAACTCGTTGGATGCAAATGGGTGTTTAAGAAGAAATTCGATGCAGATGGCAATGTTGAAAAGTACAAGGCTAGATTGGTTGTGAAGGGGTATTCACAAGTGGAGGGAATTGATTATGGTGAAATTTTCTCTCCCATTGTAAAGCTAACATCCATTCGATTCTTGTTATCTCTTGCAGATACTTATGACTTAGAGGTAGAACAGATGGATGTGAATACAACTTTCCTTCATGGTGATTTGGAGGAAGAAATCTACATGTCACATCTAGAGCATTACATAGAGAAAGGTAAAGAAAATTTGGTTTGCAAGTTAAAGAAGTCTTTGCATGGTTTGAAACAGTCTCCTAAGATGTGGTACTTGAAGTTTGATGCCTTTGTGTTGTTGATTGGATATCTAAGATTGAAATTAGATCATTGTGTGTATTACAAATTTGACAATGAACGCATTCTCATTATTGCATTATATGTTGATGATATGTTGTTGATTGGGAATGGTAAGAATATGATTTCTGATTTGAAGTCTTAGTTGTTAGCACAGTTTGAGATGAAAAATCTTGGGGCAGCCAGGTACATTCTAGGAATGGAAATCATAAGAGATAGAGCTAACATAAAACTTTGGTTAAGTCAGAGTAAGTATGTGAAGACTGTGTTGGATAGGTTCAACATGACAGATTGTAGACCATTGTGTGTTCCTGTTTCTTTGGGGACAAAGTTGTCTGTTAATGATTGTCCAAAATCTCCTAGTGAGGTGGAGGATATGAGAAGAGTACCTTATGCTAGTATTGTTGGTAGTTTGATGTATGCTATGGTCTGCACAAGACCAAACATTGCCCAAGTAGTGGGAGTCCTTAGTCGATTTATGTCTAATCTTGGATGGGTATATTGGGATGCAGTTAAGCGAGTGTTCAGATATTTGAGGGGTACTTTTGAGTATTCCATTTGCTATCATGGCAATGCTACAGGACCTCCACATTCAGTTTGTATTCATGGATTTGTGGATTCTGATTGGGCAGGTGACATTGACAGCAGGAGATCCACCAGTGCCTATGTGTTCACTATGTTTGGTGGTGCAATTAGTTGGATGAGTAAGCGACAACCTATGGTTGCTTTGTCCACTACAAAGGCTGAGTACATGGCTGCAACTCATGCTTGTAAGGAAACCATTTGGCTTAAGAGACTGTGTTCAGATATTGGTGTTGATGCAGGACAGATTACGATCAATTGTGACAGTCAGAGTGCGATTTACCTTGCGAAGAATCCAACTTTGCATGCTAGAACAAAGCATATTGATGTTTAGTTTCACTTCGTGCGAGACATGGTAGAGGATGGGAAGGCAAATTTGGAGAAGGTAGATACTTTGAAGAATGTTGTAGATGCATTGACGAAACCAGTGGGCACAAAGAAGTTCAGATGGTGTTCGAAGTCTATGGGTCTCTCGGCCTATAGCAGTTAAATCCTGTTGATTCTATTGGCTCTTACAAGGTGTTCGACAAGTGGGAGAATGTTGGGAATTAAGGTGTCTCAACCTTGGTAATTCCTTGTATTTTTACATTCTATTTATTTATTAATTGCCTATTGTATTAATTAGATGCAAATCATATGTTGTCATATTGTGGGAGTTGGCACGGTGATGTGTCATCCTATATGACCACATGTATTTTTGTCCTCACATGAGGAGATAGGCATCCCACTTAGTGGTAGGAATATTTTGCCATGTATCGGCATCTTCGATGTTGTGTAAGGGAATATTAACTGTAATGGTCATGACAGATTCTTATGACGAAGTTATGACATGTAAGAGTTAGAAATAGGAGATTCTATGACAGGTGAAGACATGTGTCGAAGAGCATCTTTGAAAAAGGCATCTTTGGGTGCCCCAAGGTGGACTATGACATGTTGTAAGAGAATATGCTATTTATATCTTGTGTATGACAGATTCTCTTACAACTGTAAGTTATGACAGCTATGACAGCTTCTATGATGGTTGTAAGAGTCATAAGAGCATCGGTCAGCCCAATTTGGAAATAGGTGACCTCCTTGGGATGGGGTGACTTGATAGGTGTTAGGAGCATCCTACAGAGTTGGACAAGTGTCCATATGCATGGGTTTTGGGCCATGAGGCCATGTTGGATGCCCATCCCTATGTGGAGCCATATTTGCCTTGTATTTGTTATATAAACAGGTGGTTTTGAGAGGAGATGTATTACAGGTTTGACAAGTACTATTATGCTACTGGTTTGTCTCTAGATACGAGTGTCGAAGACTACTGAGAGCTTGCATTGCAAGTGTATTGTAAGCCATTTTAGTTTTGATAATACATTGTGCAGGTTTTGGAGTGTGGGGTTGTTCACCCGATAAGGGTTTTCCCCACTGTCTCACTTTCTTGTTTATGTGTTTGCTGCAATATCTCTATTAGTGGTTTAACATTGCTGTAATAGTAAGGATAAAATTGAATTTGCACTTTCCTCCCCTCATTAGATTAGTGTAGGAAGCAATTTCTACACACCTAGTTTCCTTTCACCATATCACCCCCACATCACCCTATCCTTGTCATCCTTTGGGTCCAAAATCTTCTCATTACTATATCTTTAACACAACCAATGTCCAAGTCCAAAGTCCATCTACCACTATTTATTTATACCTATCGTCATTTCATATTAAGGTCATCTTATTTATGCCCATTACAAGGTTACAAGATAAGAGAATCATGGAATCCCATCAAGAATCCCAACAAAAGTCTCATCAACAACCTCATCAAGAGTCTCATCAACAATCCCACTAAGAGTGTACTTCCCAAGGTAAAGGAAACATCTTGCCATCTAACATTGTGCCCAGATTTCATCCTAAGTTTGGAATGCCCACCGACATGTTCATTCCTGATGCTTATAAAGACATTCTCCAACCATCATCAAATCCATTACATACACAAGAACATGATAATCCTATGCAAGAGCCTCAAAGTCCAAGTACCTCTACCCATGAGTCCCTTGATTATGAATCTAGAGTTCAAGACTTTATGGAAGATCTCGATAATCAAGCCCTAGTGGATCATATCATTTCCAAGAATGCCCAAAGTTATTTCCAAAAGTTACTATACCAAGGAGTCAAGGTACCTCTTGATTTTGATGTGTCCACTTTGACACCTCAAGGTTACCCGCGCATCAAGTTGATAATCCATTTGGAGGTTCCTCCTGATCACATGTTGATGAGACCTTAAATCCCATGTCAAATCTTTACATCAACAGATCCATGAATCAACCTACTTCTATTGGCATGTCATCACCTATCCCTAGCTCATGCCAATGTCAATCCCTCAAGTTACAACTACCATCATGCTCCCATCATCAAACATCCCATCATCATCATACATCCCTACATCATCTATCCCTATGACCTCATACATCTCTCTTATTAGCATATCCATAACTCCACCTATTTCTTCTATAGGTGTGTCACAAGCCATTCTTAGTATGCCCATGATGAATCCTAGAATTGCCACCATCAAGCATCCAATCCCATCTACATAACATCATCTATACCTCGCATAAACACTCAAGCCAATGTGTCCATGCCCCAAATATCACAAGTCCAAACTCAATCCTCTTCAGCACATATTCAAAACCCCACTTCATCCACACTTCAACAACTCATCCTCCAATAACAACAACAAGACCTTTTACAACAACTCATATCTGCCCAACAAACCTAAACACAACAACAACAAGCCCAAACACAACAAAACCAACCACAACCTTCATCTAACACATCCGCCATGTCACCTAATGAGTTGTTAGACATGCAACAACTTATGAAACAAATGATAGCCGATATGCAAAAAGGAAATCAAAAGAAGCAATACACCTTTGAAGAAATTTGTCCATTCCCATTTGACAAATCTCTAGTCATGAACCCTTTTCCTCAAAACTTTGAATTTCAAAAATTTGACAAATACAAAGGGAAGGGTGATCCTAGAGACCATCTTAGAGAATTATTCATTGCATGCATGGATGCCACATATGATGATGCTTACTTGATGAGACTTTTCCCTCATATCCTAGGAGGTCAAGCCATTGAATGGTTCTCCCATCTTCCTCATGGAATCAAAACTTTCCAAGAGCTTGCCGACAAATTCATAGCACACTTTTCCTACAACATTGAACATGAAATGTCCATGACCAACCTTTGTAATACTAAACAAAGAAATGGAGAATCATTCGCTGCCTTCTTGCAACAAAGAAATGGAGAATCTTAGGTCTATAGTACACTAGAACACTTCCTAGATTCTTAGAATAACACAAAGACCAACCTACACTCTTGAACAAGTCACATATGCTCCAATAGTGGCATGTAGTGCTTTGCACAAAGACAAATACTTATGTGGTAAACATACCTCCACCAAACATCCTATAGTTTCTACCATAGCTTTAATAGGGTTGAGTACACCTTCAAGCCAAACCGCAAAGTCCAATTCACAAAGCTTCTTATTGCATCATCTTAAGCATCATTTTGCAAGCTTCAGAGAAGTAGTCAATGTGGCAACCAAGGTTGTGCCCATTAGCTTTGCAATATGCCAAGTTATTCATTAGCTCATTAGGGACACACTGGCAATTGGTTGAGATCCAAAACCATTCGAAGATGAGAATCGTACATAGGAAACAATTCCACTTTTATAGGAGATAGTTTAACTTTTTAGCAACTCTTGGCCTCTATGACATGAATATATGTAGCTTATATATAAACATCTCTATAATATATTTTAGGTAGTTGATAGGAGATAGAAGATAAACAACCATACACCTTTCTTAAGGGTATGTCATGTATTGAATGAATAGTTGAATAAACTTACATCCATAGTTTTAATTCTATATCTCTCTATCTCTATTTTTCCTAACTATTTATAAGCTTCTACACACACCATAACTCATCTAGATTCTCATCTAGAGAGTTGTCTAGCAGGATTCAACTTGGGTCCCAAATTATTAGTTGAAAATAATTTTCTACTTACTCTATATCTTTGGTGATATCAAATGAGTTTATGCATATTCAAGTGCAAGCTAACAAGGTGATTCTCAAGGTGGTCTACCTTCAAAACCTGTTAAATCATTGGGGTATTGGTCCTTGCATGGTGGCTTGGGTTCCTCTTTCGTCAGCCCATGATTAGTCCCCACGTTGGGGCCAAAGATATAGCCATAGTGAAACCTTCCAACAATGTTCTTAGGGTTAGGGTCATTGGTCTCCTTTGCAAGTTAGACTGCATATTGGGTGGTGTACCCCTACCTCCACCTTCCCTCCCTTGCCCCTTTAGACTAGGCAATATCCCTCTTCTCAACGATGTAGATGAACCCCTGCCAAGTAAGATAAGTTCCCCTAGTTGGCATTGGCCTTTTCCCCTCAGCATGACATTCGAGATAGCCAACCTCCTTAGCAAGAGGAACACAATGAAGATTTGACCTTGTGACCTTCCAATTTTGACACTTGAATAGAATGATTTTACCAAGTCTACCTTGCACATACACACAAATTTAAGCAACTTTTGGTTCCCCTAGTTGGCATTGGTCTTTTCATGGCATTCAAGATAGCCAACCTCCTTAGTAAGAGGAACATAATGGAGATTTGACCTTGTGACCTTCCAATTTTGACACTTGAATAGAATGATTCTACCAAGTCTACCTTGCACATACACACAAATTTAAGCAACTTTTGGTTGGTTTTATTTCAACTGAATTTATAATTACAACACACCCACTGATTAAAGCCTGCTATTACAACTGTATCTTTTACAATAATCAACCTTTTCAAATTGACAATAAAATCCCAAGCCACATGTTTTTGAATTTTAATTGATTATTATTTGGGCAACCGTGCATCCAGTATCCTAATACGTTGATAGCTACCAAGACAAACGCGGTAAAATTCAGATGGACGATCATCTTCTGAAACCCCGATGAAAGATCATCTTAACAAAACCAGGGGTTTTTAAATGACGTTGATAAAACAGGGGGAGCTCAAGAGGTGGAAAAGGTAATCCACGGGCTTCAACAAAAATACTTAAATTATAACGCAGCAATTGGAACTGTGGATATTTAGTGTGAAAGAGTTGAACTCGGAATTTATGTGTGAGACTTGTGAGGAAAGTGTCGTGTTATTAAATCTGGAAAGGTCAGTGTTTTCTTATGTTTGTACTTTTTCTTTTTAGTGGGGAATGATTTGATGGAGATTTCAGTGGCAAGGGAGAGTAGTTTGATCAGATTTGTAAGGATTTTCTGTAATTGCATAAAGATTTTGGATCTGTAAACACACAAGCTGCAAGAAAAATCATAGTTTTTTTATTGTTTAAAGTCATAGCAGCTTAGTGCTTTGCCTAACTGTTCCTTAGTGTAACTTTTTTGATAAGCCAGGACTGGCTGAAATCTCCCATTAGGAGATTTTAGTGTTTACCATTATTGGGTATTATATTTTGGGCATTGAGATAAGTTGCGAAGGAATTCCAGAGGATATGGAATTAATTATAGGAGCGCAGAATGATAGTAGTTCAATTTCTGATGAACATAGCGAAATGAGTCCAAGCACATCCCAACTTCATGTGCTTGCTGTGGACGACAGTGTTGTGGATCGAAAAATTATAGAGAAGTTGTTGAAGAACTCTTCTTACAAAGGTTGGACTTCATTGCTTAATTATATTTTCAGTTTATAGGGAAAGATCATTTGGGGGCTGGGCTTGAATATCACCCACATTTTTATTCAATTGGTAATAATAAAAGTATAGATTTGTATGCTTCTGGATTTGACTGCCTAATGTCTATATTCTATAGACCGTGGAAATCAACTCTACTTAAATAGCATCCATTTCAATGGTCAAGCAGTCAATAGTAATTTTACACCTCATCCACAATAAAAAGTGGTGAATATTTGTCCTACTTTTATTGCCTAAAATTGCCCTTTGACTGTTGAAATAGATAGTGTTTAAAAATAACGGTGGAAATCTAACGTCTTTACTAATAAAAGTCCTTCTGAAATGCAGTGACCACAGCTGATAGTGGAAGAGGGGCTCTGGAGCTCCTTGGATTAGGTGATGACCACAATGCTGTAAATGAGAAAAATGTAGGCTCCAACACAGATATCATAATTTTTTGCCACAGATATCATAATTTTTTTTTAAAAGATATATTGCAGTACTAAAATCTGTTAGAACTAGTTGTGATGGAATCCCACTTGTCTTTTAAGCAGGAATTGAAGGTGAATATGATAATCACAGACTACTGTATGCCAGGAATGACCGGTTATGAGTTGCTTAAGACAATTAAGGTGGCTTTCCTTTCTCTAGAATATATTTAGGTGTAGAGAAATTTCTTTTTGCTGCTTCTATGAAAATTTGGCTTTTGCTTTTTGTAACAGCAATCAGAGCTAAAGGAGATTCCAGTGGTTATAATGTCATCAGAGAAGGAGCCTTCTCGGATTAGCAGGTGATTACACAACTAACATATCCTCAAAATTTCCAGGGAAATGATTGCTTACTTGTACAGTAATTGAAAAAATTATGGAGTCTGTAATTGAGCAGATGTATGGATGAGGAGCAGAAGACTTCATATTGAAGCCTGTAAGGATGTCAGATGTAAAAAGATTAAAAGCTCTGCAAGGGAAGGTGTTGCCTGTGAAGCATACAGAATCGGTTAATAAATAGAGAGTATGTGAATTGCACATCAACTAGAGTTCTGCAAGAATTTCTCCAGAGGAAACCCATTCCCAATAAATAGAGAGTATGTGAATTGTATATCAACTAGAGTTATGTAAGAATTTCTCCAGAGAAACCCATTCACAATAAACAAACCGTCCATACAATGTCTGCAACTTTTTTCCAAGGCCAAATCTTAAAAAAAAATCTCAAAGTATACACTCATATAATCTGAGGCACTGGATAAACGAACAAATTGGTTTTACCTATTTGATTTGAATACAATTCTGGGAGAGGAATTGGGCATTTGCAGATTAGCTAGGTTAATTTCTGATTGATGGCAGACATGGCTGGTTTGTTTATGTTTTCATATCAGTCCATTTCATTGAATTTTGGACGTTAACTTTCTGAAATAATAAATTGCAATTTGACAGATTTTTTACTTCCCATGCCTACACTACACATTTTTGAAAACAAAAAAGTTCCCCCAAATGGGTGCAAACTTTTTGGCAAATGGAATGATATGATGTTAATGTGGACAAGATTTTTCTTCTGTTTGAATGACCCTTCCTCCTCTTCTGAAAATGACTTTGATTTTCTCTTGAATTTCTTCCATTATCCAAAATTTTCTGATAGACTGCCTTCACTTATAATTATCTCCATGACTGAAACACAAATCAATGTGGCATTGGCAAGCTTGCAAGCGTGCATTTCCATAAATATAAAATTTTGTCCATCTTTCATAATACCAGACAAATGTAGTAGTGTACTTAACCATGTTGCAATAAAATTATGGCGCTACAAAATTAATTGGATTGTGTTGCCACAAAAAAAATATTTGTATCAAGATATATGTTTATCATTATTTTTTTTAATGTTGAGTACTTAGAATACTAAGTTACATCATATGAATATAATATTATTTACTATTTTTGAATGAGAATAAGGAGATTATAGACTTTGAGTATTGTACCTTTTAATAGTTAAGAAAAGTTATTGTTTTACCTCATATAATTTGTAAACTAAGATTTATGTTATTATTTCTATGTTGAATAGTTTTAGAATATAGATCCACACCATAAAAATATGACACTATTTAGTATTTTTGAGTGAGAATGAAATGATTGGTGGACTTTTGAATTGGTGCACCTTTTGATAGTAAGGAAAAGTCATTCTTTTGTCTCTTGCATTATTTTACAAATAAAGATATATGTTATCACTATTTCTATGTTGAATAGTCTTGGAATAATAAACTACATCCTACAATTATTATTATTTTATGTTGAATAGTTTTAGAATATAGAGCCACACCATAAAAATATGACTCTATTTAGTATTTTTGAGGAAGAATGAAATGATTGGTGGACCTTTGAATTGGTGTACCCTTTCATAGTAAGGAAAAGTCATTCTTTTGTCTCTTGCATTATTTTGCAAACAAAGATCTATATATGTTATCACTATTTCTATGAATAGTCTTGGAATAATAAACTGCATCCTACAATATGATAGTATTTAGTCTTTTTGAATGGCAATGAGGTGATTAGTGGAGATTTGACTATTGTACACTTTGATAATTAGGAAAATTATTTTCTTTTTGCCTCTTACATCATTCTGCAAATGAAGATATATGTTACCATTATTCCTATGTTGAATAGTCTTGGAATAATGAGCTACATCATAGGAATAGGATACAATTTAGTATTTTTAAGTGGAAATGAGGTGATTAATGGACCTTTGACTATAGGAATATGATACTATTTAGTATTTTTTAGTGGGGATGAGGTGATTAGTGAACCTTTGACTATTATACCCTTCAATAGTTAAGAAAATCCATTCTTTTATCTCTTACATTCCTTTACAAACTATACTTTTAAATAATATTAATAACACCATTAAATGCCTTAACACATCTATATATGGACATACAATCAGAAATCCATAATGTTAATTGGGGTAGGTTATTATGTAAATTTCATTATTTTTTCGTATAAAATAATCTTAATAGGAATAAGAGGACTAGGTTACTATGTTAATTTCCTTTGTTATATTATACATTGTAACCTACATGACATTTCAAATGAGAAGCAAATCTTTTAATTGATAAGGCATCCATCCCAACATTACAAAGATAGCAATAGAAGTTGGCATTCTCTCAACGTCATTAACAAATAATCTCTCTCAACCTTGTTTACATAATTTACATAATGACACTATAATTTCTTCTGATAGCTTTAAAAATCCAATTAACTCATCCAAATCATTAAAGAAATGATAAATAATTAAAAATGTCATCTCCAAGCATCTTCAAAAATAGAAAAGAAAACATAAGGAGTAAATATTTTAATCATGCACATGGGAACTTCCATAAAACAAATATGTCATATAGTAATAAGATCCAATAACCTAGAAGATTTATGAGAACTAGAATAAAATTGAACGCTATTTTGTTTTCCATAAATATAATGCTCACAAAAATCAAACTCAAGAAAACATTCAACAAGCCCCTTTACAAGATTTTTAATTTTCAAGGTCCATAAAAATTTCTCACGAATATGGCCCAAGCGTTGGTGTCATAACATTGTCTTCTTGGTGAGTAACTTACTCTCTAAGATAAGAGAATACTTAGGTACCTAGAATACATGGCCATTAGAATTGGATATAAAAAATCTCTTTGCTTTAGGTTTTGATAATTGAGGTGCAAACTTTCAAGACCTATTAACCATGTGTACTAAAGAACTATTACAATGTATGTAAGTACATGCATAAAGTTGAATTATATTACAACTTGAACCCCCTTCACAAGCACCATAGATCCTTGTCGATTAATAGATTTGTCACTATTCTTCTTATATGACTCACCCTTAAAATAATGACAATCTCACCAATAGTCGGATAGCTTGTATTCAGATAAACAACCTTCCTCTACTTTTGAAAGGGGGTAGCTCTATTGTAAGATATGATTTTGAAATTTTTTTGGGTATGCTTTTAACTAGAAAGCAGGAAAGGTGTTTTTAAAAGAAAGAACAAATATGAGCGCAAAGTCTCACAATAAAAAAACTATCTATCAGAGGGTAGAAAAAAATCTAGAAATTAAAAGATCACCACTAGGAATTACTTAAACATAAGAATAAGAAAACCTAGATGATAAGCACTCACATGATTTATAAAGGCTATTAATATTTTCACATAGAATCAATGAAATATTTTCTTGAAAATAAGTATTGCAAATTCAACATAAGAAGAACCAACAAGATATAGAAGCAATGACCCAAAGTTCACTAGATTTATGTATTCATAAACTGTACAGAGCTCAAAGTCTCTTTCAAAATATTTACAAAGATAATATGTTAGTATCAAAGACAAAAATATATAGAGATAACCCTCAAATAACTTAGAGCAATAAGGAGAGAAAATTTGGCAAAAATATCCTCATACAATCATTCTTCTCCCTTATATAGATTACATCCAAAATATTTTCTTATTTGTAACCGTTTCTTGAAAAAGAAATAAAATAAACTTTATTCTTTTCATTTTCATTATGAGAATAAAGTTCACTTTATTAATTTCATGAGGTATGCAAAAGGTATTTTAGAGTAAAGACAAAAGCTAAAAATATTATGTTGAGGTGTCCTTTTCTTTTTCTTTATCTGCCATTTGTTCTTGACTACCGCTGGAAGCATCTATTGAAGCCTTTGGTTGAGATGGAGCCATTTTAGCCTTGTAATTCCTGAAACTTGTAACAATGGAAGTAATTTCCTTCCCATTTGGAATTGTTAAAGTATTAAGCTAGATTTTCAATGTAGATACTAGGTAAAAACACAAACATGTGTCACTTTTTAAAGGAAATAGCCAACACAAACAAAAATTTTCAACCTCGACCACATAAAAGTGGCCTTGATGTTTTAAATTTCAAAATGATGTAATCTAATGAAATGTAGAACTCTTGAAGAAGATTATGATTGTGATTTTTAAATTTTTTTAAAAATTGTTTTGATATTTTTAAAAATAAATTTAAGAGCAAAATTGGAATTGTTGAAAATTCTAGAAAAAAAGTGAGGTCGATGGGAAGTTAAAAAAAGAGCAAACAGTGGTTTTTTTCCTTAATTTTTTTACCCAAAATAGGTAACCTCAATATCTAGTGCATGAAAAAAAATTAAAAATTGAATGAATATATTTTTTGTAATAACATTTTAAAGTCAAATATCACGAGAACGGCATAGTCTTCATAGGACATCAACTTTTGTATAATATTTTTAACATTTTCCAAAAACAAATTATACCCTTTTGGAGAAGATTCTCTCCTCTAGTGCACCATATATTTTTCAAAGTTTTTTAATTTGTTTAAATATATTTTTTAGTTTCTAAACAGCCTTAGTTTTAATTATAACTGTATGGGTAAAAATGGGAATAATCAAATGAATAATAAAAACCCAAAAATCAATGAAATATGAAGATAAAAGGAGATTTAAAATAGAATAGAGAAGATACTCACAACCTTTTACCTTGCGACTTCCATTGTTCGCCTTTTCTTTCTTGATCTTGGGGTGATGAATATGGCCCTCAGGAAGCTTGCTTCCTTGCTTTGATTCCTCAAGATGACAAGGAGAAGTGGCTCTGATACTTGGTGTGATTGAAGATGAGCTTCAACACACTATGAAATGGATGGATGAGGAAGTGATGGTAATAGGGGTGCCAATGGCACGCTATAGTTCCTGCAGCATAAGTTTACTCGAATGATGGATATGAAATGAAGAAGAAGAGGGTTGTATTTATAGAGTTGTTTGAGAGAAGATCACTGGTTGAGAAGAAATAAGAAGATCAATGGTAGAGGATGTTTGAGGGAACGTGCGTGAATAGAAGAAGGACATGTGTCATTCAAAAGGAAGCTTTGTTGAGTTAATTGTTGTCTTGATGACGATGAGTTTTTATTTTCTTTAAATTAGAATATATTTTTCTAATTTAAGAGTAAAGTTGCTTTAACTCAGCTTTTACTTTTGTATGACAAGAAGAATTTATTTTTGGAAGATTTGAAGATTTTTTAGAAGATAAGAAAGCATAATTAAATAAATAAATTTATTTAATTAGTTGTAGATAATTTGGAAGAATAAATAAAATATTTAAATATATTTTATTTTTTAGAGATTTAATTTAAATAAATTTGTATTTTATTTAAATTAGGAAGAATGGAAGATTTAATTAAATAATTAAAATTATTTAATTATTTTAGAAGAATAAAGTTGATATAGATGAAATTAATTAAATAAATGTAATTTATTTAATTAAGTGGGAGAAAGTGAATCAAATAAATACAATAATTTATTTATTTATTGATAGAGGAATATGAAAATAAAGAAATATTTAAAATATTTATTTAAGTAGAGTCATGTCATTTTTAGGTGTATACATTTTGCCCCTCTTTGATGCAATGTGTTTTATCACGTTGTTTCAAAGAATGAGAATTTTCAACAATGATACATGCCCCAGTTTGCCCCTGGTATAAATTTTAACGATAGGATGCCCCCTCGGGAGATTGGATAGGAAGAAGGCAGAAGGCACGAGACAGACAATCTCACGAAGAAGAAGGTGAAAAATAGGTTAGGATGGAGAAAAATAGGACATGGTTCGGAGGAACAGATATGGGAAGTAGTCACAATTATCACACAGTCAGCTATGGCTATATATAGGAACTGGGTCCACAAGTTCTATTCATTTGCACACTTGTCCTTAGTTGATTGGTTTCTTAGGGCTTAGGAGAGAATGGGAGCTAGAAAAGCTGATAGAGAGATGGATATTCCATGCAAGGAGCACCGGTTTGAGCAAGTTTGACGGTTTGATCGGCCAGCCGAGGCAGGACCACCGGTATGTAGTTCGTCAAAACTTGTTAAAATGCATTTATTAGGCCCATAAATGTCTAGGGAAAATAACTAGGACAGATGCGCCAAACTGCCGTTTGGCGCATATGCACCCCGAAAGGGTGCATATGTTGCGAAGTTGCGCATCTGAACCTTCTTTCAGCACATATGAGGGTTTGGTGCATATGAGCTGGGAACTGGCGCATCCAGTACGGAGCGGCGCATGTGACATGAGAAGTGGTGCATGTGCCAAAATGACGCATACACGTTAGGGATTGGCGCATTCACAGTGAAGTGGTGCATATGATATGCATCGACGCATTTGCCACTTAGATCGGCACATTTTCCACCTGGATCGGCACATTTGCAATAGGAAAATCAGTTGACTTAACGAAATTAACCCAATTGGCACCTTAATCGATGTGTTAATTGATAACTGATCTCTGAGATTGCTAAGAATCTAGTCAAGAGATGATATGATGTTTTGATTAATTTGATATGTTAAGTCAATGATAGGATAGTTTGATTGCTTTAAGCAGGTTTGCTTGGATATGGATTTCTTTGACACTATGCTTTGCTTGGTTGTAGGAGGATATCTGAGATACCTTGATGTCACGAGAGCAGTTCCCTTTGCCATTGTTGTAGTGGTATATGCTAACAAAGATTGACCGCGAGGCTCTAGGTGCTATGGGTCTCCATTATATTTGTTTCATGCCTGAGGTTCACGTGAACTGCGGGTTGTTGATTGCAGCGGTTGAGCGGTTCCACAGCGAGGATGGGACATTCCATCTACCAACTGGAGAGATGGTGATCACTCTAGAGGACGTGTACAGGATTTTGCACCTCCCTATTTAGGGAGAGTTAGTAGAGTATGAATCACAACGTGACGCTGGATTGGTTGACTGCAGACAGGTTTTTGATGACCTAGAGCTGGTGGAGGAGGTGATTTTGTGGCAGGACATTCATGACTACTATGACTACTTCCTGGGGATAGTGGTAGGACTGATCAGAGGCGTAATATGCCTCGATAGGAGGCCGCACGGGTTCCCGACTGGTTGGGGGAGGGTGCTGGAGAGCATGCTCACTAATGGGACTCGGTATGCATGGGGTGTGTGTATGTTAGCACACTTAAATAGGGATATGCACCAGGTCGTATATCATAGAGGGGCCAGCTTGTTAGCAGGTGTATCTTTGTTGCAGTTTTGGTTATGGGGTATGTGCAGGATCATCGTGGGCCAAACAGTGGCAATAGGAAAAAAATTGTGTTTTGGGTAAGTGCAAGAAGATGGGGGGCCAAAAAGTGGCCAAATTAATTTCAAAAAAAATTAAGTCATAACGCGAGCGTGTTATGGCTTGGTAATGACGAGCCTGAGGCTCGTCAAAACCAAGCCATAACGCGAGCATGTTATGACTTGCTATAAATTAAAAAAAAAAGTTTCTAATGTCATTTCATTTCTTTCTTTCTTCTCCTCTATGCCCGTGGCCTGCAAACCCTAGAAAGCGCACTCGCGTTTTTCAAAACTCCATTCAACACAAAAACCTTATCGATTCGTCGCCAAAATGCCGCCACGTCATCGAGCACACTAAAGGAGTGAGTTATATTTGTTTTTTTGTTTGAATTTGTTTCTAAATAGGTAGGTTTTAGTTGATTTTTGATGTATATTTTGTTAATTGTCAAGAAATGTTAATGCACCTCCTCCTCCTCCTCAAAATCCACAAAATCCTGAGGAGGAAATACTTGCAGAACAACAACCTCCTCCATCCATTCCTTGACATGCCCCTGGAACACAAGAAAATATAATGGGGCAAATTGAAAACAACAAAAAAGAAATTGAAGATATAATTGCAAGGTTGAAAGATCTTTCTACTTCAACCTTGCATAGGTCCACGCTTGCTGAATCTCTTGAATCTATGTTATCAAATGTAGATTCAATTAGCAAGCAAATAACTAGTTGGACAGATAAGAGGAGAGAGTTTAGAGATTATTATGCAGACAAGCTGTCATACCAAGATGTGAAGAAATTACAAATCACAAAATTAGACTTGTGTTCCATTTTCACAAACCCACAAACAAATCAACCTCCACCCATTACATGCAAGAGGTTCCCTATCCATTGGTGCAATAACCAAGCGATAAGGGACAATTTTGGGCAGAGGTGGTGGATGGTTTTTGACCATCCTCCATGCAATAATAGTGAGGTCCCGCAATACTTTTTGAGGAAACTCTACTGCGAGTTTGTCCTCAATAAAGTGCCAAACTATTTTGATATGCGGTACTTCTAGGGTAGAGGTGGGGGGTCAGCACAAGATAGACCAGGGGCACGTCTTGACCCACAGCAGATAGTGAGACGAGTAATCAGCAGACCAGCCCACGAGCATGTTTCTATCCCTTCCATTGTGAAGGAGAGTGTTGAGGTCGATACACTTCAGTCCATTAGTGCCTTGACCTAGAGAATCATAGAGCATGCCGGTCCTGCAACATAGAGTGGGTTGGGAGATAGTGCGAGGAGCAGGGTCCCACCCCATACTTGTTAGACTTGTTGGTCAGCCTGTGGTTATGACCCCATGGATAGTCAGGACGCAGGTGCACAGGCTACATCTGCAGCTGAGCAGATGGTGATGACAGATACCCTCCTGAGTGAGACTTTCGGCCTTGATACTCAAGTAAATATTAGCAAGTTTATTGAATTTAATTTATTAAATTTTATTTTTGAAATGCAAGATTAACTAATTTAAATTGATGATTTTAATGAAATTTCAAGGTCATAGCGTCGATGTAGTTTTCAGTGGTTCTCCACCTGCATTTTACACTAGATCATCTACTGTTGAGGTATGTAACTAGTAAACAATTATAAATATTACATGTGAATAGCATTGTTATATGAATGGTATTCTAATATCTGATTTTAGATGTTGAATAGGTTAATACTGTAGATTTCACAGCAACACCTGCCAATGGTGGTGGACTTCAAAGCTTTACGGAGGTAATAAAATAAATAGTTTAATGAATGAATTGTACTTACTAAATTTTTGTATGTGACTTGTGTGCTTTATTGTGTGTACTTCCATGTTTAGATGAATGTGTGTGTATGTTAGGAGCCATGATTTGCATCACTATTATAGTTTTCGTAATTGAATAATGTTGTTTTATTTCCAGATGATGCAGGCTGCGGAGACGCCTCCCCATGTTCATAGGGTAATGGAGCAGGGTGTGGCCTCTGCAATTCATAGCTCCATGGCATTAATAGGGGTATGAGGCAGATTAGTAAATTTCAATTTACATTCATTGTCATAGTTGTCTATTTTTGAAAAATCAAAAGATTATTGATTTGAAGTTTAATTTCTATCTGGATGGTTTCTATAGGACATGACATCACTAGGTCCTATTCCTGCTACTGCGGCAAGCGAGGAGACAGATTATATGTTAGCGGTAAGTGATTATTTTGTTAAATGTTTCATTTTTTATAACATGTAATTTCTATATATTAATGTCTATACTTTTTATTGTAACAGGTAAAGATGTAGGAAGACCTAAATAGGAGGAGTAGCCCTTAGGTTCGTAGTAGACCACCCACATGCGCGTCTCCATCCCCTAGAAGATCAAAGGCTGCTCGTGATTTATTCTCTTCACCAGCCAGAGGGGAATGACTTTTGATTGTGTTCCTTTGTTGTATGCCTATATGGCATTTGTGGACATATATTTTGTATTGTACATAGTTGACATTGTATGCCTATATGGCATTCTTGTAAGCCTATATGGCTATTTTGTATATATGTTATACTTATATCAACATATATTGATGTATGCCTATATGGATATTTGGTTAATACAAATCTTTTTTATTGATGGCATCCATACTTGCATTATAAATCCACGTTTGAATGGATATTTGTAGATGGCTACTTCAAATATTTAAAGTCCAATTGTATTACATAGGATGTTTGTTGATCTAATAAGCTAGCTATTGTTATTCAAGTATCACCTAAACCTCATTTTGGAACTAAAAGATAAAAGTTGTATTTAAAAAAAAAATGAATCATCATGTTGAACAGAAAATATTAATATTCTTTATGAGTAGCATAGAATGTCAACTATATGCAATACAAAAAAATGAATCATCATGTTATTCTTTATGTTTGAGATCCTGAAAATGACTAAGTCTGGTAGCCTGATATCCTGAAACACTAGGATGAATATCCAAGTCATTAGGATGATTACGCCTTGAGAAAAAGTCATTAAGATGAGCGCCTAAAGGAGGCTTTCTTAAACATTCAAACATTTAGCAACAAGCATGAAGGGTTAAGGCACAATTTGCAACTCATAAAGCCTCAAAAGGGCGCCCAACTTAGAGAGAGCATTCATTTAAGACAAGGCACCCATTGACACCTGTTCCACCATAAAAGTGCGCCTAAGGTGGAAGGAGAACAAGCCTCTGGTAAGTGAAGCGCACCTATTGTCTAAACCACTTCATTATGGCACCCTAGCATGAGGAGGAGTATATAAGTCAATAGGAAATGGCACCTATAATGCAAATGAAGGACTAAGTGGCATTTTCAATAAGCATCAATTCACCTTGAGCTTTCAATAAATACATCAAATTGAGCCCCATAAGCCTAGGCACCCTTTGCTTGCAAAAGAACCTTGTATCAACATCAAGAGTTGGTCGTATCGGTGTATCGGCAGACCTTGGTTAGGCTTCGCCGATAGTGGTCTGTCTTGTCGATGAGTGTGGTTCGAAGTTGAAGACATCAGTGTATCAGAAGATAATCCCATCTGCGCATTAGAAGAGCAGTTGAGAGATTCGCCGATGAAGGGGGTCACACTGACAGTCGAAATCCATCAGTGTATCGGCCCAATGAGATTAGAGTTCACCGATGTTTGGATTCTCACCGACGGGTGTGGTCCGAAGGTTGTCATTCGTGAGATCGGTGTGTCGGCAGAAGATTTTTTGAGTGTGCCGATGGTATTAAGTCCTACCGATAGGCGAGGGACTTAGAGTTTCGTATCGGAGTGACAAAGACATCGGTGTTAAAGGATATAAAGTCATCAATAGTGATCTGTCTGACTGATAAGAGTCAATGATGGGATGTTTGTTAGAAGTGAAATCAAACAGAGTCATGGTGGCATCAGCCTATCGGCCGATAAAATTTTAAGCTCGCCGATGGTATGTTGTCTCGCCAATAGTGAGTTCAAAGGTTCAAAAGTTTATAATTCTATGCTTCCATTGTTTTTAGACAAGTCAACAATAGAGTGAAATACAGAGTATCTAACCCTCTCTTGAGCAATCTACCTCCTAGGCACTCAACATTGAGGAAAAACTTCATAAAAACGCCTATCTCTTTCTTGGCAAGTTTTATTATTTTGATGGTTCTAACTCATATCTAGAGAACTTCTCACCAAGGCGCCAAAATAAGTTTAACCCAACCAAAGCAAGAAAATGCACCCAAGATGATTTCAATCAATTGGACTAGGCACCAATTTAGTGTTATTTTGACTCATTCACCCTCAAGGCGCTAAAGTATCATTCCTTCAATCAATCTAGTTTCCATGTTCCCATGTGTGATGTTCCAAGTAGGAGATAGCGCCTAGGGTCTTTATCTTATTTTTGAAATTCTAATGATTCCAAACACTTACCAATAGTCTCAAAAGATCCTATTATCCCTTAAGCGCTCAATCCTCTTCGAGGCACTCAAACTCATTCAAGGTGCTATCCTTTACTACTTCCCACTTCAAACACTCTAGGGCGCTCATAATTACTCCCATCACCAATCTTCCTCCTTAAAGCGCATTTGAGGACTTCTTCTTTATGCTAGGGCGCTAATATGAAAGTAACAACTCAAGGCGCTATATGAAAGCTTGATCTTGGAAAGGTGCCTAAACTCATAATGTGAGTTATTTTATCAAATTCTCAATTTTAAGGTCTTCTGGCAACTCCTCTACCAAGGTGCCATTTGATGAGGTGTTTGAAGCTTGATTTTCCCCTTAGGTGCACAAACTTGATGTTCTTGACCCTACAATGCGCCTTGAGTCCCTAAGCTCTTACACTTATCATCTCTTATGCTACTTAGTTTCATCGCTCTCATAAAGGCATTTTGAGGAGTATTACTCTTCGAACTCAATCTCTGGAACTAAGGCGCTCAAGGGTGAGTAAACGTCCATTCTTCCAAGGCGCTCATCAAGGTATAAAACAACACACAAAGGTGCCAAGATTACTCCACTCAACCTCAAAGCGCTAGATCATATCTAAATTTACATAAGGGTGCCAAATCAAATTGTCACTCAAGGGCAAGTGCACTCAAAAGGTCATCTATCTTCAAACTCAACTTCCATTCCTCTAGGCGCTTCCTTGGGTAAGTTTGGACACTCCCTTCATGCTTGCCGTTCAAGTGGCTTTAACTCATTATAGAGACTTCCTCATCTAGGTGTAAATCATGATAGTTTCAAACACTTAGCTTTCAAGGTGCCAAAAGATGATTGTAGAGGAGTGAAATTGCGCCTTAGTTCAAATAAGCGTTTACTTCATCATTGATGGATTTAAGTCATTGTATATGCTCATGAAGACTTACCTCACTCAATACTCCCCAAACTTATGGATCTAAACATGCTTTTTCTCAGGTGCTAAACTGGAGTTGTCTAGATGCACAGGTGCGCCTCCCTCAATGAAGTTCATTTTGTTAACTTAGTTCATCCTAGTGACTCAAGGGGTTGTTATATTCTTTAGGCACAATCTTTCATAGACTAAAACATTCACTCCATGTTAAGGCGCTCAAAGGAGGTTCTGGAGATGGAAAATGGCACCTTAACTCACTTGTGTAAATTTTGGACTTATAGGCAATTGCAAGATGTCTTGGAGGGCTCAATTCTTCAAGGCGCCCATTTTGTTCACCACTTGTAGTATCACTTGTTCAAGGCGCATGTTTGGGATTCTCTGGATGATGAAATGCTCCTTGACTCCCTAGGTAGTTAGATTCCAACTCTAGGTGCAAGATAATGATGATTTGAGCTAAAATAAGCATTTAAAAATCCAAGGTATTATTTGAGGCTTCCACTCCAAATTCTAGCTAGGCGCTCACCTAGGGTGAAATGATTATCAAAGTGCGCCTTAATCATTCCTTCCTCTACGTACCCACTATCAGGATCAGGTCATCAAGGAGCTCTAAAACTCAAACACCACTGACCTCATCATGCAATAACCCCAAGACATCATCTAAGCTCAGTCAAACACACTGGAGTTCAAAAAAAGCAGGGGGTCCCCATTTGCAATGGGGCGATGTGTGATTTGGTCACAACAGGTGCCTAGAGTGAATAGGCTTTCATCCTGACTTAATACACTGCCTCCTTCTGACGATTTTTGGGGCAGCAGAAAACCTTTCACCACGGGCAAATGTCTTAGAGATATAAAAAACTGAGAGAGGTTATTGTAGAGGCACTCTACGTGATCCCGTTGCCTCAGACGTAATGTTTCTAAGTGACATGGTTTTTGAGTAACATATTGTCAAAGATTGCTGCCTTTTTGTACTTTGGACTCTTCAGGGATATCGTCGGTACAATGTAGCTCAGACTGTTTCGACATGTTTGGGTAAAAAATAGGACCATGCCTAGCATAAATGTACCCATTCGGATGCGTTGGAACAGTCAATTTGGTCGCATCAGGAGCAGGATGAAAGTTACACCCCTTTGCAACTTTACACTGCCTCCTTCTAACGATTTTTGGGGCAGCAGAAAACCTTTCACCATGAGCAAACGCCTCAGAGATATAAAAAATTGAGAGAGGTTATTGTAGAGGCACTCTACGTGATCGTGTTGCCTTAGACAGAATGTTTCTAAGTGACATGGTTTTTGAGTAACATCTCATCAAAGATTGCTGTCTTTTCGCACTTTGGACTCTTTAGGGATATCGTGGGTACAATATAGCTCGGACTGTTTCGACATGTTTGGGTGAAAAATAGGACCATGCCTAGCGTAAATGTACCCATCCTGACGTGTTGGAATAGTCAGTTTGGTCGCATCAGGAGCAGGACAAAAGTTACACCCCTTTGCAACTTTACACTGCCTCCTTCTGACGATTTTTGGGGCAGCAGAAAACCTTTCACCATGGGAAAATACCTCAGAGATATAAAAAACTGAGAGAGGTTATTGTAGAGGCACTCTACGTGATCGTGTTGCCTTAGACATAATGTTTCTAAGTGACACAGTTTTCGAGTAACATCTCGTCAAAGATTGCTGCCTTTTTGCACTTTGGACTCTTCAGGGATATCGTCGGTACAATGTAGCTTAGACTGTTTCGACATGTTTGGGTGAAAAACAGGACCATGCCTAGCGTAAATGTACCCATTCGGACGCATTGGAATAGTCAGTTTGGTTGCATCAGGAGCAGGACAAAAGTTACACCCCTTTGCAACTTTACACTGCCTCCTCCTGATGATTTTTGGGGCAGCAGAAAACCTTTCACCACGGGAAAATGCCTCAGAGATATAAAAATTTGAGAAAGGTTATTGTAGAGGCACTCTACATGATCATGTTTCCTTAGATAGAATGTTTCTAAGTGACACAGTTTTCGAGTAACATCTCGTCAAAGATTGTTGCCTTTTTGCACTTTGGACTCTTTAGGGATATCGTGGGTACAATGTAGCTCGGACTGTTTTGACATGTTTGGGTGAAAAACAGGACCATGCCTAGCATAAATGTACCCATCCAGACACGTTGGAATAGTCAGTTTGGTCACATCATGAGCAAGAGACCAAAAATGCAAAAGTTGCTTTGTGCAACTTGACAACATTGACACTTTTTTGCAACATGACTCAAAGACTCAAACTAACCCCAAATGACTCAAAGTGACTTAAAATCACCTTGATTTTGGTGCCCAATGTAAATTATAGAGGTCAAGGCACTCCTTATCATTCAAACATCTTAGATGAGTGCATAGGAAAGGAAAAAGCTCTAAGTTTCATCATCATGAGCGCCTAATATCAAGAGACTTTAATGGCTCAAACCTTAGCATGGAGTCCTAAGGCGCATTGCATGTCTCCTTTCATCCATTTTGGTGCCCTTATGTAGATTTTTCAACTTGATTTGGCACCCTGTATGTGAAGGAAGATCTAAAGGCATGAAAGTGGATGTCGTATTGCAAGAGTTTGGATCATCAAAATTGAAAGAAATAAGTCTATTAAGCTTGGGCACCCTTGGTCTTCTTTTCATTCATTATGAGTGCCTTGGGAGAATGGTATATAGGTCATCATCATGATTGGGTGCCCTGGATCCATAGTGTTGGAGAGATCATCAAATGGTGTCTAGAGGAAGTAGGGTGAGTTACGAGTTTGGTCACATCAGGAGCAAGACACCAAAAATGCATAACATGATGATGTAAAAATGTGTATATGTGTAAAAATGCAGGAGGAAATAAAAAAAAGACAAACCTTACAAATTAATGTGCATACTTACAAATCAATGTAACATGACTTTACAAAATCAATGTGAATACTTACAAATTAATCCAATGAACCATCCGGGTCTGCTCTACTCTTTATTGTGTCAAGTATTGCTTCATGGTCAGACTCACGCACCTTCCACAATATTTTGTTCAAAGGTCTACCCCGATACTTTATCAAATGAACATTGGATGCCACAACAAGGTTTGATTAATGAAGAATCTTCCGATGCGTGTCAAAGTCCTGAAATAGCCAAATATTAACTCTTATGTGGGTACCTTCTAAGCCATGTTCTAGTAATAACCACTGAGCCTGTAGGGTATTCGATGTTTTCTCCATCTGTAACAGGGGCCTCCAATTTCTTTTTGGCCTCAACACAATGACATAAGTAATAATTTGTTCCCTCTTCATTATCTGCATTTGCAATAACTGCATATACGTGCCCTACATTGATATGTGTAGCAAATTAGATGAAATTAGTCAACATTACAAAAACACTACAAAGTAAGATGACATTACCTGGTTGAACTAGATGAAATTAGATGCATATACGTGCCCTATATTACCTAGTTGAACTAAATCTGATATGTGGTCAAAGTCAACTGACGATTCCATCTGTGTTAGTTCCAGTGCTGTCGAGGGTCGATACGTGTCAAGTGGGCTAAGATAACTTAACTGCCATTTGTCAACCCACTCCTTTGACTCGCATTCATCCCAGACTTGAATTGTACAAGAAGAACAAAAGCATGACATCTTTCGTGTATGTATACTCCATGAACCTGCAATTGAGCTTCCGAAAGAGTGCATCTCATTTGATCCTATCAGTGTACAACAATCCTCATATGGTGCAATGTTAGTATCATCTATCAACCAAAAAAATCTATGAACTAAAGACTTACCTTCATTACCTGGACCCATGGAAGCAATACACCACTCGACAATCGATTTTGCATCTGTCAACTTTGCATTGTCTTTATACTTTAACTCTTCTCATGCTATGGCTCTTTTGATACATGCTCTTGCACCATCATGCTCCCCCTTTCCATGCCCGGCCTCACAAAAGTTCCACATATGTTGAATACCTGTAAAATTATGCCTCCTACTCAGCCAATAGAAATTCTGTGAGTTCTTGAATTGTGATGCATAGTTATCTGACCATATGATATGCTGACTGAACGATATGCCCCTTCTAGCCAAATCATTGTAGAACACCTGAAAGAAACCTTGCACAAACTCCGTAGAATGCGTGCGATCATCACTAATATAGAAATTCTAGTCCCTTATGATGTTTCTGTCATCCTCTGTACTATCATTCGCATGAATGAATGCGATGTGCACAAATATAGAAACCTGTGTGGAGTTGTAATATTGTGATTGCACCTCATGCTGTGGTTGTAGACTGTAGTTCTCTGCAAAGTCAAAGACTGAAACAATGCTACCAACTGGAAATGTGTCCTTGCATAACTTGAATTGCAAGTCCAACCATCAAGCTCTATGGGCATGTCTTGCATATTCATACACTATGCTGTCACAAAATATAGGCATAAACTGATACACTGGAATCTTTTCAATAACTAATTCACACCTCTTTACTTATTTACCATCTTTTGTATTGTATGCCACTATTTTATACTTGCCAAACTCTACTAGTTTGTTTCCAACCGCATGTGTTATTTCCATATGTTCACATATTGGCAAATGTTGCAAGCCACCGCAACAATGACATGTGCCATCCAAGCATAATTTCTTGTAGAATATTTGACCTTCCTCTCTTTCACATAAAATTCTTGATATGAAGTCTCTTGAAGATGTTGGTGGGGCACATATGGCACAACCCTGCAAATCATTGTTAGTATGCATATCTAAACATATAGACCTATAAGCATCAAAATGGTTAGAAAATTCAATATGTAATCTACAACAACACGTAGTGCATGCATGATTTATCTTAACATAGAAAGGTTTTAGCAATTCAAAATATCTTTGACAAATTTTAATTTGAGGATACTTCTCTAGAAATTTACCATAAAACTATGTTTGAGTCTCATCCAAAAAATGCTTTGGATGTGGCTCGCGGTTCTGACTACTGATTCTCCTTCTTACCACATCCCTTTGATTTAGAGATACCCTTGTGTAATTCTTCCAAAAGTCTTCAATTAGTGATCTTAATGCTTCAACATTTGGTTTATCTTTTCATGGTAGTCTCTCCGAGAACGCCCATAATTCATTGGCATTAGCGTCCTCAATTCTTTGGTGTCTTCCAATGGCTCTTGATAAAGTTTTCCTATTAATTCTCAATTCTTGACTTGTCTTTCTAATGAGACGAGCTTTCCTCGTTTGACTACTTACTATAGTCGATGTAATCATACGCCATGTTGCATTACTATCTTTTGTGCATGAGGTGTTACCCACACTCTCATATGCACTCATTAGATTCTTGATAATAGATTTTTCACTTGAAGCCTCTGATGTTCTCAACCCAAGAATCTTTATGATAGACCTATACTTTATACTTCGCATCATTTCAACGAATAGTTGACATCTTGCAGTCTCATTTAACTTTTCAAAGAATAATCTCTAAATCTTATTAGCATATCTTCTACAAGTGCATTTTGGAATCTTACCTTCCATTGGCTGCAAAAGATTCTCATCAATACCAAACAAATACTTTGGCTTTCTATGCAAAATTCTAGGTGGTGTTAAGTTAGGTAAATTCATCTCAACATTAGGAATTTCATCAATATTTAAATGAGATGGGTTAGATGGCATACCTTCAATCGAAGATGGAATAGATGACATACCTTGAGGTTGAGGTGGGAATGATGGCATACCTCCTTCATCATGTGTGAGTGATGATGTACTCTCAACTTGAGATGTGGTAGATGGTGTCCCTACATGTTGACTTGTGGTAGAGGATGTTTCTCCAACTATGGTATTCAAATCTTTCATACCACGAAGTTTTTGCATTCGTTCTCTTTGTGCCGCCAATACCATATCTCTTTGTGATGGTTGTGGTTCCTCTTCAATTGGTATGTCTTCATTTATCGTGTCCAATTTCCTCTTCTCACGAAGTTCCCTCATAGCCACTGCTTTCTTTGCATTCTTAGCTTCTATCTCTTCTTGTGTTGGTTTAATTCTTGATCGTTTCCTTGGCATGACGGAGAATTTGTCTGTAGCATGATAAAGAGACCAATAATAGTTCCTAAGAAATGAATACAAGATAATAGTGGGATTGTATTTTTTTTATGTTGTAAGGATTTATTCTTGTATAGTTTGACATCATGGTATGTTAAGGTTTGTTTATTACACATAATTATTAAAGAGCCCAAGTGTAGAAAATATACATGGCATCATGTGAGATTGTAGGCTGCTTTCTTGATTGGGAATGTGTCTATTTTAAACATGTATGATAAAGCATGATAAAGTAATTCAATCCGAAATAAGGAAAATGTAAAGAACATGCATGTAAAGACTTGACATAGCTAAAAAATGAATATTTGAACGGAGAGAGTACCCAATTATGTAGTGTTTTTATCTTCTTGCATCAAACTCCTCAACAATTTGAGTTTTTCACCACTTTCTTCCTTTTCAATGTTAAATTGAATAACACTCAAATATCATTACTAACAACAATACTATTAACCAATCTATAATGTTAAATTCCTAAAATTGAATCACAATTAACATTGCAACACTACAAAAATTGAAACTTGAATAGATATATATCAAACTTGGTGTGAAAACTATGTTATTTCCTCCTTCTCAAGTTGGCAAAGCAGAAAAGGTGGTGGAAAGATCATGCAAAGGTGGTACAATGTGTCAAATGTGCATGTGAACTTCCCAACAACATGAAAGCACTTCTTTTTTGTCAGAGCACACGCAGAATCAATAAGAAAATAGAGCATGTGGGCCTGGATCATGGAGGTCAACACTTTTTTACCATTTCAATAGAAAGACAAAATGCGAACGCGTTATAACGCGCTCGTGTTTTGTCCTGCTATAGATTGATCACATCCTTTGCATTGATCACATCTCTTTCTTGCAAGAGCTTGCCAGATGCTTCGCCATATGATAGGCATAACAATGAAGGGGCAAGCCCTCATAATCAAGTTCTTGATAGAAAATGCCCATAACCCTAAACCCTAAACCCTAATCTGTCAACCCTAAACCCTAATCCATCAACCCTAACCCTAAACCCTAATCTGTCAACCCTAAACCCTAATCCATCAACCCTAAACCCTATCCCTACACTCTCAACCCTCAACACTATACCTTAAACCCTAATCCCTCAACCCTCAACCCTCAACCTTATCCCTAAACCCTAATCCCTCAACCCTCAATCCTAATCCATCACCTCTCAACTCTAATCCCTCATCCCTAAACCCTAAATGCTATCCCTATTCCTAAACCCTCAACAGACTTGATACTATACCTTACACCCTAATCCCTTATCCTTGACACTCTTATTTAACCCTAATCCCTTGACCATTAACCCTATCCCTCAACCTCAAGCCTCAAGCCTCAACTCTCAACATTAAACCCTTAACTCTGATCCCTTGACCCTCAACCCTATCCCTAAACCCTAAACCGTAAACCCTCAACCCTCAACCCTCAACGTCAAATCCTAATCCCTTAACCCTTCACTCTAATCCCTCAACCCTAAACCCTATCCCTAAACCCTCAACACTATACCTTATACCCTAATCCCTCAACCCTAAACCTTATCCCTAAACCCTAATCCCTCAACCCTTAACCCTAATTCATCATCCCTCAACTCTAATCCCTCATCCCTAAACCCTAAATGCTATCCCTATTCCTAAACCCTCAACATACTCGATACTATACCTTAAACCCTAATCCCTTATCCTCGACACTCTTATTTAACCCTAATCCCTTGACCATTAACCCTATCCCTCAACCTCAAGCCTCAAGCTTGAAGCCTCAAGCCTCAACTCTCAACATTAAACCCTAATTCATCAACCCTAAACCCTAATCCCTCAAACCTAAACCCTATCCCTAAACCATCAACCCTCAACACTATACCTTAAACCCTAATCCCTATCCCTTAACCCTTAACCCTTAAAACTTAAACCCTATCCCTACACACTCAACACTTGACACTATATCTTAAGCCTTAAATCCTCATCCCTAAAGCCTCAACCCTCAATCCTTAAACCTTCAACCCTAAACCCTATCCCTAATCCCTCTACCCTCGACACTCTAACCCTAACCTTGACATTAAATGCTAATTCGTCAACCCTAAACCCTAATCCGTCAACCCTATACCCTATCCCTAAACCCTCAACCCTCAACACTATACCTTAAATCCTAATCCCTCAACCCTCAACCCTAAACCCTAATCCATCAACCCTCAACCCTCAACCCTAATCCATCACCCCTCAACTCTAATCCCTCATCCCTAAACCCTAAATGCTATTCCTATTCCTGAACCCTCAACAGACTCGATACTATACCTTAAACCCTAATCCCTTATCCTCGACACTCTTATTTAACCCTAATCCCTTGACCATTAACCCTATCCCTCAACCTCAACCCTCAAGCCTCAAGCCTCAACTCTTAACATTAAACCCTTAACTCTGATCCCTCGACCCTCAACCCTATCCCTAAAATCTAAACCCTAAATCCTCAACCCTCAACGTCAAATCCTAATCCCTCAACCCTTCACTCTAATCCCTCAACCCTAAACCCTATCCCTAAACCCTCAACACTATACCTTATACCCTAATCCCTCAACCCTAAACCTTATCCCTAAACCATAATCCCTCAACCCTCAACCCTAATCCGTCATCCCTCAACTCTAATCCCTCATCCTTAAAGCCTAAATGCTATCCCTATTCCTAAACCCTCAACATACTTGATACTATACCTTAAACCCTAATCTCTTATCCTCGACACTCTTATTTAACCCTAATCCCTTGACCATTAACCCTATCCCTCAACCTCAACCCTCAACCCTCAACCCTCAACTCTCAACATTAAACCCTAATTCATCAACCCTAAACCCTAATCCCTCAAACCTAAACCCTATCCCTAAACCATCAACCCTTAACACTATACCTTAAACCCTAATCCCTATCCCTCAACCCTTAACCCTTAAAACTTAAACCCTATCCCTACACCCTCAACACTTGACACTATATCTTAAGCCTTAAACCCTCATCCCTAAAGCCTCAACCCTCAATCCTTAAACCTTCAACCCTAAACCCTATCCCTAATCCCTCTATCCTCGACACTCTAACCCTAACCTCGACATTAAATGCTAATCCGTCAACCCTAAACCCTAATCTGTCAACCCTAAACCCTATCCCTAAACCCTCAACCCTCAACACTATACCTTAAACCCTAATCCCTCAACTCTCAACCCTAAAGCTTATCCCTAAACCCTAATCCTTCAACCCTCAACTCTAATCCATCACCCCTCAACTCTAATCCATCACCCCTCAACTCTAATCCCTCATCCCTAAACCCTAAATGTTATCCCTATTCCTAAACCCTCAATAGACTCGATACTATACCTTAAACCCTAATCCCTTATCCTCGACACTCTTATTTAACCCTAAACCCTTGACCATTAACCCTATCCCTCAACCTCAACCCTTAAGCCTCAAGCCTCAACCCTCAACTCTCAACATTAAACCCTAATTCATCAACCCTAAACCCTAATCCCTCAAACCTAAACCCTATCCCTAAACCATCAACCCTCAACACTATACCTTAAACCCTAATCCCTATCCCTCAACACTTAACCCTTAAAACTTAAACCCTATCCTTACACCCTCAACACTTGACACTATATCTTAAGCCTTAAACCCTCATCCCTAAATCCTCAACCCTCAATCGTTAAACCTTCAACCCTAAACCCTATCCCTAATCCCTCTACCCTCAACACTCTACCCCTAACCTTGACATTAAATGCTAATCTGTCAACCCTAAACCCTAATCCGTCAACCCTAAACCCTAATCTATCAACCCTAAACCCTATCCCTAAACCCTCAACCCTCAACACTATACCTTAAATCCTAATCCCTCAACCCTCAACCCTAAACCTTATCCCTAAACCCTAATCCCTCAACCCTCAACCCCAATCCATCACCCCTCAACTCTAATCCCTCATCCCTAAACCCTAAATGCTATCCCTATTCCTAAACCCTCAACAGACTCTATACTATACCTTAAACCCTAATCCCTTATCCTCGACACTCTTATTTAACTCTAATCCCTTGACCATTAACCCTATCCCTCAACCTCAACCCTCAACCCTCAACCCTCAACTCTCAACATTAAACCCTTAACTCTGATCCCTCAACCCTCAACCCTATCCCTAAACCCTAAACCCTCAACCCTCAACCCTCAACCCTCAACGTCAAATCCTAATCCCTCAACCCTTCAATCTAATCCCTCAACCCTAAACCCTATCCCTAAACCCTCAACACTATAACTTATACCCTAATCCCTAAACCCTAAACCTTATCCCTAAACCCTAATCCCTCAACCCTCAACCCTAATCCGTCATCCCTCAACTCTAATCCCTCATCCCTAAACCCTAAATGCTATCCCTATTCCTAAACCCTCAACATACTCAATACTATACCTTAAACCCTAATCCCTCTACCCTCGACACTCTTATTTAACCCTAATCCCTTGACCATTAACCCTATCCCTCAACCTCAATCCTCAAGCCTCAAGCCTCAACCCTCAACTCTCAACATTAAACCCTTAACTCTGATCCCTTGACCCTCAACCCTATCCCTAAACCCTAAACCCTACACCCTCAACCCTCAACATCAAATCCTAATCCCTCAACCCTTCACTCTAATCCCTCAACCCTAAACCCTATCCCTAAACCCTCAACACTATACCTTAAACCCTAATCCCTCAACCCTAACCCTAAACCTTATCCCTAAACCCTAATCCGTCATCCGTCATCCCTCAACTCTAATCCCTCATCCCTAAACCCTAAATGCTATCCCTATTCCTAGACCCTCAACGGGCTTGATACTATACCTTAAACCCTAATCCCTTATCCCTAAACCCTCCAACCCTATCCCTTAACCCTAATCCCTTGACCCGAAACCCTATCCTGAAACCCTTAACCCTCAAACCTCAATGTACTCAACCCTCAACGTCAAACCCTAATCCCTCAACCCTTAACTCTGATCCCTCGACCCTTAACCCTTAAAACTTATCCTTACACGCTCGACACTTGACACTATTTCTTAAACCCTAATCCCTTAACCCTCATCCCTAAAGCCTCAACCCTAAATCATTAAACCTTCAACCCTAAACCCTATCCCTAATCCCTCTACCCTCGACACTCTACCTTAAACCTAATCCCTCAACCCTTAACCCTAAACTCTATCCCTAAAGACTCAACCCTAAACCCTAATCCCTCAAGGTCCTAAACTCTAATCCCTTATCCTTAAACTCTAAATCCTATCCCTAAACGCTCAACCCTCAACCTTAAACCTTAATCACTCAATCCTTATCCACCCCTCTCCTCCCCTATCTGGCTCACTCCCATCTCTATCCTCCTCTGCCCTTGACACTATACATACATACATATAGGCATACATAGATACATACATACATAAATATTGGCATACATAGATACATACATACATACATATTGGCATACATAGATACATACATACATATAGGCATACATACATACATACATATTAGCATACATAGATACATACATACATACATATAGGCATACATACATACATACATGATTAATAGCTTTGAACATAAAAAAATTTGAGGGGAACATAACGCGCACGCGTTATGTCAAACATGACAAACAACAAACTTGCGCAAAAGGAAAAATGCAAAGCAAACCATAACGCACTCATGTTATGTCTTGCTTTGGGAATCCCAAGCCTTGGGCTTGGGATTTGCTTTGGATTTCCAACCCAAAGGCTTGGAGTGCCTTTTGAACAGTCATAGACGTGTTTTTCCATATTCTTCAAGATTTCACATAATTTTGTTTGTGCTAACCCTCAGATTTGCATGTGTTTCAACGTCAAACAAATCAAACACCTGGGCAATGTTAGGCTTTCTCTTAGCTATTTGACGATGTGACTTTTTTCACATTTTAACAATGTTAAGCCTTTCATCTTTAATTTCTTTTGTTTGTGTGTCCGTTTTTGGGCAAAAACCACTGTTTGGTCTTTTTTTCATTGTAAATTATGTCATGCCCACATTTTCCTTGTGGTCACAACACACATCACACGTATCATAGCCACATCTATCATGTGGTTATGACACGAGATATGAAAAACTTTTCTCACACTGTCCTAAAAACCCCCTCGCATGCGTAAGCATGCTCGGCGGTGTTCTCTCATGGCGAAAACACGACAGTTTTCGGCGGGATATAAGTACAATTGCATGCAACCAGACGCAAATAGACCAACAAGAGGGTCTCTACGACGTCGTTAACGTCATTGCAAGAGTGAGATTACCAAGGTTCCTAAATCTAAATCTCGGCAAATTCTGGCAGCATAACGCCTTACGGTGTTAGTGGGAATTACTCAACACTATTTTACGCACGTGGTTCACTGATAGATTAACAACTTCCCACGATGCCTTGTTCCGACTAAACCGACTCGTGATCTCCCTATTTAGTCAATTTTCAGCAAGACACGGTTGTCTGTCTCCTCTCTTGCTTCCTGAAACATACTCCTCCTACGACTTAGCATTCTCAACGAGGCGGTTTGTTTGCTCTCTCTTCCCTTTTCTCTGGGTCTTAATTTTGATTGTATTTTTATCGCACTTACCTTAACTATTTCTCTGATAATTTAGTTTGCTTATATTTCGGTCTCTCTCTCTTTCATTTTCTATGCTTTCTTTATGTATATCCAGGCCTTTCTTCATGATTTACATCAATCAGGGTTATCACTGCAGCTATTGTTGATATTAAACCTAACTTCCGGATGGTCTAGGTCACATAGACTGGTTTACTACTTCGCTGGACTCGGTCTCCTAGTCTTCTCCGATCACGGTATCTCCTCTTCGTTTGTATTAATTAAACTTGTTCCTAAGCAGATTTAGCGGAAGGGTCCGTCAACTTAGTTCTCTTAGCCCATGTGGGAAATGTCACGCATTTTCTCCTCTGTGTTTTCCAATGTTAGTTTTTCTTCTTCTGACTCTCTTACAGGTTTACTTATGAGGACGTTTACTACAGTTGGGATTAAAATGGCCACATGGAATGTCTGTGATGGCTTCTTAAGTTTATTTCCAGTGATCTTTTAAGCAAGGTGACGTGTAATTTTCCTCTTCATTTTCCTTCATTTTCCCGGTTATTGACATTACGTCGGTAGTGGAAACTTCCGAGAAACTCTTTCCGGAGTATTACGGAATAGTCCTTTACGCTCTCTTTAAATTATAATTTTATTTTCTCTTATTTATACTTACTGTTGTTATTATTACTACTAATTAATATTAATACTCTTAGTGTGAATCGTATACCATTGTTAATAGATGTAGGAGGCTCTCCTCTTTATAAAACCCTGATCATGGAAACATAAATTCTTTGGTTGTTGTGTTCAACACTTAAATAAACCTAACTGTGAAAATATATTTTGCTTTTAATTAATTTTGCACATCTCCTTGTTATGAATGATAGAGAGGACCTCATAAATGGTCCATGAAACCTCTTCTATGTATATATATACCATATATATATAAATATATATATGTAATATATATACATATAGAACTATTTATATAAATATATCTATATTTACAAATTCCTTTCAAAAACATAATATGTATATATATATATATCATATATATATATATATATATATCTATATATATATATGATATATATATATATATCTATATATATATATGATATATATATATATATATATATATATGACATATCTTATGCCATCCTAGTGGAATATCCACAAACAAATTATATTCTTTTTTTTTTGTTATTTAAATGACCCAAGGCATATATGTTAGGGCTAAACAGCCCTAACATTTTTTTTTTAATGCTTAACATTTTATGTTTGGCTGTGAAGCAGAGAAATGGCAGCAGGGGTCGGGCCGCACAGAGGACGGAGGAATGGACGGTGGCGAAGTGGAGTTTCCACCGCGGTGGACAATACGCAGTGGGTGGCTGCAGAGCTGTGGCGGTGGTGAATGTGGAGTCCGCGGACTCCACCTCGGACTGTGGTATCAAAAGGGGGTGTGGGGAGGGGCGGAGCCCCCACCCACATCCCACTACGTGGGGTGTGGGTGGGGGCTCCGCCCCTCCCCACACCCAAACTGCGAACCGACGGGGTGGTGGGGGGGTTAAACCCCTCCCACCACCACTTCAAATGTCATTTATTTACATGCTGTGTGGTGCGAAATACACAGTGCGAAATACACAGCGATTTAAATTTTTATTTCATTTAAAATCTCTGTCATTTTAATACAATTTTCCAGTGGTCATTTATATATGGAAATATATATATATATATAAATAAATATATATAGATATATATAACATTAGCATGATCTCACTCAATTTAACAACTCAAATATATATATTTATATATATATATAGATATATATATATATGTATATATATATATATGTATATATATATATGTATATATATATATATATGTATATGTATATGTATATGTATATATATATGTATATATGTATATATGTATATATGTATATATGTATATATATATATATATATATATATATATATATATATATATATATATATATATATATATATATATATATATATATATATATATATATATATATATATATATATATAGTCTTCAAATTGCACAAATACAACAATATATTCAATATCTCATAATTCTGTTTAATTAATTAACAACATCTATATATATATATATAAATATATATATGTATATATATATATAAATATATATATGTATATATATATATATTGATGTATATATTTATATTTCATTTTTATCTTACCATGCAAATGTCTCCATTACAACAATAGTTAGTTTCTCATATTCGATAAAAATGGTAAATAAACGACAACTAATATACTCACACATATACATACATATACATATATATATATATATATATATATATTCTAATTTCATAATTCACATAATTTTTCTCAAATTGACAAACAGAAGTACATACATGATAGATTTTCTCTAATCTTCACAATTTAACTGAAATCACTAATTATGGAGACTAAACTTAAACATTTAAAACTGGCTTTTCCATTATAGCAATGAACTATAACATAAACAAACTCAGAATTGATTGCAAATAAGAAATGAACTCTTCCTTTCATTAACACATTAAACACAATTTTTAAAAAGGTTTCCAAAACAACATAACTTGAAAACCACATTCATATTCCAGAAAAGATAACTCTTCCACTACATAAAGCAAGAGATAATTTTAAACCATGGATACAAACAACTAACTTCCCAGATATGAACTTCCTTCTCCCAAACAATATACAACTGATAGCTTGTGACAACCAAGTAAAAGTCCATCAATAACAAGATCAGGGAGGTGATTTCCTTCACTCCCAGGGTAACAATAAATGACAGCAATAACAAGAGAGGTGCTCCCTCTTCAACTCTTATGAAATGAACCAGGCCTAATTCTCATGACAAAGAAGAATAAGCTGTTTCTTCATAAATATCCAACCAGAAGCTCCAAGAGAAAACCTGCGTATCAAAGACAAACAAAGAAGAAAACACCACTCATCTAGCTCTCCTCCCTTCCGTAGACCCGCAAGTGGGTCACCCCCGAGCTAGGGAGACCATACTCACACCTGGGTAACTCAAACACTCCACTTCACAACAGTAACAACAACAATCCCAAAGCACACAAACACCCGTGGGTCATTTACACAACACAAAAACTCAACTACAGTGAGTTTCATAAGGGGCAGGAGAGTGGACACACTCGACTCCAGAGTGTCACCCTGACAGATAAGTTAACCAATACAATTTCTCTTGGTCTCAAACCAAGTTTGATCACAAATTTTTTTTAAGAAATCTGTATATGACTCTCTAGTCAAAGATACAGACACAGATACATGCCCTCAAGGCTTTCAACATCCCAAAAGATGGAAACAGGTATGCACCCGAGGAGGATCTCTCCTCCCCTACCCCAAACTTGATGAGCATTTCTCCCAAGTGGGAGAAGCTCTGTCAAACAACCCGACAACAAACCCCACAGAAAACAAATCTAAACACAAATTCACACACTTTACATACACATTCAGCTATACGAAACAAAGGTAAAATTCAAACCAACCTTACAAAGCCTTCCTGGAATGAAGCTGTTGCCGAGCCCACAAAGTTCTCTTCTAACCTTAGCCACCAACTCCCTCTCCCTTCTCTCTCCTACAAGCTAAATTTTCTATTTTTGGTAAGGCAAAATGAAAGTTTCCCCCAAAATTCAACTCACTCCCTCCCCTCTCAAAATTGGAAACAAATAACCCCATTTTTTTCAGTTTCGAGGAATGGGGAGGTGACACTTGTCACCTCCTCACCCTTCCCCAAAACCACTATTCTGTCCTGGTGGCTTATGTCACTCACCCATCCCTAGAGTACTCCTTATCCCTTTCCTCCTGTCATTTCTCTTTCGCATGGGAGAAATAAAAGGAGTTAATGGGGAAGAAGACAGGTGACCCATGCCCCTTCTTCCCTTCTTCACATGGGTGTCCCCACAGCACATGGGGGAATCTCACTATGGAAGGGGTGACTTTAAGTCAATCCTTCAATAATGGATGGCATCTCTTACCTTGGGGAATGTAGAGGGGATGGGTTGGGTGTTGGTACAACCCATCATGTCCCCTCCTACCTCCAATTTTCGCCACTTAACTTCAGGGGGAAGTTAAGATGACTAGATGGAGGTTACTCAAGGGTTACCCATGCCAAATGGGCCCCTGGACCCATGGGGTATAACCCAGGGTCAACTTTAACCCATACAAGACACCCCTGGTCAAGGTAAAGCACAAGAAAAGGCCTCATAAATTTAAATTAAATAAGGAAATTCAATTTCAATCCTTTTTACAACACAAATTATAAAATAATGTTACATGAGGGTAACTTAACCCACTCGACCATATGAAAGACCACATTACATCATTACATCAAACACAAAGAGATCTTGGTTCCTCGTGGAATCAGATCGGCTTAACAGGGAATAACAAATAACAAGGTGCGGAATGATCTCCGAATTCTGTGGTTCGATTAGTAATTCCTGCACACTAAATTACAAGATCAGTAACCACATAAAATCATCATAGCCGAAGCAACTAAAAACATGCATTATCATGACATAGTACTAATTAACATAAATGAAATCATATTACAATTTTCCATCATCACCTAATTAATGTTTTTCTGAAATGTAAACTTATCCAAACATCACCCAATTAGTTTTTCTGAAATCATAATAAAGTTTAATAGTTTGACAATTCCGAGAACTGCTATCCCACAAATATAAAAATAACAATAACAGTAATGTAAATAGTCATAACAACAGAAGTAAAAAGGGCGGTCCTCACATCTATTCACTGAAATTTCAAAAAAATTACATATTTAGAAACTGGACTCCATTCTACAAATATTAAAAAAAGAAAAAAATGATTTTCAATTAGTTTTCAAAATTGATAGGGGTAGCACGGCCAAAATTCTATTTTTTAGGATGTGTCCACTTTGAAAATTACTAAAAAATCAAATATTCATCAAAAAAATATTAGAAAAGTTGGGCATAAACTACATGCTATTAGCTAATTTCTCACTGAAGCGATTTTAAAAATACCAAAAAATGTTGACCTTTTGAGGGAGCCACAAAACATGCTATGTTATGTTTTTTTGACAGAAACAACACCAATTTATGTGGCTCCCTCTTTTGAACTCCTTAATCTATGCCATTTTTTTAAAAAAAATAGTAGTTTAGAAAGTAGACTCAGAGCACTACGAACATTGTTTTGCTTGCATCTCCAAATTTTGAGTGTAACTATGCTCAATTTCTCATCCAAGGCCAGTATTTCCTGATTTCAAAAAAAAAGTGGCCACTTAAGACCCCTTTTTGGCCCCCCATCTTCTTGCACTTACCCTTTTTACCTAGCCAAATTCATGACTTGGCAAAGTTTGACTTTGAAACGGATATCTGTTTTGGTTTGGATACCAAACCAAAATGGATATCCGTTCCAAAATGGATATCCATTTCTAGAAATACAAAACGGATATCTGTTTTCTAAAAAAATTTGGGAAAAAGGCTTTTTACTCTTTTTGAAAATATACCTCTTAAATCTTGGATCTCCCATCAATATATGAACCTCCTTAAAGACCGTTTCTAGTGAAGGAGGAGGGCAAATTAACATTGGTATCTTCTTTACATATTGATCCATAAGGATTTGTTAAACACTAAGAATCATCACTAATGAATTACTCAAATAATCAATAATAAAATATTCAGTCTTGTTCATCAGGTAAAATAATCACTTTTAGACTATGTTCCAATATTTCGGGGATAGGAATGGTGGGGCAGCAGGGGATGTGTTTCGGTGTGTTTTGGATTTCATGCCCTAAATTGCTTTGCCCAATCCTTCATATGATTTGATTCATGATACATGGTTTGAGAAGGATACACATGATATACCCTTACCCTCTAGTGATAAAATTATGAATGATACTTTATGTGGTGAAGCTACACCTTCGTTAATCCTTCATGATATTGTTATTCCTTGTGATGATGATGTCCTTCATGTGATATGTTAGGACATAATGTAAAGTTAACATGGCATGAACTCTCTTGGAAGGCTAAGCATGGACTATAAGAACATTGAACTAGTTGGATCTGTTAAGCTCGCCATTTATGAAAGAACCTTAAAGGTTAACCTTAATTAGGTAAGGTTATGTTTCAGTGTGGTTGTTTGTGCAACAATGTGTAAATTAATGTTACCGAAGGATAAATCTAACTATACTAACATTTTAATAACCATGAGAGATGGGACTAACAATTAGACTAAAAACTTGACAAACAATACAAATTGGACACATGTAGGACTTGGAAAATGGAAAAGAATATAATTAAATGTGGAAAACAATGAAAAAGTGGTATTAGTTGCACCTATATAGAGAAGTGGTTTAGAGGTTGGTTAGGGGAATTATTTAGGGTTTAGAGGTTTAGGGTTGCTCGGGTTTAGGGTTTATAGTTTAAAGAGAGATAGAGAGAGGGGACTGATAGAGTTTGGGAGAGATAGAGGAGACAGGGGGGAGAGATAGGGAGATAGAGAGTGAGAGACATGTCCAGAGACATAGAGAGAGAGAGAGAGGGTTGCTTGGGTTTAGGGGCATTATTTAGGGTTTAGGGTTTATGGTTTTGGGGTTAGGGGTTAAGGTTTAGAGATTTTGGGTTTAGGGTTTAGAGAGAGATAAAGGACCAATAGGGAGATATAGAGGAGTCTGAGGGGAGAGATAGGGAGATAAAGAGTGAGGGACATGGCAAGAGACATAGCGAGAGAGATTGAGAGGTAGAGGGACAAAGGTGATAGGGAGATAGGGGAGAGATATGGAGGTACTGGTTTATGGTTACTTGGGTTTAGGGTTTAGAGGTTTGGGGTTTAGGGTTTCTCGGGTTTAGGGGTTAGGGGTTAGGGTTTAGGGGCATTATAATTTAGGGTTTAGGATTTATTGTTTAGGGGTTAGGTTTAGAGGTTTAGGGTTTTGGATTTAGGGTTTATAGAGAGAGGAATGATAGGTAGATATACAGGAGTCTGAGGGGAGAGATAGGGAGATAAAGAGTGAGGGACATGGCCAGAGACATAGGGAGAGAGATTGAGAGGTAGAGGGACAAAGGTGGTAGGGAGATAAGGGAGAGATAGGGAGATAGTGGTTTAGGGTTACTTGGGTTTAGGGTTTAGGGGTTTGGGGTTTAGGGTTTAGGGGTTTAGGGTTTCTCAAGTTTAGGGGTTAGGGGTTAGGGTTTAGGGGCATTATTTAGGGTTTAGGATTTAAATTGTTTAGGGGTTAGGGGTTAGGTTTAGAGGTTTAGGGTTTTGGATTTAGGGTTTATAGAGAGAGAGGAATGATAGGGAGATAGAGAGGAGACCGATAGGAGATAGAGAGTGAGGCACATGGCCAGGGACATAGGGAGAGAGATCAAGAGAGGTAGAGGGATGATAGAGATAGGGAGATAGGGGAGAGATAGGGAGATATAGGTTTAGAGTTGATTGGATTTAGGGTGTACCTAGGTTTAGGGTTTCTCAGTTTTGGAGATAGCTAGATAGAAAGAGAGAGGAGACAGATAGGGAGAGATAGAGGTGACAAAGGGGAGAGATAGGGAGATAGAGAGTGAGCGAGATGTCCAGAGAAATAGGGAGAAGGATTGAGAGGTAGAGGGATGATAGAGATAGGGAGATAAGGGAGAGATAGGAGATAGGGTTTAGGGTTGCTCGCGTTTAGGGTTTAGGGGTTAAGGTTTAGGGGCATTATTTAGGGTTTAGGGTTTATAGTTTAGGGGTTAAGGTTTAGAGGTTTAGGGTTTAGTGTTTAGAGAGAGAGGACCAATAGGGAGATATAGAGTGAGGGACATGGCCAAAGCATAGGGAGAGAGATTGAGAGGTAAAGGAATGATAGTGATGGGGAGATAATGAGATAGGGAGATAGAGAGATAGAGGTTTAGGGTTTCTTGGGTTTAGTGTTTAGGATTTAGGGGTTTATGGTTTCTCAAGTTTAGGGTTTAGGGGTTAGGAAATAGGGGTTAGGGGTTAGGTTTAATCATGCATTAATACAAGTTGTGGAGTGAGAAATGGGTGGTATGGGTATGGTTGAATGGAGTAATGAGGTGATTTAATTGGTGATGACCTAGGTGAAGTGATGGGTAAGGTGTCTTATGTGGGATTGCTAGAAAGTGTGATTGGTAATGGTGGGGATAGCTAAATGTCATCTTCTAAGGGTTCAAAGGTGAGGAAAGTGTAAGATAGGATATGGGATAATCCATGGTTTAATTATTATTCAAGGGAGTGTCCTTATATAATGATTATCAACGATGGTGTCAATAGGGGGAATGGAGTCTATGAATGTAGGTGTGGGAATGTGAGCTATGACATTGGGATTACAGTATTAGATGAATAATGGAAAGTACCTGGGCACTTGTCTAGTGATGGAAGGAGTCACATGATCAAATGATGTTTGGGGAAGGGCTTTTATTAGGAAAGTAAGGATTTGGGTGATGGTCTAGGGTTTAGTGGAGAAGAATTTATGGAAAATGTGGTCATTAAAATTAATATCCCTCCACCTCTATCTCCCTATCTCTCCCTTATCTCCCTTTCTCTATCATCCCTCCATAGGTCTCAATCTCTATCCCTATCTCTCTAGACATCTCACTCACTCTCTATCTCCCTATCTCTCCCTTTGTCTCCTCTATCTCTCCCAATCTATGTCCTCTCTCTCTCTCTACCTATATCTATCTCTCCATATCTCTTGCCTCTCTCTCCCCTATCATTCCTCTATCTCCTTGTCTCTTTGGATTTCTCTCTAACTCTCAATCTCCCTATCTCTCCCCTTCATCTCCTCTATCTCTTCCTATCTGTCTCAGGTCTCTATCTCTCTATACCTAGCCATCTCTCCCAATCTCTCTATCTCTTGTCTCTCTCCCCCTATCATTCCTATATATCCTGTCTCTCCCCTCTATCTTTCCCTATCCCTTATCAACGAAGGAAATGGAAACAAGAAAACTAGGATTCCCTTTCTCAGGTTTAGGGTTTAGGGCTTAGGGGAATTATTTAGGGTTTATGGTTTAGGGGTTAGGGTTTAGGATTTGGGGAATTATTTAGGGTTTAGGGGTTAGGGTTTAGGGCTTAGGGGAATTATTTAGGGTTTATGGTTTATCTATTCAAAAGTACCTTTGAAATACTATGAGATACCTTAGTATAAGTAAATCATATAAAAATCAAATATATATATCATCATAATCCTATATAAATTTTGATAGTTTGTCCAAAATCTCTCCTTTCATATGATACTGTCTTTCTAAAATTTGGATTGTATTTTATAGCTAAAATGCCTAAATACTAAACAAAAAAATAATGAAAACAATTGAGAAAAAGAAAACGGATATCCATTTTCAAAATGGATATCCATTTTCAAAACGGATATCCGTTTTGAAAAACATAAAAAGAGAAAAAGGCTCGCATTTTTGCAAACCCGTGGCTTGCAAAAATGCATTGTCATCTCTAAAGAATGGATATCAGAGGTGAAGAATGGATATCCGATCCGAAAAGGTAAGATCTTTCACATTTTTTTTGTTTGTTTTGTATATTCAAGCAATTTTTTTGGTTTTTTATGCTTAGTTGGTATGTTTTATATTTTAATTAGGTAAAATAGATGCACAAAATGAAAACCCAAACCCTCCACCACCAAACCCTCCACCTCCAACAATAGAAGAGAATATTCAAAGAAATATTGATCAAATAAGTAGGATCATAGAAATGTATCGCTGCCACCCTCAATTGTCTACAATGACATTGAATTTAGAGGAAATCATTAATCATGTTCAAACCTTGTCAACCCAACACGAATCATTTAGGCAATGGCGAGAAGCCAAGAAGGTTGAATATGCTAACGGTTTGTCATATGATGAAGTCAAAGAATTAGGGATTACAAAAACTATGTTAGCCCAATGCTTTGTCAATCCTAAAATCGGATTGCATGTTGATGTTCGTAAGCCCCAGTTTTCAATCAAATGGTGTAATCATGAGGGCATTAGTCAGAACTTTTGGGATCGTTGGTGGATGGTTTTTGATAAACCACCCAACAACAATTTAGATGTACCTTTGTATTTCCTTCGTAAACTCTATGCAGAGTTTGTCATGGGTCAACATGTTAATTTTTTTGATTTTAGAGAGTTTCAAGGAGTGGGTAAGGGAATGCCTCAAGATAGACCTGGGGCAATGAGACAAGTACAAGGTCCCTATATTCCCCCTCCTGCTATCCCTTCTCCACCCCCAATGCAGCACCCAAACATTGTTGCAAATGCAACACAACAGGGCCTTAGTGCCATACACTCTTTGACCAAGCATTTGATTATACATACATCTCAGTTTGCACAAGCACATCATGAAGGCGATGATATTGGATCACCTGGTTCTACTAGACCATCGTCGTCCACACATGTATGTGTGCCCTATCATTGCATTTCTTGCAATCATTTATGCTTAGGTCCTATTATGGAGAGTAGTGAGCCACTGTTGAACACATCAGAGTACGATCTCCATTCACGAGATGAGGCAATGGGGTCCATAACTCAAGCTGAGGGGTCAAGGACGAGAGTAGAAGCTATCGGATCAGTGAACCATAGAGAAAGAGAAATGCATGAGCAATCTTTTATGCATGTAAAATTTAAAGTTAAATTTTATGGTCTAATCCATTTGAATATATAAACAAATTTATTAGTACTAATGTATCTAAGTGGGATAACAGTTGATGATAGAGGAGGAGTTGACAAAAGTTCATCATGGAACTTTGTTTGCCATCCAATTTGGCTTGGACTTCTGGTATAATTTGTTCTACACATCAACTTTTTTTATGCATTTATTTCTTTGTGAGTAATTATATATTAATTTATATCTTGATGTTAATTTTATTTTATAGTCAATCAAAAATGTGAATGATGTGGCATCTTTGCCAATAGTCTTTTCTCGAACTCCTGATCGACCCAAGGGACTATCATTTGCAGAACGACTTTCTCAACGCCAACAAAGGGTGGAGGTAATTTGATTGAATTGTACTTTAATTGATTGTTTGTGTGTAGCAGATCTAACCTTTTTAAATGTATGCATTTCCTATTTTGTTTAATAATTATATATTAATTTATTTCAATGTTACTTTGCTTTTATGTAGTCTCTTGAGAACGTGAGTGATGTGCCACATTTGCCATCATGCTTCAGTAGGACACCTGATCGTCTTAAGAGAAAATCATTTGTAAAATGATTGTCCGATCAACAACATAGAGTCAAGGTAATTGACTTGAATTTTTCTAAATAATTGATAGTCTATCTAGGGGTCTTATAGTTAATTGTAGTGATTTAGATGTATGTTAATAAATGAAAGTTCTTAATTGTAGTAGATAAAAATCTATTTACTAACTTTAACTTATTTTTATTTACCATTAAAGAGATTAATCAAATTTGTGTTTTGACTTGTTAATGCAAGAAACTTTGCCTCCATCAATTACTAGACATTTTGGTACAAAGAGGACACTTTTTCAGGATCCATCACAAATTGAGGATCCATCACAGATTGAGGGTCAAGTGGACTTGTAGTATTTGATGTAGCTATTTGGCATGTAGATTGTATATAGATTTTGAGACATGGCATATGCCACATTTTGTAAAAAATGTTTTGAGTTGGCATAATTGCCAAATTTTTGTATATGTCTACCATTATGGACTAGATTTTAATATATATACACCTTGATATACAATATAATTTAAATTCCTTATGTTCATGTCATGATACTTCCCATGATGCCATACATTATGATGATAGTTCTTTAGTCCATTGATGATATGTTTAGCATTGAGAATGGTTTTAGATCAATAGAATCAATAGAATCAATATGACAAAATTCCTTATATGCCCTAATCAAGCATAGTAGTTTGAAATATAATAAGGTCACGATAGACCATTTCATCATGTATTTAGTCTTCATCTTGTCAAATTTTGTAAATATGTCAAAGTTGTCATATGAAAAATGTAAAAAAAATGCAAAAGTATGGAAGATGAACAGTCAAGTACTCAAAAGTTAGTTGGAGACTATTGGTTTCCCTCAAATCATGTATAAATATGCATAAACCTTCGTGGAAAAGGCATTGGAGATGTATTGAAAATATTTTGAAGATGAATTGAAGACAAGTTTGAATGAAATTAATGTCAAGAAACTTTGTTTTTGCAGATTTTAGCATTTTCTTGCTATTTATGGATGTGTTAGGGCCTAAGACCAATTGTAATTGAAAGTTGGTGGAATCTACTTTCTTGTGTTTTAGGTGCCAATAAGGCCAATAAGGACACTGGGGGCACATTATAAACATAAAAAACTTACATCTTGGGGAAAGGTGCCAATAAGGCCAATAAGGATACTATTTCAGTTGGGTGTGTGTGTGTATGCAAATCCCATTTATGGCCGAGAAGCTCTCTATTTACTATTATTCAACTCTCATTGATAGGAGGTTGGCTCTACAACTATTGCAATTTGTGTATGAAACCTAGATGCCTACGAGATCATATATATATGTATGTATGTAAATCCTATTTATGGTCAAGTAGCTCTCTATTTACTATCATTGAACACTCATTGATAGGAGGTTGGCTCTCCGACTATTGCAATTCAATCCATTTGTAATGATGCCTCTATCATGTTGAGTTGGATCCTATCTCTGCATCAATTTAAAATCATGAAGATCACAACACCATACAATCCTCATTGGGCTGATAAAATGCACAAAACAATCATACAAGACAATCATTCATGAAATTACTATGCAAAGAGGGTTTATAAGTTGCATTAGGGTTTGTATAAATGATCTAATGGATTTATAAGGTTATCAAACACCAAAATGGACAATTTATATGAGTTTTGGGACTGTCACAGTCTATGTACAACTTGCCCTTTATGATTGTTAAAAAGATACACATGGCTGTCCAAAACTGCCCTTTATGACTATCCTAAAACAACATCGTGTATATGCTCATAAAGCCATCAAACTCTGAGAATAAACTCTTCATTGGATAAGGAGTGGAAGGATAAAGTCACATTCCTGAAAACCTCTTAAAATCACATGTCTCCCCTTATGAAAACTAGGGTCTTTGCCGATACATTGTTCCATAAGAGCAAAGTCACTTAAGATCCTAAGAGCAAAAACCTTGCCAGATGCCATATTTTTTGTTTTGCTCATCGTGGGGTCAAACGGACTGGGCCAACGCGTCGGGGTGGATGGGTAAATGCCAGTGGAGGTCTCATTTCATGCGCCAAGTGTCCCAGTCATTCTGGGCAAGAGGCTACCGGAAAAGTCCCTTAAGATCCTTGAGACCAAAAATCCGCCAAACTTTGACGGAGCAGTTCTCAGAATTTGTGATAGCTGGGAATGTTGTGTTTGGACCTACAAGTGCATGTGGGTCCGTTGACAATAACCTCTCTCATTTTTGGTCAAATCCATTCCGTTTGACCATGCCAAAATCAAATGCATTGTTGCAAAATGCTTCAATTTGATGCAGTGGAAAGGTGGTAGGTGTGACATTTTTCATTCCATAGATTGTGGGGTCGAACAGACTATGCCAATGTATTGGGGTGGGTGGGTAAATGCTAGCGGAGGTTTCGTTTCGTGCGCCAAGCGTCCCAGTCCTTCCGGGCAAGAGGCTACCGGCAAAGTCCCTTAAGATCCCTAAGACCAAAAATGCGTCAAACTTTGACGGAGCAGTTCTCAGAATTCGTGACAGCTGGGAATGTTGTGTTTGGACCTACAGTTGCACGTGGTATCCGTCAACAATAACCTCTCTCATTTTTGGTCAACTCCATTCCGTTTGACCATGCCGAAATCAAACGCATTATTGCAAAATGCTTCAATTTGATGCAGTGGAAAGGTGGTAGGTGTGAGATTTTTCATTCCATAGCTCGTGGGGTCAAACGGACTGCACCAACGCGTCAAGGTGGGCGGGTAAATGCTAGTGGATGTCTCATTTCATGCACCAAGCGTCCCAGTTGTTCTGGGCAAGAGGCTACCGGCAAAGTCCCTTAAGATCCCTGAGACCAAAAATGCGCTAAACTTTGACGGAGTAGTTCTTAGAATTCATGACAGCTAGGAATGTTGTGTTTGGATCTATAGGTGCATGTGGGGTCCATCGATAATAACCTCTCTCATTTTTGGTCAACTTCATTTTGTTTGACCGTGCCGAAATCAAATGCATTGTTGCAAAATGCTTCAATTTGATGCAGTGGAAAGGTGCTAGGTGTGACATTTTTCATTCCAAAGCTCGTGGGCTCGAACGAATTGCACCAATGCGTCAGGGTGGGTGGGTAAATGCCAGTGGAGGTCTCGTTTCGTGCGCCAAGTGTCCCAGTCGTTCCAGGCAAGAGGCTACTGGAAAAGTCCCTTAAGATCCCTGAGACCAAAAATGCACCAAACTTTGACGGAGTAGTTCTCAGAATTCATGATAGCTGGGAATGTTGTGTTTGGACCTACAGGTGCATGTGGGGTCTGTTGACAATAACCTCTCTCGTTTTTGGTCAACTCCATTCTATTTGACTGTGCCGAAATCAAATGCATTGTTGCAAAATGCTTCAATTTGATGCAGTGGATAGGTGCTAGGTGTGACATTTTTCATTCCATAGCTTGTGGGGTCGAATGGACTATGCCAACGCGTCGGGGTGCGTGGGTAAATGCTAGTGGAGGTCTCGTTTCGTGCACCAAGCTTCCCAGTCATTTCGGGCAAGAGGCTACCGACAAAGTCAAAAGTTTCTAGGATTGAAATTTTGCATTCCATAGGTTCTGGGGCCGAACGAATTACACCAACATGTCAGGGTGGGCGGGTAAATGCTAGGGGAGGTCTTGTTTTGTGTGCAAAGCATCGCAGTCATTCCGAGCTATAAGCTACCGACAAAGTGACTTTGCCGGTAGCTTACAGCTCAGAAGGACTGGGAGCCTTGGCACATAAAACAAGACCTCCCCTAGCATTTACTCACCCACCCTGACGTGTTGGCGCAATCTGTTCAGCCCCAGGACCTCTATAGAATGTAAAATTTCAATCCTAGCAACTTTTGACTTTGTCGGTAGCTTACAGCTCAGAACGACTGGGACGCTTGGCGCACAAAACAAGACCTCCACTAGCATTTAACCACCCACCCCAACGCGTTGGCACAGTCTGTTTGACCCCACGAGCTATGGAATGAAAAATGTCACACCTAGCACCTTTCCACTGCATCAAATTGAAGCATTTGGCAACAATGCATTTGATTTCGGCACGGTTAAACATAATGGAGTTGACCAAAAATGAGAAAGGTTATTGTCGACAGATCCCACGTGCACCTATAGGTCCAAACACAACATTCCAAGCTATCACAAATTTTGAGAACTACTTTGTCAAAGTTTGGCGCATTTTTGGTCTCAGGGATCTTAAGGGACTTTGTTGGTAGCCTCTTGCCTGGAAGGACTGGGACGCTTGGCGCACGAAATGAGACCTCCACTGGCATTTACCCACCCACCCTGATGTGTTGGCGTAGTCCGTTTGACCCCACAAGCTATGGAATGAAAAATGTCACACCTAGCACCTTTCCACTGCATCAAATTGAAGCATTTTGCAACAATGCGTTTGATTTCGGCACGGTCAAACGGAATGGAGTTGACCAAAAATGAGAGAGGTTATTGTCGACAGACCTCACATGCACCTATAGGTCCAAACACAACATTCCCAACTATCAAAAATTCTGAGAACTACTCCGTTAAAGTTTGGCGCATTTTTGGTCTCAGGGATCTTAAGGGACTTTGTCGATAGCCTCATGCTTGGAATGACTGGGACGCTTGGCGCATGAAACGAGACCTCCACTGGAATTTACCCGCCCACCTTGACGCGTTGGCATAGTCCATTCGACCCCATGAGCTATGGAATGAAAAATGTCACACCTACAACCTTTCCACTACATCAAATTGAAGCATTTTGCAACAATGCGTTTGATTTCAGCACGGTCAAACGGAATGGAGTTGACCAAAAATGAGAGAGGTTATTGTCGACGGACCCCGCGTGCACCTGTAGGTCCAAACACAACATTCCCAGCTGTCACAAATTCTGAGAACTACTCCGTCAAAGTTTGGCGCATTTTTGGTCTCAGGGATCTTAAGGGACTTTACCGGTAGCCTCTTGCCCAGAAGGACTGGGACACTTGGCACACGAAACGAGACCTCCACTGGCATTTACCCACCCACCCCGATGCGTTGGCGCAGTCCGTTCAATCCCACGAGCTATGGAATGAAAAATGTCACACCTACCACCTTTCCACTACATCAAATTGAAGCATTTTGCAACAATGCGTTTGATTTCGGCACGGTCAAACAGAATGGAGTTGACCAAAAATGAGAGAGGTTATTGTCGACGGACCCCACGTACACCTGTAGGTCCAAACACAACATTCCCAGCTATCACAAATTCTGAGAACTGCTCCGTCAAAGTTTGGCGCATTTTTGGTCTCAGGGATCTTAAGGGACTTTGCTGGTAGCCTCTTGCCCGGAACGACTGGGACACTTGGTGCATGAAACAAGACCTCCAATGGCATTTACCCACCCACCCTGACACGTTGGCGCATTCTGTTTGACCCCACAAGCTATGGAATGAAAAATGTCACACCTAGCACCTTTCCACTACATCAAATTGAAGCATTTTGCAACAATGCGTTTGATTTCGGCACGGTCAAATGGAATGGAGTTGACCAAAAATGAGAGAGGTTATTGTCGACAGACCCCACATGCACCTGTAGGTCCAAACACAACATTCCCAACTGTCACGAATTCTGAGAACTACTCCGTCAAAGTTTGGCGCATTTTTGGTCTTAGGGATCTTAAGGGACTTTGCCGGTAGCCTCTTGCCCGGAACGACTGGGACGCTTGGCGCATAAAACGAGACCTCCAATGGCATTTACCCACCCACTCCGACGCGTTGGCGCAGTCCGTTCAACCCCACGATGAGCAAAACAAAAAATATTGTTCTAGTTGACACATTCTCAATCATTGACATGGATGATATCTCAGTACCATTCCTTTAGGCACAATATGAGCTTCCAAGGGACGACACAATTGTGAGGTTGGAGATGATGAAAAGTGCACCTCATTCACAATCATGTTTTACTTGTCTTCAATGATGATTCCTTGATTCAACTTAATCCTTTGATAATACATTTTAACCTCCTTGTCAAAGCGCACTTTCAAGGTTGCTTGAGCAAGAGCTAGCGCCTCAACATCTAGGTGCACTTTTGGTGTTCTAGAAGCATGAACTAGCACCTCAAATAGTAAGGCACTCATTCTAGGTTGTTTGTTCAATAATTGGCACCTTGTATTCTTTGGACATTCTTTCAACTTGTGGAGACAACCTCAACTTGGAAGATCAATTCATTATCAAGGCACAAATCCAAAGTCATAGAGATATGAAGTGGTGCCTCACTAATCTAGGTGCACATTTGATGGTGTAGAGAGGTAGATGTGCGCCCAAGTCATCATTTGATGCCTTCAATAACTATAAACTCCTTTGATGATGTATTTTATCCTTCCAATTCAATATCTAGCCTTAGGTGCACATTTTAGGTTGATCAATCATAATCTAGTGCCCTAAGTACCAAGGCGCACTTTTAGGTTAGTTTGATCAAGGATTAGCACCTTCACTTCTAGGTGCAAGTTTGGAGTTGAAATACATCAAAATAACAAGTTTCTTCATCACTTCATATTGTCACATGTTGTAAGCCATGTATGTGAAGATGTAAACATAGTATTGGTGACATGAGCAACACTACTACATATTCTTAAGTGTTGTAAATATGCATCTTCTTATTTAATCATGTGTTGTAAATGAAGGAATGCAATGATTGCAATATGTGCACAAAATAGAATTTTTGATAAGGATTGAAAGGAAATGTTTAGAAAATGCAATTGGCGGGTGCAAATCCAAAGTGTGGAAGCATAGACAAGGCATGTGAATAGTTTGGCATGACACCTCAAAGAGATGCTATCTCATGGAATGCAATGATTCCAAGATATACACAAAATGGATTTTTTGAAAAGGCTTTAGAAACTTTGAAGCAAATACAATTGGAATGTTTAAAACCAAATTCCATAACCTTTGCAAGCATTCTCCCTACTTGTGCCAAATTAGGATCTTATATATACATATATGCATAATGTCATGAAAATAATGTATAGTGTATATATCAAGCCATATAGGCATGTACAAATAAAACCATATGGGTATATACAACGATATACATCGATAACATACAAAAGTATGTCTACAAAGCCAAATAGGCATATGTAGCAAAATGTCTCAAAATCAAATCTCCTATGGATTGCTATCAAATAATCTATGGCTCTTGCTAGGCCATGAAGATGGTGAACCAGTCAATGACTCATCCTCTATCGCTCATCGACTAGACCTCCTCGATAGAGATTTTTGAATTTCCACCTATTAATACAATCAAACAACATGCACATTAATATAGAATTTAATATTCAAAATATATAACATGACATAAGTAATCAATCACTTACTGCCAATTGGTGATCCCTCTTGATCATTTGTTGCCTCTCTTCTTCTATAGAGCTGGATGGGTAGGGGAGGTGACGTCCTGTGAGAAGTATGAACAAGCAAATTTAAGTAAATCCCAATTCTTTGCCAATGGACACTTTGCAATGTCCATATCGCTACTACAAAACAGATATTCATTTTATTATGTACATTTGGATTCTAGACTAGGGATTCATTTTATTATTCTATAAACTTGTGAATTACCATCTAATTTGAATGTTTACACACTAATCCACCTAGGTATCAACTTAATAAATCTCTGGATATAAGCCATTATTTGATTTGAGTAATCTTACTTTGGACACATTTGTGAAGACTCCTAAAGAGCCTGGACATATAATTGTAAAGATGATATAGCCTCCATATAAGCATAAAAATGATATATAATTTTAGTTTGTTAAAGGCCATGTAAATCAGTCATTGATGAGGACTCTGCTACACCTAAAGTTGAGTCCTTTGTTTGGAACTTTGAAGCATGCAAAGAGGCAAGTGACTTGTAATGCTTAAGTAAACACGAGTCTCAACATGATGTAGTTCAACCTGATGACATGTCTAAATATGACACATTTTAGTTTGTATTGCATGAGGACTTCCTTATTCATGCATATCAAATTTATAATTAGGTATATTTTTCTGAAGTGTATGAGTTTGAGGCTTTCAATTTTTGTATTGACTCACTTGAAGATGCTAGCAGCCATGTGAACATGATTAATATGGGATCCAAGAGTTGTCCTTTTCCCATGCATTTGGAGTGGATTGTTGGCCCTTATGATTGTTTAAATCATGTTGGCCTAGCATTTGAATAGTTTCTTTGTGACATGGATGGGAATAGATAATGTATAGACTTTATCACACTTTAGGGTTTTCCCATTATACTAAAATGTTATGACTATCCACTTATTCTATTTTAGGCTATCATCAAATGAGGAGCTTCTAAAGGCAAAAATGTTGTCCCAAAAGAAGGTTCAATATTATTCGTAAAGACATTAGATTGTTAAAATACAAATTCAAGGGTAGATATTCCTTGGGCTATTTTAGTATAGAGAAGTAAAATTGCAATATATGACTATCCTAGGAATTAGAATGGTTGATCATAGGATATTCATGGCATTTTGATATTAATGGATGGATTGATGGATGTTTAGGGAGTTTAAGTTTAAATGTAATGTATGAGAATTCTTATTTATGAAGGATCTAATAGGTCTTATGTCTTATTTGTAGGCCATTCAAGAAAGCAATGAAAAGATACCAAGGACTATCATAACACCTATTACAATTAGGTACATCAAAGGATTGTCATCTAGGACCTTACCAATATGGGAAGTTATCAAAACCATGTCATGTATAAAATTAAAGGCTTTATCACCTCTTTGTCCCTATAGGCCTATTAGAACAATAGGTCACATTTTATTCATATATCAGGGTTGAGAAATATATTATGACAATAACGATAAGAATTGTTAGGCATGAATGCTATCACTATTATAGATTGTCAAACCAACTATAGGCTGCCATAATAGTACACTGCTGACTATCATACCTTCAGGCATGGTGCCATGAACCTTATGAGTAGAATGCATTGGTATTTGTGATAAATGTATTACTTATGTTAAGAATAAGTATTTATATTGTTGGAACATCATCAAAAGGTGGACTACAAATACGACTTTGTCAAAGGAAAACTTTAGTGGAAAAAATCTAACTATGAACTATTGTGCCATCCAAGCACAATCATGACCAACATCAAGGGATAGTCAAGGCATGGGTGTCTTAAGAAACACAATTGAAAATATCCATGGATATTTGAAGTAATTCACAATAGTCATTATCAAGAATCAATTCTGACTGTCTCAATAGTGGTAAATTTGGCTTCAAGACAATAAAAAATGAGCTTAGGGATTCATTATCACCAAGTAATAAAGAAGAGTAACTGTAAGTGTCGACCTTCAATTTCATTATACAAGAGGATGAAGAAGGTGCCATAATATTTTCATACCATAATACAACATACAAAAGGAAAATCATGAAGTCAAAACATGTGCAAAGGGTATCTATGTTAAAGAGGAGAGTTGTGAATGGACGATGACTATCATTGTCAAAATAAGATATAGTCTCACTAAGGACAGTTAGGTGATTTGTGGATTGTCATGACTACAAGGCACGAGAATCTTGTGTATGAAGAGGAAAGAAATATAAATAAAAGAAGATTGAAGGATTGTTGCACCTGGGTACAATGATCCTAAAGGATTGTCGTGCTAAAAGGATAGTCAACAGTACAAAGATTCATATTTCAAGGCTATCCTTAATCTCATTCACATGGTCCTAATGTTGGTTTGATTTGCATGGAGTGAGATGAAACTATTAGGATTAATTGAAAAGGTGAATGGGTTTGGTACCAAATTTGGTCACAAGTGTAAAAATTGCAATAAGCTTGAGAATATTGTTCACTAAACCTAGAACTATCACCAAGCAACATCCGTTTCATAAGATGTGATCAACAAACATGTAAGAAAAATGGATATCAACCTTATTGGTTATGCATGCTTGATAAGAGCCCATACTTTTCACAAGGAGCCACCAATTTTTAACTAAATATTTCCATTAGAAACAGATAAAAAAATGTTCCCCCAAATGAGGAAACTAGATTGTTAATTAGAATTCTGTGTAATGTGATATGAAACAATAGATACACCTATAAATGACCAACTAACTTTAACTTCACGTATTATTGCCTCGATGTTTCAAATATGTTGCTTCTCTTCATCCAAAACCAATGGTACAAAAATTTTCATAGATCAAGGAAACGGATATCCGTTTTGAGTTGCTTTTACCAAAGCAAAACGGATATATGTCTTGCTTTGGTACAAAGCAAGACGGATATCCATTTTGGTTGTTGACTTTTCATGGATTCTAATGTGTTTTCATGTTTTAGTCTCTTCTTCGAACTTCACCCTTTGTGCTGACGACTTTTTTTATGCAAAATTGATAAAACGAAAAGGGTTTATAGAAAAAATTGTTAGCTTTCTAAAAATATAAAATTTGTTTGGTTATCATTTTATTAAATAATTATTAATAATTTTCTATATACCGTGTCTCTGAAATCTTGATGGACACACTGATTGAAAAACATCCATAAATTTCAAACCATTTCACCTTTTTGAGATCCGAAACCTGCGTCACACTCTATGCTTTTCTGGCTATAGGTTAAAAAAAAATTTTGAATTTCAATTTTTTTTTTATCGAGTTAGGTTGGATGGAAAATTACTTTTTATTTTTAAAAAAAGTCACAGTAAAAAAATCATAACTAATTATTTTATTGGAAAAAAATTTCAAATAAATATGCGTCATATCCGGACATGAGTCCTCTACTTATTTTGAAAGTTTTAAAAATATATATATACTTTTACTCATAGTTAGGTTGGCTAGACAGACACCCACTTTTTATTTTTTTCTAAAAAATTTAATAGCTGTTCATTGAAATATTCAATTTTCACTAAGTAAATTTAGTTTTTTAAAAAACAAATTAGTAGCCTATAAACTAGATTCAATTCTCTACAAATTTCATTCTTACATCTTTTTCAAATTGTGTAGATAATCCATTCAAAATCTCACATGAACTTGATAAAGTCTAATTTTTTGTATTTTCATTGCCACTTAGAGGTATAGTTTGGCCCATCATGATCCTGCACATACCCTATGGTAGCATATAGCCATCACACGGCCGATATGTCTATTTCACAGGCAAAGGGGTGAGCCCTATAGCTATGGTTATGTAGGTGTGATTTCCCAACACAAGCTAGGGAAGCTTGAGTACTGGAGACACGCGTTGGATAATGTGGATCTCATTATCTAGCGCCCAAACCTAGACTGCGAGGTATGGGAGGATGAGGCCGATGAGTTTCCCTACTGCTTCTAGACATGATGGCTTATTGGCAAGACTAGGTACATACTAGAGAGGTAGATTATGAACAGAGTTTAGAGATAATTTGGAGTGCAGGGCTGGCCATAGGGACAGGCACGGTTCGTGAGGACCCATGCAGAGAGATTCAGGTGGGGTCCCATGGCATCATATGTGGAGGCCTAGTAGATTTTCATTAGATCCCTTATGCAGCCTGGCCCATGAGGAGGGAGATAGTGGATGCTGGCATGACACCAGACTATGAGGAGTGGTTCGCAACTCACCCATTCCCCAGATATTTAGGGCCTGGAGAGTTGGCTCCTCGTATAGACGAGGAGGATTCAGATGACAAGGGTAGAGCCGACAGGAGGAGACAGAGGAGGGGGAGAGGAAATGGAGGGGGAGGTGGTAGACCAAGATAGAGGCAGAGGTTTGGGGAGGGACCTTTAGGTCAGCAGGCAGTTGCGCAGCCACAGGCTATAGGACAGGTGCCGGCACAACAGGTGGCATCGCAGAGACAGATGTCGCCACCACAACAGGTGGCATAGTAGCAAATATAGGGACAGGTGCCAGCCCAGCAGGTGGCACAAGGTCAGGGATCGGTAGGGCAAGTTTCACAGCCTAATTTAAAGCAACAGGCTATGGTTGCTTTACAAGGGCAGATTAGGCAGTTGTAGGCCCATCTGAGAGTAGCGGAGTCTTAGAGAGAGGTAGATGTAGCACAGATATTAGAGATATCTAGAGAGAGATACAGCCCTGGCGAGCGTGTAGGCTATGAGAGCAGAGAGAGATGCAGCTATGGCCGTGATGCATACAGATGGTACTTCCAACTTTTTGGTCTCACAGGTGCAGCAGGCACAGACATAGCTGGTCTAGGTACAAAGCAAGCTTGCCAAAGTGGATGCTCAGGCTCAGTATTATAGAGGTTTATACCACGAGGCAGTGTCATCAGATCAACATGCACCCAACTTTAGGAGCCAGTCTGTGGCATCTCAGAGGGCAGGTGGGTCTTGATTCGCAGGATCAGTGAGGGCCCCCAACAGTCAAGGGGAGATAGAGGAGAGGGAAGCATAGGGAGCAGTGCTCCATGACAGCAGGGTTAGCTAGACTTGGACACTTGTACCATTTTTTTGATTTGATGTACACATTTTTGATGGCTGAGATGGCCTGTATATGTACTATTTTGCCTTGAGACATGTATCACTATCTTGTTGTAATTTGTATACATTTTATGATATGACTTTGAGAGATGGACAGATGTTTTGATATATTGTACATTTGGACATGTTTTTGATGATTATATGATGATGTAGCTATTTACGTTCTATAGGCATATGTTCTATGTTTATATGTTATGGATGCAATCTGTCTTAGGATGCTTTGTGTATGTGATGCACACTAGATGGATGTTAGGATGATTTGATATGCAAATGTTTATGGATATGATTATGCAGCTCTATATGGATTTTGCCTATGTTTTTTATTTTTCTAATATGATATACTAATGCAAATGTATCTGGATGACCTAATGCACTTATTATGTATGCAAATGATTTAATCATGTGAATGACTATCTTATGTGATATGATATGTTACCTATGCTATGTTTTTGATATGTCCAAATGTACTCAATCGACACAGAGATGATATAAATAAGTGGAAGAGAGGAAAATGAAGAAATACAAGCTTTCATTTGATATACTGTAGGATTTTCTTAATGCATGGTTGATATGGAATTTTGGATATGGAATGGATGCGGATTGTCATCTTGATATTGCAAGCATTTTGCTTTCATCATTGGGCACATATGCCGATGAGACAAGGTGCCCCCAAGTGTAGGTGACGTAGGAGATCAACTTACACATGACACCTGTTTGCCAAGTTTTCATCATGGTACTTATCCAAGGCGCTTGTTTGCCAAGTTTTCACCATTGGACGAAAGGATTTTTCTTTACTTTTTTTGATTTTTTTTTTGAAACATTCAGATGGGAGAAGGTGGATATGGAAAAGGAGAGACTCAAGTATGTAGTTCCCTGAAAGGTGATAGTCCTGCTAGATGGATGTTGTCACACTGACCATGTCTAGTGTGCTCATAGATGTTGGTAGGAGATTGCATGAAAGTGAGACATAGAGAAAGTAGATAGTGGATGATGATGTGAAATATGGATGACTTATGCAAGGATGGAGGGAAGCCTTATGTAAAAGCATGGACCATAGGAGTAGGATGGGGAAGATATGTAGGATAATAGTGGAAGAAAGGGGAGATCGAGTTATGTGTAAGTGTTGTGGAATGGAAGGGAACCATGACCAACAGTTGCACACACCATGATAAACATTGAAACTTATGATGGGAAGGTGGTGTAGGAAGCAATGGAGATTTTTGCCTGGTGGATGAGTGATGTAGGCCTTTAGGGACCCATATAGACTTAGTATACTTCTAATTTTTATTTGTCATGTGGGATGGAAGGATTTGATACATATGGATGGCATGGGGAAAAGTGGATGGTTGGGATGCTTTAGAGGTGGATGCCTTATTTGACTTCATGGCATTTTGCTTGGGTACCCAAACCATTTTGCTTGTAGATTGTACCTATGAAGGTATGGGCTTGGGTATATGCAACTTTTGTACAACTTCTGAGATAATTATTTGTTGCTTGGGGACCCACACCTTTTTCAGTTTGGCATTGAGGTGTGTGGGTGTATGCAGCTTTTGAGATGGATGTTTATTGGATTCTTGGCTTTTGTATCCTAGGTCATGAGGACTCTTAGGATTTTTGACTTTATAGGTAGAGGCATCCAGATTTGTGCTTTTGAATCCCCTGGGGATGGTGGAAGTGAGGTTGGTGGAAGCTCGTTGTTTAGACAACATGTGCATTTGTTGGCCATGATTGGGATTTTTAGAGGATTTATAGATGGATGGATAAGGTGTTGGAAGAAGTGGTGGTAAAATGCATGGAGGGATATTAGGAGTTGGAAGTAGCGGAGGTAGATTGGATGATGGAAGGTGTATGGTCACATGCTCTTGACAATTGTAGGATGATGGAGGCAGAATGACCACATATGTTTTAGGGTTATGATAGGGTTTGTGATGGAAAGTGTTGGATTTAGGAGGAGTGGAGGAAGTATCAACATCTTGAGATTGTTCATCTTGGGGTATGTATCCAAGGCCATATGAAGGTGGATGAACTTTGACATGGATAGGCTCCAAAATACCTTGTTCTTGAGGGCCTAAGCCTTTACCTTGATAGTTCATATTTTGGAGTATGCGGTGGACCATGGGATTATGTGTAGGTGGAACATTGGACACGAGTTCCTTATTGGATGAGGAAGGTGAAAAGGTAGACAACGGTTGCTGGTGTTCTAAGGAAGAACATTCATGCATGAAGGTAGTGAGACCAAGGACATACGGTGGGGGATTTGTAACTTGGTCAATAATGGATGGTGAAGGATCACTAGAATCTTGATCATCATTATGCTCTTTAGGATCTAAGTTATTGTGTTGATCATTCATGTGCACTTGGGAGGCAAGTGTCTCATCAGAGGAAGCGGAAGTTGTTGGATCATGGATAGGATTAGATGGAAGATGAATAGAAGCAACAAAGGTTTCTTGCTCACGGATGGGTATGGGATCAAGTTGTTTAAGGACATATTCTTCATAGGGAATATCTTGATCATAGAACAAATATAGGTTATGGATGGGTTTGAATTGGATCTCTTGCTCATGGATAGATTCTTCATTAAAGGTAGAATCTTGATCATAGAAAAGGTATAGGTTGTGCATAGGTTGCATTAAAGTGATTTGATCTTGACTTGGACTAGGGCTTAATGTTTCCTCATGCTTAGGTTTAGACTCTTGACATACCTCTTGGGTTGCTTGAATGGAAGTGAATAGCTCTTGGATAGGATTGACATGTTCTTGAGGGTTATTGATATGAAGGTACAATAGCTCTTGACTTGGATTTATGGTAGGAGGTTCTTTGATAAGCTCAAGGGGTTAAGGATCAGATGAAGGGGTTGTAGGATTTGACATGTTATTGGAAGTATCTTTTGTAAGGTCAAGGACCAAATTTTGGGGACATGGTTGACTCTCTGCTGGTAGTCCTTGGATCACATCCTTCATAGGTGTAGAGGAGTGAGGTAATGAATGGATGGATTTGGAGTTTTCCATAGCTTTTCTTTCTCTTTTAGGCTTGTAGAATAGTCTTTGGAGCCAATCATTGTGGGATTCTTTAGGTGGTTTCGAGCTAGGAGTAGGATTAGTATGCTCTGGGCTATGTGCTCTGGAAGATGGTGAAGGAGGTCTAGTAGGCGGGGTGGTATATGATTTCCAACTTGAGGTGGTGCTTGCCTTATCATGTGTATGGGAAAAGGATATGCAATTTTGGGGTGAGGAGTAGCTGGTACTGGCATGTTCAGCTTGCAAGATTGCCATTTCTTGTTGTAAGACTTGGATTTGTTGAGCAATTGCTATACAATCTTGGGGTGAGGGACCTAAGTTTATTTGCAATTGCAGATATTGGAGTGTTTGAGCAATATATTCTAATTGGTTTGCCATCTCTATAGAAATTGACACAAGACTAGAAATGCTTACTGTGATAGATGGACAACTACAAATGCGCGGAGATAGAGGATAAAAGTGCAGCAGGTCAAAGCATATGTGCAACTCTGGTAATTTTCAAATACCTCATAACAGTGTTCAAATGCACTCTACGTCTAAGCAAATATGCCGTAGGTCGAAGCAAATGCGTCGTTCTGGTTTTTAGTTTGAATTTGCAGAGTTTTTTGGCACGTTTTTCAAAAAAATTCTATTTTTTTTGTTGAAAACTTGGTCTTTTTGAGAATTTTGATTTTCAGTTATGGCAAAAGACACAACAAGCACATAGAAGTTTTCATGATTTTTATCTTTTGTTATTTTTTTGTATTTTTTAGACTTTTTGACACAAAAACAAGTACAACCTAGGCTGGAAAGGACAGTATTTGTTGAATCCCCTAGCTGTGCATATTCAAAGTGTGTAGCTCCAGGATCTAGTAGCACCGGCTCCCCTCCACGACACTCACTTCTCATGCATACCAGATCTAGGTTTCCTTAGGCTCGTACCCTCACCAAACCTTATGATTGTCCTTGCTACCTCTACTAAGAATCACATGAATCGGGGCCGCTTTAAAGGCTCCACCTTTTGTGTCAATAAATTGGGGTTTTTGGTATACTAAACAAGTGGCTAAGTAGTCAAGGCAACCGTTCGAGTGGTTACACATGCGGTGGTACTACTCTCCATTATGGAGTCTCCCAACCTCCAAGGGTTACACCTTAGAGGATTTTGGGGGAGGTTAGCCATCGCTGTAACACAACAGTACTCATTGCAAGAAGCTTTCGCCTCAAGCACAATTTATTTAAAGTGGATCGGTAGGGCTTGGCTTTAGCCTGTTTCCACTCAGGGTCGTTCCCACTTGGACAGGCGGGCATCCAAGGGTAGGCCCCTCTAAAGGTTATATAAAGGGAATAACAAGTCTAGCATTCTGGTCACCTAGTAAAGGGGAGAGCATAAGCCTATTGTCATTCAACAGTCATAGAAGACAATGATTAATCTAGACCTAGTTAAAAGGAAAAAAACTAAATGTGCTATCTACTTGGGCACTCACACATTTGTTAACTTTGAAGTGTTTTAAAAGATAGCAATGTTCATTCCCGTTTGTGAGATAGCAATTTTCTAAACTAGGAAAGAAAGCAACAATGCAAAGATAGCAGTGGTTTAGTTACTGTCCTCCTAGTTAAAAACTACATGATATTTGCATGCATTTTTTTTTACTTTTTCCCCTAATTAATCTAAGTGAATTAATCAATGCAGCTAAATGATCTATCCAGCTCCTAATCCTGTAAGACAAAGTTAGCGTAAATAAGAAAATTAGAAGAAATCCTAAAAACCACAGTGATAGATCAGATGCACTTCTATACAGTCTGAATGTGCAGAAACAGAGGCTGTAAGTGTCATTTTATAGATGAGCTAAGACAGATGTCAAAAGCACAGGAAGAAGGGATAAATGCACTAATTTAACAGATGATCTGTGAAATGGTATGTAAGCTCTGTGAGGTAGGGTGTATGTGCTAGAATTACGCAGGCGTTGGAACATGATGTAAAAGTGCCGAAACATGGGATGTATGTGCCGTAGTTGTAAAAGCACTGGAACAAGGATCATATGCGCTAGCTTGGAAGATGTATGCGCCAGAACAATGATCAGATGTGCCACAGGATTGCTCAGATGCGTCGATTGAACCTGTCAGAAGCCTGTACGAAAACTTGTATGGAACCTATTACTTGAAACTCAAATTTTTGGTTAGATTAGGGGCAAGTGCCCCACGGTGGGCACTAGAAATGTAAGGGTAAAAATAGGAATAATCAAATGAATAATAACAACCCAAACATCAATGAAATATGAAGATAAAAGGAGATTTAAAGTAAAAAAGAGAGATACTCACAACCTTTTACCTTGTGACTTCCATTGTTCGCCTTTTCTTTCTTGATCTTGTAGTGATGAAGATGGCCCTCAGGAAGCTTGCTTCCTTTCTTCTATTCCTCAAGATGACAAGGAGAAGTGGCTATGATACTTGGTGTGTTAAAGATGAGCTTCAACACACTATGAAATGGATGGATGATGAAGTGATGGTAATGGGGGTGCCAATGGCGTGCTATAGTTCCTGCAGCATAAGTTTACTCGAATGATAGATATGAAATGAAGAAGAAGAGGGTTGTATTTATAGAGTTGTATGAGAGAAGATCAATGGTTAGGAAGAAATAAGAAGATCAATGGTAGAGGATGTTTGAGGGAACGTGCGTGAATAGAAGGACATGTGTCATTCAAAAGGAAGCTTTGTTGAGTTAATTGCTTTCTTGATGAGGATGAATTTTTATTTTCTTTAAATTAGAATATATTTTTCTAATTTAAGAGCAAAGTTTCTTTAAAGTTGTTTTAACTTAGCTTTTGCTTTTGTATGACAAGAAGAATTTATTTTTAGAAGATTTGAAGATTTTTCAGAAGATAAGAAAGCATAATTAAATAAATAAATTTGTTTAATTAGTTGTAGATAATTTGGAAGAATAAATAAAATATTTAAAAATATTTTATTTTTTAGAGATTTAATTTAAATAAATTTACATTTTATTTAAATTAGGAAGAATGGAACATTTAATTAAATAATTAAAATTATTTAATTATTTTAGAAGAATAAAGTTGATATAGATGAAATTAATTAAATAAATGTAATTTATTTAATTAAGTGGGAGAAAGTGAATCAAATAAATACAATAATTTATTTATTTATTGATAGAGGAATATGAAAATGAAATAAATATTTAAAATATTTATTTAAGTTGAGTCATGTCATTTTTAGGTGTATACAATAACAACCTACTCGCAATATTTATTTTAAAAAACATATTAAAATTATTAAAATATTAAGATATATATATATATATATATATATATATATATATATATATATATATATATATATATTTGGATTGTAGTGATGCAGGGGCACCTAGGGATGTTGGCAATCCTGTGTCAACCAAAGACAATTTTTAGCTTTATTTGGTTTTCATCATGGTTTTGTGTTTCAGTTTGGTTGATGTTTTCTACAAGATAAGAAACCACTGATGCAACTTTGGAAGTGGTAAAGACATTCAAGGAGAAAATATAAAATAGTAGAGTCTTGTGTACATGCTGGCAATTGGGCATCACAAAATAATACACTTAAGTGGCAAGTGAATATGTAATTGTTTCAGTCCTTCAAAATGTGGGAGTTGATATGCATAGTTCTAGTTGGAGTTGCTTGTCTGTCACCTCTTGACGTATGCTACAACTAGTTTGGGCAAAGCAAGCTGATACACCTTCATGTTGGAGTCAAATGGTGGAGAAAACCAATCTTCTGGTCATGTCCCTCCTACTAACATGCAAAAGCATGCTATTGGCACTCAGCTTGCATTTTTATTCACATGAATTTATATGATATCTTGTAGGTTAGGTGCAACGAAGCCATCTTTACAATCATTTGCAGTAGATCAATTTGATTACCAACATCTAGATGAAAGAAAATAAAAGTTCTCCTTTAATTGGTATTACTTCTGCATCTCGTTAAGCATTCTCATGTCAAATATAGTGAGTGTATGTTTAAAGGAATGTGAGTTGGAGGGTTCAACACATAAGAAATAGAGTTTCTTCTTCTTCTTGGCTTCAAATTGCAAGTGATAGTAAATGCTTTTAAAAGCTATTGCTTTCATCTAAAGAGGGAAGTGGCAATGCATGGAAGATTCCAAATAGAGAGAAGCCTTTGCTTATCTTGTGTCTAATGGAGATCATATTCTGCCAACTTTCAAAAGATTGAACAATCCCATTGGGATTCATTGTAGAACGTACCAAATTATCAGTAGAAGATGTTGAATATCGTCTAATGAAAATCCTTTATGTGCATTTGAGTGAAGGGGTGTTATCATGGAAACTATCTACCACTATCTTTCTACCCAACAATTGGTGCATGAACTAATTCTACAATGGGTGCATGACAAAATTCACCAATATGGCCCCACTCAGCATGTCGGTGTGCATAATGGTCATGTTCACATGCACTATGAGAAGTCGTGCTATGAGGAACGTAGAGTCAGCCTTGGTAAAAAGAGACAACAAATTGGTGATTTGAAATGCCAAATTGGATTGTTTGAGCCACGACTTGGAAGGCCTTGTCAAGGAAATTAAAAAATCAAAACTCAATTTGTAAGTGTCACCTCACATTTACTCATCACAAAGACAAAATTGGAAAAGAGTGGGCGTAGCCAGAGTAGAAGTTAGAACGCCAAAATAGGAAGCATGAGATTTCATTTTAAAATAGAGGAGGTGAAGTTCTACGTAGGAGAAAAAAGGAAAGGCTGTTGATAACATAAAAACTTCACGGTCGAAGTGTGAAAACAGAGAAAGGAGTATGTGGCGGAAAAAAAAAAAAGAATAGAAACAACTAAGATAAAACACCATGCCAAAGTTTGGAAAAGGAGGGACAAGGAGAGACTGTAATGTGAGAATCAGATTGTGGAATTCAGATGCATCATACACTGAGAGTTGAAAGCTTGAACTGAGGGAGGCCATTGAGGGCCCTAGTGTAAATTTAATCCTTGATTTATAGATTGAATAACACTTATTTTTTTTCAATCTAGTATGATTTATAAATTTAATCAGTGAGCATACAGTCTTTGCTGAGGTGTTTATGTTTGTGAGTAATAGAGGGAAGTTTTGTTTACGTCAAATGGTATCAGAGCTGGTAATCTTGAGCATGGAGAGGATCCACTAGGACCTATAGGGGAGTGAGGTGGTAGAGGAGAAGCTCGTGTGAGTGCTGTTACCGGTAGGAGAAGTCCTAAGCAACGAGAGAGCTTGAAGCCACGAAAGGATTAAGAGTATGATGTAGATTGAGGTAAGATTGTAGCAGCGAACAAGATGGGTATAGTCATAAGGAGGAAGGCCATGATATGGGAAGGTTGGAGGCAATATCAAGAGTGAAGGATGATGGTAGGTATATGTGAGAGATTAGATAAGAGATTGAGCAGATTGGAAGCATGGAAGCATGGTGAATTAGTCAAGCATGGTGTAGATAAGCAAGAGGATGCAAGTGTGGTAGTGATTAAGAATGAAGAGGTTGAATATGTAGCTATGGAGGATGTGATTGTAGCAGTGGAATACGAAGAGGTTGCAGCAGTAGAGCATGGCAAAGATGATGATTTTTTAGCACAAATGTTGGTGATTGAAGAAGACTGGATGTCAAAGCTCATTGTTGCAGCAAAGGAAGAAGAAAGTCTAGAAAGTTGTAGTTGACGAGGATGTGGATGATTTCATAATGAAAATTAATGTTGTAGCTGAGGTAAATTTGTTTTATGATGATATTTTATTTTTAGTGAACATATGTTAGAAAATGTCTCCCTGGGACTTTTCCCTCTTAAGGTTTAGCTCCCGAGTCCTTTAGAATGCATTATAAGAATCTTGCATGTTAATCTTGAATCCTGATGAGAAAACCCCTAAGTGTTATGGAAAATACGACCTAGGGGGAGCTATTTGAATAGATCCTAACCTAAATTAAGAGGGTGGACTTGGGCGCTAGCGCCCTAGTCCTGCCTCATTTTAGGTCAGCCCCAAATTTGAATGTCGGTTTGGTTACCATTAATTAGGTCCCATGCCGACATTTTAAGTTTGAATTATGAAATTCTTAGTGGGAATGTGTGTAGTTGCATATATAAGCATGTTTAGGCTTTCATTTGCAAACTGGAAGCTAACTAGAAGATGATTATGAACTTTTGGCTAACTTTTGATTTTAGAGCATTCAATGTATTCATTGTTGCAAAGCAGAGCATTGTTATTATTTTTGTGATTGTAGGTTTAGCTTCATCTTCTCATGTGTTGAAGATCCTTCATCTATGTGAGATCTACATCTCCAAGGTGATATCTATTTGTGTTTGAATCATTTATCAATTTGTTTTGCTTCTATCCCGTAGGGATACACACTCTTTATCTGACAATGGTGTTTAGAAGACTTGAATGTCTCTCTGGGGCTTGACTAAGGAAAAACTCTAAACATCACAACCCCCAACCAATCTCCTTGTGATTGCAGGTTACAGGTGTCGCATATTGAGGGAGTGGAGTTGCAGGGAATAGTAAGACAATGTGCATATTCCAGACCCCTAAAGAAAAGGATTGCTTGGACTAGGGTGCCAATGCTAGTGTTCTCTGAGGTTGAAAACACAAAAACAATTGTGACAGCGACAATCAACATCTGAAGAGCTTCTGACATCCTGAAAATCACCCTGCATTGGACTCAGGCACTAGTGCCAATATCCTCCACATCTCACAGGCCAGAAACAGAAAGTACAATGATCATTAGTGTCGAAAGGAGATTGATCAGGATTTTGCAAAGAAAACACTACCTTGGATAGGGGTGTTATTGCCAGTGTCCCTGAGTATTCCGCATCCTGAACTTTGAAAAATGGTTAGTTATTAATCTCTGCCTACTACCTTAGTCTACAAGCATTTGTTGTAATTCATCAATTTACTTACTGTTTTGCATAATTAGGGTTTTAATGGTATTTGAGCATTAAATTGATACAATAGTTGATAATATTTGAGCTCCCACATTGTTCCAAGTGACATCCTAACTTGTAGGTGAAAGTGTGATTCAACTCGATTGATATGTCCTTGAATGTTTGTTGAGAAAGGAGGATTTAACCCACACATCCATTGAAACTTAAAAACCCCATCCCCTTTTTCATATAAAACATTTTGGTGAACCTATGTTTTTTTGAAGTTTGCACCTTTTTGAGTGTTGTATTCTATATTTGCATTCATTCATCTTATTGCATTTGAAAAATTACAAAAAATTAAAAAAATTGAAAAAAAATGGCATCTTAGGCTTGCATTTTGGCACAATTTGAATTAATTGGCACTTGATTTCATGTAATTTCTTCCATTTTCATTAGATCTGATTTAAATTTTAGAAATTTATCTTATTTTAATCACTTGCATTGCATTTCCATGCTTAATTTGTTAAAAATTGCTTGAAATTGTGCATTTTTTCATAAAAACCTAGTTTTGCATTAGCTAGGGTTTGTAGTTAAAATCTTGTTTCAGATTTTACTACTCTTTCAAACACTCATTTATGAGTGATTTCTAATTGTAGTGTTGGATCATAGTACTCTTTTTGCAAAAAATCATGTCTAGGGTTTGAAAACCTTGCATTTTCACTAGATTTGGCCTTGTCATCTCTCTAGAACTGCATTATAGGCATGTTGTGAAGGACATTGTTGCATTATTGTATTGATATTGAGCTTATTATTTTCTTTCCCTCATAAAATTCTTCACAACACCTCTTCTATTAGTGATTTGTATTGAAAAATTGTGAAAAAAGTGAAAAATCAAGCATTTTTAGGTCATATTCATACATAGTTTTGCACTTGTTCCTTACACAAGCATTGAAAATCTTTTAAAATATGATTTTTCATACATTTGAATACATATTCAAATGTATTATAATCACAACAACAATGCTAGGCTTCCCCCTAGGCCTTATTTGGAAAGAAGGAGCCCTGAACCTGAAATTACATTTACACCTCATGACAAAACATTCGTAGACAATGAAGGGCCTCTCTACATTACTGTGAAAATAATGGCGATTCTGGTGAATGGTACACTTATAGATCCTAATTGCATGAACGTAAGAGTTTCTCCTTGCATATAATTTAACACAAGATTCCTATGAACCTTCGAATATAAGGATTAACATACACAATGGAGCTTTAATGCCTACCTTTGGGAAGATAACTTTATTGGTTACAACTTCTGATAAAGCCATGGTATTTGAGGTTATCCCTTTATCTAACATCTTTCATGTAAAACTAGGACACCCATGGTTAAAATCTATGAACAATGTCCCCTCAACTATGCATAATTGCATAAAATTCCCTTCACATGGACAAGTGCGTACCATTCAACATAATACATATCAACCTTTGGCAATGGACAACAACTTTACTCTTGATTACTTTTGGCTGCAACCTGATAGAGACCCTGAGCCATGAAGAGATCACTCTTTCCTACAATATAGATGATACAAAGCAAAACTTGTATCTAGAGTGGCCAGGCCTCTCATGCAAACAACAAGACATAAACAACCCGCATTAGAAGAACTTCTTAGAGGACAAAATGAAATAAGAATAAACCAAGATTATTATGACTATGATGAAATAATTGGCATGATAGATGTGGATAAGGAAAAGTTTCATAACTTGTTACACCCCATGTGTTTCTATCTACTTATTATTTACCTAGTTTGGTTAATTTGTTTGGAAAGTGAGTGATTATGGATTTCTGTAACTGTATATGTGTTTCTATCCATTTACTATAGATTGGATATTTTGTGAAAATTGAAGTATTTATGAATCTTGCATCTATGTGTGTTATCTATTTTGAATGCAATATGATGAGAAAAAGAATAATGCAATGTCTTGTATTAAATGTGGTTATTGTTAATTAATGATTATGTTTTGATCAGTTAACTACTCTTGTGATGATCTAAGTGGATGCAGAAACAGGTTGTCCCTCCAGAAAAGAGGGGAGGTATCACTCAGGAGAAGGACTTGGTCTGGTAAATGTAAAAGAGAAGCCTAAACTGAGCAGCACACACTCACATCCTATTTGACTTAGGTTGAGTCGAGTCAGTGTGGGTAGAGGTAAGTGAGCTGAGTTATGTATCCTGAGTCTTGATTGGATGTTCAAACTTGCATGTTGTTATGTGTTTGGTTTCTCTGAGTTAATTAATGATTGTGCAAGTCCTCGATACATTCTTATACGTGAGTCGATATGAGCATGAACATATGTAGGTAGACGTACCTATGTATATTCATGAGCATATTACTCATAGATATGGAAATGTCATTTAGCTTATGTATGAATTATCATCTCTTTTGTGATAAGCCTATGAAGATTTTACGACTTTATATGCATTTCTTGATTATGAGTTATATTTGATTTTTCAATGATAAATTTATTCATAGGTGAATATATATAAGTATATATTTATCGTCTCTTTATTGATGCATTTAATATAAATATTATTATTATTTTCTCTTAATTGTAGAAATATAATTTTAATATTTTACGAAATTTATTTTTTGTAAATATTATTTTATGGTTAATAAAACCATATATATATATATATATATATATATATATATATATATATATATATATATATATATATATATTAAATAAAAAATATATATAATAATAATAAAAGAGTAGTTTTATAAAAAATAATAATAATTATTAAAATTTAGATAAAAGGTGATAATATTATTATTATTAAAAACTAAGGTTTTTAGTTCTTTTAGAAATGTATACGTAGCTTATATTAATTATTTTATAAATGTATGCGGGCCCCCTTCTTTTTACTTTTTTTTAGTTTCTTTTAAAAATTAAAAAGTTTTTAGGCATGTGGCCCCTTAAAACTTGTGATGAGTTAATAATTTTAATTTTATTTATTTTTTATTTTATTTTATTTGTAATTTTTATTTAGCACCTTATTTTTAGAAGGTTGTTTGGATTTATGAGCTAAGTTTAGATTTTGATAAGTATCTCTTCATTATGTCAACATTGTTGAGTTGGTTAAAGCATGCTGACATTATGTCGACATTATATCGACATTTTTAAATTGGTTGCGGTATAAAAGGGGGTACTCTCCCTCATTTTTTTAATGGCACCATTTTCTAATCAAGAGCTTTTCCTTTTTAAATTTGAGTTTTGCATTTGTGTCGAAAATTGTCATTTTATTTTTATAAGTGGTTTTATTTGGAAGAGCGATCTAGAGTATTGAAAGGCCGTTGGCAGAAGAGTATCTGATCTATTTGGAGCTATATTATCAGGCATGGGATTTATTTCTCCTTCTCTATGTTTTTCCTGTTTTCAAAATATTATGTGAGGTATTATTGTTAAGTGATTGCAATATTGAATTATCGCTATTAATGTCTTTTGATTGTATAATAGTTTATATATATAGATATATATATATATATATATACATATATCTAGTTAGTAAAATTGTATTGTGAATGTGAGATTGTGTCTATGGTTTGGTTTTTACCTAGATGGAATCATGAACCAATCATTGATTGGTATTTATATAGGAAAGTTGTACAAAGGGAAAGATAGTGAGAATAGGATTCAAGTGGTATTCTTTGATATATGTATCCTATTAAAGCATGTAATAGGTTAACCTTGTGATATGTGATCCATGGAAGAGGGGGGAATAACCTAGAATAGAGTTTGATGTAATTGTTAAGTAGATATATTCTTGGGATTTGTTGACCCATGGGAAAGGGAATATCCTGTGTAGAGAATGATGTATTTGTTAAGTGGGGTTATTCTTGGGATTTGTTGATCCATGGGTAAGGGAATAACTATTGTATAGAGATTGTTGTCTTTCCCAATCGAGATAGAAGGGTGGGTGAATATGAGACAAGAAAACTTTGGCCAAAGTGGTGTAAATTGCCAACGTTTACACTGTCTAGGTTCACTGTGATCCAGGTTTGCATTTCTAGTAGGGATTTCATATTTTGATGGTTGTAGCCATAGTATGATAGTACTAGTTAATGTAGGACACAACACCTTGCTCAAATTAGGCTTGACTTTGAGGTTGCTATACCAATCCCTTTGTTGAAGGGTAGGGCCATTTACCTGTTTGGTAAATGTGCGGGGGACCGCAATTAGTCCATGGTTGGAGGTAAATCACTTGAGTGATGCTTCCCCTCATGCAGTTGGTGGCCGGGAGTATTGAAGACAGACAAGTATACAAACATGTGATTCTATTTATCAGTTAAGCTCTTGAAGCTTCTATGTAATTTATGAAAAAAGTTGAATAAGTTGAATATTCAAATTATTTTTATTGAGAAAATGTATTTGGTTATGCATTATATCAAATGTTTAGAGGAAAAATTTTATTATTCCTGTTATGAATTCATGACTTTATTTACTTTCAAGTTAAAATTGGTAAATCTTAGTTGGTAGAACAAGTGGCATGTTACATAACTCACCTCATCCATGGAGAGATTGTATTTATGTTGAGGTTCCTCCTCCGTTATCCATACAAGGATCAGGAGTGAGTCATCGAGAATAGAACAATTCATCAAGACAAATGAGATTTGAACATGGTGCTTCTCCTCTAACATGAGAAAACCTATAGAAAAACATGACAACACTTTTGAAAATATAAGCAACAAGACAAAAATAAATAGACAAGCAAGAGAAAGGAGAAGAAAACAAGCTTTTGCCCAATGAAATGCACCTCAACAAGAAAACATTCCACCTAATAATGAATCAAACCAAGACGAACTTAACACTAAATAATTTGAAGACAAGAAAAAAAGTTGGGCTATGGTACCTTATGAACCTCTTTCCTCTAGCATTCAGGATTGGGATGACAATGACTTACTCGATGATGACCGCTAGTTCGGTTGTCCCTACAGGTAAGTATTTCTAACCCTTTACCTCCATGTTGTGTTTCCCCCGTGATGTGTTGTGTTGTTTAGGCCTCCTTGGATGACCCTTGATACCCTTGTAAGGTTAAGGATATCAGGAGATCACCTCTGTTGTGACTCTTCTTCTATTTGTATCATCATTCTTCTATATTGCCTCTTCTCTATTTTCATTGTTGTGTGTTGTGTTGGTGACCTGGGGGCACCTTCCTATGTGACAACCCTAAGACACTTGTTTCTCCTCTCTTGATTAATTGTTTACCTTCCTCTAGTGGTTCTATCTAGCTGGCGGATGATGAAAAGTAAATAATACTAATACGGACCATGTGTTCCTTCAACGAGTAAGAAAAAATGGACCTAGTCCATACATGACAATGGGGTTGATATATATTATCTGATGCTTGGCTAGTAGAATCACTCCATGTGATTTTTTGATGATGTCTTATCGCACTAACAAACCATAACAATACTATTGCTTCGTGCACTTTATTTATCTTGGGTCTTGCCTTGGTTGTACTCAGTTTTGAGATCTCTGCGGTATAGCCCCATGGTTATACTCAGGTTCTAAATCCGTAGTATAACCTCGGCTCTTGATATGATTATGTTTATGCATTGTTTTGATCATGTGATGTGGTTATTAGCTTATGGAAAGATTTTTAACCTCGTTTCTTGTAGGATATTATGTGTTTGTGGGAACATTTAGGCGATCGTAAAGTGCATGTCACTTCTGGGGGCATGGGCGTTGTGAGAGCTCTTGTTCTCTTGTGTGTTTTCTTCTTACCTTAACGTTCTTGATATTGGTACACGATATCAACCACCTTAAGGTGAGGGTATATACAAGGTAAGTTGTCTAATGATTTTGATATTGATGAAGCATGTTTGTAAGCCCTCTGCAGAGGCAGGATGTTGTATCTCCACACGAGTGCACATCTTTATTTTATATTGAAATCATTAAGCCCTCTATGGAGGCAAGATATCATGCATATCCTTTTATTTTAATCCCTCTGTGGAGGCAGGGATGGTGTATCTCTTGAGCTAGTGCACATCCTTTTTATTCTAAAAGTCCTCCGAGTAGGAAGGGTTGGTGTATCCTCTCTTAAGCATGTCTTTGGCAGTTGTTGTGGCGAAGTCCAACCATTAGGTGTGCCTGTAATGTGCCTAAGATGGTGGTGAACCTAGAAATAGGCTCCTTCCATTTCTTGTTTGCCATGTTTTCTCCATGTCTTCCATGTGTGTGTGTATGGCATGTTTGTTCCCAAGCATAGTCTAAAGACTGGTGGTGATGAGTCCCTCCTATGCTTTGGGATTTGTATGGCGTGTTTGTTCTCAAGTGTAGTCTAAAGACTAGTGGCGATGAGTCCCTCCTACACTCTGAGATTTGTATTGCGTGTCTGTTGCCCCATATGCAGTCTAAAGATGTGTGGTAATGAGTCCCTCCTACATTTTGGGGGGTGCGTTTACTTTCCTTGTACTTGCATTTGCATTCATATATGAGAAAAATGAAAAAGAACTAATCGCCACATTCACTGTATTCATTGTGTTTTGCATGTCTTCAATGATGTCTTCTCTGTGTTTTGCGTGCCTATTACTATCTTCACTGTGATTGGTATGTCTGTAATGTGTTTTCTCTAATGCCTAACTAAAATTGGGGGCTAAAATAGTTCCTCAATATTTGTGTGTGCATTAGCTTCAAGTGCTTGGCGTGTTTGTTATGTTTTGACCATACTTTAATGCATGTATGGGCCTTGCATTTATACATACATTAAAGTGGGGGCTAAATGTTATGTCAGAAAATGTCTCCCTGGGACTTTTCCCTCTTAAGGTTTAGCTCTTGGGTCCTTTAGAATGCATTATAAGCATCTTTCATGTTAATCTTGAATCCCAATGAGAAAACCCCTAAGTGTTATGGCAAATAGGACCTAGGGGGAGATATTTGAATAGATCCTGACCTAAATTGAGAGGGTGGACTTGGGTGCTAGCGCCCTAGTCCTACCCCATTTTAAGTCAGCCCCAAATTTGAATGTCAGTTTGGTGACTATTAATTAGGCCCCATGCCAACATCTTAAGTTTGAATTATGAAATTCTTAGCAAGAATGTGTGTAGTTGCATATATAAGCATGTTTAGGGTTTCATTTGCAAACTAGAAGCTAACTAGAAGATGATTATAAACTTTTGGCTAACTTATGATTTTAGAGCATTCAATGTATTCATTGTTGTAGAGAAGAGCATTGTTATTGTGTTTGTGATTGTAGATTTAGCTTCATCTTCTCATGTGTTGAAGATGCTTCATCTATGTGAGATCTACACCTCTGAGGTGATATCTATTTGTGTTTGAATCATTTATCAATTTGTTTTACCTCTATCCCCCAAGGATATGCACTCTTTATCTGACAATGGTGTTCGAAAGACTTGAATGTCTCTTTGAGGCTTGACTGAGGCAAGCCTCTAAACACCACAACCCCCAACCACTCTCCTTGTGATTGCAGGTTACAGGTGTCGCATCTTGAGGGACTAGTGGAGTTGTAGGGAACAGTAAGACAGTGTGTAAATTCTAGATCCCTGAAGAAAAGGACTGCTTGGACTAGGGCGCCAATGCCAATGTCCTCTGAGGTTGAAAACATAGAAAACATTGTGATAGTGACAAAATCAGCATCTAAAGAGCTTCTGACATCCTAAAACTCACCCTGCCTTGGACTCAGGCACTAGTGCCAGTGTCCTCCACATCTCACTGGATAGAAACAAAAAATACAATGATCATCAGTGTCGAAAGGAGATTAGGATTCCGTAAAGAAAACACTACCTTGGATAGGGGTGTTAGTGCTAGTGTCCCTGAGTATTCCACATCCCAAACTTTGAAAAATGGTCAGTTATTAATCTCTACCTACTACCTTAGTTTGCAAGCATTTGTCGTAATTCATCAATTTACTTACTGTTTTACATAATTAGGGTTTTAAGGGTATTTGAGCATTAAATTGATACATTAGTTGATAATATCTAAGCTTCCACTTTGTTCCAAGTGACAACCTAACCTATAGGTGAATCCTCTTGCAAAAGTGTGATTTAACTCAATTGATTTGTCCTTGAATGTTTGTTGAGAAAGGAGGATTTAACCCACACATCCATTGAAACTTAAAAACACCATCCCCTTTTTCATATAAAACATTTAGATAAGATGGTAGAAGGAGAGATGGATAGAGAACAAAAGTATGTTGTAGATGCTATATATTTTCTTGTAGAGATTGTGGAGGATGATGCAGGCAGATTTTGGTGGAGGTGGTCAGTTTGTGGTGGGTTGGATCCTACGAAGGAGGAGAAAAGAGGAGTGAGTATTTGGAGGAGAAAGAGAGTGAGCCTTTGGTGGAGGAGGATAGATGATGGTGACAAAATGAAGCCATCATATAATGGGTGGAGGATGGTACTTTTCCCAGCTAAGTGTTGTAAGAGGTGAAAGAAGTTTTATATGCCTAGATCAGTAATGGAGTTCGCTGCAGGTTGTTTACAACCTGAAAGGGTGATTCTATCACTCCACTCCGCTTTGTGAGACCAGGCTCACAAACTTTCTACCCCGCGTGTTTGATGTAGGAGCACTCAGGGATGTTGGCAATCATGCGTCAAGCAAAGACAATTTTTAGCTTTATTTTGTTTTTGTCATGGTTTTGTGTTTCCGTTTGGTTGATGTTTTCTACAAGGCAGGAAACCACTGATGCAACTTTGGAAGTGGTAAAGATATTCAAGGAGAAAATATTAAATATTATCAAGTCATAGTGGAGTCTTGTATACATGCTGGCATTTGGTCATCATAAAATTATACACTTAGGTGGTAGGTGAATATGTAATTGTTTCAATCCTTCAAAATGTGGGAGTTGATATGCATAGTTTTGGTTAGAGTTGCTTGTTTGTCACCTCTTGAAGTATGCTACAACTAGTTTGGCTGAATCAAGCTGATACACCTTCTTGTTGGAGTCAAATGGTGGAGAAAACCAATCTTTTGATCATGTCCCTCCTGCTAACATGTAAAAGCATGCTACTGGCACTCAGCTTGCAGTTTTATTCACAACACTTTATATGATATCTTGTAGGTCAGGTGCAATGAAGCCATCTTTGTAATCATTTGCAGTAGATCAATTTGATTACCAACATCTAGATGAAAGAAAACATAAGTTCTCCTTTTTTAACTGGTATTACTTCTACATCTCGTTAAGTATTCTCATGTCAAATACATTGATAGTGTATGTTTAAAGGAATGTGAGTTGGAGGGTTCAACACAAAATAAATAGAGTTTCTTCTTCTTCTTGGATTCAAATTACAAGTGACAATAAATGTTTTTAAAAGCTACATTTCTGTCAACTAAAGAGGGAAGTGGAAATGCATGGAAGATTCCAAATAGAGAAGCCTTCACTTATCTTGTGCTTGATGGAGATCATATTCCGCCAACTTTCACAAGATCAAACAATCCCATTGGGAGTCATTGCAGAATGTACCAAATTATTAGTAGAAGATATTGAATATCATCTCATGAAAAGCCTTTCTGTGCATTTGATTGAAGGGATGTTATCATGGAAACTATTTGCCACTATCTTCCCACCCAACAATTGGTGCATGAACTAATTCTACAATGGGTGCATGACAAAATTAACCAATATGGCCCCACTCAACACGTCAGTGTGCATAATGGTCATGTTCATGTGCACTACGAGAAGTCATGCTATGAGGAATGTAGAGTTAGCCTTGGTAAAAAGAGACCAAAATTAGGTGATTTGAAAATGCCAAATTGCATTGTTTGGGCCGTGACTTGGAAGGCCTTGTCAAGGAAATTAAAATATCAAAACTCACTTTAGAAGCTCACCACATCACATTTACTCATGACAAAGAAAAAATTTAAGGGAATTAGAAAGGGGTGGGTGCAGCCAGAGTAGAAGTTGAAATGTCACAATAGGAAGTGTTAGTTTTCATTAAAACAGAGGAGGTGAAGTTCTACATAGGAGAAAAAAGGAAAGGTCATTGATAACATAAAAACCTTTGTGGTCTAAGTGTGAAAATAGAGAAAGGAGTGTTTGGCAGCCAAAAAAATAATAGAAATAGCTGAGATAAAATGTCACGCCAGAGTTTGGAAAGGGAGATACAAGGAGAGACTGTAATGTGAGAATCAAATTGTGGAATTTAGATGCATCATACACTGAGAGCTGAAAGCTTGAACTAAGGGAGGCCATTGATGGCCATACTGTAAATTTGACCCTTGATTTATAGATTAAATAAAACTTATTTTGCTGCAATCTAGTATGATTTATAAATTTAATCAGTGAGTAGAGAGTCTTTGCTGAGGTATTTGTGTTTGTGAGTAATTGTTTAGTGGTAAAAAGAGGGGTTTGGTTTTTGGTTTAATTTCAATGGTTTATGTTAAATCCTCCTTTTACCACAACATTCAAGGACATTCAACTGAGTAGAGAACTCTACTATAGATCTCCTATCACTTGGAACATAGGGGAAGATTAGAATTGTGTGAATTTGTTGTTCAATTAAGTCTAATTATGTTCAAAAACCTAATTTCGTAAGATCATAAACAAATAGAAAAATTATGGAAATGATCGCACACAGAGATATCAAATGACAATCAAATACATACCAGATTTCAATGTTTGGTGTGCAAAAAAGTCGAGGACTAATGAGCAGGCACCCTAGTCTAGTGTACTTGCTTTTGTCGGGATCTCTAAAGAATGTTTGCAACCTGTTCCTGCTATCACAGAGATTTCACCACTTCAGAATCCAAAGGACTAATGAGCAGGTGCCCAAGTCCAAGCCCTAGTTTTCTTCTTAGATCTGTAATTCTGATAGTCTGTAATGCCCTCCTACAACTCCACTTCTTTCACTTTTAAAACCTGTAACCTGCAATCACATAAAAGTGCGTTGGGGGTTGTGGTGTTTAGAGGCTTGCCTCGGTCAAGCTCCAGAGAGACATTCAAGTCTTCTAAACATCATTGTTAGATAAAGAGTGCGTATCCTTGTGGGATAGAGGCAAAATCCAAATGATGAATGATTGAAAACACAATAGATATCACCTTGTAGTGTAGATCTCATGGAAGGAAGAAGCTCTTCATGCCATGAGGAGATGGAGTCAAATATGTAACAAACGAGAACAATAACAATACAATACTGCTCTGCAACACAATGAAAACCTTGAATCACTTTAACATAATCTCATCAATCAAAATTCACATCTAGTTTACAAATGAATGCCTAAACATGCTTATATATGCAACTAAATAACTTCCCACCAAGAAATTCATAATTCAAACTTGAGGTGTCGGCATAGGACCTAATAACGGTCATACAACTGACACATAAAAATAGGTCCTGGCCTAAAATAGGGCAGGACTAGGGTGTGGGCGCTGAAGTCCTCCCCCCTATTTCAGGCAAGATTTATGTTAAGCTCATCCCCTATGTCCCATTTGTCATAAAACTTAGGGGTTTCTTCACCGGAAGTCATCATTAACATGCAAGATGATCTAAATGCATTCTAAAGGACCTGAGAGCTAAACTTTAAGAGGGAAAAGCCCCAAGGGGACATTTTCTAACATAACATTTAGCACCCACTTTAATGTATTTATAAACACAAGGCTAATACATGCATTAAAGTACGGTCAACAAACACAGCAAACACGCCAAGCATGGAGAAGACACACCAATCATAATGAAGAGAGTAACAGACACACAAAAAATGGAGAAGATAGTAACAGTCACGCAAGACATAGAGAAGACAACATTGAAGACATGCAAAACACAGTGAATGCAGTGATTATTTTCTTTTTCATTTTCTCATATATATGAAATGCAAATGCAAGTACAAGGAAAGTAAACACACAACCCAAATGCAGGAGGAGCTCATCACCACTAGTCTTGAGACTGCATAAGGGACAACAAATATGCCAAACAAATCTCAAAGTGTAGGAGGAGCTCATCGCCACCAGTATTGAAACTACACTTGAGAACAAACACACCATACAAATCCCAAAGCGTAGGAGGAGCTCATCACCACTAGTCTTGAAACTATGCTTGGGAACAAACACACCATACACACACATATGGAAGACATAGAGAAAACATGACAAACAAGTGATGGGAGAAACCTATTGCTAGGTTCACAGCTATCTCAGGCACATTACAGGCACACATCGATGATTAGGCTTCACCACAACAACCGTTGAAGACACGCTTAAGGGTTAGGATAGTCTCATATCTGCCTCACCTACTTGGAGGACTTTTAGAAAATGATAGGATGTGCAATCTCCTCAAGAAATACACCATCCCTGACTCCCACAGAGGGCTTCAAATAAAAAGGATATGAATGATATCCCACCTCCGCAGAGGGCTTAAGTGATTGCCATATATTTGAAGCTTTACAAAAACACTTTGCTAGCATCTAAATCAGATAGCTTACCTTATATGCCCCCACCTTAAGGTGGTTGATATCATGTATTGATATCAAGCACATTAAGGTAGCAAGAAAACACAGAAGGGAACATGAGCTTTCAAAAGGCCCATGCCCCCTAGAGGTGACATGTACTTTACGATCACCAAATGTTCCCACAAACACACAATTTCCTGCAAGAAAAGGTGTTAGCATCCATATAATCATGATAAACAACAATGCAAAGCTAGATCCAAGATAGATAAAGTGCACAGAGCAACAATATTGTTATGTTTTGTAAGTGCGATAAGACAACATCAAGATATCACACGGAGTGATTCTATTAGCCAAGCGTTGGATAATATATATCAACTCGATCATCATGTATGGACTAGGTCCATTTTTTTGATTTCTCACTGAAGAGACACTAGGTTCATATCAGTATAATATGTTTTTCGTCATCCACTAGCTAGATAGAACCACTAGAGGAGGGTAAACAATAAATCAAGAGAGGAGAAACAAGTGCCTTAGGGATAGTCATGTAGGAGGGTGCCCCCAAGTCACCAACTGTAATGCTATGTTCGTAAGACATAACACACAACAATGAAAATGGAGAAGCGATATCGAAGAATGATGATACAAATAGACGAAGGGTCACAACAGAGGTGATCTATCGGTATCCTTGACCTTACGAGAGTATCAAGGGTCATCCTAGGAGGCCTAAACAACACATAACACATCATGGGGGAAACACAACATGAGAGAGGAGGTTACATAAACAAGCCAATAATTCTATGACATAGGTGACCACTAAGGTTAGAAATACTTACTTGTTTCATCCCAATGTTAAGAACTTACACATCTAGGAAGAGGCCACCCTTGAGAGTAATTATAATACTTGCTACAATGAGTATGGCTTAAAGATGGAAGGATGTTTACTTGATTTAAAGGGATAGCTCCTGGTGGACAATTCTTGTCTAGCGGCCTAGGATATCACACATATTGATTTGGTCTTGTTTAAATTGTATTAACATTGAGTTTAGGATGACAAGAAGCTTTCTTTTCTTTAAAATGATTATATCCAATGCCACTTGAGTAGTATCATGAAGCGAATTCTATAGGTACTCAAATCCCTTCTTGATTTATACCACATCCATTACCTACATAGTCACAGTTGTTATAAAAGATTTTAAATTCTTAACCATAGAGGGATGTCATTTCTTTAAAAGATGGTGAAGCCTCATAGGTCTCATAATTTGTAGTATAAGTAAGTGTATTATCTTTGTTTTCTACCAAGGAGGATTTAGGTCTCTTAGGTGTTTCAAAAGACTGCTTGGATGAGATCAATGTGACTTTTGATGTGTCAAGGTTATTAAGTTTATATTCCCCTATACTGCAAGGATTAAAATCTAATGAACCCCAATCATCACCAAAAAGTGCATTCGATGTTTTAGAATCTTGCACATTATCTATGGAAAGAGGCATTGTTGAATCGACTTGTAAGTTGTTTAGACTCCTATGATTGTTAACTTGTTTTTGCTTTTCAATATGTAAACAATTATCTGGCTTGGGATTAGATTTCCAGGTGTAGAGCTTGTCTTGATAAATAAACTTTATTGATCGATGAAGGGTAGACGGAACTGCCCCCATGGCATGAATCCACGGTCTACCTAGAATCATATTATATGATAGAGAACCAGACATAACATAAAAAAGAGTATCTAATGTTACAGGTCCAACCATTATGGGTAAATTTATCGTGCCCATAGTTTGTTTTGCAACATTATCAAAGCCACAAATGCTAGTCCTATCCGGTTTGATTAAAGATGTGTCAACCTTGATTTTGTGTAGTAGGTCAATGCCACAAACATTAAGAGCTGATTAATTGTTAATCATAACTCACTTTATCAACATTTTATTTATTGTGACAAAGATCATAAGTAGGTCATATTCATCTTTTATCGATGGTATTTCATGCGGTTGAAAGAGAATATCCATTTTTGTCGCATGCATACAATCCAATAGAGTTGCTACATCATTCAACTTAATAGCAGGTGGTACAATCACCTTTTGTAAAGCTTCTTGGAGCATTCTGTGGTATGTAGGTGGTGTTTTTATTAAATCCCAAAGAGAGATCTTAGCCAGAGTAGCATGAAGCTACTCGACAAGATCATGAATATTCTTGACCTCTTTTAGGAGTAACACGAGGTGGTGGAGGAAGTATAGGTTGAGAACATGGAAGAGAGACATGAACATGAGGTTCTTGTTTACTTTGCTTATTATTACCAGTGTTGTATGTGTGAGAAATTATGGGATGTTGCGGCACACTAATTTGTTTTACATAGTTGAAAATATAATCGGGGTGTCTAGGTGGTTTTTGATCTCCTTGAACTATAATCACTAGTTTTAAGCAAGAGGGTGCACTAGGTGCCCCTCGCACAATCATCTTATGAATATTACTACAAATTCTATTAGTGAAGATTGAATTAACATTGTTTCCCTCTTGATTATACCCAAAATCTATCCCTAAAGGATTTAATGTGAGACTTTTTCTCATCCACTAATGCTACATCTTGACCAGGGAGAGCATTGGAATGAAAGAAAGGTAAGGTATTGCTAGGAAGGTGAGGTGTTGTGTCAGTAGTAGGGCTATCCATGGTCTTCTCATCTAAGGTTCTTGGACATTCAACTATAGGAGAAGTAGGATAACTTGTGGAATCATCACCATCCTCATATATTTTATCTATTAGTTCCAAAGCATTAAGAGAGCTTTCACTCTCATCATTCTCAATGTGTTTTGTCAAATCTTCTACTACCGAAGGGTATGTTGCAAGTATGGGCCTAATTGGTGTTGTCATTGATGTAAACATACTCCTATTGCATTAATGTCAAGGATTGGATGAGTTGTGTGCTGAGGATATTGAGAAAATTAGTCCTATTAGAAACAGAGAAGAACAGTGAAGACAGTGAAGCTCTATGAAGTGAAGATCCCAGCTAGATGAAGATCAGAGAATGCGCATCAAAGGGTTTGTAGATATGTGTCTGAAGATGATCTAGTTAAGATTTGAGAGGTTCACATGAAAATGTGGAGGAGATATGGCCATGAGACTAAAACCGGTTCTGGCAACTATTCTGAGGTGACAGAGTGACACAAATAGGTCCGGTGAGATCTAGAAATACAATATCATGTTCTTCAGATTTGGTGGCATGTTTGGGAGGCTAATGTGAATTGACAACTCAATTGGTTCATGGTTTGGAAGTCCACAAGCAATCCTTCTAATGTGACAGTGATGATTGGCTATGTTCTTGAGGTTCTAGATGAAGATGGGAATGATTACAGTAAGCAGAAGTGGTGTGGATGTTCTTGGTGATTTAAGCAAGCTTGTGGGGGTCTCTAGATTGTGTCTAGTTTGTGTTGGCAGTCCACATTGAAGATTGAGATTGTGATTGAAGATTTACCTTCGAGTGATGGTGTTCTTCCTAGTCTTGGCTGACTGGATGATTTGCGCATGTTGCGGATGATCTTGAAGATGTTTTGCGAAGCCTGGCATGTTCCTCGAAGAAGATTGAAGTCCCAGCTATGTATGGCCGACAGTGTAGTGATACGCATGAAGTTTTTGTAATAAGTGAAGTTGTATTTTTGTAATTGCTCTGTAATAAAATAAGTGTATGTTGTGCTGACTTTGATGATCATTCCAAAGTCGATGTCATGTATAAATAAGAGTTGTGAAGTCATTCAAATGTATCCGTGTGGTCATGATGAGAAGGTGGTAGTGAAGAGGAGTGAAAAGTAGAGCAAAGGTGTTGAGATTAAATGGAACTGACTCAAGCATAGTGAAGATGCTAATCTCTAGTTCAAGTATGTAATACTCATATTCTTTTATAGACAATGTGTCTCCTGTAGGTAGTGGGCCTCTTGTGAGCAGTGTGCTTGGGCAATGAGCCCTAACTGGCAAGTGTCATTTATTCTTCTTATTCTTTTAATAGAGAATACAATCTTGGGTTAGTCATCCCGTGGTTTTTCCCTTAACCGGGTTTTCCACGTTAAAATCTTGGTGTTATACGTGTTGAATTTGTTTCTTCTCTTGATTTATTGCATTATGTTTTCATGATTGAATCATTGATATGCTGTTAAAATATAAGAAGGCTTTAAGTGAATAATTATCAGATTTTTGGTAACAACTGATTCACCCCCACTCTTAGTTGTCTGCCCTAAATCCAACAATTGTTATTAGAGCTAAGTTCCTCTAGAAGAAGCTTAACCACTTGAGGAGATCCAGGATGTCGTCCTACAAGAAGGACAGTCCAAGGTTTGATGGAACAAACTACACTCTTTGGAAGAGCCACATGGAATATCACTTACAATGCATGGGAAATCAGTATTGGAACATAACTACAACTAAATATGTTCTCCCAATGAATGGTCCAACAACTATGGATGAAGTCAGAGATGTAGACAATAATCTTCAAGCTAAAGAAGCCCTACTAAGTGCCTTGACTGATTGAGAGCTGACAAATGTTATGGATTTGAAAATTGCTTATGAAATATGGACAAAGCTGGAAAATATTTATGAAGGAGACAAATATGTTAAGTGTGCCAAGCTGCAAAGTCTGAAAGGAAAATTTGAAAACTTGAAGATGAGTGAAGATGAGAATATCACTTCATATATGTAAAAAGTAAATGAGCTTGTATGTTGCATTAGATGTGCTGGTGGAATATTGGATGAAGATGAGATTGTTGCCAAAGTTCTCAGATCTCTACCTCCTGCATACAAACATAAAGCTACTGCTATTGAGGAAATAAGATCTTTAACAACTATTACAAGGGATCAATTGGTTGGTAAGATATCTACATTTGAGTTGGCTGTGTTTGGTGATGCACTTTCCAAGATTGAATCTACATTCAAAGCTAGTGCCTCTACTAAAGGCAAACAAAGATATGATCCTGGAGAAAGTTCCTCAAGGAAATCAACATGGTATGATAAAGCAAGGAAAGATCTAGAAGAAGATGAGTTAGAAGCTAAGCAACTTGAAGCCCTTATTGCAAAGAGATTGCCAAGAGGATCCGGTAATTATGAAGGAAAATTACCTTTCAAATGATTTGCTTGCAATAAGATTGGTCATTTTGCCTCAAGATGTCTGGAAAGGTCTTCAAGGCCAAACCCTAATAGAACAAGGTTTCAGAAGATGATGATGGAGTAACAGATGATGAATCTGAGATAGGAAACAGACCCAAAAGTGACTGGGTGTTTATTGCCATCAAAGAAGAAGATCCAATGCCTATTGAATCTACCAATCATAAGATAATAGAAAGTACTTTGGCTGCTTAGGTTGAATAAAAGGATGAATGGGTCATTGACAGTGGATGCTCTCACCATATGATTGGTGACAAGAGTAAGTTCTTAAGTTTGGAAAGATATGAAGGTGGAGTTGTAAAGTTTGGAGATAATCCTGCTGGTAGAATTAGAGGCAGAGGAACCATTTCTTTTGATTGAAATAACAAAACTAGTGTTGTTCTGTATGTTGAAGGTCTGAAGCATAATCTTCTTAGTGTTGGATAGTTGGTGGACAAAGGCTATGATCTCTGATTCAAAAATGGAAAATGCAAGATCTTTGAAAGCTCTGGAACTGAGATTGCATTCGATACACAAACAAAAGGTAACATCTTTCACTTGGTTGGTACTAGAAAAAGTTGCTTATTTGTTCAAATTGATCAAAGTTGGTTGTGGCATAGGAGAATGTGTCATGTGAATTTTGATAATATCATCAAGATAAGAAACACTCAGGCTGTAAGAGATCTTCCAAGACTGGTTAAACCTACTAATAGTTTGTGCAAAAAATGTTAGTTGGGTAAGCAAAACAAAGTCACATTCAAAAGTAAGGAACAATCTTCAACCAGATTGTTAGACTTGGTGCACACTGATCTTTGTGGTTCGGCAAGAATTAGGAGTCTGCAAGGAGATAGGTATTTCATGTTGCTGATTGATGACCACTCCCACTGATTGATGACCACTCTCGGATGATGTGGGTGACTTTCTTGAAAGAGAAATCTGAAGCACTTGAGAAGTTCAAAATATTTAAGGCTATGGTACAAAATGAAACTAGCATAAACATAAAATTCCTCAGGTCTAATAGAGGAGGAGAATTCACATCTGGTGAGTTCATATCATTCTATGAGAAACATGGGATAAAGAGACAGTTATCTGCTCCAAGGACTCCACAGCAGAATGGAGTAGTGGAGAGAAAGAACTAGACCATCCAAGAAGAATCTAGGACCATGATGATGGAAGCAAATGTTCCTCAGATCTATTGGAGAGAAGTTGTAAGAACTTCTGTCTATACTCTTATCAGGTACAAATCAGAGACAATACTGGTAAGACCCCTTATGAACTTTGATTTGGCATCACTCCTACTGTGAAGTATTTCAAAGTCTTTGGTAGTAAATGCTATATCAAAAGAGATGAAGACCTTGGTAAGTTTGATGCTAGAAGTGATGAAGGAATATTCTTGGGATATTCTACTCAAAGCAAAGCATACTAGTGTTACAATAAAAGATTGAGAAAGATTGTAGAAAGTACAAATGTGAAGGTTGATGAAGGCATGGTAAGTCCCTCAATGTATTATGAGTATGAAGCAGATGATCAGAATGATGTCTCAGACCACGGGGGACAAGTCCCAACTCAAGTTTAGATTCAGACTGATCCAGAGAATCCTGAAATACAAGAAGAAGAGACAAGTTTGGATGAACCTATCCAAGAATTAGAAGTGAAAGAGAATCCCAAAACTCCCAGGTATGTAAGACTGAATCATTTTGAAGATCAAATCATAGGAGATAGAAACAAAGGTGTTCAAACAAGAAGAAAAATTTCTCAAGATTCAGTGAAGTATTGTTTGATTTCAAAGATTGAACCAAAAATAGTAAGTGAAGCATGCAATGATAAAAGATAAGCTAAAGCAATGGAGGAAGAATTGATGTAGATTGAAAAGAATCACACTTGGGATCTTGTTCCCAGCCTTAAGGACAAAAATGTGATTGGGACTAAGTGGGTCTTCCAGAATAAACTGAATGAAGATGGTGAAGTAGTAAGAAACAAAGCCAGATTGGTCTATAAGGGTTATTCTTAAGTAGGAGTTGACTTTGAAGAAACTTTTGCTCTAGTGGCAAGAATTGAAGTAGTCATATTATTTCTTGCCTTTGCTGCCATCAGAGATTTCAAGGTATATCATATGGATGTCAAGTCTACTTTCCTAAATGGTGATTTGGAAGAAGAGGTATACATTGAGAAACCAGATGGATTTCAATTGTCTGATCATGAAGTTATGGTCTATAAGTTGAAGAAGGCATTGTATGGACTCAAGCAAGCCCCAAGAGCCTAGTATGAAAGATTGGACAAACATGTTTTGAAGATTGGTTTCAACAAAGGTACTGCTGATAGTAATCTGTATTTTAAGCTTGATCATGAAAATATCTTGATTGTTGAAGTATTTGTTGATGATATCATTTTTGGAGGGAAAGATAGTATGTGCAAGACTTTTGCAAATCAAATGCAAAGTGAATTTGAGATGTCTATGTTTGGGCAAATGAATTTCTTCTTGGGTTTGCAAATCACTCAAACAAAGAAAGGAATCTTCATATCACAGACCAAATATGTGAAAGAATTGTTGAAGAAATTTGGGATAGAAGATTCAAAGCCAATAAATACTCCCATGGCAACTGGATGTAAGCTAAGTAAAGATGATGAATCTCCTAAGGCTGATCAGAAAAAGTACAGGTCAATGATTGGAGGACTGCTCTATCTTACTCAAACTAGACCTGATATTATGAATGTTGTTGGTCTTGTTGCCAGATTCCAAGATGATCCTAGAGAGTCTCATGTCATGGAAATCAAGAGAATTCTCAGATATCTGAAGGGAACAGTTGAGTATGGATTATGGTATCCTAAGGATCATGATTTCTCTCTTCATGCATATACAGATGCTGATTGGGTAGGAGATGTGGATGACCAGAAGAGTACCAGTGGTGGTGCATTCTTTTTGGGAAAAAGATTGGTTTATTGGCTAAGCAAGAAACAAGAGGCAATATCTCTATCCACTACAGAAGCATAGTATATTGCAGTAGCAGGCAATTGCACTCAAGTATTGTTGATGAAACAAATGCTAAGAGATATCAGAGTGGAGTATGAAGAACCTATCACAATCTTATGTGATAATTCAAGTGTAATAAACATATCAGAAAATCCAGTGTTGCATTCAAAGACAAAACATATATCCATCAAGTTCCACTTTTTGAGAGAGCAGGTGAACAAGAATGAAGTCAGATTGGAGTTTGTGCCCTCAAAGGATCAGATTACAGACATTTTTACCAAACCTCTACCTAAGGACACTTTTGAGTATCTCAGGGAGAAGTTAGGGGTTATTACCCCTCCGGTTCTGAATTAAGGTGCACTGGTGTGCATCAGTCTGGTGGATCCCACAGTCATATCTTGTGATCCAGATTGATGTTAGGAGGCTGCTACTCAGGGGGACCAGTCAGTATGATTTTAAAGTATGAGAAGTGGTTGCAAGTATGTGCCCTTTGCCATTGATGTCAAAGGGGGAGAGAAGACATGTGAAAAATAAAAAGTGGTTGCTGATCAAAGGGGGAGCAGTAAAGGAAGAGAAGACATGTGAATGGTTGCTGTTGATAGGGGGAGCTATGTTAGTCAATGAGGAGAAGTTCTTGTCTTGATGGTTAAAACAGTCTTTTCACATCATATGTTGCCATCAACGACAAAGGGGGAAATTGATGCAAGTATGGGCCTAACTGGTGTTGTCATTGATGTCAACATACTCCTATTGTATTAATGTCAAGGATTGGATGAGTTGTGTGCTGAGGATATTGAGAAAATTAGCCCTATTAGAAATAGAGAAGAACATTGAAGACAATGAAGCTCTATGAAGTGAAGATCCCAGATAGATGAAGATCAGAGAATGCACATCAAAGGGTTTGTAGATATGTGTTTGAAGATGATCTAGTCAAGATTTGAGATTTCCACATGAAAATGTGGAGGAGTTATGGCCATGAGAGTAAAACTAGTTTTGGTAACTGTTTAGAGGTGACAAAGTGACACAAATAGGTCCGGTGAGATCTAAAAATACAATATCATGGTCTGCAGATTTGGTGGCATGTTTCGGAGGCTAATGTGAATTGAAAACTTAATTGGTTCATGGTTTGGAGGTCCAAAAGCAATCCTTCTAATGTGATAGTGATGACTAGCTATGCTCTTGAGGTTCCAGATGAAGATGCGAAAGATTACAGTAAGCAGAAGTGCGGATGTTCTTGGTGATTCAAGCAAGCTTGTGGGGGTCTCTAGATTGTGTCCAGTTTGTGTTGGTAGTCCGCATTGAAGATTGAGCTTGTGATTGAAGATTTACCTTTGGGTGATGGTGTTCTTCCTAGTCTTGGCTGACCGGATGATTTACGCATGTTGCAAATGATCTTGAAGATGTTTTGTGAAGCCTAGCATGTTCCTTGAAGAAGATTGAAGTCCCAGCTATGTGTGGCCGACAGTGTAGTGATGCGCATGAAGTTTTTGTAATAAGTCAAGTTGTATTTTTGTAATTTCTCTGTAATAAAATAAGTGTATGTTGTGTTGACTTTGATGATCATTCCAAAGTCGATGTCATGTATAAATTAGAGTTGTGAAGTCATTCAAATGTATTCATGTGGTCATGATGAGAAGGTAGTAGTGAAGAGGAGCGAAAAGCAAAGCAGAGGTGTTGAGCTTAAATGGAACTAACTCAAGCATAGTGAAGATGGTAATCTCCAATTCAAGTATGTAATACTCATATTCTTTTGTACACAGTGTGTCTCCTATAGGCAGTGGGCCTCTTGTGAGCAGTGTGCTCGGGTAGTGAGCCCTAACTGGCAAGTGTCATTTATTCTTCTTATTCGTTTAACAAAGAATACAATCTTGGGTTAGTCACCCCGTGGTTTTTCCCTTAACCAGGTTTTCCATGTTAAAATCTTGGTGTTATATGTGTTGAATTTGTTTTTGCTCTTGATTTATTGCATTATGCTTTCATAATTGAATCATTGATATGCTGTTGAAATATAAGAAGGCTTTAAGTGAATAATTATCAAATTTTTGGTAACAACTGATTCAGCCCCCCCTCTCAGTTGTTTGCCCTAAATCCAACAGGGTATGTATTTGTGAGAGATGTGAAGTTGTCAATATCAAATACATAGTCAAGGATTTTAAATGAAGAGCATTTAAATATATCATTGTGGTACATAGCTTGTATATAAGTGAGAACATGAGGATTCATATTAAGAAATTTGTAGAAACTCTCAAAGTTTTTGATATATGCATGTAAAGATTCCAAATAGAAATTAGATGAAGATGCCATGTGTATATAATTTAAAATCAATGTGAAACCATATTTTAAAAGCTTTTCAAAAGTTATGCAAGAAACAAGTGCAAAACTATATGTGAAAATGACCTAAAATGCTTGATTTTTTCAACTTTTTCAAGGCAAATGAATGAAAGAAGAGGTGTTGTAAGGAAATTGATGAGGGAAAGTAAATAATATGTCTAATATCAGTCTAATAAACTAAAAATATTCTTTACAACACACATTTGATGCAATCCTATAATGAGACAAGTCAAAACCTAGTGAAAATACACCCAAAATATGCAACTTTTCACCAATTTTCAATGCAAAGGCCCAATAGAAAGGGTGTTGTGAGGAATTTGAGGAGGGTTAGCAGAGTATAACCCTAATAACAGCCAATTAATGCATAAAAATCCTTCACAACACACCTATGATGCAATTCTAGAGAGACAATAAGGCCAAATCTAGTGAAAATGCAAGGTTTTCAAACCCTAGACATGAAATTTTGCAAGAAAGCCACTATGATGAAACACTAAAGTTAGAAATCAGTCCTAATGAGTGTTTTGAAAGGGTATTAAAATCTGAAACAAGATTTTGACTACAAACCCTAGCCAATGCAAAATTAGGTTATATGAAAAAATGCACGATTTCAAGCAATTTTTAACAATTTAATCATGAAAATGCAATGTAAATGAATGATGAATGATGAATTTCTATAAATTAAATTAGATATGATGATAATAATAGAAATTTTATGAAATTAAATGCAAACTAATTAAAATTATTTGAAAATTCAACCTAAAAATGCTAATTTTTCAAAAAATTTCCAATTTTTCAATTTTTTTGTAATTTTTCAAATGCAATAATATGAAAATAAAATGAATAAATGAAAGTCTAAAGTACAACACTCAGCAAGGTGCAAAATTCATTAAGAACATGGGCTCACCAAAATGTTTAGTGGTAAAAAGAGGGGTTTGGTTTTTGGTTCAATTTTAAGGGTTTATGTTAAAACCTCCTTTCACCACAACATTCAAGGACATTCAACCAAGTAGAGAACTCTACTACAGATATCCTATCACTTGGAACATAGGGGAAGATTGGAATTGTGTGAATTTGTTGTTTAATTATGTCTAATTATGCTCAAAACCCTAATTTCATAAGATCGTAAACAAATGGACAAATTATGGAAAATGATCACACACAAAGATATCAAATGACAATCAAATGCATACCAGATTTTAAAGTTCGGTGTGCGAAAAAGTTGGGGACTAATGAGTGGGCACCCTAGTCCAGTGTACCTACTTTTGTTAGGATCTCTGAAGAATGTCTACAACCTATTCCCACTGTCATAGATATTTCACCGCTTCGGAATCCAGAGGACTAATGAGTGGGTGCCCAAGTCCAAGCCCTAGTTTTGTTCTCAGATCCACAATTTTTATAGTCTATAATGCCCTCCTGCAACTCCACTTCTTTCATTTCTGAAACCTGTAACCTGCAATCACAGAAAAGTGGGTTGGGGGTTGTGGTGTTTAGAGGCTTGCCTCGGTCAAGCCCCAGAGAGACATTCAAGTCTTCCGAACATCGTTGTCAGATAAAGAGTGCATATCCTTGTGGGATAGAGGCAAAATCTAAATGATGAATGATTGAAAACATAATAGATATCACCTTGTAGTGTAGATCTCATGGAAGGAAGAAGCTCTCCATGCCATGATGAGATGGAGTCAAATCTGCAACAAACGAGCACAATAACAACACAATACTGCTCTGTAACACAATGAAAACATTGAATCACTTTAACATAAGATCATAGATCAAAATTCCCATCTAGTTTACAAATGAATGCCTAAACATGCTTATATATGCAACTAAACACCTTCTCGCCAAGGAATTCATAATTCAAACTTGAGGTGTCGGCATAGGACCTAATAACGGTCATACAACTGACACATAAAAATAGGTCCTGACCTAAAATAGGGTAGAACTAGGGTGTGAGTGCCCAAGTCTTCCCCCTATTTCAGGCAAGATTTATGTTAAGCTCATCCCCTAGGTCCCATTTGTCATAAAACTTAGGGGTTTCTTCATCGGAAGTCATCATTAACATGCAAGATGATCTAAATGCATTCTAAAGGACATACGAGCTAAACCTTAAGAGGGAAAAGCCCCCAAGGGGACATTTTCTGACATGATAGTAATAGAGGTAAGTTTTGTTTGCATCATGTAGACTCTGAGCTCTACAAAAGGGTATTTTTAAATTTCTCTAAAAATCCATTTTCAGTGAAGAAATATTTAGTTGAAGTTGAGAGTTTCAAAAAATTCTGAGAAATGGTGAGTTGGCTCCCAACAAGGATGCCACCTAGATGGTTTTGGTCGAATCGGGTTCATCCAAAACATATTCGACCGAATCTAAGTCATTCAAAAAATTATCAGCCAAAAATGATTCGACTGGAAGGTATCGTATATATATATATTTTCTACCAATTCAAGAAAGTGAAGGAAATACACAAAAGGAGTTTTATTGATAGAAGAGGCTGTGAAATTTTTAGGTACAATGCTTTTCAACTTGTCTCCCCTTCACTAAGGGAATAAAACTTTTGTTTTTTATACATAATGATGTATTTGTCACTTGTATTTAGTCATTATAAGGTTTGTGATATTGTATAATTTTGATCTACATATATATTTTCTACTAATTCTTGATCCCTAGGATAGATAGTCATTCATCAAGCTCCAATGGTGGGTCATGCCTTGAAACCTTGAATTTCAATTCCTCTCATAGGTGATATAGATATCTTTAAGGTTTTGTTGCCATCCTTGATTCTTCTAGAGACTAGAATGCTAATAGATATGCCTTAGAGCATGCATCATACTAGTTACCTTTGGACACTAGTCTAATTTACTTATCCAAGTTAATATTTTAGTAGATTACCACATGTTCAATCTCATAGAATATATGTATACATGTGTGTACGTGTGTACAAGTAAATTAAACAAGCAATTTGTGATGGGAATAAAATGAATAGGTCAAGGTTGTTTGATCTAAAAAGATTGGATGAAGAGCGAAATACAAAAAGAAGAAATAATAGGAATTTGATTTGAGGAACATCTAGTCAAGAACAACCCATTGAAATTATTGATGACCAAATTGAAGACCATGCTAATGACACTACAACAAATCCCTATGATTAGTTCCCTTTTTTGCTCCATTTTTTGCTTCCACCCACTGTTTTAATGTATTTTTCTCCAATTTTTTGAAAAAGTCGGCGCTATTTTTGGCATTTTTTGCACCGATCAGAACAAGTAGGTGCTAAATTAGGTGCAAATTAGCGCCTAATTTCATGCCTAATTTAGCACCTAATTTAGTGCCTAATTTAGCGCCCAATTTAGTGCCTGATTTAGCGACTAATTTAGCACCTAATTTAGAGCCAAATTTAGCGCCTGAATTAGTGCTTGATTTAGCGCCTAATTTAGCACCTAATTTAGCACCTAATTTATAGTTAATTGGGTTTAGGAGTATTGTTTAGGGTTTAGGGTTTAGGGTTTTGGGGTTAGGGGTTTAGGTTTAGAGGTTTAGGGTTTAGGGTTTAGAGAGAGATAGAGGACCAATAGGGAGATATAGAGGAGACTGAGGGGAGAGATAGGGAGATAGAGAGTGAGGGACATGGCCAAAGACATAGGGAGAGAGATTGAGAGGTAGAGGGACAAAGGCGATAGGGAGAGAGGGGAGAGATAGGGAGATAGAGGTTTAGGGTTAGTTGGGTTTAGGGTTTAGGGTTTAGTGGTTTGGGGTTTAGGGTTTAGGGCCTTAGGGTTTCTTGGATTTAGGGGTTGGGGGTTAGGGTTTAGGGGCATTATTTAGGGTTTAGGGTTTATTGTTTAGGGGTTAGGGGTTTAGGTTCAGAGGTTTAGGGTTTATAGAGAGAGAGGAATGATAGGGAGATATAGAGGAGACTATGGAGAGAGATAGGGAGATAGAGAGTGAGGCACATGGCTAGGGACATAGGGAGATAGATTGAGAGGTAGAGGGATAATAGAGATAGGGAGATAGGGGAGAGATAGGGAGATAGAGGTTTAGAGTTGCTTGGATTTAGGGTTTAGGGTTTCTCAGGTTTGGAGATAGATAGATAGAGAGAGAGAGGAGACAGAGAGGGAGAGATAGAGGAGACAAAGGGGAAAGATAGGGAGATAGAGAGTGAGCAAGATATCCAGAGAGATAGGGAGAAGTATTGAGAGGTAGAGGGATGATAGAGATAGGGAGATAGGGGTTTAGGGTTTCTCAGGTTTAGGGTTTAAGGGTTAGGGGTTAAGGTTTATGAGCATTATTTAGGGTTTATGGTTTAGGGTTTAGTGTTTAGAGAGAGGACTAATAGGGAGATATAGGAGCATTGCCATAAGCTACCAATATAGTCCCAATATCATGTCATGATAGTAAGAGAAGAGTTGTTTGGTTTTTCCAAAGCCATATCACTTGCATAAGGATTGTCACCAACCATCCATGTAACGTCGTGAAAGAGTGAGTTATTATTGAGCTAATCATAAGAGAAGCATGAAGTCAAAATGCTATCATGAAAACAAGATATAGTTACTTATTATAAGGACAATCCAAATTTGGTGAGGTTGCTACAAGTAACCAAATTTGGCATTCCATTAGATAGTGATATCAACTTCCAAGAAAAATACATCATTTTACACTGATAGGCGCTAAATTAGGCACACTTTGCACTACCTTTTGTGCCCCAAAAAGATTACATTTAGGCCTAAAAGTCAAAACTAAAGTCGGTGATAACTGCGCTGATTATAGCATCGACTAATGAATAAAAAAAATTAAAAAATTCCCGCCTGCACATACCCCAAATCAAAAAAACACAAAATAAAACTTTATTGATTTTTGGTGTTCATTTTGTGTTTGGAGATCAAGCATTTGGTGTGCAGAGATCGAGTGTTCGGGTTTTTTGTGTCCGCCCTTATTTTGGGTAGATCCTTGGCAATGGCGGGACTTGTATTCCAACCCCAATTTCCTTTCCATTCCTAAAGCGTATACTCACTTTCTTACATCTCAAAAGTCCCAGGTTCGAGCCATGAAAGCCTTTGCTTCTAGATATCTCATCCTTTCAATTCGTGATGCTCTTCTTCTATTCGTACCAGGTAAGGGCATCACCTCTCTTTCATCTACTCTTTTTTTCCTGTTAGATGTCAGATTCGTTTGGACAAATGCGGGTCTTGTAATATTCATAGGGCATCTCTTGAAGATAATACTGAGCAAGGCTTTTCATAAGAGATGACAAATTTCCACATTCCATAATATTATAAATGTGTGCTTCAAGATTAAACTATGTGAATTAGATATCTCAACCTTTGCTTAAAGGAAATTGTTGTCTATCTTGATATGGATGAAATCACATTTTGCCACTAGTTGATAAAATTTCTCTCTGGCTTTATTTTAGTTGATGTATAAGCTTACTTTCTTACAACAAACTTACAGAAGAAAACAACTTCATGATTTTCTCTACAAAGTAAAGGTCAAAAACCTTGAGGAATACAGAAAAATTGGACGAAAACTTTCATACCTGGCAGTGTGTACTTCGTTTGCCTCCACAGACTGGATGAAAATAATTTGCCCTAGGTCAACTCAAAATGTTAAGAAATAAAGGGAAGAGAGAAAAGGGAGTAAACTCTGGCCACAATGAGGTAATTCATTGTCAATTTATAAATTTGTAAATGTTTCCATTGTTTCTTTGATTTTTAGTTTTTAGTTTTTTATTTCTAAATTTAAAAGAAATTTATTTTATATATATATATAGGGACATGAGATTGACAAAGATAAAGAGGCATTGGCTTCCATATTGGGGGTAGAGGCAGTGAACAAATTGGATGGTGTGGACTTGACAATGCTTGCCAAATACATAGAAAAATGATCTAGTAAAGCTCCTGAAATATTACAACCAAATCAACAGTGTCAAAGGGAATCAATTCATTCCCCAACCAGTCTTGGATCAAGAAAATGATCCAGGAGGAAATCAATAACATTAACCTCTAAGAATGTGGAACAGGGAGCAGAGGCTTCCAATGTCCCAACCACTCCTGGGACACAGACTTCTTCAACCACCATGCCATGTTTTGCATCTTGCATTGGTACATATGATACCAAGATAGAATACGATGTGGTTTTAGGGGAAGTCTGAATGACAGATGCTAGAAAAACATTTGTGAATAGGTTGAAGGAATCATGCCTTCAACGATTCAAAGACCATCTACATTTGCCATTCTCAAAGATACCCATGCACTTGCAAAAAGTAGTTATCCATGACATGGAGACTAAATTTGGCACAGGTTGGTCTGTAAAGAAGATAAAGCTACGAATGTCTCAAAACTGCAAGAGATTTTGGTGCACCCAAACAAACAAGATAAAAAAACTCCCTCCAGAGCTAAGGCTCAAAAAAAGGCCAATTGATGTAAGTGTGAAAGTATGGAAAGAGCTTGTAAAAGTATATGAGAAGTTTGATGCATAGAGGAAGTCCGATGTACAGAGGAAGTCCGGTGAGGAGAGTACATAGGTATTTGAATTTTCTCATAAGATTATATCAAATTTATTAAATGATTTTTAAATTTTATTTGTGCATAGTTAAATTAAATTAGTATATGTTTCAGGACAAGGCCTTTAAGGCTAGGCTTGACAAACTTCGTGCCACGCATCATAGTGGCCAGAAAGGTTTATAGGCCTTGATCTATACATTTGTAAGTATATTAATATGTTAAATGATATTTTTTTATTTCCTAGGAAAAAGTGAATGATTACATATTAATTTCTGAAAGTTTTGTAGATACAATTTCAAGTTCTGAAAGTGCATTGACTTTAGATTCTCTTTCTTGTTGCAGCTGCAAGTTTAGTTTCTGATTCTCTCTCTTATACTTCTTGAGCTCACTCAGGGCATATATAAGCTCTCCTTCCATATCAATCTCACAATCTTCATCATCATCATCACTTGTGATGCTGGCTTCTTCTAAATCAGATTGGGATTGAACATCAACTCCTTCATTTGAAGGTTTCCTTTCATGGTCACTCTTCTCAGATAATAAGTTGTTTTCTTCTTCAGGTGCACTACCTTGATAAATTTTTATCAACTTTTTCCAGACATCCTGAGCTGTTTCACACTGAACCACTTTACAAAAAATATCATTAGATAAACCAAATAAAATAACCTTCTTGGCTATATGATTGCAATTAATAGCCTCTTTGTTATTTGCAGAGTTAGAATATCCATTCTCAACAGACATCCATATATCATATCCTAAAGAGGATAAATAGGCTTGCATTCTCATACACCAAACTAAAAAATCTGAACCATTAAACAAAGGAGCATCTGAAATCTTTTCTTCTAATACAATACTTGACTCAACTTGTGAGACATATCTATCAACATCTGAATTTGATAAAGATGGGGACTTTTGTGTTTTTTGACCATAATGAATTTTGACATTTTTCATGCTCTTATTTCTTCTACACTTACACATTGAACTCCACACACAAGACCTACCCAAGCTGATTAAGCTTCAAAAGGGAACTTGGCTCTGATACCAATTGTAGGAGTCAAGGACAACACTGAGAGGGGGGTGAATCAATGTTGTGTGAAATTTCTAATCTTTTTACAAACTTTAACTTGCAGAGTACAAGGAGAGAGAGCTATCATTGATTTCTCACATACATGTGCACATAACTGAGAATGAAAAACAAAAACTCATGAGTAAAACATATATCCACAGAGAGAAGATCAAGACACAAGAATTGCATGAGTGGAAAACCCTCCAGGGGTAGAAAAACCTCTCCAGAATTGCCTCACTAGCTTAACTGAAAAACATGCCTCACTAGCAATACAAATTGTCTCACTGACAAATATTAAGGTCACACTGACCTATAAGCCTCACTGGCAAACCAAATCACCAATAGAAGTTATAAACCAAATCAGAGGGATACTCTATTTCCATTCAATTCTCAATTCCTTCACACCTGCATAACAATTCAGCTGATTATCTCTGCATTACAAACCCAGTATCATCTTATCATTATTCTTTTCTCTTCAAAAGAATTTATTAGAAAATGTCTTCATTTCTCTGTTCAATTCCACACTGACCTTCCTCTATCAATGTGAAGCTAATTAATATGAGATACCTCTCAACAATCTGCAAAATCATTTTCATATGACCTTTCATATACTTCAAAAGAAAATCAATCTCGTGTAACAAAGTTAATTTGACTTTGCATCTGAAACATATTATTCCATCTTCCTCAGTCTTGTTGAAGCACCTGGAAATTCTTTTCAAAAACTTCATATAGCAAAAATTACAATATTTCATTTTCTTTGCAAATGACCCTTCAGATTCGAAAATCCAACTTCCTATTTTCTTCAATGTCTTCAAATGAATCTTTTCATATTCTCTTCTTGTAAATATTATCTTCAAAGCTAAAAACTTTATCCAATACCCTACTCACAAAATAATTAATAAAAAAATTTTGTTCCTTCAAAAAATTCATCTCTTGATCTTCCTGTAAAAAAATGTCTTCAAAAACTCCTCAAATTCTACAATAAAAAACTTCAAAAAATCTCATTTGAAAACATTTCATGTTCTCTACAAAAACACATTTTCAAAAACCTTGATCTTCTCTGGAGAAAAAAACAAACTTCAATCCTCTTCAAAAAAAAATTTAACTTCTTAAATGAAATCTCAATCTACCTTAGGAAACTCCCTCAAAAAAAAACTCCTAAAAAATTCAACTTCTTTTCACTTAAAAAGCAATGTATATTTTTAATTTCTATATTGAAACTTTCCATTTTCAATATCTCTCATCGATTCATATTCCATAAAAATAAATAAAAATCTTTTATGAGACTTTCCATTTCAAATACTTTCTAACTTTTCACCTTCTTTTTTCGCTGTGATTAAGGATAGAAACAAGTTTGCTTTCATGCTTTTTCATCACAGATGCCGTCAAATTTAATAGTCACAAACTGTGGCATCATTTTGAAATCAACCATCAGATGTGGCAATCCTGCCAATTGTGCTTTGAATGTAGAGTGTCGATCTATGCTTCCCGCCAGTTTAGAACCTCCGCTACCTGGTGACCGGTACCCTAGGCGATGGGGCCAGTAAAACCCACGACAATGCAGCCCTTAAGTTGTCACTTAAGTGACATAAACATAAGAATATTTTGCCCCGAGTATGAACCTGATACCCACATTTGATCAAGACATATAACTTGCACTAACATAAATTAACACAGAGGGCATGATTTGAACTGAGATCAAGACTCCTTGAAGTACCCTTCTGCCAACCATATTAAAGATCAATACTGTGTCTTGTCATGATCATCATATGATGAGAAGAATTCTCATGAACAACATAATCTCCACTGAAGAAGATACATGATCAACTGTGAAATGCTTGAACAAACATCTTGTAAAAAAAAACAACATCCTGATACATGTTTAAAACATCATCTACTACACATGTGATAGAATGAAGACCTCCTATCAAATAAATGCCACTGTCACAAAGATCATACCTTAACCATTAACATTATCTCTATCATCAATCATTATTTAACTAATATGCCAACTAATCAATTGATATGACAACTAATCAACTAAAGCTTCAATCAAACTTTGAATATCCATATCAACATCAATGAACTCCCTTATCAACAAATGTTATCATTTCTGCCCTGTGAACCTTCAAAGTTGAACTTTGTACTCCTGATGATGCAAGATCAAACTTGTGAAGTATAAAACCATTCTCTGCATCTGCAAGATACATATGATGTGATCATCACAAGACATTAAGGATTTCAAACAACCAAACATTAAGGATTTCAAACATCCTCAAATATGACATGAGGACCAAACACCTTTTTGTCATCAATATAGTATGAACACCAAACCAACATTATGCAAATGAAGCACTTCTTGAGAGTGAGTTGATTTACTGATGTTCTTGTTCAAACTTCATGGAGATAAGTATGTATCACTTAAATGAATCAAGACCAAGACACCCTGAGATTGAGATCAATATATATAATGCAAGCATCTCTATTCAACACTTCAATTAGCACACCACATCATATTCAACCTGTCAACAATGTCAACCTTAACATGCTTGGAGATATATTGATTGAGACCACATCTCCTGCAAGACCTTTTTGACATCAATGACAATTTGACACCATCAGGATATTGTTGTGTTAATTTGTCAATTTGCATTTCTTGTGTTGAGTTGTTTATTGATATGCAGGATAAGTTCTAAAGTGCTTCTTTGTTGGCCCTAGATCCCACTCAGTTGTCCCATTATTTGCAGTCCTAGACATGTGCACATGTCCTCCTAGTTACCTTATTGTAGTGTTGAGATTTGAACTTTAGTAACTCTCATTATGAATGAACCTTTTTACTTTTATAGAACAATCCTTGGACATTTTTCACAATAATTTTAATCCACAAAGCTCGACAACTATAAGGGCAATCACTTATATACAAACGTGAGTTATGTGAATAGGCCACTGAATCATCCACACATTTGTTTATATTGAATTAATGTATAGACAACAGATCCTTTATTGAATCATTAGGTGGTGATAAAACTTATGAAAATGATGGATCCCTTATCAAAGGCACATCATTGATATCTTTATCAAATGCACATCATTGAATATTCCAATAGTTGCAACAATGTAGGGCAATCCTCTATCTTGTGATCAACATCATAATAAATATACATTGGAAACTTTGTGCAACTACATGAGGTATGCCCAGGTTCTCCACACTAGTAGAAATAGATTCCTCTATTGCATACTCTACCATGGCATCCTTGATTTCCTCCATGCTCCATATATTATGGATCCTAATAGCACAACACCATCTATTGTGGTTGTGACTGGGGTTGTGTGGTTGTGTTTAATTTTGTTTTCCTCTTGCCTTGTGGAGGACTTGTACTACTTTGTAGGTGGTAGTGTCATGGGTGGATGTGTGACAAACCTTGCACTAGTAATTGATAGGAACATCCTTTCACTTTTACAGTAGTGGACAATTTCATGAGTCTCATGACATATGGTGCAATTAGGTATGTGTTGAGCAAGAGGGAATAATGTGGCATTAATATCTTGAGATCCCACCACTAGATAGTTTGTAGTTGTATGCCCCTTAGTGTGGCACTTTGTTCATCATAAACCACATTGATTAAGAGTTTCACTTACAAGTTGTGCTATTTGTGTGACCATTTTTCCATTTTTTCTTTTAGGCATGTAGTAGAATCATATGTTAGGGCTCTCCTAATTCTTATAATATCAACACAACTTTTAAGGCAACTTTTTAATTAGGGAGAGTGACCTAAACTAGTTCATGTTGGATATGTACAATTAGCCTACCAATAAATCATTCCTTCTAAATTTCAACATTTTATAGTTGGGTCAATCTTTAACACCAATTCCTTAGAGCATTGATCATACCTACACTCAATCTCTCCCGATTATTGCCTTATTTCCTTTAATGCCACAATATTATGATGCACCATCTTAGGGCAATTGAAATTGGGAAGGAAATCTCTTAGCAGTTTACCAAGATCATTCTTGGTGCCATTAGGATCATAATGAGTATACTAGTCTTGTGCTTGCTTAAAAAAAGTGGTTGCAATTAACCTAATCTTGTGGTCATTATCCACAACATTTTGTGTGTGCCATGCTATCTCATATGCTTAAGTTTGACAGGCTAATAATGAACATCAAACCCTTGTTTTCCTACCTCCTTATGACTGATCCCATTTTGGATTCCTTATGAAGTCAGGATGATTTGAAGGAAGATCAAAGTTGCACTCCAAGTAGATGTGTGTATAAATAAGGGCTTAGTAGAATATGGAAACCTTTAGATTTTGTGATTTTTGTTTTTTCCATTTCAAAACTATTTGTTTTCTTTCTTTTGTAATGAACATTTATTCAGAAGCCCTTTCCTACACCCAAATCTTCAGTTTTAAAATCACTTGCATGGAAGATGCATTAAAGGTATCAATTATATATGTTCCATGATTTAAATCCATTATTTTGTGGTTCTTAGTATGACAGAAAGAAGGATGTTGTTGCTTCTTACACTTGTTGCACACCTTGCACTAGGTCCACAAGCTGGTGGAATGGTATTCGAGGACACAATGGCTCTCATATCAATTTTTTTTGCAAGGAATCAATTTAAAGTGGTCTGAGGCCTAGTTTTCATTCCAACCTAGGATTCCATCACAATAATGTCATATTACAATCTTCAGATATGTGTATAGTTTATGTGCATGGTAGCAACCATTTAGTAATAATTCCTCACACACCACACTGTAACTGAGATGTGTGAATGCCCTAAAACTATATAGGTTCAATCCAAACACTATCATAAGATCATGCTTGATAAGATCACGGATACATCATAGTTCAGGTGTGGGTAGGACTTCCTTAGTGTAGCCCTAACTATGTATTGTAGTAGAATCATTATATTGACCATTCCAAGTTCAAACTAGCAGGGTCAATGGAGTTTCAAGACCCTTGCTAGCCAAGGGAAGGTTGATATAAGAATTTTGAGGGACCTAGGGTAGTGATAGTCATATAGGATTAGGTTTGTGTTATGTTTGGAACCCATAAAGTCTTGAGGTCTTCTAAAAGGGGTGATATGTGACTAGGGTATGAAGGCTAGGACTTTGTATGTAATCTTAAGCCCTCCTTTTGGATTTGTTGGAATCCTTCTCCACTAATACATAAGGACTGCCAAGACTCCTATGCTAGTGCATTAGAGAGGCATTGAAATCACAAAGGAGATAGATGTTATTAGGCCATCACCCATTGGAGAAGGGATTGTCATAAAGAGCATGACAATATTACCTTGTCATAGTCACAAAGGGGATAGTCTTTGTGGTGGTAATTATAGTCACTAAGTTTACATCCACCTTCCTAGGGTCTGCAGAAATGCCTGAAGTTGAATATGCCTATTTTAAAGATCTTGCCATGAGTATTTTCCATGCTTTTACCCCCTAATGATCCAAAGATTGAATATAAAGGTGTGGAAATTATTGACTAACCTTACTACTATCATAGTCAATTTGCTAACATGCATGACAGTCATGAGGTTTTTCTTGTTTTATTCAAGATTTATATAATCTTCCTTATTGATAAGATGGGGGTCTGCTATTCCCAAATTATCTATGAAAAAATACCAATGGAGACCTCCCCAATCCTCATCTCAAGTTTCAAATGTACAATGAAACGATGGAGGACAATCATTACTGTCGTAATAGTACATTAGCATTTTCTATCTCAAGGTGTCCCTTAAGACTACCAACGGGATGGATATAGAGTTGGGATTATGGTTTTTGTTTAAAAGCCTTGTGTCATTGACCTAATATTTATTTGTGGCAAGGATCCCAATAGTCTAAATATTACAAATTGTTGTCATGAAGGGACTGTCATAGTTAAGTGTGGTACAATGATACAATTTCATCTTGGTTGAGTATTGTATAAATCTCAAGCTATTTAGAATGCATGGGGGTATTAGGGTGTGGTATCACAATATAGGTAACCATCAAGTGATTTCTTCAACCCAATATTGGCCTATATAGTACCCAGTGTAAAGAGCAAGATAGTGTTGTCCAAGAACCTGGTTACGGTCACAAATGAGGGCAGTCTTAGCTATTGTAACCATAGATGGAATCCCTTGTTGTTACGATAACATATGTGACCTAAAACCATGACTTTATGAGTATGAGTTGTTTGAAACTCCTCTGAGAAGATCCCACTATGGGAATGAATCATAATTCAGTGTTAAATAGGATTGTTGTCATTACATAAAATCTAGGGTAGTCATTGTATCCTCTCATTGCCATCATAGAATTAATGCAACTATAGTTTTTAATACCAAAGAGATGGAATTAATGGTAACCATAAGGTCTGTGTTGGCTAGTCTCAATCATCCATCCCTTGATGGTAAAAAATAATGTCCCAAAGGAGACAGTAATGATGATACAAATGCAGACACAAAATAAAACCACTTTATATTCTTCTATTTTAGAGGACTATCTCTACATTGTTGGTCTAGATTAAGGAAGAAATGATTTAAGAGTTCATTGGATTTGACGGCTACAAGCCATTCATCAAATCCACACAAGGTGGCATGGTCAGGTTTCTAAATGCTTAAGTCCTCCTTTGTCAGATGTTGTAGTTGCAACTGCCCTGTTAGACATGTATGCAAAATGTGGAAGCATAGACACTAGCATGTGAATTGTTTGACAGAATGCCTCAAAGAAATGTAGTCTCATGGACTGCAATGACTGCAGGATATGCACAAAATGGATTTGTTGAAAAGGCTTTAGAAATTTTAAAGCAAATGCAATTGGTAGTGTAAATCCAAATTCCACAACCTTTGCCAGCATCCTCCCTGCCTGTGTCAAAATGGGAGCTTTGGAATAGGGTATGGACATCGATCAATACATAAAGGATAGAGGAATTTTGTCAGATGTTGTAGTTGCAACTATCCTATTAGACATGTATACAAAATGTGGAAGCATAGAGAAGGCACGTGAAATATTGATATAATGCCTCAAAGAAATGTGGTCTCATGGACTACAATGATTGTAGGATATACACAAAATATGGAATCAAAGACAAAAAAACGTGAACTGTTTGACATAATTCCTCAAAGAGATGTCATCTCATGGAATGCAATGATTGTAGGATATGCAAAAAATGGATTTTGCAAGGATGCTCTCAAAATCTTTTAATTAATTAAGCACTCTAGAATGTATCCTAACATTGTAAGCTTTTCTTGTATTCTAGGTGCATGCAACCATGCAGGTTTAGTGGATGAGAGTTGTACATATTTCAATCACATTTGTAACCCTTATTGCATTACACCTACAATTGATCATTATGTGTGCATGGTTGACCTCCTTGCCCATGCTGTCTATCTTGAAGACACCCTAAACTTTATCTTTCTTTCTAAATCCCCAAATTTGCCCTATTCCTGCTCACATTGAAGACCTATGAGCGGGAATAGGGCTAACATTTTTTCTTTCTAAAATTGGCCAGATAACATATTGCTAACTTCATTTTTTTTTCAAACAAAATAGACCTTTATATTAAGGTTACTCATGAACCTTAAGATAAATAATTATTGAAAAAAAATTGTGCATTCCTTAATGACATGTAAGAGAATTTAATCAACTGCTACTTAAAAACTCTTTAGTGTTTCTGTCTAATGCAGGTTATTAGATTAATAATGAAAAAGAACATACATGGACCAAGCAATTTGTGGCACTTAAGGTTATGTAATAGAATTTATAGTTGATAGTTAAATTGTATAACAAATTTTTTATGATCTTTACTAACGTTTATTAGAACTGTTGCATGTTTTATGTCATTGGAATGACATATTAGCTATAACTTTTTTGAAATTTTATTATGGTATGTGCACTTTGATATAATGTAATATGATTATGGTTTCATTTCATATGTTGTAATATTAAATATATAACATAAAAATAAATTATTGCATCAAATAAATAATAACTTTTCATTTTAAATGTTTTTTTGCAGAAAACGGGTCTTCCAAAAGATCAAGATGATCATCATGATATAGATCCAGATTATGTTGGTTCTGGTATAGATCACATGGAGGATGATGATGACGGAGATACAGAAGACACCGAGGCCAATGACAATGATGATGACGACAATGATGATCATGATGATGATGATCACGATGGTGATGATGATGATGATGAGGTAGTTGTTGGTAGTAGCCAGTGACATTCATGATCATATAGACTGCATCATGGATCATTGCTGATATATCATTATGATGCCTCTTTTCATGGTTACTATCATATATATCATTTTCACGGCCTGGAGTACCATATTGATGAGTTGTATCATAAATTTATGTATCATTTTGACTTATATCATTTGGACATGTATCATCTTGACTTGTATCATTTTGAGTTACATAATTTATCATTTTTACTTATATCATTTTTACATGTATCATTTTGACTTATGTTGAATGTTAGACATGTATCATTTTGACATGTTATTGATCTACTGGCATATTTGACTTTCACTTGTTTTAGTTATATATGATGATGATCTTATTAGTATTGACTTGTCAATTTATATATATTGAAAGTGGTCGATGATTTTTGGATGGATATTTATTACATATGATGATTTTAATTTACTGCTCAGGATGGATGTTGTCAAATTCAATTAAATTATAGATATTTGACTCACTTGTTTTAATTATAGATGATGATCATGTTATAATAATTATCTTGTTATTTAATCATGAATTAAATAAATAAATTACTTTATAATCATATGAGTTATTTGAGAGGCATGATATATTTAACTAATTAAATTGAAATAAAACCTATTAAATTAATATATGTAAGCAAAACAAGAAGCATTTTTAGAAGCAAAAAAGAAAGCAACAATGGAAGCCAAACTAGAAGCAATCTTGGAAGCAAAACTTGGCATTATCTAGGAAGCAAAAACAAAAACAATTTAGGTAGCAAACAAAGAAGTAATGATGGAAGCAATTTTAGAAGAAACAAAAGATGCAATAATAGAAGCCATATTAGAAGAAACAAAAGATGCAAAAATGGAAGAAAAATTGGAAGCAACAAGTGACGTTATATTGGAAGCAAAATTGGAAGCAAAACTAGAAGAAAAATTGGAAGCAAAAGTGGAAGAAAAATTGGAAGCAAAACCGGAAGTAAAAACAGAAGTAAAATTGGAAGCAAAACTGGAAATAAAATCAGAAGCAAAACCAGAAGCAAAATTGGAAGCAAAAGTGGAAGCAAAATTGGAAGAAAAATCAAAAGCAAACCTGGAAACAAAACTGGAAGCAAAACCAGAATCAAAATTGGAAGCAAAAGTAGAAGCAAAAGTGGAAGCAAAACAGGAAGCATAGCTGGAAGCAAAACCGGAAGCAAAATTGGAAGCAAAAGTGGAAGAAAAACTGGAAGCAAACCTGAAAGCAAAAATAGAAGCAAACTTGGAAGCAAACCTGGAAACAACACAAGAAGTAAAACTAGAAGCAAAATTGGAAGCCAAACTAGAAGCAACAAAATCTTAAACCCAACGCTAAACTTGGTGCTAAACCCATCGCTAAACTTGGCACTAAACCCGACACTAAATCTGGTGCCAAAGTGAAATGCAGTTTGGCGCCGAGTTTTGCGCCGATAGAAGTTTCTAATTCATGAACTCAAATGCACTAAATTCTAGCACTATTTTAGGCGCTAATTGCCTCTTTTGTTGTAGTGAAGTAGTACAAGAAGAAATTGGTACATCTTCAAAGAATGTAAATGAAGAGGAAACTAATGATAGAAGTTTTTTGTTTGGTATGAAAAATCTAATGGACTTGGATGAGGATTCTCTTTTCAAGGAGATTTGACAAGAAGATATGTTACTTGAAAGCACAATAAAATTTTATTTTAAAAGAATTTGAGGAATTTTTTGAAGAAAAATCTCTAATTGGAAGAGAACAATTATGTGCAAAATTATTTAGGTGAAGACAAATGACCCCTGTTTTGGAGTTGTTAGGGGTTGATAATAGAAAAAACAATCAGGTTATTGAAAGATCCAGTAATTGAAAACTTGCAACAAACATTGGATTGTATTCAAATCAAGAGTCATACTAATGATTTAAGTGTTGTACGTAGAGCATTGATGACTACAATTTCTAGTAAAAAATTATCACATAGAAGACAAGTTCAAGCAATCACACAATTACTAAATCTATCTAGGAGAACTGTTCAAAGATATATTGTGAAGAGAAACAAATTAGATGAAAACATTGAAAATACTTGTGTAAATATTTGTAGGGTTCCTTGGATAGATAGAATTTCAAAGATGTAAAAAATAAATAAATAAATATTGGATGAACCAGTCCCATGTTTCTTCCAATAGAAGGCAACTATACAAATAACAGGCGAAGATGATACAAAAATTTATCATCCAAAACATTTTATAGATACAACACAAAGTGAACTTTTTGAAGCATTCAAGCAAGAATCTTTGCAAGTGAAGATTTGTCAAAGGATGTTTGAGAGTTTATGACCATGTTTCATATGTATAAATAAAGTACATGAAACTTGTTACTTTTGAAATCATGTTGAAATTCATCTACATCTACAATCATATTTAAAAATGTTATGGCAATAGTTAATCCAATTGTATCCATCCTTGGAAGTACAACACAATTTGTGAAGTCTATCTTATGTGAATAATCAGAAGATTCAAATGAACTCAATGTATAGTGTACTATAAAAAATATATGTATAGATTGTGGAAATTTGAAGAAACTTTTACAATATGAGAATATTGATCATTCAATGCAAGTTGTTTAGAAGAGATTTGAATATGAGAAATACTCAATGAAGTCAGGAGCTGAGTCCAAAAAAAATTGTTTTGAAAGAGAGTGAATTGCCCTACAATGAGTTTATGAATAACTTTCATAATATCATATATCCACATATCGAACATTGTCATGGTGCAAGATGGTAGGCTAAACAATTTCATGACTCAGAATTGTTTTCCACTAGGTTGTCTTCTCTCTCTATTGTAGATTTTTTTGAGAACTATACATTTAGTCCTAAAATTGAGATTCAAAGTCAATATTATCATTCAGAGCAAGTCACAATATTTATACAAGTTTATATAGACATGTCGAGTTACATGTGGATGGTGTAGAAAGTAGCAAAGATGAACAAATTATCATCAAGGAGGTTCACTTTTATATCAGTGATGATATGGGTCATGATAGAAGCTATACAATACATTGTTTTGGAATGTTTTTTGAATATTTGAGACAACATGGCATAAATGGTTCACAACATTGGATTAAATGATCAGATGGATGTGCTGGTAAGTGTTAATTTTTCTTATTTTTAAATTTATATGTTACTTTAAGAATTATAGTTTTTAACTAATTTGGTTTGAATGACCTTATAGGACAATTTAAGTCTGCAAAAGCATTTAATTGGTTAACCCAACAACATGCTAGACATGGCATCCAATTTTTGTAAATTTTTTTTGAGAGTGGACATGGAAAAGGAGAGCATGATGGAGTAGGAGCATGTGTAAAGCATGCACTTTGCCAACATGAAATTGTAGTTAACACCATACAGTGTGCAAATGAAATTGTTGAATGGTGCAAAAGTCATTTTGGTGCTCGTGACTCAATATACAACAAATTCTATTTTGGGAAGTTAAAGGTAAATAAGAATTTGTCATTTCAAACTTTATTTATATTAAGCACTCATGTCCTAGATCTAGAATATATTTACATTACTTTTAATTAAATAATTAAAATTTAATAATAGACTAATTTTTTCATATCTACAGATATTGATTGTTCAAAACATTATAGTTGTCAAACAATTAATGGGATTAGAAGTTTGCATCAAGTGATGACTATAGAAAATAGCAAGCCTTTTGTTATTCAAGTTAGAGAAAAATCATGTTTTTGCACTAATTGCATTGAGAATAATGTAAATATTCTACAATGTGAGAATATTCAAGATGGATATGTTTCACAATGGGAAATGAAATAATTATTATGAATGCCTCCTTATGAAGATAGTGACATTGTAGATGTTCATGATCCTCTAAATTCAGCTGATTACAAATGTGTTTTTGATTTAGATGTTATAGGTAAATTAAATAAACACATGTACATATATATTAGTAGAATTTATTTATATATTCTAGCTAAGTTGAGTTCTTGATAAATATTTGAATTTAATTTGTCAATTCTAAATTTGTATGTATGTGTATATTTGTGGTACATGAGATATTTTCGCTATGGTTGCAGATCCTAACAATACAGAAGATGTAGATTACTATCTTCTAAGATGCATACAACCAAATGTATTGCCCCTCCATTCTCACTTTGGATGGGTAGGTGGTTGGATTAAGGAGCATGAAGAAGAAGGTAAATGATGCAGAGTGGGACGCAACGGAGGCAACCTAACAGGAAGGAGTAGCCAACAATACAAACAGCATGATAAAATTCTCTATCAGCTGAACATCATCATCACATTTCCTAAAGACACCAACAGCATCATCACATTTCAACAGCATCATCATATTTCGGATGATCGCAAATATCCTCCTGTCGACTACTATTTACCTCCTCCGCCTGTCGCCTATCATCATCATCATCATGATAATCAACAGGCGCAAACATCCTCCGGTTACACTGTTCATCGGGTGCCAAATACAAGCGGCGTCATCATGATATTCAATATCACTTTCGTCAGCAGGATATCCAAATATCCGGTTGCTCCCGATATCCTGATGACGTTCACTTCAACAACTTGCCTTCGATGCTCCACTGCCCGACGATACAAGCAACAGCATCATAATATTTTTCATCCGGTTCCTCGAAACCTCCTGATGATGCTAATACAACTTCCTGCCTACGCCGATACTTAACCACTTAGCGACAACAGGATAAACTCGCATTGAGGGATTTCTTAATATCCTGATGACGATGACGTCATATCCTGATGACGATGACGTCACACATCATCCTGATGAACTCTTCGACACTTAGCCAAAAAAACTTAACTTTCACACCCGCATCCGTTAGCGATACGCGGATGATGAACTTCCCTGAGAGATGATCCTGACTACGATATATACACTGAGTATATATCCAACTCAAAACATCATGATGCACTTGCAACATGCAAACTTCAACAACTTCATGACCTGATCCTGACGGCGATGGATTCGCAGATGATGATGCGGCTCATTCCGACTGGATACGCTCATGCAGACTCCTGTGTATCCTTCCACTGCATGTAAACACTCAGAACCGCGCTATTTCACAAAGATCATGTGACGACCGGGCCGGATCACCTTCAAACCAAAATCTAACAACTTATCTTCTAGACCTAGCACATGAGGATGCTAGGCTAATTCACAGCATGCTCCTAACTGATCTCTTGAACAATGCAATGCATAAACAGAAAACACAAATGCAACCTAAACTATGATACAGGACCATTCCACCGATTTGCAGGATCAACCGGTGGAAGGGTTGAAAGTGCCCATTAACTTGCAAACAGAAAAGGAAATCAACACAGATACAACTGATCAACTCAAATACTGCAAAAGATGAGATCTTATTCAATGGAGATTCAAATGTCCTGCTTTTACAATTCTACTTCACAATATCTGGACTGATCACCAGTACTACTCTCCTGAACATAACAACTATCAAAATCAAAATGAACTGTCAATATGAACTGTCTCTAAACCCTAACAGATCGAAGGTATATATAACAAATCCTTCGAGTACTACCAACTTCACTTCCCAGCGGCTGGGAGCTTCCAAGCGGCTGGGAGAGAGGACAACTCAGACTATCTTATCCCAATCTCTAACTGCCTACACATACTCCTAGGCTGAACTAATACATAGCATCGGTCCAATGGACCTTATTACAAGATAAAGTCAAACATACTAAAAATAGGCTATCCTGTCATCATGCTGATAACTATCCTATATCCTGATCATGTATGTCATCATGCGGACCTATATCCTGATCATGTGCGGGTGCTCCTGCACCATACTCCCCAAAAGAAGAAATCTCAAGTCCACTTGAGATGAGAGTATCAAGGTCGGCACCATGCTTCTGTATCTATTCTGCAGTCATCCATACTGCTTCAGAGTTCGGCTGTCCCTTCCAAGAGACGAGGTACTCCAAGTACTTCTTGTTCCTGGTCTGTTTGACCACTCTAGTGTCCAAAATCTGCTGTAGCTATGGAGGATCATGTTGAGGAATGTCTTCAGCAACTGTACCCTGTAGGATATCCTGATCTGCATCTGGATTAGCCTTGTATGGAGTTAAGTCACATACATTGAAGATAGGAGATAAACCGAGATCAGGTGGGAGTTGGATCTCATAAGCATTTTGTCCATGCTTTTGCAAAATCTGACATGGTCCAACTTTCTTTTGCATGAGCTTAGTATACTTCCCCTTAGGAAGCCTGTCTTTCTTCAAGTGAACCCAAACCAAATCTCCAACAGCAAATTGAACATCCTTCTTCTTCTTATCAGCATACTCCTTATATTTCAAAGTGGTTTGCTGGAGTTGGATCTTAACCTGATCATGAACTTCTTTGATTGCTTCAGCAAAAGCTTCTCCATCTGCACTAACAGGATCTGCTGTAGGTAGCTCTTGCAACTCTAAAATACCTCTGGGATGCATTCCATACACTACCTGAAAAGGCGATTTCCCTGTGCTCCTGTTGACAGTATCATTATATGAAAACTCAGCTTGAGACAGAATATTGTCCCACTTCTCTCCATGCTGTTTTGTCAAGCATCTAAGTAGATTCCCCAAGGAACGGTTCACAACCTCAGTTTGTCCATCCGTTTGAGGATGATATGCAGAGGAAAAAGATAAATTGGTTCCCAGTTTCCTCCAAAGGGTTCTCCAAAAGTGACCCACAAACTTCACATCTCTGTCTGAAACTATGCTCAAAGGCAACCCATGAATTCTGACAATTTCCCTGAAGAATAAATCTGCAATATATGAGGCATCTGCAGTGGTTTTGCATGGCAAGAAATGTGCCATTTTACTGAACCTATCCACTACAACAAAGACACTGTCAAATCCTCTCCTGGTCCTTGGTAAACCTAAAACAAAATCCATACTGATACTTTCCCACGGTCTGGAAGGAATGGGTAAGGGCTGATATAACCCTGCATTAGTTGACCTGCCTTTAGCCTTTTGACAAATTACACAGGTTTCTACAAATTTCCTGACATCTGACTGCAACTTAGGCCAGAAATAATGCCTCCGGACCAGATCAAGAGTCTTGTCTAGACCAAAATGACCTGCCATGGCTCCACAATGTTTCTCCTTGATTATATTCGACCTCATAGAACACCTTGGGATACACAACTGTCCACCCTTGAACAACAATCCATCCTGGATCAGGAATTCAGAGAACTCAGCATGGTATTTCTCCCCAAAAGAAATACAGACCTGATATATCTCTCCAAAATCAGCATCAGACTCATACATGGTCTTGAGTGAATCAATACCAACACTCTCTAATTGAATCTGATTGACTGTGAGAACTCTCCTGCTCAAAGCATCTGCAACTTTGTTTTTGACCCCTTTCTTATGCTTCAAGGTAAAAGTGAAAGCCTGTAATGTTTCTACCCACTTCATATGTCTGTGGTTCAGCTTCTCCTGGCTGTTGATGAAACTCAAAGCCTGGTTGTCTGTGAAAACTATGAACTCTTTTGGCAACAGATAATGCCTCCATTTCTTTAGGGACTGAACTAGAGCATACATTTCCAGATCATATGATGAATACCTTTTCTTAGCATCATTGAGCTTTTCACTGAAAAATGCAATTGGTCTACCCTCTTGACTGAGTACTGCTCCAATGGCCATGTGACTGGCATCACACTCGACCTGAAAGATCTTGTTAAAATCTGGAAGTGCAAGGACTGGCTGCTGTGCCACCTTCCTCTTCAATGCCTCAAAGGAATCATCTGCTCCTTGAGTCCAAACAAACCTGCACTTCTGTCCTCCTTTTATGGTATCCAACATGGGTGCACAAATATGACTGAACCCTCTGATGAACTTTCTGTAGAAGGTTGCTAACCCATGGAAACTTCTGACTTCATTCATGGTCTGTGGAGTTGGCCAATTCAATATGGCACTCACCTTCTCCTTGTCCATCTGCAGCTTTCCTTGTGAGATGACAAAACCTAAATATGTGATCTCCTGTTTCATGAACAAGCACTTGTCCAAGTTTATCATCAGCTTTTCTTCATGTAACCTCTTGAGAACCAGATCTATATGCCTGAGGTGTTCTTCTCTGGTGTTACTGAAAATCAGAATGTCATCTAAATAGACTATGACAAACTTACCAATGAATTCCTTCAGAACCTCATTCATCAGCCTCATGAAAGTACTAGGGGCATTAGACAAACCAAAAGGCATAACCTTCCATTCAGACAAACCTTCATTTGTTTTGAATGCTGTCTTCCACTCATCACCTGGTCTAATCCTGATCTGATGGTACCCACTCTTCAAATCTATTTTGGTAAAGTACTTAGCATTTCCCAAACAATCAAGTAAATCCTCAATTCTGGGGATTGGAAACCTATACCTGATTGTGATCTTGTTGATGGCTCTGGAATCTGTACAAAGTCTCCAAGTGCCTTCCTTCTTAGGTGCTAGTACAGCTGGTACTGCACATGGACTCAAACTCTTTCCAATCAGACCTGAATTCATCAATTCTTCAATCTGCCTGGCTACTTCTGCATTCTGTTCTGGGGTAAGCTTATAAGCTGCTTTATTTGGAAGTGTAGACCCTGGAATCAAGTCTATGCAATGACTGATATCTCTGACAGGTGGTAGGGATCTTGGCATTCCCTCTGAGATAACACCTTTGTACTTATCCAATAACTCTTGGACAGCTGGGTCTATCAACCTTGGCTTCTTCTCCTTCTTGGCTTCTGGCTGTTGTTTCTTATTCACACTCAGACATGGGATCAGGGCATATGCAACTGCACCTTCTGCTGCTACTTCTTTCATGAACTGTTTGCCTTCCATCAGCATGACCTTCACTTCTTTGCCTTTAGACTTCTCCTCTTTCTCCTTCAATGGGAATAGTGTTACATCTATACCATCTTTCGTGATTTTATAGGTGTTTTTAACACCATCATGCTGTGCCTTCAGATCATACTGCCATGGTCTACCAAACAAAAGGTTGCAAGCATCCATCTTGGTGATATCAAACAACAACTTATCCTTATATCCACCAATCTAAAACTCTACCCAAGCCTGCTCTTCTACAGTTGTCTGCTGACCTTGAGTAAGCCATAAGACTTTATATGGAGCTGGGTGAGGCAATCTCCTAAGCTTCAGTTTTATCACCATTTCTTCAGACACAAAGTTCTCAGTAGAACCAGAATCAATCAAAACCTTACACGCCTTACCTCCTGCTTTGCAAGTGGTTCTGAAAAGGGACTTTCTCTGAGGGGCTTCTTTATCAGGTACCTTCATGGTAGTCACTGTTCTTCTCATCATCAGGGACTCTCCACTTTCTGGATATCCATAATTCTCAGGACCATTCACACTCTGAAAATCATTAGAGCTTGTCCTACTTTGATTATCAGGTTCATTGACCAGATTTGTCCTCCTTTCTCCTGCTGAGCTTGTGGCCTTGTCTGGGCATCTGCTGGCTATATGGCCTTCTTTGTTACAGTTGTAGCATCTGATGGATCCTCTGCCCTGGGATCTTCCTCTGTAAGGTCTTCTGCCTCTGAAGTTCCCTTGCTGACTGAAATTCTCTCTCTGATTCTGACTATTGTTGCCCTTGCTATTGTCTTGACTGGACTCTCCTTGATATCCCTGTCCATGTCCTCTGCCTCTGAAAGGACTTCTTCCACCTCTTTGTTGTCTTCCTCTTCCTCTATTGTTTTGGTCTTGTTTTCTCTTCAGCTTTTCTTCCACTTTCAGTGCCAACTGAAAGCTTTTCTGCACTGTATCTGGGTTATGCAGACTGAGATCTTCCTGAATATTAAACCTCAATCCATTAAGGTATCTGGCTACCTTTTCCTCTTCACTTTCTTTCACCTTTGTCTTCATACAGAGTTTCATGAACTCTTCTGTATATGAGCTGACATCTAGCTCCTTCTGCTTCAGGTTTTGCTTCCTCTTGTGTAACTGGATACTGTAATCCAAAGGAATATAAGCCTCCTTTACCAATTCCATCATCTTCTTCCATGTGGCAACTCTACGTTTTCCCTCCTGCACTCTATCATCCTGAACAAAGTTCCACCATGTCAAGGCAGCTTCTTTCATCTTTGACTGTGCTATCTTCACTCTCTGCTGTTCTGGTATCTCCTCTGTTACAAAGAAATTGTTCAAACAATCTATCCATTCCATTACTGAATCAGGGTCCATCTTACCTGTAAACACTGGCAAATCCAGCTTCACATCCATGGTTCTCCTCTCCATGGCCTTGAGGGCGTTCAACAGCGGTCTCTGGTCTGCAGGAACGACCTCCTCGCTCCAATTAGGGATATCTTCTTCTTCCCTATCATCTTCTCTACCAGAACCTACTTTGCTCCTCAACTTTGCTAACTCATCTTTCAACTCCTGATTCTGAGCCTTCACGGCCTTACTTTCTGCAATCTGCTTCTTCACCAGAACTGCCAACTCAGCGTTGGTCATCCTTGCTGGAACCTCAGATGTTCCTTCTTCGTCTGACATCCTGCTTATCCTTTCCAGAAGATCCTAACCTTTGCTCTGATACCACTATGATGCAGAGTGGGACGCAACGGAGGCAACCTAACAGGAAGGAGTAGCCAACAATACAAACAGCATGATAAAATTCTCTATCAGCTGAACATCATCATCACATTTCCTAAAGACACCAACAGCATCATCACATTTCAACAGCATCATCATATTTCGGATGATCGCAAATATCCTCCTGTCGACTACTATTTACCTCCTCCGCCTGTCGCCTATCATCATCATCATCATGATAATCAACGGGCACAAACATCCTCTGGTTACACTGTTCATCGGGTGCCAAATACAAGCAGCGTCATCATGATATTCAATATCACTTTCGTCAGCAGGATATCCAAATATCCGGTTGCTCCCAATATCCTGATGACGTTCACTTCAACAACTTGCCTTCGATGCTCCACTGCCCGACGATACAAGCAACAGCATCATAATATTTTTCATCCGGTTCCTCGAAACCTCCTGATGATGCTAATACAACTTCCTGCCTACGCCGATACTTAACCACTTAGCGACAACAGGATAAACTCGCATTGAGGGATTTCTTAATATCCTGATGACGATGACGTCATATCCTGATGACGATGACGTCACACATCATCCTGATGAACTCTTCGACACTTAGCCAAAAAAACTTAACTTTCACACCCGCATCCGTTAGCGATACGCGGATGATGAACTTCCCCGAGAGATGATCCTGACTACGATATATACACTGAGTATATATCCAACTCAAAACATCATGATGCACTTGCAACATGCAAACTTCAACAACTTCATGACCCGATCCTGACGGCGATGGATTCGCAGATGATGATGCGGCTCGTTCCGACTGGATACGCTCATGCAGACTCCTGTGTATCCTTCCACTGCATGTAAACACTCAGAACCGCGCTATTTCACAAAGATCATGTGACGACCGGGCCGGATCACCTTCAAACCAAAATCTAACAACTTATCTTCTAGACCTAGCACATGAGGATGCTAGGCTGATTCACAGCATGCTCCTAACTGATCTCCTGAACAATGCAATGCATAAACAGAAAACACAAATGCAACCTAAACTATGATACAGGACCATTCCACCGATTTGCAGGATCAATCGGTGGAAGGGTTGAAAGTGCCCATTAACTTGCAAACAGAAAAGGAAATCAACACAGATACAACTGATCAACTCAAATACTGCAAAAGATGAGATCTTATTCAATGGAGATTCAAATGTCCTGCTTTTACAATTCTACTTCACAATATCTGGACTGATCACCAGTACTACTCTCCTGAACATAACAACTATCAAAATCAAAATGAACTGTCAATATGAACTGTCTCTAAACCCTAACAGATCGAAGGTATATATAACAAATCCTTCGAGTACTACCAACTTCACTTCCCAGCGGCTGGGAGCTTCCAAGCGGCTGGGAGAGAGGACAACTCAGACTATCTTATCCCGATCTCTAACTGCCTACACATACTCCTAGGCTGAACTAATACATAGCATCGGTCCAATGGACCTTATTACAAGATAAAGTCAAACATACTAAAAATAGGCTATCCTGTCATCATGCTGATAACTATCCTATATCCTGATCATGTATGTCATCATGCGGACCTATATCCTGATCATGTGCGGGTGCTCCTGCACCAGTAAAATACTCAGAATGCTTAGGGTATGATAGACATGTTGATGGTAGGCTTACTGTTATGATGTAGTTGAGGACACTTATTGATGTTTACTATGATGACATTGTTGATACTTTATGATTAGTACATTATGCTTATGTTGTGATCAGTTATAGGTTAATTGATCATATAGATTAGTTTTACTATGTGATTAATGTGATAATATGTCTATGTGTTATCTAGTTTTTTAGTTACTAATGAATTTGTTTAATATGGATATTTGTGATGTGTTTTGTGAAGGGACAGTGTAGTATTACTCATAATGAGTACTCTACTACGCTGCGATTCCTTGTCACTATGTGCCTGCTTGGATGATTATATGTATGCATTCGACACTTTTGTTTGCTGCAGGTTATAGGTACCAAGCATCAACTCCACCTGAATTGGCAGGTCTGAGTGTGCCTTCATACCAATGGAATTTGTTGAATGGAGATAACATATGGTCCCCTAGCCTAGCCATCATCCTTGAAGAGAATGAGTATCCAGTTGTGTACCCTATCAGTGTTGTCGATTTGGTCATGATTGTCAGTCATTGTTGTGGTGATCATGCTTTCTGATCTTGCATAGTAGTCAGGTATGGTTTGACAGTTGGGTTATTTTGTTGGTATTGTTTTAGTTATTGTTGTCTTAAAATAAAATAATTAGTTATGAAGCATTTTTGTTAAATAAATAAATATATAAATGTCCTTATGTAAATTTAGTTTATGAAAAATATATTATTCTAGAAGTTAAGTTAATAAATAATAATAATAGTAATAAATGTAATTGCAACTAGAGATAAATAAATAAATAATATTTATGTGTTACCATAAAATATATTTATCTTGGTCTGGTTGTAAAATGTTAAAAATAGAAAACTGTAAGATATTGTTCATGCAAGAGTTATTGCCTCTGGTGGGGGGAATCTTCTGGAAGATTTTAGGGGATTTCTTTCTCTAATAATATGGAGTTTTTAGGCTGTATTTATGGGGGGGATTTCTCTTTCATAATAATCTTCAGTAGATGGAACTTTTAGGGGGAGAGACTAGTTTGTGGCTGCAGCAGTTGAACCCAGCATCGAATCTTCAGCCTAGTCAAGCAAGCGAAATTAGGTTCCTTTGGTTCTGATTTCTGTCTCATTTTTCGATTGAAGCCAATGTTTAATTTATGATTTTTATTGTTGATTGTAATTTTCTTGAGAGATTAGAATCCTTGTTATCAGATCCAATTGTGCATGCTTGTATCATTGCGTTTCTGGGAATCACCGATTGAAGTGACTGTCTATCTCTCAACCATTTCATCTCTGTTTTAGCAATCTATTGTGTTAGGCATAACTTTATTTTCATGAACTGCGTTCCTCTAAATGTTTTATATATAGTGTATGACCTAGTTATCTAAATCATATCGAAAAATAGTCCATACCCAGTTTGTCGTTTTAGAGATATGAATGTTTTGTGACTATCTACCTCTCATCCATTTCGTCTCTATTTTAGCAGTCTGTTGCGTTAGCTATAACTTTAGTTTACGAACTGGGTTTCTCTAAGTTTTTTATATATGGTGCATGACCTAGTTCTCTAAATCATATATGAAAATAGTTCATACCGAGTTTCTCATTTTGCAAATATGAATATTTTGTGACTATCTATCTCTCACCCATTTCGTCTCTGTTAAAACAGTTAGTTGCGTCACCAATAACTCCATATTTTTGAATTGGGTTTCTCTAAGATTTTTTAACAAATTCATTTTGTGCATATCCTCCAATCATTGCTTTCCATCATATGACTCTCTTTGAGGCATTCCATCAGTTAGTTTGCATGCTCTGTCTATGCTTTCACATTTTACATTGTTGGTAGCTTCTCAAGTCTTCTCAACAAATTCATTTTGTGATAATCCTATCTTATGCATGTGGTTAAAAGTGTGGTAGATTTGATGAAGATGTTAGATCTATAGGAATATTTTATTGTTCTCTATTCCTTTCCTCCCAAGCTAACCTTAGAACAAGGTTATTTCATTGTAACTTTGGGTTTTGTATCTTGTAAGATATTTATAACATTATAATATTATAGGCTTTTAGTCTTGCTTATACGGTTATATTTAATATACTTATTTACAAAATTGTCTAGATTATTAATGAAATCTTCATTAGTTGTAAATAGTGTAAATAATTGTTGTGCTTAATTTGTATGTCTTAGGGTTATTTGCATGTTGTTCATATTCATTTTAATTAAATGAAATTAAAATATGTCTTGAGAATTATTAGGGGTAAATGCAAGAAGTTGTGTCCACTTAAGGTGGAAGTTTCGAAGTTAGAAAAAAATCTGAAATCGAGGAACCAAAAATGGGATCCCGTTTATATAAAACGCGATCCTGTTTTGCTTCGGGATCCCGAGCCTAGAACCAAAAACGCGATCCCATTTTTTCCCGAGATCTCAAACCTAGAGGCCAAAAACGAGATCCCGTTTCAAAATACGGGATCCCATTATAAATAGGATCCCTTTTTATATAACGGGATCGTGTTATATATAATGGGATCCCATTTTGGAAAAGTATTAAATTTAAAAAAAATGGCAGAGACCCCATTTTCAACAACGATAGTCGACAGGCGAAAACGGGATCCCGAGTTCAGAGACCATCTAGCCACCAGGTAAGTGGATTTTTCCACTTCTACAAATTACCCATCAATTGTTTTAAGCTTCCCTTGTTTGTTTTGGTGTAAAATACAATCAAAATTTAAATTTTGAATTGTTATTTAGGGTTTAGGGTTTATGAAATCAGTAGCTGATTTTTGACAGTTTAGTTGTAAAATACAATTGAAATTTTGAAAGACTATATCATATAAAAGGATAGAATTTGAACAAACTGTCAAAATTATGTTTAAAATTGAGAATTAAATAGATATATTTAGACATTTTAGCTGTAAAATACAATTGAAATTTTGAAAATACTATATCATATGAAAGGAGAGATTTTGAACAAACTGTCAAAATTTGAGTTCAATTTGAGTGTTGAATAGCTGTATTTAAACATTTTAGCTGTAAAATACAATTGAAAATTTGAAAATACTGTATCATATGAAAGGAGAGATTTTGAACAAATTGTCAAAATTTGAGTTCAATTTGAGTGTTGAATAGCTGTATTTAAACATTTTAGCTGGAAAATACAATTGAAATTTTGAAACGATTGTATCATATGAAAGGAGAGATTTTGAACAAACAGTCAAAAATTATATAGCATTGGGATGATGTATATATTTGGTTTTTATAAAATTTACTTATAACAATGTATGTCATTGTATTTTAAAGGCATTATTGAATAGCTAACTATCATGTAAAAAAATTACAACAAACCATAATAAAACCAAGTTATCACATCCTTCATAATCAAACATTTAGAGACAACCAACTAATCAATAATTGAGAAAATTTTACAGTTTTTGTGATAGCCAACTAATCAAGAATGAAATGAAGCCAACATTTATGTAACTTTTGATATACTCAAGTAGCTGTCCTCACTAGCTAGGTTATGCCCCTGGAATGAACATCGTGATGTTAATTATGATACGAACTCAACCTCATTGGTAATGCTTTCCCTAATCTTAATGACATTGATGTAGGCTCCACTCATGATCCTTACGAAGATCTTTCCACCACTAACCTCTTTCATGATAGGTCACTATCCTCACCATCTCCTTAGACCTAGAATACCTTGAGCTTATCGATTGGGACCAACACGACCCTTTATGATTTGATGTTTTCCAAAATGATGAAGCCATCATGAAACTTATGAAGTGTCAAGACCACATCCCCATTGTAATCATAAGAAAGACTTTTCCACCATACTTAACACCTACATATGCTTATTTTGGAGAGAAAGAAAGAACCCTTTAGTCCTGAGGTACCCTAGTCTAGGCAGAATAGCAACAAGATATAAGAAGAAACTTGTGATCGATTAAAATGATACAATAAAAATGGACACTTCCCAAGAGCTCCTCAATTTGACAAACTTCACCTTCCATTAGGTACCACTTAGATACAAGACATGACTCCCCTCTCCTTGTTGAGGACATGCTATAAACATCAACTTGTGAATAGAAGCTTGGACCCTAAACTCTCTAAGATAGTAGCTCCACTGGACCTTGACATCAAAGAAGGCATATATAACCATGTCACCATGTTAAAGATTACGTTGATTTATTCATGTGGTCTTATGGTGATATGCCTTGAGACTCCATCTTTAAAGTCATGCATCATCTTGTGGTTCACCTCAATGGCAAACCTATTCAATAAAAGCTACGCAAAATGCACTCCCAAGTAGCCCTCGTGGTCATAGAAGAATTGTATAAACTCTTGGATGTCCAGGGTTCATTCAGACTATTACTTATCCTAAATGGGTAGATCTATTGTGGTCTTAGTTAACAAGAAAACTAAGGGAATTCATGTTTGCACTAACTTTTGAGACATCAAAAAAGGATCTACCCCAACTTAGATAACTTTTCTCTACCAAACATTGATATGGTCGTGGAACTTGTGCATAGCCATATATATATAATTTTATCATTAATCTGGATATAATATGGACCAAGTTGAAACATTTGAGTTAGACATGGAGACACCTAGATTATGGAGCTTGGTCTATGTAAGAAAACACTTCCTATAGACTTAACACAAACTTATCCCTCAACCCTCTAAATTGTGACTTACATCATTTGATTACACTGGAACACACTATAGACAACTCTATACAAATTTGGCAAAATATATTTTCTCCTAACAGAAACTTGTATATGTAGAAGTATCTACTACTACATTAGATTTGATATACTTCTTAAAAGGAAAGAGTTAGGACTAACAACTAAATAGAAAACAATAACTAGTTTTGCATTTTCTAGGAAATAGGAAACAAAATTGAGCTAGAACCATCTTGACTAATTTATCTATTTCTAGCTAGATTGAACCCTAATTCTATATGCAATTCCAACCCTAACCCTAACACTAATTCTAACCCTAATCCTAACCATAATTCTATATGCAATTCAAACCCTAACCCTTATTATAACCCTAATCATAACCCTAACCCTAACTCTACTTGTAATTGTAATTGTAACCCTAACTCTAGCCGTAGCCCAAACGATAATTGTAGCTCTAATACTTACCCTAATTTAGAAACCCTTGAATTCTAATTCTAACCCTAACCTCAATTCTAACCCTAAGCCTGATCCTAATTGAAACCCTAACCCTAACTTTAATTAATCACGAGTCATGCTATAGGGATTTCCTCTACATATTTTGTATGCATGTGTTATTCCCTTATTGCATGTGAGTTCACCAATTATTTGGAAGTCTCCTAACTGGGAGGTGGGATTGTATTCAAGCCCTATAAATTTTGTGTTTATAGGTGTTATGTTTAAAGCTATATGGAGACTTGTAATAGGAGGTCTTGAATTTGGTACCAATGATTGTGAGTTCCTTGTCTAGAATATGATGAACCTTTTGAACAAGAGAACCTTGTAGACCATGATACATATCTTGAAATTTAAACTTGAACATTATAGTCATGTGAATGCTTTTAGCCATCCTACAACCTCCTATCGCCCTTCATCCTCTTATAGGGATATGCCACACAACCTCTCCAAGTTGACCATGCCAAACCCAAAGTCACAATCGTAAGAGGTAAAGAATCTTTTGGCCCCATTCAAGTCCACTCCCTAATAGGAGTGATACAATGCTAATAGGGTTGTGAAGGTAATTAAGTTCTTGATTAGCATGTTGGGTGTATCTAAGCAAAATGATGATATAGTTAGTCCTGATTTCATTAATCTTAAGATCATTGAGCTAGAGTACTTAATATATATGGTATAGTTTTGTTCAATCAATAGTGGTAGGGAAAATTAATATACTACAATGACATCAAACATAAACCAATAGGTGTCTTAAGAGAGACCACAGATGAACAAGAAGCTATTCTTGCAGGCCACATGCGAGATCTTATGAGAGCCCGTCCTCCCACTTTCGAGGGGTCTAGTAGTGGGTTGGAAGTAGAGACATGGCTAATTGATTTAGAGAGGTGTTTTGCTATGCATCCATATGGTAGCAACACTAAGGCAAGATGTGCCATCATGCATCTTCGAGGCTTCGCCTCTACATGGTGGCAACTAGAGGAACAGAAGTTGCATCTAGATATTGGCATAGTATCTTGGGAACTATTTCTAGAGAGATTCAGAGCTCGATTTCTCTCAGACCACTGGAGGCAACGTCGAGCGGATGAGTTCCATGGATTGAGATAGATGGCCATGATAGTGGAACAATACGAGTGCAGGTTTTATGAACTCAAACAATATGCAGGTATTGGAAACGATGAGGCCATGTTGGTTCAGCATTTTATTAGAGGTCTGAATGCACGCATCAGTGGAGGAGTTTGGGTTTTTGAGCCAAAGACCATGGAGGTGGCAGTTGAGAAGGCTCGACTGGTGGAGGAGAATTTGACCATGGCTTTAGGAGGTCACACAGGTGTGCAGGTTGGTAGTGATTCTCGAGCAGGTTCTGGGTTCCAAGGTAGTCAGTCCCATGCAGCAGGTAACTCAAGGAATCATTATGGACCTTCTAAGAGTGAACAATAGCAACAGTTTTCCCAAAAAAAACAAAGCATCCTCAGTCTCTATAGAGTAATAGGTTCCAGTCTAAAGATCAGAATTGGCTAAGCAATAAACATCATCGTCCTAATCAGCCAGCTCAGAGCACACAATCTGCAGCAAGTAGAGGAAGTTTTCAGCAGTCGAGTGTCCCTGTAGGCGATGGAGGTTTTGGTAGGGGAACAGGATGTTTTTCTTGCGGCTAGCAGGGCCACATTGCCAGGCAGTGTCCGCGTAAGAATACTTCAGGTTTTGGTCAGAGGCCCGCAGCTTCAGAGCCTACTGTGGGAGATGCAGGCAGGTCACATAGGGTGTTTGTGGCGGTAGATAATCGCCAAGAAGAGCATCAAGGCACCATTGTGAAGACTACAGGTGTCTTACGAGGTATTACAGTTTCTATTCTTTTTGACTTAGGTGCTTCAGATTCTTTCATTTCCCCTTCTATAGTGGAGCGTTGCAAGTTAGTGGCAGCAAAGCAAGATGTTAAGTGGCAAGTGGAATTGGCCTCTGGATCTAGAGTATTAGTAGACTCTTTGGTGTATGGTTGTGAGTTGAGGATAGGTCCTTTACCTACCACGATGGATCTTCGCATTATACCTCTAGGATCCTACGACATAGTGTTGGGTATGGACTGGTTGGATGCTCATCAAGCAGTGATAGACTGTCACCGCAAGTTAGTGAGGTGTGTTGATGATTCTGCAAGTGAGGTAGAAGTGGTTGGTATTCAGAGACCCATCTCCTTGCGTATGATTTCTGCCATGCAGTTGAAAAGATGTATGCGTCAAGGATGCAAGTTGTTTGCCGTAACGGTTAATGAATTAGATTTTGAGGAGAATAGGGAGACATCCCTCAATGATCATCCTATTCTCAAGGAGTATGCAGATGTCTTTCCTAGTGATATCCTGGGAATGCCACCTAAGCGTGACATTGATTTTAAGATAGACCTTGTTCCTGGAGCAGAACCCATTTCTCGAGCTCCATATCGAATGACTACTTAAGGGCTTAAGGAGCTTCAGTTGCAGCTAGAGGAGTTGTTAGCTAAGGGGTTTATTCATCCTAGTGTCTCTCCATGGGGAGCACCAGTAATTTTTGTGAAGAAAAAGGATGGATCTTTGCGGTTGTGCATCGATTATCGACAGCTTAATAAGGTGACTGTTAAGAACAGATACCCCTCGCCACAAATTGATGACCTTTTTGACCAGATCAAGGGGGCTAAGGTGTTTTCAAAGATAGACCTAAAGTCAAGATATCATCAGTTGTGCATCTTTGAGGCTGACATCCACAAGACAGCATTTCGCACTTGTTACGGGCATTATGAGTTCACTGTTGTACCTTTTGGGTTAACGAATGCACCATCTATGTTTATGAGTCTGATGAATGGTGTATTTCACACTTATCTTGATAAATTTGTTCTTGTATTTTTGGATGATATATTGATTTACTCAAAGTCTATGGAGGAGCATGAAGAGCATTTGCGACAGGTTCTGTAGTGTTTGAGAGAAAATCAGTTATATGCAAATCTGGCTAAATGTGAATTCTTTCAAATAGAAGTGAAATATTTGGGACATGTTATTTCTGACAAGGGTATTGCAGTGGATCCTTCAAAGATACAAGCCATCATGGATTGGCCTGCCCCCACCAATGTTTCAGAAGTTCGTAGCTTCATAGGTTTAGCAGGCTATTATCGACGATTTGTGCAGGGATTTTCTAAGCTTGCTCACCCTATAACTTCTCTTCAGAGAAAAGGAAAGAAGTTCATTTGGTCAAATCAGTGTCAAGCAGCGTTTTAGACTCTTAAGGAGCGGTTGACTAGTGCACCCATTCTAGCAGTGCCTGATCCGGCCAGAGATTTTGTGGTATGTACAGATGCATCCTTGGAAGGGTTAGGAGCAGTCTTAATGCAGGAGGGTCGTGTGATAGCTTATGAGTCTCGTAAACTCAAAGACCATGAGTTGAACTATCCTACACATGACCTAGAGTTAGCTGTTGTGGTGCATGCTTTAGTGAGATGGAGACACTTCTTATTGGGGCATCGGTTCAAGCTACACAGCGATCATTGAAGCTTACAATACATTTTTACACAACCAAACCTAAATGTGAGACAAAGGCGATGGATGGAGTTTCTATGTGAGTACAATTTTGAGGTAAAATATATCCAAGGTAAGGAAAATGTGGTGGCAGATGCTCTCAGTCGGTGGAAACATGAACTTTCATCAATCACTCTTAGAGTGGATTTGAGGGGTCAGATCCTAATGGCACTTCCTGCAGATAGATGGTATCAGGAAGTGAAAGCAGAAGTTGAGTCTGGTAGAACCTTGGAGGGCAGATTTGTCAGATATTCTATCGAGTCTGATGGTCTCTTGCGGCATTTAGGTTGCATTTATGTTCCTTCTATAGAAGGTCTTCGTACCTTAATCATGACTGAGGCACATCGAGCACCTTATGCTGCTCATCCAGGTGTTAAGAAGATGTATGCAGACCTCCGTCAGGTATATTTTTGGGCCGGAATGAAGAGAGATATTGCTGATTTTGTTTCAAGTTGTCTAGAATGTCAGAGGGTTAAGGCAGAACATCAGCATCCCGCAGGTCTTCTCCAGCCACATCTGATTCCAGAATGGAAATGGGATATCATCTCAATAGACTATATAGTTGGTCTTCCCATGTCCTCATCGTCATGACGCAATAATGGTCACTGTAGACAGGCTTACGAAAATAGCACACTTTTCTCCTATCTGATCTTCATATAATGCTTCATCTGTAGCAAGAATTTTCATGGAGGACATAGTCAGATTGCATGGGATTCCTCGCAAGATTATCTCTGATCGTGATCCAGTGTTCACTTCAGCTCTTTGGACATCCCTTCAGCATACTTTGGGAACTCAGCTAAACTTTAGTTCAGCTTATCATCCGGAGACTGATGGGCAAACTGAGAGGGTCAATCAGGTCCTTGAGGATATGCTCAGAATGTGTGTCATGGATTAGGAAAACTGTTGGGAGGATTATTTGTATTTGGTGGAGTTCACGTACAATAATGGGTACCATAGTTCCATTGGCATGTCTCCTTTTCAGGCTCTTTATGGTCGTCCTTGTCGAACCCCACTGAGTTGGGATCGTCTTGAGGATAGAGTTCTCCTTGGACCTCAGATGCTCCAAGAGATGGAGCAGCAGGTTGATCACATTAGAGAGCATCTAGTAGCAGCACAGGATAGACAGAAGAAATATGCAGATGCTCATAGACTTGATCGACAGTTTTTAGTGGGTGATCAGGTGTTCTTGTGGGTGCGTCTGTGAAAGAGTCTGATTTGTTACGAAAAAGGCTCTAAGCTTGCACCGCGCTTTGTAGGGCCATTCGAGATTTTGGAGAGAATTGGTCCTGTTGCATACCGTCTTGCTTTGCCACCTAGCTTGTCACGCATTCATGATGTATTTCATGTTTCTATTCTTAGACCCTATCATCCAGATATTTCTCATGTTCTTGATTGGAATACCTTACAGGTAGAGGACGGGCAGCTAGCTTTGGAGCCCGTAGGCATTTTAGAGCATAGGAGACTCACTCTCAGGGGCAGAGTTATAGAGCAGGTAAGGGTCTAGTGGGATCCTAGCGATGAGACTTCAGCTACCTAGGAGAATACATCTCGAATGCGAGAGCTATATCCATATTTGTTTGCAGGCTTCCAGGAGTAAGCCTGATCCTTGGGGGGGAGGATGTAGTGCCCCTCACCTTGTCGTCTATCTGATTGATAGTTGCTCATTAGATTTTGATATTTTGATAGTATCTTAGATTATCTGATGATGGATCCCTTGTTGTTTTGTTAATTCACTATGGAACTAATCATATGATAATAGTGTTGGATATTGGACTCTGTTATTTCATGCATTACAATCGATGAATGAACTAGTTGTTACAGATGTTTTGATGTTAACTGCGATATTTGATTTTAAAATAATTTGTTGTTTTATGTTATTGATAAGTAATTAGAAATCTTATTTAAATGTAGTGCCTTGTTTATACAGGAACGTGAATGGGACAGTGTCGTATTACTCGCTCTCGAGTACCCTACCCCACTGCGATTTCCATTCACTAGACGACTGCATGTGGATATATATCTTGTTATGTCTAACCATGTATTTGTTGCAGGATGTAGGTATTAGGCACCGACTCCACCTGATTTACCAGGTCTGAGCGTGCCTTCACCAATGGAATGGTTGTATGGAGTTAATGTGGGGTCCTCTGTCATTTTTGCTGAGTTGTTTGGTTACCTTCGTGGTCATTGTCTGTCGTTTGATCATAGCGAGGTCAAAAGGTGTTTATAGGGGTAAGGTAGAGTTGTGCATTAAATAGAATTAATGAATGGAAAATATAATATTGATAACTTAATATAATTGTTAATTTAGATATTTGATTATAACTGTTGTAAATAAATTATAATGTTGGGGAAGTAAAAACTGTTAAATTTTAGTTGTGAGGAACCTTGTATGGTTAGATATTTAAATAAATCAATTAGTTGTAAGTTGAGTTGAAATTCGTAGTTTACGTTTTAGCCAGTAAATAAGTTGCAATGTCACAATTTTGTTAATAAAGTATAGTTATAAAAATTAATATATATTTATAATGTTAATTTACTAATAATAATAATAATGTGTAAATATTGTCAACCGTGCTTTGAATTAATTTAATCAAAATACTTTGTTATGGATTTAATAAACTGGAAGTTAGTTCGGGGTTGTGAAAGTTAGTTTTCCTTCCCATAAATTGGTTGCCAATATTTTGTTAAAAGGGGGGGGGGGTTGCCTGGAGGGGGGGGATTGGAAAATCAAGAGAAGGGAAAAGTGGGAACGAGCGGAAAATCAATCCAGGTATGTTATTCAAATTTTGTAGGACAAATTTTAAAAAAGTTTATTATGTTTTATTAGTTTAAATGCTCTGTGTCTGGATTTAAAGATTTTAGATCATGCTTACGATTCCATTCTGTCATGTGCTGAGTGGTTGCTAGCGAAGGTTGTTGATTTGGCTTATCTAGTTTTACAAACTCTCTTTTTCTCTTGGATCGTCCTCCTTGACCGGTCTGGAATGTATAACAAAAGAGGTCTTTTATTCTTTTTTTTTTCCTCTCATTAACAACCTGCCTTGAAAGAATGACCTCTGTCTCATTTGGAACTATATATATATATAGTGCTTTGGTCGGTCTCCGTAACCTTATACTCTCCATTATTTTTATCTTCTAGTTTTTTTTTATGGGAATCAATCATTTCATCTCTTGATTTCCATTATGCTCCAGTGGATATCATAAAACTGTATCAGATCTCCCATTTGGGCACGCGCTGGCAGCATGCTAGCAAGGTCGTTGGACTATTTGTAAATCTTTCCATTGCACCTACTTGAAATTTGTGTAGTTCTTCACGAATCCAATTTGTGCATATCCTACAATCGTTGCATCCCAAGATATTATCTCTCTGAGGCAGTAGTAAATAGTTTGTGTGCCTTAGTGGTTAGATTTTTGCATATCATCCATTGACGCAGGTTATAGCCAGTATCATGTGTCAAAGTTTAGGGTTTCCCTAAGGCCAACCACGCTCACAGAATGATCAAATGTTGTTGTAATGCAATAAGGGTTAAACTTATGATTGAAGTATTTGGTTAAATAGATCATGAGCCTTGTGCATGCTTCCACAGTTAGCATACAGATCTAGCACGCCAGTTGCTACTACAACATCTGACTGACATTTTCTTTCCAATATGACTTGGAAGATGTTTATATATTGTCCCAAGCGCACTTTTGGCATAGGTTGGAAACAATGCTGGCAAGGATTGCAGATCGGGTTTACACCTGCCAATCGCACTGCTTGAAAATTTCCAAGACCTCCCATTTCAATTGGCGTTGAATAGCCAGTTGCTTGCTTGCAAATTTCCTAAGGCCTGCCCAACGTAACCTATCAAGCGTGCATTCTCCAAAACCTTGTAATCCGGGAGAAGACATCTCCTTGAGGCCGCTATGTAATAGGGTTTGTATGCCGATCTTTGTGCCAGTTTTATTTACCTGGCCATTCAAGCATCTTCAACTATAAAATCTGAACAAATTCCTTCGATCCTATATGCGTTGACGGATGTTCATTCTGATCCAAAGCTCCCTTCTGGGCGTTACAGTTGCTTCTCATTGAGCAGAGACAAATCGTACGCACCATCTTGTGAAGTGCATCTTCCTCTTAACTCCCAAAACAAGGTGGTTCGTTCTCACATCTTCAGCCTAGAAACTCCTCCCTTCATTCTCCATTTTATTCTTTGTAGAAATATAATTGAGACAAGATTGTATCAATTGCGTTCTAGATGTCAATCTAAATAATTTAAATGTAGTCAGCACATCCTTCCCTGGTGCTTGGATGAATACAGATAGAGTACATGCTTTGCTTCGTTATTACCAAGGTTTTTTTTAATGCCACGATTAATATTACTCCTCACCTCGCCAAATCCGGTTGCATGTTTTTACTTCATTAGCATCAAACATCTTTTTGATTTGCATAACTTATGTACTAGACAAAGAATACCTTTCCCTTTGTCACATGCATTCTCTAGTACTGGATAGGCAGATACCACATTCATTGTTCCTTAGTCCTTCGTACATACAATGATTAAATTATAAAGTTGAACTAACACGATTGCATGACAGTTTTAGTTGCTTTAGTGGGAAAATTATAGTATAGTTATACATCCTTATATTATTGTGAATTATCCAATTTGAATGAGTGTCTATTTAGGGTATTTAGATTAATCACTGTATATTATTAACTTTTTTCCCGTGGAATCTCGTGGCTTTATCGTATCAATTAATGTTAGTTTATTTTCTTTGGGTGAAAGATATCTACTATCCAATGATTCACGAATTTTATAGTTCAAATAATATTATTATTATTAGGTTTGTTTTTTTACCATAGCGGTTGATAGATCGATGCTTATTTTATGAAGAAATTATAATAGTAAATTCTTTGGATAAGTCAATTATTAGGGTATGGATTTATAAAATAGGTATTTTTGTATTACTTTTAGAATTAGATTAATTGGTCCAATTTATGGGAGAGATGATCTAGATGGTATTGTTAGGAGAGTGAGAGTGTCAGAATTAAATAGTAAGATTGTATTAAGTGATTCCTTTTTTTATGAATGAAATGTTGCTAATTATTTAGTAATTTATCATTTGAAACAAAATGAAGAATATTGAATAAGTAGTTGTAATATATTAATTTGATTGTTGCATTTAATTAGTTGTTTAAAAGAGTTAATGTCATTCATAGTTGTTTTTTGTTGAACTAGGTAGGGTTTGTAGTTTAAATTTGGAACTTAATCATACTGCATGAGTTAAGAGGTTCTATCATCGTAAGTGTCGAGTTGTGAATGACCATTCCAGGGGCTTAGTATGTCGTAGTTGAGTACATGCGACATATGGATAGGTGTTTTAACATTGTGGTGTTATAACGATCTTGTGGTTTTAGTTGGTATAAGGTTTAATGAAGTATGAGTTAAATTGTTAATGTGTTTTGCAAAGCAATATTCTCCAGATGAGGTATCTTACCACTTGTGATTTTATTGTAACCGTTCTGTCGTAATTGTCGCATGGAGAGACCTGTGAATCCTTAAGGTCCGGTAAACATTCGTCGCTTTGGACAATGATTAAGAGTTGCCTTATGAGTATGTTGGTCTATAAGTGGCCTATCACCTTGCCGTGATCATATGTATCTGTAGGAGGATGTTATCTGTCTTGCTTGATGGTTAAGGTTACTAGGTGTAGCAAGGAGAGTGGCTTTCAATGTGGGGCCGGCACCCAAAAGTGGTCGCCAGGGTAACCCATTGAAAGTGGATTAATCAAGTGATAACCTAAAATGAACTAGGGGATTAAGGGTAGATTTCACATTAAACAAGATAAATGGATTCCTCTCCCATGACCTGTAGTGCTCGTTTAGACTAAGGATGGGTAGAGAAGGCCTGGGCGGCAAAATTGACTTCCTTGTCCTCACGAAAGGAAGGTCAATTTCGCATGTGTCACCCTATGGGGCCGGAGTCTAGTGAGAGACTGCCAGGGTAACCATAGATGGGGGCCGGAGTCTAGTGAGAGACTACCAGGGTAACCAATGCTAGAACCGTGCGATGACACTCTCCCTACTACAACCTAGCTTTCCTTGTATGGTCTCTCCACATGTGTTATGTGTCGTCTTTGGAAGTCGTGTTGTGTGATTGGCATGTGATGTATTGAAGTTGATCATCCTTCATTCATGTTAGTCTTTGTCTACCTGACTTTTGTATGTTGTTGGGACCTCATGTTAACTCCTAGCTCGGGGGGTGGACCTTAGGGTTCCACATGGTTGGGTGGAAGAGCTATCATATCCAGCGGTTATTCCTTGTCGAAGTTCTTGCACAGAAAAGGATTATCTCAATTTCAGACAATTGTACTTGTACCAGTTAAAGAAGATAATTGTGTACCTAATTTATGCACCAGATCATTCTTGATGTATGTAATTTAATGTAGACAGAAGATGTCCATGATGTAATGATGTAACTATGTGTAAAGAAAAACATTACAGTTGTGTATTTGGTCGTGAAGATTATATTTCTGATGACATGCAATGAATTTGAATATGTTATTTAATCATGCATTGGTTTCTGATCAGATACTGATATGTGTTATTATGTTAGTTAATGTGTAAGTAATGCATCCTTGAATCCTTAGAGAACATGTTGCAAGTTAAATGGAGTAATTAGTTAACATTGCTTGTTATCTTATTTTAAAAAAAAAAAAATCTGTTTCCTATAGCGTAAATGTATTTTCTCTAAGGTTTTTAGGGCGGGGCATTACATCTGGTATCGGAGCCATGTTTCTAACACTAGGTGCTTGGGGTTTATATGAGCCCATTTAGCTATACTAGTTGCTTAATCTCTGAAAATATTTTCATTAGTAGCCCTCGCCTAGCAACCTAAAGTTGTCCTTTGGTGTGCAGTTAGGGAGATGCCTAGGGGTTGAGGTCGAGGACGTGGTCGAGGTAGGGGACGTGGAAGAGGGGGTACTAATAGTCCTCCTCCTAGTTCCCCTCACGAAAGTACACAAGAAGGTGGGGGCGAGAATCAGGAGAGTCAGGGTCAGCCAGAGGGTGCTCAACTATGCCAGCTTCTTGAGGAGGTCCTTGCTCGTCTAGGTCCTAGGCAGGAGAGGGATCAGTCAAAAGTGAGAGATAGAGAACGATCTCCTAGAAGGAGAGAGACCACAGTTGAACAAGAAGCTATTCTTGCAGGCCACATGTGAGATCTTATGAGAGCCCGTCCTCCCACTTTCGAGGGGTCTGGTAGTGGGTTGGAAGCAGAGACATGGCTAATTGATTTAGAGAGGTGTTTTGCTATGCATCCATATGGTAGCAACACTAAGGCAAGATGTGCCATCATGCATCTTCGAGGCTTCGCCTCTACATGGTGGAAACTAGAGGAACAGAAGTTGCATCTAGATATTGGCACAGTATCTTGGGAACTATTTCTAGAGAGATTCAGAGCTCGATTTCTGTCAGACCACTGGAGGCAACGTTGAGTGGATGAGTTCCATGGATTGAGACAGATGGCCATGACAGTGGAACAATACGAGCGCAGGTTTTATGAACTCAAGCAATATGCAGGTATTGGAAACGATGAGGCCATGTTGGTTCAGCATTTTATTAGAGGTCTGAATGCACGCATCAGTGGAGGAGTTCAGGTTTTTGAGCCAAAGACCATGGAGGTGGCAGTTGAGAAGGCTCGACTGGTGGAGGAGAATTTGACCATGGCTTTAGGAGGTCACACAGGTGTGCAGGTTGGTAAAGATTCTCGAGCAGGTTCTGGATTCCGAGGTGGTCAGTCCCATGCAGCGGGTAACTCAAGGAGTCATTATGGACCTTCTAAGAGTGGACAATAGCAGCAGTTTTCCCAAACAAAACCAAAGCATCCTCAGTCTCTACAGATTAATAGGTTACAGTCTAAAGATCAGAATTGGCTAAGAAATAAATGTCATCGTCCTAATCAGCTAGCTCAGAGCACACAATCTGCAGCAAGTAGAGGAAGTTTTCAGTAGTCGAGTGTCCCTGTAGGCGGTGGAGGTTTTGATAGGGGAACAAGATGTTTTTCTTGCGGCCAGTAGGGCCACATTGCCAGGCAGTGTCCGCGTAAGAATACTTCAGGTTTTGGTCAGAGGCCCGCAGCTTCAGAGCCTACTGTGGGAGATGCAGGCAGGTCACATAGGGTGTTTGTGGCGGTAGATAATCGCCAAGCAGAGCATCAAGGCACCGTTGTGGAGACTACAGGTGTCTTACGAGGTATTACAGTTTCTATTCTTTTTGACTCAGGTGCTTCAGATTCTTTCATTTCCCCTTCTATAGTGGAGCATTGCAAGTTAGTGGCAGCAAAGCAAGATGTTAAGTGGCAGGTAGAATTGGCCTCTGGATCTAGGGTATCAGTAGACTCTCTGGTGTATGGTTGTGAGTTGAGGATAGGTCCTTTACCTACCACGGTGGATCTTCGCATTATACCTCTAGGATCCTACGACATAGTGTTGGGTATGGACTAGTTGGATGCTCATCAAGCAGTGATAGATTGTCGCCGCAAGTTAGTGAGGTGTGTTGATGATTCTGGCAGTGAGGTAGAAGTGGTTGGTATTCAGAGACCCATCTCCTTGCGTATGATTTCTGCCATGCAGTTGAAAAGATGTATGCATCAAGGATGCAAGTTGTTTGCCGTAACGGTTAATGACTTAGATTTTGAGAAGAATAGTGAGACATCCATCGATGATCATCCTATTCTCAAGGAGTATGCAGATGTCTTTCCTAGTGATATCCCAGGAATGCCACCTAAGCGTGACATTGATTTTAAGATAGACCTTGTTCCCAGAGCATAACCCATTTCTCGAGCTCCATATCGAATGACTACTCAGGAGCTTAAGGAGCTTCAGTTGCAGCTAGAGGAGTTGTTAGCTAAGGGGTTTATTCGTCCTAGTGTCTCTCCATGGGGAGCACCAGTCATTTTTGTGAAGAAAAAGGATGGATCTCTGCGGTTGTGCATCGATTATCGACAGCTTAATAAGGTGACTGTTAAGAACAGATACCCCTTGCCATGAATTGATGACCTTTTTAACCAGGTCAAGGGGGCTAAGGTGTTTTCAAAGATAGACCTGAAGTCAAGATATCATCAATTGCACATCTTTAAGGCTGACATCCACAAGACAAAATTTCACACCCATTACGGGCATTATGAGTTCACTGTTGTACCTTTTGGGTTAACGAATGCACCATCTGTGTTTATGAGTCTGATGAATGGTATATTTCACACTTATCTTGATAAATTTGTTCTTGTATTTTTGGATGATATATTGATTTACTCAAAGTCTATGGAGGAGCATGAAGAGCATTTGCGACAGGTTCTGCAGTGTTTGAGAGAAAATCAGTTATATGCAAATCTGGCTAAATGTGAATTCTTTCAAACATAAGTGAAATATTTGGGACATGTTATTTATGACAAGGGTATTGCAGTGGACCCTTCAAAGATACAAGCCATCATGGATTGGCCTATCCCCACCAATGTTTTAGAGGTTCGTAGCTTCATGGGTTTAGCAGGCTATTATTGATGATTTGTGCAGGGATTTTCTAAGCTTGCTCACCCTATAACTTCTCTTCAGAGAAAAGGAAAGAAGTTAATTTGGTCAGATCAGTGTCAAGCAGCGTTTCAGACTCTTAAGGAGCGGTTGACTATTGCACCCATTCTAGAAGTGCCTGATCCGGCTGGAGATTTTGTGGTATGTACAGATGCATCCTTGGAAGGGTTAGGAGCAGTCTTAATGCAAGAGGGTCATGTGATAGCTTATGAGTCCTGCAAACTCAAAGACCACGAGTTGAACTATCCTACACATGACCTAGAGTTAGCTGCTGTGGTGCATGCTTTAGTGAGATGGAGACACTTCTTATTGGGGCATCGGTTCGAGCTACACAGCGATCACTGAAGCTTACAATACATTTTTACACAACCAAACCTAAATGCGAGACAAAGGCGGTGGATGGAGTTTCTATGTGAGTACGATTTCAAGGTAAAATATATCCAAGGTAAGGAAAATGTGGTGGTAGATGCTCTCAGTCGGCAAAAACATGAACTTTCATCAATCACTCTTGGAGTGGATTTGAGGGGTCAGATCCTAGCGGCACTTCCTGCAGATAGATGGTATCAGGAAGTGAAAGCAGAAGTTGAGTCTGGTAGAACCTTGGAGGGCAGATTTGTCAGATATTCTATCGAGTCTGATGGTCTCTTGCGGCATTTAGGTCGCATTTATGTTCCTTCTATAGAAGGTCTTCGTACCTTAATCATGACTGAGGCACATCGGGCACCTTATGCTGCTCATCCAGGTGTTAAGAAGATGTATGTAGACCTCCGTCAGATATATTTTTGGGCTGGAATGAAGAGAGATATTGCTGATTTTGTTTCGAGGTGTCTAGAATGTCAGAGGGTTAAGGCGGAACATCAGCATCCCGCAGGTCTTCTCCAGCCACATCTGATTCCAGAATGGAAATGGGACATCATCTCAATAGACTTTATAGTTGGTCTTCCCATGTCCTCTCATCGTCATGACGCAATAATGGTCACTGTAGATAGGCTTACGAAAATAGCACACTTTTCTCTTGTCTGATCTTCATATAATGCTTCATCTATAGCAAGAATTTTCATGGAGGACATAGTCAGATTGCATGGGATTCCTCGCAAGATTATCTCTGATCGTGATCCAGTGTTCACTTTAGCTCTTTGGACATCCCTTCAGCATACTTTGGGAACTCAGCTAAAATTCAGTTTAGCTTATCATCCGGAGACTGATGGGCAAACCGAGAGGGTCAATCAGGTCCTTGAGGATATGCTCAGAATGTATGTCATGGATCAGGAAAACTGTTGGGAGGATTATTTGTATTTGGTGGAGTTTGCGTAGAATAATGGGTACCATAGTTCCATTGGCATGTCTCCTTTTCAGGCTCTTTATGGTCGTCCTTGTCGAACCCCGCTGAGTTGGGATCGTCTTGAGGATAGAGTTCTCCTTGGACCTCAGATGCTCCAAGAGATGGAGCAGCAGGTTGATCGCATTAGAGAGCATCTAGTAGAAGCATAGGATAGATAGAATAAATATGCAGATTCTCATAGACTTGATCGACAATTTTTAGTGGGTGATCAGGTGTTCTTGTGGGTGCGTCCGCGAAAGAGTCTAATCCGTTACGAAAAAGCTCTAAGCTTGCACCGCGCTTTGTAGGGCCATTCAAGATTTTGGAGAGAATTGGTCCTGTTGCATACCGTCTTGCTTTGCCACCTAGCTTGTCACGCATTCATGATGTATTTCATATTTCTGTTCTTAGACCCTATCATCCAGACATTTCTCATGTTCTTGATTGTAATGCCTTACAGGTAGAGGACAGGCAGCTAGCTTTGGAGCCCGTAGGCATTTTAGAGCATAGGAGACTCACTCTCAGGGGCAGAGTTATAGAGTAGGTAAGGGTCTAGTGGGATCCTAGGGATGAGACTTCAGCTACCTGGGAGGATACATCTCGAATGCGGGAGCTATATGCATATTTGTTTGTAGGCTTCCAGGAGTAAGCCTGATCCTGGGGGGGAGGATGTAGTGCCCCTCACCTTGTCGTCTATCTGATTGATAGTTGCTCATTAGATTTTGATATTTTGATAGTATCTTAGATTATCTGATGATGGATCCCTTGTTGTTTCGTTAATTCACTATGGAACTAATCATATGATAATAGTGTTGGATATTGGACTCTGTTATTTCATGCATTACAATCGATGAATGAACTAGTTGTTACAGATGTTTTGATGTTAACTGCGATATTTGATTTTAAGATAATTTTTTGTTTTATGTTATTGATAAGTAATTAGAAATCTTCTTTAAATGTAGTGCCTTGTTTATACAGGAACGTGAATGGGACAGTGTCGTATTACTCGCTCTCGAGTACCCTACCCCACTGCAATTTCCATTCACTAGATGACTGCATGTGGATATATATCTTGTTATGTCTAACCATGTATTTGCTGCAGGATGCAGGTATTAGGCACCGACTCCACCTGATTTACTAGGTCTGAGCGTGCCTTCACCAATGGAATGGTTGTATGGAGTTAATGTGGGGTCCTCTGTCATTTTTGCTGAGTTGTTTGGTTACCTTCGTGGTCATTGTCTGTCGTTTGATCATAGCGAGGTCAAAAGGTGTTTATAGGGGTAAGGTAGAGTTGTGCATTAAATAGAATTAATGAACGGAAAATATACTATTGATAACTTAATATAATTGTTAATTTAGATATTTGATTATAACTGTTGTAAATAAATTATAATGTTGGGGAAGTAAAAACTGTTAAATTTTAGTTGTGAGGAACCTTGTATGGTTGGATATTTAAATAAATCAATTAGTTGTAAGTTGAGTTGAAATTCGTAGTTTACGTTTTAGCCAGTAAATAAGTTGCAATGTCACAATTTTGTTAATAAAGTATAGTTATAAAAATTAATATATATTTATAATGTTAATTTACTAATAATAATAATAATGTGTAAATATTGTCAACCGTGCTTTGAATTAATTTAATCAAACTACTTTGTTATGGATTTAATAAACTGGAAGTTAGTTCGGGGTTGTGAGAGTTAGTTTTCCTTCCCGTAAATTGGTTGCCAATATTTTATTAAAAGGGGGGGAGATTTTTGCCTGGAGGGTGGGGATTGGAAAATCGAGAGAAGGGAAAAGTGGGAACGAGCGGAAAATCAATCCGGGTATGTTATTCAAATTTTGTAGGACAAATTTTAAAAAAGTTTATTATGTTTTAATAGTTTAAATGCTCTGTGTTTGGATTTTAAGATTTTAGATCATCCTTACGATTCCATTCTGTCATGTGCTGAGTGGTTGCTAGCGAAGGTTATTGATTTGGCTTATCTAGTTTTACAGACTCTCTTTTTCTCTTGGATCGTCCTCCTTGACCGGTCTGGAATGTATAACAAAAGAGGTCTTTTATTCTATTTTTTTATCCTCTCATTAACAACCTACCTTGAAAGAATGACCTCTGTCTCATTTGGAACTATATATATATATAGTGCTTTGATCGGTCTCCGTAACCTTATACTCTCCATTATTTTTATCTTCTAGTTTTTTTTTATGCGAATCGATCATTTCATCTCTTGATTTCCATTATGCTCCAGCGGATATCATAAAACTATATCAGATCTCCCATTTGGGCACGCGCTGGCAGCATGCTAGCAAGGTCGTTGGACTGTTTGTAAATCTTTCCATTGCACCTACTTGAAAATTGTGTAGTTCTTCACAAATCTAATTTGTGCATATCCTGCAATCGTTGCATCCCAAGATATTATCTCTCTGAGGCAGTATTAAATAGTTTGTGTGCCTTAGTGGTTAGATTTTTGCATATCATCCATTGATGCAGGTTATAGCCGGTATCATGTGTCAAAGTTTAGGGTTTCCCCAAGGCCAACCACGCTCACAGAATGATCAAATGTTGGCGTAATGCAATAAGGGTTAAACTTATGATTGAAGTATTTGGTTAATCAGATCATGAGCCTTGTGCATGCTTCCTCAGTTAACATATAGATCTAGCTCGCCAGTTGCTACTACAACATCTGACTTAAATTTTCTTTCCGATATGACTTGGAAGATGTTTATATATTGTCCCAAGCGCACTTTTGGCGTAGGTTGGAAACAATGCTGGCAGGGATTGCAGATCGGGTTTACACCTGCCAATCGCACTACTTGAAAATTTCCAAGACCTCCCATTTCAATTGGCGTTGAACAGCCAGTTGCTTGCTTGCAAATTTCCTAAGTCCTACCCAACGTAACCTATCAAGCGTACATTCTCCAAAACCTTGTAATCCGAGAGAAGACATCTCCCTGAGGCCGCTGTGTAATAGGGTTTGTATGCCGGTCTTTTTGCCAGTTTTATTTACCTAGCCATTCAAGCATCTTCAACTATAAAATCTGAACAAATTCCTTCGATCCTATATGCGTTGAGGGATGTTCATTCTGATCCAAAGCTCCCTTCTGGGTGTTACAGTTGCTTCTCATTGAGCAGAGACAAATCCTACGCACCATCTTGTGAAGTGCATCTTCCTCTTAACTCCCAAAACAAGGTGGTTCGTTCTCACATCTTCAGCCTAGAATCTCCTCCCTTCATTCTCCATTTTATTCTTTGTAGAAATATGATTGAGACAAGACTGTATCAATTGCGTTCTAGATGTCAATCTAAATAATTTAAATGTAGTCAGCACATCCTTCCCTAGTGCTTGGATGAATACAGATAGAGTACATGCTTTGCTTCGTTATTACCAAGGTTTTTTTTTAATGCCACGATTAATATTACCTCTCACCTTGCCAAATCCGGTTGCATGTTTTTACTTCATTAGCATCAAACATCTTTTTGATTTGCATAACTTATGTACTAGACAAAGAATACCTTTGCCTTTGTCACATGCATTCTCTAGTACTGGACAGGCATATACCACATTCATTGTTCCTTAGTCCTTCGTACATACAATGATTAAATTATAAAGTTGAACTAACACGATTGCATGACAGTTTTAGTTGCTTTAGTGGGAAAATTATAGTATAGTTATACATCCTTATATTATTGTGAATTATCCAATTTGAATGAGTGTCTATTTAGGGTATTTAGAATAATCACTGTATATTATTAACTTTTTTCCCGTGGAATCTCGTGGCTTTATCGTATCAATTAATGTTAGTTTATTTTCTTTGGGTGAAAGATATCTACTATCCAATGATTCACGAATTTTATAGTTCAAATAATATTATTATTATTAGGTTTGTTTTTTTACCATAGCGGTTGATAGATAGATGCTTATTTTATGAAGAAATTATAATAGTAAATTCTTTGGATAAGTCAATTATTAGGGTATGGATTTATAAAATAGGTATTTTTGTATTACTTTTAGAATTAGATTAATCGGTCCAATTTATGGGAGAGATGATCTAGATGGTATTGTTAGGAGAGTGAGAGTGTCGGAATTAAATAGTAAGATTGTATTAAGTGATTCCCTTTTTTATGAATGAAATGTTGCTAATTATTTAGTAATTTATCGTTTGAAACAAAATGAAGAATATTGAATAAGTAGTTGTAATATATTAATTTGATTGTTGCATTTAATTAGTTGTTCAAAAGAGTTAATGTCATTCATAGTTGTTTTTCGTTGAACTTGGTAGGGTTTGTAGTTTAACTCTGGAACTTAATCATACTGCATGAGTTAAGAGGTTCTGTCGTTGCAAGTGTCGAGTTGTGAATGACCATTCCAGGGGCTTAGTATGTCGTAGTTGAGTACATGCAACATATGGATAGGTGTTTTAACATCGTGGTGTTATAACGATCTTGTAGTTTTAGTTGGTATAAGGTTTAATGAAGTATGAGTTAAATTGTTAATGTGTTTTGCAAAGCAATATTCTCCAGATGAGGTATCTTACCACTTGTGATTTTATTGTAACCGTTCTGTCGTAATCGTCGCATGGAGAGACCTGTGAATCCTAAAGGTCCAGTAAACATGCGTCGCTTTGGACAATGATTAAGAGTTGCCTTATGAGTATGTTGGTGTATAAGTGGCCTATCACCTTGCCGTGATCATATGTATCTGTAGGAGGATGTTATCTGTCTTGCTTGATGGTTAAGGTTACTAGGTGTAGCAAGGAGAGTGGCTTTCAATGTGGGGCCGGCACCCAAAAGTGGTCGCCAGGGTAACCCATTGAAAGTGGATTAATCAAGTGATAACCTAAAATGAACTAGGGGATTAAGGGTAGATTTCACATTAAACAAGATAAATGGATTCCTCTCCCATGGCCTGTAGTGCTCGTTTAGACTAAGGATTGGTAGAGAAGGCCTGGTCGGCAAAATTGACTTCCTTGTCCTCACGAAAGGAAGGTCAATTCTGCATGTGTCACCCTATGGGGCCGGAGTCTAGTGAGAGACTGCTAGGGTAACCATAGATGGGGGCCGGAGTCTAGTGAGAGACTGCTAGGGTAACCCATGCTAGGACCGTGCGATGACACTCTCCCTACTACAACCTAGCTTTCCTTGTATGGTCTCTCCACATGTGTTATGTGTCATCTTTGGAAGTCGTGCTATGTGATTGGCATGTGATGTATTGAAGTTGATCATCCTTCATTCATGTTAGTCTTTGTCTACCTGACTATTGTATGTTGTTGGGACCTCATGTTAACTCCTAGCTCGGGGGGTGGACCTTAGGGTTCCACATGGTCGGGTGGAAGAGCTATCATATCCAATGGTTATTCCTTCTCGAAGTTCTTGCACAGAAAAGGATTATCTCAGTTTCAGACAATTGTACTTGTACCAGTTAAAGAAGATAATTGTGTACCTGATTTGTGCACCAGATCATTCTTGATGTATGTAATTCGATGTAGATAGAAGATGTCCATGATGTAATGATGTAACTATGTGTAAAGAAAAACATTACAGTTGTGTATTTGGTCGTGAAGATTATATTTTTGATGACATGCAATGAATTTGAATATGTTATTTAATCATGCATTGGTTTCTGATCAGATACTGATATGTGTTATTATGTTAGTTAATGTGTAAGTAATGCATCCTTGAATCCTTAGAGAACATGTTGCAAGTTAAATGGAGTAATTAGTTAACATTGCTTGTTATCTTTTTTTTTAAAAAAAAAATTCTGTTTCCTATAGCGTAAATGTATTTTCTCTAAGGTTTTTAGGGCGGGGCATTACATTAAGATAGGTAGAGGTTTTCCCTTATCATTGCTTAATAAACATACTAGGATTACCCTTGGCTACCCATCAAAATTTCAAGCTTAATCCATCCCAATGTAGGTGTGGACCAAAGGGTGTGAATATCAACATGGGTATCTCCCTGTTTTAACCTTAATCAAAGCAACCTTGGCCAATTATGAGCCTAATCAGTGCCTCTTCTAGCATGATCGTATATTCCTCTTTACCCCAACAATCACCAAGTTCCTAAATGCACCATATTTCTTTAAAATAGTCCAAAATTTGGGATGCATATTCACATTTAAGAAATACATGATGATTGTCCAGAGAAGTTTCCTTACTTAAATGCACATTGAAATTTTTAAATATATATTGCCCATTGTATCAATCATTATGGTAGTCCTAATAGCTCTCTTACATTTTGAAATTTGTACATGCATGTATACATTATTTGTATGTTTTTAATTTAAATTTATTTCAAGTGTAATTTCTTGAAACATATATATATATTCTTGATTTAATTTTAAATTTGTACTGAAGTTTGTATGTTTATATGTATATATATGCAGGTTCATATCTAGATTTTTATATACACAACATGAATCTAGATGATATTCACTTTGATGTTGAGGACTTCCTTAATGCACAAGATGATCCGGCCGCACCCCCACCCCCACCCCCACCCCCACCCCCACCCGCACCCGCACCCCCAGCGCCAAATGCCCCACCTCTAGATGCCCCACCTGTAGATGACCCACCTCCACCTCCACCTCCACCCCCACCTGGAACTGACCAGTCTCGCTTGCGAGCCATAATAAATGAAAATGTGGATTCGATACAAGAAAAACTGAATTCCATTCGCAATGAACAATTCATGCCACCTCACGTAGTACATTTTGCATCTTTGATGCAAAACATTGTAGATTCTATGAGGTCTATTGACTCAAATTTTGATGGATTCCAGAAATGGAGAGAGGAGAGGTGCCAATTTTATGCTGATGGCCTCTCCTATAAGACTATTTTGGATCTTAAAATCACAAAAGCTCATTTAGCACAATATTTTAGACATCCCATTACAAATGAACCTATTCCTGTAAATAAGAAAAGAATATCAATCAGGTGGTGTAGGCATGAAGGAATGTCTGCCAATTTTTGGGATAGATGGTGGATGGTGTTTGATTATCCACCTCATGCTAATTGTGAGGTTCCTTTATATTTTTTGAGAAAATTATATGTAGAGTTTGTTATGAATAAAAAACCCAACTACTTTGATTTTAGATCATTCCAGGGTGTTAGTGGTGGCATGCCACAACAAAGGTTGGGGGCACGGGTTGATCCCCAATGACCGGTGCCTGTTTAGCCTCTTATTGACCCTCCTGTTGCTGCCATTCCTTCGCCCTTCGAGCATCGTGTAGTGGTATCCACACTAGGCACATTGAGTACTCTCAGGTAGCCTACATGAGCAGACTTCTATGATGGTAGCTCGAGTTAGAGAGCATGGAGGAGTTGATGATGGAAGTGGTCCTAGTGCCACTCCACATGTGTCGATGCCTCATACATGTACGAGTTGCAATCAGTTGTGTTATGGACCTGATCAGGCAGTTGCACCCACTTCAGCTACACATGCATCATCTGATAATGTGGGCACTGAATCATTTGTTGATTATCTATTTGCTGAGGATCATCCCACTGATCATTCGACACAGGTATATATAGGTTATGTACACATGTTGAATTTAAAACAATTTTTTAACCACGTGTTTTTAATCAACACATAGATGATCAATTAAATTGTAATATTTTAACAATCGAATTGTTTGGTTTGTTTGGTGTAGATGATGGCAACAGGGGTCACAATTGATTGAATTAATTTTTAATCAACACATGTTCATCTTGGGCACCCATTTGGGGTACATTTTCAATGATTTGTAAATTTGTAAAATTCAGTCTTGAATGTGTGTACAATTAAATATTTATGAACTTATTTATGAACTGGTGCAGGGTTCTTCCACATTGAATCCTCCATCTCAGGGTGTCTCGAGCGCTCCTCCATCATTGGGCATCTCACATGACACTCTTACAGTATGTATATTATTTTAAAAAACTGTATATATACTTAAATTTTTCTATTTTGATATCAGTGTATCTAAAAACGTGCACATGTACTATTTAATATTTTATAAATATGTCTATGCAGGTTGACACAACTATGAGGATGGGCATTGTAGCACACTTGGATAATCCAAGTTTATATCAGGAGTCGACTGCATTTCAGGTTGTTGAAAAACGTATTTAACATGTACACTGTAAGTCAATTATATATATGTTTTAAAACCTAATTTGTACACACATGTGCTAACTTAAATATAAATGACATTGTAGGAGCTTGTTAGTGACACGTTTCATGATCAACACACAGCACATGCAGAGCAGGAGGACAGAGGAGATGGGCAGCCTGATACGGTATAATTTAAAATTTAGATTATATTTAAATTGAACAATTAAAATATAAGTTGTGAACTTAAAGTAAATTTCTTTATATATATATATATATATATATATATATATATATATATATATATATATATATATATATATATATATATATATATATATATATATATATATATATATATATATATATATATATATATGTTGACATGTATATTCAAAATTCTTTTTTCTTTTATAGCTCGATACATGTCATGGAGCTAAGCCTGTAGAGACAGGTCCTGGAATAGAGGATTCACAACAAGTTCCTCTTACAGTATAATAATTTTTAAATATGATAGTTCTTATAAATTAAATTGAATTAAATCATTTTTAAAATCATCAAGTATATCTAATTTCAACTTGAACTTTCTCTTGTATTAAATAGATTGATTCAGAGCATGGAGACATAGGTCCAGGTGCACCAGAGCATGCCTCTCAGCCTCACACGGTAATTTAATTTTATGATAAATTATAAATTTAAAAATTGTCATTAAATTAGATTTCCTTATCATCTTACATCTAATTTCATCTAAATCTTTCTCTTTTGCAGAGTGATTCAGGTCATCTGAGTAGTTCGCATGGTGTGAAGAGGACTCTTGATGATAGAGATAGTATGTGATAGGTTATCTCAAACATGGGCTATGTATAATTTGACTATTTCATGGACTATTTGTTATATACTGTTTGTCATGGACTTTATATATATATTGTTGAACCTAGACTTTATATATTTGACTATTTCATGGACTATTTGTTATATACTGTTTGTCATGGACTTTATATATATATGTATACACCTAAAAATGACACAAATCATCCTAAATAAATATTCTAAATATTTATTCCATTCTTCTATTAATTAAATAAATATTCTAAATTTATTTAATCAATTCACTATCTCACAATTAAATAAATTCTATTTATTTAATTAAAATTCTTCTAAAGTCCTTCACAATTAAATAATCATAAATTATTTAATTAAGCCTAATTCCTCTATCCTAAAGTTCTAAATTCAAAATTCCACATCACCTTTTACACCTCACCTTTTCCACCTCACCCTGTCCACCTCATCAGGTTGCACATGTAATTAAATATATTTAATATTTAATTACCTTATTTTCCCTCACCCACATGGCCTATTTCTTCTCCAATCAGAGGTTAGTTAACCAATCAATCAAATCTGTTAACTAACCTGTCAGTTGAGTCAAATCCTCAATCAATCCAGTCAGTTCCACAATCCACTCTTCTAACTGATCAATCAATTCTATTAACAGACCAGTCAATGGAGTTAACTCTCCAATCAGTTTTGTCACATCCCACCTTTCATGATGGAGCTGGGACACTTGGCACATTTCCACTGGTTGCACATTCCTCAACCATCCTCAACCGTTGATCTTCATATCTCCTCTCAACCGTTGATTCCTATTCTTCCAAGTCTATAAATGAAGCTTCATCCCTCCATTCTACTCATCTAGGCTTTTGACATCGTTACTCTGCAGAAATATCACCAGCGCGCCTTTGGCACCCATCTGTCATCCACAAGCTTGAGATCACCATTGTTGCATTGGAGCTCATCTTCATTGCATATCACACCATAGCCGTTCACCATCGACTTCCTCAAACAGCTTTAAAAGATTGCACTCTCTGAGGGCTCATCTCATCTGCGAAAGGACGATTCGTGATAGGCGAACAACAAAAGTTTCGAAACGGAAGAGGTTTGCTGTGTTTGTTCATTGCTTTGTTCATTTGAATCTTCTTTGTTTCTCTATTCTGTTGATGTTAGGGTCATCTATTATTCATTTGATTGATCACTATTTTACCCTCACATTTTTGGCGCCCACCGTGGGGCTGTTGCCCCTTTATTTCACCACTTTTGAGCTTTTTTGAAGGCAGGTTCCGTACAGGTCCCGCAGAGTCACGCACAGGTTCTTTCGGCGCATCTGTTCATTTTTACGGCGCTTTTGAAGACTGTTATGACGCTTTTGTTAAAACTGCGCATTTGTTGACTGTTACTGCGCTTTCATATAATATTGCTGCGCATACGTTAAAACAGCGCATCTGTTGACTGTTACAGCGCTTCTGACGACTGTTGTTGTGCATACGTTAAAACTGCGCATATGTTCATTTTAACGGCGCATCTATTCATTTTTACGGCGCATTCGTTAATGCTGCGCTTCTGTTGATCACTTCTGCGCATCTGATCACTGAAGCTGCGCATTTGTAACTGGCTCAGGTTTTAGTACTTTTCTAGAGTATTTTGCTAACGCTAACCCTTTTGTAGGTGTTTGCTGGAGCGGTTTTGCAGGATAGGCTCGGGTTTAGTTACATGTAGTTGCATCTAACTAGCTCACATTTCATTTTCTGGGAACGAGTAAAATGGTTGTTCATTACAAATCTTCATCTAGTCTTAATTAGGGAGGAAATAACTGGTTTATTTCATGCTTGCATTGCAAACAACTTCCAAGTTATTGCTATCTAAGATTTAAAATTGAACTCATCACTGATCTTGCAGTTAAAATGAACCATTGCTATATCGTGAGACCTGAATTTCAAAGTTAACAATCTCGTGCAACGTGGACTTAAAATTGAACTCACAACTGCTTTTTGAAGTTAAAATGAACCATTGCTATATCGTGAGACCCGAATTTCAAAGTTAACAATCTCGTGCAACGTGGACTTAAAATTGAACTCACAACTGCTTTCTGGGATTTAAAATTGAACCACTGCAATATTGTTGAAATCACTTCAAAGTTTTGTTTGAGTAGCTTAGCCCATTTAGTTTTTATCTTTTTAACTAGGGTGGATTAATCAGTGTATTCTGTGCCTGCGAATGACAAAAGGCTTATGCTCTCCCCTCTTCTGGGTGATCAGAGTGCCAGACTTGTCATTCTACTTTTTTAACCTTTAGGAGGGGCCTGCCCTTGGATGCACGCTTGTCCAAGCGGGAACGACCCTGAGTGGTAACAGGCTAACGCCAAGCCCTACCGAGCCACTTAAAATAAATTGTGCTTGAGGTGAAAACCTCCTGCAACGAGTGTTGTTATGTTACACCGACGGCCAACCTCCCCCAAAACCCTCTCAGGCGCAACCCTATGAGGCTGGGAGACTCCATAACAGAGAGTAGCGCCGCCGCACGTGTAACCACTTGAACGATTGCCTGAATTAACTACCTCTTGTTTTAGTGGCCCAAATCCCTTATAATCCATTTCTTGCCTAGGATTTTGTGCTTGCTTTTGTCCAAAATAGAGTTGAAAAACTACAAAAACAATGGTAAACTACAAAATACTCTTTGTGCTTGCTGTGTTTTCTTGCTAAATTAATTCATAATATCAGATCAGGAAGACCTATTCTAGCCAAAGAATACCAAAAACAGGGAAAAATCCTAAAAATTTGCAAAAAAATACCAGAACTGCGCATATACTCTTTTCTGCTGCGCATATACAGCGACTTGCTGCACTTTTGTACCGACTTGCAGTGCTTTTATACCTTTCTGCTGTGCATATACCCTGTTCTACTGCGCTTTTACAGTGACTTGCTGCGCATATACACCGACTTGCTGCGCATTTACTTTTCTGCTGCGCATTTGCGCACTGTTACTGCGCATGCATACTTCATCAGAGCGGCGCATATACAGCGACTTACAGCGCATTTACCCATTCTTGCTGCACATCTGTTTCTGCGCATGTGTGACAGTGAGCATCTGCCCTATTTTTGAGAAATTTTCGTCAGCTGTTCAGAGTACCCATTTCAGCCTAGTTTCATTTTTCGAGGTCAGAATCAACCTTGCAGTCAATCTTCATCCATTTCACCCATTTCTCTCTCTTTCGACGGTCGTCCCAGTCACCTTCTGTCCTAGTCACTCTTGCCCCAACGTCATTCTGTCCCATACCGATTCGACATAGGTCCTTCTTCGTTTCATTCATGAATTCGCATAAGCCTAGTAGGTCACAGTACCTTTTGCTAGTCGTCTTGTTGAACGACTAAGCCCTACACAGTGAGACTGGTATCAACTACCCTTGCTAGTGGCTAGAGTCTTGTGTCAACTGTCTTACCTGAAGTCATTGAGCGAGAGAACCCTTTGTCCAAGTCTTGTCCTAGATATCCCATTCATTACAGTCTTAGTCGACACCTTGCCAAAATTTCTAATCCTAGTCCATTTCATCCCACCCCACCTTGCATGGTTCTTACTCGATCCCAGTACAACAAGCTAACTGAAATGGCCGACTCTTCCGATCACATCGCCCCACCACGCGATGATGATGAAGAAATTTCTCGTGAAGAATTAGTGGCACACATGCAAGATAGCAAATTCCAACACCTAGTGGAGAAAGTGCTCCTTGAGGACCCCACCAAATATTTCCATCATCTTGCTAGTCTCGGAATCAAACTCCCCGCAGACTTTGACATTAGCTCCATCATGGAAAATGCAGACAATGAACGTGAGAGGGACACAAATGACACAGTCCCAAATGCACATGAGAGAGGCACAAATGACACGGTCCCCCAGGCCAATGAGAGAGGAAAACAACACATAGATCAAAATGCTCCTATGGCGGATGTGAGACAACAAATTGAGAGTCTAAAGCTGGAAATCTCCAACCTTAAGATCGGCACCAGTTCCAAGAACTACTCCTTGGAAGATATAGCACCATACCCCTTTGACAGAAGTTTGGTCATGAAACCATTCCCCTTTCAGTTCGGAATCCCGAAATTTGACAAATACAAAGGGAAGGGGGACCCTAGAGATCATATCCGGGAATTCACTGCAGCATGTTTAGAAGTAGCTCACAACGAGACCTACTTAATGAGACTATTCCCAAGATCTTTAGGAGGTCAAGCTATGGAGTGGTTCTCGCGTCTTCCACCAGGAATCAAAACTTTTGACGAAATTGTCAATAAATTCATAACGCACTTCTCTTACAACATAGAACACGAGGTATCTATGCTAGACCTATGCAACACCAAACAAAAGGGTGGTGAGTCCTTCGCCACCTTCTTACAACGATGGAGACAGCTAGCTAGTAAGTGTTCTTACGACATGCCTGAGAAACAACTATTGGAAATGTTTGTCCACAATTTGAATCCCGATCTTAGCTATCAGATTCAGATACAATGCCCTACCTCATTCACCAAAGTCATTGAAATGGGGCTATTCATTGAGAAAGCTATGATCGCTAAAGGAACTCTCAAGCTCTACAAGGACAAACCTCCTTCCAATTACACAACTGACAAGTCAAAGTTTTGGACCAAGAACAAGAATGTGGTCAACGATGGAGTAGTGGATGCCAAGGCGGCAGCCCCTAAACAACAACCCATATTCACTCTTAAGGAAGAAGCAAATAACGGTGCACTCAACAAGCCACCCCCTCGGGAATCTAGACCTTGGTTCAATTCAAATCCAAGGAGAAAATTCACGCCGTTAGGAGAATCTCAAGAGTCTGCTCTCAGGAAGTTGTTGGCTAACAATGAAATTTCTCTACCGCCAACAAGTGACTATGAGCCTATAGTCAAACCTCCCTATTGGAAGGACACAGACTATTGCGAGTATCATCGAGGAAGGGGGCACACAACCAATAATTGCATCCGTCTTAAGAACGTCATACAGGATATACTGGATCAGAATCAGGGAGGGACACAACAGCATACCTCCAATGAATCTCATGTGGCCTACCGGGATCCTCTCCTAAACCACAACCGGCCGTATAACAACAATCACAACAGCGGTCACCACAACAATGGTCACAATGGCAACAACTCCAATGGCCATAACAATAATGACAACAATCGCAACAGGCCAAACCAGAGCAGTGGGTCGAGTAATGCTAACTATGCAAGCGTTCCCTTTGAGTACACCATTAACTGCATTTCTGAGCATGTTCCACAAGTCAACGTCATATCCCCCAACCAACAACCAGGACCTAATGGAACTGGTTGTAGTATAATTACCCGCAGTGGTAGAGTCACGATCAACACCACTCCTCTAAGGTCGTCGCCATCTCCGTCTAACTCCCGCCCATATAATGTCATCGACCAATTGCAAAAGACTCCAGCTCACATTTCTATATTGGAGCTCTTGCGTCTATCTCCTTCTCATAAGGAGATTCTTGAGAAAGCCTTAGTGGAAACTACTATCCCCACTAACCTAGCCCAAGAAAAGTTTCAAACCATGGTGGGTAATTTGACATCCTCCACTTCCATCTCGTTTACAGAACAAGATGACCTTTCCATGTCTCAACCCCACAACACTCCTCTACACATTGTCGCATTCGTACACAGGCACCGCATCAAGAGGGTTCTCATTGATGGGGGTGCCGGTTTGAATATTTGCACTTTGAAGCTAGTCCTTGCATTGGGGTTCTCTGAACAGGCAGTAGATCCAAGACGGAAAATTACTATCAAAGCCTATGACGAGGAGGAACGAACCACAAAGGGCACGGTTGTCCTACCCATTCAAGTGGGACCGGTAATTAAAGATGTGGTGTGCCAAGTCCTTGATTGGGAGCTTGCTTACAATATTCTACTAGGGAGACCATGGATCCATGCCATGAAAGCTGTCCCCTCCACCTACCATCAATGCATAAAGTTCCCACACGATGGCAAGCAGGTCACCATACACGGCGACCCCGACCCCTACCAGCATTGCAACTCTTTCCAAGCAAAACCGGAATGTGTCATACCCAACAATCGAGCCCATATCTCCCCTACTCCACCACAAGACCATACTGCCAAAGCTTCCTCCTCCCGGCCCAAACCAATGAAAATCACCATAAAAGAAAATGGCGTGGGGGAATACCAGATTGAGCACAGCCTCAACCTTGCAAAAATGCCCTTGTCTCCTCGCTCCTTTGGCCAGCCCAAGCATCAACCCAGGCATTTTCCAAAGCCCTCTGCTCCTCCTATCACTCCCGCAAACCCCTTTGTAAAATGGGGGACCTTATCTGATGAATCAGAGGAGCGAGATCTCTTGCAATGGCTTTATGCCGAAGAAGAAAACACACCCCAAGAGCCACCTAGACTCCCTACAGAACTCTATGGACGGGGTGAAACCATCTTGCATAGGATGGGATATGAAGGACAAGGCCCTATCGGCCTCAGAAAAGAAGGGATCATCGAACCTATACAACCTTCTTCCTCCTCTTCGGCTAGAAACACCACTGGCTTGGGATACAAAGGCAAGGGCAAAGCCAAAGAAAATGCCTACCTAGTGGAGACAATTCAAACACTCCAAGAGGATAGTGACGCAGATTCGGATGATTCCAATCAGTATGAATGGGACGAGCTGACAGAACACTCCTATGATGACAAGGAGGTTGACACCATCCAAACTCTTAGCCCATATCATGAGAGACAAACGCAACGGGACAGACCACTGGAGTCTGATTTGCCCCTCCCTGAGGTTATGACTTTCGAGGAAAGTATAGATTCCATTGCGATAAACAACCTGGAAGAAAGTACCACCCAGAACACTACCCCCACCTGTGCTCCTAATATTTCCATCCACACTATCAATGAATCAGGTCTTTCATCCGACTCCCTTCCCCTCTTACACCCTGAGCTTATTGACTGGGACCTGCAAGGGACCCCTCAATTAGATATGTTCCAGAACGATGATGCCTACATTGACTATATGGGACTTAGAGATCATTTACCAAAAGGAGATCATAAAGCCGGTTTCGCTATCGAACTCAATACTGTAGCTTACTTCGGGGAGGGTGCCAAGCCTTCTAGTCGCAAAAATGTAAAGATCAAAAAGGGATCTGACGGTGAAAACCGCCATGCGGCAGTGTCAAATCATAAAATAGTAAAAAGAAAGGATGTATCTGAAGGTGAAAACCCAACTGTGGCACCTGACGATGGATTGCTTGACACCCTCCCAAGTGATATGTATCAAGAAAGGTCACAGATCGTGGTAGAGCCAACAGAGCCAATAAACATTGGAACCGAAGAGCAGCCTCAGATTATCCACTTTGCAAAATCTCTCACGCCGCCTGAGAAAACCAAGTTTGTACCATTCTTTAAGAAGAAGAGAGGCAGCTTTGCTTGGTCATATGCCGACATGCCAGGTTTGGACCCAAACCTGATTCTACATCACTTGCCATTGGATCCAGGGGTGAAGCCCGTAAAGGAAAAACTAAGAAAGATGCATCCCCATATAGCCCTACTGGTCAAGGAAGAACTCAAGAAATTGTTAGACGTGGGATTCATCAGAGCCATAGATTACCCTGAATGGATATCTAATATTGTGCCGGTGTCTAAACCAGATGGCAGGGTTCGACTATGCAACGATTTTAGGGATTTAAACAAAGCATGCTGAAAAGATGACTTTCCCTTGCCTAACATCGATATCATAGTTGACCTCACGGCAGGACATACAATGCTGTCACTTATGGATGGATTCTCAGGGTACAACCAGATCAAAATAGCACCAGAGGATCAGCACAAAACCGCTTTCACTTGTCCATGGGGTACCTTTTGCTGGAATGTCATGCCATTTGGGCTGAAAAATGCAGGTGCTACATATCAGCGGGCCATGACAACTATATTTCACGACATGATGCATGTGACCATGGAAGATTATGTTGACGACATCTTGGCCAAATCACTCACCAGGGACTCACACCTGGACACATTAGAGAAAGTCTTCCAACGGCTGGACCAATTCCAAGTAAAATTGAACCCGAAGAAATGTGTGTTTGGGGTAACATCGGGCAAGCTGCTAGGCTTCATCGTGTCAGCAAACGGCATAGAGGTAGACCCGGCCAAGGTCAAAGCAATCATGGACATGCCTCCGCCCAAAACCCTAACACAGTTGAGATCCTTACAGGGCAAGCTACAGGCCATCCGCAGGTTCATCTCACAGCTGGCAGACAAGTGCCATCCTTTCAGCCATCTCCTACATAAGAACGTTCCATTTAAATGGGATGAGCAGTGCGAAGAGGCATTCAACAAGCTCAAGGAGTACCTCATGAATCCTCCTATACTCATGCCTCTGATCCAAGGAAAACTTTTGATTCTCTACATATCTGCTACACCTACTGCTCTTGGGGCTCTCCTAGCGCAGCAAGACTATGAGAACAAGGAAAGAGCTGTGTACTACATCAGTCGAACCTTAGTGGGCTACGAGTTGCAGTACTCACAGGTGGAACGTTCATGCCTTGCGGTGGTTTTTGCCTCACAAAAACTCCGACACTACATGCTGGCACATCCTGTCAAACTCATTGCCAAGATCGACCCACTAAAATATCTTCTCAGCAAAGCAGCTCTCACAGGTCGACTAGCCAAATGGGTTATGCTTCTTAGCAAATATGATATAGAGTATGTGGACAGAAAAGCCATCAAGGGGCAAATCATCGCTGACCAACTAGCTGAGGCACCATTACAGGACACTTCACCCATGCAGTTTGAGTTCCCCGATGAATCTTTATTCACTCTGTCAACATCTCCTTGGAAACTCTACTTCGACGGGTCTTACACCAACCATGGATCAGGGGCAGGTATCTTATTCATCACTGCCTAAGGCGACACAATTCCAAAGTCCTACAGGTTGTTATTTCCATGCACTAACAATATAGCAGAGTATGAGGCTTTGGTAATTGGTCTCAAGATGGCCACCGAGTGGAAAATCCAAGCACTATGTGTCTACGGTGATTCTCAGCTTGTCATAAACCAGGTCAACGACGAGTATCAGACCAAAGATGAGAAGCTCATCCCATACAAGCGAATGGTCGATGACCTCAAAGAACATTTTGGGACCATCTCGTTTGAGCAAATACCCAGGATAGAGAACAAAGTAGCAAATGCAATGGCGACCATAGGCTCTCTTCTTGAGATACCTGAACATGAGTCACGGTATGAGTTCTTAGTAGAAACAATTCGACAACCGGCTTATGATCTCCTCGAGACCCATTCCATTTACCACCTAGTAGGATCTGATTCGCCTTGGTACGGTAAGACCTACACTTACCTCAAGGACAATATCCTTCCTTTGGACCTCTCTTCCAACCAAAAATGAACTTTCATCCGACAAGCCTCCCGTTACACCATTATCACCAATACCCTTTACCGACGTGGTCTGGATGGTACTTTACTCCGTTGTCTAGAACAGGAAGAATCTATAACTGCCTTGCGAGACGTGCACGAAGGGATCTGCGGAACACACTCCAGCAGTCCTTCCTTAGCTAAGAAACTCATGTGTTTGGGTTATTACTAGCCCAATATGGAAATGGATTCATATCAGTTCGTCAAAAAGTGCAAACAGTGCTAGATACATGGGAACCTGATTCATGCCCCTACTCAGGAGTTGAGACCTCTAACGACACCCTGGCCCTTCTGCCAGTGGGGACTTCACCTCATGGGAAAGATTCATCCGCCCTCTTCCAACGGCCATAAATTCATCATAACCGCCACTGAGTACTTTACAAAGTGGATTGAAGCCGTTCCCTTATCAACCGTCACAGGAAAGCAAATTTCCTCTTTCATTCTGAATTACATTATCTGCCGATATGGCATCCCTTCATCCATCATAACGGATAACGGGAGACCCTTCAAAAATCAGGATGTCCAGGAACTTTGTGAACGTTTCAAGATCCAACACCGCTTCTCCACTCCATATTACCCCCAAGGTAACGGCCAAGCTGAGGCATCGAACAAAACCATTTTGAGAATCCTAAAGAAGACTGTCAATGAAGCTGGTCGCGATTGGCACGTCCAACTTAATCCCGCTCTGTGGGCCTATCGAACCAGCATACGCACTCCCACAGGTGCTACACCCTACACCCTCGTCTATGGTTCCGAAGCCATCCTTCCCATTGAGGTCAAACTCCCATCCCTTCGGGTGTCGTTGAAAGGTCTCATATCAGACGAAGAGTACAGAGTCTCCAGACTACAAGAGCTAGAACTGCTAGAGGAAAGGCGCCAGAAAGCTTTTGACCATCTCAAAGCCTATCAACAGATGATGTCAAGAAGCTACAACCACAAGGTTAGACCAAGATGCTTCAAGGTTGGGGACCTCGTCCTAAGAGAGAACCCTCGCAATCAGCAGGACAGAGAAAAGAAAGGCAAGTTCGAGCCTAACTGGCTTGGACCCTATGTAATTGTAGCGGCTTACGGATCGGGGGCATATCAGTTGGCCACATCAGAAGGTGAGTTGTTTGATGATCCAATCAACAGCATGCACCTTCGCCGGTTCTATACCTAAGAGAACCCCAGTGCAAGGGGGTACAATAAAGTCAAAAAATCAAAAAAATCAAAAAAAAAAAAAAAAATCAAGAAAAAGTTACAAAGAGAAAATACAAAAAAATCGGAAAAAAAAATAGCAAGCATACAAAAAAATCATCCTTTGGTGAAAACCTGGCAAACAGGCGCCTTGGATAGGTATCATGGGGAAAACCTGGCAATCAGGCGTCATGTTACTTTCTAGCTTCTCGTGCAAATAAAAGCAAGTGATGAAAACCTGGTAAACAGGCGTTACTTGTGACAAACCGCATTCTCCATCTTTGGGAATCCAATCACCTTGAGCCCATTCTCCCTCTATTTTCCTCATTCGACCCATATCCATCCCACAATAAATGCTTGACAGTTACCTATCATGGCTTGATACTCACCTTGTGGCCTTGTCAACCAAGGTTTTGTCCCATATCGTCTCCTCAATGTAAGCCTAGTGTAGTGTCTCTCGCAGTGTCTGTGGTCCAAGTCCGTGAACTACGTTGCCTCTGCGCCGTCACGTAGGCAAGGCCATTATTCTAATGCGCCCCCGAGGCTTCCATCTCTCCCAAGGTCCCATTCACCTCCTTTCTTGTCTTCATTCTTGTCGTCTTTCTTCTAGTCCATCCAAGGTCCATTAGGGTTTACCCCGAACTACGTTGCCTCTGCGTCGTCACGTAGGCAAGGCCATTTAGCAATGAGCCCCCGAGGCACTAGGTCAGTCCCTTAGGGTCCGTCTTCTCAATAAGGATAGTGCAACCTTCTCATCAGGTAAGCAAATGCAAGCAAACACCCGCACTTCAAGCAGACATCCCGACAATGAGCATCTTAACCTATCCAATGCAAAGCAAATACCCAAGGTCTTCTAAATGATTTTATGCAAATTAAGGCAAGAAATAAACACATATCAACGCAAATGTGCTTTTGTAGATTGGAACCTAGGGTTAAGTTACAGAGTCTTGATTTTTGCTGTCATACCTTCCTATGCTACTCAAGGATGCCAAAAGCTAGAGATGCTATGATGGGGGCATGATTACTTTCTTTGTTTGCTATTTGGGGATTAAACTTTAGTAATGTGAAGCCTTGTCTTAGGACGTGATCGGCAAAAGATCATCGAGGACATCAAAGGTCTAACATGAACGGGGGCAATCCTTGCTTGTTGAAACGCAAGAGGTACTCAGGTCATCTAGATTCAATTTTGACTAGATGCTTGTATTAACTTGCTAAATCACAATCCATGTAAGCGATACTCAGGTCATCTCGGTTCAATTATACCTCGATGCTTGTATTCACTTACAACATTTCAGAAAAGTACCAAAAACAAAATGCCCAATGATGAAATAAAGCAATCTAAAAGCAAAACATCCGTCCTATATCCATACACCCATCCATACAATCCTCATTATTCAAACTATGCAGAGTAACGATATCAAGAAAAATTCCTAAGTCATTCTTTCGCAACCATTCCTCTATCCATCATGTCATTCTTATGTCGATAGAGTACATTTGGACATCACAAAAACAAGGCATATAGGAGCATATCATATCATTCGTAGAAACTAGTCATGCACATGAGTAGGTTAGTAGAATGCACCATCCAATGCATTAGGTCACCAATACATCTGCATCACATCTTAATCTTAAAAGCCCAGAAAATCAAACAACATAGCTAAGTGCATCACATATATAGTTGCATCACCACATAGTACTCATGTTACAACTGCATACATTCAAAGCATTACATCATATAAACATCCAATAGCATCTCACATATCTATACAGCATCGTAACATAGAAATCATGTACCATACATATACATTTGCATTAGATCATATAGACATCACATATATAGCTACATCATAACATAGAAATCATGTTTCATATACATACATTTGCATCATCACATAGACATCATATTACATTTTGCATCCATTTGTCACATTAGATCATATAGACATCATATAGCAGCATATCAAAGTATTTCTCATATAGCATCATATAGACCATCTAACTATGCAATAGAATCACATCATACAATAGAAGTAAAGTCATCATCTCATAATGCATGCAATAGATACACAAAGTTGCGTCATCATCCATACTATCATATACAAAGAGGTCCAAATGTATAATATCACCATCTCTCTCAACATCAAAGGTGTCATATACAGTATGCGTCTAAATAGACGGTGATACATGTCCCAAAAATGTACAAAATCAGGTCTGTGTCTACCCCTGTTGCTGTGGGCCACCACTGCCAGCTCCTGACTGCTGAGGTCCCATCACGGATGCCCCTGACTGTGAAGGACCTGCTCTGTGAGCCACCCCAGACTGACTCCTGAAACTCCCTGCCCTCTGGCTCAAGGATACGGCACCATGGTACAAGCCTCGGTAGTACTGTGCCTGCTGCTGCGCTCTGGCTAGGTCTGTCTGTGCCTGTACCAACTGCGTCTGCAACTGGCCTACCTATGCCTGTGCCTGCTGCACCTGCCCAACCAAAAATGTACTCGCTGCGTTTGTGCCCATGGCAGCCACTGCTGTGTCCCTCTCTACTCGGATAAGGCGTACCCGGGCATCTGCCATGTCTCGCTTGCGAGTCAAACCAGTGATCACCGCTGCGTCTGTATCTCCCATCCTCTCCACTCTCCTCAGTTGTGCCTGCAGCTCTCGCACCTGTCCCCTCAAGCTGGCTATAGTCCTCTCATGTGCCTCACCCTGCACTGGCCCCTGTGCTGCCTCTGCCTGTCCTAGCCCCTGCTGCTGGGGCACCTGCTGCTGCGGCACCTGCTGCTGTGGTACCTGCTGGGGTGGTGGCATCTGTGCCTACTACTGCACCTGCTGTTGTACCTCTCCCTATCCTGGCACTGCCTGCCTAGCCTGATCTATCCTCCTCCGCTGCCTCGGCCTCTCTGCAGCTCGGCCACCCCGTCCTCGTCCTCCTCTAGCGGCCCTCCGCCCTGGGCCAGCCTCTCCCTCCTCCTCTGAGTCCGCCTCGTCAATACGAGGCACCAGCATGCCAGGTCCTGAATATCTCGGGAATGGATGTGCAGTAATCCAGTCCTCATACTCCTGTGTGACCCCTGCATCTGCTATCTCTCTCCGCATGTCCCATGCCACGTAAGGCAACTGCTGGAACTCTGCCAGGGCCTCCTCGTACGAAGCCATCGGCCCCCATCTGACCCTCTCTGCATGAGTCCGGGCAAACATAGCCTGTCCCTGTGGCATGCCTTGTCTCCTGCCAAACTGTCGCAGCACTCGGCCCACCATCTGCCTCTCCAGTATGTGCCGTGTCCGGCCTATCAACCACCTGGTTTGAAAGCAGAAGGGTAGCTCATCTCCCTCGTCATCCCAGGGCTCGCAATCCAAATATGGCCGCCAGACGACCACATCTACCCCATCCAAAGTATGCCGCCAGTACTCTAGCTTCCCCAGCCTGTGCTGGGAAATCACTCCTGCATAGCCATAGCTATATGGCTCTCCCCTCTGCCTCGCGAAGACGCATATCGGCCTGGTCACTGCTATGTGCTCCCACAGCCAGAACTGTAACAGCAACACCCCAGCCGATAGACTCGTGCTGCGGTGGTACACCACCTTATGCATGTCATGGTAGAGGTGGGCTAGCACGCAGGGTCCCCACACATATCGGGTGCCCTCGGTCAGCATTCGCTCCATGATCCTGCCCCATCCAATGGCGAACCCGTGCGATCTCCTATCCGGGCATACAACGCCCCCAATCAGCCCAGCCACAATCCCAGGGAAGTAGTCATAGCAGTCATAGATATCCTGCCAAGGGATGACCTATCCCACCAGCTCGGGATCATCAAATACTCGCTGACACTCGGCGAGTCCCGCATCCCGCTGTGCGTCGTACTCCACCAACTCACCTACTATGGGCAAGTGCAGTATCCGGTAGACATCCTCCAGCGTCACAGTCATCTCTCCAGTAGGGAAGTGGAAGGTCCCATCCTCGCTGTGGAATCTCTCCACGGCAGCTGTCAACAGTCCTCGGTTCGCCCGCACCTCGGGCATAAAGCAAACATAATCTAAGCCCATGGCACCAAGCGCCACTCTGTCCGCCTCCGTCAGCATGTATCTCTGCAATAGAGGCATAGGGAACGTCTCCCTCGACTGCAGCGTCTCTCGTATCTCCTCCTGCAAGCACGCAAAAGCAAGGCGTCAGTCTCAAGCCGCGTATACCATACTCAACATATCTACTGAACTATATCAACTAAAATTAGCATTTCAAATTGATCAAAACAGCACACTACATCTCTTGACTAGATTCCTGCAATCTCAGAGATAGCTCATCGATTCCCGCGTCAAACAGGACGCTAATCGAATCAATTTGGCTAAGTAATTTGCCATCCCAAACAAATGCGCCACTACAGGTGGTAAATGCGCCATTTCTGGTATATGCGCCGCAGTAATCAACATATGCGCCGCAAAATTGCATATGCGCCGCTACAGGGCACATATGCGCTGTTCTAACGCATGCGCCGCGAAAATCCACGTATGCGCCGTGAAATTACGGGTGCACCGCAGGAAGTCACGTATGCGCAACTTTAACAAATGCGCTGCTACATTTCACGCATTCGTGGCAGAAATACAAAAGCGCCGCCCAATTACGAAAGCGCAACTAAAATGCACAAATGCGCAGCTTTCACGCATGTGCCGCCGAAACCGGCATATGCGCCGCGAAATTACAAAAGCGCAGCTTCGCGAGGCATATGCGCCGTTCTGCGTTTCGGCGCATTCATTTCACCTATTTGCTACGTGCATTTATGACACCTAAACTCGACCCTAGGAGAAATTTTTCGAAGCACATACCGGGGGTCCTGCCTCTGCTGGCCACCCGAATCGTCGGACTCGCTCGAATCGGTGCTCCTCGCGTGGAATGTCTGCTGCTCTGGCCGCCATGCTGCTCTAAGTTTGCTCTAAGCTCTCTTTCTCCAATCCAGATCAACCAAGTGTGCAAATGACTATTCTTGTGGACCCAGCTCCTATTTATAGCCTCCAAACCCTAATTCTGGCTAGGTGATGACTGTGGACTACTTCCCGTGTCCGTTTTTCCCCCCGTTTTCTTCCCGCATCCCTGACCGCGTCCCTTTTCCTCCAACCTATCCTAACCCCTTCCTCATCGTGAGATCGTCCGTCTCCAAAACTTTCACCATTTTTTCCGTCCAATCTCCCGAGGGGGCATCCTATCGTCATTTAACCTGTACCAGGGGCAAACTGGGGCATGTATCATCACTCAGACTATCAATTTCTTTGAAGCAACGCCATAAACTGCATTGCATCAAAGAGGGGCAAAATGTATACGCCTAAAAATGACACAAATCATCCTAAATAAATATTCTAAATATTTATTCCATTCTTCTATTAATTAAATAAATATTCTAAATTTATTTAATCAATTCACTATCTCACAATTAAATAAATTCTATTTATTTAATTAAAATTCTTCTAAAGTCCTTCACAATTAAATAATCATAAATTATTTAATTAAGCCTAATTCCTCTATCCTAAAGTTCTAAATTCAAATTTCCACATCACCTTTTACACCTCACCTTTTCCACCTCACCCTGTCCACCTCATCAGGTTGCACATGTAATTAAATATATTTAATATTTAATTACCTTATTTTCCCTCACCCACATGGCCTATTTCTTCTCCAATCAGAGGTTAGTTAACCAATCAATCAAATCTGTTAACTAACCTGTCAGTTGAGTCAAATCCTCAATCAATCTAGTCAGTTCCACAATCCACTCTTCTAACTGATCAATCAATTCTGTTAACAGACCAGTCAATGGAGTTAACTCTCCAATCAGTTTTGTCACATCCCACCTTTCATGATGGAGCTGGGACACTTGGCACGTTTCCACTGGTTGCACATTCCTCAACCATCCTCAACCGTTGATCTTCATATCTCCTCTCAACCGTTGATTCCTATTCTTCCAAGTCTATAAATGAAGCTTCATCCCTCCATTCTACTCATCCAGGCTTTTGACATCATTACTCTGCAGAAATATCACCAGCGCGCCTTTGGCACCCATCTGTCATCCACAAGCTTGAGATCACCATTGTTGCATTGGAGCTCATCTTCATTGCATATCACACCATAGCCGTTCACCATCGACTTCCTCAAACAGCTTTAAAAGATTGCACTCTCTGAGGGCTCATCTCATCTACGAAAGGACGATTCGTGATAGGCGAACAACAGAAGTTTCGAAACGGAAGAGGTTTGTTGTGTTTGTTCATTGCTTTGTTCATTTGAATCTTCTTTGTTTCTCTATTCTGTTGATGTTAGGGTCATCTATTATTCATTTGATTGATCACTATTTTACCCTCACAATATATATATATATTGTTGAACATGGACTTTATATATTTTTTTGAACATGGACCTGGACTTTATATATATATTGTTGAACATGTGGACTTTATATATTTTTTGAACATGGACTTGGACTTTATATATATATATATATATATATATATATATATATATATATATTGTTGAACCTGGACTATATATTTTTACATGTCACACAATAAATGCAATCTTGTCGTAGTTCAAAATCATACACATGTCAAAGTAATAATCATGTAAAATCATCATGTTAGTTTAGGTGCATCCATATTTATATATATGTTATCCATGCATACATACATTGCATATACATCATAAACTATAAAAGCATAACATCACATACATATGTATATACAAGCATCCCTAAATTTAATCATAAATCAAACTCTAATCTAACCATGTGCATGAAGGAAAAGAAATGTAAACATTTGAGATCAACCATAATAAGATATATAGATTGACATCAATAGAAATAATCAATTGTCATATATAAATCTACAAGTGTCAGAGTGTTGATCTAGATTTGCACTTAATGAAGAAATTGCATTGAAAGAATTTATGTAGTGATGAGGTCCTAATAAAGTTCCTCCATTCATTCACGGTATGCATATTTAGGTCCTGGTCAAATTTTAAGCAATAAAATGGTAAGCAAATCAAAACAAAGCATTAAAAAGTGAGATAAGTTCATGAGGATCTCTTGCCTACTAGGAGGGATCAATCTCTCACATCTTCTCATCTAGAGATCAACTAAGTTATATTAAATGATCCTAGCATGGTTATATTTATATTTATCCAAGTGCCTTGGTGCTTGTTCTTGTGTTGATCATGTAATTTAGGATGTCTTAAGGGGTCCTAATTTACGATGTCTTAAGTGGACACAACTTCTTCACCAAATGGGTGGAGGAGTGCCTACAAGGATAATTGTTGATAATGCAATGTATTTTAGATCCCATGACCTCCTTGGCATATGCTCTAAATATGGGATAGCTTTAATATGTTTTTCCCCTTATAATCCATAAGGGAATGGTCAAGTTGAATCTAGTAACAAGTGTATCATGATAATCATCAAGAAGACACCATATTCAAACAAGAAAACAATGGATGATAAGCTTAAGTTTATTGTTCAGGGAGATAGAATAACATACTTGGATTTCCATGGAACTTTCTTCCCAAGTCATCTTGAGGCCCTGGATCTCATCTATTTCTCCCCTCCACTTCCTAGCTATGGTCCCATATGGTTCTCCCACAATTTATATTCTTTGTATCTTCCCTTCCCTCCACTTTGTGAAAGCTAGATTAACTTTAGGATATGATTTATCCCATCCCACTTCCTATTTTATTGTCTAGTTTTACATCATTTCCCCATAACATCGAAACACTCATTTCTTCCTAATTGTAGAAGCCTAATTGCCTTGAAGAAATCATTCTTTTCTTCAATTCATTTCATCCAATTCCCACCTGAAGTTTTGTAACATTTTTTGCAAAAGTTTGCCAAGTTCATACCCTGTCCCAAGTTAAATTTCTACAACTTCTTCAAAAGATTCCACCCACCCCAAGTACTCCCCTGCATGACTTAGGACCACCATTAATGACTTTCAATGGACATGATATGATGTAATATTTCCTCCAAATTCCTCTTAACATCGGTGGACCCCTCAAAAATATGATTTGGGCATAAAGGTATGGGATAATGGTATAATTTAGCATGATAATCAAGTGTGTGCCATGTGAAAGTGACACGAGAAAGTATGAGTGGACATTTAACTCTCAAGTGACCAAGGTTGTTGTCCAATGTTGCTTGTTGACATTGAACGATCTATATATTATAGTATCTCATTAAATTGAGAGATAGAAAACTAGTTGCAAAGGAGAGACTAAGAAAAACAAAGAAAAACATGCATAAACCTCTAGGGTTTTGTTCTAGTGATAGATTTTAGAGCATTTTCATTGTAATTTTCATGGGTTTTCTTTCAAGGGATATGATAGGGCATTTTAATCTAAAAAGATGATATTAATAGTGAAGATTTGGAATTTTATTAAGTGTCTTCATGAGCATTACATGAATTTTGAGACATAAGGGAATGAAAAGTGGATTAGAAGGAATAACAAATTTGAAAGAATTGGTTTTGGGTGTAGCTAATTGGGATGACACCTTGAATTCTATGAGAAAGGATTGGGATTCCCTACTCTCTAGTTGCAGGAAGTAATTTCTCTATGTTCTGTGGAGGGTTTGGTGTTGTTTTTGTTGTTGTCTGTATGTTATTTTCTAGTTATTTTTTGTCTGTTCTGTCACCTATCCTAGTTTATTGTAGCTAGTGTTTTTTGTTGTATTGGTGGTCTTTAATTTTCTTCATGCTATTTTGTTGAACTCTTTGGATTTGTAAGGGAATAGGACCCTTTTTCTAGCTTATCTTAATCAAAAACAAATTTGAAAGAAGGAAGGCTTGATCCTTGTGTGAGAATAAAAAGCTAGAGGGGGTGCTATACATAAGCTTGGATGAGAAAATAATACTTGAAGACAACCTCCTAAAAGGAAATATTTGAATATTTGCAAAATTAAAACTCAAACTAAACTAAGATGCTCAAAGACCTGTGAAGAATCTTAAAGAAGTTTGTGAGGAAGCTTTTAAAGAAGCTTCTATGAGAGAAGTGTGTGAAACTTCTTGATGATAAATAATGAAGAGATAAGGGGTATTTATAGGTAGAAATAAGAGGGAAGAGAAGAAGAGATCAGATCAAAATAAATATTTAACTTAATAAGAAATGGAAGCAATTCCATGAATAAGAGAGAAGATAGAAAGAAAATTAGAAGACTTGAGAAAACAAAAAGAAAACTAAAATGAACTCAAAGAGAAAATGGAAACAATTTAGAAGAGATAAGATTTGATCATGAGTTCAAAATAGAAATAAAGTGAGGAAAAGCACAAGTTAGCACCAAAAATGAGAGTTAAAATGGGTTAAAAATCAAGAAGAAAAGATAAAAATATGAGTTATTTCATGTATTAAAAACCAAAAGGTCACCCATTTTAGGAATAAGGTCACCACTTTTACTAATTAAGGTCACTCAAGTAACCTAGAGACACTAGGGGCAACCCTAAGACACAAAGAGGTGACCCTAAGTAGGAAAAATGAAGGGGGCACTAGGTAAAAATGTGAGGTAGGGAAGGTCAATTTGGGGGTTGAAAAAGATGGTCAAGAGGGGGAAGAACACACAGGACATGCCACCAAGAGTGAAACTACTGGTAGGAGTGTAATTCACACCTACATGACTATGATTAGGACTTATTTATCATCATCAAATTGTCATGTAGGCTTGATGTGATTTTAGTACTTATAGATACCAAATGTTAGGAGTTTGAAGCCACAAATACTAATTCCACATAACCTTAATGAGAGAAACTATGCTAAATAGTATGCAAAATCTAGAATACAAAAGAAGAATAAAGCATAATTACAAGATAACACAAGATGCACCTTGGGAAAACCCTTTTAGAAAAAACCTAGCCTTCAAAGCACCACAAACCCAATGTATTATCTCAAGAATGGGATTACAGAGATAATACATTTGTAGAGTTCTCCATGTAGAACTTCAACAAAATTAAACAACTTCTTGCATTTGTAGTGTCCACTTAAGGTGGAAGTTGTATGCTAACTTTTTGGATGTCTTAAGGGGTCCTAATTTACGATGTCTTAAGGGGACGTCTTAAGTTCTCAAAATTTGGTGAAGTTGCCCAAGGCAACCAAATTGAACAATATAATAAATCAAATTTAAAGTAAATTCTAAGTAGAAAAACATGGACATTTAACAAATAAAATACATAAAATAATAATTTTGATAAATTTAATACTGTAGAGTATAAAATTGTGTACATACACATGTATACAAATTTCTGTACAAAATGTGTAATAATGTAATTGTGTATGTACATACATGCCAACTCAAAATAATGTAAATACAAAATGTCGTTATATGCCATCTCAAGAAAATCCAAAACTTGAGGAGAATGTAGCAGGTCTTCATGCCACCTGATGTAAAAATAATACAAGCAATTTATCAATATATCTGAATCAAAACATGTATTTTAATTTATATAAAACTATCTAGATATACACAATTTGTACCTGTATTTACAAGTGCCTCTCAAGTTTTTGTTTCAAAGTATTTGATGAATTTGTGATGATGGCCTAAGGATATAAAAGGATAAATTAAATCAATTTCAACTAATAATACACAAGAAATATCAAAACATGTATTTAATACATATTTAAAACAACAATATAAATCTATTTAACTATATAATTTACCTGTATTTACTTATTCCATTGTACCATCTCCATCCTCTCTTTTTTCTAACGCATCGATGATTGTCTCATGGTCTTCCATAGAAATGTTCCATAGCTCTTTATTTGTAGGTTTTCTGCGATACCTCTCCAGTTTTATATTTGTTGCCAACACCAAATGTGAGTAGTGTATGACCTTCTTATGTGTTTCATAATCTTCGAATGCAGGCAAACCATTCTTCCTTATTAGGTATTTCTGTAGCCAAGTGCCAACAACCACCACCAAACCTATTGGATAATGATAGGCATCATCAAAGAAATACTTAAAATTTGCTTAAGGGAATCAAAGAAGTTCTTAAAATATGCTTAAGGGGATCAAAGACTTGTTATCAAAATTTGCTTAAGGGGATGTCTTAAGGGGATCACCAAACCTGTTGGATAAGGAAAGCCATCATCATCTTCTCAAGATGCTGTTAACTTATGTTTAGTCTCCACACAACGAGCTAACCAATATTCAGTTTTCTCTTCATTATTCTTTGGTGCAACAACAGCATACACATGTCCTGCAAAACAAATTTTGATTCAATAACTTGCACATGTCCATAAAATTTGACCAATCAATATACATGCATTCATATGTACACATAAATAAATAAAAGCACTACAAATTAGTAATCAAAGTGAAATAAAATAAGATGATTTGAATTAAATTACCTTCTTGTACAAGGTCTAAAACACGGTCATAATCATCTGAAACAAACAGTTGATCATTGTCTTCAATTGTTGTTTCACTTTGATTGTGTGCTTGTGCAAGTGTCAATGGTCTTTGTTTCCACTCTTCAACCCATTCTGTATTCTCACATGCTTCCCAATCTCCTGAAATACAAAATTGACAAAAACATGCAAGCTCCCTTGTCCAGATAGTCCATGTACTTGCATTCGAACTCCTAAATGAATGCCATTTAGTAGATCCACTGATTGTCTGGCAATCAAGTCTAGGTAGAATGTTTTCTTCTTCAACCAACCAAAAGAATCGACGAACTGTAGAGTACTCGCTTGATCCAGGTGTACATAATCTTGTATTGCACCAATCTACAATCCCACGTGCATCTTTAAATTTTACTGCATCCTCAAATTTTAATTGTTGTCTAGCAAGAATTCTTTTAACACACGCACCAGCTCCATCATGTTCTCCTTTACCATGTCCAGCTTCAAAAAAATTCCACATATATTGGACATTATTCTCCTTGTGAACCCTACATAACCAATAGAACATTCGAGCATTCTTGAACTGCCCTGTACAATTATCTGACCATATAAGATGTTCAGTCATCTGGATTCCTCTTTCTCTTAAATTTGTATAAAATATATTGAAACAATATTGAACAAACTCTGACGAGTGTAACCGGTTGTCACTCAAATAGAAATGATACTCCCTCAAAACTTTTCTATCATTCTCTGTGCTATCATCTGCATGTCTATAAACAATATGAACAAACATAGCAACCTGCACTGAATTGTAATATTGTGATTGAATTTCCTCTTGCGGAGCTAAAGTATAGTTTTCCACAAAATCAACCACTGATAGTATAGTACCAACTGGAAATGTGTTTCTACATTCACGAAATTGTCCATCAAGCCATCGAGCTTGTTGAGAGTGCTTGACATATTTTGGTACAATTTTACTTTTAAATTATGATATGAATGCATGCACACTAACCTTTTCTGTAATTAAATCACAACGCTTTCCAAATTTTCTATCTTTTAAAGAATATTCAACATTCTTAAATCTTTTAACATCCACTAATTGTTGTCCAAAATCATTTTCAACACTTTCATGCATACAAGCTCTTAACAAAGAAAGATTGCCACAACTAGTGCATTGTCCAAAAATACATGAACTTAAATAAAAACCTTTTTTATTAGATCTTTCATAGAACAAACTTGATATAAACTCTTTTATTGCTTTAGTTGGCATATTAATATCACATTCCTGTATAATCATGTTACGATGTAAAGTACAACGTATATATTGAAACACATCATAATAATAACGAAATTGAACATGCGTTTTACAACAACAAGATATTCGTTCCTTATTAATCTTTACATACCATGGTTTGCATTTTTCAAAAGATCTTTGACTTATTTTAATATTACCAAGTAACACTAATTCATCACAAAATTTTCTATAAAATTCAGTTTACGTTGTATCTAATAGGTGTTTTGGATGAGGATCACGAACTTTGGACCCCACTCTTAATTTTAAAACATCTCTAGCATTAGATGGTACCCTAGTATTATCATGCCAATATTTTTCGATCAAAGATCTGATTTCAACATTTAGTTTCATGTCAGATCTTGGGAGTCGACCACTAAAACTCCAACATTGGTTAATTGGATCATTTTCTATACTTTCTCTTCTTTTTGCCACTCTTACCAATGTTTTAGGATGTATTTTTAGAATTCCACTAATATTGCTTACCATTCTTCTATTCAAAGTTGTTTTATTCACTATAGCAGTTGTTATAGCTCGTCTTGCTGCATTTTTATCTTTGGATCGACTATTACTTCCAATAGACTCAATGGCACTAGCAACAGTAGACATAGCATGTTTTAGTGATTGATCTTTTCTTCTTGGTTTAACAAAAATGCCTAACAATTTTATTGCTTTTCTCATTTTTCACATTCTCATTAATTGCATCATTAGTTGACATTGAAATGATAGTTTTTTACGATAAAAAAATTCCTTGTATAATCTATTGGCATGTGTTCTTATTTGTCTCCAAGAAATTTTACCAGGAAGATTATCCAAAACATCTCTTTCAATTTTGAAAAAATATTTCTCATTTTCAACATCACTTCCTAGATTTTCATTTTTATTTTCAACTTCAAAACGATTTTCATTTTCAACAACAAAACGGTTTTCATTTTCATTTTCAACAAAAGGATTTTCGTTTTCATTTTCAACAACAAAACGGTTTTCATTTTCATTTTCAACAAAAGGATTTTTGTTTTCATTTTCAACAACAAAACGGTTTTTATTTTCATTTTCAGCAAAAGGATTTTCGTTTTCATTTTTAACAACAAAACGGTTTTCATTTTCATTTTCAACAACAAAACAGTTTTCATTTTCATTTTCAACAACAAAAGAATTTTCATTTTCATTTTCAACAAAAAGATTTTCATTTTAATTTTCAACTACAATTTGTTTCAAATTTTGATCTCTACGAATATTATCAATCTCAACATTGTTATATCCAGCTTGTTTTAAATCTCCTATCAACACTATTTCCATTTCATTCAAAGGTGGATTTGAAGAAGTGCCTGGATTTGTGCCTATTGAAACATTCTCCATAGCATTAATAGAGGGATTTGAAGACATACCAGGAGTAGTTTGTATAATCATATTAGTTTCCACATTCACCTCTTGCAAACTTGCATCGTCTATATCCATGGTCTCCTCAATGTTTTTATCTTCAATAGTTGTGGAATTGGATGCTTCAGCATTGTTCATTGATTGAATCTTTACTCTTCTATCTCTTTGTCTTTTTGCCTCCTCTCTCTTTGCTTCAATTTCTTCAGGGGTTAATAGCTTCCTATCTTTTCTCTTATTATGACTTTGTGATCCCATGATTAAAAAATTTATGAAGCATGTACAAATGAATGTCAAAAACTTGAATGTGTTTCAAGTCCTTCAAACAAGTACCAATTCAACAAAATTTCACTCAAATAATGTCTCCATGATGGCTTCTATCAAAATACCAACAATACTTCAAGTTGATGGACCTGCAAAAGAAAGAAATATGCCAAAGAATGCTGCAAGAGTTGCTGTCGGCTATACTGTAGAGCAAGTTGCAGAAATGACAGTCATAGTACAGTCTTATTAAAAAAAATGGGCAAATAAGAAACGGGATCCCGTTTACTACGCGATCCCATTTATTAAACGGGATCCCGTTTTATTTACGACCAATGAAGAAAGAAACGGGATCCCGTTATTCAAAATTTGAATTTTAGGCTCGGGTTTTGCTTTGTAACCCGCTTCGAAAAATGCTTTGGGGACCCGACCCTGACCTCTGGACCTAGTTTGACCTGCAACTTGAAGGCCCTGTCAATGTCACAACAAAATAGTGACTTCGGGCATATATTTAAAGGTCTATTTTGCATAATATTTTGACGAAATTAAAACCCATTATAGAGGAGACAATGTAGATTCTAAATATGTAATTTTTTTTACAATTGAATTAGTTTTTCTATTTTTTAATCAATTTCTGATGAAATAGGTTTATAACCTTGAATTATCAGGGTTTTTTAATATTTTAATAACTTTTTATTAAAATATTTTTTTGTAAAAAAAATTGTATGAAAACATACTTTAGACAATTCTTTTCAATTTAAAAAAAAAAATTTAAAAATGTTAAGTTTAGGTCATCTTATGCGTGACGTACACAATAATTTTTTAAAAGACAAAAAATGACCAATAAAAAATTAATAAAAAAAAATTATTCAATAAAAAATTACAAATAAATATGGAAAACGTGCTTCAGTGAGTTACAAAGCGTTTCTCAAAAGGATTTTGAAAAATATGATTATTTAGGTCAAAATATGGATGACGTACACGTACATGGTATAGTAAAAAAAAAGTGACTTTTAAACAGTGGTTTTTAGAAACACCTATTCAAAATCAATTTCTATCATCTGGGTATTGAAAAAAATTACATATTTGGAAACTAGACTCTAAGTACTACATTTCATATTTAGTGACTTTTTTCAAGATTCCACCTTTGAGTGCTTCAAATTTTTAGGTCAAATGTGACAAATTCTGAAAATCAGGAAAAACACTTCCACTTTTTGGCCAAAAAGTGGACACAACTTCTTGCACACACCCTTAGCTATAGTTATGTATTGTTGAGATAGATTCACTTTACATTTGTTAGATGATTGATCATGAAAATATTGATGAAGGATCTTAGTTTATGATGTGCATCTGAGAGTGAATGTGATGTGATCCCATTGTGTTTAGTGGTGTCAAGTGTTTGTGTCATTTGGGGAAGTTGTTTCCAGAGGCCTGGGAGGGTGTGATTGTGTGGGGGTTGGCTATGTGTGCATCATGTGAATTGATTGAACTGCATGCTTGAAATGTTGCCTCCTATTCATGTGGTTATGATGACTATGCAAGATGGATAATGCCTTGCTCAGTGTACCTATTCATGTGGTTATGATGACTATGCAAGATGGATAATGCCTTGCTCTATGTGATATGAAATGATGTGTATTTTGTGTTGTAAATGTATCATGATAAAAAATGTGATAGTTCATGCTTGGGTTTTGTTTTGGGCTTTGTTAATCTAGATGCAGTGAAGGGGGAGTGGCTTTTAATGTGGGGTCGATGACCAAAGTGGCTTGTCAGGGTAACCCATTGGAAGTTGTTAATCCAGTGATAACTTAATAATAAATTTAGAGGGTTGGGTAGTTTTCACACTAATCAAGATAATTGGATGCCTCACTCATGCCTGTAGTGCTCACTTAGGCTAAGGATGAGATGAGAAGGTTGTGGTTGGCAAGATCAACTTCCTTGTCCTCACGAAAGGAATGCTGGTTCCACATGTGTCACCCTATGGGGCCAGTGTCTAGTGAGAGACTGTCAGGGTAAACATAGATGGGGGTCGGTGCCTAGCGAGAGACTGTTAGGGTAACCTATGGATGGGGGCCGACGTCTAGCTAGAGACTGTTAGGGTAACCCATGCTAGGACCATGCGATGATACTTATGCCTACTGCAGTCTAGCATTCTCTAGTTGTGTTCTCCCCTTTGTTCTGTGAATGCCTCTAGAAGTGATGTTTGAGTTACTTATGATGTCCTTATTGACTAGTGTTGTATTGGAGTCATGTGTAGTCCTTGCACCTGTTAGCCTATTGACTTCTTGTGTGTTTACTTAGTGGGATCTTATTGTTATCTCCTAGCACAGCAGGTGGACCTTAGTGTTTCACATGGTCAGGTGGTTGTGCATTCTTCCATTAGTTTTTTAGCATCGTGGATCATGTGTAAAGAAGTTGTTACTCTCATGTTTCTAGATTTGCACTTGTATTTGAGGATAGATATTTGTACTATTCGCATCTAGATCTGTGTATCAATGAAATTCATTATGTAATTTGATGTATTTAAAAAAAGAGTTTTCATAACTATGAAACTATGTAATTCCTTTTGTAAGATAAACTATTTTGTACTTGTAATCTTGATCGCAAAAATGTTGATATATTCATTTGATGTTGTAATCTAAAATGTTAGTTTGATTCATTTGATTGATTAAATCTTGTATGTTGTTGATTATTGTTTATTTGCAATAATGCAACTATGTAATCCCTAGAAATGTTAGTTTAACTTTGTTGCTATTAGTCTATTTTATGTTTTGTTATCATTACTTCTATGTAGAAAAAGAATATTTCACCCTTTTTATTACTTAGTTAAACTTATCTTTAGGGTTGCATGGTGGGGCATTACATTTGGTATCAGAGCCAGGTTGCAACACTGAGACCTCTGGGTTGTTATTGTTGCTCTGAGTTAAACGATTTTCTCCTTGTGGTGAGTTGGCAATAGTACCTTGCACCTGTGTGCATTAGTATGACATTAGAAGGTTGATAAGTTTACAGACTTACTCTTTAGGAAATGAATTCTTTATGTCCTATTTTACTTATGTGTCTACGATATATTCTTTCGTCTTCATTTCTGAAAATGTGATGATATATTTGCCAATATGAAATTTCTGAATAATACATGTAACTAAGTATTGGAATGACTTAATCATTTGGTGAGTCATGTGGTTATGTGATGTTGTCATGTGCGGGGTATTTTAACATGGTTGTTGATACCATATATTTATCACCTAGCTGGTCATGACCTCATATGGAAGAATTGTTGTGATTTATGAAAGTTATTATTATTGTATGCCTGTGTGAGAACCGTGTGCAGGGATCAAAATTGGAGCTTGCGTTGGACCCATAAGATCATGAATGTGATACTGTAAGTCAATTATAGTTATCAATTATTCTTGTGTGTGACATCATACATGTCCTATGTAAATATCTTCTTGCATAAGGAAGTAATTACATATTTTCATAGTTTAGTAAAAAGAAATTGTACTACATTAAAGATAGGAAACCTTTGTATAAATGATGATTAGATATGAGAATGTAGCTAATTTTATTGTCTGTGTGTATGGTATACATTCTCTAACACATTCTGGACCTTGTGTCCTTGAGTGTTGTGTAGCAGATACTCCTTTTTTGTAGCTAAAATTAGTCACATCGTGATGTGAATTTGTTTTGTAATTTAGTTGTTTTAGAATATTTTTTATGGTTGTTTCATGTGTTGTAGGGGATTAACAGTGAATTTTCTTTCTTTGAACTTTCTTATGATAGGAATGGTCACCAAAACTCTTTTCTTTGTACTTGATTTATTGTTGGAAATTGCTGGCACTCTGTGACTTAAAGTTGAATTTGATTATTTTCCCACTTGGGTTTGCATTTATTTTTAAAATCTCTATGGTGGCTATTCCGAATGTTTGTTTCTAGTGGCCCTATTTTGTGTCAAGTGTTGTTTTTGAACCTCTGATAGTATGTTTGAGGGAGGACTCCACGGAGAATTGTACTTTGCATGGTTGGTGATTAGTCGGTAGCATAGTGGAAATAGTTATGAGATGTATTCTCCCTGATTATATGTGAATGCAATTCTCTAAATTGTATGAAATTTTTGAAATATGTGTGATTAGGTACGAGTAGATCACATGATATGCCTTAAGGTAAAGAATTGATGTTCTTCTTGTCTTTATTGAACACTTGTGCTTGTTTTATGAACAATTGCTTAATATGGATGTGTATGTTGGCAATAGAAAGTTGTAATACTAATAAGTTATGTTCCACCCTAGTTTGTGACTTCCAGGAGGAAGTCAAGTTTTAGGGGGGGGAGGATGTAGTGCCCCTCCATTCTCACTTTGGATGAGCAAGTGGTCGGATTAAGAAGCATGAAGAAGAAGGTAAAATACTCGGAATGCTTAGGGTATGATAGACATGTTGATGGTAGGCTTACTGTTATGATGTAGTTGAGGACACTCATTGATGTTTACTATGATGACACTGTTGATACTTTATGATTAGTATATTATGCTTATGTTGTAATCAGTTATAGGTTAATTGATTATGTAGATTAGTTTTACTATATGTGATTAATGCGATTATCTGTCTATGTGTTATCTGGTTGTTTAGTTACTAATGAATTTGTTTAATATGGATACTTGTGATGTGTTTTGTGAAGGGACAATGTAGTATTACTCATAATGAGTACCCTACCACGCTGTGATTCCCTACCACTATGTGCCTACTTGGATGATTATATCTATGCATTTGACACTTTTGTTTGTTGCAGGTTGCAGGTACTAGGCATCAACTCCACCTGAATTGGCAAGTCTGAGCGTGCCTTCATACCAATGGAAGTTGTTGAATGGAGATAACATATGGTCCCCTAGCCTAGCCATCATCCTCGAAGAGCATGAGTATCCAGTTGTGTACCCTATCAGTGTTGTCGGTTTGGTCATGATTGTCAGTCATTGTTGTGGTGGTCTTGCTTTCCGATCTTGCATAGTAGTCAGGTATGGTTTGACAGTTGGGTTATTTTGTTGGTATTGTTTTAGTTATTGTTGTCTTAAAATAAAATAATTTGTTATGAAGCATTTTTGTTAAATAAATAAATATATAAATGTCCTTATATAAATTTAGTTTATGAAAAATATATTATTCTAGAAGTTAAGTTAATAAATAATAATAATAGTAATAAATGTAATTGCAACTAGAGATAAATAAATAAATAATATTTATGTGTTGCCATAAAATATATTTATCTTGGTCTGGTTGTAAAATGTTAAAAATAGCAAACTGTAAGATATTGTTCATGCAGGAGTTATTGCCTCTGATGGGGGAATCTTCTAGAAGATTTTAGGGGATTTCTTTCTCTAATAATAGGGATTTTTTGGGCTGTATTTATGGGGGGGATTTATCTCTCATAATAATCTTCAGTAGATGGAACTTTTAGGGGGAGAGACTGGTTTGTGGCTGCAGCAGTTGAACCCGGCATCGAATCTTCAGCCCAGTCAAGCAAGTGAAATCAGGTTCCTTTGGTTCTAATTTCTGTCTCATTTTTCGATTGAAGCCAATGTTTGATTTATGATTTTTCTTGTTGATTGTAATTTTCTTGAGAGATTAGAATCCTTGTTATCAGATCCAATTGTGCATGCCTGTATCATTGCATTTCTGGGAATCACCGATTGAAGTGACTGTCTATCTCTTACCATTTCATCTCTGTTTAACAGTCTATTACGTTAGGCATAACTTTATTTTTACGAACTGGGTTGCTCTAAATTTTTGATATGGTGCATGAACTAGTTATATAAATCATATCCAAAAATTGTCCATCCCCAATGTGTTGTTTTGGAGATATGAATGTTTTGTGACTATCTACCTCTCAGCTATTTCATCTCTATGTTTGCAGTATGTTATGTTAGTCATAACTTTAATTTTACACACTGGGTTTCTCTAAGTGTTTTATATATGGTGTACAACCTAGTTATCTAAATCATATCTGAAAATTGTTTGTACCCAGTTTGTATTTTTGGAGATATGAATATTTTGTGATTGTCTACCTCTCACCCATTTCGTCTCTGTTAAAACAGTTAGTTGCGTCACCAATAACTCTATATTTTTGAATTGGATTTCTCTAAGATTTTTTAACAAATTCATTTTGTGCATATCCTATGATCATTGTTTTCCATCATATGACTCTCTTTGAGGTATTCCATCAATCAGTCTACATGCTCTGTCTATGCTTTCACATTTTACATTGTTGGTAGCTTCTAAAGCCTTCTCAACAAATTCATTTTGTGATAATCCTATCTTATGCATGTGGTTAAAAGTGTGGTAGATTTGATGAAGATGTTAGATCTATAGGAATATTTTATTATTCTCTATTCCTTTCCTCCCAAGCTAACCTTAGAACAAGGTTCTTTCATTGTAGCTTCAGGTTTTGTATCTTGTAAGATATTTATAACATTATAATATTATAGGCTTTTAGCTTTGCTTATACGGTTATATTCAATAGTATTTACAAAATTGTTTAGATTATTAATGAAATCTACATCAGTTGTAAATAGTGTAAATAATTGTTGTGCTTAATTTGTATGTCTTAGGGTTATTTACATGTTCACATTCATTTTAATTAAATGAAATTAAAATAAGTCTTGAGAATTATTAGCTACAGTTTTGTATTGTTGAGATAGATTCACTTTATATTTGTTAGATATTTGATCGTGAAAATATTGATGAAGGATCTTAGTTTATGATGTGCATCTAAGAGTGAATGTGATGTGAGCTCATTGTGTTTAGTGGTGTCAAGTGTTTGTGTCATTTGGGGAAGTTATTTCTAGAGGCCTGGGAGGGTGTGATTGTGTTGGGGTTGGCTATGTGTGTATCATGTGAATTGAATGAACTGCATGCTTGAAATGTTGCCTCCTATTCATATGGTTATGATTACCATACAAGATGGATAATGCCTTATTCAGTGTACCTATTCATGTGGTTATGATGATTATGCAAGATGGATAATGCCTTGCTCTATGTGATGTGAAATGATGTGTATTTTGTGTTGTAAATGTATCATGATAAAAAAATGTGATAGTTCATGCTTGAGAATCTATATGCAGTGAAGGAGTGGCTTTCAATGTGGGGCTAGCGCCCAAAATGGCTTGTCAGGGTAACCCATTGGAAGTTGTTAATCCAATGATAACTTAATAATAAATTCAGAGGGTTGGGTAGTTTTCACACTAATCAAGATAATTGGATGCCTCACTCATGCCTGTAGTGCTTGTTTAGGCTAAGGATGAGATGAGAAGGTCATGGTTGGTAAGATCAACTTCCTTGTCCTCACAAAAGGAATGTTGGTTCCACATGTGTCACCCTAGTGAGAGACTGTCAGGGTAACCATAGATAGGGGTCGGCGCCTAACGAGAGACTGTCAGGGTAACCCATGGATGGGGGCTAGCATCTAGCTAGAGACTGTCAGGGTAACCCATGCTACGACCATGCGATGATACTTATGCCTACTGTAGTCTAGCATTCTTTAGTTGTGTTCTCCCCTTTGTTCTGTGAATGCCTCTAGAAGTGATGTTTGAGTTACTTATGATGTCCTTATTGACTAGTGTTGTATTGGAGTCATGTGTAGTCCTTGCACCTATTAGCCTATTGACTTCTTGTGTGTTTACTTAGTGGGACCTTATTGTTATCTCCTAGCACAGGGGGTGGACCTTAGGGTTTCACATGGTCGGGTGGTTGTGCATTCTTCCATGGTTTTTTGGCACCGTGGCTCATGTGTAAAGAAGTTGCATCTCTCATGTTTCCAGATTTGCGCTTATATTTGAGGATAGATATTTGTACTATTCGCATCTAGATCTATGTATCAGTGAAATTCATTATATAATTTGATGTATTTAAAAAAAAAGAGTTTTCATAACTATGAAACTATGTAATTCCTTTTGTAAGATAAACTATTTTGTACTTGTAATCTTGATCACAAAAATGTTGATATATTCATCTGATGTTGTAATCTAAAATGTTAGTTTGATTCATTTGATTGATTAAATTATGTGAATTGAATGAACTGCATGCTTGAAATGTTGCCTCCTATTCATGTGGTTATGATGACTATATAAGATGGATAATGCCTTGCTCAATGTACCTATTCATGTGGTTATGATGACTATGCAAGATGGATAATGCCTTGCTCTGTGTGATGTGAAATGATGTGTATTTTGTGTTGTAAATGTATCATGATAAAAAATGTGATAGTTCATGCTTGGAATCTATATGCAGTGAAGGAGTGGTTTTCAATGTGGGGCTGGCGCCTAAAGTGGCTTGTCAGGGTAACCCATTGGAAGTTGTTAATCCAGTGATAACTTAATAATAAATTTAGAGGGTTGGGTGGTTTTCACACTAATCAAGATAATTGGATGCCTCACCCATGCCTGTAGTGCTTGTTTAGGCTAAGGATGAGATGAGAAGGCCATGGTTGGCAAGATCAACTTCCTTGTCCTCACGAAAGGAATGTTGGTTCCGCATGTGTCACCCTATAGGGCCGGCATCTAGTGAGAGACTGTCAGGGTAACCATAGATGGGGGCCAACACCTAGCGAGAGACTGTCAGGGTAACCCATGGATGGGGGCCGACGTCTAGCTAGAGACTGTTAGGGTAACCCATGCTAGGACCATGCGATGATACTTATGCCTACTGCAGTCTAGTATTCTCTAGTTGTGTTCTCCCCTCTGTTTTGTGAATGCCTTTGGAAGTGATGTTTGAGTTACTTGTGATGTCCTTATTGACTGGTATTGTATTGGAGTCATGTGTAGTCCTTGCACTTGTTAGCCTATTGACTTCTTGTGTGTTTTCTTAGTGGGATCTTATTGTTATCTCCTAGCATGGGGGGTGGACCTCAGGGTTTCACATGGTCGGGTGGTTGTGCATTCTTCCATTGGTTTTTTGGCACTGTGGCTCATGTGTAAAGAAGTTATCTCTCTCATGTTTCTAGATTTGCACCTGTATTTGAATATAGAAATTTGTACTATTCGCATCTAGATCTATGTATCAGTGGAATTCATTATGTAATTTGATGTATTAAAAAAGAAAGAGTTTTTGTAACTATGAAACTATGTAATTCCTCTTGTAAGATAAACTATTTTGTACTTGTAATCCTGATCACAAAAATGTTGATATATTCATCTGATGTTGTAATCTAAAATGTTAGTTTGATTCATTTGATTGATTAAATCTTGTATGTTGTTGATTATTGTTAATTTGCAATAATGTAGCTATGTAATCCCTAGAGACGTTAGTTTAACTTTGTTGCTATTAGTCTATGTTATGTTTTGTTATCATTACTTCTATGTAGAAAAAATATATGTCACCCTTTTTATTGCTTAGTTAAACTTATCTTTAGGGTTGCATGGCGGGGCATTACTCCAAAATGCAAATTGGCACAATTAATGATAGATGGTGATGGACAAGAGTATCCCACTGGATCATTCGTTGTTGAAGGCGCCTATTATCAACAAAAAAAATTTATAAAAATGGTATTATATTTATTGATTACATGCCAGGACAAAAGGTTCTACATTATAGTCACTTAGTTATAGCAACAAGATTAAATTTGGAAACTATACAAATAAGAGGACGTGACAAAAAAAAAATGGAGGTTGTCTATTGAAGATCATGAAAAGATTATTGAGATAATAAAAGACAGAGAAGATCCAAATTATATGTACCAAGAGCTTTAAGTTCTTAACGAGCATGTTGAGATTTCATTCCATTTAATGAGTTTGCTTATATCTCTAGGTTTTATTTTGAACATTTTTATGTACTTTTCTAAGTATATTTGAAACTTGGGGAAGTAGATCTATGAGTAAATATACACAAAACTTATCTTAGTGAGGCTTTTATTTGATGATCTGAATATTTTTTCTCCAACTATTGATTTCACACTTCATGTTTTTTTGTGCTAAGATATTGAACATAGTGGAGATTGAGCTACAAATATGATATTATTTGTGAACACATGGTGATTTGATTCATTTACTTTATTCATTATTTATATTATTTTAATTTGTTATACTTATTGTTTGTGTTATTTTGTTTGAAGAAACGTTCATACAAATTATCTAAGCAATTTAATCAACCATGAGCTCGGTATTAGTAAAAGATTTAGAATGCTAATTTGAATTAACTATTTAATTTTTAATGTGATGTGTTATTTTTGGTGTAATGTATTGAAAGAGATGTAAAGATAACATTGAATTTAAATTTTGTAGTTTATATCTATCAAGGTTTTTTCAAGTGGTCATATCAGGAGGAGAGAAATGGTATTACATGAGGAAAATGGGGAGGTAGGGAATAGGTGAATGAGAAGAGTAGTATCTAGAATTTTGCAATTTCAATATTTAGATTGAGGTTTGAGTTATATACATACCCATTTTTTAATTTTCATGTTTTAAATGAGTGTGGATTTATTAGTTATTGAGGTTTAGGGTTTAACATTTTCCAATTCTTTATTTAGATTTTAAAATGTAAACTCAAATTAAGTACTAGAGTGTTTGGATTCCTGTCTAATAGTTTATATGTTTGAAATTAAACAATAAATTTCCAATTATTTTTTAATAACACTTAAACCTATTAGATAATATAGTGATTTTTATTGAGATGATTATGTATCCTTTGATATTTAATTATATTTTCTGGAAATATTCCTTAATTTTGTTTGTGCAAGTGGTGATGTGAACATGCCTCATGCATTATTTTCATTTTCTTCAATATGTTATATGGTTTATTTTAAAATATAATCAAATATTTAAGATATAATCAACTATTTACTTGATATTTCCAAATTTACAAGTATTTGTGTAATGTGTTGTAGGATACATACGCACTTAATTTTCTTTATTTTAGTATTTGGATTCATGTTACAACTTATTTATAAGAATTTATTAATAAATATTTTGATTAGTTAGAGTGATTATGTTTACCAAGACTGTTGTGCCTATAAAATTTGATATAGATATAAATATAGATATTGTTTTTTATTAAAGGGGTAAAATAGGTTTTGAAGGGGCCCCAAAACCGTATAAATATAGATATTGTTAAAATATCTTTGAATAAATGTTTTTTAATTTATACATGTTTTAAAACCATTCATAATTTCTTTCTTTATGAAGAAATAAAGATAGCATTGTTCAAGTGTACAACAAAAGAGAACTTGTTCGCAAACAAAGTAAGTGCATAAGTATTTTTTTTTTAATTTTAAAAAATAAATTGAACTTTCTTAAGTAGTTAAAAAATAAATGAATGAATTACCCAATTCCTGCAGTCTAAATAAATAAATGAACGAATTCAGCTTGACACCATAAATCAATAATGCAATTATGTAAAACATAAGCTCGTATATATAATGTCCATCATGATAAAACATCATAAATATAAAACATGACTACTCAGAACTCAGAAAAGTACTACATCATAAATATATAATGTCCATCATAAAACATCATAAATATAAAACATGACTACTCAGAACTCAGGAAACATGTATATATAAGTAAGTGTACTACATGCATAAGACAACTTAGAAAAGTATATGTCTATGAATGGATTGATCCTCTCTCTATCTCGAGCCATGTCCCGATTCTTATCCGGGGCCTTGTCCTGATCTCTACCTTGAGCCTTGTCCTGAGTCATCGAAAATTACACATGAAAGTACATAAAATTTTAAAAATCTATATATGATATGTACATGTGTATGTGTATATATATAATATTTTAAAATTTAAAATAAATTAATACTTGAGAAGCATATTACCTGACATCCACAGTCTGGATCATGTAGAGGATGCTGTACAAGAGTCTGAATAGAAGCATGACCTAATCCTAGAACCTATATGACACATGTACATGTATATATGCATGTGTAAAGTCAGAAAACTTGTACTTGACATGTGTACATGTAAAAAGTTAGATATATGTGTACTTTAATTGTACACGTGATAAGTGGTTTTTAAATACCTCATGATGATATCTAGGATCACCAACATACTACAAATCTCCATATCCAGGGGGGAAAACATTAGCATGTGTCTAATACACATGATTCATGTACGTGATTTCAATCAAGAGTCAAAGCTTGAACATGTGATTTAATTTAAAATTAAACTTATAATATATATATATGAATTTAGATTGTAATTTTAAATATTACCTCAACTGCAACATCAAGGATCCTACCAATCCCATTGAGGTCAGAAGAATTGAGGGACAATGAGAGATGTGTAGATGGAGTAGTGTCAGTGCCAAAAAGAAGCTTTCTATACTCACCTCCTACAACATTAGGTGCAATAACCTCAACCTAATCTGGAACATGTTGAGGGATCTGGAGCTTGTAGGACCAACTGAAACATCCTATTGTCCCCCTAAACCCTATGAAGCTACCTCATCATGGCTCCTCTATCTACCAAAATATCACCTAAGATGTTTTGATATAGACTCAAGTAGGATCCCATGCTCATTGCTGATGAACTGGTATGCATCTAATAAATCACTGGCAAGGCATCTAGTCAAATCATGCAAAGCATCCTCTCCACTAATCTGTGCCACAGTAACAATCATATATGGACAATGTGGCCCCAGTGGGAGGAATGCCAATTTGCGGACGTAACAAATATCTACCAACATGATCAGATGACAATTGATCAACCTCACTAGCAATAGTCACGATGAGTGTTGGCTATGTAGCTGTTGCTAGTTCCAAACGTTTTGGAAGAACCAAAAGGTTTGGACCAACTAAGGACCTCCTGTTAATGGGTAGTGGAAAATCTTCTCATCTGTACCAGCTAATTTGTCTACAAACCTCCCTCTTCCCCATCTGGCATGTGTAGGTAAAGATGTATAATCGACATCTAAATGTAAATGGAGCTCTACATATAATTGTTTACAAAAATACAATGGTAACTCATCATTTTGAGGCCATCTATGATGTGCTACCAACCATATAGGATAAATAAAAGGACCCACAAGTGGATCCTTGCACCTAGTGGGAGAATAGCCTCTCACTCTATCTCGTCCCCTATAAGATGTGAACATGCTGTGAACATTGTCCACTGAAACCCGTCTAGAAATAGATGACCATTTCTCATGGCCATCAACACTCTGAGAAAGTGAAGCATAGAACTGATCAATGCTAATATCATCATAAGGGTTGTATGATGGAATGATGTCGATCATACGTGTAATCTCATCTCAGATGGTGACCAACCTATCTCTATTTGACAATTTTTGGGTATTATTTATTGTTTGGTTAGACAAATTAAGACATTATCATCCTTTGAATCATCTCAAAATATAGAGTAGTTCTATTAGGAGTGCCAAGATGATTAGACTGATAAGAAGTCTGATCAGCCATGTCAAAATATTTGCATTATAATTAAACAATAATTTAAAAATTTTAATATTTAACTAAATTGAAACTAAAATAAATTTAATTTCTAAGTTTGAAAACCAAAACCCAATTTAACAAATATAAATTACAACCAAATTTAGACCATAATTACAACCAAATTAAATCCTATTATTAAAACAAACCATAAATATGAACTTTATGTATTGCACCCTAAATCCAATTTTTCTTCAGATAGTAGGTGGGGAATATATAGTTGAGAAGAATATAGTCATCATGCCATAAATATTTTAAACAAATTGAAAATAAACACTTCTAAACTAATATCACTTAACACATTTTAACTAAATATATTTGAAATATCTACGTCCACGAATTTTAAATATTCTATTAAAATATATACATAAGAAATTTGAAAGACGCATTGATCAATCCAAATGTACCAAACAACAAGTGTGTTGTATTTAAAACTAATATGTGTGGACCACAAGTGTGGTGTTGCATCTCTCTTAGTTAGCATCAATAGTGGGCACCATATATCTTATTTTCTAAGGCTTGACTTTTCATCAAGTGCTTACATGGGCTCAAAAGTGAATTGTTACTTTTCACACATTGCCTTGTTGGTAGTGATGGGCCCCATGAACTCAATCAATCAATCACCCTTTGCCAAGTGTCTTTATGTTTTCAATGGTTGGCCCTATCCTCATATGTGATTCTTATGTATTTAGGTGAAGACATTTCAATGAGGTGGTGGATTGAATGAATTATAGTTGCATGGCTAATTCTTATCAGGCTAGTAGCTAAAGTTCTCTGAACAAGCACTTATAAGTTGCAGGAATCAAGTGGATGTGATTTCTTCAACAATTTCATCATTTGGTCAAATACAAGCATGGTTTTACAAACAAGGTGGTGGATATAATCTCTAGGCCACCTCTTTTATCCAAAATACGTAGTTTGTCTTTGTTGGAGCATTTTTCAAAATAAGTATGTGTAGAATATTATGAGCATGTGATCTAAATTTTAGTGAGGTATATTAGACCTTATGCAGCAAGAAAAGTCTGGGGTTTGAGCCTCATAATTACTACTACCTTCAAGAAGGTCTTCTCTATAAGGAAAGTAAGCTTTGTGTGCTAATAGAATGTAGTATTATTCTTATGAGAGAGGCACACACATCACATGTTGATGGTCACTTTAAAGTGACAAAGACAATGCATAATCTCCAACAATATGCATATTGATCATATATTCAAGTTGATGTCGCAAAGTTTGTTTGTGGTTGTCAATTGTGTAGTGTAAGTAAGCCCAAAAATATGAAGTTGGGGTTGTAAAAACTGTTTCCCATGCCTAAGAGACCTTGGGAGAGAGTCTCCATGAACATTGTGGAGGTCTTCCTAGAACAAAGCATGAAAATGATTATATTTTTTGGTTGTGGATCATTTTATCAAAATGTGTGTTAATGACTTGCAAGAAGACAAAAACTAGGTGTGACATAGTAGAATTGTTCTTCAAACATGTGTGCATTCACTTTGGTATTCTAGAAAGTATCATATATGATATAGATGCATGCTTCTTGAGCAAGTTTTGGTGCAAGTTGTGGGAAATAGTGGACACCAAATTGAAATGATCTATCTCTTTCCATCCCCAAATGGATGGGAAAACTAAATTTATGAATAAAATATTGGTGGAATTGTTTAAGGGGCCACAATCAAAGGTATTCCAAGGGTAGGGATGAGAATTTGGTATACATTCATCACTCAAACAATAGGGCTATTAATTCTTCAATAAATCTTTCACTATTTGAAGCTTGTTTTGGTTTTATGCCACCTAACCTAAATGAAACTTACTTGGGATAATTAGGAAAGGGGTTGGAAAAAGTGGATTCAAAGGTTGAGAAGGTTAACAAATTCATTAAAAATGTAAGGAAAATACAACTTTGGGTCTAAGAGAAGTTGAAAGAGTTAGTTCAAGTACAAAAGAAGGCATGATCAACATAAGGTGGAGTACAAGCTTTATATTGGTGATAGGGTGTAGGTCTACTTGGAAAAAGAGAGACAAAAATGGCCTTCACAAAACATAAAAGAATTGAGGTATGGTCCATGTTTGAGATCATAGAACAAGAAGGATATAATTTTATTTTATTTTTGGATATTTTGAAGTATACAAAAATCTTCTTAGTGATCAATGTTGATAAGTTGCACTTGTTCGAACCTTCCATGTTGGATGAAGAGAAAGAAGGTGTTGTGTTGCCTCCATTACATGATTTTACACCTAAAAAGATGGAGGAGCTAGAAATGACATCTTTCTTGACAAGAAAGTGAAACAAACTAGGCATGGTGAATGAGAAATATGGTTCATTAGTGAGAAAGGACCAAGTAAGGCTAAGTGGATGTCTCAAGACGACGTGGGATAAAAGTTCCCACATTTTATTGTGTCTTGAATCTTTTGGAGAACTAAAATATCCTTGGTTAGGGAGGCATGATCCAAAATTTGGATCAATTGTTTAGATCTTATAGGTCCTAAAGACAATGTCACTATGGGTATCAAGAGTTGTCAAGCAACTTGGAGATATATTTTCATTGTCAAAGAGGTTGGAAAATGGAATGACACCTAAAAAAATGATTTGAGGATATTTAGGATGGTCTAAAACATCTTCAAGTCTTTGCATTAAAATTTATGATTTTAGAACCCACTAGAAAGCCAATTTTGGTGTGTTTGCTATTTGCAATAGGAGGCAAACATGTTGAGCACTCTCCATAGAAAACTAATTACTTTGACAAGAAATAAAATAGACTTCCACATGGATGGTGAAGATTCACATAAACCTCAAAATGTTTAATCCCTATCCTAATGAAATATTTAAAACATTAAATGTGCTCTATTTTTTAGGGTTTCTCCTTTGTACTTGATGTGATGGCTTTTGGGACCATGTGTGTAGGTAGTTGGGCTTATTTTCTACATAAAGACACTCTCTAAATCTTTATCTATCTATTGATGGTATTTAATGGTATGTAGGCTCTACAAGGATTCTTTTTTTCCTGCTTCAATTCCTATTTTAGAGGTTTTTATCTATGTTCATGCCTATAATGGAAAATTAAATGCTTATAGTGCCTTTTTTCTATTCTTTGGCACCATATCTATACTCATGGTGGTCTATAAGGCTATGAATAATGCCACAGGTGTTCTTGATCCCTATGTAGTGTTATTGTGAGGTTTCAAGTAGGTGAAGAAGTCAAGTTATGAACTTTTAATATCAAACTAGTATGTGCCTATTTAAAATAGTCTTTATGCACTTTTAATATCAAATTAGTATATGCTATAAGTATATAAAGATGCTTCAATTTGTGACTTAAATTTGTGGTTTCAAATGTTACCTGATGATGCCTTAAATGGTCAACAGTTGTGCAGCTCTATTTTTCTTTGAAACCCCCTGTCATTGTTTGGCCACAAAAAATGCCAAAAATGATTTTTTTAATAAATTTTTAATATCTTGTTTTCACTCAGAACGGTTTCAGTCAGAATTGTCTCGAACGAAATAGTTTCACCTGAAATAACCTTGCCACGTATGCACCACATCGGTGCAACATGGTTTCACTTGAAACCTTTTTGATTGAAACAATTTCAACTGAAACTATGCGCTAGGAATGTTTTGTTGGCTAAAAGTGTGACACAGGTTTGTGCTTTTACCCAACTACAACACCATCTCAAAGAAGAGCAAAATGTAGACACCTAAAATTGACCACATCCCTAGACATCACCTAGTTATCCACATTTTGACACCCCCTAACCCACTTCTGACATTGTTGACATCACCTTGCGACACATTTGTCCTATGTCCCCCTTTATCCCAAATTAATTAAATAAATCATATTTATTTAATTAATTTTTATCTATTTTCCCTTTTATGCAAATTAATTAAATAAATTAAATATTTATTTAATAAATTTATCCTCACATTATCCCCCCTCTCCAATTATTAATTAAATAAATTTATTATTTAAATTAATTATTGAGAGTCACATGTATCTCATAATTGATTAAATAATTTTATTATTTAATCAATTATCACCCACTTGTCCTCATCCTTATCCACTTGTATAAAAGTCAAACTAGCTTTTAATTATAGCCACACAATTCAAACTAAACCTCTTAATCTCAACCATTCACATAAGGATGCTCTATCCTTACCCTAATCCTCCATCTGTTAATCCTAACCATCCATTAAACCTCTTAATCCTATCCATCCATCATATCAATCAAACATCTATAAATCAACCCTCATCCAAGCCATTTTCATATCCATAATTGAAAGTAATGTTATGCTGAAGAAATGAACAATCAACATATCAATCAATAGTATCAATGAGCATAGATAGGTTGCATTTGGATGCATGCTACCTTTGCTCTATTTGAGGAGAAATGATGATTTGAGATGAAAGGTTGTAATATTAGATTCATCTTTCTATTGTTTTCTTTATTTCATTTTATGTTCTTCACTAAGAGCCAAAAACTTCCAAACTTTCATGGAGCCATTATTGGAGTCCATGAAACCTTATAATGATCCATTTGGACCTACAATTGGATATTAGGTCTATCCACAATAACCTCTCAATTTTTTTCAACTCAAAACTATTGACTATGCCAACAATGAATGCATTCTTGCAAATTACCTCATTTCCATTTAGCATAATGTTGCCAAGGGCCATATTTTATGTTCTTCATCTCATGGCACCAAACTGGTCCTATACCAACACATTAGGATGGGTGGGTGAATGTTAGAGGATGCCCCATTTCATTCCCTAGGTGTCCCAATCCTTCTAGGCTACACGATTCTAGCAAAGTCTCTTAAAAGACCTAAAAGCTAAAAACTGACAAAATTTGACTAAGTGCTTCTCAGAATCTGTGGCACCTAGGAATGATCCATTTAACCTAAAATTGGACATCAGATCCCTCCACAATAAACCCTCTCAATTTTCATCAACTCAAAATTGTTTGATTGTGCCAACAATGAATGCATTCTTACAAATTACCTCATTTGCACTCAACATAATGTTGTCAAGAGCCATATTTTATGTTCTTCACCTCATGGGATCGAATCAACTACACTAAAACATCAAGATGGGTGGTTAAATGCTAGACGAGTACATGTTTCATTCCCCAGGTATCCCAATCCTTTTGGGCTACATGGTTCTGGCAAAGTCTCTTAAGAGACCTAAGAGCCAAAAAATGCCAAACTTTGACGAAGTGGTTCTTAGAATTTGTGGCACCTAGGAATGATCCATTTAGACCTACATCTATATTCCAAGTCCCTCCATAATAACCTCTCTTAGTTTTCATCAGCTCAAAACTATTTGATCATGCCAACAATGAATGGATTCTTGCAAATTGCGTCATTTGCATTCAACATAATGTTGTCAATAGCCATATTTTATGTTCTTCACCTCATGAGATAGGACCAACTATGCCAACATATTTTTTGTGGGTGGTTGAATGCTATAGGAGGATCCATTTTGTTCCCTAGGTGTCCCAATCCTTATTTGCTACTTGGTTTCAATAAACTCTCTTAAGAGACCTAAGAGCCAAAAATTTCCAAACTTTTCTAGAGTGGTTCTAGGAGTTCGTGGCACCTAGGAATGATCTATTTAAACTTACAGATAGATGTTAAGTCCCTCCACAATAACCTATCTCAATTTTTTACTCAAACGTGTTTGATCATGCCAACAATGAATGCATCCTTACAAATTGCCTCATTTGCATTCATCATAATGTTTCCAAGTGTCATATTTTATGTTCTTCACCTCATGGGACCAAAATGACTACACCAACATATTGGGGTGGGTAGGTGAATGCTAGAGGAGATCATGTTTCATTTTATAAGTGTCCTAATCCTTTTGGGCTACATGGTTGTGGCATTTAGTCTATTAAGAGACCTAAGAGCCAAAAATTGCCAAACATTGATAGAACAGTTATTGGAGTCTATGGCACCTAGGAATTATCTATTTGGACCTATAGCTAGATGCCAGGTCCCTCCCAAATAAATTCTCTTAGTTTTCATTAACTCAAAACTATTTGACCATGCCAACAACAAATTCATTCTTGCAAATTGCCTTTGTGGCATTTAGTATAATGGTTCCAAGAGTCATATTTTTTCTTCTACACCTCATGGAGTTGAACTAATATTGCTAACACATTTAGGTGGGTGGGTGAATGCTAGTGGAGGCCTTATTTCTTTCCCCAAGTCTCCTACCCCTTTCAGGCTACATTGGACTGGGAGAGTCTCTAAGTAATAGCTCTAAGAAAAAAAGTTGTCAAACTTTGATGCAACGATTCTTGGAATTCATGGCACCTAGAAATGTTTCATTTGAACCAATAGGTGGATACCAACACAAGGATATCAGGTCCATCTGCAATAGTTTTCTTTTGTACCTTGTGGAACTGAACCCACAATGCCAACATATTAGTGTGGGTGGATGAATTCTAGTTGAGGCCTTGTTTCATTCCCTAGGTCTCTCAATCCTTCCAAGCAACATTAGACTGAGAGAGTATCTTAAAATTCCTAAGAGAAAAAAGTTGTCAAAATTTGACACAGTGATTCTTAGATTCTATGGCACCTAGAAATGTTTTGTTTGTACCTATAGGTGGATGTTAGGTCTAACTATAATAGACTATCTCATTTTCTATCAACTTCAAATGGTTTGACCATGTCGACAATGAATGTATTCTTGCAAAATGCCTCATTTGAGAGCAGTGTAAAGATGGCAATGGCCATTATATTTCTTGTGCACCTCATGAGACCAAATTGATAGTGTGAATACTTTAGGGTGGGTGGATAAATGCTAGTGGATACCTTGTTTCAATCCCCATGTCTTCTGATGCTTCTTAGATACATTAGATCGAGAGAGTCTCTTATGACCCCTATTAGAAAAAAAGGTTTTTTCTTCATTACTTTTCATGGTAAATTTGACATGTCTAAATTCTTTGTCTACTCATCCTAAATCCTAATAGCTAGTACCTAGGGTTTCCAACCCATGTAACAATGGTCTCCACCATTTTTAGGCACATACCTCCTTACCAAATGGACCTTATTGACTTCCTCAAACTAGCCATTATGAGTCATTTTTATGAGATATACAACAAGCATGCAAAAATTGGAAATTTCTACAATTTTTAACCAAGATGATAAGGGCTGATTTTTACTATTAAAATAACATATGATATAGTTCATTCCTACACATTCCTATTAATTATAAAATGGAATGCAACTTTGTATTAAATGTTTAACAATACATTTAAGGTTTCCATAGAAAATTAATAACTATTTATTTAATACTCTTTATCCCAAAACCTTAGGGGCCTATTCATATGTTTAAACAGCAATGAGTCTACCCAACTACTCATTCATGAGCTAAAATCATTATTATTTATTTCTTCAAAAACTAAATAACATGAAGTAGTTCACAAATTCTAAATATATAATTCCATAGAATACATGCTTCAATACTTTTTGACAACATTTTAATGTAGTTAAGGAACAATATCCTTTTACAACTTGTAGATCAACTTTCAACATAACTTAAAATAAGGACATTGAAGATTACCAATCTCTTCTAAGAGTCCAATCTCCATGAAGATGCAAGCTCCAATACAATGGGGTTATAGTTACCTCCCAACCATTGTGATGCTTTAAAATACCACCCATTCTTGCTAAGAGAGATTAAACATGGATCCAAACACTTGTACATTCTCAAGAGAGGTTCATGGAAACATTGAAGAATATGTAGGCAATATCAAAAATTTTAAACATGACATATTATATATCCTATGTATAATTAAAACCTTCTTATGCAAGTTCATAGCCTTCATGGGTTGAGTCAATACACTTTTATTTCCAACAAAAAGTATAAACCTACTCATGTTAAGAAAATCCACACTCACCCAAACAAGCTCAAAAAAAAATAAAATGATAATATGGCATAACACAATTCATGCTTTAGGGTATATCATTGTATATCTATATCTAAAATATAATAGCATCATATAGAACTAATAAATATCACAACATATATAAGCATAATTGATCATCATATATATAATGTACAATGTCATATACATAATGTCATGAAAATGCCATATAGTGTATACATAATGTCCTAAAAATGATGAATGCATAAACCAAACCATATAGGCATACAACAAATGTCATAACATAGAAGTTCCTATGGAGTGTTATGAAATAGTCGACAACCCTTTCTTTATCATGAAGATGGAGAATCAATTGATGACTCTTTCTCTCTAATCCACCAATTGGACCTCTTCTCATAGATTTTTTGGAGCTCCGCCTATTAATACAATTAAACAATATACACATTAATATGGAAAACATGAAATATATAATGACATAAGTAATCAATCACTTACTACAAATTGATGATCCTTCTCAATCATCTACTACCTCTTTTCATTTGTAGGTGCATGAACTAGAGTTGTGACCTCCTATGAGAAGCAAATTAGACTAAAGATAAATATCATTATAAAATTACATTAAATTATGTAAGATAAAACAAGAAATACATAATGGAATTTACATTACTAGCTCATAACTTAGTCAAAGGAATTTAAGAAAAACTAGTTGTAGCAATGCCCACCTCTATTGTGTCATGAATATAATACATTTTTTATTTGACCAAAATCTACATAACATTTTTTAAATGCATATGATTAAAATAGTAAAATTTACCTCATTGAAACTTGATATAAGACTACCTCCACCAACTCCTCATGATGTTGGAGGTCCAATATCCACCTATTCATCATCAAGTTATCATTTTAGGATTACCATTGGTATATGACCACAAAAATTATATGTAGTATATTTACTATTTTGTTACAAATTGTATACTTGTGGACTTGACATTGTCTCATAACCTTGCATCGGATGACCGACAGATGTAGGATGAGTAATTTGACCTTGAAATTTTATAATATATACAGTTCTTTACATTGATTTTTATTTGTAATAGATTAATATAGTTCATTCTAGATTGCAAAAGAAAATATAATAAATTATAGAACATTATTGAAAATTATCTGTGCATCAACGTCAAAGGTCCTATACAACAACTCATTTGTTATTACCATATTATCTAATATGGATGTGTCCTAGTCCTAGTCATGTGTGGCATACTCCTAAAAATGTGGAGCATCTTCTTGAATGTGTGTATCACTAGCATCCTTAGACCCATAATCACAAAAAGCTCCATGTGAATGACAAATGTGTGGTGACTATTGATGCCTACTAGGCACACCCTCACCAAACTGTGAAAGAGGTCTATTGTGTTGTAGCAAGGTCTACATGAGGGAACTGATAGACTATAGCATCTCCACCTCAACACTCTCCTTCACAGAAAATGGATTATGACATGATAAATAAATGGCCTAGGTAGGGGTCTCACTAGGCAATCTTGGGCATGATGTGCTATCCTATGCAGAGCCTTTGCCTTTTCCTTGGAAATCATGCATGTCAAAATAATTTGGAATGTCATTGAGGACAAACTCATAATAGAGTTTCCTCAAGAAAACTATGGCACCTCATTATTTTTGTATGGCATATCATCAAAAACCATCCACCACCTATCCCAAAAATTATTTTCTACTCCTTGGTTTTGGCACCAATGAATACTAAATAGGGGTTCTTTTGCAACTCCCATGTAGTGGCTCATTGGTTCTTATATCAATATACAACATATAAATCAGATTTCAATATTTTCTTATATTTCACTTATTTACATGATAATTTTGTAGAATAAAATTATTATGCATTCTTCCTATAATTTTACCATTTGTTAATTTGTCCAGTAATAGAATCTATGTGAGAAATTATTGATTCCGAGGATGTTGGAAGGGATCTTTGGTGTGTTTTGGTCGCATTGGGATTTTTTAATGTTTCAAGTTATTTTTTATTTTCCCTCATTTTCCCTAATATGTTGGTTTGTCTCACGAGGATGTTGTAAAATGGATGGAGGAGTTCTGAGAGGGTTACTTTATGCCCCCTCTTCAATTAGAATTTCATCATGGACACTATTTGGTGAATTAGGGTTTGGAGGCATTTGAGGGGATTCATTTGCTAAAAAAATTTAAATAATGAATCAAAATAATTGCAAAACAAATGTTTCATATTCAAAATCATAAAAAAACATTGAAATATTATCTTATCAGTCTTTCTGACCTTGTGGAGTTTGTGAACATTGTGACGACATAGTGTTTGTCTTAAATTTGCTTGAGCTACCCCAAAATACACTCATAGAAAATCCCTCTTATGTCTTTGAAGCTATGGGAGAAATTGAGGCTGTGACCCTTTTTTTCTTTTTTTTCCAATAACGTGAGTGTGTTTTGTCTTGGTAGCGACCGAGATCAAGTCATAATGCTAGCATGTTATAATGCACTCACATTATAGAATATTTGGACCAAAAATGTGTTTTGGCCACTTTTTAGTCCCCAATCTTTATGCACATGCCCAAATGTAAATTGATGACCTCTTTTTTATTAGGAAGGGACATATCATGCAAAAGGTTATGACAATATCCATATTGAATAGGGTAGAGATCATTGACAATTAGTACACCAAGGAAAGGATCTAATGGATAGCCTTGGTAGATAGATTGAAGTGACAACAAAATCAAGTGTATTTTTGGCATTTTTAGGCCACTAAATTAGGTTTTTTCAACATTCATCATGTTTTGTCAATTGTAAAAAATAAAATGTCAATAATTTAAGTATGATTTAAACTAATGATTTATGAAAATTTCTATGTGGATTAATTTGTTTTTGACTTTTATAAAAAGTAATTTCTATCATATATGGTTAGTTTCCAATAAAGTATTTATTATATTTTACTATTTTTTATTGACATTTTATTGTAACATATAGATTGAAATAAAAATAAAATATTTTCATGATTTATTTGACATAGATCATCTAATTTATGAATTTTTGCATCAACCATAGACTTGAGGGTTGCTTTAAATTCTTCAAAGGTGAAATATTGGTCTAAATCATGTTGTTGCACATGATTTATCTTCTTAGGAATGCACTTTCAAAAAAAACTCTTCAATTATGTTTTGAAGAGGTTCATTATCAAATGATTCAATAAAGACCTTTGTTGGAAATGATGCAAAAATATATATATTTTTATGTATTCAATATCAAAGCAAGGATGATTGTTTGAGCTTCTAATTGTGGAAATGTATTCTTTTTTTATTCTTGTAGGGTATCAAAATATATTTTTTAGTTCTTATCTCCATTCTTTACCCTATTTTTTTTAGCTCAAAAGTGAGCTTCCCAACCGTTGTAAAGCTCTATTTTTTAAAGATTATTCTCAATAGTAACCACCTTACTCTAGACATAGCTATTAGTCCTAGGGAAAGTGACTAAGAGTGCTTCAAATCTAGCTAACTATTCCTAGAGGATGAATTAAACTCTATCTTTTCCACACCTTTTGTATTCCATAGGATTTGAGAAATGTGGTGCAATGGGTAATGATTTTTACCCACCAACGATTCAATCTATGCCCTTTAGTAGGTCTAGGAATTTCATTCTAAATAGTTAGAAGAGACTGCATATAATCAACATAATAAAAATGAGAAATTTTAAGTTTGAAAGTTAGGGTACAAGATGGTTGCCTTTATGGGATAGAAGATATAAGACAAGAATAGTAAGGTGATTAGAAAATATGGTAGAAGTATAAGTATGAACAAGGAGACCATAATTTGATAGAATAAGGGAGAGGGAATGGGACATATAGAATTTGAAGAGACTACCAATTTTATAGGAGAGAGATTATCATGGTTATTTGATTAAGTGAAGAAATGAGAGAAAAAAGAGTCTTTAAGGACCAATAGTGAATCAAATATACCTAAAGTGTTACAAACTAGGATCCATGCATCAAATTTAGTTTGGGATAACTTTATATGACTACTCAAAATTTTGTCACTTGAGGATGTTCAACTATGTTAAATTCCCCTCTAACCACCTAATTAATATTTGGAAGATTGAGCTTCATCCACTCCATCAATAGGGTTATGTCTCTACTCATTAGGAGCATAAAAAAATTAGAGACCTATGAATCAATAATTAATTAGAAGCACACACTAGGCATAATGATTGGATGTATCAATGCCTAAGGAAACAATAAACTTAGTAAGAAAGTGGTTGATTTCTAGTACTCTACCACCACTACCTTTAGGATGGTTGGTGTCAAGAAATCACACATTCTTCCATATTGATTACAAAGCTAGTTCAATCCTAATTTAAATGATTTTCAATTCTTGAAGAAAGAGAACATAAAATGATTGTTTATGAACAACATTTCAAACTTGATACTTGTGATGGGAAATAGATTCCTAAAATATTCAAGGATAATTTTTTTAACTTCACTGAGAATCTAGAATGATCTCTTCCTCTTTACAAGTTAGAGCCTAAAACTAATTTCTAACATATGGAATTTTTTAAGTATGTGTCACATGAGCTATGGAAATATCACTGAGGGAGGTTGGAATTGAGCAAGTAATGGAGGAGAAAGAGAGGAAGATACTTTGGTGGGGTGATCGAAACCTCATATGAAGATAGGATTTAGTTGAGGAAAGCCTAGAAAGTGCTTTCTGATGCTTACTCTTGCACCATCCATTTTCAAGCACTACATCTCTAAAGGTGATTAGTTTGGAAGGAGTGGCCTCTATTAGAGAAAGGGTTGGGGGAGGTGGTGTTAGGGGTATGAATCTAAGAAAAAACTAGAAAGAGGGGGAAAAGTAGGAGACAATGTTATGGGAGTTTAAAATTGGGGATGCAGAATGAGCTTATTTGTGTAACATCCCTCATTTTTTGTCACTTTATGAGTCTTAGATGATCCAATCTTGTGGCAAAATTAGATGAGCTATATTGATTTATGTTGAGTGTAAAGTGTTGACTTAACATATTTTGTGTATAATGTGTGATTGTTTTTCCATGGTTAATCATCTAAAAGTGATTATATGATTATATTATTTCCTAACAATGCAACTAAGGTATGTGTGGCAAAATTATGTTGTGTGATAGGTATAGGTATCAAAGAAGGTGAACTAGGTCTTAGTGCTAAAGTGTCAAAATTATTTAATTGTGTGGGTAATTAAATAATAAATTAAATTAAGATAAATAATTAATTGCAAATACATTAATTAGTGGCTTGATTAATTTATTTGAGTGCATAGAGGTAATTTTATTTATTTATTTATTTGATAATTAATTTTTAAGGTTAATTAGAAAATGAAATGAATAAATAAACTATTAATATTATTGTTAACAATTAGGATTGCACCCTTAGCAAAGATAAACTTAGTTATCCTATTGAAACATGGAAACACTCTTAGATTGTGGGTAATCTATGTTGAGAGTGAATCTCCAGAGTGAGCGGGTTCCCCTGGCAAATCACCTACACTAAAAGATTTACTGGGGAAAAGGGTTTAGAAGGGTAACTGTAAATGAAATCCTAAACTCTAACAGGTGATACACTAGTACTTTACTTATCTATTCACTAATATGACTCACAATTAGCTTCACAAAATCTTTTTATCCTCATAATTTCACTGATATAAATGCAATACATAAGCAATTTACATGAAAGTTTGAAAGCTAGAGGTTTGCATGAAGGACAAACACAAGTTTTATCACAAATTCAACCCACTAACTAGGCTAAACATAACATACAACCTGCATTACATGAAACTCCCACAATCAATCTTGCAACAATGAGACATAGGAAAAGGATTTAAAAATTGAATCACAATTGAATATCAAGGTATTGACTACAAAAATGAAGTAGAAAACATGAAAGAGGAGAACATTGTTGTTTTATTGAACTGAAAGGAGTAGAAACTGAGTACAAAAATGTTTACAAAGCTCTCTACAAATGAACAAGAGAGGAAGAAACAATATTCTAAACTGAGAAAAACTAATTTTTTCTCCAATATATGCCTCCAAAAATCTCCCCAAGGAAAAAACTGAGAAATCTTCCGAAAATAGCAAGTTTGATCCATTTTCAAGCTTCACAGAAAAGCCTCTAAAATAGGATCCAAGATGCCTCCAAACTGGATATAAAAGCTGCCAAAATCCTCTATCAAGTGGCCCCACCAAAAACATGGAAAAAATTAGGCCTTATCTGACTAAAACTAAAAAAAGAAACTCCAAACTACCTGGCTTTTTCCAACTCGCCCAAGGAGCTAAAATAAAGAGTTTTTTAATCTTTGCTTTTCTAATTGCATTAAATAACAATTATTTAAAGCAATTTATAAAGTTATTGCTTTAAACAATGTTTTACAAATGATTTTTTGTAACTTTTTAACTCATTAAAGACTCAAAAACATATGAGTTGTGGCCCACCTTATTTGCTTTATTTTTCTGATTTTACAAAGATACAAGGCAATATATATGGTTTTTTGCCATGTATAGGATATACTCACTTGACTTTTTAATTTTCTATAAAAATTGCAAGGATATCCTAAGGTATATCAAGGTTTTATATCCTTCTCCATAGTCATAAATCTTTCTAAGGCTCTAAGCCTAAGCATGTGCAAAGTGGACATAAAACCACAAAGGTATTAGTTAACGCATTTCATTTTATGAAAATGTGACAAAATGCCCATTCGACTTAGGGCAGCATGGAAACCCTAAACACAAAACACTTGAGCCCCTAGGTTTTTGGCCTCATTTTACTCTTTGCATTTTGGAGAAGAGGGTCTGCCTCTGGCTGCCATGGAGGGCTAGGGTTTGAACTCAAGGCTCGAGCATTTTTGTTGTCTTAAGTCAATTTTCTTGAGGACTCTGAAAGAAAGCTACAAGGTAAATCTTTCTATCACATATTTGAACCATTTTTTTCATGTTAAACATAAATTCCTTGGCTTTTAAGCTGCGGCCATGGAAGCTTCCTGATGTATTTGATTTGTGTCTTCATTGTTGTTTATACCTTCTCTGTGTTGAGGCCGCCATGACTGTACTGGCCTGAACTTTTGGAGGAAGAAAAAGGGAAGAAATTCATAGCCTTATGTATGTGTCTTCTCTCAGAAAACAAGGTAAATTCCTACCTTTTGAATACTGTATCATTTCTTGCTTCTCATTGATATGATGCTCAATACGAGCTCAAAGAAAGAACTTTTGTTAATGATAATGAATGCATTTTGTAGAAGCATTAGGAAATCCTCTACAGGTCGTAGCCATACCTTGCATGTTTCATTATTTATGAATGTTTACTAAACCCTCATGAGCTTGAAACTCATTATTTCCTCTGTATTTGTAATTTTCCTCATGCAAATTTATATGGGATTTTGATATCTATGAAGAAGATTACATTCTTAGGCTGTGGCCATGAGAACTCACAACACAATTTCTACCTGCATTGTCTTTTCTATGTGAAGAAAACTTGATTTGAGCCTATCCTATGAAGGAATAATGCAAGTTTTATACTTTATGGGTCATGAAACCCTTCATGGTCACGACTAGTTATAAAAAAGTTTTTGAGTATTTCTCTGTATATGAACATCACAGGCCATGGCTGAAGGTTTATTGTTTATTGTAGCTCTAACAAACATGACTCAAAAACCATCGGTTCAACTTTACTCCTTCACCTTTCAAAACACTGTTTGTATTGGATGTGGTGACTGTCACCATGAAAGAGAGACTATGGTTTTATCTCCTCTACTGCTCCACATGGACTCTGTAATGTTAACATACATGTCATTCTTATTTGCACCTCCTACAAATGAATTTGAACATTGAGACTTAACTCTCTTCTTGCTATTTCTGTGAACTGATATATACATCCTTGCTTGAGGTTCTATACTCATATGTATGCATTTGGTATGTTTCTTATTTATATGCTCTCAAGCTCACAGTATCTTCTAAATGTTGCACCTGTAGCTATCTTTTTATGACTCCTGTAGCTGCACTTTTGGTCTTTTATCGTTGTTTCATGTATTGAACAATAACTTCATACTTCATTAACAACAAAATGATAAATACCCATTTCATTTTTGACCAACTGCTTCCTTGATAAAGAAATGAATGAGTCATCTATGTATTGTCCCTTATGTACAAATATCATTGGGAAAGTACCTTTTATGTTGGCACTGAATATTCTTTGATAAGTACAAGATTTTGTCTTGAGCATGTGAGCACTTATACTAGTGAAGGTTGCCTTCTGTCATGGCCTTCATTTGTATTGTTTCTTCATCTATAAGGCTATATGATGAGATTAGAATACTGCTCCTAAGTACCTTGAATGTATACAAATGATAATGTGATAGTAAATAGATGTAGTAACTTCATGATGTTGACAATGCCTTTACTCAGTTCCACACATTATTGAGCAGTCTTGACTGAGCTCAATGCTCATTTATGGTTCTCACTTCATCACTTTGAACTCATGATCATGAATGGGCAATGAGCTTGAAGCTCATGCACTCACTCAATAAGTGACTCTTTCAGCTAAATATTATTCTATTTGAGCATTACTATGAATATGATTACTATCCCATCCCCTCTTAAGATTTAGGGGTAGCATGTTGGGCTCAACCCTTGTGGGAGCCCACTTTGCACCACATGCTATGATATCTTCAGATCAGCAACATGATTTCACCTATACCTACACAAGAAACAAATATGTTAGATAAAAACAATGAAGCTTAATGCTCTTGCAATACTGTATTTTTCAGGCTCTCTTGCATCTAGATGATTTGATTATCTGATTTAGTACATCATAGGCAATGCACTATATTCTCTATTGATGAAGTACATAGTGGAATTCATATCCTGGGCTCTAACAACTTCTTTCATCACAATGCAGGTCCACTCAGAATCAGGAGCAAGGATGGAGCAGCTACAATGAAGACCAACACTAGACACAACAGGTAATGATGGAAATGTTTTTCATTATATGCTTATTTTCTCTTTCCATCTTCAGTTGTATAGTGCATTTCCTAGGTTATGTTGGCTCAGCTATTCCCATGGCTTGTGTGGGACACTTGGTCTCTCTTTTCTTTCTAGTGAATAACAAACAACATTCTTTGAAATTCTGTATATCTTTCTTGCAAAATGTATGCAACACTGTGAAATGAATTAATCATTACAGAATTGAATGAAAGTAATGTTCTTTTATCTCATGCAATCTCTTTCATGCTGTAAAACACTGAACTACAAACTGAATGCTTTCCTTTATGAAACACATTGCACTTAAAACAACTGAATTCTTTTTTTTTTCTAAATTTCAATATGTGCAAAGGTTTAAGCAAAGCATAAATGAATTGAAATCTTTCGCCTTAAAATGAGCATAAGTTATCTCAGCTTTGCCAATTTGAGCTGTAGGTGAAAAATTGGTAACAATTATTTTAATTATTTATTTGATGCTTATATTTTATTTTAAATTAATTATCTATTTAGATAATTATGACTTCTAATACCGTTTAGAAATAGAATTAATATGATTTTATATTTCAATTATTTAATTATTATAGTTGAAATAGATTTTTATGTGCAAGTCCTTATTTTAAAACTACAAATAAATATTTATATTTTATTTCAATTTGGAAAATGAAAGGAATAAAAAATATTAATCTCTAGTTTTTATTTAGAAAAATAATATTTAATGGGCAAGTGTATTTTAAAAAATTAGAAAATAATTATTCTATTTATTTTATTTGTGAATTAGAAAATATAATTTCTTTATATTAGTTTTAAGTGAATTCTTTTATTTGGATAGAACTAGATAATATTTTAATATTTTTTATTGAAAAGACTGTGCATGAAGCTGAAAAAGATATTTTAATATAATTTTTATTTTATAAAGAATATAATATTATATTTTAATTTTTAAGTTTTAGAAAGAAAATAAGAGTTATTAAAGAAGAGACTTAGTTTTATTTTCATTCTTTTGGTTATCAATTTTAGTATGCAATTTAGAGAAAGAGAAAAATGGATTATTGAAGCCTAAGATATTGGAAGTGGTTTTTGCGAAGAATCCAAATATTATTATTAATTATAGATTATTTTTGAATTCATCTCCATTGATTATTGAATTGTTACAAGGATTAAGATAGGATTCTTATCATGGAAGACTTTAATAAATATTTACTTTGGGTAATTAATGAATCTAAGATTTTTTATTAAAATGAATATATTCATTTATCATATTATATTTTAAAAATAATAGGAAAATATTAACCAAAACAATTAGGTTTCATAATGTTCAACTTGAAAAGAAACTAGTTGTTAGTTAAAAACTAGGGTTGTTTGTGTTAGGTAGAAAAGAGAGATCTAGCCTTAGGAGCCAAACTAGGTCAAAACCCTCTTCTACAAAACATTGAGACACAAACTAAGATTAGCTTCTACCCTTGAGGGAAAGATTAAGCTACAAGAGTCCTGCCTCTTTTTCATATAGATGAGTGTTAAACCAAATCCAACCAATCTAGCTAGGTCAGAAGATCTAAAACCTTAATTTAAGCTGAATCAAGCTACATACGACTATCAGACCTGAAATTAGAGTAGAAAATAGAACAACAGAGGTAAGGAGATTGTTCAGAACCTAGACCAGATGACTAGAAGCCACAGGACCATGGCACTTGGGTGCCCTGGGCCTCCTTTAGGGTTTTCAAAAACTATCAAATTTGTCAGGTCTATACTTGCAAGTTCTTCAGTCTTCCATCCTATCACCTTCTGAAACTTGTTCATCATCTTTGAACACAAGAAAGAAGAGGAAAAATGTTGTGGTTGTGTAGGAGCTTGCCTCAGTCAATCCCCCATTTTGGTATTCCTACATCACGTATAACTTGTCAGTACCCATTTATGTTTAGGGTTTTGAGCTTGAACGTTTGCTAGTTTTCTCATTCGAACTCTAAAATTTCTGAGTCATAGGGCCTTGCATTGTTTTTTCTATCTTAGTGGTGACCTTCTATAATGGGTTCCCAGTTATTGAGTTTCATCTTCATGCCTTTGTGCTCATTGATTGACCGGCCCCCATGCAATGTTTTACCATTTTTTCCACCACACTTCATGAAAATGCTAGGTTTTTTCATGTACAAGTGGTCATGTATGTTGGCGGGCTTGTAAAATCTCAGTTAGCTTTTGAAAAATGGTAAAAAATTGAGTTATATGCATATTTCAATGCATATCGGGTTGCATATACATGGGGGGAATCTGTTGCAGATTCTGGGTAGATTCCCCAAATGTATATCGGATTTGCTCGTACATGTTTTGTTGTATGTCCAGATATACAACGTGAGGATGCATTGCGGATTTCAAAAGGGATTAAATCAGGGCTAAAACAATGGTCGGGTCTAGAGATATATGCAAGCAAGAATAAATGTATATCCAATATACATCGGGCCCATACAATGAAGAATATACAAGGAGGAGCGAACATGCATTCGCTACAGTATAATATATAAGGGGCCTTGTATATTCGGCAATATACAAAGTAGTAGGAGATACATTTGGTGGGGTCTGCCTCACATGCAAAGGGCTTTGTATCTCATATATAAAGGAAAATGTATATGTGATGTACATTCAAAAATGTGCAAGGGCCAATATACAAATGGTAGGGCCCGTGCATATACAAGGCGGATTGTATGTTGGTAAGATGCATCGGCGGTGATATACAAAAAGGCACCTACAAGGCATGTTATGAAGCTGGGGCCCACTGCTTGTATATTGGTGATTGTATGTTCAAATATACATTCCTGACATACAAGCCGGAATCTAGAGTGAACATGCAATCCGATCGATCAAGGAAAAAATCCGTTGCTTGTATGTATATTTTCACTTGTATGTTGGCATTGTATATGCTGATATACATTCAAAAGATGCAAGAGTAAGGTGCAAGCCAGATTTGAAAAGTTTCTCAATTTAGCAGATAAGGTGGCTAACATCCACGGCTTGCATGTATATTGTGCACTATATATGCCGATATACAATGCGATGTGTAGGGAAAGATACAACCCGGATTTCAAAGCGTTTCCAACCCACTGTATAAAAGTTTGAAATCTGCAGAATGTATATTGAGATTGTATGTTCGCATATACAAAATGAAGATACAATATGTTTATGCAAAATGGACTTCAAAGTGATTGCAATATGCTTCATCATAATCTGAAGTCTAGGGCTTGTATATAAGGCGATTGTATATGCATTTGAGCATGCATATACAATGGGCGAGTAAGAGGCAAAATGAGAACAAGAACAGTCAGCGATGGATGCATAGGGTGCTGACGTGGCAGGACTTCTTTGGTGGGAGACTTTTCAGCATATTTTGATGCCGTTGATCTCAGCGATAGGGAGATATGATCAACGACCGTGTTTCAAACTGCCAGCGATGGTTTTCTTGGCTTCAGCAGTCATGTTTTGAGTGGGAAAACTCCTTATGGGCACGCTGCTGCAATTTTCAAAGCGGGCTGCGGGTAGTTGGCATTGATGGTAGATGTGCAGAGGGGTATGGGTCGAGATGATCGGCCAACTACCACATTTAAGGATGAAAATCTCCAGATGGCAGTACATTCCCCAATTTCACCTACTCTTTCCTCTCTTTCTCTCAGCCGCATTCAATTATTTTGGGCGCCATTCTTGGTGCATTATAATTGGCAGAATTTTGATTTGACTTTTGTACGGTTCTATTGAGGGCACACTTTGAGTATATCTGAGGTGTGTGCCTCATTGTTTTGGTTGTTGAAAATTGGACAAATTTTGGTGCTATAATCAGACACAATCTCATTGGTGGCTTTGTTCTGGGTATTTTGTGAGTTTATGAGTTGTATGTTGAATGTCTTATATACATAATTCATCAGTTTCATGTTGATTTAAATGAGTAATGCTTTATAGCATGTATTTTGTTATTTGTCTCTAAATTGAATGTGTTCTTCTTCTGAATCTAAACAACTAAGGGGTGTGAGAGATTCTAGGATATGGGTTTCCTATGTTCAATGCTTAATCTTTTACTTCTGCTCAAGGAGTAGATTAAATGTTTTGGGTTAAGTATTGAGAAGAATACATTGCAGTAAGGATGTTTGTAAGCAGAAATAACTAAATACTTTATCTTGGGTGTTGTCTGTAAGGTAGATATTACATAACCCCCTTGAAATCTGATTGTTGTTTTAGGTCTGTGATAAACATTCACGTGTATATGTCTATTGACTCCGAGCCCTGGATAAGCACCAATCTAGTCTTGTATTTAGGTTGCAACCCAAAGTCTCAGTTTTGCATCCAAACATAAAATCAAACTCAAACTTCATATACAAACCTTTTAGGACATTAAAAGTAATTTTAGGACCAGAATCCTCTGTCTCACAACTAAACATAAGCCCAAAGCTAGCCCCTTTGCACTTATCTCATAGTTTTGGTCTGCATAAAGGAGGATTTATCTGCTTTGTGTCAACATCCCAGCTAACTTGTAGATGCATTTCATGGATGTTGAATAGGGAATATCCCCTTGGTTCTGTAGAGCCTAAAGAAGAAGAGGAGATATTTATAGAATCTATCTCCTGTACTGTTGGCCCCTAGCCCGGGAATCCTGTTGATCAATGATGGCTACCTTGTAGGGATAACTAGGAACAAGTATCTAATCTGGGAAAAATACCAACAGATTTGGTGACTCTGTTGGGGAACTGCTTTATGAAAGGACCCTGATTTTAAAAGAAAACAATTCCTAGTTATAGGTGGCGACTCCGAACAAATCTCCCAACCGGTAAAGTAAAAATTTGTATGCAAGGGAGGAGATCCCTGCGTAATCCTTTGTTTGAAGAGTTATCCATAAAAATGATGTATAGGAGAAAAGGGACTATTCAAGCCAATCGAGAGGGTTCTCCCAGAAGTATAGATAATATTCAGGACAATCCAAGATCTTCAGAGCGGACAATACCCTATTTTTCAAACACTGAGGCTGAAATCTAGAATGTACATGAAAGACAACAGGGTAGTGGATTGAGAATGAGGTTGAAAGTGTTTCAAGAATGCCCTTTCCTTGATTCCCCTGATAGATTTGAAGAAGTTGAATCCCCAAGGGATGGTAATGATGATCAGAATGGAATGGGACCATCCTCTTCTATGCCTAGGGAGGAGGAATTAGCCAAAGAAATCAAGAGTCTGAGAGAAGAATTAGAATATTTGCAAGCAGTAAAAATTAGAGATGACATGAGACAGAAAGTGCAGGCCCTGAGAACTACTCAGAATGATTCAGTTCCCACTTTTGAGAATATAAATGTGTTGAGGAACCAGCATAGAAATGAAGTGCAGGATCAGCATAATGATCAGAGACAGAATGCAAATGATGCTAGAGTACCATTAAATAATGTAAGAAATCATAATGTAAATAGAAATGCTAATGTTAATCAATTTGGTAGACAACCTATGCAACTGGATAGATTCAGACAACTAGTTTTCGATGTCATTCCTGGTTACCCCAATCCTATTGACAAACATGTGAGGCCGCAGGTGCCAAAATTTTTAGGAAATAATACTGTGTCAGGAGAAGACCACTTGAAATCTTTTCAGAATATCATGGACAACTTTGAGGTTGAGCATGAGGATGTTTTTATGAAATTGTTTATGCAATCCTTAGTTGATGAGGCAAGAGAATGGTACAAGGGTCTGCCTAACAAGAGTATTTCATCATGGGAGGACTTCAGAAGAATTTTCAAAGAACAATATGGTGACAAAACTGATCCAAGTTTCTTCATTAATGAATTCATTGGCATTACCAAGGATCGAATGAACAGGTTGCTGATTTCAACACTAGATTCACTAAGGTATTGAACAAGTTGCCACATCACCTGAGGCCTAATGAACCTATGTGCATAGTGTTGTACATAAATGCTTTTGATGCCAAAACAACTTATGGGTTAAGGGATAAAGGCTCTACTAGCCTCAGAGATGCTTTTAAAATAGGAACAAATATTGAAAATAACAGAAAAGCATCTAGTAAGACAAACAAAAGAGATGATGTAAAAATTTTGCAAAATCCAAATACTAAATCTCAAAGTGTTCAAGGCAATACATCTACTTTTGAGGATAAATTAGATAAATTGACAATTATTGTCAAGGACCTGAGCTATAGAATGGCTAAAAATGAAAAGGGGATAGGTCTTGACAGACAGGTTTACCAAAGGCAAGAAAGAAGACCATCATTACATGATATGCCATATAACACTAATTGGCATAATGGTAAACCCATTCTCCCAAATAACAACCCAAATCTGAGGAATCAAAGTGTTAAGGAAACACCTGACCCTTTGAAGAAGGATGTTAATATTGTTAATGACACCCCATGGTGCATAATATGTCAGATGCCTCACTCACAGTCACAATGTATGATTGTCCAGTCTCTATATAGTAATGCAGGTGCCTATGATGAATGTAATGAACCGCATTGCATGGAGGATGACAATGTCAATATGATGTCTACAAACAGGGAGTATCCTTTTCCTGATGTTGATGTAAGCACAAATAATGAGGTTCATGTCTGCTAGCAGTTTCCCTGTGATGAAGATGATGAGGATAATAATGTTTATGCTCAGGACTCACACATCTTCTTGAATAACTTGAGGAGACCTTCTGATGAAGAGATTAGAGCCCTCACAGTTGTAGCAGTGGCTCAAGTCAAAAGCAATTACAATCTTAGGGGTAAAGCTCAGGTAAGTAACTCACACCAACCAAAGAATACTTTTGTGAGCCAGCCAGTGCATAGTCAAGAAGGGACTGAACCACAAAAGAAACAATGGAGCAATAACAGGCAAAATTTTAAGCAAAAAATAGGTCATGATTCTTAAGGACCAGAAAATAGAATTCCCTAGGTTGAGGATCAAAACAAAAAATTTTAGACCAAAGATGACAGTCAGAGAGCCACAAAAATTAAAGCTGGATCATACCAGGATAAAAATAAAACTGTAGATCAGGCTACAACTGTTATATAAAATTATGCTTCATTTGACATAACTCAGGTCTTGTCCCAGGTAAAGGTCTCTGTTCCATTAGTGGAGCTGATGAAGGTAGAAGAATTCAGAAATAAAACATTGTCCTTGATTTCAAGAGTACCCTGTCAAGCTGATCAGAATATTGAGACTCACAGTAAGAAACAAGCCATGTGTATTGATGAGGATGAGACTCCTGAAGTATATTTGGGGATGACCATGACCAAATGCCCTTCATAGGTTGAACCATTTTATGTCTCCCTTGTCATAAATGGAAACGTGGTTAGGAATTGTATGCTTAACTCCGGAGCATCAAAAAATATCATGCCTCTGGCTATTATACAACAAGCTGGGTTAAAGATAGATAAGGCATGTGGGAAATGCTACACCATGGATGCTAGAGAAGTACTAGTCATTGGAATCATGAAAGATGTGGATTTCAGACTAGCAGCATATCCAGAAAAAATTTACAAAATGAACATAACAGTTGTTGACATCAAGCCACAATATGGCATGTTGTTGTCAAGAAGATGGGCAACATTGATTGGTGGGAGTATGCAATTGGACTTGTCATATGCTATGATCCCAATGAATGGCAAGGATGTCAAATTGATTAGAGAAGAAAGATCACTAGACACAGTTGAAGATCAAGAGTCAGAGGAGCATATATGTTTTGTTGCTACTGATTGTGAAAATTTCAGGGTTGTCTCAGATGATAAAGAGGATAAAGGGAGAGATATTTGCATTCAAGAGCTTGACCAACAGGGTCTATGGACCATGTATTTTGATGGAGCTTGTTCAAAGGAAGGCTCTGGTGCTAGGATTGTATTTCTGTCTCCAGCTGGTAAGCTTCTAAAATTCTCTTTCTTGTTGAAGTTTTCTTGTATGAATAATATTGTAGAGTATGAAGCTCTGTTATTAGGATTGAATGTTGCTTTGAAGCATTGGATCAAGATGCTCAAAGTATTTCGGGATTCAAAGTTAGTTGTTTCCCAAGTTAAAGATAAGTATGCATCAAAGAATAAGAGATTAAAACAGTATAAGCGTGTTGTTTGGGATACAATTGAATTGTTTGATGTTTTTTCAATAAACTGGATTGAGAGATCAAAAAATGTCAGGGCTGATTTCCTAGCTAATGTAGCCATAAGGCCAGATGACATCACTCTGTTAGATGTCACAAGTGTTGAAGTCAAACTCAAACCTGTAGTACCAAATAACGTATGCAGTTGGCAAGTGTTTGATGATGACAAAGATTTGCTGAGATTTCTACATTGTGTTGATGAATATGAGAACCAGGAAGTGGGTTTTCAAAACTTTGTAGAAGTTGTGGATGGGAAAGAAACTCTCTTAGGGAAGGAGGTAATTCAACTCAAGACAAATAAAATCCCTAGAGGGCTGGTTGCTTTAGAGAGAGCGTTTGACAATAGGGACCAATTTGTTACGAAGGCATCTCCAACAAACAAGAATGATTTAGAGGAGATAAACTTGGGGACATCCCATGCCCCCAAGAGGGTATACATTGGCAAATGGCTCAAGCCACATATCAGAACTATGCTGATTGCATTACTGAGAAAGTATAAGCATGTTTTTGCCTAGTCATATGAGGACCTAAAAGCTTATAGAGAGGATTTATTTCAGCATGAAATCCCTTTGAAGCCTAGAGCTAAACCATTTAGACAAAAACAAAGACCTATCAACCCAACTTTAGCTCCAAAAATGCAAGAAGAGCTTATGAAGCTTAGGGAGGCTAGAATAATCATGCCCATCAGACATTCAACTTGGGTGTCCAACCTTGTTCCAGTTAGAAAGAAAAATGGTGACATAAGACTTTGTGTTGACTTTAGAAATCTGAATGTATCCTCTCTAAAGGATAATTATCCATTGCCCAACATTGAAGCCATGTTGCAGAAGGTGACTGGCTGTGAACTTTTATCCATGATGGATGGATTTTCAGGGTACAATCAGGTAAAGGTAAAAGAATCTGAACAATTCAAGACTGCTTTCACCACTCCATGGGGAACCTATGTATATGTGAGAATACCATTTGGGCTGACAAATGCATGTGCCACATTTCAGAGGGCTATGGATGTTGCTTTTGTAGGATTAATTGACTCAATCTTGAATGTGTATCAAGATGATTTGACAGCTTATTCAAAAAAGGAAGAGCAACATTGCATGCACTTAGAACAAATATTTATTAGAGCATTGGAATATGGCATCCCACTCAACCCAAAGAAATGTGCTTTTGGGGTAGTTGAAGGAAAATTTCTTGGTCACATTGTTTCCAAGGATGGAGTCAGGATTGATCCTGAAAGGGTTGCTACAATTGACAAAACTCAGATCCCTAGAACAGTGAAAGGTGTTCAGTCCTTCTTTGGACAAATTAATTTTGTTAGAAGATTTGTTCCTAATTTTGCAGAGACCACAAAAGATATCTCTAAAATGCTGAAGAAGGTGCAATTGTCAAATGGGAAGATGAAGCAACTAAGTCATTTCAGAACATCAAAGAAGCTATAAAGATGGCTCTTGTCCTAAAATCTCCTGATTTTTCTAAGCCATTTTGGTTGTTCTCATTTGCTTCTTTCCATACTATTGTTGCATGTTTATTGTAGAAGAATGAAGAAGGTTTTGAACAACCTATAGCTTTCTTTAGCAGGTCATTGCTAGCTACTGAATTGAAGTATGACATCATGGAGAAGCAAGCATATGCAATGGTTAAAGCAGTCAAAAGTTTCAGGCCATATTTGGTAGGCTCTCGGATAGTTGCATATGTGCCTCATGCAGTAGTCAAAGATATTTTTACTCAACAAGAGGTAACTGGAAGAAGATGCAGATGGATAAATAAATTGCAAGAGTTCAACGTTGAAATATAGATCACAAAATTGGTAAGAGGACAAGGTTTGGCAAAATTGATGACACAGTCAAATCTAGAGGCATGCCAAGTGAATGTAGTGCATAATGAAGTTGTAAATATGTCAGAATCTAAATGGTATAAGGACATGGTACATTATTTGTAGAATTTGAACTATCCTTCCCATCTCAGTGATAATCAGAAGAGGACCTTGAAGCTACATGCTATTAAATGTATCATTGTTCAAGGGGAGCTATATTGGAAAAATCTTGATGGTGTATTACTCAGATGTATAGATGAAAATCAGGCCAGGAATATTCTAAGTGACATGCACAAGGGAGTGTGTGGTGGACACTATGCTGCCCAGACTACAGCCCACAAAATTCTCAGAGCAGGCTACTGGTGACCAACTCTCTTCTTAGATGCACAAAGAATGGTAAGAAAATGTGATCCTTGCCAAAGATTCTCAGGAAAGCTAAAATATGAGGGTGCATTTCCCCTTAGAACTATAACTGTAGAAGCTCCATTCCAACAATGGGGAATTGATTTTATAGGGGAAATCTCAGAAAAATCAAGTGGAGGATACAGTTGGATTTTGGTTGCTACTGATTACTTCACTAAATGGATTGAGGCCATTCCAACTAAGAAAGCTACAAGAAAAGTGGTGATGGATTTCATTCTAAAAAATATTGTTATTAGATTTGGAGTACCAGCCAAAGTGGTCACAAATAATGCAATGTGCTTTAGGTTTGGTGAATTTATTGATTTTTGCAAAACTTATGGAATTGATTTGTCTCATACATCACCATACCATCCACAAGGAAACGGTCAAGCAGAATCAAGCAACAGAAGTCTCATGAAAATCATCAATAGGATAATAAATAAAAACAAGAGGGCTTGGGATTCAAAGCTGAAGTTAGCATTATGGGCTGACAGGGTGATAGTGAAGAGAGCAATTGGAAGGTCACCTTTTGAATTAGTATATGATGCAGTAGCTAAACTGCCTGTGAACAACCTCCTGCCAGTTTATAAGTTCATCCAAGTCAATGATGAGGAGATTGGGGACTCAATGTCTGAAATAATAAATCAGCTGGTTGCATTAGATGAAATCAGATGAGAGGCATAGAAAACAAACATCAAGAAACAACAAAAAGTGAAATATCTGTTTGATAAAAGAGCTACAGAGAGAAAGTTTCAGATAGGTGATATGGTCCTTGTATGGAATGCGAGAAGCCAGGATAAGGGCAAGCATGGTAAATTTGAGCCCCTATGGATTGGCCCATATCAAATTGGTAACATTCATGAAGATGATTCCTACCTCCTCTAGGCCCTTAATGATGAACTACTGGAATTGCCTGTGCACGGTAAATTCCTTAAAGCTTATTTCTCATAGATGAATGTCTTCTGTGCACATTGTAAATTAGGTGTAAATATTTTGTACATGCCTTGTATAGTCGGTCATGTTTTGAGTTTTGCATTTTGTCTGGTCTGCCCCAAAGTAGTCTGGTCCTCGCTGTAGTCTTGCACCTGTACGTCCCCAATCAGAGCCTGTGTTGGTACCCATTTATGTTTAGGGTTTTGAGCTTGAACATTTGTTGGTTTTCTCATTCGAACCCTAAAATTTTTGAGTCATAGGGCCTTGCATTATTTTTTCTATCTTAGTGGTGACCTCCTATAATGGGTTCCCAGTTATTGAGTTTCATCTTCATTTCTTTGTGCTCATTAATTGACCGGCCCCCATGTAATGTTTTACCGTTTTTTCCACCGCACTTCATGAAAATGCTAGGTTTTTGCATGTACAAGTGGTCATGTATGTTGGCGGGCTTGTGAATCTCAGTCGACTTTTGAAAAATGGTAAAAATTGAGTTATATGCATATTTCAATGCATATCAGGTTGCATATACATGGGGGGAATCTATTGCAGATTCTGGGTAGATTCCCTAAATGTATATCAGGTTTGCTCATACATGTTTTGTTGTATGTCCACATATACAACGTGAGGATGCATTGCGGATTTTAAAAGGGATTAAATCAGGGCTAAAATAATGGTCGGGTCCATAGATATATGCAAGCAAGAATAAATGTATATCCAATATACATCGGACCCATGCAATGAAGAATATACAAGGAGGAGTGAACATGCATTCACTATAGTCTAATATACAAGGGACCTTGTATATTCGGCAATATACAAAGTAGCAGGAGATACATTTGGTGGGGTCCGCCTCACATGCAAAGGGCTTTGTATCTCATATACAAAGGAAAATGTATATGTGATGTACATTCGAAAATGTGCAAGGGCCAATATACAAATGGTAGGGCCCGTGGACATACAAGGCAGATTGTATGTTGGTAAGATGCATCAGCGGCGATATACAAAAAGGCACATACAAGGTAGGTTATGAAGTTGGGGCCCACTGCTTGTATATTGGTGATTGTATGTTCAAATATACATTCCTGACATACAAGCTGGAATATGGAGTGAACATGCAATCTGATCGATAAAGGAAAAAATCCGTTGCTTGTATGTATATTTTCACTTGTATGTTGGCATTGTATATGCCGATATACATTCAAAAGATGCAAGAGTAAGGTGCAAGTCGGATTTGAAAAGTTTCTCAATTTAGTAGATAAGGTGGCTAACATCTGCGGCTTGCATGTATATTGTGCATTGTATATGCCGATATACAATGCGATGTGTAGGGAAAGATACAACCCGGATTTCAAAGCGTTTCCAACCCATTGTATAAAAGTTTGAAATCCGTAGAATGTATATTGAGATTGTATGTTCGCATATACAAAATGAAGATACAATAGGTTTATGCAAGATGGACTTCAAAGCGATTGCAATATGCTTCATCATAATCTGAAGTCTGGGGCTTGTATATAAGGTGATTGTATATGCATTTGAGCATACATATACAATGGGCGAGTAAAAGGCAAAAGGAGAACAGGAACAATCAGTGATGGATGCATAGGGTGCTGACATGGTAGGACTTCTTTGGTGGGTGACTTTTCAGCATCCGTTGATCTCAGTGATAGGGAGATAGGATCAATTGCACGGCCATGTTTCAAACTGCCAGTGATGGTTTTCTTGGCTTCAGCAGTCATGTTTTGAGTGGGAAAACTCCTTATGGGCACGCTGCTGTAATTTTCAAAGCAGGCTGGCATTGATGGCAGATGTGCAGAGGGGTATGGGTCGAGATGATCGGCCAGCTACCACATTCAAGGATGAAAATCTCCAGATGGCAGCACATTCCCCAATTTCACCTACTCTTTCCTCTCTTTCTCTCAGCTGCATTCAATTATTTTGGGCGCCATTCTTGGTGCATTTTAATTGGCAGAATTTTGATTTGACTTTTGTACGGTTCTGTTGAGGGCACACTTTGAGTATATCTAAGGTGTGTGCCTCATTGTTTTGGTTGTTGAAAACTGGACAAATTTTGGTGCTGTAATTGGACACAATCTCATTGATGGCTCTGTTCTGGGTATTTTGTGAGTTTATGAGTTGTATGTTGAATGTCTTATATACAGAATTCATCAGTTTCACGTTGATTTAAATGAGTAATGCTTTATAGCATGTATTTTGTTATTTGTCTCTAAATTGAATGTGTTCTTCTTCCAAATCTAAACAGCTAAGGGTGTGAGAGATTCTAGGATATGGGTTTCCTATGTTCAATGCTTAATCTTTTACTTCTGCTCAAGCAGTAGATTAAATGTTTTGGGTTAAGTATTGAGAAGATTAAATGTTCTGCTCAAGGATGTTTGTAAGCAAAAATAACTAAATACTTTATCTTGGGTGTTGTCTGTAAGGCAGACATTACATAACCCCCTTGAAATCTGATTATTGTTTTAGGTCTGTGATAAACATTCACATGTATATGTCTATTGACTCCGAGCCCTGGATAAGCACCAATCTAGTCTTGTATTTAGGTTGCAACCCAAAGTCTTAGTTTTGCATCCAAACATAAAATCAAACTCAAACATCATATACAAACCTTTTAGGACATTAGAAGTAGTTTTAGGACTAGAATCCTCTATCTCACAACTGAACATAAGCCCAAAGCTAGCCCCTTTGCACTTATCTCACAGTTTTGATCTACATAAAGGAGGATTTATCTACTTTGTGTCAACATCTTAGCTAACTTGTAGATGCATTTCATGGATGTTGAATAGGGAATACCCCCCTTGGTTCTACAGAGCCTAAAGAAGAAGAGGTATTTATAGAGTCTATCTCCTGTACTGTTGGCCCCTGGCTCGGGAATCCTGTTGATCAATGATGGCTACCTTGTAGGGATAACTGGGAACAAGTATCCAGTCTGGGAAAAATACCAACATAACCAAGATTAAATCCATATGTTGTGTGTGCTCAAAAAACCTATGTGTGAGTAGTAACATGTAAGATCTAACCAAATAATATAAAACCCTAACCCTATATGACTCAAGAAAATATAGAGGGGTGATGTAAATGAAGATCCACTCAAGGGAGCCAACAAATTCACCTCAAGGATCAAGATTCATAGAAGGTTTACAGAATAAGAAGGCAAAGAAACCATACCCTAGGAGGGTACTCAAGCCAAACTCAAGTTGGTGGTTCCAACCCTTCTCCCAATCGTGCAAAGTGTTCGAACCGAGGAGCTCATGAGATAGACTCAAGATCTCATGTCCTAGCCTTCATTCAAATCTTACTAGGAGCAAAGGAGATCTCCACTTGATCAAAACTTGCAATAAACAATAGCATAGCTTGAGTAATAGAAACATAGAGCTTTTTCACATCAAGAGTGCTTCTTAAAATCTTCTTTCAAAATGATTTCATTCACTTACCTTTATACAAGGCTTATAGAAAGAGAGTAATTCAAATCAAAATGCTAACATAATGCGCGCTCAAAATTCAAATTTGGATTTAGGGTCGGCCTAAGCAACATTAAGGAAAACTCAAGACTTAAAACTATCCCCCGAGGCACAGAAGGGACTAGGGCGCTCGAGTGCCCTAGGCCTGGGGTCATTTCAAGGCCCAAATTCACACTAAATACAAGGCTAACTCTAAATCTTCATTTCTCCTTCGAGGTCATGATGAAACTTTAATCAGGATTACAACTTATTCTATAAATGGGCTTAAAAGAGAAATTTAAGGGTAGACCTAAAAAGGACTAGGCTTGAGACCACTAAAAGGGAGGAGCTAAACACAGTGAAATTGTGCCTACACACAAGTGTACACAATTTACGACTCAACAATTTGGGGGAGAAGAAATCTAGTGAAACATAGGAGAATAATGTGATTTACGGAATTTAAACATAGATCTAATTTTTTATTGAACTTATATGTTTAGAAAATTCAAATTATGTTTTTCTTGATGTGCCTTTTTTGATTGAAACTCTATTTGAATATGAGGTTTTGGAGAAAATCATACTAGTAAAATTGTCATGAGGATAAAAACTAGTATGTTTTATCTTAAATAGATTTAGTTTTAGTGATTTTCTTAGAAACTTCTATGGAAGGTGCACAACCAAGTTGGTTAAATCTTCACAAGAAATCATTCATACCCAACTTCTTTATTATGAGATATGGATGCATTAGTGACTATTTATCTGTGCTGCTATTTTTAGAAATATATTTTACTAGTGATTACATTATCATTAGAGAATTCTACTAAAGTTATTTATTTTAGAAATGATTTCTAAGTTTTGTATATCTCTATGTTATCTTTCCAAGCATTTTAAAAGTTAAAAAAAGTTATGTTTTGAGAAATTTATGGTTTTTTTAATAAAAAAATATTTTATTTGCAATTTAAATAGAAATTGCTAGTATGAAAGTTATGTTTGGTCTATGTGATCTCCCAACATGGTCGGTGAGTTTGTACTTTTTAGCATGAGTATGTTAAAATTATATATGTGGATAGTAGTTGTAGGGGTGTGAATGAGTTGTAACTTACTCCCTATGCTACCCGGACACCTAAGTATAATGATCTTTTTTTTAGAGTCCTTTAGTGGATTTGTTTATGATAGTTTTGATGTCATGGTTGGAATGTTTGACTTCTATTGTTACTTCATTTGATTTCCCAACTTAACTTGGGTTGAGATCATCTCTTTAGTGGGATAGTGTTATTATGTTATACAATTCTTTATTTACTATATGTGTAGAATGAGATTATCGTGTTTATGCTAATGTAAATCCAACTTGGGTTGGTAATGTATTATCTCTTTAGGGAGTTGATTATAGTTATGTGACATACTTTGTGTCATGGTTGATTATATTTATGTGACATACTTCATGTCATGGATACTTATATTTATATGTGACATCTACTATGTCATGCTTCTACTTGTGAGAATAGGGAGGTGGTCATATGAGTAAGTGGTTTATGGGAGTTATCCTAGAACTTCTTGACACCTGATTATCCTAAGGGATAGGATGGTTGATATCTTGAATTTTGTTAAAAGTGACAAGATTAAGGAGTATGAGAGGTTGGGTGTCCTCATCATGGGTGGATACATCCTAGCATTATCTTCTCTACTATGATCCCAACACATGGAGACACCATCCCCTTAAGGAAGTTGGCCAAGGAATCGAGCTTGCTCTTTCTCTCTATAGGCACCATATCATGTGAAATGCTAGTGCTCTCAATGGTAGAAGGTCCATAGGTTGTTTGTGCATTATTTTTGCCATCCATCATGAGTAGCTAGGAAATCTCTAAGGATAAGACCTATGGCCTATTTATTATCATGCATGTTGTTCTAACCTAGGGGTGGTTAGGGTGCTCTATGGTGGTATAGTTAACCTTCTTGTCTTATGTGAGGTAATGGTACTTGGGTAGATCACATAGTTGGGTGACACCCTCTTGATGGGTTCTAGGGACTAGGTGCATGTGTGTTTCATGGTTGTGGAGTCTTTGTGTGCATTTATTTTATATGATTGGCATTGTTTTGTTCTTACATAATGTATTACATGCTTATATTCTATGTTTTCCCTATGTACTTCCTTAATGTGTGTGGCTTGTGTATTTGAACTTTGAATGTTTGGATTATGTGTTGTTGTTCTATTGCTTTTGTGTTTGTTTGTATATTTGAATGGTTGTTATGTGTATTTTTGGGTACTTGTGTTGTGCTAAGGTTAGGATGAATGTAGTCCTACCATGGGCATGTGTTTTTAGAAATACATACAACATCATGTGGAGAGAGCTTTTGTAGTATGGGATGGAAGTAGCAATTCATGTGGATTTGGTATAATATTCTCTTGGATGTGTTGTATTAAGTCAAACCTTGTAGGGTTGAAAGTACTTGTGATTTCTATTGATGGTCATATTTGGTTTGTTCATGTCCTTGAACTAATATTGATGCAGGAGCATCCCAAGTTGTAGAGCAATCTTGCATCAACCAAAAACATTTTGCATCCTTTCTTTTCTTTCATTTTTAGTTCAGTTTAGTCAGTTGTAGTTTCAAAATTTTGTACCACATTTTGTAGCATCTTCATATCAGAGTTCACAGAGCAGGACTTAGCATCTACATATCATCATCTACATCATAACCAAATTTCAGGTCATTTGGACTTGTCTGCTAAAAGTTATCGCTATAAGAAGATCATCAGCTTTCATAGAGCAGAGCATTCAGACAGTCAGTTGAAGGAGAAGGTTTGCGGAACACTTCCGTGACTTGTGGATCATAATTAAACATATTACAAGGCACATATGGATTAGATAGACCTTCCTTGAGCTTTGCACCTTGATTCATCCATTTGCAGAGCATCACCAGATATTTAAGGTTGACCTATTTGCTTCTATATGTTACATTCCTTCATTGGAGCTTGTAACCTTTCTTGGCTGACATGGAAGATTTATGGAGCTTGCAGATGATATATATAGATCTCTTAGACTAGTAGGAAGTTAGTTCTAGATAGTAGTTGATAGATAGATTTGATGATAGCTTAGATTAGATATTTTGTTCCAGAAAGTTGCTTCAAAAATATATCTATTGTAATTGGAATTCAGGCCTGTGAGCCCTTTGATTATAGCCTACATGTTGCTATCATATAAGCATTCTGAATATACAATATATTGAGCATTTGAATCTTCCATTGCATTCTATGATTGTGTTGATTCTGTTGTGTTTACTCTAGCTGTATGGTTTCGACAATTCATTCTATGAACCCTCCAACTGTGATTGCACCAAGTGGTATCAGAGCGAAGTTTTGAATCCTTTGGGAAGTGAAGGCATCTTGGAAGATCTTGTAGTGAACCGATCGCTAACCTGAGGTAGTCTACTTATGTTTGTCAACAGATCACCAAGTTTGAGGCAGTTGCTACCTTGCAGTCAGATTGCTGAATTGAGGTAGTTGCACTAGATCCTAGGAAGAGATGCCACTGAGGATGATGCCTACTGTGGGAACTGTGGCTAGAAGAATCGACAAAATGATGGAGATGATGAAAATAATGAAAGTTAGATTGGATTCTGTAGAAGAAGATAGAAGAAGAGAACTAAGCCCTAGACATGATGTTGAAAGTGATGAAGAATTTCAATCCGCTGATCAAAATGAAGAAACCCTATAAGAAGAAGAATCGGATCAAGTGAAGATGTTGAAAGCTATTTCAAGGATTGGAAAGAGACCTAGAGTGGAAATACCAAATTACACTAGAAATTTAAATCTGGAGGAATTGATTGACTGGATAAATGATTTGGAGGAATACTTTGAATATGAAGAAATTCAAGATCTGGAGAAGGTGAGATTTGCAAAGACTAAGTTGAAAGGGCATGTTGCTATTTGGTGGAAAGAAGTTCAGTTGGATAGAAATAGAAGAGGGAAAGAAAAGATCACAAAATGGAATAGAATGGTGACGAAGTTGAAGAATTAGTTTATACTTGCTGACTATGAGTCGGAATTGTTGAAGAGATTGCAAAACTTGAAACAAAAGGAGAAATATGTGAAGGAGTATACTAAAGAATTTCATAAGATGATCATAAGGACTGGACATAGTGAAGCAAGCAAGGAGAAAGTGGCAAGATACATCAATGGACTGAGATTGAACATTCAAGAAGAACTGAGTCTGATAAGGATGACAACAATAGAAGAAGCCTATCGGTTTGCCCTAAAAGTTGAATAAGAAGCATGAGCAAAGATAGAGAGGTAGAGGAGGTAAATTTCAAAGAGGTAGAACATATTATAGAGGAGAAAGATCCTATGCAGAGCAGAACAAACAAGATAGTCCATTCAAGAAGGAAGATAGAGATAGCAATTCATACCGGAGAGATGATAGAACTTTCTACCACAGAGGGAATCATAATTCTTACCAGAGTGAAGGATACAGAAGAGATGAAAGAGGATTGGATAAGAGAACATTCAGAGGAACTTGTTTTAAGTGTGGAGGTGAAGGAGACAGAGCATTTGAATGTCATCAAGGAAGTACAAGCAAGAAGACAGAGAGCAGTGCAAGAACAACTTATGTGGAGGAAGAACCTATTGGATCACCTAATTCAGTTGGAAAGCTAGAGAAAGTAGAATCATTAGTCATGAGGAGAGCATTATTTCAAGCAGAGACAACTGAGGAACCAATGTAGAGGAAAATTTCATTCCAGGCCAGATGCAAATCAGGAGGTAAATGTTGTAAGGTTATCATTGATAGTGGTAGTATTGATAATTTGGTTTCAGAGGAGATGGTGACTAAGTTGAACCTGGAGAGATTGAAACACCCTAAGCCCTACAAGATAGCATGGATTCAAGATGAAAACAAGGTACTAGTGAGTGAACAATGTTTGGTGAAATTTCATATTGGATCTCACCATGATGAAGTCTTGTGTGATATTATACCGATGGATGTATGTCATGTATTGTTGGGTAGACCATGGCAATATGATAGAAAAGATAAACATGATGGGAGAAAGAATACTTACACTATAGTATCTAATGGGAAGAAAATCACCTTGATACCTTTGGAAGATGAGCCTAAGAGTGAAGTATGTGGGAATGCTAGAATCTGTTTGGTTGATGGAAGGAAATTTCTAGATGGTTTGAGACATGAGAACATGTGTTTTTCTTTGATTCCTAAGAAACATGGAACCCTAAGTACAACAGCCAAAGGAGATAACTGGATTGGTGATAGAGTATGAAGACATCATATTAGATAATGTACCTAAAGGATTGCCACCAATCCAGAGTATCAGGACCATCATATGAACCTTGTACTTGGAGCTAGTTTGCCTAACAAAGCAGCACACCGGATGACATCGACAGATAATGCAGAGCTGAATAGGCATATATAGTAATTGTTGAGGAAAGGATTGATCAAAGAAAGTTTAAGCCCTTGTGCAGTACCTGTAGTATTAGCATCGAAGAAAGATGGAGAATGGAGGATGTGTACAAACTCTAGAGCAATCAATAAGACCATAGTTAAGTGTAGATTTCTATTGCCAAGGATGGATGACATTATGGATTGTTTGAGTGGAGCAAAATATTTCACAAAGATAGACTTAGAGTGGATACCATCAGATTAGAATCAGAGGAGATAAATAGAAGACTGCATTTAAGACAAATGAAGGATTGTATGAATGGTTAGTGATGCCTTTTGGATTGACTAATGCATCGAGTACTTTCATGAGGTTGATGAATGAAGTTTTGAAGAAGTTCTTGGGTAAGTTTGTTATTGTATACTTGGATGATATTCTAATCTTCAATAAGACAAAAGAAGAACATTTGTGGCACCTTAGACAAGTATTGCAGAGGTTGAGAGAAGAGAAATTGTTGAAAAACATCAAGAAATGTAGTTTCATGAAGGAAGAATTGGTATACTTGGGATTTATGATTTCTACGGAAGGATTGAAGATGGAACCTGAGATATTTAGAGCAATTGTTGAATGGCCAACACTTGAGAGCATTGGAGAAGTCAGATCACTTCATGGATTAGCTAGTTTCTACCCGAAGTTCATTAGAAATTTTAGTTCAGTATGCACACTGATGACAGAGACAATGAGAGGTGACATAAAGGATTTCAAGTGGACATCATGAGAAAATAAATTTTTTGAATTGTTGAAGTAGAAAGTGACAGAGCAACCAATGTTAGCATTACCTAATTTCAACAAAGTATTTCAAGTAGATTGTGATGCAAGTGGAAAAGCAATAGTAGTGTTAAGTCAAGAGGATAGACCAGTAGCATATTTTAGTGAGAAGTTGAATGATGCAAGGAGAAGATATTCAATTTATGATTAGGAATTCTATGCCATAATTCAAGCTTTGAAGAAGTGGAGACATTATTTGTTGCCTAAAGAATTTGTGTTACAGTATACAGACCATTAAGCTTTACAATATTTGAATAGTCAAGGTTCAAGTTGAATCAGAGACATATGAGATGTGTAGAGTTCATGCAAAGTTACACATTTGTATTGAAGCATAGGAATGTGAAGTCAAACAATGTTACAAATGCATTGAGTAGGAGAAGGAATTTGCTGAGAGAGATGAGAGTTGAAGTATTAGGTTTTGAAGAAATGAAGCACATGTATGAAGAAGACCTTGATTTTGCATAACCATGGAAAACATGTCAGGAACCTATTATGATAGAAGTAAGTGGTTGGATTATTTCTAGGAGGATATGTTGTTGAAAAGGAATCAATTGTGTATACCTAGGAGTTCAATGAGAGATAATTTGATCAAGGAGATGCATAGTGGTGGAGTGGCATGACATTTTGGAATTGACAAGACAATGGCTTTGGTAAGTGAACATTATTTTTGGCCTTAGATATATAAGGATGTAAGGAAGTTTGTGCAGAGTTGTAGAGTATGTCAAGTTGCAAAAGGGAGTAGTCAGTATACTTGTTTCTACAAATCTTTGACAGTACCAGAGAAACCTTGGGAAGACATAAGTATGGATTTCATATTAGGATTTCCAAGAACACAAAGAGGACATGATTCTATATTTGTAGTGGTGGATAGATTTTCAAAGATGTCACATTTCATACCTTGTAAGAAGACAAATAATGTAGTGCATGTTGTTGACCTATTTTTCAAGGAGATTGTGAGATTGCATGGATTACCTAAGAGCATAATTTCAGATAGAGGCACAAGATTCATTGGATATTTTTGGAGAACATTGTGGAAGAAAATGAAGATAGACCTAAAGTTCAGTTCAGTATTTCATCCATAGACATATGGACAAATAGAAGTGGTAAATAGGAGTTTGGGAAACTTGTTGAGATGTTTAGTAGGAGAGAAGGCATGAAATTGTGATCTAATTCTTCCACAAGCAGAGTTTACATATAATAATTTAGTGAATAGGAGTACAAGGAAGACACCTTTTGAGATTGTGACTGGAATGAAACCTAGAGGAGTTGCAAAGTTGAGAGACATCAGTATGGAAAATAAGAGAAGTGTAAGGCAGAAGAATCTATAAGATACATGGAGACAGTACATAATCAAGTCAAGAAGCATTTGGAGGAGATGAATAACAAGTATAAGGAGAAAGAAGATGAGAAAAGGAGACACAAAGAATTTTTAGTTGGTGATGAAGTCGTGGTATGTCTAAGAAAAGAGAGATTTCCAATAGGTACATACAACAAGTTGAAGATGAAGAAGTTTGGACCGTATAGGATACTTAGGAAGTTTGATTCAGGAATGCATATAAAGTGGAGCTACCAAAGACATTGGGTATATCACCTATATTCAACATTGTAGACCTATATTAGTATCATGAAGGAGAATCAAGTGACAGCATTGAGGAAGATTTAAAGGATCAGTTACCATAGCAACACTTGGAGCAGATAGAAGACATCTTGGATAGCAGAGTTGGATGCAACACTTGAGGCAAGCAATACAAAGAATATCTAGTCAAGTGGAAAGGCAAACCAGAAGAAGATTCAACATGCATTTCTCAGGATGAGGTGGACTGCCTTGGTTTTCCTCTAGACCCAGCAAAGTGAGGGACTCACTTTTTCAACAACCCTAGGTGTTTGATGTAGGAGCATCCTAGGTTGTAGAGAAATCTTGCATCAACCAAAAACATTTTGCATTCTTTCTTTTCTTTAATTTTTAGTTCAGTTCAGTTAGTTACAGTTTTAGAAATTTGCACCGCATTTTACCACATCTTCATATCAGAGATCGCAAAGCAGGACTTAGCATCTACATATTATCATCTACATCATTATCCAAATTTCAAGTCATTTGGACTTGTCTACTAAAAGTTATCGCTATCAGAAGATCGTCAGCTTTCACAGAGCAAGCATTCAGACAGTCAATTGAAGGAGAAGGTTTACGAAACACTTTCGTGACTTGCAAAGCATAATGAAACATATTACAAGGCACATACGGATCAAATAGACCTTTCTTGAGGTTTGTACCTTGATTCATCCATTTGCGGAGCATCACTAGATGTTTAAGGTTGACCTATTTGCTTCTACATGTTACATTCCTTCATTGGAGCTTGTAACATTTCTTGGTCGACGCAGAAGATTTCCAGAGCTTGCAAATGATATACATAGATCTCTTAGAGAAGTAGGAAATCAACTTTGGATAGTATTTGATAGTTAGATTTGTTGATAGCTTAGATTAGATATTTCATTCCAGAAAGGTGCTTCAAAGCAATATCTATTGTAACTAGAATTCATGCATGTGAGCCCTTTGATTGTAGCCCGCATGTTTTCGGCATATAAGCATTCTGAATATACAATATATTGAGCATTTGAATCTTCCATTATATTCTATGATTGTGTTGATTCCATTGTGTTTACTTTAGCTGCATGATTTGGATAGTTCATTTTGTGAACCCTCTGACCATGACTGCACCATATATGTGTATTAGATGCTAGAAAGGATGTATTGATGTGCATTGAGAAATCTATTTCCATATATATGAGATGTTTTAGATATGTGGTTTCATGTGTATGAATATATGTTAATAAAAGAATGAACTAAATAAGATAATCACCAGTATTGTATTGTACTACACCTTTGGATTATGGATGGTGCTTCATCTTGATTGATGGATGGAGAGGAAAGGGATGTTACACATATGGTTCTTAAGGTTGTCATTGATGTCAACATTGTCACAAGGTTGTCATTGATGTCAGCACTATCTTGGATGTGTGATGGTGTTTATGGTTGGATGTCATGTCCTATCTAGCAGAGAAGATACAGTTCATGGTTCGATGTCATGTTGAATATAATGTGGTTACTGAAGTTCGTGGTTGGATGCCATGCCTTTATTAGTGCAAAGTTGAGTGTGAAGTTACATTAATATGGAAATTAGAAGCACTAAGATGATCAGATGTGTTATGGATGTTACTGGTGGCCTAAAGCATATTGTATGATCTTTCCTACTGCTCCTAAGAATGCATGTGTTGATACAAAGGTTTGGCCTCTGGAAGTTGGTAACAATCTTTGCTATAGGATGACTACCTTTGAAGACTGTCTGGGAGATTGCTCCACATTCCTCCACATTAGTAGCTATGGCTATGTGGTTTTGGAACTATGTTTAGGGTGCAGTGAAGGTGATAATTCTAAAGTTTTAGATCATTTGTCACTCCACTATGAAAGTTATGCAAGATAGAGTACCGACATGTGTTTTGATAGAGTTGGGCAGTGTTGAAGGCTTGTTGGAATGCTCTGCATTCCTCTAGAAGTGAATAGTTTCCTTTGTAATTTTTTGGATATGTTTATCGATGTGTTGTACATGCTCTCTTGCAATTTCAAGTGCCTTGGTGGTTTGAAAGATTAGTTTTTCAATGATAGTATGTTGCAGTGTGTTTTGGATAACTGGTTGTTCTTAGAGTTCATGGTTGAAGATGTGTGGCACAAAATCTTTGATGTACAAAAGTAAAAAAGTGTATGGAGATGTTGTATGAGTCCTGTAGACTCATCTGGAAGAGTTTCATGAGGATCTTTCTTGTTTCTAGTACCACACAAGGTTTTTAAGTTGTGGCCGTTATGCTTCAAGTTTCATATATTTTTCTTAAGGCTGTCATATTTTCAAATGAGCGGAGTGTGAAGATGTAATTCCTTGATGTTTGATGCTGTGAAGAATGTTTTCTACCTAGTTAAGTGTTGATGTTTGCAAGGCATGGGTCTTTTACTGGTGTAACATGTGGTCTTGTTTAGGACTTGTCCTCTACACGTTTCATGTTGTGTGTGGTCTAGCCAACTTGTAAATGCATTTTTCATATTGTCTCTAGCTGACAAGCAATGTAATCAATGTAATATCATGTATGAATTATAAATCACATTGAGTTAGGTGAGGTGTGATTGCAAAGTGATTGATAAGGTTCACAAGCAAGATAAGAAGCAGAATGAATGCATTATGGTGTGTAAGTGAAGGAGAAAGAGCAGATGTTGTCGATGTTGTCCCAATTCATCTTGAAGACATATCTGTGACAGTGATCAAGTGTAGAGTGTGCCTAACTAATATGATCATCATAAGGAAGTGTGAAGAGATAGAATTGCAATCATCAAAGGTGTGAGTTTTAATGTCAGTTTTCAGACAATAGAAGGACTGTCATACTGTAATGTTTTGTAAGTTTGTTCTCAATTCAGGGAGTAGTAGCTTCCTTGGGAATGACCCTAAAAAAAGTCTTTAGGGAGTAGTATCTTCCTTGGGAGTGACCCTAAATCAAAGTTTTCAGGGAGTGGTACCTTCCTTGGGTTGTATCCCTAAAACAAAGTTATTATTTTGAGCTTTATATATTGTGAGTTAATCCTCATCATGGTTTTTCCCTTCTTGGGTTTTCCCTTCTTGAATTTTCCACATACATCTAGTGTTATATGTTGATGTGCATTGTGTTAATATTTCATGTTTATGTTGATGTTGTAATGCTTAAGTTTTAATCTGCTTCGAAGGACTTGAAGTTTAATTAGATACTGATTCCCCCCTCTTAGTAACCTGGTGTGTTTAACAATTGGTATCAGAGCCAAGTTTCTCTGAATGAAGGTTAACCACTTGAGGAATGTTTGAAATGACACTTATTGGATCCAGAAAGATACCTAGGTTTGATAGAACAAATTATGATTTTTGGAAGCCAAGGATGGAAGCCTATATCAATTATCTAGGGTGCGGTGTTTGGGACTCTGTCAAGATTGGTTACAAAGTTCCTACTACTATTCCTGCAGATGCAGATGAAGTTAAGTTGTATGATAACAATGCCAAGGCAAAGTTTGTTATCATGAGTGGGTTAGCTGATTCAAAACTTTCAAAGGTAATGAGTTGTAGTTTTTCTAAAGAAGTTTGGGTTAAACTTGAAACCATTTATGAAGGAGATAAGAAAGTAAAGCAAGCAAAGATGCAAATCTTTAAAAGAAAATTTGAGACCCTAAAAATGATAGAGGATGATATGCTCTGGGTGAATGGAGTGGTCAATGGCATCACAGGTCTTGGTGGAGAAGTGAAAGAAGATGATATTGTGAAGAAGATTTTGAGATCTCTTCCCAAATCTTATAGTCATAAGGTTTTTGCTATTGTGGAGAATGCAAACTTGGATACATACACTGTAGACAAATTGTTTGGTTCCCTTTATGCCTTTGAAATGAGAGAGTTTGGTAGTGATGCTCCAAAGAAAGAACTTGCTTTCAAAGTTAGTATGAAGACAAAGGATGGAATTTTTAATGAAGATGAGAGCTCTGATGAATCTGAAGCAAATTTTGTGAGAAGACTGAAGAAATGCATTGGAAAATACAAAGGTAAGTTACCATTCAAATGTTTCAATTGTGGAAAGGTTGGCCACTTTTCTTCTAACTGTCCTTTTAAAGAATCAAGGAGTAGCAACAAGAGAGACAAGTTCAAGAGAAGTATGTATTCCATAGAGAGTAGTTGTTCTTCAAAAGATGAGGATCATGATGGTTTAAATAATGAAACACTTTTCATGGCCTTGAGTGTTGGTGACAAAAAGTATGATGTTGGAAAATATGAGAAGACTGATGCCTTGCAAATAGACCAGAACAATGATAGATCAATGATTGTATGGACTGCCTTTAATGCAAGAGAAGAAGCCAAGGCTTGGGTAATTGATAGTGGATGCTCAAATCATATGACTGGTGACAAGGACAAGTTTATCAACCTTGAGAAGTGGGATGGTGGAGCTATCAAGTTTGGTGGTGATGAGTTAGCACAAATTTGTGGAAAGGGTGCTATAACTATTAATGGGAAGAACAGGACTGAGGATGTCCTCTATGTCAAAGGGCTAAAGCACAATCTTCTCAGTGTCAGTCTAATGTGTAGAAAAGGATATAATCTCACCTTTCATGCCAAAGGTTGTGAAATTAGGAAGTCAGGATCTAAAAAACTAGTTGCAGAAGGTATCAAGTCATATGGTGATATCTATCATCTAAAGGAGGTAAATGGAAGAACATGTTTGTTGGCTCAATCCAGTGAGTATTGGCTATGGCACAAAAGAATGGGGCACAACAATTTTGATAATATGGTAAGGATTAGTTCTACTCATGTAGTTAGAGACCTACCCAAGATAATAAACCCTACAAACATAGTATGCAGGGAATGTCAAATGGGAAAGCAAACAAAGACAAGTTTCAAAGGCAAGGAGTATTCTTCTTCAAAACTATTAGAGCTGATCCACACTAATCTATGTGACCCTACAAGAGTAAAGAGTCAACAAGGTGAGAGGTATTTTATGTTGCTCATTGATTATTATTCTAGAATGACTTGGGTTAGTATTCTTAAGAGAAAAAATAGATGTTCTTGATAAATTTAAGGTGTTCAAATCTATGGTTGAGAATGAAGTAGATGCTAAGATCAAATGTTTAAGGTCTGATAGAGGAGGTGAGTTTACTTCAAATGAATTTGAAAAGTTTTGTGAAGATCATGGTATTAGGAGACATTTGTCAACTCCTAGGACACCTCAACAAAATGGGGTAGTTGAAAGGAAGAATAGGATTGTGCAGGAGATGTTAAGAGCAATGTTGAAAGATGAAGACCTGCCTGATATGTACTGGAAGGAAGCAGTTCACACTGCTATCTATCTAATTAATAAAGTGCAATTGAGGGTCAATAGCACTAAGACCCCTTATGAGCTATGGTATGGAAGACCTCCCACAATCAGATACTTCAGGATCTTTGGTAGCAAATGTTATATAAGAAGAGATGAAGAAGACCTAGGAAAATTTGATTCAAGAAGTGATGAAGGAATCTTTCTTGCTTATTCAACCAGAAGCAAGGCCTATAGATGCTACAACAAGAGGTTGGGGAAGATGATTGAAAGCACAAATTTCAAAGTAGATGAAGACTTGTATTATATCTCACAAGATTTAGAGGACTCTAAATCTGATATCTTCCCATGCATTGAAGATGAAGAAGAAGAAGTGAAAGAAGAAAGGGAACAAGAACTGGAGCAGATACCTAAGACTCTAACAAAGTATGTTCAGAAGAACCACTCAATAGATTAGATCATTGGATATAAGGATGAACATGTGTAGACAAGGAGAAGGCTTGCTAAGACACATGAGCAAGTAAACTTGTGTTTGTTATCAAAAGTAGAAACTAAAACCTTTGTTGATGCTAGAAACGATGATGGATAAAAGCAATGGAAGAAGAATTGGATTAGATTGAAAAGAATTAGACATGGGAATTGGTTCCCAGACCAGCCAATAAGAATGTTATAGGAACAAAGTGAGTGTTTTGGAACAAGCTGAATGAAGAAGTGAAGTTGTAAGGAACAAATCAAGGTTGGTATGAAAAGGATACTCACAAGTTGAAGGTATTGGTTTTGAGGAGACTTTTGCTTCGATAGCCAGGATGGAGGCAATCAGAATGTTCTTTGCTCTTGCTGCTCATAAGAACTTCAAGGTATATTAGATGGATGTAAATTCAACATTCTTGAATGGTGATTTAGAGGAAGAGGTTTATATTGAGCAACCAGATGGTTCCTAGATATCAGAAGATCTAGACATGGTATACAAACTTACGAAGGCTTTGTATGGTCTCAAGAAAGAACTTAGGGCTTGGTATGCTAGGTTAGACAAGTACTTACTTCAGTAGGGCTTCAAGAAAGGTACTACTAATAGCAACTTTTACATCAAGGAAGGAGACATGATATTGATAGTTGCAGTATATGTTGATGACATCATCTTTGGTGGAGATGATGATATGTGTAAGAGGTTTACAGAGGAGATGCAAAAAGAGTTTTAGATGTCTATGATTGGTGAGATGTATTTCTTCCTTGGACTTTAAATTACTCAACTAGAAGGTGGTATCTTTATTTCTCAAGATAAGTATGTAAAAGAGTTGTTGAATAAGTTTGGTATGGAGGATTCAAAACTAGTGAGTACTCCCATGGTCACTAGATGTCACTTTAGCAAGGACGATGAGTCTCTGGAGGTGGATCAGACTACCTATAGATCTATGACTAGAGGATTGTTATACCTAACTACTTCTAGACCTAATATTATGCATGTAGTATGTGTGGTTGCCAGATATCAAGATAATCCCAAGTAAACACATGGGAAGGAAGTGAAATGATATTCAAATACTTGAAAGGAACTTTGGATTATGTCCTTTGGTATCCAAGAGGTAATGATTTTGATTTGAGTGCCTACACTAATGCTGATTGGGCTGGTTGTGTTGATGATAGAAGAAGTACAAGTGGTGGTGCTTTCTTCTTAGGAAGCAGATTGGTTTCATGGTAGAGAAAGAAGCAAGATTCAATGTCCTTATATACTATAGAGGTAGAGTACATTGCAAAAACTTCTTTCTATGCACAAGTGTTGTGGATGAAGCAAACCCTAAAGGATATCAAGGTATTGTATGATAAGCCTATTCCTATTTTGTGTGCCAATACAAGTGCTATCAATATTTCCAAGAATCCAGTGATGCATTCTAGAACCAAGCATATAGCAATCATGTATCACTTTTTTAGAGAGAAGGTTGTAGAAAAGAAAGTAAGGTTGGAATATGTTCTAACAAAGGATTAGATTGCAGATATTATCACAAAGGCTCTTGCAAAGGAACTTTTGAGGATCTCTGGTAGAGGTTAGGGGTAATTGCCCCTCCTTCTTCTTGCTAGATGCATAGTGGTGCATCTGTCTAGGGGGAGTTCATGTTATATCTTTTTCCTGGACTGATGATGGCTACCTCTTAGGGGGAGCAGGTAGTGGTTGCTGATGATAGGGGGAGTTTGGTTGCTGCAAGAAGAAGTCATGTCTTAAGAGAGAAGTTGCCCTTTTTCCTTAATATCAAAGGGGGAAAATGTGTAGGTATGTGTTGCCATCAAAGCCAGAGGGGAAGATTGTTACACATATGGTTCTTAAAGTTGTCATTGATGTCAACATTGTCACAAGGTTGTCATTGATGTTAGCACTATCTTGGATGTGTGATGATGTTCATGGTTGGATGTCATGTCCTATCTAGTAGAGAAGATATAGTTCATGGTTAGATGTCATGTCAAATATAATGTGGTTATTGAAGTTCATGATTGGATGTCACACATTGATCAGTGCAGAGTTGAGTGTGAAGTTACATTAATATGGGAATTATAAGTACTAAGATGTTTAGATGTGTTGCGGATGTTACTGGTGGTCTAAAGCATATTGTACGATCTTTCCTACTACTCCTAAGAATGCATGTGTTGATACAAAGAAGGTTTGGCCTCCGAAAGTTGGTAATGGTCTCTGCTACAAGATGAAGTTATGTTTGAAAATTGTCTGGGAGATTGCTCCGCATTCCTCTACATACCTTTATGGCTATGTTGTTATGGAACTATGTTTAGGATGTAATGAAGGTGATAATTCTAAAGTTTCAGATCATTTTTCACTCCATTGTGAAAGTTATGCATGATAGAGTACTGACATGTGCTCTAGTAGAGTGAAGCATTGTTGAAGGCCTATTGGAATGCTCCTCATTCCTCGAGAAGTGAATGGTTTCCTTTGTGGCTTTGTGGATATGTTTATGGATGTGTTTTACATTGTCTCTTGTAGTTTCAAGTTTCTTGGCGGTCCGCAAGCTTAGTTTTTCAATGACAATATGTTGCAGTCTGTTCTGGATGAGTGCTTGTTCTCAGAGTTCATGGTTGAAGATGTGCTGCACAAAATCTTTGATGTGCAGAGGTAAAGGAGTGTCTGGAGATGTTGTATGAGTCCTGCAGACTCACCTAGAAGAGTTTCATGAAGATCTTTCTTGTTTCTAGTACCGCACAAGGTTTTCAAGTTGTTGTGGCCATTATGCTTCAAGTTTCATATGTTTTGCTTAAGGTTGTCCTATTTTCAAATGAGCGGAGTGTGCGGATGTAATTCCTTGATGTTTGATGTTGTGAAGAATTTTTTGGACCTAGTTCAGTAAGTGTTGATTGTTGCAAGTCATGGGTCTTCTACTGATGTAACATGTGGTCTTTTTTAGGACTTGTCCTCTACACGTTTCATGTTGTGTGTGGTCTAGTTGACTTGTAAATGCATTTTTCATATTGTCTCTAGCCGACAAGCAATGTAATCAATGTAATACATGTATAAATTATAAATCAAATTAAGTTAGGTGAGGTGTGATTGCAAAGTGATTGATAAGGTCCACAAGCAAGATAAGGAGCAGAATAAATACATTATGATGTGCGACTAAAGGAGAAAGAGCAAAAGTTGTAGATGTTGTCCTGATTCATCTTGAAGACATATATGTGACAGTGATCAAGTGTAGAGTGTGCCTAACTAATCTGATCATTAGAAGGAAGTGTGAAGAGACAGAATTGTAATCATCAGAGGTGTGAGTTTTAATGTCAGTTTTCATACAATAGAAGTATTGTCATACTGTAATCTTTTGAAAGTTTGTTCTCAATTCAGGGAGTAGTAGCTTCCTTGGGAGTGACCCTAAAACAAAGTCTTTAGGGAGTAGTAGTTTCCTTGGGAGTGACCCTAAATCAATGTTTTTAGGGAGTAGTAGCTTCCTTGGGTTGTATCCCTAAAAAAAAGTTATTATTTTGAGCTTCATATATTGTGAGTTAATCCTCACCATGATTTTTCCCTTCTTGGGTTTTCCATATACATCTAGTGTTATGTGTTGATGTGCATTGTGTTAATCTTTCATGTTTATGTTGATGCTACATAATGCTTAAGTTTTAATCTACTCTGGAGGACTTGATGTTTAATTAGATACTGATTCACCCCTCCTCTCAGTATCTTGGTGTGTTTAATAAGGGACATCATCATGGTGGGTTCAACCCCTTCCTTGATCAACAACAAGAGCACAAGAGCTTGGAGGATTAGCTTGCAAAGTTGAGTTTGGAGTTCTTTAGATATTATTCATAATGTACATTGTATATGACCATTTGTATATGTACGGTTGGCTTCATGGCTTATTGTATTAATTATTATTGATGAGGGTTGTAGTATTTGACTCCTTGTACGTCTTGGTTATGTAATGATGTTATCTTCATTGATGAGTATTAGATATGTACTTGGGAGACTATCATATTATTTGAGATGTACTTATTGTTATGCTTCTTTATTATTTTTAATGAGTGGGAGTTATATATTGTATTGATCTTATTAGATATCATTTATATGTTTTGCACATTGTTGCATAATATTATATCATGGAAGTTACTAAAATTTGTTGGAAATTTATCTTGTACCCTTATCCTCTCAGAAGAAAAATGCTAAGGAGAATGTTGATGATGGTTTTAGCACACATCAACGCAGGTGTGATTATTGGTTTCACACCTCTCTTGAAAAGTATCTTACCCTAGGTAAGACTACTCCAAGGATAATACAACTAGGTCTTAGCTTGCTTGGAATTTCTCAGTTGGTATGTTCTAGCTATTCCTACAAGGGGTCTTACATGCAATCTGCAAATCTTCAGGTTTGGGACAGCAAATACACATAAACCCTATAATGATTTTCAGCTGATAAACAAGATAAGATGCTACCAAAATTCTTAATCTAATAACTAACAGTGATTTTAAAAGAAAGTGCAAAAGGTTAGGGTTTGAGAGGGGTCCTAAGTGACATTCACAACGCCAAGGCTATCTTTAGTAGACAAACATTCCAAACTTTGAACCAGCTTCCTGAGTTACCAAACTTAAATGAGTGTTACAGTGCTGCAGAAAACAGTGCTATCTTCAATGGAGGTCAACAGATTTTTAGATTGCATTCATTCATTAAATATCCAATGAATGGCGCAACTTAACTAGTGAAATACAATTGAACTTTAGCACAAATAATTAGCCCAGATTAACTTTACACAGCTATTTACCATTAGCAAATAACTAAAAGTATGGACTTAGAATGGTCATCAAATACTTCAGTAAACCATGAATATTATGAAAGCACAACTAATCTGACTATGGGAGAGCAAGATGCGAACCATGAAAACCAAAAGATGAATCAACACAAGACACAAATTCTTAGATTTACTGCAGAAACTTGCTTTGTATTAGTGTTATCACCCAAATTTGCACCCTTTGGATGCAGCTGTGAAACCACATGCAATCTAGAGTAACATGGGAATGATCTCGAAGTGTGGGACCTTGCTAAATGAGATCAGACCTCTGGAGAAGGCTGGCTTCCTCTTTCTAGGCCTAAAGCTTAGAGAAATACATCTAAACCTAGTGCTAATGCTTGCAGGGGAAAAGGAGTAGAAGGAAACTGAAATGAAATGCTGAAAGGAACTAAGTGATACACCAGATTTAAAAGTGTTTGGTAGCAACTGAACAGACACAGTACTAATCTCACAACTGGAAGGACATTACACAGTCTTATATTAATTCTAGAGAGGTCCAGAAAAGTAGACACAGTGCTAAAAAATAACAAAAGAGAGGCAAAAATACCAGTTTTTATTGATTATAGAGGCCCAATAGCCATCACAAAGAATAGCCCAGAAGAACTACCAACCACATATACATCAGCTTTTCATGTATATATAGCATTTTACATTTTGACCCCAGTCAGTACAGAATTCACTCAGAGAGCTGCATCTAGAAGATATTTTCTGAAGGGACGACCACCTGCCAAGAGTAATGGCGCCAAAAGATCTAGAACCGGGGCAGGTGGGAGATATTTTGATATTTAATGCAAACAGCTGCATCATTGATCTGATCCTCAGAAATGGCGGAGGATAACCTAGCATTGAATGCTACTAGCTGCAACTAACAGTTCTCAACAATTAGACGGCAAAGAACAGACTAGAGATGAAGTGGTGGTGGGATATTTTGTCATTAATGCAAGATACTTGCTATGTCTGCTATAATGAATGCCCCAAAAAATCTTCATCTGCAAAGTGACAAAACCTCCTGAAAGCCCTTGCATATGCGAAACATATAAGTTACGGACCCGAAGAATCATTATGAAACCATGGAAAAATATAGTCAAGTCCAGCCTATATATGTATCAGTATTTGGGTGCCAAAAAGCCCTTTGAGAAGCCCATGGAGTTTTCCCGCTCAAAACAGTGCCTGCGGATGCAAAGAAAACCCACAACGCAGCTTTAAAACTTGGCCGTCAATCAAAAAACCCACCGTTGACATCAACGGCCCCAAAAACTATCGAAAAGTCACCAGCGAACTAGATTGTGCCACGCAGGAACCTTATGCTTCAATCGCTGACTTGCCATCTCTATTTTTCCCTCTTAGAAGCCTCTCCCAGAAACTCACACGGAAGCCGGCACGTGGCGCCGTCTGCGACACTCTTAAAATGTTTAGGGACTCCTCTGCGGAAATACATGCGGAAGCTGACAAGTGGCATGTTTCGCGTCATTCTTAGAACATATAAAGGGGCCCTTTGAAACTTTGGTGGAACCTGCCACTTGGCGCCTTCTGCACAGAGAGAAACAAGATAGAAACTTTTTAAGACCCACTTAAGATTCATGTGGAAGCCGACACGTGGCAAGTTCTGCTTCATTTTAGTAACAATACAGGGGCCCACCTCCTCTCTTGGCTTCGCACCGAAACAAATAGAAACTCACTACGGAAGCTGACACTTGTTGGCTTCCGTAGCAACCATAAGAAACACATGGCGCTTTCCGCCCCATCTTAGAAACGTAGAAGAGACCTCAGCGGAAAGCAACACTTGTCAGTTTCCATGGGACTCTGAGAAACAAACTGAGACTCTCCGCCGTTGACACTTAGCGCTCTCCGCGCACTTAGAAACTTTATAAAAAGGGGTTCATGAAACTTGGGCGGAGGCCATGAAACTTTTAGAAACATTGGTGGGTGCTACCACTTGGCACCATCCGTGGGGCTCTTGAGTTACTCCCTGTGGCTCTCAGAAGCCTCCACATGGTGCCTTCCGCGCACTCCTTGAAACTTAAAGAAACTGCGATGAAACTCTGGCGGAAGCCGACACGTGGTGCCCTCCGTGGCAACGTTGAAACTTTGAGGGGCTACTCTCTGCCGCTGACACGTGGCATGTTCTGCGGTGATCATTTTTAAAGGCTGATGGAGTTTTGTGAGCCCGCCAAATGCCCATTTGAACTGTATGTTGACTGAAACATTTTGATCATGAATAACTCCTTCGTTTGGTCGAATTTCAGAGTGCTGTAAAAAGCAAACCTGCCTATTTTTCCTAGCTCTTTCCAATGGTAAGGTTTTTTAGGCAAGGCTTATGGGAAATTTGGCACTTTGCTTTATAGGGACCTTTTCAAAGGGATTTTCAAGGAAAATACCATGTTAACTGTTTGGCTCTGGATAGGGGGAAATAAGGTTAACAATTAGCTCAAATGGCATAGAGTCAACAATTCAGTATCAAAATCTCTCTTGAACTAATGGAAATGGGAGCCCTTTATATAGAAAGCAGCATACCCCAACTCTCAAATGAATGATGGAGATTAGCTCAACACCGACGGTCTAGATTACATCAATAATAGCCCACATCAATTCCCAGATTACAATTTTGTCCTTTATGAAAAAGATGAAAAATAGTCCACAGATACATTGAATCTAGTCATTTTGACTAGCCAACTCAGTATATTAGTAGAAAAGCTCATTTTAGAAGCAAGAAAAGGACAAAATAGAGTCACATGCTGCCCCGATTATAGTAATTTACAATTGTCACGGGATTGTATCATTAGAATATTCAAAATAGTATCAAAGTTCTTTATCCAAGTCAATACTGTCTTCGCTGGCCAGCTTGTTACGATAAGTCAACCATGCCTCAAGTGTTGGATTGATGTCGGATGGGTCTGGATCCTTTAAATGATGTATCCTGTAGTCAAACACTTCTAGTTCCTGACTAAATTTGCCATGTATTCTTTCTATTTCTACCCCTGCCTTCTGAAACACCTTGAACTTAGCTTTGAGGTCACTTGCCTTATCCAGTCTTTCTTCCATACTGAGTGCAGTGTCTTCAAATAGTACCTTATGCAACTTATCTTTGCACTTCTCGACATCAAAAGGGGCATAGTCATCAAAAGACTCTTCCCTACAGTCCCTCAAGGAGTCGCTGATGTCATATATAACTGATCTCAATTCTTCGTCAACTGGTTTGTATGCTTCATTTATATGCTCAAAGGTCTCTTTTCTTAGAAGTAGTTGTTGATACCATTCAATTGCCTTTGGTAGCTGATTTCCAGTCAAAATATTTTCTACAACCAGCGTTTGAGCTGGCAACTCTCTGATACCTTTTATTCAAGGATACATGTGTGAATAATACTCATCAGAAGAATCACATTCATCCCGCAAGTCTTTCCATCTCTTATGCAAATCTACCATTCTTTGGTGAGCTTGAACGGAGGCACTTATGGCTTCACATCCCATTTCAAAAACCTTTATTAACCAATTCTCTGTGCCTTGGGACTTTGATCTTACCTCATCCAATTTTTCCATCTCATCGATAGACAAGAAAGTAGGTATTGTCCTTATATCTCCTCCTGCATCTACTGGCTTTATCAAAAATTGAAGACATGCTCGCAGTTCTTCATTTTGTTGCTTCAAGTCTTTCTTAGACATTTCATCTTTGTCTAGTTGCTCCAAAATTGATGTGACTGATCCTTTGAAATCATCCACTCTTTGAGCACAAGTGGTTGGACCTAAATCAACACTTGATATGACATAATCTTTCGCCCGGACCTATTCTCTTGCTGTATCAGCTGGCGGGACTGTTATTTTTGCTATCCTTGATCCTGATTCATTCTTATAAATCCTTGATTGGATCTTAGCCTTCTTCTGCTTTTGAGGCTTCTGAGCCTGTGACAGGATAGCACTTAAGTCAAGCTACATTACTTCCACTTGTGGCTCTAGATATGCCATTCTGCTTTGCAGCCACTCAGGAGTAGAAGATTTGTTCAATTCCAAGGCTCCATCCTTATCAGGTACAACCAACTCTTTAGATGGTTCTTGTTCTGGCTCTTCATCCTTCTCTGGACTTTTCTCTTTTTTCTTCTCTTCTTCTTGTGCCAAGTCTTTCAGATTCATCACTACATTCTCCTGAGAAATCTTTAAAACTTCCTCCGTTGGATCTTTGCCAAGGGGACTATCAGATATGTCAATAATTTCCACGTCAGCTGAGGGTTCATGGAAGCCATCATTAGATAATATCTCTTTTTCCTCCTCAATTGCTGGCTTGGGTTCTTTTAAGCCCAATTCTGCACACACCTTCTCAATACCGGGCAGTAGTGGCACTGCCAGTGAATTTGGAGGCATTTGTGAAATAGGGAAAGCAGAAGAGATGGTCAAGGAAGGTGAACTGACCTGGGTCAGGCTAGTCAAGATTGGTGATAAGGAAGAAGAGATGGTAAGGGTTGAAGAAAAGGACAGTGAAGGTAAGGAAAGAGAAGGGGAAAGGATGGTTGAAATAGGAGGTAATGGTAAAGGAGAAGAAGATGTAGTTGTAGTGGAAGGGCATGAAATGGGAAGTGTTGGTACCCATTTTGGCCTAGAGGTTGAGCTTGCATGTTGGAGGTTTTCTTCATTTAAACCCTAGGTCCTCTTGTCCATCGACAGGAGCTTGGCCTATCAGCTAGAGTATTTTTGGTTCCACCGATGTGGTGGTGCTCTGCCATCGGGATGATTTCTATCATCGGTGTATCTTCTTTCTGGTTTCCTGATGGGCATGTGTCTAGCCGATAAGGGGGTAGAGTAAGGCTTGTTGGTCATCGCTGTGACTAGTGCTATAGGCCAGGATTCCTTTTGTTGCTCTGACGATATGTGTCTGGCCGATGGGAGCGAGGGTTTTGATGTGCCATCGACACGACATTGAATATCGGGTGACTGGGCAAGTGTTGGGCTGACGGCGTATGTTTGGCAGATGAGGAGTCATCGGCGTGTGTCTCGCCGACGAGGGTTTTGAAGGTTACCGGTGTAGCACTCTTCATCGGCAGAGGAATTTCATGCTAGACCGACGGTCTAAGTCTGGCCGATGATGTTTTAGGTGTTGTGTTCATCAGCATAACATGTGCGATCGACGAAGGATTTCTGAGTTGTGCCGACGGCATAGGTTTGGCTGATGAGATGTCATCGGCGTGTGTCTCGCCGAAGACCCAGATGTGGTATGTTGTCGGTGTGACTTTGAGTATCAGGTCAACTGTGGATTGCTTGGCCGACGGTCTATCTCTGGCCAATGGAAAGTTTTGAGGAAGATTGGGGTGTTCATCGGTAAGACCTTTGAGATCGGCAAGCATCAATTTTGTTGTGCCGATGGTCTATGTCTTGCCGAAGAGGGTGTATTTTGCTTAGCCATCGGAGGGACTTGATGGATCGGTGAGAGTTCGTTTGGCTTGGCCGATGTTTTTTGTCTTAGCGATAGGCATGTATGGAGTGGTCATCAGTGAGTCTTTGTTCATCAGCGGGGAGGCTTTTGGGTCCGCCGATGGTGGTTGTCTGGCCGACAGGGGATTGCGATGGGCTTCATCGGTGTAACACATGGGTCAGCCAGAGGATTTTTGAATGCTCCGATGGAGGGAATCACGTCGACGGGGGAGCAGAGTGTAGTTTGTGGTCATCGGCCAGACTATTGATGTCGGGATGAGTTTTGTGGAGTTGGCCGATGGCTTGGGTCTGGGCAATGGGCTTTGGGTGAAGGAGCATGCGTCAAGCGCGGCAAAAGCGCTCGACACTTGGTATCTATGTGGCCCTGCTTTTAAACTACTAAGGAGGTCTTTGCACCGTGCATGTGGGATTAATTTCCCTACACTTTTGAACCTGCAGTGATGCGCATTTTGGCGGGAACTTCATTTTGATTGCTGCGATTGATTTCTCGATGGCTGCGGGTGGTTGAGCCATCAATGGCGACTGTAGTAGGGATATGGGTGGCGGTACAAGTGATTAAACTGCTCGATTATGAATAAGGACTTCCATATGGTGGCAGAGGGCTCGAGGCCACCCCTGTCGACTCTCCTGCCTACTGCATTGATGACTTATGAGCACCATTTCTCATGGACTGTATCTGACGTTTTTTGATGTCCATCATGTAATTAATTTCTATGAGTACACCTTCTGGCTGTTTTAAGCAGGAAGTGTTACTCATTTTCAGGTTGTTGAAAGTTGAATATTTGGCTCTGTAACACAATACAGTTCGTTTTGGTTGCTCTGTACAGTTAAACCTGTGAGTTTATGTATCTCTTGTTGTACATTTTTGCATGAATCCACTGATTTCATGGTTAATTTTATATGAGAAATGCTATGTTAGCATGTGTTTCATTAACTCTGTCTCTAGTATTGCATGTATCTTTCTTCTGAGTCTGGATATTTAAGCAATGTTTGAGACTCTAGAACATAGAATTCCTATGTTGAATGTCTGATCTCTTAACTTCTACTCAAGGGGTAGATTAAATTGTTCTCAGATTGAACATTGGGAAGGGTATACTGCAGTAGGGATGCCATAAGTATAGATAGCTTAACACTCTGTATTGGGAGATATCTGTAAGGCAGGTATCACATATGTCCCCCTGAAATCTAGTTTTAGCTGTTCATGCTGATCATTCACAGGTGTATGTCTACTGACTCCAGGCCCTGGATAGGCACCAATCTTGCTTTGTGTTTGTGTTACAACCATGTCTAGCTTTGCATCCAAGCTTAAAATCAAAATCAAAATGTAAAACAATCTTTAGGACATTAGAATTAGTTTTAGGATCCTCAGTCCTCTGTCTACAACTGCAAATAGGCCCAAAGCTAGCCCCTTTGCTCTTATCTTTCAGTTTTGGTCTACTTACAGGAGGACTTATCTGCTTTCTGTCAGCATCCCAGCCTTTGTATGCATATCCTCATGGATGTTGAGTAGGGAATACCCCCCTAGGTTTTGCAGAGCCTGAAGAAGAAGAGGAGATAAAATATAGAGTCTATCTCCTATACTGTTGGCCCCTGGCCTAGAGATCCTGTTGATCATTGATGGCTACCTTGTAGGGAAATCTAGGAATAAGCATCCAGTCTGGGAAAAAACCAACAGAAATTGGCAACTCTGCTGGGGAGATCAATGTCATATCCATGAAAGTTTGAGTCTACAAGATTGAAAAATCAGACCTGGAAACTGTTTGTTGTAGCAGAGAAAAGGGTTATATATGTGACTCTGCTGGTGGATGAGCCAGAAAGAAAGAAATCAATTTGCAGCTTCAGCTTATTTGAAGCTCATTCCTCTTCAAGGAGGTGGCGACTCTGCATCAAAGAACCTGATAAAAGAACAAAATCAGTCAGAGAAGAATTTGTAGCTCCTACAACATATCCAGGTATTTCATATTGTTTGACAGACTCCCTATTTGGTGAGATAGCACTGGTTAAAAGGGAAACATTGGTGAAAGCAGAGCTTGCATGCTTTTATTAGAACTTATTCTGTATTTCAAAGGGCATGCAATGTTGCTAAAAAGACTCATTTAAAGGACTTTAGGAAAGTTTAAAAAAAAAAAAAACAGTCTAAATTTTGAGTGCCTAAAGTCATTGTTTGTAGAAAATATGAGTAGAAAGGAGGGTTGCAAAAACATAAAGGATGTATTATCAGCCTATGCACCCTTGTGAAGTGTCAAGTGCAAAAATGTATAGTAGTCAGTCCCAACAATGTAATAAAAGAAGTTTCAACATAGACAGATATAAGCCCATAAATTTCAGTGGCATTTGTGGCTATCCAAATGCTCTTCCACCTAAAATCAGATTTTTTTGCCTAAATTTAATGGTATAAAGGATGAATCAGCTAAGAGACACTTGCAGCAGTTTATGAATGTGATAGATGACTTTGAGATTGACCATGAGGATGTGGTTATGAGATTATTTGTTCAATCTCTAGATGAAGATGCAAGGGACTAGTTTTCCTACCTTCCAGCTCACTCTGTCAACTTTTGGCATGGTTTTAAATCTACATTTCTAGTACAATATGGTGAAAGAATCTCTGAATATGCAGTTATTAGTAATTTTATGTACATCCATATGAAGAAGGTGAGTTGATCCCAGCCTTTAACCTCAGATTTATGAGGGCATTGAATAGAATTCTAGAATGCATGAGACCTAATGATGCACTGTGCTTAGTTGTCTATTTGGGAGCTTTTGATAAGAAAATGAGTTACAGATTAAGAGACAAGGAGCCCACCACATTGCATCAGGCACATCAATTTGCAATAGATATTGAAAACAATTGGAGGTATGGAATACAAAAGGGTTATTTTTCTAAAAAAATTTATTGTCCTGCAGCCCCTGGTGTTAATGAGAGATTTAATTTAGGAGTTGACAATGAATGTCAAAGTATTCACACCCCTGTTGTCCCAGTTTTTGCATCATTTCAAGTTGATGATGTTTCTGTTATAAAGGAGGATGTCTTGTTTTGCCCAACAAATGAAGTTGAAAACAATGGTTTTTCAAGTAATATTTACATACCAGCCCTTATCAAAGAGCCATCATGTTTAAATGATCCAGTTGTGCAAGGTTGTGATCATGTGGATCAACAGTCAGTATCAGTTTCATCAGGAAGTATTAGAGGGATGGAGAATGATGCAGATAGCTCAACTTCAGAATGCATTGAAACAACAGAAATCTTGTATATGGGGCAATCAGTTGATAGAAATGATATCCATGATCAATTCATGGATCAGGTTTGTTCTTCATATGACTCTAGATCTGATAGTACTAAAGAAGAATTGGAGTATCATGAAGAAGAAGCAGAGGCCTTTGCGATGAGTGTTAATCCCCTTTATGATGAGTCTACAGATGCCTTTGATGCTGTGAATCTTGACTTTCAGTGGTGCAGGATTAATCCTCTTTTTGAGGATGATGATGAATATAAAGAGACAGTTGACCTAGGTGATACATCAGTTTGTGAGGAGGGGGCATATGAATCAGATATCTTCAGTTCTTGTGAAGATAGTATGGATTTGCAAACTGTGGATAATGTATGTTCATCATCACTTGATCCAGACATGTGCAACATCCGATGTGTGGATCAAGATTTGTTTTCAATATCAATAATTATTGGGGGTCTCATATTTTCTGAATGTCTTCAATTTTTGGATTAGCTAGATGAGTGCCTGATGGTATGCAGCAGCCAGGTAGGTGATGAGGATTGCCAATAGCAACATGATGTACTGTCTGAGGGATATAACATACATATGTTACCTAATGTTGAAGAATATAATATGTATGATTCGATGTCTAATTTTGAAATCCAATATGACAGAGGTGAAAGTGATAGTGATAAGCTTTCCAAAGTGGTGGAGTATCTAATTGAGCAGATGACATTATGGGCAGATTATGCCAATCTTTTCAGTTGGGATTGGGATCTTTCAGTTTGGAATCAGGCATTTGGCAGGAAAAAATTTTGGTTCTTCCTTTTTCGCTACCTGGGGCCACCCAAGTGATGACTAAAATATAGTTTTTGTGCAGGTTGGTACAATGATTGACTCTGTTGCCCAACAGATATGGCCCAATCTGTGAAACCAGAGATTCTGGGGTCCTCGCTGCAGTTTTGCACCTGCACGTCCCCAGACAGAGCCAGTGTTGGTACCCATTTTGGCCTAGAGGTTGAGCTTGCATGTTGGAGGTTTTCTTCATTTAAACCCTAGGTCCTCTTGTCCATCGGCAGGAGCTTGGCCTATCGGCTGGAGTATTTTTGGTTCCACCAATGTGGTGGTGCTCTACCATCGGGATGATTTCTGTCATCGGCGTATCTTCTTTCTGGTTTCCCGATGGGCATGTGTCTAGCCGACAAGGGGGCAGAGTAAGGCTTGTTGGTCATCGCTATGACTAGTGCTATCAGCCAGGGTTCCTTTTGTTGCTCCGACGATATGTGTCTGGCTGATGGGAGCGAGGGTTTTCATCTGCCATCGGCACGACATTGAATATCGGGTGAGCGGGCAAGTGTTGGGCCGACAGCGTATGTTTGGCCGATGAGGAGTCATCGGCGTGTGTCTCGCCGACGATGGTTTTGAAGGTTACCGGTGTAGCACTCTTCATCGGTAGAGGAATTTCATGCTAGACCGACGGTCTATGTTTAGCCGATGACGTTTTAGGCATTGTGTTCATCGGTGTAACATGTGCGATCGACGAAGGATTTCTGAGTTGTGCCGACGGCGTAGGATTGGCCGATGAGATGTCATCGGCGTGTGTCTCGCCGAAGACGCGGATGTGGTATGCTGTCGGCGTGACTTTGAGTATCAGGTGAACTGTGGATTGCTTGGCCGACGGTCTATCTCTGGCCGATGGGAAGTTTTGAGGAAGATTGGGGTGTTCGTCGGCAAGACCTTTGAGATCGGCAAGCGTCAATTTTGTTGTGCCGATGGTCTATGTCTTGCCGAAGAGGGTGTATTTTGCTTAGCCATCGGAGGGACTTGATGGATCGGTGAGAGTTCGTTTGACTTGGCCGATGTTTTTTGTCTTGGCAATAGGCGTGTATGGAGTGGTCATCGGTGAGTCTTTGTTCATCGGTGGGGAGGCTTTTGGGTCCGCCGATGGTGGTTGTCTGGCCGACAGGGGATTGCGATGGGCTTCATCGGTGTAACACATGGGTCGGCTAGAGGATTTTTGAATGCTCTGATGGAGGGAATCACGCCGACGAGGGAGCAGAGTGTAGTTTGTGGTCATCGGCCAGACTATTGATGTCGGGATGAGTTTTGTGGAGTTGGCCGATGGCTTGGGTCTAGGCGATGGGCTTTGGGTGAAGGAGCGTGCGTCGAGCACGGCAAAAGCGCTTGACACTTGGTATCTATGTGGCCCTACTTTTAAACTACTAAGGAGCTCTTTGCACCGTGCATGTGGGATTAAAATTTCCCTACACTTTTGAAACTGCGGTGATGCGCATTTTGGCGGGAACTTCATTTTGATTGCTGCGACTGATTTCTCGATGGCTGCGGGTGGTTGAGCCATCAATGGCGACTGTAGCAGGGATATGGGTGGCAGTACAAGTGATTAAACTACTCGATTGTGAATAAGGACTTCCATATGGTGGCACAGGGCTCGAGGCCACCCCTGTCGACTCTCCTGCCTACTGCATTGATGACTTATGAGCGCCATTTCTCATGGACTGTATCTGACATTTTTTTATGTCCATCATGTAATTAATTTCTGTGAGTACACCTTCTGGCTGTTTTAAGCAGGAAGTGTTACTCATTTTCAGGTTGTTGAATGTTGAATATTTGGGTCTGTAACACAATACAATTCATTTTGGTTGCTCTGTATAGTTAAACCTGTGAGTTTATGAATCTCTTGTTGTACATTTTTGCATGAATCCACTGATTTCATGGTTAATTTTATATGAGAAATGCTATGTTAGCATGTGTTTTGTTAATTCTGTCTCCAGTATTACATGTATCTTTCTTCTGAGTCTGGATATTTAAGCAATGTTTGAGACTCTAGAACATTGAATTCCTGTGTTGAATGTCTGATCTCTTAACTTCTGCTCAAGGGGTAGATTAAATTGTTCTTAGATTGAACATTGGGAAGGGTATACTGCAGTAGGGATGCCATAAGTATAGATAGCTTAACACTCTGTATTGGGAGATATCTGTAAGGCAGGTATCACATATGTCCCCCTGAAATCCAGTTTTAGCTGTTCATGCTGATCATTCACAGGTGTATGTCTACTGACTCCAGGCCCTAGATAGGCACAAATCTTGCTTTGTGTTTGTGTTACAACCATGTCCAGCTTTGCATCCAAGCTTAAAATCAAAATCTAAATCTAAAACAATCTTTAGGACATTAGAATTAGTTTTAGGATCCTCAGTCCTCTGTCTACAACTGCAAATAGGCCCAAAGCTAGCCCCTTTGCTCTTATCTTTCAGTTTTGGTCTACTTACAGGAGGACTTATCTGCTTTCTATCAGCATCCCAGCCTTTGTATGCAAATCCTCATGGATGTTGAGTAGGGAATACCCCCTAGGTTTTGCAGAGGCTGAAGAAGAAGAGGAGATAAAATATAGAGTCTATCTCCTATACTGTTGGCCCCTGGCCCAGAGATCCTGTTGATCATTGATGGCTACCTTGTAGGGAAATCTGGGAATAAGCATCCAGTCTAGGAAAAAACCAACAGAAATTGGCGACTCTGCTGGGGAGATCAATGTCATATCCATGAAAGTTTGAGTCTACAAGATTGACAAATCAGACCTGGAAACTGTTTGTTGCAGCAGAGAAAAGGGTTATATATGTGACTCTGCTGGTGGATGAGCCAGAAAGAAAGAAATCAATTTGCAGCTTCAGCTTGTTTGAAGCTCATTCCTCTTCAAGGAGGTGGTGACTCTGCATCAAAGAACCTGATAAAAGAACAAAATCAGTCAGAGAAGAATTTGCAGCTCCTGCAACATATCCAGGTATTTCATATTGTTTGACAGACTCCCTATTTGGTGAGATAGCACAGGTTAAAAGGGAAACATTGGTGAAAGGAGAGCTTGCATGCTTTTATTAGAACTTATTCTGTATTTCAAAGGGCATGCAATGTTGCTAAAAAGACTCATTTAAAGGACTTTAGGAAAGTTTTAAAAAAAAGAAAATAGTCTAAATTTTGAGTGCCTAAAGTCATTGTTTGTAGAAAATATGAGTAGAGAGGAGGGTTGCAAAAACATAAAGGATGTATTATCAGCCTATGCACCCTTGTGAAGTGTCAAGTGCAAAAATGTATAGTAGTCAGTCCCAACAATGTAATAAAAGAAGTTTCAACATAGACAGATATAAGCCCATAAATTTTAGTGGCATTTGTGGCTATCTAAATGCTCTTCCACCTAAAATCAGATTTTTTTTGCCTAAATTTAATGGTATAAAGGATGAATCAGCTGAGAGACACTTGCAGCAGTTTATGAATGTGATAGATGACTTTGAGATTGACCATGAGGATGTGGTTATGAGATTATTTGTTCAATCTCTAGATGAAGATGCAAGGGACTAGTTTTCCTACCTTCCAGCTCACTCTGTCAACTCTTGGCATGGTTTTAAATCTGCATTTCTAGTACAATATGGTGAAAGAATCTCTGAATATGCAGTTATTAGTAATTTTATGTACATCCATATTGAAGAAGGTGAGTTGATCTCAGCCTTTAACCTCAGATTTATGAGGGCATTGAATAGAATTCCAGAATGCATGAGACCTAATGATGCACTGTGCTTAGTTGTCTATTTGGGAGCTTTTGATAAGAAAATGAGTTACAGATTAAGAGACAAGGAGCCCACCACATTGCATCAGGCACATCAGTTTGCAATAGATATTGAAAACAATTGGAGGTATGGAATACAAAAGGGTTATTTTTCTAAAAAAATTTGTTGTCCTGCAGCCCTCGGTGTTAATGAGAGATTTAATTCAGGAGTTCACAATGAATGTCAAAGTATTCACACCCCTGTTGTCGCAGTTTTTGCATCATTTCAAGTTGATGATGTTTCTGTTATAAAGGAGGATGTCTTGTTTTGCCCAATAAATGAAGTTGAAAACAATAGTTTTTCAAGTAATATTTACATACCAGCCCTTATCAAAGAGCCATCATGTTTAAATGATCCAGTTGTGCAAGGTTGTGATCATGTGGATCAACAGTCAGTATCAGTTTCATCAGGAAGTATTAGAGGGATGGAGAATGATGCAGATAGCTCAACTTCAGAATGCATTGAAACAGCAGAAATCTTGTATATGGGGCAATCAGTTGATAGAAATGATATCCATGATCAATTCATGGATCAGGTTTGTTCTTCTTATGACTCTGGATCTGATAGTACTAAAGAAGAATTGGAGTATCATGAAGAAGAAGCAGAGGCCTTTGTGGTGAGTGTTAATCCCCTTTATGATGAGTCTACAGATGCCTTTGATGCTGTGAATCTTGACTTTCAGTGGTGCAGGATTAATCCTCTTTTTGAGGATGATGATGAATATAAAGAGACAGTTGACCTAGGTGATACATCAGTTTGTGAGGAGGGGGCATATGAATCAGATATCTTCAGTTCTTGTGAAGATAGTATGGATTTGCAAACTGTGGATAATGTATGTTCATCATCACTTGATCCAGACATGTGCAACATCGGGTGTGTGGATCAGGATTTGTTTTCAATATCAATAAATATTGGGGGTCTCATATTTTTTGAATGTCTTCAATTTTTGGATCAGCTAGATGAGTGTCTGATGGTATGCAGCAGCCAGGTAGGTGATGAGGATTGCCAAGAGCAACATGATGTACTGTCTGAGGGATATAACATACATATGTTACCTAATGTTGAAGAATATAATATGTATGATTCTATGTCTAATTTTGAAATCCAATATGACAGAGGTGAAAGTGATAGTGATAAGTTTTCAAAAGTGGTGGAATATCTAATTGAGCAGATGACATTATGGGCAGATTATGCCAATCTTTTCAATTGGGATTGGGATCTTTCAATTTGGAATCAGGCATTTGGCAGGAAAAAATTTTGGTTCTTCATTTTTGGCTACCCGGGGCCACCCAAGTGATGACTAAAATATAGTTTTTGTGCAGGTTGGTGCAATGATTGACTCTGTTGCCCAATAGATATGGCCCAATCTGCGAAACCAGAGATTCTGGGGTCCTCGCTGCAGTTTTGCACCTGCACGTGCCCAGACAGAGCTAGTGTTGGTACCCATTTTGGCCTAGAGGTTGAGCTTGCATGTTGGAGGTTTTCTTCATTTAAACCCTAGGTCTTCTTGTCCATCGGCAGGAGCTTGGCCTATCGGCTGGAGTATTTTTGGTTCCACCGATGTGGTGGTGCTCTGCCATCGGGATGATTTATGTCATTGGCGTATCTTCTTTCTGGTTTCCCGATGGGCATGTGTCTAGCCGACAAGGGGACAAAGTAAGGCTTGTTGGTCATCGCTATGACTAGTGCTATCGACCAAGGTTCCTTTTGTTGCTCCGACGATATGTGTCTGGCCGATGGGAGCGAGGGTTTTGATGTGCCATCGGCACGACATTGAATATTGGGTGAGCGGGCAAGTGTTGGTCCGACGGCGTATGTTTGGCCGATGAGGAGTCATCGGCGTGTGTCTCGCGGACGAGGGTTTTGAAGGTTACCGGTGTAGCAATCTTCATCGACAGAGGAATTTCATGCTAGACCGACGGTCTAAGTCTAGCCGATGATGTTTTAGGCGTTGTGTTCATCGGCGTAACATGTGTGATCGACAAAGGATTTCTGAGTTGTGCCGACAGCGTAGGTTTGGCCGATGAGATGTCATCGGCGTGTGTCTCGCCGAAGACCCGGATGTGGTATGTTGTCGGCGTGACTTTGAGTATCGGGTGAACTATGGATTGCTTGGCTGACGGTCTATCTCTGGCCGATGGGAAGTTTTGAGGAAGATTGGGGTGTTCGTCGGCAAGACCTTTGAGATCGGCAAGCATCAATTTTGTTATGCCAATGGTCTATGTCTTGCCGAAGAGGGTGTATTTTGCTTAGCCATCGAAGGGACTTGATGGATCAGTGAGAGTTCGTTTGGCTTGGCCGATGTTTTTTGTCTTGGCAATAGGCGTGTATGGAGTGGTCATCAGTGAGTCTTTGTTCATCGGTGGGGAGGCTTTTGGGTCCGCCGATGGTGGTTGTCTGGCCGACAGGGGATTGCGATGGGCTTCATCGGTGTAACACATGGGTCGGCCAGAGGATTTTTGAATGCTCCGATGGAGGGAATCACGCCGACAGGGGAGCAGAGTGTAGTTTGTGGTCATCGGCCAGACTATTGATGTCGGGATGAGTTTTGTGGAGTTGGCCGTTGGCTTGGGTCTGGGCGATGGGCTTTGGGTGAAGGAGCATGCGTCGAGCGCGGCAAAAGCGCTCGACACTTGGTATCTATGTGGCCCTGCTTTTAAACTACTAAGGAGGTCTTTGCACCATGCATGTGGGATTAATTTCCCTACACTTTTGAACCTGCAGTGATGCGCATTTTGGAGGGAGCTTCATTTTGATTGCTGCAACTGATTTCTCGATGGCTGCGGGTGGTTGAGCCATCAATGGCGACTGTAGCAGTGATATGGGTGGCAGTACAAGTGATTAAACTGCTCGATTGTGAATAAGGACTTCCATATGGTGGCACAGGGCTCAAGGCCACCCCTGTCGACTCTCCTACCTACTGCATTAATGACTTATGAGCGCCATTTCTCATGGACTATATCTGACATTTTTTTATGTCCATCATGTAATTAATTTCTGTGAGTACTCCTTCTGGCTGTTTTAAGCAGGAAGTGTTACTCATTTTCAGGTTGTTGAAAGTTGAATATTTGGCTCTATAACACAATACAGTTCGTTTTGGTTGCTCTATACAGTTAAACCTGTGAGTTTATGTATCTCTTGTTGTACGTTTTTGCATGAATCCACTGATTTCATGGTTAATTTTATATGAGAAATGCTATGTTAGCATGTGTTTTGTTAATTCTGTCTCCAGTATTGCATGTATCTTTCTTCTGAGTCTGGATATTTAAGCAATGTTTGAGACTCTAGAACATAGAATTCCTGTGTTGAATGTCTGATCTCTTAACTTCTGCTTAAGGGGTAGATTAAATTGTTCTCAGATTGAACATTAGGAAGGGTATACTGTAGTAGGGATGCCATAAGTATAGATAGCTTAACACTCTGTATTGGGAGATATCTGTTAGGCAGGTATCACATATGTCCCCCTGAAATCTAGTTTTAGCTGTTCATGCTGATCATTCACAGGTGTATGTCTACTGACTCCAGGCCCTGGATAGGCACCAATCTTGCTTTGTGTTTATGTTACAACCATGTCCAGCTTTGCATCCAAGCTTAAAATTAAAATCAAAATCTAAAACAATCTTTAGGACATTAGAATTAGTTTTAGGATCCTCAGTCCTCTGTCTACAACTGCAAATAGGCCCAAAGCTAGCCCCTTTGCTCTTATCTTTTAGTTTTGGTCTACTTACAGGAGGACTTATCTGCTTTCTGTCAGCATCCCAGCCTTTGTATGCATATCCTCATGGATGTTGAGTAGGGAATACCCCCTAGGTTTTGCAGAGCATGAAGAAGAAGAGGAGATAAAATATAGAGTCTATCTCCTATACTGTTGGCCCCTGGCCCAGAGATCCTGTTGATCATTGATGGCTACCTTGTAGGGAAATCTGGGAATAAGCATCCAATCTGGGAAAAAACCAACAGGAAGAACAGAGGAAATAAGACTGCTAGAGTCACTAGACAAAATTGTCAGTGGATAAGAAGTGATGGAGATAGTAGAGGCAGGAGAGGTAACGGAAGATGTCTCTTGAATTATAGCGGCTGAGGTCATGGGTGAGGTGGATGTAGCAGAAGGAGGGATGGAAGGAGAAGTGATAGTAGAAGCAGCAGGAATTGAGGCAGCAGTGCTAATATCTTGTGCGGGAGGTTGGGCAGTTGGAAGATTGGAATCATCTTTAGTTGTGGCAGCTTCCTTGTTAGCTTCCTTTACTTTTACCTTTTTAGCCTTGGAGCTTTCTCCAGTCCCACTTGGCATATCTCTTCTCTTGGCAGTCCTGACCCTTGCTGAAGGAGGTTGGTCTTTCTTCGGACGAGACTTCACAGATGGCTTCTTCATCTTCTTTGCCTTTTCTGCCAGGGATGTGTGCTCTTCACTATCCGATTTCTATTTTTCAGCTGGTTCTGCCTCATCTGTGACCTAAATGGGCTCATCTTCTTCTCCCCCAGACTCTTTATCTGATTCAACTACCATGTAAGTAAGCTCGACTCCTTGTCCATTCAGGGCAGCCACTTGAGCTCTGACCCATGCCCTTACTTAATCTGATTGGTTCCCTCATAACCACATCTCGGGAACTCTCCTCTGCATTAGCCCAATTTGGAAATGGGATAGGCTAATGGTATTGTGCCTCCCATGGTCCCCTAATCATGACATTTTCATCATCTTGCAGTTGATCTGGCACTGCCATAACATGAAATTTCTTAATAAAATCTAGGGGCAGCCTTGCATGTGCCTTTTTCATAACCTCATAGTCATCAGGGCAATTGGCCCAAAAGTCTTCAATGTGTACTTTGTGAAAGAGTTTCTTGCTTACAAATCTTTCCATTACTCTGTTTGGGTCAAAGTGATCCCTTGCGTTGGAGTAGTGCAAATTCAAGAGTTGAAGTTCTTTATCCAAGTGTTTTGCTGATGCTAGAGAAGGGCATGCATAGAGTCCTTTGCTAAATTTGATAGGAAATTGAACACTCGGCCTATGTAGGTGCTTGAGTTTCTCTGCACAAGGTATCAGTTGCCTAGACAGCTCTAGAAGCACTATCTTATCACCTGGATAACGAGGGAGTCTATATGCCATTCCAGTGAAGCCTTGTATCCTTATGTATGTAAACTTCACAAATTGGATATACCACCTACCATATCTAGTTATTTCGTTCATGGCCTCGGTTGAAATCCTCAAGGCCGTGCTGCCCTGCAATTTTCTAGCTATATACATGGTGAATGCATCATTAACCCTTTTGAAATGTATTAAATATTGGGATGAGGTTAGTTGTGGGTAGCATTCATATACTTTGACCTGAGTCTTGTCATCATTTCCAACCTCACCAATCTTGGACAGCCCATCGTAGTGGTTCATTCTTGCCAGTGCATAGACAACATAGGACGTCCATCTGAAGTACTTATTTTCATTAAAGTTGCTGAATGCTTCATGGATGTTGTCACTAAGGATTTGATCCTAGTGGAACTTGGTTCCCTTCAATATTTCAGAGATTATGGCAAACATCCAATCCTCAAAGGTAGAGGCCGTTGGTAACCCATAGATTCTGCTCAAAAAGGTGACTATGTCCCTGATCTCATCATGGAAATCACTTCTATAGAGTACTCTGGGGAGCTTGATGAGAGCAGATTTTTTGCTTTTAACCCAGTGGTCATTTATATACTTCCTGCATCCTTCTATATCCTTATTATATGTTGCCTTTGACCCTTGTTTATCTGGCATTGTCATAACTTTGTGCCAGGGGATGTCCAACATTTCTGCCAGAGAAGGAGGGGTTAAGTCAGCCAAGACATCCCCATTTGCTGTCTGAATTTGCCTGGTCATAACATCATATCTGTCTGCATAGGTGACTATCAACTCTGCACATTGAACTGAAGTGGGAAATACAACAGCCTGTCCAAGTCCACTATCTCTAAGTATTTTGGCTCTGGGAGTTGGGCTTGGACCAAAGAATATGAGTCTAAAGTCATCTAGGTCTATATGACCTAGGTCTGTGTCCCCGACATTACTCCATCCGGAGTGGAGCTTGGTCTCCAGAGGGATTCCTTTGAACTCGTACTTCATTGCTTGTGCCTGAGTAGTCATTTAGTCTGCATGACCAGACCTTATAAGTTTGATACCCTAAAGAAACTCCCAACATATTCCTAAGTTTCAGATAAATCAATGCAAATTTTCCATTTCTTACTAACATGCATTTGAAGGAAATCTAAGTCTAATTGAAAGAACACTACATGCAATCAAATATCCAATGCTGTAAGAAAATTCATGAAAATTACCATTATTAAAGCATCACAACATTAATTTCACCATTTTGAACAATTTTCCCTTTGAAAATTTTGAGAAATTTGGTCATTTGCAAGGTTTTGCGCTAATTTGAGGGTTGTCCAACCCTCAGAAGGAAAAGCGTTGATTTTGAGGTCATCTGACCTCGGCAGGGAAATCGGGCAGGTCTGACCTCATGTTTGGCTTCCTTTCATGTTTTTGAGTTTTTGCGTGGTTTTTGGTAGGGTCTGACTTGTGCGGAATTTGGAGGTCTCCACCTCTGGTGGCTGTCAAGTCAGTCGTTGATATTTTAGCGCAAAATCCTGTTGATGTGAACTGTTTATTGCACTTGCACAAGAATCGACTTGGTCTGACCTGCGCAGTTTTTGGAGGTGTTTGACTAAGTCAGTTAGAGGGTATTACAGCGCAGGTTGGATGAGGTAAGTTTTAGCGCTAAGTTGAGGTAAGCTCCCAGCAGGGTTTTTAGGTAGTATCGACCTTACGGGGAAATCCGGGTCATTCGACCAGGTCGGAGACCTGATCTTTCAGTGCAAGGTCAAACGAGTCACTTTCTAGCGCAAAAGACAATTTTATGATTCGCGGGGTTTTCGAGACCTTCTGACTAAAACGTTTGGCGCTTGTAGGTCTGACAAGGTCAATTTTAGTGCTAAATGCAACTGAGCATCCAGCATGGGTTTTCAAGGTGTCAGACCAACTAATGAGGGTCTGATTTACAGGTCAATCGGGGTTTGACTTAGCACCAAGGAAATCTGAGGGCTTCAAAGTGCAAAAAAAATCACCTAAATTTGGCTTTCTAACATACAATGACTTATTCCATCCCACGGCTAGCCAACACGAGGGTTTCACAAACGAAAATCTCAAACTCTAGTATGGAAACCCTAACCTAAAACACAAATTAAATGCTCATTTCTTAACAAATTTTGCTATTGAGACCAAAACCCTGACCGTGTGTAAATAAAACTTCAAGTAACGAGGTCAAAACCCTACCTGGTTGAAGCGATGGTGCGAGTTTGATCTGAGCAAGAGGTCGCGGGTTCGAGCTTGGGCAAGTCCGTGGGGTGTGAACGCAGCTCTAGAATTTTCAACCTTTAAACGTGATTAAAATGACTAAAAAACTGTTAACTTCCTATTTATCCCCTGCCAAATCTGCCATTAATGTGCAGGCGTACGATCTGCAAGTTTTAGGGTTTGCGCAGATTTGGACAATGTTTGACTTGGCAGAGAATTTGAGTGTGTTGGACCTAGTCGGTCGGGACCATATTTAGCGCTAAGCCTGAAGTTCAATTTGCTCATTCTTGCGGAGGTTTTTGGTTTATCCGACTTACGGGCCTTTCAGGGCTGTCCGACTAAGTCGGTGGTCGCTGTTTTCAGCGCAAGTCGGACAGGGCAATTTTTAGCGTAAAAGGTAGATACAATGACTTAGCGTTAGGTTAGTCAGACAAGGATTTAGCGCTAAGGTCAGAGAAGGCAATTTTAGCGCTAGGTCAGACAGACAGAAAATTAACGCAAAGGTCGGTTGAAGGTCAATTTAGCGCAAAATGCCATTTCAAGGCCCTCAAAGGGAAAACAAGGATTCATCCTAGTAGATTTTGAGGTGATTGTTTCAATATCATCTTTTCATCAAGGTCAAAATGCACTTTTGACCATAAAATCACTTAGGAGATCAGAAGATCAAATGACTCTCTAGCCAAGTCACAAGAGGGGGTCTCCATTCTTGAATGGGGCGTGTGTGCAAGGCACAACAAAGAAGAAGAAAGGCAAATCCATATGCTTTGAAGAGGATAAGGGTAAGGAGAAGGAAATGGAGACTAGCAATGTTGATCTTACCTCGGGTGGTAATCAGAATATGAATGGAAAGTGTATGATGGAGCTGGAGATAGGAGCCCCCTTCCTTGGCATCCTGGACCCTACTTTACCAATTCCTGAAGATTTCATTGACCAAGTGGCCAATAATAACAACAAAGATGATATTGAGGATATTTTGAGCATGGTAAGGAAAGCCATTAAAGCCCATAATGTGATGTCAAAGTGGTTCTACCTTAAAATTAATAGGATTAATCTTAAGCTCTCTGTTCTCCAAAAGATATATGGGAAACATGACCAAATCTGGGCTAAGGATGATATGAATATTTTGCATAATTAGGAGGCTATTCCCATGGTTTCAGAGATAGAAAAGAAAATGGTGACAAATAATGAGTATATCAGTGAAGAAAATGAGAACTTGGAGGAGTGGAAACAAGGTATGGAGGAAAGGATTGTATCCAAGGTGATTAATGAGAACCTAGAACGGATGCTCAAAGTAAGTCATAGTACTATCAAGAACAATGCTTTTGGGGTTGAAGATTCTCACTGAAAAGATTAGAGATCTAAGAGAGGAACAGGTGAAATAGGGGATTGAGAAAGGTAATAACAGGGATTAGGCGGGCCTGAGCTCCTGGACCAAGGCGAGTAAAAAGAAATCCTTTGCTGGAGAAAAGAAGGGGCTCCTTGCTTTCGCCAAGTTGAATAAAGACTTCAAGGCTCAAGAGATGGAGGTTGCGAAAACTCTTAAGCAACTTTAGTTTGTCTTTATGTTTTTTGTTTTTTGTTGTTTTTGTTTAACAGTTTGTTGGTTTGTTGTTGTTATGTTGTGGCTTATGATATGCTATTGGTTGGCTGAGTACTATTTTATGATCAGTATTTTGTATTTGAACTGTTATATGGAAATTTTAAATTACTCTGGTTAGGCTGTGTCTATGTTGTGAACAATATTTTGTTATAGGATTTCAGCATCCCTTCAAAGCACATTTTACTGTTAATAAAAAACATTGGGTTGTTTGTTTTGTTAACACATAAGAAATTTTGAGGTTGCATTTTGGAGGCTATTACAATTTGAGGTTGGAAGAAGAGTACGAAGAAGTGGGAAGAGTGAGATTATTAGTGAGTTTTAGACTCTAATTTGATTGTGGGTAGGGTTATTGGGTTTTGAAACTAGGTAGTCTTTGATGAGTTGGCAATCTTGTCTACAATAGAAGAACATTTTTAGCTTAGTAAGATAAGACATTGGCTAGCCTATTAAAAACCCTAGGTTGAACAACTCGATAACCTTTATTAAAAGTTGGAATAAATGAAATTTAAAAGTGACCTCTCAAACTACCAAATTTGTCTCCATTTTTTTAATAATAGGTTAATTGCCAATTGTATGAAACAATAGTGGATTTTAGACTCTATAAATTATATATAAACATTTAACAAAAAAACCTTTAAATAGATTATAGTTAAAATTTCTAATCACCAAAAAGAACGTTGCTAGACTATCTAATGATTTTATACATCTCATAAATATTCAATGCCATTAATAAAAATATCAACTAATTAATAGATTTACATTGTTTGACTTGATGATGTAATCTATGTTTCAAATATCCTCCTTTATATAGAGAGATTTCTTGGAAAACGTCCAAGCATGAGGAAACAAACACATAGGCCATGAAGAGAGCATGAAGACATGCAATAAGCCATCTTTAGTGGAAAGCAATTTGATTTAAAATGCAAGTACCTAATATAATATAGGTATTCGGTAGTCAATGAAAATAATGTATAATTTAGCATGAACAACCAAGTAGAGAGAGATTATATTAGATTTTATTTTAAGCATGAAGACATGCAATAAGCCATCTTTAGTGGAAAGCAATTCGATTTAAAATGCAAGTACCTAATATAATATAGGTATTCGGTAGTCAATGAAAATAATGTATAATTTAGCATGAACAACCAAGTAGAGAGAGATTATATTAGATTTTATTTTATTAGGATTTGATTGTATGTTTTCATTTTAATTTGTTACTAATGAAGTTAAGGTTAAAGATTTTTTTTTAACTTGTTTTATCTTTATTTTATTTTCTTGCACTTTGAATAATAAAATAAATTCATCTAATTTTATAATTTAAATAATATTTAATTTTTTTTATAAAATTAAAATGAATTGAATATGTTTATTTTTCATTATAATTAAATTTTAAAATATTAAAAAATTAATATTTAAGTTTGTATTTTATTATTATGTGTATAAATGATAATTGTTTTTTTAAAATGAAGAAAGGAGAAACTAAGGATTGTAGTATTGAGATTAATAAAGCCATTTCTTCCACCTCCACCACCACCTACCTTAGTTTAGGTTTTGCAATAGGATATTCTTAGTTCTATCTCTTTTACTAATATTTTTGCAAGTTCGTGATGTGCCTTGGTTGTTGTTTTGCTAGTTTTTGGTGTTCTTGTCCCCGATTTATAACTTTTTGGTTGAGCTATTATGTAATTGTCATACCTTTTGCTTAGTTATGTTTGGGTTGTAAGCATTTTGCTTATAATGCTTACTCGTTTATGTTTTGCCTTTATGCCCTTACTAATATTGGGCTTGTACTCTTCTATGTAGTCTCCATGACTCGTTCTTTGTTTTGTAATATCTTCTAAACTATTATTTTTATAATAATATATTTAAGGTGGTCTTCACTTTTATTTAAAAAAATAATAATAAAATGATATTTTTATTTATGGAGAGTTGTATAATATAGGTGAATGGAGGAATGGGAATAATAAATACAATTTCAATAATATATTGTACAATTGAGTCAAATAATATCTTTACATAAAAAATTAATTAGGACAATTTAATTGATCAAAAATGGTTAAAAGTCATTATTAACATTGTTGTCAAGTCTCATTACCACCACCACCACCATCATTAATTTGATATATGTATAAATATTATTCTTATTACTATCTCTTACATAAAATTAAAATTAATGATGATAATGACAATAATGTTATTTTAAAACTCACAATATACATTCTTATAATATACCATTATAGTCAAATATTCTTCTTGTACTATACATTTTTTCCATTTAAAAAAATATTATGGTCAAATACACTTTGACTTCCATAAAAAATAATGTGGAGTTCTTTGGCATTTTTATTTGCTCATCAAACTACAAAGCAAAGCAAATGAGAAGGTAATATTTTATTCAACATGTCACTTTAACCATTTGGCCCAAAGGAATTTTAAAATTCTTGAAAATGTAGGCTCTTTTAATATAGTCATGAAGAAAAATTCAATATTTGTAATGAAGGAAAGTCTAATTAGGGTGGAACGAGGACATATAAAGTATTAGCCTTTGAGAGGGATACAAAAATATAGGCCAAACTATTTTTTATGAATGGAACAAAAACATAGATGCTATTGAACCAATGGAAGATGGTTTTATTTATTTATTTTTTAAAATATTTAATATATCTTTTAAATAAGTTTTTAGGTTTGAAGGATCTTTATACTATCAAATTTGTTTGGAGTCTAATTACGATTTTAGGTATGACACGCCATCTAGTACCATGTGGGTGGGGGGATTGGACCCCATGAGGTCTTGATGCTTTAGCCAATCGAGCTAAGGCTAGTGTGCCATTCAACTTCACCAATGAACTGATGTTAATTTACTTAAGAGTTATTTTATATTACTTTCCAACTACTTTATTTATTATATATGTATGAACACAAATTTTAATTTGCTTAACAATTATTTTATTTTTTAAATATATGTTGGTTGTGTTTTTGTTTTTATGTACATGATCATGACATAATGCTCATTGTATAATACCTCTCAACATAATTATATATATACATAAAAATAAAATTATAATATACTTTTAATATTATTTTAAATTATCTTTGTAAGATTTGTTAAAATGAGTAGTCAACATTTTATTTTATTTGTTTATAATGGTGAGTTTGTATGGTTATAAAGAGACTTGGAAAGTTATTAGGGACAAGTTATATAATTTTAATATATAAACTAGGGCTACAAGACAACATCAGTCCCTGCCAAATGTTGGAAGGAGGTAAGCAGTCCAAAGGTTGGAAAGATGTAGTGGGGTAGAGGAAGCACAATTTGAAAACCCTGTCATAGCTTTCTATGACTTTGTCTATATGTCTTTGAAAACATTGTGAAGATATCTACCTAGGGATATTCAAGACAAGCTGGAGCTAGAATGGTAAAATAAATGACAATGATACTGCACTAGTTGAATGTAAGACATATCTAGAGATTGTATATGACATTGTATATGAAAGTGTATTTAGATTATACTATTGAGTTTGAGAAGCATCATGCATTCCATAGAGCGATAGCAAAGAACTTCAGAATTAACATAGAACACTAAACTAAATCAATATGAGCATCATATAATTTTTAGATTATGCTAATGTATTTACAATGTTTCATCTTTTAAGCACTAGAAGCATTCGTCATTCCATATAGTGACAACAAGGAGATTCAAAATTTACATATACATTGCTAATATGCATTATTGCCCATACATGTTTGTATACATTCTTGTATGTAGTTATGTCTGCAAATAATGTATCTATTAACTATATATTACATTTCTGCAACTTGTCATTGAAACTATTACAACATAGAAATTTGTTGCATATGGTGTGGAGCCACTTCAACAATGAAGAGTCAAAGATGAAAAGCAAGCTAAAAACCACATAGTATCCATATTGAACCTTGTACATCTCTGTTTGCAAGTATTCATCCAGCCTGTGCCCATGGGGATTAATTCCTGCCACTCCTTCCTTGTGTGCTCCCTCTGCCATGCCCTACAAACCACCAAACATGAGTAACATAGATAATTTCCAGACCCAAAAACAAGAGAAAAAATTTCGCAGAACCATTTCAATGTTTTTTGTCATTGTTTCAAAAGGAAGTTACGACATAAAATAGAAGGTTACAGTTATAACTATTGCCAAATCATAATCATCAGCATTACAAACCTAATGCAAGATTATGACCATGACAAACCAAACATAACAGTCCCTGCTGCTATTTCAATACATTGCTTCTTGCCCATCAAATACTAAGTGTACGTGAGTTACATGGTGGGATACTAAGTATACGTGAGTTACATGGTGGGTTCAAAGACATCACAATAAACTAGAGATAAGCTCAGTCGAGGAAAATGAAATCCTATCAATAGGACAAACATAATCTTACAAATAATGAAAAGATACTGAATTAGAGTAATTTTCTCTGCAAGACTGCAATGTTACTTCTACAGTAGTTATAAAGGAACAATAGCATCCTAGGAAGCCATAACTGTTCTATCCAATTTAATTCTGAGCAGATATCCAATAAAATACTAGACAGGAAAATAAAAGTTCTATTTAGTGCAACTGCATATATTTGATCTACACAACACTGACAACGATACTGTCCATTCGGTTATGTTGGTCACTATGTTTTCCCAAAATCCAATGTAAACATTCTGTATAATGAACTGAGGTTACATAGAGATGCATGCCATAAGGAACTACTAACCAAAATAATAGCTAAATATACATCTAATCAAACTAAACAATCTACATCAGAAAGAAAATAATGGTTTTGTCAAAAGAAAAGAAAATACAACAGTATGTAACTGATAATTTAGTAATCGAATGGCTTCTTTGAGAAATTACAATTTGAAATTTTTACATATTACATTTTAAAATTGTTTTAAACTTGACAAAAGACCGTATACTAAGTGTTCAAGAACGGGCTTCTAAGAAAACATATCCAACTACTTAAGTTTGCACATCAATTTAGAAGAAAATGATTGTAATTGCTATATTGACATAATAAATACCATTTGATGCATTAACGGGAAACATATTTGATGGCAAAAAATAATAAAGCCCAAATTATTTTCTAAACAAGTTGTTATTACAAATAAAGGTGACACATCATGTAGACAAATTTATAGGGACAGATGATGTCAAACTTACCACAAGAATTCCAAGCCAAATATCAATGTCTATCAAAAAGCACCTGGACGTTCCTTGCTAAATAAATTCTAGAACAACCCAAAATAATAAACTGAATTGAAGCGTTATGGCACACCGCTTCCTGGACATATCAAATTACATAATATCTGAGATGAAGAGATGACTAAAACAGAGTAATCACTTACAGTGGAATAACCTCACCATCTAAAGTTGAAGGAAAGAAAAGGCTCTTTGTTGGACCAATTAGCCCTCATACCTTGGCATCTATAATGAACATGGTAAGGTTATCTAGTCAAACACAAGCTTAGGTTCTTTCGATATTTTCAAAGCACTGCAATGTCAGTGTAAGTGGAAACTTCAAAGGGAAGAAAGAGGGCAGGACACTCAAAGCCAGAATACTCAGCAAATCAAACTTCGGTTGAGAAAATACAGAGAAAATTCAATCAAGAAGCTTGATTCCCATCTCCTCGCTATCCCATAGACCCCTGAGAAAAAGCTCAATGGTGAGTAATCGAATGTCCCATCTTCTATAGTGGTGAGGTGTGCCCACACAGATGGACTGCCACCAGGGCATATATGGATGGAAGCATGTGGAATGCATGTATATATGGGACTAGGTGGACTCAACCCATCCGCCTGGGGAATGGATACAAAAGCCTAGAGGCTCCTTTGACTGACTCGACCTCAGGCTATGTGCTAGGCCTACCCAACAACCCTGCATCTCGGTATTGAAGTTATTCCAATCCTGCTTCCCATCCATACGGACCAGTTCAACCAGCAGAATCCGATGTGTGAAATGAGGCCCACTATTCGAACTACAGATAGGAGAGTAGCAACTTTAATGGAAAAACCTTATATTGATATTTGATAAAAGAAAAACAAGAACATGTTTATCATACACCCAAAACAAGACCATAACTTCAAAGAAACATCACAAACCGACCTGATTGTCAACATACAGGCTAATCTTACAAGTCAAAACATCACAACCACCAAAACCCAAAAATACTGTGCTAAGACCCTAGACAAGATTGAGCTTTACAGGTGTGTCACACTGTAGCAATCGATCAAAATTGTCTATAGATCTATTCGCTGACAAAGTATGAGCAAATGCAATATCTAAAAACCATAAGCAGCTGAGGCTTTTGGCTACGACACAGACAAACCCTAAATGATCATTTCTCATTGTAGAGCCTCAGTAAAACAGTCGAACATAAACCACAATAAATATAAAACCCCAACAGAAAACATAGTCTATAGCTAAAACCATGCATTCAAACCAGTACGAGGAAACAGAAAATAGCCAGATACCAGAAAGCTTCAACATAATAAAACCAAAAACTCCTTGACTCACCAGACAATCACCGAAATCCCTTTAGCTGAGCATGAACAATCAACCCAAAACATTCCCATAAATCTATGGGGCAAATGAAGGTTTTTTGGTCATTTTTTGGGAAGCACCCATCGCAGTAGGTTAGGACACTTGTTCTTGACAAGCATTGAACATAGACAGGTGTACCCACACCTGTCTTGTAAAAAACCCTTCTGCACTCAAAGTCGACACGTCCAAACCCATGCGTCGGATTCATCTCTCCGCTGTAATTAAAAACCCCAGAAAAAACTCACATCCAATGGTTGCATAGGAAAGTGCTTGCAGGGCCCAGATTCCTCTCATCTGCAGTAAAAAAACCCCAGGAAAAATCCACACCCAATGGTTGCACGGGAAAGTGCTTGCAGCGCCAGTGAAAAACACATAGACTATAGTCTAAACATTGATATTTCCTTGCATACACGATTGACGAGGAGAACTAATATTGTTTTAGTGAGGTGAAAACTAAAGTCTCCCACCTTTGGCAGGGACTAGTAAAGATTTGTTGAAAGTTTGACATTTTTTATTGTGTTATTCTTTGATGTTTTTAGTTTGATGATTATGTTTTGTTTAATAGTAAAATTATATAAAGAAAGATATTTATTATGTTGTTATGTTTATTTAGTGTTACAATTTGTATTAAATTTAGCTTTTAAAATGTTTCTTTTTATGGGTAAGTGCACAAAGATTATCGTGGTATTTTTTGACTTGTCATTGAAACAAGTGCAAACCTGATGGGGAGCACGTTCCAGATTATGTAGTTTTTTTACAATCTATAAAAACACAAAAAATGTCAAAATTACATAATTTGTAATTGTAATCTTTTATAATATTGAAACAAGTGCAAACCTGATGGGAAGCAAATTTGTGGAATACAATTCCTACACTAAGAGACATGTGCAAAAATTAAATTGATCATATATTTAGAATGAAATAAACACAAGTGTAATATACCATACACATGCAGAGCCTAAGCCTTTATAGGAGTATCACCAACAATAAACCTAGAGCAATTATAGTAGCATAATAATACAGGTACAAAACTAATTATCTAACCTCTATCTCTAGAAACTAATAAATAGGAGATGCAATACATAAACCATCAAATGGTATAAATTTGAGACCATAAGCTAAAACCACCCAAAATGTGGCACTCAAATCATTAGTCAAAATTTAAAGATCAAATACCAAGATGATTCCATAGGTAAAAATAACATATACCTTACATCCATCATAAGCTTGCCATAATCCACTCACCAACTTGGGCACTCCATTTTGGCTCCAGTATCTCCATTCAAAGATGCCTTATGACATGTCATAACATGTGTCATATGTTTTTCAACAAGTGTAAATCCATCTTACAACTCTCTTATGTGTCAAAGATGCTCTTACACTTCTAATGTGGGAGGCCCAAATTCTCAAGGCCATAACTTTTGATTCATGAAGTCAATTGAGCATGTTGTTTTTTCAAATTGAAGATATCAAAGATAACTATATTTCTATAACTAGGTTGCCTTATTTAAGGCTCGTTTTGACATTTTTAAGGCTAAAATCAACCTAGTATATTTATCGCAAATTTATTTTTTTTACAAATATATAAATCTATAATAATTTTAAAGTGTTATTTATATACATTATTTTTATATTAATATTGTTTATTGAAAATATAAACTTGGTGTACAAAGAGCTATGGTAGGATATGGTAGGGGGCATGGCACACCGTTGTAAAGTATGAATTTTTTTTGAGTTTTCATTGTGATCTTCAACAATTTTTACAAATTTTGACTCTATTAGAGCATGCCCACACACATGGGTCTCATAAATTATGCAAGGGGAAACATTAATGAAATGTCATATACAATGATAGACATATTAGAATACACCTTGGTTATATGTACGTTGCTCTTTTTAGCATGTTGTCTTAGTATCATTAGCCGTGTCATCTAACACTACATATCTTCATATCATGACTTAGAGAAATATTTTAACACTTTTTGTTACAACATATTGTTGGTTCACTTTATGGTATGTCTATTAGTGTAAATATTTATACCTAGTTGGATGTAAATAAAAAAGTATTTTTTGGGTAGGTCTAGAAATAGGAGAGCATTATAGAGAAGTGTAATGGTGAAACACACACACACACACACACACACACACACACACACACACGTATGGCATTATCTTTTGTGAAATTGGGCTCATTCCTTTAGCTTTTACTTATCTATATATATACATGTTCACACATATTTAGTCCCTACCTTAACTTTGTATGCACACACTCCAATACATTAACATTATTTATACAATTATCCATACACGTACCCAAATATAACTATTATACAATTGGATCTAATAATTTTCACACATAGGGTCATTTTTGTAGTTATAAGGTTGATCCAGTTGTCCCCTACCTTTCCAAATTTCCAAATTCAAATTTGGCTAATTGACACCCATTATTTTCTTGCCCTGAGATGACTAAGTACATGTTTTGCAAAATTTGATGTTGTGTGCTAGTATTTAAAGTTCATTCATTAGCATTCTTTTGACACTTTTGGGATCCACAAGTCCTCTCTCATTTTAGAGAATTAAAGGAGCAGATTTCAATAGTGAAAATTTTGGATTTTGTGTACTAAAAGGAGTTACAAATTTGCATACATCATTCTAAGGCCCTTGCTTCTTGTTCTTGAATTTTTACACACTTTTTGAGGAATGGCCTAAGAGAACACGTCTCCTTGCGACACACCATTAACCCTATTGAGGGATTTTTTAAATACCACCAACCCTCAAATAATACAAAGGAGCAAAGTAGATGTAAAGACCGACCAAGCAAATCTCTAAGCAGAATTCCACATTACAGATGGTGAAATCCAATGCAAAGGACAAATCCGTGATTACATACTTGACCTAGACTCTGAACCTTAATCCTAGATAAAGCAGAAATTCAATGCAAGACGCAAGACATTTCATTAACAAAGAAATCATATTTTGCAAACATATTACAACCAAAACCCATAATCTTTATTAAAAATCTACATTCTTCTATCATAAAACCAAATAATCCTATCCATTATATTTACTTTTCTAAAACAATTATAATAATAAAATAATATATTAACCCTGGTAGCACTTATTTAAAAAAATAATTATATATATATCCCAAACTATAATTATTTAATCTAACGAATATGTGAGCACGCCCTAAAAAAATTCACAGCTGGAAGATTTTCTAAACTCTTTCCTTGAACCTCTTATAGGTGCAAGTGCTAGTTTACACTTTAATGGGTTGCATTTACTTTAATTAACGTAAGTTAAACCCTCGAGGAAAGATTATTTTCCTTTAATTTAAACAACCCAAATGAATTTTAAAGAACTGCCAGGGGTTTACTTTCAACGGTACAGAGTGGGAGCGAAAAACCCTAGCGTCTAGATGTTTAGCCCTTACCGTATACAACCCTTCAACCAAGAAACAATTACAAGGGCTTACGAGAGAATAAGAAAACACTGGTATTACTCATTTTATTTGTGATATCGACAGTGAAAAAATTCGCAGCTTTGTTAGACGTCCGTCAAGTCATAATCAGGCCAATTCTGAATACTCCTCGCAACCTGGCTAAGATTAGCAGCTGCAATATACACAAATTCATCCTGCAAAGGCCAAGTGTTGAGCACATACGCACAAGTAATATTTTCCTCCGTCAATCGCATGAAAAAAGAATGAGCTCCTGTTGCCGCTCCCCTGTGCTGAAAGCTTCGTATTTTGCCCTCTCCATCCACGCTAACAAACACAAACAGTCCCTTCGAGTGGTCGAACATCACATCCCCTTTCAAATACCTCTTCACAGGCATATCCGCATTAAACATGGCGTACACCATATCCTCTGTCAGAATCGCCGGCTGCCGGAGCCCGTCGATATGGTCAACAAATCTCACAATGTCGCCGGCGCTTCCGATCCAGCCGGCAACGGAATCCAAGTTACTGTAATCCAAATTGCCGTAGCTAGCATTGACGAAACCCTCACCGGGAAAAATTGAAACCCAGAGACTGTCTTCACCGTTGCGACCGTAGTACAAAACCTCCTTCTCTGCCCGCAGTTTCACCTGCGTGTGCCCTAATTGTATGCCCTTAATTCCCAAGGGACCCAAAATGTTCTCTTCAACGTAGCGCCCGTAGGCCACGCCGGTCACATGCTCGACCACCCGCCCGAGCACAATGTAGCCAAAATTGGAATACTCCATAGCCGACCCGGGCTCAAAATCCAGCGGCAGAGCTTTCATGAAGCGGATGGCATCTTCCGGCGTCGGAGGCGGCGGCCGGCCGAGGGCTTGAGCGGCGTACAAAGTCGCCGGCTGCGAGAGAATGTCGATGCCGGTCGACGACCGGTCCCAGCCGCCGGTATGCTGCAGCAGATTCTGCACCGTGATGTTTAATAACCGGCTGTCGACGGTGGCGCCCCTGGGCGGTTTGAGATGTTGGAGAAAATGGAAGGGTTTGTCATGGAGACTCAGCTTTCCTTCCTGAATGAGTTTCATAATGGCGGTCCCTGTTATGACATTGGAGATACCGTTATATCTCATTATATTGTCCGTCAAGACGGGGGCTCCCGTCTCTCGGTTGGCTACTCCGAAGGCTTTTAAATATTTGAGTTGGCCTCCTTTTGCCACGGCTAATTGGGCGCCCGGGACATTGCTGTATTGCATCAGCATCTTCATTACTTCGTCAAATCTTGTCATCTCTGGGAAATCTTTCTGCACGTCGGAGAGTCCAGAGATGAGATTTGAGAGAAAAAGAGGGAAAACAAAGATCACGAGATTGACTGCCATTATTCTCGATCTGAAAGAAATTTTGTAAATCTCACTCCAGACTCTGAAACTTCTCCGTTTTATTGTGGAGAATTTGTTAACTAAACATGTTTGATATGCTATTCAGGAGTTAATACTGGCAAGCCTTCTGCAAGGCCAATGTATATTAACAAGAGCACGTTTGTCTTACGTTACATGTAACTAGGCTATTTTAAAAATTTTGCTCGAGTCTAGCGTTTGGCTGATTCGTGCTCCAACTGACATTTGCATCGTATAAAACCATCTGCCGAATTTTGTGAGTGATAGAAAGCGTTAAAGAGATGGATTTGTGTCTATTTAAATATCACTATTCAACAATTTTCTTTACCATTGTTTAATATGTACATGAGTTATCACTATTTTCTTTTTTTTTTTTAAGAAAAATATGATATTCTTAATAAATTTAAAATGTAAGTATGTTCGTAGGAAATATGATAGTGGATCATGTCGATAAGAAACATCAAAATTTATACACATTATGTGCATCAAGTTTTGATTGGTGGGTGAATATTTTAATTAAAGAATAGGTCGGGCACCTTTTTATGATGATATTCTTGATAATGATATTTAATAGCTTTATGGGATGCAAATTACGCAATTTCATTAGAAATGAACACAACTATCTTTTATTAGTAAATTGCTTGACGATGAGACTTTGAAAGAATTCATTTATTGTAGTTCATGAAGCAAAAACAAAAGGTAAATGTAGAAGGCAACATAAAAAGGTGAAACACCAAGAGGAATTAGGATGGAGAAAGGCTAAGAGAATTGAAAGAATTCAGGAGTCTAGCAATAAAATATGCAAGGGAAAACACATAAACATATGGTCCAAAAAATGGCTCTCTTATCATCTGGGCCAAAATGTCTGTGAGAAACATACAGTCCTAAAGTTGAAAAAGAACCTCGCTAACTTTGCAAAAAAGATACACCTAGATGCCGACTTAACACAGATCCAATATGAGAATTTTCAAATAAAAAAAGGGAAAAAAGTTTGATGTCATGAAACAAGCTAAATGGGCAGCCTTACAAAACAAAGTAGTGTGAATTTGAGGCAGTCCACCTTTCTAATGGAATAAGCCTTGGTTGATACCCATTGCCTCGTGCCAAAAAATGAGATTTGATCCTAAAATTTCTATCTCCATAGCAATTTGCAATTGTAACAACTCTCTTTTGTTCTCAGACTGTAGGATATGGTTTTGTCATGGAAATAGAAGTTTTGGAGATGAAGGTTTCCTATAACTTGTCAGTTGGCCAATAATTTAATCTAGATGGTACTGACCAAAATGCTCCACTTTATGTATTTTCTTAGATAAAGGCCTTCTCATGATTGACTTGTCACTTTCCATACAAGTTTGTTACTTTCTGCAAGACCATTCTACATATTCATTGAGGGAAGATGGAGAATCTTCATTCCTAGTCCTTTTGACAGAAGTCACCTCATCAATCAGGTTTATGATCCTTTTAGGACACTTGAATGCATATATAGGTAGTGCTCAATACTCTTCTTAATTTGCTTTTGGACGTGTTAAACCTCCATGCTTTCAATCCACATGACTAGCATTTGGCGACCCTCCTATAATCACACCATCTTGGAACATTTTAGACAAGTTATCTAATTTGTTCTTGTTAAAGGGTATGCCTCATTTTTCCTTAGCTTGGAGGTTTAGGTAGGTCCAAAATGCTAGAGGTGCTAGTACTATGGGTTACATCATATGTGCTTTATGAGAGAAAACTTGTCTTAAGCTATGGATCTCATTAGTTACCAATTGTTGGTTTTATTGTTAAGAGAATTGGGGAGTACAAGTACATGAATCAGAAGAATATTGGACAATAAATTATCCTCATGCTTAGAAGATGTTATCAACCTTATGATGTTAAAGAACTATGTTAGATTAAGGAAAGTATACTAACAACAATCCTTCAAGGACAATTAATGTTGACTTGGGATCCTAGATGTTCTTGCTTGAGGACAAGAAAAATTGAGCGAGGAGAGCTATCATGTCCCATGAAATGTTCCATTTTGAATATAAAACCATTGGGCTTTAAAAGGATGGAATTTGATTTAAATTAAAGATTTAAATCATCAAAGGCCAAAGGCCACTAATTATTTCCTTATGAAATTAAATCTCCATCATACACGGAAGGCCGACTCACTAATTGCATCATGTAAATTATTGTTTTTATAAAGGAGAGAATTAAAATAATATTATGGCTGTTGGGGCCAACCCTAATTATGGAATCACTACTCTTAGAGAAATTAAATTAATCAAAGTAAAAAAATTTAATATTTGATAATAAAGGGGTTGGAAGACCCCATTCAAGGTAGTGCTCAAGTATGAACAAGTCGTCCCATGTTAATAAATAACTAAGGGATGCCTCCCTTGGTAAAAGTTCTCTCTTCTCCTGAAGTCATCCCTTCTCATAAGAGACGCCTCTCTTGGGAAAATGATAGGATATAAATGCAAGAAGAGTTGGGAGTGAAAAGGGATATCAGATATACATCAGCAGACGAAAGCAAAGATCTGAAGTATAACAGCAAGAGAAGAAAATATTTATTTTATTAGAGTTAAATCTGTAGGCATACATCAACAGTGATATATATGCAATAATTGATAATAGCAGAGAAGTATTTATATTGTAGTCATTCTATCATGTTATATTTCTATCATCCTCTCATTCTATTGATCTATTATTTTGTCCTCCTACTCTTCTATCATTGTATCATTCTTTTCTTACATCATTCCTTCATTCTATTCTTCTATCATTATATCATATCTATTATTCTATTATTCCATCATTCTATTATTATATCATCATTTTATTATATCCTCCTACTCTTCTATCATTGTATCATTGTATCATTTGATTATTCTTCTATTATTCTATCATTCTATTGTTCTATAATTCTATTATTGAATCAATCAAATCAAGGAATCAACATCAATAAATCAAGACTGATTATTAGGAATACAAAAAGCATAACAGATTCAAAAATATATCTGCAATCAGTAGACAAAGGCAAAATTAGCAATCAATACATTTGCTCATGAGAATATAGCAGTCTTATGTTTAAATAAATATTGTGGTATGCTCTATCATGATTGTGTAGGAGTTAAGGACAACACTGAGAGGGGGGGTGAATCAGTGTTGTGTAAATTCTTTAATCTTTTTCAAACTTTAACTTTCTGAGCACAAGGAATGAATGATACCTTTGATTTGTCAAATACATATGCACATGACTATGAATGCAGAAAGAGAATAAAACTTCATAAGTAAATTGAACACACACAAGGAAGATCAATAAGAATCATAACACAAGATATGCACGAGTGGAAAACCCATCAGGGTAGAAAAACCACTCCAGAATTGCCTCACTGGCTTAACTGAAAAACATGCCTCACTGGCAATACAAATTGTCTCACTGACAAATATTAAGGTCACACTGACCTATAAGCCTCACTGGCTAATACAATGCCTCACTGGCAAACCAAATCACCAATAGAAGTTATAAACCAAATCAGAGGGATACTCTGTTTCCATTCAATACAAATATATGTCTGTCAAATACCCATTCTATTCAATCTGACATCTCAACAATCCTTTATTCTGATCCAATCAACACTGCATTCTAACAACACTGCATATCAAATGTGTATTCTAATCCAACACTTCACAACACTGTATGTTTCATCTCTATACTTCTTAATTCATCCATCAATGCACCTGAAAAACTATTATATGTAAATTGGATGTCTTTTCACCTTTCACATTCTGCACAGTCATTTGCTCTCACTGAAGATCATTTTGTCCTTTCATCTTCTCTTTTTAATGTCTTCAAAAAACAATGCATCTCATCTTATCATCTGCAAGAACATAATATCTAATCCTCAAAACCTTTCACATTCTCCAAATTCACGAAACCAAAATCCCATTAATATTTCCTCTTAGAGATGAAAAAATTTCTTTTCATATTTGAGACCTTTCAATTCAATTCTCTTCAATTTCCTGATCATTTGCCATTTTTAAGATTTCTCACAAAAATTATTTTCTTCACCTACAAAATAATATCAAAATGAGCCTTCAATCAATCTGCAAAATAAGAGTAAGAAATCATATTTATTTTTGCACCAATCTGCCCTGGAAATATTATCTTTCTCTTGATATTCCTGCAAGAAAATTTAATCATCAAACTTCAAAAATATCTTCAAAAGACAATCTCCTGCAAAATAACAAATCTTTTCAACTTCTTCCTCTGCAACAAATCCTGAACCAAACGAATTATATCTCTGCAAAAAAAAATCAATTTCTTTTCAATTTTCATTTTGAATATCCCTCCAATCTTTCATTTCCTTCTCAAAAATTTCGTTCATCTTCTCTGCAAACATGATCCTTCATATTCTTTTCAATGATATTCTTCATATCCCAAAAAAAATCTCCTCAAAATTTTTGATGTTTATCTCTTTTGTGACTTCCAATATACAAAAATATCTTCATAAAGATTTTTCCTTTTTAAAAAAATAATAAAAATCTCCTTAAAAAAAAAACATTCCTTACATTTGTCACATAAGTGACCGACCAAAAAGGAAATTACTAAATTTTTAAAAAGGAAATTATTTATATATGATTCGGGCTTAAAAAATATTCTAAATTCTTCACACATTTTTAAGAAAGAAAAAAGCTTTTTCTTTAAAGCCTCGACCTCACACTAAACCGTGCCCTTTTAGATTTTTGGCGGTGGAATTTTAAATTTAAAAAAACATTTGAAATGCCGCCCACTTCATAGCCTTTTATAAGCTTTTGCCCGCGCATGTGAATGACTTGTTCTATCGGTGGAAAGGGGGAAAGGGGCCGGTTGCCTTGTGGTATTAAACCCTCCACCAGGTGATGTTTAATGAAATGACCTTCTATCACAGGTCAGTCTAAAATTATAACATAAAGTATGACTATTATTGCAAGGGAAGAAAATAGGACTTTATAAACTCCTTTATAAACCTTGAGTTTATAAATAATATCTCCAATAAAAATTAATTCCAATCTTGTTAAGAACTACAACAAGAACTAAACAACCTTGTTCCTCTGCATGAACAACACTGATAATGAATCTTCTTATAACCATCATGGACCCAAAGAAGCATAGTGAACACAATGATTTGATTAGGACATGAACACCAAAAAAGACCAAATGAAATCATTAATATGAACATTGCAAACCTTTGAATACCAACAACTGATATCATCAACCTTGTCAAGAACCTGATGAATAATGAAGACCATGCCTACCAAGAATATGTCATGTTCACTGATAAATCATGACATTGTGAAGAACATATCTCTCCAACTGATTGTATGAACTAAGTAAACTATGAATGAAGATCACACAAGATGATGTCTCATGCTCCTGCTCCTATCAACAACAATCAAGATAATGTACTCCTGATGATGCAAGATCAAACCTGTGAAGTATAAAACCATTCTCTGCATCTGCAAGACACATCGGATTTCAAACAACCAATACATTGTCCTGAATTATGACATGAGGACCAAACACCTTTTTGTCATCAATGACAACCTGTCACCATCAGATTGTTGTGTATAATGCTATATTTATTGTTGTATAATCTCTATGAATCTAGATGTATTTAGTGTTTGTAATTCTCATCAAGAAACCATGAGGAGGAATGATGAGGAATACAAGGAAGGGTTGGAGGTCCTCTTCTAAGCACACCACCTCATGGTGGATGACTGAGAGTCCCATGAGGCCAAGGGGGTGCAAGGTGTGCCCCGTCCGTGGGCTTAGAAGGGAAGGATACTCCGGAGACCCTATTGTAGTTCCCCCTCAAACCTCTACCATGGTTGGCTATTGGGTCAAGGAGTCCCAATCATAGGGAGGAGAATAAGGGTGGCAAGAAGAGGGAGAACTTCTATAGGATTCCTCACTAGGTACACCCCTTCATATGGATGGTTGAAGGCTACATAAGGCCAAGAGGGATGGTATATCCGCTCTTGGGCCTAGGTTAGAGGATTGCTTCAGGCACCCTATTATGCCCCCTTATCCTAAATTTTTTTGGTTGGACTTTATTGATAAATTGGGTATATCATATGATTAAGATATTGTTCCTAACCCTAGTAGGAAAGAACTATTTTATGGATTATGCTTTCAATGGTTATCTAACATGATTGCACGGTCTCAACCAAAATCTATCTTGTTCAACAAATTAAATTGGTAAATGATATCGCTAACTCTATTTCATTTCTTGCTTTGCTTGGAATTGTGATTTTAGGGCAAAAACTAGGGCATTTACAAAAGGGGACATTACAAAGTTATAGTTAACAACAAATGTGATTGGCATTTTTTAAAATCGTGACTACTAACATAAAATGCTAATATGAATGCTATGGTTACATAAAGATGTAACATAAAATGTTGAGCATGAATTGCTATAATTAGATTTCCACTAGTCATTCTAACCTCCATTAGTGATTTTGACCTCTAATAGAGAATTTGATTGCATGGTTAAGAGAAACTAATAAACTGGCAGTCTAAAGCTTGGCGGTTACTAACACCATGACCTTGATAGAAGATTGAGACCTTAACTTCGACATAACAGGTTAAAAGACTCTAACAATGACCAGATTCCTTGAAAGACCAATGAAGCATGTGATGTTGAAGCTTGAGTAGTGGAAAAATACAAAGAATCTGGCGGCAAAACTAAGACCCTCAGTGACAAAAATTCCAAGCAACTGCAAACAACAAATACAAATATCACCAAAAAAATGAAAGCAAAGATCAAACCCTTTGTTTGAACTCAAAGGTGTTTGACAGTGAAATTTTAACAATGGTTGCAACACCCTCTAATTGTATCAAAGTGTTTTGAAAAAATCTAGAATCTTAGAGTTTTAAACACCAAACCAACACCATCATGAATTGAAATCGTGACCATACAAAAAAAATCTTCAAATTGATGATTAATTCTTGAAAAATTTACCAAGATCTACAAAATGTTGTTTTACAAAAAAAAAACCTTACAAACTAATAAAATCCATACATGTATGGTAATATAAACCAGGTCCAATCATATGGTTAGGGGTCTAGGCCCCCCAAAAAAATTACAAAAATTAACTATTTCAAAAATTAATGAAATGATAGGCAATTTTAGCTTTATGGGACCTTCCAAACTCAATGGTGAGGTCTGTTTGGCCTTTAATGTTGAAACTAAATCTGTAATTTAATTTTTTTTGTTCTAAAAGCCCCCAATAAATTCTCTTAACTTTATGGAGGGTTTGTGGGAAGTGTTGGAGGAGATTCTAGTGATGTGGGGTTCTCTTTAGGAAATTTTCATCTATATTAGGCTTCAGGTTAGGGTTTATAGATGCTAGTATAAAAATTGTTAGAGTGTAGGGTTTATCCTAACCCACACCTTGGATTAAGTCACACTTAGTGGCTAAGGCTAACTTAACCTTGACATTAAAGGTTAAGTTCACGTTTGAGGTTAGTCACTTTTTTGTCTCACCACATGTGCTCACATGAGGTTAGTCATTTTGACACTTCACCTCATTAGAGGTTGGAGATATTCTCTCCTCACCTTATGGGAGGTTGGGGACATTTGTCCATCACCCTCCACTTGTGCACACATGTGTTCATCACATAGAGGGTTAGTCATAGTTGGTTCTCTCCTTCTCACCTCCTTCTCCTTGCCTATATATGCAAGGCTCTTTGTACATTTTCATCAACTCTTGGTGTAAACTCTTGATGTAATCTCTTGATTATACATTTTGGCTTTTATTGCTTATGCTTTGTGGAAGTTCATCTTTGTTCTCGCTTGCTGATCTTGGCTAATTCTAACATGGTATTAGAGCCATGCAAGTTAAACGCTTCTCATTTTTTAGCAAATTCAAGCATCTAGCTTTTTCAAGGGTTCAATTTTCAGTATTTTATTTGCAATTAGGTGCCTATACTGAAATCAATTATGTATAGAAAAGTTGTAAAAAATTAAAAAAAATTAGTAGAGGGCCTTTCAACCCTTTGCTCATCTACCCATTTTGGGTAAAATCTGTATTGTGCAGGTTGGCAAGCTTATTTGGCCAATTTGTGGCCTTTTTGGCCCTTACCAAATCGTTCTTTGCATCTATTTGCATCAGCTCTGGATGAGGTATTTGATAGTGTCATTCTGCATCAAAGTTGAAGCCCTTGGTCTCTCTATTGAAGGCCCTATTGGGCATTAAATGACCAGTTGAGCTTTGTTTTTGGGCAAAATTGGTGCCCTCTATATTGGAAGCACATTGCTTTCATAGTTTTTTGCATGTTTATTGTGGATGCATTTTTCTCTGACTATGGTGTTTCACTTTCGAGGATTGGTGTTGCAAAGTTGAAGCTCTTTTATTTATATTGCAAGCTACATCTTTGGCACATGGTCGTTGTTTTTGTAATTGTTATAGTCGACATCTTCAAGTTTGTGTGCAGGCTGCTTATCATATCTAGGCTACCAACAAGGACTGTTTATTACCAACTTGCTTGATAGTTGTTTTGCCTTAAAAGGTAGCAAATTTACCAAGGCCATTCACAGCTCCAAGTCAACGATTGAAGGGCATCGTTATCTATTGCTAGTTGCCAATTTTTTATGCCATTGATTGAAGGTTTTTGTATGCCATTCTTAGCAACCAGCATATTGCAGATTGACTTGCTGTTGTAGTCGAAGTCTTCACCTTTTGAACTCTTTCACATCCATTTGGCTTTCAATCTGGCCTCTATGCCCCTTTTTCAGTGTACAAGCCTCTTTCAATGACCCCCATTTATGCATTTCTTGTTTTCTGTAGTTTATGGTTGTATTTGCTTTATATTTGACATGTACATTTTGTGTACAAAGTGTATTTGCTTTGAGCATTTTTCTACAACCTCACAATCAAACTCTAAACATGCAAGACATCACATTTTATGCTACATTCACAGCTAGTTGTTAGGATAACTAACAAAGCTTTGTAAAGGGGTTAGTTTTTCAATTGTGTAGCTATGTAAGTGACCTTTCAAGGTCACAATACAATTTTAACATATAGAGTTGACATATAAAGTTTGCAAATACTTGTGAACATATAAAGTTAACATATTATATAATCTACCCCCACAATATAATCTACCCCCCTGGGAGGGCCCACCCACCTGTAACCTTCACGTAAGTGAAGGAGAGTAATAACCTGCCACCCACAATAATATAAAAGAGGGGCGTTCCGGGCCTTTATCTATATATGGGCATAAATGCCCCCCATATTGAATACTTAGTGCTGGGGCCCCCACTGTATGATAGTGGGAGCATAGCAGGCAGCATCCCTCAGCCCTATATACCCTAGTTATTCTAGATCTAGATGGATACGAGGATCGGATCGCCCTATATATAGAACTACCCCGTGGGTTCTATATCTACGGCGGAGAGTCATGTTCGAAGAGTAGAGTAAATCCCCGCAGGTTCTATATCTACGGCGGAGAGTCATGTTCGAAGAGTAGAGGATTGGATCGGACACTCCTGTATCTATATAATATGGCGGCGGATCGGAGAAACCCCGCGAGTTTGGCTATATGGCGGAGAGTAGAGACAGTTGAGAGTCGAGTCCCATCTCTATCTATATGGCGGACACTCTAGTTCAGAGAGTAGATTCTACATATCTACATTGTTACTATCGAGGTGCATACTAGCTAGTGAGGTGAGCACGCTTCATTTAGACGAGAATCTACTCGACTATCCTCTCCGAGAATAGACTCTCCTCTCCGAGGATAGGCCCTATCTATTATCTGGGATTCCCAGGTCTAGTCGGAGCCATATCCCATCTCCCATCTCGTCTATATAGGATAGGGGATAGGGGAGGGATGGTCGGAGATTCCCAGGTCTAGTAAAGCATCTCTGTCTAGTCGGAGATGAGGAGGAGATGACTGAGATTCTAAGGAGATGACTAAGATTCGTAGGTCTAGTTGCTAGTCGTAGAATCAAGTCGCTAGTCGTAGAATCTAGTTGGCCCTATATATGCTATCTGGTCGAGGGCGGGCCCTATATATAGATATCTGGCGTACATCATCTATTATCTACGTGATACGTAGAATCTAGTCAGCCCTATATATGCTATCTGGCCAAGGGCGGGCCCTATATCTGTTGTAGAATCCGGAGATGAAGAGGAGATTCATAGGGCTAGTCGGCCCTATATATCCATCTGGCAGGGGAGAAGACTGAGAATCAGGGGAGAACACTCTTAATCAGAGGAGAAGAATCTTAATTCTCTTCATGGCACTTGACTGACTGATCGCTAGATAGAGTGGCACTCGACCCCAGCCAATCACCCCAGCAAGCAGTCCAGGAACCCAGCCAGCAATCCAGGAACCCCAGCCAGGATCAGTCACCCCAGCCAGAATCCTGAACTTCTCATCACCCCAGCTCCTCTATATATCTTATCTATATGGCCAGTCCAGGAACCCAACGCCTGAATCCAGTCTTTACTGGATTGGGCATGAGGCCATCTACATATATAGGGCTAGGGGGATGGGGCCCTATACATCTATATGGGATTGGGCATGGGGCCATCTATATATATAGGGCATGGGGGCTGGGGAGAGGGCATGGGGGCTGGGGTGACTGGATTGGGGGCTGGGCCCTTATAGATCTATACAGGCATGGGGTTCAGGCATGAGGGCTGGGGTTTAGTCAGGAGCCCCCTATACAGTAACCCAACCCCCAGTCCTGAGTCCCAATGCTCCCTACCCCCAATACAGTCCAGTCAGTCAGGAGCCCTATCCCCCTATCTAGTCCAGTAACCCAACCCCCTATCCAGTCATGAGGGAGGCCAACCCCCAGTCATGAGTCCCTATCCCCAAATACAGTCTCGAGTCCCTATACGGGAGGGAGGGAGCCCTATCCCCCTATCCAGTCCAGTAACCCAACCCCCTCGGCACTATTCTATTCTATTCTATAGATGGGCAGTCGAGTGCTATCCTCAATAGTCAAGTGCTAAACTAGATAGTAGAGTGCTCAACTCTATAGTCAAGTGCTAAACTAGATAGAGTCAATCGAGTGCCAATCTCTATTGTGCTTACCTGCTATCGAGTGCCATCCCCTATCTATATAGATGGGTCGAGTGCCCAATCAGTAGAGAGTATCGTCTTAGTCTCCTCTTCTTTTGTCTTCTTTCCCCGGCGTACCCACAGAGGGCCCACAGAGGGAAAAGTGGGCCCTCTGTGGGCCCTCTGTGCTATCCTCTTCATATCATACTTGGGGGAATATCAAGTGAATACTCAGAATCCCATCGGGGGCCCAATGCCCGAAACCGAATCTAGTAACCCAGCCCCCATGCCTGAACCCCTCTCCCGAATCCCATATAGATAGAGGGGGCCCCATGTCTGAATCCCATATAGATAGAGGGGACCCAATGCCCGAACCCATATGGATAGAGAGGGGCCGAATCTAGTGACCCAATGCCAATGCCCAATGCCCAAACCCCTCTCCCGAATCCCATATAGATAGAGGGGGGCCCATGCCCCAATCCAGTGACCCCATGCCCGAATCAGGGACTCAGGACTGGAGATGGGCATTGGGACTCAAGACTGGAGATGGGCATTGGGACTCAAGACTGGATTCATAATCTCAAGCCTATCTATTCTATGGGGGTTGAAGCCTTTGTATCACATTTAGAATCTATAGTCGTCAGTGGAAGGCCAGTTATATATAGCCAGGGCCCTACTATCTATACGATTGAAGGATGAGTCGTCAGTGGAAGGCCAGTTATATATAGCCGGGGCCCTACTATCTATACGGTCTATCTATTCTATGGGACTTATGTCAGTCATCAGTTGAAGGCCAGTAGGGGTCGTTGGATGAAGGATGATGCCAACTTAACCGGGTGGGGGAGAGATATAGGGTGGGTGGAAAGCTGGGGTGGGTGGGTGGCCCCCCTGGGAGGTAGATTATGGTGTTGGAGGTAGATGCCTAAGGGATGGGTGGGGGGTTATACGGGTTGGAGGATATGTCGAAAGTCTAAGGATGATGCCGGAAGTATGAGGCCAGTCATCTATAGGCAGGAAGAAAATTGGTTGGAGGCCAGTCATCTATAGGCAGGAAGAAAATTGGTACAAGGATGAAGTCGTTGGTATGAGGCTTGGAGTGGGAGTAGAGGGATTCAGTCATGAGTATGAGGCTTATGTCGTTGGTATTTTTCCAGTGCCTAGCCATATAGCCGAACCCGCGAGGGCTGCATTTTCATTCTTTAGAGGCGGGAGCCTATCTATTCTAGGGGGGATTGAGTACCTAGTTTGAGGCTTTGGTCGTTGGCCTATCTATTCTATGGGGCTTATGTCATTGGTTGGAGGCTTTCATCGGCCCCTTCTATATATATGGGAGGATGATGCCGTTGGTAGAAGGCCCCTAGATCTAGATATGGGCCGTCGATTGAAGCCCGTGCCGTTAGTATGAGGCCAGTCATATATATAGGGTCGTTGGTTGAAGCCTGAGTCATCAGTTGAAGGCTCTGGTCCATAGTATGAGGCCCCTCTATATAGGTATGGGTCGTTGGTGATGGGATCGAGTACCTAGTTTGAGGCTCGCCCCTCTAGATAGATATGGCGGCCCTTGAATCTATATTGGGCAGGCCAGGGTATATATATGCCATTGGTTGAAGCTTTAGCCGTCAGTATGAGGATTGGGTACCTAGTTCGAGGCCCCTCTAGATAGATATGGCGGGCCTTAAATCTATATTGGTTCGGGCTGGGGTGCCGAGTGATAGGCTTCTGTCATCAGTTGAAGGATTCTGTGCCTAGCCATATAGCCGAACCTGTGGGGGCTTTGGTCGGAAGTATGAGGATCTAGTGCCTATCTCCTCCCTCCCACCCACCAACTTTATTCTCCTCCCACAATAAACTAGAGTTGCCCTCCCGAGGGGCCCTCACCTTCACTATCTTTCAGGAGAGTCATAACCTCCCGGGGGGGCCTATTATTTCCCACCCACCCGCATAGTCGGCCTCCCACCCACCCCATGTTTAGTACGGTTTCTTCTGTTGTTGTTTCGCCAGGGTGGGGGGGAATAGAAGGTGCCTGGGGCCTATCTGAAGTAACTCTGACTAGAACTGGAACAAACGATCGAGAGCCAACTACAGCCCTAGAAATTGAAAGGCCCCCCCACTATATATAGGCTATAAATCCACCCGCCCAGATGGATATATAGGACTCAACTGTGCCGCCTTGATTGATAGGAGTTCTGATAGGAGCAGTTCTCTCCATCTGGGGTGGGGAGTTCTGGGTTAGCTCCGATCTGCTAATCTCCACTACTATAGCCTCGGTGCTTCGAGTCAGTCCGGTGCCTATATGGATAGATAGGGGTCAGTTACTAGCTCTAACCCTATATATCTATCTGACAGTTGCTAGCTCTGAATCTGAAAGATTAGTTGCTAGCCTAGCTCCGGCCCTGAACTATCTATTTGGCAGTTGAGTTGCTAGCTCTAGCTCCGAATCCGAGAGATTAGTATCTATTACCTACCCTTGCCAAGACGACAATAACCTCTATACCCACAACCCAGTGGCATACATATCTAGATGGGGGAGATCTTCCCCCTAGTGGAGAGGGGAACCAACTACGGCCAATCAGACGATCCGGTTTCCCGAATCTCACCCCCGTCTCCCCCTCCCATGAATCAAATCAATATTACAGGGCAGGGATATCACCTTCACCCTATACAAACAAAAGGGAGGGATCTATATATAGTGGCCACCAACTTAGATTCACTATATGCCGCAGAACTTAACCCCCCACCCTATATCTCCCCCCCACCCAGAAAGTAAGGGCCCCACCCCCACATATATAGATGAGGGAGGTTGAGGGAACCTCCTCTCGAATTTGGAACTATAGATGTCGAGTCGGGCCCTATCCCTATCTAGATATCTAGCTTAGCTGCCCAATTATATATATATATATACCTCCTCGAAGAAACTAGAGAATATGACTTACCCTGATCGCTTGATCGGCGAACAAAGCTAGTCTCGCTCAACCCCCCATATATAGATATATGGCGACCTATCCCATTCTTGAATGGTAGTGAATGACATATATCTAGGGCTGGGCCGCTTAGCAAATCGACGTCAATATAGATGAGATGAGATCAGATCAGATCTATATAGGCGATCTAATCTGTCAGGAGGGGGAGGGGACTATCTTAGATATGGCCCCTCTATTCTAAAACGCCTAGGAAGAGGAGGGGCCCGGGAATATATATTATTGTGGGGGGCCCCCGTGCCTTTCATATTATTGCCGGGAGTTCTGAAGGTAAATGGGATGAAGGAATCTAATCTGCAGGAATGAATTACTATGACTTGACTTGACTTGACTACAGAGAGTTAGGGATTGGAATGGGACATACTCCGTGAATAGAGTCTAGTCTCGGGATTGGAACGGGATGAGAACTCGCATATCTATATATAGGGGGATTGGAACGGGATGAAAACTACGAACTCAAACTCAATATATATTGAAGGGGCCCATACCCATACTCAACTAGGGATTGGAATGGGTCTCGGGATTGGAACGGGGCACTTCAAGTCATGTTTGTTGAGAACTAGGTATTGGAACGGGAGTCGAAGATGAAGGGTGAGGCTCGGGTTGGAAGAAGGCCAATTCCCCCTCATGATCAAACCCTTTCTATTCTTCACTTCACCCTGATTCCAACGAGTGGTTGGAAGGCTATGTCCCCTTCTAGAATAGGTTTCTTTTTTTCTTTTCAAGTGCAGTTAATTAAATTAGGCCACTTTTTGTGGGAAATTGACTATTTATTAACTTTTGATCAGTAGCTTGAAATTGAGCACCATTTTTTGAAAAAGTGAATGGTTTTTCATTCTCCACACATTGGTCAAATTTATTTTGTAAAATGCACTAATTCATAAAGTGCCAAAATCTTGGGGGGTCTCTCTTTTAACAGTTGGGGGGGGGGCTTTTTTGCATTTGATCTTTTGCACATTAGACCATGTCTACATGTTGCACAATCAAGTGTACTTGTTGTGGGAGCACTCAACATGAGGATTCATTCTATCCTCATTTCTCTCATGCTACCTTTTTGATGTTCTGTAAGACTACAAAATCACCACCTGATGTTTCATTCAGGATGACTTTTAGTGATTCCTTGCATTAGAACATCGTCATCATTGTTCCATATCCACCACATTGGGATGCATATCTACCAAACATTGCATTATTGTTTGTAGAATCCCACCTTGTAGATTTGGATCACACCATTGAGGACATTTATCTACTATTCAATGTTAGCTTCGATGAAGTTGCATCACCATCGTCTTTAGATATACTTGTTCATGCCTCGCCTATTTCAGCTTATATAGTGACTGATTCTACAGATACTTATGAGTCTACATATCTGACTCTGTCATCATCCAATTTGACACCCTCTGTAGAAGTATTAGATTCACATCAGTTCATCTTTCACCATACATCTATGGTCCCTATTCCTGAATCTTGGTCACACGACAACATTGGCTTGGAGATCATTGAGCATCCTTTAAGGACATCATGGGCATCATCATTGTCTTTAGATCATGTGTAACATTCAAATACCTTCATACTTCTTCATGTATGTTCCTATCTGGAATGGGAAGATTATTTGCACACTTCTATGGTTGACTTTCTTCCTAAGGGGAGAAATGTTGTTCAACATTTGTGGATCGTCTTCAGCATCTAGTATCGAGCATCTACTAGCAGCATAGGAGGTATTTTGAGGGGAGACTGCATGGTTTCTCTTCTCTTATCATTTTTGGGAGGAAGCATTTCCTCACATGAAGTTCATTACTTCACAGTTTCTGGGGGGTCACATGACCTTCTATCTTCTCTCTCCTATGGGGGGAATATTTCATGTACTTATGTGTTAGAAGTAGTCCTTGGGGGGTTCTGAGTCCTCCATCTATCACTCTTCTTGTTCACTTATACATTTCTTTCATGCATCTTTTCTCTTTTGGAGAGGAGTTTTGTTCCCACTGGGTTTTCTCCTTTTCTCCATTTTTTTTGAGAAAGTTGTTTGTACATGGGTACCTAACATGCCCCAGTAGCCCGAACACATCATCATCTTTGTTTTGATACTCCCTAAGTATAACTTAAGGGGGGGTGCTAGAGTGTAGGGTTTATCCTAACCCACACCTAGGCTTAAGTCACACTTAGTGGCTAAGTCTAATTTAAACTTGACATTAAAGGTTATGCTCACCTTTGAGGTTAGTCACTTTTTTGTCTCACCACATGTGCTCACATGAGGTTAGTCATTTTGACACTTCACCTCATTAGAGGTTGGAGATATTCTCTCCTCACCTTATGGGAGGTTGGGGACATTTGTCCATCACCCTCCACTTGTGCACACATGTGTTCATCACATAGAGGGTTAGTCATAGTTGGTTCCCTCCTTCTCACCTCCTTCTCCTTGCCTATATATGCAAGGCTCTTTGTACATTTTCATCAACTCTTTCTATAAACTCTTGATGTAATCTCTTGATTATACATTTTGGCTTTTATGTGATTATGCTTTGTGGAAGTTCATCTTTGTTCTCGCTTGCTGATATTGGCTAATTCTAACAAAATAATAAAAAATAAGAATGTATTATACAAAAAAATCAAAATATATGAAAATGCAAATAAATTTGATAAAAAAACATGAAAATCCTAAATACCTACCTCTTGTACATGATGGGGTGTCATAAGTAACATAGGATGAGGCTTGCACATACTATCAATCTACAAAATGTGCTTGAGTGGACTTTTCTAACACATCTTGGCCACAACACATACATAAATGACTATAGTTTTGTTATATCTAAACTTAATGCATGCATGTTATGTTTAATATAATGTGAATATGTTCTATTTGGTTACTTTTTGTCCCCCAATTTGGTGCACTTGATGTAGACACATACATCAACACAGATTTGATAGACATAACTAGATCATAGTTTGTTCTTTCTTATCTAGTTTTACCTAGTCTTCATTAGACATGTATCTGAGGGTTTGGTCAAAGAAGATATTGTAGTCCACTAATCTCTTTCCACTAGAAGATCCTCCATTATGCCCACTGAATCTTTGAATTTTAGACCTCGACATGCTAGCCATAGATTTAATACTATTATTCATTCTCACACCGTCATTCAAAGTTTTCTTTATGTCTAGTTATACACAATCTAGAATAAACCTACGGTTGTAGCCCGTTTAGCACTACACACACACTAGGGTTTTGATTCCCAACAAAGTAGTAACGACCCAAACAAGAACCTACTCTTTAATACCAAATGTTGGGGATTTTGACCCTTGTTGCAAACAACTTATAGACTAGGATGAAGAAACTTAAGACTACATATTTAGATGATAGTCAATAGCAATTGCTAAATTTATCTAACAACATGTGTGAAAGTAAATGAAATAGTATGCATTCACATGAGAATTAAAGATTTGCGTGGGAAACCCTTTCGAGAGAGAAGCCACCACCAAAATACATTCATAGTTATATTATTTAGACTTAGAAAGGATTCAATACAACAAGGTCTTTAGACTTTTAAAGAGTCTCAATCTACAACATACTTATTCTACAATGGCTCTAATTACACTAGACAATGTTTAATCTAATGCTATCAATGTTTGTCTTGATTATTCAACCTTCCAAACTTAGCACATTCACATGAGGTGATATATAGATTTGTTCATGGGCATACCTACCATTTAACTATTCAACCAACTCAAGGAATACCAAGAGTCATGTAACTATAATATGACCATACATGACATTACCATACCACATAAATCACCAAGTATAATATCTCCACATGGATAACCACCATATATACCCTACCATTGCTACACACTATGAATAAATAGCTATGTAACCTTAGCATTATCAATACACATATATTTTTCTAGTATAGACACCACTAGCAACTTCTCACTTGTGATAGATCAAACCAACATAACATTACTTCTAACTACTTGCAATACCTTGCGCCATCTTCCAAAACATTATCCTACTCTCAAAATGTGCTACATGATCTCTAGTTTTGCTGCAAGTTCTCCTATATCATTGATCATGCTCCAATAAACACTAAACTCATATGCAGTTGTGAATTAATTTTCTAGAAAACTTATGGTTGTTGTCAAGGAACCACCACATGTACACAAAAAATGTATGCTACATTGCAACTTACTACAACATCACCACATGTTAGCCAACATAGAGGCTATACTACAAAACTATAAACTCACCCCATCTCACAACAAAGTGTTCTACAAACAAACTCTTTTTACAAGGACTCTCTATAGGTGAATATTACCCAAGTCCTAACACTTGAAAGGTGTTTAACAAGTGGGGAAATGTTAGAAAAGGTGTCTCAGCATTGCATCCTAATCTTAAGAACAAAAAGAATGCATTTTTTGGGCTATAAAACACAAAAATGTAATTTTTACCTGGCTCTAGAGGTTGATTTTAGCCTTTAAAATTTTGAAACAAGCCTTAACTAAGGTGAGCTAGTTATAGTGATATAGATATTGTTATGGGTAAAATGGGATAATAATCAAATGAATATAAAAACCCAATAACTTCAATGAAATGTGCAAGCAACAAAGAATAAAACCAAATAAGCAACTTACAGCGCTTTGTTACGTGGCGGCTTCCATTGTTCGCCTATTCTCGTTTGATCTTTGGTGATGAATGTAGCCCTCAGGAATCTTACTTCCTTGCTTTGATTCCTCAAGATGACAAAGGAGAAATGGCTCGGATACTTGTTGTGTTGAAGATGAGCTTCAACACAATATAGGATGAATAGTGAATGATGCAAGAATAGGGGTGCCAATGGCGTGCTATGGATTCGATAGAGTAATCTTACTTGAAAGCTTCATTCTATGAAATGGAAGAATAGAGGGGTATTTATAGGATTGTGTGAGAGAAGATCAATGGTGTAGGAGAAATAAGAAGATCAATGGTAGAGGATGTTCGAGAGAATGTGCACGAATAGAAGGACATGTGTCATTCAAAAGGATGCTTTGTTGAGTTAATTGCTTTCTTGATGAGGATGAGCTTTTATTTCTTAAATTAGAATATATTTTTTTAATTTAAGAGTTTTGTTGATAAAAACAAAGTTGCTTTAAATCTGTTAACTCAGCTTTTGCTTTTGCATGACAAGGAAGATTTATTTTTAGAAGATTTGGAAGATAAGAAAGCAAGATTAAATAAATAAATTTATTTAATTATTTGCGCAAGATTTAGAAGAATAAATAAAATATTTGATTATATTTTATTTTTAGAGATTGAGATTTAATTTAAATAAATTTGTATTTTATTTAAATTTGGAAGAATGAATGATTTAATTAAATAATTAAAATTATTTAATTGTCTAGAAGAATAAAGTTGATATTGATCAAATTAATTAAATAAATGTAATTTATTCAATTAATTGGAGGAAAATGAATCAAATAAATAAATTATTTTATTTATTTATTGATAGAGAAATATTAAGATGAAATAACTATTTAAAATATTTATTTATGTAGAGTCATGTCATTTTTAGGTGTATACATTTTGCCCCTCTTTGATGCAATGTGTTTTATCACATTGTTTCAAAGAATAAGAATTTTTGACAATGATACATGCCCAAGTTTTCCCCTGGTACAAGTTTTAACGACAGGATTCCCCCTTGGGAGATTGGACGAGAAGAAGGCAGAAAGCGTGAGATGGACAATCTCATGAAGAAGAAGGTGGAAAGTGGGTTAGGATGGAGAAAAATAGGACATGGTTTGGAGGAATAGATATGGGAAGTAGTCACAATTCTCACACAGTCAGCTATGGTTCACTTGCTATATATAGGAGCTGGGTCCACAAGTCCTATTCATTTACACACTTGTCCATAGTTGATTTGTCTTTGAGAGCTTAGGAGAGCAGAGGAGCTAGAGCAGTCGACAAAGATATGGATATTCCACGCGAGGAGCACTGGTTTGAGCGAGTTCGATGGTTCGATCGGCCACCTGAGGCAGGACCACCAGTATGTAGTTTGACAAAACTCGCTAAAAGTCATTTATTAGGCCAATAATTTCTTAGGAAAAATAACTAGGATAGATGCATCAAACTGCAGTTCGACGCATATGTGTCCCGAAATGGCGCATATGCTGGGAAACTGTGCATTTGAGTGATCTTACGGTGCATATGATAAATGTGCGCATATAGGCCAAGAATTGGCGCATCTACTATGGAACTGCGCATGTGACACAAAAAGCGGCGCATATGCCAGAATAGCGCATATACGTAAAGGATTGGCGCATTTACGGTGAAGTGGCGCATCTAATATGAATCAGCACATTTGCCACCTGGTTCAACACATTTGCACTAGGATTGTCAGTTGACTTAACAAAATTAACCCAATTGGCACCTTGATTGATGTGTCAATTGATAAGTGATCTCTAAGATTACTGAGACTCTAGTCAAGAGATGATATGTTGTTTTGATTAATTTGATATGTTAAGTCAGTGATAGGATAGTTTGATTGTTTTGAGTAGGTTTGCTTGGATATGGGTTTCTTTGACGCTGTTGCAGTGGTATATGCTGACAGAAATGGACCGCGAGGCTCTTGGTGCTATGGGTCTGCACTATATTTGTTTCATGCCTGAGGTTCGCGCAAACCGCGGTTTGTTGACTACAGCAGTGGAGCGATTCCACAGCGAGGATGGGACATTTCATCTACCGACTGGGCAAATGGCGATCACTCTAGAGGATGTGTATAGGATTCTGCACCTCCCAATTTAGGGAGAGTTGGTAGAGTACAATCCACAGCATGGTGCAAGATTGGCCGAGTGCAGACGTGTTTTTGATGACCCAGAACTAGTTGAGCAGGTGATTTCGTGGTAGGACATTCATGACTATTATGACTACTTCTAGGGGATAGTGGCGGGATTGATCGGTGGCATAGTGTGCCTCGATAGGAGGTCACATAGGTTCCCCATTGGCTAGGGGAGGGTGATGGAGAGCATGATTACCGATGGGACTTGATATTCATGGGGTTTGTGTGTGCTAGCACACTTGTACATGGATATGCACTAGGTTGTGTACCATAGAGGGGCTAGCTTGTCACCGGGTGTGTCTCTTTTGTAGTTTTGGTTGTGGGAGCACATAGTGATCATGCGACCGATATGTGTTTTTCACAGGCAGAGAGGGGAGCCATACAACTACGATTATGTAGGTGTGATTTCCTAGCACAAGCTAGGAAAGATCAAGTATTGGAGACACATGCTAGATAATGTGGATGCAGTTATTTGGTGCCCATACCTAGACTGCGAGGTATGGGAGGATGAGGATGACGAGTTGCCGTATTGTTTCCAGACTCAGTGTCTTATTAGCAGGATGCGATATATACTAGAGCGTCAGATTGTCGACAGAGTACAGAGGCAGTTTGACAGAGTGTAGGGCAGGCCATAGGGGTAGGCGCAATTTGCGAGGACCCATGCAAAAAGACTGAGATGGGGTCTCATGGCATCGTATGAGGAGGCCTTGGCAGACTTTCATCAGATCCCCTATGCATCTTGGCCTATGAGGAGAGAGATAGTAGATGCAGGTATGACTGCAGACTACGAGGAGTGGTTCGTCGCTCATCCATTTCCTAGATATTCAGGACCTAGAGAGTTGGCTCCTCGTATAGATGAGGAGGATTCAAATGACAAGGGTGGGGCCGGTAGGAGGAGGAGGAGACGAAGGGGGGGAGAGGGGGTTAGGGAGATTATGGTGAAGATGGAGGAGGAGGAGGAGATGGAGGAGGAGGTAGACCGAGACAAAGGAGGAGGTCTAGGGAGGGACCTTCAGGTCAGCAGCATGTTGCACAGCCACAGGCTGTAGGGCAAGTGCAGGTGCTAGTACAGCAGTGGCACAACAACAGGTGCAGGGACAAGGAGAGCAGGCCCCGCAGCCTAATTTACAGCAACAGGCCATTGTTGCATTATAGGGTCAGGTTAGGCAGTTGAGGGCCCACTTGAGAGCAGCGGAGTCACAGAGAGAGACAGACACATGATGGATATCAAAGATCTCCTGAGAGCGAGACTCAGCCTTGGTGAGGGTGAGGGTGATCAAAGTAGAGAGAGATGCAGTAGTGGCAACCTTGGGTACATATAGTACTTTGAGCTTTCTAGTTACACAGGTGCAATAGGCACAAACACAGCTGGCATAGGTACAGACACAGCTGGCCTAGGTACAGGGTGAGCTTGCCAGAGCGCAAGCTCAGACTCAGTATTACAGAGGATTATATCACGGGGTAGTGCCGGCGGACCAGCGTGCACCTAGTTATAGGAGTCAGTCTGTGGCTTCATAGAGGGCAAGTGGATCTCGATCTGTAGCATCAGTGAGAGGCCCCTAGCAGTTAGGGGGTGACAGAGGAGAGGGCAATGCAAGGAGTAGTGCTCCACGGTAGCAGGGTTAGCCAGTTTTTGACACTTGTACTAATTTTTGGCTTGACGTACACATTTTTGATGGCTTAGATAGCCTGCTATGTATTATTTTGCCCCGAGACATGTATCATTATCTTTTTATACTTTGTATACATTTCATGACATGACTCTAAGAAATGGACAGATATTTTGATATATTGTACATTTAGACATGTTTTATGCTTATATGATGATGCAGTTATTAATGTCCTACATGCTCTTGTTCTATGTTTATATGTTATGGAAGCAATCTATCTTATGATGTTTTTACATGTTGTGCCTATTTATATGATGTTAATGCAGTCTTAGATATGCAAATGCAAATGTGAATGTTGTCGATATGATTATGCAATTTTATATGTATTGGTCTGTGTTTTTTTTATTTTTTGATGTGATATACGGATGCAAATGTATATGGATGACCTAATGCACTTATTATGTATGCAAATGATTTAATCATGTGAATGACTATCTCACGTGATATGATATGTTATTTATGCTATGTTTTTGATATGTCCAAATGTACTCAATCGACACAGAGATGATATAGACAGGCAGAAGAAAAGGAATGAAAGACATACGGGCTTTCATTTGATACTCTACAAGATTGCATGGATGATATCGATTTCTAGATACAGGATGGATGTGGATATTTTGTCATCATTAGAGTGCAAGTACTTTTCTTTCATCATTGGGTACTTTTTGTTTCTTTTCTCTTTTTGAAATGTAAGAAAATACAAGCATCTAGGTATAATTAAACCAAGATGACCTGAGTATTCCTTACATGGATTTTGATTTAGCAAGTTGATACAAGCATCTAGTCAAACTTGAAACTAGATGACCTGAGTACCTCTTATGTTTCAACAGACAAGGATTGCCCTTTTTCATGTTCAGACCTCCAAAGTCCTCGATGATCTTTTGTTGATCATGTCGTTAGACAAAAGTCATCACATTACTAAAGTTTGATCCACAAACAACAGACAAAGAAAAAGTTAATGCCCCCATCATAGCATCTCTAGCTTTTGGCATCCTTGAGTAGCATAGAAAGACATAATGACAAAAATCCAAGACCTTGTAAGTTAACCTATTCACAAAATATTCTTGCATTAGATGTGTCTTTTTGCCATAATTGATATAGAATTAGTCTGAGTGTTTTCAGCATATGTTTGCTTTGCTTTGGATAGGTTGATGCTTTTGTGCCAATATTTTTGTTTTTGGGAAGCTTGCTTTGCTGCGCGCACTTGTCTAGTGAAAGGTATCACAATCCTTATTGGTATCCTCTTTTAGAACATGTGGCATTCAAGAATCTGAATCTACAACTAGGTCGAGAAGTTGCCCCTAGTTTAGATAAAGGATCAACTTATTATGGGCGACATGACAAATAGGCATGGAGAGATGGACCCTAAGGGACTGACCTAATGCCTCAGGGGCTCATTGCTAAATGGCCTTGCCTATGTGATGATGCAGAGACAACGTAGCTCAGGGTTAACCTGATGGACCTAGGACCTAGGCGATGGCAAAGATGCAGAAATGGTCATGGACAGCAGGATAGATGACACTTGACAGAATGGACAGGAAAGAAGCAGACCAGAGCCTCAGGGACGCATTGAGAATGGCCTTACCTACGTGATAACTCAGAGGTGACATAGTTCGACAAGGACTCATGGATCAGTTCAAGATGATCGATACAATGGACACAAGAGAATTGAGGTCATAACAGATGGAGGAAGCGGTTTGTCACAGATAGCGCCTGTTTACCAAGTTTTCACCACTTTCTTTTATTTATACGAAGGCTAAAAGTACACATGATGCCTGTTTGCTAGGTTTTCACCATGGTACCTATCCAAGGTGCATGTTTACCAGGTTTTCACCAGAGGACATTTTTTTTGTTATTTTTCTATTTTTTGATTTTTTTGCTTTGTTTTTTATCATTTTTTTCAATTTTTTTGTTATTTTTTGACTCCCTTGCATTGGGGTTTAGGTATAGAACTTGCAAAGATGCATGCTATTGATAGGGTCATCAAATAGTTTGCCTTTTGATGTAGCCAATTGATATGCTCTTGACCCATAGGCTGCAATGATGACATAGGGACCCAGCCAGTTGGGTTCGAACTTACCTTTCTTTTCTCAATCTTGTTGATTTCTGAGATTTTCTTTGATGACTAGATCACCAACTTGGAATACTCAGGGCTTTACCCTGTGGTTGTAGCTTCTAGACATCCATTGTTGATAAGCTTTTAGGTGGTTAAAGGCCTGTTGCCTTCTCTCTTCGAGAAGCTCTAATTCTTGAAGTTTGGACACTCTGTACTCTTCATCAGATATGAGACCTTTTAATGAAACACGCAAGGATGGGATCTTGACTTCAATGGGCAAGATCTAGCTTTAGATCCATAGACCAGGGAGTATGGTGTTACACATGTGGGTGTGCAGATACTTGTGCAATAGGCCCACAACGCTTGATTTAATTGGATATGCCAATCACGGCTGACATCATTGACAGTCTTTTTTAGGATTTTCAAAATGGTTTTATTTGATGCCTCCACCTGGCCATTGCCTTGGGGGTAATAGGGGTAGAAAAGCGGTGCTGGATATGGAATTTGTCGCATAGTTCACTAACATCTTGATTTTTGAATGGTCATCCATTATTCGTGATAATGGACGGAGGGATACCATAGCGACAAATGATATAGTTCAAGATAAAGGAGGCAATCCGCTTGCCTGTGATATTGGCTAATCGCATGGCTTCAATCCACTTTGTAAAGTACTTAGTGGCAGTGATTATGAATTTATGGCCGCTGGATGAAGGAGGGTGAATCATTATGACTAAGTCGAGTCCCCACTGACAAAAAGGCCAAGGAGTCATTAATGGCTATAGCTCCTATGCTGGTGCATGTATTAGGTTCCCATGGATTTGGCTCTTCTTGCACTTCTTTACAAAATCATAGGAATCTTGTTCCATGGTTGGCCAGTAGTATCCCATGCGTATGAGTTTCTTGGCTAGGGTAGGGCCACGAGAGTGGGTCCCGCATATACCATTGTGCACTTCGTTTAGGGTGGTTTGATATTCCTCACTATCGAGACATCTAAGGAGAGTACCATCAAGACCTCTGCGATATAGGGTATTGGCGACAATGGCATACCAGGATGCCTGGCGGATGAAGGTTCGTTTTTGGTTACTGGAGAGATCAGGTGGGAGGGTATTCTCTTTAAGATAAGCAAATATTTTTCTAGAGAGGGGGGAATTAGTTCCAACAATGTGGCAAAAGATATGGTATTCAGGGGTGTCTTATGCAGGACGGGACACTGGCTCTACCAAGAATTCATAACATGATTGATTATTTGGAACATCAAGGAGAGATGCAATCATTGCCATGGTGTTTGCAGCTTTGTTCTCAATCCTTGGTATCTGCACAAAAATATCTTGACAAAGTATTCTTTGAAGTCATCTACCATCCGTTTGTAAGGGATTAATTTATCATCTTTTGTTTGGTAGTCGTCATTTACTTGATTTATGACCAGTTGTGAGTCACCATATGATGAGTGCCAAGTTGTACCCATGGAATACATCTTTTTACCTCTCTTTTTCTCCTTCCTGATTCCATCTTTCCTAATGTCTACACCCAAATAAGCTAGCAAGATCGTTCTAGTTAATGATTAATTGAGAAAGATTACTTAAGATCATAATTTCTGATTGAGTGACTAATGTGCATGGAATTGATGGAAAAATGCAGAAACTTCTCTCTTTTTGAATCAACAGGTGTAGATGCCAGGAACAACAATTTTGTGCATCTCCAGAGATAGTCTTCAATGATCTCCAGAGACAATACCGGAATACCACAACACCAGGAGTTTTGGAGGAAAGAGAAAAGCCTCTCCGGAGTTGAACAAAGAAAGCTATAGACATCTCCGGAGCTACAAACATATCTCCAGAGCTACAGATAGGGACAATTGTCTCCAGTGCCTCTTGAGAGCACGACATATTTCCAGCATAAGCTACCAATCAAGCACTCTCAGCAGTAATTATAATACCCCTCATTTCACTCAAATCATCACCTGAGTGGTGAAGGGTCATCTTTAGTTAAACTGCTAGAGTTTTTATCTTTTCAAAGTTTTTGCATGAGTTACGGATGGAACTGATTCAATATCCATATTTTCAAGGTCTCACTGCCCAAATGTATTAAGACTCAAACTTAGAATTCTGAGTGGACTTCTATTCCACTGAGTCTACTTTTATTGCATGATTATTTTCCATAGTTAGATAGTTAGTACAATAAAGAGATGGATGTCATCTCATAGAAGAACTGGTAGATAAGATAAGTGATATGTCATCACTCATTTTCATATATACATATAGAAACAACAGAAGAAATATACGATGATTGATTTATTCTGATTCTCAGTAATCTCAGTTTGGTGATATCAATATTTTTCATGAATGCAAAGCGTACGGAATTGGATTGAATTTAGTTGTGATCTTCTTTTGTGTTGATTCCCTACTGTAGCCTTCAGCCCCAAGGGTGTGGAGCAAGAGCCCACTCTCACCACCAAGGCAGGAGGCTAGTACCACTATTTTATTACTTCAGCTTTTTGATATGAAAAGTATTTACTGATTTTGATAGATAGATGCATGTTACTATTTTTAAGATTTCTTTGAGTAAATTTCCTGTTTAATTATGTTTTCAGCATTCCTTAAATTCATTCAGTAAGTAGACAGATTAATCTCTTCAAATTGGTAGCAGCTGTTAGGATTAGCTAGGAAAACTGGTAACTGTAGAATCCCTAATTGCAGACAGCTGAGGACACAACCCCTAGATTTTGACATCTAAAAATAGATTAAATGATGATGTACAACAACACCTTGTTATTTTTGGCACTGTTGTCGGGGACATCTTGTGTTAATTAAGGACACTTAGTTAAAACAATTTTTATGATAGATTTGTATGGTTAGAGCAAGAGATTTAAAAGGAAGATATATAAAGCAGACACCCCAACAACAAGCCATAGGGGAAAGCAGTGGGGTGGCCCAAGATCTTGTTGAAGAGAGAAACCTAGAACCTACTTTCGAAGATGCACCTGAAAACAACAATCCCTTAGATCCTCCAAATCTTCCACTTGCTGATTATATCCAGGAATTACAACAAAGGTTTCAAGAAAATCCTTTGATAGAACCTAATTTCCTAGAACCTCAGGGAGAAGAACTAGTACTAAACATGGATAATGATAATCATGAAGAAGAAGAAAATCAGGCTCCAAGAACCTTCTCATATCCTATTGTTTTGGCTGCTGGAGACAATGCTCCTATGAAGAATATCTCACCAGCACACTTGCCAAATTTTAGAGGACTTTCTTCTGAGGATCCAGATCAGTTTTTGTTTGAATTCAAAGTAGTCTGCCAAACTTATGATTATGGATTAGATAACCAAAAACTCAAATTGTTCCCTTCAACCCTAAAAGATTCTGCAATGAGATGGTTTATGGGTTTACCCCAGAATTTTATCCATTCTTGGGATCAGATGGAAACAGAGTTTTTGGAAAAATACCAAGATTATTGTAGATCCTGTAATAAAAATGAAGAATTGTTTAAAATTAGGTAGGGGGAGGAAGAGACCTTAGAGGACTATGTGGATAGGTTTAATTTTTCCTTGAGAAGGTATGGCAACCCAATAGATCACTCCTTGGCCAGAACCCTGTTTGTAAAAGGATTGGATAAAGAATCAAAACAGGCACTGGATCTAATGGGAAAAGGGAATATCAATAAAATGGAAATACCTGCTATAGAAGAACTCTGTAGGAACTATTTTAGAACCCAAGATGGAGTGAGGTCATCCAAAACTTTTAAAGGGAAGAATGAAATAGGACAGTTAATGGAAGAGATTGCAAATCTAAAAATAGATATTCTGGTCCAATTAAATACCACATTCGATGGAATTCAAACAAAAAATAGAACAACTGATCAAAACAAAGCAACTGTACCACTCTCCATCTATTGTCTTAGGTGTAGGAACAAACATCTGTTGAGAGAATGCCCTTTGGACAAATCAGAGATTTGTCAGATCTATGATAGGGAACATCCTACCAGTCAATGTAGTCAACTTCCATCCTTGAAAAGATTGAGTAAGAAGAATGTTGTAATAGAAGAGGAATTGAACTATATGGGACAAAAACAAATTGAGAATTTCCCTTCTAATCAGTATCCAAACCAACCTTCTTACAGGGGTCCTTCTAATTGGGGAAATAATCAGTGGAATCCAACTTGGCATGGGCCTTAAAATAATCCTCCCTGGGGATAGTAGGATTGGCTAAGTCAACATTGGCAAAACCAAAATTGGCAAAATCAGCCTTGGGAAAATCAACAATGGCCACCATAGTTTGGATCACAAAATATGCAACCTCAATGGGGTTCTCAGCAGGTATATAATCAACAATACTAGGGACAACCTAGACGTTTCCAACCTCAACAACAAGCTTTACTAATTGAACCCTCCAACACACAAGGTCAAGCACAAAATGAACCAATTAGCCAACCACCTTTACCAGCTCAGCCTATACCAAACCCACGGAATAAATAGGGAGCAACTGTTTACATGATAGAGAAAGAAAATTTGGCTGGAATTAATGCTATATATTCAAATAATCTCCAGCCGTGTTCTGGGAAAGCATTCCCAAGACCATCTCCTCCAACTATAGTTGAAGTAACCAATGACGAGGAACCTGAAAATCCGTCCACTCAACCCCCGGAGGAGATTACTAATGAAAAAGTGCTAGAAGAATCATCCTTGGACAACTCTGGAGTTACTCCTAAAAGATAGACTTTGGAGAACATTCCTAAACACAATTCTGACAAGAGCTCCAGAGATGCTCCAGAGATGGAAAAACTAGCACCATACCCAGAACGACTTAAACAATGTGTTCCCCAGAAAAAGATCTTACAAAAACAAATCCAAACCAAACTGGAATCAGAACTTTTACAAGAAATCAAGCAACTAAACATTGAAATTCCTCTCCTCCAGGCAATCAGAGATGTACCAGAACTAAATCAGTTCATTAAATAGTATTGTATCAAAATGCAGGGCAGGAAGAAAAACTTTCCCTCCACAATATAGGTGAAAGGAAAAGTAGTAGATCTATCGATGGGAGAAATTCTCCTCCCAAAATATGGAGACCTTGGAAATCCCGTCATAACTATTTTCATCTCAGGGGTAGAAATTTCAAATGTTTTGGTTGATCTGGGAGCAGCAATTAATGTAATAACAGTTCACACAATGAACAAATTAGCTCTATCAGGTATCCAATCCACAACTACAATTCTTCAACTTGCTGACTAGTCAGTAGCTGTTCCAAAAGGAGTAATCATTGATGTACTAGTTGTGATAGATTCATGGGAATTCCCAGTGGACTTCCTGATACTAGAACCTAGAAACCAGAGAAATGCTTATCCATTGATTTTAGGAAGACCATGGCTGGCTACAACAGCAGCATCTATTAATTATTGAACTGGAGATATGGTCATTTCTAATGGGATAGATTTGAACAAAATATCTTTGTATCCTCCAGCTAAACCATCAATACATTATACAGGAAGAGTATGGGTGGATGAACCATAGAACAATGACAACAGTGCCTCAGTAGCTATGGTAACCATCAAGGAACATCTGGGAGAGTTAGAAGAAGAAATATACTATGATACAATAGAAGACATCACTCACATCCTAATCTGGAACTCGCCCAAGACTCTAAGAGAGAACTTCTTACTTCTTCTCATTGTACCCTCGCCAACATCATTCCTTGTGGGGAAACCTTTTACAAAGACTTAGCCACTTCCATATGTTGCTTCCACATTCTTGTCCTCTCAATACCATGACTCCAATGTACGAATTAACTACATCTATGGATCAAATCACAAAATAGGTCATGATTTTACCAGGGAAAACACTTAATATCAATACTCAATTAATAGCAAATCAGGAAGAAAAACTTATCCAACTTCTGATTTCCCATTCAGTATCTTTTTCTTGGGAATACCAAGATATGAAAGGCATACCTCCTAAGATTTGTACCCATCATATATACACTGAGGATATTAAACCTATTAGACAGCCCCAAAGAAGATTGAATCCTGCTTTAAAGGACATTGTCAAAAGTGAAATAGAAAAATTACTTCAAGCAAGGTTTATATATCCAATCTCGGATAGTCAATGGGTCTCACCCCTTGTCATAGTGCCTAAGAAGAATAGGAAATGGAGGGTGTGTATTGATTATATATAACTAAACAAGGCCACAAAAAATGACTACTTTCCCTTACCATTCATTGACCAAGTTTTGGACAACTTTGCTAGGAGAAAGTATTTTTCTTTTCTAGATGGATTCAATGGGTATAATCAAATTCAAGTAGCACCTGAAGACTAGGACAAAACCACCTTCACATGCTCTTGGGGAACTTTTTCTTACAAAGTTCTTCCCTTTGGACTATGCAATGCCCCAGCTACATTTCAGAGACTTGTTTTAGCTATTTTTGCTGAACTAGCTAATGAATGCATGGAGGTCTATATGGATGACTTTACTATGTATGGGGATAATTTTGAAGAAGCTCTCACAAATCTTGAGAAAGTACTAAAATGCTGTGAGAAAAATCAATTATCCCTTAGCCATGAAAATTGCTTCATGATGGTGGAGGAAGGGATCATTTTGGGACACCATATTTTAGAAAAGGGGATCAAAGTGGATCAAAACAAGATAGAAGTAATCACACAGTTGCCTTCACCCAAAAATCAGACAGATGTTAGAAGTTTTCTGGGTCATGCAGGCTACTATAGGAGATTCATAGAAAATTTCAGCAGAATAGCTGCCCCCCTGTTTACCATGCTTAACAAAGACAGAATTTCTATGAACAGAAGAATGTCAATCAGCATTTGAAACTTTGAAAAAGAAGCTTAATGTCACACCAATTTTAAGAGGACCTAATTGGACTTTACCATTTCACATACAGACTGATGCTTCAAATGAGTCCATTGGGGCAGTTTTAGGACAAAAGAAGGAAGGAGAAAGTATGCATGCCATTTATTACATCAGCAAAAACCTTACCTCTGTAGAAATAAATTACACAACTAAAAAAGAATTCTTGGCAGTCATCTATGCTATAAAAAAATTTAGGCATTATATCACTGGATATAAGATATTTGTACACACTAATCATGCAACCATCAAGTACCTAATGAATAAACCAGTAGTAGGTGCAAGGATCATTAGGTGGTTATTGCTATTGCAGGAATTTGATATTACCATAGTTGATAATCCAAGAAAGTTTAATTTGGTTGCTGATTTTTTGTCAAGATTGCATACAGGAGGAGAAAACCAACCAGTGGAGGACAAGTTCCCAGATGAACATCTTTTTGCTATCTCCTCTATTGCACCTTGGTTTGCTGACATAGCTAATCTTTTAGCTACAGGCTTGTATCCATCCCATTTTACCTCAAAACAAAGAAAATGTTTGGTTAAAGAAAGTTTATCTTACAAATGGTTGAATGGTTTACTATTTAAATGTGGTCTTGATTTCATTCTATGCAGGTGTCTAAAAGCTGATGAGATTTTTTATGTGTTGAGAGCATGTCATGGTGAACCATCTGGTGGCCATTACTCTTTCTACTGGACAATCCACAAGATCCTCAGAGCTGGTTACTACTGGCCCTCTCTTCATAAAGACACAAAGAAGTATGTGCAGCACTGTGACCAGTACCAAAGGATGGGACAGCCAACCTTTAGCAGGAGATGTTACTGCATCCTCAAGTCATGATGGAACCATTTGAGCAGTGGGGTCTAGACTTTGTGGGACCAATTTCTCCACCATCATAAGACAAGGAGTACATTCTAGTATGCACAGACTATGTTACTAAGTGGGCTAAGGTTCAAGCATTACAATTTGCAAGAGAAGAAAAAGTTGTTGATTTCCTTTATAATAAAATTTTCTTAAGGTTTGGAGCCCCAAGATCAATAGTTTTAGATAGAGGACCTCAGTTTACTTCATAGGTAATCAAAGAATTCACAGATTTATATCAAGTCAAGCATAGAAAATCTTCACCTTACCATCCTCAAGTGAATGGGCAGGTAGAAGTAACTAATAGGGAACTTGAAAATATCCTGACAAGGACAGTAGCAATGAACAGAAAAGATTGGGTTAGTAGATTACCTGAAGCAGTTTGGGCTTACAATACCACTTGGAAGTCCACAAAAACGTTCTCACCATATGAATTGTTTTATGGGAAAAAGCCTATTTTGTCTATAGAATTTGAACTCCATACACTTAAAACTGTATTGGATATTGGTCTACCATTGTCTATAGCTCAACATAATAGAATTCTTCAGCTCAATGAGTTGGATGAAATTCGGACAGAGGCCATTCAGCAAACAGAACTGGTTCAGTATCAGAGGAAGCAATGACATGACTAACACATCAAAAGGAAGACATTTCAACAAGGTGATTGGGTTCTTCTTTATGATTCTAAATTCAAAGAGTTCAAGGGGAAACTACAAACTCATTAGATGGGTCCTTATCAAATAAAGGAAGTTTTTGAAAATGGAACTGTATTATTGGAACCTATTGATGGAAGCACATACACATTCTTAGTAAATGGTCACCGAATCAGACTCTATAAAAGACCATCTACTAAAGAGGAGTTTCTTAATGATTTGTGTTTTGATACAGGGGATACCTCCTCTGTCACAGTGTTGGATTAAAAAAAATAGAGAAAAAAAAAGGAAGGTTGAAAACCAGCAAATGGCTGCCTTCTAAAAAAATACGAAAAAAAAACAAACAAAAGAAAAAAAAGTAGAGAAAGATGGAAAACTAATAAATGGCTGTCTTTCTCAACCAAGGGAGTCGAAAACTAGCAAATGGCAGTTCCCTTCTTCAGGACAGTTGAAAACAATCGAGCTACAGAGGTGATCAGGTGCCAGGAGTTAGTCAAATGCACCTCCGGCGCTTCCCAAACTAGGAACACCTCTGGTGCTTCCCAAACCAGGAGCACCTCCGGTGCTTTGTTAATAAAGAAGTCAATTTCAATAATAAGGGAGGGGATCCACCTCTCTGAGCAATAAAGTGGACACATCACATGATGAGGTCATCATGACTCATCCTCTACTTTATCACAAGAATAAATTAAATTAGCACGCATATCATTTGCAGGGGTATTCACAAAGATGGCACTGACATCACCTAAAGAACTTGGATTCTCGAACCACTCAACGCAATGATTGCAGGACGCATACCAATGAAGTAGTGGACGTCATCTCAAGCCACCAAAAGCTACTCATGTGCCGCAACGCGTGCAGTCTCATAAAATGATGCAGCATCTCTATCGTGTACATCACCCTCATCATTAAAAATGATCCAGGTAATTATATCTTTAATTAAGCATTAATAACAACTATCTTATCTTTCTATTTTTGGGTGCCGCCACTATGACACGTCCTCCTACCATCATTTTCTTTCTAAATTCACACATGCTGCCCTCTGTACTGTACTGCCACCTTGCCTCCAGAGTGTCTGTCGTTCTATCACATTTATGACTGCCTAGGTACTCTAACTAATTTGCAAATCTTCCATAAGCCTAAGCTGAGAAACATCACAATCCTCATTCGAACCTCCAAAGTACCCTGAAGAATAGAGCAAATTGAATAGTCCTCCGGAGCCTACAGAGTTAAGAGGAAAGGATAAACTACAGATTGAGGAGAGTGGGGAATTAAGCACAGAAGGTGAAACTAATTTGGCAATGGGGGTAAAGAAGAAGTCTGAACTAGAGAGTACTGTGGGTCTTCTGCAAGATGAAGCTGTAACAAACATTCTAAGAACTGCAAGATGGTTGAACTTTCTAGAACAATTTGAAGGGTTTCAGGAAGATGTCGTGGATGAATTCCTCAGAAATCTAAGGGGCAATCAGACGGCTGTCAGAGGAGTCCAAATCAATTTCTCCTCAGCCACTATCAGCCACATTTCTGGACTTCTTGAACAAGATGAGAGGTTTTATCACTTAAAAACCTTATATACTGATTTAATTAAGAATTTCTCTGTTTGAGGTGAACCTGCAATTCAACTATATTCAAATAAAAATGAAGTAAAAGGAATTCTTAGGTCCACCCTTCCAAACCCTTGGTACTTTGTTGCCACCTGACCGATGAAATATTTTACTTGTGATGGTCAATTCTCTCTAGTTTTAGGGTCAATCATGAAAATGCTGATTTTTCTAAGGCATGGGAATACACACCCTGAGTTTAGCATAAACATTCCCAATTTCCTATATTCTGCCATCAGGGCAACTGCAAAAAAATATCAGTAAAATAAGGGTCCCATGAAACATCATGGCCTCATTTTTCTAGTAGTCAAACACCACTTCCTGTCTCAGGCCAATGGGGAGGAATTATGATAAAACTTTCTTGAATAGAATTCCTAGGACAGAGGACTAGAGATGGCATAGCCAGGAGGTGAGTTCTCCTACTCACTAAGAAGAAGGAACTGAGCCTTCAGCCTCCTCCATAGCTGTTCAAAGAGGAAAGAAGTCCTCACAGGAGGCAACTTCATCTGTAGCCCCTGTTCCTGATAAAAAGAAGAAAGGCAAAGAAATTGCACAACCTGCTCCTAAACAAACCCTATATATGACTCAATCAGTTAGGAGAAAGATGACTCTAACTGAGGAATATTTCCCTAAGGAATTAATAGAGGAGAAGTTAGGACATAGAGTAGAGAGATTCTGGGCTGAAGAACCATCTCATGATTCAGATGAGATCCCTCTAGTCAGGAAGAGAAAACAAAGAGAAGTTTCCCCAACACCATCTGTTCATCTAGGGTGAAGCCCAATTTTAGAACCATCATGTGCTTCGGAGACAGAACATAGACAAACTCTTACTATTTCCTCAGATTCTGAGGATGAGAGACCTACTCCGGAGGCACCTGCCCCACCTCTACTATGGAGAAGCAAAATAAAAAGACAGTTCTCATAGGCTGAGAAAGATATGTCCCTCCTAGCCGAGGTACTCCTGGGTTTTAGAACATATGAGGATAAGGCTGGGCCTTCATTGGTGCCAGCAGAAGCAAAGGAACCCCAAAAGGATCCTCAAGACAGGCAGTCTGCAGAAGAAGATGGAACAGGGCAAATGGATACAGTTGCCAGTACAGGGTAGATGGCCATGGAAAACCCTGATGATCAGCAAACAACAACATAAGCAGAAGTAGAAACCTTCTCTCATCCCTTTGATCAAGAGGATGTTGAAATTTCAAAAGAACAACAATTGTCTGAAGAAATTGAAAACCTAAAGAGACTACTCTGGGGGAAAAATCTGATTATTACTAACCTCAAGAAGGTCAGAATAGAGGTAGAAATGGAGCAGAAACAAGTCATTGAAAATCTACAAACAGAACTCCAAAGCAAAAACAAGATCATCCAGGAGAAAGAAGCAGAATTAGAGGCCTAGAAAATTGAGAAAGAAGCAGAGTTGGAGGCAAAGAAAATTGAGGCAACCAAAATGTTGCAAGAAAAAGAGAGAGAAGCAACACAGAGTATTTCTGAGCTCACCATGGCTAGACCAGTATAGACAGTTAACTTGGGCCAACAACAAACTGGATGACCAGGAGGAATATATTCAAGAATTGGCTGGCCCAAGGGCAACCAATGAACAGGAAATCCAAACAGATGCATATGTGGGTCCAATCCCTATTGACATTCCTAAAGCCCTATTCCATTGGGAGAAGAAGTGTAGAGAATATGAGGCTTCCAAGTCTATGTTGCAATTACAAAGGCTAGTCACTGCCAAAACAAAAAGAATAGCAACTCTAGAAGGCAAAATCATTGAAATGGCCTCCCTTCCTTTAGAAATTCTCTCCTGTAGGCCTCCAAGTGCTAGCTATTCTATGTTCTTACAAGAAAGAGTACTACAGAGGAAATTCTCTTTAGTCCTGTCTGACCTGGTTGAGGATATAGAGACAACAGAAGGATTCATGACATCATATACAAGGAGTAGTGATGAGGACAAGAATTTCCTATGTGAATTATACCTGCATGGGTTCTGTGTTAATGATATAACTTTCATTCTTAATCATTTTGTGGGGGAATGCCAGCTTAAAGCATTTATGTCCCTAATGAGGAATCATCAGATCTGGAATGAAAGGATGGAAGAGCATCTTAAGAAAGATTTAGAAACATATCTCTTCATCAGGAAGGAATGTCCCAATCCCAATGCTTTTAAGATTCAATGCAGGTCCCTTATCTATCACACTAAGAGTAAGAACAAAATTTTGCCATTATACCTAAAAAGTTTGCAAGAGTGCTCCATTGATTTTGGTCTTTTCATGATCAATTCAGCAAATCCAGTACTTGTTATAGTAAAGAAAAGATGGAATATTTTGACCTCGGAGCAGAAAATGAGAGAGGTGGTCACCCCTACAAACTTAAGATTATCTATGAGAAAAACAAAATTAATATCCAAACTGATGGATAATCATAAGCAGGAATGGATAGGTGGACGGTTCAGGCCCCTCTCATAATTGAGCCACTCTCTGTCTGGGATGAACAGATAGAAGATGAGAAATTGCAGGACTAGTTGAAGCAAGTTGATGAATACAAAGGCAATGGTAATATCAACCGCACAACTTGGACCACCTATGCACAGGATTATAGCTTGACTGACAAGCTACTTCACCAAAATAAATCTAGATTGTGAGAAGCAGGAGGACCTGCCAAACCTTAGGTATGGGGGGATGATGAGTGCCAAGTTGCACCCATGGAATACATCTTTTTACCTCTCTTTTTCTCCTTCCTGATTCCATCTTTCCTAATGTCTGCACCCAAATAAGCTAGCAAGATCGTTCTAGTTAATGATTAATTGAGAAAGATTACTTAAGATCATAATTTCTGATTGAGTGACTAATGTGCATGGAATTGATGGAAAAATGCAGAAACTTCTCTCTTTTTGAATCAAGAGGTGTACATGCCAGGAACAACAATTTTGTGCATCTCTGGAGATAGTCTTCAATGATCTTCGGAGACAATACTAGAATACCACAACACTAGAATTTTTGGAGGAAAGAGAAAAGCCTCTCTAGAGTTGAACAAAGAAAGCTACAGACATCTCTGGAGCTACATACATATCTCTGGAGTTGTAGACAGGGACATTTGTCTCCAGTGCCTCCTGAGAGTAGGGCATATTTCTAGCATAAGCTGTCAATCAGGCACTCTCAGCAGTAATCATAATATTCCTCATTTCACTCAAATCATCACCTGAGTGGTGAAGGGTCATCTTTAGTTAAACTGCTGGAGTTTTTATCTTTTCAAAGTTTTTGCATGAGTTACGGATGGAACTAATTCAATATCCATATTTTCAGGGCCTCGCTACCCAAATGTATTAAGATTCAAACTTAGAATTCTGAGTGGACTTCTATTCCACTCAGTCTACTTTTATTGCATGATTATTTTCCATAGTTAGACAGTTAGTACAATAAAGAGATGGATGTCATCTTAGAGAAGAATTGGTAGATAAGATAAGTGATATGTCATCACTCATTTTCATATATACATATAGAAACAATAGAAGAAATATACGATGATTGATTTATTCTGATTATCAGTAATCTCAGTTCGGTCATATCAATATTTTTCATGAATGCAAAGCATATGGAATTGGATTGAATTTAGTTGTGATCTTCTTTTGTACTGATTCTGTACTGTAGCCTTTTGCCCCAAGGGTGTGGAGCAAGGGCCCACTCTCACCACCAAGGTAGGAGCCTAGTGCCACTGTTTTATTACTTCATCTTTTTGATATGAAAAGTATTTACTGATTTTGATAGATAGATGCATGTTACTATTTTTAAGATTGCTTTGAGTAAATTTCCTGTTTAATTCTATTTTCAGCATTCCTTAAATTCATTCAGCAAGTAGACAGATTAATCTCTTCAAATTAGTAGCAATTGTTAGGATTAGCTAGGGAAACTGGTAACTGTAGAATCCCTAATTGCAAACAGTCGAGGGCACAACCCCTGGATTTTGACATCTGAAAACAGATTAAATGATGAGGTACAACGACACCTTGTCACCATACACCTGAAGTTCTTGGATATTCCATTCAACTGCTAGCTTGATGCCAATGACTAGGGCTTCATATTCTTCCACGTTGTTAGTGCAGGGAAAGAGTAATCTGTAGGATTTAGGAATGGTGTCGCCACTAGGGGTGATCAACAAGATACCTGCTCCCAATCCATACTAAGTATATGAGCCATCAAAATACATTTTCTAGGTTGCTGTGGTTATGTGAAAGATAGACTCATCTGGAAATTAGAAACTCAAAGGCCTATCATCTGTTAGAGGTGCATCTGCCAGTTGATCTACAAGTACTTGGCCTTTTATTGCTTTCCTTTCTACATATTCGATGTCGAACTCGCTGAGAAGCATGACCCATTTGGACAATCTACCTGTTAGGGCTACTTTGTTGAGTAAGTACTTGAGTGGATCAATCTTTGCTACTAGTTTGACAGAATGTGACAACATGTAATGTCTCCACTTTTGTGAGGTGAAGATCACAGTGAGACATGCTCTTTCAATTGGCATGTATTGCAATTCATACCCAACAAGTGTTTGACTGATAGAGTATATTGCTTGTTCTTTCCCTTCATAATTTTGTTGTGCGAGGAGAGCTCCCAGAGCTATTGGTGTGGCCGAGATATACAGTAGTAGAGGTTTACCCTGAATTGGTGGCATCAATACAGGTGGTTTCATTAGATATTCTTTTAACTGTTGAAATGCCTGTTCACATGAATCATTCCATTTGGAAGGGACATTCTTATGTAGGAGGTGGGAAAATGGGTGGCACTTGTCTGCCAATTGAGAAATGAACCTTTTGATAGATTGTAGTTTTCCCTATAGGGACCTTAGCTGAGTGAGATTCTTAGGAGGCGGCATTTCCATGATGGCTTTCACTTTAGCTGGGTCAACTTCGATTCTATTGGCGGACACTATGTATCTAAGTAGCTTGCCTGAGGTAACTCCAAACACGCACTTCTTCGGATTGAGGCGCACACTAAACTGTTCCAGTCTTGTGAAGATTTTGTCCAGTATTGCCAGGTGTCCTTCTCTTGTGAGTGATTTTGCCAAGATGTCATCAACATAATCTTCCATTATAGTGTGCATCATGTCATGGAAGATTGTGGTCATAGCTCTCTAATATGTTACGCTGGCATGTTTCAAACCAAATAGCATGACACACCAACAATAGGTGCCCCATGGACATGTTGATACAGTCTTGTGTTGGTCTTCAGGTACAATTTTGATCTGGTTGTATTCAGAAAAACCATCCATTAGTGACAGCATGGTGTGCCTTGTCGTGAGATCTACAATAATGTCAATGTTTGGCAGGGGGAAATCATCTTTTAGACAAGCTTTATTCAGGTCTCTGAAGTCATTACATATTCAAACTCTACCATCTAGTTTGGCAACTAGTACTATGTTTGAAATCCATTGAGGATAGTCTATTGGTTTGATGAATCCGACATCTAATAGTTTCTTCAGCTCTTCTTTCACCATGAGGGCCACATGTGGGTGCATATTTATGAGTTTTTGCTTTACTGGCTTAGCTCCTGGAGCTAAGGATAAGTGATGCATTATGAGATTTGGATCTAGCCCTAGCATATCTGCATATGTCCACGCAAAATTGATTTGTTTTCTTTTGAAGAATTCAGTGAATGCTGGCTTTTCTTGTGCGATTAGAGACTATGCCATGTGAATCATTCTAGGACTGTCACCTGTGTTGACATTGATCGGTTCTATTGGTTCTATCAATATTGAAGATCTCTCTTGATGTGTGAGATTGGGTAGAGGGTCAAGCCTTGCATCCTTCGGCGCCTCAGAGAGGTTTTTACCGTCAGATACGTCTATATTTTTACTTTTTTCATGATCTAACACTATCGCAGAGCAGTTTTCACCATTAGATCTTTCTTTCATTTTGACATTTTTGAGACTAAAAGGCTTGGCACTCTCTCCAAAATAGGCCTTGTCATTGAGTTCTATGGCATAGCCATCTCTGTGGTCCCCTGCGGGTATATGATCTCTAAGCTCAAGACAGTCTATGATGGCTTCATCATTCTGAAAGGTATTGAGCTCAGGGGTAGTGTCTTGTAAGTCCCAATCTATGAGTTCGGGGTACAACAATGGTAATGGGTCATTGGGTTGGTCTAGTTTGATGGTATTGATGGTTAAGATAGAGGTGTTTTGGTGGTCATTATAAGCACAGACAATGCCTGCGATGGTACTCTCCATTAGCTGATCTATCAAGGGGGTATCATTCTTTCCTCATGACTTTCACTATCATTATTATGTGGGTCAGACTCTAGTGGTCTATCCCTTGGACCTTGTCCCTCAGTTGCATGGGTTGGTTCATACTCATGGACAACATCGATATCTTTTTCGTCACAAGATAGCTCCGAGATACTATCCCACTCATACTCGTTGGAGTCAGTCTCACTCCCCATTTGCAGTTGGCAAATTTGATCAACCAGATTAGTAACAGATGTTTCTAGTTGTTTGTCTTTATGCTTATTTTCTCTGTTCTTGTTGTGCTAATGTAACCTTGCCCTGTAGTGTCTCGGGTTGTCAAGGTATGAGGTTGGATGGGTTCAGTGATACCATCTTTTCTTGAACCAAGTGGACCATATCCTTCATACCCCAATCTTTGTAACATTTGGAATCCTTGACCGTATTGCTCATTTTGTATCGTGGAGTGATGGTCTTGTTGTGTTGACAGACTAACTTCATCCTTATATAACCATTGAAGGATATATTTTTCATTGCTCTCATCTTCAAGGCTTCCCCACTTGATGAACGGACCTTTGGTAGGTTCGATTGTCTTGGATTTGCTCATGGAAGGCCTTCCATATGATTTGGGAGATAGATGGAGTTGTGCTAAGCAAAAGGATTGGGCGATTGTGTACTCACCCAGGCCCTTATCTTTGAGTCTGAGGTCAGGTTGGGAATCTTTTGATGTGGAAGCAAGTGAAGCTGGGTCAACCCAGGATGAAGATGAAGTAGAGGCATGGTTATGAGGAATCACAACTTTAGGTTTAGAGTGAATGGAGTTGCAATATTGAAATGGGTTGGGATCACCTTGGATGGTGATCTCTTGGCCTTCATAGGGGAATTTGATACACTGGTGGTATGTAGATGGTACTACTTTCAGAGCATGTATCCATGGTCTCCTAAGAAGAATGTTATATGCTAGCTCCATGTCGAGGACTTGGCATGCCACATCTTTTACTATAGGTCCCACTATGATTGGTAAAGTAATAGTTCCCTTGGAAGTTCTCTCCTCCTCATCATAGGCTTTGATAGTGATTTTTTTTTGGATCTATAGCTTTCTCCACAAACCCCAATGCAAGGATTAGCTTCAAGGTGTAAATATTCAAACCAGCACCTCCATTTATCAGAACCCTTTTTATCTTGTGTTTGCAGATGAAGGCTTCGATATGAAGAGAGATGTTATGAGGCTGGGTAATTGACATATCATTCTTTTCAATGAATGATAGGGAGTGAGGTGAGATAATGTGACCTACCATGGTTTGAAACTGTTCTTCAGCGAGGTTCATTAGAACGGAGGCTTCAAAAAGAGCTATGTAAAGTATGGCCCTATGGGACGGGGACAGACGTAGAAGTTCCAGGATGGAGATATGTGCAGGTGTCTTATGGAGTTGATCTAGGATACTGTACTGATTAGCAGGAGAGGCGGGTGCTCCTCTAAGAGTGAGTCTGTTATTGCGGGTGGTAGCATTACAATTCGAGTCTTTGTTTATAGTGATCACATTGATGCATGGATCACTTTCTAAGATGTGGTTAACAACATAGTCAAAGGACACATTTGTGTAATTAGCGTTGTTAGTTCCACTGTTGTTTTGGTTGGAAGATCCTCCCTGCTCATAGTTGGGAAGAGGATCCTTGAATGCCCGGTGATCATTATTAGAGGTATGTCCGTCAAGTGACACTTTGTTTTGCTCTATCAAATCTTGGATGGTGTGCTTGTACGCAATGTAGTCATTGGTTTTGTGCCCCCTGTTTCGGTGGTACTCACAAAAATCATTGTCATTCCACCAAGGAGGTTTGACTTTTGGTTCATATTCCCACGTTGTTGGAAGTGTTATGATCTTACTTGTGATTAACTTCCGTAGGCCAGTTTCCAATGATTCTCCCAAAGGTGTAAATTTTCTCCTAGGTTGAAAACTTGTAAACCGTGATTCAATGTTTCTTGGTTTATTTTGTGGGGGGTTGTTTTACGGATTCGATAAGTTGAAGATTGGTTGTTTTAGTGCCGTATTATTGACATCTACCACCCCATCATTCACAATGTTTTTTTCTTTGTCTAGAATCTTGGTTTCTCTACATTGATATTGGTACTAGGAGTGTCCTTATAAAGCTTTATGTGACCTTTTGCGATTAAAGCCTTTTCGATGATTAGACCCATTTCAATGACCTTACTAAAGGAAGTAGGACATTAGATTTGTATCTGATAGCTTAGGCTGGTTTGTAAGTTATGGACAAACATTTCCAGCATTTGTTTTTTAGGCATTTGATGTGGGCACTTACTTGCCAACTGCCTCCATCTTTGTAGGAAGGCGGTGAAAGATTCTCCACCTTTTTGCTTGGTGTTACAAAGATCTAAGATTGAGGTGTCATGCTCAATATTGTAGGAGAAGTGTGTGACAAATTTTTCCACAAGTTCGTTAAAGGTTCTAATGCTGGACGGTAGTCTAGAAAACCACTCCATGGCTTGTCCTCCTAAGCTTCTTGGAAATAGTCGCATAAGATAAGTATCAATGTGGGCGACTTCAAGACATGCAACATTAAATTACCTAATGTGGTCCCTTGGATCACCCTTTCCTCGATATTTATCAAATTTTGGCACCTCAAATTTAGAGGGGAAAAGTATCATGATCAAGGTCCTATCAAAAGGATATGGTGAAATATCCTCTAGGGAATAATGCTTAGTTGATGTTCCAATTTGCATGTTTGTGAATTGTTGTTGTAAAGCTTGGATCTGTTGGGTCATTAAGCTTAAGGCGTTCATAGAATCAATGGTTGCTTTGCTTTTGTCTGTGGGTATTTCCTCTCATGTGCTTCCCTCAGGGTTTATTTCTTCCTTAGGTTCTTTTAGAGCTTCCACATTGAAATCTTTAGGAAGCTTGACTCCTAGTTGTGCTAAGTGAAGAAAGAATCTAGTAGGGTCTTTGACAAGTACCTTATCCATTATGCATTGAAACCTTCAGTCTTGCTGAGTTTGGAGAATCTCTTCCAGAGAAATTTCCTCATCACTGTCGTGAGAAGACAGAATAGTTTTCTCAGCCATTTCAATTTGTTTTTGTTTTTGGGACCTCGTTAAGACCATGCAAGGTGACTTGAGACGGGATGGAGTGAGTTTGAAAGATTTGAGCAAGAAGCGATAAAATGCCAAGGTTTGAGCAAGGTTTTACTTAGATCAATTGGTGTCAAACAAGTTGGGTGAACAAAATGATAGTCAAAAGCAAGGATGATAGAAATCCAGTTACTTGATGTAGACTAGTTTTTGCACAAGCCACTAGTAGAGTTCTGAGAGAAAAGGATGATTGATCCTTGATAGTGGAGACTCGCTAGGTTTGTTTGAGGGTGATGCGATCAAGAATAGCTTGGTGCTAACCTATTTTTTGGATATCTTGCTTGATTTTTGGAAGAGCTTTTGCAAAGTTTTTGGAATGATGCGAGTGTGGAAACAGTGGCTATGGTGCGGAAAAAGAACGAGACGGTTGACTTGCATGATTTTAATCAGATCTTGGGAAAATTGAGACAAGTTTGAAATGGGTTCTTGAAAAGTTGAAAGTTTTTCTCCTAGGAAGTATGGAACAGCTCTTTGGAATGGATGCGCAGCAGTAAATGCACCAGAACAGAAGGCAAAAGCACCGCAGGTCGAAGCACATGTGCAGATCTGGCAAATTTTATATGCACAGCAACAACAATTAAATGTGCAATAAGTTGAAATGGATGCGGAGCAGGTCACAATGGATGCACCATTCTAGTTTTCAGTTTTTTTTTACAGAGTTTTTTCGGCACATTTTCAAAATTTTCTATTTTTGGTTGAAAACTTGGTCTCTTTTTAAAATTTGATTTTCAATTATGGCAGATAAAGACACAGCAAGCGCATAGAAGTTTTCATGATTTTTATCTTTTATTATTTTTTTGTATTTTTGTGGACTTTTTGACACGAACAATTACAACCTAGGCTGGAAAGGACAGTATTTGTTGAGTCCTATAGTTGTACATATTCAAAGTGTGTAGCTCCAAGATCTGGTAGCACTGGCTCCCCTCCACGACACTCACTTCTCACACATACCAGATCCGGGTTTCCTTAGGATCATCCCCCCACTGAACCTTAGGATTGTCCTTGCTACCTCTACTAAGAATCACATGAATCAGGGCCGCTTCAAAGGTCCCACCTTTTGCGCCAACAAATAGAGGATTTTGGTATACTAGACAATGGCTAAATAGTCAGGGCAACCGTTCGAGTGGTTACACGTGCGGCAAGACTACTCTCAGTTATGGAGTCTCCCAACCTACAAGGGTTATGCCTTAGAGGGTTTTGGGGGAGGTTGGCTATTGGTGTAACACAACGGTGCGCAGCCTTGGAGGATGTATGCGCCGAAAGGTTGCATGCACTGGAACAGTGATCATATGTGCCGAATGAACCTGTTTGAAGACTGCCCAGAGCCTGCACATAACTTGTCACTCAAGAACTCAGTTTTTGGTTAGATTTGGGGCAAAGGCCCCATGGTGGGCGCCAAAAATGTTATGGGTAAAATGGGATAATAATCAAATGAATATAAAAACCTAATAACTTCAATGAAATGTGCAAGCAACAAAGAATAAAACCAAATAAACAACTTACATCGCTTTGTTATCTGGTGGCTTCCATTGTTCACCTATTCTCGTTTGATCTTTGGTGAGAATGTAGCCCTCAGGAAGCTTACTTCCTTGCTTTGATTCCTCAAGATGACAAAAGAGAAATGGCTCGGATACTTGTTGTGTTGAAGATGAGCTTCAACACAATATGGGATGAATAGTGAATGATACAAGAATAGGGGTGCCAATGGTGCGCTATGGATTCAACAGAGTAATCTTACTTGAAAGCTTCATTCTATGAAATGGAAGAATCGAGGGGTATTTATAGGATTGTGTGAGAGAAGATCACTGGTGTAGGAGAAATAAGAAGATCAATGGTAGAGGATGTTCGAGAGAACATGCGCAAATAGAAGAAGGACATGTGTTATTCAAAAGGATGCTTTGTTGAGTTAACTGCTTTCTTGATGAGGATGAGCTTTTATTTCTTAAATTAGAATATATTTTTCTAATTTAAGAGTTTTGTTGATAAAAACAAAGTTGCTTTAAATCAGTTAACTCAGCTTTTGCTTTTGCATGACAAGGAAGATTTATTTTTAGAAGATTTGGAAGATAAGAAAGAAAGATCAAATAAATAAATTTATTTAATTGTTTGTGCAAGATTTAGAAGAATAAATAAAATATTTGATTATATTTTATTTTTAGAGATTGAGATTTAATTTAAATAAATTTGCATTTTATTTAAATTTGGAAGAATGAATGATTTAATTAAATAATTAAAATTATTTAATTGTGTAGGAGAATAAAGTTGATATTGATAAAATTAATTAAATAAATGTAATTTATTCAATTAATGGGAGGAAAATGAATCAAATAAATAAATTGTTTTATTTATTTATTGATAGAGGAATATTAAGATGAAATAAATATTTAAAATATTTATTTATGTAGAGTCATGTAATTTTTAGGTGTATACAGATATATTTAAGATATTGAATTTGAAAAAACAATAGGCTCAATTGACTTCATGAATCAAAGGTTATGGCCTCGAGAATTTGGGACTCCCATATTAGAAGTGTAAGAGCATCTTTAACACATAAGAGAGTTGTAAGATGGATTTACACTTGTTGATAAACTTATGACACATGTTATGACAGATCATAAGGCATCTTTGAATAGAGATAATGGAGCCAAAATGGAGTGCCCAAGTTGGTGAGTGGGTTATGACGAGCTTATGATAGGTGTAAGGAATATGCTATTTTAACCTATGGAATCATCTTGGTATTTGATCATTATATTTTGACTAATGACTTGGGTGCCACATTTTGGGTGGTTTAGCTTATGGTTTCAAAAATACCATTTTATGGTTTCATGTATTTCTTCTCATATATATTAGTTTCTAGAGATGGAGGTTAGACAATAGTTTTGTAGGTACTATTATGCTACTAGAATTTCTCCAGGTTTCTTGTTGATGATACTCCTATAAAGGATTAGGCTATGGATGTGTAAGGTATATTGCATTTTGTTTATCTCAATCTAACTATATGATCAATTTATTTTTTGCAACCAAGAAAATTATCTTTTGTGAGCTCCCACTATAATTTTATATGATGCTTCATATGGCTTTTTTAGGGAATGTCATTGTTTATTACACTTTGACTCTAGATTATGTAGGTTAAAGCTTAGATTGTCTATGTGATTTCCTTGAGTTTAGACAGAGTTGTGGGTGAACATGTTGATCCTAAGGCATTATGTTGCTCTCAATGTAATAATTTAAAACCCTTACTCCATTTGAGGATTTAAATTTAGTGAGTCCCTATTTAAACAAATCAAGAATATTATAGGGCCACTCCATAAATCTAAAAATTAGATCCTATTCATAGATACATGATCTAGTTGATGAGTTTCTACCCTCTATCCCTTACTATTATACCTAATGAGACATGGAAAATGTTATAGTGGTATTAGAGGATGATATTATTTAATAACACTTTGAGACATTTGATCTAGTCATGATTTCTCACACTTTCTTCATGATATGCAACTTGTTGCTTATATTGTGCATTGAGTACATGGTGTGCCATTGGATGTTCTTAATGCATGGGCAAGCAACACCATTTCTAAATTGCATCCTCCATATAGATGTGTGTTGGATCTAGATATGCACCACACTTCTACCTATGAGGTTTGCAATCCTTCATTGTGTCATATTCTTGTTCTATCACCCAACTTGAGGACCCAATGACATCACTAGGTCAAAATCACACCTTTCACACATCATATATTGATTCTAGGTCACTTTCTATATATTCCAAGAATCCTTTTGGTGATCTTATCTAAGCATTCTTAACATATTATTTGGAGATTGAATGACACATAGAAACATGTCTAGAATTCAAGCCAATTAATCAATTTAACATTAAGGTGGATATCTAATAAAAGGCACAAGTATATTTATCTCAAACTTATATTCTTTACAAATATATAAGATATAATAATTTTAAAGCTTTATTTATATACAAATTGTTTTTATATTAATATTCTTTATTGAAAATATAAACTTGGTGTACAAAGAACTATGGTAGGATATGGTAGGGGTATGATACACCATTGTAAGGTACAGATTTTTTTGAGTTTTCAATGTGATCTTCAACAATTCTTACAAATTTTGACTCCCTTCATTAGAGCATGCCCACATGGGTCTCATAAATTATGCAAGGGGAAACATTAATGAAATGTCATATGCATTGATAAGACATATTAGAATACACCTTAGTTATAGTTATGTTGTTCTTTTTATCATGTTGTCTTAATATCATTAGCCTTGTTGTCATCTAACACTACATATTTTCATATCATGACTTAGACAAAATTTTAACACTTTTTGTTACAACATATTGTTGGTTCACTTTATGGTATGTCTATTAGTGTAAATATTTATACCTAGTTCAATATAAATAAAAAAGTATTTTTTGGGTAGGTCTAGAAATAGGAGAGCATTATAGAGAAGTGTAATGGTGAAATTTGCATATCTATGCTATTTTTCATTTAGTTTTATGTCCATATATATATGGCATTATCTTGTGTGAAATTGGGCTGTTTTCCCTAGCTTTTACCTATCTATATATATACATGTTCACACATATTTAGTCCCTACCTTAACTTCATATGCACACACTCCAATACATTAACATTATCTACACATTTATCCATACACCTACCCAAATATAACTACTATACAATTGGATCTAATTATTTTCACACCTAGCCCGCATGGGTAGCATAGTTGGCTAAGGGCTTTGGGTTCATCCCATATAGGTCCCGAGGTCAATTCTTGTTGCTCAGATTAAATTGATGTTGCATGGTTGTGGGCTTCATTCGCATCCTTGGGGACTAGTCTCGCTTCCGCTCACCCCTCCTGTGCCCCAAAACTCGGCAATATGTAAGATCGAGGCAAGGCATAGAGGGAATCGATGGGCTAGGTTGTAGGGATACCTCTAGAGTATCAAAAAAAAATCACACCTAAGGACATTTTTGTAGTTACAAGGTTGATTCAGTGGTTGTAGAGTTGACCCCTACCTTTCCAAATTTCTAAATTCAAGTTTGGCTAATTAACACCCATTATTTTCTTGCCCTGAGATGACTAAGTACACGTTTTACAAAATTTGATGCTATGTGCTAGTATTGAAAGTTCATTCGTTAGCATTGTTTTGACACTTTTGGAATCCACAAGTCCTCTCTCATTCTAGAGGACTATTGGAGCAATCAATAATGAAATTTTTGAATTTTGTGTACTAAAAGGACTAACAAATATGCATACGTCATTCTAAGGCCCTTGCTTGTTACCTTTGAAATTCTACATACTTTTTGAGGGATGACCTAAGAGAATGCATTTCCTTGCAACACAACATTAGCCCTATCTAGGTATTTTTAAATACCACCAACCCTTAAATAACACAAAGGAGCAAAGTAGACAAAGACCAACCAAGCAAATTACTAAGCAAAATTCCACAATACACATGGTCAAATCCAATGCAAAGGACAAATCCACTACTACGTACTTGACCTAGACTCTCAAACTTGATCCTAGATAAAGCAAAAAATCAATACAAGACCCAAGACATTTCATTAACAAAGAAACCATATTTTGCAAACATATTACAGCGAAAGCCTAAAATCTTTATTAAAAATCTACATTCTTCATTCATAAAACCAAGTAATCCTATCCATTATATTTACTTTTCTAAAATAATTATTATAATAAAATAATTTATTAATCCAAAATTATAATTATTTAATCTAAACTAATTTAAACTTTAAATTATTGCATTTACTTTAATTAACCTATGTTAAACCCTCGAGGAAAGATTATTCTCCTTCAATTTAAACAACTCAAATGAACTTAAAGAGGTGCCAGGAGTTTACTTTTGACGGTACAGAATGGGAAGGGCAAGAAACCCTAGACGTTTTGCCCTTACGTATACAACCCTGCAACGAAGAAACAATTACAAGGGCTTCTGAGAGAAATTAGCAGACGTTTAGATACAACAACAGTGTAAATTTCTCTCAATAAAAACCCTCATGAGAAAACACTGGTATTACTCATTTTAAGGCCTTTTGACATTTTAAAGTACGTACCTGTGACATCGACAGTGAAAAATTCGTAGTTTTAAAGACATATATTTCCACAATTCATCTAAATTTTGAGTGATTTATCACAAAGACTCGATGAAAAAAGCTTTTACACAAAAATTTCTTTTCATTCGAAGCTTTGTTAGATTTCCGTCAAGTCATAATCAGGCCAATTCTGGACACTCCTCGCAACCTGGCTAAGATTAGCAGCTGCAATATACACAAATTCATCCTGCAAAGGCCAAGTGTTGAGCACATACGCCCAAGTAATATTCTCCTCCGTCAATCGCATGAAAAAGGAATGAGCTCCTGTTGCCGCTCCCCTGTGCTGAAAGCTTCGTATTTTGCCCTCTCCATCCACGCTAACAAACACAAACAGTCCCTTCGAGTGGTCGAACAACACATCCCCTTGAAAATACCTCTTCACAGGCATATCCGCATTAAGCATAGCATACACCATATCCTCTGTCAGAATCGCCGGCCGCCGGAGCCCATCGATATGGTCAACAAATCTCACAATATCGCCGGCGCTTCCGATCCAGCCGGCAACGGAATCCAGGTTACTGTAATCCAGATTGCCGTAGCTCCTATTGACGAAACCCTCACCGGGAAAAATGGAAACCCAGACACTATCTTCTCCGTTGCGACCGTAATACAAAACCTCCTTCTCTCCCCGCCGTTTCTCCTGTGTGTGCCCTAATTGTATGCCCTTAATTCCCAAGGGACCAAAAATGTTCTCTTCAACGTAGCGCCCGTAGGCCACGCCGGTCACATGCTCGACCACCCGCCCGAGCACGATGTAGCCAAAGTTGGAATACTCCATGGCCGATCCGGGCTCAAAATCCAGCGGCAGGGCTTTCATGAAGCGGATGGCATCTTCCGGCGTCGGAGGCGGCGGCCGGCCGAGGGCTTGAGCCGCGTACAAGGTCGCCGGCTGTGAGAGAATGTCGATGCCGGTCGATGACCGGTCCCAGCCGCCGGTATGCTGCAGCAGATTCTGCACCGTGATGTTTAACAACCGGCTGTCGACGGTGGCGCCCCTTGGCGGTTTGAGATGTTGGAGAAAACGGAAGGGTTTGTCGTGGAGACTGAGCTTTCCTTCCTGAATGAGTTTCATAATGGCGGTTCCTGTGATGACTTTGGAGATGCTGTTGTATCTCATTATGTTGTCTGTGCGGAGGAGGTTTCCCGTCTCTCGGTTGGCTAGTCCGAAGGCTTTTGAGTATTTGAGTTGGCCTCCTTTTGCTACCGCTAGTTGGGCGCCTGGGACATTGCTGTATTGCATCAGTTTCTTCATTACTTCGTCAAATCTTGCCATCTCTGGGAAATCTTTCTGGACGTTGGGGAGTCCAGAGATGAGGTTTGAGAGAAAAAGAGGGAAAACGAGGATCGCGAGATTGAGTGCCATTGTAATTGATCTGAAAGAGATTTTTGTTGAATTCGGTCAAGATTCCGAAACTTCGGAGTTTTATTGTGGAGGATTTGTTAACTGAACATGTTTGATATGCTATTGAGGAGCTAATACTGGCAAACCTTCTGCGAGGCAAAAGGTATATTAGGAAGAGCATGTTTGTCTTACGTCACATGTAACTAGGCTATTTTAAAATTTCGCCCGAGTCTAGCGTTTGGCTGATTCGTGCTCCAACTGACATTTTGCATCGTGTAAAACCATCTGCCGAATTTTGTGAGTGATAGAAAGCGTTGAAGAGATGAACTTTGTCTCTCTATTTAAATATTACTCTTCAAGAATATTAATTTCTATTATATAGACATCATCTACAAGATCGTTTTCACTATTTAATACAGGAGTATGAATCTTAGGTTGAATTTTTTCGGTTGAGAGTCAAGGACTGATGGATATGCATTCTCATCCCTTACGTTTATATTTTCATTAAAAGTTATTTGCCCTTTTATTAAATATTTTGATTATTTTAAAAAATATAAAATAAAACATCTTAAAAAGGGGATCTAGATATGACAAGTTTTCAACATGCAATTTGTTGTTTAGGTTTGTGTATATATTTGACTCTCACTCTTACTTGTGTTGCAAACTCAAGCTACAAACATATCTTTATTTGCAAATTGCCTTGTCTAGAGTGTACAAAATCTTTATCCTACTTTTCTTGCAACATGAGAAATAGTGTAAATAGAATTTAACAATCTTGCTTTCTCCTTGGAATCTCATAGTGCACACCCAAAAAATAGAGAAAAACATAATTCTTAGTGTTATCATATTATGAAATTTTATTTTGTCCAAAAATATATATGTAATTTTTTTAAAAGCTAACATGGAAATAACATAAAAGAAAGATAATTGCTCTATGATAGACAATGAAGATAATAATAGAAAACAAGCTATACCTTTGTATAAGAGGTAGCCAAAGCAAGCACTTGCATTGCTACATAGGAGGGAAAATTCAGTGAGAGTGGTAATCCTTCACAACATTATTAGTGTATTTATGAGCAAAGAAAATGGAAGACATGACACTAACTTCATGATATAAATAGTAGCACTAAGTAGTGATACTAAAGACACCTATAATTCGAAAGAATTTTGCTTGCAACAATTGTCATATTTGAAAGTGGTGGGGATAGGTGTTGAACACCAAAAGCCATTTAAATTTTGTATGCAAAATCTCCACCACTTTAAAATTGTATATGTTTAACCTTAAAAAATTTACTTGAGTTTGATAATAATCCAACTATATAATTAATAAGTAAAATTAGTACAAAAGTATTGAAATAACCTGTCAATGATCTCGTAAGAAGAGATTATCATAAATACCTAAAGTAACCAGTTTTTTTGAATATTGATGGATTTGTCACATGGAATGATCTAGTGTTTTGGAAATCATAGACAATTATATACAAACGTAAAAGATTTTAGTTCATATATATATCAATATAAACCTATCAACTAACAACCAGTTAAAACAAAGAATAGGTCGTCATAACAAATAATTGAAATTAATTTAAGAGTAAAACAAAAGTTGAACATCAAATCTGAGCAGAACCCTCACAAATCTCGGCGTTGCCCTTCACTGCCATGTCAAACATTGAACCTTCACAACATAATATTAAATAAAAAACATATATAATAAGTGCAAAAGTTTTTGTCGGCAGATTATCAATCTTTGAAAACACAGAAATCAAACTAACGTTTTGAATTTGTATTAAAAAAATATTTCTAAGGAAAGCACTGGAATAAATTGATCACATGTTAAATCCATTCCAGCAGTATCTAGATGGCCTTATATCCTGGCGTGCTCCCCGAGAATTTTCTTAGTTGGATCTTGTATTTTCTGTTGGGAGGATATACATGACTGCATTTATATATACATGTACAGTTGACTGGAATAATGGCTTAGATTGAAAATGAGGCCATTTATATTCACTCCATAACGCGTCACTGTTTATAAACAATTTGATCTTGTTGAATCTCAACTTTTCTCACTGTCAATAAAATTTCAACCACCCAACTGTTTTACAATGTACCAGCTCTCTTCATCCTGATGATGAATCACAGAGTGTGATTTAAAACGTTGATAACAAAAATTGCACACAGTTGAATCCAGAAACTCTATTACATAATATCATGGACTGTGAAAATCTGATGTATTTAATGTACCAGCTGTTTAAGATTTACCACATGCATTAACATGTGGGCATGCAGTTAATCTATAGGCATTAGGACTATTGGGACTCAACTTGGCCTTTTTTAAAAACAGACTAAAAATTAATTTTTACAGATTAGTATGTAAATCAAATATTATTACCAGTGAACTAAAAGCCTCTTAACTTTTGACTTTTAATGCAGATTTCTTCAAAACAATTTAGAATGAATCATTACTTTCTAATTTTTGCTATTTTCAAATTTGAAAATCATCGACTGTATAAAACTTATTGAGTATTTAAGTGGACCCTCCTTCCACATACCAGCCTGTTTAAGCTCATCCCCTTCCACATATAAATACTTACCCGTTTCAGGTTGTTGTCATGCCAGCCTGTTTAAGCTCATCTCCTTCCACATATAAATACTTACCCGTTTCAGGTTGTTGTCATGCCGACTAGCATATATATTAAAAAACATGGAGTTTGCTTTGTCCACACTAAGTTTCGATCTTCCAGATTTACAATTGCAGTCGATGGTGGAGGAGACCAGGAGATTCATATGTTTTATGAAATTCTCACATAAATGCATTCGCACTGACATTGACTTGAGACAATGCCCATCAGTTGTTGAAGCACTTCACTATATATAACGTAAGCATGCAAGGATAATAAGCCCAAGCAAAATCTGAAGACCAACGTAAGAATGGTATCAGTGTTAAGCCTGTTCAACAGACACATGCTCTTATTTCTGCTGATCCTGGCGTGGAAGCCAACATCATCCTCCACTGAAATAGCTGTGTAAGTCTTATGTAGTAATGTTTCTAATTATATGTTGTGATAAGATGATAATTGATGCATAATTGTTTTTAAAAGTATATAACTCATTTATAAAAATTATGGAAACACCATACTTATTAAAAGAGTTTAAAGACCCAATTCGTTATGATCAATATGCTGGCATTTTAGGTGCAATATTTATCACTAGTTAATCAAAGTGTATTGTCATCAACATATCAACATACCTCTATATTGACTATAATAGTTTACATAAGCTCTTCTCATGTATACTAAGTATAATAATTTCGACTCAAAATATAAAATGCACTAAATATAGTTCATTTAACAATCAAAAGTCAATTTTAACCAATAAAAATAAGATAAATATTTATCACTTTTGATATGGATAAGATGTAAAATTACTATTGAACCACTTTTAATATGAAGAAGATGTAAAATTAGTATTGAACTATTTGACCATTGAAGGGAGTGATCTTTTAAGTAGAATCTAAAATGCACAGTATATTTATTTCTTAACATTATTGACACAAGAAGGGCGACTGAGCCTGTAGGACAAACCCTTGGCTTTTCTTGACAACCTCTCACCTCCAAGAGGTGTTGCAGTTGACCCGTGAGTATTCAACATTACAGTGCAACATATGCTATAACACTATGGAGGGTGGAACAACAACTTACCTAAACACACTATTTTCATACTCCCTTTGGCTCTCTACGCATCACACTCTCTGGGAGATCAACAATGACTTCTGTGGAATGAAAAGTGGCACCCCTCCCTGCTTGTTTATGAAAGGTCAAGAGAATGCTAGTGAATGACTCCATGACCTATTGCTCTCCCATGGCTCTACCATTCATCATGGCTCCACCATGTCAGCATTAACGTATCCATGCTTGCCCTATGAAAACATAAATTGTTGACAAAATTAGAAGTATGAACATGAAGAAAGTGCTCCTTAAAAATGCACAAGTTGAGTGGAATTTATAGATTATATGGATAATGAGTAGCAACAAAGATATGTCAAGAAAATCAAGCTTTGTAAAGTGAGGTGACAATAGTTGTTGGTACAGTCACATAATTAATGTGAAGGCATATAATGTAGCCACAATAATAGAAAGAAGTTAACAAATTATTTAATGAATGGCATAGTAGTGGATATTTATGACATTATATATCTAAGGGAGCTCCCACTATCATAGTATAAGGATAAAGAATTACCTAAAGTGGTTCAAATTTCCTATCAAAGATATTTTATGAAACAATGTATATGCTCTCCAAGCTCTTGAATGATTTTGCATCTTACACCATTTTAGTAAATGCATCAGAGAAGGTTTATTATGTGGGAAGGAGTAGCAGAAGGAGCAAACATTGCCTTTACTATGTGTATGACCAAGATTGATTGTCTTGCAACAACTCTAGCTAAATATCATCCATAGATTTTGTAAATTCATAAGGTTTTCTCACCTAAGGAATACCTATGATGTAAAGAGGTCATCTCTCAGAATAAAGGGATAAATGCCCAATATGCCATTGGGGATAAGGGACGATTTATTTAAAATAATTATTTTTCAAAATTTATATGCAATTAGATTAAAAAGTTAACAATTAGTCCTACTTCAGTTAGTTTCAAATAATTGGCAACTTTCATGGCCATGTGGATAAGGATGTGAAATTACCTAAAATGGCAAATTTAGAAAGTTGCTAAAAACTACCAAAAAAGGTAATTTTCGTTTTTGTAGATATAAGGTGTTTCTTTTTAGTTGTAGGAGAGAATGGAATGGGATGAGAAGTAGAATTGATAATCTTTCTAAGTTTCTGAGTTTGTTGGCAATAATAATAGTGATGAATATTATGATGTGAATGTTTGGTTGCATCATCATCATAAGCATTCCTTAGGTGAGAAACACCTTATGAATTTACAAAATCTATGGATGTTATTTAGTTAGAGTTGTTGCAAGAACATGAATCAATCTTGGTCACACACATAGTAAAGGTAATGTTTGCTCCTTTTGCTACTCCTTCCCACATAATAAACCTTCTTTGATGCATTTACTAAAGTGGTGTAAGATGCAAATTCATTCAAGAGCTTGGAGTGCATATACATTGTTTCACAAAATATCTTTGATAGAAAATTTGAACCACTTTAGGTAATTCTTTATCCTTATACTATGATAGTGGGAGCTCCCTTAGATATGTCATAAATATCCTCTACCATGCCATTCATTAAAAAATTTATTAAATTCTTTCTATTATTGTGGCTACATTATATGCCTTCACATTAATTATGTGATTGTACCAACAACTATTGTCACTTCACTTTGCAAAGCTTGATTTTCTTGACATATCTTTGTTGCTACACATTATCCATATAATCTATAAAATATCTTATTATAAAACACAAAATCTGAAACTCTAAAAAACATATATTAACAAAAACACACTGATTATATGCAAATCACATTATATGCCATTCATTAAATAATTTATTAACTTCATTCTATTATTGTGGCTACATTATATGCCTTCACATTAATTATGTGACTGTACCAACAAGTATTGTCACTTCACTTTACAAAGCTTGATTTTCTTGACACATCTTTGTTGCTACACATTATCCATATAATCTATAAAATATCTTATTACAAAACACAAAATCTGAACTCCAAAAAACATATATTAACAAAAACACACTGATTATATACAAATCACAACAAATTATATTATTATTTTGAAAAATAAACTTAAAAATCTCATTCCATTACCGTCGTTATTTTATTTGGTCGCCTATAAATAATAGGGGGAGTGGCCCTACTCTATAATGCAAGGGAAGGGGCCACTCAACCTTATTTCGTAAAGATTATTATTAGGAAATAAGGTCAGAGTGGCCAATCCTTAATAGTTTGAACAAGATGCGTTAGGTTACCTATAGCATCATACACAAACTCCCCCAGAGGACAAGTGTTGAACTGAAAAGCGAACGTTACATTGATTTCCATGAGTCTCATGACAAGAGACATGGCCCCAATTCCTGCACCACCGTGCTGAAAACTCTTGAGCTTTCCATCTCTATCCACGCTCACAAAAACATTCAGTCCCCTCGAATGATCAAAGTAACGATTTCCTTTTAAACTTCTGTTGGAGGGCATGGGAGCATTGAGCATCACGTTAACCGTATCCGGTTTCAGAACCGCAGGCTGCCGTAGGCCGTCAATGTGATCCATAAATCTAACCGCGTCCGCAGCATTTCCCGTCCAGCCCGCCGATGAGTCGAGATTTCTGTAATCGACGACGCCGTAGCTGCCATTGACGTAACCTTGGCCGGGAAATATAGAAAGCAGGAGGTTGTCGTCGCCGTCGAATCCATGGTAGTGAACCTCATTTTGTGCCAGACGTTCTTCCGGCGATTCTGCCAATCTCATTCCTGTGAGACCCAACGGAATGAAGATGTGTTTCTGCATATAATTTGCATATTTCATTCCTGTGAGTTTCTCGATGACTCTTCCAAGAATAGCGTAACCCAAATCGGAGTAATGCATGGCAGAACCAGGATCGAAATCGAGCGCCACGCCATTCATGTAACGAATGGCGTCGTAGACTGTGGGAGGTGCAGGCTTCCCTAGAGAGTGAGATGCGTAGAGAGCCAAAGGGAGTATGAAAACGTTGTGTTCTGGTAAGCTGTTGTTCCATCCTCCACAGTGCTGTAGCATATGTTGTACTGTGATGTTGAATATTCGTGGGTCGACCACAGCACCTCTTGGTGGTGAGAGGTTGTCGAGAAAAGAAAAGGGTTTGTCCTGCAGACTCAGTCGCCCTTCCTGTGTCAAAAATGTTAAAGCAATCAATGCATTTTACTCTCTACTTAAAAGATATTTTATATCTGTCCTATTTTTATTGGTTAAAATTGACTTTTAATTGTTAAATGAATTGCTTAAGGGTATTTTACATTTTGAGTAGAAATTATACTTAGTATACATGAGAAGAGTTTATGTAACATAATATAGAGGTATGTTGATATGTTGATGACAATACACCTTGGTTAACGGCTATTCTTAAATCTCATCCAGTTCAACAGTCAAACGTCAATTTTGACCAATAAAAATAGGACAAATATTTATTTCTTATTGTGAATAAGGTGTAAAATTTCTATTGACTGTTTGACCATTGAAGTGGATGATATTTAAGTAGGGAAGAGTCGGTGTGTTGTAAACGCACCGGCAGTCGAAAACTTTAACAAGAAATCAACTATATCCAAACACAGGTAATCTAAAACAGTCGAGTATCATCAACTAAATAGGTCGAGCTGATTTGTAAGATTCAATTAGAGTCAAAAATTTTAAAAAACTAATACATGACAACGCGCCGGCTATTTACGGTGAGCATTTAAGTAGAGTGTTGGGGAACTAGTGGTAAATATTGGACTTAAAATGCAAGCATGTTGATCATAATGTATTGAACATGCCTGAAATTCCTGCCTCTCAATATGATGGTTTGGCCATTTAACTATCTTTCAATTGAAATTCTACGAAAAATATAAATTGTAAAAAAAAAATTTCTTTAGAATTTGAAGTGGACATTTTTTGTAACTACTTGGCATAATTTTATAAACTAGAATTTGGGATTCAAAAATTGTTTTGAGGACTGGAGATTTGAGGTAGGAAAGTAGAATTTTAGTTAGAGTTTGTAGTTCACTAGAGGAAAATCTTCAAACTAAATGCACTGATGCTAGTGGATTTTGATAATATTAATCTAAATTATTTGGCTATTGAATAAACAATAAATTGGAGAAAAACAATCTTTATCCATGAGAGCCTCTTTAAAACGACCCATATTTGCAATATAACACAACTCGAAGCTATCATCTATCTCTTCATGAACAGTATGGGGATGTTTTAGACATCTAAAGTTATATTTAAAACATATTTTTCCATAATTTGTTGGTTCTTTGATTTTAACATATTACTTACAAGTTACACAACCACTCTTCTTGATCTCTCTAATTATAATTTACTAATATATTTATATTTAAAAAAAATATATCTACAGTACGCGAGAGATATCTTCCAATTTGTTGGCATTTATATATGTTTGCATGAGTTAATTTAAAGAGACTATGCTTTGAAACTTTTCATATTCTTCAAATGTAATAAAGATTTCACTCCATAACTACCCAAGTTTTTCTATTTTTCTACACAAATTTATTTATTTTTTGTTTAACGTGATAAAGATTTCACTTTATAACTGCCTAAGTTTTTCTATTTTTCTATCCATTTAGCTTCCACGAATTTATTTATTTACACATTTTATGAATTTTGTTTACTTGGGAATTTGAATCTTAATTGTTTACAGGAATCTGAATCTTTCAACCCTTACTGTGAGTGTAGAATGCCTCTCGGCGTAATAAATTTGTACTTTCTCTATATATAAAATCCATGTATAACAAGAATCTTAAACTTATCATTACAATTAAAATAAGTTTCTAAATTGATTTCAAAAAATATTCAAGATAAACATTCTAAAAAGAAAATATAAATTGTATTTATCTTGAAAATATACCAAATTACTATAGATTTCTATAACAAAATATTATAAAATAATATATATTATAAATGAAAATACTATATTGTTTAAAGTGTATTAAAATATAGCAAGTCAAACTATAGATCTAATAAATTTTAAAATTGTAAAATACCATCTAAAATTGAAAAACAGTCCACATATCATCAAATTCGGGGCCTGCTATTGACTCTTTAAACTCTTTTAAAAAATATGGCGTTTCTATAATCTATATAAATGAGTTATTCTAAAAATTTTATGGATCAATTATCATCTTATCACAATATATAATTAGAAACATTAATACATAAAACTTACACAGGTATTTCTAAATTATACTGTTTAACTTTGCTAGATTACCTGGATAAATTTGAGAATGGCAACTCCTGTGAAGAGTTTGGAGATACTGTTATATCTCATAATGTGGCGTGTCGTAAGTAACTCGCCATTTTGTCGATTGGCCACTCCAAAAGCTTTGAAATATTTGAGATGCCCATCTTTCGCCACGGCCAACTGAGCTCCAGGAACATTACCGTAGGCCATCAGCTTTTCCATCAGTTGATCGAATTTTTCCATTTCAGTGGAAGATGATGTTGCCTTCCACGCCAGGATCAGCAGAAATAAGAGCATGTTTCTCTTTAAAAGGCTTAACACTGATGCCATTCTTACGTTGATGTCTTCAGATTTTGCTTGGGCTTATTATCCCTTGAATGTCTACGTTATTTATAGTGAACTGCTTTAACAACTGACTGGCATTCTCTGAAGTCAAACTAAGTGCGAATAAAACACATGAATCTCCTGGTCTGACTGGAAGATCAAAACTTGGAGTGTGGACAAAGCAAACTCCATGGTTTTTAATATATATTATAGCCTTCAGGACAGCAACCCCACTCACACTCTATTTAAACATCATTCATTTCAATGATTAAACAGTCAATAGGAATTTTACACCTCATCTGCAACAAGTGGTAAATATTTGTCTTGTTTTTATTGGCCAAAATTGACTTTTGACTGTTGAAGTGGATGATGTTTAAGAATAGTCACCTTCACTCACACCTGAAACGGGTAAATATTTATCTGTAGAAGGGGGAAAGCTTAAACACGTTGGTATGTGGAAGGAGGGTCCACTTAAAATACTCAATAAATTTTATACAGTCTGTCAACAAACGAATCGACAATTGTCTTGGTCGACAATGTGGAGGCAGGTCCAATGAAACAAACTGTGACAGGAGTTGATAAATTAAGAGGTTGAAAATTTTGATAAACAGTTGATATACTATTTTTGGTCGACGTGTGAAAGAAAGGTCCACTTAAAATACTCAATAAATTTTATACAATAGATGATTTTCAAATATGAAAATAGAGAGAGAGGAGAAAAAAAAAAAAAAGAAAGAAAAGAAAGTGAGATTCGTTCTAAATTGTTTTGAAGAAATCTGCATTAAAAGTCAAAAGTTAAGGTGCCTTTTAGTCATCTGTAAAAAACAAATAGGCCAAGTTGAGTCCCAAATGTTCTAATGCCTATAGACTAGCTGCATGCCTACACATGCTAATGCATATTGCCTCATTTTCAAACTAAGCAACTATTCCACCGGACTGTACATGTATATTTAAATTCAGTCATGTATATCCTCCCTACTAAGAAGAAATTCTTGGGGAGCACGCCAGGATATAAGCCCATCTAGATACTGCTGGAATGGATTTAACATGATCATCAATTTATTCCCGTGCTTTCCTTAGAACTATTTGTTTAATACAAATTCCAAACGTTGGTTTGATTTCTGTGTTTTCAAAGATAGAAAATCCGCCGACAAAAGCTTTTGCAATTATTAAATATGTTTTCTAATATTATGTTGTGAAGGTTCAATGTTTGACACGGCAGTGAAGGGCAGCGTCGAGATTTGTGAGGGCTCTGTTCAGATTTGATGTTGAGCCTTTATTTAACTCTTAAATTAATCTCAATTATTTATTATGACGTGACCTGTTCTTTGTTTTGACTCGTTGGAAGGTATTGTAGTATAAAAGTGTTTTGTAAAAAATGACACGCTGAGATCGTGTCTTGATGGAATGGATACCCCTCAGTGCTTGGTTCTAGTTAAAGAGGTTCAGCCTAAGGCTCGTGCTTCCGTATTGGATAGCAAAAACGATCTTGTGGATAATCTTTATCAAAAATAAATAAAAAATAAAAAATTGATTAGTACATTTTTATTATGATAACGATAAATAACATATTTATTGGTTAACTTGTTAGTCAATAAGTTTACATTGATATTTTAAGTGTGAAAGGTTCTTTGTTTTCAAAATTGTTGGATTAACTAGTAAATATATCAATTAAAATATTTTTTGTTTGCAAATAATTTTTCATGGTTTCCAAAACACGAGACCATTCCATGTGATAAATCCACCAATATTCAAAAATTGGTTATCTTAGGCACTTGCGATAATCTCTTCCTAAGGAATCACTCACAAGTCATTTCAATACTCTCTAATAATTTTTCTGAATTTATGCATTGTTCAATATCAAAAAAAAACTCTGCGTAATAATTCATTCACAAGTCATTTCAATACTTCTATAATAATTTTATTTATTAATTATACAGTTGGAGTATTATCAAACCAAGCAAATTTTTAAGGTTAAACATATAAAATTTCAAAGTGGTGGAGATTTTGCATGCAAAATTTAAATGGTTTTTGGTGTTTGACACCTGTCCCCACCACTTTCAAAGGCATCTTTAGTATCACTGCTTACTGCTACAATTTATATCATGAAGTTAGTTCTGTGTCTTCCATTTTATTTTCTCATAAATACACTAATAGTGTTGTGAAAGATTACCAATCTCAAACTAAATTTGCCCTTTTATGAAGCAGTACAAATACCTACTTTGATTGCTTCTTATACAAAGCTATAGCTTGTTCTCTATTGTTATCTTCATTGTCTATTATAGAGCAATTATCTTCCTTTTATATTATTGACGTGTTAGCTTAAAAAAATCAATATAATTTTTTGAACAAAATGAAATTTCATATATAGAACACTAAGAATTATGTTTTTCTCTCTTTTTTGGTATGAACTATGAGATTCCAAGGAGAAAGCAAGATTGTTAAATGCTATTCACACTATTCCTTGTGTTGCAAGAAAATTGGGATAAAGATTTTGTACATTGCAGACAAGACAATTTGCAAATAAAGATTTACTTTCTAATAATAAAGATATATTTATAGCTTGGGTTTGCACTGTGTGTGTTGGGACGGGGCTAGGAGGATGATTCTATATTTTTAATTTGTCAAATATATACATAGACCTATTTAAAACAAATTGCATGTTGAAAACTTGTCATTTTTAGATCCCATTTTAAGATATTTTATTTTAGATTTTTTTAAATAATTAAAATATTCATTAAAAGGGAAATAGCTTTTAATGAAAAAACATAAATGTGTTTTCAAATACATAAACTAAGTTAACTTTTTTATTTGAAGGATGCTTACAATATAAAATTTCAAAATAATAATGTGTGGCAACTAGCTGCTATGCTATTCTTTTGCATGTTAGATTAAGGTGATTATGGCATAACTCCTCACATTAACAACATTCATAACTGTAGCTATTGCTCTAATTATCGGGCATATTATTTTCTTTGTTGAATGTATTTGTTTTGCATATATTAAAGTACAACATGTCCCACATTTTCAACTTCTCTCTTATTGCAATTAAAATGAACATATTTTTTTAAATTTATAGTCTTTTATGTTGAGAAAAGTTACTGAGCACTTATAGTGAGAATATAAAATAAAGTGTACACATCTGATTATCATATAATGATAGACATGTGATTAACCATCAAATCTAAAATGTGACATGGTTAAACACTTATAATAGTAAATTAAAATCAACAAAAACATATGACACTAGATGTATGTGGAGAAACCCTTTTCGGAAAAAACTCCCCCACTAAAGAGATACCAAGCTTGTATTAATAAAGAATAAATCTCTACAACAATATAACCCACTCTCTCTTCTTCAATCTAACAACATTCTAACATATAAAATTACCTACAAAGAACCCATACAATACCTCTATCTCATGCCTCCAATATATAGACTTAAGGAGGCCCAAAAAACCATAAAAAATAATACCATGGGTCCAAACAAGGTCCCAAAATACCATGGTATGAATTTTCATGACCCTCCATTCATGGAGAGCATCTTCCAAGAATAGAAAATAACTCCCAAGTATGTAACCTCCACTATAATTCTAGAAAATTCAATTTGTAAAATTCCAACTTCCACATTAAGCAACTATTTACAAGGCATGACTCTTCATATTCCAAAGTGACCTTTCATCTTCCTTTTCTTCTTTCCATGTCTTCTTGCATTAATAATCCCAAATAATCAGAGGATAATAATTAATATTGTTGTTCCTATCACACACACATCCAAGATCATCCATTCTATATATTAAGGAGCAAATGCATCAATTTTTTTATCTATACATAAAATTAAATACACTAGACACAAGGATTTGTGAGACAAATTTCGTGCCTAATTCCAATATTCTTTCACTTGATATTTACAATGCAAAGATATGAGAGGAATGTAAGAGGGAATCAAGTATAGGATCCAAGGCCCTTGGCCCCTCTACACCAAGAGAACTTATCCATGCTCACTAGTTTCATGAGTGAATTTGGAACATTCTCCTTGGTGTCAACCTTTGTTAGTGTAAAAAGATATATTACCTAACTAGTCATTTCTAGGTCCTCTTCACACTAGTCTACTTAAGCTTACTTAGGTGTAGTTAGGTGCATTCAATAATGTACATCTAGGTGCATTTAATATTTTTGCACTAGAGTTGTATCATGTCATAGCATTAAGACACTTGTCATATTACAAGTTGTCTTTCATGCATTTATTTATTAGTGGTGTCTAGGTGCATTAATTATTTGTGTCATCTAGTTAGTTTTTCCACTATGTTGGCCTTGTGCCTCACCTCTCACCTTGCCTATATAAGGGAGGTCTTTCATTGTACAAATCAATTCAATTGTAGTCAAGATTTGCATCTTGTAAATGTTATGCATAATTATTCTTGGCAATATTGCTTTTCTCTCTTGTTGTGGAAGATTGAATTGATTGTAGGTGATCTTGAGAGTGCTTGAGTCCATTATCGACTCTTACATGGTATCAGAGCTCATCTATCAGCTCATACATGGTATCAGATCTTCAGATCTACGATCTCCTTCCCTCTTTTTTGAGAGATTTGGCCAAGAGATATTTTTTGGTACATCCTGGTGCAAAACGGAGTACATGACTGTGATTAGAAGGCGTCAAAACCTAAGGATCATGTATTCAAATGCTGAAATCAAAGAAAGGAAAATTTTTGCAAATTTTTTTTAGGGTCAAAATTTTCGTAGGTGGAAATTCCATACTACTACATACAGAATCCATACAGTCGTACAAATCAATGCATGGTCGTACAAGTGTTGTACCATTCATTGTAGCTTGCGTCATCAATTTCAGTTCTCTGCGCATTTTTAATCGTCAGGTAAAAGTTTTATTCAAGGGATAAAATAATTATTTTATATTATTTTTGCAAATTTTTGGTACAGAGTACCCTATTTGCACAAGGCTAAATAGGCTAGTGTGGAGGTGCCATGTGGCGTGGCCCCCCCACACTCTATCTACTACCAGAGTTGGTAAGTTTCACTCACCGTCGACAGGCATTATATTCCTATCGGTGGCAAATCTCCTAAATTTAGGGGAATCTTCCCCCTTCACGGTGTCGAAAAACCACCTTCTTTGCCAATAGTGGTTTTGAGTAGTACGGAAAGCATTTTTTAGACTCGAGATAGGTGGTTTTCTACTTTACGAGCGGTTTTGGAAAAATCCGGTGGTGGTTTTGGCAATCCAGAGCATATTCCAGCCAACCGGAGAATATTTTTATTTCTACACCAGGTGATGTCAGCATGACGTCATCGGGCTTGGGCCCTAATTTGCCCCCTACTTGTTGCAAGTATGTGCCTAATCGGTGTTGTCATTGATGTCAACATATCCTTGTTTTATTAGTGTCAATTGTATCTTATTCTATTACTTGTTTAGAAGACTTGTATGTTGAGGATATTTAGAAAATTAGCCTCTCCGGAAGAAACAAGTGAGTTACAGAGAAGTGCAGTACAGACAGTGAGTTGTATGCTGAAGAACAGTCTGATAAACTGCTCTACATTTACTTCTACTTGAAGATCGTGGCTTGTGGATTGAAGTAAGTTAGAGGTATCACTAAGTATGCTGCATTTCGCATTTGAAGCCTCCGCATGAAGATCTAAGTGAGTTGTGTTCACCAGAGTGAAACCTACTTTTTCTATAATTAAGTTCAGTTGGGACAGGAAGAAAGTATTTTGCTCTGCATTCCTCCGCAATAAAGTATTTGGCTCTGTTGTTCTAGAGGGAAGTCTGGGATGATGATAAGTGCCTACAGTTGCAATGGTTCATGGTTTGGTGGTCTGCAAGCTATCTTTCTTTTATGACAGTTGAAGACAGTGAAGTTCATGTGTTCCAGTGAGAAGATTCCTATGGATAAAGTGGTTAAGGTTCGTGCGGTTTCTCCTGATGATTATAGCATGCTTGTGGATGTCTCCTAATCATGTTCCTATCTAGACTTTGGTCCGCGTTAAGAAATTGAGATGGTGTGTGAAGATTGTTCCCAGATAATGTAGCGTGTAACCAGTCTTGGCCGACCTGGTTGATCCCAGTGATTGCGGAGATCTCTGGAAGATTGTGGAAGCGTGTTGCGGCATGGAAGATCATGTTTGAGTCCCAGCTAAGGCATGGCGTGATCCACATTTCATTTCCTTTGCACAATGTTGTAATAGGTCAAGACCTATTTTGTAAATGTTTGTAATACCAACCTTGGAGATTGTTCCAATGGTTGATGATTGTGATGCCGACCTTGATGATCATTCCAAGGTTGTTGTGGTGTATAAATACTTGTAGATCAGTCATGGAAAAAGTTTCCTTGAGCTAAAATGAGAATATATTACTTGAAAGGTCCAAAAGGCAGAGCAGAGAAGAGGCAGAGGAAAGAAGAGGAAGAGCAGAGCAGAGGAAGAGCAGAGAAGGGGAATTGTTGTACTTTAGTTGCAAATATAGAAAGGTGTTGATTGTGGCAGTGAATCTGGTAGTAAGCCACCAGTAGGGTTTAACAGCCCTTATTGTAATATTGCTAGGTTTAGGATTGAGGCAGTGAGCCTGCTAGACCTAGTTGTTCTTCATGGCAGTAAGCCAGTATGTTGAGGCTCATGGAGTGACCAAGCCTGAACATCATTATTTCAAGATTGCAATATATATTAAGAGTTAATCCTCTCCGTGGTTTTTCCCCACCTTGTGGTTTTCCACGTAAATCTGGTGTCTCTTGTGTTTGATGTTGAATCTGTGGTTAAGTTTCTAATTTCATGCACTCATTGTTAAATCATAATAATTGTGGATAAGTGATGAATGTTTAAATTACATAAAGTGTTTAAGTTTTTGTGACAACTGATTCAACCCTCCCCTTGCCTCTCAGTTGTCTGGCTCATATCAACACTACTCAAGTGAAGTTTTGATTTTGGTAGTTTGACTTTGATGTGCTCTATCTTGCTCAATTTTGCTCCATTTTGTTACACATATGGTTCCTAGGGTTGTCATTAATGTCAACACTGTCACTAGGTTGTCATTGATGTCAACACTATCATGGTGATGTGATGGTGTTCATGGTTGGATGTCATGTCCCATCCAACAAGAGAAGGGATAAGATATAGTTCATATTAATATGGGAATTAGAAGCATGAAGATGATCAGATGTATTGCTGATGCTAATGATGGCCTGTAGTATGTATGATCCAAGTTCCATGATGATTGCATTATCGTCCAAGAGTGTTTTGTTGTTGATTGTTTGAAGACAGTGTCACTTCTATGAAGATGTTCTATGCAGGACAATGGAATGCTCTGCATTCCTCCACATTTGCAGATATGGCCATGCAGTTTTGGAATTGTGTTCGAAATGCTACAAAGGTGATAATTCCAAGATTTTAGATCATTTGTCTTTCACTGTGAAAGTTATGCATGATAGAGTATCAGCATGTGTTATGGCAAAGTAAGCTAGTGATAAAGGCTTACTGGAATGCTCCAGATTCCTCTAGAAATGAATGATTACCCTTGTGGTTTTGAGGACATGTTTATGGATGTGTATTACATGCTTCCTTGCAGTTTTAAGGTTCTTGGTGGTCCATAGCTCAGTTTTTCAATTGAGAGCATATTGCATGTGTGTTCTGGATGATAGATTGTTCCCAGAGTTCATGATTGAAGATGTGCAACACAGTTCTTTGATGTACGGTGGAAAAGGAGTGTTTTTAGATGTTGTATGAGCCATGTGGACTCATCTAGAAGAGTTTTCATGAAGATCTTTCTTGTTTCCAGTACTACACAAGGTTTTCAAGTTGATGTGGTCGTTATGCTTCAAGGTTCATGTGTTTTTGGTTAAAGTTGTCCTATTTTCAAATGAGAGGAGTGTGCGGATGTAATTCCATGGTGTTTGAAGATGTGAAGGATGTTTTGGACCTGGTTAAGCAAATGTTGATGTCTACAAGGCATGGATCTTCTGTTGGTGTAACATGTGGTTTCACTTAGGACCTATCTTCTACACATTTCATATTGTGTGTTGTCTGGCTAACTTGTAAATTTATTTTTCATGTTGTATCTGGCCAACAAGCAATGTAATCAATGTATATCATGTATAAATACTGAATCAAATTGAGTGAGATGAAGTGTGATTGCAAGTTGATTGAAAAGCTTACAAGTAGATAAAAGGTAGAATAAAAGCATTGTTAATGAGCAACTGAAGGAGAAAGAGCATAAGTTGTTGATGTTGTCCTAATTCATCTTGAAGACATATTTCTGATAGTGATCAAGTGTAGAGTGTGCCTAATTAATCAGATCATTAGAAGGAAGTGTGAAGAGGCAGAAGTGCAATCATCAAAGGTGTGAGTTTCAATGTCAGTTTTCAGAAAGTAGAAGGACTATCATACTGTAATCTTTTTTTAAGTGTGTTCTCATTTCAAGGAGTAGTAGCTTCCTTGGGAGTGACCCTAAAACAAAGTCTTCAGGGAGTAGTAGTTTCCTTGGGAGTGACCCTAAATCAAATTTCTTCAGGGAGTAGTAGCTTCCTTGGATTGTAGCCCTAAAACAAAGTTGTTATTTGAGCTTTATATATTGTGAGTTAATCCTCACCGTAGTTTTTCCCTTCTAGGGTTTTCCACGTATATCTGGTGTTATGTGTTGATGTGCATTGTGTTAATCTTTCTTGTTCACATTAATGCTATAATGATTAAGTTTTAATTTGATCCAAATAAGTTGAAGTTGTTCGAATTGAAGATTGTTTAGATACTAATTCACCCCCCCCTCTCAGTATCCTGGTGTGTTCAACAATTGGTATTAGAGCCAAGTTCCTCTAAGGGAAGCTTAACCATTTGAGGAAGGTCTGGGATGGCACAAAATGCATCCAGCAAGATGCCTAGGTTTGATGGAACAAATTATGCTTTTTGGAAGCTAAGGATGGAAGCTTATATTAATTCTCTAGGGTGTGGTGTTTGAGACTTTGTCAAGTCTAGTTACATAGTTCTTGCTACTATTCCTACAGATGCAGATGAAGTCAAGTTGTATGATAACAATGCCAAGGCAAAGTTTGCTATTATGAGTGGGTTAGTTGATTCAAAACTTTCAAAAATAATGAGTTGTGGTTCTGATCAAGAAGTTTGGGATAAACTTGAAACCATCTATGAAGGAGATAAGAAAGTAAAGCAAGCCAAGATGTAGATCTTTAAGAGAAAATTTAAGAACCTAAAAATATCAAAGGATGAAGAGATTGCTGAATATATTCTTCAGGTGAATGAAGTGGGCAATGACATTACAGGTCTTGGTGGAGAAATGAAAGAAGATGAGATTGTGAAAAAGATTATGAGATCTCTCCCCAAATCTTATAGTCATAAGGTATCTGCCATTGAGGAGAATGCAAACTTGGATACATACACTGTAGACAAATTGTTTAGTTTCCCTACTGTCTTTGAAATGAGAGGGTTTGGAAGTGATGTTCCAAAGAAAGAAGCTACTTTCAAAATCAGTATGAAGCCAAAAGAAGAAGTTGCTTATGAAAACGAGAGCTCTGATGAAGTTGAAGCAAATTTTGTAAGAAGACTGAAGAAAGGTACTAACAAATACAAAGGTAAGTTACCCTTCAAATGTTTCAATTGTGGAAAGGTTGATCATTTTTCTTCTAAATGTCCTTTCAAAGAATCAAGGGGTAATAATAGAAGAGACAAGTTCAAGAGAAGTATGTATTCCATAGAAAGAAATTATTCTTCAAAAGATGAGGATCATGATGATTCAAATGATGAAACACTTTTCATGGCCCTAAGTGTTGGTAACAAAAAGGATGATGCTAGAACATGTGAGAAGACTGATACCTTTCAAACAAATCAAAACAATGAAAGATCAATGCTTGTATGGATTGCCTTTCATGCAAGAGAAGAATCCAAGGCTTGGTTAATTGACAGTGGATGCTCAAATCATATAACTGGTGATAAGGAGAATTTTATCAGCTTTGAGAAGTGGGATGGTGGTACTGTCCAGTTTGGTGGTGATGAATCAGCATAGATCTATGGAAAAGATGATATAACTATTGATGGGAAGAATAGGACTAAGGATGTCCTCTATGTCAAAGGGCTAAAACACAATCTTATCAGTGTCAGTCAGACATGCAGCAAAGGGTATAATATCACCTTTCATGCCAAGGGTTGTGAAATCAGGAAGGTAGGGTCCGAATAATTAGTTGCAGAAAGTATCAAGACATATGGTGACATCTATCACCTGAAGGAGGTAAATGGAAGAACATGTTTGTTAGCCCAATCCAATGAATGTTGTATATGGCATAAGAGAATGGGACACAACAATTTTGATAATATGGTAAAGATCATTTCTACTCATGTAGTGAGAGATATGCCTAGGGTAATCAAGCCTACAAATGCAGTATGTAGAGAATGTCAAATGGGAAAGTAGACAGAGACAAACTTCAAAAACAAGGAATATTCTTCTTCAAAGCCACTGGAGCTGATTCACACTGATCTATGTGGCCCTACAAGATGAGTAAAGAGTCAAGAAGGTGAGAGGTATTTCATGTTACTTTCTTAAGAGAAAAATCAGATGCCCTTGATAAATTTAAATTGTTCAAAGCTATGGTTGAGAATTCAGTAGATGCTAAGATCAAATGCTTGATGTCTGATAGAAGAGGTGAATTTACTTCAAATGAATTTGAAAGATTTTGTGAAGATCATGGTATTAGGAGACATCTGTCAGCTCCTAGGACTCCTCAGCAAAATGGGGTAGTGGAAAGAAAGAATAGGATTGTGCAAGAGATCTCTAGGGCAATGTGGAAAGATGCAGATCTATCTAATATGTACTAGAAGGATGTAGTTCATAATGTTGTCTATCTAATTAACAGATTGCAACTGAGGGTCAATAGCACTAAGAATCCTTATGAGCTATGGTATGGAAGACTTCCCATAGTCAGATACTTCAGGATCTTTGGCAGCAAATTCTATATCGGAAGAGATGAAGAAGACCTAGGAAAGTTTGATTCAAGAAGTGATGAAGGAATCTTTCTTGGCTACTCAACCAAAAGCAAGGCTTAGAGATGCTACAACAATAGGTTGGGAAAGATGATTGAAAGCACAAATGTCAAAGAGTTGTTGAAGAAGTTTGTATGGAGGATTCAAAACTAGTGAGTACTCCCAGGGTCACTGGATGTCACTTGAGCAAAGATGATGAGTCTCCGGAGGTGGATCAGACTGTCTATAGATCTATGATTGGAGGATTGTTGTACTTGATTGCTTCTAGACTTTATATTATGCATGCAGTATGTGTGACCTTGCCAGATATCAAGCCAATCCCAAGAAAACACATAAGAAAGTAGTGAAAAGGATATTCAGATACTTGAGAAAGGAACCCCAGATTATGGCTTATGGTATCTAAGAGGTAATGACTTTAATTTAAATGCCTGCATTGATGCTGATTGGGAAGGTTGTGTTGATGATAGAAGTACAAGTGGAGGTGCTTTCTGCTTAGGAAGTAGATTGGTTTCATGGAAAAGCAGGAAGCAAGATTTGGTGTCCTTATCTACTGCAGAGGTAGAGTACATTGTAATAGCATCCTGTTGTACACAAGTATTGTGGATGAAGCAAACCTTGAAGGATATCAAGGTATTGCACGATGAGCCTATTCCTATCTTGTGTGACAATACAAGTGCTATTAATATTTCCAAGAATCTAGTGATGCATTCTAGAACAAAGCATATAGCAATCAGGTATCACTTTTTGAGAGAGAAGGTTGCAGACAAGGAAGTGAAGTTGGATAATGTTCCAACAAAGGATCAAATAGCAGATACTTTCACAAAGGCTCTGGAAAAGGATACTTTTGAGGATCTCTGGTAGAGGTTAGGGGTAATTGCTCCTCCTTGCTAGATGCATAATGGTGCATCTGTCTAGGGGAGTTCATGTTATATCTTGTTCCTGGACTGATGGTGGCTACCTCTCAGGGGAGCAAGTAGTGGTTGCTGATGTTAGGGGGAGTTTTTTTTGTTGCAAGAAGAAGTCATGTGGTCTCTAATTGAGGTAGTGGTTGCCCTTTGTCCTTGATGTCAAAGGGGGAGAGAAGCAAAGATGTGTTTCCATCAATGCCAAGGGGGAAGATTGTTACACATATGGTTCCTAGGGTTGTCATTGATGTCAACATTGTCACTAGGTTGTCATCGATGTCAATACTATCATGGTGGTGTGATGGTGTTCATGGTTGGATGTCATGTCCCATCCAACAAGAGAAGGGAGAAGATATAGTTCATATTAATATGGGAATTAGAAGCATGAAGATGATCATATGTATTGTTGATGCTACTGATGGCCTGTAGTATGTATGATCCAAGTTCCATGATGATTGCATTACTGGAAGAGTGTTTTGATGTTGATTGTTTGAAGACAACATCACTTCTGTGAAGATGTTCTGTGTAGGACAATGGAATGCTCCGCATTCCTCTGCATTTGCAGATATGGCCATGTGGTTCTAGAATTGTGTTCAAGATGCTGTGAAGGTTACAATTCCATGTCTTTAGATCATTTGTGCTTCCGCCATGAAAGTTATGCATGATAGAGTACTGGCATGTGTTCTGTCAAAGTAAGCTAGTGATGAAGGCATGTTGGAATGCTCCGCATTACTCTGGAAATGAATGATTTCCCTTGCAGTTTTGAGGACATGTTTATGGATGTGTATTACATGCTTCCTTGTAGTTTCAAGGTTCTTGGTGGTCCGCAGCTCAGTTTTTCAAATGACAACATGTTGCAGTGTGTTCTGGATGACAGATTGTTCCCAGAGTTCATGATTGAAGATGTGCGACACCATTCTTTGATGTGAGGTGGCAAAGAAGTGTTTGTAGATGCTGTATGAGTCATGTGGACTCATTTGGAAGAGTTTTCATGAAGATATTTCTTGTTTCCAGTACCTTATCAGTTTTTCAAGTTGATGTGGTCATTATGCTTCAAGGTTCATGTGTTTTTGGTTAAAGTTGTCCTATTTTCAAATGAGCGGAGTGTGTGGATGTAATTCCTTGGTGTTTGAAGCTATGGAGGATGTTTTGGACCTAGTTAAGCAAGTGTTGATGTCTGTAAGGCATGGATCTTCTGCTGGTGTAACGTGTGGTTTCACTTAGGACCTATCTTCTACACGTTTCATATTGTGTGTTGTATGGTCGACTCGTAAATGTATTTTTCATGTTGTATTTGGCCAAGAAGCAATGTAATCAATATAATGTCATGTATAAATAGTGAATCAAATTGAGTGAGATGAAGTGTGATTTCTAGTTGATTGAAAAGCTCGCAAGTAGATAAAAGGCAGAATAAATGCATTGTTGATATGCGACTGAATGAGAAAGAGAAGAAGTTGTTGATGTTGTCCTAATTCATCTTGAAGACATATATGTGATAGTGATTAAGTGTAGAGTGTGCTTGACTGATCAGATCATCATAAGAAAGTGTGAAGAGGTAGAAGTGCAATCATCAAAGGTGTGAGTTTCAATGTCAGTTTTCAGACAGTAGAAGGATTGTCATATTGTAATCTTTTGTAAGTGTGTTCTTATTTCAAGGAGTAGTAGCTTCCTTGGGAGGGACCCTAAAACAAAGTCTTCAGGGAGTAGTAGCTTCCTTGGGAGTGACCCAAAATCAAATTTCTTTAGGGAGTAGTAGCTTCCTTGGGTTGTAGCCCTAAAACAAAGTTATTATTTGAGCTTCATATATTGTGAGTTAATCCTCACCATGTTTTTTCCCTTCTAGGGTTTTCGATGTATATCTGGTGTTATGTGTTGATGTGCATTGTGTTAATCTTTCATGTTCATGTTAATGCTATAATGATTAAGTTTTTATTTGCTCAAGATAAGTTGAAGTTGTTAGAATTGAAGATTGTTTAGATACCAATTCACCTCCCCCTCTCAGTATCTTGGTGTGTTCAACACGTTTTTTGAGCAATTTCTTTTGTTTTGGGCTAGAATTTCGTAGGCTTTATAGTAGTGCAATCAAATTTTGGTTTCGGTGCCTATTTTCTCCATAATTTGCAGATCTTCATCCTTGTTGCTAAGAAGTTCCCATTTTTGGAACTTCATGGGCTCCGTTTGGTAACATTTTTTAGTGAAACTTTTTTGAAAGTGCATGAGTTTTTTAGTACTTCTCAAATTTGTGACCCATTTGATCTCCTTTTATACCCAAATTGTACTTGCAATATAAGGCCTATTTTGGCATTTGCATGCACTAAGATCAAAGACCACTTAACTAATTTGGCTTGTGGCAATTGTAATTGCACTAAGTATAAAGTACCATCATCATATTTTTCTAGGGGGTTTCTCTTGTTTGAGTGAAATTGGGGGGGTCTCTTGGTGTGTGTTTTGATCTGGTTGCTTGTGCTCTTCTTTTCCTCTACATATGGATAAGTCTAGGGTTCCTTTTCTAACACCTTATAACTATGCAACTTGGCATCAACAAGCATGTAATGCCCTAATGGATCTTGGGCATTCTCTATATGTTGAACAAAAGGTACCTAAACCCACAGATGCTAAGGAAAAGATAAAATGGATGATTGAACATACAAAATCTCTTAGATGTCTTCGTAGTTTTGTTTCCCTTGATCTTATGTTTCACATTGAGGCATGCACAAATTCACTTGATGTTTGGGAAAAGTTTAAAACTTTGTATGGTACAACAGATGAAGTCAAAGGCTATAAAATTGATAATGAACTCATGAGCCTTGATCCTAAGAACTTTAGTAACATCCAGGATTATATAACTAAGCTTAATGATCTAAGAGTACAATGTAAAGCATGTGGTATTGACAAGAAGGATATTTAGTTGATCTACAATGCATTAAACAAACTTGGTCCTAAATATGCAACTTTTGTTTCTAACTTTCACACTCATAGGTTAACTATGGGATCTACTTATACTACGCCATCATTTGCATCTTTTTTTGAGATGTTTTAATGCATGAACAACAAAATCTTCTTTCTATGGGTCTCATGAAGCCATCACAATCATAGGCTTTGTTGGTTAGTCAGCCTAAGGAATAGAAAGAGTCGGGTCCTTCTGACAAGAAACAAAAGAAATCTAAGAAAAATCCACACATAAATTCAATATAGCATAAATCCTCTTCCAAAGAGGACTCATATAAGAAGGAGAAACTCATTTGTGGTTATCGTAATAAATCAAGGCATGATGAACATAATTGTTTTAAGAAAAAGATTGATACATTGATGCATCTTCTTCAAAAGAATAGTATTCAAACGCCTGATTCTTCTTCTCCTTCTTCTACATCTGATCATTCAGGATCTTCTAAACTAGGTCATGCATGGAAAGCTAAGAAAGAATTCAAACATAAAGGTCACACACTTTGTGCAAGTACAAGTTTTAGATCAAGTAAATGGCTTCTTGATTGAAGAGCCTCTCATCATATGGCTTCTTCACAAGATATATTGTCTACTTTTGACCCTTGTACTATGCCACCTATTTTTATAGGTAACAACACATACATGAATGTAGTTGGGAAGGGAACTATTGATATTGGTGAAGCTACCTTCAATGATATACTTTGTGTGCCTTCTTTGACCAATAATTTTCTTTCCATCTATCATATTACTCACTTTGGTTTAGGGAAAACTATGGAGTTCACACCTGATTTGTCTATTATTAGAGACTTGGAGAGCACAGAGATTATTGCTACAGGGGTGGTTGATCATGCAACTCAATTATACACCTTTTATGGTTTCTCTCCTAATGATGATTCATATCCTTTGGCTGATATTTGCACTCCTTGTGTGAATCATACTTTTGAGGAGATGTTTGGTCACTTGAACCTTGGTATTCTTTCATCCTCATCGGTTCTTGAGACTTGTGCTACACTTTCATCTCCTCCACCTCCTTCTTATTTAGAGTTTAGTGCTTCAGTTCAGCAGGATGTTTCTTGTCTTTCAGATATAGCTTCCTGGGATGAGTATTTGACAAGTATTTTAGATTTGAAGGACATATTTGAGGGGTTAACTCTCCTCTTTGATGACAGTCATAGCACAGTTGTTGTCACCTCATATTTGTCTTTGGAGATTGATGATTTTTAGTTTCCACTTGGTTTTGGTTTGTCACCTTCATTAGTTAGGCATGTGACTTCTAATTTGATTGTGACATCTTTCGGCATCGACTTGGAGACATATGAGCAACTTTTAGAGACATCACATTTCATGAGACTTCCTTCCTCATCTCTTATTTTGGATATGGAGTTTTTTCTACATCTACCAATGGATTGGTTTCTTCCCAAGGGGAGAAATGTTGTTTGCCAGTTTTGGATCCTCTTTGGTCTTCTTCTTTGAGCATTCACCATTGGCATAGGAACTACTTCATTTTGGGGGGACATCTTGTCTTATTCTTTCCCTCTTATGGGGGGGCTATTTATTGTATATTTGTGATGGATGGTGTACTTGGGGGGTATTGAGTCCTTCCATCCTTTCATCACTTGTGCATGTTGTTGTTACATTCTCACTTTTGGAGAGGAGTTTTGTCCCATGAGGTTTTCTCCTTTTCTCCACTTGAAATTTTTTGCTCATGAGTACCTAACATGGCCTCGTAGTCGGGACTCATTTATGCATTCACTCCCAATTTTCTTCTCTCTAAGTTATACTTAAGGGGGGGTGTTAGTGTAAAAAGAGATCTATTACCTAGCTAGTCATTTCGAGGTCCTCTTCACACTAGTCTACTTAAGCTTACTTAGTTGTCATTAGGTGCATTCAATAATGTACATCTAGGTGCATTTAATATTTTTCCATTAGTTGTCTCATGTCATAGCATTAAAACATTTGTCATATTACAAGTTGTCTTACATGCATTTATTTATTAGTGGTGTCTAGTTGCATTAATTATTTGTGTCATCGAGTTAGTTTTTCCACTATGTTGGCCTTGTGCCTCACCTCCCACCTTGCCTATATAAGGGAGGTATTTCATTGTACAAATCAATTCAATTGTAGTCAAAATTTACATCTTGTAAATGTCATGCATCATTATTCTTGATAATATTGCTTTTCTCTCTTGTTGTGGAAGATTGAATTGATTGTAGGTGATCTTGTGAGTGCTTGAGAGAAATGTTGTTTGTAGGCATTGGATCGTGATTTGTCTTCGTGCATGCACCATTGGCACAGAAGCTCCTTCATTCTTGTATCATCCATTCTATATAGTAAGGAACAAATACATTAATTTTTTATCTATACATAAAATTAAATAAACTAGACACAAGGATTTGCGAGACAAATTTCGTGTCTAATTCCAACATTCTCTCACTTGATATTTACAATGCAAAGACATGAGAGGAATGTAAGAGGGAATCAAGTATAGGATCCAAGGCCCTTGGTCCCTCTATACCAAGAGAAATTATCCATGCTCTCTAGTTTCATGAGTGAATTTGGAACATTCTCCTTGGTGTCAACCTTTTTAACATGACCTTATCATTCTCCACCATCTCATGAACAAAGTGATGCCATACATCAACATGTTTAGTACAAGCATGGTGCATGGGATCCCTGGCCAAGTAGATAGCACTCTAACTATCACATCCAATTTGAACCAGCCTACAATCAAAACCAATTCTAGAGCATAATCTATGTAACCAAACTATCTCTTTATAGGCATGTTTTGTAGCCATATACTCAACTTCATTAATGAACAAAGAAACTATGGGCTACCTCTTACTCATCCAACTAACAACACTACCAAATAGAGAAAACACATACCCACAAGTGGACCTTCAACTATCCAAGTCACCTACCCAATTTGCATCAACAAAGCCATGCATGTCCAATATCTTCCCCACATCATTAAAACTATGATAACATAAGCAATACTAAAAATTTCTTTGTAAGTACATAAATACCCTCTTAACACATGTCCAGTGCTCTCTACTAGGGTTAGACATAAACGTACTAAGAACCCCCACTACTTGGGCACTATCCAGTCTAGTACGTACAATTGCATACATCAAGATACCAACAACACTGGCATAAGGCACATTATACATATCCGCTACACCATCATATAACTTAAGACACATATCTAATGAAATCTTAGTTCCTATAGGTAAAGGAATACTCATTGATTTGTAATTGTGCATAGTAAACCATCACAAAATTTAGTGTTAATATACTTTCTCTAACTAAGTCAAATATTTCTATGAACTTAGTCTCTACTATTTTTATTCTCAGAATAATTTTTCCGCTCCTGGATCTCTCATAAAAGGAAAGAAACTCAAAATTTTACAAAAGAAAATGCACTCAATCTTTTGCAAACAACTGAAACATTTAGTGAACTAACCTGTAGCCACTCAAAACTCATAACATACTTCACTCCAACCAAAAGGGAAGGAAAAATAGACTAAACAGAAATCAAACCTAAGAAAAAACAACAAAGAGAGGGGATCCCCAATTTGCAAATCCAAGGAGGGGCGTGTATGCAAGACATAAAAAATGGTGACTCTACTAGGAAAATGATCTTGAGCATTTTAGGATAGATGAATCCTTCAATAACCTAGCATATCTAGTTCAAACTCATGAAAAAATAAAAAAGGACCAACACCATTAAAGAAAAAAGACACCATAAGGCACCTCTCAAAGAATGATAAGATCCCATAGTGTGTGTAGATGATTCATCCCCTTCAGGAGTGCATTGTAAAATACACAACATGCTACATGATTTTAGCTACTTCTTGAACTAATCAATGGTCAATTAGATCACATCATGTAATTAAGTGAACATGATTAGGGATAGCTTGTGGATTTCTTTGCTACCAACTAGGCATCCATATCCCTAACAAAACTACCTTTGAGTCCACTCAAAGAAAAGCTCTATTTCCAACTAAGCATCCATAGCCCTAGTAGAGGTTGCTTGAATCACCAAGATAGTTGAGTTCTCACGGTATTTCTTTTCCTCTTTCTTTTATTTTCTATTTTTTTTTTTCTGTTATTTTTTTTAATATTCTTTGTAATCCCATTCATGAAGCTATCTCGAATCACAAGCAACAAAGTCTATTTTCAAGTTGGGAATCACAATGACCAAGGAATTTTTAGTGGCTATATGTCACCATTTGGCTATTTTTAGGTTCTTTAGAAGTGTCCAATTTGCTCATATTTGATAGATATCCCTTGTTTCTAAAATAAAATCACCTTGCACTAGAAACTTTAATTCTTTAGGATAGACACATATCACACTATTCTATATAAAAATTGGGACCCTAATCTCCTCATTTTATTAGGGCCTATTTTTTATTTTCTATACTCATCCCATTTTAACATTTTTTTAAATTCATATAGATAGAAAATTTAGACTAGATCACTATAAAATTCATATATTAATAGACAAATTTAGTCATTTAATTGTAAAAAAAATGTACAAGAAAAAAATTCCATCCACTCTAGAATTTGATTTAAATATGAAAGAAAATTACCTAGGATATGATGCTTCTTTCTAGTGGATTCACCAAGGATTTTATAGAATTTTCAAGAGGTCATATCTTAAAGTATACCCTGATAGTGGCCATCATAGAAGAAAGCAACTTTTAGATTCTTCACTTGAAATAGACATCACAACACTTGATCTTAGCTAACCCATTGAATATTTAATATGTGTATAGGGTGTGACACATCAAACACTCCTTCCTTGAACCTCATAATACTCCAGTCCTTAATAAAAACCAACATTCCTAAGTTTGAGATGAATGAATATGAAATTAAAGGTACCAAGCTAATGATTGACCCAAATATCAGTTCTAAAATACCAATAACAGAATCCCATTCAAACCACCCTCTGGCACCACCTTGACCCAAATATCCAAGAGATAAGCAACAACCTCCAAACACTAAACCACACCACCACCTATAAGCATGAATTAATCTTATCATCACAACCCAAACTTGTCAACTGTATACATGACCATGCCATGTTAATGCTCAAATGTACATGCATATCCATGACACCATAATCATCACCATCCTTGTACCTATACTAAAGTCCCACTGAACCTAGACTCCTAGTCTCACACATTTATCAATCATCTCCTCAAACTAGAAGACAACTTGTGTACCTATCTCCATAAAAGTCAACACTCTAAAAATATCTTTAAACTTGTATTAGGAAGCACCAAATCTATTAACCTATTATACCATCATATTGGTCTCATAAAAATATGCACTCCTAGAAGTTTTCACTAACAAATTTGTTAGAAATGAAGGCAAACCACTACAATATGGAAATATGAAATAAATTGCAAATCTGAAATTTATCTATAGAATATCAAAATGGAGATTTAAACTAATCTAAATCAACAACAAAGAAATCATAAAACTCAAGAGAATAACACATAACATAGAGATTTACATGGAGAAACCCTTGTGGGAAAAACTCCACCAGAAAAGAGGACAAGTTTGTATTATCTTCAAAATAGATTACAATACAATCACTTCTTTCTTTATTGCATCCAATCTGACTACACCTATGTACTTGTAAAACATTCAACTCATACTCAACTTTCCTCTAGCTTTTGTTAAATAGAAACACAAGCTTATAGAAGAAGTATCCAAAATATGGTGCCCAACTTGGGAAATATCCAATGCCTTGCTTGGGATATGCAATAATTACCCTCTTACAACTGTCATAATAAATTCATAATGCCCCTCCTTGAGATTCCCACTAAAAGACCAAAAATAGGCACAATTATACCTCTTACACCTTTATATAGTTGTCATAAGATGCTTTATCATAATGGTCTAATAATAGATGATTCCTTACAACATGTAAGGCACTAACAATAGATGATGCTCTTACATTTGTCATAATCCAAATATAAATTTGGGAAATCCTATTTTCACTTGTAGTAATCCTAAGTTAAGTAGTAAATAGTAACTACTGTTGGTAAATAATTATTAGTGTTTCCAATAAATAATTAATTACCATACTAGTAAAAAAATTACCGTAGTCGATGGATCTTACATCCCTTATGAATGCATTTAAAAAACAATATTAGGAGTAATTGAATACTTAGGATTTACAAGGTTGATGGCACCTTAATCCTAACATTCTCCCACTTGACATCATACATTGTAAATACATTCATTAGAAAACATAAATTAGCTAAGTACAAGAAACAAGACTCATGGCCTCCCTGCACCACGTGACTTTTCTATGCTCACAGGTTTGGTAAGATAATCTACAACATTCTCCTAAGTGTCAGCCTTTCTCAACTCAATCTATCCACTTACAACCAATTCTCAAACAAAGTGGTACTAAACATCCACATGCTTAGTTTGAGCATGATACATAGGATTCTTGGCTAAACAAATTGCACTCTAGCTATCACAATCAATCTGAATTGTCCTATACAATCAAAACCAATACCTGTACACAATCTTTGTAACCATATGGCCTCGTTATATAGATGGGTAGTGTTGATGATTGTTTTGATGCAATCATAACAATTAGTTAAAATTCACATAAAATGAACCAAAACTGACTTGAAAGATATGAAGGAATCGGTTAAGATTCACTTAATCCCAAGTTTAATATGGTTAGGTCTTGACCTGTTGGGTAAATTTAGTTGGTCGATATGAAGCTGTAATGTTCAAGGGGCCTTATGTAGTTTAGGGTTTCTTGTTGGTTTATTGGACTCAAACTATGCAAAAGATTATAAATATCAGTATGTTGTTCATTCCTTTTACATAAAAGTGTTACTGTGCTGCAAAACATTTAAATGGTCTTCTTGAATTATTGTAGCTTTCTCCTCTTAAATATTTATGAAAATTATCTACTTTCAACTTCTGTTATGTATACCCTTTCAAATATGAAACAGTTTCCCTTAAATTTCTGCGTTTTAAGTTAAGTATTTTCAGATGGGTTGGGAAAAGTTAGAGAGATCTAATCTAAACTTCATTCACTTTATTCGAAGGATCTAATTGTTCTGTTTTACACTTTATAAATAATACAGCAATTTGATCAAATCCACAGACAAAACCTTAAATGTATATTCTGAGCATTTTCACAAACATACACCTAAGATTGCAAGCTCTAAGAGAAAATGTTTCAAACACAATGAAGAGAAAGAAAACACTCAGAAGATAGATGCAGAATTCTAGGTTCAATTGTATTAGAAATAGATAGTCATATAAGATTTACAATGTCTGAATGACTCTTAGCTTCATTGATCAAACTACAGAAAACTTACAAGCTTTACAGATACAGTAAGGAAGCTAGATGTTCCACGCATTCCTTATTGCAGACACAGGTGACCTCCTTCTTCTACTTCTAAACTAAAAGGTCCCTCTATTCTAAATGCTACTTCTACAAATTCCTGCTGCTACAAATCTCTATGTAGCCCCTGTGTAAAGTTTTATAGTGTATAGAGGCACAATATATAGACTTTTTGATTGTCCTCAATACAACTCAAAACCCTAGTTTAAACAATGGTTCAAACCTCTGGTTATAGCAATAAATGGTGGAGAACAAGTCTCCCAAAATATCTCTGAGCATACATCAAATCTGGGCGAAATATGCCTTTCTGGAAACCCTAGCAGCTTAAATTAACTTCTGTGGCCTGCTGCAATAATGTCTTCAGCTGCATTTTGTCCTTATCAATGAAGACCCTTGACTTCTTCGCACTTCATCCTTATCTTCCCTCTGCTTCCTCTGAGATCTGATTTTCTCCTCCGTGATGTCACCGCCATTAAGTTTTAGCTCCCTCTTCAACTGCAAACTTGCAAAGATGAATAAGCAATAAGTATCATTTCATTTAATAAATAGCTGGAAGAAAAAAACAACCGCCAAATCTAGTCATGACTATATGAATGCATCAATCGGGCTCTGAATCTGTGAAAATCGCGTCCAAAAAATGCATATACAACATCCAAAATAGTCAGGTCAACTATCGTTGACCAAAATCATGCATTCGGGCTTCAAAATTGACCTCCAAATTCCTATTGCTTCATTCTCCCGCACATTTTTTTGTTTAAATCCTATGTATATCTGATATACAATCTGGACGTGATACAACATTTTAATTGGATTCCAATCTTTTTTTTAATTCCGTGGCCTGTATGTATGCAACGTATATCGGTTGGTGTATCTCAATGTGCAAGCCGGAAATATACAAGCAATTAATTCTATTTAAACCACTCTTCAATTCCGCCCCATGTACATATGCATTGTATCCTCCGATATACAAGTCGGATGCGATATAAGCAATAAATCGGATTTTAATTTTCATTTGGGTTCCGGCTTGTATGTCGCTCTACATATCAGTTTGTATATCGCAATATACAAACACCAAAATATACAAGCATTTAACTCTATTATGTAACTTTTCAAACCACGGCTTGTATATGGCAATGTAGATAAATTATATACAAGCCAGACACATACATCGATTTAACTCTTCTTAACCTTCCCGTGTGTCCACGCAATGTATAAGTGCCTTTGTATCCTTCAGACATTTCACTTGGACGTGATACAGACGCTTAACCGCATCATATTTTCCCTCTAATTCTGCATTGTATATTTCGGAATGTATGCCCATGTTGTATGTCATGCTTTTGTATATTCCGAAACATACAAGTATTTAAGTTCGTTTAATAAACTTTTAGGTCTGCGTTGTATATGGACGTTGTATATCGGCTTGTATGCATTGTTTGTATCTTTAGATATACAAGTCTGAAAACATACAAGGACTTTTCTTTGTTTGATAAACTTTCAGTTCCGGCACTTGTATATTTCGAATGTACGTATCCTCCGATATACAACCCAGATGCGATACAACGAACTAATCAGATTCTAACCTCTCTTCAATTCCGTGTTGTATGTATGTGTTGTATGTTTCGTAACATACAAGCCACGGAATATTCAATGAATTAACCACAATTCATAACCCTTTTGGATTCCGGTGGATGTATATTTTGTAATGTATATTTACCGCATATCGAGCAATGTATAAAACATTATACATTCTGGACGTAATACATTGGCTCAACCTGATTCAAGACACTTTGGATTTTGGCTTGTATATAACACTTGTATCCTCGAATATACAAAGCGTGGAAACATTCAACTGCTAAACCATATTCCATAAACACTTCGGGTCTGCCATGTATAAAGTGTCTTGTATATTTGACCTGCCAAAATACACAAATGTGAGATACAAAGTGGAACTTAAACATTTATCCATTTTAACCCTAATTTACTTCGGGTCCACCTTGTATATACCATCCTTTATTAAAATGCACGCAAGGTAAAAAAAGAATATAGAATTGCCTTTGTATATGAAAGCGATGTATAAAGGGCAATGTATGTAACATTACAATGACCCAACATGCAAATGAATAATGCATATGCAACCTGACTGCAAAAAGTGACTAAGTATAAAAATGACTTTGCATATACAAACGACTTTGCATATGCAAAGTGATATACAAAGGGCACTGTTCATGCAACATACAAACCTGAATGTACATTTTACCAAAATGATCATAACTTGCAAAATATGGCAAATTTTAAGATGGTTCAAAAAGCAACCCTAGCTCATTTTTCACAAGGAATCCAACCATATCATACCCTGGTACTGAAAATACATTTTTTCTTCATTTCTATCAAAATTTGCAATTTCAACCCTCTTTTTCCCCTTTAGCACCAAGCAAAACAAAACACACAAGCAAAAGCAAAAAAAGCAACAGCAGGGGTCCTCATCTTGCTAAGGAGCAAAATGGGGCGTGTTGTGAACATCATAACAACTAGCAACCAAACAAAACAATTAAATTTGAAGCATTAAGGAAACTAAGTGAAATAAATCCATAACTTCCAACTATCTTTCCTGTAAATTATTATTCAACTTGAGACCTAAGGTATTCAATAAGGATGTATGAATTTTCATTTTCAGTTTAAGTATGTGCACATGATTAATTATCTTCATCTTGAAGATCGGTTGAACAAACCATTGACTAACATTAGCCTACATAGTTGAGGATATTCCCTCATAGCCAACTGGATAGAGCCTTGCTGCCAGCGAACGTCTATAGCCCCGGCAAGGTTATAGTTACAATTCTCCTAAGTAAAGCCCCACTGCCAGCGAGCGTCTATAGCCTCGGTAGAGTTACTTAGATGGCTTAATCTAGATTTTCAGTATAATCTATTTTATTCATTTTATATTTTATATTTTCTAATTTTTGAAAGAGATTTCACAAGATATTGTAGTTGTAACTTCATGATGCAAGGAGTGAACACTTGCTAAAATTAAGCTAAGAATTGTAATGGTAGCAAGGGTGACCTCGGATTTTTCACCTAATATCTACACTGGTAGGTTCAACAAACCCAAGGATTTTAGGTGTGTCATCGTGAGAAACCTTCCTTGAATTCTCAATCACTGTTATTGAATACTAAATTTCAGAAGCTAAACAACCCTCTACATTCATGACAGTCATAACAAATTATGTATAAATTGCAAATGGTTAACCTGAATATTCTGAATTTTATACTGTTTTCAATGGTTGTTAGCTTGCTCCTTAATATTCTAAAGTAAAACAAAGATCCCTGCTGAGGAGAAAACAACAAACCAACAACAGACTGTACAAGAAAGACAAAAAGAAACAGAAAACAAAGCAAAGAAAACTCTACAGTACCTACACTATATTACACAAAATGGACTACCCTTTACCTTAGACCTAGAAGTAGTGTTTCAAATGTTGGCCATTAACTGGTAATGGCACATCTTCCCCTGTCAAGGTCTTGAGTCTAAATGTGTTGTCTCCTATTATTTCTGAGACTTGTAATGGACCTAGCCATAGTTTGTCGAATTTTCCATGGCTCCCTTTCTTTTCATGTGCTTTGTCCTAGCACAGCACTAAGTCTGATATCCTGAATGTCTTGACTCTTGCCCTCTTATCAAACCACCTCTTAACTACTGCTTGGTGTTTTGCAAATTTCTCGATGGCTTGACCTCTTTTCTCATCTAATTGTAACATTTGTACTATCCTGGCTTCTCTATGATTATCAAAGCCTAAATACTCATTGGCAAACTTCCAGATTGGTATTCTCAGATTTACTAGAAGTATGGGATCAGTCCCATAAACTAAATGATAAGGTGTACTACCCAAAGCTATTTTGAACTTGGTCCTATCTACCCACTGTGCATATTTTAACAAGGTATTCCACTCTCTAGGACTCTTTGCAATTAGCTTTTTGATTATATCTAATAAAATTTTGTTCATAGACTCAGCTAATCCATTACCTTGAGGGTAATAATTTGAAGAAAACTTTAAAACAATCCCATATTCAAATGCCCATTTAGAAAACTTTAAAGAAGAGAAAGCAGGGCCATTATCACATTCCAATGAATAGGGAGTTCCAAACCTGGTGATGATGTTTTCTTTAAGAAACTTGATAACTACCTCAGTTGTGGAGAATTTGCAGCATGCGGCCTTAGTCCACCTTGTACAATAGCCTGTCACCGTCAGTATGAACTTGTGTCCTGCAGAATATGGAGGATTGATGAATCCAATGAAATCTAGGCCCCATTGTGCAAATGGTCTTGATTCAATCATAGGTTGTAGTGGATTGGCTTGATTTCTTCCCTTATCTGCTGCAGTCTGACAGGTGTGGCAACTTTTAATGTGACTCTCAGTATCTTTGAACATTGTGGGCTAGTAATAGCCTGCCCTCAATATTTTATGTGTTGTAGCTAGATGGGAACCATGACCTGTTCTGTATTTGTCATGCAATTCTGTCAACACTTTATCCGCTTCAGCTCTATTTAGACATCTCAAATAAATTCCATCATGGTTCTTCCTGAATAGAAGGCCTCTTCGCACCATATTTTTCTGTGCTTTAATCTTCAAAGCTCTCCTTTGAGAAGCTTTCATCCTATTTGGGTACTTTCCAGCTATTAAAAAAGTGCTTAAATCATCATACCAGTCTGATGCGTTCTGGGAATTCAATACATACTGCTGCTTTATCAAATCTGGATCTGTATTTTCTATTGTTTGTACCAATGCCTGCCCTCTGACTAGCTTCATGGGAATGATTTCCATGTCAAATTCTTGCAGTGTGGTGATCCACTTGGCTCTCTTTTCTCCAGGTTCGTTCTGCATCAGCAACATCTTTACTACTGCGTCCAGCACTATGGCTTTGACCTGGCTGTGCAAAATATAATGTCTAAACTTTTTCACGGCCCTCATCAATGCGAATGCTTGTCTCTTGGTATCCAGATATCTTAATTGTGCATCCTTCAGAGGTGCACTCATGAATGCGATGGGCCTTTCTTTATTGTCCTCACCTTTCTGTGTCAAGGCAACTGCGACTGAATGGGAGGATGCGAAGGAGTAGATATAAAATGTTTTGGTGTAGTCTGGGCTTGCTAATACATGAGCATCAGAAATTGCCTCCTTGATATCTTCGAATGCAGCCCTAGCCACAGGCGTCCACTCCATCTATGCATCTTTCTTCAACATGGCATTTAACGGCTGCACGATCTCTGCAAAACTCGTGATAAACTTCCGAACAAAGTTAATCTTACCAAAAAATGATTTTAACTCTTTCCTATTGTTTGGTATTTGCAAACTTTTTATTGTTTCTATTCTATCTGGGTCAATCGATATTCCATCTTAAGAGATGACATGCCCTAGTAATTTACCTTCAGTAACTCCAAATGAACATTTTTTAGGATTAAGGGAAATTCCATACCTTTCACATCGCTTGAGTATTTTCCTGAGATCTTCAACGTGAGTGGATGCATCCTTGGAATACACAGTCAAATCGTCCATATACACAACAATGCACTTACCTGATAATCCACGGAACGCAATGTCCATGGCTCTCTAAAAAGTGGCACCTGCATTGATCAGACCAAAAGGCATTCTCCTATATGCATAATTTCCCCATTTACAAGTGAAGGTGGTTTTTAATCTGTCATCCCTATCTATTAAAACCTGGTTATAACCCAAGAAACCATCTAGAAAAGACATCATCTTTGCCCCGTTTACTGCTTGCAACACTTCGTCTATAGGAGGTCGAGGATAATTATCCTTTTCAGATGCTTTGTTTAAATTTCTAAAATCTACGCATAACCTGATGTCTCCATTTTTCTTCCTCACTGGTACTAGGTTAGCTACCCAGACTGAATGTCTGATTGGGAAAATTATTCCAGCAGGCAGCAACTTTTTAACTTCCTCGAAGTTTAAAGGCTCTAGAATGGCGTTTACAGGCCTTTGTTTCTGCCTAAATGGTTTAATCTCTGGTCTCAAAGGTATTACGTGAGTTATGATGGACATATCATAGGTTTTCAGGTCTTCATATGTCCATGCTATTACGTGTTTGTAATCTTTCAGAGCATCTAAAATTTCTTTTGTAATTTTCTCAGAGCAAGCTTTTCCGGTTGGCACATTTTGTGGATTTTGCTCTGTCCCTAAGTTGTGCAAGTCACACTTACCCCCTTCTGTTTTGGGTAAATCTTTCTATCTTATTACTCCATCGAAGTCAAAAATGTGTTCTAATTCAATTACCCCTTTGGGTAAGAAATTGCTCTTCAAGTTGATTATATCCTCTTCGTCCCATGTTATCTCAGGCCTTTCTTGCTCATCAATGATTTGAGCCTCAAATACCTCATTACAAGTCAGAAAATCAATAATTTGCTGATCCCCTCCGAATACCTAAAAATGTGTAACGTTGTCTGGGATACTGGGAACATTAACTAGCTCAATAGCAAATCATCTCAATCCTGACAGTGCCGAGTGTTCTAATGTGCTAGTAGCAACTGCTAGTGCATCCAGCCTGTGGTTCAACTCTCTAGGGATGTGCTCTATGTTGAAAGCATCAAATAAATCTATTAAACCCCATACTCTATGTTTGTAACAAATCATTTTCTTGTAATTGCAAGCATATAGCTTTCTTACTTGTCTGACTACTAGTTCAGAGTCTGAAAGCACCCTGATCATTTTCACTTTCTTCTTGATGGCCATGACAAGTCCCATAATTAAGGCTTCATATTCAGCAATATTGTTAGTACAGGAAAACTACAATCTATTGCTGCCAGATATGATTTACCTTGAGGATCTATAAGTTCAACACCTGCACCCGCACCCTATTTTGACTTGGACCCGTCACATTTTAATGTCCACATGCCATCTTTACTTTTCTGAGCCTTTACCTTGGCATGCTTTGTCTTCTCTATTACTTGTGAGGTGCTGGTATATTTATTCATGGGTATTTCTGTTTGGTTAACTTGCATATGCGTATTTTTAGCTTGCAAATCAGAAGGACAACTACCCTTGTCCTTTATTCCCTCTTCTAAATTTGAAATCAGAGCATCTATATCACCCTGAACATATTTCTGTGTTTGATCAGGATTCACATTTTCCTCCTGTAACTCTACCCTCTTTATGCATTTTTTGTATTCATATTCAATGGTGTCTTTGGACATTCCACAACTCTCCTCAGAATGTGGCCTATCGTGAACTCTACATTTGTTTTTATACAATTTACATTGGGTGGGCAGACCTTGTTTAATGCACTCTTCCACCTCTTGTCTAATGGCATGACCAAATTTTTCCATTGCACTGTTTTCTTCATCCGAAGAATTTCCATCAGACTCAATGAATAATGTTGTCTCCTTGCTTACACGTTTTTCTCTAATGTTTAACATCATGATCTCTTCAATTTGCACCCCTTTGTTAGTAATCCTATAAACACCAGGTTCAACAGTAGCATATAATATTTCATTTGTTCGATTATACTCTGTTATCATATGTTTCATCCTGGGTTCTGCCTCTATTATAATCTGGTTTGGGATGCCTCTCCAAGGTAGCCACATATGTGAAAAGTCTATGGCCATATATCCATTTAATGTCTTGGACCAATCCCTACTTAACAACATTCCATAATTTACGGGTATATCTACGATTTGAATGTCAATGAATTGGCTTACCCTAGGGTCTGAAGCTAATTGCATTTGAATGTTCATGAGTTCTCCTATCACACTAACCTCAGTCTTATCTAACTGTGTGACAACCTTAGCAGATCTGGTGGGAGTCAGCCCGAGAGTTTTGCATATTCCTAAGGGCATTACGTTGGCTGAGGCACCAGAGTCTACCATGCAGTTGTGTATGTTCTTCCCACACAATCTAACAGTTAACAAGAAAGGAGGAGCATCCTTCTTATCAGCATACATTACTACATTTGTATTGGAAGGCTGCTCAACTTTCTTACTTTTCTCTTTAGGTAGTGAATCTTTATTAGGAACAGTTACATCAGTAGCAACCTCATCTATCATAGATGTATCCAGGGATTTTATAAAAGCATTTCTGATCCCTGGAGTTTTCAATAATTCATTCAAAGATATACTAACTTTAATTTTCTTTATTTCTTTTGACAAGTAGCTCATTAATCTTGTTGTTTCTACTATTTCAGTTTTACTTGTTTGGGTCTTTTGTACTGTTGTTCCACCATTTGTATGATGATTAGCTTTGAGTATGGCAGGGTTGTTGCTAGCATTTTGATCTGGGGGGGTATTGAAGTTGTTAGGAGGAGTGGAAGTGGTGAAAGGTCCTCCTGGCCTAGTGTTATTTCTTAAATTGTAGGTGTGTTTTTATTTGTCTGTTGAAAAGCCTGCACCTCTTCTGTCTCAGTCAATACTTCATTTTCTGTTTCAAAAGGAAACTAAAAAGTATTTAACACAAAGGCTGATTCAGGATAAAGATTTTCACAAAAGTATGGTTCATCTTCTAACAATTCATCTCCTTTCTCTTTTGTAGTTGCAAAGGTAAAGGTTTCTAAGACTAAAGCTGTATCATACCCTGAGGGTACTACCTCATTACCCTTGGGAATGAGAAACTCAGAAGTAGGAGGCTGCACATCTATATTAAATATGTTGGTTGCTAAATGAAACTGTGGACAGTCAAGCTCAGCATGGGCATTGGTATTGTGGAATCTACACCAATTTTTCAATGATGTATTGGCCATTTGGATGTCAGCCGTTTGTTTTGCATCATGATTATCTATATTCTCAAAAGGAGAAGCTAGAGTACCATTGTTTGGTCCTGTGTTCCATGTTTTGGATGGCCTAGGTTGATTCTAATTTTTGTTATTATTACCCCAGGCTCTATTGTCTATCACTGGCCCTCTATTTTGCATTGGTTGCCCTTGGTTATGACTTTGATGCTGATTATAGTTTTGGCTCTGATTTGAACATTGGCCTTGGCTATTATTTTGGTTATGGCTCTGATTATAGTTCTGATTGTAATGTTGATTTTGATTTGAACTATAGTTCTGATTTTGGCCTTGGTTATAATTCTGATTTTGATTGTATCCTTGGTTGCCTCTTCCATAAAGGTTCTCATTTCTTAGTTGTGTTACTTTAGTGGTCAATCTTTTCAAATGTGCAGTGATCTCTTTGATTTCTTCCCTTTCCTCTTGTGCTTTTGCCACAGTTGTATCCCTAGGGGGTTGGAAGAAAGGCTGACCATTATTTTGACTGTTATTAGAAGTGTTACTCGTGTAAGGAGCTATGGCTTGGATTGGGGTAGGACTATACACAGGTGTGTAAGAAGGAACCAGATTTAGTAATGGAGTGTGATGCATAGGGACTCCATTCCAAGGTTGTGCCTGATTTTGCATCCCAAAATTTCCTCCATTAACAAATGGGCTACAAGTTGTATGCCTCATCTCTTGATTTACTGAGGTTGCCTCTTTATAGGCTTTGGATATTAAATCTATGTCAAGTTTTCTTTTGACAAACATGGTAGTTAAAGGATCCAAGGTAGCATAGTACATGGCTAACAAGGTATCATCATCTACTATGTAAGGGGCTACTAGCCTAGAGTATGCCTTTTGAAATCTGTCATTGAAATTATCAATTAGCTCTCCCTCACCTCTTTTTATGGTAGCCAATTTGTGATATAGGATGCAAGGATCAATGGGTCCTCTAAATCTTGACAGAAATGCTTCTTCCATAAGTGACCAGGAAGAAATCTAACCATTGGGTAAGTTTACATACCAGTTAGATGCTTGTTCATTAAAGGTGTAGGGAAACAATCTACACACAACGTCCTCTTGCTCTAATCTGGCCCTAAAGCATGCTTCCTTGAATATTCTAATGTAGTCTTCTGGGTCTTGGTGTAATTGATATTTTGGACATATCTTTTCAGGATTTTTGGGCATCTCATTATAATCATTGAAGTGTATGGGAGACTGGACATTGAAATAAGCCATTGTGGGTGCTTGAGCTTGACTTGAACCAGTAGGAATACCTAGATTTATCAGTGGGGTAGGATCTCTAGGAGGACTTGGACCTCTAGGAGTACCTGAACCAAGATTTAAAGATCTGAATAGTGATCTGTCAGGACTCACAATATTACGTATGTTAAAAGGTGACCCAGGAGGTGTTCCAGATGAACTTCCTGCTTGCAATATTTTAGGATTCCAAATCAAAGGGCTCTTACTTCTCCTTGTATCAGGTAGTTGCACAAAAATATCCCCTGAACTGGATCTAGACCTGGTCACTCTATCACTGTTATTAGCCAGTTTTTTTTGAAACAAACCCTAACTCAAGTTAGGCCCTCCTTCTAGCACCAGAAAACTGTTGATGATTGTTTTGATGCAATCATAATAATTAGTTAAAATTCACATAAAATGAACCAAAACTGACTTGAAAGATATGAAGGAATCAATTAAGATTCACTTAATCCCAAGTTTAATATGGTTAGGTCTTGACCTGTTGGGCAAATTCAGTTGGTCAATGTGAAGCTGTAATGTTCAAGGGGCCTTACGTAGTTTAGGGTTTCTTGTTGGTTTACTGGACTCAAACTATGCAAAAGATTATAAATATCAGTATGTTGTTCATTCCTTTTACATAAAAGTGTTTCTGTGCTGCAAATCTTTTAAATGATCTTCTTGAATTATTGTAGCTTTCTCCTCTTAAATATTTATGAAAACTGTCTACTTTCAACTTCTGTTACGTATACCCTTTCAAATATGAAACAATTTCCCTTAAATTTCTGTGTTTTAAGTTAAGTATTTTTAGATGGGTTGGGAAAAGTTAGAGAGATATAATCTAAACTTCATTCACTTTATTCGAAGGATCTAATTGTTCTGTTATGCACTTTATAAATAATACAGCAATTTGATCAAATCCACATACAAAACCTTAAATGTATATTCTGAGCATTTTCACAAACATACACCTAAGATTGCAAGCTCTAAGAGAAAATGTTTCAAACACAATGAAGAGCAAGAAAACACTCAGAAAATGGATGCAGAATTCCAGGTTCAATTGTTTTAGAAACAGACAGTCATATAAGATTTACAATGTTTGAATGACTCTTAGCTTCATTGATCAAACTACAGAAAACTTACAAGCTTTATAGATACAGTAAGGAAGCCAGATGTTCCACGCATTCCTTATTGCAGACACAGGCAACCTCCTTCTTCTACTTCTAAACTAAAAGGTCCCTCTATTCTAAATGCTACTTCTACAAATTCCTGCTGCTACAAATCTCTATGTAGCCCCTGTGTAAAGTTTTATAGTGTATAGAGGCACAATATATAGACTTTTTGATTGTCCTCAATACAACTCAAAACCCTAGTTTAAACAATGGTTCAAACCTCTGGTTACAACAATAAATGGTGGAGAACAAGTCTCCCAAAATATCTCTGAGCATACATCAAATCTGGGCGAAATATGCCTTTCTGGAAACCCTAGCAGCTTAATATTAACTTCTGTGGCCTGCTGCAATAATGTCTTCAGCTGCATTTTGTCCTTATCAATGAAGACCCTTGACTTCTTCGCACTTCATCCTTATCTTCCCTCTGCTTCCTTCGAGATCTGATTTTCTCCTCCGTGATGTCACCGCCATTAAGTTTTAGCTCCCTCTTCAACTGCAAACCTGCAAAGATGAATAAGCAATAAGTATCATTTCATTTAATAAACAACTGGAAGAAAAAAATAGCTGCCAAATCTAGTTGTGACTATGTGAATGCATCAATCGGGCTCTAAATATGTGAAAATTGCGTCCAAAAAATGCATATACAATGTCCAAAATAGTTGGGTCAACTATCGTTGACCAAAATCATGCATTCGGGCTTCAAAATCGACCTCCAAATTCCTATCACTTCATTCTCCAACACATTTTTCTATTTAAAACCTATGTATATCCGATATACAATCCGGACATGATACAACGTTTTAATCGGATTCCAATCTTTTTTTAATTCCGCGGCCTGTATGTATGCAACGTATATCAGTTGGTGCATCTCAATGTGCAAGCTGGAAATATACAAGCAATTAATTCTATTCAAACCACTCTTCAATTCCGCCCCATGTACATATGCATTGTATCCTCTGATATACAAGTCAAATGCGATACAAGCAATAAATTAGATTTCAATTTTCATTTGGGTTCCCGCTTGTATGTCGCTCTGCATATTAGTTTGTATATCGCAATATACAAATGCCAAAATATACAAGCATTTAACTCTATTATGTAACTTTTCAAATCCGCCACTTGTATATGGCAATGTAGATAAATTATATACAAGCCAGACACAGACATCGATTTAACTCTTCTTAACCTTCCCCCACGTCCGCGCAATGTATAAGTGCCTTTGTATCCTTCGGACATTTCACTTGGATGTGATACAAATGCTTAACCGCATCATATTTTCCCTCTGATTCCGCATTGTATATTTCAGAATGTATGCCCATGCTGTATGTCATGCTTTTGTATATTCTGAAACATACAAGTATTTAAGTTTGTTTAATAAACGTTCAGGTCTGCGTTGTATATCAGCTTGTATGCATTGTTTGTATCTTTAGATATACAAGTCCAAAAACATACAAGGACTTTTCTCTGTTTGATAAACTTTTGGTTCCAGCACTTGTATATTTTGAATGTACGTATCCTCTGATATACAACCCAGATGCGATACAACGAACTAATCAGATTCTAACCTCTCTTCGATTCCGCGTTGTATGTATGTGTTGTATGTTTCGTAACATACAAGCCATGAAATATTCAATGAAATAACCACAATTCATAACCCTTTTGGATTCCAGCGGATGTATATTCTGCAATGTATATTTACCGCATATCGAGCAATGTATAAAACATTATACATTCCGAACGTAATACATTGGCTCAACCCGATTCGAGACACTTTGGATTCCAGCTTGTATATAACACTTGTATCCTCGAATATACAAAGTGCAGAAACATTCAACCGCTAAACCATATTCCATAAACACTTCGGGTCTGCCATGTATAAAGTGTCTTGTATATTTGACCTACCAAAATATACAAATGTGAGATACAAAGCGGAACTTAAACATTTATCCATTTTAACCTTAAATGACTTCAGCTCCACCTTGTATATACCATCCTTTATTAAAATGCACGCAAGGTAAAAAAAGAATATACAATTGCCTTTGTATATGAAAGCGATGTATAAAGGGCAATGTATGTAACATTACAACGACCCAACATGCAAACGAATAATGCATATGCAACCTGACTGCAAAAAGCGACTAAGTATAAAAATGACTTTGCATATACAAACGACTTTGCATATGCAAAGCGATATACAAAGGGCACTGTTCATGCAACATACAAACCTGAATGTACATTTTACCAAAATGATCATAACTTGCAAAATATGGTGAATTTTAAGATGGTTCAAAAAGCAACCCTAGCTCATTTTTCACAAGGAATCCAACCATATCATGCCCTGGTACTGAAAATGCATTTTTCTTTCATTTCTATCAAGTTTGCAATTTTAACCCTCTTTTTCCCCTTTACCACCAAGCAAAACAAAACACACAAGCAAAAGCAAAAAAAAAATAGTAGGGGTCCTCATCTTGCTAAGGAGAAAAATGGGGCGTGTTGTGAACATCACAACAGGTAGTATCCATATACTCTACTTCAATGTTGGATAAAGCAACTGTGAGCTGCCTCTTACTCATCCAACTCTGAGCTCCTCCAAATAGAGTAAATATATACACACTAGTGGACCTTCGACTATCCAAGTCACCTGCCTAACCTGTGTCAACAAATCCCTATATGTCTAATGTCTTATCCTCACTACTAGTACTAGAATAAACCAAACAATAATTAGAAGTACCACACAAATATCTTAACACCCTCTTCACATAATTTTAATGCTCTCTACCAAGGTTAGACATAAACCTTCTTAATACTCCCACTGCTTGGGCAATATCTAGCCTAGTTCAAACCATTGCATACATTAAGCTTGCTACTAAACTAGAATATGGCACATTAGACATATCCTCAAAATCATCTTCACACTTGGGACACATATATAATGTAATCTTAGTGTCAACTGGTAAAGGAATTCTAACTAGTTTATAGTCTTGAATATTAAATCTATGCAAAATAATATTCACATACTTACTTTGTGACAATCAAAGATTTCTATTACCTCGATCTCTCTTGATTTCCATTCCCAATATGTACCTTGTTGCCCCTACATAATTCATCTCAAATGTGCTTGAAAGTTGATATTTTAGCTCACTAATCATACCCTTGGTGTTACTAAAAAACATGCCATCCACATAGAAGTCTTGAAACAATTAGTATATGATCATCAATACATCTAATGTAAATACATGATTCTCTTCACTTCTCACAAAACATAATTTCAACATAAAAGAATCAAATTTTTGATACCATGTCTAGGGAGATTGTTTCAAACCATAATGAGATTGTTCTAATCTACAAACCAAGTGTTATTTATGTAATGTTGAAAAAGTGATATCACCACTTTTTCCATTACATTACATATAGGCTAGAATTGAAAACATGAACTAACTAAAAATAGAAGTACAAATTCCATAAACTAAATACAGAACAAGAAAGAGGAAGGAAAGAAGAACCTATCACTAAAGTGGGGAAGCCTCAACCTCAGATGCTTGTGCATCAAGAGGACATCACCGCGTAGCATTGTCATCTAGGTAGCAAAAAAACTTTGTATCCATACTGTATGACTTAACAAGAGTCTTTCATTTCACCCAGTTTGCATAGAAAAATGAAATAAGTTCCTAGATGTCAAAATTAACAAGAAATCACATGAATAAAGCATTTAACAAGAGAAAATGAATGGAAGATCAAGGAAAATAAGACAAACTCCCGTGCATTTGATTCTTTCTCTAGAACTTGCACAACACAGAATAGGAAAAATGTTTGGCGTTGTTTGGGGGTTTGCCTCAGTCAAACCCTTGCTTTGGTCTTTTGACCTCCACAACAACCAAGATAGATAAAAAGAAAGGTAGTGTGTATATGCTCCTATCCCAAGTGTGGGTGGGAATGGTAAGAGTTGTGCTTGTGCAAATAGTGGAGACTAGAATGAAGGAAACAAAAGGGATGTGAGGATCCCAAGTGCTCAAGGGTACAACAAAATAAAATACTTGCAATAAAATGAGAAACAAGAACAATATTACCTAGAAGGGGGCTTGAAGAAGCCAATGAAAGCAATAGAGTTGAAGAGGAAAGTTGCTAAAAGTTGTAGAGACCTAAAGTTTGAGAGCATTGTAGAATAAAATCCAGTTGCCAGAGAGAGCCAAGAGAGCCAAGAAGTGTGCAAAGACGAAAAGACGAATTCAAAAATGAGAAGAGGAGGGAAGAGGAAGAGGCTAATGAGTCATTCAAAATATTCTCAAGGCATTACAACTAACCACCAAAAATGACAAATGGAGAAATGCCTAGAAACAACCACAAAACACAAAACTATTGCTAGTGTTTAGATAGTTTAGGCTCAAAATTCATAAGACACTAGAACATCACATGACCAACATAAAAGTGACACTGATTTGATGAAAATACAACATAAAAAACAAAGGCTAAGCACCATGGGAGGGAAAAATGCTAATGCAAGGGCTAAAATGAGCCTGCAAACAAACTAAGGGAATGAGCACTAAAGCAAGGCCAAAATATAGCGTGAAATTGCAAGGGTATGCAATTTTTGATGTTACAATTTCTCTCTTATCTCAAAACCTTTAGGTTGTATAAATTTCTTCTTCTAGATCTCCATGCAAAAACACAGTCTTAACATCTATTTGCTCAATTTCAAAATCATAAGTACTAGTAGCTATGGATAAAATAAATCTAATAGAAGATAATTTAGTAATAGGAGAAAATATTTCACCAAAATCAACTCCCTCTCTCTGGGAGTAGCCCTTAGCTACCAATCTAGCCTTGTACTTTTCTAGTGAACCATCTGCTCCAAATTTTGTCTTGTAGAACCACTTACATTCAATGGCCTTCCTTCATTTGGTCAAATGAACAAGATCCTAGGTATCACAAGAGTCTAAAGCCATTATCTCCTCCTACATGGCTTCTTCTCAAAACTCTCTATCATCTACAAGAATAGATTCCCTATAAGATCTAGATTCATTTTTAGTACTTAATCAAGCAAATACATAATGGAAATTTGGTGGGCTATACCTATCAACTAGATTTCTTTGTGTTGTGGATCTTTTCTAGGGTGGAGTAAGAGATTCTTCCTCTTGTTCTTTTGCATGCTCAATCTCTTCCATAATCTCATAGTCATCCTACCTAGAACTCCTACTTGAACCCTCTTCTTCCTCTCCATCCTCAAATCCATCATTTTGTTCTTCCTTATGTGCATCTTCTTGCTTCAAATAAAAATGCACTATCTTTTTCCCTTCTTTATCTTTTGGTCATTTAGGATCAAAAATAGCTCTAAGTTCCTTGAAAATCACATCTCTAGAATAGATAGCTTTCTTAGTTAAAGGATTCCAAAGCTTATAATCTTTAACATTCTCACCATATCCAATGAAGATGCATTTTTGTGCTTTTGGATCCAACTTAGAATGTTTTACTTTATGCACATGAATAAAAGCCTCATAGCCAAAAACCCTTAAATATGAAACAAAAGGTCTCTTATATGTCCACACTTCATAACGTATCAAATCAAGAGCCTTAAAAGGATATCTATTGATCGAGTAGTAAGCAGTACACACAACTTCTACCCAAAAGCATTTATCTAACTTTGCATCACTTAACATACTTCTATCTCTTTCCATTATAGTTCGGTTCATCCTTTTTGCAACCCCATTTTGTTGAGGTGTGTAAGGAGTAGTCTTTTGCCTTATGATACATATATTCTTTCAAAACTCATCAAATTCCTTACAACAATATTCCCCTCCATTGTTAGATCTCGATACTTTTATCTTATGTTCTAATTAGTTCTCTACTAAGACTTTAAATTCCTTAAACTTAGTGAAAACCTTAGATTTATGTCTCATAAAATAAATCCATGTATATATTGAAACATCATCAATGAAGGTCACAAATATCAAGATTTCCCAAAAGAATCATTAGCCACAAGTCCAAATACATATGTATGAATAACTTCTAATTTACTCTTTGCTTTATTGCTTCCTAAAGGAAATAATTCTCTGATTTATTTTCCAAACACACACTGCTCACAAAACTCAAAATACTCATTAAAATAGGAGAAACCATTAGGGAACTTTTTAGTCATAATTTTTTTCAAAACATTTTTACTTATGTGGCTCAATCTACGGTGCCACAAAATACATGTATTTTTATCTTTTTCTGTCACATTGGTGGATTTACATAAAGTAGTGGCATCCAGTCTAAACAAAGTTCTCATTCTTGTCCCTCTTTCTATGACCAAGCTCCCTCTCACCAATTTGCAACCATGCTTATTAAATGTTACATGTATTCCTAAATCATTCAACTTAGATACAAAAGTAAGATTTCTAGCCAATCCAAGAATATGTAAAACATTAGAGAGGATTTTAATCCTCCCATCACTAAAACAAAACTATACCTTTCCCTGTCTAACTATTAGATATGAACTGTTGTCCCCAAGATAGACTTCACCTCCATCATATTCTTCATATGTGGAAAACCACTCCTTATGAGGATTCATGTGATAAGAGCATCTTGAGTCAACCAACCAATGTTCATTAGAAACAATATTACATGCAAAAAGTAAGACTTCATCACCTATTTCTAAGGACTTTTTATAGAGGAATCCCACTATTTCTTTTTATTTTTGCATTCCTTCTTAACATGTCCCCTTTTTCTGCAATTCCAACACTTAACTCTATTCTTCTTATCAGGACTTTTAGATTTGTCCTTAGACTTGTCTTTATGCTCCTTCTATTCTCCTTTAGATCCACCTCTTTCCTTAGAACTTCCCTTGACATTAAGAGAATCTGTTGAGCTATCCATAGTTTTCTTTCTTGCTTCCTATTACAACAATGTTGCAACAATAGCATCCAACTTGGAATCTTCAAAATTAGTACTATAAGCAAGAATGAAATTCTCTCATGACTCAGGAAAAGAACAAAGAAGCATAATGCATTTATCATCTTCCTCAATCTTAAAATCAATAGAGGCTAATTGACTCAAAATTAAATTAGAAGTATTTAAGTGCTCAGCAACTAAATCACCTTCCTTCATTTTTAGAGAAAACAATTTTATTTTCATATAAAGTTTGTTTACTAGACTCTTGGCTTGGTAGATCTCACCCGACTATTTCCATAAAGAATATGTTGTTTTTCCTTCCAAGACATTTAGTAGGACAGAGTCTGCAAAACAAAGTTAGATTGTTCCCCATGCTTTCTTATCCATCTTATCCCACTCATCTTGGTCAATTTTATCAGGTTTCTTTTCTTTTGTTGTATTCAACCATTGATCTTTCTCTTCAAGGAGATCCTCCATTTTTAGCTTCCACAACTCATAGTTTGTTCCATTAAATACCTCAATATCTATATGAGAAGTAGATGCAACCATGAATTCCACATGCACACAAATCTACAAAACTAGAACTCCCACTATAGCATAGAAAACCTTCACTCTTCCATCCAAGAAGCAAATATGGTCAGGCTCTGATACCAAATGTTAGAAATGAAGGAAAACCACTACAATATAGAAATTTGAAATAAACTACAAATCTAAAATTTATCTATAGAATATCAAAATGGAGATTTAAAATAATGTAAATAACAACAAAGAAATCAGAAAACTCAAGATAATAACACATAATGTCAAGGTGTGTGCAAGAAGTTGAGTCCACTTTTTGGCCAAAAAGAAGTGTTTTCCCTGATTTTCAGAATTTGTCACATTTGACCTAAAAATTTGAAGCACTTAAAGATTGAATCTTTAAAAAAGTCATTAATATGAATATTAGTACTTGGAGTCTAGTTTCCAAATATGTAATTTATTTTAATACCCAGATGATACAAATTGATAAAAAATTTCAATAGGCATGTCTAAAAACTACTGTTTAAAAGTCACTTTTTTTTACCATACCATGCACATGTACGTCAACCATATTTTGACCTAAATAATTGTATTTTTCTTCATCCTCTTGGGAAAAGATCTGTAACACACTAAAGATTGTCCACGATATTTTTTGTAATTTTTTGAATATTTTTAATTAATTTTTTATTGGTCGTAATTGCTGTTTTGAAAATCCCTCGTGTATGTCACGCATAAGATGACCTAAACTTATCATTTTTTGATTTTTTTTTCAAATTGGGAAGAATTGTTTGAAGATTGTGCATGTATAATTTGTTTTCCAAAAAAATATTTTAATAAAAAGTTATAAAATAATAAGAAAACCTGATATTTCAAGTTTATGGACCAGTTTCATAAAAAATTATTTGAAAAATAGAAAAAAAAATACAATTGTAAAAAAAATTACATATTTTGAATCTACACAATCTCATCTATAATGGGTTTTAATTTCGTCAAAAAATTCTACAAAAAATGCCTTCAAACATATGTCCAAATTTACTCTTTTCTAGTGACACTGACATGACCTTCAAGTTGCAGGTCAAAGCAAGTCCAGAGCTAAGGGTCGGCTCCCCAAGCCTTTTTTCCAACCCAAAACCCATAGCAAAAATTGGGCTAGAAATTAAAATTTTAAGAAACAGGATATCCTTTAGTTTTTTTTTTAAATTTAACCCTTTATGAAACGGGATCCCATTTCTAGAACGAGATCCCTCTTTTGGCTTGGGGTCCTGAAGTGAAATGGGATCCCATTTCACTTTTCCCAATTTCATGTTTTTGGCTAAGTCCGAAACTCCACGAGAAGTGGACTCATCTTCTTGCTTTTACCCAATGTAGAGATTTATGTGGAGAAACCCTTGCAGAAAAAACTCCACTAGAAATGAGGACAAGTTTGTATTATCTTCAAAATAGATTACAATACAATCACTTCCTTCTTTATTGCATCTAATCTGATTGCAACTATGTACTTTTAAAACATTTAACTCATACTCAACTCTCATCTAGCTTTTGTTAAATAGAATTACAAGCTTACAAAAGAATTATCTAGAATATGACACCCAACTTAAGGAATATCTAACGCCTTACTTGGGATATGCAATAATCACCCTCTTACAGCTGTCATAATAAAATCCCAATGCCTCTTCTTGAGATTCCCACTAACAGACCAAAAATAGGTACCATTATACCTCTTACACCTTACAAGTTGTCGTAAGATGCTCTATCATAGCAGCCTAATAATAGTTGATTGGAAGTTACAATATGTAAGGCACTAATAATAGATAATTCTCTTACATCTATCATAAGCCAAATATAAATTTGGGCACCCCTATTTTCACCTATAGTAATCCCAAGATAAATATTGAATTTGTAACTACTGCCTATAAATAATTAATTAAATTGTTGCTAGCAAATAATGAATTATCGTACTAGTAAAAAATAAATTACCACAGTTTCAATGGATCTTACATCCATTATGAATGCATATACAAAACAATATTAGGAGTAATTAAATACTTAGGATTTAGAAGGTTGATGGCACCTTAATTCTAACAAAATTTGTCCAGATGCTTACACAATCACAACCCAAATCTCAAGATCCTACAATTTCTCAAACAAGCACAATACTCTCTCTACTCATCTAAGTGAAAATCCACTTGATCCACTATGTATTACACTATAAATTCTCTCCATCATCTGTTTGAAACCCAAAATCTGATTTCGTATGTGAAAGTTATGACCTTTTAACCATTCCAGATCAATGCCTAGCTTTAGGCACTAAATTCTAACACAAACAAAAAAAATTGATGACTAAATCTATACCACTACATAGTGTTCAAAGAGAGCATTTCAACACTTATAAGAAGCTAAAAATCCAATACCATATGTGAAAGTTATGCCTCCCAAAATAAAAATACCTTCCAAGGGCTAAAAGGGGCCAAATCAAGCCTTGTACATACTGCTGACATCATGGTGGTGCCCAAGTGGTGTGTTGGTGTAGGTTGGATAGTGGTGGTGCTCAGGCAACACATTGGTATAGACCTAGCAACAAACTTCACATAAGTTTTAATTTCATTTAGTTTTTCAAACTTCAAAATTTAAAAGGTTGGACCTGATGGAATTTTAAATCCTATTTAATGTTTTAATTTTGAATGATCCCACGATGGGGCTATGCATATAACTGGCCTAACTAGGGTCTTGTGACTCGGGGCTTAAAGCCCTACCAGCCATAGTGTCCACTAACCGAGAGGGGGCCGACCAAAATTTAGTTGGGGACTTACACTCCATGCCATGGTCTGTTTGGTGAAATCCATACTACCACATCTCCATCCTCTTGTACCTTCATACATTGCCTACTATTGTTGGCTTTCCCCATGGGGGGTCTACACTCAATGGGCATCCCACGTAGATTTTTAATAATTAAAAAAAAATATTTGCAGAATTTGTACTACTCTAATGCAAGTTGACACTATCTGAGAAATTTTGAAAAGATGCCAACTATATCCACCAATTATGACTGTACCATACAGTATGGATCCATACAACCATACAATAGAAAAGATTCTCTGCAAATTTCTCCTATGGCAAAAATGGCTAAATTTTTTATATCATCAAATATAGTCAAGTTTTATATCAAAATATAGGTTTTTGGGCCTTTTGGACTCAATGGTAAGATTTTTTTGGTCTAGGAGTTCTCCAATAAAAGGTAACCCCTAAAAACCCCCATAGAAAGATCCCTAATAGAAAACTCATTTGTCAAATCTCCATCAAACCCTAGATTTGCAACAATCCAAGTTTGCAAACACACTTGTGACCTTGAAAATGCCTTCATTCTCTTCCTACAAGACCATGGATTCAACTATGCACAAGAATCTACTCATACCAAGGGTTACAAATACCTCATAGATCTCCCACAACCTAGCAACTAGGCTCTAATACCACTTGAAAGGAAAACTTACAACAATATAAATGTTTCCACATAACCCCAAGAGAGATAAATATGCAAAAAATTTAGAATCCATCATGCAAAGGAATAGAAAAACATACCATCAAGATGACATAACATATACCTAGGAAAACTCTCAAGAGGGAAAAACCTAGCCTCCAAAAGCATCCACACTCAATGTATTATTCATCAATGAAAACATTACAATACACTTACATATTTTCCATGAATACTTCTTAAACATCAAGCTCCTCCAACACATCCTCCATGTGTCCAAGCATAGGGGGTAACCGTGCAACCACACATACCATGCCATGCTTCACATATACACTCTTCAGGAGAGCTCAATACAAATGACAACCAATCTCAACCACTAGACGTGCTTGCTTTTATAGAAGATCAATCTCACACAAAACCACCAAGTAGTATTGGCTAAACCACGTGTCTCAAAACCATGAGAGAACAAAACCATTGACCCCAAAATTAAATATTTCCCAAAAGTATTAAATATTTTTCCTATGTCTCCCACACATGAAATATCTAACCAATGTTACATACAACTTTACAAGTGGAACCAAATAAATATTTAATGTGGCTAAACACATATCCTAGGATGCACCACAATTATATTTTTATTCTACATAGTTAAAGAATTAATCTTTTCTAGTGCAATGTGTACAACACACTTTTTCCTAATAGTTCATTGTTAATGGTGCAGTCGAGAAATTGTTTCTATCATTTGCATAGATAGTAGGAAAACTCTAGATTGTTATGTCCTGAATCCTATAGTGTGCACAAGGTTATGAGTAGTTGGTTTGTGGCTATCTTAAATCTTAATTAAGTTATATAATCATTATTATAATCATATATAGGTAGTCATGTTGGCCTAGGTGATATCCAAGGCATAAGTATGGTGTATATAGGAGGTAGAGGTTAGTTATTATCATCATATTGATTATTGCTTTCTTATTAAAGAGTATTAGACATATCCCCCTCAAAGAAGATTAGAAGGTTGCCCCATTGAAGTGGCATATTATTATCATGTATTTTCAACATATTTCCTATTATATTTTTCTATTGTGCAAGTTATTTTATTACACAAACTTGCCAACCTTTATTGTTGTATAATTTCCTTAGTACATTGGCCTTTCTTAGGATGATAATCCCCATCTTGTTCCAATTGTTATGGTCAATCATGGTATTTGTCACTAGCGCCCCTTAAAGATGGAACAGGCCCTAACAATACATGAAGTCCAAGGAGTTACACTTGACAAAGAAATTGTTACGGGAAAATGTGGAGATAATATCAATGATTAATAATAACCCAATAACTCAATAGAAATTGCAATAATAAAGATTCAAACACAAAGAAAGATACCTTGCAAACTTTATTACTTCGTAGCTTCCATTGGTCACCTAATCTCAAATTGATCTTTCGTGTGAATGAAGCCCTCAGAAAGCACACTTCCTATTTTTTTCTTCAAGATGACAATAGAGAACACTATGATAGTTCTTGTAATGAAGAGGATCTTCAATACAATAAAAATGGTGATCTCAAGCTATGGATATGGTTTTGGGTGCCAAAGGCGCACTGTGATTCCTACATAGTAAGTTTACTAAAAGATTGGATGATTGAAATGGAGGAATAGGGGTTGTATTTATAGATTTGTGAGAAAGAAGATCAACGGTTAAAGAAACTTGAGAGGATGTGCGCAAATAGGGAGAGGACAAGTGTCCTGCTCCTTCATGCAACAGGGGAGTTAACAGAAATAGATTGAAGAGTTAACTGAATAGATTGTCTAGTTAATAGAATTGACTAACTAGTTAACAGATTTGATTTATGAGTTAACTAATTGGAACTAGAGGATAAATAGCACATGTGGGTGAGGGAACAAATAATTAAATATTAAAATATTTAATAAAGTGTGCACATGGATTTGCATGGATTAATTTTGGTGTTAATCCATTTTTAAGATGAAACAGAATAATTTAAATAAATGTTTTGATTTATTTAAATATAGAGGATGTTAAGTTTAGAATCTAACTAATTAAATAATTGGACATTATTTAATTTAGAATGACTTTAGAATTTAGAAGAGGTAATTAAATAATTTGATATTATTTAATTTAGAGGAATTTTGGAAGAATTAATTAAATAATTTGTTATTATTTAATTTAGAAGAACTTGGAGGATTTTAATTAAATAAATGAATTTATTTAATTTTGTGGAAGAATGTGAATCAAATAAATAAAATGATTTATTCATTTATTGATAGAGGAATTAAATTGAAATAAATATTTAAAATATTTATTTTAGATAGAGTCGTGTCATTTTTAGGTGTATACATTTTGCCCCTCTTTGATGCAATGTGTTTTATCATGTTGTTTCAAAGAATAGATACTTTCTAATAATGATACATGCCCCAATTTGCCCCTGGTATAGGTTACGATGACATGATGCCCCCTCGGGAGATTAGACGGGAAGAAAAGGTAGAAGGACGTGAGACAGACAATCTCACGATGAAGAAGGTGGAAGAATAGGTTCGGGTGAAGAAATTGGTTGAAGAAAGAGTTGAATGACACATGACGCAAGATAAAATGATAACACACACAAGCAAGCAAGCAAGTATGCACAAATGATACAAGAACAAACAAGGTATGGCCCCTGTCAAGCGGTAAACCAATGATTAATTGATAATGTTCGATGATAGTGTTTTTCATTGCTTGGAATGATATATCCCTAGATCAACATGATAGGCACGGGAAAGATATATCCCACTGATAATTATGATTGATTGAGTTGGTTTATGACAAGATTAGGATCAAGACCACTGATTGTGATTGGATAATTTAACAAGATTGACTTGACTCGATTGGTATGGATTTAAGGATGGACTTGCATTTAGATTACTACAGAAGAGACTTGATGAAAGACACGGTGATATAAAATTGACTTTGATAGAAGAATGACTCGACTGAAGGACTCACAAGCTTTTGTAAACTCTGACACTGTGAATAAAATCTTTATTGATGGACGGTATATGGAATGCAAATGGATGTATTTATGGATGCGGATATATGTCATCTTGATATTGCAAGTATTTTGAAGTGCTTGTTTCATCATTGGGCACTTTTTTTGTTTCTTTTCTCTTTTGAAATGTTGTAAGAAAATACAAGCATCTAGGTATAATTGAACCATGATGACCTAAGTATCCCTTACATGGATTTTGATATAGCAAGCTAATACAAGAATCTAGTCAAAATTGAATCTAGGTGACCTGAGTATTTCTTGTGTTTCAACAGACATGGATTGCCCCTTTTCATGTTTAGACCTCTGAAGTCCTCGATGATCTTTTGCTGATCATGTCGTTAGACAAAAGTCATCACATTACTAAAGATTAATCCACAAGAAACAAACAAATAAAATAATCATGCCACCATCATAGCATCTCTAGTTTTTGACATCCTTGAGTAGCATAGGAAACATGATAACAAAAGTTAAAACTTTAAGACACAACCAATCGAAACAAAAACTTTCTTGCATTAGATGTGATTTCTTGCCATAATTTAGATAAAATCATTTAGAGTGTTTTGGTCCTTGTTCGCTTTTTGCCTTGGATAGGTTGGTGTCTTGCATCAAAAACTTATGTTTGGAAGCGTGCTTTGTTGCGCTTGCACTGTGTCTAGTGAAAGGTACCACAATCCTTATTATTGTCCTCTAAAGTGAGTGACATTCAAGAATCCAACTGTCCAACTAGGTCGAGGACTTGCCCCCAATTAAGCAAAGGATTGATTTATTATGGATGAACTGACAATGGATACGAAGAAACGGGCCCTAAGGGACTGACCTAGTGCCTCAGGGGCTCATTGCTAAATGGCCTTGCCTACATGACAATGCAGAGGCAACATAGTTTGGGGTGAACTGTGGACCTAGGACCTAGGCGACGGGAGATGGTGTGGGATGGATGGAAAAGGAGCCTCAGGGGCGCATTGATAATGGCCTTGCCTACATGAAGACGTAGAGGCAACGTAGTTCGGCAAAAGGTACTAACGATGGGGTTGTAGACAACTTGATGTTTTTGGGATTTTTTGGATTTTGCCAATGTTTTGATGTTTGTGGGAGGTTTGGATGGAGGTTTGGATACTGATGACAAGGGAACACCATGGATAGGTAAATGGATGGGTGATAATGGATAATGGATGGGTAGGTAGAAGGAAACAAGGATGTGATCTCCAAGGACTATGTCGCATAGGAATAACTTAGGATTTGACACGACAAAGCTTATGACGAAGGAGGATGAGAGGATTGGATTGTTGTGAAAAAAGACAAGGTATATCAAGAGTTTTTCCAAAGCATGTTTTGACATTTTGCCCCCATATCTCTATCAAGATCAAAAGAGTAATGGAGGATGAAAGGATTCAATATGATAGGTATATGCAGGATACAGATGATAGGAGGGTACGGTAAGATAGGATGGAAAATGATAGGGTCAATGAGACAATGTGCTCCCAAGGGTAAATGACATGGAAGATCAACCTACACATGACACCTGTTTGCCAGGTTTTCATCATGGTACTTATCCAAGGCCCCTGTTTACCAGGTTTTCACCATTGGACGAAAGGATTTTTCTTTACTTTTTTTTTGAATATTTGGATAGGATAGGTGGAATACAGATAAGAGGGATTCAAGTGTCTAGTTCTACGAAGGTGATAGTCTTGCTAGATGGATGTCGTCGCATGGACTATGTTAAGTATTCTCATAGATGTTGGTAGGGGACTGTATGAAAGTGAGATGGAGAAGGTAGATAGCAGATTATGGAAGGTGTGATAGTGGATTATGATGTGGATTATGTAAGACTTACGTGAGGATGGAGGGAAGGCTTATGCAAAAGCATGGACCATAGGAATAGGATGGGGAAGATATGTAGGATAATAGTGGAAAGAAGGGGAGATGGCGGTATACGGAGTGGCATTTAGGGACCCACATAGACTGAGTATTTTTCTGATTTTTGCTTGTCATGTGGGATGGAAGAATTGGGGACTTTTGGATGGAATGGGATTTTTTGATGGAAAAGGAGAAAGTGGATGGTTGGGATTCTTGAGAGGTGGATGCCTCATTTAACTTGATGGTCTTTTGCTTAGGTACCCAAACCATTTTGCTTGTAGACTTTACTTGTGAAGGTATGGGCTTGGGTATATGCAGCTTTTGTACAGCTTCTGAGGTAATTACTTGTTGCTTGGGGACCCACACCTTTTTCAGTTTTTCTTTGAGGTGTGTGGGTGTATGCAACTTTTGAGATGGGTTTTTCTTTGATTCTTTGAATTGATTTCCTAAGGTATTAGGACCCTTAGGATTTATGGCATTATGAAAGGATGCATCCCAATGTTTATATTTGAATCCCATAGGTTTGGTGGAATGTGTGGAAGCTTCATGTTTAGACAATATGTGCATTTGTCGGTCATGATTTGAAATGTGAGGGAATGTGTAGATGGATGAATTTAGCATTGGGAGAAGTGGAGGCAAAGTGGATGAAGGGATAGTAGGAGTTGGAAGGACTGAGGTAAAGTGGATGGTGGAAGGTGTATGGTCACATGCTTTTGACATTTGTAGGATGATGGAGGTGGAATGGTGACATATGTTTTGGGAATATGATAGGGTTTGTGATGGGAATGAGTGGATTTTGAAGGCATGGAGGAAGTACCAACATCATGAGATTGCTCTTCTTGAGGAGTATAACCAAGGCCATAAGAGGGTGGAGGGACTTTGACATGGATAGGCTCCAAAATACCTTGTTCAAGAAGGCCTAAGCCTTTACCTTGATAGTTCATATGTTGGAGTATGCGGTGGACAATGGAATTATAGGTTCTTTGGACACTAGCAGCGAGCTCATTATTTGATGGGGAAGGTGAAGTGGTAGATAATGGTTGTTTCTCTCCTAAGGAAGAACATTCATGGATGAAGGTAGTGAGACCGAGGAGGTAGGATAATGGATTTGCAACATGGTCGATAATTGATGGGGAAGGATCATTAGGATCTTGATTATTATTATGCTCATTAAGATCCAAGTTATTGGTTTGATCATCTATGTGCACTTGGGAGGCAAGTGTCTCATCAAGGAAGGTGTGTGTTATGGGATCATGGATAGGACTATGTGGAGGATATGTAGGAGTAGTGGAGGTTTCGTGCTCATGGATGGCTTCTTCATATGTAATATCTTGATCATGGAAAAGTTAAATGTTATGGATGGGTTGGATGGAGACTCTTTGATCCTGATTTAGATAAAGGGTTGATGTTTCCACATGCTCTAAAGTGTACTCTTGACTTAACTCTTGATTTTCTTGAATTGAAGTGGAGGTAGAAGACTCTTGGATATGCTCTTGGTCAACAACATGAAGGTACGATGGACCTTGATCTTGGTTCATGGTTGGAAGTTCTTCAATAAGCTCAAGGGGTTGTAGATTATATGAAGGGGTTGTAGGATTTGACATGGCGTTGGAAGAATCTTTTGTAAGTTCAAGGGTAGGAATTTGGGGACATGGTTGACTCCCTACTAATAGCCCTTGGATCACATCATTTGTAGGTGTATGGGTACATGAATGAGGTAATGGATGAGTGGATTTGGATTTCTCCATAGATTTTCTTTTGCTTTTAGATTTTGCAAAGAGTCTTTCGAGAAAATCATTTAAGGACTCTTTGATTGATGGATTAGAGCTTGGGGAACTTGATGGCGGTGGTCGTGTAGAACTAGTATGCTTTGGGATATGCATTCTAGGGGACGGTGATGGAGGACTAGTAGATGGATTGGTGCATGATTTCAAACTTAAGGTGGTGTTTCCCTTATCAATACTATCATTAAGATGGGTAGAGGGGAAAGGTGTCGTAACCAAGCTTTTATCAAATGGATAAGGGGATATGCCCTCCAGCGAATATCATTTTGTGGAAGATCCAATTTGTAAGATCGTCACTTGTTGTTGTATGGCTTGGATTTGTTGGGTAAGTACTTCTAATTAAGTTGTCATACCCTCATAAACTGATACAAGACTGAAATGGGTGATCAAAAAGGTAGGTGTTCTTTTGACAAACTATACGGAAGTACTTACTATGACAGATGCGCCGGAACAGATGCGTAGGAACAGAGTGTATATGCGCAGTAGGATGGAACAAATGCACAGCAGGATGGAGCAGATTTGTAGTAGAACCATTCTAAAAAATTAACAAAAAATAGATGTGCAACAAGATGAAGTAGATGCGCAGCAGGATGGAGCAAATGTGTAGTAGGATGAGCAAATGCGCAACAAGAATGAATATATGCACAGCTCTGTGTTTTTGGTTGATTTTTGACTGATTTTTCAATGTTTTTGGTTTTCTTTGGCTGAAAGTTGGTCTTTTTGATTTGAGTTTTCAACTATGGCAAGAAAGACACGGCAAACACAAATAATATTTTCATGATTTTTGATTTTTTAAAAAGATTTTTGACTTTTTTGACTAAAAAAAAGTACAAATCCTAGGATGGTAGGGGCAATATAAACCAAATTCTCACTTGGTTTTTATACCAGCTACGCTATTCAAAGCAGATAACTTAGGAACTTGGGACACGAGCTCCCCCTTACAAGTGCACAAACTTCTCTAGTACACCAAGTTCCGGGTTCCTAAGGCTCGCAAACCTTAGGATTTCCCTGTTATCTCTACTATTGAATCATAAGTACGTGAGTCGTCTTAGGAAGATGATAATCACTCTTTCTGGCATCGGTTTATAGGGGATTTTGGCTTCTAAAACAATGGATAAGTAGTAAGGGCAACCGTTCGAGTGGTTATATGTGCGGCAGCGCTACTCTCCATTATGGAGTCTCCTAGCCTTCAAGGGTTGCGCCTTGGAGGGTTTTGGGGGAGGTTGGCTGTCAGTATAACTAATCAACACTCATTGCATGAAGCTTTCGCCTCAAGCACAATTTATTTATAGTGGCTAGATAGAGCTTGGATTTATCTTGTTACCACTTAAGGTCATTCCCACTTGGACGGAAGGATATCCAAGGGCAGGCCTCTCTAAAGGTTAAACATGCAAAATGATAGGTTTGGCATTCTGGTCACCCAAGAAAGGGGAGAGCATAGGCCTACTATCATTCTGAAAATGTGGAGAACAATGGTTCTTTAATCCTATTTAAAAGAAAAAAACTAAATGAGTTATGCTATTTGGGCACACACAAGATTTGTTAACTTTGAAAGAAGCAAGTAGAAAGCAATGGTTTGATTTTAGATCCTCCTAGTTGGGACTATGTTTGAGTTGTTGATGCAAAAAGTTTAAATCACAGCCTTCCTATTTAGATCTAGATAAGATTTGCATGAACAATTCAATTACTTTCCTTACTAATTAGATCTAAATGTGAGTTAATGATGCAACTATATGACTAACCAGCCCCTAACCTATAAATCAGATCTGAGGATATCCCTGCAAGAGATGTTAGTGTTAGAAAAATCACAAGAAATATCTCAAGAACCCTGTCAGGACAAATGAGTAGTTATAGAGGATATATGCATAGATACAGAGTACAGATGTGTAGATCTGATAAATGCACAGTTACATAGAGTACATGCGCTGAAAGAAAGAACAAATGTGTAGATATTATATATGCACAATTACAGAGAACAAAAGTGCTGAAACAGGAAATAAAAGCACAGGTTGGATATATGTGTTGATTCAGAGAACAGATGCATTGATTCAATGAGTATATGCACCGATCAAAAAGATACATTGCTACAGAGGATAGATGTGTGTTTCCAGTGAACAGATGCGCAAAAACTTAGTTTTGAGGTTAAATTGGGGCAAGGCCCCACGGTGGGCGCCATAAATGTTACAGAAAAATGTGGAGATAATATCAATGATTAATAATAACCCAATAACTCAATAGAAATTGCAATAATCAAGCTTCAAACACAAAGAAAGATACCTTGCAAAATTTATTACTTCGTGGCTTCCATTGGTCACCTAATCTCAAATTGATCTTTCGTGTGAATGAAGCCCTCAGAAAGTGCACTTCCTTGCTTTTTTCTTCAAGATGACAATAGAGAACGACTATGATAGTTCTTGTAATGAAGAGGATCTTTAATACAATAAAAATGGTGATCACAAGCTATGGATATGGTTTTGGGTGCCAAAGGCACATTGTGATTCCTGCAGAGTAAGTTTACTAAAAGCTTGGATGATTGAAATGGAGGAATAGGGGTTGTATTTATAGATTTGTGAGAAAGAAGATCAACGGTATAGAATGAATAAGAAGATCAATAGTTGAAGAAACTTGAGAGGATGTGCATGAATAGGGATAGGACAAGTGTCCTGCTCCTTCATGCAACAGGGGAGTTAATAGAAATAGATTGAAGAGTTAACTGAATAGATTATCCAGTTAACAGAATTGACTAACTAGTTAACAGATTTGATTTATGAGTTAACTAATTGAAACTAGAGGATAAATAGGACATGTGGGTGAGGGAACAAATAATTAAATATTAAAATATTTAATTAAGTGTGCACATGGATTTGCATGGACTAATTTTGGTGTTAATCCATTTTTAAGAGGAAATAGAATAATTTAAATAAATGTTTTGATTTATTTAAATATAGAGGATGTAAAGTTTAGAAAAACAAATTAAATAATTGGACATTATTTAATTTAGAATGACTTTAGAATTTAGAAGAGGTAATTAAATAATTTGATATTATTTAATATAGAGGAATTTTGGAAGAATTAATTAAATAATTTGGTATTATTTAATTTAGAAGAACTTGGAGGATTTTAATTAAATAAATGAATTTATTTGATTTTGTGGGGGATTATGAAGGATTTAATTAAATAAATGATTTTATTTAATTTTGTGGAAGAATGTGAATCAAATAAATAAATTGATTTATTCATTTATTGATAGAGGAATTAAACTGAAATAAATATTTAAAATATTTATTTTAGACAGAGTCGTGTCATTTTTAGGTGTATACAGAAACTATTGGCATTGGTTGCTTAGAATGACAAGGCCTTACTTTCTTTACAATCTCTAGGGTTTGAAGGTTGGTCAACCTTCATACCTCCCCCTTCTCCTCATTTCAATAGTATGCATGCATGCAAGACAATCCAAAGGTTACCCTCTACAGGAAATAAGAGGAGTGTTTGTGCACAATGTCAATCACATATTACTAGCTTGCCCCTATTGTGTCATACCAAGGATTAAATATAGGTTTTCTAATTCTATTGATTAAAAAATTTCCCTTCTTTGCTCACCTATCTATGGAAGGATTGTTCATAGGATGTTTACTAATTTCTTCTTAAAGTACTTACACGTGATATCTTATCTATTATATAGTTGTCATACATAAGTAGTATGTGTGAACTACAGTTGCATGTTGAATTGTCAATGGTTCAATCAAGAAAATTATTTCTATCATTTACATAAATAGTAGGAAACCTCTAGACTTGCTAGCATTTGTTGTTGTATAATTTCCTTAGTAAATTGACCTTGCTTGATTAGGGTGATGACCCCCATCTTGTTCTAATTGTTATGGTCACTCATGGTAGTTGTTACTAGCTCCCATCAAAGACGGCATGGGCCCTGACAATACACAAATCCCAAGGAGTTACACTTGACAAAGCAACTATTGACATTGGTTGCATAGAATGATAGTGATGCAGGAGCATTCAGGTCCATGTAGAATCTTGCATCAACCAAAAACAATTGTAGACCTTATGTTTTCATCTTTTCAATTTATTTTTGGTGTGTGCTATTTTTGGCTTCATCAACTTGCTTTTCAAAGACTACTATAGAAAGATTGCAAATTTATACACATGTTTTTAGATGTGAAGATTTCTTCAAAATGTTTATTTAGTTGCTCCAAACCTTCTTCATGTAGTATCAATCTTAACCTTTTTGCTATAAGATGGTTTTTGGATCTTCTTGAAAAATCTGCTTTAGGAGGATTGTGTAATTGCAACTATAGGAAGACTACTTATTTCTACTATAGGAACTCTACAGTTTTTTCTATTTTTTTCCTTGTATAGAACTTATGTATGTTGCCATTGGATGACTATGTCTGAATTATTTTACAATGCTTAATACCTCTAGGATGACTATTGATTCTCGAGGTTGCTAGAAATCAGTGTTAATGTGTTTATAAGCTACTTCAGGAAGACTGTGCAAACACAACTACAGGAGGACTATTCATTTCTGCTACATGAAGACTATAGGACAACAAATATGTTTTAATGTTTGATTTTTTATGGTGTTTCAAGGTTGCAAAAAGGTTATATTGCAGTATTATTGCCAAAATCATATGTTGTGACAATAAGATAAATGATTATATAATTTGCTTTATGCAATATAATTTCAAAATGGTTGGAATATGTTTTAAAACCTTTTATTTTGCTAGTTGTCAACTTCCAAACAAGAGGAGATTTTTAATATTTTTCCATCCTTGGTAGTGATGATTTAATTAAGTCTATGTGATTAATATAACTTTAGAAATATTATTTAAAGGAGGAGATATTTTGGAGCAAGGTAGCAAATTAAATGGGGATCATGCCTTCTATTTTGGGTGACTAGTTTCTCCATTTGGCCATGACTTTTCATATCCTTGGGGATCGTGGCTTTTATTTGTGATGTTGATTAATCTTCAATCTTCCAGACATTTTGTTGCTATTCTTTCTTGGTTGTGTGGGAGTCTTATACCATCTCTTAGCCATGGAAATCATGATGGAAGTCATCTCTTCTCTACTGTTGGTTGTGTGGTTTCTTTGGCCCTATTTCTTGGTTGTTACACCTTTCATTGTTTCCATCATTAGTTGGTGATGGAAAGCTAAATAGTTTTTTTTTTCAATATGTAGCCATCTTATATTTCTTTTTTGTTTTTGTAAGTGGGGACTCTCAGAGGTTAGGAAGATTATTCAGGAGAGGGATTTTTTTCTTTGTTTAATAGAGAATGTAGAGAGGGAGCTAGGAAGAGTAACCTCTATTGAATATATTTGCAAACCACCTAAGGGTGAGGGTTGTAATGGAGATGTGGCTATGTGAATAAACCATTGTGAGAAGGAGCCAGTTGTAAGAAGTGAAATTATTATTTGTAGCATATTTGTAAATTGGTAAGCATGTTGTAAGGGGATGCTGTAAATTGATAAAACTATTGTTTTTATTTTTAATTGCTTCCATTGAATATATGATTTTGTGCTTTTGAGAGTGCTTAGGCTATAGGTTATGGTTTCCCTTAAGTGGGTTCCCATCCCTGACTACATCATAATGGTATCAAAGTAGGCATGATGTTGGAATGTGTGTGAGGAGAAGGATTTCAGATTTAAGGGTTAAAGGTATGTTGTGTTTGAGAAGAGCTCTAAAAAAATTGTTGTAGGTGAGAGAGAGGTCCATGTAACTGCAAAGAGCTAGGATTTAAGATTATGATTTATGATGGTTTATTTTTTATTGTTATTCTCCAACAACTCAGTAGTGCTGGGTAGAAGATGTGTTGGCATCCTCCACTATGGAAAGTGGATGGAGGATTTTTTGAATGTGTATCTTCCAGTAACTTTGTTGGATAGAGGACATTTGATGGAAATTTGTTGAAGTTTGTTGCAGCTAGAAGTCTTGTAACTACAAAGAGTTGTTTGGCTCTAAGAAAAAAATTATAGGTGCACTCTGGTGAGTTTGTTGCAAGCATGTTATTGTGAATACAGGGAGAAGTTGTGAATGTCTGGGATTTGTGTGAGGTTATGTGTATGTGAAAATATTTTCAAGAAAGAGGACTAGAGTTTCCTTGGGAAAGGTTATGAAATTTTCTTTTGCAAAGAAGAGAGAAAGAGTTCAGGTGTAAAGAGATTTTAAAGGGTTGAAATAAATCCAGGCAAGGTTGGATTCATTAGAGATTGTGCAGAACAAGGTTGTTGCAGATGTCAAAAGTTGTGAAAGACAATGCCAATAAAATGGAATGATGAAGGAAGATAATGAGAAAGATGGAGTAAATGTAAAAGCTGAGATAATGGACTTTGAGGGTCCCATTTTTGACAAGACAATTGTTGAAGATGAGGATGATCTCCTATTGAGAGAGGAGATGAGAAAGATAGATAGTTTATTGGAAGGAAAAGTGTTAGATGAACCTGAGAAGTTGATGGAGGAGATGCAAATGGGAGAATATGAGCCCCATGAGTATGTTAACATTTGTTTGTGTGTAGGTAGAAGAGAAGATGAAACATAGTGTCCTATAGATGACGTTGAAGAAGAGGCCCTCATGCAAGAGGATGAAGAAGAAAATAGAGAGGTTTGTGAAATAGCATGTTTTTTGGAAGGCATGGAACAAGTGAGAGAGTATGAGGAAGAAGCGATGGAAAATTTTTATTTCCATAATGTGAATAGTGTTGATTTGTATGCAAGAGAAGTGGATGAAGAAAAAGAGTTGATTATGGAGTAGTTTAATTTTAATAATATTTGTTGTAATGAGTTGAGTGCAGGTGAGATAGTGACAATAGAGTGGAAAGAATTTTGGTGGAGGTGGGTTGAATCCCACAAGAGAAGAGAAAAGAAAAAAGTGCATTTGGTTGAAGAGGTTGGTCTATGGTGGATAGAATTCCACAAGTGAAAGAGAGATTGGTGAGAAGATTTGGTAGAGGAAGATAGGAAGAGTTACAGTTAGGTGTTGGAAAAGGAGAAGGAAGAAACCATTGGAGTATGTTGTAGATTATCTACTATCTAAAAGGGTAGTTCTGCCACTCAACTCCATTTTTTGAGACATGCTCACAAAATTTTTCTTACCCAGTGTGTCTAATGTAGGAGCATCTAGGTCCACATAAAAATTCCACATCAACAAAAAAAATGTAGGTTATGTTATCAGTTTTTTGGTTCATTATTGGTGTGTGCTATTTTTGGCTTCTTCAACTTACTTTTCAAAGACTACTACAGGAAGATTGTAGATTTATACATGTTTTTAGATGTGAATCTTGCTTCAAAATGTTTATTTCATTGCTACAGAGCTTCTTCACATAGTTTTAGTCTTAACCTTGCTTCTATAAGATGGTTTTTGAATCTACTTCAAGAGGATTGTGTAATTGCAACTACATGAAGGTCCTATTTATTTCTGCTTCACGAAGACTAGGGTGCTAGTGTCCAAGTCCACCCCCTCATTTTTGTCCAGGAGTCATCAAAATGTCACCCCCTAGGTCCTATTTGCCATAAGACTTCAGGGTTTTCTCACTGGGAGTCAAGATTACCATCCAAGATGCTCTAAATGCATTCTAAGGACCCAGGAGCTAAACCTTAAGAGGGAAACACCCCCAAGGGGACATTTTCTAACATAACATTTAGCCCCCACTTTAATGTATGTATAAACGCATGACCAATACATGCATTAAAGTAAGGTCAACAAGCACAACAAACATGCCAAGCACGGTGAAGACACGTCAAACACATTGAAGACAGTAACAGGGATGCAAAACATGGAGAAGACAGTTACAGTCACACAAAACACGGAGAAGATAGTTACAGTCATGCAAAACATAGTGAATACAGTGAATGCAGTGATTTTTTTTTTCATTTTCTCATTTATGAAATGCAAATCTAAGTACATGGAAAGTAAACACACAACTCAAATGTAGGGGGAGCTCATCGCCACCAGTCTTGAAACTGCATAATGGGCAACAAGCACACCAAACAAATCTCAAAGTGTAGGAGGAGTTCATAGCCACTGATCTTGAAACTACACGTGAGAACAAACATGCCATACAAATCCCAAAGCATAGGAGGAGCTCATCGCCACTGGTCTTGAAACTATGCTTGGGAACAAACACGCCATACACACACATGGAAGACACAGAAAACATGGCAAACAAGCGATGGAAGACACCTATTTCTAGGTTCACAACCATCTTAGGCACATTACAGGCACATACTAACAATTGCGCTTCGCCACAACAATCGCCAAAGACATGCTTAATGGTTAGGATAGTCTCAGATCCGCCCCACCTACTCAGAGGACTTTTTAGAAAATGACAAGATGTGCAATATCCTCGAGAAATACACCATCCCCACCTCCGCAGAGGGCTTAAATGATTACAATATAACAAAAAAGAAATATGTGCACTCGCTTGGAGATACAACATCCTACCTCCACAAAGGACTTCAAACACGCTTCGTTAGTACCAAAATCATCAGACAACTTACCTTATATATGCCCCCACCTTAAGGTGGTTGATATCATGTACCGATATCAAGCACATTAATGTAGAGAGAAAACACACAAGGGAACATGAGCTCTTGCAAAGTCCATGCCCCCCAGAGGTGACATGTACTTTACAATCACCAAATGTTCCCACAAACACACAATTTCTTGCAAGAAAAGGTGTTAGCATCCATATAATCATGATAAACAATAATGCAAGGCTAGATCCAAGATAGACAAAGTGCGTAGAGTAGCAGTATTGTTATGGTTTGTAAGTGTGATAAGACAACATCAAGATATCACATGGAGTGATTCTACTAGCCAAGCATCAGATAATATATATCAACCCCATCATCATGTATGGACTAGGTCCATTTTTTGATTTCTCGCTGAAGGGACACTAGGTCTGTATTAGTATAATAAGTTTTTCGTCATTTGCTAGCTAGATAGAACCACTAAAGGAAGGTAAACAATAAATCAAGAGAGTATAAACAAGTTTTTTAGGGACAGTCATGTAGGAGGGTGCCCCCAAGTCACCAACCGCAATACTATGTCCATAAGACACAACACACGATAATGAAAATAGAGGAGAAGCAATATAGAAGAATGATGATACAAATAGAAGAAGGGTCACAACAGAGGCGGTCTCCCAGTATCCTTGACCTTACAAGAGAATCAAGGGTCATCCTAGGAGGCCTAAACAACACACAACACATCACGGGGGAAACACAACATGGAGGTAAAGGGTTAGAAATACTTACCTGCCAGTAAAACCATACTAAAATTCGTAACTTGCGAGCCTCTTTGAGAGATGCTCTATCAAGTTTTGTGCGAAGCTTGAGTGGTTCTTATGAGTGTTTTGTTTGTTGTCAAGAAGTCCATACGATGCTTGTTTCTCAAATCCTTGTGTGTGTGAAATTTTTTGTTGTTTATGAGGTGGAGAACCACTAGTATTTCCAAATGATGATAACCATCTTGCTCTTTTCCAAATTTTAGTTCTCTTATTTTGTTGATTATGTCTATTGTAGTCAGAAGGACTATCTTGTGCTATCTCAATCTTTTCTTTTGTCAAAGTCACTTGCTTCAGTTGTTCCATTCATCTTTCCAATGCATTCTGGTTATCTCCTGATCCTTGAAGGGATAACGGACTAGGAACCTCAGCATAAATACCATCTCTTCATGGATGAGGTGATACTTTAGTATTTTCATTATCCACCTCTATTGTAGCAATTATCTCATCATATTTTAGATAATCATCTTCTACTTCTAGTGTATTTTGTTCCATCATGTTATTATCGGTATGCTTAGGAAAGGGATTAGTGAAAATCTGTAAATTTTGATTTGGCGGAGCAACTGACTTATTTCCATTATCATTCACACCCAATACCTATATAACATTTGAGTCGATGAGGTCTTGTATTTCATGTTTAAGACACATGCATCGTTCAGTATCATGTCCTTGTTGTCGATGAAAATGACAAAAGGCATTAGCATCAAAATAAGGTCCTTGCATTTTACTAGGATCCAAAGGTTTAATCAGGGGAAGCTTCATGAGGTTATTACTCATAGCTTGATTCATGATAGAATGATAGGATTCAGATATCGGAGTAAACTTTCTCTGTTGAAACGGTGCCTTCTTCAAATTAGTGATAGCAGACACTTGTGAAAAATTGTTTGAATTTTGTCCATTAACCTTGATGAAAGTCTTATTATTCCTCTTAAAGTTGTTTTGTGATGGTCCACCTGTGGATTGACCAACTTGAGCTGATGAGTTTTGGTTTTCATACTGACTAGATGAAAGCTAATAATCACGAAGGGCGATACATAAATGTTGAAAGGAGTTATACTTCAATAAGAGAATCTTATCACGAATGTCAGGTTGTAGATTTGTAATAAACACCTTCTAAACATCCTCATCCTTCATCTGATATTGAATTTGTGCATAGAGAGCTTGATACCGGCTAATAAACTTAGTTAACTTCTTTTTCAGACCTTTCTTGCAATGAACTAAATCAATCGAGGAGACTTGAGGTCCAATGTTTTCTTGAAAATGTTGTAAAAATTGATCAACTAACTGCGAAAAAGAGTATTGAATTCAAAGGCAAAGAGCAAAACCATTCTAAAGCAGTATCTTTTAGAGATCGTAGGAAAAGTTTTGCTAACAAATCCTCTTCAAAGTAAAAATCACTACACATAGCCATGAATGCTGCCACATGAGTATTAGGATCACCTTTTCCACCATACTTTTCAAAGCGAGGAGTCTCAAACCTCTCAGGCATAGGAGTTCTCAAGATTGCATAAGATAGGGGATTACAGGCATGATAAGTTGGTATATTAGGTTGTGAAGAGTTTGTCAAATTTGTCACCTTTTGTTGTAAAGAAGTCATGCCTTGCAAAAGTTGGTTTAAGATGGCATCATTAGGTGATGTGGTTTGTTGTGAGGAATTGGAACCGAAGTGTGGAGGTGATTGAGCATGAGTAGTTACAAGTGGAGGTTGTGAATAGGTAAGTGGTGGTTGAACATAGTGATAAGTGGAAGGTGGTTGTGAATAGTTGTATGTAAGAGGTGGTTGAGAATAAGTGGGAATGAGAGGTGATTGAGAGTAATTATTCATAGAAAAGGTCACCTTAGGTGCCAAGTTCTGATCTAGTTAAATACCACAGCTTTGTAGTTTTGTGAATTAGTGCCATTAGATACTCAAATACTAGTGGAAGCATTACTACAAGCATTTGCATTAGTAGTTAAAATCGTTGATGTAAATGTAGATATTCCTGTAGTCGGTATAGACGCCGATACTTGCGTGTGAGACGGTGATGACATGTTTTTAATACCATTCATGCATTTAGTCACCAGCATAACATTATTGTGTACTATATGCATTAAACCTCGAATAACATTAATACCACCTTGTCCTTCTTTTATCAACTCTCTTATGTTGTGAATCATAGGTATAGCTTCTTTTGCTATCCTTTCATTTTCAACAAATGCTTGAAAATCAGCTAACTCTTTATCAAGTTTGTTTATTTGCTCATTAGGTACATTTGTGACCACCTCAATAGTGTCCTTAACATCATGAAATACTTTATCTTCCATAGTGGTTGTATGAGGGATAGTGTCTTGCAAAATTTGTGTCTCTCCTTTTGTAAAGGTGTTCAATGGATTTTCACAGGTAGGTATATCATTTTCTTCAAGAGCACTAGATCCCATGAGTCTCCTACTTCTTCTTAAAGGGATATTTCTATTAGGGCAGAGAGTTATAAGACTCATACAATAACATGCAACACTCAATGCACAAACTAATAGAACAAACCCTAGGAGAAAGATATGTTTAATATCCAAATTGCTTGATTTTTCACCCTTTTTTCAATGCAAACGAATGATAGAAGAGGTGTTGTGAAGAATTTCAAGAGGGAAATAATATAATATACCTAATAACAGTCCAATGATGTAGCAATATCCTTCACAACATGCCTTTGATGCAAGTCTAGAGTGATGACAAGTCAAAACCTAGTGAAAATACACCTAAAATATGCAAATTTTCACCAATTTTCAATGTAAAAGCCTAATAAAAAGGGTGTTGTAAGGAATTTGAGGAGGGGAGAAGATAATAACCCTAATAACAGACAATTAATGCAGTAAAATGCCTCACAACATGCTGGTAATGCAATTCTAAAGAGACGATAAGGCCAAATCTAATGAAAATGCAAGGTTTTCAAACCCTAGACATGAAATTTTGCAAAAAAGCCACTATGATGCAACACTACAATTAGAAATCAGACCTAAATGAGTGTTTGAAAAGGGTAGTAAAATCTAAACCAATATTTTGACTACAAACCCTAGCTAATGCAAAACTAGGTTTTTATGAAAAATGCACAATTCCAAGCAATTTTTGACAATTTAAGCATGAAAATGCAATGCAAGTGAATACTAAATGATGAATTTTAGTAATTTAAATAAGATATAATGAAAATAAAAGAAATTTAATGAAATTAAATGCCAATTAATTCAAATTATGCTAAAATGCAAGCCTAAGATGCCAATTTTTTTAAATTTTAAAAAAATTTCAACTTTTTTGTAATTTTTTGAATGCAATAAGATGAATGAATGCAAATAGATCACACAACACTCAGCAAGGTGCAAAATTCAAAGAAAAATGGGTTCACCAAAAATTTTAGTGTGAAAAAGGGTGGATGGTTTGTTTTAGGTTTTAAAGGCAAATCCTCCCTTCTCACCGAACATTCAAGGGCATATCAACCAAGTTAAATCTCCACTAAGTGAGAGAAATCACCTATCAGGTTGGGCTTCCACTTGGAATGATGCAGAAGCTCAGATGTATCAAACAATATCTCAATTTAATGCTTAATTACTCTTAAAACCCTAAATAAGAAAAATAGTAAGTAAATTAATGAATTATGACAAATCTTTTCAGACTAAGGAGAAGGACAAAGATTATTAACTCACTATTTTTTGAAGTTCAGAATACGAAACAGTCAGGGACACTGGGACTAGTGCCCTAGTCCAAGGTATAGTTTTTGTCATGGAATCTAAATCTCCTTCTGACACTGATCTGCAATGTATCTTTTGTTTCAGTCCCAAAAAAAGTGGACACAGGGACTAGCGCCCTTGTCCTGAAATGTTGAACTTTGTCTTCTTTCTTTCAAATCATGAACCCTTGTTGTCTGCAACTTCTTTCTGCAACTCCACTTCGTGAAACTCAGTACCTGTAACCTACAATCACAAAGGAGTGTGGGAGGGGATTGTGGTGTTTAGAGGCTTGCCTCGATCAAGCCCCAGAGAGACATTCAAGTGTTCTGAACACCGTTGTCAGATAAGAGTGCATATCCCTATGGTATAGAGGCAAAATCCAAATGATAAATGATAAAAAAACATAATAGATATCACCTTGTAGTGTAGATCTCACATAAATGAAGGCTCTTCAATCACATGAGAAGATGAAATCTAATCTGCAATCACAAACACAATAACAATGCTATGCTCTTGCAACAATGAATACCTTGTAATCACAAAAATGCCTAAATTTTGCAATCATCTTCTAGTTTCTAAATGAAAACATAAACATGCTTATATATGCAACTACAAATATTCCCACTAAGAATTTTGTAATTCAAACTTGAGATGTCGGCACAAGTCCACCCCCTCATTTTTGTCTAGGAGTCATCAAAATGTCACCCCCTAGGTCCTATTTGCCATAAGACTTCAGGGTTTTCTCATCGGGAATCAAAATTATCATGCAAGATGCTCTAAATGCATTCTAAGGACCCAAGAGCTAAAACTTAAGAGGGAAAAGCCCCCAAGGGGACATTTTCTGACATAACATTGTGAAAGATCCACCTAGGTTATTGTAGTGTGACTCATTTCTAGAGTTACCGTTTGTGAAGGAAAGATTTAATGGTAGATTTATTCAGAATCTATGTTTGTGCTGAATGTTGGCCGGTAATGGTATTTGTGCTGAATATCTATATTTTTCCAATGTTGAAGGTTTTACAAATTTATTGAAGATTTGATAAATAATAAATTTATGGAGACTAATGCTAATTTTCCTTGAGAATAGTATGATGGATCTGATAGGCAATTTGCAGTGAGTTCTTCTATATCAGTTGTGAGATTTTATGGCTTCCTAAACCCTTTTCTTGGTATATGGTGGGTGTGATCCATAAGTATTGCATTTTAATAAGATTTCAATCAGATTTGGTTTGTTTCTAAAGGAGTTATCTATAGCTACAATAGTTCACCATTATTCAGCTCTGATACATAAGTTTTGACAACAGTTTGGAGTGGTCTTTAGGCAGATTTATGAGTATTATCAGCTATAGGATTTATTTTTTTTATGCTACAACATAGTGCTTTGTATGACAACAACTTATTATCTTGTAAATCATCATCTTTTGGGAAATATATAACAACTATTGTAATTTGAGCCTGTATAACATTGAAGATCAATACATTGTTGGAGTTTGAGGTCAGATCATCATTATTAGTTATTTCTTTAATGTATGCTAAGTGTTTGTTGAAATGCCCATGATATTTCTATGTATTGAGGATTTACTATCTGAGAAAGTATTGTCTCAAATTGCATTTTGAATGATCTCATACCCAAACACATTGAAAATACATTGAAACAATTACTATGCAAAGTGTTTGATGGAATTCCTACATGATAGACGACAAAAATTTTTGTGGGTGTTGAAAAAAATTGGCTTCAATTTGGGGTGGAACATTACAGTGGTATCAGAGCAGTATATCTTTCTAGCCTGTTGGGTAGTTGGTATATCATTTTCAGTAGTGATTTATCATTTTGAGGATTGTCAAAGGTTGATTCTTTTAGGGTATGAATTATGTTATCATTTAATGAAGAAGATGTGGGAAAGAAGCTTTATAGAGTAGGTAAGAAACTTGAACACTTTTCGCAGTCCAGGAATGATCTACTTTGTATTTTGGAAGAAGTGGAGATGTGCTTATTCATGATAGATCAGCGAGATTCTAAGAGGCTGCAATATGCTTTAGCTCCATCAGTGAATTCTTTGGTTAAGCCAGAGCTCATGAGACATCTAGATGAGGAGGTTGTTATCAAGAAGGATTCCACCCATTATGCAAAGCTGTGAAGCTCAGCAATCCTGTGTAACATGGGATAAAACTCAGGTTGTGGGTGACCTATGATGAGATTGAACCTCTAGATTATGGATTGGTTCCCTTATAATTTTCTAATGGGTTAATGACTTTGCAGGAAAAGGGGTTAAAAAGACTTCCTAATAAAAGTACTAAAACTGGATCTAAATGTGTGGTGATGCACCTAATTTGTAGAAACATGCAACTCTAACTCACAATAATTTTTAGAATATCTATCCACACAAACCACTTTGGCAATATGACCACAAAAATGATTCTAAGGCTTAAATAATTTTCTTTTTGGAGGAAAACTAGGTTCTCATAGCATGAAAGAAAGGATTATTCCAATACACAACCTAAGACCTATGATTTTTAATGCTTTTCAATGCATGCAAGTATAAATGCGACATGATTTTAAAGGTTCTGATACTAAAATACAATAAAATATCATTAAATCATTCATAAAACAACACAAATGAGAAGGTAGATACTTGATTCTATAGAAAATAAAGGAAACTTGCATAAAAATGGCAAAAAATATAACTTGTAACCTGCTGCAATGTATTAATCTACAAAAATTGAGTCACAAACACTCCTGTGCCTCTCTGAAATGTATAAGAGAGAAAAGAAGGCCAAAACTAGAAAAACATAAGTTTTTCTCCAATATATAATCTACTCTCAAAAAGGTCTAAAAAGGTCAACTGTAGTCAACTACCCCTAAAAAATAACTCCTCCAAAACTAATCCGCGAGAAAGCATAAAAATCCCTTAAAAATAGGGTCATAACTGCAGAAAAAGGAGCAAAAATAGCTCCAAACTACCCCTCACACTCAGCTTGACCAAGTGGTACACCAAACTGCTTCTATTTTGACCAAAAATCATGCAAAAGATACCAAAATAGCTCAGTTAACTTCAACTCTCGATTTTGCATGACTTTGGGATGAGGAAGCAATGTGAACAAGTAATAAAGTAATCAAAGTGACTTACTTTACTATGTGTTATAAATTTGTTCTATTTTTCGAATTATAAAATTTTGTGACAAATAATAAAGTAATTTATAATTGCATTACTTTATTATTTGTTTACATTAGTTTATCAGTTTGCCAAGTCATGCAAAATGAGGGTAATTATCTTCAAAAGGTTTTTAAAAAATAACAACTCCTTATAACTCCCCTTTGATTTGCATAATCACCCTTAAGGCAAAAATAACCTCCTTCATCCTCCAACCTTTAGCCAAAAATAACAAGGCTCATAATAATACCTTTTTCTCTCTTGGCTTATAAAAAGCCCTCAAATATATGCATGATGCAAAAAACCTCATATCCCATGGGCTCACCATGTTTTCTTAGTCATTTAACATTTTGACATTGGGAAAAGCCTAAAAGGTCATTATGTTTAATCATTCCTTTGGTTTTCCTCTAACACCTCTCGACCTCATGATGAAGGGTTTTGACTTTAAACACTTGGAAAAAATGTATTCCCATGGGCATAAGATTAGTCTTCAATGATTTTCTCTTAAAATTCATAAAGGACTTTAAGAAAAAAGCTTGGGTTTCAAAAAATTTAGGGCTTCATTGGGAAAAACAAAGAAAACCTAAATGCACTCTCGGGCTCACTTCAATTTCATTTTCACTTTCATGCTTCTTTGCTCAGCGTCCAAGGGTTTGAAGGTTTCTGAGCTAGTTTTTGAAGAATCTCCTGGAAAGGGTTTGAGGGTTGTCTGAGACTGTTGAAAGCCTTTGGAGGCTTCTGCAACCTCCATTCTAAAGGCTCTTTGTTGTGTCGTTTGGTAAGTAATACCTTCCTCTACTACCTCTATTCATTATACAATGAAACTTATGTCAAGGTTTTGTCTTCTGTGATAAAACTTATGAAAAAAACCTTTTTCTATTTCTGTATATGATGTGCCATAAGGTTCACATGGCAAATATATGCTATTCTTCTCCCTTGTAACATGAACCTCTTGTTTTAAGCTTGTCAATTTAAGAATATAGATTCTTTATGAGAGCAAATTTCATCATTTTCTAGTTAAACTCTGGCTTGTTCTTGATACTCTTAGCACAATGAGCATAATCCCATGTGTTAAGAGTTTCCTCTAGATAGTGGATTGAAAGTGAAACTGTAGTAATAATGCAAGTCTTCATTTTTTCCACCCAAAGAATCTCTTAATAGTTTTATCAGCTTGTTGTCTCTGTATGATATGCATGACCTATGGAAATCTTTGACTGTATTTTACATCCTATCCATTCATTATACATTTGCTCTTTTCGCCACTGTTCATAACCACGCCTGTGAAGCTTTCCAATTAAAATGTCAGTACTAATGGTCTGAGGAAATATAAGGCAATCTATCATCATTGAGCCTGGAGAGATTTTCCCTTGCAGTGCTTGGCTTTGTAAACTTTCCTTCCATCTTGGATTAACTTTTCAAGGCACTATTATCCTAGTCAATCTCAGACGTAAAAATGTATGAAAATACATGGTTCAAAAATAGCTCCTAATCTATTGAGGCATGGTTTATAACTAAAGATTCTTCCCAGTTGTATCCATAATGAACATCCACAAAAATAACAACATTTTGACCATCATAGAGCTCCATCTTCTAAAGGCACTCAGAAGATATCTTAAACAAAACTTTCTTTGTATAAAATGATTGATGTGATAGAGTGTTACATCTTGTACCAGAGTTAGTTTATAATATCCCACTGGTTGCCTTGAGTAATTTTCTGACTGTAGTAATGTTCTTGTTGCAAGATTATGGTTTGAGAAGGGAATGAGGCTAGAAATGATTCTTAATAAAAATAGATGGGTGCAGCTCACAATGAATTAAAAAAAACATAGATTGATAGTTCCTTTCAGCCATTCATAATGTTTCAACCCCACAAGCTATCTCAGTGTCTTCCTCCTTAACACCTAGTATTTCTATGATGCCTCTTTTCATAAAATACTTGAAAGGATTGTAGCTTTTCTTGTACTTCTTAACTTGTTGTTTAGATATTCATAATCTATTATTTACTATGCACAACACAGGAAAACTACTCTTTAGTTTACTGTTGATGTCCTTTAATAACTGTTGCAACATCCTTATAAACTGTTGTTGTCATTGCCAAGTATGCTATTGTTTAGCACTGTGATAGACCTTAATACTCTTGTTACTGCTTCTTGCAAACTGTAGGACTACTAATGTAGTTGCATGTCAAGCCTTTTAAGGGAAAATAATGAAAGAACCATGAGATCTCTATTTTCATTATTTGCTGGGGCTGCTACCTTCATTCAACTCAAACTAACTCAAATTCTCATGACTGTCCTAGCTTCTTAGGATTGCTCTCTTGCTCTTCTTTGTTGCATTGGGATACCTTTCTCAAACCACTGAGTGACTACTCCTTACTCCTTGTCTCAGTCCATAGTAGACTATGCTTATTTGTTGCTATATGACACCCTTCACATGACTATTTTGGGACAGATTTTGATAGCATAATATAGTTGATTTTTTAGTGCTTTGGACAACATTTTGTCTGATTCTTTAGTGTTGTGGACAGCATAATATGACTCTTTCAAAACCTTGACTATCTCAAATACTTATAGTTGTTGTTCCTTTTACTCATGGACTGCTCCCTATAACTATTTCTATTGTCATAGCCTTTGCTGCTCTTTATGATTGTTTTGTTGTCATATGACTGACTGTTGGCTGCATTTTGGTCTTTTTTATCAGTCATTCTCATGACTATTCTATGCTATTCTAGGACAGCCATACCATGACTTTTTGGCTGCTCTAACAGTCCTAAATAGGATTGCTTTTTGGCTATTCTAACAGTACTAAATATGACTATTTTTTTGGCTGCCATGACATTCATAAATATGACGTTTGTTTTGGCTGCCATGACAGTCATTAAACAATCAAAAACATGACTTCCTTATGGACTGTCATTATTGAAAGGAAGCTAGGTGTGTGGAAATCGCTTCCTACACTAATCTAATGATGAGAGGGCTATGCAAATTCAATTTTATCCTAACTATTACAGCAATGTTAAACCATTAACATGAGATATTGCAGCAAAACACAAGTACCAAAAAGTAGACAAAAGAAGAGAGACAAAGATTTACGGTGGGGAAAACCCTTATCGGGTGAAAAACCCCACACTTAGAAACCTGCACAATGTATTAACAAATCTGAAAGAATGTTTACAATACACTTGCAATGCAAGCTTCAATGGTCTTCGACATTCGTGTCTAGAGTCAAACCGGTAGCATAATAGTACCTGGAAAACTTGTGATACAACTCCCTCTCCAAGCACCTGTTTATATAGCAAATACAAGGCAATATTGGACCTTTCTTGGAATGGGCATCCAACTTGGCCTCATGGCCCAAACCCATGCCTAAGGACACTTGGTCAACATTGTAAAATGTGCCTGACACTTGTCCACAGCTACCATCCCAAAGAGGTCACCTATTTCTAAAATGGGCTATGACAGATGCTCTTACGACACTTACGACCATCATAGAATCTGTCATAGCGGTTACAACTTACAGCTATAAGAGAATCTGTCATACACAGGCTATAAATAACATATTCTCTTACAACATGTCATAGTCCACCTTGGGGCACCCAAATATGCCTTTTTCAAAGATGCTTCATGACACATGTCTTCACCTATCTTACAATCTTCTATTTTCGACTCTTACATGTCATAGATTCGTCATAGGAATCCGTCATAACCATTTCAGTCAAACATTCCCTTACACAACATGGAAGATGCTGACACATGGTGAAATGCTCCTACCACAAAGTGGGACACCTATCTCCTCATGTGAGGACAAAATTATAGGTTGTCATAATCCATGTAGGATTGACACATCACCGTGCCACATCCCACAATATGACAATTGGAATTTAAAAATATTTACAACATAGGCAATTAAATAATAAATACAAACATTAATAATGTAAGGAATTTACAAGGTTAAGACACCTTAATTCCCAATATTCTCCCACTTGTTGAACACCTTGTAAGAGCCAATAGAATAACAGGATTTAACTGCTATAGGCCGAGAGGCCCATAGACTCTGAACACCATCTGAATTTCTCTGTGCTCACTGGCTTCGTCAATGCATCAGCAACATTCTTCAAGGTATCTACCTTCTCCAAATTTACCTTTCCATCCTCAACCATGTCTCGCACGAAGTGAAACTGAACATCAATGTGCTTGGTTCTAGCATGGAAAGTTGGATTCTTTGCAAGGCAAATCACACTCTAATTGTCACAACTAATCGTTATATGTCCTGCATCAACACCAATATCTGAACACAATCTCTTAAGCCAAATGGCTTTCTTACAAGCATGAGTTGCTGCCATATACTCATCTTCTATCATGGACAAAGCAACAATAGGTTGTCGCTTACTCATCCAACTAATAACACCACCAAACAGTGTAAACACACAAGCACTAGTGGATCTCCTGCTATCAATGTCACCTGCCCAATCTGAATCCACAAATCCATGAATTTCAATAGAATGTGGAGGTCCTATAACATTACCATGATAGTAAATGGAATACTCGGAACTACCCCTCAAATATCTAAACACTTGCTTAACTGCATCCCAATGAACCCATCCAGGATTAGCCATAAATCAACTAAGGAGTCCCACTGCTTGGGCAATGTCTGGTCTTGTGCAAATTATAGCATACATCAAACTGCCAACAACACTAGCATAAGGTACTCTGCTCATGTCCTCCACCTCACTAGGAGATTTTGGACAATCCTCAATAGATAACTTTGTCCCCAAAGAAATAGGAACACACAATGGTCTACAATCTGCCATGCTGAACCTATCCAACACGATCTTCACATACTTACTCTGACTTAACCAAAGTTTTTTGTTAGCTCTATCTCTTCTGATTTCCATTCCTAGAATGTACCTAGCTACCCCTAAATCTTTCATTTCAAACTATGCTGACAACTAAGATTTGAAATGAGAAATCATAGTCTTACCCGTCCCAATGAGTAACATATCATCAACATACAATGCAACAATGAGAATACGATCACCATCAAACTTAAAGTACACATAGTGATCTGATTTCGATCTCACAAATCTAATTGACAACACAAAGGCATCAAATTTCAAGTACCATCTCCTAGGGGATTGCTTCAAACCATATAAAGACTTCTTAAGTTTACAAACCAAATTTTCTTTACCTTTCACCATGTAATGCTCTGGCTATGACATGTAGATTTCTTCCTCCAAATCACCATGAAGGAAAGTTGTCTTCACATCCATCTGTTCTACCTCCAAGTCATACGCTGCTACGAGAGACAATAGGAATCGAATGGATGTCAGCATTGCAATGGGAGAGAAGATCTCACCATAATCTATACCCTTCACTTGTGAATACCCATTCGCAACCAATCTAGCCTTATACTTCTCAACATTGCCATCTGCACCAATTTTCTTCTTGAACACCCATTTGCATCCATCAGGTTTCCATCCAGGAGGCAAAGGCACCAAGTCCCAAGTTTGATTCTTTTCCAAAGAAGCCATTTCTTCCTCCATGGCCTCCTTCCAGGAACCTGCATCTTTCAGGTTGCTTTCTTATCTGTGTAGACCTCCTCAATGGTTGAGGTTGAGGTTCAGCTTCTTCATCTGAGCTTTCACAGCTACTAGAGCTCTCCTCATCATCAGATCCAACATTGTCTTTTTGTTCAGTCTTCTCAGGGGTAGCAGGAAACTGAACAACATCCTCTTTACTTTTTCTTCTGGCTGTAAAATAGTGGAAGAAGGTGTAAGCTCTCTGAAGATGACACTTCTGCTATACAACACTTTTTTAGCCACAAGGTCCCAAAACTTGTATCATTTCACACCGACACCATAGTCGATGAAGATACACTTAACAACCTTGTTCTCCAACTTTGACCGCTTCTCCCTAGGCACATGTGCATATGCCTTACAACCAAAAACATGAAGATGCCTTCTTGAAGGCTTTCTACCAGACCACACCTCCATGGGTGTCTTTCCAACAAGAGATGATGTAGGAGATCTGTTTACCAGATAGTAGATAGTGGCAACAGCTTCATCCCAAAACTTTTGTTCTAGGCCAACTCCACTAAGCATACTCCTAGCCTTCTCCATTAGTGTCTTGTTCATCCTCTCTGCAACTCCAGTTTTCTGCGGGGTGTATGGAGTTGTCTTGTGTCTTTCAATCCCAAGTTCCTTACAATATTTATCAAATTCTATAGAACAGAACTCACCACCATTGTTAGTTCTCAAACATTTAATCTTTTTACCAGTCTGATTTTCAGCAAAGGCCCTAAACTCCTTAAACTTGCTATAGACTTCAGTTTTTCTTCTGAGAAAATAAATCCATGTCCTTCTACTGGAATCATCTATAAAAGATAAAAAAATATATAGACTTTGATAATGAAGGAACATTAACAGGACCAAACACATCAAAATGAATAAGGTCCAACACACCAGAAGACTTATGAGAACTCGAGTAAAACTAAACACGGTTTTGTTTTCCATAAATGCAATGTTCGCAAAAGTCAAACTCAAGATTACAATCATCTAACCGCTCAATGAGGTTCTTATTTTTTAGAGTATGTAGACCCTTCTCACCAATGTGGCCAAATCTCTTATGCCATAACATTGTCTTTTCAGCAGGAAGTTTAACTTCTAATGCACGATTACAACCATCAAGACTAGAAACAACAGATTTCTTCACTGCTCATTCAGATGGTGGGGATGAAGTGACTGTTGCCCTCTTCCTTGAGTCAGAAGAACTATTGCATTGTGAAATTAATGCCTCCAGCTAAAACAAAGTACCTCTCCTAGTACCCTTAGCAAACACCATAGCTCCTCTAGTCATCTTGCATCCTTCTTTCGAAAAGACAACCTGCACACATGCATCATTCAAACTACTTATAGAAAGTAGGTTCCATGCTAAGCCTGGGATGTGCATAACCCCAAAGATCCCCTTCACTCGACCATTAGGGAATTGGATAGAGACTCTTCCACAACCAACAATCTTCAGATGAGAGTCGTCACCCAGATACACCTTTCCACCATCGAACTCCTCATACTTAGTGAACTAGTCTCGATGCGAGGTCATATGGAATGATTAACCAGAGTCAATTAGCCACACATCATCAGATGCATGGGTTGCTAGGGCTACGATGAAAGCATCACCGTCATCTTGTGACTTGTCAGAATCTAAATCAAGAGCTTTCTTCTTCTTCTCCTCCTTTTTGCATTCCTTTCGAAAATGCCTGGTTTTGCCATAGTTCCAACAAAGAGCCTTGGACTTTCTAGGAGATTTGGATCTCCCACGGGATTTGGATCTACCCTTCTCATCTTTCTTGTCCTTCTTCTTCCCTTTCTCCTTGGGTCTTCCATGAACTGCAAGGACCTCTTTTGCTACCTCAGAAGACTTTCTCATCATCTCTTCAGACAACAGTGAAGAAACCACTTCTTCCATTTTGAATGTGGATGTGGTGCTTCCAATAGCCATGACAAGATGATCCCATGAGTCTGACAGAGGACAAAGCAGGTTCATACATCGATCCTCCTCCTCCATCTTCAGACCAATAGATGTCAATTGTCCAACCAGCATGTTAAAGGTGTTCATATGTTCAATGATGGATCCTCCATCCTCCATTCGAAGAGAATACAACTTATTTCTTAGGAAAATTTTATTAACTAGGGATTTGGCTTGATACACATCCCCCAACTTGCTCCAAAGTAGTTTTGCAGTAGTCTCCTCATGGACATTTAACAGAACAGAATCAGCAAAACTAAGTCTTATGAGACCCTTAGCCTTCCGATCCTTGAGATCCCACTCATCTTGTGACATTGCAGCTAGTTTAGTTCCATTAACACTTTCCCAAAGGTCTCGGTCTACAAGCATGTCTTCCATCTTGAGCTTCCACGGCTCAAAATTAGTGCCATTGAATTTCTCCACTTCAAATCTTCCGGATGTGCTTGCCATCTCCTTGCTGCAATAAGATACAGAATACTCTACACAGACTCCCACTCAACCTAAGATCAGCTCAAAAAACCCCTACCCAACAACTAGGACCAAAGGTGATCAAGCTCTGATACCAACTTAAAGGAAGCTAGGTGTGCGGAAATCGCTTCCTACACTAATCTAATGAGGAGAGGACTATGCAAATTCAATTTTATCCTAACTATTACAGCAATGTTAACCCATTAACATGAGATATTGCAGAAAAACACAAGAACCAGAAAGCAGGCAGAAGAAGAGAGACAAATATGTACGATGGGGAAAAGCCTTATCGGGTGAAAAACCCCACACTCAGAAACTTGCACAATGTATTAACAAATCTGAAAGAATGTTTACAATATACTTGCAGTGCAAGCTTCAATGGTCTTTGACACTCATGTCTGGAGTCAAACTGGCAGCATAAAAGTACCTGTAAAACCTATGATACAACTCCCTCTCCAAGCACCTGTTTATATAGCAAATACAAGGCAATATTCGACCTTTCTTGGAATGGGCGTCCAACATGGCCTCATGGCCCAAAACCCATGCCTAAGGACACTTGGTCAACATTGTAGAATGTGTCTAACACTTGTCCATAGTTGCCATCCCAAAGAGGCCTCCTATTTCTAAAATGGGCTATGACAGATGCTCTTACGACACTTACGACCGTCATAGAATCTGTCATAGTGGTTACAACTTACAGCTATAAGAGAATCTATCATACACAGACTATAAATAGCATATTCTCTTACAACATGTCATAGTCCACCTTGGGGTGCCCAAATATGCCTTTTCAAAGATGCTTCATGACACATGTCTTCACCTATCTTACAATCTTCTATTTTCAACTCTTACATGTCATAGATTCATCATAGGAATCTGTCATAACCATTTTGGTCAAACATTCCCTTACACAACATGGAAGATGCTGACACATGGCAAAATGCTACTACCACAAAGTGGGACGCCTATCTCCTCATGTGAGGACAAAATTACAAGTTGTCATAATCCATGTAGGATTGACACATCACCATGCCACATCCCAAAATATGACAATTGGAATTTACAAATATTTACAACATAGGCAATTAAATAATAAATACAAACATTAATAATGTAAGGAATTTACAAGGTTGAGACACCTTAATTCCCAACAATTACCTCATTGGTTGTGGACTCATTGTTGTCCTATACACTGATGATGTCATGCTGACCTGTTCTCTTCTATTTGGCATGGCTATTACACTCTATATGGTTGTTCCTGACATGATAACTGTCAAACACCTACTGTGGCATATGCTTATTCTCTAGTTTTTGGATTCTTGACATGATAACTGATCTTATTGGAGTTATGACTATTATTGGCCTTCTATGGCTGCTTAATGAATTCAATAGCACTTTCACATCTCATTCACAACAAAAGGTGGTAAATACTTGATCTATTGCTGCTCCATGATGCTTCTCTGGCTATAATGCTCTTGATAGGACTGTCCTGCCTTGATATTGACCTAATGTTGGTTATTTTGCCTTGAAGGTTGTCTCATGCTGCATTGGTGTTGTCATTGACTCTCAATTAGAATATGCTTTTATTTATTGATCTGAAAGTCACTTTGCTTATCTTATACCCCCTTAAGATCAAGGGGCAGCATGCTGGGCTCAACCCTTGTGGGAGCCCATTTTTTACCACATGCTGAAATGTCTTGCATAATGATTATACCTGATACTTATACCTACACATTACACAAATAAGTTAGATAAAATAATGAATACAATACTCAAGTGATGGTTTGATCTTTCTGTCTCTCTTTCTTATTGATCCAATGCTTCATGATATGTGTTGTGTTTCTGTCGGTAGGGCATATAGGAGACTCATATCTAGAGCTCTAACCAATTGTTTACCATGATGCAGGTTCACTTGGAGATCAGGAGAGGAGGAGCACGACAAGAAGATTCACCCAAAAGCTATCACAAGCAATGATGGATATGCATCTTCCTTTATGTTTCTTTTGATTTTTTTTAACTTCAGATGCATAGCATATATTATGTTGCATTGGTTAACTACTCCCACGACTTGTGTGGGACCATGGATTACTCTTTTCTTTCCAATGAATACAAATACAATACTTGTGCAATTCTCTGTATACTTTATTGGCAAAATAAATGAAACATGAAATGAATGAAACATCACTGCACTAAATGAAAGCAATGTCTTTAGTTCAATATGTACTTTTCTTCATGTCTCTTTACTCTGAACAACAAAAATGCATTCAAACTTTTCTCAAGCACTTAAAATATGCCATGATTCAAGCATAGCAGGAATGTGTTTAAAAATTCTTCACCTCAAATGTTTTGAATTGTTCCAGCTCTGCCAATTTGAGTTGTAGGTAAAAAATTGGTAACATTTTTGATGATTTCTGCTGAATGCTTGCCTGCTAAGCATATAGACCGGTTGCCTTAAATGATCCATTGGGCATGGAGTCCATTCTTTTGTCCTTGATAACCTTGAAAACCCTATGTAACTCAGTTGTTAAGAACTATACAATAGTAAAACAATATTGGAATCAAACTAATCTGACCTTGTTTAGGACATGGTTAGCAAAAACGTGCATGTGTACTTCTTAGAAAACAAAATACTGAACTGAAATTCTACTCTAACCTACACTAACTAGCCATAGAAGCTGGTCAAACAAACCCATTAACTGGCTTTGTAAAATAACTTCCCTTTCTGATTAAGAAAGAGTGTTCTACAAGGTGATTTGATATTGATAAGATATGATTCATAAGAATATACCCTACAGGATGTTGTAAAACTCTTTGAAGAACAAAAACAAACCCACTCACCATCTGAACCTGATCATAGATACTGTTGTTATGGGGTGAATAGATGATCTAATTTTGCTATTCTAGGGCTGCAATCTCCTCTTTGGGTACAACAGTAACCTGTGTCTCCTTATTTAGTTCTCTGTCAGCTAAATCCATGATTGGACACCCTCTTGAAAGGATGAACTTTCTACTCATACTGCTTGTTTCTTGATTGAGATTTGTTGTCCTATTATCACTTGCAATTTCAACCTGATTTGAAAAAGTTGGCTCATATGAATGAAATGAAGGAATGCTTGCCTCTTTGACCTAAATAAGCTAATCACATACTGTTGGCTCATATGATTCTAGCTTATCATCAATGTTAGAACAAAAAACTTCTATGATACCTAAAAACATGTTCTCATCTAACTCATAATCTTGCACTAAATCCAAATGAGTTTTATCATTCTATTGTTCAAAACTAGACATTGATATTAGAATGCATGTGATATCTTTATTTTCATCCACAACTTCAGGAAGTTCATCAAACTAATCAGCTAGAACTGGAGATTGAACCTCTATCTCCTTTACAAAAACATGTTCAACCTGATCTTGTTTGCCATCTAAGTTTGACACAAAGGACTCAAGATCATCCCAAAATGAAACTTCATTACACTCCTCTTGGATTTTTGATAAATGGGAACTATTTTTTACCTTATAACAGCTCTCAACCAGCTGTGTAAGTTTCATGCTAGGCTTACCTTCACACTCTTCTACTTGATCTAAGACCTTATTGTCTGACTGCTTAGCTTCAATCAACAATTCATCAGATTGTTGAGGATCTTCTTGCTATTCTGGAACTGCTATTGGTGAAAACACAATCACACCTTCTTCATCATTTTCAACAAAAGAAGGTAACTCATCAATCCAAGTTGAAAGATGATCTTGATTATCCCTTTTTACTTCTCCACCATGTTGTTCTAATTGATCTTCTGAAATAAATACTGAAACATTTTTATCAGTTTCAACAAAACAAGGAAGATCATTAGCTAAAACATTGAAAGACTCCTCTTGAAAGGTCTTCTCCCGTTCAATCTTTTACTACTCTAATCAGTTATGCTCCATAGTTGCATGCATTAAATTTACATTCCCAACTTTCTTCATGATAAGTGAGCTATCTTGAAAGACAATGGGTCCATCCTTATAAAGGCAAATAGTGATAGGACAATCAGATTCATCTGATAGGGAAACTTGGAGATTTTCTTGAGTTTCCTGGATGAAAAAAGGCTCTTGAGGTGGCTGGCTATGAGGAATAACAAATTCAGATTCTACCAACATAGGCTCTTGCAATGGTAAAGGATCTCTAAAATTTGGGATCTTGACCTTGGGAGGGTTAAGAGGCTCACTTTGTTTAAAACTTGGAATTTCATACCTACTAACCTAATCTTGAATAGTCTAATCTGGAATGAAATGAGCTGTTTGGATCTCATGCCTATGTGTTTGAGCGAGCAAAAGTCTCATCTACTCCTTTTTTGCAAGCATCTCCCTCTCAAACTGTATCCTTTGTGCCTCCAACTCCTGCTCATGAAGGTAGGCCTGATAATCTAACTCCTATTGCTGCAAATCAAGCTCTTCTTATCTTTTGACCTCATCCAACTACTTTTTTAAGTCTAGCAATGTGTTTTTGATGTCACTACATTCAAATCTGTTAGCATCTTGGGGTTGAATTTGAGCATATGTAGGCTGATATGGAGATTGAGCAGCGGTGGGTGGGTGGCAATCATATTGAGCATGCTGGTTTTCTTGAAAAGCCATGAAATTTGGGCTAAAACTAATAGCATGGTTGATTTGATATGGCTGATAAGATGGTGGATTAGTAGCATTTTCATGATATGATGGATGATATGACATGTTCCCATGAAAGATAGACATGCTTAGTCATTCAAAAGCTAGAAAACAACTAAAACCAGAATTACTTGAAATAAAACAGCCCCTGATCTTGTTTGAATTTTTCTCATAGGCTGTAAAATTTGATCTATTCAAACTAGAAACTTGGAGTTGCCAGGTACTTGAATTGAAACCTCCAAAAAAGGTTGTATTAACTGTTGCTCATACCAAAACATCAGAAAGAATAAGTTCTTTATTAAACTGAAAATCAGTTCAATGTCCCACCGAGCATGCCAAAATCTATTATCGTGCAGGATTGCACCTGTTATGCAAAGCTGTGAAGCTCGGCAATCCTGTGTAACATGGGATTATGCTCATTGTGCTAAGAGTATCAAGAACAAGCCAGAGTTTAACCAGAAAATGATAAAATCTACTCTCATAAAGGATCTATATTCTGAAATTGACAGGCTTAAAACAAGAGGTCCATGCTGCAAGGGAGAAGAATAGCATATATTTGCCACGCGAACCTTATGGCACAACATATACAGAAATAGAAAAAGGTTTTTTCATAAGTTTTATCATAGAAGACAAAACCCTGACAAAAGTTTCATTGTATAATGGAGGTAGCAGAGGAAGGTATTACTTACCAGACGGCACAACAAAGACCCTTCAGAATGGAGGTTGTAGAAGCCTCCAGAGGCTTTCAATAATCTCACACAACCCTCAAACGCTTTCCATGAGATTCTTCAAAACCTAGCTCAGAAACCTTCAAACCCTTGGCGGTTGAGTAGAGAAGCATGAAAGTGAAAATAAAATTGAAGTGAGCCTGAGAGTGCATTTAGGTTTTCTTTGTTTTTCCCAATGAAGCCCTAAATGTTTTGAAACCCAAGATTTTTTCTTAAAGTTCTTTATGAATTTTAAGAGAAAATCATTGAAGACTAGTCTTATGCCCATGGGAATACATTTTTTCGAAGTGTTTAAAGTTAAAACCCTTCATCATGAGGCCAAGAGGTGTTAGAGGAAAACCAAAGGAATGATTAAACATAATGACCTTTTAGGCTTTTCCCAATGTCAAAATGTTAAATGACTAAGAAAACATGGTGAGCCCATGGGATATGAGGATTTTTGCATCATGCATTTATTTGAGGGCTTTTTATAAGCCAAGAGAGAAAAATGTATTATTATGAGCCTTGTTATTTTTGACTAAAGGTTGGAGGATGAAGGAGGTTATTTTTTCCTTAAGGGTGATTATGCAAATCAAAGGGGAGTTATAAGGAGTTGTTATTTTTTAAAAACCTTTTGAAGATAATTACCTCATTTTGCATGACTTAGCAAACTGATAAACTAATGTAAACAAATAATAAAGTAATGCAATTATAAATTAATTTATTATTTGTCACAAAGTTGTATAAGTCAAAAAATGGAACAAATTTATAACACATAGTAAAGTAAGTCACTTTGATTACTTTATTACTTATTCACATTGTTTCCTCATCCCAAAGTCATGCAAAATTGGGAGTTGAAGTTAACTAAGCTATTTTGGTATCTTTTGCATGATTTTTGGTCAAAATAGAAGTAGTTTGGTGTACCACTTGGTCAAGCTGAGTGTGAGGAGCAGTTTGTAGCTATTTTTGCTCCTTTTTCTGTAGTTATGACCATATTTTTAGGGTTTTTTATGCTTGCTCGTGGATTAGTTTTGGAGGAGTTATTTTTTAGGGGTAGTTGACTGCAGTTGACCTTTTTAGGTCTTTTTGAGAGCAGATTATATATTGGAGAAAAACTTATGTTTTTCGAGTTCTGGCCTTCTTTTCTCTCTTACACATTTCAGAGAGGCACAGGAGTGTTTGTAACTCATTTTTTGCAGATTAATACATTGTAGCAGGTTACAGGTTATATGTTTTGCCATTTTTATGCCAAGTTTCCTTTATTTTTAGTAGAATCAAGTATCTACCTTCTCATTTGTGCTATTTTATGAATGATTTGATGAGATTTTATTGTGTTTTAGTATCAGAACCTTTAAAATCATTATCTCATTTATACTTGCATGCATTGAAAAGTAGTAAAAATCACAAGTCTTAGGTTGTGTATTGGAATAATCCTTTCTTTCATGCTGTGAGAACCCAGTTTTCCTCAAAAAAGAAAATTATTTAAGCCTTCCTTAGAATCATTTTTGTGGTCATATTGCCAAAGTGGTTTGTGTGGATAGATATTCTAAAAATTATTGTGAGTTAGAGTTGCATGTTTCTACCAATTAGGTGCATCACCACACATTTAGATCTAGTTTTAGTACTTTTATTAGGAAGTCTTTTTAATCCCTTATCTTGCAAAGTCATTAACCCATTAGAAAATTATAAGGGAGCCAACCCATAATCTGGAGGTTCAATCTCATCATAGGTCACCCACAACCTGAGTTTGATCCCATGTTACATAGGATTGCCAAGCTTCACAACTTTGCATAACAGGTGCAATCCTGCTCGATAACAAAGGTAAGACTTGCAATTACTTTTTGTGTTAATGAAATTATGAAATTAATAGCTCCATAGGAACCTTATAACAATAGTATTATGAAGAAGGTTTTTCAGTTGATTGTAGAAAGATTCAAAGGTTTGCATGATTTTAATAGTCCAACATTGGCTAAAAAGATCTTAATTATAGAAATTGTTGCAAAAATTAGATCTTGTGTCATTATGTTGGATTTGGGTTGTGAAGATCTTATTCTTGAAATGTTTCAACATTTCTTGGCTGTTGTTTGTGAGAATCAAATAAAAAATGTTATATCCTCTATTCAGACCATCATGACTTTGATTATCAATGAGAGTGATGAAATTTCACAATCACTCTTACCTTCTCTATTGGTTGTTTTGACGCAAGAACATGATGTTACTTCAGTTGCATATGAATTGGTTGACAATGTTCTCAAACAATGTGAGCAAAAATTGATGCCATGCTTAGAGGAGGAGAGTAGACATGAGATTGACAGGTATGTTGATTTAGAGTTGGATATTGAAGGAGTGGAATCTTTTGATAATATTTTGATTAATCATGATGTTGTCCCACCATTCAAACATGAAGATTGCAAGGCATCAAGTAATGGGATTGCTGATTTGGATGGTAATATTGTTCCTACCATTGTAAGCAAATCAGAATTTTTTTTGTGTCGCATCCCAAGTCAATTTGGTGAATTTGATCAAAGACCTTTAGTATTGCATGATTTGAAGGATAAACTTGTGGTTACGAAAGAGAAAATTGTGCAAATGTTAATGAGGGTTGATAGCACTCATGCAATCATTGAAGACCTCATTTGGAAAGCCCAAATTGAGGAGAGACAAAAAGGATTTGAAAGAGGAGTCACTCTTACAGAATTGCACACGGTCAAAGAGACATCAGAAATGGTAAAATCTGATTACTTGTAATTGCTCAATGATAGGGATCATGTTTTCAAATTTGCGGAAGAAAAGGGAAAAAAGGTTGATGAGCTTTGCTTAGAGCTAATTTTGGCACACTTTTCATTATATAAAGTAGAAAATCAGTCAACTATGGCAGCCACATCCAAGAAACAAGAAGATAATACAAGAATTATGGAGATCAAGCAAGTGGTGGAAGAAATTGATGAACTCCATAGGGATGAAAGATTGCATGATGATTTCAGCATTCCACATACCAAGGAGTTTCATAATATAGGTAGTAAAAAGGACAACAAGAGTGTGAACTCTTGGACCACGAAGAAGAATTTTCATATGATGACATGTTGGAGTAAAATGATAGAGCAGTGGGAGTTGCATTCTTAGGACCACCACAGGGTGTTGACCATTATCTTGATTCCAATAGATTATGGAATCCTGGTGAAGTATGCCCATGGGATGTTTTGATAGATGAAAACTTCAACATTTTGAAGACTCCTCCTTTGACTAATTTACGACATGAAAACATGGTATGGAAAGTTTTGAATCCAGTTAAGGCACGTCTTCATAATTGATCTTGTTCTACTTTGCATTGTTCTTGCATGGTGTTTAAATTTTCAAGCTTGAGATTTCCAAGTGGTAGGGAACACTGTCACTATTGGGAGGTGAGAGATTGTATTGAGGCTTTAAGCACCACTAGAAGTTCTCTTGTTTAAGCACGAATGGAAATCAAAGTAGCTCAGCATGAGCATGATGGGGTTATTTCTCTATTGAGTAAGTATACAAGGGGTTACCTACATGGGTTGTTGGAGGTTAATGATGTTGGAAATAATGTATCAGAGAGGACTATGGAACAAAATTTTAATCTTAATAATGTTTTCTTCAATTTAATCAGCCATCATATGATTCCTTGTGCATACTTACAAATAGTTTGGAGAGAAATTTTAGTCATGAATGGAAGCATGTTCCCATTGATAACTTTAGTGGAGGAATTTACAACCATGACAAAGGTATGTCTTTCTATTAGAATGCCCAAATATATTACTATTTCTAAAAGATTTCAGATTTGTAGTTGTTGTCCCACTTTCAGATTATGGAAATCATACTTTCAAATGATAATTTCAAGATTTAGTAGCAACAAGGTTATTTCTTTTGTAGACTTGGGCCCCTTGGAGAATATGGATAGAAGGTTACAACTGGAAAGAGAAAGTATTTCAGCTAACATTGCTTCATTTGAGTTTGAAAACCAAGTAATTCACGGCTGCTCAGAGTTATTTCCAGCTTGCATCTAGGCTGATTTGTGTTCTTTCATGGAGGAGCAATTCAAGATTTTGCTCCTAACATTAATTTTGATCCAGATAATTTATGTTGATGACTTGTAGAGGGATGCTCACTCCACCTTCAGGTTATATGATGATCACAAGATTTGGGACCCAGATGTAGTTTCCAGTAGTGAGGTGTTGAATCAAGATTGGAGTTGTGGGCAAAAATTTAGAGTTGGTACCGCTATCCACTCTCCAATCAGTTTACATGGAGTTATGATTCTTTGCACACAGATGAGTTGGCATATTTTTCCAGCACAATAGTTGAGCATTCTGTGGTTGAGATTGATTGGTAGAGGTGATCTAGCCTCAGGAGAAGACTATTTAGCTATCTTCATGCTCACATCTCCTACATTATCAAGGGTATTCTATATTGTTAGTTGTTACCCTCACATTACAGTATTAATTATGGTGACATCATTTTATGAGCAGATAGATTTAGAGTTCTTGCAGGCTTTAGGGCAGCAGGTTATGGGAGTTTTTACGAATATAGTTTAGTTATTTGTTGCTCCCACCTTGGTGAGTGATGGTCACTGTAGATAATTCATGGTGTTGGTATGTATATATTTAGATGATGGTTCGATGTTTGCAATGGGTTGGGTGTGTTGGTGTGCATAGATTCACCCCTTTGACACTTGGAGATTAAGTATCGATGATGTGTTATTAGTTTCTGACTGCAGAGGCATTCCCAAGATAGTTGATTTTAGAGTTTATCTTATTGGCATCTTCTATACTAGCCACTTGTCAGGGATTGGTCTGTCTCACTTTAGGGACATCATGAGGAGAGATGTCAAGGTTTATGTTTTTTGGTTAAGCAGGTTATCTTTCTTGTTACCTAGGATCATGTCAGGTACAAGGATTGCAGTTATGGACCTCACTGAGATGCCTTGGTAGGAGATGTTTCATGGTATAGGTTTCAACCCTTACAAGTATTTCAGTTTGGGTTTTGATGATGGTTACTTTTTGGGGTTCCAGGAGAGAAGAGTACAGTTTTGGCACAATGGTTTTACCATTATGATCATAATGGCATAGTGTCAACATGGTGGTTCCTTTCTGAAATTGACGTGGGACCCTGGGATCACATGTGGTTGTAGTTCAGTTGAGTCTAGTGTTTCTGGTGTTGTGCAGGCATTGCTTGAGGACAAGCAATCTTTGGGAAGGGCAGACTGTAATGTCCCCATTTTTGGGTTCCCTTGTAGTACAGTTGGCACTGACCTTGTGGATGTGTGTCAATGTTATCAAAGGAGTTATTTGATGTTTCCAATGAGCTTAGGTGGTCTAGAGGACTCATATGCCACTTTTCAGGGTGATTTCCAACTTCTGGCGGGCATCTATTTATAGTAAGTCACCCGGTTGGCTCCGTTTATCATTATTCTTTATCGGGATCACTCCAGTGCAGTCAATTTTCAATTTTGATGCATTCCAATAGTTTCCACAAAATGGGTGTATTAATGACTTTATTTTAATTATTTCACTAAGGTCACCAAATATTACTTAAAATATTTAAAAAGCACCTTAGTGTTATAGCTCATCGGAACTAGGATGAAATGTTTTAAATCATGGATGCATAAAACAAGGACCTTGCATGTCAAATTATCATTATTTTAATAAAAAGGTATTTTTCAGAGCTAAAAGGGAGTTTAAATTAAAAAGTGAATTTTAAAATATAAGCTTCTAGAGAGTTTGGCAGAAAATTATAAAAGGAGGTTGTGAGAGCTCATTTGGATATGTAGATTCCTCTGATAAAACCCTCATGGTTCTGGGAGATTGAACTTGGTTCATTTTAGCCTTCTTGAGGATGAAAACCCTCTTGGAGAAGAATAGCTGTGGTGGTGAAAGATCCACCTAGGTTATTATAGTGTGACTCATTTAGAGTTACAGTTTGTGCAGGAAAGGTTTGCTGGTAGATTTATTCAGAATCTACGCTTGTGTTGAATGTTGGCCGATAATGGTATTGTGCTGAATATCTATATTTTTCCAGTGCCGAAGGTTTTACAAATTTATTGGAGATTTGATAAATAATAAATTTGTGGACACTAATGCTAATTTTCCTTGTGAATAGTATGATGGATCTGATAGGCAATTTGCAGTGAGTTCTTCTATATCAACTGTGGGATTTTATGGGTTCCTAAATCCTTGTCTTGGTATATGGTGGGTATGATCCATAAGCATTGCATTTTAATAATATTTCAATCAGATTTGGTTTGTTTTTGAAGGATTTATCTACAACTACAGCAGTTCACCATTATTCAGCTCTGATACACAAGTTTTGATAGCAGTTTGGAGTGGCCTTCAGACAAATTTCTGAGTATTATCAGCTACAAGATTTATTTGTGTTATGCTACAATAGAGTGCTTTGTATGACAATAGCTTATTATCTTGTAAATCATCATCTTTTGGGCATTATATAACAACTATTGTAATCTGAGCTTGTATAACATTGAAGATCAATACATTGTTGGAGTTTGAGGTCAGATCGTCATTATTAGTTATCTCTTTAATGTATGCTAAGTGTTTGTTGAAATGCCCATGTTATTTCTATGAATTGTGGATTTACTATCTGAGAAAATATTGTCTCAAATTGTATTTTGAATGATCCCATACCCAAACACATTGAAAATACATTGAAACAATTACTATGCAAAGTGTTTGACGAAATGCCTGCATGATAGAGGACAAAATTCTTTGTGGGTGTTGAAAAAAATTGGTTTCAATTTGGGGTGGAACATTACACATGACTCAATTAAATCTATGTGACTAATATTTTAGTTAGAAATGTCATTTAAAGGAGGATATTTTTTGGAGTAAGTTAGAAAATTAAATGGGGATTGTGCCTTCTATTTTGGGTGACTAGTTTCTCCATTTGGCCATGACTTTTCATATCCTTGGGATCATGGCTTTTATTTTTACTATTGATTAATATTCCAATCGTTTATATGTTTTGCTACTATTCCTTCTTGGTTGCGTGGGAGTTTTATACCATCTATTAGCCATGGAAATCATGATGGAAGTCATGTCTTCTTTGTTGGTGGCCACATGATTTCTTTGGCCCTATTTCTTGGCTATTGCACCTTCCATTGTTTCCTTCATTAGTTGGTGATGAGAAATTGAACAGTTTTTGGTCAAGATGTAGCCATCTTATATTTTTTCATTTTATTATGTAAGTGGGGACTCTCAGAGGTTAGGAAGATTATTCATGAGAGAGGGATTTTTTTCTTTGTTTAGCAGCGAATGCAAAGAGGGAGTTGGAAAGAGTAACCTCTATTGAAGAAATTTGCAAACCCCTTGAGGGTGAGGGTTGTAATGGAGATGTGGCTATGTGAGTAATCCCATAGTGAGAAGAAGCGGGCTATAGGAAGTGAAATGATATTTTTTAGCATAATTGTAAATTTGTAAGCATGTTGTAAGAGGATGTTGTAAACTAATAAAACTATTATTTTTGTTTTTAATTGCTTCCATTCCATATATGCTTTTGTGCTTTTGTGAGCGTGTAGGTTGTAGGGTTTGGTTTTCCTTAAGTGGATTCCCATCCTGGACTACATGAGGTGGGGCCTTACTGTCACTACAATCTCTAGGGTTTGAAGGTTGGTCATCCTTCATATCTCTCCCTCCTCATTTCTATAGTATGCATGCATGCAAGACAATCCAAAGGTTACCCTCTAAAGGTAAGAAGTGGAGTGCTTGTGCACAATGTCAGTCACATGTTACTAGCTTGCCCCTACCTACCATGTCATACCAAGGATTAAATATAGTTTTTCAAATTCTATTGAATAAAATAAATTCCCTTCTTTTCTAACCTATCTATGAAAAGATTGTTCGTAAAATGTTTACTAATTTCTTCTTAAATTAATGCATACACATGATATCAAGTATCTATTATATAATTGTCATACATATATATTATAATATGTGCCTTCTAAATCATTTTAAATTAAAACATACTTGTTTGTGTTGTTTGTTGCTTTTTTATCTAACAAATTTATTTCATTGAGCACTTTCAACCTTTATGCAATCTAAATTGCCTCACTCATTCATTAGCATATACCAATATCAGAATTCATATTGCTTGTCACCCCCCCTCTCTCTCCATCTCATTTGTTCGTTGCTTTCTAGATTCAAGGAATCTTTAAATGTCTCTTCTTTGGTATGATATTACACTTGAAGATGGTCAAGGAAACTTTGTCTTGCATATAAAGCCAAATTCACCTAGGGGCAACAATCCAAACATTCATTTTCTAATTTTTATATTCATTAACTATGTTTTAGTGGTTGCAGTTGTTTATATTATTAAGCTAATAATTCTTTGTTCAATTTCTTGAACTAATATAGGATACTAAGAGGGTTGATAGCATCTAATTTTCTTCCTCCACTTGCATAGTAAGTTATAAGCCATGATCATAAATGGTATTCTATAAAGAGCTAAAGGTTTATGGAAATCGTAATATCTATGTTCTAATAACTAAAAAAAAAAATAACAAAACAAACTATTTTAAGGATTTTCAATTTTTGGAAACTCTTGCATCTCCAAGTGTTTGCAGAGGATCGGTGGGTCTAACTTGAAATTTTAAATATATTCATTTATTAGATCAACAATATAAATTTTAAATTTGAAGGACTTTAAATTTTTATAAAATCTTGCATCTTCAATACAGATCACAAAAATCATGTTTTGTGACTTTATTTTTCAATGTGTTTCATGGAACACTGGAATTTGGTGGCTTATGTGATGTAGAATGTATTTTTAAAATGTTACTAATTGTCAGTAACTTCCTTTTTGGGTTTGCTATGAACAATTATTAAAAATACATATACAAATGGCAAGTAACAATTTCCAAGGAGATAAGAGAGGTTGATAACATATTGTACTACCTAAAAATTCACAATGTTGTCTTATGAGTTACTAATTCAGCATTTCTGTTGTAATTATTTCCAAGCGAATGATCCAATTCTGAACTAGGAGATTCACCGATATTATTGTGTAATACCTACCCCTTAGGCAGACAAGGGCAAACATACTACAGCTTTGGAAACATTTCCAAAGATCATTTAGATAAAAAGTCATTTTAGAAAAGTAGTAGAGCAGCAGTTTTGTTACTACCAACATAGGAAAGAAAATGTTGGAGTAGGTTCATGACCTATTAATCACTTTGTGGTCATGATCATTTTGATTACAGACATTCATAAGAGGGAAAGTATTTTTGTACATACAGTCCACACAAAATGATTATTGAAGCACATCCATGCACAAAATAATGAATGCCAAAGTTAATTCAAATACCCAGGTACACACTTGAACACAAATTGAATGACAAAATTAACTTTCAAATATGCACACAGTGAATGCCAAAGTTAACTTTCAACTATGCACACAATGAATGCCAAAGTTTATACACACACACACAAAATGCCAAAGTTCATTCACACATATGTGCAGACTATGTTTTTTAAAGTTATTTCAAACACATACACAATGAAAGCCAAAGTTCATTCAAACACACAATGAACATCATTAAAGTTTGTTTGTACACACATTCCACACAAAGTGAAAATCAAAAGCTCATTCATACACCATACAAAATGATAGCCAAAGTCCATTCATGCACACACACAAAAGTAAGAATGTTCTAGTTCTTTCAAGCACATTCTACTTAAAGTGAGCATCAAAGTTCATTCATACACTCCACACTAAATTATAGTCAAGGTTCATTTTGCACACACAAGAAAAAGAATGTCAAATCTTTCAATTGCATTCCACACAAATTGAACATTAATGTTTGTTCATACACTCCGTAAAAGTGATAGCTAAAGATCATTCATAGACAAAAAAAACTAAATGTCAAAGTTCTTTCAAGTTTCCACACACACACACACAACAAATTTCACAGTTAGTTCAAAGACACATACCACACAAAGTGAGTACCAAAATTATTTTTTAAACACACACACACACACCACAAAGTGAATACCTAAAAATTGGCTTTCCCACACATAATTTACACAAATAAAGAGTGAATATGCCAATGTTCAAACATAACTCATCACATAAAATTAGTACAAACATGCATGAACACTTAAATTCAAATATGCCAAAGTATAAACACAGACATAAAGTGAATGCCAAAATTAAATTTCAAACACATGAGTCACACAAAATGAATGTCAAAGTTGAAACACATGCTTCACACATAGAAAGTGAACATGTGTTGAAGTTCAAACATGTGTCATGCACAAAGTTATAGTTCAACCACACATGAAGTACATACTTGAGTTTAAATATGCCAAAGTACAAGCACACACAAAGTGAATGCAAAGTTATGGTGTTTGGTGCAAAGTTATGGTATTTGGTGAAATCACCACCAAGGCCAAAGTTCATTTGCACACACACAAAAAAAAAGAATGTTATGTTGCAAGTATGAGGTTAATCGGTGTTGTCATTGATGTCAACATACTCATATTGCATTGATAAGAAGGATTGAATGAGCTGTGTGTTGAGGATATTGAGAAAATTAGTCTCCATCTGGAATAGTGAAGAACAGTGATGAGAAGAAGGCAAAGTACTCAATAGGTTGAGGATTAGAGGATGCGGATTAAAGGGTTTGTAGATATGAGTCTTGAGATGTTCCAATTAAGATTTCAGAGGTTCACATGAAGATCTGAAGAAGTTATGATCGATCAAGTAGAACCGGTTCCGGGAGATGCTCCAGAGTGACAGAGTTACAAAAAGGTCCGGTGAGATCCGGTAGTGCATTGTCCTATTATGCGGATTGGAATGAGTGTTTGGGGTGTCCTTGTGATATGTTATATTGATTTATGCATTGTTTGGAGGTCCGAAAGAACCCTTTGCATTATGACAGTAGCGACAGACTGTGTTCTTGAAGTTCTGGATGAAGAAGAGAAGAGATTCTAGCAAGTAGAGGAAGTGCGGATGTACCTAGTCATTCAGGCAAGCCTGTGAAGGTTCTTGTATCATGTTGAGGTTGTGTTGTCGGTCCGCATCAGTGTTAGAGCCCGGAATTGGAGATATACTTCTGGATGAAGATGTTCTTGTTCAAGCTGGCCGACCGGATGAGTTATTTATCTTGCAAATGTTCTTGTGGATGATTGCCGACTTAGATGATTGTTCCTAAGTTGATGCCTTGTATAAATAAAGGTTTGTGAAATCATTTCAAAGTGTGTCTTGCGGTGATGAGTGTGTTATAGCGAAGAGAAGTGCGAAAGGTAGAGCAGGAGTTTTTGGGATTAAATGGAACTGATCCAGGCATGGTAAAGATGTCAATCTCCAATTCAAGTTTGTGATTCTTATCACTTTGTAGACAGTGTGTCTTGTAGGCAGTGTGCCTTTTTGTGAGTAGTGTGCTCAGGCAGTGAGCCCTAATTGGCATGTGCCATCCATTTTTCTTATTCTTCTAACAGAGAATAATCCTTGGGTTAATCGCCCCGTGGTTTTTCCCTTAACCAGGTTTTCCACGTCAAAATCTTGGTGTCTCATGTGTTGATGTGTATCTGCTCTGATGTTTATGCCTTATGTTTTCATGAATGACTAATTGCTATGCTATTGATTAATAAAGTGGATTTAAGTGTTTGAACTAGAAGTGAATTAAGGATAATTGATTCACCCCCTCCCCTCTCAGTTATCAACAATTGGTATCAGAGCCAAATTCCTCTAAAAGGAGCTTAACTGCTTGAGGAGATCCAGGATGTTGTCATACAAGAAGGACAGTCTGAAGTTTGACGGAACCAACTTCACTCTTTGGAAAGGCCGCATGAAATGTCACTTGGAGTGTATGGGAAAAGCATACCTGTCCATGGTCACAAAACTATATGTACCTCCACAGGGTGGTCCGACAACTTTAAATGAAATCACAGATGCTGAAAACAATCTGCGGACCAAAGAAGCTCTTCTAAGTGCTTTAATTGACTCAGAGCTCTCAAATGTTATTGACCTACCTACTGCCTATGAGATCTAGATTAAACTGAAACTTCTGCATGAAGGAGATGAATTTGTTAAGAGTGCAAGGTTGCAGAGTCTCAAAGGGAAATTTGAAAGATTGAAGATGAGAGGTGATGAAAATATCACTACCTTTATGCCAAGAGTAAATGAGCTGGTATGTGGAATTAGGAATGCTAGTGGAGTTTTGGATGAAAATGAGATTGTTTGCAAAATTCTCAGATCCCTTCCTGCTGCCTACAAAATCAAGGTTGCTGCCATTGATGAGTTCAGAGCCCATACAACTGTCACAAGAGAGCAATTGGCTAGCAAACTAGCTGCATTTGAAATGACCGAGTTTGGAGATGATCCCCCCAAGATTGAATCTGCATTCAAAGCCAGTGCCTATGTGAAAGGCAAACAAAGATTTGATCCGGGAGAAAACTCTTCAAGGAAGCTATCATGGTATGATCAAGCAAGGAAAGATATGGAAGAGGAAGAAGCAGAAATAGCTCAACTTGAAGCCCTCATTGCAAAAAGACTGCCAAGAGGATCTGGTAAGTATGAAGGAAAATTACCTTTTAAATGCTTCAACTGCAATAAGATTGGTCACTTTGCCTCAAGATGTCCAGAAAGATCTACAAGGTCAAACTCTAACAGACAAAGGTTCCAAAAGAATTGTTATTATGTTCATGAAGAGGCTGATAGTGAAGGAGTAACAGATAAGGAATCAAAGATAGGAGACAAATCTAGAAATGAATGGGTGTTTATTGCCATCAAGGAAGAAAATTCAATATCTATCAATCATAAGGTTGTGGAAAGAGCTTTGGCTACCCAAGTTGAAGAAAAGGATGATTGGGTTATTGACAGTGGATACTCTCACCATATGACAAGTGACAAGAACAAGTTCTTAGATTTGGAAAGGTATGAAGGAGGAATGGTAAAGTTTGGTGACAATTCTGCTGGTAGAATTAGAGGTAGGGGAACTATCTCTTTTGATGGAAAGAACAAAACTGGTAATGTACTGTATGTTGAAGGATTGAAGCACAATCTTTTCAGTGTTGGTCAGTTGGTGGACAAAGGTTATGATCTCTGGTTCAAGAATGGAAGATGTAGGATCTTTGAAAGCTTCGGAATTGAGATTGCATCCGGTACTCAAACAAAAGGTAATATCTTCCATCTAGTTGGTACTAATACAAGTTATCTGTTTATTCAAGTTGATCAGAGTTGGTTATGGCATAAAAGGATGTGTCATGTAAATTTTGATAACATCATCAAGATAAGCAATACTCAGGCTGTAAGAGATCTTCCAAAGTTGGTAAAACCTACAAATAGTATGTGCAAAGAATGTCAGCTAGGTAAATAGAGCAGAGTTTCATTCAAAAGCAAGGATCAATCCTCTACCAGATTGTTGGAGTTAGTTCATACTGATCTGTGTGGTCCGACAAGAATCAAGAGTATGCAAGGTGATAGATATTTCATGTTACTGATTGATGACCATTCCTAGATGATGTGGGTTACCTTTCTAAGAGAGAAATCAAAAGCCTTTGAGAAGTTCAAAATATTCAAGGCTATGGTAGAGAATCAAACCGGATTGAAACTGAAATGTCTAAGGTCTGATAGAGGTGGTGAATTGACATCTGGTGAATTCATAGACTTTTGTGAGAAGCATGGTATAAAGAGACAGTTGTCTACTCCTAGGACTCCACAACAGAATGGAGTAGTTGAGAGAAAGAACCGGACCATCCAGGACAATGATGATGGAAGCCAATGTTCCCCAGATGTTTTGGAAAGAAACTGTCAGCACTGCAGTCTACACTCTCAATCGAGTTCAAATCAGAAACAATACCAGTAAGACTCCTTATGAACTTTGGTTTGGCATCACTCCTACTGTGAGATATTTCAGAGTATTTGGTAGCAAGTGTTACATTAAAAGAGATGAAGATCTAGGAAAGTTTGATGCTAGAAGTGATGAAGGAATTTTCTTGGGATACTCCACTCAAAGCAAAGCATACTGGTGTTACAATAAGAGACTGAGAAAGATGATAGAAAGTACAAATGTGAAGGTTGATGAAGTTATTGAGAAGCCCTCAAGATTTTATGAGTATGATGAAGATGATCAGAATGATGTTCTGGTTCAAGGAGCTCCATCCTCTCCTGAAGGTTAGATTCAGACTAATCCGGTAAATCAGGAAGAAGAGATAGGTCTGGATGAGCCTGATCAAGAAGCGGAAGTGCAAGAAACTCCCAAAGTTCCAAAGTATGTAAGACTGAACCACTCTGAAGATCAGATCATAGGTGACAAAAGAAAAGGTGTGCAAACTAGAAGAAATGTTGCTCAAAATTCAGATGAATGTTGTCTGATTTCAAAGATTGAACCTAAGACAATAAATGAAGCATGCAATGATGAAAATTGGACAAAAGCAATGGAAGAAGAATTAATGCAAATTGAGAAAAATCACACTTGGGATCTTGTTTCTAGACCTAAAAATAAGAATGTGATTGGAACCAAATGGGTCTTCTGGAATAAACTAAATGAAGTTGGTGAAGTAATCAGAAATAAGGCCAGATTAGTCTGCAAAGGCTACTCTCAAATAGAAGGGATTGATTTTGAGGAAACCTTTGCTCTGGTGGCAAGAATTGAAGCAGTCAGACTATTTCTTGCATTTGCTGCCTTCAAAGATTTCAAAGTGTATCAGATGGATGTCAAATCTACTTTCCTGAATGGTGACCTAGAAGAAGAGGTGTACATTGAACAACCAGATGGATTTCAATTATTAGAGCACGGTGATATGGTCTGCAAATTAAAAAAGGCACTGTATGGTCTAAAGCAAGCCCCAAGAGCATGGTATGAGAGGCTGGATAAACATCTTTTGAAGATTGGTTTCAACAAAGGTACTGCTGATAGTAACCTATATTTTCAAATTAATCATGAAAACATCTTGATTGTTGAAGTATTTGTTGATGATATCATCTTTAGAGGAAGAGACAGTATGTGTAAAACCTTTGCAAACCAAATGAAAAGTGAGTTTGAAATGTCAATGCTCGGTGAAATGAATTTCTTTTTGGGTCTGCAAATTACTCAGACAGAGAAAGGAATCTTTATCTCTCAGATCAAATATGTGAAAGAACTATTGAAGAAATTTGGAATGGAAGATTCAAAGCCAATGAACACTCCCATGGCTACCAGATGTAAGTTGAGCAAAGATGATGACTCTCCTAAGATAGATCAGACAAAGTATAGATCAATGATTGGTGGATTACTGTATCTCACTCAGACTAAACCAGATATAATGCAGGTTGTTGGTCTTGTGGTGAGATTCTAGGCTGATCCTAGAGAATCTCATGTCATGGCAATCAAAAGAATTTTTAGGTACTTGAAAGGAACAGTTGAGTATGGCCTATGGTATCTCAAAGATCATGACTTTTCTCTTCATGCATATACAGATGCAGATTGGATAGGAGATGTGGATGATAGGCAGAGTACAAGTGGAGGAGCATTCTTTTTGGGAAAAAGGTTGGTTTCTTGGCTAAGCAAGAAACAAGAAGCAATATCCCTATCTACAACAGAAGTAGAATACATTGTAGCAGCAAGTAGTTGCACTCAACTTTTGTGGATGAAGAAGATGCTAAGAGATATTCAAGTAGAATATGAGGAGCCTATCACAATTTTATATGATAATTCAAGTGCAATAAATATTTCTAAGAATCTGGTATTGCATTCTAAGACCAAGCATATATCTATCAAATTTCACTTTTTGAGAGAACAAGTGAACAAGGGTGAAGTCAGATTGGAGTATGTGCCCTCCAAGGATCAGCTTGCAGATATTTTTACTAAACCTCTTCCTAAGGACTCTTTTGAGTATCTCAGGGAGAAGTTAGGGGTCATGGCCCCTCCGGTGATGAACTAGGATGCACTGATGTGCATCAGTCTGGTGGATATCACAGTCATATCTTGTGATTCGGATTGATGATGGGGAGTTGCTACTAAGGGGGAGCAGCCAGTATGATTCTGATGTGTTAGAATTGCAAGTATGAGCCCTTTGCCATTGATGTCAAAGGGGGAGAGAAGACATGTGAAAAACAAGTGATTGATGATCAAAGGGGGAGCAGTAAATGAAGAGAAGATATGTGAAGAGTTGTTGCTGATAGGGGGAGCTATGACAGAAAGGAGTTCTTGTCTTGATGGTTTTTCACATCATATGTTGCCATCAATGACAAAGGGGGAGATTGTTGCAAGTATGAGGTTAATTAGTGTTGTCATTGATGTCAACATACTCATATTGCATTGATAAGAAGGATTGGATGAGCTGTGTGCTGAGGATATTGAGAAAATTAGTCTCCATCCGGAACAGTGAAGAATAGTGATGAGAAGAAGGCAAAGTACTCAATAGGCTGAGGATCAGAGGATGCAAATTAAAGGGTTTGTAGATATGAGTCTTGAGATGTTCCAGTTAAGATTTCAGAGGTCCGCATGAAGATTTGAAGAAGTTATGATCGATCAAGTAGAACCGGTTCCGGGAGATGCTCCGGAGTGACAGAGTGTTACAAAAAGGTCCGGTGAGATCCGGAAGTGCATTGTCCTATTCTGCGGATTGGAAGGAGTGTTTGGGGTGTCCTTGTGATATGTTATATTGATTTATGCATTGTTTGGAGGTCTGGAAGAACCCTTTGCATTATGATAGTAGCGACAAACTGTGTTCTTGAAGTTCTGGATGAAGAAGAGAAGAGATTCTAGCAAGTAGAGGAAGTGCGGATGTACCTGGTCATTTAGGCAAGCCTGTGAAGGTTCTTGTATCATGTTGAGGTTGTGTTGTCGGTCCGCATCAGTGTTAGAGCCCAGAATTGGAGATATACATCCGGATGAAGATGTTCTTGTTCAGGCTGGCCGACCGGATGAGTTATTTATCTTGCGAATGTTCTTGTGGATGATTGCTGACTTAGATGATTGTTCCTAAGTCGATGCCTTGTATAAATAAAGGTTTGTGAATTCATTTCGAAGTGTGTCTTGTGGTGATGAGTGTGTTATAGCGAAGAGAAGTGCAAAAGGCAGAGCAGGAGTTTTTGGGCTTAAATGGAACTGATCCAGGCATGGTAAAGATGTCAATCTCCAGTTCAAGTTTGTGATTCTTATCACTTTGTAGACAGTGTGTCTCTTGTAGGTAGTGTGCCTCTTTGTGAGCAGTGTGCTTGGGCAGTGAGCCCTAATTGGCATGTGCCATCTATTTTTCTTATTCTTCTAACAGAGAATAATCCTTGGGTTAATCACCCCGTGGTTTTTCCCTTAACCAGGTTTTCCACGTCAAAATCTTGGTGTCTCATGTGTTGATGTGTATCTGCTCTGATGTTTATGCCTTATGTTTTCATGAATGACTAATTGCTATGCTATTGATTAACAAAGTGGATTTAAGTGCTTGAACTAGAAGCGAATTAAGGATAACTGATTCACCCCCCCTCTCAGTTATTAACATGTTAGTTATTTCAAGCACATTCCACATAAAGTGAACATCAAAGTTCATTCATATACTCTACACAAAATGATAGCCAAGGTTCATTTGTAAACACAGAAAAAAAAGAATGCCAAATCTTTCAATTGTATTATACACAAAGTGAACATCAAAGTTTGTTCATACACTCCACAAAATGTGATAGTTGAAGTTCATTCACTCCACAAAATGTGATAGCTTAAGTTCATTCATAAACAAAGAAAAACTAAATGTCAAAGTTCTCTCTCTCTCTCTCTCTCTCTCTCTCTCTCTCTCTCTCTCACACACACACACACACAACAAATGCCAAAGTTGGTTCAAATACACATACTATACAAAGTGAATACCAAAATTAATTTTTAAACACACACCACAAAGTGAATACCTAAATTAATTTTCCCACAAACACACATGTAATTTACATAAATAAAAAGTGAATATGCCAATGTTCAAACATAATTCATTCACACAAATTTAGTACAAGCATGCATGAACACTTAGGTTCAAACATTCCAAAGTACAAACACTCATAAAGTGAGTGCCAAATTTATAAAACATGGTAAAATGCAAATACACACACACACACACACGAGACAAAGTGAATGCCAAAATTAAATTTCACACACACAATTCACACAAAATGAATGTCAAAGTTAAAACACACACTTCACACATAGAACGTGAATATGTGTCAAATTTTAAACATGCTTCATGCACAAAGTTAGTTCAATCACACACGAAGTAAACACTCGAATTCAAATATGCCAAAGTACAAACACACACAAAGTGAATGCCAAAGTTAAAGCACAATCTTCACACAAAGTTAGTTCAATCACTTCACATATAGTTTATTCAAATACACACTTCATACATATATATTTTTTAAAAGTTATTTTGTGCAATGGTTGGCCGATAGGGCTATTTAACAATATGACTATAAATATAATAACTTTGACAAAAAAATTAAAAAACACACTATTTAACAATATGACTATAAATGTGTGTGTATATCAAGAGGGAAATTAGTAACATGGATTTTCTATTATCCTACATTATTTAGGTGTACTACAAGGTTCACCTAATTTCTTGATTGCTTAGAATTTATTTAGTGGATAACTTTGGGGTACTAGTAAATATCCCACTTCTTCTTCCTTGAATGGGAGGCCATAGTTCTCATGGTTTGTTTGTGATTTAGTTCTATAAAGGTTCATTCATGATTTAGTTCATGTGGTTACTCATTTAATACTATTCCATTATTTTTATTTTAAAAAAAAATAATTGAATTTCTTATAGCCTTGTCCACCAACTACTACATGTATGATAAATTATACTATTTAGAGATAGGCCTATAAATATTTGTGCCTATCAACCATTTGATAACACCTTTGGTGCTTTTACTATTTTTATATTCATTAACTATGTTTTAGTGGTTACAGATGGTTATATTACTGAGATAATAATTATTGTTCAATTGCTTGAACTGGTATAGGATACTAAGACAGTTGATAGCATCTAATTCCCTTCCTCCACTTGCACAGTAAGTTATAAGTCATGATCATAAATGGTATTCTATAAAGAGCTAAAGGTTTATGGAAATCATAATGTCTATGTTCTAAGAACTGAATTAAAAAAAAAACTATTTTAAGGACCTTAAATTTTTGCAAACTCTTGCATCTCCAAGTGTCTCCAAAGGATCATTGGGTCTAACTTGAAATTTTAAATATATTATTTTATTAGATCAACAATATAAATTTTAACAAGCAAGGAAAAAATGAGCGAGAGTGGAAATGGTGTGAGCTACGGGAGCCAGTATGGAATCGAGCAGGGGAGGAACCCTAAGCAGGGTGCGAGGGGTCGAGGATCTCTCTAGGGTAAAGGAGACAACGATGAAGAGGATGGAGCAGAAAGTGACGAGGATGGAGATGCAGACCCGACTTGGGACCTCCCATTTGAGGAAGATGATAACATTCACTTACTGGAGCTCTGGTTGGATGCTCAGAGTTTTGTAGCTCGTGCGCGGTCAAAATCCCTTGGCTAGAATGCTGCCGGGGAGGGCGATCTCAGCAAGGTGCTAAGGAGAGGCTTCCTCTCCTCCCCGTATGGATCTGATGCCAATGGGAAGTCTTCCCCTGTTGCTGGTTTTGCCCCTTTAATTTTGGGGGAGTCTGAAAATGGGGTTCTGGGCCAAAAAGCCCCTGAACCAGGGAGCTCGAGGGCTACTATTGCCCAAGTGGCTAATATTTTTGAGCTGAATTTGGAAACCCATATGGATGGTTGTTCTCGTGACCACTCCTCTGCTGGTTCTTTGCAAGCTACTGTGGGGCTAGGGTTGTCACCGAACTAAGGAGTTGGGCTCTCTACCCCATCTAAGCCAGGGGACATTGGCCCTCATCCTCTAAACCCTTCTTTGCCTTTTAACTCTGGTTTTCTGGGTCAAGGTAAGAAGATCTTTATCCCTGATTCTAAGATGGATAGATCCTATGCTTTATGGAAGAATGCCCTGGTGGGGAAAATTTTGGGAAATACACCCAATGTAGACAACATCAGAAACTGGGTTAAAAGGAAATGGAGATTGAAAGGTTCTGTGGAGATTATGGTGATGAGGAAGGGGTTCTTCCTCTTTTCTTTCTCACTCTTGGAAGATAGTTTGCAGATCCTTGAGGGAGGTCCCTAGTTCTTTGGCAACTCCTTTCTTTTCCTCAAGAAGTGGGAGACTAGCTTGGACCTCCAGAAGGACCACATTGATAGTGTTCCAGTTTGGGTTAGACTCCCCTGTTTAACTTTAGAGTATTGGGATGAGGATGTTTGGACTGCTATTGCTAGTTCCTTGGGTAACAGCATTGCTGCGGATTAGGTGACTAAATCTACGAAACAGTTTTATTTTGCTAGATTTTGTGTTAACATTGCTGTTGACAAAGCTCTCCCTTCTTCTGTTACTCTTTCATCTAAGCTTGGTATTTGGAAGCAACAAATCTATTATGAGGAATCTCATGGGATGTGCCTCAACTGCTTTAAAATAGGTCATGCTTCTATTGTTTGTAGATCTGGAAAAGGAAGGAATCCCAAGAATATTCAGCAGGAACCACCCCCTCCGATTGAGAAGGCTACCAATAGCCCTCTCTTAGAAAAGACCTCGGAGGAGAGTTGTATGATGTCTGAGGTGCTTTGCAGCCCTTCCGCGAACAAGGAAAACATCACTATAACACCTTCAGGTGTTACTCCTCCCAGCGGGGTCACTAGCATTCAAAAGATTGGTAGGAAGAAGATGCTAGGCATTGAGACCCCTCCCAAAAGGCAACAGACCATTCCTGAGGACAAGGCTATGGTTGAGAACTCTCTACTAAAGTCTGGCTTTAAGCCACCCTGAGGGGTATTTTTTATCTGTTCGTGGGCACTATCCATGTCAGGTTCTTCTCTCCCTTCTATTCAGGGAGTGTTGTTGGTTCTTTGCTGGTTATTGTTCTTTGGTGTATGTTTTGTTGTTCCTTGTGGCCTAGGGCTTGCTTCTTTGTTTGAGTTGTTTTTTTGGCCTGTCTGGCTAGCTGTTCAAGGGTTTGGGCCCTTTCAAAAACCCATCAGTTGTAGCTCCGATTAAAAGCTTTACCATTATCAAAACAATATAAATTTTAAATTTTAAGGACATTAAATTTTTGCAGACTCTTGTATTGTGTTTTCTTGTAGTTTGTGAGTAGTCTGCTCATACTTTGCTGCTCTTTGTTGCAACGTTGCTGCAGGCTCCCCGTCGGTCAGCCTTGGGTTGGCTGATGTTTTGCTTTTGTTAAAGGGATCCAAGTTCCCTTTAAACCTGTTTTTAGCCTCTTGTAATAAAAAACAATATTAATGTCTCTTAGCAGCTATTCTTAAATATTATATAGTTCAACAATCAAAGGTTAATTTTCACCAATAAAAATAGGACAAATATTTACCACTTTTTGGTGTGGATGAGGTGTAAAATTACTATTGACTATTTGACCATTAAGCTAGATGATATTTAAGTAAAATGTTTATGAACTTCAGCAGAACTTCTACACCAGTAAGTTGAGGAAGACATATGTTACAATACCTGTATGAAATATCAATATATGGAAAATAAAATTTATTGACTTTAATTTTCCTTACTTGCATTTTAGATGAGAAGTAACTGTTGCCCGATCCTTGTTATGTACTCGATGGATGAATAAAACCCCATCTGATATTCTCTCTCGGCGAAGAATTTCTCTACCCCATGCTTCAAAAATCATGCAAACAAACTACTATAGTGGAATTATAATGTTTTCTACCATTCCACACTGAAATCCTCTCAAACCTGCTTTGCGTATAGTCTGCTTATATTCCTATTACCCCTATCAACGTGCCCATTACGTTGTCAAGTACAATTATTAGTTGTGTTTCTTTCAAATTATATATAAAAGGGATTTGTTAGGACACTACCACAAATTGACGAGTTTATTCTGTAGCTTGCTTTCTAGCTTTCATTTTGAAGACTTATTAGTTAAAAACAAATACACATTTAAGTCCAGAAGCACTTTCTTTCACTATCATGAACTGTGGAAAATGTCTCTTATTGACTGATTAGCTGTTACAATTTTTATATATTTCTGATAATTATTTTTTTCTAAATAATAATTTACTGATTATTTCTGTAGTATACTCTTTTTCCTACTTTTAGGGTTCACAGTAAAAACCTTACCTTGCCTGCTCAGAAAAGATCTGGGTAGATATTCTTATCAAGATTCAAATTTCTTTTCCATCTGCTTTCTCTAAAGATTAGATCTGTGGCTCAGTAGTTTGTAATCAATTGGGTAGACTGTTGATTTATCTCTTTTGTAGCTGCTGTCTTTGATTTCAACTTTTAAAAAAAATTATGTTCTTATAGACTGCTTAAATTTCTCTGTTTTTTTTTCCCTCCAAATCAGCTTCAACCGGGTTGAATTTTTATCATGTTCTGTACTTTTTGTTTGCGATTCACTAGCATAGGTGATGTTTTTTTCAAGATTTTGGTTGCAATGATTACTAGGAAACAAGATTCTCCTTGAACATTATTGTTATGGTTGGATCATCAAAACAGGCGCACATTTGTAGTACAAATTAGGCCAACTTAATTTCAATATTTAAACAGCTACTCAAATTTAAGTATCAGGCCAAATTTTCGAATTACAAGGCTTTGACAATTAAAAAGATGCAAAAGAGCTCATGGGTCATTTTCAACAAAATTAAATTTACCAAACTTAATACAACTGCAAATTGTTTGATTGATTTCAATGGTGATGATGAACAAACTTGAGCAGTCTACAAAGTCAATATAAAAAACATTGACACAGTAATCCCCAAATCTCAGAACTCATAAACCACTTTTATAAATACTATGGATGAGCAAGTAACAGGTATTTACTTTATACCTTATCTTAAGAACATATAATTATACAAACCAGACAATTATGTACAGAACACTAGTTAACAGAACCCCCTTGTTCTGATTTTCTGCTTCTAGAATTTGCAATCATAACAAAAATTTTGAAAACATGGAAGATTTTTGTAAATGACTTGTACTTTCTCATACTTGATCTTCTCACCCCTTTGAGCCAACAATTCTTAGGCAGTTGACCTTGAGGCTCCTCCATCTTGGAACTTAACAGAGTTGATACATCATAATATTCTTCCCACAATATGTCCATTTGCTCTGCCTCTGCTCCATCTAATGACAGATTTCTCCCCATCAAATGCATTCCATGCCTTTCATCCAGTGAACTCTGTTCATTCTCATCTCTGTTGCATATTGTCATCTTCTCACTTGACAATTCATGAACAGCATTTGTTGAAGCCATGAAATCCATCATCAAGCAGAATATAATTTTCCTCACATACCTGCAAATATGCCTGTTACAAATTGAACCCAGTCAGTCATACCCACTTCCATAGACATATATATATGTCTTATAATTTTCGGTCAAAATGATGTGACTTAAATGGCTAGAGCGGTTGTCAAAGCCTTCGTTTTCAAAAAAAATTAGACAAGATTCCTTGAGATTGGGTTGGGTACAAGTTGAACCCGGACATTTCAATGGTAGAAGGTAAGATAATGCCAAAAATCTTTTGGGTATCTAAAGTTTTTTGCGATGATTTCGGATCATTGGGTTGCCAAATCAACTTGGCTCATGTGGAGAGTTGCTGGGATTCCTTTTCGAAGCACTTTCAAATGTTGCTTCATTAAACAGTTACTCTTAGGAAAATGTGTCCAAAGATATTGCAAAAGTAAAAAGGGTTGGTAAATGCAATCGGTATTTATTAAAGCTTTAGATTACAAATCAGAAGAGTTTTACAGTCAAAGGTGCTTGATTTAACAGCAAAGCTGCTGTTGTAGGTATTTAAATGGCGTTGAATTTAAGTCTCCCCTTCTTGGAGAAAAAAAAGAGCTCTACAAGCATATCAAATATTAAATAATTATACCACAATATAATATAATGGTGAAATTTAGCATACCCATGTCATTTCCCATTTAGTTTTGTGTTCACTTTCTTGGAAATTCTTTAATGCAATAATATATTGAGAAGTAGCATATTCTTGTGTTAAGTTTGGCTAATGGATCAATCCTTACCCATTTGTATTTCAGCACATTGTGTTTATTTCTATGTATTCACTATCCCTATTACTTCTCTATTAGCACACACTTTTATATATTCACTCCCTACCTTGGAATCATCATCTTATCCCTACAAATCATTTCCATGTGGCTTGGGATTGATTTAGGTTATTCCCAAAGAGTATGGGAATGAACCTCAAAATTTGAAATATCAAATTCAAATTTCAACTTTCTTGCCCTACTAGTTGTTATGAACCAACTAGCACATGTTTTATGTGAAATGTTGCTATGTCATAGTATTTAATGGCATTCAATGTGCACTTAATTTCATAAGGATATAATATTAGTGCACACTTCAACTCTAAAGGACAATAAAGGGATCAAAACAACATCACCATATATGCCATCATATATGCAACCTACATGTTTGTGAATATTGTCTTTGATGTCAATCATCACCAATAATTTGGTCTACCATAGGATTTGATCTAGGAGAACAAATGTAGTCATGGATGGAGAATCCAATTAAATATTATCCAACCATGCAGTCTTAACACAAAACACTCACAATTTCACACAAGAGGCATAAGAAATATGTAGAAAATGATTTTATTGATTCATAATCTTAAATACATCAATAGCCTTTGTTGCTAGGGATTACACTCAAAATAAGACCTGAATCATGGATTACAATGAAATAGAAGCACAAACAAGTGTACAACTCCTCAAAACATTATCCTCTAACCTAATCTTCAATATATGATGCTTCCTACTGTTGATTTGCTATTGAACTCGAACCTAAAAAAATACCTTGTAATGTGGAATTGATGATCTTTTATAGAAAACAAGGATGATGTATCTTGGTACAAATTAGTATTGCAGTACATTACCCCATGCACATTTGATAAGGATCATGGGTCCATTATTAAATGATTTTTCCTTTGATTTGCTTAAGGAGACATGTACATGATCCCTCTTATGATGACTATGACAAGATGTATGCATTAGAGCTCAATGCAACGTTAACCATGAACCTCCCCAAGACTAATAATCTTATGAATTACATTATCAATTAGTATGAGATTCAAATATGTGGCACATAGCTAAATTAAGCCTTCCTTTACTAGGTGTTATAAGTTACACATATTAATCTGGGATAAAACACTCTAAAATGACATGGCATAATAGAATACATCCTCATGAAGCTCTGATATTAATTTGAAGGTAATGTGATGAAAATACATTACTGCCTAGTAGGATTATTGTTGAAAAGGCATAATAACAATGAACCTCTGTGATAAGAACGTGATGATTATGACACTCTTAGGAACCTACTAAAGAAAACAAAAATAAAGGAAATATTTTGGTTGACGTAAGATTGCTCTTACACCTTGGGTGCTCCTACATTAAACACCTTGAGTAACTAAAAAATGAGTCTCTCACTTGTGGTCAAGGCTATCAACTAAAGGAAAACCAAATTAGTTCAACTCAACTATGAATATCCATGTAGAATCCTCAATAGGTCTACCTTTCCATTTTACCAACTATTATTCATACTTTTTATTCCTTATGCTCCTTCCAACTTTGTTGTCCAATATATTTTCAATGTTTTTAGCTAGTTGTTATGGCATTTGTTTCTCCAATTCATCTCTACACTTTCTTATTCTAACTCTCCTTCATGATATTCATACAAGTCTACAATATGAAATACTGGTGATTTGTGAAATCCTTCAGGCAATTCGACTTCATATGCATTACCAGAACTAAATTTTCTTATGAAATTGCACAAACCAAATTTCTTCATCTTCAATTTATTTCTTTTAGATTAAGTAGTTAGGGGTATCTATAGGTCCCCCACCTAAGAAAGAAATACGATAGTGCATTAGATATATAATATCATGTTAAATACCAAAATGGCCCACATGACCATACAAAAACATAAACATTAAAAAGAAGGATAAAAAATAGAAGCCTCCATTACCTTACGAATAGGGCTACAACCCAAACAACCAAATGTTTTTCATGAAAAGGAACTAGGCATTGTAAGAAACAAACAAAGCACCCACAACTTGTTGGTATGAATGGGTTTATTACCTATCTAGTTTCCCTTTTGGGTCATTTTCACACCTAGTTGGTTAAGTTTACTTAGGCATTTTTACTTTCTTAGTTTGGTGGAGATGTTGTGCACACATGTGACTCCATCTCCTATTATTTCGTATTGGTTATACATTTACTTCTCTTGGTGGTGTATCATATATATACCCACCTCTTGCTCTCATATGAACACACTCTTGCTTGTATGTACATTGCATCCTTTCTATAGACTATTGTTATTCGATCATGTTGGTCTTCTTGTCTTTCAATGATTATCTCTTATGAATCTTGATCTTGGGATAGGTACCTCCATAGATAATTCTAACATGGTATCAGAGCAAGAGATTATTTAGAGTTAGTCTATCTTTGGAAGATCTAGGATTGCAAATTTTGCACTAGTGTTGTCTTGAAACTAAGTATGCTCTTCTCTTGCATCTTAGGATGATTTGGAGAATTGGAAAGGTTGAGAGAGAGATTAGATTCTACAATGGTTTTTATTTGGGGCTTTGTTTTACATGTTATTTTTGGCAATTGGTCGAGTAAATTGAACCTCACAATTAGATGTAGAGCATCTATAAAAGTCAATTTCACCTTTTGTTGCATCCAACTTAGGCATTGGAGGCTAGATTTACAAAGGTTTTCTTTTTGGGAGGTTCCCATGATATTCTACATGTAGCTATTTTTGGAGTAGTTTGGGTCAAATCTAATTGCACCATTGCATCCAAAAGGCCTAAAAACTTATAAATTGATATAAAATTTGTTAATTTTGGAGCATTTGACAAACAAGGAAAAAAATATTTTGTCTAGATACATCATATGGCCTCCTTGGACAGTATTGTATATGTACACTTTTTTTTCAAAAAGAGTTTTAGTTTTTTTAAATATATTAAAAAAATAGCACTTTGTAAACTTTTTGTAAACCAAACAAATGTTTTGGGAGCTATATGGCCCCATACCCTTGTACCACCTACCATGGCAAGCAGGTAATAGGAAGTGAGACCCCATAAAGCCTCTGCCACCTTTTCTTGGGGTAGCAAGCCTCCCCATATGGCTCCTGTGGTCCCTTTGAAACACTACACTACTAATGTCAAGCCTTTCCACCACATCAACTCATTTGAGTCACTAGCCCAGTGCTACCTCTTAGCTTGGCCATAACTCCAACAAACCACCACTCATAGGCCACCACAACATCAACAAAGCACCACCAAGAGAAAAGACCTAAGATATCTATCTATAGTTTTGATTTTGGAAGTCCACTTTGATGGAGATTTTCTTCCTCATCCATTGCTTTGTTTTTGAGCAGTTTTTTGAAATGGGGTATACTTTTGTGTACTTCGTAACATAATTTTTAGATTTAACACTTTCTTTTCTAGAATTTTAGTTTTCAAATTGACTATGTTGTGTAGTTCCATTTTGGGAACTTTGAAGGGCCATATCTTGCATGTATGGACTCCTTTTTGGGTCCATTTTTTGAAAGAATTTTTTTTTACATACTTCACAATGGTTCCTTCCATTTCTTCTCTTTTGTAGAAAAATTGTATTTTCAACATTTAGTCATTTTTTGACATTGTAAGCATCTATTGAATGCACTATTTAATATAATGCATTGAAATAAAGTGCCACACATTGTATTTGTATTTTGGAGATGTTGTGAATATTATTTCATTTCATTGTACTTGCACTATATTATAAAGTGCCATGGGGGGTTTGTTGTGCATGCCAAGTGTATTTATAATCACAACCTTGTCTACTTTCATGTGAGTTTGCCTTGTTTTCCACACCCTTTATATAGTGTCATGAGGTGTTTGTTGTTTGTGTCTTTTCTTTGCCATCACAACCTCATCTACTTTCATGTGTATGTGCCTTGTTCTTGCACACCTTGTTCTAGTTGTAGGTACTTAGTTTCCTACTGATGTTGCTTCTTCATCTTCTTGCACTACATTATAACACACAATTTGAATAAGGCTACCATACCTCTCCCTTGTCAGTATTGTGGGGAGTATAATATTGTTTGTACTTGTGTTATGATTCCTTGGTATTGTCTTGGAGTGATCCAAACACTTGCCAGTATCTCTAGCCAACAAACATTATTCTCCCCTAGCACTCTTACTCCCCCTTTGACATCAAGTACAAAGGGATTCACAAAAATATCCCTCGAGGACCAGCATCCTATAGATCAACTGTATTACCAGGGATAGAGGAATACTCTGATATGCTCCCCCTGGATGAATACTTCTTGTATTCAATTGGAGATAGGAGAAGGAACAACTCCTAGCTTCTGCCTAAGCTATTCAAATGTTTCCTTTGGAAGGGGTTTTGTAAAGATATCTGCTAGTTGTGCTTTTGTAGCAACATATTCCAACTTGACTTCTTGTTCAACAACTTTATCCCTAAGAAAATGATACTTAATGGATATGTGCTTGGTCCTTGCATGCATAACTGGATTCTTTGCAATGTTTATTGCACTGGTATTATCACAAAGAATGTTGACTGTCCCATCAAAATTAATCTTGATATCTTGCAATGTTTGCTTCATCCATAACACTTGAGTACAACAAGATACAAATACAATAAATTCAGCTTCAGTTGTTGACAAAGAAACTAAATCTTGTTTCTTACTCAACCATGCTACCAATCTATCTCCTAGAAAAAATGCACTGCCACTAGTGCTCTTTCTATCATCCACATAACCAGCACAATCTACATCTGTGTATGCAATCAAAGTGAAGTCATCACCAACAAGATACCATAGACCATAATCTAATGTACTCTTCAAGTATCTGAATATCCTCTTCACATCTTTGATATGTGTCTCCTTAGGAGCAACTTGAAATCTAGCTACCATGCAAATAGCTTGCATGATATCAAGCCTTGTTGTGAGATATAAGAGACTTCCAATCATGGATCTGTACAAAGTTTGATCTGCTAAAGAAGATTCATCATCTTTGCTAAGATTACATATAGTGACCATAGGTGTATTGACTGGCTTGCAATCTTCCATCTTGAATTTTTTCATAATTTCCTTCACATACTTGGTTTGAGAAATGAAAATCCTTGTATCTAATTGATTGACTTGTAAACCAAGGAAAAATACAATTCTCCTAGCATTGACATGTCAAACTCTTTTTGCATAGCATTAACAAACTCTCTACACATTTTGTCACTATCTCCACCAAATATTATATCATCAACATAAAAAATAACAATTAGTATATGATTACCTTTAGTTTTAAAATACTGATTGCTAGCAGTTATACATTTCTTATAGCCTTGTTGTTGAAGATATTTGTCCAACCTGGAGTACCAAGCCCTAGGAGCCTGTTTGAGACCATACAATGCCTTTTTCAGTCTGCACACATAATATTTGTTTTCAATCACCTTGAATCCTTCAAGTTTCTCTATATAAACTTCCTCATCCAAATAGCCATTGAGAAATGTAGATTTCACATCCATCTGGCACACCTTGAAGTGTTTATAAACTAAATATGCAAGAAACATTCTAATGGCTTCAAGCCTTGCCACAAGTGCAAATGTCTCATCAAAATCTATGCCCTAAACCTGAGCATAGCCCTTGCGGACTAATCTAGCTTTGTTTCTAGTTATCTGTCCATGTTCATTCAGTTTATTTCTAAACACCCATTTTGTGCCTATGACATTCTTATTAGTAAGCCTTGGAACAAGTTCCCAAGTCTGATTTTTCTCTATTTGACTAAGTTCTTCCTTCATGACTTCAATCCAGCTCTCATCCTTATTGGATTCTTTATAAGATTTAGGTTCTATTTTAGACAGTAAAGAATAGTTTACCTATTCTTGTTGTGCAAGCTTTCTTCTTGTCATGACACTGCCAGTTTTGCTTCCAAGAATCTAATTCTCAAAATGATCTCTTTTGAGATACTTGGGTGGAGCCTTTGGAGTAGAATTTGGTTGTTCTTCTTCATCAGTATCATTCTCCTCTTGTGACTCTTCTTTTGCAACTTCTTCTTCTTCTTCATCAGCATCATTCTCCTTTTGTGACTCTTCTTTTGCAACTTCTTCTTCTTCTTCTTCATAAGAAGAGACTTTTGAATACATGTCATTTTTATGTGACAACTATGAGAAGTCTTCATCCACTCTGACATTCACACTTTCAACTATTTTTGCAACCTTTTATTGTAGCATTTATAGGCCTTTCTTGTAGCTGAATAACCAAGAAATACTTTCTCCATTGATGCTTTTGGTTCTGGTTGGTCCACACATATCTATATGTATCAACTCCAGGGGTTTTGAAGTTGAATATTCCTTTGTCTTAAAAGTAACCCTTGTTTGCTTTCCTTCTTGGCATTCTTTACAGAAGGCACATTCTGACTTGTCAATATTAGGCATATGTTTGACTGCATTCTTATTGCTGACCTTCATTAGATGGTCAAAGTTGATGTGGCCCATCCTTTTGTGCCATAACCAACTTTCATCAATTTTCCCTAACATACATCTTCCACTTTTCACCTCTGTCAGATGCTACAGGTTGCTATTTGTTTTGTTTTCCTCAGCAACAAGTCTACCAGATCTAGCTTTTCTTATCTCACATCCACTAGCATGAAATAACAAGTTATACCCCTTGTCACACATCTGGCTGACACTGAGCGAGTTATGGTGTAATCCCTCTACATACAACACATCTTGAGCATTAGTCTTACCATCTATGCATAATGTGCATTTTCCAACTATCCTAGCAGTAGTGTTATCACCAAACTTAACAAAACCACCATTCCATTTCTCCAAAATGGTGAACTTGCTCTTATCTCTAGTCATATGACTAGAACATCCACTGTCTATTACCCAAGGATTGTCTTGTCCTTTGGCATGAAAAGTTGTTTGAACTAACATGGAATGTTCATCCTTCTTTTCTATCCAATGCCTTTTTGAACTTTTCTTCTTTTCCTCAGAAAGCTTTGCAGGTTCTTTATTTTGACTTGTAGAGGATTGTGTAGGTATTTTATGTTTTCTTGCAGGAGCATGTGTAGGTATGTCTTGCCTTGGAGGAGTAAATATCGTTTTCTCCGATCTAGAAGGCTGTATAAACACACTTCTACAAAACTTGGCAATATGCCCATAGTTGTTACAATTATAGCAAACATCATTCATATCAACTAAAGGGGCAAAAGTATTTTGCTAACAAAATCATACCTATCCATTCTCCTATGTCTAATTATTTAGTTTATTACTTTATGTACAAACTGATTACATGAAAAATAGTAACCATAAAAAGCATAATTAAACCTGGTTTGTCTTACAGGTTGGTCCTTGAATCTCCTCTTTGGATAGTGGACTTTGATGAATCCATCATCCTCCTTTCTGAGATCTTCAGTCTTCTTATTCTTCCTAGACCCTTCAGACTTCTTAGAAGCAATAACACTTGTTTTAGGCTCTTTTGTCTTCTTAGGTTCAGTAGAACCTGACTCGCCTTTTTCTTCAATTGCTTTTTGAAAATGAGTAGCAGCTTTGATATTCTTCTCTTCATCATTCTTCTTATCCTTGAGACTCTTGTCTTCCACATATCCTAACCCAAGCATGTTGGAGAAGGACCTTTGACAACCAATTATTTAATCAAGAATTTCAAAGCTCTTCACAAACTTAAGGCTTCTATTTAATTGCATGTTTACCTTTTCTAATTCCTTCCTTAGAGAGACAACTTCAACCTATAGTTTTTGACACTCTTCTAGTTTGGTTTTCAAACTCAAACTAGTAAATTCCTCTATTCTCTTAGATTCTGCTGCAACTTCAAGCCTACTACAAGTTTTTCATCTTCTTCAATCCTTAACTTGTATATTTTATTTTGTTTTCTCTCATCTTTTAAATCTTCTAAGGCAGAGATTAGTTCACCTTCCAAATCAACTTCACCCTCTTCTTCCTCATCAAAGTCTTCACAACAATCTTCTATAGGAGTATTTTCATTTTCTTTGATTTCAACAGTCATAAAGACAGTTTCATAATTTTCACTTGCAGAAGAACAACTTCATCTGAAGAGCTAATTTCTTTGTCGACATATAGACTCTTTTTATTCTTATTAAATTTTCTCCTTTTATACTTGGAAATATTTTGACTCCTAGAACTATCTCCCTTTTCATTTTAACCTAAGGGACATTTAGAAGCAAAGTGACCAATTTTTCCACAATTAAAACATTTGAAAGGTAGCTTACCTTTGTATTTACCAGAGCCCTTCAATTTTCTGACAAAATTTTCTTCTTCTTCACTTGAACTGACACTCGGTTCTAAATCTTCTTCAATTTGCTTGACTTTGGAAGTCTTGAATGCTTCTTCTTTCTTTGTTGAACTAGTATTCTCACTTCTCATTTCATATGTTGTTAGAGATCCAAACAATTCATCCATAGAGAACTTATCCATATCTTTAGCTTCTTCTATTGTAGAGACTTTAGAGTCATACCTCTATGGGAGAGACCTCAGAACCTTCTTTACAACCATCTTAGTTTCTACATCCTCTCTGAGACCTATGATAGCATTCACTATAGCATCTACTCTGAGCATGTAGGCTGCAATATTCTCTTCATCTTTCATCTTTAGGGTCTCAAATTTTCCTCTATGAGTTTGCAGTTTTTCTTGCTTGACTTTATCATCGCCTTCATATATGTTGTGCAGCTTTTCCCATACTTCTTTGGCAATTTTACAATGCACGACTTTCACAAATTTTGTATTGGTTAGACTACACAGTATAGAATTCTTTGCTTTGGCATTATTTTCACAATATTTCTTATCGACTGTAGTGGGAGTAGCTATTGGTGGTGTGTAGCCATCTATAACAAATTTCCATACATCAAATCCAAAAGAGGTCAAGTAAGTCTCCATTCTGATACTCTAGAAAGCATAATTGGTTCCATCAAATAATGGCGCTTTATTTGAAGAATAACTTTCTTGTCCTGCCATAGTGTTCTTGTGACCAGATCTTCCTTAAATGATTAAACTTACTTCAAGGAACCCTAGGATTTGATACCAATTGTTGAAAGAACACCAATACACTGAGAGGGGGGTGAATCAGTGTACGTTAATTTTTAACAATTTAAAACCAAAAGACAAGAATCAAGTGTACACATAAACCACATAACACCAAATATACATGGAAACCCCTAAAAGACAAAAACCACGGTGAGAATGTTTCTTGAGTCTACTGCTCAAATCCAACCTCACAATAAACAATGATTACATGTGTTTTGCATGCACCTACCCCCAGGTACACCAACACCCAAGATAATGTTTTTAGGCACCAACCTACAGATACATCACACACCTTAATTGAGCTCCAACTCAATACATGAGGCACCAACCCCAATCTGGAATAAAGAGGTACCAACCCCTAAATTCTTACAAATTCTTGTATGTAGACAATGGTTCTTTTCTAACCTAAAATGCACTTTTTCAATTCATGTACTCTGCTCTCCTTCTCTACATGGTGTTCTCATGAACACAATCTTCTCTCTTTCACCCTACAAACTATGTTATCATTAACACGGTCTCCCTATTTCTCAATACACTCTATCTTTGAACATTCATATGTTTGCGCAAACTCTTCACACTCTGCATGTGAAAGAAAATGTTCAGTTGAGTAACATTCTACAATTAATTTCTTGTGTATATATCCCCTATACGGTCCTCGGCAACTACCTAATGAGTCGACACCAGAAAGTAACTATTTCATAGTTACAACTACCCCTTTTTTACTTCACATTCCATCAAAACCATTGCTTGAATGATTTTATACCATTTTGCAAAAATGCAATTGAATCGACTTCTTTTCTGTAACTGCTTGTCAAATTTATCTTCAAAAAATAGTCGTTTGCTCACTTTAAATATTGACCATTGATCTCACCTTTCTCGCCATCAGAGTGGACACGTGTCATCATCGCGCACCTTTACAGTTGATGATTAAGAGCATGTATTGCTATGCAATGCATGATAGCCATCCGATCTCCTCCTTCATTGTGCACCAATGAATTGAAATCAATTTTGCATGTTGGCCATTTGAAAAGACTTAGGCCAATGAAAAGTTTCCATGACACTCATAATGCCACCTTGAACACAGTCAACAAATTGCTTGCATCCTAAGCTTGCCACTTGTTGACATCGTGTAGTAATGTGGAGTGGCCAAGCAACTCTCTTTATTCCTTGTAAGCTTACAAAATCCTGACACGTGGCATGCTATTGCATTCACACATCCACAGAGATCCTTCATTTTTTTGTCTTTGCGCAGATGCGTAGACTTGACATGCCGCACAACTTCATATCCGTGCAATCACCAAAAACTTCCACTATCTTCCTTTGCGCTTATGTGCTGTCCTTTTGATCATGAAAGATTGACACACACCATCGGATCAATATAGAAGTGCTTGCACGTTATTCTCCTTTGCATCGTAGACAGCAAAAACCTTTATTTTTTCCTTTGCACATATGCGCAAATGATCAACACGCACTATTGGATCCACATCAAGATGTATGCACTTTATCTTCCTTCGTAGACCATAACACATAATACCTCCTGAGCTAGTAACCACTAGGAAATGTGGCTAGTAAAATGACAATGACAATGGCTTAATTTGATACTTAAGTGACTTCTCATTAGGAATAGCAGGTTAACTATCCAATCTCTGATCCCTTAGCATATTTTGGATTTTGCTCGCTAGGGATTCTTTCTTCCATCTTCCATTTTGGAATGAATCAAAGAGCAACTCCACTCTTCGATCTTCGATTCCTTAGACTTGATCAGATTTTTCTCACTGGGCATTCTGTCTTCCAGATTCCACTTTGAGAATAGAGCAATGAAAACACTTAATTGGAGCATTGCGATTGGTCCTTCCACTCTGGCCCTTCTTATTTCCTCAACAAGGAAAATGAGTAAGGCTGAAGTCTTGAACTTCGATGAACTTTAGAAAGGAGTAAGGTCGAAACCCCAAACATCAAAAATCTCCAAAAAATAAGTAAACTGCCCTCTATCACTTAGTCTAATTGAATTGGTGGCCTTAGACTCATCAATGACAACACTTGAATAATTTCCTTTGACATCAATGACAATAATTCAACAATAATTTGGGTGCCTCTTTTGGGTGGTTTTGGCTCATCATTTTGTAACTACCATTGATGGTTTACTGTATTATATCTCCTATATATCAGGAGGTTGAGATGGAGGTTGTGTGTAAGAGTCTTATAGATGTTGAGATGCCTTGGGATATCTGGTTGGTTATACTCCTGTGAAATCTTTCTCTACAAGTATATTGTAATCTTCTTGATTCCTAAATAATATATTGGGCAGATTTGGAGTGTGGAGTTTTTCTCTCAAAAGGGTTCTCCACATAATTATTGTGTTGTAGTATGATTGTTATTTGTGTTTATTTCTATAATTGTTGTAAAGATCTGAAAAGTTATGCATATTTGTCCCCTCAAAATTAGTATAGGAAGTTGTTCTGCTACCTTAGATTCCTTACACCTCACACACCCTATTGACTCATTGGGACTTCCCACTACCTTCTTGGAATTCTACCAAGACTACTCTTGAATGAGTTGCTCCTCTGCTCTAGACATGTGTGGGCTCCTAAACTATTGTCTTTCTATATACAAGGCAACCTCCTTGTCTTATGAAGACTATGAGTTACCTGCCTAAACATGATCATGACAAGGAAGAAACTAATCTAAAACTCTTCCATTAGACCCACTAGTTGTTGTTTATAACCACCTATGTCATCTAGTGGTTGTCATCTCACAAGTGGATATCCCTCACTTTTGATTTCTAAAGATTTTCTATTAGGGTTTTCCTAACCATACTAACAAGTGCAATAATACTTAGGAGACATCCTCCTTCACAAGAAAGTAGCATAGATTAGGACACACACATTAGTCCAATCATGCAAACACACATACATGAAAGTTGTTAACACACAACCCCAATCTCCTAGTATTACAATCTAGGTCTTTGATACCAAATACAATGCCCCAAGTACATACCTAAGACATTAGCAAAACAAAAATGAGATAACAATTTTTTGTATTAGAATTGCAACACATAGATGTTACCAGTACCATTCGCATGCATCAAGGTTGTCATGAAATTAAAAAAAAAAAACACCCTAGTCACATGACAATGATGCATGTAAACATCACTAACAAGTGAGATAGTTTCCCAAATATTAATTTGCATCTCAAATTTTCCAATCTTTAAAGCACACTTTCATAGCATAGCATGTATTCTAGCTTCATTACCAATTATTATTTGTAGTGCCCACATGATCCATTTTTGATTATTAAACAACATGAATTATAATTTACATATAGATCTATTCATTAAAATAATATACAATTGTTATTACAATCTCACAACTGCATCCCACCACATATGGATGGGTATGTATATTAAATTGTTATAACTACAATTACATCATATAGTAAAATTTCATAGCTTTGTCAATATGAAACATAAAACAGAACTGAACAACTTAGAGTTCCTCCAAGCGCTACCAATCACATCTCTAAAACTAGCTTGTGATCAATGATGAGTAGCCTACCACCCAACCATGTGGGTCCCTGAGTTCCACCCCACTAGACAAGAAGATGATCAAATGCATATCAAGCACAATCACACCATACAAGAGGTTTAACAAACACACAAGTTAGATGGCTTTGTCATAAAACACAAATTAAATACAATATGATCCAATTACAAGAGAGGGAATGGTAGTCTCAAGCCAATGAAGTGCTATTACTTAGTCATCAAGACCCAAACAAGGTTGAGAGTGTACATCTACAAACAATAGATCTAGTTCTCAACAAATGTTTATACCAATCATAGATGTACAGAAATGATATTCTCCACAATACTTCCTTAAGTCTCCAAGGGATTTTATACTATATTACAAATTATCTTATTAGGTTTTATTATAGTAGGGTGAGTGTGAGATCACCATGGTCCATATAGTGGCAATAGAGGAAAAAATCACATGAAAGTGTTAGCCAAAATTACAAAACTCTTTTTAGGCTTAAATTTAGGCTTGGTAAGTGAAAAGAAAATGGATATTAGCTTTTTCAAAATGGATAGAGTTAATTGGGATTTTTTGTTGCAGGTTCTTCAAAAGTTTGGTTTCTATAAGGGTTGGTGCAAATAGATCGACTCATGTATTTCTAGTGTTAGATTCTTTGTCCTTGTTAATGGAAGCCTAGTAGGGTTTTTCAATTCTTCCCAAGGCCTAAGACAAGGGGACCCCATTTTTTCTTTTTTGTCCATCCTCATGGTGAAGGCCCTTAGTAGATCTATTCAAGCAAAAAATTGTTAAAGAAGTTGGATTGGTGTGAATAGTCTAAGATTTGCTAAACCTATTACTCATGCCTTGTTTGCTGATGACACCATTCTCTTTGGAAAAGCCACCTTCTATAAAGCCAAATCCATTTAGAAAGTAATCTCCTCCTATAACATAGTGTTAGGCCAAAAAATTAATCTTCTAAGTCCAAGATTTTCTTTATTAACTTGCCTCTATTTGTACAAAGAAGAGTTTCTAATTTATTGGGTTTCAAATTAGAATCCTTCCCTTGTTAGTATTTGGGCATTCCTTTATTCTCTAGTTCTATAAAGAATGAGTTTTGGCATCATTCATTTCTTAAATCCAAAATGAAATCTCCTCTTGGAAAGGAAAATGGCTACAAAAAAAACAATTTGGTCAAAGATATCCTTGCAACTATCCCAATTTACATGATGTCTATTCTAAAAATACTTGAAGGAGTTCTCTCAAATAAGTGGAAAAGTTGGTTAGATTTTTTTTGTGGCAAGGTAGCTTTGATAAGAAAAACATTGCCTTAATCTCTTGGGATAAGATTTGCAAATCTAAACCCTTAAGTGCAGCTGGTATCCTCAACCTTGAGATCCAAAACTTGGCTCCGGGAGCTAAACTAGCTTGGAATATGTATGCCAAATCATATTCAAAATAGATGAGAATTATGAAAGCCAAGTGTCTTGACCCTTCAGACAAGGAAATGATTTTTAGAATTGCAAACCCTACAGCTGGCTCAAAAATGTGAGATTTTATCATAAACAGTAGAGAAATAATTCTCCCATAATGGGGAGAAAACCCTTTTTTCGGAAGACTCTTAGAATGAAAACCAACCTCTAGACCAAAGATTGGAGTTGTTGGATGCAAAGATATTCCTAAAATAGGAATGGGGTATGAAAGTCAAAGATTATTTTGAAATTTCAGAAAGTGGCCCATTCCCAAAAGCCAAATGGAAAAGCTTTGTTGATTGTGCTTTCCCACAAATCAAAAGGGCTTGCTCACCAAGATTCTATCTTAGAGAATTTTTTATTTCTCCCATAAGGATGATGACTTCTCCTAGATGGAATCAAAGTCTAGAAGCTATTAAGTTAAGCAAGGTTATTTAGCTCTTTCTCATTCTCCTTCAAACTATTGGCCATTTAAACTATACTGGAGCAATGCTTGCCTTCTAAAATTTGGTGTCTTTGCATGGCTTTCCCTCCACAAAAAGATCCTAACTACTAAAAGATTGGAAAAATTAGGCATCTCCCCCTCCTTCAATTGTGTTCTCTATGCAAAAGAAGAGGAAGACAATGATCATCTTATAATGAATAGATCTTTCAGCAATAGTTGTTGGAAATGGTTGTGCAGAAATATTGGTTGGAAAGGAACTTTCCCAAGCTTGCTCCCCCAAAATTTATTGAGCTAGCATTCTCTATATAATGAGTCCACTTTTACCTGTATTTGAAGAGTTATGCCCCTCCCTCCTCATTTTGTACCTTTGGCTAGAATGCAACTTTAGAATCTTTAGAAAATCTCCCTCTAGAATTGAAGAGATAATCCTTAAGGTTGGAAGAGCTATTTAGAAGTTTTCATGGCTAATGTCTTAAAAAATGTAGAGTTCAACAAAAACTTCTCCAGCAAGGAAACCAATACTTTAAAGTAATGGCCGCTCCTAAAACTCCCTCCTTTTCAGGGTTCAATCAGAGTGATAAAGCCAAAAATTAATAGAAGCATAGTTAGTTGGTCTCCACCTCTCCCCTCTCTTGTTAAGATAAACTTTAATGGCACTTCTAGGGGCAACCTTGGTCTTTTAGGTGTTAGCTATGTGATCAGGGAGAACTTTGCAAGCCTCTTATTAGCCAAATCAAAAGAATTTTTAGTTGGCACTAACAATGAAGATAAATCCTATGTTTTGTTGCTTGGCCTTGAAATGTAAAATGGAGAAAATTTTAACAGAATTTGTGTCGAAGGAGATTACATGATTATCGTTAATGTAATTAACTCTAGAAAAGTGAATAATTGGAAGCTCCATTATATTTTCCAGTCCATCTAGAGCATCTTGGGTAGCTTTGATTATTCCAATGTGATCACTACTTCGGGGAAGCTAACAAAATTGTAGACTGATGCAGAGGCATCCACACTATAACCTTAACATACAGCATGGATGTCCGCAACCCATCATCATCACCATCATCATCATCATCATCATCATCATATTTGACTTAACACTGTCAGCATCATCATATTTACTGTGCCGACCGATATCCTCCTGATGACAAGCCCTCGCCCGTTCGCATGTCAACAGCATCACCTTATTCGATTATCGACAGCATCATCATGTTCGACCAGCGCGAACATCCTCCTGACGTCCACTGTTCACTTCAGCGACAACTTCCGTCTTCACTATCTTCAGCATCATGATATTCAACATCATGATAATCAACAGGATAAAGAACATTCGGTTCCTTCCAAATATCCTGATGACGTATATCCTGATGATGATGACGTCATATCCTGCTGTTGGCCAAACTTAGTTTTTTTCGGCCCGCGATCAACCCGATCTTCTTCCTTGTGCCGATACGCTCCCCCTCGGCACCTCCTGATGATGATCACCCCGACGCACTTGCACTTCATGCAATCGAAAGCATCATGCTCATCTCCACTTATCCGGATGACGATGTCCAAAGCGACTGTAGGATATTTGCAGAAATATCCTGATGATGCCGTTTTAACGAACTTCCAACCTTAGCAAAATTTCACTTCGCCGATCCTCCAGGGATGACCCGATCCACTCTCAGGGTGATCTTCCAACTCAGACTTATCAGCTCGACCTAGCACATGCCATGCTAGGGTCTTCAACACCTTTCAGCCGCGATCCCGCACACCTGCATGCAAACAGAAAGCAAACTAAAACCTAACCTACTGTGCATCGCCATTCCACCGATCAGACAAATCAACCGGTGGAATGGATCAGTGAATCCATGAACCCACCCAAAACAGCAGATCGATTACCCAAAGGAGATCAAATAGAAGATGAAAACAGGATCTTTATTGATTTCAAAGATGCAATACAATATACTGTTTCTCACACAGCACACTCTAACTCCTCTGCTCAATGCAATACTATACTATCGATCGATGATCTACAGTCAACCGATCCTCATGCTTAAATAGGTTTTCTTGCAAGTACTACTGACCCGACTCCAAGCGGCTGGGAAATCTCTCCAGGCAGCTGGGAGATCCAACCGGTCCTACAACATGACAACTGTCCTAACAAACTGGCTAAAAATAGCAAAGCATGGTCAGCATGATCTTATCATGATCAGCATGACCTTATTACATGCATTTGGTCTTATCAGACCTTCTTGAAAACATAAACAAGACTCAAACTAATTAACTGCCTTATGAAGGCCAGCTGTCAGGTAGGTGCTCCTGCACCATACTCCCCAACAGAAAAGAACTCATGTCCCATGAGTTTGGTATGTGGAAGTCCTCTACCTTTACACTTTGCCTTAGCAATATGCTGAACTGTTCCAGCTTTGTCCTCTGCTATCTCGTGGCTGCTCCAAGACTTCTGAACTGTAACTTGCTTTCTGGCAAGTAAAGCTGCATGCCTGTCAATGTAGGCCTTTCTCTCACATACCTTGTATTTGTCAGGTTGTCTGACCAGAACCTCTGTCTGAACTGCCTCTTGAACTTCTGCAATGTTCAACTCTATCTTCCTGTCAACCTTTATAGGACAAACAATAGTCCCAACCATGACAACATCCTTGTCATTCCTCTCAACTGGTTGCTGTGTGCAAACCTGTTTCTGCACCTACTGCTGACCTCTGTCAGTCAAAACTAAAACTTTCTTCAACCTGATGTCCTTAACAACTCCTTTCTCTGCAGTATCCTCATCTGCCTTTATGCCTGCTCCTATAGGCATCTGCACAAATTCCTTCTGTCCCATTAAAATGATTTTGGCTGCCCCCTTTCTGGATGATGAACCTTTGTTTTCTAGACATTTGAAGGATGGATGACCAAACTCACCACAGGTGTAACATTTTCCTGAAAATGTAGTAGAACCTCTACCACCTCCAAATCTTCCTTTATTACCTTTCCATCCACCTCTGAAATCAGACTGTCCCTGTCCTTTACCAGTGTCTTCTTGACCCTCATTGGTTTGCTTTTGTGTAGGGGCTGCTCCTCTTCCCCTCATATTGTTTCCTCTTCCTCTCATGGACTTATCATGTCCCCTATTCATCTTTTCTTCAATCCTGATTGCCATTTGATAACAATCCTCCACATTCTTAGGGTTAGCTAAAACTAACTCATCCTGTATGTTCAATCTCAAACCAGCCAAGTACCTAGCCACCTTTTCTACCTCATTCTCATGATGACCAGATCTCATACTTAACTTATAAAACTCCTCAGTATATGCCTTCACATCCCTTTCCTTCTGCCTTAAAAATTGCAGCTTCTTAAACATCTGAATCTCATAATCCTTAGGCAAGAATTTACCTTTGATCCTTGCTACCATCTTATCCCATGAAGTGATCTTTGACTTCCCTTGTTTCCTTCTCTCAGATTGTACATAATCCCACCATACCAAAGCATGACCTCCTAACTTGGTCTTTGCAATCTTTACCTTCTGATCCTCAGCAACATCTTCACATTCAAAGTGATTATCAAGTGCAGCAATCCAATCCAGCAACTCATCTTCATTCAAACTTCCAGTATACTTGGAAACATCAACCTTTACCTTAGGTTTATCACTCTGCACTGCCTTTAACAGTTTTGCCAATCTCTGGTCTTCAGCATCTAGATCTTCAGCTACCTCTTCATACTCTTCTACAGTATCTTCATCTTCTTCAGACTCACTGTCTGCCACTTCCCTCTTTTTGTTCTTTTCCAGGGCTGTAAGCCTGGCTTGAAGTGCTTCAGCAAGCTCCTTCATCTTCCTCATCTCTCTGGCATGTTTTTCCTTCATCTCCTGCAATTCCCTTGCAGTACCACTACCTTTTGGAGGCATTTTGTCAACCTCTCAATCAACACACAACACACAATCAACTCTACCTCTGCCCTTTCGGTGACAAAATCAACACACAACAGCCCAGACCTTTTGCTGAGCTCTGATACCACTATGATGCAGAGGCATCCACACTATAACCTTAACATACAGCATGGATGTCCGCAACCCATCATCATCATCATCATCATCATCATCATCATATTTGACTTAACACTGTCAGCATCATCATATTTACTGTGCCGACCGATATCCTCCTGATGACAAGCCCTCGCCCGTTCGCATGTCAATAGCATCACCTTATTCGATTATCGATAGCATCATCATGTTCGACCAGCGCGAACATCCTCCTGACGTCCACTGTTCACTTCAGCGACAACTTCTGTCTTCACTATCTTTAGCATCATGATATTCAACATCATGATAATCAACAGGATAAAGAACATCCGGTTCCTTCCATTTATCCTGATGATGATGAACCTTAACTCCTCGCACCGTCCCCTCGATGCTTACGTCACCCGATATCCTGATGACGTATATCCTGATGACGATGACGTCACCTGCAGCTCCTCAATATCCTGCCGCTCTGAAATATCCTGATGACGTATATCCTGATGATGATGACGTCATATCCTGCTGTTGGCCAAAATTAGTTTTTTTCGGCCCGCGATCAACCCGATCTTCTTCCTTGTGCCGATACGCTCCCCCTCGGCACCTCCTGATGATGATCACCCCGACGCACTTGCACTTCATGCAATTGAAAGCATCATGCTCATCTCCACTTATCCGGATGACGATGTCCAAAGCGACTGCAGGATATTTGCAGAAATATCCTGATGATGCCGTTTTAACGAACTTCCAACCTTAGCGAAATTTCACTTCGCCGATCCTCCAGGGATGACCCGATCCACTCTCAGGGTGATCTTCCAACTCAGACTTATCAGCTCGACCTAGCACATGCCCATGCTAGGGTCTTCAACACCTTTCAGCCGCGATCCCGCACACCTGCATGCAAACAGAAAGCAAACTAAAACCTAACCTACTGTGCATCGCCATTCCACCGATCAGACAAATCAACCGGTGGAATGGATCAGTGAATCCATGAACCCACCCAAAACAGCAGATCGATTACCCAAAGGAGATCAAATAGAAGATGAAAACAGGATCTTTATTGATTTCAAAGATGCAATACAATATACTGTTTCTCACACAGCACACTCTAACTCCTCTGCTCAATGCAATACTATACTATCGATCGATGATCTACAGTCAACCGATCCTCATGCTTAAATAGGTTTTCCTGCGAGTACTACTGACCCGACTCCAAGCGGCTGGGAAATCTCTCTAGGCGGCTGGGAGATCCAACCGGTCCTACAACATGACAACTGTCCTAACAAACTGGCTAAAAATAGCAAAGCATGGTCAGCATGATCTTATCATGATCAGCATGACCTTATTACATGCATTTGGTCTTATCAGACCTTCTTGAAAACATAAACAAGACTCAAACTAACTAACTGCCTTATGAAGGCCAGCTGTCAGGTAGGTGCTCCTGCACCATAGACTTTCTGGAAAATTTGGCCATTTGACCAAGAGGAAGATTTAAGGGACTTTACCTTTGCTTCAGCGTTTAGAATTTGTCTATCAAAAAAGTCCTTGAAGATGAAATGATCCTTGAGAAAGTCCATTCTAATGAAATGATCATTGATAAAGTTATTTCTAACCTCACTTGAAGGGGTTCCTCGACTAATGTTTTCCTCTATGATTGTTTTCTTTCAACTCTTTCTCTTTAAGTGCTCTTTGTCTATTTGCCTTCTAGATTTGGTTTGTCCTTGTCACTTGATCGCCACCTCATTATTATCTCACATTGTCCTTACCTTCCCAAGCTCATGTGGAGTAATTCATTAAAGGATTGATTTCTTGATTGGCCTTCCACCTCAGATTTGGTCATTATTGAATGACACTGCTTTCCTATCTTTGTAGCATGAAGAGATTATTCTTGCTTTCGAGGTATTAATTTTGGCATTTATTGCTCCTAACTTTGGTGGATGGAGCTTTGGTTATTTATCCCCTCCCTCAGTTCCTTGCTTCTTATTTCTCTTCTCTTACTATCATTTTAATTACTACTTTGAGGATGAAAGATGTTATGAAGATCAAAAGGATTTATCTGCAACATCAGAAGTGGGAGCCAACAAAAATTGGCCCCTATGACTTGGTCAAGCTGGCCCATGTCTTTGATTTTGATTACCCATGGGTGGAGTTCACCATCTGCATAATTGTTGGTGATGTGCTACTATGGGATTTCCCAAGGGTCCTCCTTCTTTAGAGGTGGCTTCTATTTTTCTCTCCAACATTATGGATTTGGTCCAAGATTCAAAATTCATTGAGGTTATTAGCTTTGCATCCATGTGATGTAGTCACAATAGGAGGGTCTAGTGAAGGACTATCCAGTCATGCGACCATAACAAACAAAGATGACACACACAATGGACACTTATTGAAATAGCCACACAAATCTATTAATCTCACACTTTTGAATGATTAAAACTTGCCACAATCTAACCATGCAATCTCACACAGAAAAATAGATAACCACAATAGTATCACAACTTTATTAATCTCATAATCAGGAATAATTACAATCTTTCGCAAAGGGTTTCATACATTTCTACATGTGCCTTTACATAGGTCTGTCACAAATAACTAATGCAGGAATTACTTTCCACCCAACCATAGGGTTTGCATTCTACCCCAATGGGCTCTATCTCAAATCCACCCACGAGCTATTCCCACATGTCGCACTAACCCATCATCACCGTGAAGTGTGTTTTGAGGTGATCACAAGGGAATGAGGATGACTAGTGGTGGCAAGTGAGGGCATCATTTTTCAATTAACCCCAGGAGTCTAATGCAGGAGCATCTAGAGGTTTGAGGACAATCTTGATTATTAGCTTTCATTGTGTTGTTTGTTTGAAAGGCACAAGGGAGTTGCAAAGAAGGTGACACATTTCATCGCAAATGCTTACCAAGTCTCGCGGTAAATTAGAATTATGAGGGGAATTTATAGACAATGTCAAAACTCTTCTAAATTTTGATAAATAGATATTCAATCACCTATTATAAATTTGTTTAGTATCTAAAAAGTTATGTATTTAAATAATGTAATTTTCAATAATTTTTCTATAAATAAGTGTTTTATATTGTATTGTGTAAAGAAGTATACTATATTATATTTTTTTAAAAATAGAATGGTATCACATTTTAAATTTTAGGTAAGATAAAGTCTTAAACAAATATGTCAAAACATGAAACAAAAGAACAAATCGATTAAATTGTTAAGCAACAAGAATGATAAATATAACAAAAAGTGAAGGTGAATCATAATCATGAACTTTTAATTTAATAAAAATAATTAATTCAAATTTAAAATAGCTATCCATCATTTTACAATTTAACAATATAATTTTTTTAACTCATATAAACAAAACTGGAAGAAGTACAATTTGAAATCTTTGGAATCATTGAAGCGTTGTTCCCCAATTGGTTGAGCACAATTGGTGAGGATGATGGTATGTTCCTTGATTATGCCGTCCACTAAGATTCGAATTTGACAGAATAGATACCTCCTAACCCTTATCTCTAAGCTAAAAGAATTTGATTATTTATACAGCTTGAACCCATCTCGCAATACCAACAAACTACAAAACAACTTAAAATTATTATTCTAAAAAAATCCTTAAAATTTGCATAGAGAATGAGGATCATAATGATTTTAGGCAAAGGAATCAACCTTTGTTCATGTTCACAAGGGGTTGAGATCAAAAGTACGTTCTCCTCGTATTCTTTACCTAAACACATTTTCCTACTCCATTTTGTGGGAGTTGTACTCACTCTGCAAAATTGTTGTTTTTAAAAAGAATGGCTTCAAATTTCAACGCACAATAAAACAAATGCTAAATTCTACTTCTCCACCTTCCCCACCAAATTGTGGACTTCAATATATCTCTTCCATGCGGCTCTATCAATAAACTGCGCGCTCCCACCTCTTCATTGGGTCGGCATTGGAATCAAACTTTTTATATTATTTAAAGTAAATTTAGAATTTTCTCGATGAAGATTTGCCTCTTCTTTGTGTTGAAATACCTACCTAGTGCTTATTGGGTACGGTTTGACTGATTTTTTCTTTGTTCAAAGATTCTTTTTACATAATTTTAAAAAAAAGTGTGATGTCATTCCACTGGTTTTAAGTTAGATTTAAGTAAAAGGATTTGGTAGTTGAGCGATCTATATTCTAGAGTCATTATCATACACTTAAATGATTTATCTAAAAGAATTATTAATATGAGTATTTTATGATTAAATTATTGTTTTTTTTTTTAGATAAGAGGGGATAGGGCCCTATTCATTTTATTATTTACAAAATATGATTGGCTACTAGAGGCAAGTTTTTAAGGTCAACTAACACATCCATTTTTATAAGAGAAGTGATAATATACTGAAAAATAAAAAACCTTTAACATGATTAGAATGTAGGTTCAAAGACTTCAAAACATCATCCACCCCCAAATGGCTAAGCTTGTTAGGGTTGATTGTCGCAATCCTACCGGTAATGAGCAGAAGCTAGTGCTTGATTGTATCTTGTCTATTCCACGAAGGGATGAGAGGATACAGTGGACCTGCTTAGCATTCCTAATATTTTCCTCTTTTAGCCACTACTTCCAAGTTCCCCTGACTTTAGTACCTCCCACACTACTTGGAGGCTCTCCCCAATTCGTAGAATGCAACATTCAAGCTTAGCAACTAATGCCAGAGATGGCAGTCCTCTAATTTTTTGACCTACCACTAGAAGCTCCTCTAATTTTTGGGTACTTAAATTGTGCCTAACACCCTCCCAAAATGTATTAATGTTATAATTGCAACCCCTCCAATTGACAAGAAAAAGGATTGCCCTATTATATTGGGATAAGGTTTGTAAATCCAAACTCTTGGATGGTGCTAGAATTCATAACTTTGAGGCTCAAAACTTGGCTTTGCGGGCTAAATTGGCATAGAAAATGTATGCAAAATCCTAGTCTAAATGGTACAGAATTATGTGGGCTAAGTATCTAGATACTAGAAAACCCATTAGTTTGCTCTAAAATGTGGAACTTTATCATTAACTGTAGAGAAGTTATTTTTCCCAATCTATCTTGGATTGTTCATAATGGTGAGAAATCCCTCTTCTAGGAAGATTCTTTGAATGGTCATCAACCATTTAGGCCAAAGACGAGACTTGCTAGAAGAAAAACTATTTTTGAAACAAGTATGGGGGGGAAAAGTAAAAGACAATATTTGGAGATTTTAGATGGTGGCTTATTGACAAAAGCCAAATGGAGAAGCTTGGATCTAGTTGCTCAATTCCTTCAAATTAGAAGGAGTTGCTATCTAAGATTCTGACACAAACAATTATCTTTTTTTTTCAAGGGGGATGAGCTCTCATGGATGGTTGCTAATTCTAGAAACTATTCTATAAATCTAGGGTATTTGGCTATTACAAATCCTTCTCCAGTTAATTGGCCTCGCAATTTGTGTTGGAATAATGCATGACTTCCAAAGGTTGGCGTGTTTGCTTGGCTTGCCCTTCATAACAAGATTTTAATTGCAAAAAGATTACAAAAAATTGGTATTGCCTCATCTTTTAAATGTGTGCTTTGTAGGAAGGAAGATGAGGACACAAATCACTTATTGTTGAACTATAGCTTTAGCAACAAGTGCTGGAAATGGCTTTGTGGTAAACTCAGTTGGAAAGGTACCTTCCCAAATTCAATTATTCATCATTTCATGAGTTGACCTTCTTTATACATGGAATCCACCTTTGTGTGCACCTGGAAAGCAAGCCCCTCTCTTCTCATTTGGCATCTCTGCATAGAGCACAATTTTAGAATCTTTAGAAAAACTTTTTCTAAATTTGAAGAGGTAGTTTTCAAGGTTGAGAGGGCAATTTATAAAATAGTCATGTCTAATGTTCTTAAGAGTGTATCTTTGAATAAGAAATTTCTAGTTGAGATAATGAGATCTTGAAATAATGGCCCCTTTTGAAACCCCATCCAGTTTGGGGATCTATTTGCTCTAGAAAACATAAAATTGAAAAAAAAATAGTGTTAGATGGTCTCCTCCTTTGTCTATAATGGTGATGTTAAACTTTGATGGCACCTCTAGAGGAAATCTAATGTTGTAAGGTGTAGAATTTGTGATCAGGGATTGATGCAACCAAACATTCACAGCATAATATTCATCACAATTATTATTGCAAACAAACTCAGAGACTCAGAAAGATTATCAATTATGCTTCCCATTCCATTCCATCCTCCACAACTGAAAAGAAACACCTTATATCTACAAAACAAAAAACAAAAAAACTTTTTAGCAATTTTTAACAACTTTCTAAATTTTCCATTTCAGGAAATTTTGCATGCTTATCCGCATGGCCATGAAATTTTTCATTTATTTGAGACTAACTGAAGTAAGCCGAATTATCAACTTTCTAATCTAATTGCATGTAAGAGTTCAAAACTGATAGAAAAAACATTTTAGAAGAATCATGAAAAAATCATTAAGACCTCAATTTGAGGTCCTAGATGATTGAAAACGACCCTAAAAAAATATCAAAACATCTAGTCCAAATGAACTAGTTTCGGTCGACATTTAATCAACTCCTCAAGATGCATCTTCACACCAAATTGTAGCTCAAACGGACTCTCAGATCAAAAGTTATGACCTCTGGAAGTTTTTGCATCATTCTCCTCTGGTTGAAAAGAACGCAGCTCCTGCAAGTTGCTTTCCTGGAACTTGTGCCACTTTTCTTGATCTAAATCTTCAATTCCCACTCTAGAATCCATGTATTATCTTCTTGTACTAGCCCTTCTCATTGTACCAGAAACTTATTGTATTGACCCTGTCGTGTGTATATTGTTTGCTTGTCTAAAATCTGTGCAATCTTTTTCTTTGTCTTAATTGGAACCTGTTGTTGCCAATCTAATCGGCCTCACCTTATTGTTGGAATTAGGCCAGACAATTGAGAGGGGGGGGTGAATCAGTTGTCCCACAAATTTAACCTTTTCTGATTTTAATCTTCTTTCACAACTTATAAATAGATTAATGATGTAAACATTAAAGCATGAATCAACAACACATAAGCAGAAACAAAATGAACACACTTGACACCAAGATTTTTAACATGGAAACCCGGTTAAGGGAAAAACACTGTGGGGGTTAACCCACAAGATTTGTACCCTGTTAAAAGTACTTGAAATAAATGGGAAGGCACTTGCCTTCCGGTGCACTGCCCAGAGCTCACTGCTCAAAGAGGCTCACTGCCTACAAGAATTTGTTTAATACAGAAATATTTAACTGAGAAATAACATCTTCATCATGCCTGGTTCAGTCTCATTGAAATCTCACAAAAACTTCTGTTCTGCCGCCAAACATTTCTTCACTATCCCTTCATCCTTTATTGCTCTTGTTCTTCTTCTCCTCCTCTCTTCTGCACTACCTCTGTACCTTTCTTATGATTTTATCATTTTTACACAAGGACAACTTTCCACAACTCATCAACAAGTATTTATACACTTCATCAACCTTGGAATGAACATCAAGGTTGGCTTGACTTAACGCGAATCACTATACTATCGGCCAATAATAGCTGAGACTTGAATCTTCTTCCAACAACACGCCACGCTCCAAAGAATTGCTCTTAGATCATCTGCAACACGCTTGAATCATCTGGTCAGCCAAGACTGAGAAGAACAACAACATTAAGGAAGAAATCTTCAACAACAAGCTCAATCTTCAATGCGGACCTCCAACATAGCAGTCACATGATCTAGAGACCTCCACAAGCACATGAATTCAACAAAAACATCTGCACTCCTCCAAATCATCAGAATCACTTGCATCCTCATCTCGAACCTCAAGAACATTGTCTTCCATGACTGTCACACTAGAAAGATTACATATGGACCTCCAAACCACGAACCACTTGAGCTGATGATACACCCTGACTTCCCAAACATGCCTCTAGATCCATAGATCATAATATTTTAATGTGGAACAATCCAGACCAATTTACTGTCACAAAGCTGTCTCTTCTGAACGTAGCAAAACTTGGTTCTACTCAGATGGCCATAGCTTCTTCAAATCTTCATTTGGACCTCTCAAATCTTAATTGGAGCTACTTTAGACAATCCTCTACACAGCCATATGGTCCGCATACATTGATCTTCATTAATTTTCTCAATATCCTCAACATTCCAGTCTTCTATACAGGCAACAAAATAGGATATAGTTGACACCAATGGCAATAGGGATATGTTGACATCAATTACAACACCAATTAGGCACATATTTGCAACAATCTCCCCCTTTGTCATTGATGGAAACATATGATGTGAAAAATTGATTTAACCATCAAGATAAGAACTTCTCCCCCTTTCTCTTATCACACCTGCAACCATTTTTCTTTACATCTCCCCCTTTTACCAGCAACTAGTTTTTCACGTGACTTCTCTCCCCCTTTGACATCAATGGCAAAGGGCACATATTTGCAATCTTTTCTCCCTCTTTTTGTTTCAGACTGATCTCCAAAGTTTGCATACTGACTACTCCCCCTAAGTAGTATCTACATCAATCCAGATCACAAGATATGACTGTGAATTCCACCAGACTGATGCACCCTAATGCATCCTAGTTCTGATCAGGAGGGGTAATAACCCCTAACTTCTCTCTGAGATACTCAAAAGTATCCTTGGGTAGAGGCTTAGTGAAAATATCCGTAATCTGATCCTTTGAAGAGATAAACTCCAATCTGACTTCATTCTCATTAACCTTCTCTCTCAAGAAGTGAAACTTGATTGATATATGCTTTGTCTTTGAATGCAACATTGGAATCTTTGAGATACTTATTGCACTTGAATTATCACAGAAGATTGTAACAAGCTCCTCAAACACAATTTTGATGTCTTTCAACATTTGCTTCATCCATAGAACTTGAGTACAATTGTTTCCTGCTGCTATATACTTTGCTTTGCAGTAGACAAAGATATTACCTCTTACTTTTTGCTCATCTAAGAAACCAATCTCCTTCCCAAAAAGAATGCACCACCACTAGTACTTTTCCTATCATCCACATCTCCTACGCAATCAACATTTGTGTATGCATGAAGAGTGAAGTTAGTATCCTTTGGATACCATAAGTCATAATCAAGTGTCCCTTTGAGATATCTAAAAATTCTTGACTGCTACAACATGGGATTCTCTAGGATCAGCTTGAAACCTAGCAACAAGTCCAACTGCATTCATGATATCAAGTCTGGTCTGAGTCAGATAGAGCAGTCCTCCAATCATTGATCTATACCTTTTCTAATTTGCCTTAGGGGAGTCATCATCTTTGCTCAACTTACATCTGGTTACCATGGGTGTACCCACTAGCTTTGAATCTTCCATTCCAAACTTTTTCAACAATTCTCTCACATACTTAGATTGAGATATGAAGATACCTTTATCTGACTGAATGATTTGCAGACCTAAGAAAAAATTCATTTCACCAAACATGGACATCTCAAATTCACTCTGCATCTGATCAACAAATGTTTTACACATACTCTCATTTCCACCAAAAATGATATCATCAACAAATACCTCAACAACTAGAATGTGTTCATGATCAATCTTGAAGTAAAGATTACTGTGAGCAGTGCCTTTTCTATATCCTAGCTTTAGCAGATACTTATCTAATCTTACATACCAAGCTCTTGGGGCTTGTTTGAGTCCATACAATGCTTTCCTCAACCTACATACCATATTTCTCTGATCAGACAATTGAAATCCTTCCAGTTGCTCAATGTAGACTTCTTCTTCCAATTCTCCATTCAAGAATGCTGACTTGACATCCATCTAATAGACCTTGAAATCTTTATAAGCAGCAAATGTAAGAAATAATCTGACTACCTCTATTCTTTCCACCAGAGCAAAAGTTTCTTCAAAATCAATTCCTTCCACTTGAGAATATCTTTTGCATATCAGCATTTCTTTGTTTCTTACAACTTCACCATCTTCATTTAGTTTATTTCAGAAGACCCATTTATTTCCAATCACATTTTTGTCTCTAGGTCTAGGAACAAGATCCCAAGTGTGATTCTTGTCAATTTGCATTAATTCTTCTTCCATGGCTTTTACCCAATTTTCATCATTGCAAGTTTCACTTACTAATTTTGGTTTAATCTTTGAAATCAAACAAATCTCCTCTTGATCTTCAACAATTTTTCTCCTAGTTCAAACATTGTTATTTCTATCTCCTATGATTTGATCTTCAAGATGATTTAGTCTTACATACCTAGGAGTTTTGGGATTTGCTTGAACCTATATTTCTTGAGCTTGTTCCTCAACATCTGTACTATCCTCTTGAGTCACTAGATTTTCTGGATCAATCTGGATCTAAGTCTGGGTTTGAACTTGTCTTCCTTGACTTTGACTTTCATCTTGATCATCTGAATCATATCCATAAGACCTGGAATGTCCTTCTTTGCTCTCATCAACTCTAGCATTTACACTTTCAACATTTTTTTTTTCAATCTCTTGTTAAAGCACTGATATGCCTTGCTTTGAGTAGAGTAACCCAGAAATACTCCTTCATCGCTTCTTGCATCAAACTTGCCTAGATCCTCATCTCTTTTGATATAGCATTTACTACCAAAAACTCTGAAATATTTCATAGTAGGAGGATGACCAAACCATACTTCATAAGGGGTCTTACCAGAATTGCCTTTGATCTACACCCGGTTAAGAGTGTAGACAACAATACTTACATCTTCTCTCCAATAGAATTGAGAAACATTTACTTCCATCATCATGGTCCTAGCAGCTTCATGAATGGTCCGGTTCTTTCTTTCCATAACTCCATTCTGCTGAGGAGTCATAGGAGCACATAACTATCATTTTATTCCTTGCTTTTCACATAATGAATCAAACTCATCAGAGGTAAACTCTCCACCTCTGTCGGATCTCAAACACTTTATCTTCACACCAATCTCATTCTCCACCATGACTTTGAATAGTTTGAATTTTTCAAGAGCTTTTGATTTTTCTTTCAGGAAGGTTACCCACATCATCTGAGAGTAATCATCAATCAACAACATAAAATATCTGTCTCCTTGCACACTTATAATTCTAGTAGGACCACAAAGATCAGTATGCACAAGTTCCAACAATCCACTTGAAGACTGATCTTTACTCTTGAATGAAGTTCTATTCTATTTACCTAATTGACATTCTCTACACATGCTATCAGCAGGTTTCACAAGTCTTGGGAGATCTCTTACAGCCTGAGTGGAACTTATCTTAACAATGTTACCAAAATTCACATGACAAATTCTCCTATGCCAAAGCCAACTCTGATCAATCTGAGCAATCAAGCACTTTTGCCATAACTACTTAAATGAAAGATGTTACCTCTAGTTTGAGTACCAGATGCAATTTTAGTTCCAGAGCTTTCCAAGATTCTACATTTTCCATCCTTGAATCGAAGATCATAACCCTTATCAACCAACTATCCAACACTAAGAAGATTATGCTTCAATCCTTCCACATACAGAACATCATTAGTGTTATTCTTACCATCAAAAGAGATGGATCCTCTGCCATAGATTCTACCAGCTGAGTTGTCTCCAAACTTCACAATTCCACCTTCATATTTTTCAAAGCTTACAAACTTACTTTTATCACCAGTCATATGATGAGAACATCCACTGTCAATTACACATTCATCTTTTTCTACAACTTGAGTTGCCAAGGTACTTTCCACATTTGCATAGCTAGCAGATTCAGTAGGCACCATATCTTCTTCTTTGATAGTAATGAACACCCAATCACTTTCTATGGAACCTCCATGATCAGATTCATCATCTGTGACTCCTTCTTCACCAGCTTCTTAGATGTAGTAGCATTTCTTTTGAACTCTAGGTTTGTTAGGGTTTGGCTTTGAACATCTCTTCGGACACCTTGAGGAAAAATGACCAATCTTATTACAAGAAAAACATTTGAATGGCAACTTTCCTTCATACTTACCAGATTCTCTTGGCAATCTTTTGGTAAAAAGGGCTTCAAGTTCATCGAACTCAGTTTCATCATCTTTAAGATCCTTCCTTGTCTTGTTAAATCTGTTTGGTCTTCTTGAAGAGATTTCTTCTAGATCATATCTTTGCTTTCCATGAATACTGGCTTTAAATGCAGATTCAAATTTAGGAAGAGAATCACCAAACTCACTCATTTCAAAAGCTGATAGCTTACCAACCAACTGATCCCTTGTAACAGTTGTCACAGTCCTGATCTCTTCAATGGCAGCAACTTTATGCTTGTATGCTAGAGGTAAGGATCTGAGCACTTTGGTGACAATCTCTGATTCTTCCAATACTCCACCATCACTCCTGATACCAATCACAAGTTCATTCACCTTCTGCATGTAGGAAGTAATGTTTTCATCTTCACTCATCATCATTCTTTCATATTTACTCTTCAGGCTCTGTAGCTTGGCACATTTGACATATTTATCACCTTCATACAGAGTTTCCAGCTTATTCTAGATTTCATGAGTAGTTTTAAATTCTAGGACATTTGTCATTTCTGAATTAGTCAGGGTACTTAACAATGAATGTTGTGTTCAACATCCTTGAGTTCGTCTAGAATTGTAGGGCCATTCTTTGAAACCTTATACTAATCCTTAGTTATCAACCAAAAGGCATCACCCATACATTGCAAGTGACACTCCATGTGCTTCTTCCACAGAGGGTAATTCATTCCATCAAACCTCGGACTGTCCTTCTTGTAAGTCGACATCTTGGATCTCCTCAAGCGGTCAGGCTTCTTCTAGAGGAACCGACTTTGATACCGATTATTGGAATTAGGCTAGACAACTGAGAGGGGGGGTGAATTAGTTGTCCCACAAATTTCACCTTTTCTGATTTTAATCTTCTTTCACAACTTATAAAGAGATTAATGATGTAAACATTAAAGCATGAATCAACAACACATGAGTAGAAACAAAATGAACACACTTGACACCAAGATTTTTAATGTGGAAACCCGGTTAAGGGAAAACCATGGTGGGGGTTAACCCACAAGATTTGTACCCTGTTAAAAGTACTTAAAAGAAATGGGAAGGAACTTGCCTTTGGGTGCACTACCCAGAGCTCACTGCTCAAATAAGCTCACTGCCTACAGGAATTTGTTTAATACAGAAAGATTTAACTGAGAAATAGCATCTTCATCATGCCTGGTTCAGTCTCATTGAAAGCTCACAAAAACTTCTGCTCTGCCCCCAAACACTTCTTCACTATCTCCTCATCCTTTACTGCTCTTGTTCTTCTTCTTCTCCTCTCTTCTGCTATGCCTCTGTACCTTTCTTATGATTGTATCATTTTCACACAAGGACAACTTTCCACAACTCATCAACAAGTATTTATATGCTTCATCAACCTTGGAATGAACATCAAGGTCGGCTTGACTTAATGCCGATCACTATACTGTTAGCCAAACATAGATGAGACTTGAATCTTCTTCCAACAACATGCCACACTCTAGAGAATTGCTCTTAGATCATCTGCAACACGCTTGAATCATCCGGTCGGCCAAGACTACGAAGAACAATAGCATCAAGGAAGAAATCTTCAACAACGAGCTCAATCTTCAATGCAGACCTCCAACATAGTAGTCACATGATCCAGAGACCTCCATAAGCACATGAATTCAACAAAAACATCCACACTCCTCCAAATCACCAGAATCACTTGCATCCTCATCCGGAACCTCAAGAACACTATCTACCATGACTGTCACACTAGAAAGATTGCTTGCGGACCTCCAAACCATGAACCACTTGAGTTGATGATACACCCTGACTTCCCAAACATGCCTCTAGATCTGCAAATCATAATATTTCAATGCGGAGCAATCCAGACCAATTTACTGTTACTCTGTCTCTTTTGAACACAACAAAACCCAGTTCTACTTAGATGGCCATAGCTTCTTCAAATCTTCATGTGGACCTCTCAAATCTTAATTGGAGCTACTTCAGACAATCCTCTACACAGCCATATGGTCTACATACATTGATCTTCATTAATTTTCTCAATATCTTCAACATTCCAGTCTTCTAAATAGGCAACAAAATAGGATACAGTTGACACCAATGGAAACATGGATATGTTGACATCAATGACAACACCGATTAAGTACATATTTGCAACACTTATTTATCATGATCTTCTCCATGAAAATCATATAAATTAGAAACATTAAACACAAGAGAAATGTTTAAATGCTCTGGTATATCTACCTCATAAGCATTGTCATTGATTTTTTTTGTAATCCTACAAGGACTGATTTTCTTGTATTTTAATTTGTTGGAAGTTCCCATGGGAAACCTCTCTCTTCTCAGATAAACCATCACTAATTCACCTTTAGTCAATACTTGATGTCTTCTACCAACATCTACTATAGTTTTATACCTATCATTACTCTCTTGGAGCTTCTGCCTCACCTCTTTCTGCAATTGTTGAAGATGTTCTGCAAATGCTTCTCCATCATCACTAATCTTGTCTCCAATTGGTAGCTACACCAAATCTAAAACACCCTTAGGATTCCTTCCATTAACATTTTGAAATGGTGATTTACATGTTGCTCAATTAACTGAACTGTTATAGGAAAATTCATCTTACATGGTAAGGCTAAGTCCCACTATTTGGGTTTCTCTCCAACGATGCATCTTAACAAGTTTCCCAAACTCTGATTTACAACCTCTGTCTACCCATCTATTTGAGGGTGATAAGCATTGCTGAACTAGAGCTTAGTTCCCATCTTCTTCCATAGGGTCCTCCAAAAATGACTTAAAAACTTGGTATCCCTATCAGATGTGATAGTTCCTTGAACACCATGCAATCTAACAACTTCTTTAAAAAATAACTCTGTCACCCTAGTTGCATCGCTAGTTTTCTTGCAAGTAATAAAATGAGCCATCTCAGAGAACCTATCAACAACCACAAAAATGGAATCATTACCTCATTGTGTGTTTGTGGCCCTAACACAAAGTCCATACTTAAATTGGTCCATGGTCCTGTAGGTACTGGTAATGGCATATATAACCCTATATTCTATGAATGTCCTTTAGCCATCTGACAAATCCTACACCTTGTCACATATCTTGTTATGTCTCTTTTCATCTTCAACCAATAGTATTTTGTTCTACCAAAGCTATGGTCTTATCCTTGCCAAAATGTTCGGCCATCCCACTGCTATGAAGCTCTCTTATAATATTATCTTGCATAGACCCAACTAGAATACATAATTTCTTTTCTTTAAAGTGATATCCATCCTGCATAAGATATTTACCTTGGCTGTACTCCATGCTGCCCACTACTAGGGTTCTCAACCATTTCACAATCTCCCAAAAATCATTGTCATATTCATATAGATCTTTGATGGCATCAAAACCAATCACTTCATTTTCCATTTTTGTCAATAGTACAACACAAACCTACTTAAAGCATCTGCAACCTGATTCTATTTTCTTGACTTATGCTTTAGAACAAAGGTGTAGCCTTGTAAGAAAGAGATCCATTTTGCATGCTTGCTATTAATTTTTTTTTGTGTGTTCAAGTATTTCAAGGCAATATGGTCTGTAAACAACACAAACTCCTGGGGCACTAGGTAATGCCTCCAATGTCTCAATGCTTGCACAATTGCATAAAATTCTACATCATAAGTTGAATAGTTCTTCCTTACCTCATTCAACTTTTCACTGAAGAAGGCTATGGGTTTACCTTCTTGACTAAGTAAAACTCCAATGCCCACATGCAAGGCATCACAATCCACTTCAAATACCTTATCAAAATCTGGTAATGCTAAAATAGGAGCTTCTATCACCTTCTTCTTTAGAAACTTAAAACCCTCCTTAGCTTCCTTGGTCCACACAAATTCCCTTCCTTTGGTGCAATCTATTATGAGTGCTACAATACTGGTAAAATTTGAATTACCTCTATCATGCTCCTTAGGCTAGGCCACTCTAGAATTACCTTGACCTTTTCTATGTCCATTTTGACACCATCCGCGGAAATGACAAAGCCCAAAAATACTAGACTTTCTTGCATGAATTTGCACTTCTTCAAGTTTGCATAGACTTTCTATTTTATCAACACATCCAATATGATCCTCAAGTGTTGTAGGTGCTCCTCTTTACTCTTTCTAAAAACCAAAATATCATCAAAATAAACCACCACAAACTTACCAATGTAAGGAAATAGTACAATGTTCATTATCCGCATGAAGGTGCTGGGTGCATTGGATAACCCAAATGGCATAACCATCCACTCATATAATTCATCCTTAGTCTTGAAGGTTGTTTTCCACTCATCCCCTTCTCGAATCTAGATTTGGTGATAACCACTACATAGATTAATTTTGCTAAAGTATGTATCCCTTGCAAGAACATCCATCATGTCATACAAATGAGGGATGGGAAACCGATACTTGATGGTGATTTTATTGATTGATTTGTTATTTGTGCACATCCTCCACATGCCATCCTTCTTTGGAGTTAATAATATAGGTACAACACATAGGATCATGCTCTCCCTCACCACACCTTTCCTTATGAGATCTATCACTTGTCTATTGAGTTTTGCATGGTGTGTAGGATTCATTTAGTAAGATGCATGATTAGGTAGAGATGCTCCTAGGATCAAATCAATGTGGTGTTGAATATCTCTCTTTGGTGGTAGACCATCAGGTAACTCATCCAACACAACATCAACATATTCTTCTAGTACCTTTGTTTCTCCTGCTGGTATTGGTATTTCCTCACCATCTTCTTTCTGTACCACTAGTGCATAATAGAACCCTATCACCTTCATTTCCTTGACAAGTTCTCTTGTGGACAACATACTCTCAACTTTCCTTTCATCCTTAAGGGGCAATAAAATCACTTTAGAACCTTCTTTCCAAAAGTGTATGTATTATTTGAAAGGAAGCTAGGTGTGCAGAAATCGCTTCCTATACTAATCTAATGAGGAGAGGGCTATGCAAATTTAATTTTATCCTAACTATTACAACAATGTTAAAACATTAACATGAGATATTCCAGAAAAACACAAGAACCAGAAAGTAGATAGAAGAAGAGTGTTAGGAACCTGTGTTTAACCCTTCTCTTTACTTTGTTAGTATATTGTTGTTGGACACATATGCTTTGTAAGTCATCCTATGAGTATATTGTATTATCCCACATTCATGGGGAGTAATAGTTGTTTAGATTAGACTTAGTATATAAGTACGTGTTGAGGCCAATGAAGGCATCCACAAGTTTATTGTATTGAGCTTGCTCAAAGGAGGTTGCCCCCTCGAAGTGGCCTGCGATCAATAAATTCCTTCTGTGTTCTGCTATTTCTGTTATTTCATGCATTTTTCATTATATTGTTGCAGGAGGTTCCTCTCATCTGGTATTAGAGTGCTTTCTTGGGCTTGCTGGGTGGAATTTCTGCCAATTTTTTTTTTCGCAGTGGTCTCCAGGTGCTATGATTATTGCAGTAGTGCTTTTTTCTTTGCATCTGTATTGTTCATTTCAATTGCAGGTTCGAATCAGGGAATAATCCCTATCCGTTTAACTATGGGAAGTGCCTGGGCATAACCCTAAAACTCATTGTGAGGAGTACCACAGAACCCTAAAGTAGCTGGTCCATTGAGAGGACCTGCCAGCGAAAAGGGCAACAACCCCTACTTGATTGACTAGTTCCCATTCATGAGGTAAACCAAGAGCTGTCGTTTGTGGCAAAGTGGTTATTAGTTTTACCTGAGCTATGGAGTGAGGGGTACTGCCCCAATATGCAAGCCGTTAGACAACATTGGTAGCTGAGTGAATCCCCTAAACCTTTAGGAAGTTGAACATCCCTGGGGTCCATATCTATTGCCAGCTGATAAATCACAGATTGCATGTCCAGAGTCGTTGATCCTGTTGTAGATCTATTTTTTTGCTATATCTTCCTTGATTTAGCTTTGTTTCCTCTGAAAATTCACTGGAACCCCTGAAATTCCATTATGCATATTTCCTTCCTTGATGACCCTATCCCAAATTCTGCTTATCGAAGCCATAAATCCCACATTTGTCTATTTTTAGGGTTTGCCATAACTTCTTTGATTCTCACCCAATCACCTTCAAATTTTGCCACAATGTTCATTTCCTATTTCTGCTCCTTTGTCCCTCTTGGACAAATTTTCCCATTCTTTCACCCCGCTTCTGAAATCCCCATTTTCTGCTTCCCTGTCCCTCAAAAAGTGTCCAAAACCTAGTCAAACCCCAATTACCCATAAGAGTTTTTCCCAAATCCAAATTTTCCTTTATTGAAAAAGTTTCAGTTTTTATTTTTCTACCCATTCCAAAAAAAAAAAAAAAAACACTCCTGGTTATGGTTGTCACCCGCGCAAGAGCAAAAAACATGGAGGATGAACTTGTAGCCCTCAAGACCAAACTCCAAGATCTAGATGAAAAAATTCTTGGCCTCAATCTTCAGCATTTAGCCATGAACAATAGATGGAAGCCAGAGTCTTCTGTAGACACTGGGTTCTCTTCTTCTAGCAATTTTCGTGGGCCGAAGTTTGATTTTCCTCACTTCAATGGTGATGATCTGACTAGATGGATATATCAGGCAGAACAATATTTCAGTCTGCATAATACTTTTGATGTCAAGAAAGTCCCACTTGCATCCTTTCATTTGGAACATGAAGCCCTTCAATGGTTCCGTTGGTACATCAAGACTCAATGGACAGATTTTTGCAAACTCATTTTGCAATGATTTGGCCCTAGTGCTTTTGATGACTTCATAGGAGCACTCACAAAACTGTGCCAAATAGGCACTGTGAGAGAATATCAGACATAATTTTAAAAAACTGGCCAATCACATAGAGGGATTGTCTGATGATTTCTTCAGGAGTTGTTTTGTCAGTGGTCTGAAGGATGCAATCCGATCTGAGGTTAAAATGTTCCGTCCCAGCACAATGATGGAAGCCCTAGGGTTGGCTAAGTTGGCAAAGGACAAGATCACAACTCAACAATGCTCCAAATCCACTTTTGTTCCATTCAAAAATATGGTTTTCCAAAGACCTCAAATAATGCCAGCTCCTAGAACTACTCCTATCAAGCATTTGTCTGAAGCAGAGATGCGGGCATGTAGAGAAAAAGGGCTTTGTTATAATTGTGATGAGAAATTCACTTGGGGACATAGATGTGTTGAACAAAAGCTCTATCTCTTGGATGTGGATTCTCCGCCTACCACTGAAGTTTATGAAGATGCTTAGGATACAGTAGATGATCAGGTCGACATTCAACAACCGCTTGTTGACCCTCCTTCTCAGGAAGACCACCCAGAGATCTCTCTCCATGCTTTAGCAGGAGTCACCACCCCACAAACCATGCAGGTCAAGGGTTACTTCAAGAAGCTCCCTCTTACAATACTCATTGATTCTGGTAGCACTCATAACTTCATTGACCCTCAGATCGCCAAATAGGCTGATTATTTTGTCCATCCTTACTCCAACTTTGAAGTCATGATTGCCAATGGGGGCACATTACCTTGCAAAGGGAAGTGTCACAATGTGCATATCTCTATTGGAGATTATAACCTATGCTCCGACATGTTTTCCTTTCCCTTAGGTGGATGTGATGTGGTTTTGGGTGCTCAATGGTTATGCACACTTGGACCCATCTTATGGGATTTTGCTGAACTTTGGATGTAGTTTTCAGACAATGGGCAAAAACACATATTGAAGGGCTTACAACTAGGGTCTCTTAGCATCATCAGTTCACATCGCATGGAAAATCTCCTTTAGAAGAATTCACATGGTGTCATCGCTCAGCTCCATTCCATTCAGATGCAACCATCAGCGGTCTCCATTAGTCCTTTGGATCTACAAATAATTTTAGATAGATATGCATGTGTCTTTGTTGAATCAGTGGGATTGCCACCTTCATGACCAGAGGACCATCATATTCAGCTCCTTCCTGGAAGTGTTCCTCCCAACATCAGGCCCTACCGCTACCCATTTCACCAAAAGACATAGATTGAGATGCTCGTTCGGGACTTATTGAAGCAAGGTATTATTCGCCCTAGTACCAATTCCTTTTCTTCACTAGTTCTTCTTGTCTGAAAAAAAGATGGGTCATGGCACCTCTGCATTGACTTCCGAGCACTTAATCACATCACAATCAAGGATAAGTTTTTGATTCCTATTGTTGATGAGCTTCTTGATGAGCTTCATGGCATTCATTTTTTCTCCAAGTTGGCTCTTCATTCTGGGTATCACCAAATTTGGGTTCATGAGGATGATATCCCTAAAATGGCTTTCCACACACATGATGGCCACTATAAGTTGTTGGTCATGCCCTTTGGCCTCACTAATGCTCCTTCCACATTCCAGGCATTGATGAATAAAATATTCCGTCCCTACTTGCAGAAATTCATTCTGGTCTTCTTTGATGATATCCTTATCTATAGTAAAACATGGGCTAAGCATCTCCAGCATCTGGATCTTGTACTACAAATTCTCTATGATCATCATCTCTGTGCAAAACAATCTAAATGTGTTTTTGGCCAGGAGGAAGTGGAGTATAGTGGGCATATTGTTTCAGCCCAAGGGGTTCGAGTGAATCCTACCAAAATAGATGCCATGAAAAATTGGCCACATCCTCAGACACTCAAGAGCCTCCGTAGTTTTTTGGGACTAACTGGCTACTACCGCAAGTTTGTCAAGGATTATGAGAAGATTGCAGCTCCATTAACAGCTCTGTTGAAAAATGATGCTTTTACATGAACACATGCTGCTGAGTGTGCATTTGAAAAACTAAAACAAGCTATGTGTACTACACCTGTTCTAGCTATGCCAGATTTTTCCAAAACCTTCACTATTGAGAGTGATGCTTGTGGCAATGGACTTTGTGCTATTCTCCTTCAAGATGAACATCCCATTGCGTTCACCAGCAAAGCCCTTTCAGGTAAAAATTTAGTACTCTTTACATATGAGAAGGAAATGATGGCTATTTTGCATGCAGTACAGAAGTGGCAGCCATACCTATTAGGGAATCATTTCTGCATCAAGATTGATCACTAGAGTCTGAAATATTTCTTGGAAAAATAGGTCTCCTCCCCAGCACGACAGAAATGGGTTAGCAAACTCATGGGTTATGACTATGAGATCACTTACAAGAAGGGTAAGGACAATATTGTGGCGGATGCTCTTTCTCACACATTTGATGACCAAGCTTCTCTTTCAGCTATTTCTATGCCTGTTTCAAATTGGTTGGAATCTGTTCAACAGGGCTATGTCAATGACTCTTCATTATCTCAAATCATCCAACAGTTGGCCAATAACCCTTATGTTGTACCGCATTATTCTTGGGATGGTGCTTCTCTAAGATACAAGGGTTGTCTGGTGCTTCCCCAGAGCACAAATCTTCAACAGGTTGTCTTCTATGAACTCCATGCTTCTCCATTGGCAGGGCACTCTGGGTTCCTCAAAACTTATGAGTGGGTATGGCGTAACTTCTTTTAGAAGGGAATGAAAAGGGCAATTCAATAGATGGTGGCTGAATGTGATACTTGCCAGCACAACAAGGGTGAAATGACACTCCTTCCTGGATTACTCGAACCCTTGCCCATCCCTACACGGATTTAGATAGATATTTCTATGGATTTCATTGAGGGGCTCCCTAAATCTGGAGGGAAGACAATGATCTTGGTTGTAGTTGATCACCTCTCCAAATATAGTTATTTTTGTGCCCTCAGCCATCCCTATACCGCCTCCTCAGTCGTACAGATTTTCATGGACCAAATCTTCCGTCTTCATGGAATCCCTTCTTCCATTGTCTCAGATCGTGATGCAACTTTCACTAGTCATTTTTAGATAGAACTATTTCGCCACACTGGCACCAAACTAAAGATGAGTTCAGGGTATCACCCACAAACAGATGGTCAGACTAAAGTTATCAAAAAATGTTTAGAAACTTATCTTCGTTGTTTCACCTTAGAACAATAGCATCAGTGGGCAAAGTGGGTCCCTCTCGCTGAATGGTGGTACAATACCTCCTACCACATTGCATCTAAAATGACTCCATATGAAGCAATTTATGGTCAGGTACTGCCAGTGTTCCTTCCATATACCCCCAGTAGTTCACCAGTTCAGGCAGTTGACACAGTTCTCTGAACCTGAGATCAGATTCTTCGCATTTTGCAGGACAATCTTCACATGGCAAGAAATCAAATGAAACAACAAGCCGATCAATACTGGTATGAGCGCACTTTTCAAGTAGGTGATATAGTTTTTCTTCATCTACAGCCATACAATCAATCTTCCTTGAAACTCCAAGGGCGTCATAAGATGGCTCCAAAGTTCTATGGGCCATATAAGGTTCTTTAGCAAATTGGGTCAGTTGCCTTTAAATTGGAGCTTCCTCCTTCCCGCGTTCATCTAGTATTTCATGCCTCTTGTCTAAAGAAAGTTCTTGGCACCAACATCAGAGCACAAATTGTTTTACCAGAATTGGATAATGAAGGATCCATCATTTTGGAGCCGGAGACAATCCTCGACAGGCACACTTGTCAGCTTTTCTCTCGATCCATCATAGAGGTATTAATTTAGTGGCATGGAATGCAACTAGAGGATGCTACATGGGAACCACTCCTTCAGATTCAACAATAATTTCCACATCTTAAGCTTTGAGGACAAAGCTTTTATAAGAGGGAGGGGATGTTAGGAACCCGTGTTTAACCCTTCTCTTTACTTTGTTAGTATATTGTTGTTGGACGCATATGCTTTGTAAGTCGTCCCATGAGTATATTGTACTATCCCACATTCATGGGGAGTAATAGTTGTTTAGATTAGACTTAGTATATAAGTACGTGTTGAGGCCAATGAAGGCATCCACAAGTTTATTGTATTGAGCTTGCTCAAAGGAGGTTGCCCCCTCGAAGTGGCCTACGATCAATAAATTCCTTCTGTGTTATGCTATTTCTGTTATTTCATGCATTTTTCATTATATTGTTGCAGGAGGTTCCTCTCAAAGAGAGACAAAGATATACGGTAGGGAAAACCCTTATTAGGTGAAAAACCCCACACTAAAAAACCTACACAATGTATTAACAAATCTAAAAGAATGTTTACAATACACTTGCAATGCAAGCGTCAATGGTCTTCGACACTCATATCTGGAGTCAATCTGGCAGCATAACAGTACCTATAGAACCTGTGATACAACTCCCTCTCCAAGCACCTATTTATATAGAAAATACAAGGCAATATTGGACCTTTCTTGGAATGGGCGTCCAACTTGGCCTCATGGCCCAAAACCCACACCTAAGGACACTTGGTCAACATTGTAGAATGTGCCTGACACTTGTCCACAGCTTCCATCCCAAAGGGGTTGCCTATTTCCAAAATGGGCTATGACAGATGCTCTTACGACACTTACGACCGTCATAGAATCTGTCATAGCGGTTACAACTTACAACTGTAAGAGAATCTGTCATACACAGGCTATAAATAGAATATTCTCTTACAACATGTCATAGTCAACCTTGGGGCACCCAAATATGCCTATTTCAAAGATGCTTTATGACACATGTCTTCACCTATCTTACATGCTTCTATTTCTGACTCTTACATGTCATAGATTCGTCATAGGAATCCGTCATAACCGTTTCAGTCAAACATTCCCTTACACAACATGGAAGATGCTAACACATGGCAAAATGCTCCTACCACAAAGTGGGATGCCTATCTCCTCATGTGAGGACAAAATTGCAAGTTGTCATATTCCATGTAGGATTGACACATCACCATGCCACATCCCACAATATGACAATTAGAATTTACAAATATTTACAACAGAGGCAATTAAGTAATAAATACAAATATTAACAATGTAAGGAATTACCAAGGTTGAGACACCTTAATTCCCAACATTCTCCCACTTGTCGAACACCTTGTAAGAGCCAATAGAATAACATGATTTAACTGCTATAGGCCGAGAGGCCCATAGACTCTGAACACCATCTGAACTTCTCTGTGCTCACTAGCTTTGTCAATGCATCTGCAATATTCTTCAAAGTATCTACATTCTCCAAATTTACCTTCCCATCCTCTACCATATCTCTCACAAAGTGAAACTGAACATCAATGTGCTTTGTTCTGGCATAGAAAGTTGGATTCTTCGCAAGGCAAATTGCACTTTAACTGTCACAACTGATCGTGATCTGACTTGCATCAACACCAATACCTGAACATAATCTTTTAAGCCAAATGGCTTCCTTACAAGCATGAGTTGCTTCCATATACTCAACTTTTGTCATGGACAAAGAAATAATGGGTTATTGCTTACTCATCCAACTAATAGCACCACCAAATAGTGTAAACACATAAGCACTGGTGGATCTCCTGTTGTCAATGTCACCTGCCCAATTTGAATCCACAAATCCATGAATGTCAATGGAATACAAAGGTCCTATAACATTACCATGGTAGCAAATGGAATACTCGGAAGTACCCCTCAAATATCTAAACACTTGCTGAATTGCATCCCAATGAACCTGTCCAGGATTAGCCATAAATCAACTAAGGACTCTCACTGCTTGGGCAATGTCTAGTCTTATGTAGACCATAGCATACATCAAACTGCCAACAACACTAGCATAAGGTACTCTGCTCATGTCCTCCACCTCACTAGGAGATTTTGGACAATCCTCAACAGATAACTTTGTCCCCAAAGAAATAGGAACACACAATGGTCTACAATCTACCATGCTAATCCTATCCAACATGGTCTTCACATACTCTGGCTTAACAAAAGTTTTCTGTTAGCTCTATCTCTTCTGATTTCCATTCCTAGAATGTACCTGGCTGCCCCTAAATATTTCATTTCAAACTGTGCTGACAACTAAGATTTGAAATCAAAAATCATATTCTTACCCTTCCCAATGAGCAACATATCATCAACATACAATGCAACAATAAGAATACAATCACCATCAAACTTAAAGTATACATAGTGATCCGATTTTGATCTCACAAATCTAATTGACAACACAAAGGCATCAAATTTCAAGTACCATCTCCTAGGGGATTGCTTCAAACCATACAAAGACTTCTTAAGTTTGCAAACCAAATTTTCTTTACCTTTCACCATGTAATGCTTTGGCTGTGGCATGTACATTTCTTCCTCCAAATCACCATGAAGGAAAGCTGTCTTCACATCCATCTGTTCTACCTCCAAGTCATAAGCTGCTACGAGAGACAATAGGAATCAAACGGATGTTAGCTTTACAACGGCAGAGAAGATCTCACCATAATCTATACCCTCCACTTGTGAATACCCCTTCGCAACCAATCAGGCCTTATACTTCTCAACACTGCCATCTGTACCAATCTTCTTCTTGAACACCCATTTGCATCCAACAGGTTTCCATCCAGGAGGCAAAGGCACCAAGTCCCAAGTTTGATTCTTTTCCAAAGAAGCCATTTCATCGTCCATGGCCTCCTTCTAAGAACCTACATCTTTCATGTCCAAAGCCTCTGATACAGTTCTAGGTTCATCACTGTTAGTGAGTAAAGTATAAGCACAACTAGAATTAAGCAATGTAAAACCAAACCTTTTAGGTTGCTTTCTTATCCGTGTAGACCTCCTCAAGGGATGAGGTTGAGGTTTAACTTCTTCATCTGAGCTTTTAGAGCTGCCAGAGCTCTCCTCATCATCAAGTCCAACATTGTCTTTCTGTTCAGTCTTCTCAGGGGTAGGAGGAAACTGAACAACATCCTCTTTCTTTACCTTTTCTTCTGGTTGTAAAACAGTGGAAGAAGGTGTAAGCTCTCTGAAGACAACACTTCTGCTATACAATAGTTTTTCAGCCACAGGGTCCCAAAGCTTGTATCCTTTCACACCAACACCAAAGCCAATGAAGATACACTTAATAGCCTTGTTCTCCAACTTTGACCGCTTCTCCCTAGGCACATGTGCATATGCCTCACAACCAAAAACACGAAGATGCCTTACTGAAGGCTTTCTACCAGACCACATCTCCATGGGTGTCTTCCCAACAAGAGCTAATGTAGGAGATCTATTTACTAGATAGTAGGCAGTGGCAACCATTTCAACCCAAAACTTTTGTTCTAGGCCAGCTCCACTAAGCATACTCCTAGCCTTTTCCATCAATGTCTTGTTCATCCTCTCTACAACTCCATTTTGCTGCGGGGTGTATGGAGTTGTCTTGTGTCTTTCAATCCCAAGTTCCTTGCAATATTTATCAAATTCTATAGAACAGAACTCACCATCGTTGTTAGTTCTCAAACATTTAATCTTTTTACCAGTCTAATTTTCAACAAAGGCCTTAAACTCCTTAAACTTGCTATAGACTTCAGATTTACTTCTGAGAAAATAAATCCATGTCCTTCTACTGTAATCATCTATAAAAGATACAAAATATACAGATTTTGATAACAAAGGAACATTAACATGACCAAACACATCAGAATGAATAAGGTCCAACACACCAGAAGACTTATGAGAAATCGAGTAAAACTGAGCACGGTTTTGTTTTCCATAAATGCAATGTTCGCAAAAGTCAAACTCAAGATTACAATCATCTAACCCCTCAATGAGGTTCTTATTTTTTAGGGTATGCAGACCCTTCTCACCAATGTGGCCAAATCTCTTATGCCATAACATTGTCTTTTCAGTAGGAAGTTTAACTTCCAATGCACGATTACAACCATCAAGACTAGAAACAACAGATTTCTTCACTGCTCATTCAGATGGTGGGGATGAAGTGATTTCTGCCCTCTTCCTTGAGTCAGAAGAACTATTGCATTGTGAAACACATGCCTCCAGCTAAAATAGTGTACCTCTCCTAGTACCCTTAGCAAGCACCATAGCTCCCCTAGTCATCTTGCATCCTTCTTTCAAAAAGACAACCTGCACACCTGCATCATTCAACATACTTACAAAAAGCAGGTTCCATGCTAAGCCTGAGATGTGCATAACCCTAGAGATCCCCTTCACTCATCCATCAGGGAATCGGATGGAGACTCTTCCACGACAAACAATCTTCATATGAGAGTCATCACCCAGATACACCTTTCCACCATCGAACTCCTCATACTTGGTAAACCAGTCTCGATGTGAGGTCATGTGGAATGATGCACTAGAGTCGATTAGCCACACATCATCAGATGCATGGGTTACTAGGGCTGCAATGAAAGGATCACCATCATCTTGTGACTTGTCGAAATCTGAATCAGGAGCTTTCTTCTTCTTTTTCTTCTCCTCTTTACATTCCTTTCAGAAATGCCTAGTTTTGCCATAGTTCCAACAAAGAGCCTTGGACTTTCTAGGAGATTTGGATCTACCCTTCTCAGCTTTCTTGTCCTTCTTCTTCCCTTTCTCCTTGTGTCTTCCATGAAGTGGAAGGGCCTCTTTGGCTGCCTTAGAAGACTTTCTCTGCATCTCTTCAGACAACAGTGAAGAAACCACTTCTTCCATTTTGAATGTGGATGTGGTGTTTCCATCAACCATGACAAGATGATCCCATGAGTCTGGCAAGGAACAAAGCAGGGTCATACATCAATCCTCCTCCATCTTCACACCAATAGATGTCAATTGTGCAACCAACATGTTAAAAGTATTCATATGTTCAGCGACGGATCCTCCATCCTCCATTCGAAGAGAATAGAACTTCTTTCTCAGGAAAAGTTTATTAACTAGGGATTTGGCTTGATACACATCCCCCAACTTCTTCCAAAATAGTTTTACAGTAGTCTCCTCATGGACATTTAATAGAACAGAATCAACAAGACTAAGTCTTATGAGACCCTTAGCCTTCCGATCCTTGATATCCCACTCATCTTGTGACATTACAGCTGGTTTAGTTCCATTAACACTTTCCCAAAGGTCTCAGTCTATAAGCACGTCTTCCATCTTGAGCTTCCACAACTCAAAATTAGTGCCATTGAATTTCTCCACTTCAAATCTTCTGGATGTGCTTGCCATCTCCTTGCTACAATAAGATACAGAATACTCTGCATAGACTCCCACTCAACCTAAGATCATCTCAAAAAACCCCTACCCAACAACTAGGACCAAAGGTGATCAAGCTTTGATACCAACTGAAAGGAAGCTAGGTGTGCGGAAATCACTTCCTACACTAATCTAATGAGGAGAGGGCTATGCAAATTCAATTTTATCCTAACTATTACAGCAATGTTAAACCATTAACATGAGATATTGCAGCAAAACACAAGAACCATAAAGTAGACAGAAGAAGAGAGACAAAGATATACGGTGGGGAAAATCCTTATCAAGTGAAAATCCCCACACTCAGAAACCTGCACAATGTATTAACAAATCTAAAAGAATGTTTACAATACACTTGCAATGCAATCTTCAATGGTCTTTGACACTTGTATCTGGAGTCAATCCAGTAGCATAATAGTATCTGTAGAACCTGTGATACAACTCCCTCTCCAAGCACCTGTTTATATAGAAAATACAAGGCAATATTGGACCTTTCTTGGAATGGGCGTCCAACTTGGCCTCATGGCCCAAAACCAATGCCTAAGGACACTTGGTCAACATTGTAGAATGTGCTTGACACTTGTCCATAGCTTCCATCCCAAAGGGGTCACCTATTTCTAAAATGGGCTATGACAGATGCTCTTACGACACTTACGACTGTCATAGAATCTATCGTAGTGGTTACAACTTACAACTGTAAGAGAATCTATCATACATAGGCTATAAATAGCATATTCTCTTACAACATGTCATAGTCCACCTTGGGGCACCCAAATATGCCTTTTTCAAAGATGCTTTACGACACATGTCTTCACTTGTCTTACATGCTTCTATTTCTGACTCTTACATGTCATAGATTCGTCATAGGAATCCGTCATAACTGTTTCGGTCAAACATTCCCTTACACAACATGGAAGATGCTGACACATGGAAAAATGCTCTTACCACAAAGTGGGATGCCTATCTCCTCATGTGAGGACAAAATTACAATTTGTCATATTCCATGTAGGATTGACACATCACCGTGCCACATCCCACAATATGACAATTGGAATTTACAAATATTTACAACATAGGCAATTAAATAATAAATACAAACATTAACAATGTAAGGAATTACCAAGGTTGAGACAGCTTAATTCCCAACATTATTTTCTCCATCATGCATTACCTTCTTGTCATATTGCCATGGCCTTCCCAACAACACATGGCATGCATCCATTGGAATGACATCACACCATATTTCATCTTTATAAGTCTTTCATATGGAAAACTTAAACACCTCTTATCAATAGTGACTTCATTTCCCTTTTTAAACCATGCAATATGATAGAGATGGGGATGTTTTTCACAGTGTAGAATTAGTTTATCTACCATTTCTCTAGAAACCATATTTTTACAAATTCCACTATCAATAATAACTTAACATACCCAGTTCAAAAAATATTGGTTCAAAGCCAAGAATCATTACGACCTTTAATTTGTGCTCGCTCCTTTTCTAGAATCACCATTACTCTTCTCATCATGAGATTCTTGTCTACATTTGGTGGAACCTCTAGTTCTGCCCCTTCTCCTTCATTCTCATCTTGAACCCAAGTTCAACCTGGGTTGTTCTCCTTGTTTCCTTTCTTACATGTGATAGTTTAGAAATTCAAATGCCCTATGACCCTCTTCACCACACCTATGAAAAATGAAAGGTTTTCTTGGGTTTTCCCATCCTCTACCACCACTGTAGCCTCTGCCCCTCTAAAATCCTCTTCCTCTTTGTTCAATTTGAGGATCTTGCTGGATATCTTCTAATTTATCTATTCCTTGGGATGATTCTCCCCAACTATATAATTCAAGCCACCTCACAATGGAGATGATGTCCCCCTCCTTGCTCCTCTATTCCTTTGAAAATATTGTCTACTTTTTTTTCTTTTGCCTTTAAAGCTAATTAGTATGCCTCTTCCATACTGTTAACCCTATGCATGCTCAATTCATCTTGAATAGAGAATTTTAGACCCTTTAAGTACCTTGCAACCATCTATTCATCAATTTCTTGATGCTCAACGTGAATGGATAGTTTGTAAAATTACATTTGTATAGTCTTGTACAGTAGATAAGTTTTCTTTCAAATTCTAAAATCTGCAAAAAAGAGTTTGTACATAGTCCATAGGCAAAAATTTCTCTCTCAACTTCTCCATTTTACTCCACATCCTAATTTTAGTCTTTCCCTTTCTAGTTCTTTCCTTTTGCAAATGATCCCACCACATCATTGCATGACCCTTTAACTTTGTGCATGCAAATTTCACCTTCTTTTCCTCTATCATAGTCTTCCATTCAAAGAATTTCCCCATGTCATTCAACCAACCTATCAAATCCTCTGGTTTGAGACTAATTGCATACTCTGAAACTTCAATTTTAATCGCTTCATTTTTTCTTCTAAAGCTCTAAGTATCCTCTCTTCAAAAGTTAGGTGCTCTAATTGTGATTCTTCTTCAGGTTCTACATGTTGATCTTCATCTCCTTGGCCTATTCCTTCATCAGAATGGTCTCTTCTATGTCTCAATCTCTAATTTGCCATCATACCTGCAAGATCTTCTACTTGCCTTTGCAGATTTTTCATATCCATATGCATCTGGGAAAGATCCTCTCTTCCTCGTCCTCTCCCACCCATCTTCCCACTCTAATACCAGATGATGATGCAACCACACATTCAAAGCATAATACTCATCACTATTGTGATTAGTGAAATCAAAATGAAAGAAGAAAACATAAAACAAGTGCATAAACAAATGTTATACCTTCGCAATGAGTCACAAATCCAAGATAGGGTGGAGAAGCTTGCACCCAAAATCTCCTAGCTATACCCAAGATATATTATATGTGAAATGCTCTCACAAATGCAACTCACAAAGTAACTAGCTCAAGAGATATTTTAGCATGGTAACACTACTTAGAAATGGGATGATAAAATGGCTTGGAGGATGTTGTATTTATAGGCCTTTTGGAGGGATTTTGATCCAATGGTTGAGATTGATTTGGGAGATCAATGGTGGAGGATGAAGATGATGTGGAGGGCCTAGATTTCATCTTGGAAAATGGAGGGCTAGGAATAAAGACGAATTTTAAATTCATCTTGGGAAAGGGGTGAATTAAATGAGTTTGGGTGAGATGGATTATTTGTGAATTAAAAATTCACATGGGGAAGAGTAAAATGAATTAAAAATTCATTTGGGGAAGAGTGGATATTAATAAGTTATGACATGTGTAAGGAGTGTAAGAGGTATTAAATGTGATGTTGGACACGTGTGTATAAAAAAATGATTTATATGGGATATATTTCAATTTTTTATTTGTGGAATGTGGGGAGGAGTGTTAATCAAGGTTTGACCATTTTAATTAGGGTGATTAACCTAATTAATATGGCTGAAAAAAATTAGGGAATGGGTTAATGGGAGGTTAAGATTAATTAAATAAGATTTTATTTAATTAATCCTAGGTCGAGGGTCATGTAGGTTAGGCTAGGTAATTAAATAATAGATATTTAATTAACTAGGGTAGGAATAGGTTTATTAATATGCTGAATTAATTAGATAAACATGGTTTACCTAATTAATTAGATTTTTGTGAAAAGGGGGAGTTAACCAAATAAATATTACATATTTATTTAATTAATTGGGTAAGGTTGGACTATTGAATTAATTAAATTAACCCAATTGTAGGGGGTAAAATGATGAAAAATTAGGTGACGAAGGGATAATTAATTAAATAAAAATTTAATTAATTGATTAGAAGGGAAATTGGTATGTTTAGGGATGTCGGGAGTCGGTTTGACGATGAAGACATTTTTAGGTGTCTATATTTGCCCCTCTTTGACATGGCATCAGGACCTAGTAGGGAATTGACGTCAGGTCAAAGAAAAATATGCCCCAGCTATTGGGAAGGAATAAAATGAGTGAGAGATGCCCCCTTGAGAGGTCAGTGAAAAAATAATTTTTTTTTAGGCAAGCTCTTGAAAGGATGCGACGGGAGTGAAGGTCAGATAGGGGAGAGGAAATTAGGTTGATGGGAACAAAAATGAGTGAAAACGGTTGTGATCTACACCCTGGGGAAGAAAAACTACGTGGAGGGATGACATGACTTACTATAATTAGAAGAGTGGGCCCTAAGAGTGCCACATTTGCACACATCGAGCCACTTGGAAGAAGGAGAGAAGAGGAGATGGTGAACCGTAATCCCATGTTTCCGCGATACTCCCACATTTCTGAGCACTTCTGACCATACAGGAGGTCACCAGAGGCTGGACCGTAGGTAGGCCCTAACCCTAGCTTTGTCATTTTTTGTTTTTGTTGCAATTTTTTATGTTAGGAAATGGGATTTTGGGTTTTGGCGCTATCAGGCGATCGTCTAGCACAGATTAGCGCCATCCTTTGGATTGGCGCTATCCATTTGGGATAGAAAAGGGGTGAATTGGTGCCAAAACGTCACATTTTGGCACCATCCTCTATTATAGCGCAATACTGCACAGGGGCTAGGGTTTGGTGAATTAGCGCCAAACAGGGATGGGGTAGCGCGATCCTCTAGATCAGCGCAATCTTATGGAGTGGCACTATTGTTTAGATTAGCGCCATGCAGGGATGTAGCACCATCACGCAAATTGATGCCAAATGGAAGAGTAGCGCAATCTCATGGAGTGGCATAGAAAACCTGCGTAGTGGCACTATTTTTTGTTATAGTGCCTTATGAGAATAGGGTAGTGCCATTGTTAAAGTTGGTGCAAAAGTGATGGATTGTGGTGCCAAAATTAATTTGGCTTCCAATAGAAGAAATGTGATGTGAAAGGTTTGGTTTTGGAAGAATAGGTAGGTTTCTGACAAGTATTTGTGGATGTAGGAGATGAGGTCTTTCATTGTGTACTCATGGGAGTGATATGTGCCCTCGGTGATGGAGCTATTTGATAGTTTTGATGATGCTACCCAAGGTCGACTGGCGAGGCTAGGGCTTTTGATAGCCGCATAGATGCTAGTACTACAAGCTCATAGAGCTCTAATGATGGCTATACTAGAGTGCTATCACCCCGAGACATGCTCCTTTCTGCTTCCTACAGGCAAGTCATGATTACACTTGAGGATGTTTATCGCATCCTCAAGGTACCCATTCAAGGATAGCGAGTGGTATATGATACGAGGAGGGGATGGAGGGCCTTACTGAGAGTATTTGCCCGTGGTCAGATAGTGTTGGTAGGGGAGGGTCGAGAGATGAGTTATGAGGCGACGCTGGTGGCAGGTGTAGATCATTTCACGTTATTCCTGTGCACATTGATTGGCAGTGTAGTGATGCCAGATCGGTGTGGCAGAGGCTTTCCGGTTGGATGGGGGAGATGATTGAGGGGATGGTTTGACATGGGACAATTTATGTTTGGGGGCCCTGTATGCTAGTGCAACTATACCATGAGATGTATATAGTTGTTTATAATTGTGATTCAACATTTTCAGCCAGAGTTACTTTGCTACATGTATGGGCTTGGGAGCATATTGCGATCACCAGGCCAAGATGTGGATATTTTTTCCGTCCTTTCGAGGCTTTTGTCTTTTTCTATCGAGATGTAGAGTACACTTACACAGGGCAGGTACGATATTGGCGGTGAGTGCTAGAGAATTTGATTCAGGTTACCTGGCGACCTTATATCAGGGTGGAGCCATGGCCAGATGAGGATATCCACATGCCCTACACATTTTAGTCGTGGTACTTGATGGGTCGAGGTGACCATACTATAGACATGTATATGCCATCGCGGGTGATGTGGCAGTTTGGATTACGGTAAGATGGTGGTAGATTTGGTGGCCCACGTGGTTTACAGATCTGATAGAGGAGATAGTCATGGTAGACGAGGCTAGAGTGGAGGGGGATGAGGAGGTTGGATTAGAGGGGGATGAGGTTATTAAGGATTATATTGTGATGGAGGAGGTGGAGGTCAAGGATGATGATGATCCGATTGATGTTTTGGTAGCAATAGCAGTTGGGCAGGTAGGGGCTAGAGGAGGGGGACAAGCAGGAGTACCACCAGTATAGGTACTAGGACAGGGACAGGTGGGGGGGGGGCTGAGCAATTGCCCCAGCAGCAGGCATAGGTGGGAGAGGGGCCGAGGCAGAGGGCACCCTGATAGTAGGGCTCAGGTTAGCAGAGGTAGAGGACAGATAGGGAGCTTATGCCCCCACCACAGGTACAATTACAACAGAGATAGGAAGCTATTGTAGTGCAATAGGCACCAGGGCTAGAGGTGAGGCATAGGAATGTGTAGCAGTACATTCCTGATGTGAGGCCTACATTTTTCATTTCCATTCATGTGATTATTTACCTTATTGTTGCTAATACTTTTATATTTGTGGGACTGTTGATCCCAGATTCCTGAACTTTTAGACTTTATTATGTTAAAGGAAAACTAATTGGGTGATGATAGATAGATGCTTGTATTAAGAGAAAATAAATTGGGTGATGTTAGATAGATGTTTATTTTATAGGAAAACTAATTAGGTGATGTTAAATATATGTTTATATTATAGGAAAACTAATTGGGTGATGTTAGATAGATGTTTACATTACAGGAAAACTAATTGGGTGATGTTAGATAGAAAATTGTAATGTGATTTCCTTTATGCTTAAGAGAACTTGTGGTATTTTATGGGAATGCATGTTTTAAATTGCTTCGGCTATGATATTTATATGTGGAATTAACTTTGCAATTGAGTGCGCAGGTTTTGCTAACAAACCACATATATTGGAGATCATCCCGTACTTTATATTGTAATCCCTTGTGAAGCCGATCTGGTTCCATGAGGAACCAAGATCAACTCTGTGTTTGATGAAATGTTGTAATGTTAATTTGTATGAGGTTGAATGGGTTAGGTCTACCCTCTTTTAATTTGAATTATGATTTGTGTTGTAAGAATTGTCTTTGAATTTTATTTTTAAATTTTAATTTTTGGAGACCCTTTTCTTGTGTTTTAACTTGACCCTGGGTGTCCTAACCAGGTTAAAATTGACCTTGGGTTATACCCCATGGGTCTAGGGTCCCTTTTGACTTGGGTAACCCTTGGTTAACCTCCATATGGTCACCTTAACTTCACACTAAAGTCAAGTGACGAATTTGGAGGCATGGGAGGGATATGATGAGTGGTACCAACACTCAAGCCCATCCCTTTTCAATTCCCAAGGCTAGAGATGACTCCAAGATCCACCAATTGTGGAGGACTTGACTTCAAGTCTCTCTCACAATTGGTGAGAGTCCCCATGGAGTTGTGTGGTCCTTGATGAGAGGAAAGGAGGGAGACACATGTGTCACCCTTTCCCTCTTTAACTCCCCTTTTCTCTCCCATGTGTTGGAGAGAGGACATGTGGTAAGGGGTAAGGAAGACTTTGGGGATGGGTGAGTGACATGTGTCAACACCCATCCCTTGGGACACAATAGTAGTGGGGAGGAAGAGTGAGGAGGTGACAAGTGTCACCTCCCCATTCCTCTAAGATCATGGATTGGGTTATTTTAATCCCACTTGGGATAGGGAGAAAGGTTGTTGAATTTTTGAGAATTTATGATTATTGGAAATTATTTTGGGAAAAGGATAGAGGGAGTTTGGTGGCTTAGGTTGGAGGAGACTTTAGAGGAGCTCTACATCAACTTCTTCCATTATTAGGGCTTTAAAGGTTGGTTTTCAAGGCTAAGGCCTTCCCCTTGTATTTTCAATTTGTTGCATGATGAATGTGTGAGATGTATTTTGCTTGTGTTATATCTTATTATTATGGGGAATGTTTAGTAGGGTGTTGAAAGAGCCTCTCCCATTTGGGAGAAAATGCTCATCAAGTGTGGGGTAGGGGAGGAGTGATCCTCCTCGAGGTCATTGTCTTGTTTTGGGATGTTGAAAGCTTTGAGGGCATTTTATGTAATTTTTGAGTAAATTTGTCACATGGCTTGAGAGCCAAAGTGTGAACTCCTTAGAAATTTTCTTAATATGTTTGGCTTGAGGCCATGAGGAAATTTGTGTTGAAATATTTTGAAGGGTGGCACTCTAGATTTGAGTGTGTCCACTCTCTTACCCCTTTTTAAACTCACTTTGGGTGAGTTGTGTGTTGTAAATATCCATGGGTGTATTTTTGTTTTGGGATGTTGTTTTGCCTTGTTGTGAAGTGGATTTGGATTCCCTCGGTGTGTGGATGATCTCCCTAGCTCAGGGGAGACCCTCTTGCAGGTCTACGGTAGGGGGGAGAGCAAGATGTGTGGTGTTTCTTTCCCTTGTGTGTTATGCAGGTTTCATGGAGCTTAGTGTGAAGATTGAAGAGTTTACTTGTCTTGGAAAATATTTTATTTTCCTTTACTCTTAAGGCACTATAGAAGAGCTTGGACTTATTAATGACTACATCCTTGTTGATTTTAAGAGGAGAACTTCTCTCTCTCTTGTTGTAAAATTTGGTCTTCTTGAGTTGTGAGAAATTCTCTTTCATTGAATTGATAGTTTTAGTTTGTAAATTAAATTTTACCACATATGAAATGAAGAAGGAAGTAAATTTGTTTTAAAAAGGATATTGATTTTTGTATAATACCTAATACCTCTATTAGCAAAGTTGTGATTAGTTGTTATGGTTTTAAAAAAAATAGTTTGTATAGTCTATTTGCATTGTATGTCATAATGAATTGTAAAATTGGTTAGTTATGAAGTTGAGAGTTTTATTTGTATTAAAAGTGAAAATTGCATACCATAATTGTAAAAAAAGAAGAAAAGAATGTGTAAATTTCTGTCATGCAATGGGTTTACTTATAAGATAAATAAAAAAAAAGAGTTATTCCTTGTTTTAGAAATGATAAGAGAAAACAAATATGTTTGCATATTTTACAAATTTGTCTAATATAGAAAATTTATGAGTATAAAGAAGGAAAGTTAGAGTTAAAAATAGTAGTTTTATTTGATTGTGTGTTTTAAAGGTTATGTTTTACAAGAGTTAAAAAAATAATGGCAGACTGATTTGAGAATTTTGATATATTACATTGGAAAATTCATTTATATATATATATATATATATTTGTTAATTTTATTTTATTAAACAAGCTGTATTTTTTTATGGGACTGTGAAAATATTCTGTATATATATCATATATATATTTATTTATTTATATATTATTTAAATTGAGAAAACTTATAAAAAAATAATATACGCCGAATTTTGAGGGGACTGTATTTTTTACAGTTGCTAGAAAAAAATGGAGGGACAGAGTTTATAATTTTTTTTTTAAAGATTGGTGGGGGGATCGATCCCCCCACCGTTGATAATATAAAGGGTGTGGGGAGGGGGCAGAGCCCCCACCCACACCCCACTAAGTGGGATGTGGGTGGGGGCTCCGCCCCCTCCCCACACCCCTGCCATCTCTAAACCCCTGCTAATCCCCATCACTGCTACCTTCTGCGACTCCCCTCTCGCAGCTTCCCCGCGACCTCTGCCCTCCACAGACGCCGCTCCTTGCGACCTGTTCCCTCCTCCATGACCTCCCTCAACACCTCCGCTCCCCCTTCCGCCGCTTGCTGCGGCTCCCCTTCCATGCGACCTCCACCTGCAGCCATCTCCATTGCCACCGCCGCCGTCCTACACAGCCAATACAAAACAAACAAACAAAAATGTGTTAGGGTTTCTCCAATGAGATTTAAAAGAAAGAAATATATGGCAATATAACAATATTCATTGTTATATAAAGAAAAATATAATATATAATAATAAAATAAATTATTAAAAAATATATATATATATTATTTATTGATAATTTTGTAAAAATATACATATAACATTTAAATTAATAAGAATATATATATATATAAAGTCTAACTGTAGGAAAATTGTGTTTCGGGGTTTAATAATTTTCATAAAAGAAATACCATGAAAACAAAAAGAAAAAAAAATATACCTATATCTTTTTAATAAAAGAAAACCTAGAGAGATAAATGCAAATAAGCATATATATATGCTTATTTGCATTTATATAGATATGTATATCTTTATAAATAAAATTAAGCCATCATATGCATTTCATATGTGGCCATTGTAAACTCGACCTATTGATTGAGAAAATGTCCAATTGAAAAAAAAAATGAGAGAAAAAAAAGAAAGAAAGATAAAAGTGAAAACAAAGAGGAGAAAATGTGTGGCATTTCTGAAATAGGCTAAGAGATCTAATTAAAAATTAACTTTCTGTTAATCCTAATTGGGGGTGATTTACTTAGCAAGTTAATGCAAATGTTGAATTAAACCTAGAGCGGAAACCTAGTGGACTACATCAAGCGAAGTTAGTAAGTCCTATTTAAGTGATCTGATCTACCAAGGAATTAGGAATAATGTAAAGGATGCAGTGATAACTCTGATTGATAGAGAACTGATCTACCAAGAAATTAGGAATAATGAGAAGGATGCAGAGATAACTTTGATTGATAGAGAATGTGAAAGAGAGTAGATTAAATTAAATTTCAGAGAAACGGGAAGGAGAAAAAATAAACAGGCTTTGTTGAAAATGCTAAAATTAGGAGGAGAAATTAATATTAAATTTCAGAAAATGTGAAGGAGAAGAGATGATCGGACTTTGTTGAAAAATGTTCCATTATTGAGATCAACTGTAATTTCATTATAATTAGGGAGTTGTAAAAAATTTGTTAACCCTATCAGGAAACCTCATGATCAAGATTAGTGTTAGTGCAATAAACCTCACTCACGCCCGTGAGGCGTTATGTTGTCAAAATTTTCCAAAATTTAGGGTTTAGTAGTTAGTAAGTGTAACCCTTGTAGTGACATTAACTGCGTCGTGATGACCACCTTGTTGGCTTTCTTGTGTTTGGGAATGCGTATATGTGTGTACTCCCCCGTTGACAACTGTATTGTTTACGCCTTAAGCGTACGCTACCGAGCACGGTTACGTGTGCAAGGGGGTTTCTAGGGAAGCGTGGGAAAAATTTTGATATTTAGTGTCATGACCACATGTCAAATGTGGACATGACACGTGTGATGTGTGTCATGACCGCATGGGAAATGTGGGCATGACACCTGAGACTGCAATGGGTTTTACAGGATAAGGGCGGACAGAGGCAGGGGGTTTGGGGGCAGGTGGAGGTTTAGTACCGAGAGAGCAATAATCTAGTCAGCGGCCCTGGAGTGAGGATGAGGAGGAGATATAGACCTTGCGGGGTCAGGTCGCTAGCTTATAGGAGACCTTACAGAGTTAGGATGCTAAGTTAGTGCAGTTGTGGGGGGCAGCTGCGTTATTGGATGGATCAGCTAGGTAGACAAGTGCACTACAGGTGCAGTTAGCATAGGCACAGGTGCAGTTAGTTACTTTGACAGGTGAGATGGATGGAGAGTGGGCTCAACGGAAAGCAGCAGAGGTGAGAGCTTAGCAGGCGGAGGCGAGGGCCAAACAGGTAGAGGCAAGGGCCCAAAAGGCTGAGGGGAGAGCCCAGCAAGCAGAAAGGCTCGTGGCGAGTTTACAGGGGGTTGTGGTAGGGACAGGCATGGGTCCCGTATTGATGCTAATGCAGACATAGATTGCTTAGTTACAGGCATAGATTGGGGAGTTGTAGGGACAGGTGGGAGAGTAGAGAGACTGAGCTGACTATTACCACGCAGCCTATTGTTCAGCTGTTTCAGAGGGTCAGAGGATCCTGAGCTTTAGCCAACAAAGTGGATCTTGGAGGTCTGGGTCCCGCAGGTCTCGATCCATTCAGTCGGTATAGCAGCTGATGGGCCCTCCACCATAGGTACCATAGCAGCAGTAGGTACATCCATAGCCACAGCCACAACTAGGATCCCCTACTGAGTCAGGCAGAGGCTCATCAATCCAGGGCTGATGTATAGTGTTGTATATATTTTTGAGCCTTTTGAGGCTTTTTGTACCATGACTTGTATTATTTTGAGTGATGTACATTTTATGTATTATGATACTTGATGATCTACGATGATGATGATGATTTATGCATTTATGATGTGTTATGGATGGATGTATGCATTTATGTTTCCTAGTGATGCTTATATTTATGGATGTTTATGTTTATGGATTATGCATGTTATGGTGATGTAATGATTTTATGAGATGTTATGGATGTATTAATTATGTATGTGATGGATATATGTATGATGATGCCATATGATGGTATAATGTTATGATTTGCCTATGGTGATGTCATGATGGATGTTCAGTCAGATTGGATGGATGTAGAATGTGAATTATAGCTATACAGTTTGTCTGATCAATCATATCATATCAGGTACTAAATCAAGAAATATACATTATTATTTAGATTTCCACATGCATGTAATAACAATAGGATTTATGATAATGATAGATCATGGATGTTATATGATGATATTATGTTTTATCTATGTGATGTATGCATGTTTTGATTATGGATTATGATGTGAATGTGGAATGCAAATAAAAGTTCAGATTAATAAACATTTATTATGGATGCAAAATGTAATGGAATGGAAATATATGCTTATCTTAATAAACATATATTATGTATGCAAATGAAAGATGAAAATGCAATGGTTTAAATGGTTATGATAATGCAACTAATGGCCTAATGTAATGATTTATGCAGTGATCAAGTCATGATACACATGATGTTTTTGTACAACCTTGGGCGATGGGGTTTGGTGGTAGGGGAATAGGTAGGGAGGGGGAATGGTTTATGGGCTGGGTGGAGGTAGGATTGGTTATGGTTAGATTTGGGAAGGGAGTGGGATGGGGAATGAGGGAGTTGCTAAGTCATGATACACCACGTCATTGAGGGGGGTTTACTTCGGTTCAGGATGGGTTGGAAATCAGTGAGAAGAAAGGATAGTTAGAAGAATGGGGGAGGGGGGGTAAATAAACGGGAGGTTGAAAAATCTAGGCCCAGCTAGTGTGGTTGGATGAGTGATAGAAAGATAAATTGAGCTAGCAATAGTAGTTGCATGAGATTAATTGAAAGCATTTCTTAATTTATTGTAGCAATGTAGGATACACTTCACAAAGGTATGAGATGACCTAGGTGATGATATATATCCCACAATTGCATGGACTAGACCCACAAACAATAGGTTGATTTCATGCATGCCCAAGGTAGTATAACCTTGCCTAGCCAAGGAAGGAGACTCATAGCCATGAGTGTTTATAGTACATATAAGGTATTAATGCATGTATATGCAAATGAGGCACATCATTCTAGAACCGACCCAAGCTTCAAGATATGAATACTATTCTTGGAGTAATGAAATCAACCCACAAGCACATCATATAGAAACAATGATCATGTCTATTCCAGGTGTTGTCTGCCACATACCATGATATATTGAGATTAAGGTAGATTTGGAATTGACCTAGAGCGAGACAAAAGATAAAAATTAATAATAAAAAAGACCAACAAAAAGATAAAAATAGCCATTGTGTGCTCTTGCCAAGATAAGTGTTGATAGGATGACAGATTCTTGTCCATTGTAGGAATGATATATCCTAAGATGCTCAGTTGGATTTTGTTGGATAATTTTTGAAAGGTGGGAAAAAGAACAGTGAGGCCATGTGTTGGATTATAGTTGGTATGTTGATTGATGATTTTTGCGTGAGGTCTGATGTTTCAGGCGTATGCTTAGCATGTGTATCATTTGTTGGATCTGGCAAGCTCAATAAATAGGGACCATCCAAATGGGTTGGATGGGTGCATATTATGTACCTGAGTACTGGATACTTCCTTTGTATTCCAGACTGCCTACATACCCTGTGTCCACGGGATCAAGGTACCTTCAAGATGTGGGTGAGATGATTATGTAGTTTTGGCAAGACTTGATGATGTGGGAATGGTTTAGGATGGATGTTGAGGATGAAGGTTTAGGTGATTTTGGTGGATTGTGAGGATGTTGGAAATCGTGATGATGTCATGGGAGTGGATTTGGAATTTTTCTGATTTTCTAATGTTTTTGGGTTTTTTATTTTTCTAATGTTTTTGGATTTTTTGATTTCTAATTTTTTTGGATTTTTCTGATTTTCTAATGTTTTTGGATTTTTGGATTTTTTAATTTTTTTGGATTTTTTTGATTTTCTAATGTTTTTGGATTTTTTGATTTTCTAATTCTTTTTGATTTTTGATTTTTCTAATGTTTTTGGATTTTTTGATTTTTTGATTTTTTTTAATTTTTCCAATTTTCTAATGTTTTTTGATTTTTTGAATTTTTTAGATTTTTTTATTTTCTAATGTTTTTGGATTTTTCAATTTTCTAATGTTTTTGGATTTTTCAATTTTAGCTATATAGAAGGAAGCTTACAAGGATCTTTGTACCACAGATTAGCCTTGGGTGGGATGATGTGGGGTGGGTGATTGATGTTTCTAAATTCCAAGCCATGGAAGGTGTTTTTGGTATGGAGTGTCGTGATGGAAAGAGAACTTATTAGATGGTAGAACCAGTTGCTACACATGGCGCTTGAAATAGGTTTTCACCATGGTACCAATCCAAGGTGTGACCGAAGTGATTTTCACCATTGGACGTCTTTATTGCACTCAGGTTTTTCTTGATTTTTTGATTTTTTTGATTTTTTTGTATTTTTTGGTATTTTTTGTATTTTTGGTTGGGATACTCGATGGGTTATGCATAGAACCTTTTCAGATGCAGAATATTCATAGGCTCATCCAGAGGCTGCCCCTTAGGTGTTGCAAGCTGATATGCTCTTGATCCATAGCTGGCAGTGATGACATAAGGTCCTAACCAATTGGGTTCAAATTTTCCTTTCTTAGGGCATTCCTGTAGATTCTTCTGGTTTTCCACGAGGACAAGGTCACCCACTTCAACCTTGTGGTTCTTGACTTTCTTGTTGTAGCTTCTTCTTAGATGATTTCGGTAGGCCTGCAGATGGTTAAGTGCATCTAGGCATTTCTCATCCAATAGTTCTAGCTCATGCAGCCTTGCAACTCAATATTTCTCATCAATGATTATGTTCTGTAGGGATACTCTTAGGGATGGGAGCTCGACCTCAATAGGTAGGATGGCTTCAGATTCAAATACTAGGGAGTATGGAGTGGCTCCTGTGGGTGTACAGATACTTGTACGGTAAGCCCATAGGGCGGGATTGAGTTGAAGGTGCCAGTCACGGCCTGCTTCATTAACTCTTTTCTTTAGAATATGCAGGATGGTTTTGTTTGAAGCTTCAGCCTGACCATTACCTTGGGGGTAGTATGGAGTGGAAAAATGATGTTGGATTTGGAATTTTTCACACAGGGTGTGGAGTTTTTGGTTTTTGAATGATTTCCCATTATCTATGATAATAGAGTGGGGTATGCCATAATGACATATGATGTAATGAAGGATGAATTTGGATATTTGGGTTCTGGTGGTGAAAGTGAGTGGAATTGCTTCTACCCACTTGGTGAAGTATTTAGTAGTAGTGATGATGAATTTATGACCATTAGAGGATGGTGGGTGGATCTTTCCTACAAGGTCGAGCCCCCACTATGAAAAGAGCCACGGAGTTGTGATTGGTTGCAGTTCCTGTGATGGTGCATGGATGAGGTCCCCATGCTGTTGACATGGCAGGCATTTTTTTATGAACCGGTAGGCATCTTGCTCCATGGTTGGCCAAGAGTACCTGTTCTCAAGATCTTTTTAGCTAAGGTAGGTCCACTCAAGTGTGCCCCACAAATGCCTTTGTGTACCTCCTATAAGACCACTTCAGCATCCCTAGAGTCTAAACATCGTAGAAGTGTACCATCAAGACTCCTTTTGTATAGGGTATCTCCTACAAGAGTAAAGCCGGAGGCTCGACGGATGAAGCTTTTTCATTGTGAGGCTAAAAGGTTGGGGGAATAATGTTATCATGGAGGTACATGTATGTAACTTGATACCAAGGGGATAAGGGACCAACAATTTCGCACACCAGTTCTGATTAGGGAACATCATAGGCTGGTATAGGGAGCTCTTCTATCAGGAACTCACACTTCTTGCTATCTTTCTTCATATCTACCAGGGATCCTATTGTTGCCATGGCATCTACAGTTTTGTTGTTTAACCTTGGGATTTTGTTGTCCTCAAAATCAACTGAGCTCATTTTGTAGGATGACCTATACGAAACTTGTCCATTTCGTAACCTACACTCTAAGTTCACAAATCAAGGTGAGTCGTCTTGTCCTCGTACATAGTCCTCTTGTTCCATATTATCTATTCGAGTCATTTCTCGTTTGGATTTCTCAAAACTTGTATAAGTTGATTAAAATGATTTTCTCAATTTTAAAGAGTTAGAGTATTTTTGTGTATATGCAAGAGCGGCGAAAATCACCGCCCTTGCATGTTTTTAGTTTTTAGACATTAAATGTAGTGGCGGTGAAATTTGCCACCAATGCATTCTTTGTTTTGTCTAAGTTCGTGATAGAACAGTAGATTTTACCACCGTTACATGTTTTATTTATAACGCATGTAATGTTGGAAAATTTTGCCGTCGAGGCATGTATTAAACGTCACGGCAGTTAACTCATGCGACATTTAATTTGAACTTTTAGTTTCATTTTAGCTTTTTAAATGCATTTTAAATTGCTTTTGTTTTATCTTTCTTTCTATCTTACCTACCTTTCTTACCCTCCATTTACCAAGCCATCATTTTGACTCTTTGCAAGCGGATTGTGGAGGTTTTTGGCATCAGGGTTTCACTATTTTGTTTCTAGTTTTCCATATAAGGTGAGTTTTCTTTTATTCTTTTCAGTCTTTTGTGTTTAGGGTTTTATAAATACGTGGAATCGTGGTTAGACTTATCGATATTTCTGTCTATTGTTCTATGACTTTTATGTTTTGAAACCCTATATTTTCTAGGTTGATTACTTAGGTTTTTGTATTCTTTTTGTTTTTCTTTTGAAAGTTTTGTTTTTTGTGTAGATTTTCTAAGTCTTTTGGATTTAGGTTTTATTTTCATCTTTAGGTCCCATACTATAGTAGTAAATTTTACCGCTTAAACTTTAAAAGACTTTGAACTTCCCGAGGATGTTGAGTTGGTAAAATTTACCGCTCAAACAATCGAAACTTAAAACTTCCATCATCTTCTAAGTTGGTAATGTTTTATCGCTTAAACATATGGACCATAAAATTTTGTCATGTGCTATGTCAGAAAAAAGTGCCGTTGGTGTATATCCATACTCTATGAAATCATAGATGCACAAGTGGCAAATTTCACCGCTTGTGCACTTTTGCAATTTCCAACCCAATGTGTATGGGTAGCGAAATTCGCCACCCTTACACAAAACAAGCTATTGAACCCCAATATGCAGAGTCGGTAAAATTTGCCGCTCTTACCTTGACCTTACAAATTTCCCAATGTGCTGAGGCAGTAAATTTTGTCGCCCATGCATTCACTCCCTCAAATTTTTCTAACTCTGGAAATATTTCTAAATTGCTATCTTGAGCCCGCTTTGCTCTATTTTTTCAAACTGCTTGCACTTTAGCCCTTACAAGCTCATCCCTCCAGTCATGATCAACAAATATGCAGTTTCCCAAAATTGCCAGTATTTCCCCTAACTACTGAATCATGACTCTTTGATTATAGTTTCTCTTGCAAGTAGCTACTGAGGTCATCATCTGAAGGAGTCATTTTTCCAAATGACTGAGCTATCTCCGAAGAAAGTAAAAGCAATGAAGTACAAATATCAAGGTGTTTTCTTGATCACTTTGGTCACTTCGAATGTTGATGATATTCGGGACACAAAGATTGGTCGGATATGACTGAATTTGTAGAGAGGACTAAGTTAGATAACCCTAGCCCTCTTATGTAAAAGATTGTCAAGAGCAACATTCACCTAGTGTCTTCATTTCTAGTGGCAGCACACAATACAGAGTTTGTTCTTCAGTGTGCTCATTTCTATAACAAAGATACTAGGGCAGTGGTAGATGCAGGGGGTAATGTAATCATGAGAATGGATCCATAATTTGTTGATAAAGTTTTCATGTGTCCCACTTCTGTTAATGTTGTGAAACTTGATTTTACTATTGCTCAGCAAGAATATGATAAGAACACTGAGAAAGCTAAGAGGGTAATTAATACCAAGTGGCTTAAGACTCCAAGGTCAAACTTGTCCAGGTGGCCAAGGAGCTTTCCCCAAAGTGATTTTGTTGAGGAAGTGGGTGATCTAATAACTCTTCTTAGTAGAATAAGGGGACTAGCTTCTTCTTCACTTTTTCATGAATGGATGTATCCTTTCATCAAAATTATACTTCAGGGCAAACAAACTATCTTTTGGGGTGAACAAATCAGCAATGCTCTCCATGAGCAACTGATCAAGGTACATACTACCTTCAAATTCTATATGACTTCCTATCTTGTATACATAGCAGCCTCAATGAGGATTTTCCTAGGCTTGACATCTAAAGGGGATAGGAGGGTTGTTCCTATTTATCAATATTATCGTCAGCTTACATTGAAGGGTTCAATCCACCATTTCAGAAGAGTAAATGATGCCTTCTTTGATGTGTACTTGTGCCTTTTTGATCCTCAGTTGGAACAAATAAGAGTTTCAGATGAAGCATGGTTAGTAGTAAATGGTTTTGGTTGTTTGTTCCTTCAGTTTCCAACTTTCACATACTTAAGGGTTGGCTTTTTCCTAGGCTATCCGTATATGTTGCCAAGATTTCCTTCCAACAAATGGTTCTAATGGAGCTGTGTCAAAAAATGATTGTTGTCCACAACAAGCAAATAGCGTTAAAGAAGCTTGGTTTTAGATTTCCCGTTGAGATCGGTAGATATTCAGTTTCAACTGCAGCAAAAGCCAGAGCTATGGAAACTAAAATGCAATTGGTAATTATGAAGCAATTCAAGAGGAGACCAAAATTTGATTATAGAGGGGTGAAGGATAAAATCAAAAGAAAGACTCAATTTCATGAGCCAATGGTTGAGGACATCTGGGTTGATCTGAGGACAGAAGAGGAAATCAGAAAGCTAGACTACAACAGGTTATCTTTGGACCAAATTGAATTTTTGGGTCTAGCTGATGTTCTTGAGGACATGGTTGATGATGAAGAGGTTCTCAAATCGAGCTATGTCAATTAGAATGTTGCTAACTCTCCCTTGCCTACTATACAATGGTCTCAGAAGGAATTGACTTCCTTAAGGAAAAGGTTTGAGCCTGTGTTAGCCAATACAAACATGTGGTTCCAAAGCAAAGGTATACTATTGAAGGATTTTATAACTGGTTTAGAGGAATAAGTTTTTGATCAAACGGGAAAGAAAGTTGAGATGAGAACCAAGAATAAGAATGATGCTCCTAGCACATCTAAGGCTTCTAAGCCTAAGATCAAATTTGTGACAAGAGGAAGCAAAGCTAGAGAAGCAGAGGAAGAATTTGTTGCTAAAGAAATGGAAGCTGATGCAGAAAAAGATGTTGAAGAACTAGCTTCTGAAGGCATGAATGTTGAGGACATGGATGTTGAGGATAAGTCTGCATCAGAGAATGAGGGTGAGCAGGAGAAGGAAGAAGAATATGAACAAGAAAATGTACAGGATACAGCTGTGTCTCCACATGGAGATGTGTTACATGATACTGATGTCTCTTCTCCTCCTCCAAATGTGCCTATTTTAGTTTCTATGCCTAATCATCCTATAACCCTAATGTCACCCATTCACATTCAATCATCTGAGTGTCCATCATTTTCTAATTTTTTTTTTGATGATTCTAATGTGAATTTTGATAATGTTCTTCGTTCTTCTGGATCCATTCCCAGTTTGGCATCCCCTTCTTATGACATTGATGGTTCCGCAATGTTTGAGCAATTTGTTTTGGGTTCTGAGCAAGCCATTAATGTGGATGTACCAGGTGTTGTGTTCACCAATACTCCTCCCATTGTTACTACCACCAGTGTAAGTACAGTTCTTTCCACTCCACCAATGGTTCTTGATCAGAATATAAGTACATGCATACTTCCTCCATGGATTTCATCTTATACTCCTAAGAGAAAGAAACATGAGATATCACCAGATGATATTGGTTTGGGGAAAGTACTGACTCCCAAGCCAAAGGCACAATAGAAGAAGCGTAAGACTATGTCAAGGCTTATTGATGATAAAGGGATCAGATATGCAGAGATTGCCAAGCCTCCTCCTGAGGCTACTAAAAATACTTTTGATGTGAATGACTATGTAATATCTAGGGTGGAATTGGGGAATTTAACATATGAAGGTATTAAAGCTTATTTCTAGGTCACTGCCACATCTCTTCTTGAGAAATATGATGAGGAGAAGAAACAAAAGGAATACTACAAATTAAAAGATGAGTAGTTAGCCATGGTGTTACCAAAAATCATGATGACATCAGAAATTGTAGAGCCTATGGCAGTAACAGTTGAAAATCCCTTGGTCAAGAAAGTTGAAAAGACTCAAGCAAAAGGGAAGGTTGTAGAGGATTGTTTAGAGACATTGTCAACATAGGGTGTTCACTATTGAAGGCAGCACCAGAAAGGAAATAAAAAATGGCCAAGGTAAGAGTAGAATTAGATGAATTGATTGATTCTTTTTCTGCGGATATTGAATATCTGGATTCCAGTTTGCAAAAATGGGAAAGCATGAAAATGAAGTCTCTTGTTTCACTTGGCCTTATTGCAAATCGAGAGGCATATGTTTCAACAAATGAAGGCCTAGTTCACTAAAGAAAAATCTTGAATGAATTAATCAAAGAACTAGGAGATACCTGAGGGCTGTGTGATGACAGTGATCTAAGTCTCTTGCACAAGTTGGAGCAGCTCCCGTGTAAATTGATTGATGATAATCATGAGTTTCTTCCAGTTGATGAAATGATATAGGAATTCAATAAGATGATGCAGGTTGAGTTTGAGGAAAAAGCTTTCTCAATTGATTCATTGGATAACTTGATGGATTATCAATTAACCCTAGACAATTTGAAGGATAAGTTGAAAGGTCATGAGAAAGTCACCCCTACCATCAGAGATACAATCACTAAGGCCAGAGTAATCTCCAACAACACTGTAGCACTAGATAGTATTGAAGTGCAAGCAGTGATCACAATGTATGAAGGGTCAGCAAAGAAGGATGCTAGTGGAAGTTGACATATTTGATCTTTGTCTTAGTATATTTTTGCAGTTTCATATGTACTTTTCTTTTAGTTTTGGACATTTTTACATGTACTTTTCTCAGATGTAATTACATGTAAAAACTTAGGAAGTCCCAAGTCAATAAGGAATCCTATTTTTGAATAAGTCAAAGTATTTAGGTTTTTCCTAAATTTTCTCAAGGCCTCTCCCTATAAATAAAGAGGGCCTCTATTGTAAATATCATATTTTATCTATTGCAAGGAAACTCTACTGGATTGAAAACATATCAAGACTTTGAGCTTTTCATGTTTATCAAATTTTCAAGCAAATATTAAAATAAGCAAGCAGTTTGAGTATCAAACTTTGAGTTGAATCATATTGTTTTATGATATCAGTGTTCTTAAGTCATTGGTATTACGTTATATTGAATCATTTCTGGAATGGTGGATTTTTATTGAAAATTGAGAGAAGTGTTCTTGTTTTGGATAAATGGACTTTGTGCTATTTTCTCATTACGGGAATTTGTGTTTACATTTGTGAGAATATAATTGTTTAGAGACTTTGTGCTATAAACTGTTGTGTTCAATCTAGTTATATCGTGTTGGATGAGAGTGGAGACTTTGAGCTACATTTGAATTCAATCAAGTCTATTTGTGGGAAATAAGTCAAGCAATAGAAGACTTTGTGTTTCTATGGTTTGTCTTAGTTCAGAATTTATTAAATATCATTTTAGTTGAAGTTATCAATTTGAAGAGGAAAATATCTATTCTGAAAAAAAGAGAATAGGATGCAATGAAAACACCCCAAGCATAGTTCTAGTTTATATAAGTGTTAAAATTTGTTTATTAGAAATAATTCATCATCTAGAGGGAACCTCCCCTTGTTGAGAGGAGAGACTTTGTCTCATCATAACTGTGGCGATATAACCATTTTACCGTTAGTTAGCTAAACGACAAAATATTCACCAAATAGTTTTTTGGCGAGTCTACTGGGGAAGAATGCGCAACATGGAGCCTCACGCTTTGAGTTGAAGCATTTTATCCTCATCCATTGCTTTAAGTTTTTTCTAAATCTTTGTTGAGTACATTGCATTTTGGCAGACTCAAGGTATACAAGAAGTAAGAGAGCTCAAGGTATTAATGATCTTGTGTTTGAGTTAATGCAACAAAATAACTTTGGTCTTTTGCCTCCACAACCTCGGCTTCAATGAACAAGGAGTTTTCCTCCTACCAATGCCATGTCTCCTATACCAAGTGAAGCTTCCAGCTCCAATACCAACAGAGTTTTATCTATACGAATTCCACAAAGGTTTGTTATCCCACCTTTCAATTAGTGCATAATGGCAGCTCAAGGCCTGTGGGGTAATACTTTTGGACCTTTGAATTTGACACCACCACTACATGAACTACCTCATAGTTCAAGGAAGAATTTCCCAAAATTCTATGGTGATGGGAAAGTCCATCCTGATGAACACATTATATCTTTTTGTATAGCTTGTGGTGTACTAGGGGTGGAACACAAAGATGTAGCTATGAGACTTTTTGTAGAAACACTGCAAGGTGCTGCTGCGGATTGGTTTTATCATCTTCAAGCCTAAACTATAACCAGTTAGGATACTCTCAAGACCAAGTTTGAAGCTAGGTTTAAGCCTGCAGAAGATGCACATGCTTTGTTAGCTCAACTGACATAGATGAAGAAGGAACCACATGAGCCCATGCAAAATTTCATTGCCAAGTTCAATAAATTGACAAATAGGATTCCAGCGACCACTCAACCAACGACAGAGAATCTTAAATGTTTCTTTATCAATAGCTAGCTTCCTGAGGTGAGCTTTCTGTTAAGGCGGGCTAATCCTATTGATCTTCCTGCAGCTCAAAGTTTGGCTATGGAGGTTGAAGATGATCTTATCCTTGTGGGTAAGGTAAGAAGAGATTCAAATAGAAATAGAGGTCAGCCCTCTACTGATAATTCTTCCACAAGCACCATAGATCCTATGGTGCAGAAGTTAGAAAATGAGTTGCTAGCTTTGAAAAATCAAATGTCCTAAGGTATGTCCACTCCTTCTTATAGGGACATACCAAGAAGGACGTTCCCTAACAATTCATATCAAGGCAATGTTGCAAGAAATCAAGGGCAACAAAATCGTCTTCTGCCAACATAGGGGAAGCTTGCCATCGAAGCACCACCAGTCAACTCAGCAGTTGGCTACTATGAAGTAGAACAAGATAATTCTTTCCAACTTGATTTGGATCAGGAAAACAATGCTAATCTTTTTACAGAAGGAGAAGAAGAATTAGCCGGTGACTCTACTATTGGTTTTCTAAAGTACCAAGATGAAGCATAAAGAGAAGGAGAGGTATATGATGGAGCGTATGCTATTTTTACTAGGTCCCAAAATCAATCAAATCAGTAAGTGGCTCATAAAGGAAAGTCAAGAGAAGAGCCTCAACCTATGATTTCAATTGCCAAACAAGGAACTCCATTTCCTTTTCAATCAAAGGACCTGACTATCAATAAACAAGTAAGTTCATCTAACAATCCTATTTCTTCTACTTCTATTCCTCAGACCAGTACTACCCCAACTAAACCCTAGAATAATGGATTTCCTACCTCCATATCTAATTCATTTCATCTCTTTGACATAATTGATCATGCTAGGAAAACCAAAATCCAGATGTCTGAGGTAGAATATTTACAAGCTAACCCTGACCAATTTGATAGGTTAGCTAAGTATGTTAAAAATAAGGCTGCCCCTATAGGGCAAGATTCTTCTAAAACTGTCCATGACTCCTCAAAGAGCAGGTCCATCCAAAATAACCTAGTCACTACTCCCCTTTTTGCTCTATGGAAAATAGAACCCTTCTATGTTTCTCTAGTGGTCAATGGCCACAAGCTAAGCAATTGTATCGTCGACTCGGGAGCTTCTGACAATGTCATGCCTACCAAGGTGGCAAATGCTCTCAGTCTTACTTTGGCCAAGACCTTTGGGAGATGTTTTTCAATGGAGAATAAGCAAGTGCCTTTGTTAGGCCAAATCAAAGATGCCCAATTTGCATTTGCAGCCTTTTTGGATAAGAGGATCAAGATGACCATCCTAATTGCTGATGTTCTAGCTTCTTATGGCATTTTGCTTGGATGTAGTTTTTGTAAAGATGTGGGTGGAGAACTAAACATGGATTTATTCGAGGCAAGGATACCTATTAAAGGTGTCATGCAGAAATTGCTTCCTGAGAAGGAGGCAAAATATATTGTTACTCAAACTAAAAATCCAAAAGCCCAAATTTTGTTTGAGTCTTCAGGAATGGGTGATTATTTCTTGACCACTAAAAATACTTCTAGTTCAACAGATGAGAGTTCAAATAATTCAGATGGAGAATCAGAAGAAAATTCAGATGAGAGCATAGTGATGCCGGATTCTTCTCTCTCTGATGAGGAAGAATCTACTGGTCGTAGAAACATCAAAATGGTAAGTTCAAATGATGTTTGGATTTTAGAATTTGATGGCAGCTATTCTTCCATTGGATCTGGGGATGGAGTAGTTCTAATATCTCCACAAGGTGATATTTTTCCTTTCTCCTATAAGTTGCAGTTTGACAATACTAATAACACCGCTAAATACGAGTCATTGTTACTTGGAATGGAGGCTGCTCGTGTTAAAGGTATTAAAAATCTTCACGCACAAGGTGATGCTGAGCTTGTTGTTTGTCAAGTGAGAAATCTTTATTAGACCAAGAATGAAAGGTTGAGACATTACCGCAATCATGTCTAGGATTGCATTGAAGGTTTTGATGCTTTTGACATCTTCGCGGTACCGAGAGAGTTTAATGATCACGCTGATTCATTAGCTGTCTCTACCACCCTTATGGTCCCTCACAAGGATTTTAAAGGTGATAAGTACACAATCGAGTTGGTTTTCCAACCAAGTGTGCCAGATAATGCTGACCATTGGCAGGTCTTCAATGGTGATAATCAGATCATAGCTTTCTTAGAGAAGATGGATAGCTTTGATGAGCTCTACTTTGAAGGTAGTGATTCTCCACCTTGGGAATATGTTTCTAAAATAGATTCACAGACTGGTGAGGAGATTCTTCAGCTAAAAGGGAATAAGATTCTGAAAGGTTTGGTTTCTCTGGAAAAGTTATTTGACAAGCATGATAGATATATCAAACAACAACAACAACTTGATTCAAGTTCATCCATAGAATTTGAGCAAGTAAATTTGAGTTCTGAAGTAGATCCCAAGATGGTTAACATCGGGAAATGTTGCATTGCTGATGAGAAATTCAAGTTCATTATACTTCTTTGCCATTACATTGATGTGCTGGCATATTCATATGATGATCTGAAGTCTTTTAGACCCAAGGAGATTCAACATGAGATTCCTCTCAAGATAGGATCGTTGCCTCACAAGAAAAAGCAGAGGCAGTATAATCCCAAGATATCAGGTATTATTCTTTCTAAAATTCAAAAAATACTGAATGCTAGGGTAATCTTTCCTATTCATCATTCCACTTGGATTGTAAATATTGTTCCTGTGAGAAAGAAGAACGGAGAAATCTGTATTTGTGTTGATTTTAGAAATTTGAACCAATCTTCTTTAAAAGATAACTACCCTCTGCCTATTATGGATCAAGTGTTACAAACTGTAACTAGTTCTGAGATGCTGTCTATGTTAGACAGTTTTTTAGGCTACAATCAAGTAGAAGTCAATGAAGCAGATCAATACAAGACTGCTTTTACAACACCTTGGGGCACATTTACATACCACAGGATGCCATTTGGTTTGATTAATGCTGGTGCTAATTTCCAAAGAGTAATGGACCTTGCCTTCAGAGATGAAATGGGGAAGTTCATTATGGTGTACCTTGATGACTTGACCGTTTTCTCTAAAAATCATCAAGATCATGCCTACCATTTGTGACAAGTTTTGGAACAGTGTGGTCAAAATGGTATTTCTTTTAATCCTAAGAAATCAGTTTTTGGGGTTACAGAAGGTACGCTTCTCGGTCATATTATGTCTAGAGAAGGTACTAAAATTAACTTAGAAAGAGTCAAATCTATCCAGAGTCTCACTTTGCCTACTAGTAGGACTGCAGTTCATTCTTTCTTCGGGAAGGTGAAATTTTTGCGGAGGTTCATTCCAGAATTCGTAGAGAAAACTCGTCATATTGTCAATATGATGAAAGGTAAGACCACTTTTTGTTGGAGTGAAGAAGGTAAAGCAACCTTCAGGGATATTAAAAGGGCCATAGCTCATGCTCCAGTTCTGGTTTGTCTTGACTACACTAGAGATTTCATAATGTATAGTTATGCTTCCGAGCATACACTTTCAATGATTCTGGTTCAGCAGAATGAAGAGGGTGTGGAATCTCTGATTTCATTTATGAGTTTCCCACTGAAGGCTCATGAACTTAACTATTCAAATATGGAGAAACATGTGTATGCCATAGTCAAGGTGATGAAGCATTTCTAGTTTTACATTCTGAATTCACATACTGTTGTTTTGGTGTTGGATACAACAGTGAAATCTATCCTGACACAACAAGAATTTGGGACTAAAAGGGGCAATTGGATTGCCAAAATTTAAGAATTTAATCTTGATATGAAACCCACCAAGCTTGTACATGGTAGAGGTTTATGTCAGCTAATTGCTGACAATGTCCCAAAAGAAACAGGTGATGAAGAAGTAGAGGTTGAGGATGTTCCAACTGTTCTCTTCATTACTACAACAAATGAGTGGTATTCCAATATCGCTTATTTTCTCACATATGGTGAGTGTCTTTCTCATTTATCTTATATTTAGAGAAGCAAATTATCAAGTTAAAGGCTGCAAACTATGTCTTATGGGATAATGGTTTGTATAAAAGAAGCCTTGATGGAGTTTTTCTCCGTTGTGTGGATAAAACACAACAAAGCAAACTTTTATTGTCTTTTCACAATTTGGCATGTGGAGGACATTTTTCTGCATCTGTAACAGCTCATAAAATTTTGTGGGCTAGGTGCTATTGGCCTACATTATTTCAAGATGCGTACAACTGGGTATGTAGATGTGAACTCTGCCAGCAGTTTGTTGGGAAGCCTAAGTTGGCTGCACTACCACTAAAGCTAGTTGTGATTGAAGAACCTTTTCAGCAATGGGGCATTGACTTCATTGGTGTTGTGAACCCACCATCAAGTGTGGGATACAATTTTGTTCTCACTGCAATAGATTACTTCACCAAGTGGGTGGATGCAATTCCAGTTAAGCATGCTACTTCTAAGGTAGTATGTAATTTTCTCAAGGAGAATATCATTTCTCAGTTTGGAGTTCCAAACAAAATCATAGCAAATAATGCTACATATTTTTCTTCAAATGACATCACTAGTTTTATCTTTGAATATGGGATCATTCTTTCTCATTCATCAGACTATTATCCACAAGGGAATGGTTAGGCATAATCTAGTAACAAGAATCTGGTTACAATTATCAGGAAACTGGTGGAGGATAATTAGAGAATGTGGCATAAAGCTTTGTTTGATCTTTATTGGCAGACAAAATTACTCCCAAAAGGCCATCTTCTATATGGTTTGAATGTAGAAATACCTATTACTTTGGAATTGTCGGCTTTGAAGTTGGCAAAAGCAGTGGAAGATAGAACCTTTGAAAGTTCTATTGACAAAAGAATAATGTACCTCACCAAACTTGAAGAACAGCGGGTTATGGTAGTAGACTGTATTGCTGAGGATCAAAGTCAGGTCAAGAAACTTTTTGACAAGAAGGCGAAGGCCAAAGAATTTCAAATTGGGGATCAAGTCTTGTTATGGAACAAGAGGAGGGAGCCAAAAGGAATGCATGGGAAGTTTGATTCCCTATGGAGAGGCCCATTCGTCATTCACCAATTTTGTGGTTGTTTAGGGTAAAGTTGGATTTGTTTATCTTTTGTCATTTAGATGTTAAAATCCTCCTTTGACCCTAACATTGAAGGATCTAGGGTCGAGTGGCGAGCACTATCATACCCTAGGTCACTTGCAAATGAGGGGAAGCTTGGATTAGGGAATTAATTATCAATTTTTCCTTCTTCGATGCTCAATTGACCATTAAAGCCCTAATTATGCAAATACGACAAAAAATTAATGAATTACAGAAAAAGCTCTTGCAGACGGGAGTAAAATGCCAAATTATAGAACATTTGTTTTTAGGGTTCCGAAGCGGAACAGTCAGGGACACTGGAGCGGGCGCCCAAGTCCAAGGTACCTACTTTTTTAGGGAATCAGGACATTCTTCGGACACTGATCAACCCTATAACTTCTATTTTCTAGAATCTATCTGCGGAGGACATTGGAGTGAGCACCCAAGTCCTAGAAGTGCTCCTTTGTCTAACTTTTCTTTAGATCCTGAATCCCTGATGTCTGTCAAGCCTTCCTGCAACTCCACTTTTTCTAGATGCGACACCTGTAACCTACAATCACAAGACTTGGTTTGGGGGTTGTGGTGTTTAGAGGTTTGCCTCAGTCAAACTTTGGAGGACACTTAAGTCTCTGAACACCGTTTTTAGATAAAGAGGGCATGCCCTTGTGAGGCAGAGGCCAAAAACCAAAGGAATCATTGATAAAAACACAATGATATGTCACCTTGTAGTGAAGCTCTCATGGAGGAAGATGCTCTTCGTGCCATGAGGAGATTGATGCTCAAATTTGCAAATATCAACACACAAAACATACAAGTCTGCTCTTGCACCACAATAGAAAGCCTTGAATCACCTTGAGAACACATTAGCTTGCTAATTGGAATCTAGTTGAAATCTAGTTTTTCAAATGAATGCCTACACATGCTTATATATGCAACTACAAGTACTCCCACCAAGATATTTGAAATTCAAACTTACTGTGTTAGCAAAGGGACCTAATAATAGTCACTAACTGACACCCAGAAATTGGGGCTGCCCTAAAATAGGGTAGGACTAGGGTGCGAACACCCAAGTCCTCCCCCCTATTTTAGGCAGGGTACAGCTCAAGGGGTCCTCCTAGGTCCTATTTTCCATGGGACTTAGGTCTCATTCCATTGGGATACTAAAATATGAACCAAAATGCCCTAAATGCATGCTAAAGACCTGGGAGCTAAACCTTATGAGGGAAAAGCCTCCAAGGGGACATTTTCTGATGTTACATTTAGCCCCCACTTTAATGTATGTATAAACGTGAGGGCAATACATGCATTAAAGTAAGGTCACAAACACAACAAACACACCAAACACGGAGAAGACACGCCAATCACATAGAAGATAGTAACAGACATGCAAAACACGGAGAAGATAGTTATAGTCATGAAGAACACAGAGTAGACAGTTAATGCATTGAAGACACATTAATGCATGGAAGACAGAAATGATATCTTTTCTTTTCTTTTTCTCATATATATGAAATACAAATGCAAGTACTGGAAAGTAAACAAACCTCCCAAAATGTAGGAAGCACTGCTCGAAGGCACTGGTATCTACATATGGGGCAACACACACACAATACACGCAAAACCTCCCAAAATGCACGAAGTACTACTCAAAGGCGCTGGTCTATGCATATGGGGCAACAAACACGCCATACAAAACAAGCACGCCATACAAAACAAGCACGCCAAAACACACACACTTGAAGACATGAAGAAAACATGGCAGACAAGCGATGGAGTGTACCTATTTCTAGGTCAAACACCATCTTAGGCACATTACAGGCACACACCGATGATTGGGCTTCTCCACAACAATCACTGAAGACACGCTTAAGGGTTGAGTTACCCGTCTCCATAAAGGACTTTTGAAAATGACAGGATGATGCAATCTACTCCGAGAAGTACACCATCCACGCCTCTGCAGAGGGCTTAAGAAAAAGGATATGCTTGATAGCCTGCGTCCATAGAGGGCTTACATGATTGATTGATTGTTTGCAAACAAACTTAGGATGCATGATGCACTACTCTGGGGTGCAAGTCTATGCATCTGAGGTCAAGCACATTGCTAACATCCATAACATATAGCTTACCTTATATGCCCCCACCTTAAGGTGGTTGATATTAGTTATCAATATCAAGCATGTTAAGGTAGGAAGAAAACACACAAGGGAACACCGAATTTCGCAAAGCCCATGCCCCCTGGAGGTGACACGTACTTTACGATCACCAAATGTTCCCACAAACACATCCCTGCAAGAAACATGTTAGTGTCTACAACATAATGAGAAACAATAACATCAAATGCATATGATTAACCACACAAAGAGCCAAGGTTATACAATGAATTTGGAGTTCTAGCATAACCAAGGGCTATATCACGAAGTTCTCCAAATTGAGTACCACCAAGGCTAGATTCAAAGGCAAAGAAAGGTGCATGGAGAAGCAGTATTGTTAAGGTTTGTAAATGCAACAGAAATATCATCAAATTCACTACGCGAAAAGCATGAGTGCTTCCACTAGCCAAGTGTCAGATAAGATATACAACCCCATCATCATATTAGGAACTATAGTCCATTTTTTGATTGCTCTTGAAAGGGATACTAGGTCCACATCAGTATAAATGTTTGTCGTCATTTGCCCACTAGATGGAAACACTAGAGGAAGGGAAACAATAAATAAGAGTGAAGAACAAGTGTCTTAGGGACAATCACATAGGAGGGTGCCCCTAGGTCACCAACCATGATGCTATGTTTGTAAGACACAACACACAACAATGAAATTAGAGAGAGGTAATTTAGAAGAATGATGATACAAAAAGAAGAAGGTCACAACAAAGGTGGTCTCCTGGTATCCTGAACCTTACGGGAGAATTCGAGGTCATCCTAGGAGGCCTAAACAACACATAACATATCACGGGGGAAGCACATCATGAGAGAGATAAAGGGTTAGAGATACTTACCTGTAGGGTCTTCATGCTAGAAGCCATCAAAAATCACTCTTTCCAATTGCAAACATAAGGTACCATTACCAAGTTTTTGTAATTATTCTTTTGTTCATTCTTAAATGCTTCTTGGTTTGATTCAATGTTAGGTGGAATGTTTGCTCGTTGAAGTTCATTATTACACAGACTCACTATCCTCTTAGGTGGTGGGAGAAGCAAATTATTTTGAGTGATCTCAACATCCATCCTTGAGGGATTTAATGTGAGATACTTCTCCTCATCCACTAGTGCTACATCCTTAGTGATGTCCAAATGACTTGAATATTCAATCAAAGGAGGGACATTAAAGGTCTTCTCTTCCTTAGCAATATCCAAGGTGTACGAACAATCAACTAAAGGAGAAAGATTGGTAGGATGATCCATAGAGATTTCATGCATTATGATAGAGTTTTTATTGATGTTAGATGAAAGATACTCGTCTACCCATGGAATGCTCTTTGTTGAAGGGAGTTATTCATTCACTAATGCTTCCTCTTGGCTAGGGAAAGCATTGGAATGGCAAACTAGTGATGGCTCTTCATTTGCTAACGCTTCATCTTGGCCAGAGTGAGCATTAGAATGAAGAGTTGATGATGTGATGTTAATAGATGTGTCAATGAAATCATCCTCTTGCATCAAAGTATCCTCATGAGGGGTAATAACCTTTGGATAGGGATCATAAGGTAAACCAAAGTTATCATCACATGTTTTATAAATAGGTGCCATAGTAGAATTTCCCATGAAATCATCCAAGGCTTCATCTAACATTTTAAGATCAACACTAGTATATGTATTATTGATCATGAATTTAGTGAGATCATCCAATATCGAAGGGTATATTCCCATGAGATTTGTGAAGCTATCAAATTCACCTATATGGCAAATAATTTCATATGTGGAGCACATAGAGAGATCAACATCATGAATGTGTGCTATTTGTTCCAGAACTTGAGGATATTTATCAGTGAATTTAGAGAAATGATCGATGTCTATGATGTATGCAAAAAATTATTCTAAAGAAGTAGCCATGATATATGTCTCCAAAGAATGTAAAATCACATTTTGATAGTTTTCCAAAAGTATGCAAAATACAATTGCAAACTATATGCAAAAAATGACCTAGATGCTTGATTTTTTGTACTCTTTTCAATGCCAATGAATGAAACAAAGGGTGTTGTAAGGATTTCATTCAAGGGAAGCAAGTTATATGTTTGATATTAGTCCAAAACAACAAAATTATCCTTCTCAACACAGTCTTGATGCGATTTTATGTTAATGCCAAGTCAAAATATAGTGAAAATATGTCAAAATAGGCACTTTTTGCACCAAAACTCAATGCAAAGGAGCATAAAAAAGGGTGTTGTGAGGAAAATGATGATGGAAAGAAAATAATATCAGTAATAATAGCCACTTGGTGCCAAAATTTCCAACACAACATGCTTTTAGTGCCACTTAAGGTAAAACCCTAGTAAAAATATAGTAAAAATAGGCTATTTTTCATGGTTTTTCAACTCCAAGACCTAGAAAGAAGGGTGTTGTAATGAATTTAAGGAGGTAAAACAAATAATATAAATAATATTAGTCACATAAATCCATAAAATTAATGACAACATGCTTGGAGTGCAAACTAGGTCAAACCCCAGGGCGAAAATAGCCAAAATGTGTAGTTTTTTGCAAAATTTTCACTACAAGAGCCCGATAAAAGGGTGTTGTGAAGATTTTTATGAGGGAAATAAAATTACTACCCTGATAATAACAAATTAATTCCAAAATACCTTTCACAACACAATTACGGTGCAAGTTTATAAAGTCGATAAGGCCAATTTTAGTAAAAAATGTTGTTTTTGAAGCCCTAGGTTTGAGATCTTGAGACAAAATGATATGTGAGAATTTTAAGGTCTGATTTATGATTGAAATTAAATACTCTCAGATCTGAAAATGATTTTCAAGGTTAAACATGCAAAATGCTCATGCAAATTTAATGAAAGTGCACCAAAATTGCTAGTTTTGTTGAAATTTTCAATGCAAAATGCAAATAATTTAAATTTGAATGCAAATTCACACTAAAATATAAGAATACAGCCAAATAAAAATTTGAATGAGCCTCTAAAATCAGTAGAAAAATCTGATAAAAGATTTTTCCTACAAACCCTAGATTTTGGAATTACTAGGTTATCTAAAAATTGTCAAAATTTCCACAAAACCCGAGCAATTAAATGATGAAAATGCAAAGCAAGATTTTGAATTTTTGTATTTTTCTGTATTTTATATCAGATCTAATGAAAAAATCATGAATTAGGAAAATTTAGAAAGAATTGACACAATTTAGTAAGCCCAACAATGCAATTGTTTTTTTGTATTTTTCCAAATTTTTCAATTTTTTTGAAATTTTCTCAATGTAATAAATTAAATGTCTATATGAATGAATGAAATCACACCAAATCTTTGGACAAATACTCATCAAGTTGTAATTTAAGTCCAAAAATACAGGTTCACCAAAATGTTTAGGGTAAAATTGGATTTGTTGATCTTTTGTCGTTTAGATGTTAAAATCCTCCTTTCACCCTAACATTGAAGGATCTAGGGTCAAGTGGTGAGCACTATCATACCCTAGGTCACTTACAAAGGAGGGGAAGCTTGGATTAGGGAATTAATTATCAATTTTTCCTTCTCCTATGCTCAATTGACCATTAAAACCCTAATTATGCAAATATGACAACAAATTAATGAATTATGAAAAAAGCTCTTGCAAATGGGAGTAAAATGCCAAATTACAGAATACCTATATTTGGGGTTCCAAAGCGGAACAGTCAAGGACACTGGAGCAGGCACCCAAGTCCAATGCACCTACTTTTTTAGGGAATCTGGACCTTCTTCAGACACTGATTAACCCTGTAACTTTTATTTTCTAGAATCTATCTGTGGAGGACACTGGAGCGAGCGCCCAAGTCCTAGAATTGCTCCTTTGTCTGAATTTTCTTCAGATCCCAAATCCTTGATGTTTTCCAAGCCTTCCTACAACTCCACATTTTTCGGATACGACACCTATAACCTACAATCACAAGACTTGGTTTGGGGGTTGTGGTGTTTAGAGGTTTGCCTCAGTCAAACCCCGGAGGACACTTAAGCCTCTGAACACTGTTGTTAGATAAAGAGGGCGTGCCCTTGTGAGGCAGAGACCAAAAACTAAAGGAATTAATGATAAAAGAACAATGATATGTCACCTTGTAGTGAAGCTCTCATGGAGGAAGATGCTCTTCGTGCCATGAGGAGATTGATGCTCAAATCTGTAAATATCAACACACAAAACATACAAGTCTGCTCTTGCAACACAATAGAAAGCCTTGAATCACCTTGAGAACACAATAGCTTGCTAAATGAAATCTATTTGAAATCTAGTTTCTCAAATGAATGCCTACACATGCTTATATATGCAACTACAAGCACTCCCACCAAGATATTTGAAATTCAAACTTACTGTGTCGGCAAAGGGACCTAATAACGGTCACTAACCGACACCCAGAAATTGGGGCTGCCCTAAAATAGGGTAGGACTAGGGCACGGGCACCCAAGTCCTCCCCCCCTATTTTAGGTAGGGTAAGGTCAAGGGGTCCTCCTAGGTCCTATTTGCCATGGGACTTAGGTCTCATTCCATCAGGATGCTAAAATATGAACTAAAATGCCCTAAATGCATGCTAAAGACTCGAGAGCTAAACCTTATGAGGGAAAAGCCCCCAAGGGGAGATTTTCTGATGTTACAGTGGTGAGAATAGTTTCTTTCTAGAGTATCAAGATGGAACACCATTCTTGCTACCCCATTGTGGACAACATCTGAAACATTTCAATCCTTGAAGTATCAGATAAGTTCATTTGTACATTTGTATAGTTTTGTGTTTTTATTTTTCATTTTTGTTTAGTCTTTTTGTGTCCTTTTGTTTTGGTAGCTTGACTCTATGGCCCAATGGCATGGATGAAGGCACTTAGAGACTAGATTCTTCTCCATTTGATCATTTCAAAGAACGATCAAAGAAAGTTCCCTAGTTAGAGCCAACTGTTGTCCTCAAAATTAGCTGAGCTCATTTTGTAGGACGAACCCTACGAAACTTGTCTGTTTCGTAACCTACACTCTAAGTTTGCAAATAGAGGTGAGTCATCTCATCATTGTGCGTAGTCCTCTTGTTCCCGATTATCTATTCAAGTCATTTCTCGTTTGGATTTCTTGAAACTTGTATAAGTTGATTAAAATGGTTTTCTCAATTTTAAAGAGTTAGAGTATTTTTGTGTATATGCAAGAGCGGCAAAAATCACCACCCTTGCATGTTTTTTAGTTTTTAGATGTTAAATGCAGTGGCAGTGAAATTTGCTGCCAATGTATTCTTTGTAGGATGCTAAAATATGAACTAAAATGCCCTAAATGCATGCTAAAGACTCGAGAGCTAAACCTTATGAGGGAAAAGCCCCCAAGGGGAGATTTTCTGACGTTACAGTGGTGAGAATAGTTTCTTTCTAGAGTATCAAGATGGAACACCATTCTTGCTACCCCATTGTGGACAACATCTGAAACATTTCAATCCTTGAAGTATCAGATAAGTTCATTTGTACATTTGTATAGTTTTGTGTTTTTATTTTTCATTTTTGTTTAGTCTTTTTGTGTCCTTTTGTTTTGGTAGCTTGACTCTATGGCCCAATGGCATGGATGAAGGCACTTAGAGACTGGATTCTTCTCCATTTGATCATTTCAAAGAACGATCAAAGAAAGTTCCCTAGTTAGAGCCAACTGTTGTCCTCAAAATTAGCTGAGCTCATTTTGTAGGACGACCCCTACGAAACTTGTCTGTTTCGTAACCTACACTCTAAGTTTGCAAATAGAGGTGAGTCATCTCATCATTGTGCGTAGTCCTCTTGTTCCCGATTATCTATTCAAGTCATTTCTCGTTTGGATTTCTTGAAACTTGTATAAGTTGATTAAAATGGTTTTCTCAATTTTAAAGAGTTAGAGTATTTTTGTGTATATGCAAGAGCGGCAAAAATCACCACCCTTGCATGTTTTTTAGTTTTTAGATGTTAAATGCAGTGGCAGTGAAATTTGCTGCCAATGTATTCTTTGTAGGATGCTAAAATATGAACTAAAATGCCCTAAATGCATGCTAAAGACTCGAGAGCTAAACCTTATGAGGGAAAAGCCCCCAAGGGGAGATTTTCTGACGTTACAGTGGTGAGAATAGTTTCTTTCTAGAGTATCAAGATGGAACACCATTCTTGCTACCCCATTGTGGACAACATCTGAAACATTTCAATCCTTGAAGTATCAGATAAGTTCATTTGTACATTTGTATAGTTTTGTGTTTTTATTTTTCATTTTTGTTTAGTCTTTTTGTGTCCTTTTGTTTTGGTAGCTTGACTCTATGGCCCAATGGCATGGATGAAGGCACTTAGAGACTGGATTCTTCTCCATTTGATCATTTCAAAGAACGATCAAAGAAAGTTCCCTAGTTAGAGCCAACTGTTGTCCTCAAAATTAGCTGAGCTCATTTTGTAGGACGACCCCTACGAAACTTGTCTGTTTCGTAACCTACACTCTAAGTTTGCAAATAGAGGTGAGTCATCTCATCATTGTGCGTAGTCCTCTTGTTCCCGATTATCTATTCAAGTCATTTCTCGTTTGGATTTCTTGAAACTTGTATAAGTTGATTAAAATGGTTTTCTCAATTTTAAAGAGTTAGAGTATTTTTGTGTATATGCAAGAGCGGAAAAAATCACCACCCTTGCATGTTTTTTAGTTTTTAGATGTTAAATGCAGTGGCAGTGAAATTTTCTGCCAATGTATTCTTTGTTTTGTCTAAGTCCGTGATAGAGCGGTAGATTTTTCCACCGTACATGTTTTATTTATAACGCATGTAATGTTGGTGAATTTTGCCGTCGAGGCACGTATTAAATGTCACGGCAGTTAACTCGTGCGACATTTAATTTGAACTTTTAGTTTTGTTTTAGGTTTTTAAATGCATTTTAAATCATTTTTGTTTCATCTTTCTTTCTATCTTACCTACGTTTCTTACCCTCTATTTACCAAGCCGTCATTTCGACTCTTTGCAAGCAGATTGTGGAGGTTTTTGGCATCAGGGTTTAACTGTTTTGTTTCGAGTTCTCCATATAAGGTGAGTTACCTTTTATTCTTTTCAGTCTTTTGTGTTTATGGTTTTATAAATACATGGAATCGTGGTTAGACTTATCGATATTTCTGTCTATTTTTCTACAACTTTTATGTTTTGAAACCCTATATTTTCTAGGTCGATTACTTAGGTTTTTGTATTCTTTTTGTTTTTCTTTTGAAAGTTTTTTTTTTGTGTAGATTTTCTGAGTCTTTTAGATTTAGGTTTTGTTTTCGTCTTTAGGTCCCATACCATAGCGATAAATTTTACCACTTAAACTTTAAAAGAATTTGAACTTCTCGAGGATGTTGAGTCGGTAAAATTTACTGCTCAAACAATCAAAACTTAAAACTTCCTTCATCTCCTAAGTCGGTAATATTTACCGCTTAAACATATGGACCATAAAGTTTTATCATGTGCTACATCAGAAAAAAGTGCCGTTGGTGTATATCCATACTCTATGAAATCATAGATGCATAAGCAGCAAATTTCGCTTCTTGTGCACTTTTGCAATTTCCAACCCAACGTGTATGGGCGGCGAAATTCACTGCCCTTACACAAAACAAGCTATTGAGCCCTAATATGCAGAGTCGGTAAAATTTTCCACTCTTACCTTGACCTTGCAAATTTACCAATGTGCTAAGGTGGCAAATTTTTCCACCCATGCATTCACTCCCTCAATTTTTTCTAACTCTAGAAAACTTTCTGAATTGCTATCCTATGCCTACTTTCCTCCGTTTTTTCAACCCGCTTGCACTTTAGCCCTTACAAGCTCATCCCTCAAGTCATGATCAACAAATATGTAGTTTCCCAAAATTGCTAGTATTTCCCCTAACTACTGAATCATGACTCTTTGATTATAGTTTCTCTTGCAAGTAGCTGCCAAGCTCATCAACCGAAGGAGTCATTTTTCCAAATGATTGAGCTGTCTTTGAAGAAAGTAAAAACAATGAACTACAAATATCAAGGTGTTTTCCTGATCACTTCAGTCACTTCGAATGTTGATGATATTTAGGACACAGAGATCAGTCATGTGGATATGACTGAATTTGTAGAGAGGACTAAGTCAGATAACCCTAGCCCTCTTATGCAAAAGATTGTTAAGAGCAACATTCACCTGGTTTCTTCATTTCCAGTGGCAACACACAATACAGAGTTTATTCTTCAGTGTGCTCATTTCTATAACAAAGATACTAGGGTAGTGGTAGATATAGGGGTAATGTAATCATGAGACTAGATCCATAATTTGTTGATAAATTTTTCATGTGTCCCACTTCTGTTGATGTTGTGAAACTTGATTTTACTATTGCTTAGCAAGAATATGATAAGAACACCGAGAAAGCTAAGAGGGTAATTAATACCAAGTGGCTTAAGACTCCAAGGTCAAACTTGTCCAGGTGGCCAAGGAGCTTTCCCCGAAGTGATTTTGTTGAGGAAGTGGGTGATCTAATAACTCTTCTTAGTAGAATAAGGGGACTAGCTTCTTCTTCACTTTTTCATGAATGGATGTATCCTTTCATCAAAATTATACTTCAGGGCAAATAGACTATCTTCTGGGGTGAACAAATCAGCAATGCTCTCCATAAGCAACTGATCAAGGTACATACTACCTTCAAATTCTATATGACTTCCTATCTTGTATACATAGCAGCCTCAATGAGGATTTTCCTAGGCTTGACATCTGAAGGGGATAGGAGGGTTGTTCCTGCTTATCAATATTATCCTCAGCTTACTGAAGGGTTTAATCCACCATTTCAGAAGAGTAAATGATGCCTTCTTTGCTGTGTACTTGTGCCTTTTTGATCCTCAGTTGGAACAAAGAAGAGTTTCAGATGAAGCATGGTTAGTAGTAAATGGTTTTGGTTGTTTGTTCCTTCAGTTTCCAATTTTCACATACTTAAGGGTTGGTTTTTTCCAAGGCTATCCGTATATGTTGCCAAGATTTCCTTTCGACAAAATGGTTCTGATGGAGCTGTGTCGACAAATGATTGTTGTCCACAACAAGCAAATGGAGTTAAAGAAGCCTGGTTTTATATTTTCCATTGAGATCGGTAGATATTTAGTTTCAATTGCAGCAAAATCTAGAGCTATGGAAACTAAAATACAATTGGTAACTATGAAGTAATTCAAGAGGAGACCAAAATTTGATTATAGAGGGGTGAAGGATAAAATCAAAAGAAAGACTTAATTTTGTGAGCCAATGGTTGAGGACATCTAGGTTGATCTGAGGATAGAAGAGGAAATCAGAAAGCTAGACTACAGTAGGTTATCTCTAGACCAAATTGAATATTTGGGTCTAGCTAATGTTCCCGAGGACATGGTTGATGATGAAGAGGTTCTCAATTCAAGCTATGTCAATCAGAATGTTGCTAACTCTCCCTTGTTTGCTATACAATGGTCTCAGAAGGAATTGACTTCCTTAAGGAAAAGGTTGAGCCTGTGTTAGCCAATACAAACATATGGCTCCAAAGCAAAGGTATACCATTGGAGGATTTTATAACTGGTTCAGAGGAAGAAGTTTTTGAGCAAACAGGAAAGAAAGTTGAGATGAGAACCAAGAATAAGAATGATGCTCCTAGCACTTCTAAGGCTTCTAACCCTAAGATCAAATTTGTGACAAGAGGAAGCAAAGCTAGAGAAGTAGAGGAAGAATCTGTTGCTAGAGAAATGGAAGTTGATGCAGAACAAGATGTTGAAGAACCAGCTTCTAAAGGCATGAATGTTGAGGACATGGATATTGAGGATAAGTTTGCATCAGACAATGAGGGTGAGCAGGAGAAGGAAGAAGAAGATGAACATGAAAATGTATAGGATACAGCTGTTTCTCCGCATGTAGATGTGTTACAGGAACTGATGTCTCTTCTCCTCATCCAAATGTGCCTATTTTAGTTTCCATGCCTAATCCTTCTATAACCCCAATGCCACCCATTCACATTCAATCATCTAAGTCTATCATCTTCCAAAATAATTTTTGATGATTCTAATGTGAATTTTGATAATGTTCTTCATTCTTCTGGATCCATTCCTAGTTTGTCATCTCCTTATGACATTGATGGTTTTGCAATGTTTGAGCAATTTGTTTTGGGTTTTGAGCAAGCCGTTAATGTGGATGTACCAGGTGCTGTGTTCACCAATACTCCTCCCATTATTACTACCACCGGTGTAAGTACAGTTGTTTCCACTCCACCAATGGTTCTTGATCAAAATATAAGTACATCGATACTTCCCCCATGGCTTTCAGCTTATACTCCTAAGAGAAAGAAATAAGAGATATCACCAGATGATATTGATTTGGGAAAACTACTGACTCCCAAGCCAAAGGCACAAAAGAAGAAGCCTAAGACTATGTCAAGGCTTATTGATGATAAAGGGATCAGATATGCAGAGATTGCCAAGCCTCCTCCTGAGGCTACTAAAGATACTTTTGATGTGAATGACTGTGATATCTAGGGTGGAATTGGGGAAATTAACACATGAAGGTATTAAAGCTGATTTCTAGGTCACTACCACATCTCTTCTTGAGAAATATGATGAGGAGAAGAAACAAAAGGAATACTACAAATTAAAAGCAGAGTAGTTAGCCATGGCGTTACAAAAAATCATGATGACATCAGAAATTATAGAGCCTATGGCAGTAATAGTCAAAAATCCCTTGGTCAAGAAAGCTGAAAAGACTCAAGCAAAAGGGAACGTTGTAGAGGAATGTTTAGAGAAATTGTCAACACAGGGTGTTTCACTATTGAAGGCAGTAGCAGGAAGGAAAGCAAAAATGGCCAAGGTAAGAGTAGAATTAGATGAATTGATTGATTCTTGTTCTGCAAATATTGAATATCTGGATTCCAGTTTGGAAAAATGAGAAAGCATGAAAATGAAGTCTCTTGTTTCACTTGGCCTTATTGCAAATCGAGAGGCATATGTTTCAACAAAATAAGGCCTAGTTCACCATAGCAAAATCTTGAATGAATTAATCAAAGAACTAGGAGATACCTGAGGGCTATGTGATGACAGTGATCTAAGTCTCTTGCACAAGTTGGAGCAGCTCCCGTGTAAATTGATTGATAATAATCATGAGTTTCTTCCAGTTGATGAAATGATACAAGAATTCAATAAGATGATGCAGGCTGAGTTTGAGGAAAAAGCTTTCTCAATTGATTCATTGGATAACTTGATGGATTATCAATTAACCCTAGACAATTTGAAGGTTAAGTTGAAAGATCATGAGAAAGTCACCCCTACCATCAGAGATACAATCACTAAGGCCAGAGTAATCTCCAAGAACACTGCGGCACCAGATAGTATTGAAATGCAAGTAGTGATCACAATGTATGAAGGGTCAGAAAAGAAGGATGCCAGTGGAAGTTGACATATTTTATCTTTGTCTTAGAATATTTTTGTAGTTTCATATGTACTTTTCTTTTAGTTTTGGACATTTTTACATGCACTTTTCTTAGATGTAATTACATGTAAAAACTTAGGAAGTCCCAAGTCAATAAGGACTCCTATTTTTGAATAAGTCAAAGTAGTTAGGTTTTTCCTAAATTTTCTCAAGGCCTCTCCCTATAAATAAAGAGGGCCTCTATTATAATTATCATCTTTTATCTATTGCAAGGAAACTCTACCAAATTGAAAACATATCAAGACTTTGAGCTTTTCATGTTTATCAAATTTTCAAGCAAATATTAATATAAGCAAGCAGTTTGAGTATCAAACTTTGAGTTGAATCATATTGTTTTATGATATCAGTGTTCTTAAGTCATTGGTATTATGTCATATTGAATCATTTCTAGAATCATGGAATTTTATTGAAAATTGAGAGAAGTGTTCTTGTTCTGGATAAATAGACTTTGTGCTATTTTCTCATTACAGGAATTTGTGTTTACATTTGTGAGAATAGAATTGTTTAGAGACTTTGTGCTGTAAACTGTTGTGTTCAATCGAGTTATATCGGGTTGGATGAGAATGGAGACTTTGAGCTACATTTGAATTCAATCAAGTTTATTTGTAGGAAATAATTCAAGCAATAGAAGACTTTGTGTTTCTATGGTTTGTCTCAGTTCAGAAGTTATTAAATATCATTTCAGTTGAAGTTATCAATTTGAAAAGAAAAACATCTATTTTGAAAAAAGAGAATAGGATGCAATGAAAACACCCCAAGCATAGTTCTAGTTTATATAAGTGTTAAAATTTGTTTATTAGAAATAATTCATCATCTAGAGGGAACCTCTCCTTGTTGAGAGGACAAACTCTATCTCATCATAGCTGTGGTGATATAACCATTTTGCCATTAGTTAGCTAAACAACAAAATATTCACCCAACAGATTTGTTCAAAGTGAATATCATCAAAATAATCTTTGAAGTCATCCACCATCTTTTTGTAAGGCTAGAGTTTATCATCCTTAGTTTTATACTCATTGTTCACTTGTCAGATGACTAGTTAGGAGTCACCATATATTGTCAGCTTCTTGATTTTCCACTTGATTGCCATGCAAAGTCCTGTGATGAGAGCCTCGTATTATGCCATGTTATTGGTGCATGGAAATGTAATTTTGAATGACTTACAGATGGTGTCGCCTTGAGGGGTAACAAACAAGATGCTTGCCCCCGAGCCCCAGTGTGTATATGACCCATCGAAGTACATTTTCCATGGTTCTGTTGCTGGTGCTACAGTCAATATGGACTCATCAAGAAATTCTGCAAGTGTAAGATGGTCCATGGGGATAGGTGCCTCAGCCAACTAATCAGCAATGACTTGTCCTTTGATAGCTTTTCTTTCAGTGTACTCAATGTCAAACTTGCTTAAGATCATTACCCATTTGGCCATTCTTCCAGTGAGGGTGGCTCTGTTTAGCAGATATTTCAGCAGATCAATCTTGGCAACTAGCTTAGTTTTATGATTGAGCATGTAGTGCCTTAACTTTTGTGAAGTAAAGACAACGGCTAAGCATGCTTGCTCAATGGGAGTATAGTTCAGCTCATAGGTCACCAAGGTGTGGCTGATGTAGTATATTTCTCTTTCCTTTCCTTGTTCATCGTGCTATGCCAACAAGGCCCCTATAGCGGTTTCAGTTGCCGAGATATATAAGAGGAGGGGTTCTCCTTGCTTTGGTGGAGTGAGAATAGGAGGATAATCCAAGAACTCTTTTAACTAGTTGAAGGTAGCCTGACACTGATTGTCCTAGACAAAGGCTGTATCTTTTCTAAGAAGGTGTTGAAATGGCTGACATTTATCGGCAAGCTGAGCAATAAACCGGCGGATAGATTGGAGCTTCCCTTGTAGACTTCGTAGTTGTTTTAGCATTTTTCAAAGGAGGCATCTATGTGATGGATTTGACTTTAGCAGGATCTACCTCAATTCCTCTTCTTGAGACTATGTATCCCAAAAGTTTTCCTGAAGTGACCCCAAAAACACGTCTTTGGGTTTAGTCGCACATTGTATTGCTCTAGTCTATCAAAGATCTTTGCCAGCACGTCCAAGTGTTCTTCTTGGGTGTTCAATTTTCTCAACAGGTCATCCATATAGTCCACCATGATGTGATGAAAGAGGTCATGGAAGATAACAGTCATGGCACATTGCAATGTTGCTCCTACATTTTTCAGGCCGAAAGGCATCACCACCCAACAATATATTCTCCATGGGCATATGAAGGAAGTCTTATGCTGATCTTCTTCTACAATTCTGATCTAGTTATATACTGAAAAACTATCCATTAGGGATAGCATTTTGTGCCCTGCAGTGAGGTCCACTATAATGTCGATGTTAGGTAATGGGAAGTCATCTTTAGGGAATGCTTTGTTGAGGTCCCTAAAATTTGTGCAGCATCGAATGCCCCCAGTGACTTTCGCTATAGGCACAATGTTGGACACCCACTCGAGGTAGTCAATGGGTTGAATGAACCCCCATCTAGAAGCTTTTTCAATTCTACCTTAACAAGGAAGGCGATCTTGGGTTCATCTTTCTTAGCTTTTGTTTGATAAGCTTTGCATTGGGCCGCACTGCGAGATGATGAACAACCAAGGCAGGATCTAGCCCTGGCATATCTACATAGGTCCATGCGAAGTTACAGCTTCTTTGTTTGAAGAAAGATAAGAAGTTCTCCTATTCTGTTGTGGTAAGAGACTCTGCCCTGAAGGTGATTTTCAGCACTTCCTCTGTCCCAAGGTTCATTTCTTGTGATGGCTCCACAAGGATCAGTGATCTATCAGGATATACCTTTTCTATTTTAGGAAGGCCCATGCTCCAATCTTCTGGTACCTCATAGAGGTTTTCACCAGAAGATACATCCTTTATTTTTACTTTTTCTTCACCTGAAAGTGCCATGGAGTGGTTTTCACTAGGGGCGTTGTCTTTATTTTTATGTTTTTATGACTAGAAGCATGGGTGGTCTCGCTGAAATAGGAAGACGTGTAAAGTTCCATGATGTACCCAACTCTATTGTCTCCCAGGGGGAAGTGATCTCTAACCCCCATCATTTTTGCTATGGCTTCATCATTTTGTGCTATATCAAGAACAAGAGGTCCCTATTGGTCCCAATCTATAAGGTCCAGGTATACAAGGGGTAGGTCATTAGACGAGGATGCTAGGGTGGTTACAGTGTAAATGGTGCATATGAAGGATTCAAAGAATTCAACGAAGTCACTAAAGGAGTCTTGATGGTTTGCTTCATTAATGTTATCAATTGTAGGGGAAACCTTAGCGACCTCACCTAAGATACACTCGCCACTAGTGAGGATGTATTGTTGCTTTCTGTACCCTAATCCTTGAGTATATGGATTCCTTGTTGTTTGAATTAGTTCTATAATCTCTTGTTCATGAAGGCCACTACCGCCTTGTCCTTTATAGCCCATGTTCTTGACGATTTCTGACCCTTTGCCATAGATTTTAGCTGATATGGTAGGGACTTCTTGCTCTATCTCTTCATCTTTGTACAACCATGATGATACATCTTCAAGTAAGTCCTAATCAAGAAGGTGTCTCTTTTCAAAGGTCAGGGACGACTTGCATTTGATAACCACTATGGAGACTTCTCCCTCCCTCGGGGCACCGAACATCTTAGGATTGGGTAATGTCCCTACACAGAAGGTACCATGTAGGTCATATTCCCCACATCCCATGTCACTAATCTTGATTTTGACCTCAGGTGATGGAGTTGCTAGGGATGAAGTGGTAGCAATGTTGGCGGGGTCAACATATGAGGTGGATGTTGTAGGGTTAGTTTGGGAGGTGGTTTTCATGATAGCCTTATTGTATAGGAAGAAAGTATGGTCATGTCCTTCCAAAACATTGTAGTATTGGAAGGGGTGGGGATCGACATAGATAGTTACTTCTGTGCCATTATGAGGGAACTTTAGACATTGATGGAATGTGGAGGGGACAACTTGCATGGCATGGATCCATGGTCGGCTGAGAAGAATGTTGTAGGGAAGGTCGAGATCAAGAACCTGACATTTTGTTTCTAGTATCTTTTGCCCTACTTGGATGGGGAGTTTGATAGTACCCTCAGATAGTCTTTTAGTGTCATCATACCCTTTAATGGTTATACATTCACTAGTGTCCACAACCACATTCGAGTATCCCAAATGTTTTAACAATTTTAGAGTGCACAAGTTTAGGTTGGAGCCACCATCTATTAAGACTCTTTTGATGATATGCTTGTGGATGCAGACTTCAATATGCAAGGCATCGTTATGCAGGTTGTCGAAGGCAGGGAGATCCTTTTCTGAGAAAGTGAGATGATGAGGTGAGGCGATATGGCCCACCATGGATTGGAATTGATCCACATTCAAGTTGGTGGGAACTTGGGTTTCCATTAGAGCTTTATTGAGGACTTCTTTGTGGAGAGGTGACATACAGAGCAGCTCAAGGATGGAGATCTATGCAGGGGTCTTTCCTAGATGTTCTAGGAGGTTATATTTATTGGTTGATGATGGGTGAATGAATGGATGATTTGATATGGATGTAGGTGTTTGGTCAGTGGTAGGGGCTAGGAATATGGACACATGGCCTCGATGGGTAGTGACGACACAATTGGGTGCTTGAGCTCAAATGGTGATTGTGTTGATATAGTTGGATGATGCTTCTATCTGACCTACAATAGAATCATAAGAAGTGGGAGGTGGAGTGATGTTGTAGGTTTGATTAGAGGATGAGGATTTTCCTTTGTTGTGGTTGGGCAAAGGATCCTTGTAAGCTCTTAGGTTGGCATTGGGCGATGGTTGTGGTGCTTGCTCGAGTTTGACTTTGCCATGATCTATAAGATCTTGTAAACAGTGTTTCAGCTTCATGCAATCTCCTATCTTATGGCCCACAATACGGTGGTAGTCACAATAATCATTTTCGTCATACCATGTGGGTTTGACTTGATTTTCACTGTAGGGCTTGACGGGTGGGAGAGTTATCAAACCATCTTTTAGACATCTATCAAGGATATCTTCGAGTGGTTCCCCTAAGGGTGTAAATTGTCTCCAAGATTTATTTTTCTTAGGTTGACCTTTGGGAATATTTACATTGGTGGTGTATACGCTTGGGGGCACTTGGTTTTGTACATTTTAGATGGTCTTCATGTCGGTGATGCCGTCATTGAGGGTATTCTTGTTCTTACCTCAAAAGCGTGGTTTCTCATTTGATTGCTTATTGTTATTGCTTGTATTTGGGGTGTTGATGTTGATTTTATTATTGTTGTTGTTTCTATTGTTGTAGGGCTTGTTGTCATATAGTTTAATCAAACCCTTGGCAATAAGGGCTCTCTCGATGGTGGCACCCTTGTTAATGACTTCCTCAAAAGTGGACGCACATAGGATTTGTAAATGGAAGCCCATTTCTTGGTTAAGATTAGCCACAAACATGGTGACTAATTGTTTCTCGGGGATCAGCCAAGGGAGTTTACTTGCTAAGCCTCTCCACCTTTGCAAGAATGAAGTGAAGGATTCTCCACTTTTTTGTTTGGTGTTGCAAAGGTCTGTCATGGATATCTCATGTTCAAAGTTATATGAGAAGTGGTTAACAAACTTCTCTGCGAGCTCAGGGAAAGACCTAATGCACAGAGGAAGGTGTGCAAACCATTTAGTGGCTTGACCACCGAGGCTTCTAGGGAAGAGTCTCATTAGATATGTATCATTGTTTGAGACCTCTAGGCAAGCGATGTAGAATTCCCTAAGGTGATCCCTGGGTCTCTCTTTCCCTTATATTTATCAAATTTGGGTGTTTCAAAGTTTTTAGGAAAGGGAGGCATGTATAGTGTTCGATCAAATGGGTAGGGACAAATATCCTCAAAGGAGTATTGTTTGCGTTTGCCACCATGTTGCATATCATCCACCTTTTGGATTAAGGTTTGCACCACACTTGTTAGGTCCGGTGTTGGTGGTGGTTGTGGTATGTAGGTTTGTTGGTTGATGAGATGTTGAAGGTTTGGTGGAATTTGGTATTGGTTTGTTTGGTTTTGGTGGATGTGGTTTTGATTTTGGGGTATGATGTTTTGATTTTGTGGGATGGCATTTTGGTTAAGTTGTGCAAGATATTGTTGGTAAGCATGGATTTGTTCGAGAACATGAGGTGGCAATTGGGAATTGAGATTATGTTACATGGATGATACTACAAGATTTTGTACATATGTGAAATTGAATGGGTTGACATTGGAGGGGTTGACATTAGATGGATTGATCGTGTTGTGAGGTGGTTGTGAAAAAAATTGGCTCATGTAAGCTACGATGTGGGGGTTGAGTGGAGGCAGACTTGTGGAGGCACTCATGTATGTGGGGTTGCTACGGATGCCTAAGGTGATTTGGAGAGTGGAAGTGGATATGTTTGTTATGGTGGTGAATGTAACAACAGGGTTGGAGATGGTAGGATTGGAGACATTAGATGAGGTTGATATGTTGGTGGGAGTTGTGGATGTGGTAATATTAGAATTTGTGGGAGTGGTAGATATGGCGAGGTTTGAGGTTTGAGATACGGTAGGGTTGGTGTTTGATGTAGATGGTTGGGAGGATGTCATAGGATTGGTGTTGGATGTGGATGGTTGGGATGATGTAATGCTGTTGGGTGGTTGGGCACCAATTTTGAGAAGGAAGTCAAGATATCTACTTGGATCCACTCTTAAAACTTTATCAAGCATATCTGTGTTGTCGAGATCTTGTGTAAAGTTTAGGACATCTTGATCTATTTGGTTAATGGTGGCGGTATTTTGGATGGGTGGTTGTGGTTGTGGTGGTTGTAAGAAGGCGAAGGGGTTTTCATTGGGACCATATGATGGCATTTGGAAGACCGAGGGTATGTTGAACACTTGTTGGCTAATTGGTATATTGTCTTGGTTAGTTTGAGGCATCCCTATGCCCATGTTGTGTCCAAAGTTGGTCATATCTTGATTTTTATTGTGTTGGGATCTTGTTATGGGAATGCAAGAATATGGGTTTTGATTATGGGGTGGATGAAGATGGAGACCTTAGAGAATTTGGTTCGATTTGTTGGACCCAAAGAGGATATGGTAATGGAATGGAATAAAGATTTAGGTGCAAGAGAGCACACTCCCTACAATCTAAATCTAAAGGTGAAAGGAAATTATGGTGTGATTATGGGTTTTGAATCTTGGGAGATAAATCTCAAAAGGTGGTAACCTAAGGATGATGGATGTCAAGAAGGTTAGTTCTCACAAAAAATTAGACCAAAAGGATGGAGGATAGATTTGGATTGTTTGAGGATGATTTGATGGGGAGTTTTGATAGTGATTTTGGAGGATGCTTCAACTAAGGAAAACCTTGGGTAACCTAGATGTTTGATATGATAGATTTGGATGATGTTTTTGAAGAGGGATTTTGAAATCAACAAATGAGCTCAAGTAAGGTCTAGATTTTAGGTGTTGCACAATGGATGTTTTTCTCTTTGCTTGGGGTAGACTTATGACCTCAAACAAAAAGGGATGATTATTCTACTTGAAGGTAGAATAATGACCAATCAAGTAAAATAGGGTGTGAAAGATGAAACCTAGATTCCACTTTAGCTCAAAGATTGATTTTTTTTGGATTTAATTTTTGGATGTTGGTTGATGTTTTTGATTATGAGATTTTGAATGTGTTTTTGATGGAATGAGCAAATGGATTTGGGGATGGATTTGCAGAAGGATTTTATTTGGTCCAAAAAGTATGCAAAAATCAAGGGTGATGAGAAGCTATGGAAATGAATGGATTATGATTGGGCTCAAAGGTATGATAAAGGGTCCAATGGTAATAATGATTAATTCTATAAGGTCAAAATTGGGGTATGATTGGGATTTTTTGGATCAAAATGGATGTGAGTTTTTGACAGATTTTAGAAATGTGGTTGTGGATTATGGATAGGTAGGCCCTAAAGATCCCAAAATAATTTCCTAAAGCCTTGGGCAAATTGGTCTGTAAATAGCACCAAAAATCAGGTAAATGGCGGCATAACAGATAGAAATGGCACCAAGAATCTGTGAAATGGCACTAAAATAGGTCAGTGTTGGTCAATGCTTTGGGAAAAGGTAGATTTTGATGGCAAATTTGGATTTTATGAATATGAAGGTTGATCAAAATGTTGAAATGATGTCTCAAATGTTGTTGTTTCTTGACAAGTTTTTTGAAAACACTTCAAGCACAATAGAACACAATAGCCAAACATTTGTTTGTGGAAAAAATGTGAAGATTTAAACAAGCACTTGCACAACCTAAGGTGAGGATAGGACAATACTTGTTGAGTTCCCACTTGGTTACCCAGTTGCACCTACTTATGGTGTATAGCTCCAGGAACTTGGGGCACGGGCTCCCCCTTACAGTGTACTCACTTCTCAGGCACACCAAGTTCCAAGTCCTTAAGATGCGCAGATCTTAAGATACTTTGATATCTCTGCCATAAGCCACAAAAATGTGGGATAGCTATCAGAGTTCAATCTTCCGACCTCTTGTATCAACAAGTAGAGGGTTTTGGGCTTCTAGAACAATGGTTTGTAGTGGGGGTACATCTAGGGGATTGGCACCTTACGAGCATCTGATAAACCACTTAAGGTTTTAACTAGCTCTACTAGGAGTTTCATAAACACAAAGGTACTACTTCCTTTCGAGCTAGCATCATATGGTAAGCGCTAATACCAATTTGGACTTAGCTTTCACCTTATCCTATTTTACATATAGTAGACTAGATGAAAGTACTACTTGGGGTCGCCAATGAGTTATCCATACAGATGTGTCTCAAGGGCATGCCCACTTTCTAGAAAAAAGAGGATAGAACCATTTCTCTTCACCCAAGATCCTTTTGTAGGCGAGGGGAGAGGATACTTTGATTCTAACTCTTGGGTGACAAAATGTGCAAGTGCACCAAGCATGAAAAACACTCACTAATGTTCTTTTTAAACCCAAATCAAAATGTGCCTAAAGTTGTTTGCAAAAACTTGTTAATTTTATTGCAGCAAAATCAAATGTTGTTTATGCTAGGCACACAAAGGATTCTTTTTAGGTACACCAAATGAAATGTTTGTTTGTAGATTTGTTTGACAAGCAAATAATTGATTTTAGTGCACCATTTGAAATGTTATCTAAACCACTAAGCAAGGGTTCTTTTTATGAGCACCAATTGAAATGTTGTCTAATCTAATAAAACCCTGCAAAAATTGTTAATGGTTTTGAGATGATGGTCTTGGACAAATGAGCACAACCTGTAGAATAGAGAAAACACCCTATACAGAACCCAATGTTAGCATAGATAATAACATTGAAATAGAGAACGATGGCACCACAGGAACCTGAAATCATGCCACAGAAAATGAAAATGGCACTACTGACAGAGTGTAGGACAAAACCTAACTATCCTAAAAATAGTGCTACATTTTTTTACAGATGGCGCTAGAATTACAGATGGTGCTACAATAGTTACAAATTGCATTAGAATTTGAAATAGTGCTGATATAGAGAACAATAGCACTATGATTTACGATACTACTAAAATACAGATGAAAGGCACCATTGTGCAAAAAGGTCTAGTTTGTCCAGCTAGTGATGGATGAAGGCGCTGCGCTGGGTGTCGATAGCACTAATATGAGCTTGTGCTGGTCAAAAGGTCTGAAGAACACAAGTTTTTAATCAAAATGTTAGTTTATGTGAGATTAGGTTGTTTGTTAGCCCTATTCAACATTCAAAATCCAAGAACAAAGTTTTTAATAGTGTTTGTTTAGAGCTTAACAAAACAAAAAAAAGAGATTAAAATCTTCAAGATGTTCAAGTGATTTTTAAAATTTTTTTGGCATAACCTCCCCTTGTTCCTACATTTTTCCTGCAAAAATTGAGACTAAAGATGTTGGAAATGTCAGAAATAAGAAAAATGAAAGGAGGTGTGAAGCCAAAATGGAGTTGGCTTATCGACCAAAAATAGCGCCACTATAGTTTGAAATGGCGTCGCTGTGAGCTAAAATAGAGTTGCGTTGCAGAGAGATAGCACCACTGTGCGATGAATAGGTGTTGTACCTACAAAAACATGTCTAAAAACATAAAAAGCCCACACAAAATGTTAGATAGAGACCTTGTGGGTCCCACCAGGTGTGCCAATATGATTAGTGAAATCAAAATGAAAGTAGAAAACATAAAACAAGTGCATAAACAAATGTTATACCTTCACAATGAGTCACAAATCCAAGATAGGGTAGAGAAGGTTGCACCTAAAAGCTCCTAGCTATACCCAAGATGATAGATTATATGTGAAATTCTCTCACAAATGTAAATCGCAAAGTAACTAGCTCAAGAGATATTTTAGCATGGTAACACTACTTAGAAATGGGATGATAAAATGGCCTGGAGGATGTTGTATTTATAGGCATTTTAGAGGGATTTTAATCCAATGGTTGAGATTGATTTGGGAGATCAATGGAGGATGAAGATGATGTGGAGGGCCTAGATTTCATCTTGGAAAATGGAGGGCTAGGAATGAAGATGAATTTTAAATTCATCTTGGTAAAGGGGTGAATTAAATGAGGTTGGGTGAGATGGATTATTTGTGAATTAAAAATTCACATGGGGAAGAGTAAAATGAATTAAAAATTTATTTGGGGAAGAGTGGATATTAATGAGTTATGACATGTGTAAGGGGTGTAAGAGGTATTAAATGTGATGTTGGACACGTGTATAAAAAATTGATTTATATGGGATATATTTTAATTTTTTATTTGTGGGATGTGGGGAGGAGTGTTAATCAAGGTTTGACCATTTTAATTAGGGTGATTAGCCTAATTAATATGGCTGGAAAAAATTAGGCAATGGGTTAATGGGAGGTTAAGATTAATTAAATAAGGTTTTATTTAATTAATCCTAGGTCTAGGGTCATGTAGGTTAGGCTAGGTAATTAAATAATATATATTTAATTAACTAGGGTAGGAATAGGTTGATTAATAGGCTGAATTAATTAGATAAACATGATTTACCTAATTAATTGGATTTTTGTGAAAAAGAGGAATTAACCAAATAAATATTGCATATTTATTTAATTAATTAGGTAAGGTTGGACTATTGAATTAATTAAATTAAGCCAATTGTAGGGGGTAAAATGATGAAAAATTAGGTGATGAAGGGATAATTAATTAAGTAAAAATTTAATTAATTGATTAGAAGGGAAATTGGTATGTTTAGGGATGTCGGGAGTCAGTTTGACGATGAAGACATTTTTAGGTGTCTACAACTATTATTATTGCAGACAAACTCAGAGTTAGAAAGATTATCAATTCTACTTCCTATTCCATTCCATCCTCTACAACTGAAAAGAAACACCTTATATCTACACAATCAAAACTTTCTTTTTTTGGTAGTTTTTAGTAACTTTCTAAATTTGCCATTTTAGGAAATTTCACATGCTTATCCGCATGGCCATGAAAGTTGCCTTTTATTTGAGACTAATTGAATTAAGCCTAATTATCAACTTCATAATCTAATTGCATGTAAGAGTTCGAAACTAATTAGAAAAAACATTTTGGAAAAATCTTGAAAAATCATTAAGACCTCAATTTGAGGCCCTAGATGATTGAAAATGGCCCCAAAAAACGTTGAAACGAAGTTAATCAACTCCTCAAGATGCATCTTCACACCAAATTTCAACTCAAACGGACTCCCAAGTCAAAAGTTATGACCTCCAGAAGTTTCTGCATCGGGGATAATTTTGGAAGACTCCTTTTAGCTAAAGCTAAAAATTGCCTCTATGATCCAATAATGAAGTTGAAGCTTATGCATTGCTCATTGGTCTTGTAATATAAAAAGAAAGAAAATTAAAAAAAATCATATTGAAGGAGACTCCATGCTTATCATCAATGCAATCAAGAATATAAAATTGAAAAATTCGAGCCTCTATATTTTTAGTCTATCTAGTCCATGTTGGAATGTCTTGACTACTTTGAATGTGGTCATTATTATAGGGAAGCAAACAAAACAACTAACTTTTTGGTAAATCTAGTGATTGATCAAGAGGAATAAATTAAAGATTTTAATTTGGTTTCTACCAATGAGAATTTGCAATTAAAGAAAATCCTTCAAGAGGATTTAGTTCAAAAAATCTATATTCCTACCCCATTTGATGGGGTAAATTTTTATGTCTAACAATTTGATCTATTGATGTAGGTTTACACCTCTATGCTTATATATTGTTTGCTTTCCATATAAGGATAATTGGTGTAGCCATTGTGTCATTCCCTCCCTGTTCAGTTTGGTTCACGGATTTGAAAGTACAAGTGATATCATTTCTTAAAAGTTGGAGATCTATTGAGATTTATCTCAACTCTCTTCTTCTTTATTTGGCACTACAACTTTGTCTCTATAGCACTCTAGGGTCACTATTGCCAACTAGACAATTTAATGTGGTTAATGCTCATCGGTTCTTGTGAATGGAGGTGTTTTTTTATAAACCCTTCTTTGTTCATTTTTAGTTTATTTTCTATTAAATTTTTTGAAAGTGGTCATATGAAGATGAAGGTAACTTGAAGAATTTAAAGAATTTACATCCAACCACAGAAGTGGGAGCCATCGGTAATTAGCTCATATGACTCAATCAAGCTCTTGCATGTGTTTTTGTTTGATTTCCCAATAGTAGAATTCACAATTCACACTATCGTTAGTGAGGAGATGTTGATGGATTTTCTAAGGTCTTTGCAATATTTAGAGGTAGCCTCTATTTTTCTTTCAAATGTTATGGATGTTGCACAAAATTCTAAGTTTATTAAGGTTCTTAGTTTCATTTATATTCAAGATTATCTTTTTGCAGAGGAAATTATTTACCAAGCCATACATAAATATGATATATCTGATGGTTCTACACCAATAGATGGTTTCTTCTCCCTTAAACAGTTGAAAGATGATCCTACAATTATGTGAGTCTTTCATGTAGTCCAATTTGGTATTTGTTGATGGGTGTTTTTTACTCAACAACTTAGATGAAATACTAAGTATCTCACCTCTCTTGAAAGGAATCTAATCCAAGTAACCCAAAAAAAGACTACCCCAAGGTTTATAATGTTAGGTTTTGACTTAAGAGATAACTCAATCAGTTGATGTTCTTTTTCTATTCCAATCAAGGGGCTATTGAAATGCATAGGACAACTAAGAGGGGGGGGGTGAATCACTTGTCACAAAACTTTAACCACTTATGAAATCAACACATCAAATTCTTAATCTGTTATTAGGATTAATCATGAAAACATGAAACAAGAAGCTCAACACAATAAAACATGAGACACCATAATTTTTATGTGGAAAACCCTATAAGGAAAAAACCACAGTGGGTGTTAGCCCACAAAAATAAATAAGTTATAACAGTACCGAAAATCAAAGTCTCACTGCCTTAGGGCTCACTACCCAAGATGCTCACTGCAAATGTTAGGGCTCACTGCCAAGGTGTGGCTCACTACCAAGGATTGGTGAATTGATTTGTTAGCATCTACTTCATGCCGGGGTTCAATTCCATTGAAGTACAAAATAACACTTCTTCTCTACTCTTCTTACACATTTGCACTTATCTTCACATTTTCCCACAAGGACATCTTTTTCGCAACCTCATTACATGTTTTTATACAACTCATCAACCTTGGAATGTACATCAAGGTTAGCATTACATTCATCAACCATTGGAACAATCTCCAAGGTTGGCATTACAAAACATACATAGAAATACGTCTAGACCTAAACAAGATTAGCTAAGGGAAAGATGTATGCCGATCATGTTACACCTTAGCTGGGACTTGAATGTAATCTTCCATGCACAAAACACTTCCACAATCTTCAATGCATCTCCGCAAGTAGTGAAAATAACCAAGTTAGCCAAGACTAGTGTTATCACTAAGTCTTCTAAGAACAATCTTCATCCATGATCCAAATTTCTCTTTGCGAACCAATCCAAAGATAGGAACATGATCAGGAGAAATTCAAATTCACATTGTAATCACTAGGAACAACCACACAAAATCTAACCACTCTGTCAAGAAGATTCTTCAAACTAGAGCACATAAACAACACTACCATCTACTATCATGAGGAAAAGATCACTTGTGAACCACCAAATCATGAACCTTTGGAGTTGAAGGCACTTATCAACATTACAAACTTGATTCCAGAACCACAAACTGAAATACTTAACTGTGGAGGAATGCGGAGCATAATGCATTCTCCCTGTCACCACCAAATATACAGAAAAAAATAGTTTTCACTCTGGTGAACATAACTCACTCAAATCTTCATACCAGAGGCTCAAACTTGGAACATAGCATCTTCAAACATGTATCTAAATAACTTATAATCCATAGATAAAGATATTCATTTTCCAAGAAATGCAGAGCAATCTACTAGATTGTTCTGATGTACCAGGAATACTTATTATCTTCAACAATTAACTCATTACAAGCGAGCATCAAAATAAGAGCATAGTTGACACCAATGACAACATAGATATGTTGACATCAATGACAAAATTGGTTAGGTACATACTTACAACAATCTCCCCCTTTGTCATTGATGGCAACATATGATGTGAAAAACTGTAAAGACCATCAAGATAAGATACTTCCCCTTTCTTTCTATACATTTGCACTCTTTCTCCCCTTGATTTTTTCACATGATTTCTTTCCCCCTTTGACATCAATGGCAAAGGGCACATACTTGCATTATGCTATTTTGATCAAACTAAAACTATTCTTCAATATGAACTTATGTTAGTAACATCTAGCCACTCACCCTAAGAGGTAGCACTCAAAACATCAATCCAGATGAATGACTGAGACTCTAGGCACCACTGGATTGATGCCTTCCTATGCATCTTAGTTCAAAGCAGGAAGGGTAATAACCCCTAGCTTTTCTCTGAGATACTCAAAGGTGTCCTTAGGTAGAGGCTTAGTGAAAATATCTGCAATCTAATCCTTTTTGGACACATATTCCATCTTTACTTCATTCTCTATCACCTCCTCTCTCAAAAAGTGATACCTTATTGATATGTGCTTTGTTCTTGAGTGCATCATTGGGTTCTTTGAAATGTTTATGTCACTTGTATTGTCACAAAAGATCACAATTGGATCTTCATACACAACTCTTATGTCCTTCAAAGTCTACTTCATCCATAATACTTGAGTGCAACAACATGTTGTTGTAGTAGACAAGGAGATTGAATCTTTCTTTTTGCTCAACCATGAAACCAATCTATTTCACAAGAAGAAAGCACCTCCACTTGTGCTTTTTCTGTCATCAACATCTCCATCCCAATCTACATCTATATAAGTACTGAGAGTGAAATCATTATCCTTTGGATACCATAAGCCATGGTTTGATGTGCCTTTCAAATACCTTAGGATTCTCTTGACTGCCATCGCATGTGATTCTCTAGGATCTTCTTGAAATCTTTCCACAAGACATACTGCATGCATTATATCAGGTCTTGTTTGAGTTAGATAAAGTAATCCTCTAATCATAGATCTATACCTCTTTTGATCAGTCTTAGGTGATTCATTAGTTTTGCTTAATTTGCAGCCAATCACCATGGGAGTACATACTGGTTTGGAGTCCTCCATCCCAAACTCCTTCAACAACTCTTTCACATACTTAGACTGAGAAATGAAGATTCCTTTATCTGATTGAGTGATTTGTAGACCTAGAAAGAAATGCATTTCACCAAACATAGACATCTCAAATTCATCTTGCATTTCTCTTGCAAACTTCATGCACACACCATCATTTCTTCCAAAGATAATGTCATCAACAAAAACTTCAACAATTAGGATTTGATTATCATTGATTTTGAAATAGAGATTGCTGTCAGCAGTACCTTTCCTGAACCCTAATTACAACAAATATTTGTCTAACCTTGTATATCACGCTCTGGGGGCTTGCTTCAGTCCATACAATACCTTCTTCAATCTACACACCATATCACCTTGTTTTGATAACTGAAACCCTTCTAGTTGCTCAATGTAAACTTCTTCCAACTCACCATTCAAAAATGTAGACTTCACATCCATCTGATACACTTTGAAATCTTTATGAGCTGCAAATGCCAAAAATATTCTGATTGCCTCAATCCTAGCCACTGGAGCAAAAGTTTCTTCAAAATCTATTCCTTCAATTTGAGAATATCCTTTGCACACAAGCCTTTCTTTGTTTCTTACAACTTCTCCATTTTCATTTAGCTTGTTCTTGAAAACCCATTTAGTTCCAATGACATTTTTATCAGCAGGTCTAGGAACCAATTCCCAAGTTTGATTCTTCTATATATGTTGGCAAGAGACACTGCTAGGCATATCAAGTGTTGTCAAATTGATGGCAACTAAATCTATCTTACACATTCACATTATATCATTTGATCATATAGGAAGTCAGATCACAAATTTGTTTAAGTCTGGATAGACAGGAATAGAGCATATGATAGGGTTCAACATTTTGCTCCGCATTGATGTTTGTGCATGGATTTAGCCGACAGAATAGTGATCTTAAAAAGTTTCTAAGTTTTCTTGAGGCCGACTGCAGTTGATGAAATTTCTTGTTGCGGATATATATGATCAATGGGTTCGAGCATTTTTATGCATGGTTGTGTGAATATGAGGTAAGAGATGCAAAGTGTGGCAGTATCAAGTGCGAAGCAAAAGATCTGAGCCTCAGATCATGGTAGAAAAGTGAAATAGGGTAGTGAGAGATGAAGTGTGTGAAGTCAGTATATTGAGCCTAACCGAAACTGTAATCTTGCATTGTTAGATGCTATTCTTTAGTTTAAATATTTCAGTGAACTCTTTGTAATTGATCTTGTAGGCAGTGAGCCTCCTTTGAGTAGTGAGCTCTGGGCAGTGTGCCTGAAGGCATGTACCTTCCCATTTGTAATACTTTTAACAGAGTATAAAATCTTGTGGGTTAACCCCCACCGTGGTTTTTCCCTTAACCGAGTTCCCATGTAAAAATCCTGGTGTTCATGTGTGATGATCTTGTTGTTGTTCTTTAGTTCATGCTTCTTTCTTTTGAATGTATGTGGTAAATTAATAAAGGAACATAATAATAAGTTTTGTAGAACACTGATTCACCCCCCCTCTCAGTGTTCCTTATTTACAACAATATCTACATGAGTTCTTCTTCCATGGATTTTACCTAATTTTCATCATTGCAAGCTTCATTCACAGTTTTAGGTTCAACCTTTGAAAGCAAACATTAATTCACTTGTTCTTCTGTAGATCTTTTCCTTGTCAACACCCCTTTGTTTTTGTCACCTATAATCCAATCTTTAGAATGATTAATCCTTACATACTTGGGATTCTTAACAATACTTTCTGGAGCCTCTTCTTCATCCTAACTATTTTCTTGTTCAACTTTTTCTTCATTCACTATAGTCATAGGTTCATCTAGTTCAAAGCAACTCAGATATGATATTCTTTCCTTGCCTTCATCCACCTTCACATTAGCACTCTCTGATGGACAAAACTGTGGATCGAGACTTGGGATCAAATTGCTATAAAAGTTTTATATATAATGTCCTCAGTTTGTTCTTAAAATGTCAATCTGGGGATCATAGACTTGTGAAAGGTATTGTGGCTATCTGTTGAAGGGATGAAGATAGTGAGATGAGTGGGGATGAAATGCAACTATGAAAATAAACCTACAACAAATGAAAATGATCCTAGCGATAGAAACTGTCACTTCTTGATGACAGGAACAACAATGATAGTAATAATTCTAGAAAGTAAACTCACAACTCCAAAGCAAACTAATCTAGAAATCATAAAGAAATATAAAGTATGAACAATTAGTATATAAAATAATCTCATGAGCAATAAACAAAAAAGCACACTTTTAAATAACATAAAAAAACAACATTCAATCAAGAATGAAAAACACACTACTAAGCTACAGAAATCACCATATGTCCCAAGAAGTTGGCCCTGCCTCCTCAATATGACCGGTGATGGAATACGAGTGCATTTCTATGCTGAGATGATCATAGAAATGTTATTTTTCTTTATCACAGAATAATACAGTTGAAATCTGCTTACAATAATCTTCCTCAGAAATTTGCATACAGAAAAGTCTACCCCTGAGCTGATATTACACAACATATATATAGATCAGGTTTATAACAATAGCGTGGAACAGAATGGCTTTGTTTGGCTTACGACCAAAAAATGTTGGTGCACGTGAAACCTTATTCGCTGGCCATAAATCAGAAACCGTTCTATTACAACAGTGGATAAAAATAGAAGATAATACAGTTTCTTCCAAACAGTGCATCCTTATCACAACTTATTCTCCATCACATGCTTCCTTCTCTAGTTAGTTTCAATCACTAGTGGCACTTGAAATAGTTGATGGAGATTATACATTGAGCTAGAAATGTACCAACAAAATATCTACGTGGCCAAAGCAAGAATTAAGTAGATAAGGCAGTATTGTAGATGACAAACCATCATGGAGACTTGACCATCATGGTGGCAGATGTGGATACATGCAGCCAATTTAGAAGAGGATTTCCTTGAGAAGACACACAATAAGATGACCCAATTGCAGTGGACTAAACATGATAAAAATCCACATGATGATAGGTCTAACATAAGCCAACTCGATAGGTGAAAAGTACATGAGTGGAAGATGTTTTTGAGTATTTCTATGGTGGCAAGAAGAAAGAGATTTCCATAGAGAGTGACATGGAGGTTCCTATATAAAAAGTGATAGGAAGATTATAGGAAGTCCGCATTCTTCTCCATGTTGCAAAATATATTTTCCAAGACTTGAAATCACAATGCTCGTTAGAAAACTCAACCAATAATTAAATTTCACATTTTTATCCCAAAACAATATTAAATGCTACTTATACATATTTAATCATATGCAATGTAAAATGGTAAAATGGAATATAGAAATGAATATGAAGGCATAGGAAAAGGCATAAAATATGGCATAAAATGGAGCATAACTGGCTCTCATCACTCTCAACAATCTTTTTCAATCTCTTATTGTAGCACCGGTAGGCCTTACTCTTGGTAGATTAACCAAGAAAAATTCCTTCATCACATCTAGCATCAAACTTACCTAGTTCTTCATCTCTTTTGATATAACATTTGCTTCCAAAAACTCTAAAATACTTCACTGTAGGAACTCTTCCATACCATAATTCAAAAGGAGTTTTAGAGCTGTTACCTTTGACTTGAACTCTGTTTAGGATGTACACAATAGTATGTATGGCTTATCTCCAGTATACTTCTGATAGGTCAGCTTCCTTTAACATAGTCCTGGAAGCCTCTTGAACTGTCCTATTATTTCTTTCAATAACTCCATTTTATTGAGGAGTCCTAGGTGCAGACAATTGTCTCTTTATCCCTTGTTCTTCACAAAAAATTTTGAATTCATTTGATGTGAACTCACCTCCTCTATCAGACCTCAAGCATTTGATCCTAAATTCTAACTCATTCTCAACCATTGCCTCAAATACTTTGAACTTGTCTAGGGCTTCATATTTTTCTTTTAGAAAAGTGACCTAAGTCATTCTAGAATAATCATCAATAAGTAGCATAAAATACTTGTCAGCTTGTAGACTTCTTGTTCTTGTGGGACCACACAAATCTATATGAACTAGCTCCAACAATCCAGCAGAAAATTGTTCTTTGCTTTTGAAAATTATTCTTGTTTGTTTTCCAAATTGGCACTCCTTGCGGATGGTGTTGGTAGGCTTCACAAGTTTAGGCAGATCTCTTACAGTCTGTGCAGATCTTATCTTCACCAAATTGTCAAAATTGATATGACACATCCTTCTATGCCACAACCAACTCTCATCTATCTAAGCCATTAAACAATAATAATTAGTTCCTCTTAATTGGTAAATGTTACCTCTGGTCTTCTTACCAGTAGCAATCATTGTTCCAAAGTTTTCCATGATCTTGCATCCATTGTCTTTGAATCTCATATCATAGCCTTTGTCACACATCTAACCAACACTCAAAAGATTATGCTTTAATCCCTTCACATATAGAACATTATCTGTGTTATGCTTTCCATAAAAAAAATAGACCATTTTCCACAAATCTTACCAGCTGCATTTTCTCCAAACCTAACCAGTCCTCCATCATACTTTTCCAAACTCACGAACTTACTTTTGTCATCGGTCATGTGATGAGAGCATCCACTATCAATAATCCATTCATTCTTATCTTTTTCAACTTGAACAGCTAAAGCACTTTCTTCCACTGGTTTTTCTTCCTTCACACAACTAGCAGGATTAGTAGACATAGGTTCTTCTTTAATTGCAATAAATAAGCATTCATTTGCACTAGTACTAGCATCATCAAATTCATCATCTATCACACCTTCATCATCAAGATCTCTAACATAGTAGCATTTCTTTGGAACCCTAGGTCTGCTCTCAAATCTTTTTCTATTTCTTTTAATTCTCTCAGGACATCTAGAAGCATAGTGACCAACCTTACCACATGTAAAACATTTGAAAGGTAATTTACCTTTGAATTTACTAGAACCTCTTTGCAGTCTGTCAACAAAGTTGGCTTCAATTTCATCAAGCTCATTATCAGGTTCCACCTTGTACTTCTCTGCTCTAGAGATCTTCTCTGAAGTACTGGATTTGAAAACAGTTTCAACCTTTAGCAAGGCATCACCAAACTCTCATCTCAAAGGTTGTAAGCTTTCCAAGCAACTGACCCTTAGTGACATCTTGCATTGTCATTACTTCTTCAATTGCAGCTACCTTGTGACTGTAGGACTTAGGTAGTGACCTAAGAATTTTCATCACAACTTCCTTCTCATCAATAGTTCCTCCCATACCTTTTATTCCATTGACAATTTCATCAACCTTTTGCATGAAAGAAGTTATGTTTTCATCTTTGTTCATTTTAAAACCCTCATATTTCACTTTTAGGCCCTGTAATTTGGCACTTTTTACAGAATCATCTCCTTCTTACAGTTTTTCCAGCTTTTCCCAGACTTCATGAGCAAATTCCAGATCCATGACTTTTATCAACTTAGTGTTAGACAAGGCACTCAACAGAGCATCTCTAGCTTTTATATTTAACTCATTCTTTGATTTCATCTTTAGTTTGCAAACCATTTTGAGGCAAGGTATACTTTGCCTCTGTCACTTTCCACACTTTATAACCAAGACAAAGAAGGTGACTTTTCATTCGTACCTTCCAGAGAGCATAATTTGTTCCATCAAACTATGGAGCTTCCTTCCTATAAGACATCCTGGATCTTCCTCAAGTGGCTGGGCCTTCTTCTGAGGAACTTGGCTCTGATACCAATTGTTGAAATGCACAGGACAACTAAGAGGGGGAGGGTGAATCGGTTGTCACAAAACTTTAACCAATTATGAATATCAACACATCAAATTCTTAATCATTGTTATTAGGATTAATCATGAAAGCATGAAACAAGAAGCTCAACACAATAACACATTAGACACCATAATTTTTACGTGGAAAATGCTATAAGGGAAAAACCACGGTGGGTGTTAGCCCACAAAAATAAATAAGTTATAGCGATACCAAAAATTAGAGGCTCACTGCCTTAGGGCTCACTGCCCAAGATGCTCACCGCAAATGTTAGGGCTCACTACCAAGATCGGCTCACTGCCAAGGGGTGGCTCACTTCCAAGGATTGGTGAACTGATTTGATAGCATCTACTTCATGTTGGGGTTTAGTTCCATTAAAGTACAAAATAACACTTTTGCTCTACTCTTCTTACACCTTCGCACTTATCTTCGCATTTTTGTACAAGGACATCTTTTTTGCAACCTCATTACATGTTTTTATACAACTCATCAACCTTAGAATGTACATCAAGGTCGGCATTACATTCATCAACCATCAGAACAATCTCTAAGGCTGACATTACAAACATACATAGAAATAGGTTTGAACCTGAACAAGATTAGCTAAGGGAAAGATGTGTGTGGATCATGTTATGCCTTAGCTGGGACTCAAATGCAATCTTTGATGCCACAACATGCTTCCACAATCTTCAATGCATCTATGCAAGTAGTGAAAACAACTAGGTTGGCCAATACTAGTGTTATCACTAAGTCTTCTAAGAACAGTCTTCATCCATGATCCAACTTTCTCTTTGCGAACCAATCCAAAGGTAGGAACATGATAAAGAGACATCCGCAAGCACATTGTAATCACCAAGAACAACCACACAAACTCTAACCACTCTGTCAAGAAGATTCTTCAAACCGGAGCACATAAACAACATTGCCAGCTACTATCATAAGGAAAAGATTGCTTGCGGACTATCAAATCATGAACCATTGGAGTTGAAGGCACTTATCATCATTACAAACTTGATTCTAGAACTGCAAATTGAAATACTTAATTGCAGAGGAATGGGGAGCATAATACATTCTCCCTGTCACCACCAAATATACAAAAAAAGTAGTTTTCACTCTAGTGAACATAACTCACTCAAATCTTCATACTGGAGGCTCAAACTTTGAACATAGCATCTTCAGACATGTATCTAAATAACTTCCAATCTACAAATAAAGATATTCATTTTCCAAGAAATGTGGAGCAATCTACTAGACTGTTTTGCTGTACCAGGAATACTTATTATCTTCAACACTTAACTCATTACAAGCAACCATCAAAACAAGAGAAAGTTGACACCAATGACAACACAGATATGTTGATGTCAATGACAACATCGGTTAGGCACATACTTGCAACATGGGACTTACATAAGAACTAGGGACTAACAAGGTTTGTAAATAATATATTTCACCAATCTATACAAAACCCTTAACAATTTCAAATCTAGAGTCTGAAAACTTATTATTTCATCAGATTTTGACAATAGGGTGATGATTTTACCCTAAATTAGCAATTTATTTTAAGAAAAATTAAAAGATAAGGGCAAGAGAAAGGGATAGGAATTCCTAAGGATAGCTACAAGCATAAAGAATCCCTTATTCTAAATAGACAGATCTTCAAAACCAAATTTCTCCTAAACCAAGATAACCACAATGTCATAGAAAAGGTGCACTCTTCAGAGGATTTATAAGATTTTCAAATCATAAACATTTACCAAACACCCATGGAATAGTGCAAGTCAATAAACATTCATAATCTAACTAATTTTCTAAAATGATGTTCAAACTAACCATACACAACAATCTACAATCAACAAATTGCCAATGGTATGAACATATGATCCATCACATATCAGAAATAAGTCTCTATGAAAGAAACTAAACTTTATCTAATTGTGTAAGAAGAATCACAAATAACCAAATTGTAAATTAATAACACAACACAAGTTGGTAGGAATTTGAACTTCTATTTGTATTCATTCAAAATTTTGGTAGACTCTCAACAATTCTTTCTTCAACACTTAAAAAACACAAGAGAATGGACTGCCTCTATATAGAGGAAGCAAGTATACTAAGTTTACAATGGACCTGGGTGAGGACTCATCCATCACCGATGGATTAGACTCATCAACATTTAATTTTTAGGCAAAGATAGTTACAAACACATTTTTTATTTTGTCCTCTAGGAAAAAGATGAAATTGAAACTTTACAGGTTATACAGATAAGAAAAATACCACTTTTTCATAGGCTATAACAAGACAAATCTTTCCCAGGGAGCTAATATGGAAAAAGAGAACAAGTGGCATGTTTTTGTAGAGGCATTCTAGCTAGATTTGGCATTTGATGATCATTGGAGGTGACCAAACCATTGATTCTACTTCAAAACTTCTCTTCAGATGACTTGACTAATCTGCATCAATAGAAATTGGAACCTATTTACCCTCCAATTTGATGTAGTCCATGTAAGTAGCTAGGACAAGGTTGATTTCTTTAGGGGGTGAAGCTTCAGTAAACCTCATTCTATACATATGACTGTCATATGTTTGCACCAAAATGTTATAAGAAAACTTGCGCTTATGAGTTCCCTTCTCAAATTACTGAATATGGTTTAAAAATGTGGAGGTGACCTTCATAGTTGTCTTTTCAAAATTGCAAGGAGACTCATGCAAACCTCCCAAAAGTAGGGCCTTCCAATGTGATTTAAACTAATCAGCCTCATATTCTCTAGAATGCAAGTCCTCCCTATTGCCAATGAGTTTGCCTATCAATTCGCCTACAATTTGTTAGAGCATTCATCCAATATATCATCTACTTGCTTCCTCATATTGGAAGCTTCTAATTTTGCTTTATGTGCCATTTTCATTTTATGTTTCATTGCTTCCAGCCAAAAGAAAGGATCCTTCAAGGTTTTTTTTGTCAAAATTTTGGCTTCAATCAAAGTTTTAGTAGGCAATTCACCAATAGCTTCTATTTTGAGATAAATTTGGCCATGATTCTCATCATTGCCAATATCACATTCATCTATTAACTTCCCAAAATCTCTTCAAATAGTAGAAAAATCTTTCCAAATCTAAATGGCTTCATCTAAGGCCTGACAACCTTCATTATACACTTCATCAAGGCAATCCTATGATGCCTTTGCAGTGCGCTTCATTCTATCAAATTCATTGACTTCGCTTCCTGACAAGATGGTGGGATGTGCAATAGTACCATCAATTTTCTGAATTGGAGCTAACAACTATTGTATGAAAGCTCGAAGGTCTTTTTGTTTCTTCAGTTGTTGCTTCATCAATTCATTCTTATCTAGCCTTTGCACAATGGTGTCTACAACACCTTTGAATTCTTCTATTTCTTGTATCCTACTAGTAGGACCAAGATTCATAGTGGATATGTTGTAGTCCTTTGGCCTTATGTCACCCTTGTCTTTTTGAACCAAGGTTGTGGCAACCTATGCAATTTGAGACCCTGAGGCTTCTTTGTAAACTTTATATTGAATATTTACTTTCTTTGGATTCTCAAGAAAAGTGAGAAATCTATTTAAATATAACTCAAAAGATTCAATCTCAGCTTGCTTCTCTTGTAATCTGAATTGCAACCATTCAAGTGTAATAGAAGCAACAGTGGTTGGTGGTGGAATAGAGGAGATAGGTTTTTCTTTTTGGTCTCCCTCCTTATTGACTACAACATCCTTCTCCTGATCATTCTATAGACTTATCTTTGGGTTTATATTATCTCCCTCCAAGTTGTTATCCTTTAGTTCAATATCAACATGTACTTGGGGGTTTCTTGTAGAGTTTCAGAGCGGGTTCCAGTTTGAAATTATTTTTCTCCTAACTCCTTGGTTGGGTCATCAAGAGGAATATCTTCAGGAGCCTCCACATATTTTAATTCATTTCCAACTTACTACTCCACTTCCTCAAATATTGCCTCATGATGCTCTTGTTGATACTCAGGAGGAATGTCCTCAATTTGTACAATTTCTATTACTCCCATACCTATTGGGATACTATTAGATGCATCTTAAATGTCTATAGTCCCACCTTCAATGGTCATTTCTATACAGACTCTTTCAATTCCTTCCAATGCTAGTACCTTGGGGGAAGGGGGTTCTGATGGAGTGTGGACTGGTCTAATCAAATTTTTATTGATATCATAGAACACACTGGCAATACTTTTGGGAATTTGGACCTTAGTCAAGTTTGAGAAGGAGGTAAATCCCAAAGATGATGGTATGGAAGAAAAAGAGGAAATGAAAGGAATAACAATGTGAATGGATAGATTCAGTTGCTGCAGAGGAAAATGTGGAGTTGAAAGGAAGGGTGAAATAAGTGGCAAGGAAAGAGGTGGTAGTGATACAGGAGTGAGTGAGGTGAAAAGTGAATATGCCATGGGAACTGTTATGGATGTAATGGTGGAGACATCAATTGATGATAATGGAGGGGAAGAAAGAGGTGAAGATGGCAATGATAGAGAACTGGGAGAGGAAACACCAGTTGAGGTGGCAAGAGGAGAAGCAATGGTGGTGGATGCAATTGGAATGGAAGAAGTGACATGGATGTGGTGGAAGAGATGGAATGAATGAGAGGAGTGGAGGAGACAACAGTGGAAGATACCATGGAAAGAGGGATAGTTGTGGGAACAGAGGTTATAGAAGAAGCACTTGAGAGGGCATTAGATATAGGAGGAACCTGGGATGTTGGAGGGATTTGATTTTTTTGGTTCTTTCTAACCTTGTTAGGATTGGATGCCTCATCTCCTTCAGTTTGAGTGGGTTTTCTCTTGGATGCCCTTATCTTTGTAGGTGATATACTACCCCTCATAACTATTTTCTTCTTCTCTTTCACCTTCTGTTTTCCTTTGGCAGTCATAGGTACCTCATCCTCTATTGCCTCACTATCTTTGTCTATACCCTTACCTTTGGGATCTTCATCTACTTCTATTGAGGGCTCTGCATCTTCCTCATCAATAGTTAAAGGGACCCCTTGAGACACTAGCTGGGCAACTTGGGAATTAACCCAGTTCTTGCTGTACTTGAGGTTTCCTTCCATTATTTCATCCAAGGAGCTAACCTCTGCTTCTACCCAATATGGGAGAGGGAGTGGATGGTCAAACACTACTCTCCATTCTACCTCTTGAACTAGGACACCATCATCCACTACTTGATCAGAAACAACATTTATTTGAAATTTCTTAATAAAATCTAGAGGTAACCTAGAATATTGCTTCCTCTTGACCTCATGTGCTCATCATTGTAGTTATCTCAAAAATCCTCTAACTTCTCTTCATGAAAATACTTCTTACTGACATTCTTTTCCAATACATGCAATGGATCAAAATTAGTCCTAGGCCTATAAGAAAGCAAATGAAACTACTGCAACTCTACAATTGAATCCTCACCAGCATTTGGGGTGATGCATGTGAACATACCTCTCCCCAAGATGATGGGTAATTGAGGGGTTGCCTGGTGTAATCCTTTCAACAATTTATGACAAGTACATAGTTTCCTTGTGAGTTTTAACAACACCATTTTATTTTTTGGGTACCTTGGCAACTTCTAAGGTGTCCCCTTGAAATCTCAGATTCTCAAATAGGTGAATTTGGGAAATTGGATAAACTAATACCCATACTTTTGTACTACATTGGCAGCTTCAAGTGACAATCTCCTAGAATAATCACCTTGCAACATCCTAGTGATGTATATATTGTGAAAGCATCATTTACCCTCTTATAATGAGCTAAAGATTTATCTTTTTGTAGCTATGGATAACAATCAAACACCTTGAACTAATTCTCTTCATTTCCCACTTCTCCCAATCTTGTGAGTCCTGGGTAGGAGAAATTTTTGGCCAACATATAAACTATGTAGGAGGACATATAAAAGGTATTTATTTCAAGAAAAGCCATAAAATTAGGTTATGAATGTTATCACTGATTAGCCTTACCCAATATATCTTCTTGGTACCTTTGAGCACTTCTTCAATATATCCAAGCATCCAAGTCTCAAAGGTAGAGGCAGTTGATAAGCCCATAATTTTGCTCAACAAAGTTACCATATCACCGACATTAGCCTTGAAATCAATCCTATACAATCTTCTAGGGAGCTTGGTGAGAGAAGTCCTACGCTCCTTCATCCATGTGTCATTAATGATTTTCCTGCATCTTTCAGGATCTTGGTTATAAAAGGCTTGGTTATCATCCCTTGTGATATAGGAAACCCTAGGGTATACTGGGATGTTAAAAGCTTCAGTAATGTCTTGTAGAGTCAAGTTGGTAATCACTCTCCCATCCCTTGCAACTAAAGTCCCTGACTCTGCATGATACCCTTCTCTACATTCCATAATAAGTTCAACACATTGCATTATTGTTGGAAACCCTGTAGCCTGAGCAATGCCATTCTCAACCATCTTTCTAGCCTATTCAATTGGGTTTGCACTAAAGACCCTTTGCCTAAAATCTTCTAGGTTCACATGCCCTAAATCTGTATCTGAGACATTATTATAATTGGAGGTGATCTTGGAGGCTGGAGAGACACCCTTGAACTCATACTTCATCTTGGACAACCTTGAAGATATTTATCTTGTGTGAACAACCCAAATGAACAACATAGACTAATAGCTCCAATGAAATCATACATCAATACTATATCCTTCTCTATCTTCTTTAGAATCAGCTAATTCCAATAATAAACTCATTGAATCCACAACTAATTCTAAGGAGCAATCATAAAATCATACCAATATCCATAATTGTAGAAATTAACACTTCATCTGGATATAGAGGAATAAAATTATAAGGTTTATATCAGCTGAGATAACAGAAGGATTTGCATAAAATAATGAATGGTGACTTTTACAAAAGCAAGGAGCGATGGAGCGATGGCAACAAAGACAGCGAAACTTTGCGATTAGGTCACAGAGACCGCTACAGTCTCAAGAAAGCTTATATGTAGATTTTATTAGGGCGTCGAATGGTTTTGATAGTGACTTTCTTTCGGGGCAAAGGTTTTTTAGATAGGCAAATTATGGACATGAAGGTTTCAAATCTAGGGTTACTAGGTTTGGGAATAATGTTCGAAGATTTAAGCAGAACAAACCTTCAGTCAAGCAAGTTTGGATTCCTAAGGAAGTTTAGAAAAATATAGATCTGAACAAGGGAATTAATTTGGAGGTTCAATTACTAGATGATTTAATTGACCCTCATGTATGGAATCTCACTCAGACAGCTTTGATAGGTAAGATCTGGAATTGTTCTTTGGCTTCTGTGAATTTGGAGTCATGGATTGATGATAATTGGGAGGGCGTGACAAATTTTTTTGTGTTGGATGAGGGTTTAGGGTTTTTTGTCGCTATTTTTTCCTCTGTTGAAGCTAGAGATTTAATTTTGAAAACTAAATCCTAGTTTTTTAATGGGAAGGGTATTCATTTGCAACCTTGGTTTCCTAATTTTAATCCCTCTGCGAGTAAGGATATTTTTTTTCCTTTTTGGCTAAATTTTCCTAATTTACCATTGGAATATAGAGATTTGAATGTTTTAAAATTCATTGCTCAAAGGGTTGGGTTTTTTATTAATCATGATCTTTTAACATTCAAAAACCCTAAGCTTCCAGTAAGGATGTCCTTGATCATGAATACCTCTTTCAATTTTCTGGACAGTATCATTTTCAAAACCTCTAAAAGTTCGTGGAATCAAAAGATCATTTTTGAAGATCTGGAAACTATTTTTAAATTTGATAGCTTTGATGTTTTAGAGGAACGGGTGGATTTGGGAAAATCATCTCTAGACTCCTCTTTCCAATGTAAACAAGGGGTTTCTTGCGATCTTCTTCAGGGTAAGATGAACGATTCGCTTGTAGTAGATAGTAATGCTTTGTTGGCGGGAGGTAGTTCAGGTTCTAAATTTTTGGGTGATTGTGCCCCTATTACCATTAATGAAATGCATAATGATATATTACAAGGAGCGGATTGTGTTGGTTCATGATTTTAAGATCAATTGGATGATGCTCTGTTAGGTGATTCAGGAGTGTCCTTTGAACCTTCCTTGGATTATCTAGTGAATGTTCAAAGTTCAGAGGTATGTAATAATGATTTATCTTCAGATTTAGAAAATTCTTCTTTGGTGAAAGTTAATACTAAGGTTTTGTATGAGGTTTATTTGTCCCAATCTCAAGAAGTTAATTTGGCTCCTGTTTCTCTTGATGGTCGTGAAGATAATTTGTTGTCTTCCCCTATTTTGTTTTCTAAGCCAGATAATCATAAGGACTTGCCTGCTGACTTAGCTTCGTCAGATAAGGTTTTTGATTTAGGAGAGGTTATTAGTAATGTTTCTAAGGTACAAACAGATGAAGATGTCAAATTTTCTTTTTCTTTGAAAGAGGCTCTAAAATTTATTGATGAAGTTGTTTCTAAAGTAGCGGAAGAACTTATTGAAAAGATTGCTAATGAATTTATGAATGAAGTTGATGTTCAAAATGATTTAGCATCGGGCATTTCTCAAACCCCTTTGGAAACTCCTGTAGTTGTGCCTTCTCCTAAGACTAGAGGTAGGAAGTCGAAAGCAAGGGTTACTCAGGCCGAAATAGAAGCGGGTGTTCAAAATACTCTTGAGAAAATGTTAACAAGGTCAGCATTGAGGAGAGCTAAAGGCTCTCCTCAGGATCAATGAAGATTATTTCTTGGAATGTTAGGGGAATTAATGCCTCTAACAAAAAATGCCTGATAAAACATCAAATTGATTTAGCAGGTGCTCATTTAGTTCTACTTCAAGAGTCTAAGTTGTCTGACCAGTTAGTAGACAATTCTCTTAATTTATGGATTGAGTTCATCCTCAGTCGGTGCTTCAGGTGGTTTGATTATCCTTTGGGATAAGTGGTGTGTGGAGGTGACTCTCATTTCTAAGTCTACTAATTGGCTTTTTGTTGAAATTTGTTTTGAAAACAATCATAAATTTGGACTAATTAATGTTTATGGCCCAACTTCTTCAGTAGACAAAAAACGCTTATGGGATTCCTTGTCAGATATTGTTCAATCCTTACCAAAGGAGAAGATTATTTTAGGAGGGGACTTCAATGCTATTCTAAATCTAAATGAGAAACAAGGTGGCATTCTTCCCCCTTTGAAGGTAATGCTAAATTTTTCAGATTTTGTTAGTGATAATGGTTTGATTGATTGTCTTCCTTCAAATGGGAGGTTTACTTGGATTAATAAGAGGAAAGACTTCCTTAGTATAGCTGAGAGGCTTGATAGATTTCTTTTGTCTTATCAATGGTTATCTTTTAATGGTTCTTTTTCCTTCTCGATTCTCTCTTTTTCAGCGTCTGACCATTTTCCTATTCTTTTAGAAATTGATTTTTTGGGTCCTAATCCAAGTTTGAAAAGGACTTTTAAGTTTGAATCTATGTGGTTCAGAGATCCTTCTTTTCTTCCTTTGTTAAAGTCTTGGTGGGCAACTATGCCTTTTGTTGTAGGTTCTAGAATGTTTCAGCTTATTAGAAAACTGCAATTGTTAAAAAAGCTTATATGGTCTTGGAATATTTCTCATTTTAAAAATATTTTTAAAGAAAAGGAGGTTATTGAAGGAAAGCTTCAATTGTTAAATTCTCATATAATCAACCATGGGTTGGATAGCTCAACTTTTGATCAACAAAAATTATTACAGTCAGAATTGGATGAGATTTTGGCTAGAGAAGAAGAGTATTGGAGACATAAATCAAGAGAAACTTGGTTACAAGTTGGGGATAGAAATACTAAGTTTTTCCATGCCTCTGTCAAGATGAATAGACAGTTTAATAAAATTCACCAATTTTTTGATTCTAATGGGTCACCAATCTCAGATCCTCTCCTTTTACAAAAAGAGGCCATTTCTTTCTTCTCGAATTTACTTGCTAAAGATTTGAATGAGCCCTCGGAGCATTTATGTAATTCTTTGCTAGGTAATATTACCAATCTAATTAATGAAGAAGATAATGATTTGTTATTGAAGAAATTTTCTTTGGAAGAAGTCAAGGGAGTAGTTTTTTCTTTGGATCCAGATAAAGCACCTAGTCCGGATGGGTTTACTCCTTTGTTTTTCCAGAAATGTTGGGACTTTATGGGTAAGGACATTTGGTTGGCCTTGGAAGAATCAAGGAAAAATAGCAACATTTTAAAGGAGATGAATGCAACTTTTATTGTTTTAATCCCTAAGACTTTTGTTCCTTCTTTTTCTCAATTTAGGCCAATTTCTTTATGCAATACTATTTATAAAATCTTCACAAAAGCCATTTCCATGAGGTTGGCTTTGCTTATTCCCAAAATTATTTCTTCTGAGCAAGGAGGTTTTGTTCTTGGTAAAGAAATGGCGGATGGTGCAATTTTAGCTCATGAAGTCTTGCATTCTATTAAAGATCTTAAGTTACCAGCTATGATGTTGAAATTAGATATGATGAAAGCTTATGATAGGGTTTCTTGGAGCTTTCTATTAAAGGTTCTCTTGAAGTTTGGATTTGACAAGAAGTGGTGCAAATGGATTCAATCTTGCATCTCGGGTGTTAGATCAGCAGTTATTATCAATGGTAGTCCTTTTGACTTTTTCTCAGTATATCAATGTATTAGGCAAGGGGATCCCTTATCTCCTTTTCTTTTTATTTTAATGGCTGAGTCTTTTAGCAGAGAAATCTTAATGCAAAATAGTCTTTCCAATTGGAAAGGGGTTCAGATTCCTAGTATTCCTTTTTTTGTTACTCATACTCTTTTTGTAGACGATACTCTTTTGTTTGGGTTTCCTTCTATCAAAGAGGCTAAATGTATTCATAAGGTTATTTCTAAATACAGTTTTGCTTCAAATCAAGCAGTTAATTTGGATAAATCAAAAATTTATTTCTTTAATACTAAACCTTCCTTGAAAAGCAGGATTGTTTCTATTCTTAAAGTCAAATTGGAAAGTTTACCAAGTCCTTATTTGGGAATTCCTTTATTTTTTGGTGCACAAAAAAAGTCTTTTTGGGCCAATGTCTCTCATTCTATTCATAATAGAATTGCGCTTTGGAAGGCTAGATGGTTAACTTTGGAAGAATTACTCTATTGAAATATGTTCTAACTACTGTTCCTATTTATATGCTTTCTATTTTAAATATTCCCAAAGGTGTTATTCAGGAGATTCAGAAATCTTTGAATTCTTTTTTATGGAAGGGCTCTGTAGATGAAGGTCACAAAGTGTCATTAGTAGCTTGGAATAAGGTATGTGTTCCCAAAATTCTTGGTGGTTCTGGTATTCATAATATTTCTATCCAAAATAAAGCCTTGGGTGCTAAGTTGGCTTGGAAGATGTTTTCTAATCCTGATCTTACATGGTGTAAATTCTTTTAGTACAAATATTTGGATTCTCTCTCTTCTGATAGGATTTTTACAGTTGCTAACCCCCCTAAGGGTTCTTCAATTTGGAATTTCCTAGTCTCTTGCAGAGAAGTTCTCTTACCTCACCTTTCTTGGAAAATTAATAATGGTTCTAAACCCCTCTTCTGGGAAGATTCGTTGAATGGTTTTTCTCCTCTTTCCTCTATTAAGGCTTTGGATCAGGCTAAGGTTTATCTTTCTTCAGCCTGGGGTGTTAGAGTAAGGGATTATCTTTTAGTTACTAAAGTTGGTTCTTTTTACAATACCGCTTGGAAAGATTTTTCAAATTGTTCTTTTCTTGAGAATTAGAAAGCTCTCCTTGGTTATATTTTAGGTAATAGAAGGGTTTGTTTTTTTCCAAAAGAAGATGTATTGTTTTGGTCCTTCTCTAATAATGGTTCTTATTCTGTCAGGGATGGTTATAGATATTTATCCTCTTTAGAATCTCCATCTGTTCCTGATTGGCCACATTTGCTTTGTTGGAATGTTGCTTGTCTTCAGAAAGCAGGGGCTTTTGCATGGTTAGCTCTAAAGAATAAAATTCTAACGGGTCAGAGATTGGCTAGATTGGGGATTATGGATTCCTTTAATTGTGTTTTTTGTGGTATCTGTGAAGAAGAGGTAGACCATTTGTTTATTTCTTGTCCTTTTTCTTTCTCTTGTTGGAAATGGCTTTTTCTCAAGTTAAGGTGGTTTTCTCCTCTTCCTAATTCTTTGTTGGATCTTTTTCGTGGTTGGCCTATCTTATTTAAAGGTTCTACTTTTGCTTCTATTTGGATTGTTGCGCCTTCTATTGTTATTTGGAGCCTCTGGCTTGAAAGGAATAGAAGGATCTTTAGAAAAGAAAGCAAGGATTTTGAGGCTATCTCCCTTATAATTGAAAAGTCAATTTCAGAGGTTGTCTTGAATTATCTTCAATCTATAAAGTTCTCTGATCTTCATTTCTCCTCTTGGGATAATTTCATTTTGAAAAATTGGCCTTTTTTAGGTTCTTTTCCTATTATAAATCCTATAGCAGTCTCTAAGCAGGATAGAAATTTAGTTAAACGGATGCCTCCTTCTATAGATTATATTAAGTTAAATTTCAATGGGGCTTCTCATGGCAATCCTGACCCTTCTTCCATCAGTGGGGTTTTTGGAGATATGAAAGGAGAAGTTTTTAAAGCGTTCTCTGGTAAAGTTTCTGATGGAACTAATAATCAAGCTAAGATTCTTGCTCTTGTTGAGGGCCTAAGATTGTCTAATGGTCTAAAGATCTCGATGCTCCATATTGAGGGTGATTCATTAATAATTATTAATGCATTGAAAAAGCATCATATTCAAAATTGGAAACTTGATTATCTTCTACAAGAGGTATGGCATATTCTGGAATCTTTTGAGAGTTTCATTATATCCCATACTCTTAGAGAAGGTAATAAGCTTGTTGATGCCTTAACTAATTTGGGGTTTGATCTAGATTCACCGATAGTCACTTTTGATGCGGTTTTTTTGGTAAGTATCCTCATTTGGAGGAAATCGTAAATTTTGATTCTCTAGGGTGTGTGGCTTAATTCTCACTTGTGTGGCCTTTTGTATGTGGCATTAAGGTGTTATTTTATCTGTACAGTCATTATTTTTGCATGTTTAGCATTTTGGTTTTTGAATTCAGTTGTCCATTTGATCTTATTTTCCGTAAGTATCTCTGTCCTTTCATTCCTTTAGCATCGGCTTGCAATAAATCTCATTTATTTCCTTCATGGGAGATGATGCTATCTAATTATTATTATTTGATCCTTTCCAGTTATATATTTGGGTTTGCTTATGTGATTAACCATCCTTTTTTTTTTAACTTTGCTTGCTCTATGTGGATGCTATGGAAGTTTAGCTTAACCGCAGGTTGTTCTTTCCAGTCTCAAAGTGGGAGACTGCTTTTATTGGTTCTGTTTCTTTAGATGGTTTACAGACTGTTTTTGCTATAAACGGCCCGAAGGTGGAGGAGGCTATTAGAGATGTTGTGGGTAGAGATATTCTTGAAGGCCGTGTTCAAGTTTTATATCCTTCTTAGATCTTCATGACTTTTGTTTCTAATGCAATTGATTTATCACAAGATGTTGGTTTGGTTTGGCAACTGATTGATAAGTATGTTCATCGTTTCCTTTTTTCTAATTATAGTGTCGTTGAAGCTTTCCAGAATTATGATCTTTTTAGTTCAGAGGCTCTAATTGGTGGGATTTTCACTAAGTGCCAAGTTCTTCATTCCCCTGCTCATAATTATGTTTTTAATGCTATTTGTTCTTCTCTGTTGAATGAAAATGAAGATTTTCTGCATCTTTCTATTCATGCTCATGGTAAGGAGATTGGTGAGAGTTTAGCTATCAGTGTGGATGAAAAATTCCAAGCTTTGTTATTTTTACTTCAGTTTCAACCTCTTCTTCCTCCTCCTCTGGGCTCGCCTATTGAAGAAAATGCTATGGGGGAACCGAATTATCTTGTTCAGGACATTAATACTGTTGTGAATCCGTGATAGGTTGTTGGGGTGGATTTTGGTCTAATTATCTTTTTGTCTCTTTTTTGAAGGAGTCTCAATTTTATTAGCTATTTTTCAGAGCTCAAATGTAATATTTTGAAGGAGATTTTTGTAAATCTTGCTCCTATTTTATGAATGGAGCTTTTTGTATGTTATTTTGTAAAATCGAGCTACAACTGGAGGTTTTCTTCCCCTGGTTCTTTCTTGCCAGTATGCTCGTTGAACCAAGGCTTGTAATCATTTTTATTATCTAATATAATTATAGTGGCTTGCCACTTTTGTTAAAAAAAAACACTTCATTTGGATATAAACAAATAACATTATCAATTGTAATTAAAAAAAAATCTTAATGCAAGATCATTTATCCCATTATTCTTAATTTGTAGGTCTGAAGGTTCCAATAGGATATGCAGGGATTCTATCAACAACAAGATATAAGGTTATTTCACCAAAAATAGGTCCTGGATGGTCAAGTGGATCAGCAGGTTCAAAGCGCCCTACTATATCTATGGGAAAACTAAGCTAATCAAGATAAGCAAAGGTTTCATCATCAAGTGGATACTGAGTGATTTTTGTGAAAAGTGGGTCTTAGGCTTCCAATCAGATAGGCAGGGGTTTTATCACTTACCAGCTATCCAAGAATGTTGTGGTCATTTACATACTTGTGGAAGGAAAGCATCTATTAGGACAAAGCCGAGGTTTGACACTCAAATAGATTAGTGATCCTTTGAAGGGTTACTAGATATATCCAGCATCTAGTAAAACTTCTGCTTAGAGGGACTATAAGTGAACTACGGGAGTTTGGCTGTCAAGTGGATGCATCATAAATTTACGCTTTGTGATATATTTTAACCTAAGTAGATAATATCTATATGCACTAGAAATGTCCACAAAAAGATACTTTGTTATGCCTAGCCAAGTTTTGTGGGATTTTAAGGGTCTACAGGATATGCTAAAGAAGAGGCCCTTAGCGGATAATATCGATATGCGTTAAGAACACATGCAAGGCACAAGTTAAAGGGTTTTATGTCAATTCTTTCCAAATTTTTATGATCAGAAGGATACGCATGGAAAGTGACCTTGAATAGACATTATCTGGTGCAGTCACAGTTAGGAGGGTCCTCAAAGAGAACAGTCTAGATTGTGCAGCTAGAGTAAACACAATGGAAACAACTCATAGATATGAAACAAATGTTGATTCAATCATTTAGTATATCATGGAATTCAAATACAGATTGGTCAGCAACATGTGGGCTTACAATTAGGGCTCACAGGCTTGATTACAGAATATCAGAATATACACAAGATGTAGCTTTAAAGTTCCTTTGGGAAAGAGCCAAACTATCTATCTTCTAAATCATGAGAACTATCAATCACTATAATAACTCCCTTTCCTAAGCATCTATTACATCATTATATATCATATCCAGAATAGTAGATTCCTCTGCGTTGGCCAATGAAGATCACAAACTCCAATGAAGAACTGTAATGTGTGTACACGGATAGGTCGGACCTAAATGAATAGAACTCCTCCACAAATGAATGGAATGATGTGCGGATCTCAGGGAAGGTCAGCCACGAACCATAGATCATTGAATGATGTGTCATTAAGCTTCAAAGGTTGTGAAATGCTCCACAGGTCTTCTTATTTAGCTGATTGTCTAAGATTGTCAGGATGCTCTATTCGAAGAAAATAGTCGATCTTCTGATAGCGATAACTTTCCGGTACTTGATCTAAATGATCTAAATTTTAGATATGTTGTGCATGAGTGAATCTAGATGCTAAGTCCAGCTCTACAAGCTATGAAATGATACTGTGGTAGAATGTAGACCAAAAGATAGAAACTACTACTGACTGAGTTCCTGAACTGAACTGGAAAGTGAAAAGAAACAAACTAAAATGCAAATATTTTTGGTTGATGCAAGATTTCTCTTGAACCAAGGATGCTCCTGCATCAGACATTCAGGGTTATTGAAAAAATGAGTCCCTCACTTTGTTGGGGCTAGAGGAAAACCAAGACAGTCTACCTCAACTTGAGAAATCCAAGATGAGTTTTCTTCTAGTATGCCTTTCCACTTCACAAGGTATTCTTTGTATTGTCTTCCCCTGGTGCTGCATCCAATTCTGCTATCCAAAATGTCTTCAATCTTCTCTGATGCTTGTTGTGGTAATTGTTGCTTTAAGTCCTCTCAATGCTGTCACTGAACTCTACTTCATGATACTGATATAGGTCTACAATATTGAAAATAGGTGATATACCCAATGTCTCTAGTAACTCCACTTCATATGCATTTCCTAAATCAAATTTCCTGAGTGTCTTACAAGGCCCAAACTTCTTCATCTTTAACTTGTTATATGTCCCAGCCGGAAATTTTTGTTTTCTCAAGTATACCATAACTTCATCTCTAACTACAAATTCCTTATGTCTCCTCTTCTCATCTACCTACTCCTTATACTTGCTGTTCATTTCCTCCAAATTCTTCTTCACTTGATTATGCACTATCTATATATGTCTTGCAAATTCTTCTACTTTTGCACTTTTCTTTTCTTCCATAATGATATCTCTTAATTCTGCTACTCCTCTAGGGTTTATTCTGGTAACAATCTCAAAAGGTGTCCTTCTAGTACTTCTATTCACTAAATTATTATATCCAAACTCTGCTTGTGAAATAATCAAATCCCAACTTCATGTCTTCTCTCCAACCAAACATCTCAACAAGTTTCGCAAACTCCTATTCACTACCTCTATCTGTCCATTAGTTTGTGGATGAAATGCTGAACTAAATTTCAAATCTGTCTTCATCTTCTTCCAAAGTGTCTTCCAAAAGACCCAATAAATCTTGTATCTTTGTCTGAAATTATGCTCTTAGGTAATCCATGCAATCTCACAATTTCCTTGAAAAATAGGTCAACTACATGCATTGCATCAGTGGTCTTTTTACAAGGTATGAAATGTACCATTTTTGAAAATCTATCCACCACTAGACAAATATTGAATCATGTCCTCTTTATGTCTTCAGCAATCCCATTACAAAATCCATACTTATGTCTTCCCAAGGTCTCTCTGGTACTCTCAAAGGTTTAAATAATCTAGTGTTCTAACTACTCCCTTTTGCAACTTCACAAACTCTACAACTCTGCACAAATTTTCTAACATCCTTATGTATCTGAAGCCAAAAATAATTTTCACTCACCAAAGCCACTGTCTTATCGATGCCGATATGTCCTGCCAATCCATCATTGTGTTTCTCTTTGATCAAATTATCTCTCATTGAACTTCTAGGTATGCATAATTGATTTCCTCTGAACAACATATCTTCCTGAATGAAATAATCTAGCCACATACTCCTATCAGTCACAACAGGTTTTGTACATGCTTTCTAGGGTTATGCAAAATCAAGATCTTCCTCATACATGTGCTTCAATTCATCAAATCCCAACACTTTAACTCTCATCTCTATCAACAAGTTCCTTCTTCTACTCAATGTATCTGCAACTTTGTTTGATTTTCCACTCCTATGATTCAACACAAAAGTATAACTCTGCATGAACTCTACCCATCTCATATGTCTTTGATTCAACTTACCTTGACTGTTCAAATATTGCAAAGCTTGATGATCTGTACACAACACAAACTCCTTCAGAAACAAGTAATGTCTCCACTTCTTCAAGGCTCGAATTATGGCATAGAACTCTTGATCATAAACTGAATATCTTCTCCTTGCATCATTCAACTTCTCACTAAAATATGCTACAGGTCTACCTTCCTAACTTAATACTACTCCAATTGCATTCCCACTTGCATCACAATCAACTTGAAATACCTTATTGAAATCTGGTAATGCCAAAATAGGTTGTTCTATCACCTTCTTCTTCAACAACTCAAAACTTTTTTCTGCTCCTAATGTCCACTTGAAATCTTTTTTGACACCTCTCATCATCCCTATCATAGGGTTATATACTGAACCAAAGTTTCTGATGAACTTCCACTAGAAACTAGCTAATCCATGAAATGATCTGACTTCTCCAATGCTCTCTGATGTAGGCCATTCAACAATTGCTCTTACTTTCTTAGGGTCCATCTTCAATCCTTCTGCAGAAATTACAAATCCCAGGTACAAAAGTTCTTCCTTCATGAAACTACATTTCCTGATGTTTATCAACAATTTCTCCTCTCTCAGTCTCTGAAATGCTTGTCTAAGGTGTCGCAAATATTCTTCTTTTGTCTTACTGAAAATCATAATGTCATCCAAATATACAATAACAAACTTGCCCAAGAATTTCTTCAGAACTTCATTCATCAATCTCATGAAAGTACTCGGTGCATTTGTCAATCCAAAAGGCATCACTAACCACTCATACAATCCTTCATTTGTCTTAAAAGCAGTCTTCCATTCATCTCCTTCTTTGATTTTGATCTGATGGTATGAACTCTTCAAGTCTATCTTTGTGAAATATTTTGCTCCACTCAAACATTCCATGATATCATCCATCCTAGGTAAAGGAAACCTATACTTAACTGTGATCTTGTTGATTGCTCTAGAGAATGTACACATTCTCCATTCTCCTTCTTTCTTTGGTGCTAACACTATAGGTACTGCACAAGGACTCAAACTTTCTCTGATCAAACCTTTCCTCAACAACTCTTTTATCTATCTATTCAATTCTTCATTCTTTGTTGGTGTCATTTTGTGTGTTACTTTGTTAAGCAAACTAGCTCCAGGTATAAGATCCATGTGATGACCGATACTCTTGATTGGTGGTAATCCTTCAGGTACATTGTCTGATATGATGTCTTCATACTCTGTCAGTAATTTAGTTGTCTCCTCTAGTTGTGATTCTTCAGTTTCTTTCCTTGTTTCAGGCTTCTTAGGAATCAAAGCATAACACATATTCTCATGTCTCAAACCATCTAGAAATTTCCTTCCATCTACCAAACAGATTCTAGCATTTCCACATACTTCACCCTTAGGCTCATCTTCCAAAGGAATCAAAGTAATTCTCTTCCCATTTGATGTTATAGTGTATGTATTCTTTCTCCCATAATGTATATCTTTCCTATCATACTACCAAGGTCTACCCAAAAAAATATGACAAACATCCATAGGCATAATATCACACAGTACTTCATCATGATATGATCCAATATGAAATTTCACCAAACATTGTTCACTCACCAGTTCCTTATGGTCATCCTAAATCCATGCTATCTGATAGGGCTTAGGGTGTTTCAATCTTTCTAACTTCAGCTTAGTCACCATCTCCTCTGAAACTAGGTTATCAGAACTACCACTATCAATAACAACTTTACAACATTTACCTCCTGATTTGCATCTGGTTATGAACAAGCTTTTCATCTGTGGTGGTTCCTCATTTTTCTCTGCTTAAAATAGTTCTCTCCTCATCACAAGTGATTCTCCTTTCTCAGGTTTACCAACAGAACTAGGTGATCCAACAGGTTCTTCTTCAACATAGGCTGCTCTTCCACTATTTTCTGTTCTCTTGCTTGTACTCCCCTGATTACATTCAAATGCTCTATGTCCTTCACCTCCACACTTGAAATAGGTTCCTCTGAATGTTCTCCTATCAGGTCCTCTTCCTTCTCTTCTGTATCCTTCACTCCAGTATGGACTAGGGTTTTCTCTGCAGTAAAAGTTTTTGTCATCTCTCCAATATGCATTCTTATCCCTATCCTCCTTGAATGTGTTCTCTTGTCTGTTCTACTCTGCATATGATCTATCTCCTCCAGAAAATGTTCTACCTCTTTGAAATTTACATCCTCTACCTTTCTATCTCTGATCATGTCTCTTATTCAACTTCTCTTCAACTTTTAGGGCAAACTGATATGCTTCTTCTAGTTTTGTCATCCTTATCAAACTCGTTTCTTCTTGAATGTTCAATCTCAGTCCATTGATGTATCTAGCCACTTTCTACTTGCTTGCTTCACTGTGTCCTATCCTTACGATCATCTTATGAAATTCTTCAGTATACTCTTTCACATATTTCTCCTTTTGTCTCAAGTCCTGCAATCTCTTCAACAATTCCAACTCATAGTTAGCAGGTAGAAACTGATTCAATTTTTTCACCATCATGTCCCACTTTGTAATCTTTTCCTTCCCTCATCTATTTCTATTCAACTGAACATCTTTCCACCATATAGTAGCATGTCCTTTAAACTTTGTTTCTACAAATTTCACCTTCTCCAGATCTTCAACTTCTTCATATTCAAAGTATTCTTCCATGTCATTTATCCAGTCAATCAACTCCTTAGGGTTCAAATTGCCAGTGTAATTGGGTACATCAACTCTAGGTATCTTCCCAATCCTTGAAATAGCTTACAACATCTTAACTTAATATGATTTGTCTTCTTCATCACCTCCTAGGGTTTTACCAATTTGATCAACAGATTGAAATTCTTCTTCATCATCACTTTCAACATTAGGTCTAGGTGTCAATCCTCTTCACCTATCTTTCTTGATAGGATCCAATCAAATTCTTATTGTCTTCATCATTTCCATCATCTCATCCATCCTTCTAGCCATTGTTCCAATAGCAGGGATTCTCCTCGGTAGTATCTTCCTAGGATCAAGTGCAAACTACCTCAAGTTCGGCGATCAGGCTAGACAAGGTGAGAACTGCCTCACAATCGGTGATCAATTGTGACACAAGTAACCTTCCTCAGATTTGGCAATCTATCTACAACAAGATCTTATAGAATTCCTTTGCCCACTTCGCTCAATTCACTCCCCAAGATTCAAACTTTTTCTCTGATACCACTTGGTGTAGTCACAGTTAGGAGGGTCCTCAAAGAGAATAGTCCAAACTATGCAGCTATAGTAAACACAATGGAAACAACTCAAAGATATGAAACAAATGTAGATTCAGTCATTTAGTATATCATGGAATTCAAATACAGATTGGTCGGTAACATGCGGGCCTACAATTAGGGCTCACAGGCTTGATTACAGAATATCAGAATATACACAAGATGTAGCTTTGAAGTTCTTTTGCGAACGAGCCAAACTATCTGTCTTTTAAATCATGAGATCTATCAATCACTATGCTAACTCCCTTTCTAAGGCATCTATTACATCATTATATATCATATCCAGAACATTAGATTCCTTTGTGTCGGCCAAGGAAGATCACAAACTCCAATGAAGAGTTGTAACGTGTGTACACAGATGACTCAGACCTAAATGAATAAAAGTCCTCTGTAAATGAATGGAATGATGTACGGATCTTGGGGAAGGTCAGCCGCAAACCGTAGGTCATTGAATGATGTGTCATTAAGCTTTGAAGGTTGTGAAATGCTCCGCAGGTCTTCTCCTTTAGCTGATTGTCTGAGACTCTCAAGATGCTTTGTTCTGAGAAAATAATCGATCTTCTGATAGCGATATTTGTGGTACTTGATCCAAATTCTCTAAATTTTAGATATGTTGTGCATGAGTGAATCTAGATGCTAATTCCAGCTCTGCAAGGTATGAAATGATACTGCAGCAGAATGCGAACCAAAATACAGAAACTGCTATTGACTGAACTGCCTAAACTTAATTGGAAAATGAAAAGAAACAAATTGAAATGCAAATTTTTTTGGTTGATGCAAGATTTCTCTTGAACTAGGGATGCTCCTGCATCATTATCCTTTATCCTTTAAATTTTCTACAAAAGAGATTCTTGCAAACAACTCGTGGAACCCTAGTCATTTATTGCATATGGTGGGCCTTTTTGATCCTAAGGGACAAATCCTAAGGACCTAGTTTTTCTCGCAAACATGATGAAATGAGCCGAGTCATAATCACAAAATTTTTTTAAGCTAACTTATTAGATTTCAATGTAAAGAAATTCTTTAAATATCCTGAAAATTCAGACTCTTTCCATAGTATTTGATCACAACCTAACGCCGTCATGAACCCTAATCTTTTACCTAAAAAGCATGAAATCATTTCTTAGGGTTTTATTTCTCTAAGTTTAATATGGATAGTGCAAAGCATGACAGAGAAAAAACAAATCTAGTTTCTCCTTAACAAACATTCCAAATGGAATCAGTTAATTTACTATAAAAACATGCAACATTGTTTGAAATATTTGCAAAGGGGATATCATGGCATACTAACCTGTGCATGATGTTTGAAACCTAACAAATAATGGAAACCAATGTCTTCCTCTAAAAAATCAATCAATTGCTTGGACACTGGGTGCTACGATGCTCAAATACTTGTTCTTGCCTTTCAAGAGAGTTGGAATGTTGAAAATCCCTAATTTCGAGCTCATATACATCCAAGGGTTCGCCATTAATGCAAGTTAATTGGATACAATGAGGAGTGTACTTCAGACATTTGGATGTAGAGTTTGTGCTGTCATGTGGATAATCAAGCAAAAGGCGCTTAAGTGGATATATCCACTATCCTATGAAATGTCCTCAATATCCAACAACTCATCAAGGTTTAACTTTATGCAAGGCTATTTCATTTAGCAGGAACTTTGGGTCGTACAAGACATATCCTGATGAAAATAATTTCTCTGCAATATCCACTTGGTGCTTGAAGTACTGCTTTAACATACAACAGGGTACACTTTTGCAGGCTTTAGATGAATGTGGGATTTTAAGGTGCATAAGGATAAATCCATATGACTAATAAACCTCCACAATATGCAATAAGAGTGAAAACTCCCACAATAAACTATAAATAGGCATTTCTTCCTAAATTAATGGGAAACACTATATGCATATGAGTTCAAAAGCTCTATAATTTCCCCAATAAAATGAAAATGAAGATTTTCAAAAGGTAACAGTCTTGAAAGCTATATGAAGATAAAACCATCAAAAGACCTCAAATGCTAAATACCCAAAACCTACAAATTTATCAAAGACCCAAGATAATAAGCTGAAAGTCTAGCCAAAAGACCTAAGAAAAAGAGGGTGTCCACATTTACCAAAATGGGGCATGTGTGTAGGGCACAACAGTATCCTAAATGATTATGGATTGGCTTTGGAGAAAGCCCTCGTGTCTCACAAGTATCAGTTGGATAGTGCTCTATCTCCAAAGATGAAAGGTATTTTCAATGCAATTGGGTTCTTACACTACCATACCATAGCCTATGATCGTCATCCTTCTCTTATTCTAGTGCCTACTACTATTGATCCTCCTCAAAGTTCTACTCATGGTGGCTTTATCTCATTTACAAGCTCTTAATGGTTTTTGCTTGTATTGTCTGCCTTTTTGCATTCTATGGCTTTTATAGCATTTCTATGTAATTACTAATGTTTATCTAGCTAATTCATCAGGCCTTTTGGTGTCTATTTATCTTTGTATCTATATGTTATGTACTCAAACTTTTATTTTATTAAAATAATAAGCATTTATCACCTTTTATAAAAAAATAAAGGGACTTAAGTGTAATTTTTACAATGGACAAGCCTAAATTGACTATTTATAACACATGATGAATTTTTACAATTTAAAAAAATATACTTGCCAAATAGAAAATTGGAGGTTACAAATAGATTCCCTGTAATTTTTTGATAAATTTTAAAAATAATTTTCCAAAATTTGACTATGTGAGCAAAAGTTATACCCATCACAAAAAGAAGGGAAAAAATATTTTCACACTAAAAATACAATCACTTGGAGTAGAATCTATAAAAATGACCTACATTGCTATGAAATGCTAAAAAAAGCTTTTTGTTCCCTATAACAAGTCAAAAATGTTGGGAATTAAGGTGTCTCAACCTTGGTAATTCCTTGTATTATATCATTGTGTTTATTTATTTATTGCCTATTATTGTAAATTAGGATGCAAATCCTTATTGTCATCTTGTGGGAGTTGGCACGGTGATGTGTCATCCTACGTGGAAGGTGACCACATGTAAATTTGTCCTCACATGAGGAGATAGGCATCCCACTTAGTGGTAGGAATATTTTTCCATGTGTCAGCATCTTGGATAGTGTGTAAGGGAATATTGACTGAAATGGTTATGACAGATTCCTATGACAAATCTATGACGCATAAGAGTTGTAAATGGAAGATTCTATGATAGGTGAAGACATGTGTCACAAGGCATCTTGGAAGAAGGCATCTTTGGGCACCCCAAGGAGGGTTATGACAAGTTGTAAGAGAATATACTATTTTTAGCCTATGTATGACAGATTCTCTTACAGTTGTAAGATATGACAGCTATGATGGATTCCATGAGAGTCGTAAGAGTATTTGTCATTGCCTAACTTGGGAATAGGCGACCTCTTTGGGATGGGGTGATATGAAAAGTGTCATGAACATTCTATAGTGTTGGACAAGTGTCCCCAGGCATGTATTTTGGGCCATGAGGCCATGTTGGACGCCCATCCCAAGATAGGCTCATTTTTTCCTTGTATCTTCTATATAAATAGGTGCTTTTGAGAGGAGATGTAGTATGTGATTAACAGGTACTGTTATGCTGCCAGATTGTCTCTAGATACGAGTGTTGAAGACTCTTGAGAGCTTGCATTGCAAGTGTATTGTAAACCATTACAGTTTTGATAATACATTGTGCACATTTTGGAGTGGGGTTTTCCACCTGATAAGGGTTTTCCCCACATTATATCTTGTCTCTCTCTTCTTCTGTCTTACATTCTTGTGTTGTGTATTGCTACAATATCTCTGTTGTTGGGTTAATAACAGTATAATTGTAAAGGTTAAAAAGAATTTGCACTCATCTCTCCTCATTAGATTAGTGTAGTAAGCGATTTCTGTACACCTAGCTTCTTTTCAGTTGGTGTCAGAGCTTGATCACCTTTGGTCCTAGTTGTTGGGTAGGGCTTTTTTGAGCTAATATTAGGTTGAGTGGGAGTTTTGTGCAAAGTATTCTATAATCTTGTTGTAGGAAGGAGATGGCAGGCACATCCGGAAGATTAGAGGTGGAGAAATTCAATGGCACAAATTTTGAGTTATGGAAACTTAAGATGGAAGACATGCTTGTTGATCGAGACCTATGGGAAACCATATCCAGTGTAAAACCAACCGCAATGGCACAAGCTGATTGGGATCTCAAAGATCGGAAGGCTAAGGGTCTCATAAGACTCAGTCTAGCTGATTCTGTCCTGTTAAATGTCCATGAGGAGAAGACCACGAAAGACCTTTGGAAGAAGTTGGGTGATGTTTATCAGGCCAAATCCTTGGTGAAGCTTTTTCTGAGAAAGAAGTTGTATTCTCTAAGGATGGAGAATGGAAGATCTATTTCAAATCACCTGAATGCTTTCAACATGTTAGTTGCACAATTGACATCCGTTAGTGTGAAGATGGAGGAGGAGGATCATTGTATGACCTTGCTTTGTTCTTTGCTAGATTCATGGGACCATCTTTTTATGGCTATTGGGAGCACCAAATCCACATACAAAATGGATGAAGTAGTATCTTTGCTATTATCTGAAGAGATGCAGAGAAAGTATTCTGAGGTAGCCAAAGAGGCTCTTGCAGTTTGTGGAAGACCCAAGGAGAAAGGGAAAAAGAAGGACAAGAAAGCTAAGAAGGGTAGATCCAAATCCCGTGGGAGATCCAAATCTCCTAGAAAGTCCAAGGCTCTCTATTGGAACTATGGCAAAACTGGACATTCCTGAAAGGAATGCAAAGAGGGAAAGAAAAAGAAGAAGAAGAATACCCCAGATTCAAATTCTGACAAGTCACAAGATGATGGTGATGCCTTCATCGCAGCCCTAGCCACTCATGCATCTGATGATGTGTGGTTGATAGATTTTGGTGCATCATTCCACATGACCTCACATTGAAGCTGGTTCATGAAGTATGAAGAGTTTGATGGTGGAAGAGTGTACCTGGGTGACGATTCTCATCTGAAGATTGTTGGTCATGGAAGAGTCTCAATCCAATTCCCTGATGGACAAGTGAAGGGGATCATTGGGGTTATGGACATCCCAGGCTTGGTACGAAGCTTGCTTTCTGTAAGTATGTTGAATGATGAAGGTGTGCAGGTTGTCTTTGTGAAGGATGGATGTAAGATGACTAGAGGATCTATAGTGCTTGCGAAGGGTACTCAGAGAGGTACTCTATTTCAGCTGGAAGCATGCACTTCACAGTGCAATAGTTCTTCTAACTCGAAGAAAAGAGCTGTAGTCACTTCATCCCCACCATTTGAACAAGCAGTGAAGAAATCTGTTGTAACAAATTCTGATGGTAGTGCATCTTGTGTACCCAAGGAAGCTCATGCTTTGGAAGTTAAGCTTCCTGCTGAAAAGACAATGTTATGGCATATGAGATTTGCCACATTGGTGAGAAGGGTCTTAGAACCCTGAAAAATAAAAACCTCGTTGAGGGGTTAAATGATTCTAATCTTGATTTTGACTTTTGTGAACATTGTATATATGGAAAGAAAAACCATGTTCAATTTTACTCTAGTTCTCACAAGTCTTCTGGTGTGTTGGACCTTATTCATTCTGATGTGTTTGGTCCTGTTAGTGTTCCTTTGATTTCCAAATCTGTATATTTTGTATCTTTTATAGATGATTATAGTAGGACATGGATTTATTTTCTCAGAAGCAAGACTAGAGTCTTTAGTCAGTTCAAAGAGTTTAAATCTTTTGTTGAGAATCAGACTAGTTAAAAGATTAAGTGTTTGAGAACTGATAACGGTGGTGAGTTTTGTTCGGTAGAGTTTGATAAGTTCTATAAAGAGCAAGGGATTGAAAGGCATAAGACAACTCCATACACCCCGCAGCAAAATGGAGTTGCACAGAGGATGAACAAGACACTGATGCAGAGGACTAGGAGTATGTTTAGTGGAGGAAGCCTTGAACAAAATTTTTGGACTGAAGTTGTAGCCACTACTTGCTACCTGGTAAATAGGTCTCCTACATTAGCTCTTGTTGGTAAGACACCTATGGAGGTGTGGTCTAGTAAGAAGCCTTCAGTTAGACATCTTCGTATTTTTGGTTGTGAGGCATATGCACATGTGCTTAGGGAGAAACAGTCTAAATTGGAGAACAAGGCTATTAAGTGTATTTTCATTAGCTATGGTGTTGGTGTGAAAGGATACAAGCTTTGGGATCATGTGGCTGAAAAAGTGTTGTATAGAAGAATTGTTATTTTCAGAGAGCTAACACCTTCTCCTGTTGTTTTATAGCCAGAAGAAATAGAAAAGAAAGAGGATGTGGTTCAATTTCTTTCTGCCCCTGAGAAGACTAAACCGATAGACCCTGTGAGACCTGATGATGAGGAGAGCTCTAGCAGCTGTGAAAGTTTAGAAGAAGAGGCAAAACCTCAACCTCAGCCATTGAGGAGGTCTACACAAACAAGGAAGCAACCTGATAGGTTTGGTTATTCATTGCTTGATTCTAGTTGTGCTTTTTCTTTTCTTACTAACACTGATGAGTCTAGAACTATGACAGGGGCTATGGGCATAAAAGATGCAGGTTCCTGGAAGGAGGTCATGGAAGATGAGATGGCTTCTTTGGAAAATAATAAAACATGGGACTTGGTGCCTTTACTTGAAGGACGAAAACTTGTTGGATGTAAATGGGTGTTCAAGAAGAAACTCAGTGCAGATGGTAGTGTTGAAAAGTACAAGGGCAGACTAGTTGCAAAGGGGTACTTACAAGTGGAGGGAATTGATTATGGTGAAATTTTATCTCCCATTGCAAAGCTAACATCTATTCGGTTCCTATTATCTCTTGCAGTAACTTATGACTTAGAGGTGGAGCAGATGGATGTGAAAACAAATTTTCTTCATGGTGATTTGGAGGAAGAGATTTATATGTCACAACTAGAGCATTGCATAGAGACGGGTAAAGAAAATTTAGTTTGCAAGTTGAAAAAGTCTTTGTATGGTTTGAAGTAGTCTCCTAGGATGTGGTACTTGAAGTTTGATGCCTTTGTGTTGTCAGTTGGATTTCTAACATCGAAATCAGATTATTGTGTATATTATAAATTTGACAATGATCACATTCTCATTATTGCATTGTATGTTGATGATATGTTGTTGATTAGGAATGGTAAGAATATGATTTCTGATTTGAAGTCTCAGTTGTTAGCACAATTTGAGATGAAAAATCTGGGGGTAGCTAGGTACATTTTGGGAGTGGAAATCTAAAGAGACAGAGCTAACAGAAAACTTTGGTTAAGCTAGAGTAAGTATGTGAAGACCGTGTTGGATAGGTTCAGCATGGCAGTTTATAGACCATTGTGTGTTTGTATTTCATTGGGAACAAAGTTTTCTGTTAATGATTGTCCAAAATCTCCTAGTGAGGTGGAGGGCATGAGTAGAGTACCTTATGCTAGTGTTGTTGGTAGTTTGATGTATGCTATGGTCTGCACAAGACAAAACATTGCCCAAGCAATGGGAGTCCTTAGTCGATTTATGGCTAATCCTGGATGGGTACATTGGTGATAGGGAGACCTAAGGGTTTCGAAAACCTATCTTGACACAACACTTCAAGACTTATGCCACCCCCAGGTTTCCCTACCAATTCAAGTGCTTAAAGACATTTTCTACCCAAAATGCCTAATCCAACCTACACAATCTATTACAGAGGTGAAAGCCTGATTTGCCTGTTATTTTCAATACAGACAATGCTTTCTTCATGTGAGGTATTCTTCTTTGTCCTCACTATGTACCAAGATTCTTAATATCCAAGGCTTATAGCCTTCTTGAGCCCGTTATCAACCCTCCTCTTTAGGTCCAGGGTTTTGATTGCTTAGTTCTCAATTCTCCCTTCTCTATTTTTCACCCATGTCTACTTAGACTGTAACTTGCATACCTAGCTGGGCTATAGCAGAGCTTGCCTAGGACAAGTTCTCATTGTCTTCCATTGACAATCCAATCACTAACACAAACAAAAACAAAAGAAACAAGGTCTCTGCTTGATGGCCCTCCATGACTGTACAAGGAAAATGCAGGGGCATCAAGATAGAGACATCTTGTACAAACAGAAACAAAAGAAAAGAAATTAAACTATCTACTCTACTGCAAACTAGATTATACAAGTACTCTACAGACAATATACAAATGGATTCAAACTGTCAATGTTTCTATTATCAGAAGTTTCTCTATTACATTCAATGTATGTTCTTCAATCTTCCATGTTTTTCCACCTTCTTTTTCCTGATCTACAAAGCCAAAAATAGTTCTTATACCATTCATCATTTCTCTGTTATCAAACAGTTAGGGTTTTCTGTCGTTCGGTTAGGTTTTCCATTCGTATTGCTCCTTCGCATATACATTCGTTTGTATCATACAATACTGAAATATGCATTCACTTTTATCATTGGCAAAATAATCTATTGTCTTATCAACATATACATTTGCTTTACCTTCAGTAAGACATTTGCTATCAGTGGTGCCTTCTTATTTCTGGCCGGTACCCATCTTCTCCCCGATGAGTCTTCCCTTCACACTTGTCGGTGTGACTTTCAACATCGGCCAACGTTCAACTTCTCCCGCTGATATCCTTAGTCACTCTGATGAGCCTTTTCATCGCTCAGACTTCAACTGTCAGCAAAGCTCTTTCTTCGATCTCCGACATGCTATCTCACACCGATGGTGAGGATCCATCACTCAGACTTATGCTGGCGGTGTAACTTTCTTTTCATCCTCATGCCGATCAACTAATCCCTTGTTCATCGTTAGCCGGACTTCACTCCTCTCCTCCGATACTAACACTCACGCTGATATGCCTTCTATTGGCATGACCCTACTATTCATTGGGACCTCCAACATCTTCCCTGATGGTCCTTATTACGCCAATAACTTCTTGCTTGTATATACAAGCGTTAACGTACTATCGCCTGTCTTCATTACTAAGTCAGCCAGTCAACCTTTGTATCAAATGCATGTTCATACCCATCTCTTGTTCACTCCTTCCCATTTGAAAATCACAAATGAACATCACACCAAAAATGTGAAAGTATATACATGGGCTCCAAACCCCTTGGTGCTCCTGCACCAATTGGGATGTAGTAAAGAGAGTGTTCAGATATTTGAGGGGTACTTCTAAGTATTCCATATGCTATCATGGTAATCCTATAGGACCTCCACATTTAGTTTGTATTTGTGGATTTGTGGATTCTGATTGGGTGGGTGATATTGATAGTAGGAGATCCACCAGTGCTTATGTGTTCACTATGTTCGGTGGTACAATTAGTTGGATGAGTAAGAGACAACCTGCGGTTGCTTTGTCCACGACAGAAGCTGAGTATATGGGAGCAACTCATGCTTGTAAGGAAGCCATTTGGCTTAAGAGATTGTGTTCAGATATTGGTGTTGATGCAGAACATATTACGATTTGTTGTGACAGTCAAAGTGCGATTTGCCTAGAAAAGAATCCAACTTTCCATGCCAGAACAAAGCATATTGATGTATAGTTTCACTTAGTACGAGACATGGTAGAGGATGGGAAGGTGAATTTGGAGAAGGTAGACACTTTGAAGAATGTTGCAGATGCATTGACGAAACCAGTGGGCACAGAGAAGTTTAGATGGTGTTTGGAGTCTATGGGCCTCTCGGCCTATAGTAGTTAAATCCTATTATTTCCATTGGCTCTTACAAGGTGTTCGACAAGTGGGAGAATGTTGAGAATTAAGGTGTCTCAACCTTGGTAATTCCTTGTATTATTTCATTGTATTTATTTATTTATTGCCTATTATTGTAAATTAAGATGTGTTGTGTGGTTACACAACACGCCCCATTTTGCCTTAGCAAAACAAGGACCCAACTTTCTGTTGTTGCTTGCTTGTTTTCTTGCTTTGGGTGGTTTGGTAGAATCAGTCATGTATGTCATCTGATGTATGTGCACCACAAGAAGAGGTCAGTTGTCAAATTTAGTGTTTTCTATCATAAACCTCATGATTGGAAAGAGTACAAAATTCTAAGTAGGTTTGCCTTTTGGATCACCCCAATATTGTTTAAGGGTAGAAAGTTATGTTGAGTCAAAGTTCGGTCAACGCTGATATTTCTCATAGGGGGTCATATTTCTAAACATCAGTGATATTTGATAACATGACCCGAACTTAAAAAAATCACCTGATAACCATTAGATACCCGATATGCAAACGTTAAAATTAAATAGGAATAGGTATCTACCCATCAAGAACCTCATGTATTCGCGAGGGGGTCATATTTCCTAATATCAGTCATCTTACCAAATATCACCCCTGCGTGAATATCACCCTACACTAGTATGACTATGATGTCATTTAGTTCCAATGAATGAAAGAAATCACCTTGGTGATGACATAATCATCTCACCCGACCCACGAAGGGTCATATATCCAAATATCAATCATATTTCTCAATATGACAATGACGTCACTAAAACCTGATAACTAAAGAACATTGATGGCATGATGATGTCATCATGATCTAGCCCTAAAGGGGTCACATTTTGAAGTATCCCTGATCTTAATTTGATGACCTGATCTAGCTTCGTGGTCAAAGGTTGACCATATCACTCCGATCTTTAGTAAACAATTATCCCGCGCAAGAGGGGGGTCATATTATCCATTAGGGGTTATATTTTCAAATATCCCTAATCTTCAAAAGATCACCCTTTGGCATTAAATGTACTTAAAATGGTAGATGAAGCCCTACCAATTTCAAATACAAATTCAACACTTGGCAACATCTATGAGTTTCATGCAAATAATTAACGGATTCAATCAGAACAACACATATGCCCTAATTCTTCCTATTGATCTGTTTAAAAGTAAAATTCAAAGGTTATTTGCATTTACCCTATGACTAATTGAGAATTATAGAGCTCTGGAAGTCAAACCCTTCTCAGTCATTTGCTAATAGATCGTGACCCTCGACGTAACGGAATGGGACAATTGACCCTGCACATCTACATTTCCCATTATCAGTCATATAATCAGAAAAGGAAAAGCGATATCAGGTAAGTAATTAAAAACCCTCTTCGTTGTCATTTTCTGCAAATACCTAGATAAAATGATTCTTTACTAGGTTAAATTCACATGATGATGCATGAAAAGAATTAAAACAATGAATAATAGCTAGGAGATGCATGATATTGTTGAACGTTTGTACAAACACCATAGGGTAAGACATGCGTATATCTATTGCAGGAATCAATGGCAGAGCTTAGAAAGAATAGATCTGAGGTTGAGTTCTTGAAACCTATGTTCGTACGGCCCGAAGGAGTGGAGTTCAGATATGGTGTTATCAGTGACATGCATCAGGGACAAATATACTTGGATGCATGGTCAAGGAAACTGGACGATGATACCAACAACCTTATATTGGATAGGATATTTATGACAGGTATGTGGCACACAGCAGGATTCCCATATGTTATGGATGCCATTGAGCTAGTAGTAGAGTGTGCTAGAAATTATAAACCAGAGACCAAGAGAGTAGAAAAACATGGCAGAGTATATGCTGACTTTTCAGTCAAGGGCATCACTGCTACATTTAACTTGCTAGTCGAGAATAAGATAGTAAGTGTAGACCTCAATAAACTAGAAATGGAGTATAACAACAATAAGAAAGAGGCCATGAAGAGAATATATCAATGGAGGGCAAAGAACAATACCTACATAACATCAGCCAAGTTGCCAGTATACCTATACAAGTTTGATTTTGATGATGGATATCAGTATATAATTGCCCTGTTGAGTAGGATGACCGACAGACTACATGCTAGCAACTTTGAGAATTGGATGTTTGGAATTATCCAAATGGTATTATACTCAGATAACAAGCCTCTCTGGGCCAAGATCATCAGTGATTGCCTAGATGAGGGGATGAGGAAGCTAGGAGGTAAGGCATGCATATTTTACATGACCTCTTATGTTGTATATTCTTGTGCTTTCCGAGGAACATTTGATGCCCTACAAATAGTAGGCAAGGTAGGAAACAACACTGGTGATGTGAATATTTGGGATCACTATCCCCAATTATAGAGAAATGCATACCTCTAAGATTATAAGCTGGTAAATGATTCATTTTCTATGCATCTAGTCAAAATGATGGAGGAGGATTAAACCAAGAGATTGAGCATGGAAGCTCAAGAAGTTATTTACAAGTATGGAGCTTGGTTTATCCAATTCTCCACCTTTTCATACATAAGGATTGAAGGATTTTAAAGATAACCCCTCATGTTGCCAAGATACCCCACTGATAGGGTTATCTTAATGGAGTTTGTCAGACAAGAGTCCACTTCAGTTGAGGCTCGCATGGAGAAGAAGAAGATCCCTCTTGTACTATTCCCAGTTTACATAGGCTGGTATTTATGCCCAGACAGACAGAGCATCAAGGATGCTATTGGAGGATTGAAACTCATGTACTTGCATCCATTCCCTATTGTCAGGTCATATGACCCTTATGGAAGGATGCTGAAGCTGTTAGGAAAACAGATACATCAAAAGCATCTGGAAGACTTTTGGACTGACTGTGATGATGTGGTAGAGGTGAGAAGAAGAAAATATCAAGGTTCACCCTAAATCAAATCAGGACCTTTGATTACATCCCAGTACCCACATAGCTACATCATGATGATGGAAAGATAATGTCCAATGAGTATGAGGACAAGAAGGTGTATAATGACACCATTTCAGCCCCTGATCTGACATAGTTGGAGGAGACCTCCTTGGACCAAATAATGCAAGGGGTCATTAAACTAACCCAGAGTTGGGTAGATGCAGAGATTACTATTTTGAAGAAGAAGGGCATGGCCCTCACAGTTGATAATAAGAAGAAGAGACAGGAATTGTCAGATGAAGAGTATGATGATTTTCTCATTGAGAAGAGAAAATCTAATGGGGAGAGGCTACCCACTGAAGAACAAAAGCTACCATCCAAGGGTAAAAAGGTGGAAGATGAATAGAAAGGGGTGATTATCAAAAGGCTTACATCAAAAGGTGATGGGGCATCCACATCAACCTATGCGTCCACATCACAGCCACCCCCTGATAAACAAAAGACCAAGAGGATAGTGAGGCCTGTCACTGAAAATATAATAAGGTAGATAGAAGATGAGCCTCTACAAGATGAGTTAGAAGAAGGTAATCCCTTAGAAGGAGAACAATTGAATAAAGAGCCTAGGGATGATGACTTATTGATAACAAGTAAGAAAAGAAAGAAAGTGTTGCAGACACCACCACCCAAGAAGCAAAGAATAGTAATAAGGGGTAATGTTAGCACTGAATCACTCATGTTAAGGGGTGCGAGTGGTTTGACATTTACAAAGGAGTTACAACATGATGTTTCCCTTCCTGAAATTATCCAGTTCAAGACTGAGAAAATGGAAGAATAGATGGGTAAAGAAGCACAATTGGCTGGTAAGGAGTGTCCCTTTCCACTGGACAATACCATTGAGTTATCAGATGATGAAGTAGTCCAAGATGTGACTGCTCAGCACATGTAGACCTTTGTAGCGAATACTAAGATGACCCCTCATTGGACCCCATTGGCCTAGATGAGGATGGTTAGAGCAGAAGAGAAAAGGGATGAAACAGAATAGGGAAATCCTGAGGAGATAGCCCAACAAATAGGGCTCACTAATTTGATAGAGCAGGTGACTAGCCCTGCATCAATTGATTTGACTTATCAGGGTGATATGACCCTGAATAAAAATAAAGAACAACCTTTGGAGCCTGAAAAGGCTAATAGTACAGTGTATATAGAGGTTGGTGGGATGGACCCCAACACAGGTAAAGGTCATGGCAATTCCCATGGAACAAGAAAAGATAGAATCACTCCCTCAAAATAGGGGTGATCAGGAGATCCCTGACAAAGATGCTGGTTAGGAGCAAAGTGTTTCACCACCAAATACTGAGGTGGGTGATCAAGGAAGTAATCCTGAAACAAAAGAGAAATCAAGTGATAAAGATACCAGTTTGGAGAATGTCAGTGCACCTAAAGGTGATGAACAAAATCTGACACATGACAAGGGTCCTGACAAAGAGATAGAGAATGTGACCAAGGGTGATCTGGGTGATCTCCAAGGTCAAAATACACAATCAACTCAGGAAAACACGGTGCCACGAGATAAGAAAAGTCAAAGTGTTCTTGAGGCTCCCAAAGAAAGTCTACAAAAGGAAGTACAAGATCAAGATGTACATACTTTGCAGGCACCCCCTCCACAAAAGGAGGCCTCTCAACAGAAGGTACCTCAAGAAGATCCTCCTCACAAGAAGGTATGTGAGGAAGAAATTAGGAAAGAACATTCACCACCAAGGGCATAATCCAACATAGGAGCACAGGACACCCAAAATGAAGAGGGTGATCATCAAGAACCTAAGGGTGATGTACCTTATTGGTTGCAACAAGAAGTACATCTGCAACAGGTTGGGGAGGTACAAGATTTTGATGTGTCTACATTATTTGCTGGGATCATGATAAAACCAAGAAGAAAGGCAAGGCTGACGTCTGCAATCAAAAGAGACCCTACTATAGGTAGGAGAACTGCACAAGTGGTCCTTCCTATAGTTGAGAAAGAGAAAGGCCAGATAAGCCTTGAAGAGTTTCAAATCACTGATGTTGATTTGGGTTTTGCAAATGAGGACCAAGAAGGTCAAGAAGGCAAAGACATCATTGACTTTCTAACACAAAGGGTGAAGAGAGAGAAAGAGAAGAATAAAAAACATAAAGAGAACATTGCTCAGTTACATTCTTTTATTAAAGGATTGATTGATCCAAAGCATACGCCAGTTAGTGCAGCTTCTCCATTAACAATCATATCCCAAGAGGAAGTTACAAGATTAGACCTGATGAGGCATAAATCACAGGTAATGGAGAAGTGGATGATGTCATCCATTTTTGAAGCTAAGGATGTAGTAAAAACCTCTTTGGAGAGGTGAAATTCTATGATTGCCTTGAAAAGAAAAGTAGATAAATTGCAAAATGAAGTAGGCAGGAGGTCATTTAAATTGGAGAAGCACTTAGATGCTTTAGGTGAAATGAAGAGGATTGATACACAGATATTGATAAGTAACAATATACTAGATAATAACACCTCTTAGCTGCTAAGTATCTGGTATGAAGATACCATATTTGAATGTGATATATTGAAGAGATGCAACGGAAAGCTTAGGGACATAAGTGTCAAACTGCACAATCTAATGGCACATGAGGTAGAAACCCTAGAGGCGTTGGAAGGGAAAGTAGAAGGGAAGATTGAAAATTAGGATGTAGATTTTTCTGTCCAAGCCATCCATGATAATTTCAAGCAAGTTGTAGAGGACCCCTAAACCACCTGATGGAAGAAGTGATGAAATAGGTCATGAGAATAAAGGTCAGGGTGGAAACTTATAATGTATGAGGACAAGAAGGTGTATAATGACACCATTTTAGCCCCTGATTTGACACAGCCAGAGTAGACCTCCTTGGACCAAATAATGCAAGGGGTCATTCAACTAACCCAAAGTTGGGTAGATGCAGAGATTACTAAGTTGAAGAAGAAGGACATGGCCCTCACAGTTGATAATAAGAAGAAGAGACAAGAATTGTTAGATGAAGAGTATGATGATTTTCTCATTAAGAAGAGAAAATCTAATGGGAGAGGCTACCCACCGAAGAACAAAAGATGTCATCCAAGGGTAAGAAGGTGGAAGATGAACAGAAAGGGGTGATTATCAAAAGGCTTACATCAAAAGGTGATGGGGCATCCACATCACAACACCCCCTGATAAACAAAAGACCAAGAGGATAGTGAGGCCTATCACTAAAAATATAGAAAGGTAGATAGAAGATGAGCCTCTACAAGATGAGTTAGAAGAAGGTAATCCCTTAGAAGGAGAACAATTGAATAAAGAGCCTAGGGATGATGACTTATTGATAACAAGTAAGAAAAGAAAGAAAGTGTTGTAAACACCACCACCCAAGAAGCAAAGAACAGTAATGAAGGGTAATGTTAGCACTGAACCACTCATGTTAATGGGTGCAGGTGGTTTGACATTTATGAAGGAGTTGCAAAATGATGTTCCCCTTGAAATTATCTAGTTCAAGACTGAGAAAATGGAAGAACAGATGGGGAAAGAAGCACAATTGGCTGGTAAGGAGTCTCCCTTTCCACTGGACAATACTGTTGAGTTATCAGATGATGAAGTAGTCCAAGATGTGACTGCTTAGCACATGGAGACCTTAGTAGCGAATACTAAGATGACCCCTCATGGGACCCCATTAGCCCAAATGAGGATGGTTAGAGTAGAAGAGAAAATGGATGAAACAGAACAAAGATATTCTAAGGAGATAGCCCAACAAATAGGGCTTACTAATTTGATAGAGCAGGTGACTAGCCCTACTGACGCAGAGCCACAACCAAAAACGTGTAAATGGGCGTCAAATTTCCTCTCCAACATACATTCTTGTATGTATGACAAAATATACATCTACCTTTGTATATCAAAATATACAAACTCCTTTGTATATACATTCACCGATGCACATACATTTCCTTTTCCTGTTGGCGTGATACATGACCATCGGCCTTACCTTTAATCCTTCCGCCGATGACTCTGGTCACACCAATACATGCAAAGTTCAACCTATTAATCCGGTTCCCTTAACCCTTGCTACTGGTTATCAAGTGTATCTCTCACAATGTATAAGCGCGATGTATATTTCCAATATACAAGCGCTAGATACAAATAAACATATAACCTTTTTGTTGACTAGTGCTGACTCCGCTATATCAAACTCTTGTATCTGCCGAATGTATATTCAAACATACAACCAAATATACAATGCCAAAATATGCATTCAACAAATATTCCTCAGAATATCCCTTCCACAATCCGTTGACCTTTGACTTTCTCCTATACCATCCGAATGTATATTTGCAATATACATTCACCATATGCAAACCATAAAGTGCATTTGATGTATACACAAAGACATGCAACTGCAGTATACTCACAAAATGTATACCAAAAGATGTATACATAGAACTTTTATGACCCGATGCCCCTCAATGATATACACAAACTTTGTATATCTTGAATGTATATTTTCAATGTACATTTAGAATGTACAACCCCGATATGCAAACAAAAGATACATCTCCCATCTATCCTTGGTGAATGTATCTTTGACTTGCCGTTGACCCGCTTGTATGTTCCAACATACAATAGCGATATGCAAATGATAGATACACACAAAATGATCCTCGGATACAAAAGCGATATACACAAGAAATGTAAATTCGAACTACTTCATCTTTGTATCATCAAAACATGCATTTTTAACAAGTTCTAACACCCAAACTGGTTAGCGATATATGCACAGATACAAATGTGATATACACACAGATTGTATGTCGCATACAAACACTGTATATACGTCAAATGTACATTTCAACCAAAACCTGTGAAACTTCACAAATTTTGCACAGAAAACGCTGAGGTCGAGCTGATCTGTTTCCTGGGCAATCTTAACTTAGATTTTATCCTTCAAACCCTAGCACATGAGGATGCTAGGATAGATCATAGCATGCTACAAATCGATCCCAAAAACATGAAATGCATGAACACAAAAACATAAAAGAAAACTAAACTATTGTACATGTACATTCCACTGATTTAGAGAATCAACCCGTGGAATGGATGAATGAATCCATTTCGCTTGCAAAATCAAAATCAACTACATAGATAGATCGAAGATCAGACAAATGAAACAATGGGATCTTCTTTATTTCAATAACAGAAATGCATACAAATATCACAGCCCCACTGTATCACAATGCTCAGTCTGATCTCCAAAACACAATGTCTCTATTTCTCCTATGCAACTATCCCTCTAAAACAAACTGAGCTAGGTCATATATATCTACTCCTCATGAGTAGTACAGAGTCGATTCATAGTGGCTGGGAGACTTCCAAGCGGCTGGGAGAGGACAGCTAGCATAACAAACTGCTAACTGACTTGCACATAAACCTAGATTAACTTAAACATAAGAATTGGTCACATGGACCTTATTACATCATAATGTAAAACATACTATAATTAGACTTATTCTTTATTTCGAAGGGGTGCTCCTGCACCATACTCCCCAAAAGAAGAAATCTCAAGTCCACTTGAGATGAGAGTATGTAGGTCGGAACCATGTTGGTTGATCTGTTCTGCAGTCATCCATACTACTTCTGAATTAGGTTTTCCCTACCAAGCCACCAAATATTCCAAATATTGTTTGTTTCAGGTCTTCTTGATCATTCTAGTGTCTAAAATCTTATGCAATTGTGGTGGATCATGTTTTGGAATGTCATTAGCTGCTATATCCTGTAGTAGTTTATGTTCTTCATTTGGATTATGCTTGTATGGAGTTAAATCACATACATTGAATATAGGTGATAAACCAAGATCAGAAGGAAGTTGTATCTCATAAGCATTCTGTCCATGTTTTCTCAAAATTTGACATGGTCCAATCTTCCTCTGCATGAGTTTGGTATATTTACCTTTAGGAAGTCATTCCTTTTTCAAATGAACCCATACCAAATCTCCAACATCAAACTGTACATCTTTCTTCTTTTTATCAGCATATTCTTTATACTTCAAGGTAGTTTCCTGTAGCTCGGTCTTTACTTGATCATGAACCTCTGTTATGGCTTCTGCAAAAGCTTCACCATCTGCACTAACAGAATCTCCTATAGGTAGATCTCTCAGCTCCAAAATACCTCATGGATGTATACCATAGACTATCTGAAAAGGTGATTTCCCTGTGCTTCTATTGACAATATCATTATAGGAAAATTCTGCCTATGGTAGGATATTATCCCACTTGTCTCCATGTTGTCTTGTCAAACATCTGAGTAAATTCCCTAAGGAACAATTTATCACTTCAGTCTGTCCATCCGTTTGAGGATGATATGCAGAGGAGAAAGACAAATTTGTGCCAAGCTTCTTCCAAAGGGTTCTCTAGAAATGACCAATAAACTTCACATCCCTATCTGACACTATGCTCAATGGCAATCCATGTATTCTTACTATTTCTTTGAAAAACAAATCTGCAATATATGAAGCATCAACAGTGGTTTTGCATGGCAAGAAATGTGCCATTTTGCTGAATCTGTCGACTACAACAAAAACACTATCATATCCTTTGTTGGTTCTGGGTAAACCCAACACAAAATCCATACTTATGCTTTCCCATGGTCTGGAAGGAATGGGTAAAGGCTGATATAAACTTGCATTAGTTGATCTTCCTTTTGCTTTCTAACATATCACACATGTCTCTGCAAATTTTCTGACATCTGATTGTAACTTAGGCCAAAAATAATGTCTTCGAACAAGATCAAGAGTCTTATCCAAACCAAAATGTCCTGCCATAGCTCCACAATGTTTCTCTTTTATGATGTTGAACCTCATAGAACACCTTGGAATACACAATTGTCCACCTTTGAACAACAATCCATCTTGGATCAGAAATTCAGAGAACTTAGCATGATATTTATCTCCAAAAGAGGTACATACTTGATATATCTCTCCAAAATCTTCGTCATCATCATACATGGTCTTCAATGAATCAATGCCAACACTTTCCAACTGGATCTGGTTGACTGTTAGAGCTCTCCTGCTCAAGGCATCGGCTACCTTATTTTTGACTCCTTTCTTATGCTTCAATGTGAAAGTAAAAGCTTGCAAAGTTTCTACCCATTTCATATGCCTATGATTGAGTTTTTCCTGGTTATTTATGAAACTCAGAGCCTGATTATCTGTGAATACTATGAATTCTTTTGGCATCAAGTAATGCCTCCATTTCTTGAGTGACTGGACTAGAGCATACATTTCCAAATCGTATGATGAATACCTCTTTTTAGCATCATTGAGCTTCTCACTGAAAAATGCAATTGGCCTACCTTCTTGGCTGAGTACTGCTCCAATTGCCATGTGACTGGCATCACATTCTACCTGAAAATTTTTGTTAAAATCTGGAAGTGCAAGGACTGGCTGTTGTGCCACCTTCTTCTTCAATGTTTCAAAGGAATCATCTGCTTCCTTAGTCCAAGCAAATCTGCACTTCTGTCCTCCTTTTATAGTATCAAGCATGGGTGCACAAATATGACTAAACCCTCTTATAAAATTTCTATAAAAGGTTGCTAACCCATGGAAACTTTTGACATCATTCATAGTCCTTGGAGTTGGCCAAGACAATATGGCACTTACCTTCTTCTTATCCATTTGCAGCTTGCCTTGGGAAATGACAAAACCCAAATATCTGATCTCCTTCTACATGAACAAACACTTGTCCAAATTTATCATTAGTTGCTCTTCATGTAACCTCTTGAGAACCAAATCTATATGTCTGAGATGTTCTTCCTTTGTGTTGCTGAAAATCAGAATGTCATCTAGATATACTATGACAAACTTTCGCATGAATTCTCTCAAAACCTCATTCATCAATCTCATAAAAGTACTAGGTGGATTAGACAAACCAAAAGGCATAACTTTCCACTCATACAACATTTCATTGGTTTTGAATGTTGTTTTCCATTCATCTCCTGGCCTAATCCTGATCTGATGATAACCACTCTTCAAGTCTATTTTTGTAAAATACTTAGCACCTCCCAAATAGTCAAGTAAATCCTCTATCCTAGGTATTGGAAACCTATACCTGATTGTGATCTTATTAATAGCCCTAGAATCTGTGCAAAACCTCCAAGTGCCTTCTTTCTTTGGTGCTAGTACAGCTGGTACCACACATGGGCTTAAACCTTTACCAATCAGACCTGTGTCTAACAATTCCTCAATTTGTCTTGCTACTTCTGCATTCTATTCTGGAGTTAGCTTATATGTTGCTTTGTTTGGAAGTGTAGATCCTGGGATTAGATCTATGCAATGGCTGATATCCCTTACATGTGGTAGGGATCTTGGCATTCCATCAGAGATGATGCCTTTATACTTATCCAATAACTCTTGGACAGCTAGGTCTATGAACCTTTGCTTCTTCTCTTTCTTGACTTCTTGGTGCTGTTCTCTATTCACTGTCAGACATGGAATTAGGGCATATGCAATTGCACCTTCTGCTACTACTTCTTTCATGAATTATTTTCCTTCCATCAGCATTACCTTCACCTCTTTTCCTTTTGATTTCTCCTCCTCTGTCCGTGGGATCAACTCTATCACCATACCATCTTTGGTGATTGTATAGGTGTTCCTAACACCATCATGGCATGCCTTCAAATAATACTGCCATGGTCTTCCAAATAAAAGATGGCAAGCATCCATCTTGGTGATATCAAACAACAACTTGTCCTTATATGCTCCAATCTGAAATTCTACCCAAGCCTGCTCTTCTACAACTATTTGCTGACCTTGGGTAAGCCATGAGACCTTATATGGGGATGGGTGAGGCAATCTTCTAAGCTTAAGCTTTGTTACCATTTCATCAGATACAAAATTTTTAGTAGAACTAGAATCAATTAAAAATTTACATGCCTTACCTCCTACCTTGCATGTAGTTCTGAAAAGAGACTTTCTTTGTGGGGGTTCTTTGTCAAGTACCTTCATGGTAGTCATTGTTCTCCTCATCATCAGAGATTCTCCACTCTTTGGATATCCATAATTGTCAAGAGCATTCACACTTTGGAAAGTGTTTGAGCTTGTTGCACTTTGGCTATCAGGTTCTTAGATCAGATTCGTTCTCCTTTCTTCTGTTGAACTTGTTGCCTTTTCTGGACATCTGCTGGATATATGGCCTTCTTTATTACAGTTATAACATCTGATAGATCCTCTGCCTTGAGATCTTCCCTTGAATGATGGTCTTCTGCCTCTAAAATTTCCTTACTGATTGTAACTTCCTCTCTGGTTTTGACTGTTATCTCCCTTGCTGTTGTCATGACTGGATTCTCCCTGATATCCAAATCTGTGTCCTCTGCCTCTGAAAGGACCTCTTCCACCTCTTTGCTATTTTCCTCTTCCTCTATTGTTCTGTTCTTGTCTTCTCTTTAATTTCTCTTCCACTTTCAATGCCAACTGAAAACATTTCTGAACTGTATCTGGGTTATGCAGATTCAAATCTTCCTGAATGTTGAACCTCAATCCATTAAGGTATCTGGCTACCCTTTCTTCCTCATTCTCTTTTGCTTTTGTCTTAACACAAAGCTTCATGAACTCTTCTGTATATGAGCTGACATCTAGCTCCTTCTGCTTCAAATTTTGTTTCCTCTTATGCAATTGGATGCTATAATCCAATGGAACATAGGCTTCTTTTACTAAAGCCATCATCTTCTTCCACGTAGCAACTCTGTGCTTTCCTTCTTGTACTCTGTCATCTTGGATGAAATTCCACCAAGTTAATGTAGCCTCTTTCATTTTTGATTGGGCTATCTTTACCCTCTGGTGTTCTGGTATCTCCTCTGTCTCAAAGAAATTGTTTAAGGAGTCTATCCACTCCATCACCGAATCAGGATCCATCTTTCCTGTAAACACTGGCAAATCCAGTTTCACATCCATGGTTCTCCTCTCCATGGATTTGAGGGCATTAATCAAGGGTCTCTAGTCTGCAGGAATGTCTTCCTCGTTCCACCTAGGGATCTCTTCTTCTTCCCTATCTTCTTCTTTACCAGAACCTACTCTGTCCCTCAACTTCTCCAACTCATTTTTCAATGCCTGATTCTGAGCCTTTACAACAATGCTCTCTACAATCTGCTTCTTTACTAGAAAATCCAACTCAGCATTGGTCATCTTTGCTGGAAGTTCTGATGTTCCTTCTTCATCTGACATCTTGCTATCTTCTTATCTTTTCCAGAAGATCCTTCCTTTGCTCTGATACCACTATGACGTAGAGCCACAGCCAAAAATGTGTAAACGAGCGTCAAATTTCCTCTCCAACATACATTCTTGTATGTATGACAAAATATACAAACTCCTTTGTATATACATTCACCGATGCACATACATTTCCTTTTCCTGTCGGCGTGATACATGACCATCAGCCTTACCTTTAATCCTTCCACTGACGACTCTGGTCACACCAATACATGCAAAGTTCAACCTATTAATCTAGTTCCCTTAACCCTTGCTACCGGTTATCAAGTGTATCTCTCATAATGTATAAGCACGATGTATATTTCCAATATACAAGCGCTAGATACAAATAAACATACAACCTTTCTGTTGACTGGCGTTGATTCCGCTGTATCAAACTCTTGTATCTGTCGAATGTATATTCGGACATACAACCAAATATACAATGCCAAAATATGCATTCAACAAATATTCCTCAGAATATCCCTTCCATGATCCATTGACCTTTGACTTTCTCCTGTACCATCCGAATGTATATTTGCAATATACATTCACCATATGCAAACCATAAAGTGCATTTGACGTATACGCAGAGACATGCAACTGCAGTATACTCACAAAATGTATACCAAAAGATGTATACACAGAACTTGTATGACCCGATGCCCCTCAGCAATATACACAAACTTTGTATATCTTGAATGTATATTTTCAATGTACATTTAGAATGTACAACCCCGATATGCAAACAAAAGATACATCTCCCATCTATCCTTGGTGAATGTATCTTTGACTCGCCATTGACCCGCTTGTATGTTCCAACATACAACAACGATATTCAAATGACAGATACACATAAAATGATCCTCGGATACAAAAGCGATATACACAAGAAATGTATATTCGAACTACTTCATCTTTGTATCATCAAATCATGCATTTTTAACAAGTTCTAACACCCAAACCGGTTAGCGATATACGCACAGATACAAATGTGATATACATAGATTGTATGACGCATACAAACACTATATATACGTCAAATGTACATTTCAACCAAAACCTGCGAAACTTCACAAATTTTGCACAGAAAATGCTGAGGTCAAGCTGATCTAATTCCTGGGCAATCTTAACTTAGATTTTATCCTTCAAACCCTAGCACATGAGGATGCTAGGATAGATCATAGCATGCTACAAATCAATCCCAAAAACATGAAATGCACGAACATAAAAATAGAAAAGAAAACTAAACCATTGTACATGTCCATTCCACCGATTTAGAGAATCAACCCATGGAATGGATGAATGAATCCATTTCGCCTACAAAATCAAAATCGACTACATAGACAGATCGAAGATCAGACAAATGAAACAATGGGATCTTCTTTATTTCAATAACAGAAATGCATACAAATATCACAGCCCCACTGTATCACAATGCTTAGTCTGATCTCCAAAACACATTGTCTCTGTTTCTCCTATGCAACTATCCCTCTAAAACAAACTGAGCTAGGTCATATATATCTACTCCTCATGAGTAGTACAGAGTCGATTCCCAGCAGTTGGGAGACTTCTAATCGGCTGGGAGAGGACAACTAGCATAACAAACTTCTAACTGACTTGCACATAAACCTAGATTGACTTAAACATAAGAATTGGTCACATGGACCTTATTACATCATAATGTAAAACATACTATAATTAGACTTATTCTTTATTTCGAAGGGGTGCTCCTGCACCACCTACAGCAATTGATTTGACTTATCAGGGTGATATGACCCTGAATAAAAACAAAGAACAACCTTTGGAGCCTGAAAAGGATGATAGTACAGTGCATATAGAGGTTGGTGGAATGACCCCTAGCACAGATAAAGGTCAAAGCAATGTGTCCATGGAACAAGAAAAGAGATAATCACTCCCTCAAAATAGGGGTGAACAGGAGATGCTTGACACAGATGCTGGTCAGGAGCAAAGTGTTTCACTGCCACATACTAAGATGGGTGATCAGGGAAGTGATTTTGAAACAAAAGAGAAATCAACTGATAAAGAGACCAATTTGGAGCACCTAAAGGTGATGAACAAAATTTGACACATGACAAGGGTCTTGACAAAGAGATAGAGAATGTGACCAAGGGTGATCTGGGTGATCTCCAAGGTCAGAATACACAATCTGCTCAGGAAAACATGGTGCCATGAGATAAGCAAAGTCAAAGTGTTCCTGAGGGTCCTAAAGAAAGTCTACAAAAGGAGGTGCAAGATCAAGATGTACATACTTTGCAGGAACCCCTTCCACAAAAGGAGGCCCCTCAACAGGAGGTACCTCAAGAAGATCCTCCTCATAAGAAGGTATGTGAGGAAGAAATCAGGAAAAAACATTCATCACCGAGGGCAGAATCTAACACAAGAGTACATGACACCCAAAATGAAGAGGGTGATCATTAAGAACCTAAGGGTGATGTACCTTATTGGTTGTAATGAGAAGTACATCTGCAACAGGTTGAGGAGGTACAAAATTTTGATGTGTCTACATTATTTGCTGGGAGCATGATAAAACCAAGAAGAAAGGCAAGGCTAACGTCTACAATCAAAAGAGACCCTACTACATGTAGGAGAACTGCACAAGTGGCCTTGCCTATAGTTGAGAAAGAGAAAGGCCAGATAAGCCTTGAAGAGTTTCAGACCATTGATGTTGATCTAGGTTTTGCAAATGACGACCAAGAAGGTCAAGAAGGCAAAGACATCATTGACTTTCTAACACAAAGGGTGAAGAGAGAGAAAGAGAAGAATAAAAAACATAAAGAGTACATTGCTCAATTACATTCTTTTATTAAAGAATTGATTGATCCGAAGCATACGCTAGTCAGTGCAGCTTCTCCATTAATCATCATATCCCAAGAGGAAGTTACAAGATTAGATCTGATGAGGCATAAAGCACAGGTAATGGAGAAGTGGATGATGTCATCCATTTTTGAAGTTGAGGATGTAGTAAAAACCTCTTTGGAGAGATGGAATTCTTTGAGTGCCTTGAAAAGAAAAGTAGATAAATTGCAAAATGAAGTAGGCAGGAGGTCATTTAAATTGGAGAAGCACCTAGATGCTTTAGGTGAAATGAAGAGGATTGATACACAGATATTGATAAGTAACAATATACTAGATAATAACACCTCCCAGTTGCTAAGTATCTGGTATGAAGATACCGGATTTGAATGTGATATATTGAAGAGATGCAGTGGAAAGCTTAGGGACATAAGTGTCAAATTGCACAATCTAATGGCACATGAGGCAGAAACCCTAGAGACGTTGGAAGGGAAGGTAGAAGGGAAGATTGAAAATCGAGATGTAGATTTTGCTATCCAAGCTTTCCATGATAATTTCAAGCAAGTTACAGAGGACCCCCTGAACCACCTGATAGAAGAAGTGATGAATAAGGTCATGAGAATAAAGGTTAGGGTGGAAACTTATAATGAAACACTGAACAACAAGAAAAGCAAGATGGATGCCCTTCAGGCTAGGTTCCATTCTCACCGGCATGCAGTAGTAAAGGCCAAAGTCCAAGATGGAGGTGAGATTGATAGAGTAGTACAACCATATGAATCCATTAGGGCAACAATTAAGGTACATATAGGGGATGATTTCCATCAAGATGATAGTGATAATGAAGACGAGGATGATGCATAAAATGATGAGGAAGAGGAGAGTGAAGAAGAAGAAGGAAATGAAGAGTAAGTAAAGATGCATGATAATAGAATCATATGCATGATCCACTTGCAAGCGAAGTCTTTCTAGATAGTTGCCAGTTGGTAACTTGTGCCATGTATGAAGATGATTGACTAAGTTAATGAAGGATGTAGACCATTGATCTGAATAGATGAATCTTAACCGTCGGTCATTTTGTAACTGCCTCCTCTCCTTATTCTATAAAAGGGGAAGGAGTGCACTCTTTTAGAAATTAGAAACTTAATTGAAATTTGATTGCTGAAGAATTTAGGACTGATTTCAAGGCCATTGTGAATGTACATGTTTTTGCATACTTAATGAAAGAGAAGTTGTTTTGATTACAAATCATTGTAAATCTTGAGTAATCAGTGGATGAGATCTAGGATATTTGCATTGATTAGCTGCATCCCTTAGAGTGCTTATCAATCTGCATGTATTATTTTCATTCCTTGTTCCTTTGAAGTTAGCATCAGCCATACCTAGCTGTGGAACAACCTGGTGAATTATGGTTTGATTCCTTCTCTTCATGACTGTATCTTGAATGTATGTGACTAAATAGCTAAAGGTTCACTAAAATTAGAAGCATTTCTTTGAATTTCATTACAAATCACCTCCATAATTGCAAAAAGTGTACAATCAAAAGCAAATAAACATGAAATATGCCTATATCTTGTAAATAATTGAACATACAGAGCATATTTTGAGTAGAATCATGTCAATAATGACAAATATCATGCAAATACACATTAATATACATGATGCACATATGAATATCTACTTGTAAGCACATCATTTGATTTAATACAAAGTGCAGAAGTATATATAGGTTCAAGAAAGTAGATGCTTAGAAGAATTGATCAAACTTATAAATATAATCATAATTTGTTGAGCATAAGGAAAATAACATCATTTGTGAAGTGAATTTACAGCAAGCAAGTATACAATTGATCATTCAAATAGCATAAGACCTCTTGAAATGGAAAACATGTCACATCAACCTCTGAGTAATGTTAGAAGATCATGACCTGATCAATGGAGACTTGGAGTCATTAATTTATTCTAAGTTGATCGTACTTTACAAGATAATAAAGGTTTGTTGTGAAAATTTTTATGTGTGTTGTTATGACTAATAATCATCATCAACAGGATGCAAATCCTTATTGTCATCTTGTGGGAGTTGGCACGGTGATGTGTCATCCTACGTGGAAGGTGACCAAATGTAAATTTGTCCTTACATGAGGAGATAGGCGTCCCACTTAGTGGTAGGAATATTTTGCCATGTGTCGGCATCTTGGATAGTGTGCAAGGGAATATTGATTGAAACGGTTATGATAGATTCCTATGACAAATCTATGACGCGTAAGATTCGTAAATGGAAGATTCTATGACAAGTGAAGACATGTGCCACAAAGCATCTTGAAAGAAGGCATCTTTGGGCACCCCAAGGAGGGTTATGGCAAGTTGTAAGAGAATATGCTATTTTTAGCATGTGTATGATAGATTCTCTTACAGCTATAAGATATGACAGCTATGATGGATTCTATGACAGTCGTAAGAGTCATAAGAGTATCTGTCATTGCCCAACTTGGGAATAGGCGACCTCTTTGGGATGGGGTTTTATGAAAAGTGTCATGAACATTCTACAGTGTTGGACAAGTGTCCCAAGGCATGGATTTTGGGCCATGAGGCCATGTTGGATGCCCATCCCAAGATAGGCTCCATTTTTCCTTATATCTTCTATATAAACAGGTGCTTTTGAGAGGAGATGTAGTATGTGATTGACAGGTACTGTTATGTTGTCAGATTGTCTCCAGATACCAGTGTCGAAGACTCCTGAGAGATTGCATTACAAGTGTATTGTAAACCATTACAGTTTTGATAATACATTGTACAGGTTTTGGAGTGTGGGGTTTTTCACCTGATAAGGGTTTTCCCCATGTTGTATCTTGTCTCTCTCTTCTTCTATCTTACATTCTTGTGTTGTGTATTGCGGCAATATCTCTGTTGTTGGGTTAATAACACAGTAATTGTAAAGGTTAAAAAGAATTTGCACTCATCTCTTCTCATTAGATTAGTGTAGGAAGCAATTTCCATAGACCTAGCTTCCTTTCAAAAAATTCAACACTGTGGCTAAAAGTTATGCCTCTCAGGAAAAAATCCCCCTCTTAGAGGACAAAAGGATTTTGCCTCTATCACTATTCTGGCGGCAGTTGGGTAGCAACCTATTGAGCTATAGGTTGGTGGGAAATCTAGGTAGTGTTGCAAGTATGGGTCTAATCGGTGTTGTCATTGATGTCAACATACTCCTATTGCACTAATGATAAGGACTGGATGAGCTATGAGCTGAGGATATTGAGAAAATTAGTCTCAATTAGGAACAGTGAAGAACAGTGATGACAGTAAGGTAAAAGTCCAAGATAGGATGAAGATCAGAGGATGTGGATTAAAGGGTTTGTAGATATATGTCTTAAGGTGGATCAGTAGAGATTTCAGAGGCCCGCATGAATATCTAAAGAAGTTATGGCCGCTCAAGTAGAACCGGTTCCAGCAGGAGTTCAGAAGTGACAGAGTGACACAGATAGGTTCGGTGAGATCTAGAAATGCATTATCCCATTCTGCGGATTGGAGGGAGTGTTGAGGATGTCTGTGTGAAGTGTCGACTCGATTAGTTCATGGTTTGAAGGTCTAGAAGCACCTATTCCGACAGTGATGACAGACTGTGTTCTTGAAGTTTCAGATGAAGGAGAGAAGAACTCGAGCAAGCAGATGTAGTGTGGATGTTCTTGGTGATTCAGGAAAGGTTGTGGTGATCCTTGGATTGTTTCCAGTTCATGATTGTGGTCCGCATTGAAGTTAGAGTTTGCATTTGAAGAATAACCACCAGATGATGGTGTTCTTCCTGAGACTGGCCAACTGGATGTATTTCACATCTTGAGGATGTTCTTGTAAGTGTTTGTCGACTTAGATGATTGTTCCTAAGTCGATGCCTTGTATAAAGAAGGGATCGTGAAGTCATTCTATAGTGGGTCTTGTGGTGATGAGTGTGTGGTAGCGAGGAGAAGTGTGAAAGGCAGAGCAGAAGTATTGGGCTTAAATGGAACTGATTCAAGCATGGTGAAGATGCTATTCTCCAGTTCATGAAGGTTATACTTATTTCTTTGTAGACAGTTTGTCTCTTGTAGGCAGTGAGCCTCTTGTGAGTAGTGTGCTTGGGCAGTGAGCCCTAATTAGCATGTGCCATTTGTTCTTTCTATTCTTCTAATAGAGAATACATTCTTGGGTTAATCACCCCATGGTTTTTCCCTTAACCGGGTTTTCCACATCAAAATCTTGGTGTCTTATGTGTTGATGAGTTTCTGCTTTTGATTTGAATGCATTATGTTTCATGTTTAATATACTACTAATCACCAAGAAGATTTAAGTGTGTAAATAGGGAAAGTATTGCACAACTAAATCATGCCCCCCCTCTCAGTTGTGTGCCCTAAGTCTAACAATTGGTATTAGAGCTAAGTTCCTCTAAAAGGAGCTTAACCGCTTGAGGAGATCTAGGATGTCATCTTACAAGAAGGATAGTCTGAAGTTTGATGGAACCAACTTTGCTCTTTGGAAAGGTCGCATGAAATGTCAATTACAGTGTATGGGAATGGCATACTGGTCCATGGTTACAAAACTGTATGTACCTCCACAGGGTGGTCTAACAACCCTAAATGAAATCACAGATGCTGAAAACAATCTTTGAACCAAAGAGGCTCTTCTAAGCACATTATCTGACTCAGAGCTCTCAAATGTTATTGAATACCAACTGCCTTTGAGATTTGGAATAAGCTAGAACTTTTGCATGAAGGAGACTAGTATGTTAAATGTGCAAGGTTATAGAGTCTAAAAGGGAAATTTGAAAAACAGAAGATGAGAGATGATGAAAATATTACCACTTTTATGCCAAGAGTGAATGAGCTAGTTTGTGGAATTATAAATGATGGTGGAGTCTTGGATGAAAATGAGATTGTTGGTAAAATTCTTAGATCCCTTCCTGCTTCTTACAAAATCAAGGCTACTGCCATTGAAGAATTCAGAGCCCATACAACTGTCACAAGAGATCAATTGGCTAGGAAATTGGCTACATTTGAAATGACAGAGTTTGGAGATGACCCCCCAAGACTGAATCAGTATTCAAAGTCAGTGCCTCTGTTGAAGGTAAACAAAGGTTTGATCCGGGAGAGAATTCTTCAAGGAAATTGTCGTGGTATGAAAAAGCAAGAAAAGATCTGGAAGAACAAGAAGTAGGAACTGCTCAACTTGAAGCCCTTATTGCAAAGAGGCTACCAAGAGGATCCAGTAAGTATGAAGGAAAATTACCTTTTAAGTGTTTTAACTGCAATAAGATTGGTCATTTTGCCTCAAGGTGTCTGGAAAGATTTTCAAGGCAAAATCCTAACAAGCCAAGGTTCCAAAAGAATTGTTACTATGTACATGAAGATGATGACAATGAAGGAGTAACGGATGATGAATCAGAGATAGGAAACAAATCCAGAAATGAATGGGTGTTCATTGCCATCAAGGAAGAAGATCCAATGTCCTCTGTATCTGTCAATCTTAAGATTGTGGAAAGAGCTCTGGCTGCCCAAATTGAAGAGAAGGATGATTGGGTCATTGGCAGTGGATGCTCTCACCATATGACAGGTGACAAAAATAAGTTTGTAGATTTGGAAAGGTATGAAGGAGGAGTGATAAAGTTTGGTGACAATTCTGCTGGTAGAATCAGAGGAAGAGGAACTATTTCTTTTGATGGAAGAAACAAAACTAGTAATGTACTGTATGTTGAAGGTTTGAAGCACAATCTTCTTAGTGTTGGACAGTTGGTGGACAAAGGCTATGATCTCTGATTCAAGGATGGAAAATGCAAAATCTTTGAAAGTTCCGGAACAGAGATTGCATCCGGTACTCAAACTAAAGGTAATATATTCCATTTGGTTGGTACTGGTAAAAGCTGCTTATTTGTTCAAGTTGATCAGAGTTGGTTATGGCATACAAGGATGTGTCATGTGAATTTTGATAATATCATCAAGATAAGCAATACTCAGGCTGTAAGAGATTTTCCAAAATTGGTGAAACCTACCAATAGCTTGTGCAAGGAATGTCAGTTGGGTAAGCTGAGCAGAGTCACATTCAAAAGCAAGGAACTGTCTTCTACTAGATTATTGGACTTAGTTCACACTAATCTTTGTGGTATGGCAAGAACCAGGAGTATTCAAGGTGATAGATACTTCATGCTGCTAATTGATGACTATTCCTAGATGATGTGGGTAACCTTTCTAAAGGAGAAATCAGAAGCTCTTGAGAAATTCAAAATATTCAAGGCTATGGTAGAGAATGAAACAGGATTAAAGTTAAAATGTCTGAGGTTTGATAGAGGTGGAGAATTCACATCCGGTGAGTTCATAGAGTTCTGTGAGAAACATGGAATTAGGAGACAGTTGTCTGCTCCTAGGACTCCACAACAGAATGGAGTAGTGGAGAGAAAGAACCAGACCATCCAGGAAGCATCTAGGACCATGATGATGGAAGCAAATGTTCCTCAGATCTATTGGAGAGAAGCTATCAGCACTACAGTCTATAATCTCAATCAAGTTCAAATCAGAAGCAATACCGGTAAGACTCCTTATGAACTCTGGTTTGGTATTACTCCTACTGTAAGATTATTCAGAGTCTTTGGTAGAAAATGTTACATCAAAAGAGATGAAGATCTAGGCAAGTTTGATGCTAGAAGTGATGAAGGAATATTCTTGGGTTACTCTACTCAAAGCAAAGCATACCGGTGTTATAACAAGAGACTAAGAAAGATGATAGAAAGTACAAATGTGAAGGTTGATGAAGGAATAGAGAAACCCTCAAGGTTTTATGAATATGATGAAGATGATTAGAATGGTGTTCTGGTTCAAGGAGTTCAATCCTCCTCTGAAAGTCAGATTCAAACTAATCTGGTAAATCAGGAAGAAGAGATAGGTCTGAATGAGCCTGATCAAGAAGCAGAAGTGCAAGAAACTCCCAAAGTTCCAAGGTATGTAAGATTGAACCACTCTGAAGATCAGATCATAGGTGACAAAAGCAAAGGTGTGCAAACTAGAAGGAAAATTTCTCAAAATTTAGATGAATATTGTCTAATTTCAAAGATTGAACCTAAGACAACAAATGAATCCTGCAATGATGAAAATTGGACCAAAGCAATGGAGGAAGAGTTGATGCAAATTAAGAAAAATCACACTTGGGATCTTGTTCCCAGACCTAGAAACAAGAATGTGATTGGAACCAAATGGGTCTTCCGGAACAACCTAAATGAAGTTGGTGAAGTAATCAGAAATAAAGCCAGATTGGTCTGCAAGGGCTACTCTCAAATAGAAGGAATTAATTTTGAAGAGACGTTTGCTCTGGTGGCAAGAATTGAAGTAGTCAGATTATTTCTTGCATTTGTTGCCTTCAAGGATTTCAAGGTGTATTAGATGGATGTCAAGTCTGCTTTCTTGAATGGTGACTTAGAAGAAGAAGTGTACATTGAACAATTGGATGGATTTCAATTATCTGAGCATGGTGATATGGTCTTCAAGTTGAAGAAGGCACTATATGGACTAAAGAAAGCCCCAAGAGCCTGGTATGAAAGATTGGACAAACATCTTTTGAAGATTGGTTTCAACAAAGGTACTGTTGACAGTAACTTATATTTCAAAATTGATCATGAAAACATCTTGATTGTTGAAGTATTTGTTGATGATATCATCTTTGGAGGAAGAGATAATATGTGTAAAACTTTTGCAAATCAAATGAAAAGTGAGTTTGAGATGTCAATGCTTGGTGAAATGAATTTCTTCTTGGGTCTACAAATTACTCAAACAAAGAAAGGAATCTTTATTTCTCACACCAAATATGTGAAAGAATTGTTGAGGAAATTTGGAATGGAAGATTCAAAGCCAATGAATACTCCCATGGCAACTGGATGTAAGTTGAGTAAAGATGATGACTCTCCTAAGGTAGACTAGACAAAGTACAGATCAATGATTGGAGGATTGTTGTATCTCACTCAAGCTAGACCAGATATAATGTAGGTTGTTGGTCTTGTTGCGAGATTCCAGGCTGATCCCAGAGAATCTCATGTCATGGCAATCAAAAGGATTTTTAGGTATCTAAAAGGAATAGTTGAGTATGGTTTGTGGTATCCTATAGATCATGATTTCTCTCTTCATGCATATACAGATGCAGATTAGGCAGGAGATGTGGATGACTAGAAGAGTACCAATGGTGGAGCATTCTTTTTGGGAAAGAGATTGGTTTCTTGGTTAAGCAAGAAACAAGAGGCAATATCCCTATCTACAACTGAAGCAGAATACATTTTAGCAGCAAGTAGTTGCACTCAAGTTTTATGGATGAAGCAGATGCTAAGAGATATTAAAGTAGAGTATGAGGATCCTATCACAATCTTCTATGATAATTCAAGTGCTATAAATATATCTAAGAATCTGGTGCTGCATTCTAAGACTAAGCATATATCTATCAAGTGAACAAGAATAAAGTCAGACTAGAGTTTGTGCCCTCCAAGGATCAGATTGCAGATATCTTTACTAAACCTCTACCTAAGGACTCTTTTGAGTATCTCAGGGAGAAGTTAGGGGTTATTGCCCCTCCGATGATGAACTAAGGTGCACTAAGGTGCATCAGTTTGGTGGATATCATAGTCATATCTTGTGATTCAGATTGATGGGAGCTGCTACTCAGGGGGAGCAGCAAGTATGATTCTATAGTGTTGGAATTGCAAGTATGAGCCCTTTGCCATTGATGTCAAAGGGGGAGAGAAGACATGTGAAAAACAAGTGGTTGATGATCAAAGGTGGAGCAGTAGAGGGAGAGAAGACATGTAAATGGTTGTTGCTGATAGGGGGAGTTGTGACAGTAAGGAGAAGTTCTTGTCTTGATGGTTTTTCACATCATATGTTGCCATCAATGACAAAGGGGGAGATTGTTGCAAGTATGGGTCTAACCAGTGTTTTCATTGATGTCAACATACTCCTATTGCACTAATGATAAGGACTGGATGAGCTGTGAGCTGAGGATATTGAGAAAATTAGTCTCAATCAGGAACAGTGAAGAACAGTGATGACAGTAAGGTAAATGTCCAAGATAGGATGAAGATCAGAGGATGCAGATTAAAGGGTTTGTAGATATATGTCTTAAGGTGGATCAGTAGAGATTTCAAAGGTCCGCATGAATATCTAAAGAAGTTATGGCCGCTCAAGTAGAACTGGTTCCGGCAGGAGTTTAGAAGTGACAGAGTGACACAGATAAGTCCGGTGAGATCTGGAAATGCATTATCCCATTCTGTGGATTGGAGGGAGTGTTGAGGATGTTCGTGTGAAGTGTTGACTTGATTGGTTTGTGGTTTGAAGGTCCAGAAGCACCTATTCCTTTGTGACAGTGATGACAGACTATGTTCTTGAAGTTTCAGATGAAGGAGAGAAGAACTTGAGCAAGCAGATGTAGTGTGGATGTTCTTGGTGATTTAGGAAAGGTTGTGGTGATCCTTGGATCATTTCTAGTTCATGATTGTGGTCCACATTGAAGTTAGAGTTTGCATTTGAAGAATAACCACCAGATGATGGTGTTCTTCCTGAGACTGGTCGACTGGATGTATTACACGTCTTACGGATGTTCTTGTAAGTGTTTGCTGACTTAGATGATTGTTCCTAAGTCGATGCCTTGTATAAAGAAGGGATTGTGAAGTCATTCTATAGTGGGTCTTGTGGTGATGAGTGTGTGGTAGTGAGGAGAAGTGTGAAAGGCAGAGTAGAAGTATTGGGCTTAAATGGAACTGATTCAAGCATGGTGAAGATGCTATTCTCCAGTTCATGAAGGTGATACTTATTTCTTTGTAGATAGTGTGTCTCTTGTAGGCAGTGAGCCTCTTGTGAGTAGTGTGCTCAGGCAGTGAGCCCTAATTGGCACGTGCCATTTGTTCTTTCTATTCTTCTAATAGAGAATACATTCTTGGGTTAATCACCCCATGGTTTTTCCCTTAACTGGGTTTTTCACATCAAAATCTTGGTGTCTTATGTGTTGATGAGTTTCTGCTTTTGATTTGAATGCATTATGTTTCATGTTTAATATACTGCTAATCACCAAGAAGATTTAAGTGTGTAAATAGGGAAAGTATTGCACAACTGATTCACCCCCCCTCTCAGTTGTGTGCCCTAAGTCTAATAGGTAGCACACTAGTGGCATGGCTATAGGTAGCATGGAGGTAGTAACTAGGTTGATAGAATGATGTAGAGGCTGGGCCAATAGAGAAATGCACCAACTATAAAGCTTGACAGAGGTGGAGGATCAAGTGACCTCTAAGTAGAGAGGCTTGCTATAGAGAATAAGTTCCCTTAGCTAGTAAGAATCATGGGCTAACAAACTAGATGACCAGCCACTAACTAAATTTATGGACCATTTATAAATGTAGTGTCTGCATAATGCAAATGTGGGATCATACCTACCAACTATATGCCTAATAGAAAAACCTTAAAATATGTAAAAACTATACACTACTAGTGTAAATTTGTACCCTAGTTATGTAGAGTTATGCATAATAGAGAATAAGATTTATAATATTGAGTTTACTATCAATCCATATAGAATTGAGACTTCTAGACTCAATTGTGAATTTAAATTTATACTAGGATGCACCGTATGAAAAAAGTTCACAAAATCTCTCTAAAAAAGAGATGGAGCTTGTATATTCAAAGTTCTAATTCCATGTTGAAGTCACCAAAATGACTCATAGTAGAAAGAACACTATGCAACACCAAAAACCCTTCCACACAAGAGAAAACAAATGAATAAAGCTATATGCCAAAAATGGTATAATGCACACAAGATGATTAATGTACACAAGAGAACCCTTATATATAGACAAGAGTGAGACATAGGACAACAATTGTTATAATCATACGATTTGAGACACAAAAAGTGAATTCCATAAGTAAACTTAACTAGCTAGGTGTGAAAAGGACCTAAGAGGGAATTGGTTAGGTAATACACCTCGTTCACACCAACACACCAAGGTTCTTGTTGGGTGAAATTCCTTTGTGAAAGTTTAGAATTTGAGAGATTAGAGGGGGCATGCATTGGCTATTTTTCTTTTTTTGGTGATTGATTACCTACCTAGAGGCATGTGAGAGTATGTGTCCAAAATCTCTTTGAATATACTAGCTTCCCTAATTGTTGCTTCTCTAAAATGTATGATATCATCAATAAATTGTTTGTGAGTAAATGCCTCCATCTATTTTGTTTATCAACTCTTTATGATTTCATGTCTATTGTGTTCCTTTTGTGATGAGTATGCCTAGGGATTCAACCATGATAATGAAGAGAGAAGGGGAAAGGAGTCACCCTATCTTAGGCCTCTAGTGGGCTCAAAGAAGCTAGTTGGGTTGCTACTGACAAGGACTAAGTATCTGAGGCCACATATGTAGCTAATAATCCATCTACAATAATATTCCCTAAACCTAAATTTTGGAGGATGCTTGCATTAGGAATTGCTAGTCCACACCATAGTATGCCTTGTTGATGTCAAGCTTGAGGATCATATCCTTATGAACATCTCTCATTTCTAGTTCCTCTGTGAATCTATGGCATTCCAATATGTGACAAAATTGGATGAGCTCTATTGACATATGTTGAGTGTAAAGTGTTGCTTTAACATATTTTGTACACAATGTGTGATTGCATTACCATGGTTAATTGATTAACAATGATTATATTATTATTTTTATATCCTAACAATGCTACTATGGTACGTGTGCAATTTTATGTTGTGCAATAGGTTCAAATATTGGGCAAGGTGGACTATGTCCTAGTGCTAAAGTGTCCTAAAATAATCTAATTGTGTGGGCAATTAAAAATAATAAATTAGATCAAGATACATAATTAATTGGAAATAAATTAATTAGTAGCTTGGTTAATTTATTTGTGTGCATAGAGGTAGTTCTATTTGTTTATTTGATAATTAATTCTTAAGGTTAATTAGAAAATGAAATAAATAGATAAAGCAGTAATAGTGTTTTATTTTTTTTATTTGATGCTTATATTTTATTTTAAATTAATTATCTAGTTAGATAATTATGATTTTCAATATCCTTTAGAAATAGAATTGATGTTATTATGCATTTGAATTAGTTAATTATTATAATTGAAATAGATTTTTATGTGCAAGTCCTTATTTTAGAATTGGAAATAAATAATTATATTTTATTTCAATTTAAAAAATAGGAATAAAAGATTTCTTATCTCTAATTTTTATTTAGAAAAATAATATTTAATTTTCTAATATTTTAAGTTTAGGAGTGTGCACAATGGGAAAAGGAGTAAGTTAATTGGTTTTAATTTGACAATTTATTTATTTATTGAATGTGCAAGTTTATTTTAAGAATTTATGAAATAAATTATTATATAAAATCTTAATTGTGATTTAGAAAATATAATTTTTCTCATATTAGTTTTTAAGTGAATTCTTTTATTTAGATAGATTTAAAAAATTTAATATTTTTAATGTTGTTCATACACAATGTGCATGTGGAAGATTAAATATATTTTAATATTATTTTCTTTTATAAAGAATATAATATTATTATTATTATTTAGGTTTTAGAAGGAAAATAAAGAGTTATTATAAAGAAGAGAATTGGTTTTATTTTCATTCTTTTGGTTATTAATTTTACTATGCAATTTAGAGAAAGAAGAAAACATGTTTGAAGCTTGAAGATTTTTTATGTTGTCTTTTTGTGAAAGATGGAGGGATTGAATCATTTTGTTCATCTCTATTTATTTTCCATATTGCTACAAGGTTGAGGTAGGACTCTTGTCATGGAATTTCTTTAAAAAGATTTATTTTAGATTAATAATGAACATAGATTATTTGTGAAAGAAGTGATATTTGATTGCTTGTGCAAGAACAAAACTATGGATGAATTGTAGATCTATTATTTTAGGTGATCTATACAAATTAAGGAAAGATTTAGTGAATTGAATTGTATTAGGAATTATAAAAAAACCAATAGGTTGAATAAGTTGTTAAACTTGAATTTGGTAATACAAGGATTGAAAATATAGTTTCTTGTGTAGGAAGAAACATAATAGAAAACTTGGGAAGATAGTTTTCTTGTGGAACATGTATGTTAATAATTTGAAATTGGTATAAATGAGTTCATGACATGTTTATGACTATACCTAATAAGTGGTTATTGAATTTAGACAATTAGTTTATGTTGAGCTTGAAATTGATGATTCTAAATTGTGAACTAGTTTTGCTAAAAATCAACAACCCACCTTAATTTGGTCATATCTCTCAAATGGTGATTTGAGTATTTCTAAATTTTGGATATGTGGTTTCAAAGTAGGAGATAAACTTCACCTCTATTTTTTATAATTCTATCTTGTATGGTTTTTTTTTAGTGATTAAAATATATTGACTATTTTTCTAAAAACTGGTAAAACTATCATGAGAATTGTATACGCCTAAAAATGATACAAATCGGTCTAAATAAATATTCTTAATATTTATTCCCTTCTAATTCTTCTATCAATAAATAAATAAACAAATTTATTTATTTGATTCATATTCCTCTAAAGTTAATTAAATATCAAAATATTTAATTACCTCTTCTAAAGTCAAAATTAAATAAAATCCTTTATTTAATTTAATTCTTCCAAACAATTAAATAATTCTTAATTATTTAATTAAATCAAATTTATTCTTCCAAATTTAAATAAATCAAATCAAATTTATTTAAATCCTCTCAATCTCTAAAAATAAAATACAATCAAATATTTTATTTATTCTTCCAAATCATACACAACTAATTAAATAAATTTATTTATTTAATTTACTTTCCTATCTTCAAATATCTTCCAAATCTTCTAAAAATAAGTCTTCTTCTTCATGCACACAAAATTGAATAATTTATTAATTAATTTCTCTCAAATCATGCAAAAACAAATCACGAGTTGAGTTAACTAACCAACCTTATTTTTATCACTATCTCTTAAATTAGAAAAAAACTTTCTAATTTATGAAAAACATGTCTTATCTTTAGAAAAGAAAGTAGTTAACTTAAATAAAACAACTTTTGTATGACACTTGTCTTCTTCCTATTCACGCACATTCCTCAACCATTCTATACCGTTGATCTCTTCTTTCTCAAGTCTATAAATTGAAACCTATTATTCTATTTAATTCATCCAAGCTTTAAATATTGTTACTTTGCAAGAATTACAGCGTGCCTTTGGTACCAATTCCTTCATTACTTGTGATCAAACTTGTTACTACACACTACTATCATTGTTGTGAAGCTCATTTTCATGGCAAAACTATCATAGCCATTCCCATTTGAACATCTTGAAATCATAGTAAGGAAGTGCACCTTCTGAGGGTCATATTCATTAGACAAGATCATTTGTGATAGGTGATCAATGGAAGCTGAGAATTAAAAGAGGTTTTGCTTTGTATTGTTCATTGTTTGATTAATCTCTTTTGTTCATTATTTCATTGAGTTTTGGGTACCATTGATATTGATATATTGATTATTCATGTTTACTTCAATTTTCTCTTAACATTTTTGGCGCCCACCGTGGGGCCCTGCCCCAATTTAATCCAAAAACTGAGTTTTTTTGTGCTAAGGTTTTGTACACAGGAGGATTCAAAGAATAAGCATTGAGAATTCAAATGGTGTAACCTTAGCTCAAAAGGTTTCTAGGTTTTGTCGAAAACATCGAAATCCTATCTAAATATCTCTTACTTTTTGCAAAAAGTGCATGGATTTTAAGAAAAATAGATCACAAATCTATATCCCTATTTTTAGCCTATGTTTTTTTTGCCTTTTTTAGCAATTTCATGAAATTAGGCATATCTGTGTAACTTTAGCTCAAAAGATTTATGGGTTTTGTCAAAAACATCAAAATCCTATTTGGGTATCTCTTATATTTTTTAGGAAGTGCATGGATTTTGAGAAAAATAGGTTCCAATCAGTGTCCCTATTTTTAGCCCATGCTTGCTTTTTTTTGGCCTATTTTTAGCAATTTCATGAAATCAGGTATATCTTTTGCATAAGGAGTCAGATTTTCACAAAACCAACGGTGTTAGAAAGATGGTTCCCCCAAATTTTCTATGGTAAAATAATTTTGAGGTAATTTTATCAGATTTGTTAGGTACACTTAGTCAAAGTCAACCCTTCTTTGTAAAACTTCAAACGGTCATAACTTGTGCAAAATTTATTCAATTTTCACGAATTTTTTTTGAAATTGCATAGAATTTCATATAGAATCTGATCATAATATTCAATCTCATGTACCTAATCATTACTATTATATTTTTTTCTAGATTGCTCATTTTTCACCTAACAAGTTAAGCCCTTTTGGTTCAATTAATTTTATGCTAACTATTAAGTTTTTGGTGGAACTAATCAACTTTTGCAGCCTCTTATTACTCAAATAGAGGAAATGGGTTTTCCTAACATGTTCATGTAGGATGAGCGTTAAAGAATTAAAAACCTATCACACTAAGTCTTAGGAACAAATTACTTTCTTAAGGGACAATTAAACAAATCATATTTGCAATCTAAGTCTTTGGAACATATTGCTTTCTTAAGAGAACATCTTTTTGCAATCTAAGTCTTAAGAACATATTGCTTTCTTAAGGGACAATGGACATGAATGCCAAACACTTCAATTTCATAAGGGACAGTTGACAACTACAATCACGTGTGTGTGCAAGTAGATAGCTCATTTAGTCTTTTTCATTTTAACTAGGGGAAAAGAACCACTATCTTTTATGTTTTTGGGAATGATACCAGGCCTATGCTCTCCCCTATATTAGGTGACCAAAATGCTAGACATATCATTTTCACATGTGTTTTACCTTTAGAGAGGTCTTCCCTTGGATATATGTTCATCCTTGGGTAACGACCTTAAGTGGTAACAAGCTAAAGCCAAGCTCTGCTAAGCCACTATAAATGAATTGTGTTTGGAGTGAAAGCTTCAAACAATGAGTGAAGTTGTGTTATACCGACAACCAACCTTCCCCAAAACCCTCCAAGGCGCAACCCTTGTAGGCTGGGAGACTCAATAACGGAGAGTAGTGCTGCCGCATGTATAACCACTCGAATGGTTGCACTTATTAATCATCCTTATTTTTAGTAGCCAAAAACCCCTATAAGCCAGTGTAGGGAAGGGTGATTATCACCTCCCGAATATGCCTCACTAGAAATAGTGAGAATTCAGTATATATTGTCCCAGTCAGCCTAGGATTTGTACTTGCTTTTGAGTCAAAAAGAGTCCATAAAATTACAAAAAAAATTTAAAAAAAAATCACGAAAACTTCTTTGTGTTTGCTATGTTTTACTTGCCAAAATTAAAAAATTAGAACTAAAAAAAAAATCAACTTGCAATGAAGAAACCAAAAACATCGAGAAACGTGCCAAAAAAATTGCAAAAACATTCAAAAAACTAGAGCTGTGCATATACCCTCTAAAACTGTGCATTTGTGTCGATGTGCAGCGCATTTGCATTGACTTTCTGCGCATCTGCCACATGTTACTATGCTTTTGCATCGACCTGCTATGCATATATCCTCTGTTTCAGTGCATTTAGTGCTGGGCATCCGTAAAAGTGAGCATTTCCACATCTTTTCAGAGAAAATTTTTAACCTTTCTGGATACCCATTTTCAGTCATGTATCAGTTTCTATGAAGATGACAACCCAATTAGAAACAATTTCTTAAGAACTCCAATACCTGCAATTATAGTTAAACTCAGGTGTCTCGTCCCAAGATCGTATAGCAATTGCTCAAGAACTCCAAGCCATACAACAAGAAATGGCAATCTTACAAGCTGAATAGGCTAGTACTAGCTACGCCTTACTCCAAAATCATACATCCTTTTCCCATATTAATGATACTCATGATAAGGCAAGCACCACCTCAAGTTGGAAATCGTATACCACTCTGTCTACTAGTCCTCCTTCACCATCTGCTAAGACCGATATCCTAAAGCATACCAATCTTACACCAACACCACCATCAAGTTCCCCAAGCTCTAAATGGGCAACCAAAAAAGCCTCAGATGAATTTTGGGAAAGAAATTTCTAGATTTACACAGCAAAAGGAAAGACAGGGAGAACTCCAAACCCACTCATCCATTACCTCATTCATCTACCCAAACACCTACAAAGGATGTGATCTAATGACTACCAGCAGAGAGTCAACCATGTCCCCAAATTCTGGTCCTTGAGCTTATCAAAGAGCCTTCAAACATGTCCATTTTACCAACATCATTGTGTAATCGGCAACTCCTTGAGCATATTGAAGAATCTCCTACCATGGACCAAAGTCAAGGTCCACTACCTACACTTCAATTCATGCACACCAAGAGTTATGTCAAGAGCACACTTTAGAGCACGAGGAAACATCAAACCCTTGTCTAAATCAAGATCAAAACACCCCCATCCAACCCATCCATAACCTCTATATTTTCGATGGTCCTATACCTAAGAAATAAATCCAATTGCAAACCATTCATCACCTATATCTTTTCCATAATCAAGATACTACCTCTGATGAAGAAGCTAGCCATGAGTAACTTGATCCTATACATGAGCACGAGATCTAATTTCAGCCTCTCCATAACTTCTATCCTTTCTGTGATCAAGATATTATCGTTGATGAGGAACATATACAAGAGCACTTTAATCCTATCATGCTAAATCTTATCTATGATCAAGATCCCATCTATGATCAAGAGCCTATCTATGATCAAGCATACCATGATGATCCTCTTAGCCAATTTTATGTATTCCATGGTCCTGAGCTTATAACCCCATCTAGTCCTATCCAAGATCCAACAACTTCCACTTCCCTTGATGAGACACTTGCCTCCCAAGAAAGCATAGAAGATCAAACCAATAATAATCCTTTGCCTTCTATTATTGACCATGTTGCAAATCCATTATCCTATGCCCTTGGTCTGACTATCTTCATGCATGAATGTTCCTCCTTAGAATACCAACAACCATTATTCTCTATCTCACCTTCTTCACCCAATAAGGATCTCATGTCTAGTGTTCCACCTATACATAATCCCACTCTCCACGGCATACTCCAACATATGAACTATCAAGGTAAAGGCTTAGGCCTTCACGAACAAGGTGTTTTGGAGCCCATCCATGTCAATGTTCCTCCTCCTTCATATGGCCTTGGATACACACCCCAAGGTGAACAATCTCAAGATGTTGGTACTTCCTCCACTCCTCCTAAATCCACCACTTCCCATCACACATCCCATCATATACCCAAAACATATGTTGCCATTCCACCTCCATCATCCTACAATTCTCAAAAGCATGCAAGCATACATCTTCCACCATCCAATTTACTCCGCTACTTCCAACTCCTAATATCCCTCCATACATTTTACCACCACTTCTAATACCTTATCCATCCATCTATGAATCCTCTAACAATCCCAATCATGACCAACCAATGCACGTGTTGTCTAAACAAAGAGCTTCCACAAACCTCACTTCCACCATCCCAAGGGAATTTCACAGCAAAAATTTGGATGCCTCTACCTATAAAGTCAAAAATCCTAAGAGTCCTCATGACCTAGGATACAAAATCTCAGAATCAAAGAAACATCCTTCTCAAGAGTTGCATACACCCATTCACCTATATGACAAACTGAAAAAAGTGTGGGTTTGCATCCAACAAATGATTACCTCTGAAGCTACACAAAAACTGCATACACCCAAGCCCATACCTTCACAGGTACTATCTAAAAGAAAAATGGCTTGGGTACCTAAGAAAAAATCCTTCAAGTTACATGAGGCATCTACCTCTCAAGAATCTCAACCATCCACTTTCTCCCATTTCATCCAAAAGTCTCAAATTCCTCCATCCCAAATGACAAGCAAAGCTCATAAAAATACTTAGTCTATGTGGATCCCTACATTCCTAAGTCATTCATCCACAAGAAAAAGTCTCTGTTGCTTCCTACACTACTTTCCCATCACCAGTTTCCATGTTTATCATGGTATGTGCAACTATTGGTCATGATTCCCTTCCATTCCATGACAAAAAATGTTAAGGGAAAATTGGAGTAAACATGAATAATCAATATATCAATATCAATGATACCTAAAACTCAATGAAATAATGAACAAAAAAGATCAATCAAACAATGAACAATACAAAACAAAACCTCTTTTAATTCTCATCTTCCATTGATCGCCTATCACAAATGATCTTGTCTAATGAATATGGCCCTCAGAAGGTACACTTCCTTGATATGATTCCAAGATGTTCAAATGGGAATGGCTATGATAGTTTCGCCATGAAGATGAGCTTCACAACAATGATAGTAGTGTGTAGTAACAAGTTTGATCGCAAGCAATGAAGGAATTGGTGCTAAAGGTGCGCTGCAATTCCTGCAGAGTAACAATACTTAAAGCTTGGATGAATGAAATAAAAGAATAGGGTTCAATTTATAGACTTGAGAGAGAAGAGATCAATGGTATAGAAAGAATGAGAACATCAATGGTATAGAATGGTTGAGGAATATGCGTGAATAGGAAGAAGACAAGTGTCACACAAAAACTATTTTATTTGAGTTAACTACTTTCTTTTCTAAAGATAAGACATGCTTTTCATAAATTAGAAAGCTTTTTTTCTAATTTACGAGATATTGATAAAAACAAGGTTGGTTGAGTTAGTTAACTTAACTTGTGATTTGCTTTTGCATGATTTGAGAGAAATTAAATAATAAATTATTCAATTTTGTGTGCATGAAGAAGAAGACTTATTTTTAGAAGATTTGGAAGATATTTGAAGATAGGAAAGCAAATTAAATAAATAAATTTATTTAATTGTTTGTGCATGATTTGGAAGAATAAATAAAATATTTGATTGTATTTTATTTTTAGAGATTGAGAGGATTTAAATAAACTTGATTTGATTTATTTAAATTTTGAAGAATGAATTTGATTTAATTAAATAATTAAGAATTATTTAATTGTTTGGAAGAATTAAATTAAATAAAGGATTTTATTTAATTTTGACTTTAGAAGAGGTAATTAAATATTTTGATATTTAATTAACTTTAGAGGAATATGAATCGAATAAATAAATTTGTTTATTTATTTATTGATAGAAGAATTAGAAGGGAATAAATATTAAGAATATTTATTTAGACCAAGTCGTGTCATTTTTAGGCATATACATTTTGCCCCTCTTTGATGCAATGCAGTTTACGGTGTTGCTTCAAAGAATAATTTTTTTTGATAATGATACATGCCCCAGTTTGCCCTTAGTACAAGTTATGACAATAGGATGCCTCCTCAAGAGATTGGACGGAAAGAAGGCAGAAGGTGTGAGATAGACAATCTCACAAAGACGAAGGGAAAACTTGGTTAGGATTGAAGAAAACATGATGCGTTTCTGAGAAATAGGAAGAAAATGGGAAGAAACGGGTGTGGGAAGTAGTCATAGTCACCACATAGCTAGTTTAGGGTTTGCATGCTATATATAGGAGCTGGGTCCACGAAACAAGTCATTTACACACTTGGCTTTTGTTGGATTATCTTTGAGAGCTTAGGAGAGTACATAGCACAGAGCAGTCAGCACTAGGATGGATATTTCATATGAGGAGCACTGCTTTGAGCGAATCTAATGATTCGACTAGCTAGCAGAGGCAGGACCCCCGGTATGTATCTCAAAAAATTTTACCTAGGGTCGATTTTAAGTGCATTAAATGCTGGGAAAAATTAGGCAAAACAAATGTGCAAGATCGTGGTTCGACGCATCTGACATGCAGAACTATGCATCTGTCAATCTGCGGTGCATATAGGATATGAAATGGTACATGCATTAAAGCTGTGCATGCATGAGGAAGGTCGGCGCATGCAAGGTTTGAGTTAGCACATGCATTATTTAGCAGCGCATGCAAGGTTTGAGTCGGCGCATGCACTTAGGTGGTGCATATACAGTATGGGATGGCACACATATGAAATGTTGTGGTGTATGTGTCAGAAGTGGCGCATTTGCTAAGAAATGGTGCATGTACCTTTTGTTATGGCGCATATGCATAGGATAGTCAATTTTACTTAACAAAATTGACTCGATTGGCATCCTGTTTGATGCGTCAAGCGATAAGTTGTCTCTGAGATTGCAGGATTCTAGTCAAGAGATGTAGTGTACTATTTTGATCAATTTGATATGTTAAGTTAGTTGATATGATTCTATAGATATGTTGAGCATGGTACTTGCAGCTTTAGGTTGATGCCTTGCTTTGCGTGCTTATAGGAGAACATACGAGATACATTGATGTCGAGGGAGCAATTTCCCATGCCGATGTTGCAGCGTCACATATTGACAGAGATAGATCAAGAGGCGTTCAACGCGATGGGATTGGATTATGTGTGCTTTACGCCTAAGGTTTGAGCAAACCGCGGCTTACTGACTGCAGCAGTGGAGAGGTTTCATAGCAAGGATGGGACCTTTCACTTCCTGACTGTCAAGATGACAATGACTCTGGAGGATGTATATAAGATACTTCACTTGCCGATTTTGGGAGAGCTCGTGGAGTATGATCCACAGCGGGATGCAGGACTCGCAGAGTGCAGGAGGGTATTCGATGACCCTGAGCTGGACTGTCAGGTTATCTCCTGGCAGGATATACATGATTACTATGACTATTTCCCTGGGATAGTTGCAAGATTGATTGGAGGCATTGTATGCCCCGATAGGAGATCACATGGGTTCCTGATTGGATGGGGATAGATTATGGAGAGGATGCTCACAGAGGGCACCCGCTATGCTTGGGGTGTCTATGTTTTGGCACACCTATACCACAATATGCATCAGGTGGTATACCACAAGGGTGCTAGTCTATCAATAGGTGTCTCATTGTTACAGTTTTGGTTGTGGGAGCATATCGCCATTACCAGACCGATATGTGTGTTTCAGAGACAGAGGGGAGAGCCTTACAACTATGGATATGTAGGAGTGATTTCCCAGCATAGACTGGGGAAGCTAGAGTATTGGAGGCACACACTAGATGGGGTAGATGTGGTCATCTGGTGACCATATCTAGACTGTGAGCCTTGGGATGACGAGGTGGATGAGCTGCCATGCTGTTATCAGACTCGATGGCTTATAGGCAGGACATGGTTCATCTTGGAGAGACAGATTGTCAGCCGGGTTCAAAGGCAGTTTGGGAGGAGATAGGACATGCCACAGGGGTAGGCTCTGTTTGCATGGACACATGCAGAGAGGTTTAGATGGGGCCCAGTGGCATCCTACAAGGAGGTAGTGAACAAGTTTCGACAGATTCCTTATACTGCCTGGCCGATGAGGAGAGAGATTGCAGATGCAGGGATGACTTAGGACTACAAGGAGTGGTTCGTAGAGCATCCATTTCTGAGATACTCTGGGCTTGGAGAACTGGTTCCTTGTATAGACGAGGTAGATTCAGATGATGAGGGTAGGGTTGGTAGGAGGAGGAGGAGAGGAGGATGGAGAGATGGAGGAGATGGGGGAGATGGAGGAGATGGGGGACATGGAGGTAGACTTAGGTAGAGGAGGAGAGCTGGGGAGGAATCCTCCCACACTCAACAGGTAGTGCAGCCATAGGTTGCATAGCAGGGACAAATGCTGCCACCTCGGCAGGTGGCGCAGTAGCAGGTACCTTAGCCGCAAGGGCAGGGACAGGAACATGCCTCCCAGGATCTAGCACAGCCAGATGTCCAGGGGAGAGCATTGCCATGCTAAGAGGATAGGTTCGACAGCTGCGGGCACAACTTAGGATGGTCGAGGCTCGGCGGGAGACAGATGCAGGTGTTATCTTGGGGCTCACTAGAGAGCAAGATATGGTGGAGGCGAGGATACGAGCCATCCGAGTAGAGAGGGACACAACAGTGGAAGCCCTGGGTACAGACGCTACTAGCAATTTTTTGGTTGGACAGGTGTAGCAGGCACAGGCATAGCTATCATAGACACATGCATAGTTGGCACAGGTGCAGGGACAGTTAGCGTAGGTATAGGGTGAGCTTGCCAGAGTGTAGGCCTAGACACAGTACTATCAGGGACTATACCATGGTGCTGTTCCATTTGATCAGAGGGCTCCGAGCTATAGGAGCCAGTCCATGGCCTCGCAGAGAGTAGGTGGATCATGGTCGGGAGCCTCTGTGATGGGCCCACAATAGTCTGGGGCCAGCAGAGGAGGGGATATAGAGGACATTGCTAGGAGCAACGGTTCATAGCAGCAAGGTTAGCAAACACTTACACAGATTTTAGCTCGTATGTACATACTTTCTGATGGCTCAGATAGCCAGACATGTATATGTACCACTTTTGTATTTTGAGACATGTATCATTATCCTTGAGATGTATACACTACATATGACATTGATTCAGAGATGGACCTTTTGATATTGTACATTTGGACATGTTTATGATATTTATATGATGATGCAGCTATTGATGCTCTATATATGCATTTTGTTCATTCTATGCTATGGATGCATTTCTATTGTATGATGGTACTCATGTGATGCCTATTTTGACTGTCTATATGATGTTTATCTAATGCAATTTTAGATGTTTATATGATGCTATGCGATGTTTATCTAATGCAATCTTAGATGTTTATGATGTTATATGATCTAATGCAGACTTAGATGCTTATGATGCTATGTGACTTAATGCAAACTTAGATGCTTATGATGATATGTGACCTAATGCAGACTTAGATATTTTACTTGATATGCCTCTAATGTGTAAATACAAATGGTATCTATATGATTATGCAATTTATGTGATGCACTTATCTATGTTTTTGATTTTTTTCTGCTGACACTATGTGATGAGTGCAAAAATGTATATGGTGACCTGATGCATTTATTATGTATGCAACTGATTTAATCATGTAAATGACTATCTCATGTGATATGATATGCAACTGTATGCTATGTTTTTGTGATGTCCAAATGTACTCTATCGACACAGAGATGACATAATGGTAGATAGAAGATTGATTGAAAGAATCACTCGATAGAGAGACTCACAAGCTTCAATTTATATTGATACTTTGCATTGTGTGGATCTTTTATTGCATGGGATATAGATGTATGGATGTATAATGGATGTATGATGGATGCTTTGCTTTTGACATCTTGATGGTGCAAGTATTTTGAAGTGCCTATTTCATCATTGGGCAATTTTTTTTGGTACTTTTTCCAAATGTTGTAAGTTAATACAAGCATCTAGGTATAATTGAACTGAGATGACCTGAGCATTGCTTACATGGATTTTGATTTAGCAAGTTAATACAAGCATCGAGGTATAATTGAACTGAGATGACCTGAGTACTTCTTGCGTATCAATAGACAAGGATTGCCCCTATTCATGTTAGACCTTTGATGTCCTCGATGATCTTTTGCTGATCATGTCTTTAGACAAGGCACCACATTACTAAAGTTTAATCCACAAATAGAAAACAAAGAAAATAATCATAACCCCATCATAGCATCTCTAGCTTTTGGCATCCTCGAGTAGGGTGTGGAGAAATGGTGCTGGATTTTGAATCAGTCACAGAGTTCTTGGACATCCTAGTTTTTGAAGGGTCTTTCGTTATCCGTGATAATGGATGAGGGAATTCCATATCTGTAGATGAGGTAATTAAGGATGAATGAGGAGATTTGTTTACCTGTGACGGTGGTGAGGGGGATGACTTCAATCCACTTGGTAAAGTACTCAGTGGCAGTTATTATGATTTTGTGGCTGTTGCATGAGGGCAGGTGGATTTTGCCCAAAAGGTCGAGTCCTAATTGACAAAAGGGTCAAGGTGTCGTTAAAGGTCTCAACTCTTGAGCTGGTGCATGTATCAGGTTCCAATGTATTTGGCAATGCTTGCACTTCTTCACAAATTGATATGAATCTATTTCCATGTTCGGCCAATAATAACCCAAACACATGAGTTTCTTAGCTAAGGAAGGACTGCTAGAGTGTGTTCCGTAGATCCCTTCATGTACGTCTTGTAAGGAGGTTTGGGATTCTTCTCATTCTAAACAATGGAGTAAAGTACCATCTAGACCACATCGGTATAGGGCGTCGGCAATAATGGTGTAACGAGAGGTTTGGCATATAAAGGTTCGTCGTTGGTTTGAAGATAAGTCAGGTGGGAGGGTGGTGTCCTTGAGGTAAGTGTAAACCTTATCATACCAAGGTGAATTAGATCCAACTAATAAGCATATGGAGTGGGTTTCAGGAAGATCATAAGCTGGTTGCTGAATTGATTCCACTAAGAACTCGTATCGTGACTCATTCTCTGGGATTTCGAGAAGAGAGGCAATGGTTGCCATGGCATCTGCTGCTTTGTTTTCAATGTGAAGTATCTGCTCAAAAGAGATGATCACAAAGTATTCCTTAAAGTCCTTGACCATCCATTTGTATGGGACAAGCTTCTCATCTTTGGTTTGGTAATCATCATTGATCTGATTGATCACTAGTTGAGAATCACCATAGACATGTAGCTCTTTGATTTTCTACTCTGTTGCCATTTTGAGGCCAATGACCAAGGCTTCATATTCTGCTATACAAACTGTAGGACTTCGGTATGGTGTCACCATTAGGAGTTACAAACAAGATTCCTGCCCTCGATCCATGGTTTGTAAAGGACCCATTAAAGTAGAGTTTCCAGGAATGTGTTGATATATTGAATAAGGATTCATCTGGAAATTCAAATTGCATTGGTGTGGTGTCCTGTAGTGGTGCACCTGCTAACTGATTAGCAATGACTTACCCCTTGATAGCCTTTCTATCTACATACTCAATGTCGTATTCACTTAGGAGCATTACCCATTTGGCTAGGTGACCTGTTAGAGCTGCTTTGCTTAGTAGGTACTTCAGTGGATCTATTTTTGCAATAAATTTGACTAGATGTGCTAGCATATAATGTCAGAGTTTTTGGGAAGCCAAAACTACCACAAGACATGATCTTTATATCTGAGAGTATTGTAACTTATAGCCCACCAATGTGTGACTGATGTAGTAGATGGCTCTTTCTTTACTTTCATAACCTTGTTGTGCTAAAAGGGCCCCAAGAGCTGTTGGTGTAGTAGATATGTATAGTAACAATGGCTTCCCTTGGCTAGGAGGCATGAGAATAGGTGGATTCATAAGATACTCTTTCAGTTTGTCGAATGCCTCTTCGCATTTCTCATCCCACCTAAATGGAATGTTCTTATGTAGGAGATGACTGAAGGGTTGACACTTGTCTTCCAATTGTGATATGAACTTATGGATTGCTTGTAGCTTGCCCTATAGAGATCTTAGTTGAGTAACATTCTTGGGTGGTGGCATGTCCATAATAGCCTAACTTTGGTAGGGTCCACCTCTATTCCATTTACCGATACAATAAAACCTAAGAGCTTGCCTGAGGTGACTCCAAACACACTTTTCTTTGGGTTCAACCTGACTTTGAATTGTTCTAGTCTCTGAAAGACTTTCTCTAACACATCCAGGTGTGACTCTCTTGTGAGTGACTTTGCAAGGATATCATCTACATAGTCTTCCATGGTGATGTGCATCATATCATGGAATATAGTGGTCATAGCACATTGATATGTGGCTCCTACATTCTTTAGCCCAAATGACATGACATTCTAGTAGAAAGTGCCCCATGGACAAGTAAAAGTTGTCTTATGCTGATCTTCTAGTGCTATCCTAATCTGATTATATCCTGAGAAGCCATCCATGAGAGATAACATGGTATGCCCTACTGTTAAGTCAACTATGATATCTATATTTGGCAATAGAAAATCATCCTTGTGGCAAGCTTTGTTTAGATCTCTAAAATCATTGCATAGTCTGACTTAGCCATCAGGTTTGGATACTGGTACTATGTTGGAGACCCATTTTGGATAGTCTATAGCTCTGATGAACCCTACATCCAGTAGTTTCTTGAGTTCTTTTACTAGCAGTGCAATGTGTGGATGCATCTTTCTAAGCTTCTGTTTCACTAGTTTCACTCCTAGATCTAGTGGAAGATGATGTAGAATCAAATATGGGTCTAACCCTGGCATATCTGCATATGACCAAGAAAAATTGACTTGCTTTCTCTTGAAGAATAGTACAAACTTAGTCTTTTCTAGTGGGGTTAGAGACTTAGCAAAGTGAAGGATCTTAGGTTGTTCCTCTGTCCCAATGTTAACAGGTTCTATAGGTTCCACAACAATCTGAGACTTCTCCTAGTGCATGTCCTCAGGGAGAGTGTCAAGCCTTCCATCGTCACGTGCCACAGTTGGGTTTTCACCATCGGATGAGTCCTTTCTTTTTACTATTTTGGGATCTGACACTACTACAAAGTAGTTTTCACCATCAGATCTAATTTTTATTTTGATATTTTTGCAATTGGAAGCCTTGGTACCCTCTCTGAAATAAGCCACAGTATTAAGTTCAATGGCAAAGATAGCTTTATGATCTCCTTTAGGTAGGTGGTCCCTAAGTTCCATGTAGTCAATATACGCATCATCATTTTGGAACATATCTAGTTGCAGGGTTCCTTGTAGATCCCAGTCAATAAACTCAGGATTCACAAGGGGGAGGGAGTCAGGGGATAGATCTGATTCATTGATAGTTTGAATGGATATGCTAGGAGTATTGGTAGGGAGAGTGTTCGGGATGGTACTTTCTTCCAAATTGTTTATTGTGATAGAACTCGAACCTTCCTCGAAAGTCGTATTCTTAGGGATAGGCAAATCACACTCTAATGGTCTATGCAGTAGCCTTTGTCCCTCATGGTAGGGGCTATAATTTTGAATGGTGTCAACCTATTTGTCATCATAGGAATGCTCTATCAGTTCATCCCACTCATATTCATTAGAATCTGTGTCACTGTCCTCTTGAAGGGTATGGATCATTTCCACAAGATAAGCATTTGCTTTTGCTTTGCCCTTATCTTTATATCCTAGACCTTTTGTAGTTCTAGCCAATGAGGACAAAGAGGGTTGAATGGGTTCTATAATTCCTTCTTTTCTTAGGCCAATGGGGCATTGTCCTTCATAACCCATTCTATGTAGGATAGACTCACCTCGCCCATAGATTTCTATTGGGAGCTTAGGTGGTTTTTGTTGTATGTTCTCTTCTTCTTCAGTGTAGAGCCATTGTAAGATATCTCTTTCCTCTATTTCATCTGATAGGGTCCCCCATTTTACAAAGGGAGCTGTGGGAGGTGTAGGAGGAGTAGATGGATTTGGAAAATGCTTGGGTCACCCAAAGGATCTAGGAGATAAAGGCATTTTGGCCAAATTGTGGCTGTGCTCGATGGAGTATTCCCTACTCCCATTTCTTTGATGGTAATTTTCTGCTCTTTGGGCTTGGATGAGGAAGCTTCAGAGGTAGAATCATGCTATGGGGTAGGGGATGTAGATGCTCTATTGTTGGGTATGATGCAATCAGGTTTTGAGAGGACATAGTTGCAATGCTGAAAGGGGTCGAGGTCACCTTGGATGGTGACTTGCTTGCCGTTATGAGGGAATTTTATGCATTGGTGATAGGTAGAAGGCACAACTTTCATGGCATGAATCCATGGTCTACCTAGGAGAATATTATAGGCTAGCTCCCTATCTAGGACTTGGTATACAATGTCTTTTATCACCGGTCCCACTTGTATGGGTAATACCACTATTCCTTTGGTAGTTCTGTCCTCTTCATCATAGGCTTTGATAGTAATTTTCTTCCTTGGATCAACCACATTTTTAGAGAACCCCAATGTAAGGACTAGCTTCAGCATGCAAATATTTAAACTAGCTCCTCCATCAATGAGAACCCTCTTGATGCAGTGCTTGTGGATGAAGGTGACAATATGTAAAGGGGTGTTATGAGGTTGAGACACTGAGAGGTCATCTTGTTTGATAAATGATATGGTACTTAAGGAGGTCAGATTACCTACCATGGCTTGAAACTTCTCTTGGGCCAAGTTCATGGGTACAGTGGTTTCCACTAAGGCTTTATTGAGAATCTCCTTGTGGGAAGGAGATAGACGCAACAAATCTAAGATAGAAATGTGGGCAGGAGTCTTCCATAGTTGGTCTATGACACTATACTGATGGGAGTTGGATTGAGAAGGTGATGACCTTGGAGGGAGGGTATTCAACGTGACCTTAAGACTATGGGTGATGATGCCACAATTAGTTTTGTTGGGTCCTGATTGTTGGTTAGACGTAACCACATTGATTTGTGGGACATGCTCTAATATGCAATTGATGGTAGAATTGAATGGCACACTTGCGTAATTGACATTACTATTCACATTATTCTAATTTTGCCTATTACAGTTGTTGTTGTTGTTGTCATCATCGTCATTGTTGTTGTTGTACGGCCTGTCATGATTGAGAAGTGGATCTTTGTAAGCCACATGCATCTCATTAGAAGTATGTTGTTGAGCACCATCTTGATTTTGATCAAGTATGTCTTGAATAACATGTTTGAGACAGATACAATTGTTGGTTGTATGTCCTCTTCCTCTATGATACTCACAAAAGTCAATGTCTTTCCAATAGTGAGGTTTTATTTGAGGTTCATAATCGCTTGTTGGCGGTAGAGTGATTTCATTGTTAGCCAATAGCTTCCTTAATGCGGATTCTTGGGACTCACCCAGCGGTGTGAACTTTCACCTCAGATTTGAGTTGAACCATGGTCTTGGCTCCCAAGAGAATGTTTTGTTGGGCGTAACATTGCTTGCCTCTCCTTTGAGAGTGAATATTGGTTGTTGTTTGGGAGCCGCCACCTTGGCATCAACTACTCCATCATTGATGACATTTTTATTTTTAGTCCAAAACTTTGATTTGTCGGTCGTGTAGTTGGAGGTAGGTGTGTCTTTATATAACTTGATTTACCCCTTGGCGATCATAGCCTTTTTGATGAATAATCCTATTTCAATGACCTTCAAAAATGAGGTAGGGTATTGAATTTGTATTTGGTAGCTTAGATCGGAGTTGAGGTTGTGGACAAACATCTCCATTAATTGCTTCTTAGGTACATCATATGAGCATTTGCTTGCTAGTTGTCTCCCCCTTTTAAGGAAGGAGGTGAATGATTCACCACTCTTTTGCTTGGTATTGCATAGGTCAAGCATGGAGACTTTGTGTTCAATATTGTACAAGAAGTGCGTGATGAATTTGTTGACTAACTCATCGAAAGTATCGATGCCCGGTGGAAGCCGTGAGAACCACTCCATGGCTTAACTACCTAGAGATCTAGGGAATAGTCTCATTAAGAAAGTCTCATTGTGAGATACTTCCATGCATGTGGCGTTGAATTCCCTAATGTGATCTCTAGGGTCCCCTTTCCCTTTGTGCTTGTCAAACTTAGGAACTTCAAATCGAAAGGGGAATAGTACCATGTTCAAACTTTTATCAAAGGGGTATGGTGCAATATCTTCCAAGGAGTATGTTTTAGTGTTTGCACCCATCTTAAGATCCGTCATTTGTTGTGTTAGACCCTCGATTTGTTTCTTCATTTCTTCCATAGGTGTATTTGGGTCCATGACTTTCTTTCCTTTATCCTCACTGGTGTGGTGTTCATAATTATCCTCTACGGTCTCTTTGAGTGTGCTTAGATCAAAATCAACAGGGAGCTTAAGTCCAAGATTTGCAAGATGAATAAAATACTTGTGAGGGTCCTCATGGAGCACTTTCTCTAGCAAGCATTGGAATTTCTGATCTTGGATGTGTCCTTGATAATCTTCATGAGAGATTTCCTCATCACTATCATGAGGAGTGACAATATGGTCAGATGATCTGGTCATTTCAAGTTGCTTTTGGTATTGAGATCTAGTAAGAACCATGCAAGGTGACATGGGATGTGGTGGGATGAAACTATAGATTTTGGCAAGATGTCGGTGGAGACTATTGAGAATAGGATACTTATGACAAGATTTAGACAAGGGACTCTCTCGATCAATGATTCCAAGTAAGATAGCTGATACAAAACGATAGCCACTAGTAAGGGTACTCGATACCTATCTTACTGTGTAGGGACTAGTCATGCACCAAGACCACTAGTGAAGTTCTGTGACTTACTAGGGTTACTTGAATCCAAAATGATCCAAAAAAGGGGCCTATGCTAATCTGATATGGGATACTTTGACATTGGACTAGGGGCACCTGATAGAAGGTGAATGAGACGACCAATGAAAGAGAGACTTTGATGCGAAATACATGGAAAAGTGACTGCAAGGTAAGATCTGATCTCAGAATTTGGAACTAGGCTGAAATGGGTACCCAAAAATGGTAAAATTTTCCTCTCAAAGACTGTGGAAGTACTCACTGTCATGCATGTGCCGTAACAGATGCGCCGCATAAACTGGTAAATGCGTGAAAAGTCAGTATAGATGCGCAATACTGGTAAACTTCAGATGCATAGCAATAGGTGTTAAAAGAATAGTAGGTCAGTATAGATGTGCAACAAGTTGGTATGAATGCACAACAAAAAAGGATAAATGCGCCGCTCTGGTTTTTCAATATTTTTTGCAAGTTTTTGGCAATTTTTTGATGTTTTTGGTATCCTTGGCTATATCATATCTAGTATCCTATCCATAGTGTTAGCCTAGCATAGCGTCTGTTGTCAGTACCATAGGGTCAACCCAAACTACGTTGCCTCTGCGTCGTCACGTAGGCAAGGCCATTTTCAATGCATCCCCAAGGCTTTCCCGTCCATCCCATATCTTGTCGTCTTTCCTCTAGTCCATCCATGGTCCAAGTCTCGAACTATGTTGCCTATGCATCATCATGTAGGCAAGGCCATTATCAATGTGCCCCTAAGGCACTAGGTTAGTCCCTTAGGGTCCGTTTTTTCCCAATAAGGATTATGAAACCTTTTCACCAGACGCAAGCGCATGCAAGCAAAGCCCATTTTCAAGAAAAAATTTTGACGCAGTACCTCAACCTATCTAAAGAAAAGAAAAAGCAAGAATTATCCAACCCAAATGATTCTATCAAATTATGGAAAGAAAGATACATCTAAATACAAGAGTGTTTTGCTTCAATATTACAGTTTTGTCTAAATGTCTTCACTTTTTGTTATCATGTCTCCTATGCTACTCAAGGTTGTCAAAAGCTAGAGATGCTATGATGGGGGCACAATTATTTTCTTTGTCTGCTGCTTGTGGGTTTATCTTTAGTAATGTGAAGCCTTGTCTAAGGACATGATCAACACAATAATCATCGAGGACATCAGAAGACTAACATGAAATAGGTATAATCCTTGTCTGTTGATACACAAGAAATACTTAGGTCATCTCAGTTCAATTATACCTAGATGCTTTGTATTAACTTGCTAAATCAAAATCCAAGTAAGCGATGCTCAGGTCATCTCGGTTCAATTATACCTAGATGCTTGTATTTTCTTACAACATTTCAAAAACACACAAAAATAAAAAAGCCCAATGATGAAATAAGCACTTCAAAATACTTGCACCGTCAAGATGTCAAAAAACCATTCACATCCACTCGCATCCACAAAGCATCCATACCATTCACATCTACAAAAGCATCCATACCATATCCCATGCATATAAAGATCCAAACTGCAGAGTATCAAATAAAAGCTTGTGATTCCTTCTATCGAGTCATTCTTCTATCGACAACCTTTCTATCTATCATTATATCTCTTGTCAATAGTTCTAGCTGTCAGTCCGAGCAATGATCCAAATGCAAGTTCATCCTTAATCCATACCAATCAAGTCAAGTCAATCTTGCACAAATGATTCAATCATAATCAGTGGTCTTGATCCTTGTCTTGTTGTAAACCATCCCAATCAATTATAATCACACATTTGTCTTATATAGGATGTAACCTTTGTCAAAATTAGACCAACACACATGTCTTACACGACATGTTTCATTTCTTGAAACCAGACATTATCCTTTGTGTTGCTCTAGGGATCTATCATTCCCCGCCATGACAACACTATCATATATCATTATCATTATATCATTGGTTTATAGCTAGATAGGGGTAATACCTTGCTTGTTCTTGTATCATTTGTGCATACTTGCTTACTTGCTTGTGTGTCATCATTTTATCTTGCATCGCACGTCATTCATCTCTTTCTTCAACCATTTTCTTCACCCCAACCTATTCTTCCAACCTTCTTCATCATGAGATTGTCCGTCTCGCACCCTCGAATCTCTCTCCTCGGCCAATCTCTCGAGGGGGCATCCTCACCCTATCTTTCCATTGCCGTCTTTTTCTTCTATCTATACTATCATGCCCACTTTTTCCATGCAGTTATAACATGCATTACTCATGTGTCATGTCCACATGCGTCATGTGGTCATGATACGAACTATCAAAAATTTTCCCTTACTACTCTGAAAGCCCCCAATACAGTTGACGGTGGCATACCAAATACATGTATGCACACCCTAGACAAGGAAACGCATGGTTCCCTGATTTAGGTTAATCTCATGAATTATATTTGAACAAAGTTGTTTTAGGTGATAGATCATTTTTCAACAAAGCATAACCATTTGTTCTTCTTTCCATTTTCTAGAAATTAATACTAATTTCTCCTTCTTCAGACGTAGCATTTTCAACCAAGCTCGTTCATTTGCCCTCTCTTCCTTTTCTTGGAATTTAATTTTGCTTATATTTCTATCACGTTCATTTTACTGTTTCTTTGAAATTTAATTTAAATATATATATATATCTGCCATTATCTCAGTTCACTTAACCCTCAATTTCATTAATAAGTTCCTTAACTATAAAGAAAGTATAGAATAATTCATTAAAAACAGAGCAATGAGTTAATTTTATTTTTGCAAATACAAACATTGTATTTCTAAATTGCAACTCTGAGTTTAAGCATCTATTCAATTCGTATTATACATTATGCATAAATAAATCCCACTTTCCTTGATTTAAGATTTCTATTTCAAGTCAAATGTTTTAAACTACATATAGTTTGCCTTCAAATGAATAGTGAAAAGTGAATAATAAAAGTAAATAGTGAATAGTAAATAGTGATAGTGAATAGTGAATAGTGACTAATAAAAGTAAAAAGGTCCCCATCCTAGGAAGAGACCCTCAAGGTGGCGGTAATTTCAAAAGCAATACTGCAACCCAAATTTCATTTATTTCATGGTAGAGATATTTTTTAAGACTTTTACAAACTTAATTAAAACATCAGCTAACTCACAACGTTGCAAGTAGAAGAAGGAACTAAATAATTTTAATATCCTTTTAAAAATAAATTTTATTTTCCTTTTCTTATTTCTAAATGGTAAAACTTAATGAACAAGAAAATTACAACTATCAACCCAAGAATAGAGAGGATTTCCTCACAACTCCAAAAATAACAATTTATACAACAATAGGGAGATAATTTTCTCCTTTTAAAAAATTGACAAGGAAGGAGCTATTAAAAGATTAGGCTCTCCTTAAGACTTAAGGAAAATAGAATATTTTCTAAGATCCAATAATCTTCTCCAAGATTCACAATAAGCTCCCACAAAACCTGCATATCACACAAGGGAAGAAACACCACACAAGCTGCTCTCCTCCCTATTGTAGACCCGCAAAAGGGTCACCCCCGAGTTAGGGAGACCATCGTCATACCCAGGGTAAAATAGACTATACACATCATGACATTGAACAACAACAACAAATCAAATAATACACACCCTCAAGGTTTGACCCACAATATAAAGACTCAGCTTAGGTGAGTTCAGGGAGGGTAGGGAAGTAGACATCTCTACCTCTAGGTGTCATCCCTTCACATTTTATCACTTTTTATCACAAGGCCTCAAGCCAACTTTATCACAAGGCCTCAAGCCAAAAATTTATTCTTCCACAAGGCCTCAAGCCTTCTAATGAATCAATTACCAGGGATATCCCAATAGGCACTCAAAGCCATAAAGTCCTCTAGGCTCAAAAGTACTAACATGCCCTCAAGGCATTTACAACAAGAACCAAGATGACACCCGAGGAGGGTCACACCTCCCTTTCCCTATACAAGATGAGCATTGCCTTCCAACTAGAAGGAGCTCTTTCTACACCCAACACAAAACCCTAAAATAATAATAGAATACTCATAGAAGACATTTGTAAACTCATTCAACAAGCAAGAAATAAACATACATATAAAACAATAGATACACAAGAGAGTAGACTTGATTCACCAACCTTTCAAAGCCTAATTATGGAATGAAAGTTGATGAAGAGCTCCACTCTAGCCTCCACCAAAATTCTCCTTCCTTCCTCAATAATCCAACCCCCAAAATAATCTCTCTATGATTGCAAGCAAGGGATAATGAATGGAGGATATAGGATGGCTAGAATAATTTCAGCATTATGAGGCTATGAAGAAAAGAATAGAGAAAGAAATGGACATTATGAGGATGCCAGGAGAAGATTTCCTAGAGGAAATTAGGCATGATAAGAATGCAAGAATGAAGTCCCCCTGCAAGAATGAAGTCCCCTCCTGCAAGAATGAAATTCACCTGCACAAAAAAAAAAAGTTCCCTTGCAAAATCTTGTCTCCCAATTGCTTAGAGAAGGGTCTCAATTATAGATTTTTTTGAGAAGTGAATGGAAGGTGAGGATCAAGAGTTGAGATTAAGGGCTCACATTATCTGTGAATTTTAAATTCATAGTGGATGAATTAAAAATTTATTGTTTTAAGATTGTAATATTTAAATAACCCCACTATCCCAAGTGGAATTAATAAAATATCCCCACTATCCCAGGTGCAATTAAAAAATATCCCCACTATCCCAAGTGGAATTAATAAAATAAACCCACTCATTATCCATTATCCCTAATGGACTTAAAACAATTAACCCCACTCAAGAGGTCCCCCATTATAGCACACATGTAGAAATAAAATACAATAAGTAAACTAAAATAAGAGAGAGTGGGTGACACACCACCCTCATTAAGGAGAACCCCACCAAAAGAGAGGCACAAGGAGACAAGCACTCCATTATTAGGGGATCATGGAGTTGCCTCATGACTTGGAAGTGGGTCTGAGTGTGGATTCCACTCATCCCATTGTCCCCATGCTTCCAAATTCGTCACTTAACTTCACCCTGAAGTTGAAGTGACCATATGGAGGTTAACCCAAAGTTATCCTAGACAAAAACATCCTTAGACCCATGGGGTATAACCTAGGGTTGTTTTAAACCTAGTTAGGACTCCTAGAGTCAAGTAAAAACATAAGAAGAGGGTCAAAAAGAAATAAAGTTAAAACAAGATTCAAAACAATATTTCTTACAACACTTATCACAATATAATTAATTCAGAAGATAGAACTATTTCCCTTAACCTCATGCAACATTACAACAATACAACATTACAACAATTTAACAAACACAAGGTTGATCTTAGTTCCTTGTGGAACTAGATAGGCTCACAAGGGATACAACATAGGGTGTGGAATGATCTCTTGTATTTGTGGTTTTGTTAGAAATACCTGCACACTCACTTTCAAAGTTAATTCTACATATAAATATCATAGCCAAAGAAAAATTTAATACATGCATTTCTAAAGCATACCACAGTTCTTATAAACATAATGAAATCACATGACAATTTTCTATTTAACATCACCTAATTAGTTTTCCTTTAACATAATAAGATTTTAATAGTTTAAAAATCTGGGAACATCAGTCCCATAAATATAAAAATACCAACAACAGTAAACTAAATAGTCACATGTACGGAAATGAAAAAGTGTAGGCCTCACATACTCCCCCCTAAGACTGTACTTCCTCATAGAAGTCATCAAAGAGGTGAGGATAAAAGGAACTCATAAGGCTGGTCCACACAACCAAGATACATAAAGGTCAGCAAACAACCAAAAGAAATAATCGCAATCCAAGAAAGTGCACATTACATCACTATACTCCAAAAGATACACAAGGGTGAGGAAGAGTCCAACACAACCCTCACCACCTAGACCAACTGACTCAAGAGGGCAATCAACCAAGAGGATCACAACCACCACAAAACACAAGCGGAAGACTTTGATACTCATGTGACAAGGCCATCATGATGACAAAACAAGAGGATGGGTATTCCTCTAAAGTGAAGGTTAGTCGACAAACCACAACCTCACTCTCTCACAGCTACATGCAGTAGGACAAAGGTCAAACCATGCTCAACCCACTCCATGTCGGTCTAAACAACATGCAAACCCCAGAGCTCCTAATGTTGAAACATGTGCTCTGATACCAAATGTCATGCCCACTTTTTCCATGCAGTTATAACATGCATTACTCACATGTCATGTCCACATGCGTCATGTGGTCATGATACAAACTATAAAATTTTCCCTTACTACTCTAAAAACCCCCTCGCACGCATAAGCGTGCTCAGCGGTGCATGCTTAAGGCGAAAGCAATACAGTTGACGGCCACGTACCAAATACATGTGCACACACCATAGACAAGGAAATGCGTGGTTCCCTGACTTAGGTTAATCTCATGAATTATATTTGAACAAAGTTGTTTTAGGTGATAGATCATTTTTCAACAAAGCATGATCATTTGTTCTTTCCATTTTCTAGAATTAATACTAATTTCTCCTCCTTCAGACTTAGCATTTTCAACCAAGCCCGTTCATTTGCCCTCTCTTCCTTTTCTTGGAATTTAATTTTGCTTGTATTTCTATCACGTTCATTTTACCATTTCTCTGAAATTTAATATATATATATATACCGCCATTATCTCAGTTCACTTAACTCTCAATTTCATTAATAAGTTCCTTAACTATAAAGAAAGTATAGAATAATTCACTAAAAATAGAGCAATGAGTTAATTTTATTTTTGCAAATATAAACATTGTATTTCCAAATTGCAACTCTGAGTTTAAGCATCTTTTCAATTCGTATTATACATTATGCATAAATAAATCTCACTTTCCTTGATTTAAGATCTCTATTTCAAGTCAAATGTTTTAAACTACATATAGTTTGCCTTCAAATCAATAGTGAAAAGTGAATAATAAAAGTAAATAGTGAATAGTAAAAGTGAATAGTGAATAGTGAATAGTAAATAGTGAAAAGTGAATAGTAAAAGTGAATAGTGACAGTGAATAGTGAATAGTGAATAGTAAAAGTAAAAAAGTCCCCATCCTAGGAAGAGACCCTCAAGGTGGCGGTAATTTCAAAAGTAATACTGCAACCCAAATTTCATTTATTTCATGGTGGGGATATTTTTTAATACTTTTACAAACTTAATTAAAACATCAACTAACTCACAATGTTGCAAATAGAAGAAGAAGGAACTAGATAATTTTAATATCCTTTTAAAAACAAAATTTCTTTTCCTTTTCTTATTTCTAAATGGTAAAACTTAATGAATAAGAAAATTACAAGTATCAACCCAAGAACAGAGAGGATTTCCTCACAACTCCAAAAATAACAATTTATACAACAATAGAGAGATAATTTTCTTCTTTTGAAAAATTGACAAGGAAGGAGCTATTAAAAGATTAAGCTCTCCTTAAGACTTAAGGAAAATAGAATATTTTCTAAGATCCAATAATCTTCTCCAAGCTTCACAATAAGCTTCTAGAAAATCTGCATATCACACAAGGGAAGAAACACCACACAAGCTGCTCTCCTCCCTACCATAGACCCACAAAAGGGTCACCCCCGAGTTAGGGAGACCATCCTCAGACCCAAGGTAAAATAGACTATACACATCATGACATTGAACAACAACAACAAATCAAATAATACACACACCCTCAAGGTTTGACTCACAATACAAAGACTTAGCTTAGGTGAGTTCAGGGAGGGTAGGGAAGTAGACATCTCTACCTCTAGGTGTCATCCCTTCACATTTTATCACTTTTTATCACAAGGCCTCAAGCCAAAAATTTATTCTTCCACAAGGCCTCAAGCCTTCTAATGAATCAATTACCAGGGATATCCCAATAGGCACTCAAAGCCATAAAGCCCTCGAGGCTCAAAAGTACTAACATGCCCTCAAGGCATTTACAATAAGAATCAAGATGACACCCGAGGAGGGTCACACCTCCTCTTCCCTATACAAGATGAGCATTGCCTTCCAACTGGAAGGAGCTCTTTCTACAACCAACACACAAAACTCTAAAACAATAATAGAATACTCATAGAAGACATTTGCAAAATCATTCAACAAGCAAGAAACAAACATACATATAAAACAACAGATACACAAGAGAGTAGACTTGATTCACCAACCTTCTAAAGCCCAATTATAGAATGAAAGTTGATGAAGAGCTCCACTCTAGCCTCCTTCTCCAAAATTCTCCTTCTTTTCTCAATAATCCAACCCCAAAAATAATCTCTTTATGATCACAAGCAAGGGATAATGAATGGAGGATATAGGATGGCTAGAATAATTTCGGCATTATGAGGCTACGAAGAAAAGAATAGAGAAAGAATTTGGCATTATGAGGATGCCAGAAGAAGATTTCCTAGAGGAAATTGGGCATGATAAGAATGCAAGAATGAAGTCCCCCTACAAGAATGAAGTCCCCTCCTGCAAGAATAAAATTCCCCTGCACAAAAAAATGAAGTTCCCCTGCAAAATCTTGTCTCCCAATTGCTTAGAGAAGGGTCTCATTTATAGATTTTTTTGAGAAGTGAATGGAAGGTGAGGATCAAGAGTTTAAATCAAGGGCTTACATTATCTGTGAATTTTAAATTCATAGAGGATGAATTAAAAATTCATTGTTTTAAGATTGTAATATTTAAATAACCCCACTATCCCAAGTGGAATTAATAAAATATACCTACTATCTCAAGTGAAATTAAAAAATATCCCCACTATCCCAAGTGAAATTAAAAATTTAAACCCACTCATTATCCATTATCCCTAATGGACTTAAAACAATTAACCCCACTTAAGAGGTCCCCCATTATAGCCCACATATAGAAATAAAATACAATAAGTAAACTAAAATAAGAGAGAGTGGGTGACACAGCACCCTCATTAAGGGGAACCCCACCAAAAGAGAGGCACGAAGAGACAAGCACTCTATTATTAGGGGATCATGGAGTTACTCCATGACTTAGAAGTGGGCCTGAGTGTGGATTCCACTTATCCCATTGTCCTCATGCTTCCAAATTCGTCACTTAACTTCACCCTGAAGTTGAAGTGACCATATGGAGGTTAACCCAAAGTTATCCTCGTAAAAAACGTCCCTAGACCTATGGGGTATAACCTAGGGTTGTTTTAAACCTAATTAGGACTCCCAGAGTCAAGTAAAAACACAAGAAGAGAGTCAAAAAGAAATAAAGTTAAAACAAGATTCAAAACAACATTTTTTACAACACTTATCACAGTATAATTAATTTAGAAGATAGAACTATTTCTCTTAACCTCATGCAACATTACAACAATTTACCAAACACAAGGTTGATCTTAGTTCTTCGTGGAACTAGATTGGCTTACAAGGGATACAACATAGGGTGTGGAATGATCTCCTGTATTTGTGGTTTTGTTAGAAATACCTGCACACTCAATTTCAAAGTTAATTCCACATATAAATATTATAGCCGAAGAAAATTGAATACATGTATTTCTAAAGCATACCATAGTTCTTATAAACATAATGAAATCACATGACAATTTTCTATCTAACATCACCTAATTAGTTTTCCTTTAATATAATAAGATTTTAATAGTTTGAAAATCTGAGAATAACAATCCCATAAATATAAAAATACCAACAACAGTAAACTAAATAGTCACATGTACGGAAATGAAAAAGTGTAGGCCTCGCATACTCCCCCACTAAGACTGTACTTCCTCCTGGAAGTCATCAAAGAGGTGAGGATAAAAAAAACTCATAAGGCTAGTCCACACAACCAAGATACAAAAAGGTCACCAAACAACTGAAAGAAATAATCGCAATCCAAGAAAGTGCACATTACATCACTATACTCCACAAGATACACAAGGGTGAGGAAGAGTCCAACACAACCCTCACCACCTAGACCAACTGACTCGAGGACAATCGACCGAGAGGATCACAACCACTACAAAACACAAGTGGAAGACTTTGATACTCATGTGACAAGGCCATCATGATGACAAAATAAGAGGATGGGTATTCCTCGAAGGTGAAGGTTAGTTGACAAACCACAACCTCACTCTCTTGTAGCTACATGTAGTAGGACAAGGGTCAAACCATGCTCAACCCATTCCATGTCAGTCTAAACAACATGTAAACCCCAGAGCTCCCAATGTTGAAACATGTGCTCTGATACCAAATGTCATGCCCACTTTTTCCATGCAGATATAACACGCATTACTCTCGTTTCATGTCCACATGCATCATGTGGTCATGATACGAACTATCAAAAATTTTTCCTTACTACTCTAAAAACCCCCTCACATGCATAAGCGTGTTCGGCGGTGCATGTTTAAGGTGAAAACAATACAGTTGACAGCGGCGTACCAAATACATGTGCGCATACCCTAGACAAGGAAACGCGTGGTTCCCTGACTTAGTTTAATCTCATGAATTATATTTGAACAAAGTTGTTTTAGGTGATAGATCATTTTTCAACAAAGCATGATCATTTGTTCTTCTTTCCATTTTCTGGAATTTAATGCTAATTTCTCCTCCTTTAGTCTTAGCATTTTCAACCAAGCCCGTTCATTTGCCCTCTCTTCCTTTTCTTGCAATTTAATTTTGCTTATATTTCTATCATGTTCATTTTACCGTTTCTCTGAAGTTTAATTTATATATATATATATATACTGACATTATCTCAGTTCACTTAACTCTCAATTTCATCAATAAGTTCCTTAACTATAAAGAAAGTATAGAATAATTCATTAAAAACAGAGCAATGACTCACAATACAAAGACTCAGCTTAGGTGAGTTCAGGGAGGGTAGGGAAGTAGACATCTCTACCTCTAGGTGTCATCCCTTCACATTTTATCACTTTTTATCACAAGGCCTCAAGCCAACTTTATCACAAGGCCTCAAGCCAAAAATTTATCACAGGGCCTCAAGCCAAAAATTTATACTTCCACAAGGCCTCAAGCCTTCCAATGAATCAATTACCAGGGATATCCCAATAGGCACTCAAAGCCATAAAGCCCTCGAGGCTCAAATGTATTAACATGCCCTTAAGGCATTTACAACAAGAACCAAGATGACACCCGAAGAGGGTCACACCTCCCCTTCCCTATATAAGATGAACATTGCCTTCCAACTGGAAGGAGCTCTTTCTACACCTAACACACAAAACCCCAAAATAATAATAGAATACTCATAGAAGACATTTGCAAACTCATTTAACAAGCAAGAAACAAATATATATATAAAACAACAGATACACAAGAGAGTAGACTTGATTCACCAACCTTCCAAAGCCCAATTATGAAATGAAAGTTGATGAAGAGCTCCACTCTAGCCTCCAAAATTCTCCTTCTTTCCTCAATAATCCAACCCCAAACATAATCTCTCTATGATCACAAGCAAGGGATAATGAATGGAGGATATAGGATGGCTAGAATAATTTTGGCATTATGTGGCTATGAAGAAAAGAATAGAGAAAGAATTGGGCAATATGAGGATGGTAGAAGAAGATTTCCTAGAGGAAATTAGGCATGATAAGAATGCAAGAATGAAGTCCACTTGTAAGAATGAAGTCCCCTCCTGCAAGAATGAAATTCTCCTGCACAAAAAAATGAAGTTCCCCTACAAAATCCTGTCTCCCAATTGCTTAGAGAAGAGTCTCATTTATAGATTTTTTGAGAAGTGAATGGAAGGTGAGGATCAAGAGTTGAGATCAAGGGCTCACATTATCTGTGAATTTTAAATTCATAGTGGATGAATTAAAAATTCAATATTTTAAAATTGTAATATTTAAATAACCCCACTATTCCAAGTGGAATTAATAAAATAAACCCACTCATTATCCATTATTCCTAATGGACTTAAAACAATTAACCCCACTCAAGAGGTCCCCCATTATAGCCCACATGTAGAAATAAAATACAATAAGTAAACTAAAATAAGAGAGAGTGGGTGACACACCACCCTCATTAAGGGGAACCCCACCAAAAGAGAGGCACAAAGAGACAAGCACTCCATTATTAGGGGATCATAGAGTTGCTCCATGACTTGGAAGTGGGCCTGAGTGTAGATTCCACTCATCCCATTGTCTCATGCTTTTAAATTCGTCACTTAATTTCACCCTGAAGTTGAAGTGACCATACGGAGGTTAACCCAAGGTTATCTTAGTCAGAAAGGTCCCTAGACCCTAGGGTATAACCTAAGGTTGTTATAAACCTAGTTGGGACTCCCAGAGTCAAGTGAAAACACAAAAAGAGGGTCAAAATGAAATAAAGTTAAAACAAGATTCAAAACAACATTTCTTACAACACTTATCACAATATAATTAATTTAGAAGATAAAACTATTTCGTTTAACCTCATGCAACATTACAACAATACAACATTACAACAATTTACCAAACACAAGGTTGATCTTAGTTCCTCGTGAAACTAGATCGGCTCAAAAGGGATACAACATAGGGTGTGGAATGATCTCCTGTATTTGTGGTTTTGTTATAAATACCTGCACACTCAATTTCAAAGTTAATTCCACATATAAATATCATAGCTGAAAAAAATTTAATACATGCATTTCTAAAGCATACCACAGTTCTTATAAACATAATGAAATCACATGACAATTTTCTATCTAACATCACCTAATTAGTTTTCCTTTAACATAATAAGATTTTAATAGTTTGAAAATCTGGGAACAACAGTCCCATAAATATAAAAATACCAACAACAGTAAACTAAATAGTCACATGTACGGAAATGAAAAAGTGTAGGCGTCACATACTCCCCCCCAAGACTGTACTTCCGCCTGGAAGTCATTAAAGAGGTGAGGATAAAAGGAACTCATAAGGTTAGTCCACACAACCAAGATACAAAAAGGTCACCAAACAACCAAAAGAAATAATCGCAATCCAAGAAAGTGTACATTACATCACTATACTCCACAAGATACACAAGGGTGAGGAAGAGTCCAACACAACCTTCACCACCTAGACCAACTGACTCAAGAGGACAATCGACCGAGAGGATCGCAACCACCACAAAATACAAGCGAAAGACTTTGATACTCATGTGACAAGGCCATTATGATGACAAAACAAGAGGATGGCTATTCCTCTAAGGTGAAGGTTAGTCGACAAACCACAACCTCACTCTCTCGCAACTACATGTAGTAGGACAAGGGTCAAACCATGCTCAACCCACTCCATGTCGGTCTAAACAACATGCAAACCCCAGAGCTCCCAATGTTGAAACATGTGCTCTGATATCAAATGTAATGCCCACTTTTTCTATGCGGTTATAACACGCATTACTCACGTGTCATGTCCACATGTGTCATGTGGTCATGATACGAACTATCAAAAATTTTCCCTTACTACTCTAAAAACCCCCTCGCATGCATAAGCGTGCTCGGTGGTGCATGCTTAAGGCGAAAGCAATACAGTTGACGGCGGCATACCAAATACATGTGCGCACACCCTAGACAAGGAAATGCGTGGTTCCCTGACTTAGCTTAATCTCATGAATTATATTTGAATAAAGTTGTTTTAGGTGATAGATCATTTTTCAACAAAGCATGATCATTTGTTCTTCTTTCCATTTTCTGGAATTTAATACTAATTTCTCCTCCTTCAGACTTAGCATTTTCAACCAAGCCCATTCATTTGCCCTCTCTTCCTTTTCTTAGAATTTAATTTTGCTTGTATTTCTATCACGTTCATTTTACCGTTTCTCTAAAATTTAATTTATATATATATACCGCCATTATCTCAGTTCACTTAACCCTCAATTTCATTAATAAGTTCCTTAACTATAAAGAAAGTATAGAATAATTCATTAAAAACAGAGCAATGAGTTAATTTTATTTTTACAAATATAAACATTTTATTTCTAAAATGCAACTCTGAGTTTAAGCATCTATTCAATTCGTATTATACATTATGCATAAATAAATCCCACTTTCCTTGATTTAAGATTTCTATTTCAAGTCAAATGTTTTAAACTACATATAGTTTGCCTTCAAATGAATAGTGAAAAGTGAATAACAAAAGTAAATAGTGAATAGTAAAAGTGAATAGTGAATAGTGAATAGTAAATAGTGAAAAGTGAATAGTGACAGTGAATAGTGAATGGTAAAAGTAAAAAAGTCCCCATCCTAAGAAGAGACCCTCAAGGTGGCGGTAATTTCAAAAGCAATACTGCAACCCAAATTTCATTTATTTTATGGTGGAGATATTTTTTAATACTTTTACAAACTTAATTAAAACATCAACTAACTCACAACATTACAAGTAGAAGAAGAAACTAGATAATTTTAATATCCTTTTAAAAATAAATTTTTTTTTCCTTTTCTTATTTCTAGATGGTAAAACTTAATGAACAAGAAAATTACAACTATCAACCCAAGAACAGAGAGGATTTCCTCACAACTCTATAAATAACAATTTATACAACAATAGGGAGATAATTTTCTCCTTTTAAAAAATTGACAAGGAAGGAGCTATTAAAAGATCAGGCTCTCCTTAAGACTTAAGGAAAATAGAATATTTTCTAAGATCTAATAATCTTCTCCAAGCTTTACAATAAGCTCCCAGAAAACCTGTATATCACACAAGGGAAGAAACACCACACAAGCTGCTCTCCTCCCTACCGTAGACCCACAAAAGGGTCACCCTCGAGCTAAGGAAACCATCCTCATACCCAAGGTAAAATAGACTATACACATCACGACATTCAACAACAACAACAAATCAAATAATACACACACCCTCAAGGTTTGACTCACAATACAAAGACTCAACTTAGGTGAGTTCAGGGAGGGTAGGGAAGTAGACATCTCTACCTCTAGGTGTCATCCCTTCACATTTTATCACTTTTTATCACAAGGCCTCAAGCCAAAAATTTATCACAAGGCCTCAAGCCAAAAATTTATTCTTCCACAAGGCCTCAAGCCTTCCAATGAATCAATTACCAGAGATATCCCAATAGGCACTCAAAGCCATAAAGCCCTCAAGGCTCAAAAGTACTAACATGCTCTCAAGGCATTTACAACAAGAATCAAGATGACACCCGAGGAGGGTCACACCTCCCCTTCTCTATACAAGATGAACATTGCCTTCCAACTGCAAGGAGCTCTTTCTACACCCAACACACAAAACCCTAAAACAATAATAGAATACTCATAGAAGACATTTGTATACTCATTCAACAAGCAAGAAACAAACATACCTATAAAACAACAGATACACAAGAGAGTAGACTTGATTCACCAACCTTCCAAAGCCCAATTATGGAATGAAAGTTGATGAAGAACTCCACTCTAGCCTCCTCCAAAATTCTCCTTCTTTCCTCAATAATCCAACTCTAAAAATAATTTCTCTATGATCGCAAGCAAGGGATAATGAATGGAGGATATAGGATGGCTAGAATAGTTTCAGCATTATGAGGCTATGAAGAAAAGAATAGAGAAAGAATTGGGCATTATAAGGATGCCAGAAGAAGATTTCTTAGAGGAAATTAGGCATGATAAGAATGCAAGAATGAAGTCCCCTTGCAAGAATGAAGTCCCCTCCTGCAAGAATGAAATTCCCCTGCACAAAAAAATGAAGTTTCCCTACAAAATCCTGTCTCCTAATTGCTTAGAGAAGGGTCACATTTATAGATTTTTTTGAGAAGTGAATGGAAGGTGATGATCAAGAGTTGAGATCAAGGGCTCACATTATCTGTGAATTTTAAATTCATAGTGGATGAATTAAAAATTTATTGTTTTAAGATTGTAATATTTGAATAACCCCACTATCTCAAGTGGAATTAATAAAATATCCCCACTATCCCAAGTGGAATTAAAAAATATCCCCACTATCCCAAGTGGAATTAATAAAATAAACCAACTCATTATCCATTATCCCTAATGGACTTAAAATAATTAACCCCACTCAAGAGGTCCCCCATTATAGCCCACATGTAGAAATAAAATACAATAAGTAAACTAAAATAAGAGAGAGTGGGTGACACACCACCCTCATTAAGGGGAACCCCACTAAAAGAGAGGCACACGGAGACAAGCACTCCATTATTAGGGGATTATGGAGTTGCTCCATGACTTGGAAGTGGGCCTGAGTGTGGATTCCACTCATTCCATTGTCCCCATGCTTCCAAATTCGTCACTTAACTTCACCCTAAAGTTGAAGTGACCATATGGAGGTTAACCCAAGGTTATTCTAGTCAAAAAGGTCCCTAAACCCATAGGGTATAACCTAGGGTTGTTTTAAACCTAGTTAGGACTCCTAGAGTCAAGGAAAAACACAAGAAGAGGGTCAAAAAGAAATAAAGTTAAAATAAGATTCAAAACAATATTTCTTACAACACTTATCACAATATAATTAATTCAAAAGATAGAACTATTTCTCTTAACCTCATGCAACATTACAACAATTTACCAAACACAAGGTTGATCTTAGTTCCTCGTGGAACTAAATCAGCTCACAAGGGATACAACATAGGGTGTGGAATAATCTCTTGTATTTGTGGTTTTGTTAGAAATACCTGCACATTCAATTTCAAAGTTAATTCCACATATAAATATCATAGCCGAAGAAAATTTAATACATGCATTTCTAAAACATACCATAGTTCTTATAAACATAATGAAATCACATGACAATTTTCTATCTAACATCACCTAATTAGTTTTCCTTTAACATAATAAGATTTTAATAGTTTGAAAATCTGAGAACAACAGTCCCATAAATATAAAAATACCAACAACAGTAAACTAAATAGTCACATGTATGGAAATGAAAAAGTGTAGGCCTCACATATACCTTAGCTTCTTTGAAATGATGTTACTTGACACAAATATTATCATCTCAAACATCATATCAAAGAGGGGCAAAATGTATACACCTAAAAATGACACGACTCTGTCCAAATAAATATTCTTAATATTTATTTAATTCAAATTCCTCTATCAATAAATAAATAAACAAATCTATTTATTTGATTCACATTCTTCCAACAATTAAAAAAATCAATTTATTTAATTAAATTCCTAAATTCTTCTAAATTTTTCCAACAAATTAAATAATACCAAATATTTAATTAGTTCTTCCAAAATCATTCTAAATTAAATAATTCTAATTATTTAATTGTTTCTTCCAATAATATCTTCTCTAAATTTAAATACTTCATAGCTTTATTTAAGTTGCCTATTTCTTCTAGATTGAGTTATCTCTAAATATAATTCAATCCTTGTGCACATGCAATTGAATATTCTAAATATTTAATTGAGCTAAAATATCTTTTGATCCTCATGCAATTTCTATCTAGTTCTATTCTCTTAACTGATTAATCTATTCTTTTAATTGATTTATCTCTTCAGTTAACTCATTCTTCTATTTTATTAATTCCTCTCATGCAAAATAGAGGGAGACAATTGTATTCTTCCTATTCGCGCACATTCCTCAACTGTTCTATACTGTTGATCTTCTCATTCTTTCTATACCGTTGATCTTCTCTTTCTCAAGTCTATAAATTGAACCCTATTCTTCCATTTCATTCATCCAAGCTTTTAGTATTGTTACTCTGGAGGAATTACAGCTTGCCTTTGGCACCCAAGTCATTCATTTTGCTTGTGATTAACTTGTTACCATATCACTACAATTGTTGTGAAGCTCATCTTCATTACAAAACACTATCATAGCCATTCTCCATTGAGAATCTTGGAATAGCAAAGAAGTGCACTCTCTGAGGGCCTTATTCATACATGCAAGATCGATTGAGATAGGCAACCAACGGAAGCTATGAAGTATTGAGGTTTGCAAAGGTTTCATCTTTGTTTGCTTGATCTTGATTATTTCCCTTTTCGTTGAGTTTTGGGTATTATTGATATTGATATATTGATTATTCATGTTAACTCCAATTTCCCTTAACAAGAATAACCAGTTTGTTATAGCCTCTATAAATTTTGTTTTATGAACTAGGTTCCTCTCAAAATTTTATGGAAGGTGTGTAGCCAAGTTGGTTAAATCATCAGAAAAAATATCTAGACCCAATTTGTTTATTATGAGGTGAATGGATTAGTAACTGTCTATTTGTACTAATAGTATAAGAATTGAGTCTTATTAATGATTTTAGTAAACACCTTCAAGTTATAATAAGGAGAGAATATGAGGAGTTTTAATGGGTTATTAGAAAGAATATTTTGGAACTAAATTCCTTGCTTTTAATATACTTCATTATCTTGTGGAGTTATATTTTAATTAGAAAGTGTTTCTATGGTTCTAGAAGTGATTTTTGTAATTTACATGGAATTGCTGGCATGAATTCATGTTTGGTTTATGTGGTCTCTCAATGCGGGTTGCTAAGTATGTACTTATAGTGAGTATGTTAAAATATTTTATGGCTATTGTAAGCACAAAAATCACTCACAGCCTCCAAGAGGACCCCTATGATGAGTCACAATCCTTGTCACGTATATCTAAGCATGAAATAACATCCTCTCGGCAACAATTCTCTTGCTGATGTGTATTTTCTTCCTTGTGTTGTTTCCCCTTTGTCATTCTCTCTCTCTCTGCTTTTGACTCTTTTCGACACTTGTCGATTTGTGTTTCCTGTACTTGCAACGTTGTTCCTAAGCCTTGTATGCATCTTGTAGGTATGTTGTCACCTTTCCCGAGTGTTTTTCATCTGTTCCTACCCCTAGAGGCCTTATAGAGGTTCTCCCAAGCCATCTCCAACTTTCAGTTTTTAGTTTCACTCAACCAATCCAAATCTCCCCCTAGTGTTTCCATATCTCCCCTAGGAGATCCTACTTTTGTAAGTGGAGATTTGGATTTTGACACATGACTGACCTATTTTCGGAGGCAAATCCCTTTCTCTCCACCTCCTCTTCCATCTCCCACCATGGACTTTCACCTAGGTGCCCTCCTCTGAGGGTTGCCCATGGGTGGCCCCCAGGTGACCCTAACTGTGAAAGGGGTAACCCATGGGTGACCCTGTCATGTTTTCTAGCCGCGAGTTCACTTGAGTTTCTAGCTCAAAATAGCTCTATTTTCACCCATTTTTTTCCTATTTACATAGAATTTTGTTCCAAAGAGAGAGCTAACTATTTCATGCACCCACACATGCATATTTAGCTCTTTTTCATCTTTAGTTATCAATACATGCTTTCCTCTTTCTTCACTTCTTCTTGAGTGATAAGTTATAATTGGGTAGATCACTCCAATTTTAGCCCAGATCACTCTTGTGTCTTCTAAGTTAACTCTCCAATCAAATTGAGTTAACTCTTCTCCTTCACCTCTCATCCCTTATTCCAACCTATAAATAACCCCCTCCCTCAAGCACAAAGGGAGTCAATTTCATTTGTGCACATAGTTCTTGCAAGTTATTGCTCTCCAAATCAAGGCCTTTTGCTTTCATTTGTTATCTCATTTATCCTTTCTAAAAGCTCATTTTGCATCCATACGCTGCTCACATCACAAGCCACAATGCTCATCAAGCTCTCATTGAGCTCATTTCAAAGCTTTAGAGCTTCTTTTGCTTCTCTTTTCTTATTGTCACTAAGAGGATCACCCCGCTGCTACAAGAGGATTAGAGGTTGCCACTACAAGGATATCTTAGGGTAGTGGAGGCTCATGCATCTCCAAGTTCCTTCACATTTTTTTTTCCTTTCATAGTAATTAGATAATCAAAACTTTTCTCTTGGGATAAGAAAATACATGTTGCTTTTTCCTTGATAGGCTAAGTAGATTTGCATTGTTAAATTAGTTTCCCTTTCCACAGTTCATAGATTAAAAGCAATTTATGTTTCTTAGATTAAATTGATCCACTTATTCAGAAAACACCAAAAACATAGATTAGATTGCATTAGGTAATCTCATACTAGTTTGCATTCATTTTCTAATTCCTAGATTAAGAAAAAGCACTTTGATTTCCAAAAACATAAAAAAGCACAAAAAAATGTTTTGCAATCATATAGGCTTGGCTGCATACAAAAATAGAAAAGTACAAGAATATTAGTAGCGTAGAAGGATTACAAACCCTTGGTCCCAACACAAGGTCATGTTTAGTCAACATTAGTCAAAACCCTTGTTTTCGTGACACGGTCAAACAAAGTCAACAAAGTCAAACCTTAGGTTGCACAAAACCTAAGTTGAAACCCTAGGTCAAGTCAAGGTTAGTTTAAACCATGTCTTTGTTGTTTAGGCTCACAAATGTGCCCTGGACTTAGAGACGAGTTGGTGAAGACAATCCTTGACAAGATAGAGGAGATTCACCCTAGACAGCAATAGGATCAACTAGTCATTCAACAACAACAGGAAAGATTTAGAGAAATTCAAATACAAGCAATCATCCAACAACACGAATGACAATGCCAAATTGAATAAAGCATCAATGAGAACAATAGTCAACCCACACAATGTTGGAACATCAAAAACCCAAACAGGAGAATGGTGACTAGTGGCTCTTCGAGTCATATAGTTTTCTTTACAACAATGGTCATAGAACACTACATTCAAACAAACACATAACAACACAAGCCCTAGGACTAGCCGACACCTCTTTGCAAAGCCCATCTCTCCAACAAGCCAGATCACCCATGTGTCTCACGTCCTCTTGACTAGCTACTTCCACAAGAGTGAGAGTGACATGGAGGTTCATCCCATGGCAAGGAGAGAGGGTCCATGTGCGCGCCAAAGCTGACTCAACCACCCCATGCCACCGAGTCATGATTTTGAGCATACATACTTTGGTGAACCTAACGTGAAGAACAAAAACTTTTGTTTATGCTTTTTGCACTCCAAACGCTTAGATTCCATTCAAACATCAAACATTTGGCACTTCAACTTCAAAGGTTTCAAACAATATCACTTTCTTCTTCATAACCACCTTCACCACTTCTACATTTGTCTCCTTCACCTTTGCTCATTCCATTTATTCTATGGTGTCTATGGCACCCTTGAATATGACAGAACTAGACTTAAACTTAGGGAATGTTCCCTCTAGGGAACCTGAAACTCCCTCTTTTGACAGGTATGTGCCACCTGACCCAAATGCACCAATATCAAACTTCTATGACTCTGACTATGAGCAAGACTGAAGAGAACCCAAGCGTTCTCTATCTTTTAACAATCCTGCATGTGAGCATAACCCTGCCATACCAAACACACCTGACAAAGTGAAAAAATACAAATGAGGTTGGAAATGCACCACCTAGATCAACCATCCACAAGCACCTCAAGTACTCATCTTGATGATGAAGTAAGAAGGTTGGAACCAGACTTACAAGAGGCAAAAGATGCTCAAGAAGCCCTGAGAGTTGTTCTCTGAGAAGAGCACTGGGAAAATGTTGCGTGAGAAGAAACATAGAATCATGACAACGCTCATAGAGAAAACCCTAGAAATGAGGAATTACCTAGAGGTCCCACTCTTGTAGACCTAATTACAACACTGGTACAAAGAATTAGAACTCTGGAAGTAGAACAACCTGCTCTAGAAAAAATACATAAATCATACAAAAATATCAGAATTAAACAGTACCAGGGGCATCCCAAAATCTCCCCTACCTCAATTACTACTCAATAAATGGGTATAATGACACATTCCCAAATGGGAACCCTCCTATTCAGAGCAATCAAGAAATGATAGGAAGGCAAGTAAATCAAACAATGGTATTGGGTTACCAAAACCCTCCTATGGGATTAATGCTATCAATTCCTCAATTGTAGAGTTCCTTCTTAGGCACATACTTGGAATACTTTAAAGAGCCACTTGACCTAATCATAAGAAATGTTAAGTTACCTCGACCATTACCTGATCTCCCAAAATTCAAAGGAGAGGGTGACCTCAATTTGCACATTAAAGCTTACACAACCACGATAAGAGAACTCCTCCCTTGAGATGGGGTTGTCACCAAAATCTTGTTGAAGACATTAGAAAGAATAGCTCTAGGATGCTATTATCACCTACGTGAGGCCTCAATACATTCATTCAGACAACTAATCATGGAGTTTGTCATGGCTTTCAACATGATCAAACTCATGAAGATGGGGATGCAATAATTCTTAGCCATTAAACAAGAACTGAATGAGTCAGTAGCCCATTTTGTCACTTAATGGAGACAAGTTCTCTATTCTTTTACAAGTGCTCCAAACATGGATCATCATGAATTATGTGATCTTTTCTTACATGCCTTAAACAAAGATATGAGAGATTACGTTCATAAGTTACCTTACAAGTCCTATGAAGAAGCCCTAGATAGTGCTTTGAGGATCAACCAAGCAACCATTGATAGTGGTATAAGGGTTTATGGGTCAAATGGAAAATTGATGAGTGAGGATACATGGAACAATGCCCCTGTCATCAAGATTCTCAAAAACAATAGAAATGCAATAAAAGATAGGGTGACAAACCAACCCCTAGTCAAGAAAGTGAGGGATGACTATAACGGAAGAGATTACTACCCTCCCAATGTTAATGCAATTGATCATCCTAGAAACAATGCATATTACACAGGGACAATTATCAAATTTGGAATCAAAATAGAAATAGTAATAATGGAAGGTATGAAAGACCCCCTTATGAATATAATCAATTCTATTCTTTTCATAGAACTAGAGGGCATATCATAGAATCTTGTAGAGAGTACAACAGATTCATAGCGAGATTGTCGAAAGAACAACAACGACTATTCGTAGAGATGTTCTTAAATCTGCAAGAGGTCACACCAGATAACAAGGGTACAAGGAAGACTCAAGCTCTAATAGCTCCCCAAAATGCCAACATGAGAATCTATCAGGACCCATTTCCTACATATAAAGACATAGAAACGACTGATTAAAGCAACGCAACCCAAGGTAGCAACACAAACATCCCACCACAATTAGGACAAAAAGGAGAAGCTAGGATGTTGGGATTGGTCAAAATATTGCATAATGAAGAAGAGGAAGAAGATCTTGAGAATGAGCTAGAAGAAATACATGAAAGTACAGTCTTGGTGGTTGAGCCAACACCAATTAGACCTTATGAACTCATCAAGGATCTAAAGAAAACTTATCTACATATCTCATTCATTGACCTCCTTAGGAATTCTCCCTCACATCGCTCTGCATTATTGAAAGTTATAGGATTAAAATACCTCAATCAAATCATGCCTCCACCTAGTGAACAAATAAATCATGTGGATTTTGATGTAAGCCCACCAAACTCTGAGCCCAAAGACCCAAGTTTCTTCTTTGATCTAAATCAAATTCCTTCTAAGGTAGAGTTGACAAAGAAAGGAGATCTTGCACTATACTTGCAAGTGTGGATCTATGACACCAACATCAAGAGAATGATAATTGATTATGGGGAAGTAGTGAACATAGTTCCATTTTATCTCTTTGAAAGAATGGGTTATGGGCACACCAACATCACCTCTTCTAGAGACATGTTGAGTGGGTACGATAATTTAAAAGCTACTACGATAGGAAAGATCACTCTCCCTGTGACTCTAAGACTAGAGATTGTCCCAACCACATTATATGTCATTGATAAGGACATGGGATAGAATCTGCTTCTTGAAAGACTCTAGATACACATAATGAAACTTGTGCCATCTACATTATTCCAGGAGGCTTGATTCTGGCATCTTGGAAAGGTGTATGTCGTAAAAGGGGATCTAGAGCCTTTTAGGATGATTAAATCAAACACAACAAATAAAAAGATAGGCATCCCCATAGACTATGAACTTCCCACAAACAAACTTTATGTTCCTAGCGCTACGCCACAATTGATATGTATCAAGAGGATAGAATCCTAGAAAAGACTATAAACAATGCAAAGATAAAGGCCTTGGAAAACGAGGCGCCACCAAAATAGAAAGAGGTTGTCCCCAAGGAAAAGATGATGAAAATCATGGAATGGATAGAGATGGATAGACCTCTCTAGTTCCCTTTAGAGATACTTATGATCAATGTACAACTAGTCTACAAACTCTTTCCTTGCACAGGGGAAAAGCCTCATAGAACAGAAGGGCCAATATTTGAAACAACTACGTTAGATTTGAGAAATGCAAATCCTCACACTTTCTCAAATCTGGAAGAAGACGTGATAGAATGTTACACTCCTATGTCACCCTTAAGTGAATCACATGTCCCTAAGACACAAGAAGAGAGTGAGTCATATGAACCTCTCACACCATCAAAAGAGTCATATAGACCACTAACACCAATGGAAGAAAAATTCTATTGACAATGAATCAACCAACACGATAGGATTTCTCTCAAGGATGTTCATGGTATCTCAACCACAATTGCAACCCACCACTTCTTCCTCAATGCAGTTAAATAAGCTTGGTGAATGGGAAGCACCCTTAGTGAAAATTGAATTGGTTGAGAGACTCCCAGATGAAGATGAAGAAAGCAAAGGAACATTTCATAAGAATGGAAAATGTGTGTGTCAGTGAGAACAAATGATCCTATCATCTTTGAGTTGCCAGGAAGCTACATTAAATATTCTATGGATTTGAGACCTGAGCCCAACAAAAGAACAAGTATAAGCTTTTTCCCTCTTGACGAGAAAAGGGAACCTCAAACTCCATTAGAATTATTCCAATTTTTACAAAAAATTCAAGATAGGCAAGACATAAAGATTTACATGCAAGAGCAGTTTGACATGCTAATGGAACTGCTAAGGTGTGATGGAGTCTTGTATTGGACCACTTCCCATCAACAAGATTTTCAAGACTTACTCTGTCTCACATTACCAAGGGAAGCCATTGAATTAGAAAGGGCAGAGCCAAATGATGTCACAAGACCCTATATGATAGGAGAGCTCATCCTAAGAAGAGGTAGAATGAAAAACAAAAAGAGAAGATGAAAGAGAACCTTCACAGAGGACTGGAAAGGTCCTTATGTGGTCAAAGAAGATGTCAGAAATGGTGCCTATCTCTTGTGCACTGGAGGGAGAGGAATTTGGTGAAACAATCAATGCCTTTCACCTCAAGAAATACTATGTTTGAAAAATCATAAAGTATAAAAATACAAAAAATCAAATATTGCAAAGATACAAAAAAATTACAAAAATAAAAAATGTCAACAAGAGTTTGTTTCTTGCATTTTCAATATCATTCTGTTTATCTTGCATTACAGTGAATGACTCACTCTTGTATTATTTTCATTTCAATAAGGAGTCTAAGGTTGCCTAGGTATACGTGATCCTTTTAGGTCCTAAGATTCCCCATTTTCACAATCACCATTCTGCCCCTTCATTCCCAATTATTCTAATCAAAGCATATATCTTAGTTTTACACTGATCCCAGTCTTAATGAGTCAAGATGTTAGGTCTAAGAAAAGTAAGTATTCAAACCTACAGTATTCAGAGGAATCTTAAAAGTAGACATTCCCAATTCTTCCCTAGTAGAAGAGAAGTTTGACTGGACTATGAAAACTTTTGGTAGCGCTCAACCCCTTATCTTTCCTAGCCGAAAACATTAGGAGGATCAAAACTTTTGAAGGAAGCAATCTAAAATACAAGTGAATTAAAAAATGAGTGATCAAAATGAGAGTGTTTAGAAAGGTGAGAATTGAGAAATCAAATTATTGCATATCCAAAGTTCCAAAAGCATTCATTTTCATAAAATACAAAAATAAAAAAAATGAGAAAATCAAGTGAGGCATTCTAGAAAATACAAAAAAAAAGCGAAAAAAGAAAAAAAAAGAGTTACAAAAAAAGGGCGAAAGAGAGAAGATTGTTGAATGTCCATACTCTTGGGTGGAGATCAGTCTAAGATCAAAGATTCAAGGGTGACATTATATTAGATAAAATAAAAAATAAAGGTACAAAGCACACACATGCACTAGCTGAGCAAAGCCAAGAGTCTAGTAGTCTTTAGGATCATTTTCTATCTAGGTACCCTTGTTCTTTCCCATTTATCCTTTATCCTGGGTCTATCTTGCTTGCCATCTATGATCTAAGTCTAGCGAACATCAATAAAATTTGTTACTTGTCCAAGTTGAAAGCTTGTGAGATTGTCTTATCTAGATAAGGATTAGTGTTTAGCCTTTAGAAAAACCCAAATTCAGAAGAACTCCATCTCCTTCCCGCTCCCCACTTGAGTTCTAAGTCCATATCTCATAGACTTGATTAGGTCTCTTATACTAGGATGACCTACAATCCCCTGGGTTGAAAATCATATTAAATAGCAATCATATTGTTTGTTCCACAATGCATTCATACCAAAATCAGGAAAAGAGTTCCAAAGCAATAAAGTCAATGTCATAACTTATGGCATTCCATAGAAGTAAAAGTTTCATTTCAATATCGCTTGTGTTCTTGCATCTGTATATCATCACCTGCATCTCATATATATTCCAAAAAAAGATAAAAAACATGTCATTGTTATCATACTTGCATTCTTAGAGTTGAAGGTCAAAACATAATCAAAGAGTTCTTAAACTTCCAAAGCGCACAAGAGATGAGTACTCATTCGATAAAAAAACAATCATAAAAAGACAACTTTTCATTAACACATCAGAAGCTTACATTCACAAGAGTACAAGAGATAGGACAAAATGCTCTCAAAGGAAAGTAAGGCTTCCCATGAAAGGGAGCACGGTTTCAAAAAGTAAAAAGAAAACAAGCTCAAGGGTGGTTCCCTCCAACGGAACCCTTAGTACTCCTACTCCTCTGTCTATGTGTACCACTTGTCTCTCCATGAGACTTGTGTGAGTGAGGTGCCCTGATATGAGTGTGAGAATGTGATGGTCCTATAGTACTAAACTCTCATTGCCGAATCCCAAGGTGAGCCATCTCACGAGGAACCTGATTCTCAACTCTAAGGATGAGATTCTTGGCCTTCAAAGTAGTGTTCTCCTGATGCCCATGATAGGCAGGAGCGAAGACATCAGTGTGTCGCCCAACTCTAGGAGGCCCACCAAGGTCAAACAAAAGCATCTCTCAAGTTAGCCTAGTGATGTACTCGCCAAACCAATGTTTAACTCATCAATGAAGTCCCTCCAATCCTTAGCACTACCTTCAAAGCAGAGTAAGGATAAAAGATGTGACAATTCTTGACATAAAGGAAAGAAATGAAAGGATAGTGTGAAACCAGTAAAACAAAAGTAGACTTATGAGGGTCACCAAGCTACCAAGTAGGGTCAAGTTGCCACATCGCCTCATCAGAATGAGGAGGTATAGGCACTGTGGAGGAACCCTCAAATATATCATCATCATTAGAACCTATCTCCTATGCACCCCATGCTGGTCCCTCGTTGGATAATTCATCCCCATTAGGAACGTAGTCCTTGTCAGTAGAATCAAAGTCATCCATGACAATGAGTCCATGGGAAGGATCTCCTCTCTCTCCCCTTTGTCACCCTCTCAGGGTCCTAGAAGATCTGGTAATCAAAACCCTTGGAGTTAAAGGGGTCCAAATGATAGTCCTATGTCCAATCTCACCCATCTCCTGGATAGATCTATAACAAGTAGGCATAGGGGACAAGTCCTCTGGGAAGTCCTCTCCAAATTGTTGTAGGACGTGCTCAACATGATGAGCCTCGACAAGACCATTATGATCCAAAAGCTCTGATATGCTAAAATAATTCTCCCTGATTTGTCTGTCATGAGACCATGCACCCTCCAAATCTGTGTATGGGTTAGAGATCATATCTACATCTATAAGAGCAGCCACAACACATAACAAAGTATCAAAGTGGCCCACATGAGCCCACCTAGAAGCTCTCAGTAGTTGTTAGTTAGGAAGGGGAAACTCCTTCTGATACGGCCTGATATGCTCAAAGATTGAAGTCATGATCATAGAGGAGTGGCTGAAAGCAAGAGCCCCGTGCCATATGATACGATAGAAGTCTCGATAGACCATAGCCAGGATGTCTGATCCCCAAGTGTAAACTCTACCCTACTTAATGCCATGTATGATTGGTTCCCAGTACTATCTCAAGAGAGCTGAGGCCTTGTCTCCAGACAACCTTGATGCGATGAAGTCAATCAAGAACTTCCTCAAGCGAGGAATGCAAAGTTGTGGTACTAAAGTAAGCTACAACCCAGTCTGATCCACAGGGCAGCTCACCCCCATAATCTGTGCCCAAGATGTCTTGTCCTCTAAGGACTCGCTAGCTGGTAGAGCAAGTGGGTGTCCTCTCATAGGGACCCCTAGAATGCGATACATGTCATAGAGAGTGATGGTCCACTCTCCTGAAACCCGTAGAAACCTGAATGTGTTCTTGTGTGCATCCCAATAAGTCAAAATGTCACAACAAATGCATGCTTCAAGATGTACGACTGGCACATGGTAGATCCTAGCCAAGCCTACTCTCCTCAAGATAGCATGGTCATTAGTAGATAACGAAGCATACATCTCTAAGAGCCACAACAACTCATAGTTGGCATTCCAACAGATCCTCATAGCCTGCTAATCAGAAAAGAACTTTAGATTAGATCTCATCAACTTAGAGAATCCTTAAAAATCATAAAAATTGCAAAAAAATTCACAAAAAAAGCATATAAACCTTCAAAATTGCAATAAACAAATGAATTTAGTGTTCAAATTAGATTGAAATAGAGTGAAGTAAATGTCAAAAAACATAAAATTTTAGTCAAAATTGATTTGTTAGGGTTGCCCCTTTCATCAAGCTGGATCTCCCATGGGCGACCTAGATGTTCAATAGGATCTCCCCTGGGTGACCCTATTGCACAGGTAGATCTCCACCGGGCAACCCTGTTGGTTAGCCTAATCTCCCTGGGTGACCTGACTAGAAAAAGGGGCAACCCTATGTGGCTATCCATTGAACTAAAAATGTTCTAAAAAACCTCATTTCTCAACTGATTTTAACAAACAAAAAATAATCTTGTTGGACTGCACTGAACAACTAAGAGGGGGGGAGTGAATCAGTTGTCTTAAAACTTTTAACCAATTATGATCGTCAACTTATCAATTACTTATGTTCAGATATAACCATGAAAGCATAAAATGAGAAGCTCAACACAAAAGCATAATCAACATAGGAGATACCAGATTTTTATGTGGAAAACCCTAAAAGAAAAAAACCACAGTGGGTGTTAGCCCACATAAATATATAAGTTTTATCAATACCAAAATATAGAGTCTCACTGCAAAGAAAGGCTCACTGCCTATGGGTGGCTCACTGCCGAAAGGTTGAACTAAGATAACAACATCTACTCCATGCCAAGGTTTAGTTCCATTAAAGCACAAACACCTCTTCTCTGCTCTACTACCTTACTTCTCTTTTATCTTCGCATCTTTGTACTTTGATACATTTTCATGACTCAATTACAAGTATTTATACACTTCATCAACCTTGGAATGATCATCAAGGTCGGCATTACAATCATCAACTGTTGGAATAATCTCCAAGGTCAAAAAACATACATTACATCATAATAGGTCTGAACCTAAATAGATTTACAAAGAAAAGAAATGAATGTGGATCATGTTGCACCTTAGTAGGGACTCAAACACAATCTTTCATGCTACAATAGGCTATCACAATCTTTGATGCATCTCTGCAGATGATGAATTCAACCAGGTCAGCCAAGATTGATGTTAACACAAGTATTTGCAAGAACATGCTTCATGCACAATCTGAATTACACCTTGTGGACCAATCCAAATGTAGGAGCATGATTAGGAGACATCCACAAGCACATTATAATCACCAAGAACAACCGCGTGATCTCTAATCACTCTATCAATAAGATTCTTCAAACCAAAGTAGAGGAACAACACTGTCAGCCACTGTCATGAGTAAAAGATAGCTTGCGGACCACCAAATCATGAACCATTGCATTTGAAGGCACTTAACATCATCACTGATTTAATTCCAGAACCGTAGACCAAAATACTTCAATGCGGAGGAATGCGGAGGAAAACACTTTCTCCCTATCACCACCAAACATACAGAAAAAGTTGTTTTCACTCTAGTGAACATAACTCACTCAATTCTTTATATCAGAAGCTCTAACTTAGAATATAACATCTTCAGACAGGCTTCTAAATAACTTCCAATCCACAAGAAAAGATATTTATTCTACAGGAAATGTGGAGCATTCTTCTGGACTATTCTTCTGCATGTAATGCATTGTTTCTACTGCAACACATTGTTATCACTAAAGGGGCTAATCAAAGTAAGAGCATAGTTGACACTAATGACAACATAGATATGTTGACATCAATGAAAACACTAATTAGGCACATACTTGAAACAATCTCCCCCTTTGTCATTGATGGCAACATATGTTGTGAAAAACTGAAAAGACCACCAAGACAAGATTCTCCCCTTTCTATTTACACATCTGCATTCTTTCTCCCCTTGATTGTTTCACATGATTTCTCTCCCCCTTTGACATCAATGGAAAAGGGCACATACTTGCATGTTGCTTCTCTAATCTACCTACTTTATCAAAACCATCTAGCTACTCCCCCTGAGAAGTAGCCTTCAGAGCATCAATCCAGATCAAAGAATGACACTTTGAGCTCCACTGGATTGATGCATTCCTATGCATCTTAGTTCAGGATAGGAGGGGTAATGATCCCTAACTTTTCTCTGAGATATTCAAAGGTATCTTTAGGTAGAGGCTTATCAAAAATGTCTATAATCTGATCCTTTGTGGACACATATTCCAACTTTACTTCATTCTCTGTCACCTTCTCTCTCAAAAAGTGATACCTTATTGATATGTGCTTTGTTCTTGAGTTCATCACTAGATTATTTGAAATGTTTATGGCACTTGTATTGTCACAAAATATTGCAATTGGATCTTCATACAAAAATCTTATATCCTTCAAAGTCTGCTTCATCCATAATACTTGAGTACAACAACATGCTGTTGTAATATACTCTGCTTCTACAGTTGACAAAGATATTGAATCTTGTTTCTTGCTCAGCCATGAGACCAATCTATTACCTAGGAAGAAGGCATCTCCACTTGTACTCTTTCTGTCATCAACATCTCCAGCCCAATCTACATCTGTATAATCACTGAGAGTGAAATCATCATCCTTTGGATACCATAAGCCATAATCTAGAGTACCTTTCAAATACCTCAAAATTCTCTTAACTGCCATCACATGTGATTCTGTTGGATCAGCTTGAAACCTTACAACAAGACAAACTTCATGCATAATATCAGATCTAGTTTGAGTTAAATAAAGTAATCCTCCAATCATGGATATGTATTTTTTCTGATCAGCCTTAGGTGATTCATCTATTTTGCTCAACTTGCAACTAGTCACCATTGGAGTACATACCAGTTTAGAGTCTTCCATCCCAAACTTCTTCAACAACTCTTTCACATACTTAGATTGAGATATGAAGATTCCTTTATCTGATTAATTAATTTGCAGACCCAAAAAGAAATTCATTTCACCAAACATGGACATTTCAAATTCACTTTTCATCTCACTGGCAAACTTTATGCACATACCTTCATTTCCTCCAAAGATAATGTCATCAACAAAGACCTCAACAATCAAAATCTAATCATCATTGATTTTGAAATATAGATTGCTATATGCAATACCTTTACTAAATCCCAATTACAATAAATACATGTCTAACCTTACATACTAGGCTCTAGGAGCTTGTTTGAGTCCATACAATGCTTTCTTCAACCTGCATACCATATCACCTTAATTTGACAATTGGAATCCCTTCGATTGCTCAATGCATACTTCCTCTTCTAACTCACCATTTAAGAAGGCAAATTTCATATCCATTTGATATACCTTAAAATCTTTGTGAGTTGTAAATGCCAGAAACATTCTAATTGCTTTAATTTGTGCTACTAGGGTAAAAGTTTCTTCAAAATCTATCCCTTCAATTTGAGAATATCCTTTGCATAGAAGTCTTGCTTTATTCCTTACAACTTCACCATTTTCATTCAGCTTGTTCCTGAAGACCCATTTAGTTCCAATAACATTTTTGTCAGCAGGTTTAGGAACTAATTCCCAAGTTTCATTCTTCTCTATCTACAATAGTTCTTCCTCCATTGCCTTTACCCAATTTTCATCATTGCATGCTTCATTCACAGTCTTTGGTTCAACCTTTGAAAGCAAATAGTAATTGAGTTGTTCCTTTGCAACTCTTCTCCTTGTTAGAACACCTTTGTTTTTGTCACCTATAATATGATCTTTAGAATGATTGATCTTCACATACTTGGGAGTCTTGACAACACTTTCCAGAGACTTTTCTTCATCTTGACTGTCTTCTTGCTCATCTTTTTCTTCATTCCTTATAGTCACAAGTTCATCTGGTTCATAGTAATTCAGGTCTGATATCTTTTCCTTACCTTCATCTACCTTCACATTTGCACTTTCAACAATCTTTTTGAGCCTTTTGTTGTAGCACTGGTAGGTCTTACTCTTGGTAGAGTATACAAGAAAGATTCCTTCATCACACCTTGCATCAAACTTTCCTAGATCTTCATCTCTCCTGACATAGCATTTGGTTCCAAAGATTTTGGTATACTTTACTGAAGGAATTCTTCCATACCATAATTCATAAGGAGTTTGAGTAACATTACCTTTGACTTGAACTCTATTTTAGATGTAAATAGCAGTATGGATAGCCTCTTTCCAAAAAACTTCGGATAGATATGCTTCCTTCATGATTGTCCTAGTAGCCTCTTAAACTATCCTATTTTTCCTTTCCACAACTCCATTTTGCTGTGGAGTCCTAGGTGCAGACAACTGTGTTTTTATCCCATGCTCTTCACAGAAATGTTGAATTCTTTTGATGTGAATTCACCTCCTCTATCAGACCTCAAGCATTTGATTTTTAATTCTATTTCATTCTCAACCATTGCCTTGAAAGATTTGAACTTCTCTAGGGATTTTGATTTGTCTCTTAGAAAAGTAACCCAAGTCATTCTAGAATAATCATCAATAAGTAACATAAAGTACCTGTCACCTTGTAGACTTCTCACCTTGTAGGACCATAGAGATCTATATGCACTAGATCTAGCAAACTGACAAAGAATTGCTCTTTGTTCTTGAAACTTATTCTTGTATGCTTCCCTAACTGACATTCCTTGCAGAATATGTTGGATGGTTTCACAATTTTTGGTAAATCTCTCACAATCTGACCTGAACTTATATTTACTAGATTATCAAAGTTTATATGACACATCCTTCTATGCCACAACCAACTTTCATCTACCTGAGCCAATAAACAATAATCATTAGTTCCTCTTAATCGATAGATGTTACCTTTTGTCTTCTTACCAATTGCAATCATAGTTCCGGAGCTTTCCATGATCTTGCACCCATTATCTTTGAATCTTAGATCATATCCTTTGTCACACATCTGACCAACACTCAAAAGATTATGCTTCAAACCCTTCACACATAGGACATTGTCAGTATTATGCTTTCCATCAAATGAAATAGATCCTTTTCCACAAATTTTACCAACTGCATTAGCTCCAAACCTAACCAGTCCTCCATCATACTTTTCCAAACTTACAAACTTACTTTTGTAACTAGTCATGTCATGTGAGCATCCACTATCAATATTCCATTCATCCTTATCTTTCTCAACCTGAACAGCCAAAGCACTTTCTTCCACTAGTTTTTCTTCCTTCACACATCTAGCAGAATTAGTAGACACATGATCTTCTTTAATAGAAATAAACAAGCATTCATTTGCACTAGTACTAGCATCATTAGATTCATCATCAGTCACACCTTCATCATCAAAATCTCTGACATAGTAGCATTTCTTTGGAACTCTAGGCCTACTCTCATACTTTTTTTATTTCTTTCAATTCTTTTAGGACATCTGGAAGCATAATGTCCTACTTTACCACAAGAGAAACACTTCAAAGGTAATTATCCTTTGAACTTACTGGAACCTCTTTGCAGCCTATCAAAAAAGTTAGCTTCAGGTTCATCAAAGTCATCATCCACTTTATATTTCTTAGCTCTAGAAATCTTTTATGAAGTACTCGCTTTGAAAGCTGATTCAACTTTTGGCAGGGCATCACCAAATTCTCTCATCTCAAAGGTTGTAAGCTTTCCAAGTAACTAATATCTATCAATAGTTTTCACAATCATAAATTATTCAATATCAGCTACCTTGTGACTATAGGACTTTGGTAGTGATCTAAGAATTTTCATCACAACTTCCTTATCACTGAGAGTTCCTCCCATACCTTTTATTCCAGTGACAAGTTCATCAACTCTTTGCATAAAGGTTGTTATATTTTCATCTTCATTCATCTTCAAACCCTCATATTTCACTTTTAGGCTTTGTAGCTTAGCTTCTCTTATAGGATCGTCTCCTTCATACAGATTTTTCAGCTTCTCCCATACCTTATTTGTAGATTAGAGGTCCACAACTTTTGTCAACACTAAGTCACTTAAGGAACTTAACAGAGCATCCTTTGCTTTGACATCCAATTCATATTCTTTGATAGCATCCTCAGTTGTCAACCCACCTTTAGGCATGAAAAATTGTGACTGTGTAGCTATGCATACTTTATAACCAAGATAGAGGAGATGACTTTTCATTCATACCTTCCAAAGAGCATAATTTGTCCCATCAAAATGTGGAGCTTCCTTCTTATAACACATCCTAGATCTTCCTCACGCTATTAGGCTTTCTTCTGAGGAACTTGCCTCTGATACCAATTGTTGGACTGCACTAAACAACTAAGAGGGGGGGTGAATTAGTTGTCCTAAAACTTTTAACCAATTATGATCATCAACTTATCAATTACTTATATTCAGATATAACCATGAAAGCATAAAATGAGAAACTCAACACAAAAGCATAATCAACACAAGAGACACCATATTTTTATGTGGAAAACCCTAAAAGGGAAAAACCACAGTGGGTGATAGCCCACATAAATATATAAGTTATATCAATACTGAAAAATAGAGGCTCGCTACCTATAGGGCTCACTGCCTATGGGTGGCTCACTGCCAAAAGGTTGAACTAAGATAACATCTACTCCATGCCAAGGTTTAGTTCCATTGAAGCACAAACACCTCTGCTTACCTCTGCTACCTTACTTCTCTTTTATCTTCACATCTTTGCACTTTGATACATTTTCATGACTCCATTACAAGTATTTATACACTTCATCAACCTTGGAATGATCATCAAGGTCAGCATTACAATCATCAACCATTGGAACAATCTCCAAGGTCGGCAAACATACGTTACATCATAATAGGTTTGGACCTAAACAGATTTACAAAGAAAAGAAAAGAATGTGAATCATGCTACACCTTAGCAAGGACTCAAACACAATCTTCCATGCTACAACACGCTATCACAATCTTTGATGCATCTCCGTAAATGATGAATTCAACCAAGTCAGCCAAGACTGATGTTAACACAAGTATTCGCAAGAATGCGCTTCATGCACGATCTGAATTACAGCTTGCGAACCAATCCAAATGTAGAAGCATGATCAAGAAACATCCATAAGCACATTGTAATCACCAGGAACAACCGTGCAATCTCTAATCACTCTATCAATAAGATTCTTCAAACTGGAGTACAGGAACAACACTGTCAGCCACTGTCATGAGTAAAAGATAGCTTGTGGACCACCAAATCACAAACAATTACATTTGAAGGCACTTAACATCATCACTAACTTAATTCCATAACCGCATAGCAAAATACTTCAATGCGGAGGAATGCGGAGCAAAACACTTTCTCCCTGTCACCACAAAACATACAAAAAAAGTTGTTTTCACTCTGGTGAACATAACTCACTCAATTCTTCATACTAGAGTCTCAAACTCAGAATATAACATCTTTAGACAGGCTTCTAAATAAGTTCCAATCCGTAGGAATAGATATTTATTCTACAATAAATGTGGGGCATTCTTCTGGACCATTCTTTTGCATGTAATGCATTGTTTCTACTGCAACACATTGTTATCACCGGAGGGGCTAATCAAAGTAAGACCACAGTTGAAACCAATGACAACATAGATATGTTGACATCAATGACAACACTAATTAGGCACATACTTGCAACAAATCTTTACTTTAAATAGCAAAATAAAGACAATACAACAAAAATAATCGACAAAAATAGACAATTTTAATAGATTTTTTACAAAATGTAACCTAGGGTTTAGAGAAGGGATTTTCACTATTTGCATACCCAATTCTTAGCAATAGAAGAAGAGGCAGCCATCTTTGTGATCTGCTCAGTGATATCTACCCAACGACTGCTCACACGATCAATTTCGTCACCGATTCACTTAAATTTCACTAATTTGCTCACTCTTTCTCTCTTTTATCTTAGTTTACCTTATGCATTTTTTGATTAGTTGTTTTTATGCATCTATTGTGTGTTCATTTTTCATGAATTCATTCCTACAGGTCTCTCTGATAAAGGCAAACAACTAGTCAAACTCACATGATCTATGGTATGTTCATCATTTAAATTTTCATTATTCATTTTGATATATTCAGATGTCAAACTAATATTAGTTATTACAAATACAACTATGGAAAAATCAACATGTAAGGCCTAGTTTGGGAATGTTACCTACCTTTCATATAGACCACTATCCTCAATGGGGAAAATATGTAAGCACCAAAATCACGCACAACCTCCATGAGGACCCCTACGATGAGTCACAATCCTTCTCATGTACATGCAAGTGTGAAGTAACATCCTCTTAGAAGCAAATTCTCTTGCTGACGTGTGTTTTCTTCCTCCTTGTGTTGTTTCCCCTTTATCATTTTCTCTATCTCTTTGCTTTCAACACTTTTTGACACTTGTCGATTTGTGTTTCCTATGCTTATGACCTTATTCCTAAGCCTTGTATGCATCTTGTAGATGTGTTTTCACCTTTCCCCAGTGTTTTTCACCCATTCCCACCCCTAGAGGCCTTCTAGAGGTCCTCCCAAGCCATCTCAAACTTTCAGTTTTTCATTTCACTCAACCAATCCAAATCCCCCTATTATTTCCACCTCTCCCCTGGGAGATCATACTTTTGCAAGTGAAAATTTACATTTTGACACATGACTGACCTGTTTTCGAAGCTAGATCCCTTTCTTTCCACCTCCTCTTCCATCTCCTACCATGGACTTTCACCCAAGTTCCCTCCTTTGAGGATCATCCCCAGGCAACCTTGACTGGTGAAAGGGGTGACCCTGTCGTGTTTTCCAGCTATGAGTTCACTTGAGTTTCTAGCTCAAAATAGCTATGTTTTCACCCATTTTTCTTCTTGTTTGCATGGAATTTTGTGCCAAAGATAGAGATAACTATTTCATGAATCCACACATGCATATTTATCTCTTTTTCATATTTATTTATCAATCCATGCATTCTCATGCATTCCTCTTTCTTCACTTCTTCTTGAGTGATAAGTTATAATTGGGTAGATCACTCCAATTTTAGCCTAGATCACTCTTGTGTCTTCTAAGTTAACTCTCCAATCAAAATGAGTTAAATCTTCTTCTTCTTCACCTCTCATCCCTTCTTCCAACCTATAAATACCCCCTCCCTCAAGCACAAATGGAGGCAATTTCATTTGCGCACATAGTTCTTGCAGGTTATTGCTCTCCAAATCAAGCATTTGCATGCTCATATAGGACATTAGAATCTTTTGCTTTCATTTTTTTTTATCTCATTTATCTTTTCTAAAAGCTCATTTTGCATCCATACACTACTCACATCATAAGCCACAATGCTCATCAAGCTCTCATTGAGCTCATTTCAAAGCTTCAAAGCTTCTTTTGTTTCTCTTTTCATATTGTCGCCAAGAGGATCACCCTACTGCTACAAGAGGATTAGAGGTTGCTAATACAAGGATATCTTAGGGTAGTGGAGTCTCACATGTCTCCAAGTTCCTTCATGCTTTTTTTCCTTTCATAGTAATTATATAATCAAAACTTTTCTCTTGGGATAAGAAAATACATGTTGCTTTTTCCTTGACAGGCTAAGTAGATTTGTATTGTTAAATTAGTTACCCTTTCCAAAGTTCATAGATTAAAAGAAATGTTTGTTTATAACATTAAATTGATCCACTTATTCAAAAAACACCAAAAACATAGATTACATTGCATTAGGTAATCTCATACTAGTTTGCATTCATTTTCTAATTCCTAGATTAAGAAAAAGCACTTTGATTTCCAAAAACATAAAAAAGCACAAAAAAATGTTTTGCACTCATATAGGCTTGCATGCATACAAAAATAGAAAAGAATAAAAAAAATTAGCAACGTAGAAGGATTACAAAACTTTGGTCCCAACACAAGGTCATGTTTAGTCAACATTAGTCAAAACCCATGGTTTCGTCACAAGGTCAAACAAAGTCAACAAAGTCAAACCTTAGGTCGCACAAAGCCTAAGTCAAAACCCTAGGTCAAGTCAAGGTTAACTTAAACCATCTCTCCCTTGTTTAGGCTCACAAACGTGCCCTAGACTTAGAGGTTAGTGGGTGAAGGCAATCCTCAATGAGATAGAGGAGATTCACCCTAGACAACAACAGGATCAACTAGTCATTCAACAACAATAGGAAAGATTCAGAGAACTGCAAATGTAAGCAATCATCCAACAACACGAATGACAATGCCAACTTAAACAAAGCATCAACGAGAACAATAGTCAACCCACACAATGCTGGAACATTAGAAACCCAAACAGGAGAATGGTGACTAGTGACCCTTCAGGTCATGTAGTTATCTTTACAATGGTCATAGAACACCACATTCAAACAAACGTACAACAACACAAGCCTTGGGATTAGCCAACCTCTCTCTGTGAAGTCCAACTCTCCAATGAGCCAAATCACCCCCATGTATCACCTCCTCTCAACTGGCTACTTCCATGAGAGAAAGAGTGATGTGGAGTTTCACCCCGTGGCAAGGAGAGAGGGTCTGTGTGCATGCCAAAGCTGACTCAACCACCCCAGGCCACCAAGTCATGATTTTGAGCGTACAGGTACTAGTTATGAGGGTGCTAACATGAGTTGGAACTTATTCCCTATGCTACCCATACACCTAAGTACAAGGGTCTTGCATTTGAGAATTCCTTAGTGGATTTGGTCATGATAGTTTTTTTGTCATGGTTGAAATTTTTTGAGTTCCATTGTTGGGTGCTGCCATAATAATGGGTTACACTTTTTGGGACATCCTGATTTTTGTTGAAATCACATATTTTTAGAAAATAGAATGATTTAAGCCTTGAAAGGTTCCATTTAAAGTATTTTAATTGAAGAGGGTTTGATTAAAGCCCCTTAGATTCAAACCCCCTTGAATAGAACCCCGCTAGTTTTAAACCATACCTATAATGGAGTCTCCTCTACACCTATCAAAATGTTGATAAAAAACCACTTTTGATTTACCTTTTGGGGGATCAAATGAATTCATTTAAAATTTATGTTTTGTAAGTATGTAGTCCTTATTATAAGCTTCCCAAAAAGTATAATTTTAAATATATTTAATTTGATTATTATATTTATTTTTTATTTCTTGTGAATGTAGGTTTTTCACTGAACACCAAGTTCTTTGTTCTACACACATGGAAAATTAGTAAATTAGTGAAATTTTTTTTGAAAAATATCTATGCCCTAGGTATTGATGTCTTTGTTTCAACAAAAAAAAAATTGAATTTAGATACATACAAAAAAAGTTATGTTTTACAAAATACGCCCATGTCTAAATTATAATTGGTTTGACTTCAAAACTTAATTAAAAATATATATATTCGACAAAACATTATGAAACCAAATGCATGCCCTATATATCAGTGTTACCAATCTAAATTCAAAAGAATCATAATTTTATCCTTTGTAGAAAAAAATTTATGTGCTACAAAATAAACATCACTTTAAAAAAACGTTGTTTACTATAAAAAACTAGTTATCAAAAGAGACGCAAAAACATTTACAATTTAACTCCAAATGTTTTTTTTTAAAATATATTTAGAATTTATAAACAAAATCTCACAAATCACTAGTTTGTATCATCTTCAAATTCCTAACGATTTAGTGACTATAGGTGTCAGAAAGTGAAGATTTAGTTCAAAATGTTGATTTCAATGTCAAGTTTGGCCAAAAAGTGTAACCCATTATTGTGGGATGACCCTGTTGTTTTATTTGACTCCCCAACTTAGTCTGGGTGGATATCATCTCTTTATCGAGATAGTGTTATTATGTTGTACAATGCTTTCTTGACTATATGTGTACAATGAGATAATGTTGATTATGTTTATGTAAATCCAACATGGGTTGGCATATATTGTTTTGTTATGGAGTTGATTCTACTACTTGTGACTTCTATTGTGTCATGTTTCTACTCAATAGAGTAGGGTTTTATCTAGAAGGATAGGAAGCATGATATGCCTATCTCACGGGTTTAATTCAAAAGAATGGAATAGTATTGCAAAGTAGTGTGTCTACTTGAAAGAGTGGAGAGGTTGTCATATGAGTAAGTGGTTTGTGGGTGTTATCCTAGAGCTTCTCAATACCTAATTATCCTATGGATTAACATGGGTTGTTATTTTTGCTTTTTGATTGGGAGTACCCAGGTTTTTAGCCTAGTTTGGGCCCAGAGAGATCCGTACGAGGGATCTCTTCCCATCGGCTTTATCACCTAAGACCACAATTGGGGGGTCTCCATCCCCAATGGGCATTATCACCCTTTAGGTTTGGCCAAACCCTCGAGCTCATTGGCTTAGCGAAGGTACACACAGCCTACGAGCATGCTAGCCTAGCAGAGGCACTCTTAGCCTATGAGCACGACAGCCCAACGAAGGCACGCATGACCTGCGAACTCGTTGGCCCTGCGGTGATTTGAACCTTGGTGGCTGCCACTACAACTAAGTGACTTGACCACCGAACCACTCCCTTAATGGCAAGATGGGTTGTTATTTTGACTTCCATTGGAAGTGGAAAGATTGAAAGAGTAGGTGAGGTTGTATGTCTTTGCCATGGGTGGATACATCTTGGCATCATCTTCTCTACTTCTATCCCCATAGATTGAAACATTGTCCCCTTAAGAATGTTGGCTAAGGGATTGAGCTTGCTCTTTTTTGCTAGAGGCATCACATCACACTAAATCTATAGCCCTCTTGATGGTAGAAGGTCCATAGATTATTTATGCATTATTTTCACCATCCATCACTAGTAGCTATGATATCTCCAAGGATAAGACTTGTGACCTAATTATTGGCATGCATGTTGTTTTAACATGAAGGGATGGAGTAGGGTGATTTGTAGGGGTATAGTTAACCTTCTTGTATTATATCCAAGGTAATGGTACTTAGATATACTGCATAGTTGGGATATGCCCTCTTGTTAAGTTTTGGGGATCAAGTGTGTGTGTGTGTGTGTGTTAAGTTTGTGGAGTCTTTGTGCACTTTTATTTTATATCAGTGTCATTGTTGTGATTTTGTAATGTATTGTGTGCTAGTATTCTATGTTTGTCTTATGCACTTGCTTTACGTGTGTTTTCTTGTGTATTTGAGTTGTGAATGTTTAGTTTGTATTTTGTTGCATGCTATTGCTTTTGTATGTGTTTGTGTATTTGAATTGTTGTTATATGTATGTTTGGATACTTGTGATGTGCTAAATTAGGATGCATGTAGTCCTACCTTGAGCATGTGTTCTTAGTAAGACATATAGCATCATGTTAAGATATACTTTGTAGTATGGTATGTGAGTAACTATTCATGTGGATGTGGTATATGGTATTGGATGAATTTTAGTAAGTCAAACTTTGTAGGGTTAAAAGGAATTGCAATTTTTATTATGGTCACATTTGGCTTGTTCATGTCCTTGCATTCATATGTGTATTAGATGCTAAAAAGGATAAATTATGAGGTGTTGTAAAACCTTGGTTGTCTTGCAATGACTATTTGGCATGTGAATGTTATTGAGGATGTGCATTGTGAAATATATTTTGATGTATTTGAGATGTTTTGATCTATGGTTTCATGTATATGCTTATGTGATAATACATAAATGAACTAAATAAGATAATCCCTACTATTGTATTATACCACAATTTTGGATTACAAATGGTGCTTCTTTGCCTTGACTAATGGATGTGGTGGAAAGGGATGTCCTCATGGTGGGCTTAACCCCTTCCCCAATCAGAAGCATGACCATGGGAGCTTGGATGATTAGCTTGTAGGGTTGAGCTTGGAGTTATTCAAATATTGTTCATGATGCACATTGTGTACGACCACTTGTATATGTGTGGTTGGTTTCATGGCCTATTGTATTAATTATTATTGATGAGAGTTGTAGTATTTGACCCCTTGTATATCTTGGTTATGTAATTATATTATCTTCAGTGATGATTAATAGATATGTACCTATGATACATTCATATTATTGAGATGTACTTATTATTGTACTTCCTTATTGTACTTGGTGAATGGAAGTTAATATTTATTGCATGGATCTAATTTATCACCTGAATTTTTTGTAAATCATTGTAATATTGTATCATGGAAGTTAATGGAAGTTGATCTCAAGTATCTTTTTGTTAGTATTGGGTTGTTTGTTTTGGTTAATGCTTAAGAAATTTTGAGGTTACATTTTGGAGGTTGTTACACCTTAGTGTTCCTACTTGTGAATGAATGGAGAACTTCATGGGTAATGATTATTCCTTCCACAATGTTATTGTTAGGAAAAAATTCTCCTTGTTTAGGTGAAATGAGTTGGGAGAGTAAAGGAAAAAATCTCACTACAATAAAAAAATTTATGATCTTGTCATGACATTGCAAAGTGAGATGAGCCTATATTTTGCAAAGCTTGAAGGTGAGGAAAATTTTGGAATGAAGGTGTTTTTCATGTCCTTTAGAATTTTATTAGCTTTCTCAGAGGCCTCTACTACATGTTGATGGTGTTTTTAGCACACAACAACGCAGGTATGATTGTTGGGATCACACCTCTCTTGAAAAAGGTATCCTATCCAAGATAGGACTGCCCCAAGGATAATACAACTAGGTCTTAGCTTGCATGGAATGACTCAATTGGATGTACTAGTTGTTCCTACAAGGGGTCTTACATGCAATATGATAGATTTGACATGTTGAGACAACAATGCATGCAAACCCTTATGGCTGATTAGCTGATATCTCTTTGTAAATTGCTGCTGAAATCTAAATCTAATAACTGATTAATAAGAAAATGCAAAAGAAGTAGGGTTTAGAGAGATCCTAAGTGACATTCACAAGGTAAAGATTGATGCAAGTAGACAAACATTCAGATTTAAACTATTTTTTTGTTTTACCAAGCTAAAACTTTGCTACAATGCTATAGAAAACAGTGCTATCTTCTATGGATTCTTAAGATTTTTAGATTACATACATTGATTAAATACCCAAGTGCTGGCATGATTTAACTAATGTAATGCAATTGAACTAAGTTTAATTTAATAGCCCATGCTAACTATGCACAACTACTTACAATCAACAAGCAACTAATAGTATAATCTTGAATGTTCATCAAATACCTTAACAAATCAATAACATTGCAAAGCACGATTTAACTAATGTAGATCAAGATGAGAACCATGAAACCAAATTGACAATACAAGAGACAAATACCTAGAGAAACCTATAGTAACTTGCTTTGCATTAAAAATTTGGTAGAGTATCAACAATTCAGCATCCAGAGTCTTATTACAATGAGAGAATGATGGCCCTTTTATAGACAAGGCACCATACAGTGTTTTTCAATGGACGGTGGAGATTAACTCAACACCAATGGTCCAGATTTCATAGCATTTAATGAGATACATCAGTTTGTTGCATTTTCGGATTTGCATTTGTTCTTTAGGAAAAAGACAAAATATAGCTTGCAAATGCATTGAATCTAGACAAAATAGATACCCATTTAGTTGTATATGATGAAAAGTTAATTTTCAAGGCCTAATAAAGCCAAAATAGAGTCACATGACACTTGAAAACTTGAGCTAATGTGGATTCATGGGATTCCAAGTGTTGAATGGATCAAGAGGAGTATGTGGCACTTTTTAGTGAAGGTATATCCAACTGGATGCTTGCTGGACTGATTCTTGATGACTGGACTGCTGGGACAACTATATGCATGTCTTGGAGATTGGACTAGATTTGCAGGAACAACAATGAAGTAGACTTGATCTTTTATTTCTTTAGCTCCTGTAACTCATCTCCATCATCTTGGACATCATACTGATTTCCTTTTCCATGTGTAGTAGCAATGTCGATTCTACATCTCTGGGTCAGCAGGGTACCTTTGCGTGTACATCCTTTCCAAGACGGCTCCAATTGGCTCCTTTGTCCTCTTAGACCTTCAATCAACAAGGTAAGGCATCAATTTCATCATAAACAATTATTTTCCATCATTTTGAATCAAAATATGTCCATTTGCAGTCACGGATTGGTCTAGGACAACTTATTGTCAATGTCACTTTTCTCTGAACAACCTCTTAAATCTAGTGATTTTCACATGATTTTCTACATTTTTTTACCATTTGCAAGTACCCATTTGGCCTATATGTTGATTTGGGAGGTTTTTGTGGTCATTTAAATCCATTTGGAGACATTTATTTCATGTTTTTCTAGCCTTTTCTGCAAAAAGTGGGAATTTTGGGGGTTACTGACTTTTCATGTGCAGTAGCATTAATTGTTGTAAAATGTGCCCAAAATCCACACAAACTTAGTAAAAATGTTCATCATGATATGACAACTAATTGCACAATCCAAATCCATCAAGAAAATCCAATTTGCACCTTGAAAAAAAAAAACATTTAGGCCAAAATACCAAAAAGCGGTGATTCTGGGTGTCATGGACTAAAAGTCAGTGGAGGTCAAATTTAGCATAGGTCTATGAGGAGGATTTTTAGTGCAAAAATGGTTTCGATGCTGATCTGAGGTCTGACTCACCTTAGTGCATATTTTGGGTCTGACCGACTAAAGTTAGTCAATCACCTTTTTCGCGCAGGTCAATAGCAGTCGTTTTTAGAGCTAGACCTTCCGGTGGGGATTTGGGGTGCTACTGACTAGTGCGACTTTCAAGTTCCTCTGATAAAAGGCAGTCTGATGCACTTTTTGCACAAGTTAGTAAAAGGGTTTTTAGCGCAAGATGTAAAGTGTTAAGTCAGTGTGACTTTTGATGCGACCGATTAGCGCAAATTTTGGATCTAACTAACCTTGTGCTAGTTTGAGGGAAGTCAGTCAGGGATGATTTTAGCGCAAAGGTCGGTAGGAGGCAGTTTTGGTGCAAAGTGCAGTAGAGGCTATTTTTGGTGCCAAATTTTGAATTAGCCATGGTGAAAGTATATTTAAAAATATATTTAAGTATAAATTTAGAACTTATACTTTAAATATTTTTAAATATACTTTTAGGATGTTTGAGATAGGTCCCAGATCCATAGGATTTCATATGTAGATTCTAGAATTTTTAGGTTCCACTAGATTTTTAGGATTTTTAGGGTTTCAGACTTAGCCAAATTAGGGCTTCAGGACCATGCATCAAAATGAAAGTATATGAACCCCTTAGTGAATTCTTGTGAAATTTGACATTATTTTGTAACTCTAAGACCTGGAAACTAGGAATTTCAACATGACACATCCTGTAAAAGCAATTTCAAGGACAATATCTAGTGACATAGGATTTTGGAGCAGAATGTAGTAACACCCAATTTTAGTGCAAAAGACAACAAATAGCTATTTTTGAAGCACAAGACCACCCAAGACACCTCCAAATGACATCAAATCACTTCAAACATGCAAAATACTCAAATCTAGAACAAATCATGCACTCTAAGCACAAATTCACCTTCCCATTGCCATAAGGAAGAAAGGTTGAGACTCCAAGCCAAAGCAAAAGAGGGGGTTTCCATTTGATAAAATGGGACATGTGTGCAAGGCACAACACTACCTCCCATAGATCCTAATCAATTATGGGCTAGAAATTTCTAAAAGAAAGTAGTTGGTAGACTGTTTGGGCCAAGTCAATTGTCTTTTTTCATTGTGAACAATGTAGCATGGACTTCCTCCATCGAGATGGAGTCATTAGGGCATCTTTTATTTCTACCATGATGATTGAAGTAATGTTATCTAGTAATGTTAGTGGAGCCTAAGAGATTTTCAAAGAAGACCATAGCTTCCTTTTTTTATATCTCTAAGTTTTCCAACATTTCCCCATTTCTCAACTAGATGGAGTTACTTCTATTGATTATTCTTCTTGCCTTGGTAGAATTGTGAAAAAACTTCATGATTTTGTCTCCTTCCATATTCCAATATTCTCTAATTTTTGTTTCTATAATATTTGCTCTCGAGAATGTATTTCATATAGATGTACCAAATGCTCTTTTTTTCTTAGGTATTATTCTTAATACATCACCAAATTCATCACCATTATGTTGATTGCTTTTATTTATTCTTTTAACCTATCTCCTTGGAAAATAATTTTGAACTAGTTCTTGTTTCATTCCTTGAAGCACTACTTTATATGTTTCAAATTTTGTACAAATATGAACATCTTTGTCCCATTTGTTGGAAGAGTAAATGGAGCATGCACATAAGATAGCAATATTGGAAAATTTTGACATGGGTTTGGCTGGATGCAGGAGTGATTGTTGGCCCTAGTGGCCTAAGAGAGGTGGAAATGCATGCTACAACTAATGGAGCATTTGGAGGAGCATGAATAGGGATATCTAGAGTAGGTCAACTTATGGGACATGGCTCATATGTCCATGATTAGGGAACATAGGGTAATGTTGACAACCCTAAAAAAGTAGTGGAGTGAGACTAGCACATTCCACCTATTGATAGGAGAGATTACAATGATACTAGAGAATGTCTGGAGGATCCTTTAGATCCCCATCTGAGGGAGGAGGGTTTACTATAGGGCACACTATCTAGATGAGGTATTGTTTCAACTTTTTAGGAGGACAAACTTTCCTCGACAGGGATGTTGTTAGATATAAATTCCTATGTGGGGTTGGTGGAGGAGCTACCTCTAGTCTTGATAGCCATTGTCATTGGCATCCTATTGCCTAACAAGACTAGTAGGTTATTCCATATTGGACTAGAAAAGTCTATAGGAAATATAAGAGTAATGGAGCATGAGTTTGCCTAGGGGCCACTCATGCTAGCCCAATTGTACAAAGACTTAAATAAATGGTGACCTACAAGGGGGTAGGAGCATAGTCTTAGTGACACTGTTGTAGATATGGGCATTGGAGAATATTGTTATGCTCAGGTTGATTGGAGATAGGGATGAAGGTGGCAAGGGGGGCCCTATGTGTTTGGTTAGGGAGCGAGATGAAGGTATAGGCACTTGGGAGACAAAGAGCATTGGTGGAGGGTGTTGGATGAGATGGAGGGAGTGGTGTAGTGACCTTGGTTGGGTTATAAGAGGTGGTTGGAGGACATTTTTCTTGCAGTATGTTTAGACACCCTCTTACATCATCAATCATCACCACCATATTATTAAGTAGTATAGGATAGACTAAATACATAGGTAGTTTGGCTTGAGACAATGTAGTATAGTAGAGGGGAAAGAGGTGTTTTCATAGGTGGAATGAGAGGAGGAGAGATGGGATTTGAGGATTGATTCACAAATAGTGAGGGTGGACTAATTGCATCTAGTAGTAGTGTAGTGGGATGACAAAGTAGAAGTGGCTTAGGCAAGGGCCACTTTAAATTATAGGACATGGTGCGAGGAGCATAGAATAGTGAGATTGATGATCACTGGGTAGGAAGATGTGTAGGCATGGATCAAGGGGTGGCTCATGAGGTTTTCAAGAGGCACATACAAGGGGATAGGAGGTGGCATGTGCCTAGGGCACCACTATTAGGTGGAGGAGGAGATGGGAAGTAGGTACTACACTATGGTCCACTGCCAAGACTACAACAATGATGGGATAGACAGAGTTAGGAGGAGTAGCAAGAGGCTATGGACTAAGATGTGCTAGAGATACAAGAGGAGTAGACACAGGGCTACCAAGTACAAGGTAGGACGAGGTAGATGTCCTCCATGTTTGATTGGCCATGACTTTGTTAGGGAAGGATTCACTCCAAGTAGAACAAGAAAGACTATAGCTAGAGCAAGACACTCTATAGATGGAGAGGGATATCCTAGCTATTGATAGGGACATGATTATAGAAAAGTGGGATAGCCTATAGTTGGCTCAGGATGGATGGTAGGTTCAACTATAAAGGGCATAGGTGGAGGCTTAGTAGCTTAGACAATAGCAAGACTAGGCTCACATAATGCTAGGTCAATAGGAATTAGGTTAGGTTATCATAGACCTTGGATGAGCTATTTAGTAGGTGGCATGGGTAGGGCGAGAGGTGATGTACTACAAGTCTCTATACAAGTGAGTCATGCCACCAAAGTAAAGAGAGCCATCATATGCAAAGAACATAGAATTCGGGGTGAGCATGTTAGGAAGGTCAGGTAGGTCAAGATCAGTAGCTATGCCACCACCTCCTCCTACACCTAGAGGGGTAGAACCTCCATTAGGGTATCATGGTGACAGTGCCAACCATACATAGATGGGCCATGGCTCTATTTTGATACATATTTTGATTATGATGTACATTTCTATGTGTAGATATATTTTTTGATGTACAAATATATGATTATGCTCTATAGAGCTCTAATGTACTCTAGTCTGATGATTTTTTTATTATAATATATGATATGAGATAGTTATGCCATAATATTTTTGTGTTTATGCTTTTATGATTATCCATATGATGGAGACATATATAATGTTGTTCTATTTATGCTATGTGATGATTATGGATGTTCATGTGATGATTTGTGATGTGATGGATTTGATGATGTATGTGAGTATTTTATTTAATTTATATGATGGGATAATACAAATTGGTTTGATGTATGTATATGATATAGAGTTGATTGATGTGATACTATGATATGATAATGGATAATGTGAATTATTTTGATATATGTATAATTCATGGATGCATGTGATTTTGGTATGTGATAATAATGATTAGGAGATGTTGATATTTGTGATGTGTCTATGATGGATGTATGTACGATATGTACATACTAGATGGTTAGATTAGATGATGATAGATGATGGTTATGATTTTATGCATCAATGCAATAATGGATGGATTCTTATACATAATGGATATATGTGTATGCGTATAGAAGTAAATATAAATGATGTGATGGAGATGCATGATGTTAATATTTTTACTTATGGTATAACCATTTAGAAGAAAATGATGAATGATAATGGGGAAATAATGATGATAGTTAGATGAGAATGATGAAAGGAATGTTAATTAGCTAGCTAACTAATTAGACAACTAGCTAACTAACTAATCACTTGCACAATCTAAATCATGATTAAAGGATAACAATGGATAACTTGGTGAAGCTGCAGTCTAGTGGTTACAATTGTCTGTCCATCAAGCCGATTTGGGCCGAGGTAGCGGAGGTCATAATACACTGTGTTACTCTAGATGACAGGTACATCGTTGTTTATGGTTATCACTTTAACTTGTTTAATCATTTTCGCCATCAAATGCTTGTTGACTTCCCATTCTACTTGCTGGCATCTATAGAATTTTCTTTGAAGGAAAATGCTAGAAACTCTAAGCTCCCTATCGTCCATGAAGGTTTAATCCTTCTCATAATGGAATATATGAAAAATAACACCCCTAAGAGTGGGCTGAAGGGTAAGCACTCTACCAAGAAGAAGGTTTTGACAGTCTCAAGTGACTCAGAGACCTAGTTGGAGGATGAGGAGTGGATGGTGGATGAAGACTGGGAGGATAGTGAGGAAGGGTCTAGTAAGAAGAGGAAGAGGGTGAAAAGGAGAGACGTCCAAATCTCTTGGTCAAAGGGGTCTCAGACTAGTGAGGATTCCAACCCTATCAAAAAGGGTAGTAGAGGGAAGAAGAAACTTTCCAACAAAGGAAAATCCCCATGGTTATGAAGAGAGGCAAATAGATTCCTATGGAGGAGGCTTCTGATAAGGTTGTAGAGTTAAAACTCTACATTTTGATATAATATATTGATATATATTATAAGTTAGAGTCTCAACTAAGTATTGACCACAGAGTAAGAGTCTCAGAGCAGCGGGGCCTACCAAGTGTCACAATGACGCTCTTTTGAAATATTTTGAAGCAAAAGTCTATCCCGGTTAGCGCCATGTCTCCACATGCTATAATGTCAGGTCACTAAGTCTCTAAGGTAAAAAAAGTATTGGGAAAGGTTGTGACATCATCATCTTTGGGTAAATAGTAAAGAGTCTTTGCAGTGTCCACAAAGTTTGCCAAGTGTTAGCGTCACGTTTATTTTTGAGTTTCTTTTGTTAAGCCTCCAAGTCTCTGCGGAAGGCACCACTTGTCGATGCGGCACTCACTTGAAAGGTTTCCTTGGTAAAGATTATATGGAGCGTTGTTCTGCCATGTGTCTCTTTGAGTCTTCTATTTGAACCTGTGGAGCTCACCACATGTTCGTATGGCACTGGTTTATAGAGTCTCTTTTGTTAAAGTTTTAGATGCTACAAAAATTTGCCACATGTCCCCATGGGGCCCAAGACTCTTTTAAGGAAGAATTGCAACAGAAAGTGACAAGTGTCATCACGATGCTTATTTGAGGAGTCTTTTGGTGAAGTTTTGTAGAAAGAGCATCAGCCCACCATGTACCCCCTTTTTTAGACTTTTCTTAAGGCTGCAGAACAAGCCAAGTGTCATAACGATGTAGGTTGTTAAAGTATTAGTTTCAAATGGTTGTTTTTATTGCACCATTAGTCGAAAGATACAAGTGTCGACTCAGGGAAAAGGCAGAAGAGTCTGCAATATAAAAAGAGATTGGAGACTCACAGAATCAATTACAATGGGCAAGTGAACAAAGGCTCATGATTCTCAAAAGATTTGCCAGCACAAGAGTTGATGACAGGAGAAGCATTTAACTAAAGTTATGGTTACTAGGCAATTAAGATCTCAATGGCTACAGGGGAGCTTTGAACTTCAAATTTGGTGCTATAAATAGTAGAGTCCAGCCTAGATTAATGAATATATAGATATAGTTTTATATCAGAGAGTTTTAGCTACTAGATTAGAAGCATATTTTTCCTCCCTTAATAGGTGCCTCTCAAGAGGGGATGAATATTGTAATCTGTGCAAGTTTTGCCTTATGTACTTTATTCTCCTTCCCATTAATGAAGAGAGAGTGGCATTCTATGCAAATTCAAATATGTTTCTGATTCTTATTTCTTACTTTCTGTGTATGAGCCTTTGATGAATCTGATATGCATATGCTGTTAATATTAATTATGCTTTATGTTCTTTAGCTTATCTATAGATTCTACAAGTTCGATCACTGTGATATTAATGTGGATCTAAATACATTTCTATCACATTGCCTTAGCAGATTTAGGTGTTTTCTTTGTAACCTTATTTTTTCTTCCCTTTACATCAAAACCCATAGAGAAGAACTAGCTTCTTTAAAATCTGGAGGTTATTCTAAGAGTCAAGTCCCACATTCTTAGGATTTCCCATTATTGGTGATTATTTGCAAATTTAAACATCAACAGTTTTTTGGCACACTCGGTGGGACTGAATTTACTAATTCTTGATTAGAATCACATGACCCAGTGTCTTGCAAGGAGCCAGAGTTGTGGACTGACTACCCGAGCTTGATCTACTGCTAACCCAGGACTCTTGTTACTACCATTGGTGACTACCCTGAGAAGAAGGGCAAATCAACAAAATATCTCAGGAGGACAAATGGGTACCCTAGCTCCACCTCAAAATTTTGTCAACTAGACTAGTGGTAGCCCACTCATCCTTCCAACACCTCTAGATACATGGGACCCAATTCTAGCTAATGCTCTAAAAGCATTACCTAAGTTCACAGGAGAAAATTTTAAGACCCCGGCTGAACACCTGTAGAATGTGGCTAATGTCTGTATAGTACATTATATTATAGAGCAAAATGTTTCTATGAGACTACTAGCTGCTTCTTTTAAAGGAAGAGCTCTAGATTGGTATCGATCTTTACCACCAAATTCTATTGGAGCTTGGGACAAACTGGGAGATGTACTATTTGAAAGATTCAGTGAGAACGGAGACAGATCCTCTCTTTTACAACAACTAATCACCATAAAGAGAGCACCTCAAAAAGCCATAACTAATTTCAATACCAGATTCCAGAAGACTTGGCAAAGAATCTCAATTGCCGCCAGACCACCAACATGTATGGCAATTATCTTCTACCTCAAGGCTTTTAATTCTGACATTTTAATTATGATCCAGTCATTAGGAGGACAGACCCTTCCTACAACATATGAGTTAGTTGTTAAAGTAGAAAATAGTCTAATAGATGCTGGGAAATTACCTCCAAGACCCCCTATGCCTATGTTCCCTGAATTATCAATCCCTATCCAAGAAGAAGCCTCTAGTACTTCATCAGTTCCTGTTTCTATGTATACCTTTCCTACACCTCAAAGACCAACAAATTTGGCTTCTTCTTCTTCTCCATCTGAGATGGATGATATTAAGAGTAATCTGAGAACCTTTTCCAATGAAATCATTAACCTTAAGAGGTAGTAAACCTCATATCAAAAGCTTCCCTACCAAGGATTTCAATGAAGCAGACCCCCATATCAGCCAAATCAATATCAGGGGCCATAAAGACCAAACTTTTCATAGCCATCTAATCAACTTGTCCCTGTGCCTACACCATTACAAGTTTTCCAGCTAATCCTTGGAGAGAATTGGTTCCTAGATAGAATAACTTGGCAGAGGAGATGAATACATGGTGCTTTCCTTGTAATAATGCACATATGCCCAAAGATTTTCCCAAAGGAAATTTACAACAGAAAGTGGCAGAACAAAGGAGAATGGGAAGCCAAGTTGGTCCATCATTAGAATCACACCTATACCAATGACCTGGTGTTTAAAATGCAGCAATAGTAGCTTAGATGCAATGGATGTCTATATAGAAAGAAGGATAAATCACCCCTGAACATGCACTATTCCCATGGATTGAGGATGAAGAATCAGTGTTCATAAATTAAGCATCAACTTCTAAAGTTTGGTTAGATTATTACACTAGGTCAAAGAAAAGGATGGTGGAGACACTAGAAGTCATCCCCAGTGTAGCGTCTAAATCAAGAAAAGGACCATCAATCCAAGCTCCCTATATTCCCACAATAAAGCAGGATACCCCAATCACAACATGGAGTCAAGGAGTCCCTAACACAATGATGGAAAGGACAAGGCATCCTTACTACTCTAAAGTATAGTCATTGGGATGAATGAATGTGGTAGAGCAGTTGAAAAAGGCCCATGCTAATGTATCCTTATGGGATATGTTAGCCATCCTTGAACAGAAGGTACTAGTGCAAGAAGCTCGAGGATGTTAAAATGAACCTAAAGCTATTGGCACCAAGGAAGGTTCAACAGATAAAGGAAGAGAACAATCTAAGACACCTCAGTTGCAATAGGGGTCTACTCTAGTGAATGCAAAAGAAGAAGTGAGTAAGATTAAGCCTAATCCTTTTTATTTGACCCTAATAGTGGAAAAAAAGTTATTACACAATTCCATGATAGACTCAGGTGCAAGTACTACAGTTATGCCTAAGCAAATAGTAGATGTTTTAAAAATAAAATATGAGCCATTAGCTAAAGGGGTCATCCAGTTAGATAGAAAATCAGTATAGACCATAGGCATTATAAAAGAACTCCCACTACAATTATATACCTGCCCAAATATAATTGTACTACAAGATGTAGTGGTCATTGATATTCCCCCTATTTTTGGTATATGCTTATCTAGAGATTTCATAGCTAAAATTGAAGGATATATGTCTTTAGATTGGTCACATCTAATTCTGAGGACCAAGTATGGTTCAAAGATGAAAGTGTTGTCAAAACCTTTGTGTAAAGAATATATTACTGATGAAGCAACATCAACGTTTGAAGCATCTCATGCTATCATCAATAGAGAGGAAATGATTTATGTAGAAGAAATGGAAGAATGGACTGGAACTGGTGGAAATGAAGAAGATGAAAGCCATCTATCAGATACGATGCAGAGTAACCCTTTTGGCAATTATGATTCTACTGGGTTAGGAGCATATGTGATTTTTGGTGAAGACCATGAGATACTAGAGATAATGAGTTAACCAAGAAAATAAAAGGAAGACCCTGATGAAGATTCTATGATTTGGACTCTGAATTTTGATGGAGCCAAGAGAAAGAATGGTGCTGGAGCAGGCATCTTCCTTACTTCACCAAAAGGGGAAAAGATTCTTAGGGCCCTGCGCTTTCATTTTGCCTATACCAATAATGAAGCTGGATATGCATCTCTAGTACATGGCTTGATCCTCTCCAAAAAGAAAGGGATAAGAAATTTGAGTCTTTGGTGACTTAGAATTGGTAGTAAAACAGATCAGAGAAACAACTGCAGCAAAAAATGTGAGAATGAGGTCATACCATGACCGTAGATGGGACCTAATTGAAGAGTTTGATGCTTTCAATGTAGAAGTTATACCAAGAGCCAAGAATGCTAAAGCAGACATAATGGCCCAGATTGGATCTCAGTTTGACCCAACCAAAGATCTATTGGTAAATGAAGAAGTAGTCAAGGTTATTATTCGCTCTACTATCCCTAACAATGGAGATAATTGGAAAGTTTTTGACAATGATCTTCAAATCCTTTTATTCTTACAACAGTATGTGGAATTCACCGATCAATTGCGGCCCAAAATTGAAGAGGCCTACGGTGATCAGATAATGCAATTAAAATCAAATAAGCTTCCAAAAGGACTGATAACCCTTGAGAATATTTTTGATCCTGATGATGCAAGTCTAGACAAGAGAAATTTTGTAGCCAGTAAGGATGACTACTCAGAAATTGAGGTCAGCAATGGAAGAAAACTAAAAGTAGGCAATATTACTACTCAAGAAGAAAGAGATAGGCTGATATCTCTATGTAACAAATATGACAGGGTGATTGCATGGACTTATGAGGATCTTCATGGTTACAATAAGGATATAGTCCAACATACTATTGAAATAACTAAAGGATCAAAGCCTATGCATCAAAAGAAAAGACCAATAAATCCAAGGATTGAGTCTCTTATGGTAGAAGGACTTAAGAAGTTGTTAGAATAAAAAATAATCTTCCCAATCAAACACTTAACATGGGTGTCCAACTTAGTGCCAGTAAGGAAGAAAAATGGAGATATTAGACTCTGTGTTGACTTCAGAGACCTAAATAAAGCCTCTCTAAAGAATCATTACCCACTTCCTTCAATGGAACAGATCTTGCAGACTGTAGATGGTGTTGAAAGGTTTTCTTTACTGGATGGTTTCTTAGGTTACAATAAAATCTGGTTAGCAAAAGAAGATCAATACAAGACTGCTTTCACCACCAAGTGGGGAACTTTTGCATATGAAAAGATGCCTTTTGGGCTTTCTAATGTTTGGGCAACTTTTCAACATGCTATGGACATTGCATTTAGTGGATTGATAAACAAGATTATTTTGATTTATTTAGATGATCTAACTGTATTTACAAAATCCATTGAAGATCCTTTTGATCATTTAGAAGCCATTTCTCAAAGATGCCAAGAGTTTGGGATTTCTTTGAATCCTAAGAAATGTGTGTTTGGAGTGCCTCAAGGTAAGCTGCTTGGACACATAGTCTCAAAGGATGGGATTTCCATTGATCCAAATAGAGTTAAAGCAATATTGGATTTGTCTCTACCGATGAACAAGAAGGCAGTACCACTTTCTTAGGAAAAATTAACTTTGTCAATAGATTCATAGCTAATTTTGTAGGACCAATTAGACCTATCACTTTGCTATTGAAAAGGATCTAAATTTGAAATGGACAACTGAAGTTAGACAAACTTTTGAGAATATCAAGAGGGCAATCTCTGCTGCCCCAGTGTTGCATAATCTAGATTTTTCTAAAGACTTCATAATGTACATCTATGGAGGAGAGCATAGCATAGCAGCTGTTCTGACTCAAAAGGATCAAGTGGAGGAGGGAGAACATCCTATTGGTTTCTTTTCCATAACATTGCGGGAATATGAATCTAGGTACAATTTTGTTGAAAAGCAAGCATATGCCATAGTGAAAGGATTAAAGAAGTTTAGGCACTTAGTAACAGGAAATAAGATTGTAATACTTGTGGCCCATTCAAGTGTCAAAGAATACATTATGGAAGGAGAAAAATCTAAGAAAAAAGCCAATTGGATAACCAAGATTCTAGAGTATGATGTGGAGGTTAAGCCAACCAAATTGGTAAGAGGAAGGGGCCTTTGCCAATACATTGCTTAAGATTTAGAGGCTACAACAGATGAAGAAAGTGAAGATGAGACTGTATTTAAAGTGCAAGAGGGTGAGTTAGACTCTTGGGTTCATGATAGGATACATTTCATGGAGACTAGTCAATTCCCTAGTCTACTTTATCCTAAAAAGAAAAGATACTACAAGAAACAAGGATCCAATTTTATCCTGATAAATCATATTCTTTTCAGAAGAAATTTTGATGGAATCCTGCTCAGGTGTGTGGAAAAGGATGAGGCTCATAGAATGTTACACCAATTTCATTATGGGGTATCTGGAGGACACTTTTCTACAAGAACTATAGTGATCAAGAATATCCAAGAAGGATACTATTGGCCCTCAATGTTTTCTGATTTCCATAACATAGTCAAGGAGTGCCAGTCATGCCAGTTTTATGTTGGCAAAAGAAGGAATGTTGTCTTATCCTTAAGTCCTATAATTGTAGAAGAGCCTTTTGCCCAGCAGGGTCTGGATTTTATAGGGATGATTAATCCTCTTTCAAATTCAAGACACAAGTGGATTCACACTGCAATGGATTATTTCACTAGATGGAGTGAAGTGGTTCCATTAAAAGAAGCCACTAAGAATGTAATTTTGCAATTCCTTGAAGAAATAACTACCAGGTTTGGGCCTCCTCGTACTATTAAATTTGATAATGCTAAGGTATTTTTAAGATCAAAGATATCTGAGTTTGCTTTAAGAAATGGTATTTATTTGAAGACCTCATCAAATTATTATCCACAAGGGAATGGCCTTGTTGAGTCAACAAATAAGAACTTGATCAGACTCATTAAAAGAATTGGAACAAAGCATCAGAAAGAGTGGCATTAGCATTTGAAGGCAACATTATGGGCTAACAAAATTGCACCAAAGTAGGTGATCAAGGTCTCTCCTTAAGAATTAGTATATGGGAAAAGTGTAGTAATGCCTCTTTCAATAGAGATTCCAGCTCTATGAAAGGAAGCTAGGTGTGCGGAAATCGCTTCCTACACTAATCTAATGAGGGGAGGAGAGTGCAAATTTGATTTTATCCTTACTATTATAGAAATGTTAAACCCACTAACAGAGATAATAGAGATATTGTAGCAAACACATAAAAAAGATAGTGAGACAGAAGAAGAGAGACACAAGATATATGTGGGGAAAACCCTTATCGGGTGAAAAACCCCACACTCTAAAACCTACACAATGTACTAACAAAACTAAAATTGATTACAATACACTTGTAATGCAAGCCCTCAGGAGTCTTCGACACTTATATCTGGAGACAAACTAGTAGCATAACAGTACCTGTCAAACATGTAATACATCTTCTCCTCCAAGCACCTGTTTATATAGAAAATGCAAGGCAAAATTGCCTCTATCTTGGAATGGGTGTCTAACTTGGCCTCATGGCCCAAAACTCATGCTTATGGACACTTGGTCAACATTGTAAGATGCTTCTAACACTTGTCCACACACCCCATCCCAAAGAGGTTGCCTATTTCCAAAATGGGCTATGACAGATGCTCTTATGACTCTTACAACCATCATAGAATCTGTCATAGCAGTTACAACTTACAGCTATAAGAGAATATGTCATACATAGGCTATAAATAGCATATTCTCTTACAACATGTCATAGTCCACCTTAGGGCACCCAAAGATGCCTTTTTCAAAGATGTTCTTCGACACATGTCTTCACTTGTCATAGAATCTCCTATTTCCAACTCTTACATGTCATAACTTTGTCATAGGAATCTGTCATGACCATTATGGTCAATATTCCCTTACACAACATCCAAGATACCAATACATGGCAAAATATTCCTACCACAAAGTGGGACACCTATCTCCTCATGTGAGGACAAAATTACAAGTTGTCATCTTCCATGTAGGATGACGCATCATCGTGCCACATCCCACAAGATGACAATATGAATTTACAATTTAATTTACAACATAGGCAATAAATAAATAAATACAATGAAAATGATACAAGGAATTACCAAAGTTGAGACACATTAATTCCCAACATTCTCCCACTTGTCGAACACCTTGTAAGAGCCAATAGAATTAACAAGATTTAACTGCTATAGGTCGAGAGGCCCATAGACTCCGAACACCATCTAAACTTCTCTGTGCCCATTGGCTTCATTAATGCATCTGCAACATTCTTCAAAGTATCTACCTTCTCCAAATTTACCTTCCCATCCTCTACCATGTCTCACATGAAGTGAAATTGTACATCAATATGCTTTGTTCTGGCATGGAAAGTTGGATTCTTCGCAAGGCAAATCACACTCTTACTGTACAACAAATCATAATCTATCCTGCATCAACACCAATATCTGAACACAATCTCTTAAGCCAAATGGTTTCCTTACAAGCATGAGTTGCAGCCATATACTCAACTTCTGTAGTGGACAAAGAAACCACAGGTTGTCTCTTACTCATCCAACTAATTGCACCACCAAACATTGTGAACACATATGCACTAGTGGATCTTCTGCTGTCAATGTCACCTGCCCAATTAGAATCCACAAATCCATGACTACAAACTGAATGCGGAGGTCCTATAGCATTGCCATGATAGAAAATGGAATACTTGGAAGTACCCCTCAAATATCTGAACACTCGCTTAACTGCATCCTAATGTACCTGTCCAGGATTAGACATAAATTGACTAAGGACTCCCATTGCTTGGGTAATGTCTGGTCTTGTGCAGACCATAGCATACATCAAACTACCAACAACACTAGCATAAGGTACTCTTCTCATGTCCTCCACCTCACTAGGAGATTTTGGACAATCACTAACAGATAACTTTGTCCCCAATGAAACAAGAACACACAATGGTCTACAATCTGCCATGCTAAACCTATCCAACACGGTCTTCACATACTTACTCTATCTTAACCAAAGTTTTATGTTAGCTCTGTCTCTTCTGATTTCCATTCCTAAAATGTACCTAGCTGCCCCTAAATCTTTCATTTCAAACTATGCTGTTAACTAAGACTTAAAATCAGAAATCATATTCTTACCCTTCCCAATCAGCAACATATCATCAACATATAATGCAACAATGAGGATATGATCACCATCAAACTTATAATACACATAGTGATCCAATTTTGATCTCACAAATCCAATTGACAACACAAAGGCATCAAACTTCAAGTACCACATCCTAGGAGACTGCTTCAAACCATACAAAGACTTTTTCAATTTGCAAACCAAATTTTCTTTACCTTTAACTATGTAATGCTCTGGCTGTGACATGCAGATTTCTTCCTCCAAATCACCATGAAGGAAAGCTATCTTCACATCCATCTGTTCTACCTCTAAGTCATAAGCAGCTGCATGAGATAATAGAAATCTAATGGATGTCAGCTTTGCAATGGGAGAGAAAATTTCACCATAATCAATTCCCTCCACTTGTGAATACCCCTTCTCAATCAATCTGGCCTTGTACTTTTCAACACTACCATCTGCACCAAATTTCTTCTTGAACACCCATTTGCATCCAACGAGTTTCCATCCATCAGGCAAAGGCACCAAGTCCCATGTTTTATTCTTTTCCAAAGAAGCCATCTCATCTTCCATGGCCTCCTTCCAGGAACCTACATCTTTCATACCGATAGCCTCTGACATAGTTCTAGGTTCATCTATATTAGCAAGTAAAGAAAAAACACAACTAGAATCAAGTAATGAATAACCAAACCTATCAGGTTGCTTTCTTGTTCGTGTAGACCTCCTCAATGACTGAGGTTGAGGTTTTGCTTCTTCTTCTAAGATTTCAAAGCTGCTAGAGCTCTCCTCATCATTAGGTCTCACAAGGTCTGTCTATTTAGTCTTCTCAGGGGTAGAAGGAAACTGAACCGCATCCTCTTTCTTTTCTATCTGTTCTGGTTCTAGAACAACGGAAGAAGGTGTTAGCTCTCTAAAGATAACACTTCTTCTATACAACACTTTTTTAGCCACCAAATCCCAAAGCTTGTATCCTTTCACACTGACACCATAGCCAATGAAAATACATTTAACAGCCTTGTTCTCTAGTTTAGACTATTTCTCCCTAGGCACATGTGCATATGCCTCACAACCAAAAATGCAAAGATGTCTAATTGAAGGCTTCTTACTAGACCACACCTCCATAGGTGTCTTACCAACAAGAGCTGATGGAGGAGATCTGTCTACCAGATAGTAAGCAGTGGAAACAACTTCAGCCCAAAACTTTTGTTCGAGGCTTGCTCCACTAAGCATACTCCTAGCCTTCTCCATCAGTGTCCTATTCATCCTATCTACAAGTCCATTTTTCTATGGGGTATATGGAGTTATCTTATGCCTTTCAATCCCTTACTCTTTGTAGAACTTATCAAACTCTGCCAAACAAAACTCACCACCATTGTCAGCTCTCAAACACTTGATCTTTTTATTAGTCTAATTTTCAGCAAAGGCTTTAAACTCCTTAAACCAACTAAAGACTTCAGTCTTGCTTCTGATAAAATAAACCCATGTCCTACTGTAATCATCTATGAAAGATACAAAATATACATATTTTGAAATCAAAGGAACATTAATAGGACCAAACACATCAGAATGAATAAGATCCAATACACCAGAAGACTTGTGAGAACTAGAGTAAAACTGAACATGGTTTTGTTTTCCATAAATGCAATGTTCGTAAAAGTCAAAGTCAAGATTACAATCATTTAACCCCTCAACGATGTTTTTATTTTTCAGGGTACGCAAACCCTTCTCACCAATGTGTCCATATCTCAAATGACATCACATAGTCTTTTCAGTAGGAATCTTAGCTTCCATAGCATGTGCACTACCATCAGAACTAGTTACAACAGATTTCTTTACTACTCATTTAGATGGTGGGGATGAAGTGACTGCAGCTTGTTTCTTTGAGTCAGAAGAACTATTACACTGTGAAGTGCATGCCTCCATCTAAAACAAAGTACCTCTCTGAGTACCCTTTGCAAGCACCATAGTTCCTCTAGTCATCTTGCATCCATCCTTCGAAAAGACAACCTGCACACCTGCATCATTCAACATACTTACAGAAAGTAGGTTTCATGCAAGGCCTCGAATGTGCATAACTCCAGTGATCCCCTTCACTCATCCATTAGGGAATCAGATTGAGACTCTTCCATGACCAATAATCTTCAGATGATAGTTGTCACCCAGGTACACTCTTCCACCATCAAACTCTTCATACTTCGTGAACCAGTCTCGATGTGAGGTCATGTGGAATGATGCACCAGAATCAATCAACCACACATCATCAGATGCATGGGTGGCCAGGGCTATGATAAAGGCATCACCATCATCTTGTGACTTGTTATAATCTGAATTAGGAGCTTTCTTCTTTTTCTTCTCCTCTTTGCATTCCTTTCAGAAATGCCCAATTTTACCACTGTTCCAACAAAGAGCCTTAGACTTTCTAGGAGATTTGGATCTCCCACGGGATTTGGATCTACCCTTTTCACCTTTCTTGTCCTTCTTCTTCGTTTTCTCTTTGGGTCTTCCAAGAACCACAAGAGCCTCTTTGGTTGCCTCAGAAGACTTTCTCTGCATCTCTTCAGATAATAGTGAAGATACCACATCTTCCATCTTGAAGGTGGTAGTGGTGCTTTTGATAGCCATGACAAGATGATCCTATGAATTTGGCAAAGAACAAAGTAGGGTCATGCATCGATCCTCCTCCTCCATTTTCACACCCACAGATGTCAACTATGCAATGATCATGTTGAAAACATTCATGTGATCCACAATAGATCCTTCATCTTCCATCTTTAGAGCAAACAACTTTTTTAGAAAAAGTTTGTTTACCAAGGACTTGGCCTGATAAACATCACCCAACTTCTTCCAAAGATCTTTCGTTGTTTTCTCCTCATGGACATTCAACAAGATAGAGTCAGCTAAACAGAGTCTTATGAGACCCTTAGCCTTCTAATCTTTGAGATCCCAATCAGCTTGTTGCATTGTTGTGGGTTTTATAGGTCACGATCAACAAGTAGGTCCATCTTCAATTTCCACAACTCAAAATTAGTGCCATTGAATTTCTCAACCTCTAACCTTCCAAATGTGGTTGCCATCTCCTTACTGCAACAAGATACAAAATACTCTACACAAAACTCCCACTCAACCTAAGATTAGCTCAAAAAACCCCTACCCAGCAGCTAGGACCAAAATTGGCCAGGCTTTGATACCAACTGAAAGGAAGCTAGGTGTGTGGAAATTGCTTCCTACACTAATCTAATGAGGGGAGGAGAGTGCAAATTCAATTTTATCCTTACTATTATAGCAATGTTAAACCCACTAACAGAGATAACAAAGATATTACAGCAAACACATAAACAAGAAAGTGAGACGGAAGAAGAGAGACACAAGATATATGTGGGGAAAACCCTTATCGGGTGAAAAACCCCACACTCCAAAACCTGCACAATGTATTAACAAAACTGAAATGGTTTACAATACACTTGCAATGCAAGCTCTTAGGAGTCTTTGACACTCGTATCTAGAGACAAACTGGCAGCATAAGAGTACCTGTCAAACCTATAATACATTGTAAGATGCTTCTGACACTTGTCCACACACCCCATCCCAAAGTGGTCTCCTATTTCCAAAATGGGCTATGACATATGCTCTTACGACCGTCATAGAAATCTACATAGCAGTTACAACTTACAGTTGTAAGAGAATATGTCATACACAGGCTATAAATAGCATATTCTCTTACAACATGTCATAGTCCACCTTGGGGTGCCCAAAGATGCCTTTTTCAAAGATCCTCTTCGACACATGTCTTCACCTATCATAGAATCTCCTATTTCTAACTCTTACATGTCATAACTTTGTCATAGGAATCTGTCATGACTATTACGGTCAATATTCCCTTACACAACATTCAAGATGCTAACACATGGAAAATATTCCTACCACAAAGTGGGACGCCTATCTCCTCATGTGAGGACAAAATTACAAGTTGTCATCTACCATGTAGGATGACACATCATCGTGCCACATCCCACAAGATGACAATATGAATTTACAATTTAATTTACAACATAGGCAATAAATAAATAAATACAATGAAAATGATACAAGGAATTACGAAGGTTGAGACACCTTAATTCCCAACACTCTATAGCTGATCAAGCAAATTGAAATAGGAAAAATGGTCTGATACAAGTGAGGCTTGTAGAATTATTGGAACTTTAAGAGAAAATGGAGTTGGCACATGAGTCCTTGATGAACCATCAATAGACTATAAAGATGGTTTGATCAAAAGACTTCTGAACTAGAGTTTGAGATTGGTAGTTGGGTCTTAAAATGGGACAAAAGAGCCTCAAAGCTAGGATACCATGAAAATTTTGATTCATTATGGACATGCCCCTTTAAGATAACTGCCTGTAAGCAGTGCAATGCTTATGAATTGAAGACAATAGAGGGAGAATAATTGGAGATTCCTGTCAATGGGATCTTCTTGAAACATTTTACTTAGAATTTGATCTTGCCTCATGTATTATAGTTAGTATAATTTCCCTTCTATTTTGTTTTTCTTTTAAGTTGTTTTCCCGCCCCTTCAATAAGTGTTCTTTGAACACGTGTCCACAACTAAAGTCTCCAATAAGCTCCTAAGTGTCTCTTTCATCAAGACCATTGATAAGACTCAAAAATTTAGAAAGGTTGGCCAATGATTACGAAAAGGGAAATAGTAATTGCAAGTCATTTCAATATTGTTTGAATTATGATTATAAATCAAGAGAGGATCTAGTTAGTTGCCCTTGAGGCACATATTTTCAAGGTCATTAAATATGCAATTATGGGCTCATAAATGAGTTACATTAACTCCTACTATTGAACTAGAAGGATTTAAAAGAGAGTCTCGATTCTTCTCTTTTGTAGTTCTAATATAAAAATTTTCCTCAAGAGTCTAAGACATTCCAGAATTCCTAGGCAAGAGTGTGGTGAAGATAGTGAAATTGCAAAAAAATTGAACAAGGAAAAGAAATGGCAGAAGAGGGTCAATCTTTGAAGGGTGATGAATAGAAGGGACTCTTTGAATTACTAGATAAATGGAAGAATAGTAGGTCATATGTCATGGCCAAAGTGCAACCTAGGGTCAACCTTCCAAGAACCAAAGGGTTAAACAAAAGTAAGGCTACAGACTCTGCTCAAGTTGTCGACTATGTAGATGGTATTTTCAACCCCAAGATTTCCAAGAACCCAAAGACTCTAAGAGAGGGAGAACATGCAAGATTAATTGTTCAGGCAAACCAAGGTAAGATTGAGTCCTTTGGCATGAGAATCTGGAGCTCTGGTTTGGCTATATACATGGTTTTGCTTGTCCACTCATACCCAAAGTTGATTCGGCTGTGTGTGGTTAATTTTGACATTTCTACTAGGACCATCCAAAGTAAAAATGTTCAGGTCCACATCAATGCATAGGCTATCCATGCCATGCTCAGTTTATCATATGACTCATCGGCCAATTTTTATGATATGGTTAAATTGTAGAATGTTTGGCATCAAGCGCAAACCAAATAGAGTTTCTTGAATAGGGAGCTTCATCTCAATGAAGACAATACCCAGTTACCATCACTTCCCCTTGCTCTAGATTTATTGACTTCAGATGTACAAGATGCATGCTCAATGTTGGCATTTATCTTTGGCCAAGATGAGGATGCAAATGTACACAATTGGTGACAGGTTGTCGTGAGATCCTAACACTTTAGTTGAAAAATATATCAATTATGTCAACCAGGTAGTGTCCAAAGGCTGTATGCAATAGGGGATATTTTTGGACATCTCACTTAGTACAAATTTTCTAAATTTTTGAAAAGTTTGAAAATAGAAATTAAACTAGAAAGCATTCAAATTCCTATTCTAGAAAGCATGTAAACTTATCTAAGAATTAACACTTCTAGTTTAACTATGAAGTTAAAACAAAGGCAACTAACTACTAACTGAAAGTACACCTAACATCTTTTAATCAATAGCTAACAATAGTTTTATGAACATAGTGGATGCTCCAGAAATTTCAAGTAAATAAAATTTAGAGATCATTAACTTAAAAACACAACCTGCATGAACACACAACAGAAATAAACACAAAGTAACATTTATTTAAACATAACATGCATAGAACAAAAATAACAACATTAATGATAAAAAATACTTATCTATTCTATGATCCCTCGAGTGGCCAGCTCTTGGGCGTTCCTACTACCAGTTCAAATCACATGTGGTACTTTATCAACTTCAAAGTAAATCCCATTCACAATACTTCCATTACTCAGAATCAGATTACTCTAAACAAATTACTCAGAACAATACTGGTGATATTCATTCATTCATGTAATAAAAGTGCAATAGTACAGTGAATATAACTGAACAGTATTTAGAATATAGCATAACTACTTATCCTCATTTTGAACATTACATATATATACTACACTACTACAAAATCCTAATTTGCAGATGGCAAGTAAATGCCATTGAAAAAGTCTTAAACAAAATTACAACTAACTGGTGTTCATGACATAAAACATAGTAAAGGTTCTAAGTAGAGATGTAAAGTCTCAAAAATTCTTAATAGAAAATAACAGAATGCTTTAAAATAAGTCTTCCACTATGCATGCCTAAATTTCTGGTGCCCCAACTTCTAGCTCTCTGACTTCAACCACTTGAAATACACTCCTTTCATAGGCCATGTATAAATCCTACACAATTACTCAAAGTCTATGCCAATTTATCAACATTAGTAGCTAATTTCAATCAATTTGAGAAATAAAGATCTATACACCATTTTATCAAAAGTAGACAATTATTGCTTCTAAAAATAAACAAATTGGCATGGGTGGGGTGGTTGGCAAGAACAAAAAGGGGTATTTAGTTCACTATAAGAATGAGGTTGTCTATACCTCATCAATTGGTAGCTTGGGGCTATTTTCCATCTCAATAAGGTCAAATGGACTTAGGAGTATAAGTTTGATTTCGTGGAGCATATTGCTTATGTGTTGTGTGGCCAATTGGACAATTTCCAAAATACGCAGACATTCAGGTACTCTTCATATCTTTTCCATTTGATTTTGTATCAGAACTATCGGCTATTCCTGCAGCACATGTATTTCAATCTATATGATCTAGAGGTGGATGCTCAAAGGGTAATCCTCATGTCTGCATGGACCCATTTATTGTCTAAGATCTCTAACCCTTATGAGTTTGCAGAGTGTTTCATGGCCCCCCTCATTGAGTAACTAGATCTAGAGGAAGTTAAGAAAAGAATGACTGATAGAGTAAGGGGACTCATAACAAACTCATGAGTCCCTTGTGATTACTTCTTCGGGGCTCATTATACGATGATCTAAGTCCATGGTTTTAAGGAGGAGCCTTTCATGCTTCCAATGGTTCTAACAGCTAGGGTCTTAGCCCTAGAATTGGCCCAACAATTATCCATTATTGATTTTGAGTTTAGATCTAAAAGGAAGAAGAAAGCTATCATTGATCTCCCATGGGCAAAAGGGGGTATCACACTAATAAAGAGAGACTCAGAGCATCTCTTATAGAGGAAACTAGCAAATTATGGGCTAGTTATAATTCAAGACCCATGGAAGTATGATCTTGATAGTTTTATGGCTTCATGGCTTAAGGATAATAAGGTTCATGCCTCTTTTGTACATGAGAGCTGCCCATTCTTTGAACAGAGGAGGTCACCAATGACAGATACCCCATATGTTTATGTAGAGATGAGTGATATCCTTGGTGAGCAGCCTAAATTATGGGAAACATTTTACACTCCCATTAAGAATTATGACCTAAATAAGAGAATGACCCATGGCTTAAGACAAGCCCTGGTGAAGAGAGGATGGGGTAATGACAAGATTGCTACATATTGGAAATATAGACAAGAGATTGCTGAGTTAGAAAGGGGTTTTGAACAAGTTGATACAGATGAGAAATGGGAGAACCTATGGGATGAGGATCATATGACACTAGTCTCTAGCCCAAACACAAGTAATATCCTAGGGCATTAGAAATTAGATGAAGAGGCACGTAGTGATACAACAGAGCTACAACCAAAGTCTTCCATTTGGCCATAGTCCCTTAGCACATTAGAGTAGAAAAAGGCTTCACAACAACCATCTCATTCAGTCCAAACAACTTCAACATCTAGGGACCCTAGAGCAGAAATTCCATAGAAAATTGGAGTAACAGAATCATTGGTCTCATCACGGTAGGTGGTGATAGAAGAAAAAGAGGGCCCTACAAGCAGCCCCAAAAGGAAAAAGTGCAAATTGGTACTAGGAGGATATGAAGAAGAGGACGAGGAGGTCACAGATGTTTCCCACATGCAGATTCCAACAACCTCTGTGGCTGCTCAGGTAAGTCTCTCTTCCCCTTCTTCTTCCTCTCAATCTCTTTCTACTCAAGGGGTGGCTACCCAAATTTCCCAGACTTCATTGAATCCTACCACCTCTAATGTGTCTTTACAATCCCTATCAGCTTCACCCAGTGCTACATCTCTTGTTGTTTCTCAAACCTTTAGTTTCCCATTATTTTCCCCATCACTACCCAAGAGGGCAGCATTAGCCCCAGCCCTAAGCAAACAAATGACAACCATTCCCTATGGTATTCCATTAGGATCTCCTTTTGCAAGTGGACTAATTAGCCTCTCCATCTACTTTCCAAAGTCAAGCAGAAGCTGCTAGGAAGGCAAGAGAATCTATGAGAGAGAAGAAAAGAGTGAAAGAGGGTAGAGCCCATACTATTCCCCAAATGAGATCTCTTTTTGATCCCACTTAGCATTCTTTGACCATAACCCACCCATATGACCCCCAATGTGATTAAACCCCATGAACAGATGAAGTCAAAGGACTATACAATGAATGTTGTAGCTATGGACCTAACCTAGTTTAGGCCCCAAGGTAAGCTAGAATTGATGAAAGAAACCTCATCTGTGGTGAACATAGATTTTATTAAAACCTCTAAGAAGTTGGAGAATGTATAGGTTGAATTGACTCAAACCAAGGCTACAATAAGCCACCTGTCTATGGAGATTAAAGACAAAGACTTGGAAATTGAGCAACTGAATAAAGACATCAAAGAAGTAGTATCAAAAGAAGTCTTTCAGGCTTCACAATTGAAAGTGACTGGACTGTAGTCTAAATTGGCACATGCCAAACCTTTAGTAGGCACATTGGAGTAGGAAAAGGGCCTTTCGGAGAAGAAGTATGAGGATAAGGTCCGGGAAGTCACCCAGGTACAACAGAATATTAAGACTAAGAAGGACCAGAGCAGTAGTTTTGATGTAGGAGCATCACCTTGAATTATGTTTTTAAGGTCATTTAAGACCATTTGGGGTTATATTGGATTAGTTTTTGGTGATTAGGTACAAAGTTGTCAAAAGTTGAAAAAACTTGTCAATGTTGTCAATGCAATTTTGCAAAGTTGGTTTGGAAAGTTAGGAATTAGTTTTGAATGATAGGAATGAATGTAATGGAATAAATACAACATGTACACATGAGCACCAAGGTTGGAGAAGGTTGGAGTGGAGATTGAATGAAAAAATGAACATTTTGGAAGCATTTTCATGTGTTTTCATGGTGAAACAGATTGTAAATTGGATTGTACAGCCATGTACTGTATATTATAGCCCTACAAGTGATTGTAGAAGTTGTAGGACACTTTAATATTCCAAATTCATTTTGTCTCATGAAGTTTTATTGAGTTTTGTAGAAGTTATAGCAAAACCAATGCAAAAGAAAGTGAATTTTCTACATTTTCAGTTAGAATAGTACATTGTACAGACTTGTATGACCTGGTATAGTTGGGGAAGTCATTGGAGGACTTATTTCTCTATTGTATGGTTCAAATTCTTTTTGTTTGGGTTCATTTGGAGTTAATTTGAGGAAGTTATTGCAAAAATGCTCTAGATAGTCATGTTCAGAAATTAGGGTTTCCAGTGAGTGTAATAAATTCATAACTTTCATTTTAACCATGGGAAAATTATGAAACTTGGTGAAATACTTTTTAAGGCCATTTTATAGATACCCATTAAATTAAATAATACCAAACAACTGTATGTGAAAGTTATGCTAACCTATATATGTTGTTTTGCGAGAAAAGAGTCATAAAATCCTAGTTCCATGAGGACTTAATGCAAAGTTTGATCATGAATGTGTGATGGATCAATGATATGTGTTGTAAGAGGTCTGAACAATCTAAGTTTTCCATGTTCCTTGTTTATTTCCTTCATTTGAATGCCATTAAGGTTCAGGACCTAGTTGTCTAGGATGAACAAATTGCATGTTTACATCAATTGCACTGGGTCAATGATTGAGAATGTGTCAAGTTGAATCAAGTTGAGTTCTTTCTCTGCATCATTTTTGGTATCAGATCCCAAATATCTAGGCAAGGAAAGTTTTGGAGGTTTTTCTATTATTTTTGGTAGGTTGGAATGAAGAACCTGGATGCCAAAACACTAGGTAACGAGGAAAAGGAAATAAAACCTAGGTGAGGTATCACAAGAAGAAACCAAGAAAAGAGAACAGATAGCAAGATGCAACAACAAACTTAGAAGGGGATGATGAAAGACAATAGGATAAGCCTAGTTGTAGAGTTTGATAGGACAGTGGGAGAGTTTGAAAAATGTATTAAGCTTGTATTGTAGCAGTGTCTTGAGAAAGCATCTCAAGAAAATGTTTGGCATTGGCCAATGAGAAAGAAGGTGAAGTGGCCCATACAAATGATTATTCAGAAAAGAAGAAAGCAACAGATGGTTACTTTGAAAAGAGAAGATGAAACAAAGGAAGCAGAGACATTCATTGACATGAGCATGAAGAAAGATCAAGAGTGTCTTTAGGAAAGAATAGAAATCATGGAAGAGAAATGTTTTCAAGTAGTTACAAATGTAAAGGTCCATTGGCAAGAGATACATCCAAGAAACCAGTAGGTTGGTGATGATCAGACAGTTGACAAGAAGATGGGTATAGCAGAGATCAAGGAATAACCACTACAACAAGCCCAAGGAGATAGTGAAGAGGTAAATTGGCCTCATGGTTTTTATCTAATGCATGTTGTTGATAATGTTTGTATAGGTGCAGATGATGGAGAAAATGCAGAGGAGGAAGAAATGGACAACAACAATGAGGTGTATGACAGAGCAATAGAATCTTGGAGTCCTCAAGTGGAGAAGCTAATAAGCAAGAGAAGATGTAAGAAGAAAGTGAGGAAGAAAAGAGTGGAAACCAAGAAATAGGGAGTAGATCAATCCAAGCATAGAGAGGATCATAAGAAGGTCAGAAAATAGATCCGTATACAACACAATTGGAAGAAGCGAAAGAAAAGAAAACCATCATTTGAGGTGGACCTCAAATTTTCTCTCCCCTGGGAGTATGATGCATGCAGGAGCATCACCTTGAATTATGTTTTTAAGGTCGTTTTGATGTGTTTTGATCAAATAAGGTCATTTAAGACCATTTGGGGTCATATTGGATTAGTTTTGGGTGATTATGTGCAAATTCAAAAAAATGCAAAAGTTGCAAAAACTTGTCAATGTTGTCAAAGCAATTTTGCAAAGTTAGTTTGGGAAGCTAGGAATTAGTTTTGAATGGTGATAATGAATTTAATGGAATAAATATGACATGTACACATGAGTACCAAGGTTGGAGAAGGTTGGATAGGAGATTGAATGAAAAAATGAACATTTTGTAAGCATTTTCTTGTGTTTTTCATGGTGAAACAGACTGTAAATTAGATTGTATGGCCATGTACTATATAGTATGGCCTTGAAAGTGATTTTAGAAGTTGTAGGACACTTTAATCTTCCAAATGATTTTTGTCTCATGAATTTTCATTGAGTTTTGTAGAAGTTAAAGCAAAAACAATGCAAAAGAAAGTGAATTTTCTATATTTTTAGTTAGAATAGTAAATTGTAAGACTTGTATAACCTAGTACAGTTGGCCAGTCATTGGAGGAGTTAGTACTACATTTTATGGTTCAAATTCTTTTGGTTTGGGTTCATTTGGATTTAATTTGAGGAAGTTATTGCAAAACTGTTCTAGATAGTCATGTTCAGAAATTAGGGTTTCTAGCAAGTGTAATAAATTCATAACTTTTATTTTAAACATGGGAGAATTATGAAACTTGGTGAAATTCTTCTCAAGGCCATTTTATAGATACCCATTAAAGTAAATTGTACCAAACAACTATATGTGAAAGTTATGCTAACATGTATTTATTCTTTTGCAAGAAAATAGTCATAAAACCCTAGTTCCATGAGGGCTTAATGCAAAGTTTGATCATGAATGTGTGATGGATCAATGATATGTGTTGTAAGAGGTCTAAACAATCCAAGTTTTCCATGCTCCTTTTTTGTTTCCTTCATTTGAATGTCATTAAGGTTCAGGACCTAGTTGTCTAGGATGAACAAATTGCATGTTTACATCAATTGCATTGGGTCAATGATTGCGAATGTGTCAAGTTGAATCAAGTTGAGTTCTTGCTCTGCATCAAGTTTGCAAAGAAAATATCTAGTAGGGAAAGAAAAGGTCAAATAGTTGACACTGGAGCTAACTCAACAACCTCAAGTTGTTAGGGTTTTATCAATGGTAAAGGAGCTATATGTTTCTTCCTAGCAGAGAATCTCCAATGAAGTGACCCAACTCAATCCTGCACTTAACTTCCTTTTAAATGCTCAGCAACTGTGTGAAAAAGTGTGGACTCTTCTATTGAGAAGATCCTATCCTTAGTAGCTATAAAGGTTTCAGAGTCACAACTTTTGCTTCAAAAATTATATGATGCTTCTGATGAGATTTTGCAGGCAACAGGGATCAATGATAGAATGGCAGCAGCTGAGAAGGTGAATAAAATTTTGAGCTGCAACAAAGATTCCACTAAGTGCAAAAATTTATTAGATCTTTTGAAGCAAGGGGTCTAGGGAATGAAGGGACACATTGAGAATCTGGTCCAATTAGGGCTCCCCTCTCCATTCCCAGATAGCAGCACAGTCCTAATGGAGGACCAAATAAAGACTTTGTTACTTACAAAGAAAAATGATCAAATTGCTTTTTAGACTTTGAGTGATTCATCAAGTGTCATTGAAGTAGAATTAGTTCTACTTCTAGTAGCTCAGTTGGAATTTGAATTACATGATGTAGTGCAGAGTCTGCAAACCTTCTCCCATAAAGAAATAATTGAATATGATTTGGCTTTTCAAGCCCTTTAGAAAAAAGATTATCCATCAAAAGAAGAATGTTCTGGTTACTAGGCTACTTTGCAAAGGCTTTGAAGAACTACAACGAGAGGTAAAATTTTGGTTTTGTCTCCTTTTGTAGAAGATTCTGGTTCTCTCTACAAAGGCCCAAAGTCCCTGTTGGTCGCCAAGAACTGTAGAGTTAAAACTCTACATTTTGATATAGTATATCGATATATATTATAAGTTAGAGTCTCATGTAAGTATTGGTCATAGAGTAAGAGTCTTAGAGCAGTGGAGCCTGCCAAGTGTCACAATGACACTCTTTTGAAAGCTTTTGAAGCAAAGGACTCTACTGATTAAGACCAAGGATCCACATGGTGCAATGTTGGGTCACTAAGTCTAAGGTAAAAAAAGGTATCAAGAAAGGTTGTGACATCATCATCTATCGATAAAGAGTAAAGAGTCCTTGCAGTGTCCATGGAGTTTGCCAAGTGTCAGCACCGCATTTATTTTTAAGTTTCTTTTGTTATGCCTCCAAGACTTAGTAGAAGGTGCGACTTGTTAACGTGACACTCATTTGAAAGGTTTCCTTGGTAAAGATTATATAGAGCGTTGTTCTGCCATGTGTCTCTTTGAGTCTTCTATTTGAACCCATGGAGCTCACCACATGTTCATATGGCACTAGTTTATGGAGTCTCTTTTGTTAAAGTTTTAGATGCTACAAAAATCTGCCACATGACCCTATGGGGCCCAAGACTCTTTTAAGGAAGAATTGCAATGGAAAGTGACAAGTGTTGGCACGATGCTTATTTGAGGAGTCTTTTAGTGAAGTTTTGTAGAAAGAGCGTCAACTCTCCATGTACCCCCTTTTTGAGTCTTTTCTTAAGGTTGTGGAAGAAGCCAAGTGTTGTAATGGCGTAGGTTATTAAAGTATCATTTTCAAATGGTTGTTGTTGTGGCATTGGTCGAAAGATACAAGTGTCGACTCAGGGAAAAGGTGGAAGAGTCTGCAATATAAAAAGAGATCTGAGACTCACAAAATCAGTTACAACGGGCAGGTAAATAGAGGCTCATGATTCTCAGAAGATTTGCCAGCACAAGAGCTGATGACAAGAGTAACAGTTAACTAAAGTTATAACTTCAAATTTGGTGCTATAAATAGCAAAGTCCAGCCCATATTAATGAATATATAGATATAGTTTTATATAAGAGAGTAAAAAGGATGAAGGTTAATGTTTGGTTTAGTTTGAATCCTCCTTTCCACAAAACATTCCAAGGGCTTTTCAACCAAGTGTCTCACTTATCAAAAGGAGAGTCAACTATCAGATTTGAGTTTCCACTTGGTTTTCTACTAGGAAATTTAGACGTGATCACACAAGATTGCCAATTAATGCCTTTATGTCCTTGAAACCCTAGTTTAAGCAAAACAGTAATCAAATCTACGAATTACGGCAAATGCTATAGGAAATAAACAGAGGGCAGAGAACCTTAACTCACTATTTTTTGGAGACGAAAAATAGAAAAATCTGTGACAATGTTGATGGCGCCCTAGTCCAGTGTGCCACTTTTTCTGCATAGTCACGATCTCCTTCTGATACTGATCTCTACTGTCTTATGTTTCCCGTGACCAAAAATTTAAGGACAAGGTTGATGGTGCCCTTGTCTTGAAAAGTTGAACAGTGTCTACTTTTTTAGATCCAGAATCTTTATTGTCTACCTTCCTGCTCTGCAACTCCACTTTCTCCAGATCCGACACCTATAATCTGCAATCACAAGGAGTGTGGGAGGGGGTTGTGGTGTTTAGAGGTTTGCCTCAGTCAAGCCCCGGAGAGACATTCAAGTCTTCTGAACACCATTTTCAGAGAGACTATGTGCCTTTGGGAGGCAGAGGCAAAAACCAAATGATAATAATTGATAAAGCACAATAAATGATACCTTGATGATGAATCTCTCATGGAAGGAAGAAGCTCTTCAATACCATGAGGAGAAGATGTAATCCAACCTATAAACAAACACAATAACAATGTTATGCTTTGCAACACAATGATAATCACAAGTATGCCAATAGCTCACAATCATAAAACTTGTGATTGATCTTCTCTAGATGCAAATGATAACCTAAACATGCTTATATATGCAACTATTAAGATTCCTGCCAAGAATTTAGTATTTGAAACTTATGATGTCGGCTTGGAGACCAAATAATGGTCACAAAAATGACATTTCAAATTAGGGAAAACCCAAAATAGGGCTGGACTAGGGCACTAGCGCCCTTGTCCACCCCCTGTCTTTGCTCAAAATTTAATGAAGTGCAGCCCCCTAGGTCCTATTTGCCACAAGACCCATGGGTTTTCTCATCGAGAGTCTAATTTAACATGCAAAATGCTCTAAATGCAAATCTAAAGACCCAGGAGCTAAACCTTTAGGAAAAAGCCCCCAAGGGTGCATTTTTCTGACATAACATTTAGCCCCCACTTTAATGTATGCATTAAACGCAAAGCCAAAACATGCATTAAAGTAGGTCCACAAACACAGAAAACACGCCAAGCACAGAGAAGACACACCAAACACATTGAAGACAATGATAGGCACACAAAACATGAAGAAGACAGTTACAGGCACGCAAAACATGGAGAAGACAACATTGAAGACACGTAGAGCATAGAGAATACAATGAATGCAGTGATTATTATTATTATTATTATTATTATTTTCCATATGAAATGCAAGATGCAAGTACAAGGAAAGTAAACAACCAAATCCCAAAAAGTGTAGAGGAGCAGTTCACCACCGGTCTTGCACTTTTTGAGAACACGCCAAATAAAATCCCAAGGTGTAGAGGAGTTGTTCACCACCAATCTTGCACCTTGAGAACAAACACACCAAACAAATCCCAAAGTGTAGAGAAGCTCATCGCCACTAGTCTTGCACTTTGAGAACAAGCATGCCATACACACAGACGCTGAAGACATGGAGAAAACATGACAGACAAGCAATGGAGTGTTCCTATTGCTAGGCTCATCACCATCTTAGGCACATTACAAGCACACACTGATTATTGGGCTTCACCACAACAACTACCAAAAATATGTTTAAGGGTTGAGTTAGTCACAGAATTGCTCCTCGCCTCACGATGAGGACTTTCGAAAATGACAGGATAATGCAATCTACTCTGAGAAATACACCATCCCTACCTTGCGATGAGGGCTTAAGATAAAAGGATATGCTCAATATCCCACCTTCGTAGAGCACTTACATGATTGATTGATTAATTTTAGATTGTTCAAACATGATTTGTTATGATCTAATGTAGATAACTTACCTTATATATGCCCCCACCTTAAGGTGGTTGATATTGTGTACTGATATCAAGCACATTAAGGTAGGAAGAAAACACACTAGGGAACACAATCTCTCGCAAAGCCCATGCCCCCCAAAGGTGACATGTACATTACGATAGCCAAATGTTCCAACAAACACATCCATGCAAGAAAAGTGTTAGTGCCCAAATAATCATGATAAACAATAATGCATATGATCAACTACATGAAAGAGCCAAGCAAGGTGATATTCATAATAAAAAAAGTTTGTGGAGCAGCAATATTGTTAAAGTGTTGTCAGCAAGATAAGATAACATTGACATCAACATCAAGATAGAGAAATCACGGAGTGATTCCACTAGCCAAGCATTGGATAATTTGTTACAACCTCATCGTCATATAGGAACTAAGTCCAGTTTTTGATTTCTCTCAAAAGGGACACTAGGTCTGCATCAGGATAATATGTTTTTTTGTCATCTGCCCATTAGATGGAAACACTAGAGGAAGGTAAACAATAAAGCAGAGAGGAGAACAAGTGCCTTAGGGACAGTCACATAAGAGGGTGCCCCCAATTCACCAACCACAACGCTATGTCCATAAGACACAACACACAACAATGAAATTAGAGGAGAGGAGATATAGAAGAATGATGATACAAATAGAAGAAGGTCATGATAGAGGCAGTCTCCTAGTATCCTTGACCTTACAAGAGAATCAAGGGTCATCCTAGGAGGCCTAACAACACATAACACATCACAAGGGAAGCATAGTACGAAGAGATAAAGGGTTAGAGATACTTACCTATAGAGAGGCCCATGCTAGAAGTCATCATCGAGGAGGTCATCATCCTCCCAATCCTGGATGCTAGATGAAAGAGGTGTGTAAGGTACCAAAGCCCAACTTTTGTTCTTGTTTTCAACTTGTTCATCTTGAATTGTTTCAATGTTAGGTTGAATGTTCTCTTATTCATTTGTGATCTATTGGGAATAAGCTTGTCTTCTCCTCCTCCTTTCTTTTTCTAGTCTATTTCTTCTTGTCTTGTTGCTTATCTTATCATGTTTTTCCATAGTTTGCACAGTAGAGGAGGAAGCACCATGTTCAAATCTCATTGGTCTAGGTGGGATATTTTGTTGTCGATGAAAGCCTCTTGATCCATTGAAGGATGAAGGGGGAGGAAGCTCAGCGTAGATGCCATCTCTTCATGGATGAGGTAGGTCATGAGACCTTTCCTTATCCACATTCCTTTTGTCAAAAATTTCCTCAAAGCCATAATAGTCTTGTTTAATGCTTGTTTCTTGTTCTTCTCTTATTGGATGCAAGGGAGACCTGGCCACTCGAGCTAATTGTTTTACTTTATATTTTCTGTATTCTATGAAAGTTCTATCTCTTCATGGCTCGGGATCTATCTTAGGTTGTGGTTAAAAATAATCAAGAACAAAGTTCTTGTCCTTAGCCGGAGGTTGATAGTCATTACAACTGATAGTACGGATCTCTCCACACTAGTGGTGCCTACATAAACATTCAAGTTTCAAAAATTTAAATATGCAGGCCCCTTCCCAAAAAATCCAAAAAAAAAATTCTAACATTTTGGCCTCTGCAGATGTGAAAAATGTAAGAAATCAGTTGTGTGCAGGTTAAAATGGTAGTGGCAGGTCGAGAGATCCTATCGACCCTTTAAAATTTGAGTTACATGCATTTCTGAATGCATATGGAGCCACTATTTAAGGACCCTAAATGTTTCTAAGTGTGGCAGTGAGGGTCAAAAATGTGTGAGTGCCGCGGAAGGCACCACGTGGAGACACAGAAAAAGTAACAAAAGCCCTGCAGACAGTGCCAAGTGGCAGTTTCTGCCAGTGTTTCCGAAAGACACTAAGTGTAACTCAAGAGCCCTGCAGAAAGTGCCAAGTGTCACTCTCCGTTAAAGTTTCTAAAAAGTTTCAATGTGGCAGAAGGCGCCAAGTGTCACTATGCGGGGGCATTCTTTATTTGTTTCAACGGGTGCGCAGAATGCGCCATCTGTCCCTTGTGGTTGCTGCAGAAGCCGACAAGTGTTAGCTTCCGCGTTAGTTTCTACATGTTTCAATATTTAGTGAAGACGATGGTGGGTCCCAATGAAGTATCTCAAGTGCCGCGGATGATGACATGTTTCAGCTTCCGCAGAAGTTTCAAAGTGGGGCCTTAAAGTTTCTGAGTAGCGCGGAACCTGCCAGGTGTCGGCTTCCGTTGAAGTTTCAAAGAAGACTCTTTTGTGTTTTGAGAAGAGCGCGGAGCTCGACAAGTGTCGGCACCCGCATGAGTTTCAGAAAGGGTCTCTAATGTTTCATGAGTGTTGCGGACGGTGCCAAGTGTCAGCATCTGCGAGAATCTCAAATGTTTCAAATGTTTCTCAAGTGTAGCGCAGAAAGCGCCAAGTGTCGGCACCCACGTGAGTTTCAGAAAGGGTCTTTATGTTTCAAGGAAAGCACGGAAGCTGACATGTGTCCTCTTTTTTGAAAGGCAATGAGAAATGGAAAAGTCAGCGATGGAAGCGTGAAGTGCCTATGTGGCATGATTTAGTTGGTGGGCAATTTTTCAGCAGTTTTTGGGGCCGTTGATGTCCGCGACTAGGTTTTTCATCGATGGCCACATTTTGAGCCTGCAGCGAAGGTTTTCTCCTGAGCGTCTGTGACTATTTTTGGCAGGAGAAACTTGCTGTGGCTGCATTCCAGAGGCTGCAAGTAGGTGAAACTGTAATGGCGATTGTGCAGGAAGGCATGGGTCGAGTTGATAGCTCAACCACCATTTTTATGATGCATATCTTTGGGCGACGGCCCAGATCCTGATCTCACCTGCTCTGTCCTCTATTTCTTGCTACAGCATTTACTATTCTAAGCGCCATTTTTTTGATGCATTGTATCTGGTGAATTTTTTATGTACCTTGTAATTAATTCGTTGAGTACATAGTTTTGCTATAAAAGGCAGATTGTGTCACTCATTTTAGGTTGTTGAAGGCTTGGGCATTCTTTTGTATAAATAATGAAGAACAAGGCATGAACTTGGTTGTTCCATCCCATTTTGGAGTTTATGTGTTGCAGCATGAATGTATTTTGCACATATTTTCAGTTTCAGTGTTGATTTATATGAAAAATGCTTATTGCATGTGTCTATCTGCTTGTCTCCATTGGCTGCATGTTATTCTCCTTTTGAATCTGGTTGCTAAGATTTTCATAGATTCTAGGGTACAGAGTTTTGTATCACATGTTTGATCTTTAACTTCCATTCAAGGAGTGGATTAAACTGTTTTAGGTCAATGTATGGAGAAGTTTGTATGTTTGCAGGGATATCTGTAAGTAGAGGTAGTTAGATACCCTTTCTTGGGTGATGTTTGTAAGGCAAGCATCATTCCAACCCCCTAAAACTTGAGTGAAATTTGCAAACCATCTGTTGTATACGTCTAGTTGACTCCTTGCCCAATGGATAGGCACCAGTCTGTTTCTGGGTCAGTAGTTATGAGCCAAACCCCCTTGTCTTGCATCCAGGACATTATGTCCACCCATTTCATCACTTCCACCTATTAGTTGTAGGAGTAGGATTAGGAACCCCCTGCATACTCTCATACCCAACCAGACACATATGTCCAAGAATGTTGCCAACTTTGTGATCTATCATGCAGATCTTGGTCCATACATGAGAGTATTCTGCCTGTTGTTGTCAAGTTAGATCTTTCTATCATTGAGCTAGTCAAGGTTACATCTTGAGTTATAGGGATACCCCCCTTGGTGCAGTAGAACCAGAAGTGAAGGGGAGGCAGCTCACGCAACCTCCCGTAATCTGTTGGCCAAATCTGCCTATGCATTGGAGCTGGCAAACCCTCTGTAGATTTGGTAACCAACAGATTTTGGCGACTCTGCTAGGGAAGGATTGATGAAAAAAGAATGTATTTGTGGCCCATCTGAGTCACCAATAGATTTTGGCGACTCCGCTGGAGATGAATAGAAAAAGTGATATCTTATAGCCTCTAGTGAAGTTTTGCCTGGCTCTGCTGGTGGAATGAACCTGGAAAAGTAGCTTTCAGCTATTGAAAATTTTGTCCTCTTTGGAGAGGTGGCGACTGTACAAAAAGATCTGAATGCACATGAAAGATAGATGTATGTGATGTGACAAAGATATTCATATTTCTACATCTGGATGAGAAAAGGTACCTAGCTTCCTCCCCTTTATATTTGTTGTTTACTGCATAAGTTAGATGCCAGGGGAAGCCTTAGGTCTTAGGCAGACAAAGGATGTCTAAGAGTGAGATTTTTATGAATCCAAGTATGTTTTATCCCATACTCAGTCAGGAAGGGAGTGATTTGTTGGATAAAAGAATAGAAGAGATAAAAAATAGGTTGATATTCTTAGACGCTAGGCAGGCCTAGTTAAAAAGCAGTAACCCTGTTGTGTCTGCTAGTCAGAAGGCTAAACCTCTTCTCAACCCTTTTGATCCTCAGTATGACCTTGAGATCATGGCATCATGTGAAGACAAAAGTGAAAATGAAAAGATATCAGTTGAAGATGCCATTGAAAGGATCAATGATGAATCCCATTGCAAGGTTGAGGTATCTGGTTCTGAAAATACTGATGTGGTTATGGACAAAAATGAACATCTATTTGAATGGGTTTGTGGAGATAATTGTGAGTACTATGCTCAGGATAGAGAAGAAGTAAGCAAACAGGCTAATACTTCTCCACAAAGTGAATCCATGGATGATGAAGGTGCATGTTCTGCTGCCCATGAGCCAGCAGCACACTTTGATGAGGCTGAGACACCTAGATCACCCATTTATGACACATGTGGTGATGAGGATCTGTCTGAGTATGGTGAGGATCTAGACATTATTTTTAACTTGGATTTTGTTTCATCCTAATGAAAGAGAAACCAATATACATCAGGTAAGTGATTGTAAAAATGTGCCTAATTGTAAAGAGGTGCTAGAGCCTAATCTTTTCCAGCTTGGTATACCAGATGATTGTGTGCATGATGTGCACAATTGTGAATTTGAAAGCTTTTCTTTTGATTGGCCAGCATATGATACAATGAGCCCTGATCTTCCTAGCTGTGTGGTGGACTTTGAGTGTTTCCAGTTTTCTGTCTAGCTAAGAGAACATTTTACAATGCATACTGCTGATGCAGATGATGATAAGTGTTACATACCATTTGAGTATGCATTGTTTGAAAAAATTAACACCCACATGTCACATGATGTTGAGTGTTGTCTGCATAGGGGTAACAATGACAAGCTAAATCAGAGGGTTGAATATGCAGATGGCAAGGTTTATTTGTGGGTAAGTCATGACAGTATCTCCAGGCTTGATCTAGTGAATGCAGATGAAAACAGGGTGTTTGATAAGGGGAGATACAGGTTTTTCTTTTCTTGGTGGCCTTAGGCCATCAAGTGTGTTTGGTGATGCAGGTCAGTGCAGTATTCAACTCTGTGCCCAATGGATAAGGGACTGGTTTGCATCCCAGAGATCTGAGGTTCTCGCCATGCTTGCAGGAGGCATGCGTCCCTAGATTGAGCCATTGGTCGTGCCTGCATAAACATTCAAGTTTCAAAAATTTAAATATGCAGGCCCCTTCCCAAAAAATCCAAAAAAAAAATTCTAACATTTTGGCCTCTGCAGATGAGAAAAATGCAAGAAATCAATTGTGTGTAGGTTAAAATGGCAGTGGCGGGTCGAGAGATCCTATTGGCCCTTTAAAATTTGAGTTACATGCATTTCTAAATGCATATGGAGCCACTGTTTAAGGACCCTAAATGTTTCTAAGTGTGGCAGTGAGGGTCAAAAATGTGCGAGTCCCGCGGAAGGCACCACGTGGAGACACAGAAAAAGTAACAAAAGCCCCGCGGACGGTGCCAAGTGGCAGTTTCCGCCAGTGTTTCTGAAAGACCCTAAGTGTAACTCAAGAGCCCCACGGAAAGTGCCAAGTGTCACTCTCTATTAAAGTTTCTAAAAAGTTTCAATGTGGTGGAAGGTGCCAAGTGTCACTATGCGGGGGCATTCTTTATTTGTTTCAATGGGTGCGCGGAATGCGCCATCTGTCCCTTGTGGTTGCTGCGGAAGCCGACAAGTGTCAGCTTCCGCATTAGTTTCTACATGTTTCAATATTCAGTGAAGATGATGGTGGGTCCCAGTGAAGTATCTCAACTGTCGTGGATGATGACATGTGTCAGCTTCCACAGAAGTTTCAAAGTGGGGCCTTAAAGTTTCTGAGTAGCATGGAACCCGCCAGGTGTTGGCTTCTGTTGAAGTTTCAAAGAAGACTCTTTTGTGTTTCAAGAAGAGCGTGGAGCTCGACAAGTGTCAGCACCCGCATGAGTTTCAGAAAGGGTCTCTAATGTTTCATGAGTGTTGCAGACGATGCCAAGTGTCGGCATTTGCGAGAATCTCAAATGTTTCAAATGTTTCTCAAGTGTAGTGCTGAAAGCACCAAGTGTCGGCACCCGCATGAGTTTCAAAAAGGGTCTTTATGTTTCAAGGAAAGCGCAGAAGCTGACATGTGTCCTCTTTTTTGAAAGGCAATGAGAAACGGAAAAGTCAGCGATGGAAGTGTGAAGTGCCTACGTGGCATGATTTAGTTGGTGGGTGACTTTTCAGTAGTTTTTGGGACCGTTGATGTTCGCGATTGGGTTTTTCATCGACGGCCACGTTTTGAGCCTGCAGCGAAGGTTTTCTCCTAAGCGTCTGTGACTATTTTTGGCGGGAGAAACTTGCTGTGGCTGCATTCTAGAGGCTGCGGGTAGGTGAAACTGTAATGGCGATTGTGCAGGAAGGCATGGGTCGAGTTGATAGCTCAACCACCATTTTTATGATGCATATCTTTGGGCGGCGGCCTAGATCTTGATCTCACCTACTCTGTCCTCTATTTCTTGCTGCAGCATTTACTATTCTGAGCGCCATTTTTTTGATGCATTATATCTGGGAAATTTTTTATGTACCTTGTAATTAATTCATTGAGTACACAGTTTTCCTATAAAAGGCAGACTGTGTCACTCATTTTAGGTTGTTGAAGGCTTGGGCATTCTTTTCTATAAATAATGAAGAATAGGGCATGAACTTGGTTGTTCCATCCCATTTTGGAGTTTATGTGTTGCAGCATGAATGTATTTTGCACATATTTTCAGTTTCAGTGTTGATTTATATGAAAAATGCTTATTGCATGTGTCTATCTGCTTGTCTCCATTGGCTGCATGTTATTCTCCTTCTTTTGAATCTGGTTGCTAAGGGTTTCATAGATTCTAGGGTACAGAGTTCTGTATCACATGTTTGATCTTTAACTTCCATTCAAGGAGTGGATTAAACTGTTTTAGGTCAATGTATGGAGAAGGTTGTATGTCTGCAGGGATATCTGTAAGTAGAGGTAGTTAGATACCCTTTCTTGGGTGATGTTTGTAAGGCAAGCATCAGTCCAACCCCCTAAAACTTGAGTGAAAGTTGCAAACCATCTATTGTATACGTCTAGTTGACTCCTTGCCCAATGGATAGGCACCAGTCTGTTTCTGGGTCAGTAGTTATGAGCCAAAACCCCTTGTCTTGCATCCAGGACATTATGTCCACCCATTTCATCACTTCCACCTGTTAGTTGTAGGAGTAGGATTAGGAACCCCCTACATACTCTCATACCCAACCAGACACATATGTCCAAGAATGTTGCCAACCTTGTGATCTATCATGCAGATCTTGGTCCATACATGAGAGTATTCTGCATGTTGTTGTCAAGTTAGATCTTTCTATCATTGAGCTAGTCAAGGTTACATCTTGAGTTATAGGGATACCCCCCTTGGTGCGGCAGAACCAGAAGTGAAGGGGAGGCAGCTCACGCAACCTCCTGTAATCTGTTGGCCAAATCTGCCTGTGCATTGGAGCTGGAAAACCCTCTGTAGATTTGGTAACCAACACACACAAAGGAAATTTAATGCATTTATGAATAGTGGAAGGAACAACATTCATAGCTTTAAGCCAAGGATGTCCAATTTTTACATGGAAGAGGTTGGATAAGGGGATTATATCAAATGATTGATCCATAGCTTTATCATAGACCAAAACCATTAGAGTTATCTTGCCAATCAGTTTCATGAAAGCTCCATTATGTGTTTTAATTCTCAAATCCGATGGTTCATAAGATTCTTGTGCCATTTCATGTTTAAGGAGGAAGTCTTCCATGACCATATTTGTCATGCAATTAGGATCTATGAGTGTTCCATGTACAAGTTGTTCCATTATTTTTACTATTATATAAAGAGGCCCTTCAGTATGTACCATTTCTTTGTCATGAGGTGTGAATGTTATTTCAAGCTCAAGGGCTCTTCTTTTCAAATGAGGCCTAGGAACAAACCTAGAATTATTAGTATGTTGAGAATCCATTGGTAAGGTTTCGAAGGAGTGTGAAAATATATTTTCAAGATCTTCCAAAACTTATGCAACAACAAAATGCAAAAGTGATGTCGAATATGTTCTAAAATGCTTGATTTTTCAACTTTTCTCAATGAAAACAAATGAAAGAAAGGGTGTTGTAGATATTTTCAAGAGGGAAATAAAATTCCTAAAAACAGTCCACTAATTCAATAATACCTTTCACAACACGCTTTTGAAGTAACTGTAGAAAGTCGATAAGCCAAAACCTAGTGAAAATATGCAATTTTAGCCAAATCTTCATACAAACATATGAAAGAAGAGGTGTTGTGAATATTTTCAAGAGAGAAATAAAATTATATGCCTAAAAACAGTCCACTAATGCAATAATTCCCTTCACAACATGCTTTTGAAGCAACTCTAGAAAGTCAATAAGCCAAAACCTAGTGAAAATAGGCTAAAATATGCGATTTTTCACCAAATCTTAATGCAAAAGAGTGGGGCAGTGGGTGTTGTAAGGAAAATTATGATGGAAATAAACTTATGATAGTAATAACAGCCACCTAATGCCAAAAAATCCATTACAACATGCTTCTAGTGCATCTCTAGACCAAACCCTAGTGCAAAGATAGTAAAAATATGCCATTTTTTCTAAAATTTGAATGCAAAGGCTCAAAATAAAGGGTGTTGTAAGGAAATGGAGAATGGGAATAAAATTATAAGGATAATAAAAACCAATTAGTTCAATCAAATCCCTTACAACATGCTTGGAGTGCAAATCTAACAAGATGATAGGCTCAAATCTAGTGAAAAATGCAAGTTTTCAAACCCTAGGCATGAAATTTCACAAGGAGGCCACTATGGTGCAACACTACAATCAGATATCAGACCTAATGAGTGTTTTTACAAGGTATTAAAATCTGAGACAAGATTTTTACTACAACCCTAGTTCATGCAAAACTAGGTTTTCACAAAAAATGCAAGATTTCAAGCAAATTTCAACAAATCAAGCATGCAAAGGAAATGCAAATGAATTGTAAATGATGAATTTATGTATTTTGGATCAGATCTAATGTAAATGACAGATATTAATTTAAATTAGGTGCCAATTAATTCAAATTTCACAAAAATGCAAGCTTAATATGCCAATTTTTTTGCAAATTTTCCAAAAATTTTAAATTTTTTTGTAATTTTTCAAATGCAATATTGAAAATTATAAATTGAATGATGATGAATTTCAGATCTGATGTAAAAATCTGATAATTAATTAAATCCAATTGAATGAATACAAACTATGTCAAAAATCAAATCCTAGAATGCAAATTTTTTCAATTTTTTTGTAAATTTTCCAATGCAATAGAATGAATGAATGCAAATTTGTTAAACAACACATAGCAAGGTGCCAAAAAGTTCCAAACATGGGTGTAACAAAATGTTTTGGGGTAAAAAGGATGAGGGTTAATGTTTGGTTTAGTTTGAATCCTCCTTTCCACAAAACATTCCAAGGGCTTTTCAACCGAGTGCCTCACCTATCAAGAGGAGAGTCAGCTATCAGATTTGAGTTGCCACTTGGTTTTCTGCTGGGAAATTTAGATATGATCACACAAGATTGCCAATTAATGCCTTTATGTCCTTGAAACCCTAATTTAAGCAAAACGGTAATCAAATCTATGAATTACGACAAGTGCTATAGGAAATAAATAGAGGGTAGAGAATCTTAACTCACTATTTTTTGCAGACAGAAAACGAAAAAATATGAGACAATGTTGATGGTGCCCTAGTCCAGTATGCCACTTTTTCTACATAGTCACAATCTCCTTCCATCACTGATCTCTGCTATGTCTTCTATTTCTCGTGACCAAAAATTTGAGGACAAGGTTGATGGCACCTTTGTCCCGAAAAGTTAAACAATGTCTGCTTCTTTTTAGATCTGGAATCTTCAATGTATGCCTTCCTGCTCTGCAACTCCACTTTCTCTAGATCTAACACCTATAACATGCAATCACAAGGAGTGTGGGAGGGGGTTATGGTGTTTAGAGGCTTGCCTCAGTCAATCCCTGAAGAGACATTCAAGTCTTCCAAACACTGTTGTTAGAGAGAGTATGTGCCCTTGGGAGGTAGAGGCAAAAACCAAATGATAATGATTGATAAAGCACAATAAATGATACCTTGATGATGAATCTCTCATGGAAGGAAGAATCTCTTCAATGCCATGAGGAGAAGATGTAATCCAACCTATAAACAAACGCAATAACAATGCTATGCTCTACAACACAATGATAATCACAAGTATGCCAATAGCTCATAATCATAAAAGTTGCCAATGATCTTTCTCTAGATGCAAATAATAACCTAAACATGCTTATATAAGCAACTATTAAGATTCCTGCCAAGAATTTTGTATATGAAACTTCTGATGTTGGCCTGGAGACCAAATAACAGTCACAAAACTGACATTTCAAATTAGGGCAGACCTAAAATAGGGCTAGACTAGGGTGCTAGCGCCCTTGTCCACCCCCTGTATTTGGTCAAAATTCAATGAAGTACAGCCCCCTAGGTCCTATTTTCCACAAGACCCATGGGTTTTCTCATCAGGAGTTTGATTTAACATGCAAAATGCTCTAAATGCAAATCTAAAGACCCGGGAGCTAAACCTTTAGGAAAAAGCCCCCAAGGGTGCATTTTTCTGACATAACAAGTATGATTGTAGTCGTGGTGGCTCTTGCATGCCTATTAAAGAGCCTAACATCAGGTCTTTCTTCCTAGAGATCCCCAACCCCTCTCAGAAAATCTCGGATGATTTTGAAGTTTTGGTGACGAAAGCTAGGAATAGAGAAGACCTGGAGGAAGCCATTGGTTTGGTTAAAAAAACAGTCAATTCTCAACATAAGATGACCAAATACAAGTATAATAATGGATAGATAACATGGATGATATGACAAGTGGTTTGGATTGTGAATACAAGTATTATGTGGATGTGTGGTGAGCACCTATTTTGATATAGCATGAGATGTTATGAACTAGGGTATAGAGACCAAGGTGATGATGTATTCGATGCATAGGACCAATTTGTAAGAAAACAAAAAAACAAAAGGATGTCCTAGCACATCACAAGGTGTTTAGCAATCTTGGTGGGAACTATGATGGGACAACCAAATAACATGACACGTAGAAATAATAGCCTCATGCCTCAGTGTATACCATGTTACAAGGATCATGGTGACCTTGAGATAGTGCATGTCAACAAGAAATAAAATAAAAATCAACTGTCAATAAACATATAAGAGTTTATCCCTTGTCAAAGTGTTGAATAAAGTTTGAAATGGGAGGTGATAATTCTTGATGTGGGAAATGATGTGTCCCATAAAGGAAAAATATGGAACATGGTTGTCATGATGGCTACGAGTTGATAGGTGTATGTTAATAAGGTTGAATAAAGACCATTATTTTTAGTGCTTTAAGTTTAGTGTTTTAGGTGTTGAATCTATAGGTGTAAGGTGCATGATGTTGGCATACTTGCAAGTGCATGAAGCTTAGGTCTAAGAAAGGGATTCATCCCAATGACTACATCGACAAGTTCATATAAACACTATCAAATGTCATGAAGTGGGTCATTAGGAAAGTGACTCATCTAAAATGTGGAATAAATAATAGGCAGAATGCTAAAAGCCTTTTCTAAAGTAAAGCACAATCCACCACCCCAATGCATGACAAGGTCAACCATACAGAGTGGGAGGAAGATGGATAATGTAGGAGATTAAGATGCGAGAGCGGATGAGATGATATGAAATGACTAAAAGGATAAAGAAGTTTGACTATACACATGGCATTTGCAAGCAAGTTTTCACCATGCTACTTGTCCAAGTCACCACAAAAGTGGTTTTCTCTAGAGGATGATTTTTTATTTACTTTTTCTAAGTTTTTAATTTTTATATATTTTTGACAGTTTTTTAACTTTATTGTATTTTTGACCATTTTTTTGTATTTTTAACAAAAAAAATTGTATTTTTTGATTGGGATACTCTATAGCTTAGGCATGGAAGTGATTAAGGTGGATGATGTTCATGGATTCTTCAAGTTCTTGACCATATGGAGTGGCCAGTTGATAAGCACCTAATCCATATTTGACGATGAAGATATAGGGACCCATCCAATTAGGCTCAAATTTTCCTTTCTTGTCATGGCCCTATGTAGTGTCTTTTGATTTTGTTTGAGTACAAGTCTTATGTCAGAAAATGTCCCCTTGGGGGCTTTTCCCTCTTAAGGTTTAGCTCCTAGGTCTTTAAATTGCATTTAGAGCATCTTGTGTGATAATTTTGACTCTCGATGAGAAAACCCTAAAGTCTTATGGAAAATAGGACCTAGGGGTGCTATTTTGATGATCACTAAATAGAAATGGCAGGGTGGACTTGGGTGCTAGCACCCTAGTCCTACCCTATTTTGGGTCTGCCCTAAATTTAAATGTCAGTTTTATGACTATTATTTAGGTCCTATGCCGACATCTCAAGTTTGAATTACAAAATTCTTAGCGAGAATGTTTGTAGTTACATATATAAGCATGATTAGTGTTTCATTTGTAAACTAGATGAGCATTTTGATCTACAAGCTTATGTTAAAGTGATTCAAGGAATTCATTGTGTTGCAGAGTAGTATTTTGTGTTATTATTGTGTTTGTATTTACAGATTTGATTCCATCTCCTCATGACATGAAGAGCATCTTCGTTCCATGAGATCTACACTTCAAGGTGATATCTATTATGTTTTCAATCATTTACCATTTGGATTTTTGCCTCTATCCCACTAGGATACACACTCTTATCTGACAACGGTGTTCAAAAAATGTGAATGTCTCTCCAGGGCTTGACCGAGGCAAGCCTCTAAACACCACAAGCCACTCCCACACTCCTTTGTGATTATAGGTTACAAGTACCAAGTTTCATAGAGTGGAGTTATAGAAAGGGAGTGGCAGACATCAAGGATTCAGGTTCTAACAAGCAGAGGACTTTGGTGAACATTTCAGGACAAGGGCACTAGTCCCTGTGTCCTCCATTTTTCCTGAGGTAGAAATGGAAGATACAGTGCAGATCAGTATCAGAAGAAGATCCAGATTCCATGATGGAAACTGTACCTTGGACTAGGGTGTTAGTCACTGTGTCCCTGACTGTTTCGCTTTCCATATTTCAAAAAATAGTGAGTTAAATATCTAAGGATTTGTTGTAATTTGATAATTTGCTTACTATTTTGCATATTTAGGGTTTTAAGTGAAATTGAACATTAAATTGAGATATTGTTTGATACATCTAAGCTTTTGCATCATTCCAAGTGTCATCCTAACCTGATAGATGAATGCTCCTACTAGTGGAGATTCAACTCAGTTGATATGCCCTTGAATGTTTGGTGTGAAGGGAGGATTTGCCTTTGAAACTTAAACAAAAACCTTTCCCCCTTTTTAACCCTAAAATTTTTGGTGAACCCATGTTTTTGGACTTTTTGGCACCTTGTTGAGTGTTTTTTTATAGATTTTCATTCATTCATCTTATTGCATTCAAAAAATAGAAAAATAGAAAAATTCAAAAAAATTGGCATCTTGGGCTTGCATTTTAGCATACTTTGAATTATTTGGCATTTAATTTCATTAAATTTCTGTCATTTTCACTATATCTAGTTTAAATCATAGAAATTCATCATTTAGTATTCACTTGCATTGCATTTACATGCTTCATAAATTGCTTAAAATTGTGCATTTTTTATAAAAACCTAGTTTTCCATTAGCTAGGGTTTGTAGTCAAAATCTTGTTTCAGACTTTACTACCCTTTTTAAACACTCATTAGGACTTATTTCTAATTGTAGTGTTGCATCATAGTGGTTTTCTTGCAAAATTTCATGTCTAGGGTTTGAAAATCTTACATTTTCACTAGATTTGGCCTTATCGTCTCTCTAGAATTGCATCACAAGCATGTTGTAAGGGATTTTACTGCATTAATTGGCTATTATTAGGGTTATTATCTACTTCCCCTCCTCATATTCCTTACAACACCCTTTCTACTAGGCCTTTGCATTAAAAATTTGTGAAATTTTGCATATTTTAGCTATATGTTCACTAGGGTTTGACTTAGATTGGCACTATAGGCATGTTGTGATGGATTTTATTGCATTAGGTGACTGATATTACTGTTATAATCTATTTTCCATCACAATTTTCCTCACAACACCCTTTCTATTACTCATTTGCATTGAGAATTGTTGAAAAATTGCATATTTTAGCTACATTTTCACTAGGTTTTGACTTGTCATCACTCTAGGTTTGCATCAAAAGCGTGTTGTGAAAGATATTGCTGAATAATTAGATTGTTATTAGGAATATTATTTTCTTTCCCTCTTGAAATTATTCACAACACCTCTCCTCCTGGTGATTTGCATTGGAAAAAGTTGAAAAATCAAACATTTTGGATCTTAAACATATCTTGCTCCTAGGATTTGTCCTATTAGTTTGTGCATTGAGTGTTGCATGCTTTTGTATGAGTCTTATACCTCACTGCCCTAATAGAAATATCCCTTTAAGAAGAAGTAGAATACTCATGGGATCTAGTTCTTTTGAAGAAAATGATATCCCTACCTCTGAAAATCCATTGAACACCTTCTTCACAAAAGGAGAAACACAAATTTTGCAAGATACTATGTACCTCATACAACCACTATGGAAGATTGAGTATTTTATGATGTTGAGGACAATATTTAGGTGGTCACACATGTACCTAATGAGAAAATAAACAAACTTGATAAAGAGTTGGCCGATTTCCAAGCATTTGTTGGAAATGAAATGATAGCAGAAGAAGTTGTCCCTGTGATCCACCACATAAGAGAGTTGATAAAAGAATGACAAGATGGTATTAATGTTATTCAAGGATTAACACATATAGTACACCATATGTCATGATAGTGACTAAATGTGTGAATGGTATTAAAAACATGTCATCACCATCTCATATGCAAGTATCAGCACCTATACCGACTACGGGAGTATCTACATTTACATCAACAACTTTAACCACTAATGTAAATGCTTGTAGTAATGCTACCACTAGTATTGGAGTATGTAATGGCACAATTTCACAAAATTACAAAGCTGTGGGATTTAACTATCAAAACTTGGTATCTAAGGGGACCTCTTTTATGAATAATTACTCTCAACCACCTCTCCATCCCACTTATTCTCAGCCACCTCTTACATATAACTATTTGCAACCATCTTCCACCTATCACTATGTCCAACCACCACTGAACTATTTATAGCCTCCACTCATCACTACTCAGGCTCAATCACCTCCTCACTTTGGTTCTAATTCCTCACAATAAACCACATCTCCTAACAATGCCATCTTAAACCAACTTTTGCAAGGTATGACTTCTTTACAACAAAAGGTGACAAACTTGACAAATTCTTCACAACCTAATATACCAACCTATCATGCCTGTAATCCCCTATCTTATGCAATCTTGATAACCCCTATGCCTGAAAGGTTTGAGACTCCTTGCTTTGAAAAATATGGTGGAAAAGGTGATCCTAATACTCATGTGGTAGCATTCACGACTATGTGTAGTGATTTCTACTTTGAAGAGGATTTGTTAGAAAAACTTTTCCCACAATCTCTCAAAGATACCACTTTAGAATGGTTTTGATCTTTGCCTCTGAATTCAATACATTTTTTTCGCAGTTAGTTGATCAATTTTTACATTTTCAAGCAAACATTGGACCTCAAGTCTCCTTGATTGATTTAGTCCATTGCAAGCAAGGTCTGAAAGAGAAGTTGACTGAGGTTATTAGTTGGTATCAATCTCTCTATGCACAAATTCAATATCAGATGAAGGATGAAGATGTTTAGAAGGTGTTTATTACAATCTACAACCTAACATTCGTGATAAGATTCTCTTGATGAAGTATAACTCTTTTCAACATCTATGCACTGCCCTTCGTGATTATCAACTTTCGTCTAGTCAGTATGAAAATCAAAACTCATCAGCTCAAGTTGGTCAATCCATGAGTGGACCATCACAAAATAACTTTAAAAGGAATAATAAGACTTTCATCAAGGTTAATGGATAAAATTCAAAAAAAAATCATGTGTTTTCTATCACTAATTCAAAGAAGGCACCGTATCAACAAAGAAAGTTTACTTTGATATCTGAATCTTATAATTCTATCATAAATCGGGCTATGAGTAATAACCTCATGAAGCTTCCCTCGATTAAACCCTTGGATCAGGTAGTAGAATGCAAGGACCTTATTTTGATGCTAATGCCTTTTGTCATTTTCATTGACAAGGACATGATACTAAACGATGTATGCATCTTAAACATGAAATACAAGACCTCATTGATTTGAATGTTATATAGGCATCGGATGTGAATGATAATGGAAATAAGTCAGTTGATCTGTTGAATTAGAATTTATAGATTTTCACTAATCCTTTCCCTAAGCATATTGATAATAACATGATGGAACAAAATACACTTGAAGTAGAGGATGACTATTTTAACTATGATGAGATTATTGCTACAATAGAAGTGGATAAGGAAAATACTGAGGTATCACCTCGTCCATGAAGGAATGGTATTTATGCTGAGGTTCCTCCTTTGTTATCCCTTCAAGGATTGGGAGATAACCAAAACACATCAGAAAGTCAAATGGAACAACCAAAACAAGAGATTCTGACAAAGGAAAAGATTGAGATAGTATGAGATAATCTTTGTCACTATGGTAGACTAACTCAACAAAGAAAGATGGCTAAAAATTGGAAAAGAGCAAGATGATTATCATCAGTTGGAAATAATAGTGGTTCTCCTCCTCATAAGCAACAAAAGATTTCACATACACAAGGATATGAGAAACAAACATCGCATGGATTTCCTGACAACAAACAAGACTCTCATAAGAACCACTCAAGCTTCGCACAAAACTTGATAGAATATCTCTCCAAGAGGCTCACAAGTTCCAAATTTTAGTACGATTGTACTGGCATGTAAGTATTTCTAACCCTTTACCTCCATGTTGTGTTACCTCTATGTTGTGTTTCCCCCGTGATGTGTTATGTATTATTTAGGCTTCCTAGGATGACCTTTGATACTCTTGTAAGGTCAAGGATATCGAGAGACCCTCTGTTGTGACCCTTCTTCTATTTGTATCATCATTCTTCTATATTGCTTCTCCTTTATTTTCATTTTTGTGTGTTGTGTCTTATAGACATAGCATTGTGGTTGGTGACTTGGGGGCACCCTCCTACGTGACTGTCCCTAAGACACTTGTTTCTCCTCTCTTGATTTATTATTTCCCTTCCTCTAGTGGTTCTATCTGGTGGACGGACAACAAAAAACATACTATACGGATGTGGACCTAGTGTCCCTTTAGCAAGAAATCAAAAAATGGACCTAGTCCATACATGATGACGGGGTTGATATATATTATCTGACACTTGGCTAGTAGAATCACTCCATGTGATCTTGATGTTGTCTTATCGCACTTACAAAACATAACAATACCGCTGCTCCATGCACTTTGTCTATCTTGAATCTTGCATTCCTCGACTCTTTATGAGAATGATCATATGCATTGTTGTTTATTATGATTATATGGATGCTAACACCTTTTCTTGCAGGGAATTTTGTTTTTGTGGGAACATTTAGTGATGGTAAAGTACATGTCACCTCCGGGGGGCATGGGCTTTGCTAGAGTTCATGTTCCCTTGTGTGTTTTCTTCCTACCTTAACGTGCTTGATATCGTTACATGATATCAACCACCTTAAGGTGGGGGCATGTATAAGGTTTAAGTTGGCTGATTTAGATGCTAGTCAAGTGTGTTTGTAAAACTTGAATCTATTGCAATCATTTAAGACCTCTGCGGAGGCGGGGATGGTGTATTTCTTGAGGAGATTACATAATCCTGTCATTTTCTAAAAGTCCTCCGAGCAGGTGGGGAGCAGATCTGAGACTATCTTAACCCTTAAGCATGTCTTCAGTGATTGTTGTGGCGAAGCCCAATCATCAGTGTGTGCCTATAATGTGCCTGAGATGGATGCAAACCTAGCAATAGGTTTCTTCCATCGCTTGTCTACTATGTTTTCTCCATGTTTTCCATATGTGTGTGTATGGCGTGTTTGTTCCCAAGCATAGTCTTAAAGACTGGTGGCAATGAGTCCGTCCTATGCTTTGGGATTTGTATGGTGTGCTTGATTTGTATGGTGTTTTTGTTCTCAAGTGTAGTATTAAAGACTGGTGGTGATGAGTCCCTCCTGCACTCTAAGATTTGTATTGCGTGTTTGTTTCCCCATATGTAGTCTTAAAGACTGGTGGTGATGAGTCCCTCCTACATTTTGGGTTGTGTGTTTACTTTCCTTGTACTTGCATTTACATTTTATATATGAGAAAAAGGAAAAGAAAATAATCACTGCATTCACTATGTCTTGCGTGTCTTCAATGCTATCTTCTCCATGTTTGCATGACTGTAACTATCTTTTCCATGTTTTGCATGCCTGTTACTATCTTCAATGTGTTTAGCATGTCTTCACCATGCTTGGCGTGTTTGCTGTGTTTCTTGACCATACTTTAATGCATGTATTGGCCTTGTGTTTATACATACATTAAAGTGAGGGCTAAATGTTATGTCAGAAAATGTCCCCTTGGGGACTTTTCCCTCTTAATGTTTATCTCCTAGGTCTTTAAATATCATTTAGAGCATCTTGTGTGATAATTTTGACTCCCGATGAGAAAACCTTGAAGTCTTATGGCAAATAGGACCTAGGGGGTGTTATTTTGATGATCACTGAACATAAATGGTAGGGTGGAATTGGGTGCTAGCACCCTATTCCTGACCTATTTTGGGTTTGCCCTAAATTTAAATGTTAGTTTTATGACTGTTATTTAGGTCCTATGCCAACATCTCAAGTTTGAATTATGAAATTTTTAGCAGGAATGTTTGTAGTTGCATATATAAGCATGATTAGTGATTCATTTGTAAACTAGATGGTCCTTTTGATCTACAAGCTTATGTTGAAGTGATTCAAGGCATTCATTGTGTTGCAAAGCAGTATTTTTTGTTGTTATTGTGTCTGTATTTGCAGATTTGACTTTATCTCCTCATGGCATGAAGAGCATCTTCCTTCCATGAGATCTACAGTTCAAGGTGATATCTATTGTGTTTTCAATTATTTATCATTTGGATTTTTACCTCCATCCCTCTGAGATATGCACTCTTATCTGACAACGGTGTTTGGAAGAATTGAATGTCTCTTTGGGGCTTGACTAAGGCAAGCCTCTAAACACCACAACCCCCTCCCACACTCCTTTGTGATTGCAGGTTATAGGTACTGAGTTTCACGAAGTGGAGTTGTAGAAAGGGAGTGGCAGGCATTAAGGATTTAGGATCTGACAAGTAGAGGACTCTAGTGAACATTTCGAGACAAGGGCACTAGTCCCTGTGTCCTCCATTTTCCTGAGGCATAAATGGAAGATATAGTGCAGATCAATGTCAGAAGAAGATCTAGATTCCATGACAAAAACTATACCTTGGACTAGGGTATTAGTCCCTGTGTCCCCAACTATTTTGCTTTCTAGATTTAAAAAAAAAGTGAGTTAAATATCTCTGTCCTTCACCCTAGTCTAAAAGGATTTGTTGTAATTCGATAATTTGCTTACTATTTTGCATATTTAGGGTTTTAAGTGAAATTGAGAATTAAATTGAGATATTGTTTGGTATATCTGAGCTTTCGCATCATTCCAAGTGGTAGCCTAACCTGGTAGACCATGAATGCTCCTACTAGTGGAGATTGAACTTGGTTGATATGCCTTGAATGTTTGGTGTGAAGGGAGGATTTGCCTTTGAAACTTAAACAAAAACCTTTCCCTCTTTTTAACCCTAAACAACAAGATCACCAATCTCATATTTGTGAGCTCTGATCTTCTTATTTTAATTGTGATCAAGATGATTTTGATAAGATATGAGGTAATTTAAGGCATTGAGGTTCTACTCATCAAGTAGCTCTAGCTCATGTAGTCATCCAATACAAAACTCTTCATCATTAATGAGGTCACATAAAGAGATGCACAGTGATGGTAGTTGTAATGCCCAGCTATACAATCATGTACAGATGGGCACATGATGCATATTTTTTTAAAGTTAAATTAGTCAAATTAAATTATTTACAAATGTTTACCTAACAGATTTCCTGATCATACACTTAAATGAGAAAAGAAAGTTTTGCGGGAAACTCCTCGAACCAAATCTATAAGAGACAAGACAAATGAGCTAGTCTGTTCCCATAAATTCTACTTACGTTAATCTTATCATCATTAATTAATAAATTAATATTAAATTGAATGGCATAGTTTAATTATTAATGAAAGTTTATTAACTAAATCAAGAATTTAAAATTAAAACAATTGACAAATAAATAAATGATTTAAAACAATATAAAGCAAATTGGTAAAAATGAACAAATTACATTATTATTATTTTAGTATTTGTTTTAAAGCGTGCTTTTCATTGCTTTCTTTCCTATAACTTATTTATCTAATATCATTTTTTATCAATGTCTGCTTTCATTCTAAAATTGATTCTTGATTCTTTTGAATCTATAATCACACACACACACACATATATATATATTGATATTATTTTAATATTATAACATAAATAAGATAAATAACAGATATATATATATATATATATTACATATATATACACATAATTGAATCGATATACACAAAAAAAATAGATGAAACATATTGCAGAGATCAATTAACAATTTTCTGATAAACATATATATCACTATGAATACTATACACAGTGTACAACAGAGACAACAATATATATATATATATATTAATGTGAATAGGCAAGAACATAGAGCTGGGACGAACACCATTAGAAAAGACGCCGCCCAACAGTGGGTAGCCGTGGGTCTCCATGGTCACCCACGGCCTGGAGGCTGCCCATGACAGTGCCCAATAGGCATGACAGTACCCAGTAGGCATGACAGTGCCTAGTAGGCCTCAGCCTGCTGTGCCTGCCATGGGTTTCCCCATGGCCGACAATGCCAACCAAAAATGCATATATACATATATATATATACAATTCAAACAACTGGTTATAATGAAAATTACTTTAATATTTTCTAATAGAACAATATAACCAGAAAGATATATATTCTACATAATTTATAAGATGAAATAACATATATATATATGTATCTTACTGATAAACAACAGAAATCAAACTTTTCCAAAATAATTTCACCAAACACATATTTTCACAAGAATGTGCATCTCCATAGAATAAATGGACTTCAAAAAAATAATTTGTTCTCTTTACTTGATACAGTTGATTTTTCATACATATATTTTGCATCCATCTTCGAACAATAACTAATCCACACAAGGATAGCCAACTACACTTAAACTTTCTAAATATACAACTTCAACTTTTCAACATAAAACTTCTTTGACAAATCATATCCAATAGCAAAACTTGCTCATCAACAAGCCAAACTGGATGGCCCAGCTCGCTCTCCACCCTACCATAGGGTTGGAATACCAACCCCCCCGAGCTTGGGAGATTTAACAAGAACTTGGTTTCACACCATTAAACAAACATAGAAATTTTCACATACAACATCACTCCCAATCCCAAGTTGAGACTCACAATGGAAACAAGAATCATAATGGATTCTTAATTAAGGGGAAGAGGGAGAACCTCATCTCTTGGGGATCAAGAATAATAACCCTTCAAACTATTTCTCAACCCAACTACAAAACCCAACTTTAATATAATCACACAACCCTTCATTCTCATAACCCAACTACAAACTTCATTCATCCTACTTCTAGGATGATCCAACTACATAATTTCACAACCCTTTAAGTATCTAAACAAAACTACAGTATTTCACAACCCTTCAAATAAATAAACCCAACTATAGAATGTGTTCCCCAAAGAGAGGTTTGTCACCTCTCTAAATCCCCAATACAAAACTTTCCCATACACCCAACAACAACACTAAATTTAAATAACAAACTTTCCTTTCAACAAAGTAAAACCATACAATCATAAGAATTCTTTTCAAGATGAAGATCCTACCTTTGACTTCCAAGTTAGTGTTAGGATTAAGGTGCCATCACCCTTGTAAATCCTATGTTATTAATTACTCCTAATATTGTTTATAAATCATCCATAAGGGATGAAAGGTTTCACTAGCAGCGGTCTTGTTTTAGCTACATGTTTATATCTGGTCCTCAACTCTCATTTTATTTGATATTTTATTATTGTGAATCTGACCATTTGTCATTAGGTCACTGATCTGACGGTCGATATTGTGTTGGTTATCTTGCCCTAGAAGGCAACCCCCTTTTATAAGGATATTTGTATTACGTTTTTATCAGAGTTGAGAGTAACAGGCACCACTGGATTGAAGACTGAAGGAGAGAGGAAGTGCATGTATTGTAATCTCATATATTTGAAGATAATACAACTTGGAGCCTCTTTTCTTGGTGGAGTTTTTTACCTGAAAGGGTTTTCTCCATGTTACATACTATGTTATTTGTTATGTTCTTAATGCTTGTTATTTCTGTGTAGTGGGTTTTAATTTCTACTACAATCTCCATTGATTCTACATTGTTTAGAGGATAATAAGGTTTGAATCAGATTTTCATTGTGTGGTTTGCACCTTCATTTCTAACAATTAGGAGAGGCACAAACAAGGCAAAATTTTAAACTTGACGAAAACAAAACTCCAAAAATAATCTTTCCAAAATCCTAAAACTTCAAGCATTCTTAAAAAGCCATCCAAACTCTTTTTCCAAATCTATTTCATGGAAAAAAATCCTTTATCAAAACTCCATTAAAACCAACTTAATTTCCTTTTTTTTAAAAACAAAAAATAATTCATTAAAATAATAAAGCTTTCAATAAAACAATAAAAACAAAAATCTTAATAAATTAAAAAGAAATAAATTAAAATCAAAATTAAAATCTTATCACAACAATAAAGGTAATTTATCAACATTAAAATAAATAAAAATCGAACAAGAATAATAATCCGTTTACTTAAAAATTAAAACCATGACAACATTTAAAAGACTAAAATTAATTCATTTCATTTAAAATTAAAAAGAATAATAAAAATACAAACTATGACAATTTAAATCATAGAACACACACCAAAAATATACTAAGCCTTATTCCTCTAGGAAGAATAGGCTAGGTGTTTTTTACTGGTTAAACACAACAAAAAGTTATTGATAAATCTCTGTATCATATAAGCGTTGGCCACCCCTTACAAAACTTAATTCTGAACATCAGATTGTCTTGAAACATATAGCCGAAGCAAAATTTAAATAATCATACACTTAACCATAATTGATCATCTCACATGTAAACAAAATCCATTTAATCTAACAACACAATTTCCTTACATTTTTTAAATAAAAGTGTACACCAATCTAACATAATCCCATTCACTTAAAATCAAATAATCCAATTAACCATATCATATAAGTCAAACACTCCTAACCACACATTAACCACATAAATGTTGCAACCCACATGTTCCATAGTCCACATAATAGTATCAAACCAAAAACAATGAAATAAATCCACAAGTCTAAAGTCATGAACCATATAATAATTCTATGCAAAAAGGGTAGGCCTTACATTAGTTCAATCTCAATTGGCAAGATAGCTTCAGATCTAAAGACTAGGGAGTATAGGATAGGGTAGGATTAAGATGGAACCTACAAATCACAATCAACATCATTGATGATCTTTTTGAGGGTTTTGAGTAGGGTTTTATTAAATACCTCTACTTGACTATTATCTTGGGGGTAATATGGAGTGGACCAATGATGTTGGATGTGGAAGCACTTGCATAGGGTGCAAAATTCATGGTTCTTGAAGGATTTACCATTATCTATGATAATGGTGCTAGGGATGCCATAAAAACAAAGGATATGATGGAGGATGAATTTGGATATTTGTGTACTAGTGGTGTAAGTGAGGGGGGTAACTTTGACCCACTTAGTAAAGTACTCAGTGGAAGAAATAATGAATTTATGGCCAATGGATGAGGAGGGGTGAATTTTTCCAATGAGATCAGGCCCCATGTGGAAAAGGCCAAGGAGTAGTGATAGGTTGTAGAGCTTGTGATGGTGCATTAATCAAATCCCCATGCTGCTGGTAGGCTAGACATCTTTGAACATACTGGCAAGCATATTTTTCCATTATAGGCCAATAATAACCTATTCTTAGGAGCTTCTTTACTAGGACCATACCACTATTGTTTGCATCGTAGATATCGTCATGAACCTCATTGAGTGAGAGGTTGGCATCTTCAATATTTAGGCATTGCAATAAGGAACCATCAAGGCCTCTTCAATATAAAGTATCATCAAGGATAGTGAACACATGATGTACATTGTATGAAGGTTTTGCATTGGTTACGTGAGAGATTAGGTGGTAAGGATTTATCATGAAGCTAAGTGTAGATGTTGTGGTACCAAGGTGAGTTGGGACCAACAATTTCACATATAATCTTAGAGTCGAGGGTGTCATGCATGGGTACAAACAATTGTTCAACCAAGAACTCACAATGTTGGCTATCTTGTGGCATATCCAGGAGTGACCCAATAGTGGCCATGGCATTAGCTTCTCTATTATTGAGGTAGGGTACCTATTCAAACTAGATGTGTGTGAAGTACTACATGAAGCTATCAACCATCAATTTGTAAGGGATTAATTTGTCATCTTTTGTCTAATACTCATCATTAACCTATTTGATTATAAGATGAGAATCCCTATACACAAGGAGATGTTAGATGTTCCATTAAACTATTATTTTAAGACCTCTAAGCAAGGCGTCATATTCTACTATATTTTTTGTACATGGGAAACCCAATCTAATTTTTTTTTTGTATAAGATCTCCCTATAGAGTGACAAACATGATGCTAACACCTAATTCATGATTGATGTTAGAGCCATCAAAGTATAATTTCTAGTGAGAAGGCTAGTTAAGCATGCAGATAGACTCATCAATAAAATCCACAACTAGTAGATGATTGTTAGTAAGTGGTGTGTCATCCAACTATCTACAACAACTTGTCCTTTAACTACCTTTCTATTCACATACTCAATGTTGAATTCACTTAGTAACATGACCCACTTAGCTATATGTCATGCTAGAGAAGCCTAGGATAAGAGATATTTGAGTGGGTCAATTTTAGAGTTGAGCTTTGTTTTGTGACTAACTATGTAGTGTCGAAGCTTCTAGGAGCTACATATAATAGCTAGGCATGCTCTTTCCATCGCTATATAGTTAAGTTCATAGCCTACTAGTGTGTGAGTAATGTAATAGATTTCTCACTCATGACCTTGATCATCATGCTATGCTAAAAGTGCCCTAAGGCAACTAATTTAGCTAATATGTGGATAAATAGGGGCTTTCTCAGAATTGGAGCCATGAGAAATGGTGGTGAAGCAAGACATTCCTTGATTTTATTAAAGGCTTGCTAGTAGGATTCATCCCATTAAAATTTGTTATTCTTCTTGAGAAGATGGGATAATGGTTGGCATTTTGCTGTAAGTTGTGCTATAAATCTTTTGATGGCCTATAACTTACTTTGGAGACTATGAAGCTACTTTAGATTCTTAGGAGGTGGTCTATCTGTTATGGCAATGACCTTGGTGGGGTACACTTTTATGCCTCAATGAGAGACAATGAAGCCTAAGAGTTTTCTAGATGTAACACCAAAGACACATTTCTTAGGATTGAGGTGAACCTTGTATTCTCTCAAGTAGTCAAAGATACACTCAAGGACATGAGGATGCCCCTCTTGTTTTTTATTTTCCCAAAAGATCATCCACATAGACTTCCATGATATTGCTAAGCATGTCATAAAAGATGACTGCCATAGCCCTTGATAAGTAGCCCCTACACTTTCCAACCAAAATGACAACCTAATAGAAAAATGTTCACCAAGATGTAGTGAAAGTTATTTTATGCTGGTCTTCAAGGGTGATTAGAATATGATTATATCTAGAGAAACCATCCATGAGTGAGAATTTTGTGACATACTTCGAGATTAATGATGATGTCGATGTTTGGAAGAGGAAGTCATCCTTTGGACATGCTTTGTTGAGGTCCTTGAAATTTGTGCAAACTCAAATTCCCTTATGATTTTTCTAATGAGAACTATACTGGATATCCATACGAGATAGTCAATTGGGCATATGAAGTCAAGCTCTAAAAGTTTTTGTAGTTCCTCTTTGACCAAAAGGGAAATTTGTGGATGTATTTTGCATAGTATTTGCTTTACCAGCTTAGAATTAGGGTAGAACATGAGATGGTGAACTGTGAGGGAAGGGTCCAATTTGGGCATGTCAATGTAGGACCAACTAAAAATGTTAGATGCCCTATGTATGATAGATGAGATGCTCTATTATTTTATAGATGTGAGAGATGCAACTATACATGTGATCTTTTGATTATCCTTTTTACCCAATTAATCTTTTGTGTCTCTTTAATTAGGATAGCAGAATGCTCTTACCATGATGAAAGTCTCAAGGGAAGGTTGAGTTCCTTATCCATTGACAACTTAGAGAGGTTTTAATCAATGGACTTGTCATTTTTTCCTTCTCTTTCTATGTTTAATAGAGCCTTATAAAGGTTTTCACTAGGGGACTTTTTTTTTGACTAAGGAACTCTTCCTGCTCCCCAAAATAAGTAGTAGTGTCAAGGTCAATTTCAAATCATGTTTTGTGATCTCCTACTAGAATACCATCGCAGAGCCCTAGGAATTTGGTGATTTCCTTATCATTCTAAAACACATCTAAAGACATGGGATCTTTTTGGTCCCAATCAATGAGGTTAAGGTATTGGAGGGGTAAATCAATGGTGCATATGGAGGTTTCATGAAAGAGGTTGGTGATATCAAGATATTCAAAGGAGGCGATGATGTTTCATCCCATGGTGCTTTCAGTATCATTGGAGGTCTCTTCCACACTTTCAAAATATACACAAGATTCATGGGTTTCCTCACTAAGTGACATGTATCTTAGCCCATGATAGTTGATATACAACTATACCTGAATTGGCTCAATAATGCCTTACTCAAGGAGGCTAAGGCCCTTACCCTTGTACTTCATATTTCCACACATATGTAGTGGTTTAGGGTAATTTTGTTTCAATTATCTATGTACAAACTCTACTTCATCTCTATTATCTATATAGCTAAGAGTTGATGGAACCTTCTATTTATTCTTTAGCCAAGGATCCTATTGACATGAAGGTAGTGGGTCCACACTACATGATTTTAGGTATCTTCATTGTAGATTGTTGTTGACGATGACCATGGGATTGTGGAGATAAAGGCAACTTGTTGAAATGAAAGGCATTATGCAACTCAAACAATCCACAACCACTGCTAATGATCTTGACCTTTATGGATTTGGGGATTTGAGAAGATGACATGGAGGCAAGGGAATCAAGATTGATGTAGGAGGATGATGCCTTAACCTTGTCATAGGTAGCAATGTCAGCACTAGGGTAGTGATTATCATTATGGTAGGAAGCCTCCATTACCTTACAATATTTTAATGGATGGGGATTGGTAGGAATTGTAACCTCCATGCCATTATGAGGGAACTTCAAGCATTGGTGATAGGTGGATGGGACAGCTGCATCACATGAGCCATGGGCGGTAAAGGAGGAGGTTGGATGCAAGGTCAAGATCAACAACATGACATATAGTTTGTTGCATGATAAGACCCACCTGGATGGGAAGGAAAATGGTTACTTCAGATTCTTTTTCTGCATTATCATAAGTCTTAATGGTGATGACATGCAAGTCCAAATTAGCTAGGGAATATCTCAATTATTTGACAAGCCTTAAGGTGCATAGATTCAAGTCAATATGTTATCCAAGAGGACTCTTTTAACCTTATTTTTGGTGATAAGGACTTTGTTGTAATGCACAAGACAACTGAGAGGGGGGGTGAATCAATTGTCTCAAAAAATTTAACTACTTATGAATATCAACACATCAAATGCTCAATTACTATTATTAAGATTTAACCATGAAAGCATGAAACAAGAAGCTCAACACAATAACACATTCAACACATGAGACACCAGATTTTTTACGTGGAAAACCCTATAAGGGAAAAACCACAGTGGGTGTTAGCCCGCAAAAAAAAATATGTTATAGCAATACCAAAAAATAGAGGCTCACTACCCAAAATGCTCACTACAAATATTGAGGCTCACTGCCAAGATCAGCTCACTGCCAAGGGTTGGTGAAATGATTTGATAGCATTTACTCCATGCCTGGGTTCAGTTCCATTGAAGCATAGTATAACTCCTATGCTCTACTCTTCTTACACCTTTTCACTTATCTTCACATTTCTGCTCAAGGACATCTTTTTTGCAGCTTAATTACATGTTTATATACAATTCATCAACGTTGGAATGTACATCACTTGGTTGGCATTACAATCTCCAAGGTCGGCATTACAAACATACATAGAAATAGGTTTGAGCCTAAACAAGATTAGCTAAAGAAAAGATGTATGTGAATCACGTTATGCCTTAGCTGGGACTCAAATGCAATCTTCCATGCCACAACATGCTTCCACAATATTCAATGCATCTCCACAAGTAGTGAAAACAACCAGGTCGGCCAAGACTTGGAGTTAACAGTAAGTCTTCTAAGAATAGTCTTCATCCACGATCCAAATTTCTCTTTGCAGACCAATCTAAAGGTAGGAACATGATTGAGAGACATCCACAAGCACATTGTAATCATCAGAAACAACTGCACAACCTCTAACCATTCTGTCAAGAAGATTCTTCAAACCAGAGCACATAAACAACATTGTCATCTACTGTCATAAAGAAAAGATTGCTTGCGGACCACCAAATCATGAACCATTTGAGTTGAAGACACATATCATCATCCCAAACTTAACTCTAGAACTACAAACCAAAATACTTCAATGTGGAGGAATGCAGAGCATAATACATTCTCCTTGTCACGACCAAATATACAAAAAAAAGTAGTTTTCACTCTCGTGAACATAACTCACTCAAATCTTTATATCGGAGGCTCAAACTTGGAACATAGCATCTTCAGACATGCCTCTCAATAACTTGCAATCCACAGACAAAGATATTCATTCTACAAGAAATGCAGAGCAATATACTGGACTATTCTTCTATAAACAAAGATACTCTTCTATACACTATTTCCACTAGAGGAGCAAATTTTCTCAAAAGCACTTGGAAACTCAATATCAGGATCACTTACTCATTATCTTCAACACTTACATAGGTAAACAAGCAAGCATAAAAAAAAGAGCATAGTTGACACCAATGACAACACCGGTTAGGCACATACTTGCAACAATCTCCCCCTTTGTCATTGATGGCAACATATGATGTGAAAAACTGTAAAGACCATCAAGACAAGATACTCCCCCTTTTCTTTTTACACATCTGCACATACTTGTACTCTGCTACTCTGATCAAACTGAAATTGTTCTTTCATCAATCACTGTAACACTTACTAATCTTAATTAGGAACTCATGTCTATAACATCTAGCTGCTCCCCCTAGGAAGTAGCTCTCAAAACATTAATCCAGATAAAAAAAGAGGCTTTGGGCACCACTGGACTGATGCATTCCTATGCATCTTAGTTCAGAGCAAGAGGGGTAATAACCCCTAACTTTTCTCTAAGATACTCAAAGGTATCCTTAGGCAGAGGCTTAGTGAAAATATCTGCAATATGATCCTTTGTGGACACATATTCCATCTTTACTTCATTCTCTATCACCTTTTCTCTCAAAAAGTGATATCTTATTGATATATGCTTTGTTCTTGAGTGCATCACTGGATTCTTTGAAATGTTTATAGCACTTGTATTGTCACAAAAGATTGCAATTGGATCTTCATACACAACTCTTATTTCCTTCAAAGTCTGCTTCATCCATAACACTTGAGTGTAACAACATGTTGTTTTAATATACTTTGTTTCTACAATAGACAAGGAGATTGAATCTTGCTTCTTGCTCAACCATGAAACCAATCTATTACCTAAGAAGAAAGCACCTCCACTTGTATTTTTTCTTTCATCAACATCTCCGGCCCAATCTGCATTTGTATAAGCACTGAGAGTGAAATCATTATCCTTTGGATACCATAAGTCATGATCTGATGTGCCTTTCAAATACCTCAAGATTCTTTTGACTGCCATCACATGTGACACTCTAGGATCTTCATGAAATCTTGCCACAAGACATACTGCATGCATTATATCAGGTCTAGTTTGTGTTAGATAAATTAATCCTCCAATCATAGATCTGTACCTTTTCTGATCAGTCTTAGGTGATTCATCGGTTTTTCTCAACTTGCAGCAACTCACCATGGGAGTACACACTAGTTTGGAATCCTCCATCCCAAACTTCTTCAACAACTCTTTCACATACTTAGACTGAGAAATGAAGATTCCTTTAACTGATTCAGTAATTTGCAAACCTAGAAAGAAATTCATTTCACCAAACATAGACATTCATTTCTCCTACAAACTTCATGCACATACCTTTATTTCCTCCAAAGATAATATCATCAACAAAGACTACAACAATCAGGATTTGATTATCGTTGATTTTGAAATAGAGATTGTTATCAACGATGCCTTTACTAAACCCTAATTGCAACAAATACTTGTCCAATCTTGCATACCAGGCTCTAGGAGCTTGCTTCAGTTCATACAAGGCCTTATTTAATCTGCACACCATGTCATCTTGGTCTGATAACTTAAATCCTTCTGGTTGTTCAATGTAAACTTCATCTAGCTCTCCATTCAAGAAGGTAGACTTCACATCCATCTGATACACCTTAAAATCTTTGTGTGCAGTAAAAGCCAAAAACATTCTTATTGCTTCAATCCTTGCCACATGAGCAAAAGTCTCTTCAAAATCTATGCCTTCAACCTGAGAATATCCTTTGCATACCAGTCTTTCTTTGTTTCTCATTGCTTCTCCGTTTTCATTCATCTTGTTTCTGAAAACCCATTTAGTTCCAAACATATTCTTATCTGGAAGCCTATTCAACTACAATTTTTTTTGTTGTCAATACACCTTTGCTTTTATCACCAATGATTTGGTCTTTAGTGTGGTGCTTCTTCACAAATCTTAGAGGTCTTAGGAATCCTTTCTGGAGCTTCTTCAATCTTGCACTTTCTTCATTCTTTTATTTTTCACTGCTTGAAGACTCATCTAATGAAAATTGCTTTACACTTGAAACAATTGTGTTCTGTCAACCTGAACTTCTGCTACTCATTTCTCTCAAGCCAATTATCAAAATCAAACAAACTTCTAGATGTATGTGTAACCAATGATCAACAATCATATGCCACAACCGCAGAGCATTAACTTCAACAACGGACCAATGCAGACCAAATTACCAGAACACTATAGTTTGATTCTATCAGATAGATACTTGGCCAAAATTCATAACCTATCTTCTTTCCTGATCAAATTTTCTTGCATGGTAGACTTCTACACAACTCTTCCTTTATTCTTTATAAACATAGTCTCTAACCTAACTTAGACCTTTATTGCTAGTCCTTGATCTTGTCTCTATTTGTTGAGGGATTAGCACCAATCATTTGGTAGGGGATAAAAGATTTCCAATAAGACTCCCCCTAAGCCAAAGCTCTAATCTTAGTTTCTAGAGGGAACATCTGCACTAGATACCAGTACAAGCTCATCCTTAACCTCCTGTGCTTCCTTCTTAACCCAAATCTTGTTCATCTTCTTCTTGATCTCTGTTAGATCTAACTTTTCTACTGGTTTCTTCATCTCTTCCTGATTATCCTTCTTCATACTCTTGCTTCTGCAGAACTTTGCAATATGTCCAGACCTGTTACAATTGAAACATACAATATTTCTCTATCCATTGTTTCTTTAATTCATCCTAGATATACATTGGTTAGCCTTGTGTCCAAATCTATTGCATGCAAAATAATTCCCATTGAAGGATTGAGCATTCCTTCCGTTATTATAGTTGCTTCTTATCTGACTTCTGCATTTACTAGCTCTATGACCAAACCTCTTGCATGTAAAGAAATTACATCTGAAAGTTTAAACATTCCTTCCATTGTTATAACTACTTCTTATCTGACTTCTGCATACATTAGCTTTATGACCTATTTTATTGCAAGTGAAGCACTGACCAAAAAATGATGGAATATTTTGATTCACTCTACTCCTACATTCAGTAGCCTTATGACCAAACTTATTGCATGTATTACAATAACCATTGAAAGAAGGGTACCTTTGTGCATTTTTTTCCTAATCGGAGGTCTTCTAGGTCTTTTTATTTGATTTTGGATATGTGTGCCTTTGTCCTTCTTGATTTCAGCATCCACTACTTGTCTTGATTTGGAACTTTCACCTTTCTCAAATCCCAAACCTTCTTTATTATCAGATCTCTTCTGGCTAGCAATCATCTCATCAAGCTTTGCAGAACTTATCTTAAACTTTTCTTCATATCTTTTTGATTTCTCCAATTCTGACTTCAGATATTCAACTTCCTTTTCAAGCTTAACACATTCTTCTGATTTGTCTTCCATCAACAGTTTTAGGTCTTCTTCTACTTTTTCTCTTTCTACAACTTCCATTTTCAAATCATTCAAGGTTTCATTTGCTAATATTGATTGTTTACCAACCACCTTATATTTTTCTTTAAACTTCTTGACTTGCTCTCTTAATTTTCTAATACATTCATCTGCTACTTTAACATTCTCCTTTAGATCTCTAATTTGTTCCTCAGTTCTTTCAAGATCTTCAAGAGCAACCTTGATGTGCGCCATCCCAAATCTACCTCAAGTTGTTAAGATACCAATTGTAATGCACAAGACAACTGAGAGGGTGGGGTGAATCAGTTGTCTTAAAAACTTTAACAACTTATGAATATCAATACATCAAATGCTCAACTGCTATTATTAAGATTTAACCATGAAAGCATGAAACAAGAAGCTCAACACAATAACACATTCAACACATGAGACACCAAATTTTGTACGTGGAAAACCCTATAAGGGAAAACCACGGTGGGTGTTAGTGCATAGAAATAAATATGTTATAGCAATACCAAAAATAGAGGCTCACTGCCTTAGGGTTCACTTCCCAAAATGCTCACTGCAAATATTGAGGCTCACTGCCAAGATCGGCTCATTGTCAAGGGTTGGCTCACTACCAAGGGTTGGTGAACTTATTTGATAGCATTTACTCCATGCCTGGATTCAGTTCCATTGAAGCACAATATAACTCCTCTGCTCTACTCTTCTTACACCTTTTCTCTTATCTTCACATTTGTGCTCAAGGTCATCTTTTTTGCAGCTTCATTACATGTTTATATAAAATTCATCAACCTTGGAATATACATCAGGGTCGGCATTACATTCATCAACCATTAGAACAATCTCCAAGGTCGGCATTACAAACATACATAGAAATAGGTCTGGACCTAAACAAGATTAGCTAAAGAAAAGATGTATGTTAATCACGTTATGCCTTAACTAGGACTCAAATGCAATATTACACGCCACAACATGCTTCCACAATCTTCAATACATCTCCACAAGTAGTGAAAACAACCAGGTTGGCCAAACCTTGGAGTTAACACTAAGTCTTCTAAGAAGAGCCTTCATCCACAATCCATATTTCTCTTTGCAAACCAATCCAAAGGTAGAAACACGATCAGGAGACATCCACAAGCACATTGTAATCATTAGGAACAACTGCACAACCTCTAACCATTCTGTCAAGAAGATTCTTCAAACCAAAGCACATAAACAACACTGTCAGCTATTGTCATAAAGAAAAGATCACTTGTGGACCACCAAATCATGAACCATTTGAGTTGAAGGCACATATCATCATCCCAGACTTAACTCTAGAACCACAAACCAAAATACTTCAATGCGGAGGAATGCAGAGCATAATACATTCTCCCTGTCACCACCAAATATACAGAAAAAGCAGTTTTCACTCTGGTGAATATAACTCACTCAAATCTTCATATCGGAGGCTCAAACTTGGAACATAGCATCTTCAGACATGCCTCTAAATAACTTCCAATCCGCAGACAAAGATATTCATTCTACAAGAAATGCAGAGCAATATACTAGATTGTTCTTCTGTAAACAAAGATACTCTTCTATACACTGTTTCCACCGGAGGAGCAAATTTTCTCAAAAGCACTTGGAAACTCAATATTAGGATCACTTACTCATTATCTTCAACACTTACATGGATAAACAAGAAAGCATCAAAACAAGAGCATAGTTGACACCAATGATAACAATGATATGTTGACATCAATGACAACACCGGTTAGGCACATACTTGCAACATACTTCAATATAGAGATCTTTATTAGAGGATCGGCCAATGGGAGGCATATAGTTTTGACTAAAAGTGAGCTAATATGATGATGAAAGATGCCCCACAAGGGCTTGGAATTGGTCAAGGTCAATGTCGTTGGGGACTCACAACTCTTTAAGGTGAATTCTAATATTTTTCTATGAATAGTTGATGTTTGAGTAGCTTTAGGATGAATATATATGCTAGAGCTTTCTCAAGATGCTCTAAGAGGTTATATCAAGTATCTTGTGTGGACGAGGACTCCCCTTGGATAGTGAACCTACCATGCCTCATGGTGATGACATAGTTGGAGGATGTAATTTTGATGGTAGAAACTCACATACAAACTTGTTTGATGTGCCCTACAATGGAGTCATAAGAAGGGGAATCTTTCTTGGAGTGAATGTTGTTGGTATGCTTGTTTTAGGAGTGACCTTGGTTAGATGTGGATGGTTGGGATTGGTTGTGCTTGGGAAGGGGGTTTTGATATATGCCCAATTATTCATTTGGAAAGGAGGATGAGTCCCCTTCAATTTCAATTTCTCCATGGTCAATAATATTCTGGATATAATTTTGAGCTTCATGCATTTGCTAGTAGAGTGGCCTTTGATGTTGTGGTATTCACAATATTTGTTGTCCTTGTTCCACACAAATTTGGGTTTGTTTTCATCAAATGGTTTAGTTGTAGGAAACATCATCATGTTTTCTTGGGCTAGTTTTTGAAACATGACCTCCATGGGTTCCCCCAAGGAGGTGTATTTACATTTTGGATTTGGGGTTTCTTTGATTATCCTTGAGGAATAGGAACACCATTAGACTTTTGGATAGTTTGCATGGTTTTGGTTTCTTGTGATTCTTGTATTGTTTGAACATAGTTTGAGTTAGTGGCCTCATCACTTATGACATTTCTATTTTTTGCCCAAAATATGTTTTTCATTCATTTGGTTGTTATCTTTATCTTTGTTGCAGATCTTGACTAAACCTTTTGCGATCAGATCCTTTTCAATGGTAACCCCATTTTCAATTATTTAATCAAATGTGGAGACACAATGGACTTGGAGATGGAAGGAAATTTCTTGGTTAAGATTCATGATGAAAATGTGAACAAGTTTTTAGGGGATTGGCCAAGCGAAGTGACTCACAAATCTCCCTTGCCATTGTAGAAAGGCAGCAAACCTCTCCATTACACTACTTGGCATTACATAGGTCTAAAATTGTAAGCTCATACTCAATGTTGTAGGAGAAATGTGCAACAAACTTCTTTGTAAGGTTGGAAAACATAGTGATGAAGCCTAGAGTTAGGTGCATGAGCCACCCCAAGGCTTGACCTCCCAAACTTTGGGGAAAGAGTTAAAAAGTACATGTTATATGAAACCTCTTGACAAGCCATGAAAACTCCTTGACATGGTTGTGGGGGTCTTTTTTTCTCTTATATTTATCAAATTTAGGGATTTCAAAATGTGTGCGAAAGGGTGCCATTGTGATAGAATGGTTCAAGGGGTAAGGACAAAGATATTCAAATTTATATTATTTACGTTGATTTGTTGTCCCACTTTGTAACCCCTTGAGGGAATTTTTAATGTCCTACCACTCTTCGTCAAAAGGGGGTCCCAAGAGGTGGGTTAGGAGGTTGATATGGAATGGAGCTGAAAGGTAGAGGTTGTTGAAAGGTGGAGTGAATGGGATTTGGAGATGTGAATGGTTGTTGATATGTGGGTTGATAGGAGGTTGTTGAATAAGTTGACGTGGGTTGATATTGATTTGATTGATATGGAATATATGGTGGGATTATGGATTGGATTGGAATTTTTTCGGGGGGGTGGAAAGAGGTGAGAGTGATTGAATGATACTTGTTAGGGGTGGAAATGAGGATTAGAAACAATAGGAATGTATTGAGTAGACATTCTATATGGGATTATGATTATTAGAGGGTGTGATGAGGGGTAATTTTGATGGGTTTGTTGATGTCATGGATTAGAGGATGATGCATAATTGTGAGGAGGTGGAGGGGAAGGAACACTACCACCTACTTGTTGATCAGTATGGTAGTTGGTGTGGTCTTGGGTTGACTATTTAGGTAGGTGGCCCTATGGATTTTAAAATGTGGGTGATGGTGGTGAGTCACGATGAATGAGCCTCTTGAGCTTATCCATGTTAAAATGGCAAGGAAGTTTGGACCTTGCTTCAGTAAGGTACTCAAGAAAGTCATCCTTGTGGTTTTCTACAAAGTGGTCCATCCTTGCTCTGGCTATTTCATCATTAAGGAAGTCTATTAATCAAGATGGGTATGGAGGTTGATTAATAAGATTCCCAAATTCACCAGATTTAGGTTGATTAAAAAGACTCTTGGGTTTTCTCAAATTATTAGGATATCTATGAGGTGAATAGGGTCCAACTTGTGAATTGTTCCCAAAACTAGATCCAAAAGGGTTATTTTTGAGGGGATCTATGTTCTTCTTGTCTTGGGATCTAGTGATAGGGGGCATGAAATGATAATGTGATTTGGATGATGTGGATTTAGAAGTGGTTGATGAAGATAGATAGGAATTTGATTACGGAAGATTTGGATGGGGGTTAAGGTTGATATTTATTATGGATGAATGGGTTTTGATTTCAATAAGTGATTGGAAATTTATGTGGATTTATTGACTTTGAACTTGATTGGCCTTGATTAGGGTGCTAAGTTTGGTTGGTTTGAGTGATATGGTTTTGGACTTGAGTTAAATGGTTTGATTTTAATGATGGATAATTAGGATAGGGCTCAAATTTCAAGACCTGAGAGTGATGATTTGGTTAGCTATGAATTAGGTTGATTTCTATGATTAAGGTAGGCTCATGTTCTTAAGTAAGAGTTGATTGGGGTTATGGATTTGATTGTGGTTGGTTATTTGATTTCTTATTAAGGTGCAAAGACCTTGGATGAGGGATTAATTTATGGATAACTATACTTAGGATAGACTAGGTTCCTAAGAAGGTGTGGATTAAGGATGCCAAGTTGGTTTAAGGTATTGATCTTGATTTGGGGTTTGAGTTGAATGAATGGAAGTTGGAGTGGATTTGATGATTTGGGTGTTGATTAGATTTAAAACTTGATTTTTGATAATAGTGTGTGATTGGAGTTTTGGTACTAATCAAGGTTAAAAATCAAATAGGGTAGTTTGATTTGGTTGATTGAGTAGAATAAAGTGTGAGGTTTTGGGATTATGGTTTGATTAGGATTGGGGTTTGGTTTTGATTAATTGGATGGGTGATGTTGAATTTGGGAGGATAGAATGGTTTTGTGATTTGATGTTTGACAAATTGGATGCACTAAAACACAATGCCCATGCCAAAAAATAGGATGGAGGCATTAAAGGGTAGTAGAAACCCCAAACAGTGGCAGGGTATGATTAATAGCAACCTAATGTAGGAATGATAAAGTATTAACATAGGCACTAGAGGTTAAACATGAGTGCTTCAAAAGGGATAGTTGTGCTATTTGGTGCTGATTTTTGATGTGGGTGGATGGTTGATTAGATTTTTGGATGCTGGAAGTATGATTTGTCTTGAAAAGTGGATGGGTTCTACACAAGTTTGAGGTGTGGGATCTCTAATTTGTGGATTTGGATGTTTTATGTGTTTAAACCTTTGGTAAAATTATTTTGTGGTCTTTTCAAAGTTGGATTTTGACTTGGAACATTCAATGTTTGCAAATGTTTGATGTTTTTGGATTCAAAGGGCATTCATGGGTTTCACACCAAGAAGACACAACAAGAACATGAATAAGCCTATTTTATTCAAGTAGGTGTGTATATGTACTTGTAGGCCCACCATTTTTTCTTGTCTAGTTGTGGAATATAGGGCCCATGATGAGGCACAAACCATTTTTATCACTCAATATTGAACAATGGATTAAGAGGTGAGAATTCATAGCATACAAATCCATTTCTAGGGGCATGGGGTGAATAAATTCTTGGTGCTAACCACTAACGGATGCACTACAAACATATATGATCAATGGTCCTATCTAGGCTTTACGAGATGATAGTGGATGCCCTTAATATACCTGAGGGTACAAGAGGCTAAAGTGTTAGGATTTTGTAGGTTCATCAAACCAATTCCACATAACCCAAAAGGAGAATGTGATGAATACAAGTAACCATAATGCAAAGATCAAATGACAAACAAAAGATAACACAAGATATACCTTGGGAAAACCTTCAAGAGGGAAAAACCCAGCCTCCAAAAGAATCCACACTCAAATGTATTATTCAACAATAAGATATTACAATACATTCTCATGAGTCTTCTTGAATACCTCTGAAACATCAAGATCCTCCAATGCATCCTCCATGTGTCCAAGCATGAATCCACACATCCCATTCCATGCTTCACAAAATGCACTCACAAGAGAAAACTCAATACAACAACAGCCTCTCACACAACCTCCTATACATCAACAATAATGAATCAACCAACCCACAACTAATGACCATGTGCTTGCTTTTATAGACCAAGATCACACAAATACAAGTAGTATTGGGTAAAACCATGTGTTCCAAAACCATGGACACACAAAACCATTGGCCCCCTCATTTAATTATTGGTACTACATTTTCCCAACAATTAAATAATTACAAATAAATAATTAATTACTCTATGTGTCCCACACACAAAATAATTAACCTAATGTTACATACAACATTTACAAGTGGCATCCAAATAAATATCTAATGTGGATAAACATGTCATTAAGATGCACCACAAATAAATATTTATTTTACATGAATAAAATAATACAATGTTATGCAAGGTGTACAACACCTATTTCCCAACATTCTCCCACTTGTTGTATACATTGCATAAGGGTCAATCAATGAAATACATCATCATAGGCAAACATGAAATCACATGAATCTCCAACATGCTCTCATGCTCCATCAAGATACCTACAATAAAATAAAAGTGACCACCATCTCAAGAAAGAACTTCTCTCATCCCCCAACATGACACCTATGGAAGAAAATGAACATGCCAAGGTGAAGATGCACCAATCCAAAGAACACAAGCATCAAATCCAAGTGATAGCAAAAGGCTCCAAGCTATTGTCAAAGGTAAAAACCCACATGATTAGAAATAACACCCACAACATATGCTAATATATCCAACCATCCATACGGTACCAACAACATCAATAAACTCATGCCAAAAATATATCCAACCCATTTACTACAATCACAAGCTCTATGTAGAAAACCTATCAATGAAGAATACATAATCCAGGAACTCCCACTGCATGGGTAATGTCAAATCTGAAAATAGATCAAAGGCATACCAAGTCTACCAATCAACACTCAAACCAAGGTGTGGTTAATCAACAAGCCAATGTAGTATCAAGAACAATCACAATGATTCACATATGCAAGATAAACAACTACATAGTCTCTCACAACACGTCACCATAACTCTCCCAAATCTAACCATATGGACATGAACCTCCAGGAAGTAGCCATAAGACAAAGAGAGAAAACATGTAAATCATAATGTCCTTCCAACACCTCAAAGTGCTAAGCTATGTCAAGTATGATATCCTCTACAACCCCAAATGAAAATCCTCAATAACACCCAACCATTCAATCTCATAGATCAAATGAACATCCATATCATGTAACCAACATGGATGTAAGCCTCTCTAAACAAGGTAGATCAAACTCATAATAATTCCATAACTAGGAATAATCCCAACATCTCCTAAACTCCTCACAATGGACACCACAAATCAAACCATAAGCATAAGGAGATAACCATGACAACATCCCTCAAATGAACCCTCTAAAACCAATAACCATAGCTTAAGATCCACAAAAATGAGAAGATAAAGCATAAAACAAAATGCATCTAAAAGGATGGGAAATACCTCATAGATGATAAAACACCGAGTAGACCAAGAGTGGGGAATGAGAATGCTCCTCCAGGATACACCAAACCACAATAACTCTCTCCAAGAACAATATCCTCTAAGTCCATAATGAACTCACATCCATATCTAGGTGTAGATTCCTCGGTCTATCTACTGAAACCTCTAGTGAGTAACTATCTCAACAATTGTCTCTAATCCCAAGAGAACTCTAGCCTCACCCAAGTCTCCAAGTATCCAAGAGTACCTCCATGATCAATCCATGCTAAACTCCAAATGAAACATCGTACTATCATAAATCTCCCAAGCACATGACCAATGCACTCAATACTAAAAAAACCAACAAGATCAGTGTCAATGCTCCCTATGCACATCTACATAATCAAGGAACCCATCATGACATCATGATCTAATATCTCCTCCTAAGAGATCACATACATCAATGCACAAATCCTATCTCAAGAGAACCTGTATCATGTCAATACTCAAACTAGTATCCAGAGTAAACCAAGACATAATACCAACACCTCTAAACCAAGGATCAACATCTCTAATCACATGAAGATAACCATCTCCTAACAATAGAACTCAGGATGTTAATGTTGATAATTGAGAGGGGGGGTGAATTAGTTATCCTAATTATTTCTTCTATCTGAACTTTCTTTTTAATCAATGCAACATTAATTCAAATAAGCAAACATTATCATGAAATTGGAAAACACATGACAGTATTTTTGACGTGGAAACCCTGTTAAGGGAGAAAACCACGGGGTGATTAACCCAAAGATTATTCTTTGTTAGAAGAATAAGGAAATACAAAATGGCACTTGCCAATTAGGGCTCACTACCCGAGCACACTGCTCACAAAGGAGGCACACTGCCTACAAGGAGACACACTGTCTACAAAAGAATGTTATACAATACTTGAACTGATTGGAAGCATCCACATATGCTGGAGTTCAGTTCCAGTTAGGCTCAGTACATTGATCTGCTGCACTTCATCTTTCCTCTTCTCTTATGCTCCTTTCCTTTCACATAGCCGACCTTCCTTACTGCTTCTGCTCTGCTCTACTTTTTTGCATATCACATATATCACCACAACACTTCTCACAACTAAATCCATCCTTTATATATATCCGCACAAGTGATTTCATTATCTTTCTAGTCGGCACCCAGAATAGTCAATCTTCTCACAAACTCTGTTCTGTCGGCTGAATCCTTACGCATCAAATAATGCGGATCAAGTGTATACTTGTAGAAATCATTAATCATGTCAGCCAAACATGATTCATGCCTTCATAACCTTTAACACCATCAGTAACACGTTCGGAAAGTAGTCTGATGTTCTGTCAGTTAGTTCTTCCTCTGTTCACACTGTCACTCAGGAATCCGGTACTCAACAATTCATATCTTTTTCCTTGTCCATCACCGGAGGCTAAATCCTTGGAATCTATTACTCAAGGTAGTCCTCTTGACTTTCCCAAATCCGTACTTCACCAAGATACTTTCTCTAAGAGATCTGGACCTGTATGTCAGACCTTGCCACAAGCTCTGTTCTTGTTTACCTGACCTCAACAATCTTCATTCTGACTTCCGGTAGAGACACACCATGTCCTGCGGATGTGTGGGATGAACTTTATTGCCATCAATGACACCAATCATTTTTCCATATAGTTTCTTTTGCCAACAATCTCCCCCTTTGGCATTGATGGCAACACTTAGTGAAAAATGACTAAATGTTTACACTATGCTCCCCCTTGGCTGATGCTCTGTCTTTATATACATTTTCTGGAGCTCCCCCTTAGTTGGATTCCTCATTTTTCACTACTCCTTACTCCCCCTTTGACATCAATGGCAAAGGGTAGGGTCCGCACACCAAAATTTTCAAAAATTTTACTATACTTAGCCGCATAAGTATATACATATGGCATACTTACATATACTTAAGTATGTCTACAAAAGTTGTCTTCAACTGTACAACTTATGTCGCCCAACTCTGCTTCATCCTGTCCAAAATTGAGATATGCCCACTCAACAGGAATGTAAATGTATCTGCCCTTTTTAGATCTATCGGATCATTGGTCTAGGCTGTAATTTGGGCTTCTGTTATAGCCTCATGCATGGCCTCTAGCTTAGGGACAATTAACCCCCTGAGCTCACTTAACCTGCTTATTCTATTTTTCCTTTCCTTCTCCAACTTCTTGATTTCACTCAAGACTACGATAGTCTGACATTCTTGATTTGTTATAGAGGAGGAGAGAGGATCAAAATTCTTTGATAAGTTTGATAGTTTATCCTCCTGTTCTTTTATTTTCTTCTCAATGTCCAGTGTTACTTTGGACCAAGAGATACAAAATTTGTATATTTCACCGCTATCCTTAAGAGTATTTTCTAAACTCTTTATCCCAATACTCATATTTCTTCTATCATTAGTGATTAATCCTTGTACCTCTAAGAATCTCTTATCCAAAAACTCCTTCCGGACCTTTTCTTCAGCTGATTTTTCTAGAGAATCAAAATGTGTACTAACACTGCTGACCAAGGTTTTGAGATTACTAGAAGAGGGGGCAGTGGGATCCTTTTGAAAAGATGGTATGATCTTTTCTAGCACTCCGGATGTAGCTTCTATCAACTCACAGTCTTCCATATGAGACTTTAGGAGTTTTTCATTAGCCTTAGCATTTGCAAATGAAGCTATCTTCATTGTCTGTACCGGAGAAAGAGAATCAAAGTTGAATGGACCTTGTAGAAGCTCCGATTCATCAATCTCCATTGTTTCTTTGCTCAGAAATTCTTGGACAGTTTGTGCAGTGTCTCTTGCTAGAGACAGATGTTTCTTCTCTTCTGCAGTCTTAGAGCTGTCCTTTGGAGTTTTCTCTCCTTCTACATTCCCACCACTAGCAGTTGTGGTTTTCTCTGCTGAAGTCTTCTGTCCCTCTGCAACCTTTGCATTGTCACCTTCTTTTTCCTTCACCTCTGCTTCTTTCTCCTATAATTTTTCTTCTTCTTTGGATCTGGAGATTGTAGGAGAAACCGGAGGAGAAGTGTTAGTCTGTTCAGGGCCCACCTCTTCTGTCATTTTCTCAGAAGTTTCTTCTACAACACTTGTGGTTGAAGGGTCAGTACCTAAGTCCTCTACAATAGGAAGATTAAATCTTTTGAAGACCTTTCAGAGGATCTCTTCTGTATCCTTGGCTACCCTGTCAGTCTCACCAAGCATGAGTTGATTCATCCTTGCTTTGCTCCTGAACTCATCCTTGCAGTCTTTGAATACCATGTTCATTGTCTTGGGATCAATTGAAGGATATAGCTGAATAGCTATCTGTTCCCAGATCTCAAGGTCTTTGGCCATGACATTGGTCTTTCTCATTTCCAACTTCTTCTCTAGACTCAGGAATTAGAGAGATAATTTTAATAAAAGCTTTATTGTAAATGTTCAGATACCTGATTGTAGCTTCCTGCAGGATCTTTTGGTCGGCCTCATTGTAATCATCATAGAATTCAGCATTGGTTGAAGGTTTCCATCCACAGTGACTGATTTGATTACACTTTCTAGGGACAGGGTGGGCTTTTCAACAAATTCCTCTGCCATTTCTTCCTTGTCTTGGCCTATGGAGGGCTTACCGGATCCTTTCTACTTCTGCTTCTTTATTTCCTTTGCCTCCTCATCTAATTCAGTTTCTTCTTCATCTCTTTGACTTGCATAAGCCCTTATGGCTTTTGTCTTTGACCTTTTCTCTCCTTTGCCGAATGCTTGGACTTTCGATTTTGAGCTTTTACCAGGGACAGGTGCTAGTCTCTTTGAAGATCTGGTTCGGGTGGAAGTTTCTATCGGAGCACTTTTCTTGCTTCCTTTTTATGCCTCTTTCTTCTCTTCATCAGCTTTTTGTCTCTTTTCCTAGTTGGCATCAAGTGCCTCCTTTGAGATCCCAAGGCCTTATGCAATATGATCTACTTCTTTTCTCACCTTCCTTTTCATCTCTAGTTCTCTGAGTTCCACATGGATCTTTACACTCAGCTCCTCAAAGGTTCCAAACCTTTCTGCCTTTGGATCTTTAGGCTGACTTAGCATGTGTTGAACATGTAGCTCCATAATCTGTTCATCAACTTCATACCCCATGGGCATGATCCAGACTGTCCTTGGTTCTACTGCCTCCATTAGGCATTGATCAGTCTCTACCATAAAGCAGACTGTGTCCTTGTATTTCTCAACAAGAGACTGGGGAATCCTTTCTCTTGATTGCATCATGTTCTAAAAGTTATTGAAGTATCCCCACATGGTTGTATTTCTTGCTTTAGCATCCCCAAGCCCATGCAAATAGTCTCTAATCTGAACTGCTACCGGTTTGTCATTCTGCCATACCCATCCATTTGATCCGGGCAACTCATTCATGAAGTAGAAAAATAAACATACTATTAGTGCACCATATTTGAAAGAGTTTTTCTTGTCCTTTTTGGTCTTTTGTATGTTTTCCATTAACTGGCTCAAGAGAAGTTCACAGAGATCATATTTTGCATTTTTTCTTAGCATCTCATAGGCTATGTATATTGCAGTTCCGAATACTGAATTTTCCCTACTGGAATGATATATCTTGTATCCTATTATCATAGATGCATACTTGATATCTAGGTCAGTAATATCTTCAATGGTCATTGCCCTCTTATCAAATTTTGATCCAGTGGCCTCTGTGACAATGTTGTTTTTGACATATTTGAGGACAGGAATTCCTTTAGAGGAATGTAAACCAGTTACTACCCTAATTGCTTCCTTGGTGATCTTGCAAGGTCTATTCAGCCATAGAAAGTTATCATGTACCCTACTCAATACATACGAGATCCATTCATCTTCTTCAAAGCAGGGGAAATGAATGAACTGATCAAAGTGTTTTTCCTGGATGCTCTTATACTGAGGTTTGATCTCAAAAGAATCATCTATTAATTGCTTGTGGTATAAGTCTCTTAGTTTGAATTCCCCAAACTCTTCAATGTTTGCATGTATATAAACCCTAATATCTTCAGTGTGCAAAACACCATGCGGAACACTAGAAAATGCACCTAGGGGGTCTACCTCCAAGGATTTGTATAGATGTTTCTTAAATGTAGGGCGAGGTCTATCAAAAATCTTTACAATATTCAGAGTACCCATTATCAAGAGATTTGCAGTGAGATATTTGAAAACAGAAAATACCTTTTGTGCCTATCAGTTTCATGGAGTAGGTTGAATTGATCTCTGGAAGTAATGACTTCTGTAAGTGATCTTCGATGAACTTGAGGAATTTCGTTGCAGAGTTCCACTTTTCATTTCTTCTTGAGTGTAGAATGAATGAGTGATTAATGAAAAACCCTTATATTGCTCCGCAAGCCCTAATATCAGATTGCAATAAATGCTTGACCTACATTATTCTGGTTTGCCTGGTTTTCCTTGTTCAAGGAGGAAGAAACTCATCCAGATCATTATGATTCCCTTGTGATCGATGTTAGTGATGAATCATCATATCCACTTGTCCTTCTGATCATCTTATGTATCCGCAGATCAAGCTGTATCAATTTGGATTCATGCCAGGCCAATCTTGTGAGAAACCTATTTTACCGGAAGACTTGCTTAACTGGACCAATTCTGAAGGATTTGGACTTTTTAAATTTTCTTGCGGATCTCTCAGATCTTTACCTGACCTTCTTTACATATTTCTCTAGAAACCATTTAATCCGCAGCTTCTCATGTGCCATTTTCAGGCACCACTTAACTAGCTGGGGGAACAAGGTTTTCTTTGTGTCTCCCCCTGAACCAAAGATCACCTTTTAGTTTCCAGAAGGAATATCAGCACTAAAGTCTGGTGCAGATTCAACCTCTACATTCTTTGAACTTTTCTTCACCCAAATCTTGTTCATCTCATTCCTTACTTCATCCACATTCACCTTTTGTTTACCCTTATCTTGATTCTGATTATGATATACCAGACCTCTTTTCTCCTGATTCTTGCTTCTACAGAATTTTGCATTATGACGGGACCTATTACAGATTTGACAAATAAAATTTCTTTGCATATTTGACTAATATCGTCTTGATTTGCACTGATCAGCCATATGACCTACTCTATTGCATGCAAAGCATCTACCATTGAATGATTTGTTCATTTGCATATTTCTGCATTCATGAGACTTGTGACCATACCTTTTGCAGTTAAAACACTATCCGGAGAAGGATGAATTAGTCTGATTCATTCTCTTTCTGCACTAATTAGCTTTGTGACCAAAGTGATTGCAGTTGTGGCAGTATCCATTGAAGGATGGATATCTTTGAGCATTGGGCTGTCTTACCGGAGGTCTTCTAGGCTTGTTCCTTGAATTTTCTGATCCAAAATTCTTCTGACCAGATCTGGAGCTTTCTCCTTTCTCATATCCCAAACCACATTTGTCATCTACCTTCTTTTGACTTCCAAGAAGAACTTCAAGTTGAGCAGAACTTATCTTAAATTTTTCTTTATACTCATTTGCTGTTTGAAGATCCCTTTTGAGAGAGACAATTTGATCCTCAAGTTTTTCTTCATTATCTTTAGCATCTTCAAGATCAGATTCAAGATGTCTGATAATTCTATCCATCTGGTGGCAATCTTCTGATTTCTCTTTGAGAGATTGTCTTAGATTGTCTTCAATTTTTCTTTTCTCTTCAATCTCTTGAGTAAACTTAATAACTCCTGATTCCATTTCATGTCTTACCATAATGAATTCTTTTGATAACTTTTCACATAACTTGGTTTTCTCAGTCAACTCTTCATTTGCATTATTTTCTTCACCTTGTCTTGCCAATTGCTGAAGCAGCTCCTTTCTCTTTTTCATAGAGAGACTTAATTTATCTTTTAGTTCTCTCATGAAATCATTAGCCTGTTTGAGTCTTTCCTTTAATTCATTGACTTCAGAGTTTGACTATTCAAGATCATCAAGGGTAGTCTTGAGTTGCTCTCTTAAGCCATATGCATCCATTTGAGCTCCCAGATCTTCCTCAAGCTGTTAGGCTCTGTTAGGAGGAACTTAGCTCTGATACCAATTGTTGATAACTGAGAGGGGGGGTGAATCAGTTATCCTAATTATTTCTTCTATCTGAACTTTCTTTTTAATCAATGCAACATTAATTCAAATAAGCAAACATTATCATGAAATGGAAAAACACATGACACAGTATTTTTGAGGTGGAAACCCTGTTAAGGGAGAAAACCATGGGGTGATTAACCCAAAGATTATTCTTTGTTAGAAGAATAAGGAAATACAAAATGGCACTTGCCAATTAGGGCTCACTACCCGAGCACACTGCTCACAAAGGAGGCACACTGCCTACAAGGAGACACACTGTCTACAAAAGAATGTTATACAATACTTGAACTGATTGGAAGCATCCACATATGCTGGAGTTCAGTTTTGGTTAGGCTCAGTACACTGATCTGCTACACTTCATCTTTCCTCTTCTCTTATGCTGCTTGCCTTTCACATACCAGACCTTCCTTACTACTTCTGCTCTACTCTGCTTTTTCACATATCACACACCACAACACTTCTCACAACTAAATCCATCCTTTATATATATCCGCACAAGTGATTTCATTATCTTTCTAGGCAGCACCTAGAACAGTCAATCTTCTCACAAACTCTATTCTGTCGGCTGAATCCTTACACATTAAGTAATGCAGATCAAGCATATACTTGTAGAAATCATTAATCATGTCAGCCAAATATGATTCATGCCTTCATAACCTTTAACACCATCAGTAACACGTCCGGAAAGTAGTCTGATGTTCTGTCAGTCAGTTCTTCCTCTGTTCACACTGTCACTCAGGAATTTGGTACTCAACAATTCATATCTTTTTCCTTGTCCATCACTGGAGGCTAAATCCTTGGAATCTATTACTCAAGGTAGTCCTCTTAACTTTCCCAAATCTGCACTTCACCAAGAAACTTTCTTTGAGAGATCCGAACCTGTCTGTCGGACCTTGCCACAAGCTTTGTTCTTATTTACCGGACCTCAACAATCTTCATTCTGACTTCCGGTAGAGACACACCATATCCTACGGATGTGTGGGATGAACTTTGTTGCCATCAATGACAACAATCATTTTTCCATATAGTGTCTTTTGCCAATAGTTAAAGCACTCTCACTGAAACAAGAATCATAATCCAAGAGCCTCTCCAAGACACCCACAACCACTATAGAAGATCATCCATCACAAATGATGAATCCACATCACTACCAAAGATCCCACTGAATCATGACACCAAGTTATACATCACAACAAAGTAACAATCTCCCGAATGAAGATTATCCATGGCCCTAACCCAATCAAGGAATCTTACTATAACATCAACATCTCCCAAAAGGTAAAGTAAAGCCATGATCTCCAAATCAAGAAGATAAAACCATCACTATCAAAAGCTCACATAAAGTTCCATGTATCCAAGATATCCATGACATAGTGAAAAACATGCTATAAGTCCCAATAATTGACTATTCATGCACTCTAATCATCCATCCTCTTATCCCAATGCAACATACCAATGTACAAATGACCACAAACAAGGCCAACTAACAAAGTCTGCATAAACATTGAATCAACCTCATGGATAAAGATAGTCCACATCTAAGTCTTCCCACTATAGGCAAGGGGTAGCTAATCCATGAAAATACATAACTCAAAGATCCAAAACAAATGCAACATGCAAAATTATCATCACATTAGTAACATGCAAACACATCATCACATTAGTAACTCACAACTCATCATCACATTAGTAACATGCAAACTGAGATATCAAAGAAGATAGCATATAGACTCCAAGACTCAAACACCAAATCAACACTAGATTCAATTTTCTAAACAAGTCCACAACACAAGTAACCATAGTCAAGGAACTACCAAGCATCCAGGAGATAAGAACAAACTCCTAAAACTACACCACAATACCACCTATAATCATGAATCAAACATCATAGCCCATTCCTATCAATCAAATACATGATCATGTCATGCCAATGCAAAAGTATACCTACATATCCATGACACCATTATCATCATCATCACTATACTTGTACTCAACTCCCACTGAAACAAGACTCCTAGTCTCACACATGTATCAACCATGTCCTCAAACTAGAAGACAACCTGTGTACCTATCTCCATCAAATTCCAAACCTTGAAAACACCTGTAAATCTATAACTGGAAGCACCAAATCTAAAAACCTACTATACCATGCTGATGGTCTCATAACAGCATGCACTCCCACAAGTTTGTGCCTAAAAGTCCATCTGAATGCTCTCACAATCGCACCCTAAATCTCAGGCTCCCACAAGCGATCAAACAAGTACCAATCTCTCTCTGCACACCAAACTAAAAATCTACATAATCCTATTATAGAGTAAAATATGTACACTAGCATTTTACACTAAGTTTAGCACCTGGTTAGACCTAATTTGTTTCCTTTGTTAATCAAAACCTATTTTAACACCCTTTCTAAGCTTAAAATGATAAAATCTCAATCCCGATGAATAAACCCAATGGAATCAACTTAGGACTGGACTAAGCTCACTATATTTGGCACTCCCCAAAGTTTGTGGGCTAAAGGTCCAAGGCGCCCAAGCGCCCTAGTCCCAGTTTGGATATTTAGCTCCTTTTTGTAGTGTTGGATTTGGACACTTCCTTAGTTTGTATTTGTCAGCCTAATTGTGTTTTATTTGTCGTAAGTGAGCGAGATTGCATATTTAAAGAAATATTGTAGTTTATTTTACACCTAGATGACACCTAGATGAATAATGTCAAGTTTTCTCTCATATTGTGTGCTATGCTAAAGTGTTTTACATGCTTGGAAGTGTTATCTACTTGTGGATGCTATTGATGTTTGTTTGCAGGTCTTCAAGGGAGTTTCAAGCCTTATTCATCAGTCTCCTTTGTTTGTGTGGAATCTTGAGTCATCCTCATCAACTAGGGTTTTACCTCTTGTGGTAATCATCATCATTATCATTCATATTTCTATCATATTATTATAGATCTAGCCTTTGCCCTCCTAGGGAACACACTCTTGGATCTAATCATAGTTGTAATGGAGGTGGAAATAACAACACAGGGTTTGACTGAGGCAAGCCCTTATACACAACACAACCTTTTCCTCTTTCCTTGTGTAGGTCAGAGAAATAGGTTTCTGGAGCTAATTTTTGGGAAGAAGGCAGAGTAGACAGGTACAGGTCTGGTGACATCCAAGATTCTACAAAACCCTAGAAAAGGCCTAGGGTGCCCAAGCACCCTGGTCCTGGACATTTCTACTACAAGATCCAAGTTCTGAATTCTTCTCTGATCTCTACTGTGCCTTTAGTTTTCTGAGATCTATTTCTGTCTGTTGGTTATAAGATAATATTTTTCTTCTATGGTTTGACCATTTGTCCTAGCTTGCTTGCTTGAGCTTTGTTGAACTTCATTGATCTAGCTATATACAACAAAAGGGCAGAACAACTATAGTTTGGCTCTCCTTCTTCGGTAGAAGCCAAGCTCAGTTTGTGTCCTAATGTTTGTAGAAGAGGGTTTTGATTGCATTTAACTCTTTAGGATAGATCACTCTTTTCCACTAAATAGATGTAATCTGTAGTACACTGCAATAGCTCTCCAACACTTATCTGAAATAAAAAAACTGATTCTGTATGCAAAAGTTATGAGCATAAAACTGTCCCAGAGTAATGCCTGGATTCAGGGACCAAATTCTAAAATAAATAACAACATTTGGTCATCAAACCTATACCACTGTGTAGTTCTTAGAGAGATCTTTCTGACACCTATAAGAAGTCAAAAATCTAATACCGTGGGCGAACGTTATGACTCCCAAAAGAAAATGCCCTATGAGGTCTAAAAGGGGGCCCCTGATAGGACCCTATCTGTACAATTGTACCTTCATTGACATCATCATTGCATCAGTAAATGACATGGTGTACTATGCTTAGGTGGCATAGATGGTGTGGTTTTGGCTGACATCATTTGGGCCTTGTTGGCATTGACGTGGCAGACTTCAAAAGTTAATTAAAAAGTTTAAAAGTTTTTCACCCCACACAAGCGAACCTGAAATCATTTAAGAGAGGGTTTAATTTTTGTTTTAAAGTCTAGCATTTAAAAAATTTGAAATGCCCACGTGAGGCTCATGACCTGTTGGTAGGGGGCCTAAGGCCCTGCCGACCTAGCTTGTCGACCGGGTGCCAACCGTGGTAGGGCTAACAAGCCTCTGCCACATCTATTGGTGCAGACCCATACAGGATATGAGGGTCTACAAACCCCCCCCCCCCCAAAAAAAAAAAAAAAGAAATCAATTTTTTTAAAATCTTTAAAAAAAAATTCTATAGTTTTTTTTTAATTTTTTTTCAAAACTATAGAAAATAAAACATTGTGTGAGAAAATAAATTATTATATATATTTTTCCTCTGCGTACTTGGGATGGTCGTACTGTCATACCGTCATACCTGGGGGGCTATTTTTTTGCCTCGGGGCACAGTGGCCAAAATAGGTCAAACGATATGTTTTTCTTCACCTCTTAGGCCTCTTTAATCCAATGGTGAGGTTCGTTTTGTCCCAGGAGATCATCTACAGAAATTCCTCCTCAAAACCCTCATATTGAAGCAATCCAAGAAACCCTCTTCAGCCATAATTTTTCAATCATCATATTTGCAATATACACAACAAATCTGCAATACCCAAAACTCTAAATCTGCAATACAACATGCACAAAACTTTGTAATGTCCCAAATATTTTCCATCATTTCCATGGCCTCCACTTTGCATCAGATCTACACATACAAGGGTTATAATAAACCAAGGAGCTCACACCTCCCACAACCATAAACATGGTCTAATACCACATGTTAGGAATTTGTAGGTTCATCAAACCAATTCCACATAACCCAAAAGGAGAATATGATGCATACAAATAACCATAATGTAAAGATCAAATGACAAACAGATGATAACACAAGATATACCTTGGGAAAACCCTCAAGAGGGAAAAATCCAGCCTTCAAAAGCATCCACACTCAAATGTATTATTCAACAATAAGATAATACAATACATTTTCATGAGTCTTTAATCATGAATACCTATGAAACATCAAGCTCCTCTAATACATCCTCCATGTGTCCAAGCATGAATCCACACATCCAATGCCATGCTTCACAAAATGCACTCACAAGAGAAAATTCAATACAATGATAGCCACTCACACAATCTCTCGTACACCAACAATAATGAATCAACCAACCCACAACTAATGACCATGTGCTCTCTTTTATAGACCAAGCTCACACAAATGCAAGAAGTAGTATTGGGTAAAACCATGCGTTCCAAAACCATGGATACACAAATCTATTGACGCCCTCATTTAATTATTGGTACTACATTTTCCCAACAATTATATAATTACAAATAAACAATTGAATAAAATAATACAATGTTATGCAAGGTGTACAACACCTATTCCCCAGCATAAAGTCCATGAAAGAGAGTTCCATCTACAAGCATGTCATTGATGTCAAGTCCCTTACCACTCCACTTTGTCCCTTCAAGCGGACAACAAGGTTGTGCTGGAGACGATGGTCCTCCTTTGGGGTGAGTCTTTCGATTCTCACCCCCTTTTTATGCCCTTGCAGTGTGAGAGAAGAGTATATGTAACTTGGCTCCTTGGGTTAAACATGACAAAAACAAAACTAGAAAGTGCTTTTGATCTCAAAGATCACATTTTGGACGTGTGAGGAGAGAGTAGACACGCTTGTAAGTTCTCATAAACAAAGCATACAACTATTCATCACCCTTAGCATGTTCATGGTGCAACTAAATTAGTGATAAAAATAGGTCCTTTGACAAGCATAGCTACACCAAAAACAAGTTAGTAGTTTCACAAAAAAAGCCTTGGACAAGTAAAAAAGTTGCACAAATAGGAGGTTAGAAACAACAAACAACAAATGATGATTAGTCAAACACACAAAAATCAAGGAAATGGTGAAATTTTGCAATTAGGATGCATGCACTAAAATAGAACCACACACACTACTATCAGAATAGAAAAACTAAAACATGTTCTAGACATGCTAAAGGATGTAGTTTAGTGTTTACCAATAATTTACTTATGATGCACTGATTAATGAAGCATGCACATTGATCTACAGATGCAGATGCCAAAATAAAATTGACATGCTAAAATGTAAAACTTGCATAGCAAAATAGTACAAGTTAGCCAAAAATCAATAAAAAATAGTAGCCTACAAGATAAAAGTTAGCAATGATGATAAAAACAACAAACTAGCCACTCGAGGTATTGAAAAGAAATAGAAAAAATAGAATGCAAAGCAATGAAAATAGAAAATAAAAAGATTTAAGGCTACAAATAGAGGCGTGCCAATCTGTAAATAAAAATACCACAGTTTTACAGATGCACTAAAACCACAGTCACACATGCTAAACTGCAACAGGGGTAGGAAAAATGTGACAAAACCTACCACAAAATTATTAAAACTACACACACAAGGGTTAGACAAGCCTAAAACTGATTACAAACTTAAGACCCTACACAGACAAATTAGAAAAACTCCAAATCCTATAAAATAACCAAGAAAACTTGTTAGGGCTATTGGATGAATGACTACACAGAACACCAATGGGTGCCCTAAAAGACCAGATGCATGCACTGAAGCATGAATGTATGCACTAGAACTAGATCCATAGATGCTAAATTGTCAACCTACAAACAAGAGATACAAAATGGATGTTAAAAGGAATATGGGTCCCACCAGGTGTGCCAAAATCTGTGCAAGTAAATATATTTCAAGCTATTAAATCCTAAACCTATTTCATGTCTACATGCAACATCAAGTTAAAGCATAAAGAACTTGTACAAATGGATGAAAAAAATAAAGAAAGATCTCACCCAAAAGCCTTTTGTTGCACCAACAAGGTGGTTGTGCTCTAATTAGATTGGCAATTGAGAGAGTGTATGTTAGGTACTCACAATGGCTGCATAACATTGCATTCAAAGAGTTAATGATGATGGCTTGGGGTGAGGGTCAATTTATAGATTTCCATGAAGGAAGATCAATGGCTAGGATTGATTTGAGAGATCAATGAATGGGCATGCTTGAAAGGATTGGATGTATGAGAGGCCTCCAAGTGGCACCTTGTGATTAGTGCACAAAAGAGGCTCATGATCTAAGGGATCTGAAGGGTTGAGATTTTCTTGTAGAAGATGGAGCGTTGCTCGATTCAAAAAGTCATTTTTTGGAGCCATGTGCAAGATTGTCTTAACTAATCATGATTTAGATTGTGCAAATGATTACCCAACTAAATAATTATTTTTAGTGAACTAATGATTAGAGGGGGAAAATAGGAATTAAATAAATAGAATATATTTATTTAATTTTTAGAATGGGAAGTGAACTCAATTAAATAAATGTTGAATTTGTTTAATTAATATTGGACTATAGAGAAGAGATGAAATGATCAATTAATTAAATAAATTATCCTAATTATTTAATTAATGTTTGGAAGAAAAGTTAATTTATTAATTAAAATTAAGAATTATTTAATTAATATTGGAAGAAAATTAGAATAATTAATTAATTAATTAAAATTTATTTAATTAATTTTAAAAGATGATTGAGGGGTGAGACTAGTGATGATGGAAATGGCGTGAAGTGATTTTAGGTGTCTACACCAAGAACTATAAATTTAATGGATTTGGGTCCTAGAAATCAAATCTACAAGTTGAACCCTTGGAGCTAATTTTAGTTTCTTGATTGCAATTCTTCACCCACCAAGGTTATATTTTTGAACAATGTGTGATGCATCCATTTTGTAGGATTGGTATCACCATATTCTGGATATCTAGAGCTATATAAACTAGTTTAACTATCTCAAATTCATTAGAGGTATCAAAGATTGGGAAATGTAATTTTTGTATAGAGGGATCATCAATTTTCTTCAACCTCTATCTTGAGCATGGTGATCCTTAGATAGACTATGACTATTGGGTAGTTGTTAGATCTTGTTATGAATTCCTTAAATCTTTAATTATGGAAATCATCACGATGAATGCCTTTTTGTTTTTGTTGTATTCTGATTGTTACATGATTCCTAGGTGGTTAGATAAGGAAGATAGTTGCATGTTAAGTAAGGACTACTATGATGCCGATAAGTTGGGCTGGAAAAATATTAATTGAATCTAGTTACTAGCCCTTCCATTGGTATTAAGAGGTACACTTGAGGTAATGTTGGCCAATATTATAAGATTACTTTGCCTTAGGTGGATGCTAAGTTGGAATGCATACCATAAGGTCCACTAGATGATGATTTTGTCTTGAATAAAGTTGTAGGTATGTTTAATGTTGCATGATAGTGATCTATAGAGGTTCTTGTTTTTAAACAAACATTTGATTAAAAAAAAAGTGATGACACCTTGTAATGATTTGGTACCTTTATAAGTTTTAGCCATGTTTTATTAGTAGTTGAGCATGTAATAGGTATTATGCTTGAGTTGAGAATGAGATGTCAAGATGGTATATGAATATGACTAGAATCACTTCTTAATATTAAATAAACTAGCAATTGCATGAAATTTATGTGCAGCGGAATAGCTGATAGGGTCTATCAATATCTCATCTATAACCATAAAGTTGAAATGCAAGAATATTAGAAAGTATATTTGTAATTGAATATGATTGGGGTGTATCAATTTGCAATCGTAAATTTGAAATGTAGACTTGCATGAAAGACATTGGGAAATAAATTGTATTGAGAAATAAATCGACCAAAAATTGTTGGCATGGCTTCAAGTGCTTTTTTTAAATGTGTTTATTGCATTAAGTTGGATACCAACTTAAAAAAATAAATGAAATTACAGTGGTAAGCAACGGCAGCTGTTCCCAGCTGTCGCCGCTCTTAAAAAAAACCATGCATTGTTTATAAAAAATTAAGAAAAATTACTACTCTTTAAACGAACATGCATTGTTGTTGTTTTTTAAACCAAACTAGTTTTACTCAATTAAAACAATTAAAAATATATTAAATTTTATATATTCAACATATTGATAATTAAAGCTCTACATTAAATATATTTAAATATTAAATTTTTATGTATTAAATTTTATAAAATACTAATAGACTAGTTTAATATATTATGAGAAACAACTTAAACAAACCATTGGGAGAATGAGAAGATAATTAATATAAGTTAATTAACATATCTATATACTATAGTTAACTATATATTAAATAATATTAAATAATCTATGACTCAACATAATAATGTAGTTTTGAGGCACCTAGGGAAGGACATGTGTGGACCTATTTTAGGTAGTTTTTTGTAAAAATAGGTAAGCTAGTTAACCTTAGCTACCTTATTTTATGAAGTCAATATAATAGGATATGTTTTGTATTTAAAAACAAAATACAGAGTCAAATGCTCCCATTACAAGCCCTCTAAACACTCCACTTCAATGGTCAAATAGTCAATAGCAATTTTACACCTCATCCACAATAAAATGTGGTAAATATTTATACTATTGGTATTAGCCAAAATTAACTTTTGACTATTGAAATGGATGATGTTTAAAAATAACTGGCTCAAAATATCCATTAATCTATTATCCAACCTTCAACTCTAATTTTTTGTCAAATAGGACTATTGAAAATAAAGGGTTTATTCTTTTGTAAAAACTTTAAACCCTTTCACACAGGAAACCAAATTTCTTTGCTCTGATTAGGTATTTTTCTCTATTGAAAATTTATGTTTCAATGACTTACTACAAATTCAATATTAATTTTGATTTTGATCTTTTTTTTAATGCAAGATCTATGGTTGGACTGGCCTTGCAACGATTGCTTATTTGGATCCGGAGGCTAAAGGAGATAATATTTTTAGGGCCATGGCATTTCCTTCTAGAGGATATGGTTTCTACCTTGGCACTTCCAAACTTTATGTTAGTAAATCTGAAGTTTTATTGTTTGGAGAAATCAATTTGCTTAAAAACTAATTACATTAAACCCTTCTACATGATATCCTAGGCCTAGAAGATCAATTGAAACTCTAAAAACAATACAGAGAAGATTTAGCCCATGTGGTGGGTGCAGCCAATGCTTCGAGGGACATTGTTTATCTCATAAGCACCGACAACAATGACTGTCTCAATAATTACTACATAAATACTATTCTTGAAATTAAATATAATCGCAGACAGTACATAAACCATCTAGTCTATCTTTTGTCTAATTTCTTAGAGGCAAAAACATCTATGTTTTTTTAATTGAACGAAACTCCAAAATTGATATGAACAGTTTATCGTATATTTAAACGTAGGAGCTTTGAAACTTGTGTGAGTGGCAGTGGCAAATGACCTGACACACCAAATGAGAGAAGAATCTATTAAGTGCATTTAAAATTTGATTGCAATAGAATAAAAAGATTACATCAACATTGCATCATCATGTTAGGAGCATACACCATGCTTGCCTATTGTTCTCGAGCTTGGTTCACTATGGAACTAGTCTATCCAAGGGTCTAATTGACGAGAATATGACCATAACACTTCAACAAATTCCCCAAAGGTGTTTGAATACACCACCTATTATTATCAAATTCAAAACATTTAATGAGAGGAAAACAATTTTGGTTAGCGAAGTTCTCTTAGATCATATCCACAAGTCAGAAGCTTAGTTCCCTGATGGATTTCAATCTACATTCATCAAGATCACCTCCACAGTTATAGAAGTGAACTAAATAGTACACATCCAGATTTTCATATCAATAGATAAATTATGTAATTGTGACATCATGAGGAATGGACTTCTACCACTAATACAACAATAACTTTATCAAATTTGAAACTAAATACACATACATTTAATTTACTCTAATTTTATATTTATTTAAACATTTATTACAATATCCTCCAAATTCTTATATGATATCTAATTTGATTTATTTAATTATTTTAATTATTTTATTAACTTAAATTGTTTATGTGAATATGATTTTCTCCTTACACCTATGCCTAATAACATATAAAATGATTATATAATCAATAATTAAAACTAAATAACTATATTAATAAATGTCTAGTATATTTGTAGTGTAATAAGACTAGAGTTCTTTAATTATGATTATATTAGTAATAAAATACATAAACCATGACATTTGAACATCCGCACATTCACAAATACATCCTGAATGCTGCCATATAACTACTCTCCTTAATACAGAGCAATTCTCCTTACCAACAATGTTAGGAAGTCATTGTTTTCCAGTAAGCAATTTCTCAGATAGTTCAGTTTCAAGTAATACTTGGCCTGTGGAAATGATAGATGATTTGCCCAGATTTAATATTTGACTTCCTGTATACTGCATAATGGCAACAGAGAATGATCTCCTACAGCATGACCACTGTATTATATTTGACGACTGTAAAGATTACTAAAGATTACTTACTGTTTAAACATTTATCAACCACGATTAACGAAAAGTGAGAAGACATTAAATTCCAAAAGCCTCAACATTTATCCAGCACTGCAGAAACAAACGATAATCATTATTTATTTAACACAGCCATCGAGTAAGGCAAAAACAGCAGAAAAACGGCAAAAAAACCAAAACAAAACAGCGGAACAGATTTTCCGGCGTCCAGCATCTGAGATTTTCCGGCACCCACGAATTTCCGACGTCGGGCAGTTTTCCGGCGTCCGATTTTTCCGGGAGCTTAAAGCTCCCACTAATAGCCTATCGGCAAATTATTTTAAGGTTAGTTTTTTGTGCACCCAATAGATGAGTTTTTAGACTTACTGCAATATCATTAAAAATATTATGTTTAAGACTAAAATATCAAGATAATATATGACCATAATTAATCTTCTTAATATTAAATTAATTGTAGTAACTACCTTGAATTGTAGTAAATACCTTGCTCAACTACTAAGTAAATCAATCCTTACTATATCTAACAATTCATGCAATAAATTGCAACTTCTCAAAATTAATGATACCAATAGATTAGATCCCATGCTCATAATAATTAAAAAAAATAACTTCTGATTTAAATGTATATTTTCTTATAATATTATAATCCACTATATAAAAACATAAATACCAATATTTATATAATTCAATAATTTCAATTTAAAAAAATTCAAATATTAAACATAAATCTAAAAAGAATGTTAAAGAAATGAATGCACGCAGCTTCAAAATTCTTTGAACTTAAAGAATTGTGATCAGAGATAAAAATATGAACTTAAATGTCTCGAAGTGAATGTTTACTTTAACAACGGAAAACTAACAAAAGGATAACGAGCATACGGAAAAAATATATTTTTTGCAGTGTTGACTTTTCTATAATTCTGTAGTTGATGCTTGGCGCTCCCATTCTCTATGAAATTATGAACCATGTTATTTAAATCACCTTTTCTTTGTTAGCAATGGTTTAACCATATAACTGGGTTGCTGTAACAGTTTAAGTACTGTATGTTCCATTATAGACATTATATATGTTAAGTTGGAGTTGGAGTCCATAATTTTTAAGTACTGTATGTTCTATTATAGACATTATATATGTTAAGTTGGAGTCCATAATATAAAAAGTAGATTAAAATAAATTTAAAATAAAAAAAAGACTGAGGATTATTGATTTTGCAAAAGTTGTACGATCCCAACTTCATTCTTTATTTATTGTATCGCAAAAGATTTGAACCTTGGTGGATGGCATAATCATGAAACATACCATCACCCTTATTAATTGTACTTGAGCTCAATTAAACTACAACCCTTTAATATTTAAAAATAATTTCAACAAACAATAAAAAATCAAAATGAATATCTTAAAAAAACAAAAACAAACTAATTAACTATTTTCCACACTAAACACCAATAAAATGAAAATGTAATGGAAACAAAACTTTATATGGGAAGTGTAACATTAAAAACCAAATAAAAAACAAAGATGGTGATGGGCATTACATTCTTACTTATATGGAGAAGATGTTAACATTAATAATAAATTTTGAATTTTTAAACAAGATTTTAGTTGTTGTTCATTTAGCTAAAATCAAAACGTGCAACAATATGCATTCAACTATTTCAATTTATTTTCATGTATCAAATTATGTGATCTAATATATCATTGATTTAGTTGTGTATTTTGGGTTATTTTTATTGACATTATTTTATAAAAATTGGTTGACAAGAATTTGTTTTTTATGATCATGAATGGTCTCCTTAACATTTATTTGTATTTAGGTGATGATTATACAAATGAAGTATCAGAACTTCCTAAGAGGTCACTCATCTAAGTACTACTCTAACTCAAACACACTTAACCATGTAATTTTCCATACAATCAAGTCCACCTAGCTTGCTATACCATTTGCAAAACTTTTAGTTGATCCATACAAACTATTCATTATAGAGCTTCCTACCTCAATCATTTTCATATATAAGCGGTGGCTTTGTGCACTATATCAAAATTATATGATGATTTATCATTATTCAACCATGTAGTTTTAAGTCAATTTTCATTGACCCATATTTCAGAAGTAATGATTCACAAGAACGCATATCTTATTACCATTAATGGGCCCCTTAACACTCATTGCATTTAAAAGTATGCATAACATGCAATGAGAATATTTTAAGTAGAATCATATCCATTTAACTTCTCATTCATTGTACATTTAAGTAAAGTTAAGTCAAATTAATTATAATAGTGTTAAGAAAAATAATATTATAAAATATATAAACATGTTAGATAACTATTCCACCCATACTACCAAAATCTTATCGATGAGTAAGACACCAACTCCTTCAATGTCTAAGACACAAGAGAAATTCAAAGTGTAAGTGCAAAGATCCCCCACCTTGCTCTAAGTCTACTCTATTGTTTGATCCCTTCAAGTGCTTTTCAGAACGTTGGGGCTTCATTGTGTTTTCAATCATACCTTTGCGAGAAACTTGCAACCTAGCTTTAGGCTAGCCACAAATAAATGTCTAAGAAGCCTGACCTAAGTTGTCTGATATTGTGGATGACCATTTGAGATGACCACTTGGTCTCTCTAATGGCTATAAACAACTAGTTCACCTTTGATGCAACATATATGATGAACCATATCCCTCTATTTTCCATAACATTGTATTACATTATTTTTATCATCATAATGATGAATCACAAAATATGATCTGAATCATTGATGTTAAAATACATAAATAGTTTACTCCAAAAAAATTTCACACATTTAACTGAAATATTATTAAAGTTTCTACTCACCGTTGCATTCAACTCCATTATTTCATCATCAATATCACATGCCTCCATTAGAGTTATGATTAATTGCATTAAAATTTCCACACCAGTGTTTATCTATCTCCCATGGGGAATTCTACAAGCTATATAGAAAAGGATGTATAAGCTACAAGTTTTCTCACATTGAAGTTCTTTCTTCTTCAACACTATCACAACAACTAAGAGTCTTGGATCAAGGTAAGTTACAACGACAAATGTTTCTCTTAGAACTAGTTATAAGGGCTCCTTACTATGAAAGAAGACATTTTGTTTATATTAAAATAACTTAGTTATTTGTATGTTCATTTCTTCAAACTGCAAATTACAAGCTAAGTTAATTAATATATTACATATTAAATGATATTTCCTTCTTTCTTTCCTCTAGGATTTATGTTGTTTTAGATATATGTTTGTTAGCGGTGTTTTTATATAATAGATTAGATCAATGTGATGTCAATCAATAGTGACATAATTTAGTAACCCAACCTAGTCTTTGTGGTTATGGTGGACTATTTTTTTAATGAAAAGATTATATATTAAAATTAATTTAAAGCATATAGTTAGATCTTCAAAAATTATAGATGGCATGCTACCCACACAACTTGCATTTGCCAATCGATTGTACACAATACCATCAAAGTTTCTACATCTACACAATGAACAAATTCATTGTGTAGTGACCTATGAACTAAATAGTAATGCATGAACCACTTATTTTTAATAAAGTTTAATATACATTTCAATATACATTAAATAAGTCTTTTATATTAAATTAACGTAGTTACTTGTATGGTCATTGTTTTAAACTACAAAAATTACAAGCTAATTTAATTAATATCTTACATATTAAATGGTATTTCCTTCTTTCTTGACTCTGGGCTTTATGATGTTTTTTTCATATGTTTGTTAGCATTGCTTTTATAAAATAGATTAGATCAATGTGATGTCTGGTGGGATCCTTTCTATACATCTGAGTTTGCAAAAAAAATTTATGGTCAAGTTATTAGGTTAATGTATTGTATGGTGTCTGTGGAGTGTTTTGAGCCCAAGAAGTGTCTTTTAAATATTTAATTATACTTCCCATGCTTCTACACACTAAGTCCCTAAGCTCGTAGGCTCATTCTAGTGTGAGCCTATTAAACCCCTAATCATTAAGACTTCTTAACCTCCTACTACAATGTTTGCACTTATGTTTGGCCCCCTATCGCCTAAGTCTTAATGGCCCACATAACCATTTCCCCCAGTTACCCTTATCTTTTGTATGTATGGGTAACTAACCCACGCTCCCTTTTACATGTCATGCCTTAAATATCCACCAGGAGTATCCCATTCCCCCATGACCTCGTGGCTATATACTATTCTAATCCCTAGTGGTTCCCACATGTCCCATCTGTATTCCAAAGAATAATTATGTTATGACATCTATCACCCAACCACCACCTACTAAGTAACTACCACATCCCAAGGACAAATAGGTATGCTTTACATGTGTCTTCCTTATGTTATTGTGCTCCAACTCCCACATTGAACTCTAAAGGGAGGGACCTACTCCCCACTTTAGTGCACTAATGTGTGGGTGAATGATCTGATGACATGTGGACATCATCTATGGGTCCATTAGAGTTCCAAGTTTATATGATAGCATAGGTGGGCTTAGAATGTTAGTGGCGACATGACAATGTCCCATGTGGCAGATGACATGTCCTAAAGAACAAATAGCAAGATTGGACTCAATCTTAGTGCTTGCACATTAACTCACAACCTGTTAAAGATTGGTCATGTGTGGCTATGCAGGACCGTTGATATAAAATTAAGATGGAATATCAAGATTTAAGAATCTACTAGCTTTAAAATCCTTAATCCACCCACTGAGCTGAAGGAAAAGATTGCACATTAGGAGCATTTATTGTTCAAACATATGGATACCGATGGGTGTGATTTGGTACACTACTTGAAGGATTTGTTTTACTTCATACAAAAATTGGCTTTTCCCTAATCATTATCTGAAATCTCTCCAAGCCAAAATTGCAAAGAACTAGCACATGTGGTGGTCACAATTACCATAAGTGCATCTCTCTAGATGGGAAATCAGTCGATGTTTTAGTTATAGAAGAATTTAAAGGTGAACTCAATTGCCCTATTATCTCTAGTTAATTGTCTTCAAATTTATTGCATTACGTGTAAAAGGATTATTCAATTTCAAACATTCCTGTCTAGTTTTTAATGCTAAAATTTAAAGTACAACATAAAAACCATAACCTTATGAGCTTGATTTTAACCTTTCTCAATTATGACAAGCAAAAGAAAGCCTGCTAAGGACCTCTACAATTTTTTCCCATGGGAATTGAAATATTTTAAGAGGGCAACTAGTAGTGGTGCCCTAACTGACCTATGAGAAGATACTAAAGTAGAAACTAGAGATGCCATGACTTTCATAGATGGAGGGGAACTGTTCAAATGCTTTCACAATAAATCTCAGAGGCATATTCTTATGTGTAATGGTTGGATATTTGATATCAACAAGGTTGTGGTCCTTAATTATTTTGTAGACCCTAACTTAGTCTAATGGACTACTAAGAGATACAATCCCAAGGATAACGATATATATGATTATAAGGGAAACCAAATATTTACCATTAACAATGTTTTATTTCAAAGGGTTTTCCTTGTAAACCCTCAAGCCTACACTCCATTGGATTTGAAATTGTTAGCCATTGAGTATTAAAGAAACATACTTAGCTACAAAGCTATTTGGCTACCCAATTTTAGAGAGAGACCTTACAGGCAAAGACCTAAGCTAATTCCAAATTCTAAGATAGAGCCATTAGATGGGAGGAAGTTTTCTCACTACTTCAAAGAAACCTATGAGGCAATGTGTTAGGTTAGCAGAATTGACATGGTTCAAATGATATCAAGGGGTGCTCTGGTCTATGCTAGCCACATCCAAAGCATACACCTCAATACCCTCTATGACTATGCTAGTTTCTTGACTAAGCATTTGAGAGAGGATTAGAAATCTATAAAGGGAAATAGTTTGGTGAAGTTGTTTGAGTGGTATTTTGATGCAATCAAGGTAAGAGGTCTGATGAAGGATTGTCCAACCTTGCATCCTTAAGCCACTAAAACAAAGATGTAACAACAACATTCAAATAACCACATAAAGATAAGAGATGTTCATTAACACATGACACAAGATATATCCTGGGAAAACCCTCAAAGGGAAAAACCTAGCCTTCAAAGATCAATCCTCATTATATTAGAACTTCAAAACCTCATTACATGTGTCTCTAGGGCTTTGTCAATTCTCTACTCTGCATCTTCTGTTGTTCACTACTCTGCTTTATGCTCTGTTCTTCTACTTCTCTGGATCAAAACAATTCATCTTCTTTCTTCATTTCTTTGCACACTTCGTCACTCTCCACTGCTTCTTTGAAACAAACATTTATCCTTCATTTATATCCTCCACAAGCCTTCACAACATTATCAAGTCGGCCTAATTGTAATAGCTAGTATGAAACATGTAGACACAGATAGGTGGGACCTAAACATATGGTATTGCTCCACAGGTGAGTGGAACTTCATGTGGATCTTCATGAAGGTCATCCAGGTCCTAAACTACCTTGAATGATGTTCCATTAGGCTCTACAAGTCACAGAATTGCTCCGCAAACTAATTAGACTCCACTGAACACTGACTACTTGGCTCTATAAAAACTAGTAATCTTCTAATAGCAATATTGTCATGCCCACATTTTCCTTGTGGTCACAACACACATCGCACGTGTCATAACCACATCTGTCATGTGGTTATGACACGAGATATGAAAAACTTTTCTCACACTGTCCTAAAAACCCCTTTCGCATGCGTACGCATGCTCAACGGTGTTCTCTCATGGCGAAACACTATACTCTTCAACGGAATACAAGTACAATGGCGTGCAACCAGAAGCATATAGATCAACAAGAGGGTCCATACAACGCTGCTAACGTCATTGCAAGAGTGAGATTACCAAAGATCTTAATTCGAACCCTCGGTAATGTTCGGTAGCAGAATGCCTTACGGCGTTAGTGGGAATTACGCTGCACTCATTTACGCACGTGGTTCGCTGATAGAGGAACCACTCCCCACGACGCCTTGTTCCGACTAAAACAGCTAGTGATCTCCCTATTTAGTCATTTTTCAGCCAGGCACGGTTGTCTGTCTCCTCTCTTGTTTCCTGAAACATACCCCTCCTATGACTTAGCATTTTCAACAAGGCGGTTTGGTTGCCCTCTCTTCCCTTTTCACAAGTTCTTAATTCTGATTATATCTTTATCGCCCTTACCTTAACTATTTCTTAGTTCATTTAGTGTGTTTATATTTCGGTCTCTCTCTCTCTTTCATTTTCTATGCTTTCTTTATGTGCATCCTGACCTTTCTTCATGATTTACGTCAATCAGGGTTATTACTGCAGCTATTGTTGATATTAAACCTAATTTCAGGATGATCTAGGTCACAAAGGCTGGTTTACTATTTCGCTGGACTCGGTCTCCTAATCTTCCCCGATCTAGGTTCCTCCTCTTCGTAAATACTTAGTCAACTTGTTCCTAAGCACAATTGACAGAAGGGTCCGTCAACTTAGTTCTCTTATCCCGTGTAAGAAATGTCGCGCATTTTCTCCTCTGTGTTTTCCCAATGTTAGTTTTTCCTTCTTCGGAACCTCTTACAGGTTTACATATGAGATCGTTTGCTACAGTTGAGATTAATATGGCCACAAGGATTGTCAGTGGTGGCTTCTTAAGTTTATTTCCAGTGTTCTTTTGAGTAAGGAGTTGTGTAATTTTCCTCTTCATTTTTTGGGTGATTATTAGTTCGTTAACAGTTGAAACTTCCGAGAAACTCTTTCCAGAGTATCACTGAATATTCCTAAACTCTCTTTACATTATAATTTTATTTTCTCTTGTTTAGAATTACTGTTGTTACTGTTACTCTTAATTACGATTCATACACTGATTGTAACTCGTATGACGTTGTCAATAGATGTAGGTGGTTCACCACTTTATAAAACTCTGTTCATGGTAATATATCTTCTTGGGTTGTTGTGTTCAACACTAAATAACATCTCCTGTGAGATTATAATTGTTATATTTTTTTTTTTTCTCTATATCCATGAGACATAGTTTATAACGATTTTAGACGGGGGCCCAATAAATTGGTTCATAGATTTACTCCTATGTATATTATATATATATATATATATATATATATATATATATATACATACCTATATATATATATAATATATTTATTTTAATGTCTATGTAATGGACGAATTGGTTTACCACAACTTATATATCTATATCTCTATATATATATATATATATATATATATATATATATATACACAGATATATAATCATTATTACATTATATATATAGCTATATACATAGACATATATAGTATATATATATATATGCCTATATATATAAAGCTATATAAAAAAAAAACTGTATTTATATTACAAATACACCACTCATATGTTAGGGCCCAAGCCCTAACATTTTTTATTGCTTTAGATTCACAGCAGACGGCGGCCATGGGCGGCGTGACAGAGGAGCAGGGCCGGTGGTGGCCGCAGAGCGGCGGGCAAGACCTGCGGTGGCCGCAGAGCGGCGGGCAAGACCTGCGGTGGCCGCAGAGCGGCGGGCAAGACGCAGGCCGCGGGAGGCATAAGGGATGGGGGGGGAGATGTGGAGTGGGGCGGAGCCCCACCCACATTCCCACGACGTGGGGTGTGGGTGGGGCTCCGCCCCACTCCACACCTCCAAATGTAATAACAAACCTGCGGTGGGGTTTACTCCCCACCGCCCAATATAAATTCGACTGTGTTTTTTTTTTATCCGCGGCTTACATTTGGTCCGCCATTCTCATGTACTATTAGTTGATTTCTCACAACATTAAAATATATATTTATATATATATATATATATATTCTTATGTATATATATATATATATATATATATATATATATATATATATATATTATCAATGAGTATATAATGATAGATCTATATATATATCTATTTTTATATTGATATTTATCAGTCCATTTCATAGAAATAATAATTTATTTCCAATTTCTCTATTATTCTGGAAAATGATAATTACTCAAAATATGAAATATATATATATATATATATATATATATCTATATATATAGATATGTATTTAAAATTTATTTATATATAAAAATATTCATATATGTGCTTAACTAATTCCTAAATTTCTCAATTTCACTACTTTATGCATTTTCTCCAAATCAACCTGTTATAAAGAAATTGTCATAACAATTAGTTATATATATATATATATATATATATATATATATATATATATATATATATATATATATATCCCAATTTCACTTAATTGATAGAAATGGTAACTAGCTATCCCCTTATTATATATATATATATATCCCAATTTCACTTAATTGATAGAAATGGTAACTAGCTATCCCCTTATTTTAAGTAAAATTTTTTTTTTATTTTCATAAACATTTAAGACTTCGTAACTTTGCAACAGATTATATATTTACATGCTAGATTTCCTCTAATCCTTCTAAATTAACAGAATCCATTAATATGGAGAATAACTCAAATATTTAAAACTGTCTTTTCCATTTTAATATTGAAAAGAAAATTAGCATTTCAACTAGTTAAGCAATTCCAAACTTTCAAATGTAAACAACTCAGATTAGATTGCAAAAACGAACTTATTCTTTTCAGTAATACTTGAAACACAAAACTTGCTATTGAACAAAGGTTGCAAACATCAACTTAAAAATTTAAGCACATTCATATTACAGCTTCTCAATCATGAACACCAACTTCCCAGATATGAACTTTCTCCTCCCAAACAGTATACAACTGAAAACTTATGACAACCAATAAAATCCAATAATAACAAGATCAGGGAGGTGATTTTCTTCACTCCCAGAATATCATTAATTTACAACAATAACAAGAGAGGTGTTCTCTCTTCATCTCTATGAAATGAACCAGGCCTAATTCTCATGACAAGAAGATGATCTGTTTCTTCATAAATAGCCAACCAGAAGCTCCAAGAGAAAAAAACCTGCGTATCAAAGACAAACAAAGAAGAAAAATACCACTCGTCTAGCTCTCCTCCCTACCGTAGACCCGCAAGAGGGTCACCCCCGAGCTAGGGAGACCATACTCACACCTGGGTACTCAAACACTCCACTTCACAACAGAAACAACAACAATCCCAAAGCACACATACACCCGTGGTTATTTTACACAATACGGAAACTCAACTACAGTGAGTTTCATAAGGGGCAGGAGAGTGGACACACTCGACTCCAGAGTGTCACCCTGACAGATAAATGAACTCATATCAATTTCTCTTGGTCTCAACCAAGTGTGATCACAATTTGTAAGAAATCTGTATATGACTCTCAAGTCAAAAATACAGTCACAGATACATGCCCTCAAGGCTTTCAACATCCCAAAAGATGGAAACAGGTATGCACCCGAGGAGGATCTCTCCTCCCCTACCCCAAACTTGATGAGCATTTCTCCCAAGTGGGAGACGCTCTGTCAAACAACCCGACAAGAACCCCACAGAAAACAAATTTAAACACAGATTTCACACATATTTCATACACATTTCAGTTCTACCATAACAAAGGTAAAATTCAGACCAACCTTGCAAAGCCCTCCTGGAATGAAGTTGTTGCAGAGTCCACAGAGTTCACTTCCAACCTTAGCCACCAACTCCCTCTCCCTTCTCTATCTTCCAAACTAACTTCTCTATTTTTGGTAAGGCCAAAATGAAAGATTTCCCCAAAATTCAACTAACTTCCTCTCATCCCAAAATTTGAAAATAAATAACCCAAAATTCTCTTTCTTTCTAATTTTGAGAAATGGGGAAGTGACACTTGTCACCTCCTCACCCTTCCCAAAAATCACTATTCTGTCCAGGTGGCTTATGTCACTCTCCATTCCCAAGGGTACTCCTTATTCCTCTCATGTGACTCCACTTTCTCATGGGAGAAATAAAAAAAAAAGAGTTAAATGGGAACAAGACAGGTGACCCATGCCTCTTTCTCCTTTCTTCACATGGGTGTCCCCATAGTACATGGGGGAATCTTACTAAAGAAGGGGTAACTTTCACTAATGGATGGCATCTCTTATCTAGGGAAAAGTAGAGGGGATGGGTTGAGTGTTGGTACAACCCATCATGTCCCCTCCTACCTCCAATTTTCGCCACTTAACTTCAGGGGAAGGTTAAGTTGACTAGATGGAGGTTACTCAAGGGTTACCCATGCCAAATGGGCCCCTGGACCCATGGGGTAGAACCCAGGGTCAATTTTAACCCATACAAGACACCCCAGGTCAAGGTAAAGCACAAGAAAAAGGGCCTCATAATTTAAATAAAAATAGAAATTTCAAATTCAATCTCTTTACAACACTTACTTATAAAAATAATGTTACATGAGGGTAACCTAACCCACTCGACCATACGAAAGACCACATTACATCATGACATCAAACACAAAGAGATCTTGGTTCCTCGTGGAACCAGATCGGCTTAACAGGGAATAACAATTAACAAGGTGTGGAATGATCTCTGAAATCTGTGGTTTGATTAGTAGTCCCTGCACACTCAATTACAAGATCAGTAACCACATAAATTCATCATAGCCGAAGCAACTTAAATAACACATGCATTCTCATGCCTTAGTACAATTTAACATAATTAAAAATCATATTACAATTTTCCATCATCCCTAATTCATTTTTCTGAAAAGTAACTTATCCAAACATCACCCAAATAGTTTTTCCGAAAACATAATAAAGTTAAATAGTCTGACAAATTTCGGGAACTGCTATCCCACAAATATGAAAGTAACAATAACAGTACTGTAAATAGTCATAACAACAGTAGTAAAAAGGGCGGTCCTCACAAATATCTCTTCAAAAATGAACTCAAATGATCTAAATTTTGGATATGATGTAGATGACATGTTATAGAAACTAAATCCAGATCCACAAGCTCTAATGTGATAATGCGGTAAAATGCGGTAATCTCTAATGTCAGTCTCCTTGGCACTCTACAACTTAATGTTAACTATTCCAATTGATTTGAATGCCTTCGGATGCTCCTGCATTAGACTCTCAGGGTTAATTGAAAAGTGAGCCTCTTCACTTTGGTCTGCATTATGTCAAAATTAATGCAATCCCTTAGGATAAGTTTGATGTTGCTCTACTTGCAAGCCTTGCATTGCCTCAATGATCAACAGTCTGAACAAGTCTTTTCCACAAGCTGCCTCAAGTTCTTCATGTCCTGGCAATCTAGCTTCGGCGGTCTACTTACAATCCTTGCATTGCCTTAATGATCGGTGGTCTGAGCAAGTCTTCTCCGCAAGCTGCCTCAATTTCTTCATCTTTCCATGGTCTAGGTCTGGCGATCTGGTTACAATGTTGCAACTACCTCATAGTTTGACGGTTTGTTGTCAAGCACTTGTAGGCTTCCTCAAGTCAATACCAATTTCAATCAATCAAGAGTCACATAACCTCAGCATCCTTCAAAACAATCATTTTCTTCCTTGATTCAGTCAATATATTTTTGAATTCTCTCTACAACACTTTCTAATCTCTGGTTCTAGCTAGAATTCCTTCACACACACATCAAAATCTTTTAGTTTCTATTCTGCATTTACTTCTCTATACTTTTCTCTACTTCTTTATCCATATTTCCCTTACTCTGATATACAAATTTTCTCTTCTCATAGAATTTCTTGTCATTCCCTCTTTCTCTTCAATATGAATTCCCTTTCCCTTCTATGCTTCACACTTGTTCACACAAACTTTCTCTTGCAATGTTTCCTCAGTTCTATAACACAACTCTGGACTTAAGATCAATGCTTCACCTTCTTAAAATTTCTCTATTAAATTTGATGACTCAAAAGGTTCCTCTTCCTCTACATAAACTACCTCTACATTATTTGTTGTTTCCTCATCATTAGCCTCTCCGGTAACAGGTTCTTGGTGACATTCACTGCTTTATTCTTTTCGCCTCCAAACTTGAAAACAAGTTCCTCTTCTAGAAAATCCTCTTTCATTCCTCTGGTATCCTTTACTGTGATAAGAATTATGACTCATGTCATTTCTTCCTTTGTGGTATGAATTATTGTCCTTATTCTGCTTCGCATAAGGTCTTCTCTCTTTGTATCCTGGGTGTTGCCACAATAATGGGTTACACTTTTTGTGACATCCGGATTTTTTCTGAAATCACATATTTTTAGAAAATATAATGATTTAATCCTTGAAAGGTTCCATTTAAATGATTTTAATTGAAGAGGGTTTGATCAAACCCCCTTAGATTCAAACCCCCTTGGATAGAATCCTGCTAGTTTTAAACCATACCTATAATGGAGTCTCCTCTACACCTATCAAAATGCTGATAAAAAACCACTTTTGATTTACCTTTTGGGGGATCAAATGAATTCATTTAAAATTTATGTTTTGTAAGTATGTAGTCCTTATTATAAGCTTCCCAAAAGTATAATTTTAAATAAATTTAATTTGATTGTTATATTTATTTTTTATTTCTTGTGAATGTAGGTTTTTCAATGAACATCAAGGTCTTTGTTTCACACATGAAAAAATAGGAAAATAGAGAAAAAAAATTCTAAAAAATACATGTCCTCTACGTATTGATATCCTTATTCCAACAAAAAAAATTGAATTCTGATACATACAAAAAAAAGTTATTTTGGACAGAATAGCCTATGTCTAAATTATAATTGGTTTGACTTCAAAACTTAATTAAAAAAAAAATTCAAAAAACATTATGAAACCAAATGCATCCTCTAGATATTAGTGTTACCAATATAACTTCAAAAGAATCAAAATTTTGTCCTTTGTAGAAAAAAAGTTATGTGCGACAAAATACACATCACTTTAAAAAAATGTTGTTTACTATTAAAAACTAGTTATCAAAGGAGACACAAATTTTTTTACAATTTAACTCCAAATTTTAAAAAATATATATTTAGAATCTACAAACAAAATCTCACAAATCACTAGTCAGCATCATCTTCAGATTCCTAATAGTTTAGCGGCTATAGGTGTCAGAAAGTGAAGATTTAGTTCAAAATGTTGATTTCAATGTCAAGTTTGGCCAAAAAGTGTAACCCATTATTGTGGGATGACCCTCCTTCTCCAACACATGAATACTTCAGTCTATACAACCTTTTGAACATACAAGTAACATGTTTCCGTTTTGATCCATCATTTCATCCATAATCCATCTGCATACAATTTGTTATAGGTCTTCTCCTCTGCATTTCATTCCATCACACCTTTTCAGAGCAATTCCTTAATCCACATAACTTACAAGGGTGTAGATCCCAACACAATTCCTTTTCATGTCCATACCTATTACAATAAGAACAATGCATACCTTTCCTTCTCTGAGTTGACTTGTTTGAATTTGTGACAACATCCTTACCAAGATGTCATATCCAAGGCCTTCATTTCTTAATCTCATTACCGGTTCAATAGGTTCTGTAATTCCTTGTTGATGCTTTCCCAATCATTTTCCTTCATATCCCATTCCTTGCATGATTTTGAAACCAATACCATCACCAACAACTGTAGGTTCAGTTACATTGTCATCTTCAATCTCATTTTCTAAAGAAGCTTCTGCAACATAACACAAATCATTAGTATCATAAGAAACATCACATAGTTCAGGATTAGAACTCAGATTTTCATTTTCTTTCTTGCATGCTACAAGTGACTGCTCTAACTGATTAACTTGTTCTTTCAATCTAGATATTTCACTCTTTTGTAGACTATTTTCCCTTTTCAGCTCTTCCAAATTTTCCTCCAGATCTATGTTCCTCTTTTCCACCTTCCCAAACAACTTGAATCCTTCTTCCAATTCTTCAAAACTCTTTTCGACATACTCAAACAACTTCATCTCTACTTCTAATTCTTCATTCCTCCTTTCTACATTTTCCAATTCTTCTTCAAGGGCATCATATTTGTTTTCTCCTAGTTCTTTTATCCTTTCCATTAATTCTAAATTACACCTTTTGATTTCACACAATTCTTCTTCTAGAATATCCTTTTCACATATTAGGTTTTAATTTTCTTTCTTCATCCTTTTTTCAATCCTCCCCATTGAAACAAATTATACAAACAACTTTAATATGAAAAGCTTACTCAGATATTTCTTGCCTTGATCTTTCTTTTGCGGTGACACTTGTTACTTCTAGGGTTTCACACTTTCTTTCAACACTTTCTATCTTCCTAATAGATTCGCAACCAACTCTGATGCCACTTAATGCAGTCAGGGTAGGACGGTCTAATGAGGGACTGTCCAACCTTGCAGCCTTAAGCCACTAAAATAAAGATGTAACAACATCATTCAGATAACCACAAAAAAATAAGAGATGTTCATTAACACATGACAAAAGATATATCCTAGGAAAACCCTTAAATGGAAAAACGCAGCCTTCAAAGATCAATCCTCATTATATTAGAACTTCAAAACCTCATTACAGGTGCCTCTAAGGCTTTACAGATGCTAGGCCATAGCCCAGGTTACAAAAGATTCATACAAAAAAATTTAAAGCCTTCTTACTTCTTCTTCTCAATTCTCTGCTCTGCATCTTCTGTTGTTCACTACTCTGCTTTCTGCTCTATTCTGCTACTTGTCTGAATTAAAAAAAATCATCTTCTTGCTTCATTTCTTCACACGCTTCATCACTCTCCACTGCTTCTTTGAAAAAAACATTTATCCTTCATTTATATCCTCTGCAAGCCTTCACAACATTATCAAGTTGACCTAATTGTAACGGCGAGTATGAAACGTGTAGACACATATAGGTCAGACCTAGACATATGGTATTGCTCCGCAAGTGAGTGGAACTTCATGCGGATCTTCATGAAGGTCGGCCAAGTTCTAAACTACCTTGAATAATGTTCCATTAGGCTCCGCAAGTCCTGGAATTGCTCTGCGAACCAATTAGACTACACTAAACACTGACTGCTTTGGTCCATGAAAACAAGTAATCTTCTGATAGCGATATCTCTCTGAAAACAAACCCAAATGATTAGAATTTTGGATATGATGTAGATGACATGTTATAGAAACTAAATCCAGCTCTGCTTTCTCTAATGTGATATTGTGGTAAAATGTGGTAATCTCCAATGTCGCTCTCCATGGCACTCTACAACTTAATGTTAATTGTTCCAATTGATTTGAATGCCTCTGGATGCTTCTGCATCATATTCTCTCTTGTGCCACATTTACTTATATGTTGGTGCTGACAGCTGGGGCCCTAAAATAGAGGTCCAAGTGTATTCTGTATATGCCTAAAAATGACACGACTCGGTCTAAATAAATATTCTTAATATTTATTTCATTCTAATTCCTCTATCAATAAATAAATCAAATTTATTTATTTGATTCATATTCCTTTAAGTTAATTAAATATCAAATTATTTAATTACCTCTTCTAAAGTCAAAATTAAATAAAATCTTTTATTTAATTTAATTCTTCCAAACAATTAAATAATTCTTAATTATTTAATTAAGTCAATTCTTCTTCCAAATTTAAATAAATCAATCAAATTTATTTAAATTATCTCAATCTCTAAAAATAAAATATAATCAAATATTTTATTTATTCTTCCAAATCATTCACAAACAATTAAATAAATTTATTTATTTAATTTGCTTTCTTATCTTCAAATGCCTCAAAAATCTTCCAAATCTTCTCAAAATAAGTCTTCTTCTTCATGCACACAAAATTAAATAATTTATTATTTAATTTCTCTCAAATCATGCAAAAGCAAATCACAAGTTGAGTTAACTGACTCAATCAACCTTGTTTTTATCAACGACTCTTAAATTAGAAAAAAACTTTCTAATTTATGAAAGCATATCTTATCTTTATAAAAGAAAGCAGTTAACTCAAACAAAACAACTTTTGTGTGACACTTGTCTTCTTTCTATTCGCACACATCCTCTCAAGTCTTCTATACCATTGATCTTTTCATTCTTTCTATACCGTTGATCTTCTCTCTCTCAACTCTATAAATTGAACCATATTCCTCCATTTCATTCATCCAAGCTTTTAGTAACCTTACTCTGCAGGAATTATAGCACGCCTTTAACACCCAAGTCATTCCATTTGCTTGTGCTCAACTTGTTACCATCACCATTACCATTGTTATGAAGCTTATCTTCATTGCAATAAACTATCATAGCCATTCTTATTTGACATCTTGGAAATAGCAAGGAAGTGCACCTTCTGAGGGCCATATTCATACACAAAATCATTTGAGATAGGCAATCAATGGAAGCCACGAAGTGAAGAGGTTTGCAAAGGTTTGAAGCTCTTTGTTTAAATCTTCTTTGTTTCTTATTTCATTGAGTTATTGGGTATTGTTGATATACATTGATTATTCATTTACTCCAATTTTACCATAACATTTTTAGTGCCCACTATAGGGCCTTGCCCCGATTTAACCCAAAAACTGAGTTTTTTGTGCTAAGGTTCTGTACACATGAGGATTCTGCACATATGATCTAACATGCATATGAGCTCTATTTCAGCGCATTTGATCTTTCAGCACATTTACCTCCTAAAGTTGTGCATCTATGTTTTGTTATGGCACATTTACTGCAACTGTGCATATGTTCTCTGTTTCCGTGCTTTTGACCTTTGTCTCAGCGCTTTTGTAATAGCTATGCATATGACCTCTGTCTCTATGCATCTAATCTCTGTACCTGCGCATCTGATTCTGACAGTGATTTTTTAAGTTTTCTTGTGATTTTGTTAACATTGACACTTCTCACAGGAACTTTCTCTGATCTACTTGCAGGTTAGGGGTTGGTTAGACATTCTAGCTGCATTTGTTAACACACATCATAGATTTAATTAGTAAGGATAGTAATCAGATGTTCATGCAAAATCACATCTAGATCTAACTAGGAAGGATTGTAATTTGATATTGTTGCATCAACAAATTGAATATAGTCCCAATGCTAGGAGGATAAAATTGAACCATTGGTATCTTACTTTCAAAGTTAACAACTCGTGTGTGTGCCCAAGTAGCTTAACACATTTAGTCTTTTTCATTTTAATTAAGGGAAAAGAACCACTTTCTTTCGTATTTTTGGAATGATACTAGGCCTATGCTCTCCCCTATCTTGGGTGACCAAAATGCCAGACATATCATTTCACATGTGTTAAACCCTTAGAGAGGCCTACCCTTGGATATCCTTCCATCCAAGTGGGAATGACCTTAAGTGGTACAAGCTAAAGCCAAGCTCTGCCAAGCCACTATAAATAAATTGTGTTTGGAGTGAAATTTTCAAACGACGAGTGTTGTTGTGTTATACCGATAGCCAACCTCCCCCAAAAGCCTCCAAGGTGCAACCCTTGAAGGCTGGGAGATTCCATAACAGAGAGTAGCGATGCTGCATGTATAACCACTTAAACAGTTGCACTTACTAGTCATCCTTTGTTCTTAGTATCCAAAAACCCCTATAAGTCGGTGCATGGAAGGGAGATTATCACCTCTCAAAGATGCCTCATCTAGAAATAGTGAGAATTTAGTTTATATTGTCCCAGCTAGCCTAGGATTTGTACTTGCTTTTGAGTCAAAAAGAGTCCAAAAAATTACAAAAAAAATTAAAAACGATGAAATCATTCTTTGTGTTTGTTGTCTTCTTGCCATAATTAAGAAAATTAGATCAAAAAGACCATCTTGCAACCAAGAAACCAAAAACATTGAAAACTGTGCCAAGAAAATTATAAAAACAGTCAAGAAAAACTAGAACTATGCATCTGTCCTGTAGAGATGTGCATCCATTTCAACCTACTGCGCATTTACTGTGACTTCCTGCGCATTTCTCATCTGTTACTGCACTTTTATCCTTCACCAGATCTAGGCATTTATCTCGACCTGCTATGCATATACCTTCTATTTCAGTGCATCTGTAGCTGCGCATCCAAGACAGTGAGCTTTTCCACATCTTTTGAGAGAAAATTATCAACATTTCTAGGTACCCATTTCATCCTTATTCTAGTTTATGAGATTAGATTTACCATGCAACCACCTCTTCCATTCGTTTCTATAGCATATCCTCTCTTTCGTCAGACGTCTCGTCCACCTTTTACCATGTCTTCCCATAAACAAGTCAAAGTTCCTATATTAGATTAGTGTAAGACCTTTTTTAGATTATTTCAAATTCAAGTAAACCTAGTAAGCCTCCACTATCAAGGATCAGACATCCTTTTCTCTCAGAACTTCACTAGTGGTCTTGGTGAAAGACTAGTCTCTACATAGTAAACAGGTTCCGGCTATCCTTACTTGTGGCTATCATCTTGTGTCGACCAACTTACTTGGAATCATTGATCAAAAGAGTCCCTTGATTGAATCTCATCACTGCAAGTATCCTCTTCTCACCAACTTACACCAACACCTTACAAGAGTCTCTAGTTTCACCCCGCTTCTTCCCACATCACCTTGCATGGTCTTAACTAGATCCCAAATGTAAAAACAACTTGAAATGGCTGGAACATCAAATAGGATTATGTCCCCTCATGACAGTGATGAGGAAATTTCTCATGAGGAGTACCAAGGAGCCCTCAATGATAAAAAATTTCAACGCATGATGGACAAAATACTCAATGAAGACCCTCAAAAGTACTTTCTTCATCTTGCAAACCAAGGACTTAGACTCCCCTTGGACTTTGATCTCAACAAATTAAGAGAAATTGTAGTGGAAGAAACTCATGAGGACCGCACAAGTGACGATAAAACCATTGGCCTAGATAAAGAGAAAAAAGCCACATACTCAAATGCACCTCTAGACACATTAACAAAACAAATCGAGAGCCTAATGCAGAAAGTGGCAGATCTCCAAATGGGGCCACCCACTAAAACTTATTCATTGGAGGATATCTCGCCATGTCCATTTGACAAAAGCTTGAACATGGTACCCTTCCCCTTTCGGTTTGAAGTTCCTAAGTTTGACAAATACAAAGGGAAAGGAGACCCAAGAGATCACATTAGGGAATTTAGCGCCGCATGCCTAGAAGTGGCTCACAATGAAACTTTCCTAATGAGACTATTCCCTAGATCTCTAGGTGGACAAGCCATGGAATGGTTCTCACGACTTCCCCCAGGTATCAAAACTTTTGATGAGTTAGTAAGCAAGTTCATCACACACTTCTCATATAACATTGAACATGAAGTCTCCATGCTTGACCTATGTAATACAAAGCAAAAGGGTGGTGAATCCTTCACCGCTTTCTTACAAAGATGGAGACAACTCATGAGCAAATTCTCATATGATGTGTCTGAGAAGAAAATAATGGAGGTGTTTGTCCAGAACCTTAACCCCGATCTAAGTTACCAAATCCAAATTCAATGCCCTACCTCATTTATGAAAGTCATTGAGATGGGACTATTTATCGAGAAAGCTATGATCACCAAGGGGCAAATAAAGTTGTACAAGGACACCCCTAACTCTAACTACACCACAGACAAGTCGAAGTTTTGGACAAAGAACAAAAATGTCGTCAATGATGGAGTAGTTGATGCCAAAGTGGCGGCTCCCAAACAATAACCAATCTTCAATCTCAAAGGAGAAGCAAGCAATTCTACACCAAACAAAACCTTCTCTCATGAGCCAAAACAATGGTTCACCTCTAATCCTCGACAAAAATTCACACCATTAGGGGAGTCCCAGGAGTCTGTGTTAAGAAAGCTATTAGCCAACAATGAGATCACTCTTCCACCCACTAGCGACTATGAACCTTAAGTAAAACCTCATGACTAGAAAGATACTGATTTCTATGAATATCATAGAGGAGGAGGCCATAAGACCAACGACTGTATCTATCTCAAACATGTCATTCAAGACATACTTGACCAAAATTAGGTAGGCACTAAAGAACATACCTCTAACGAGATGCACGTGGCATACAAGGATCCACTCCTCAACCTCGACAGGCCATACAACAACAAAAACAACCACAATAGGCAGAATCAAAACAACTGACACAACAATGCTAACTATGCGAGTGTGTCGTTCACTTATACCATCAACTGCATATCGGAGCACATCCCACAAGTCAATGTGGTCACATTCAACCAACAATCAGAACCCAACAAAACTGATTGTAGCATCATCACCTATAGTGGTAAGGTCACATTAAACACGCTTCCTTCGAGCTCATCACCTTCTCCGTCTAACTCCCATATGTACAGTGTCATAGACCAACTTCAGAAAACTCCTGCCCACATATCTTAGAGTTGTTGCGTCTATCTCCCTCCCACAAGGAAATTCTTGATAAAGCCCTAGTGGAAACAACTGTGCCCACGAACCTAGCCCAAGAGAAGTTTCAAGCCATGGTAGGAAATCTAACCTCCTCTAGCACCATATCATTCACCAAATAGGATGATCTTTCAGTGTCTCAGCCTCATAACAGACCCTTACATATCGTCGCCTTCATTCATAAACACCGTAATAAAAGAGTTCTTATTGATGGAGGAGTCGGTTTAAATATTTGCACACTCAAGCTAGTCCTTACATTGGCATTCTCTAAAATTGCATTAGATCCTAGGAAAAAGATCACTATTAAGGCCTATGATGAAGAAGAAAGAACTACTAAAGGAATAGTGGTGTTACCAATACAAGTTGGACCAGTAATAAAGGACGTTGTTTGCCAAGTCCTCGACAGGGAGCTAGCCTATAACATCCTCCTAGGTAGACCCTAGATTCACGCCATGAAAGCTATGCCTTCTACCTACCACCAATGTATCAAATTCCCTCATAACGGCCGATAGATCACTATCTAGGGTGATCTTGATCCTTTTCAGCATTGCAACACTATCCACTCAAAGCCTGATTACATCATTCCTAACAATAGAGCTTCCACATCTCCCATCTCACAACATGATTCTACCTCCGAAGCTTCCTTGTCCAAGCCCAAAGAATAGAAAATCACAATCAAAGAAATAGGGGTAGGGGAATACTCCATCGAGCACAGCCTCAACTAAGCCAAAATGCCTCTATCTCCAAGATCCTTTGGGTGACCTACACCTAAGTACATTCCAAAACCTTCTGCTTCTCCCGAACCTCCCATAGTTCCCTTTGTAAAATGGGGGACCCTATCGGATGAGAGTGAGGAAAGAGATGTCTTGCAATGGCTCTACACAGAGGAAGATAACACACAAGAAGAACCACCTAAGCTCCCAACAGAAATCTATGGGCATGGTGAGTCTATCCTACATAGAATGGGTTATGAAGGACAAGGTCCCATTGGCCTAAGAAAAGAAGGAATAATAGAACCCATCCAATCCTCTTCATCCTCATTGGCAAGAAACACAAAAGGGTTAGGATACAAGGACAAAGGCAAAGCTAAGGCCAAAGCTTGTTTTGTGGAACAGATCCATGCCCTACAAGAAGACAGTGACACAGATTCTAACGAGTATGAGTGGAATGAACTCACAGAGCACTCCTATGAAGACAAAGGAATTGACACCATTCAAACCTAAAGCCCCTATTGTGAGGGACAAACGCTAACACATAGACCATTAGAGTGTGATTCACCAACTCTTGAGAGTATGACTTTCGAGGAAGGTTAGAGTTCCATCACAATAAACAATCTAGAGGAAAGTACCATCCCAGATCCTATCCTTACCAATCTAAATCCTGACCATGTATCCATTCAAACTATCACACCCAACAAATCAGATCTATCTTCCTACCCCCTTCCCCTTGTGCATCCTAAACTTATTGACTAGGATTTACGAGGAAAACCACAACTAGACATGTTCCAAAATGATGATGCCTATATTGACTACATGGAACTTAGGGACCACCTACCTACAGGAGATCATAAAGCTGGCTTTGCCATTGAACTCAACACCATGGCTTATTTTGGAGAGGGTGACAAGCCTTCCATTCACAAAAACATGAAAATAAAAATTGGATCTGATGGTGAAAACCACTCTGTGGCAGTATCAGATCCCAAAATAGTAAAAAGAAAGGACACATCGAATGGTGAAAACCTCTCTGAGGCACCAGACGATGGAAGGCTTGACACTCTCCCCAACGACATGTACCAAGAGAAGTCTTAGATTGTTGTGGAACCTACAGAATCTATCAACATTGGAACAGAGGACAATCCTAAGATCATTCACTTTGCAAAGTCTCTATCTCCAATGGAAAAGATAAAATTTGTACCATTCTTCAAGAAAACGCAAGTCAACTTTGCTTGGTCATATGCAGATATGCCTGATTTAGATCCAGATTTGATTCTACATCATCTTCCACTAGATCCAAGAGTCAAACCAGTCAAGCAGAAGCTCAGGAAGATGCATCCATACATTGCATTACTAGTAAAAGAGGAACTCAAGAAACTGGTGGATGTAGGGTTCATTAGGGCAATAGACTATCCAGAGTGGGTATCCAACATAGTGCCAGTATCCAAACCTGATGGTAGAGTCAGGTTGTGCAATGATTTCTGAGATCTAAACAAGGCTTGCCGCAAAGATGACTTTCCGTTACCTAATATTGATATGATAGTGGACTTGACAGCAGGACATACCATGTTATCTCTTATGGATGGCTTCTCTAGATACAATCAAATCAGGCTAGCACCAGAAGACCAACATAAAATGGATTTCACTTGTCCATGGGGCACTTTCTGTTGGAAAGTCATGCCATTTGGGTTAAAGAACGCCGGAGCAACATATCAACGTGCTATGACCACCATCTTCCATGATATGATGTACGTCACAATGGAAGACTATGTAGATGACATCCTTGCAAAATCACTAACAAGAGAATCACACTTGGATGTACTAGAGAAGGTCTTTCAGAGACTAGAACACTTCAAAGTCAGGTTGAACCCAAAGAAATGTGTGTTTGGAGTCACCTCCGGTAAGCTCTTGGGCTTCATTGTATCAGCAAATGGGATCCAAGTGGATTCTGCCAAAGTCAAAGCTATCATGGAAATGCCACCACCAAGGAACATCACTCAACTATGGTCTCTACAGGGCAAGTTATAGGCAATTCGTCAGTCTATCTCACAACTGGCAGACAAGTGCCAACTTTTCAGTCATCTCTTACATAAAAACATTCCATTTAGGTGGGATGAGAAGTGCGAAGAAGCATTTGGTAAACTGAAGGAGTATCTTAAGAACCCACCCATCTTAATGCCTCCTATACAAAATAAGCCGCTATTACTTTACATATCTGCTACACCAACAGCTTTGGGAGCCCTACTAGCACAACAGGATTATGAAGGCAAAGAAAGGGCTATCTACTACATTAGTCGCACATTTGTGGGCTACGAACTGCAATATTCCCAAATAGAAAGATCATGTCTTGCTGTGGTTTTTGCTTCCCAAAAACTACGACATTACATTCTAGCACATCCAGTCAAGCTTATTGCAAAAATAGATCCACTAAAATACCTATTAAGCAAATCAGCTCTAACAGGCCGCCTAGCCAAGTGGGTAATGCTGTTAAGTGAATATGACATCAAGTTTGTAGAAAGGAAGGCTATCAAAGGTCAAATCATTGTTGATCAGTTAGTAGAAGCACCATTGCAGTATACCACACCAATGACATTCAAGTTTCTAGATGAATCCATATTCAATATCACAACACACTCATGGAAACTCTACTTTGATGTATCCTATACAAACCATGGATTGGGGGCAGGAATCTTGTTGGTCACTCCTCATGACAAAACCATACCTAAGTCGTACCATTTTCTATTCCCGTGCACAAACAATATAGCAGAGTATGAGGCCTTGGTCATTGGTCTCAAAATGGCAGCAAAATGGAAAATAAAGGTGCTACATGTCTATGGTGACTCCCAACTGGTAATCAATCAAATCAATGATGACTATCAGACCAAAGATGACAAGTTAATCCCATTAAAGTGTATGGTCAATGACTTTAAAGAATACTTTGTGATCATCTCCTTTGAGAAGATACCTCACATTGAAAATAAAATAGCAGATGCCATGGCAACCATTGCCTCGCTCCTTGAGATCCCAGAGAATGAGTCACGATATGAGTTTTGGCAGAGTCAGTTATGCAACTAGCTTATGATCTTCCTAAAACATACTCCATATGCCTATTAGTCAGATTTGATTCACCTTGGTATGGTAAGATCTACACTTACCTCAAGGATAACACCCTACCACCTAACTTGTCTTCTAACGAACATTGACCCTTCATTCGACAAACATCCCATTACACTATTATCGCTGACACCCTATACCAACGAGGCCTGGATGGTACTTTACTCTGATGTTTAGAACGTGAAAAATCTCAAACTGCCTTACGAGACGTACACGAAGGAATTTGCGGAACACACTCTAGCAGTCCTTCTTTAGCTAAGAAACTCGTGTTTGGGATACTATTGGCCAAACATGGAAACCAATTCATATCAGTTTGTGAATAAATGCAAGAAGTGTCAGATACATGGTAACCTCATCCATGCACCAGTTCAAGAGCTCCGACCTTTAACGACACCTTGTCCCTTTTGTCAATGGGGACTCGACCTTGTGGGAAAAATTCACCCTCCATCATCCAATGGCCACAAGTTCATAATAACCGCCACTAAATATTTTACCAAGTGGATTGAAGCCGTTCCACTCAGAAATGTCATAGGCAAACACATTGCCTCCATCCTCAATTACCTCATTTGCAGATATGAAATTCCCGCATCCATCATTACGGGTAACAGAAGAACTTTCAAGAACCAGGATGTCGAAGAGCTTTGTGACAAATTCAAAATCCAACACCGTTTCTCCACCCCCTACTATCCACAAGGCAATGGCCAAGTAGAGGCATCCAACAAAATGATCTTGAAAATCCTCAAGAAAATTGTCAACAATGCCAACCTTGATTGGCACATCCAACTGAATCCTACTCTGTGGGCCTATCGAACCAGTATACACACTCCCACAGGTGCTACCCCATACGCCCTTGTCTATGGATCAGAAGCCATTTTGCCTATCAAGATCGAGTTACCATCCCTAAGGGTGTCGTTAAAAGGTCTTATTACGGATGAAGACTACAGAGTTTCCAGATTGCAAGAGTTAGAGCTATTAGAAGAGAGAAGGCAACATGCCTTTAACCATCTCAAGGCATACCAGCAAAGGATGTCACAAAGCTACAACCACAGAGTCCATCCAAGGGTCTTCAATATTGGTGATCTAGTACTTAAGGAAAATCCCCGCAATCAATAGGATCGGGAAAAGAAAGGTAAGTTTGAACCCAATTGGCTTGGTCCTTATGTAATCATTGTTGCTTATGGATCAGGAGCATATCAGTTAGCTACTTCAAAGGGTGAGTTGTTCGATGACCCAATCAATAGTATGCATCTTCACCGGTTCTATACCTAAGAGAACCCCAATGTAAGGGGGGAAGAAATTCAAAAAAAACAAAAAAGTGGAAAAACAACAAAAAAAAATCGTCCTTTGGTGAAAACCTAGCAAACAGGTGCCTTGGATAGGTGCCATGATGAAAACCTGGCAAACAGGCGTCATGTGTACTTTGAGTTTTCGTGCAAATAAAAACAAGTGGTGAAAACCTAGTAAATGGGCGCTACAAGTTGTGATAAACCACTTCCTCCATCTTTGGGAAACCAATCACCTTGTGTCCATTCCTCCTTCTGTCATTTCTCATCCGATCCATATCTGTTTCATAATTAAAACCTAATGATAACCTATCATGGCTTAATACTCTATCTCTTTTGTCGCCTCATGAACTAAGGTCTTATCCAGTATCCTATCCACAGTGTCAGCCTAGCATAGTGTTTGTCACTAGTATCCTGTCACCCCGAACTATGTTGCCTCTACGTCGTCACGTAGGCAAGGCCATTAAAAATGTGCCCCTGAGGCTCCACTTCCCATCTGTCCCATACCTTGTCATCTATCCTCTAGTCCATCTGCATCTAAGTCCAAGTCCCGAACTACATTGCCTCTGCATTGTCACGTAGGCAAGGCCATTTAGCAATGCACCCCCGAGGCACTAGGTCAGTCCCTTAGGGTCCGTTTCACCAGACATGCATGCAAGCACCAGCAAAACCTGCTTTCAAACCGAAGTTTTGGTGCAGGACGTCAACCTATCCAAAGCAAAGCAAACAAGTACATAAAACACTCTAAAATGACTATCTAAATTATGGCAAGAAAAACACATCTAAATACAAGAATGTTTTGTGGTTGTAATCAGGTTGGGTTACAACGTCTTGATTTTTGTTATCATGTCTTTCTATGCTACTCGAGGATGCCAAAAGCTAGAGATGTTATGATGGGGGCACAATTATTTTCTTTGTCTGTTGTTTGTGGATTAATCTTTAGTAATGTGACAACTTTTGTCTAAAGACATGATCAACAAAAGATCATCGAGGACATCAAAGGTCAAACATGAAAGGGAACAATCCTTGTCTGTTGATATGCAAGAAATGCTCAAGTCCTCTTGGTTCAATTATGCCTAGATGCTTGTATTAACTTGCTAAATCAAAATCCATGTAAGCAATACCTAGGTCATCTTAGTTCAATTATACCTAAGATGCTTGTATTTTCTTACAACATTCGGAAAACTACTAAAAAAATCACCCAATGATGAAATAAGCACTTCAAAATACTTGCAATATCAAGATGGCACAACCATTCACATCCATATCATATCCAAAACATCTGTATCCCATGCAATAAAGATCTAAAATGCAGAGTATCAATGTTTATAAAAGTTTGTGAGTTCTACCGAGTCAGTCTTTAGTCAATCTTCTATCTATCATTGTGTCATTTCTGTGTCAATTGAGTACATTTGGACATAACAAAAATAAAGCATAGTTTGCATATCATATCACATGAGATAATCATTAACATGATTAAATCATTTGCATACATAATAGGTGCATTAGATCATCCATATCCATTTGCATCAGCATAACATAATGTCAAACAGAAAAATCAAAAACATAGACAAGTACATGTAGATCATCTCATAAACTGCATAATCATATAGATAACATTCCCATTTGCATATCAGATCATCAGAAATCATCTGAGTTTGCATTAGATCATATCAACAACAACAGTAATGTGCATCCAATAGAAACATCACATAGCATCATATAGATAGATTAAACGTGTGCATCATATATAGACATCGAAAGTAGATGCATCTCTGACATATAGCATAAACAACTGCATATAGAGATCATATAGCTGCATCATCATATAAATATAACATAAAACATGTCCAAATGTACAATATATCAAGTGTCTATCATCTCTAAGTCAAAATTCATATAAAGTGTATACATCACAAAAAAAATGATACATGCCTCGGTGCAAAATGATACAAATATATACATATCGGGCTATCTATGAGCCATCAAAAATGTGTGTACATAAGCAAAATTTGGTACAAGTGTAATGGCTAGCCTTGCTTCCATGGGACACTACTCCTAGCATTGCCCTCTCCACCTCCACCTCTACTAGCCCCAGATTGTTGTGGACCCATAGCAAACGCTACCCACCATGAACCCCCTACCCTCTGGGATGTGCCTGCCACAGACTGGCTCCTATAGCTGGGTGCCCTTGGGTCTGCTGGCACTGTCCCATGGTACAATCCTCTGTAATATTGTGTCTAAGCCTGTGCTCTAGCAAGCTCACCCTATATCTACGCAATCTATGTCTACAACTGACGTACCTGGGCTCGTCCCTGCTGCACCTATGTAACCAAAAATACAGTAACCCCATCCATACCCAAGGCTACTAGGATTGAGTCTCTCTCTAGTCTAAGGGCCCGCACCCTCGCCAATATTGTATCATGCTCTATAATGAGCTTAGATAAAACCCCGTGCATATGACTCTCTCCGGGACTCTGCGGCTCTAAGGTGTGCCCTGAGCTGTCTCACCTGAGCCTGCAGTGTAGTAATAGCCTGCTGTTGTAAATTAGGCTGAGGAACTTGCACCTGAGGAACCTAAACCTATGGCACCTACTGCTGAGCTACCTGCTGCGGTGCCGGCATTTGTATCTATTGTCCCACCTATGGTGCAACCTATGGCTGCACTACCTGCTGCTGCTGGGAGGGTCCCTCTCCCCCTCCTCCATCTCCTCCTCCCCCTGCCTGCACCATCCTCATCATCTGAATCTACCTCCTCCAAGCGAGGAGCCAACTCTCCAGGTCTTGAATACCTCAGGAATGGGTTGGCCGCAAACCACTCCTTGTAGTCAAGGGTCATCCCCGCATCCACTACCTCCCTCCGCATCGGCCAGGCCATGTAGGGAATCTACTAAAACTCTGCTAGGGCCTCCTCATAGGAAGTAATTGGGCCCCATCTAAACTGCTCTGCATGTGTCCTCGCAAACCGGGCCTGCCCCTATGGCATACCTTGTACCCTATCAAACTGTCACCGAACCTAGCTAACAATCTACCTCTTCAGCATGAACCGTGCCCTCCTAATGAGCCATCGAGTCTAAAAGTAGTATGGAAGCTCATCATCCTCGTCATCCCATGGCTCACAACCTAGATATGGGTGCTAGATAACTCTATCCACGTTATCCAGCGCGTGTCTCCAATACTCAAGCTTTCCCAGCTTATGCTGGGAAATAACACCTACGTATCCATAACTATAAGGCTCACCCCTTTGCTTGGAAAAGATGCATATCAGAATATGCTCCCATAGCCAAAACTATAGAAGTGAGACACCTGCCAACAAATTGGCTCCTCTATGGTAGACCACCTGATGCATATCGTGGTATAGGTGAGCCAAAACGCAGACACCCCATGCAAAATGGGTGCCCTCGATGACCATCCTCTCCATAGTCCTACCCCAACCAATAGGGAACCCATGCAACCTCCTATTGAGGCATACAACACCCCCAATCAATCTAGCCACTATCCCTGGGAAGTAGTCATAGTAATCATGTATATCCTGCTAAGAGATAACCTAACCCTCTAACTCTAGATCATCAAAAACTCGCCTGCACTCCGCCAGTCCTGCATCCTGCTGGGGATCATACTCTACAAGCTCATCCTGTATCGGCAAGTGCATAATCCTATAGACATCCTCTAGAGTAATCGCCATCTCACCAGTGGGCAAGTGAAAGGTCCCATCCTTGTTGTGGAATTACTCCACTGTTGCTGTCAACAAGCCAAGGTTTGCACGAACCTCAGGCATGAAGTACACATAGTCAAGTCCCATAGCACCAAGCACCTCATGATCTATCTTTGTAAGCATGTACCACTGCAACAATGGCAAGGGAAACTGCTCCTATGACATAAGTATATCACGAATGTCCTCCTGCAATCAAGCAAGTCAAAACATCAACCAAAACTGCTTAACTGCTCAAAGTATCAAACTATCCTATCACTTACTTAACATATCAAATTGATCAAAACAACATATCATCTCTTGACTAGATTCCTGCAATCTCAGAGATTGCCTATCAATTGATGCATCGAGTAAGATGCCAATTGAGTGAATTTCGTTAAGTAAACTGACTATCTAAAACACATGCACCAAACCAGAAGGTACATGTGCCATTTCACAATAAATACGCCACTTCTGGCAGATGTGCCACCACATTGAGTAAATGCGCAGTTCCATATCATAAGTGCAACTTCAACATGAATGTGCTGAAACATGTCACCCATGCACAGCTTCCCATATCAAATGCGCAAGTTCTTAATATGTGCGCTGACTCATAAGGTATATGCACAGGACTCACGCATGCACTGATTCATATCTCATATGTGCTGAATCTTTACATATGCATGGTTTCAGAGCAAATATGTGCTGAAACAAGAATCGGCGCATCTATCCTAGCTAACTTTTCCTAGCATTTATTACACTAATAAATGACCCTAGGCAAGTTTTATCGAACTACATACCAGTGGTCCTGCCTCAGCTGGCTGATCGAACTGTCAGACGCAATCAAAGTGGTGCTCCTCACATGGAATATCCATATCTATGCTGACTACTCTATGCTCCTGTGCTCTCCTAAGCTTTGAGTGACCTATCAACCAAAGGCAAGTGTGCAAATGACTAAGCTTGTGGACCCAGCTCCTATATATAGCAAGTGAACCCTAACTGGCTATGTGGCGACCATGACTACTTCCCAAGCCCATTTCTTCTCGTTTCTCCAAACCGTGACCCATTTTTTTCATCCTAACCAGTTTTCCACCTTCTTCATCATGAGATTGTCCGTCTCATGTCCCTTCTGCCTTCTTCTCGTCTAATCTCCCGAGGGGGCATCCTGTTGTCGTAACCTGTACCAGGGGCAAACTGGGGCATGTATCATTATCAAAAATTCTTATTCTTTGAAGCAACGTGATAAAACACATTGCATCAAAGAGGGGTAAAATGTATACACCTAAAAATGACACGACTCAGTCTAAATAAATATTCTTAATATTTATTTCATTCTAATTCCTCTATTAATAAATAAATCTAATTTATTTATTTGATTCATATTCCTCTAAGTTAATTAAATATCAAATTATTTCATTACCTATTCTAAAGTCAAAATTAAATAAAATATTTTATTTAGTTTAATTCTTCCAAACAATTAAATAATTCTTAATTATTTAATTAAGTCAATTCTTCTTCCAAATTTAAATAAATCAATCAAATTTATTTAAATTATCTCAATCTCTAAAAATAAAATATAATCAAATAATTTATTTATTCTTCCAAATCATGCACAAACAATTAAATAATTTATTATTTAATTTCTCTCAAATCATGCAAAAGAAAATCACAAGTTGAGTTAACTGACTCAATCAACCTTGTTTTATCAACAACTCTTAAATTAGAAAAAATCTTTCTAATTTATGAAAGCATATCTTATCTTTATAAAAGAAAGCAGATAACTCAAACAAAATAGCTTTTGTGTGACACTTGTCTTCTTTCTATTTGCGCACATCCTCTCAATTCTTCTATACCGTTTATCTTTTCATTCTTTCTATACCATTTATCTTCTCTCTCTCAACTCTATAAATTGAACTGTATTTCTCCATTTCATTCATCCAAGATTTTAGTAACCTTACTCTGCAGGAATTACAACACACCTTTGGCACCCAAGTAATTCCATTTGCTTGCGATCAACTTGTTACCATCACCATTACCATTGTTGTGAAGCTCATCTTCATTGCAATAAACTATCATAGTCATTCCCATTTGACATCTTGGAAATAGTAAGGAAGCGCACCTTCTAAGGGCCATATTCATACACAAGATCATTTGACATAATCAATCAATGGAAGCCACGAAGTGAAGAGGTTTGCAAAGGTTTGAAGTTCTTTGTTTAAATCTTCTTTGTTTCTTATTTCATTGAGATTGGGTATTGTTGATATACATTGATTATTCATTTACACCAATTTTCCCATAACATATTCTAATGGGAATGAGATCGAGCTTTGCCAACCCATGCAATTATGGACTCCCCACTTGAACAAATTTGATTCCAAGTCTAACTTCTATGTCATTGAAGACTTTTCCATAGCTCTTGTTCTAAGCAAATTGGGCTACAACAAGCCCAGATGCCCCCATGATTTTTATGATTTCCTCAGACCTCTAAAGAGTGCAAACAACCCTGAGGGGTTACATAATTGGGGTGATTGGTTCCTTCATAATGGATATATTGTTATTAGGATGTTTGGGTCCCCTTGCATGCCACACAAATTTCCATCCAAGGTCCCTACTAGATTTGCATATTTGGAAGCCTTGTGGCAGATGGCTGCTATAATTCATTTACATTTTAAGCAACATAAGAGAAGAAGCATGCTTCCATCCAAGGCCAAAGTTTCTAATTTTACAATAAAAGGAGCTGAAGGTTGTGATAGGATAGATGACTTGATTAACAAGTATGGCTTGGAGCTTGATGAAGTAAGATAGTTTGATCCTGAGGGTTACATAAGTGAATCCAGAAGATAGTTGGAAATGGCTGGTTATGAACACTAGTATGATGAACATTAGGATCTTATTAGAAGCTATAAGGACGAGAAGGAAAAGGGGGATAGAAGGAGAATTTAGTTCAAACTAAAGAGTGTTGAGACTAAAAATTTGTAGCTTGATTCTCATAAATTCAAGGCATTCTACATGGATATTGCTAACCCTATTCAGAGGATGCAAGCCTTTCTAGATAATTAGGTTGACCTTTGTGTAGATTTTCCCAAGATTATAGTTGCCCAAATACCTACTCCTAAATTACTCACTCGAGGAAGTGGAACACTTGAAACCTTCTTTTCAAGGGGAACCCAATAGGTGAGTGATGTTGTAGGTGCTAAATCAAAACGTGAATAAATACTAATAGAAGGGTCCTTTGGAGTGCCATAACTTTATAGTCTTAAGTGATTTAAAAGGTGATGCAATGGTTAATGATGTAAGAATCAAGGCTTGTGAGGCATTTATCAAAGATGATCAATTCATCAAAACTGATGAATTCAAAAACTTTGTGCTCAAAATGAAGCCATATGCTTTGACTGACCTACAAGCTAGACAAGATTTCGCCAAGGCCCTAGGCTATAATCAAGAGCTAGAGGGTAATGATTTTGCATTCAATGTTAGTTGTGAGCACATCACTCCTGAATAGACCAGAAGATTAGTAAGAGAGTGGTTTCTTGTTTCTACTAGGATGGCATATTCCGTCAGCTTTGGCCTTTGATACTTTAAGAATAAACACAAAGGCAAGTGATGTTTTCACTGATATTAAGCAAGCAGAGAAGTTTTATTCAAGCTCTGCATTCTTCCCTAATGAGAATACACTGGCACTTTAGGCGATTGCCCCTGAACATGATAAGCCAGCTATCCATGAGGATCCCCAAGGTTTAATTAGATCCTTAATAATGAAAGGGGTAGCTTACACCCTTGCTCCTAAGGATACAACCTTGATTGTGCACACTACATAATTCAGTGAGGCCATGACCAAGAAATTATAAAAGGATTATGACATGTTGTCTCATGATAACATAAGATTGAATGAGGAGTTGAATGAAGAAAAATAAAATTAGAAAGTATATGCGATGGATTAGGGTGATGACTTTTGATGCCTCAGTTCCTTAATTACAAATTATTCAAAGAGTTGATATATCTTAGGTTGAGAGGAAAAGATTAGAAATACTGATTAAAACCCTACAAGGAGAGGTCCAACATACAATCCATAAATCTAGCCAAAATATTGAGGACCTTATCAAAGGAATCTTAAGAGCCATACTTGTCAACTTATTAAGAGTATTTGATGATTTTGGGAATGCCATGAACACATGTGGAGTTCTAATGAGCATATGAATAAGGTGACTCTGAAGTTGAAGGACTTGAATATGAAGTGGATTCTTTGGGCCTTGATCATGAAAATTGTTTTAAAAAATGTTAACTATAACCTTGATAGCCCCAAGTTCATTGGTAAAATCTTTGAGATGGCACACCTTCTGGGAGAAGTGTCAGCATTCATGAATAATCTAAAAGTGTATTTGAAGGAAAAAGAAATAGAAAATGAGAATTTAATCTACCTTGGCCCGCCAGATGTGATAGATGCTAAAGGCCAAGTCAAAGACATTAACACGTGGAAGTTTGGTTTCAAGGATTTTAATATTTTTTGGTTAGTTCCCATTCTCTGAGATGACTAGATTGACTCTCTGCTAGTCAGCACCTAGGTGGACAAAGCAATAGTGCTTGAAAGTAGAATCGATAACTTTACCAAAGGGGTCAAGGTTATATTAAATGTTATATATGACACTAACTTGTGAATAGGATCAAACATATATTAGAAATTGTGTGGCGTTAGATGATGAATTTGATAGTTGGATAGAGAAGTTCACACAAGAGTACTGATGATGTACCAAGTCTTTTCAATCCTTGTTTTTTGCATCCACATACTATGGAATATGCCAGTGCCTACTTTTAATGCATAACAAATTTTGGTGCAAAGAAAAGAGGTGACATTTCCCTTTGTTAAACTAAAGTTTTGCCTTTTTGGGGTATGATTGCACATTTGCCTCAAGGTATGCATTAATGTCAAGCATGTGACCATTCTTGTTTGGTTTTCCTTTGAGGTTGTCTATTTTTTTCCTTTTTGAAGTTTTTCTATATATAGAGGTAATTAGCATAGTCCTATGCATTCAGTTTGTTGTTGTAAACATGAAGTTTCTGAGTGTTCTAGCTAGCCATGGTAAGGGAGGATCTGGAAAAAGATTTAAGCTCTATCTATTTTTATATTCTATGTCCATCTGTTCTTTTTAGCTCTCCCTTCTCTTTTGGAAGTACCGGTTATTCAAGCTATTTCAATTCTTCTAAAACTATCTCTCAAGATGAGAAGGTTTGGCTAGAGTCTTGGGTTGCATTTCAAAAACCTCTTACAACATGCAATCTACATAACAATGTTTATCATGAGTAGACCTATGTAGAGGGAATGAATGAGTGTTTTTCTCACAGCATGTTGCCTTTCATTGCTTTCCCAACAATATGGTGGTGGATTGTCAAGCCTCAAAAGATGGGGAAAAATATTCAATAAGCCACTTGTGCCTCATTTCAAAATCTTCTTAGCTAAGAAGCTGGAAATAAGTTTGTTGTTGTTGTTGTTGCTGCTTCACTACATCCTTGATCTGTAGGTCATGTTCATGCTCCTCCTTTGATCTTGTGCTCTCGATTAACAATGCATGGACTTGATGATGCTGGCCTTGAAAATGGTGTTGCTGCAACATGACAATATTTTTTTTGGTGGGTGTGCAACGTGGAGTTGAGCTCAAAGGGCTAAGATATGAGTTCATGCACTTGATTCCTCTCTAATGTCTCTCCTAGAAACCTATCACGTGTAAACTCTTCAAGTCAAGAAGTCAGGCCCACCGCAAACATTGTTATGAACACAAATTGCTTCACAACAACTTATTGTATCAAGAACTGACAAGTGTCCATCATCTGAATGATATGAGCCTTGCCTACTTCTATAAGTAGGAATTCTTCTTCTTTGTTTGAGGACTTATGGGAGGGACTTTGTATCTTGTATGGTGTACGAACTTTCATTAGAAAATAAAAGTGTTTACAGACCAGATGTGTAATGTTCACTGTGTGTGATATTTCTATAATGTGAGTTCTTGAAAATCAATGCAATTATAATTCTTTGTTCATCTTTTAGAAGTGTCTCCTACTTTACTGAGTTATAATTATGTGGAATTTGCTTTCATTCAATATATTCATGTTAAAGTTATGTTAGTTGGTCATTTAAGAAATACCATAAAATTTCATGTTAAATGTTGTGTTTGTCATGGCGTCTTCCATCTTTAGCAACAAAATTCTTTTTTAGCAAGAAGAATTACTAAGTAGAGTCCTAGAATTTGAATTGGGAATTTGTTGAGGACCTTTATCTCATATGATGAGATCTTTCAAAGGTCACCTAAACTATTGATGTATTAAAGGAGTTAATTACATTGTGAATGTTATATTTGACTCTGTACCCAACATTTCAAGACACCAATCATTTAACTCCCAGATTTCCATGATTTCCAAATTTGATATCCTTAGCAATGATAATTTAAATAACTTATGAAGCCTGTACAAATGAACTTCGTAGTGTAATGTCAATTTGCTTATATTTTCTACAAATGTTCATGGTTCTTTTCTACTTTGATTTTCCTCTTTGCACTTTCAATTGACTAACCAGTTTGGGCTAGTGACAGTAAATTAGGTCCATCACTATGTTGTTAAAGCCTAGTCTAGAAGTGAGAAACCTTTCAAAAGATGTAGTACTCTGAATTATCTTTTGCACTTTCTAAGTATTGGTGAAGTATTTCAAGAGGAATTATAGCGAATACCCCCGTGAGCCTAGTAGAGCTCGAAGTAAAAGGAGAGAGGGGCTCTCTCTCATGTGTTGGTTGTGTCCTTCTTAGTATTGTGAATTGTTTGTCCTCCTTGCTGCTACAAAGTCTGACGATCCCTAGAGCCTTTGTCAAGAGGATGTTTGTAGTACAAGCCAAGTCACGGTCTAAAACAGGAAAAAACCCCAACAATGGCAATCACTAGTGACACAATTTAGCAACCCAACTTAGTCCTAGTAGTTATGGTGAACTATTTTATTTTTTTTATAAAAAGATTATTTAGTAAAATTAAGTTAAAACATATAGCTAGATCCTCTAAAAATACAAACATGATATCCACACAACTGGCATTTACACTAGAAAAAATTCATTATATAAAGACCTATAAACCAAATAATAGTGCATGCACCACTTATTTTTAACAAATTCTAATACATGTTTCAACGTATATTAAGTCAAAGTTTTCTATAAGATATTGAAAGCCACATACTGAAATCTAAATGAGACTATTGCCCCAAACTTAAAAATCTTATTTACAATACTGAAATCTAGATGAGACTATTGTCCAAACTTGGAAATCTTATTTGCATTTTTCCCCCACACCATTTAGGCCTCACATAAACAACTGGCACAGTTTCATGTCAGCTCACTTAAAGAATTCAACACCGCAATCCCCTGTTTTCTTGGGCAAGAGATTAAGTTCTTATTTTTGTTTGTTCCCTTGTGATCTCTTGGTCCCCGCACCACTTCTCTTCCCCCTTCTATTTAACCTACTTGGTCTGCAATTTATCTATTCTATTTCTCCTCTCTTGCTTTCTATTCCCCTGATGATGGATCATGTAGTGTGATCCGAAACGTTGAGAGAAAATACTATCACACAGTTTAATCCAGAAACATCCAATTACAATATTATGGACTGTAGAAATCTGATGTCTATTATCAATCAAAGAATTTAACCCTGCAACCTCCCATTTTAAACCCAAATAACTTCACACACACATTTAATCAATATTATATCAATAAAATCGAAATTAACATGCTCACTAAGTAAGATTTAACCACAATCTAAACACAAAGCATTTGGCCGTGCAATAATTGAAAAAAAACATTGATGACGCTTGCACTCTCCTAAGATACTAGAGCGATGTAACATCAAGCATGCTTTGAAGGAATCTCATCTGCTCTCCCCCTGAACCGGGTTCGCTAAAAAGACAACAGACGGCCTGTTTGTTTGGCCTTATCTCACCTTCTCGGGGTGAAGTGTCTCAATTCTGCTAGGCAGAGGTGGATTAAGTACTCAGAGCCAATCACTACTACTTCACCCCACGTCAGAGATTTTGACCCGGCACAGTAGGTTATACATGGAACAGGTATAACCAACAACACAATGGTTAGACAGATGGTCTATCTTTAAGGCCTCAGGGATTATCAGCCATGATATAATGGCTAACTAGTAGCTTTGTGTAAGATGGGTGGTCATTTTCTCTTTCTTTCTGTTCATCCATCGCCTCTTATTTGCTTACAATCTGGATAATCTTGAATTTCATGGCTTCATTAAGTGAAGAACACGAATTGCTAATTAAGAAGATGGCAAAGAGCGATGAGGATTTGGGTGTTGAAAAGATAGATGGGATTGGGCAGAGCCCATCAGATGAAAGGCGTCATGTCAATCTGCTTTTGTTAAGGAGAAGTCTGTCGTTAGACACGGCAGATTCGGAGAAAATGGATGTATTGTGGGAAGTACATCATGATGTTTCCACATTCTTAGGTTCCAAGCCCTGCAACAGAGATGATACCAACATGGAGATGATTAGCCCTCATGGTCTCCTCCATCGGAGACAGATGCTTAAAAACTCCTGGCTTCAAGCGTTCAGAAGAACTGGCAGCCAAAAGTCCAAATCATTTGCTAAAATCTTCCATGCTTTCAAAATGATTGTTCTCAGTGAACAGTTTCGGAGCAGGAAAATGAGAACAAAAGAGTCTTGATGCAGTCCCCTGGAAAGGGCTTGAACTCTGTTTTTCTATGAGCACCAATACATGGATTTGAAAGGCTACAGTTACTATCTGTAGTATGTAACACCACATTTCTGTGTAACTGCTTATTATTCAATTTTCAAGGTTCAAGTTGGTTTTATATAAATTTGCAATTACTATTGCTTATTATAAATTGGTATTAGTTGGACCTCACTTTACTCATGTAGTGGTTAAACTTGGAGATTCAAACTTGCGACTATTATCTATGTCTTTCAATGACTAGTAGTCTTTCAATGACTTAACCATTAATCCACACTGTGAACAATTTATAATTTTCTCTTAAAATATTAGAGTAGATATAATTTAAGATTTGAAATTTCAATATGAGGAGAGGAATTGAAATCATGCACCACTATTTAGTTATATATTTTGTTTCTTCTTCTTTATCATATATTTTTTTAGATTTTATTTATAAATTTTAGTAATTACAAAAATATCATAATATAATAATTATTTAAATAAATAGAAAAAGTTATGAAATCATTTGTCAAAAAGAATTCTAAAAAAATGAAACTATGTTTAAAAATTTAATGAAATGGTTGTACCAAACCCTATTGTAAACTTTGAGTTAGTGTTCGAGGGGGTAGTGAAAGTTTGTTGGCTATAGACTTTTATGGCAGTTTGCATGACCTTTTAGTAAGATTTTAAATTTTGATTAAAATAAAAAACATCTATATGCATATAATTTTTGTAACCGTGGCATGTCTAAGGGGTATCTATTTTGTCAAATTTGTGTAAGGCACAATTTCAGCCTCATTTCTTAAGGGAGTCAAGTCTTTGCATTCAACAAGACTTGACCCCTTGTAGGCTCTATTGATGTCTGTTTTGAATTGCTTCCTCGAAATTTATTTGACCTGATCTAGACATGCTTGAGTAATCCAAAGACCTATGTTAATTGTTTTGTTCAAGTGACCTACAATATTACCTAAGAGAATTTATGATCAAAATGTTTAATCTTAATTTTAACTTTGATAGAATTCTTTGTACTTCATTTTTTGAGACCCATCTTTTCACCCACCTAAGCTACACTTAAGGGGGGTGTTAGTGTAGGTTTTTATTTTCCTAGTGAGTTATTTATTTTCCTATTTCCTAGTTTTTCCCTACACTTTTATTAAGCTTACTTAGGTTAAAATAAAGTGAGTTTAATTAAGTGAACGGGTAGTTTGAGGTGTCACCATCCTATGAGAGAGTTACATTTATTAGGTTTAGACTATTTGATCTCTCCCTATTGGTTAGTTTTTCCACCTCCACCTCTCTCCTTGGTCTATATAAACTCATACCTAGCTTGTATTTTGCATTTTAGATGGTAATCTTTTGCCACTTTTTTGAGCAGCTTCTTCTTTGTGAGCTTATAATGCAATTCTGTCATTTTGACATTTCATATATCTCGGAATCGTCGATCTATTTTTGTTTATGCATTTACAGCTTTTATAGCTTAGAATCTCTCTTAAAAAGTTCTTGGGTTATACATTTGCGCTTCAAATTTCTAACTTAACTCTAATTCCTATTTTAACCAATTTCAAAAGATATTTAAAAAATAAGTAAGGAAGGGAGAAAAGAATAAACATCATGGTGTAACGTAGAAAATTCCATACCCTTGTAATTTCATGCTATATTTTGGGCTTGCTTTAGTGTCCATTCCCTTAGCATGTTTTAATGATCATTTTAACCTAGTCTTAGCCTTTTCCTTCACTAAATTGCCAAATTTCTTTATTAGATTCTAATTATTCTCGTTGTCTAAAGAACATGTGGTAAATTTTGTGTGATTTCTCTAGGACAACAGCGTGACATGCGAATGTCTACATAATGTGCTAGTGTCCCATGGGTTCCAAGAATTTAAAATGTTGGTTTCCCTCCTAGCTACCATTTATTGCTTGTTGTAACGTTTGTTTATCAGAAAAAAACCTTCAACACTTGAATCAGACCCTTAGCTTCCTCGTAATTCTTATGCAAAAGTAATTTTTGAATATCTATCAATATATCTCATTCTATTCTTCACTTGGCTATGCTTGGCTACACATACATCCATTATTGAAGATTTCTCAAGTTGCATTTTGCTAAAATGACACCATATTTAATCTCTCTCAAGGATTCACAAAGTCACACTTTGGTTGACTCCTCCAAAGAGCTCATTTTTCCCTCTTCTACATCATGATGATTATCACACCCCATTCTAAAGAAAACATACTTATCATTTTATTTCAAGTAGACAGATAGTTAGTCATTGAAATTATTGTGATTAAAAGTAATGTTGTGCTAGATTAGAAACTGCATTTGATTTATACTATTTTATATGCAATGAATAATGTGTGTGGCATTATTATTGTACACGTGGTTTAATGATGTAATGGACTAACTACTGTTGTGCAACTAATGTGGATATAGAGACAATTTTTTCCCATCCTGGAAGAGGAGGGAGAGCATCACCAGGGAGAGGGTCATAGATTGTGAGAATACAGTGATCATTGTAACATCTAAGAACCACACACACACCTAATAGTCGTAATGTGTCAGTATGCCTTTTGATTTTCACATTCTTTTCTTTTGTCATTTTGGTGTCGACTTGGTCGTGAATCTAGTTGTGTAAGTCGGTTTGATGGGGCACCGTCGTCAATACTTTTCCCATCAAATGCATATCTAAGCATTTATAATGCATAGTAACTTCTCTAATTGTGGGATCATTGGCATATAATTAAAGTAAAGAAAAATTAGGAAATTAAAAGACCCTCGACCTCTTTTGTTGGGGTGAATTTAAGGAGTTAAGTGGATAAAAATCCATGAATGCATTCTCCCTAGAATTCAAGAGAAGTAGAGATGGCGCAGCAGCTCCATGATGCCAATTTATATGCATGCATGGGATATCATGAGAAGTTATGAAGCAAATCTTTTTAACTAAGAATTTTCTTTTTGTTTTGGAAACACATGCAACATGGATACAAGGAAAAAGAGAATTCCATAAGTATTAACCAGATAGAAAATCTTGGTTTGAGCACTGGAAGGGTGATAAATCTCATGAAAGAAAGAGAGACCCAGTGATAGAAGGGAGATAAACAAGCGAGCATAGTAGCAGTGGTTTAGTGTTTGATTTTGTTGGGAAATGAGGTGTCTCAACCTTGCATATTTCCCATAGCATTATTTTGTATTTAATATTTTCCCATGGTCGGTTATTGTTTTTATTTAGCTCCAAAATAATGAAGGGGCGTTTGAATTCTTAATTGGCACTTTTGCCACATGTCGTTGCCTTGAAAATTAAAATATTAGTTGTCAAAAGATGCCCACATGGTAGTATATCATGGAAGGACTATTTTTAGCGATATTATGATAGCTTCTATAACAACTATAAGGGTCAAAAATAGGGGAGAACATTTTGTACGTGAGAGCTTATTTTTAGACTGGAATCTTGGCTAAGAAGTTAAGCACATGGTTTTGTAAAACCACAGATGGTTTCTTGTATAGCCAGAAGTCTATAAATTAGAGGCTTGAGGAGAAGTTTGGGAGAGGAGAGTTTTATGCAGGGTTATGCTGTCAGTTTTTCCTCTAGAAGAGCAAGATGTAAATCTCCATGTTAAGGCTTTGAGCCTGCAAGTGTATTGTAACATGTTTGTTATTGCAGATTAATACATTGGTTTGATGCTTTGGAGTGTGGGGTTTTTTTACCCGAAAGGGTTTTCCCCATGTATATTGGTGTCTCTTCTCTTCTATCTATCTTTCTTCTATTCTTCTTGTTTCATGTTCTTAAAGTGCTAATTTATATGCTATTATGCTACTAAAATTTATTTAGATCTGTAAACTTCATTATCTTTCCTCTAAGGGTTAAAGATATGGGAAATCAACTATGCCTGTTTTCGCTTTAAGGGCATAGTAGTATGTTCTTGTATCAAGTTATTGAATATCTGTTTAAGTAAAATATAGGATGCTGTAAGGTGCATGCTAGGTTCTCTTTTCCCTTTCAGATTTGAGTGAGTCAATGCTAGGTTGTCTTTTCAAAGGATGGATGCAAGATGACTAGAGGATCTATGGTGCTTGCAAAGGGTACTCAGAGGGGTACTTTGTTTTAGCTAGAGGCATGCACTACATAGTGCAATAGTTCTTCTGACTCGAAGAAAAGAGCTGCAGTCATTTCATCCCCACCATCTAAACGAGTAGTGAAGAAATTTGTTGTAACACATTCTGATGGTAGTGCACGTGCTTTGGAAGTTAAACTTCCTGTTGAAAAGACTATGTTATGGCATTTGACATATGGCCACATTGGTGATAAGCGTCTTAGAAACTTGAAAAATAAAAACCTCATTGAGGGGTTAAATGATTATAATCTCGAGTTTGACTTTTGCAAACATTGTGTATATGGAAAGCAAAACCATGTTTAGTTTTACTCTAGATCTCACAAGTCTTCTAGTGTATTGGATCTTATTCATTCTGATGTGTTTGGTCCTATTAATGTTCCTTCAATTTCCAAATCTATATATTTTGTATCTTTCATAGATGATTACAGCAGAAGGACATGGGTTTATTTTATCAAAAGCAAGACTGAAGTCTTTAGTCAGTTTAAAGAGTTTAAAGATTTTTCTAAAAATCAGACTAGTAAAAAGATTAAGTGTTTGAGAACTAACAACGATGGTGAGTTTTGTTCGGTAGAGTTTGATAAGTTCTGTAAAGAGCAAGGGATTGAAAGACATAAGACAACTCCATACACCCTATAGCAAAATGGAGTTACAGAGAGGATGAACATGACACTGATGGAGAAGGCTGGGAGTATGCTTAGTGGAGCAAGCCTCGAACAAAAGTTTTGGGCTAAAGCTATAGCCATTGCTTGCTACCTGGTAAATAGGTCTCCTACATCAGCTCTTGTTGGTAAGACACCTATGGAGGTGTGGTCTGGTAAGAAGCCTTCAGTTAGACATCCTCGTGTTTTTGGTTGTAAGGCATATGCATATGTGCCTAGGGAGAAATGGTCTAAATTGGAGAACAAGGCTGTCAAGTGTATCTTTATTAGCTATGGTGTCGGTGTGAAAGGATACAAGCTTTGGGATCCTATGGCTGAAAAAGTGTTGTATAGAAGAAGTGTTATCTTCAAAGAGCTAACACTTTCTTCCGTTGTTCTACAACCAGAATAGATAGAAAAGAAAGAAGATGTGGTTTAGCTTCCTTCTACCCCTGAGAAGACTGAACCGACAGACCCTATGAGACCTGATGATGAGGAGAGCTCTAGCAGCTCTGAAAGCTCAGAAGAAGAAGTAGAACCTCAATCTCAACCATTGAGGAGGTCTACACAAACAAAGAATCAACCTAATAGGTTTGGTTATTCATTACTTGATTCTAGTTGTGCTTTTGCTTTGCTTACTAACACTGATGAGCTTAGAACTATGACAGAGGCTATGGGCATGAAAGATGCAAGTTCTTGGAAGGAGTCCATGGAAGACAAGATGGCTTCTTTGGAAAAAAATAAAACATGGGACTTGGTGCCTTTACCTAAAGGACGGAAACCTATTGGATGCAAATGGGTGTTCAAGAAGAAATTTGGTGCAGATGGCAGTGTTGAAAAGTACAAGGCTAGATTGGTTCTGAAGGGGTACTCACAAGTGGACGGAATTGATTATGGTGAAATTTTCTCTCTCGTTGCAAAGATGACATCCATTCGGTTCTTATTATCTCTTGCAGTTGCTTATGACTTAGAGGTGGAGTAGATGGAAGTAAAGACAACTTTCCTTCATGGTGATTTGGAGGAAGAGATTTACATGTCATAGCCAAAGCATTACATAGAGAAAGGTAAAGAAAATTTGGTTTGTAAGTTGAAGAAATCTTTGTATGGTTTGAAGCAGTCTCCTAGGATGTGGTATATGAAATTTAATGCCTTTGTGTTGTCCATTGGATTTCCTGAGATCAAAATCTGATCATTGTGTGTATTACAAGTTTGACAATGATCGCATTCTCATTATTGCATTGTATGTTGACGATATGTTGTTGATTGGGAATGGTAAGAATATGATTTTTGATTTGAAGTCTCAGTTGTCAGCATAGTTTGAGATGAAAAATCTAGGGGCAGCCAGGTACATTCTAGGAATGGAAATCAAAAGAGACAGAGCTAACAAAAAACTTTGGTTAAGCCAGAGTAAGTATGTGAAGACCGTGTTGGATAGGTTCAGCATGGCAAATTGTAGACCATTGTGTGTTCCTGTTTCATTGGGGACAAAGTTGTCTGTTAGTGATTGTCTAAAATCTCCTAGTGAGGTGGAGGACATGAGCAGAGTACCTTATGCTAGTGTTGTTGGCAGTTTGATATATGCTATGGTCTGCACAAGACCAGACATTGCCCAAGCAGTGGGAGTCCTTAGTCAATTTTATGGCTAATATTGGACGGGTACATTGGGATGCAGTTAAGCAAGTGTTCAGATATTTGAGGGGTACTTCCAAGTATTCCAAATGTTATCATGGTAATACTACAGGACCTCTGCATTCTGTTTGTATTTGTGGATTTGTAGATTCTAATTGGGTAGGTGACATTGATAGTAGGAGATCCACCAGTGCCTATGTGTTCACTTTGTTCGGTGGTGCAATTAGTTGGCTGAGTAAGCGACAACATGTGGTTGCTTTGTCCACGACAAAAGCTGAGTATATGGTAGCAATGCATGCTTGCAAGGAAGCCATTTGGCTTAAGAGGTTGTGTTCAAATATTGGTGTTGATGCAGGACATATTACAATTTTTTGTGACAGTCAAAGTGCGATTTGCCTAGCAAAGAATCCAACTTTCCATGCCAAAACAAAGCATATTGATGTACAATTTCACTTTGTGCGAGACATGGTAGAGGATGGGAAGGTGAATTTGGAGAAGGTAGATACCTTGAAGAATGTCCTCTCAGCCTATAGCAGTTAAATCCTGTTATTTCTGTTGGCTCTTACAAGGTGTTTGACAAGTGGGAGAATGTTGGGAATAAGGTGTCTCAACCTTGGTAATTCCTTGCATTTATTATTGTAATGTAATTTATTTACTTAGCTTATGTTGTAATTTTGTTACACATCATGTTTTGTCATTTAGTGTGAAGTGGCATGATGAGTTGTCACTCCACTTGTAAGATGACTAGGATGGTCAACACACTCCATGTGGAGATAGGCATCCCTTTTGTGTGGTAGAGGTTTTCTCCCATGTGTCGGCATCTTGACTAGTGTGTAAGGGAATCTTGACCGAAACAGTTATGACAGATTCCTATGACAGAATCTATGACATGTAAGAGTCAGAAATAGAAGGTTCTATGACAGGTGAAGACATGTGTCACAAGGCATCTTGGAAAAAGGCATCTTTGGGTGCCCCAAGGAGGTTTATGACATGTTGTAAGAGAATATGCTATTTATAGCCTATTTATGACAGATTCTCTTACAGCTGTAAGATATGTCAGTATGACGGATTCTATGACAGTTGTAAGAGTCATAAGAGCATCTGTCATTTCCCAACTTGGGAATAGGTGACCTCTTTGGGATGGGGTGACTTGAAAAGTGTTAGGAACATCCTACAGTGTTGGACAAGTGTCCATAGGTGTGGGTTTTGGGCCATGAGGCCATGTTGGATGCCCATCTCAAGATAGAGCCATTTTTGCCTTGTATTTTCTATATAAACAGGTGCTTTGGAGAGGAGATGTATTATGTGATTGACAAGTACTATTATACTGCTGGTTTGTCTCTAGATACAAGTGTCGAAGACTCCTGAGAGCTTGCATTGCAAGTGTATTGTAAACAATTTTAGTTTTGATAATACATTGTGCAGGTTTTGGAGTGTGGGGTTTTTCACTCAAGAAGGGTTTTCCCCACGTATATCTTGTGTCTCTCTCTTCTATCTCATTTCTATGTGTATGTGTATTTCTGCAATATATCCATTGTTGTTGTTAACATTCTGTAATTGTAAAGGATAAAACAAATTTCCACTCTTCTCTCCTCTTTAGATTAGTGTAGGAAGCGATTTCCGCACACCTAGCTTCCTTTCAATGAGGAGATGGAGCCAACTCTGCATAAACAAACATAATAACAACAAAATAATACTCTGCAACACAATGAATGCTTTGAATCACTTTTGCATAAAGTCACAAGTTCACAATGACCATCTAGTTTACAAATGAATGCCTAAACATGCTTATATATGACACTAAACAACTTCCCACTAAGAAATTCATAATTCAAACTTGAGGTGTTGGCATAGGATCTAATGATGGTCACATAACTAACACATGAAAATAGGTCCTGACCCAAAATAGGGTAGGACTAGGGTGCGGGCACCCAAGCGTTTCCCCCTATTTCAGGTAGGATTCATCATAAGTGCATCCCCTAGGTCCCATTTGTCATAAAACTTCGGGGTTTTCTCATCAGGAGTCATCATTAACATGTAAGATGACCTAAATGCATTCTAAAGGACCTGGGAGCTAAACCTTAAGAGGGAAAATCCCCCAAGGGGACATTTTTTGACATAACATTTAGCCCCCACTTTAATGTACGTATAAATGCAAGGCAAATACATGCATTAAAGTACGGTCAACAAACATAGCAAACACGCCAAGCACGGTGAAGACACGCCAAACACATTGAAGATAGTAACAGACACACAAAACATGGAGAAGATAGTTACAATCATGCAAAACATGGAAAAGACAACATTGAAGACACGTAAAACACAGTGAATATAGTGAATGTAGTGATTTATTTCTTTTTTATTTTCTCATATATATGAATACAAATGCAAGTACAAGGAAAGTAAACACACAACCCATAATGTAGGAGGGAGTCATCACCACCAGTCTTTAGACTGCATATAAGGCAATAGACATGTAATTCAAATCTCAGAGTTCAGGAGGGACTCATTGCCACCAGTCTTTAGACTACACTTGAGAACAAACATGCCATACAAATCCCAAAGCATAGGAGGGACTCATCGCCACCATTCTTTAGACTATGCTTGAGAACAAACACACCATACACAAACACATGGAAGACACAGAGAAAACATGGAAAAAAAGTGATGGAAGAAACCTATTGCTAGGTTCATAGCCATCTTAGGAACATTACAGGCACACACCAATGATTAGGCTTCAATACAGCAATCGTCGAAGACACACTTAAGGGTTAGGATAGTCTCAGATCCACTCCCCGCCTGCTCAGAGGACTTTTTAAAAATGATAGGATTATGCAATCTCCTCGAGAAGTACACCATCCCTGCCTTCCACAGAAGGGCTTAAAATAAAAGGATATGCATGATATCACACCTCCATAGAGGGCTTAATGATTGCAATATAGAAAAGAAAGATGTGCACTCGTGCGAAGATACAACATCCTGCCTCCATAGAGGCCTTACAAACACACTTCATTAGTATCAAAATCGTCATACAAATTACCTTATATGCCCCCACCTTAAGGTGGTTGATATCGTGTACCGATATCAAGCACATTAAGGTAGAGAGAAAACACACAAGGGAACACGATCTCTCGTAAAGCCCATGACCCCAGAGGTGACATGTACTTTACAATCACCAAATGTTCCCACAAACACATTCCTTCTCGAAAAGAGGTTAGAAATCTTTCCATAAGATAATAACCACATCACATGATCAAAATCAATGCATGAAAATAATCACATCAAGAAGCCAAGGTTACACTATGGATTTGGAAACCAAGTATAACCATGGGGCTATACCGCAAGATCTTGGAATCAAATGTAAATGAGGTGAGATTCAAAGATAAACAAAGTGCACAGAGCAGCTGTATTGTTATAATTTTTTAGTGTGATAAGACAACATCGAAATATCACACGGAGAGATTCTACTAGCCAAGCATCGGATAATATGTATCAACCCCATCGTCATGTATGGACTAGGTCCATGTTTTGATTTCTTGATGAAGGGACACTTGGTCCATATCAGTATAATTTGTTTTTCGTCATCCGCCAGCTAAGTAAAACCACTAGAGGAAGGTAAACAATAAATCAAGAGAGGAGAACAAGTGCCTTAGGGACAATCACGTAGGAGGGTTCCCCCAAGACACCAATCGCTATGCTATGTTCTTAAGACACAACACACAACAATGAAAATAGAGGAGAAGCAATATAGAAGAATGATTATACAAATAGAAGACATTCACAACAAAGGAGGTCTCCTGATATCTGACCTTACAAGAGAATCAAGGGTCATCCTAGGAGGCCTAAAAAACACATAACATATCATGGGGGGAATACAACATGAGAGGGGAGGTCACATAAATGAGTGAATAATGCTATGACATAGGTGACCACCAAGGTTAGAAATACTTACCTATAAAAACAACCTAATTAAAGGTTGTCAATGATCAAATCATCATCTTCCCACTCCCGAATGTTAGAGGAAAGTGGGATGTAAGGTACCATAGCCCAACTTTTATTCTTGTCTTCAAGTTGTCCATTCTTAAGTTCTTCTTGGTTTGATTCAATGTTAGGTGAGATTGTTTCTTGTTGAGATGTCTTTCGTTGGGCAAACACATGTCTTTTCTTCCTCCTTTCTCTTGATTGTCTATTCCTTCTTGTCTTATTGTTTATCTCTTTTAAAATAGTGTCTTGTTCTTCCATAGGTTTTTATGTTTTAAAGGAGGAAGCACCATGGTCAAATCTCATTTGTCTCAGTAGAATGTTTTTCTCTCAACGAATACCACCCAATCCTTGTAAGGATGGTGGGGAGGAACCTCAACATAGGGTCCTTTTCCTTTTGGTCTAGGATGCTCTTCAAATTGTAGGTTGTTCGTCTCTTATTGTTTCTTGAATAGAAGGACCAACCACTTGATGTAATAATTATGTTATGTAGTTTCTATATCCCAGGAAGTTAAAATTTGTCTATGGCTCTAGTTCCCATTCAGATCGTTCCCAAAAGTAATCAAGGATAAATTGTTGTCTTGTAACCAAAGGTTTATATCTATTGTGAGGGATAGTATGCACTTGTCCATTCAAAGGAAATTTTACACAATTATGAATTGTTGAAGGGACAACTTTCATAGCCTTTAACCATGGGTGTCCTGATTTTATGTGAAAAAGGTCAGCTACAGGGACAACATCAAATAATTGTTCTATGAATTTGTCAAATACAGTAACCAATAAAGATATCTTCCCAAAAGTGTTTATAAAGGTTCCCTTACGTGTCTTAATCATCATTTTCAAAGGGTCATGGAAGTCTTATATCAAACTATGTGAATAAAGGAACTCTTTTGTTGCCACATTAGTCATACAATTAGGATCAATAAGGGTTCCATCCACAGGATTTCCCATTATCTTCGCAGTGATATAGAGAGGTCCTTCAGTGTCTCCAATTGTTCTATCATGCGATGTAAACACAGTTTCAGGTTCAGGGACCTTTCTTTTCATGTAAGGCCTAGGAGGGAACCTAGTGTTATTGTTACGATTAGAATCCATGTGTATATGTTTCCAAATCAATGTAAAATTAGATCTCAAAATCTTTTCAAAAGTTATGCAAGAAACAAGTGTAAAACTATATGTGAAAATAACCTAAAATGCTTGATTTTTTCAACTTTTTTCAATGCAAATGAGTGAAAGAAGAGGCGTTGTATGGAAATTGGGGAGGGGAAGAAAATAATATGTCTAATATCAGTCCAATAAACCAATAATATCCTTCACAACACACCTTTGATGCAGATTTATAATGATGATAATCCAAAACCTAGTGAAAATACACTAAAACATGCAATTTTTCACCAATTTTCAATACAAAGGCCCAATAGAAAGGGTGTTGTGAGGAAATTTAGGAGGGTCAGCAGATTATAACCCTGTTATCAGTCAAATAATGCAGAAAAATCCTTCACAACACACCTATGATGCAATTCTAGAGAGACGATAAGGCCAAATCTAGTGAAAGTGGAAGGTTTTCAAACCCTAGTCATGAAATTTTGCAAGAAAGCCACTATGTTGAAACATTAAAATTAGAAATCAGTCCTAATGAGTGTTTTGAAAGGGTATTAAATTTTGAAACAAGATTTTAACTACAAAAACCTAGCTAATGCAAAACTAGGTTATTATGAAAAATGCACAATTTCAAGCATTTTTTAACAAATTAAGCATGTAAATGCAATGTAAATGAATGATGAATGGTGAATTTATATAAATTAAATCAGATCTGATGATAATAACAGAAATTAAATGAAATTACATGCAAACTAATTCAAATTATTTGAAAATGCGAGCCAAAAATGCCAATTTTTTCAAAATTTTCCAAATTTTCAATTTTTTTGTAATTTTTCAAATGCAATAAGATGAAAATGAAATGAATGAAAATCTAAAACACATCACTCAGCAAGGTGCAAAATTCATTAAAAACACGGGTTCACCAAAATGTTTAGTGGTAAAAAGAGGAAGATGGGATCTTGGTTTATTTCGAGGGTTTATGTTAAATCCTCCTTTCACCACAACATTCAAGGACATTCAACTAAATAGAGAACTCTACTATAGATCTTCTATCACATGGAATAGAGGGGAAGATAGGAATTGTGTGAATTTGTTGTTCATTTAAGCCCAATTATGCTCAAAACCCTAATTTCATAAAATCGTAAACAAACAAACAAATTACAGAAAATGATCGCACACAGAGATATCAAATGACAATCAAATACATACCAGATTTCAAAGTTTAGTGTGCAAAAAAGTTGGGGACTAATGAGCGGGTGCCCTAGTCCAGTGTGCCTATTTTTGTTAGGATCTCTAAAGAATGTCTGCAACACAACTTTGTTGTCATAGAGATTTCACTACATCAGAATCTGAAGGACTAATGAGTGGATGCCCTAGTCCAAGCCCTACCTTTCTTCTTTGCTCTACACTTTTGACAGTCTGTAATTTCTCCCTACAACTCCACTTCTTTCTCTTCTGAAACCTGTAACCTGTAATCACAGAAAATTGGGTTGGGGGTTGTGATGTTTAGAGGCTTACCTCGGTCAAGCCCCGGAGAGACATTCAAGTCTTCTGAACACCATTGTCAGATAAAGAGTGCATATCCCTGTGGGATAGAGGCAAAAAACTAATTGATAAATGATTGAAAAAACAAATGAATGTCACATCAATGGTGTAGATCTCATGGAAGGAAGATGCTTCTTTCATGCCATGAGGAGATGGAGCCAAATCTGCATAAACACAATAACAACAAAATATTGCTCTACAACACAATGAATTCTTTGAATCACTTTTGCATAAAGTCACAAGTTCACAATGACCATCTAGTTTACAAATGAATGCCTAAAAATTCTTATATGTGCAACTAAACAACTTCCCGTCAAGAAATTCATAATTCAAACTTGAGGTGTCGGCATAGGACCTAATAACGGTCACATAACTGACACATAAAAATAGGTCCTGACCCAAAATAGGGCAGGACTAGGGCACGGGCACCCAAGTCCTCCCCCCTATTTCAGGCAAGATTCATCATAAGTGCATCCCCTAGGTCCCATTTGTCATAAAACTTCAGGGTTTTCTCATCGAGAGTCATCATTAACATGCAAGATGACCTAAATGCATTCTAAAGGACTCAAGAGCTAAACCTTAAGAGCGAAAAGCCCCCAAGGGGACATTTTCCAAAATAACACATGCAACCATGGTTAGGTGAGGAGAAGATTGTAGGGTAGGTGAAGATCAACCACATGATATAGGGTGGATAGTGTTAGAGGACCTGCTTTGATAGGAAGTGTTATGTGTGAAAAAGATGAATGAAGAGACTAGCATGCACACTAGATTAAACCCTCCTTCACAATAACATTCAAGGACAAGACCAAGCCAAATCACTACCAAATGGAGGTGGATTTAGCTATAGATCTTGTACTCAATAGTGCTATGGAAATATCATATTTAATCAAGCCTTTTATCAAACCCTAGGTCAATGATGCATAAAACCCTAGTTCTATGAAAATCTGATTATAATAGAAGATTACAGAAAATCTCTAGAAACTAAATGTATAGGGAGGATCGGGAAGATGATAAAACCTATGTCTTGGAAGTAGAGATATCTGAGGACTATTTCAAAAGTGCCCAAATCCTGAAAGGTGGAATCTTCAAAAACTGTAAACTGGAGAAATGTTGTAGAGACTACCCTGATGCCAGATCTAGAACCTACAGAGGCAGAAAGACTAGGGCGCCAGTGCCCAAGTCTTGCATAGAGAAATATTCTTGAATTACTATCAGATCCTGAAACTCTAATCTTTGCTCAGTCTTCCTGTATCTTCACATTTTCTAAATCTCGCTCCTGTAACTTGCACACAACATGACAAGAGAGGGTTTGGGGGGTTATTGTGTTTAGGGACTTGCCTCAATCAAATCCCAGGATAGCATTCAAGCTTTCCAACACCATTGATAGATAAAGAGAGCTTGCCCTTGTGAAGAAACAATGATATCACCTATGTGAAGAAACCCTTAGGAGGATGAAAGCTCTTCAGCTCATAATGAGAGATAGATGATAACTTCAAACTTGCAACAACACACACAATGACAATACGAATATGCTTTGGAATCATAGTGAATGCTTTGAATGCTCTTTACTCCAATGCTTCAAGTTAGCTATCTCTCTCTCTAGGTTCATAATGAATTCAAAAACACACTTATATTCTTTCCCGCTAACATTCATCAAATTAAACCAAAAGAGATGACAAGGAGAAACCTTTTTAAAGGTCCTAAGCTGACATACATTTAAATTTTCCCCAAACCATTAGGGAAGACTTGGGCATGGGTGCCCAAGTCTTGAGGCTCCTTTTTTGTCTAGGGTAAGATAAAATATGGGCCCCTTGTTCCCAATTTACATTTGTTTCAAGGGATTTTGCATCGGGATGAATATTTAGAATGTATAATGTATTCACGGGACCTAGGAGCTAAACATGGAAGTAAAAAGACATGTGTCCACATTTTACTCCATAACATTTAGCCCCCACTTTAATGTGTGTATGATCTTACGATCAGTACATGCATTAAAGTGCAATCAAAGCACATCAAACACATCAAACACTAGAGAAAAGACACACCTTAAGTTTGGAGAATTGTTTCCAACCCTCAAGCTTAGGAAAATATAAGAAAAACACTTGACAATCATGCAAAACATAGAGAATATAGTAAGGAAGCACGCAATACAGGAAGAAGACAATAAAAGGCACATAATACATGGAGAAGGCATGAACATAGTCATGCAATACACAAGGCATACATGAAGAAAAGACATTAGTAAAGAATTATATAACCATAACTAGGCGTTGGGGGGAGCTCATTGCTACGCGCCGCCATCAAAAAAACAAAAAACACACAGCATGGGGGGAGCTCATCACTATGTGCCACCACTAAAACATGCAAGACACACAAGGAAGACACACCGAAAACACATAGAATACATGAGCATCATAGAGTATGTCATCGACACAATATATGTCTTAAACACATAAAACACAGGTGATGGGAAGAAACTCATCGCTACACTCCACCATCTAAGACATGCCAAACACACCTAACGGTTGAGCTACGCTACCACAACTACCAAAAACATGCCTAAGGGTGAATAACTCAAGATCCAACCATGCCTCCGTAGAAGACATTTTAAAAGGATGTGTAACCACTTAATGGAATACACAATCCCACCTTATGCAGAAGGGCTTTCAAAAACATACAACCCCACCTGCATCATGGAGATGCCTTACAGTGAAAAGGAAGTATGTGCACAAAGTATCCAACCCCACCTGCATTACGGAGATGCCTTACAATGAAAAGGAAGCATACACAACATACAAAACAAAGTATACAACCCCACCTGCATCATTGAGATTCCTTACAGTGAAAAGGAAGCATACACAAACATGCTCTATCACAATATCTAAGGTATCTAAGCATTTACCACAATATATGCCCCCACCTTAAACTGGTTGATCCTGCTTGCCAGTAGCAATCACGTTTAAGGTAAAGTTGAAAACATGCAAGGGATCAAGAGATTTCACAAAGCCTATGCGCCAAAGTGACATGTTACGATCGCTGATTGTTTCCAATGATCACAATAGAAACACATTAGTATTATATGCTAACAATTAACAAACCTCGATTAGAAATTTTGGCAAACATCACTAAGAGAGAGACTCTGCTGGTATGATGGTGAATGATTGTGCATGATGTTTGATGGTGTTGTCATTGATGGAAATAAGGAAAGGAATAAGGTTGAGACAAAGTTTTTGGTCTGGTGAAAAAGACTCAAGTCATTTTTGACTAAGTGTTGGCAGTATACAGGAGACAGTGATAGAGTAGAAGTATAATGGATGGCATTGGTTTGCAATTGAAGATTAGATAATATGGTTCTATTTTGTTGTTTTCAGTGCTTTGATGATCCTATATCTAAGTTCTTAGCTCATAATGAGTACCGAAAGCATACACTCAAACAAACTAAGTCCGAAAGAACATAATACACTGTGATTCAAAGCAGAACACTCATTTGATTTGGTCTTCATTCCTCTGCTATTGCGTATCTTGTTATGCAGTTTTAAGGTGTTGTAAACACATGTATGAAGTATCTAAATCTAGATTTTCAAGTTTTGAGTTCCATCGGAAAGATAGTTATGAGTACCTAAGTATCGCTACTTGGTCTAACAGAACTTGATCGTGACAGAACATGTATTCTTGTGGTCCACATTCTACCACAAAAGAATATTTTGCTTTGCAGTTCTAGAGATATGATCTATGACATGTGAAGAGTCTTTGATATGGATTTGAGCAAGTCTTGTGGTCCGCAGTGGAAGATGTAGTCTAACAATTGAACTAAACTAGTGACAGTCTGTGGTTAAGGCCGACATGACAGTATGATGTGTGTGCGGTTAGTTTTGTTGTTTGGAATCTTATCCTAAGTGATTATATGGATGGAGCTAACATATGTGAATATGAATTAAGTATTGTTTTGATCCGTTGTGTATTTTGGTAAATGATTTTGGCCGACAAGTTATGACTACACGCTACATCTTAGTATGCCCAACTAATGTGTAAATTTCAAAATGTTGCGGATATATATATGTGATCAAATTCAATGTTTAGTGTGTGTGTGGTGCGAATGTGATTGTAAACTTGATGTGTGAAGAATAATAAGGGTGACAAGAGCGGAAGAAGAGAGATCTTGTTTGATGTATAAGCAGAATAGTGAAACAGGGCAGTCAAAGATGAAGAGTTTTGAGATAGTATTTCTGAGTTTCATTGGAATTGTAACCACGCATGTGTAGATGCAATTAGAGCAATTAAAATTGGCAGTGAACCACCCTTCTTCTCTCTTTCTCTAGGCAGTGAGTCTTCTTGTAGTGAGCACTTCTTTTGGGTAGTGAGCCCTCGGTAGTGAGCCCTAAGGCAGTGAGCCTGTATTGTAATTCAGTATTGTTCCTATATAATATATTGTGAGCTAACACTCACCCAGGTTTTCCTAGTTTTGGGTTTTCCACGTAAAAATCCTAGTGTTCATGTGTGATGCATTATGTTTGCTTCTTCTATGTTTAATTTGCATTGTTGCTACATGTGGTAAATGGATTATTAGCTCAATAAGTAAAAGGTTTAATAGACTACTGATTCACCCCCCCCTCTCAGTAGTTTGGGTGTTCAACAATTGGTATCAGAGCCTGGTTCCTTGGAAGAAGTTTAACAACTTGAGGAAGCTCTTGGAGACTAAACACATGGCTAGTAAAAGGCATCCTACTCTTCTTGAAGAAATTGATCCAACTGAAAGTACAGAAGATGAATGCATTGGAGATCAACTTAGAGTGGCTCTTGAAGATCTTGAAAAGACTGAAATAGAAAACAAGGATCTGAAAGATAATGTGAAGGAAGCAGATGAATGTATCAAAACATTAAGGGAGCAAGTCAAGAAGTTCAAATAAAAATACAAGGAAGTTAATGAACAATTAATATCAGCAAATGAAACCTTGAATGAGTTGAAAGTAGAAGTTATAGAAAGATCAGAAGCAAAAGAAGACCTAAATCAGTTGGTGAAAAATAAATCTGAAGACTGTACAAAGCTTGAACAAGAAATTGTGGATCTGAAAGCTAATCTGAAATAGGCATGGGTTTAGGAAGATAAATTTAGAGTGAGTGCTGCCCAACTTGATAGTATACTTGCAATTCAGAAGAGTCCTAATGACAAAGAAGGCTTGGGATTTGAGAGTTCTGGAGCTAGTCAGGAGAAGAATGTTGAGCTCAAGAAGGATAAAGGAAAATAGATTCAGAATCAAAGGAACAGACCTAAAAGACCAATAGTCAAGAAACCAAATACTCAAAGGTACCCATCTTTCAATGGTTATTGTAATACATACAATAAGTTTGGTCATAAGGCTACTCAATGCAGGAGCAAAGTGAATCAAAATACTCCATCATTTTCTAGTAAGTGCTTTACTTGCAATAAAGTAGGTCATAAAGCTAATGAATGCAGAATTCAGATAAGAAATGGTTACAATAGTGGAAGGAATGCTCAAATCTTCAGAGGTAACTGCTTTACATGCAATATATTTGGTCATAGAGCTAGTGAATGTAGAAGTCAGATAAGGAATAACTACAACAATGGAAGGAATGCTCAATCTTTTAATGGCAATTGCTTTGCATGTAATAAGTTTGGACACAAAGATAACTAATGTAGGTCAAGGATGAATGGAACAATGGTGAGAAAAATGTTGTATGCTTCAATTGTAATAGGCCTGGACATTTTGCAAGGTTTTGCATAAGTAAGAACATGAAGAAGGATAATCAGGCAGAGTTGAATAAACCAGTGGAAAAGGTTGATCTGGCTGAGATCAAGAAGCAGATGAACTAGATGTGGGTCAAGAAGGAAGTACAAGAGGTCAAGGATGGGTCCGTACCAGTCTCTAGTGCAGATACTTCCTCAGGGAAGTAAATTGGGATCTCTAGCTTAGGGGGAGCTTCAGTGAAAATTATTAATCCCCCAGCCAGAAAAGTTGTGCTGATATCCAGCACGGAGATATAAGTTAGAGAACATATTGACAAACCTTTTGAAGAAGATTCCGGCAGAAAAGAATCTAATGTGGTGAATTGTGGAGCAATCTTGATCGACTGAGGACAATAGAGAAAGGGTTTGACAACTTTTTGAATGAAGCATTTATGGTGATTAAGTCTTGATGAAAAGAGAATATAATGGATCCATTTGAAAGAAAAATCACTTTGCATTCAAATTTTCAAGCGACTAAAGTGATCTGGGAACAGAGCCAAAGCAAATTCAAGCATTTGGTGAAGAAACCCTAATGGAGGCAAAAGGTATTTACCACTCTCTTTTTTAAAATTTCCTGTTTTAAGTTTGTAAAGATGGATACCCCTCAAGTAGTTGAGATAACAGAGAGGCCCCACCCTAAGTTCAAGAAACATCCCTTTAAATCATCAATGACTAATCCAGATGGTGCATTTTCTAAGGTTCCACATGGTGTTATGCATATGGAAGATTTTAGGAAATACATACATGCAAACTTAGAGGAATATGATAACATGAAATTAGGGAAATTGTACTTGGATGAGTTGAATATTGTTAATATTGTCTTGAAACAAGAATACAAAGTTCTGCATGAGAAGAACTTGGATACCTAGTTAGATTTTCTGGTATTCTCAGATGATGTGTGGGTTAGATATGTTCTGAGTAGAATTCATGATGAATTCTTTTGGATTGATGAGCCCCACATGATAACAAAGGATGCTATCAAAGAAATAACTAGCATGTGCTCTACCAGAAAGGTTCCAACCTTGAAAACCATGAAGAACAATACAATAATGCAGTTAATTGGTGCAAATTTTGATAAAAGGGCACTAACTATGAATGACATTGCGGATCTGGCAGTTAGATTTGCATCGATGGTCATTGGGTACAAGGTCTATTTCTCCAATAGGAAGAACTCAGTATCTGCAACAACCATATACATAGCATATGATATTGTCAATAATAACACAAACTATGACCTATGTGAGTTACTCTAGGAACAACTAATGGAGAACCTGAAAAGAACAAAGGAAACGAAATATCCCTTTAAGTATGGAACTCTGATCATTTGTTTGTTCTTCTATTTTCTAAGAGAGTTACCTGGTATGGAGAATATTGGTTGGCTTGGTCATGCACCTGTAGCTGCTCAAATTAGAAATCATTTGTAGAGTTTTAGAAATGCTAACAAACAAAATGTAGCTTTATGGGGTTATTCCAAGAATTTCCAAAATAAAATGTAGGCCAGGGCTAGGATTCATGAAAAATTTGTGAAGAAGTATGAAAAGGATATTGTGTTTATGGTGGACAATGACAAATGCCTCATGGGGGTTGTAGAACCTAGAATTGTATGGGTCCTAGCCATGAGATACAAAGTCTTAGAGGAAGTGTTAACTGGTTTGGTAGATCTTATATTGAGAAAACCAAAAGACCCTAAGGAGTAAAGGTTTGGCACATTTGAGGAACTATCTCTCAAAGTTCATTTGGACAAAAAATAATTGGAAATAAAGAAGAATGCAAGTAAAATGGCAGATGAGTTTGTCAAAATCCAAGGATTCACAGATGAACAAATAAGTGAAGCAAGAGAAAAGGTAGAGGCATCCAAGGTTTCAAGTGCTCTGGAAGGGAAAACATCAAAAGCTCTAGAGAAGAAGAAAGAGGAGAAAATTGAGAAAGAGAAGCCTACATCTGGCCCTGTAAGAAGAACAAGAGCCTCCACCTCTGCAACTACTTCCAAGAGTTACAGACCTTCTGTTGTAAAGACAAAGGATGCAATTGCTAAGAAAGAGATACCTGAGAAAAAGGCTAAGAAAGAAAAGACAAAGCCTGAAAAACAAATACTGGTGAAGAAAATTGAAGAGAAGAAGAAAAGAAAGAAAACAAAGGCAACAAAAAGAGTATATGTGAGCCTAGGTGAAGGAGAAGAAGAAGACTAAATAGAGATAGATGAGAAGATTAAAGAAAAATGGGCAAGAACAGAGGAAGCCACTCCTAGTAAAAAGGAGAAGCCCTCAAGAAAGACCAAGAAAAAGAAGGAAGATGAGAAGACTAAAAATGAAGCAATGCTATCCTTGGAAACCTTAGTCAATGCATTTGCTCAACATGGAAATTTGAAACCCATAACTAAAATGTATGATGAAAGATCTGATGCAGACAAGGTAATTATTGAAACAATAGTTGTCAGATATTTGGATATGTTTAGCAAGGCTTTAATTGAAATCTTAGATCAATTATCGGATAGCCTAGCCAGCATCATGACAACAAGGAAGGAAGGGGCTATGGCCAAAGATGTTGAGATAAGAGAATATGTCCTATTGAGTCTTTGTCCAAATATAACAAGTGAAGAAAGAGCCAAAGTCACAAAGATACTCAATGAAAGATTTAGAACAAATAGAAGAGTTAATACACTTATGGCTGGTGACACTGAGATACTAGTAAAAGAAACAAAGGAGATAACCTTAAGCATGTTGCATGAATTGCAAATCACAGCTATTGTAGACACTGACGGGGAAGAGAAAGTGAACAATGTTGACACTTCTAATGTTGCTCTAGAAGTGAATTTTGAGTAGAGCATGGACCAAGGCACATTCACTCCTCTGGAGAGTTCAGGCAAGGATGAAGAAATGAAAGAAATTGAAGAAGAGAAGAAGTTTGAAGAAGCAAAGACAACATCTGATGAAAGGCATTCGAGGAATAAGAAGAGTAGAGAGAAAAGGAAAATGAACAAATGATGGATATTCCTACCCTGAAACCAAAAAGAAATGAACAAGAGCACAGTCAAGAACCTCCTTCGGAGAGTCAAGATACTAAAATGTCTCAAGTTGAAATAAAAAGAGACACTGTTGATTCATTAAGGGAACTTTTACTGAAACAAAAGGAAGCACAAATTTGCAGACACAACTGGACTACTGCAAGGTCAAATAAACTTGGCAACCATGCCTCCCCTATAGAAATTGAAGTTAGGTACAATGTTCCAAGCAACTACCCAGGAAGAAATAATAAAGTCTCACATGGAAGATAGTGAGTTGCTTGGTGAAGCAATAAACATTTTTTAGAAGATCATGCCTGGAGTTCAGAGAGATAGAAGACTCACTCCTGTAGCACAAATGAAAAACCTTATGGAGTCTATGAATTCCCATTTTGAATCCTTTGAGTAAGTTGTTGATAAAAAGGTAAGAGCTGAAATAGACAGTAGGAGATTAGTTGAGCTAAAAGATAAAGCTTCTCAAGATAAAGTTTTATTAGAAAAGAGTATAGAGTTTATACAAACATCCATCAAAGAGGCTAGTGAAATCTATCAGATCTATCTCACATGGCTTGAGACAACAAAGGCCATAAAGGAGAAGATAAATGAATGGGAAGCCAAGATAATGGACATCTCCAAAACATATGATCTGGTAAAAGATGTTGTTGGCCAACAAAGGGCAGAATTGGAGACTATCCACTATAATATACATAAGTTACAAATGTAGAGAGAGGTCACAAAGCATAGAATGAGTCAGATCAGGGAGATTGTGAACTTCAAAATTGCATCCCTGGCCAGATTAGTAGTAGCTGCAGAGTAGACAAAGCAAATTTCTGAGGTCCCTGCTACAGTAAAGAAGGTAGAACATCTGGTGTCTTAGATAAATGGACACATATTAGTTTGAGTGATGTCAAGGTCAGTTGGGATCAAGATGTGGCCCAACTAAGGGATCTTTATTCATATATTCTACTAGAAAAGGAGTAAGATGTTTTGATTTCACTTGTATATATGAGGAGTATAGAAAAATAGTTTTGAAGTTTTAGTAACTTGTACATACCCTTGTATCATACACCTTTGCCATTGATGTCAAAGGGAGAATGAATCATGTGAAAAACATTTGGAAAGTAAGAAGAGAAGCATGAAGATAGGGGGAGTAGTGGGTAAAGAGTAAGGGGAGTAGTATAACAATTTTTCACATCAAGTGTTGCCATCGATACCAAAGGGGGAGATTGCTGGCAAACATCACTAAGAGAGAGACACTACTGGTATGATGGTGAATGATTGTGCATGATGCTTGATGACATTATCATTGATGGCAACAAGGAAAGGAATAAGGTTGAGATAAAGTTTTTGGTCTAGTGAAAAAGAGTGTCATTTTTGACTAAGTGTTGGCAGTATACAGGAGATAGCGATAGAGTAGCAGTATAATGGATAACATTGGTCCGCAGTTGAAGATTAGATAATGCGGTTCTATTCTGTTGTTTTTAGTCCTTTGATGATCCTATATCCAAGTTCTTACCTCCTAATGAGTACTGAAAGCATACACTCAAACAGACTAAGTCTGAAAGAACAAAATACACCGTAATTCAGAGCAAAACATTCATTTGATTTGGTCCACATTCCTCTACTATTGCATATCTTGTTATGTGGTTTTGAGGTGTTGTAAACACATGTATGAAGTATCTAAATCTAGAGTTGCAAGTTCTTAGTTCCACTGGAAAGATAGTTATGAGTACCTAAGTATCGCTACTTGGTCTGACAGAACTTGACTGTGACAGAACATGTGTTCTTGCGGTCTGCATTCTACCGCAAAAGAATATTTTAGTTTGTAGTTCTAGAGGTATGATCTATGATATGTGAAGAGTCTCTAATATAGATTTGAGTAAGTCTTGTGGTCCATAATGGAAGATGTAGCCTGACAGTTGAACTAAACCAGTGATAGTCTGTGGTTAAGGCCAACATGACAGTATGAAGTGTGTGCAGTAAGTTTTATTGTTTGGAATCTTATCCTAAGTGATTATATGGATGGATCCAACATATGTGAATATGATTCAAGTATTGTTTTGATCCACTGTGTATTTAGGTAAATGATTTTGGCCAACAAGTTATGACTACATGCTACATCTTAGTATGCCGACCTAATGTGTAAATTTCAAATGTTGTGTATATATATGTGATCAAATTTGGTGTTTAGTGTGTGTGTGGTGCGAATGTGATTGTAAATTTGATGTGTGAAGAATAATAAGGGCAGCAAGAGTAGAAGAAGAGAGATCTTGTTTGATGTAGAAGCAAAATAGTGAAATAAGGCAGTCAAAGATGAAGAGTTTTGAGACAATATTTCTAAGCTTCATTGGAACTGTAACCATGCATGTGTAGATGCAATCAGAGAAAATCAAATTGGCAGTGAGCCACCCTTTTTATTTCTTTCTCTAGGTAGTGAGCCTTCTTGCAGTGAGCACTTCTTTTGGGTAGTGAGCCCTAAGGCAATGAGAATCTATTGTAATTTTGTATTATTCCTACATAATATATTGTGAGCTAACACTCACCGTGGTTTTTCCCAATTTTGGGTTTTCCACGTAAAAATCTTGGTTTTCATGTGTGATGCATTATGTTTGTTTCTTCCATGTTTAATTTGCTTTGTTGTTGCATGTGGTAAATGGATTATTAGCTCAATAAGTAAAAGTTTTAATAGACTACTAATTCACCTCCCCTCTCAGTAGTTTGGGTGTTCAACAAGAAAATCTTAGGCTAAGATAACAACCAAATCATCTTCCTAAAATTGATATAGAAATAAGGCAACATACTCCTAAACAAAGGCTACACTTGCAGGTTTAGAACTGAATATAGTTGTGAGTTCATACTTCAAGTATCTCAGAACCGAGTGTAGCTACAAGGTGAGATACAAAATATTCCAAAGTTCCTAGAAGAAGATTTACAGTATTGCAAATGCTTGTTACAAGAACTTCACAACATGATACATGATCACATCTGAACACAAGGTGATTCTACTAGTCAAGCATAAGTAACATATTAAAACCCCATCTTCATATATGGACTACGTCCATTTTATTTTCTTGTTGTAGGGACACATGATCCTTATCCATGTTTATTTGTTATTGTCATCCACCAACTAGTAGAGCCACGAAAGAATGAAATCATGAAAAATCAGAGAGGAGACAAAAGTGAATAAGGTTCACAACATGGGAAGATGCCCCCAAGACATCATCTGCAATATTATGCCCCCAAGGTACCACACACAACAATTTCAATAAGAGAGAGAAGAATAGAAGAATAGAGAAACAAATAGAAGAAGTGTCACAATAGAGGCAGTCTCCTTATATCCTTGACCTTACAAGAGTATCAAGGGTCATTCAAGGAGACCTAAACAACATTTAACACAACACAGGGGAACACACCACAACACTATCAACATATATATCTAGGAGAAGGCCACCATTGAGAACAACTAGAATAGGTTCTACATCGAGTGTGGCTAAATGAGGGAGAATACTTACTTGGTTTAATGGGATATTTCCTGGCAGACAATCCATGTCTATCATCTCAAGATATATCATATTTAGTCTTGGACTTTTTGATATTGTGTTAACATTAAGTTTAGGATGATAATAAGATTTGGTGGGCTTCAAAAAATGGTATCCAATACTAGCCAAGTAGTTAATTGCAATAGCTTGTAAGGGTACTCTGATTCCTTTTTGGTTTACACCACAACCATTGCCTATGTAGTTGCAATTTTTGTAAACAATTTGAAATCCATGACCATAGAGAGACTCTATCATTTTAGAAGGAGGGGCCTCATAAGTCTCATATTTTGTAGTATAAATAAGAGTAATGTCTTTGTTTGCTACTAAAGAAACCTTAGGTTTCTTTGGTATTTCCAAAAATTGCTTGGATGAGATCGAGGCAACTTTTGATGCTTCAAGATTAGGGTTATTAAATTTATATTCCCCCATAAAGGAAGGAGTGAAATCTAGTGAACCCCAATTGTCACCAAGAAGTGCATTCGATAATGATGTTGAATCTTGCACAACATTATCTATGACAAGAGATATTGATGAATCAACTTTAAAGTTATTAAGAATCTTCTGATTGACAACTTATTTTTCCACCTCAACTTGTAAACGGCTTTCTAGATTCGGGTCAGCTTCAATGATGTGAAGTTTAGTTTTGTAAATAAACTTTACTGATCGATGAAGAGTAGACAGAACTGTCCCCATGGCATGAATCCATGGTCTACCCAAAATGATGTTATATGAAAGTGCGCCAAGGATGACATGGATAAGGGTAGATAATGTCACGGGTCCAACCTTTATGAGTAAAGTTATGGTACCTAGGGATTGTCTACCAATGTTATCAAAGCCACGAATGTGAAGTTTATCTGGTTTGATTAAAGATGTATCAAACTTGATTTTGTGTACCAAATCAATGCCACAAACATTAAGAGTCAATCCATGGTCAATCATAACTCGTTTTATCAAATTTTTTTATTGTGACAAAGATTAGAAGAGTATCATGTTGATTTTGAACTTTAATTGATGGTAACTCATGTTGTTGAAATAGAATATCTATTTTTGTCACATGCATACAATATAATAGAGCTGCTACATCATTAGTCTTAACAGTGGGTGGTATAATCACCTTCTGTAAGGCTTCTTGGAGCATTCTATGGTACGTAGGTGATGTTTGTATGAGTTCCTAGAGAGAGCTATTAGCGGGAGTAGCATGAAGCTGCTCAACAAGATCATAATCTTGACAAACTTTGAGTAAGATGAGGTGGTTGAGGAAGCATAGGTTGAGAAATTGGTAAAATGATCAGAACGTTCGACTGGTGTTTACTTTGTTTATTATTTTTCATATTGTATGTGTGAGAAACCACATTGTAATAGGGTTGTTGCAACACATTTTGATACACTTGATGTCCTTGAGTAATTTATTTTGCAAAATTGAGAATATAACTCAGGGGTTGAGGTGGCGTTGGAGCACCTTGAACCTTAATCATTAGTTTGAAGTGAGGAGGCATATTAGGTGCCCCATGCACAATGATTTTAGGAACATTAGTACACTTATTCACTATCCCCTTAGTGGGTGGAATAAGTTTACTAATGATGATTGAATTAACATTATTTTTACTTTGATTAAGCTCAACATCCATCCCCAAAGGATTTAATGTGAGAGACCTTTCTTCAACCACCAATGCTTCATCTTTTGATGGGAGAGAATTAGAACAAAGGGAAGGTAAATTGTTTTAAAATAATTGTCGATGATTGCATCTTTAGTGATGTCCAAGGGGTTCGAATATGCAACCAAAGGAGAACTATTTGCATCCTCAATGATGTCCAAAGTACTTGAACATTCATCCAAAGGATGAAGGTTGAGGGTCTTTGCTTCCTTAGTGATATCCAACATGTTTGAATATTCAACTAAAGGAGGAATAGGATGACTCATAGAAGCCTCATGTAGTATGTTATTAATAGAAGATTTTATTTTATTATATGGATGCCTATTATCTACCCATGGATGTTCCTTTTTGATAGGAGGTTCTTCATCCACTAATGCTTCATCTTTCAAATGGAGATCATTGGAATGAAGAAAGGATAGGGTTATATTAAGGAATGTATCAATGATTTCACCCTCTTGCACCAAAATTTCCTCACAAGTGGGAACAACTTTGGGAGAGAGATCCAAATCATAAGGTGAAATAGGCAAATCTAGGTCACCATCACATGTATTAGAGAGTAAATTCATATGAATAGATATTTAAGCATTATGACTTGTAGTAGAATTAAAATGAGAATTATCACAATCATCTTTCTCATGACAATTCATGGAGATGAAATTAATAAAGTCCTTTAATATCAAAGGATATTCTATCGTTAGAGTTATGAAGTTATTAAAATCAGATACATAATCAAGGATTTCAAATGAAGAACATTTAAATATATCCTTATCATACATGGATGCTATATGAGTCAAAACATAAAGATACATATTAATGAATTTGTAAAAACTTTCAAAATCTTTGATATATGCATGCAAAGATGCCAAAGAGGAAAAATTATAAGATTCCATAATGAAATGTCTTGGAAGAGTAATATATACTCAGATCTATTCATTTATCAAGTACCACCAATATGAGAGACTTTTGTACACCACAACACTAGTTTGAGGAAACCAGGTTTTGCAACTTTTTTTCAAAGATCAAAAACACACTAGTGTCACTACAAATGGAGTGATCAAGATGTCAAAAGTGCTGCACAAATGGTAATATAGACAATTTAAATATTTCTTGCAAATAAATGTTAAAGAGATGTCAAAACTCTTATGTTGAAATACACAATGTGTAATTACAAACATATGAATTTTCAAACCAAGATATGACATGATGCAAAATTTGCAAATGAAAAATGAAAATATACTATAAATTAATGCAAGATCAGATTTAAAATGTTATTACAGCAGCAAAATCTGAAACAAGATTTTGACTACACACCCTAGATTTTGAAATTGCCTAGGTTTTCAAAAATGCAACTTTTTCAACAAAACCCTAGCAAATGAAAGCTTCAAATGCGAGATGAAACACCATGAAATGATTATCTTCTATAATATGAATCATATCTCATGTGAAAATCAGATATTTAAATCTTTCTTTGATGTTTTATAACATATGCAATGAAACAATGCAAAACTATGCCTCTTTGCAAGCCTAAAATGTTTGATTTCTTCACTTTTTTCAATGTAAATATGCAAAAGATGTCTTAAAATAGAAAGGATGAGATGGTACAGAAACCTAAAATAATTTAATCAATCCAATAATGCAACAAGATTTACCACAACATGCCAATCTTGAAACCCTAGGTTGAAGATTAGCTATATTTCCTAAAAATGCAAGGATTTTTGAAACCCTAACAATGAAATTATGCTACGTAACTATGAAAGATGATAAATGAATGGAATTTAATCAGATCTAGGGCATAAAATAGCTCAAATTTGATGCAAGAAGGATACCAAAGTGTAAGATATGTCAGGTTTACCAAAATGTTATGTTTGAAAAAGATGCATGAAGAGACTAGCATGCACACTAGATCAAACCCTCTTTCACAATAACATTCAAGGACAAGACCAAGCCAAATAACTACCAAATGGAGGTGGATTTAGTTATAGATCTTGTACTCAAGAGGTCTATGGAAATATCATATTTAATCAAGACTTTTTATCAAACACTAGGTCAATGATGCAAAAAACCCTAGTTCTATGAAAATTTGATTATAATAGAAGATGTATAACAAATCTCCAGAAACCAAATGTAAAGGGAGGATCAGGAAGATGATAAAACCTGTGTCCCAAAAGAAGAGATGTTGGCAGACTATTTCAAAAGAACCCAAGTCCTAAAAGGTGAAATCTTCAAAAACTGTAAACTAGAGAAATGCTATAGAGACTACCCTGATGCTAGATCTAGAACTTGCAGGGGCAGAAAGACTAGGGTGTCAACATGCAAGTCTTGCACAAAAGAATATTCACAAATTGATGTTGGATCCCAAAACCCTGATCCTTGCTCATTCTTCCTGTATCTTCACATTTTCTGGATCTCACTCCTATAACTTGCACACAAGATGACAAGAGAGGATTTGGGGGGTTATGGTGTTTAGGGACTTGCCTTAGTCAAATCCTGGGATAGTATTCAAGCTTCCCAAAACTGTTGATAGATAAAGAGAGCATGCCCTTGCAGGGTAGAGGCTAAACACAATAACAATATTATGAATCATATGATGATGAACAATAATGATATCACCTATGTGATGAAACCCTTAGGAAGATGAAATCTCTTCAACTCATAAGGAGAGATAGATGATAACTTCAAACCTGCAACAACACACACAATGAAAATACAAATCTTCTCTAGAATCACAATGAATGCTTTGAATTCTCTTTACTCCAATGCTTCAAGTTGGCTATCTCTCTCTAGGTTCATAATGAGTTCAAAAACACACTTATATATGCTTTCCACTAACATTCATCAAATTAAACCAAAAGAGCTGACAAGGAGAAACATTTTTAAAGGTCCTAAGTTGACATACATTTAAATTTTCCCCAACCAATCAAGGAAGACTTTGGCATGGGTGCCCAAGTCTTGAGGCTCGTTTTTGGTCCAGGGTAAGATAAAATAGGGGTTCCTTGTTCCCAATTTACATTGGTTTCAGGAGATTTTGCATCGGGATGAATATTTAGAATGTATAATGTATTCATGGGGACCTAGGAGCTAAAAAAGGAGGTAAAAAGACATGTGTCCACTTTTTACTCCATAACAGGAAGGCATACGGTACCCTCTGATTCTCGCTTTGTGTTGTCATATGCTTTGATGGAGATAATGAAGGGTTCTAGATCAATTGCTAAATACCCTAAGAGTTTTATGAATTTTAATGTACATATGTTCAAACTAGATCCATTATCCAAGAGGACTCGCTTGACTTTGTGGTTGGTAATTTGAACTTCTATATGAAGGACTTTATTGTGCACAGGGTCGATGGGTGGCATGTTGGATTGGTTAAAAGTGAGATGGTGAGGAGAAGACAATTGGGCTACCAAGTTCTAGAATTGTGCAGGCAGAATGTCAGTGGGGACATGGGACTCTTAGAGAACTTTTTCAAGGATGTCACGGTGGATGGGGGATGTCTTGAGAAGTTCCAAAATGGAGATTTTCATAGGTGTCTTCTCAAGATGGTCAAGGAGGATATACTTGGATGGTGGTGTGGTAGCAGATGAAGAGGGTCCTTTGATGGTTTCTCAGCCATGTTGTGTAGTAACAGTGCATTTGGGGGTATTGCATTTGATTTTGATGATGGCGACACAAGTGGAGTTGAAATCAATTTGACCTACTACATTATCGTAGGGAGGTGGAACATTGTTGTAGTTAATGTTATTGGCTTGATTATTGGGATTGGTTTTGGAGGATGATGGATTAGATGAGGAGGCGTTAGTATGGTTGGGAAGGGGGTCTTGGTAGACTCCTAAACCATCATTAGGTGAGGCATTATTGGTGCCTTCCACTTGGATATCACCTCGATCAACAAGGTCTTGGATGTACCTCTTTAATTTCATACACTTTCTAGGGGAGTGTCCTTTGATACGATGATAGTCAAAATATGCATTATCTTTATACCATGTAGGCTTAGGTTGGTTTTCATCTAAAGGTTTGGTTGAGGGAAATTTAACCATATTGGCTTGTATTGATTTTTTAAACACAACTTCAAGTGGTTCACCTAAAGAAGTGTATTTGCATTTTGGATTATTGGGAGGATTTCATTTTGGTTGTCCTGATGGTACTAAAACATTGTTTGAAACATTTTACACTACTTGTTTTTCCTTTGGTTTGGGTGTGGCTACTTGAATGTACTTAAAGTCTATAGCACTGTCTCCTATAATGTTTTATTTTTAGCCCAAAACTTTGGTTTATCATTTGATGGTTTGTCATTGTCATTCATGTTGTAGATTTTGACTAGACCTTTCGTTATGAGGGATTTTTTTATGGTGACCCCCTTTTCTATGATCTCATCAAAGGTTGAGGCACAATGCACTTGCAAGTGGAAGGTAATTTCTTGATTTAAGTTTTGGATGAAGATGTGGAGAAGTTATTTTTTAGGTGTGGTCCAAGGTAGCCTACTAGAAAGTGATCTCCATCATTGAAGGTATGGGGCAAAACTTTCACCATTTCATTTTTTGGTATTGCAAAGATCAAGCATGGTGATCTCATGTTCTACGTTATATCAGAAATGGGTGAAAAAAATTCTGACAAGTCAGTGAAGCTGGAGATGGTGCCATAAGGCAGGTGCATAAACCATTCTAAGGCTCCTCCTCCTAATCTTCATGGGAAAAGATGAAGGAGGAATTGGTCGTCATAGGATACTTCTTGGTATGCCATGAAAAATTCCTTGATGTTGTCACAGGGGTCTCCTTTTCCTTTGTATTTATCAAATGTAGGGACCTTGAAATGTTGAGGAAAAGGTATGGTTGTCATGTTTCAATCAAAGGGATAGGGATATAATTCTTCAAACTTATAATGCTTCTTTTGGGTCCCTAGTTGGATGTTTTTGAGGGCATTTTTCATTTCTTTCCACTCTTGATCAAAAGGATTAGCGAGGAGAGGTTGTGATTGTTGTTGAAATGATGAGTGTTGTTGTGGGATGGTGTATTGTTGGGGGTTATGTAGTGGTAGACCCATAGCTTGTGAGTAGATAGGGGGTCCATATGTTTGATGTTGTGGTTGGGTCTAAGTAGAGGAGTGATATGTATGATGTGATTGGAAAGGTGGTTGTTTTTGTTGGGCAATGTGTTGATGTTGCATAGAAGCACTATGAAGGGGTTGTTGATGAGTGTGTTGGTTCTCCAACTGATTGTTTGAATCCTCTAAAGATTTAGCCAATTTCTTGTAATTAAGGATTCCAAGTTAGTGACCAACAAATAGGATTCAACTTAAAATTTGTTGAAATCCTTTGCACTTTTGGTTCTGCAAGACCAAGATGGGTGTACCCTTTACACCATCTAAAGATATTTCAGACTCATTTTGGATGTTGCTATAAAACAGATAGTTCTCAATGAAAAGATACCAAGGAAATGATTGATTCCTATTAGATTGGCTTAATCCTTTGGCAACTCGGTTCAAACCATGATTGAGAACGAATACTAATCCAATTCTAGTCCTAAAATAATAACAAAAATAGAAATGATGTATGTGGAAGCCACATATAGCTAACTTTGGAAGCGCTAAAAACCCCCCAACAGAGGAAGTAGTAGCAGTCATCAGTCTAAGTTGGACAAAGAACTAATTATTCTTGTCAACTCTCTAATTTCTTCCCATCACCAGTTGTTTCATCCTAGTGGACACCACTCCTTCAATTGCAGTTGTTGCTCTATCAAATGCCACCTTCTTGAGGGAGGGGAAGAGGGATCAATAAGGCCTCCCTTCCTCCAAGCTCAATCTAGAGACTCAAAATAGCATGGAGCCACTGGAATCGCCAGATAGCATACCAATCTCCCCACCAAAATGAAACCAAGAGAAAACTAGGGAATGAAAGGAGTTTGATGCTTGCCATTTCACTCCATTAATTTTTCCTGAAGCACCCATACCTTAGGAACATAATCCTCATCCCTTTACTCTAGATGAATAGAGTATTAACCATGAGAAGAGGGAGAAAGCCCCTAAGACATGGGGTGGTATACACAACATAACAGAATGGGCCATACAATTCATTTTGCTCTCTGAAAAAGGAAAGTTGTAGCCAATCGACACAAGGGGTTCCTATTTATAGAAAGAGAGCAGATATCCTTACCTCTTGAGAGTCTTTTCTACTAACACCTTGATCATCTCAATCTAGCCAACAATGTAGTACTTTTGGTCTTAATTGGTAATCTCTTGAAATCCTATCAAAGATGCCAAAAGAGGAAATGGAGGTGCTGCCCTGATATCAACATCAATTGTTCACCACCCCAATTTTCTACATGTGTGAAATTCAATCAATGCCTTTGTTTATATTATGAGAGAGATGAAGTAGGTATCTCTATCTCAACACTTTCCAATTTTAAAACACCCAGCCTCTTGTCTTGCTCTACCTCAACATCAGGTGAAAAATACTGACAATCCTTCCACAGGTGATATCCTACCTAATCAGATACATTGCCATATACAATGGTAGAAAAAGGGGTTACCAAGAACTTTAAAATATAGAAAATTTCCCTTTTAGACCATATCCATCTTGGATCAAAAGGAGGACAATCGCTCAAAATAGCAAGCCAACTTTCCAATCGATGGTAGAATAGGACTAGGTACATGCTTGATTTATACCTTTTCTTCTCTAGGCTTATAGTGTTATCTCATTTTTTATCATGCTTTGCCACTTCATCAACTTATGCATTTGAAGCCATCAGATTTTGATCCAAGAACCAAATTAACGATTATCAAAGACAATCAGCAAATCAAGGAGTTGTTTGATAACTTTGAAACCCAGCCATAGATTTTCTTTGATCAATGGATTTCACAAAAAAATGAATTTCCTCCAGCAAAAGCCAACCATCTCAAAAAGGCCTAGAGTATATCCGCCATGGTGGCACTTTGCATCTTTGCGCCAAGTTGTATGGGATTGTGGAAAAATCCTTACCTCTGGAAAAATAGGCCATTTTGTGGGAGTCGCAGACACCGTGGACATCATAATCCACCTCATCACCTCTACTATTACAACAAAACATTTGAATAGATCTATCAAGAGAGAAAATACAGGTGGCACCATTAAAATAATAGAACCGTTCATTGGCTTTTTCCATCCCACTAGACATACTCAGGACTCCTAGTGGGGAAGCAAACTCTTGCGAAACAATTGAGATCTCAGAATAGATGAGATAGATCGGATGATAGGGACACTTTCGCGATCCCATGGGAAGAAAAAACAATGTCTAACAAAGGTAAGAGCCTTTGCGAAACAAGAACATAACATTGTGGCATGCCAACCAAGTGCAACTTAAGGATCATTTGTAGCACATGCAAAAAAGGTTATTTTTGAAGAAGGCCACAAACTGACAACCTAGCAAAGGGGGCTAGTAAAAGAATGACATAAAATACATGAAGGACAACCTAAGATACTAGGAACAACCTATCAGTGGTCAATGGAAGATTATAATGAGGGATGCCTAAAATACATTGCAATAATGTTTTAGGCTTTTTAGGGTTTTACAAGGGTTTATCAAGCCTAGACATATGAGACCAAAGGCTAAGGGGACATGAAAATGTAGGTCCAAATAGAGTAGTGGAATGATATGTTTGTGTGGGATGTGTATAACTTGTTAAGAGATTTTGGGATTGATGGGGTCACTGAGATGTGAATGGATTTTGTGATTGGAGAGGTGTTTGTGAAGGTACATTACAGGGTAATGTCATTTGGGTGATCGTAATCCTTTGTGGGATGATTAAGGGGGGAAGTGTTTGTGGAATGGTAATGGTATTATAAGTGTTTTGGGGAATGTTGGACGGGGGTGATGTGGCAAGGACACTTGAATAAGTAGGCAATGTGGAAGTTTAAAAATTGGATGATAGCATATGGAATGGTAGACCATAAGGGGTATCCAACCCTTGTGGTTGTGAGGTGGTGTTACCCCTACATGTTGATCAATGGTGTGAATGGCTTTGGTAGTTGTAGTGAAGTTAGACCATGGATTATCATAGACAAGATTGTTGGGATTAGGGGCACGTCCCCATGGTTGATCACGAATGGGTGATGGTGGTTTATCATGTATGATTGTCTTGACTTTGTCTTGGTCAAATGAGTGGGGGAGATATGCTCCATGTTTAATGAGTCATTAAAGGAATTCATCCATATGATTATCAAGGAATTGTTCAAATATGTAAGGTAATCCTCTTTCATTAAGGAAATTGACAAAGGTGGGAGAATATATGTGTTGTGGTATGGATGTTTCACCTACTTTGGGATAGTTGATGTATCCCTCCATGTTTCTTGTAGTGGGTCCATGTGGAGAGGGGCTGATAGCGATAATCCATCTTTCTTCTAGCTTTTGACCATGTGATAGGAGGCATAAAATGGTGGCGATGTAATGGATGCTTGGTTGTTATTTTGATGATATGAATGTTTTTAGTTTTGATGATGGTTGGGGGATGTGATAGTATCCCAAGTTCAAATCTAGATTCTTTGATGAGCTTTGATGGGATTTTATCCTATCTTACTTAGGGTGGACAAAGGGCCTAAGCAAAAAGGATAACATGATTAGCTTACTTGGGGTAGACAAGATGCACCAATAAAATGAGATTCTTGAAGTCCACCAACTTAGGAGTATCCTAAGCTCCTAAGCTAGCTTATCCAAGTGGGATGATATATAATTTACACTAAACTTAAGAGAGACAAATTCTTAAGCCTAATGCAAACTAAAGAAGGATAAAAAGATCTAAATTTTAACCTTAGATGTGATAGAATTGGATTGGTTTGATTTTTGGATGAGGTCTTTTGATTTTGTTGGATTGGGTTGGACTTGGATGATTCTTGGATGGGTGAAATGGATGATTTTATGACAATTAGGTAAATTGGTATTAAGTCACAAACTAAGATTCAAACAAATGACACGTAGTGCCAATGTGGGAAATAGGAATGAAGGAAGTAATGGACCTAAATTGATGCTTACATGATTGACTATACTCAAATTGGGGTAACCTATGAAACCGGCACTGAGATGGAAGGTCTAAGCACTGATAGGTGATGGATAGGCACTAGGATAGGAAGACTAGGTGTTAAAAGGCGATGGGCAGGCACTGAGATAGAAGGTCTTAGTGCTAATAGAATATGGATAGGTGCTAAGATAGGAAGTCTAGGCTCTAACAGAGGATGGACAAGTGCTAAAATAGGAATCTAGATGCAAACAGAAGGCAAATGAGCACTAATGGGTGAAACTATGTGCTAAAAAATGCCAGACAAGTGCTGAGGGATAGTATAAATCAATATTGAATCTAGACGCTAATGCATGTGGTATAGGTGTGGATATCTAGGTTTAGGCACTGAGAGACAAGTATAGGTGTTGATTGATCATTTTCAATTTTCAAGGTGTTTGTTGGGTGGATTTGGCAAGAGATGTCAAACAACATTCACAATGGTTGATTTGACAATTTTCTAGGAATAAGGATGATATGGCTTTCATGAGTTTTGCACACAAATACACGCCAAGAACTTGATCACAATCCTAAAGTATTCAAGTGGGAGTGATATACCTTATGGATCTCATGAAATGGTCATAGGTCAATCTCAACTCAAAATAGAGAAGTGATTCCCACCCCCATAAATACCATAGTGCTATAGCTTGGATAGATAGGTACCACCATATACCCCTCACCTTGGGGACTTTTGTCTTGCCAAAAGTATACCCTATCTCAAGTATAGCAGAACGTGTGAGTTTCTTCCCCTCCTACTGCAATAGTGCACCACAAGGTATGACGACTGAAGGTCTTATCTAGGACATAGAAGTTGCTAGGGGTTGTCCCAATATACGCTAGGTATGGGGGACAAATCTTTGAACAAGGGTGTCCCAAGCATCCAACCAAATCAAGTCTTGGAGGATAGAGGATCTCGAGGTTTTTTCTTAGATCGGATGGGGTCCTTCCTTTGAAGTGAGTCTTTCATGATGAAATCCTAGGTAGGCCCCCTAAAAGGAAGGAATCTTGATCACTTTTAATCCCCAAGATTGCACAAAGCATGAGGGGAGAGCATACGTGAACAACACCTGAGGACAACAAAAATGACAAGAAAGAGTGCAAGGAAGGTTTTTGATCCCCAAGATCACCCAAGGGTGTGAGGGGAGAGTATACACATTCCTATAACTCTACAAACATGGAAATAAAATTAATTATCCCCTACTTTAACTTAGTGGCTAATGCTAGTAGAAAAAATGAGTCATTGACATGCAGGGCTACAAGAAACCATTAGTAGTTTTATAATCTTGTCTTGGATGATTGAAATGTCTTGCAAAAATAAGGATTAGTTCTACAAGATTACAAAAAGTTAGCAAATCAAACTAAAATAGGGCTAGGCACTACAAGAGCTTGTTTTGGCACTAACAAACATCGACGCTACAACAAACAATGCAGGTGCTATTAGGTACTACAAGCACTAAAGAAAAAAGGTAGGCACTAAAACAAGAAATGTATGCCTGACCCATCAGGCATTAATTTATTCTATCCAGGCACCGATCCACCCTAACAATAGTGATGGCTTGCAAACTTGATAAAATCCACAAAATAGAGAGCTACAATCCTACAAACAGTGTGTTAGACCAGTTAGATGCACAAAACAAATTAATTTGAACTCTTAATGTGAGAATAATGCACAAATTAAAATCAAGAGGGATCCAAACTAGGCACTAAATTATGAAGTGTGAGTGCTACTCCCTGTTGTGTGGATGCTAAAGTCTGCAGTCTAAGTGTTGAACCATCATGGGCAGAGTGGATACTTGTAAATTGATTTGGACCTACAAGATAGAGCACTACAAACCTGCAAACAAAGTGTTAAATAGCCCAAAAGAATTGCCAACACAAATTCATATCAATTAAACATTAAGTCTTTGTGCAATTTCCAAGCACTTGACACTTCCCCGAGTTCAGGCGCTAATGCATGAGGTGCAGGCACTACTTCATGCTGTGTAGGTGCTACTCCATAAAAACTAGGCACTGACATGTGAGAGTGACCCTATGGACAGCAGGACCCAGGGGCTGAATAGAGGGACACAGGTACTAAAAATATGACTTTGATGTAAGCAGGAAGGGCACAACCTTCTAATTGCTGCAAACCCTTAAACCACTTATGCAACAGAAAGGAATAGACCAAGCTATTGCTGCAAACTCACATACAAATCAGCAAGAAAGATTTAAAAGATCAGAGAGACTGGAAGCATAAATTGTCTCACAAATTCATTGAACAATCTTCTTTCAACTGTATCAATCAAACTACAATATTCTAAATATGAGAAACTCTAAAATTACAAACATACTACAGCCATATGGTCTGCTCAAAGTCACCATAAATCATATTTCAAGCAGTACAACAATCTGCAAACTTCTTCCTTCTCCAATCTATGATCTTCTAGCTACCTACAAAATTCACTCCAAAATCTTCAAGTGAAGACAACTAAAATACCACTTGGTTGTTGCTACAAAACCACCTTCAAACATGCAACAAACATGAAAATTTCATTGCTTTTATTGTCAATGAACATAAATATTATATAAAAACTTAAACCATTCATGATCTCCCTCAACAATGAGAAATATTCAAACCATTTAAACCTTTTAAGCCATGAATACATACAAAATATTCTTATATATTGTTCTTGATAAGGCCATGGAGGTGTACATAATGACATCAAAATGTCATAGTGTGCCATGAGGCCTACAATGTCTCTCAGACTACAAAATGTTGTCAATATATAGCCATACAAATTGTTATCAATGTGCCATATAGGTATACAAAATTTCTTTATATATGTATTAAAGACTAATTATAAAACATTCAACTTGTCTTTACCTAACTAGAAAGTTAATCTCAAACCTCTAAATCAATTGTCACCTTGCATTGTTCTAATCTCCTACACTCTGTGCTAGATACCTCAACCTATATGTACAAATTATAAAACTAGATACCATTCCATGTTCTATAACTAAAAACATTATTTTTAATGAAAAAATAAACACACTTAAAACATACTAGTAGATTATTTATTCTTGCCTCTAATGCTTAGCATCATCAAGAAAGGCCTATCCTCAAACTAGAGTGCTTGCATTGATCTATAGCATAATAGAAGTAGTTTATATTAGTTATTTTAAAATACCTAATGACATTAATTGAGACAAGCTAATAATAATTAAATGTTTACATTAATACTCATACCTATGTTAGAAACATTGAGGATGAAATTGTAGCAGCAACACTAATACCCAATTTTCTTTTACACCAAGAGGTTTGATAGTTGAACTCATCAACTAAACAACCAATAATAAATTTTACTAAGAAACTCAAGTACATATACACAATAACATTAAATTCTATACTTAAAAATTTAAAATGTGCTACAATGTACCTCAATAAATCCGTTGTCAGAACTTGCACTACCAACATGCATGTTGGATGATGGTCTAATACCCACCTATTCAACAAAAAATTAAACATTTTCAAAAATTCAACACTATTCTGAAATTTATTGTGATATATTAGAAATTGGCCTCTAAGATAGATGGGACCATAAAAATCATTGGTGGAATGGTTGATTCCATACCACCCTCCAAGGTTAGACCCTAAAATATATAATAAATACACTTTTTTAATTCAATTCTAGAACCTAAATTAAATTTACATGTTAAAATATTCAGTATTTAATATATAATAAATACACTTTTTTGTCCCCACATTCAGTGCACTCACCCTTAACCTATTTTCTCATTAGACCAATATTATCTCTCCAAATATACAATATTGTTGGGCCCCACCATCCTTCAAAGATGCTTATTAGCATGCACTCATTTCCTTTAAAATTTAATCCACATGGTATCACTCCTTGCACTGCACTAGGCTCTACTTATTGTGTTGAGTCCAAGTTTCCACTAAAAGGCAACTTAATGCATTGGCACATCACCATTGACCTCAAGACCAAAAAGCATCAATGTCATTGTTCTGCCCATTTTTAAACAAGTTAACCATGGTGATCTGTTCTATAGACACACACACAAGTGACTCCATTAAGTATCTTATACAATTCAAGTGTCTTGTCTATGTCAATCACAAAGAGATTTCCAAAAATCTCGCTCCTATCAAGTGATTATTGTGCCCTAAATCATTTACTACCCCAATGTTGGCAATAAGTCGACTACATAAAGGGAGATAAGTCATCCATATCCATTGCTAAGAGACTACAATGTCAGACCTTTTACTCCCATACAGGGTTATATAATTCAATGAAATGAAATCTCTACATTTTCTCCTTCTCTTGAAATAAAAGTGTGAATCTTGTTAGTTTCATTGTTTTGGTCTATGTCATACTGCAAAGTCATAAAAAGGTTTTTTCATGGCTATGAATGAGTTGAGAAAATCACAAAACCCTCATTAGTCTAGCCCATTCAAGAATCTCAGTATGTCATCCAAATGCAATTCCACTTAGGATTTGATATAATTACTCCCTTGGGCTATGGATACCTTTAAGAAATATATAAGAAAAGGTTTTTAACATACATGCTTCAATAAAAACATGAAACATGAAACAAGATAAAAGCATATAACTCAAACCCTAGTTTCAAATTTCATTGCAAACCTCGATTGAGCAATGTAAATTAATGTGCTTAGGATGTGGATGTTCAACTCAGTAGCATAACATTTGTGACTTTGAGTGATGAAAACAATAGAATTACTTTACATTAAAAATTTGTGATTATTATGACTTAGAAGATGTTCAGTTTATAGATTTTTTATTGGATGGATAAGGATAAGATTTGAAGGTGGATAAGGATATGATTTTTGATTTGTTTCTAATTCACTAGTGGGACATGAATTAGAAAATGGAAATAAATCAAAAGGGATAAGATAGGATATGAGAATATAATAGATAGAATTATCTAATTAATTTAATTAATTAGATACACATGAGGTAGAAATGGAAGGAAATTGAAGAGGATATGATTTGAGATTAATTAATTAAATAAATATTTGATTTATTTAATTAATGTTGGAATATGATTTAATTAATTAACTTATTTAATTAATATTAAATAAATGAAATAATTAATTAAATAATTGTAAAATATTTAAATAATGCTAGGAAGAGGGAAAGTGGGATAAATTAGGCAATGTTAAGGCTTGGTTACATTTAGGCGTCGACAATATTAGGAGATGATCAAATTTAGGCCTGTCTACAATACCAAATCAAGAATTTCATGCCTAATGTTTGTGACTCTATGACCCTCAAAAGTGGAGTTTTGTTCAATACATTCTTCATGAAGTCATGTTGTTGAATCCATTTATGCAATGACTAGAGATTTGACCTTGGGAAAGTAGTGGGGCCTAGTTATTTTATCATCCCAAAGTTAGTTGAATGGACAACAAAGAGATGCCATCCCAAAACTTATGTTGTTGATGATGCCTAGGGAAATAAGCTATTCACTATGAATAGGGAATTATTTCAAAATATTTTCCATGTGGACCCTAGTACCAAGGTTACCCTAGATATGAAATCTGCGGTAACAAAATATAATAAGCATAGAATGAGCTATCGGATGAAGTGGCTCCCAAACTATAGAGATAAGGGAGAGGGTAAAAGTTGGAACCAATCCCACATAATGAAGTTGATCGAGCATGAGTATATAGTCATTTCCAAACTATTTTCAAGATACATATCAATGCATGTGTCAGGTCATAGGGATTGGTGTCCAACCAATGATTCCAATAGGTTCAATGGTTTTTGCATCCCATATTAAAATACACACTTGAATATGCTTTATGAGTATGGTATTTTTCTAGCCAAACATATGTAGGAAGGGCTAGAAAGTGTATATAAATAGGGGAGGAAGAAATCCTTTAGGTGATACCCCTTGTTATGCCACATCTATTTGCATATATTATCTAGAGATTAACATGGGAAGCTAGGTGTACAAGTGGTTTCACTTGAATTGCCAAAAGGAATTTTGAAGTTGGTCTAATGGTGGACCAAATATTTGAACAAAGATGATCCCAAATCCCATTACTATATATTTGAGGACTACTTTGTATCCTCTATTTTAAGGAGAATAGGATTTGATAGGCTCATATTGTCACATGTGTTCCTTGAATTTTTCATACCTATGGAATTCAAGTAGAATCTAACAATGGACCACAATTGGGGGGATTGGTTCTTCCATGAAAATTATACTATTATTATAGTTTTGGGGGTCACTTTAATGCCACATAAATTACCAATAGGGGTGCGAAAAATAATTTGTTTTGTAGACAATGTGTAACAAATGAAAAGTGCAAACTATGGGCACTTCATAATTTAGAAGAGAAAAGGTAGCCTTCCCCCTCAACCTAAATATATGTTGGGGAAGGAAGGCTATGATAGGATTAATGTTATTATATGAAAAATATAATAAGGATTTTGATGAGGCTAAACCTTATGATCCTAAGGGATTTATCCATACAATGAGAAAATGATTAGGAAGAGTTGGTTATGAACACTGGTATCATGAAGAGGAGGATCTTATCAAAAGACACAAAAGTGAAATGGAGAAAGACATGAGGATGGATAGGTGGATGAGAATAATAATGGTAGAGGAAAGACAAAGAGAATGACCCTAACTTCAAGATGGCATATTTTGGCAAGATAAGGGGGCTTACAAACTAGAGTTCTGAGCCCAGATGTCCTATGTGTTGTATATATACCCCAGTTATGATAGTAAAGGAATGATCAGAGTATTTGTGGTGAGGAATAACATAATTTGGTAGCTTAATATAATAGATAACTCATCATACAAAAATTAAACATCTCAATCACAGATCCTTCTTCATATATGTAAACTTCATGTATTACAATGTCCAAAGTATCATATCTTCTTTGTTCTTCTATCTATACTCTATTCTTTTACTTCTTACTTCTACTCCTATGTTACTATATGCATATAACTCTATTGGGGATGTGTCCCTTACAAAATATGACTATTCCTACTAGGCCTAGTCAGCCTTATGCTCTACATCCTTCTTGTGGCCACTTGATGTGACTTCTTGTTGTTGTACTAGCTACTTATATCCACTTCCAAAATCATCCCCCCTTTGGAGCTGTCTTTTCCTCAAGACATAAAAAAATTAGTTTTTAGGTAGGATATTCTTGTATATTATATTCATCTATGCAAACATTGTATCCCATTGAGTCTTTGCTTGCTACATCACTTGAATTTGACTGTGGGTCTAAATAGATGTTTTATCTGCCTCTGCAACACTAGTTATGATTTAAATTTGTTCATCATATTGGGTTGTACTAAAATTTTGGGGTTTTTGGTTGAATCCCCTAGCTTGTTCTCAAATTATAGGGTTTATTGTGTTTGACAAAGCTTATTTTTTGGGCCCTAGGCCTAAAACCAAACTCATGTTGTCGCCTAGTTCTTTTACGTTATATTTTGGTGTTCACCCCTTGGTCCGAGTTTTCAATCTCTTAAGTTATAAACTAAGCCTTTATACATATGTCATGTTTTATCGACCCCTTTTGTCCTAAGTTATCAATCGATAGGGCTTGTGAATTTTTGAAATATTAAAATGCTTAATTTGGCCGATAGGCCATTCTATATGGGCACACATCTTGTAACTGCCAAAAATTTGGTAATCCTATTTTTTGGTCGTCAAAAAAAAAAATTGGTCGTCCATATAAAAAAAATTTAAAACAACCAAAAAAAAAGCAAATATATATGTAAAAAGAGAAGACCCAAAAAATAGACAATGGAAGAGACATCGTGCAAGAAACATTGGCTGTAAGGAAATAAATGGGAGAATGAAACATCACAAGGAAGATGTAAGAGACAAAAAAATGAAACACCATTCGTTGAATTTCCTGACTCCAATAGGTAAAAAGAATAGAATTAGGGAATCAAAACTCGATTTTGAAACTCCAAAATCAGAAGTGGCTGGGGCAATGGATTCTATGGTTGGGTGTCTTTTCTAGGGCCATAAAAAGGCTGGAGCAGACGATACCATAAACCTAGGGTTGGGTCTTACCAGAAACTAGACAATTGTTTCCCAAAACGGGTAATTTGAGCTTAGATTCTTCACTCCCAGTGGCAACAACAAATGGTATATCAGCATCTGGTACGCCCAAATAACGCCCAAAACCTACGTCTGGGTTGCCAATAGGGAAAACCTTGTCAATGGTTTCGCGGCCCTGAAATTTATAGAAAATGGCAATTTGGCCATTGTGAAGGCCAATAATACCTCTGTATGGGAGACCGGAAATGTCCTGAGGGCTTCCCATGCCGTAATTCTAGATTCTAACAACCTAGTTTTAAAGGCAGATGACAATAGTAATAGAAATAATACTAAGAAGAGGAGGAAAAATACAAGTGGTATTGTGGTTTGGGAAAGCTTCGACAATCCAGTGGACACATGGCTGCCAGGAATGAAGATCGGATATGGAAAGCTTCTCACTTCATAGAAAACCCTAATGGACCTGACGCCTGGAGATTTTAGCCTGTGGTTAAATTTGGCAGAAAGTGGTAGCAATTCTGGGGAATTTAGCAAATTCTAACTAGTTTGGCGGAAGTCCATTCCTTACCAGAGTAGTGGCAAATGGATTGGTGACAACTTCATGTTTTTCCCACCGTTTTTACGTCAATCTCAGAGTATAGCTATTTCTATATAGCAGGATTCAATGAACTAACAAGCTACTTGAGGAGATTGCAGTGATTTGTGGTTGAAATAGTTTTTACGTGAAGGAGAAATTTTGCCATGAATTTTGGCAGTATGGGCTCTGCCCTATGATTTTCCTCTTTTTTCCATTGTTCAAATTTATGTCCATAATTTCATTTGCTTTGATATGAAATTTGAAAGGTGTTACATTTAGGTTTTTAATTGAGGCGTTATTTGGTTCTTTTGGCCAAGTTGTTCATTTTAGTGTGAAATCTTAATGGTTTTAGAAAATATATGCTAGATTAGGGTTTCTATCAAGGCCTTGTTTGGTTTTTTTTTTCTACTTTCTGATTCGTTCATTTTGGTGTGAAATCTCAAAGATATTGCAAATATCATGTAGATTAGGGTGTAAATCGGGATCAATTTGACCTTTTCGTCACTCCACAAATATGAAATTCAACATAGATTTCCTTACATCAAGGGTGCCATTTGCATATGAAGAGAGTTCTCTATGCATTTTGATAAGCAATATTGGTTCTGGGATAAAACATAATACTGGCAAATTGGATGCATTATATTTTGCATTTCAACTTTCTTTTGTTCAATCTTCCTCTCTTAAACTTAAAAAAACCCACTTACATAAAACAATTTCCAATTAATTCTTTAGCAAGACTAATGGTTACAAACACAAACATTTGTGCCACCAACTACTACACAAACTCTACTGTAATCAAACAATAAATCAATACAGTTTAACAAATAATGCATACAATCTCAAAGCTTTTGTGTGAGGTATTGTGATACCCTAGCCTCCTAGACTTGTATAAATTGGAATGCAATTTCTTCATAAGTTGAGGTAAAGCTACCCCACACACACAAAACAAGTAACATTATCCAATATTACAAAAATCAAAAGCATTGTTTTCTTCTTTTGTCAATAATCCATTTTTTACAATCTTTATTTGCTATACGTCAAGCTCATGTCAAGAGATTTCTACACTCAATTTAATAATCAACAATTTCAAAATACCATCATTAGGATCAAGGCTTGAATTTGACATTTTAAAAAGACTGTATCACATGAAAGGAGAGATTTTGGATAAACTATCAAAATCTATATAGAATTGTAATTTTATATATATATAATTTTACTTATACTAAGGTATGTCAGTATTTTAAAGGCACCTTTGAATGGATAACTGCTATAAATGTTATGTGCCTTTTGTGGAAAGAACTATTTTATGGGATCGATGTGGCATGTTAATTTCCATCAATGATTAACGCTACTTATCTTCTACAACTATGTTGTAAATAGCGACACTAATTTTTATATAAATCCATTGAGTCTAATAATAGATCCTCACTACAATGATCATTCTTTTAGTCATATTATTTATATGTTCTACTAGGTCTTTTTTGCAATTTTCTTTGGTCTCAATTTATGTGGCAAAATATCATTTCTTTGTATCTTTCCTATGGTTTGATAGAATAGGGAAAATGACATGGTGACTTCAATGTGGATAATTTACCTTTACTCAATCCTCCAATGCCATATAACTACAAGTGAGGTGTTGTTTGTAGGTTTAGCATTTTAACTATCTTCGTAGATATCATGTTCTTATTGTAAGCACCAAATTCAAAAAATAAGGAAATGAAATGCAAGCAAAATGATTTCAGGTATTCTAAATCAATAGAAACCTCATATTGAGAAAATGAAATTCAAATAAAACTCAGTCATGAATTATCGAATGTGAATTCTATTGATGAAGAGGATGTGCTTAATGGAAATGGATGCTCATGGATGTGTGCAAGATTTATACAGCATGTAACTATCAAGATCACATTGTTTTGCCCCTTTGATGAAGGAATGACTTGGATTTAGAGATGTTTGAGTATGGATGTGAACAACAAGGATTTGATGTTGGATGAATAGTTGAGATTGATTGAGAGTGAGTGGAGAATATTAATAGGCTAAAATAGTAAAAAAGTAGTTAAGATGGCTCCTTAGTTGGCTCTAAAATGGGTGATGGCAATTAGTTTTTTGTATTTATTTATTTTGCCTAATTAGTTATGCATAGATTAAAATAGGGGGAATCATGGAGGAGTTACGATGGAATGAGTGAATAATATATCTAAAATATATTATAATGATATTATATATAATAATTATATAATTATTATATATATTATAATTATAATTATTCTATATAATATTATATTATATTATATTTAATTATTATTAATCTATATTATAATAATATATATAATCTATATTATAATATTATATTATATAGTTATAATAATTCATATCATTATATAATATAGTTAGAATTAGGCTTGCCACTGCTGATGCTACTAGCATACCGATATTTAAAAAATATATCTAATGTATGCCGAGAGATATCCTTCTCGAGGCGCTTATTTTTTAATCAATTTACCACACATAGGTGGAAATAGGCGCCTCGAGAAGGATAAATCTCTAGGATCAAATGGTTTCACTATCCTTTTTCACCAAATATTTTGGGACACTATTAACTTTGAATTATTGGAAGTAGGTGAAGTGTAATGCCCATATGGTGCAGGTGCACCTTCTCTATGGTGCATGAGTTATGTTTTTTTTTTTTTTAAGTTTTTTTTAGCAGATGCCCTGAGAAGGTAACTAGTTCCCATGATGGTGGGAGGAGGAATCAGTTGTTGAAAGATGATGATTGCCAAAGTGTGAATTCACCCATTAGTAGTGCTGCACCAATCCTTAAAGGAGAGAGCATGATGATCAAGAGAACCTTGATGAAGATGCCATTGAAGCAGGAAGCCCCCACAAAGGAAGACTCTCTTCAAAACTCAAGGTAAAGCATATGGTAAGCTTTGTAAAATCATTGTTGATTCAGGTTCTACTGAAAATGTAGTGTCTACTAAAATGGTAGAGAAGTGTAAATTGAAAAGGCTGCCCCATGTTAGTCCTCATTAAATTTCTTGGTTGAATAAGAATCAAAATTATACGATAGAAGAACAAACCTGGGTTGAGTTTGAGATAGGTGATTATAAGGATAAGGTACTATGTGAGATTATTCCTATGGATGCTTGTCACCTTCTTCTTGGATGTCCATGGCAGTATGATGTGAAGCCACAACATGATGGTGAGAAGAACACATACCTCATCACCAAGAATGGAAGAAAGTTTAGGATGGATCCTATGCAAGAGAAGATTGGAGAGAAGAGTAATGACACCAATGTCATGATGGTTAGTGGCAAAGAGTTCTTACACCTCATGAAGGAGAAGGATACCCAAGGGTATGCCTTGATAATGAATCCTAAAGATGAATCAAGACAACAAGGCAAAAAGTAGAAAGAGGTTCCACTAGAAGTGCAGCAATTGTTGGATAAGTACCAAGATCTTGTGGTAGAGGATACTCCTAACTCCTTACCACCCATGAGAGATATAAGTCATCAAATTGACTTGATTCCAGGTGCCACATTGCCCAATAAGGCTGCCTATAAATTGACACCACAACAAAATGAAGAGGTGAGTAGACAAATTCAAGAACTCTTGGAGAAAGGATTGATTAGAAAGAGTCTTAGTCCATGTGCAGTCTCTAGTGTACTTGCTCCAAAGAAGGATGGGAAGTGGAGACTATGTATGGATTCAAGGGCTATAAATAAGATCACAATAAGGTATAGATTCCCTATGCCAAGGATTAAGGATCTTTTGGACTATCTTGGTGGGTGATGTTACTATTCCAAGATTGATTTGAAATCTGGTTATCATCAGATCAGAATTAGGCAGGGAGATGAGTGGAAGATTGCCTTCAAGACAAATGAAGGTCTCTATGAGTGGCTTGTCATGCCATTCAGCCTTAGTAATGCCCCAAGCACATTCATGTGTTTGATGAATGAGGTACTTGTTGAATTCATTAGCAAATTTGTAATTGTTTATCCTGATGACATACTTGTTTTCAGAAGGACAAAAGAAGAACATCTGAAGCATCTTGGACAAGTGATGAAGAAGTTGCATGAGAATAAGTTGATGATCAACTTGGATAAGTGTGAGTTCATGAAAACTAAACTTGTGTACCTAGGTTTTGTGATTTCAAATGGTTCTTTGAAGATGGACCCCACAAAGGTTGAGGCCATTCTCAATTGGCCTACCCCTAGGACAGTGGGAGATGTTAGAAGTTTCCATGGCTTGCAAAATTTTTATAGGACGTTCATTAGAGGATTCAGTCACATAAGTGCTCCTATTCTTAACACCATCAAGGGTGGAATAAAGTGCAAATTTCAATGGACAAAGCAAGTAGATGATAACATTGAATTGTTAAAGAGGAAAGTGGTTGAATTACCTACATTGGTACTCCCAGATTTTGACAAAGTTTTTGTAGTGGAATGTGATGCAAGTCAGCAAGCAATAGGTGATGTTCTTAGTCAGGATGGACATCCAGTGGCCTTTTTTTTAGAGAAGTTGAATGAGGCTAATCAAAGGTATTCTACCTATGACCTAGAGCTTTATGCAATGGTGCAAGCTCTCAAAAAGTGGAGACAATATTTTTTGCCCAAAGAATTCATTGTTTTTACTGATGACCATGCTCTTAGTTTCCTAAATAGTTAGGAAAAGTTTAATCATAGGCATGTCAAGTGGATGGAACAATTGTAGGCCTATACCTTCACTATTAAGCATAAGAAGGGTGTTGCCAACAAAGTGGCTGATGCTTTAAGTAGAAGGATGCTGGTCATACAGGAAGTATAGATGGAAAGCATGGGGATAGATTGTTTGAAGGAGTTATACAAGGAGGATGCAGATTTCAAGGCTGCTTATGAAGTTTGTGCTAGTTTGGCTAACACTTTTCATGGTGAATATTTAGATTTTGTGTTGTAGGAAGGTCTCCTATTCAAAGGCAGTTTGCTATGTGTTCCTAAATGTTCAATGAGGGATAACATCATCAAAGAGAAACAGAATGGAACCTTAGGAGGACATTTTGGGTTGGACAAGACTTTGGAACAAGTCACCAGATTCTACTATTGGCCAAAAGTATAATCAGATGTCAAGAGATATGTTGCAATTTGTACCATATGTCAAAAGGCCAAAGGTATGTCTTCTAATCCTGGTTTGTACCAACCGCTTCCCATTCCCAACAGGGCTTGGGAGAGCATTAGTATAGATTTTGTACTTGGTCTTCCTAAGACAGCAAGGGGTGTGGACAGTGTTTTTGTCATTGTGGACAGATTCAGTAAGATGGCTCATTTTGTGCCATGCAAATGCACAAATGATGCATCTCACAATGCTGGTCTCTTTTTCAGAGAAGTGGTTAGAATCCATGGTTTGCCCCTTTCAATTGTCACTGATAGAGACTCCAAGTTTGTTGGTCATTTTTGGAGGACCTTATGGAGAAAATTGGGAACAAAATTGTCTTCCTTGTGTACGAGGAAAAATTGATTAAATCAAAACTAATAAAACCAAAAACCAATCACATAAAGTGAACCAATCTAAGTAAAAGCCATTATCATCAAATCAAAGAAAAATGAAAGCTCTTACCAAAATCTGTATTGTTCCCTTTGGAGGAGTGTAGATTGCTCAAGGAAGTTGCGAAACCATAGCTGCAACAAGCAAGTAGTGTGCTCGAGAGATCAATGTTAAGAGATCGTGAGGTTGCTCAATCGACGCGTTTGTATGCTCAAAGCATTGTTAAGTATGCCCGAGAATAAGAACGAAGAGAGAGGCTCAATGAAGGAGATGAGGGGGGTTTATATAGGTTTCAATGAAGATCGATCAACGGTCCAGATAATTCAGAAGAATCAATGGAGGAGAACAGTTGAGGAACGTGCAACAAATAAGAAGAAGCCAAGTGTCCTACTTTCTTTTGCATGAGAGGAGTTATCAAGAATAGAAGAATGAGTGAAAGCAATTAATAGAATGTAATGATCAGTTAAGTGATTTAAAACAAGAAGAAGAGATTTGCATGAGAATAAGAAGATATTTTGCTTTATTAAATATTAGAAATATTTAATTGCATGAACAAGAAAGCTTGATTTATTTTAGAGATAACTCAAATTTAGAAGAAAAAGCAATTTAAATAAATAATTGATTTATTTAAATTTAGAGAAGATATTATGGAAGAAATAATTAAATAATTAGAATTATTTAATTTAGAAGATTTGAAAGCAAATTAAATAAATAAATTTATTTAATTGTTGTGCATGATTTTGGAAGAATGATTTTGATTTAATTAAATAATTTAAGAATTATTTAATTGTAGATAAGAGGGAATTTGTTGAATTAATTAAATAATTAAAATTATTTAATTGTGGAAGAATAATAAAGGAATTTAATTTAATTAATTAAATAAAGAGGATTTATTTAATTAACATCGCAATTTTGTGATTTAAAAGAATTTGGTGAAATTAATTAAATAATTAGATTATTTAATTAATGTGTGAAATGCAGGTGATTTGACAGATTACGAAAAGCAAGTGGTGCGGCAACTTGGTCATTTTAGGGTGTCTACATTTTGCCCCTCTTTGATGCGATGCAGTTTATAGCATTGCATCAAAGAAATTAATTGTTGAAGACATGATACAATTTATTGATGCCCCAGTGTAGGTAGTTGCCCCAGCGTATACCCCCTTGAGCGAGAAGACAGGGAAGCGACAGAGGAACTGTGTTGACGCTCGACTAGACGAGTGCGCGACAAAGTAGGAGGAAAAGCATAATGGGGTGGGAAGAAAAGAAAAATGAGGGAGGGATGCTATAAATAGGACCCATGGGGACCACAATCCTCATTTGCACCCTAGGAGCTTCTAAATTTAGAGAGTAGAGCCTCCAAACTTAGGGTGAGAGAGTTGAGTGGAAGGAGTTGACAGCGAGGAGAGATGTCAATTCTAGCGCACAGGCATCAGGCGGAGTTAGTGCGGACATACAGGAGGCCAGCAAGAGCTCCGGTAGTATTAAGTGTTGGAAAACCCCACTTTGATTTGGTGCTTGAGGGTGGTTTTAGGGCTAGGTCTAGGTAGGGTTTTCAGGTCAGCCAAAAGCGCTTTAGGCTAGGATAACGCTATTGGTAGTCGGTTAGGTTGCTTTTAGTGTGCCGCAGTGTAGTTGGTAGGTAAGTGCAGCGCATTTGGTCAAAACGCAGCGCGGTTGGCTTTTGGGTTTAGCGCCGCAACGCTATTGGTAGAATTCTGCAGCACCCTTGGTAGCGCAGTGGAGCGCGGTTGGCGGGGGAGTAAGGCGTGATTGGAAATGCATGTGAAAAAATGAGTCGCGTCTGGTAGCACAGAATGGCGCGGTTGTGGATAAAAGGAAGCGCTCTTGTTAAAAATAAGTCGCGCTTGGTGCAGAAAACAAAGCGCCTTTGTGGGGTTAGGAAGCCACATATGGTACCATAGTACAGTGCTCTTGAGGAAATCAAGGTGCCTTTGGCTTAGATAGGTGAAAGGGAAAGGTAGGTTTGACCGAAGGGTTGACTACCCTATTTTAGAAAATGGGAGAATTGGTCTGAAGGCTCACGGGATAGAATAGAAGTAGATAGGAGTTAGGGGATATGATATAAAGAACTGACAAGAGGTTTGTTGATTGCAGAGGATTATGCCACCGTTGATGTCGCGAGAGCGACACCACCTGATAGCACATGAGGTAGTACAACTGACATGGGAGGAGGATGTGTTTCTAGAGCACGTGGAATTATGGCATGTTACACACTTGACACACATTAGGGTGAATCTCGCCCTAGTGACAGTGGTGGTAGAGAGGTTTCACAGTGAGACAGGCTCGTTTCACTTTCTGACAAGGGAGGCAACAGTGACTTTGGAGGATGTGTATCGCATCCTGAGGATTCAGATTGATGGGGAGAGGTAGGCATGGTAGAGGTATTCTACACTAATGACCTGCGGATAGACGATGGAGAGATTCAGTGGGCAGATGTCCCGAAACTCTACAACAGGATCAGGTGGATAGTGTCCTCATTGATTGGCGGCTTTCTCTATCCAGACAGGAGATCTAGAGGATTATCAGTTGGATGGGGCACCGTACTAGCTGGGATATTCACACATGGTAGACAGTATGCATGGGGCCCATGTGTGCTGGGATAGTTATACCGAGACATGCACCACTACGTGTATAGGAGAGGCAGGAGTCTCTCAGCAAGGGTGACCCTTCTACAGGTGTGGGCGTGGGAGCATATCCCAGTGATCCGACCCATGACATAGCGCCAACGGACCAGGGGGGAGCCATACACATTTTTGTACGAGGGAGTGATTCCACATCGAAGATTGGGATCTGTTAGCCATTGGAGGTGACAGATCGACGAGATGGACTTATTTGTTTGGAGGCCATGGTTACTATGTGAGGCGTGGGAGGACGAGCATGAGTAGCTGATATATTGCTGATAGGCTTAGTATTTGTTTGGGAGATGGACAGCCTCGATCGAGAGATACCTGCCAGAGCAGGTACTAAGACAGTTTGGATTACCACAGGGGCTACCAGTGGGGGAGCCGACACATGCCAGGACACGGCGGGAGGTCGGGGACTCAGATGCAAAGATTCCAGTGGCTATGGCTTTGGCAGAGGTACGGGGGCTTGTCCCCATGAGATGGGATTGGGATATAGGACTGGCCGATCCTGGTACACTGCCAGAGTATGACAGGTGTTGGTAGACACACAGGCTGGTGAGATTGACTACACCAGGTGTGGTAGGGGTAGTGGGGGAGGTACTAGTCCTAGGTGCAAAGGCTAGGATCAGACGACAGGCTAGAGAAGTGAGACAGCAGGTAGTTGGAGAGGCCAGCAGTCAGCAGATAGATGTGGAGATGGCGAAGGAGGGGGAGCCAGCCATAGAGACTAACTTGGAGAGGGCTGAGCGAATATTACAGGAGGATACAGCCCAAAGGACTTGATTAGAGCTTCAGATGGTATGACTGAGGAGAGATAGGGATGTAGCTAGGGTGGAGGTGAGACAGGCCAAGGCCCTAGCACAGGTGCAGACACAGGTGGCAGCAGCAGCACAGACAGCCCTGGCACACTTACAGGCAGACATGCAAGCACAGGTACAGGCCCAGGTGCAGGCACAGGTATAGGCCCAGGTACAGGCACAGGTACAGGCCCAGGTGCAGGCAGCAGTACAGGCCCAGGCACATGTAGCACCCGCACCGACAGGGGATGATGGGTAGCTAGCCCAGGCCATGCTGGAGAGGGATGCCGAGGCACAGTTGCGCTTGATGGCAGAGGCCACACTACACAGAGTTAGATGGGAGAGAGATGAGTCACGCTGTGCACTGGGTGTCGATCAGAGGACCTTATACATTGAGCTCGTCCGGGTGCAGGGAGAGCTAGTATCAGCAGGCAGAGAGGCTGAGTATTACAGGGGTCTCTACGCGGGTGCGGTGCCAGCGGCACAGCGAGAGCTGAGCTATCGAGAGAGGAGCAGGTCTGGAGCATCTGGGTCCCGTAGGACAGGACAGTCACTATCCTCAGTTAGAGGACCAATCACGACACCAGGGGGAGGAGGACCAGCAGGGGGACCTACACCGAGCACAGGTGGAGGACTGAGGCCGCAGCAGGAGGAGAGCTCTACCCACTAGAGCATGTACATTTGTATATTGTATCATGTTGTATCATTTTGTACCACTTTGTATCATTTTGGACCGATGCTTGCGTGCATCCTGATGTACATTTTGCGGGCTCTTGGTAGCCTGGATGTACTCTATTGATGTATATATGGACTATTGATGTAGACACATACGTTTTGTATATGTGATGACCGTCCCATGAGATATATGATGATCTATTCTACTCATTGATGTTCATGCTTTTGTGTATGCACTTCCTGATGACATGGATATGATGACATGTATGTATGATTATGGATTTATGTGATGATGTATATTGTGTATATGATGCTCATAGATGTATGATGATAGATAATTATGATGATATAGATGTTATGACTAGTAATATCTGACATGTGGGTTTTGCAGATATGCACCAGAGAGAAGAAAAGGAGGAGATGGAAGACAGAGACTGTTGATTAAGCACTGCAATGAAAATGATATAAAGGTTGTGGGAATGGATGAATGAGCTTGCTACATTGGTTTCGCAATTTGTATATAAAGAGCAATCTTATTTTTATATAGCACTTGGATAATTCGCCACCAAAGTATAAAAGACCAAGGTGTTGTGATATCTGAGTGCATGGATGTTGACTCTACAAGCAAGCGGTTTGAACTTAGATCTCGTAGACATAATATGACTTTGTTGGAATATGTGAATGAGCCATAGTCTTGAACATAAAATAGACTTCAATACATGTAAATGCAAGAAGAATTATTAATATGTAAGATGCTAGGTCGTAACACACACAAGAGAAATAGAATGCTAAGAAAGATACTAAAGATCATTCCTCAAACACAGCACACAAAAGCAATGATTATGCCCCCAATCCATACTGTATCACAACATACCAAGATTATAGATAAATCAAGGTAGTCTTGAATAGGTAATAGAAAAGGAACAAAAGATAAACCATAAAGCAAAGTGACTGACTTACAAAGTAAACATATAGCCAACATATTCTCTTGCCAAAGAGGTTGCTCAGGATAGATTGGATAGGAAAGATAACAGCTGTATCGTAGGAACTCTGTGTCCGTTAAAGGGTGCTATCTACCTAAAAAGACAATATCTTGCTACGGGAAATGCCATATGTCGTAGGAGACGCATGTGTTGGTCTCAACAATGGAACACTGTGCAAAAGATAAGCTTGTTGATCTAGGGCTTTGGTTAAGCGATAACTAGCTGATGTTGGCAATCGGTATGTAGGATAGTAGAAGACTCTGAAAGGAAGCTTCTTTGCTTCAGGTTTGTTAAGGACTTTTTCTTTGAAAGGATGCGCTAGCTTGCTGCTTGAGTTAGTCAAGTCAAGGCGAAATTGATTTTGACAAACGGAAGACAAGAAAGGTGACAGTGTTTGATGGATTGAAACGGGTGGAGAATGATGAATCGTATGTGCCTGAGTATTGGATACATCCTTCGTATTCCAGACTGCCTACATACCCTGTATCCACGAGATCAAGGCACATTACGAGGAAAGATGAAAAATGATAAACATGTAGTTCTAGATAGAGTGATGAGATGGGTCAAGGTGGGGAGGGGGAGATCTTATGTACCTGAGTACTGGATACTTCCTTCGTATTCCAGACTGCCTACATACCCATATCCATGGGATCAAGGTACCTTAAGATTGAGAAGAGATAATATGTAGTTCTGGTTGGTGTGATGATGTAGGAAAAGTGTTGAGAAGATAACAGCCTTATTGTAGGAGTGATGTGTCCGTTAAAGGATGCTATCGGCAGAAAAGAGAAAAGATTGAACAGTGCAATGCGAACCACGAACAAGGTACCAATCCTAGACCCAAGTTAAGGAAAGAGTTGCCCCCATTCCGGTAGAGGAATTTGTATGGATGACTGATGAAGAAGACCTAGGAAGTTGTGACCTAGGACCAGACAGTGAAAACTATTGACACAGATCAAGATGTGGGATGACGATGAGGGACATTGACAAATTTCCAAGCTATACTAGATAGGGAGATGGAAATGCAAACAAGGTCAATGATTTTATTATGGATGTATGGATGAAAGGCATGCTTTGTGCACTAGACATGACTTGATAGATGATGGATGCTGACTCTACACATAGCACCTGTTTGCTAGGTTTTCACTATGGTACTTATCCAAGGTGCCTGTTTGCCAGGTTTTCACCAGAGGACGAATTTTTTTGGATTTTTTTTTTGGAATACTCTGAGGATCAGGCATAGAACTTCTTGAGATGGACACTGTTAAGTGGCCCATCTAGAGGAATGTTGTCAGGTGTAGCTAAAGTATAAGCTCCTGATCCATATGCTACTGTGACAATAAAGGGACCTAACTAGTTAGGCTCAAACTTGCCCTTCTTTTCTCGGTCTGCTTGATTTCTCTGATTCTCTTTGAGGACAAGATCACCAACTTGAAACTGTCATTCTTTGATCTTTTTGTTGTAATTACGCTGGAGGCAGTTTTGATAGACATAGAAATGATTAAGTGCGGCAAGGCGCCTTTCATCTAGTAGTTCTAGCTCAGCTAATCTGGAAGTGCGATACTCCTCTCCGTCGATTAGGTCCTACATGGATACTCTGAGGGATGGGATCTTGACCTCTATAGGTAGGATGGCTTTAGAGCCATAGACCAAGACATAGGGTGTGGCACCAGTTGGTCTTCTGATGCTGGTGTGGTAGGCCCATAGGGCAGGATTAAGTTGTAAATGCCAATCACGACCAGCTTCATTGATAGATTTTTTGAGGATATTGAGAATAGTTTTATTGGAAGCCTCAGCTTGGCCATTACTCTGTGGATAGTAGGGAGTTGAAAAGTGATGTTGGATGTTGTATTATATGCATAAGGCACGGACATCTTGGTTCTTGAATGGTCTCCCATTATCAGTGACAATGGCTTGGGGAATACCATACCGGCATATGAGGTAGTTTAGGATAAACTTGGCTATTTGTTTACCGGTGATATAGGTCATGGGAATGGCTTCAACCCACTTCGTGAAATACTCAGTGGTGGTAATGATAAATTTGTGGCCATTGGAAGAGGATGGGTGGATTTGCCCTACAAGGTCGAGACCCCATTGAGAAAAAGGCCATGGAGTTGTCACAGGTTGTAGTGCATGAGCTAGTGCGTGAATCAAATCTCCATGCTGCTAGCATTGTAGACACTTCTTAGCAAACTGTGCAGCATCTTGCTCTATTGTAGGCCAGTAATAACCTATTCTGAGTATCTTCTTAGCAAGATTAGGATCAGTAGAATGTGCGCCACAGACACCTTCGTGCATGTCTTGTAAGGTAGCTTCAGCTTCTTCCGCGTTAATACATCATAAGAGGATACCTTCGAGACTCCAGCGATATAGTGTATCACCCAGAATGGTGTAACGAGAGGATCAACGGATAAATGTTTTGCATTGGGTGGATGATAGGTTAGGGGGAAAGGTATTGTGTTTAAGGTATTCATAGATATCTTCATACCACAGAGAATTGGGACCAACAAGTTTGCAGATGATTTCAGTAACGGGAACATCGACGGCTGGTATCAACAATTGTTCGATCAAGAATTCGCATTTCTATGTATTTGTAGGCATGTCAATCAGTGACCCTACCGAAGCCATAGAATCTGCAGCCTTGTTATGCTCTCTTGGAATTTGCTCAAATGTGATTCTAGAAAAGTGTGGTTTGTAGGTGTCCACTAGTTGCTTGTAGGGGACCAACTTTTCATCCTTTGTTTGGTACTCATCTGTGACTTGGCGAATGACTAGTTGTGAGTCTCCATATACTTGTAATTCTATGATGTCCCATTGAACTATTGTGTTGAGACCTATGAGGAGTGCTTCATACTCGGCGATGTTGTTGGTGCAAGGGAATGCAAGCTGATATGACTTAGGAATATAGTCATTTTGAGGTGTGATGAACAATATACCAGCCCCTGATCCGTGTTGTGTGTAGGAACCATCAAAATACAACTTCTACATTATTGAGTTGGACAGAGTGAAGAGATTCTCATCCAAAAAGTCTGCTACCATAGGGTGCGTATCTTGCATGGGTACTTCTGCTAGTTCATCTGCTAGGGCTTGTCCTTTGATTGCTTTACGATCCATGTACTCAATGTCGAACTCACTAAGGATCATGACCCATTTAGCTAATCGGCCTGTGAGAGCTTCTTTTGCTAGTAGATATTTCAAGGGATCAATTTTGGCTATAAGATTTGTGTGTTGGTTCAACATGTAATGCCGCAACTTTTGAGAAGCAAACACCACTGCTAAACAAGCCCTTTCCATTGGTGAATAATTGAACTCATATCCCACCAAGGTTCTATTAATATAATAAATTGCATGCTCTTTTCCTAATTCATCATGTTGTGCTAGCAAGGCCCCTAGGGCCAAAGTTGTAGTTGAGATCTATAATATCAAAGGTTTATCAGCAACTGGTAGAACCAATACAGGAGGTGTAGCCAGATACTCTTTAAGCTGATCCAATGCTACTTGACACTTATAATCCCATCAGAATGAGACATCCTTTCAGAGTAAGTGTTGAAATGGTTGACATTTATCTGCTAGCTGTGAGATGAAACGCCTGATGGATTGCAACCTTTCCTGAAGGCTCCTTAATGCTTTAAGGTTCTTTGGTGGAGGCATCTCTACTATAGCTTTTACTTTTGTTGGATCTACTTCAATACCTCGACGAGATACAATATATCCCAATAGCTTCCCTGATGTTACACCGAAGACACACTTCTTTGGATTGAGGCACACTTGATATTTCTCAAGCTTGTCAAAGATCTGTCCTAGAACATGTATGTGATCTGCCCTAGAAGATTTAGCTAGAATGTCATCCACATAGTCCTCCATCATATGATGAAAGAGATCATGGAATATCACTGTCATTGCTCTCTGATAGGTTGCTCCTGCATTCTTTAGACCAAACGACATGACACACCAACAATAGTTGCCCCAAGGACAAGTAAAGGTTGTTTTATGCAGATCTTCCTCTGCTATCCTTATCTGATTGTAGCCAGAGAATCTATCCATGAGAGAAAGCATCTTGTGACCTGCTGTCAAGTCTACTATAATGTCAATGTTCGGTAGTGGAAAGTCATCTTTAGGACATGCTTTGTTGAGATCTCTAAAATCATTACACATGCGGATGCACCCATTGGGTTTAGACACAGGTACAATATTTGATACCCAGTCTGAATAGTCAATTGGTTGTATGAACTTTGCATCTAACAACTTCTATATTTCCACTTTTACCAAGAGAGCTATCTGTGGGTGCATCTTTCTCAGTTTTTGCTTGACCGGTTTCACTTTTGGATCAACTGCAAGATAGTGAACTACTAGCTTAGGATCTAGCCCTGGCATATTTGCATAGGTCCATGCAAAGTTGATGGTTTGCTACAAGAAGAAGTTGTTAAGATTCTTGTGCTTTGCTTTAGATAATGATGCTGCTAAGAATGTGGTCTTTGGATTTTGCTCTATGCCAAGGTTTATCTCTATAGAATCTTCTACTAGGAGAGCTGACTTCTCTTGGTACTTAGATGGTAGGGGAAGGTCAAATCCTCCATCCTCAGGTGCCATAGTTGGGTTTTCACCTTTGGATACATCCTTTGTTTTTACTATTTTGTGATCAGGAGGTGCCACGGTGTGGTTTTCACCTAGAGATCTTTCTTTATTTTTACTTTTACGACTAGAGGATTTGGCATTCTCACCAAAATAAGTCGTTGGCTCTAATTCCATTACAAAACCTGCTTTGTGATTGCCAAGGGGGATACCTTCCCAAAGTCCCATGAACTCAGCTAAAGCTTTGTCATTCTGAAATACATCTATAACGGGGGACCCTTGTTGGTTCCAATCGATAAGTTCAGGGTAGACAAGTGTTACGTTCTGGGTGCTGGTGGTGGAGGTTAAGGATACAGAGGACAGTGTAAAGATGGAGGATTCTGCGAATAGGTTGGTCATATGGAGGGAAGAGTCATCGATGATATCCTTTGTAGACGTTGAACCGGCGGGAAAAGTGTCAGCTACCTCGTCGAGGATATACTCGATGTCCAAGGCGTGTGGTACCTTCTTACCAAATCCTAATCCCTTCTTGTCTAGCTTCTTTGTCACAACAATGGGTTCCATAGTTCCTTGATTCTATTTCCCAAGGCCACCCTTGCCTTTGTAGCCCATGTTTTTTACTAGCCTTAAGCCATTGCCATATTGCTTGACTGGTATTGTGACTGGTTCTTTCTCCTTATAGAGCCAAGAAGAAATATCCTTAATAGTTTCCTCTTCCAATAACCGTCCCTGTTGGAATTGTGTTAGGAATGTTGGGGGAGGAATAGCTACTTTTTTGGTTACTTTGGCAATGGGTGGTTGGCTGTAAGATTTTGGAGATAAAGGCATCCACCCTACACAACAAGATTTTGAGATATCATAAGTGCCAAAGCCTATATCACGGATGTGCGCTTTGATTTCAGGAAGAGGATTAGGGTTACTTGTAGAGGCCGGAGTCAGTGTTGTAGGGTTAACATATAGTAGGGATTCAAGGGCTTTTTCATTGTTAGGCACCTGGTTGCAATTCTTATAACTGCCTTGCAAGACACGGTAGAATTCAAAAGGATTGGGGTCTCCTGGGATAGTTATCTCCGTACTATTGTATGGGAACTTTAGAGATTGATGATACGTGAAGGGAACAGCTTTCATTGCATGGATCCATGGGCGGCCTAGGATAATGTTGTAAGGTAGTTCAATATCAAGGACTTGACACCTGGTTTCAAGCATGACAGGGCCCAGTTGTATAGGCAAGTGGATAACACCTTCTGAGCGACGTTCAGCATCATCATACCCCTTGATTGTAATACTATGATCAGAGTTGACATGATCCTTAGAGTATCCCAATTGCTTAAGTAACTTTAAAGAACAGATGTTGAGGCCAGCACCACCATCTATGAGTATATGTTTGATTTTGTGCTTATGGATGAGAACCTCAATATGAAGGGCATCATTGTGACAAGGATCATGGGATGGGAGATCTTTCTCTAAGAAGACCACATTGTAGGGTGAAGCAATGTTACCTACTATAGCTTGGAAATCCGTGACTGCTATGTTGTTAGGAACCGAAGACTCTTGGAGGGATTTTTCTAGCACTACTCTATGTGCAGGTGATGATCGTAGGAGGTCCAAGATAGAGATCTGTGCTAGCACTTTCCCTAGATATTCGACAAGATTATAATCAGATTGAGTTGGAAGACTGGGTGTAGGACCACGAATGGTGACACAACCACGGTGAGTTGTAACAGTGCAATCCATAGATTTGCCTTTGATTGTGAGGGTAGACACTTGACTCTCTTCAAAACGACCTATAATGGAATCAAAGGAAGTGGAAGCATGATTGATACCTTTACCTCTATCCTGAGGAGGAGGTGGACCATGATGAGGGAATGGTTCCTTGTACATATTGAGATCTTTGTTTGTGTGTTGAGCTAGTGGTTCATTCTCAAAAGTGATTTGGTTACCTTCGATGAGATTTTGGATTAGGTGCTTCAGTTTCATGCATGATGCAGTTCTATGCCCTTTGCTCCTATGGAATTCACAGTATTCATTTTGTCTATACCGCGCAGTTTTGTAAACAGGTTCACCATGTGGGGGAGCATCTGGTAAGGTGATGAACCCTTTATGTAAAATCTGTTGTAGGACTGACTCTATAGGCACTCCCAAGGGAGTGAATTGACATCGCAGCAGGTAATCTTGTTGAGGTCGCTCCTGTTGTCATTGTTGTTGATTTTGATATGGTTTCCGCTATTGTTGATGTTGTTGAGGTGGAGCTTGACTTGGTTTGGAGAGCTGCAGCGGTGTTTGCAACATTTGGACATGTTTAGAATCGACCACCCCATCGTTGACCACATTTTTGTTCTTATTCCAAAACTTAGGTTTATCATTCGATTGTTGATGAGGAGCGTTGTCTTTCGTGTCTTTGAAGATTTTGACCACACCCTTAGCAATGAGGGCCTTTTCAATGTTGATTCCCTTGTATGTGATTTCGTCAAAGGTTGTAGCACTAAGAATTTGCAAATGGAAACCTAACTCTTGGTTGAGGTTTTGCACAAATATGCTAACAAGCTGTTTCTAAGGAATCTTGAAAGGGAATTTGCTAGCCATTTGTCTCCATCATTGAAGGAAAGAAATGAAAGTTTCACCATTTTTCTGTTTATTGTTGCATAGATCAGTCATGGAAATCTCATGCTCTACGTTGTAAGAAAAATGGGTGGCAAATTTCTCTACTAGCTCGTTAAAAGACTTGATTCCCATGGCTAAGTGTGAGAACCATTCTATAGCTTGACCTCCAAGACTACGAGGAAAGAGATGCATAAGATATGTGTCGTTATGTGAGACCTCAAAGTAAGCAAGATAGAATTCCCTGAGATGGTCTTTTGGGTCACCTTTTCCTTTGTATTTATCAAACTTGGGAATAGTGAAATTTTGAGGAAAAGGGATCATTGGTAATGACCGATCAAAAGGATAAGGACACACTTCCTCTAAAGAGAAGGTCTTCTTGGTGTGGCCAAATGTAAGATCATATAGCTATTGTTGAACTTCTGCGATCTTGAGCTCCATTGCCGTGGGTGGGGTTGGAAACATCTCCTGTTGTCCTAGAAGTGGTTGCGGTTGCCCATGTGGAAGACTATAGTGTAAGCCATGAGCACTAGCATTATAAGGGTCGTAAGATTGGTTGGGGTCATACACATTGTACGTTGGGTTGAGATTGGGTTGGAATTGGATATTTTGATTCCACAGATGTGGAGGTGGCGCTAGGTAAGAATGTTGGCTTTGTGATGGTTGAAGAAAAGTATTGGTTGGAGGAAAGCTAAAGTGCGTGGGTTTAGGTTACGATGGAGGCACATAGCTTTGGGAAACTTGATGTTGGGAATGTTGATGGTGGATAGGCAAGGTGTTGAAGAAATTGAGTGATGATGAATGTAGCGGAGGAGGGACATAGGTAGAAGTGATTTGCGATGATTGAGGTGGATTGATGATGAGCGTAGAAGAATGTTATGGTTGGGATTGCATGACTCTAATTGGTTGAGAGACATGAAGGTTTGATGATATAGGAGGTGGTATTTGTTGAGACCCTTGTTGCATGGCTACATAGTTGTTCCCTGGATTGTAATTTGGTGGGAAACCTATTCATGATGGGGTAACCAAGATTCCACTTGTGATTGGTGTGGACACTTTAGGAGGTGGTTGCATATTCGATCAAGCTAAGGTGGCTTGCTTAGCTAACTCTGCTTGACATTGGAGAGTTTCTCATTGGTTTTTATAGATCTCCATAGGAGTCAGAAGCGGTGATACGGCCCTCTCTCCTATTGGGTTTTGATAAAGGGGATTCTTATACTGCGAGCTCTGTTCAGGTAAGGGCGTGGTCACAGTTGACATGGTCTGGACCGCCTGTGTGGTACTTAGGGTGTTGTTTGTCTCCTTGAGAGTGGATAAATCAAAATCTTGAGGTAACTTGGCCCCTTGCTCTGCAAGTAAATGAAAGAAATGATCTTGGTTCTCACTAAGGATTTTGTCAAAGGCGGCCACGACTCTAGGCTCTTGTATGAATTCATCAAGATCTTGCCCATCTTCTTGAGAGGATTGACCTATTTCAAAGTGTCGCTCTTCTTGAGATGGGGCTAGATCTACAGTATAACCTTGAGGGAAAAAATCCGGAGGCATGCTGGTGGTGTATTAAGGTGTACTTATCAAGGGGATCCTACCTTCTTGAGGATTGTTGGGTTGGTCAAGCTACGGCATGTTTGGAGAAGTGGTGGATCTTTCCGTGGGTGTTATAGGAGTGACCTTTGGAGTAATGTTGAGACGGCCCAATTGCGGTGTGTGAGAAGGCGACTTGCGCTTCCTAGGGACAACTTGCTTGGATTTCATAGTTTGCTGGAGCCTAGTGGTTACCAAAGAATACACTAGGACAAAAAAGGTAATGCTAGGTTTCTGCTTGTGCTTTGAAAAAAAAAAAAACTTTGATGCACACTGTACTGGACCAAAGGCGCTATATTGTTTGACCAACGGCGCATGACTGTGCAACCAAAAGCGTGCTACTATTATACCAAAGGTGATGGACTGAGCTACCAAAGGTGAGGTACTGCTATACCAAAGGCGAGCTACAAAGACCAAAAGTGAGCTACTATACCACCAAGGGCGAGCTGCCATAATACCAAAGGCACTGAAGTAGTGTTTGATGCAAAAAGTTTATGTTTCTGATTAGATTTGGTTGTTTTGGCAAGAGAAAACACAGCAAACAAAGTTGGCAACCAAAAATAGGACTGACACAATAGATAGTGTATGTTCGAGGCTCACAGAAAAGCCCAATGTTTCCACAGGTATGAGATAGTTGCAAACAAAATAATCAAGCACTTTTTATCCCTAGAGAAAAGGTTTCATTGCAGTAGATCAGCTCACAGCTTAATACTCCGTCGATAAAAATATCATTCCATAAAGGTGTCAGATATTTTGTATCTTTGCGAGAGATGATAGGTAGGGATATCTCACCCTCCCCTTGGAAAGCTCAAGTAGGTCACAAGAGCTTTATGGCTAAGGGAATACTATCTCTTCTCAAGGGAGCCAATGGTGAGTGTCTTAAGGGCTTAAATCAATTCCCCTTGCACTGATGATTACTGCAATGTTCGGAGGTAGGTCAGGTAGTCACTATCTAAAATGGTTCTTAGTAACTTTGAAGGACCAATGCCTTACGAGAAATGCGATAAGCTACTAAAAGCTTTAACCAATCCTACTAAGAGTATCAAACACTTCGCTCAATGTGAAAATCATTTCCACAAAGAGCTAGTACACCTCTTTTTAGTTTGGCACCACAAGGTAAGGCTGACGTCGGTTAGGACTTGGCTTTCGCCTTATCCCTCTTATATAGTGGTTCAAAGGAGAACTTCGCTTAGGGTCATCCCTTTGGGATGAAGCACAATCCAAAAGCAGGCTCTTCTAAAGGAAGTACTGAAATGTAAGAGCAAGCACGTCAAACAAAAGTTCAATTGTCCCGTTATAAGAAAAATAAGGTGCAACTAAACTAGGCATACACACGTTTGTAGTTGTCAGTTGTCCCTTATGAAATTGAAGTGTTTTGGCATTCATGTCCATTGTCCTTTAGAAAATTGAGGTGTTTTCGCATACATGTCCATTGTCCCTTAAGAAAAGCAGTATGTTCCTAAGACTTAATTTGCCGAAATGATTTGTTCAATTATCCTTTAAGAAGGCAATGTGTTTCTAAGACTTAGTGAGATAAATCAAGATTTCTTCAACACTCGTCCTACATGAACATGTTAAAAACACATATTTGCTCTGTGTGAGTAATAAGAAGCTGCAACAAGTCAGTTAGTTCCACAAAAATTCACAAGTTAGCAAAAACAAATCAATTTGACCAAAAGTGCATTACTGTTATACCGAAAGCGTTGCACCGTATTTCTAAAAGTGATGTAATGCAGACCAGAAGTGGTGTACAATACTACCAGAAGCACCGAACCATATCCAGAAGCGTTGCACTGTGCTTCTGAAAGCGTGATACTGTAAAGCCAAACGCGCTGCGCTGTCTCAGATCACAAAATAGTTAGCTTTTGTCAAAATAACCAGATCCAAATGGGATTTCATGATTGATCTACTGTTCTGAGAAGTAATAACTGATAGATCTGTATCATGAAATCTAGAAAAGTCAGAAGGTGTAGTAACACAATAGATTAACTCAAATATCAAAGATACCCCTAAATAAGTCAGCTTAGGAAGTATCAAAAGAGGGTTTGAAAGACAAATACAACAGCTTGTCAGACAAATCAAAAGATATGTAACAAATAAAACCCTGCAAAAACACCAACCGAAGTCAGAAAACCTAATTAGCCAAAAGTGCTTAACGATACTACCTAGAGCGCCATTCTGTGTTACCAAAAGCACTTCTCTGCACTACCAGAAGCACCGCAGAATCACCCGAGGGCGCTGCACTGTATCTCCAGAAGTGCTTTAGGATACTTCCAAAAGCGATTTTCTGTGTCTCTTGCACTGTACCGTACTGTAACTTCAAAAAAATCAATTTCTCAAAGAAAAAGAGGGATTAGTGGGTCCCACCGGGCGTGCCAGAATGTGTATGAGGAAAAATTGATTAAATCAAAACTAATAAAACCAAAAACCAATCACATAAAGCAAACCAATCTAAGTAAAAGCCATTATCATCAAATCAAAGAAAAATGAAAGCTCTTACCAAAATCTGTATTGTTCCCTTTGGAGGAGTGTAGATTGCTCAAGGAAGTTATGAAACCATAGCTACAACAAGCAAGTAGTGTGCTCAAGAGATCAATGTTAAGAGATCGTGAGGTTGCTCAATCGACACGTTTGTATGCTCAAAGCGCTGTTAAGTATGCCTGAGAATAAGATCGAAGAGAGGCTCAATAAAGGAGATGAGGGGGATTTATATAGGTTTCAATGAAGATCGATCAATGGTCCAGATAATTCAGAAGAATCAATGGAGGAGAACAGTTGAGGAACGTGCAACAAATAAGAAGAAGCCAAGTGTCTTGCTTTCTTTAGCATGAGAGGAGTTATCAAGAATAGAAGAATGAGTTAAAGCAATTAACAAAATGTAATGATCAGTTAAGTGATTTAAAACAAGAAGAAGAGATTTGCATGAGAATAAGAAGATATTCTGCTTTATTAAATATTAGAAATATTTAATTGCATGAGCAAGAAAGCTTGAGTTATTTTAGAGATAACTCAAATTTAGAAGAAAAAGCAATTTAAATAAATAATTGATTTATTTAAATTTAGAGAAGATATTATGGAAGAAATAATTAAATAATTAGAATTATTTAATTTAGAAGATTTAAAAGCAAATTAAATAAATAAATTTATTTAATTGTTGTGCATGATTTGAAAGAATGATTTTGATTTAATTAAATAATTTAAGAATTATTTAATTGTAGATAAGAGGGAATTTGTTGAATTAATTAAATAATTAGGTTTATTTAATTAATGTGGATGTGAATTTTGGAAGGTGACAATGATCTAATTAAATAATTAAAATTATTTAATTGTGGAAGAATAATAGAGGAATTTAATTTAATTAATTAAATAAAGAGGATTTATTTAATTAACGTCGTAATTTTGTGATTTAGAAGAATTTGGTGAAATTAATTAAATAATTAGATTATTTAATTAATGTGTGAAATGCAGGTGATTTGACAGATTACAAAAAGCAAGTGGTGCGGTGACTTGGTCATTTTAGGGTGTGTACATTTCTCATCAGCCTACCATCCCCAAACTGATGGTCAAACTGAGGTTGTTAATAGGTCCTTAGGAAACCTACTCAGATGCCTTACCAAGCATCATGGGTTGGCATGGGACTTGATTATCAGTCAGGCTGAGTATGCTTACAATGATTCAGTGAATAGAAGTACTGGGAAGAGCCCATTTGAAATTGTTTATGGTTTCCATCCAAGAGGACCACTTGAACTCAAATATCTACAAGGCTGGGATAAGAGGAGTGCTCTAGGACAAGATTTTTCTACCACCATGAAGACAGTTCATGATCAAGTCAAAGTTCAGTTGGAAAAGACAGTCTCCAAATACAAGGATAGGGCAGATCTCAAAAGAAGAGATGTACAATTCAAGGTGGGAGATTTGGTGATGGCCTATCTAAGGAAGGAAAGGCTACCTAAAGGACAACCAATCAAACTTCTGATGAAGAAGATAGGACCGTGCAAGGTAGTGCATAAGTTTGGTCCAAATGCTTATGAAATAGAATTGTCATCCGGTCTTGGTATTTCTCCCATATTCAATGTTTCAGACCTATTTCCATTCAGACCTTCATTGAATGTTGAAGATGGATTAGATGTTGTGATTGAAGATGAAGACTGGATCAGAGATCTACCTCCAAGTAAGCCTTTACAATTGGAATGCATCTTGGATTCCAAGATTGTCAAAAAGACAAGGAAGGGTGTGTACAAGGAATACTTGGTCAAATGGCAAGATCTTCCTGATTTAGAAGCTAGTTCGATGAGTAAAGCAGGCATTTTGAAGCATGGGAAGACACTCCAACAGTTAGCAACTCAAGGGACTTAAGTTTTTCCTGCAGGGGGAGTATGGTGCAGGAGCACCTTCTCTATGGTTCAGGAGTCATGTTTTGTTTTTTGTTTTCAATAAGGCTTTTTAAGCCACATCATGTTGTAATAAGGTTTTTTGTGTCAATTTGGTCACTAGACCTATGTGGACCATGTTTGGTCAAGTATGATGTAATAACACAAGGAAAACATATAGTTTTCTTGTGAAGAGGAGAGCCCCCAACGACTAACTGTATTTCAAATTAGTTTTGTACAGTTGGAGGGAAGTTGAACTAATGTCTCAAGCCTTTTATAGGTGAGAAGCAGGATGTAATAAGGATGGAGAAGCATGCATGAATGAAAATCTAGATTTTGGGTGTTGAAATATTGTTCTTTCTGAATAATTCTTAGCACAGTCTATACGGATAGTTGTTCATCTGAAATTGATTAGAAATGTTCATGTAGGAAGTAGCTTTCATTCAGGAGTAGTCTGGTGTCTAGAAGTGTTGTAGCTTGTGAGTTTTTATTCTTTTTGCAGGGACTGGTCTGAAACCCTCGAAACTAGGGTTCTGTGAATAAATGGACTGTATCTCCTTTGTCCACTGAAACCAATTCTCATGTTCAGTGTGATGGAGGAATACAATGTACATTTTGTGTTTTCTGTTGTTTTAGGTCAACACCCAGGGATCTAAGGAGTTCGGGCATGAGTGGACTAGGCATCTCTATGTGACTAGTCATTGAACAATAGGCAAAGTGTTGTTGTGGCGTGGCCAAGTTGACGGGTGATCAAGTGTTTGCAAAGGAGTGTAGACCCCTACCATTCTGTTAAGTTTTATTTTTGTATACTGGTTTGGCGCCTGTGTAGTCGCAGAGTAACCGAAGTGTAATCGGCATGAAATAACCCTTGGAGAAGCTTTTGAAAGTTCTACCGATCAAAGGTATTATACCGATTGGATTTTCATCGGTGAGGAACGGCTTTAGTCCCACCGAATATACATTGTGAATGCATATCGTAATTGTATGTTGAGAATGTATCTCGAGGTTGTATGTTGAGAATGTACATTTCGTTGGATACAAACGGTGACCGGCTGTAACGGTGAAATAGAATGTATGTCTTGAATGCACCTTTCATTGGATACAAATGGTGACCGGCCATAGCGGTGAAATCAGGGTGGAGAGACTTTGGTCGACCGGTAATAGCAAGTCAAGTAATGCATATACAAAGTTGATACATCGGCACATCGAAAGGAGAGCAAAAGATACCGCTGATGAGAAGAATCTGGCTGATAAGTATTGTTCGAAAGTAATATCAGAGTGACTGGTGTGTATCGGTGGAGTAGTTTTCAAACTCACTGATGATTGAAGTCTGACCGATAGAATCACGACTAACCGCTAAGGTTAAGGCTAGTGGAAAGCTAACCACCATCAAGTATCAGTAGGAAGTTTGGAGACGCTGCCGATGAAGGAAGTCTCACCGAAGGCTAAGCGGAGCTGACTGTCAGGGAGAGTTAGGAGATTGGGTTGAGAGTTTTCTAGGTGGCCAATGGGTTATGTTTGGCCGACAAGGTTTGGTCTCCAAGACATAGGTCACATCTCACCGATCAAGTTTATTGATCAAATTGCACGCTTCCACTAAGCACTCTGCATCACATTAGTACATTTTCCTTGTATGCTTTTTGATTTATATGATATATGGTGTATCAAGTGTTTCATTAGTGTATTGTGTGATTCATGTGTTATGATCTATTTTACTAAACTTCCATGTGAAGCCTATTGTACTATTGAAGTGTTCTAAGGGTGTACTCTAGATGTTTTTGTGCATGAAACATGTTTGAACTTTGGCATGTGATTACTTTCTAAAGTGAATTCAATTTAAACATACAAAGTGAAACAAATATAAGTCAATGCTAAAGTTCAAATACATACTTCACAAGAAAATAAGTATATCAAATTAAAGTGATTGCCAAAGTTGCACTCCACACAAACAATACATAAATTTCATAGTGAATCACACTAAATAAACATGTCTAAAATACAGTTTACTAATAGTACAACACTAATTATGATAAAGTTAATAGATTGTATCGTGGTTGAATGGGAGACCACAGTTCTTTGATGGTTTCTTTATGATTTAGTTCTTTAATGGTTCATTCACAATTTAGTTCATGTGGTTATTCATTTAACACCATTCCATTATTTTTTATTTGTAAAAAAAATAATTGATTTTTTCATAGTATTTATAGCCTTGTCCACCAACTACATGTAATGAATTTTTCAGTAAAAATATAAATATAAACTATTTAGTGATAGGCCTATGAATATTTGTGCCTATCAGCCATTTGATAGCACCTTTGGTGTTTTTACTAGTTCTATAGTGCAATGGATTAAGCGTGATGAGGACACTTGGCAACTCAGTGCAAGCCTGCGATCCTTAGAGACTTGTACTTTGTCAAGGTCATGCTATTGTGGGATAATGCCATATGTCCAATGGACCCACGGTCTTGTTAAAATCAAAGCTAAAGGTGGTCTAGTTGTGTGGTCTTTGATTGGTTGTGCACTACCACGGAGGACATGCTATCAAATATGAGTTGGCTCCATGTTTTTGCAGTTAGATGTCACATGTATGTAGCCTACAGAGTACATACAAAGCCCAAAAGATGGTGCGTTCCACTTCACAGAAAAGTGCAAACCCACACTATCAGAAGTTTTGGACTCGATGAGAGCACGGAGCTACGATATGATGACATGTGGCAAATTTTGAAGGTTGACATGGAAAGTTTTCTCGTATGGCAAGACATGATTGGTCAAAAAAAATTTAACAGACACGATGGATTTCTCAGTTCTCCTAGATTGTTTTGAGCCATCGATCTTGCCGCAAATAGCCTTTCATCAACGGTCTACATTCAAATTTTTGAATTTATCTATTGTAGACACTCTATTCAAGAAAACGAGTAGTAATGGTAGATATGACTGATACCAATTAATTACAGGATCATTTGAGGAAAATAAATAGTGCATTTGAGTCATTGTGATGATTACTTCTTATTGCATAATCAATTTTCTGATGATTCGAGCTCTCTACTACTACCTAGGTCATCAAGGAGACCTTTGAATGTTTGTGGTCCAAGAGGAATTGTTGATAGATTGTTAGATAATGTTGGTACATGTAGAGATACAGAGATTCCTGTGACAGGGTGGTTGTTGTTTGATCACTGGTATAGAAAGAGGTATTCTAGGGCTCCTCTGTCACATGCATGGAATTTAGATTTAGCAAATCTCTTAGTGCCAAATGTGTTGTTAATGTTGATTTTGTTAGACCTTTGTCTAGGAGATATGACCCATAGAGGAGAACAGTGTTGACAGGAAATGGTGTGGGGATGATCAGCCTGACAAATGAATTTATTTCAAGGGTCACTGGATTGAACCCTGAAGCAAGCAAGGTCATAAATTTTGAGGCCTTTAATGACAAATATAGGAAAAATAGGAGTAGCTATAGGACTGTGTTACTTCCTAGTCATAGGGTGAGAGGAATAGATAACAAACCTATCAAGATCTCTCCTAATGAGAAGGAGCCTCTAGCTATTGACTTCTTCTATGACTATTTCACTAAGACTTATCACACATTATGTCATGTCCTGGGGTAGGATGCAAAGGGTAACATGCCTCTTGCTCTCATGTTTATGGCAGAAAACATTCAGGATCAAATGGTAAGCACTAAGTATGATTATACTTCCTATATTGCAGAGAAGTTGTGTAAACGGTTGATAACCATCAAGGTGAATGAAGACAAGATGGAGTTTAAATGAAATTTAGTTGGTACTCTCCAATGTGCCACATGTTCTTATATGTAGGTAAGGGGTTGTGGCATGGAGCCTTGCAAGTAAAAGAGGTAGATGACAAAGGTTCTCCCCTTCCTATTTAGTGCTAGACTCACATGTTGGATAAGCATTGTCATAATGCTAGTTATGTAACTTTTGAGGAACAATTTATTAGAAGACTCTTGAATTTCATTGAGCCACCACAAGATAGAGTGCCAAAATAAATTATGGATCTCTTGAGGCCAATGGAGAGAACCCCTGAATTGGGAATTCAACATAATTGGGGTGATTGGTTTTCACACACCCATACTACTACAATCAAGGTATATGGATACATGGTAAATCCACATATGTTACCCAAATATGTTCCAAAAAGGCTATCTTATTTGGAAGTGTTGTGGAAATTGAATGAGTCAGATAAGACTCACTTCAGGGGGCAAAAGAAAGTTTCTTTCTTCCCCACTTCTACAAAGTTTGGTGATTTCTGGGAAACAAATAAAGAAGGCATAGATGAAATTTATCTTGTTTTGCAGTCATATAATATGAGGAAGGAGTCCACAAGTAATTTTTATCTAGAGGGATTCATCAATAAGATAAGACTGAGTATCAAGAGGCCTACATTTGCACATAAGCTCTTATTTGATGAGGACATAGTGAGAAATTAACTTTCCATGGAGGAAGTGAAGGATAAAAGGGTCAGATGGTCAAAGTCATGGATGGAGAGGATTGGAGGAGAAAAATGCATGCAAATTATCTTGGTTCTTTTTTAGAGAAGGATCCTATCCTCATAATATAGAAAATACTGGACAATGTTGAAACACTGATTGGGAAAGCTCTTGCAATTGAGGAAAGGGCCATATATAAAAGGGATTCTAATGCTCCACTCCAACCCTATGTCTCTACAACAAGTGAGTCTGTTTCTCCTGAACAATCTCATGATGTTGATGTTCCTCCACAGTCTCCTACCAAGAAAAGAAAAACAATTGATCTCGAGGGTGGGGAGACAAAAATTGAAGTGGTTGATTTGGAGGGTTCTGTAGAAAGTACACCTGGAGAAGAACATGAGGTTAATCAACCCATGACTTCACCTACAAGGTTTGTGGTAAATCATCCACGTGAGAGTAGGATGGATATAAGTCTTAGATAGGATAAGGATGAAACAAATGAGATACAAGCTCTGACTTGTACAAAATTTTGTATGATGACGTGTTTTTCAAAACCCAAGAGTTTAAGGGTTTTGTGTTAAGACTGAGGAGTGCAAAGTTCCAAAAGAGAGTTAAGCAGGCTACGAGTAATGCAAACCCTAATCAATATGAGGAAATCACTCAAAAGGTGTTGCATGAGGTAAGTTATGATATCATCCAAATCACTCCAGAAGAGGGAAGACAAATGGTCATGAATAGAGGTTTGTTGTTGTTGCCACATTGGGATATAGCCATTACACTTGCCTTAGATACCATAAGGAGACAAGATGAAGAGGTATTTGCTACAAAAAAGTAGGTTGATCAAGCTTTCTTTGGGTTAGTTTTTAACCCTAAGTTTGAAACCTTGGTAATATGGGCAATGGCTCCAAATACAAATAAACCTAAGGTAGTGAACAATATTTAGGATCTAACAAGAAATATTATTATCAAAAGGCTGTCAGATACACTTTCCCCACAAGCTACATCCTTGAGTGTACATTTAGATTTGTTCACTGAAGCAACGACTGTTAAGTTGTAGAAAGAGCATGATCAATTTAATGAGAAGTATACATAGGTCTTGGTAGAGTCCAATCACTACAAGCCTCTTCAACTTGGAACTATAGTTCTAGTAATCTCCACTCCTTCCAGTTCTATAGAGCCATTTCCATCAGACAGAGAGTTATTTCTTGCAAAGATAAAAGAGCTCAAGGATTAGATAAAAGGAGCTACAGAGAATAAATGGAAATAATTAGCAAGTTGCTTAATGACTTGACCAATCATAGAGTTGCCAAGGTGATGAATAGGGCTTATGGTGCTTGGAAAGCGTATTCAAATTTGAAAGTTGCATTTGATAAGCATGTGTAGGAAAAGGATAACCTAAAACGAGTAATTGATAATTGGTTGCCATAGACTACAACAATAAGGCAAATTTATAAGCGATGTAGGAGCATCCAAAAGTCATTCAAGGAAGTTGAGACAGTTAATGATGAATTGTAGAGTGCTAGGAAGAGACATTGAAGATTACTGTATTTCACCGTATTTGCACACTAGAGCTTGTGGAGCTGGAGTTAGCATCTACATATCATCATCTACATCATATCAAAAATTTAGGTCATTTGGGTTTGTTTCCTGAGAGATATCGCTATCAAAAGATTACCTATTTTATAGAGCAAAGAAGTAAGTGTTCAGTGAAGTCTAATGGGTTTGTGGAGCAATTCCGTGACTTGCAAAGCCTAATGGAACATCATTCAAGGTAGTTTAGGACCTATCTAACCTTCATGGAGAACGGCACCAAGTTCCTATCATTTGTGGAGAAATGCTGAGTGTTTAGGTCTGACCTATTTGTTTCTAAATGTTTTATACTAGTTGTTACCATTTGGCCGACTTGATAATGAGTTGAAGGCTTGCAGAGGATATAAATGAAAGATAAAGGTTTGTTTCAATGTAGAAATGAAGAATGATGAAGTGTGTGAATATATGAAGCAAGAAGATGAATTGATTTGATCTAGAGAGGATAGAAAAGTAGAAGCAGAAGACAAAGCAAAGAGAAAAAGAAGATATAGAGCAGAGGTTTGAGAAGGAGAAGATAGAAGACATAATGTTGTGTTGTATGAATCTTTTATAAATCTAGGCTATAGCCTAGCATCTAAAATACCTAAAGGCATATGTAATGTGATTTGGAATTCTAATATAATGAGAAGTGATCTTTGAAGGTTGGTTTTTTTTCCCTTTGAGGGTTTTCCTAGGATACATCTTGTGTCATGAGTTTAAGACCATTTCCTTTCATTCTATTGTTATATGTATGATGTTGTTACATTTCTGTTATGATCATGGTGTTAGTTCTTTAAGGCTGCAAGGTTGGATAGTCCTTCATTGGACCCTCCTACCTTGACTGCATCAATTGGTATCAGAGATGGTTGTGAATCTATTGGGATGTTTACAAATTTGTTGGGAAGATAGAAAGTGTTCGAATAAAGTGTGAAACCCTAGAGTGTAACAAGTGTCACTATAGAAGAAAGATCAAGGTAGGAAAGATCCAAGTAATATTTTCATATTAAATTGTTCGTATAATTGTTTCAATGCGGAAGATTGGAAAAAGAGTGAAGAAAGAAAATGAAAACCTAATATGCGAGAAGGATATTCTAAAAGAAGAATTAGAAGAAGAGCTAAAGTTGTTTGAGTATATCACAAAGAGTTTTGAAGAATTGGAAGAAGGATTCAAGTTGTTTGGGAAGGTGGAAAAGAGAAACAGAGATCTGGAGGAAAATTTGGAAGGGTTGAAAGGGGAGAACAATCTGCAAAAGAGTGAAATATTTGGATTGAAAGAATAGGTTAATTAGTTACAGTAGTCACTTGTAGCATGCCGAGAAGAGAATGAAAGTCTAAGATCTAAGCCTAAACTTTGTGATGTTTCTTGTGATACTACAGAAGCTTCTTTAGAAGGTAAGGTTGAAGATGACAATGTAACTGAACCTGCAATTGTTGGTGATGGTATTGGTTTAAAAATCATGCAAAGAATGGGATATGAAGGAAAAGGATTGGGAAACTGTCAGCAAGGAATTCTAGAGCCTATTGAGTTGGTAATGAGATCAAGAAATGAAAACCTTGGATAAATCAGAAGTAAGGATGTTGTCACAAGTTCAAACAAGTCAACTTAGGAAAGAAAAGATATGCATTGTTCTTATTGTAATAGACATGGACATGAAAAGGAATTGTGTTGGGATCTATACCCTTGTAAGTTCTATGGATTAAGGAATCACTCTGAAAAGATGTGTAGGAATAAAATGCGGAGAAGAAAACCTATGATAGGTTGTATATAGAAGGATTATGGATGGATCGATGGACCGGAATAGAATTTTGTTACTGGTATGTTTTAAAGGTTGTATAGATTGAAGTATTCATGTGTTGGAGGAAAAGAAAGATATGGATCAAGATACAGAGAGAAGACCTTATGCAGAGCAAAACAAGGATAGTAATTCATACCACAAAAGGATAAATGACAGGAGTCATAATTCTTATCACAGTGAAGGATACCAAAGAGATGAAAGAGGATTTCATAGGAGAACATTCAGAGGAACCTGTTTTCAAGTTTGGAGGTGAAAAGAATCAAGCACTAAATGTCAACAAGAGGATACTAGTGGAGGAACAGTAGATAATGTAGAGGTAGTTTATGCAGAGGAAGAAGAACCTTTTGATTCATCAAGTTCAACAAAGAAACTGGAAGAGGGTGAGGCATTGATCTTAAGGAGAACTTTGTTGTAGACTAATCATCTAAGGAACCAGTGTAAGAGAAATTTTGTGCAGGGAAGTTCATATTGCAGAGAAAGAAGGAATGACAAGATATTCTACAAGAAGAGAAAGTTTGTGTACCGAAGTAAATAAAACATGGATAAGAAACCTGAAGATTTTGAGGTGTGTGGAAGAATTTGCAGTTAGAACCATGGATTAGAAAGTGTTGCAGAGGAAATTCAATAATGTATTGACTGTATCAAGGAGGTAACATGATTGTTCTAGAGGATGCATGTATGCATTGATTGAAGTTGATATTGATCTTAAGGTAGCCTACAAGTGTTTAACAATAGAGCGTCGAACTAAGAGGTAGTTGTAACATTGTATCTAGACCACCAAACTTAGACCACCAAAAGTGAGAAGAACTTGAGGCAGTTTGCATAGAGGACTTGTACAGACCACTGACCATGAGGTAGTACAATGATTTGTGAATAGATCTCTGAACTTGAGGTAGTTCCAAGTACCTGTGAATAGATCTTTGAACATATCCTAAGGGATCACATTGATTTTGACATAAAATAGACCAAAGTGAAGAGGCTCACTTTTCAATTAACCCTGAGAGTCTAATACAGGAGCATCCAGAAGTCATTCAAGTTGAGACAGTTAATGATGAATTGCAGAGTGTCAAGAAGAGACATTGGAGATTATCGCATTTCACTATATTTGTACACCAGAGCTTGCGGAGCTAGAGTTAGCATCTACATATTTTCAGCTACATCATATCCAAGATTTAGCTCATTTGGGTTTGTTTCCTGAGAGATATCGCTATCATAAGATTACTTATTTTATAGAGCAGAGTAGTCAATGTTCAATGAAGTCTAATGGGTTTATGGGGCAATTCCATGACTTGCAGAGCCTAATGGAACATCATTCAAGGTAGTTTATGACCTAGCTAACCTTCATGGAGAACTGCACCAAGTTCCTATCATTTGTGGAGCAATGCTTAGTGTTTAGGTCTGACCTATTTTTTTCTACACATTTCATACTAGTCATTACCATTTGGCTAACTTGATAATGATTTGAAGGCTTGTGGAGGATATAAATGAAAGACAAAGGTTTGTTTCAAGGTAGCAATGAAGAATGATGAAGTGTGCGAAGATATGAATCAAGAAGATGAATTAATTTGATCTAGAGAGGATAGCATAGTAGAAGTAGAAGACAAATCAGAGAGCAGAAGAAGATATAGAGCAGAGGTTTGAGAAGGAGAAGATAGAAGACATAATGTTGTGTTGTATGAATCTTTTGTAAACCTAGGCTGCGGCCTCACATCTAAAATCCCTAGAGGCATATGTAATGTGATTTGAAATTCTAATATAATGAGAAGTGATCTTTGAAGGTTGGTTTTTTTTCCTTTGAGGGTTTTCCCAGGATACATCTTGTGTCATGAGTTTAAAAGCATTCCCATTCATTCTGTAGTTATCTGTATGATGTTACATTTTTTTTATGATCCCGGTGTTAGTTGTTTAAGGCTACAAGGCTAGATAGTCCTTCATTGGACCCTCCTACCATGACTGCATCAATAAGTGAGCTAAATTTGACCCAGCAGCTCCTGTTGAGATCTGAGCAACATATGAGATGATTATAATGTTGGAGGAAATTATTTCATACATGCTAAAGCTTGACAAGTAGATTGGAGACAAGTTGCATCTACTGGAGCACATTAACAAGAAGATCATGCCAGAGATTTTAGATGATGACATACAAGTGAAACCTCTTGATCAATGGAAGGGGAAGTTCAAAACATTGGTACCTAATTTTTCATCTACTATATGTGCCAATGATGTGTTTAGAATGGATCTATTGAATAGAATATTAGATGAATTATTTTCCTTAGAAGTGAGTCTTTATAGTTTCAACAAGGAAACTAGGGCAATTCTAGATGCCAAGTATGTTGTAAATAATGACAAAATAGCTAAGGTGATCCCTTTCCAATGTCCTATGGAGAGGATGTATGCTACATGGATTAAGAAATGTAATGATTAAACTATTGGAATCTTGTTGGTGTTGTCGTTGATGTCAACCTCTAGTAGTTGGTTCACTTGGTTTCCACATGCTTTTGAGAAAAATTGAATAAAAAGGTGTGCAGTGTAATAGAGGTATGTTCAGTGTTGTGCTCCACATTTCCTCATGGTTGAAGATATGCCTGTGTGGTTTGGAATTAATGATCAGAGGTATTCAAAGGAGTTATATCCAAGATCTCAGGTTCTAGATCAGGTGGCAGTAGAAGATGTGTTTGACTGTGAAGAAGGTTGTCTGGGAGAAATGAGATTGCTCTGCATTTCTCCCCATTAAGGTTTCTTGTCTTGTGGTTCTGAGAACGTGCATATATTATCTATATCTACCTTCCCTTGAAGTTTCTAGTGTTGGGTTGCTTGACAAGTTCAGTTCTTGTGTTGATGTTCAGTGGTAGTGCATCCTGATGTGTAGAATCAAGACATTCTTTATTTCAGGTGGTTGTGGCAATGTTGCAAAAGATTTTGATGATTCTGGAATATTTTGGAAAGATGTGTGGAATGTGTAGAATATTTCTTCTTGGTCCGCATGATGTTTTTGGACTTGGAGAGGCATGTATGTGGCCTCTTGCAGTGTTAGTTTAGGTTTGGATGACCTGGCTTGCTAGCGCTATTTGCAGAGGTACCTTGTGGATTGTGGATGTGATAAGCAGCATGGTGATACAAATTTGGGTCCTATTTAACCCTTGGCATGGTCCATCTTCACTTCTTTCCACTACAAAAGTGTTTGGTGCCGACCTATTTCGATGTTGCACATTTGAGGTGCACGCATTTCATTAAGACTGACCTAATTAAGATTATTTTAGGTTGTGGATGGTATAAATACAAGATGAAGTTTGAGTGAAAAAAAGTAGAGAAGACAATGTGAATATGAATCAAGGGTGGTGAATTGAGTGCGAACTTAAATGCTTATAACTTCTAGATGCATGAGTAAAAGGTGTCTACAATTTAGTTTTCTTGAAGTTGTTGGAGGTAGTGAGCTAAAGGTTGCGGATGGCGTAAAGTTGTAGTGGTGGATTTCTCCTATTACCTTGAGATAGTGAATCTCTTTGTAATAGTCTTCTTCTATTCTTCTCTCCTCTAGATAGTGAGTCATTCTAGCAGTGAGCCCTTGGAAATGAGCCTCCTTGTATTGGGTGTTGCTATTCATTTATATGTGAGCTAATCCTAACCATGGTTTTTCCCTTCTTGGGTTTTCCACATAAATCCGGTGTTCTTATGTGTTTGGATGTGTTTGCATTGATGCTTCATATGTTTACATTCTACTAATGCATAATAAGAGTTTGAATATTGGAATAGCATTGAGGGTTTAGTGTTTTAATGTACAACTGATTCACCTCCCCCCTCTCAGTTATCCTATGCATACTAACAATTGGTATCAGAGTAGGTTCCTTGGAGAAGTTTAACCGCTTGAGGTAGATCTAGATGGCACATAGGAAAGGTATTGAGATTCCCTTGTTTGATGGATCAAATTATGCTTTCTAGAAGATCAGGATGGAAATTTTTCTTATCTCTTTAGGGTATGGTTTATGGAAGTTAGTTGAGAAAAAATATACTATACCTACTAATAGTTCAAAGGATGATGATGAGATTAAAGACTATGAGGACAATGGCAAGGCAAGGAGTGTTCTTTTGAATAGTCTTTCTAATTCAGAATTGGTGAAGGCAATGAGCTACAAAACTACTCATGAGATCTAGAAGAAGTTGGAAAGTATCTATGAAGGAGATGACAAAGTCAAGAAAGCAAAGATGAATAATTTGAAGACCAAGTTTGAAACCTTAAAGATGTCAAAAGATGAAAATATTGCAAGTTACATGCAAAGAGTGGATGAAGTTGTCAACTCCATCAATGGTCTTGGTGGAAAGCTGGAGGAAGCTAAAGTGGTAAAGAAGGTACTAAGAACTCTTCCAAAATCTTATAGTGCTAAAGTTTTTGCTATTGAGGAAGTTCAAAACTTGGATACTTATACTATGGATCAATTGTTTGGTACTTTAACTACTTTTGAATTGAGAGAATTTGGTCAAAATGATCCAAGAAAAGAGACTGCTTTTAAGGTTAGCAAGACATAAAAGAATGATGAGTCAGATCCAGATGATTTTGATAAAGTGGAAGCAAACTTTGTAAGTAGATTAAGAAAGGGCTTTGGAAAGTACAGAGGTAAGTTACCCTTCAAATGTTTTAGCTGTGGAAAGATAGGTCATTATGCTTTAAAATGTCCAGTCAAAATTTCAAATGACAAATACAAGGATAACAAAGGTAAATTAATCAAGAGGAGTTATTATGTTAAAGAAGATGCTAGCATATCTGATGATGAGTTTGACTATCCAAATAATGAAAGTGATGAATGCTTGTTCATGGCTTTCAATGTTGGAACTAATTTTACTAACCCTGAAAGATGTATGAAGGAAATTGTTCCAAAAATAGGGTACAACTTCAAAGGAGCTTTGGTAACTACTTTTCATGCAAGAGAAGAGGAAAACTACTGGATAATTGACAATGGATGTTCAAATCATATGATAGGTGATAAGAATAAGTTTGTTAAGCTTGAGAAGTTTGATGGAGTTTTGTTAAGTTTGGAGATGATGGAGATGATGCATCTGCTAAAATCTGTGGAAAAGACTCAATTAGTTTTGATGGCAAGCATAATACAGATGTTCTCTATGTCAAGGGTCTCTGGCATAATCTTCTAAGTGTATGATAGATGTGTAGCAGAGGATATAACCTTGTGTTTCAGGATGGTGGCTATGAAATTAGAAAACAAAGATCTGGAACTCTAGTTGCTATAGGAACAAGGACAAAAGGAAATGTATATCATCTCAAAGGTGCTAACAGTATGTGTTTTATGAATCAAATCAATGAAAGTTGGCTATGGCATAGAAGAATGTGTCACATCAATTTTGATAGCCTAGTAAATATCAACTCTACTCAAGCTGTGAGAGATCTGCTAAAAATTACAAAGCCCATCAATGCAATTTGGAAGGAATGTCAGATTGGGAAGAAAATAAGGAAGAACTTCAAAATCAAAGAATACTCTGTTGGAAACATAGTTTCCATTGCACCAAAATGTTGACCTATTAATGCCTGATACAACTGCCAGAGTTAATGAATCCATGGGAGGCGGTTAAGCCATGTCATGAATCCTGTGAGAGATGCTGGCTCACTGCCAACAATCCCCCCAGCGTCACTTGCAGGGGAGATTCAAACCTAGATCCTTTGGCTCTGATACCAACTATTGGAAACATGGTTTCCATTGCACCAAAAGGTTGACCTATTAATGCCTAATACAATCGCCAGAGTTAATGAATCCACAGGAGGTGGTTAAGCCATGTCACGAATCCCATGAGAGATGCTGGCTCACTGCCAACATACTCTACCACAGGACCTCTGGAGTTGGTACATACAGATCTATGTGGACCTACAAGAATAGGAAGTTTTCAAAGTGACAGGTATTTCATGTTGTTAATTGATGATTATTCTAGAATGACTTGGGTAACCTTTCTCAAAGAAGAATTAGAAGCTCTAGATAAGTTTAAAGCATTTAAGGTTATGGTTGAAAATGAAATAGATCTAAAAATCAAGTGCTTGAGATTTGACAGAGGTGGTGAGTTCACCTCCAATGAGTTTAACTATTTTTCTAAAGATCATAGAATAAAAAGGCATTTGTCAGCCCCTAGGACTCCTCAGCAGAATGGAGTTGTGGAAAGAAAGAATAGGAAAGTTCAGGAAGCAACAAGGACAATGTTGAAAGAAGCAAATCTACCGGATATCTATTGGAGAGAAGCTATTCACACCACAGTCTACATACAAAACAGAGTGCAAGCAATGGTCAATATTTCAAAGACTCCATATGAATATGGTATAGAAGAAATCCTACTGTAAAATATTTTAGAGTGTTTGGAAGCAAGTGCTACATTAGGAGAGATGAAGAAAACTTGGGAAAGTTTGATACAAGATCATATGATGGAATCTTCCTTGGGTACTCTACAAAGAGCAAGGCTTATAGGTGCTACAACAAGAGGCTAAAGGAGTTAGTTCAAAGTGCAAATGTCAAAGTAGATGAAGAACCACATCAATGCTCAGTACTGATAGAAGGATATGAATATGATGAGCTCCCATGCAGAGAAGAAGAAAGAGAAGAAGAAAAGGAAAAGGAGATGCAATTTGATGAAGAAGGTGCTCCAGAAAGGATTCCTAAGACTCCCAAGTATGTGTAGAAGAATCATTCTGAAGATCAAATCATTAGAGATAAGAACAAATGTGTATTAACAAGAAGAAAAATTGCTATGGCAGATGAACAGGTAAATTTGTGTTTTCTGTCTAAAATAGAATCCAAAATAGTGACTGAAGTATGCAAAGATGAACACTGGATCAAAGCTATGGAAGAAGAATTGATGCAAATTGAGAAAAATCAAACTTGGGAAATTCTCCCAAGACCGGCAGACAAAAATGTAATAGGAACTAAATGGGTATTTTAGAACAAATTGAATGAGAATGGAGTAGTTAGAAATAAGGCTAGGCTTGTGTGTAAATGCTACTCACAAGTGGAAGGAATATATTATGAGGAAGCATATGCTCTAGTGGAAAGAATGGAGGCCATTAGAATGTTCTTGGCCTTTGCAGCTCATAAGGACTTCAAATTTTATCAGATGGATGTGAAATCTACATTCTTGAATGGAGAAGTGGAAGAAGAGGTATACATTGAACAATCGAAAGGCTTTCAGTTATTAGATGATCCAAATATGGTCTGCAAATTGAAGAAAGTATTGTATGGACTCAAATAGGATCCTAGAGCTTGGTATGCAAAATTGGATAGATATCTGATGCAACAAGGATTCAAAAATGGCACTGCAGATAGCAATTTGTACTTCAAAGTTGAAGAAGATCAAATTCTAATTATGGAGGTATATCTTGATGATATAATCTTTGGAGGGAATGAAAGTATGTGCAAGGGATTTGTAGAAGAGATACATAAAGAATTTGAAATGTTAATGTGTGGGGAAATGAATTTCTTTCATGGACTACAAACAATCAATCAAAAAAAGGTATTTTCATTTCATAGTCAAAGTATGTTAAGAAAATGTTGAAGAAGTTTGGAATGGATGACTCCAAACCGGTATGTACTCCCATGACTATTGGTTGTAAGTTAAGCAAAAATGATGAATCTCCTAAGGCTGATCAAAGCAAGTACAGATCAATGATTGGTGGACTATTACACCTAACTTCTACTAGACCGGATATCATGCATGCAGTCTACATTGTGGCCATATTTCAAGCAGATCCCAGAGAATCACATGTTATAGTAGTAAAAAGAATATTTAGATACTTGAAAGGCACTCTAGATTTTGGCCTATGGTATCCCAAGGATATTGATTTCTCTTTGAGTGCATATACAGATGCAGATTGGGTAGGATGTATAGATGATAGAAGAGTACAAGTGGTGGTGCTTTCTCTCTTGGAAGAAAACTAGTCTCTTGGTTGAGTAAGAAGTAGGATTTAGTGTCATTATCTACTATAGAGGCAAAATACATTGTAATAGCATCTTGCTACACACAGGTGTTGTGGATGAAGTAGACATTTAAGGATATCAAAGTATCATATGATGAACCTATTCCTATCTTATGTGATAATGCAAGTGCTATCAACATTTCAAAGAATCTAGTAATGCATTCAAGAACCAAGCATATTTCAATCTATTATCATTCCTAAGAGGAAAGGTTATAGAGAATGAGGTGAAATTGGAATATGTGCCTACTAAGGATCAAGTTGCAAATATTTTTACAAAGGCTCTTCCTAAGGATACTTTTGAGTATCTCCGGTAGAAGTTAGGAGTTATTGCCCCTCCTTTTAATTAATATGCATAAGTGTGTGCATCTATCCAGGAAGCATTTTAAGATACATTCTTAGTCCTAGACTGATGTTGAAAGCTACCTCTCAAGGGGAGTAGGTAGTAGTTTTGCTAGTTGGTACAGTCCGATGGGACATATTTTATGCCCCTAAGGGGAGAGTGCATAAAAGTGAAAGCAATGGAGTGAGAGCAGGTGCTTGCTAGTGTTGCAAGTGTGTCCCTTTGCCATTGATGTTAAAGGGGGAGAAAGTTAGAGTGGCTGAAAAACCATAGTGTAGGAAAGTGTGTAAAGCAGAGGTAAAAAGTGTGAAGAGTAAGATTTGCTACAATCAGGGGAGCACTACTGGTTGTAGAGTTGATGATTGATTGATTTTGTTGTTGATGATTTTTCAAGAAAGTTGGTGTTGCCATCAATGACAAAGGGGGATATTGTTGGAAGCTTGTTGGTATTGTCATTGATGTCAACCTCAAGCAGTTGGTTCACTTGGTTTCCAAGTGCTTTTGAGAAAATTTGAATAAAAAGGTGTGCAGTGTGACAGAGGTATGTTCAGTGTTATGCTCCGCATTTCCTCATGGTTAAAGATATGCCTATGCAGTTTGGAAGTGATGATCAGATGTGTTTAGAGGTGTTATATCCATAATCTCAGGTTCTAGATCATACGTTAGTAGAAGATGTGTTTGACAGAGTGTTTGACTATGAAGAAGGTTTTCTGGGAGAAATGAGATTGCTCCACATTTCTCCACATTAAGGTTTCTTGTCTTGCGGTTCTAGGAACATGCATATACTATCTATATCTATCTTCCCTTGAAGTTTCTAGTTTTGGGTTAGTCCGCAAGTTTAGTTCTTGTGTTGATATTCAGTGGTAGTGCATTCTGATGTGCAGAATGAAGACATTCTTTATTTTAGGTGGTTGCGACAATGTTGTAGAAGATTTTGATAATGCTGGAATATTCTAGAAAGATGTGCAGAAGTTGTGGAATATTTCTTCTTGGTCCGCATGATGTTTTTGGACTTGGAGAGGCATTTATGTGGTCACTTGCAGTGTTAGTTCAGGTTTGGCCGACTTGTCTTGCTAGCGCTATTTGTGGAGGTACCTCATGGATTGTGGATGTGATGAGCAACATGGTGATACATATTTGGGTCCTAGTTAACCCTTGACATGGTCCATCTTCAATTCTTTCCACTATGGAAGTGTTTGGTGCTGACCTATTTCAGTGTTGCACATTTAAGGTGCACACATTTCATTAAGGTTGACCTAATTGAGATTGTTTTAGGTTGTAGATGGTATAAATACAAGATGAAGTTTGAGTGAAAAAAGTAGAGAAGACAAAGAAAATGTGAATCAAGGGTAGTGAATTGAGTTCAAGCTTAAATGCTTATGACTTTTGAATGCAGTGAGAAGAAGGTGTCTACAATTCAATTTGCTTGAAGTTACTAGAGGCAATGAGCTGAAGGTTGCAGATGGCATAAAGTTGCAGTGGTGGATTTCTCCTCTTACCTTGAGATAGTGAACCTCTTTGTAACAGTCTTCTTCTATTCTTCTCTCCTCTGGATAGTGAGTCCTTCTAGCAGTGAGCCTTTCTTTTGGGCAGTGAGCCTACTTGTATTCGGTGTTTCTATTCATATATATGTGAGCTAATCCTCACCATGGTTTTTCCCTTCTTACATTTTCCACATAATTTTGGTGTTCTTATGTGTTTGGATGTGTTTACATTAATGCTTCTTATGTTTACATTCTACTAATGCATAGTAAGAGTTTGAAGATTGGAATAGCATTGAGGGTTTAATGTTTTAATGTACAACTGATTCACCCCCCTCTCAGTTGTCTTGTGCATAATAACATAAACCACAGGTAATTGAAATTCAAGATGGAAGGAGATCTAATTTTAGCAAAGTCGACCTCAAAATCTTCATGAACATCAGAATGGGCCTCCTTCAATTGTTGCAAGTATTGCAAAGGTCTATTTTTAGTCAGAATTTTTTATTGTAATGGGTGCATATTCCTATGCCCTAATTATTAAATGTAATAGATAAAATTGTAACTGAACATGTTGAATTAGGCCTTAGGCCGACATGATTCTTATCTTCTATATAAGAACTGGTCTTTTCATTGTAAAAGGATTCTGGATACCATTTTTGGGGCAGATATACTATAAAAGAAGAATATTTTTGGCTACAGATATAAATCTTACCTGTGGAAATCTCTGTATGACATTTTTTAATTCAAAATGAATCATATGAAAAATGCTTGTAGCATGTGTCTTTTGCATTTGTCTCCTTGACTGTATGTATTTCTTTAATAAATTAAGGTATCAAGGGTTCCTGAACTTGTTTTTACACATTTGTTGTATTGTGTATATGGTTTGTTGCTTTTGTTCAAGTAACAAATTAAAATTCTTTGAATGAGATATGGGGAGTTATGCCTTACATTAAGGATTAGTAAGAAGAATTGTGGGAGATACTTTTTCTTGGATATGTCATTATAAGGTAGTTATATAGTTTATCCTTTGTATTTGAAGTTTATATGTCAGAAAGAGGCACTTGCAAGGGGTAGTTGGACTCTATACCCTAAATAGGCATTGATCTAAAATTTATCTTGCACAAAACCCAGGACCAAGACCCTAAAATGATAAATTATTTGAAACATTATGTTTGTTTATTCTACATTAGTGTAGGTTATTTTAATATATGTTCTCAAAGCCAACAATGAGTTAATCTCCAAGGACTTAGCCATTTTTGAATTAATCTCATAGTCTTGGTGCATATTTATGAGAACATTTCTACTTTTTCAATATTGTATAGTGATTAGGGTTTGATCAGTTGATATTGTTGTAAGAGAATACCCCTAGGTCTAGCAGAACTTGAAGTGCAGAGGAGATTATTCTATTGTCTCATGTTCATTGGCCACTGATCTAAAAGCCTTAAGAATTAAAGATGGCTACTTTATAAAGGTAATCAGGCAATCAGTTGGAAACACCAATAGATTGGTGATTCCACTGGGGAATTAGGGATAACTTTATTATTAAGACCCCAAATCTAATTATTTGATCGCTTCCTATTAGACATTTTTTATTCCCAACATTTTGGCTGGAAGCTCATATATCTCCAAATAGGCCAAAGAAAAATACTAACTACACATTTTAGGGATGGATGGAATATCTTTGTGCAAGATAAATCCTGGGAAGAAGTTGATGGCTAGAGATCAATCAAACACAAGAATAGAATGGAAAACAAAGGGTACTATAAAACCACGTACTGCTCCTTATAATCCTTTTCCACATGCAACATATTCTAGTAGTGATGAAAGCCCTACTGGGGATATGCCTAAAGTTAGATATGTTAGCCGTGGAGTTCCAGAATTGATTATGGAAAATATCAAAAATAAGGAACTTTGGAAGAACTCAGAATACCAAGCAAAGATAGAGAGGGAGATTGATTTAATTCAGTAGGCTAATGCCTAGACCCTACCTCCATCTTAGACATTTTCTAACCTTGTGTATACAAATTATGTTAGTGCAACTACAATAGCCAATCCACGAAGCAACCATGTTTTCCATATGGCCTTAGCATTCGGGAAAAGAGTGCAAACTAAGGAAGAGTTATTACATGAAGTAAATGATTTAAAAGTTGAGTTAGATTTGTTAGAAGCAAGGAGCATTTGAGATGTTATGAAAAGGAGAATTGATTCAATGAAGGCCTCTTATGATTCTATCCCTCAAACTTATGATACTAACAATGTTTCACAAGGTTTGTTTGCTTCAAATGCTAGCCAAAGGGCACCATTAACAAGCATAAATACTTCTACATCACAACAAAGGATTGTTCCAAATTCTACAGTTGCTATGTTTGTCCCTATGCATTCCCAAGAATAGTTTGTGCCAAATCCACAAACACAAGTAGTACCTCAAGCTCAAAATGCTATAGTGGGAGGGTAGGTCAACATTACATGCATTATCCACATGTAGGACATGGGGGCAATCACATGCATAATATGCAACTACATCATAATCCTTTTGGTCAACAAAACCCTCAAGCAAATCCACAACAAAATGTACCAGGAAATCCAAATGTGCAAGCCAATGTTGCAATTGCAAATAAATAGGCAAGAAGGCCTTTACAGATTGAATGGTATAGGCAACTTGATTTCACAGGTATCCTTGGTTACCCAAGTCCAATTCCAAATGATATAAGGAAATATTTAATAAAGTTTTCTAGAAATAATGCTTTATCTGGTGAGGATCATTTGAAATCTTTTTCAAATCTAAAGGATGATTTTGAAGTGGAAGATGAAGATGTAATAATGAAATTGTTTATGCAGTCATTAGCTGATGAAGTTAGGGATTGGTATAGGAATCTGCTTGATGCAAGTATATATTCTTGGGATGAATTTAAAAGAGCCTTCAAAGAATAGTATGGTGATAAGACTGATCCAAGATTTGTTATTAATGAGTTTACTAGTATTGCCAAGGGTTATAATGAACCTATTTCAGATTTCAATGCTAAGTTTACTAGGGTTTTCAACAAGATCTCACCATATATGAGGCCAAATAAATCCATATGTTTAGTCATGTATTGTAATTCATATGATGCTAAGATGAGTTGAGAGACAAGAATCCTTAGTCTTTGAGAGATGCTTTTAGGATGACCACTCATATTGAAAATAATAGGAAAGCATCAGGGAAAATGAATAAAAGGGATGATGTTACAATATTACAGAATCCTAATCTCAAAACACAAGGTAGGACACCTTCATCTGAAGATAAGTTGGATAAAGTACTGAGTGCATTGAAGGATTTCAGTTACAAAGTGTAAATAAATGAAAAGGGTTTACCTTCCGATAGACAAAATTATCCCAAGCAAGAAAGAATGCCTAAGTTGTCAGATCAGCCTTATAATACTACTTGGCACAATGGTAAACTCATACTCAACAATCAAAGGGGTCCTTCCAATAGATAAACTGAGAAACTTCAGAGCCTCTCAGGAAAATTAATGTTAATATGGTTGATGAGGCACCTTGGTGTGTTGTCTTTCAAATGTTGCATTCACCAGTACGGTGTATGGTAGCTCAGTCTTTTCAAGATTCTTCCAGTCCTTGTGATGAGTGCATTGATTCCCATTACAATGAGGATAACCAGATAAATATGTTGTCCACTAGTTTAAGTCTAGATGCGATAGGATATCAAGAAAAAAGTTACTCCCACCATGCTTTATCTGATGAGGAGTGTTAGTGTAGGTTTTTTATTCCTTTTTATAAGGTTTTCCCTACACATTTATTTAAGATTTCTTAGGTTAATAAAGCATGTTTTATTAGGTGAGAGGATTATGAGGTGTCACCTTCCTACATGTGAGCATCCATTAGCTATCTTGGGAAGATACTTTGCTATCTTTAGTCCAATAGATGGTTGCTCCTCATTGGTCGGTGTTGCCACCTCCTCCCTCTCCTTGGTCTATATAAGCATGCTACCTAGCTTGTATTTTTATTTGATATTGGGGATAGTTATCTGATGCCATTTCTCCTTTCGAGCATTACACATCAATCTCTTGGTATCGTTGTTATGTTGCTTTTGCATTTACAGTTTATGTTTTTAACTCTTTCAATTGATTCTGGGTTATAATATGTTTTACAGATTCTAACATGGTATCAGAACAAGTTTTGTAAGGTTAGATTCTTTGTAGAGGTCTTGCAAAATCTTGTATGCTCTTCTCTTGCATTTTTTAGAACAATCTAGAGAATCAGAAAGGATTTATGAAGATCCATTTTTTTGAAGCTCAAATCTGTCAACTGACTTGCATATTTTGTGTTTTAATCAGTATTGCAGGTTGAAGCATGCCTTTTCTTGTCTTAGGTAGTTGATTTTGCCTTTGCATGCCATTTTTTTGTTGTTGGGGTTATTTTTTGTTGCTAAACTCATTTTATTTACATTAGAACTACATCTTCTGTACATCAACAAGAAAAACGTCTTCTGGGTTTTGTTTGTAATATCAAAAAACCATCTGGGTATCTTTTAGTTTTTGCATGTAGTCTATATATTTTGTAGAATCAAACTCAAAAAGATACAACAGTACCCCTATCTGTTGGCAGTTGAAGATTTGAAGGCAGTTTTCAAATGCTCCGTTCTTGCTCATACGAACTTTGTTTCTCACGATTTTTTTTTAAAATTTTAGCTATTTTTTCATGCTCTATGCACTAGTGAAGAATTTTTTTTATTTTGATGCATAAAATTTCTAGAAATTATAGATTCTCACTCATGACATTGCATAGTTCTCATTTTTGGAACTTCAGAGGATCATAACTTTCACATACGACCTCGTATAAAGGTGATTCTTTTTTTGAAAGTGCATAATTTTTCAAGTAGATCGCAGTGGTGTTGTTAGTTTTTCTTGGTAGAGTTCCAGTATTGTACTTCCATCATACACCCAATTTGTAAGGGTTTTTTAATGCATTGAGATCAAGACCACTAAGTATTTCTTGTTGGCAGTAATTGTAAACGCACTAAATATAAAGTGCCAAATCAAATTTTCTTGGGGAGGTTCTTTGATTGAGTGAAAAGGGAGGTGTCTTGTGTGTTCTTTATTGCATCTTTTCTTTCCTCACAACAACAACAACAACAATCTATTTCTGTATTTATGATGGATCAATTAACAGTGCCTGTTCTAACACCCTACAACTACTATGAGTGGAAGTCCAAGATGACTATCCAACTTAAGAAGTTAGGACTATATAGAGTAACTATGGGTTTAGAAACTGAACTAACCTTAATTACAGAAAGGCCTAAATTTCATAATAGGCTATATGAAGTTTTTTGAACTCTATGCATGTCTGTATCTCCCGGTCTTCTTTTTCATGTTGAATCTGCTACAACACCAAATGATGTATGGACTATTTTAGAAAATCTCTTTGGTAAACAAGATGAATTAAGGGGACATCAATTGGAGAATGAGTTAATAGGATTAAATCCATGTAATTTTGATACAATACAAGACTTCTTAATAAAGCTAAAGGCCATTAGATTACAGTTGAAATAATGTGGGATTGAAAAGAAAGACACACAATTGATCTTAAGTATTCTTTCTAAGCTTGTTCCTAACTACTCAGTGTTTGTTTCTACATTTTATGCCACTAAAAGTGCTCTTGCGGCTACCTACAAAATGCCTTCTTTAGATGAATTTGCTTATGAACTCACTAAAGAATAGGATAAATTGGTTCACATGGGCACTATTAAGCCTTCTAAGTCTCATGCATTAGCTACAAATTAGGGCACTAATGATCAAAAAGGCAATGGAAAGCAAAATAAGAAACAAAATGATCAAGGAGAGAAGAAACAAGTCCAAAACAAGCTGCAAGTAATGCAGCTCTCAAGTCTTCCTCTAAAGACAACAAGTCTAAAAAGGAGAAGACAAAGTGTGTCTTTTGTAAGAAATCTGATCATGATGAGCATAAGTGTTTGAAAAAGCAAATAGCTTATCTTACTCATCTTCTTGAGAAAAATAATATCAAAGTGCTAGATTTAGCTAAGGAAGATTCTTTAGAATCTTCAAAGGACATGAAAAATAGTAAGGGGAAGGGCAAGGCCCTTGTTGCAGTTGCTACACTACTAGATAGTTGGGTAATTGACTCAGGTGCTTCTCACCACATGGCCAATACAAAGGAAAGTTTCTCATCCTTGGAGTCATGTTCTGTGCCTGATATTCTTATGGGTAATGATACACCAGAAGAAGTTCTTGGGAGAGGGTCTGTTGATGTTGGTGATGGGACATTCCATGGTGTTCTTTGTGTACTTTCTTTGTCAACTAATCTCCTATCTGTCTACCAGATCACACATACAGGTTTTGGCAAGAGAGTTGAATTTACACCTGACTCAGTGGTTATCAGTGATCTACATAGTGGTTCTACAATTCCTATAGGAAAAGTTGATAACCATTCATGGCTCTATCACTTTTCGCATTTTGTTACTGATTCTCCTTCACTTGCATTACTCACTCACTCAAATGAGGTGAGTTGTTTGTGGCATTAGCAGTTTGGCCACTTGAACTATCACTACTTGTAGCAGCTTAGTCAACATGACATGGTTACAGGGTTGCCTTCTATTCGATTCTCTGATGGAGTTTGTCAACATTCTTGGCAAGCATCCTGAAGAAAATTTTGATAAAGGCAAAGCATGGAGAGCCACACAGCTCTTGGAGTTAGTACACAATGATTTGGCTGGACCATTTCAGCATCCTTCATTCAGTAGAGCTAGATATGTATTGACCTTCATTGATGATCTTTCCCGATACACCTTTGTATATTTTCTCAAACAAAAGTCTGAAGTCTTTGAGTCTTTTCAGGACTTTAAAGCTTTTGCAGAGAAACAATCTAGGAAGGTTGTCAAGATTCTACGCACCGATAATGGCAAGGAATATGTCAACCAGAGGTTTGAGCAGTTTTGTGCCTCAGAGGGCATTGATCTTCAGCACACAGTTCCCTATAGTCCACAACAAAACAAAGTTGTAGAATGAAAGAATCAGTCATTGAAGGAAATGGCCAATTACGTGATTCACTCCAAATCATTGGCACCTCAGTATTGGGCAGAGGCCATCAACTATGCGTGTTATATCCAGAACCAGGTTCCTCACTGAGCTATGAAGGGGGTAACTCCTTTTAAATCTTGGACCAGTCAGAAACCCATAGTCAAGCACTTCTGAGTGTTTGGGTCTCCTACATGGGCCCACATTCTAGTAGAGAAATGCAAGGCTATGGATTCGCAGAGCAGACCTTGCATATTTGTTGGCTATCTAGATGGTGTCAAAGGCTACAGGATACTCCACCCTACCACACATGAGCTCTTCATTGAGAGGAGTGTTCGTTTTGAGGAGGATACTTATTCTACCACTTCTCCATCATTCATTCTCATGGAGACACTATGACTTTATGATGATAGCTCTTCTGAGGATCTTAATCCTCTTGAGGAGTCTTCTTCCTCCACTTCAGATGGAAATAATGAGGGTTCATCTTCCTCCTCTCTTAGTCATTATTCAAAGGATGTTGATTCTCCTCTAGATTCTCCTGCCATTGGGCCTTTTTGGGCTCGTCAGACTTTGGAGTCAACAGGTGATTGTGCTGGTGATCCCTTAAATGCGAGAAGAACAAGGTCACAGTTCAAGCAGGCTCCTCATCTCTTCTTTACTTCAGCTTTTGATCCATAGTCCTTCAGGGAAGCTTTTGGTGTCCCCGAGTGGGATGCTACTATGTAGGAAGAGTTTAGTTCCTTGGAAAGGAACCATACTTGGGATTTAGTTCCACTTCCTAAGGGAAGAAAACTTGTTCGATACAAGTGGGTCTATCAAACAAAATTTGTTGCAGATGGGTCAGTCGATAAACATAAGGCTCGCTTGGTCACAAAAGGATTCTCTCAAGTTCCTAGGATTGACTACTCTGAGACTTTTGCACCAGTTACCAAGATGAATTCAATCTGAGTTGTCCTTGCCATTGCTGCAGCCCATCGCTGGGAAGTTCATCAAATGGATGTGAAGAGTGCTTTTCTTCACGGTGACCTTTAGGAGGAAATATATATGGAGCAGCCACAGGGGTTCATCCAGGATCCTTCACTTGTCTGCCAACTTCAAAAGTCTCTCTATGGCCTTAAACAGGCCCCTCGAGCCTGGTATGCCAAGATGGACTCCTTTCTTCTATCAGTTGGGTTCACTCAGTGCCATTCTGATCCGAACATCTACATTTTGCAGCAGGATGATACTCTCATTTTCCTTGTTCTCTATGTTGATGACTTGTTGATTACAGGGAGTTCTTCATCCACCATCAAGGTAGTGAAAACTACCCTTCATGATCAGTTTCTGATGTCTGACTTGGGTCTTCTTCACTACTTCTTGGGCATTGAGATTACACAATCTTCATCTAGTATCTTTCTTTCTCAACCCAAGTATGCTCTTGATATGCTCTCTAGATTTTGCATGGCTGACTATAAGCCTGCACTGACTGCATTTCTGTCAGGTGTCAAAGTTGAAGCTTCTTATTCTTCACCTTTGGTAGATGCTACCTTGTATCGCCAATTAGTTCAGAGTCTCATATACTTGACTCACACAAGGCCTGATATTTCATATGCCATGGGCTTAGTCTCCAGGTTCATGTAGGAACAAAATGAGCTACATTTGAAAGTAGTTAAGTGAATTCTTCACTATGTACAAGGCACTCACATTTATGGGATTCATTATTTAGTGGGTGTGGATATTGACTTGGTGGGATACACAAATTCAGATTGGGCGGGCGATTCTCAGGATCGTAAGTCTACTTCAGGGTATTGCTTCTCTCTTGGTTCTGGTCTGATTTCTTGGTCAAACAAGAAGCAGGTTGCTATTGTTCTTTCATCTACAAAGGCTGAGTATCAAGGAGCAATTAATGCTACTACTGAGGCCATTTGGCTTCAACACATTCTCACTGAGTTTGGCATTTCATTCATGAAGGCTGCAGTCATCTTTTGTGACAACCAAAGTGTTATTCAGATCTCTCGCAATCTGGTCCATCATCAGCAGACCAAACACATTGAGATTCACATGCACTACATTCAAGAGTTGATTCATGAGCAGGTTCTTGATCTTTAGTACTATTTGACATCAAATCAGACAACTAACATCTTCACCAAACCCTTCACTGAGAGAAAGTTCATTCATTTGCCAGCTTTGCTTGGGGTGTGGCAGGTGTCCTCCATTGAGGGGGCTTCTTAGCTCCTTTTTTTCTCTCTCTATTCTGTGGGGGGCATACTCTCTTTTGTGGGGGGGAGCTACTTCTCTTTTTGGGGGGAATTCATTGTACATGGGTACCTCATCAAGCTTGATTTGTCAGGACCCATCTTTTTCACCCACCTAAGCTACACTTAAGGGGGGTGTTAATGTAGGTTTTTTATTCCTTTTTATAAGGTTTTTCCTACACATTTATTTAATCTTGCTTAGGTTAATAAAGCATGTTTTATTAGGTGAGAGGATTATGAGGTGTTACCTTCCTACATGTGAGCATCCATTAGCTATCTTGGGAAGATACTTTGCTATCTTTAGTCCAATAGATGGTTGCTCCTCATTGGTCAGTGTTGCCACCACCTCCCTCTCCCTGGTCTATATAAGCATGCTACTGAGCTTGTATTTTCATTCGATATTGGAGATAGTTATCTGATGCTATTTTTCCTTTCGAGCATTTCACATCAATCTCTTGGTATCATTGTTATGTTGCTTTTGCATTTACAGTTTATGTTTCTAACTCTTTCAATTGATTCTGGGTTATAATCTGTTTTATGGATTCTAACAAGGAGGAAAATGATTTTACTATGTATGCTCTTGAGTCCTACAATTTTGATGCAAGATTAAGAAGACCTTTAGATGAGGAGATTAAAGCACTAACAGTAACAACAATTGCACAAGTTAAAAGTAATTACAATCTGAGGAGCAGATCTTAGGATCATGGTCATGGAAATTCGGGTAGCTTATTTATGAAACATATCCAAGATCGTGTTAAAGTTTAAAGTGCTGCTAAGAATACAGAGGAAAGAGGTAAGAATTCTAAGAATAGAAAATAACAAGCAGATAGTAATAGCAAGCAATGAGGTAAAAGTGACACTCTCACAAATACTGTGAATGGCAAAATAGTACAGACTCAAGAAAAAGGTAAGAGTGTGTCTTCAGGTGTAGTTCAACCTCTTGCTCCTATACAACATTATGTTCCTTTTGATAAGGTTTTGTCTCAGATAAAAGTTTTAGTTCCATTTTTGGAGATGATAATAGAGGAACATAAGGATAAGGCATTGCCCTTGATAAATAATACTGCAAGTCAGTCAGTTGTAGGAAAGAAGACCTATGATTAGACTAAAAAGGAGAAAGAGTAGGTAAATGAGGTTGAGGAAGAATTAAATGATGAAATTTTAGAGGTAGAACCTTTTTATGCCACTTTACTTATAAATGATAAATTGGTCAGGAATTGTATGATAAATTTTGGAGCTTCTACTAATGTTATGCCTTTAACAATTATGAAAGAATTGGGAATGCAAGTGAACAAGGTGTTGGCCATATGTGTTTCCATTGATGTCAACATAGCATACATTGATGCATACACTAATGTCAGGAAAGTAAGATATTGTTCTTGGTTGTATATTTCCTAAGAAAGAGAAAACTTACTAATATGGGAATTAGAAGCACTAAAAGAATTAGATGTTAAGTAAGGATTTCTGATGGTTTGAAGCATGTCGTATGGTCCATCCTACTATTCTTGAGTCGTATATGGTGATGCAAAGAAGATTTGGTCTCTGGAAGAAGATGACTGTCCTTGTTCTAGAATGTCTGCTCTTTGAAGATTGTCCAGAAGATTGCTGCGCATTTTCATCATTTTGCTATTGAGGTTCTGCAGTTTGGAACATAGCTTCATACAATGTTATTTTATGTATATTCCAAGTTTGATGATGTTTGATCACCGAAAGGATATTTTTCTGCTGACAGATTGAAGATACAGTTGGTTTCTGTAAAGAGGTTCCTAGCAGGGTGATGGAATGCTCCGCATTCCTCTATAGTTGTAGATATGGCTATGTGGTTCTGAAATTTTGTCAAGAAAATAGCAAAGGTATTATTTCCAAAGTTTCAAATCATATTCCCTCCGCTATGAAAGTTATGTATAATAGAACACTGGCATGTGCTCTGGCTGAATAGTGTAGTGTTGAAGACCCATTGGAATGCTCTGCATTCCTCTAAAAATGAATGATTGATCTTGCAATTTTTTGAACATATTGTTGGATGTGTATAGCATGCCTCTTTTCTATTTTAGGCTTCTTGGTGGTCCACAGCTCAGTTTTTCAATTGACAGCTTGGTGCAGTGTGCTCCAAATAATAGAGTATTTGCAAAGTAAATGTTTCAAGTTGTGTGGCACAATTCTTTGATGTGCGGTGGCAAAGGTGTGTATGGGGGTGTTTTATGAGTCATATTAACTCATTTGAAAAAGTTTCACAAAGATATTTCTTGTTTCCTATACCGCACAAGTTTTTCAAGTTGATGTGGTCGTTATTCTTCAAGTCTTCATGAGTTTTCCTTAAAGCTATCCTAATTTCAAAGGAGCAGAGTGTGTGGAGATAATTCCTTGATATTTGAAGTAGTGAAGATAGTTTTGGACCTGGTTAAGCATGTGTTAGAGTCTACAAGGCTTGGATCTTCTACTGTTGTAACGTGTTCTTTCAATTAGGACCTATCTTCTACAAGTTTCATAGTGTGTGTTGTCTGGTTGTCTTGTAAATGTATTTTTCATGTTGTATCTAACCGACAAGCAATGTAATAAATGTAACATCATGTATAAATAGTGAATCAAATTGTGTTAGGAAGATATGATTGCAAGTTGATTGTAAAAGATTCACAAAGAGATAAAAAGCAGAATAAATGAATTATTGATGTGTGACTTAAGGAGAAAGAGAAGATGTTGTTGATAGTGTATGGATTCATCTTGAAGACATATTTGTGATATTAATCAAGTATAGAGTGTGCTTGATTGATCAGAGCTTTAGAAGAAAATGTGTGGAGGCAGAAGTGCAATCATCAAGGTGTGAGTTTTAATGACAATTTCCAAACAGTAAGAAAAGATTGTTATACTATATTCTTTTTAGGGAGTAGAAGATTCCTTGGGAGTGGCCCTAAAACAAAGCCATCAAGGAGTAGAAGCTTCCATGAGAGTGACCCTAAATCAAAGTTACTTATGGAGTAGCAACTTCCTTGGTTAAAGCCCCTAAAACAAAGTTATTATTTGAGCTTCATATATTGTGAGTTAATCCTCACCGTGGTTTTCCACGTATATTTGGTGTTATGTGTTGTGATGCATTGTGTTAATCTTTCATGTTTGTGTTAATATTGTGATTCTTAAGTTGTGTTCTGCTCTGGATAAGTTAAAGTTGTTAAACTTGAAGATTGATTAGATACTAATTCACCCCCCCTCTCAGTATCCTAGTGTGTCTAACAATTGGTATCAGAGCCAAGTTCCTGTAAAGGAAGCTTAATCACTTGAGGAAGGTCTAGTATGGCACAAGGAGGATCCAGCAGGATTCCCAGGTTTGATGGAACAAATTATTCTTTTTGGAAGGTAAGGATGGAAAGCTACATCAATTCACTAGCTTGTGGAGTTTGGGATTCTGTCAAGAAAGGTTACATTGTCCCTGCTTCTATTCCAATAGATGCAAATGAAATCAAGAAGTGTGATAATAATGTCAAGGTCAAGTTTCCTATTGTTAAGGGAAAATTGGAGTAAACATGAATAATCAATATATCAATATCAATAATACCCAAAACTCAACGAAAAAGGAAATAATCAAGATCAAACAAACAAAGATGAAACCTTTGCAAACCTTAATACTTCATAGCTTCCATTGGTTGCCTATATCAATCGATCTTGCATGTATGAATAAGGCCCTCAGAGAGTGCACTTCCTTGCTATTCCAAGATTGTCAATGGAGAATGGCTATGATAATTGATTGCAATGAAAATGAGCTTCACAACAATGGTAATGATATGGTAACAAGTTCATCACAAGCAAATGGAATGACTTGGGTGCCAAAGGTGTGCTATAATTCCTGCAGAGTAACAATACTGAAAGCTTAGATGAATGAAATGGAGGAATAGGGTTCAATTTATAGACTTGAGAGAGAGAAGATCAACGGTATAGAAAGAATGAAAAGAACAATGGTATAGAACAGTTGAGGAATGTGCGCGAATAAGAAGAAGACATGTGTCTTGCTATATTTTGCATGAGAGGAATTAATAAAATAGAAGAATGAGTTAACTGAAGAGATTAATCAATTAAAAGAATAAATCAATCGGTTAAGAGAATAGAACTAGAGAATAGAAATTGCATAAGGATGAGAAGATATTTTAGCTCAATTAAATATTTAGAATATTCAATTGCATGTGCATAAGGATTGAATTATATTTAGAGATAACTCAATTTAGAAGAAATGGACAACTTAAATAAATATTTGATTTATTTAAATTTAGAGAAGATATTATTGAAAGAAACAATTAAATAATTGATATTATTTAATTTAGAATGAATTTGGAAGAACTAATTAAATAATTGGTATTATTTAATTTGTTGGAGGAATTAGAAGAATATTAAGAATTTTAATTAAATAAATTGATTTTATTTAATTGTTGGGAGAATATGAGTCAAATAAATAAATTTGTTTATTTATTTATTGATAGAGGAATTTGACTTAAATAAATATTAAGAATATTTATTTGGGCAGAGTCGTGTCATTTTTAGGCATATACATTTTGCCCCTCTTTGATGCAATGTGTTTTATCACGTTATTTCAAAGAATAAGAATTTTCTAATAATGATACATGCCCCAGTTTGCCCCTGGTACAGGTTATGACGATAGGATGCCCCCTCGGGAGATTAGACGGGAAGAAGGCAGAAAGACATGAGACGAACAATCTCACGATGAAGAAGGGATGAAGAAAGAGCTGAATGATACGCAATGCAATATAGAATGATAACACACACAAGCAAGCAAGCAAGTATGCACAAATGATACAAGAACAAACAAGGTATTGCCCCTATCTAGTAGTAAACCAATGATATACGATAATGTTGTCATGGTGGGGAATGATATATCCCTAGACCAACATGGTAGGCGTGTTGTCATGGTGGGGAATGATAGATCCCTAGAGAAACATGAAGGATAGTGTCTAGTTTCAGGAAATGAAACATGTCATGTAAGACACTTGTATTGGTCTGATTTTGATAATGTGACATCCTGTATAAGACAATTGATTGATTATAACTGATCGGGTTGGTTTACAACCAGACAAGGATCAAGACCACTAAGTGTGATTGGATAATTTGACAAGATTGATTAACATGATTGGTATGGATTAAGGATGGACCTACATTTGGATCACTACTCAGATTGACTACACGATACAATCATAGATAGAAATTTGATTAAAAGAAGAATGACTCGAGAGAACTCACAAGATTTTATTTGATACTTTGTGGTTTGGATCTTTATATGCATGGGATATGGATGTTTTTATGGATGTATAATGGATGCGAATGGTGTTTTCTTTCTTGACATCTTGATGGTGCAAGTATTTTGAAGTGATTATTTCATCATTGGGCAATTTTTTTGGTACTTTTTCTGAATGTTGTAAGTTAATACAAGCATCTAGGTATAATTGAACTGAAATGACCTGAGTATTGCTTACATGGATTTTGATTTAGTAAGTTAATACAAGCATCAAGATATAATTGAACCAAGATGACCTAAGTATTTCTTGCATGTCAACAGACAAGGATTGCCCCCATTCATGTTAGACCTCTGATGTCTCCGATGATCTTTTGCTGATCATATTGTTAGACAAGGCATCACATTAATAAAGTTTAATCCACAAACAGCGAACAAAGAAAATAATCATGCCCTCATCATAGCATCTTTGGCTTTTGGCATCTTTCAGTAGCATAGAAAGACATGATAACAAAAATCAAGACTCTGTAAGTTAACCTGATCACAAACACAAAACATTCTTGCATTTAGATGTGTTTTACTTACCATAATTTGGATAGAATCGATTTGAGTGCTTTAGATGTTTGTTTACTTTTGTTTTGGATAGGTTGATGTTTTGTGTCAAAATTTTTGCTTGAAAGTGTGTTTTTCTTGTGGTTGCTTGCCTTGTGAAAGGTTCCACAATCCTTATTGGTGAGATGGACCCTAAGGGACTGACCTAGTGCCTTGGGGGTGCATTGCTAAATGGCCTTGCCTACGTGACCACGCAGAGGCAACGTAGTTCGGGGTGAACCCTAATGGACCTAAGACCTAGGCGATAGAAAGTGGTGCGGACTTAGATAGATAGAAGGACCAGACATGGGATGGAATGGAAAGTGGGAGCCTCAAGGGCACATTTGAGAAATGGCCTTGCCTACGTGACGACATAGAGGCAACGTATTTCATGGACTTGGACCATGCGGGCACTGATGACAGACGCTACGCTAGGCTGACACTGTGGATAGGATACTGGATAAGACCTTGGTTGACAAGGTGACAAAAGAGATAGAGTATCAAGCCATGATAGGTTATCGTTAGGTTTTTATTATGGAACAGATATGGATCGAATGGGACACGATTGAAGGAAGAATGGACACAAGGTGATTGGTTTCCCAAAGATGGAGGAAGCAGTTTATCACAAGTAACACTTGTTTATGAGGTTTTCACCACTTGCTTTTATTTGCATGAAAGTTAAAAGTACACATGACGCCTATTTGCCAGGTTTTTATCATGGTACCTATCCAAGGCACCTGTTTTCTAGGTTTTCACCAAAGGATGATTTTTTTTGTTGTTTTTTCACTTTTTGATTTTTTTGTACTTTTTTTATTTTTTGATTTTTTTGTATTTTATAACCCCCTTACATTGGGGTTCTCTTAGGTATAGAACCAGTGAAGATGCATACTATTGATTGGGTCATCGAACAACTCACCTTTTGATGTTGCCAATTGATATGCCCTCGATCCATAGGCAACAACGATCACATAAGGCCCAAGACAGTTGGGTTTGAACTTGCCTTTCTTTTCCTGATCCTGTTGATTGCGAGGATTTTCCTTAAGTACTAGATCTCCAACCTTAAAGACTCTTGGACAAACTCTGTGGTTGTAGCTTCATGACATCATTTGCTGATATGCCTTGAGATGATTGAAGGCTTTCTGTCTACTTTCCTCTAGCAGCTCTAGCTCTTGCAATCTAGAAACTCTATATTCCTCATTAGTTATGAGACCTTTTAATGACACCCTTAGAGATGGTAACTCGACCTCGATGGGAAAAATGGCTTCTGATCCATAGACAAGGGCGTAAGGGGTAGCACCTATGGGAGTGCATATACTGGTTCGATAGGCCCACAGAGCGGGATTGAGTTGGATGTGCCAATCACGGCCAGCATCGTTGACTGTCTTCTTGATGAGTTTCAAGATTGTTTTGTTGGATGCTTCTGCTTGGCCATTGCCTTGGGGGTAATAGGGTGTGGAGAAATGGTGTTGGATTTTGAATCTGTCACAAAGCTCTTGTACATCCTGGTTCTTGAAAGGTCTTCTGTTATCCATGATAATGGATGAGGGAATTTCATATCTGCAGATGAGGTAATTGAGGATGAATGAGGAAATCTGTTTACCTATGACGGTGGTGAGGGGAATGGCTTCAATCCATTTGGTAAAGTATTTAGTGGCAGTTATTATGAACTTGTGGCCATTGGATGAGGGAGGGTGAATTTTGCCCACAAGGTCAAGTCCCCATTGACAAAAGGGCCAAGGTGTCATTAAAGGTCTTAGCTCTTGAGCTGGTGCATGTATCAAGTTTCCATGTATCTGGCACTACTTGTACTTCTTCACAAATTGATATGAATCTGTTTCCATGTTCGGCCAATAATAACCCAAACACATGAGTTTCTTAGCTAAGGAAGGACCGCTAGAGTGTGTTCCACAAATTCCTTCATGTACATCTTGTAAGACAGTTTGAGATTCTTCTCATTCTAAACAACAAAGTAAAGTACCATCCAAACCACGTCAGTATAGGGTGTCAGCAATAATGGTATAACGAGAAGTTTGGCGGATGAAGGTTCGACATTGGTTTGAAGACAAGTCAGGTGGGAGGGTGTTATCCTTGAGGTAAGTGTAAATCTTACCATACCAAGGTGAATTAGATCCAACTAATAGGCATATGGAGTGTGTTTTAGGATAATCATAATCTGGTTGCTGAATTAACTCCACCAAGAACTCGTACCGTGACTCATTCTCTTGGATCTCAAGGAGTGAGGCAATGGTTGCCATGGCATCTGCCGCTTTGTTTTCAATGCAAGGTATCTGCTCAAAGGAGATGATCACAAAGTACTCTTTAAAGTCATCAACCATGCACTTGTATGGGATAAGCTTCTCATCTTTGGTTTGATAGTCATCATTGACTTGATTGATTACCAGCTGGGAGTCACCATAGACATATAGCTCTTTGATTTTCCATTCTATTGCCATTTTGAGACCAATGACCAAAGCCTCATACTCTACTATATTGTTTGTGCATGGGAATAATAGACAATAAGACTTAGGTATGGTGTCACAGTGAGGAGTGACCAACAAGATTCCTACCCCTGATCCATGGTTTGTATAGGTTCCATCAAAGTAGAGTTTCCATGAGTGTGTTGTGATATTGAATAAGGATTCATCTGGAAACTCAAATGTCATTGGTGTGGTATCCTGTAATGGTGCTTCTGCTAGCTGATCAACAATGATTTGTCCTTTGATAGCCTTTCTGTCTACATACTCAATGTCATATTCACTTAGGAGCATTACCCATTTGGCTAGGCGACCTGTTAGGGTTTCTTTGCTTAATAGGTACTTCAGTGGATCTATCTTTGCAATAAGCTTGACTGGATGTGCTAGCATGTAATGTCATAGTTTTTGGGAAGCAAAAACCACAACAAGACATGATCTTTCTATTTGAGAATATTGCAATTCATAGCCCACCAATGTGTGACTGATGTAGTCGATAGCTCTTTCTTTACCTTCGTAATCTTCTTGTGCTAGGAGGGCCCCAAGACCTGTTGGTGTAGCAGATATGTAAAGTAATAGCAGTTTTCCTTAGATAGGAGGCATCAAGATAGGTTTGTTCATAAGATATTCCTTCAGTTTGCCAAATGCCTCTTCACATTTCTCATCCCACCTAAATGGAATGTTCTTATGTAGGAGATGACTGAAAGGTTGACACTTGTCTGCCAGTTGTGATATGAATCGACGGATTGCTTATAGCTTGCCCTGAAGAGACCGTAGTTGAGTAATATTCTTGGGTGGCAGCATTTCCATGATGGCCTTAACTTTGGCAGGGTCTACCTCTATTCCATTCGCTGATACAATAAAGCCTAAGACCTTTCCAGAGGTGACTCCAAACACACACTTCTTTGGGTTCAACCTGACCTTGAATTGTTCTAGTCTCTGAAAGACCTTCTCTAGCACATTCAGGTGTGATTCTCTTGTGAGTGACTTTGTAAGAATATCATCTACATAGTCCTCCATTGTGACATGCATCATATCATGGAATATAGTGGTCATAGCACGTTGATATGTGGCTCCTGCATTCTTTAGCCCAATTGGCATGACATTCTAGCAGAAAGTGCCCCATGGACAAATGAAATCTATCTTATGTTGGTCTTCTAGTGCTATCCTGATTTCATTGTATATAGAGAAGCCATCCATGAGAGATAACATGATATGCCCTGCTATTAAGTCGACTATGATATCTATATTTGGCAACAGAAAACCATCCTTGTGGAAAGCTTTGTTTAGATCTCTAAAATCATTGCATAGTCTTACTCGGCCATCAGGTTTGGATACTGGCACTATATTGGAGACCCACTCTGGATAGTCTATTGCTCTGATGAACCCTACATCCAGTAGTTTCTTGAGTTCTTCTTTCACTAGTAGGGAAATGTGTGGATGCATCTTTCTAAGTTTCTCTTTGACTGGTTTCACTCCCGGATCTAGTGGAAGATGATGTAGAATCAAATATGGATCCAATCCTGGCATATTTGCATATGACCAAGCAAAGTTGACTTGCTTCTTCTTGAAGAATGGTACAAACTTAGTCTTTTCCGGTGGAGTTAGAGACTTAGCAAAGTGAATGATCTTAGGTTGTTCCTATGTTCCAATGTTAACAGGTTCTGTAGGTTCCACAACAACCTAAGACTTCTCCTGGTGCATGTCATCGGGGAGAGTGTCAAGCCTTCCATCATCAGGTGCCACAGTTGGGTTTTCACCATCAAATGCGTCCTTTTTTTTACTATTTTGGGATCTAATACTACCGCGGAGTGGTTTTCACCATCAGATCTAGTTTTTATTTTGATATTTTTGCGACTGGAAGGCTTGGCACCCTCTCTGAAATAAGCCATAGTGTTGAGCTCAATGGCGAAGCCAACTTTATGATCTCCAGTGGGTAGGTGGTCCCTAAGTTCCATGTAGTCAATGTAGGTATCATCATTTTGGAACATGTCTAATTGTGGAGTTCCTTGTAAATCCCAGTCGATAAGTTCAAGATGTAAAAGGGGGAGGGAGTCAGAGGATAGATCTGATTCGTTGATAGTTTGAATGGATATGCAAGGGGTATTAGTAGGGATGGGGTCCGAGATGGTACTTTCCTCCAAATTATTTATTGCGATAGAACTCAAACCTTCCTCGAAAGTTATACTCTCAGGAATTGGTGAATCACACTCTAATGGTCTATGCCTTAGCGTTTGTCCCTCATGGTAGGGGCTATAAGTTTGAACGGTGTCAATTTCCTTGTCATCATAGGAGTGCTCTGTCAGCTCATCCCACTCATATTCATTGGAATCTGTGTCACTATCCTCTTGAAGGTTGTGGATCATTTCCACAAGACAAGCATTTGCTTTTGCTTTGCCCTTGTCTTTGTATCCTAGACCTTTTTAATTTCTTGCCAATGAGGATGAAGAAGGTTGAATGGGTTCTATTATTCCTTCTTTTCTTAAGCTAATGGGACCTTGTCCTTCATAACCTATTCTGTGTAAGATAGACTCACCTTGCCCATAGATTTCTGTTGGGAGCTTAGGTGGTTCTTGTTGTGTGTTCTCTTCTTCTTCTTTGTAGAGCCATTGTAAGATATCTCTTTCCTCTATTTCATCTAATAGGGTCCCCCATTTTACAAAGGGAGTTGTAGGAGGTGTAGGAGGAGCAAATGACTTTGGAAAATGTTTGGGTCGGCTGAAGGATCTAGGAGATAGAGGCAATTTCGCTAAGTTGAGGTTGTGCTCGATGGAATATTCCCCTACTCCTATTTCTTTGATGGTAATTTTCTGCTCTTTGAGCTTGGATGAGGAAACTTCAGATGTAGAGTCATGCTATGCGGTAGGGGATGTAGATGCTCTATTGTTGGGTATGATGTAATTAGGCTTTGAGCGGATAGAGTTGCAATGCTGAAAGGGGTCGGGATCACCTTGGATGGTGACTTGTTTGCCGTTATGAGGGAATTTTATACATTGGTGGTAGGTAGAAGGCACAGCTTTCATGGCATGAATCCATGGTCTACCTAGGAGAATATTGTAGGCTAGCTCCCTGTCTAGGACTATTAGGAACCCGTGTTTAGCCCTTCTCTTTACTTTGTTAGTTTATTGTTGTTGGATGCATATGCTTTGTAAGTCGTCTCGTGAGTATATTGTATTATCCGACATTCATGGGGAGTAATAGTTGTTTAGATTAGACTTAGTATATAAGTACGTGTTGAGGCCAATGAAGGCATCCATGAATTTATTGTATGGATCTTGCTCAAAGGAGGTTGCCCCTCGAAGTGGTCTGCGATTAATAAATTCCTTCCGTGTTTCTACTATTTCTGTTATTTCGTGCATTTTTCATTATATTGTTGTAGGAGGTTCCTCTCATCTGGTATCAGAGTGCTTTCTTGGGCTCGCTGGGTGGAATTTTTGCCAAAAAAATTTCACAGTGGCTTCTAGGCACTGTGATTATTGCAGTAGTTCTTTTTTCTTTGCATCTGTATTGTTCATTTCAATTGCAGGTTCAAATTAGGGAATAATCCCTATCCGCTTAACTGTGGAAGTGCCTGGGCATAGCCCTAAAACTCATTGTGAGGAGTACCACAGGAACCCCGAAGTAGCTGGCCCATTCAGAGGACTTGCCACAGAAAAGGGTAACGACCCCTACCTGATTGACTAGTTCCCATCTGTGAGGTAAACCAAGAGCTATCATTTGTGGCAAAGCGGTTATCAGTTTTACCTGAGCCGTGGAGTGAGGGGTATTGCCCCAATACACAAGCCATTAGACAACATTGGTATCCGAGTGAATCCCTTGAACCTTTAGGAAGTTGAACATACCTGGGGTCCATATCTATTGCCAGTTGATAAATCATAGATTGCATCTATCCAGAGCCATTGCAGATTGTTTCCAGAAAAAAAAAAAATTGTTTTTTTGCCATATCTTCCTTGCTTTAGCTCTGTTTCCTCTGAAAATTCACTGGAACCCCTAAAATTCCATTCTTCATATTTCCTTCCTTGAGGACCCTATCCCAAATTCCACTTATCAAAGCCAAAAATCCCACATTTGTCTATTTTTAGGGTTTTCCATAACTTCTTCGATTCTCACCCAATCGCCTTCAAATTTTGTCACAATGTTCATTTCCTATTTCTTCTTCTTTGTTCCTCTTGGACAAATTTTCCCATTCTTTCACCCTGCTATTGAAATCCCCATTTCCTGCTTCCCTGTCCCTCAGAAAGTATCCAAAACCTAGTCAAACCTCAATTACCCATCAGAGCTTTTCCAAAATCCAAATTTTCCTTTACTAAAAAAGTTTCTATTTTTGTTTTTCTACCCATTCCCAGAAAAAAAAAAAAAACTCCTCGTTATGGTTGTCACCCGCGCAGGAACAAAAAATATGGAGGATGAACTTGCAGCCCTTAAGACCAAACTCCAAGATCTAGCTGAAAAAATTCTCAGCCTTAATCTTCAGCATTCGGCCATGAACAATAGATGGCAGCCAAAGTCTTCTGCAGACACTGGGTTCTCTTCTTCCAACAATTTTTGTGGGCCAAAGCTTGATTTTCCTCACTTCAATGGTGATGATCCGACTGGATGGATATACCGAGCAAAACAATATTTCAGTCTGCATAATACTTTTGATGTCAACAAAGTCCCACTTGCATCCTTTCATTTCGAACATTAAGCCCTTCAATGGTTCCGTTGGTACATTAAGGCTCATGAAGAGCCAAAATGGACAGATTTTTGCAAACTCATTTTGCAATGACTTGGCCCTAGTGCTTTTGATGACTTTACAGGAGCACTCACTAAACTTCACCAAACTGGCACTGTGAGAGAATATCAGACAAAATTTGAGAAACTGGCCAATCACATAGAGGGATTATCTGATGAATTCTTCAGGAGTTGTTTTGTCAATGGTCTGAAAGATGCAATCTGATCTGAGGTTAAAATGTTTCATCCCAGCACAATGATGGAAGCCCTAGGGTTGGCTAAGTTGGTGGAGGACAAGATCACAGCTCAATAGCGCTCCAAATCCACTTTTGTTCCATTTAGAAATATGGTTTCCCAAAGACCTCCAATCACGCCAGCTCCTAGAATAACTCCTATCAAGCATTTGTCTGAAGCAGAGATGAGGGCACGTAGAGAAAAAGGGCTTTGTTATAATTGTGATGAGAAATTCACTCAGGGACATAGATGTGTTGAACAAAAGCTCTATCTCTTGGATGTGGATTCTCCACCTGTAACTAAAGTTTATGAAGATGCTCAGGATATAGTAGATGATCAGGTCGACATTCAGCAGCTGCCTATTGACCCTTCTTCTCAGGAAGACCACCCAGAGGTCTCTCTCCATGCTTTAGTAGGAGTCACCACCCTACAAACCATGCGGGTCAAGGGTTACTTCAAGACGCTCCCTCTTACAATACTCATTGATTCTAGTAGCACTCATAACTTCATTGACCCTCAGATCGCCAAACAAGTCAATTGTTTTGTCCATCCTTGCTTCAGCTTTGAAGTTATGATTCCCAATGGGGGCACATTACCTTGCAAAGGGAAGTGTCACAATGTGCGTATCTCTATTGGAGATTATAACCTGTGCTCTGACATGTTTGCCTTTCCCTTAGGCGGATGTGATGTGGTTTTGGACGCTCAATGGTTAAGCACTCTTGGACCCATCTTATGGGATTTTGCTAAACTTTGGATGCAATTTTCAGACAATGGACAAAAACACACATTGAAGGGCTTACAACCAAGGTCTCTCAACATCATCAGTTCACATCGCATAGAAAATCTTCTTAAGAAGAATTCACATGGAGTCATCACTCAGCTCCATTCCATTTAGATGCAACCATCCACGGTCTCCACTACTCTTTCGGATCTACAATGAAGTTTGGATAGATATGCATGTGTCTTTGCTGAACTAGTGGGATTACCACCTTCATGACCAGAGGACCATCGTATTCAACTCCTTCCTAGAAGCATTCCTCCCAACATCAGGCCCTACGGCTACCCATTTCACCAAAAGATAGAGATTGAGATGCTCGTTCGAGACTTACTAAAGCAAGGTATTATTCGCCCTAGTACCAGTTCCTTTTCTTCACCAGTTCTTCTTGTCTAGAAAAAAGATGGGTCATGGCACCTCTACATTGACTTCCCAACACTTAATCATATCACAATCAAGGATAAGTTGCTGATTCCTGTTGTTGATGAGCTTCTTGATGAGCTTCATGGTGCTCATTTTTTCTCCAAGTTGGATCTTCGTTCTGGGTATCACCAAATTCAGGTTCATGAGGATGATATCCCTAAAACGGCTTTCCACACGCATGATGGCCACTATGAGTTTTTGGTCATGCCCTTTGGCCTCACTAATGCTCCTTCCACATTCGAGGCATTGATGAATAAAATATTCTGGCCCTACTTGCAGAAATTCATTCTGGTCTTCTTTGATGATATCCTCATCTATAGTAAAACATGGGCTGAGCATCTCCAGCATCTGGATCTTGTACTGCAACTTCTCTCTGATCATCATCTCTGTGCAAAACAATCTAAATGTGTTTTTGGGGAGGAGCAAGTGGAGTATCTTGGGCATATTGTTTCAGCCCAAGGGGTTCGAGTGGATCCTGCCAAAATAGATGCCATGAAAAATTGGCCGCATCCTCAGACACTCAAGAGCCTCCATGGTTTTTTGGGATTGACTGGCTACTACCGCAAGTTTGTCAATGATTACGGGAAGATTGCAGCTCCATTAACAACTCTGTTGAAAAAGGATGCTTTTACATGGACACATGTTGTTAAGTGTGCATTTGAAAAATTGAAACAAGCTATGTGTACTACACCTGTTCTAGCTATGCCAAATTTTTCCCAAGACCTTCACTATTGAGAGTGATGCTTGCGGTAATGGACTTGGTGTTTTTCTCCTTCAAGATGAACATCCCATTGTGTTCACTAGCAAAGCCCTTTCAGGTAAAAATTTAGTACTCTCTTCATATGAAAAGGAAATAATGGCTATTTTGCATGTAGTGGCCATACCTATTAGGGAATCATTTCTACATCAAGACTGATCACCAGAGTCTGAAATATTTCTTAGAACAACGGGTCTCCTCCCCAGCACAACAGAAATGGGTTAGAAAACTCATGGGTTATGACTATGAGATCACTTACAAGAAGGGTAAGGACAATATTGTGGTGGATGCTCTTTCTCGCACATTTGATGACCAAGCTTCTCTTTTAGCTATTTCTATGCTTGTTCCAAATTGGTTGGAATCTGTCCAGCAGGGCTATGTCAATGACTCTTCATTATCTCAAATCATCCAACAGTTGGCTAATAACCCTTCTGCTATACTGCATTACTCTTGGGATGGTGCTTCTCTAAGATACAAGGGTCGTCTGATGCTTCCCCAGAGCACAGATCTTCAACAGGCTGTCTTCTATGAGCTCCATGCTTCTCCATCGGTAGGGCACTCTGGGTTCCTCAAAACTTATGAGTGGGCACGATGTAACTTCTTTTGGAAGGGAATGAAAAGGGCAATTCAACAGATGGTGGCTAAATGTGATACCTCCCAGCGCAACAAGGGTGAAATGACACTCCTTAGATTGCTCAAAACCTTGCCCATCCCTACACGGATTTGGATAGATATTTCTATGGATTTCATTGAGGGGCTCCCTAAATCTAGAGGGAAGACAGTGATCTTGTTTGTGGTTCCTCTCCAAATATAGTCATTTTTTTTTCCCTCAGCCATCCCTATACCGCCTCCTTAGTCAAAGATTTTCATGGACCAGATCTTCCTTTTTCATGGAATCCCTTCTTCCATTGTCTCAAATTGTGATGCAACTTTCACCAATCATTTTTGGACAGAACTATTTCGCCACATTGGCACCAAACTGAAGATGAGTTTAGGGTATCACCCACAAACAAATGGTTAGACTGAAGTTATCAACAAATGTTTGGAAACTTATCTTCATTGTTTCACCTCAGAACAATAGCATCAGTGGGCAAAGTGGCTCCCTCTCATTGAATGGTGGTACAATACCTCCTACCACACTGCATTTAAAATGACTCCATATGAAGCAATCTATGGTCAGGCACCGCCAGTGCTCCTTCTATACACCACCAACAGTTCACCAGTTTAGGCAGTTGACACGGTTCTTCAAACCTGAGATCATATTCTTTGCATTTTGTAAGACAATCTTTACATGGCAAGAAATCGAATGAAACAACAAGCCAACCAACACTGTTCTGAGTGCACTTTTCATGTAGGTGATATGGTTTTTCTTCTTCTACAGCCATACAAGCAATCCTCCCTGAAACTCAAAGGGTGTCATAAGCTTTCTCCAAAGTTCTATGGGCCATATAAGGTTCTTCAGAAGATTGGGTCAATTTCTTATAAATTGGAGCTTCCTCCTTCTTCCCGCGTTCATCCAGTATTTCATGTCTCTTGTCTAAAGAAAGTTCTTGGCACCAACATCAGAGCACAAACTATTTTACCAGAACTGGATAATAAAGGATCCATCATTTTCGAGCCAAAGGCAATCTTCAACAGGCGCACTCGTCAGCTTCACTCTCGAGCCATCACAGAGGTATTAATTCAGTGGCACAGAATGCAACCAGAGGATGCTACATGGGAACCACTCCTTCAAATTCAGCAACAATTTCCACATCTTAAGTTTTGAGGACAAAGCTTTTCTAAGAGGGAGGGGATGTTAGGAACCCATGTTTAGCCCTTCTCTTTACTTTGTTAGTATATTATTGTTGGACACATATGCTTTGCAAGTCATCCCGTGAGTATATTGTATTATCCCACATTCATGGGGAGTAATAGTTGTTTAGATTAGACTTAGTATATAAGTATGTGTTGAGGCCAATGAAGGCATCCATGAATTTATTGTATTGAGCTTGCTCAAAGGAGGTTGCCCCCTCAAAGTGGCCTGCAATCAATAAATTCCTTCTGTGTTTCTACTATTTCTATTATTTCATGCAGTTTTCATTATATTGTTGAAGGAGGTTCCTCTCAAGGACTTGGCAAACAACGTCTTTTATCACTGGTCCCACTTGTATTGGTAACACCACTATTCCTTTAGTAGTTCTTTCCTCTTTGTCATAGGCTTTAATAGTGATCTTCTTCCTTGGATCCACCACATTTTAGAGAACCCCAATGTAAGGACTAGCTTGAGCGTGCAGATATTTAAACTCGCTCCTCCATCAATGAGAACCCTTTTCATATGGTGTTTATGGATGAAGGTGATGATATGCAAGGGGGTGTTATGAGGCTAAGACACTAAGAGGTCATCCTGTTCGGTAAATGATATGGTACTAGAGGAGGTTAGATTTTCTACCATGGTTTGAAACTTCTCTTGGGCCAAGTTCATGGGCATAGTTGTTTCCACTAGGGCTTTTTCGAGAATCTCTTTGTGGGAAGGAGACAGACACAACAACTCTATGATAGAAATGTGGGCAGGAGTTTTTCACAGTTGGTCTATGACACTATACTGATGGGAGTTGGATTGAGAAGGTGACAATCTTGGAGGGAGGGTATTTAATTTGACCTTACCACTGCGGGTGATGATGTTGCAATCAATTTTGTTGGGTTTTGATTATTGATTAGACGTGACCACATTGATTTGTGGGAAGTGCTTTGATATGTAATTGATGGTATAATCGAACGACACACTTGCATAATTAGCATTATTATTCCCATTATTCTTATTTTGCCTATTGCGGTTGTTATTGTTGTTTCCGTTGTTGTTGTTGTTGTTGTTGTTGTTGTACAACCTGTCGTGATTGAGAAGCAGATCCTTGTATGTAACATGCATCTCATTAGAGGTATGTTTTTGAGAACCTCCTTGATTTTGATCAAGTATGTCTTGAATAACATGTTTGAGACGAATACAATTGTTGGTCGTATGTCCTCGTCCTCTATGATACTCACAGAAATCGGTGTCTTTCCTATAGTGAGGTTTTATTTGAGGTTCATAATCGCTAGTTGGTGGTAGAGTGATCTCATTGTTAGCCAATAGCTTTCTTAGCATGGACTCTTGGGACTCACCCAGCGGTGTGAACTTTTCACCTAGGATTTGAGTTGTACCATGGCTTTGAATCTCGAGAGAATGCCTTGTTGGGTGTAGCATTGCTTGCCTCTCCTTTGAGAGTGAAGATTGGTTGTTGTTTGGGAGCTGCTATTTTGACATCAACCACTCCATCATTGACGACATTTTTATTCTTTGTCCAAAATTTTGACTTGTCCGTAGTGTAGTTGGAGTTAGGGGTGTCCTTGTACAACTTTATTTTCCCTTTGGCAATCATAGCTTTCTCATTAAATAATCCCATTTCAATGACCTTTGAAAATGAGGTAGGACATTGAATTTGGATTTGATAGCTTAAATCAGAGTTAAGGTTGTGGACAAACATCTCTGTCAATTGCTTCTCAGGTACATCATATGAACATTTGCTTGCAAGTTGTCTCCATAGTTGTAAGAAGGAGGCGAAGGATTTGCCACTCTTTTGCTTTGTATTGCATAGGTCGAGCATGGAGACTTCGTGTTCAATGTTGTACGAGAAGTGTGTGATGAACTTGCTTACTAACTCATCAAAAGTTTTGATACCCTGTGGAAGTCATGAGAACCACTCCATGGCTTGACTACCTAGAGATCTAGGGAATAATCTCATTAAGAAAGTTTTGTTGTGACCTACTTCCATGCATGCAGTGGTAAATTCCCTAATGTGATCTCTTGGGTCTCCTTTCCCTTTGTACTTGTCAAACTTAGGAACTTCGAACCGAAAGGGGAAGGGCACCATGTTCAAACTTTTATCAAAGGGGTATGGTGCGATGTCTTCCAAGGAGTAAGTTTTATTATTTGTTCGTGTTTTGAGATCCATCATTTGTTGCGTTAGGCCATCAATTTGTTTCCTCATTTCTTCCATGGGCACGTTAGGATCCATGACTTTCTTTCCTTTATCTTCACCGGTGTGGTGTTCATGATTATCCTCTACGGTCTCTTTTAGTTTGCTGAGATTGAAGTCAGTGGGTAGCTTCAGTCTGAGATTTGCAAGATGAATAAAGTACTTGTGAGGATCCTCGTGGAGCACTTTTTCTAGTAAGCGTTGGAATTTTTTATCTTGGAGGTGTCCTTGATACTCTTCATTAGAGATTTCCTCATCACTATCATGAGGGGTGACAATACAATTGGATGATCCGTCCATTTCAAGTTGTCTTTTCCGTCCATTTCAAGTTGTCTTTTGTATTGAGATCTAGTTAAAACCATGTAAGGCGACGTAGGATGCGGTGGGATGAAACTAGAGATTTTGGTGAGATGCTGGTGGAGACTATTGAGAATAGGATACTTGTGACAAGATTTGGACAAGGGACTCTTTTGATCAATGATTCCAAGTAAGATGGCTGATACAAGATGATAGCCACAAGTAAGGGTACTCAATACCTGTCTTGTTGTGTAGAGACTAGTTGTGCACCAAGACCACTAGCGAAGTTCTGTGACTTACTAGGGTTACTTCAATCCAAAATGATCTGAAAATGGTCTTGCACTAATCTGATATAGGATACTTTGACTTTGCACTAGGGAGACCTGATAGAAGGTGGATGCGACGATCGACGAAAGAGAGATTTTGATGCGAAATGGATGCAAAAAATGACTGCAAGGTAAGAACTGATCTTATAACTTGGAACTAGGCTGAAATGGGTACCCAAAAATGGTAAAATTTTTCGCTCAAAGTATGGGGAGGTACTCACTGTTATGCATATGCAGGAACAAATGTGTAATAGAAGAGGATAAATGCACAGAAAGTTGACACAAATGCGCAGTACTGGTAAAAATCAAATGCGCAGTAACAGGTGATATAAGTGCAGCAAGTCAGTACAAATGTGTAGCAAGTCAGAATAGATGCGCAGCTCTAGTTTTTTCAATGTTTTTGCAAATTTTCGGTAATTTTTCTGATGTTTTTGGTTTCTTTTGTTGCAAGATGGTCTCTTTTGATCTGATTCTCTTTAATTATGGCAAGAAGACACAGCAAACACAAAGAATATTTTCATGGTTTTATATTTTTTTGTGATTTTTTTGACTCTTTTTTACTAAAAGAAAGCAAGTACAATCCTAGGTTTCAAAGGACAATATAAATTGAATTCTCACTATCTCTAATGAAGCATCTTTGGGAGGTAATAATCGCCCTTCCCTGCACCGGCTTATAGGGGTTTTTGGCCAATAAAATAATGGATGATTAATAAGTGCAACTATTCGAGTGGTTATACATGCGGCAACACTACTCTTCGTTATGGAGTCTCCTAGCCTGCAAGGGTTGTGCCTTGGAGGGTTTTGGGGGAGGTTGGTTGTCGGTATAACACAACTTCACTCGTTGTTTGAAAGTTTCACTCCAAACACAATTTATTTATAGTGGCTTGGCAGAGCTTGGCTTTAGCTTGTTACCACTTAGGGTCGTTCCTACTTGGATGAACGGTATCCAAGAGTAGGCCCCTCTAAAGGTTAAACACATGCGAAAATGATATGTCTGGCATTTTGGTCACCCAAGATAGGGGAGAGCATAGGCCTAGTATCATTCACAAAACACAAAAGATACTGGTTCTTTTCCCCTAGTTAAAAAGAAAAAAGACTAAATGAGCTATCTACTTGGGCAAGCACAGAAATTTGTTAACTTTGAAGTGATAACAAGATAGCAATGGTTCAATTTTACCCAGATAGTAGTGATTTGTTAACTTTGAAGTGACAACAAGATAGAAATGGTTTAGTTTTACCTAGATAGCAATGTGTCTAACTTTGAAAGATAGCAATATAGCAATGATTCAATGATATGCAAGATAGAAATGATTCAGTTACCACCCTCCTAGTTAAGACTACGTGAGATTTGCATGAGCATCCATTTACTTTCCTTTTAGAAATTGAAGTGTGAGTTAACAAGTGCAGCTATATGATTCTAAACCAGTACCTAGCCTGCAAAACAGATCCAAGAGTGTTCCTGTAAAAAAGTGTTAGCATTAGCGAAAACTGCAAGAAAAACCCTAAGAATCACTATCCAGATCATATGCGTAGCTTCAGAGCCTGAATGCATAGAAACAGAGCTCAGAAGTGCAGCAGTATAGATGCACTGAGATAGAGGTCAAAAGCATAGGAATACAGAATGCATGTGCAGAACTGACAGATGCACCATTTTCGAAGGTATATGCGCAAAAACAGAGTCTGTATGTGCTGAAAGATTGGATGTGCCAGAATAGATAGCAGATGCTTGTTAGGATGACGCAGATGTGTAGTTTCCTCCTGTGTATGGCTTTCTAACACACAAAAACTTAGTTTTTGGGTTAAATTGGGGCTAGACCCCACGGTGGGCGCCAAAAGTGTTAAGGGAAAATTGGAGTAAACATGAATAATCAATATATCAATATCAATAATACCCAAAACTCAACGAAAAGGGAAATAATCAAGATCAAACAAAGACAAAACCTTTGCAAACCTCAATACTTCATAGCTTCCATTGGTTGCCTATCTTAATTGATCTTGCATATATGAATAAGGCCCTTAGAGATTGCACTTCCTTGCTATTCCAAGCTTGTCAATGGAGAATGGCTATGATAATTGATTGCAATGAAGATGAGCTTCACAACAATGGTAATGATATGGTAACAAGTTGATTGCAAGCAAATGGAATGACTTGGGTGCCAAAGGCATGCTATAATTCATTCAGAGTAACAATACCGGAAGTTTGGATGAATGAAATGGAGGAATAGGGTTCAATTTATAGACTTGAGAGAGAGATCAATGGTATAGAAAGAATGAGAAGATCAACAGTATAGAATGGTTGAGGAACATGCGCGAATAAGAAGAAGACATGTCTTGCTATATTTTGCATGAGAGGAATTAATAAAATAGAAGAATGAGTTATCTGAAGAGATTAATCAATTAAAAGAATAAATCAATCAATTAAGAGAATAGAACTAGAGAATAGAAATTGCATGAGGATGAGAAGATATTTTAGCTCAATTAAATATTTAGAATATTCAATTACATGTGCACAAGGATTGAATTATATTTAGAGATAACTAAATTTAGAAAAAATGGACAACTTAAATAAATATTTGATTTATTTAAATTTAGAGAAGATATTATTGAAAGAAACAATTAAATAATTGATATTATTTAATTTAGAATGAATTTGGAAGAACTAATTAAATAATTGGTATTATTTAATTTGTTGGAGGAATTAGAAGAATATTAAGAATTTTAATTAAATAAATTGATTTTATTTAATTGTTGGGAGAATATGAATCAGATAAATAAATTTGTTTATTTATTTATTGATAGAGGAATTTGACTTAAATAAATATTAAGAATATTTATTTGGCCAGAGTCGTTTCATTTTTCAGCCTATACATTTTGTCCCTCTTTGATGCAATGTGTTTTATCACGTTGTTTCAAAGAATAAGAATTTTCTGATAATAATACATGCCCCAGTTTGCCCCTAGTACAGGTTATAATGATAGGATGCCCCCTCGGGAGATTAGACAGGAAGAAGGTAGAAAAACGTGAGACAGACAATCTCACGATGAAGAAGGGATGAAGAAAGAGTTGAATGATATGCAATGCAAGATAGAATGATAACACACACAAGCAAGCAAGCAAGTATGCACAAATGATACAAGAACAAACAAGGTATTGCCCCTGTCGAGCAGTAAACCAACGATATACGACAATGTTGTCATGGTGGGGAACTATATATCCCCAGACCAACATGGTAGGCATGTTGTCATGGTAGGAAATGATAGATCCCTAGAGCAACATGAAGGATAGTGTCTGGTTTCAGGAAATGAAACATGTTGTGTAAGATGAGTGTATTGGTCTGATTTCGACAATGTGACATCTTGTATAAGACAATTGATTGATTATAACGGATCGAGTTGGTTTACAACCAGATAAGGATCAAGACCACTAAGTGTGATTGGATAATTTGACAAGATTGATTAACATGATTGGTATGTATTAAGGATGGACCTGCATTGGGATCACTACTCAGATTGACTACACAATACAATGATAGATAGAAATTTGATTGAAAGAAGAATGACTCGAGAGAAGGACTCACAAGCTTTTATTCGATACTCTGTAGTTTGGATCTTTATATGCATGGGATATGGATGTTTTTTATGGATGTATATCAGATGCGAATGGTGTTTGCTTTCTTGACATCTTGATGGTGCAAGTATTTTGAAGTGATTATTTCATCATTGGGCAAATTTTTTGGTACTTTTTCTGAATGTTGTAAGTTAAACAAGCATCTAGGTATAATCAATATATCAATATCAATAATACCCAAAACTCAATGAAAAGGGAAATAATCAAGATCAAACAAACAAAGATGAAACCTTTGCAAACCTTAATACTTCATAGCTTCCGTTGGTTGCCTATCTCAATCGATCTTGCATGTATGAATAAGGCCCTCAGAGAGTGCACTTCCTTGCTATTCCAAGATTGTCAATGGAGAATGGCTATAATAATTGATTGCAATGAAGATGAGCTTCACAACAATGGTAATGATATGGTAACAAGTTGATCGCAAGCAAATGAAATGACTTGGGTGCCAAAGGCGCGCTATAATTCCTATAGAGTAACAATACTGAAAGCTTGGATGAATGAAATGGAGGAATAGGGTTCAATTTATAGACTTGAGAGAGAGAAGATCAATGATATAGAAAGAATGAGAAGATCAATGGTATAGAACGGTTGAGGAATGTGCATGAATAAGAAGAAGACATGTGTCTTGCTATATTTTGCATGAGAGGAATTAATAAAATAGAAGAATGAGTTAACTGAAGAGATTAATTAATTACAAGAATAAATCAATTAGTTAAGAGAATAGAACTAGAGAATAGAAATTGCATGAGGATGAGAAGATATTTTAGCTCAATTAAATATTTAGAATATTCAATTGCATGTGCACAAGGATTGAATTATATTTAGAGATAACTCAATTTAGAAGAAATGGACAACTTAAATAAATATTTGATTTATTTAAATTTAGAGAAGATATTATTGAAAGAAATAATTAAATAACTGATATTATTTAATTTAGAATGAATTTGGAAGAACTAATTAAATAATTGGTATTATTTAATTTGTTGGAGGAATTAGAAGAATATTAAGAATTTTAATTAAATAAATTGATTTTATTTAATTGTTGGGAGAATATGAATCAAATAAATAAATTTGTTTATTTATTTATTGATAGAGAAATTTGACATAAATAAATATTAAGAATATTTATTTGGGCAGAGTCATGTCATTTTTAGGCATATACAGCTATCATGAATGGATTAACTAATTCAAAACTTTCAAAGGTGATAGGTTGTAGCTCAGCTCAAGAAATTTGGAATAAACTTGAAACCATTTATGAAGGAGATAAGAAAGTAAAGAAATCCAAGATACAAATGCTCAAGAACAGATTTGAATCCCTAAAGATGTCAGAAGATGAAAATATTGTTGGTTACATGCTCCAAGTGAATGAAGTAGTCAATGGTGTCAAAGGTCTTGGTGGAGAAATAAAAGAAGATGAGGTTGTGAAAAAAGTTTTGAGATCTCTTCCCAAATCTTACAGTTCCAAAGTATCTATTATTGAGGAGGCTACTGACTTGGATACATACTCCTTAGACCAAATGTTTGGGACCCTTATTGCTTTTGAAATGAGAGAGTTTGACAATGATGTTCCAAAGAAAGAAGTTGCTTTCAAAGTTAATAAAAAGACAAAGGATGAGACTTCTGATGAAGATGAAAGTCCTGAAGATGCTGAAGCAAACTTTGTAAGAACTTTGAAGAAAGGCTCTAGAAAATACAAAGGTAAGTTTCCCTTCAAATGTTTCAATTGTGGACAGGTTGGTCACTTTGCTTCTAAATGTCCTCTTAAAGAAACTAGGAGAAGTAACAAAAATAGTAAATTCAAAAGGAGTCAGTTTTCCATAGAAGATAGTTGTTCTTCAGAAGATGAGGATCATGATGATTCAAATATTGAAACACTTTTCTTGGCCATGAATGTTGGTGACAAAAAGAATGAAGTTGGAAAATGTGGAAAAATTGATACCTTGCAAACAATGAAAAACAATGAAAAATCAATGGTTGTATTGACTACCTTCCATGCAAAAGAAGAATCTAAAGCCTGGGTTATTGACAGTGGTTGTTCAAATAAAATGAATGGTGACAAATAAAAATTTATCAGTCTTAAGAATTGGAATGGTGGAGCTATTAAGTTTGGAGGTGATGAGTCAGCCCAAATCTGTGGAAAAGGTGTCATATCTATTGATGGAAAGAACGGGACTGAGGATGTTCTTTGTATCAAAGGATTATAGCACAATCTTCTCAGTGTCAGTTAGATGTGCAAGAAAGGTTACAATCTTACTTTTCATTCTAATGGTTGTGAAATTAGGAAGTTAGGATCTGGAAAGCTAGTTGCAGAAGGTATCAAGACATGTGGTGATATTTATCACTTGAAAGAAGAAAATGGAAGAACATGTATGTTAACTCAATCCAGTGAGTGTTGGTTGTGGCACAAAAGAATGGGACACAACAACTTTTATAATATGGTAAGAATCATCTCAACTCATGCAGTGAGAGACATGCCTAAGATAAAGAAGCCTGCAAACACTGTATGCAAGGAATGTCAAATGTCAAAGTAGACAAAGACAAGTTCTAAAAGCAAGGAGTACTCTTCTTCAAATCCATTGGAGCTGATTCCCACAAACCTATGTGGACCTACAAGAGTAAGGAGTCAGCAAGGTGAAAGGTACTTTATGTTGCTCATTGATGATTATTCTAGAATGACTTGGGTCACTTTCTTAAGAGAAAAATCTGATGCTCTTGATAAGTTTAAAGTTTTCAAAACTTTGGTTGAAAATGAAATGGATACTAAGATAAAATGTTTAAGGTTGGATAGAGGAGGTTAGTTTTGTTAGGAACTTACAAGTAGATCAAACCAAATCTACATAAACCAATGGAGATAATGATACATACAATCTTACAGATTTACCATAATGCAAAGATCAATAGACAATCAACAAGATAACACAAGATATACCCTGGGAAAACCTTCTTTGAGGGAAAAAAACTAGCCTCCAAAAGCATCCATACTCAATGTATTATTCAGCAATAAGAAATTTACAATACACTCATAGAGTCTCCATGAACACCTCTGAAACATCAAGCTTCTCTACTGCAACCTCCATGTATCCAAGCATGAATCCACACATCTCATGCCATGCTTTACAATATGCACTCACAATAGAAAACTCAATACAATGATAGCCTCTCACACAACCTATAAAAGAAGAGCCAACCCTAACCACTAACCTTTTTCTTGCTTTTATATATTCAAGCTCACACAAATACAACTTTTGGTATTGGATAAAAACAATGTGACTCAAAACCATGAGCACAAAACCATTGACCCCAAAAAAATAAATATTTATTATTTTGCAAAAATAATAAATATTTATTATTTTGCACAAATAATAAATATTTTCCTTATGTCTCTCAATGTTAAATACAAGTTTTACAAGTGATACCAAATAAATATTTAATGTGGCTAAACATATCAATTAAGATGCACCACAAAAGAATATCTATTTTACATAATTAAATTAATAAATGTTATGCAAGGTGAACAACACCTTTTTCCCAACATTCTCCCACTTGTTGTATACATTGCATACAGGTCAATCAATGAAATACATAATCATATGTAGACATGAAACCGCATGAATCTCCAACATGCTCTCATGCTCCATCAGGATACCTGTAATAAAATCAAAGTAACCACCATCTTGAGCAAGAAATCCTCTCATCTTCCAATGTGCCACCTATGGAAGAAAAGGACCATGCCAAGGTGAAGATGTACCAATCCAAAGAACACTAACATCAAATCCAATTGATAACAAAATATCCAAGTAGCTATCAAAGGTAAAAACTCACATGACTGGAAATAGCACCACAACATATGCTAATACATCCAAACATCCATACCTCATAGGTATCAACAACATTAGTAAACTCATGCCAACAACATACCAAACCCATATACTGCAATAATAAGCTCCATGTATAAAACCTATCAATGAAGAACACATACATCCAGGAGCTCCCACTACATGGGTAATGTCAAATCTAAAAATAGATCCAAGGCATACCAAGTCTACCAATCAACACTCAAACTGATGTGTGGCTAATCAACAAGCCAATGTAGTATCAAGAACACTCACAATGATCCACACATGCAAGATAAAACACTGCATACTATCTCACAACATGTCACCATAATTATCCCAAGTCCAACCATATCAACATGATTCTCTAGGAAGTAGCCATAAGACAAAGGAAGAAAACCTGTAAATCATGAAGTCCTACCAACACCTCAAAGTGCAAAGTTGTGTCAAGTATGAACTCCTCTACAACCCCATATGAAAAGCCTCAACAACACCCAATCATTCAATCTCATAGATCAAATGAACATATGTAACATGTAATCAACATGGATGCAAGCCTCTCTAATCAAGGTAGATTAAACTCATAACCATTCCATAACTAGGAATAAGCCCAATCACATCTCCTAAACTCCTCATAATGGAAATCATAAATCAAACCATATGAACAAAGAGATAACCATGCCAATGTACCTAAAATGAACCCTCCAAAACCAATAACCATAGCTCAAGATCCATAACCATGAGAATATAAAACATAAAGCAAAATGCTTCTAAAAGGATGGGCAATACCTTATATATGATAAACCACTAAGAAGACCAAGAGTGGGAATGAGAATGCCCCTCCAAGATACACCAAGTCACAAAGACTCTCCAAGAACAATCTCCTCTAGGTCCATAATGAACTCACGTCCATATCTAGGTGTAGGCTCCTCAGTCTATCTGCAGAAACCTCCATTGAGTAACCGTCTCGACAAGTGTCTCTAATCCAAAGAGAACTCCAACCTTGCCTAAGTTTCTAAGTATCAAAGAGTACTTCCATGATCAATCCAGGCTAAACTCCAAATGCAACATCACACTATCATGAAGCTCGCAAGCACATGATCAATGTACTCAATACCAAGAGATCCAACAAGATCACTGTCAATGCTCCTACTGCACATCTGCATAATCAAGAAGCCCATCATGACATCATGATCTAACCATCTCCTCCAAGGATATCACATGCATCAAGGCACACATCCTGTCTCAAGAGAACCATACAAGACCAAAGTCAAAGCTCCAACTGCACCTCTGCATAATCAAGGAACTCATCATGGCATCATGATCTAACCATCTCCTTCTAGGAGATCACATGCATCAATACACTCATCCTATCTCAAGAGAACCTGTATCATGTCAATACTCAAACTAGTATCCAAAGTAAACCAATACACAATACCAACATCTCTAAAACAAAGGATCAACATGTCAAGCTGACAAGTCATAAACTGACACCTCAACCAAAGACTCCAAAAGTCCTCCATGGTAAATCAAGATGTCAAAATCTCCAACAACATGAAGATAACCATCTACTAACAATAGAATTCAGGATGTCAAAGTACTCTCACTGAAACAATAATCATAATCCAAGAGCCTCTCCAAGACACCCATAACCACTGAAGAAGATCATCCATCACTAATGATGAATCTATATCACTGCCAAAGTTCCCACTAAATTGTGGCACTAAGCTATACATGGCAATAAAGTAACCATCTCCTAAATGAAGATCATCCATGGCCCCAACACAATCAAGGAATCATGCTATAACATCAACAACTCCCAAAAGGCAAAGTAAAACTATGATCTCCAAACTAAGAAGATAAAACCATCACTATCAAAAGCTCACATAAAACCATGTATCCAAGCTATCCATGACATCATGATAAACATGCTATAAGTCCCAATAACTGACTATCCAAGCACTCTAATCATTCATCTTCTCATCTCAATACAACATACCAATGTACACATGACCACAAACAAGGCCAACTAACAAAGTCTGTATAAACACTGAATCAATCTCGTGGATAAAGACAATCCACATACGAGTCATCCCATTGTATCCAAGGGGTAGCTAATCCACACAACTACATAACTCAAAGATCCAAAACACATGTAACATGCAAACTCATCATCATATTAGTAACATGCAAAATGAGATATCAAAGAAGATAACCTGTAGACTCCAAGACTCAAACACCAAATCAATGCTAGATTCGATTTGCCAAACAAGTTCACAACACAAGTAACCATAATCAAGGAACTACCAAGCATCTAGGAGATAAGAGCAATCTCCTAAAACAACACCACAACACCACCTATAATTATGAATCAAACATCATAGCCCATACCTGTCAAACACATACATGATCATGTCATGTCAATGCAAAAGTGTACCTGCATATCCATGACACCATAATCATCATCAACACTGTACCTATACTCAACTCCCACTGAAATGAGACTCCAAGTCTCACACATGTATCAATCATGTCCTCAAACCAGAAGACAACCTATGTAACTATCTCCATCAAAGCTCAAACTCTGAAACCACCTGTAAACCTGTAACTAGAAGCACAAATATGAAAACCTGCTATACCATGCTGATGGTGACATAGCAACATCCACTCCCACAAGTTTGTGCCCAAAAATCCATTTGATTGCACTCATAATCGTACCCTGAATATCTAGCTCCCACAAGTGATCAAACTCTCTCTGCACACCAAACTGAAAATCTACATGATCCAATCTGTATAACACTGTAATAGCTCTTCAACGCCTATCTGAAATTCAAAATCTAATTCCGTATGCAAAAGTTATGAGCATAAACTTGTCCCGGAGCAATGTCAGCTTCAGATACCAAATTTTGACATAAACAGAAAAATCTGGTCATGAAACCTATACCACTATGTAGTGCTCGGAGAGACCTTTCCGACACTTATAAGAAGTCAAAAAACTGATACCATACGTGAAAGTTATGCCCCCAGGAAGAAAATGCCCTCCTAGGACTAAAAGGGGACCGCTGGTGGGCCCTGGTACCCTGCTGACATGGCATGATGTCATCGCTAACACCATCATGTTGACTGGGCAAAAGCATAAGTGATAAAATAATGACGTGGCCCTGAACTGGCTTTGACTAGTGGATTTGAAAAAGTTTTTCAATTTGTCTAAATTTCTCCACGAACCCAAAAAAACATATAAGGAGGTTTTAATATAGTCTGAATTTAAGTATTAATTAAAAACACCATAGTCATAAATTATTTTTTGCCTACCGCTGTAATTTTTTTGGCCACCTGAATAGGACTCAACTGGCAGCGCTTTGCTTGCCGGCCCAGCCAAGGACTTCGGCCCCAACTGTCTGGCTAAGTTGCCGGCCGACCAGAGGCCCGGCAACGACGGGCTTAAATCCCTGCCAGCTGGTACCGCCGACCAAGCTGACAGTCAGCTAGGGCGAGCTGACATCCCCTTCCATATGCAGGTGTATGGGGTACGGGGGTCTACAAACTCCCACCCCACTATTATTTTTTTATTTGCTTTTCAATATACCTTGAATTTCAAAAGGATTTTCTCTATAGTTTTTTTTTTTCATCAAAAATTTTTCCAAACTATAGACAATGTAGGATATTCATTTTTTCTAAAAAAATTTGCCTCTGCAAACAAAAACTCTGTATGGCCTACCTAGGGGGCAAAAAAAATTGCTTTTTTCTCCTGTGACCAAACATAGGCAAATTTTATATGAAGCTTCGCCTCTCGGGCCTCCTGGACTTAATGGCAAGGTTCGTTTTGTCCCAAGAGGTCATTTGTGAAAATTCCTCCTCAAAACCCTCATCAGCCAAACCAAGAAAACCCTCTTCAGCCATGATTTTTTAATCATCAGATCTACAACATACACAACAAATCTCCAATACCCAGAACCCCCAATCTACAATACAACCTGCACAAAACCTTGTAATGTCCCAAATCCTTCCATGCATTGTCATGGCTTCCATTTTGCACCTAATCTACACATACAAGGGTTATACACATCCATAGATCTATGAAAACACCCAGAACCATAAATGTATAGATACATCACATGCAAGCACATACAAGAAGCATGCAAGCAATGAAAAATCCTTAAACCTCTGATACCACTTGTTAGGAACTACAGGTAGATCAAACCAATTCCACATAACCCAATGGAGATAATGATGCATACAATCCTACAAATTTAACATAATGCAAAGATCAATAGACAATCAACAAGATAACACAAGATATACCCTGGGAAAACCCTCTTTGAGGGAAAAAAACCCAGCCTCCAAAAGCATTCATACTCAATGTATTATCCAGCAATAAGAAATTACAATACACTCAAAGTCTCCATGAACACCTCTGAAACATCAAGCTCCTCTACTGCAACCTCCATGTATCCAAGCATGAATCCACACATCCCATGCCATGCTTTACAATATGCACTCACAAGAGAAAACTCAATACAATGATAGCCTCTCACACAACGTGTAAAATAAGAGCCAACCCTAACCACTAACCTTGTGCTTGCTTTTATAGAATCAAGCTCACACAAATACAACTTGTGGTATTGGATAAAAACAATGTGACTCAAAACCATGAGCACAAAACCATTGAGCCCAAAATAATAAATATTTATTATTTTGCACAAATAATAAATATTTGCCTTATGTCTCTCAATGTTAAATACAACTTTTACAAGTGATACCAAATAAATATTTAATGTGGCTAAACACATCAATTAAGATGCACCACAAAAGAATATTTATTTTACATAATTAAGTTAATAAATTATATGCAAGGTGAACAACACCTTTTTTCCCAACAAGTTTACTTCAAATGAATTTGAAATTTTTTGTGAAGATCATGGTATTAGGAGCCAATTGTCTGCTCCTAGAACCCCTCAGCAAAATGGGATAGTGGAAAGGAAGAATAGGACTATGCAAGAAATGTCTAAGGTAATGTTGAAAGATGCAGATCTGCCTAATGTATACTGGAAGGAAGCAATTCATACTATTGTCTATCTAACTAACAAAGTTTAGTTAAGGGTTAATAGCTCTAAGACCCCTTATGAGTTGTGGTATGGAAGACCTCCCTCTGTTAGATACTTTTGGATCATTGGTAGCAAATGCTATATCAAAAGAGATGAAGAAGACCTAGGAAAGTTTAATTCAAGATGTGATGAAGGAATCTTTCTTGGTTACTCAACCAGAAGCAAGGTCTATAGATGCTACAACAAGAGTTGGGAAAGATGATTGAAAGCACAAATGTCAAAGTAGATGAAGACTTGTATCAATTCACATAGGATGCAAAAGACACCGGATCTAATATATTTCCTTGCATTGAAGATGAAGAAGTAGAAGAAGTGAAAGAAGAAAAGGAATAGGAACCTGAAGAAATACCTAAGATGCTAGCAAAGTATGTTTAGAAAAACCACTCAGCAAAATAGATCATTGGAGACAAGAATGAAGGTGTGTAGACAAGGAGAAGGTATGCCAAGACACATGAGCAAACAAACTTGTGTTTGTTATCAAAAGTAGAACTTAAGACCTTTACTGAAGCCAAAAAAGATGATCGATGGATAAAAGCAATGGAAGAAGAACTGGATTAGATTGAAAAGAATTAGACATGGGAATTGGTTCCTAGACTAGCCAATAAGAATGTTATAGGAACAAATTGGGTGTTTCGAAGCAAGCTAAATGAAGAAGGTGATATTGTGAGGAACAAAGCAAGATTAGTATGGAAAGGATATACTTAAGTAGAAGGCATTGATTTTGAGGAGACTTTTTCTCTAGTAGCTAGGATGGAGGCAATCTGAATGTTCCTTGATCTTATTGCTCACAAGAACTTCAAGGTGTATCAAATGGATGTCAAGTCAACATTTCTCAATGGTGACCTAGAGGAGGAGGTGTACATTGAGCAACCATATGGTTTCCAAATATCAAAAGATCTAGACATGGTATGCAAACTCAAGAAGGCTTTGTATTGGCTCAAGAAGGCACCTAGGGCATGGTATGCAAACTCAAGAAGGCTTTGTATGGGCTCAAGAAGGCACCTAGGGCTTGGTATGCAAGATTAGACAAGTACTTACGTTAGCAGGGCTTCAAGAAAGGTACTACAGATAACAATATTTACATAAAGGAAGAAGGTGACATGATCTTGATAGTTGTTTATGTTGACAATATCATTTTTGGAGGAAATGATGATATGTGTAAGAGGTTTGTAGAGGAGATGCAAAAATAATTTGAAATGTCCATGATTGGTTAAATGTTATTCTTCCTTGGTCTTCAAATTTTCCAACTAGATGGTGGTATCTTTATTTCTCAAGCTAAGTATGTTGAAGAATTGTTGAAGAAGTTTGGTATGGAGGATTCAAAACTAGTGAGTACTCCCATGGTCATTGGATGTCACTGAGCAAAGATGATGAGTCTCCAAAGGTAGATCAGATTGTCTATAGGTCTATGATTGGAGAATTATTGTACTTAACTGCTTCTAGACCTAACATTATGCATGCAGTATGTGTGGTTTCCAGATATCAAGCCAATCCTAAGCAAACACATGAGAAGGCAGTAAAAAGGATATTCAGATACTTGAAAGGAACTCTTAACTATGGTCTATGATATCCAAAAGGTAATGACTTTGATTTGAGTGCATACATTGATGCTGATTGGGTTGGTTGTGTTGATGATAGAAGAAGTACAAGTGTTGGTGCTTTCTTTCTAGGAAGCAAATTGGTTTCATGGCAAAGCAAGAAGAAAGATTCAATGTTCTTATCTACTGCAGAGGAAAAATATATTGCAACAACTTCCTACTTCACACAAGTGTTATGGATGAAGCAAACTTTGAAGGATATTAAGGTACTATTTGATGAGCATATTTCTATTTTCTGTGATAATACAAGTGCTATCAATATTTCCAAGAATCCAGTGATGTATTCCAGAACCAGGCACATAGAAATTAGGTATCACTTTTTGAGAGAGAAGGTTGCTGACAAGGAAGTGAAGTTGGAATATGTCCCAACAAAGGATCAAATTACAGATATCTTTACAAATGCCCTTACAAAAGACATCTTTGAGGATCTTCAGCAAAGGTTAGGGGTAATTGCCCCTCCCTCTTCTTGCTAAAAATGCAAAGTGATGCATTTGTCCAAGGAGAGCTCATGCTATATCTTTATCCTAGACTGATGATAGGGGGAGCTTGCAAGAAAAAGTTTGTAGATTCATGATTGTGGATAAAAGGGGGGGAAATGAGCAAGTACTGGATCCCTTTGTCCTTGATGTCAAAGGGGGAGAGAGTCTAAGGGGGAGAATATGTTTCCATCAATGACAAAGGGGGAGATTGTTGGCCATATGTGTTGTCATTGATGTCAACATAGCATACACTAATGTCAGGAAAGTAAGATATTGTTCTTGGTTGTATATTTTCTAAGAAAGAGAAAGCTTATTAATATGAGAATTAGAAGCACTAAAAGAGACATATGTTAAGTAAGGATGTTTGATGGTTTGAAGCATGTTGTATGGTCCATCCTATTGTTCTTGATTCATATATTGTGATGCAAGGAAGATTTGGTCTCTAGAAGAAGATGATAGTCCTTGTTCTAGAATTTTTGCTCTTTGAAGACTGCCTAGAAGATTGCTCCGCATTTTCATCATTTTGCTATTGAGGTTTTACAGTTTGGAACATAGGTTCATAAAGTGTTATTTTATGTATATTGCAAGTTTGATGATGTTTTGATCACCGGAAGGATTATTTGTTGACAGCTTGAAGATAGAGTTGGTTTCTGTAAAGAGGTTCCTAGCAAGGTGATGGAATGCTCCACATTCCTCCATAGTTGTAGATATGGCTATGCAGTTATGAAATTTTGTCAAGAAAATATCAAAGGTGTTATTTCCAAAGTTTCAAATGATATTTCCCTCTGCTGTGAAAGTTATGTATGATAGAACACCGGCATGTGCTCTGGTAGAACAGTGCAGTGTTGAAGACCCACTAGAAAGCTTTGCATTCCTTTGGAAGTGAATGATTGATCTTGTAGTTTTGTGAACATGTTCTTGGATGTGCATGGCATGCCTCTTTTCTATTTCAGGCTTCTTGGCGGTCCCCCACTCATTTTTTCAATTGACAGCTTGGTGCAATGTGCTCCGAATAACAGAGTATTTGCAAAATAAATGTTTGAAGTTGTGCGGCACAATTCTTTGATGTACAGTGGAAAACGTGTGTATGGGGGTGTTTTATGAGTCATGTGAACTCATCTGGAAAAGTTTCACGAAGATCTATCTTGTTTCTTTCAAGTTGATGTGGTCGTTATTCTTCAAGTCTTCATGAGTTTTCCTTAAAGCTATCCTATTTTCATGAGCATAGTGTACGGATGTAATTCCTTGATGTTTAAAGTAGTGAATATTTTTTTAGACCTGGTTAAGCATGTGTTAGGGTCTACAAGGCCTGGATCTTCTGCTGGTGTAATGTGTTGTTTCAATTAGGACCTATCTTCTACACATTTCATAGTGTGTGTTGTCTGGTCATCTTGTAAATGTGTTTTTCATGTTGTATATGGCTGACTAGTAATGTAATCAATTTAATATCATGTATAAATAGTGAATCTTGATTTGAGTTAGGAATATATGATTGCAAGTTGATTGTCAAAGATTTACAAACAGATAAAAAGTAGAATAAATGCATTATTGATGTGTGACTAAATGAGAAAGAGCAGATGTTGTTGATACTATCTGGATTCATCTTGAAGACATATTTGTGACAATAATCAAGTATAGAGTGTGCCTGATTGATCATATATTCAGAAGAAAGTGTGTGGAGGTAGAAGTGCAATCATCAAGGTGTGAGCTTCAATGATATTTTTTAGATAGTAATAAAAGACGGTTATACTATATTCTTTTGTATTCTTTTTAGGGAGTAGAAGTTTCCTTGGGAGTGGCCCTAAAACAAATTCATTAGGGAGTAGAAGCTTCCTTGGGAGTGACCCTAAATCAAAGTTACTTAGGGAGTAGCAGCTTCCCTAGGTTAAAGCCCCTAAAACAAAGTTATTATTTGAGCTTCATATATTGTGAGTTAATCCTCGCCGTGGTTTTTCCCTTCTAGAATTTTCCATGTATATCTAGTATTATGTGTTGTGATGCATTGTGTTAATCTTTCATGTTCATGTTAATATTGTGATGCTTAAGTTTTGATCTGCTATGGATAAGTTAGAGTTTTTAAAGTTGAAGATTGATTAGATACTGATTCACCCCCACTCTCAGTATCCTAGTGTGTCTAACACAAGGCATATGGAAAGTTCTTTTCTATGGACTCTAGAGAAGTGCCTGTTATTGGGATTATGAGAGATGTGGAGTTCAAACTTGTTGCTTTTCCTAAAAAGAAATATAGTATGAATGTTGTTGTAGTTGATATTCCACCTAGATATGGGATGTTGTTATATAGGAAGTGGGTTGCAGTTGTAAGTGGAAGTATGCAGTTGGACATATCTTATGCTATGTTTCCCATAAATGGTAAGAATGTCAAGTTAGATTGAGATAAGAGGTCTACCTCTTTGTTTGAAGATCAAAAACTCCTAAAATGGGTATGTTTCCTTGATACAGACTTAGATAATTTAAAGTTGTTGCACAAAAGTCTAAATCAATAAATGAAGAACCTATGATGAAAGAAGCTCAAGTACCTGATGAGGAAAATGAGATATGGTCAATGTATTTTTATGGTGCTTGTTCAAAGAATGGTTCTGGTGCTGGATATATTTTGTGTCACCTAAGAAAAACCTTTTTAAATTTTCTTTTCTTCTGAATTTTGAGTGCACAGACAGTAGAGCAGAATATGAAGCACTCCTAGGATTGAATATTGTTGTCAAGTATAGAATAAAAATGCTTAGAGTCCTAGGTGATTCAAAATTGGTCATTTCACAAGTAAGGGGAAAGTATGCATCAAAGCATAAGAGACTGAAATAGTGCAAAAATTCAATTTGGGATACAATAGAGTTATTTGATGCATTTTCTATTGTTTGGGTTGAGAGGTCTAGAAATGTAATGGTCTATTATCTAGCAAATGTTTCTATCAATCCAGATGATGTTACTTTAGCTGATATATCTAAATCTAAAGTCAAGAAAAGACCTTCAGTCCTAGATAACATCTGCAATTGGAAAGTTTTCAATGATGATAAAGATTTGATGAAGTTTCTCCATTACATAGCTGAGTTTGATAATCAATAAATTGACTTCCAAAACTTTGTTTAAGTAGTAGATGGAAAAGAAACATTGTTTGGAAACGAAGTCATTCAACTTAAGAAAAATAATATTCCCAAGGGTTTGGTTGCTTTGGAAAGAAATTTTGGCAGTAATGATAGACAAATTGCAAAGTTTACCCCAGTTCATGTTCAAGATCTTGAAGGAATTAATCTAGGTACTGACTTCTCCAAAAAGGGTCTACATTGAAAGGAAATTGGATATAAAGGTAAGAACAATGCTAGTAGCTCTACTCAAGAAATATAGACATGTTTTTTCTTGGTCCTATGATAATTTGAAATCTTATAGAGAGGATTTGTTCCAACATGAAATCCCTCTAAAACCACAAGCTAGGCATTTCAGACAGAAACAAAGGCCAATAATTCCAACCTTAGCACCCAAGATGCAATAAGAACTTATGAAGCTCAGAGATGGAGGTATTATAAAGCCCATCAGGCACTCTACTTGGGTTTCTAATTTTGTGTCAGTGAGGAAAAAGAATGGTGATATTAGATTGTGTGTTGATTTCAGGAATTTAAATGTTTCCTCATTGAAAGACAATTGTCCATTACCTAACATGGAATCCTTGTTACAAAAGGTAGCTGGATGTGAATTGTTATCCATGATGGATGGTTTTTCTGGATACAATCAAGTCAAAGTAAAGGAATCAGAACAATATAAAACAACTTTCACTACACCTTGGGGAACTTATGTTTATGTAAGGATGCCTTTTGGACTAACAAATGTTGGAGAAACATTTTAGAGAGCAATGGATGTTGCATTTGCTAATTTGATTGATACTCTTATGGTGGTGTATCAGGGTGATTTAACTACTTCCTCTAAAAAGGAAGAAGAGCATTGCATGCATCTTGAAACTATCATTATCAAATCAATAAAATATAGTATATCATTGAATCCAAAGAAGTGTACTTTTGGTGTCACTGAAGGAAAGTTACTTGGTCATATTGTGTCAAAAGAAGGTATCAGAATTGATCTTGAAAGAGTTGTTGCTATTGATAGGATACTAATTCCTAAAAATTTCAATGGCATACAATCTTTCTTTGGCCAAATAAATTTTGTAAGAAGATTTGTCACAAACTTTGTAGAAACCACAAAGGCCATTTCCAAGGTGCTAAATAAGGGGGAATCCATTTCATGGGGAGATGAAGCTACTAAAGATTTTTAGAATGTTAGGGAGGCAATAAAAAGGGCTCATGTTCTGAAGTCACATGATTTTTCAAATCCATTTCAGTTTTTTTCATTTGCTTCTTTTCACACCATAGTAGCAGTTTTATTGTAGAAAAATAGTGAAGGATATGAACAACCTATTGCATTTTTTAGTAAATCCTTGTAGGCTATAGAACTAAAATATGACATTATGGAAAAACAAGCCTATGCCTTGGTAAACGCAGTCAAGAATTTTAGGCCTTATTTGATAGGGATCTAGATAGTAGCCTATGTCCCTCATGTTGTAGTTAAAGACATATTCACACAACATGAGGTTACAAGGAAAAGATGTAGGTGGATAAATAAAATTCAAGAATTTAACATTGACATCTAGATCACAAAGTTAGTGAGAGGACATGGATTAGCTAAGTTGATGGCACAATCTAACTTGGAATCTATTCAGGTAAATCAGGTCCAAGAGGAAATATCTCTCCTAGATTGCAATTTGTAAACTTCTCCTTGGTATAGGGATATTGTTTGTTATCTGCAAACTATGACATGTCCTAGTGAAATGAATGAAAATTAAAAGAGGACTTTGAAATTGCAAGCAATAAAATATGTTATTCTCCCAGGAGATTTGTATTGGAGATATAGAGATGGTGTTTTGTTGAGATGTGTTGATAGTAGTCAGGCTTCTAAGATATTGTCCAATGAAATGCATAATGGAGTATGTGGAGGTCATTTTATTGCAAAGACTACTGCACATAGAATTCTCAGATCTAGCTATTAGTGGTCTACTCTTATTTATTATGCTCAGAAACTAGTGAGGGATTATGATGCGTGCCAAAAATTCTCTAGAAAATTGAGATACTCTAGTGCCCTGCCACTAAGAACTATGACTATAGAGGCGCCATTCCAGTAATGGGGTATAGACTTTATTGGGGAAATTATAGAAAAATCTTGTGGAGGGCATAGTTGGATTGTTGTTGCTACTGATTATTTTGCAAAGAGGATTGAAGAAATTCCTACCAGAAGAGCAACAAGTAAAGTTGTTTTAGACTTTGTATTGGAATATATTATCACCGGATTTGGAGTACCATATAAGTTGATCACAAACAATTCTATGTTTTAGATCAGAAAAATTTGTGTGCTTTTGCAATGAATATAGGATTAATTTGTCCTACTCCTCACCTTATCATCCCTAGGGGAATGGACAAGCAGAGTCCAGTAATAAGAGTTTGATAAAGAGCATTAAAAGAATAATATATAAGAACAAGAAATCACGAGACTCGAAGCTCAGACTTGCATTATGGGCTAATAGGGTTACATTCAAGAAAACCACTATAAAGTCCCCTTATGATCTAGTGTATGGAATGGATGCTAGGGTGCCTATTAATAGCATCCTGCCAGTTTATAAGTTTATACAAGAGTATGATGATGACATTGATGCAGTTATTAACAATAGAATCAATCAGTTGGTTGAATTGGATGAGATCAGAAGATCAACATAGAAAATAAATATTAATAAGCAATAGCAAGTCAAGTATTTGTTTGATAACAAATGTTCAGATAGAAAATTCAAAATAGATGACATGGTCTTGATGTGGAATGCAAGGTTTCAGGAAAAAGGAGAAAATGGCAAGTTTGACCCACTCTGGACTGGTCCATATTTGATCAGTAATACACATGGTAAAATTTCTTATTTCTTGCAGAGCTTAACTAGTGAATTTTAGGAATTACCCATGCATAGATAGTTCTTGAAACCCTAATTCTCTTGAGTAGGTTATTTTCCATGCACAATGTATATATTGTATATATTTGTATAGTTGTCCTTTTAGTTTTGTATTGATTCGATATTTTTGGGTCTGCTTTCCAGAGTTTTGTGGTCTTGGCTATGCTTTGATAAATCATGCATCTCCAACTAGAGTCATTAGTGGTCTGTGATAAAATTTTGGGGTTTTTGTTTGAATCTCCTAGCTTGTTCTCAAATTCTAGGGTTTATTGTGTTTGACAGAGCTTATTTTTTGTGCCCTAGGCCTAAAACCTATGTCATGTTGTCACCTAGTTCTTTTACGTTATATTTTGTTGTTGACCTGTTGGTCCCAGTTGTTGGTCTCTTAAGTTATAAACTGAGCCTTCATATGTTGTGTTTTACTGGCCCCTATTTTCCTAAGCTACCGATCAATATTGCCCGTGAATTATTGAAATATTAAAATTCTTTAGGTCTATAGTGTGAGGGATTAAGTGTGATGTGGACACTTGGTAGCTTGGCATGAGCCTATGAGCCTCAGAGACTTGTACTTTGGCAGGGCCATGCTGCTATGGGATAATACCATCAATCCAATGTGCCCATAGTCTTGTTAAAATTGAAGCTAAAGGAGGTCCAATTGTACAGTCTTTGATTGGTCACGCACTACCATGGAGTACATGCTATCAAATATGAGTTAGCTACAAGCTGTTGTAGTTAGATTCCATGTGTATGTGGCCTATCAAGTACATACAGAGCCTAAAAGATAGTGTGTTCCACTTGGAAGGAAAGCGCAAGCCTGCACTTTCAGAAGTCTGAGACCTGATGTGGAGTGCGGGGCTGCAAGACAATGACACATTGCAAATTTTGAATGTTGACATGGAAATTTTTCACATATGTCAAGACATGATTGGTCGAAGACTTTTCAATGTACATGATGGATTTTTTAGTTCTCCCAGATTATTTTGAGCCATAGATATTGTCGTGACTAGCCTTGCATCAATGGTCTACATTCAAATTTTTCAATTTGCCTATTGCAGACACCTAGTTTGAGGCAAATGAGCAGTAATGGCAAATATGACTAATACCAATCTATTAGATGATCATTTGAGGTAAATAAATAGTACATTTGAGTCATTGTGATTATTACTTCTTATTGCATAATGAATTTTTCAGCGATTTGAGATCTCTTCTACTCTCTAGTAAAAATTAGGGTTCATAAGTAGAATCCAAGTAAGTGAATTTTTTGAGTTCGAAATTAGTTCAATTGTTTTTTGTTAAATACTTTTGAGTATTTCTTTGATCATATAAGGGGAAAAGTGTTAGAATTAGGTAGTACTTATAAACCCTAGTTTTAGCAGATGTCCTAAAACCCTATAGTTTGATAAGATGAGGCATTCAAAGGGTCATCTGTCCACTTCAAAGAGGGCATTAGATGAAGATTTGATTATGCAACTGCCTAGGTCATCAAGAAGACCTTTGAATGTTTATGGTCTGAGAGGAATTGGTGATAGAATTTTAGATAACATCTAGGCATGTAGAGATACAGAGATTCCTGTGACAGGGTGGTTGTTGTTCAATCACTAGTACAAAAAGAGGCATTCTAGGGCTCCTCTGTCACATGCATGGAATTTAGATTTGGCAAAGTTCCTAGTGCCAAATGTGTTTGTTAATGTTGATTTTGTTAGAGTTGTTTCTAGGAGATATGACCCATAGAGGAGAATGATGTTGGCAAGTAATGGTGTGGGAATGATCAGCCTGACAAAGGAATTTATTTCCAAGGTCTTTGGATTAAACCCTGTAACTAGAAAGGTCATAGATTTTGAGGCCTTTAATGACAAATATAGGAAAAACAAGAGTAGCTACAAGATTGTGTTGCTTCCTAGTCACAGGGTGAGAGGAATAGATAACAGACCTATCAAGATCTCTCCTAATGAGAAGAAGCCTCTAGCTATTGACTTCTTCTATGACTATTTCATTAAGACCGATCACACATTGTGCCAAGTCTTGGGGCGGGATGCAAAGGGTAACATGCTTGTTTCTCTCATGCTTATGGTAGCAGACATTCACAATCAAATGCTAAGACCTGAGTATGATTATGCTTCTTATATTGCAAATAAGATGCATAAATAGTTGATAGCCATCAGGGCAAAAGAAGACAAGATGGATTTTAAAATGCAATTCAATTGGTACTCTTTGATTTGTCACATGTTCTTATATGCAGGGAAGGCGTTGTGGCATGGAGCCTTGCAAATAAAATTGGTAGATGACAAAGGTTCTCCCCTTCCTATTCAGTGTTGGACTCACATGTTGGATAAGCATTGTGATAATGCTAGTTATGTAATTTTTGAGGAATAATTTATTAGAAGACTATTGAATTTCATTGAGTCAACACAAGACAAAGTGCCAAGAGAAAATATGGATCTCTTGAGGCCAATGGAGAAAGAATCTGAATTAGGAATTTAACATAATTGGGGTGATTTGTATTCACACACCCATACTACTGCAATCAGGGTATATGGATGGATGGTAAGTCCACATATATTACCTAAATATGTTCCAAAAAGGTTGGCTTATTGGGAAGTGTTGTGGCAATTGAATGGGTCAAATAAGACTCGCTTAAGGGGGCAGAAGAAAGGTTCTTTCTTCCCCACTTCTACAAAGTTTAGTGATGTTTGGGCAACAAATAAACAAGGCCTGGATCAGATTTATCTTGTTTTGCAGTCATATAAGATGGGGAAGGATTCCACAAGGAATTTTGATCTAGAGAGATTCATTAATAAGATAAGACTAAGTATCAAGAGGCCTGCATTTGCACATAAGCTCTTACTTGATGAGGACATAGTGAGAAATTGTCTTTCCATGGAAGAAGTGAAGGATAAAAGGATAAGATGGTCAAAAGTCATGAATGTAGAGGATCAAAGGAGAAAAATGCAAGCAAATTATCTTGGTTCTTTTTTAGAGAAGGATTATATCCTCAAAATACAAAAAAATAATGGACAATGCTCAAACACTGATTGGGAAAGATCTTGTAATAGAGGAAAGACCCACATATCAAAGGGACCCTAATGCTCCACTTCGGCCCTATGTCTCTACAACAAGTGAGTCTGTTGCTCCTAAACAATCTCATGATGCTCATATTCCTCCACAGTCCCCTGCCAAGAAAAGAAAAATAATTGATCTTTAAGGGTGGGAGATAGAAATTGAAGTGGTTGATTTGAGGGTACTGTGGAAAGTACACTTGGAGAAGAACAAGAGGTTAATCAATGCATGACTTCACCTACAAGGGTTGTGGTAAATCATCCACCTGAGAGTAGGATGGATATAAGTCCCAGAAAGGGTAAGGATGAAACAAATGATATACGAGCTCTGGCTCATACACAATTTTTGTCTAATGATGAGTTTGTCAAAACCCAAGAGTTTAAGGGTTTTGTGTTAAGGCTGAGGAGTGCAGAGTTCCAAAAGAGAGTTAAGGAGGCTAAGAGTAATGCACACCTTGATCAATATGAGGAAATCACTCAAAAGGTGTTGCATGAGGTAAGTCAGGATATTAGCCAAATCACTCCAGAGGAGGGAAGACAAATGGTCATGAATAGTGGTTTGTTGTTGTTGCCACATTGGGATATAGCCATTGCACTTGCCTTAGATACAATAAGGAGACAAGATGAAGAGGTATTTTCTACATAATAGCAGGTTGATCAATCTTTCTTTGGGTCAAGTTTTAATCCCAAGTTTGAAACCTTGGTGATATGGGCAATGGCCCCAATTACAAATAAGACTAAGGTAGTGGACAGTGGTATGTGGCAATTGATCCCTCTTTTTTTCCCGTTCGAAGTTAGTTGTTAATTTTTTGTTAACCGACAAAAAAAATGACATTGTAAAACACTAATTCTAGAAGCTTCCAAAAGGCTTGTTATAAACGGCTAGGATGTATTTTGCGGGTGGGATTTTGATATTGTATTGTAGTATTTGCAATAGTATTGAGTTGCAAGGATTACTGGTTGTAATTGGTTTGATTTACTGGATAATAATATTGGACTCTCTGTTGGTGGATGTAGCCTGAGTTTGGGTGAACCATGTTAAAACTTGTCTCTCACTATTATTATTTCTGTGTATTTTCATTCCTCTATTTAATCTTTATTTGTATTTAATTGATATCTTTTTGCATGTAATCCCTAACAAGTGGTATTAGAGTGGGTTGTGTTCGATTATCATCTATAGGAAGGTCTCACGGTTGAGTGGGAGTCTCACGGTTGAGTGGGAGTCTCACGGTTGAGTGGGAGTCTCACGGTTGAGTGGGAGCAATGGCAGACGAGGGTAAATTGAAGGTATATAAATTCAATGGGCAGAACTATCAATTATGGAAGATGCAGATGGAGGATTATCTCTATCAGAAGGATTTATGGAGGCCATTGGAAGGAATAGCCAAGAAACTGGCATCAATGACTGATGAGGATTGGAATCTTATGGATAGAAAGGCACTAGGAACTATTCAGTTGTGCCTGGTACCATCTATGGCGTTTAATATAACAGAAGCAACGACAACAAGTGAACTGATGAAAGCTTTGGCTAAATTGTATGAAAAAACCTCAGCCTCAAATAAGGCATTTCTCATGAAGCATTTATTTAATCTGAAAATGATTGAAGGTGGATCTGTGACAAATCATTTAAATGAGTTTAATACGATTACTAGTTAGTTAACCTCTATAAAAGTAAAATTTGGCGAAGAGGTGAGGGCTCTCTTGGTTTTATGTTCTTTGCCAAAAAGCTGGAATAGCTTGGTAATGGTTGTAAGTAACTATGTCTCTGGTTCAAACACTTTGAAATTTGATGATGTTGTTGGTGTTATCCTTAGCGAGGAAATGCAACAGAAAATCTCAGGAGGGTTCACATTAGGTAGTGTTTTGAATGCAAAAAGCAGGGACATATCAAAGGAGAGAGGAAAAGGTTCTGGAGGTCATGGGAAGTCATGAGGAAAATCAAAGGACAAGAGATCCCAATCCAGAGGACAGATGGATTGCTGGTACTGTGAGAAACCAGGTCATCTAAAGAAAGATTGCTGGTCTCAGAAGAATAAAGGAGACAAATAAGAAGGCAATAAGGAGGCGAATGTGGTAAGTAATAAATCTGAAGATGATGCTTTGATTCTTTCCCTAGATAATGTTGATGATTCATGGGTTTTAGATTCAGGGGCCTCATTTCATGCTACGCCCCATAGAAGTGATTTTCTTGATTATGTCCAAGGAGATTTTGAGCTGGTTTATTTGGGAGATAATGAACCATGTCAGATTGTTGGAAAGGGAAGAATCAAGATTAAGTTGTAGGATGGGATCATTGGCTACTACAAGAGGTAAGGCACATTCCAAGGATGAGTAGGAATTTAATTTCAGCAGGGCAGCTAGCTAATAAAGGTTGCATTGTTACATTCACTAATAAAAATTGGAAGGTTTAAAGAGGCACCTTAATAGTAGCAAAAGGTGTGAAAGTAGGCACCTTATATCTTTGTACAAGTCATACTGTTCCTTCTACTTTAGCTATTGCAGAGAAAAAACAAACAGGTTCAGGAACAGCTGCTGCAGGTTCGCAGGAAGAGACTGCAATAGTTGTTACAGGTTCTAAGACAACACTATGGCATAACAGACTTGGGCATATGAGTGAAAAAGGTATGAAGGTACTTCTTTCTAAGAAAGTTTTACCAGGTCTGAAATGTATTAATATGGATTTATGTGAAAGTTGTGTGTATGGAAAACAAAAGAGAGTCAGTTTTCTCAAGGATGGGAAGCAAAAGAAAGATGAAAAGTTGAAGCTTGTGCATACAGATGTATGGGGACCAGCTCAGGTATCTTCTCTCGGTGGCTCTCAGTATTATGTTACATTAATAGATGATGCAACTAGGAAGGTTTGGATTTATTTTCTTAGGCAGACAACTGATGTATTTGAAACATTTAAGAAGTGCAGAAGCTTGGTTGAGAATGAGACGGGTAAAAGATTAAAATGTCTCAAATCTAATAATGGTGGTGAGTATTGCAGCAAAAAATTTGAGGATTATTGCTCCTTTAATGGAATTCGTAGGCAGAAAATGGTTCCAGGGACTCCACAGGAAAATGGAGTGGTTGAACACATGAATAGGACAATAATGGAGCATATAAGGACCATGAGATTGCATGTTGGGATGCCTTTAAACATGTGGGTAGAGGCTATCAATACCGATGTATATTTAATTAATAGAGGTCCTTCAGTTCCTTTGGGCTATGGTATTCCAGAGGAAGCACGCACAGGTAAGAAGGTGAGTTATTCTTTTCTCAAAACCTTCTGATGTGAAGCATTTACACATGTAGATTCTGAAAATAGAACCAAGCTGGATGCAAAATCAAAAAGGTGTACCTTCATTGGATATGGCATTGGTGAATTTGGTTATAGGCTTTGGGATGTTGAAAATTAGAAAATTGTGAGAAGTAGGGATGTTGTATTCAATGAGAAGGTGTTGTACAAAGATCAATTGCAGCAGCATGAGAAGAAAGAAAAGGATTATGCAGTGCTGGATGATACTCCAGATAGTGATGTTCAAGTGGTTCCTCATGATTTGCAATAGCAACAAGAAATACCACAAACTCTAGTGAATATTAGACGATCAACAAGGCTAAGTAGATCACCTGAAAGGTTTTCTCCCTCTTTGTATTTTATTTTTTTAACTAATGCTGGTGAACCGGAAGGGTATGAGGAAGATATACAGGTGAATACAAAGGTTCAGTGGGAGCTTGCAATGAAAGAAGAAATGGACTCCTTGTTGAAAAATCAGACTTGGGAATTATGTAGGTTACCTGCAGATTAAAAAAAGGCTTTACCAAACAAATGGGTTTATTGGCTAAAAGAGGAAGATGGAGGTAAGAAAAGATTTAAAGCCAGGTTAGTTGTAAAAGGATTTGCACAGAAAAAGGGCATTGATTTTGATGAGATTTTGTCTCCGGTTGTTAAGATGACTTCTATTCATATTGTTTTAAGTATTATGGCTACTGAAGATTTGCATTTAAAACAGCTAGATGTGAAAACTACCTTTCTCCATGGTGATTTGGAGGAGGAGATATATATGGAACAACCATAGGGATTTGAGGTCAAAGGTAAGGAGAAATTGGTGTGTAGATTGAAGAAGAGTTTATATGGCTTGAAACAAGCACCTCGGCAATGGTATTTGAAATTTGATAGTTTTATGGCTGAGCAAGGCTATAGCAGGTGTAATTCTGACCATTATGTTTATTTCAAGAGGTTGGATAATGACAACTACATTATTTTATGTTTATATGTTGATGACATGCTTATAGGAGGGTCTAACATGGATCACATAAGAGAGTTAAAACAACAGTTAGCACAATCATTTTTTATGAAGGATTTGGGGGCAGCAAAACAAATCCTTGGTATGAAAATTTGTAGAGATAGGAAGAACAAAAAATTGACTCTATCTCAGGTTGATTATGTTGAAAAGGTGTTGCAGAGATTCCATATGGAGAATGCAAAAGTTGTCAGCACACCTTTGCCTACTCATTTGAAATTGACTAGGGAGATGTGTCCTAAGACATAAGAGGAGGAAGAAAAAATGTCCAAGGTACCATAGGCTTCAGCTGTAGGAAGTTTAATGTACACCATGGTATGCATGAGACCGGATATTGCACATGTTGTAGGAAGTTTTTACTGTAGGTGGGACAATGGTGAGTTGGATCTCCAGGTTGCAAAAGGTGGTTGCTTTATCCACCACGAAGGTAGAGTATGTAGCTACAACAGAGGCAAGCAAGGAGATAATATGGCTTCAATCTTTCATGGAAGAGTTGGGCAAACAACAGGCTAACTATTATTTGTTTACGAATAGCTAGAGTGTCATACATCTTGCAAAGAATTCTTCCTTGCATTCAAAGACCAAACACATATAGTTGAGGTATCACTTCATTTGGTCAGTGTTGGATGATGGACAGTTACACCTGGAAAAGATACATACAGATGAAAATCCAGTGGATATGTGTATGAAGGCAATGAGAAGGGAGAAGTTGAGCTCCTCTTTAGCTTCAGTTGATCTTCAAGACTGAAAACCAAAAATCAGAATAGTAGAGTCCAGGGTGCTTATTTCCAGTGGGAGTTGCACGTGCAGCAATGTCATCCAGGATCAGTCTCCAAGTGGGAGATTGTTGGTATGTGGCAACTGATCCCTCTTTTTTTCCTGTTCGGAGTCGGTTGTTAATTTTTCGTTAACCGATAAAAGAAAAATGACATTGTAAAACCCTAATTCTAGAAGCTTCCAAAAGGCTTGTTATAAACAGCTAGGATGTATGTTGTGGGTGGGATTTCGATATTGTATTGTAGCATTTGCAATGGTATTGAGTTGCAAGGATTACTGGTTGTAATCGGTTTGATTTACTGGATAATAATATTGGACTCTTTGTTGGTGGATGTAGCCTGAGTTTGGGTGAACCACATTAAAACTTGTCTCTCGCTATTATTATTTCTATGTATTTTCATTCCTCTGTTTAATCTTTATTTGTATTTAATTGATATCTTCTGCATGTAATCCCTAATAGTGGACAGTGCTCAAGATCTAATAGGAAATATTATTATCAAAAGGCTATCACATACACTTGCCCCACATGTTTCATCATTGAGTATAAATACAGCTTTGTTCACTGAAGGAATGACTGTTAAGTTGTAGAAAGAGCATGATCAGTTGAATGAGAAGTATACACAGGCCATGGCAGGGTTGAATCACTACATGTCTCTTCAACTTGGAACTCCAGTTCTAGTAGTCTCCACTCCTTCCAGTTCTATAGAGCCATTTCCATTAGACAGAGAGTCATTACTTGTAGAGATAAAAGAGCTCAAGGATCAGTTAAAAGGAGAAACAAAGAATAAGATGGAAATAATTAGCAAATTGATTAATGACTTGATCAATCATAGAGTTGCCAAGGTGATGAATAGGAGTGATGGTGCTTGGAAAGCCTATTTAGATTTGAAAGTATCATTTGACAAGCATGTGTAGGAAAAGGATAACCTGAAAGGAGTAACTGATAATTGGTTGCCAAAGATTGCAACAATAAGGAAAATTTACAAGTGTGCTAAATTTGACCTAGCAGATCCTACTAAGATCTTACCAACATATGAGATTATTATAATGTTGGAGGAAGTTGTTACATACATGCTAAAGCTTGATAAGTAGATTGGAGAAAAGTTACATCTACTAGAGCACATTGACAAGAAGATCATGCCAGAGATTTTAGATGATGATAGACAAGTGAAACCTCTTGATCAATGGAAGGGGTGGTTCAAAACATTGGTACCTGATCTTTCATTTGCTATATGTGCCAATGGTGTGTTTAGCTTGGATCTATTGAATAGCATATTAGATGAATTATTCTCCCTAGAAGTGAGTCTTGATAGTTTCAACAAGCAAACTAGGGCAATTCTAAGTGCCAAGTATGTTGCAAATAATGACAAAATAGCTAAGGTGCTCCCTTTTGAATATCCTATGGAGAGGATGTGTGTTGCATGGAATGAGAAATACAATGTTTAAAGCACAGGTAATTAAAATTCAAGATGGAAGGAGATCTAATTTTAGCAAAGTCAGCCTCAAAATCTTCATCAACATCAAAATGGGCCTCCTTCAATGGTTGCAAATATTGCAAAGGTGTAATTTTAGTTAGAACCTTTTTATTGTAATGGGTGCATATTCCTATGCCCTAATTATTAAATGTAATAGATAAAATCATAATCGAACATGTTGAATTAGGCCTTAGGCCGACATGATTCTTATCTTCTAGATAAGAACTTGTCTTTTCATTGTAAAAGGATTTTGGATACCATTTTTGGGTAGATATACTATAAAAGAAGGATGTTTTTGGTTACAGATATAGATCTTTCCTGTGGAAATCTCTGTATGACATTTTTCAATTCAGAATAATCATATGAAAAATGCTTGTAGCATGTGTCTTTCGCATTTATCTCCTTGAATGTATGCATTTATTTAATAAATTAAGGTATCAAGGGTTCCTGAATTTGTCTTTACACATTTGTTTTATTATGTCTTTGGTTTATTGTTTTTGTTCAAGTAACAAATTAAAATGCTTTGAATGAGATATGGGGAGTTATGCATTACATTAAGGATCAGTAAGATGAATTATGGGAGATACTCTTTCTTGGATATGTCATTATAAGGTAGTGATATATTTTATCCTTTGTATTTGAAGTTTATATATCAGAAAGAGGCACTTGCAGGGAGTAGTTGGACTCTGTACCCTAAATAGACACCGATCTGAAATTTATCTTGCCCAAAACCTAGGACCAAGACCCTAAAATGATAAATTATTTGAATCATTGTGTTTTGTTTTTTCTGCATTAGTTTAGGTTATTTTAATATATGTTCTCAAAGCCATCAATGAGTTAATCTCCAAGAACTTAGCCAATTTTGAATTAATCTCACAATATTGGTGCATATTTATGAGAACATTTCTTCTTTTGAAATATCTTGTAGTGATTAGGGTTTGATCAATTGATATTGTTGTAAGGGAATACCCCTAGGTCTAGTAGAACTTCAAGTGCAGAGGAGATTATACTATTTTCTCTTGTTCATTAGCCACTGATCTGAAAGCCTTAAGCATTAAAGATGGCTACTTTATAGAGGTAATCAGGCAATCAGTTGGAAACACCAACAGGTCGGTCATCTTTGCATCCCCAAGTAGACCAGTGACATGTGCCATTTTTAGACTCACCACCTTCCTAAGTTGTTTTATTTGGGCTTTGATTAGATCTCTTTGATCTTGCAACTGATGGAGCTAAGTATGCATTGTTTCTATTTGTACCCTTATTGTCCCGTTGACATCATGCATTGGGTCATATGTATCAGCCACCTTTAATATTTGTACCTCCATTTGATATATCTATTTTTTGAGGCCTTTGGTTAGTGTAGGCCATTGAAGGCAAACTTGATACAATGTGTTGATGTCGTTGGCTATTTTTTGTAGAGTGCTAATCTATGTTTCCAATTATGTATGCATTGTGGTGCATTTGTTTCTAGCCTCATCCATTCTGCTTTTCTCCACTTTTGCTATGACATTGATTCTTATTGTAGCAACACGATTATCCATCTATGCTTTTACCCCATCCAATAGCTATTTAAGTTGTTTCCCTAGTGGCATTGTTGAGTCTCTTTGTAGTTGTGGCATTTTTCTCTGAGTTATGGCTATGCCCTCTAATTTATCAATACTTTCCACATGTTGTTTCAAAATTTATTCCCTTTCTATGTTGTGGAAGATATCTCCCAATTGGAATTTCTATAGGGTTGAGATGCTAGCCAAGTTTACCTATGAGCCTATTAGTGGTAATTGTAGAAGTTACGGTGTTGCCATAGGCTGGATTTATTTTTGTTGTGCCAAGAAATGCTTAATGGATTACATTGAGGATGTTGTGGTGGAAAAAGTTGGCCTCTCTAGAGATAGAGGTGGCTCTTGTTGCAGTCCTTACCCCTCGGATTGGTCAGTGTCATGTTGGGTGATTTTGGATGGCATGTTTTGTTCTTGTTGGGCCTTCGTTTCCTCTTCCAACATTGTTGCATATGTCTTCTTTATTACCACAATTGTTTCTTGCTATATTTTCCCTTTTACTTCCTCTATCAGGCTCATTAGTGTATCTACTCTCTATTTGGATTTGATCTCTTTGGCTTGTATTTGTACTAGCTTTTCTTTCTATGTGGTAGAGAGGTTGGGGTCTATTTCATCCAAATATTGCTTCCTTATTTCCTCCTCCATCTCTATTTCCTTTTCTCTCTTTTTCTAGATGATGGTGGCCAAATTGTTTAGGAAATTCTCAATGATTCTATCTAAGGTGTCTTCAGACACTCTGAGATGTCAGATTATTGCCTCCTCTATGACTACCTAGTTTTCTAAGAAAACCTTATTATATATTTTGTACTCTGATTGAGCATAACTTTATTATTAAGTGCAGTTGTTAGGAGGTTTATGCTCATGATATCTTCTTTCTTGGGTTCCTCCTCTACCTCTATCTCCACTATTATTTGTTTGACTCTCCATGTTGTTCTTTTATATAGTGGTTTAACTTCTTCTACCTCCTTCTACTCTGTATCACACATAATAAAAATGCATAACTAAGTATCTAACTAATAATTAGTTAAATATAGCATAATTAAAGTTGTTCAAAAATGAGGTGTGACATTATACCTACCTCCATGATCACACCATCCCACCTAACCTATCCAACAACAAACACAAAACCTTCATCTATTGTTCATCCTTGGCGATACCTTATATCGAAGGAGTCTTGATGGAACCCTCCTACAGTGCCTTAACTCAGATGAATCCTAAACTACTTTATGTGAGGTACATGAGGAAACCTATGGTACACACTCTAGTGGTCCTACCCTTGCTAAGAAATTATTAATAATGGTTAAACCTAGCCAACAATGGAGCAAGACACACTCCAATTTGTCAAGAAGTTCCTACAGTGTTAGCAACACGGTAATTTGATGCATGCACCTTCACAAGAATTGCAACCAATCACTACTCCTTGGCCCTTTTCACAATGGGGGCTATACCTCATTGGAAAAATGCACCCTTCCTCATCAAATAGCCACAAATTCATAATAACTACCACTAAATCTTTTACAAAGTGATTTGAGGCCATTACACTCACCTATATAACCGGCAAACAGATTACTAAATTCATCCTTCATTATAATATGCCAGTATGGTATTCCTATTGCCATCATCACCAACAATGGAAAACCATCTAAAAATTAAGATGTCTGCTCACTTTGCCAAAAATTCCACATACAACACGATTTTTCTACTCCTTACTATCCCTAAAGTAACAACCAAGTAGAGGCTTCAAACAAAACTATCCTCAAAATCCTCTAAAAGATAGTCAATGAAGCTAGTCATGAATAGCATTTACAATTTAATCCCGCTCTCTGGTCCTACCATACTACCATCCACACACCAAATGGAGTCACACCATATTCCCTCATCTTTGGTTTGAAAGCTATTTTTCCAATATAGGTTGAGCTCCCTTTTCTAAGAATCTCTTTGCAAGATCTCATTGATGAGGAGGAGTATCGTGTTTCACGGTTGCATGAGTTGTGACTACTTGATGAGAGGTTCTTCAATACCTTAAATCATCTACAAGCCTATTAGAATCACCTCCGTCATGACTATAACAAAAGGATCGAGACCCATCGCTTTAAGATTGGTGACCTTGTGCTGAAAGAGAATCAAAAGAATCTACAAGATCTAGATAAGAAAGGAAAGTTTGAGCCTAACTAGTTAGGACCTTTTATCATCATTGCTAGCTATGAATCAGGAGCTTATCAACTTGCTACACTAGAATGCTAGCCTTTGGAAGAACCTATCAATAGTATCCATCTCAAAAAGTTCCATGCGTAACCCTCGAAATATCCCAATTAGAAAAATACCAAAAAATACAAAAAAATAAAAAATCAAGAAAAAATACAAAAAAATCAAAAAAGTTGAAAAAAAGTAAAGAGAAATAATTTGTCCAATGGTGAAAACCACTTCAGTTGTGCCTTGGGAAAGTACCATCATGAAAATTTGATTACAAGTACCATGTGTAGTAGCCTTGCATCCACCATCTATTAGGAATCCATTTATCCCATACATGTGATACTCAAAGGCACATCCCCATCCATCCATTTGTCATTCTTTCATATCTTGTATCCTCACTCCATCATGCATCCACCTATCAAACTATCATGGCTTGATCATTGTCAGTTAATGTTATCACCTATACCATCCCATAATAATTAATCCCAGCCCATTCCATAATAATCAACCTCACCCATACCTCTTCCTGACTAGGGGCAAGTTCCTAGACCTAGTTTTGGATTGGATCTGTGTCGTATACCTTGTAGCTTTGGGGAGATTATACTACTAATGAGTTTCATGCCATTCATAATAAAACCTCATTAACCTATATTCATGCACCCCACAATAAAATTTTACATATCCACCTATCCTTATGACACCCATTATAAATGCAACTTTGTGCACATTCATCCATCACATTATCACATTCCATAATAAATGATCTTCCACAAGACTTGATGATCAAACTAGACAAGCTACATGCGACACATTGTACCACAATGCTAGTCACATAAGCCTAGCTTTTGAAACAATAAACAATCACCATAGCTATTTCCTAATTTTCCACATCTATCATCCTAGCTATGCTTTCAAGGATGTATCCTTTTCACATCAAGCAAAATCTAGTTTCATCCTACCCATCCTAAATTTAGCAAGAGATATGATGGTTGCATGAATTATTTTGTCAGTTGGGATTTTGTTTTGATTTATCTTTTTATCCCCTTATAATGCTTACTTAGGACCACCTTGATCTTTCCATATCTTGGTGAGATTTGACTGGCATAGAATGGGGCATAGTCTTTTTTTTGTATGTCATGTTTGTTGGTTATTCCTATTTATGACCAAGGCTCACAACAACCTTGAGTGTGTTGGGATGGATTTATGTATGATGACCATTTTATCCTCATGCTTAAAGTATAATTCCTCATATGACCATTCAAGGTTACCATATGTCTTGCATGTATAATGGAAACCTTTTGTTTGAGAGTCAAGTCCATGCAAAGGATACATAGTCAACTTGGTTCTTTATACCTTGGAGCATAATATTCATTACTATATCAAAATCTAAGATTGCTCTTCACATACCAACATAATTTAATCCCATTACCTATCCATTTTTCTATCTCCCCCCATCTATCCCATTTTCTATTTTCCCCTCACACATACATCACCTTCTAGGGCATTCTATTTCCCTGTCCCCACATTTAACCTATTACCCCTACTTATTATTCTCTTTATATCTAACCTACCCACTCAACCTACTAATTTCCCCCCACCTAACTTATTCCCCCATCCTATTAACTATTCCCCCATCTAATACCCATTTTTGCTCTTGTATCATGACCAAAAATCAAAATCACCAACCACTCCCATCATTCATTGCATCCACAATCTCCCTACATCCACACTAAATCATGCGTCATGCCATGTCATAATATGTTGGTATGTGGTGACTAATCATGCTGTAGGACTATAGGTACATGTAACAAGTTAAATTTTGGTGACTTTAACAGCTGCATTTTGACCCCAAATTAATTAATGGGGGAGTGCGGCCTAGGATGAGCCAAGGGCTTAGGGGAAATGCCCCCAAAGAAAAAAGGAGTTGGTTGTTATCTGACATTATAAACCACTAAAAAACTTGTTAAATAAGTGGTTGTGGAATATGAAAGGTCAAGAGAAATAAAGCAGCGTGAGTGAATTGATATAGAAAATAGCAACAGATTATGCTGTAAAGATTTTAATTTGTTTTGTGTTGGATAATAAAATAATGGATGGATATTTCTCTGTGGATGTAGCCCACATTGGGTGAGCCATGTTAAATCTATTTGTTATTGTGTAATTCTTATTATTTGTGTTTAAATCTGCATTATAATTGGTATATTTTGATTGCTCCGATCTGCCAAATCTTAACATAATCATGTTGGCATCATGACATTATAATCCATGTCATCTCATCATAATCCTACACTATAATACATCATAATCCATGTCATATCATATCAATCCTACACTACAACATACATCCTAACATCATCATATCCATCATATCATATATTTCATCCATGACATCTATAAGAATAAACCATTTGCATATCATAAACATCCATTATAAACATACAACATGAGATCATAAACCATCACCTACATCCTATACATCTATCATCACATACATTCATCACATATCATCAATAATATCATCTATCCTATCAACATCATATAACCATCACATGTGCATAATAAAACCATATCTATAACATCATATATATCCATCACATCATAACATCACATAGGCTGCCAACAAAATGCCTCATCTCATATATCCACAAAATAAGGTCATGATACAAATGCCAGCCTGAAGGTTCTATGAATCAAAATATACATATACAATGAGCCCATAGGCATACAATATATACAATGTCTCCATCAATCTATAATACTACTAACTACAGCTACCACCCTTTCAAGCAGTCGGTCCTGTTGATGGTGATGGTTGTGGTGGACCCCATGGGTCTGGTGACACCATAACTAAAGGCCTTGATCTCACCAATCCTGAAGCCCCTGAGTGGCTTAGTGCTCTCCAATCATCCAAAAATCACACTCTCATAAAGAACTCAATAGTACTCCACTTCCTGAGTCAGTCATATAACATCCCTCTATGTCTAAGCCATAATTGTCAAATCTTGTTCCATGCCCTACCCACCTATCATCTCACAAGTTATGTCATGCTCTTGATAGAGTCGTGTCTCATGTGCCTCTACCCTTTTTCTTTGAATGATGGTACCATCTCTCTCTATAGTAATCTAGGATAGCTCTCTATCATCACTAGCCTGGCCCCCTACCTGCACCGATGTCTGTGTTTGTGTCAATGCATGAGTCAGTGCCTGTACCTTTGTCTGTACTTCTTAATAACCCTTGTTACTACAGCTCATCCTGAAAACTATCTCACTCTATCTATAGAGCGTCCCTCTCCACACATACCTTGACCAACTCTTCTTGTAGATTGTCATGCTCAACTTGCAACTCGTCCCTCTCTCACCATAATGCACATATATAATCCTCTTCATCCTCTCCAACACCCACATCCTCCTCATCCCTGCCAACACCCACATCATCTCCATCTCCTCTCTCCTCCTGAGCCTCTCCATCTCCTCCCTCCTCCTGCACCCTTGCTATCGATACCTCCTCCTACCTCCTTGTAACATCTCGTCTCTCATCTCGTCATCGTACCCACCTCCCGCCTCCATCATCTCCCTCATTCATTGGAACTATCTATCCCCTTAGAATAGTTAATCTCACTGGACGGTGAGCGGCTCACCACGTATCATACTTTGTTGTAGTGCCTGCATCATCAACATCTAGTCGAGAAACCTAAGGCACTAGCACAAATCCCTTGAACTCTATAATAGCTACTACTAGATCAATAGGCACACCCCACTCCCTCACCTCCCTGGTAACATGTAGGAATGATGCCTCATGTCTAGGTTTTGTCTAGGCAACCCAAACTGTCACAATACCCTCTTGAGCATATATCTCTCAATCACATGAATTGTTCTCCCCAAGATATAACTGTTGTGCATACTATTAGGATAAGGTGCCATTAACCTTGTAAATCCCAATATTGTATTTATTCCATTTTATTATTTGTAATTTGTAATTAGCATAAGGAAATGAGGTAGTTTCACTAGCAGTGGTAATTCCAGATTTACCGGAGGTAATTATGGAGTGACATTTACGGTTGGTAATTGTAAAAATCATGATTAAATGAGGGTAGCCGCCACCTTGGAGGAATCAACTATTCTTAGCATGTATGACACATGTCATAAAGTTGGTGAGTGCATGTAAGAGAATATATGACAACTGCAAGTTGTCATAAGATCCTATGACACTATGACAGCTTATGACAAGTAATTAATAGTTGTAAGATGCTATGTTTAGCTCTAGGTGCCCATATTGAGAAGATGCTTTCTAGGAAATTTAATAGTTATGACACATCATAAGATGTTGTAAGAGACCATTTTTGGCCTTGGGTGCCCAACTTTACATGGCTAACTTTGGACAATTGCCATGAGCTTGTAAGAAGTCATTTAATGTATGCATGTTGGAGATTCTTAGGAGAGAGAAATTGGATGCCTAGTTTGGAGGGAAAACACTTCTATAAGTTCATTGCCATGTATGTGTTGTAGTATGATAGGTTTTTGTACACAAGTTCTACCGGAGTGAAGGTTGGAGAGAAGAAGGAAGTGCATGTATTATGTTATTCAGATTTTGAAGATAATACAACTTGAGCCTCTTTTCTTAGTAGACTTTTTTACCTGAAAGGGCTTTCTCCATAGTATATCTGGTATTGATATGGTTTGTTCTTCTATGGTGTTTGTTCCTATTTTATGATTTGATTTCTGCATGCAATGTCCATTGATATTACATTGTTTGAGATAATTAACATATTGTAATTAGGTTTCCATTTGAGTAGTTATTGCCTTCATTTCTAACATTTGATATCAAAGCGTGGCCAGTTCTGACTCTTGGGTGGTAGTGTGAAGGTTGTTTAGCTACAGTGGGAGAATTGGTTGTTTGTGTTTATAGATCTTGTGTAGATAATATGGCTGCATCCACCACTGCCTCAACCTCTCGATTGGACATTGAGAAGTTCAATGATACAGGGTATGAGTTGTGGGAGCTGAAAATGGAGGATTTGCTAGAGGAAAGAAACCAATGGTTGGTTGTTCAGAAAGAGAAGAAGCCTGATGATGTGAGTCCAAATGAAAGGGAAAGGTTGGATAAGAAGGCACGAGGAAATATCCGACTATGTCTTGCAGATTTTGTCCTGTTGAATGTCTCAAAGGAAGAGATTGCATACAAACTCTGGAAGAGATTGGGTGAGATTTATCAAGCCAAGAGCATGGTAAACAAGCTTTATTTAAAGTAGAAATTGTTTTCTGTTAGAATGAAAGAGGGTGATTCTAGTGCAGAGCATTTGAACAATTTTAATTTACTTTTGAGTCAACTTGATTTCATAGATGCTACAGTTGTAGAGGAAGATAAATGTATCCTTTTACTTTGTTCTTTACCTAAATCTTGGGAGAATGTTATCCTTGCTATTACTGCTAACCTTGAAGATATGAAGTTGGATCATCTTGTTGCAACTTTGTTGGCATAGGAGATGTTGAAGAAGACTTCTGAGGTTAACATTGAGCTCTCAATGTGAGGTAAAGGTCTAAGGAAAGAGGACTGAAAGGAGATTAGAAAGGGGCTAAGGAAAAATCTAAGGGCCGATCTAAGACTCCTGGAAAGAAGAATAGAGTTAAGAGTTAGAATTGCAGAAAGAGGGGATATGTGAAAAATGAGTGCAGAAACCCAAAGAAACAGTGGGAGACTACTTCTGATAAGTCCTTGAATGCAAGTGAAGATGTTTTAATTTCTGCATGCAATGTTGTTTCTAATGCACATTGGTTGGTTGACTCAGGATGCTCGTATCATATGACCCCACATAAAGAATGGTTTTCCACATACGAAGAGTATGATGGAGGTAAAGTGTACCTTGGGGATAACTCTACATATCTAATAGTTGGGAAAGGCAAGGTATTGTTGTGTTTCAGTGATGGGAGGATTAAAACCCTCCCTGGTGTTTTGCATGTTCCTAGATTGGCTAGAGATGTGATTTTAGTTTTGAAGTTGAATGATTTGGGAATACATGTAACATTTGATAAGCATGGTTGCAGATCAGTGAGAGGAAACTTGGTGGGAGTGAAAGGGAAGAGATTGGGAACCTTGTTTAGGCTAGATGCCACTACAGTTTGTAATTCCTCTTATGTTTCTGAGGCTTCTGAAAACACTTGTATGTTGTGGCACCATAGATTGGGCCACACAAGTAATAATGTTTTAAAAACAATTAAAAATAAAGATTTGTTGGATGGTTTCTCTTATTTTGATGAGCACTTTAATTTCTATGAGCATTGTGTGTTTGGAAAACAAAACATAACATCATTTCCTTTAGGAAGTAATAGAGGAAAAGAGAAGTTAGAGATTATTTATTCAGATGTGTTTGGACCTGTGGATAATGACTCTATCACAAAATCTCGTTATTTTGTCACCTTCATTGATGATGTATCTAGATTTACATGGATTTATTTTATGAAACACAAATCTAAAGTTTTCACTAAGTTTAAAGATTTTAAAGTCTTTGTTGAAAACCAATCGGGATTAAAGATAAAAATATTAAGATCTGACAATGGAGGGGAATATTTCTCTAAGGAATTTGATGAGTTTTGTAAGCATGCAAGTATAATTAGACAAAAGGCAACTCCATATACACCACAGTAGAATGGTGTTGCAGAAAGGATGAACTGAACAATCATGGAAAGAGCCAGAAGTATGTTGAGTGATTCAAAGTTGGAGAAATGCTTTTGGGTAGAGACTGTGTGTATCGCTTATTACTTGATTAATAGAGCTCCTTGTAAGGCTCTTGATTTGACACATTATGAAGTGTGGACAGGTAAGAAACCTTTTGTTTCACATATAAGGGTTTTTGGTGTGAGGCTTGTGTTCATGTGCCTAAGGAAAAGTGATCTAAGTTGGATCCAAAAGCATGGAAATGCATCTTCATTGGATATGGTGAGAGTGTTAAAGGTAATAAGCTTTGGCATCCTCTAACCAGAAAAATTGTTTTCTCTAGAGATGTTATTTTCAGGGAACTTAGAGCTATTTCTAAACCTGAGTAGTCAAAAGAGAAACAAAGGTCAAAGAGAGTGCATTTTGACTTAGAGTAGGAAGATGCACCTTAGGAAGAACATAATGATGGATTGGAGGGTGAAGAAGAAGAAGAAGAAGAAGAAGATTCAAGTAATCCTGATGAGGAAGAATCTGTTGTAATAAAAGAAGTTGATGCAGATGATCATGCAGAAGAACAAGTTGAGTCTCTTGGAACTAAACTATAGTTGCCAGCAACTTTATTTCTGAAACAAAAGATATAGATAGGGAGGGGCCCGGGAACCACTGAAATGAAGGGCTCCTCCCGCACAACTACTGGTGCCTATTATGTGTTGGCAAGAGACACTACTACGCATGACAGGTGTTGTCATTGATGGCAACTAAGACCATTCCACACATCTACAGTACAGTTTCAGTTCAGACCAGAAGTTAGTTCCAAGATTTATCCAGTCTGAATAGACAGGAACACGGTATATGGTAGAGTTCAGTATTTTGGTCAATGGATCTCTCCAATTATTTATTACATGTTACAAATTTGAGGGAGTGTAGAGGAATATTAGAACAATCCAAATCCAATATTTCAGCCTCAGGTGACAAAGGGATTAAAAGTTATGAGCATCTGAGTACTGGGTCCTAATATGATAGGATAGTTCAGTGAAGAACAGGCCAACTTGTGTTAGATCCTTGTGCGGATCTAGTAGAAGTGTTTTGGTGAGTTGTGTATGGGATATAATGTTAGTGGCCAACATGAATGGTGACCTGCAAGTGTTATTTTTGGTATGCATCAATATTGATGTATGGATTTAGCTGACAAAACAGAGTACCTGTATTGTTAAGTTCTTCATAAGGCCAACAGATAGGTGATTGAGTTTGTTGATGCGGATATATATAAATGATGGATTCGAGTGATATTGGGAGTGTTAGTGATGTGAATATGGAGTAAGTGTGAAAAAGGCAGACAGAAGTGCGAAAGAAAAGAGATCTGAGGTCTGGATTATGGCAAAGCAGTAAATAGGGCAAAATAAAGATGAAGTGTGTAAAATTAGTATTTTGTGCTTAACCAGAACTGAATTCTTGCATTGACAGATGTTACTTATCAGTTCAAACAATCTGTAACCCTTTTGTAATCATTCTTGTAGGCAATGAGCCTCTCTTGACCAGTGAGCTCTAGGCAGTGAGCCCGAAGGCATGTGCCTTCCCCTTTGTAATACTTTTAACAGAGTATAATCTTTGTGGGTTAACCCCCACCATGGTTTTTCCCTTAACCAAGTTTCCACGTCAAAATCTTGGTGTCAAGTGTGTTATTTATGTTTCTGTTCATGTTTTATTAATTCTTTCTTTTCATGATTATGTCATTAATCTACTAAGAAGTGGTAAAGAAGAATTAGTTGCAGCAAGCTTTAAAAGTTTTAAGACAACTGATTCACCCCCTGCCTCTCAGTTGTTAGCCCTAATTCCAACAATTGGTATCAAAGCAAGGTTCCTTTGAAAAGTTTAACAGCTTGAGGAAGATCTGGGAAGGCAATAAATACAACATCCAAGGACAACTTAGACTCACATTAGAAGATCTTGAGCAGTCCAGAGTAGAATCCAAAGAGCTGCAAGAGGACCTTAAAAATGCTGAAGACTTCACTGAGACTTTAAAAACAAAATTGAGCAAATCCAATGAAAAGAGGAAGGAGCAACCTCTTCAACTGGGAAATCATTATGAAGACAATGACAAGGACAAGGCCCTGAAAGAGAAAACAAAGGAATGTGAGAAGTTAGCTAAAGAAGTTGTTGTCCTAAAACATGAGATGGAATCTGGGGTGATGAGGTTAACTAAGGAAATTGAAGATAGGAAGAAAACTAAAGAAGACCTGAATCAAAATCTAAAAGAAAGAACTAAAGAATGTTGTAGATTGGACGGAATAGCTGGCCTCCTAGAATCTAATCTACAAGAAAGCAGAGATAATGAGAAAGAACTTGAGAGGCAAATTGTCATTCTAGGACATGACCTAGAAGTTGCAAATGAATACAAGGAGAAGTTCATGATAAGCTCAGCTAAACTTGAAGCACTGCTTGAAGGACAAAAAAAGGCTGATGACAAGCATGGTCTTGGATATGAGAAAGGTGAAAGCCCTAGATCCAAACAAAGAAATTTTCAGCCAAGGAATGGGAGAAATAGACCTAGAAGACCTCCAGTAAGACAACCTAATGCTCAAAGATATCCATCCTTCAATGGAAATTGCTTCAAATGCAATAAATTTAGTCATAAAGCTACTCAGTGCAGAAGTAGAGTAAATCAAAATGGTCCATCCTTCTTTGGTCAATGCTTCAAATGTAAGAGGTATGGTCATAGATCCTATGAATGCAAAAGCATGATAATGAATAACTCTAGAGGAAATGGCAACTCTTTCAATGGTTACTGCTTTACTTGCAATGAATTTGGACACATGGCTAATCAGTGCAGATTAAGAGGAAATCAAGTATTTAAGCAAAGAAATGTTGTGTGCTTTAATTGCAATAGATCTGGTGATATTGCAAGATTATGCAGAAGTAGGAATAATGAAAGAAGAGGTCTGGCAAACAGAAAACTGGATGAGCAGAGACAAGACAACAGCAAAGGCAAAATTGATGTGAATGAGATCTAGAATGAAATGAGCAAGACATGGGTCAAGAAAAGTGTTGTGAATAATAATAATAGGTCTGTACTGGAATCTGATGCTGATAATTCCTTCGGGAATTAAATTAGGAGCTCTGGCTCAAGGGGAGTTGAAATGAAATCTAAATTCCCCCAGCCAGTAAATGGGTGCCTAAATTTGGCACAATGAGAGAAAATAATTTGGTTTATTATACATCATTTGAAAGGATTTTCAGAAGATAAAAAGTGGATATGACGATTTGCAGAGCAATTGAAGATCGACTATATGCAAAAATAGTATAACTGGATGTGTTATGGCAGAGCATTTATTACAAGGGAAAATTAGGTTTTATGGAGCATAAAAAGGTCATTCATTCCTCATTTGAATCACTTTGCACTTGAAGAAAGCAAGAAGAATAGTGTCTAAGCTAAGATTACAAAGAATTGAAGTGCGACTGGTGAATTTATCCATCAACCCTAATTTCGTGAAAAAAGGTATTTATCTACGAAGCTTTGAACTTGTACTCTTTTCACAGTGGCTATACCTTTGGTTGTTGATATTACTGAAAGGCCTCAACCAAAATTTAAAAATCATCCACAAAAGTCAATTAAAGTCGACCCATTAGGTGCATTTTCAAGTGTTCCATATGGTGTGCTGCATACTGAACATATTAGGGTTTATATTCATGTGAACATAGACAAATTTGGGGACTCGATGTATGTAGATTTGTTTGAGAGTCATCTCAAGGATGAAAATCACAACCTTAAACCTAAGTATAAGGCACTACTTGATAAACATTTTATTCAGATTATGGGGTTTCCAACATTCAATGAAGATGAGTGGGTCTGGTATGTTTTGAGTCAGATGAATGATGAATTCATATGGTTGTTAAAACCATTCAAGATTACCAAGGATGTTATCAGAATTGTGACTGGGTTAAATTCAACCGGTGGATTACCCATGTTGAAATCTGTGAAAAACCAAACTATTACCGATGCAACTGGTGCAAAGTTCGACAAGAGGGCAATGACCATCAATGAAATTATAGAACCAGATGTTAAGTTTGCTTCCATGGTGATTGGCTACAAGATATATCACTCCAACAGGGAGAATTCTGTCTCTGAAACTACCATATATGTAGCATATCAAATGTTGAAGGAGAATGCAGATTATGACCTATGTGAGCTATTACGAAACCAACTGATTGAGAACTTGAACAAAATCAAGAAAGATAAGAAAAACACTTTTAAATATGGTACATTGGTTCTATGCTTGTTCTTCTACTATATGAATGAAGTACCTAGAGTACAGGGTGTTCACTAGACTAATGATGAGCCAGTTGCCATTCAGATTAGAGATCATCTATGCAACATTGGTGATTATAAAGCTTAGAAAACTACAATCTGGGGATACTACAAGAATTTTTAGAGTATGATGCATTCAAGGGAAAGAATCCCTAAATTGATTGTTGAGAAGTATAAGAATGAAATATGTTTTATGGTTGACACTGATCAATGCTTAATGGAAGCAATAGAACCCAGAACTATTTGGATCATGCCCATGGGGTATGAAGTAGATGGAAAAATTTTGAATATGTATGCTCAACATCTTCTGAGCAAGCCAAAAGACACAACAGTTGAAAGATCTGGGACATATGAGGAGCTAAGTTTTAAACTGCATGTTGAGCTCAGAGAACCTGAAACCAACATACAAGAAAGAAAAGAAGTTGAGTAGTTGGCCGAGAATCTAGGTCTCACAAAGGAAGCCATGAGGCAATTCAGGGAAAGAACTGAAAAGGCAGAGAAGGAGAAGCAAGATAAGAAACAAGGAAGGGCTCTTGTAGGATCCTCCTTCACATCAAGGACTACTAGAAGCTCTGTTGCTACCCCTGTTCCCCCAAAACCTGCCAATCCTAAGAAACCAAAAGGAAAATCATCAAGAAAAGAAGGGAAAAGAGTAAAAACAAAGGCCACAAGAACCTATAAGAGCACAAAAGTTGATGTAGAAGAAACAAATTCAGATGCTGAGGTAAAGGAGTTGAAATCTTCTGGAACAAAAGCTTCCAAGGTGACTAGGGAGAATCCCTCCAGAAGCCAAAGGGAAAGCAAAAGGTAGAAGACAGATACATATGTTGAGAAGCCTACACCTTCTATGGAAGATGTAATAAAATTAGTCACTGTGGATGGAAATTTGAAACCCATGACTAAATTCTATGATGAATACAGTAATATAGATAAGAGGGTGTTAGAGGAAGCAACTGTTAGATATCTAAATATCTATAATAAAGCCCTGATTGAAATAACTTTTGAGATTCCTCAAAGTCTTGCAGACATTTTGGAGTTGAGGATAGAAAATGCAAAGAGCAAGGATTTAGAGCTTAGAGAACATATATTGATAAAACTATGCCCTCATATCACTCAAGTTCAAATGAATATGATATTCAAAGAAGTAAAGGATGAATTCAGAAGCAAGAAGAGAATGAACAAACTGATGCTTGGAGAATTAGACAAAATAGTTAAAGAAATACTTCTAAGTGCATTGAAGAGACACAATCTTCCATTTGTTGAAGAAGAGACTGATGATGGGATTGATTCATCAATCCCAGATATTGAAGAAATAAAAACTGATGAGTAGCAGACCAAGGTCAATGACTCCTCAGTTCTAGAAGTGGAGTAAATAAACAAGGAAGATACAGAGATGGTGGATAAAACTAATGATGCAGGAGATACTCTAACTCTTCCTAATCAATCTGGTAATGAAGACAATGTTCAGAATACTGCTGCTACACAAGATCCTTCAGAACAGATTGTAGATGGTGAGGACAAAGTAAAGAATCCTCCTATAGATAACACAAAGAAAGGTGAAGCAGAGAAAGAAGAAGAAGTCAAAGGTAAGAAAGATAAAGCAGAAGAAGATGGTGCAAATATTGATGCACCCAAACAAAATATTCCTAATACTAAGAAAACTCAAGAAAAGGAAGGTATTCCAAAAATTGTGACAAGAGACACTGCAAATGCAATAAAGAGTTTCCTGAGTAAAGAGATGATAGAGTTTGATGAACCAAAACTGATTCAAGGACCAATCAACCTAGATACTCTCTCTCTAGTCCAAATGATGAAGATAGCATCTTTCACACAAGCTAAGGCAAGTGAAAAGATATTGAAATCCCACATAGAGGAAAGTGAGCTATTAGGCCTTGCATTCAGTATATTGGAGAAGATAATGCCAACCTTTCAAAAGAATCCATCTTATTCTCCCTCTGGTAATCTAAAGAACCTTGTAAATTTTGTAAGTACACACTTTGAGTCCTTTGAGAAGTCTACAGAGATTAAAATCTGGAATGAATTTTTGGATTAGAGATTTAGTGAGCTAAAGGGCCTAATAAGGAATGATAAAAGGATACTTGATATCAGTATAAAGAGTATTCAAAATGCTCTCAATGGTGGAGGTGATGTATACAAATTTTGTCTATCTTGGCCCAAAGTTATTAAGGATATTAAGAAGAAGATAAAGGAGTGGGAACAAAGATTGCTAAATCTATCTCAAAATTTTGACCCTCTAACAGTTTCTCCAACAAGTCAGGAGTGCCAAGCAATCAGCCTGATTGATGAAATAAAGAAGCTTGTTAAAGAAAAGAGCAATATTGTGGAGAGAATGTGTGAGCTCAGGGGATTGATTGCCCCCAAGTTAGAAATAATGTTTTCTACTTTATCAAAAGCTCAAGTTGCAGTCCGGACAGGTGATCCTTCATATGTAAAGAAAGTAGAAACACAGGCATTCCTACTAAGAGAAAACAGTTCAATTTTGGATGGCATGAAAAGTAGTTGGGCCTCTGAACTTGTGCAGTTGAAAAATAATTTTGCAAATATCCTCAAGTTCATGTAAATATAATGCATGGATTATTTGTACATATGTGACCTTACATACAGATTTCTTGTGGAAATTTTGATTTGCGGACCCCACCCCTTATCATTGATGTCAAAGGGGGAGTGAGAGAAAGTGAAAAATGAAAGGAAATGAAGAATCCATCAAAGGAGGAGCAGTGGAAGGATATATAAGTGTACACGATAGGGGGAGTAAGTCATGACACTTAGTCATTTTTCACTAATTGTTTCCATCAATGCCAAAGGGGGAGATTATTGGCAAGAGACACTGCTACGCATGATAGGTTTTGTCATTGATGGCAACTAAGACCATTCCACACATCCACAGTACAGTTTCAGTTCATACCAGAAGTTAGTTCTAAGATTTATCCAGTCCGAATAGATAGGAACAGGGTATATGGTAGAGTTCAGTATTTTGGTCAGCGGATCTCTTCAGTTAATTATTGCATGTTGTGAATTTGAGGGAGTGTAGAGGAATGTTAGAACAATCCAAATCCAAGATTTCAGCCTCTGGTTACAAAGGGATTAAAAGTTATGAGCATCTGAGTACCAGGTCCTAATATGACAGGACAGTTCAGTGAAGAACAGGCCAACTTGTGTTAGATCCTTGTGTGGATCTAGTAGAAGTGTTTTGGTGAGTTGTGTATGGGATATAATATTAATGGCTAACATGAATGGTGACCTACAAGTGTTATTTCTGGTACGCATCAATATTGATGTATGGATTCAGCTGACAAAACAGAGTACTTGTATTGTTAAGTTCTTCATAAGGCTGACAAACAAGTGATTGAGTTTGTTGATGCGGATATATATAACCAATGGATTCAAGTAATATGGGGAGTGTTAGTGATGCAAATATGGAGTAAGTGTGAAAAAGGTAGACAGAAGTGTGAAAGAGAAGAGATCTGAGGTCTATATTATGGCAGAGCAGTAAACAGGGTAGAATAAAGATGAAGTGTGTAAAATCAGTATTCTATGCTTAACCAAAATTGAATTCTTGCATTGACAGATGCTACTTATCAGTTCAAACAATATGTAACCCTTTTGTAATCATTCTTGTAGGTAGTGAACCTCTCTTGAGCAATGAGCTCTAGGCAGTGAGCTCTAGGCAGTGAGCCTAAAGGCATGTGCCTTCCCCTTTGTAATACTTTTAACAGAGTATAATCTTTGTGGGTTAACCCCCACTGTGTTTTTTCCTTAACTGGGTTTCCACGTCAAAATCTTGGTGTCAAGTGTGTTATTTATGTTTCTGCTCATGTTTTATTAATTCCTGCTTTTCATGATTATGCCATTAATCTGTTAAGAAGTAGTAAAGTAGAATTAGCTGCATCAAGCTTTAAAAGTTTTAAGACAACTGATTCACCCCCCCATCTCAGTTGTCAGCCCTAATTCCAACATTATGATCCACCCTTGAGGAGATCCACAAGACAATAGAAACTAGTTGATAGGTATAGCCCAACAGATTTTCATTGTGTATTTGCTTTACTGAGTACTAACGATGAACCTAGATCCTACAGGGAAGCTATTCATGCAAATGATAGTGAGTCTTGGCAGTTATCCATGTAAGAGGAGACGATGGACTTAGACTCTTGTAACACCTAGGATCTTGTTTGTTTTCCTAAAGGAAGAAAGGCCATAGGTTGCAAGTGGGTCTTCAAGAAGAAATTTGGAGCAGATGATTCATTGGAGAAGTACAAGGCTAGACTGGTAGCCAAGGGCTACTCCCAGAGAGAGGGAGTTGATTTCGGTAAAATTTTCTCTCCTAATGCTAAATTAACTTCTATTAGATTTATTTTATCCATCGTTGTAGCTTTTGATTGGGAAATAGAGTAAATGGATGTTAAGACTGTGTTCTTGCATGGAGATCTTGAGGAAGAAATTTCTATGCAACAACCTATAGGTTATGAGGTAAAAGGGAAATAACATTGGGTTTGCAGGTTAAAGAGGTCTCTTTATGGTTTGAAATAGTCCCCCAAAATGTGGTACCAAAAGTTTGATTCATTTGTGTTGAAATTGGGTTTTGTTAGAAGCGAGGAGGATCACTATATTTACATTCGTTGTATTGATGATTCTATACTGATCATTGCATTGTATGTTGATGACATGTTATTTTTTAGCAATACTAAGGGTATGATCAGTGAGATGAAAGCCCAACATTTAGGTGCATTTGATATGAAGGATCTTGGAGCGGCCAGGTGTATTTTGGGTATGGAGATCAGGAGGGATAGAGGTAACAAAAAGCTTTGGTTGTCTTAGAGTGAGTATGTGAATACCATTTTGTAGAGATTTAGTATGTAGGATTGTAACCCAGTTAGAGTTCCTTTACCCATTGGTACTAAGATTTCATTATATATGTGTCCAAAGAATGAGGATGATTTTGAGGATATGTCTAATGTGTCATATAGTAGTGTTGTAGGGAGTTTAATGTATGCAATGGTTTGCACTAGGCTAGATATTGCCCAAGCAGTGGGAGTTTTGAGCAAATTTATGTCTAACCCTGGTAGACAACACTAGAATTATGTGAAAAGGGTGCTTAAATATCTTGCAAGTACTCCTGATTATTATTTGGTTTATTCTGGTACTAATAGTACTGATAAAACTTTGGACATATAGGGATTTGTTGATGTAGATTGGGCAGGTGACTTGGATAGTTGAAGGTCCACTAGTGGCTATGTATTTACTTTATTTGGAGGAGCAGTGAGTTGGATGAGCAAAATGCAGCCCATGATTTCTTTGTCCACCACCAAAGCAGAGTATATGACTACTACCTATGTCTCTAAGGAGGTAATTTGGTTGAGAAGACTATGTACTGGTATTAGTTTTGATTGTAGGGTCATTCAGATTGCTTGTAATAGCTAGAGTGCTATCTATTTGGCCAAGAATCCTATGTATCATGCTTGGACTAAGCATGTTGATGTTGAGTATCACTTCATTTGAGAATTGGTTGCAAGTGGATAGATTGAGTTGAAGAAGATAGACACTCAGAAGATTATTGCAGATTCATTGACCAAGCCTGTGAGCACAAAGAATTTTTTATGGTGCAGAGAGGCCATGGGCCTTGTTTCTAGTGCCTAAATGTAACATGGCACCTCATATTACTCAAATTTGCATTCCATATTTACTATCAAGTAAATAATCATGATCAACATAAACATGTGTTTAACAAACACTAATCATTTGCATAATAATTACATAAAAAGCATATCTTTTTTTGTCAATATTTTCAAACTGAAAATGTATAACATATTCAAAGATAGCATGTTAGTGAATCCCTTCACTTTACAATCACAATGTTTTGCTCATGGTAATAAAGATAAATTTACATAAAAATTGATTGTCTAGTCATATAAATTGAATATACTACATCTGGAGTTTTGATATATGTCTTCATAAGTCATGGCTTGTAATCTGCTTGGGAAAGAAAGCATCACCCGAGTGCTTTTCCTTAACCCACAGACTGGCGGTCTCCCGCACACCTTCCTTCCTAGAAGTGGCCCTACCCTTCACAAAGGGAATAGATATAAAGAAACAATAATTTTTCCATCTGAGTTTCTAGTGTTGTGTCCTACATATCCCATCATGGTCATACAACTATAGATCCTCTCTAACTATGTATGACACTACTAGATGGCTATGTCATCTGGATCACAATGAACTGACTAATGCATGCAAAGATGGATGCATTACTTTGGCCAAAGATTTAATATACATAGATGTTTCACAATGAACGTAGTCGATAGTTCACCCACTTCTAACTCAACTTAGAAGCTATCTCATCCTACAATGATTATAGTTTGACCTATTCCAGTCCTAGGATAAATTAATTGTACTTCCCATTTAGTCCATATGACTTGGACTTCTAACTCCAATTTTGGGAGTGCATTTCAGAAGTTTTCTTGTTATATCTGCAACATGGAACCTATGACTCCATGTCACTCTATTCCCTTTTTTCAATAATTTAAATATTCTTGGTTTTCAGTCTCAAGACCAATCTTGGTCTTTGTCTCCATGAGATTAGTTATGATGTTTATCTCGTTCCAAGGATTTTCATCAATTCCATATTGATTATAACATATCTTGTTAAAGTCGATAGTATAAAATAAATTGATAATATAAAATAAAAGAAGAGTACCATTTTCCATTATAGTAGACTCGTAGTCTATAAAGACTCAAAAGGTTTTTATCACCTTCTACTTCATTCTCAAAGTAATACCATTAATATAAAGAAGATATTCGTAGAGGTTTACATAGAAATTGATCTATCAAGCTCACTCTCTCATTTCCATTCATAGAAATCTAGAGTTACTCATGTTTTTATTTCCCTTGTGCTCAAAGCACTACATGCACTCAATGCAGTAATAATATATTACCATCATTTTGATATCCCTCAAGCAGAGCAATAAAGCTCACGGCTCTAAGATAAGATATGAAGCCCAAATGGCTCACAAAGATAAGGGTAAATTCCAAGTCAAACCCTATTAAATTTCCACAAATAATTTCCAAGGTCTCAGTGCCACAGTCAGCCAGAATTGTTTTAAATGTTCTCACTATTGTTAAAATATAGTAGACATGGTTTCAAACACCATAGTTGTCATCTCTGAGATACTATCATTAACAGTGAACATTATATATGAATAGTTATTATTGAAGCCATGTAGATAAAAACTATCCACGGTTTAATGTATACATGTGCCTTTTAGTACAAAGACAAAAACTGAGACGTCAATGGCTTCACCACAATCTCATTCTTAATAGTATGCAAAGACAGAATTGTCTATAATGTGTCAGCCATAATACATAGGCATGTTACAATATAACAAAGTAACATTCAAAGCACAATAGTTTCAAGTTAAAACTATATTTCATAGCAATCATTTATTAGCTGCCTGAAACAAGCACCAATCCAAAAGTTCCAAACAACATACAGTTGGTATTATCATTACCATGTAAACCTACCTGTATTCGTTGAGTCTCCTGACTCCAAATGCAGTTTTCTAGAAGTTAGTCCTCTTTATTCTAACAGTCCTTGACTCTATATCATTCCAGTCATTCCCTTCCATCCCTATTGAGATTTCTCTCTCTTTTAAAAAGATCATCCTCCCCACAATAATTCCTCCCCTTTCACATTCACGGGGATAGCAAACAAGAAACCAACTTCCCACCGAAACTAAAGCATGCAGGATTGTGGGCCTGTGGATAACAAGGCTCACACTCCTTAACCTACACTCCCTCCACTTTCTCCATGATCCATGGGGAGTGGATTCATGCCATCTTGAATAGGATGATTGCTCTTGACACAAGAGATTTATCATAGCATCAAAAGATTCAAGACTATCATAAGATTATTACTTATATATCACATAAGTAATAATAAGAAAAATGATCATAAATTAAACAATTGGACACCAAGAGAAAATATCATCACATTATGATGCTAACAAAAATTAGGAAATAGAATATAAATACAGGGTTGAGGTTTTCTTCCTCCCCCTTCATAATCTAAAATTGACGATAATGACATAAATTCAATACTTACAAAATTATATATATATGATGCAGCACACAACTACACTCAATAGAATTGTGCCATTCAACATATGAGAGACAAAGATTTGGAAGCTGGAACATAAAAAAAACTTCTATTCATCAACTCTGCTACTACAATGAGAGAAAACTCTCTTATATCCAAGAAAACAAAAAAAAAAAAAAAAAATACCTTTTTTGGTAGATTTCGGCAATTATCAGATTTTTGCCATTTTAGGTAATTTTACAATCATATCTTGAGAATCCAATTTTTTCCCAAAAGCTTCCTAAAACTAAGGTAGGACGAAAGGCCAACTAATATTCTAAATTTGAAACATGAGTTTCGAGTTATTATAAAAGCAACTTTTTAAAAATCTAGAAAAAAACACTAAATTGCCATTTTAAGGGCCAAGATGAAAGTTTCAAGCCCCGAAAAAGTGCCAAGACGGGGTCCAACCTGCTAGGGCGGTTGGGAAACCACTGGCCACCTCATAATGCATCCACCTATAAATTTTTGTAGAAAACCCACATCCGAGTCAAAAGTTATGACCTTCGGAAGTCCCTGCATTAATATATATATGTCTCAGGAATCTACTACGAAAGACAAAGATTAAACTCTAAGCATTTACAATGTTCTCTAAACATTATTCGACAAAATTGATGTGGATAACATTGAAAACCCTTAACAACCAATCGACACTAGTCGAATAAAGATCCACTGAACAAAGGAAGTTAACCGATACTTACCTCATCTTGAAGGTTTACGTAGTGTACAACTTTGAAACTCAAATGAAAAACCTAACTTTTCCAAAACATCTATTCCCTTCTCTCTAGTGATACTCTCCTTCCATTCTTGGAGGTGGAAATCTTTTCCTGTTTACACTCACAGCAATCAAACTATGATTAGTGTATCATCAACAAATCATTATACATCATGCTTAAATAATCTCAATAAAACATAATTTCATTTCTAATTCTAAGCATAACTCATAATTCATATAATCAATGATTTATCCTGACATTTTCACAAACGTCAAATCATTAACCTATGATTACTCATCCACATAATCACATGAAAATTAAAAGTTAAACATAGTCAAAGTTTGGGGATGTAACATATCTTCCCCCATATGAATCATCATCCCCGATGGTTTAATGTGTCCAAAGTTTATAACATAAAAAGAGTTTTGTTTATCATAATAGAAAGCTTAAAATAGATGAGTGAATCTTTGACAAATATCATCATAATTCTCCCAAGTGGCATTCTCTTCTGCATACTATTTAGGGTGAAAAGAGGGGGAAATGTTTTGATTTAGATTTCAAAGGCAAATCCTCCCTTCTCACCAAACATTCAAGGGCATATCAACCAAGTTGAATCTCCACTAAACGAGAGAAATCACCTATCAGGTTGGGTTTCCACTTGGAATGGTGTGGAAGTTCAGATGTATCAAACAATATCTCAATTTAATGCTCAACTACTCTTAAAACCCTAAATAAGGAAAATAGTAAGCAAATTAATGAATTACAGCAAGTCCTTTCAAGCAAAGGTGAAGGATAGAGATTGTTAACTCACTATTTTTCAAAATCTAGAATGCGAAACAGTCGGGGACACTGGCACCAGTGCCCCTGTCCAAGGTCCAGTTTTCATCACAGAATATGAATCTCCTTCCGACACTGATCTACACTATATCTTTCATTTTTGTCCTAGAAAAGATGGAGGACACTAGCACTAGCGCCCTTGTCCTGAAATGTTTACCTTTGTCCTCTTTCTTTCAGATCCTAAATCCTTGTTGTCCGCAACCTCCTTTCTGCAACTCTACTCCATGAACCTTGATACCTGTAACCTGCAATCACAAAGGAGTGTGGGAGGGGGTTGTGGTGTTTAGAGGCTTGCCTTGGTCAAGCCCTAGAGAGACATTCAAGTCTTCCAAACACTGTTGTCAGATGAGAGTGTGTATCCCAGCAAGATAGAGGCAAAATCCAAATGATAAATGATCAAAAACATAATAGATGTCACCTTGTAGTGTAGATATCACATAAATGAAGGCTCTTCAATCACATGAGAAGATGAAGTCAAATCTGCAATCACAAACACAATAACAATGCTCTACTCTGCAATAATGAATATCTTGAAATCATAAATATGCCTAAAGTTTGTAATCATCTTCTCTAGTTTACAAATGAAAACCTAAACATGCTTATATATGCAACTACAAAGATTCCCACTAAGAATTTCGTAATTTAAACTTGAGATGTCAGCATAGGACCTAAATAACAGTCATAAAACTGACATTAAAATTTAGGACAGATCCAAAATAGGGTAGGACTAGGGTGCTAGTGCCCAAGTCCACCACATTATTTCTATTTAGGGATCATCAAAATAGTACCCCCTAGGTCCTATTTGTCATAAGACTTTAGGGTTTTCTCATTGGGATTCAAAATTAACATGCAAGATGCTCTAAATGCATTCTAAGGACCCGGGAGCTAAACCTTAAGAGGGAAAAGCCCCAAGGGGACATTTTTTGACATAACATTTAGCCCCCACTTTAATGTATGTTTAAATGCAAGGCCAATACATGCATTAAAGTAAGGTCAACAAACATAGCAAACACACCAAGTACAGTGAAGACACACCAAACATATTGAAGACAGTAATAGGCACGCAAAACATGGAGAAGATAATTACAGTCACGCAAAACACGGAAAAGATAGTATTGAAGACACAAAACACAATGAATACAGTGAATGAAATGATTATTTCTTTTTTTTATTTTCTCATATATGAAATGTGAATGCAAGTGCAAGGAAAGTAAACACACAACCCAAATGCAGGAGGAGCTCATCACCACCAGTCTTGAAACTACATAAGGGGAAACAGACATGCCAAATAAATCTCAAAGTATAAGAGGAGCTCATCACCACTAGTCTTGAAACTACATTTGAGAATAAACATGACATACAAATCCCAAAGCATAGGAGGAGCTCATCGCCACCGGTTTTGAAACTATGCTTGGGAACAAATACGTCATACACAGATGTGGAAGACACGGAGAAAACATGGCAGACAAGTGATGGAAGAAACCTATTGCTAGGTTCGCAGCCATCTCAGACACATTACAGGCACACACTGATGATTGGTCTTCACCACAACAATTGCCAAAGACATGCTTAAGGGTTAGGATAGTCTTAGATCCACTCCCCACCTACTCGGGGGACTTTTAGAAAATGACAGGATGTGCAATCTCCTTGAGAAATATACCATCCCCACCTCTGCAAAGGGCTTAAGTGATTGTAATATAGAAAAGAAAGATGTGCACTCGCTCAGAGATATAACATCCCACCTCCGTAGAGGACTTCAAACATGCTTCATTAGTACCAAAATCATTAGACAGCTTACCTTATATATGCCCCTACCTTAAGATTGTTGATATCATGTAACAATATCAAGCATATTAAGGTAGAGAGAAAACACACAAGGGAACACGAGCTATCGCAAAGCCCATGCCCCCCAAAGGTGACATGTACTTTACGATCACTAAATGTTCCCACAAACACACAATTTCCTGCAAGAAAAGGTGTTAGCATCCATATAATCATGATAAACAACAATGTATGTAATTAGAGCCAAGGAAAGCAAGATCCAAGATAGACAAAGTGCATGGAGCAGCAGTATTGTTATGTTTTGTAAGTACGATATGACAACATCAAAATCTCACACAGAGTGATTCTACTAAACAAGCGTCAGATAATATATATCAACCCCATCATCATGTATGGACTAGGTCCATTTTTTGATTTCTCGTTGAAGGGACACTAGGTCCATATCAGTATAATATGTTTTTCATCATTTGCCAGCTAGATAGAACCACTAGAAGAAGGTAAAGAATAAATCAAGAGAGGAGACAAAAGTGCCTTAGGGATAGTCACGTAGGAGGGTGCCCCCAAGTCACCAACTGCAACATTATGTCCATAAGACACAACACACAATAATGAAAATAGAGGAGAAGCACTATAGAAGAATGATGATACAAATAGAAGAAGGGTCACAATAAAGGCGGTCTCCCAGTATCTGTGACCTTATGAGAGTATCAAGGGTCATCCTACGAGGCCTAAACAACACATACCACATCACGGGGGAAACACAACACGGAGGTAAAGGTTAGGAATACTTACGTGATAGAATCCAATGTTAAGAACATACATATCTAGGAAGAGGCCACCCTTGAGAGCAACTATAATATTTGCTACAACAAGTGTGGCCTATTGGCTCAGGATATCTCGCATGTTGATTTGGTCTTGTTGAAATTGCATTAACATTGAGTTTGGGAAGATGAGAGGCTTTCTTTTCTTTAAAAGGATTATATCCAATGCTGCTTGAGTAATGTCTTGAAGCGGATTCTATAGGTACTCGAATCCCTTGTTGATTTACACCACATCCCTTACCTAAATATTCACAATTGTTATAAAGGATTTTAAATCCTCAATCATAGAGGGATGTCATTTCTTTAGAAGATGGTGAAGCCTCATAGGTTTCGTAATTTGTAGTATAAGTAAGAGTATTGTCTTTGTTTTCTATCAATGAAGCTTTGGTTTTCTTAGGTGTTTCCAAAGTTTGCTTAGATGAGATCGATGTGACTTTTGATGTGTCAGGGTTATTAACTTTATATTCCCCTACACTACAAGGATTAAAATCTAATGAACCCTAATTGTCATCAAAAAGTGCATTCGATGTTTTAGAATATTGCACAACATTATCTGTGGCAAGAGGCATTGTTGAATCAACTTGTAAGTTATTTAGACTCCTATGATTGTTAACTTGTTTTTTCTTTTCAATATGTAAATAATTATCCAACTCAGGATCGACTTTCCAGGTGTAGATCTTGTCTTGATAAATGAACTTAAGTGATTGATGAAGGGTAGACAGAACTACCCCCATGGCATGAATCCATGGTCTACCAAGAATCATATTATATGAAAGCAAACCGGGCATAACATGAAAAAGAGTGTCTAATGTCACAGGTCCAACCATTATAAGTAAAGTTATAGTACCCATAGATTGTCTAGAAACATTATCAAAGGCACGAATGTTAATAATATCTAGTTTAATCAAAGAGGTATCAATCTTAATCTTATGTAACAAATCCATACCACAAACATTCAGAGTTGATCCATTATCAATCATCACACGCTTGATCAATTTAATTTCTATTTGGACAAATATTACAAGAGGATCACATTAGTTTTGAACTTCAATTAATGGTAATTCATATGGTTGAAAGAGAATATCCATTTTTGTCACATGCATACAATCTAATAGAGCTGCTACATCATTCGACTTAATAGCAGGTGGAACAATCTGTTGATAACTGAGAGTGGGGGTGAATCAGTTATCTTAATTATTTCAGCTTTCTAAACTTTCTTAATAATTAATGCAGCATTAATTCAAATAAGCAAACATAACCATGAAGTGGAAATACACATGACACAATATTTTTGACGTGGAAACCCTGTTAAGGGAGAAAACCACGGGTGATTAACCCAAGATTGTATTCTCTGTTAGAAGAATAGAATTACAAAATGGCACTTGCTAGTTAGGGCTCACTGCCCGAGCACACTGCTCACAAGAGGCTCACTACCTACAAGTTGTAAGAAGAATAACAGGATCCTTGAACTGATGAGAAGCATCCACACATGCTGGAGTTCAGTTCCGGTTAGGCCCAGTATACTGATCTACTACACTTCATCCTTTATCTTCTTTTATACTGATGTCCTTTCACATACCGGACCTTCCTTACTACTTTGCTTCTACTCTGCTGCTTTTCTTCACACACACAACACAACAAAAACCAACACATCTCTCATCAAAATCCATTTGGTATATATATCCGCACAAAGGATTTCATCCTCTTTCTAGTCGGCATTCAGAATAGTCAGTATTTCCCAATCTTTAGTCTATTGGTTGAATCCTCGCTTCCCAAGTGATGCAGATCAAAAAGATACTTATAGAAGTCATCTAACATGTCGGCCAATCATGAATGATGCCTTAGGAACCTTGATCATCATCAATATCTTATCCAGAATAATGTCTGATCCTCTGTCGGTCAGTTCTTCCTCTGTCTGTTCTGCCAAACAGGACCCCAATACTTGAATGCTCATATCTCTTCACTCTTTCATCACCGGAGGCTCAATTCTTGGAATCTATCAGTCAAGCTACTCCTTTTGACTTCCCCAAGTCTGCACTTTCCAAAGATACTTCCTCTGAGAGATCCGGACCTGACTGTCAGACCTTGCCACATGCTCTTTTCTTGCTTACCAGATCACAACACTCTTCAATCTAACTTTCGGTATAGGCACACCATGTCCTGCGGATGTGTGGGATGAACTTTGTTGCCATCAATGACAACAATCATGAAGCTCCAATGTGTCTCTTGCTAACAATCTCCCCCTTTGGCATTGATGGAAACACTTAGTGAAAAATGACTAAGTGTTATACTATACTCCCCCTTGGTTGATGCTCTCTTCTAATGTACACTTTACTGGAGCTCCCCCTTAGCTGGATTCCACATTTTTTACTGTTCCTCACTCCCCCTTTGACATCAATGGCAAAGGGTAGGGTCCGTACACCAAAATTCCAAAAATTCAACTATACTTAGCCGCATAAGTATATAAACAGGTTATACTTACATATACTGTAGTATGTCTGCAAAAGTTGTTTTCAACTGTACAACTTATGTCGCCCAACTCTGCTTCATCCTGTCCAAAATTGAGATGTGACCACTCAATAGGAATGCAAAAGCTTCTGCCCTCTTGAGATCTGTCAGATCACTGGTCTGGGCTGTGCTCTGAGCATCAGTTAGAGCCTCATGCATGGTCTCTAACTTAGGGATAATGATTCCTCTGAGTTCACTTAACCTGATTGTTCTATTTTTCTTCTCCTTCTCAAGCTTCTTTATTTCAGCTATGACTGCAATAGTCTGACATTCTTGATTTACTATAGGAGTGGAGAGAGGATCAAAACTTTGAGATAAACTTGTCAGTTTATCCTCTTGCTCTTTTACTTTCTTCTCAATATCCTTGGTTACTTTAGGCCAGGATAAACAAAATTTGTAGATATCTCCACCATCTTTAAGAGCATTTTCCAAGCTCTTTATTCCAATATCCATAACTCTCCTATCATTTGTTATTAAGCCTTGTAACTCTGAGAATCTCTTATTCAAAAATTCTTTTCGGACTTCTCCTCAGCTGATTTCTCTAGAGATTCAAAATGTGTACTAACACTATTTACTAGAGATTTGAGATTACCAGATGAAGAGGCTAAGGGATCTTTCTGAAAAGATGGCATGATCTTCTCCAATACATCAGATACAGTTTCTATGAGTTCACAATCTTCCATGTGAGACTTCAGCATTTTTTCTTTTGCCTTTGTTTGAGTGAAGGATGCTAGCTTCATGGTTTGCACCGGAGAGAGGGAATCAAAATTAAATGGACCTTGAAGCAACTTTGGTTCATCAAATTCCATCATCTCTTTGGTTAAGAAATCCTTGACTGCTTTTGTTGTGTCTCTTGTCAGAGACAGAATTTTCTCTCCTTCTGCAACCTTACCACTATCATCTATAGCTTTTTCTGTCTTTGATTCTTCTTCTCTTCCCTTTCCTTGTTCTTCTTGACTGGATTTTTCTTTTATACTTTCTTCTCCTTTAGATTCAGAGACTGCTGGAGAGTCCAAATTTACTTCTCCTTGAACTTCCTCTTCCGGAGCAGAGGAATCTAAGTCCTTACCTTTTTCTTCACCTGTCTCCTTTACCTCTTCTGCCACTATCTCAGTAGATTCATCTGTAGCTGAGGGATCATCACCTAGGTCCTCGACAATGGGAATGTTGAATCTTTTGTAAGCATTCCAGAGAATCTCTTCTGTCTCTTTTCCTATTTTGTCAGTTTCACCGAGCATAAGTTGATTCATTCTGGCTTTGCTCTGAAACTCATCCTTGCAATCTTTGAAGATCATATTCATTTGCTTCTAAGTGATTGAAGGAAAGAGCTGAATGGCTATCTGTTCTTGGATCTCAAGATCCTTTGCCCTAGCATTATTTTTCCTTATCTCTAATTCCTTCTCTAGGCTTTTGGGAATGAGAGATATAATTTTGATAAAAGCCTTATTGTATATGTTCAAGTACTTAACTGTGGCTTCCTCCAAGATCTTTTTATCTGCATCATAGAATTTTGTTATTGGTTGCAGGTTCCCATCCATAGTAATTGCCTTAACTACATCGTCTAAGGACAGAGTGGGCCTTTCAACAAACTCTTCTACCATCTCTTCCTTGTCTGTACCAGTAGAGGGTTCACCAGATACTTTCTTCTTTTTCCTCATTTTCCTTACCTCCTCATCTGATTCAGTCTCTTCATCATCCTTTTGACTGATGTAAGACCTTGTGGCCTTTGTCTTAGTTCTTTTCTCTGCTTTACCGGATGATTTTCTTCCAGTTTTGATTTCTTTGAGCTTTTATCAGTGGTAGGTGCAGACTCTTAGAGGATCTGGTCCGGGAGGGGGCTTCTACCGGATCACTTTCCTTTTCTGCTTCTTCCTTCTCTTTCTCTGCCCTTTCCATCTTTTCTCTATGTGCATCAAGTGCCTCTTTTGAGATTCCATGCCTCTTGGCAAATTCTTCTACCTCTTTTCTTACTTTTCCCTTCATCTCCGGTTGTCTGAGCTCAACATGGATTTTTATACTTAATTCTTCAAAGGTTCCAAACCTTTCTACCTTAGGATCTTTGGGTTGACTAAGCATGTGTTAAACATGTAGCTCAACAATTTTCTCATCTACTTCATACCCCATGGGCATGATCCAGACTATCCTTGGTTCCACAGCCTCCATTAGGCACTGATCAGTTTCTACCATAAAGCAAACTGTATCCTTATACTTTTCAACTAGAGATTTTGGAATCCTCTCCCTTGCTTGTATCATACTCTGAAAGTTCTTGAAGTAACCCCACAGAGCTGTATTTCTTGCCTTAGCATTCCCAAGCCGATGCAGGTAGTCTCTGATTTGAATGGCAATAGATCTGTCATTTTACCATACCCAACCATTGGATCTGGGCCGTTCATTCATAAAGTAGAAAAACAAACACAATATTAGTCCACCATACTTAAAAGAGTTCTTCTTGTCCTTCTTAATCTTCTATAAGTTTTCCATCAGTTGGCTTAGAAGGAGTTCACAGAGGTCATAATCTGCATTCTTTCTCAACATCTCATAAACAGTATACACAGCAGTTCCAAGTACTGAATTCTCCCTGTTGGAGTGATATGTCTTATAACCAATTATCATAGATGCAAACATGATATCCGGATCAGAGATATCTTCTATGGTCATTGCTCTCTTATCAAATTTTGATCCGGTAGCTTCACTCACAGTTTGGTTTTTGACAGATTTGAGAACTGCTAACCCTCCGGATGAGTGCAAGCCAGTTACTACCCTAATTGCATACTTAGTGATCTTAAATGGTCTATTCAACCATAAGAAGTTATCATGTACTCTGCTCAACACATATCAGACCCATTCATCCTCCTCAAAACAGGGGAAATGAATGCACTGACTAAAATGTTTATCTCAGATGGCCTGGTACTATGGTTTGAGTTCAAAAGTATCATCTATTAAATGATTGTGATAGATGTCTGCTAGCTTGGATTCCCCAAAATCTTTAATGTTCACATGAATGTAAACCCTAACATCTTCTACATGCAAAATACCATGCGAAATGCTGGAAAAAGCACCTGAGGGATCTACTTCTAGATATTTGTATGGGTACTTCTTAAATTTAGGGCGTGGCCTATCAGAAATCTTCACCACATTCAGAGTATCCATTTTCAAAAGATTTACAGAGAGATATTTAGCAACGGAAAATACCTTTTACGCTTCTAGGGTTCGTTGAATGAGCCAGATTAATTTGCTGGATGAATCGACTTCAATGATTAATTTTTGAGAATTTGAGACAATTTGTTGCAGAGCTCCTTTTCTTTTCTTCTTGACTGCAAATGTGCAAATGAAGAATGAATGAACTCTTTTATTTCTAGGAAAGCCCTAATTTCATACTACAATAAATGCGCAACCTAAGTCATTTTGGTTGCCTTGTTCATCTTATTCTGAGACAAATCTTTTCTGGATCACTGAGATACACTTAGAGTTATTCTTGGAGAATAGTGATAATCTATCTTCCTTTCCTTAATCATCTGATCTATCCGTAGATCAAGATTCCATAGTTTGAATCATGTTGGATTTAACTGTGAAAAACCTACTACTCACCAGATGACTGATGAACCGGATTAGTCTTCAACCTGTTCAAAACTTATTGTGTATCTTTCATCTCTTAACCAAACCTTATTTGGATGTTCCTTTGTGAACCCTTTAATCCGCAACTCTCCTTGTGCCAGTTCTGGCACCAATTAACTGGCTGGGGGAAAATGTTTTTCTTTGTGTCTCCCCCTGAGCCAGAGCTCACCTTTTAATTTCCAGAAGGAATATCAGCACCAGATTCTGGTGCGGATCCATCCCCTACATTTTTTGTACTTCTCTTCACCCAAATCTTGTTCATCTCACTTTTGACTTCATCCGCATTCACTTTTCCTTTTCCCTTGTCTTGATTTTGATTATGATGTCCCGGACCTCTTTTGTCCTGATTCTTGCTTCTACAGAATTTGGCAATATGACCGGATCTATTGCAATTGTGGCAAACAACATTTCTTTGCATATTTGATTGATGTCCTCTTGATCTACATTAATTAGCCATATGACCCATTCTATTGCATGCAAAGCATCTACCATTGAATGAATTGTTCATTTGCATATTACTGCATTCATGAGATTTGTGACCATACCTTTTGCAATTAAAACACTGTCCGGAGAAGGATGTGTTAGTCTGATTCATTCTCCTTCTGCACTGATTAGCTTTGTGACCAAAGTTATTGCAGTTGTGGTAGTATCCATTAAAGGATGGATATCTTTGAGCATTAGGTTGCCTTACCGGAGGTCTTCTAGGCCTATTCCTTGAATTTTCTGATCCAAACTTCTTCTGACCAGATCCAGAGCTTTCACCTTTCTCATATCCCAAATGACACTTGTCATCTACCCTCTTTTGGCTTTCAAGAAGAACTTCAAGTTGAGTAGAACTTATCTTGAATTTATCTTTATATTCATTTGTTGTTTGAAGATCCCTTTTAAGAGAGATAATTTGATCCTCAAGTTTTTCTTCATTTTCTTTAGCATCTTCAAGATCATATTCAAGATGTCTGATTATTCTATCCATCTTGTGGCAGTCTTCTGATTTCTCCTTGAGAGATTGTCTTATATCATCTTCAGTTTTTCTTTTCTCTTCAATTTCTTGAGTAAATTTCATAACTCCTGATTCCATTTCATGTCTTACCATAATGATCTCTTTTGATAACTTTTCACATAACTTGGTTTTCTCCTTCATATCTTCATTTGTATCATTTGCTTCACTTCGACTTGCCAATTGCTGAAGTAGATCCTTTCTCTTTTTCATAGAGAGACTTAGTTTTCCTTTTAGTTCATTTATGAAATCATCAGCTTGTTTGAGTCTTTCCTTCAGTTCATTGACTTCAGAATTAGATTGCTCAAGATCATCTAGGGCAGACTGAAGTTGCTCCCTCATACCATACACATCCATTTTAATTCCCAGATCTTCCTGAAGCTGTTAAGCTCTGTTTGGAGGAACTTGGCTCTGATACCAATTGTTGATAACTGAGAGGGGGGTGAATCAGTTATCTTAATTATTTCAGCTTTCTAAACTTTCTTAATAATTAATGCAGCATTAATTCAAATAAGCAAACATAACCATGAAGTGGAAATACACATGACACAATATTTTTGATGTGGAAACCCTGTTAAGGGAGAAAACCACGGGGTGATTAACCCAAGATTGTATTCTCTGTTAGAAGAATAGAATTACAAAATAGCACTTGCCAATTAGGGCTCACTGCCTGAAAACACTGCTCACAAGAGGCTCACTGCCTACAAGTTGTAAGAAGAATAACAGGATCCTTGAACTGATGAGAAGCATCCACACATGCTGGAGTTCAGTTCCGGTTAGGCCCAGTATACTGATCTACTACACTTCATCCTTTCTCTTCTTTTATACTACTGTCCTTTCACATACCGGACCTTCCTTACTACTTTCCTTCTGCTCTGTTGCTTTTCTTCACACACACAACACAACAAAAACCAACACATCTCTCATCAAAATCCATTTGGTATATATATCCACACAAAGGATTTCATCCTCTTTCTAGTTGGCATCCAGAATAGTCAGTATTTCCCAATCTTTAGTCTGTCGGTTGAATCCTCGCTTCCCAAGTGATTTGGATCAAAAATATACTTATAGAAGTCATCTAACATGTCGGCCAATCATGAATGATGCCTTAGGAATCTTGATCATCATCAATATCTTATCTGGAATAATGTCTGATCCTCTGTCGGTCAGTTCTTCCTCTATCTGTTCTGCCAAACAGGACCCCAATACTTGAATGCTCATATCTCTTCACTCTTTCATCACCGGAGGCTCAATTCTTGGAATCTATCAGTCAAGCTACTCCTTTTGACTTCCCCAAGTCTGCACTTTCCAAAGATACTTCCTCTGAGAGATCCGGACCTGACTGTCTTGGCACATGCTCTATTCTTGCTTACCGGATCACAACACTCTTCAATCTGACTTCTGGTATAGGCACACCATGTCCTGTGGATGTGTGGGATGAACTTTGTTGCCATCAATGACAACAATCATGAAGCTCCAATATGTCTCTTGCTAACACAATCACCTTTTGTAAAGCTTCTTGGAGCATTCCATGGTATGTAGGCGATGTTTTGTATTAAACCCCAAAGAGAGATCTTAGCTGGGGTAGCACGAAGGTGCTCGACAAGATCATATTCTTGACCACTTTTATGAGTAATATGAGGTGGCAGAGGGAGCATAGGTTGAGAACATGGAAGAGAGACAGGCACATGAGGTGCTTGCTTACTTTGTTTTCTATTACGAGTGTTGTATGTGTGAGCAACCACATTTTGAACACCTTGATTCCTTTGAGTGACTTGTCTTGCATAGTTTAGGATGTGGTTCGAGGGTCGAGATGGTTTTCGATCTCCTTGAACCATAATCACTAGTTTGAAGCAAGAAGGTACATTAGGTGCCCCCGCACAACCATCTTAGGAATATTGCTACACTTATCTAGGAACCCCTTAGTGGGTGGGATAAGTCTATTAGTGAAGATTGAATTGACATTGTTTTCCTCTTGATTATACCCAACGTCTATCCCTAAAGGATTTAATGTGAGAGACCTTTTCTCATCCACTAAAGCTTCATCTTGTCTAGGGAGAGCATTGGAATGAAAGAAAGGTAAGGTGTTGTTAGGAAGGTTAGGTGTTGTATCATTAATAGAGCTATCCATAGTCTTCTCATCTAGGGTTCTTAGACATTCAACTATAGGAGTAGGATGACTTATGGAAGCATCATCATCATCATCATTCCCATATATTTTAGCTATTAGTTCCAAAGCATTAAGAGAACTTTCACACTCATCATTCTCAATGTGTTTTGTTAAATCTTCTACTACCAAAGGGTATGTATTCATGAGAGATGTAAAGTTGGAAAAATAAGATACATAGTCAAGGATTTCAAATGAAGAGCATTTAAATATGTCCTTGTGATACATAGCTTGTAAATAAGTGAGAACATGAGGATTCATATTAAGAAATCTGTAGAAATTCTCAAAGTTTTTGATATATGCATGTAAAGATACCAAAGGGTGATGAGATGAAGATGCCATAATGAAATGTCTTGTAGCATCAATTTCGAAGGAAATCTAGTAAGACAAGACATGCAAAGTGTAGATTAGGAGATCAATTCAAGGTCAAAACACAAACCAAAATGCATAAGAAAACAAATATTTATACCTCAAACATGAAAAACCCAATCTCATCAACGGAGAGGAGAGCTTGCACCCAAGAGCTCCTAAGACATGATAATCCCTAGATAAGTGATTCAATGTGAAATGCTATCCTAATTATGCAACTCATAATTCTAGCTCAAGTCGACATTTGGACATGGTAACATTACTTGAAAATTGGATCCTTCAAATGGATTGAGAGATGTTGTATTTATAGATTTTTGGAAGGGATTTTGATCCAAAGGTAGAGATTGATTTGGGAGATCAATGGTGGAGGATAAAAGTGATGTGGAGGGCCTAGATTAGATCTTGGAGGAATGGAGTGCTATGAATAAAAGTGAATATTTTATTCATTTTGGGGAAAGGAGGAATTAAATGAGTATGGGTGTGAGGGATTATTTTTGAATTAAAGATTCATATGGGGAATGTAAAATGAATTAAAAATTTATTTGGGGATAAGTGGAGATAAATGAGGTATGGGGATGTAAGAGGAATTAATTGTGATGTGGGATGTTTTAAAATAAAAAATTGACTTATGTGGATTTATTTCAATTTTTTATTTGGAGGATGTGGGGAAGGGTGTTAAACTAGGTTTGACCACCCAAATGAGAGGTTAGGATTAAGTAAACATAGGTTTTATTTAATTAATCCTAAGGCTAGGATGAGATAGGTTAGGGTAGGCAATTAAATAATAGCTATTTAATTGTCTAAGATAGGGATAGGTTAATTAATAGGTTGAATTAATTAGTTAAGCATGGTTTAGCTAATTAATTAGATTTAATGAGGAGAGGGAAATTGAAATAATAAATATTGCATATTTATTAAATCAATTGGCTAAGGCTTGAACTGTTGAATTAATGAAATTAATTCAATTGTTGGGGACAAAATGATAGAAAATTGGGTGATGAAGGGATAATTAATTAAATAAAAATTAAATTAATTGAATAGAGGGGAAATTGATGTTTTTAGGGATGTCAGGAGTCGATTTGGTGGTCGAGACATTTTTAGGTGTCTACATTTGCCCCTCTTTGACGTGGTGTCAGGACCTAGGAGGGAAGTGGTGTCAGGTCGAAGGAAAATATGCCCCAGCTGCTTGGAAGGAATGAGATGGGTAAGGGATGCCCCCTCGAGAGGTCAGCGGGAAAAATAAAAATTTTCTAGGCAAGTTCTTGAAAGGATGTGACGGGAGTGAAAGTTGGATAGGGGATGGAAAAAGAAGTTGACAGGAAGAAAAATGGAGGAAAAAGGCTGAGATCTACACCCTTGAGGGAAAAAGAGGGGGTGGAAGGATGACATGGCCTACTATATTAGGAAAAGTGGGCCCTTAGAGTGCCACATTTGCACACATTGACTTTGGAGAAGGAGCGAAGGAGAGATGGCAGAGCGCAACCCCCAGTTCCCTCGACTTTGACACATCTTAGAGCAATTCCGATTGTTTGGCCGAGCACCGGAGGCTAGACCCCAGGTAGGGTCTAACCCTGACTTTTCCATTTTTTCATTTTTGTCACTTTTTAGGGTTCAGGAATTGGGGTTAGATCGCTTAGCGTGAAGGATAGGGCGAACTAGTGCAATCCTCTGGATTAGCGCTATCCGCCAGGGTAGCATTAGGGCGGTTTGTCGCCATTTGCCTAGTGTTTTAGCGCTATCTTCTAAAGTAGCACAATGTTTTAGAAGAATGGGATTTTAGCATTTTAGCACCAAATAGGTGTTAGGGTAGCGCTATATTTTGGAATAGCACTATTTAGAATAGCGGCGCTATGCTTAGTTTTGGCGCTATGCTTAGTTTTACCCCAAAAATTAGGATTAGCGCAATATTGTAAATGTGCACAATATGAGGAATTGGCGCTATTCCTTAGAATAGCGCCAAGTGGCAGAGTAACGCCATTGTATAAAATGGCGCTAAGTAGTGTGCATAGTGGCGCTATATTCTAGAGTGGCACAAAGTATATTGCGCAGTGGCACTATAATTTTTAATAGCGCCATTTAGAGGAAATAGTAGTTCTATTTGTAAAATAGCACTAAGCATGGAGTGTGTTGGTGCCAAATGATTTGGGCATTCAATATTAGAAGAAAGGGGGTGTTTTGGAAAAAAGGTAGGGCCTATATCTAATCAGAAAGTTGTGGATGCAGGATACGACGTCATTTATAGTGTATTCACGGGAGCGACGCGTGCCATCTGTGATGGCACTGTTCGACCATTTTGATGATGTCACACGTGCTTGACTAGCTAGGTTGGGGCTCCTGACAGTGGCGTCGATACCAGTGCTACGAGCTCATCAAGCTTTGATGACAGCGGTTGTGGAGCGGTACCGTTCAGAGACATGCAGCTTTTTGTTGTCAACCGGGTAGATCACTATCACACTTGAGGATGTTTATCACATCCTCAAGCTACATATTCGTGGCTGGTGAGTGAGGTATGACACGAGGAGGGGATGAAGGGCCCTGATCAGAGTGTTTGGTGAGGACCATATTGTGCTATCAGCGGATGGTCGGGAGATGAGCTACGAGGGGACATTGGTTGTGGGTGCAGATCCCTTTGCCTTATTCTTGTGTGCTTTGATTGGTGGTGTGGTGATGCCTGATAGGCGTGGCAGGGGTTTTCTAGTTGGCTGGGGGGAGATGATCAAGGGGATGGTCAAGGATGAGACCATGTATGCTTGGGGACCAGCAATATTAGGGCAGCTGTATCATGAGATGCATACAGTTGTTTATCTCCATGATTCAGCATTGTTAGCTAGGGTGACTTTGCTGCATGTGTGGATTTGGGAGCATATCACAGTTACACGGCTGACATGTGGGTATTATCGCCGTCCTTTTGAGGCATTTGTGTTTTTATATTGGGATGCTGAGTACACCTATACTTGATAGGTACAGTATTGGAGGCGGATGCTGGATGATGTTATTAGGCTGACCTGGCGACCCTACATCAAAGTGGAGCCATGGCCTACCAATGATATCCACATGCCTTTTACATTTCAGCAGCGATACCTGATGGGTCAAGGAGGCCATACCATAGACATGTACCTACCATCACGGGCGATGCGGCAGTTCAGGTTATGGCGGGATACTCTACAGCAGATGGCTATCTTCGCACGGACCCCGCGTGATGCGCACTTCTAGCCTGCAACCATACAGACACAGGTCGCGCTGGATGATTTTGCAACCTTACGGCCAGTGTGGTGGGATTCACAGAGCATAGTCAGGGATGCAGGTACTACCCCTGTATACGATATATGGTGGCAGATGTGGTGGCTGACTCAGTTTACAGATCCAGCCGAAGCAGTACCCATGGAGGAGGCAACAGGCTCAAGGGATGATGATTCAGATGATGATGGGGATGATGACTCTGATGGAGATGATTTTTAGGAGGAGGGTGAGGAGATCGTCACATACTACATCATGGAGGTTGGGAGGGATGGAGAGGAGAGGGTGGTTTGGGGGCATGGGAAGCTGATGGATGTGCTGGTAGCGGTGGTAGCTGGATAGGGTCAGGTGCGGCAGCAGGTACCTGTACAGCAGGTGCCTGTTGAGCTGGTTTAGGTTAGAGTGGGGTGATAGCATAGAGGGCCTCGACATCATGGTGGACAGCTGAGGGTGGATAGGGGTGATCTACCCCCACCACAGGTAGCATAGCAACAGGTTATAGGACAGCAAGTAGTAAGGCAGCAGGCAGAGGCAGAGGCAGGGCCCTCAGGGACAGCTGGAGAGGCAAAGGTTGAGAGGCTCACACCTTGTCAGTGGCCTCAGGGTGAGGAGGAGGAGATGGAGACCCTACGAGCATAGGTGGCTAGCCTGCAGGAGGCATTAGAGAGCTGTGATGTGGAGTTGGTTCAGTTGTGGGGGGCATTAGCATTGTTGGATGGCACAGATGGACAGGTGGCTGCATTGAGGGCACAGTTAGCCCAGGCCCAGGGTGACATAGTCACTTTGACAGCAGAGCGGGATGTGGCATTCACTAGAGCACAACAGGCAGAGGCCCATGGTTATAGACTAGCTTCGATTAGAGAGCAAGATGCAGTGCTTGTTAGGGCACAGCAGGCAGAGGCCACAGTGAGCAACTTACAGGCTTCAGGGGCTGGTCTAGCCCCAGTTTTGACATTGATGCAGACACAGCTGTCTCAGGCTCAGATGCAAATGTCTCAGGTACAAGGGGATTTGGCAGAGACTAGAGGGTGGGTGGAGTATTATTGGGGCCTTTATTACGCGGCAGTGCCGGCAGAGCAATGGGCACTGATCTATAGCCAGGTCAGTGGGTCGAGGGCATCTAGGTCACACAGATCTAGATCTATCCAGTCTGTCTAGCAGATGATGCCTCCTCCCTCACACGTGCCCCAGCAGGTTCCACAGGTGCAGCTACAGCCACAGCCACAGCCGCCGCCGCAGCCACCCGCAAGACTGCAGGCACCACCAGGGTCAGGATCCCTGACTCCATCAGAGAGAGGATCCTCTATGTGAGTTGTATCATGTTAGCCTTTAGAGGCGTTGTATTAGGACTTTATATTTTTTGATGTATATATGAGTGATGTACATTTTTTGCAGTGATTATATATGATATGATGCTTTTTGATGATCTATGTGTTTGTTTATGATTCTCTATTATGATTATGATGATGCCTATGTTGATGGATACAATATGCTTTATGTATTTATATGCTATGGATGTGTTGTGTTTATGCAATTATGTTTTTGATGTTACGGATGCACCTATGGTGGATGTAATGAGAGTTTACTTATTTTGATATATGTATGGTTTGTGATCTATGGACTATATGATGTACAATGCAAACAAACATTTATTATGGATGCAAAAAAGTGATGCAATGGAAATGTATATTTATCTAAATAAACACATGTTATGTATGAAATATGGATATGCAGCTAAATGTTTATTGATTTATGGCATGTAATGAGTTATAAAATGTCACTAGTGTTTATGCAATGATATATGGAATGTAATGTAAATGTGATGATTTATTAAATGAACCTAATGATTATGCAAATTAAATGATTAAAATGAACCTAAATGATATGAAAATTAAATGATTAAAATGAACCTGGATGATATGCACCTTTAAAGGATTAAAATGAACCTAAATGGAATGCAAATTAAATTATTAAAATGAACCTAAATGATATGCACCTTTAAAGGATTAAAATGAACCTGAATGATATGCAAATTAAATGATTCAAATGAACCTAAATGGAATGCAAATTAAATGATTAAAATGAACCTAAATGATATGCACCTTTAAAGGATTAAAATGAACCTAAATGATATGCAAATTAAATGATTAAAATGAACCTAAATGATATGCAAATTAAATGATTAAAATGGACCTAAATGATATGCAACTGATATGTGATGATATGGAAGATGATAGCTAAGATGCAGAGTGGGTGTTATGTGAGATAATCGAGTCCTGATACACATGATGTTCTTTGTTTGACCCTAAGTGGTGGGGTTGTGCGAAAGGGGACCAGGTGGGGAGAGGATAGGGGTGTATGGATGGGGGTATGGATAGGATTGGGAGTGTCTAGAAGATGTGGGTGGGGAGATGAGAGGATTGTTAGGTCATAAGACACCACGTCATTGAGGGGGGATTTACTTTGGTTCAGGATGTGTTAAGTGGAGAGTGATGTGGGAAGTTGGATTAGTAAGGGGATTTTAGATGGGGGGATAGGGTAGGTGATTACGAAATCTAGGCCCAGATGGTATAGTTGAATGAGTGATTAAGATGGTGATTATTGAGCTAGTAACAGTAGTTGCATAAGATTAATTGAGAGCATTTCTTAGTTTAATATAGCAATGTAGGATATAGCTCACAAAGGTATGAAATGACCTAGGTGATGATATATATCCCACGATTGCATGGACTAGACCCACAAACAATAGGTTGACTTCATGTGTGCCCAAGGTAGTATAAGCTTGTCTACCTTAGGAAGGGGACTCATAGTGACGAGTGTCCATAGTGCATATAAGGTATTTGATGCCTGTATAAACAAATGAGGCACATCGTACTAGAACTGACCCAGGCTTCAAGATATGAATACTATTCTTGGAGTAATGAAAACAACCCACAAGCACAGCATACAGAAATAATGACCTTGTCTACTCTAGGCGTTGTCCTCTACTTACCATGATATAATAAGATCAAGGTAGCTTTGGAGATGACCGAGAGTGAGACAAAAAGATAAAATCAATAATCAAAAAGGCCAACCAAAAGGATACAAATAGCCTTTGTGTGCTCTTGCCAAGAGACGTGATGATAGAATGACAGATTTTTGTCCATTGTGGGAAAGATATATCCTAGGACGTAGATCAGTTGGATTTGATTGGAAAATTTTTGGAAGATGGGCAAAAGAACAGTTTGACCAGGTGTATGATTATAATTGGTATGTTGATTGATGATTTTTGTGTTAGGGATGATGGTTCAAATGTATACTTTAGCATGTGTATTATATAATGGGTCTAGTAAGCTCAATGAGTGGGGACCATCCAAATGGGTTGGATGGGTGCATCTTAGGTACCTAAGTACTAGAAATGTCCTTCGTATTCCAAACTGCCTACATACCCTGTATCCACGGGATCAAGGTACTTTCAAGATGCGGACGAAATGAATATGTAGTTCTGGCAAGACTCGATGATGTGGGAATAGTTTGGGATGGGTGTGATGGTGGGGATTGATGTATGTTTTGATGATTGCGATTTGCAGCGAGGTCGATGTATGGGGTGATTTGCAGTGAATTGTGTTGTTTTTGGATTTTCCGTGTTTTCTATTGTTTTTGGATTTTCTGATTTTGTATTGTTTTTGGATTTTCTATGTTTTCTATTGTTTTTAGATTTTTTGATTTTGTATTGTTTTTGGATTTTTTGATTTTCTGTTGTACAAAGGGGAGCTTACAAGGATCCTCGTTCCATGAGTTAGCCTTGGGATGGGATAATGTGGGTTGGGCGATAGGACTCGATGTTTCTCAATTCCAAGCCATGGGATGTGTGCGATACAGAGTGGTGTGACGGAACGAGGACTTATTAGATGGTAACACCGGCCACTACACATGGCGCCTGAAACAGGTTTTCACCATGGTACTTATCCAAGGCGTCACCGAAGGGATTTTCACCATTAGAAGTTTTTATTGCACTTGGGTTTTTCTTGATTTTTTTATTTTTTGGTTTTTTTATTTTTCTATTTTTTTATTTTTTGACTTGGGGTACCGGATGGGTTATGCATAAAATTTTCTTTAGATGTAGGATGTTCATTGGCTCATCCAGAGGCTGCCCCTCAGGTGTTGCAAGCTAATATGCTCCTGATCCATAGTCGACTGTGACGACATAAGGTCCTAGCCAATTGGGTTTGAACTTTCCTTGCTTAGGGTGCTCCTGCAAGTTCTTTTGATTTTCCATAAGGACAAGGTCACCTACTTCAAATTTTTAGTTTATGATCCTCTTGTTGTAGCTTCTTCTGAGGCGGTTTTGATATGCCTGCAGGTGGTTCAACGCATTCAGGTGTTTCTCATCTAGTAGTTCTAGCTAATGCAACCTTGCGACTCAATATTCCTCATCAGTGATTATGTTTTGCAAGGATACTCTTAAGGACGGGAGCTCGACCTCGATAGGTAAAATGGCTTCGGATCCAAAGACTAGGGAAAATGGAGTGGCTCATGTGGGAGTGCGGATGCTTGTGCGATAGGCCCATAGGGCAAGGTTGAGTTGGAGGTACCAGTCATGGCCAGCTTCATTGACTATTTTCTTTAGGATGCAGAGGATGGTTTTATTCAAAGCCTCTGCTTGACCGTTTCCTTGAGGGTAATATGGGGTGGAGAAGCGGTGTTTGATGTTGAATTTTTTGCATAAGGTGCGAACTTCTTGGTTCTTGAATGGCTTCCCATTGTCAGTGACGATGGAATGAGGGATACCATAGCGGTAGATAATGTAATGTAGGATAAACTTGGAGATCTGGGTGCCAGTGGTGAAGGTGAGTGGTATTGCTTCCACCTATTTAGTGAAGTATTCGGTAGCAGTGATTATATATTTATGGCCATTGGATGATGGTGGATGGATTTTCCCTACGAGATCGAGTCCCCACTATGAGAAAGGCCATGGCATTGTGATTGGTTGCAACTCCTGTGCTGGTGCGTGGATGAGATTGCCATGTTGTTGACATGGTAGGCATTTCTTGATAAATCGGTAAGAGTCTCATTCCATAGTTGGCCAGTAGTAACCGGTCCTTAGGACCTTTTTAGAAAGAGTGGGTCCACTTGAATGTGCCCCACAGATACCTGCGTGTACCTCTTGCAAGGCCACTTCAGCTTCCCTAGAGTCTAAACATCGTAAAAGCGTGCCCTCAAGACTCCTTTTGTATAGGGTGTCTCCTACAAGGATGAAGCGGGAGGCTTAACGGATGAAAGATTTTTTTTGTGAGGTGGATAGGTTGGGAGGGATTATGTTGTCATGGAGATATAGGTAGGTTTCTTGATACCACGGACACATGAGCTCGGATTGAGGAACATCATATGCTGGGATAGGGAGCTCTTCGATCAGGAATTCGCACCTCTTGCTGTCTTTCTCCATGTCAACCAGGGATCCGATGGTAGCCATGGCGTCTGCAGCTTTGTTGTTGAGCCTTGGAATCTGCTCAAAATGGATATCATCAAAATAGTCTTTGAAATCATCGACCATCTTTTTATAAGGGAGTAGCTTGTCATCCTTGGTCTTATATTCATTGTTTACCTGCCGGATGACCAGTTGAGAATCTCCATACACTGTCAGTTTCTCAATTTTCCATTTGATTGTCATTCGGAGACTTCTGATAAGGGCCTCATATTCTGCCACGTTATTGGTACATGGGAATGTGATTTTGAATGACTTGGGGATTGTGTCACCTTGAGGGGTAACAAAAAGGACACCTGCCCTTGAGCCTCTATGTGTGTATGATCCATCGAAGTACATCTTCCATGTTTCTATGGCTGGTGTGATTATCAAGATAGCTTCGTCAGGAAACTCTGCCAATGTAGGATGTTCTGCAGGAATGGGTGCTTCAGCCAACTAATCAGCTATAACCTGTCCTTTAATGGCTTTTCTCTCAGTGTATTTAATGTCAAATTCAGTGAGAATCATGACCCATTTCGCCATTCTCCCAGTAAGAGCTGCTCTGTTTAGCAGATATTTCAATGGATCAATCTTGGCGATGAACTTGGTTTTATGATTGAGCATGTAGTGTCTTAATTTTTGTGAAGTGAAGACTAGGGCTAGACATGCTTGTTCAATTTGTGTGTAGTTGAGCTCATAGGATATGAGAGTGCGGCTGATGTAATAGATGGCTCTTTCTTTTTTGTGCTCATCGTGTTGTGCTAACAAGGCTCCGACAACTGTCTCTGTTGCTGAGATGTACAATAGGAGAGGTTTGCCTTGCTTTGGTGGAGTTAGAACAGGGGGATTAGCTAGGTATTTCTTCAACTGATCAAAGGCAGCTTGACACTGGGTGTTCTAGACAAAAGTCATATTTTTTCGGAGTAGATGCTGGAATGGTTGTCATTTATCGGCAAGTTGAGCAATGAACTGACGAATGGACTAGAGTTTTCCATGCAGACTTCTTAGTTGTTTCAGTGTTGTTGGAGGGGGCATTTCAATAATGGCCTTGACTTTTGCGGGATCTACCTCGATTCCTCTTTTGGAGACTATGTATCCCAAAAGTTTTTTAGAGGTGACCCTGAAGACACACTTCTTTGGATTGAGGCAGACGTTGTATTGCTCTAAACAGTCAAAGATCGTTGCCAATACATTCAGATGTTCCTCTCTTGTCTTTGATTTTCCCAATAAGTCATCCACATAGTCCTATATGATGTGGTGAAAAAGGTCATGGAAGATGATAGTCATGGCTCTTTGATAGGTGGCTTCAGCATTCTTTAGACTGAATGGCATTACCACCTAGCAGTATGTCCCCCATGGACATATAAAGGAGGTCTTATGCTAGTCTTCTTCTGTGATCTGGATTTGGTTGTACCTTGAAAATCCATCCATGAGGGATAACATCTCATGTCCTGTGGTGAGGTCCACTATCATGTCAATGTCAGGCAATGGGAAATCATCCTTTCGGTAGGCTTTGTTGAGATCTCTGAAGTCGGTGCAGCAGCGGATTCAGCCATCAGGTTTGGCTACTGGTACAAGGTTGGAAACCCATTCAGGATAATCAATTGGGTGAATGAACCCAACATAAAGTAGTTTCTTTAGTTCTACTTTGACGAGGAGAGCCACCTGAGGGTTCATTTTTCTGAGCTTCTATTTTACTAGTTTCACGTCAGGGCGTACTGCAAGGTGATGAATGACCAAGGCAAGATCAAGCCCTGGCATGTGTGCATAGGTCCACACGAAATTGTGATTTCTACGTTTGAAGAGTGTTAAGAAGTTTTCTTTCTCAACTGTGCTGACAGATTCTGCCCTGAAAGTGATTTTCAGCTCTTCTTCCATCCCAAGATTCATCTCTTGGGCTAGCTCTACTAGGACAGGCGACTTGTCTGGATAAACCTTGTCTATCTCAGGAAGGCCCATGCTTCCATCTCTTAGCGCCTCGTGGAAGTTTTCACTGGGAGATACGTCTTTTGTTTTTATTTTTTTGGGATCTGACACTGCCGCAGAACAGTTTTCACCATCAGATCCTTGTTTGATTTTTATATTTTTATGACTAGAAGTAGGGGTTGTCTCCCTAAAATAGGCATGCGTATCAAGTTCCATGATGTATCCTTCTCTGTGATCTCCCAGGGGGGAGTGATCTCTAACTCCCATCATTTCAGCGATGGCTTCATCATTTGGTGCTATGTCAAATACAGGAGGTCCTCGTTGGTCCCAGTCAATGAGGTCGGGGTATACCAGTGGTAAGTTATTGGATGATGAGGCGAGAGTGGTGATTGAGTAGATGGTGCAAATGGATGAGTCAAAGAAATCGACAAAGTCACTAAAGGAGTCTTGAAGGCCTGTTTCGTTGACGTTGTTGACTTCCAAGGAGACCGTAGCGACCTTGGCTAAGATACATTCACCGGTAGTGAGGATACGTTGTGGTTGACCATATCCTAACCCTTGAGTATAGGGATTTCTTGTCACTTGCAGTGGTTCCACGATCCCCTGTTCATGAAGGCCTATAACGCCTTGTCCTTTATAACCCATGCCTTTGATAATTTCAGACCCTTTACCATAGATTTTTGTTGGGATGGTGGGGACTTCTTGCTTAGGCTCTTCATCCTTATATAGCCAGGATGAGATATCTTCAAGCACATCCTGATCGAGGAGATGTTTCTTTTCGAAGATGGGTGATGGTTTGCACTTGATGATGACTGTGTTGGCTTCTTCTGTCTTTGGGATGCCAAAGGTTTTAGGATTGGGTAATGTGCCTACACAAAAGGTACCGTGTAGGTCGTATTCCCCACATCCCATGTCACTGAGCTTGATCTTGACCTTGGGTGGTGGAGGTGCTTGGGATGAAGTGGTGGCAATATTTGCGGGATTGATGTATGAGGTGGATGTTGTAGGATTGGCTTTAGTGGTAGCTTTGTTATATGGACAGAAGGTATGGTTATGGCCTTCCAAGAAACTGCAGTATTGGAAGGGGCAGGGGTCGGCATAGACAGTGACTTACGTGCCGTTGTGAGGGAATTTGAGGCATTGATGGAATGTGGATGGGACGGCTTGCATGGCATGAATCATGGTCTGCCGAGAAGAATGTTGTAGGGGAGGTCATGATCAAGAACTTGACATTTTGTTTCCAGTATTTTCTATCCCACTTGAATAGGGAGCTTGATGGTGCCTTCAGATAGCTGTTAGGTGTCATCATAGCCTTTGATTGTGATGCACTCACTAGTGTCTACAACCACATCGGAGTATCCCAAGTATTTTAATAGTTTAAGAGTGCATATGTTTAGGCTGGAGCCACCATCTATTAAGACTCTTTTAATGGTGTGTTTGTGGATACGGACTTTGATGTATAGGGCGTCGTTATGTAAGTGCTCAGAAGTGGGAAGATCCTTTTTTGAAAATGTGAGATGGTGAGGTGCGGCGATATGTCCTGCCATGGCTTGGAATTGAGTCACATTCAAGTTGGCGGGAACTTGAGTTTCCAAGAGGGCTTTATCAAGGACGTCTTTGTGAAGGGGGGATGTGCGGAGTAGCTCAAGTATGGATATTTGTGCAGGGGTCTTTCCTAGATGCTCTAGAAGGTTGTACTGATTGGTAGGTGATGGATGTGTGTTTGGACGAGGGGGGAGGGGATCTGATGTGGATGCGGGTGTTTGTTCGGTGGTAGGGGCTATGCGGATGGATACACGGCCACGACGGGTTTCCACAGCGCAATCAGGTGCTTGTGTCTGAATGGTGATCATGTTAACATGGTGAGATGACGGCTCTATCTGCCCTACAATAGAGTCATAGGTTGCGGGAGGTGGGGTGATGTTGTATGCTTGATTGGATGAGGAGGCTTTATTATGGTTAGGAAGTGGATCCTTGTAAGCTCCAAGATTGGCATTTGGCGATGGTTTGGTAGTTTGATCAAGGCTGACTAGATTTTGATCTATAAGGTCTTGGATGCAATGCTTTAATTGCATGCAATCTGTGGTTTTATGACCCACAATGCGGTGGTATTCGCAGTAATCATTTTCAGTGTACCATGTGGCCTTGAGCTCATTCTCTTAATGGGGTCTAACAGGTGGGAGTGTGATCAAACTTTTCTTGAGACATCTGTCAAGGATGTCCTTGATGGGTTCCCCTAAGGGTGTAAATTGCCTTCGAGGTTTGCGTGGTTTAGTTTGCCCCTTTGGTTATTTACATTGGTTGCATATGTATGTACAAGTGTTTGGTTCTGTACATGTTGGACAGCTTTCACATCCGTGACGCCATCGTTCAAAGTGTTCTTGTTCTTCCCCCAATAACGTGGCTTGTCATTTGATTGTGTGTTGGCGTTGTTGTTTGTATTGGGGGTGTTGTTATGGGGTTTGTTGTTGTTGTTGGATTTGTAGTCATACAATTTGATGGAGCCCTTGGCAATGAGGGCCCGTTCGATAGTGGTACCTTTGTCAATGACCTCTTCAAAGGTAGATGCACAAGGATTTGTAAATGAAACCCTAATTCCTGGTTGAGGTTGGTCACAAACATGGTGACGAGTTGTTTTTCAGGAATTGGCCATGGGAGTTTGCTTGCTAAGCTTCTCCACCTTTGCCAGAAAGAAGCGAATGCTTCTCTGTTCTTTTGTTTGGTGTTGCAAAGGTCTGTCATAGACATTTCGTGCTCGAAGTTGTAGGAGAAATGGTTTACAAATTTTTCTGCAAGCTCAGGGAAAGTCCTAATGCCTAGGGGAAGATGGGCAAACCATTCAGCGGCTTGACCATCGAGGCTTCTTGGAAATAGTCTCATTAGATAGGTATCATTATTTGAGACTTCTAAGCAAGCAATGTAGAACTCCCTAAGATGATCCCTAGGGTCTCCCTTTCCCTTGTATTTGTCAAATTTAGGCCTTTCAAAAGTTCTTGGGGAAAGGGGGCATGTATAATGTGTGATCAATTAGATAAGGGCAGATATCCTCAAAGGAATAGTGTTTGCTCTTGCCCCCAGTTTGCATGTCGTCTACCTTTTGGATCAAGGCCTGTACTACATTTGTGAGATCTTGTGGTGGTTGTGGTTGGAGTGTGTAGGCCTGTTGATTGGTGAAATGTTGGAGATGAGGTGGGATTTGATGTTGGAGATTTGTTTGGTTAAGGTTTTGGTATTGCGGGTTGGTGTTTTGGTTGATTTGTGCCTGATGTTGTTTATATGCGTGGAGTTGTTGGAGAATATGTGGTGGTATTTGGGGATTGGTTTGTTGTTGTGTTGATGAAGTTATGGGGTTATGTGGATACATGACATTGGACGGATTGACATTGGAGAGGTGGACGTTGGATGGGTTGGAAGCATTGTAAGGTGGTTGTGAGAATAATTGTCTTAGGTAAGCGATGGTTTGAGGGTTGGGTGGAGGCACACTCGTGGAGGTACTTGCATGCGTGATGTTCCCTTGTATGCCCAAGGTGATTTGTGGAACGAAAGGGTTTATGGTAGTTGTGGTAGTGGATGTGATGACGGGTTGGGATGTGGTGAGATTGGAGGTACTTATGGGAATTGTAGATGTGGTAGTGGTAGAGCTTGTGGAGGTGGTAGATACGGTAGGTGTTGACATTTGAGAGATGATGGGTTGGGTGTTTAATGTAGATGTTTGGGTGTTTGATGTGGTAGGAATGGTGTTAGAGGTGGATGGTTGTGATGATGTCATGATAGGGGGTAGTTGAGCACCAATTTTTAGAAGATGATCAAGATATCTATTTGGGTCTGACCTTAGGATTTTATCGAGTAGGTCCATGTTATCGGCGTCTTGCATAAAGCTCAAGACATCTAGATCATCTTGGGAAATGGTGGGGACATTTTGTGTTGGTGGTGGTGGTGGTGGTGGTTGTTGTAAGAAATGGAAGGGATTTTCATTGGGATTATATGTGGGGATGTGAAAATAAGTAGGTGGGTTGTATGTTTGATTGATGGGTATGTTGTTGTTGTTGGCGTTAGGCATTCCTATGCCACCATATTGCCCAGATTCTACCATTTCTTGATTCTTTTTGTGTTGTGATCTTGTTATGGGCATGCATGTGTATGGATTTGATTTCTAGGAGTAGAGTGAGATGGGAGATGGAGACCTTAAATAATTGAATTGGTTGTGTTGGACCCAACGATGGATGTGGTAATAAGATGGAGAGGGTGAGTGTAGTAAGATAAAGGATTGAAAAGAAAAAGGTGTTAACCTAAGGGTGATACGAATGGACGGTATTGACTTTTGCACAAATTTGGACCAAAGGTAGATGATGGATGATGTTTGTTTGAGGATGATTTTGATGGGAGGGGTTTTGGTTTTGATGTTGATTTTGATTGATTAGGATGATGTTTTTTCAAAAGGATATGATGGTCAACAAATTGAGCTTAGGTAAGACCTAGATTTTTGTGTCGCAAAAATGGATGTTTCTCTTTGTTTGGGGTAGACTAATGACCTTATGCAAAGAAGGATGACTATTTCACTTGGAAGGTAGACTATTGACTCTCCAAGCAAGATATGATGTGAATGATGACATCTAGATCTATCTTTGGCTCAAATGGATGATGAGTTTTTGATTGATGATTTGTTAATAGGTGTTTTGATTTGGATTTGGATTTTGATATTTGATTTGGTCCAAGGAGATATGCAAAGATCAAGTGGCGGTGAATAGATATGGACTTGAGAAGATTATGATATAGCAAAAGGTCAAATAATTATGATGATGGATTCTCTAAGGCCCAAATGATGGTATGTTTTTGGACAATTTTGAGAAAATGGATGGGGTACGGACGGTTTTTTTTGGAATGTAAATATGGATTATGGCAGAGCAGATGGTGAAGATCACAACTGAATGGGTCTTAGTCTCAGGCAAGTCAATATGAAAATAGCACCAATCCACAGGTGAAATGACACCAAAATCAGACAGAGATGGCACTGATAATACAGGGCAGTGTTGGCTGAGGTCCTGAAAAAGACTGATTTTGGTGAAAAATTTGATTTTGCTTTGGTTTGACGTTTGAGCAAATGATTTGGTTTGTCTCTTGGCAAGTTTGTTGCAAACAATTCAAGCACAATAATCACACAATAATCAATATTTTGTTTTATTTTTGTGAAAAAGACGTGTGATTTTATTCAACAAGCACTTTGCACAACCTAACACAAAGATATGATAGTATCTGTTGAATCCCCTAGCTGCGCCTATTCAAAGCGGGTAGCTCCAGGATCTTGGTAGCACTGGCTCCTCCTTACAATTGCACACACTTCTCATGCATACCAAGATCCAGGTTTCTTATAAGGCTTGTCCCTCACCAAACCTTTAGATTATCCCTGCTACCTCAACTAAGAACCGCATGAATCAGGGCCACTTCAAAGGTTTCCCTTCTGCGTCAACAAACATAAGGATTTTGGCTTGCTAAACAATGGTCCTTAGTAAGTGCTTTCATTCAGGTGGTTATACATGCGGCAGCGCTACTCTCCATTATGAAGTCTCCTAGCCTCCAAGGGTTATGCCTTGGAGGGTTTTTGGGGAGGTTGGTTGTTGGTATAACACAACACCTATTGCTTGTGACTTTCATCTCAAACACCTTATTTTATATAGCGGCTTGAAAGAGCTTGGCTTTAGCTTGTTGTCGCTTGGGTCGTTCCCACCTTTCGAAGCGGGGTGGTAGGCCCTCTAAGGATTAACAAAAGCAATACAACCACAAAAATACTTTTGATCCCCAAGTTCATATGAAGATGCGAGGGGAGAGCATACGTATTCCTTGTGCTTGCATCACACTAAACATGGTTCATTTTAGTTCTTTGGATTATGTTGGGGGTGATTAATGTAAGTGTTGTGAGAAGCTTTTGATTCCCAAGGTCACCAAATGGTGCGAGGGAAGAGCATACACTTTTCACACTACAAACACAAATCACGAAAGCACTTCACACAAATTAACTTAGTTTTCTTGATTATATGAGTGAAGAATGCAGATTGTTGTTCTTTTTAATCTAATGATTTGATTGATGCAAGTTGTGGTTCTTTGTAAAGCCCAAAGTCAAAATGTTTTGATAGTTGTTGGCACACAATTTATGAATTTTATAACACCAAATTCAAATGTTTGACACACACACACACACAAAGATTTGTTTATTTTGTTTGATCAATTTTTATAACACCAAATTGAAATGTTGTGTAAACTAGCATGCAAGGGTTTGTTTTAAATTTCCAATTGAAGTGTTTTAAACAAAAGATGAAAGAACCCTGCAAAAACTTGTTAGTGTCTTCGAGATGATGTTGGTGACCTACAAACAAATTGTCAGTCCCTGCACAGGCCGCAAAGTCAGTTTCTGGAAATAGCGCTAATACAGAGACCTGATGGGGCCACTGTGGACTACAAATGGCCCTACTGATAGAAAACTAACAGAGAACCTAACCCTAGACGGATAGCGCCAATTTATCAGATAGCGCTAAAACAGAATATAAAAGGCGCCAGAACAGAATATGGCACTACAATGCTTTATAGAAGGCGCTAAACAATACGATAGCGCTACAATAATATATAGAAGGCGTCAGAATATGAAATAGCACTAATGTCAGTGTAATAAGGTGCCACTGTGCACGCTATCAAGTGGTCTAGTCTTAGTTGTGGATAGCACCGATATGAGTCTGAGTGTGCCCGTCCTGCAAAAAGAGGTCTTCCAAGTGGAAAAGGAGGTTAGGCTACACACGGAAGAGGTCCTGTTAGCATTGTTAGTCTTGACAAGTGAAAAAATAGGACAAAATAGAAGCCAAAATGCATGCTTAGATTTTATGAAAATTTTGGCATAACCTCCTTTTCCTTTTTGAAGATTTCTGCAGAAACAGAGAGCAACTAGACAGAAAAAATAGCAGGAAGATCATTAAAAAGAGACATTTGAGTGGAAGTTAAAATAGAAAATGCTCCGCATAGATGGTGCTAAAATAGTATATAGCGCTAAAACGCGCCAAAGATAGCGCCACTGCGTAGGGTAGATGGCGCTGCACCTGCAAAAACACATCTAGAGCACAAAAACTCACAAAAATTGATTAGATTCAGACCTTGTGGGTCCCACCGGGCGTGCCAATGTAGATTAGGAGATCAATTCAAAGTCAAAACACAAACCAAAATGCATAAGAAAACAAATAGTTATACCTCAAACATGAAAAACCCAATCTCATCAAGGGAGAGGAGAGCTTGCACCCAAGAGCTCCTAAGACATGATAATCCCTAGATAAGTGATTCAATGTGAAATGCTATCCTAATTATGCAACTCATAATTTTAGCTCAAGTGGATATTTGGACATGGTAACATTACTTGAAAATTGGATCCTTCAAATGGGTTGAGAGATGTTGTGTTTATAGATTTTTGGAAGGGATTTTGATCCAAAGGTGGAGATTGATTTGGGAGATCAATGGTGGAGGATAAAAGTGATGTGAAGGGCCTAGATTAGATCTTGGAGGAATGGAGGGCTATGAATTAGTGAATCTTTTATTCATTTTGGGGAAAGGAGGAATTAAATGAGTATGGGTGTGAGGGATTATTTTTGAATTAAAGATTCATATGGGGAATGTAAAATGGATTAAAAATTCATTTAGAGATAAGTGGAGATAAATGAGGTATGGAGATGTAAGAGGAATTAATTGTGTTGTGGGATGTTTTAAAATAAAAAATTGACTTATGTGGATTTATTTCAATTTTTTATTTGGAGGATGTGGGGAAGGGTGTTAAACTAGGTTTGACCACCCAAATGAGAGGTTAGGATTAAGTAAACATAGGTTTTATTTAATTAATCATAGGGCTAGGATGAGATAGGCTAGGGTAGGCAATTAAATAATAGCTATTTAATTGTCTAGGATAGGGATAAGTTAATTAATAGGCTGAATTAATTAGTTAAGCATGGTTTAGCTAATTAATTGGATTTAATGAGGAGAGGGAACTTGAAATAATAAATATTGCATATTTATTAAATCAATTGGCTAAGGCTTGAACTATTGAATTAATGAAATTAATTCACTTGTTGGGGACAAAATGATAGGAAATTGGGTGATGAGGGAATAATTAATTAAATAAAAATTTAATTAATTGAATAGAGGGGAAATTAATGTTTTTAGGGATGTTGAGAGTCGATTTGGTGGTCGAGACATTTTTAGGTGTCTACACAAAGTTTTATGTTACTTGATACACCCTAGGTGTGTGACTATCTCACTCCTAAGCACTTGTTTGAAGGAAAGGGCTAAAAGGACACACCAAGTTCACAAAAAACACAATGGATGGGAGGATTAGAGTACAACACAAAAAGGCCCAATTGATTATTTTAAATAATTTGAGCAAAAGTTATGAAGAGGTGTGCAAACACATAGTGTTGAAATACACACGGTGTAATTAAAATGTGCGAATTTTCACCCTTTTTCAATGCAAATGCCTAAAAGATGAGGTGTTGTGAAGAATTTCAAGAGAGGAATCAAATTATATGCCTAATAACAGTCCAATAAGCCAACAATATCTTTCACAACACACCTATAGTGCAGATCTAGATTGATGATGAGTCAAATCCTGGTGAAACTATACCTAAAATATTTAATTTTTCACCAATTTTCAATGTAAATGCCTAATAGAAAGGGTATTGTAAGGAATTTGAGGAGGGGCATAATATTATAACCCTGATATCAGTCAATTAGTGCATCCAAATCCTTCACAACATGCCTATAAAGCAAAACTATGTATTGATATGATCTAAAAAGGCTTGATTTTTTACTTTTTTTCACAAGTTTTCAATGCAAGTCACTAAAAGAAGAGGTTTTGTGAAGAATTTCAAGAGGGGAAGAAAGTGATAAGGTCAATGTCAACCCAATAATGAAATAATATCATTCACAACATGCCTATGATGCACTTCTAGGAAGACGATAAGGCCAAATCTAGTGAAAATGCAAGGTTTTCAAACCCTAGACATGAAATTTTGCACGAAGGACACTATAATGCAACACTACAATTAGAAATCAGTCCTAATGAGTGTTTGAAAAAGGTAGTAAAATTTGAAGCAAGATTTTAACTACAAACCCTAACTTATGTAAAACTAGGTTTTATGAAAAATGTGTTCAAGCAATTTTTGACAATTTAAGCATGAAAATGCAATGCAAATGAATATAAAAATGATGAATTTTTATAAATTAAATCAGATCTGATGAAAATGATAGAAATTAAATGAGATTAAATGCCAATTAATTCAAATTATGCTAAAATGCAAGCCTAAGATGCCAATTTTTTCAATTTTTTTGTAATTTTTTAAATGCAATAAGATGAATGAATGTAAATCTATCACACAACACTCAGCAAGGTGCAAAAATTCAAACAAACACATGTTCACCAAAATGTTTAGGGTTAAAAGGGGGGAAATTTTTTGGTTTAGATTTCAAAGGCAAATCCTCCCTTCTCACCAAACATTCAAGGGCATATCAACCGAGTTGAATCTCCACTAAGCGAGAGCAATCACCTATAAGGTTGGGCTTCCACTTGGAACGATGCAAAAGTTCAAATGTATCAAACAATATCTCAATTTAATGCTCAACTACTCTTAAAACCCTAAATAAGTAAAATAGTAAGCAAATTAATGAATTACGGCAAATCCTTTCAGGCAAAGGTGAAGGATAGAGATTGTTAACTCACTATTTTTTGAAATCTAGAATGCGAAACAGTAGGGGACAGCACTAGCACCCCTATCCAATGTATAGTTTTCATCACAGAATCTGAATCTCCTTCTGACACTGATCTACACTGTATCTTCCATTTCTGCCCCAAAAAAGAATGAGAACACTGGCACTAGCACCCTTGTACCAAAATGTTTACCTTTGTCCTCTTTCTTTCAGATCTCGAATCCTTGTTGTCTGCAACCTTCTTTCTGCAACTCCACTTTGTGAAACTCGATACATGTAACCTGCAATCACAAAGGAGTGTGGGAGGGGGTTGTGGTGTTTAGAGGCTTGCCTCAATCAAGCCCCAGAGAGACATTCAAGTCTTTCAAACACTATTGTCAAATGAGAGTGCGTATCCCAGTAGGATAGAGGCAAAATACAAATGACAAATGATCAAAAACACAATAGATGTCACCTTGTAGTGTAGATCTCACATAAATGAAGGATCTTCAATCACATTAGAAGATGAAGTCAAATCTGCAATCACAAACACAATAACAATGCTCTACACTGCAACAATGAATATCTTGAAATCACAAATATGCCTAAAGTTTGCAATCTTCTCTAGTTTACAAATGAAAACCTAAACATGCTTATATATGCAATAACAAAGATTCTCACTAAGGATTTCATGATTCAAACTTGAGATGTCGGCATAAGACCTAAATAACGGTCATAAAACTAACATTAAAATTTAGGGAAGACCCAAAATATGGTAGGACTAGGGCACTAGCGCCGAAGTCCACCCCCTTATTTTTGTTCAAGGATCATCAAAATAGCACCCCCTAGGTCCTATTTGTCATAAGACTTCAGGGTTTTCTCATCGGGATTAAAAATTAACATGTAAGATACTCTAAATGCATTCTAAGGACCCGAGAGCTAAACCTTAAGAGGGAAAAGCCCCCAAGGGGACATTTTCTGACATAACACATATTAGTCCCACTAGACCTTGCATTGAGTAATATCTTTATTACGCAAGCATAGCTTACGTATTTTGAGCACCTTGATGGGCTCAATCATTACCACCCCTAGGTCCTTCACCTGAATGGCATTCCAATCAAGAATAGGAACATGATTATCTCCTGCAATATACATTTTCAAATAAGAAACATGGAAAATATTTTGCATCATGGCAAGAGTTGGTAGTAGAGCAATCCTGTATGCAACTGGGTTGACCTCATCGAGAACTTTAAAGGGACCCACATACCTAGGAGCTAGTTTGGATGTCTTTCCAAACTTAATAGAACTCTTTTGTGGTTGAAATCTAAAGAGGACTTTCTCTCCTACTAAGAAATGCCATGCAATGCGCTTAGCATCCGCATAATGTTTCTACCTATCATTCACTTCCACTAATATTTGCTTAATCAGATGGACTTTCTCTTCCATTTTTGATAGCATTTCTGGACCAAGGCTAATCCTATCTTCTAGCTTATCCCAGCTTATAGGAGTTTGACACTTTCTTCCATCTAATGCTTCAAATGGAGCCATATTAATAGTGGAATGATAGGAATTATTGTAGGTAAATTCCACAAGAGGAAGGTAATCTTCCCACTTGTATTGTTGGTCCATGCAATACATCCTCAATAGATCTTCCAACACTCGGTTTACTCTTTTCGTCTAGCCATCCATCTCTAGATGATAAGTAGAGATTATGTTCAGTTGAGTTCCAAGTGAGGAAAATAAGGTTTGCCAAAACCTTGATGTCATATGGGCATCTCTTTTTGAGATAATCTTCTCAGGAATACCGTGCAATCTGAATACTTCTTGCACAAATTTGCAAGCTATGACTAGTGCTCCATCTGTAAAATTCCTGGGTATAAAATGTGCTACCTTGGTGAGTCTATCCACCACTACTAGAATAGAATTGTGTCTATTTCTAGACATTGGAAGTCCTTGTACATAATCCATGCTAATGATTTGCCATTTCCATTCTGGAATCTCATGAGGGTATAGAAGTCCTACCGGGTGATGGTGTTTTGCCTTCACCCTCTAGCATTCTAGACATCCAGCTACAAACCTTGCAGTATCCCTCTTCATTCCTTTCTAGAAATATAATGGTTTTACATCAGCTAATAATTTTGTCACTCCAAGATGTCCTAAATAGGGTGCAAAATGAACCTCTTTCCACACGATATTCCTTAACTCCTTAGAGTTTGAAATGTACATCCTTCCTTTAAACCTTAAAAGTCCATCCGGTTCAAAATGAAATCCATCATACCTAGAATCATGAGGATTATCCATAAGGGCTTGTTTTACCTACTCATAGAATTCATCTCCCTTGGCCTTTTATAACACCTAATTCCTAAAATCAAAATGTATGGAGATCATCGAGGAGATATGTCTTCTCCTACTTAAGGCATCTACCACCCAATTTTCCTTGCCCTGTATGTATTTAATTTCAAAATCGTAATTAGATATTAATTCTATCCATCTTCTCTAGTGAGCATTTAGATGTGGTTGAGTAAATAGATATTTGAGCCCTTGATGGTTTGTTTTAATTCAAAAGGTAAGTAAATAATGTATCCACATTTGTAGTGCATGAACCACTGTTGCCAATTCAAGATCGTGAGGAGCATAATTTTGCTCATATGTTTTCAATTTTCTCGATTCATAAGCAATAACTCGCCCATCCTGGGCAAGTACAACACCTAATCCTTCTGTCGAGGCATCGGTGATGACTACAAAATGACCTTTCAGGTCAGGTACCTTTAAAATAGGCACCATAGTCAACTTTTATTTTAGTTGGTCAAATGCCTCCTGGCATTTCTCTGACCAATCAAATCTTTTGCCTTTTCTTTGTAATAAAGTAATAGGATAGGCAATTTTTGAGATATTAGCCACAAATTTTCTGTAATATCCTGCTAGGCCCATGAAACTACGGACCTCACACATTTCTCAGTGCCACCCATTCCAAAATGGCTCTAATCTTTGTTGGGTCCACAGTAATTCCCTTAACTGAAATTATATGACCCAAATATTGTACTTCCTTTTGAAAGAAAGTACACTTTGAGAGCTTTCCATATAGTTTATGCTCTCTTAATATCTAGAGAACAATCCTTAGATGTTGAAGGTGTTCCTCCTCATTTTTAGAGTAAATCAAAATATCATCAAGGAAAACAAGGGCAAACTTGTCCAAACAATCTCTAAACACACTGTTCATTAAGTTCATAAATGTTGTAGGTACATTCATTAACCCAAAGGGTAGGATAGGGAACTCATAGTGCCCATACCTTGTTCTAAAGGTTGTCTTATGAATATCCCCATCCTTTAACCTCAATTTATGGTATTTTGATCGAAGATCGATCTTTGAAAGCACAGTTGCCCCTTGTATTTGATCAAAGAGGTCATCAATGTGGGGCAATGGATACTTGTTCTTTATCATTGCATTATTTAGCATACAATAATCTATGCATAATCGCAAAGTACCATCTTTCTTTTTAACAAAAATATTGGTGCTCCCTAGGGTGAAACATCGGATCTTATCAAACCTTTTTCAAGTAGTTCCTGTAGCTGAGCCTTTAGCTCCATTAACTTTGTTGTGGTCATTTTCTAAGTAGCTTTAGATATAGGTTTCAACCCTAGAATTATATCTATTGAAAATCAAAATCTCTTTTAGGAGGTAATCTCGGTAATTCATCTATGAATACCTCCTCAAAATCTCGAAGAAAGGGGGTACCTATCCATATCTAATCTCTCTTGATCTATGGATTCTCTTTCTTCAACTCCTTGGAGTTTTTGAGATTCATAATACATCAAATCATCTTAGAAAATAGATTCCTTGTGACTATTTATTTTCTCCATTTTAACAACAAAGAGTTAACATCCTTTTCTCTAGACTCTTTTCATCTATACGACAGATACTTGCCTCAGTTTAACCTCTCTAGTAGTGCCTTGAAGAAAAACTTTATTCCTAAGGTCATCTAGGCATTCTATTATTTTAGCAAAACAATCCACCTTAGCCCTATGCCTCCATAACCAATTTATTCCAAGGATGACATCATATGAGTCTAATGGGGCTACATAAAGGTTCACTTTAGTGGAAAAATGCAAAAGCTCAACCTTAGCCTAAAACAAACATTGCTCTGCCTAAGCCCTAGTCTGATTAGCATATTCAACTGACTAGGTATTTGCCATGTAACTAGCTTTTCTATTAATCTTATTTAAAAAGTTTAAAGAAATAAAACATTCTGTAGCACCAATATCTATCAAAACTGAAATTGGAATACTAGATAAAATACATGTGGTTTCAATAGGAGTAATTTCATACTCCACTTTCTGGTTATCCAAGGCTGCATGTATCCGTTTTTGGAAAGATGCTTGTTGTGAGGGTAAAGGATTTCCTTTTGGATGAGTCCCTTGTGTCTTATTGGAATACTGATTGGCATAATGGTCACCGCCACATGAATAACTATTGAGAATTAAGGTGTCTCAACCTTTGCAAGTTCCTAGCATTTATTATTTCATTGTATTTATTTTTTGCCTATTATTGTAATTTGTATGCAAATCTTATTTTGTCACTTTGTGGGAGTTGACACGGTGATGTGTCATCCTACATGAAAGGTGACTAGATGTATTTTTGTCCTCATATGAGGAGATAGGTATCCCACTTTATGGTAGAAGACTTTTGCCATGTGTCGGCATCTTTTGGGTGTTGTAAGAGGTTTATGATGCGTAAGAGTTATGACAGATTCCTATGACAAAATCTATGACATGTAAGAGCCAGAAATAGAAGATCCTATGATAGGTGAAGACAAGTGTTAGAAAGCATCTTGCATGGAGGAAGTAGGTGCCCAAGATTGACTATGACATGTTGTAAAAGAATCTGCTAGTAATAGTTAGTTATGATAGATTCTCTTACAACTGTAAGAGTTGTCATATATTACAAATTTTATGACATTGTAAGAGCATTTGTCATACCTTAATTGGGCAAATTTGGGGCGCCCAAGTTGGGGGGTTGTAAGGGATGAAAGAGAATCTCTTACAAGTGTCATGCGTATGTTTTATGGCCTTGTAAATTGGGCCACATGGATTTGGACGAGTTCCTTGTGTGAATTGCTCTAGAAGCTACCTCCATTCGTACTACTTCTCTATATATACAGGTGCTTGGAGTTGGAGATGTATGGTTCATTTGCAGGTATCATTATGCTGCTGGAATTACTCCAGATTTGAAATTGTGACAACTCCTGGAAGAACTTGCATTGTAAGGCTATTGTAATCTCCTTCATATTTGATAATACATTGTGCAAGTTTTGGAGTGTGGGGTTTTTCACCCGAAAGGGTTTTCCCCATGTATATCTTGTGTCATTGCATTTATAATTGTTTGTGAATGTATGTTAATCTCTCTATTAATGTGAAACATAATTGTAACTATACAGATCTAAGAAATTTGCACTACTTTCCCTCATTAGATTGGTGTAGGAAGTTGTTTCCACTTACCTTGCTTCCTTTCAGTTGGTATCAGAGCCTGGCTAGTTTTGGTCCTAGTTGCTGGGTGGAGGGTTTTTTGTACTAATCTTTGATTAAGTGGGAATCTTGCAGAGTATTTTGTGATCTTGTTGTAGTGAGAAGATGGCAAGCACATCTGGGAGATTCGAGATCGAAAAATTCAATGGAGGCAACTTTGAGTTGTGGAAACTCAAGATGGAGGACATGTTGGTGGATAGAGATCTATGGCTTGCAGTATCCAAAACCAAACCCCGGAGAATGAAACAAGAAGATTGGGATCAGATGGATCAAAAGGCCAAGGGTCTCATAAGGCTCTGTTTGGCTAATTCTATGCTCCTGAGCATCCAAGTGATCCCACAATAGTGGGTTACACTTTTTGGCCAAAGTTGACATTGAAATGAACATTTTGAAAAAAATATTCACTTTCGAACACATATAGTTGCTAAACCATCAGGAATTTGAAGATGATGTAAACTAGTGATTTGTCAAATTTTGTCTGTAGATTCTAAGTATATATTTTTTTAATTTTTTGGAATCAAATTGCATTTCATTTTCCATCTCCTTCAATAACTAGTTTTTAACGGTAAACGCCATTTTTAAAGGGTGATGTGTACTGTGTAAAACATAACCTTTTTTCTCTGAAGGATAAAATTCTAATTTTTTTCGAATTTATATTTTTAACTATGATAGCTAGAGGATGCATTTGGTTTCATAATGTTTTATTGAATATTTTTCTTTTAATTAACTTTTGAAGTTAAACCAATTACAATTTAGACATAGGTGTACTGTGTAAAGCATAACTTTTTTTGTATGTATCGGAATTCTTTTTTTTTTTTTATCAAGGACATGAATACCAAGAGGATAGATATTTTTCATAATTTTTTTTTGGTAATATACTATTTTTCCACATGTGCAGAACAGAGAGCTTGATTTTCGGTGCAAAATCTATGTTTAATTAAACTTAAAAAAATAATTATAATAAAACCACAATATATCAAAATTATACTTGATAGAAAGCTCATTTTGAGAACTATAATCCTCCAAATGGGTTTGTCAAGTTGCTTCCATTTTGATCCTCGACCTAAGCTTCGAAACCCAAAAATCTGCATAAAATTGCAGCTGGAGAGGGGCAAGGGCAAAATAAGGGGGTTTGATCAAATGAGTGTTCAAACGAACCCCCATGACATGTTCAATCGAACTAGGGTTCGATTGAACCCACCTATTTAAAAATAAAAAATCATAGTGGGGGGATTCGATCGAACCCCCTTATTTAAAAATAAAAAAGATCATACTGTGGGGGTTCGATCGAACCCCCCATTTTATTAATAAAAAAATCATACCCGTGGGGGGGGGGGTTGATCAAACCCCCCCAATGACTTGGGCTTATGTAGTGTTAGATCAAATGGGGAGGTTCGATCTAACCTGGTCATTTTTTTTGTTGAGGCACAGGCAATTTTCCTTCTTTAATGCAATTGTAACGTAGTTATGTGGGTTCACCCATCCACAAGGAGAAAACTGCAAAAGAGTTATGGAAGAAGCTTGGTGATGTTTATCAAGCTGAGTCCTTGGTAAACAAGCTATTCTTGAGAAAGAAGTTGTACTCTCTGAGGATGGAAGATGGAGGATCTATGGCAGATCATCTCAATTCTTTTAATATGCTTGTTGCTCAGTTGACCTTTGTTGATGTGAAGATGGAGGAGGAGGATCATTGCATGACATTGTTGTGTTCTTTACCAGATTCATGGGACCACCTTGTGATGGTGATTGGGAGTACTACTACCACCTTCAAGATGGATGAAGTGGTTTCTTTGTTGTTGTCTGAATAAATGCAAAGAAAGTCTTCTGAGTCAGCTAAGGAGGCTCTTGCAGTTCGTGGTAGGTGCAAGGAAAAAGGAAAGAAGAAGGACAAGAAGAAAGAAGACAAAGGAAGATCCAAAACCCATGGGAGATCAAATTCTCCTAGAACTTCCAAGGCCTTGTGTTGGAACTATGGTAAACCTGGTCATTTCTACAAGGAGGAGAAAAAGAAGAAGAAGAAAAAACATGATTCTGAGTCCAGCAAGTCTTCTCAAGATGATGGAGAAGCATTTGTCACTACCTTGGCAACACATGCATCTGAGGATGTGCGGTTAATTGATTCTGGTGCATCATTTCATATGACATCCCATAGAAACTGGTTTTCAAAGTATGAAGAGTTTGATGGTGGGAAGGTGTACCTGGGTGATGACTCTCACCTAAAAATAGTTGGTCGTGGAAGAGTCCTGATCAGATTCCCTAATGGTCGAGTGAAGGGGATCAATGGTGTACTGCATATCCCTAAGTTGGCATGAAACCTATTATCTGTAAGCAAACTAAATGATGTGGGTGTGTAGGTTGTTTTCTCGAATGGAGGATGCAAGATGATGAGAGGAGCTATGGTATTGGCTAAGGGTGTTTGGATTGACACTCTGTTTTAGCTTGATGCATGCACGGTTCAGTGCAATAGTGCCTCTATTTCGAAGAAGAGAGATTCAAATTCTTCATCCTCACCATTGGAACCAGCAGCCAAGAAGATTGTTGCATCTACTTCTGATGGTGGTGCATTCTAGGTACCCAAGGGTGCTCATTCTATGGAGATGAAACTTCCTACTAAGAAAACAATGTTGTGGCACCAAAGGCTTGGCCATATTGGTGAAAAGGGTATGAGGACCCTGAAAAATAAAAACCTCATTGAGGGTATGGATGATTTTAACCTTGAGTTTGATTTCTGTGAACACTGCATATACGGAAAACAAAATTGTGTTCAGTTTTACTATAGTTCTCATAAATCTTCTGAGGTGTTGGATCTAGTTCACTCTGATATTTTTGGTCCTATTAATGTTCCTTTGATTTTAAAATCTGTGTATTTTGTTTTATTTATTGATGACTATAGTATCTATGGACATGGGTATATTTCCTTAGGAGTAAATTTGAAGATTTTGCAAGATTCAAAGAGTTTAAGGCTTTTGTTGAGAATCAGAAAGATAGAAAGATTAAATGTTTGAGAACTGATAATGGTGGTGAGTTTTGCTCAGCAGATTTTGACAAGTTCTGTAAAGAACAAGGCATTGAGAGGCATAAGACAACTCCGTATACTCCTCAGCAAAATGGAGTTGTAGAAACAATGAATAGAACATTGATGGAGAGGGCTAGGAGCATGTTAAGTGGAGTTGGCCTAGAACAAAAGTTTTGGGTTGAAGCTGTTGCTACCACATGTTACCTAGTTAATATGTCCCGTACATCAGCACTCATTAACAAGACACCTATGGAGGCATGGTCTGGTAAGAAGCCTTCATCAAGACACATTCGAGTATTTGGTTGAGGCATATGCACATGTGCCTAAGGATAAGAGGTCCAAGTTGAAGAACAAGGCAATCAAATGTATCTCATTGGTTATGGTATCGGTGTGAAAGGGTACAAGCTATGGGATCTAGTGGCTGAGAGAGTTCTATATAGCAGAAGTGTGATCTTTAAAGAGACCAATCCTTCTTGTATTGTTCTACAGCAAGAGAAAGAGAAAAAAAAAGATGATGTGGTTCAGCTTCCTCCCACCCCTGAGAAAGTTGAACCAAAGACACCAATTGGATATGATAATGAGGAGAGCTCTAGCACCTCTAAAAGTTTAGAAGAAGAAGATGAAGAACCTCAACCTCAACTTGTGAGGAGGTCCACAAGAATAAGGTGACAACTTGAAAGGTTTGGTTATTTGTTGCATGATTCCAATTGTATTTTTTCTTTGATTTCTAATGTTGATGAGCCTAGGAATGTAAGGGAGGCTATGGGTATGAAAGATGCAGGTTCTTGGAAGGAGGCCATGGAATAAGAGATGGCTTCTTTGTGTTTTATAGGAAAAGAGGGTTGGTGGGGTTGAATGGCTAGATCCTCCTTTCACTACAAACATTCAAGGACATTTCAACCGAGTTGAATCACACCTTTTGCAAGAGGATTCACCTAAAACTTGGGCATCACTTGGAATGATATGGAAATTTAGAAATTGTCAATTAATCTATTAATTTAATGCTCAAGTATGCTAAAATCCTAAATTATGCAAAACAGTAAGTAAACTGATAAATTACGACAAATGCTCGCAGACTAAGATAGTAGATAGAGATTAATTAATGACCATTTTGAAGTTCATGATGCAAAATAATCAAGGACACTACCCTAGGTGCCCAAGTCCAAGGTACAGTTTTATTCATGGAATTCAGTACTCCTTCTGACATTGATAATCATTGTTCCATCTATTTCTGTCACGAAAGATGTGGAGGACACTGCCCTAGGCACCCTAGTCCAAGGCAGGTTGTTCTTTGGGATGTCAGGGCTTCTACAAATGTTGATTACCAATGTCACAAAGATTTATGTGTCTACAATCTTGGAGGGCATTGCCCTAGGCGTCCATGTCCCAAAAGTGCTCCAAACTATTTCTTTCTGCCAGATCTGGAATCCTTATCTTCTGAAACTCCACTCCACAAAATCTGATACCTGTAACCTACAATCACAAGGAGTGTATTTGGGGTTTGTGGTGTTTAGGAGTTTGCCTCAGTCAATCCCTGGAAGGACATTCAAGTCTTCTGAATACTATTGTCAAATAAAGAGTGTGTATCCCTGCGAGATAGACGCAAAAATAAATTGATAAATGATTCAAACACAAATAGATATCACCTTAGAGGTGTAGCTTTCACATAGATGAAGATTCTTCAACACATGAGAAGATGAAGCTAAATCTGCAACCACAAACACATTAACAATGCTCTGCTTTGCAATAATGAATATCTAGAATGCTCTCAAATCATAAGTGCACCAAAAGTTCATCATCATCTTCTAGTTTTTACAAATGAATCCCTAAACATGCTTATATATGCAACAACACACATTCTTGCTACAAATTTCATAATTCAAACTTAACATGTCAGCATGGGACCTAACTAACAATCACATAACCGAAATTCAAATTTGGGACCTGCCTAAAATAAGACAAGACAAGGGTGAGAGTTCCATGTCCCAAGTCCCCTTTTTAGGTCAATTCTAAAGCACATAATGTCCCTCAAGCCCCATGTGACATGGGTTTCAGGCCATTTTCTTTCAGGAGTGAAAATGAACATGAAAGATGCAAAACAAGGGACTCGGGAGCTAAACTTAGGAAGGTAAAAATCCTAGGGGGGACATTTTATGACATAACATTTAGCCCCCACTTTAATGTATGCATGAATGCAAGGCCTATACATGCATTAAAGTATGGTCAAAACACAACAAACATGCCAGGCACTTAAAGCTATTGCATATGCAAAGATTGAAGAACTATTTCTAGCCCCCAGTCTCAGGTAGACATTAGAGAAAACACGCCGCAAACACGACAAATACATTGAAGATAGTAACAGGCACGTAAAACATGGAGAAGATAGTAATAGTCACACAAGACATGGAGAAGACAACATTGAAGACACCAAACATGATGAATACAGTGAATGTAGTGATCATTTCTTTTTTCATTTTCATATATATGAATGCAAATGCAAGTACATGGAAAGTAAACACACAACCCAAAATGTAGGAGGGGCATTTCTCCACACGTCTTGAAATTACATATGGGGCAATGGACATGCAATACAAATCTCAAAGTGTAGGAGGGACTCATCGCCACATGTCTTTAGACTACACTTGAGAACAAACATGCCATACAACTTATCCCAACGCATAGGAGGGACTCATCACCACATGTCTTTAGACTATGCTTCGGAACAAACATGCAATATAAAACCTAAGTTTAGGAGGGGCATTTTGCCACACCTTTTGAAACTACAACATGGGGGAAACACACAAAAGACACACGGAAGACACGAGCATCGTATAGTATGCCAAAGACATACTATATGTCCAAAAAATAGCAAACAAGCGATGGAAGGAGCCTACTAAGGTTCACCACCATCTCAGGCACATTACAGGAAAACCTGATGGTTGGGCTTATGCCACAACAATTTCCAAAGACATGTTTAAGGGAGGATACACCAACCCCACCTACTCAGAGGACTTTTAGAATAAAAAGGATGTGCACTAGCTCAAGAGATACACCATCCCCGCCTCTGTAGAGGGCTTTCAAAATGCAACCCCACCCGTGTCACAGAGATTCCTTATAGTGAAAAGGAAGCTTGTGCCAAAATTATACAACCCCACATGCATCACAGAGATGCCTTACAGTGAAAAGGAAGTATACGCCATAGATCAATGTATGCAAACACGCTTTATTAGTACCAAAATCATCAGACAACTTACCTTATATATGCCCCCACCTAAAGGTGGTTGATATCATGTACCAATATCAAGCATGTTAAGGTAGGAGGAAAACACACAAGGGAACAAGATCTTTTGCAAAGCCCATGCCCCCAAAGGTGACATGTACCTTACGATCGTCGAATGTTCCCACAAACACACAATTTCTTGCAAGAAGAGAGGTCAGAAATCTTTTCATAAGATAATAACCACATCACATGATAAAAATGCAATGCATAAACATAATCACATCAAGAGCCAAGGTTATACTATGGATTTGAAAACCAAGTATAACCGTAGCGCTATACCATAGAGATATCATAACCGAGTGTAACTAGGGTGAGACCCAAGATAAACAAAGTGTACAGAGCAACACTATTGTTATGGTTTGTTAGCAAATATTAGACATCATCAAAATATCACACGAAGTGATTCTAAGTTAGCCAAGAGTCAGATAATATAAATATATATCTATATATATCAACCCCATCATCATGTATGGACTAGGTCCATTTTTGCTTACTTGTTGAAGGGACACTTGGTTCGTTATCAGTATTATTTGTTTTTTGTCATCTGCTAGCTAGATAGAACTTCTAGAAGAAGGTAAATAATAAATCAAGATAGGAGAACACATGCCTTAGGGTCATCACGCAGGAAGGTTCCCCCAGGTCACCAACTGTAATGCTATGCCCCTTGGACACAACACACAATAATGAAAATAGAGGAGAGGAGCAATATAGAAGAAGGTCACAACAAAGGTGGTCTCCCGGTATCCTTGACCTTACAAGAGTATCAAGGGTCATCCAAGCAGGCCTAAAGAACACATAGCACATCACAGGGAGAACACAACACAAGAGGTAAAGGGTTAGAAATACTTACCTGAAAGCACAACCAAGCTAGTGGTTGTCATCAAGCAAATCATCATCTTCCCAATCTTGAATGTTAGAGGAAAGAGGTACATAAGGTACCATAGCCCAACTTTTATTCTTGTCTTCAAGTTGTTCATTCTTAAGCTCTTCTTGGTTTGATTCAATGTTAGGTGGGATGTTTTCTTGTTGATGTGTGTTTCATTGGGCAAAAGCTTGTCTTTTCCTCCTTCTTTCTCCTTCTTGTCTATTTTTTTTGTCTTGTTGCTTATATCTTCAAAAGTATTATCATGTTGTTCTATAGGTTTTCACATGTTAGAGGAGGAAGCACCATGTTCAAATCTCATTTGCCTTGATGAAGTGTCTTATTCTCAATGAATATCTCCTGATCCTTGTAAGGATGACAGAGGAGGAACCTTAACATAGGGTCCTTTTCCTTTTGCTCTAGGAAGTTCTCGTTTGTTATTGTTTGCATAGGAGGCATGACCACTCTAGATATAAGTTTTGCTTTGTATCGTCTATATTATAGGAAAGAGTGATCTCTTTGTGGCTCATTGTCTCTATCAGGTTGCGTCCAAAAGTAATCAAGAGTAAAGTTGTTTTCCATTACCAAAGGTTGATATGTGTTACGTCGAATAGTATGCACTTGTCCATGTAAAAGGAATTTTATGCAATTGTGAATAGTTGAGGAGACAACGTTCATACCCTTTAACCATGGGTGTCCTAGTTTTACATGGAAGAGGTTGGATAAAGGGATAACCTCAAATACCTGATCCATGACTTTATCAGAAACTGTGACCAATAAAGTTATCTTCCCAAAGGTAGGCATGAAAGCTCCATTATGTGTCTTAATCCTTAAATCTAAATGTTCATAGGAATCTTGTGTCAAATTATGTGCAAGAAGAAACTCTTCCATTACCACATTAGTCATGCAATTAGGATCTATAAGGGTACCATGCACCAAGATCTCCATTATTTTCACTGTAATGTAAAGAGGCCCTTTATTGTCTACAAATGTTTTGTCATGAGGTGTAAATGTGATTTCAAGTTTAGGGCTCCTTCTTTTCAAATAAGGTCTAGGAGGAAGCCTAGAATTATTGTTGTGATTATAAGCCATGTGTATATGCATTCAAATGTATGAAAAATCAGATTTTAAAATATTCTCAATGCTTACGCAATGAACAAGTGCAAAACTATGTATGTTTATGATCTAAAATGCTTGATTTTTTACTTTTGTTTCAATGCAAATCACCAAAAGAAGAGGTGTTGTAAATAAATTTAAGAGGGGTAGTGAATAATAAGCTCAATATCAATCCAATAATGTGGCAATATCCTTCACAAGACACTTAGAATGCAAATCTAGAGAGATGACAAGGCAAAATCTAGTGAAAATGCAAGGTTTTCAAACCCTAGACATGAATTTTGCAAGAAAGACACTATGATGAGACACTACAATTAGAAATAAGTCCTAAATGAGTTTTTAAAAGAGTAGTAAAATCTGAAACAAGTTTTTAACTACAAACCCTATCTAATGTAAAAACTAGGTTTTTATGAACGCACAATTTCAAGCAATTTCTAATAATTTAACCATGAAAATGCAATGCAAATGATTTAAAATAAGATGAATTTCTGCAATTTACATCAGATCTAATGAAAATATCAGAAATTAAATCAAATTAATGCAAATTATGCCAAAATACAAACCTAAGATGCCAATTTTTTAAAAAAATTCAAAAATTTCATCTTTTTTGTAAATTTTCAAATGCAATAAGATGAAAATTAAATGAATGAATGTAAATCTCAAATACAACACTCAGCAAGGTGTAAATTTCAAAAAAAAACATGGGTTCACCAAAATGTTTTATAGGAAAAGAGGGTTGGTGGGGTTGAATGGCTAGATCCTCCTTTCACTACAAACATTCAAGGACATTTCAACCGAGTTGAATCACACCTTTTTCAAGAGGATTTACCTACAGGTCAAGGGTGTCACTTGGAATAATGTGGAAATTTAAAAATTGTCAATTAATGTATTAATTTAATGCTCAAGTATGCTAAAAACCCTAATTATGCAAAACAATAAGCAAACTGATAAATTATGACAAATGCTCGCAAACTAAGATAGTAGATAGAGATTAATTATTGATCATTTTTCAAAGTTCATGATGCAAAATAATCAGGGACACTGCCCTAGGTGCCCAAGTCCAAGGTATAGTTTTCTTCAAGGAATTCAGGGCTCCTTCTGACACTGATAATCACTGTTCCATTTATTTCTGTCACAGAAGATGCGGAGGACACTGCCCTAGGTGTCCTAGTCCAAGGTAGGCTATTCTTTGGGATGTCGGGACTTCTTGAGATATTGATTACTGTTTTCACAAAGATTCCTATATTTGCAACCTCAGAGGACATTTCCCTAGGTTCCCATGTCCTGAAAGTGCTCCAAACTACTTCTTTCCGCCAGATCTGAAATCCTTATCTTCTGCAACCTTCCTCTACAACTCCACTCTGTGAAATCTGATACCTATAACCTATAATCACAAGGAGTGTGGATGGGGGTTGTCATGTTTAGGAGCTTGCCTCAGTCAAGCCCCAGAAGGACATTCAAGTCTTCTGAACATTGTTGTCAAATAAAGAGTGTGTATCCCTGTGGGATAGAGGCAAAAATAAATTGATAAATGATTCAAACACAAATAGATATCACCTCGAAGGTGTATCTCTCACATAGATGAAGATTCTTCAACACATGAGAAGATGAAGCTAAATCTACAACCATAAGCACAATAGCAATGCTCTACTTTGGAACAATGAATATCTTGAATGCTCTCAAATCATAAGTGTGCCAAAAGTTCATCATCTTCTAGTTTTTACAAATGAATCCCTAAACATGCTTATATATGCAACAACACACATTCCCACTACAACTTTCATAATTCAAACTTCAGATGTCAGCATGGGACCTAACTAATGGTCACATAACTGACATTCAAATTTGGGACTTGCCTAAAATAGAGCAGGACAAGGGTACGAGTGCCCATGTCTTAGGTCTCCTTTTTAGATCAAGTATAAAGCACACAATGTCCCTCAAGGCCCATGTGACATGGGTTTCAATCCATTTTCTTTCGAGAGTGAAAATGAACATGTAAGATGCAAAATAACAGACCCGGGAGCTAAGCTTAGGAGGTAAAATGAACATGTAAGATGAAAATGAACATAACACTTTGGAAAAGAATAATACTTGGGACTTGGTACCTTTGCCTGAAAGAAGAAAGCATGTTGGATGTAAATGGGTGTTTAAGAAAATGTTTGGTTCATATGGCAACATTGAGAAATATAAGTCAAGGTTGGTTGCGAAGGGGTATTCACAGGTGGAGGGAATTGACTATGGTGAGATTTTCTCTCCAGTTGCAAAGTTGACATCTATTCAGTTCATGTTATTTCTTATAGCATCATATGACTTAGAGGTGGAGCAGATGGATGTGAAAACAACATTCCTTCATGGTGATTTGGAGGAGGAGATTTATATGTTACAACCAAAGCACTACATTGTGAAAGGTAAAGAAAATCTGGTTTGCAAGTTGAAAAAGTCTTTGTATGGTCTTAAGCAGTCTCCTAGGATGTGGTACCAAAAGTTTGATGCCTTTGTGTTGAGTATTGGATTTTTGAGATTGAAATCGGATCATTGTGTTTACTTCAAATTTGACAATGACTGCATTCTCATTATAGCGTTGTATGTTGATGATATGTTACTAATTGGGAATGGTAAAGGTTTGATTTCTGATTTGAAGTCTTAGTTGTTAGCACAGTTTGAAATGAAAAATTTAGGGGCAGCTAGGTACATTCTAGGGATGGAGATAAGAAGAGATAGAGAAAACATAAAACTTTGGTTGAGCCAAAGTAAGTATGTGAAGACCATGTTGGAGAGATTCAATATGGCAAATTGCAGACCTTTGACTATTCCTATTATGATAGGGACAAAGTTATCTGTTGTAGATTGTCTAAAGTCTCCTTCTAAGATGGAGGATATGAGTAGAGTACCTTATGCTAGTACGGTTGGCAGTTTGATGTATGTGATGGTCTGTAGAAGACCAGACATTGCCCAAGCAGTGGGATTCCTTAGCCGATTCATGGCTAATCTTGGATGGATACATTGGGATACAGTAAAGAGAGTTGTCAGATATCTATGAGGTACTTCTAAAAATGTCTTATGCTATCATGGTTATCCTACTGGTTCTTAGCATTTTATGAGTATTCATGGATTTGTGGATTCAGATTGGGTAGGTGACATTGACAGCAGGAGACCCACCAGTGCTTATGTGATCACTATGTTCGGTGGTGCTATTAGTTGGATGAGTAAGCGAGAACTTATGGTTGCTTTATCCATGACTGAAGTAGAGTACATGGAAGCTACTCATGCTTGTAAGGAATCCATTTGGCTTAAGAGATTGTGTTCTTACATTGGGTTTGATGCAGGGAAGATTAACATTTCTTGTGGCAGTCAGAGTGCCATATGTTTGGCAAAGAATCCTACTTTCCATGTGAGGACCAAGCACATTGATGTGTAGTACCACTTTGTATGTGGTATGGTAGAGGATGGGAAGGTAAATTTGGAGAAGGTTGATACTTTGGCAAATGTTGCAGATTCCTTGATGATGCCCGCGAGCACAAAGAAGTTTAGATGGTGTTCAAAGTCTATGGGCCTCTTTGCCCCTAGCAGTTAAATCATGTCATTCTATTGGCTCTTGAAAGGTGTTTGACAAGTGGGAGAATGTTGGGAATTAAGGTGTCTCAACCTTTGCAAGTTCCTAGCATTTATTATTTAATTATATTTTTTTTTGCCTATTATTGTAATTTGTATGCAAATCTTATTTTGTCACTTTGTGGGAGTTGACACGGTGATGTGTCATCCTACATGGAAGGTGACTAGATGTATTTTTGTCCTCATATGAGGAGATAGGTGTCCTACTTTATGTTAGAAGACTTTTACCATGTGTCGGCATCTTTCGGGTGTTGTAAGAGGTTTATGATGCGTAAGAGTTATGACAAATTCCTATGACATAATCTATGACATGTAAGAGCCAGAAATAGAAGATCCTATGACAGGTGAAGACAAGTGTTAGAAAGCATCTTGCATGGAGGAAGTAGGCACCCAAGTTTGACTATGATAGGTTGTAAGAGAATCTTCTAATAATAGCTAGTTATGATAGATTCTCTTACAGCTGTAAGAGTTGTCATATCTGACAGATTTTATGACATTGTAAGAGCATCTATCTTACCTTAATTGGGCAAATTTGGCACACCCAAGTTGGGGGTTGTAAGGGATGAAAGATAATCTCTTACAAGTGTCATATGTATGTTTTATGGCCTTGGAAATTGGGCCACATGGATTTGGATGAGTTCCTTGTGTGACTTTCTCTAGAAGCTACCTCCATTCGTACTACTTCTCTATATATACAAGTGCTTGGAGTTGGATATGTATGGTTCATTTGCAGGTATCGTTATGCTACCGAAATTACTCCAGATTTGACATTGTGACAACTCCTGGAAGAACTTGCATTGCAAGTGTGTTGTAGTCTCCTTCAGATTTGATAATACATTGTGCAGGTTTTGGAGTGTGGGGTTTTTCACCAGAAAGGGTTTTCCCCATGTATATCTTGTGTCATTGCATTTATACTTGTTTGTGAATGTGTGCTAATCTCTCTATTAATGTGAAACATAATAGTAACTGTAAAAATCTAAGAAAAATTTGCACTACTTTCCCTCATTAGATTGGTGTAGGAAGTTGTTTCTCCTTACCTTGCTTCCTTTCAATAACACCCTCCCATGGGTCCTCGCCTTTCATAAGGCTTTCCTGAATTGTCTCCATTTTTCTTGGAGTTATTATTATTTTTCTTTTCACGCTTGGATTCATTCTAATTTTCCTTGAATCCTTTATCACCTTTCTTATTGAAATTCTGCTTATTGCCCTTTTTCTTAAATGACTGGGAGGATTGTGACCAACTAAACTTTTTACGATTCTTTTCCTAGTGTGTAGATATGGATATCATCTTTTGTTCCTATTTAATAGCTTTCTCATAAACTTGGTCCATTGTAGTGGGACTATGCACATCTACTTCACCTCTAGTTTAGGCATTCAAGCCCATGATGAACTTTTAGATGTGAAACTTCTCACCCTGTTGATATTGGGGAACATATTTAAGGAGACAAGTGAATTTCTCCTAGTACTATTTCATAGATTTGTCAACCTGTCTCAAGTTTTGGAAGTCTCTGTTGGTGCCTGCATGAGTATTTAGGTTTCAAGCATTTAAATTCGTAGGCACCTTCCCAAAAATCCAAAAAATTCTAACACTTTTGGCCTTTGCAATAGAAAAAATGCAAAAATCAGTTAAGGTGTAGGTGTCTATGTATATACAAGGATGTTTGTATATACATGCAGGTTAAATGTACATTGGCAGGCTTGCAAAGTCTCTATTGGCCTCTAAAAAATGGTAAAAAAAAAAAAGTTATATGCATTTTTAAAATACATATCGAGTTTGCATATACAAGGGGGAATCTTTCGCAGATTCCCGAGAATATTCACTGCTTGTATGTAGGATCTCTTTGTATATCGGACTTGTATGTTTAAACATACAATGGCTATATACAAGGGAAATGATGCAAAATTGAATGTATGCTTGACATACATTGGAGACATACAAGAGAGAATCTATATCGCAGATCCTAGGAATATTCCCGATTTGTATATCGGGTTGCATGTAAAGATGCAAGGAAAATATGCAAGGGTCGACATGAATTTGTTATAGTGTGGCCGAGATACATGTGGTAGGGCCCGCAGGTCTATACAAACAAGTTTGTATATTCGGCATACAAAGGGAAGGTGCAGAGGTGTTTGCACATAAAAGTCGATATACAAAAGAAGACATACATTTCGAACCTAAGGGAGAAATCAGTTGCAGTGTATAAAATTTGGGGTCCGTTGATTGTATATTTGGCTTGTATGTTCGCATTGTATATGCGACATACAAGCAAATATACAAGGGAGAAATGTACAAGCCGGATCCGATGCGAGGATCAAATTTAGCAAATTCAGGGTTGGCATCCGCGGCTTGTATGTTTGGGTGCTTGTATATGTGCCGATATACATTGCGAAGATACAAAGGCTAGATACAAGCCGGATTTCAAAGCAACTTCAAAATGCTTCATAAAATTTGAAATCCGCGCCTTGTATGTATAAAGTGAATGTATATGCAAATATACATTGAGATATGCAAGGAAAGAAGATGCAGGGTGGACCCGATTGAAAATTTCAATTTGCTCTATGACAGTTTGGGGTCTACCTTGTATGATGAATAGTTGTATGTATATGCTCTCGCATATACAAAGATTTGAAAGGCAAAAGGCAAGCAATTGTATATGCATTTGAACATGCATATACAAAGGCGGAAAAGGCAAACTAAGAACAGGAAAAGTCAGTGATAGAGGAGCAAAGTGCCTACGTGGCACGTTTTCACAGGTGGGCGACTTTTCAGCATGTTTTGAGGCCGTAGATCTCAGCGATTGGGAGATAGATCGACGGTCAGGTTTTAAACCTACAGTGAAGGTTTTTTCTTTGTATGCGGCTACGTTTTTTGAGCAGGAAAGCTTCTGATGCATCCGTTGTTGCATTTCTGAGGGCTGCGGGTAGGTTGATCATAATGGCAGTTTATAGAGGCATCGATGGATGAAATGACAGGCCAACTACCAGCTTTAAGATGAAAATCTTTGAGCGGTGGCTCAGATCCCGAACTCACCTGATCCTTCCTCTTTGTCCCTCTGCTACATTCATTGTTTGGGTGCCATTCTCATGGTACAGCGCATTTGGCAGAATTTTGATTTTTGTTGATGTGCCATGTAATTAATTTGATGAGTACACAGTCTTGGTATAAAAGCCAAACTGTGTTACTCATGGTGTTGGTTGAAGACTTGGGCATTTTTGTGTAAATAACGAAAAACAAAACATTTCCTGGCTGTTGTATCTCTGTGGAGTTTATGAGTTGCACCTTGAATGTATATTGCATACATTTTCAGTTTCAGTGTTGTTTTATATGAAAAATGCTTATGGCATGTGTCTAGCTATCCCTCTCCACTTGTTGCATGCATTTCTCCTTCTGAATTTGGTTGCTAAGGGTTCCTCAAATTCTAGAATACAGATTCATGTATTGCATGCTTAATCTTTAGACCTCCATTCAAGGAGTGGATTAAATTGGTTTAGGTTAAGTATGGAGAAGGTTGTATGTCAACTGGGATATCTGTAAGTAGAGGCAGTTAAATACCCATTCTTGGGTGATGTTTGTAAGGAAAGCATCAATCTAACCCCTTGAAACTTGAATCCAAAATGCAATCCGTTCTTGTGTATATGTCTAGTTGACTCCTTGCCCTGAGATAGGCACCGATCTATTCTTGTGAAGTAGTTATGATCCAAAACCCCTGTCTTGCATCCAAACCATCAAATTCAAACCATTCCATTATTCTAGCCTGTTAGTTGTAGGAGTAGGATTAGGAACCCCCTGCATGCTCTCATCCTTAACCAGACAAATATGTCCAAGAATGTTGTTAACCTTGTGATTTGTCATACAAATGTTGGTCCACACATGAGAGTATTCTGCCTGTTCTGAAAAGCTAAATCTTTCTGTCATTGGGTGAGTCAAAGTGTCAAATCTTTAGCTAATAGGGATACCCCCTTGGTGTGGTAGAACCAGAAGTGAAGGGGAGGCAGCTCACACAACCTCCTATATTCACTGGCCAAATCTGCCTATGCATTGGAACTAGTAAACCCACTGCTGATTTGGAATAAAACACCAACAGTCTCTATGCTTATGATCAAAATACAACGGTGGCAACCATCTTTCCCTAAAGAGTTCCACAAACCTTTCCCAAGTTAGACTCAAGGAGCTCAATCTTAACTCCATCTTCTTGTTCATCCACCAGGTGGATGCTTCTCCTGCCAATTGGTATACTCCACATACCACTTTGGTTATTTCAGAATAGTTTCTTATTTCAAAGTATTTCTCCATTTCTATAAGCCATGCCTCCACAACATCTCCACTTACAGTCCCATCAAATTTGGGAGGTGTAATCTTTTTCATATCTCTAGATAACTCTATAGCCAAGTGGCTCCTTTTATCCTCATCTTGTCTCATTTCAGAGTTATTCTCTCCACGTCCACATTGGGTGGTCTTTCATGACGTTCCTCGTCTTCACCCTCATGGAAGGCTTCCTACCTGGGTCCATTCTGACCTCTGACCTCCTGCTCTAAATTTCCAATTCTTGCCCTCGTCTCATGGAGCATAGCAAGGATATGGTCAAGTTTTGAATCAGAGTGGCCAGAAGGTTGCCCATCCTCTTGGCTACCCCTAGTGCTGGTTCCTGTCCGAACCATGTTGCAATCTACTTCTCCTAAAGTTTGTAGTTTAAGCATTCAATTAGTTTTTTTTCATACTATTGAATCCATTCATAAACATAAATCCATTCTCATTTATGCAATCTTAAACAAGAAAGGAAATCTTTTGCCAAATTTTCAAAATTGCATTATAGTATCCATGGATCACATAATATCCATAATTTATTACAATTATGTTAGGTGGTGTTATTAGTTGGATGAGTAAGTGAGAACTTATGGTTGCTTTATCCACGAATGAATTAGAGTACATGGAAGCTACTCATGCTTATAAGGAATCCATTTGGCTTAAGAGATTGTGTTCTTACATTGGGTTTGATGCACAGAAGATTAACATTTCTTGTGACAATTAGAGTGCCATATGTTTGGCGAAGAATCCTACTTTCCATGTGAGGACCAAGCACATTGATGTGTAGTACCACTTTGTACGTGGTATGGTAGAGGATGGGAATGTGAATTTGGAGAAGGTTGAAACTTTGGCGAATATTGTAGATTCCTTGACAAGGCACGTGAGCACAAAGAAGTTTAGATGGTGTTCAGAGTCTATGGGCCTCTTTGCCCCTAGAAGTTAAATCATGTCAGTCTATTGGCTCTTGAAAGGTGTTTGACAAGTGGGAAAATGTTGGGAATTAAGGTGTCTTAACCTTTGCAAGTTCCTAGCATTTATTATTTAATTGTATTTATTTTTTGCCTATTATTGTAATTTGTATGCAAATCTTATTTTGTCACTTTGCGGGAGTTGACACGGTGATGTGTCATCCTACATGGAAGGTGACTAGATGTATTTTCATCCTCATATGAGGAGATAGTGTCTCACTTTGTGTTAGAAGACTTTTTCCATGTGTCGGCGTCTTTTGGGTGTTGTAAGAGGTTTATGACGTGTAAGAGTTATGACAAATTTCTAACATAATCTATGACATGTAAGAGCCAAAAATAGAAGATCCTATGACATGTGAAGACAAGTGTTAGAAAGCATCTTGCATGGAGGAAGTAGGCGCCCAAGTTTGACTATGATAGGTTGTAAGAGAATCATCTAGTAATAGTTAGTTATGACATATTCTCTTACAGCTATAAGAGTTGTTATATATGACAGATTTTATGACATTATAAGAGCATCTGTCTTACTTTAATTGGGCAAATTTGGGGCACCCAAGTTGGGGGCTGTAAGGGATGAAAGAGAATCTCTTACAAGTGTCATACCTATGTTTTATGGCTTTGGAAATTGGGCCACATGGATTTTGATGAGTTCCTTGTGTGACTTTCTCTAGAAGCTACCTCCATTCGTACTACTTCTCTATATATACAAGTGCTTGGAGTTGGATATGTATGGTTCATTTGCAGGTATCATTATGATATCGAAATTACTCCAAATTTGACATTGTGACAACTCCTGGAAGAACTTGCATTGCAATTGTGTTGTAGTCTCCTTCAGATTTGATAATACATTGTGCAAGTTTTGGAGTGTGGGGTTTTTCACCCGAAAGAGTTTTCCCCACGTATATATTGTGTCATTGCATTTATACTTGTTTGTGAATTGTGTTAATCTCTCTGTTAATGTGAAACATAACTGTAACTGTAAAGATCTAAGAAAAAATTGCATTACTTTCCCTCATTAGATTGGTGTAGGAAGTTGTTTCTCCTTACCTTGCTTCCTTTCAATAACACCCTTCCACGAGTCCTCGCCTTTCATAAGGCTTTCCTGAATTGTCTCCATTTTTCTTGGAGTTATTATTATTTTTCTTTTCACCCTTGGATTCATTCTAATTTTCCTTGAATCCTTTATCACCTTTCTTATTGAAATTCTGCTTATTGCCCTTTTTCTTAAATGACTGGGAGGATTGTGACCAACTGAACTTTTTACGATTCTTTTCCCGGTATGCAGATATGGATATCAACTTTTGTTCCTGTTTAATAGCTTTCTCATAAACTTGGTCCATTATAGTGGGACCATGCACATCTACTTCACCTCTAATTTGGGCATTCAAGCCCATGATGAGCTTTCGGATGTGAAACCTCTCACCCTGTTGATATTGGGGAACATACTTAAGGAGACGAGTGAATTTCTCCTATTACTATTTCATAGATGAGTCACCCTGTCTTCGGTATTGGAAGTCTATATGCTTATGATCAAAATACAACTGTGGAAACTATCTTTGCCTAAAGAGTTCCACAAACCTTTCCCAACTTAGACTCAAGGAGCTCATACTTAACTCCATTTTCTTGGTCATCCACCAGGTGGATGCTTCTCCTGCCAATTGGTATGCTCCCCATAACACTTTGGTTATTTCAGAATAGTTTCTTATTTCAAAGTATTTCTCCATTTCTATAAGCCATGCCTCCGCGGTATCTCCACTTACAGTCCCATCAAATTTGGGAGGTGTAATCTTTTTCATATCTCTGGATAACTCTATAGCCAAGTGGCTCCTTTTATCCTCATCTTGTCTCATTTTAGAGTTATTCTCTCCATGTCCACTTTGGGTGGTCTTTTCATGACATTCCTCATCTTCACCCTCATGGAAGGCTTCCTACCTGGGTCCATTCTGACCCCTGACCTCCTGCTCTAAATTTCCAATTCTTACCCTCGTCTCATGGAGCATAGCAAGGATATGATCAAGTTTTGAATCAGAGTGGCCAGAAGGTTGCCCTTCCTCTTGGCTACCCCTAGTGCTAGCTCCTATCCGAACCATGTTGCAATCTACTTCTCCTAAAGTTTGTAGTTTAAGCATTCAATTAGTTTTTTTCATACTATTGAATCCATTCATAAACATAAATCCATTCTCATTTATGCAATCTTAGACAAGAGAGGAAATCTTTTGCCAAAATTTCAAAATTGCATTATAGTATCCATGGATCACATAATATCCATAATTTATTACAATTATGTTCAGTGGTGCTATTAGTTGGACGAGTAAGCAAGAACTTATGGTTGCTTTATCCTCGACTGAATTAGAATGCATGGAAGCTACTCATGCTTGTAAGGAATCCATTTGGCTTAAGAGATTGTGTTCTTACATTGGGTTTGATGCAGGGAAGATTAACATTTCTTGTGACAATCAAAGTGCCATATGTTTGGCAAAGAATCCTACTTTCCATGTGAGGACCAAGCACATTGATGTGCAGTACGACTTTGTCCATGGTATGGTAGAGGATGGGAAGGTGAATTTGGAGAAGGTTGATACTTTGGCAAATGTTGTAGATTCCTTGATGAGACACATGAGCATAAAGAAGTTTAGATGGTGTTCAGAGTCTATGGGCCTCTTTGCCCCTAGAAGTTAAATCATGTCATTCTATTGGCTCTTGAAAGGTGTTTGACAAGTGGGAGAATGTTGGGAATTAAGGTGTCTCAACCTTTGCAAGTTCCTAGCATTTATTATTTAATTGTATTTATTTTTTGCCTATTATTGTAATTTGTATGCAAATCTTATTTTGTCACTTTATGGGAGTTGACACGGTGATGTGTCATCCTACATGGAAGGTGACTAGATGTATTTTTGTCCTCATATGAGGAGATAGGTGTCCCACTTTGTGTTATAAGACTTTTGCCATGTGTCGGCATCTTTTGGGTGTTGCAAGAGGTTTATGACACGTAAGAGTTATGACAAATTCCTATGATAGAATCTATGACATGTAAGAGCCAGAAATAGAAGATCCTATGACAGGTGAAGACAAGTGTTAGAAAGCATCTTGCATGGAGGAAGTAGGCACCCAAGTTTGACTATGATAGGTTGTAAGAGAATCTTCTAGTAATAGTTAGTTATGACAGATTCTCTTACAGTTGTAAGAGTTGTCATATATGATAGATTTTGACATTGTAAGAGCATCTATCATACCTTAATTGGGCAAGTTTTGGGCACCCAAGTTGGGGGTTGTAAGGGATGAAAGAGAATCTCTTACAAGTGTCATACATATGTTTTATGGTCTTGGAAATTGGGCCACATGGATTTTGATGAGTTCCTTGTGTGACTTTCTCTAGAAGCTACCTCCATTCGTACTACTTCTCTATTTATACAAGTGCTTGGAGTTGGATATGTATGGTTCATTTACAGGTATCGTTATGCTACCGAAATTACTCTAGATTTGACATTGTGACAACTCCTAGAAGAACTTGCATTACAAGTGTGTTGTAGTCTCCTTTAGATTTGACAATACATTGTGCAAGTTTTGGAGTGTGGGGTTTTTCACCTGAAAGGGTTTTCCCCACTTATATCTTGTGTCATTGCATTTATACTTGTTTGTGAATGTGTGTTAATCTCTTTGTTAATGTGAAACATAACTGTAACTGTAAAGATCTAAGAAAAATTTGTACTGCTTTCCCTCATTAGATTGGTGTAGGAAGTTGTTTCTCCTTACCTTGCTTCCTTTCAATAACACCCTCCCGTGGGTCCTCGCCTTTCATAAGGCTTTCCTAAATTGTCTCCATTTTTCTTGGAGTTATTATTATTTTTCTTTTCACCCTTGGATTCATTCTAATTTTCCTTAAATCCTTTATCACCTTTCTTATTAAAATTTTGATTATTGCCCTTTTTCTTAAATGACTGGGAGGATCGTGACCAACTAAACTTTTTACGATTCTTTTCCCGATATGCAGATATGGATATCAACTTTTGTTCCTATTTAATAGATTTCTCATAAACTTGGTCCACTATAGTGGGACCATGCACATCTACTTCACCTCTAATTTGGGCATTCAAGCCCATGATGAACTTTCAGATGTGAAACCTCTCACCCTGTTGATATTGGGGAACATATTTAAGGAGACGAGTGAATTTCTCCTAGTACTATTTCATAGATGAGTCACCCTTTCTCAGGTTTTGGAAGTCTATATGCTTATGATCAAAATACAACTATGGAAACCATCTTTGCCTAAAAAGTTCCACAAACCTTTCCCAGGTTAGACTCAAGGAGCTGAATCGTAACTCCATCTTCTTGTTCATCCACCAGGTGGATGCTTCTCTTGCCAATTGGTATGCTCCACATACCACTTTCATTATTTCAAAATAGATTCTTATTTCAAAGTATTTATCCATTTCTATAAGCCATGCCTCTGCGGCATCTCCACTTACAGTCCAATCAACTTTGGGAGGTGTAATATTTTTCATATCTATGGGTAACTCTATATCCAAGTGGCTCCTTTTATCCTCATCTTGTCTCATTTCAGAGTTATTCTCTCCATGTCCACTTTGGGTGGTCTTTTCATGACATTCCTCATCTTCACCCTCATGGAAGGCTTCCTACCTAGGTCCATTATGACCCCTGACCTCCTACTCTAAATTTCTAATTCTTGCCCTTGTCTCATGGAGTATAGCAAGGATATGGTCAAGTTTTGAATCAGAGTGGCCAGAAGGTTACACTTCCTCTTGGCTACCCCTAGTGCTAGTACCTGTCCGAACCATGCTGCAATCTACTTCTCCTGAAGTTTGTAGTTTAAGCATTCAATTAGTTTTTTTTCATACTATTGAATCCATTCATAAACATAAATCCATTCTTGTTTATGCAATCTTAAACAAGAAAGGAAATCTTTTGCCAAAATTTCAAAATTGCATTATAGTATCCACGGATCACATAATATCCATAATTTATTACAATTATGTTCGGTGGTGCTATTAGTTGGATGAGTAAGTGAGAACTTATGGTTGCTTTATCCACGACTGAAGTAGAGTACATGGAAGCTACTCATGCTTGTAAGGAATCCATTTGGCTTAAGAGATTGTGTTCTTACATTGGGTTTGATGCAGGGAAGATTAACATTTCTTGTGACAATCAGAGTGCCATATGTTTGGCGAAGAATCCTACTTTCCATGTGAGGACCAAGCACATTGATGTGCAGTACCACTTTGTATGTGGTATGGTAGAGGATGGGAATGTGAATTTGGAGAAGGTTGATACTTTGGTGAATGTTGTAGATTCCTTGATGAGGCACGTGAGCACAAAGAAGTTTAGAAGGTGTTCGGAGTCTATGGGCCTCTTTGCCCCTAGCAGTTAAATCATGTCATTCTATTGGCTCTTGAAAGGTGTTTGACAAGTGGGAGAATGTTGGGAATTAAGGTGTCTCAACCTTTGCAAGTTCCTAGCATTTATGAGTTAATTATATTTATTTTTTGCCTATTATTGTAATTTGTATGCAAATCTTATTTTGTCACTTTGTGCGAGTTGACACGGTGATGTGTCATCCTACATGGAAGGTGACTAGATGTATTTTTGTCCTTATATGAGAAGATAGGTGTCGCACTTTGTGTTAGAAGACGTTTTCCATGTGTCGGTATCTTTTGAGTGTTGTAAGAGGTTTATGACACGTAAGAGTTATGACAGAATCTGACATGTAAGAGCCAGAAATAGAAGATCCTATGACAGGTGAAGACAAGTGTTAGAAAGCATCTTGCATGGAGGAAGTAGGCGCCCAAGTTTGAATATGATAGGTTGTAAGAGAATCATCTAGTAATAGTTAGTTATGACAGATTCTCTTACAGTTGTAAGAGTTGTCATATATGACAGATTTTATGACATTGTAAGAGCATCTGTCTTACCTTAATTGGGCAAATTTGGGGCACCCAAGTTGGGGGTTGTAAGGGATGAAAGATAATCTCTTACAAGTGTCATATGTATGTTTTATGGCCTTGGAAATTGGGCCACATAGATTTTGATGAGTTCCTTGTGTGACTTTCTCTAGAAGCTACCTCCATTTGTACTACTTCTCTATATATACAAGTTCTTGGAGTTGGATATGTATGGTTCATTTGCAGGCATCGTTATGCTGTCAGAATTACTCCAGATTTGACATTGTGAAAACTCCTGGAAGAACTTGCATTGCAAGTGTGTTGTAGTCTCCTTCAGATTTGATAATACATTGTGCAAGTTTTGGAGTGTGGGGTTTTTCACCTGAAAAAGCTTTCCCCATGTATATCTTGTGTCATTGCATTTATACTTGTTTGTGAATGTGTGTTAATCTCTCTATTAATGTGAAACATAACTGTAACTATAAAGATCTAAGAAAAATTTGCACTACTTTCCCTCATTAGATTGGTGTAGGAAGTTGTTTCTCCTTACCTTGCTTCCTTTCAATAACACCCTCCCGCAGGTTCTCGCCTTTCATAAGGCTTTCCTAAATTGTCTCCATTTTGCTTGGAGTTATTATTATTTTTCTTTTCACCCTTGGATTCATTCTAATTTTCCTTGAATCCTTTATCACCTTTCTTATTAAAATGGGCTCATCTTGGATTCATCATTAGTGGCATAACTCTATTATAGAGCCGATAATGGACTTGAAGGTCTTTCAACTGTGTGGAAATCTACCAGTGAGCACACCCAACTAATAGTGCCTAAAATTGTTAGACATAAGGATATTCAACTTTTTGAAGAATGGGCACTAGATCTTTGGGATAAAGATTGTCAACCTCCACCGCCGAAACCTCCTCAGGTTCATGGAGTTACTCTTGAAGAAATAGATGATCAGGCAGTAATAAGGTTCTCCTCAGGTCGTACTCCCTCTATGAGTCAGATACCCTCTATGAGGTCAGAAGGAACTTTCAATTATAACAACCCTAGTCCATCTATGAATCTAAACCCTGGTCCTTCTATTTTAAGGTCTCAGAGTGTTTGTCTGCAACCCTCCAAGGGTTTTGAAAATCTGTTTAAATTATCTATTGTGAATAGATCATCTAGTTCTTTAGGATCTAGTTCCTCTAATCCTGGATCTTCCAGTCATGTTCCATCCTGTCCTCATAGCCAATATTCTGAATTGGACAATGGACTTTTAAAATGTGAAAATTGCTCTTTTGTTTTCCATCCACCAGTTGGTAATGTTAGAATGATTTCCGGTAGGTCTACATCTATCTCGGGAATAGGAAATCAAAGAAATGATTGAAAAGTCAATATCTACACCATCTGGAACCTACACAGTCCTTGGTACAATCCCTCCTTTTAAAGATTTTATGTTGCGAGATTTATCAAGACACTTCCAAGTAGATTTTTGGCCATTGCATGTAACCCCTATAGGTGAAGTCCAAGGGTCTAGCCAGAGTAAGTTGCTAAACTAGACCAATCTTTGTCTAAGGAAAAATCCCCTCCTCCTTCATGATAGGAAAACTTGGCAGGAAATTCAAGCCCTCCGTACTGAAAAATAGTTGTTATCAGTTCAAGAGAACCTGCATACTATTGTTGCATCACTTGACCGGCTTGAAAAAGAACTGATCAAGCAGCTTTAGGCTGAGCTTTAGGAGCTACAATAGTCCCATGAACAGTTCAAATCGCATGCCGAAACGTGGTGGGTCACTCACCAAAAAGCAGCTGAACAACATAGAGACATGCCACAGAAAGTTAGAGCTGAGAATAAGTTAGATTGTGATGTCATGAGTTCTCAATTTTCTAATTATAGAATTTAGCTAAAGCACACTGAAGATAAAGTAGATATTGTGCAGCAAGAAATTCAGCGTGTGTCTGAGAATCACATGTTGCTAAAAGATGCTATAAATCAAGAGTCAACTGACATACAGACAATTGTTTTGACTCTTAAGTAGTCACAGTCTCAACATGTAAAAGTATTAAATTTCCCTTCAAATGCTAAAGGTTATTTACAGGCACAGTATGAAGGCCCAAAGCTGTCAACAACAGTTAAAGAGCCTGTTATAGAAAAAGTCTATGATCCCTCTACTGGTAGCTATAGAGAAACCACTAACAAAGAGAGAGCCTCAGGAAAGTTTCAAATGGCTTGTGGCCAAGGTCATAATACAAATGGATCCAGCCCAGTAGATCCCTTTAAAAACATTCAGTCCTATAAGGCAGATACTCCACCACTTGTCAACTTTGACAATTTTGAAGATGTGGCTAACATGAGAGGCATTGATGCCATGCGTGCATGGATCACAAACTATATGGCCACTAATGCGGGAGTAGAAGAAGCCCAGGTCATTAAGCAAGCTCTTAATTCCATGACTGGAGTAGCACGTAGTGTATGGGATAGACTTGAAGACACCTTTAGAGACAACCTGATAGGAAGAGGAACGGATCAAGTTTGTGCACAACTTACACATCTGTTTGTAGGAAGAACAGACACAAGGGAAAAGCTTCCCTATAACAAGTTCATTAGAGGCAAGTGTAAAGACTTAAAGTATTTCAAAGAATACTGCGATGAGTAGAATAAGAATTTCTATCAGTCTGGCCGTGAGCAAAACCATGAGTTTATGTTCACAACTTTTCTTAAAATTTTTGGTGATACTGTAGGAGAATTCTATCATAAAAGAGTTCTCAAGAATTTGGTAACTGATGGTATAGAGATGAAGGAACTTACCTTCCCTCAATTGGTACAATTTCTAACTGAGATAAATGAAGAAGTCTGTCAGGAATCTTAGACAAGAAAAGAAATGAAAAAGGTGAAGCCTTTGTTGTCTTCATCAGCTTGTTACCAAATCATGCCATCGAATCAATTTCCTGATAAGAGTAAATCTTCTTCTAAGTGTTATTCTTGTGAAAAATCTGACAAAAAGAAGAAGAAGAAATACAAGTATTCCAAAAAGAAAGGATATTTCATGAAAAGGGATAAAAAAGGTTCGGGTTCAAAGAAGTGGGAACCCACATGCTATATTTGCAAGGGCAAGCATTATGCTAACAAATGCCCTGAAAGAAATAAGAAAAAGAACAAAGGCAAGGTCCGAGCTGCAAGAGCTGCAGGACTTGATGATAACGATGAATTTGAATTCATCGATACATATCCCTCAGATTCAGAAGACATCATTCTTTCAAAATTAGAAGAAGAATCTAAAGAGGAAGAAAAGTATGAGTCTGCTCATGAGCAAACACCAGTCCACCAAGAAGCCTCATCTGAATCCTCTAATGATTCAGAAAATTCATTCTTCTGCAGAATGCTGCAGTGAGATACTAGAGCTAAACTGGATAAGGTAATTGAAAAAATTATCCAAGTTGAAGCTTGACTTCAAAAAATGGATTTTGGCCAAGAAACCTGGAAAAAGCTGCTAAGCAAATTAGAGCAGCCAAATGCAAATAAAATGTTTCTCTTAAAAGAAAATGAGAAACCTTCCGGTTCTTTTCGAAGAAGAACACATGTCCATCACTATGTTCAACCTGTAGTTTCCTCTCTACCCTCACCAATAGCACAAAGAACCTCTGAGGAAGCACCTGTTGTAGGCAGTATGGACAGAAGACTCTGGCGAAGACAAAGAAAGATCTTCTTAGAAAAAGTCATTGAGTAAGCTCAGACAGAAATAGCTAAAATTGATGATGAAGAAAATGTTTAGCTAATTGATGAAACGGAACACTCTCAGGAGATAGATAAATATATTAATAATTTTAATGCTTCTAGTACTTTTTAGCTTCCACACGTAGTAAAATCAAGAGAAGAACAACTTTATTGTGAAGAAAAGCCATATAGTCCTCTTCATGGAGAAGCTGTAGCCGAGCCTTTATTGTCTCATTATTTGTGGTCTATTTGGTCTTCATGTTTAAACATTCAGTCTTGTGTACCTTTTAGCATCTGAGTTTCTATGTTAATCAAGCATTTAATCTTGCTTATCTACTAAAGTTACTTTCAGCATTTGAGCTTCCAAGTTATTACATGTGCATAAGTTTAATGAGAAGCAAAGAAATTGAGTTTGTCTTGAAACACTGATTCACCCCCCCTCCTAGTGTTTCTCTTACTCCAACATCGGTGCCATAGTCAGCCAGAACTATTATAAATATTCTCACTACTGTTAAAATATAGTATACATGGTTTCAAACACCATAGTTCTCATCTCTGAGATAGTATCATTGATGGTGAACATTATATATGAATAGTTATTATTGAAGTCGTGTAGATAAAAACTATCCATGGTTTAATGTATTTAGGTGCATTTTGACACAAAGATAATAACCAAGACATCAGTGGCTTTGCCACAGTCTCATTCTTAATAGTATGCAAAGACAAAATTATCTATAATACGTCGGCCATAATACATAGGCCTGTTACAATATAACAAAGTAACATTCGAAGCACAATAGTTTCAAGTTAAAATTGTATTTCATAGCAATCATTTATTAGCTGCCTGAAACAGACGCCAATACAAAAGTTCCAAACAACATATAATTGTTATTATCATAACCACATAAACTTACCTGTATTCGTTGAGTCTCCTGACTCCAAATGCAGTTTTCTAGAAGTTAGTCCTCTTTATTCTAACAGTCCTTGAATCTATATCATTCCAATCATTCCCTTCCAGCCCTATCGAGAGTTCTCTCTCTTTTCAAAAGACCATCCTCCCCACAATAATTCCTCCCATTTCACATTCACGGGGATAGCAAACAAGAAACCAAATTCCCACTGAAACTAAAGCATGCAGGATCGTGGGCTTGTGGATAACAAGTCTCACGCTCCTCCTTAACCTGCACTCGCTCCACTTTCTCCACGATCCATGGGGAGTAGAGTCGTGTCATCTTGAATAGGAGTGCTCTCGACACAAGATATTTATCATAGCATCAAAAGATTCAAGACTATCATAAGATTATTACTTATATATCACATAACTAATAATAAGAAAAGTAATCATAAATTAAACTATTGGACACCAAGAGAAAATATCATCACATTATGGTGCTAACAAAAATCAAGAAATAGAATACGAATACGGGGTTGAGGTTTTCTTCCTCCCCCTTTGTAATCTAAAACTGATGATAATAACATTAATTTGATACTTACAAAATTATATATATATATATATATCAGGAATCTACTACGAAAGATAAAGATTAAACTCTAATCATTTACAATGTTATCTGAACATTATTCAACCAAATTGACGGGATAATGTCAAAAACTCTTAACGACCAATCGACACTAGTCGAATAAAGATTGATTGAACAAGGGAAGTTAACTGATACATACCTCGTCTCGAAGGTTCACGCAATGTACAACTTTAAAACTCAAATGGCAAACCTAACTTTTCCAAAACATCTAATCCCTTCTCTCTGGTGATACTCTCCTTCCATTCTTGGAGGTGGAAATCTTTTTCCTGTTTACACTCACAACCAATCAAACTATGATCAGTGTATCATCAACAAATCGTCATGCTTAAATAATCTCAATAACACATAGTTTCATTTCTAATTATGAGAATAATTCATAATTCATGTAATCAATGATTTATCCTGACATTTTCCCAAACGTTAAATCATTAACCTATGATTACTCATCCACATAATCACATGAAACTTGTAAAAGTTAAACATAGTCAAAGTTTGGGGATGTAACACTAATTATTTTCATTTGATTTCCTATGGGTTAATTTACAATGTATAATGTCAAGTGGGAGAATGTTGGGATAAGGTGCCATTAACCTTGTAAATACCAGTGTTGTATTTATTCCATTTTATTATTTGTAATTTGTAATTACCCATAAGGGAATGAGGTAGTTTCACCGGCAGTGGTAATTCTAGATTTATCAGAGGTAATTATGGAGTGACATTTACAGTTGGTAATTGTAAAAATCATGAGTAAATGAGGGTTGGTGTCACCTTGGAGGAATCAACTATTTTTAGCATGTATGACACAAGTCATAAAGTTGGTGAGTGCATGTAAGAGAATCTATGATAGCTGCAAGTTGTCGTAAGATTCTATGACACTATGACAACTTTTGATAAGTAATTTATAGTTGTAAGATGTTATGTTTAGCTCTAGCACCCATATTGGGAAAATGCTTTCTAGGAGAATATATGATGGTTATGACTCATCATAAGATGTTGTAAGAGACCAGTTTTGGCCTTGGGTGCCCAACTTTGCATGGCTAACTTTGGACAAGTGTTATGAGCTTCTAAGAAGTCATTTAATGTTTGCATGTTGGAGATTCTTAGGAGAGAGAAAGTGGACGCTTAGTTTGGAGGGAAAACACTTCTATAAGTTCATTGCCATGTATGTGTTGTAGTATGACAGATTTTTGTACATAGGTTTTGTCAGAGTGAAGGTTGGAGAGAAGAAGGAAGTGCATGTACTATGTTATTCAGGTTTTGAAGATAATACAACTTGAGCCTCTTTTTTCTTGGTGGAGTTTTTTACTCGAAAGGGTTTTCTCCACATTATATCTAGTGTTGATATGGTTTATTATTCTATGGTGTTTGTTCCTATGTTGTGATTTGATTTCTGCATGCAATGTCCATTGATATTACGTTGTTTGAGATAATTAACATATTGTAATTAGGTTTCCATTTGAGTAGTTATTGCCTTCATTTCTAACACATACACCAGCTGATCTACATCTCCCTTCCAAGACTCAGACTGTCTCCACGGCCTCCATATCATCATATCCAACTCATCCAACACCACACACCAGTGTCCCATATTCCCCATCATCTGATGGTGAATCCTACTGCCATACACATATCCATAGGGGTGATCCTCTCCCCTCACCCTATCAGCTACAAGCCTTAACACTGTTATATGCTCCCATGCCCATATGTGGAGCAGAGTAACATTGCATCCCAAGCTCCTACCTCACCGATATACCACGACATGAATATCATGATAAAGATACACCAATACACATGGCCTGCATGCATACACAACCCCATCCATCATATTCCTATCCAAAACCCTCCCCCAGCCAGTAGGGAATCCTTGTGCTCTCCTGTCAGGAACCAATAAGGTTGAGATCAACCCTGCTATGAATATGGGCAGAGGAGCTAATGAACCCATCGTGTCTACTAGGTCCATCTCAATACATCAATGGATAGGTCATCTATGAAGAAGACTCACTCCAAAGCTTTCTCTTTGGTAGCCAAGTCATACTCCACCAGCTCTCCATGGATGGGGATGCAAATCCTCCATACATCCTCCAATGTGGTCATCATCTCTCTTGTGGGTAATAGGAAAGAGCTCCTCTCACTCGACCACCACTCTACTAGTGCAGTCATCATGGCGCAGTGTGCATGTATCTTAGGCATGAAGGCAATGTGGAACAAACCAATAGCTCCTAGGAACTCTCTGTCTACCTCCGCCAGCTATAGCCTCAACCTCATGGTTGGAGGCCTCCTCTCTCACGACTAAATCACTAATAATCGCACCTACATCCATCCACAACATGTCGTCAGTCCTTTCTATATCGAATCTTAAGACTACTTTTCTAACAATGCAAAAGTGCTTCACTATCTTGCGCAAGCACCATTTTAGACAAATATGCTCATTTCATCACACACACACCATTTTAGGTGAAAGTGACTCTCTACCCAACAAAAGTGCCTCTCTACCCAACGAAAGTGTGACTTTGTTGCACAAGCGCCTCGTTCCTTCGTGTAAGCGGCCTTTTAGGTGAAAATGCTTCACTTGCCCACAAATGTGCCTCATTTCATAAAAGTGCACCTCCTTCTAGCATAAGTGCTTAAGCGCTTCAAAAGCACCCAACCACTTCAAAAGCACGATTTTTTGATGAAAGTGCCTCAAATCCTAGCAAAAGTGCCATTCACAACACAAAAGTGCCTTTTTAGCAAATCGACACATTTGCTCTAACCTACATCTACCCACATTTATTACCCCCTAATCTACCCTAAGGCCCCAAGATTAAGTACATATTGATGTGCCCGAGCCTAATGGTCGCTGATATGTCTGAACTCGCTCCTCGCAATGTATATGTCATGGAATGCCTTCCATTTAACATATGCTCCTTTGCTCATTCTAGATCTAAACTCAAATGGGTGTGAGTGCAAATGAGGCTTATGGCCCCCTAGCTCCATTTATAGGTCTCCTAAGCCCTAGTTTTCAGCCCTAACCCTAGGTTTTCTCCAGTGGCCTTCATCCCATCACCATTTTCCTCCATTTTTCTTTCATCTGACTTATTTTTTCATCCTGTATCCTTTTTTCACTACCTTTTCTTCCTTTCAATCTAGTTCAACCAAAAAAAATATTTTTTTCGGTTGACCTCTTGAGGGTGCATCCCTCATCCCTCTTTCACCACTCCTTTAGTCAACTGGGGCATAATCTATTCTTTGACACGATGCCACTCCTTTTTAGTCACAATGCCATATCAAAGAGGGGCAAAATGTAGACCCCAAGAAATGACCATGCCTTCACTATCATTTTCAACATTGTCCTAACACTATCCTAACACCACTTTCATCCTAACATGTCCCCTTTACCATCTCCATTAATTAATTAAATAAATTATATTTATTTAATTAATTTATCTAATTCCATTTTCCCCCATCATAGGTTAATTAAATAAATTACATTTATTTAATTAATTAATCCATTATTTCCCACAGCAATGGTTAATTAAATAAATTTTATTTATTTAATTAACTTATCCTTACAGATGACCCCCTCTCCAAAAATTAATTAAAGAATCCTATTATTTAATTAATTTCCCATTTTGTCCTTATCCTCATCCCAAAAGTCAAACTAACTTTTAATCCTAGCCACTCATTTTACACTACACCTCTTAATCTCAACGGTTCACATAAAGAATGCCCTAGAAGATTCCTTTTTTCACCTCTTAATCTACACCATCCATTTTATCTTCCACTTCTTAATCTTAGCCATTCGCAACAACTCTTAATCTTGTCCATGCATTGCAGTTCGTAATCTCAACCCTCTATCCCTCATAAAAAATCTATAAATTGATGATCACCCAAATCATTTTAAGGACATCTTTTGCTATTAGCCTTATGTTGTCATTTTTCTTTCATACTTGCCTCCATTATACCTAGGTTATGCTAGTTTAAAGAGCAATCCACATAGTATTGTATCAAGATCATAGCTAAGTAGTACTTGGGTGCATGCTACTTCCGCTCTATCAAGGAGAAGGAATAGTTCAAGGTCAAAGGTATTGGTTTTATTACTTTATCTTTATGTGTTTGCCTTGTTCTATTTTCTGTTCTTCACTATGCATGCACCAAGCTAAAATAATGTGCCCAATCTCACACCTTATGTAATAACCATAGCACCTCTAACCATCTTGCATCTAGAATTAGAAAAGATAACCCACACACCCACATCAATTAATTTTCTTACAAATAAAAGGTTTCTTGCTAACCTAGAGATATACAATACACCACTAATTCCCTTAACTCTACCATGGCCAACAATTTTCAAATGAGAATCATCACTCAAGTACACTTTATCTCCATCAAATTCCTCATACTTTGTGAACCAATCTTAGTTAGAAGTCATATGGAAAGATGCACTTGAATCTATCAACCATGCATTATCATCTGCAAAAGCATCACCAACTTCCTTTTTAGATTCAAAATCTAAATCATACTTCTTCTTCTTATTCTTTACATTCTTTTTTAAAGTGTCCAGGCTTCCCATAATTCCAACATCTTACTTTGGACTTTCCAAGAGACTTAGATCTCCCCTTCGATTTGGATCTAGACTTGTCTTGCTATTTCCAGTCCTTCTTGCATCTTTCCTTCAATCTACCATGAACATGTGGGGCCTCCTTAGCACTAATGGAAGCTTTCCTCCTCATTTATTTGAAATTAAGGTGCCAACAACATCATCGACCTTCAAAGTTACAAAAGTATTTCCAATGGCCATTACCAAGTGGTCCCATGAATCAGGCAATAGACATACATCAATCTTATTCATCCATTTAGGCACCCACTGAGTTTAATTGCACCACAAACATATTTTAAATACATTTAGATGGTTTACAATTTGTGCACCTTCCTCCATTATCAAAGAATAGAGCTTCTTTTGTAGAAAAAGCTTATTAACTAGGGACTTTGCTTGATAAATTTCACCCAACTTTTGCCGCAATTTCTTAGTACTAGACTCCTCATGGACATTTATTATAACAAAATTTGCCAGGCATAATTTGAAAAGACCTTTAGCTTTATGGTCCATTATATCATATTGTGTAATTGTGGTTGCATCAGAAGGCCTAAAAACATTTTCATCTACTGCACCCAATAAACCTTTGTCTACTAATAAATCTTCCATCTTCATCTTCCACAACTCAAAATTTATGCTAGAAAATTTCTCTACCTCAATTCTCCCTAAAGTTCTCTTCTGTACAAGCTCCCACTCAAATCTAGATTAGTTCAAAAAACCCCATAGCTAGAAATAAAGGTGATTAGGCTCCGATAAGGAAGCAAATGTAACAAAACCAACTTCCTACACTAAACCTTGAGAGGAGTGATGTACATAAACTTTAAAATCTGATCTAAACAATTATAGAAAATGTAGAAACACATATACAAAAATATAAACAATGCAAACCATTACATAGTGATTTATGTGGGGAAACCTTCGGTAAAAAACCCCACACTCCAAAGTAGCCTATTTTATTATCCAGTAAAAAAAATAGGCTATAATGCACTTGTAGATTGAGCTTTTACAAGAGTATAATCAACAACTTAATTCTTGAGTGATTTTAGTAGCATTCTAGCTTGTAGATTACACCATTACAAACTACAACTCCAAGCACCAATTTATAGGCAAATTACAAACCACAAACCACAAACCACAAGTGGTTTGCCAAAACTAAGTGCCAAAACCATGATCCCAAAGTGGCACCCAAATTGGCACAAATTTCAATGCCCACCTTTAGAAAAGTCTTATGGCTATTATTAGAATATGCTCTTATAGTTGTCATAACCTATCATAAGAATCCATCATAAGATCTTTTATTTACCCTCCAAAATAGGGCATTCCATTTATGCTCCAAATATTCCAACTTATGACATCTTACACACCTCTAAGATATCTGACACTTGGAACAAAATGCCAACACAAAGTGGGATGCCTTATTTCCCAATATGAGGCTATAAAATATGAATAATAAATAAATAAGAGCATTAGAAATGCAAGGTTGAGACACCTTTTCCCAAGAATGCTCATAAACCTTCAAAAATGTTGGCAAAATTTGTTGGGTCACAATCACATGAGAGCTTGAAGTCAAGACAACTTGCAAGAGATCTTGGTAGGTTCAAGAATGTAAGTGATCCTTTAAAAAATGAGAGTTGAGAGAAGATGAAGAGGCAAGGGATTCAAACTAGCCATCGGGATTCGACCCAAGTTGCTTACCAAGTTAGGTCATCAAGAGAAAGGTGTCAAAATTATAGAAATGGGTTGGTATGATTGACTATCAATGGACTTTAGCATGCCAAAAGAATGTTTACTTGTTGCATTGACGTTCGAGCACAACATGCTTTTGAAATCTTGACATGTTAGAAAAACACATGAGATAAACATAGAAGTGACACTAGTTTACATAGAAAAGATAAGGAAACATAAATTTTGTATAAGCCTAAAAATGACACGATTCAGTCTAAATAAATATTCTTAATATTTATTTCATTCTAATTCTTCTATCAATAAATAAATAAACAAATTTATTTATTTGATTCATATTCTTCTAAATTAATTAAATAAAGAAATATTTAATTATCTCTTCTAAAGTCAAAATTAAATAAAATCCTTTATTATTATTTAATTAAATTCTTCCAAACAATTAAATAATTCTTAATTATTTAATTAAGTCAAAATCATTCTTCCAAATTTGAATAAATCAATCAAATTTATTTAAATCGTTTATTTAATTAAATTCTTCCAAACAATTAAATAATTCTTAATTATTTAATTAAGTCAAAATCATTCTTCCAAATTTGAATAAATCAATCAAATTTATTTAAATCCTCTCAATCTCCAAAAAAAAATATAATAAAATATTTTATTTATTCTTCCAAAGCATGCACAAACAATTGAATAAATTTATTTATTTAATTTACTTTCTAATTCTTCAAATATCTTCCAAATCTTCTAAAAATCAGTCTTCTTCTTCATGCACACAAAATTAAATAATTTATTATTTAATTTATCTCAAATCATACAAAAGCAAATCTCAAGTTGAGTTAACTGACTCAATCAACCTTGTTTTTATCAATATCTCTTAAATTAGAAAAAAATTTTCTAATTTATGAAGTCATATCTTATCTTTAGAAAAGAAAGTAGTTAATTCAAATAAAACAGCTTTTGGGTGACACTTGTCTTCTTCTTATTCATGCACGTTCCTCAACCGTTCTATACCGTTGATCTTCTCATTCTTTCTATACCGTTGATCTCTTCTCTCTCAAGTCTATAAATTAAACCATGTTCTTCCATTTCATTCATCCAAGCTTTAAGTATCGTTACTCTGCAGGATTTATAGTGCACCTTTGGCACCAATTCCTTCATTGCTTGTGATCACACTCGTTACTACGCACTACTATCATTGTTGTGAAGCTCATCTTCATGGTGAAACTATCATAGCCATTCCCATTTGAACATCTTGGAATCATAGCAAAGAAGTGCACCTTCTGAGGACCATATTCATAGACAAGATCATTTGTGATAGGCGATCAATGGAAGCTACGAATTAAAGGAGGTTTGCTTTGTATTATTGTTCATTGTTTATTTAAATATCTTTTGTTCACCATTTCATTGAGTTTTGGGTATCTTGATATTTGATATTATTGATTATTCTTTTGAATCCAATTTTCCCTTAACAAATTCATAAGACACAACTTGGAACTAAGGGTGGAAAAGGATAAGACATGGGCTTAATGAGCCTAAAAATATATTAGGGGCTATGAACACTAAAACAAGCCCAAAACATAACATGAAAATTATAAGCGTATGCAATTTATAACATTATAACATTGATTCGTGCACCTCCTCCTAGAAAAGAACAACCATGTTTATGGGAAATCTAAGGAATAGGATTGACAAAAGGTGTTGTAACTAAATGGTTTCCTATAGGTTATGAGTTGACATATTTAATATTTTAGAATTTCCCTTATGAGATCTTGTCTTCCTAAAATCTATTAGACATTGTAATTTAAAATCTCTAAAGGTTGGCCTAGAATAGGTTAAAATCTGTGATTTTTCCATAATTGGATTTGGAGAGCCCTCCTTCTAGTGCCAATTATGTTGATGTATTTTTATGCACAAGAACATTAAGTGTGAGAAAAATACTTCTCGTGAAAGGAAACAAGTTTCCCTAAGGCATTAATTACTTGGTTAAGACTACTAAGATAACTTTACCAAGGAGAGCTATATGCCAACACACAAGAGGCCTTACTAATTATCTAAATTTCTCAAACACATAATTCTAACTTACCAATTTTAATCCTCTGATTCTATTCCAATACTTAAAAAATGTAAGATCTTCAAATTTCAAGCATATTTGGTAAGCAAATACTCAAACAAATATTCAATTTAACTAAAGGTATCTAAGTTTGTTCATAATCTACTTCTAAACTAACTTGTTTAAAAAAATCAAAATATTAAAGAGAGAAAAAAAAGGAAACACATATGAGACTATTTATTTGGTTTCTACCATTGGTTGTCAAGTTTCTCAAGCAAACAAATGAAAAACCACCCAAGCTATAGTTGGTAGATCACAATTTAAAAGTAAGGATGATGCAATCTTTAAAGGAAATGCAAGCAACACACATTGAGCATGATGACCACCAGAATGATGCTTAGATCAATCATGTACATACACCACTAACATAATACAAATGATAATTCTTTAAGATTCAAGACACTCACAAGAATAACTCAAATAAACTTCAATAATAGAACATGTTCAAATGCACATCACATGGATTGGAAATATAGAAAATAAACTAATATGTATTATGCTAAAAATAGAAAAGTCTCAGAGGTTTCTAGCTCTAGTTTCCAACTCTTTACAAAGTCAATTAACTAGGTATAAATAGATTTTCTAGTTTACAAATGAACAAATTTTCAAACTATGTTTCTAATAGTATATTTTTTTGGTAGTTACAACAATTCAATGCTTTGCATTTCCTAGGTGAAAATCATTAAATCTTTGTTTTAAATTTCCAATCTAATAATTGCTAAATCTCTTGATGATAAGGCTTGAATTAGGGTAAAAATCAGGGCTAAATCATAAACATGAAGCATAAAACCCTAACAGCACAATGAAGTACAAAATGAACATAGAAATCAAATGCAATAAACATCAAACTAATCTAGATTCCTATGTCAAACTTGGTTTGCCTCCATTGCTCTTCTCAATCTTGCATAGGAATACAAGATATCGAAGGATGAATGTTGATTGCTCACTATTTCAGTAGCATAACAATGGCATGCAGATGAATGAGAATGGAGATGAAGAAGAAATTCGGCAGCATGAGGCTACTTGCAAGATGGATCCCCCCAAATGGCTTGGGTGAGGGTTGATTTATAGAAAATGAGTGATTTGAATGAAGGGCTATGATTGAAAGTTGAGTTGAACTATGTGGATAGTTGAGATTGAATAGGGTTTTCCAGTCCATGAGGAGTTGTAGTCATGTGACAAGTGTAGGGTTGACCTAATTTAAACAATGTTTTATTTAAATTAGTGGGACATGTGAAGTGTATTAAATGAAAAATGTACTATGTGACATGTGTTGCAATGAGATGAAAAGTGAGGACAAATTCAAATGGGAGAGGGAAATTAATTAAATAAACAGGATTTATTTAATTAATTGTCTAGTGGGATAAATGGGATTAGGAGTGGGATTATGACAAAATGTCATATGATGTCTCAAATAATGTGTCGACAAGGTGTTGCAAGACAGAAAAATTTAGGTGTTTAGAAGGCTTCATTCAATATTTGCTCCAAGATGTTCTCTGGGCTCATATATTTGGTTACATTTCTCAACTTTTAGAAAAGACTCCAAATCATCTTCATGTGATAATTTTATATTTAGAAAAATAGTGTCACATTCCTAAGATAAAAAGTGAAGTAAATTCAATTTTATTTCCATGTTATTTATGAAAATCATTAAATAAATCTAGTTTATGCATACATAAATTTAATTCACTTGTAATCAGTTTAAAAATCTATTTAAAAATAAAAAACTATTTCAAACATATTGCATCGATTGCTTTTCTTTGAAAAATTATACACCGCTTTTCTTTGAAAAATTATACACCCTGAGTTGCCCTGTTGGTGAAAAACTTGCCCCCTTGAAAGAGAGGTCACACGTTCAAATCTTGCAGGGGTAGGGTATGTATGCCTCATATTTGAAGCACAGTTAGGTGCCTCCTACATTCTGGAGTATGAGGTAGTCCCATATGTTATAAGCCACATGTAGAGCCAAAAAACAGGCCGCTCGACATCGTGGACTATAAAAAGATCCATTTCCATTTCTATTTGATTTGGTTGAAAAGATTGATTGAAATCATTTTAAATTCCACCATGTTGGATAGATTCGGATTTATTAGGAAATTTACTTAATATTCTTAACAAAAACATAGTTCACATTGGTACGATAGGTGTCAATCTTATCCGGGTTCAAATCTATGTATTGGGTTAATGGGGATAACATGATGGTAGTTAACATATCATGTGGAAACCTCCATTTCGTCTACGTTATATTCAACACACGGGGTCAAACAAAGTGAAAATATATTTAGAGGAAAACATCTCATTCTAAAATGGAATTAAATAAGATAGTATCTCACTTCAGACCCGTGGGTTCTTCTAAGAGGTGATAGATTTTCAAATATCATCCGTAGCTTTGAAAAGAACTCAAATTTGAAATTATCCTCAATTAAGTTTAAACAAATTTGACATTGGTGAATAAAGCTTAAAGCTACGGTTTCGAGTTGCTTTGGAAATGACACTTGTTAAGCATCCATGCATCTATTTCCTAGGGATCTTACGAAAGATTTTTACATTAATATGTGAGGAAGTGGGGATGTGGGATTATGACACATGGTAAGATCTAGGCGACTTCAAAGGAATTAGGTAGGGAAACAAGTATGTATGTGGTTTAAAAATGGTGAAAGAAAGGGGCTATGGAGCTTCAAAGCTTGAAGCTCCTTCGCATCTATCTCTAAGAGAATGAAATGAGTAAGGGCTTTAGAGGCTATTTGGTGTTGCTACATGGCATTATTAGAAGCCTTTGATGGAGAGGAAATTGACAAATAGCAGGACATGATGAGCTCCAACAGAGGACACATGGAAACAACATGAATAGCGAAGATGTTAGAGACCTTTTCGACATAGGTTAAAGCTAAGATGAAATGGACAAATGAGACTCACTAAAAGAATATCTAGCGATCATCTATAGATCTAAAGACGGGAAGTTATGGGTCAAGTAGATTTGTAGATCTATTGAAGTTAATTGGAGAAGGTTGTGTGGTAAGATCTGAGTGGATATGCAAAAGGTTAATGGTAGGTAAAACTTCAAATAACATGGATGATTGGCATTGACTATTGAAGAATCAAATGATCATCTATAGATGGGAAATTGCATGCTAAACTAATCTTCAAATCTATGGAAGCCAATGAAAGCTTGACATGTCACCTGTGACTAAAGGCTAACTGATAGATTATAGGTGGACTAATAAGAGGATGAAAGAGCTTAGGCCAATGAGATGTGTACACACAATGGAGAATATTCATAAATGATGAACTTAATTATTGTGTTATCATTAAAGTTCACACCTAATGGATGGCTTAGATTGATCCCCAAAAGGCCAAATAATCATCTATAAATCTATAGATGAGAAGATGTGCGTAAAATAAATCTATAGATATATAGAAGTCAATCAACACATGTCATGTGGTAGAGACTTTTCAAAGTTGGGTTGTTTTGTATTGATAACTTTAGTTGTTCTAGCGATACAAATTTTGACATCTAGACAAATATGAATATGACCAATCAACTAATATATATGACAATAATCCACATGTAAAGGTAATACTTTGGTGGTGCATGGTTTGTTCAAGCGGTTGGTAGTTCCACATAGTGGTTTAGGAGGATCTAAAGATGTCTAATTACCACTTGACCTAGTCTACCGATCCATAGGTGATAGTCATTTGGTTATAAGGTGTAGGAAAAGACACAGACAAACAAACTTTAATAAGTTAAATGAGTGAATATTTAAACTTGTGGCATTAAACCTTCTAACCAACAAACTTTAAAATCTTCAAACTAAGCAAGGTAAGACCAGAACCTAGGGCATTAACAAAGCTTACAATTCAATGATGACTAGACATCAAAGCAACATGGATTGAACCATAACACTGAAGCTCAACAAAAACAAACTTGAAAACAAACCTTAACTTAATCAAAGGCAACATAAGCATGTAAACCCTAATTATACTAAAACATGTTACAAATCATATTTAAAACTTAGAAGCAAGGTATTTGTAGGGTAGATAAAGGGGTGTGCTAAGGCAACAACATGACATGACTACTAACAAGTAAGTCGAGCGCTCTTCCTAATTGTTATAGTAGGTCCCAACAGTGCTTCATAACACCACCCTATTTTCTTTATGTAGATATACATTACATGAACATCTTTTGCATGTACCAAATTTAATTCTAAATTTTAGATTTACTTCTATCATAACGTCTCAACATTCACATTGTATTGAAGTCTAAATAAACCCCTATCTATCTCAATCATTTTAAGATATTTTTATTTTAAATTACTAAATATCTCAATTTACATTTATCATTCACAACTTTAATTTAACCTGCCTAATTTATTATTGATTAATTATTATTTAACTAAGCCTAGATAATTGTAGGGTGGTTGTTTCATTTCTCTACAATAATGCTTACCAAGACTTATGGATGTGAAATCTTATGGAATGAAAGTAAAAAAACCTTATAAAATTTAAAAATAAAAATAATAATTTATGAAATTAGTAAACGCATTCAAAATACCATGTCTAAGTCTCAAAGGTCCTCTTTCCTTTGTCATTTGATGCAACATTCATTGATGCTCAATGTTCAAAGCCTAAATTCGAGGGCCAACCTTGTTTGTCAAACAATTTTTTTGTGGCTGTTATTTATTTGAAGTTGTAGTTTTTTGGCTTGTTTCTTATTAGTAGTTTTTATTTTTTTATGACCTAAAATGTTGGTTTTGTGATGCACTCTCATGCCACCTACTTTCTTTTTGAATAATCTATAATATTTCTTTAAAATAATATCTCCATTTCATTAAAAAAATGTTTTTCATCAAACTTTTAAAACTTCAAATTAAGCAAGGCAAGACTAGAACCTAGTTTAATAAATCATATAATTCAATGATGACCAAACATCAAAACAACATGGATTGACCCATAGAAATGAAGCTCAAGAAAAACAGACTTGAAAACAAACCTTAACTTAGTCAAGGCAACATAAACATGTAAATCGTAATTGCATTAAAACATGTTACAAATCAAATTTGAAACTCAGAAGCAAGGGGTCCCTAGTCTAGATAAAGGGGTGTGTTAAGGCAACAACATGACATGACTACTAACAAGTAAGTCGAGTGCTCTTCCTAGCAGGTCTCAACTGTGCTTGTTAACACCACTTTATTTTCTTTATGCACATATACATTAAGTGAACATCTTTTGCATGTACTGAATTCAATTCCAAATTTTAGATTTACTTCTATTAGAATGTCTTAACATCACATTACATTGAAGTCTAGATAAACCCTAATCTATTTCAATCATTTTAACATTTTTTAATTTTAAATTACTAAATATCTCAATTTACATTTATAATTCACAACTATAAATTAACCTAATCTAATTTCTTATTAATTAATTAAACCTAAATGATTATAGAGTGATTGTTTCATTTCCCAACAATAATACTTAGCAAGACTTTTTTTTTTCTTTGGTATTGATCAAAGCTAAGACTTACCAAGACTTATGGATGTGAAATCTTATTGAATGAAAGTCAAAAACCTTATAAAATCAAAGATAAAAATAATAATACTTTGTGAAATTAGTAAAAACATAAAAAATGCCATGTTTATGTCTCAAAGGTCCTCTTTCCTATGTCATTTGATGCAACGCTCATTGATGCTCGATGCAAGGTCGACCTTATTTGTTAAACATTTGTTTGTGTCTGTTAATTATTTATAGTTGTAGTGTTTTTTTTGGCTTGTCTCTTGTTATGTATTAGTTTTTCTTATTAACCTAATATGTTGGTTATGTGATGTGCTCTCATATCACCTACCTTCTTTTTTAATAATCTATAATATTTCTTTAAATTAATATCTCTATTTCATTAAAAAAATTGTTTTTCAAATATAAAATTAGAGTTCAAATGTTCACAGAAACACTTTCTTCTTGAGTCTCCTTTGTCATGACGCAGAAATTCAAACATAATCATTTCCCTCCTTGGAAGAAAGATACGTGCGCCAACTAGATATCAAATTTCAACTAATAATTAACCCAGCGTCCGCCCGACACAGTGATACTGACGTGTATGAAAATACAAACAGTAGCCGTATCCATGAGTATCCGCAGTCGTAGCCGTACGCGATACATTTAAAATACCTCATGGAAGATCACATTTCCCTCTACCTTCAGAAAATGTCCTTTGAAAATTATAATTCGAAAAGTCGGCATAGATTATTGTATCTGTAAGTGTTTTCTTCGTTTTTTTTGGTCTGTTCTGTCTTGAAAATTGTTGAAGTGCAGAGAATTTGAATTGATTTTTTTCTTTTTCATTTCGTTTTTCTTTCCCATACAGTTCTGGTATAAAGTTATTTGGTTTTCATCGTTCAAACTTGTGATCCACATTGCCCAAAACGCGTTTTTAAAGGTCAAAATTCGAACTACTTAGCTGGATTCCGTGCCGTTTGACGGGAAATTAGCTTTTGTCTGCCATTAAAATAGCAGCCTCTTCTGTGAAGACGGTAGGCGCTAAAATAGTATTTTTAGAAAATCCTGGTTTTATATAGAATGGGTATTCAGAATGACATAATGGGTTATGCCAATTTTTGCCAAGAGGGGATGGTGTGGGTTTTTAGGACATTTGGTGTGTGATGGCCAACGTGTAGGGTACCTTTTGTCTGGGTACTTGGGGTTTGTTTAGGTTTTGAGTCATTATGAATACATTTCATTGTCCATTCCGCGGGCTTGAATTAATTGCCGGTTTCATTTCACATTCTGGGGGTCTGGGTGGGGTATTTATTTAGCCTGTCTTTTCCCCAAATTTATGTGGTAATGTAATAAAATTTTGGAGGATCCGTCCCCCAATACTGCTTACATTTGGAGAAATCCCTATGCAAGGTGGTTTCTGTCTTGAAACCTAGTTATAGGAATTAGGCCTCAACAATAGGTATGTTTACTAGAAGTTCAGACACAGTTCTCGATTGAATACTTCAGGGTTTCTGGTCATTTTGTTCAATCTATTTGGTTTTGTCTCTGAACATGATTGGATTTGGCAATGAAAAGATAGGTTTTATTCAGTCTTGAACTGATGTTTGAATTTCTAATTTCTTCACATATTTGTAATAAATTTCATCTAATTTTTCTTGCATAGTTGGGGCTTTCGGAAAATCGAAATCTGAGGGTGCGTGCTGTCATCTTACACTGTGGGTAGGAGAATGATCTACTCGTGATCCTTACCACTACAAAGAAGGGAGGCAGCAGAACAGGGTACTGTATTCTTTGCTTCATACTCTATTACTCTGGTTTGAGTTTGGCTTGTCAAGGAATATGGCATCGGACATTTTACACTGTGCTGGTGTGGAAGAATTGAACGGTTCTGTAGATCCACCGCATTTGCTTGCTCCAGGTTCAGAGGGCTGTGAGCTTAAAAATTATGTGTGCACAACAGTAAAATCGTTGGTGGATGCTGTCAGCAGTGTCCATGAGCTGCTAGAATGCCCAGTATGCATGAACTCTATGTACCCTCCCATTCACCAGGTTTGTCTTTTCCCTTACTTGTACATATTTTTGTTTATGCATAGAATTCTTGTGGCATGGAGCAATTTTTTTTCAGATTTCTAAGCTGCTCTAAATCAAGCCTGGTTTGCATGGTAAAGTGAAGGACTTTATTGAATGTAAACAAGTATAGTCACGTTGGACCAGGGTGTATGTTGTTTTTTTTCGCCAAATGGCTAGTTTCCCACAAAAAATTCAAAAATCATAATCCCCGATAATAATTTATGGCAACTTATAGGCCATGATCATGTATAAATTATAAATATACCTATCAGAATCATCAATATTCACAAGTATCTGAAACAGAGAAAAAGATCAGGGGTAGATCAAATTTGAAGGAAAACTAACCTTGGTCCCTTTTACACGGGATTGTAGAATTGGCTATACCTTTGAAACAATATTGAGTCCGTGCAAGAACTGTGCGACTGTCAAAGAGACCTTGGAGTGAAAAGTCAATCTTGCACAGGATACGCATGGAAGAAAGAATATTATATATGTATTTAAGTGCGTATTCTTTTCAAACTTTTAGAGACATTTTCCTTTCATTTCTTAATAATATACGTTCAAAGAGTTAAAGAATGTGGTGAATTTGGCCAGGCAGAAAGAGTACATAAGACTAGGTAAGAAATGTAGGAGAGAATGCAATTTAATTTCTGAGATGATTTGTGACAAGATACCTTGCACTGAAGGGTCCAAGGCAAAGAAGACTGATACGACTCATGACCATGGAGATTGCATCTGACCCAGAATCTTTTTCCTTTCCTTTTCAGATTATGATGGAGACTCTTTTTTCAGAATCTCTAAACATATTTCATGAAATCAAAGCAAATTTTACAGAGATGTGATTTTCATTTGGCCATTAATATCAGTGACAATGGAGATTTTCTTTGTGCTGGAAAGTGCAAGATTGTTGGGTATGTGTTATACTTTGCATGTTCTACACACCACCATACTTAAAGGGAATATGGGGGAAAATTTTTAGGTTTTGGATGGCAGTTATAGTTTATACCCATTGTTTTGTAATATTGCTTAGTCCTATGGCAATGTGCCTATAAATACTCGCACATGGATTAGAGTTAAGTACAAGGGAGAAATATCTTATTATATTGTGAACTGTTGAGTTAATACAGCGAGTGCTGTTTATTCTGGTTTTTTTTTACCAGAAAGGGTTTGCCAGTGTAAACAATCGTCTTATATTGTGATCATGCCTTTATTTTCGTTCTATTGCATTTAAGATTCTGTTAGCATTGCTTCTCCTGCATAGGTTTATCGGTATGATTTCTCTTCAAAGATCTCAAACAATCTTCAACTTTTTCGAACTTTGGCATTTCAAAAACTAGATTTCACAGATCGTGGTTTATCGGTATGATTTCTCTTCAAAGATGACAAACAATCTGCAGCTTGTTCAAACTATGGCATTTTAGAAACAAGAATTTACAGATCCTGGTGGAAAATTAAGGAGTACATTGATATGTGTATGTCAGAAATTTGTAACAAATATCAATAGAAATTTAATTTGCTTCTAGTAAAGCATATTAATTGTAATATAAGATTACAATAACTCTATCAAGGTTTCAAATTGTTCAATGTTTAAATTGATAGACAATAATTTTTTAATTACTATGCAGTCAACTTTATAATGAATAGGCTTTCTGATTTAAGGTAGAGCAAGTAAGGACATTCACAAAATCCTTGATTTGTGTGTGGAGCATCAATCAGTGAGAGTTGAATGGATTCAATATTTTTTTGGAATGCATTTTATTTGATTTTTATCGTGCTCTTTTATGGATATCACGTATAGAATATTCATTTATTTGTTAAACAGCAGGCAGATTATGATAATCATAAATGCCTGGGTAATGATTATTTCAAAAATCCCCAAAACATCAGTTGCCACTCATTGCCAAATCATGAGAGTCTGGGTTTTGTTGGAGTATTTGCATCTTTGCCTATAAATATACAGCAAAATTGGCAATTACCATCCTTCTAAGCCTTTTTTTCAGACAGAAAATGCATTTTACAAAGGGATTTTAGATGTCTACCTGTCATCATCCCAATACAACTATTCTAGACTCAAAAGTTGAATACCAACTGAAGGTTTATACTGATAACATGCCCTTCCATCTTGAAAATAATTGCCTCTAGTTAGATCAGATCCAACAGTTACTGGCAAGTACACAATGTCAGGTGTGAGAAAGTGACACAGCATTTGCATTCCTGCTGTTGTGCAAATAAATATACATAGTGAGTTACAGCCACAGGGTGCTGAATGTTGATGACTAGCAATGCATGAATTCCTCTCTCCTGATATTTGCCTTAGAAAAACAGTTAGGTGATAAATTATTAAAAGATATAGCATCCCAGAGAAAAATTAATTATTTGAAAGTTGATTTTGACTAGCCGTGCTTAAATAACTGCTATACTTGAATTGTCTTCATTTTTGTTTTTCAGATTACATCTGCAAAATATGCCTCAATTTTATGGAATTTGGTTTGGTGGATTCATTTTCAAAAGGCTAAAAGTGTGCAAGGGGTTGAGCTTAACTGGTTAAAGCATTGAGTTTTCATTGTGGAGACCCAAGTTCAAATCTGAAAAGGGCCATCTAATATGAAATTCTAAGTTGTGATTTTTGGTCTTCCATAGTTGGCTCCTAGTGTGGAGGTTGTTTCTAAATAAGTGGATTTCTAAGTTGTGACTCTTGGTCTTCCATAGGTGGTTTCTAATGTGGTTGCTCGAAAGGAGTTTGTATTAGTCTCATGGTTGTGCTCGCAAGAGCTTGTATTGGTCTCATGTTGATGCTCGTATGAGCAGAATATTTGTATATGACTAGCAATATAAAAAAAAAGGTTAAATGTGGTGTTATTTTTGTTTGTATGACATTTCTGTGAAACATGGTGCCATTATTATAGCATATTGTGTCCAGTGGTTCAAAGTAAGTACACCATGTTGTAGATGAGAAACTGATGCTGCATATATTGCTGGCATAAATTGTGATGACATCTAAGCAACTGCACGATTGTGAAGTGTGAACAAGCAACACTTTTTTAATCCTTCCACAGCTTCCATTGAAATTCTGTCAACCTTATTCTTTTTTGTTTGTGGGCATCTTAATAACATCAAGAATCTTAGTCAGCTTTGCTGCAATTCTGAGAAGTTATTTTAATTTAGAGGCCTGATGGATTTGTGAATATGATAATCATTTGCATCAAATATTGTTATTGTTTACATAGTTAAGACCTTTTGAGACATCTCTTTCTGATTTTAAGGGGATAAGTGATGGCAGGCTGTAAATTAAATAAACATTTCCTTTGTGAAATATGTACGCTGACAGTCTTTCTCATGAATTTTGATTGCAGTGCCCAAATGGTCATACATTATGTCATGTATGTAAAGCGAGGGTCAATAACCGGTGTCCAACCTGTAGGTATGAACTTGGTAATATCAGATGCTTAGCTCTTGAAAAGGTAGCGGCATCTTTAGAGCTTCCATGCAAATATCAGTGTTATGGTTGCCAAGAGATATTTCCTTACTACAGTAAATTAAAGCATGAAGCTCAGTGCCCTCTGAGGCCATACAACTGCCCATATGCTGGTTCTGAATGTAAGGTAGTAGGTGATATTCCGTCTTTGGTGGCACATTTGAGAGGAGATCACAAAGTTGATTTTCATGATGGTCCCACCTTCAATCACCGATATGTAAAGTCAAATCCACATGAGGTTGAGAATGCTACTTGGATGCTAACAGTGAGCCCTTATATGCTCTTAAACACAATCTCATCTCTTCATTTTTTTCTGCATGTCTTGGATATAGTGTTCATTTTTAAAATTTTACTTGCAGGTATTTAATTGTTTTGAGCAATACTTTTGTCTACATTTTGAAGCATTTCAACTGGGCACAGCCCCTGTTTATATAGCCTTTTTGCGTTTTATGGGAGATGATAATGATGCTAAGAACTTTAGCTACAGCCTTGAGGTTGGAGGCAGTGGTCGGAAACTGACTTGGCAGGGAATTCCTCGAAGCATTAGAGACAGTCACAGAAAAGTTCGTGACAGTCATGATGGATTAATTATACAACGAAATTTGGCACTTTTTTTCTCAGGCAGTGACAGAAAAGAACTGAAGCTTAGATTAACTGGACGCATATGGAAAGAACAATGATCTTTTTGAACATCTCCTGACGAGGACAAGCATGTATCGTGCAACCATTTGGTTTGTCTTCTCCCTCTGGCTACTGAATCTTATTGTAAAATATTGGATCCCTTGAAGAAGTAAATTCTTATTGCAAGATCATCAGCAAGATAGAAGGATGCTATTTAGGAAGAGTTTGAAAGTCGACTGCAATGCATGTCATGTAAATTTTCTGCATGTACTGACTTTTATAATTGTCAAACATTATGTACTTTCATTTAGTTGAAAGCTCAGCATTTTGGCTTGTTAAATGGCAATTATGAAAAGTGCGCAAGTTGACTTGTAATTTGACATTACCAAGAGGTGAGAGAAGTGGCCGGTGGTGGCCTGGTGGGAAGAAGAAACCAAAATCAAGACATTTTTTATTAGAATGTTCAAAACAAATAAACTAAGAACCGGAAGAGAATGAAGGGTGTAAGAATTCAACTATTGTGTTTGCAAGCCTAAAAAATACAAGGTTTTTCCTATGCCTTAAAGAGTTTGTAAGAAGCCTGCTTAGTAATGCAGTAAAATTTAATATTGCAAATTTTATTTGTCCGTAGAATTCTTTTTGAAACATTTGTACAAAGTAGTAGTTAAAAAACCTGTCTTGAACCGAGTTGTTTTCCTGGAGGGAGGGCGAGCACTTGTACGAGAGAGGCTATGCGTTACAAGGGAATACTGTTACGGTTGAGTTCTTTTTATTTACAGAATATTATAGGCCAAAATACATTGCCATACTCTGTTTGGGTGCCATTTTGTGTTTCCTATCGAAATAGCTTGGCCACTCGAAGTTATCGCCCACAAATATTAATCTCAAAGTCACTCAAAGTAATTAAATTGTACTATTTACGTTCCAGTCTTTCAAATCAAATTATTATCTTCGCAGGATTGCCCTTTGATATTTTATAGACACGCAAACCATGACATTGCTTTTATAGCTCTATTCTTGATCAGATTTGCTTGTGGGGTAGTAGTTTCTTGGTATGGAGCTCGCCTAACGAGTGTGGCAATGATTTTGGAGTGTAGGGTAAAAGGTATTACTAGTGGCATATGTATGTGTTGTTTTAACTTTTTATGGACCAGTGAGGAGTCGAACTTAGGATCTTCTATTTGCTGTTGGAGTGTTCTACCAATTGAGCTATTGGCCCTTTGTGGGATCTTCTATTTGTTGTTGGAGTGTTCTACCAATTGAGCTATTGGCCCTTTGTGGCTAGTCCATCGTCGATTCAGGTGTGGCTTATTTTCAACACCCCTTTTAAGTCACACTTCAAGTGCTTGGGGCTCCTAGTCTAGCTTTGATACCATGTTAAATTTTTTATGGACCAGTTAAGAGTCGAACTTAGGACTTTCCATTTGCTGTTGGAGTGCTCTACCAATTGAGTTATTGGCCTTTTGTGGCCAGTCCATTATTGGTCCGGGTGTGGCTTATTTCCAACATGTATAATATCTCACATTAAATTACAATGTAAGAGGATTGCATATTTTTCTCTTGAAAATGATGCGTACTGTTTTCATTAAAATACCCATTCTGCTACGTACAATGAGGTTTAGTGAAGGGATAGGATAGGGGAACAAGGGAGGGAAAAGGAAAACAAGAATCTTAGTCAGGTTGTTAATATATGTAGTAGCATTTCATTTACAGCGCAAGTGTTTGTTGTTAAAAAATAATAATCTAAATTTGTTCTTTTATTTCAAATATAGTGCCTAGAGATATAGTTAAGCCATACTACATTATAAAATGCTAATAAAAAAAATGAGTAGGATTAAATAACTATACTATTTTATTCATCTAAAATGGCTGGTCCTCAAAAACAAATGGCTGGTCCTCAAATAGAACATTCTGTCTTGAAATATGTTTTACCATTTTAGGATCAGCCCTGTGTTTTCTAACCAAACCCTAATCCTCTCATTATGTTTTAAAAATTAACTCGTACAAAAAAAATCTATTGAAACTAATACTCAAAGAAATGTTAAAATATCCTAGTGTTTAAAACAGTTTGTCTGTATTTTTTATGAGTATGTATAAAAGAATATCAGAATCACTTTTAGAAAAACTACCGCACGCTAAACGTGTTGGGTCGTGATTACTGAAAATTAATGGAGAGTTTTTTCAAAGCGTCATGGTACTATGAATATATGTATGATAACGCGTAACTCGCTGTTAGACTGCACTCCCAGTGGCCCTAGCTTTGTTTTTCAAAAGTTCCTCTTAAATACAAAGAATAAAAGAATTCTAACTAAAATAGCTGGCTAGTATGGTAGCACCGTCCCTAAATGATCATTTCTTTCGTTAGTTATAGTTGGCGAGCAAATTTTATATGATTACTTCCTTAGCTCATTATTCGTGGTGAGCTTATATTCCTGGACAATTAAGGGCCTCTTATTTTGTTGGGGATTGAACTTGGGTGGCCTGCACAACAATCCTTTGTCTCAACTATTTATGGACCATAAATTCTATATGATTACTCAGGGAGGAAGGAGAGAACAAATAAAATGTCATGTGCATCTTACCCTGGCACTACAAAGGGAAGGGATTGGTATCATTGTAGATGTACCTTGTGCACTTACCACATTAGATCATGGACTTAAGGAAATTGTTAGTGTTAGGTGGGGGGAATTTGTAGCAGCAAAAAAGTGAAGTGCCTACCCTTGAGGGTAACATGAGCTGTCATCATTCATGACATGAACATGTGACTTACTAAAACAGGGCTTGTGTAGCATTCATTATTCCCAAGTAGCAATTTGTGTTGCTACCTCTTAGAATGAATTCATACATGTTATGAAGCTTCATATCCACTTTGTGGGCTTGATTCTGACTCTGTACCAATGTTAATGTTTTAGTCTAAATTGCTATCCAAATGATTTATTGCAATTCCTTTAAGAGCAAGTACAAATTTAGAACTATACGTGGTTAATTGGCTAATAAGTTTAATATAATCTTTTACGCAAGCTCCATTAAATCCTTTAAAAAGATTCCTTTTAAAAGGAAAGAATAGTAGTATTTATTAAATAAATTAGATAAAACATTTTTTAAAAGGGTGTGATGGTTTGAAAACCATCCCTTAAAAGGTGGTTATATAAAGCATTTATGTGAGACTTGGAAAGGGCATGAAGATCACTCAAGGAAGGTGGTCGTTTGGTGGGCTATGGGCATTGGAGAACGGGGACACAGAGTGTGCCCAACTCGGGTTATAGAGTACACACCAGATTGTCTTGGCCAGAGCTTGGGGTGTGCAAGCATGGTGCATAGTCACACATGTTCTTACACATGTTCTCTTGAGTGTGCCATAGCTATGAGAGCCAAGGCCATTGAAATCATCCTGGGGTGAGAGTGGCCATTCCAAGTGATCTGACTTAAATAAGTAGTGAATCTATTGATGTTAAAGGATATTTGGAATAATACATATATATGATTTTGATGTTAATCTCATTGAATTGTGTAGTTGTGTTATCTAATTTCTTGTGCTAATCATTTACTTTAGAGTTCTTATTAAGTTATCACATGTTGTAATTTACATTGTTATTTGCATATAATTTGATATCAATGCATATTCTAATTTATCTTAACTCTAGTTTTAACTATATTAAATCTGCTACTAATACTTAAATAACTTTGGGAGAGAAAAACTTTACAAATTTATATTCAATACCAAAGGTAATAAGTTACTAGTTATAAAAGAACAAAATGCATTGAACTAGGCGATTAATTAGGTATATTTTCATGATGTACACCATTGTAAAATATGAGTGGGTTGTACAACTTAGTACTTTTTGTGGTGAAAGGATGTATACTCTAGGCACATGTTTAAATTTGTGAAACAACCTCTAATTGTAAGCCCAAAGTTTCTCTTATATTTAATAAATAAATAACCACATACAACATACAAGTAGATAACTATCCATTCATTTCCATAACACGTCAAATCTTATAAATGCAATAATTACATCTACAAGATCAATTACAATGTAATACAACATCAATAAGTGCAATAGGATCATAGTACACTCAAGTCAACATTACAATCAATGAATAATATACATCAAGAGATATGCAACAAGCCCAAATAACTCCATATATGCAATATTGGTCAATACTAATTAATTTCAAGTATCCAAATCCATATAACAATACTTCATGTAACAGTCCACTCCATCCAAGATCCAACTACATATGGGGAAGGTGATATGAACTCACACATCAAAGGAAACCCTATCTTCCCCAATCATCATCTTGGCTTGAAGTGTTTAAACAACCACCCATAGTCCAAGAAGTAATAAGTATTAAGTATAGTGTTTATCTTTCTTAGCTTCATTACATATTCATATCCAGATATATACAGGTCCATAACCATAAAGCATCAACCAAACAAGTAAACACTAACACTTAACAACACTATTCCACACTTCAAAATACATTATAAAATTGCATACCAAACTTCACAACACTTTGCAACACATATAGAATCAACAACACTCATACAAAATGCATAGAAGAACATATAAGACACAATCAAGCAAGGTTATTGAACTATACACATCACAAGATTAACAAATACACCATAAGACTTATAAAAGCATCTCAAGTAACACAAGTATCCATTCCCATCAAACATTCCATAACTCACTTGTACAAAGAACAATGAGAAACATAACCACCCACAGAGCACAATACCTCCCACATAGTGTAATCTAGGAAATAGGCCACAATTCTTCATATAAAGAATCACTTAGCACAATGGTAAATGGACAACATAATGCATAAACAATCGATGATGGTGCACTGTTGTGATAGCATGACACGTGTCTGAGGTCCGACATAACTAAAATTTTTCTAAGTAAAGTGGACTTCGGGGGTCAAAGTTATGATGTTCTCTTTTCTTCTAGGCAAGTGAAACGACAAAGCCCCGACTTTTGAAGTTCGAATTGCGGATTTTGCCAATAGTGAGGCAGGACACGTGGTGAGCCGACACAACTTTTTGAAAGCTTTGTCTCCAACGTCGGGAAGAATTGCGCCATGCAAACACGTGGCATTCATGGAGATGCATCGCGGAGGAAAATACATGGCCCACCGCTTTGGAAAAAGCTGGAGCGTGAAGCCACCATGTGGCGCCTTCGCGCACGCGTAGGGAGAAGTTGCACTTGGACTACAAAGAGCTTGCACCGAAAAGGAGAGGTCGTAGCAAAGGCAAAAGGTAAGTAAAGAGAAATTTGCCGATAGTGAAGAAAATGCAAAGAAGGAAGGAAGAAGGCCTGAGACTCAACCCTCGACGACTTTTATATTCTTCTAATTGTTTCAGGTCGGGTTGTTCCTTTCTTCTCTTCTAAAGAGCATGCTACAAGATGGAAGGCTCGACCTTTGAAGTTTGATTTATGGAAGGTCAACTTCCTGGCCTTCCGAACTCCTCCAATCTTTGGGAATGCACCAACTACTTCCAAGGATGCCATTAATGCAAAGTGGGTGGTTGGAATAAATGCTTTTATTGCAGTTGGTGGGGTGGTTGGAATAAATGGTTTTATTGAAGGTTTTCCCGCCCAGTTCTTTCTCAGACCTGCGTGTGAAGGTTATAAAGGCCGATTTGGAATTCTTTCTAAGGGTTGGTCGCTGAACCAATTGTTTGGTCTGGAAGCACCTAAGGGAGATTTTTGGGCATTAAGCAGAGGATATTGTCTAAGTAGTGAATGGGGGAATGCTTCTGATGTAGCGTAGGAAGGAATTGTAATGCGCATCTTCATGAAGTGATATGTCTCCATGGCCATTTGTAATGATTCAGGGGAATGCATAGTCGCAACTATGTATTTTGCCTTCACTGTTGGCAAGAGACACTGCTAGACATGTCAGGTGTTGTCATTGATGGCAACTAAATCTATCTTACACATCCACAATATATCATTTGATCATACCAAAAGTCAGAGTGCAGATCTATCTAAGTCCGGATAGATAGGAACAGAGCATTTGACAGGGTTCAACATTTTGGTCCGCATTTCTCCATAGGAAATCACATTGTGCTGCGGATCTGAGGAAATGTTAAGGGATGTAAGGGCTACCTAAATCCAAGATTTTAGCCTCTGGTGATGAAGGGATTGAAAGTTACATGCATATGAGTATCGGGTTTTGGTTAAATAGTTCAGTCCAGTGAAGAATAGGCCGACTTGGTATTTGATCATTATGCGGATTGGGAAAAGTTGTTGGTTGAGTAATTTGTGAGATCCAGTGGTATTGGCTGACATGTAAGGTGACTTGGATATAGAGGTTTTGGTCTACATTGGTATTTGGGCATGGATTCAGCCGACAAAATAATGTTCTTAAAAAGACCTTATGTGTTTCTCAAGGCCAACTGCAGTTGATGTTATTTCATGTAGAGGATATATATGATCAATGGATTCGAGCATTTGAGAGTGTGGAAGTGCAAATATGAAGGGATAAGTGTGAAGTATAGCAGAATCAAGTGCGAAGGGAAGAAAATCTAAGCTCCGGATCATGGCAGAGCAGTGAAGCAAATCAGAAAGAGATGAAGTGTGTAAAGTAAGTATATTGTGCATAACCGGAACTGTAATTCTACATTGTTGGATGTTAATCTTCAGTTCAATCATTCTAGTGAACTCTTCCAATTGTTTTTGTAGGGAATGAGCCTCCTTGAGCAGTGAGCTCTGGGCAGTGTGCCAGAAGGCATGTGCCTCCCCCATTTGTAATACTTTTAACAGAGTATAAATTCTTGTGGGTTAACCCCCACCGTGGGTTTTCCCTTAATCGGGTTTCCACGTTAAAATCTTGGTGTTATGTGTGTTGATCTTGTTTCTACTCACGTGTTGTTGATTTATGCTTTCATGGTTATATCTTTCAACTGTTAATAAGTGGTAAAGAAGTTTAATTGCATCAAAGGATAAAAGTTTTTGTGACAATTGATTCACCCCCCTCTCAACTGTCTGCCCTTATTTCAACATTCACCACATTTGCTGGTGCAATTGTAATAGAGATTTGATAATGTGTAACAACATTTATGTCAATACAAGCTTTGTGTTGGGTCATTTTTTTGTTACAAATGGCCATTGTAGTTTGTCTTTGGATAAATAAGTATGTCCAATGTATGAGGTGTAATATGAGAAATGTATGAGTACATTTTAGTTTTTTGTTGATGCTGGTTCAGTCCATTTCTTTCCTCTTTATTGTTTATGATTTAGTTGCCCAATGGAGTAGGCACTAGTCCATATTGGGGATGGATTAATCACTCTTTAAATTAAACAAACATTCACTTGTGGTTTAGGGAAAAAAACTATCTTTCCTGTGCATGTACATTCACACAGTTGAATCAACTATATAGTGGTTTTGTGATAGCCAGTTGTTCTTGGTTCAGTGATAGTCTTTGGAACCAAGAAAATAATTCGAGTTTGGTTGTTCATTCATTTTTAGTTGTTCATCTGATTTGAACATAATACTTATTCAGGTATATCCCTTGGAATATCCCTCCAGAGTTTAAGCTAAACTTGAAGTGCAGAGGAGTCTACCCACTCTTGTCAGTTGACCAAAATCGCCCTTTACCTATTGATGAACCTCTTTCAATCACCTTGACAACATCCCTGGTCTTGGTGATGGTGAAATGTTTTAGGGTTTGGGGTTGCAGCTATTTTGGGACCCAACAGGGTAAGTGCATGGAAATGGGGGACAAAAAAGGGGTCAAAAGTGGCCACATTTTTTTTCTTCTTAAAATTAGTTAAACCTAAACGTGGATGAGTAATTTGAGACATCTGCATGCAATCAAAATTTGAAGATACAACAAAAACAAGAATTGTAGTACTTCGAATCTAGTTCCTAAACTACTAAAGTTTTTAAAAAATGGTTAAGATTAAGAGAGTCAAATGTTGTGTGCATACAAAATTGTTCCTATTTTTCTTACTAAAAGATAACAAAGTGTTAGTTTGTGCCCCCTATTTTTTTGTTGCATTAAGTATTTTTAAAAACCACTTGGTAGAAATATAGTTAAGAGTGAGTACTAAAAGTTGTGTATTTTTTATTATTATTTTTTTTTGCGATTTTTTAAAGTGGATGCATCTTGAAAATTACATCATTGAGTGTGTGCATCACATAAATTGCACAAAAATAATTAAAAATGTATTTTTTTAATGTATAAAAAATGAAGTTTAGAACAATCCTATATAATGTTTTTTAAATTTTGATGAGTGGATCAAAATTTATAAATAAAAATCAATACATATGTGATTGAGGAATATGAAGACACTATTCAAAGAAAATAAGAATAAATACCTTAACTTATTCAAAATACTAAAAAAATATATGGTTGAAAAGCTAAGAACTAGCTCATTATTTTGGTGGTGGTTTCATCAAATTTTGTTATAAAATGAATAAATCTAATGATGTTGAATTTAAAAATGTTACTGACTATGAAAAACACGTCTCTTGGAGGTATCATAGAGGTCCAATCCTTAGGCTTGGTTGCCCAAGCGAATTCCAAGCCTAAAAAGGTAGGACAAAAATTTGAAAACATGTAAAAGCTCTATCACATTTTGTTTGATATATAAATTTATTTAATCATTTTTCATTTAAAGTTTTTGCTTCAATACCAATATATACATTAATTTAACCATAATCTAGTACCTTGGAGAGGGGATAAGGCCATACAACATTTATAATGCAATCATGTTTTGTAGTCAATAAAGAAGAAAAAAACCAAACAAACAGAGAGAGGCAGAGATAAATAGGTAGAGAGATACATAGGGGGAGAGGGACAAGGAGAGATATAACAAGGGAGAGGGAGATATAGATATAAATAGAGACATGGAGAGGGAGAGAAAGATATAGACAAAGAAAGATATAGAGATATACAGAGAGGGAGAGATAGAGAGTGAGATAGAGAGAGAGATAGAGAAAGATATGGAGATAGAAAGGGAGAGATAGAGATAGGAATATATATATATATATATATATATATAGAGAGAGAGAGAGAGAGAGAGAGAGAGACATGTCAGGTGTTGTCATTGATGGCAACTAAATCTATCTTACACATCCTCATTTCATCAGTGGATCATACCGGAAGTCAGATTGCAGATTTGTCTAAGTTCGGATAGACAGGAACAGGAAATATGACAGGGTTCAACATCCTGGTCCGCATTTCTCCATAGGTAATCTTATTGTGTTGCAAATATGAGGGAATGTTTAGGGATGTCAGAGCTACCTAAATTCAAGATTTTAGCCTCCGGTGATGAAGGGATTGAAAATTACATGCATGTGAGTATCGGGTTCTGGTTAAACAGTTCAGTCCAGTGAAGAACATGCCAACTTGGTGTTTGAAAATTGTGCGGATTAGGAAAAGTTGTTGGTTGAGTAATTTGTGAGATCAAGTGGTATTGGCCGACATGTAAGGTGACTTGGATACAAAGATTTTGGTCTGCATTGGTGTTTGTGCATGGATTCAAATGACAGAATAGTGTTCTTAAAAGCCTTTAAGTTTTCTTAAGGCTAATTGCAGTTGATGTAACTTCATGTAGCGGATATATATAATTGATGAGTTCAAGTATTTCGATGTGTGGTGATGTGAATATGAATGGAGAGATGCGAACTAGAGTAGTATCAAGTGCAAAGTAAAGAAATCTAAGCTTCAGATCATGGCAAGGCAGTGAAGCAAGGCAGAGAAAGATGAAGTGTGTAAAGTCAGTGTATTGAGCTCAACCGGAATTGTAATCTTGCATTGTTAGATGCTATTCCTCAGTTCAAACATTCCAGTGAACTTTTGTAATTGATTTGTAGGCAGTGAACCTCTTTGAGCAGTGAGCTTTGGGCAGTGTGCCTTCCCCATTTGTAATACTTTTAATAGAGTATAAATTCTTGTGGGTTAACCCTCACCGTGGTTTTTCCCTTAATCGGGTTTCCACGTAAAAATCCTAGTGTTCATGTGTTGTGATCTTGCTGTTTCTATTCTTGTGTTCATGATTCTTTCTTTTGTATGTATGTGATAAATTAATAAAGGAACAAAGTAATAAGTTTTGCAGAACACTGATTTACCCCCCCTCTTAGTGTTCCTTAATTTCAATAGAGGGAGAGAGAGAGGGAGAGAGAGAGAGAGAGAGAGGGCGAGAGGGAGAGATAGGGAGGGAGAGACAAAGAGGGAGAGAGAGAGAGGGAGAGTAGATAGAGATATAGAGAGGGGGATATATATATATATATATATATAGAGAGAGAGAGAGAGAGAGAGAGAGAGAGAGAAATCCTCTTTCCATTGAGTTCTATCTCACTCTATATTTTTCTATATCTATCTCTCCCCTCTATATATATCTCTATCTCTCCGTCTATCTCTCTCCCTCTCTATTTCTATCTCTCTATCACTCCCTCTCCTCTCTCTCTCTCTTTCTCCACTCTCTATACCTCTCTCTCTCCCTCTCCTTATCTCTCCCACTCTCCCTTTATCTTCCTTTCATATTGAAATCTAAATTCCCTAAATATGAAACCAAAACCCAAAACCCTATACATCAATAATAAAGCATTAAAAATAAAATCTCTCTATATCCCTCCATCTCTCTCTCTCTCTCTCACTCACTCACTCTCTCTCTCTCTCTATATATATATATCTTTACCTCCTCTCTTTCCCCCTCCCTCTATCTTTCTATATCTCTCCCTCTATATATCTCTCCATCTCTATATATCTATATCTCCCCCACTCTCCCCCTCTATCTCTCCATCTATTCCTCTTTCTATCTCTATCTCTCCTTGTCCCTTTCACCCTCTCTATATGTCTATCCTCCCCCCCTCTCTCTCTAACTCTCTTTCTATCTCTCCCTCACTCCCTATCTCTTTCTATCTATCTCCCCCTCTCTATCTCTCTCTAACTCTATCTCTTCCTCTCCCTCTATCTCTTTCTATTTCTCACTCACTATCTCTATATGTCTCTCCCTCTCCCTCTATATATCTATCTCTCCCTCTCCCTCAATCTCTTTCTATCTCTCTCACTATCTCTTTATATATCTCTCCCTCTCCATCTCTATCTCTCTATCTCTCCCTCTCTCTTTCTCTCCATCTCTATCTCTATCTCTGATGCAAAAGCATCCAGGTCCACATGTGATCCTGCATTGCCCAAAAATATTTATTTTTTTAATTTTTAGTTTTGGTAATTTTGGCATCTCTCTGTATCAGTGAACTTTTGTTTTGGTCAAATTGGTAAAAGTGAAGATCTCACTTAGATCTAGTTTTGGAGCTCCGCACGCAGTTTTACAAAAATAATTGTTTCTGAGAATTTATGAGAGATGGAACCAAATCCTTTTATAGGGATGTCTATGATTAACTTTCATATAATATGACAAGTTTTCATGACCAAATTCTTCACTAATTGAGAGAAATTAATTTTCTCTATTTCTGCCCTGTAGTTTGCGGAAAACATTAATTTCAAAGATTTATGAATGTTGAGGTCAAACAATTTTACAAGGGTCTTTGGGAGATCATTCTACACATTATGGCTAGTTTTTAGACAAAAGGAGCATCTAGTTGAAAGTTACATCAAAAGTTGATTTTTAGTATTCAACGCATTTTGTCATAGTCACTCTCTCCATATGCTAAAGGCTGCTCAAGGTAAAAATAGAGGGTCATGTCTTGCAAAAAAAAAGAATGTAAAGGAGCCACAACCTTAATAAAGTTTCGTTCCTGAATTTAGTTGTATTTTTAATGCTTGAAAGAGAACATGGAAAATAAAGGAGAGATGTGAAATATTTTGTAAAGTGTCAACACCTTTATTGGGAAGATGAACCATCTAAATGCTTCACGAAGAGACATCCACATAGGAAAAATGTTTTTGTTGGGAAGAGAAAAAAGATAGCTACTCCAAGAAGAGAGGCTAGCATCATTTTAATTTTCAAAAGGGGCCAAGGGTAAGGTAGTTGTTGGAGGAGCATAGCAAGTGTGGAGCACCCGACAAAGACGTAAAAAAAGAGAGGCAAGCTGCCTAGAAAAAAAGGAAGGAGGAGGGTGTGGGATTGGAAAGGAGGTGTGGAAGAAGGTTGCCCTTATGGTTGAAAGAAGTCACTCCAAAATAGAGAAGGTGTGGGGAAAATAAAAGAAGAAATAGTCATAGAAAATAGGAAGAGAGGAGTTGAAGTTTGTAGAAATTGAGATGTTGTAGGATGATACAGGTATGTAAATTATTTGTCAAATATGTCTGTTGTTTTAGATAGTCAATAAAATAATGCATATTTGAATTTGGTTATGTAAATGTCTTTCATTGTGAGAAACTTGTGTTTGGAATTAAATTTTAAAATTGAAAATGGATTGTAGCTGCGAGGATTGGTATTTTGATAAAATCCCCAATCCTCAACTGCATTTTATGGTATCAGAGTGAGGTTTGTTCATTGGGGATGTGGTGAGATAGGAGATGTGTCAAGAGGGTTTGAAGTGGTGAGGGTCGTCTCAAGGGCTCGAGAGGTTTATTGTAGGTGTGTGAGGAGTCCTGCAATTGCAAAGGGTTGAGGGGGATATTAAAACCATGAGAAACCATTGTGGTTGTCAGTGTAGCAAGTGTTTGATGAAATGGAGAAGAAGAAGAGTATGAGGTTGGTCTTGAGAAGAACTTTAGCAATTTATTTTTCTTGTGAGGAGGGAAAGAACATTTAGAGTTAAGATTGATGAGATGAGGAAGACATTGCAAATTTTGAGGGAGACTAGAGTAGAGATGGAAAAAGGAAGAGAAGACGAAAAGATGGGTAAGGTCAAGTCCCATTATTTTCCTGAAAAAGATTTGTGTGTAGATGAATCTATGTGTACACATAAAGAGGATGAAGAAACTTGATGAAAGACGTTGCAGTAGTTGTTGAGGATGGAGAAAAGAAAAATGGAAATGGAAATGATGAAGATCATATACTATCACAGATTGCAGTGGTTGAAAAAGAGTGGCATGAGTTATGTCAAGCAAGCGATAGGATAAAATATGAAAGTACAACAGTAGCATTGATAGCAGGGGATGAGAGAAGAGGATATGTTGTAGTAGATGGTGATGAAGAAGATGTTACAACAACAAGAGATAAAGAGGTAATTTTTATTTTTTCTAAATTTTACAGTGATGAAACGTATGTTGATTCACATCAAATTGAGATGGTGAGAGTAGAGGCAAATGAGGATGTAGAAAAAGATGAGGTGAATGTAGGGGAGAAGATGGATATATTCAATACAAATTTGTATGTAGGTGCTGCAAAAGATGGTGTAGATGAGACAGAATGGGAAGAAGGATTTTGGTGGATGTGGCCAGATAATGGTGTATTGAATCCCACGACAGGAGGAAGAGGAATGGAAAGTGGTGAGATGAGGAGGATCATTGAGTAGAGTAGAATTTGGAGGAGGTCGGGTCATGGTGGACATAGGTCCACAAGAGGAAAGAAGAATAGACTTGGTGGAGGAGGATAATACTTTTTCTAGCCAAATGTTGGAAGAGTTGAAGGAAGAAGCATTTTGATGTACCTATTGTAGTGTGGAGTTTGCTACATATTGTTTACAACCTACAAGGGTGGTTCTACCAACCAACTCCTTTTTGTGAGCCCATGCTCACAAACATTTTACCTAACGTGTCTGATGTAGAAGCATCTGGGTCCACAAGTGATCCTACATCTCCCAAAAATATTTGTTTGTTTTCTTTTCAGTTTTGGTTTGTTTTGGTTATTTTTGGCATCTCTCTGCATCAGTGAACTTCCGTTTTGGTCAAATTGGTAAAAGTGAAGATCTCTCTTTGATGCAGTTTTGGAGCTCCGTAGGTAGTTTTATAGAAATAATTGTTTCTAAGAATCCGTGAGGGTTGGAACCAAATACTTTCACAAGGATGTTTGTGATAGAATTTCACCTAATGTGGCAAGTTTTTGTGACCAGATTCTTCACGAATTGAGAGAATTTAATTTTCTCTGTTTCAACCTGGTAGTTTGCAGAAAATACTAATTTCAAAGTTTTATGAATGTTGAGGCCAAACAATTTTACAAGGGTCAAACAATTTTATGAATGTTAAGGTCAAACAATTCTCTCTCTCTCTCTCTCTCTATATATATATATATCTCCTTCTCTCTCTCTATTTCTCCTTCTCCCTCTCCCTCTCTATCTCTCCCTCTTTTTCTCCCACTCTATATCTCTATCTATTTCTCCCTCTATCTCTTTATCTCTCTATCCCCTTCTCTCTCTCTCTATGTCTCTCTACCTCTCCCTCTCTCAAACTCTAACTCTTCTCCCTATGATTATATATATTTTTTTTAACACTCTATATAATTTGCTCATGTTATAAAACACGAGCATATTATATATGTACTACATATACTGTATATGTATGTACATAATATACACACATGTATATAAATATATATACAGATACACACATTGGGTATATATATGCATATACATACATATATATAAATTCATATGCATGCACCTATGTAGATTAAGAAACATATAAATGCATGTTTTTATATATAATGTGTTTTCTTAACACTATATTGTTGCAAGTATGTGCCTAATCGGTGTTGTCACTAATGTCAACATATCTGTGTTGTCATTGGTGTCAACTGTATTCTTATCTTTTGATTGATTAGAAGCCTTATATGTTGAGGACATTGAGAAAATTAGCCCCTCCAAAAGAATTAGAAAGGAAACAGTGAATTATAGTGAAGACAATGAGTTGCATATTGAAGAACAGTCTAGAAGATTGCTCCACATTTCTTGTATATTGAAGATCTTGGTCTGCAGTTTGGAAATTATTTAGAGGCATGTTTGAAGATGCTAAATCCTAAGTTTGAGCCTCTGGTGTGAAGAATTGAGTGAGTTACATTCACCAGAGTAAAACCTCTTTTTTCTGATTATTCACTAGTGACAAGGAGAAAGTATTTTGCTCTGCATTCCTCCGCGTTGAAGTATTTTGCTTTGCGGTTCTAAAGGGAAGTTTGGGATGATGGTAAGTGCCTACAAATACAATGGTTCATGATTTGGCAGTCCGCAAGCTATCTTTCTTTTATGACAGTTGAAGACAGTGAAGTTCATGTGCTCTGGTGTAAAGAATCTCATGGATAAAGTGGTTAGCGTTTGTACAGTTGCTCCTGGTGATTACAACATGCCTATGGATGCCTCTTGATCGTGTTCGTGCATTTACATTGGTCCGCATTAAGGAATTGAGATCATGTTTAAATATTATTCCCAGGTAACGTAGAGTGTAACCAGTCTTAGCCGACTTGGTTAATTCCAGTGATTGTGGAGATCTCTTGAAGATTGTAGAAGCATTTTGTGGCATGGAAGGTCATGTTTGAGTCCCAACTAAGGCATGGCATGATCCCTATACATCTTTACTACATTTCCTTAGCATAATTTTGTATTAGGTCAAGACCTATTTTATGTATGTTTGTAATGCCGACCTTGGAGATTGTTCCAACGGTTGATGATTGTAATGTTGACCTTGATGATCATTCCAAGGTTGATGTAGTGTATAAATACTTGTAATTGAGTCATGAAAAAGTATCCAAGTGCAAAGATGCGAAGATAAAGTGAAGTAAGGCAGCAGAGCAGAGCATAGGTGTTTTTGTGCTTCAATGGAACTGAACCTTGGCATGGAGTAGATGTTGTTATCTCAGTTCAACCTTTTGGCAGTGAACCTTCTCTTGGCAGTGAGCCACCCTTTGGCAGTGAGCCATCCATAGGAAGTGAGCCTTTCTTTGCAGTGAGCCTCTATTTTTTGGTATTGATATAACTCATATATTTTTGTGGGCTAACACCCACCATGGTTTTTCCCTTTTAGGGTTTTCCAAGTAAAAATCTGGTGTCTCCTGTGTTGTTTATGATTTTGTGTTGAGCTTCTCATTTGACACTTTCATGGTTATATTTGAATATAAGTAATTAATAAGTTGATGATCATATTTGGCTAAAAGTTTTAGGACAACTAATTCACAACCCTCTCAGTTGTTCGGTGCAGTTCAATAATTGGTGTTAGAGCAAGGTTCCTCTGAAGGAAGCCTAACAACTTGAGGAAGATCCAAGATGTCTTACAAAAAGGAAGCTCTACATTTTGATGGAACAAATTATACTCTTTGGAAGGCATGAATGAAAATTCATGTTCTTTGTCTTGGTTATAAAGTATGGCTAGCTACACTATCACAATTTGTCATGCTTGAAGGTGGTTTGACAATTGAAGATGATATCAAAGAATATGAGCTGGACGTCAAAGCAAAGGATGCTTTGTTAAGTTTCTTAAGTGACTCAATATTGACAAAAGTTGTGGACCTTGAATCTGCAAATGAGGTATGGAAGAAGATGAAAAATTTGTATAAAGGAGATGATTCTGTCAGAGAAGCCAAGCTACAGAGCTTGAAAGTAAGATATGAGGGTTTGAAGATGAATGAAAATGAAAACATAACAGCCTTATGTAGAGAGTTGATGAACTTGTCACTGGAATAAAAGGTATGGGAGGAACTCTCACTGATAAGGAAGTTGTGATGAAAATTCTCAGATCACTACCAAAATCTTATAGTCACAAAGTGGCTGGTATTGAATAGTTCATGACTATGAAAACTATTGACAGAGATCAGTTACTTGGAAAGCTTACATCCTTTGAGATGAGAGAATTTGGTGATACTCTTCCAAAAGTTGAATCAACTTTCAAAGCTAGTACTTCAGAAAAGATTTCCAGAGCTGAGAAATATAAAGTGGATGATGACTTTGATGAAATTGAAGCTAACTTTGTTGACAAGATGCAAAGAGGTTCCGGTAAGTTCAAAGGTAAACTACCTTTCAAATGTTTCTCTTGTGGTAAGGTAGGTCATTATGCTTCTAGATGTCCTGAAAGAATTGAAATAAATAAGAAAAAATATGAGAGCAGACCTAGAGTTCCAAAGAAATGCTACTATGTCAGAGATTTTGATGATGAAGGGATGACTGATGATGCTAGTACTAGTGCAAATGAGTGTTTGTTTATTGCTATTAAAGAAGATCCTATGTCTACTAATTCTACTAGTTGTGTGAAGGATGAAAAACTAGTAGAAGAGAGTGCTTGAGCTATTCAGGTTGAGAAAGATAAGGATGAATAGATTATTGATAGTGGATGCTCACATCACATGACCGGTGACAAAAGTAAGTTTGTAAGTTTGGAAAAGTATGATGGAGGATTGGTTAGGTTTGAAGATAATGCAACTGGTAAGATTTGTGGAAAATGATCTATTTCATTTGATGGAAAGCATAATACTGACAATGTTCTGTATGTGAAGAGTTTGAAGCATAATCTTTTGAGTGTTGGTCAGATGTGTGACAAAGGATATGATCTAATATTCAAAGACAATGGGTGCAAGATCATGGAAAGCTCCGGAACTGTGATTGCTACTGGTAATAAGACAAAAGGTAACATCTATCAATTGAAAGGAACAAATGATTATTGTTTATTAGCTCAGGCAGATGAAAGTTGGCTGTGGTATAGAAGGATGTGTCACATAAACTTTGATAGTCTGGTAAAAATAAGCTCAAGTCAGACTGTGAGAGATTTACCAAAACTTGTGAAACCCTCCAACCCAATTTGTAAGGAATGTCAGTTGGGAAAGCAGATAAGGACAAGTTTCAAGAGCAAAGAACAACTTTCTACCGGTTTGCTGGATCTGGTGCATACAGATCTCTATGGTCCTACAAGGGTGAGAAGTCTACAAGGTGACATGTACTTCATGTTGTTAATTGATGATTATTCTAGAATGACTTGGGTTACTTTTCTAAGAGATAAATCAGAAGCTTTAGAGACATTCAAATATTTCAAGGCAATGGTTGAGTAGAAATAGATTTGAAGATCAAATGCTTAAGATCTGATAGAGGAGGTGAGTTCACATCAAATGAATTCAACATTTTCTGTGAAGAGCATGGGATAAAAAGATAGTTGTCTGCACCTAGGACTCCTCAGCAGAATGGAGTTGTGGAAAGGAAGAACATGACAGTTCAGGAGGCTGCTAGGACAATGATGAAGGAAGAAGGTATGCTGGAAGTCTTTTGGAAAGAAGCTATTCACACTACTATCTACATTCAAAATAGAGTTCAAGTGAAAGGTAATGGTACTAAAACTCCCTATGAATTGTGGTAGGGAAGAATTCCCACAGTAAAATATTTCAAAGTCTTTGGAAGCAAATGTTATATCAGGAGAGATGAAGATCTAGGAAAGTTTGATGCAAGATATGATAAAGGAATCTTTCTTGGATACTCTACCAAGAGTAAGGCTTACCCGTGCTACAACAAGAGGCTCAAAAAGATTGTTGAGAGTGAAAATGTGAAGGTAGATGAAGGCAAAGAAAGAATATCAGACTTGAGTTGTTATGAACTAGATGAACTTGTGACTATAGAAATTGAAGAAAAAGATGAGCAAGCAGACAGTCAGGATGAAGAAGAAGCTTGAGAAAGTGCTGTCAAGACACCCAGGTATGTAAGGATCAATCATTCTGAAGATCAGATTATAGGTGAAAAGAACAAAGGTGTTCTAACAAGAGGAAGAGATGCAAAAGAACAAGTTAATTACTGTTTGTTTTCAAAGATTGAACCAAAAAATGTGAATGAAGCATGCAATGAGGAAAATTGGGTAAAGGCAATGGAGGGAGAACTACTATAGATAGAGAATAATGAAACTTGGCAAGTAGTTCCTAGACCTACTAAAAAAAATGTTATTGGAACTAAATGGGTCTTCAAGACCAAGCTGAATGAAAATGGAAAAGTTGTAAGGAATAAAGCAAGACTTGTATGCAAAGGATATTCTCAAATTGAAGAGATAGATTTTGAATAATTCTTTGCCCCAGTAGCTCGGATTGAAGCAATCAAAATATTTCTGGTGTTTGCAGCTCACAAAGATTTTAAGGTATATCAGATGGATGTGAAATCTACCTTCCTGAATGGTGAGTTAGAAGAGGAAGTATTCATTGAGCAACTAGAGGGATTCAATCTGTTAGATCAAAGTGATATGGTATGTAGGTTGAAGAAAGCATTATATGGACTCAAACAAGCTCCTAGAGCCTGGTATGCAAGGTTAGATAGGTATTTGTTGCAATTGGGATTGAGTGAAGGCATTGCAGATAGCAATCTGTACTTCAAAATCAATGATGATCAGATCTTGATTGTTGAGGTCTTTGTTGATGACATTATCTTTGGAGGAAATGAAGGTATGTGCATAAGGCTTGCCGGTGAGATGAAAAGTGAATTTGAAATGTCCATGTTTGGTGAAATGAATTTCTTTTTGGGTCTGCAAATTAATCAATTAGATAAATGAATCTTCATATCTCAGTCAAAGTATGTGAAAGAGTTGCTAAAGAAGTTTGGGATGGAAGACTCTAAACCGTTATGTACTCCCATGGTGACTGGTTGCAAGTTGAGCAAAACTGATGAATCACCTAAGGCTGATAAAAAAAATATAGATCCATGATTGGAGGATTGTTTTGTCTAACCCAAACCAGACCTGATATTATGCATGCAGTTTGTCTTGTTGCAAGGTTTCAAGCTGATCCAAGAGAATCACATTTGATGGCAATTAAGAGAATCTTGATGTATTTGAAAGGTACTCCAAATTATGGCTTATGGTATCCAAAGAACAATGATTTCACTCTCAGTGCTTATACAGATGCAGATTGGACCAGAGATGTTGATGACATAAAGAGTACAAGTGGAGGTGCCTTTTTCTTGGGAAATAGATTGGTTTCATGGTTGAGCAAGAAACAAGATTCAATATCCTTATCAACTGCAGAAGCAGAGTATATTGCAGCAGCATGTTGTTGCACTCAAGTATTATGGATGAAGCAAACTTTGAAGGATAGAAGAGTTGTGTATGAAGATCTAATTGTAATCTTTTGTGACAATACAAGTGCCATAAACATTTCAAAGAATTTGGTGATGCACTCAAGAACAAAACACATATCAATAAGGTATCACTTTTTGAGAGAGAAGGTGATAGAGAATTAAGTAAAGTTGGAATATGTGTCCACAAAAGATCAAATTGTAGACATTTTCACCAAGCCTTTGCCTAAGGATACTTTTGAGTATCTTAGAGAAAAGTTAGGGGTTATCACCCCTCCTACTCAAAAATAAGATGCACAAGAGTGCATCATTCTGGTGGCACTTAGAGTTCCATCTCCAGATCTGGATTGATGCTTATATGGGCTACTTCTCAGGGGGAGTAGTCAAATGGAGAGAGTTCAGAAGAGAGTTTGGTTCAGAGCAGTAGAGTGCAAGTATGTGCCCTTTGCCATTGATGTCAAAGGGGGAGAGAATTCATGTGAAAAACTCAGAGAGGAAAGAATGAAGATGTGTGAAGAGTAAGGGGGAGAATCTTGTCTTGATGGTAGTTATAGTTTTTCACATCATATGTTGCCATCAATGATAAAGGGGGAGATTGTTGCAAGTATGTGCCTAATTGGTGTTGTCATTGATGTTAACATATATGTGTTGTCATTGGTGTCAACTGTATTCTTATCTTTTGATTGATTAGAAGCCTTATATGTTAAGGACATTGAGAAAATTAGCCCCTCTAGAAGAATCAAAAAGGAAATAGTGAATTACAGTGAAGACAATGAGTTGCATACTGAAGAATAGTCCAAAAGATTGCTCTGTATTTCTTGTATATTGAAGATCTTGGTCTGTAGTTTGGAAATTATTTAGAGGCATGTCTGAAGATGCTAAATCTTGAGTTTGAGCCTTCGGTGTGAAGAATTGAGTGAGTTACATTCACTAGAGTAAAACCTCCTCTTTCTTATTATTCATTGGTGACAAGAAGAAAGTACTTTGCTCCAAATTCCTCCGCGTTGAAGTATTTTGCTTTGCAGTTCTAGAGGGAAGTTCTAGGATGATGGTAAGTTCCTACAACTACATTGGTTCATCATTTGGTGGTCTGCAAGCTATCTTTCTTTTATGACAGTTGAAGACAGTGAAGTTCATGTGCTCCGGTGTGAAGAATCGCATGGATAAAGTGGTTAGAGTTTGTGCGGTTACTCCTGGTGATTACAACGTGCCTGTGGATGCCTCCTGATCATGTTCCTACCTTTACATTGGTCCGCATTAAAGAATTGAGATCGTGTTTGAAGATTATTCCTAGATAACATAGAGTGTAACCAGTCTTAACCGACTTGGTTAATTCCAATGATTGCAGAGATCTCTTGAAGATTGTAGAAGCATGTTGTGGTGTGGAAGATCCTATTTGAGTCCCAGCTAAGGCATGGTATGATCTGTATACATCTTTACTACATTTCCTTAGCATAATTTTGTATTAGGTCAAGACCTATTTTATGTATGTTTGTAATGCCGACCTTGGAGATTGTTCCAATGGCTGATGATTGTAATGCCAACCTTGATGATCATTCCAAGGTTGATGTAGTGTATAAATACTTGTAATTGAGTCGTGAAAAAGTATCCAAGTATGAAGATGCAAAGATAAAGTGAAGTAAGGCAGCAGAGTAGAGAAAAAGTGTTTTTGTACTTCATTGGAACTGAACCTTGGCATGGAGTAGATGTTGTTATCTTAGTTCAACCTTTTGGCAGTGAGCCATCCATATGTAGTGAGCCTTTCTTTACAGTGAGAAATTTGGGCAGTGAGCCTCTATTTTTTGGTATTGATATAACTCATATATTTATGTGGGCTAACACCCACCATGGTTTTTCTCTTTTAGGGTTTTCCACGTAAAAATCTGGTGTCTCCTGTGTTGTTTATGATTTTATGTTGAGCTTCGCATTTGATGCTTTCATGGTTATATCTGAATATAAGTAATTAATAAGTTGATGATCATATTTGGTTAAAAGTTTTAGGACAACTAATTCACCCCCCCTCTCAATTGTCTGGTGCAGTTCAACATATATAATGTGATTATGTTTTATAATGCAAGCACGTTATTTGAAATTTTACATGAAGTGCTCATATTTTCTTCAATTTTTTTGATTTGGCCACTTTTTTGTCCCCTATTTTGGTGTACTCACCCTTAGCTACCACTGTGTTTTAGTGTTATTAGACAAATGTAACAATCTTAAGTTTGAAGTGAGTGTTAAAACCATTTAAAACAATCTTAAGTTTGAAGTGAGCGTTAAAACCATTTAAAACATTTATGATCACTCCCAACAATAAGTTTAATCTTAAGCCTTATTATTCAAACCACTCAAACAATTTAAACCATTTAAGCCATCAATACAGATAAAATATTTATATATATTGATCTCAATAAGGCCATTAAGGTATACATAATGTCATGAAAATGCGATATATTGTCATAAGGCCTACACTACCATATATGAGTATGATGAATGTATAAACAAATCCATATAGACATACAATGATATACATCAATAAAACACAAATGTATGTGTACGAAGCCATATAGGCATACAATGACATACATTGGCAAAACATAAATCCACACCTACATGCCATAAAGGCATACAACAAAATAACCAAACATAAAAACTATGGAGTGTCATGGAACAATCAATGGCTCTTGCTCTATTAGGAAGATGGAGAACCAATATCATAATTAACATGAATCTTGAGGGTTGATACATACATGGCTGATGCAAGAACATCCCTGGTTCAAAAGAAATCTTGCATCAACCAAAAAAAATATTTGTATTTCAGTTTGTTTGTAGTTCAGTTTGTTTCTTTTCGTTTTCCAGTTCAGTTTAGGTAGTTCAGTCAGAAGCAGTTTCTGTATTTTGGTCTGCATTTTGCCGCAGTTGCATTTTAGACCTTGTGGAGCTAGAATTAGCATCTACATTCATTCATCTACATCATATCTAGAATTCAGAGCATTTGGATCAGTTACTGAAAAGATATCACTATCAGAAGATCGAATGTTTTCTTAGGACAGAGCATCCTAACAGTCTCAGACAATCAGCTGAAGGAGAAGACCTGCAAAAGCATTTCTTGATTTGGGGAGCTTAAAGACACATCATTCAATGATCCTTGGTTTGTGGCTGATCTTCCTCAAGATCCGCACATCACTCCATGCATTTGCGGAGGAGTTCTACTTGTTTAGGTTTGACCTATCTGTGTACACATGTTTCGGCTCTTCATTGGAGTTTGTGATCTTCCTTGGCCGATGCAGAGGAATATTTTGTATGGGTTATGATATATATTGATGTATTAGATCCCTAGGAAAGCAGTGAACATGAATAGAGGTAATTGATAGTTTAGATTTTGTGCGAAGGAGCTTCAAAGCTATATCTTGTGCATATTCTAATATTCTATAATCAGGCTTGTGAGCCCTATTGTAAGCCCGCATGATGCCGGCCAATCTATATTTGAATTCTATGATATACTAAATGACTGAATCTACATTTGTTCCATTTATTTGAGTTGTTTCCATTGTGTTTACTCTTGCTGTATAGTCTAGACAGTTCATTCTGTGAACCCTCCTACCGTGATCAGAGTGAAAGTTTGAAATTTTTGGGAGCGGATTAAGTGAAATTGGTGAAGGAATTCTGTAAGATCTTGCTATGGACAGTGAGGCAGGTTACTAGTGTCACAACTAATCACCGATTGAGAGGCAGTTGTCACCTTGTAGCCTGATCGCTGAACTTGAGGTAGTTTGCATGTGATCTTAGGAAGAATGCCGCCGAGGAGAGTTGCTACTATTGGAACAATGGTTGGTAGAATGGATGAGATGATAGAAATGATGAGAACAATGAGAATTCAATTGGATGTCATTGAAGAAGATAGGCGAAGAGGAATGACACCGAGACCTAATGTTGAAAGTGATGATGAAGAGGAATTTCAATTTGTTGAACAAATTGGTGAAACTCTAGGAGGTGATGAAGAAGAAGAATCAGACCAAGTGAAGATGTTGCGAGCTATTTAGAAGATTAGAAAAAGACCTAGAGTGGATGTACCAGATTACACTAGCAATTTGAGTCTTGAAGAATTGATTGATTGGATAAATGACATGGAAGAATACTTTGAATATGAAGAAATTGAAGATTTGGAGAAGCTGAAATTTGCGAAGACAAAATTGAAAGGACATGATGCTATATGGTGGAAAGAAGTTTAGTTGGAAAGAAATAGGAGAGGGAAAAAAAGATTACAAAAAGGGATAGGATGGTGACAAAATTGAAGAATCAACTCATACTTGCTGACTATGAGTTGGAACTGTTGAAGAGATTGCAAAACCTGAGACAAAAGGAGAAAAATGTGAAGGAGTATACTAAAGAATTTCATAAGATAATCATAAGAACATGACATAGTGAAGCAAACAAGGAGAAAGTAGCTAGATACATCAATGGACTAAGGTTGAACATTCATGTAGAACTAAGCTTGATAAGGATGACATCTTCAGAGGAAGCATATCAGTTTGCCCTAAAAGTTGAAGAGAAGCTAAATAGGAGGCATGATCAGAGACAGAGAGGCAGAGGAGGTAAATTTTAGAGAGGTAGAATATTATCCAGAGGAGAGAGACCATTTGTAGAACATAACAGACAAGAGAACACATTTAAGAAGGATGACAGAGATTACTAGAGAGATGACACAATTTTTTACCGAAGAGGAAACCCTAGTGAATACTGGAATGAAGGATACATAAGAGAAGGAAGAGGATTAGATAAGAGAACATTCAGAGGTACTTGTTTCAAGTGTGGAGGTGAAGGACATAGAGCATTTGAGTGTAATTAGTGATGAGTGCCAAGTTGCACCCATGAAATACACCTTTTTACCTCTCTTTTTCTCCTTCCTAATCCCATCTTTCTTAATGTCTGCACCCAAATAAGCTAGCAAGATAGTTCTAGCTAATGATTAATTGAGATAGATTACTTAAGATCATAATTTTGGATTAAGTGACTAATGTGCATGGAATTGATGGAAAAATATAGAAACTTCTCTCTTTTTGAATCAACAGGTGTAGATGCCAGGAACAACAATTTTGTGCATCTCTGGAGATAGTCTTTAATGATCTTCGGACACAATACTAGAATACCACGACACCAAAATTTTTGAAGGAAAGAGAAAGCCTCTCCGGAGCTGAACCAAAGAAGGCCACAATGGTATCTCCGGAGCTACAGACATCTCTGGAGCTACAGATAGGGACAGATATCTTTGGCACCTCCTGAGAGTAGGGCATATTTCCAGCATAAGCTGCCGACCAGGCACTCTCAGCAGTGATCACAATACCCCTCATTTCACTCAAATCATCACCTGAGTGGTGAAGGGTCATCTTTAGTTAAACTGCTGGAGTTTTTATCTTTATAAAGTTTTTGCATGAGTTACGGATAGAACTAATTCAATACCCATATTTTCAGGGCCTTGCTGCCCAAATGTATTAAAGACTCAAACTTAGAATTCTGAGTGGACTTTTGTTCCACTCAGTCTACTTTTATTGCATGATTATTTTCCATAGTTAGATAGCTAGTGTAATAAAGAGATGGATGTCATCTCATAGAAGAACTGGTAGATAAGATAAGTGATATGTCATCACTCATTTTCATATATACTGATAGAAACAGTAGAAGAAATATACAATGATTGATTTATTTTGATTCTCACTAATCTCAGTTTGGGGATATCAATATCTTTCATGCATGCAAAGCGAATGGGATTAGGTTGAATTTAGTTGTGATCTTCTTTTGTGTTGATTCCCTACTGTAGCCTTTAGCCCCAAGGGTGTGGAGCAAGGGCCCACTCTCACCACCAAGGCAGAAGGCTAGTACCATTGTTTTATTACTTTAGATTTTGATATGAAAAGTATTTACTGATTTTGATAGATAGATACATGTTACTATTTTTAAGATTGCCTTGAGTAAACTTCCTATTTAATTATGTTTTCAGCATTCCTTAAATTCATTTAGCAAGTAGACAAATTAATCTCTTCAAATTAGTAGAAGCTTTTAGGATTAGCTAGAGAAATTGGTAACTGTAGAATCCCTAATTGCAGACAGTTGAGGACACAGCCCTTGGATTTTGACATCTAAAAATAGATTAAATGATGAGGTAAAATGACACCTTGTCATTTTTGGCGTCATTGCCAGGGACATCTTATGTTAATTAGGGAAACTTAGTTAAAATAGTTTTTAGGATAGATCTGTATGGTTAGAGCTAGAGATTCGAAAGGAAGATATATAAAGTAGACACCCCAACAACAATCCATAGGGGAAAGTAGTGGGGTGGTACAAGATCTTGTTGAGGAGAGAAACTTAGAACCTACTTTGGAAGCTGCACCTCAAAACAATAATCCCTTAGATCCTCCAAATCTTCCACTTGCCGATTATATCCAGGAATTACAACAAAAGTTTCAGGCAGATCCTTTGATAGAACCTAATTTCCTAGAATGTTAGGGAGAAGAACCAATACTAAACATGGACAATGATAATCATGAAGAAGAGGAAAATCAGGCTCCAAGAACCTTCTCATATCCTATTGTTTTGGCTGTTGGAGACAATGCTCCTATGAAGAATATCTCACCAGCACACTTGCCAAATTTTAGAGGACTTTCTTCTGAGGATCTAGATTAGTTTTTGTTTGAATTCAAAGTAGTCTGCCAAACTTATGATTATGGAGCAGATAACCAAAAACTCAAACTATTCCCTTCAACTCTGAAAGATTCTACGATGAGATGGTTTATGGGTTTACCCCAAAATTCTATCCATTCTTGGGATCAGATGGAAATAGAGTTTTTGGAAAAATACCAAGATTACTGTAGATCCAGTAATAAAAATAAAGAATTGTTTAAAATTAGGCAGGGGGAGGAAGAGACCTTAGAGGACTATGTGGATAGGTTTAATTTCACCTTGAGAAGGTATGGCTAGTAGATCACTCCTTGGTTACAACCCTGTTTGTAAAATGATTGAATAAAGAATCAAAACAGGGACTGGATCTAATGGGAAAAGGAAATATCAAAAAAATGGATATACCTGCTATAGAAGAACTTTGCAGGAACTATTCTAGAACCCAAAATGGAGTGAGGTCATCCAAAACTTTTATAGGGAAAAATGAAATAGGATAGTTAATGGAAGAGATTGCAAATCTAAAAATAGACATTTTAGTTCAATTAAATACCACATTGGATGGGATTCAAGCAAAAACTAGAACAACTGATCAAAATAGAACAACTGAACCACTCTCCATTTATTGTCCTAGGTGTAGAAACAAGCATCTGTTGAGAGAATGCCCTTTGGACAAATCAGAGATTTGTCAGATCTGTGATAGGGAACATCCTACCAGTCAATGTAGTCAACTTCCAGCCTTGAAAAGATTGAGTAAGAAGAATGCTGTAATAGAAGAGGAATTGAACTATGTAGGACAAAAACAAACTGAGAATTTCCCTTATAATCAGTATCCAAACCGACCTTCTTACAGGGGTCCTTCTAATTGGAGAAATAATAAGTGGAATCCAACTTGGCATGGGCCTCAAAATAATCCTCCTTGGGGACAGTAGGATTGGCCAAGTCAACATTGGCAAAATCAAAATTGGCAAAATTAGCCTTGGAGAAATCAACAGTGGCCACCATAGTTTGGATCACAAAACATGCAACCTCAATGGGGTTCTCAATAGGGATATAATCAACAATACCAGGGACAACCTAGATGTTTCCAACCTCAACAACAAGCTTTACTAACTAGACCCTCCAACACACAAGGTTAATCACAAAATGAACTAGTTAGCCAACCACCTTTACCAGCTCGGCCTATACCAAACCCATGGAATAAACAAGGAGCAGCTGTTTACATGATAGAGCAAGAAAATGTGGCTGGAATTAATGCTATATATTCAAATAATCTCCAGCTGCATTCTAGGAAAGCATTCCCAAGACCATCTCCTCTAACTATAGTTGAAGTAACCAATGATGAGGAACTTGAAAATTCATCCACTCAACTCCCGGAGGAGATTACTAACAAAAAAGTGCTAGAAGAATCATCCTTGGATAACTCTGGAGTTGTTCCTAAAAGACCAACTCTGGAGAACATTCCTAAAAACAATTCTGACAAGAGCTCCGGAGATGCTCCGAAGATGGAAAAACTAGCACCATATCTAGAACGGCTTAAATAGTATGTTCCCCAGAAAAAGATCTTACAAAAACAAGTCCAAACCAAGCTAGAATCAGAACTTTTACAAGAAATCAAGCAACTAAACATTGAAATTCCTCTTCTCCAGGCAATCAGACATATACCAGAACTAAATCAGTTTATTAAACAGTATTGTATCAAAACGCAGGGCAGGAAGAAAAAATTTCCCTCCACAATACAAGTGGAAGGAAAAGTAGTAGATCTATTGATGGGAGAAATTCTCCTCCCAAAATATGGAGACCCTGAAAATCCTGTCATAACTATTTTCATCTCAGGGGTGGAAATTTCAAATGTTTTGGTTGATCTGGGAGCAACAATTAATGTGGGGACAATTCACATAATGAACAGATTAGCTCTATCAGGTATCCAATCCACAACTACAATTCTTCAATTTGCTGACTAGTCAGTAGCTGTTCCAAAAGGAGTAATCACTGATGTACCAGTTGTGATAGATTCATGGGAATTTCCAGTGGATTTCCTGATATTAGAACCTAGAAACTAGAGAAATGCTTATCCACTGATTTTAGGAAGACCATGGCTGGCTACAGCAGTAGCATCTATTGATTGTCAAATTAGAGATATGGTCATTTCTAATGGGATAGATTTGAAGAAAATATCTTTGTATCCTCTAGCTAAACCATCAATACATTATACATGAAGAGTATGGGTGGATGAACCAGAGAACAATGACAACAGTGCCTCAGTATCTATGGTAACCATCAAGGAACATCTGGAAGAGTTAGAAGAAGAAATATACTATGATACAACATAAGACATCACTCACATCCTAATCAATAAGGATGTGATGGAACTCGCCCAAGATTCTAGGAGAGAACTTCTTACTTCTTCTCATTGTACCCTCGCCAACATCATTCCTTGTGGGGAAACCTTTTATAGAGACTTAGCCACTTTCCACATGTTGCTTCCACATTCTTGTCCTCTCAATACCATGACTCAATGTATGGATTAACTACATCTATGGATCAAATCACAAAACAAGTCATGATTTTACCAGGGAAAACACTTAATATCAATACTCAGTTAACAACAAATCAGGAAGAAAAACTTATCCAACTTTTGATTTCCCATTCAACATCTTTTGCTTGGGAATACCAAGATATGAAAGGCATACCTCCTGAGATCTGTACCCATCATATATACACTGAGGATATTAAACCTGTCAGACAGCCCCAGAGAAGATTGAATCCTTCTTTAAAGGACATTGTCAAAACTGAAATAGAAAAATTACTTCAAGCAGGGTTTATATATCCAATCTTAGATAGTCAATGGGTCTCACCCCTTGTCATAGTGCCTAAGAAGAATAGGAAATGGAGGGTGTGTATTGATTATAGAGAACTAAACAAGGCCACAAAAAAAGACTACTTTCCCTTACCATTCATTGACCAAGTACTGGACAACCTTGCTGGGAGAAAGTATTTTTCTTTTCTAGATGGATTCAGTGGGTACAATCAAATTCAAGTAGCACCTGAAGACCAGGAAAAACCACCTTCACATGCTCTTGGGGAACTTTTGCTTACAAAGTTCTTCCCTTTGGACTATGCAATGCCCCAGCTACATTTCAGAGACTTGTTTTAGCTATTTTTGCTGAACTAGCTAATGAATGCATGGAGGTCTATATGGATGACTTTACTGTGTATGGAGATAATTTTGAAGAAGCTCTCACAAACCTTGAGAAAGTATTGAAATGCTGTGAGAAAAATCAATTATCCCTTAGCCATGAAAAGTGCTTTATGATGGTGGAGGAAGGAATTCTTTTGGGACACCACATTTCAGAAAAGGGGATCAAAGTGGATCAAAACAAGATAGAAGTGATCACACAGTTGCCTTCACCCAAAAATTAGACAGATGTTAGAAGTTTTCTGGGTCATGCAGGCTACTATAGGAGATTCATAGAAAATTTTAGCAGAATAGCTGCCCCCCTATTTACCCTGCTTAATAAAGACACATAATTTCTATGGATAGAAGAATGTCAATCAACATTTAAAACCTTGAAAGAGAAGCTTACCGTCACACCAATTTTGAGAGGACCTAATTGGACTTTACCATTTCACATACAGATTGATGCTTCAAATGAGTCCATTGGGGCAGTTTTAGGACAAAAGGAGGAAGGAGAAAGTATGCATGTCATTTATTACATCAGCAAAAACCTTACCTCTGCAGAAAGAAATTACACCACAACTGAAAAAGAATTTTTGGCAGTCATCTATGCTATAAAAAAATTCAGGCATTATATCACTGGATATAAAATATTTGTACACACTGATCATGTAGCCATCAAGTACCTAATGAATAAACCAGTAGTGGGTGCAAGGATCATCAGGTGGTTATTGCTATTGCAGAAATTTGATATTACCATAGTTGATAATCTAGGAAAGTTTAACTTGGTTGCTGATTTTTTGTCAAGATTGCATATAGGAGAAGAAAACCAACCAGTGGAGGACAAGTTCCTAGATGAACATCTTTTTTCTATCTCCTCTATTGCACCTTGGTTTGCTGACATAGCTAATCTTTTAGCTACAGGCTTGTATCCATCCCATTTTACCTCAAAACAAAAAAAATGTTTGGTCAAAGAAAGTTTATCTTACAAATGGTTGAATGGTTTACTATTTAAATGTGGTCCTGATTTCATTCTACGCAGGTGTTTAAAAGCTGATGAGATATTTGATGTGTTGAGAGCATGTCATGATGAACCATCTAGTGGCTATTATTCCTTCCACTGGACAGTCCACAAGATCCTCGGAGCTGGTTACTATTGGTCCTCTCTTCATAAAGATACGGATGGGACAACCAACCTTTACCCAGGAGATGCTACTGCATCCTCAAGTCATGATGGAACCATTTGAGCAGTGGGGTTTAGACTTTGTGGGACCAATTTCCCCACCATCATCAGGCAAGGAGTACATTCTAGTATGCACAGACTATGTTACAAAATGGGCAGAGGTTTAAGCATTACAATTTGCAAGAGAAGAAAAAGTTGCTGATTTCCTTTATAATAAGATTTTCTTAAGATTTGGAGCCCCAAGATCAATAGTTTCAGACAGAGGACCTCAGTTTACTTCACAGGTAATCAACGCATTCACAGATTTATATCAAGTCAAACACATAAAATCTTCACCTTACCATCCTCAAGCGAATGGGCAGGTAGAAGTAACTAATAGGGAAATTGAAAATATTTTGACAAGGATAGTAGCAATGAATAGAAAAGATTGGGCTAGCAGATTACCTGAAGCAGTTTGGGCTCACAATACCACTTGGAAGTCCACAACAAAGTTCTCACCATATGAATTAGTTTATGGGAAAAAGCCTATTTTGTCTATAGAATTTGAACTCCAGACACTTAAAACTGTATTGGATATTGGTCTACCATTGTCTATAGCTCAACAGAACAGAATTCTTCAGCTCAGTGAGTTGGATGAAATTCAGACAGAGGCCATTCAACAAATAGAACTGGTTCAGTATTAGAGGAAGCAATGACATGACCAACACATCAAAAGGAGGACATTTCAACAAGGTGATTGGGTTCTTCTTTATGATTCTAAATTCAAAGAGTTCAAAGGGAAATTACAAACTCACTGGATGGGTCCTTATGAAATAAAGGAAATTTTTGAAAATGGAACAATATTATTGGAACCTATTGATGGAAGCACAGACACATTTCTAGTAAATGGTCATCGAATCAGACTCTATAAAATACCATCTACTAAAGAAGAATTTCTTAGTGATTTGTGTTTTGATACAGGGGATACCTCCTCTGTCACAGTGTTGGATTGAAAAAAAAGGAAGGTTGAAAACCAGCAAATGGCGGCCTTCTAAAAAAGAAAAAAAGAGAAAAAAAAGGAGGGTTGAAAACCAGCAAATGGAGTCCTAAAAAAATAAAAAAAATAGAGAAAGATGGAAAACTAGTAAATGGCTGTCTTTCTTGACCAAGGGAGTTGAAAACTAGCAAATGGCGGTTCCCTTCTTCAGGACAGTTGAAAACAACTGAGCTACAGAGGTGATCAGGTGCCAGGAGTTAGTCAAAAGCACCTCCGGCACTTCCCAAACCAGGAGCACCTCCGGCGCTTCCCAAACTAGGAGCACCTCCGGTGCTCTATCAATAAAGAAGTCAATTTCAATAATAAGGGAGGGGACCCACCTCTCCAGGCAATAAAGTGGACACATCACATGATGAGGTCATCATGACTCATCCTCTACTTTATCATAGGAATAAAATAAAATCTGCACATATTTCATTTGCAGGGGTATTCACAAAGACGGCGCTGATGTCACCCAAAGAACGTGGATTCTCGAACCACTTAGCGTAATGATTGTAGGTCACGTACCAATGGAGTAGTGGGTGTCATCTCAAGCCACCAAAAGCTACTCATGTACCATGATACGTACAGTCTCATAAAATGACGTAGCATCTCTGCCGTGTACATCACCCTCATCATTAAAAATGATCCAGGTAATTCTATCTTTAATTAACCATTAATAGCAACTGTCTTGTCTTTCTATTTTTGGGTGCCGCTACTATGACACGTCCTCCTACCGTCATTTCTTTTTCCAAATTCATGCATGCCGCCATCTGTGCTGTATTGCCACCTTGCCTCCAGAGTGTCCTGTCACTCTGTCGCATTTATGACTGCCTAGATACTCTAACTAATATGCAAATCTTCCATAAGCCTAAACTGAGAAACATCACAATCCTCATTTGAACCTCTGAAGTACCTTAAAGAACAGAGTAAATTGAACAGTCATCTAGAGCCTACAGAGTTAAGAGGAAAGGATAAACTGCAGATTGAGGAGAGTGAGGAATTAAGCACAGAAGGTGGAACCAATTTGGCAATGGGGGTAAAGAAGAAGTCTAAACCAGAAAGTACTATGGGTCTTCTGCAAGATGAAGCTACATGAAACATTCTAAGAGCTATAGGATGATTGGACTTTCTAGAAAAAATTGAAGGGTTTCAGGAAGATGTCGTGGATGAATTCCTTAGAAATCTAAGGGACAATCAGACAGCTGTCAGAGGAGTCTGAATCAATCTCTCCTCAGCCACTATCAGTCACATTTCTGGACTTCATGAACAAGGTGAGAGGTTTTATCACTTGAAAACCTTATATATTGATTTAATTAAGAATTTCTCTATTCGAGGTGAACTTGCAATTCAACTGCATTCAAATAAAAATGAAGTAAAATGAATTCTTAGGTCCACCCTTCCAAACCCTTGGCAATCTGTTGTCACCTGGCTGATGAAATATTTTACTTGTGATGGTCAATACTCTCTAGTTTTAGGACCAATCATGAAAATGCTGATTTTTCTAAGGCATGAGAATGCACACCCTGAGTTTAGCATAAACATTCCCAATTTCCTATATTCTACCATCAGGGCAACTACAAAAAAATATCAGCAAAATAAGGGTCCCATGAAACATCATGGCCTCATTTTTCTAGTAGTCAAACACCACTTCCTATCTCAGGCCAATGGGGAGGAATTATGGCAAAACTTTCTTGAATAGAATTCCCAGGATAGAGGACTAGAGATGGCACAACCAGTAGGTGAGAGTTCTCCTACTCACCAAGAAGAATGAACTAAGCCTTCAGCCTCCTCCATAGCTATTCAAAGAGGAAAGAAGTCCTCACAGGAGGCAACTTCATCTGCAACCCCTGTTCCTGATAAAAAGAAGAAAGGCAAAGAAATTACAGAGTCTGCTCCTAAACAAACCCTATATATGACTCGATCAGTTAGGAGAAAGATGACTCTAATTGAGGAATCTTTCCCTAAGGAATTAACAGAGGAGAGGTCAGGACAGAGACCAGAGAGATTCTGGGCTAAAGAACCATCTCATGATTCATATGAGATCCCTCTAGTCAGGAAGAGAAAACAAAGAGAAGTTTCCCCAACACCATCTGTTCATCTGCGGACAAGTCCAATCTCAGAACCATCATGTGCTCCAGAGATAGAACACAGACAAACTCTTACTATTTCCTCAGATTTTGAGGATGAGAGACCTGCTTTGGAGGCCCTTGCCCCACCTCTGCTATGGAGAAGCAAAAGGAAGAGACAACTCTCACAGGCCAAGAAAGATATTGCTCTCCTAGCTGAGGTACTCCTGGGTTTTAGAACATATGAGGATAAGGCTGGGCCTTCATCGGTGCCAGTAGAAGTAGAGGAACCCCAAGAGGACCCTCAGGACAGGCAGTCAGTAGAAAAAAATGAAACAGGGAAAATGAATACAATTGACAGTGCAGGATAGATGGCCATGGAAAACCCTGATGATCAACAAACAACAATAGAAGCAGAAGCAGAAACCTTCTCTCATCCGTCTAATCAAGAGGATGTTGAAATTTTAAAAGAACAACAAATAATAGAAGAAATTAAAAACCTAAAGAGACTACTTTGGGGGAAGAATCTGATTATCACTGACCCCAAGAAGGTCAAAATAGAGGTAGAAATGGAACAAAAAAAGTCATTGAAAATCTACAAACAAAACCCCAAAGCAAAAACAAGATCATCCAGGAGAAAGAAGTAGAATTAGAGGCCCAAAAAATTGAGAAAGAAGCAGAATTGGAGGCCTAGAAAATTGAGGCAGTCAAACTGTTGGAGGAAAAAGAGAAAGAAGCAGTACAGAGTGTTTCTGAGCTCACCAGGGCTAGAGACAATAGCCTCACAATAATAGCAGCATTGATTGAGAAAATACATAGCCAGGATAGACAGTTAACTTGGGCCAACAACAAACTAGATGACCAGGAGGAATATATTCAAGAGTTGGCTGGACCAAGGGCAACCAATGAACAGGAAATCCAAACAAATGCATATGTGGGTCCAATCCCCATTGACATTCCTAAAGCCCTGTTCCATTGGGAGAAGAAGTGTAGAGAATATGAGGCTTCCAAGCCTATGTTGCAATTACAAAGGGCAGTCACTGCCAAAACAAAAAGAATAGCAACTCTGGAAGGCAAAATCATTGAAATGGCCTCCCTTTCTTCAGAAATTCTATCCTGTAGGCCTCTAAGTGCCAGCTATTCTATGTTCTTACAAGAAAGAGTACTGCAGAGGAAATTCTCTTTAGTCATGTCTGACCTGGTTGAGGATATAGAGACAACAGAAGGATTCATGACAGCATATACAAGGAGTAATGATGAGGACAAGAATTTCGTATGTGAATTATACCTGCATGGTTTCTATGTTAATGATATAACTTTCATTCTTAATCATTTTGTGGGGGAATGCTAACTTAAAGCATTTATGTCCCTAATGAGAAATCATCAGATCTGGAATGAACGGATGGAAGATCATCTTAAGAAAGATTTAGAAATAGATCTCTTCATCAGGAAGGAATGTCCCAATCCCAATGCTTTTAAGATCCAATTCAGGTCCCTTATCTATCACCCTAAGAGTAAGAACAAAATTTTGCCATTATACCTAAAAAGTTTGCAAGAGTGCTCCATCAATTTTGGTCTTTTCATGATCAGTTCAGCAAATCCAGTACTTGCCATAGCAAAGAAAAGATGGAATATTTTGACCTCGGAGCAGAAAATGAGAGAGGTGGTCACCCCTGCAAACTTAAGATTATTTATGAGAAAAGTAAAGTTGATATCCAAAATGATGGATAACCATAAGAAGGAATGGATAGGTGGATGGTTCAGGCCCCCTCTAATAATTGAGCCACTTCCTATCTTGGCTGAGCAGATAGAAGATGAGAAATTGCAGGACTGGTTGAAGCAGGTTGATCAATACAGAGGCAATGGTGATACCAACCGCACAACTTGGACCACCTATGCATAGGATTATAGCTTGACTGACAAGCTACTTCACCAAAATAAATCCAGATTGTGAGAAGCAGGAGGACATGCCAAACCTTAGGTATGGGGGGATGATGAGTGCCAAGTTGCACCCATGAAATACACCTTTTTACCTCTCTTTTTCTCCTTCCTGATCCCATCTTTCTTAATGTCTGCACCCAAATAAGCTAGCAAGATAGTTCTAGTTAATGATTAATTGAGATAGATTACTTAAGATCATAATTTCTAATTAAGTGACTAATGTGCATGGAATTGATGGAAAAATGTAGAAACTTCTCTCTTTTTGAATCAACAGGTGTAGATGCTAGGAACAACAATTTTGTGCATCTCCAGAGATAGTCTTCAATGATCTCTGGAGACAATACCAGAATACCACGACACCAGAAGTTTTGAAGGAAAGAGAAATCCTCTCTAGAGCTAAACCAAAGAAGGCTACAATGGTATCTCTAGAGCTACAGACATCTCCGGAGCTACAGACATCTCCGAAGCTACAAACATATCTCCGAAGATGCAGACAGGGACATATATCTTCGGCACCTCTTGAGAGCAGGGCATATTTCCAGCATAAGCTACCGACCAGACACTCTCAGTAGTGATCACAATACCCCTCATTTCACTCAAATCATCAACTGAGTGGTGAAGGGTCATCTTTAGTTAAACTGCTAGAGTTTTTATCTTTTTAAAGTTGTTGCATGAGTTACGGATAGAGCTGATTCAATACCCATATTTTTAGGGTCTCGCTGCCCAAATGTATTAAAGACTCAAACTTAGAATTCTGAGTGGACTTCTGTTCCACTCAGTCTACTTTTATTGCATGATTATTTTCCATAGTTAGACAGCTAGTGTAATAAAGAGATGGATGTCATCTCATAGAAGAACAGGTAGATAAGATAAGTGATATGTCATCACTCATTTTCATATATACTAATAGAAATAGCAGAAGAAATATACAATGATTGATTTATTTTGATTCTCACTAATCTCAGTTTGGGGATATCAATATCTTTCATGAATGCAAAGCGAATGGGATTAGGTTGAATTTAGTTGTGATCTTCTCTTGTGCTGATTCCCTACTGTAGCCTTCAACCCCAAGGGTGTGGAGCAAGGGCCCACTCTCACCACCAAGGTAGAAGGTTAGTACCACTATTTTATTACTTTAGATTTTGATATGAAAAGTATTTACTGATTTTGATAGATAGATGCATGTTACTGTTTTTAAGATTGCCTTGAGTAAACTTCCTGTTTAATTCTGTTTTCAACATTCCTTAAATTCATTTAGCAAGTAGACAGATTAATCTCTTCAAATTAGTAGAAGCTTTTAGGATTAGCTAGAGAAACTGGTAACTGTAGAATCCCTAATTGTAGACAGCCGAGGACACAACCCCTAGATTTTGACATCTGAAAATAGATTAAATGATGAGGTACAATGACACCTTGTCAATTAGGGGAGTACAAGCAAGAAGACAGAGAACAGTGGAAGAGCAACCTATGTGGAAGAAGAACCTATTGGATCACTAATTTCAGTGGGTAAACTAGAGAAAGGAGAATCACTTGTGATGAGAAGAGCACTATTTGAAGTAGAAACAAATGAGGAACCACCGCATAGGAAGAGTTTATTCAGAACCAGATGCAAATCAGGAGGTAAGTGTTGCAAAATTGTAATTGATAGTGGTAGTTCTGATAACCTAGTTTCAAAGGAGATGGTGACTAAGCTGAAGTTGGAAAGATTGAAACACCCTAAGCCCTATCAGATAGCATGGATTCGGGATGATCATAAGGTACTGGTGAGAGAATAATGTTTGGTGAAATTTCATATTGGATCTTATCATGATGAAGTATTATGTGATATTATGCCTATGGATGTCTGTCATATCTTGTTGGGTAGACCTTGGCAATATGATAAAAAATCTATACATGATGGGAGAAAGAATACATACACTATAACAACAAATGGAAAGAGAATTACCTTGATTCCTTTAGAAGATGACCCTAAGAATGAAGTATGTGAGAATGCTAGAATTTGTTTGGTAGATGGAAGGAAATTGCTAGATGGTTTGAGACATGAGAATATGTGTTATGCTTTGATTCCTAAGAAGCCTAAAACATTAAAGAAGGAGACTGAAGAATTACAATCAGAGGACATAAAGGAGTTGCTGACAGAAGATGAAGATATCATATCAGATAATGTACCGGAAGGATTTCCACCCATCATGAGTATCAGTCATCACATGGATCTTATACCGAGAGCAAGTTTGCCTAACAAAGCAACACACAGAATGACACCGACAGAGAATGAAGAACTAAATAGATAGATACAAGAGTTGTTGAGGAAAGGTTTGATCAGAGAAAGTTTGAGTCCTTGTGCAGTACTTGCAGTGTTAGCACCTAAGAAAGATGGAGAATGGAGAATGCGTATAGACTCTAGAGCAATAAACAAGATCACAGTTAAGTATAGATTCCCTTTACCTATGATGGATGATATCATGGATTGTTTGAGTGGAGCAAGATATTTCACAAAGATAGATTTGAAAAGTGGATACCATCAGATCAAAATCAGAGAAGGAGATGAGTGGAAGACTACTTTTAAGACAAATGAAGGATTGTATGAGTGGTTAGTGATGTCCTTTGGATTGACAAATGCACCTACTACTTTCATGAGATTAATGAATCAAGTTCTAAAGAAATTCTTGGGTAAGTTTGTTATTGTGTACTTGGATGACATTTTGATTTTCAATAAAACAAAAGAAGAACATTTGTGGCGTATTAGACAAGTTTTCCAGAGACTGAGAGAAGAGAAATTGCTGATAAACATCAAGAAGTGTAGTTTCATAAAGAAAGAGTTGGTATACTTGGGATTTGTGATTTCTATGAAAGGATTGAAGATGGACCCTGAGAAAGTGAGAGCAATAGTCGAATGGCCTACACCGGAGAGCATTGGAGAAGTGAGATCATTTCATGGATTGGCTAGTTTCTACTGGAAGTTCATCAGAAATTTCAGTTTAGTTTGTAACCCTATGACAGAGACAATGAGAGGTGACAGAAAGGATTTCAAGTGGACATCTAGAGTAGATAAAAGTTTTGAATTGTTGAAGCAGAAGCTGACAGAGCAACCTGTTTTGGCATTACTGGATTTCAATAAGGTATTTCAAGTTTATTATGATGTGAGTGGAAATGCAATTGGAGTAGTGTTAAGTCAAGAAGGTAAACCTGTAGCATATTTCAGTGAGAAGTTGAATGATGCAAGGAGAAGATATTTAATTTATGATCGGGAGTTCTATGCCATAATTCAAGCCTTGAAGAAGTGGAGACATTACTTGTTGGCTAAGGAGTTTGTGTTGTATACAGATCATCAAGCTTTGTAGTATGTGAATAGTCAAGGTAAGTTGAATCAGAGACATATGAGATGGGTAGAGTTCATGTAGAGTTATACTTTTGTGTTGAAGCATAGCAATGGTAAATCAAACAAAGTTGCTGATACATTAAGTAGGAGAAGAAGCTTGTTGACAGAGATGAGAATTGAAGTATTGGGATTTGATGAATTGAAGGACATGTAGGAGGGAGACACTAATTTTGTAGAACCTTGGAAAGCATGTAAGGAATCTATCATGATAGATAGAAGTAAGTGGTTGGATTATTTCATTCAGGAAGATATGTTGTTTAAAGGAAGTCAGTTGTGCATACCTAGAAGCTCAATGAGAGATAATTTGATCAAGGAGAAACACAGTGGAGGATTGGTAGGACATTTTGGCATTGATAAGACAGTGGCTTTGCTAAGTGAAAACTACTTTTGGCCTTAGATACATAAGGATGTCAGGAAATTTGTGCAGAGTTGTAGGGTTTGTCAAGTTGCAAAACGGAATAGTCATAACACTAGATTGTATAAACCTTTAACAGTACCGGAGAGACCTTGGGAAGACATAAGTATGGATTTTGTAATGGGATTGCCTAAGAGACAGAGAGGACATGATTCAATATTTGTAGTGGTGGATAGATTTTTAGAGATGGCTCATTTCATACCTTGCAAGAAGGCAATTGATGCAGTACATTAGCTGACCTATTTTTCAAGGAAATTGTGAGATTGCATGGATTACCTAAGAGCATACTTTCAGATAGAGACACCAGATTTCTTAGATACTTTTGGAAGACACTTTGGAACAAGATGAAGATAGATTTGAAGTTTAGTTTAGCTTTTCATACATAGACTGATGGACAAACATAGGTAGTGAATAGGAGTTTGGGAAACTTGTTGAGATGTTTGGTTGGAGACAAGACATTAAGTTGGGATTTGATTCTACCACAATTAGAGTTTGCATATAATAATTCAGTGAACAGGAGTACCAGAAGAACACCTTTTGAGATTATTACCGGAGTAAACCCTAAAGGAGTTGCAGAATTGAGAGATGTCAGTATGGAAGAAAAGAGAAGTACAGAAGTAGAAGAATTTGTAGATCACATGAAGACAATACATGATCAAGTGAAGAAGCATTTGAAGAATATGAATAGTAAGTACAAAGAGAAGGTTGATGAGAAGAGAAGACATAAGGAATTTGAAGTTGGAGATGAAGTGATGGTATATCTGAGAAAAGAAAGATTTCCAGTTGGAACATATAACAAGTTGAAGATGAGGAAGTTTGGACCTTTTAGGATACTCAGGAAATTTGATTCAGGGAATGCATATGAAGTGGAGCTACTAGAGACATTAGATATTTCACCGATTTTCAACATTGTAGACCTATATCAGTATCATGAAGCAGAATTCAGTGACAGCATGGAAGAAGACTTGAAGAAGCAATTACCACAACAAGTACCAGAGCAGATTGAAGACATTCTGGACAATAGAATTGGATGCAGTACCAGAGGAAGACAATACAAAGAATACCTTGTGAAGTGGAAAGGAAGACCGAAAGAAGATTTGTCATGGATTTCCCAGGCTAAGGTGGACCGTCTTGGTTCTCCCCTAGCCCCAGCAAAGTGAGGGACTCACTTTTTCAATAACCCCGGATGTCTGATGTAGGATCATCCTTGGTTCAAAAGCAATCTTGTATCAACCAAAAAAAAAATTTGTATTTCAGTTTGTTTGCAGTTTAGTTTGTTTCTTTTCATTTTCTAGTTTAGTTTAGACAGTTCAGTTAGAAGCAGTTTCTGTATTTTGGTCTGCATTATAACGCAGTTGCATTTCAGACCTTGCAGAGTTGGACTTAGCATCTACATTCATTCATCTACATCATATCCAGAATTTAGAGCATTGGGATCAGTTACCAAAAAGATATCGCTATCAGAAGATTTATTATTTTCTTAGAATAGAGCATCCTGACAATCTCAGACAAATCAGCTGAAGGAGAAGACCTACGGAAGCATTTCCCAATCTGGGGAGCCTAAAGACACATCATTCAATGATCCTTAGTTCATTACCAACCTTCCCTGAGATCTGTACATCATTCCATGCTTTTGCAGAGGAGTTCTACTTGTTTAGGTCTGACTTATCCGTGTACACACGTTTCATCTCTTCAATGGAGTTTGTGATCTTCCTTGGCCAACATGGAGGAATATTTTGTACCGGTTATGATATATATTGATGTATTAGATCCCTAGGAAAGCAGTGAACATGAATAGAGGCAATTGATAGTTTAGATTTTGTATGAAGGAGCTTCAAAGCTATATCTTATGCATATTCTGATATTCTGTAATCAGGCATGTGACCCCTATTGTAAGCCCACATGATGCCAACTGATTTGTATTTGAATTCTATGATATATTGAATGACTGAATCTACATTTGTTCCATTTCTTTGAGTTATTTCCGTTGTGTTTACTCTTACTGCATGGTCTGGACAGTTCATTCTGTGAACCTTCCTATCATGACTGCACCCAAGGCTCACCTCATCACCTTGCAAAAGAGCCCTATTATGCTATAACAAGGTTTGAGTGAGGGAATTGATGGACTATAGGGTTTCCACCTCAACACTCTCCTTCACAAAAGAAGGGACAATGATATGCTGAATAGATGGGTGGGCAAGGGGTCTTTCTAGCTAGTCCTGGTCATGACATGCCCCCTCTCTATCTTGTGTAGAGCCTTTACCTCTACCCTAGAAATCACACATATCAAAATAATTTGAAATTTCATTGATGACAAACTCAAAATTGAGTTTCCTCAAGCAATATTGAAGCACATCATTATTGTTACATGGGGATGGTCAAAAACCATCCACCACCTATCTCAAAAATTATCCTTTTATTCCTTGGTATTGGCACCAATGAATAGGAAATCTTTTGCAACTTGTGTGCATGGGCTTATTAGTTCTAGAGTCAACAAAAAATGCACATAAATTAGTTTTCATTATTTTCTTGTCTTTTACTTATTTTTGATAAAGTCAGCTGGAAAAGAGGGTCCAAATCCCTTTACAAAAAAACCTAAAGGGCAAAACAAAAGCCACACAAAGGTCAGGAACAACACATTAATGGTTGAAGGACAACAACAAAAAAACCAACAATAGGAACAAATTGACTTTAAACAAAAACAACAAAAAAACATAGGACTACTAGTTAGGGATTCTCATCAATCCCATATGTATCAAGGAATTTGAGCATTCCCTCATAATCACCCATGACATGCCCCCTCTCTATCTTGTGTAGAGCCATTACCTCTACCCTAGAAATCACACACATCAAAATAATTTGAAATTTCATTGATGAAAAACTCAAAATTGAGTTTCCTCAAGCAATATTGAAGCACTTCATTATTGTTACATGGGGATGGTAAAAAACCATCCACCACCTATCTCAAAAATTATCCTTTATTCCTTGGTGTTGGCACCAGTGGATAGGAAATCTTTTGCAACTTGTGTGCATGGGCTTATTAGTTCTAGAGTCAACAAAAAATGCACATAAATTAGTTTTCATTATTTTCTTGTCTTTTACTTGTTTTTGTTAAAGTTAGTTGGAAAAGAGGGTCCATATCCCTTTACAAAACAACCCAAAGGGCAGAACAAAAGCCACATAAAGGCCAATAACAACACATTAATGGTTGAAGGGCAACAACACATAAACCAACAATAGGAACAAACTGACTTTAAACAAAAACAACAAAAAATATAGGACGACCAGCTAGGGACTCTCGTCAATCCCATATGTACCAAGGAATTTGAGCATTCCCTCATAATCACCCAGACTATCAATCATAATACCCTTAATTGTATCAAAATCCTTCACAACAAAAAAACACAGTGGTTGCACAGTACAAGGATTTAGCAGCAAATTCTGACATCACCCTCCATTTCTTCTGTAGCTTCTCAACTCTGGCTCTGAGTTTTGCAACTTCTTCTGCCATTTTGACACACAAGGTGAAAGTCCCCTTGTCACCTTTATTTTCCTAAGCCTCCTCTTCATCCTCAAAATAAGGAATGTCCAACTTAGGGAAGTGACTAGTCCCCTCCTCCTCATGAAAAGACTCTGTAGGTGTATCACCCTCATCCTCACCCAGTGTGTCCTCAACAAATTCTGATTCCCCCAATAGCTCGACACCTTAAGGATTGGCTGAAGGAATGCCAACTATACAGCTGGACCTTCTAACAGTCTACATAAGATTACTAGCATTACCCAGAACTTCGCCACCTTCCCCCTGTTTAGCAATAGCTTCCAAGTCAACAAATTTCAAAGCAACCACTTCATAAAGGACTTCCACATGCCCTTCTTTGGATTTTTTATGAGGCTGGGATCCACATTCCTCCTCCATTCCCAACCCTCTTTTCCCCAAGAAAGTCACCTCCTTCTTAACATCCTTGGAAAAATATTTATTGCTCTTGCTGGTCTTTTTGGGAGTGGATTTACCTTTGGAATTAGAGCCCAACTTGGAAATAGGGGTCCCAATCGACGGGGAATCCTAGACTTCTCCAATTCTGGGCCCATCCTTGGAGCCATAGGAGAGGGGATCATGCTTTTGGGAAACCTGATTGATTTTTTACCTTTGTCCTTCGAATTGGGGCCAACAACAGCATGGATTGGGGGGAATCTTCAAGGATGCTAACATTAATCTGCTTGGGAGGGCACAAGACAAGATGGAAGTGATAAAGTTGGAAAATGAGGCCCTGGTGAAGGGGAATGACTGGGGTGGTAGGGTTTTTGGCATGGGTTTCCTTGGCAATCTAGATAGAACTTTCCATTGAAGACAAAAGAAAGAAGGGGAAACTTATCTTTGCATTGTGCCTAAAATGGTTAACAAAGCAAAGTGGTAATGGAAATAAACCTTGAAATGCCCCTCAAGGGTGAAGTATTTCATGATCATTAAACAAACCTGGTCCCACAAGGCAGACAATTTCTCCTGCTCGAACCCTCCCTGGAGTTTAATAGTGTTTGGGGTAAAATTAGGATAGGGTTTGATTTGATGGTTTATGTGTATCCTCCTTTCACCCTAAAGCATTCAAGGACCTTAGGTTGAGTAAGACTCTACTATCAGGCCCTTGGTCACTTAGAATGTTGGGAAAATTGGATTTGTGTGGTTTGATGGCTTGATTATGCTCAATTATGCTTAAAACCCTAATCATGCAAATACAAAAGTGTATAGACGAATACCAAAAAATGTTGCTACAGAAAGATGTAAAATAACAGACAAATGTGTACCAGTTTCTAAAGTTCAGGAAGTAGAACATTTAGGGACTAATGGGTGGGTGCCCTAGTCTAGTGCCATGCTTTTTGTCAGGATCTGGGAACTTTATCTACAACCTGTTCCTGCTATCTCAGAGATTCTTCCGTTTTGGAATCTGAAGGACTAATGAGCAGGTGCCTGAGTCTACGTCCCTATTTTTAGCTCTGATCTACAATTATGACACTTTGCAACCCTTCTTTGCAACTCCACTTTTCCTGCTTCTTCAACTTGTAACTTGCAATCATAGGAAAATGGGGAGGGGGTTGTGGTGTTTAGAGGCTTGCCTTAGTCAAGCCCTGGAGAGACATTCAAGTCTTCCGAACACCATTGTCAGATAGAGAGTGCATGTCCTTGGAGGACAGAGGCAAAAACCAAATGATAAATGCTTGAAAACAAAAATAATATCACCTTGTAGTGAAGATCTCATGGAAGGAAGAAGCTCTTCATGCCATGAGGAGATGGGTGCTCAAATCTACAAATACAAACACATAAACAACACAATATCTACTCTAACACATAATGAATGCCTTGAATAACCTTTAGAATGCCAATGCTCATCTAGTAATCTTCTTCTAGTTTACAAATGAATGTCTAAACATGCTTATATATGCAACTACAAACATTCTTGCCAAGAATTTCGTAATTGAAACTTACCGTGTCACCATAGGACCTAAATAACAGTCACAAATTGACACTTAAAAATTGGGCCTGACCTAAAATAGGGCAAGACTAGGGCACGGGCGCCCAAGTCCTCCCCCCTATTTTAGGCAGGGTCTATCTCAAGTGGTCCCCCTAGGTCCTATCTGCCATGACACTTAGGGGTTTTCTCATCAGGATGCCAAAATATGATGCAGGATGTCCTAAATGCATATTAAAGACTCGGGAGCTAAACCTTAAGAGGGAAAATCCCCCAAGGAGACATTTTCTGACATTACATTTAGCCCCCACTTTAATGTATGTATAAACACAAGGCCAATACATGCATTAAAGTATGGTCAACAAACACAGCAAACATGCCAAGCACAGAAAAGACACACTAATCACAGAGAAGATAGTAACATGCATGCAAAACATGGAGAAGATAGTTACAATCATGCAAGACATGGAGAATACAACATTGAAGACATGAAAAACACAGCGAATATAGTGAATGCAGAGAAGACAAAGATGATTTCTTTTTCTTTTTCTTTTTCTCACATATATATGAGATACGACTGCAAGTACAAGGAAAGTAAACACACCACCCATGATGCATGAAGTACTCATCGTATTGGTCTTTAAACTACATATGGGGCAACAGATATGCCAAACAAACCCACCAATACAGGAAGTACTCATCGCACTAGTCTTTAAACTACATATGGGGCAACAGACACGCCATACAAATCAAGCACGCCAAACACACACTTGGAAAACATGGAGAAAACATGACAGACAAGCGATGGAGTGTTCCTATTTCTAGGTTCATCACCATCTTAGGCACATTACAAGCACACATCGATGATTGGGCTTCACCACAACAATCACCGAAGACACGCTTAAGGGTTGAGTTAGTCACTGAACCGCTCCCTGCCTCCGTAGAGGACTTTTAGAAAATGACAAGATGTGCACTCTCTTCAAGAAATACACTATCCCCACCTCCGCAGATGGCTTAAGATGATTGATGATTGATTGATTGATTGATTGCAAACAAACTTAGAGTGTAGGAAGTACACATCGTACTAGTCTTTAAACTGCACCTAAGGACAAGCACATTGCTAACATCTACAACAGATAGCTTACCTTATATATGCCCCCACCTTAAGGTGGTTGATATCAGGTATCGATATCAGGCACATTAAGGTAGGAAGAAAACACACAAGGGAACACATACTCTCGCAAAGCCCATGCCCCCCAGAGGTGACATGTACTTTTACGATTGCCAAATGTTCCCACAAACACATACCTGCAAGAAACATGTTAGTGTCCATAATCATGATAAACAACAATGCATATGATCAATCACACAAAGAGCCAAGGTTATACTATGAATTCAGAGATCGTGGATAACCGTGGGGCTATATCAAGAAAATCTCAAAACTGAGTGTCACCAAGGCAAGATTCAAAGACAACAAAGTGCATGGAGCAGTAGTATTGTTATGTTTTGTAAGTGAGATAAAACATCATCAATATCACTACACAGAAAGCATAGAGTGCTCCTACTAGCCAAGTGTTGGATAATATATTACAACCCCATCGTCATATTAGGAACTAAGTCTAATTTTTGATAAAGGGACGCTAGGTCCACATTAGTATAAATGTTTTTCGTCATCCACCCGCTAGATAAAAACACTAGAGGAAGGGAAACAATAAAATAAGAGAGGAGAAACAAGTGTCTTAAGGATAATCACATAGGAGGGTGTCTCCAAGTCACTAATCGCGATGCTATGTCCGTAAGACACAACACACAACGATGAAAATAGAGAGAGTCAATGTAGAAGAATGATGAAACAAATAGAAGAAGGTCACAATAGAGGCAGTCTCCTAGTATCCTAGACCTTACAAGAGGATCAGGGATCATCCCAGGAGGCCTAAGCAACACGAAACACATAACACATCATGGGGGAAACACATCACAAGAGATAACGGGTTAGAGCATACATATCTAGGATATCTATAATGTTGTTTTGAGCTTGTTGATATTGTATTAACATTAAGTTTAGGATGACGGGAGGCTTTCTTTTCTTTAAAAGGATTATATCAATGCCGCTTGAGTAATGTGTTGAAGCAGATTCTATAGGTACTCAAATTCCTTGTTGATTTACACCACATCCCTTACCTAGATAGTCACAATTTTTATAAAGAATTTTAAATCCTTGACCATAGAGGGATGCCATTTCTTTAGGCGATAGCGAAGCCTCATAGGTCTCATAGTTTGTGGTATAAGTGAGGGTATTGTTTTTATTTTCTACCAAGGGGACTTTAGGTTTCTTAGGTGTTTCAAAAGATTGCTTAGGTGAAATCGATGCTACTTTTGATGTGTCAAGGCTATTAATTTTATATTCCCCTATACTGTAAGGATTAAAATCTAATGAGCCCAAATCATTACCAAAGAGTGCTTTCGATGGTATAGAATCTTTCACAACATCGTTCATGGCTAGAGGAATTGATGAATTAGCTCGTAAATTGTTTAAGCTCATATGATTGTAAACTAGTTTTTGCGTTTCAATATGTAAACAGTTATCTGGTTTAGAATCAGCATGAATAGTACATGAAGTTTACCATTGAATATAAATTTGATTGAACGATGTAGGGTGGAAGAAACTGCCCCCAATGCATGAATCCAAGGTCTACCAAGAATCATGTTGTAAGATAGAGAACAAGGCATGGCATGAATCAGGGTAGGCACCATCACAGGTCCTACTTGTATAGGTGGAGTTATAGTGCCTACAGATTGTTGTTCAACATTATCAAATCCATGAATGCTAATGCTATCAGGTTTGATTAAAGATGTGTCATCCTTAATCTTATGTAACAAATCCATACCACAAACATTCAGATATGATCCATTATCAATCATAACTCATTTTACCAATATTTTATTTATTGTGACAAAGATTATAAGTGGGTCATATTGGTTTTGAACTTCAATTGATGGTAATTCATGTGGTTGAAAGAGAATATCCATTTTTGTCGCGTGCATACAATCTAATAGAGATACTACATCATTCAGCTTAATAGTAGGTGGGACAATCACATTTTGTAAATCTTCTTGGAGCATTCCATGGTATGTAGGTAATGTTTGTATTAAATCTCAAAGAGAGATCTTAGCAGGAGTAGCGCGAAGCTATTCAAAAAGATCATACTCCTGACCACTTTTATGAGTAAGATGAGGTGGTGGAGGGAGCATAGGTTGAGAACATGGAAGAGAGACAGGCACATGCAGTGCTTGCTTACTTTGCTTGTTATTATGGGTGTTGTATGTGTGAGCAATCACATTGTGGTGTGGTTGTTGTAACACATTTTGAACACCTTGACTCGGTTGAGAAATTCGTTACGCACATTTGTAGAAGTGATCCAGGGGTCGACCTTGAACATGAATCACTGGCTTTAAGCAAGAGGGTGCACTAGGTGCCCCTTAGAGAATCATCTTAGGAATATTGCTGCAAAATCTATTAATGAATATTGAATTAACACTGTTTTCCTCTTGATTGCACCCAACATCCATCCTTAAAGGATTTAATGTGAGAGACCTTTTCTCATCCACTAATGCTACATCTTGGCCAGGGAGAGCGATGGGATGAGAGGAAGGTAAGGTGTTGTATCATTAATAGAGCTATCTATAGTCTTCTCCTAAGGTTCTTGAGTTTTCAATCAAAGGTGGAAGTTCTAATGGATTATCCGTGGAAGTCTCATGTACCAAATGATCATTAGGTGAATAGTCTTTTTTCACCCATGAAGAATCCTTCTTGAGAGGGAGCCATTTATCCACTAGTGTTTCATTTTCCAAAGAGGGTAGGGTAATGTTTAAGAATGTGTAAATGATTTCATCCTCTTGTATCAGTATATCTTCATAGGAGGAATCACTTTCTATGTCATCATCACATGTTTTAGTAATAGGTGTCACAGTGGAATGTCCAATAGAGATAAAGTCATCTAGTGCTTCGTCTAACATATTGAAGTCATCACTATTAAATGATGCACACAATGTTTCCAAAGATTAATAACAAGGAGTATCCATGATATATTTTTTCAAATCAATGTAAAATCAGATTTTAAAAGTTTTTCAAAAGTTATGCAAATGACACGTGTAAAACTATGCGCAAAAAATAACCTATAATGCTTGATTTTTTGTACTTTTTCAATGCAGATATATGAAAGAAAAGGTGTTGTAAGGAATTTGATTAGGGGAAGAAAATACTATGTCTGATATCAGTCCAATACAGCAATAGAAACCCTTCACAACACACTCTTGATGCAAATCTAAGATGATGATAAGTGAAAACCTAGTGAAAATACACTAAAATATGTGGTTTTTTCACCAATTCTCAATGCAAAAGGGTATGACGAAGGGTGTTGTGAGGAAAATGATGATGGAAAGAAAATTATAATAGTAATAACAAACACCTAATTCCAAAAAATCTGTCACAACACGCTTATAGTACCACTCAAGATCAAACCTTAGTGAAAATATAGCAAAAATATGCAATTTTTCTCAATTTTTCAATTCCAAGACCTAGCAAAAGGGGTGTTGTAAATAATTTTAGGAGGTGCAACAGATTATAGCAATAATATCAGTCACATAAATCCATAAAACTTGTCACAACACGCTTGGAGTGTAAATCTGGGTCAAACCCTAGGGTAAATATAGCAAAAATATGCAATGTTTCACCAAATTTTCAATACAAGGGCCCAATAAAAAGGTGTTGTGAAGATTTTTAAGAGGGGAAGAAGATAATAACCCTAATAAAAGACAATTAGTGCAAAAGTATTCTTCACAACATGCCTATGGTGCAAATTTAGAGAGTCGATAAGGCCAAATCTAGTGAAAATCAAGGTTTTTCAAACCCTAGGCATAGGATCTTAATGCAAAATGCTATATGAATGATTTTTAATCTGATTTATGATAAAAAATAATACCACTCAGATCTAAAAATTATTTTCAAACTCTACAATGCAAAATGCAAGTGCAAATCTAATGAAAAATCAATGAAAAATGTTAGTTTTTTGTTGAAATTTTCATGTAAAAATACAAAATTTTGAGATCTAAATGCAAATTTACACCAAAATGCAACACTACAGCCAAATTAAAATTTGAATTGAGTGTCTAAGATCAGTAGAAAAATCTGAAACAAGATTTTACCTACAAACCCTAGTTTTTGAAATTACTAGGTTATATGAAAAATTTAAAATTTCTAACAAAACCCTAGCAATTTTATGATGAAAATGCAATGCAAGTGATTGAATTTCTGTATTTTTCTATAATTTATCTCAGATATAATTCAAAAATCAAAAATTTAATGAAATTCAAATTAACCGATGCAAAATTATATGAAAATGCAAACCCTAGAATGCAATTTTTTTCAAAATTTTTAATTTTTTTGTAATTTTTCCAATGCAATAAGATGAATGATGAAATGAATCAATGAAATGACTGAAAATCTGAAGTAAAACACTTAGAAAGGTGCCAAATTCATTAAAAACATGGGTTCACCAAAATGTTTGGGGTAAAATTAGGGTAAGGTTTGATTTGATGGTTTATGTGTATCCTCCTTTCACCCTAAAGCATTTAAGGACCTTAGGTCGAGTAAGACTCTACTATCAGGCCCTTGGTCACTTAGAATGTTGGTAAAATTAGATTTGTGTGGTTGGATTTCTTGATTATGCTCAATTATGCTTAAAACCCTAATCATGCATATATAGAAGCAAACACATGAATACCGAAAAATGCTGCTACAGAAAGATGTAAAATAATAGATAAATGTGTACCAGTTTCTGAAGTTTAGGAAGTGGAATAGTTGGGGACTAATGAGCAGGTGCCCTAGTCTAGTGCCATGCTTTTTGTTAGGATCTGGAAACTTTATCTGCAACCTGTTCCTACTATCTTAGAGATTCTTTCGTTGCGGGATCTGGAGGACTAATGAGCGGGCGCCCGAGTTTAGGTCCCTATTTTTAGCTCTAATCTACAATTTTGACACTCTGCAACTCCACTTTTCCTACTTCTTCAACCTATAACCTGCAATCATGGGAAAATGGGGAGGGGGTTGTGGTGTTTAGAGGCTTGCCTCAATCAAGAGACATTCAAGTCTTCTGAACACCGTTGTTAGATAGAGAGTGCATGTCCTTAGACGATAGAGGCAAAAACCAAATGATAAATGCTTGAAAACACAAATAATATCACCTTGTAGTGAAGATCTCATGGAAGGAAGAAGCTATTCATGCCATGAGGAGATGGATGCTCAAATATGCAAATACAAACACATAAACAACACAATATCTGCTCTAACACACAATGAATGCCTTGAATCACCTTTAGCATGCCAATGCTCATCTAGTAATCATCTTCTAGTTTACAAATGAATGCCTAAACATGCTTATATATACAACTACAAACATTCCTGCCAAGAATTTCGTAATTGAAACTTACTGTGTCAGCATAGGACCTAAGTAACGGTCACAAATTGACATTTAAAAATTGGGCCTGACCTAAAATAGGCCAGGACTAGGGCATGGGCACCCAAGTCCTCCCCCTATTTTTAGGTAGGGTCTATCTCAAGTGGTCCCCCTAGGTTCTATTTGCCATGACACTTAAGGGATTTCTCATCGGGATGCCAAAATATGATGCAAGATGTCCTAAATGCATATTAAAGACCCGAGAGCTAAACCTTAAGAGGAAAAAGCCCCCAAGGGGACATTTTCTGACGTTACAAATAGAAGCTTCACACTCCTTAAAGAAAGTTCGCATGCTCTCTAGGTCCATCACTCTACTCTGGTTGCTATGTTTCTTCCCTCTGGTAGACATTTTGGTAGCCTACCCAATAAGTTCTTTTGACACCTCAAACCCAATACCACCTAGGCAGACTTGTCTGTTATCCCAGGAGTCCACAAACTATCTAGAAAGATTCTTGTCATGACCAATCAAAGCTTCCAGAAAGGAAGCCACCCCACCTTCCTAGATAATGTGCCAAATAATAGGGTCGAGTTTGAATTCGTCTAGAGAAGAGGGCTCGGTTTTAACAATATTACCCCCATTATATCCTCCTAGTTCCAACACAGTAGCAAATGATGATACATATGAAAAGATTCTATGTTCTTCCTACAAGGATTAAGCCAATCTAAAGAAACTTGATTATGAGTAACCCCTTCCATGCATCCCAATCCTTTCCAATGAGTGTGATCCTGGATATTGAGGGATCTGTCATAATGAAGCATATGCGAAGAGTCCTTGCCACCCTGTTTCTCCACCAGGGAAGAAACGTCCGCCCTCCACCTCGTGTGGCGATGAATATCTTGGTGTTAATGGATGGAGTTATAATTATTACAAGCCTACTAGCATGTCTTCCAAACTTTGTCTTTTACTTGTTTATATGATAGTTTTGAAGAATAATATTGTTGAGCATTTTCTCTATGATTTCCCATGTGTTTATTTGGCCACTAATTGAATCTATGTGAGAAATTATATATTCCAATGACCTTATAAGATCTCTTTGATGTGTTTTTGTTGCATTTGGATTTTTCAATATGTTTACTAATGTTTGAAGCTCTTTTTTATTTTGTTCAATTTACCCTAGTATATTTTCTTGGGTCTCACGAGGATGCCTCAAAATGGGCAAAGGATTTTGAGAGGTGTTATTCTATGCCTTCTCTTTAGCACAATTTTCTTCATGTGTTTTTTATTTGGTGGATGAGGGTTTGGAGGTGTTGAGGGGTTTCAATTTGCTAAACAAATTTAAAAAATGAATCAACACAAATGAAATACAAAAATGTTTTATTTTAATTAGAATTGATAAAAAAATTCAAGGAACTTACCTCTTGCACATCATGGTGACATTATTCCTTCATCTAAATAGTTCTAAGAGGATGAAAATGTGCTTGCAAAAAACACACATGTTTTGGGGAAATTGGGAAAAAAATCTCACAACTGTGTTTGTTTTTCTTTTAACTAGTTTAAAATGTGAGCACGTTATAACATAATTGCGTTATGGCTTGGTAGTGACCAAGCCTTGGGCTTGATCACTACCAAGCCATAATGTGAGCACATTATGGTTTTTGTAATGTGATCACATTATCACTTGTTTCAACTAAAAAATATTTTTGGCCACTTTTTGGTCCCCCATCTTTGAACTCACATACCCATTAGGACTAATTAATGTTCCTCATCTCAGTAATTAATAATGTGATTTATTCACTTTAACTTGAGGTACACACATGCCACCATTGTCTCATCAACTCTTAGTTGATAGTAGTTAGGTGCAACCTTTGTTTAGTCAAGACCACCTTTGTCTTACTCAAATTGAGTTATCTGATCTATTGATTGGTAGTTCAACTCTTGACCTCTTAGATAGATTGAGTTAACTCAGCTCTTGATTGGGAGTGATTGAGGGTTAAACGCATGACATATGAACATGATCTCCTTGATTCATGCATCTCAGAGGCCTTTATATATTTGTATGCAATTCTTTTCACATCTTTGATATTAGAATATAGTTGATACTTGCATTCTACATAATTTGGTGTTTTCATGTATGTTGTGTAACTTATCTTCATTCATCTAAATCTAGGCTTGTGTTTGGATTCTCATTGAATCCTACATGGTATCAAATCCTTAATGGTGTTTGTAGCTTATTTGCATCCTCTAGGGATCAGGGGTTTCAAATTAAAGTTTTGGTGGAAACACCAGTTTTTGGTGTGTCCTAGCTTGAAACAAGCTATGTCATTATGTTTGCAAGTTATCAAAACCCATAAATCAATTGTCAATTTATCAATTTTGAAGTAGAGTAACCAAAGGAAAAAATTTAAGGCCTTAGGCACACAACTGAGGCCATACAAATCATACTCTCTATGAAGGCATGTTGTGTTTGCAACCACATAGGAAAATCTCTATCACTAGCATCATGTAGTCTACAAATATTTTATATATTTATTATTGTGGTACCATTACAATGTACCTAATGTACCAAATCTAACTTTTGATTGGGGTGTTGTACTAGTGTGGGCCCCCAAACCCTACAATAATTTTAAAAAGGAAGAAATAACAAAAAATTAGCGACCTTTGGAGCCACCATCTATAGCCACATAGGTCATGACCATTGTGTGGCAACTTTTAATCATAGGCCATGATCTATCAACAAAGAAGGCCACTCCACCTTTGTTTTGGCTTATATGGCATAACAGTCTACCATAGGCCTAATTCAAATTTAATTTATGCTTCTTGAAATATGTAGCAAAATAAAAGATGAAATAAATAGGTTTACAATTTTAAAGAAAGCATTTGAAAATGATCAAATTTCTATGTTGCTTCGTAAAACTTATTTGAAAGATAGGGAGAATGATGAGATTGAAATCATTTATCTAGAATTCCGAAAAATGGCACTTGAATATAAAAAAATCCAAACTTTGGAAATGCTTTATGAATAAAATAAATAATTAGTCAACTTAGAAGATGAATTCCTTTCACAAGATAAGTTCATGATAGTAGTGGTGGTAAACTTAGTGAAAATAAAATTTTGTTTTCTAGAAGAAAAACAAAAACAAAAAATCCTTTTTATCCAAGAAATGATCTAGAGATAGATTACTTTTCATGGCTACAAAAATGTATGGTGATCTATTTGATGGAAAGATATTTGGCCTTGAACTAGCCATGGAACTAAAAAAGGAAGATAATGAGTAGGTACCACACTAGTAGGGATAAAATGAGATATTGGAAGCAAGAAGGGTGACAATGAAGGAATAATCTTGGGTGGGAGGGGGTAAGATGCACCATGCAAAGAACCTGAAGAGTTAACCTTAGCACCAATGTGCCTTGAATAATCTCTATACCAAAAGGTCTATCAATCAATAACTTGTGAAGAACATCAACCAACTATGTAGGAGACACAACACTAGCTAAATTGGCAATCTCTTGAGAAAGTAACTATGCAATGAAATCAAAATCTTGCCTATTAATATGTTTCAAGTGTGTGTCATGATCAAAATTAGTCTCCTCATTACGATTATTATCTAGCATACCAACAAATATCTCATGATCAATTGAATTTTGAGCCATTGATGGATTAAGACAAGGACTTCTTCTCAAGGATGATAGTGAGACCTTGGCATAACTCACTACACAAACCCTAAGAGAATGAAAGATGATGTAATAAGGGAAGGTATTGATATTAATCTCAAAAAATTAGAAATTATCATATCAAAAAAAGAAATTAGAGATCGTAAATAAAACTCTAAGGCTAAGACCTAAGGGGGTGTAGGATTGAATAAGTTCAAAAAAATGAAAAGGAAAATAAATAACCTTACAACTTTTTAAAATAAAACTTAGGGTAAATAAAAAATTAATGTAGAACAAGCAATAATCAATATAAATTACTAATGAGTTAGAATTGATTACACTACTTATTTTAGTAGGGATGCATAACTTGATGAAAATGAGAACTTAAATTGTTGGCATGTTGTGGTCAACATGCCAACTATTTACATTAAGGGTGGACCCCATACAAACAACCAACACATTAATTTTTTTATTGAGCAAAGCAATATTTATAGAAAATGAACATCCCTGAACTAAGGCTATGAAAAAGGAGAACCCCAAGGTGAACAAGCTGGACACCATCGAAACATAGAAAATAACTCTGACTAAACACTTTATAGGATAAATCAATAGCCTAGATGCTTGAGGCATAGAACAACAAGAAGGCAAGGGCATGCAACATAGAATTTAGAACAAACTGAGAGATGGTAGAGGAATACACACATCCTAGAAATCTATCAAACTTGAGGTATATCATAGATAGAAACTAGCAGTCACCCTACACATACAACATCTTCAAAAATACTAGTAGTCCTTTCTCTCACACCCCCTTCACAAGCAACAACATAAACATCTCCATGCTCAAATAGTTAATTGCTTCAAGCAGAGGAAAGGTTTAAAAGAACAATCTTTATAAATCAATGCATTCAAAACTTGATCACAATTCATGAGGCCAAGACTACTCAACAAGGATTCATCCACTACAAACTTATGAGACTAGAGTGACAAGAAGATTCACCTAGTGGAACCCCAATGAATCTAGCCACAATAATCATGCACAGGAACACTTATTGCCATGTTCATCATTTACAGGAACACTAATAGGAATAGAAGCTCTGTAGCAACTCATAAGATGATAATGTATTATCCAACAAGAATGGAGAGTTGATTAAAACTAGTGGATAATTCATTTTCAAATACTAAAGGTGATTAATCATCACCATTGATGGCATGAACATCAAATCCTCCTTGATAATATAATCGTAATAGAGGATCCAAAAAATAAAAACTAAAGCTATCTTGCAAGGACTCTTTCCAATATATAAAGTGATAAACCCTTTGCCAAGCCTTCCAAATGGACTACATCAAAAAGGAAGCTATAATATGAAAATTGTTGTTATATGGAGCCTAATCAGACTCAGAGGTTAAATTTACCCAACTTTTATCGGTGCAGTTTCCTCCCAAATTATTTAACGGGGTTAAGGGGCAGTGCCCCTGGCACACTCCCTGTCGTGATCCATGGCGGGGTCGAGGGGCAGCACCCCCGAAACCTCCAACGATTTTTTATTATTTTATTAAGGCATCAGGAGGTATTTTTCTATTGGCTAACACAAAAAAACCCTATTTTTGTAACCGACATAAGGCTTGATAAAAGCGGCTAAGTGTTAGGGTTTCCGTTGATGTATTGTAGCATTTTACAGTGGTATTGAGTTGCAAGGATTGCTGGTTGTAATCAGTTTGATTTACTGGATAATATTATTGGACTCTCTGTTGGTGGATGTAGCCCGAGTTTGGGCAAACCATGTTAAAACTTGTCTCTCGCTGTTATTATTTTTGTCTATTTTCATTCCTTTGTTTAATCTTTATTTGCATTTAATTGATATCTTCTGCCGGCTAACCCTAACAAAAATTAGGAGCAAAGAGAATTTTATCTAACCAATAGACATTCTACCATTTCCCTTTCACATCAACAATTAAAAATCTATGTAGTAATAGTATTTTCCATAGTTCATCATCTTGAGCAACTCTAATGATCCATTTGGCAACCAGACAAGATCCTTGTGTTTCAAGGTTTATGAGCTTCAGGTTGCCTTTACATTTAGGATAAATGCAATGAAGCCAAGAAATAGATCTATAACCTACATTACCATCCCATTTGGACCAAATAAACTATTAGATAAGCTTGTGAAGGTCCTCATAACCTCTTTTAGATGGCATCTAACATGAGGAGATATATACATGAGTAGCAAGAAAAAAATTATTAGCAACTTACACTTTCTTGGCCAAAGAGAGAAATCTATTGCCCCAATTAGATAGCTTGATTTTTAATCTGTTAATATACCATGCCCACATATCAACAAGAGATAGTCCTATCCCAAATGGCATACCCAAATAACACGTAATTTCACCATGTTTAATTTCTTTCCAGCTTTCATAAATCCAATATGGGATGGGGCTAACTTGAGTTATTAAGAACTTTGTATTGTGATGAGCTAATTGAGATCCAAGAATAGAGTAGTAAAGGTTTAGAATATCAAGAGTATTGTTCAATTCCTAAATTTTGTAAAAAAAGAAAGTTATCATCATCAAAATGGGAATTAATGACTAATTCCCATTTTGAGGAATGGAAATACCCCAAATAAGGCCTAGCTAGTTGGCCTTTTGTAACATATAACCCAAAGCATCAGTAGTAAGAACATATAAAAAGGGAGATAAGGGACAACCTTGTCTGATAGATTGATGCAAGGGAAAGGAGTTAGATAGAAGTTTATTAACAACCACATGAGCATTAACATCTTTAAAAGGAATTTGAATACGAGCACAAATCTTAGGCCCAAAACCAAGCCATTGTAGCATCTTAAAAATAAAGCATCATCGTATTCTATCAAAAGCCTTATCAAAGTCAAGTTTGACTAGTAAAACATTTTATCTTGATTGTTGTGATCATTCACAAGTTTCCCAGGCAAGGATTAGATTATCAAGTATATATTTGCCTCCAAGAAAACTATTTTTTTGGGCCTTACGATTCCCTAGACCACATGCTTAATGCACATAGCCAATGCTTGGCAATGATCTTATAAGATGTATTCAATAAAGTAATGGGACACCATCTAGAAATAGTATCTTCATTCTTCCCTATTGGAAGAAGTATAATTAGACCCTTATTGATATTTGTGCCTAAGGAGCCTCAAGTGTCACGGGCTTCCAGATAAAGGAAGTAAAAGTCATCTTTGAAGTGAGGCCACATTGTTTGGCAAAACTCCATAGGTAGCCCATCAAATCTAGGAATTGTTGTGAATTGCACACATACCCTATTTCACTAAATGTCCCCCCCCCTTCTTTATTTTGGCTTAGAGTGTCAACTTAGTCTCCGTTGGTCCTAGGATGTTCAATTTGCATGACCAAATGATCCATCTAAAAGTCAAGTTTTCAATTTCCTTTGATAGAGAGTGTTTGGGTTGCCTTAGAGTTCAAGTCATAAAATCATGAAGTCCCTTGCCATCAAAATTCAAGGTTCAAAAGGTCCTCTGCGCCATAACTTTTGCACCATAGGATTTAGAGCTAAAACCTTAGATCACTGACTTGATGCTAAATTCACTTCCCACAGACCTTTGTACTGAAAACTTGAAGTACCAATTTTGCGCTAGAATCCAAGTTTACTACCAAAGCGCTAAATCTTCGTATCACTGACCTAGTGCTAGAATTGCATCCTGCCAACCTTAGCGCTAAATCTTTAAGGCACTGGCTCTATTCTAAAACTCTCAATCACCGATTTGTGTTAAATTTGCAACTTACCAACTTTTGTCAGATGGACCCTAAATCCACACAGGTCAGCCAGCACCAAAAGTCACGCTAAGCCATGCATTTGCCTACCCAAGTGTGCGTCGAGATGTCGTAGGGTACTCAACATTAATGGTGAAAGTTGGTATTGTCCTAAAAATTGTACAAGTCGGTATTGTCCTGAAACCCCGCCGATAAGCTCTCACATTCTTAGCACTAAATTCATTCGACACATTCGACACGGACTTGTGCTAAAATCTTCACCGACCGACCTCATGAGATACTGTTAGTCAGTCCAAGCCAGAAACTGCACCTACCCTCTTTCGTATCCTTTGCACTAGAAACATGGACCATAGACCTGTGCTGAATATCATTCTTATCGATGTTAGTCTGTGACCTCCAAATATCGCGCCAGGTCAGTGTAAGCCAAATCCAGTGCTTTAGGCATTACCCTCCCAAATTAGCGCAAAATGATCACAGAGCTAGTTTTATTAAAAATTTCTAAGGCAACTAAGTCTGTTTCATTAGGAAAAGCATCTTAAAGGTAAAAGTAAGATGATTTGCATGTTTTGGGTTAAAATTTCAATCAATTTGCATTTATTTCATGAGTTAAAAAGGACTTTTAAAGTGTTGTTTTCATTTATCTTTTGCATAACTCATTTGTTATGAAGTAAGATAGCATGCAGATTGTAGACTTCGGTATTTTGAAAGGACTTTGTGTAAATTTCAATAGAAAACCTGACTTAAGAATAGAGAATGGTAACCATTCATTCAGAACTTAGATCTTGAACATATAGGATAATCAACATGGCAATCTTTACTTATTAGGTCTTGTCCTGTAGGTTAAATGTCTGCCCGAGCTAACGTAATGAAGTAGGAGTTCAAGGGAATCCCTCTAGAGACCAAGATCACATCTACATGGAACAACATAGGAGATACAGACCTAGGATACATTGACCTAGAAGATTTTAGGCTCAGGGTGTTTGGGCCAAACCCCACTCATCTAGCAAAGAAGGTCAGAGATAATGGGATTGCAGAAGCTCCTGCTTTCCCCACCTCTGCACAGTGTCCAAAGCTCATTGTGGCATGTGCAGAAAGATATGATCCTCTAACTAAAAACATTCAGACAACAAGTGGAGAAATTCTAGTAGAATTGAGTTCACTCTCTTTGGCAGAAATCTTTGGAATACCCATCTTCCCAGTACTCTCCATGCCAGACAAGAAAGATGTAGAAGACAAATACTCTCATTGTGGCATGTGCAGAAAGATATGATCCTCTAACCAGAAACATTCAGACCACAAGTGGAGAAAAGAATTGAGTTCACTCTCTTTGGTAGAAATCTCTGGAATACCCATCTTCCCAGTACTCTTCATGCCAGACAAGAAAGATGCAGAAGACACATTCAAGAAAGATGTGGAGAAGTGCAAGAAACAAATCAATGAAGGGTGGATGAAGCACAAAAGGTCCACTTTAACCAAACTCCCTCACACACTATATAGGAGTGATTTTCATGATGAAATTGGGGATTTGGTAACACTGTTGAGCAGAATTTATGGACTTCCCATTGCTTCTACCTTTGAGGAATGGATGTTTTCCCTCATTAAGGAGATAACTCATGGGAGTAAAAAACTTCATTGGGCTCAAATCCTAAGTGACAACATGCATGAAGCCTTTGTAAATTTTAGAGAGAAAGAGACATTCAGATGGACCTCCTACGTTGTCTATGCCTTAGTGAGAAAAAATGAATATCTAGGATTGTCCAAAATAGGAGAAGTGGGAAATGGTGATTAGCAATTGAAAGTATATGAATGTTATACAAATTAACACTCTCGTAGTCATTGGTTCATTACAAAAGGGTAAATGATGCATTCACTATGCATATAACTAAACTTCTCCAAAACAACACTAGACTTAGAATTACTCCTGAAGCAATGAATGTAGTGTAGCAATATGGGAGGTGGTACTTGCAATTTTAGAAGTTCACATACTTGAGAGTTCAAGGCTTTACTGGTGCACCATATAGATTGCCTCAGTATCCAACCAACAAGGTGGCGCTTCTTGAGTTAACGAGGCAACTCCTTACATGTGCAGAAAGGCTGAAGCACTTACATAGGGTTAAAATTAAGTTCCCAATTTTACTAGGTAAAGGCCATTATACCTACATAACCTTAAGAGCAACAAAACATTTAGAGAAAGAATTGCAGCTGCTAAATCTTCATCTGTATATAAGGAGAAAACACTTTGATCCACATGGGATAATGGAAAGGTATGTCAGTAAGAAATTGTTTCATCAGGATCACCATGAAGACTTTTGGGTAGATTGTGTATATGACTATGAGGTGATTGGAATAAATTACTCTTAGATGTCCTTGGAACGTATAAAGAGATTCCGTATCATACAATTCCCTGATCAGGTAGTGGAAGATGGAAATGTAGTTCAGAGAGGGCCATAAGAAGCATTGCTCAGTCAGCCTATCCCTCCTCCAAATTGGGCCAATGCAGAAGAAAGTTCTTTAGATGAAGCAATGAGGAATCCAATCAAACTTAGCAAAATCTAGGTTAGGAGCCCGATTGCAGTGTTGACACAAATGGGGGTTGCACTGACATACACAGAGGAAGATTCAGAGAAGGAATCAGGAGATCAAGAAGATCAACCTCTAGAGGAAACAAATGTAGAAGAACATGAGGTAGTAAAAGACACCGATAGTGAGGAGCATGTGTCATTGGCAGAGAAAGGGAAAGCTAAGAAGACTGTTCTCAAGGTACAAAAGAAAGATCCTCCTCTTGCCACCCAGACTAGGACAACGAAGAGGCAAGATATACCCAGTGGAAAAGGAGAGAGTTCAAAGGCTAAGAAGCCAAAGGTGCAAGCAACAGATGTATCTACTTGCACCCCTGCTAACAGCTCAGTTTCCCCTATAGTTTCTCCACCTTCAACTAGTGCAGCTATTGCCTCCTCTACCCCACAAGTCACTGCATCTACTCCCTCTACTCCAAACACAACATCAACATTACCTTCAACATCAAAAAATGTAAGCATACCTAGTTCTTCCTCTTCACTTACTTCCCCTACCATCATCCCTCTGATTTCCTCATCACCTTCCATCTCTACCATGTCCTTGCCATCCATTTCTGCCTCCACTCAAATGTCATTACCATCCATTTCCACAATCTTAGCACATTCTTTCTCTCTCCCACCACTTAGCTTTTCTTCACCCATTACTATCTCTTTCATGTCCTCTTGCCCTCCCATACCACCTTCACTAGGTTTTGCTTCATTTGCCAATTTATCCCATTGCTATTTGCCTTCCCGAGCTACTCATTCCTTGTCGGTCATAAGTGATTCTTTGACGCATTCAATTATTTCGTCTTTAGAGACTGTCCCTTTAGCTATCCCACAATTACCAGGCATTGAAAAAATATGTGCAGAGTTAGAGTCTCAAGAAAAGGAGACAACCACAGAAATAGCTACAACAATTGAGGTAGTTGAGGTGTCTGATAGCCCAGTAAATAAAGACACATTAGACATAGTGTTGGGGATTGCTCAACAAGCTGTATTGGAAAATCTATAGAATATTGAGCTATCGGATGATGAAGGGGATGATAGAGATAAAACTGAGTTGGAGATTCATAGTGGATCACCTAATAAAGGAGATAGTCACATTGAATCTCCTAAAGATTCTTCCTCCTCAGGACCAGATTGGTTACAATAGAGGTTGGATAATAAATCCCCACAGGTGGAAATCATGAAATTAGACTTGGATGCACTCTTGGCTAGGGTAGAGAAACCCAAAAAGTAGAAAAGAGCTAAGATCTGGTCGAGAATCCATAAGGATGCAATAGGAGCTAGGATTGCCGAAGTGGTTGTTCCTCCTGCAGAGGCAAACAAAGGAGTAAGGGCCGAGGATTACACTATTACCACTGTCAATTTGAGATGGTCCAACCACTCAGGGACATAAGATAGATGAATTCAAGGGGACAATATCCATGATTTTGGATCAATTGAATAAGGATGAAATGATAAAGTAGTAGTTGAAACAACAGAATGAATAGCTTTGGGCATGCATACAGTTTCTAATAAAGCCATTGAATTCTGATGGAGAACCAAGAGCAGCTCCTGCCCTACTATCTAAAGAAGAATTGACTAAGTTTGATGATATCAAAACCACTACTATGGGCACACATGAATGGTTCACTAAAGTATACAATGAAGGTTGTGAGGTAATATCCTTCACATCTTTGCTGCATAAAGAATTTCGTCTTCTAAGAGAAGAATGGGAAGATTTGTACGATGAATATGAGCCATATGATGAGTACTATTCTCACATGTTCCCAATAATACAAGCTATGACAAGATTGTCCAAGGAGGTCCTTTTAACAGAAAATATTTTGACAAAGGATTGGCTAAAGAAACCTGAGGAATGGCATGAATAGATGAAGTTAAGAAAAGGTATTTTTGATAAAGTAAAAGATTCTTTTGAGATGGCAAAGACCAAAATAATGGAGGTAATATATGAAATAAATGATACATTAAGAGATTGTATAAATACTAGTCTGAATGATTTGACCCCAATAGATGAACAACAGTGTAAAGACGGGTTATATTAGGTCATTCATGGGGATTCACCACTAAATATGGTTGGAAAGCTAGAAAAGGTCAATGATCTCCAGACTACTTTTTTGGCATTTAAAAGGGGAAGAAAATTGAGGGACCCTATGTACTGCAAATTTTCTGTAAAGATCGAGAGCTTGAGGTTCAGAGTGGATAATGTCAAGGACTCAGACCCAGCAGACATCAACCCAGCTCTATCAGCCTTAGTAACATACAACAATAAGAAGGCGAAAGAAGACAAAATTGATTTGGATGAGGATGAATAGTAGTATCACATGTAAATCCCATCATTTGTAACTAATACTATACTTAGAGGGTCATGTGACCTTATTTTGTCTTTATTATGTCTTGGAAATTGATTTCTCCCTATGTACAGCTTAATGGGTATTCAAAATGTCCAGATTCAATGTATTTGGAAGTTATATTTCATTTTTTCCCTACAAGACAAAAGTTAATCTGAAAATGCAATTTAACTGTTGTATCTCATTAAATGCCATGTAATTTGGACTGTTATTGTTGAGTTAATCTCCATCGATCATTCAAAACTTAGTATGGAGCCTCCTCTATATAGAGCGCTGCCATTTCTCTCATTATAATAGACTCTTGATGCTGAATTGTTGACACTCTACCATTTGAGATTAATGCAAAGCAAGTTTCTGTAGTATTTCTAAGAATTTGTTCATTTGTGTTATCTATTTGGTTTCATGGTTCACTTCATGATCTACAATTAGTTAATCATGCTTTTGCGATGTTAATAGTTTATTGAAGGTATTTGATGAGCATTCTGGTCCATACTATTAGTAGCTTGCTGATTGTGAGTTGATGTTTATAGTTAGCCTGGGCCAATTGATTTGAGATTAGTTCAATTACATTTCATAAGTTAAATCATGCCATAATTTGGATATTTAATGAATGAATGTGATTTGAAAATCTTTAGTCTCCATTGAAGATAGCATTTTCTGCATCACTGTAGCATTCCTATAGCTTGGTAAAATAGAAAGTGGTTAACTTGAGAATGTTTGTCTATCATCATTGAGATTTGTATTGTGAATGTCACTTAGGATTCCTCTCTAACCCTTTACTCTTTTGCACTTTCTTTCACAACAATTATTAGATTAGGGTTTAAGAAGTAAACATATTTCCAAATCAGCTAAAAGTATCGTAAGGTTTTCTGCACTTGTATTGTTGTTATCTTTTACAAACCCTATCATCATACGTAAGACCCCTTGTTGGCACAACTAAACATACCAACTAAGTCATTCCTACAATCTAAGACCTAGTTGTATTATCCTTTCTTGGGATAGTCCTATTTTGGATAGGATACCTTTTTCAAGAGGTGTGATATACCTGGATTTCACCTACATTTTTGTGTGCTAAAACCACCATCAACATAATTGGTGCTAGAAGGAGAGCTACCAAGTTAAAATCTCCCCCACAAAATCAGCAAGACTGGGGACTAGGCAAAGACATACTAGGTCCAGTTTAGCTGGAGAAGAACTATTGTCTTTGACACAATTTAGAAGAACTAGGAGGGATCAAGGAGTGCCTAGAACTCCAAGGGCCCAGTCTGCTCCAAGAAATCTAGCTGCAATCCCAGTCAATCTCTTAATCATGGCCTTTTTTGCTACTAATAACTAGTCCCTGCTTGAGTTCAATGCTTATCATGACATGCCCAAAAACCTTGATAAGTTCTGCTCAAAGTTCCACACCAATGACCCTGATCGAACTGCTAATGAACACATCAAGATCCTTGAGAGTAGTACGTTCATGCTCCAGGTACAACATGAAGATGTGGTCTATAGATTATTTCTCTATTCACTACAAGATGAAGCTTACTACTGGTTCGCTAATCTCCCTTTGGACTCCATAAACTCATGGCTAAATTTCAAAAATGCATTTATGGACCACTTCAGGATGCCCACTACTCCTGCAGACCTTTACAGGTCCTTTGTGGAAATTTGTAGAGCTGAAGGGGAGTTGATAAGCTCTTTTAATAATTAGTTTTAGAAGGCATATAGTTGTTTACAAGCTCCCTATACCCTTGCTCAAGCGGCAGCTCTGCCTATTTACTATGCAGCCCTAGATAGACTTACTTCCATGTTTGTAAGAAGGGCTAACCCAGCCCCGAATACCCTAGCTGATGCATATGTAGAGGTTGTCACTATGAATACTCAGTTAGGGCATACAACAATAGGTCCACTAAACCATATGGGTCTGGCAACCATGCCAAACCAGATACCTATGATCAATCAGGCCCTAGCTAATCATACCCAAGTGATGAATCCAATTCCAGTCCCTGCAACAATGCAGTCCCTAGTTGTTCATCCTAGAGCTCCAATGGTAGAATTACCTCCTGCTCAAATGTCATTCCTCCAGTTAGCTAAAGCCGCCAAAGCCAAAGATGACAAAGATGACATCAGGGAATTAGCTAAAAAAATGAAAAAGCTTACTGCTGAAGTTACTCATTTAAGAAATTAGAATGCCTACTTGTAGCAAAGGACTCAGAATCAAAATCAATATCAGGATCAGAATTTCTAGAGGCAAAATTAAACTTGGAATACCAGACCAAATAATGGTGGAGTCCTTTGACCATTGGAGAATCAAAATGCTGAAAGACATCCACTTGGTCGGGTGATGCTGGCCGGAGCAGCATTATCCTCACGGTGTAGACTTCACAATACAAATTCTCATTCTGAAATGGATTGCCCAGAGTTCCAAATAGCCTCCATTATTTTCCAAATGGAAATCCAAAATGCAGAAGCACAAGAAAATCATCCACTGACAGGGTATGAACTCATTCCAACTAAGAGGTATGACACTGCCCTTATACTTGATAGTTATACATTTCCTTTTCAAGAAGAAAATCAACCTGAGGAGGAAAAATGTGAGGAGGTACATGCTTATCAGCAATATAACAAGACTCCATACAACCTTAGAAGCAATAAGCCAAAAGGTCACTTCACCACCTCAATCCCTCCAAATAACTATCAGATTCCACGTGACCCTATGGCCTCTAACAACCCTGAACCTCCCAAGGCAACACCCTAGTCAATACATCAAGGATCCAGAGCAGAAAGTTCCCAAAGGGCTGAAATAGCCAAGTTAGGACAATATGTTACCAATGCGCTGAAGAAAATGAAAGTCAATCTGTCGGTCTTTGAACTATTGAAAGTCCCAGAGATTAGGTCAACTTTCTTTCAGGACATGGGAGCAAGTGTTAGGACAGACCCTCCCCAAAAGGAAATTCCACCAAAGGATAATATGGACAAAGGGAAAGATAGAGTCCATGTAACAGATGCTGAGAAAAAGGTCACATTGTATAAAGATAAAAGAGAGAGTCCACCTTTCCTCTTGACTCTCATGATATTTGGGAAGAACCTTCATAACTGTTTGGTGGACTTAAGGGCCTCTACCAATGTGATGCCTTTGTTAGTATGCAAGGCATTGGGTCTCACTCCAGCTAAATCTTCCAAGAAAGTTACACAATTAGAAAAAAATGAGGTTAATGTGATGGGCGAATTGAATCAGATCCATATATAACTGGCATCAGATCCTAGGGTGCAGCAATATATAGATATTCAATTGGTTGATATCCCTAACCAATATGGTATACTTTTGAGCAGGGACTGGTCCAGGACTTTGAATGGTTATATGGCAACAAACTTTTCCCATATGTGGCTTCCATGGAAAGGATTGGCAAATCAGATTCGCATTGAAAGAGAGCCAAAAATGAAGCATATGATCACAGAATACAATCAGACCAATGAGATTTTGTTTTGAGAAGTAGACCTGGGGGTTTATCTTCCTCAAGTTATTCAGGTTGAGGAAATACTTATGCTGGATTGTGGTAAATTCCCTGATCCTCCACTTACAAGATGTCAAGAAAGTACAGAGGCATATGTACAGTTAGACCAAGAGTCCTCTAATAATGAAGAGCCAGGAATATTTGAAGGATTCAGAAATTTTGTGGCTAAATTCATGAGTGACCAATTGGTTGTTGGGAAGAAAATACAAATGGATGAATTGTTACTACCAAAATGGTGTCACATTCATGATGCCTCCCATTCCAAATTTACATGCTCACTCTGTCAAGAGGCAGTTAAACAAGTACAAAAGCGTTTGAAGATTCCAAGAACCTTAAAGGAAAGTTTGGCTTCCCCAAACACAAATGTAGTGGGTCGAGAATCTCAGTCAGATAAAAAACAACAGGTTGCATATGGTGTTAAAGGTAGTGAATCCTACATCTGGATATTAAGATTTGATGGATCTAGGTGTAAACAAGGATCTGGTGCAGGTTTTGAGTTGATCAGTCCCATTGGAGATTCATACTTGGTAGCATGCCAATTGCAATTCCCTTGTACAAACAATGTGATGGAATATGAATCTTTGGTACATGGATTGTTAATGGCACTTAAGAAAAAGGTTAAAATTATTCAGGTGTTTGGTGACTCTCAATTGGTCATCAAGTAAGTGAGAAGGCAGTACTCATGCAATGATAAGAGATTGAATAGGTATCAAAATCATGAATGGGATTTGATCGAGTGCTTTGATGGCTTTAACATCTGATTAATTCCTCGAAGACATAATCAGGTTGTTGATGCCTTGGCTTAGGTAGCAAGTTCTCTAGAACCATTGTCCATGACTGAATTAAAAAAAATTACTATAGAATTAGTCTCAACTCCCTCTGTACCAGACAGCATCACGAATTTTCAGGTTCGAGGACGACAAGCACATAATTGATTTTCTCACTTCATCAGATGTTTTTGCTGCTCAGATAATAGATGAGGAGTTGGAGCCTACTAAAATGGATTTAGAAGGAGTTCTCAATTTGAAGATGAACACTATTCCTTGAGGGATGGTAGACTTAGAACGGTTGTTTGATTCAGATCAATTTGGAATCCAGAAGAAACAAGGAGAATCTCCTTGTGTGTGATGTGAACCTTACAATTTAGGGACTCCCAAGGATATCAAGAATGTTTTCATTAGGAAATCTAGCACTACTGAAGAAAGGACAGGAATTATCCATGCTTTAAGGGATTATCACGAAGTCATAGCTTGGAGTTATGAAGATCTCAAGGTGTATGACACTTCAATCATAACTGATACAATACCTCTTAAGTCAGGAGCAAAACCTTTTAGGAAAAGACAATGACTAGTTAATGCTCTACTAGAACCATTAATCTTTAGGAAGTACATAAATTGTTGTCTGCCAAAATCATATTTCCTGTAAGGTATTCTGCCTGGGTAGCAAATCTCATACCAATGCGCAAGAAAAATGGAGAGATTAGACTCTATGTTGACTTCAGGAATTTGAATAGGGCCTTAGAAAAAGATAATTACCCACTGCCATCTCTAGACGAAGTGCTACGAATAGTCAATGGCTCACAAATGATGGAATTCCTAGATGGTTATTCAAGTTATAATCAAGTAATGGTAGAGTATGAAGATAGGTCGAAGATGTCTTTCACATGCAAATGGGGAATCTATGCGTACTGCAGGATGCCCTTTGGATTAATCAATGTCGGAGCAACATTCCAACGCACAATGGACATCACTTTCAAGGGGCTTGTAGGAAAATGCATCATCATCTATATGGATGATCTCACAGTGTTTTCCAAGAAAAGAGAAGATCACGTTTCTAATTTAAGGAAAGTTCTACAACGATGCAGAGATTGTGGGATTTCACTTAATCCCAAGAAATGTATTTTTGGAGTGACTGAAGGAAAGTTACTTGGACATGTGATTTCTGAGCAAGGTATATCAATTGACCTCGATCAAGTTCAAGCAATTCTCAAGATCCAGCCCCCAGCGAGTAAGAAGGAATTGAAGTCGTATTTTGGCAAGATCAATTTTGTTTCGCAAGTTTATCACGGGGTTTGCTGAGATCTTTCGTCCATTAAATGCTATGTTGAAACAAGACACTAAGATAGAATGGACTTCAGAAGCTAAGGCTGCATTTGCAGAAATCAAACAAGCAATAGCCAATGCCCGAGTGCTAGTAAGTCCTAACTATACATTGTCATTTTGCATATACTCTTTCGCATCTGAGCATACCTGTGCAGCGATGTTGAAACAAAAGAGAGCTGTTGACGATGGAAGACCTATCGCTTCTATGAGCACTCCTCTGAAAGATGCAGAATTGAAATATCCAAATGTGGAAAAACAAGCATATGCCTTAGTTAAAGCAATAAAAAAGTTTCGTCATTATATCTTAAGGAGCCAGGTGACTGCAATTGTGCCCAATGCAGTAGTCAAGGCCTTACTAATGCAAAGTGAGCTAGGTGAACAAAGAGGAAAATGGGTCATGATTCTGCAAGAGTTTGATATAGAAATACAACCCATGAAACGGGCAAGGTGCCAGGCACTAACAAAAACAATGGCTGAAATTGATCCAGGCTTAGTCTCTCAACAATATATGTTAGAAGATATTTCCAAAGATGAATGGTACGAAGACATTGTATTCTATCTTCTCAATCAGCATTGCCTGTCTCATTTGAATTCAATCCAGAGAAGAGCACTTAGATTAAAGAGTAGTAGCTTTATGATCAAAAGATCAGTCCTGTATAAGAAGAACCATGAAGGAATTTATTTGAGATGTCTGGATAAAATGGAAGTAACTCAGGTACTGACTAGTTTCCATAAAAAGTTTGGGATAGGCCATGGGTCAGCCCTTTCAACTGCCAATCAGATTTTATGAGCATGATACTATTGGCTTACACTGTTCAAAGATACACACACACATGTTAGAACCTATCGCACATGTCAAACAGTTTCAACGAGAGAACAAAATGTTGCTATGCCACTACAGCTAGTTGTGGAAGTACGGTCATTCCTGCAATGGGCCTTGACTTCATTGGTATGATCAACCCACCTTCTTCTGCGGGCCACAGGTACATTCTAACTGCTACTGACTATTGTACACAATGGTCAGAAGCTCTTGCATGTAAGCAAAGCACCATTGAGGTAGTAATTGAATTTATTGAAAAATACATCATCACAAGGTTTTGCTGTCCTTTTTCTCTAGTATGTGATGAATGTTGGAATTAGTTCAGACAACTGAGAGGGTGGGTGAATCAGTTGTCACAAATTTTAACCTTTTATCCTTTTAATCTTCTTTAACAACTTTCAATCAGATAAACATTAAAGCATGAATCAATAACACAAGAGCAGAAATAAATTGAGCACACATAACACCAGAATTTTTATGTGGAAACCTGGTTAAGGGAAAACCATGGTGGGGGTTAACCCACAAGATTCATACCATGTTAAAAGTACTTAGAAGAAAAGGGAAGGCACATGCCTTCGGGCTCACTGCCCAGAGCTCACTGCTCAAGAGAGGCTTACTGCCTACAGAATTTATGTCTAATACAGAAAGAATGAACTATGAAATATCATCTTCTTTATGCCTGGTTTAGTTCCTTTGAAAGCTTAGAAAACTTCTTCTCTACTCCAAATACTTCTTCTCTAACTCTTCATCTAAACATCTCTTGTTCTTCTACTTCTCCTCTACTCTGCTTTGCCTTTGATCCTTTCTTTGGATTTTATTATTTTTGCACAAGGATGATTTTCCACAACTACTCAACAAGTATTTATATGCTTCATCAACCTTGGAATGAACATCAAGGTCGGCACTACAAACATCTGACTTAATGTGAATCACTAAGCTATTGGCCAAACATAACGGGGACTCAAATCTTCCTTGATCAACATACCATGCTTCATAGAATTGCTCTTAGATCATCCGCAATACGCTTGAATCATCCAGTTGGCTAAGACTAGGAAGAACAACAATACCAAGAAGGAAATCTTCTTTAACAAGCTCAAACTTCAATGTGGACCTCCAACATAGCACTCACATGATCCAGAGACCTCCACAAGCACATTGAATTCAACAAAAACATCCGCACTCCTCCAAATCATCAGAATCACTTGCATCTTCCTCTGGAACCTCAAGAACATTGTCTGCCATGACTGTCATATTAGAAAGATTGCTTGTAGACCTCCAAACCATGAACCGCTTGAATGGATGATACACACTGACTTCCTAAACATGCCTCTAGATCCGCAGATCATTATTTGACATATCCAGAACAATCCTAACCTCTTTCCTGTCACTCTGTCTCTTCTGAACACTGCAAAACTGGTTCTACTCAGATGGCCATAGCTTCTTCAAATCTTCATGCGAACCCTTCAAAGCTTAACTAGAGATTCTTTAGACAATCCTCTACTCCACCATATGGTCCACATACATTGATCCTCATTAATTTTCTCAATATCCTCAACAATCTAGTCTTCTATATAGGCAACAAAATAGGATACAGTTGACACCAATGGCAATAAGGATATGTTGACATCAATGACAACACTACTTAGGCACATATTTGTAACAATCTCCCCCCTTGTCATTGATGGCAACATATGATGTGAAAAATTGATTTGACCATCAAGACAAGACCTTATCCTCCTTTCTCTTATCTCTTCTGCAGTCACTTTCTTCACTACTGCCCCTTTCATCAGCAACTAGTTTTTCACATGAACTTCTCTCCCCCTTTGACATCAATGGCAAAGGGCACATATTTGCAGTCTTTTCTCCTTATTTTTGTTTCAGACCAAACTCAAAATTTACATGCAGACTACTCGCCCTGAGTAGTGCCTCCTTGACATCAATCCGGATCATAAGATGTGACTGTGAATTCCACCAGACTGATGCACTCTAGTGCATCTTAATTCTGATTAGGAGGGGGAATGACCCCCAAATTCTCTCTGAGATACTCAAAAGTATCCTTGGGAAGAGGCTTAATGAAAATATCAATCTGATCCTTTGAAGATGCAAACTCCAACTTGACTTCATTATCATTTACCTTCTCTCTCAAGAAATGAAACTTGATGGATATGTGCTTTGTCTTTGAATGCAAAACTGGATTCTTTGAGATGCTTATTGCACTTGAGTTATCACAGAAGATTTTGACAGGCTCCTCAAATATGATTCTGATGTCCTTCAACATTTTCTTCATCCACAGAACTTGAGTGCAATTGTTTGTTATTGTAATGCCCCAAGCTTTCACACAGGACATTAGCCGAACAAAGACCGAACCAATAAATTTTTCACGTTTGCAAGTGCAACATTTACATGTTGCATTGCACTCACGCACACACAAGGTGTTGCAACATGTACAACAACACCTAAAAAGACATCACCATTGCACAATGCAAGGTGACACAAGCAGAAGACTTCACCCATCATGTGACAACTCACCATGATGACCAAGAGATAGGTGGAGCTCACTCCACGACGAGGATCAGATACATGTCCACGACTTTGCTCCCTCATGAACACATGGAGTAGGATGAGGGCGACATCCACCTCAGTCTATTCCATGATGACACAAGACATCCCAGACACAAGGGTAACACTCACCCATGGGATAGTCCCACTAGGAGGTACGATTCCTCAACCAACTAGAATGGTCACTAGTCAAACTCATGTAAAGGAACACATCCCAATGCAAAGGAGGGAATAATCCAAGAGTGCATATCACATCATGAAAATGACACCAAAACACCTACAAGGCTAAAAATAGTAATCAATTCCAAAGATGATTGATTTTAACCAAAAACATTAAGTTGTCGAACCAATTATGTCCACATGTTAAAAAGGAAAAAAGTGATACAAAAGGCTATGCATGTTCGACACCAACGCTGACACATGCCAAAAGAAAAGATAGGATCCTCACCACCTATGTGGGATGAATACAATCCAACACAAACATATCCATAAACATCAAATACAACATCAAATAATCGATTCTAAACATGCTAACATAGCTAGATTCTAACATGTAAAATCTATCAAAACATGCCAATGTCTTCACAAACCAAGGCATGGAAAAATACAAGACGATATCCAATAATTACAATATTCTAAGGACTTCATCCTAAACATAGATGAATCATAGCCAACATGAAGCATTAATTACATCTTATTACAAGGGTCTCAAAAGACCTACATTACAAAGGTTACAATAATCAATAATGATAAAATACAAGTGCATAAACCACCCAAAACCAACATGCTCTCCAAGGTGCAACAAGGCACAAAGCACAGGGTAAACCACCTGCAAAAAGATCAAGGAATCCATCCAGCACCTGAAGATCATCTTGAAGGACCAATGGGGAAATATTTCTCACCTCCCAACCATATTGCCATCGTCGAGTGCAATAGATGTCTACGCAACTCTAGGCAACCCCCAAGCTACAGAGAAGGTGATCATGGAAAACCCACTAAGAGCATCTCACACATCCAGGGTATACAAGAAACATATGGAATACACGCCAATCAATGTACACAATACACATGACACAACTGCCAATACAATGCATATAAACAACACATGGTACAACTACCACCCAATTGCATTCAAGTAACATATGACACACTTGCCAAAACATAATAGAATGACATAACAACATTCAAGCATAAGGGAAATAGTCACACTTTCAATACACACCAAATGAGGCATAAATCAATCCATCATAGACACATACAAACATGAATCATACATCACAATGCACATACAATCACATGGTAAACATCACACGTCGAGTTAAACTCTGACGGTGGAAGAAGGAAGAGAGACCTAGGTAGTTAGGACATGGAGTGTCAAACGAGGGCAATACTCACCTCGCAGTAGAACATGAGGGCATAACCTCCTCATAGCAACCAGACACTACACCAAAGATTTCTCTTTACACCCAAACCCAAGCAAGGCAGACACTTCACCAACACATGCAGTTTGGTGTAGATGATCTTATTATTAAATTTTATTACCCAATGTGTTTTAATGTTATTCTTGATTAAAACTTCCATTCGATAAATTCCAATGACCTCTTTGGGCCGTGGTGCATGATGGAAGCCACTCCTTTCCTACCCCTAGACCTCTTCCTAAACACCCATAGCACCAATTCGACCAATTGGGCATGACACAGATTTCGAGGTGACAAAATCACAATTTTGACAAAAACACAACATATTCTAAAAAGATGCAAAATACCATTCTAAAGAGGGTAGGGTGCTCATCCCACAAACTAAAACATCAAGGAAATGCATATAAAGCAATTTTTAGGTTTTCAAAAATGGAGAAATAAGGGGCACGGATTTCAATGCACCAAAATGTCCCAAAACACGACATAGTCTCACAAGATGTAGAATTACATAATAGGAAGGAGTCAACTCATCTCTCAAACTAAAACATCATAAAGTAAATTCATAGAATTCAATTTTCATGTTTTCTAAAAGTGCGAAATAACCATAAGGCCCTAAAAACTCCATTGGAGCTCTCTTTGGCACCTTGACCAAAGTTTGACCAATTTTCTAACTTTTGTTTTTCAATAGCTATGGATGATCTGACAACTACCCATTATAGATAACATGCCCAACAACCAATATATGCAATAAAAATGAGTTGGCGATTTCCACAGAAAATTTGTCAGGGTTTTGTCTGTATTTCTATGTTTCCAAAATAGAAAATACATGATATAAATAAATAACCAGCTGAATTTTTTTTTTTAAGTTTCCTACAACTAAGCAAAGCCATCTTCAACCATTCTAGATGGTGTGGCATGAAGGAAACAAAATAAAACAATTTAAATGAGAAGATTGGAGAAACTTACCTTCTAATACAAGCAAAATCCAAGGAAAAGAATGAGGTTGAATGTCAGATTCAATCCACACACAACAAGCAAACACCAAGCTCTTGAATCCAATCCAAACTCCAAGCAATTCCAAGCAAAACTCCCTTCCAAGAAATTAGATATCCATTTTTCAAGCAAGAGGGTTTCAAACAAAGGAGAGCAAATTTTGGAGAGAAAAAGAATAATGAAAAATACATGTCTTTTTCCTTTTATTCCTCCAAAGACACTATTCCTTTTTTGGTAATAAATTAATCCTTTTAGTGATTTAATCAATCAATTCAAAATTATAGCCTTTGCACAACTAAATCATTTAATTCAACAATTAAATAATTGACTGTCTCTTTTGCAAATCAAATAGGCATTTCAAATAACACGTTAATAAACCCCTTTTCACTTAAAACACCCAAATAATTCACTCAAATAGATAGGGAAATAGTTAGTCAAATGAACTCAACTATTCCAAACAGGTTATTTCCATTTAACTCAATCTCATTCTGAAAAGTACAAACATGCCATACTAGGTGTTGGGTTTTCCTTCCAAATTAGTAGAGGGTTTGCTAGTTCCAATGCACAGGCAGATTCGGCCAACTAATACAGGAGGTTGTGTGAGCTGCCTCCCTTTCACTTATGGTTCTGCCACACCAAGGAGGGTATCCCTATAGCTAAAGATTTGACTTTGACTCACCCAATGACAGAAAGATTTAGCTTTACGATAACAGGCAGAATACTCTCATGTATGGACCAAGATTTGGGTGATAAATCACAAGTTTGGCAATGTTCTTGGACATATCTAACTGGTTGTGGATGAGAGTTGTAGGAGTTCTAATCCTACTCCTACAACTAACATGTTGGAATATAGAATGATTTGAATTGATGTTTTGGATGCAAGACAAGGGGTTTTGGATCTTAACTACTACACAAGAAACAGACCGGTGCCTATCTCTAGGCAAGGAGTCAACTAGACGTATACAAGAGAATGGCTTGCAACTGGCATTCAAGTTTCAAGGGGTTAGGACTGGTATTTGCCTTACAAACACCACCCAAGAATAAGTATTTAACTATCTCTACTTACATACATCCCAGCTGACATACAATCTTCTCCATACTCAACCTAAAACAATTTAATCCACTCCTTGAATGGAAGTTAAAGATTAAGCATGTGATACAGAAATCTATACCCTAGAATCTGAGAAACCCTTAGCAACCAAATTCAAAAGAAGTGAATGCATACAACACATGGAGACAGACAAATAAACACATGCAATAATGCATTTTTCATATAAAATGACAAGAAACTGAACATATATGCAAGGTGCACTCAAATATAACTCATAAACTCCAACAGAGATAAAACATCCAAGAAAATGCTCTGTCTTTCATTATTTTTCCCCCAAAAATGCCCAAGTCTTCCACCACCTAAATGAGTAACACAGTTTGCATTTTATAGCAAGACTGTGTACTCAGCAATAATTACATGGCATTTTCAAAATAACACCAGATACAATGCACCATAGAATGGCGCTTAAATCATTGAATGTTCTAGGTAGAGAGAAGGAAGGGAGTAGGTGAGATCAGGTACTATGCAGCCGTTCAAGATTTTTGCCCTTAAGATGGTAGGTGGCCTATCCATGTCCTTGACCATGCTTCTGCAACTTCACCATTATGACCAACCTACCCGCGGGATGTAGCAGTTGCGTGCTTAGAAATTTTTTCACCTGAAATATGACTATGGATACAAAGAAAACATCCCTATTGAATATTTGAATCATGGCCGTCGATTTCCTTCCTATCACTAAGATTTGCGGCCTCAAAACACTTTGAAAAGTCGCCAGCCAATGAAATCGCGCCACGTAGGCACCCTGTTTCCATCGCTGACCTTTCTACCATCTATTTTGCCTTTTTCGCCTTGTATATGCAAAAGAACATGCATATACATACAACTCCCTGCATACAAAGCACGAACCCCAAATATTTATAAACAAATCGCAATCTCATTTGGGTCCGGCTTGTATCTCTTTACTTGTATATTTCCTTGCATATCGCATTATACAAATGTAATATACATACCGCGGGCCCCAGCCATTTATCAATCGGATTGGAGAAATTTGAAATCCGGGCCTTGTATCTTCATTCCTTTGTATATTGACATATACAATGCCATATACATGCTAGTTGTGGACGGCAGCACTGAATTTGCCAAATTTGACTTTTAAGTCAGGTCCGGCTAATGCATCTCGGGAATGCATGTTCCTTTGTATGTTTGATCATACAATCACACTTGTATGTGCAATCAATGGGCCCCACCATTTGTATCTTTTTTCCTTGCACATTTTCTTTGCATGCACCCGATGTACATTTTGCTTTGTATATCTGCGGGCCCCACCAATTGTATATCGGCCTTGTATGTGCATCGGCCGTCGGGGAGACTTCAATGTGAACTATCGATGAGTGTTGTTTCGCCGATGAAACATTTCACTATAGCGAATGCATGTCAGTCTCTTGTATATTTGCAATGTACATTCCCAATGTATGTCAGACATACATTCACCCCTTTTACCTTTGTGGTATACATTGTCCCTTAGATACAAACGCAACATATTCCCAGAATCTGCGATAGATTCCTCAATGCATATACAAACCTGATATGCATTGTGAAATGCATACAACCAATTTTTTACTATTTTTGGAAAGCCAATTGAGCATTCTTTGGGCCCGCCAATGCACAATCCACTTGTACATACAAACATACATGTATATACAAAGATATACGCATGCAACTATTTATTGCATTTTTCAACTGAGAAGGCCGAAAGACTTAGAATTTTTGGGATTTTTGAAGAGTGCCTGCAGATGAATATTTGAAACCTGAACTAGCAGCAGGCACCAACACTAGGCATTCAATTTCCTCATTTAATGCAATTTCTACCTTTTTACAAAAAAATATCAAATTTCAGAATTAAATAGAAATCACTCAAATTTGTTCCACAAGCATATAATGATGCAACAAACATTTTCGCTAAAGCAAAAATAGCAATTTCTAAATTAAAATCATTAATTTAATCTGAAAACACGGAAAACACGCTTTTCGAAACATTTTAAAATAAAGTGCAAGAATGTTAAGGAAACACACGCATATGATACCAAACACACATCACGGGTTTCCACAACACAAGGATAAGGGTGAGATGGCTTAGCGTCCCATGTCAACCTTCTCCACATTAGTTAACACTTGTAATTACCTGCACACTCAAGTAAACCATCAAGCATACCTACTCCATACATAAAATAGTTAAAGCACATCATAATACCCAACGTGGCATAATATTTCATAAGCATCATAAACATGGGTCGACAATCAATTGACATCATAAAATCATATATGCATAAATCAACTAACACAATCATACTGAAGACATCACATCCATCCAACATATTACATAATTGAAAACAATGAAGTTGAAGCACTACAATAATCTAACACACATGAACACAATGTATGCAATTCATAATGCATAGTTGGAAAGCCAAATAATAAAGCAAAATGCCATTGGAAACACCTCAATGTTCATGTAGAATACACCCTCAGAACCCCTCAATGGCATCATAGACCTCATCGACAAGTTCATTGCAACGCATCAAAGCATAATAATCACATAATACAATGATAAAAACTCAGACCAACATATAACACATGAATCAAAAGCACACAAGGCACACGCTAGGGTGGGCATTATATCCTCCTCCACTAGTATTAGGCTTACTCTTGGAAGCCTACAAAAAGACAAGGATGAAGTACCCTCAATACACAATCCTTTACAACACAACATATCTTAAAAGATCAGTCCTCCTAACCAAAAATAGGTTGAGGTCTCAAAATAATAAAACAAATCTCCAAAGGTGTACCAACTGGGTCAAAACCAACCATCATGCGTACAACTCCTCTAAGACTACACCACTCCATCATCCAATTGCCATTCCAATGAGAAGAGGCTCTAGCTAGAAGGCGCAATAGACCACAAGCAAGTCAAGTCCATAAAACTTAGGACCACAACTATCCTAGGATAACCTCTCAAGCTCTCAACTAAGTCTATGGAAACTCACAAGGCTACCATATCCACTCTTAAGGAGAATTGCAAACAAAAGATTTCTCTCAACAATCCTTCCTCAGGAGCTACCCACAACAAAAGAACTCAAGGATAGGGAAAGCCAACTCAAAAAGGTTATAGGTACCACCTTCATCCTAACCAAAAGCATGCCTCATCTCCAGAAATGGTTCTACTACATGAGGTACTTGCTCACATTCCACTCCTAAAAGAGAGGGTTTCTCTAACACTCTAGCTCTACACCACCAAAACTAGGATCAACCAAATAAGTTCTTAGAGGGAAGAACCTAAACCACATCCTCTAACAACATAAGCACTTCCATCAAGCAAGGCTTAGTAACCCGTTACTCACTAGGAGCACATCTAAGGCGGCCACAACACACCAACAAGGTGCAAAACTACTCACAACACCACTTCAACTCTTAACTAATCTAGACCAAAAAGGTCAAGCAACACAACACGATCATGAATTCATGATCGACTAGGAAACACAAGGCTTCTTCGTGGCCTAAACACCAAGTATCCATAAAATGGAATACATAGGATAGAAACCTCTTCATACACGAGTTGCATCCCTTCCAGCATTACACTAGGAAATCTCCAAAAAACTAAGGAGAAACTCTTGAAGTAACCAAATTCCCATGGTTGGCAACTCAACAAGAGCAAGAAGCCAACTATAATACCATAAATATATAAATAATACGTGCTCATGTACTAACTAAGGTTCCATCATACCCTACACTATGTCAAAACATAAGTGTAGTTATGGAACTCACATCAAAAGAACACAACATCATACACTCCACTAATGATAAAAAACTAGGAGCATGGCATCACGTCCAAGACTAACAGGACTGAGACAAACAAGAACAACCATAGTTGGTGGACTAAGTCAACACCCAACCAAAAGCAATCTACTAAAAGCAAGATTCAATCCAAATCAAGTTCTCTACATATCTCATTCACATAGACACAGTCAAGAATCAACATTTAAGCACATACAAGGACACATTTTCACATCAAGATCCATAGAAGCACAAAACCATTTCAAAACTTTCTCAACATTTCACACAATATTCACTTGCATCTAACAAAAACCAAGGAATTCAATCTACCATAGTTCTAGTAACATGCACACCAAGAACTAGTATATTCTCCACATTCTACTCCCTTATATAATCCATCAGAGTCCCATCATGGACATGATAGAGAACATAACACGATACATGACCAGCAATTAAAACATTCAAGCATAGCCACCAATAATAAATAAATAAAATACCAAAATGGAAGAAAAGTCAATTCCAACAATAAGGCATAAAATGAGCTCAATTTCAACAGTAAATCAAGTATGACCATAAAGATCACAAGATAAATAAATTTCAAAATTTGATGGCTATATACTCATTCATAAACGAGAATAAAATTCAATCCTGGCCCTTACAACATCTAGTGAATTCACCAAAGTCAAATAAATAAAGTATCAAACTTCAAAAGTTCCACATTACATGAACTACGTGACTAATTCTAGCCACTAGAGAGGGAGTACAATGCTACACTACACCTCGATTCCAAAATCTGAGGTGAGTAAGAGAACACAGTCAATCACACTAAACAAGTCTTCTAAGACTACAATCACATCAAAACATGAGATCATTTCTACTTAACCACACAAATATCACTCAAGATGCCAAGCAACAAAGAGTTGCATCCCATCCAAGGGAATCACAAACACCATGCAATAACACACAAAGTCACACACTAGCAACATCTAGTAACCAAGATTAAGCTAGGATAAAATGAGGTTCACAAACCAAGATATCTAAACACATCACTCTCACAACAAGAGCGATTAACATTTCTCACCAAACAAGAATTCACCAAGCATATGGATAATGCATTAATGCAACTTTCACATACAACACAAATCAAAAGACGAGGGAGAATTAGGTTGGGGGTAAAGCACTTACCCAACATTCCATTCACATGATGCTAAATTTCTCCACAACATGATGACAAGCATACTAAATGCACACATTACAATAGGGGAAACACAACTCAGAAACACAAGATGCAGGGTTTGCTACTTCACTCATGATTCTAGACCTCAAACATCACAAGGACTGTGCAAATGACCCTTTTCACAACCCCTTTTCTCTTTAACTCTTCAAATAATGCAATGCAATAATTACACCCAGGTTCCCTAATGAATCCTAGGAAAGAATACAATTTGGGGACATAAGTCATTACCCAAATGATCTATTCTAGCAATGCAATGCAACACTATCTTTCATACAACCGCATAATTAATCCACACATAGGAGCATGCTCTCAAGAAGAAAATACAATATGCATTTCAGGCAAGCATTTCCAATCACCATAAAGAGGCAATTAATAAACAAATATGACAAGCATTATGAGGGTATGCTACTCTTGCAACAAACATACACACAACAAGGTGCACAATGCAAGGTTCATTTAAACTAGCATTACCACAACAATATTCTTCACATATCATGCATACGATCAAAACATCATCTCTTTCAATATAAATACATAGCTCTTAAAAGAGTAAACCAAGTTCAATCACACTCAAGAAAAAGGTATTTCCTTTCACACAAAGGTTCCCATAACTCCACTATCGAAAGTGATCACAAAAGCATGAACGTGACCCTACAAAGGTCACTCAAACACACTCATACAAGGAAGACATATTGAAAGAAAGCACATGCTACTCACAACACATAAACACACAAGGACCCCACACATGCTCAAATGAGTCAAGAAGAACACACCCAAGAGCTCCCAATGCTGCAACATGGGCTCTGATACCAAGTGTAATGCCCCAAGCTTTCACACAGGACATTAGCCGAACAAACACCAAACTAACAAATTTTTTGTGTTTGCAATTGCAACATTTACATGTCACATTGCACTCACGCACACACAAGGTGTTGCAACATGTACAACAACACCTAAAAAGACATCACCATTGCACATTGCAAGGTGGCACAAGCGGAAGACTTCACCCATCATGTGACAACTCACCACGATGACCAAGAGAGAGGTGGAGCTCACTCCAGGACGAGGATCATATACATGTCCATGACTTCACTCCCTCATGAACACATGGAGTAGGATGAGGGTGACATCCACCTCAGTCTATTCCATGATGACACAAGACATCTCAGACACAAGGGTAACGCTCACCCATGGGATAGTCCCACTAGGAGGTACGATTCCTCAACCAACTAGAATGGTCACTAGTCAAACTCATGTAAAGGAACACATCCCAATGCAAAGGAGGGAATAATCCAAGAGTGCATATCACATCATGAAAATGACACCAAAACACCTACGAGGCTAAAAATAGTAATCAATGCCAAAGATGATTCATTTTAACCAAAAACATTAAGTTGTCAAACCAATTATGTCCACATGTCAAAAAGGACAAAAGCGATACAAAAGGCTATGCATGTTTGACACCAACGCTGACACATGCCAAAAGATAAGATAGGATCCTCACCACCTACGTGGGATGAATACAATCCAACACAAACATATCCATAAACATCAAATACAACATCAAATAACTAATTCTAAACATGCTAACATAGATAGATTCTAACATGTAAAATCTATCAAAACATGCCAATGTCCTCACAAACCAAGGCATGGAAAAATACAAGATGATATCCAATAATTACAATATTCGAAGGGCTTCATCCTAAAAATAGATGAATCATAGCCAATATCATAAATCAAATCAAAGCATTAATTACATCTTATTACAGGGGTCTCAAAAGACATACATTACAAAGGTTAAAATAAACAATAATGATAAAATACAAGTGCATAAACCACCCAAAACCAACATGCTCTCCAAGGTGCAACAAGGAACAAAGCAAAGGGTAAACCACCTGCAAAAAGGTAAAGGAATCCATCTAGCACCTGAAGATCATCATGAAGGACCAATGGGGAAATGTTGCTCACCTCCCAACCATATTGCCATCGTCGAGTGCAATAGATATCTACTCAACTCTAGGCAACCCCCGAGCTATGGAGAAGGTGATCATGGCAAACCCACTAAGAGCATCTCACACATCCAGGGTATACAAGCAACATATGGAATACACGCCAATCAATGTACACAACACACATGACACAACTACCAATACAATGCATATAAACAACACATGGTACAACTACCACCCAATTGCATTCAAGTAACATATGACACACTTGCCAAAACATAATAGAATGACATAACAACATTCAAGCATAAGGGAAATAGTCACACCTTCAATGCACATCAAAAGAGGCATAAATCAATCCATCATAGACACATACAAACATGAATCATACATCACAATGCACATACAATCACATGGTAAACATCACACGTCGAGTTAAACTCCGATGGTGGAAGAAGGAAGAGAGACCTAGGTAGTTAGGACAGGGAGTGTTAAACGAGGGCAATACTCACCTTGCAGTAGAACATGAGGGCATAAACTCCTCATAGCAACTAGACACTACACCAAAGATTGCTCTTTACACTCAAACCCAAGCAAGGTGGACACTTCACCAGTACATGCAGTTTGGTGTAGATGATCTTATTATTAAATTTTATTACCCAATGTGTTTTAATGTTATTCTTGATTAAAACTTCCATTCGATAAATTCTAACAACCTCTTTGGGCCGTGGTGCATGATGGAAGCCACTCCTTTCCTACCCCTAGACCTCTTCCTAAACACCCATAGCACCAATTTGACCAATTGGGCATGGCACAGATTTTGAGGTGACAAAGTCACAGTTTTGACAAAAACACAACATATTCTGAAAAGATGCAAAATACCATTCTAATTGGGAGATAGCTCATCCCACAAACTAAAACATCAAGGAAATGCATATAAAGCATTTTTTAGGTTTTCAAAAATGGAGAAATAAGTGGCACGAATTTCAATGCACCAAAATGTCCCAAAACATGACATAGTCTCACAAGATGTAGAATCACATAATAGGAAGGAGTCAACTCATCTCTCAAACTAAACATCATAAAGTAGATGCATAGAATTCAATTTTCATGTTTTCTAAAAGTGCAAAATAACCATAAGGCCCTAAAAACTCCATTGGAGCTCTCTTTGGCACCTTGACCAAAGTTTGACCAATTTTCTAACTTTTATTTTTTAATAGCTATGGATGATCTAACAACTACCCATTATAGATAACATGCCCAACAACCAATATATGCAATAAAAATGAGTTGGGGATTTCCATAGAAAATTTACCAGGGTTTTGTCTGTATTTCTATGTTTCTAAAATAGAAAATACATGATATAAATAAATAACCAGCTGAAAATTTTTTTTTAAGCTTCCTACAACTAAGCAAAGCCATCTTCAACCATTCTAGATGGTGTGGCATGAAGGAAACAAAATAAAACAATTTAAATGAGAAGATTGGATAAACTTACCTTCCAATACAAGCAAAATCCAAGGAAAAGAATGAGGTTGAATGTCAGATTCAATCCACACACAACAAGCAAACACCAAGCTCTTGAATCCAATTCAACTCCAAGCAATTCCAAGAAAAACTCCCTTCCAAGCAATTAGATATCCATTTTTTAAGCAAGAGGGTTTCAAACAAAGGAGAGCAAATTTTAGAGAGAAAAATAATAATGAAAAATATGTCTTTTTCCTTTTATTCCTCCAAAGACACTATTCCTTTTTTGGTAATAAATTAATCCTTTTGGTGATTTAATCAATCAATTCAAAATTATAGCCTTTGCACAACTAAATCATTTAATTCAATAATTAAATAATTGACTGTCTCTTTTGCAAATCAAATAGGCATTTCAAATAACACATTAATAAACCCTTTTTCACTTAAAACACCCAAATAATTCACTCAAATAGATAGGGAAATAGTTAGTCGAATGAACTCAACTATTCCAAATAGGTTATTTCCATTTAACTCAATCTCATTCCGAAAAGTACAAACCTGCCATACTAGGCATTCAGTTTCCTCATTTAATGTAATTTCTACCTTTTTATGAAAAAATATCAAATTTCAAAATTAAATAGAAATCACTCAAATTTGTTCCACAAGCATATAATGATGCAACAAACATTTTCGCTAAAGCAAAAATAGCAATTTCTAAATTAAAATCATTAATTTAATCTAAAAACACAGAAAACATGCTTTTCAAAACATTTTAAAATAAAGTACAAGAATGCTAAGGAAACACATGCAAATAATACCAAACACACATCACGGGTTTCCACAACACAAGGATAAGGGTGAGATGGCTTAGCGTCCCATGTAAACCTTCTCCACATTTCCCACATTAGTTAACACCTGTAATTACCTGCACACTCAAGTAAACCATCAGGCATACCTACTCCATACATAAAATAGCCGAAGCACATCATAATATCCAACATGGCATAATATTGCATAAGCATCATAAACATGGGTCGACAATCAATCGACATCATAAAATCATATATGCATAAATCAACTAACACAATCATGTTGAAGACATCACATCCATCCAACATATTACACAGTTGAAAACAATGAAGCTGAAGCACTACAATAATCTAACACACATGAACACAATGTATGTAATTCATAATGCATAGTTGGAAAGCCAAATAATAAAGCAAAACGCCATTGGAAACACCTCAATGGTCATGTAGAATACAGCATCAGAACCCCTCAGTGGCACCATAGACCTCATCAACAAGTTCGTTGCAATGCATCAAAGCATAATAATCACATAATACAATGATAAACACTCAGAACAACATATAACACATAAATCAAAAGCACACAAGGCACACACTAGGGTGGGCATTACAGTTATTGCTATATACTCTGCCTTTGTTGTAGATAGGGATATTACCTCCTACTTTTTGCTCAACCAAGAAACCAATCTACTTCCCAAGAAGAATGCACCACCACTAGTACTTTTCTTGTCATCCACATTTTCTGGCCAATCAACATCTGTATATGCATGAAGAGTGAAGTCATTGTCTTTTGGATACCAGAATCCATATCAAGTGTTCCTTTGAGATATCTGAAGATTCTTTTGACTGCTACAACATGGGATTCTTTAGGATCATCTTGGAATCTAGAAACAAGTCCAACTGCATTCATGATATCAGGTTTGGTCTGAGTCAGATAAAGCAGTTCTCCAATCATTGATCTATAGCTTTTCTGATTTGCCTTAAGGGAGTCATCATCTTTACTCAACTTACATCCAGTTACCATAGGCATACGTACTGGCTTTGAATCTTCCATTTCAAACTTCTTCAACAATTCTTTCACATACTTAGACTGAGATATAAAGATACCTTTATCTGACTGAGTGATTTGCAGACCTAAGAATAAATTCATCTCACCAAACATGGACATCTCAAATTCACTTTGCATCTGATCAGCAAATGTTTTTCACATGCTCTCATTTCCACCAAAAATGATATCATCAACAAATATCTCAATAATCAGAATATTCTCATGATCAATCTTGAAATAAAGATTACTGTCAGCAGTGCCATTGTTATATCCTAGATTTAGCAGATACTTATCTAATCTTGCATACCAGGCTCTTGGGGCTTGTTTGAGTCCATATAATGCTTTCCTCAATCTGCAGACCATGTCTTGTTGATCAGACAACTGAAATCCTTCTGGTTGCTCAATGTAGACTTCTTCTTCTAACTCTCCGTTTAGAAATGCTGACTTGACATCCATCTGATAGACTTTGAAAGCTTTATAAGTAGCAAAAGCAAGAAACAATCTGACTACCTCTATTCTTGCCACTGGAGCAAAAGTTTCTTCAAAATCAATTCCTTCCACTTGAGATATCCTTTGCATACCAACCTTGCTTTATTTCTTACAACTTCACCATCTTCATTTAGTTTATTCTGGAAGACCCATTTAGTTTCAATCACATTTTTTATCCTCAAGTCTAGAAACAAGATCCCAAGTGTGATTATTTTCAATTTGCATTAGTTCTTCCTCCATTGCTTTTACCCAGTTTTCATCATTGCATGCTTCACTTACTGATTTTTATTCAATCTTTGAAATCAAACAAATCTCTTCTTAATCTTCAGCAATTCTTCTTCTATTTCAAACACCTTTATTTCTATCTCCTATGATTTGATCTTCAGGATGATTTATCCTTACATACCTGGGAGTTTTGGGAATTGTTTGAGCTTCTGTTTCTTGAGCTTGTTCCTCGACTTCTGCACTATCTTTTTGAATTACTAGATTTTTTGAATCAATCTGAATTTGAATCTGAGTTTGCACTTGCCTTTCTTGACTTGAATTTTCATCTTGATCATCTGAATCATATCCGCAAGACCTAGAATGTCCTTTGCTCTCATCAACTCTGACATTAGCACTTTCAACAATCTTTTTTAACCTCTTGTCAAAGCACCAGTAAGCTTTGCTTTGAGTAGAGTAACCCAGAAAAATTCCTTCATCATTTCTTGCTTCAAACTTGCCTACATCCTCATCTCTTTTGATATAGCATTTACTACCAAAAACTCTAAAATATCTTACAGTAGGAGGATGACCAAACTAGATTTCATAAGGAATCTTACCAGAATTGCCTTTGATCTACACCTAGTTAAGAGTGTAGACAACAATATTTATAGCTTCTCTCCAATAAACTTGTGGAACATTTGTTTCCATCATCATGGTCCTAGTAGCTTCTTGAATGGTCTAGTTCTTTCTTTCCACAACTCCATTTTGCTGAGGAGTCCTGGGAGCAGATAACTGTCGTTTTATTCCATGCTTTTCATAGAATGTATCAAACTCACCAGAGGTAAACTCTCCATCTCTATCGGATCTCAGACACTTTATCTTCACACCAATCTTATTTTCCACCATAACTTTGAACACTTTGAATTTGTCAAGAGCTTCTGACTTTTCTTTTAAGAAAGTTACCCACATCATTCGGGAGTAATCATCAATCAGCAACATAAAATATATGTGTCCTTGCACACTTCTAATTCTAGCAAGACCACACAGATTAGTATTCACAAGTTCCAATCGCCCACTTGAAAATTGTTCTTTAATTTTGAATGATGTTTTGTTTTGTTTACCCAATTGACATTCTCTACACATCCTATTAGGTTTCACAAGTCTTGGAAGATCTCTCACAGCCCGAGTAGAACTTATCTTGATAATGTAGTCAAAATTCACATGACACATTCTCTTATGCCAAAACCAACTCTGATCTGTCTGTGCAATCAAACAACTTTTACTAGAGCTACTTAATTGAAAGATGTTACCTCTAGTTTGTGTGCCAGATGCAATTCCAGTTCCAAAGCTTTCCAACATTCTACATTTTCCATCCTTGAATCGGAGATCATAACCCTTGTCAACCAACTGTCCAACACTAAGAAGATTATGGTTTGGCCCTTCCACATATAGAACATCATTTGTGTTATTCTTACCATCAAAAGAGATGGATCCTCTGCCATGGATTCTATCAGCTGAGTTGTCTCCAAATTTCACAATTCCACTTCATGTTTTTCAAAGTTTATAAACTTACTTTGATCACCAGCCATATGATGAGAACATCAACTATCAATCACCCATTCATCCTTTTCAACAACCTGAGCAACCAAGGCACTTTCCACAATTACACAGCTAGTAGATTCAGTAGATTATGGATTTTCTTCTTTGATAGAAATGAACACCCAATCATCTTTAGTGGCAACTCCATGATCGGATTCATCATCTGTGACTCCTTCTCCAGCTTCTTGGACATAGTAACATTTCTTCTGAGCTTTATATCTGTTAGGGTTTAGCCTTGAAAATTTCTCTGGACATCTTGAGGAAAATGACCAATCTTATTACAAGCAAAACATTTGAATGGCAACTTTCCTTCATACTTACCGGATCCTCTTGGCATTCTTTTGGCAATAAGAGCTTCAAGTTCTATAGACTCAATTTCATCATTTTCAAGATCCTTCCTTGCCTTAGCAAATCTATTTGATCTTGTAGAAGAACTTTCACCTAGATCATATCTTTGTTTTCCATATACATTGGCCTTGAAATCAGATTCAGACGTAGGAAGAGAATCACCAAACTCACTTAATTCAAAAGCTGAAATTTTGCCAACTAGCTGATCTCTTGTAACTTTTGAGACAGTCTTGATCTCCTCTATAGCAAAAACCTTATGTTTGTATGAATTAGGTAAAGATCTGAGTACTTTTGCCACAACCTTTGATTCTTCCAAAGTTCCACTAGCACACCTAATACCACACACAAGTGCATTTATCTTTTGCATGTAGATTGTGATGTTTTCATCTTCACTCATCCTCAGATTCTTAAATTTTCCTCTCAGACTTTGTAGCTTGGCACATTTGACAAGTTCATCACCTTCATAAAGATTCTCCAACTTCTTTCAGATTTCATGAGCAATTTTCAGTCCAAAGACATTTGTCATTTTTGAATCAGTCAGGGCACTCAACAAGGCTTCTTTAGCTCAAAGGTTATTTTCAGCATCTTTGATTTGATCTGGAGTTGAAGGACCTTTCTCCGGAGGTTTATACTCATCATTGGTTATTGCCCAATAAGCATCACCCATGCATTGCAAATGGCACTCCATGCAACTCTTCCAAATAGAGTAATTTGTTCCATCAAATCTTAGACTATGCTTCTTATAAGTCGACATCCTGGATCTCCTCGGGCGGTTAAGCTTCTTTTAGAGGAACTGGCTCTGATACCAATTGTTGGAATTAGTCCAGACAACTGAGAGGGGGGGTCAATTAGTTGTCACAAATTTTAACCTTTTCTACTTTTAATCTTCTTTAACAATTTTCAATCAGATAAACATTAAAGCATGAATCAATAACACAAGACCAGAAATAAATTAAGCACACATAACACCAAAATTTTTACATGGAAACCCAATTAAGGGAAAACCATGGTGGGAGTTAACCCACAAGATTCATACCCTGTTAAAAGTACTTAGAAGAAAAGGAAAGGTGCATGCCTTCGAGCTCACTACTCAAGAGATGCTCACTGCCTACAGAATTTATGTTTAATATAGAAAGAATGAAAAGTGAAATAGCATCTTCTTTATGCTTGGTTCAATTCCTTTGAAAGCTTACAAAACTTCTGCTCTGCTCCAAATACTTCTTCTCTAGCTCTTCATCTAAACATCTCTTATTCTTCTGCTTCTCCTCTGCTCTGCTCTACCTTTGATCCTTTCTTTGGATTTTATTATTTTCGCACAAGGATGATTTTTCACAACTCATCAACAAGTATTTATACGCTTCATCAACCTTGGAATGAACATCAAGGTTGGCACTACAAACATCTGACTTAATGTGAATCACTAAGTTGTCGGCCAAACATAACTAGGACTCAAATCTTCCTTGATCAACATGCCACCCTTCATAGAATTGCTCTTAGATCATCAGGTTGGCCAAGACTGGGAAGAACAACACCAAGAAGGAAATCTTCTTTGACAAGCTCAAACTTCAATGCGGACCTCCAACATAGCAGTCACATGATCTAGAGACCTCCACAAGCACATTGAATTCAACAAAAACATCCACACTCCTCCAAATCATTAGAATCACTTGCATCTTCCTCCGGAACCTCAAGAACACTGTCTGCCATGACTGTCATATTAGAAAGATTGCTTATGGACCTCCAAACCACGAACCACTTAAATGGATGATACACACTGACTTCCCAAACATGCCTCTATATCTGTAGATCATTATTTGACATATCTAGAACAATCCAGACCTCTTTCCTATTATAGTGCCTCTTTTGAACACTACAAAACTAGTTCTACTCAGATGGCCATAGCTTCTACAAATCTTCATGCAAACCATTCAATGCTTAACTGGAGCTTCTTTAGACAATCCTCTACTCATCCATATGGTCCGCATACATTGATCCTCATTAATTTTCTCAATATCCTCAACAATCTAGTCTTCTATACAGGTAGAAAAATAGGATACAATTGACATCAATGACAACACCGCTTAGGTACATATTTACAACAATAATGGCCTTGCATTTTCTTCATTAGGCTTCTCAAATTGGGCATTTGATTATGGGATTGTTTTAAAATTTTCATCTAATTATTATCCCCAAGGAAACAAAGTGGCTGAATCAATGAACAAAAACCTGCTTTAGGTCATCAAAAAATTGCTTGATAAATGATGGGTTGAAATATTGACCTCTTTTTATGTTGTTTTTATATGCTTTCTAAACTTTTCCATATGATCTTCTAGATACTTTTTAAACATCACCATCATGATATACTATCTTTTTATATACTTTGCAAGACCTTGAATCTATGATTATTAATATGGAATATGGTGGTGGTATTATCAATTGAATGATTTAAACATGAGTATGCATGCAATATAGATGAAATTCTATGGTTTAATTATGGAGGTTATTTACGTGCATCTATTTTATGAATTAACCCCTATGCAACAGCAAGCACGTGGCATCAAGGAAAGTAGAATTTGCAGTGAGTTGTAGAACAAAAAAATTAAAGGAAGTCAAAGTCATGATGCCCAAAGTGCAGAAAGCTGGAGGATGAATGTGAACCATCATGGGAAGGAATAAATGCAGAAGAAGTAGACTTATTTCAAATGCAGCTTGTGTGTGTTCTTCATATGAACCGTTGCATAAGAATTCTTGTCTGAATAGGATTCTCCTTCCTCTGTTCAGTTAGAATTAATAAATCAATCTTAAACCTGTATCCTAATAGATCTAGGAATGGATTAATGATTGAAGTTAGTTAGTAGTTGCATGAGACTCTTCCATTTTTGTATAAGTTAGAAGGGATGAGCTCAGTGTCAAGTTAGTTACTTTGGTTATCCAGTTACTCAATTTTTCTATTTTCAATATTAGAAGCTCTAGACATGTTTGATTAAAGAATGTCATTAGTGAATACAATTTGAAAGAGATTCTATTTATGATATGAAATGAATGAAACTGTGTTATGAGGATGCATGAGTATCTGAATTGGATTTGATTTCCAGCTAAGTGAGTCAGTCCCCTGAGCTGACCACTCAAGGTACTGATCTTCACTTCATTTATTTTCTTATTCCTTTATGCATTCTTGTTAAACCTATTTTCCATTAGTTTATAAATACATTACAAGTCAATTAGAATATTTTGATTGTTAAATTACAGTGGTATGGTTCATGAACAAATGCATGCTTTGTCTACTTTAAGTCCTCCAGAGGTTAGCATTAATTTTCTCACCATTTTGAATGTTTTGGATGAGTTCTATAATTTTCCATTATTAGCATTTATCTATAGCTTATGTTGAAGGTACCCATAGCCACTAGATTCTATAACTATTTTTACCGTTCTTGAATTTTTGTGAATTACAACAAAGTAAAATAATCTGAGTAGGTTTAGATAAGATAGTTTAGAAGAATATGAGCCCTGAAGGCACATACAATGCAGTACCATCATAAGCCTACACTCCTTGGTTGATAATTTAATGTGGGAGTACAATGTCAAGTGGACTGTTTAGATAGATTTACCCCTGAATTATGTTAAGTCTACAACGCATTAGTTTTCCTCTACATTTTTGGCACCATTGCCAGGGATGGTGCTACCTTCATAGGCTCATTTTACATGTTTTCATAGCTTAAATTTTGATTTCCACATTAGGGTTAATAGATTCACTTTTCAAGAAACACCAGAAATTATACTAACATTATGCAAGATCACTAGAACATAAAGCTAAATTCACTATATACGGAAGCAGAGAGACAACCGAGGCAGATTCCTCCCTTCAAATTATCAGGATAGAGAAGATACAACTGACTTTATCAACTGTATAGTAGAAATTGCTGAAGGAGAAGGACTTGTTCTTACATCTTCATCAACACCTTCTACATCTTCATCAACTTCTTCCACAACTACAGAAGGGACCTTCAGAACCATGGCAAATGCTGCGATGGAGGATCCACCAGAGAAAGTGACATTCAAGTTTCCTATCACTGATCAGGAGAGGGCTACAGTGCTGAAAAATATTCCACCGTCAGTATTACCAGTCTTCTATGGCTTGGTGACAGAGGACCTAGATACATTTTTATTTGAGTTTGATATTCTGTGTAGGAGCTATGACTACACTTCAGATGCTCACAAGCTGAAACTCTTTCCTGCCACCCTCAAGGATGCAGCCTTGAGATGGTTTATGGGTCTAGGAAAAGATGTCATTCCAGACTGGGATATAATGAAGGAGAAATTCTTGGAGAAGTACCAAGATTACTACCGAGGACATGACAGAAGGAGAGATGACATCTTTAGGATGTCGCAAAAGGAGGATGAGCCACTAGAAGATTATGTTGAAAGATTCCATCTTTCTCTGAAGAAAAACCCCCCAAACAGATTATCTGAAGAATCATTAAAACCGGTGTTCTTGAGAGGGGTTAAGGATGATTGCATGGATGCTTTGAATCTCATTGGGCAAGGTGATGTTTCTCAGCTACCTTTTGAGTCAATTTGTAAAGTTTGCTAAAATTATTCAAGAACTTTCACCAGATGACCAAGGGGAGAAAGGACATCAATTACAAACAAATCAACCATGGAGTTTCAAGAGTGGAAATCAGTAACTTCCTGTCCAACATGAAGGAGGATATAATCAGCCATATGGCTACATAGATGGACACTCTTCACATCAAGAAGAAATAAGAAGAAGCAGATGCAATGCTTACTAAGTACTGTTCCAGTTGTAGGCAAAGGAAGGCCAATTGTAAATGCAAAAGGGTGGCAAGCATCCAGCAAGAGAAGGTTGAAAGGCCAGAATTTCTGCCATTTGAAGGAGAGGATGGACAATTGTTCTACATAGCTCAAAGGAGACCTTGGCAGCAAAGACAAGGTATGCCCTTTGATCCACTAAGTTTCAATTCACCCTTTCCTACTGCAAACCAAAATTTCTCTACTTGGAACACTCAGCCATGGCCTAATAATCAAAATCTTTGGCAAAACCCACAATGGCCTACTCCACAACCCGATTGGAACCAATAGTAGCCAAACCCATGGTCCCAACAAAGTTTTCAAGGTTCCAACTATAACCCCCAATGGCCTACACAGCAACCTCAATGGCAGACCCAATAGAACAAGAACGAATAATGGCAGCAAAATGCAAATTACCAGCAACCTATGCTTCCATCTTAGCCACAATAGCCAACCATAATGCCTCCATCTTCTCCTCAAAATCAACCTCCTAGACCTACCCAACTCCCTGCCCAACCTGCACCTAATCCTACCAACAAGCTTGTTCAACAGGCTTATACTAACAAGGTGATTGAATACCCCACCTATGGCGTAGAAGTGAGTAATGTTCATCTCAGATCAGGGAAGCAACTTGTGGGCCCTTCATCTCCCCAAATTATAGAACTTAAAGATGAAGAACCCACAAAGGAAGCCTTAGATAAGCCACCTTTGGAAACTGAATCAAATCAGGGCCCTCAGATCATTTCACATCCTAAGCCTCCTTTCCCTGAAAGTTTGGCTATCCGGAAGCAACCAACACATTTTGAAACAGACCTCATAGGCCAGTTACAAGATATAAGCATAAAGATTCCCTTAATCCAAGGCATCAAACATATTCCTATCTATACTAAGACTATAAGAGATCTTTGCATAAAGAAACCAGGAAGGAAGAGAACAGACCCAAAGTGATGCAGGAGCATCCAGTGGTGTAAGGGCAATCTTGCATCACCCAAAAAGAAGTTAATTCAAAATCATTGTAGTTGTTTTCATTTCTTTCCATAATTAGTGTTTCTGGTTCCATAATATCCAGAATAATGATGTAGGACTTTCAGTTTTTCCAAAACTGCTAAAAATAGCAACCTGCCTATTTTGGAAAGTCTACCTGCTATTTTTGGAAAGTTTGCAGTTGGGCACAGATTGAAGCGAAAACTTGCAAAAAGTTACTAAATGGAAATATAAGACCTTTGGTGAAGGAATCAGGCAAAGATCATTTGTGAGCTGAAAGATATTAAAGTTTTTGTTTTCTGAAAAGCCCCTAAAAATTTCTGAAATGAGATATGAGGCACTAAAACTTCCCTAAACGTCCCAAAAAGTTGATAGAAATCTATTTACAGATTTCTAGCATGATAGTTCACATCGTGAGCTTTCTGACGCATAAAACGGTTCGTCAATTAGACACCTGGATCAAAAGTTATGCTTCTAGGAAGTTTACCTACTTTTATAGGGAGTTGTAAATTTTGAAATTTAGCTGGATGCCACCAAAAAGTGTTATTTATGGCTATTTTGGGGACCCTGGGTGGTAGTAGAGTTAAGGGGGCAAGTGTAGAGTCAAGAATAGGTGGGAAAACAGAAACCCTAGCTGATTTGGGGGTTACAGAAGGCGAAAGATTCTAGAGCCTGGTGATGGTAGCTATAGTGTGTTGTAGCTTGTGGAGGACTGATTCCTCTTATTGTAATTAAGCTTATGTAATGTAATAAGTGTGATTTGGGGGTTACAGAAGGTGAAAGATTCTAGAGCCTGGTGATGGTAGCTGTAGTGTGTTGTAGCCTGTGGAGGACTGATTCCTCTTATTGTAATTAAGCTTCTGTAATGTAATAAGTTGCCCAGATCAATAAAAGAAAGTTCTATTCTCTGTGTTCAATTTCTGTTATTGTGTGTTTTATGATTTACCCCCTTCATCAAGTGGTATCAGAGCAAGGGTTTCTGAGTGTGTAGATAGATCGCCAACTGTGAGGTAGTTTGCACCAAGACCTGAGGTTGTGGGTTTGCTGCGGAGACCAAGATGCCTCCACGAAGAAATCGTGTTGGGAGGAATACTTTGACGGAAGAGGGTTTTAGAGCCCTACAAAGGCAAATCGATGCATTGCAAGAGGAGCTACGAAGAAGGTGTGAGCCGAGGACAAGAGAAGAAAGTGAAGATGAAGTTGAAGAAGAGCTATCTGAGGAAGAACAAGAAGCTGCCGAAGATGTTGCAGAAGTAAGGTTGTTGAGGGTCATTTCGAAGATCGGAAAGAGGCCCAGGATCAAAGTTTCTACATATTCTAGAGATTTAAATCCAAAACAGCTTATTGATTGGATCAATGACATGGAGGAGTATTTTGAGTATGAAGATGTGGAGGACCTAGATTGGGTTAAGTTTGCAAAACAAAGTTGAAGGGCCACGCCAATATTTGGTGGAAGGAGGTCCAATTAGAGAGGAGTAGAAGAGGAAAAGCAAAGATCACCAGATGGGATCAGATGGTGGAGAAACTGAAGAAGCAGTTCATTCCTGTGGACTATGAGATGGAGTTGCTGAAGAAGTTGCAAGGACTGAAGCAAGGTAACAAGTCTGTTAAGGAGTATACAGAAGAGTTTTATAAAATTACTATTAGGACAGGCCATGCAGAGCCCAACAAGGAGAAGGTAGCCCGTTACATTAATGGGTTGAGGCCGAGTATTCAAGAGGAGTTGAGCCTAGTCAGAATGACCACCATAGAAGATGCATACCAGTTTTCCCTGAAGGTGGAAGAGAAGCTAAACAAAAGATTTGATAGCAAGCAAAGGGGAAGAGGTCAAGGTGGAAGGACTAGTGGAAGACCCTATGGAGGCCGTAATGAAGATCAAAAGAAAAGTGAAGAAATAGGCACCAGTCGAAATCAAAGAGGGGATAATACCTACCGCCCTCGTGACCAGAACAATGGTGATCAAAGAGGAAGAGGAAGAGGCAGACTTGGGCAAGGACCTGGAAGAGGAGGTTTTAGAGGAACCTGTTTCCAATGTGGAGAAGAAGGGCATCGAGCATATGAGTGTCTGCAACATCAAGGAAGGAAAAATAGAAGACCTGAAGGTAATGCATGAGTTGTATATGTAGATGAAGATGCACATTATGCGCATTCTAAAGATGCTGAAAGGGGAGAAACCCTAGTTGTTAGAAGAACCTTGCTGAATGAGGAGAAAGAACCCAATCAGAGGAAGCGTTTATTCCGCACAAGCTGCAAATGTGAGGGTAAGTGTTGTGATATTATTATTGATAGTGGAAGCATTGATAATCTTGTTTTAGAGGAGATGGTTGACAAGTTGAAGTTGACAAGAAGAAAGCATCCGCATCCATATCGGATTGCATGGTTGCAGAAGGACCATAGAGCTTTGGTCAATGAGCAGTGTTTAGTGAAGTTCAAGATTGGTGACTACCATGATGAGGTGCTGTGTGATATCATACCGTTGGATGCATGTCATATGCTATTGGGGAGGCCGTGGCAGTATGATATGAGCGCTATCCATGATGGCCGTGCAAACACATATTCTCTAACAAAGAATGGAGTTCGTCATAAGTTGAATCCCTTGAAGGAGGTGGAAGAAAAGGTATGTAGTACTGCCAAAATTTGCCTGGTAGATGGCAGGAAATTTTTGGAGGGTATGAAGCATGAGCATCATTGCTGCGCATTGATTCCTAAGATTAGTCAAGAGAACTGTGAAGATGTACTAGCAGAAGTTTCAGATATGTTGGAAGAGTTCCAGGACATTATCTCTGATAATGTACCAGAAGGTTTGCCACCAGTAAGGAAGATAAGTCATCAAATGGATTTGATACCAGGAGCCAATTTACCAAACAAGGCAGCCCACAGAATGACCCTTGCAGAGAATGAAGAGCTGAATAGACAAGTTCAGGGGTTGTTAAGGAAAGGACTGATAAGGGAGAGCCTAAGTCCATGTGCGGTACTTACAGTACTAGCACCAAAGAAAGATGGAGAATGGAGGATGTGTACAAACTCTCGAGCCATCAATAAGATGACAATCAAGTATAGATTTCCATTGCCAAGAATGGATGACATCATAGATTGTTTGAGTGGAGCCAAGTACTTCACGAAAATTGACCTGAAGAGTGGGTATCACCAAATCCGTATCAGAGAAGGGGATGAATGGAAGACAGCCTTCAAGACAAAGGAAGGTTTGTATGAGTGGTTAGTCATGCCATTTGGGCTAACCAATGCACTGAGCACATTCATGCGGCTCATGAATGAGGTACTGAAAGAATTTTTGGGAAGTTTTGTTATTGTTTATTTGGATGATATTTTGATTTTTAGTAAGACTTGGGATGAGCATTTGATGCATATCAGAAGAGTTCTAGAGAAGTTGAGGGAAGAGAAGTTGCTGATTAATTTGAAGAAATGTAGTTTTGCAAAGAAGGAGTTGGTATACCTGGGATTTGTTGTCTCAAAGGAAGGTCTTGAGATGGACCTAGAAAAAGTAAGGGCTATCATTGAGTGGCCTACACCAAGGAGTGCAATGGAGGTAAGATCTTTTCATGGTTTGGCAAGTTTTTACAGAAAGTTTATCAGGAATTTCAGTAGCATTTGTGCACCCCTAACTGAAACAATGAGAGGGGATAGAAAAGAGTTTAGATGGACTAAAGGAGCCGACAAGAGCTTTGATACATTGAAGCAAAAAGTTGTAGAACAACCTATTTTGGCACTTCCAGATTTCAATAAGGTATTTCAGGTAGATTGTGATGCTAGTGGTAGTGGTATAGGAGCTGTTTTGAGCCAAGAAGGTAAGCCCATTTCCTATTTTAGTGAGAAGCTTAATGATGCCAAGAAAAAGTATTATGTTTATGATCAGGAATTTTATGCAATAGTTCAAGATTTGAAGAAATGGAGACATTATTTGTTGCCAAAAGAGTTTGTTTTATATACTGATCATCAGGCTTTGCAGTATATTAATAGTCAAGGGAAGTTGAACCAAAGGCACTTAAAATGGGTTGAGTTTTTGCAGAGTTATACCTTTGTTTTGAAGTACAGGAGTGGGAAGTCCAACAGAGTTGCAGATGCCTTGAGCAGAAGGCAAAATTTGTTGACAGAAATGAGGATAGAGGTTGTTGGGTTTGATGAGCTCAAAATTTTGTATCCTAAAGATCTAGATTTTGCAGAGGCTTGGAAAGCTTGTCTGGAGCCTGTTACTTTGGACAGGACAAAATGGTTGGATTTCATAATCCAAGACAGCATGTTGTTTAGAGGAAGCCAGTTGTGCATTCCGAGGAGTTCCATGAGAGAGAACCTGATTAAAGAGAAGCATAGTGGAGGACTCGCTGGACACTTTGGTCGAGTTAAGACCATTTCTATTGTTGGTGAAAATTATTATTGGCCACAGTTGCAGCAGGATGTGAGGAAGTTTGTGTAGAGTTGCAGAGTATGTCAGATGGCAAAAGGAACAAGTCAAAATATAGGGTTGTATCAACCATTACCTGTACCAGAGAAGCCATGGGATGATATTAGTATGGATTTTGTTCTTGGTTTACCAAGGACATAGAGAGGGCATGATTCTATTTTTGTGGTGGTGCACAGATTCTCAAAGATGGCACATTTTATTCCTTGTAAGAAGACTAATGATGTTGTTCATATTGCAGATTTATTTTTCAGGGAAGTGGTGAGACTACATGGTCTACCAAAGAGCATAGTTTCAGATCGAGATACCAAGTTTGTTGGTTATTTCTAGATGACATTGTGGAAGAAGTTGAAGACAGATTTGAAGTTTAGTTCTGCACACAATCCACAGACTGATGGACAAACTGAAGTGGTGAATAGGAGTTTGGGTAACCTGCTATGATGCTTAGTAGGAGATAAGCCCAAGGGATGGGATTTGATTTTACCACAAACAGAATTTGCTTACAACAATTCTGTCAATAGGAGTACTGGTAAATCACCATTCCAGATTGTATATGGCAATAGCCCAAGAAATGCTTCTGAGTTAAGGAAGCTGGACAATGGAGAAAAGACAAGTGCTGAAGCTGAAGACTTTGCAGAACACATGAAGAATTTGCATGAAGAGGTGAGAAAGCACATTAATATGATGAATATTTAGTACAAGGCTAAGGCAAATCAGAAGAGGAGATATAAGGAGTTCTAGGTAGGAGATGAAGTCATGGTTCACCTGAGAAAAGAAAGGTTCCCAATTGGAACATACAATAAGTTGAAAATGAAGAAATTGGACCATGTAGAATCCTGAAGAAGCATGATTCAGGAAATGCATATGAGGTAGAGTTGCCGAGTGGGATCAATATTTCCCCTATTTTCAACATTACTAATTTATCAGAATATCATGAAGGTGGGACAGAGGATGGACCAACAGAGGAACAGTTTAGTATTCCGGCATCTACTTCAACAGAGGAGATAGAAGAGATTTTGGATAGCCGTGTGGGAAGGAGCACTCAGAACAGGCAATACAAAGAATATCTAGTGAAATGGAAAGGAAGGCCTATTGAAGATTATTCTTGGTTGTCTAGGGTAGAGGTTGACCGTTTGGGTTTTCCTCACACAAACATCTGAGACGTGACAGGGTCACTTCTCAAATTACCCTGGGTGTCTGATGCAGGAGCATCCAGTGGTGTAAGGGCAATCTTGCATCACCCAAAAAGAAGTTAATTCAAAATCATTGTAGTTGTTTTCATTTCTTTCCATAATTAGTGTTTTTAGTTCCATAATATCCAGAATAATGATGTAGGACTTTCAGTTTTTCCAAAACTGCTAAAAATAGCAACCTGCCTATTTTGGAAAGTCTACCTGCTATTTTTGGAAAGTTTGCAGTTGGGCACAGATTGAAGCAAAAACTTGCAGAAAGGTACTAAATGGAAATATAAGACCTTTGGCAAAGGAATCAGGCAAAGATCATTTGTGAGCTGAAAGATATTAAAGTTTTTGTTTTCTGAAAAGCCCCTAAAAATTTTTGAAATGAGATATGAGGCACTAAAACTTCCCTAAACATCTTGAAAAGTTGACAGAAATCTATTTATAGATTTCTAGCGTGATAGTTCACATCGCGAGCTTTCCGATGCATAAAACGGTTCGTCAATCGGACACCCAGATCAAAAGTTATGCTTCCCGGAAGTTTACCTACTTTTATAGGGAGTTGTAAATTTCAAAATTTAGCTGGATGCCACCAAAAAGTGTTATTTATGGCTATTTTGGGGACCCTGGGTGGTAGTAGAGTTAAGGGGGAAAGTGTAGAGTCAAGAATAGGCGGGAAAACAGAAACCCTAGCTGATTTGGAGGTTACAGAAGGTGAAAGATTCCAGAGCCTGGTGATGGTAGCTGTAGTGTGTTACAGCCTGTGGAGGACTGATTCCTCTTATTGTAATTAAGCTTCTGTAATGTAATAAGTTGCCCAGATCAATAAAAGAAAGTTCTATTCTCTGTGTTCAATTTCTGTTATTGTGTGTTTTATGATTTACCCCCTTCATCACAAAGACAATCCATGTTTTGGGTAACCTTGTTGACATAATGTTGGGAAATATAACTATTCCCAAATATACAGATCTAGGTAGTCCAGTAGTGGATGTCAAAATCAATGGGACTCTAATTAAGAATACTCAGATAGATTTGGGTGTTGCAATTAATGTAATGACTAAGGAGACAATGCAAATACTCCAGTCAAACAACCTTAGGCCTACCCAGACAATCTTGCAATTAGCTGATAGGTCTAGAGTTAAACCTGAAGGAGTCATTAAGGATTTGGTAATTGCATTAGATTCTTAGGAATACCCTACTAATTTCATAGTCCTACAACCCAAGGTTAATCTCTTTGGTTATCCTCTTATACTAGGCAGACCATGGCTTGCCACAACATATGCATTTATAGGTTGCCAGTCTGGGAAAATGATCATATCCAATGGGACTGTGACCAAGAAATTGGTTTTATATCCACCAACCCAACCATACCATGAACTTGAGCAGACCATATGGCCTACCCTGGATGATGAGGATAGCTATTCACTGCAAACCTTGATGACTATTGAATGCAACCCCTTACTAGATATTCAAGATGAAGATGAGTTGATAGCTCACATTATACAAAATAATTGTGGGAGGCACCCGCAGCAACAAAATTGTTTATCTTGCTTGCAAGATCCCTTAAGTAGTATAATACCCACCAATTCCTCAGAGGAGGTATTCCAAATATTTCATACTTTGTTACTCCAGTAATGCTTGCTAGTAATACCTAGCCTTGATTTGTCCTCTGTACAAGAAATGTCTAAGCAATTAGAAATCAAACCAGGAAAGATGTTGACTATTAGTAATGCATTGACTGATGAGCAACAACAATCCCTGCATGCAGTATTATAGACCCACTCAGTAGCGTTTGCATGGGATTACAGTGACATGAAAAGCATTAATCCTACCTTGTGTATCCACAAAACTTACATTGATGATGGCTATAGACCTATAAGACAGTAGCAGTGACGCATGAACCCTGCTCTCAGAGATATAGTTAAATCTAAACTTCAAAATCTTTTAGATGCAGGATTTATATAGCCCATTTTAGATAGTGAATGGGTTTCACTATTGGTCATAGTTCCCAAGAAAGGTGGCAAATGGAAAGTTTGTGTTGATTACAGGGAACTAGAAGGCTACCACCAGGAAGGATCACTTCTCATTGCCCTTCATTGATCAAGTCCTTGACTCTTTGGTAGGGAAGAAATATTTCTCATTTCTTGATGGTTTCAGCGGCTATAACCAAATCAAGATTGCACCAGAGGATCAAGATAAGACAACATTTACATGCCCTTGGGGGACCTATGCATATTTTGTCTTGCCTTTTGGCCTGTGTAATGCTCCCGCCACATTTCAAAGAGCAGTCCTTAGTATTTTCTCTAATTTTGCCCATGATAGCATGGAAATTTACATGGATGACTTCACCACATATGGTGAAACATATGATGAAGCTTTACACAACTTGGAGAAAGTTTTAAAAAGATGCATAGAGCACAATCTATCTTTGAGTAATAAAAAATGTTTTATGATGATGACACAGGTAATAGCCTTGGGACATTTTATCTCAAGTGCAGGAATACAAGTTGATCCAAAGAAGATTGAAATCATATATACCCTACCTATTCCACAGAGATAGAAGGATGTAAGGAGCTTCCTTGGACATGCAGGTTATTACAGATGGTTTATTCAAGATTTTAGTAAAATTGCTATCCCTCTGTTTACTCTGTTGACAAAAGACATTGAATTTGAATGGACCCTAGACTGTTAGAATTCATTTGAGAAGCTAAAAGCAATATTGACACAAGATCCAGTTCTTAGAGGTCCAAATTGGATATTGCCTTTTCATATCCACACAGATGCATTAGACTTTGCCATTGGAGAAGTTTTAGGGCAACAAGAAGGAAATAAAGAATATGCAATATACTATGTTAGCAAAAACCTACAAGGAGCTGATTTGAACTATACTGTGACAGAAAAGGAAATGTTAGCTGTTGTTTATGCCATTAACAAATTTAGACACTACATTACTGGTTATAAAGTGTTCATACATACAGTTCATACAACAATTAGATATTTGATGAATAAGCCAATAGTGGGTGGAAGACTAGTAAGATGGTTGTTGTTATTGCAAGAATTTGACATAACAATAGTTGACAAACCAGGAAAGGCTAATGTAGTTGCTGATTTTCTATCTAGACTGCCTACACAATCATCATAAGGAGTGGTTGATGACTCTTTTCCTGATGAACATCTATTTTCTCTAAATGTACACACTCCATGGTATGCAGATATAGCTAATCATTTGGTAACATGGCAGATTCCAGGTTACTTTTCTCCAAGGGAGAAAAGATAGCTAGTTCACAAATTTTCCCTTATTCTTGGATTTCGGGATTCCTATTCTACACTGGTCCAAATAACATTATGAGAAGATGTATCAGATAGGATGAGGTGTTTGATATATTGAAGGCATGTCATGATGAACCATGTGGTGGACATTTTGCAGCCAAAAGGACAGCCTTCAAAATCTTGACAATAGGATATTACTGGCCAACACTTCATAAAGGTTCCTGTCAAGTATACTAGAAGGTGTGATCGGTGTCAAAGGATGGGGAGATCTACAAGAAGTGATGAAATGCCTTTGCAGCCACAAATAGCATTAGCTCCTTTTGATAAGTGGGGGTTGGATTTTGTTGGTCCTATCTCTCCTACTTCAAACAACAAGGAATATATACTAGTATGCACTGATTACTTAACCAAATGGGTGGAAGTCAAAGCTTTGCAGTTTGCCAGAGATGGCAATGTGGCAAAATATTTGTATGAGGAAATCTTCACTAGATATGGTGTACCTAGGGAGATAGTGACTGATTAAGGACCACAATTCACATCAGACTTAATCACCAAACTAGTGGAGGAATATTAGATTAGACATAAGAAGTCCACTCCATACCATCCTCAGGCTAATGGTCAGGTTGAGGTCACAAACAGGGAGATTGAGAGAATATTGACAAAAATAGTACAACTTCATAGAAGAGATTGGGTTTCTAGGTTACCAGAAGTTGTTTGGGCATATAGAACTACATGGAAGACAACTACAGGATTCACTCCTTATGAGTTGGTTTATGGCAAGACAGTAGTACTGCCTATAGAATTTGAATACAAAGCCCTGGGGACAACAATAGAATTAGGGATGGATTTGACAGAAGCTCAAAAGGATAGATTACAACATTTGAATGCTCTTGATGACATCAGATTAAATTCCATCCACCACAAAGAGGTTATACAGAAACAAAGAATTAAATGGCATGACAAGTATATAAAGACTAAAGAATTCACTGTTGGTGATTGGACCCCTCTCTACAATTCCAGATACAAAGATTTCAAGGGCAAGCTTCAATCTCGATGGATGGGACCATATGATATTCAATAGGTATTCCCTAATGATGCAATCCAACTACAAACCATTGACAAGGTCTGATTTTCATTGCTAGTAAATGGACACAGGATAAAACTTTATAAGAAACCACTTCATAAAGATGATTTTATTGTCTCTCTAGCCCCTCAATATGGTACTCATGGCACTTTTGATGAAGGCTCTGAGACACACATTGATACACCATCAGAAGATGATCTACCAATTCTATCTAGTGATGCATAGGTTGAGTTGCATGACTCAACCCCTGTCACTAAGACTTAATTTTGCATGCTTTGTACTTCACATGCACACATAGCACACCACCCTTGGTGACTACAGTTAGCTCTAGTGGGACTTGTTCTTCACTCTCAGTTGGGACCTATTAAAGTCGAGACTTGACATAATACATATGTAACTATTCAATCAGGACCTATACTAGAGGCACCCGTAGAAACTCATGTCTGAAGATGTCTTCAACACTTTGGTGAATAGTAAACCATTTTCTTGCTCATTCCATATCTTCTATACATGCTTCATTCATTTTGAAATAAATCCAATGCTGCTACAAAAGTGTTCAACTCAAGCTCATGAGTAGTTTGTTCACGCATTGCGAGATATCACCTCACATCACTTCCAAAGTACCCGCAGCCTTACCATTCACCCGCATGCATGTCATCTTGCTCATATCAAATAAAATGCCAAGTACATGTTCTCCAGTTCCAAGGTGTGCTGATCATTTATTTCCATAACGTATGTACATAAGGTAACTTTCAATGATTAACTTAGATTTCTTTCTATATTCATTATTGCTTTTTGTTTATTTCATGCATGCGAAAATATATATCACCATTCCATTTAATAAATACTCTTCCTTTCATATCAATTCACACGTGAAGTGAGGTCACTTCACACATTAGTTAGGGGGAGGGGTTAAATGTTTTGATTTTCACCATCCAAGTCTTTAGAGATACCAAGTAGAATTCTATGCCATTTTCCAAAGATAGTAAACCTACCCTGTTTCGCCCAAAGTGTGAACTTGTTACCCAGAGAAAGTTACAGTTGGGAAGAATAGGAGAAGGCAACAAATTGTAGGTTGGTTCTTTTTAAGGTGGTGGAATAAGAATTTAGAAAAAATTGACACTCCAAGAGGTTGCAGAACATAGAGATAATGGGAGGTGATGTGATATGACAAGAACCATCTGCGCATAAGGAAATATTAGAGGATGTGTTGGTTCTACCACTCTTCACAAGAGTAGGATGGTTGGACTACTTTTTTAAGTTAACAGAATATGATGATGAAATGGTGAAAGAATTTATAGCTACATTGCAGTATGATGAGACAACAGTTAGGGGATTGGTTGTAGATTCTTTTGAAACGGCCATTGCCCAAGTTACAGGATTGCCGCGCACAGGGTTTGAATATCCAACTCGTGCTGATGCAGCTACAGGAAGGGAAGAATTCTGCAAGCATGGAGAACACCTGGACTAAACATTACAAGGTACAAAAGGATTGTCCCTTCCATTCTTTTGGGGAAAATGTGCTTCTTATACCATTAAATACTTTACATGTGATGGTTGGCACAATTTGTTGTATACTGTGCATTTTAAGTTGCTTAATCACTTATGCCATGGTAAGCTAGTCAATGTTCCCAATTTCCTATATAACATGTTGAAAAGGATGGCATCAGAATATCAGAAAAAGAAAGTGGACACCATATTGTCCTATCACTATTTAATAGCCCTATTGGTTAAGAGAAGCCTAAGAATTCAGCACCCACAGGTTGATTGGGATGCCTTTAAACAATGTGTAGATATTACAACACTGTTAGAAGTACCTGAAGCAGAGGATGAACTTCAACATGAGCCTGAACCAGAGATTGAACCTGAGCAAGAGGAGCCACAAGAGGAAAACACTCTAGAGGATAGGCCGGTGGCAGCAGAGGAAGCCTCATCTTCTAACCCTAAAGCTATGAGAGGCACTGATTCAACACCTGTTAGGAAAAAGAGAAATAAGAAAAGTGTTGAGAAACATAAGAGCATTGTGAAGGAAGAAGATGCAAGGGAAAAGAAGAAGAAGAGGAGTAAAAAGAAGAGGAAAAGTGAAGTCAAGCAGGAAACTGTTACTCCTAGGTGCTCAAGAAGGTTGAAAAGGTAGAGTGTGAAGGAAAGTATTGTTGAGTAATAGGAACAAGAGGAAAAAGGTGAAGAATAGTAGCACCATGACCCAATGCTGCTAAATACAGATTCAGATAAAGAAGGAAATGCCCCTGAAGATGTCCCTATCGATGCTCATGAGAATGTTAATGTGTCTACCAAAAGGAGAAGGTATGTTTCTTCATCTTTTGATTCTAATTTAGAAGATATGTTTATTGCAAAGAAAATGGGAAAGTCAGTTCCTAGTAGTTCTACTAAGGAAATTTTTGATATTATCGGGGATGATGATGATGAAGGTTTGAATTTTGCAAAGGAAAAAGAATTGTTGGAAGATAGGAATATAAGAAAAGAGCTTCAAGAAGCTCTTGATACAATAAAACAATTGGAAGAGCAGGTGAAAGGATATGAGGAGAAGGACAAAGAAAAGGAGAAGAGAATACAGGAGTTGGAGGAGAAAATTCAAACCTATGACCATAGAACTAACTTAGATCTATTAGCACAAATGGCTATGAGTAAAACAAAAACTAAAGAAAATGATGTATTAACTCCATAACCTCATGTATCAAGGACTCCAATGTATCACACCACTTTGTCTTTAGGTTTTGAATTAATGAAACTCACTCACAAATCCAAACATGAAAAAGAAAGCTGGGAGAAAGAAAAAGTAGAATCTCAATGCATCAATGGAAGATAAGAATTTGGTGATTAAAAGGTTGGAGGATAAGCTGAAAGAGGTAATAAATAGAGCCATTCAAATGATTGAGTGTAGACCTCCACCTAGGGTGTATGCATTGTTTTTAAAAGAAAAATTTCTCAGTTTTCAGTTCAATAGGTTCATTAATGATCAGCATGCTTTACATTCAAGGCATATTTTTTTTAGCTATTTTAAAGAAGTCAGCTTAGAATAGCAAGATCAACTATGTGAGTATTGTTTACACAACTATCTAATGGCAGAGGATATAGAATGGAACCCCTCAATTTATGTTGGGGATTTGTAGGTTAGGGCGTTGTTATCATATCTCAAGAATGAGCAACTTAGAGGTGAATTAATGAACAAATATGAGGAACAAGAGAAAATAGTGGCACTGCAGATTAGAAGAGAAGCACTAAATCCTGATGTAATCCTTACTCAATGGTTGACACTCCTCTCACACAAAGGTCCAGGAAAAATAATTATGGATTTGAGACTGCGAGATCACAGAAGGATACAATAGTTAGTAGGACCTATGCTTCAAAATTGCCTAAGGTATGTACAAAGTAGATGGAATAGTCTGACCCTAGCATTGTAGAGGAAAGAGCCTCACTCTTTCCATAATTTTATGAACATGTTTGAAATATTGCACAAGTACATCTAGATTTTAGAACAAACAGGAGTGGGATGGCTACCACTTGCTTTTCATCCTCCTATTCTCCTCTATCTAGTACCACATTGGACAGGAGAAAAGAATGATGAATGTAGGAATGCAGAATCAGTCAGGATGGATAGGCTTGCATGTTATAATGGTTTCTATCTTAAGCAGGGGGAGGGAGTCATAGTTTAGTAATGGACCTTAGGCATATTACCTTGCACTACAATCTTCTTCCCTCGATGTTTAAATCAATGATTTTGCTTGAGGACAAGCAAAAGGATAGTTGGGGGAATGATGGGTTGAAATATTGACCTCTTTTTATGTTGTTTTTATACGCTTTCAGAACTTTTCCATATGATCTTCCAGATACTTTTTAAACATCACCATCATGATATACTATCTTTTTACATACTTTGTAAGACCTTGAATCTATGATTATTAATATGGAATATGGTGATGGTATTATCAATTGAATGATTTAAACATGAGTATGCATGCAATATAGATGAAATTCTATGGTTTAATTATGGAGGTTATTTGTGTGCATATTTTTTGTGAATTAACCCCTATGCAGTAGCAAGCACATGGCATCAAGAAAAGGAGAATTTACAGTGAGTTGCAGAACAAGAGAATTACAGGAAGTCGAAGTCAAGATGCCAAAAGTGCAGGAAGCTAGAGGATGAATGTGAACCAGCATGGGAAGGAATAAATGTAGAAGAAGTAGACTTGTTTCAAACGCATCTTGTGTGTGTTCTTCATATGAACCGTTGCATAAGAATTCTTGTCTGAATATGATTCTCCTTCCTCTGCTCAGTTAGAATTAATAAATCAATCTTAAACCTGTATCCTAATATCTAGGAATGGATTAATGATTGAAGTTAGTTGGTAGTTGCATAAAACTCTCCCATTTTTGTATAAATTAGAAGGGATGAGCTCGATGTCAAGTTAGTTACTTTGGTTATCTAGTTACTTAGTTGTTGTTCTATTTTCAATATTAGAAGCTCCAGACATGTTTGATTAAAGAATGTCATTATTGAATACAACCTGAAAGAGATTCTGTTTATGATATGAAATGAATGAAACTATGTGGTATGAGGATGCATGAGTATCTAAATTAGATTTGATTTCTAGCTAAGTGAGTCAGTCCCCTGAGCCGGTCACTCAAGGTACTGATCTTCACTTCATTTATTTTCTTATTCCTTTATGCATTCTTGTTAAAGTTGTTTTCCATTACTTTATAAATACATTATGAGTCAATTAGAATATTTTGATTGTTAAATTATAGTGGTATGGTTTATGAACAAATGCATGCTTTGTCTACTTTTAAGTCCTCCAGAGGTTAGTATTAGTTTTCTCACCATATTGAATGTTTTTGATTAGTTCTGAAATTTTCCATTGTTGGCAGTTATCTGCAGCTTATGCTGAAGCTACCCGTAGCCACTAGATTCTATAACTATTTTTATTGTTCTTGCATTTCTATGAATTCTAGCAAAGTAAACTAATCTGAGTAGGTTTAGATAAGATAGTTTAGAAGAATATGAGCCCTAAAGGCACATACAGTGCAGAGCCATCATAAGCCTAAGCTCCTTGGTTGATAATTTAATGTGGGAGTACAATGTCAAGTGGATTGTTCAGATAGGTTTACCCTGAATTATGTTAAGTCTACAACACATTAGTTTTCCTCTACAATAAAAACCCTAGAGATTGGCATACTCAGCTTAGATTTGCTTTATGGGCAGATAGGGTTAGACACAAGGCTACATTGGGAACCTCACCCTATCACCTAGTTTATAGTATTGAGCCTATTTTTCCCATCCATCTACAAATTCATGTGCTACAATTCATGCAAGACTACCTTGAACCAAATGATCAGACGTCATCCCGCTTAACCCAATTACTGCACCTAGAGGAAATATGTGATGCCACTATAGAAAACTTTTCCAAACACCAGGGTGTAGTGAAACGATGGTTTGATAAGAGGGCTAAAATCAAGGCCTTTTGTATTTATGACCTGGTCTTGTATTGGGACTGTTGATGAGTGTTTTAGCACGCAACAACGCAGTTGTGATTGTTGGTTTCACACCTCTCTTGAAAAGTATCTTACCCTAGGTAAGACTACTCCAAGGTTTCTATAGCTAGGTCTTAGCTCGCTTGGAATCTCTCAGTTGGTATGTTCTAGCTGTGCCTACAAGGGGTCTTACATGCAATCTACAGATCTTCAAGTTGGAGTAGCAAATACACATAAACCCTTTATGATTCAGCTGATAAAACTATGTCAAATGCTGCAGAAATTCCTAATCTAACAATGGTTTTTTTAGAAAATACAAAAGGTATAGGGTTTAGATGAATCCTAAGTGACATTCACAATGTATGGATTATACTTTAAGTAGACAAACACTCTGAAATTTAACCAGTTCTCTGAGTTACCAAATGAAAGGTGATGTTATAGCACTGCAGAAAATGGTGCTATCTTCAATGGAAATCTAAAGATTTTCAAATTACATTCATTCATTAAATACCCAATGACTGGCGCAATTTAACTCATGAAATGTAATTGAACTGAACACAAATGATAAGTCCAGACTAACTTTACACGGCTATCTACCATCAGCAAATAACTAAAAGTATGGACTAGAGCATTCATCAAATACTTTCAACAAACCATAAACATTATAAAAGCACAACTAACTAATTATGGGAGAACAAGTGAACCATGAAAACCAAAATGAGCCAATACAAGATACAAATTCTCAAGATAATTGCAGAAACTTGCTTTGTATTACTTCAAATGGCAGAATGTCAACAATTCAACATCAAATTCTCTCTTACAAAAACCAGAAATGCTAGCCCTTTATATAGGAAAGCAGCATACCGAGTTTTCAAATGAACGGTGGAGATTAACTCAACACTGATGGTCTAGATTACATCAATAAATGCATAACAATAGCTCATATCAATTCCCAGATTACACTTTGTCTTTTATGAAAAGGACGAAAACAGTCTCCAGATACATTGAATCTAGTCAATTTGACTAGCCAACCCAATATATTAATCGAAAACAATATTTTTAAAGCATAGAAGAGACAAAATAGAGTCACATGTTGTCCCAAATATAGCAATTTGCAATAATGGAAGGATTACATTCCAAAATATTCAAAAATATCAAGACTCTTCATCCAAATTAATTTTGTCCTCTTCAGCTAACTTGTTACGGTAATTAAGTCATGCCTCAAGTGCATGATTGATCTCTGAGGGATCTGGATTCTTTAGATGATTGACCTGATACTCGAACATCTCTAGTTCCTAGCTGAATCTATTGTATATCTTTTCTATCTTTGCCCCAGCCTTGTGGAATGCCTTAAATTCAGCTCTGAAGTCGCTTACCTTATCCAATCTATCTTCCATGCTTAGCTCGGTACTTTCAAAAATTACCTTATGTAATTTTCTTTTACACTTCTCGATATCATAAGGGGCATAGTCATTATAGGATGTTTCCAGGCAATTCTTCAAAGAATCATTGATATTGTATATAATTGACCGCAGCTCTTTATCTACTGGCTTATATGCTTCCTTTATGTTTTCAAAGGTTTCTGTCCTCAAAAGTAGCTGTTGATACCATTCATTGGCCTTGGACAGCTTGTCCCCAGTTAGAATATTTTCTACTACTAGAGTTTGGGCCGATAAATCTCTAATGGAGTGACATTCCTCGTGCAAATCTTTCCATTTCTTATGAAGTTCAACTAGCTTCTTGTGCGCTTGAGCAGAGGCATCAATTGTCTTACATCCTTTCTTGAATACTCTAAACAACCAATTCTCAGTCCCTTGGGACTTGGTCCTTACCTTGCCCAGTTTTGCCATTTCATCTATAGACAGGAAAGTGGGTACTATCCTTATATCTCCTCCTGCATCAACTGGTTTGATCAAAAACTAGAAACAAGTACGAAGTTCTTCATTTTGCTATTTTAACTCCTTCTTTGACATCTCATCCTTATCTAACTGCTCCAAAATTGAAGTGACTGATCCTTTAAATTCATCCACTCTTTGAGCACAAGTGGCTGGTCCCAAATCAACTATTGAAATTGCATAGTCCTCCACCCTGACTTGTTCTCTAACTGCATTTGCTAGCGGGACAGCTATCTCTATAATTCTGGATCTTGATTCATCCTTATAAATTCTGGACTGTATTTTTGCTTTCTTTTGCTTTTTGGGCCTTTGAGCCTGGGACAGGGTAGTGCTTAAATCCAGCCGTATTATCTCCACTTGTGGCTCAGGATATACCATTCTTCTTTGCAACCACTCAGGTGGCGAAGAAGTTGACTTGTTCAATTTAGTGGTTTTATCATCATTAGTTTTAACAGGCTCCTCAAGTGATCCTTGCTCCTGTTCTGGTTCCTTATCTTTATTTATCTCTTTTTCCTTTTCTCCTTCATCAGCCAAGTTCCTCTAGTTTACCATTATATTTTCTTGAGCTACTTTGAAGACTTCCTGCGTTTGACCCTTCTCCGGAGGGTTGTTGGATATATCAATGACTTCAACATTAACTGCTTCAGCTAGAGGTTCGTTTGAAATTTCATTACTTACTTCCACAAGTGCATCCATCTCTACCTCAGGCAACAATTCAATTTCAGACTCTTGTAAATCCAATTCTGCACACACTTTATCAATTTTGGGCAGTAGAGGTACAACTAAGGAGGTTGAATCTACTGGCATTTGTGAAATAGGAACTACAGAGGATATAGGCAGTGTAGGTAAGCTTGTCTACGTTAAATTAGCTAATACTGCTGACAAAGTGGAAGAAATGACAAGGGGTGAGGGAAGAGGTAGTGAAGGTAGAGGAAGAGAAGGTGAAAGAATGGTGGAAATGGGAGGTAGTGTCGTGGTGGTGGATAATTGAGTGGAAGAAGTAGAAGGTGAAGGTGTAGTAGTGATGGAAGAACAAGAGGTGGCAGCAATGGAGGAAATAGGACTACTAGGGGCACTAGAAGATATTGTTAATGAGCAAGAAGTAGTTGAAATGGAGGAAGCAGGAGAGGTGGTAGCAAGGGATATTTCTTGGATAACAGCAGTTGATGTCATGGGTGAAGTAAGGGCAGCAGCAATAGAAGTAAAGGATGGAGAAACAATAGTAGAAGCTATAGAAGTAGAGGTAGCCATGCTTACACTCGGAGTAGCAGGAGATGGGGAGGTTGGGAGATTAGTGGTGGCATCTTCCTCAGTTACCTTCTTTACCTTCACTTTCTTGGCTTTGGAACCTTCCCCAGGACCACTTAGCATATCTCTTTTCTTAGAAGCTCTCATCCTGGTGGAAGGAGGCTGGTCTTTCTTAGAAGGATTCTTTGCAGGTAGCTTCTTAACTTTCTTTGCCTTCTCTACCAAGGATGTATGTTCCTCACTATCAGATTTCTACTTTTCAACCAGCTCCACCTCATCTGTGATGTTTATTAGTTCATTCTCTTCACCTCTGGAGTCCTTGTCTGATTCTGGGGCAGTGTATGTAAGTTGTACTCCTTGTCTCTCCAAGGCAACTACCTAACCTCTTACCCAGGCCTTGCTCAATCTGATTGGTTCCTTCATTATGATATCTAAAGAACTATCCTCTGCATTAGCTCAATTTGGCAGTGGGATTGGTTGACGATATTGGGCTTCCCAGGTCCCTCTGACCATGACATTTTTATCATCCTCTAACTGGTCAGATACTACAATAATGTGGAACTTCCTGATGAAGGCTAGAGATAGCTTTAAATGAGCCCTTTTCATTACTTCATAGTCATCCATGCAATTAGCCCAAAAATCCTCAATGTGTATCTTGTGAAACAATTTCTTACCTACAAATCTTTCCATCACTTTATTTAAATCAAAGTGATCCCTTGCATTGTAGTAGTGAAGGTTCAGAAGTTGAAGTTCCTTATCAAAATGTTTAGCCGATGCCAAAGAAGGGCATGCATAATTCCCCTTACCAAACTTGATGGGAAACTGAACATTGGTTCTGTGCAGGTGCTTGAGTTTCTCAGCACAAGGTATCAATTGTCTAGTCATATCTAGGAGCACTGTTTTGTCATCAGGATATCTGGGAAGTCTATAAGCAATCCCAATGAAACCTTGCACTCTTAGATATGTAAACTTTTCAAACTGGATGTACCACCTACCATATCAGGTTACTTCATTCATTGCTTTAGTGGAAATCCTCAAGGCTGTATTACCTTGTAGCAATCTGGCTATATACATCGTAAAAGCATCATTCACCCTTTTGAAATGCATCAGAGATTGAGATGAGGTCAGCTGAGGGTAACACTCATATACTTTCACTTGAGTCTGCTCATCATTTCCAACTTCTCCTACTTTGGACAACCCAACATAATGATTTCTCCTTGCTAGTACGTAGACAATGTAGGATGTCCATCTAAAGTATCTCTTCTCTTTGAAGTTGTTGAAGGCCTCATGAATATTATCACTAAGGATTTGGGACCTATGGAACTTAGTCCCTTTCAGTATTTTAGTTATGATGACGAACATCCACTCCTCAAAAGTGGAGATTGTAGGTAACCCATATATTCTGCTTAGGAAGGTTATCAAATCCCCTATCTTGTCATGGAAATCACTTCTATATAACACTTGGGGAAACTTACTCATGGCAGACCTTCTGCTTTTTGCCCAATGATCATTCATATGTTTTCTGCATCCATTCACATCCTTGTTATAAGCCTCTTCTGATCCTTGTTTGTCTGGCATGGTCATCACTGCATGCCACGGAATATCAAAAGTCTTAGCCAGAGAAGGTGGGCTTAAATCAACCAGGATATCCCCATTGGTAGTTTGAATTGTCCTTGTCATAACATCATACTTATCTGCACATGTTACTATCATCTCTACACACTGCACTGAGGTGGGGAAGGTAGTAGCTTGCGCAATACCACTATCTTTAAGTGTTTTGGCCCTAGGAGTTGGATTTGGGCCAAAGATTCTCAGTCTGAATTCATCCAAGTCTATGTGACCTAGAAAGGTGTCGCCTACATCACTCCACTCAAAGTGAATCTTTGTCTCTGGAGGGATGCCCTTGAATTCGTACTTCATGGTTTGAGCTCGGGCAGTCATCTAATCTACAGGACTAGACCTTATAAGTTTGATACCTTAAGAACTTTCTACAAACTCCTAAGTTTGAGATCTAAGATTACCAAGTGGACTACTAAACTCTTTGCCATGTTCAAAATGAATTTAATGAATTTGCTAAGCTACTGACATGCCTTTCATAAATCATAAATCCAACATTTATCATTGTACCCAATTTATAGCAATTCACCATTAATGCATGCAAAGAAAAACATTCAATGTTGCAAGAAATCTTATTGGAAACATGTAAAACATCATTATCTACGCTTGCAACTTTAATTACATCATTTCAGGCATCTTCCCTTTTGAAAGTTCTTAAAAAAAATAGTCATTTTTTACCATTTGCGCTAATTTTGGGGTCAATCGACCTGTATGCAAGAAAGCGCTACTATTGAGGTCCACCAACCTCAGCGGGGAAATTAGGCTCATTCGACCCAATGTTCTATCAGTGTTTATATGTTTTCTCACTTTTGCGCAGGTTTCTGGTTTGATCGACTTGCACGACTTTCGAAGGTCACTGACTTTCAGTTGGTTGTTTAGTCAGTCGGTTAGAATTTTAGCACAAGACAACTGAGATCATTTTACCATGTTTGCGTAGGATTTGTCTTTGTCAGACCTACGTGAGATTTGGGGTCAACCGACTGAGTCGGTGAAGGCATGCTTTAGCGCAAGGTTGGACGGGATTAATTTTAGCGCAGAGCCGTTTTTCTTGTTTCCAGCGCGATTTTGGGACGTCACCAACTTGCGGAGATATTTTGGGTGTCGACCAAGTCAGAGACAGAGTCTGCTAGCGCAAGGTCGGTGCAACAAGTTTTTAACGCTAAGTAGCTTTCTAAAGTTTGTGGGGTTTTTAGGTCCTGCCAATCTAATCAGTTAACGTGGTGAAAGCTATGTAGGTTAGAGGTCGAAGCTTTCAGTGCTAAATAGATTTAACGTGGGTTTTTATGGCCACTAACTGACTGGATGAGTCAAAATGTTTACAGGTCGGTCAGACTAAAATTTGGTGCAAAAGGCCCGATGATTCTCCAATTTTTAAATTTATCCAAACTACAGTCAAGCCTGGTTGAGTTGTCCTATTTTGCCCATGGAAATCTGACTATACTTTCAAGGAGAAGTTCAAACTAGGTTTCCAGGGAGAAATAAACAATTCATGCGTAAATCCCTAGTTGAAACCCCAAATGTGTTGCTCGAAATAAAAAATGCACTTTGAATGAAACCCTAACCGCACCTAGAAAAATCTTAAAGAGGTGAGGTAAAAACCCTACCTAGTTAGTTGTAGAAGATGTGTCTAGGATACACAGGTAGGGGATGGTCGTGGGATCGAGTTCGAGGGCAACGACGGTGAAAATGTTGGACAGGTTGCAAAGGGGCTCTCCAAATCTTTTATCAAAATGTAGAAAATGATTTAAATAATGCAAATTAACCTTTTATTGTTTTGGGCCAAATCACCATTAATGCACGACGTATGCAGTGTCAGTTGGCAGATTAGGGTTTTGTGTGGCTTTTCATTAGCTCCGACTTGGTGGAGAAATTAGGTGTGATAGACTTGGTCAGCGAAAGGTCTTTTAGCGTTGCGACAACAGACTCAATTTTATGTCTTTTGCGGGACTTTGGGGCTCTTCGAACTTGCGGGGATTTCAGTATCCTCCGACTTAGTCAGCGATCAAGCAATATAGCGCAAGTCAGAGATAGTTGATTTAAGCACAAAAGTCCGTCAGGAGGGAAACTAGCGCCTAAGTTAGTGATAAAGGTTTTTAGCATAAAGTCGGTTGGGAGGTAAATCAACGCAAAGGTCGGTTTGGGGGCAATTTAGCGCAAAAGGGATATTCAAAGCCATTGGAAGAGATGCAAAGATCTAACTTAGCAAATCCTTGAAATGATGTTCAAATTCATCATTCAAATATGTCAAAAATGCACTTTGACCACTTGATTACTTAGGACGTGAAAAAATCTACTTGACACTCTAGACCAAATTTGAAAGAGGGGGTCCTTGTTTTTTAAAAATGGGGCGTGTGTGCTAGGCATAACAAATGGCGACTCTATTGGGAAATGCTCCTGAGCATTTTGATGATAAACTTTTAGTTTGAACCTAGAATCTCTGTGTTCCCCACATATTAATTGAAAAAGCAGGATACCCTATCAAAGAATCCAAGATCACTAACTAGTGCAACCATCCACATCCTGAAAACCTAAGTGTGTGCGATTGTATTCATTCTCGTCCTTTGGCAACTATGTTCATCCAAGATCCTTTGTGACAAGCTACAAAGTTGAGACCATTCTATCACCAAGAAATGCTCAATGTTGAGATGTGATGAGCCTTGAGGAAAAATGAATGGTAGATTTTCCTTTAGTACTTCTGAAAAAATGGTAATTGATGATAATTATTTCTGAATAGTATCTTTTGTGAGAATTTTTTATTTGGTAATCTCTTTTCTGATGCACTGTAATGGGTCTAGTGTTGAAAAACACCTTTTATTTTTACCCAAGATAAGCTAGCAACACTTAGTGTCACCTGCCTTCCTTCTCGATTGATAGTGCATGTGGTAGAATAGGAAGCCAACCCTTTCACTTGGCTCAAGATCACTCAGACTTGTTCAGCTACTTCAGCATCATTTAAAGTGTGAGGGTCACATGGTTAGAAAATACCCAGGTGCACCAACTAATGACTCATTTTCCACGAACATGCATCATACTCTTTAGCGTAACAGTGGGACCCACTGCGAGACTTAAGCAGAACCTTGGCTTCTCAAAGAAAGACTCAAGATTATTCACCCAAGGAAGAAGCATCTATAGGTCCACATAACTGCCACCACTTTCTAGAAACAAAGACCTCGCGAAAAAGCAAGCGCAGCGAGCGAAAGCAAGACCAGAAGGACAACTAACCTAAGTAAAGCATCTAACAACTACGGAAAGCAAAGGCAAGAAAGCAAAACTAAGCTAATGGAAACCTATTCTAACCAAAGCGAACAAACCCCTAATTATGTACACTAAGATGAGGCATGACTGCCTCTCAAGCCTGGAAGTAGCGCTTTAGGAACTGGCCATTGATAGACAATGGGAGCTCCTCACCAGTAAGGCTCTTGAGTCGATACGTGTTGTCTCCAAGGATCTCATAAATCTGATACAGGCCTAACCAAAGATTATCAAATTTACCATGTTCTCCTTTCTTCTTGTGTGCCTTATCCCAATATAGGGCCAAATCAGAAATGCGGAAGGCTTTGACTTTGGCTCTCTTGTCGAACCATCATTTCACTACACCCTGATGTTTAGCAAAGTTTTCTATAGCAGCTTCATGTTTCTCCTCAAGGTACAGCAACTAAGATAACCGAGAAGACAATTGATCATCATTTTCAAGGTAGTCTTGCATGAATTGTAGCACGGGAATCCTCAAATGAATGGGAAAGATGGGTTCAATCCCATAGACCAAGTGATAAGGCGATGTGCCCAAGGCAGCTTTGTGTCAGATTCTATCAGCCCATATGGCAAATTTAAGCTAAGTGTGCCAGTCTCTAGGGTTTTTGTCTAATAGTTTCTTAATGACTTCAAGCAGATTTTTGTTCGTTGATTCAGCTACCCCATTCCCTTGTGGGTAGTAATTAGATGAGAACTTGAGAGTGATCCCATAATCAAATTCCCAGTTAGAAAAATGCAATGATGAAAATACAGGGCCATTATCACAAACTAAAGAAAATGGATAGCCAAACCTAGTGATAATATGCTTTTCAACAAATCCAATAACTACCTCTATGGTGCATTGTTTACAAGCTATTGCCTCAGACCATCGGGTGCAATAGTTAGTAGCGGTCAGAATATACCTGTGTCCTGCAGAGGAAGGCAGATTGATCATACCAATAAAGTCGAGGCCCCACTGAGCAAATGGTCATACCTCCACTACTAGTTGCAAAGGCATGGCAGCGTGTCTCTCTCTATGTGTAGCGGTCTGACAGATATGACAAGTTATTACATGTAAGTGTGCATCTTTGAACAAGGTAGACCAATAATATCAAACACGGAGAATCTGATTAGTAGTTGAGTGAGCTGATCCATGACCTATCCCAAACTTCTCGTGAAAGTTGGTTAATACCTGGTCCACCTCTATTTTTTCTAAACACCTCAGATAGATCCCCTCATGATTCTTCTTGTAAAGAACTGACCCTTTTATCATGTAGCTATTACTTTTCAGTCTTAGCACTCTTCTTTGAACTGAATTCAGCTGTGGTGGATAGCGTTGATTAAGTAGATAAAATATGATATCTCTGTACAATTCATCTTTTGAAACATCCTCCAACAGGTATTGCTGAGATACTAAACCTAGCCCTACCTCAGCTATTGTTCTGGTCAGTACCTGGCCTCTTACCAATTTCATGGGCTGAATATCTATATTGAACTCTTGCAGGATGGTGACCCATTTTCCTCTTTGTTCTCCCAATTCACTTTGCATCAACAGTGTCTTAACTGCTGCATCTGGGACTATGGTGATTACTTGACTTCTTAAAATGTAGTGATGAAACTTCTTGACTACCTTTACCAGAGCATATGCTTGTTTTTCCACATTTGGATATCTTAATTCTATGTCTTTTAATAGAGTACTCATAAAAGCGATGGGCCTTTCATCATCAACTGATATTTTCTGTGTCAAGATTGCAGCACAAGTATACTCGGAAGCAAACGAGTAAATCTAAAATGGCAAAGTGTAATCAGGACTTACCAAGATAGGTGCATTGGCTATAGCTTGTTTGATTTTTACAAAAGCAGCTTTAGTTTCTAGAGTCCAATCCATTTTAGCGTCTTTCTTTAGCATGGCATTAAGAGGTCGAACAATCTCAACAAAACTTGTAATAAACTTGCATACAAATTTGATCTTACCAAAATATAACTTGAGCTCCTTCTTGCTGGATGGGGGAGGTATTTTGAGTATTGCTTGGATTCGGTCTGGGTCGATAAATATTCCTTGTTCAGATATCACATTCCCCAGCAACCTCCCTTCAGTCACTTTAAAGATACACTTCTTAGGATTGAGTGATATACCATAGTCTTTGCATTGCTGCAACACCTTCCTTAAATCTGCCACATGATCTTCTCACCTCTTTGAGAACACCATGAGGTCATCCATATAGATAATGATACACTTTCCAACTAATCCCTTGAAAGCAACATCCATTGCACGTTGAAAGGTGGTACCAGCATTTATTAGACCAAATGGCATTCGTCGATATGCATAAATGCCCCATTTGCATGTGAAAGATGTCTTTAATCTATCTTCGTAGTCCACCATCACCTAGTTATAGCTAGAATACCTATCCAAGAAGGACATCATCTGGGATCCATTAACAATCTGCAATACTTTGTCCAATGAAGGAAGCGGGTAATTATCTTTCTCAGATGCCCTATTTAAGTTTCAAAAGTAAACACAAAGCCTGATCTCTCCATTTTTCTTTCGGACTGGGACTAAATTTGCTACCCATGCAGAATGTCTGATCGAAAATATTATCCTTGCTGATAACAGTTTCTGAACTTCTTTGAAAATTAGTGGTTCCAATAGAGCATTTACTAGCTGTTGTCTTTGTCTAAATGGCTTTGCTCCAGGCTTCAGCGGGATGGTGTGTGTGATGATTGATGTATCGTATGTCTTTAGATCTTCATAGCTCCATGCTATAACCTCATGGTAATCTCTTAATGCATGTATGATTCCTGTCTTTTCTTCTTCAGTACTAGCATTCCCAATGAACACATTCTTAACATTTTCTTCTATTCCCAAGTTAAATGGGTCACACTTGCCCCCTAGAGATTCTCCTTCTTTTCTTTGGGTTCCTAAATTGTCTGTATCAAACAGTCTTTCCAATTCTACCATTCCCTATGGAATTGTATTTGTTTTCAGGTTTAATACCTCTTCTAAATCCATTTCAGCAGGTTCCATTTCTTCTTCATCTATTATCTGAGTAGTGAAAACATCAGATGAAGTAAGGAAGTTAATTATGTGTTGATCATCTTCAAAGACTTGAAAATTTGTAACATTATCAGGTACAAACGGGGGTAGCGACAAATTCAATCAAAAATTTATTTAATCGTGTCATGGATGTCAACTCTAATGTACTTGTTGTTTGAGCTAGAGCATCTGTGACATGGTTTTGTCTTCTTGGGATCAATTGGATGTTAAAATTGTTGAAGCATTCTATTAAAACCCAAACTCTATTTCTATACTGATTCAACCTCTTATCATTGCATGATTACTGCTTTCTTACTTGTTTCACTACTAGCTCTAAATCTCTAAACACCTGGATGACTCTGACCTTCTTTTGGAGTGCCAACAACAATCCTTGCACCAATGCTTCATACTCAGTTACATTGTTTGTGCAAGGAAATTGCAGTCTATGTGATGCCAAATACAAGATCCTAGTAGGACTGATTAATTCGACACCTACTTCGGATCCCTGTTTGCATCTTGACCCATCAAATCTTAAAGTCCATAGGTGAAAGTCTTTGCTGCTATCATTTTGTTTCACTGATTTCTTCTTATCAAGCTGACGCTGTGGTTCTTCCTTCTTCTTAGCAATTGGTACCTCTTTCAGAACAATGGGAATTTTCAATTGTCTTTGCACTTGTTCCATTGCCTCTTGACAAAGCTGGCAAGTAAATTCAGAATGTGATGCATCGTGTATGCGGCACCAATTGAGTAGTAATAACTCCTCCATTTGAATCTGCTTTCCAATAGTAGCTTGATCCCTTACGAATTTGGCTACGAAATCACATAATCCTTTGAATATCCCTGGTTCATCTTCTTCTGAAGAATCTCCTAAATCTGATTGAATGTATGCTCCTGTACTTTCTAGTTTTTCTATAATTGGAGGATCAGGGAATCTAAGGCAACTCAGCATAAGAATCTCCTATGTCTGATTGACATGTAGAAGATAAACTCCCAAATCAACCTCTGAGAACAAAATCTTGTTGGGTTGGTTGTACTCTGTAATCATATGTTTCATCTTTGGTTCTCTTTCAATATGTATCTGGTTGGCCAATCCTTTCCATTGCAGCCACATATGAGAAAAGTCAGTTGCCATGTAACTGTTCAAAGTTCTAGACCAATCTCTACTCAAAAACATACCGTACTGATCCGAAATGTCCACTACTTGAATATCTATATATTGTTGTACTCTTGGATCAGAAGCCATTTGCATGTGTATCCTATTCAATTTGCCTACTACATTCACCTCAGTCTTATCTAATTGTGTCACCTTCCTAGAGGACTTGGCCGGAGTGAGACCCAGTGCTTTGCAGACTGATAATGGCATTACATTCGTGGAAGCACCAGAATCTACTAAATAGTTATGAAGGTTCCTATTGAATATCCTGAGTGTCAAGAGGAAAGGAGGAATTTCCCTCTTGTCTTTATACAATGTCATCTTTTGTTCCACATCAGTCACATGTATTCTTTCCTTTCCCTTATCAATGTTATCCTTGGTGACGGTTTCCTTTTGTGTACCGTCAATTTTGATTCCAGCACCCATATCTTGAAAGAAGGATGTCCTAACCTTAGGTATTTTAAGTAACTCATATATAGAAAGACTAACCTTCATTTTCTTAAGTTCCTCAGGAACATACTGCCCCATTTTTCCTATATCAGACCATTGAGAACTTTCAGCAGTAACTTCCTGATATACTGGCTGATGTGTGACTTTTGGGGGCTTAGGATTATTGGAAGCTTTTGGGTTTGGTGGAATCTAATAACTATTTGGAGGGATGGAGGTGGTAAAAGGACCTTTAGGTTTACTACTTCTTAGGTTGTATGGAGTCTTATTATACTGCTGATAAGAATTGACTTCTTCAGATTTTTCTTCCTCAGGCTGATTGTCATCTTGAAATAGAAATGTATAGCTATCAAGTACAAGAGCAGTGTCATACCTCTGAGAAGGAACAATTTCTTATCTTGTTGGTGGGGTCTCCTAGGTTTTAGCATTCTGAATCTCCATCTGGAAGATACTGGACGCAATCTGGAACTCTGGGTAGTCTAGTTTAGAGTGGGCATTCGTATTGTGCAGTCTGCACCAGGTAGATAGGGTTGCCTTAGCTAACATCACACAACCAAGAGGTCTGGTATCATTGTTTAGATTCTCCAAGGGCGATCGTACCCCCCCATTGTTAGGTCTTGTGTTCCAAGATCGATTTGACCGCTGCTGAAAATTTTGATTTTGGTACTGATTCTGATTTTGGAAATGGGACTAATTTTGGTTTTGAAAATGTTGTTGATTCTACCCCCTTTGTTGCAGATAGGCATTTTGGTTCTTGAGGTGGGTAACTTCTACAGTGAGCTTCTTCATCTACTCAACCAATTCTTTGATATCATCTTTGTCCTCTTTTGCTTTGGCTGCCTCTAAAGATTGTAAGAAAGGCATTTGTGTAGGAGGCATTTCAGCTACTGGATTGCCTAGATGGATTATTAAAGCTTGTGTTGCAGTTGGGTTAGGAATTGGATTTATCACTGGGGTATGGTTAGCCAAGGCTTGATTAATCATAGGTATTTGATTAGGCATGGCTACAGGACCTATGTGATTCAGTGGACCAGTAGCTGTTTGTCCTAGCTAAGTACTCATAGTGACAACCGCGGAATATGCTTGAGCAAAAGTAGCAAGAATTGGGTTGGCTCTTCTCGCAAACATGGATGTCAGTTTGTCCAGAGTTGCATAGTAAATGGGCAAGGCTACAGCTTTCCCTATGGAATAAGGAGCTTGCAAATGACTGAAGGCTTTCTAAAATCTCTTGTTAAATGAACTTATCATCTCGCCTTCACCTCAATGAATCTCCGCAAAAGACCAATAAAGATCAGCTGGGGTAGTAGGCATTCGAAACCGGTCCAGAAATGCATTCTTTAGGTTCATCCATGAGTTTATGGATGCTACAGGGAGGTTAGCAAACCAATAATAAGCTTCATCCTATAAAGAATAAGGGAACAACCTGCATATCACATCCTCGTATTGTACTTGAAACATGAACATGTTACTCTCAAAGATTTTAATATGCTCATCTATAGTCCTATCTGGATCGTTCACTCTAAACTTCGAACAGAACTTATCTGGGTTTTTTAGCATATCATGGTAGGTGTTGAACTGAAAAGGAGACTGGTTATTTCTTGCAAACAAAGCCATGATTTGAGGATTAAAAGTAGCTGCAACTGTGTTCCTTGGGATTGACTGAGCTCTTGGGGCTCTTGGTATCCCTTGATCTCTTCTTGTTTGTCTAAATTCTGTCAAAGACAACAACTCCTCTCCAGCTGAGCTGGCTCTGGTATGCCTTTGTACAGTCCCTGGACTTTCTAATTTTGTAGAGGGAAATAGCTCTTTGTCGCCCTCCTTCTAGCGACATTTCTATTGATGAGTGTTTTAGCACGCAGCAATGTAGGTGTGATTGTTGGTTTCACACCTCTCTTGAAAAGTATCTTACCCTAGGTAAGACTACTCCAAGGTTTCTACAACTAGTTCTTAGCTTGCTTGGAATCTCTCAGTTGGTATGTTCTAGCTGTGCCTACAAGGGTCTTACATGCAATCTACAGATCTTCAAGTTGGAGTAGCAAATACACAAACACTTTATGATTCAGCTGATAAAACTATGTCCAATGCTACTGAAATTCCTAATCAAACAATGGGTTTTAAGAAAATACAAAAGGTATAGGGTTTAGAGGAATCCTAAGTGACATTCACAATGTATGGATTATACTTTAAGTAGACAAACACTCTAAAATTTAACCAGTTCTCTGAGTTACCAAACGAAAGGTGATGTTACAGTACTGTAGAATATGGTGCTATCTTCAATGGAAATCTAAAGATTTTCAAATTACATTCATTCATTAAATACCCAATGACTGGCTCAATTTAACTCACGAAATGCAATTGAACTGAGCACAACTGATAAGTCCAGACTAACTTTACACAGCTATCTACCATCAGCAAATAACTAAAAGTATGGACTAGAGCATTCATCAAATACTTTCAGCAAACCATAAACATTATAAAAGCACAACTAACTAATTATGGGAGAACAACAAGCGAACCATGAAAACAAAATGAGCCAATACAAGATACAAATTCTCAAGATAATTGTAGAAACTTACTTTGTATTACTTCAAATGGTAGAATGTTAATAATTCGACATCAAATTCTCTCTTACAAAAAGCAAAAATGGTAGCCCTTTATATAGGAAAGCAGCATACTAAGTTTTCAAATGAGCGGTGGAGATTAACTCAGCACCGACGGTCCAGATTACATCAATAAATACATAACAACAACTCATATCAATTCCTGGATTACACTTTGTCTTTTATGAAAAGGACGAAAAATAGTTTCTAGATACATTGAATCTAGTCAATTTGACTAGCCAACCCAATATATTAATGGAAAACAACATTTTTAAAGCATAGAAGAGACAAAATAGAGTCACATGTTGTCCCAAATATAGCAATTTGCAATAATGACGGGATTACATTCCAACATATTCAAAATTATCAAGACTCTTGATCCAAATTAATTTTGTCCTCTTCAGCCAACTTGTTACGGTAATTAAGCCATGCCTCAAGTGCAGGATTGATCTCCGAGGGATCTGGATTCTTCAGATGATTGACTTGATACTTGAACATCTCCACTTCTTAGTTGAATCTATTGTATATCTTTTCTATCTCTGCCCCAGCCTTGTGGAATGCCTTAAATTCAGCTCTGAGGTCACTTACCTTATCCAATCTATCTTCCATGCTTAGCTCGGTACTTTCAAAAATTACCTTATGTAATTTGCTTTTACACTTCTCGATATCATAAGGGGCATAGTCATTATAGGATGTTTCTAGGCAATCCTTCAAAGAATCATTGATATCATATATAATTGACTGCAGCTCTTGATCTGTTGGCTTAGATGCTTCCTTTATGTTTTTAAAGGTTTCTTTCCTCAAAAGTAGCTATTGATACCATTCAATGGCCTTGGACAACTTGTCCCCAGTTAGAATATTTTCTACTACTAGAGTCTGGGCCGATAAATCTCTGATGCTCTTTATCCGGGGAAACATGTGAGAGTAATACTCATCAAAGGAGTGTCATTCCTCGTGCAAATCTTTCCATTTCTTATGAAGTTCAACCAGCTTCTTGTGCGCTTGAGCAGAGGCATCAATTGTCTCACATCCTTTCTCGAATACTCTAAATAGCCAATTCTTAGTCCCTTGGGACTTGGTCCTTACCTTGCCCAGTTTTGCCATTTCATCTATAGACAAGAAAGTGGGCACTATCCTTATATCTCCTCCTGCATCAACTGGTTTGATAAAAAAACTAGAAACAAGTACGGAGTTCTTCATTTTGTTGTTTTAACTCCTTTGACATCTCATCCTTATCTAACTACTCCAAAATTGAAGTGACTGATCCTTTAAATTCATCCACTCTTTGAGCACGAGTGGCTGGTCCCAAATCAACTGTTGAAATTGTATAGTCCTCTGCCCTGACTTGTTCTCTAGCTGCATTTGCTGGCAGGACAGCTATCTCTACAATTATGGATCCTGATTCATCCTTATAAATTTTGGACTGTATCTTTGCTTTCTTTTGCTTTTTGGGCCTTTGTGCCCAGGACAGGATAGTGCTTAAATGCAGCTACATTATCTCCATGTGTGCTTCAAGATGTGCCATTCTTCTTTGCAACCACTCGGGTGCCAAAGAAGATGACTTGTTCAATTTAGTGGTTTTGTCATCATTAGTTTTAGCAGGCTCCTCAAGTGATCCTTGCTCCTGTTTTGGTTCCTTGTCTTTATTTATCTCTTTTTCCTTTTCTCCTTCATCAGCCAAGTTCCTCTAGCTTACCATTATATTTTCTTGAGTTTCTTTGAAGACTTCCTGCATCTGACCCTTCTTCGGAGGGCTGTCAGATATATCAATGACTTCAACATTAACTTCTTCAGCTAGAGATTCATTTGAAATTTCATTACTTACCTCCACAAGTGCATCCGTCTCTACCTCAGGCAACAATTCAATTTTAGGCTCTTGCAAACCCAATTCTGCATACACTTTATCAATTCCGAGTAGTAGAGGTATAGCTAAGGAGGTTGAATCTGCGGGTGGGTGAGTGCGAGATCATGATGGGCCAAACAGTGGCAATTGAGAAAATACTTGCTGGATGAAAAAGTGCAAACATTTAGACTAATATTTAGATTTGGATGGATGGGGTGTTAATATTTATAGCTCAGATATGGATTCCCTCCAAAAATACCTTGGGATTACCTCATATTTAGGCAAGTGGGAGTCCCAAAACTTGCCAAAGAAACTTGCAAAAGCACCCATTTAGTGATCCTAAAATTTTTCACAATTTCATCCTTGAAGCTGACAGACTTTTTTGTAACTAAATTTAATCAAATGAAAATGGTTTATAGAGGAAGATATTAAGATTCTAAAAATATAATATATGCCTCATAATAATTTTAATAGGTAATTATTATTAATTTTCTACATACGCTATGTCAGATTTCCTGATAGATATACATATTGAAAAACATCCATAACTTTCAACATATTAATCCTTTTTTAAATCCAAAAGATGCGTCACATTCTAGAATTTATTGCGTATACATTAAAATTTAAAATTTTTAATTTTCATATATTTTTGACCAAGTTAGGTTGGCTAGAAAATTAATTTTTAATATTTTAAAAAAGTCAGTAAAAAAATCATAAATAATTATTTATTTACTTAAAAAATTCAAAAAAATATGCGTTGCATCCACTCATGTGTCCTTTACTTAAATCCAAATAATGGAGGAAAAATATTATCTTTTTCTGATAATTAGGTTGGCCGGAATGACACATACTTTTTACTTTTTTCTAAAAAATTTAGTAGTGCTTCATTGAAATATCTAATTTTCACCAAACTATTTTTAAAATTTTCAAAAAAAAAGTAGTAGCCCATAAACTACATTCAATTTGTTACAACTTTTATTACTATCTTTTTTCTAGATTGTGTAGATAACTCATTCAATTTTTGACATGAAGTTACTTAAGTCTATTTTTCACATTTGCATTGCCACTTAGGAGTAGTGTTTGGCCCATCATGATCCTGCACTCACCTGGGCATTTGTGAAATAGGAACTGCAGAGGATATAGGTGGTGTAGGTAAGTTGTCTATGTCAAATTAGCTAATACTGCTTACGTAGTGGAAGAAATGACAAGGGGTAAGGGAAGAGGTAGTGAAGGTAGAGGAAGAGAAGGTGAAAGAATGATGGAAATGGGAGGTAGTGCCAAGTAGAAGGTGAAGGTGTAGTAGCGATGGAAGAACAAGAGGTGGGTACAATGGAGGAAATAGGACTACTAGGGGTACTGGAAGCTATTGTTAATGAGCAAGAAGTAGTTGAAATGGGGGAATAAGGAGAGGTGGTAGCAAGGGATATTTCTTGGATAATGGCAGCTGATGTAATGGGTGAAGTTAGGGCAGCAGTAGTAGAAGCAATGGATGGAGAAACAATAGTAGAAGCTATAGAAGTAGAGGCAGTCACGCTTACACTCGGAGCAGCAGGAGATGGGGAGGTTGGGAGATTAGTGGCAGCATCTTCCTCAATTACCTTCTTTACCTTCACTTTCTTGGCTTTGGAACCTTCCCTAGGACCACTTGGCATATCTCTTTTCTTAGAGGCTCTCGTCCTGGTGGAAGGAGGCTGGTCTTTCTTAGGAGGCTTTGCATGCGGCTTCTTAACTTTCTTTGCCTTCTCTGCCAAGGATGTATGTTCCTCACTGTCAGATTTCTTCTTTTCAGTCGGCTCCGCCTCATTTAATAAATCTGCTAAGCTATTGACATGCCTTTCATAAATCATAAATCCAACATTTATCATTGTACCCAATTTATAGCAATTCACCATTAATGCATGCAAAGAAAAACATTCAATGTTGCAAGAAATCTTATTGGAAGCATGTAAAACATCATTATCTACACTTGTAACTTTAATTACATCATTTCAGGCATCTTCCCTTTTGAAAGTTCTTAAAAAAAATAGTCATTTTTTACCATTTGCACTAATTTCGAGGTCAACCTATTTGTATGCAAGAAAGCACTACTATTGAGGTCCACCGACCTCAGTGGGGAAATCAGGCTCATCTGACCCAATGTTCTATTAGTGTTTATATGTTTTCTCACTTTTGCACAGGTTTCTTGTTTGACTGACTTGCGCAACTTTTAAAGGTCACCGACTTTCAGTTGGTTGTTTAGTCAGTTGGTTAGAATTTTAGCGCAAGATGACAGTGATCATTTTACCATGTTTGCGCGGGATTTGGCTTTGTCAGACCTGCGCGAGATTTGGGGTCAACTGACTGAGTCGGTGAAGGCATGCTTTAGCGCAAGGTCAGACGGGATTAATTTTAGTGCAAAGCCGTTTTTCTTGTTTCCAGCGAGATTTTGGGATGTCGCTAACTTGTGGAGATATTTTGGGTGTTGACCAAGTCAGAGATGAAGTCTACTAGCGCAAGGTCAGTGCAATAGGATTTTAATGCTAAGTAGCTTTCTAATGTTTGCAGGGTTTTTAGGTCCCGCCGATCTAATTAGTTAACATGGCAAAAGCTATGTAGGTCAGAGGTCGAAGCTTTCAGTGCTAAATGGATTTTAAAGGGCAGCGTGGTTTTTATGGCCGCCAACCAACTAGATGAGCCAAAATATTTACAGGTCGGTCGGACTCAAATTTTGCGCAAAAGGCTCGATGATTCTCCAGTTATTAAACTTATCCAAACTACGATCAAGCCTGGTTGAGTTGTCCTATTTTGCCCATGGCAATCTGACAATACTTTCAAGGAGAAGTTCAAACTAGGTTTCAAGGGAGAAATAAACTATTCATGCGTAAATCCCTAGTTGAAACCCCAAATGTGTTGCTCGAAAGAAAAAATGCACTTTGAATGAAACCCTAACTGCACCTAGCAAAAGCTTAAAGAGGTGAGGTGAAAACCCTACCTGGTTAGTTGCAGAAGATGTGTCTAGGATAAACAGGTAGGAGATGGTCACAGGATCAAGTTCAAGGGCAACGACAGTGAAAATGCTGGACAGGTTGTAAAGGGGCTCTCCAAATCTTTTATCAAAACGTAGAAAATGATTTAAACAATGCATATTAACCTTTTATTGTTTTGGGCCAAATCGCCATTAATGCGCGACGTACGCAGTGTCAATCGGTAGATTAGGGTTTCCCGCAGCTTTTCATTAGCTCTGACTTGGCGAGGAAATTGGGTGTGACAGACTTGGTCAGTGAAAGGTCTTTTAGCGCTACGACAACAGACTTAATTTTATGTCTTTTGTGAAACTTTGGGGCTCTTCGGACTTGCAGGCATTTCGGTATCCTCCGACTTAGTCAGCGATCAAGAAATATAGCGCAAGTCAGAGACAATTGATTTAAGCGCAAAATTCTGTCAGGAGGGAAACTAGTGCCTGAGTTGGTGATGAAGGTTTTTAGCACAAACTCAGTTGGGAGGTAAATCAGCGCAAAGGTCGGTTGGGGGTCAATTTAGCGCAAAAGGGCTATTCAAAGCCATTGGAAGAGATACGAAGATCTAACTTAGCAAATCCTTGATGTTCAACTTCATCATTCAAATGTGTCAAAAATTTACATTGACCACTTGATTACTTAGGAGGTGAAAAAATCTACTTGACACTCTAGACCAAATTTGAAAGAGGGGTCCCTATTTTTTAAAAATCGGGCGTGTGTGCGAGGCACAACAGGGACAAAGCCCATGAGAGGAAAGATGAAAATGGTAAATTCGACAAGCTTTGGCTAGGTCCATATCAAATTTATGAGATCCTTGGAGATAACACGTATCGACTCAAGAGCCTTACTAGTGAGGAGCTCCCTTTGCCTGTCAATGGGTAGTTCTTGAAGCACTACTTCCAAGCTTAGGGGGGGGCTTCTTTGCCTTCTTTTAGTGTATATAGTTAGGTTGTTTAGATTAGGTTGCTGTTAGGTTAGTTTCTACTTTCTACTTTTGCTTTCCATAGTTGTTAGGTGTTTTTTTTCTTAGGTTAGTTGTTCACTCCCACTTTGCTTTTGCTTGTTGTCCTTGCTTTGTTAGGGATCTCCTTTTCTTGAACTTGGTGGCAAATTGTGCAGATGTATAAGTGTTTCTTTGTTGGATAAGTAATCTAGAAAATTTCCTTGAGAAGCTGAAGTTTTCTACTTAGGTCTTCTTGTGGGTTCCACGGTTGTACTTGGATGGTATGATGTCTGTTCATGGGAAATGAGTCATTAGTTGATGCACTTGAAGTATTTTCTAGCCATATATCTCTTACACTTTTAATGATCCTAAAGTGGCTAAAGGATTCTGGGTGATGTCATATTATGTGAAAAATCTAAGGGCCTCATCTCTACTACCATTGTGAATTTTGTCAGCAAAATTGAAAGGGTAAGCGAAACTGCATTGTACTCTACCAACAATAAAGTTCAAAACAAAAAAAAAAAAATCCAATTGCATCTAGCACACATTGCAACTCAATTAAGCTGATGAGTTTACAAGACAACTCCGTCGGCGCTATGGACACCTAACTGGCAGTGGGGCAATGTCAAGGTGGATGAGATGTGTGTCAACCTACGTAGCTTAATGCGAAGGATCTTGGATGATCTTAGTAGCTAAGGGATGGGAATTAATGCAATTGCACACACTCAGGCTTTTAGGATATGGATGGTCGCACTATGCTTTTGATTTCTAATTCTATGATATGGTATCATGTTATCCTATTCAGTATGTGGGAAACATAGAGATTTTGGGTTCAAAAACTAAAATTTATCATCGAAATGCTCTAGAGCATTTCCCCAACAAAGTTGCCATTTGTTGTGCCTTGCACACATGCCCCATTTCACTAAATGGGGGAGTGTCAGATTAGTCTCTGTTGGTCCTAGGATGTTTAATTTGCATGACCAAATGATCCATCTAAAAGTCAGGGTTTCAATTTCCTTTGATAGAGAGTGTTTGAATTGCCTTAGAGTTCAAGTAATTAAATCATGTTCAAAGTCCATTGCCATCAAAATTCAAGGTTCAAAAGGTCCTCTACGCCATAACTTTTGCACCATAGGCTTTAGCGCTAAAACCTTAGATCACTAACTTGGCACTAAATTCACTTCCCACAGACCTTTGTGCTAAAAACTTGAAGTACCGATTTTGTGCTAGAATCCAAGTTTACTGTCGAAGCACTAAATCTTCATATCACTGACCTACCACTAGAATTGCATCTTGCCAACCTTAGATATAAATCTTTAAGGCACTGGCTCTGTGCTAAAACTCTCAATCACCAACTTGTGTTAAATTTGCAACTTACCAACTTTTGTCAGATGGACCCTAAATCCATGCAGGTCAGCCAGCACCAAAAGTTGCGCTAAGCCATGCATTTGCCTACCCAAGTGCATGCCGAGTTGTCGTAGGGTACTCAACATTAATGGTGAAAGTTGGGAAGTATTAAAGGGTTTTCAAATCCATTATTAGCTCATTGAGAATTTGACAAATTCTTGAGAGCTCTATCAACAACGATTAACAATTCAAGGCAATGGGAGGGATTCGATCGAGGGTAGCTTTTGAAGACCAATTTCTCTCACTTCTACAACTTTCCACAATTTTTTTCAAAAATAAGGTTAGGGCCACGAACCGCATCATATTTCTTAATTTCCTATGAGGTATTTCATTTGAATATAGATTATCTTTTCTGACTTTTGGGAGTAACAATGAAATTAGGGTTTTGAGTTTTACAGTAATGTTTGGGGGGTTTGTTCATTTTATTGTGAATATGAAATAGCTTCAATTTGTTAGGAACGTATCCTTGAAACCCCCAAAGAAAATCAAACCTTAGTTTGCAAAATAAGGCTTAGCTCACACATAGACAAAACTGGAAATCATTGTGAATCTACAAATACCTATTTGAATTTCCCGTCAAAACCTAGAGCCTGTAATACGCTACAAATAAAACTCACTATTTTGTGCCAAAATCACTCTTCACTACCTTTTGGCAATACCCCTTGAAAGTTGCGCAAGGCAGCGTAAATCACGACTGTCAAATTTGCCCTTAGAAAGCCCCAACACTAAAATTGCGAATGACAGACTTGCGCTAAAACTTACCCCAACTAACTTTCATCCAAGACCAAACTAGTGCTAAGTTGATGCCCTAGAAATCTCCCGCTGAATGCTTAATAGTGGCATAGTGCTAAAATAGGTCTCAGCTGACTTTGCGTCAAAACCTGCTCTCACCAACTTTAGTCAGTCACTGTCAAAAATCACGCAAAGTCAATAGGACCTGAGAACCTCACTAGCCCACATCTGAACCCTTTACGTCAAAATGGCTATCTCCTGACTTGCGTCGAATATTGCCTCCACAGACTTTAGTCAGTCCACTTTGAAAACTGCACAAGTCGATATTGTCCCGAAACCCCATCGATAAGCTCTCACATTCTTAGTGCTAAATTCATTTGCCATGAACTTATGCTAAAATCATAACTGAAGGACCTCATGAGATACTTTTAGTCAGTCCAAGCCAGAAACTGCACTTGCCCTCTTTCGTATCCTTTGCGCTAGAAACATGGACCATGGACATGCGTTGAATATCATTCTTACCGATGTTAGTCCGTGAACTCCAAATATCGCACCAGGTCAGTGCAAGCCAAATCCAGTGCTTTAGGCAGTACTCTCCCAAATTAGCTCAAAATTATCACAAAGCCAGTTTTATTGAAAAATTCTAAGGCAACTAAGTCTGTTTCGTTAGGAAAAGCATCTTAAAGGTAAAAGTAAGATGCTTTGCATGTTTTGGGTTAAAATTTTAATCAATTTGCATTTATTTCTATTTAGGGTAAAATTTGGATTGTTTAATGTTTAAGTTGTTAGATGTTTGAATCCTCCTTTCACCCTTAACATTCAATGACCTAGGGTTGAGTGGCAATGCACTATCATACTCTAGATCACTATGAGATGTAGGGAAACTTGGATTAGGGTGTTTAATTATCAATTTTCCTTCTCTTATGCTTGATTGACCATTAAAACCCTAATTTTGCAAATGCGCCAATAAATAGATGAATTACAGAAAAAGCTCGTGCAGACGAATGTAAAATGCCAAATCACAGAGTACCTACTTTTGGGGTTCTGAGTTGGAAAAGTTGGGGACACAAGAGTGGGTGCCCAAGTCTAAGGCCCTGCTTTTTTACTGAGATCTGGAAACTCAGTTTGCAACCTGTGTCTGTTGTTCCAGAGATTTTCCTGTTGCGAAACTTTGAGGACTAATGAGTAGGCACCCAAGTCCAGGGGGTAGATTTTCCTTTTGTTCTGCAATTCTGACACTTCAAGATGTCTTCCTACAACTTCACTTTGTCTAGCTCCTAAACCTGTAACCTGTAACCATGAAAACTTTGGGAGGGGGTTGTGGTGTTTAGAGGCTTGCCTCAGTCAAGCCCTGGAGGACACTTAAGTCTCTAAACACCTTTGTCAGATAGAAAGTGCGTGCCTAGGGAGGCAAAGGCAAAAATCAAATGAAATAATGATCGCAAACACAATATAATGTCACCTTGTAGTAAAGATCTCATGGGAGGAAGATGCTCTTCATTCCATGAGGAAATGGATGTTCAAATCTGCAAACACAAACACATAGACAACACCAATCTGCTCTTGCAACACAATGAAAGCCTTGAATCCCCTTGAGAATGCATAAACATCACAATTTCTATCTAGTTTCTAAATGAATGCCTAAACATGCTTTTATATGCAACTATAAACACTCCTACCAAGAATTTCGTAATTCAAACTTACCGTGTCGACATAGGACCCAAATAACGGTCACAAGCTGACACCCAAAAATTAGGACTGCCCCAAAATAGGGCAGGAATAGGGCGCGGGCACCCAAGTCCTCCCTCCTATTTTGGGTAGGGGTTATCTCAAGTAGTCCCCCTAGGTCCTATTTGTCAAGACACTTAGGGGTTTTCTCATCGAGATGTTGAAATATGATGTAAAATGTCCTAAATGCACACTAAAGACCCGAGAGCTAAACCTAAAGAGGGAAAAGCCCCCAAGGGGACATTTTCTGATGTTACATTTAGCTCCCACTTTAATGTATGTATAAATGCGAGACCAATACATGCATTAAAGTATGGTCACAAACACAACAAACACGCCAAGCATGGAGAAGACACACCAATCACATAGAAAACAGTAATAGGCATGTAAAACACGAAGAAGATAGTTACAGTCACGCAAAACACGGCGAATACAATAGATGCATAGAAGACACATTAATGCATAGAAGACAGACATGAATTCTTTTCTTTTCTTTTTCTCATATATATGAAATGCAGATGCAAGTACTGGAAAGTAAACAAACCTCCTATAATGCAAGAAGCACTCATCGCGTTGGTCTTTAGACTACATATATGGGGTAACACACACGCAAGACACACAAAACCTCCCAAAATGTAGGATACACTCATCGTGTAGGTCTTTAAACTACAAATGGGGCAACAGACACACCACACAAAGCAAGCACGCCAAACACACACACTTGGAGACACGGAGAAAACATGGTAGACAAGTGATGGAGTGTACCTATTTCTAGGTCCAACACCATCTCAGGCACATTACAGACACACACCGATGATTGGGCTTCGCCACAACAATCACCAAAAACACACTGAAGGGTTGAGTTAGTCATAGAACCGCTCCCTGCCTCTGCAAAGGACTTTTAAAAATGATAGGATAATGCAATCTGCTCCGAGAAATACACCATCCCTACCTCTGTAGAGGGCTTGAGATAAAAAAGGATATACGTGATATCCTGCCTCTGCAGAGGGCTTAAATGATTAATTGATTGACTACAAACAAACTCAAGATGCAGGATGCGCTCATCGTGTAGGTCTTTAAACTACACTTGAGGACAAACACATTGCTAACATCTACAATAGACAACTTACCTTATATATGCCCCCACCTTAAGGTGGTTGATATCAAACATCGATATCAAGCACGTTAAGGTAGGAAGAAAACACACAAGGGAACACAAGCTCTCACAAAGCCCATGCCCCCCAGAGGTGACATGTACTTCACAATCACCAAATGTTCTCACAAACACATCCCTGCAAGAAACATGTTAGTATCTACAGAATCATGATAAACAACAACATCAATGCATATGATTAACCACACAAAGCTCGCCAAGGTTATAAAATGAATCTAGAGTTCAAGGATAACCATGGGGCTATATCACAAAGCTCTCTGAATCGAGTACCACCAAGGCTAGATTCAAAGACAAACAAAGGTGTATAGAGCAGCAGTATAGTTAAGGTTTGTAAATGAGATAGCATACCATCAAAATCACTACGCAGAAAGCACGAGTGCTTCTACTAGCCAAGTGTCAGATAATTTATTACAACCCCATTATCATATTAGGAACTAAGTTCATTTTTTTATTGCTCTCGAAAGGGACACTAGGTCCACATCAGTATAAATGTTTGTCGTCATTTGACTGCTAGATAGAAACATTAGAGGAAGGGAATTACAATAAATCAGAGAGGAGAAACAAGTGTCTTAGGGATAGTCACATAGGAGGGTGCCCCTAAGTCACCAACTGCAATGCTAACATGTCCATAAGACACAACACACAACAATGAAATTAGAGAGAGAGGCAATTAAGAAGAAAGATGATACAAATAGAAGAAGGTCATAGCAGAGGCAGTCTCTTGGTATCCCAGACCTTACGGGAGAATCTGATGTCATCTCAGGAGGCCTAAACAACACATAACACATCACAGGGGAAGCACATCACGAGAGAGATAAAGAGTTAGAGAATCTTACCTGTAGGGCCCCTGTCGGGCTAGCAGTTATCACCAAGCAAATCATCGTCATCCTCCCACTCCCTAATGTTAGAGGAAAGTGGGACATAAGGCATCATAACCAAATTCATGTCTTGCTCATCATGTTGTTCATTGTTAAGATCATCTTTGTTTGGTTAAATGTTAGGATCAATGTTTTCTTGTTGAGAGGCAAGGTTTATAGCATAAGCTTGTCTTTTTCTTCTTCTTTCTCTTACTTTTCTATTTCATTTTCTTTTACCACTTATCTCTTGTAAGATAGGGATGTCCTCTTTCATAGGTTTGTGCAATTTAGAAGATGAGGTACTGTACGCTTGAAATCCTGACTCCGGTTGTCTAGAGGCTGTCAGGTCATATCTTGGCATGCACATGGACCCTTTCCCTCCTTGCTACAGGGCGATCCACCATGTCACTCTTGCTCACGTGGAATTAGCCAGTCGAGAGGAGGTGAGACACGATGGGGGTCTGGCTCATTGGAGAGCTGGACTTTGCGAAGGGGGGTCGGCAAGTTTTGTGGCCTTTGTTGTTGTGCATTTTGTTGTATGTTTCATTCAATTGTTGTGGTGGTTGAGATAACCCTGTGGCCCGAAGGGTCACTAGTCTCTCTTCATCTATTTGGATTCCTTAAATTTCACCTTTGTGTGGGCAATCGGTTGTTTTCATTGATGGCTTCTACTATTTCTATGTCCTTGAGAAATGCTCTGCGTAGTCATAATTGCCTAGTTTCTTCAATCAACAAGAGAACAAATGGGTCCTCTTGTGGTGGAATGTGTGTCTGTTGTTGAGGTTGTAGATGCAACTCCTTGATCTCGTCACAGATAGCCCTTATCCACTCTCCTCTTACTCCTAAACACATTTGTGAATCAGGATAGAGGGAATCGTGTAATTGCTAACTCCAACCAGATCAAGGGTTTTGACCTAGGGTTTGATTTTGTGTTTTGGCTTTATTTTTACCTTGTGATGAAATCAAGGGTTTGTTTGAGATGTTTTGAAATGTGTTTACCTCATGATGGAATCGAGGGTTTTCGATGTCTATTTCTAAGGGAGTTATATGAATGCAAACCAAATGACATGCGATGCATCTTTTTGGTATTTTTTTAGAGTATTTTTGGAAGGGAAAATGCTTTTAATCTATGAAAGAAATATGTACGCAACCCTATATGTCTTTTCAAATGCAATGTGTAATCTATGTTTTTTTGGGTTTTTGGTGTTTTCAATGCAATCTAATCTAATGAAAAGGGAAAATGCTTTTTCTAACAAAGTAGATCTAGAAATGTAAAAAAGCGATTAATCTAGCATGCAAGGTCTAATCTATCAAGGAAAAAGCAAGTAGGTTACTATTCTTGAGACCAAAATGATTGTCTAATTACTGTGAAAGCAATAAAAGAACCCGAATAGATGAAGATTTGAAGACTCCACTGTCCTCACTATCCTTGTATAGGCAACCTTGAATCCTTTTGTGACAGCAGTTGGTTCTCTCAATGACAAAATGACTCAAAGTAGCAAAGAGAAGCTTTTGTGAAGCTTGTATGAGCTTGATGTGAGCTTGGATTGAGCACAATGGCTGAAAATTGAGCAACGTGGTGTTGCTTGATTGAAACAAAGAAAATAAAAGGCACTTACATCCTGTATTGAGCATATGGATGCTAGGTTGGAGAGCAAACTTGGCAAGCGCTGGTGCACAATGAATTTGCCTCTGTGGAAGAGCTTTGAAGCTATGCAACAATGAAATCTTTGAATCTTTGGAAAAATAAAGAAAGAAATGAAGAAAGAGGCTCAAAGGCCTGTGAAGAAGCTTGAAAAAGCTTGTGAAGATGAGAAGAGTATTCTCCAACTTGCTCAACTTGGAAAATAATGAAGAGGTGAGGGGTATTTATAGGTTAGAAGAAGGGATGAGAGGTGGAATCGACTGGAGAGTTAACTCATTTGATTGATGAGTTAACAAGAATAGATTGGGGAGGTAACAAGGTTGATTGCCCGGTGAACTCAATTGATTAGGGAGTGATGAAGCAATGATAGCTTATCACTAAAGAAGAAAAGGAGTTAGAAGAATGCATGTGATTGATTGGAGAGTTAATTTGAGATCAAATAGAGCTATTTATGCATGTGTGGGTGCATGAAATAGTTAACTCTATATCAAGGATAAAAAATCATGCAAATAGAAAGAAAAACGGGTGAAAACGGAGCAAAAATGTGAGAGAAACTTCAGTTTTTCTGCGGGACAAAAGATAGTAGGGTCACCACTTTCATCAAACAGGGTCACCCAGGGAGATCATGGGTCACCCCAGGGGCAACCATGGGTCACCAAGGGAGATCCAGGGTGAAACAGGGCAGAATGTAGAAATCAGGGTGGTAGAAGGAAAAAGGGAGGGAAAAGATGATTTCTGCATCAAGAAACAGGTCAATCATGAGGAAGAATCCAAATCTCCACTTGCGTCCATAGGATCTCCTAGGGAGATCTGGAAATAATAGGGGGAGATTTGGATGGGAAGGTCAAAACTAAAAATGGAAAGCGGGAGAGGGATCAAGGGACGCTAGAAGGCTTCTATGAGGTGCACTAGACCAAACACAAAGGAAGGAGGTGAAAACTCACCTACAAGACACTCACAAGGCCTAGGATTAAGGTTGCAAGCTAGAAAATGCAAGTTGACAAGTGTCGAAAAGCATCGCAAATGGGGAAGAAGGAGAAGAAGGAGAATCGACAAAGCAGAAAGGACACAAAACAAGAAGAGAGGACATGTCGTCAAGAGGCCTGCTGCCCAAAGGATTTATTTTCATGCTTACATGTACGTGACAAGGATTTGACTCAGCATAGGGGTCCTCATGGAGGTAGTGCATGATTTTTTTGCTTACATATTTGCCCCCTTCAGGGATGATAGTCTACATGAAAGGTAGACACCGTTCCCGAACTAGGCCTTACCTGTTGTCAATTTTCTGCAATTTGTACCTACAATAACTAGTATCAGTCTGACATCTAAATATATCAAAATGAATAATGAAAACTAAAATGGTGAACTTACCATGGATCGTTTGAGTTTGACTAGTCACTTGCCTTTGTCGGTTTGAACCTGTAGGTATGAGAGCACGCAAAACAAAGCACAAAACAAATGCATAAAAGCAAAGAACTAATCTAAGACATGCTAAGCTAGAGAGGAGAACAAGTTTTCCTTTTATTGCAGATTTTGAAGAGCATATTTGATTTTTAGGGATTTTTGATGTTTTTACAATTTTTATGTTTTTTTTTTATTTTTCTAATTTTTATGGTTTTTGTGATATTTCTAATTTTTATGGTTTTTGTGAAGATTTTGCAAAGGTTTGATTTGAAACTCCTTGAGGTCTTTGGAAGACCTATATTTATTGAAGGGATCTCTACCCTTGCCCCCTTGCATGGGGAGACTTGCACACTTGAGTGCACACTTTTATTCTTTTGACTTGTTGGAGGTGTGACTTGAGCTCAGACATTGTTTTACAAATGAGACCTCATTGGATGAGATCTATACATAGCTTGAGTTGACATCTTGTACTTCACTTTCTATCTCATGCATATGGTTGGATGGAGCTTTTATTTTGCTTACAAGAATGCATACCTACAATTATCACATATGGATGATGCAATTTGTTTTTGTCTCTTATCGAATATATATATGCAGGTGACAATACGATAATGCAGCAACACAAGAAATGATGAAATGAAACTTTTACTTCTATGGAATGCCATGAGTTATGACATTTGACTTTATTGCTTTGAGACTCTTTTTCTAGTTTTGATATGGATGCAATGTGGAACAAACAAAATGACTACTCTTAAATACAATTTTTAGTTTAGGGGCTGCGGGTTGGCCTGATATGAGAAATCTATTCAAGGCTAGGAGATAGGATTTAGGGAAAACTCAAGTGGGGAGTGAAAATGAATATGGAGTGTTTTTTATTTCCAGGCTTTGCTAAAGGCTAAACACTGATCCTTATCTAGATAGGACAATCTGACAAGCTTTCAACTTAGACAAGAAGCAAAATTTATAGGTGTTCGCTAGACTTAGATCATAGATGGCAAGCAAGATAGACCCGGGGTAAAGGACATCCGAGAAAGAACAAAGGTCCCTAGATAGAAGATGATCCTAGAGATTACTAGACTTTTCAGCTTTGCTCAGCCAGTGTGTGTGTGTGTGTGTGTGCTTAGTACCTTTCTTTCTCTGTTAGAATGTCGCTCTTAAGGCTTCGAGCTTAGACTGATCTTCACCCAAGAGTATGGACATTCAATAATCTTCTCTCTTTCACTCTTTTTTTTTGTATCTCTCTTCTTTTTTTTTTTGCTTTTCACTTTTTTTTTGTATTTTCCTCACTTGATTTTTCTCTTTTTTTTTTGGATTTTGACTTTTTCAAGAAATGAATGCTTTTTGGACTCTTTGTTATGCAATGTTTTGATCTCTCAATCCTCACTTTTGACACTCTTATTTTGATCACTCATTTTTTATTCACTCATATCTTAGATTGCTTCCTTCAAAGTTTTGATCTTCCTAACGTTTTTGGCCAAGAAAGATAAAGGGTTGAGCGCCACCTAAAGTTTTTGTAATCTGGTTGGACTTCTCCTCTACTTAGGGAAGAATTGGGAAGGTCTACTTGCAAGCTTCCTTTGAACACTGTAGGTTTGAATACTAACTTTGTTTAGACCTAACATCTTGACTTATTAAGACTAGGATCAGTGTAAAGCTAAGAGCTAGGCTTTGATTTAGAATCACTAGGAATGAAGGGGGATAATGGCAATTGTGAAAAATGGGGCATCTCTAGGTCCTAAAAGGATAACATACATCTAGACAACATCAGACTCCTTACTAAAGGGAAAATAGTACAAGAGCAAGTCACTAACTATAATGCAAGATGAACAAAATGAGACAGAAATGCAAGAAACAAATTGTTTTTGACATTTTGATGATTTTTGATAATTTTTTTTTTTTGTATTTTTATGTTTTTACGATTTTTTTGGATTTTATAGGTTTTTACAACATTTTGAGATGTTGAACTCTTCCCCTTCCATAATGCACAAGAGGTAGCATCATTTTTGACATCTTCCTTAAGTATGTGTGGATCTCATCGAATCTGGTCTAAACTTCACTTGAAAGTCTTTGCAAGGACACTTGAAGACTTGGTGTAAAAATGCCATTGTATTTAGTGAGGAGTTTCGTGTACTCATATGTTTCATTGTTTAATGATTTCCCCCTTAGCTTTATCATTTTCTGTTCTTGTTGAGTTTTCAAGTTTGTTTTGAAATTTTGAGGGGCAATTGGAGTTGGTGTTGACTCTCCTAGTTTTTGTGTGGATTCTGGTTCTTCTTCTTTAGTCATGATTTCAACCATAGGGATGTTTATGTCTGGTTCAATTGGAATGGCCGCTAATGGAGCATAAGACTTTGTTGAGTGGGGATCAAATGGGAATTCTCTTGTTGCCGCATTTTCTATACATTTTGAGGTCTTGTCTATATTTCCAATTTGTTTTGATGTCTCTCCTTTTTCAAAAGTGTTGATTTCTAGGTTGCTAGTGGTTTCCATGGTCTTTCCCTTATTTTTGACTTGTTTAACTCTATTATGACTGAAAGGATTAGGATATCCTTTGATGACATGGGTTTGTCCCATGTACGAGAAGTGTAATTCTTGAAATAATGTGGAGGGAATGGCCCTCATCCTATGCATCCAAGGCCTTCCTAGGATCATGTTGTAAGTGGTTTCTTCATTAATGACATAAAATTCAGTTGGGAGGGTTTTGGGACCCAATGTGATTTGAAGATTGACCTTACCCATGGTTTGAGTGTTTGGGTTATCATGAATCCTAAGGATGGAAGTTTGTTTTGTGATTTGAGTTTAATCATAACCCATTCTTTGAAGAAGAGAAAAGGAGACTATGTTGATTGTAGACCCATCATCAATCATTACACGTTTAATGGAACAATCTTGAACTTGGACTATCAGATGGAGGGGGAGATCACTCTGTTTGGCTATGTCATTGTTCGAGGGTAACTATTCAAAATCAAATGCTGAAGAGGAACACTTTTCACTTGGAGTGTTTTGAACTTGATGGCCTAGATCTAAGGCTTTGAGGAGAGCATTCTTGTGTGTAGGAGAACTCTTGATAAGCTCTAGCATGTGAGAGAAATTTGAATTCTTAGAGGTGTCATCTGGTTGTTCAGGTCCTTGTATGACACAAATTTCTTGATCTTTATCTAATTCCATAAGGCCTAAGGTGTTTTGATCAAAGGTGTTGGGACTAAGTTCTTCATCTTGTGACATGAATACTTTTTGTTGAAGCTTTGGGAGGTTTGATATGAAGCGATGGTACCCCCGACATGACTTGATATCATGCCCCCTTCTCTTGTGAAATGAGCAATATTTATCATGATTGTGATCTCAAGGTTTATGATGATTGTTGTATGACTTCTTATTGATTCTCAGGGGATAGTTGTTGGTATTTTCATTTCCTAAATCACAATTGTAGTTCCCTGATGGTGAAGTGTTCATTGACCCATCTACATCTTGATCATTTGTCCAGGATTTGTTGTTTCTATCATGGTTTATCAACCTTCCATTGGAATCATACTCCCCACTTCCACTATCAATATTGGCTTGGTCAATCCTAAGGGCACTTTCGAGTGCTTCTTCATATGATTTGTAAGGGAGTTTTTGAACTTGTTCTCATATGTCATTGTTGAGAGTGTGTAAGAAGAGATCAAAAAGTTCTCTATGATCCATGTTTGATGCACTAGTTGATGAATAGAGAACTTTCCTCCATCATGTGATAAAATGTGCAACTGACTCATTGGTTTCTTGTTTCTTTGTTAAAAATTCTCCTATTCCTGTCTTGACCAATTTGTTTATGTCGAAGGCAGCCACAAATTGATCAATGAGTTGCCTAAAAGAGTGGATTGATGCTTCTAGAAGTTGATAGTACCAATCCAAAGTGATACCCTCCAAAGTCTTTGGAAAAATCTTTGCTACCACCCCATCCCAAGGGAGGAATTCTTGCACTACCATGATGTAAGCCTTGATATGAGAGTTGGGATCACCATCTCCTTTAAATTTTGGAAGCTTAGGGAGAGGCCATGGTAGTATAACTTGACGAATGTTGTAGTCAAGAGGCTCCTTTAAATACTCGAGGTATGTTCCTAGGAGGGAGTTATGTGTAGAGGATTTTGTTTCTCCAAACATTAGTCCTTCAAGTGGAGCTTGTTGCATTTGTTGAAAGGGTATGCTGGGTTGTTGATATCCTGAAAATTTTGGATGACAAGATGGTGTCATGTTTATGTTTTGAATATTGTGTGGGATCATTTGTGATTGATCTTGCATCATAGGAATCCCACCTATTTGATTGAGACTTGTCATGTTGGATGGTGAGGGCAAGGGAGGCCTGAATGTTTCATGGAAGTTTGGATGAGTGGTATTTTGTTTTTCCCCCTAGTTTGATTTGATCTTGTCAATGAAATGATTTCCATGTGCCCTAGGTTTTTCCTCAATTTTGTTTTGGCAATCTTGTTCAACCCTCGTAACCTCAAGGGTCTCGATTCGTGGGACCAAATTTTCTATAAGGTCTGTGAGTGAGGCTTTGTCTATTCTTTGAGTTTTTCCACCTTGCGATGGATTGCTTTGTATTGGGGTTTGAGTGACCCTATTTGTTCTTTCTGATGACATTTCACATGTTGTGGAATTTTTATCTTGATGTGCCATATGGAAGGGTTTTTGTGCCCCCCAAGCTTCTTGTAAGCTTTTCTTTTGATGGCTCACTTCATTATTGATTTCGCTGGCCATTTTTAAATCACTAGTAATGGGTTGGTCCTGTTGATGGATTTTAGACTGAGCACTCACTAGGCATGTTTTGATTTCATCAATGTTGTGGGGATCTTGTTGGATCCCCTTTGAGTCTTTAGAGCTTGATTGATTCACGATTAAAATTGTTGGATCTAAACATGTGCTACTTTCATTGGAGGGGTGATTCCCCTGAGCTTCTTGTAAGTTCTTCTCTTGACAACATACTTCATTGTCCATTTGGCAGCCATTTTGTTATGGCATGTTATGGGTTGATCATCTTGATGGATCTGAGATTGATTGTTCACTTGTGTTTTGATTTGGTTAATGTTGTCAAGATCTTTTTGGATTTGTGTTGAATTTGTAGCTTTACTCGAGGGGACATTCCCTTTGACTTTTGGCATGAAAAATTGTGAAGTGCAAAAAAATGTGAAAGAATCCATCCCACAAAGATTTGTTTAATGATTATCAAAGTAGGGTCTTACAACGGAAAGCAAAAAGCTCAACCAAAAGGTTTTTGCTTTTCACGTCGGGTTCACCAAAATATGTGGTGAAGCTGATAGCATATGGCGATGAATGAATCTTTGAAGTTAGAATACAAAAACTACTTGTCCTAGAAGGGTTTGTAATTTCACGTCAAGTTCACCAAAATATGTGGTGAAGTTGACGTCGTATGTGAATGATGATGGAAATGAGATCCACGCAATGGGAACGCAAAAAGCATAACCAAGAGGCTCTGCTCTTCACATTAGGCTCACCAAAATATGTGGTGAAGCTGATGTCATATGTGAATTATGATGGAAATGAGATCCATGCAATGAGAAAATAAAAAGCATAACCAAGAGGCTCTGCTCTTCACGTCGGGTTCACCAAAATATGTGGTGAAGCTGACATTGTATGTGAATGATGATGGAAATGAGATCCATGTAATGGGAACACAAAAAGCATAACGAAGAGGCTCTTGTCTTCACATCGGGTTCACCAAAATATGTACGCTCAAAATCGAGACCCCAGTTGCCTGGAGGCTATCGGGTCAGATCTGGGCACGCACACGGACCCTTTCCCTCCTTGCTATGGGACGATCCGCCATGTCACTCTCACTCACATGGAATTAGCTAGTCGAGAGGAGGTGAGACATGGTGGGGGTCTGGCTTGTTGGAGAGCTGGACTTCGCAAAGGGGGGTCGACAAGTTTTGTGGGCTTTGTTGTTGTGCATTTTGTTATATTTTTGTTTAATTGTTGTGGTGGTTGAGATAACCCTATGACCCGAAGGGTCACTAGTCTCTCTTCGTCTGTTTGGATTCCTTGAATTCCACCTTTGTGTGATCAATCGATTGTTTTCGTTGATGGCTTCTACTATTTCTATGTCCCTGAGAAATGCTCTATGTAGTCGTAATTGCCTAATTTTTTCAATCAACAAGAGAACAAATGGGTCCTCTTGTGGTGGAATGTGTGTCTGTTGTTGAGGTTACAGATGCAACTCCTTGATCTCGTCACAGATAGCCCTTATCCACTCTCCTCTTACTCCTAAACACATTCGTGAATCAGGATAGAGGGAATCATGTAATTACTAACTCCAACTAGATCTAGGGTTTTGACCTAGGGTTTGTCTTTGTGTTTTGGCTTTGCTTTTACCTTGTGATGAAGTCAAGGGTTTGTTTGAGATCTTTTGAAATGTGTTTACCTCGTGATGGAATCGAGGGTTTTTTATGTTGTCTATTTCTAAGGGAGTTATATGAATGCAGACTAAATGACATGCGATGCATCTTTTTGGTATTTTTTTAGAGTATTTTTGGAAAGGAAAATGCTTTTAATCTATGAAAGAAATATATATGCAACCCTATATGTCTTTTCAAATGCAATGTGTAATCTATGTTTTTTTAGGTTTTTGGTGTTTTCAATGCAATCTAATCTAATGAAAAGGGAAAATGCTCTTTCTAACAAAGTAGATCTAGAAATGTAAAAAAGCGATTAATCTAGCATGCAAGGTCTAATCTATCAAGGAAAAAGCAAGTAGGTTACTATTCCTGAGAGCAAAATGATTGTCTAATTACTATGAAAGCAATAAAAGAACCTGAATAGATGAAGATTTGAAGACTCCACTATCATCAGTATCCTTGTATAGGCAACCTCGAATCCTTTTGTGATAGCAGTTGGTTCTCTCGACAACAAAATGACTCGAAGCAGCAAAGAGAAGCTTTTGTGAAGCTTGTATGAGCTCGATGTGAGCTTGGATTGAGCACAATGGCTGAGAATTGAGCAGCGTGGTGCTGCTTAATTGAAACAAAGAAAATAAAAGGCACTTATGTCCTGTATTGAGCATATGGATGCTAGGTTGGAGAGCAAACTTGGCAAGAGCTGGTGCATAATGAATTTGCCTTTGTGGAAGAGATTTGAAGCTATGCAACAATGAAAGCTTTGAATCTTTGGAAAAATAAAGAAAGAAATGAAGAAAGAGGCTCAAAGGCCTGTGAAGAAGCTTGAAAAAGCTTGTGAAGATGAGAAGAGTATTCTCCCACTTGCTCAACTTGGAAAATAATGAAGAGGTGAGGGGTATTTAAGGGTTAGAAGAAGGGATAAGAGGTGGAATTGACTGGAGAGTTGACTCATTTGATTGATGAGTTAACAAGAATGGATTGGGGAGTTAACAAGGTTGATTGCCCAATGAACTCAACTGATTAGGGAGTGATGAAGCAATGATAGCTTATCAATGAAGAAGAAAAGGAGTTAGAAAATACATGAGATTGATTGGAGAGTTAATTTGAGATCAAATAGAGCTAATTATGCATGTGTGGGTGCATGAAATAGTTAAATCTATATGAAGGATCAAAAATCATGCAAACAGAAAGAAAAATGGGTGAAAACATAGCAAAAATGCGAGAGAAACTTCAGTTTTTCCATGGGAGAAAAGATGGCAGGGTCGCCACTTTCATCAGACAAGGTCACCCAGGGGTGACCATGGGTCACCCAGGGAGATCATGGGTCGCCCGAGGAGATCCGAGGTGAAATAGGGCAGAATGTAGAAATCAGGGTGGCAGAAGGAAAAAGGGAGGAAAAAGATGATTTCTGCATCAAGAAATAGGTCAATCATGAGGAAGAATCCAAATCTCCAGTTACATCTACAGGATCTCCCGAGGAGATTTGGAAATAATAGGGGAGATTTGGATGAAAAGGTCAAAATTGAAAACAAAAAGTGGGAGAGGGATCAAGGGACCTCTAGAAGGCTTCTATGAGGTGCACTAGACCAAACACAAAGGGACGAGGTAAAAACTCACCTACAAGACACTCATAAGGCCTAGGATTAAGGTCACAAGCTAGAAAACACAAGTCGACAAGTGTTGCAACAAGTGTCGAAAAGCATCACAAACGGGGAAGAAGGAGAAGAAGGAGAATCGACAAAGCAGAAATGACACAAAACAAGAAGAGAGGACATGTTGTCAAGAGGCATACTGCCCAAAGGATTTATTTTCACGCTTACATGTACGTGACAAGGATTTGACTCATCATAGGGGTCCTCATGGAGGCAGTGCATGATTTTTGTGCTTACAGGCACTGGGATCAAATTTCATTTGTCGTGGTGGAATGTTTTGTTGTTGACAATGACCTCCCGATCCTTGTAAGGATTTCAGAGGAGGAACGTCAGCATAGGGACCTTGTCCTTTCGGTCTAAAGTTATCTTCACATGTGGGTTGTTTATCTTTTGTCATTTCTTGTATAGAAGGACTAGGTATTTTAGTTTTATCCCAAAAGTAATTCAATATGTAATGCTTTTTCTCAACCAAAGGTTTATACTTGTTGCGAGGGACAGTAATCATACGTCCATCAAAAGGGAATTTTAGACAATGGTGTATTGTTGAAGGGATAGCTTTCATTTATTTTAACCAAGCATATGCCAATTTGATATAGAAGAGGTTAGAAATAGGGACAACATCAAATCATTGTTCTACATGTTTTCCAGATAGTGTTACCAACAATGATATCTTACTTAGAGGTTTGATAAAAGTTCCCTTATCTGTTTTAATCATCATTTTTGAAGGGTCAGAAGAACCTTGCATTAATTGATGTGAAAAGAGGAACTCTTCAGTGGCAACATTAGTCATGCGATTAGGATCAATAAGAGTTCCATCCATAGGGTTTCCCATTATTTTCACAGTTATATAAAGAGGCCCTTCAAAGTCTCTGATTGTTTTATCATGAGGTGTAATCACAATTTCAGGTTCAGGCGTCTTTCTTTTCATGTAAGGTCTAGGAAGGAACCCATTGTTGATGTTGTGATTAGAGGCCATGTTTATATGCTCAAATCAATGCAAAATCAGATTTTGAAAGATTTTCAAAATTGGTGCAAAAGACAAGTGCAAAACTATATGTAAAAATGGCCTTAAATGTTTGATTTTTTGTACTTTTTCAATGCAAATGAATGAAACAAGGGGTGTTGTAAGGATTTTGATCAAGGGAAACAAATTATGTGTCACAGTAATAAGATCCTTCATAACACACTCTTGATGCAAATCTAAGATGACTATAAGTCAAAATATAGTGAAAATATGTCAAAATGTGCAATTTTTTCACCAAATCTCGATACAAAGGAGCATGACAAAGGGTGTTGTGAGGAAAATGATGATTGAAATAAAAATATATCAGTAATAACAGAAACTTAATGTCAAAATATCTATCACAACACGCTTTTAGTGCCACTTAAGGTCAAACCCTAGTGAAAATGTAGCTAAAATAGGCAATTTTTCATTATTTTTCAACTCCAAGACCTAGCAAAAGGAGTGTTGTAATGAATTTTAGGAGGTGAAGAAAATAAATGCAATGATATCAGTCACCTCAATCCATAAAATTTGTCACAACACACTTGGAGTGCAAACTAGGTCAAACCCTAGGGCAAAAAATAGCAAAAATGTGTAGTTTTTCACCAAATTTTCAATGCAAGAGGCCAATCAAAAGGTGTTGTGAAGATTTTTAGGAGGGGAATAAAATAATTACCCTTATAAAAACTAATTAGTGCAAAAATACCCTTCACAACACACCAATGGTGCAAATTTAGAGAGTTGATGAGGCCAAATTTAGTGAAAATTGATGTTTTTCAAGCCCTAGGTTTTGAGATCTTGACACAAAATGCTATATGAATGTTTTGAAGTCTAATTTGTGATGAAAATGAAGTGTACTTAGATCTGAAAATGAATTCCAAGCTCTAAGATGCAAAATGCAAGTGCAAATTTAATGAAAATGCATGAAAATTGCTAGTTTTTTGTTGAAATTTTCTATGCAAAAATGCAAATATTTGAAATCTAAATACAATTTTACACTAAAACGAAAGACTAAAGCCAAATTTAATTTTAATGAGCCTCTAAAATTAGTAGAAAAATCTGAAAGAAGATTTTGCCTACTAACCCTAGATTTTGGAATTACTAGGTTATATGAAAATTGTCAAAATTTCTACAAAACCCTAGCAATTAAATGATGAAAATGCAATGCAGATTATTGTATTTTTGTAATTTTCTATAGTTTATATCAGATCTAATTGCAAAAATCATAAATTAGGGAAAATTAGAAAGAATTGATGCAAATTAGTAAGCCTAACAATGCAATTTTTTTCAAATTTTTCAATTTTTTGAATTTTTCTCAATGTAATAGATGAATGACTATATGAATGAATGAAATCAACCCAAATCTGAAGACAAACACTCAGCAAGTTGCAATTAAGTCCAAAAACATAGGTTCACCAAAATGTTTAGGGTAAAATTTGGACTGTTTAATGTTTAAGTTGTTAGATGTTTGAATCCTCCTTTCACCCTTAACATTCAAGGAACTAGGGTCGAGTGGCAATGCACTATCATACCCTAGGTCACTATGAGATGTAGGGAAACTTGGATTAGGGTATTTAATTATCAATTTGCCTTCTCTTATGCTTGATTGACCATTAAAACCCTAATTTTGCAAATGCGACAATAAACAGATGAATTACAGAAAAAGCTCTTGCAAACGGATGTAAAATGCCAAATCATAGAGTACCTATTTTCGGGGTTCTGAGGTGAAAAAGTCAGAGACACAGGAGTGGGTGCCCAAGTCCAAGGTCATGCTTTTTTCCAAGATCTAGAAACTTAGTCTGCAACCTATGTCTGTTGTTCCAGAGATTTTCTTGTTGCGGAACTTCGAGGACTAATGAGCGGGCGCCCAAGTCTAGGGGTAGATTTTCCTTTTGTTCTGCAATTTCAACACTTCAAGATGTCTTCCTACAACTTCACTTTGTCCAGCTCCTCAACTTGTAACTTGCAACCATGAAAACTTTGGGAGGGGGTTGTGGTGTTTAGAGGCTTGCCTCAGTCAAGCCCCGGAGAACACTTAAGTCTTTGAACACCTTTGTCAAATAGAGAGTGTGTGCCTAGGGAGGCAGAGGCAAAAACCAAATGAAATAATGATCACAAACACAATATAATGTCACCTTGTAGTGAAGATCTCATGGGAGGAAGATGCTCTTCATTCCATGAGGAAATGGATGCTCAAATCTGCAAACACAAACACATAGACAACACCAATATGCTCTTGCAACAAAATGAAAGCCTTGAATCCCCTTGAGAATTCATAAACATCACAATTGCCATATAGTTTCTAAACGAATGCCTAAACATGCTTTTATATGCAACTACAAACACTCCTGTCAAGAATTTTGTAATTCAAACTTACCGTGTTGGTATAGGACCCAAATAATGGTCACAAGCCGACACCCAAAAATTGGGACTACCCCAAAATAGGGCAGGACTAGGGCATGGGTGCCCAAGTCCTCCCCCCCTATTTTGGGTAGGGGTTATCTCAAGTAGTCCCGGGCTAGGTCCTATTTGTCAAGACACTTAGGGTTTTTCTCATCGGGATGTTGAAATATGATGTAAAATGTCCTAAATGCACACTAAAGACCTGGGAGCTAAACCTAAAGAGGGAAAAGCCCCCAAGGGGACATTTTTCAACATTATAATTTCATGAGTTAAAAAGGACTTTTAAAGCGTTGTTTTCATTTATCTTTTGCATAAGTCATGTGTTATGAAGTAAGATAACATGCAGATTGCAGACCTAGGTATTTTGAAAGGACTTTGTGTAAATTTCAATAGATAACCTGACTTAAGAATAGAGAATGGTAGCTATTCATTCAAAACTTAGATCTTGAACATCTAGGATAATCAACATGGCAACTTTTACTTGTTAGGTCCTGTCCTGCAGGTTAAATGTCTACCCGAGCTAACGCAATTAAGTTAGAGTTCAAGGGAATCCCTCTGGATACCAAGATCACATCTACATGGATCAACATAGGAGATACAGACCTAGGACACATTGTCCTAGATGATTTCAGGCTCACAGTGTTTGGGCCAAACCCCACTCCTCTAGCAAAGAAGGTCAGAGATAATGAGATTGCAGAAGCTGCTGCTTTCTCCACCTCTGCATAGTGTCCAAAGCTCATTGTGGCATGTGCAGAAAGATATGATCCTCTAACTAGAACCATTCAGACCACAAGTGGAGAAATTGTATCAGAATTGCGTTCACTCTCCTTGGCAGAAATCATTGGAATACCCATCTTCCCAGTGCTCTCCATCCCAAACAAGAAAGATGTAGAAGACACATACAAGAAAGATGTGGAGAAGTGAAAGAAACAAATCAATGAAGGGTGGATGAAGCACAAAAGGTCCACTTTAACCAAACTCCCTCACACACTATATAGGAGTAATTTTCATGATGAAATTATGGATTTGGTAACAGTATTGAGCAGAATTTATGGACTTCCCACTACTTCTACCTTTGAGGAATGGAGATTTGCCCTCATTGAGGAGATAATTCATGGGAGTAAGAAAATTCATTAGTCTCAAATCCTAAGTGACAACATGCATGAAGCCTTTGTAAATTTTAGAGAGAAAGAGATATTCAGATGGACCTCCTACATTGTCTATACCTTAGGGAGAAAAAATGAACATCCAGGATTGTCCAAAATAGGAGAAGTGGGAAATGGTGATCAACAATTGAAAGTCTATGAATGCTATGCACAATTAACACTCTCACAGTCATAGGTTCATTACAAAAGGGTAAATGATGCATTCATTATGCATATAACTAAACTTCTCCAAAATAAAACTGGACTTAGAATTACTCCCAAAGCAATGAATGTAGTGTAGCAATATGGGAGATGGTACTTGCAATTTCAGAAGTTCACATACTTGAGAGTTCAGGGCTTTACTAGTGCACCATATAGATTGCCTCGGTATCCAACTGACAAGGTGGTGCTTCTTGAGTTAACGAGGCAACTCCTTACATGTGTAGAAAGGCTGAAGCACTTACACAGGGTTAACATTAAGTTCCCAATTTTACTGGATAAAAGCCATTATACCTGCATAACCTTAGGAGTAGCAGAACATTTAGAGAAAAAATTGTAGCTGCTAAGTCTTCATCTGTATATAAGGCGAAAACACTTTGATCCACATGAGATAATGGAAAGGTATGTCAATAAGAAATTGTTTCATCAGGATCACCATGAAGACTTTTGGGTAGATTATGTAGATGACTATGAGGTGATTGGAAGAAATTACTCCCGGCTGTCCTTGGAACGTATAAAGAGATTCTGTATCATACAAGTCCCCAATCAGGTAGTGGAAGATGGAAATGTAGTTCAGAGAGGGCCATGGGAAGTATTTCTCAGTCAGCCTATTGATGGGGAGCGCACAATGGGAAATGCAAATGGGTCACTATTTCCTTACAATTGGCAAGATTAACAAATGAGCCGCCGATCCATCACCATCAGCTGGACAACCACCATCGGACAGACTTTCCTAATTCTCTCCGTGACCAAACTCACATCGATAGCTCAACCGGCTTTAACTTCGGTGAGAAATCTTCTATTGGCCAAGTCTTCCATCCTCCTACAGATGCCCCGATGGTGGTTAAGTTCCTCCTTGTCTCAACCATGACGGCTTCCACACCGGTTGGACATGACCTTATTGGTGAGACTTGTTCTATCGGTGAACACTTGCAATCTTTGACCAATGTGCCGATGAACCAACACCCTTGGCGAGACTTGTTCCGTCAGTGGGACTTACTCTAGAGCTGCTGATACGCTGATTACTCTGATGTCACCTTTGACCTTCTCTCGTCGGCATGACAATTACTATTGGCCACCTTAGGGTTTGCTACGCTGATACACTGATGCACAATTTACCTTCTCCTGAACCCTAGCACATGGAGATGCTAGGTCAACCTACTATGCAACTCACACTGTTTGGATCCTCTGCACCACCAAACAATGAAACAAAATAGGAAACAAAAATAGATATTTATACAACGAAGCCATTCCACTGATTTCGATATAAATCTTACCAGTGGAATGCTTCACATCAACATATTGCAACAACGAAAAGCACAGAAAGAATGGAAATCTACAGCTATACAGTTTGCAGTTATAGGAAACAGAAATCAAATTGACATAATAGAATCATTCTATTTCTCCTTAGCACAATACACAATCACATTCGTCTCCTCTACGATTTGATTATCAATGCTTATTTGGTTCATTCCTCTGGGTTATAAACTCGCCCTGAGGAAAACCAATTGATTCCAAGCAGTTGGGAGAAAAACCAACCGATTCCAAGTGGTTGAGAGACCAACCGTCTTGAGATTAACAATTTGACAAATGTGACCTAAGTCACTTGGGACTTACAAAAAAAAGAGTTCTAGATCTTGAAAGACCTAGAGATCAACATAAATGAAAATGCATTGGTCAAATAGACCTTATTACAACATGAAACATGATTTTCTAGGTGCTCTTGCACCACCTATCCCTCCTCCAAATTAGGCCAATGCAGAAGAAAGTTCTTTAGATGAAGCAATGAGGAATCCAATCAAACTCAACAAAATCTGGGTCAGGAGCCAGATTGTAGTGTTGACACAAATGGAGGTTACACTGACGTACACACAGGAAAATTCAGAGAAGGAATCAGGAGATGAAGAAGATCAACCTCTAGAGGAAACAAATGTAGAAGAATAGGAGGTAGTAAAAGACATCGATAGTGAGGAGCATGTGCCGTTGGTAGAGAAAGGGAAAGATAAGAAGACTGTTCCCAAGGCATAGAAGAAAGATCCTCCTCCTACCACCTGGACTAGGATAGCGAAGAGGAAAGATATATCCAGTGGTAAAGGAGAGAGTTCAAAGGCTAAGAAGCCAAAGGTGCAAGCAACAGATGTATCTACTACCACCTCTGCTAACACCTCAACTGCCCCTATAGTTTCTCCCCCTCTAGCTAGTGCAGCTATTGCCTCCTCTGCCCCACAAATCACTGCATCTATTCCCTCTGCTCCAAACACAACATCAACATTACCTTCAACAAAAACAAATATAAGCATACCTAGTTCTTCCTCTTCACTTACTTCCTCTACCATCATCCCTCTGATTTCCTCATCACCTCCCATCTCTACCATGTCCTTTCCATCCATTTCTGCTTCCACTCACATGTCATTACCACCCATTTCCACAATCTTAGCACCTTCCTTCTCTCTCCCATCACTTAGCCTTTCTTCACCCATTACTATCTCTTCCATGTTCTCTCGCCCTCCCATACCACCTTCACTAGGTTTTGCTTCATTTGCCAATTTATCCCATGCCTATTTGCCTTCCCTAGCTACTCATTCCTTGTCGGTCATAAGTGATTCTTTGACGCATTCGATTATTTCCTCTTCAGAGACTGCCCCTTTAGCTGTCCCACAATTATCAGGCATTGAAAAAATATGTGCAGAGTTAGAGTCTCAAGAAAAGGAGACAACCACAAAAATATCTACAACAATTGAGGTAGTTGAGGTGTCTGACAACCCAATAAATAAAGACACAACAGACATAGTGTTGGGGATTTCTCAACAAGCCGTATTGGAAAATCTATAGAATATTGAGCAATCAGATGATGAAGGGGATGATGGAGATAAAACTGAGTTGGAGATTCATAGTGGCTCACCTAATAAAGGAGACAATCACATTGACTCTCCTAAAGATTCTTCCTCCTCAGCACTAGATTGGTTACAACAGAGGTTGGATAATAAAGCCCCACAGGTGGAAATCATGAAATTAGACTTGGATGCACTCTTGGCCAGGGTATAGAAACCTAAAAAGCAGAAAAGAGCTAAGATCCAGTTGAGAATCTATAAGGAGGCAACATGAGCTAGGATTGCTGAAGTGGTTATTCCTCTTGTAGAGGCAAACAAAGGAGAAGGGCCAAGGATTACACTATTACCATTGTCAATTTGGGACTGACCACTCGGGGACAAAAGATAGATGAATTCAAGGGGACAATTTCCACAATTTTGCATCAATTGAATAAGGATGAAATGACAAAGCAACAATTGAAACAACAGAATGAAGAGCTTCGGGCATGCATACAGTTCCTGATAAAGCCATTGAATTCTGAAGGAGAACCAAGAGCAACTCCTGCCCTACTGTCTAAAGAAGAATTGACTAAGTTTGATGATATCAAAACCACTTCTGCGGACACACATGAATGGTTCACTAAAGTATACAATGAAGGTTGTGAGGTAATATCCTTTGCATCTTTGCTGCATAAAGACTTTCATCTTCTGAGAGAAGAATGGGAAGATCTGTACAATGAATATGAGCCATATGATGAGTACTATTCCCACATGTTCCCAAGAATCAAGATATGAGGAGATTGTCCAAGGAGGTCCTTTTAACAAAAAATATTTTGACAAAGGATAGGCTAAAGAAACCTGAGGAATGGCATGAATAGACGAAGTTAAGAAAAGGTACTTTTTGATAAAGTAAAAGATTCTTTTGAGACAACAAAGAAAAATAATGGAGGTAATATATGAAATAAATGATATATTGAGAGATTGTATAAATATCGGTCTGAATGATTTGACCCCAATAGATGAACAATAGTGTAAAGACAGGTTATATTAGGTCATTCATGGGTATTCACCACTAAATATGGTTGGAAAGCTAGAAAAGGTCAGTGATCTCCGGACTGCTTTTTTGGCATTTAAAAGGGGAAGAAAATTGAGGGAAGCTGTGTACTGCAAATTTTCTGTAGAGATCAAGAGCTTAAGGTTCAGAGTGGATTATGTCAAAGACCTAGACCCAACAGACATCAACCCAGCTCTGTCAGCCTTAGTAACATACATCAATAAGAAGGTAGAAGAAGACAAAATTGATTTGGATGAGGATGAACACTAGAATCACATGTAAATCTCATCATTTGTAATTAATGCTATATTTGGAGGGTCATGTGACCTTATTTTGTCTTTATTATGTCTTGGAAATTGACTTCTCCCTATGTACAACTTAATGGGTATTCAAAATGTCTAGATTCAATGTATTTGGAAGTTGTATTTTGTCTTTTTCCTACAAGACAAATGTTAATCCAAAAATGTAATTTAACTATTGTATCTCATTAAATGCCATGTAATCTAGACTGTTGGTGTTGAGTTAATCTCCACTGTTCATTCAAAACTTAGTATGGAGCCTCCTCTATATAAAGGGTTGCCATTTCTCTCATTGTAACAGACTCTTGATGCCGAATTATTGACACTACCATTTGAGATTAATACAAAGCAAGTTTTTGCAGTATTTCTAAGAATTTGTTCATTTGTGTTATCTATTTGGTTTCATGGTTCGCTTCATGATCTGTAATTAATTAATCGTTCTTTTGCAATGTTAATGGTCTATTGAAGGTATTTGATGAGCATTTTGGTTCAAACTATTAGTAGCTTGCTGATTGTGAGTTGCTGTGTATAGTTAGCCTGGGCCAATTGATTTGAGTTTAGTTCAATTGCATTTCATAAGTTAAATCATGCCATAATTTGGGTATTTAATGAATGAATGTGATCTGGAAATCTTTAGTCTCCATTGAAGATAACATCATTTTCTGTAGCACTATAGTATTCATGTAGCTTGGCAAAACAAAAAGTGGTTAACTTGAGAATGTTTGTCTATCATCAGTGGGCTTTGCATTATGAAAGTCACTTAGGATTCCTCTCTAACCCTTTAGTCGTTTGCACTTTCTTTCACAACAACTGTTAGAATAGGGTTTAAGCAGCAAACATATTTCTAAATCAGCTGAAGGTATCATAAGGTTTTCTGCACTTGTATTATTGTTATCTTTTACAAACCCTATCATCATACATAATACCTCTTGTTGGCACAACTAAACATACCAACTAAGTCATTCCTACAAGCTAAGACCTAGCTGTTGCAAATATGTGCCTAATCAGTGTTGTCATTGATGTCAACATATTCTTGTTGCCATTGGTGTCAACTGTATCCTATTTTTGTTGCTTGATTAGAAGACTGGAATGTTGAGGATATTGAGAAAATTAATGAAGATCAAATGTGGACCATATGGCTAAGCAGAGGATTATCTGAAGAAGCTCCAGTTAAGATTTGAAGGGTTTGCATGAAGATTTGAAGAAGCTATGGCCATCTGAGTAGAACTAGTTTTGTAGTGTTCAGAAGAGATAGAGTGACAAGAAAGAGGTCTGGATTGTTCTGGAAATGTAAAATGATGATCTGTGGATCTAGAGGCATGTTTGGGAAGTTAGTGTGTATCATCCATTCAAGTGGTTCATGGTTTGGAGATCCCAAAGCAGTCTTTCTAGTGTGACAATCACGATAGACAGTGTTCTTGAAGTTTCAGATGAAGATGCAAGTGATTATGATGTTTTGGAGGAGTGCGGATGTTTTTGTTGAACTCAATGTGCTTATGGGGATCTCTAGATCATGTGGCTACTATGTTGGAGGTCCACATTGAAGTCTGAGCACGTTATTGAAGATTTCCCTCTTGGTGTCATTATTCTTCCCAGTCTTGGCCGACCTGATGATTCAAGCATGTTGCAGATGATCTAAGAGCAATTCTCTTGAGCATGGTGTGTTGTTGGAGGTAGATTCAAGTCTTAGATATGTTTGACTGACAGTATATTGATACACACTAACTCAAGCCAACCTTGATGTTTATTCCAAGGTTGATGAAGCATATAAAGGTGTGTAGTTGAGGTGTGGAAAATTATCCTTGTACAAAAATAATAAAATCTGAAGAAAGGATCAAAGGCAGAGCAGAGCAAAGCAGAGGAGAAGCAGAAGAACAAGAGTTGTCTAGGAAGAAGAGTTAGAGAAGAAGTATTTGGGGCAGAGCAGAAGTTTTGTGAGCACTCAATGAAACTAGGCCAGGCATGAAGAAGATGTTATTTATCAGTTAATTCTTTCTGTATTAAACACAAATTCTGTAGGAATGACCCTCCCTTGAGCAGTGAGCCCAAAGGCATGTGCCTTCTCTTTTTCTTCTAAGTACTTTTAATAGGGTACAAATCTTGTGGGTTAACCCCCACAGTGGTTTTCCCTTAACCGGGTTTCCACATAAAAATTCTAGTGTTATGTGTGCTCAATTTATTTCTGCTTTTGTGTTGTTGATTCATGCTTTAATGTTTATCTGATTGTAAGTTGATAAAGAAGATTAAAAGTAGAAAAGATTAATTTTGTGGGACAACTGATTCACCCCCCCTCATTTGTCCAGACTAATTCCAACAATTGGTATCAGAGCTAGACTCTCTAAAAGAAGCTTGACCACTTGAGGAGATCCAAGATGTCAACTTATAAGAAGGAAAGTCTAAGATTTGATGGAACAAATTGCTCCCTTTGGAAGGTACACATGCAGTGTCATTTGTAATGTATGGGTGATGCCTTTTGGTTGATAACAAAGAATGAGTATAAGATTATGAAGAATGGCCCTACTACTCTAGATAAACTCAGGGAAGTTGAATGCAATACTCAAGCTAAAGAAGCATTATTGAGTGCCCTGACTGATACATAATTAGCAAATGTCATGGATTTGAAAACTGCTCATGAAATTTGGAAAAAGTTTGAAAATTTGTATGAAGGTGACAAATATGTCAAATGTGCCAAGCTACAGAGCTTGAAAGGTAAATATGAAAGATTGGTAATGAGTGAAGATGAAAACATTACTTCCTACATGCAGAAAGTGAATGAACTTGTGACCGGTATCAGAAATGCTGGTGGTGTATTGGATGAATCAGAGATTGTTGCCAAAGTGCTTAGATCCTTACCTGCAACATACAAGCATAAGGCTACTGCCATTGAAGAGATTAGGACAGTGACCACTGTTACAAGGGATCAATTAGTTGGTAAGCTTTCAGCTTTTGAAATGAGTGAGTTTGGTGATTCTCTTCCTAAATCTGAATCTGCACTTAAGGCCAGTGTATATGGGAAACAAAGATATGATCCAGGTGAAAGCTCTTTAAGTAGATCAAATAGATTTGCTGAGGCAAGGAAGGACCTTGAAGATGATAAAATTTAGTTTGTAGAACTTGAAGCTCTTATTGCCAAAAGAATGCCAAGAGGATCTAATAAGTATGAAGGAAAGTTGCAATTCAAATGTTTTGCTTGTAATAAGAATGGTCATTTTGCCTCAAGATGTCTAGAGAAATTTTCAAAGCCAAACCCTAACAGATATAAAGGTTAGAAGAAATGTTACTATGTCCAATAAGCTAGAGAAGGAGTCACAAATGATGAATCTAATCATGGAGGTTCCACTAAAGGTGATTGGGTGTTCATTGCTATCAAAGAAGAAGATCCAGTGTCTATTGAATCTGCTAGCTGTGCAAATGTGGAAAGTGCCTTGGCTGCTCAAGTTGTTGAAAAGGATGAATGGGTGATTGATAGTGGATGTTCTCATCATATGATTGGTGATAAAAGTAAGTTGTAAGATTTGAAAATATGAATGTGGGTTTGTAAAATTTGGAGACAACTCAGTTGGTAGAATCTGTGGTAGAGGATCCATCTCTTTTGATGGTAAGAATAACACCAATGATGTTCTGTATGTGGAAGGACTGAAGCATAATCTTCTCAGTGTTGGACAATTGGTTGACAAGGGTTATGATCTCTGATTCAAGGATGGAAAATGTAGAATCTTGGAAAGCTCCAGAATTGAAATTGCATCTGGTACTCAAACTAGAGGTAACATCTTTCATTTAAGTAGTTCTGGCAAAAGTTGTTTGATTGCTCAGATAGATCAAAGTTGGTTATGGCATAGGAGGATGTGTCATGTGAATTTTGATAACATTGTCAAGATAAGTTCTACTCAGGTTGTAAGAGATCTTCCAAAACTTTTGAAACCTGACAACATGTGTAGAGAATGTCAATTGGGCAAACAGAACAAAATTTCATTCAAAAGTAAAGAAAAATTTTCAAGTGAATGGTTGGAACTTGTGCATACTGATCTATGTGGTCCTGCTAAAATTAGGAATGTGTAAGGAGACATATATTCTATGTTGCTGATTGATGATTACTCCCGGATGATGTGGGTAACCTTCTTAAAAGAAAAATCAGAAGCTCTTGACAAATTCAAGGTATTTAAGGGTATGGTGGAAAATGAGATTGGTGTGAAGATAAAGTGTTTGAGATCTGACAGAGGTGGAGAATTTAGCTCCGGTGAGTTTGATTCATTCTATGAAAAACATGGAATAAAAAGACAACTATCTGCTCCTAGGACTCCTCAACAAAATGGAGTTGTGGAAAGAAAGAACTAGACCATTCAAGAATCTGCTAGGACCATGATGTTGGAAGCAAATGTTCCTCAAGTCTATTGGAGAGAAGCTGTGAGTACTGCTGTCTACACTCTTAACCAGGTGTAGATCAAAGGCAATTCTGGTAAGACACCTTATGAGCTATGGTTTGGTCATCCTTCCACTGTGAGATATTTCAGAGTTTTTGGTAGTAAATGCTATATCAAAAGAGATGAGGATCTAGGAAAGTTTGAAGCAAGAAGTGATGAAGGAATATTTCTGGGATACTCTACTCAAAGCAAGGCATACCGATGCTTTAACAAAAGATTGAAAAAGATTGTTGAAAGCGCAAATGTTAGAGTTGATGAGAGTAAAGGACATTCCAGGTATTGTGGATATGATTCAGAAGATCAAGATGAAAGTCAAAGTCAAGGAAGGCAAGCCCAGACTCAGACTTAGATCTAGATTGATCCAGAAAATCTAGTGACTCAAGAGGATAGTACAGAAGTTGAAGAACAAGCTCAAGAAATAGAAGTTCAAGCAATTCCCAAAACTCCCAGGTATGTAAGGATGAATCATCCTGAAGATTAGATCATAGGAAATAGAAATAAAGGTGTTTGAAATAGAAGAAGAATTGCTGAAGATCAAGAAGAGATTTGTTTGATTTCAAAGATTGAACCAAAATTAGTAAGTGAAGCCTGCAATGATGAAAACTGGGTAAAAGTAATGGAGGAAGAACTAATGCAAATTGAAAAGAATCACACTTAGGATCTTGTTTCTAGACCTGAGGACAAAAATGTGATTGTAACTAAATGGGTCTTCTGGAATAAGCTAAATGAAGATGGTGAAGTTGTAAGAAACAAAGCAAGGTTGGTATGCAAAGGATATTCTCAAGTGGAAGGGATTGATTTTGAAGAAACTTTTTCTTTGGTGGCAAGAATAGAGGCAGTAAGATTATTTCTTGTATTTTCTACTTATAAAGACTTCAAGGTCTATCAGATGGATGTCAAGTCAACATTCCTAAACAGAGAGTTAGAAGAAGTCTACATTGAGCAACCGGAAGGATTTCAGTTGTCTGATCAGAGAGATATGGTTTGCAGTTGAGAAAAGCTTTGTATGGACTCAAACAAGCTCCAAGAGCTTGGTATGCAAGATTAGATAAGTATATGCTAAAGCTAGGTTATAACAAAGGTGCTACTGATAGTAATCTTTACTTCAAGATTGATCATGAGAATATTCTGATTGTTGAGGTATTTGTTGATGATATCATTTTTGGTGGAAATGAGAGTATGTGCAAAATATTTGCTGATCAAATGCAGAGTGAATTTGAGATGTCCATGTTTGGTGAGATGAATTTCTTCTTAGGTCTGCAAATCACTCAGTCAGATAAAGGTATCTTCATATCTCAGTCTAAGTATGTGAGAGAATTGTTGAAAAAATTTGGAATGGAAGATTCAAAGCCAATAGGTACACCTATGGTAACCGAATGCAAGTTGAGTTAAGATGATAACTCCCCTAAGGCAAATCAGAAAAGGTATAGATCAATGATTGGAGGATTGCTCTATCTGACTCAGACCAGACTTGATATCATGAATGCAATTGGGCTTGTTGCTAGATTTCAAGCTAATCCTAAAGAATCCCATGTTGTAGCAGTCAAAAGAATCTTTCGATATCTCAAAGGAACACTTGATTATGGCTTGTGGTATCCAAAAGACAATGACTTCACTCTTCATGCATATACAGATGCTGATTGGGTAGGAGATGTGGATGACAGGAAAAGTACTAGTGGTGGTGCATTTTTCTTGGGAAGGAGATTGGTTTCTTGGATGAGCAAAAAGCAAGAGGCAATATCTATGTCTACTGGAGAGGCAGAGTATATAGCAGCAGCAAGAAATTACACTCAAGTCTTGTGGATGAAGCAAATGCTAAAGGATATCATAATTATGTTTGAAGAGCCTATTACAATTTTCTGTGATAACTCAAGTGCAATAAACATCTCAAAGAATCCGGTGTTGCATTTAAAGACTAAGCACATATCCATCAAGTTTCATTTCTTGAGAGAATGAAGTCAAGTTGGAGTTTGTGTCTTCTGAGAATCAAATTGCAGATATATTCACTAAGCCTCTTCCCAAGGATACTCTTGAGTATCTCAGAGAAAAGCTAGGAGTTATTACCCCTCATGTTCATAATTAAAATGCACTAGAGTGCATTAGTCTGGTGGAATTCACAGTCATATCTTGTGATCTGGAATGATGTTAAGAAGGTACTACTCAAGGGGAGTAGCCAGCATGCAATTTTTGGGATTGTTCTGAAACAAAAAGGAGAAAAGACTGCAAATATGTGCCCTTTGCCATTGACGTCAAAGGGGGAGAGAAATCATGTGAAAAACTAGTTGCTGATGAAAGGGGGAGCAATGAAGAAAGTAGTTGCAGAAGTGATAAGGAAAAGGGGGAGAAGTTCTTGTCTTGATGGTTGAATCAGTTTTTCACATCATATGTTGCCATCAATGACAAAGGGGCAGATTGTTGCAAATATGTGCCTAATCAGTGTTGTCATTGATGTCAACATATTCTTGTTGCCATTGGTGTCAACTATATCCTATTTTTGTTGCCTAATTAGAAGATTGGAATGTTGACGATATTGAGAAAATTAATGAAGATCAAATGCAGACCATATGGCTGAGCAGAAGATTGTCTGAAGAAGCTCCAGTTAAGATTTGAAGGGTTCACATGAAGATTTGAAGAAGCTATGGCCATCTAAGTAGAACTAGTTTTATAGTGTTCATAAGAGACAGAGTGACAAGAAAAGGGTCCGGATTGTTCCGGAAATGTAAAATGATGATCTGCGGATCTAGAGGCATGTTTGGGAAGTTAGTGTGTATCATCCATTCAAGTGGTTTGTGATCCCAAAGCAATCTTTCTGGTGTGACAGTCATGACAGACAGTGTTCTTGAGGTTCCAGATGAAGATGCAAGTGATTTTGATGTTTTGGAGGAGTGTGGATGTTTTTGTTGAACTCAATGTGCTTATGGGGATCTCTAGATCATGTGGCTACTGTGTTGGAGGTCTGTATTGAAGTTTGAGCCTGTTATTGAAGATTTCCCTCTTGGTGTTGTTCTTCCTAGTCTTGGCCGTCCAGATGATTCAAGCATGTTGCAGATGATCTAAGAGAAATTCTCTGGAGCATGGTGTGTTGTTGGAGGTAGATTCAAGTCTCAGATAGGTTTGGCTGACAGTATAGTGATCCGCGCTAAGTCAAGCTGACCTTGATGTTTATTCCAAGGTTGATGAAGCATATAAAGGTGTGTAGTTGAGGTGTGAAAAATTATCCTTGTGCAAAAATAATAAATCTAAAGAAAGGATCAAAGGTAGAGCAGAGCAGAGGAGAAGCAGAAGAACAAGAGCTGTCTAGGAAGAAGAGTTAGAGAAGAAGTATTTGGGGTAGAGCAGAAGTTTTGTGAGCACTCAATGAAACTGAACTAGGCATGAAGAAGATGCTATTTATCAGTTAATTCTTTCTGTATTAAACATAAATTTTGTAGGCAGTGAGCCTCCCTTGAGCAGTGAGCTCTGGGTAGTGAGCCCGAAGGCATGTGCCTTCTCTTTTTCTTCTAAGTACTTTTAATAGGGTACAAATCTTATGGGTTAACCCCCACCATGGTTTTCCCTTAACTAGGTTTCCACGTAAAAATTTTGGTGTTATGTGTGCTCAATTTATTTCTTCTTTTGTGTTGTTGATTCATGCTTTAATGTTTATCTGATTGTAAGTTGATAAAGAAGATTAAAAAAAGAAAAGATTAATTTTGTGGGACAACTGATTCAAGCCCCCTCTCAGTTGTTTGGACTAATTCCAACACTAGCTGTATTATCCTTGGGGTAGTCCTATTTTGGATAGGATACCTTTTTCAAGAGAGGTGATATACCTGTATTTCACCTGCGTTGTTGTGTGCTAAAAACATCATCAACAGGAATTTCATTGTGACACATAGAAAAGAGAGCCCTCTCCAATTCCTCAAGGGAAAGAATATGATCCAAGAATTTGCTATATCCAAGATCAATTTTGTTAGGAACATAGTCTTTAACAATGTCCTACAAAGAATCTTGAATATCTTCACAATTACTATCTTCTTTGAAGAGGTTTTCATAAAACTTCTTGAAAGTAAGGTTATTTCAGTAAGATCCAAATTTAGTAAACCTTGATCATCGACCAAAGAAGATGCTTTCTCTTTTTTATGTTTATAGCTTAGGTAATTAAAGAATAACTTTGATCCTTTGTTGCCCTCTTTAATCCATTGAATTAGGGCTCTTGTTCTAGCACCTTGCCCTTTATAATTGTCTAGTTTACACAACTGCATTTTAGTGGAGGTAATAGCATCTTGAATCATAGTATTGGAAGGATTAAGAGCAAGTTGTTTCTTGGCATGTTCTAACTTCCCCTGTTGGGACTTTTCCTTTCTTTTATGCTACCATGTTTTTTTTTGCCAAAGGAGCAAAGAAAATTGGTACATTTAGAAAGGGCTTCACACCACCATTCAATCCAGGATTCATTATTTTGAGGCTTTGGAATGGAATTCCAAATTCTCACTAGAGAAACTGCACAATTGGGGTCCTTTAAATGAGAGGTATTCAACTTGAAAGGAAGTTGAGAGAATGTGGGATGAGATGGAGAAAATGACATTGAGCAGAAAATGGGAAAATGATTGGAAAGGGTGGTGGTGTAGTCAACGTGAAGAAATGAGCCAAAAGAAAGAGGAGAAACAAGAAGGTTGTTAGAGATGTAAAATTTGTCTAGCCTACTGAGTTTCATATCCAAACCATATCTATAATTGGTCCAAGTGAACTAGTTGTATACATGGTTTAAATATTTATCGTGCAAGATGTCCACCACACCCAGAGAGTTGTGACAATAAGTCCAACTTTCAAATTCTTCTCTGCAAAGTTTAGTAGTATTGGACTAGCTGCAGTCATTATGATGTTCCACTATGTTAAAATCGCCATCTAAGATCCAGTCAGCGACCGAAAGGTTTGAGGACAACCAATCCCAAAGAGAAACCCTTTCCTTGATATTATTGGATGCATAAATAGAATATATACCAATAGTTTGTCCATTGACAAAAATGAGGGACCAAACACAACTATATGAAGGGTCCTCACCCTTATCGATGACGAACTAATTACTAACAATTTATGTTGAACAATCAAAACATACCCAAAATGAATGGAAAAATTAACGAGCATGCAATTTTCACCATTACAATTGGATAATATAATTAGAGGAGTAAAGTTGTGAAATTGAAACTCGGATAGCATAATACTAAATTCTCTCACCAATTCACATATTATCGATCATCACTATAAGAGGCTTATAACCACTAATATAATTAGAGGAGCAAAGTTGTAAAATTGAAACTTGGATAGCATACTACTAAATTCTCTCACCCATTCACATATTATCCGTCATCCCTACAAGAGGCTTATATCCACTAATGTAAAGTTCTCCGTACGTCATCTATCACAATAGAATTGGAGCAGAAATTTCCTTGCAGTCGAGCCGGAATAATATTCAAAAATATCTTCACGTATGTACCACTTATGCTAGAGCTCTATTCTATTTTTTAAGAACGTGATTCAATTTTTACAAAATATAACCAGATCCCTAAGAGATCACCCTCCCCATAAACACAACAAATCAAAACGAGGGTTAATACAGTAACTCTGTGCCACAGTAAAAATTAGGTGGCTTAACATGACAATCTACTTTTGAATTCCTAACACGAGATAAATACCAAAAAGATCCAATATAAAATGCTCTGAAATGGAAGCCGTGTGGAAAGAGGCAAAAGGAAAAATGACCCAGATGGATTAGCGATTGTGGTGTAGAGGGGCAACGAGAATGTTTATTGGAAGAACAAAAGATCATGTATATTGGCGGTGAAGAGAGAAAAAGTGAAGTGAAAGGGGTGAGAAATTCTGCTAGTGTAATGGCGGATTGGCAATTAACCGGGGGAGTAGTAGGAGGAGCCCCTGGTAGTGGCGGTGCAGGAGATGCAGATGTGGTGGTGAACAGCAAGAGACAGAGGAGACCTAGTGTCAGATTGGGTGAAATAGGAGATCAATCTGCTGCTTTTGCATATGACACCACTAAGAGAAAGAAACAGCAGCTGCAGTGGAATCAGACCTTTTTTTCCAGATACCCTTCAGATTACCCACCTGGTAAGTTATCTAAAACGAGGCCTCTTGTGAACATTGGTAGTGATGGGCAGGTGGTTTTGGATGAATCCATTGCCCAATTTGGATATAGTAAAATGCAGTTGAATCCCATGTGTGTTAGTAAAAAGATCAGGCATGGTAGGACTCGCAGGAAGGGTGTGGGGTTAGTGGGTAAACAAGTACAAACTGCCACAAGGGCTATGAGGGTCAGTCCTGATAGTAATAATAATAATGAGGGTAATAATCAAAATGGGCATGACAAGGGTTCGGGGGATGAAAATGGGTTTGGCGCATCTTATGATATTGATACCCCTGATGGGTTCAAGGACTCTGATCTGGATACCTCTGGAAGTCCCACCATGAAAGAAACCTGTACTATTCATCTTGATTCTCCTGATTCCACCAGGCCTGCCAATTTAGGTGGCTCATCGGAGTGCCAGGAAGTATCTGAAGGGGGGACATGGGGAGGTTTGAACAAGAAGGGTGGGGGATCCACAGAATATGGGAATGATGTTGCCAATGAAGGGATGGATTTGCCATCTGATGTGGATATTAGGTCTAATAAGCAGGAGGGTGGTGCCAATGTAGGGGTTTTGATGAGGGGAGGTCTGAATGGTGGAGTGGGGGTTGGAGATGTGGATGAGAAGTTGATGAGTGCCAAAAGGTATTTTGCCCTTGCAAGGGATGTCAGGTCATGGTTGATTGGGCTTGGATTGGGTAGATATGCAGAACTCTTTGAGATGCATGAAGTTGACAAGGACGTGTTGCCATTGCTAACTTTGGATGATCTGAGAGAGATGGGGATCAATGCTGTTGGGGCTAGGCGTAAGATTTATTCTGCAATTCAGAAAATTGGTAAACGCTTTCCTGTGTGAATTCACAGTTCACACTTCAGAGAGCATGGGAACTGACTGTATGAGGCAGACAAGACAATAAAGCTTCTGCAATCAATGATAGGCAGCTAACACAAATGCCTGAAAGTAGTGTTTTTCTGTAAATGAAGCACTTGTATGTATATATATGAATGAGGTTTTCTTATTTGCCTGTTAATTTTTCTTCTTTTTTTTTGTTCTTTCTCTGTAGGTGATTTTCTTGATACACTTTTGAGGTTCTCACCACCGTACACTGAATTTTCCTTTTTATATGTGGGTCTGAATGAAATCAATTCAAATCACTAAGTGCTGTTAACCTGCCTCATCCTTTCACTATATTGCCATTCTATCTGGACATCAAAAGAAGCAAACCTGGGTTTTGAACCAAGGAAACATAAATGCTTGGAATCTGTTAATGAAGTATAGCAGAGTTGCTTAATACTTTAATTCTTATATGCTGATGTTTGAGAAAAAATATAAAATTAAGGCTTGCAAGTTTTGGCAAATGTAATTTATTGAGGTATGTTTTATATCACCGTTACTGTTAGGCTAACGTTTTTCAGAGTTTTACTAATAGATGAATCTAATTTTGAAAATGTGGCAAGAAATTAGCTAGTTGACGATAGCTAGCCTATAACAATTTCCCTTGTTTTGAAATTGTTTCTCTGATCATTCCGCCACAACACCACAGCTTGTTGAAAATTAATTTATCTTTGAAAGAAGCTGGTCTTTCCAGATGCTTTACAGCTTCTTTTTGTTATTTTAAGACGACCGTATTCTTTATAGTTGTATCATATTCCTCCCTATGGTTCTCTCCTACATGTGCCCACGTAGTGATACTACCAAACTTCTAATGTATACGTAGACTAAACACTTATGTAAGAGAATGTGTGTTAACAGTTAAAAGGACATTGCTCCCCAAGAGAGCTTTTTAGTAGCCATCTCTGTCAGATGATGAAATTTATCAGTTGAAGATTTTTGCATGAAGATTATTGCAGTTCCTATCAAATTAGTTAGCAAACATTCTCATGCTTGTTTTCCCAGTTCAGGTTCCATCTACCTGTTCTGTCCTAGAAGAGGTCCCTAAGGGTTCCTAATTCTTTAAAGTGAGTGTCTGCTACCACAAGATGAGAAAAGATACAAGTCCATTCACTGAGTAGATCACAGGTTTAAATCTGGAGGGGGTATGGTTGTACACCTCATTGAATAATAAATAAGATAAATGAAGATACAATGCTTGTGGGATTTCCCAAGGGTGGTCTCATACGCCAAATTTGTGTTGTGCTTGGTGGTGATGTAAAAACTTAAACCTTTATTGCTTACATTTGCCTGCGTCGGCGGTTGGGTATGAGGAGTTTTAGGCTTTGAGATTGAGGAGGAACTAAAAAATGGAATAGTAGTCTTGGTGATGAGATTAAAGGTTGTGCTCCAGTAGGTTCCAGTCTCTGGTGCTGAGTGCGGTGTCCAGGGAAATGTATAACAGGTCATGCTAGATTCCTTTCTCTAATAAATTATAGCTAAATAGTCTGAAAGTGGAATTCTTTCCATCTCATTGGTACCCGGATCTACTGGGTTTACTTTTATTATAGTTGTTTTCGTGCCTGTGTGATTGCTTGCTTCTACTTAGCCATTATACTGTTTAGTGTCCCTTATTTGTAGCCATGTTTGCACATTGCAGTCGTGTTATTGCTTCACTTAATAGGTTTGTCTTGCTTTACAGCCTATCTGTAGCTACCCTGATGTTTTAACTAGTAAACTGTATGGTTTGCTTTTTCCTAATTACTACATGCAATTTGGATCGATCCCTTGAGTTTATCAAGCCCCATTTGTGGTTGGCTGTAATCTGTTCATTCTACTTTTACAAAAATTAAAAGTTTATGAATTAGTTTGTTTTCATGAGTTAGGATATAAGGGGATTTTATGATACATGTTCTTTGTAGTTTGTAGTATACCCTATTTTTTAATAAAATGCTGTTGTGCAACAGTTGTATGGATGACATCCTTTCTATATGCAGTCCATTTATACGATCCAACAAAAATCAAGTTCAACTATTATTAGTATATTCTATTCTTAGGATTTCTTGATTTTGCTTATAGAAAATATTGGATCTTGAATAAGCTTCTGGAAAAACTGTGTTGCTTTTTTTGCATCGACGTTTCGGATCACACTCCGTGATCCATCGTCATTCTCAATTTTTTCCTGATGATGGATCATGGAATGTGATCCGAAACGTCGATGCAAAAAAAGCAACACAGTTTTTCCAGAAGCTTATTCATTTGACTATCATGGACTGTGGAAATATCATGTTTACTATATTGGATCTTGTTCCCCGACAAAATTATAAGATCAAACATCAATTACTTCCCAAGTTGATTCTACTTCATGCAACTCAACATGATGTTCTGAATGACCATAGTTGCTTAGCAGTGCTGTTAAAAGTATGATAATGGTAAGGGTGGATTGGTACTTTAACAAAGAGAATGCTATGATTCCATTTGAAAATCATTTATTCAAATTGTTTGTATGATAAGTCTGTAGTGCTCAAGTACTGTAGGTCGCCATTTTAATTAATACTATTTGTGAGACTTTCTCCAACAAGTGAATATTACCAGATGCGCCTTTGCTCATTATAATGGCTTTCAGAAAGTAATATCTTTCAGGCATAGCGAGTTGCATACCCTGATGAGGAATTAAGAGCTAAATTATTTTCTGCTTCTGGGCCACTGTGAAAATAGCATCTAATCTCAATATGGATTCAGCTATTTATAAGTTGAGCTTGTTTTGGTGGTTGGATCTGTAAAATTTGAAATTGCGTAGAATCAAATCTGTTATTTCTCCTGCACATCTGTTAATTATTTTGCTTAATATCATCAATGAAACACAAAGACAAGATGGAGGATATAAGCCTAGAATTAAGGGAGAGGTTATTGTTTACTTCTTGCCCAATGAAAGGAGAAAAAATACCAAACAGTTATTAAAAACATGCAGGATTATCTAGACAAGATACCTGACTTAATGGAAGCAGATAAAAAATTGATGAAATTGTTTTTCCTTTTCTTGTGATTTCTTTCAACTATGCTTGAGTGGTTTTGAATCTGAAATTATCATTAGCACAAATATGCCCGTGGCATGAACAATAATTTTAGTTACCAGCAATATCTAATGAGCCATGAGGTGATAGGACATATTTAAACAGCTTTAAAAAACAAATTACTATTTTAGAATGTAGTTAAAACCTTGTTTTAAGATGAGAGATTTTGGGGGTCCCAATCCGAAGTTTTGAAGGTACAAATGTCCCTTCCAACCATCTTGGCCTTATGATGTCTGAACATTGGCCACAAGACTTATTTTTTTATTATTTCAGATGTTTAATTGGAGGGGCCTTGCAAACATGTGATGTGGCAGAGGAATGGGGAGAAAAACAAGATTGCAATGTGAAGATCAATCAACAACTCAAGTAATGAAACAAAACATCTCATTCTCTTAAGTCCTAACTTGGATCTGTTAATTTTTCACATTTTGAATCTAATTTTTTGGAGGCCTTCAGATCTTCATATGTATCCTCAAGAAAAACTTTTCCTTGTAGGTAGGATTCATTTTCATCACCTCATCAAAGTTGAGCTCCCTCTTCCTTGTCTAACAAGCTAATCTCCCAATGTTGTTGAGCATGAGGTTTATATTCTAGAAGGGTGAATGTGATTTTTTTCGATTTTGAGAAATTATTTATAGAGAAATAGTTTCTCAATTTTGAAAACCAAGCATCAACAACATCTACATTAAAGTTTCCCTCAAAGGTGGGGACACCAACATTTATTTAGAATTTGAAGGGAGTTTGATGTTCAAATGGTTTGTTTGGCGGGGCTCTTGACATATTTGGGGTTCTTTGGAACATTTGTGCAAATTGGTTCGTTGTCTTCGATCTTCATCTTTCTAGAGCTTCCTCAATCAACACCTTGAAGGAATCTAATGATTCAATAGTTTGTTCTTCAATACCCATTACAATTTTTTTGTGTCTATGAAGAAGACAATTTGATGAATATCTTTAATTCGAGTCTTTGATATCCTAACCATGTTCAATGGTACATGTAGGAGGGAATAAGACCTAATACCAATGTTGGTCTAAGTATATCATTGCACCTTATATTAAGTTTACTTAGGTGATCTATTTCCTCTACATGATATAATACCATGTTATTTAATGGAGAATTAAATGCAATAATTAAATCTACCTTAGGAATGTCAAAGACTTTCTTTTGCCAAAGCCACTAGGGAGGGCTTTTGGCCTGGAAGGATGGTGAATTTATTCTACTTGCCATTTTGTTTTGGGCGAGAAGTTTTATAATCTCTTTTTTAATACAAAAGGGCATGGCCCCAATGGCCACATTTACTAATCCAAAAAAAAAATCTACCCTAAAATTAAGAACAACAATGATGACATGAATTCAAAAACAAGTTAAAAAAAACAAATTTTTTTTTTTTTTTTGAAGCATTATGTGCTTTTTGTAATAGCAAGGTATGAGGGGTACCATTGGGGTACCCAACCTTGCTGCCACCACCTATATAGTGGCAAGTGTGGTAGGGGTGGTTGGCTCCACCGTCCCTAATACATAGCACTGACAACCCTATCAACTATTTCGATATTTATTTAAAATCTAGTGCCTACATCACTATTTTGGTGGCCGTTAACACTCCACCTCCACTCCACCTCTAGCAAAGACACTACTAAATCTTGTTGCCTTAGGGGCTCAACCAACATTGTTGCTCATGCTCATCTAAGAGTTGTCACCACTTTTGAGCCACTAGTTGCACCGCCACAACATTGCTCATGTGTTGCCCTAGTGCTTGGCCTCAAGTTTGCCCAAGCACTGCTAAAGCACCATCTTAGTCAATGATGCCACCCATCCGCTACCCCAACAGCTTGACCTTAGCTACACCCAAGCGCTACCCAAGCATCGCCTCAGTGGGTGATGCCACTTGTCTACAACCCATATGCCACTAGTTTTCCACCAATAATAGTCCCTCCTCAACGTTGAACTTTTCAGATTTATAGGCAAACTTTGGTAGGATTTTCTTGTTCATAGGGATGTATTTTTCAGAGTAGTTTTTTAAAAATGGGCTAGTTTTTCAAGTACTTTGCAATAGTGTAATTGGTTTTTTCTCATGATACCTAGTTTGTCTAGAAAACAAAATTTTAAAAAATTTAGCTATTTTGTTCTCATTTTTCGCAACTTCAAATTGCCATATATTTCTCATACAAACTCCCATCAACAAACCTTTTTTTTTAAGTATGGGTTTTTTTTGGAGTACAACACAATGGTGTCATTTGTTTAAACTAATTTTGCACGAAAATTGTACTTTTAATTTTGTTTAGCTTTTATGAAACTATAAACAACCTGAAAACAAATTAAATAATGTAAATGCATTAATTTATAAAGTGTCACAAATTGTATTTTCTAACTACGGGTGTTTTAATTAAGCTATTTGGGAGGCAGATGGAGCGGGAGGAGGAAGGGGGAGGATGAATGTTTTTCTAATGTAAACACTCAATCATAAAGTGCTATTTCATACTTGTTCTTTGAGTGGGCAGAGGGGGAGTGGAGGGCGGTGGAGGCGGTAGGGCTTATACATGTGCATTTTATAATCAGGAACTAATATAAAATTTCAAATTTACTAGGGAAAATATAAGATAAAAATGGGTTTTTCAATTCATCCTTTTGTGATCGCTTTGTCTAAATAGAGCTATAAATCCTTGTGAGATAGAACCCTAAAGAAATATAGATGGATTCACCTCTTACCTCATCTCTATGGGCTTGTTCTTGATCAAGTACTTATTGATAGAAGCAAGTATGGGCTAACATGAATGATCATGCCTTATGATTGACCGGTTATAATGTTAATGACCACACATTGTGTGTCATCTTGCACATTTAGTGCCCTAACACGTTTTGGACCAAAATTTGGGAGATGCACGGAGATCCCGTTGAATCTCTATTTCCCAAATAATCCTACTATGGATTGTGTTCTATTTCTTAATAATTCTAAGAATCCACCATATGATGATGATATAGATGAGGAGTTTTCTTATTAGGAAGATCTTGAACATTGTGATAACACAACTTTTCTTATGCTCCTCCTCCTACACCTCAAGCATCAACAATCTCATCAATTGTTTACAATCAAGTGTTTGATGTGGACATTAGTGGAATGAACATTATAGTCACATGACATGCATTGTGATTCCACCTCCCTCTGCTAACACGACAGAGCTCAGAGTCACTTCAGTAGGGGCTTCTACTGGTTCTCTTTAGCAAGTTTACTCTTGTCTTCTTGGTTATCTAGATGTCCACTTATCCAACATACATTTTTTGTTCGTATAATCCATTATTTTGGATCTAGATGACAACATCGAGGACATATGTTTTCTCTTTGATGACAACTCACATCAACTTGTTATCTCCTATTATGAATGTTTTGAGGGTGCATTTTGACCCTATTGTTCTTTCTTTGCCTTATCATGCTTCTATCTTGACACATCTTAATTCACATCAGATGAATCTCACCTTTGTTGAGAGTCATTCGTACATGATAATTGTTCCCAAATCTTGCATAGCACTTGATCTCATTGATTAGCTTTAGTCAAAGTTCAACATTGGCATCTAGACACATTAGTAGCTTTTAAACATATTCATCTTGATTCCTTCATTCACTCCATTACTTGAGTGGGAATTCAATAGTTTGATAGCTCGAAGTTTTTCTTTTGAAAATAAGATGCATCATTCTTTGTAGAGGGACCTTTTACGACACTCACCCTACAACATTATACATCTACATTCTCTCTTCTATGTGGAGGCACACACGTGCCTTGTTTTGTAGGAATTTTAGGATGCTAATTAATCTTACCTCTTCTTGAGATAGAGTTTTTCCCTATGGGATTTCTCCTCCTACTCTTTTTTTTTTGGGGGGGGGGGGGGGGAGGTGGTATAGTGTACACTCTCTCTATACCTTAGGGTTCTTTCAGATCATACATGGGTACCTCATATGGTTTGTCTTGCCAAGACCTACTTCTCTTTTACCTAATTTATTTTATTATTCTTTAGATAAATTAATAAATAAGAGCACATGTCAACTCCTTGATTGATAAGAATCTTGTGTCATTTCTACCTCATTTTCTCCTTGATTGAAGGTAGTTAGGTGCTACCATGTTGTCAACATGGTCAAGAGACACTGTTGATATGGTGAAGACTTGATGTTGTCATTGATGGCACCAACCAGACATGATTTGGAACTGTTCCCGAGACAGTTGTGTATAGCTTTTTGGTCTGGAAAGACTAACTTAGCCAAAATTGACCAAGTGTTGGTAGTTTACCAAGATAATGATAGTGATTCAGTTGGTACTTCTTCGCAGTTGAAGATCATGATATGTGGTTCTGCTATGTTGTACACAATCCTTTGATGATGTTATGTTCCAGTTTTCAAGTCTTGATAATCTCCGGAAGATACATTATGATTTGACTAAGTCTGGTAATTAGAGTGTAATGAAGAAACAATACAGAGTACTTGAGTAATCTGGTTCGCATTCCTCCGTTGATGATTGTTTTAATTTATGGTTTGAAGGTGTTGTAAACACATATGATAACTATCTAATTCTAGATTTGTAGAGCTTGAAGTGTATCAGATCATCATCTACAAGTTCTTTTGTATCGACAGAGAATTTGACAGTGTTCAACTAAGACAGAGGTAATAGTTCTGAGGTCCGCATATCTCCACAAAAGAATATTATGATCTACAGTTTTGAAGGTATCATTGATGATGTCTAATGAATGCTTGATGTGAATTTTGAGGTTTCATATGGTCCGCAGTAGAAGTTATGCTATGACAGATAATAAGGTTTAAGTCTGTATTTTGGGATAATGCCGACACTTAGTTAGATCCTTGTGCAGTAAAGATATATTGCTTAAATCATTATTCTAAGTGGATCTAAAATAGGTCCATACCTATATGAAGATCCCTGAAGGTTTTCATTGGTTAATATAAGTATGTAGCAGATATCCGAGATTTGAAGAAAAATGTCAAAGAAGTTGATGAATGCATCCTGAAGCTAAGAGAGCAAGTCAAGAGATCAAAGGATAGGAGTAGAGCGCTAAGTGAACAATTGGAAGTAGCAAATGAAATCCTATATGATTTATCAATACAGATTGAAGAGAAAGAAAAGGTTGAGGAACATTTGAATCAAGTTTTGAAAGACAAGTCTGAAGAATGTGAAAAGTTGGCAAAAGATGTGCTTCTAAAGTTAATTTGGAGGTAGCAAACAGTTACAAAGAAAAATTCAAAATAAGCTCTGCAAAGCTTGATGGGTTGCTTGGCGGCTAGAAAAATCCTGATGACAAGAAAGGTTTGGGATTTGAAAGAGGAGAAAGTTCTAAATCAAGTCAAGCAAACACTGAGATGAAGAAAAACAAAGGCAATTAGTTCCAGAATCAGAGAAGCAGATCTAGAAGACCTTCAGTCAGGAAGCCAAATGCTCAAAGGTACCCATCTTTCAATGGCTATTGTTTTAAGTTCAATAAGTATGGTCATAAGGCTACTTAGTGCAGGCGTAGAATGAATCAAAATGTTTCATCCTTTACTGGTCAGTGTTTTAATTGCAATAAAATTGGTCATAAAGCAAATGAGTGTAGAAATATGATAAGGAATGGTCCTCACAATGCAAGAAATACTCAATCTTTTAATAGAAAGTGCTTTGCTTGCAATAGAGTTGGACATATGGCTAACTAATACAGATCAAGAATAAATCAAACAAATGGAAGGTATCAAGGACAAATAAATGTGGTATGCGACAATTGCAATAGGTTTGGACATGTTGCAAGATTCTGCAGAAGCAATAACGAGAAAAGAGACTATCTTGCAGAGAAGAGGAAAATAGAGTAGAGAGGAGATAAATGTAAGAACAAGGTTGATCTGGTGGAAATCAAGAAGGAAATGAGCAAGGTCTGGATTAAGAAGGATGTGAATGAGGTCAAGGATGGATCCGCACTAGCTTCTAGTGCAGATACTTCCTTCGGGAAGTAAATTGGGAGCTCTGGCTTAGGGGGAGCTTTCAATGAATATTTTAATCCCCTAGCTAGATAGTGGGTGCTGAGATCCAACACTAAGGTATGAGCTAAAGCAGTATTGGATAGATCTTTTGGAGAAGAAACTGATAGAAAAAGACCTGATGCGGTACATTGTGAAGCAATCTTGATCGACTGGACTTAACAGTGAAATGTTTGACAACTTTTTGAGAACAACATTTATGACAATTAGGTTTTTGCATAATAAGGGTTAAAAAGGGTTGCATTCTAAAGAATAATCACTTTGCATACAAGCTATCAAGTGTCTGAGGAGAATTGAAGTAGAATTTAAGCGACTTCATCAATTTCTAGTAATCCAAAGCAACTCAGAGTGATTTCAAGTGAAGAAAATCCTGATTCGACAAAAGAGGTATTTACAGTTCAAAACCCTACTATGAACTTGTTTGAATTCTTGTTGAAATGGTGACAACACAAGTTATTGATATCACTGAGAGGGCACAACCAAAATTTAAGAAACACCCCTTCAAATCAATGGAAGTCGATCCAAATGGTGCATTTTCGGAAGTGCCCCATGGAGTGATGCATGCAGAGGATATTAGGGCTTACATCCATGTTGCCCTAGAAGAACATGGCAATAGCCAACTTACATACCTGTATCTTAAACATCTAACCGGTGATAATTTTGATCTGAAGGAAGAATATAAGGCATTGGAAGAGAAGAAATTCATCCAGTATATAGATTTCCCAACTTTTGCGGAGGATGAATGGGTCCGGTATGTACTAAGCTGAATTCATGATGAGTTTATGTGGCTTAACACTCCATTTATGATCACAAAAGATGCCATAAGGGCGGTCACAGGGTTAAACTCTACCGGTACAGTGCCTATATTGAAGGCCGTGAAAAATAATATAGCGACGGAAGCCACTGGAGCCAAATTTGATAAAAGGGCATTAACAATCAACGACATTGAAGATCATGCAATTAGGTTTGCATCCATGGTGATCGGCTACAAGATCTACTTCACAAACTGGGAGAACTCTGTCTCTGGTACTGCCATATACACAACTTATGAGATGTTGAAGAAGAATGCAGAGTATGACCTATGTGAATTACTTTGGTAGCAATTAATGGAGAATCTGAAGAAGACAAAAGAAAACAAGTATCCCTTCAAGTTTGGTATGTTGATGATGTGCTTATTTTTCTATTTCATGCAAGAATTACCAGAAATGAAGTTGATTTGGTCTAGCAATAAACCAGTTGCTATTCAAATTAGAAACCACTTGAATAGCATAGGAAGACGAGATGCACAAAATGCAGCCCTGTGGGGCTATTTTAAGAATTTTCAGAAGGCTATGCATTCTAGGCAAAGGATACCTGAATCAATAGTTGAAAAATATAAAAATGATATATGTTTCATTGTCAACAAAGATCAATGTATGATGGAGGCTTTGAGCCTAGGGTAGTTTGGGTCCTCCCAATGGGTTATGAAGTGGCAGAAAACATACCAGATGGTTATGCTAACCTTATGTTGAAGAAACTTGGAGACACCAATGAGCCAAGATTTGGTACCTATGAAGAACTATCTGTGAAAGTGCATACTAAGAAAGCTAGAAACTCAGAAAAAGATGGAGAAATTGGTAGAGGAATATGATCAGAGCATAGGACTCACAAAAGAAGAAATTGCTAAAACAAGAGCAAGATCTCAAGCAGCTAGGGTAGCTGAAAGAATGAAGGAAAGTGAGCCTGAAAAGGCTCCAAAAGAATCTAAGAGGAAAGAGGATCTTGCAGTAACAAAGAAGAGAACAAGAGCAACTACTTCACAAACTGCATCTGCATCCTTTGGTCCCACACCCTCTGTGGAAGCACCTGCAAAGAAACCTACTGATAAAAGGCATAAAAGAATGAAAACCAAAGCCAAAAGGATGCATGTAAGTATAAGTGTTGATGATGAAGAAACTGAGACAAATGAGGAAGTGAAGAAAATGAAAGCTGAGGCTACAAAAGCCTCCAGGAGCAAAAAGGAGAGGCCCTCTAGTAAGGATAGATTCAAGAAAAAGACAAGGCAAGATAAACCTGAGAAAGGAGAACCAACAATAAACTTGAAAGATGTACTGAAGGCTATAACAGTTGATGGAAATTTAAAACCTATAGCCCAACTGTATGATGAGTATGATTATGCAGACAAAAGCATCATTGAGACTATTATCATTCAATACTTGGAGATATATAATAGAGCTCTCATTGAGGTAGCCAGTGACCTCCCAGACAACTTGGCAAGCATTATGATTGCCAAGAAGGAAGCAACCATGGCCAAAGATGTGGAGGTAAGAGAAAATTCATTGCTGAAATTTTGTCCAGATGTGACTCTAGAGGAAATAACCAAGGTCTTCAAGATCCTTGGAGATAAAATTGAAATAAAAAGGAGAGTCAACACTCTAATGGCATGAAACACAGAGAAATTTATAAAGGACATAGAGAAAACAATTCTTGAGATCCTAAAAGATCCTAACATCCCAATTATAGATGATAAAGAAGATACAAATGTTGGTGATGGCACCTCTGTACCTGAAGTCAACAAGGATCAAGGCTTGGAGAAAACTGAGGCAAATCCTCCTGTGAGCCCTAGAAAAGACAAAGAAATGGAAGAATAAGAGGAAGAGAAAAGTCCTGAGAAAATAGAGGAAGATCTTGAGGAAGTAGCATCAGAAAAGAAAGAATTTCATCAAGTCCCTACTAGTGATAAGTATCAATCAAGGACAAGTCCTCTGAATTAGCAAACTGGTGATCAAGGAAACTAGGAAAATGCAGTTGAGAAAAATAAAGATAATGATCAAGAAAATGAACAAGCTAAGAAGAGCCCTCTACTGGAACAAAACATTGGTGAACAAGAGGATATGGACCTAGAACTGCCAGAACCATTTAAGAAGAAGAAGTGTTTGATATGACAAGAGACACCGCTGCCTTACAGGATCCAGTAGATTCTGTCAAGGAATTTTTGGAAAAGCAATAGGAAACACAAGTGTTGGATGAACTTGAGTTTTTACAAGGACTGATAAATTTGGCCTCAATGTCTCATGTGCAAAAATTCAAACTGGTATCAATTGTACAGGCCAAAGCTCAAGAAGAAATCTTTAAATCCTATGTTCAAGACGGTGAGCTCATTGATAAGGCATTTGATGTATTGGAGAAATTGATGCCCGAACTACAAAAAGATACAACACTTACATCATCTGAGCAACTCAAAAGACTCATAAACTCTATAAGTACTCATTTTGAATCCTTTGAAATAGTGGCAAATACTAAGGTTAGAGCATAAATCAATAATAAGAGACTAGCTGAGCTAAAGGATAAGTTAGTTAAAGATACAATTTTGTTAAATAATGGCATCAAGAATATAGAGACTGCCATCAAGGATGCTAGTGATATATACAAGTTTTGTCTATCTTGGCCTAAGTCAACAAAAGAGTTGAAGGAGAAAATAGATGAATTGGAGCTCAAATTGTTAAAGATTTCTGAAACTTTTGACCCTGCAACTAACTCCATCTCAAACAAAAGGTCAGAAATAGAAGGCATTCATGCACAAATAAACAATCTGTAGAACAAGAAAAAGGCCATCAAAAGTAGAATGTGCCAAGTAGGAGAAGCAATAGAATCCAAGCTTGATTCTATGATTGGTCTGCAAGCAGAGGTAGTAAGGATAAAGATAGCAACTGATGTGCCCACAACTGTTGGCAAGGCAGAAGAGCTGGGGTTTGAAGTAAATGGAAACATTCAAATTTTGAACAATTCCAAGACCAAATGGAATGCAAAGATAGTCCAATCAAAAGTCATATACTCTGAGATCCTCTCCACTTTTTAATTAGTAAGCTTTTGATTGCACCTATACATATGCGGCTAAGTATAATAGTTTTGCAACACATTTTTGTTACTTATACATACACCTTTGCCATTGATGTCAAAGGGGGAGAAGAAGATCCAGTGAAAAATGGTTAAACATCTTAAGGGAAGAAGAAAAATAGGGTGTACATAGTAAGGGGGAGCAGATAAACATTTTTCACTAAGTGTTGCCATGAATGCCAAAGGGGGAGATTGTTGGCAACATGGTCAAGAGACATTGCTGATATGGTGAAGACTTGATGTTGTCATTGATGGTAACAACCAAACATGATTTGGAACTATTCCCGAGACAAAGTTGTGTACAGCTTTTTGGTCTGGAAAGACTAACTTAGCCAAAATTGACTAAGTGTTGGTAGTTTATCAAGACAACGATAGTGATTCAGTTGGTACTCCTCTGTAATTGAAGATCATGATACGAGGTTCTAGTATGTTGTACACAATCCTTTGATGATGCTATGTTCCATTTTTCAAGTCTTGGTAATCTCCGGAAGATACATTATGATTTGACTAAGTTCGGTAAGCAGAGTGCAACGAAGAAACAATACATAGTCCTTGAGTAATCTAGTCCGCATTCCTCCGCTGATGATTGTTTTGATTTGCAGTTTGAGGGTGTTGTAAACATATATGATAACTATCTAATTCCAAATTTGTAGAGCTTCAAGTGTATCAGATCATCATCTACAAGTTCTTTTGTGTCGACAGACAGTTTGACAGTGTTCAACTAAGACAGAGGTAACAATTCTGAGGTTTGCATGTCTCCACACAAGAATATTATGATCTGGGGTTTTGAAGGTATCATTAATGATGTCTAATGAATGCTTGATGTGAATTTTGAGGTTTCATATGGTCCGTAGTAGAAGTTATGCTATGACAGACAATAAGGTTTAAGTATGTATTCTGGGATAATGCCGACACTTAGTTAGATCCTTATGTAGTAAAGATATATTGCTTAAATCATTATTCTAAGTGGATCTAAAATAGGTCCATACCTATATGAAGATCCTTGAAGGTTTTTATTGGTTCGCATAACTTCATATAAAGAATTCAAGCTAACAGAGTATGAGCTTTTTGTGTACAAGTTTCATCACTAGCAAGCCAACCAGATTTTGGGTTAGATTTGACTGCAGATATATATACTTGATAGATTTTGGTATTGGAGATGTGGTGCAATGAGGATATAGTGTGAATTTGATGTGTATGTGATCTAAGACAATTTTGTGATAAGAAAGAAGTGGTAAGGGCAGAAGAACAGAGTATATGTAAAACAGAGCATAAAAGTAGGGTAGATATAATGAAGACTTTTTAACCTGTGTATTGAACTATTAATGGAACTGCACTTCAACATTCTATAGATGCATTTGTAGAAGTCTTCTCTTGGCAGTGAGCCAATTCTTCTTCTATCTTCTCTTCTATTTTCTTAGCAGTGAGCCTATTGCAGTGGGCACTTCTTTGGATAGTGAGTCCTTAGGCAGTGAGCCTTCATGTAATTTGGTTTTGATATCATAATTGTTTAATATGAAAAGGGGGAATGTGGAATTTGTAATAGTAATGGTGGGTTTTAGTTTGAATTCTTCTTTCCACTAAACATTCAAAGGGCTTTTCAACCGAGTGCTTCTCCTATCGAGAGGAGAGTTATCTATCAGATTGGGTTGCCACTTGGTTTTCTGTTGGGAAATTCAGGAGTTATCACACAATGTTGCTAATTAATGCTTTTATGCTCTTGAAACCCTAATTTAAGCAAAATAGTAAGTAAATCTACAAATTACAACAAATTCTACTAGAATTAAATAGAGGGTAGAGAACCTTAACTCATTATTTTTCGCAGTCCAGAAAATAGAAATGTCGGGGACAATGGTGATGGCACCCTAGTCCAAGGTACAACTTCTTCTGTGGATTCCCGATCTCCTTCTGACACTAATTTCTGCTGTCTCTTCAGCTTCCGGTGATCTGACAGTGGGGGACAATGTTGATGGCGCCCTAGTCCAAGCATGCTCCTCCTTTGGGATCCAAAATCTCCATAGTGTCCTCCTGCTCCCTGCAACTCCACTTCTTCCGCTTTCACAACCTGTAACCTGCAATCACAAGGAGTGTGGGAGGGGGTTGTGGTGTTTAGAGGCTTGTCTCAGTCAATCCTCGGAGAGACATTCAAGCCTTTCGAACACTGTTGTCAGAGAGAGTGCGCATCCTTGTGGGATAGAGGCAAAAAACCAAATGATGATGATAAAACACAATAGATGTCACCTTGATGATGAAGCTCTCATGGAAGGAAGATGCTCTTCAATGCCATGAGGAGAAGATGTAAATCCAACCTACAAAACAAACACAATAATAGTGCTATGCTCTGCAACACAATGATATCATAAAAATCTCAAGTATGCATAAAGTTCACAATCATCTTCTAGTTTGCAAATGATAACCTAAACATGATTATATATGGAACTACTAAGATTCTCACCAAGAATTTCGTAATTGAAACTTATGATGTTGGCCTGGAAACCAAATAACATTCACAAACCCGACATTTGAATTTAGGGTAGACCCAAAATAGGGCTGGACTAGGGCGCTAGCGCCCTTGTCCACCTCTTTGTCTTTGTTCCGAGATCACTAAATTAGCACCCCATAGGTCCTATTTGTCACAAGACCCAAGGGTTTTCTCATAGGGAGTCTAAATTATCATGCAAGATGCTCTAAATGCAGTCTAAAGACCCAAGAGCTAAACCTTAATAGGAAAAACCCCCCAAGGGTGCATTTTTCCGACATAACATTTAGCCCCCACTTTTATGTATGTATAAACACAAGGCCCATACATGCATTAAAGTAAGGTCAACAAACACAACAAACACATTGAAGACACACCAAACACATTGAAGACAATAACAGGCACGCAAAACATGGAGAAGACAGTTACAGTCACGCAAAACACGGAGAATACAACATTGAAGACACGTAGAGCACAGAGAATACAATGAATGTAGTGCTTATTTTCTTTTTTGATTTTCCCATATGAAATACAAAATGCAAGTACACGGAAATTAAACAAACAAATCCCAAACGAGTATAGAGGAGCTCATTGCCATTGGTCTTGCACTTTTTGAGAATAAACACGCCAAAAAAAATCCCAAGGTGTAGAGGAGATGTTCACCACTGGTCTTGCACCTTGAGAATAAACATGCCAAACAAAATCCCAAAGTGTAGAGGAGCTCATTGCCACCGGTCTTGCACTTTGAGAACAAGCACGCCACACACACACACATTGAAGACATGGAGAAAACACGGTAGACAAGCGATGGAGTGAAACTATTGCTAGGTTCATCATCATCTTAGGCACATTACAGGCACACACCGACAATTAGGCTTTACCACAACAACTGCCAAACACATGCTTAAGGGTTGAGTTAGTCACATAACCGCTCCTCGCCTCGCGATGAGGACTTTTGAAAATGACAAGATAATGCAATCTCTCCGAGAAATACACCATCCCTGCCTCGCGATGATGGCTTAAGCTAAAATGATATACTCGATATCCTGCCTCCGTAGAGGGCTTAAATGATTGTGATTGATTTTTTAGATTGTTCAAACACACTTTACTATCATCTAGAGTAGACATCTTACCTTACATATGCCCCCACCTTAAGGTGGTTGATATCGTGTACCGATATCAAGCATGTTAAGGTAGGAAGAAAAAACATAAGGGAACATGAGCTCTCACAAAGACCATGCCCCCCAAAGGTGACATGTACTTTACGATCACCAAATATTCCCACAAACACATCCTTGTAAGAAAGGTATTAATGTCTAAATAACCATGATAAACAACAATGCATATGATCAACTACATGAAAGAGGCAAGCAAGGCAATATCCATGATAAACAAAGTGCACAAAGCAACAATATTGTTAAAGTATTGTTAGCAAGATAAGATAACATCGACATCAACATCAAGATAGAGAAATCACACAGAGTGATTCCTCTAGCCAAGTGTTGGATAATATGTAACAACCTCATCGTCATGTATGGACTGGGTCCATTTTTTGATTACTCGCGAAAGGGACACTAGGTCTGCATCAGTATAATATGTTTTTTGTCATCCGCCAGCTAGATGGAAACACTAGAGGAAGGTAAACAATAAATCAGAGAGGAGAACAAGTGCCTTAGGGACAATCACGTAGAAGGGTGCCCCTAAATCACCAACCGCAATGCTATGTCCGTAAGACACAACACACAACAATGAAATTAGAGGAGAGGAAATATAGAAGAATGATGATACAAATAGAAGGTGGTCATGACAGAGGTGGTCTCCTAGTATCTTTGGCCTTACAAGAGAATCAAGGGTCATCCTAGGAGGCCTAACAACACATAACACATCACGGGGAAGTACAACACGAGAGATAAAAGCTTAGAGATACTTACCTAATAGTATTATTGTACTAAATTTTAGAACTTGTGAACCTCTTGGAGAGGTACTTAATCAAGTTTTGTGAGAAGCTTGAGTGGTTCTTATTAGGCTGTTGCTTGTTATCGGAGTCCATGCGATACTTTCTCAACACTTCCTTGTTTATGTGAAATCTTTTGTTGCTTGTGAGGAGGAGAACCACTATTATTTCCAACTGATGATAATCATCTAGCTCATTTCCAATTTTTATTTCTCTTGTTCTGTTGGTTCTGTCTATCATAATGACAAGGACTCTCTTGTACTATTTCAACCTTTTCTATTGTCATAATCTCTTGCTTCGGTTTTTCTGTTTGTCTTTTTGGTATATGTTGATTCTCTCCTGATCCCTGAAGGGATAATGGAGGAGGAACTTCAGAGTAAATATCTTTTCCTCGTGGACAAGGTGATACTTGAGTATTTTCCTTATCCACTTCAATTGTAGCAATTATCTCATCATAATCTAAATAGTCCTCTTCTATCGCTAGTGTATTTTGTTCCATCAAATTGTTATCAGTATGCTTAGGGAAAGGATTAGTGAAGATCTGTAAATTTTGATTCGGCGGAGCCACCAACTTATTCCCATTATCATTCACACCAGATACCTGTATAACATTCGAGTTGATGAGGTCTTGTATTTCATGTTTAAGACGCATACATCATTCAGTATCATGTCTTTGTGTCCGATGATAGTGACAAAAGGCATTAGCATCGAAATAAGGTCCTTGCATTATGTTAGGATCCACTGGTTTAATCGAGGGAAGCTTCAAGAGATTATTACTCAGAGCTTGATTCATGATAGAATGATAGGACTCAGATATCAGAGTGAACTTTCTTTGCTGATACTGTGCCTTCTTCGGATTAGTGATAGAAGACACTTGAGAAAAGTTATTCGGTCCATTAATCTTGATGAAACTCTTATTATTCCTCTTAAAGTTGTTTTGTGATGACCCACCCTCAGATTGACCAACTTAAGCCGACGAGTTTTGATTTTCATACTGACTAGAAGAAAGTTGGTAGTCATGAAGGGTAGTACATAGGTGTTGAAAAGAGTTATACTTCATCAAAAGGATCTTATCATGGATATTAGGCTACAAATTTGTTATAAATATCTTTTGAACATTGTCATCTTTCATCTGATACTAAATTTGTGCATAAAGTCCTTGATATCGGCTAATAAACTCAGTCAACTTCTCTTTCGAACCTTTCTTGCAATGAACCAAATCAAGCAGAGAGACTTGGGGTCTGATGTTTGCTTGAAAATGTTGTAGGAATTGATCAATTAACTGTGAAAAAGAATGTATTGAATTTGGAGGTAAAGAACAAAACCATTCTAAAGCAGTATCTTTGAGAGATCGCAGGAAAAGCTTTGCTAACAAGTCCTCTTCAAAGTAGAAGTCACTACACATAGCTGTGAACGCTACCACATGAGTATTGGGATCACCTTTTCTACCATATTTTTCAAAGCAAGGAGTTTCAAACTTCTCAAGCATAGGAGTTCTCAAGATTGCATAGGATAAGAGATTACGAGCATGGTAAGTCGGTATATTAGGTTGTGAAGCATTTGGCAAGATTGTCACTTTTTGTTGTAAAGAGGTCATGCCTTGCAAAAGTTGGTTTAGGATGGCTTCATTGGGAGATGCAGTTTGCGGTGAGGAATTGGAACCAAAGTGTGGAGGAGATTGAGCATGGGTAGTGACAAGCAGTGGTTGGTCATAGCGATAGGTGGAGAATGGTTGAGAATAAGTGGATTGAATTGGTGGTTGACAGTGACATGAAGACACCCTAGGGGCAATGTTTTGATAGTTGAATCTGACAACTCTGTAATTTTGTGAATTAGTGCCATTAGATACTCCAATACTAGTGATAGCATTACTACATGCATTTGCATTAGTTGTCAAAGTATTCGATGTAAATGTAGATATTCCCGCAGTCGGTATAGGTACCGATACTTGCGTATGAGATGGTGACAAAGTGTTATTTATCACTTTTGCACATTTAATCACTGGCATAATATCGGTTTGTACAATATGTGCTAAACCACGGATCGCATTAACACCAACTTGTCCTTCCTTTATCAATTCTCTTATGTTATGAATTGCAGGAAGAGCTTCCTTAGCTATCCTCTCATTTTGCATAAATGCTTGAAAATCAGCTAACTCTTTATCAAGTTTATCTATTTGTTTGTTAGATACATGTCCTGTCACCTCAATAGTATCAATATCATGAAAAGTTTGCTCTTCCATTGTATTTGTGATAGGTATAGTATCTTGTAACATTTGTGTCTCTCCTTTTGTAAATAAGGTGTTCAGTGAACCAATTTCTTCAAGAGCACTAGATCCCATGAGTCTTATGCTTCTTCTTAAAGGGATATTTCTATTAGGGCAGCGAGTTATAAAACTCATGCAACAACATGCACAAACTAATAGAATAAACCCTAGGAGTAGGATATGTTTTAGGGAAAAAATGCTTGATTTTTCAACTTTTCCTAATGCAAATGAATGAAAGAAGAGGTGTTGTAAATATTTTCAAGAGGGAAAGAAAATTATATGCTTAATAACAGTCCACTAATGCAAAAATAACTTTCACAACACGCTTTTGAAACAACTCTGGAGAGTCGATAAGCCAAAACCTAGTGAAAATAGGCCAAAATATGTGATTTTTCACCAAATCTCAATGCAAAAGAGTAGGTAAATAGGTGTTTTAATGAAAATGATGATGGAAATCAACTTATAACAGTAATAACAACCAACTAATGACAAAAAATCTATTACAACACACCTATAGTGCCACTCTAGATCAAACCCTAGTGCAAAAATAGTGAAAATATGCAAATTTTCACAAATTTTTAGTGCAAAAGCCCAAAAGAAAGGGTGTTGTAAGGGAATTGAGTAGGGGAAGCAGATAATAATCCTAATGAAAGCCAATTAGTACAACAAAATACCTTACAACATGCTTGGAGAGCAAATCTAACAAGACGATAAGGCCAAGTCTAGTGAAAAAATGCAAGTTTTCAAACCGTAGACATGAAATTTCACAAGGAGGCCACTATGATGCAACACTACAATTATAAATAATACCTAATGAGTGCTTTAACAAGGTAGTAAAATTTGAAGCAAGATTTTGACTACAACCTTAGCTCATGCAAAACTAGGTTTTCATGAAAAATGCACAATTTCAAGCAATTTCTAACAAATCAAGCATGCAAATGCAATGCAAATGAATTGTAAATGATGAATTTTTGTATTTTGTGTCAAATCTAATGCAAATAACAGAAATTAATTTAAATTAGATGCCAATTAATTCAAATTTTACAAAAATGCAAGTCTAATATGCCAATTTTTCAAAATTTTAAAATTTTTTCAATTAGTTTGTAATTTTTCAAATGCAATAGAATGAATGAATGTAAATATATGAAACAACACTCAGCATGGTGCCAAAAAATTCAAAAACATGGGTTCACCAAAATGTTTAATATGAAAAAGGGGAACGTGGAATTTGTAATAGTAACGGTGGGTTTTAGTTTGAATCCTCCTTTCCACTAAACATTCCAAGGGCTTTTCAATTGAATGCTTCTCCTATCGAGAGGAGATTCATCTATCAGATTGGGTTGCCACTTGGTTTTTTGTTGGGAAATTCAGAAGTTATCACACAATGTTGGTAATTAATGCTTTTATGCTCTTGAAACCCTAATTTAAATAAAACAGTAAGTAAATCTACAAATTATGACAAATGCTACTGGAATTAAATAGAGGGCAAAGAACCTTAACTCACTATTTTTTTACAGTCTAGAAAACAAAAATGTCGGGGACAATGGTGATGGTGCCCTAGTCTAAGGTACAACTTTTTCTGTGGATTCCCGATCTCCTTCCGACATTGATTTCTATTGTCTCTTCAGTTTCTGGTGATCTGATAGTGGGGGACACTGTTGATGGCATCCTAGTCCAAGCATGCTCCTCCTTTGGGATCTGGAATCTCCACAGTGTCCTCCTGCTCCCTGCAACTCCACTTCTTTCTCTTTCGTAACCTGTAACCTATAATCACAAGGAGTATGGGAGGGGGTTGTGGTGTTTAGAGGCTTGCCTCAGTCAATCCCTGGAGAGACATTCAAGCCTTCCAAACACCGTTATCAAAGAGAGTGTGTATCGTTACGAGATAGAGGCAAAAATCCAAATGATAATGATGATAAAACACAATATATGTCACCTTGATGATGAAGCTCTCATGGAAGGAAGATGCTCTTCAATGCCATGAGGAGAAGATGTAAATCCAACCTACAAAACAAACACAATAACAATGCTATGCTCTACATCACAATGATATCATAAAAATTTGAAGTATGCATAAAGTTCACAATCATCTTCTAGTTTGCAAATGATAACCTAAAAATGATTATATATGCAACTACTAAGATTCCCACGAAGAATTTTGTAATTGAAGTTCTTCTGATATCGGCCTGGAAACCAAATAATGGTCACAAACCTGACATTTGAATTTAGGGCAGACCCAAAATAGGGCTAGACTAGGGCACTAGTGCCCTTGTGCACCTCCTTGTCTTTGTTTCAGGATCATTAAATTAGCACCCCCTAGGTCCTATTTGTCACAGGACCCAAAGGTTTTCTCATCGGGAGTCTGAATTATCATGCAAGATGCTCTAAATGCAATCTAAAGACTCGGGAGCTAAACCTTAATAGAAAAAAGCCCCCAAGGGTGCATTTTTCTGACATAACAATAACATATTGTGAGATAACACTCATTGTGGTTTTTTCCTTTTAGGGTTTTCCACGTAAAAATCTTGGTGTCTGTGTTATGATTTTGTGGCTTCTTTTTTTATGTTTACTTTTCTTTCATGCTATTGAATTTTGTAAATGGATTAATAAATATGTGAAAGAAAGGTTTTATAGAATACTGATTCACCCCCCTCTCAGTATTCTTTGTGTTCAACATACCATTCTCTCATCAAGATGAGTTCTCTTAACACCACTACTCCTATATGTGGAGTCAATCCACCAGATTACTATGGCTAACTGAACCCCTTTGAGACATTTGTCACATTGACTTGTGCATCCCAGAGTCTATGTAATGTAGTCCATTTCATTTTTGTTTTTAATCTTGAGTACATAAATAGAATCATGTTATTCTCTGTTTGTATATTCTAAGAGTTGATGAACCCTATAGGAGCCAAGGATCACCTACAACCAAAACAACTTTCCACACAAGAGAGAAGCAATGGAAATGCTATATTACCAAAGAATTGATTAGATGAATACAAAAATGGTACAAGAGTATAATAAGAAAACCCTCAGACAAACTAAGATCATGACAAATGTCTTAATCCTATAACATGAGACACAAATATTAAATGACTTAAGTAAGCTAAGTATGCAAGTGTGAATATGACCTAATATAAAACCAGTTCTAGGTAATATAGCATGTTCATACAAACACCCCCCTTAATGTGCAACTTAGGGAGAATAATAAAATACGCAAAGATGCAAGGATGGGCCCCGGCTATGAGGTCATGTTAGATATCTGTATACAAACAAATCTCTCACAAATAGAGTGAAGGAGAAAAACTCAGAAAAAATCATCTCCAAAAGAAAAAATATGAAAGTGAAAGAAATGACTCAAGATGACCCCCTAAGGACAACTTTTGCCTCCAATGTATAATCAAAATTCCCCCATAGGAGAGAAAAAGAGAGACTATGTAGTCCCCCACATGTATAATCTCATGTAGTGATGGTGGATGCTCAACAAAGGATGATGATGAAGATCCAAGAATGCCGAATAATGTAACACCCTTAAGAAGAAACAAAACCAAGCATGAATGCATGATGTCTTCCCATTCCAAATAGGAATTAGAAGGAAGAAAGATCATGAAGTATGATGTCTTTGAATGTAACTCAAGTGTCGACATGTTGGTATGAGATGTTGCCACAATCAAATTAGGTATAAGCCTAATCAATGAAGAAGGTGACAAGCCATGACCAAGTGGAAACTAATGTAGAGTAAGATCCAAAGAAGATGATGAGACAATAATGATGATGGGGTTTTTATCAAATAAGAGATGAATGTCTTCAATAGTGTGCCAAATCTGTAAGATGAGACTCACAAAACAAATATGCAATATTTGTTAAGTACTTGACCTACTGAACTAAATTTGGAACACTGATATGTACTTGCAATGAAAAATCACTCTAAGCCATGGATGTAGCAACATTGAACTTTGAAGAAGCAACAAGCGATCGAGGTTTGATATCAACACAAATCTTTAGAACTTTAGTCAATGAGAGGGCATGAAGGTTCAAGTGACCAAACTAGACCTCTTGGAAACTATCCACATGAAATGCTTGAGTGTGAATATCAGTTAAAGGATCATCAATGACAAAATGTGAGAAGATATATAGTGACTTATGATTTTCCTCTCCAACTATAACAATATCTTTTCTCCAAAAATCTTGAATAATCACAGAATCTGGTGTGAACTCAACACTCTTCCATATCCCACTATGTGTTATGATAGATAGAAAAGAGATTGGTTGACAATGAACACAAAGGGCATCATTCAAAGATCACTTGCCCATGTCAATAGATCCTCTCCCACAAACATGCATATATATGTTTTTATTCATCAAAATGTGTGATTTAGAACAAGTTTTAAATGAAGATAACATACCATGTGTGTTGGGAAAAGTGGCTCAACCTTGCGATTACAAAATGTGTGATTTTTCAAGTTATAAAAATGAATAAACTCAATTTCTAGGCTATAGATTTATTTTTTGGTCAAAATAAATATTCCAGGTTTCTCAACATTGCTTTCAGGGGTTCCTGGTACATGGATAGCTTCAAGCTCTACAATTTAAAAAAAAACTCAATATCAAAATTTATGGCCTTCGAAAGTTGGGCCTTCTACATTAGAAAATGTAAAAAATGTTGGACACAAAAAATAACTGTAAGGGGGAGTTACATGTGTTAACCAAGTTATGATGTGTTTTATAACACATTATAAGGCATATTTGATTAGAGACAATGAAACTCCAAGGATTTGGGCATCACTTTTAGGTGGTTTTGGCACATGGTTTTTGAATTACCGTTTGATGGTTTTATGTATTGTATCTCCTATATATTAAGTGCTTGAGATGAAGGTTGTGTGTGAGAGTCTTATAGATATTGTTAAGCTACCTCCAGATCTCTAGTTGGCGACACTTCTATAAAGGCTTGCTTTGCAAGTATATTGTAATCTTGTTAAAAAAATTGAATAATATATTGGCTACTTTTGGAGTGTGATTTTTTTCTCCCAAAAGGGGTTTCCCCACACAAATCACTATGTTATGGTATGACTGTTATTTATATTTATTTTTGTATAATTTCTATAAATATTGTAAAGGTTTGAAAAGTTTTAGATACTCCTCCTCTCAAGATTAGTGTAGGAAGTTGTTCCACTACTTTAGCTTCCTTACAAGTGGTATCAAAGTTTGATCACCTTTGGTTTTAGTTGTGGGTTTTTGGGTTTTTTAAACTTATCAAAATTGAATGGGGGCTTATGCAGGAGATACTTTGTGATCTTGTTACAAAATTTTTTAGATGGCAATCACATCAAGGAGAATATAGGTAGATAAATTTTCTAGTAACAATTTTGAGATGTGGAAGCTGAAGATGGAAGATCTATTAATTGATCGAGATGTGTGAGATGCTATTGATGAGAATATTTCAAAGCCTATAGATGCTACTTTGGCTACTCAATATGATGTTATAGAGTGTAAAGCCAAAGGTCTAATTAGATTATGTTTGACATACTATGTTTTAATCAATGCCTATGGAGAGCCCTCTGCAAAGAAACTATGGAAGAAACTTGGTGAGATATATCAAGCCAAATCTTTAGTGAACAAAATTTTATTGAGGAAGAAGTTGTATTATTTAAGAATGGAAAAGGTGGACAAATTGCAGACCACCTAGAAACATTTAATATGTTGGTGGCCCAATTAACATCAGTTGGTGTAAAAATAAATGAGGAGGAGATATGTTAGATCCTGCTTTGTTCTTTATTTGATTTGTAGGATTCTCTTGTTATGGCTATTAGAAGTACTTTAGTTGTTTTGAAAGTTGAAGATGTGGGTTCTTTGCTTTTTGAAGAGATGAGGAGTAAGGTATTTATCAATGTCAAAGAGGCTCTGAATGTTCGTGGAAGACCTAGATAAAGAGGCAAGAAGAACAAGAAGCATGACAAATCAAAATCCAAGTCGAAGGCGAGATCCAAATCTTTTGGAAAGACCAAAGTTATTTGTTGGAATTTTGGTAAGCCTGGATATTTCTATAAGGAGTGCAAAAAAGAAAAGAAGAAGAAAATAAGATATCTGATTTTGATTCTAAATCTGAGAAGGAAGATGGTAATGCACTCATTATAATTTTGACCACTCGTGCAGGTAATGATGCCTGGTTAATTGACTCAGGTGCATCTTTTTATATGACCTCTAATAGAGATTAATTTTTTGAATATAAAGAATTTGATGGAGGTAAGGTGTACTTGGGTGATGATTCTTGTTTAAATACTATTAGCTGTGGTAAATTTAAAATCATATTTCTTGATTGTAGAGTAAAAAGGTTTAATAGTGTGTTACATATCCTTGGGTTAGTACAAAATTTATTATATGTGAGGAAACTAATAGATTCGGGTGTGCAGGTAATATTTTTTGATGTAGGATGCAACATGGTTAGAGATGCGATGGTTATTTCTAGAGGTATCATATTTGACACATTGTATAAGCTTAATGCGTACACTATTGAATGTAATTTGACTACATTGGAAAAAAAGATAGTTTCCTTTACAACGGATGGTCGTGGCTTCTAGATATCTAAAGGTGCTCTTTTTTTGAATCAAAACTACTTGTAGAGAAGACTGTTATGGTACTAGAGACTTGGTCACATTGGAGAGAAGGGTCGAAGGACCTTGAAAAATAAAAACCTTTTTGAAGGGTTGATTGATTGTAATCTTGATTTTTATTTATGTGAGCATTGTATTTATGGTAAACAAATTCATGTTCAGTTTCACTCTAGTTCTCATAAACCTTGTGGTGTATTGTATCTTCTTCATTCTGATGTGTTTGGTTATGTAGATGTACATTTCATTATAAAATACACATATTATGTTTCATTTATTGATCATTATAGCAGAACGATAGACATATTTTCTAAGGAGTAAATATGAAGTTTTAAGTCGATTTAAAGAATTTAAAGCAATAGTTGAGTTGTAGTCTAGAAATAAAATAAAATATTTGAGAATTGACAATGGTGGTGAATTTTGTTCTAATAATTTTGATAGATTTTGTAAAGATTGTGGTATTTAGAGATAGAAAACAACTCCATATTCTCCACAATAGAATGGAGTTGCAGAAAGAATGAATATGACATTGATGGAGAAGGCTAGGATTATTCTTAGTGGTGCTAGGATTGAATAAATTTTTTGGGCGAAAACTATTGCCACTACTTTCTACCTAATTAATAGGTCTCCTTGATCAACTCTTGTTGATAAAACACTTAGGGAGGCATGGTTAGGTCACAAACCTTCATTGAGACATCATAGAGTTTTTGGTTGTGAAATATATGTACATGTGCAAAGAGAGAAGCCAACAAAGTTAGAGAACAAGACTATGAAATGTATCTTCATCGGTTATAGTTATGGTGTGAAAAGATACAATCTTTAGGATCTTATGGGCAGGTGCAAAAAGTTGGGGGCCAAAAAGTGGCCAACCTTTTTAAAAAAACTTCTAAGCCATAATGCAAGTGTGTTATAATGTCCTCACATAATAACGTGAGCGCGTTATGCTTGCCTATTTAAAAAAAAACCTATGTTTTTTCTCATGTTCCAATAAAAATAATACAATTCTTCATTAAAAAAATTAATCTTAAGTAAATAAAAATAGTTTTTAAAATAAAATAAAATATTTCTTAAGTAAATAAAATAGTACTAAATCATATTTATCTAAATTTAAATGTATTTTAGATATCTATATTAATATTAAAAAATGTGATGAAAATTCCACAACCATATTTGAAATTATAAACATTTCAATAAAAAATCTCAATTAATAATTTAATAAACTAGCCTTAGTTTAATTATTTTACCCTTTAAAAAAGTTTTTGATAAGTTCAGCTAGAAACCAGGGTCCAGATCCCTTTAACAAAATATCCCCAGGGGCATCAGGCCTCTAACATGCCAGAAACATCAGATTGACAGCACATAAACAACATAACGAAACCCAACGAAACGATAGAGAAAACAGAAAACATGAGAAACAGGAAACTAAGGGTTGTTAGTTGCCCCAAACTTGGCCAGGAACTCCACCATCTCCTTGTAGTCACCACTTGTTTAACCTTGTCATCTAGATCCTTCATCGCGATGAAGATGGAAGCCGCCCGGTGCAAATCTTTAGTCGTGAATTCCTCCATGACCTTCCATTTCTTCTACATATAATCCATTCTTTTCTATAGGTTCTAGATATCCTCCGCATGTTTGACACAAAGAGCACATTTCCCCTTACTGGCTTGATGAACGACCTCCCCCATAGTGTCCTTCCCAATGGTAGCCTTATTCATGCCTTCCAGACTTTTCGAGTTGCTTTCATTCATCGAGGCAAAGTGGCTAGTGCCATCGACTTCATGCATAGATTTAGTAGGAGTCTCCTCCCCCTCTTCATCCATTGTCTCTTCCACAAACTCAGAGTCCTCAGAACCCTCCACCCCCCAGAGAACTAACCAGAGGTTTCCCAACAATCCTTTTGGAACGGTGAATGCTCGGAAGAATAGTCTCTCCACCTTCGCTACTACCCTTAGTTTCCAGAACAGTATCCAATTCCACAATTTTCACAGGAGCATCCCCCATGGCAACATCCTTCCCTTCTACTTTTTCTTCAGACTCCCCTCTATTTCTTCCACCCTATCTCTCTTTCCATTCTTCCTTCCTTGCGTTGGAGTGGTATGTTTCTATTTTTTGGTTTTATCAGAAACGAGGGCCTCAACAAGGTTCCCTTCCACCGCACTGGGGACACCCTTAATTATAGGAGTCCCCATGCTAGTTTTCACTTTGCCCTTACCCCTGTGTGAAATGCCTGGCTGTAAATCCTCCAGAATCTTAACTTGAATAGGTTTAGGTGGACATAGGGCAAGATGGAAATGATACAGCCTCAATATAAGGCCTTGATGTATCAGAATCAGAGGGTGACTAGCATCCCTAGCCCTAAGCTCCCTTATAGCCTTAATTGAATTATCCAGTGAAGAGAGTAAAAAGAAGGGAAAGCTTATCTCAACCTTGTTCCTGAAATGATTTAAAAGAGCAAAGTGATAGTGGTAATGTACTCGGAACCTTCCTTCCAGCATGAAGAACTTCATTATCATGAGATAGATTTGTCCCCAAGGCTCCAGTAATTCCTCTCTCTCGAACCCTCCTTGGAGTTTCACAAGAGCCTCGTCCTCGCAGAAGAAGAGATTCATGTGCTCTAGGTTAGCCACTCTGCTTCTCCTCGAATGCTTTTTGCCTTTAGTGGGTAAACCAGTGGCTTGCCCAATGACCTCCTCAAAAACTTAGAATCCAATCTTCCCAATTCTGACCTCCCTGGTATCCTCATCCCAAGTCTCTGTAAACTGTCTTGATAGATTTTCATCATGACCCGTCATACCTTCAAGAAAAGGCACCACCTCACCCTCTTGGATTATATGCCAAACAATAGGATCTTGCTTGAATTCCTCAGCCGAGCTAGGTTTAATTTTCACTATGTCCCCTCCCATCTTACTAGTGTGAGAGTGGCTAAAGAGATTGGACTGGATTTGTTCAGAATGGAAATATTCACAAGCGGCAGCCTTGAAATTAGGAAAGAGACTGCTAAAATAGCAATAATGTTGAGTTGTAGTAATGATGGCGATGTAATTATTATTTTTAAAAGCCTTAAGATCGCCACCTATATACATCTCATCAAAGGGAGTATTTATCCACCACATCATGTGGGGATAGGCGATGCCACCTTCTGTCTTAAAACAACCACGATGGATCATGAAATTAGCCGTCACATCCGTCCTCCGTATCCTAGCCACCCATCCGCTCATTGTCCTTTTTGAGTTGTGAAATCTTGACATTGGATCTCTACCAATACCAAAGTCCTTGCGCCTTTTAGCACTCCAACCAAGCTTTCCCATCAATCTCCTCTTTGTACTATCATCAATGTCATCCCCTATGTCCCCGTGGACCCCTCTTCCCCGACTCTTGTTGATAGAACCCGATTGACTCAACCACAACCCTGCCACCTCATCCTACAGGAGATTCTTAACAATCTAGCTAGAAATAATTTGAAAATTTGAACTGTTGGCCCTGCTTCTCCGAAGTAAGGAACTCCAACCCGTCTCTCACCTTGGTGACACCAGAGGACAATAACCATCACATACCACTTATATTTCATGTCCCTTTCCATCTTGCTCGATCAGGTTACGAATCTCTTGGGACAAACTTGAGACATTTTTCTAGCACCGCCATCCATCCTTGCCGCTTCCTACATTAGCCAAGCAATCAGCCACTGTGAGGCCTACTTTTTACACTACTATTCATGAGACTATTTGCAGTACCTTTGTTATTATTTTATGTTGAGAGACTATGGATTTCTAAATTCTGGATTATTGAACCTATGTGATTTTAAGAAAATAATTGTGCAATGATATTAGATGTTGTTTGAAAGAAAATGATGAATGGATATGGAACTGTATTATGATTTCAGTATGTTATAAGGTAGCATGTTTAGTTATGCATGTATTTGAATTGTTTTGGCTATGATATCTCTATGAGTTATTGACTTTGAGTTTGAGTGTGCAGGTATTACTCATGAAACCACATATACAGGAGACCATTCCCATATCCTAAGTTGTTTCCCTTGTGAGCCGATCTAGTTCCATGAGGAATTGAGATCAACCTCTTGTTTTGGAAAAATGTGGTAATGTTGTAATGTGTTATTTTGCATGAGGTTAAGGGAATAAGAGCTTTTATCTAAATTATTTTTATTATGATAAGTGTTATAAGTTGATGTTTTGAATCTTGTTTTCACTTTCATTCTTTTTGACCCTTTTCATGTGTTTTATTTGACTCTGGGAGTCTAACTAGGTTTAAAAACAACCCTAAGTTGTATCCCTTGGGTTTAGGGACCTTTTTGACTAGGTTAACCTTGGGTTAACTTCCTTAGGGTCACCTCAACTTTGGGGTGAGGTAAAGTGACGAAAATTCGAAGCTTGGGGGACATGGGATGAGTGGAATCCCCACACATGCCCACTTCCAAGTCATGGAGCACTCCATGATCCCCCTCTTTATGGAGGGCTTGTCTCCATGTGCCTCCTATTGGTGGGGTTCCCTTTTATGAGGGTGTTGTGTCACCCACTCTATGTTATTTTAATTTTTCTCATTTGTATTTTATTCTTCAAGTGGGTTTTAATGGGGAACCTATTGAGTGGGGGTATATTGTTTTATGATCACTAGTTTAATGGAGGAAGTGGGGGGTTGAGTTGTTTTATTCCTACTTGGGAAATTAGAAAAAAATAGAGAAATTAGTTTTAAAAAGAGGAGGAGGAGGAGAGTAAGGGTTGTTGAATCTTGGAGGAAAAAGGAAGGAGATTTTGGGGAAGGAAAGAGAGTTTTTGAGAAGGGAGGAGAAAGGAGCTCATCATCAATTTTCTTCCATATTTGGCTCTAGAAGGTTGATGTACTAATCTAATCTTTAGTGTGATCTAATGTTGATATGCATGTTTGTATCTTGGTTGTTGAAAGAGTCTTGCAATGTCTTCTTGAGCTTTTCTGTTTGTTTATGGGATTTGTTTGGGGTGTAGAGAGAGCTCCTTCCAGTTGGAAGGCAATGCTCATCGTGTTTAGGGAGGGGAGGTGTGACCCTCCTCGGGTGTCATCCTAGTTCTGGTTACATGATATGCTTTGAGGGCAAATTTGGTACTATTTTTAGCCTTGAGGGCTTATTGGCTTTGAGAGCCTGTTTGGATATCCTTGGTTACTTGATTCATTGGAAGGCTTGAGGCCTTGTGGAAAAATTATACTGTTGGCTTGAGGCCTTGTGATTTTATTGGCTTGAGGTCTTGTGATTTATTGTGAAAGGATGGCACCTAGAGGTAGAGATTGTCTACTCCCCTACCCTTCATGTACTCACCTAAGCTGAGACTTTGTTATGTGTGTCAACCTTGTGGGTGTGTGGATTGTTGCTTGGTTGTTGCTCTATGTTTGTGATGTGGTTAGTCTATCTTACCTTGGATATGAGGATGGTCTCCCTAGCTCGGGAGTGACCCTCTTGTGGGTCAAAGGTAGGGAGGAGAGCTAGATGTTGGTTGTTGTTTTCCCTTGCGGTTTGGCAGGTTGCTGTTGGAGCTTGTAGTTAGCCTTGGAGAAGTTTACCCTTGTCCAGAAAAATGTCCTATATTTTTATGTGTAACAAGAAGCTTGATCATCGTTGTTCTTTATGTAAGAATTAAAGAGTGAACATCTCTCTCATTATTTTTGTAAATAATGTTACCTTGGGAGTGAAGGAAATAGCCTCCCTGATTATGTTAATAGTTGTGATGTTTACTTGGTTGTTACAAAACATCATTTGTATGTGGGATTAGAGTTGTGGAACTTTTACAGTAGATGGTCATCTGTTGGTTTATCAAAATGTAAAGTGATGTGAATGTTGTTGGTTTGTATCAAGGGTTTACAATTATCTCTTGTTTTATTTAGTAAAAAAATTAACTTTCCTGTAATATGCATGTTATAAGATTTGTCTTGAAATTTCAAAATTAAACAAAAAAAAATGTATATGAATCTCCTCATTTCTATATTCCAATTTATGCATAAATTCATAGCTTTCTCTGTCCTCTATGCACTCTTTACAGATCTCTGGTTGTGTTCTTAGAGTATGGATTTTACTCATCTTACACTCCTGATCATCAACATTTAAGTCCTCCTCTGTTATTGGCACTTCCTTGTAGCTTCCATAAATATCATTTGCTTTAGAATTTTGAAATTCAACCAGAAAACCATCATAATAAATCATGCCCTTTCTACAAAATGCTTGAGAAAATACGATTCATGTATGCTTACATTCTTTTTAACATTATTGTGAAAACTGTCAATTCAATAGTTCATTTAAAATGTGAGTGTAAAAATGAAATTAATTTTACCCTTGAAGATGTTTCCATATATATATATATGTATTTATTTATTTATTTTATAAATTTATATAGTTTTGTTTTGAAGTTAGTTGTAATTGAGAATTGTTATATCTAAAATAGATTTTAATTTATTTGTAATTGAGAAATTGTTATATTTAAAATAGTTTTTAAATTAGTTGTAATTGTAAAAAAAATAATAATTGTTATTTCGAAATTAACATGGGGAAAGAATTTTTTTTTTTTAAAAAAAAAATATGAAATAGTGGTGGGGGTTAGTAACCCCCACCGATGCGTTTACAAAGTAAGAGTGTGGGGAGGGTGGAGCCCCCCCACACCCCCGTCCTCCGCTACCCACAGCTTTAACTTCTGCACCTCGTCCTCACTACCGCCGCCGCGGGCTGCTCCCGCTTCCCCGCCCGATGGAGCCTCTGCCTGGCCTGCACACAGGCCCTTCCTCGCCGCTTTCTCAGTCTTTCCCTCTGCGATTCCCCCTGCCGCCGCCTGCGTGACCTTCGACCATGTCCTCCACCCCCGGTTCTCACCATCACCTCTGCCTCTCGCGACCTGCCGCCGTTGCCCTTCTCCACGCCCTGCTCCATACACCAAGCAAATGAAATGTTAGGGTATTCGATGTTAGGGCAGGAGGATTGGCTTTTAACATGGCACTTAGACTTTTGAATGGAGAGTATCCTTATTGTCAAATAACCATAAAGCAAACCATATTCTAATTTTATATTACTAGTGGTTTGTGAGTTGTAATCACACCCACATATAGGAATTGTTATATATATGCATGTTATATTAGATAAACATATATAAACATAAGAATAATGTATGATCTGAGTAACATTATTGTGGTCGTTTATTTATAAATAAACATATATTTATATGTTCATAATTTTGGAAAGCTAATTAGTAGTCATGTATAGGTATATATAGGTATTGAAAACAAATGAAATAAATGAAATAAGTAAGTAATTAGAGGGGAAATTAAATGAGTCAAATTTCAAAGTTGAAAAGTTATATATAAAAACATTGTTAATGGGTATTCGTATGACTTCGGGTTGGAAATGTCCAATATTAATGTGATCAATATTGTTATTCATCCAATTGTATTACTTTCATTTAAATTAGGAAGGTTTATACGCTTTAAGTTAAATAGGAGTATATATGTGTTCCTCTTTCTCCTAACGAGACTCTGGTTAACGCAAATACAACATAGGCTCTATATAGTGATGATATGCAATATGAATTTAATTAGTTCAGATCGTTCTAGTGGGATTGTTACGTTACGTAGTTTAATATTAATAGGGTAAGAGTACTTTAACATATATCAATTTTCAAGGAAATTATGTCTCTGGAGTTAAATAACGTAAGGTAGTATTGAATTAGGCTGAGGAAACCGGTTAGAGGAAATTAATTATCAAGTAAACTGTAAACGTTGAAAAGAAAACCAACGTAAACGAGGTGAACGTCTTCCAAGCCTTTAGAAGGTCCAGCTTAGTGAATGTTCACGTAGGTGAAACCTTCCACTTATTTAGCAAACATGACGACCAAATGTATGCGCCGAGCACGCTTGTGCATGCGAGGAGGCATTATAGCCTTGTTAGGGAAAATGTTTGACAGTTCGTATCATGTCTACAAGACATATGTGGGCATAACATGCTTGTTGTGTGTGTTGCGTCTGCACGTGAAGTGTGGGCATGACATTTGGTATCAGAGCCCAGAGTTCTATCACTGGGCTTATTTAGGCACATTATTCTTCCGCGAGTAAACTGATTAGAGTCTACTCTATTTTGTAGGATGCCTCCCAGACGAGTTTAGCAACCAGTGTCCCACCGTACTCTAGCCACCAAGGTGCACACAGATTCTTCAGCTGTGGGACCGGAACAGCCAGCCCCACCAGAACAGCCAAATGCACAAGTTTAGCTAGTTTTACAGGCACAATTAGTTCCCCAGGTACCACAAGCACAACCAGCCCCACTGGATATGGGACCACAAATTTTACAGGCCTTACAGGCTATTTTGGATAGGCTTCCATCGGCTGTAGTTGAGCCGCGCGTAGAGCCACGTGACGAGCCCCGCGATGTTCCACGAGAGGAGCCACGCGAGGAGGCACGAGTTGAGTCTTATGTCGAGCCACGTGTGGAACCCTGCATAGAACCACAGGGGGTGCCACGTATGGAGCCTTATGTCAAGATGCCGGATATAGAGGAGGTTAATTCGGTCGGTAGGGGTTGTAGCAGGAGCCCTACACATCATGCTAGGCATGACGAGACAGTGAAAGTAGCACATTTTGGACCTAGGCCTTATGAGATTCATGCAGATGAGCCTTATAGGGGGCGCAGTGACAGAGGAGATCCCATTAGGGATATATTGAGGTTGAACCCTCCTACATTCGTTGGAACTATAGAGGGAGCCATGGCAGAGGCCTAGCTTATCAGTTTGGACAGGTGCTTCGCGTTGCATCCATATGCAGGCAACACGAAGGCCCATGTGGCAGTACACTTATTACGGGATGCAGCAGCTACATGGTGGTGCACTGAGGAGCGCAAGCGTCACCTTTCCATAGACACACTCTCATGGGAGACTTTCTTTGAGCGCTTCAACATGCGTTATCTATCAGACCACTACAAAAAGCATCGTACAGACAAATTTCATGACCTACAACAGAGGGGACTCTTAGTGGCACAGTATGAGAGCAAGTTTACAGAGTTATCAAGATATGCAGAGTATCTCCATGATGAGAAACTCCTGGTACATAAGTTTATCAGAGGTCTAAACCAGGGCATAGCAGGACTTGTTTAGATGGCAGATCCGCAAACTTTGAGTGATGCTGCCGAGAAGGCTTACATTGCTGAGGAGATTCAGGGATGGGGGCATAATTCTCGCCCTCAGTTCTAGGGTCGGGGACAGCAGCATCATCAATAGAATTATCGCAGGCCAACACAGCAACATAATAGAGGAGGATACAGTTCAGCACCATTACCTCCTAAACCTCCACAACAATAGTAGTCACAGCAGCAACATAAAGTTAAAACACAACAGAAATCATATGGGGGAAATAATAGATGTTGGCAGCAGCAGGGACCACCTGCGAGACCCATGAGGTCACAACAATCTTATAGGGGTTCGTAGGGGTCTACTGGCAGAACATGACAGCAGCAGTCGAGTCGGACTTAGACTGTACAGGTACAAGTTAGAGGGCCTTGTTATACTTGTGGTGAAGTAGGACATATAGCTAGAGAGTGCCCATATGGTTATATAGCTGGGGGACAGCATCATGCAGGAGGTTCCGAGCAGACTATGGGTGACATGGGTAAATCCCACCGTATGTTTGCAGCGGTTGACAACCGCCAGGCTGATTATCAGGCTTCAGTTATTGAGACAATAGGTATGATTGCAGAATCTCCCATCTCTATCCTTTTTGACTCTAGAGCTACCGACTCCTTTATATCTACATCGTTAGTGGAACGTTGCAGGCTAGTGGCTTCTAGGCAGGACATTAGGTGGGAGGTCGAATTGGCCTCTGGGGCCAGGATGTCAGTTGATACCATGGTCAGAGATTGTGAGATTTCCTTGGGTCCTTTCATTACTACATGTGATCTTAGGGAGATGCCATTAGGAACCTACGGCGTAGTTCTTGGTATGGATTGGCTTGCGACTCATAGAGCCAATCTAGATTGCCGTCAGAAGATAATTAGTTGCTTAGACGATCATGGCATACTAGTCAAAATAGTGGGCATACATAAGCCCACAAATGCTAGAACAATCTCCGCTCAGCAACTTAAGCATTGCATGCAGAAGGGTTGTCAGTTGTTTGCTATCACAGTCAGTGATAGATCAGAGGAGGTACCTGGGACTTCATTAGATGATCATCCCATTCTGAGAGAATTTGTAGATGTCTTTCCACCAGAGTTACCCGGTATGCCTCCATGGAGAGAAGTTGATTTCCACATTGATTTAGTACCAGGGGCAGAACCTATATCTCATGCACCATACAGAATGACTACACATGAGCTTACATATCTTAAATTGCAGCTAGAAGAATTGTTAGAGAAGGGACACATCCGACCTAGCATTTCACCATGGGGCGCACCAGTTATCTTCATAAAGAAGAAGGATGGATCTCTTCAGTTATGCATGGACTACAGGCAGTTGAACAAAGTAACGGTAAGGAAACGATATCCTTTGCCAAGGATTGATGATCTCTTTGACCAAATGCAAGGAGCCAGAGTATTTTCAAAGATTGATCTTAAATCTGGGTACCACCAATTGAGAATTTCAGAGGCAGATATTCACAAAACTACTTTCTGAACCAGATACGGTCATTATGAATTTACAGTGGTACCTTTCGGGTTAACAAACACCCCTGCAGTGTTCATGAGTCTTACGAACGGGGTGTTCCACGCTTACCTAGATCGGTTCGTGATCATTTTTCTAGATGACATTTTGATCTATTCACGGACTGAGGAAGAACATGTGGGTCATTTGTGTCAGGTTTTGCAGTGTTTATGTGAACATCAGCTTTATGGCAACTTAGCGAAGTGTGACTTCTTTAGGATAGAGGTGCAGTATTTGGGGCACATTTTATCAGGCGATGGGATCTCCGTAGATCCATCTAAGATCAAATCAATTCAAGATTGGCCAGTACCCACCAATGTGACAGAAGTCAGGAGCTTCATGGGACTAGCTGGTTACTACCATAGGTTTGTCGAAGGCTTTTCTAGGATAGCTCATCCTATCACTTCCCTCCAGTGAAAAGGGAAAGGATTCACTTGGACTAAGCAGTGTGAGAAGGCCTTTGGGATCCTTAAGGAATGTCTTACCAGTGCTCCCATATTAGCTGTTTCTGATCCGACAGAAGACTTTGTTGTTTGCACGGATGCATCTTTAGAGGGATTGGGAGCTGTACTTATGCAAGGTGGTCGAGCGATTGCTTATGAATTGCGAAAACTGAAAACACATGAGCTAAACTATCCTACCCATGATCTAGTGCTAGTAGCTGTCATTCATGCTCTTGTTCGATGGAGACACTTTCTCTTAGGCTAACATTTTGAACTTCATTCGGATCATCATAGCTTGCAGTATATTTTCCCTCAGCTGAATTTGAACGCCCACCAACGGTGTTGGATGGAGTTCTTATGTGAGTACGACTTTGATGTCAACTACATCAAGGGGAAAGAGAACGTGGTTGCCGACGCTTTGAGTCGAAGGCGCCATGAGATCCTAACTCTTATGTTGAAAGTGGATTTGAGAGAACGTATCTTACAGCATCTGCTTGAGGACGAGTGGTTTCTTGAGGTGCAGCAGGAAATTCAGAATCAGAGGGTCCTGAAATGTAAATTCATGGGATATTCCCTGGAGTCCGATGGATTACTTAGACATAAGCAGCGCATCTATGTACCCTGTGCGGGTGATTTGCGTGCAGTGATACTTTCTGAAGCTCATAGGGCACCTTATTTAGCTCATCCAGGAGTGAAGAAGATGCATACGGATTTGCGGCAGTTATATCATTGGGCAGGAATGAGACGCGACATTACAGAGTATGTTGCTCGATGCCTTGAATGTCAGAGAGTCAAGGCTGAGCATCAACATCCAGCAAGACTTTTATATCCCCATGAGATACCTGAGTGGAAATGGGACACCATTTCTATGGACTTCATTATTGGTTTACCTATGTCATCACGACGCCATGTTGCCATCATGGTGACAGTTGACAAGTTGACCAAGGTGGTGCATTTCACACCGGTATGTACAACGTACAATGCACCATCAGTGGCAAGGGTGTTTCTAGATTAGATTGTCAGACTGCATGGAGTACCTCGCCGTATTATATCTGATAGAGACTCCATTTTCACATCTTCATTTTGGAGAGCTCTACATTAGGCGTTGGGCACACAGCTCAACTTCAATTCTGCTTATCATCCTGAGACCAATGGCCAGACAGAAAGAGTTAATCAGGTGTTAGAGGATATGCTGTGTATGTATGTTATGGATCATTAGTCTAAATGGGAGGAGTACCTATATCTAGTTGAGTTTGCCTACAATAATGGGCATCACAGCTCGTTGGGTATGCCTCCTTACCAGGCTTTATATGACAGACCTTGCAGAATGCCTTTGAGTTGGGATCGGTTAGAAGACTGAGTTGCCATTAGCCCAGAAATGATTGAGGATATGGAACAACAGGTTACCTTGATCAGGCAAAGACTGCAGGAAGCTCAGGATAGGCAGAAAAAGTATGCAAATGCAAAGAGGATAGATCAAAGCTTCTCAGTAGGTGACAAAGTATTCTTGAGAGTGCGACTACATAAGAGTCCAATCCATTACAGAAAAGGCTCTAAGCTTGCACCTCAGTTTGTAGGACCTTTTGAGATCCTAGAGAGGATAGGACCTGTAGCCTACCGTTTAGCCTTGCCACCTAGCCTGTCTCATATCCACGATGTCTTTCATGTTTTAGTTTTATGACGTTATATGTCTGATTTGTCTCACGTGTTGGATTGGAGTGCTCTTTAGGTAGAGGTAGACGAACAACTGGCCTTGGAGCCAATACACATATTGGCTCATCGGACGCTAGGCCTTTGAGGTCAAGAGCTAGACCAGGTTAGTGTCTAGTGGGATATGTACGATGAAGTCACTGCAACATGGGAAGATGCTACGAGATTGAAGACGCTTTACCCTCACCTCTTTGATGACTTCCAAGAGGAAGTGCAATCTTAGGGGGAGAGGATGTGAGGCCTACTTTTTACACTACTATTCATAAGACTATTTGTAGTGCTTTTGTTATTATTTTATGTTGAGAGACTATGGATTTCTGAATTCTGGATTATTGAACCTATGTGATTTTAAGAAAATAATTGTGCAATGATATTAGATGTTGTTTGAAAGAAAATGATGAATGGATATGGAACTGTATTATTGTGAGGACCGCCCTTTTTACTACTGTTGTCATGACTCTTTACAGTGCTGTTATTGTTACTTTCATATTTGTGGGATAGCAGTTCCCGAAATTTGTCAGACTATTTAACTTTATTATGTTTTCGGAAAAACTAATTGGGTGATGTTTGGATAAGTTACTTTTCAGAAAAATGAATTAGAGATGTTAGAGATGATGGAAAATTGTAATATGATTTTTAATTATGTTAGATTGTACTAAGGCATGAGAATGCATGTGTTATTTAAGTTGCTTCGGCTATGATGAATTTATGTGGTTACTGATCTTGTAATTGAGTGTGCAGGGACTACTAATCAAACCACAGATTTCGGAGATCATTCCACACCTTGTTAATTGTTATTCCCTGTTAAGCCGATCTGGTTCCACGATGAACCAAGATCTCTTTGTGTTTGATGTCATGATGTAATGTGGTCTTTCGTATGGTCGAGTGGGTTAGGTTACCCTCATGTAATATTATTTTTATAAGTAAGTGTTGTAAAGAGATTGAATTTGAAATTTCTATTTTTATTTAAATTATGAGGCCCTTTTTCTTGTGCTTTACCTTGACCTGGGGTGTCTTGTATGGGTTAAAATTGACCCTGGGTTCTACCCCATGGGTCCAGGGGCCCATTTGGCATGGGTAACCCTTGAGTAACCTCCATCTAGTCAACTTAACCTTTCCCTGAAGTTAAGTGGCGAAAATTGGAGGTAGGAGGGGACATGATGGGTTGTACCAACACTCAACCCATCCCCTCTACTTTTCCCTAGATAAGAGATGCCATCCATTAGTAAAAGTTACCTCTTCTTTAGTAAGATTCCCCCATGTACTATGGGGACACCCATGTGAAGAAAGGAGAAAGAGGCATGGGTCACCTGTCTTGTTCCCATTTAACTCTTTTTTTTATTTCTCCTATGAGAAAGTGGAGTCACATGAAACGAATAAGGAGTACCCTTGGGAATGGAGAGTGACATAAGCCACCTGGACAGAATAGTGATTTTTGGGAAGGGTGAGGAGGTGACAAGTGTCACTTCCCCATTTCTCAAAAATTAGAAAGAAAGAGAATTTTGGGTTATTTATTTTCAAATTTTGGGATGAGAGGGAGTTAGTTGAATTTTGGGAAAAAACTTTCATTTTGGCCTTACCAAATATAGAGAAGTTAGTTTGGAAGATAGAGAAGGGAGAGGGAGTTGGTGGCTAAGCTTGGAAGTGAACTCTGTGGACTCTGCAACAACTTCATTCCAGGAGGGCTTTGCAAGGTTGGTCTGAATTTTACCTTTGTTTTGGTAGAACTGAAATGTGTATGAAATGTGTTTGGAATATGTGTTTAAATTTGTTTTCTGTGGGGTTCTTGTCGGGTGTTTGACAGAGCGTCTCCCACTTGGGAGAAATGCTCATCAAGTTTGGGGTAGGGGAGGAGAGATCCTCCTCGGGTGCATACCTGTTCCATCTTTTGGGATGTTGAAAGCCTTGAGGGCATGTATCTGTGACTGTATTTTGACTTGAGAGTCAAATACAGATTTCTTACAAATTGTGATCACACTTGGTTGAGACCAAGAGAAATTTATATGAGTTCATTTATCTGTCAGGGTGACACTCTGGAGTCGAGTGTATCCACTCTCCTGCCCCTTATGAAACTCACTGTAGTTGAGTTTCCGTATTGTGTAAAATAGCCACGGGTGTATGTGTGCTTTGGGATTGTTGTTGTTTCTGTTGTGAAGTGGAGTGTTTGAGTACCCAGGTGTGAGTATGGTCTCCCTAGCTCGGGGGTGACCCTCTTGCGGGTCTACGGTAGGGAGGAGAGCTAGACGAGTGGTATTTTTCTTCTTTGTTTGTCTTTGATACGCAGGTTTTTTTTTCTCTTGGAGCTTCTGGTGGGCTATTTATGAAGAAACAGATCATCTTCTTGTCATGAGAATTAGGCCTGGATTATTTCATAGAAATGAAGAGAGAACACCTCTCTTGTTATTGTTGTAAATTACTGATATTCTGGGAGTGAAGAAAATCACCTCCCTGGTCTTGTTATTATTGGACTTTTATTGGTTGTCATAAGTTTTCAGTTGTATACTGTTTGGGAGGAGAAAGTTCATATCTGGGAAGTTGGTATTCATGTTTGAGAAGTTGTAATATGACTGTGCTTAAATTTTAAGTGGATGTTTGCAACCTTTGTTCAATAGCAATTTTTGTGTTTCAAGTATTACTGAAAAGAATAAGTTCGTTTTTGCAACTTAATCTGAGTTGTTTACATTTGAAAGTTTGGAATTGCTTCTTTAGTTGAAATGCTAGTTTCCTTTTCAATGTTGAAATGGAAAAGACAGTTTTTAAATATTTGAGTTTTCTCCATAATAATGGATTCTGTTAATTTAGAAGAATTAGAGGAAATCTAGCATGTAAATATAATCTGTTTGTAAATTTACAAGTCTTATATGTTTATAACAATGGAAAATTTATACTTATAATAAGGGAAGAGCTATTTATCATTTGGTGAAATTGGGATATATATATATATATATATATATATTTATATCTAATTGTTATGACAATTTCTTTATAATAGGTTGATTTGGAGAAAATGCATAGAGTAGTGAATTTAAAAATAAATTGTCGAAATTGGAATTATACAAATATAATATTTTTCTCTAAATACTTTATAAATATATATATAGAGATATATATATATTTCTCATTTTGAGTAATTATCATTTTAGAAAATAATAGAGAAATTGAAAGTAATTAAAATTGTTATATAAAAAAAAAGGGGATATATATATATATATATATATAAATATGGATTATATATATATATATATAAATATATTATCGTTGTTATATATATACATATATATATATATATTTATATATGAATATATAAATATATATATATATATATATATATATATTTGAAGATATTTTATTATTGATAATAATCAACGAATGGTGAAAGACTGTCAAAAAAATTAAGCCGCGGATAACAAAATACACAGTCGTTATTTACAATGGGCGGTGGGGAAGAAAACCCCACCGCAGGTTTTATGTTATATTTGGAGGTGTGGAGTGGGGCGGAGCCCCATCCACACCCCACGTCGTGGGAATGTGGGTGGGGCTCCGCCCCACTCCACATCTCCCCCCTCCTCCATACCCTTATGCCTCCCGCGGATCTTGTCTGCCGCTTTGCGGCCACCATAAACCCCCGTCCGCCGCTCTGCGGCCACCATAAACCCCCGTCCGCCGCTCTGCGGCCACCATAAATTCCCGTCCGCCGCTCTGCGGCCACCCCGACCCCGCTCCTCTGTCACGCCGCCCATGGCCGCCGTTGGCTGTGGTAACTCCAGCACATAAAATGTTAGGGCTTGGCCCTAACATATGATTGGGTTATTTGGAATTTAAATGCTGTTTATTTTTATATAGCTCTATATATAGGCATATATATATTCTATATGTCTATGTATATAGCTATATATCTAATATAATAATGCGTATATATCTGTATATATATATATATATATATATATATATATATATATATATATATATATATATATATATATATATATATATATATATATATAGGTTGTGGTAAACCAATTCGTCCTTTTCATAGACATTAAAATAAATATATTATATATATGTATGTATGTATGTATATATATATATATATAAATATATATATATATATATATATATATATATATATATATATATATATAAAACATACAGAGGAGTAAATCTATGAACCAAATTATTGGGCTCTCGTTTAAAATCGTTATAAACTATGTTTCATGGATATGGAGAAAAAAAAATATATATATATAAATAACAATTATATTCTCACAGGAGATGTTATTAAGTGTTGAACACAACAACCAAAGAAGCTATATTACCATGAACAGAGTTTTATAAAGTGGTGAACCACCTACATCTATTGACAACGTCATACGAGTTACAAACAGTGTATGAATCGTAATTAAGAGTAACAGTAACAACAGTAATTCTAAACAAGAGAAAATAAAATTATAATGTAAAGAGAGTTTAGGAATATTCAGTGATACTCTGGAAAGAGTTTCTCGGAAGTTTCAACTAAAAACATACTAACAATCACCTGGAAAAATGAAGAGGAAAATTACACAACTCCTTACTCAAAAGAACACTGGAAATAAACTTAAGAAGCCACCACTGACAATCCTTGTGGCCATATTAATCTCAACTGTAGCAAACGATCTCATATGTAAACCTGTAAGAGGTTCCGAAGAAGGAAAAACCAACATTGGAAAACACAGAGGAGAAAATGCGCGACATATCTCACACGGGATAAGAGAACTAAGTTGACGGACCCTTCTGTCAATTGTGCTTAGGAACAAGTTGACTAAGTATTTACGAAGAGGAGGAACCTAGATCGGGGAAGATTAGGGGACCGAGTCCAGCGAAATAGTAAACCAGCCTATGTGACCGAGATCATCCTGAAATTAGGTTTAATATCAACAATAGCTGCAGTAATAACCCTGATTGACGTAAATCACGAAGAAAGGACAGGATGCACATAAAGAAAGTATAGAAAATGAAAGAGAGAGAGAGACCGAAATATAAACACACTAAATGAACTAAGAGATAGGTAAGGTAAGGGCGATAAAGATATAATCCAACTTAAGAACTTGTGGAAAGGGAAGAGAGGGCAACCAAACCGCCTTGTTGAAAATGCTAAGTCATAGGATGGGTATGTTTCAGGAAACAAGAGAGGAGACAGACAACCGTGCCTGGCTGAAAAATGACTAAATAGGGAGATCACTAGCCGGTTTAGTCGGAACAAGGCGTCGTGGGGAGTGGTTCCTCTATCAGCGAACCACGAGCGTAAATGAGTGCAGCGTAATTCCCACTAACACCGTAAGGCATTCTGCTACCGAACATTGCCGAGGATTCGATTTAAGAACTTTGGTAATCTCACTCTTGCAATGACGTTAGCAGCGTTGTATAGACCCTCTTGTTGATCTATATGCTTCTGGTTGCACGCCATTGTACTTGTATTCCGCCGATGAGTATAGTGTTTCGCCATGAGAGAACACCGTTGAGCATGCGTACGCATGCGAAAGGGGTTTTTAGGACGGTGTGAGAAAAGTTTTTCATATCTCGTGTCATAACCACATGACAGATGTGGCTATGACACGTGCGATGTGTGTTGTGACCACAAGGAAAATGTGGGCATGACATTTGGTATCAGAGCCAGGTTTGTAAACACTGGGCGTATTTGGGCACGTTATTATTCCGCAACTTTGGCTAATTAGTTTCTACCTTGTTTTGTAGGATGCCTCCCCGACGTGTTCGACGAGCGCGATCACGCCACACAGCGTCAGTCGAGGTGCACAGCGATTCCTCAGCCGAGGGACTGGCACCTGCAGATTCAGCAGCACCACCTGCACCACCTGTGCCACAAGCACTACTAGTACCACAGGCGACACCAGTAGCGGATATAGGTCCACAGATCTTACAGGCACTACAGACTATGCTAAACAGGTTACCACCAGTGATTCCTGAGCCACGTATAGAGCCTCGTGTTGCTCCGCGAGAGGAGCCACGTGCCGAGTCACGTATTGAGCCACGTATGGAGCCCCGCGTTGATCCACTAGCGGTGAGACGTGTGGAGCCCTTCGTTGAGATTCCTGACACAACAGTAGAGGAGGTAGGGTCGGCCTCCTGAGCACGGAGCAGGAGTCCTCCGAGACTTTTGAGACAAGAACAGGTTCAGTAGGGAGTATATGAGGATGGTGTGGAAGAGCCACTTGGGAGACTTAGAGACAGAGGGGACCCTATCAGAGATCTACTGAGGCTCAACCCACCCACCTTCGCAGGAGCTACAGAGGGAGCTGTGGCCGAGGCTTGGCTAATTAGCTTAGACAGGTGTTTCGCATTGCGACCGTATGAGAGCAACACGAAAGCACGAGTGGCAGTTCATCTTCTTAGGGATGCAGCAGCCACCTGGTGGCGCACAGAGGAGTGCAAGCGCCGACTCTCCGTGGATACACTCACATGGGACACCTTCATTGAGCGCTTCAATGCGCGGTATTTGTCCGAACATTATAGACAGCGCAGAATTGATGAGTTTCATGATCTACAGCAGAGGGGACTCACCGTTACTCAGTATGAGAGCCGATTTATAGAACTTTCTCGTTATGCGGAATACCTCCACGACGAGAAAATCTTAATACACAAATTCATCAGGGGGCTAAATCACGGGATATCAGGACCAGTTCGTATGGCAAATCCCCAAACCATGAGCGAGGCTGTTGAAAAGGCCCTTATATCAGAGGAAATTCAGGGACGAGGACAGAATTCACGCTCACAGTACCAGGAACAAAATCCCCAACAACAACAAAATTTTCGAAGGCCTCAAAACACAACACAGAGAGGAGGATATAATGCTTCATCATTACCTCCTAGGCCTCCACAGCAACAGCAACATCAGCAAAAATCCAAATTTCAACAGAGGGGACTGGGAGGACAGAACCGTGGATGGCAGCAGCAGGGACCACGCAGGGATCAGAGACAGCAGGGTTCATCGGCAGGACCCGCAAGGTCCCAGCAGTCTTACAGAGGCTCACAGGGATCCACCGGACGGACCGGGCAACAACAGTCGGGCAGAACACAGTCAGGGCAGTTACAGGTTAGAGGACCATGTTATGTATGTGGTGGGGCAGGGCATCTGGCTAGAGAGTGTCCGCAGGGATTTACTGCAGGGGGTCAGCCCCGATCAGGAGGGTCTGAGCAGACCGTAGGTGACGTGGGCAGATCTCACCACATGTTTGCAGCGGTTGATAACCGCCAGGCCGATTTTCAGGCTTCTGTCATCGAGGCAGTAGGTACGATTAGAGACTTTCCCATCTCGATCCTTTTTGATTCAGGAGCTACTGACTCTTTTTTGTCTACATCGTTAGTGGAGCGTTGCAGGCTGGTGGCTTCTAGGCAAGACATTAGGTGGGAAGTTGAGTTGGCCTCAGGGGCCAGGATGTCAGTAGATACCTTGGTTAAAGACTGTGAGATCACATTGGGACCCTTCACCACAACGTGCGACCTTAGGATTATGCCATTAGGGTCTTACGGAGTAGTTCTGGGTATGGATTGGCTTGCGGCACATAGAGCCAAGCTTGATTGTCGCCAGAGAACGATTAGCTGTTTAGACGATCATGGTTCGTCGGTTGAGATAGTGGGCATTCAAAAGCCCACGGCAGTTCGTATGATATCCGCACAACAGCTTAAGCGCTGTATGCGGAAGGGATGTCAGATGTTTGCCATCACAGTCAGTGATAGAGCAGAGGATGAACCTGAGGCTACTTTAGATGATCACCCTATCCTTAGAGAGTTTGCCGATGTGTTTCCGCCAGAATTACCTGGTATGCCTCCACGTAGAGAAGTGGACTTCCACATTGACTTAGTGCCAGGTGCAGAGCCGATATCCCGCGCACCCTATAGAATGACGACCCATGAACTCACAGAACTTAAGCTGCAGTTGGAAGAATTACTTGAGAAGGGACACATCCGACCTAGCGTTTCACCATGGGGCGCACCAGTGATCTTCGTGAAGAAGAAGGATGGGTCTCTTCGTCTATGCATGGACTACAGGCAGTTGGACAAGGTGACGGTGAAGAATCGTTATCCTCTACCTAGGATTGACGACCTTTTTGATCAGATGCAGGGAGCCAGAGTGTTCTCGAAAATCGATCTAAAATCTGGGTATCATCAATTGCGCATCACGGAGTCAGATATTCATAAAACTGCTTTTCGAACCAGATATGGCCATTATGAATTCACAGTGGTACCTTTCGGGTTGACGAACGCTCCTGCAGTATTCATGAGTCTCATGAACGGGGTGTTCCGTACATACCTAGACCGGTTCGTGATCATATTCCTAGATGACATTCTGATTTATTCACGGACTGAGGAGGAGCATGTAGAGCACTTGCGTCAAGTTTTGCAGAAATTACGAGAGCAACAACTTTTTGGCAACTTGACGAAGTGTGCCTTCTTCAGGACAGAGGTGCAGTATTTGGGACACATTTTATCAGGCGATGGCATCTCTGTAGATCCATCTAAAATTAGAGCAATCCAAGAGTGGCCGGCACCCACGAACGTGACAGAGGTCAGAAGCTTTATGGGGTTAGCTAGGTATTATCGTCGGTTTGTCGAAGGTTTCTCCAGGATAGCACATCCCATTACTTCCCTTCAGCGAAAAGGGAAGGGTTTCACTTGGACCGAGCAGTGTGAAAAGGCTTTTGGAGTCCTCAAAGAGCGTCTTACGAGCGCTCCTATTTTAGCAGTTCCAGATCCTTCGGAAGAGTTTGTAGTTTGCACGGATGCATCATTAGAAGGTTTGGGAGCCGTGCTTATGCAGGATGGACGAGCGATCGCATACGAATCGCGGAAACTAAAGACACATGAGTTAAACTATCCTACGCACGACTTAGAGCTTGCAGCTGTTGTTCATGCCTTGGTTCGCTGGAGACACTTTCTCTTAGGGCGACGCTTTGAACTCCATTCAGACCATCATAGTTTGCAGTATATTTTTACACAGCCTAATTTGAACGCCCGCCAACGACGTTGGATGGAATTCCTATGCGAATATGACTTCGATGTCCATTATATAAAAGGGAAGGAGAACGTGGTCGCTGATGCTTTGAGTCGAAGACGCCACGAGATCCAGACCCTGACCTTGAAGATGGACTTGAAGGATCGCATCTTACAGCATCTGCCGGAGGACGAATGGTTTCTTGAAGTGCAGCAGGCAGTACTAAATCAGAAGGCCCTTGAGGGCAAATTTACAGGATATACCCTTGATTCTGATGGAATGCTTCGACATCGGCAACGCATCTATGTACCCCATGCGGGTAATCTTCATACAGTAATCCTATCAGAGGCTCATAGAGCACCCTACGCAGCACACCCAGGAGTGAAGAAGATGCATGCTGATTTACGACAGCTTTATCATTGGGCTGGGATGAGGCGTGACATTGCTGAATTTGTTGCTCGTTGCCTGGAATGTCAAAGGGTCAAGGCCGAACATCAGCATCTAGCGGGACTGTTGTACCCTCACGAGATACCTGAATGGAAATGGGATACCATTTCTATGGATTTTATCGTTGGTCTACCTATGTCATCACGTCGCCATGATGCTATTATGGTGACAGTTGACAAGCTGACCAAAGTGGCGCATTTTTCACCAATATGTACAACGTACAATGCACCATCAGTGGCAAAGGTGTTTCTTGATCAGATTGTTAGACTTCATGGAGTACCTCGCCGCATTATATCTGACAGAGACTCCGTATTCACTTCATCGTTCTGGAAAGCCTTACATCAGGCGTTGGGCACACAGCTCAACTTCAGTTCTGCATATCATCCGGAAACTGATGGACAAACAGAAAGAGTTAACCAGGTGTTAGAAGACATGCTTCGCATGTATGTGATGGACCACCAGACTAGATGGGAGGAGTACCTGTATCTAGTTGAATTCGCCTACAATAATGGGCATCATAGCTCGTTGGGTATGCCTCCTTTCCAGGCATTATATGGCAGACCATGCAGAACACCTTTGAGTTGGGATCGTATAGAGGACAGAACAGTCATCGGACCAGAGATAGTTCAGAATATGGAACTGCAAGTTAAACAGATAAGACAGAGGCTTCTGGAAGCACAGGACAGGCAGAAAAAGTATGCTGATGCTAAGAGGACAGACCGAAGCTTCTCTGTGGGGGAAAGAGTATTTTTGAGAGTGCGGCCGCACAAAAGTCCAATCCGTTATGGAAAAGGCTCTAAACTCGCACCTCGATTTGTAGGACCTTTCGAAATCTTGGAGCGGATAGGACCAGTAGCCTATCGTCTAGCCTTGCCACCTAGCCTGTCACGTATCCACGATGTATTTCATGTATCAGTTTTACGTCAATATATTTCTGACTTATCTCATGTGTTGGATTGGAGTGCTCTTCAGGTAGAGGCAGACGGACAACTGGCGTTGGAGCCAATTCGCATATTGGCTCGACGGAAGCTGGCCCTTCGAGGTCGAGAGCTGGACCAGGTTAGAGTCCAATGGGACTTATACGACGAAGTCACTGCAACATGGGAAGATGCAGAGAGATTGAAGACCCTGTATCCTCACCTTTTTGACGACTTCCAGGAGGAAGTACCGTCTTAGGGGGAGAGGATGTGAGGACCGCCCTTTTTACTACTGTTGTCATGACTCTTTACAGTGCTGTTATTGTTACTTTCATATTTGTGGGATAGCAGTTCCCGAAATTTGTCAGACTATTTAACTTTATTATGTTTTCGGAAAAACTAATTGGGTGATTTTTGGATAAGTTACTTTTCAGAAAAATGAATTAGAGATGTTAGAGATGATGGAAAATTGTAATATGATTTTTAATTATGTTAGATTGTACTAAGGCATGAGAATGCATGTGTTATTTAAGTTGCTTCGGCTATGATGAATTTATGTGGTTACTGATCTTGTAATTGAGTGTGCAGGGACTACTAATCAAACCACAGATTTCGGAGATCATTCCACACCTTGTTAATTGTTATTCCCTGTTAAGCCGATCTGGTTCCACGATGAACCAAGATCTCTTTGTGTTTGATGTCATGATGTAATGTGGTCTTTCGTATGGTCGAGTGGGTTAGGTTACCCTCATGTAATATTATTTTTATAAGTAAGTGTTGTAAAGAGATTGAATTTGAAATTTCTATTTTTATTTAAATTATGAGGCCCTTTTTCTTGTGCTTTACCTTGACCTGGGGTGTCTTGTATGGGTTAAAATTGACCCTGTGTTCTACCCCATGGGTCCAGGGGCCCATTTGGCATGGGTAACCCTTGAGTAACCTCCATCTAGTCAACTTAACCTTTCCCTGAAGTTAAGTGGCGAAAATTGGAGGTAGGAGGGGACATGATGGGTTGTACCAACACTCAACCCATCCCCTCTACTTTTCCCTAGATAAGAGATGCCATCCATTAGTAAAAGTTACCTCTTCTTTAGTAAGATTCCCCCATGTACTATGGGGACACCCATGTGAAGAAAGGAGAAAGAGGCATGGGTCACCTGTCTTGTTCCCATTTAACTCTTTTTTTTATTTCTCCTATGAGAAAGTGGAGTCACATGAAAGGAATAAGGAGTACCCTTGGGAATGGAGAGTGACATAAGCCACCTGGACAGAATAGTGATTTTTGGGAAGGGTGAGGAGGTGACAAGTGTCACTTCCCCATTTCTCAAAAATTAGAAAGAAAGAGAATTTTGGGTTATTTATTTTCAAATTTTGGGATGAGAGGGAGTTAGTTGAATTTTGGGAAAAAACTTTCATTTTGGCCTTACCAAATATAGAGAAGTTAGTTTGGAAGATAGAGAAGGGAGAGGGAGTTGGTGGCTAAGCTTGGAAGTGAACTCTGTGGACTCTGCAACAACTTCATTCCAGGAGGGCTTTGCAAGGTTGGTCTGAATTTTACCTTTGTTTTGGTAGAACTGAAATGTGTATGAAATGTGTTTGGAATATGTGTTTAAATTTGTTTTCTGTGGGGTTCTTGTCGGGTGTTTGACAGAGCGTCTCCCACTTGGGAGAAATGCTCATCAAGTTTGGGGTAGGGGAGGAGAGATCCTCCTCGGGTGCATACCTGTTCCATCTTTTGGGATGTTGAAAGCCTTGAGGGCATGTATCTGTGACTGTATTTTGACTTGAGAGTCAAATACAGATTTCTTACAAATTGTGATCACACTTGGTTGAGACCAAGAGAAATTTATATGAGTTCATTTATCTGTCAGGGTGACACTCTGGAGTCGAGTGTATCCACTCTCCTGCCCCTTATGAAACTCACTGTAGTTGAGTTTCCGTATTGTGTAAAATAGCCACGGGTGTATGTGTGCTTTGGGATTGTTGTTGTTTCTGTTGTGAAGTGGAGTGTTTGAGTACCCAGGTGTGAGTATGGTCTCCCTAGCTCGGGGGTGACCCTCTTGCGGGTCTACGGTAGGGAGGAGAGCTAGACGAGTGGTATTTTTCTTCTTTGTTTGTCTTTGATACGCAGGTTTTTTTTTCTCTTGGAGCTTCTGGTGGGCTATTTATGAAGAAACAGATCATCTTCTTGTCATGAGAATTAGGCCTGGATTATTTCATAGAAATGAAGAGAGAACACCTCTCTTGTTATTGTTGTAAATTACTGATATTCTGGGAGTGAAGAAAATCACCTCCCTGGTCTTGTTATTATTGGACTTTTATTGGTTGTCATAAGTTTTCAGTTGTATACTGTTTGGGAGGAGAAAGTTCATATCTGGGAAGTTGGTATTCATGTTTGAGAAGTTGTAATATGACTGTGCTTAAATTTTAAGTGGATGTTTGCAACCTTTGTTCAATAGCAATTTTTGTGTTTCAAGTATTACTGAAAAGAATAAGTTCGTTTTTGCAACTTAATCTGAGTTGTTTACATTTGAAAGTTTGGAATTGCTTCTTTAGTTGAAATGCTAGTTTCCTTTTCAATGTTGAAATGGAAAAGACAGTTTTTAAATATTTGAGTTTTCTCCATAATAATGGATTCTGTTAATTTAGAAGAATTAGAGGAAATCTAGCATGTAAATATAATCTGTTTGTAAATTTACAAGTCTTATATGTTTATAACAATGGAAAATTTATACTTATAATAAGGGAAGAGCTATTTATCATTTGGTGAAATTGGGATATATATATATATATATATATATATATATATTTATATCTAATTGTTATGACAATTTCTTTATAATAGGTTGATTTGGAGAAAATGCATAGAGTAGTGAATTTAAAAATAATTGTCGAAATTGGAATTATACAAATATAATATTTTTCTCTAAATACTTTATAAATATATATATATTTCTCATTTTGAGTAATTATCATTTTAGAAAATAATAGAGAAATTGAAAGTAATTAAAATTGTTATATAAAAAAAAAAGGGGATATATATATATATATATATATAAATATGGATTATATATATATATATAAATATATTATCGTTGTTATATATATACATATATATATATATTTATATATGAATATATAAATATATATATATATATATATTTGAAGATATTTTATTATTGATAATAATCAACGAATGGTGAAAGACTGTCAAAAAAATTAAGCCGCGGATAACAAAATACACAGTCGTTATTTACAATGGGCGGTGGGGAAGAAAACCCCACCGCAGGTTTTATGTTATATTTGGAGGTGTGGAGTGGGGCGGAGCCCCACCCACACCCCACGTCGTGGGAATGTGGGTGGGGCTCCGCCCCACTCCACATCTCCCCCCTCCTCCATACCCTTATGCCTCCCGCGGATCTTGTCTGCCGCTTTGCGGCCACCATAAACCCCCGTCCGCCGCTCTGCGGCCACCATAAACCCCCGTCCGCCGCTCTGCGGCCACCATAAATTCCCGTCCGCCGCTCTGCGGCCACCCCGACCCCGCTCCTCTGTCACGCCGCCCATGGCCGCCGTTGGCTGTGGTAACTCCAGCACATAAAATGTTAGGGCTTGGCCCTAACATATGATTGGGTTATTTGGAATTTAAATGCTGTTTATTTTTATATAGCTCTATATATAGGCATATATATATTCTATATGTCTATGTATATAGCTATATATCTAATATAATAATGCGTATATATCTGTATATATATATATATATATATATATATATATATATATATATATATATATATATATATATATATATAGGTTGTGGTAAACCAATTCGTCCTTTTCATAGACATTAAAATAAATATATTATATATATGTATGTATGTATGTATATATATATATATAAATATATCTATATATATATATATATATATATATATATATATATATAACATACAGAGGAGTAAATCTATGAACCAAATTATTGGGCTCTCGTTTAAAATCGTTATAAACTATGTTTCATGGATATGGAGAAAAAAAAAATATATATATAAATAACAATTATATTCTCACAGGAGATGTTATTAAGTGTTGAACACAACAACCAAAGAAGCTATATTACCATGAACAGAGTTTTATAAAGTGGTGAACCACCTACATCTATTGACAACGTCATACGAGTTACAAACAGTGTATGAATCGTAATTAAGAGTAACAGTAACAACAGTAATTCTAAACAAGAGAAAATAAAATTATAATGTAAAGAGAGTTTAGGAATATTCAGTGATACTCTGGAAAGAGTTTCTCGGAAGTTTCAACTAAAAACATACTAACAATCACCCGGAAAAATGAAGAGGAAAATTACACAACTCCTTACTCAAAAGAACACTGGAAATAAACTTAAGAAGCCACCACTGACAATCCTTGTGGCCATATTAATCTCAACTGTAGCAAACGATCTCATATGTAAACCTGTAAGAGGTTCCGAAGAAGGAAAAACCAACATTGGAAAACACAGAGGAGAAAATGCGCGACATATCTCACACGGGATAAGAGAACTAAGTTGACGGACCCTTCTGTCAATTGTGCTTAGGAACAAGTTGACTAAGTATTTACGAAGAGGAGGAACCTAGATCGGGGAAGATTAGGGGACCGAGTCCAGCGAAATAGTAAACCAGCCTATGTGACCGAGATCATCCTGAAATTAGGTTTAATATCAACAATAGCTGCAGTAATAACCCTGATTGACGTAAATCACGAAGAAAGGACAGGATGCACATAAAGAAAGTATAGAAAATGAAAGAGAGAGAGAGACCGAAATATAAACACACTAAATGAACTAAGAGATAGGTAAGGTAAGGGCGATAAAGATATAATCCAACTTAAGAACTTGTGGAAAGGGAAGAGAGGGCAACCAAACCGCCTTGTTGAAAATGCTAAGTCATAGGATGGGTATGTTTCAGGAAACAAGAGAGGAGACAGACAACCGTGCCTGGCTGAAAAATGACTAAATAGGGAGATCACTAGCCGGTTTAGTCGGAACAAGGCATCGTGGGGAGTGGTTCCTCTATCAGCGAACCACGAGCGTAAATGAGTGCAGCGTAATTCCCACTAACACCGTAAGGCATTCTGCTACCGAACATTGCCGAGGATTCGATTTAAGAACTTTGGTAATCTCACTCTTGCAATGACGTTAGCAGCGTTGTATAGACCCTCTTGTTGATCTATATGCTTCTGGTTGCACGCCATTGTACTTGTATTCCGCCGATGAGTATAGTGTTTCGCCATGAGAGAACACCGTTGAGCATGCGTACGCATGCGAAAGGGGTTTTTAGGACGGTGTGAGAAAAGTTTTTCATATCTCGTGTCATAACCACATGACAGATGTGGCTATGACACGTGCGATGTGTGTTGTGACCACAAGGAAAATGTGGGCATGACAATTATGATTTCAGTATGTTATAAGGTAGCATGTTTAGTTATGCATGTATTTGAATTGCTTCGGCTATGATATCTCTATGAGTTATTGACTTCGAGTTTGAGTGTGCAGGTATTACTCATGAAACCATATATACAGGAGACCATTCCCATATCTTAAGTTGTTTCCCTTGTGAGCCAATCTAGTTCCATGAGGAACTGAGATCAACCTCTTGTTTTGGAAAAATGTGGTAATGTTGTAATGTGTTATTTTGCATGAGGTTAAGGGAATAAGGGCTTTTATCTAAATTATTTTCATTATGATAAGTGTTATAAGTTGATGTTTTGAATCTTGTTTTCACTTTCATTCTTTTTGACCCTTTTCATGTGTTTTATTTGACTCTGGGAGTCTAACTAGGTTTAAAAACAACCCTAGGTTGTATCCCTTGGATTCAAGGACCTTTTTGACTAGGTTAACCTTGGGTTAACTTCCTTAGGGTCACCTCAACTTTGGGGTGAGGTAAAGTGACGAAAATTCAAATCTTGGGGGACATGGGATGAGTGGAATCCCCACTCATGCCCACTTCCAAGTCATGGAGCACTCCATGATCCCCCTATTTATGGAGGGCTTGTCTCCATGTGCCTCCTATTGGTGGGGTTCCCTTTTATGAGGGTGTTGTGTCACCCACTCTATGTTATTTTAAGTTTTCTCATTTGTATTTTATTCTTCAAGTGGGTTTTAATGGGGAACCTATTGAGTGGGGGTACATTGTTTTATGATCACTAGTTTAATGGAGGAAGTGGGGGGTTGAGTTGTTTTATTCCTACTTAGGAAATTAGAAAAAAATAGAGAAATTAGTTTTAAAAAGAAGAGGAGGAGGAGAGTAAGGGTTGTTGAATCTTGGAGGAAAAAGGAAGGAGATTTTGGGGAAGGAAAGAGAGTTTTTGAGAAGGGAGGAGAAATGAGCTCATCATCAGTTTTCTTCCATATTTGGCTCTAGAAGGTTGGTGTACTAATCTAATCTCTAGTGTGATCTAATGTTGATATGCATGTTTGTATCTTGGTTGTTGAAAGAGTCTTGCAATGTCTTCTTGAGCTTTTTTGTTTGTTTATGGGATTTGTTTGGGGTGTAGAGAGAGCTCCTTCCAGTTGGAAGGCAATGCTCATCGTGTTTAGGGAGGGGAGGTGTGACCCTCCTCGGGTGTCATCCTGGTTCTAGTTACATGATATGCTTTGAGGGCAAATTTGGTACTATTTTTAGCCTTGAGGGCTTATTGGCTTTGAGAGCCTGTTTGGATATCCTTGGTTACTTGATTCATTGGAAGGCTTGAGGCCTTGTGATTTATTATGAAAGGATGACACCTAGAGGTAGAGATTGTCTACTCCCCTACCCTTCATGTACTCACCTAAGCTGAGACTTTGTTATGTGTGTCAACCTTATGGGTGTGTGGATCGTTGCTTGGTTGTTGCTCTATATTTGTCATGTGGTTAGTCTATCTTACCTTGGATATGAGGATGGTCTCCCTAGCTCGGGGGTGACCCTCTTGCAGGTCAAAGGTAGGGAGGAGAGCTAGATGTTGGTTGTTGTTTTCCCTTGCGGTTTTGCAGGTTGCTGTTGGAGCTTGTAGATAGCCTTGGAGAAGTTTACCCTTGTCCAGAAAAATGTCCTATATTTTTATGTGTAACAAGAAGCTTGATCATCATTGTTCTTTATGTAAGAATTAAAGAGTGAACATCTCTCTCATTATTTTTGTAAATAATGTTACCTTGGGAGTGAAGGAAATAGCCTCCCTGATTATGTTAATAGTTGTGATGTTTACTTGGTTGTTACAAAACATCATTTGTATGTGGGATTAGAGTTGTGGAACTTTTACAGTAGATGGTCATCTATTGGTTTATCAAAATGTAAAGTGATGTGAATGTTGTTGGTTTGTATCAAGGGTTTACAATTATCTCTTGTTTTATTTAGTAAAAAAATTAACTTTCCTATAATATGCATGTTATAAGATTTGTCTTGAAATTTCAAAATTAAACAAAAAAAAATGTATACGAATCTCCTCATTTCTATATTCAATTTACGCATAAATTCACAGCTTTCTCTGTCCTCTATGCACTCTTTACAGATCTCTGGTTGTGTTCTTAGAGTATGGATTTTACTCATCTTACACTCCTGATCATGAACATTTAAGTTCTCCTCTATTATTGGCACTTCCTTGTAGCTTCCATAAATATCATTTGCTTCAGAATTTTGAAATTCAACCAGAAAACCATCATAATAAATCATGCCCTTTCTACAAAATGCTTGAGAAAATACGATTCATGTATACTTACATTCTTTTTAACATTATTGTGAAAACTGTCAATTCAATAGTTCATTTAAAATGTGAGTGTAAAAATGAAATTAATTTTACCCTTGAAGATGTTTCCATATATATATATATGTATTTATTTATTTATTTTATAAATTTATATAGTTTTGTTTTGAAGTTAGTTGTAATTGAGAATTGTTATATCTAAAATAGATTTTAATTTATTTGTAATTGAGAAATGGTTATATTTAAAATAGTTTTTAAATTAGTTGTAATTGTAAAAAAAAATTTGTTATTTCGAAATTAACATGGGGAAAGAATTTTTTTTTTTTAAAAAAAAAAAAATATGAAATAGTGGTGGGGGTTAGTAACCCCCACCGATGCTTTTACAAAGTAAGAGTGTGGGGAGGGCGCAGCCCCCCCACACCCTCATCCTCTGCTACCCACGGCTTTAACTTCCGCACCCCGTCCTCACTACCGCCGCCGCGGGCTGCTCCCGCTTCTCCGCCCGATGGAGCCTCCACCTGGCCTGCGCATAGGCCCTTCCTCTCCGCTTTCTCAGTCTTTCCTTTCGCGTTTCTCCCTGCCGCTGCCTGCGTGACCTTCGACCATGTCCTCCACCCTCAGTTCTCACCGTCACCTCTGCCTCTCGCGACCCGCCACCATTGCCCTTCTCCATGCCTTGCTCCATACACCAAGCAAATGAAATGTTAGGGTATTCAAAGTTAGGGCAGGAGGATTGGCTTTTAACATGGCACTTAGACTTTTGAATGGAGAGTATCCTTATTGTCAAATAACCATAAAGCAAACCATATTCTAATTTTATATTACTAGTGGTTTGTGAGTTGTAATCACACCCACATATGGGAATTGTTATAGATATGCATGTTATATTAGATAAACATATATAAACATAAGAATAATGTATGATTTGAGTGACATTATTATGGTCACTTATTTAATACAACATAGGCTCTATATAATGACGATATGCAATATGAATTTAATTAGTTTAGATCATTCTAGTGGGATTGTTACGTTACGTAGTTTAATATTAATAGGGTAAGAGTATTTTAACATATATCAATTTTCAAGGAAATTATGTCTCTGGAGTTAAATAACGTAAGGTAGTATTGAATTAGGCTGAGGAAACCGGTTAGAGGAAATTAATTATCAAGTAAACTGTAAACATCGAAAAGAAAACCAACGTAAACGAGGTGAATGTCTTCCAAGCCTTTAGAAGGTCCAGCTTAGTGAATGTTCACGTAGGTGAAACCTTCCGCTTATTTAGCAAACATGACAACCAAATGTATGCGCCGAGCACGCTTGTGTGTGCGAGGAGGCATTATAGCCTTGTTAGGGAAAATTTTTGACAGTTCGTATCATGTCTACAGGACATATGTGGGCATAACATGCTTGTTGTGTGTGTTGCGTCTACACGTGAAATGTGGGCATGACAGCCACATCATTTCCTTCTCTGTAGATATGAGAAATCTTATATTTCTCCAGACCATTAAAAAGGATCTTGATGTCCCCCATGATATCCTCCAGGTTCCACCCTATCTGAGAAAGATCAAGGGCAACATTCACAATTAGCTGAGAATCTCCTTCGATATGCAGCCTTTTGATATTTATGGAGATAGCTAACTTGATACCCCATAGCATAGCCATGGTTTCCACTTCATTATTGATTTTAATGCCAATCCCTCCAACATAAGAAGCAACACACTCTCTAGTTTCTGTTCTAAAGATACCTCCACCACAAGCAGCAGCCGGGTTCCCTTTAGCTGCGCCATCGAAGTTCAACTTAACCCACCCTTGCTGCGGTGAAGTCCATTTTGTTCTAGCCTGGGCTAACTTTTTAGTCGTGTCCACCTTATATGAGTTTAGATTCTAGCTCTTTATCATGTTTAGTTCTTCTCTCCTCGGGTGGCTATCCGCGGCTTGAAACTGATAGGAATTAATATTTTCAGCCAACAGCTTGACAAAGCATTGAAAAACCTCCAGAGGGGTTCTACTCTTCTCCCTGAAGATTCTATTATTACATTCCTTCCATAGGATCCAAACTAAATGGGGAGGTATTTGGTTCCAAAGTTATTTCAATATTGGTAGAACTAGGTTATAGGGGTGCTTCCATTCCCAAACCAACATTTCCATTTTAGCATTCAAGATCCAATTAACAATCAGCTTTTGGAGAGTGAGTCCCCAGACCTCCCAAGCAAAAATGCAATGAAGAAAGAGATGGGCCAAATATTCCTCCTCAGATTCACAAAGAATACATCTAGTTGGCATAAGGAATCCTCTCTTTTTCAGATTGACCAGAGTCAGGACCTTATTATGCATTAAAGTCCACCAAAAGAAATTAATCCTTAGAAGGAGTTTAGGAAACCATATTTTACTCCAAACTCCTCCTTCTCCAGGGTTTAACAGTAGATTATATGCACTTTTGATAGTAAACAAACCCTTCTTATCCTTATCCTAGACCATCTTGTCTCTCTTGGAAAAATGTGGTAGTTTGTAGTCTTCCAAAGCTCTTTGAAGCTGAACCATCTTTACCCCCTCACTGCCATCATAGGCATAGTCTGAAATCTCTTTCCAGCTTCAAAGACCTCCACAGGTCCTTATGTAGTTAGCCACTTTGGGACCAAACACCTCGCTAATCCTGCCTGCTATCCTACCATATTCCATCTCTATCAGGGGTTTATCCTTCAACCACTGATCTTTCCAGATGTCGACCTCCTTACCATCCCCAATCCTCCATCTCAAGCCTTGTCGGATGAGACCTCTATTTTTAACAGTCCCATTCCAAATAACTGAGCCCTTGGGAAGACTCTCCTTTGCTAAAAAACTTCTACCTTGGTCCCCATTGAGATATTTGGCTCTCATGATGTCATCCCAATCAGTATTGTTCTGGATAAGATTCCACCCTATCTTGGCTAGCAATGCCTTGTTCATCAAATGAATTCTTCTAAGGCCCAGTCGCCCTTGTCTTCTAGGCTCACACACTTTCTCCCAACTCACAAGGGTAATTCTTTTTTTCTCTTCTACCCTAGTCCAAAGAAACTTCTTTTGAATATGTTCAATCTTATCAACCACATTCTTAGCGATTTTGAAGAGACTTATCACATAATTGGGCATCCCTTGTAGAGAAGCTTTGTGAAGTTTGAACTTCCCAGCTTGGCTCAGGAGAGCACCCTACCACCTTGCCAATTTTCTCTGAATTCTTTCCACTGGCCCCTTCCAAAAATCCATAGAAACTTTGGTAATGGTTAAAGGGAGTAGAGGGAGGCCCAAATAAGTAGCCAAGAGACTTTCACTTGAGCAATCTTCTGCTGAAGGTCTTGCTGAGTAATCAAGAAGTAGATATGACTTTTTTCAAAGTTGACACTTTGACCTGAAACTTCCTCATAGTTCCTTAAGAGTTCCTTCCACCTTCCACCACCAAGGCTGACCCAAATTGTATAGTGTCATCCACAAATTGTTGAATCACCAAATTTTGGGTTGTTGAAGTAGGTTTTATCTCGTGAAGAGTCCCCTGCATTAACAAATTACAAGCATTTCTTCCCAGAACTTTAGCAATTAGGATAAACAAGAAAGGTGAAAGAGGACCACCTTGCCTAATGCCTCTCCCATAAGGGAAAAAACCTTTTAGGGATCCATTAACAAGCACTGAAAATCTGGCTGTAGATATACACTCTTTGATAATGTTAACGATTCTTTCATTGAGTCCAAATTTATTGAGAACTTTCAAACGAAAGTACCAGTTGATCCTGTCATATGCTTTTGAGATATCTAGTTTGAAAATCATACTTGGGATGTTGCTCTTTTGAATAGAATGAATTATTTCGTGAGTGGTGATTGCCACATCTAGGATCTACCTCCCCGGGACGAAACCTTTTTGGGTAGGAGCGATGAGTTTATCCAATAGGGGCTGCAATCTGAAAACCAACAGTTTAGTGAAGACCTTGTTAGATTTAGGATAGACAACTGAGAGGGGGGGTGAATCTGTTGTCCAAAACTTTCTTGCAATTAACCACTTAAATCTTTTTCTTAAATCAATAGTATGATGACAAATCAACCATGGAAACTTAATGCAACAATTCAAGAGCAGAAACACATTAACACAGATGACACCAAAATTTTTAATGTAGAAAACCCGGTTAAGGGAAAAACCATGGGGTGACTAACCCAAGATTGTATTCTCTATTAGAAGAATAGAAAGAACAAAATGGTATATGCCAATTAGGGCTCACTACCCGAGCACACTGCTCACAAGAGGCCCACTGCCTACAAGAGACAGACTGTCTACAAAATAATAAGTATTACATACTTGAATTGAAGAATAGCATCTTCACCATGCTTAAGTCAATTCCATTTAAGCCCAACACTTCTGATCTACTTTTTCACTCTCTGCCTCTCTACCACTCTCTCATCCTCACTAGATACATTTGAAATGACTTTACAACTCCTTATTTATACAAGACATTGACTTGGGAATGATCATCCAAGTCGACATACATTACAGAGAAAAAACTAAATACAACATGACTAATTACAAAAAGACTTCACGCGGATCAACACACTATCGGCCACATAGATCTGAGACTTCAATCTTCCTTTAGGAATACACCATTCTTCATAGAACATCTTCAAGATCATCCGCAGGAGGTGTAATTCATCCGGTCAACCTGACTTGAGAAGAATACCATCATCCGGAAGTAATTCTTCAATTGCAAGCTCAGACTTTAATGCGGACCACCAACACGAACTGGACACGATCCAAAGACCTCCACAAGCTTCCCTGAATCACCAAGAACATCTGTACTACATCTGCTTACTAGAATCATTCTCTCCATCTGAAACCTCAAGAGCATAGTCTGTCATCACTGTCATAATGGAATAGATGCTTGCAGACCTCCAGACCACGAACCAATTAAGTTGTTAGTTCAAATTGACTTCCTAAACACTCCACCAAATCTGCGGAACAAGATATTTCATTTCTGGATCTCACCGGACCTTTCTGTGTCGCTCTGTCACCTTTGAACTTTTGCTAGAACTGGTTTTACTTAAGTGGCCATAACTTCTTTAGATATAAATGTAGACCTCTGATATCTTTACTAGATCATCTTAAGACACATATATACAAACCCTTTGAAGCGTAACCTCTGATCTTCATCTATCTGAGATCTTTACCTCACTGTCTCCACTGTATTTCTCTGACTAATTTTCTCAATATCCTCAGCAAATAGCTCATCCAATCCTTATCATTAATGCAACAGGAGTATGTTGACATCAATGATGACACTAGTCAGGCCCATACTTGCAACAATCTCCCCCTTCGTCATTGATAGCAACATATGATGTGAAAAACTATTTTAACCATCAAGACAAGAACTTTTCTTTACTAACACAACTCCCCCTATCAACAACAACCATTCACATGTCTTCTCTTCCTTTACTACTCCCCCTTTGATCAGCAACCACTTGTTTTTCACATGTCCTCTCCCCCTTTGACATCAATGGAAAAGTGCACATACTTGCAACTCCACCACTTCAGAATCATACTAGCTGCTCCCCTTGAGTAGAAGCTCCCCATCATCAATCTGGACCACAAGATATGACTGATATCCATCGGAATGATGCACATTAGTGCACCTTAGTTCATCACCGGAGGGGTAATAACCCCTAACTTCTCTCTGAGATACTTATAAGAGTCCTTAGGTAGAGGTTTAGTAAAGATATCTGCAATCTGATCCTTAGAAGGTACAAACTCCAGTCTAACTTCATTTTTGTTCACTTGCTCTCTCAAAAAGTGAAATTGATGGATATATGTTTAGTCTTTGAATACAACACCGGATTCTTAGATATGTTTATTACACTTGAATTATCACAGAAGATTGTGATAGGTTCCTCATACTCCACTCTGATGTCTCTTAGCATCTGCTTCATCCACAAAACTTGAGTACAACTATCTGCTACTACAATATATTCTGCTTCGATTGTGGATAGAGATATTGCCTCTTGTTTCTTGCTTAGCCAGGAAACCAATCTCTTCCCCAAAAAGAATGCTCCACCACTTGTACTCTTCCGGTCATCCACATCTCCTACCCAATCTGCATCTGTATATGCATGAAGAGAGAAATTATGATCTCTAGGATACCACAGACCATACTCAACTGTCCCTTTTAGATATCTAAAAATCCTCTTGATTTCCATGACATGAGATTCTCTAGGATCATCTTGGAATCTAGCAACAAGACCAACAACATTCATAATGTCAGGTCTAGTTTGAGTAAGATACAACAATCCTCCAATCATTGACATGTACTTTTTCTGATCCTTGGGAGAGTCATCATCTTTGCTCAATTTACATCTGGTTGCCATGGGAGTACTCATTGGTTTTGAGTCTTCCATCCCAAATTTCTTCAACAATTATTTCACATATTTGGTCTGATAAATGAAGATTCCTTTCTTTGTTTGAGTGATTTGCAGACCCAAGAAGAAATTCATTTCCCCAAACATGGACATTTCAAATTCACTTTTCATTTGATTTGTAAAGGTTTTGCACATACTATCTCTTACTCCAAAAATGATATCATCAACAAACACTTCAACAATCAAGATGTTTTCATGATCAATTTTGAAATATAAATTACTGTCAGCAGTACCTTTGTTGAAACCAATCTTTAGAAGATGCTTATCCAATCTTTCATACCAGGCTCTTAGGGCTTGCTTCAGTCCATACAGAGCTTTCTTCAACTTGCAGACCATATCACCATGATCAGATAATTAAAATCCATCCAGTTGCTCAATGTATACTTCTTCTTCCAAGTCACCATTTAGGAAGGCAGACTTGACATCCATCTGATATACTTTGAAATCCTTAAAGGTAGCAAAAGCAAGAAATAATCTGATTGCTTCAATTCTTGCCACTGGAACAAAAGTTTCTTCAAAATCAACTCCTTCTACTTGGGAGTAACCCTTACAGACCAATCTGGCTTTGTTTCTGACTACTTCACCATCTTCATTCAGTTTATTCTGGAAGATCCATTTGGTTCCAATCACATTCTTGTTTTTAGGTCTGGGAATAAGATCTCAAGTGTGATTTTTCTCAATTTGCATTAGCTCTTCCTTCATTGCTTTAGTCCAATTTTCATCATTGTAGGCTTCATTCACTGTCTTAGGTTCAATCTTTGAAATCAGACAATATTCTTCTGAATCTTGAGCAATCCTTCTTATTTATACCCCTTTGCTTTTCTCACCTATGATCTGATCCTCAGAGTGATTCAATCTTACATACCTGGGAACTTTGGGAGTTTCTTGCACTTCTGATTCTTGAACAGGCTCATTCAAACTCATCTCTTCTACTTGATTTACCAAATCAGTTTGAATCTAAATTTCAGAAGGGGCTTGGACTCTTTGAATTAGAACATCATTCTAATCATCTTCATCATATTCATAAAACTTTGAGGGTTTTTCAATTCCTTCATCAACCTTTACATTTGTACTTTCTATAATCTTTCTCAGTCTCTTGTTATAACACCGGTATGCTTTGCTTTGAGTAGAATAACCCAAGAATATTCCTTCATCACTTCTAACATCAAAATTGCCTAGATCTTCATCTCTTTTAATGTAACATTTTCTACCAAAGACTCTGAAATACTTCACAGTAGGGGTGATGCCAAACCAAAGTTCATAAGGAGTCTTACCGGTATTGCTTCTGATTTGAACTCAATTAAGAGTGTAGACTACAGTGCTCACAGCTTCTCTCCAGTAGATTTGAGGAACATTTGCTTCCATCATCATGGTTCTAGATGCTTCTTGGATGGTCTGGTTCTTTCTTTCCACTACTCCATTCCGCTATGGAGTCCTAGGAGCAGACAATTGTCTTCTTATTCCATGCTTCTCACATAATTCTATGAACTCACCGGATATGAATTCTCCACCTCTATCAGACCTCAAACATTTTATGTTCAATCTGGTTTCATTCTTCACCATAGCCTTGAATATTTTGAATTTCTCAAGAGCCTCTGATTTCTCCTTCAGAAAAGTTACCCACATCATCCGGGAGTAGTCATCAATTAATAGCATGAAGTATCTATCACCTTGCACACTTCTGATTCTTGCTAGACCACATAAATTAGTATGAACTAAGTCCAATAATCCAGTAGAAGACTGTTCCTTACTTCTGAATGTGACTGCTCTGCTTACCCAACTAACATTCTTTGCACAAACTATTAGTAGGTTTCACTAGTTTTGGAAGATCTCTCATAGCCTAGGTGTTGCTTATTTTAATGATATTATCAAGATTCACATGACACATTCTTCTATGCCACAACCAACTCTGATCAATTTGAACAAATAAACAACTGTTACCAGTACCAACCAAGTGGAAGATGTTACCTTTAGCCTGGGTACCAGATGCAATCTCTATTCTGGAGCTTTCAAAGATCTTGCATTTTCCATTTTTGAATCAGAGATCATAGCCTTTATCCACCAACTATCCAACACTAAGAAGATTGTGTTTCAAACCTTCAACATATAGTACATTACTGGTTTTGTTCTTTCCATCAAAAGAAATAGTTCCTCTACCTCTGATTCTACTAGCAAAATTATCACCAAATTTTACCACTCCTCCTTCATACCTTTCCAAATCTATAAACTTGTTTTTGTCACCTGTCATATGGTGGGAGCATCCACTGTCAATGACCCAATCGTCCTTTTCTTCAACTTGGGTAGCCAGAGCTTTTTCCACAATTTTATGATTGACAGATTCATAGGGCATTGGATCTTCTTCCTTGATGGCAATAAACATCCAGTCACTTGTGGATTTGTTTCCTGTCTCTGATTCATCATCTGTTACTCCTTCATCATCATCATTTTCATGAACATAGTAACATTTCTTTTGGAACCTTGATCTGTTAGGGTTTGGCCTTGAAAATCTTTTCGGACACCTTGAAGCAAAATGACCAATCTTATTGCAGTTAAAACACTTGAAAGGCAATTTCCCTTCATATTCACTGGATCCTCTTGGTAGTCTTTTTGCAATAAGGGCTTCAAGTTGAGCAGTTTCTGCTTCATCTTCTTCTAGGTCTTTTCTTGCTTTTTCATACCATGATAGTTTCCTTGAAGAGTTCTCTCCCAGATCAAATCTTTGTTTGCCTTTTACAGAGGCACTAGCTTTGAAAGCATATTCAGTCTTGGGGGAGGGGCATCTCCAAACTCAGTCAATTCAAATGCAGCCAATTTACCAACCAATTGATCTCTTGTGACACCTGAATGGGCTCTGAATTCTTCAATGGTAGCAACCTTGTATTTGTAAGAATCAGGAGGGGATTTGAGAACTTTGCCAACAATCTCATCTTCATCCAAGACTCCACTAGCACATCTAATGCCACAAACAAGCTCATTTACTCTAGGCATAAATGTAGTGATATTTTCATCTTCTCTCATTTTTAGGTTTTCAAATTTTCCTTTCAGACTCTGTAGCTTGGTACATTTCACATACTTGTCTCCTTCATGCAGAAGTTCCAACTTTTGCAAAATCTCATATGTAGTTTTTAGATCAACAACATTTGTCAGCTCTGAATCAGATAAGGCACTTAGAAGAGCTTCTTTAGCCCGCAGATTATTTTCAGCATCTCTAATTTCATCTACGGGGTGCGGACCATTCTGTGGGGGATCATACTTCTTTGAAGCCATAATCCAATACTGCATTCCCATACATTGCAAGTGGCATTCCATGCAACTTTTCTAAAGAGTGTAATTGGTTCCATCAAACTTCAGACTATCCTTCTTGTATGACAACATCCTCGATCTCCTCAAGTGGTTAAACTTTTTGGGAGGAACCTGGCTCTGATACCAATTGTTAGATTTAGGATAGACAACTGAGAGGGGGGGTGAATCAGTTGTCCAAAATTTTCTTGCAATTAACTACTTAAATCCTTTTCTTAAATCAACATTATGATGACAAATCAACCATGGAAACTTAATGCAACAATTCAAGAGTAGAAACACATTAACACAGATGATACCAAGATTTTTAATGTGGAAAACCCGGTTAAGGGAAAAGCCATGGGGTGACTAACCCAAGATTGTATTCTCTATTAGAAGAATAAAAAGAACAAAATGGCACATGCCAATTAGGGCTCACTACCTAAGCACACTGCTCACAAGAGGCCCACTGCCTACAGGAGACACATTGTCTACAAAATAATAAGTATTACATACTTGAACTGAAGAATAACATCTTCATCATGCTTGAGTCAGTTCCATTTAAGCCCAACACTTCTGCTTTGCTTTTTCACTCTCCTCCTCTCTACCATTCTCTCATCCTCACTAGATACATTTGAAATGACTTTACAACTCCTTATTTATACAAGACATTGACTTGGGAATGATCATCCAAGTCAACATACATTACAGATAAAAACTAAATACAACATGACTAATTACAAAAGGACTTCACATGGATCAACATAGTATTGGCCACACAGATCTGAGACTTCAATCTTCCTTTAGGAACACACCATTCTTCATAGAAAATATTCAAGATCATCTGTAAGAGGTGTAACTCAATCGGTCAGCCTGAATTGAGAAGAATACCATCATCCAGAAGTAATTCTTCAATTGTGAGCTCTAATGCGGACCACCAACACGAACTGGACACGATCCAAAGACCTCCATAAGCTTCCCTGAATCACCAAGAACATCCGTACTACAGCTGTTTACTGAAATCTTTCGCTCCATCTGAAACCTCAAGAGTAGAGCCTGTCATCACTGTCATAATGGAATAGATGCTTGCAGACCTCCAGACCACGAACCAATTGATTTGTTAGTTCAAATTGACTTCCTAGTAAACACTCCACCAAATCCGTAGAACAAGATATTTCATTTCCAGATCTCACCAGACCTTTATGAATCACTCTGTCACCTTTAAACTTTTGCCAGAACTAGTTTTACTTAAGTGGCCATAACTTCTTCAGATCTAAATGCGGACCTCTAAAATCTTTTGGATCATCTTAAGACACATATATACAAACCCTTTGAAGCACAACCTCTGATCTTCATCTTATCTGAGATCTTTACCTCACTATCTCCACTGTTCTTCTCTAACTAATTTTATCAATATCCTTAGCAAATAGCTCATCCAATCCTTATCATTAATGCAACAGGAGTATGTTGACATCAGTGACAACACCGGTTAGGCCAATACTTGCAACAGACCTTATATATCGTGTTACAGAGACTGATCGGTCTAAAATATGTCATGGTCTAAACTTCGGTCTTCTTTAGGACAAGGGTGATAAAAGTGCTATTCAACTGCCGTAGGAGTCTCCGTATCCTAAAGAAATCCTACGCGGCTAGAAAGACATCATTACCAACAATCTCCCAAAAAATTTGAAAAAAAGCCAGGGGAAACCCATCAGGGCCTAGGGCTTTGTAAGCACCCATGGAGAACATAACCACTCTAACCTCCTCTAGGGTAATGGGTTTGGTCAACAAGTAGTTAATCTCCTCTGAGAGAATGTTAGGAATCACCTCCAAGAGAGGTCTCATGTCCTCCTCTGGCACACTTGAGTGTTATCCTGCCAACAAAGTTTCAAAGAACTCCGTCACCATGTTGCCCATCTCTTCCTCCTCCACTAGTCTCCCTTGTTCATCTCTGAGCGCTTTGATGGTATTTCTCTTCCTATGTCTTAATTTAGATTAATGGAAAAAGGAGGTGTTCCTGTCCCCCTCTCTAAGCCATTGAACCCTAGATTTCTATTTCCAGTAGACCTCTTCTTCCTTAATAGTCTGGGTCCATTCCTTGGAGAGATTCTTCTCCATCAATTGTAAATCCTTAGATATGTCTCCCTGATCAATTTTTCTTTGAACTTCTTTGAACTTTTCCATAATACTTTTCTTCCTACTCAAAACATTTCCAAAAGTAAATTTATTCCAGCCCTTCACCTTGTTTCTCACATTGGCCAATTTCTTAACCAACCCAAACATAGCCGGCCCTTGAACCGAGATCTTCCACCAACTCAATAAGCAATCTCTGAACTTAGGATGAAGGGACCACATCATTTCAAATCTGAATGGAAAAGGACCTTTTCTACCCTTCCCGATCTAGTTAAGCAAGAGAGGGCTATAATCTGAACCAAGTCTGGGGAGAGTAGATAGATGCAGTCCATTCATGATAGTCTAGTAGGAGGAGATCAAGAATCTGTCTAGTTTAACCTATATCAGGTTACTCCCTTGTCTTCTATTTGACCAGGTGAAGGCCTGTCCTGATAGTTCCACATCCATAAGGTCTACATTTCCAAGAAAATCAGTGAGATCTGACATTCTATCAGAATAGTCTATTAACCCCCCCTTTTCTCTAAAGGGAAAAGTGGGGAGTTAAGGTCTCCCACCACCATCCAATTGACACTTCTATTTTTCTTAATTTTGTCTGCCAGACTCTCCCAGACTTCCTTTTGGCTACTACGAGTATTGGGGGCATAAACATTAATCAGTGTCCACCGTTCAAGAGGAAAATGAAATGAGACCTCCACATGATGCTTAGAGCAAGAAATGAAGTTGCCATTAATATCTTGACTCTAAAGAGTAGCAATGCCTCCTGAGGCCCCAATAGCCTCACTTATAACATACTTTGCATTGGGCCAAATATACTTAAGGGCAAACTTGAAGCTTTCCTCAGTCATTTTTATTTCCTGCAAAAGAAGGATATCAACTTTGTTATCAAAAATACAGTTCCTAACAAGCAACTGTTTATGAGGGCTGTTCAACCCTCTTATGTTCCAAGAGATTATCTTTATTTCTTGGTCTTTCTAGGGGGCCCACCAAGGTTGACTTATTCACACTAGCAATCTCCTGCTCCATCTCCTTTTGTCTGGTCTTCATATGGGATGGCCTACCTCTGTTGCTGTCTCCTCTCACATCAGCTGTCTTATGGCTGCTACCTTTCCCCTTCTTCTTCGTAATGGTCCATCTTTCCTTGTCCTCCAACTTTCCACTTGAACTTGCCCCCAGGGAAGGTGAGATAATCTTCATCAGTGACCTCAGATTAGGTTTGAGAAACCCCAATAGGTCCTCGAGGTTACCGGCTCCATTTACCCTACTCTGGAGTGAAAGAGCACTCTTCTGTGGGATGAGACCCACTCCTATCTCTCCTTCTTCCATGGTTTCTTGACCCTCCTCAGTTATAGCTGATTCTTGGACTCATATGGCCCCATCTCCTTATCCTTCAACTTCTGACTCTCCTTATCCCTAACGACTATAAGTTTAACTACCAAGTTCTCCTCCATCTACAACAGAGAACCCTGAGGCTCTTGAGGAGAGACTGGTGCTAAAGACTAGTCTATTTGGGTACCTTCCATGAGAGTTTCCAGGGTTGCTTCCTTCCCCATGGAAGCTGGGAGGGGGAGTCGACTATCTTCAAAATATCCTCCTTGAAGGGGTACTCCTCTGAGTCTTCCACCACTTGTTTTGAATCCAAAGGAGGGTTATGCTTTGGGGCTTAGTACTAGGTAAATACATGGCCAACTTTCATACAATTTTGGCAAACAAATCTAGAATTTTCATACTAAATACTATGCGTCCACTTTCCAAACTGGGATTCCAGTATAATGGAAGTGGGGAGAGCTTTCAAAATGTCCGCATTTACACAAAATCTCCTCCTATCCAGGCAAAGATTTCCTCATCCCAGAACTCTAGGGGAAGACTTGGCAAGCGGACCCACACTGGTGCTGACTGATTGAGGTCAGCCTTGGGGTCAAATCTAGGCTTCCATTTGCAAAGAGAAAGGGAATGCTTCCCGTAAAGTGATGGACCACTAGCTAAAACTGACAGCATGTCCTCCTAAGAGGTAAGTTTAAACAAAAACATACCTCCTACCATAACACTAGCTGAGATGCTATCCTTAAGAGACCACTTGGTCATCATCCATCGATGAACCAAGTCAATGTTGGGCTTGAAGCCAAAAAACTTCTCCACCAGGGTGTTTTCCATTGATGCCACAACTCAACACCATCTGAACTAGTAGTTTAAGTGCCTTGCACCATCCACCTCTGAAAGAACCGGTTGACTGCTCGAAGTCTTGGCGATACCATTGACAGTGCCCACAAGAGCTTCCGTCCACTTCTTAGGATTTGACTTCGAAGTTGAGGCCACGTGATCCCTCTAATAGCCCGTGCCATTAGCTGCACCCCCTGGAGTCAAGGGAGGGGACTGATTCATGGCCCCTCCAAACTATCTCCTTCCATTCCTACCCAGTACGAATTCAAAATTCAAACACTGTATGAGTTGTAGAGCGTATTTTTCTTTACTTGCCCTCACATTATACCCTTTAAAAAAGTTATAATTAATAACTAAATTGAAAAACTAAAAAGTCTTAACAAAATATTATTTCCCATCAACTAGGTAAAATAAACAACTATAACTATACATTTTAGTACCTTTCTTTTTGTTTTAGACAAAATATTACAATCCTCATGAAGACCTTTTCTTGTAAAATTTTATCCTTCATCTTTACCATGCCTTTCCATTCTCTTTAAGGAGTATCCTTCTTTTATGAAATCTATATGAACTCTAAACATAAATCTATGTTTCTTGCTGTCCACCTACTCAAAGATGCAAATGTCTCCTTCCTTGATATTATTATGACGTACAAAATATGCCCACCCCGCACTTATTGTAGGTCTATTGTTAAGAAAAAGACAAATAATCTCCCATTGTTTACTGGCTCTATCCACAAGAACTACTAAACTTTTTTCTCTTGGTAATTGAAGAGGACATTCACCTATTTTTAGGAACTCCTGCATTCCCAAACCATTATAAAAACTAAGTTATTTTAACCAAGTAAATAGTTGATTGCATTGATTTAATACACTATTGTTAAATCTTATCATTCACACAAATGTAGATGTTCATTTTAGAGAAGACTAAATTATATTAGAATATTAGAGATCCCTTAGAAAAATGTAATAACAAAACTACTTTGCCTTATGTTAGGTTGTTAAACCCATCATTTTTGACACTCTTCTCTTGACAAAATAAAAGGAATAAGCATAGAAGGCAGAGAATTTGATCTTTCTAGTTTGCATATTGGCTGGTTTAAATTTCATGACTTCATTTTCATCGAATAAAAAGGTTTATTTGATTTGAAATAAGGGACATAGTTCACTGTCATGTGCTTTTCTAGATGAGAGGGTCCATAATGTCCATGGTTCTTCCAAGAATGGCCTGCAACAAAAATAAGTTTTTGTTATACCAATCCTCTTGGTAAAGCTACAATTCAGATGCCTGCTTTGAAAGTTGAAATAAATTAAATTAGACTTACAATTTTGATTTTCTTCCATTGCTTCAACATCATTATTGTTTTCCCCATTAGAAACCAATTCATTTAGCAACTTGCTACCCATTGGTTGACTTGAACTGCATACTCTGTTAGAAGAAGGGCATTCATAAGCTGAAGAGCATTGATATTCATAAGCTGAAGAGCATTGATATTTTTCACACACCTTATTCTTTAAAATATATTAACCTTAAAATATGACTTGGATATGTACTTGAACACAACAAAATCTCCAATTTCCAGCCCATGATGATTCACAAAATTTTCCCAACCCTGCCTAAATTCTAGTTTATTTATGGCACCCCCTAATTGTACATCCCACTCCTGCCCACTTGGGCATTGCAACACCATATGTTCATCTGTGTTGTTTATAAATTGTGAAACAAATGCAGGAGGAATGTACTATGGTAAACACATTATATAATGAGATTTTACAAGTTCTTAACAGTGTACAAGAAATAAAAGAATGAAAAATATTGTATAGAGTTACCAGCTTTTGTGTAAAGTCTCCAAGCATAACTTTGATGAAGGAGGCACACCCATTAAAGCACTCTTTATCATGGTATTTACCATGTTTTTTAAAACATTTGTGACTACATGTTCTGCATGGTATAAAATGCTCCCTTGTTTCTTCATCTTGCATGACAAACGCAGATGCAAAAGCATGTCTAAAAATAACCCAAACAATAACCACAACATATATACAATCTTTACCCTATCCCTAAACCCTCAACCCTCAACACTATACCTCAAACCCTAATCCCTCAACCCTCAACCCTAATCCCTTAACCCTAAAGCCTCAACCCTCAACCCTCAACCCTTAAATCCTAAACCCTATCCCTAAACCCTCAATCCTTGACACTATACCATAAACCCTAACCCCTTATCCGTAAACCCTAGACCAAAGGCTCAATCCTCAACCCTTAAACCTTTAATCCTAAACCCTATCCCTAAAGCCTCAACCCTTAACACTATACCCCAAACCCTAATCCCTCAACCCTAAACCCTAATCCCTCAACCCTAAACCCTAATCCCTCAACTCTAAACCCTCATCACTTATCCTTAAACCCTAAACCCTATCCCTAAAGCCTTAAACCTTAAACCTTAAACCTTATATCCTAAACCCTATCCATAAACCCTCAACCCTCAACACTATACCTCAAACCCTAATCCCTCAACCCTAAACCCTAATCCCTCAATCCTAAACCCTAATCCATCAACCCTAAACCTTAATACCTTATCCCTAAACCCTATCCCTAAAGCCTCAACCCTCAACCCTTAAACCTTAAATCCTAAACCCTATCCCTAAACCCTAAACCCTCAACACTATACCTCAAACCCTAATCCCTCAACCTTAAACCCTGATCCCTCAACCCTAAACCCTAATCTCTCAACCCTAAACCCTAAACCCTATCCCTAAAGCCTCAACCCTCAATCCTTAAACCTTAAATCCTAAACCCTATCCCTAAACCCTCAACCCTCAACACTATACCTCAAACCCTAATCCCTCAACCCTAAACCTTGATCCCTCAACCCTAAACCCTAATCCCTCAACCCTCAACCCTAATCCCTTATCCCTAAACCCTAAACCCTATCCCTAAAGCCTCAACCCTCAAACCTTAAACCTTAAATCCTAAATCCTATCCCTAAACCCTCAACACTATACCTCAAACCCTAATCCCTCAACTTTAAACTCTAATCCCTCAACCCTCAACCCTAATCCCTTATCCCTAAACCCTAAACCCTATCCCTAAAGCCTCAACCCTCAACCCTTAAACCTTAAATCCTAAACCCTATCCCTAAACCCTCAACCCTCAAAACTATACCTCAAACCCTAATCCCTCAACTCTAAACCCTAATCCCTCAACCCTAAACCCTAATCCCTATCCCTAAAACCTCAACCCTAAACCCTTAAACCTTAAATCCTAAACCCTATCCCTAAACCATCAACCCTCAACACTATACCTCAAACCCTAATCCCTTAACCCTAAACCCTAACCCCTTATCCTTAAACCTTAAACCCTATCCCTAAAGCCTCAACCATCAACCCTTAAACCTTAAATCCTAAACCCTATCCCTAAACCCTTAGCCCTTAACACTATACCTCAAACCCTAATCCCTCAACCCTAAATGCTAATCCCTCAACCCTAAACCCTCAACACTATCCCTAAAGTGTCAACCCTCAATCCTAAAACCTTAAATCCTAAAACCTATCCCTAAACCCTCAACATTATACCTCAAACCCTAATCCCTCAACCCTAAACCATGATCCCTCAGTCCTAAACCCTAATCCCTCAACTGTAAACCCTAATCCCTTATCCCTAAACCATAAACCCTATCCCTAAAGCCTCAACCCTCAACACTTAAACCTTAAATCCTAAACCCTATCTCTAAACCCTCAACCCTCAACACTATAACTTAAACCCTAATCCCTCAACCCTAAAGCTTTAAACCCTCAACCCTTATCCACCCATCTCCTCCCCTATCTTCCTCACCCCATCTCTTCCCTATCTCTCAACCCTTATCCATCTAGGTCTCTCGCTTATCCCTAAAGCCTCAACCCTCAACCCTTAAACCTTAAATCCTAAACCCTATCCCTAAACCCTCAACCCTTGACACTATACCTTAAACCCTAATCCCTTATCTCTAAACCCTAAACCCTATCCTGAAAGCCTCAAGCCTCAACCCTTAAGCCTTAAATTCTAAACCCTATCCCTAAACCCTCAACCCTCAACACTATATCTCAAACCCTAATCCCTCAACCCTAAACCCTAATCCCTCAACCCTAAACCCTAATCCCTCAACCCTAAACCATAATACCTTATCCGTAAACTCTAAATCCTATCCCTAAAGCCTTAACCCTCAACCCTTAAACCTTAAATCTTAAACCCTATCCCTAAACCATCAACCCTCAACACTATACCTTAAACCCCAATACCTCAACCCTAAAGCTTTAAACCCTCAACCCTTATCCAACCCTCTCCTCCCCTATTTGCCTCACCCCATCTCTCCCCTATCTCTCAATGCTTAGCCATCTAGGTCTCTCACTTATCCCTAAAGCCTCAACCCTCAACCCTTAAACCTTAAATCCTAATCCGTTATCCCTAAACCCTCAACCCTCGACACTATACCTTAAACCCTAATTCCTTATCCCTAAACCCTAAACACTTATCCCTAAAGCCTCAATCTTCAACCCTTAAACCTTAAATCCTAAACACTATCCCTAAACCCTCAACCCTCAACCCTCAACACTATACCTTAAACACTAATCCCTCAACCCTAAAGCTTTAAACCCTTGACCCTTATCCACCCATCTCCTCCCCTATCTGCCTCACCCCATCTCTCCCCTATCTCTCAACCCTTAGCCATCTAGGTCTCTCACTTATCCCTAAAGCCTCAACCCTCAACCCTTAAACCTCAAATCCTAATCGCTTATCCCTAAACCCTCAACCCTCGACAATATACCTTAAACCCTAATACCTTATCCCTAAACCCTAAACACTTATCCCTAAAGCCTCAACCCTCAACCCTTAAACCTTAAATCCTAAACCCTATCCCTAAACCCTCAAGCCTCAACAATATACCTTAAACCCTAATCCCTTATCCCTAAACCGTAAACCTTGCCCTAAAGCGTTAACCCTCAACCCTTAAACCTTAAATCCTAAAACCTATCCTTAAACCCTCAACCCTCGACACTATACCTTAAAACCTAATCCCTCAACCCTAATCCCTATCCGTAAAGCCTCAAACCTCAACCATTAAACCTTAAATCCTAAACCCTATCCCTAAACCCTCAACCCTCAACACTATACCTCAAACCCTAATCTCTCAACCCTTAACCCTAATCCATCAACCCTAAACCCTAAACCCTAATCCCTTATCCCTATACCCTAAAACCTCAACCCTTAAACCTTGAATCCTAAACCCTATCTCTAAACCCTCAACCCTCAACACTATACCTTAAACCCTAATCCCTCAACCCTAAAGCTTTAAACTCTCAACCCTTATCCACCCCTCTCCTCTCCTATCTCCCTCACCCCATCTCTCCCCTATCTCTCAACCCTTAGCCATCTAGGTCTCTCACTTATTCCTAAAGCCTCAAACCTCAACCCTTAAACCTTAAATCCTAAACCCTATCCCTAAACCCTCAAGCCTCAACACTATACCTTAAACCCTAATGCCTTATCCCTAAACCCGAAACCCTATCCCTAAAGCCTCAACCCTCAACCCTTAAACCTTAAACCCTAAACCCTATCCCTAAACCCTCAACCCTCGACACTATACCTTAAACCCTAATCCCTCAACCCTAAACCCTAATCTCTCAACTCTTAAACCCTTAATACCTCAACCTTTAAACCCTAAACCCTTGACCCTTAAACCCTAAACCCTTAAACCCTCAACCCTTATCCACCCCTCTCCTCCCCTATCTACCTCATCCCCATCTCTCCCTTATCTCTCTCACCCCTCTCCCTAGGTTATAGGTCTCTCACTTGTATATCTCTCACGGCTCCCTAGATATTTCCCTTCCTCTCCACCTCTCTCCCTCCTCCCTAACCATCTTTCCCTCAAGTTGTCAACTTCACTCTCTCATTTTACTATATCTCTCCCGTCACCTCTCTATCTCTCACCTTTGTCTCCCCCTCACCTCTCTACCTCTCCCCTCTCTATGTCTCTCAGTCACTCCTTGTCTACCTCTCCATCCATCCTTAGCCATCTAGGTCTCTCACTTAACCCTAAACCTTAAACCTTATCCCTAAAGATTTATCTCTCAACCCTTAAACCTTAAATCCTAAACCCTATCCCTAAACCATCAACACTCAACACTATACTTTAAACCCTAATCCCTTAACCCTTAACCCTAGGCCCTATCCCTAAAGCCTCAACCCTCAACCCTTAAACCTTAAACCCTAAACCCTATCCCTAAACCTTCTACCCTCAACACTATACCTTAAACCCTAATCCCTTAACCGTCAACCCTAAAGCCTCAACCCTCAATCCTTAAACCTTCATCCCTAAACCCTATACCTAATCCCTCTACCCTCAACACTATGCCTTAACCCTAATCCCTCAACCCTTAAACCCTTAATCCCTCAAACTTTAAACCCTTAAACCCTAAACTCTCAACCCCTAGATACCCTTAAACCCTTAAACCCTATACCCTATACACTTAACCTTGGACACTTAACCTTGAACATTATCCCTCAACCTTCAAACCTCTACCTTATACACTATACCCTCAACCCTATAATTATGCCCTAAACCCTCAACCCTCATCCATATGCCTTACACCCTCAACCTTAAACCCTAAACCCTATATCTTAGACACTCAACCTTAAACCATTATCCATCAACTATAAACTCTCTACCCTCTACCCTCTACCCTCAACCATATACTTAAGCCCTAATCCCTCAATATTCAACCCTATACCTTAAACCCTGAAGCCTACACCCACAAACCATCATCCCTATACCCTATAAATTCACCCTTATACCCTAAGCCCTGAATATTGTGCCTCAACCCTATACTTAAAACCTAAACCATACACTCTCAACCCAACTCAGCCTATGCCTTATATACTGTCAATCCTATCATAAAACCTAAACCCTAATCCACATGCCTTACACACTTAATTTTATACACTCAACAAGTTGAATATTATCCCTCAACTATAACCCTCAACCCTCTACCTATTACTTAAGCCCTAATCCCTTAACCGTCAACCCTGTACCTTAAACCCTAAACCAAAAAACGTAAACCCTCAACCCTAAAAACTATACGGGCTCATGTCCTTATATACCCTAAACCAAAAACCCTTACATACATACATACAGGCATACATACATACATGTACATACATACATACATACAAACATGCATACATATATACATACATACAAGCATGCATACATACATTCATACATACATACATACATACATACATACATACATACAAGCATGCATACATACATTCATACATACATACATACATACAATTTGGAATACATACATACATACATATATAAATACAAATATATACACAAACATACATACATCAAACATACTTAAGAAATTTGAACATAAATCATTCAAAGGGAGACATAACGCGAGCGCATTATATTTTGAATTGGGAATCCCAAGCCTTAGGCTTGGGATTTGCTTTGGATTTCCAACCCAAAGGCTTGGAGTGCCTTCCCAATGTCCAAATATGTGTTTTTGCATATTCTGAAGGATTTCACATAGTTTTGTTTGTGCTAACCCTCAGGTTTGCACGTGTTTCAAGGTCAAACAAATCAACACTTGGGTAATGTTAGGCTTTCTCTTAGCTATTTAACAATGTAATTTTTTTCACATTTTGACAATGTTAAGCCTTTCATCTTTAATTTCTTTTGTTTGTGTGTCCGTTTTTGGGCAAAAACCAGTGTTTGGTCTTTTTTTCATTATAAATTAATCGTTCATTGAAATTTAAAAAAAATACATTTTTATAAACTAGACTCCATTCTACACATATTAAAAAAATTAATTTTCAATTAGTTTTCAAAATTTACAGGGGTAGCACGGCCAAAATTCTATTTTTTAGGATGTGTCCACTTTGAAAATTAGTGAAAAATCAAATATTCATTAAAAAATTATTAGAAAAATCGGGCATAAAATACATGTTGTTAGCTAATTTCTCACCAAAGTGATTTTAAAAATACCAAAAAATAGTTAACCTTTTGAGGGAGCCACAAAACATGCTATGTTATGTTTTTTTGACAGAAACAACACCAATGTCTGTGGCTCCCTTTTTTGAACCCCTTAATCTATATCAGTTTGAAAAAAAATTAGTAGTTTAGAAAGTAGACTCAAAGCACTATGAACATTGTTTTTGTTGCATCTTCAAATTTTGAGTGTAACTTTGCTCAATTTCTCATCCAAGGTTAGTATTTCTTGGTTTTAGAAAAAAAGTGGCCACTTAAGACCCCTTTTTGGCCCCCCATCTTCTTGCACTTACCCTTATTGCAAAAAAGATAATATACAATAGAAGTGTGATTCTTAGAGAAACTAAGTCTTTTTCCATTATATTACAATCAGAACAAAGTGAACAAAAATACGTGATTCAACTTCCTTCTATGCTTGAGAAAGTTGAATTGAGGCCCCTAAATAAATATGAAGTTGAGGAGAGCTCATCTAGCTTTGAATCTTTTGAAGAGGTGGAAAAACCTCCACCATAGCTTATTCGAAGGTCTATAAGGCATAAACAACCACTTGAAATAAGATGCATTTTTTCTTTGAATACTAACATAGATGAATTGAGACTATAGAAGAGGCATTATCTATGAATGATGTAGAGTGTTAGAAAATTTCCATGGATGAAGACATGACAACTTTGGAAAATAACGGTACATGGGACCTAGTACCATTTCTTGAAGGATGAAAACTTGTTGGTTGCAAATGGGTGTTCAAGAAAAATATTGGTTCAGATGGAGGTATTGAGAAGTATAAAGCATGATTGATTGTGAAAGGTTACTCTTAGGTTAAGGATGCTGATTATGGTGAGATATTTTCTCCTATTATAAAAATGACATCCATTAGATTCTTTCTTTCTATTGCTATAACTTATGATCTAGAGGTTGAGCAAATGGATGTGAAAATGACATTCCTTCATGGTGATTTGGATGACAATATTTATATGACACAACCAGAGCACTACATGGTGAAAGGTAAAAGTAATTTGGTTTGTAAATCAAAGAAATACTTGTATAGCTTGAAACAGAGTCATAATTTATGGTACCAAAAATTTTATACATATGTGTTGAGTTTGGGATTTGAGCATTCTAAATTAGATCACTATGTTTATTATAAATCTAATGGTGATTGCTCCCTGTTTATTACATTATATGTTGATGATATGTTATTTATTGGTAAAGGGAAATGAATGATTTTAAAACTAAAGTCTCAACTTGCAGCTAAATTTTAAATAAAAGATCTTGGTGTAGCTAAACACATTCATGGGATGGAAATCAAAAGAAATAGAGTGAACAAAAATTATGGATTGGCCAGAGTAGGTATGCCAATTCAATGTTCAAAAGTTCAACATGCATGATTGTAGACCATTGTGTGTTCCTTTTATAGTTAGAATTATGTTATCCATTTCACAATGTCCCACATCCCTATTGAAGATGGAAAATAAGAGCATGGTGCCTTATCAGAGTGTAGTCGAAAGTTTGATGTATGCTATGGTCTATACTAGACCAGACATTACCCAAGCAGTGGGAGTTATTTGAGATATATGTCTAATCCTGGTAGAGTTCACTGGGATGAAATTAAAAGAGTCTTCATATTTTTGTGGGGTTCCTCAATTCATTCCTTGTGTTATCATGGTAATTTGATAAGAGACAAACATTCCTTTTCTATTCTCAGTTATGTGGATTTAGACTAGGTAGGTGATGTTGATACAAGAAGATCCACTAGTGCTTATGTGTTTACTTTATTTGCTAGTACAATTAATTGGATGAGTAAGAAACAAGATGTGGTTGCTTTGTCCACTACTTGGTTGAGTATATGGAAGCCACTCACATTTGTAAAGAAGCCATTTGGATTAAGAGATTATGCTCAGGCATTGGAATAAAATAGGGTACAATTATAGTCTATTGTGATAGTCAGAGTATGATCTTCCTAGCGAAGAGCCCAATTTTGTATGTTAGGATCAAGTATATTGATGTACAATAACATTTTGTGAGAGATATGATCAAGGATGGTAGGGTGAAGCTGGTTAAGGTAGAGACTTTGATGAATGTTACAGATTTATCAACTAAACCTATGAGCACAGAGAAGTTCAAATGGTGTTTGAAGTAAGACTTTTGGCCCTTAGCAATTAGATAATGGTGTTGTTACTTGTTTTTTTCTCTTGCAAGGTGTTCAACAAGTGGGATAATGTTGGAAAAAATGTCTCAACTTTGTGATTACAAAAAAGTGCAATTTTTCAAGTTATAAAAATGAATAAACTCAATTTCTAGGCTACAAGGTTATTTTTTAGCCAAAATAACTGTTTTAGGTTTCCTGATACCACTAGTGTGTACGTTGCTTCAAGCTCTATAGTTTTTTTGAAAAAGGGCTCAATCGTCCTCTTGAATCAAAGTTATGGCCTTTGAAAGTTGGGTCTCTTGCATTAGAAAATGTAAAAATGTGTTGGACACAAAAAAGAATGTAAGGGGAGTTACATGTGTTGACCAACTTATGATGCATTTTATGACACATCATAAGGTATCTTTGATTGGAGATAATGGAACTCTAAGGATTTGGGTGTCACTTTTGGGTGGTTTTGGATTATGGTTTTCTAATTACCATTTGATGGTTTCTTGTATTGTATCTCCTATATATTAGGTGCTTGAGATGGAGGTTATGTGTGAAAGTCTTATAGATATTATTAAGCTGCCTCCAGATCTCTGGTTGGTGATACTCTTGTGAAGGCTTGCTCTGTAAGTATATTTTAATCTTGTTAGGATTTTTGAATGATATATTAGGTTTCTTTTGGAGTGTGGAATTTTTATCTCGAAAGAGTTTTGTCCACATTAATCACTGTGTTGTGGTATGAATGTTAGTTATGTTAATTTATATAAATTTTGTAACTGTTGTAAAGATTTGAAAAGTTTTACATAATATTCCTCTAAAGATTAGTGTAGGAAGTTGTTCTATTCCCTTAGCTTCCTTACACTGTGATGAAGCCATATGATATGAAGCCCCAAAATCAAGAAGCCATCTCCTTGACTCATAAATGATAGATGTAACAATTGCCTTGACTTTCATGTTTTTTGACTATGATTCTTGTGATGAAGAAGAAGGATAAGAAGATGAATCACATGACATAGTTGAAGGAAATTTGATATTGTTCTTTTGTAGAAGATGCTTCAACTCATCAATTTGACTTGCATAACATTGATGCTCATCATGTCCACATTTTTTGCAATCTGAACATTTGGATTTCTCCTTCATATGTGTTTCTCCTTTGGAAGAGGAACATGACTTAGGGGTAGCCTATGATGTTGGTTCCTTGTCTTCCTCATTGTTCTTCATGCACCTATTTTTTGATTTCCTTCCATTGCTACTTAAATCCTTTTGGTCTTTTGTGATTTGACAAGCAATAAGACCATGTGGTTTTGTAGACTTCAAAGTACCTATTTGTACTAGTTTTGCTTGTTCCTTGGTTAGTGAAGTATTAAAATCATCAAGTGAAGGCATATTTAATGTAGTACCAAGGGCATCTCTAGAGAATAAAATGTAGAAACAAAAACTAAATAATTAAGACTAAGTTTGGCAAGGATTGAAAGAATCAACTGAGAGTCTTGTTTCTCAATACTACACTATTTCAATTGCAATCTTAGTGATTTTAGCTTACTGAATAAGTCTTTGACATTGTTAAAATTAGTAGGATTCAAACTAATGAGTTCATTCTCCAATCAAAAACCTCACAAAGTATCCTACTTCCCAAACAAACTCTCTAATGTAGTTCAAATTTGATTGGGTGTTGTGCAAGACTCAATGTGAAAGAGGAGATCGGGAGAAATGGACATGCACAATATTGAATAGGCTTCATCACATAGGTTATACCATTTTATCTTTTCTATAGAAGATATTGGTTCAAGTTATATAACCATTGTAACTCAGTGTAACCCTAATTGTCTCAGATGTATCTCCGTTTAATTTCCCCCTCATAGTAGTTGTATGGAGTGAGAGGATGAATTGAATTTTGATTTTGATTCATGATACAAAAGAAAAAATATAGAAAATAGAAACAACAATAGACCCCTTAAAATGAAAGCAATCAACTCCCTTGAGTCAAAAGAAAGTCCAATTTGATGCAATTTCTCCAAAAAACATAAGCCAAAGTACAAGTTTTAACTTCAAACTAAAATAATAGGTACCTAGTACTAAATTTGGACAAACCAAGTGAATGGTTACAAAGTGCTCAAAAGAAAATTTTCAATGCCTATAAGAACGCAAAAATCTGACTCAATGGGTGAAAGTTATATCTTCTAGGAATAAACAACTCCTTTGTGCCTTTCAAATCAGGTCCCAACACTATTTTGGTGTTGCTCTTGTCATGTCGCTAGGTGAGTGAGGTAGCAAAAGGAGGTGACACTAGTTGGAGAACTGCCTAGGTGGTGTGGTGGTAGAGAAAAGATGGTAGGTGTTGGATCTTGCTACTTTGGTGATGCTATGAGTGACATGTGGGTTTAAGCCCTTGTGGGATAGAAAAGACTAGGAGTTGGCCCCCTACAGCGACCATCAACTAACTTGCTAGCATCATCCTTACATAGGAAGTACATTGATGTTAGCCCTACATAGGCTATATGTTGATGTTAATGCTATACAAGGGCTTGTACCCTACAATATTTTTTAAATAAAAAACTTCTAAAAAACTTGTAGATTGTACCAAATGGTGTAGAGATGACATAAGCCTACCCAAATATGGTATGATTTTGACACAGATCTGGCACAATAATGGTAAACATGATGGTATGACTATATGGATTCATAAAGGCTATACAAATTTTCATACAACCGCCAATGGAGCTCCCAAAAAATTAAATCTACAACTCGTCTAAACCCTATTGAGTTTTATATCAATTTATAGGTTTTTAGACATTTTTAACTCAATTGTGAGGTCTGTTTTGCACTAGGATGCATCATGTGAAATTTTTTAGTGAAAACTCTCCAAAAATAGGGAATGGAACTGTAGATCTAAATCTCTAATACCATGTAAGAGTTGATGCAGAACTCTATAGGAACCAAGGAACACCTATAATCAAAACAACCTTCCTACAGGAGGAATGAGTGTCTTGAGCTTATTATACTCATGCAACAACCTCACATAGTCCTCCTTCCTATTAAAACATGATTGTAATTTTCTTGATACAACCTCATTGAACTTAGTTGTACTTACCACCAAAGACATAGCCTAGGGGTAGAAGTATCAAATAATGTTCTCACAATTAATTGTCTAGTGAGCTGACTCAAATATTTTTCCACTTGAGGCTTGTCATTTGGAGCCATTACCTAAATTTCCAAGGTTTCATGATTAGCATTGAAACCTGACCCAAATAATTCCTCAACCTGCTCCTTTGTTATTACCTCATCTTCAATGTAGTCCTGCCACTTGATGATATCTATAGAAATGGATGATGATATGTCCCATCCTAGTAGGAGTAGAAATCCATGCTCTTTCACTAATCATCTTCACTCATTAGGGGTGATCTTGCTTACATCCATGTCAATTTCCTTTAAGACCCTCTGAGCTACCTCCATACTTTCTTCCTCACTGAACTTGTCTTGCTCTTCATTTAACTTTTGCAAATATATCTTTGACTTCTTGTTTGCTAGTAGAGCTTCAAATTTCTTTGATTGAACAAACTTGTCACCAGACAAGAATTCTCTGCAAGCCAGTGCTCTAACATCTTACACCTTTATACTACTCTCTTCAAGACTTAGCAAAGTTCTAGCTGGAGGAACCACTTGAATTTCATTTCTATGGGGAGATGTAAAAATATGTTGAACCTTATCTAGATTGATCCAGTTCTCCCCAACCTCCTTAGTTAGAGAGTAATCAACTAAAGGTTGATCTATAATAAGTTACCCAGGAACATGCAACCCACTCCATGCTTCTTCTACCATTTCTTTAGTTTGTAGACAAGCTGACTCTTCAACTTCCTCTTTTTGTGGATGTTGTTTCTTGGGGGATTGTGGTTTGATAGGTTTTTAATTAACCACAAGTTTGATCTCTTCTACATGGTCAAGTATTTTTTGCATCCTAAGGATAGGATCAGTTATTTCCCTAAAAGGTTCCTAGGTATTCAAAGTTTTTTAGCTTCCTCTATCTTACTCCCAAGACAATGAAAAACCAATTGTCTCTTCTCTGCTTTAGTTCATCATTAGAAAGACAATTTCTAATTAGAACCTATTTCTCATAAAAATAGTGCTCAAATCTTGACCTTTGTTTTTCCTTCCTTATTCTGTCAATGAAGTGCTCAAGGTCATAATTTCTATGATCACCAACTTTCATTCTGTACCCCTACAACTTTTACCAACATGCCTCTAGACCTTCTTTAGTAGTAATTAGAAGTCAAAGAAGTGCAATTCTTGTAGGAAGGAAAGATTTCTTCTTACTCAGCCTCAAGTGAGTTTTGTTTGATTCATTCATTTGCCACATAATTTGTAAAAATGCAACTCTATTAGGCACTCTCTTGGGCAGGAGGTGAGGCATAACACTTGCTCCATATACTCTAATTAAGGTCACCTCTAGATACAAAAACTAGTCACCCAAGTTATGTTCTAGAATACCATCAGGTTTCCTCTCATATGGCCTTAGGAAATCCATGATTTCATTTTTAAGTCTAAGGTTCTCATGCCCTAGTAACCCCAATATCCTCTTTACAAAATGCTATTCAGAAACTAAATAACTTGCATTTTCACAGTATGAGTCCCACAGATGAACTCTTTCATGAAGAGGCATGGGATCATTATCCTTGTTCTGATGCTGTATTTGCAGTTCTTTACCCCAATACTTTCTACCACAATGCAACAATATGTGGCAAAATAAGGAATATCTCTTAAATGTGGGGGCTTCATTAGACTATCTGTATGCCACTAAATCCTTATGAATTTCCTTAGCTAAATAGATGGCATAGTCAAACTTCCTATTCTAAAACTTATCTTGGCTGTCAACAACCATCACTAATAGGGGGATTATTATCAGAGGGCTAAAATCTAGTCCAAACACTCAACATAGAGCATAATGTGTTTTTTGTTAAATAATTCTCAAACATATCAAGCCTATAAGGATCTATCTCATGAGAACTTACATGTTTCCCCAAACTCCTTGGCTTGTGAAGAGGCAAAAGATATGTCCCGTATCCTTGCCTATTTCTATTGTACTCTTTATTTAATTAAGTCAATTCTAACATATGCTGAGGGTTCCAAATTAAAAATCTCTGTATTAAATTCCTTGAATAAGTGAAAGAGTTTTTGTCCCTTATGGTTTGACAAGATTAGAGTGCTATGATCATAGTTTCTATAGACAACTTGGACTAGGTCGACATTAATAAAAAAACTAGGGAGCACCAGCTTACCTAAATCCAACCACGAGATATTAGAGATGGGCTTATCTTGGGAACGAATGTAATAACAAAATTCAAACAATTCCCACCCCTAATGGCAGAATTGCATCCCCAATGAACCCATGGAAATCATAAAATCTAGTGGTTAACTCCCTCATACCTTAGGCATGCTTATATTTCTTAGATGAGCCTATGAGCTGATCTATGATATCTTGGGATAAATCCCATTTAATCTTACCACCACGATCTGACCTATGGCTCATGTTTACAGACATAAGGCAATTCACTCAGAATTAGGGTTTAGCTGGTTACCAAATTAGTTTACTTCAGATAGGGGTTTCAAATTATTACCTCTAAAAACCCTAGAAATTTCCTACAAAACATATAGAAGATGATCACAAAATTCTAGGATTACAATAATTAGGGCATTAGATTTGAAGTTGTGAATTTTCCAGGTGTTTTCTTGTAGCTTGCTTCAACATCCAAAGCTCTCTTGTTCATAGATAATGTAGAATGATCTTCGATTGCAACATAAATCCCATTAATTTCCTCTTGGATCTTTCATTAATTTTTTAAATGAGCATAGACTCTACTCACATGCTGCTAATGGTCCCTTTATTTGAATGTTGACCGTTGTTCAATTCAGGGCCTTAGATCGACAACTATTGCATGTTGAGGCCTCATCACAGGATTCTCCAAACACAAAACCCTTTGAGGCTATGTGGAGTGCTAGACCATTAGATCTTTTTTATCCGAACGGATTAAAACATCACCATCGATCTCACCCTTTTAAAATGTATAAATTTCATTATATTGCATCGTCGTAGCTTTGAATAATGAAAACAAACAAGAGGTTGTGTGGTAGGTGCTTCCATGCACACCGATAGGATTTCACCATATGAAAACATTAGATAGATTAGATTTGACACTATCATTAGAATATTCTTAGCCAATAAGAACAAGCCATTTGTCTAGAGGAACAAAACCTTGGCGTGAACATGAAAGCATTACTCAAATTGGATAGACACGTGGTGCTTCATCACACCATCAAAGCTTTTAAAATATTGATTTAAAGAAAAGATATGAGGAAGAAAATCCATGTGATGGAGTAATAAATGATAGCCAAGTGTTGAGGAAAGATAAGCCTAGAAAAAAGGATAATACATTTAAAAGAATAGGGTGATTAAAAAATAATTTATCAGGGACACGTGGCACCTTCGCACACCATCATAACCTTGAAGAAATAGGCTCAAACAAAAGCTACAATGTCTGCAACGCAAACAAAAATTGACATATGGCCCACAATCATTGGTCATAAAATATTCAAAATAAAATGACAATGTATTAATTAGGTAAGTATAATGAAAATTTGGGGCTGGTGACTTAGAACAACGAGGTTGGTTACTCAACGACTTATAGGGGGATAAAAGATCACTTAACAATTAGAAACTGGCTACACAAGACAATGAGTTATTATAAAGATAAACCCTAAACCCCTTAAGATACACACATTGTGGGGTTTTAACATGATAATTTTGTATAGTGACAACATTAAAACCCTATAATTTTGAGAAGGCCTAACATTGGCTCTTGCTTAGGGTTGCATATTCCAGTGGAAAATGGTGAGGATATAGAAAAACTCTAGGATGCAAACCAACACACAAAAACATAGAAAGAAACAAAAACACTTCACTGTGGGCCATAAATAGCCATAGTTGCACATGACAGAAATAGGGAGAAAATGTAAAATACTAGCATGGAGAAACTGAGTTGAGGCTCAAGAGAAGTAGTGCTTCAAGAATTATCCATGTACAAGTAATTCTTGATATTCTCCATTCAAATTTTTGAGAAAATATGAATCCTCACCACGAGTATTTATAATTGCATATGTCCCTAACCATAGGTGATTGAATTTTCCATGTTTCCCCTTATCCTACAACCCGACATTCCACATTAATACCAAATATCCACATAAATTTTCTTTCTTTGACCCTTTTTTCAAATAGATACTTAACCTATTGCTGCCTCTTAACATTGACATCTTGAGCTTTTCTTCTAGTTTCATCCAGATCAACTAATGGGTTTATCCTTCAAGTCATAACATTATCTATCTCTTTCAAATATTCTTGGAGGAATTGTAAACTGGTATTTGGTTGTTTACTGGCATATTAGTATTCATGCCATATACAAGTTCATATGGGGATTTTCTAATAGATTTCTTGACAGTCATTATGTATGCTCATAAAGCCAATTTCAATTTTGAATCCCAATATTTCTTATTTTTTTCTAACATCATTTTTATGATCTTCATTAGGCTTTTATTGCTTGATTCAACTTGACCATTTCCTTGGGGATGGTATGGTGAAGAATGAGATAAGTTTGTCTCATAATCAGTACATATATTCAAAAATTTTGTAGATTTGAAACACATGGCATTATCAATTATTATTTTATTTGGGACCCCAAATCTTGTGACTATGTGTTGCATGAAAAAATCTGCAACAACCTTGCTAGTGGCCTTCTTAGTGGGGATTGCTTCAATTCACTTTGTAAACTAATTTGTAGCCACTAATATCCATTTAAAACCTCCATTGAATTTTTTTTAATTTCACTAATAAACTCTATGCCCCATTGCTGAAACAAAGCTTCCATAGCCTGGGGTCTTAGAAGAAAAGCCCTAGATCCTTTCAATTTACCAAAAAATGTTTGGCATGCATCACACTTCTTCACCAGTTTATGTGAGTTAACAAATAAAGTAGGCCACCAGTATCCAACTCTGAGGACTCTATGAGAAATTGTCTTATCCATGAAATGCCCACCACAATCTCCATTATGCATCTCATTCAGAACCATAATAGCATCATCTTCATTTAGGCATTTAAAGAGAATATCATCCTTATATCTCTAATACAACTCTTGTTCAACAATAACATGTACCTTAATGCATGTAACTTTAATGTTCTCTTTTGGTTATCATTCATAATTTCAAGACATTTCAGGTGGCACAGATAAATAAAATATCCTCATACCAAACTGAATTTCCTAGATTACACTTTCTCTACATTATTATTTCAGTTAGAAGATTCACCTGAGCAACCTCCAAATTTGACTCAGCCATGAGTTTTTCCAACCCCTGACCTCTTACTAGCTTAGTTATCTAGATATCAATGTTGAACTCCTAGATTTTACTTATCCGTCTACACCTTTTGCTTGTCACTTCTTGTTGTACAACTCCTAGATTTTACTTATCCGTCTACACCTTCTGCTTGTCACTTCTTGTTGTACAAATATGTCCTTAACTGCAACATGAGCTACATAAGCTACAATTTTTGCACCAACTAAATAGGGTATGAAATTCTTCACTACTTCAACTAAGGCATAAGCCTACTTTTCCATAGCATCGTATTTCAACTTAGCTTCTTGAAGATATTTTCTAAAAAATGAAATTGGTTTTCCAATCCCATCACAATTTTTTTATAACAAGATAACAATAATAGTATGGAAAGATGCAAATGAGAATAGTTGAAAAGGTTTTGAAAAATTAGGAGAAATTAATACTAGGGCCTACTTAATTAGCTCTTTAATGAATTGAAAGCCTTTAATTGCTTCCTTTTCCCAAGCCATGCTCTGTCCCTTCTTTAACATTTTAGAAATAGACTTGGTTTTATCATTAAAATTTGGAACAAACCTATGGAGAAAGTTAATCTATCAAAAAAATGACTAAATTCCATTCACTATCTTAAGCTGTGGAAGTTTTTCAATAGCAATAAATCTTTCAAGATCAATTTTTAATCCTTCTTTTGAGACTATGTGTCCTAGTAGTTTGCCTTCTGTTATGCCAAACATGCACTTTAGGACTGAGTGAAATTCCATATTCTAACCTCCTCCTAAAAATCTTCTCTAAATGATTGCAATGGTCATCACCCTTCTTAGAAAAGGCAATTAAATCATCTTGATATAAAACCATAATAACATTAAGAAGATAAAAAAAAGTAGTGTCCATGGCTCTCTAAAAAGTAGCCCCTACCTTTGTCAAGCCAAAAGACATTCTAATGTAGACATATGTGCCCTAGGAAGTAGTGAAGGTAGTTTTGTATTTCTTAGACTCTTTTACCATCACCTAATTATATCCTAAAAATCCATCCATCATAGACAATAGTTCACAACCAATTACCATCTCAAACATGTCCTCCATGTTTGGTAGAGGATAATTATCTTTTAGGGAAGATATATTTAAGTTTTTGAAATCCACACACAACCTTATATCTCCATTTTTATTTCTCACTGGAACCAAGTTTGATACCCAAGCATAATTTCTGATGGGTTTGATTATACCACCTTCTTTGAGTTTAGTCATCTCCTATTGCATCTTGGGTGCTAAGGTAGGGTTCGTAGGTCTATTTACTACTTTAAGGTCTTAGCATCAAGATTCAAAGGGATCTTGTGTTGAAACAAGTCTTCTTTGTATGCTTTGAGGTCATCATAAGACTAGGAAAAAACCCCTTTTATATTTCCTCAATAGAGATATGAGCATAATCTTGATTTTGGGACTCAGTCTTTTACCAATGTATACTTTTCCAGGCTCGAATTCAGTTCCTAAATTAACGTCTTCTAGATCATTCTCATTTACTTGTGTAGGTTTGGCTACATGGCTATCTACCCCATCAAATACTCTTTCCAGAGCCACTAACCCTCTTGGGATCTTGTTTGTTTTTAATTGAATAACTTCATTTCCAAAAATAGTGTTCTTTCCATCAATGTGTTCAACAAAATTTTGGAAATCTATCTCTTGACCTTGATACTTATCAATACAATTCTTAAATTTGTACAAGTCATGATCATCATTGAAGACTTACCAGTGATAGATGTTGTCTGGGATATATTGCCTTATTAGTATTTGAACCTTTGAAACTCTTGCCAGAGTTATATCCTCTGATTTAATTGCTACATTAGCCAGAAAATTAGCCATAACATTTTTCTCTCTTTCCACTCAATGAATGGAAAATGAACCAAAAGATTCAATGGTACCCCAAACTGTATTTCTGTATTGTTTGAGCCTCTATTTTTTTGAAGCATATTTGGACCATATTTGTGAAATTACAAATTTTGAATCTCCCATAACTTTAAGATTCTTAATTCCATGTTGAATTGCTACTTTTAGTCCCAATAAAAAGCTTCATATTCTACTATGTTATTTGTGCATTCAAACCCTAATTTGAAAGATGATATAATGTTTTTCATTAGGGGAAATAAGTAAAATACATACTCCGGATCTTCTTTAGAACAAGCAACATCAAATTGCATCACTCATATATCATCATTATCAAAAGTGGTCTAAACCTCCTTATTGATTATTTTCTATTCTTCCTGATCATTATGAATTGCTTCCATCCTAAAATTTTCCATATCAATATCAAGAAAACAAACCTGATCTTTCCATCCTCTATCCCATCAATAATAGACAGATCCCTTTTTTCTCTTTCCAAGCTAACCTCCTTTCCATCCATGGGGACCATTGCATATGAGGAGTCTATCTAGATACTCCCTCCAATAGTTGATGCCCACTTTCTTGATAGTAACATCCCATACTAAGGTGGAATATCTACCACAATAATGTTCATTCTATACTCTTTTTGTGGATAAGTTGCCAAATTGAAACCAATATCTTTTATTACACCAATAATAGGGACCTCTCTAGAATCCATTGCAAAATAGTTTCCATATTCCTTAGTTACCTTTAGACCCAATTCATTCATTAAGTTAAGTGGCATGATGTTTGTGGACGCTCTTGAGTCAATCCTACAATTTTTACCATCTTATCCTTCACAACTAAAGTAACATTAAAACGATCCACCTGAGAGGGACACTTTTATAGAGTGGTTCCTAAATAAACCTCTGGTATCTTGGAGCTCCACTTTTTTATGATTTTAATAGACTATAAATCCCTTTTCTCTGGCTATGCATCGGTTTTAGCTCTAACCTACTATTGATTAGGAGCTACCTCATTAAAAATAGCTAATGCTGCACCTTTATGCTTTGGTATTCTCATCATCTTTGATAGGGGCACAATCACCCTAATCTGAATAAATACTTGAGCCATGTCTCATGGAACATGCTTTGGTATGGGATTAGCACAAGCATCATTTACACCAGTAGCAGGGTTTTGAATAATACTCTCCTTTTCATTTTCCATTTTACCCTTGAATACATCAACATTTCTTTTATTAACATGTTTTCCTTTTAGGCTCCTAGTTCTCTCATTTAGAGTAGACTTAATTACCTCTTCCTTTAATTTAGATTGAACACCAAAATCCCTTTTGGGGCTATGGGCTTCTTGCTTCTCTTTTATGAATAAGCTACCCGCATTTGCTGCAGTACTACTTTCGCCCTGAGCCTTCTTGCTCCATAGGTTATAATTGCTTTTGACTTAGGCAATTTTAGCAGCAATAAGGGATCTAATTTCCTCATCATATGGCTTCCTTAACCGAATTATAGGAGTCTTGGATTCCAATTGGAATACATGCTGATTTTCTTCTCCATTATCTAAGAAAATTTGTTGATGATGCAAATTTGCTAAATGTATTTTATCGTCAATGTCCTCATTCAATACACCTTCCTCATCAAAAGAATAATACTCCTCACATACAAAGTTGTGAAAAATAACCATGTTTATATCTTGCATGTCTTGATCTTCATGATTACTACATTCATCTTCATGATCATTGCATTCATCACATGGCCCCTCTGAGTCAACAATTGATATAGATACTATGCATTGAGAAGGTGAATGAGGTGCCTAACAAACCAAACACCAAAAGTTATCTTCAACCATATGTACACCTCTCTTGAGAGGGTCAGGTGTCTCTCTGCTATGGTTTTCCCTATTGCTTGGTTGTATTGGTTTATCGTTATGCCAGTTAGTGTTATAGGGTTGATTAGAAAGTCTAGGCATTCTTTCCTACTTTGTAAAAGCAGGCTTATCATTAGTAAACCCTTTATCATTTCTAGAAATAGAAAACTTCATCTCTTTGAAAGCATGAAGTAATTTCCCATATTTATCATCAGTGGTAGGGGCCTTACTATTCTGCCCCTATCCTGAGGTACAATATTTAAATCACTTTTCTTGTGAACCTTTCTAGAATCCCTATGGTTGCTTTCTATATTTAATGCCACCCTGTAAGCATCTCTCAATGTCTGGGGATCCTTGTCTCAAAACAAAAATCCTAATTTACTATCATAAACATTGCAATATAAAACCAAACACATTAATTTGTTTGGTCTCATATGAGGTGGTATCTTTTCCATCACCTTAGCAAATCTATTATTAAATACTGACACTAATTCATTTTAACCTTTAACAATACTTGTTAATTCATCATTATGAATCCAAAATTAGTTCTATCCCCATAGTGCACTTTGAACAAGTTCTGAAATTCATCCCAGTAATTGACACTAGCTACTATCAAGATCTTGTACCATTCCCTAGAAGACTCATCTAAGGATTGTACAAATAGTTTCATGAGGATATCTTCATCCTCAATTTCAAAGTCATGGTTCAGGTTATCAAAATGATCTTCTCCGAACACATCATTGTTTCCTAGGAATTTAACAAGCTTGGATCTAACCTCATTAGGAACTGGGTTTGGGTATCTAGGGATTCCTATAAAGTTCAGTTGCCTATATCTAGCGAAGTTTAAAGGTGGTCTTGCATTATTTTTCCAACCAAGTCTCCTACCATGGTTATTTTGGACTCATTCATATTCATTTATACCTCCAATAGGGTGATTTATATGACCAACATTATTTGAGAGATCTATTCTTCTTCTCAATTCAGTCAGCTCTCTCTCAGCTTCTAACCTAACCACTTTAGCCCTAAGAAAATCAATCTCTTTGAATAGATCTTTGACCTCTTTGCCTCTCTCCACCCCATCTCTCTTCACCTTCTTCATCAAATCTAATCGTAGACACCTAAAATTGTCCACTCTTCATCTCATCCCTAAACATCCCTAATTCATTCCTAAACACCTCTAAACCATCCCTGCACATCCCTAAACTACACGTTCTTCACAATTAACTAAATAAGCACATGTTTAGATAGTTAATTGATCAATTTTCCTTCAAATCGTGATTTTACAATATTTTATTGTCAAAATCACTATTCATGTACTATTCACTATTCATTTGTACCTGCATCCATACCTATCCCTAACCTAAATTATTTATTAATAATTTATCACTTCATCCCTATAGTCTAACATTAGATAAATATTTCTATTTATCTAATTCCCTACCCCTTTCCCTATTCCTAAATTAAATAAATATTTTTCATATTTATATAATTCTCCTATTTTTAACACTTTTACTTAAATGGACAAAACCTAATCACCCATCTAATCACAAGGTTGTACATTCCTAACCTTGGTCAACTCATCCTAATCCCCTCACATGCTTCCAAATTTATAAAGGTATGCCACTTTGTACATATCCACATGGCCTTCTTACAAAAGTATGGCTAAGGTCCTTTGTCCAAAGATCCTTTTGTCCCTTCTTGTCCTCCTTCAATCCTATCCATCCCATTTTTCTAACTCACTTTTCAACCATTGATTTGTCCTCAACCCAAAGATATCTCCCATCCAACAATATCATCATGCCACTTGGAAATATCTCCTTTCTTGAGAGCTCCCAAGCATCCTCATCCATTGATCTTTCAATTCAATCCTAGCCCTCCATCCACAATGCAAAAATCTATAAATTGACCCTCACCCCAAGCATTTTCAAGACTCCATGAGAAGTAAAGTTATTCTATCACAATAGGGAGGCATCTACATATAAAAAACTAAAAGAGTACATCCACTTAACCAAGGTTTGCATATGAGGTGATTTAGATAGTTTTTATTTAATAATTACATGCTTTCCTTTATGCTCAATCTGAGATGTATGTGAGGTGAATGAAGTAGGCTAATATAGTTTTAGTTTATTTCTTAAGTTCATTTTCCTATGAATACATTTGTCACTCTTGATGGGACCCCCTCAGATCCTTATCTAACCTCCTTTTGCTTGTTTAAGCTTGTTTCCAAGTTGCAGGTCTCGGTTTGGTGAATATAACCTAGAATGGCAGATATGTTCTATTTTTTGTTGGACCTGACACAAATCAGTAGAATTGTTTTATTTTAGTGGATGCATCCTAATTTTTGGTAGATGCATCTGAAGTCCCCCCCAAAAATGGCTTTTAAATCTCATTTCTAACGGTTTTGAGTCTTTTTGCTCTTGGATTTTTGATAGGGGGTCCATATTGCAAGGGGATATGCTATCAAAATCTCATCTTAAATAATCCTAAATCATTTTTCATCTAACATCTTGTATTTTTTGTGTAGAAACTATGAATTAGTAGATGTGTTCCAAATCAATGGATCCATCCTATTTTTCAGTGGATCCCTCTCAAGTATAATTTTCTATGCTTTTCATATTTCAGAAAATCTACTCACAAATTGATGGATATACTCTTTATTTGAGTGGATCTATTTTGTCATCAGTTTTCTACACTTTTCTTCAAATCTGATCAATCTAACCCCTAAATCTTGCAATCTTATACATGTTCCCTAGTCTCTAACATCATTTTATGCATCTTACATTGGTCCAAGACAAAAAAATCAACTACTAATCTTGTGGCTTTGTAGCCCGCTTGTCGAAAGACTTATCTTTTTCCACTAAATCTAGGAACATTTCTTTTTGGGGTTAAAAAGAACTTGTTTTCTTTTTTTGGGGTCACTTCAAGGTGTATTCTCTCTCACACCATTTGGCAATCTTGGAGATCAAAAAATTGATTTGATCTAATCTTGTTATCTTTGTTCATCCAAGAAGGCTAGTGTGTGTATGCTCTCTGTGTATGCTCTCTCCTTGCACCATTTGAAAATCTTGTAGATCAAAAGCACCTAGTTTTTCTTTCCTCTAGGGGGCCTACCTTGGATTTTATCACCAAGGGGATGGCATCAACCCTCATGTTCTAGTGGGGTATACAAATTTGGGAGAGAATCGAAGGACTCTTCCATTGGGGGATATTTGTCATTTGGGCGAAGCTTGCAAGAAATTTATACCTTGTAAAGTGAAGGAGGAGAGTGGGTTACCCTCTCACACTATACCATTAGACATACCCCTCATTTCATGGACATAGGCCTCATGCACCTTATGTGTATAGAGGATACCCCTAGAGGCCTGTTAATCCTAGCTAAGACCTCTTGACCATATAAGATTGTAATGCATTGGATACTAGTTAGTCCTAGGAAGTTACTACACAATCCACATTGACTTTATTGCTAAGTGAAAATTCCCTCTATAAATAGGCGTGCATGCCATGTATGCTCTCCCCTCATGCCATAGAGTGATCTTGGGTGATCAAAAGCGGTTAGTTATCCTCATCATGGGACTTGCACATTATGGCTAAATAAAGGCAGTGAGGTGGGCTTATGATCTTATACACTCCTACTCGAATAATCTAGGGTGTTGTTGTGCTTGGAAAGTATTCATCATAAAAACTTGTGCACTCCGTTTAATCCAAATCAAATCTAAATCCTTTGTATCTTGTGCATATATTGTATAATTTATTGCTTTCAAGTTGCCTAAGGTCAAGAATTCATCAAGCCATCCATAATCACCTCTAAATCATCTAATATTCTTCTAAATCACCCAAACTACACCTATTTTAGTGTATCCATCTATATTTGGCATATTGCCACTTATTTCAGTGGATACATTTGGCCCAACCAAAGCCTAGAATCTACCCAACTCCAAATCAGCGGATTCATCCTAGTTTTCAACTGTTTTGCTCTACTTTTTGGTGGATCTGATCTCACATCAACCATCTTCCAAAATATATCTAACTTCATTTTCAGTGGTTCCACCCTCATTTAAATAGATACACTTTGTGTTTCTGTGGATCTATCTTGCTTATCCAATTTCATCAAATCCCCAATCAAAACCATCAATTTCACAAGATAATTTTTCATAAAATTTCCCTTCAAGGGAGACAACCCCTTGACCCCCTAGTGATAGTAGTGGGAGGGGCAAGCCCCCCCATAACCTCTCATCAAGGCCATCATTAACCCCCATTCCTAATCTATCCCTAATCCATCATCCTTGGACCTTAATCCAAATCAATTTTCTAAGCCAAGACAAGATCCTAATCCTAATCCATTATGCACCTCATCCATTTTCCAAGCATTATCATTATCTGTAATCAATCCCATCATTTGAGCTTAATTTGATCCCACTATTTGAGCTTAATCAAGTCTCTCATAATCCACATCATAATCTATTCTTCCCATCCACTAATCCTTCTCCTAATTCATTCAAATCTACTTCATCCTTAATCATAATCCATATTCATCATCCAATCCTAATCCATTCCATCACTAATCTTAATCGAACCCATCTTCCTAATCAAACCTATCATCCATTCTAATCGAATTCCATCAATTATCCCTAATCATCTCATCCATTAATCTCTCCTAATCCTAATCCTAAATCCCTTGTTGATCTTGATCCATTTCTCTAACATAATTCTAATCTAATCCAATCATCCATCATTCCTCTATCCATCCCAAATCAAAATTCAATCCCAATCTTTAATCCAAGATCATCCTTTGAAAATTAAAATTTGGTTAAGGAATTACTCCCCTTCCACCTCCTCCAAATCCTAACCATAATTCATCCAAATCATCATCCAAATCAACATACCAAAGGGCCCTTAGCCTAATCATAATCAAACCCATCCTAGCATCAAGTGTCATATATCATTGACCTTGATCAATCCAATCCCAATTAATCCAAATCAAAATCAATCTGCCTCAAATCTAAAATCCAAATCAAAGTCATCAAGTTATCTTATGTCACATCATCCTAAATCCAAATTCAATCATGACTTCATATCCTTTTGATGATGATGTTATTGACCAAGCTAAACTTGATATCCTTGATGAAATAGTTGCAAGCATGCTTTCCATAAACCATCTTCGTGTTAGAATGCACAGGACAACTGAGTGGGGGTGAATCAATTGTATGTTAAAACTTTAAACCCTTAAAATATCAATCACTGATAATGCATTAGTAGAATGTAAACATATGAAGTATCAATGCAAACACATTGAAACACATAAGAACACTAGATTTATGTGGAAAACCCAATAAGGAAAAAACCACAGTGAGGATTAGCTCACAAAATATATGAATAATAACATCAAAAATTAGTAGGCTCACTACCAAGGGCTCACTGCCCAAAAGAAAGGCTCACTACCAGAGAAAGGCTCACTAGATAGAAGAGAGAAGAAAGAAGAAGTTTGTTACAGAGAGGTTCACTATCTTAGAGAAATAGGAGAAATCCACCACTGACTCTCTTTGCCATCCACGACCTTTGGCTCACTACCTTCAGCAACTTCTAGCACACTAAAATGTAGACAGATTTTGCTCACTGCATTTCAGAGTCATAAGCTTTTAAGCTTGCACACAATTCACTGCCCTTGATTCACATACACATTATCTTCTCTACCTTGCTTCATTCTACTTCATCTTGTATTTATACCATCTAAGACCTATCTCAATTAGGTTGGTCCTAATGAAATGTGTGCATTACACACATGCAACGTTACATAGGTTGGCACTAAACACTTCCACGGTGGAAATAAGTGAAATTGGACCATATCAAGGGATAACTAGGACACAAACTTGTATCATCAAGCTTCTTATCACATCCACAATCTATGAGGTACCTCTGCAAATAATGTTAGCATGCCAGGTCAGAGAAGCCTGATCTAATGATCACATCCACACTTCTCCAAGTCCAAAAACATTATGCAGACCAGAGAGAGACACTCCATAACATTCACACACCTTCTCAAAACATTCAACATCATCAAAATTCTTTTCCATACTGTTGTAACCACCTAAATCAAATAATGTCTTCATTATACACATCAAGACACACTATTACTAATCACCAACGCAAGAACTAAACTTGTGGAGCATCCCAACATTGGAAACTTCAAGGGAAAATTGAGGTAGACTATATAAGCACATTCCTAGATCTGCAAGTCATGAAATCTCCATGTGAATAAATGTGGAACAATCTCATTTCTCCCAGATAGTCTTCTTCACAGTCAAATACTCTATCAAACACATCTTCTACTTCCACATGATCTAGAACCTAAAACTCAAGATGTAATACCTCTAAACACCTCTTAACAACACTTCCAAACCACATAAGTATATCTTCAATTAGGAAGAAATGTGGAGCATAATACTAATGGTACCTGTATCATAATGCACATCTTTTTATCAAAATTTTCTCAAAAGCACTTGGAAACCAAGTGAACCATCTACTCAGAGTTGACATCAATGACAACACCAGTAAGTTTCTAACACTTTACCCATCCATGCATGTGCAAGCACCTTATTCAACCATTCATTAGCTAGCACAAGCTATGCCCCCATACTTGATTGCATACTCTATGATCATCCTTATGCCACCCTTGACAAGGGAACTCCATTCTACCCCTCATCCACATTGCATCATCCACCTTCATATGAAATCCCCATTACCTCCACTACTTAGCCACATCCTTCATCCCCTTATTATACTTATCCAAACCCACCACCTCTTTACCCAAATCCATCATATTTCTATCTACCATATCCTTATCCTTCAATCCCACCATCTACTTCATCATCTAATCCATCATCTACCTCAGTATCCAATTCTCCCACTAAATCCAAAAACTCCTTTCTCCAAGGACTCCTCACTAATAGTATCAAGAAAAATCATGAAATCAAACTTGTGGAATCATGCCACCCCACTTCTCCAAATCCATCCACATATGTCCTTGATGACCCCGTCATCTACCTAGCACCCATAAAAACCAAATAACCATTTTCCTCCATCCTATCTAAAGTCTTATCCAAAGGCTTGTCCAAAGTATTTTCCACTTCTCCATCTACCCAATCCAAGGAACCTACATACCCCTCCCCCATGACATCATCCATGCAAATATGGCTATGTCAAGAGCCTAATCCAAAGCATGTCAAACTATCCACCCCCTTCCCAATCATGATTCAAGCATCCTATCTCCTCCCATTCCCACTCCTGCACCATCTACTATTGATCCCCCATCATCCCCATCGTTCCTTTACCATCTCCCATCAACCCCATCCTAAATCCATTATCCTATCCTCTTTGTCTTGCTATTTTCCTCTATGGTGGTTCTCTTATAAGAGAGGAATAACTTTCCTCCACCACTCATCTCTCTCCATCTAATAATGGACTCATATCTTGTTTCCAAAACAACTCCCATCCCATTGCACATTGTATACTCCAAAACATGAACTATCAAGGTAAAGGCTTAGGCCTTCATGAACAAGGATTTTTGGAGCCCATCCATGTCAAAATCCATCCACACACACATGGCCTTGGTTATATATCTCAATGAATATAATACAAGCATTTTGGTACCATCCCTATACCTTCTAAAATATGTTCTTCCAATACCAAACCTAGTGCATCTCATCACATCCCCAAATCATATGCTGCTATCCCTCCACAATTGTAATACACACTTTTTCCACTCCTACCAACTACTAATATCCTCATCCTCAAATCCCATCCCCCCATCCTCAACACTCCCATCGATAAATCTCAATCCCCCAAAATCCCTAATCATGATCAATGAATGTACACATCACCCAAACATGAGGCTATCATACATCCTATGGGATTCCAAAATAATTTGGATGCCTCCCTACATAAATCAAATCCATAAAATCTTAAAGATTATCATGGCATAGGGCATTGATAGACAAAATCCAAGAAAAATCCAAAATCTAAAAGGCTACAAAAGCCCACAACCCCAAAAGAAAAAAAAATGGTGTGTCCCTAAACAAAAAGTGACAAATCCAAGTGGAGCATCCATATCTCATTCCATCCTTGAATCCCAAAAATCTTGCTCCTTATTAAACACTCATAAAAATCCTAAATCCCTTTGGGTCCCTAAATTCCCAAATCGACAATCCCAAAATCCCCTATCTCGATCCTGCAAATCCATCATGAATCCAAAATTTTCATTGTTCTCCACTCCCCATCATAAACATATACTTAAACATTCATTATGGTGTGTGCAACCATTGGTCTTGATTCCCACCATGACATTCCCACATATCCCCATCTCCCCACCTCATATCCCTTATCATGCATATCTCCCCCATCACATCCCTATGGTCCATGATATGACATAATCCATCCATCCATCTATAATCCACATCATAATCAACTATCACCATCCATTCTTCATCCCCCATCCATTCTATCCACTCCATCTCCATCTCATGCAACCATTTACTAACATACATGCACTTGATAACATTCGACATGGTCCACGTGCAGCATCCATCCACTATGGGACACTTCTGCCTTGTATGGAAACTGACACTTGATTCCCCTTAATCCTACATATCATCCTCTTGCTCTATCCTATCCATCCATCCCATCCAAATATTCAAAAAATCCAAAAAAAAAAAGAAAACTCAAAAAAGAAAAAAATTAAAAAAATAATAAAGAGAAATAAATTCATCTAATGGTGAAAACCACATTTTGTGGTGCCTTAGGCAAGTACCATGATGAAAACCCCTTATGGGCATCATGCGTAATCCGTCCTCCATTTACACCCTATACTTGGGGGCAAATCTCACCCAACCTATCATTTCCCCTTCCATTGCACATCCTTATCCTATTGTCTTATCCCTTTCCATCCACTATCTCTATTAACGTATCAATCATCTCCTATCCTTATCTACCATCCTATCTTATTGTCATCCCATCCTCTTTCCCTACTTGTGATCTATTTAAGGATATGGGAAAAATATGTAAGACATGCCTTGAACACACCTTGACATATCTCCCTTCCAAGCATATCCTATAATGTCCATCCATCCATCATAACACCTCTTCCTATGCTATGTAGTCCTTGGAGATCACATCCATTCACCTATCCTAATCCTCCATCCACCTATCCCACATCCTCATCTTATCCTCCCTCTGAATGCAGTTCTGATATCTTGAATCTAGTCTAAGCACTCTCTTCCTGCCCCTATTGCACAATCACCTCATCCCTACACTCTTTCATTTTACTCGCTATCCACCCTCCATCATCCTCTTATCACTAATCCTTCCTATCCATTATCCCCTTATTGCTCCATCTTCATCATCCTCTCATGCCTTGTCGATAGACTCAACTTTCCCTTGTCATTGGTATCTAGCTAAAGGCTACCCACACATAACCTAATGCATTCCTCTCCGAACAATCCAAATTCCCAAATATCCAAATCTCGCTAACATCCAAACATCACAAGAACATCCTTATCAATGTGCATCTCAAGCTAGCTATCTATGCATAATCATCCAATTGCATCCGTAGTCTTGTTCCCAACCTTACTGCAAGCCTTTGATCCAAATCATCCATCATCATCATTAGGATATATCATTCCCAATCCTCTGCATTGTTCTTATCATTAACAACATAGTCAATCATCATCAATCCATCAATCTTTGGCTTTTTAGCTTGACTAGGGGCAACATCACGTTTGTCTTTGAATCACTTTTTGTGCATGTGTGCTTGCTTGTGTGTGTGTATTATATTTTATCTTGGATCAGCAATGACCCCTATAACCTACCTACCACAGTGGTATCATGGTCTTCCATATCATGGTGCTATACAACATAGGGTTTCTTGTGACCATATCGATTGGCTTTTACACATAGGACACATTGTCACCCTAGTTCCTTATACCTTGGTGCATAATGTCTCATTCCATATCAAATAAAGATGGCTCTCATTTGTGTTATGTCAGAAAAATGCAACCTTGGGGGTTTTTTCCCTTTAAGGTTTAGCCCTGGGTCTTTAGATTGCATTTAGAGCATCTTGCATGATAATTCAGACTCCCAATAAGAAAACCCTTGGGCCTTGTGAGAAATGGGACATATGAGGGACTATTTGGATGATCCTGAAAAAAGATAGGGGGTGGACTTGGGTGCTAGCACCCTAGTCCAGCCCTATTTTAGGTTTGCCCTAAATTCAAATGTTAGGTTTGTGACCGTTATTTGGGTCCCAGGCCAACATAATAAGTTTTAATTATGAAGTTCTTGGTGGGAATCTTCGTAGTTGAATATATAAGCATGTGTAGGTTATCATTTAGAAACTAGCAGATGTTTATGATTGAAAGCTATTGGCATACTTGTGATTTTCATTGTGTTGCAGAGCATAGCATTGTTATTGTGTCTATTTTTGTAGGTTGGATTACATCATCTCCTCATGGACTTGAAGAGAATCTTCCTTCCATGAGAGATTCATCATTAAGGTGACATCTATTGTGTTTTATTATCATTATCATTTAGATTTTAACCTCTATCCCACAAGGATACACACTTTCTCTAATAACGGTGTTCAGAAGACTTGAATGTCTCTCTAGGAATTGACCAAGGCAAGCCTCTAAACACCACAACCCCCTCCCAAACTCCTTGTGATTGTAGGCTATAGGTATTGGATCTAGAGAAAGTGGAGTTGTAGGGAAGATTGGAGGACATTGAAGATTCAAGATCTGAAAAGAAGCGGACACTATGCAAGATTTCAGGACACGGGTGCTATCAACATTGTCCTCCACATATAAAGCTATAGAAATAGACTGGATAATTATAATCAGGGTTTGCAGAGCTTTCGACATTAGGAAGAAGATTCCTCAGTGGACTAGGGTGCCATCAATAGTGTTCTCCACATCTGAATTGCTAAAACTGAAGGTATAGTGGAGATCAGTGTCAGAAGGAGATTGGGATTATATAGAAAAATCTGCATCTTGGACTTGGGTAGCATCACCATTGTCCTTAACATTTCCATTTTCTAGACTGCAAAAAATAGTGAGTTAAGGTTCTCTGCCCTTTGTCTTATTTCAATGGCATCTATCGTAATTTGAAGATTTACTTATTGTTTCTCTTAAATTAGGGTTTCAAGAGGATAATAGCATTAATTAAAGACATTGTGTGACAACTTCTAATTTAGTAGCTTCCCTTGTGGCAACCCAACCTGATAGGTGTCTCTCCTCTCGAGTGGAGAAGCAACTCGGTTGAAAATCCCTTGGAATGTTTAGTGGAAAGGAGGATTCAAACTAAAACCCCCATACACCAACAAAATCAACAACCCTCTTTTTCACACTAAACATTTTGGCGAACCCATGTTTTTGAACTTTTTGGCACCTTGCCGAGTGTCATTCATTCTATTGCATTTGAAAAATTACAAACAAATTGAATTTTTTTGAAAAATTAGCATATTAGACTTGCATTTTTGTAAAATTTTAATTAATTGGCATCTAATTTAAATTAATTTCTGTTATTTGCATTAGATCTGATACAAAATATAGAAATTCATCATTTACAATTCATTTGCATTGCATTTGCATGCTTGATTTGTTAGAAATTGCTTGAAATTGTACATTTTTCATGAAACCTAGTTTTGCATGAGCTAGGGTTGTAGTCAAAATGTTGTTTCAGATTTTACTACCTTGTCAAAACACTCATTATATCTTATTTCTAATTGTAGTGTTGCATCATAGTGGCCTCCTTGTGAAATTTCATGTCTAGGGTTTGAAAACTTGCATTTTTCATTAGATTTGACCTTATTGTCTTGTTAGATTTTCACTCCAAGTGTGTTGTAAAGGATTTTGCTGTAATAATTGGCTATTATTAGGGTTATTATATTTTTCCCCTTCTCAATTTCTTTACAACACCCTTTCTTTTGGACTTTTGCATTAAAATTTTGTGAAAATTTGCATATTTTTGATATCTTTGCACTAGGGTTTGATCTAGAGTGGCAATATAGGCATGTTGTAACATATTTTTTGTCATTATGTGGCTATTATTACTGTTATAAGTTGATTTCCATCATCATTTTCCTTATAACACCAGTTGCCCTACTCTTTTACATTGAGATTTGCTGAAAAATCGCATATTTTAGTCTATTTTCACTAGGTTTTGACTTGACTCTTTAGAGTTGTTTCAAAGGCATGTTGTGAAAGGTATTTTTCCATTAGTGGACTATTTTTAGGCATAACATGTGCTGTCCCTCTTGAGAATCTTTACAACACCTCTTCTTTCATTCATTTGCATTGAGAGAAGTTGAAAAAATCAAGCATTTTAGAGCATATTCGACATCACTTTTGTATTTTCCTTTTGCATTAGTTTTGGAAGATCTTGAAAATATTATTTGATACTCCTTTGCAAATTTAAAAATGGTTTCTCAATATAAGAATAATTCTAGGTTTGTTCCTAGGCCTCATTTGAAAAGAAGATCCCCTGAGCTTGAAATAACATTCACACCTCATGGAAAAGAAATGGTAGAAACCAAAGGGCCTCGTTATATCATGGTAAAGATAATGGAACAACTTGTGCATTGAAAACTCATAGATCCTAATTGCATGACAAACATTGACATGGAAGATTTCCTCCTTAAACATGAAATGGTTCAAGAATCTTGTGAACCGTCAAATTTGAGAATTAAAACACATAATGGAGCTTTAATGAAATGAATTGGAAAGATAACTCTAATGGTCTCAATCTATGATAAAGCTGTGGATCATTCATTTGATATAATCACCTTATCCAACCTCTTCTATGTAAAACTTGGACATCCTTGGGTTAAATTTATGAATGTTGTTTCTTCTACCATTCACAAATGTATAAAATTTCCTTTGCGTGGAGAGATCCGTACTATCCATCGTAATGATTATAAACCTCTTGCTAAGGACAAGAACTTTATTCTTGATTACTTTTGGCTGCAACCTTAGATAGATCATGAGCCACAAAGAGATAGAACTTTCATAGAATACAAAAAATACAAAGCAAAACAACTAGCTCGAGTGGCCAGGTTTCCTTTGCAACCAATAAGAGAACAAGAAGCAAGCATAAAAAAAGAATATTATGGCTTTGATGAAATTTTTGGCATGAGAAATGTGGATAAGGAAAGGTTCCATAACCCACATCATCCACGGAGAGATGGCATTTATGCTGAGGTCCCTCCCCTGTCATCCTTATAGGGATTGGGAGGCTTTCATGAGCAACAAAATATTCCACCAAGACCAATGAGATTTGAACATGGTGCTTCCTCCTCTACTATACAAACTATGGCAAACCAGAACAATGATGAAATAAGAAATAAGACAAGAAGAAATAGACTAGCAAAATAAAGGAGGAGGAGGAGACATTCCTTTGCCCAATGGATCACAAATGAACAAGAGAACATTCAACCTAATGTGGAAACAAATCAAGAAGACCTTATAGATGAGAAAAATAAGAACAACAATTGGGCTTTAGTGCCTTACACACCTCTTTCATCTACCATTCAAGACTGGGAGGATGATGACCTCCTTAATGATGACTTTTACATGAACCTCTCTATAGGTAAGTATCTCTAAACCTTTAGCTCCATGTTGTGCTTCCCCCGTGATGTGTTATGTGTTGTTAGGCCTCCTAGGATGACCCTTGATTCTCTTGTAAGGTCAAGGATACTAGGAGACTGCCTCTATTGTGACCTTATTCTATTTGTAGCATCATTCTTCTATATTTCCTCTCCTCTGATTTCATCGTTGTGTGTTGTGTCTCGCAGACATAGCGTTGCAGTTGGTGACTTGGGGGCACCCTCCTACATGATTGTCCCTAAGGAACTTGTTCTCCTCTCTGATTTATTGTTTACCTTCCTCTGGTGTTTCCACCTAGCTGGTAGATGATGAAAAACAAATTATACTGATGCAGACCTAGAGCCCCTTTAGCAAGTAATAAAAAAATGGACCCAGTCCATACATGATGATGGGGTTGTTACATATTATCTAACACTTGGCTAGTGGAATCACTCCGTGTGATTTCTCTATCTTGATATTGATGTTGATGTTATCTTATCTTGCTAACAACACTTTAACAATACTTTTGCTTCATGAACTTTGTCTTTCACCTTGCATGGCTCTTTCATGTAGTTGATCATATGCATTGTTGTTTATGATGATTATGTGGACACTAACACCTTTCTTGCAGGAAATTGTGTGTTTGTGGGAACATTTGGCAATCGTAAAGTACATGTCACCTCTGAGGGGCATGGGCTTTACAAGGGCTCATGTTCCCTTGTGTGTTTTCTTCATACCTTAATGTGCTCAATATCAATACATGATATCAACCACCTTAAGGTGGGAGCATTTATAAGGTAAGCTGTCTACTTTAGATGATAGTAAAGTGTGTTTGAACAATCTAAAAATCAATCATAGTCATTTAAGCCCTCATCGTGAGGTGGGGATATTGCATCCCTTTTCTATCTTAAGCCCTCATCGCGAAGCAGGGATGGTGTATTTATCAGGGAGATTGCACTATCCTATCATTTTCAAAAGTCCTCATCACGAGGCGGGGAGCAGTTCTGTGACTAACTCAATCCTTAAGCGTGTTTTCGGTGATTGTTGTGGTGAAGCCCAATTGTCATAGTGTTCTTGTAATGTGCCTAAGATGGTGATGAACCTAATAATAGTTTCACTCCATCACTTGTCTGTCATGTTTTCTTTGTGTCTTCCATGTGTGTGTGTGTATGGTGTGTTTGTTCTCAAAGTACAAGACTGGTACCGATGAGCTCCTCTACACTTTGGGATTTGTCTAGCGTGTTTGTTCTCAAGGTGCAAGACCGATGGAAATGAGCTCCTCTACACCTTGGGATTTTGTTTGGCATGTTTGTTCTCAAAAAGTGCAAGACCGGTAGCGATGAGCTCCTCTACACTCTTTTGGGATTTGTTTGTCTACTTTCCTTGTACTTACATTTTGCATTTCATATGGGAAAATCAAAAAGAAAATAATCACTGCATTCACTGTATTCTCTATGCTCTGCGTATCTTCAATGTTGTATTCTTTGTGTTTTGCGTGACTGTAACTGTCTTCTCCATGTTTTGCATGCTTGCTATTGTCTTCAATATGTTTGGCGTGTCTTCTCCATGCTTGATGTGTTTGCTGTGTTTGTTGACTTTACTTTAATGCATGTATTGGCCTTACATTTATACATACATTAAAGTGGGGGCTAAATGTTATGTCAGAAAAATGCACCCTTGGGGGATTTTTCCTTTTAAGGTTTAGCTCCCAAGTCTTTAGATTGCATTTCGAACATATTGCATGATAATTTAGACTCCTGATAAGAAAACCCTTGGGCCTTGTGACAAATGGGACCTAAGGGGGAGTATCTGACTAATCCTGGAACAAAGACAGGGGTGGACTTGGGTGCTAGAGCCCTAGTCCAGCCCTAATTTTGGTCTGGCCTAAATTCAAATGTCAGGTTTGTGACCATTATTTGGGTCCCAGGACGGCATCATAAGTTTTAATTATGAAGTTCTTGGTGGGAATCTTACTAGTTGCATATATAAGCATGTGTAGGTTATCATTTAGAAACTAGAAGATGTTTATGATTGAAATCTATTGGCATACTTATGATTTTCATTGTGTTGCAGAGCATAGCATTGTTATTATGTTTGTTTTTGTAGGTTGGATTACATCTTCTCCTCATGGCATTGAAGAGCATCTTCCTTCCATGAGAGCTTCATCATCAAGGTGACATCTATTGTGTATTATTATCATTATCATTTGTATTTTTTCCTCTATCTCGCAATAATACGTACTCTCTCTAACAACGGTGTTCAAAAGACTTGAATGTCTCTCCAGGGCTTGACCGAGGCAAGCCTCTAAACACCACAACCTCCTCCCACTCTGCTTGTGATTACAAGTTATAGGTATTGGATCTGGAGAAAGTGGAGTTGTAGGGAAGATTAGAGGACATTAAAGATTCAAGATCTGAAAAGAAGCGAACACTGTGCGAGATTTCAGGACACCAACGCTATCAACATTGTCCTCTGCATATGAAGCTACAGAAAAAGATTGGACAGTGATAATCAAGGTTTACAAAGCTTCCAATATCTAGTAGAAGATTCCTTAGTGGACTAGGGTGCCATCAATAGTGTCCTTTGCATCTAAATTGCTAAAAACTGAAGGTACAGTGGAGATCAGTGTTAGAAGGAGATCAGGATTATATAGAAAAAGATGCATCTTGGACTTGGGCACCATCACCATTGTCCCTGACATTTCTGTTTTCTAGATTGCAAAAAAAAGCAAGTTAAGGTTCTCTGCCCTTTGTCTTATTTCAATGGTATTTGTCGTAATTTGCAGATTTACTTACTATTTTGCTTAAATTAGGGTTTCAAGAGCATAAAAGAATTAATTAGAGACATTGTGTGACAACTTCTAAATTTCCTAGCTTCCCTTGTGGTAACCCAACTTGATAGGTGACTCTCCTCTTGAGTGGAGAAGCAACTCAGTTGAAAAGCCCTTGGAATATTTAGTGGAAAGGAGGATTCAAACTAAAACCCCCATACACCAACAAAATCAACAACCCTCTTTTTCACACTAAACAATTTGTTAGTGCAACATTATGAATCATTCATGGAGTCAATAAATCAACTTGCATTCATCCCTTTCCACTTCATTGCAATGTTGAGCCTCTCTAGAGAGTTTTTGTACAGGCTATTTCTAAGAGGTTTTGGGTTGAAACTCTACATCCCTTGTCAGGAATTCTTGTCCATTATATTTTCTGGAAGGTTCTCCATCACTTGCCCATCTTTCATCCATCCATTTTTTCACTCTAATCCTTTTATCTTCCCCATCACCCATCCCTCATATCCCCTGCATCCACCCTATCTCATCTATCCTTCCAATCCATGTGGTCTTTTAAATTCCACCCTTCTTTCTAATCCATCCCTCTTCATCCTTTTGAAAGTGTAACCATGCTCTTCAACCTCGCCACCCCCTCGAGGGGGCATCATCCCTATCATTATCCTTACCATCATCCCTCATAGTCACTCTTGCTTCGAGTGGTTGGGGCATCATTATCCCTAATCTTACCATCTTCTTCTAATCCAACCTAGTGCTACATTTTATTTTTCTTTGAAATGATGCTTCTACTCAACACCATATCAAAGAGGGGCAAAATATAGACACCTAAAATTGTCCAATCTTCATCTCATCCCAAGAAGCATCCTTAATTCATCCCTATTCATCCATAAACACCTCTAAACCATCCCTAAACATCCCTAAACTATATGTTCTTTATAATTAACTGAATAAACACATGTTTAGATAGTTAATTGATCAATTCCCCTTCAAACCATGATTTACAATATTTTATTTTCAAAATCACTATTCATGTACTATTCACTATTCGTCTGTTCCTGCATCCATACCTATCCCTAACCTAAATGATTTATTAATCATTTATCAGTTCACCCCTATAGTTTAACATTAGATAAATATTTCTATTTATCTAATTCCCTATCCCCTTTTCCTATTCCTAAACTAAATAAGTATTTTTCATATTTATTGAATTCTCTTATTTTCCCCAATTTTACTTAAATGGACTAAACCTAATTACCTATCTAATCACAATGTTGCACATTCCTAACCTTGGTCAACTCATCCTAATACCCTCACATTCTTCCAAAAATACAAAGGTATGGCCCTTTGTACATACCCACATGGCCTTCTTACAAAAGTATGGCCGAGATCCTTTGTACAAGGGTCTTTTTGTCCCTTCTTGTCCTCCAATCCTATCCATCCCCTTTTTCCAACTCACTTTTCAACCATTGATTTGTCCTCAATCCAAGGACATCTCCCATCCACCAATCTCATAATGCCACTTGGAAATCTCTCCTTTCTTGAGATCTCTCAAGAATCCTCATCATTGATCTTTCAATTCAATCCTATCCCTCCATCCACAATCCAAAAAATCTATAAATTGACCCTCACCCCAAGCATTTTCAAGACTCCATGAGAAGTAAAGTTATGATGTCACAATATAGAGCCATCCACATATCAAAAATTAAAAGAGCATATCCACTTAAGGAAGGTTTGCATATGAGGTGATTTAGATAGTTTTCATTTCATATTTACATACTTTCCTTTATGCTCAATCTGAGGTGTATATGAGGTGAATGAAGTAGGCCAATATAGTTTTAGTTTATTTATAAAGTTTATTTTAATATGCATACACCAACATTATGGTCTTCATCATAACATCCATTCATCCAATCTCGATATCAATTGATGGCATCATTACCATCCTGGGGTTGTATTTGAGGCTCTTCATGTGAACCTACATTTACCACATTTGAGCCTGAAGGAGAGGCTCTAGCTTTAACAGCTTCATCAAACCTATTTAGGCTTTGCGTCTTTCTATTTCCCTTTCAACCAATTCTTGGTGCTTTGTAGCATGCTATCCTATTCTTGTTCTTTGGATGTATTTAATCTATTAGCCGAAACATGACTCTCATATGTATCCTACTAATTTTTCTTTAGCAATTGAATGTTCATTTTCAACATGAGGACTAGATGACTTACTAGTATCTTTAGCCTTCCAATTTGGTTTCTCATTTCCTCTTGTGTCTTCGAGTGGCTTATTGTTTGGGTTGTATAGATGTAGTGATCTCCTCCCATCTATTTTTCTTTTGAAGAATAAAATATTTTGGTCCTTAACTTTTTAGAGTCACCACGCATCTTGGGGATTGGGACAGGAAAATTCATGATCACTTATGTAGACACAATCAGACAATGACATGGGACATGAAAAGACAAAGGATTAAAAGAACTTTATGTTGAATGACTACCTCAAAAGGTTATTGACACTATCCTAAGGACTGCTACTAGTTCCCCAGTAGAGTCACCAATCTGTTGGTTCTCCAATTTGTACCCCACTAGTTTCTAAGGTATACTTCACACTTATGATAAAACTAAATGGAAATTGGCCAAAGAATAGGAGATATGTTTAAGACAATAATATCCTCTACACTTTAGGCTCTACAAAGCCTAGGTGGGTTCCCCTTATTAGACATTGATTTAAATTGAAGACTCATAATTAACCACAATGTCAAGAAGGAAAGTATTTTCACAACAATTAACAAGATAGTTATAGGATTCAAACAATTTATCAAAATGATCTCATATGTTCCTTAAAGATAGGTGTGAAAATTGAAAATAATTACAAATAAATTATGCAGTAAGTAGAATTTTTCATTTGAAAGTGTATTTGGGGTTGGGGGATAGTTAGTTCTAAGACCAGTGCCTATTTAGGGAGTCACAGAGTCGACATAGTACATTGGGTTCCACAATAATATTTCACTACAAAATAGAAATCAATTTACCTTTAAAAAGATATCAATGCCTCAACATTAACATTGATCTAATAATGGCAAATAACATGTATCATGTACTTAATTATCCATTCATTTTGCAAGTAACTTCACTATTATACATAAAAGAATTACTCTGCTCCTTGAACAAAAACTAATACACATTAATAGTACATAACAATGAGTGTTCCATGAGATAATAAAGAATCCTTGATTATTAATTCTCAAAAGCACATTATAATATGAAATGGAGTTTGGATGCACAAAACTTGTATTGTTATTATATTTAGTCACAAAAAATACATCATATCAACCACCTATAAACTTAACCTAACTGCTACTTCTCAGACTCAAATTATAGAAAGAAAACTAACATCTGAGGGATTTTCAAACCCTTTTTCAATTGGAGCACATCCCTTTTATAAAACAAGGGAGGCTCTTACAGATCACATTATGATTGACACGTTCTTACATCCTATTTGTCTATGAGAAACAGAACACACAAGCCATTGAAATAGTCTTAAGATCTTGTTTTCAAAATTGCAGCCCACTTCTTATTATCATGATGATGGGGATTAGATAGTTAAGTGCTTTAGGACCACTCAAGTATTAGATTCTTCACCTGCCAAAACTGAATTAGCCACTGCTACTTGCTAGCAAGGTAGAGGTGAAGTAGTTGAAAGTTGCTGCTCAACTAACTCCTTTGACTCTTTCAATTTGAGTTGGCCATTGTAAATCAGAAGCACCTCTCATCTCAAACTCTATAGATGTGGGAATTTGTAAAGGCCTAGTAGTGAAGGCAAGGCTACTCTAGGTCCTAGTCATGGTAGCATGAGGGGGAAGAAATAAACATGTTGTCATAGAAAACTACACTCCTTGTATGCAATGAATGAGCAATCCTCACCAAAGCCAACATGGATAGGAAATCTAGGAAACCTCATTACCAATTCCATCCATTCCAAAGAAAGGATGCTTTTCTTTTCTATTTTTGAAGTCACACAGTTGGAGCCAAGAGAAAATTGACAATACACTCATGTATAGAGATATCATTTTGAAAATGGAGAAAATACAACTATTGCAATAGACTGAAAAATGACAAGTATTTCCTTACAAAATACTCTACCCTTATATAACCAAAAAAGGAGTAGCAATTGCATCAGGCACAATTTTCTACCCCTACTGTATTTTCATAAATTCTCCTTATCACCAAAACGTGCCACTAAAATGCTAGCATATATCAACTGATCAGCATATCACCCTCAAAAAGATTTTAACAACCCTATTGATGCCATAAATGATGATTACATCATGTATCTCTTCACCCATGTAGCATATTCCTCTTTTAACAATCATTTGTATTTTAAAGTTCTTTATCCACGTTAAGCGTGTGAGTCACATACTAGTGTCTAAAATTTCCTTTGTTTCCTTTATGAAACTATCTAGGCCAGACTAAATCAAGTAATTTATCCATCTTTGTATTGCAATACATATGATTAATCTCACTTCCACTAGTGATTGATTTGATTGATGTAGGGACTATACTGCCAAATTCAACTTTCCATTCTGATAGTGACTTCTCAGTGCCATCATTTTCATACACTGGCCACAAGAAGCATTTCTTAAGAGACTTAAAATTGTTTGTTTTGTCTCTCAACATCACATCAAGTTTGCTTTGGAAAGAAAAAATCTCATTGAGAAGCCCTATGACCTTATGTGTATTGGCCAATCCACTTGGCATATTAGGGTCCATGCTGACACTGCTATAAATGTGATTCCTCACCTGTATACAAGGAATCCAAGTACTTAGAATCTCCCTCAAAGATGATTCATTAGTGGTGTAACTTTCAAAAGACTTTTTAAAATTATTCTAACAAACCTAGACATCCTTAACTCTATTTAATACTTTATTCATTTGATGACCCAAGATTTTTCTTATCAAAGAAATTTGTTCATTTTTGTGGTCTTCCTTGAGTTTGTCAATTATACTGTTGCTTCTCCTTAACTCCTATAATTTAGCAACAACATAATCCCCTTGATCTCCAGATGAGATTTTAGGACTACATGTAGAGGTTGGTAACCCTATTTTAATTCCAATAGGAGGAATGAGCACCTTGAGCTTATTATACTCATGCAAAAACTTCACATAGCCCTCCTTCCTATCAAAACTTGTAATTTTCTTGATGGAACCTCATTGAACTTAGCTGTACTTACCACCAAAGATACAACTTGGGGAGTAGAAGTATCAGATAATCTTATCATATGTCACTGCCTAGTGAGCTCACTAAAATACTTTGCCACTTGAGGCTTGTTGTCGTTTGGAGCCATTACCCAAATTGCTAGGGTTTCAAGATTAGCATTGAAACCTGACCTAAATAATTCCTCAACCCGCTCCTTTGTTTTTACCTCATGGTCCTACCTCTTGATGGTATCCATAGCAATGGCTGATGAAATGTCACAACTTGGTTGGATCTTAAATTCACACTCTTTCACTAATCTTCTTCCCTCCTTAAGGGTGATCATGCTTACATCCATGTCAATTTCCTTTAAGACCCTTTGAGCTACTTCCATCCTTTCTTCCTCACTTACCTTTCCTTGCTCTTCATTTAACTTTTACAAATATATCTCTGATGTCCTCTTTGCTAGAAGAGCTCTGAATTCCTTTGATTGAACAAACTTGTCATCAGACAAGAATTCTCTACAAGCTAGTTCTTTGACATCTTGCACCACTACACTACCCTCCTCAAGACTTAGTATAGTTCTAGATGGAGGAACCATTTGAATTTCATTTCTATGGGGAGATTTAAAAATTTATTAAATCTCATCTAGATCAATCTGGTTCTCCCCAACCTCCTTAGTTAAAGAGTAATCAACTAAAGGTTGATCTGCAATAAGTTTCTCAGGAATCGGTAGGTCCCTCCATGCTTCTTCTACCATTTCTTTAGTTTGTGGACAAGCTGACTCTTCAACTTTCTCTTCTTGTGGCTATTGTTTCTTGGGGGATTGTGGTTTGACAAATTTTTAATTAACCACAAGTTTGAGCTCTTCTACATGCTCAAGCATTTTTTGTATCCTAAGGATAGGATCAGTTATTTCCCTAAAAGCTCTTGGGTAGTCAAATTTTTTTCATCTTCCCTATCTTTCTCCCAAGAAAATGAGAAACCAATTATCTCTTCTCTACTTCACTTCAAAAGATACAATTTCTGATCAGATCCTCTTTCTCATAAAAATAATGCTCAAATATTGACCAAGTTGTTTTTCCGTATTCTGTCAATGAAGTGCTCGGGGTCATAATTTCTATGATTGGTAACTTTCATTCTCTACCCTGTAACTTTGACCAACATGCCTCTAGACCTTCTTTAGCGGTAATAAAAAACCAGGAAATGCAATTCTTACAGGAAGAAAAGATTTCTTCTTACTTAGCCTCAAGTGAGTTTTGTCTTATTCATTCATTTACCACATAATTTCTAAAAATGCAACTCTATTAGGCATTCTCTTGGGAAAGAGGTGAGGCTTAACACTTTCTCCATATACTTTGATCAAGGTCATCTCTGAATACAAAAATTAGTCACCCCAGTTATGATCCAGGATACTATCAGGTTTCCTCTCATATGGCCTTAGGAAATCCATGATTTTCTTTGAAATTCTAAGCTTCTCATGCTTTGGTAACCCCAAGATCCTATGTACAGTTAATTCTCTTCAAAAACTAAATAACTTACATTTTCATAGTATGAGTCGGGCCACAGATGAACTCTTCCCTAAATAGGCATAGGATCATTATCCTTAGTATAATGTTGTATTTACATTTCTTTACCCCAATAACTTCTACCACAATGTATCAATATGTGGCACAATAGGAATATCTCTTAAATGTGGGGTCTTCATCGAACTATCTGTATGCCACTAAATCCTTATGAATTCTTAGCTAAATAGGTGGCATTGTCAAACAAAATCCTATTCTAAAACTTATCCTGGATGTTAAAAGCCATCACTAAAGGTGGATTGGTATCAAAAGGCTAAAATCTAGTCCAAACACTTGACATAGAGCATAATATGCTTTTATAAAATAATCCTCAAACATATCAAACCTATAAGGCTATATCTCATGATCACCAAGTTTTACATGTTTCCCCAAACTCCTTGGCTTGTGAAGAGGTAGAAGATATGTCATGTATCCTTGCCTATTTCTATAGTACTCTTTCTTTAATTCTTAAAATTAAATTCTAACATATACCCATGGGTTCAAATTAAATGCCTCTATAAATAATTCCTTGCATAAGTGAAAGAGATTTTGTCCCTTGTAGTTTGACAAGATTTGAGTGATGGGATCATAGTTTATGTAGATAGCTTGGACTAGGTCGACATTAATAAAAACATTAGGGACTACTAGATTACCTAAATCCAACCACCAAATATTTGATATGGGCTTATCTTGGGAGCAACGTAATAATTAAATTCAAACAATTCCCTCCCCTACTGATAGAATTACATACCTAATGAACCCATGGAAATTATAAAACTTAGTGGTTAACTCCCCCATACCATGGGCATGTTTATATTTCTTAGATGAATCTGGGAGCTAATCTATGATATCTTGGGATAAATCCCATTTAATCTTACCACCATGGGCTAACCTACGACTCATGTTTACAGATAAGGGGCAATTAACTCAGAATTAGGGTTTAGCTAGTTACCAAATTGGTTTGCTTCGAATAGGGGTTTCAAATTATTACCTCTAAAAATCCCTAGAAATTTCCTACAAAACATAGAGAGGGCTATCATGACATACTAAGATTGTAGCAATTAGGGCATTAGATTTGAAGTTGTGAATTTTCTAGGTGTTTTCTCACAACTTACTTTAGTGTCCTGAGATCTCTTGTTCATAGAAAATGCAGAATGATCTTCGATTGCAACAAAAAATCCCATTAATTTACTCTCGTCTCTTTAATTAATTGTTCAAACAAGCATAGACTTTATTCGTATGCTGTGAATGGCCACTTCATTTGAATGCTAACTATTGATCAATCTAAGGCCTTAGATTGATGACTATCACATGTTGTGACCTCATCACAAGCTTCTCCAAACACTAAACCCTTCGAGGCTGCATGGTGCATTCGCCAGTTAGATCTTCATTGGCCAAATAGATTAAAGCATCACTATTGATTTCGCCCTTTTAAAATGGACAAATGTCATTATATCACACCATCATAGCTTTGAATAATAAAAATAAACAAGAGGCTATATAGGTAGGTGCTTCCATGCACACCGGTAGGATTTCATCACATGGAAATATCAGATAGAATAGATTTGACATTGTCAATGGAATATTCTTAGCCAATAAGAATAAGCCATTTGTCTAGAGGAACAAAACCTTAACGGGACCATGAAAAAATTACTCAAACTAGACAAACATGTGATGCTTCATCACAACATCACAACTTTTAAAATGTTGGTTTAAAGCAAATCTACATGAAGGAAAATCCATGTGATGGAGTAATGACTTCCAAGTGTCGAGGAAAGATAAGATCGACAAAAAAGGATAATACATTTAAAAGAACGAGGTGATCAAAAAATTCATCAGGGACATGTGGCACCTTCGCGCACCATCATAGCCTTGAAACAATAGGCTTAAAGGAAGGATGTGATGCCCATGAAGCAAACATAAACTTACACCTAGCCCATATTATTGGTTGTAAAATATTCAAAATAAAATGCCAATGTATTAATCAAGTAAGTATAATAGAAATTAGAGGCCAGTGACTTAGAACAATGAGGTCGGTTACTCAACGATTGGTGGGGGGATAAAAGATCACTTAAGAATTAGAAACCAGTTACACAAGTCATTGAGTGATTAGAAAGACAAACCCTAAACCCCTTAAGATACACACATTGCGGGGTTTTAACATGATAATTTTGCATAGTGACAACATTAAAACCCTAAAATTTTGACAAGACCTAACATGATCCTCATCCCAAAAATCTATAAATACCCATCAACCCAATCAATTTCAAGTCTCCATGTTATGCAAGGTTATGCTATCATTTTGATGAGATATCAACATATCAAGACATCAAGAGCACATCAAAAGATCAAAGTTTGCATGGTAGTTACATAGTTTAGCTTCCTTTCTTATATGCATTCCTTTAGGTCAATCATGAGGTTGCATTCGATCATGAGTAGAATAAGTTAATATTGCATTAGCTTGTTCTTTTATGATCATTTTCATATGTACATAACCCTCTTTTCTTGGTGGATTTTTTTACTCGAAAGGGTTTTCTCCACATAAATCTCTATGTCATGTGTATTGCTTTTGAGTATTGTTGATTTCTTTGATGCTATTTTACATCTCCATTAATATTGGATAGTTTATATTTCAGATTTGCAAGTTTATTTTAGATTTCCATATTGTAGTGGTTTCCTTCATTTATAACATTTGGTATCAAAGCCTAGCCAACATTGTTTATTGTATGGATGTATGAAGGTTTTCCGTGCTATAATGGGAGTTTTTCTTTTGCAGATCTATGTGTGGAAATCATGGCTACATCTAAATCTCAGTAGACATTGAAAAATTTAATGGTTAAAACTATGAGCTATGGAAGCTAAAAATGAAGGATCTCCTTCAAGAGAGGGATCAATGGTTGGTGCAATCAAAAGATAAGAAACCCAATACTTTCAATCAAGAGGAGTGGGACAAGATGAACAAAAAGGCATGAGGCACAATTTGGTTATGTCTTGTAGACTCTATCCTACTAAATGTCTCTAAGGAAAATACTACATATTCTTTATGGAGATGACTGGCTGAGATTTATTAAGAGAAGAGTTTGGTAAACAAACTATATTTAAAAAAATGTTTTCTCTTAAGATGAAGGAAGTTGAATATGGTGCAGAGCATTTAAATTATTTTAATTTAATTTTGAGTTGATTAGCCTCTATTTATGTTAAGATTGCAAAAGAAGACAAAAGTATTATGATTCTTTGTTCTTTACCGAGTCTTGGAAGAATTTCATTCTTGCTATCACTACTAATCTCTAAGATCTAAAGATGGATTCTCTTGTTGCAACTCTATTGTCATAGAAATGATGAAAATGACTATGGATAGATTAGTGGATGCTCTTATTGTTAGGGGAAGCTCTAAAGAAAGAGGACCAAAAGGAGATCAAAAGGGGCCTAAGGAATCAAAAGACAATTCTAAAACTCTTGGAAAGAAGAACAAATTTAAGTGTTGGAACTGTGGAAAAAGAGGACATGTTAAGAATGAATGCAGAGACAAAAAGAAACAATGGGATTCCTCCACAGAGAAGTCCTCTAATGTAGGTGATGAGGTTTTACTTTCTTCTTTTAATGTTGTATATAAAAAACATTGGTTGGTTGACTCAGGATGCTCTTATCACATGAATCCTCATAAGGAGTGGTTCTCCAAATACAAAAATATTATGGATGTAATGTCTACCTTGGGGACAACATTACATATTTGATAGTTAGACAGGGAAATGTACAATTGTGTTTTAGTGATAGGAGAATTAAAACCCTCCATGGTTTTTTACATATTCTTGGATTGGCTAGAAATCTTATTTCTATTTCAAAATTGAATGATTTGGGAATGCATGTAAAATTTAACAAGCATGGTTGCCGATTGGTGAGAGGAAGCTTGGTGGTAGCAAGGGGAACAAGGATCATGGGAAATGTATTAGGCTTGATGCCATTACTGTTTGCAAATCCATCTATGTGATAGAACAATCTGAAAATACATTTATGTTGTGGTACCATAGATTGAGCCACATAAGTAATTTTTTTTGAAAACTATTATCAATAAAAAGTTGTTGGATGGTTTCTCCTATTTTGATGAGCACTTTGATTTTTGTGAGCACTATGTGTTTGGTAAACAAAATAGAGCATCATTTCCTTTAGGAAGTAATAAGGTGATAGATAAATTAGAAATTATTCATATGGATGCGTTTGGTCCCTTAGATAAGGATTCAATTGCAAAGTCATGTTATTTTGTTACCTTCATTGATGATGTATCTAGATTTATATGGATTTACTTTATGAAGGATAAATCTAAAGTTATCACTTTAAACTTTTAAGGATTTTAAAGTCTTAGTAGAAAACCAATTAGGATTGAAAATAAAAGTATTGAGATCTAATAATGGAGGGGAATATTGCTCTAAGGAATTTTATGAGTTTTGCAAGCATGAAGGTATGATTAGACAAAAGAAAACTCCATATACACCACAACAAAATGGTGTTGTAGAAAGGATGAACTAAACAATTATGGAAAGAGCTAGAAGTATGTTGAGCGATGCAGAGTTGGACAAATGCTTTTGGACAAAAGTTGTGAATACTACTTGTTAATTGATAAATATATCTCCTTGTAAGGCTCTTGGTTCAACACCTTATAAAGTGTGGACAAGTATTGAAGTAAGAAACCTTCTATTTCACATTTAAGTGTTTTTGGATGTGAGGCTTTTGTTCATGTGAGTAAAGAAAAGCATTCTAGGTTGGATCCAAAAGCATAGAAATGCATCTTCATTGGATATGGTGAGAATTTTAAAGGTTATAAGCTTTGGAATCCTCTAACCAAGAAAGTTGTCCATTATAGAGATGTGATTTTTAAGGAACTTAGAGCTATTTTTTATCATGTACATCTAGAAGAAAAAGAAAGGAAAAAGGTAGTGCATTTTGATTTATAGCAAGAAGATGCATATTAAGAAGAACAAAATGATGGAGTTGAGGATGGAGAAGAAGAGGATTCAAGTGAACGTTCTGAAGAGGAAGACTCCGTGATTACTGTTAGTGCCTGAATTGACTGGCAGTTTTTGAGCAATTTTCATGCAGGCACTCTCCCTAAGTATCCAAAAAATTGTTCTAAGTATTGGACCTCCTCAGTATTTTTCAGCTGCAGCATCATATTTTCTTTGAAGAGGAGGTCATCATCATCATATTTCCTTTGATGGTGGTCAGCATCATCATGTTCTCCGTCAACCGGTTTCTCATCGTCATCATCATATTGCAATATCGGGTGATGTTTGGTTTTTATCCTGATGATGCTGATGAGCTACAGTGCGCCTTGATTTGCTTGCGGGGGTGATTTTTCAAGTATTCGGTGATCTTCCAATTATCACCTTGCCCAGACATGATGATGATGTTGCCCCGACATTCTGAAGGGGTTATTCTCTAGGTTGTTCGACCCGACTTGTTTTTTCTTAAGGGTCGTCATCATCATCATATTTCCAGTTATCACCGTGTTGTTTGCGAGGGTCATCATATTTTCTGCCTTCATGATATTTCGCCGGGGTGATATCTTTATCATCGGGTGATCTTGGTTATGATCATCCTGATGATGTTGTTGAAGAGTTCTAAGTGCGACCCGATATTCACTGGGGTCATCATATTTTGAACGTCAGGATGATCTTAGTCAATATCATCCTGATGATGTTGTATCACTTCTTGTTCGTTGTTTTGTCATCCTGATGATGCTGACGTCATCCTTATATCAGGGTGATATCTTTTTCTCTGCCTATCTGCATCATGATATTTCCGAAGGAGGGGGTGATATTTTCATATCACCCGGGTGTATGTTTGTTCCAGCATCGTGATGATGCTGATGTCAGGGGGATATCCGCCTGCCGGCTTCGTGCAGTATCTAGTGAGGGTGATCTTTTCAAGCATCATCATATTCGTCTATCGCCCTGATCTTATAGTGGAGCTACAGTGCAACCTGATATTTGTGCATCAGGATGATATTTCCAAATATCCGGTTGTCTTCCGAATATCATCTTGATGTTAATATGATGATGATGACGTCAAGGTCCCGGGGGGGTCATATTTCTAACACTGATCATCTTGAGGAGATCTCCCGATATTTGCAAACATGATGATGACGTCATCCGGATATGAGGAGGTACGTAGTAGGCAGATATGATGATGACGTCAGCAGGATATGATGATGATGTCATCAGGATGTTTATCGGCCAGACTTTTGGTATAAGCTCAGCAGGAGGATGTTCCTCCGATGGATCAGGTTGTGCCGATGAGGGCGATTATCATGCAGTTATATTGCAATATGATGCTGACGTCAGGGTGATATTTCGGGCAACAGGATATCATGCTGCTGGAGGATGATGATGATGAAGTCTTATACTAGTGTTGTCAGGAGCAAAAGCACCGACATCATATATGCTCATGACCTAGTATATAAAGTGTTAAAGAGGTTGCTACGGGGTGCATGTGGGATAATTGTATCCTGCATTTTCAAATATCATGATGATGAATCTCGGCGGGAAATGGTTGCGATTAACTGTCTGATGTTCTTCCCAAGGCCGCGGGTTGGTGCGCCATTAATGGCGATTGTTGCAGAGGTATGGGCGATGGCGTGGGCTGATCTAGTACCCGGTTGAAGATCTGGATCCCTAGGCGGTGGCGCAGGGCTTGAAAAATCTTCCTGTCTCCTCCCCTACCTGCTGCATTAATGTTTGAGCGCCATTTTTATGATACTGTATATCTGGCGGGATTTTTGGTCAATCTGGTAGTTAATGCTGAATACACCCTCCTGCTATATAATGCAGACGGTGTTATTCATTCAAGGTTGTTGAAAGTTGAGGATTTTTGGCTCTGTAATCCAAAACCAGCAGATCTGGTTGCTCTGTACAGTCTAACTTGTGAGTTTATGTATCTCCTGTTGTACGATTTGGCATGAATCCACTGATTTCATGGTTGATCTTATATGAGTAATGCTATCTTAGCATGTGTTGTGTTAATTCTGTCTCCAGTATTGCATGTATTCTTCTTCTAGATCTGGATATTTGCGTAATGTTTAGATTCTAGAGCATAGAATTCCTATGTTGAATGTCTGATCTTTTAACTTCTGCTCAAGGGGCAGATTAAACTATTTTCAGGTTAAACATTGGGAAGGGTATACTGCAGTAGGGATGCCATAAGTAGAGATAACTTAACACTCTTCATTGGGAGATATCTGTAAGGCAGATATCATGTGTATCCCCCTGAAATCCAGTTTTAGCTGTTCATGCTGATCATTCACAGGTGTATGTCTACCGACTCCAAGCCCTGGATAGGCACCAATCATGCTGTGTTCTTGTGTTATACACCATGTCCAGCTTTGCATCCAAAATTTAAACTAAAACATTTCATACTTCCACCTGTTAGTTGTAGGAGTAGGACTAGGAACCCCCTGCATGCTCTCATACCCAACCAGACATCATGTCCAAGAATGTTGCCAGCCTTGTGATCTATCATGCAGATCTTGGTCCATACATGAGAGTATTCTGCCTGTTGTTGTCAAGTTAGATCTTTCTATCTTTGAGCTAGTCAAGGTTACATCTTGAGTTATAGGGATACCCCCCTTGGTGTGGCAGAACCAGAAGTGAAGGGGAGGAGCTCACGCAACCTCCTGTATTCAGTTGGCTGAATCTGCCTGTGCATTAGAACTGGCAATCCCTAATGCTGATTCAAAAGAAAAGTCAACAATTACAAAAGAAGTTGAGCATATAGAAGAGCAAGTGGAAGAATCCCTTACTCCACCCTTGAGAAGATCCACAAGACATAAAAATCTAAATAGGTATAGACCACTAGATTTACATTGTGTATTTACTTTATTGAGTACTAATGATGAACCTAGATCCTACATGGAAGTTATTCTTGCAATTGATAGTGAGTCTTGGCAACTAGCCATGTAGGAGATGATGGATTTAGACTCTTGTGCCACCTAGGATCTTGTTCATTTTCCCAAAGGAAGGAAGGCCATTGGATGTAAGTGGGTCTACAAAAAGAAGTTTGGAGTAGATGGTTCATTGAAAAAGTATAAGGCTAGACTGGTAGCCAAGGGATACTCCCAGATAGAGGGAGTTGATTTCAGTGAAATTTTCTCGAGCCTATTGCTAAATTAATTTCTATTAGATTTCTTAAATATCTATATCTATTGCTTATGATTTTGAAATTGAAAAAATGGATGTTAAGACTATTTTTTTGCATTGAGATCTAGAAGAGGAAATTTACATGCAACAACCAAAAGGATTTGAGGTAAAAGGGAAGAACACTTGGTTTGTAGGTTGAAATGGTCTCTTTATGGTTTGAAACAATCACCCTGGATGTGGTATCAAAATTTTTATTCTTTTATGTTGAAATTGGGTTTTTTGAGAAGCGAAGATCATTGTATTTACATTAGATGTATTGATGATCATTTACTAATTGTTGCCTTGTATGTGGATGACATGCTATTTTTTAGTAACACCAAGAGTATGATTAGTGAGATGAAAGATCAACTTTCAGGTGCATTTGAGATGAAAGATCTAGAGGAAGCAAAGTACATATTGGGAATGGAAATTAGAAGACATCAAGGTAATAAAAAGCTTTGGTTATCTCGAAGTATGTGAATACTATTTTTGCATAGATTTAATATGAAAGACTATAAGCTAGTTAGAATTCCTTTACCAATTGGCACTAATCTTACATTAGATTTGTACCCAAGTGTGAAGATGATTTTTAGGATATGTATAATGTGTCATATGCTAGTGCTATAGGAAGTTTGATGTATGGAATGGTGTGCACTAGGCTAGATATTGCCCAAGCAGTGGAATTTTTGAGTGGGTTTATGTCTAACCCTGGTAGAGAGTATTGGAATTTTGAAAAGAGGGTGTTAAGATATTTATGTGGTCCTTCTAATTACTATTTGGTTTATTATGATACTAACAATGAAGATAACATGTATTGGACATATAGAGTATTGTTGATGCAGATTGGGTAGGTGACTTGGATAGTTGAAGGTCCACTAATGGCTATGTTCTTACTTTGTTTGGAGGACCTATGAGTTGGATGATTAAAAGGCAGCCCCTGGTTTCTTTTTCCACCACTGAAGTAGAGTATATGGCTGCTACTCATGTCTCTAAGGAGGTAGTATGGTTATAAAGATTGTGTACATGCATTGGTTTTGATTGTAGGACAATTCAGATTAGTTGTGATAGCCAAAGTGCAATTTGTTTCGCCAAAAATAATATGTATCATGGTCAAACTAAGCATGTGGATTCTCAGTATTACTTTGTTCAAGAAATGGTTGCAAATGGATAGCTTGAGTTGAAGAAGATTGACACTCAGGTGAATGTTGCAAATTATCTCACCTAACCTGTGAGCACAAAAAAGTTTACTTGGTGTAGGGAGGCCATGGGCCTTGTTTCTTATACATGTTGATTTATGTTTTCCTATGGTTGTGTTTACAATGTATGATGTAAAGTGGGAGAATGTTAGGATTAAGTTTTCATCAGCCTTGTAAATCCAATTAATTTAATTTCTCCTAATATTATAATTGTAAATGTAAACATAAGGGAAGTAGAATCCATTGACTACAATAAATATTTTATTTACGGTGACTTGTAATATTTATTTATTCTTATCTTGGGATAGTAAATAGGTGAAATAGGGGCATCCAAGTTCATTAATTAATTATATGACATGTTGTAAGAGAATCTCCTAGATTGTAGCTTACATGTTGTAAGAGAATCGATTATTTTTGGATAACTATGACAAGGCATCTTATGATAACCTATAAGGTGTAAGAGGCTATTTTAGCTTGTTTGTTGACTATTACAAGGAAGGCATTGGGAATCTTTCATGATAGCTGTAAGAGGGAAATTAATGCATATCCCAAGTACGGGCATTGGATTTTTCCCAAGTTGGGTGCCGCACTTTGTATCTTCTTCTACAAGCTTATAATTTCTATTTAACATAAGCTATAGGAAGTGCAACATATGAGAGTTGTTTGTTTATAGATACACAAGTGCAATTGAGTTGGATGCATGATTGAAATAAATCAATGTACTGTAATCTCTTTGCAGATAATACAAATTTGCCCTCTTTCTTGGTGGAGCTTTTTACCTGAAAGAGTTTTCTCCTCATAAATCTTTGTGTCATGTGTATGGATTTTGAGTATTGATGATTTCTTTGATGCTAGTTTACATCTCCATTAATATTCTATAGTTTATATTTCATACTTGCAAGTATATTTTAGATTTCCATATTGTAGTGGTTTCCTTCATTTCTAACACAAAATTTCCTTCACTTTTTGGTAGATCCTACAACTCCCTAAGAATCTATATACATCTTTATGCAAAATCAACCAATGGTACCTCACCTCCAACATGGATTGCATCTTGTTTGTGCTAAAGTATCTTTCATTTCCACCTCTATGCAACTTTCTAAAGAGGTTCTCCCTCGTTAAACTCTATGAGATGCATAGCTATTTCCTCCTAAACATATATCCCTCTTGTGCAAAGTATTCTTCATACCTACATTTATCTCTATCCCAAGGCTCTATGCATGCATTCATTATATTCAAAAAATCTAGATCTACACTATATTTAATCATTCATCACCTCCATGCCCACTAGTTTAACCATCATTTTAGATTTCTCCTTGTGATAGTTTGACAGTCCTCTGGGGTTTTATGATGTAATAGTCTTAAGATTTTATGGTAGTCTAATGCAAAATTGGGTAGACTTGAACCCTTGTGCAAACCTTCCATGATGGATCTCCCTCTTTATTGGACCTTCCTAGTGCTAGTCATTGGGTGTCTTTTTAATAGTGCAACCTTTATATTATATTCATTCATTACCTTTCACCTTGAATTTGACAAGCATAGTGCTTTGTATTTGTTATTTGGAGCTCCTAGGGACATGTGGTGGATCTTGATTGCCAACACATAATAGGAAAACAAGAGTTGGGCATCTCCACACCAAGAATCAAGAATCTCCACTATTGGATCTCCTTTGTTCAACATTGACCATTACATCTCTTTTGAGTAAGGCAACCTTAATGTTATAATCATTCATTACTATTTAGCCCAAATTTGATGGGTTGACACTGTAGGAAGTGATGTTTGAGCTATGGGCATACAAAGTGATACGATGTGTTTTCAGATGGCAACATGTTGTCCCATTCATTGAACAAGAGAGTGTACCTAAGCACCATAACAGTAACTAGGCATGTTACCCTTGCCAACACATGTCTACAACTTACAAAGATTAGGCCCCACCACCTTGGCCATGTGGAAAGTGTTTGTAGCACATAAAACATAGCAAGTGTTCAATTCTTATGAGAGCACAAGTTTGTTATCAACCATGTGCCATCCATTAGATCTACTGCTACACAACATAGATTGCTTGATCACCTTTTAGTTGTGTGCACATTAATGTTTATTTTCATCGTACTTTTTGGCCTAAATTTGGGGTTTAGGATATCTTCAAAAATGATGGTCTCACACTTGTTGCAAGCCTATGGTGATTCCATTTCACTCATTATACATGTGTTACACTTTTCATTAGGGTTTATTGGCACCATGCCCTAATATGAGATAATATAGAGACCTCCCCTACCATTGTTTGATATTCCTTAATTTATAGGTGTTTTGCCATGCATTATGGACACATCTGTATGTATGGTTTCTCCTTTGAGTTTGGGTTAGTCCAAGATGATTGCATAAAATAGATTTGCCATAGCTAGTTTGCAATTAACCCCAAACTCTGCATATAGAAAGGTTGCAATTACTAAATAGATTAATCAAAATACTAAACAAAGGGAGCTAACAATTTTAGTATTGTCAATCTAGAACATATATAAGCATTGTAAATGGCACACATAATTTAGGTAAAAGATTGTAATGATTTCTAGTATCTTAATGTTTGACAATTAGAATTGTTTAAATGTTTTAATTAATTTGACTAAGTGCAAATTGTTTAAAATGTTTTAATTAAGTTAACTAAGTGCAAATTATTAATTAGAATTGGAATTAAATACTTATGTTTGTTTCATAAAAGAAACTAAGTTAGATAGCCATCCTTAAAAGATAGTTTTTAGTTAGATCAATTAGTCACAAAAGTTAGACCAATTAGTGGAGATAGACAGGGATGTGTAATGCTCTTGCTTTGTATTGTTTTATTTTGGATTGAATAAATTTTTACCCCTCTTTTAGTCAAAATAGTAAAAAAGAAGAAGAAGTAATTTTTAGTTAGAGAGGAAGTTGTTGGGAAACGATAGCTTTATAAGCCAAATGATGTTATTTTTTAAAGGACACATAACTTTGGGGTGGTAGGAAGATTTATAACTGATTAAAAATACTTATAATGGGGAGGTGGTTTTTGTCTTGTATGCTGCTGAAATTACATTTGAAGGGTGGGATGGAGTTTGAAGCATCAATGGGATGGAGTTTGAAGCATCATCAAAACTTTGTAATATTCACAAAGGTTGAAGGTAAGGGTTCTTGTCAGGGAAAGCATTTAGATAACATTTTGAATCTTTGGTAAAGCAATGAACCTAGGATTTATTACTGTTTCATCTTCTTGTTAAGTAGAATTTAGTTTAGGATGACAATGATTTCAAAATCTAGAAGAACACTATTTTTTAAATGAAAAATCAACTAGCTACTAGGGTGTTAGCATTATCAATGCAATGAATTTTAGATTAGGGTTTGGTTGATTACAAATTTATGTGAATTTATGATTGAGGGTAAAACCTTGAGAGAAGTATCGAATTTACTTTATAAGTTTCAACTTTCTAGTATTCAAAGTTCAGGAAATTATGGCTGGTATTGGGCTATAATGATTTTCAACCAAATCAAAGAACATTCAAGATAAAATGCCAAAATTATAGATTAAATGTTTTATAAGGTTTATTTTGAAAGAAATTAACCATGGAATTGTTGGAAAAATTAATTTTGGAGCATGGGAATTTATTTCCCCTAGCCGTTTGAGATCTTCCTTGATCTCTTCCTCCTCCCTCTTCCTGTGAACTCATTAATGCTCCCAGCTAGCTCATAGGAAACCGTTAATGCAGGATAGTCTCTTTATTGGTGGTTAGGTGGATTTGATTTTTGAGTGGCAATTTTGGGCAGCAGAATTTTGGTGAAGAAAAAGACAAAAGGAGGGAATGTTTGGACAGTTAGAAGATAGACATAAGAGTGGAAGTAGCAACAACAGGGAATGTTTTTTTGTGTGCATGAACAACAGTTCTGAGCATCTCTATGTGTGTATAGAGAGCTATGTGTGTATAGAGAGCAACATATAGCTCTAGTCGAATAGTTTGTTGTGAGTTTTGTGTGTAGCTCTAGATTGCTGCAGATAATGTTTGTAATCTTGTAGTTTTAAGTCATTTGTAAATGCTATTTTTTGATTTAATAGAACAAGAGTTTGCTAGTCCAGCTGTGTGTCTCCAGTCACTCTTTTTTGTTATTCTGCATTTTTGTGTGTGTTTGGGATTTAAATATCCTACAGATTGGTATCAGAGCTAGACGACCCTAAGTCTTGAGTGAGTTGGGCATTTGTTTTCTGGTTATTTAAAGTTTGGTTGATAGGAGACATGGCTGAAGAAGAGAGTAAGAGTTGGCAGCAACCACCATAATTTAATGGACAAAACTATGATGTTTGGGCAAAGAAAATGAAGACCATAATGGTTGTAAATGACTTATGGGAGCTTGTGTTTAATGGGTTCAGTGATGTGACTGACCCAGCTATGTATGCATCCCTCACAAACAACTATAAGACCCAGTTGAAAGAGACATGGAGGAAAGATGCAAAAGCCCTTAGTTTGATTAAATCAGCCTTGACAGAGGCTATTTTCCCTAGAATAGTAGCAACTAACTATGCAAAAGAAGCATGGGAAATATTGCAAAATAGTTACAAGGTAACTGACAAAGTAAGATCAGTGAAACTCTAGTTGTTTAGGAGAGATTTTGAGACCCTGTATATGAAGGACAATGAGTCCATTTCAGATTTTCACACAAGAGTTTCCACCTTGGTTAATCAATTGAGGATAAATGGAGAAACCATTGATGAGCAAAGAATTGTAGAGAAAGTCCTTAGAAGTCTACCCCCTAGATTTGAGCCAATAGTTATTACCATATAAGAGACCAAAGATCTCTCAAAAATGGCACTTGATGAGCTGATGGATTCCCTGCTAACCCATGAGCAACACCTAAATAGGTCTGCAAATTATTCCCATGAGAAAGCTTTCAAAGCTCAAGCCAACTCAAGAGGTAGGGGGAGAGGTAGAAACAACTCTAGATGAAGCTCAAGAGGTAGAGGTAGAGGCAGATCTAGTAGTGGAAGTGCTAAAGAAGATAGCTCAGGATGAGTACACAGCCAAGAGGGAGCAAGTAGTTCTCAGTCCAACTCTAGACAAGTCAGGAAGAACAACAACTCAAGTTAGAAGTTTGACAAGAGCAATGTTGAATGTTATTACTGCCATAAGTTTGGTCATTATGCAAGTGATTGCTGGAAAAAGCAATGTGATCTATCTGAGCAAAGTGCAAATGTGGCTGATGAAAATGTGGTTGAAGGTAATCAGTCAAAGGCCTTTATCATGTGCAACATTGTTGAGCAAGGTAGTGATGAGGTATGATTTTTAGATAGTGGATGTAGCAACCACATGAGTGGTAATGAGAGTTTATTTTCTTTCATTGATAAAAATGTCAAGTCTGAGATAAAAATGGGAAACAATGAAATAGTTCCAATTGTGGGAAAGGGGTCTATTATGTTTCGCACCAGCCAAGGTGAGAAGGAGATTGAAAATGTATATTTTGCCCTTGGTATAAAGCACAATCTCATGAGTATTGGACAGTTGATCCAAAAAGGCTACAAAGTGTTGATGGAAAAGGGTGAATGCATCATTTATGAGAAGGATGGAAGTAAGAAAATACTTGCACCTATGCCAATGACAAAGAATAGAATGTTTCCCTTGAGGTTAGAAACATGTTTCTTAGCTCAGTCTGGAACTATACCTATCAAGTTTCATATGGCTCCAGATGGCTTCGGAGTCAACCAGATGGTGTCTAAAGTAGTGGCTTAGCAGTTAGCCTTCAAGACAGTCATTCAAGACCCCTCAAATATTTGGTATCACAGGTATGGGCACTTAGGTTATGCTGGTTTGAATCTTTTGTCAAAGAAGGGTATGGTTAGAGGTTTACCAACCATTGTAGAGCCTAGTGGTAAATGTGAAGCCTGCATTTTAGGCAAACAGCACAGGCTGCCCTTTCAATCAGGGCATTCTAGAAGGGCAAGAGCACCATTGGAGATGGTGCACACTGACTTGTGTGGCCCTATGCAAATAATTTCTATTGGTAAGAGCCAATATTTTATGACCTTCATAGATGACTACAGCCGTAAGACATGGGTCTATTTCTTACAACATAAATTTGAAGCATTTGACAAGTTTGAAGTGTTTAAGGCCCAGGCTAAAAAGGAGAGTGGACATTTCATCAAGGTCCTAAGGTCAAATAGAGGGGGAGAGTATACCTCCAATTAGTTTGAGAATTTTTCTAAGCAACATGGCATTAAGAAGGAGCTAGCAACAACCTATACTCCGCAGCAAAATGGAGTGGTTGAGAGGAAAAACATAACCATTGTGGAGATGGCAAGAAGTATGCTCAAAGCCAAGAGACTCCCAAATGAATATTGGGGTGAAGATGTAGCAACAACGGCATATTTGATAAATAGAAGTCTTACAAAGGCAGTTCGTGACAAGATTCCACAAGAGGCATGGACAAAATACAAGTGGACGGTTGAACACTTGAGAGTGTTTGGGTGTGTGGCATATGCACTCATGCCAAAAGAGAAGAGGCAAAAGTTGGATGACAAAGGTGAGAAGTGTATCTTCATGGGCTATAGTGAAGAGTCAAAAGCCTACAAGTTGTATAACCCAGCCACCAAGAAAATAGTTATTAGCAGAGATGTGGAGTTCTTGGAGAATGAGTCATGGGATGGCTTGATAGATATTGACAGCTCTGGATAGCTCCTGACAACACTATTGATGAAGAAAAGGAGTATGAATAGCTCCTGACAACTCCAGAGAGCTCTCGACAGCTCCAGAGAGCTCCTGACAGCTCTAGAGAGCTCCCGACACAGACCATAGACATGGGCAAAGTTTTGTACACAAAGCTCCAAATAGCTCTGGACTACTCCAAACACAAACAGAGAGCTTTAAACAGCTCCAGACAGGGTCTGTACAGCATAGCAGTAGTAGTAGTGAGAGTTTAGACCCCACTCTCGCCTCCCTATTGCCAAGAAAGACCAAGAGTCTAAGGGAGATCTACCAAAATGAAAGGTATGGTGAAGAGTTTGATGAAAGTATGAATTTTGCATTATTTTCTTATAGTGATCCAATTTATTTTGAGGATGCTGTGAAAGAAAAGAAGTGATGTGAAGCCATGGATGAGGAGATAGATGCAATAGAGAGAAATAGAACATGGGAGCTAACTGATTTGCCTCCCAATAAGCAAGTCATTGGAGTGAAATGGGTCTATAAGACTAAGAGCAATGCCGAGGGAAGAATAGAAAGGCATAAAGCAAGGCTGGTTGTTAAGGGATATAAACAACAACCTGGAAGAGACTATGATGAGACCTATGCACTAGTTCCAAGGTTAGAAACCATGCAGGCAGTTATAGCAATCACAACCCAACATAAATGGAAGGTGTATTAAATGAACATGAAGTCTGCCTTCTTGAATGGAGTGTTGAAAGAGGAAGTGTATGTGGAGCAGCCACCTGGTTATGAAGTTTTGGGTCAAGAAAACAAGGTATATAGGCTAAAGAAAGCTCTTTATGGGTTGAAACAAGCACCACAGGCATGGTATAGCAGGATTGACTCATATTTGTTGAATAATGGCTTCAGCAAAAGCAATGGTGAGCCCACTCTTTACATCAAGATAGCTGATGGTAAGATTTTAATTATTGTCTTATATGTTGATGATTTAGTTTTTACTAGGGATGATGATTTTCTCATTGCTAATTTTAGAGAGGCCATGAAAAGAGAACTTTAAATGACAGACTTAGGTCTCTTGAGGTATTTTCTAGGCATAGAAGTAAAACAAATGCATGATGGTATATTTATCTCTCAAGCAAAGTATGCAGCAGAGATTTTGAAGAGGTTTAGGATGCAAGATAGAAAAATTGCCCCCACACCAATAGTTACAGGTTTGAAATTAAGTAAGGAGGACATCAATAATAAAGTGAACCTAATCCTCTACAAGAGCATGGTTGGAAGTCTGATGTTTTTGACTACTGCTAGGCCTGATATAATGCATAGTGTAAGTCTAATTTCTAGATTTATGGAGACTTCAAAAGAGTCACATTGGCAAGTGGGTAAAAGAATCCTGAGATATGTGAATGGAACCAAAGGATATGGCATTTTGTATAGTGTAACAAATGTTTTTGGGCTGGTTGGTTACACAGATAGTGATTGGGTAGGGAATGTAGATGACATGAAGAGCACATCTGGATATGTGTTTCACTTGGGATCGGGAGTCATTTCATGGGCTTCCAAGAAATAACCCATAGTTTCCCTATCTACAGTTAAGGTTGAGTATATAGCAGCTAATGCATCAGCATGCCAAGCTATTTGGCTAAGGAGGATCTTAGCAGATTTGAAGGAAGAACAAAATGATAGAACAACTATATTTTGTGACAATACTTCAACAATTGCTTTAACAAAGAATCCATTTTTTCATGGAAGAAGCAAGCACATTGAAATCAGGTATCATTTCATAAGAGAATTAGTTGAGAATGGTGAAATCAAAATAAAATTTTGTAGGTATGAGCAGCAGCTTGTAGACATTTTTACCAAACCATTAAGCAAGGAAAACTTTGAACATCTCAGAGATAGCTTAGGCATTGTGGACAACTCCAGTTTTAGTTCTGGAAAGAAAGCTCTAGACAGCTCCGGAGACACAAAATGAAAGAGGTATGTCACTCCAAATTAAGGGGAAGTGTTGGAAAAATTAATTTTGGAGTGTGGGAATTTATTTTCCCTAGCCATTTAAAATATTCCGTGATCTCTTCCTCCTCCCGCTTCCTACAAACTCATTAATGCTCCCAGCTAGATCGCAGGCAACCGTTAATGCAGGACAATCTCTTTATTGGTGGTTAGATGGATTTGATTTTTGAGTGGCAATTTTGGGCAGTAGAATTTTGGTGAAGAAAAAGACAAAAGGAGGGAATGTTTGGATAGTTAGAAGATAGACAGAAGAGCAGAAGATGAAGTAGAAGAAGTAGTAGCAATAGGGAATTTTTTTTGTGTGCATGAACAGTAGTTCTGAGCATCTCTGTGTGTGTGCAGATCAAGTCGAATAGTTTTTTGTGAGTTTTGTGTGTAGCTCTAGATTGCTGTAGATAATGTTTGTAATCTTGTAGTTTTAAATCATTTGTAAATGCTATTTTTCTAATTTAATAAACAAACAAGAGTTTGCTAGTCCAGCTGTGTGTCTCCAGTCACTCTTTTTTGTTATTGCACATTTTTGTGTGTTTGGGATTTAAATATCCTATAGGAATCTGATCCGAAAACAAGTAGTTTGCCAAACTGCTCATATTCTAGTGAAATTGTGACTGGTTGTTCATAACCGTTCCAATCTACTATGAAAATTATATACCATTAATCTGCTCTTGCTCAGTGCAAATATGACTGGCTATATGACTAAAACAATGATACATATTATGGTAAAAAGAATTTGTTAACCTTTAGATAGAGATCCTGTGATTGAAAAGGTGGTGTGAAACTCTCATGGTGGGTACCACGATTTGAACGGTAGTATGTTCATACCGTTAGCCTCCTATTTGACTATAACGTAATGGAGGAAAGAAGAGTGAGAGCGGTGTAAGTAGTGTAACCACGCAGGATGATCTTACTTAGAAATTCAAAGAAGACAGTCTGTTGCCACACCTACATCTCCCTTCTCCCCTCTTTATTTTATTAAAGAGGGAGGTTACTAGTGAACATTAATGATGTTCCTTCAACAAGCATTTTCTCTTTCTCATGCCCAACAACTTTTTTTTCTTCAGTTATCATTCTTCCTTCACCAACTACACAAGCACATTAAGTATCAGATTCCAATTCATTGTAATCCCCAAAAAATAGAAGAGTATAGTGGAAATTAGGAAGAGAGTGAGTATTCTCCCATATAACATCACAACTTATATGTCTTGTATGACAGTGCAACTGTTCAATATCCATACGCTGTGAATGGGCAATTTAGTTATAATTGGAATTTGCTAAAACATTGATTCTCAGCCTAGAGGTAAATATGCTAGGTGAACTTAATCCAGTAGATACATTGTTACTTTATTTCTGATTGATGAAGTAGATCTATGAGTTAGATGTAGTCACCTTTCCTCTCATGTTCTATAATATCAACATGGCCCTAAAAATATAAATCATTAGATAGTGTTTCATCATTAGTTTGGTTTTTCCGTGTTGTTTTTTAATATCACAAACATTGATAAGATTTGATAGATATTTGATATGATTTGATGAGAACAAATGTCTTCAAGGCTTTGTGCTAAATAGTTCACGTCAATTGTTTGTGTTTGGACTTTCTTATGCATGCCTCTGAGCCTGGTTGAAATCAGGATAGGTGGCAAAAATCTACTTTTCTTCAATTAGATGGGAGAGAAAGCACCTCATCTTCTTGATGTACCTAATGCCAATTCATTTCTCAATGATCAGATTTAAGATTATTGTTACCAACTTACCTCTTCTACTCCATAACTTCTAGTTTCACATAGTGTATTGTATTGTTTGTATTGGAATTCTAGACAATTTTCCATAGTATCTACATTAATACATATAGCACAATAAAAATTGAATTGCTCCTAATGTTTTTAATGAAGAACAAAATTCAACTATGAATGAATAGTATTATCTACCAGCTATGCATTTTTCAAATAATCATGAATTTGAAGTGGTCATTTTTGAATGGTGTAACAGGGTAGACATATAATGATTGTTTTATGAGATATCTTGTCATCCCTAAATATTTGGCATCCTATCACTGTTGTCCCTAAAACACATCTTGTATTTCAAATGGTCTCCATATCAAAGTGTCAAACATGTTCACATTTCTATTGATCTTTTTATGGCAACATAAATTGCAAGCCACAATGAAAAAAATCCTTTACATCAACTCCATGCAATGTGTGGCTTTTATTATTAATCAACATGGTGCGTATGCAAATCTATAAAAAGTCAAGGCCCTCAAGGTTGGCATATTCGATCAGCTACTACATCTTTGAAAAGTTTCCCTAGTGGTATCAATTTCTATAGGAAATTTATTTGACATTTCACTCATTTCTCATGCCAATTCATCAACTCTCTAATATGCCCAAGGGTGTGTTGGATAACTGATGCTGCAGATAGCAGTTTCTATTTTCTTCTTGATGCTGCAGATAGCAGTTTCTTTTTTCTTCTTGTTAGTTGTTTTTAGGAAATTTCCCATCTTCTTTGTTGCATGTAAATCATGCTATCTTTAGTTTGTTTTTTCTATTTTTTCCTTATAGTTTCCTTTGTAGCAAATAAATACATTGTAATAAAGAGCTGTAGCTCTCTAGTTTTTCAATAGCAATAAAAAGTTTATTCTCTATGTCTGCATATATCTTATATGTTTATTTGTTTGCTCCTCTTTAAATCTGCTATTATATCATTTGTTTAAAAATCTTTATTTGGTATCAGAGCAGGTTAATTAGTTAGAAAATTTATCATGTCAAATTCTAACTCTTTGCCAATCCTAGAATTTAATGGATCTAATTATGATTATTGGTGCATCAAGATGACAACTTTTTTGATAGGAAAAGATTTATGGGAAATTGTAGAAACAGGATATGAAGAGCCAGCTAATTGGAATGTTCTTGCAGCCAATGATAGAACAGCTATGAGGGAAGCTAAGAAGAAGAATGCACAGGCTTTATTTCACATTCAAATAGCTCTTGATAAGAGCCTATTTCCAAGAATTACAGGTGCACAGACAGCTAAAGATGCCTGGAAGACTCTAAAAGAAGCTTACCAAGGTAGTGATCAAGTCAAAGTTGTGAAGTTGCAGACATTAAAAAGAGAATTTGAGAATTTGAAGATGCAAGAAAATGAAAATGTGAGTGATTATTGTGTAAGAGTAAAAGATGTGGTTAATAAGATGGCTACTCTTGGAGAAACTATGGACAATGAAGTTGTGATCAAAAAGGTGTTGAGGTCTCTAACACCAATGTGGAACAATGTTGCCATCATCATTGAAGAAAGCAAGGATTTGACTGCTCTTCAGTTTGATCAACTTGTTGGATCTCTCATGTTTCATGAAGAAAGATTGAGAGATTCATCTGGAGAAAGTAATGAGAAGGCTTTTGCTTCTAAAGTACAAATTACAAAGAATGAAAATGCTAGCACAAGCACAAAAAATAATCAAGGCCAAGGTAGAGGTCAAAATCAAAATTCTTCAAGAGGAAACAGAGGAGGAAGAGGTGGTCCAAGAGGAAGAGGTAGAGGTAGATTTGATAAAAGAAATATTCAATGTTATCATTGTAATAGGTATGGTCACTTTGAAAGGGAATGCAGATTAAAAGAAGGTAATAACAATAGAAGTGCTAATTTTGCTAATGAGAATGAAGAGGCTTCCCCTAGTAATTTATTCTTATCATATGACAAAGCTGAAAATAGTTCTAAAGAAGTTTGGTATTTAGATTCAGGTTGTTCTAACCACATGTCAGGGAATAATGACATTTTTTCTACAATGGATAAAAGTTTCAAATCTAAAATTAAGCTTGGTGATGATAAGTCCTTGGAGGTTGCAGCTAAAGGTGCTATGGAGGTGAATACAAAAGAAGGTAATAAATGTGTGACTGATATTTACTACACTCCACAATTAAAACATAATTTATTGAGTGTTGGGCAGTTGTGTGAGAAGAATTATGAGGTAGTATTTGAAAATCAGCAATGTACAATTTATGATAAAAATCAAGGCAAGAGGGTGGTTACAGTAGTGCCTATGTCAAAAAATAGGATGTTCCCATTGAAGTTTGGTGAACATAGCAGCCATCTTGCCAATATGGCATATGAGGATAAGAGTTGGCTATGGCATCTCAGATATGGACATTTGAATTTTCATAGCTTGATGTTTCTCACTTCAAAAGCTTTGGTTTATGGTTTGCCTAAGGTTCAAGAACACAAGAAAGTTTGTGAAGGTTGTGCTAAAGGAAAACATGCAAGAGAGTCATTTCCAAAAGGCAATGCATGGAGGGCCCATTACCCACTTCAATTGCTTCACTCAGATATTTGTGGTCCTATACAGAAAAAGAGTTTGGGTAAGTCATCATATTTCGTTACTTTTATTGATGATTACTCATGAAAGTGTTGGGTTTATTTTTTGAAGACCAAGGATGAAGCCTTTGATACATTCAAAAGGTTTAAAGCCTTTGTGGAAAATGAAAAAGGTTGTAAGATCAAATGCTTAAGGACAGATCGTGGAGGAGAATTTTGCTCAAGAGATTTTAAGAATTATTGTGATATGAATGGTATCAAAAGGCAACTCACCACTGCTTACACACCTCAACAAAATGGGGTAGCTGAAAGGAAAAATCGTACAGTGGTGGAAATGGCAAGGAGTATGCTACGTACCAAAGGATTAGACAATTCTTTTTGGGGTGATGCAGTTGCTACAACAGTGTACATTCTCAATCGGAGTCCTACTAGAGCACTTGACATGATGACTCCTTATGAAGCTTGGTATGAAAAAAAGCCTAATGTTAATCATTTTAGATTTTTTGGTTGTTTAGCCTATGTTCATGTGGCTGATCAAAAGAGACAAAAATTAGATCCAAAAAGTGAGTCATGCATTTTTGTTGGACATAGTGAGCAAAGTAAGGCTTATAAGTTGTATAACCCTCACACTAATAGCATTTTTGTTTCAAGAGATGTGATTTTTGATGAAGGGGGAGTTTATGGTCATCAAAAAGACCATGTTGAGAAGTCTAAATCTGTTTTGAATGGTGGTATTATTGCTGATATTGATCATGAGCAGCTAGCTAATACATCAATTCCAAGTACTATACATCCACCAAATACTTCTTCATCTAGTTCTTCAATTTCAAGTACAAGTCCAAATTCAAGTCCAAGTCCTACAAGGAAGGTAAGAAGCTTAAGTGATATCTATCAAGGAAGTACAATCCAAGCACATGAAGAGAATCCTATAGGTGAGACAATAAATTTTGCTTTATTCTCACAATCTTTTTTTGAACCATCATATTATGAAGATGCATGTGTTAATGAAGTTTGGGTGCAAGCAATGCAAGAAGAGATGGATGCTATTCATAGGAATGGTACTTGGGAGCTTACAGAGCTTCCTCATGACAAGAAAAAAATTGGCACTAAATGGGTCTACAAGACTAAGTACCATAGTGATGGGAGTGTTGAAAGAGACAAAGCAAGATTAGTTGCTAAAGGCTTCACACAAAGGTATGGCATTGATTATGAAGAAACATTTTCACCGGTAGCATGACAAGAGACTATTAGAATGTTGATTTCCCTTGCAGCCCAAAAGAAATGGAGCATTCATCACATGGATGTGAAAAGTGCCTTCTTGAATGGGTACTTAGATGAGGAAATTTATGTGGAACAGCCACAAGGTTTTGAGGTGCAAGGAAAAGAACATCATGTCTACAAGCTAAAGAAGGCCTTGTATGGCCTCAAGCAAGCACCAAGAGCTTGGTATGCTAGGATTGATGGTTATTTTTAGCAAAATGGCTTCAAGAGAAGTAAGAGTGAGCCTACCCTCTACTACAAACAAGAAGGTAATGATATCCTTATTGTGAGTTTGTATGTTGATGATTTGTTGTATATGGGTAGCAGTTCTAAGATGAAGGATGAATTCAAGCATGCTATGATGAATGAGTTTGAAATGAAAGATTTAGGCCTTATGCAATATTTTCTAGGCATGGAGGTTTATCAAAGTAAGGATGGAATTTTTCTTTGTCAAACAAAATATGCCAAGGATATGTTGAAGAAGTTTGATATGGTTGATTGTAAACTAGCCTCCACTCCAATTTCTCATGGAGTTGTGTTGTGTAAAGAGGATGGTGTTGAAAGAGTTGATGGGACAGCTTATAGAAGTGTGGTTGGCAGTCTAATGTTTCTAACCCACACAAGGCCTGATATTGCTTATGTAATTTCTCTTGTTTCAAGGTATATGACAGAACCCTCTGAATTACATATGCAGTCTACTAAAAGAATTTTGAGGTATGTGAAAGGAAATCTTGCTTTTGGTATTCATTACTATAGTTCTAAAGGATTTAATCTAGTTGGTTTCAGTGATTCTAATTGGGGAGGTAGTGTGGATGACTGAAAGTCTACCTCTGGTAATTGTTTTACTTTTGGTTTTGGTTTGGTTTCTTGGAGTTCAAAGAAACAAAGCACAGTTTCTCTTTCTTCCACAGAGGCAGAATATGTTGCAGTCACCTCTACAGGTACTCAAGCATTATGGCTCAGAAAAATTCTTGAAGAGATTGGAGAAAAACAAGTTCAGCCTACAGTTCTCTTTTGTGATAATATGAGCACAATCAAATTGGCAAAAAATACCGTCCATCATAGTAGAACTAAACAATTTGATTTCTTTTTTCTTCTTGTTAGTTGTTTTTAGGAAATTTCCCATCTTCTTTGTTGCATGTTAATCATGCTATCTTTAGTTTGTTTTTTCTGTTTTTTCCTTATAGTTTCCTTTGTAGCAAATAAATACATTGTAATAAAGAGCTGTAGCTCTTTGGTTTTTCAATAGCAATAAAAAGTTTATTCTCTGTGTCTACATATATCTTATATGTTTATTTGTTTGCTCCTCTTTAAATCTGTTGTTATATTGTTTGTTTAAAAATCTTTAGGGTGTGTCGTCTGCTCAACTCTAGTGCTTTTTCTCATTTGCAGCAACCTAATTAGATAAAATCAGATGCAGGTTATGCCAGTAGTGTTGTTTAGTAAGGAGGCCCCCCAAGTTGCACATAATTCAGAAACAAATGTTGAAACCAAACAAAATATAGCATATGATAGAATTATATTCTTTGGTTCAAGCACTCAAGCAATAAAGACTCTGCATATTTTGGTAAGCAAACAATCCTTCATACTAATCATCAATTTCTTGTGTTTTTGAAGTCACAATTCAAGAATCAAGAACAAAGGCACCTGAAATGAGATTCTAATGCAAGCCTTTGACAATCTGATGTTGTAGGCTATGCCATCAATGTTGTTTAGTAAGGAGGCCACCCCCATTGCATATCATTCTGGAGTGCTTTCTAAAACCAAACAAAATACAACATATCTAACAGAATTCTATGCATTGTTCAAGCACTTAATCAATAGAGACACTACATCTTTGGATGACTAGTCCAATATTGAACAAAAAACCCTTACTTTATATGTAATATCAAGACTCAAATAAAGGAGATAGAAGTTCAAGTTTATGCAACTTATTTTGGAATCATATAATTTAAATAATAATAGTAGGTCCAATAGCAACCATAATGAAACTGATTTAAAAAATTAGTACTTATTGTAATAAATTACAACCACTTATTAAAATAACTGAAGAATAAAGAATAAATTAGATAAATACAAAAGAAATGCTTAAGGTCTACTGCAATGCAGAAAAGAAGAATCTTGACATTTAAATACAAGCTTGGGCCTCAACTTCATTATTATTCAGCCTAAGTGGGAAAGACAGAGTTGTATACCACTACTCTAGGGACCCATGGTAGAAACCAAAACATATAAAATTCCCTGCTCTAACATCTTCACAGTCTCCATGAAATTTTCAAGATCACCTGCATTAAAATTTCCCTGTCCATCAATAAGCTAAGTAGAACAATACTCATCCATCCCAAGTAGAACAGCACTCATCCATGCCCATGTCTGTAAAATAAATGGCACATAGATGTTTGAACAAAAACTTAGATAGTGTAAAATTCAACAAAATAACTCAGTATAATATAGTTTTACCAGACATTGTACTTGAGTTGCAACTTATAACATATGAAATTGTAAATAAGTTTGGAAATGTGCTTTAATTTTCAAGCTACTTACATCCCATGGATGTCTATGTATGAACAAAATGAAGCATGTAGGCTCAATATTGTAAGCCTAATTACTGGGGCTATGACCCATATGAAACCACAGAAAATGAAAATGAATTTCCTTCCACTTGGCATAAAATATATCCAAAACCTGCCCCCACTGCACAAACTCTCCTTTTTTTCCCAAAGGGACTTGAGAAAAAAGTTGTCATGGAAGCACCTACTCAGCCCCCTCCCCCGTCCTAAGTCAATTGGTTTTTTACATTTTCTACATGGTAAATTACTCGAAGTTTCCATCTTTTTCAGATTTTGTTTGGTAATTATTTTTCTGCAAATCTTGCTATATCTAATCATACTGTGATTTAAGTATATAGCCTCTAGACATGAGCTTAAGTGTAGTTGGATGCCATCCACCAACTGAAATGTGTAGTGAAGAAGTACTTCTTCCATCTTGGTGGTTGCATCTAGCTCTATTTCCTAGGGGTTTATTTAAACAAAAGAAGAGGGTGTCACATGAGTCCAAAGTCTCTTACCTTGGCAATGTCTTGTACCCCAAGTTTTAAATTGTCTTTTAGTTTGATGCCAGATGGCATAAAATAGCAAGAGGGTAAAAGGTAATTTACTAGGTCATTGCTAGGCAAGACACCCCCTTATTGGAAGCCCTCAAGGGGATATACTATATTCCATTTACCTTATATGTTAATAAAAAAGGATAATCCTGCCTCCTGGCTCCCTTTGGTTCCAAACATGTGTGTCCTCTATGGAGAACACATCTCATTGCTTATCAGGCCTCTTTAGGTTGTACAAATAGGTTTTAGATATGATGTCTTTTACTCAATCTTGTTGGGAGAGTGCTAGTATTTCTAACACCTTGGAAAAATAGATACAAATTATCATTGTTATTTAACATTTTATCAGAAGAGTATCTAATATATCTCCTTATGATATATGTAGTGGGCCTACATGTAGTCAGTAGTACTATCACTATGTTGTGTAGTAGTATATGTAGACATGCATTTCCAACCATTTGTTTGGATGCAGACATATCTAAACATTTTGTGTGTTAATTCCAAAAAGTGTACTAACTCATCTTCATGAATTGGAAAAATCATGTCAACTATGAGGTATGTTTCTTGGTAGTATTATGCATTTTGGCAGTCATATAGATGTCTCTTTCTGACAACTCTATAAATACTATTTGGGATCCAAGAAAGTAGTAGGAAGGAGAGCCATAGAGATAAAGGCTTACAGTAATGTTAACCTAACTATAAATTGAAATCATCAAAGACAGCTAAAAAGGCTAGGATTTGTATGTTATCTATAGACTGCTCCCAATTCAATACCTATGCATGCTTGAAAGTAGAGAGATTGTTAAAGAAATTCATATACATTAGTTGGCGGTTGAGCTAAGCCATCAATGTAGTGTTAATCATAGTGGTAGCCAAGTTCTGACACGGTGAATTCTATTTGTGTGTAGCTGACTTGACTAGGGAGACTCACCACTTTCAATAGAACACCCAAAAAAAGAAAAAGAGTAGTGTTTAAGCTGGTAAACTACCCCTCCATCCCTTTTCTAAGGTTTTCATATTTTCTTTTGCATGTGGCCACAGTGGAGAAATCATCAACATAGAAATGATTAAATTAAGATTTTTCAACAATGAAATAGGGTGCTTTGATATGGTTATCTTCGGGGTTGTCTTAAAAGTCTTCAAAAAGTTTGCTACATCATTCATCAACTATTTTTTTGGTAATATTACCTACTGTATAATGAAAATACAGAGATATAGTAGCACTATTTACTTCTAGAATCTAAGGATGGACTAATTATGAACACTAGGTTCAGATGTGCATCAATGATTTGCAAATGTGTTATGATCAACACCTGCTATTTACTTTTAGAATCTAAGGATGGACTAATTATGGACACTAGGTTCAGATGTGCATCAATGATTTGCAAATATGTTATGATCAACACTTGCTTTTGACACTTTAATGAAACATTTGAATGGTAAATTCTTTAAGAAATTCTATTCAATTTGACCAATTATGGTTTATGTGCTATGAGTCCAACTACATCTTGTTATAGATGCTCTAATTGTAGTGGAGAAACCCTCAGTTCGAAAGAGGTTAAAAATTTCAATCTCACTTTTGAATTTTAATAATAAAATTCTGACACATTCTAAAATTTCAAACTAGAATGGAAACTTGCAATTTGAAATTCTGAATCCATACCAAACATGTTATTTTTTATAGGTATGGTAAATGGGTACAAATTCTTTCAACGCATGCAGAAGGTCATCTCTTGTCCAATTGACAGTGGATCTATGTCTTGACCTACCAATAAGGGATGACTGGCCAACATTTTCAAATTCAATAAATTAAAATGAAGGGTCCATGGCATAAATGTGGACTATTAAAGAGAAAAATACTTAAAACTAAAGTGAAGAGGTTGTTTTAAGATTAACATTTAACATGGCAAGACAACAAATGAGTCAATCATGACACAATTTAGGAACTATGAGTAGTAAAACTCTCATTTAATTCACAAATAGCAAAATAGCAATCTAAGAAGATGGGTCAAATATTTGAAGATAAGATTAATATTCCAATTCTTTTGGTGCATTAAACGAAGAGTTTTAGATAGATGCTACAAAAGTACAACTCATTAAAATAAATTTCATAGTTAAAGTGAGAATTATAGGTAGGATACATACACCAAGGAACTCCCAGAGAGCCAAAATCTGAAAGGAGTTTAGCCCTCTAGCACTCTTGCGGCTACTCGATAACCCTTTCATTGTGGCTATATAATCCACCCAGGGGCTATGTGGAATCCACCAAAAATAGTCTCCTAAAGTAGATTTGGTAATCAGTGTATTCTGTTGCCTAACACATGACTTTTGAGGAAGACTCACTCTGACAACCCACCCACTCTGATAGCCTATCCAATTGGCCTGATTCAAGGACTCCCCAATACCATAACCAAATTGCAAAGTATACAAATAATGGTATTGTACTTGATTGATCTCAAATTCAGGACTTCTCCAAAACCATATTCAGATTAAATGACTACTCACAATGACAATCCATATGATTGGCACCATGATCAAAATTTTAGAACTACCCACAGATCACAATCACAATACACATACACCCATAATCTTGAACTAAAAATTTGAGGGACACCCACAATTGAAATGACTATGCTCAACATTTGATGACCACCCTAATCAATTTCTTAGGACTTGAACGGCCTATTGAGTACCAACATGAATTTTTCAGCACTAAAGAATCCATAACTTGCGAGATTAAAGACCTCAAATATGCCACAAACTTTGGGTTCTATCCATACAAAGTTTTCTTGGAAGATGTCATCCTGCAACCTTATGTATCAACAAATTTTTACAATGAGCCATTCATGAAGGGGAGAGGCCGAGGATAAATGTAGAAGACAACCAAAAATAGAGAAGATAATAGAGATGGACAGCAAGAAGAAACTTTTATATTTATATGAAAATATATACAAACTTAAATTCCAAATAAAATAGAGCTTCAACTCTTTTCTTTCATACACATATCACAAAAAACATAGCAAATTTACAGTCTGAAACATAGCTGCTACTCTTCAAACCCAAAGAAAAACAAAGCATCACTGTCTAAAGAAAAACAAAGCATCGCTGTCTTTTCCTTTTTTTTCTATGCTGCCCATACTATTAAAAATAACATACACACATAAAGACTTGACTGACAGGAATATATCAGACAAATCCTGCCTTTTTCCATACATTGGAGATGGCAGCCATACTCCAAAGTCAACATCTTGCATAAAAATAATGGAAAGAGCACGGTGGCAGAGGAAAGTAGAAAGCAATCAACAAAAGGGGTTGTCTTCATTAAATGAGGCGAGTGGTTGGGATTACTATTCCAACACTCTCCCTTAATCACAACTACCACCTTCTTTGATACCCAAACGATCTCTTTGAAACACAAAACTTTCTTTCCCTAATGCCTTGGTGCAAATATCTGAACATTGATCTTCAGCCCTGCAAAAATCCAAAAAGATCTCTCCATTGTTAATCAACTCTCTAATGAAATGATATCTTGTATCTATATGTTTGCTTCTCTTGTAAAAAATTGGATTCTTTGACAATGCTATAGCTGAGTTGTTGTCACAATAGATCTTTGTTGCCTCTTCTTGTTCTTGCCTAAGATCTTTCAACATTCTTCTCATCTAAACTACTTGAAATGATGCACCTGTGGTTGCTACATACTTTGTTTCAGCAGATGAGAGAGTGACTATTGGTTGTTTCTTTGAAGCCCATGAAACTATACCTATTCCAAAATGAAAAACATAACTAGAAGTACTTTTTCTATCATCAATGCTTCCTGCACAATCTCTATTTGTATATCCAGTCAGCTTGAACTCATTTGATGTTGAGTACTAAATACCATAGTTCTTTGTTCCACTCACATATCTAAGAATACTTTTTCCCGCTTTCCAATGATAGTCCTTTGGAGACTCCATGAACCTTGAGATAAGACTAACTGCATACATTATGTTAGGCCTTGTGGCTGTTAAATACATGAGGCTGCCAACAAGTCTTTTATACAAAGTTGGATCAATGTTGGCTCCTTCATCATCCTTGCTTAATTTCAACCCTGTCATAATTGGTGTTGGAGCTGATTTGCAATTTGCCATGTTAAACCTTTTCAAAATGTCATTTGCATACTTGGTTTGAGATATGAAAATACCATTATCACTTTGATTAACTTCAATGCCAAGAAAATACTTCATGAGTCCCAAATCAATCATTTCAAATTCCTTTTTCATAGCTCCTTTGAAAAAATCAATAGCCAAATCTCCTGTGAATATCAAATCATCAACATACAAGCAAACAATTATTATCTCACCTTGCTCATTCATCTTGGTATACAATGTAGGCTCACTGCTGCACCTATTGAAGCCATTTTGCAAAAGATAAGAGTCAATTCTACTATACCAAGCTCTTGGGGCTTGCTTGAGTCCATAGAGTGCATTTTTTAGTTTGTAGACTTTATCTTCTTGACCCGAAATCTCATACCCAGGTGGCTACTCCACATAAACTTCTTCTTTAAGATAACCATTCAAAAAAGATGATTTTACATCCATTTGGTAAACTAGCCACTTGTTTTGGGCTGCTATTGCAAGTATTGTTCTCACAGTGTCTAAATGTGCTACTGGAGCAAATGTCTCATTGTAATCAATCCCAGGCTGTTGTGAATATCCTTTTTCCACTAGTCTTGCTTTATGCTTTTGCACATCACCATTTGCATTCAACTTAGTCTTGTAAACTCACTTCACTCCTATAACATCCTTGCCTTTTGGAAGGTTCACTAACTCCCATGTTTGATTCTTTTCAATTGCATCAATTTCATCATCCATTGCATTTACCCATTTTTCATCCTTAATTGCATCTTCATAATGAATTGGATCTTCAACTTGTGAATAAAATGCAAAAAGATAAATCAGACCAGCATTGTTCTCACCTTCATTTTGATCATAAATGTCTCTCAAACTTCTAATTTTTTGTCTCCTTAAGCTTGCCAATGTTGGATTTGACATATCACTTGCACTAGAACTTGTGGAATGTGGACTTGATGGTCCTGCACCTTGATTGCCACTTGTAGATGGTGTTTGTTGTACATTTGAATGAGTGGATGCTTGAATGCATGGGGCTATCCTTACACTTGATGATGATGTCATTTGATGACCACTTTGTTGAGCTTGAATGGGTGTGGAAGGAGTCACATTTGATGGAGTACCTGCTGGTATAAAAACTTCTCTATCTTCTTGTGGTAAGTTGGCTACAATATTAATTATTTTCTCCAAACTTCCATCCCATGCTTCATCTTCTATGAATTGCACATCTCTGCTAATTATAACTTTCTTGGTTATTGGATTGTATAGTTTGTATGCCTTTGATTCATCACTATAACCAACGAATATACACTTTTTTCCCTTGTTGTCCAATTTTCTTCTCAACTCATCCGGCACATGTGCATATGCCACACATCCAAATACTCTCATGTGAGCAACACTATGTTTTCTTCCAGTCCATGCTTCTTCGGGAATCATATTCTTCACACTCTTGGTTGGACACCTATTCATAATAAATGTTGCACAAGCTACAGCTTCAGCCCAATATTCATTTGACAAATGTTTTTCTTTCAACATGCTTCTTGCCATTTCCATGATTGTTCTATTTTTCCTTTCAGCTATCCCATTTTGTTGAGGTATGTATCTAGTTGTGAATTAATTTTGAATCCCATGGTCTTTACAATAATGTAGAAATTCATTTGAGATGTATTCACCACCTCTATCTATTCTCAATTCTTTGATGTAGTACCCACTTTGCTTCTCAACAAGTGCCTTGAATTGATGAAAGTAATCAAACACTTCATTCTTTTGCCTTGAAAAGTAGACCTATGTTTTCCTTGAATAGTCATCAATGAAGGTCAAAAAATAGTAGTTTCCACCAATTGAGGGTGTTTGCATAGGTCCACACAAATCTGAATGCACAATCTCCAAAGATGTCTTTGCTCTAATTGACTTGCTAATTGGAAATGTCTCTCTATGTTGCTTTCCCAAGATGCACCCTTCACATACTCTTTCTGGTTTCTCTATTGATGCAGAGGAAACGCAACAGAAGCTTACAAATGGCAAGGAGGAGTCATAAACACAACCAGCATGTTAAAATCCTGGACATGCAGTATGTAATACCTATTGGCTTATCATCATCATCATATTTCTTGCTAACATAGACAGTATCGTCACATTCGGCAAGCGCAAACATCCTCCTGATGTTCACTGTTCATTTTACCGCCAAACTCTACCTTCATCATCATGATATTCAACATCATCTTCGTCAGCAGGATATAAAGTATCCGGTTCCTCCCATATATCGTGATGACGACAACTTCAAGCACCTTTCCCTCGATGCTTACGTCACCCCGATATTCGACCACTTAAACAAACAACATCAGGATATGACTTATCAGGTCATATTGAAGCATCCTGATGATGATGCTCAACTTTATGCCGATGACTTACGCCGATGCCCAAAACACTTAGCGACAGCAGGATAAACTTGCATAGGGTGATATTCGCAATATCTTGATGACGATGACGTCACTTGCACCCGATGATGATGTCAATACACTTGATGATGATGTCAACAGGATATAAGACACTTATATCCTCCGCAACATGATAATGAATATCTGGTGATCTTTTCAATATCCTGATGATGACCTTTCTGGTCCTTAGCCAAAAAATGAACTTTCACTTTTGCATGCGATAGTGACATGCGGACGAAAGATGACCCTGACGATGATATACACACTGAGTATATATCTGATTTATATCGTCCTGATGCACTTGAAACATATAGTCTTCGTCAACCTCATAACCTGATCCGGATAGTGATATACTCGTAGATGTCGATGCGATTCACTCCGTCTGGAAAAGCACATGCAGATCCCTGTATATCCGTCAGCTGCATGCAAACTCACAGAACCGCACAATTTTACAAAGAAAACATGATGATCGGGCCGGATCACCTTCAGATCAAAACTTAATAGTTTATCTTCCTAAATCCTAGCACATGAGGATGCTAGGTTGATTCACAGCATGCTGCCAATCGATCTCCCACATAATGAAATGCATAAACAGAAAACTAAAATACAACCTAAACTAACATGCATGACCATTCCACCGATTCACAGAATCAACCGGTGGAAGGGTTGAAAGAATCCATTAACCTGTAATCAGAACAGAAATCAAAACATAAACAGTTGATAAACCAGATAATGCAATTGATGAGATCTTATTTAGTTGGAACACAAATGTCCTGTTTCTACAACAATGTTTCACAATGTCTGGACTGATCTCTGGATCTCACTCAATCACTAGTACAACATAACATAACTACTGCTCTCTACTACTCTCTCTGATATGATATCAAACCCTAACTGATCTGAGTTATTTATAGCAATATCCTACGAGTACTACCAACTCGATTCCCAGCGGCTGGGAGCTTCCAAGTGGCTGGGAGAAGACAGCTCAGACAACCTGATAACGAACTCTAACTACCTGCACACTCTCCTAGGCTGATCTAATACATATGCATTGGTCCAATGGACCTTATTACATTATGAAGTCAAACATACTAAAAATAGACTAATGTCCTGTCATGCGGACAATATCCTGTCTTGTAGGGGTGCTCCTGCACCATACTCCCCAGAAGAAGAAATCTCAAGTCCACTTGAGATGAGAGTATGAAGATCGGCACCATGTTTCTGGATCTGCTCTGCAGTCATCCATACTGCTTCAGAATTAGGTTTTCCCTTCCAAGAGACTAGATACTCCAAGTACTGTTTGTTCCGTGTCTGTTTGACCACTCTGGTGTCCAAAACCTTCTGCAACTGTGGAGGATCATGCTTGGGAATGTCATCATTTACTGATCCTGTAGGAGATCCTGATCTGCATCTGGATAAGACTTGTATGGAGTTAAATCACATACATTGAATATAGGGGACAAACCAAGATCAGGTGGGAGTTGTATCTCATAAGCATTCTGTCCATGCTTGTGCAAGATCTGACATGGTCCAACTTTTCTCTGCATAAGTTTAGTATATTTTCCCTTAGGAAGTCTGTCCTTCTTCAAATGAACCCATACCAAATCTCCAACATCAAACTGTACATCCTTCTTCTTTTTATCAGCATATTCCTTATACTTCAAGGTGGTTTGCTGTAGTTGGGTCTTGACTTGATCATGAACCTCTTTGATGGCTTCTGCAAAAGCTTCTCCTTCTGCACTAACAGGGTCTACTGTAGGTAGATCTCTCAATTCCAAAATTCCTCTTGGATGCATACCATAAACTATCTGGAAAGGTGATTTCCCTGTGCTCCTATTGACAGTATCATTATAGGCAAATTCAGCTTGAGATAGAATATTATCCCACTTTTCTCCATGTTGTTTTGTCAAACATCTCAGCAAGTTTCCTAAGGAACGGTTCACTACTTCAGTCTGTCCATCCGTTTGAGGATGATATGCAGAGGAAAAAGACAAATTTGTGCCAAGTTTCTTCCAAAGAGTTCTCTAGAAGTGACCAATAAACTTCACATCCCTATCTGACACTATGCTCAATGGCAATCCATGGATCCTGACAATTTCTCTGAAAAACAAATTGGCAATGTATGAAGCATCAGCAGTGGTTTTGCATGGCAAGAAATGTGCCATTTTGTTGAATCTATCCACTACAACAAAAACACTGTCAAACCCTTTCCTTGTCCTTGGTAAACCCAAGACCAAATCCATACTTATGCTTTCCCATGGTCTAGAAGGAATGGGTAAGGGCTGATATAAACCTGCATTAGTCGACCTGCCTTTAGCTTTCTGACATATCACACATGTCTCTACAAACTTTCTGACATCTGATTGTAACTTAGGCAAAAAGTAATGTCTTCGGACCAGATCAAGAGTCTTATCTAGACCAAAATGACCTGCCATAGCTCCACAATGTTTCTCCTTAATGATGTTTAACCTCATAGAACACCTTGGGATACATAACTGTCCACCTTTGAACAACAATCCATCCTGGATCAAAAATTCAAAGAATTCAGCATGATATTTCTCTCCAAAAGAAGTACATACATTATATATCTCCCCAAAATCTTCATCAGTCTCATACATGGTCTGTAGTGAATCAATGCCAACACTTTCTAACTGAATCTGGTTGACTGTTAGAACTCGCCTGCTCAAAGCATCTGCAGCTTTATTCTTGACTCCTTTCTTATGCTTCAATGTAAAAGTAAACGCTTGTAAGGTTTCTACCCATTTCATGTGTCTGTGGTTCAGCTTTTCCTGGCTGTTTATGAAACTCAGAGCCTGGTTATCTGTGAATACTATGAATTCCTTTGGCATCAAGTAATGCCTCCATTTCTTGAGTGACTGGACTAAAGCATACATTTCCAAATCATATGAGGAATACCTCTTTTTAGCATCATTGAGCTTCTCACTGAAAAATGCAATAGGTCTACCTTCTTGGCTGAGTACTGCTCCAATGGCCATGTGACTGGCATCACATTCCACCTGAAAGATTTTGTTAAAGTCTGGAAGTGCAAGGACTGGCTGCTGTGCCACCTTCTTCTTCAATGTTTCAAAAGAATCATCCGCTCTTTGAGTCCAAACAAATCTGCACTTCTGTCCTCCTTTGATGGTATCAAGCATGGGTGCACAAATATGACTAAACCCTCTTATAAACTTCCTGTAGAAGGTTGCTAACCCATGGAAACTTCTGACATCATTCATAGTCTTTGGGGTTGGCCAAGACAATATGGCACTTACCTTCTCCTTATCCATTTGTAACTTTCCTTGTGAAATGACAAAACCCAAATATGTGATCTCCTCTTGCATGAACAAACACTTGTCGAAATTTATCATCAGCTGCTCTGCATGTAACCTCTTAAGAACCAAATCTATGTGTCTGAGATGTTCTTCTTTTGTGTTGCTGAAAATCAGAATGTCATCTAGATATACTATGACAAACTTACCAATGAACTCTTTCAAAACCTCATTCATCAACCTCATAAAAGTACTAGGTGCATTAGATAAACCAAAAGGCATAACCTTCCACTCATATAACCCTTCATTAGTTTTGAATGCTATTTTCCATTCATCTCCTGGCCTAATCCTGATCTGATGATATCCACTCTTCAAATCTATTTTTGTAAAATACTTAGCACCTCCCAAACAGTCAAGTAAATCCTCTATCCTAGGGATTGGAAACCTATACCTGATTGTGATCTTGTTAATAGCTCTGGAATCTGTGCAAAGCCTCCAAGTACCTTCCTTCTTTGGTGCTAGTACAGCTGGTACTACACATGGACTTAAACTTTTCCCAATCAGACCTGAATCTAATAATTCTTCAATTTGTCTGGCTACTTCTGCATTCTATTCTGGAGTTAGCTTATAGGCTGCTTTGTTTGGAAGTGTTGACCCTGGAATTAAGTCTATGCAGTGACTGATATCCCTGACAGGTGGTAGGGATCTTGGCATTCCCTCTGAGATGATACCTTTGTACTTATCCAATAGCTCTTGGATAGCTGGGTCTATGAACCTTTGCTTTTTCTCTCCCTTGACTTCTTGCTGCTGTTCTTTATTCACCCTCATACATGGGATTAGGGCATATGCAACTGCACCTTCTGCTGCTACTTCTTTCATGAACTGTTTACCTTCCATCAACATTACCTTCCCCTCTTTTCCTTTAGATTTCGCCTCCTTCTCCATCAATGGTAGTAACTTTATAACCTTACCATCTTTAGTAATTGTATAGGTGTTTCTAACACCATCATGTTGTGCCTTCAAATCATACTGCCATGGTCTACCAAATAAAAGATTGCAAGCATCCATCGTGGTAATATCAAACAACAACTTATCCTTATATGCTCCAATCTGAAATTCTACCCAAGCCTGCTCTTCGACAGTTGTCTGCTGACCTTGGGTAAGCCACGAGACTTTATATGGGGATGGGTGAGGCAATCTCCTAAGCTTAAGCTTTGTCACCATTTCTTCAGACACAAAATTTTCAGTAGAACCAGAATCAATCAAAACTTTACATGCCTTACCTCCTGCTTTGCAAATAGTCCTGAAAAGAGACTTTCTTTGAGGGGATTCTTTGTCAGGTACCTTCATGGTAGTCATTGTTCTTCTCATCATTAGAGACTCTCCACTTTCTGGGTATCCACAATTATCAGGAGCATTCACACTCTGAAAAGCATTAGAGCCTGTCATACTTTGATTATCAGGTTCTTGGATCAGATTTGTTCTCCTTTCTCCTGTTGAGCTTGTGGCCTTTTCTGGACATCTGCTGGCTATATGGCCTTCTTTGTTACAGTTATAACATCTGATGGATCCTCTGCCCTGGGATCTTCCTCTGAAAGGTCTTCTACCTTTGAAGTTTCCTTGCTGACTATAATTTTCCCCCTGGTTCTGACTATTGTTTCCCTTACTATTGTCATGACTGGATTCTCCTTGATATCCATGTCCATGTCCTCTACCTCTAAAAGGACCTCTTCCACCCCTTTGTTGTCTTCCTCTTCCTCTATTGTGTTGTTCTTGTTTTCTCTTTAACTTCTCTTCCACTTTCAATGCCAACTGAAAGCATTTCTGAACTGTATCTGGATTATGCAGACTTAAATCTTCCTGAATATTGAACCTCAATCCATTAAGGTATCTGGCTACCTTCTCTTCTTCACTTTCCTTTACCTTTGTTTTCATACAAAGTTTCATGAATTCTTCTGTATATGAGCTGACATCTAGCTCCTTCTGCTTCAGGTTTTGCTTCCTCTTGTGTAATTGGATATTGTAATCCAATGGGACATAAGCTTCCTTTACTAATGCCATCATCTTCTTCCATGTAGCGACTCTATGCTTTCCTTCCTGTACTCTATCATCTTGGACAAAATTCCACCATGTCAAGGCAGCTTCTTTCATTTTTGACTGGGCTATTTTCACCCTCTGTTGTTCTGGTATCTCGTTCGTTTCAAAGAAATTGTTCAAGGAGTCTATCCACTCCATCACTGAATCAGGTTCCATCTTTCCTGTAAACACTGGCAAATCCAGTTTCACATCCATGGTTCTCCTCTCCATGGCCTTGAGGGCGTTCAACAGTGGTCTCTGGTCTGCAGGAACGACCTCCTCATTCCAACTAGGGATCTCTTCTTCTTCCCTATCTTCTTCTCTACCAGAACCTACTCTGTTCCTCAACTTCGCTAACTCATCCTTCAATTCCTAATTCTGAGCCTTCACGGCCTTGCTCTCTGCAATCTATTTCTTTACCAGAACTGCCAACTCAATGTTGGTCATCCTTGCTGGAATCTCAGATGTTCCTTCATCACCTGACATCCTGCTATATTCTGATCTTTTCCAGAAGATCCTTCCTTTGCTCTGATACCACTATGATGCAGAGTAAAACGCAACAGAAGCTTACAAATGGGAAGGAGGAGTCATAAACATAACCAGCATGTTAAAATCCTGGACATGCAGTATGTAATACCTATCAGCTTATCATCATCATCATATTTCTTGCTAACACAGACAGCATCATCACATTCGGCAAGCGCAAACATCCTCCTGATGTTCACTGTTCATTTTACCGCCAAACTCTACCTTCATCATCATGATATTCAACATCATCTTCATCAGCAGGATATAAAGTATCCAGTTCCTCCCATATATCCTGATGACGACAACTTCAAGCACCTTTCCCTCGATGCTTACGTCACCCCGATATCCGACCACTTAAACAAACAACATCAGGATATGACTTATCAGGTCATATTGAAGCATCCTGATGATGATGCTCAACTTTATGTCGATGACTTACGCCGATGCCCAAAACACTTAGCGACAGCAGGATAAACTTGCATAGGGTGATATTCGCAATATCCTGATGACGATGACGTCACTTGCACCCGATGATGATGTCAATACACTTGATGATGATGTCAACAGGATATAAGACACTTATATCCTCTGCAACATGATAATGAATATCCGGTGATCTTTTCAATATCCTGATGATGACCTTTCCGGTCCTTAGCCAAAAAATGAACTTTCACTTCTGCATGCGATAGCGACATGCAGACGAAAGATGACCCTGACGATGATATACACACTGAGTATATATCCGATTTATATCGTCCTGATGCACTTGAAACATACAGTCTTCGTCAGCCTCATAACCCGATCCAGATAGTGATATACTCGTAGATGTCGATGCGATTCACTCCGTCTGGAAAAGCACATGCAGATCCCTGTATATCCGTCAGCTGCATGCAAACTCACAGAACCGCACAATTTTACAAAGAAAACATGATGATCGGGCCGGATCACCTTCAGATCAAAACTTAATAGTTTATCTTCCTAAATCCTAGCACATGAGGATGCTAGGTTGATTCACAGCATGCTACCAATCGATCTCCCACACAATGAAATGCATAAACAGAAAACTAAAATACAACCTAAACTAACATGCATGACCATTCCACTGATTCACAGAATCAACCGGTGGAAGGGTTGAAAGAATCCATTAACTTGTAATCAGAACAGAAATCAAAACATAAACAGTTGATAAACCAGATAATGCAATTGATGAGATCTTATTTAGTTGGAACACAAATGTCCTGTTTCTACAACAATGTTTCACAATGTCTGGACTGATCTCTGGATCTCACTCAATCACTAGTACAACATAACATAACTACTGCTCTCTACTACTCTCTCTGATATGATATCAAACCCTAACTGATCTGAGTTATTTATAGCAATATCCTACGAGTACTACCAACTCGATTCCCAGCGGCTGGGAGCTTCCAAGCGGCTGGGAGAAGACAGCTCAGACAACCTGATAACGAACTCTAACTACCTGCACACTCTCCTAGGCTGATCTAATACATATGCATTGGTCCAATGGACCTTATTACATTATGAAGTCAAACATACTAAAAATAGACTAATGTCCTGTCATGCGGACAATATCCTGTCTTGTAGGGGTGCTCCTGCACCATCTATTAGAGGTAAACCCTTTACCATATTCTTCCTATGAAGCAAATTTAGACCTCCAAAGTTGAGATGCCCAAATCTTAGATGCCATAACCAATTTTCATCTTTTATTTTTGCTTGAAAGAGGGTTTGTCTAACTGTTGCAACTTCTTCTTTATCCTCTTGTGGATTCATTGTGGGTTGTTCTTGAGCATATTCCACATTCAAATCCAGCTTAATCTTTAGGGGAAACATTCTATTGTTTGTCCTTTGAACTTTGGCAATGAGCTAGTTACTTGAAAATTTATCTAGAATAGTGTATTCTTTGTTTTTGAAAAACACTTTATAACCCTTTTGAACAAGCTGCCCAATACTCATTAGATTGTGTTTTAGACTAGGCACAAAATACATAGTTGGAATATACTTCTTCTCCCCTTTTTTAATTAGAATGTTGATATTTCCTTTGCCCATAACTGAAACTTTGTTGTCATTACCCAATGCGACATCTGATTTTACACTTTCATCTAAACTTGAGAACATTTCTAGGTTCTTGGTCATGTGATTGCTACAACTTGAGTCTAAGAAGCAAACATCCTTTTGATTCTCTTGTGCTACATTGCATGCTATGAACATATTACTCTGATTTTGATTTTCTTTTGTGAAGTTTGCATTTGGTTTGCTAAAATCATACCGCTTCTTTCTACACTCATTTGAATAATGCCCATACTTCTTACAATGACATTGAATTTGAGATTTGTCATACCTTTGACCTCGTTGATTTTGAGATGGGTTTGGGCTTGAGTTTTGGCTACTACCTCTTCCACTTGAGGTTGATGGGCTGCTTCTTCCACCTCTTTATGAATTCCTTGCTCTACCTCTGAAATTCGATCTTCCTCTGCCTCTACCATGGCTGATTGAAACTTGTGACTTGAATGCATACTCCAATGAGGTGTTTGCTGACCTACTTAGCCTATGTTCATGTGAGATGAGAGATGCATGGAGCTCATCAACTAAAAATTGTGAGAGGTTCTTTGTTTCCTCTATGGTCACAACTATGGATTCAAACCTTGTGGGTAAACTCAAAATATTTTCAACAATCCTTCTATCTTCAAGTGTTTCACCATGAGATATAATTTGATTAATTAAACCCATCACTTGTGTGAAGAAAGAGTCTATTGAATTTGAATCCTTCATAAAAATTGTTTCAAAATCCCTTCTTAGCATTTGTAGCTTTGCTATTTTCACCTTTGCCATTCCTTGGTATGCTGTTTGGAGGATATCCCATGCTTGTTTGAACTTTGTTGCTGCTGCAATCCTTGGGAAAATGTTCTCATGTATTGCTTGAAATATGTAGAAGAGGGATTTTGAGTCTTTCTTTCTATTATCTCTTAAAAGATCTTTCTCTGCTTGAGATAGAGCATTGTATGCTACTGCATCTGCTAGTTCTAGAAAGCCATTCTCTACAAGATTCCATATGTCTTGAGAGAAAAACAAAGCTCTCATTGTGATAGACCAATACTCATAGTTTTTACCATTGAATTGAGGAATTTGTGGATTTGTCAAGCTTGTGCTTGTGCTTGCCATTTGACTGTGTATACCTTTGCCGTGAAAAACCTTTGTTGGAGCTCTTTGTTGATGAAGCCCTTTAAACTAATAACCTTCAGCTCTGATACCAAATGAAGGGGAGAGATAGAGGATAAATGTAGAAGACAACCAAAAATAGAGAAGATAATAGAAATGGACAACAAGAAGAAACTTTTATATTTATATGAAAATATATACAAACTTAAATTCCAAATAAAACTGAGCTTTATTTCTTTTCTTTCATACATATATCACAAAAAATAGAGCAAATTTGTAGTTTGAAATAGAGCTGCTACTCTTCAAACCCAAAGAAAAATAGAGCATCATTGTCTAAAGAAAAATAGAGCATCACTGTCTAAAGAAAAATAGAGCATCGCCGTCTTTTCCTTTTTTTGCTATGCTGCTTAGACAATTAAAAATAGTAGACACACATAAAGAATTGACTGACAGGAAGATATCTGACAAATCCTATCTTTTTCCATAAATTAGAGATGGAAACCATACTCCCAAGTCGACATCCTGCAGGAAAATAATGGAAAGAGCACAGTGGTAGAGGAAAGTAGAAAGCAATCAACAAAAGGGGTTGTCTTTATTAAATGAGGCGAGTGGTTGGGATTACTATTCCAACAATTCAGTTATATTTACTACATGCACTGCAATGAAGAGAATGTAAGCCAAAAATTAAAAACTGTATTCACTAGTCTACAAAAAGTAGATAACAATACAAAGTATTCACATATACTTTCAACACAATATATTTTGCAAACAAGCGTGTACATATCACATGTTGATTAAACCCAAAAAACAACAAATTCCAAGAGAGATGGTGCATTGTTCTTTGGTGGAAGATGAAGGGTGACCTCAGTTGTTTTATGGAATGCCATGATCACATCATATGCATAAAATGCAATTGCCAGATGCAAAGCCAAACTCTACAAACATTATTGGTGTTGGTGTAACACTTATTTAATGTAGTCCAATCCCTCACATTGGTGTAATGCTTCTCCACTCCTCCCACTAATTTCTTACTCTCCCACGATGAGGTTAAATATAGTGTCTTTCATAATATATTTTAGTTGGCTATTGTTAGTCATTGAGGGAGTGGAGTGTATTTGTTGAAGGATGAATATATTGTTGTGTATGCTATAACATAGATATGATTTTTTGGATTTCATAGAAAAGAGCTATCCCCTGCTCTATGTGGACATAGCCATTTGGTGAACCACGTTAAAAAACTTGGCTCTTCTCTCTTGCATCTGTTATGTGTTTGTTTATGTGTTTGATTTAATTATTTTCTTTTGTCTTTATTATTTTTCTTCACTCAATAATTGGTATCAGAGCTTTGGTGAAGAAAATTGGTGAAGATTTTTAGCTTGGTGGTGAAGCTGGTTGGAAATTGGTGAAGAATTTCTAGAAGCATGGATGAAGTAGATAAGTGGAAAGTTGAAAAGTTTTCAGGGCACAATTTCAGGCTGTGGAAGGTATAGATAGAATTTCTGCTAATCAAGCAAGATCTCTCACTCACACTAGTAGGGAAAACCAAAGGAAAAGGTTCGATGTCAAACAAAGAGTGGGAGACATTGGATAAGAAAGCAAGGGCCACTATTTTTCTCTCGCTATCAAGCAATGTCCTCTTCAATGTTTTAGCTGAGAAGACATCTAAAGAGCTATGGGATAAGCTTTCAGATATGTACGAGATGGCATCAACATCAAACAAGGTATTCATCATGAAGAAGTTATACAATTAAAAAATGAAAGAAAGTGGGATCATGTCTAGTCACCTAAATGAATTTAATACTTTGATTGCTCAATTGATTTCAGTGGGTATAAAATTAGATGATGAAATCAAAGCAATTATGTTATTATGCTCTCTACCTAATAGCTGGGAAGGAGTTGTGATGGTAGTTAGCACTTCCGTGGATGTCAAGAGTACATTAAAATTTAATGATGTTGCAGCCACTCTTCTCAGTGAAGACACGAGGAGAAAAAATCAAGAACCCTCATTCGGTGATGCCTTGACTGCTGTAAATACAGGCAATAGAGGAAGGGGTCAAGATAGAGGTAGAAATAATCATAGAAGAAGGTCCAAATCTACACCACGATCAAAGTCTAGGGGCAGAAATAGTGATTGTTGGTTTTGTGGAAAATTAGGTCACACAAAAAAGAACTATTGGAATTACAAAAAGGCACAAGAAAAGGAAAGCAATAATGAAGTAAACACTGCATATGATAAAGATTCTAGTGTTTTGGTTTTATTAGCAAGTGACACTATTGTAGACTCATGGGTGCTCAATTCCGGTGCCTCTTTTCATGCTACTCCATGCCGAGGTTCTTTCACAAGCTATCAAGAAGGTAAGTTCGGTAAAGTTTTTCTTAGCGATAAGAAAGAATGTGAAATAGTAGGAAAAGGTGATGTGATATTTTCTTTGAAAAATGGAAATAAATGGATCTTGAAAGATGTGAGACATGTTCCTATGCTAAAATGAAATTTAATATTAGTGAGCTAGCTTTATACTCAAGGGTGTGATGTCAAATTTTCTTTAGATACTTGGAAAGTAACCAAGGGTGTATTGGTGCTTGCAAAAGGTTGCAAATTCGATAGTCTTTATGTGTTAGAATGTCATGGTGAAGTGGGAGTTGCAATGGTGGTTGTGGACAATGGCTCAAACCTTTGGCATAAGAGTCTTAGACATATGATCCAAAAGGGACTTGAAGTAATGTTAAGGAGGGATCAACTTCCAGGTTTGAAGTCCATGGATTTGGAGTTTTGTGAGAATCAAACTGCACATAAAATCAAATGTTTGCAAACCGATAATGGGGGAGAGTTTTGTTCCTTGGAGTTTGATGGTTTTTGTGTAGATAATGGCATTAGATAGATTAAAATAGTCCCATTCACTCCTCAAGAAAATTGTATAGTCGAGAGGATGAATAGAACCATTCTTGAGAGGGCTCGATGTATGATGTCAAATGCAGGCCTAAGCAAGGAATTTTGGGTAGAGGCGGTTAACATAGCTATATATCTAATCAATAGAAGCCCCTCTTCCATATTGGATTTTGATATCCCTGAAGAAGTTTTGTTGGGCAAACAGATTTCATATTCTCATCTATGAGTTTTCAGATCGCTCATATCCCCAAGGAAAAGCGTACAAAGTTGGATTCTAAGTCATAGCATTACATATTTGTTGGCTATGGTGAAGAACAATATGGTTATTGTCTTTGGGATCCTGTTGCCAATCTGCTTGTTCACAATCAAGATGTTTTTAATGAAAAAGTCTTCCCTAGTTTGTCAGAGCAAAAGCAACCAGCAAAAGAATATATTTAGATTGATGATTTGGGACATTCATCAAGTCTGGTATCTAATTTCAATATGCCATCCCTTGTTTCAACACTACAGATGCCTCCTCTTACAAGCTCCTCCTTTATGTCACATGACAACGACCACATCACTACTCTAGGAGTCTCCACCTCACAAGGCATGGGTGTACAAAGTTCAATGCAACACTTGGTTGAAGACTCCACGCAGACATTGGAAAAGTCTTCCGGTGCTTTAAATCCTAATCAGACTTCAGAGATGCCACAAACTTTAAGTTCATTGCAGCTTTTCAGAGACAATATGCTGCTTATTAGTGACTCCATGCTCCCTGATAGAAATGAACAACAGACTTTATCCAAAATGAAGGTAGTAAAGTGTTCGATGCTACCTTCTGCAACACAGCCTATTGACAATTCTTCACCTTACATGTCTGATATTATACATATTTCTACACCGCTTTTTAGAAGTCATTCACTGCCTCAATTATAGCCTTTAACATCTACGTCAGGGTTCTCTAAAAGTTTTAGGTAATTTAATGAAATTTCACAAGAAATTGCCACCAATCCAATCCAGTCTATTCTAACTCCAACCCAACCCACTTTACCTCAAGGAAATGAAGAACAGGGTAATTTGCCTAAACAGAGTATTATTCATGACTAAGGTACTTTGATAGAGCAAGCACCTCCATTGAGGAGGTTAGCTAGATAGAAAAAGCCTCCAACTAAATTTGATGACTATGAATTATTGCTTTCAGATCAGGCAGAGCCAACAAGTTTTTGGGATGCTTGCAAAGACACTAATAATGCACATTGGATGGAGGCTATGCAAGAAGAAATGGCCTCTTTGTAGACCAATGATACTTGGGATTTGGTGAAGCTTCTGCCTAATCAGAGACCTTGAAGAACAAGTGGGTATATAAGTTGAAAGAAGAAGATGGAGGCAAACACTGCTACTGGGTAAGATTGGTAGTAAAAGGTTTTGATCAACAAAAGGGGATTGACTTCAATGAAATATTCTCACCCGTTATCAAAATGACCACCATTCACACAATCTTGGGTATGGCAGCTATGTGGGATCTTGAGCTTGAACAACTTGATATCAAGACAACATTTCTACATGGAGATGTCGAAGAAGACTTGTATATGGAGCAGCCTGAAGGTTTTATAAAACAGGGGCATGAGCATTTATATTGTAAACTGAAGTGTAATTTACATGGGCTCAAGCAAGCCCCAAGGCAATGGTATCACAAGTTTGATACCTTCATGGCTGAGCATCAATTCACTCATTGTGAATCTGATCCATGTCTTTATTACAAGTGGCTTGCAAATGGTGAGTTTTTCATACTTTTACTTTATGTTGACGACATGTTGGTCACTGGTAGCAACATGAGGGTTGTTAGGGAATTGAAGCAACATTTAGCTGAATGATTTTCTATGAAAGATCTAGGGGCAGCCAAGAGGATTCTTGGCATGACAATAATCACGGATAGATAAAAGAGACAAATCAGATTGACTCAAGAGAAGTATAATGCTAAAATTTTGGACAGGTTCAATATGATGAATGCCAAGCCTGTTAGTACTCCATTGGCTGATTATTTTCATTTGTCATCAGCCATGTGTCCTCAAACTCAAGAAGATCAAGAGCACATGAAGAGTGTTCCCTATTCATCTGCAGTTGGCAGTCTCATATGCCATGGCTTGTACTCATTCAGATATTGCCCATGTAGTGGGAGTTGTGAATAGATTTATGAGCAATCCAGGTAAACCTCATTGGTAGATGGTACAATGGATATTCAGGTATCTCAGAGGTACTTTAGATCATGCTTTGTGTTTTGGAGGATAGGATACTCAGCTATAGGGGTATGTTGACTCTGATATGGCTGGAGACTTTGACAAAAGGAGGTCTACAATAGGTTATGTGTTTACATTTGTTGGGGCTACAATTAGTTGGATTTCACATTTGCAATAGGTAGTTATACTCTTTTCCATTGTGGCTAAATACATTGCTCTCACCGAAGGAGAAAAGGAGATGATATGGTTACAACGGTCATTGGGTGAATTGCAGTGTAAGCAATCTATTTTTACTCTATTTTGTGATAGCAACAACGCTATTCACTTGGAAAAAAATCCACTTTTCATAATCAAACCAAACATATAGAGTTGAGATATCATTTCATTTGGCATGTACTTGAAGAGGGTAAGTTGCAGGTAAATAAGATTGACACGAAAGTGAATTTGGCAGATGCTTTGACGAAGATTGTTCCAAGGGAGAAGTTAAAGTTCTCTAGGCCCTCTTGGCAGTGTCAAGTTCTGACAATAAGCCTAGAGTGGGGGATAACTCTGCGCAACTCTCTTATAGCTAGGATTGGACTTCAAGTGGGAGATTGTTGGTGTAATGCTTATTTAATGTAGTCCAATCCTTCATGTTGGTGTAACACATATCCACTCCTCCCACTAATTTTTGGCTCTCCCACAATGAGGTTAAATATAGTGTCTTTCAGAATATATTTTAGTTGGCTATTGTTAGTCATTGAGGGAGTGGAGTGTATTTGTTGAAGGATGAATATATTTCTGTGTATGTTGTAATAGAGATATGATTTTCTGGATTTAATAGAAAAGAGCTATCCCCTGCTCTATGTGGACATAGCCATTTGGTGAACCACGTTAAAAAACTTGGTTCTTCTCTCTTGCATTTGTTCTGTGTTTGTTTATGTGTTTGATTTAATTATTTAATTTTGTCTATATTGTTTTTCTTCTCTCAACAATTGGTAGCCAAAAAATGCAATTGGTAAACGTAAATCCAAACTCCAGAAATTTTATCAATACCCTACCCGCTTGCAACAAAATGCAGGCTCTGGAACTGTAAGTACTAAAATCACGTACAACCTCCACAAGGACCTCTATGGTGATTTTAATCCTTCTCACATACATGTAAGCATAAAATAATGTCCTCTAAGTAGCAGACCTCTTGATGACACATCTTCTTTCTTGTCTTGTGTTGTTTCCTCTTTGTCATTTTCTCTCTCTCTCCATTTTTGACACTTTTCGACACTTTTGCGACACTTGTCGATTTGTGTTTTCTGAGCTTTCAACCTTGTTCCTAATCCATGTGAGCATCTTGTATCTGATTTTTTACCTTTCCCCTATGTTTTTCATCCTTTGCACCCCCTAGAAGCCTTCTAGAGGTCCCCCCTATCCATCTCCAACTTTTGGTTTTTAGTTTCACTCAACCAATCCAAATCTCCCCATATTATTTCCAGATCTCCCCCATGAGATTCTGTAGGTACAAGTGGAGATTTGGATTTTTGCACATGATTAACTTGTTTATGGAGGCAGATCACCTCCTTTTTCTCTCTTCTGCCATCTCCCTTTTGCAATTCCTCCAAAAACCTTGTTTTGCCCATATCTCCCTTGGGCAATGATGAGACAAAAAAATGTCTCATCTATTAGCTAAATGAAAGCATGTCTTTTGTGCAATTAGTGCCATTGTATGTATTAATGTTATTACATGTTTTACATTGTAATCAACAATCATTAGACTGAAGAATAAATTCTGTCAAGTTGGAATGCTAGAAAACTTTCTAAAAATAAGCACAAAAAGAGGAAGTTAAAAATGTAGTATCAGTAAAATAGAAATATCTCCCTCATTTCATAATGAAATTTATAATTTCAAAATGATCTAGAAATTTGGGAATGAGGAGAACAAAACCCAAAAACTATTTGAAGAGATTCACCAAAATAAATGTGCAATTCATGACTGAAGTTGACTAAAATAAAAGTGGCGTGAAAGAAGGCAGCAAAATCGGAGGAAGAAGAATTAGTTTTTCTCCCTAAAAATAGGATCTCAGATCCACATTCTTGGTGGATTGATTGAGAATAAGAATTCTATAAATCAATTGTAATCAAGGAATCAAATGTGAAGAGTTTTATGAAATAATATAGTTTAGTATTTTAGCAGTAGTAGTTAGTTTGTTTGTAGTTTTCATTCCTTAGTTTAATTTTCCAACAATCTTTCCATTCCCTGTTATTTACATTTCCAGTATTTCTCTTCACAAGTTTCTTAGGATGATTTGATTTCAGCAATTTAATTTACAAGCTCTTAGATTAGATTTGATTGCAACAATTTGTTTCATGCATTTCTTTTCAATTCTGTTTGTAGAAAAAGAATGTCATGCAAATGATTTCTTCTCCCTCTTGCATATCGCCATGGACACTGCCTTGGTTTGACATTTATAATTAAATGATGAGGACTGCAGTGACCCTCATCATTTTTGGCACTGTTGTCATGGATAGGAGCCATTAGGGAGTTGTTGTTGATCTGGTGACAGCATATCAAAAGAGAATTAGTTTGGCAAGTCTTTTTTTAGGTTTATTATTTTAGAAACTCCTCCCTAAGACAACAGATCCGAAGGAAGAGGTTCTTGCATGCAAAGGTGATAGCTCTTATGTAATCTCCTCAATTGGAGGACCATGACTTCAAGCCCCTGCAAGAAAATATTATTGTTTGGACACCTTCAAAGTCCAAGGAGGGCTACCTGATCAGATATTAGAAGGACAAGGCGCTGCATCCAGTCATGCATGCAAAAGAATGTGAGGAAGGATTGCATGATCTTTCCAATTAGCCCATGCATCTACTAGAATAAGATATTATAGAGAAGGCTGCCATTTCAAAGGAAGGTGAAGCATCAGAGTTTAAATCTTCAATCATCTTCTTCTCATGATTATCTTCTTTTAAAAAATTGAATGCATGGATCCATATTTTGAGGAAAGGGAGTTATTTTCCACAACCAGTTAATGGTTTTCTGTAACCTATCTCTACATCAATAAGTAGAGTAGGATAGAGTAGGTTTCTTTTCTGCAAATAAGTGCTTTGCACATGCCATGTCTTCTTCTCTAAAGCTCAAAAACATGCATTTCTCCATAAAAGTTGCTCCCAAGAACTTTTGCAGATTTCTTTTGGCATTGAAAGACATTCTGGATCTCTCCATAGCTATCCATGATCTCTATTTCCATCATTAGAACATTCTGGATCTATCTAGATCTGCTAAGGGAGAAAAAATAGTTAGCTCTGGATAGCTTTGGATAAGCTCCAGAGCGCTCCAGATAGTGCTAGAGTAACTTAGAACTGATCATGAAGAAAAGACAACAAGCTTTGGATAGCTCTAGAGTAACTTAGAATATCTTCAGAGCATCTCTAGTACATCTCTAGAAGAAATTACAATAAAGGTGAAGAGATTGGCTCCAAAACCTCTCTATGAGTTGCAGGACCTACAACATTTTAGGTGTGGGGGAGATGATGAGACAAAAATGTCTCATATATTAGATAAATAAAAGCATGTCTTTTGTGCAATTAGTGCTATTGTATGTATTAATGTTATTACATGTTTTACATTGTAATCTTCAATCAATAGACTGAAGAATAAATTTTATCAAGTTGGAATGCCAGAAAACTTCCTAAAAAGAAGCATGAAAAGAGGAAGTTAAAAACACAATCTCAGTAAAATGGAGACATCTCCCTCATTTCTCAATTAAAATCAGAATTTAAAAATGATCTGGAAAGATGGGAATGAAGAGAACAAAACCTAGAAACTGTTTGAAGAGATTCACCAAAATAAATGTGTAGTTTGTTATTGAATTTGACTAAAATAAAAGTGGCATGAAAGAAGGTAGCAAAATTAGAGGAAGAAGATTTAGTTTTTCTCCCCAAAAATAGGATCTCAGATCCACATTCTTGGAGGATTGATTAAGAATAAGAATTCTATAAATTCATTGTAATCAAGGAATCAAATGGGAAGAGTTTTATGAAATAATATAGTTCAATATTTTAGCAGCAGTAGTTAGTTTGTTTGTAGTTTTCATTCCTTAGTTTATTTTTCCAACAATCTTTCCAGTCCCTGTTATTTACATTTTTAGTATTTCCCTTCACAAGTTTCTTAGGATAGATTTGATTTCAGCAATTTTATTTACAAACTCTTATATTAGATTTGATTGCAATAATTTGTTTCATGCATTTCTTTTCAATTTTGTTTGTAGAAAAAGAATGTCATGCAAATGATTTCTTCTCCCTCTTGCATATCACCATGGACACTGCCTTGGTTTGACATTTATAATTAAATGATGAGGACTGCAACGAACCTCATCAGGCAACCTAGGGTCACCCCTTGGGTGACCCATGGTCATCTAGGGGTGACCCTACTAGTAAAAGGGGCGACCCTCTCGCGTTTTCAGTCGTGGAAAAACATGAGTTTCTCACTCAAAAAAGCTCTGTTTCACCTATTTTTCTTCTAGTTCGCATGATTTTTGATGCCTAATATGGAGTTGACTATTCCATGCACCCACACATGCATAATTAACTCCATTTGATCTAAAATTAACAACTCAATCAATCTCATGCATCCTTTCAACTCCATTTCTTCTTCAGTGATAAGATATTATTGATTTATCACTTCTTAGTTAGCTGAGTTCATTGGGCAATCAACCCAGTTCACTCCCTAATCAATCCTTGTTAACTCATCAATCAATTGAGTTAACTTATCAATCAATCCCATTCTTCCAACCTATAAATAGCCCCCGCAAGCACAAAGGGAGGCAAAATCATTATGCACACAACTCTTGCTAGTTTTTTCTCTCCAAATCAGCATTCTAATGCTCTCACAGGATGAAGGTGCCTTTTATTTTATTCATTGTTCAATCAAGCATCGCTATGCTACTTCAACCAATGCCATTGTGCTCATCAAAAGATCACATTGAGCTCTTTCAAGCTTCAACAAACTTCTTTTGCTTCTTTGTGTCGTCTTGTCATCAGGAGGTCTTCCCGTTGCTTCAAGAAGGATTTGAGGTTGCCAACATCAAAGATTTCTGAGGGTAGTGGAGTCATACAAATCTTCATTCTTTCAAGTTCCTCTATTGCTTTATTCAATTCATAGTAATTAGGAAATTAAAATTGTTCTTGGGAATAGTAAATCTTTGCTTTTTCCTTGATTGATTAGATCTTGCATATTAGAATAATTGTTTTCAAATTCCTAGATCTAGACTATTTGTAGAAGCAATTTCCCTTCATAGATTAGATTATTTGAAAACAACCAAAAACCCAAAAATATAGATTAAAATTGTACTAGGAAAAGTCATATTAGCTTGCATTTCATATTTCAATTATTAGAATATAAAAAGCATCTTTATTTCCAAAAAATACTATAAAAGCACAAAAACATGTTTGCATATCATTTAGCTTTGCATGCATATAGAAACCCTAGAAAAGATAGACAAACTTGCAAACCCTCGATGTTATCACGAGATAAACCATGATAAATGATTTAATAAAATCGTTGATCACATCACAATGTAAACACAAGTCAAAGCATAACCAAACCCTAGGTCAAAACCCTAAGTCTAGTTAAGGTTGGTCATCACACATCTACCTCTATCTTGGCTCACGAATGTGACTGGGAGTGAGAGGAGAGTGGGTGAAGGCTATCCACAATGAGATTGAGGAAATCAATCCACAACAATATCAGGAGATATTTACTTTACCACAAAGAGATCCATTGGTCCTCTTATTAATAGAAGAACAAAGACAACTCTAAATACAATGAGAACTCATTCAACAAATTGAGAGACAAGAGGACATAAATGAAAGAAACTGCTTACCCACACAAAGGTGGAATAAAAGAAAATCTATCAGGAGAAGAGAAACTAGTGACCCTTCGGGTCATAGGGTTATCTCAACAACAACTACCATTGAAAAAAACATTCAACTTAGCACACAACAAAAAAGGCCATAGAACTTGTCGACCCCTCTCCATGAAGTCCAGCTCTCCAATGAGCCAAACCCATGCTGTGGCTCGCCTCCTCTTGACTAGCTACTTCCACGAGAGCGAGAGTGACATGGTGGATCACCCTGTGGCAAGGAGGCAATGGTTTGTGTGTGTGCCAAAATCTGACCCGATAGCCCTAGGCAACTAGAGTCATGATTTTGAGTGTACATATTTTGGTGAACCTGACATGAAGTACACAACCTTTAGTTTTGTAGTTTGCATTCCCATTTTGAATGCTTTAAAACATTTAGCAAAATTTTGAAAGATTTTCACACTACTCTTCATAGACACTTTAGCTTCTATTGCCTTCGCCATCATCCGTTCCATTTGTTCTGTGGTGTCTATGGCACCCCTGAACATGATGGAACCTGACTTAAACCAAGGGAATATTTCCTCAAGAGAACCAGAAACTCCTTCATTTGATAGGTATGTGCTATCGCATCAGGGTGCACCAATCACCAACTGCTATGACTACAAAGATTCAGATTATGAACTAGATCAAAGAGCATCTAGGCGTTCTCTATCTTTTAACAACCCAGCTTGGGAAAACAATCTGGCTGTACCAAAAATGCCACATAAAGCTAGAAGGATAATGTTGGAAATAAATCGACCTGATCAACCTTCCACAAGCGCATCAAGTACTCATCTTGATGAGGAAGTTAAATGATTAGAAAAACATCTGCAAGAAGCAAAAGACACTCAAGAGGTATTGATAATTGCCTTGTGAGAAGAACAAAGAGAAAATGTTGCGCGAGAAGAAGCATATCACCATGAAAATACTTGAAGAGAAAATCCTAGAAATGAAGAAATGCCTAGAGCTACTATTCCTGCAAACTTAATCACAACTCTAGTGCAAAGGATTAGAGTCTTGGAAGCAAAGACAGCTACTCCTGAAAAAAGGCAAAAATCTCATGAACAGGACTAGGGGGCATCTCAAATTCCCCCTACCTCAACTACTATTCATGAAATGCTAGTAATGATACATGCTTGAATGGGAACCCTCCTATTCAAAACAACCAAACAAATCTGACAATAGGTTATTAGAACCCACCTACAAGGTTATTGCTATCAACCCCGCAATCTCAAAGTGCCTTTCTCGGAACATATCTTGAGTACTTGAAGGAGCCTCTCAATCAAAACATAAGAAGTGTGTAGGTAACTCGGCCATTGCTAGATCTCCCAAAGTTCAAAGGAGAGGGAGATCCAAACTCCCACATTAAAGCCTACACCATGGTGATAAGAGAACTCCTCCCTTAGGATGGGGTTGTATCAAAAATATTTCCTAAAACTCTTAAAGGCATAGCTTTGGATTGGTACTATCGCTTACCAGATGCTTCAATTCACTCATTCAAACAACTAATCAGAGAGTTTGTCATGGCATTTGACATGAACAAACTCATTAAAATTTGGATCAGAGAATTCCTCACAATGAAATAGGAGCCAAATGAATCCATAGCCCACTTTATCACTTGATGGAGGCAAGTTCTTTACTCGACTAGTGCTCCAAACATGGATCATCGAGAACTATGCAACCTCTTCTTGTATGCCTTAAACAAGGACATAAGAGAAGATGTTCAAAAATTGCCATACAAATCCTATGAAGAAGGTTTGGAAAGTACTTTGAGGATTGACCAAGCCACCATCGATAGTGATCGGAAGACTTACGATACCAACAGAAAAATTAGGATATCCAAAGGAATAGAGAAGGCCACATCCAATGTACCTCAAGATAAAGATGTTAATGTCATAAAAAGAAATCCTAGCAATGACAAATGGCAAGAAAAAGGAAATAAAGGATCAAACCGACCCTCATATGACCCCAATGCTTATTGTTGTTTCCTTGGAACAAAGGGTCATGAAACAAAGACTTGTTATGGATACAATAAAGCTATCTCCAAACTTACTCCTGATCAACAACAAAGCTTCCTCAAACTTCTCCAATCCCAAAGATAGGAGAAGGAACCTCAAACTGAGAAAGGGAAGGCCAATGAAAATAATTCCAATCATGTAGAACTAAACCAAGAAGTGTTTGTGATCCACGAGGAAGAACAAACGCATCAAACTAAGAATGTCTTCTCGCAAGTGATAAATTTGTTAAGAGCCTCTCCCTCACACTGCAAGACATTCTTGGAAGTATTAGAAGTATGGTGTTTAGCATAGGAAGAACCACCCCCTCTCACATTTGATGTTTCCAAACTACCCCAAAATGAAGGAAGTAATAAAAAGGATTTGCCACTGGACATACAAATTCAAGTCGAAGAGGTCACTATAAAAAGAGTAGTGGTGGATGAAGGATCGACTGTCAACCTTCTACCGATATCATTCTTACGGAGAATGGGATATAGAAAAATAAAAATCAAACAACAAACCACAACATTGAGGATATATGACAATCATGACATTAAAACAGTTGGAAGAATCAACCTACTGCTCACTTTGATGGGTAAAACCATCTCCGCATATTTCTATGTTATCAACAGAGAAACCAATTATAATATGATCCTTGGAAGACCTTGGATTCATACCATGAAGGCCATCACCTCCACTTTGTTTCAATAAATCCATTTCCATCATTTGGGAAAGGTCGCCATTGTCAAAGCAGACCCTAATCCTTTTAGTATTTACAGAAAGGAACATGAAGAAAAATATAAAAAGTTAAAGACACAAGAGAAACTGAAAGAGGAAGCTCAAGATATCCAAACAAATATGAGCACTCACAATATATCTTATCAAAGAATGGATGATCTTAGAGAATTCCCCTTTGATCCACATACCACCAAGTCCCGTGCACCATTTGGCTTAGCAGTAATTTTGTGTACCGATGAATGGGCTATTAAAAACCTCTTGATTGGAACAATTGAAATCATCGAAGAAGGAGAGGAAAAAGAGGAAAAATAGACTTCCATTTATGAGTTTGGAGAAACATCTCAATCACAAAACCATCAAAGTTTGTGATCCCTACATTTTGATGGAGCTAGTTGCAAAACTGGGGCAGGGACGGGGATAATATTGACATATCCCAGAGGGAAAGTCCTCCTCTTCACCTTTAGACTAGAATTTTTTTTCACAAACAACATCGCTGAGTATGAAGCCCTATCCCTAGGAATCATGCTAGCCATGAGAATGGGGGTCAAGAGAATCTTCACTTTTGGAGATTCTAAGTTAATAATCAACCAAGTTGCAAAAATTTTTGAGACAAAATCAGAATGATTATGACCTTATAAAGAAACCATCAGGAAGTTGGTTCAATTCTTCAACTTCTTCTCCATAAAAGCCATACCCAGAGAAGAAAATCAAGTGGTAGATTCAATGGCTACATCAGCCGTGTTATTTTAGCCACATGCGCAATCACAAAATTTAGAATACATTGTGTCAGTATGTGGGGAGCCATTGTTGGAAAGTGAAGAATTATCAAATATCCTGAATTATGCCATGGGTCAAGAAGAGAGACCAACCCGAGACTACACTGAGAATGACGAAGCCATCCTTGAGTATTTACATGCTTATGATGGGCTTCCGAGAGTACACCACAAGAAAGGATACATGCTCCTCCCTCACCAAGAGGATTATTTTGGGAACAAAAAAGAAATCATCCAGATCGAAGAAAACTTAGATTTACCACCTGTTCCTCAAAATTTTGAGGAAGGAAACCCATCCCTAACTGAGGATACGATTAACATCAATGTTGGAACACTTGAAAAACCTAAGATGTTAAAACTAGGAGGAGAACTAAATGATGAAGAACTGGAAGAGTACATAGAATTCCTCATCGAATATTCTAACATATTCACATGAGTATATTTAGACATACCAGGGTTAGATCCAAAACTCATGGTGCACAATTTAGTGACAAAACCATATACAAAACCCCTGAAACAAAAACCAAGGCCCATAAAGCCACAAGTGGTTGAAATGGTGAAGGAGGAATTAAAAAATTATTAAACATTGGCTTCATCAAACCCATAGACTATTCAAGTTGGGTGTCAAACATTGTCCCAATTCTAAATAAGAATGGGAAAATTTAGATATGCCTTGCTTTTAGAGACATCAATCAAGCTTGCCCAAAAGATGATTTCCTGTTACCATCCATCAATCAAATTGTCGATTCAACAATAGGATAGGAGATCCTCTCTCATGGATGAATTTTTAGGATATAACCAGATCAAGATCATAGAAGTTGACCAAAACAAAATGATGTTCACCACCCCTTGGGGAACTTTCTATTACATAGTCATGCCATTTAGGTTGAAGAATGTAGGAGCAACCTACCAAAGGGCAATGACATATCTTCCATGATTATATCCACAAGATAGTTGAAACTTACGTTGATGATCTTCTAGCTTAGTTAGAACAAAGGTAAAGACATGTGGAAGACCTTCACAAAATCTTCAATAGACTTTGAGAGTATAAAATAAGGTTAAATCTTGAAAAATGTGTTTTCAGAGTCATGACAATAAAGTTGTTGGGATTCATTGTCTCCCAAAGAGGAATAGACGTCGACTTGGCTAAGGTTAAAGCAGTCTTAAATGCAACCCCAAAGAAACACATAAGATCTTAAAGGAGGGTCATAGCAGAATCTATGGAGGGCACTTTGGTGGTCACACCACGACAAGGAAAATACACAAGATGGGATACTTCTGGCCATGTTTACAAGGAGATGCGATTAAATTCGTAAAGAGGTGTCTGAAGTGTTAGGCTTACACTTATGTTCACCACACACCGACAAAATATTTACAACCGATCATTACCCCTTGGCCTTTTTCCACTTAGGGGTTAGATCTAGTTAGGAAGATATCTCCCCCATCGATGGATGGACATTTGTTCATCATTACCATGACATAATATTTCACAAAATGGGTGGAAGCCATGCCTCTCACTATAGTTTTAGGGACTGTAATCACTAAATTCATATTGAATCAAATCATTTGCCGGTTCGTGATCCCCCAAGTGATAGTAACAGATAATACCTCTTCATTCAAATATCTGCAAGTAAGAGAGTTATGTGAGAGATTCCACATCAATCACAACTTTCCCTTAGTCTACTATCCTCAAGGAAACAGACAAGCAAAAGCCACAAACAAAACTTTGAAGTCAATACTGGTCAAGATTGTGAAAGACTCTAAAAGAAATTGGCATTTACAACTATATCCAACTCTATGGGCTTACAGAACAAGCGTTAGGACTCCAATTGGAACCACCCCTTATGCCCTGACTTTTGGGTCGGGGGTGGTATTACCATTTGAAGTAGAGTTGCCTAGTCTAAGAGTGTCATTACAAGGATTATTGGACAATGAAGAATATAGAGTAGTAAGATTGGACGAATTAGAAATGATGGATGAGACATGCTTGAGAGCTATCCAAAGACAAGACTCTTATCTAGCAAGAATAAAAAAGAAATATAAGAAAAAGGTTATCCCAAGGCCATTTCAAGTGGGAGACCTAGTGCTTAGGATAAACAACTTGATCGATAAAAGAGCTGGTGAAGGATGTAAATTCATACCCAATTGGATAGGTCCTTACATGGTCAAAGAAGATGTTGGAAATGGTGCCTATCTCTTGTGCACAATGGCTTAAACAGTCAATGCCTTTCACCTCAAGAAATACTATGTCTAAAAACCAAAAAATCATAAAACATAAAAATACAAAAAAAATAAAATAAATAAAAAATTTGTTTCTTGCATTCAACATCATTTTGTTCATCTTGCATTATAGTTAGTGACTTGCTCTTGTACTATTTTCTTTTCAGTAAGGAGTCTAATGTTGCCTAGATAGACATCATCCTTTCGTGACCTAGAGATTCCCCATTTTCACAATCACCATTATCCCCCTTCATTCCCAGTGATTCTAATCAAAGCCTAGCTCTTAGCTTTACATTAATCCCAGTCTTAATGAGTCAAGATGTTAGGTCTAAACAAAGTTAGTATTCAAACCTACAGTGTTCAAAGGAATCTTGCAAGTAGACCTTCCCAATTCTTCCATAGTAGTAGAGAAGTCCAACTAGACTACAAAAACTTTAGGTGGCGCTTAGCCCCTTATCCTTCCTGGCCAAAAACATCAGGAGGATCAAAACTCTGAAGGAAGCAATCTAAAATTTGAGTGAATAAAAAATGAGTGATCAAAATAAGAGTGTGAGAGATCAAATTATTGCATATCAAATTTCCAAAAGCATTCATTTCTTGAAAAGTTAAAAATCCAAAAAAATGAGAAAAATCAAGTGAGGCATTCTAAAAAATACAAAAAAAAGTGAAAAAGCAAAAAAAGAGAGATACAAAAAAGAGTGAAAGAGAGAAGATTGTTGAATTTCTATACTCTTGGGTGGAGATTTGTCTAAGCTCAAAGCCTTAAGAGTGAAATTCTAACAGAGAAAGAAAGATACAAAGCACACACATGCACTAGCTGAGCAAAACTAGAAGTCTAGTCTAGCAAACACCAATAAAATTTGTTACTTGTCTAAGTTGAAAGCTTATCAGATTGTCTTATCTAGATAAGGATTAGTGTTTAGCCTTTAGCAAAGCCCAAAATTAGAAATGCTCCATTTTCATTCCTGCTCCTAGCTTGAGTTTCAAAATCCTATCTCATAGTCTTGATTAGGTTTCTTATATCAGGACAACTCGCAATCCCCTAGATTAAAATCATATCAAAGAGCAGTCACATTGTTTGTTCCACATTGCATTCATGCTAAAATCAGAAAAAAAGAATCTCAAAGAAATAATGTCAAATGTCATATCTCATGACATTCTGTAGAAGTAAATGTTTCATTTCAGCATTTCATGTGTTCCTGCATTATCATATCATAAACTGCATCTCATACATATGCCATAAAAAATTACAAAAACATGTCATCATTATCATACTTGCATCATTAAAAGAGTTTGAAAAAGTCAAAAACATAATCAAAAAGTCCTAAAACTTCCAAGACATGCACAAGAGATGAGTACAAATCTGATAGGTGAAAACCATAAAAGGATAAACTTTCATAGATACATCCAAAGTTTACATATACGAGGGTATCGAAGAGCTAAGAAAAAATGCTCTCAAAGGAAATAGAGGCTCCCCATGCAAGGGGGAACAATTTTGAGAAAGGAAGTCAAGGTCAGTTCCCTCCAATGGAACCCTCAGGACTTCGGCTCCTCTATCTATAAATACCACCTGTCACTCCATGAGACCTATAGGAGCGATGCACTCTATTGTGAGCATGTGACCATGAGGGCCTCGCCATACTAGCATCTCATCATCCAAAACTACATTGACCCATCTCTTGGAGCACCTGATTCTCACCCTTAACGGTGTGAATCTCATCCTTCAAGTCCACATTCTCCTAACATCCATAGTAGACAAAAGCGAAAATGTTTATGTGTTGCCCAGTAGTAGGGGGCATACCAGGATCATCTAAAATATGGTCGTGAGTCATCCTAGTGAAGGGAGAAGCCAAGCCAACATTAATCTCATGAATGAAATCCCTCCACTCTTTGACATTACCTAAAAAAGTGAATCAATAAAGAAAGACGTGTCAGTTCCCCATGAAAAGAGAAAGGACAAAAGTATGAAAAATAAACAAACAAAACTCACGTGGATCACCCAGCTACCAATCAGGGTCAAGTTGTCACATCGCCTCATTTGAATGATGAGGTTGGGGGACAACAGGATGACCCTCAAAGATGTCTAGTGCATCATCTGCATCATCGGTAGTATCAAGATCCTCATCTTGCACATCCTTAGGTAAGCCCTCATCTGACAAATCATCATCATCAAACTCTAAATATAGCCACGATAAGAGGTCATGAAGGAGTCCCTCTCCCTCCCCTCTATCCTCCTCTAGGAACTCTAGTAATGAACACTCCTAGAGTCAAAGGAGTCCAAACAACTGACCTCTATCCAATCTCACCCATCTCCTGAATGGTCATGTAGCAAGTGAACACTGGGGCAACTCCTCAGGAAAGTCCTCGCCAAACTGCTGTGAAACATCCTCAACATGATGGGCCTCAACTAGACCATTATGGTTTGAAATCTCAGATACTCCATGAAAATACTCTGTGACCTCGCCATCATGAGCCTAGGATCCCTCCATGTCACAATAATGATTAGTAGACTCTGAATCCATAGCCACAAGGAGAGATCGGGAAGGAGTCCCTCTCCCTTCCCTCTATCCTCCTCTAGGAACTCTAGTAATGAACACTCCTAGAGTCAAAGGAGTCAAAACAACTGACCTCTATCCAATCCCACCCATCTCCTGAATGGTCCTGTAGAAAGTGGACACTGGGGGCAACTCCTCAGGAAAGTCCTTGCCAAACTAATGTGAAACATGCTCAACATGATGGGCCTCAACTAGACCATTATGGTCTGAAATCTTGGATACTACACAACAATACTCTCTAACCTCGCCATCATGAGCCTAGGATCCCTCCATGTCATGATAAGGATCAAAGATCACATCCTCATTTGTAAGAGTAGCGACAGTGGGTGTAGACACCTAAAAGTGTCCGCAGGTCGCAAAACCCTAATGTCTTCCATATTCCACTAATTTTCCCTAATTTTCCTCTATGATTCAATAATTAGTTTTAATTAATTAATTATTTTATTATTCATTTCCCTAATGTTCCCTTCATTTGATTTATTCAAACAAATAAATCAACCCCATCACATTATCCCCCCTTCTCAAATAAATTAAATAAATGTACACCATTTATTTAATTTAAAAAGCATATTACACCTCATCATATTTGTGAATTTTAAATTCAATTTTGTCCTCTTGTGAAGAGAAACCCTAACTCATCTCAGCCCTCCATTTGGCCTCAAAGTCAAATATGAGCCATTCATTCAAATTAGCTCTTCTAAAACACCTCATTCAGCCTCATTTTGACCCCTTAATCTCTCTTGGCTTATGCTCTCTGGATTCATTTTTTAGCTCTTAGAACATCTCTCCAAAATCTTGCTAATCAACACACAAACTTCTCAAGATGGTTGCATAAATCTGCAAATATGAGAACACACTATGTAAGATAGAGGAAAACAATGAAGATTAATCAATGTTAGCTTAGATTTATTATTTATTTTCTATTTGATTGCTTGATTTCTAGGCTAGATTGTATTTCATTGCAGTTAGGGTTAGCTGTAGTTTTATTTCTACATGTTTAACCAGCTTTTCTCTAGCACTAAATGGTGAACCTAACGTGATCATTCCTGCACCTAAAACCTATGTCTGCTTTGTCACCACCATCTACAGAGTGGTTGACACTCCTCTATAGTGCCTTGCCGCCGCCTGAAACCTCATTCCTCCGCCCAGTCACCTCCTTGCCGTTGCTAGGTCGACTCCTGACCACCGCTCAAGCACTGTCAATACTCCATTTCACTGCCCTTCTGTAGCTAACTACCTTGTCACCGCCTAAAACTAACCTCCACTCAAACAACTCTGTTGTCCCCTGCTCTTTAGGACTAGTCGCCATCCCGAAAACCTTCGTTGACACCATTGTGACACTCGATCACCATCGAGGTACCTTCGCTATCGAGATCCTCCATAGTCTTTGTAAACCCTAGCCAACATTCTTCACTCTCACAGTCAGCTAAACCCTAACCATCACTTGAATTTGGTTTCATCAACCGGCTCCTTAACCTTTATCCATCCGACTACAAGCCGTCGACCATAGTCTTCCATGGACGTTGCCCTAGCGCTCTCCACCCTAGCGACTTAGAAATCTTATGCCTATAACGGTTACATCTCTGTGACCAGTGAAGGAGATGGAGGGGCTAGCATGCCCTAGCATTTTTTATTTTTTGCATTTACCGAACCCTTGGTCACATTAAGTGATGCAGGGACTTCCGGAGGTCATAACTTTTGACTCGGATGTGGGTTTTCTACGAAATTTTACAGGTGGATGCGTTATGAGGTGGCCAATGGTTTCCCAACCTACCCTAGTCGATTGGACCTCATCTTGGCACTTTTTCGGGGCTTCAAACTTTCATCTTGGCCCTCAAAATGGCAAATTAGTGTTTTTTTCTAGTTTTTTAAAAGTTGCTTTTTTTAATAACTCGAAACTCATGTTTCAAATTTAGGATGTTAGTTGGTTTTTCGTCCTACCTTAGCTTTATGAGCTTTTTGGGAAAAAACTGGATTCTCGAGATATGATTGTAAAATTACCTAAAATGGCAAAATCTGACAATTGTCGAAATCTGCCAAAAAAGGTAATTTTTTATTTTTTTTGTTTTCTTAGATATAAGAGAGTTTTCTCTCATTGTAGCGGCAGAGTTGAGGAATAGAAATTTTGTTATGTTTCAGCTTCCAAATTTTTGCCTCTCATGTTTAATGGCACAATTCTGTTGAGTGTATGTTGTGTGTTGCATCATTTGGTATCAGAGCAGGAAGATGGCTGGGAGAGGAAGAGGAAGAGGCGGTCTTGCCCAGATGCATAGAGAAATGCAAAATCTGCAAAGGCAAATAGCAGAACTTACAACACGGATGGAAACCCAAAGACTAGGTAGAGGAGGAGACGAATCTGATGAAGAGATAGGTCAAGGAGGTGCAAATCAAGATACAGAACATGAAGAAGAAGAATTAGAAGGCATGAGTTTTGAAGAGAGGATGCTCAGGGCCTTAGAAGGGAAAAATGAAGGGATCAAGGTAGATGTTTCAGATTATGCAGGTAGTCTTAAACCAGAGGAGTTGATAGACTGGTTGAATGGCATGAGAAATTTTTTTGAATGGAAATCCATGACAGAGGAGAAGAAGGTAAAATTTGCATGCACCAAATTAAAGGGTCATGCAATGATTTGGTGGGATCATCTTCAAAAGGAACGAACAAGGAAAGGTAAGGATAAGATCAGGACATGGAATAAAATGGAGAAGAAGTTGAGAGAAAAATTTTTGCCCATAGATTATGCGCAAACCCTTTTTCGTAGGTTTCAAAATTTAAAGCAGAACCTCTCTTCTGTGCAAGATTATACAAATGAGTTTTATACACTGTCTATACATATAGAGCATCAAGAAACTGATGCACAAATGGCTGCTAGATATGTGAATGGCCTGAAATTTTCTATTCAAGATGAATTGAGCATGCATCGACTCAACAATATGGAAGAGGCTTACCGATTGGCTCTAAAGGCTGAAGAAAAACAAAACAGACAGTATCATCAGAGGAATAGAGGAGGAAGAAGGGGTACATCAACCCCATTTTGAGGAGGTTCAAATTATGGCAGGGGAGAGTCATCCCATGGTGTGGAAAAACAAGTAGACACTCGGCAAGATCCTCCGAATCAAGAACGAGGAAGGGGATTTCAAAGAGGTAGAGGTTATGGTAGTGGCAGAGGATGGGAAAACTAGAGAAGGCCTTTCACTTATTTCAGATGTGGAGAAGAAGGTCATAGGGCATTTGAATGCTCCAATTATAACATGCAAGAAAGAAATCAAGGAGGACAACCTAGGGTGAACATGATTCAAATGCAGCATGAAGTGGGAGGGACAGAACTGGAGGTTCCACCAGATGTGGGAGAAAGTCTCATGATGAGAAGAGCAATGGTGATTCCAGAGAAGGAGAAAACACAAGCCAAAAGCTCTGATGGTTCATGGCTTCGAACCAATATTTTCAGAACCAGATGCACTTCGGGTGGCAAGGTATGTCAAGTCATTGTTGATGGAGGTAGTTGTGAAAATATGGTTTCTAAAGAAATGGTAGACAAATTGAATTTACACTGTGAAAAACATCCTCATCCGTATCGCATTGCATGGTTTAAAAAGGGAAATGAAGTCACTGTTGATAAAAGATGCCTCATTAAGTTTAGCATAGGGAAGATCTATCAGGATGAGATATGGTGTGATGTTGTCCCAATGGATGCCTGTCATGTGTTATTGGGAAGGCCATGGCAGTATGATAGAAAAGTTATGCATGATGGAGAGAAAAACACATACACCTTTTGGAAAGATGGCGCTAAGGTGATTTTATTGCCTCTCAAGGATGAAGGAAAAGGTGAGACCATGTTGTCTGAAAGAGATCTTGTTAAAGAAATGAAGGTGACAGGGTGTTGCTATGCATTAGTAGTGAAAAAAGGTGAAGAGGAAGACATTTTAGTTCCCCCAGAAGTAGCCGAGCTATTGAAAGAATTTGTTGATGTTTTACCTAATGAATTTCCTGATGGTCTACCGCCAAAGAGAGATATTCAACATCATATTGATTTGATTCCAGGAGCAACTCTACCCAACCAAGCAGCTTATAGGATGAATCCAACACAACATGTAGAGATGAATAAGCAAGTAACAAAAGTCCTAAGTAAAGGTGTGGTGAGAGAGAGCATGAGCCCATGTGCTGTACCTGCATTGTTAACCCCGAAAAAAGATGGAACATGGAGGATGTGCACTGATAGCAGAGCAATTAATAAGGTTACCATCAAGTATCGGTTTCCTATACCTCGTATGGAGGACATGATGGATGTCCTTGCAGGGGCTAAATATTTCAGCAAGATTGACCTACGAAGTGGCTACCACCAAATCCGGATTCAAGAAGGGGATGAGTGGAAGACAACCTTTAAGACTGGAGATGGATTATATGAGTGGATGGTTATGCCATTCGGGTTATCAAATGCACCTAGCACATTTATGAGATTGATGAACACTATACTACGCCCTTACATTGGTAAGTTTGTGGTAGTTTATTTTGATGATATTTTGGTATTTAGTAACAGCAGAGCAGAGCATCTACAACACTTGAGGATCATCTTTGGTGTGTTAAGGAAGGAGAAGCTCTATGCCAATTTGAAAAAGTGTAGGTTCATGCAGGACAGTTTGGTTTTTTTAGGCTTTGTCATTTCTAAAGATGGTGTCAGAATGGATCCAGAAAAGGTCACGGCAATCCTAGAATGGCCTAGTCCAAGCAGCATCACAGCGGTAAAAAGTTTTCATGGCTTGGCCACTTTCTATCGAAAGTTCATTCACAATTTTAGTAGTATTGTAGCTCCTATAACAGATTGCACCAAAGGGAGGGAGTTTGTATGGACCAAGGATGCTGAGGAGAGCTTTAAGTACTTGAAGAAAAAGGTAACAGAAGCACCTATACTTGCATTGCCAAATTTTGATAAAGTATTTGAAGTAGAATGTGATGCCTCCCATGTAGGAATAGGTGCTGTACTTAGCCAAGCTAGCAAACCTATAGCTTTCTTTAGTGAAAAGCTGAATGCAGTGAGAAAGAATTATTCTACTTATGATTTGGAATTTTATGCAATTGTCCAAGCATTGAGGCATTGGAGACATTATCTAGTTCCCCAGGAGTTTGTATTGTTTACAGATCATATTGCACTGAGGTACTTGAACACACAGAAAAAGTTGAATAGTAGGCATGCCAATTGGGTCTCTTTCTTGTAGGGTTACAACTTTGTGCTGAAGCATAAGTCTGGAAAACAAAATCAGGTTGCAGATGCGTTAAGTAGGCGTGTTGCACTTTTGACCACAATGGAAGTTGAGGTGATTGGTTTTGATGCCATCAAAAATTTGTATGAGTCTGATGATGATTTTTGGGAGATTGTGGAACAATTGAAGACACCAATATCTGGTAACTTGGATCACTTTAGGGGTGAATATTTTATGCAAGATGGGTATCTATTTAAAGGAAAACAACTATGCATACCGGCTGGCTCAATGAGGGACAACATTATCAGAGAATTTCATAGTAGTGGGTTGGCTGGACATTTTGGCAAGGACAAGACAATAGCCTTGATAGAAGATAAATATTACTGGCCAAAGATGAAAAGGGATATAACTAAGTATGTAACAAGGTGTAGAATCTGCCAAGTGGCTAAGGGACATTCACAGAATACAGGATTGTATATGCCCTTACCAGTACCAGCTGCACCATGGACAGATTTGAGCATGGACTTTGTGTTGGGACTTCCACATACTCAACGAGGTAATGATTCCATTTTTGTAGTTGTTGATAGGTTCTCCAAGATGGTTCATTTTATTGCCTGTAAGAAGACTAATGATGCAACGAGGGTAGCAGAGTTATTTTTTTCAGAAGTTGTTAGACTACATGGTGTTCCAAAGACTATTACCTCTGACAGGGATACCAAATTCCTCAGTCATTTCTGGAGGACTTTATGGAAGAAGATGGGGACCAAGTTACAGTTTAGTAGTGCCTATCATCCTCAAATAGATGGGCAAACAGAGGTAGTTAATCGGAGTCTGGGAAATTTGCTGAGGTGTATTGTTGGAGAAAAGCCAAAACAATGGGATTTGGCATTACCCCAGGCCGAATTTGCCTATAATAGTTCTGTTAACCGATCAACAGGAAAGTCCCCTTTCCAGATTGTGTATGGTAGGAATCCTTAGGGTGTTCTAGATTTGGTACAGCTACCAATGAAAGATTGGGTCAGTGATGATGGGGAAGCATTTGCAGAACACCTTCAACAGTTGCAGCAAGAAGTGAGACAGAAGTTGCAGGACAGTAATGAGAGGTATAAGAATTCAGTGGATCCTAGTCGGCGACATCAGACATTTAGTGAAGGTGACTTAGTGATGGTATATTTGAGAAAAGAGCGGTTTCCTACTGGGACATATCACAAGTTGAAGTACAAGAAAATTGGTCCTTGCAGAATTATGAAGAAGATCAATGATAATGCATATGAGGTTAGTTTACCAGATGATCTCGCTATTTCTCCCGTGTTTAATATTTCTGATTTATATGCATTCCATGGTGAGGATGATGCTGAAGATAGTCAACTAGAGGTGTCATGGCATAACCACATTCCCCATAAGAAGAAGGAAAAGATTGCACAGATTCTTGATAAGAACACTATCTCCACTCGGCAAGGGCGTTACAACAAGTATTTAGTACAGTGGGAAGGATTGCCACCAACAGATAGCACATGGATTACAAAGTGGGAAATGCAGAGGTTAGATCCCATCAAATGGCAGCAGTTTGAAGACACTCACTTGCAGGAGCTGCGTTCTTTTCAACCAGAGGAGAATGATGCAGGGACTTCCGGAGGTCATAACTTTTGACTCGGATGTGGGTTTTCTATGAAATTTTACAGGTGGATGTGTTATGAGGTGGCCAGTGGTTTCCCAACCTACCCTAGTCGGTTGGACCTCATCTTGGCACTTTTTCGGGGCTTCAAACTTTCATCTTGGCCCTCAAAATGGCAAATTAGTGTTTTTTTCTAATTTTTTAAAAGTTGCTTTTTTTAATAACTCGAAACTCATGTTTCAAATTTAGGATGTTAGTTGGTTTTTCGTCCTACCTTAGCTTTATGAGCTTTTTGGGAAAAAACTGGATTCTCGAGATATGATTGTAAAATTACCTAAAATGGCAAAATCTGACAATTGTCGAAATCTGCCAAAAAAGGTAATTTTTTGTTTTTTTTGTTTTCTTAGATATAAGAGAGTTTTCTCTCATTGTAGCGGCAGAGTTGAGGAATAGAAATTTTGTTATGTTTCAGCTTCCAAATTTTTGTCTCTCATGTTTAATGGCACAATTCTGTTGAGTGTATGTTGTGTGTTGCATCATTAAGGACCGAGGGCCCTACTAAGGGTTAGCCACCAATCTTAATTGTAACCTCCTAGGCCACTAACATCATACCTCCTGCTAAAACTATGACCTGAGAAAATTTTAAATTTGTTTCATTGTTTTTGTTTTCAATGCTAAGATATGTGTAAGGGAGTGGTCATATAAGCGACCAAAACAAATGAAGTGAAGGGGCAATCAAGACCCCTCTTTGTTTATTTTTTTTCAAACAGTCTAGCCCCTAGTCACATGGGTGACTAGGGGGCTACCTAAGTTAAAACCGCATACCATAGAACTTAACCACTAGAAGACAGGCGGTCACATGTGACCAACATTTTTCTAACAACTAATGGTTTATGCTAGCAGTCAGGTTTGACTACTTTTGCATCCACATGCCCAAATAGGTAGTTTTTTTCAAACTCAAATAACTTTTGCATATGATATCGAAGTTGCACAAAATGAGTGGCGTTACAGAGAAGACTCAACCAATTTCGTAGTGGTGAAGTAAATTTCAGGTAACTATATCATTTTATTAGGTAAATTTTTGGTCAAAGTCAACATTGTTTTAAAACTTCAAACACTCATAACTTTGGCAAAATTTATCAGATTTCAATGAATTTTTTTTTCAAACTGCTTAGAATTTCCTGAACAATCTGATTCTGTTGTTTATTTCACTATGACTAATTATATTTTGCAGATTTTTATCAGATTTGCATTTTGACCTCTTTGACTTGTGGTTTGCAAAACGAGGCATCTACTTCAAATTTTGTGTTTTTTTTGCATTATCATGGGGGTTTTTTTTTCTGGTACTGATGTCTAATTTTTTGCTTGTGGCATACATTGGTCAAAGAAATAAAACTGAAACTACTAACACATTTTGATGCAAGGATTCAATTTCTTTCATATGCATGTGTGTTGGTTATCATAGGCACATTTGGATTTGGTGTAAAAGAATGAACATAATCTTGCTATTTTCACACTTTCTTGGGGTTTAAAATGAATCACTATTTTCTTTGCTTGGTGGCTTTGCTTGGGTTTTTGAAGTGTGTATGCTCTTCCCTTGCACTCTAAGCGATCTTGGGAATCAAAAACACTTCTTGAACACTTGCATTTGTCACACCACACATTCAAATTGTAAAGGACAATGAACCTGTGCGAGTGTGAGCAAGTTGCATGTGTATGCTCTCTCCTTGTGTCTTAGTATGAGCCTGGAGATCAAAAACATGTACTTGTCTTGCTTTTGTTACCCTTTAGAGTGGGCCTACTCCTGAGACACATCTGCAAGGAGAACTCATTTGTGACCCTAAGTGGTACTTTCATCTGGTCCGCTATACAAATTAGGATAAGGCGAAAGCCAAGTCCCAACTGATATTAGTGCTTATTATATAGTGCTAGCTTGAAAGGAGGCATACCTTTGCGTATATTAAACTCCTAGTATAGTTAGTCAAAGCCTTGAGAGGCTTGTTGGACACTCGTAAGGTGCCACCCCCTAGATATTCACTAGGAACCTTTGTTTAGTGGCCAAAAACCCTTTACTTGTTTGATGCAGGAAGTTAGAAGATAAACCTTTGAAGCCGTCCCACACTCTCGTAGTTTAAAGTAGAGATAAAAAAACTTCTTAAGGTCTCAGAGTCTTGAGGAATTCGAAGCTTGGTGTGCCCGAGAAGTGAGTGCCATGTAAGGGGGATCCAATGCCACCAAGCTTCTAGGTTATCCGCTTTAAATAAGTGCGGTTGGAGAAATCCAAGTGGGAACTTAGCAAGTATTGTCCTTTCCTAGCCTAGGATCATGCATGTTTACAAGTATTTTAAAACTTATCAAGAGTCACTAAAAATGTTCAACCAATTTGACTGCCAAATGTCTTCTATGATTGATGTGTGTGCTTGCCTAATCATCATCCTAAACATTGAAACCCATCCACTCATCGCAAGTCATCATGTCATCATCACATTCATACCATATCCTTATCATTCAACCTTCATATCCTAGTCACCCTCCTAAGTCAATCATTTTCATCCTAATAATTCCACTCCATAATCATATCCTAATCATACCCTAATCACCTTGCCTAATCATCACCCCACCATCCATATCCTAATTATCCTACATGTCCCATCCTAATCGCATCCTTATCATATCATCATTCCTAATCATTCCACATATCCTAATCCATTTTCATCCCAATCAATCCAACTCATCATAAGCATATCCTAATAATCATTTTTAATCATTACACCTCACCCTAAACACTACACTTCCATTCTAATCGTCATCCTAATCATACCTTAATCATATCCTAATCATTCCCTAACCATTTCCAACTCATCCTAATCATCTTTTCATTCAATTAACATCATCCTAATCATCCCTAATAATTCCATATCATACCATAATCATACACAAGTCATCATAATTCAAACCTTAATCATCCCTTGTCACCTTCTTCCTAATCAAATCCCAATTGAATCCTAATCATTACATTTCATCATCCTCGCCATTCGAATCCAATGAATTTGATATTATCATTCCACATCATATCACTATCACATATCCTAAACATATCCAAGTCATTATCATCATTCTCCTAATCATATCCTAACCATTCATTCCAATCCAATCAAATTCATCCTAACCATTCCCCATCACAACACACCACAACCTTAGGGAAACTTTTGAGTATCTACCCTCCCTATCAAATCCGATTGCAACCATGTCTTGAAACATTATAAGACCCATTGGTTTTTTTCACCCACTACATATTCAACTTCATTCCACTACATATTCAATCTCATTCAGCCCTTGACATCTATAGAGGACCCTAAACATTAGTCTTCCTAAGGTTGAAACATAGGGAGAAACTATCAAAGCTTGACTGCATCACAAGTACAAATCTGGACCAAGAGACCTTGACATATTTTTCAAATCAATCACAACTTGGGCTTAATACTCCAAGGCTAGTTTAAGTCCATCCTTCCAAGTGAATTCTAAAACTCATAGGTTCACTTTAATCAATCATTTCTTACACACCTCAAGGTCTCAATAAATCCAATTTATACTTTGACAAGGTCATTAGTAGACGGAAGTACCCTCTTGGAGCTAGACTTTTCGAAGACTAACATCATTAGCCTCTATCATAGTCTGGGCCACATCACCTTGCATTGTCCTCCCCATAACATCCCACAATTCACAAGTCTCATTTGGTATGTAGACATGGTTACAAAAGGAAGAGAAAGGGAGTAGATCCTCTTAGTCATCCCTCATTCCAAACATTCTAAACATTCCTTCCAACACAACATTCCCACCAACACATTCATCCTTGTCATTCCCCATCATCCTTGTCACCCAATAAACATAATTCTAATCAATTTTCATCCTTTTCAACCTTCCCATCCTAATCACCCTTTCTAATCATCAAATTCATCCTAATAACCTCACCCCTAATCATATTCTAATCATTTCCAAGTCAAACCTAACCATACCTTAATCATCCCTAATCATCTCATACCCTACCCCATTCCTTGTCACTCCACATCATCATTCATCCTAGTCAAGCACAACATGGTCCTAATCCCACAAGATGACATACAATGATATGAAGACATGTGTCATTCCATGACAATCCTAGAGAACAAGGTTCCAACTCCCCAAGCCTCTTCACAAGCTTATCCAAGTCCACATCGGCAACAAGACAAAGTGCCTTTGCATTCTCACTCTACCTTTGACAAGGGGAACATAAGTCTACCTCATCCATCCTATAAGTACATTCTACCACCGCACTTTAACCCTCCAACTTCACGACCTAAGTTCAAACATTATAAAAGTAAACATGTGGAGTCATCCAAATCTACCACTTCATCCAATCCCTTTGACACTCCACCTAGTCAAAGTCCAAACCTTAAGCCAACACCTTCCATCCCTCTTATCCCTCCACCTTGGGAACTTTCTGCTCCACCTAATCCTAATCACAAGTCCAGATCATCTACTCTCATTATCCATCCACTTTATCGTCCTTCCACGCATGCCCTTGCAAAGGATGTGATCCATTGGCTACTAGCTAGGAACAACTTATCCCCATGTCAAACACCTACCTTGACACCTAGCAACGAGCCTTCAAATGCCATACTTATTCCTCCAACTCCATCATGTGGTCCACAACCTATTGATCCTACATGTCCAAGTCAAGGTCCATCAAGCCCTTAAGTCATTGACCATCAAGAACATATCAAGCCTCTCCAAGAGCCTTCTACCTCCACTTCCACTCAAAGTCAAAAGCTATGTCAAGAGCATAATCCTAAGCATGAGGAAACATTACCCCCTCATTCAAATCAAGATCAAATCCCTCCTATTGATCCCCTTCATAACACAATTGACCCCATTCATGATCGAGCTCCCATCTATGATCAAGAAGGCCACGATGATCCACTTAGCCAACTTTATGCATTCCATGATCAATAGATTGCCACCTCACCTATCCATGATCTACCAACATCCACTTGTCATGATGAGACATGTGCCTCCCAAGAACACATAGTTGATCAAACAAATAACTCAGATCCTAATGAGCATAATAAAGATCCTAAGGATCCTTCATCAACATCCACCATTGATCCCATTTCAAGTCCACCATCATATCCTATTGGTCTATCCACCTTCATTCATGAATGTTCTTCATTAGGACAGAAACAAACTTTGTCCACCACTTCACCTTCTCCATCAAATAATGAGCTCGTGTCTAGTGTCCAAACTACACATAGTCCAATCTTCCATCGCATGCTCCAAAACATGAACTACCAAGATAAAGGCCTAGGCCTTCATGAACAAGGAATTTTGGAGCCAATCCATGTCAAAGTTCCCCCTTGCTCATATGGCCTTGGATACACACCTCAAGGTCAACAATCTAACAATGTTGGTACCACCTCCATTCCTCCTAAGTCTACTTTCCATCACACATCCTATCATGTTCCCAAAACATATGTGGCCATTCCACCTCCACCATCGTACAAATGTCAAAAGCATGTGACCATAAATATTCCTCCATCCAATTTACCTCCACTTCTTCCAAGTCCTACTATCCATCCATCCACTTTGCCACCATTTCTTCCAACACCTAAGATTCCTATCATCCATAAATTCCCTCACATTACTAATCATGACCAATTTATGCATGCATCATCTAAACATAAAGCTTCCACTCATTCCACCCACCCCATGGGATTCAAAAATGAACATTTGGATACCTCCTTTCATAAAGTCAAAAATCCTAAGGGTCCTAATACCTTAGGAAATCAATCCAAAAATTTAAAGCAAGCTACATTCAAAGATACATCCAAACCCATACCTCCACAAGAAAAGTCCAAAACCAAAATGGTATGGGTCCCTAAACAAAAAGTAAACAAGTCAAATGAGGCATCTACCTCTCAAAAATCCCAACCATCCTCTTCCATGCATTGCATTCTAAAGTATCAAATTCCTTCATCTCACATAAAAAGCAAAAATCATAAAAACACTAAGTCCATGTGGGTACCAAAAGTCCTACATCATCCATCTCCTAATCAAACATCACCATTCCTTCCTACACCACCATCCAATCAAATGCTTCAATGTTTATCATGGTGTGTGTAGCCATTGGTCACGGTTCCTTTCCACACCTCCATCACTCCATCATTCAACTATTGTCCTACATATTTCACTCATCCTATCCCTATGGTCTGTTGACTTTTCTTCTGAATCAGCATTAGGGTTTGCCACTTCTAATGTACAGGCAGATTCAGCCAACTAAATACAGGAGGTTGCGTGAGCTACCTCCCCTTCACTTCTGGTTCTACCGCACCAAGGGGGGTATCCCTATAACTCAAGATGTAACCTTGACTAGCTCAAAGATAGAAAGATCTAACTTGACAACAACAGGCAGAATACTCTCATGTATGGACCAAGATCTGTATGATAGATCACAAGGCTGGCAACATTCTTGGACATGATGTCTAGTTGGGTATGAGAGCATGTAGGGGGTTCCTAATCCTACTCCTACAACTAACAGGTGGAAGTATGAAATGGTTTAGTTTGAATTTTGGATGCAAAGCTGGACATGGTGTATAACCTCAACACAGAGCTAGATTGGTGCCTATCCAGGGCTTGGAGTCGGTAGACATACACCTGTGAATGATCAGCATGAATAGCTAAAACTGGATTTCAGGGGGATACACATGATATCTGCCTTACAGATATCTCCCAATAAAGAGTGTTAAGCTGTCTATACTTATGGCATCCCTATTGCAGTAAGAAAGATACATGCAAAACTGGAGACAGAATCAGCATAACACATGCAAACACAGCATTATTCATATAAGATTAACCATGAAATCAGTGGATTCATGCCAAATCATACAACAGGAGATACATAGACTCACAAGTTTTGCTGCACAGAGCAACCAAAACCAGTTGTATCTTATTACAGAGCCAAAATGTCCAGTTTTCAACAACTAAAAATGAGTAACACTTCCTGCTTATAACAGCCAGGTAGTGTACCACAACAATTAATTACATGGTTGACCAAAAATCCTGCCAGATACACAGTATCAGAAAAATGGCGCTCAACGCATTACTAGATTGGCGCCCCAAACATGAATGCCGTAGGTAGGGGAGGAGACAAGAAGAAACCTCGAGCCCTGCGCCACTGTCCGTTGATGTACACCTTCAATCGGGTACCAGATCCGTCCATACCTCTGCAACCTTCACCATTAATGGCGCGCCAACCCGCGGCCTTGGGAAAAACATCAATTGTGCATCGCAACCATTTCCCGCCAAGATTCATCGTCATGATATTTGAAAATATGCAGGATACAATTATCCCACATGCACCCCGCGGCGACCTTTTCAACACTTTATATACTAGGCCACGAGCATATATGATGTCGGTGCTTTTGCTCTTGACGACACTAGTATAAGACTTCATCATCATTATCCTTCAGCATGATATCCTGTTGCTTGAAATATCACCCTGACGTCAGCATCATATCGCAATATAACCTGCATGATAATCGCCTTCATCGGCACAACCTGATCCATCGGAGGAAGATCCTCCTGCTTAGCCGATACCAAAAGTCTGGCCGATGAACATCCTGATGACGTCACCGTCATATCCTGCTGATGTCATCAGCATATCTGCCTACTGCGCACCTCCTCATATCCGGATGACGTCATCATCATGTTTGCAAATATTGGGGGATCTCCACAAGATGATTAGTGTTAGAAATATGACCCCCCTGGACCTTGATGACGTCATCATCATATCGACATCAGGATGATATTCGGAAGATAACCGGATATTTGGAAATATCATCCTGATGCACACATATCATGCTGCACTGTAGCTTCACTATAAGATCGGGGTGATATATGAATATGTGATTGATATTTGAAATGATCACCCCCATTGGACAATGCATGAAGCCGACAGACGAATATCTCCCTTCGGAAATATCATGATGCAGATAGGCAGAGAAAAAGATATCACCCTGACATAAGAATGACGTCAGCATCATCAGGATGATAAAACAACGAACATGAAGTGATACAACAACATCAGGATGATATTGACTAAGATCATCCTGACGTTCAAAATATGATGACCACGATGAATATCGGGTCACACTTAGAACTTTACAGCAACATCATCAGGATGATCTTAACAAAGATCACCCGATGTTAAAATATCACCCCATGAAAGATCATGCAGGCAGAAAATATGATGACCCTCGTAAGCAACATCGGGGTGATGTCCAGAAATATGATGATGATGATGACGACCCTTAAGAAAAAACAAGTCAGGTCGAACAACTCAGAGAATAACCCCTTCAGAAGATCGGGGTGACATCATCATCATAAAAGGGCAAGGTGATAATTGGAAGATCACCGGATACTTGAAAGATCACCCCCGCAAGCAAATCAGGGCACACTGTAGCTCATCAGCAGGATCGGGATGATATCCAAACATCACCCGATATTGAAACATGATGATCCTGATGAGAAACCGGTCGACAGAGAACATGATGATGCTGACCACCATCGAAGAAAACATGATGATGATGACCTCCTCCTCAGGAAAATATGATGCTGCAGCTGGAAAATGCTGAGGAGGTCCAACACTTAGAACATTTTTAAGGAAGGTGCCTGCATGAAAATTACTCAAAAACTGTCAGTCAATTCAGGCACTAACACTGGCTCTGTCTGGGGACGTGCAGGTGCAAGACTGCAGCGAGAACCCCAGATCTCTGGGATGCAGACCAGCCCCTTATCCATTGGGCACAAAGTCAAATACTACTCCGACCTACATCACCAAAGACACTTGATGGCCTAAGGCCACCAAGAAAAGAAAAACATGTATCTCCCTTTGTCAAACACTTCGTTTTCATCTGCATACACTGGGTCAAGCTTGGAGATACTACAGAGATCCACCCACAAACAAATCTTGTCATCTGCATATTCAACCCTCTGATTTGGCTTGTCATTATCACCCCTGTGCAGATAACCTTCAACATCATGTGACATGTGGGTGCAGAATGTATCAGGCAATGCATACTCAAATGGTATAGAACACAGGTTATCATCTGTATCATCATCATGCATTGCAACATGATCTCCTAGCTGGACTGCAAATAGGAAACACTCAGAGTCCACCACACAACTAGGAAGATCAGGGCTCATTGTATTATATGCTGGCACATCAAAAGAAAAGCTTTCAAAATCACAATTGTGCACATCATGTACACAACAATCAGCAGCACCAGGCTGGAAAAGATCAGGCTCTGGCATCTCTTTCAAATCAGGCACATTTTCACAGTCACTTACCTGATGTATGTTGTTTCCTCTTTCATCAGGATGAGAAATAGAATCCAAGCCAAAAATAGTGTCTAGATCTTCACCATACTCAGACAGATCCTCATCGCCATATGTGTCATAAATGGGTGACCCAAGTGCATCAGTTTCATCATAGTATGCCATTTGTTCATGGGCAGCAGAGCATGCATCTTCATCACCAATGGATTCCCTTTGTGGAGGAGTATCAGCTTGTGTGTCATAAGAAAAACGGCCATCAAATGAAAAACAATCATGCTCTGAACCAGCACTTGTTTCAATCTCTGACTGCTCTTCACGATCCCCATGTGTTTGAAAAGAAGTCAATGGGTCACACATAGGACAGTTTCTCTGTTTGCTTATATCTTCTTTGTCTTGAGTACAATACTCACAATTATCTCCACAGGTCCATTCCAAAAGTTGTTCATTGCTGTCCACAACCTTGTTATTGTTTTCATGGTCAGATGCCTCATCATTGCAATGGGAGTCCTCATTAGTCCTTTCACTGGCATCCTCAACTGGTGAACAATCCAGTTGAGCAGTATTGTTAGCATTATGTTCAAACACAGCAGTCTCAACCTCTATGCTTTTATTTTCATTTTTATCTGCACATGATGCCATAATCATTTGGTCATTTGCAGCTTCATAACCATTTCTCACACCAAGGCCTGGGGACATGGATTTCAGCAGGTGCATATTTCTGATTTTTTCTATTTTTTCTACGAACTTGTATGCCATCTGCATACTTGTCACCTTGAAATCCCTCAGTAATGCACTAGAGCCCTCCTCAAAAGCCTCAAAGAATATGCCAACATAGGCTAAAGTGTCAGGTCTGAAGACTTCTAGGATCTGTGAAAGGGCTACTGCAAACCTATGACTAAAATCAACACATGGCTCTTCATCTTGTTTTTTGATTCTCATCAATTCTGCAAAAAGATCAGCCGGTTCTTTTGCAAATTCTTCCTTGAAACAGTCAGCAAGCTCATCCCAACAGGCAAAGGATTTCTTTGGAAAGCTCAAATACCAGTCTTTTGCTTTTGCATCAAAGGACCTAACAAAAAACCTCATCCACATATCCTCATCTCTGAATGAATATTTTCCCATAAAACTGTGAAAATTTTGGATATGTGCATTCCCATCACATACATTGTGACCACTAAATCTAGGCATCTGACAGTATATCCTAGCAGGCATAGTTTCTACTTTATAATCCACCCATGACAAATCCAGTTGGTCATACAAAGGATCAAAAGGGCTGAGAAGAGGTTTAGCCTTCTGACTGGCAGACACAACAGGGTTACTACTTTTTAACTGGGCCTGCTCAGCCTCTAAGAATATCAACCTATATCTTATCTCTTCTATTCTTTTATTCGACATTTCACCACTGAGTATGGGGTAATTCATACTTGGATTCATAAAAATCCTACTCTTAGACATCCTTTGTCTGTCTAAGACCTAAGGCTTCCCCTGGCATCTAACTTATGCAGCAAAACAGCAAATATAAAGGGGAAGGAACAAGGTACCTTTTCTCATACAGATGCAGAAAAATGAACAACACATTTTTGTCACATCACATACATCCATCTTTCATGTGCATTCAGATCTTTTTTGCAGAGTCGCCACCTCTCCAGAGAGGACAAAATTTTCAATAGCTGAAAGCTACTTTTCCAGGTTCATTCCCCAGCAGAGTCGCCATTTTGTTGGTGACTCAGATGGGCCACAAGATATAACACTTTTTCATCAATTTTCTCCCCAGCGGAGTCGCCATTTTGTTGACTTTTCTTCTGAATCAGCATTAGGGTTTGCCACTTCTAATGCACAGACAGATTCAGCCAACTAAATACAGGAGGTTGCGTGAGCTGCCTCCCCTTCACTTCTGGTTCTGCCGCACCAAGGGGGGTATCCCTATAACTCAAGATGTAACCTTGACTAGCTCAAAGATAGAAAGACCTAACTTGACAACAACAGGTAGAATACTCTCATGTATGGACCAAGATCTGTATGATAGATCACAAGGCTGGCAACATTCTTGGACATGATGTCTGGTTGGGTATGAGAGCATGCAGGGGGTTCCTAATCCTACTCCTACAACTAACAGGTGGAAGTATGAAATGGTTTAGTTTGAATTTTGGATGCAAAGCCGGACATGGTGTATAACCTCAACACAGAGCTAGATTGGTGCCTATCCAGGGCTTGGAGTCAGTAGACATACACCTGTGAATGATTAGCATGAATAGCTAAAACTGGATTTCAGGGGGATACACATGATATCTGCCTTACAGATATCTCCCAATAAAGAGTGTTAAGCTGTCTATACTTATGGCATCCCTATTGTAGTAAGAAAGATACATGCAAAACTGGAGACAGAATCAGCATAACACATGCAAACACAGCATTATTCATATAAGATTAACCATGAAATCAATGGATTCATGCCAAATCGTACAACAGGAGATACATAAACTCACAAGTTTTGCTGCACAGAGCAACCAAAACCAGTTGTATCTTATTACAGAGCCAAAATGTCCAGTTTTCAACAACCAAAAATGAGTAACACTTCCTGCTTATAACAGCCAGGTAGTGTACCACAGCAATTAATTACATGGTTGACCAAAAATCCCGCCAGATACACAGTATCAGAAAAATGGCGCTCAACGCATTACCAGATTGGCGCCCAAACATAAATGCCGTAGGTAGGGGAGGAGACAGGAAGAAACCTCGAGCCCTGCGCCACTGTCCGTTGATGTACACCTTCAATCGGGTACCAGATCCGTCCATACCTCTGCAACCTTCACCATTAATGGCGCGCCAACCCGCGGCCTTGGGAAAAACATCAATTGTGCATCGCAACCATTTCCCGCCAAGATTCATCGTCATGATATTTGAAAATATGCAGGATACAATTATCCCACATGCACCCCGCGGCGACCTATTCAACACTTTATATACTAGGCCATGAGCATATATGATGTCGGTGCTTTTGCTCCTGACGACACTAGTATAAGACTTCATCATCATTATCCTTTAGCATGATATCCTGTTGCTTGAAATATCACCCTGACGTCAGCATCATATCGCAATATAACCTGCATGATAATCGCCTTCATTGGCACAACCTGATCCATCGGAGGAAGATCCTCCTGCTTAGCCGATACCAAAAGTCTAGCCGATGAACATCCTGATGACATCACCGTCATATCTTGCTGATGTCATCAGCATATCTGCCTACTGCACACCTCCTCATATCCGGATGACATCATCATCATGTTTGCAAATATCGGGGGATCTCCACAAGATGATCAGTGTTAGAAATATGACCCCCCCGGACCTTGATGACGTCATCATCATATCGACATCAGGATGATATTCGGAAGATAACCGGATATTTGGAAATATCATCCTGATGCACACATATCATGCTGCACTGTAGCTTCACTATAAGATCGGGGTGATATATGAATATGTGACTGATATTTGAAATGATCACCCCCATTGGACAATGCATGAAGCCAACAGGCGAATATCTCCCTTCGGAAATATCATGATGCAGATAGGTAAAGAAAAAGATATCACCCTGACATAAGAATGACGTCAGCATCATCAGGATGATAAAACAACGAACATGAAGTGATACAACAACATCAGGATGATATTGACTAAGATCATCCTGACGTTCAAAATATGATGACCACGATGAATATCGGGTCACACTTAGAACTTTACAGCAACATCATCAGGATGATCTTAACAAAGATCACCCGATGTTAAAATATCACCCCGCGAAAGATCATGCAGGCAGAAAATATGATGACCCTCGTAAGCAACATCGGGGTGATGTCCAGAAATATGATGATGATGATGACGACCCTTAAGAAAAAACAAGTCAGGTCGAACAACTCAGAGAATAACCCCTTCAGAAGATCGGGGTGACATCATCATCATAAAAGGGCAAGGTGATAATTGGAAGATCACCGGATACTTGAAAAATCACCCCCGCAAGCAAATCAGGGCACACTATAGCTCATCAGCAGGATTGGGATGATATCCAAACATCACCCGATATTGAAACATGATGATCCTGATGAGAAACCGGTCGACAGAGAACATGATGATGCTGACCACCATCGAAGAAAACATGATGATGATGACCTCCTCCTCAGGAAAATATGATGCTGCAGCTGAAAAATGCTGAGGAGGTCCAACACTTAGAACATTTTTAAGGAAGGTGCCTGCATGAAAATTGCTCAAAAACTGTCAGTCAATTCAGGCACTAACATGGTCCATGCTTTTACATAAGCTTGTCATCCATCCACTCATAATTCCTACATAATCCACATCATAATCCACTATTGTATCCTCCATAATCCACCATCCACCTTATCCATCTCACTTTCATACAATCTCCCTTACCAACATCGATGAGCATCATGATTTGACATGGTCCATGCGACAACATTCCTTTCCAATGGGACACCATCACCTTCATGGCACTAGACATTTGAAGTCCCTCCTTTCCATATTCCACCTATCCCCATTCACAAAAAAAATAAAAATGAAAAAAGTAAAGAGAAATCCCTTCGTCCAACGGTGAAAACCTGGTAAATAGGCTTCTTGGATAAGTACCATGATGAAAACCTGGCAAACAAGCGTCATGCGTAGATTGATCTTCTATGTCACTTACACTTGGGGGCACGTTGTCTCATCCTCCTATCAATTTTCATCCTATCATTTCCTATCTTATCTCATCATGCCATTTTCATCCATCCACATACATATACCTACCCTATCGAATCCATTCATTCTCCCTTCTTCTTTTGATCTTGATAAAGATTGGGGGCAAACATGTCAACAAATGTTTTCAATGTCTCTTGACATACCTCATCCCTTTCAAACCAATCCTATCACCAACCCTCGTCATAAGCCTTGTCATGAAAAATCCTAAGTACTACACCTAGAATGGGGCATGTTGTTCCTATGTGACATAGTCCTTGGAGATCACATCCTTGCTCTCTTATGCATACATCCTTTCCATCCACTATCACCAATCCATTTATCTATCCATCCCACTTACCTCCTTGCACCTAGACTTGGTTTCCCCTTGTCATTGGTATCTAACACAAAGGCTACACAAATTGTCACCCATTGACACTTCAAAACATTTCAAAAATACAAAAAAAATCACAACATTCCAAAAACACAAAAAAATTGAAACATGTCAAAAATCCAAAATCATTCAAATAGTCTCAAACTCCCAAAAACATTCAAATATTTCCAAAACTCCAAAAACATCCAAATATCATCAAAAATCATAAAAAAATCAAATAACCAGTCAAGAAAATCCAAGCAATAAAATCAATCAGCTCATCATATCCACCCACCAAATCATTCAATCTATTCATTCAAACTAATTCAATTCATCACATCATTCCAAACAAAAGAATTCTTCAAACAATTCTTCAAATCATTCAATTCTTCAACCTAATCACTCTATCAAATTTCTTAATCGATCCATTCAAACATCCTAATCAGTCACATCATCATATCATTCAAATCAATTCTTCAAATCATCCATAGTCCGCATGGTAGAACTATGTTTCCTCCGAGCTTTCACGTAGGTAAGGCCATCTTTGATGAGCCCGCGAGGCATTAGGCCAGTCCCTTAGGGCCCGTCCTGTCAACTATCATAACAAGTCATCCTTTTCTGAGATGGACACTATGATCAGACAAAGAAGTCAATCTTTCAAACAAATGTGCACTCAAACCAATCCCAAAATCAACCAGATAAGCTATTCAAATCAGCTAAATCAATCAATTGCCATCAAACTATCCTTATCAACCATCACATTCCTACATAGAATGGGGCATCATCAAAACTAGGATTCTATTCCTTATATGACATGCATCATTTATCAAACATCATTAATCAAACCCTGGTGTTGCTCACACAGCCAACAACACTAGTGTTAATCACTCTGATCACTTGCCTTAGACAGGATGTTGCATTGTCGAAACCAGACCAGGCGTCTTATACAACATGTTTCTTATCCTAAAACTAGGCCTTCTTCATTTAATCAGCATAATCAAACAACACACATATCACTTGGCAAAAGATCCAATTGGCTATTGGTCTATTCTGTCTTATTTTACTAGATTGTTTTGCAGTCTCGTTCGTATGCTTCTCAAGGCAGTCCCTAAGTGATGAAGAGAAGCAAGGATGGAGTGAGACCTTTTTCTTTGATTGTTGTTTGTGGTTTGTCTAGGCAAAATGACTGGGGCAACTTGGTGCCTTGCATGTGATCAGGATTCCATTGGGTGTGAATCAAAGACATCATACGCATTGGAAAGAATAATTGCTTCATTGCATAAGGACTTGCATGCCTCATAGTTATCCCATCGCATGTTCCAACAAGGTATCACAGTTACTAGTCTGAGTTAGACATTCCTTATCTGTCATGTGCCTGTTTCACAAGGGACTACACTTTCCACCTTGGCCCATGTCATGCTATTGTGATTGTCATCCCTTGACATAATAAGTTCTATGATGATAAGCAGAAAAATTGCAAGTGAGAAGATAAAAAATATATCAAAGCAAGATCTCATTCCCATTCTTCTAGTCAATCTTTCATTCCTCCACTATCTCTCTCTCACATCTTCATTCCTCCACCTTCATTGCATCTTAACATATCATTCATTTCTTCTATCCATTCCTCTATTTCTTTCCCTTCACCAATCCCTTTCATTTCGAGAGCCTACCCATGTTTGTCCAACTTGCCTATCCTCTTGAGGGGGCATCATCATCCTATCTTTCCATCATCATCCTTTTCTTCCATCCATACCTTAGCTTCTTTGAAATGATGTTACTCGACATAAATCTCATAATCTCAAACATCATCTCAAAGAGGGGTAAAATGTAGACACCTAAAAGTGTCCTCAGGTCACAAAACCCTAATGTCTTCCACATTCCACTGATTCTCCCTAATTTTTCTCTATGATTCAATAATTAGTTTTAATTAATTAATTATTTTATCATTCATTTCCCTAATGTTTCCTTCATTTGATTTATTCAAACAAATAAATCAACCCCATCACATTATCCCCCCTTCTCAAATAAATTAAATAAATGTACACCATTTATTTAATTTAAAAAGCATATTACACCTCATCATATTTGTGAATTTTAAATTCAATTTTGTCCTCTTGTGATGAGAAACCCTAACTCATCTCAACCCTCCATTTGGCCTCAAAATCAAATTTGAACCATTCATTCAAATCAGCTCTTCTATAAAACACGTCATTCAACCTCATTTTGACCCCTTAATCTCTCTTGGCTTATGCTCCCTGGATTCATTTTTCAGCTCTTAGAACATCTCTCCAAAATCTTGCTAATCAAACACACAAACTTCTCAAGATGGTTGCATAAATCTACAAATATGAGATCACACTATGTAAGATAAAGGAAAAAAATGAAGATTAATCAATGTTAGCTTAGATTTATCATTTATTTTCTATTTGATTGCTTGATTTCTAGGCTAGATTGTACTTCATTGTAGTTAGGCTTAGATGTAGTTTTATTTTTGCATGTTTAACCAATTTTTCCCTAGCACAGTGCGTAAAGAAGCATCAAAGTGACCCACATGCAGCCATCTAGTTGCTCTCGACAAATGTTTATCAGGAATTAGAATGAGCTTCTGATAGGGCCATATGTGTTCAAATATACACATCATAACCAAAGAAGAGTGGCTAAAAGCTAGAGCCCCTCATCGTGAAATACAATAGAAATCCCTGTAGACCATGGCTAAGATATCTAATCCCCAAGCATAGGCCGTGCCCTCCTCAATACCATGAATGATGGGAGCCCAACACCATCTCAAATGAGTCTAGGCCTTGTCTCCCAACAACCTCGATGCAATCAAACCAATCAAGAATCTCCTCAGAAGTGGGATACGAAGTCGAGGCATAGAAGTGAGTTGGACTCCTGTCTAATCCTCGGGGTAACTAACCCCCATGAACTCTGCCCAAGATACCTTGTCCTCAAAGGACTCACTAGCTAGAAGGACTAGAAGATGTCCTCTTACGGGAACTCCAAGTATATGATAGACATCATACAGACTGATGGTCCACTCTCCAGAGATCTGTGGGAACCTGAATGTATTTTTGTCTACATCCCAGTAGGTCAAAATATCACAGCATATACGGGACATAGGGTGAATAACGGGCAGGTGAAAAACTCTAGCTTGACCTGCCCTCCTCAAAATAGCACGTTCCTCACTGCTCAGTGAAGTAAACATCCTTGAGAGCCACCCATGCTCTCAGTAGGCATTCCATCAGATACGCATGTCCTGCAAAATTAGAAAAGAACTTTAGATTAGATCTCATAAACTCGTAAAATCCCTAAAAATCATAAAATTACAGAAAACCTTACACAAAAAAGTGTCTAACCCCTCAAAAATTGCAATAAATAGGTGAATATAGTAGCCAAAACAAGTCAGATTAGAGTAGAACAAGCGTTAGAAAACATGAAATTTTAGTCAAAATCAACCCAACAGGGTCGCCCCTGGGTGACCTAGATGCTCTGCAGGATCTCCCCCGGGTGACTCTACTCTTAGACAGGATCTCCCCCGAGTGACCTGCCTAACAAAAGGGGTGACCCTAGAAGGAGATCCCTCGAACTAAAAATACTCTAAAAACTTCATTTTTCAGCCAATTTTAGAAAATGAAAAGCCTATCCTACTCTAAATGATGAAACAAAGACAATGCAACAAGAAGAATTGACAAAAATAGACAATTTTAAGAGATTATTCACAAAATTCAAACTAGGGTTTAGGGAAGGATTTTTAACTATTTGCATACCCAATTCTCCATGGCTAAAGAAGAGGTGGCCATCTTTGCGATCTCCTCGATGATACCTTTCCAACGACTACTCACACGATCAATTCTGTCGTCGTTTCGCTTCGATCTCACAATTTGACTTGCTTTGTTTTTCCTTAGCTTAGTTTCATTTGTACATTTTAGATTAGTTCTTTGCTTTTATGCGTCTCTTTCATGCATCATTTTGTATGCATTCATTCCTACAGGTACAAACTGACAAAGAGAAACAACTAGTCAAACTCGAACGATCCATGGTAAGTTCGTCATTTCAGTTTTCATTATTCATTTTGATACATTTAAATGCCAGACTAATACTAGTTATTACAGGTACAATTGTGAGAAAATCAACAACAAGTAAGGCCTAGTTTGGGAAAGGTACCTACCTTTCATGTAGACTACTGTCCCCAAGGGGGCAAATATGTAAGCACAAAAATCACACACAACCTCCACGAGGACCCCTATGATGATTTTAATCCTTGTCACATACATGTAAGCATGAAATAATGTCCTCTAAGCAACATACTTCTTGATGACGTGTCTTCTTTCTTGTCTCATTTTGTTTCCTCTTTGTCATTTTCTCTCTCCCTATTTTTGACGCTTTTCGACATTTTTGCGACACTTGCCGATTTGTGTTTTCTGAGCTTTCAACCCTGTTCCTAAGCCTTTTGAGCATCTTGTAGGTGAGTTTTCACCTTTCCCCTATGTTTTTCATCCTCAGTACCCCTTAGAAACCTTCTAGAGGTTGCCCTATCCATTTCCAACTTTTAATTTTTAGTTTCACTCAACCAATCCAAATCTCCCTCTATTATTTCCAGATTCCCCTAGGAGATCTTGCAGGTACAAGTGGAGATTTGGATTCTTGCACATGATTGACCTATTTCTGGAGGCATATCACCTCCTTTTTCTCTCTTCTGCCATCTCCCTTTTGTAGTTCCTCCAAAAACCCTGTTTTGCTAGGATCTCCCTTGGGTGACCCTTTCGCATTTCTAGCCGTAGAAAAACTTGAGTTTCTCACTAAAAAAGGCTCCGTTTTCAGCCATTTTTCTTCCAGTTCGCATGGTTTTTGATGCCTAACATGGAGTTGACTATTTCATGCACCCACACATGTATAATTAACTCCATTTGATCTAAAATTAACAACTCAATCAATCTCATGCATCCTTGCAATTCCATTTCTCCTTCAGTGATAAGCTATTATAGATTTATTGTTCCTTAGTTGAGTTCACTAGGCAATCAAACTAGTTTGAAACACTCCCTAATCAATCCTTGTTAACTCATCAATCAATTGAGTTAACTTCTCAATCAATCCCATTCTTCCAACCTATAAATACCCCCTCCCTCAAGCACAAAGGGAGGCAAATTCATTATGCACACAACTCTTGCCAATTTTTGCTCTCCAAATTAGCATTCTAATACTCTCATAGGACGAAAGTGCTTTTTATTTTATTCATTGTTCAATCAACCATCGTTATCCTGCTTCAACCAATGCCATTGTGCTCATCAAAAGCTCACATTGATCTCTTTCAAGATTCAACAAGCTTATTTTGCTTCTTTGTTTCATCTTATCGTCAAAAGGTCTTCCCACTACTTCAAGAAGGATTCGAGGTTGCCAACATCAAGGATTTCTAAGGGTAGTGGAGTCACACAAATCTTCATTCTTTCAGGTTCCTTTATTACTTTATTCAGTTCATAGTAATTAGGAAATTAAAATTGCTCTTGGGAATAGTACATCTTTACCTTTTCCTTGATAGATTAGATCTTGCATATTAGAATAATTGTTTTCAAATTCCTAGATCTAGACTATTTGTAGAAGCAATTTCCCTTCATAGATTAGATTCTTTCAAAACAACCAAAAACCCAAAAACATAGATGAAAATTTCATTAGAAAAAGGCATATTAGCTTGCATTTCATATTTCAATTATTAGAATAGAAAAAAAATCTTTATTTCCACAAAATACTAAAAAATCACAAAAACACGTTTGCATATCATTTAGCTTTGCATGCATATAGAAACCCTAGAAAAGATAGACAAACTTACAAACCCTCGATACTATCATGAGGTAAACCATGATAAACAATTCAATCAAGCCCTTGATCACATCACAAGGTAAACACAAATCAAAGCATAACCAAACCCTAGGTCAACCAAATCCTAGGTCAAAACCCTAAGTCTAGTTAAGGTTGGTCATCACACATCTACCTCTATCTTGGCTCACGAATGTGCTTGGGAGTGAGAGGAGAGTGGGTGAAGGCTATCCTCAACGAGATGTAGGAAATCAATCCATGACAACATTAGGAGACATTTACTTTACCACAAAGAGATCCATTTGTCCTCTTATTAATAGAAGAACAAAGACAACTCCAAATACAATGAGAACTCATTCAACGAATTAAGAGACAAGAGGACATAAACCAAATAAACTACTTACCCACACAAAGGTGGAATAGAAGAAACCCCAACAAGAGAAAAGAAACTAGTGACCCTTAGGGTCATAGGGTTATCTCAACAATGACTACCATGGAATGAAACATTCAACTTAGCACACAACAATAAAGGCCATAGAACTTGTCGACCCTTCTCCATGAAGTCCAGCTCTCCAATGAGCCAGACCCCTGCCATGTCTCACCTCCTCTCGACTGGATACTTCCATGAGAATGAGAGTGACGTGGTGGATTGCCCCATGGCAAGGAGGGAAAGGTCTGTGTATGTGCCGAAATCTGACCCGATAGCCCTAGGAAAATGGAGTCACAATTTTGAGCGTACAGGAATAGGGCATGGACATCTATCAAAGAACAAAGCACAATTGTATTCATGGAAAATGGAGTCATCCCAGGGCCTGTAGAGGATGTGGCATGCAATGGTTGTAGCCCTGTGGCACATGCAAAATTTTATTTCGCCATGTCTTCCCCAATGCAGCACACACGTCTGTCTAGAAAGACAAAGAAAAACATCATAAACATCTCAAAAATTTTGACCTTCCCTAATTTTTATTTAAGCAGATTTAAACAAATCATAAAATCAATTACCAATGGGCTATAATAAGGAGTTGGCTATGCAGCCATCAGGATGGCATGTCCATCCGATGGCCCATTCTCATAAAACCTCTCCCAAGTACGACATAGAAGCTTCCTTATGCTATTGAACCCAGGTGTGCATGTCAGATTGACAAAAAATCATTTCATGATAAAATTTTAACAAGTGCCACATAGTGGTGAGTACCTGCCTTTGTAGTGTTGTAATTATAGTATGTGTTTTAGTTGTAATTATAGTTGTGTTTTAGTTTTAATTCATGTTTTAATTTTTTAATTCATTAGGTAAACTTCAAATTTACTTTTTGTCAAACCAACAAAATCGTTATTATTTATATTTATAATATTAATAATAATAAAATTCATTATATTATTAATATTTATTATAACACTTGATATATTATATTAATTCATATTATAGTATTATAATAATATTATATAATAATATAATGATAAACATAAATATAATATAATAATATATAATAATGCAATTATACAAATATAATATTATTATATTTAATATTGTAATAATAATATAAATATAATATTATATTATAATTATAATTAAAATATAATATTATAGTAATATAATAATTATAATAAATTTATAATAATAATATAATTAAAATTAAATACAATATCTCTATTTTTTTTTCTGAAATTTTTATAAACACTTATTAATTTAATTTAAAGCATTGCCTTTTAGAATATGGTTTTCAAATACAACTATGGACAAAGTAAAACCAAAAAGCAGCCTGTATGAAAAAATTATTCAAGAATTCATAAGAAGAATACGATAATAAGATATGACTAAATCATGCAAATGAGCCCTTTAAAGAGCAACATGTGGTTAACAAATTCTCACTATTTACTTTGTATTGCCAAGATCACAATGGTAAAGACAACTATTACACAAAATTTTAGAAATTGAAGATGAAGAGAGTACATGTGATAAATTTTCTAGTAGTTAAACTAAGTTTCTCATATCCATAAGGAGATGCACTAATCTTCTGCCAAGACATAGGAAACCGTTCATAAGAGTCTTTAAGTGCAACACAAACCCTTATCCAACATTGTTTCAAGACATTTGAGAGTCTTTTAGTGCAACACAAACCCCTATCCAACATGAATGATTTAAAGAAAAGCTAATATAATAGGTACGACAACCACTGTAGCTTAATCAATTAGTGATTATTAGGTACGACAACCACTGCAACTAAATCAATTGGTGATCCTTATCCTCTCCTGACTTTGTATAGATGAAGAAATCCACTCAAAATAATGTCGATTATCTATACAACCGCAATTACAATTAAAACAAAATCACATTCATGAAATCAAAATGAAAATAATAACATAAATATTATTAACTTGTTATCAGTTGAAATAAAAAACAAAAATAATGTAATAAGAAAAACATTACAGACCTCTTATTTCTTTGTTCAGAATAACATTCATATGTTTATTGCTTTAAATAATCCAACTCCAAGCAAATAACTACTTAAAACGGTTGCCAAAAAAATAATTAACTATAAATTGTTTTCTTATTAATTTTAAAATAATAAATAGTTAGAAATTTTAAGATTATTTTTTACTTGTACCATAAATTTTTATTTCTAAGTTTATATTTGGTGAACGAACTACACATTTGAAGAATATATAAACTAGGAATAAATTAAATCAAAATGTTATATTGCCAAGAGAATATAGATTTCTCTGAGTGAAACAATACACATTTGAAGAAAACAAATAATATTTGTCCATCTTTAAAAAAATTCCTTTAATTTAACCAAAAATTACTTATTTCGTAACCAAATTCTCGAAAAAATTTATGCACTCGTAATAATAGTTATTAATAATAATATATAAACATTTATATCACAACAATATTTTAATTTAGTCACTCACTATTTAATCAAACATATTAATTTGTTAGTACAAAAATTATATTTCCATTCATATGTAAAATTAATAATCCCATCTATATATTATTTGTTATAATAATAATAATAATAATAATTTAATAATAATAGTAATAATAATAATAATAATTAAGAATTATATTGTGGCCACTTTTTTTAAAAAAAACTTGTAAGCCATAATGCGAGCGCATTATAACATGCTCGCATTATGGTTTGGTAATGTCGAGCCCAAGGCTCAACAACACCAAGCCATACGTGCTCGCATTATAACGCGAGCATGTTAAGTTTATCTATTTAAAAAAAGAACCTGCGTCTTTCCTCATTCTTTCATTTCAATTTCTTGCATCCATGGCTTGCAAACCCTTGAGAGCGCGCTCGCGTTATTGGAGGTCAAATTCACCGCCAAATCATCACCAATTTATTGTCAAAATGCCACCATGACATTGGGCAAGCTGAAGGAGTAAGTTGTATTTTCTTTTTTGTGTGAATTTGTTGCTAAATAGGTAGGTTTAAGTAGATTTTTGATGTAAATTTCTTTAATCTTCAGGAAATGATAATGCACCTCCTCCTAAAAATCCACAAAATTCTCCATCACCTAAACAACAAATACCTGCTGAAGAACAATGCCAACAACCACCTCCATTCATTCCTCAATATGCCCCTGGAATGCAAGAAAATTTAATGGGGCAAATTGAAAACAATAAAAAACAAATTGAGGACACAATTGCAAGGTTGAAAGATCCTGCAACTTCAACCTCACATAGGTCAACACTTGCTCAATCTCTTGAATCTATGTTATAAAATGTAGATTCAATTAGCAAGCAAATATCTAGTTGGACAGAAAAGAGGAGAGAATTTAGAGAGTACTATGTAGACAAGTTGTTCTATGAATAAGTAAAAAATAAACAAATTACAATATTGGACTTGTGTTCCATTTTCACAGACCCACGAACAAATCAACCTCTACCCCTTACATGTAAGAGGTTCCCTATCCATTGGTGCAACAACCAAGTGATAAGGGACAATTTTGGGCAGAGGTGGTGGATGGTTTTTGACCATCCTCCATGTAACAATAATGAGGTCCCGCAATACTTTTTGAGGAAAATCTACTGCGAGTTTGTCAAAAATAAAGTGCTAAACTATTTTGATATGCTGGAGTTCCAGGGTAGAGGTTGGGGGATAGCACATGATAGACTAGGGGCATGTGTTGACCCACAATGGCCAATGAGATGAGCACTTGCCAAACCAGCCCATGAGCATGTGTGTTACATCCTCAACTTATAACTAGACTTAATCATTAACTTAGTAAGATAATTAGGAGGATTAGACATAGTTAATTGATTTGATATTGTGGAAATATTTGATCTAACTCTTGATTATGAAAAAGTTATTAATGATGATCTGCTTTATGAATTGATTACATTTAGCTATGAAATATAATGATGATGATACACTGATCATGATCTTGTGGTCCTGAGTGTGAACAGGAAATTGAATGTACTTCGAAGAAGGAAGGAGAGTATCATCCTGGAGGGAAGGTTAGACGTTGTGAAAGAAAAGGGTCGAATAGCCATCTGAGTGTCAACTATTATGTCCTTCTTTCTCACTAAGTGTAAGTTGACCTGTGTCATGCTTCTTTCCTTAGTTCTCTTGTTCTCTGAGAATTGTTATGTCCTTGATGCCATTAAGACTAGTCGTGGAGACTAGTTGATGTTTTGGAAGCATCATCTCATGTTGAGGGGACAATCTTGTAGAGAGAGATGAAGTCTCTCGTAATCTTTTGGTTCTTTAAGATAGTATTCTTAAGCCTCTTGACTTAGGATGATAGTCAAATTTAGAGAAGGATCTCTCATTGACATTCAACATCTAGAATTGTTCTTGTGTGCTTCCTTGTTTCTATTTTAATCCTAATAGTAAGGATTTCAAACCCTTTTGTAGGATAAATTGCCATGATAATAATTATATTATTATCTCTTATGTCATTATTTATTTTGATTTTGAGTCATATGCTTTTATCCAGTTGGTCAGTTTAGAAGAGGATGGAGAGATTTTATCTCATCCACCTTCGAGCGTATTGCCCGATGGTAGCCACCTTTTGAGGAACCGATCGGGTGAGGAAAGATGATTATCTTTATTTTTGGCATGCATGAATCAAATGAGGGGGAAGAACCATAAAAATTAAGTGCTTTCAGAGCCGATGGTGGTTAGTTGTTTTCTTTGGTCTGAGTTTTGTTTCTGGTCTAGGGAAAGAGAATAGTAGAATAAGACTGGGAATCGGATATAGAATGAAGTGCATCTATAATAGTGTGGAACTGGTGCGATGACTTAGTATTATCATTGCATAGGTATTACCTAAATGTAAACCTATTCTCCATTAATGATTTAAACATGTTAACAAAGAATTGATTTGAATATTGTTTAAAATATTTGTTTGGAGGTAGCTCAAGGCTGCTACAACCGAGCACTTTGTTTTCTTTATGTAATTTACTAGTGGCTCTAGGTCGTATGGCCGAGATTTCAAATTATCATTACAACTTAACTAAGCTTATAGCTCTAATGGATGAGCCATCTCTACCAGTATGTCATTGGCTGTAAGCTGGGATTTGAACCTTTTGAAATCTTTGTATAGTTTTGCAGTCCGTATGGCTGATTATATTCCTTTGAAACTCTTGTTAATACTATATTCATGGCTTAAGGCCGAAGCATTATTATGTCTTTTGCTATTGAAAGAAAGCTCGAGGCTGGAAGACAAGCTTCAATAGTTTCTTTTTAAAATACTGTGTATTATATATTAGGCCGAAAGGCCAAGTCTTATTAAAATACTGTGTTTTATATTTTAGGTTGAAAGGCTAAGTCTTATTTAAAGACTATGTTTCATACATTAGGCTGAGAGGCTGATGTATTTGAAAGACTATATTATTGCTCAAGGCCATAAGGCCGAGACTTATGGGACGACTGTGTTTCATGCTCGATGTTGTTTGGCCAAGTCTTGGTTAAGAAACTCTTTCTGAGTTGGAGTTAGGGTCGCATGACTTGACTATAACATTCTTACATCATATTTTATGCAAATGATAGCCAGAGCCCGAGCCGTATTGGCTGGGTTGGTACAGAAATGTTATCCCATCATTTAATGACTTAGGTAGAGTTTAAGCTCTCGAGTGGAGCAGGTAATAGCTCCATGCCAATTATAACTTAAGATAATTAAACAGTCTAATGACTGTGGATTTTGCCGCATAGGAATTATTTTATAACGTTATGGACACCTGAATGTGATGACAGTTGGGATAACGTTCGATTGTTAGAGCATTGACGACTCTTCAAATTGACACCAATCAAACTTATATGTAAGCCAATTATGGAACACTTTCTGTGTTATCTTGATTATCAAATCATATACTTGTATCCTCAGGTATAGAGGAAGTAAACCCATTGCGAATATGGTCCCGTTATGAAACCATTGAAATGAATTTATATAGCATTCTTATACAATCATTATGAGTCTGCATGTAAGACCTTTTGTTAATGATTTAAGTTAGAAATTAGTATACTTTTACTCTATCAAAGGCAAGGCATGCCTTGGGTACATGTATACCATTTCATCCTATGAAATGACTTGTTCCAAAAATGTGAACCATGTTTGAGCTAGGGGTCAAATGGTCAACTAATGTGAAATGAACAAACCGTGTGATGAGGAGTCATTGGTAACTTAAAACCAAACTATGGAGGGAGTCGAATGTACAAGCATGGATAGTGATTTGAATTGATCCCACTTATTCAAGACCTAAGGTATTAGTTCATTATAAATAATTGTAGGACATGACAACTCATAAGTCGAGTTAGGGTGGTGGACAAATGATGATGTTCATGGTGTAATGTATTTGTATGAAAACTTTGGCCAAAGTGATGCATCCATCTCTGCATACATCATCGGTCCACAGTGTTCCAGATGGCCTAGTGTCTCCAATAGTGTCATACAAGTTAGAGGGGATCTATAATGTGTGACCGTGAGACATTAGGAAGGACACAACACCAGATACTTAGATGGCTAACCTATTGGGTTCTAATGTCTAACCTTTCCATGAAGGGTAGCGCCTCTTCTAGATAGGAAGATAAGTGGGGGACCATAGGTCTGTGGTTGGAGGAAAAGCACCAGGATGATGCTCTCCTTCCCACGCATGAGACAAGATGAGGCTTAAGGAGACAGATGTCATTGGTTCTAGATACAGTAATTACATATTGTGACCAATTGGTCTATTATGACGTAAAAACTTATTGAAATTCCTAGAGCATATTTTGTATCTGATTAGTGAAGGATACTCACTAAAAATTGTAATGGTTTACTTGATTGTAAGTTATGTATAATGTGATTTGGTTAACATGCTTAATGGATGAAAAATGTATTATGATTCTTTGATCCAAATCTGATTATTTTTCTACCAATTCTTAATTAATGAATTGATTAAGTTAATTCTCAAGCATTATGGAAAGTCATGTTACATATGGTATCAGAGCTACTAGGTTCAACACATGGACCTAATGAGCTCACTACTTGATGATTAATGTATCAAACATTAAGTATGCTAATGTTTGGATGTTCTATCCCAGAATGGTAAAAATTAGAACCACACCTCACAAGAAGGTAACATAACATGGACATTACCTACGCCAACATAATATTTTGAAGGCATGATCTTTCATGAAAGAGAAAATGGAATAGACTGGATGCTTGGTAGGTGCATGGTTAACTGATGAGGAAACTTTTGCTGATGCCGTGAAACACATCAAGCAAGAGTTAAGGAAAGTGGAATGGATGGCTGCCCCTAACTCTACTAGAGCATCAGTGACACCCTTTGCTCCTAAAGCATCAGTTGAGGGAAATATCCCTAAGGACTGTAATGTAATTTAGAAGGATGTGATCCTCACCCCCTGAGACTAAAAAGAAAACATGATTATGGGAAGTTATCCCATGTTTTAAATGATTTGCAAGAGAAAAATGTAAATACAATTTTGTAGTTTTGTGGATTATATGTAATCCAATGGAAACTGTAATGCAATGGCAAATTCTGACAATCTTTCCTTTCTTGTTAAAGATTACATGAATGTGAATAGATTTGTAAAATGAATAATTTACGTAGCATGGAAAACTAATATGTGATTAATCTACAAACTTTAGGAAGAAGTAGATTGTAGTAAAGATTTGAGTTGGAACCAGAATGGAGGATAGCTGAGATGAAGGAGCACCTTCAGGGCAATCTGAGTCTAAATTAGACCAAATTTTGACCTTGTTGAGAAAAAAAGGTGAGGGTGGAATCTCTCGAACACAAAGTGGAAGGCCAGTCAAAAGACAGGTGAGATAAATATGATGGGGGTGATGGCGAGGAACACCAAAATGACACCACCCAAAGCCAGCATGGAGAAAATAACTCCACGGCTAAACATGATGGGGATAAGAGGAGCCTGATGGCTATGGAACTATCTCATGACATGAAAAAGGTCATGCCACCTAAATTTAATGGATCCGTAAGTGGAGATGCCACAGAGGCATGGCTTATGGAGATGGAGAAGTATTTTGAAATTAGAAATTATAATGAGGTTACCAAAGTTGTTTGGGGAGCATTTCAGCTAGCGGGTGAAGCATCCACATGGTGGATGAACAAAAAGATGGAGCTAGGCTTGAGGTCTACAAGCCTTGCTTGCAATAGGTTTGTAGAATTATTTAGGCAAAGATGGTTGCCTCAACTATTCTATGATCAGAAACTCATAGACTTCCAAAACATGAAATAGGCAGATATGACTATAAATGAGCATTGAGAAAAATTCACCCGACTATTGAAATATGTGCCACAATACCAACATGATGAGAAATTCCATGTCTGGAAGTTTATCATGGGGTTGAACGCCTAGATTAGGGGCGACATTAATGTTCACAGTCCTACAACCATGGAACAGGTTTACAAGAAGGCTGTTAGACAAGAATAGAACCTGAAGGCTATATCGGCCTAGAAGGAAAGAAACATAAAGAGATACAACTAATCTCAATCTTCTCAACCTTCAAAGAAAAAGGGGAAGAAACATGATTATATTAAGAAGAATGATAAAGTGGCCAAGAATAAATAAAATGAGGCCATAGGAGAGAAAAAGGGGAACAATCACTCTAAGAAGAATGGAAATAATTCTGGCAAACCTTAAGAGAGGCGAGGACCAGCTGGGGGATGTTTCACATGTGGTGGAGATCACTATGCCAATCAATGTCCCAACAAATCATAGAGAGTGCAACCAAGAGGGAATTCTCTACCTTCCCAGCAAGTGGCATTCCAACAACGTATCGATGTGGCCTTGGACAACTGTCAAGCTGAGTATCAAATAACCCCAGTGGAAACAACATGTATTTTATTTGGAGTTCCAATTTTAGTTTTAATTGATACAGGAGCCACGTAATGTTTCATTTCTCCCAAAATTGCAAATAATATACCTAGAAAAGTAGGATTCATGGAAAATACTTGGTCTATAGAGTATGCAAATCACACCAAGGCTCAGGTAGAGCAATGCCTATTTGAAGCTCAGGTTGAACTTCCAAACTTTTCTACAGAAGTAAATCTTTATGTAGCCCCACTTGGCTTGTATGATGTCATCCTATGAATAAATTGGCTATGGAGACATCAAGCCAAAGTAGACTATTATGCCAAGACAGTAGATTGTTTGGATAATCAAGGAAACCAAGTCCATATTCAAGGGAAATTAAACTGAGACAAATTTCTGCCTTACAATTGAAAAGGGTACAGAGAAAAGGATGCCAACTCCTTGCTGTTAAGATGGATAAAACAGATGAAATGAAGGAAACCTAATTTCAAGATGATTTGACATTTTATGAATCCCAAAAATTTGATGAAGTAGGGATGAAGGAGCCCATAGGTCAGGAAAGACTAGACATGGACAAGTATTCCCTTCTGAGAGAATTTGAGGATGTATTTCCAGATGATCTTCTAGGGTTACCCCCTAAGAGAGCTTTTGAATTTTCCATTGATATTATACCTGGGTCAGAACCTAATTCTAAAGCCCCTTATAGGATGACCACAACTAAACTAGTGGAGTTAAAGGGTTGATTAGACCTAGTGTGTCACTATGGGGAGCACCTATCATTTTTGTGAAAAAAAAAGATGACATTTTGCAGTTGTGTATAGATTATCACATGTTAAACAAAGAAACCATCAAGAAAAAGTATTCAAGCTTCCTTGTATTGATGATCTTTTTGATCAGATGAGAGGTACGGTAGTATTTTCCAAGATTGATCTTCAATCAAGATATCACCAATTAAGAGTGAAGGATGAAGACATTCATAAGACAACCTTTAGAACTAGAAATGGACACTATTAATTCACTGTCCTACCTTTTAGGTTGACAAATTCTCCTGGAATGTTTATGAATCTTATGAACAATTTGTTCAGAGATTGCTTGGACAACTTTGTCTTGGTATTTCTTGACGATATTTTAATTTATTTCAAGAATGAAGAGGAACATATACAACATTTGAGAATTGTTCTTCAAAGACTAAGAGAGCATAAACTTTATGGCAAGCTCTCTAAGTGTACCTTCTTTCAGAAAGAAGTACAATATTTGGGTCATATAATTTCAGCTAAGGAAATAGATGTAGACCCAACCAAGATTAAGGCTATTTCTGAATGGCCTGAACCGAGAAATGTTCACAAGGTCTAAAGCTTTATGGGCCTTGCTGGTTATTACAGGAAGTTTGTGAAAACCTTCTATAAAATTGCACATCCTATAACTTCCTTGCAAAGAAAGGGGAAGAAGTTTGAATGGTGAGAAAAGTGCCAGGAGGCCTTTGACCTGCTAAAGGAAAAATTGACTTCATATCCAATTTTGAAAGTACTTGACCCGCAAGGTCAATTTGAAGTCATTACCAATGCCTTAGGGGAAGGCATAGGTGGTGTACTAGTCCAAGATGGACATGTTATTGTGTATGAATTGCACAAACTGAAAAACCATGCCCCACATGATTTAGAACTGGCAACAGTCATGCACGCACTCCAAATGTGGAGACATTATCTGCTTGGAAAACCTTTTGAGTTGAAAATGGATCACCAAGGACTCAAATATCTATTCACTCAATCCCATATTAATGATCAGTAAAGAAGATGGTTAGAATTTATCTTAGATTATGATTTTGATATTAAATATATTCAGGGAAAAGAGAATCGAGTGGTAGATGCTTTAAGTAGGAGAAGACATATCTCCTCTATGGTCTCTATACATTTTGATTTTAGAAACTAGGTGTTACAACAATCTAAGGGAGATGAGTTTTATGAGTAGGTAAAATAGGCCCTTGAGAAAGATTCACAGAATCCAAAATATGAAGGGTTCAGCCTTGAACCAGATGGGTTATTAAGGTTCAAAGGAAGGATGTATGTACCTAGCTCAACAGAGTTAAGGAATATGGTTTGGAAAGAGGTTCATTCTGCACCATATTCTAGGCATCCTGGGGTAACTAAGTTACTCACTGATGTGAAACCTTTATACTTTTGGAAAGGAATGAAAAGGGATGCTGCAAATTTTGTGGCTACTTGTATTGAATGCAAAGGGTGAAGGTGGAACACCAACACCTGACGGCATTATTATACCCTCATGAAATTCCAGAGTGGAAAGGGCAGATTATAAGCGTGGATTTTGTGCAAGGGCTTCCTATGTAAAGGAACAAGCACAATGCTATTTTGGTTGTGGTGGACAGACTCACCAAAGAAGCCCATTTTATTCCAGGAAACTTGACAGATGGGGCACCCATCATTGCTTAGAAATTTGTTCAAGAGATTTTTAGGCTCCACGACATTCCTGAGAAGATTATCTTAGATAGGGATGCACGGATGACATCTAGGTTTTGGCAAACCTTATTCTCTTCACTTGGAACACAATTGAACATAAGCTCTGCTTATCATCCTAAAATGGATGGACAAACTGAAAGGGTGAACCAAGTGTTGGAGGATTTATTAAGGATGTATTGCATGGACCAGCAATATAAGTGTGAGGATTATCTTCCTCTAGTGGAATTTGCCTACAATAACTCTTACTATTCAGCTATTAAGATGGCACTGTTTGAGACATTGTATGGATGGAAGTACCGAACCCCTATAAGTTGGGATAATCTTGAAGATAGGGTTAGTCTTGGTCCTAGATGCTATCTAAAAAGGAAGAACAAGTTCATTTAATTAAAAAGAGCCTAGCGAAAGCCAACGATAGACAAATAAGTTACGTAGATGTTAAACATGTTGAAAGGCATTTCATTGTGGGAGATAAAGTTCTCCTAAGTGTAAAACCCCAGAAAAGTTCCATCAAGTTTGGAAAAATGTCCAAACTAGCACCAAGATATGTGGGTTCGTTTGAGGTTCTAGAAGAAGTCAACCCAGTGGCATATAGAATTGCTCTACCACCAGCACTTACCATGATGCATAATGTGTTTCATGTTTCTTATTTGAAAAAGTTTAATTATGCTGATAATAAAATTCCTATGCTTGATTGGAGCCTTTTATAGGTGAAAGACCCAAGAGTGGTGATAATCAAGCCCATCAAGGTGCTCGAAACACATAAGCTACGCTTACGTAATAAGGAAATAATGCAGTGCAAGGTCTAGTGGGACCAATATTCAGTGGAAAATGCCACATGGGAAAATTATGATGACTTCCATGTTAGATTTCCTCGTCTTTTCTAAGACATATGTTATTATGCTTTTGAAAACATTTTCATGATGTGTTGGTTAATTAAAGACAATTAATCATTGAGGACGATGATTCTTATGGGGGAGATATGTTACATCCCCAACTTACAACTACACTTAATCATTAACTTAGTAAGATAATCAAGAGGATTAGACATAGTTAATTGATTTGATATTGTGGAAATATCTGATCTAACTCTTGATTATGAAAAAGTTATTAATGATGATCTGCTTTATGAATTGATTACATTTAGCTATGAAATATGATGATGATGATACACTGATCATGATCTTGTGGTCCTGAGTGTGAACAAGAAATTGACCGTCCTTCGAAGAAGGAAGGAGAGTATCATCCTGGAGGGAAGGTTAGACGTTGTGAAATCAAAGGATCAAATAGCCATCTGAGTGTCAACTATTATGTCATTCTTCATCGCTAAGCGTAAGTTGACTCGTGTCATGCTTCTTTTCTTAGTTCTCTTGTTCTCTGAGAATTGTTATGTCCTTGAGGCCATTAAGACTAGTCATGGAGACTGGTCGATGTTCTGGAAGCATCATCTCATGTTGAGGGGACAATCTTGTAGAGAGAGATGAAGTCTCTCGTAATCTTTTGGTTATTTATGATAGTATTCTTAAGCCTCTCAACTTAGGATGATAATCGAATTCGGAGAAGGATCTTTCATTGACATTTGACATCTAGAAGTGTTCTTGTGTGCTTCCTTCTTTTCATTTTAATCCTAATAGTAAGGATTTCAAACCCTTTTGTAGGATAAATTGCCATGATAATAATTATATTATTATCTCTTATGTCATTATTTCTTTTGATTTTAAGTCATATGATTTTATCTAGTTGGTCAGTTTAGAAGAGGATGGAGAGCTTTTAGCTCATCCACCTTTGAACATACTGCCCGATGGTAGCCACCTTTTGAGGAATTGATTAGGTGAGGAAAGGTGGTTACCTTTCTTTTTGGCATGCATGAATCAAATGAGGGGGAAGAACCATAAAAATTTAGTGCTTTCAGATCAGGTGGTGGTTAGTTGTTTTCTTTGGTCTAAGTTTTGCTTTTGGTTCAGGGAAAGAGAACAACAGAAAAAGACTAGGAACTGGATATAGAACGGGGTACATCTATAATAGTGTGGAACTGGTGCGATGACTCAGTATTATCATTGCACAGGTATTACTTGAATGTAAACCTATTCTCCATTAATGATTTAAACATGTTAACAAATAACTAAGTTGAATATTGTTTAAAATCTTTGTTTGGAGGTAACTCGAGTCTTCTACAACCGAGCACTTTGTTTTCTTTATGTAATTTACCGGTGGCTCTAGGCCGTATGGCTGAGTTTTCAAATTATCATGACAACTTAACTGAGCTCATAGCTCTAATGGATGAGCCATCTCTACCGGTATGTCATCAGCTGTGAGCTGAGATTTGAAACTTTTGAAATCTTTGTATAGTTTTGCAGGCTGTATGGCTGAGTATATTCCTTTGAAACTCTTGCTAAGACTGTATTCATGGCTATAAGGCCGAAGCATTATTGTGTCTTTTTCTATTGAAAGAAAGCTTGAGGCTGGAAGCTGAGCTTTAATAGCTTCTTTTTAAAAGACTGTGTATTATATATTAGACTGAAAGGTTGAGTCTTATTAAAAGATTGTGTTTTATATTTTAGGCTAAAAGGCCGAGTCTTATTTAAATACTGTGTTTCATACTTTAGGACGAGAGGCTGATGCATCTGAAAGACTATATAATTGCTCAAGGCCGTAAGGCCAAGACTTATGGGACAACTATGCTTCATGCTCGATGCTATTTGGCTGAGTCTTGGTTAAGAAAATCTTTCTGAGTTGGAGTTAGGGTCGCATGACCTGACTCTAACATTCTTACATCATATTTTATGCAAATGATAGCCAGAGCTCGAGCCGTATTGGCTGGGTTGGTAAAGAAATTTATCCCATCATTTACTGACTTGGGCAGAGTTTAAGCTCTCGAGTGGAGCAAGTAATAGCTCCATATTGACTATAACTTAAGATAATTAAACAGTCTAATGACTATGGATTTTTCCATGTAGGTATTATTGAATAACGTTGTGGACACCCGACTGTGATGACAGTCAGGATAACATTCGATTATTAGAGTGTTGACAACTCTTCAAATTGACACCAATCAAACTTATATGGTAAGCCAATTATGGAACACTTTCTGTGTTATCTTGATTATCAAATTATATATTTGTATCCTCAGGTATATAGGAAGTAGAACCATTGGGAATATGTTCCTGTTATGAAACCATTGAAATGAATTTATATAGAATTCTTATACAATCATTATGAGTCTACATGTAAGACCTTTTGTTAATGATTTAAGTTACAAATTAGTATACTTTTACTCCATCAAGGGCATGGCATGCCTTGGGTACATGTATACCATTTCATCTTATGAAATGAGTTGTTCCAAAAATGTGAACCATGTTTGGCCTAGGGGTCAAATGGTCAACTAATGTGAAATAAACAAACTGTGTGATGAGGAGTCATTGGTAACTTAAAACAAACCTATGGAGAGAGTCAAATGTCCGAGCATGGATAGTGATTTGAATTGATCCCACTTATTCAAGACCTAAGGTATTAGGTCATTATAAACAACTGTAGGACATGACAACTCATAAGTCGAGTTAGGGTGGTGGACAAATGATGATGTTCATGGTGTAATGTATTCATATGAAAACTTTGGCCAAAGTGATGCATCCGTCTCTATGTGTATCATCGGTCCACAATGTTGGAGATGGCCTAGTATCTCCAGTAGTGTCATACAAGTTAGAGGGGATTTACAGTGTGTGACCGTGAGACATTAGGAAGGACACAACAATAGATACTCGGATGGCTAACTTATTGGGTTATAATGTCTAACCTTTCCATGAAGGGTAGGGCCTCTTCCAGATAGTAAGATAAGTGGGGGACTGTAGGACCATGGTTGGAGGAAAAGCACCAGGATGATGCTCTCCTTCCTAAGCATGAGATAATCCGAGGCTTAAGGAGACAGATGTCATTGGTTCTAGATACAGTAATTACATATTGTGACTAGTTGGTCTATTATGATGTAAAAACTTATTGAAATGCCTAGGGCATATTTTGTATCTGATTAGTGAAGGATACTAAAAATTGTAATGGTTTACTAGATTGTAAGTTATGTATAATCTAATTTGGTTAACATGCTTAATGGATGAAAAATGTATTATGATTCTTTGATTCAAAACTGATTATTTTTCTACCAATTCTTAATTAATGACTTGATTAAGTTTCATGATTAAGTTAATTCTCAAGCATTATGGAAAGTGATGTTACAATGTGTCTATCCCTTCTATTGTGAAGGATAGTGTTGAGGTTGAGTCACTTCAGTCCATTAGTACCTTGACCCAAAGCATCATCGATCATGCTAGTCCTGCATCACAACGTGGGCCAGGGGAGAGTTTGAAGAGTAGGGTTCCACCCCATACTTGTCAGGCTTGTAGGTCAGCTTGTGGTTATGACCATACAAATAGTCGAGATATTGTATAGGCTACATATACTGGTGAGCAGATGGTGATGATAGATGCCCTCCTAAGTGAGACTTTCGGCCTTGATACTTAGGTAAATGTTAGTGAGTTCAATGAATTTAATTTATTAAATTTTATTTTTCAAATGCAAGATTAACTAATTTAGTATGATGATTTTAATGAAATTTTAGGGTCATGCTGATGCATTTTTCAGCAGTTCTCCACCTGTATATTACACTACGACATCTATTGTTGGGGTATGTAACTAGTAAACAATTATAAATATTACATGTGAATAGCATTGTTATATGAATGGTATTCTAATATCTAATTTTGGATGTTGAATAAGTTAATTCTAGAGATTTCACAACAACACCTGCTAGTGGTGGTGGAGTTCAAAGCTTCACTTAGGTAATAAAATAAATAGTTTAACGAATGAATTGTACTTACTAGATTTTTGTATTTTATATTCATATCTTTGATTACATTACATTGCACATCTTTCAAACTCAAAGCATTACTAAACATTGCATAACTAATAACTAGATGTTGATAGATGATAAAATTTAAATTACAATATAGTTATTTGAAAAAATTGCCTCAAAGAAATGTGGTCTCATGGAATGCCATGACAAGCAGATGCATAGACAAGGACATCACCATGAGACCACATTTCTTTGAGGCATCTTTTCAAATAGCTCACCGCCTTGTCTATGCTACCACATTTTCCATACATGTCTACCAAAGCTTGTTGATCCCCTCCACACTATTCTTCAACAAATTCTCTCTAATAAACTCATCCAATTACCACCAATAAGACCCCATGACATGATACCAGAGAGGGGCATGAGCCTATGACATCTTATATAGCATATGATTGACTCCAACATCATCTAGGTTTTAGGTATTAATTATGGGGACAACAAGTCACTCCTAACCAAAATCTTCAAATCTACACTAACCCATTCCCCTACAAACTATGTCAATCCTATTGGCTCAATTTCTTCCATCCCTACTTCTGATCCTACATCTAACCCACCTAAGTCTAATAAGGACCCTTCATTTAATACTACTATATTCTTTGAGATGAAAGAGAGCACAAAATCCTCCAAGAACTCACATAAACATGTACCAAAAGAGCACAACAACAATGGAGACTTGAGGAAGCATAAGAAAGAGCTATAATATATCACCGAGAGAGCCAAATCTTCACAAGAGTTCACAACTAGTTGAAGAGCCAAGAGATTTCACCATAGAATGCATGAGAATCAAAAGTGAAATTCAAAAATCCACCACATGAGATGGAAAACCTAGAGATAGAGTTAAAACAAAGACGTTCTAAGCTGCAAAGAGGTGTTACTAGAATCTTAAATCATGAGCCTGATATATTATAACAATGGACCATGACTATTTCCATTCCTACAACCTGATAATGTTTCATTAGTTTGATATGTTTATAAATGAAACTTGACTATTTTGACACAAATATCTTCACCTATGAACCACCATTGTTTCAAGCCTATAATTTAATAATTGCTTAATAGGTTGATAACTTCACCAATGAACCATGATTATTACAAACTTGCACTCTAATAAAGGTCCGTGTAATTTATGTCTAAACATCAATAAACCATGACTATTTCAACACCTAAACTAAACAATTTTTCATGAACCAATATATTTTCCAATAAAATAGAACCATTTCAATGTCTACAACCTAGTATTTTCTTTTGCTAATTTCTAACTTCTTAAGGGACCCATGAACTTTTCTTAAAATTATCAAACTCCTCACTTCAACATTTTAAAAACTTTCAACCCACTAAAGCTTAAAATTTAATATGTTTTTATCAATAACACCATGTTTAAACCAAAAAACCTAACCAACATTAATATCTACAACTTAATAATCAATATCAATAGACCAAAAAGCACAAGACTCTATAAAACCTTAGGGTTAAAGTAGCACAACCCCTTACCCTAACTAAACATACCACCTTATTTCCAAGGTGTTGATATCATACAAATGCTCATGGCTCCTTTATTCTTCTTAAGGGAAAAGTAAAACACCTCTTTAAATACACAACCATCTTTTCTACGGACCCCTTAACCTTTGAAATGATCAAAGTTCCCTCATATAATATACTTTGCATACTTGGAGCCTAGTAGGGTTCTAATTTCTATCCATAAGGGAGTCGATCCTATCTTCCCTATCCAAAATAAGAAAGAACTTATTTACAATTTCAATGATTGTTACCTCCAACATTTATAGTTCTCATCCCAAGAAGCTAGATCAATAGATTAAACCCTTGGTTGTGATGTTTTTTATGCCCATACCCAAGACTTTACTATGGGAATTGATGGTGAAGAATGTGTATTATGTGTCTAGCTATATCATAGTGATGCATTGGTGACAATGAATATCTTTTTTGGTCCAATACAAAGCTTCATTACAATATCTAGACAAAGTACATTCTGCATAGCTGGATACCTTTAACATGTTATTTGTAGAGTTAGATCATGTTATGTATTTAGATGGAGCCCTTTTACATTTATCTGCTTGGTTGGAGTCCTTTCCGCATAGTCAAAGATTTTATCACATTTAGTAATAGGTGGAATCTCTCATCCTACTATTTTTAAATTTCTTTTAAACAATTTAGCAAGTCATGGTTATGCTACCCCACAACCCTACCTCACCCTACCACCAACCTAAACCTAAACTAACACCTTCACTCCCTCTCTGACTTCTTAAACCTAAAATTTGATGCTACTATGGTCCCTCATTTGTTGACTCTTATAGCACACAATAGTCATGAATCTTTGTCTAATTTGTATATATGCATACATGACTTGTGTGCTTTATTGTGTGTACTTCCATGTTTACGTGAACGTGTGTGTACGTTAGGAGCCATGACTTGCATCACTATTCTAGTTTTCCTAATTGAATAATGTTACTTTATTTTCAGATGATGTAGGCTATGGAGACACCTCCAGAAGTTCATAGGGCAATGGAGCATGGTGTGTCCTTTGTGATTCATAGCTCCATGCCTTTGATGGGGGTATGAGGCAGATTAGTAAATTTCAAATTACATTCATTGTTATAGTCGTTTATTTTTGAAAAATCAAATGATTATTGATTTGAAGTTTAATTTCTATTTGGATGGTTTCTATAGGACATGACATCGCCACAACCTAATCCTAGTACTGAGGCAAATGAGGAGACAAATTTTATGGTAGCGGTAAGTGATTATTTTGTTAAATGTTTCATTTTTTATAATGTAATTTCTATATATTAATGTTTATACTTTTTATTGTAGACCACCCTCATACGTGTCTCCATCCTCTCGAAGATCAAAGGCTTCCTATGATCCATTCTCTTCACTAGACAGAGGGGTATGACTTTTTATTTGGCTCCTTTGTTGTATGCCTATATGGCATTTGTGGACATATATTTTGTACTGCATAAAGTTGACATTGTATGCCTATATGGCATTCTTGTAAGCCTATATGGCTATTTTGTATATATGTTATACTTATATCGACATATATTGATGTATGCCTATATGGATATTTGGTTAATACAAATAATTTTTGTTGATGGTGTCCATATTTGCATTATAAATCATTTTTTTTATGGTGTCCATATTTGTAGATGGTTTACTTCAAATATTTAAAGTCCAATTATATTATAAGAAAATGTATTTATGAAATAATTGTATCTTGTTTATTTGTAGAAATACATGTATTGGTGTGTGACATGAGGGGTTTCCAATCTATCAATGTTGCCTTGATATTCTTGACATTTGTAAGGATTTTGTGAAATTTGAGAAATGGGAAGATTCATCCTCATATTTTTGATAAAATTTATCCAATTAGATAATTTTTTGGAAGCTTCTCCAAAGTTTTGTCTCATATAATGATGCAACATACATTGAGATGTCCCTTACAAGTCACAATTATCTTAGGTCACCAACAAGTAGAGTAGAGAAACCACTAAAGAATTCCTCAAGCAACCTACTATCAATTCATTCTAACAACCTTAGTCTAATGAAGCTCATTTCCTCAATATGAATGTAGCAAATGAAATAATGCTTTCTTGATAAGTTGAAAGAGCTTGACCCTTAAGAGGGCTAATTTCTTTTACTAGCATGTGAAGTGCTACATGAATGGTTGATGCATTGATGTTGAAAGCAACCCAATTTATTGGGGTGAAAAAAAAAGGATGATAATGCATGGAGAACATTTGCAAAAAGTGTTATCTTGATGTTCTCACGAATACTGATGACATGTCAAAGGCAAAAAGTTGCGACCCTTGGAATATCAAAGACTATGAACCTTTTATAATGAAGGGCAGTGATCATGTGTAGCATATATGTGCCCAACTAGATGTATTGATGCTAATAGTTTGGCTCCACAAAGAACAAAAAAAAAAGTAGCCTACCTTGCAACTTTACACTACATGCTTCTGATGATTTTTGGAGCGGCAGAAAATATTTCACCAAGGGCAAATTCCTCAGAGATATCAAAAACTGAGAGAGGTTATTGTAGAGGAGTTCTATGTGATTGTGTAGTCTTAGAAAAAATGTTTCTAAGTGACACAATTTCTGAGTAACAACTTGTTAAAGATTGCTGCCTTTTTGCACTTTGGTCTCTTAAGGGATATCACCGGTACAATGTAGCTCAGACTGTTTCAACATGTTTGGGTACAAAATAGGACCATGCCTAGCATAAACATACCCATTCAGACATGTTGGAAATTTTGGTTTGGCTGCACGAGGAGCACAATGAAAGTTACACCCCTTTGCAACTCTACATTGGATGCATCTGACCATTTTTGGAGCAGCAAAAAAATTTTTACCAGGGGTAAACGACTCAAAGATATAAAAAACTAAGAGAGGTTATTGTAAAGAGACCCTACATGATCCTATATCCTCAAGCATAATGTTTCTAAGTGACACATTTTTTGAGTAACAACTCGTCAAAGATTGCTACCTTTTTACACTTTGGTCTCTTAAGGGATATCACCGGTACAATGTAGCTCGGACTATTTTAGCATGTTTGGGTGTGAAACATGACCATGCCTAGCCTAAACCTACCCATCTAGATGTGTTGGAATTGTCAGTTTGGCCACACAAGGAGCAAAATAAAAGTTACACCCCTTTGGAACTTTACACCGCATGCATCTGACCATTTTTGGAGCAGCAAAAAAACTTTCACCATGGGCAAATGCCTCAGAGATATAAAAAAACTGAGAGAGGTTATTGTAGAGGGACCCTACATGATCCCATAGCCTTAGACAAAATGTTTCTAAGTGACATGGTTTCTGAGTAACAGCTTGTCAAAGATTGCTACCTTTTTGCACTTTGGTCTCTTAAGGGGTATCATCGGTACAATGTGTTGAAAGTTGTTTGTCATTGATGTCAAAAGGTCAGGAGGTGTTGACCATATCCCTGTTGGTGTTGTTGTTAAAGGATTAGGATGCTCAATTATGGTGGTCATGTTTCATGGTATGGTCTTCATAAGATGCCTTCATTCACAGAGCTCACATGTCTTTCATGCTTTAGGATGGTGTGTTCATGTTTCACAAGAACCCTACAAGACATGTATGCAAAGTGTGGAAGCATATACAATGAACGTGAACTGTTTGACATGATGCCTCAAAGAAATATTGTCTCATGGAATGTAATGATTACAAGATATGCACGAAATAGATTTTGTGACCTCCTGTGAGAAGCATCAAGAATCAAAATTGACTAAACATAAATATCATTTATGTACATCAAATGACATGAGATAAAACAAGAAATACAAAATTATGACATTTTCATGTTATTGGCTCATACCTCGGTCAAAGTATAGGAATCCTCAACATAATGGAGTGGTTGAAAGAAAGAATAGGACTGTTCAAGAAGCTGCAAGGACAATGGTAATAGAAGCAAACCTACTAGATGTATACTGGAGGGAAATAATTCATACTAATGCTTATATACAAAATAAAGTACAAGTAACCATCTATTGGCAAGAGACACTATGTGGCTTCATGAGTGTTGTCATTGATGGCAACAAAGTCTATCCCACACATCCGCAACACATAGTATGCCTATATCGGAAGTCAGATTGAAGAGTGTTTTGGTCTGGTGAACAAGAACAAAGCATGTAGCAAGGTTCGACAAATAGGTTAGGATCTCTCAGATGGTGTAACTCAGCAAGTTGCAGACTTGGACAAGTTAAGAGGAGTATCATGACTACTATATTCGAGAGATTGAGCCTTCGGTGACAAAACATGGAAAAGATATGAGCATCTGAGTGTTGGGTTGCAGACAGGCAGAGCAGACTGAGGAAGAACTGATCGACAGAGTATCAGACCTCAATCTAGATGAGTAATTGATGTTGATCAAGCTAATTGAGGGATCATACAATATTGGCCAACATGATTGATGACTTGAATGTCTATGATTTTGATACACATCACATATCAATCATGGATTCAGCCGACAAATTAGTATTTTGTAAATATCTTGAGTATTCTGGTTGCCGACTAGAAAGTTGTTGAAATCCTTGGTGTGGATATATATATATATATACTAGATGGATTTTAGTATGAGTGTGTGTACATACAAATGTGATGAAATAAGGTGCGAGGAAAGGCAGAGATAAGTGTGGAAGTAGTAATACAAATCCAGTATGTGATAGAGCAGCAACACTAGAGCAGATGAAGAATGAAGTGCATTAGATCACTATATTGAGCCTAACCGAAACTGAACCTTAGCATTTGTGGATGCCTCTCATCAATTCAAACACTTGGTTACCTTCTATAAACTTTGTAGACAGCGAGTCTCTTGTAGGCAGTGTGCCTCTTGTGAGCAGTGTGTTCAGGTAGTGAGCCCTAATTAGCAAGTGCCATTTTGTACTTCTTATTCTTTTAACAGAGAATACAATCTTGGGTTAGTCACCCCATGGTTTTTCCCTTAACAGGGTTTTCCACGTAAAAATCCTTGTGTTATGTGTGATGATTTTATTTCTGTTCTTATGATCATGTATGCTTATATGTTTTGATGCTGCACTAATCATTAAAGGAGAAAAGAAAGTTAAGATATTTGAGATAACTGATTCACCCCCCCTTTTAGTTATCTACCTTGTTTCCAACAATTGGTATCAGAGCTAAGTTCCTCTAAACAGAGCCTAACAGCTTGAGGAAGATCTAGGAATCTCAATGGATATGTATGGTATGAAGGAACAACTTCAGTCTACCCTAGATGATCTTGAACAATCTCACTCTGAAGTCAATAACATGAGAGAAAGACTCAAACAAGCTAATGATTTCATAAATGAGCTAAAAGAAAAACTGAGTATCTCTGTGAAAAAAGAGAAAAGAGCTACTTCAAAAATTAGCAAGTCAGAGTGAAGCCCATGATACTAATGAAGATCTGAATGAGAAAAACAATCTATGTGAGAAGCTATCAAAAGAGGTCATTATGGTAAGGCATGAGATGGAATCAGGGGTTATGAGATTCACCTAAGAAATTGAAGAGAAAAGAAAAATTGAAGATAATTTGAAACAATCCCTCAAGGAGAAGATAGATGACTGCCACAAAATGGATAGAATAATCAACCATCTTGAATCTGATCTTGAAGAAGCTAGAGTTAATGAAGAACAACTTGAGAATTAGATAGACACTCTTAAACAAGATCTTCAAACAACAAATGAATACAAAGAGAAATTCAAGATAAGTTTAGCTCAACTTAAAGTTCTTCTTGAAAGCCAAAAGAGGGTAGATGACAAGCGTAACTTGGGATATGAGAAAGGTGAAAGCTTCAGATCCGGTCAGAAGAACTTTGGATTAGGAAATCAAAGAAACAGGCCTAGAAGACCTCTAGTAAGGCAACCAAATGCTCAATAATATCCCTTGGTAAAAACATGAAAGATCTGCATGGAGTTTTGTAAGAGTGTAATCATCCAAGATTGATCCGGTTTGACAACCATCTGGTAAAGCAGGATCTTCATAGACAGATCCGGTATGATTCAAAATTGAAATATCTTGATCTGCGGATTCATGGCATGATTGGAGGAAAGAAGATACATTGTCAATTATTATTGAAAATGATTCTAAGTGCATCTCAGTGATTCGAAAAGATTTCTCTCAGAACAAGGCAACCAAATGACTTAAGTTGAGCATTTATTGCAAAAGGAAATTAGGGTTTACACAACGATAAAAGGGTTCATTCACTTATTATTCACACATTTACTTTCGAGAAGAAGAAAAGAAGAGCTCTGCATCAAAGTGTCTACAACTCTCTCAAAGATCAACTTCAACCAGCGATTTGTTCCGGCTCTTTTTTTGAACCCTAAAGCGTAAAAAGGTACCTAAAAATCTCTCTCTGAATCTTTGCAAAATGGCTACTCCAATGGTTGTTAAGATCACTGATAGGCCATGCCCAAAATTCAAGAAACACCCCTATAAATCCCTAGAAGTTGATCCATTAGGCACTTTTTCTAGCATTCCGCATGGGGTACTACACATAGAAGATGTTAGGGTTTACATCCACGCCAATATTGAGGAATTTGGAGAATCTAAGTTGATCGACATCCATCATAAATAGTTAATAGATGAAAGTTTTGAACTCAAACCTCAATACAAGGCTCTCCAGGATAAGCACTTCAGACATTGCATCCACTTTCCTTTTTTTACAGAAGATGATTGGGTCTGGAATGTCCTTAGCAGAATGCATGATAATTTCATGTGGTTAATGAATCCCTTCAAGATAACAAAAGATGCTATTAGGGCAGTAACTGGATTGCACTCATCTGGTGGGTTACTTGCACTCAAATCTGTCAAGAACCAGATAGTAAGTGAAGCTACCAGATCTAAGTTTGACAAGAGAGCAATGACCATAGAATACATCACAGATCTGGATGTCAAATTTGTCTCTATGATAATTGGATATAAGATCTATCATTCCAGCAGGGAGAATTTTGTGTCTGGGACTGTAATATATATAGCATATCAGATGTTAAGGGAAAATACAGATTATGACCTATGTGATCTTCTTTTAAACTAACTATTAGAAAACCTGCCGAAGATCAAGAAGGATAAGAAGAACTCATTCAAGTTTGGGTGTTTAATACTGTGTCTATTCTTCTACTACATGAATGAGCTTCTCAGATCAAGTGGTTGGGTATGGAAAAATGACAGACCGGTTGCCATACAGATCAGAGACTATATGTATGGACTTGCTCAAGCCCAAAGTACAGCTCTCTGGGGTTATTTCAAGAACTTTTCAAGCATGATAAAGGCCAGAGAAAGAATTCCTCAATCCATTGGGTAAAAAATACAAGGATACAGTGTGCTTCATGCTTGACACTGATCAATGCCTAATGGAGGCAGTTGAGCCCAGAAAACTATGGATAATGCCAATGGGTTACGAAGTAGATGAGAAAATCTTGGAGCTACACGTTCAACACCTATTAAGCCAGCCAAAGGACCCTGAGGCAGAAAGGTTTGGAACCTTTCAAGAATTAAGTGTAAAGATACATGTTGAGCTAAGACAATTGGAAATAAAAAGGAAAGTTAGAAGGGAAGTAGAGGAAATTGCTAAAAGATATGACATATTAAAAGAGGTAGTTGATGCAAATAGAGAGAAAATAGAAAGAGCTGAGAAAGAGAAACAAGAAGTAGAGAAAGGAAGTGTTCCGGTACAAGCCTCCTCTCAGACTAGATCCTCCAAGAGCTCTGCACCTACCACTCTTAAGAGCTCAAGATCCACCAAACCGGAAGACAAGACATCCAGAAAGGGAGAAAAAGAACGAAAACAAAAGCCACAAGGTCTTACACAAGTCAAAAGGATGATGAAGAAATAGAGTTTGATGAGGAAGTTAAGAAAATGAAGAAGAAGAAGAAAACATCTAGGGAATCCTCTGCTGGTAAAAAAAAAGAAGAAAAGGTAGAAGAATTTGTTGAAAAGCCCACTCTTTCCATTGATGATATCGTCAAGGCAGTCACTGTGGATGGGAATCTGCAACTAGTAATAGAATTTTATGATGAATATAGTGATACTGGCAAGAGGATCTTGGAAGAAGCTACAGTCAGGTACCTGAATATTTATAATAAAGCATTCATTGAAATTATTTCATTAATTCCCAAAAGTCTAGAGAAGGTACTTGAACTCAGAAAAGAGAATGCAAAGGCAAAAGACTCAGAGATCTGAGAACAGATTGCAATTCAACTCTATCCTTCCATTACTCCAAAGCAAATGGACATGATCTTTAAGGACTGTAAGGATGAATTCCAGAGAAAAGCAAGAATGAACAAACTTATGCTTGGAGAAACTGATCAAGTAGCAAGGGAAACCGAAGACATCCTCTAGAATGCCTTCAAAAGATTCAATCTTCTTATTATAGAGGAAATAGATGAAGAACCTTCTACCATGGATGTTGAAGGATTAAATGCATCAAATGAAGAATCTACTGACAAAAATGTAGAAGGGTCAAAAGAGGTAGATGAAGAGAAGTCTAAGGACTTGGATTCCTCTGTTCTGGAAGAGGAAGTTCATGAAGCAGTTAAGATCTCTCCTCCAGATCCCGCTGCAAACACTCTAGATCCAGGAATTGAAGGAGAAGGAAGAAAAGGGGAGAAATTGAGTCAATAAGAGGAGGTAAAGGGAAGAGAAGAAGAACATACAGAGAAGATCTCTGATGACAGTTCTGAGATTCCAAAAGAAAAGAAGACTCAGTCTCTGGCAAGAGACACTGCAGAGGCAGTGAAGAATTTCTTGAACAAAGAGATGATGGAGATAGATGAACCAAAACTATTCCAAGGACCACTAAATTTTGATTCCCTCTCTCCGGTCCAGACAATGAAAATAACATCTTTTGCCCAAGCTAAAGCAAAAGAAAAGCTTCTGAAGTCTCACATGGAAGACTTTGAGCTATTAGAGATTACATCTGGTATGCTTGAGAAGATGATGCCATCTTTTCAAAAGGATCCTTCAGCCTCTCCATCTAGAAATTTGAAATCTCTGGTAAACTCTGTTAGCACTCATTTTGATTCTTTAGAGAAATCGGCAGAAGAAAAGGTCCAGAAAGAGTTTTTCAGAAAAAGGTTCACTGAAGTACAAGGACTCATTACTAATGATAGGAGGACCCTAGATATTGGGATAAAGAGCCTTGGAAATGCTCTTAAAGATGGTGGGCACATGTACAAATTTTGTCTATCTTGGCCCAAAGTGATAGAGGATATTGAAAAGAAGGTGAAAGAGCAAGAAGGTAAACTATTAAGTTTATCTCAAAACTTTGATCCCCTCACTACATCCTTATTAAACCAAGAATACCAAGCTATTGTCATTATAAATGAAATAAAAAGGCTAGACAAAGAAAAGAAGAATATAATAAACATGATGAGTGAACGCAGAAGGATAATTATCCCTAAGTTAGAGGCAATGCATGAGGCCTTAACAGATGCTCAGACCACAGCCTGGACTAGTGATCTGGTAGATCTAAGAAGGGTAGAAGCATATGCATTTTTGTTGAGTGGTCACATCTCCATTTTGGATAGGATGAAGTAGAACTGGGCCACTGAGTTTGTACAATTGAAGGCCACTTTTGCAGATATACTTAAGTACATGTAGGTATAACATGTATATATACTTATGCGGTTATGTATAGGTTAATTATTGCAAATTTTGGTGTATGGATTCTGCCCTTTGCCATTGATGTCAAAGGGAGAGTGAGGAGTAGTGAAAAATGTGGAATCCAACTAAGGGGGAGCTCCGGTAAAACAATGCATAAGACAGAGCATCAACCAAGGGGGAGTTTGCTACGACGCTTAGTCATTTTTCACTAAGTGTTGCCATCAATGCCAAAGGGGGAGATTGTTGGCAAGAGACACTATGTGGCTTCATGAGTGTTGTCATTGATGTCAACAAAGTCTATCCCACACATCCACAGCACATAGTATGCCTATACCGGAAGTTAGATTGAAGAGTGTTTTGGTCCGGTGAACAAGAATAGAGCATGTAGCAAGGTCCGACAAACAAGTCTGGATCTCTCAGATGGTGTAACTCAGCAAGTTGTGGACTTGGACAAGTCAAGAGGAGTATCATGACTACTATATTCTAGAGGTTGAGCCTCCGGTGACAAAACATGGAAAAAGTATGAGCATCTGAGTGTTGGGTTGTAGACAAGCAGAGCAGACTAAGGAAGAACTGACCAACAAAGTATCAGACTTCAATCCGGATGAGTAATTGATGTTGATCAAGCTAATTGAGGGATCATACAATATTGGATGACATGATTGATGACTTTAATGTCTATGATTTTGATACGCATCACATGTCAATCATGGATTCAGCCGACAAATCAGTATTTTGTAAATATCTTGAGTATTCCAGTTGCCGACTAGAAAGTTGTTGAAATCCTTTGTGCAGATATATTTATATATATATATATACACACACCAGATGGATTTTAGTATGAGCATGTGTACATATAGATGTGATGATATAAGGTGTGAGGAAAGGCAGAGATAAGTGTGGAAGCAACAATACAAGTCCGGTATGTGACAGAGCAGCAACACTAGAGCAAAGGAAGAATGAAGTGCATTAGATCAGTATATTGAGCCTAACCGGAACTAAACCTCAACATTTGTGGATGCCTCTCATTAGTTCAAACACCTGGTTATCTTCTATAAAATTGGTAGACAGTGAGTCTTTTGTAGGCAGTGTGCCTCTTGTGAGCAGTGTGCTCGGGCAGTGAGCCCTAATTGGCAAGTGCCATTTTGTACTTCTTATTCTTTTAATAGAGAATACAATCTTGGGTTAGTCACCTCGTGATTTTTCCCTTAACATGGTTTTCCATGTAAAAATCCTTGTGTTATGTGTGATGATTTTATTTCTATTCTTATGATCTTGTATGCTTATATGTTTTGATGCTGCACTAATCATTAAAGGAGAAAAGAAAGTTAAGATATTTGAGATAACTGATTCACCCCCCTCTCAGTTATCTACCTTGTTTCCAACACCATCTAGGAAAGTTTTATGCATAGTTACAAATTAATCCAACGAACCATCTGGGTCTTCTCTACTCTTTATTGTGTCAAGTATTGCCTCATAGTCAGACTCACACACCTTCCACAAGGTCTTGTTCAAAGGTCTACCCCAATATTGTATCAAATGAACATTGGATGCCATGACAAGATTTGAGTAATGAAGAATATTCTGATGCATGTCAAATTCTTGAAACAGCCAAACATTAACACTCTTATGTGGGTACCTTCTAAGCCATGTTCTAGTAACAACCACCAAGCTTGTAGGGTATTCAAGGTTTTCTCCATCTGTAACCAGGAATTTCTTTTTGGCCTCAACAAAATGACACATGTAATAATCCATTCCCTCTTCATTAGCTTCATCTGTAATAACTACATAAAAATGCCCTACATTGATATGTGTAGCAAATTAGATGAAATTAGTCAATAGTAAAAAAACACTACAAAGTAAGATAACATTAGCAATTTCAAAAAATATGCAAGTAGATATATTACCTGGTTGAACTAGATCTGATATGTGGTCAAAGTCAACTAATGATTCCATCTGTGTTAGTTCTAGTATCAACGGGGGCCAATACATGTCAAGTGGGCTAAGATAACTTAACTGCCATTCGTCAACCCACTCCTTTGACTCACACTCATTCGAGGCTTAAATTGCACGTGAAGAAAAAAAGCATGCTATCTTCCACATATGGATACTCCATGAACCTACAATTGAGCTTCTGAAAGAGTGTAGCTCACTTGATCCTATTAGTGTACAACAATCCTCATATGGTGCAATGTTAGTATCATCTATCAACCAAAAAAATCTACGAACTGAAGACTTACCTTCATTACCTGGACCCATCGAAGCATTACACCACTCGATGATTGATTTTGCATCTATCAACTTTGCATTGTCTTTATACTTTAACTCTTCTCGTGCTATGGCTCTTTTGATACATGCTCCTGCACCATCATGCTCCCCCATTCCATGCCCAGCATCACAAAAGTTCCACATATGTTGAACACCTGTAATATTATGCTTCCTGCTTAGCCAATAGAACATCCGCGAGTTCTTGAATTGTGATGCACAATTATCTGACCATATGATATGTTGACTAAATGATATGTCCCTTCTAGCCAAATCATTGTAGAACACCTCAAAGCAACCTTGCAAGAACTCTGTAGAATGCATGTGATCATCACTGATATAAAAATGATACTCCCTTATGATCTTTCCATCATCCTCTATACTATCATTCACATGAATGAATGTAATGTGCACAAATATAGAAACCTGTGCAGAATTGTAATATTGTGATTACACCTTACGCTGTGGCTATAGACTATAGTTATCTACAAAGTCAATGAATGAAACAATGCTACCAAGTGGAAATATGTCCTTGCATAACTTGAATTGCAAGTCCAACCATCGAGCTCTATGGGTATGCCTTGCATACTCATACACTATACTGTCACGAAATGTAGACATAAATTGATACATTGGAATCTTTTGAATAAACAAATCACACCTCTTTGCTTCTTTACTATCTTTTGTATTGTAGGCCACTATTTTAGACTTGCTGAACTCTATTAGTTCGTTTCCAATTACTTGTGTGCTTTCCATATGTTCACAAATTGGCATACATTGCAAGCCACTGCAATGCTGACATGTGCCTGTTGGCAGTGAGCTGCCCCCTTGTCAGTGAGGCATTCAACGCTGACCTCAGGATTCGTGACATGGCAGTGAGCCTCCCATGGATCTGGGTTAAGTCTGGCATTTGTAGCAAGTGTTGAGAGCTCGAGCTTTTGGTGCAACGGCAAACGATTCCAACAATTGGTATCAGAGCCATGGGTCATAGGTTTGAATCCCTTGGGTTGCGTTGAGGGGGGGATTGTTGGCAGTGAGCTGCCCCCTTGTCAGTGAGGTGTTCAACGCTAACCTCAGGATTTGTGACATGGCAGTGAGCCTCTTGTGGATCTGGGTTAAGTTTGGTGTTTGTAGCGAGCGTTGAGAGCTCAAGCTTTTGGCGCAACGGCAAATGATTCCAACAATGTATTGGTCCTCATGTCATATTTCAGGATGTCTTCAAGTGGGAGAGATTTAATGTAGAGATAATGTATTGGTTGTTTGAAATCCTTAATGTCTTGTGATGATCACATCATGTGTGTCTTGCAGATGTAGAGAATGGTTTTATACTCTTGATCTTCATAGGAGTGCATCACCAGAAGTTGCAGGAGTACATCATCTTGTGTGTTGTTGCAGGAGTACATCATCAAGAGTGAATCATCTTGTGTGTTGTTGCATAGAGTGTTGTGTGTTGTTGCCAGAGTGCATCATCAGGAGTTGTAGGAGTACATCATCAGGAGTACATCATCTTGTGTGTTTCACAGTTCAGTATGGTAAAGTGTTTGTGTTTATCTTGTTATCATGTTGTAGTACTAATCATGCCTAATAAGGTCAGAACGGGTTGTCAAGATTAGATGTGTTGAGGTCAGTGATAGTGGGTTGTGTTTGAGTTAATGTCTTCATTATGAAGTTCATTTGATGTTTCATAAGAGGTCATGAAGAATAACTCATTCAAGTCATGATGCAACATTACTAGCAGAGAGATCAGTACATTTGAGGTTGGTTGTGCTCAAGACAAGGTTGTCAGGTTGTGCTCAAGACAAGATATAAGATGTGATCTTGGTTTACAAAGATTGTCTTCACAATCATTTTGGACAATGGGATCTTTCTTGTATATAGTGACATCATGTTGGTTACAAGTGACAGTGGCTTGATACAAATAGCAAGGATAATGGTCATCATTCATAGTTGAGGAGATTTTAGATAAATTTACATGCTTCATGATAAAAGGATTATTAAAGATTTAATTCTTTAAAGTATAAAGCTCTATGATCTTATCTTTATCTGCCCATCACATTATAATAGTCACTTTATGTTGTATTGTTACAGTGACTTGTTGTTGCAGGTTATAACACTTAACTTTACCTGCTAAAGGGCTACTAGTCCATCTTGCAACCGTCCCTCCTCTCCTCACCACTGATGAAATCAGTCTTTAGTGCTTGTGAATGGGGTGACATCTTCTAAAGTTTTTTTGGAGAGAGCTCGATGCATTTGAAAATTGATTATTATTTTTCATTTGAAATTCTTTTAAGGAGCATAGTATAGAGGGAGCCCGATGCATATTTTGTTTGAAAAGTATAAGGCATAAACCACATAAAGTTCTTATGAAGCCCGAGCGGGAATGAACATATTTGTTTTTGTTTAAATGTTTTGAAAGCATCAAAATCATTTCAAATGCTATATAGCCCGATGCATTTTCAAAGGAGAGTTTAAAATTTGAAAGGAGCATCAAATTGTTTTTAGAAAGCATAGTTTATAGTTTTTAAAACTTCTAAAGTGGAGCCCGATTTCTTTGGAGGAGATTTTATGTTTTTTTAAAAAAGGCATCCTTTCTATTCCTTACGATTGGAATGATTTTGTATAGGATTTATAAACTTTTGAAAGTTCCTTTTAAGTATGTGGATTAGCCATAAAAGGCTATGTAATTAAAAGTTTAGAAATTATTTTTAATTTCTATTTTAAAAGGCATGAGATCCAAGTTGGAAAGTTTTTATGGATTTTTCATCCTAATTGAAGATTATTTTTTTGATGAAAAAATTGATTATTAGAGAAGGTGAAAGGTTTTCAAGAAGATTTTTATATAACCTTTGTGCAGAGAAGGAGAAAGGGTTGGAGATTTTTGAACAAGATTTTCATGATTTATTCTTTGCAGATTGGAGAATACAAAAAGAATATTCAAGATGTAAATTGAAAAGAAATTGATTTTATTTTGCAGAGATGTAATTTGTTTGGTTCAGGATTTGTTGCAGGTTATTAACACGGTGGATGTGAAGAGATTGGTGAAATTTTTTTTGTGATTGTTTTAATTTTCTTTAAGAAAAGGATTTGTGGAGATGAAGAGCTTTTTATTTGCAGGGGAGTTGAAGAAAAGGAAATTGAAAAGGTCTCAAACATAAATCATTTTCTTTAGATCACAGAATATGAAGGGTTACTTTGATGCAACTTCATATTTGGATAGAGATGAAACATACAGAAGATGAAAGGTGAAAAGACATTCAACTTGTATAAAATTGTTTTTTAGGGTATTGATGGAATGACTGGTAAGACAGAGAAGAAACATGTAGAGTATGCAGTACACAGGATTGATTTTGAATATCTGAGTTTGTATATGATTTGGGTTGATAAAAAGAATGGCCATTTGACAGATACATGAGACAGAAGAAATGTTTTGTATTGAAACAGAGAAACCCTCTGAGTTCTTGTTTTAGTTTGTTCTGTTTTAGGGGTTGGTGCTCCTTGAAGCTGGTGCTTCTAAACATTGTTGCCAGTGAGGCACACAATATGCCAGTGAGGCTTGTAGGTCAGTAAGACCTTTCAATTGTCAGTGAGACATAATATTCAGCCAGTGAGGCTTTGTAAGAAGTTTTTAAAGTTAAGCCAGTGAGGTACTTCATGAGTGGTTTTTCTACCCTGAGAGGGTTTTCCACTCCAGAAATTTCTGTGTTATAATTTGTCTCTATGTGTGCATAGTTGTGTTTTGTTGATAAGTTTTTGGTTCACATCTTTCACTATCAGTCTTGTGCATATGAGTTCAACAGATCATTAATGTCTTTCTTTCTACTTGTCTTGTAAAGTTTGCAAAAAGTTAAGAATTTACACAACACTGATTCACCCCCCTCTCAGTGTTGTCATTGACTCCTACAGTGCCATCCAAGCAGAATTTCCTATAGAATATTTGACCTTCCTCTCTTTCACATAAAATTGTTGATATGAAGTCTCTTGAAGATGTTGGTGGGACATGTATGCTACAATCCTACAAAACATTGTTAGTATGCAAATTTAAACATATAGACTGATAAAAATCAAAATGGTTAGAAAATTCAATATGTAATCTACAACAAGTAGTGCATGTGTGCTTTATTTTTGATAAAAATCAAAATGGTTTTAGCATTTCAAAATATATTTGAAAATTTTTAATGTCATATCCAAAAAATGCTTTGGATGTGGCTCATGGTTTCGACTACCAATTCTCCTTCTTACCACATCCCTTTGATTCAAAGATACCCTTGTGTAATTCATCCAAAAGGCTTCAATTAGTGACCTCAATGCTTCAACAATTGGTTTATCTTTTCGTGGTAGTCTCCCCAAGAATGCCCATAAGTCATTGGCATTGGTGTCCTCGATTCTTTGGTGCCTTCCAACGACTCTTGATAAATTTTTATTAGTAATTCTCAATGCTTGACTTGTCTTTCTAATGAGATGAGCTTTCCTTGTTTGATTACTTACTAATGTTGATATAATGACACATCGTTTGACATTACTTGTTGAACACAAAGAATACTGAGAGGGGGGTGAATCAGTATTCTACAAAACCACTTCTTCACATGGTCTATAATCTAATTACCAAATTTAATAACATGAAAGCAGAATAAACATAAGAATAGCAACCATAAAGTTATAACACATAGACACTACGATTTTTATGTGGAAAACCCCAAAAAGGGAAAAACCATAGTGAGTGTTAGCTCACAATATATTATGATAGCAATACCGAATTACAAAAGGCTCATTGCCATAGGGCTCACTGCCCAAGGACTCACTGTCTAGAGAAGTGCTCACTGTAGGAGGACTCACTATCCAAGAGAAAGATAGAAAAGAGGAGATTGGCTCACTGCCAGTAGTGAACTGTTACAAATGTATCTACTATATGCTGGAGTATAGTTCCATTTACAACTTAGTATACAGACTCAAATGTTTTCATAATGTCTACTCTACTTTTTTTTCTCTGCTTGACATATGCTCTACTTTTATGCCCTTACTATCTTTTTCTAGTCATAAGATTTCCTTAGATCACACACCTATTGAATTCACACGCTTGTCTCATTTCTCACACACCTAATTCTAAAATACAATGAGTATATATAGTCGCATCAAGAATTATCACACAATCAAGTTAGTAAGTCCAACATGAAACGTGTATATAAATGTTATACCTTGTCAGCTTGAACTTGTGCACAAATAGAAATGTGGACCCAAATAGACATACAAAAGTTTGCATATAGGTTAGGACCAATCATTCCATCACTTAGATTGATTGTTCAAACAATATATCTTTTCTGCATATAGATCCAACATACTAGTCAGCTTATCCGTTAAGTACCTACTTGACCAAATTAACTGTCACATCATAACTTACACTATGGACCATATGAGACTCTAAAAATCATATCTAGGATTCATCATTGACCTCTTAACATACCTTCAGAACCACAAGACAAAATATGCTATAGTAGAGGAATGCATACCCTTTTACTTTGGTACTGTGTACTGTTCCTAACTTAACTTTATTCACTCAGACTTAGATATTTCACCATATCACTTCCAAAGGAAGTCAAGACTTGAACACTAGAACATGTGATCACTAGGTAGCTATGAACAACATATCTGAACTGTATACAAATATCTTTAACTACAAAGGCATACCATCTCAAACACTGTCACTTACTTTATACAATGCATACTACCCATACTTAGTCATTTATTCTTCTGGAGTAAAGTCTCTTTGCCATGTCGGTAGAAACACTTTATCTTGTTGCCATCAATGACAACATTCAACATTCATCAGAGCAGTGTCTCTTGCCAACAATCTCCCCCTTTGGCATTGATGACAACACTTGGTGAAAAATGTTTATCTGCTCGCCCTTACTATATACACTCTGTTTTTCTTCTCTCCCTTAGGTGTTTGCCCATTTTTCACTAGTTTTCTTCTCCCCCTTTGACATCAATGGCAAAGGTGTATGTACAGAAGTCAAAATGTGTCAAAACTGTAAAAACTGCAAAAACTGTTATACTTTGCCACATATATACAGGTGCAATCTTCAACTTAATTTGTTGGAGGTTGTAGGATATCTTTGAAAATGATCTTGATTTGAGCCAGTTCTCCATCCTAACTCTTCTTTGCATTTTCCAATATTTGAATATGGCCATTTATTAGGAAGACCAATTTTTCTACCTTTTGTATATCAGAGGGTGTGTCAATTAGTGCATTTACTTGCAGTGCTTCTGCTATAAGATTTGACATTGAATCAAGCTTAGGACTTATCAGTCCTCTCAACTAACACATTCTATTTTTCATTTGATCCCTCTTATTTATTAGGCTACTTATGTTATTATCAATACTAATGACTTGTATCTATTTGCTACTTGTTGACTCAACTGCCGGGTCAAATGACTTAGAGATATTTATCAACAACAATTCTTGAGCCTTGATCTTTTCTCCTAACTCTTTTGTGGCTTCCGACCATGATAGAAAAAAATTATACAAGTTACAAGCTTATTTAATGGTACTCTGAATACCTCTTATCCCATTGTCTAATAGAGTTTTGTCATTTGCTAACATGGTCTTCAATTCAACTAATCTTATCTCATCAAACTCTTTTCTGACTTTTGTTTCTACAGATTTTTCAAAAGATTCAAAATGATTTCTGATTGAATTTATCATACCTTTAAGTTGATCAGTTGATGATAATGATGTCTCTTTCTGGTATTCATGCATCAACTTCTCCAACACATCAGATGTTGCACCAAGGAGTTCATTGTCCTGTATATGTGTTTTCATCATCTCTTCTTGTGCCTTTGCTTGAACAATTGACACTAGTTTGAATTTTTGTACAAGAGACATTGAGTCCAAATTTATTGGTCCCTGCAAAAATTTAGGCTCATCCAAGACTTGTTTTTCTTTTTCTAAGAATTCCTTAAAAGACTCCACAATATCTCTTGCTATACAAGAGACTTCTTAATTTTGTTATTTCAGACCTAAATTCATGGTTTCATTTGCATCATCCTTTTGTTTCGGTATAGAGTTCTCCTTAGCTTGTTTCTTTTCTTGATCATCATCTTTGTTTTGCTTCTCAATCTTCTCCTTGTCTGTTTGGTCATTAGTTTGTTGTTCTAGAGGAAGACTTGTCTCAGTTTGATCCTTATCAGTTGTATTCAGACCATCAGTAGTAGGGGCTTGACCTTCTTTCTCCTTTAACTTTTCATCATTTTTATCTAACCCTTGATCCATGCTGACTTCCGAAATAGTTGTGTCATCTCCAACACCTGTTTCTTTATTATCATATATTGTTGGAAGATGAAATTCCTTCAACGCTTTCGGAGTGATTTCCTTAGTCTCCTTGATTACCTTCTCAATGTCATCTGACATGAGAGTGTTCATCCTTTTCTTTGTTCTAAATTCTTTATGCAGTACTTTAGAGACTTTTGGTATTTCTTCCGGTGTGATCTCCAGACATAACTTTATCAGTGTATGCTCTCTGAGTTCAACATCCTTAGCCATAGTAGCATCCTTTCTTACATACACTATACTTCCCAAACTATCTGGGAGATTAGTAATTATCTCAATGAGAGCTTTATTGTATATATGCAAGTATTTGACAATAGCATTCTCAATGATCCTTTTATCTACATCATTATAATCATCATACAATTGGGCAATAGGCTTTAGATTGCCGTCAATTGTAATGGCCTTCAAGACTTCTTCTAGACTTATTGTAGCCTATACTTTCACAAGCTTTTTAGTCTTTTCTTTCTTTCTCCCTTTACCCTTACCGAAGGTCTACTTTGTGGCATTCGAGGGTTTGCCTTGCTGAGAATCAGAAGGTGGTGCATTTTGTGTCTTCATCTTCTTGACCTCTTCATCGGTCCCAGTTTCATCATCATCAACTGTATCAACACTGACATACACTCTCTGACCTTTGGTCTTCTTCCTTTTGCCTGTTTATGTTTCTACAGTTGTTGTGGAGGGAATATCGAAACTTGTACCTCTTGTTGCACATCATGAACTTCCAGAGCTTTATTATCTTCCTTCAAAATTTTAACTATTTTTGCCCTTGTTTTGGCAAATTCTTCTTTTGTAATCTCTATGCTCTGGGCATATTGTTCCACCAATTTCCTCACCTTTTTCTGGGTTTCTGGTTTCCTTAGTTCAACATGGACTTTTACAGATAATTTTTCATAAGTGCCAAATATTGGCTCAGAGGTATCCCCAGGTTTGCTTAACATGAGCTTGGCATAACCATCTAACACATCTGCATCCACTTCATACCCCATTGGCATGATCCAAACTATTATAGGCTCAACAATTTCCATCGTGCATTGATCTTTATTTACAATAGAACATATGTCATTTTTGTATTTTTCAACAATTATCTTAGGGATTCTTTCCCTAGATTGCATTACCCTTTGGAATTTATTGAAGGAGCCCCATAGGGATGTAGTTTGTGCATCATAACTTTCAATACTATTTAAATGATTTCTAATTTGCACCACAAGAGGTTTGTCTCCAGTCCAAAATAGATTTTTCATGTCAGGTAGCTCTTGCATAAAGTAGAAGAACAAGCACATAATTAACATACCGAACTTGAAAAGATATTTGCTTTCTTTTGTCTTCTTTAGGTTCTCCATTAACTACTGTTGGAGCAGTTCACATAGGTCATACTCTGCATTTTCCTTAACCATTTGATAGGTAGCATATATAGGAGTACCGGAGATAGAGTTCTCACAATTTGTGAAGTAGACCTTGTAGCCAATCACCATGGATGCACACCTAACTGCATGACCTTCAATAACATTGATTGTCAATGCCCTTTTATCAAATTTTGCTCCAGTAGATTTCATCACTGTTGTTGTCAATCAAAGTATGCACCCAAATGCTAAGCTATCAACTTTAGCTACCTGTTGACACATGGGAACACTCCTAGGCCTGTGGGTTGCCTAAATCTTCGAGTGAATCTCCAAAGTGGGTTGGTTCCCTGGTAAATCACCTAATCTAAAAGACTTCCTCAGGAAAGGGTTAAGAAGATAACTAAAAATGAAATTCTAAAACCTATGGATATTTTATCAAAAAATTATCTATTCACTAACTTGACTCACAATCAACCTCACAATTTCACTAAAACAATGCAATGCATAAATAATTTACATGAAATCTTGAAAGATAGAGGTTTGCATGAAGGACAAACACAAGTTTTATTACAACTTCAACCCACTAACCAACCTAAACATAACATGCAACCTACATTACATGAAATTCTTGAACTCAACCTTGCAACAATGAGACATAGGAAAAGGATTCAAAAATTGAATCACAATTGGATATCAAAACATTGACTGCAAAACGAATTAGAAAGTATGAAAATGAGAACTCTGCTGCTCTATTGAAACTGAAAAGAGTAGAAACTAAGTACAAAAATGTTTACAAAACTCTCTGTAGGTGAACAAGAGAGGAAGAAACAATAATGTAAACTAAGAAAAAACTAAGTTTTTTCTCCTATATATGCCTCCAACGACCTCCTAAGGAAAAAGAAGGAAAAAACTCTCAAAATAGCCATCCTTTTTCCATTTTTGAACTCCACAAAAAGCCTCCAAAAAGTAGCCAAACTGCCTCCAAACTAAAGAGAAAAGCTACCAAAATGCTATCCCAAGTGGTCCCACTAAAATCTCCTCAAAATCAAGCTTTACTTGATCAATAAAAGCTCCAATTTGCCCAATTTTCCTCAAGTTCGCCCAGAAGAAAGAAAATCTAAAAGATATGATTGAGTCTAGATTTAATTTTCTTTAAACTGCATAAAAATAACAATTGTTAAAGCAATTTATAAAAGCATTTCTTTAATAATGTTTTACAATGAAGTTTGTAGTTTTATCTCCTGATTTGTCTTGATTTGATTCTTTATAAAACTATACAAGGATTTTGATTTTATCTTGCCAAGTATAATATATTTCATTTGAGCATTTGATTTTCTATAAAAATCTTAAAATTTTGAAGGCACTATTGAAGGTTTTGGAAAAATAAAAGACCCCTAGGGTCTGTCCTCCATTTGGTCTGCAAACATATCCTAAGGCATATTGACAAAGGGCCCTAAGGCATAAAACATCCTAAGTCATCAAGACTAAGGATATTGAAAGGTGAACACAATACCACAAGGGGTATTAGCTAAGGCAATAAAAATTAAATCAATGTGATAAAAATATCACAATCGAATTAGGGCATCATGTAACCCTAAGACAAAACACTTGAATGCCCTAACTTTTCGGGCCCATTTTGCATTTTGGCTTTCGAAGAAGTTGGCTCTACTATTGGCCACCATTGGGCTAGGGTTTTAGCTCAAAACTCCTACATCTCTGCTATTACAAGGGATCTTCTTAAGGATTTTTGTAGGAAAATGTATGGTAAGCTATTCTCTATCACAAAATTGAACCATATTCTCCATTTCCATCACAAATTTCTGGCTTTAAACCATGACTATAACATATTTTTGATGTATTTTCTCTCTATTTATTCACTGGTAAATCCTCATCTGCATACGAGGCCAACACTAGAAGCATTACTGAATCTTTCACTTTGTGCTATTGGATGGATCTTCTATAGCAGAAGAAACCTGGGTAAGTTTTATCATTCAAACTCCTTATCTTCCTTATGTTTGTTGCCATATTACTTGATTCGAGCTTCAGAATTTGCAAAAAGAAAGAACACCTTTTATCTTTTCAATAGATGGGTCATGGCTTCATGAGGAAGTTTTGGGTATTTTCACTTTTAATAAGCTTGCAAATCTTTTCATTTTTTGCATATAACCATATTGTAACTTCTCATTTTTGGGCGGAGAAAACACACCTCTTCTAAGACAGGCTGCGACCTCTTCATTCTAGGTATTCCTTCTTGAAAGTCCCATCCTATTGGCCATGACTCCATTGTTGTGTTGCAAAACTTGGCCTCATCACCTGCTCTGGGTCTGCACTTTTCCTATGGTCGAGGGTTTCTTCATCTCTTGTTTAAAAAATGGTTCATGCCTATATGTCACAGTGTGCACCATCATGAGATGGCTGTGTCTTGAAACTCTGTTTGCATGGGCTTTAGACATTGTAGACTCTGTATAGTAGGCCATGGCATCTTTTGGACATGCTATAAGCTGCCCTAGCATTCCTTTTCCATGCACATCACCTTATATTTCTCATGGTTGGTCTTTCATTTAGCATAAGTGAGGAAACTACACATTTTGGCATTACTTGTTTTTTTCTTTCTTTGTATGAAGAATCCAACCCATTAGTTCAAGTTGAGCATACACTCTGGTTACATTTGATGATGGAAGCATATATGCTATCTTATTGTATTGGTCAATGGTGGTACCTTTGTTCATCTATCAACTGATATATTTACACATGACTATTTTATCCTCATGATGACATAACCTTCTCATTTACATCTGTGGCAGCCTATATATAAATGAAAACTATATATGCTGTCCTCCTGTAAATAAAAATGAACATTGAAACTTTATGACAACATTCTCTTCTGTTATTTCTAAACTAGAATATACATGTTGTATGTACCTTTATGTTTATATCAGTGTGTCTGCACTTGGTATGTCCTTCATTTGCTCACTGTGACAGATAATCTCATTTATCCTGTATATACTTGGTATGACTACATTCAACTTCATATTAGATATTCTATGTACTTTTCCTTTTATATATATCTCTGAGATGGAGCTCTTCGATGATTTGAAGCAATTCCTTCACTCTCTAATTACCATTGATGACTATAGCATAATACATACATTATTGATCATTGTGGAACTTTTGTTTATCTGTTCAATTGATATGCTCACACATGACTGTATTCAAACTCACTGTATAGCATAGATATTTCTGAGTATAGCATTTCTGTGCATAGCTACAACTACACTACTCATCAGTTGGATTATTCATGTGTGCAATTATTAGTTCACTTTTACAATTGTTGCTACACATATGGCTGAAACAATATGTATCATGGGGTGATGCTTCTCATGTCTGAATTCACTGTTACTTATTGCATACCTTCATGTGCTATCTCTTCACAAATAAGCATTATTTACCATGATCTCCTGTAGCTTCTTGATAGCTACACTTTTAAGATCTCTTCCCACTATCTTTGCGAACTGAACTTGCACTGTATCTTAATGACATTAGTTTGATTATCCTGTAATTGATCATGACTGTTGTATGGCTATCATTTTGTTCCTTTGATGAGGACCTGAATGAATCATTTGTATGTTGTCCCTTATGTACAAATATCATTGGGAAAGCACCTTTATGTTGGCATTGATTGTTATTTTATCAGCAAAAGATTGTTGTCCTCTTCATGTGAGCACTTACACTAGTGAAATCTGCTTTTATCATTGCCTTCTTTTGTATTTTTTTCTCATATGCAAGGCTGCATGATGAGATTAGACTATTGCTTCTGAGCATATTGAATGCATGATAAATGATAATGAGATAGACAATGAATGTAACCATGATGCGACAATGCTTCCTACTCAGATCATTGAGTAGTCTTGAAAAGAGCTCAATGCTCATTAATGGTTCTCACTTCATAACACCTTGAACTGACAATCATGGATGGGAATTGAGCTTGAAGCTCATGCACCTACTTGATGTAATACTCCTTTAGTTGAATAGGTTTTATTTGAGCACAATGAATATGAATTATTCCCTCCTAAAATTTAGGGGCATCATGTTGGGCTCAACCCTTGTGGGAGCCCACTTTGCACCACATGCTGAAATGTCTTCAAACCAGCAACATAACTTCTTCTATACCTGCATAGGAAGCAAATATGTTAGTTTAAAAATAGTGAAGCTCAATGATGTTTCATTTTCAGGCTCTCTTGCATATGGAAGATTGGACTATCTGATTCAATGCATCATAGGTAATATATTATGTTTCTATTGATAGGCACATAGGAAACCATATCCGGAGCTCTAATAATCCTTCTTGTCATGATACACGTTCATTCAAAGATTGGGAGCAAGGAGGAGCCAACGGCAATGAAGATCAAACCAAGACTCTAAACAAGCAATGATGGATATGCTCCTTTCCTTTCTTATCTTTAGATGCATAGTGTATTTCCTATGTTTGTACTGGTTCAATTATTCCCATGGATTGTGTGGGACATTTGATTTCTCTTGCCTTCTTTCAATGCAATTCTTATTCAGTTGTTGTATATCATTTGTAAAATTGAATGATTATTGTAATGAAATGAAATATCTCTTATCCATGATGAATCTTCTACAAAGAAATGAATGATAAACTAATTTTCTCTCTTCTGTTATAACAATGGCATCATAATCTGAACCTTTTCTTTTTCAAGCACCTTAAACTATGCAAAACCCACTCAGCAGAAAATGTTAAGAATCTTTCATCTTAAAATGAAATAAATGTGCTTTAGCTTTGCCAATTTGAGTTGTAGGTGAAAAATTGGTAACATTTCTTGCAATTTCTACTAAATGCTTGCCTATTAAGAATTAAGACTAGTTGCCTTAATTTTCCATTGGGTATGGATTCAAACTCGACTCTTCTCAAACTCAGAAAACAATGAAACTCAACTACAAACTACTCCAAACAGCAACAGAAAACCAAACTGAACCAAACTGAAAGAAAACTAAAAGGCCCTGGTGGCCATAAAAATGTGTAGCAACACTTAGGGAAAGGAAAACTAACTGAAAGGAATGTACAAATATCACTTATTAATAGTAACACTACTTCTAACCTACTCTAACCAGCCAAAGAAGTTGGTCAAACAAACCCATTCACTGGCTCAAGAAAATAACTTCCATTCCTTTGCAATGTACAATACTCCATAAGCTTGTGAGTCAACCAAAAGAGGTGGAGAAAAATCAAATCTCCAGCAGACTATTGCAACACCTTTCTGAGAAGGAAAATGTAGTCACTTACCCACCTAACTTGTCTGGCAAACTGATCAAGTGAGTAAGTAGACTGGTTGTGCTCAACTTGATACCCTTCTTGATGATCCAGCTCAGTGTCACTATGAGGTTGCTCCTTTTTGTTGACTTCCAACCCAGCCAGATGCCTAATAGGACATCCCCTTGAAAGATTTGGACTGGAGAGAAAGTAATTTGAATGATTGGAAACAATAGTATCACCTTTACTTTGCATGATAGCTTTCCATGTTGCTTCCTCCTTTGTAGTCAATGGGCCATCCTCCTTCATTAAGGTAGCTAATATCTCATCAAAGCTATCAATTCTTGAAAGGCTCTTAGTAAGAGTTGGACTAGGCTCAAAATACTCATTATTACTCAAGGAGGTACACTCCGAAACAAGAGTCTCTTCTTCAATGAATGAAGGCAAGTGTTCAAATAATGAGCTAGCCTCTTTCAATAAACCATCAATTGGCACATCAACTTCAAGCTCCTCTATACATTAGAAAGGCAGCTCCTCCAACCAGTCAAGATTAGGCTGCTGGTTAGGCTACTCCATAACTAGTTACTAATTTGGGAATACAACCACTTCCACCTCTTCCCTTTGTTGTTCAAGATTACTCTCTTCCAAGGATGCTAGCATAACATCTAAGTGTGAGCATAAAAGCTCAATTTCAGCTTGAAATAGATCCTCTTCAAGCTCTTGATCATTAAAATCAAGGCTACTTTTACATATCTGTTCTTGGATCAACACCTTATCTAAATGGTCCTCATCACTGTGGTGGTCAGAACTTGGCATAGCCATGCCATTTTCACTTTCATACTCAAAGTTAGGAAGCTCATGAAATAGATTAACTAGAAACTAAGGTTCAACACCAATTTCTTGTACATTATCTAAGTTTGTAACATAAACCTTAAGATCATTCAAAGCAAATTTTCTTCATAATTTTCCTAGTTTTTTTATGAAAAGGGGATGTCCATTACCTCATGACAACCTTCACTAAGCCTATTGGGCTCTAAAATAGGTTCATCTTTATTCCCTTCCTCTTGATCCAAGGTTCTATTATCATATTGATCATGATCCTACCTCAGCAACTCCTCATATTGTTGAGGATCCTCTTGCTGTTCTGAAACTGTTGTCCTTGGTATGAGCATGCTTTCCTCATCTAGCTCAACAAAACTAGGCAACTGATCAAACAAAGAATTTGATTCTTCCTCCTCATTCGGTGCTTTCTCCAATAAAACTTGGGCATTCTGTCTTTGCAACTGAAGACTTTCACCTTGCGACCTCTCTACTCTTTTTTTGTTCATCTTATAAACAACATTAGAAAACTTTTCAAATGAATCAAAATGCAAAGGATTTAGTGTCAAGCTTGAACCAACCTCCTCTACACATGCATTAAACTCATATTTAGCTAGGGATGTAGCACAAACCGCAGCAACCTCTTACTTCACATCTGGTTTGTTTGATTCGGTGGCATAAATTGCAAGAACCTTTAGCTGTTATACTGAAACTTAGAATTCTATTTGGTTTGAGCTCTACAACCTTTTTCTCCTTTTCACCATGCCAACTTGGAATCTCTATTGGTTCAGACTTTACTACCTCTTCCTCTTCTTGATTTTGGATTGGTATGGGAGGGGTAGCTTTAACAAGGTTTGGCATTTTATAACTAGGATACCTAGTCCAAGAAGGCTGCCATGGTTGTTCAAAACTTTGATGACTTAGTTTCAGCTCTTGATATGACTCAATCTAAGGGTTAATGGACTAGTTTTGAATGCATATAGGCCCCTGAGAAAAATCAGAACTTCTGAAACTTGGAATTTGGAGACTTTGGGAAGCTTGTTGAGTTTCTTGGAGGAAAAAGGGCTCCTTAAGTGGCTAGTTTTAAAGCATAAAAAATTTAGATAGTGCCAACTTGGGCTCTTGCAATGGTAAAGGATCTCTAAAACTTAGAATCTTGACCTTGGGAGGGACAAGAGGTTCACTTTGCTTGAAACTTGGAAAATTATGCTTATGAACCTCTTCTTGAATAGACTGATTTGGAATGACAGGTGTTGCTTGAACTTGATGCCTATGTGTTTGAGCGAGCAAGAGTCTCATCTGCTCCTCTTTTACAAGCATCTCCCTCTCAAATTGTGTTCTTTGTGCCTATAACTCCTGCTCATGATGATAGGCTTGATAAGCCAGTTCCTCCTACTACATGTTGTACTCATGTAGCCTCTTAATTTATTCTACCTGCTTGTTGAAGTCTAACAAAGTATCTTTAATCATGTTTCTAAGCTCCATAATTTTAGAATTTTTAGGTTGATTGGAAGATTGGGCAAGGGTAGTGTTGGTCATGATGTTATTCACAAACAAACATAGAATAAAAGTACACATTAACCTTTATTCATCTTGAAAGATACAGTGAATTCAAAGAATTCCTGATCCCAAGTCTCCGGTGATTAGGTCTTAATCGACTGACGTTACCAGTGGTTAATGTGAGTTGCTGTTTCCATTTTGGGGCCTTACGTGAAAATGCACTATCTTCATGAAGTTCCTGCAGAAATCCCTTACAGAGAAGTCAAATTATACGGTTATTTGATGAAAAGAGGTAAAATACCTATATCTTTGCATGATATTTTCAATTGTGCATGCTTAATGTTCAAATATGCTAAATATTTGCGATTATCTACGAGATGTCTGCATATTTTGGGTTGTTTGCTTAAGATTATTAGTTTATTTGCAATTGTGATAGTGAGATGCTCTGAAATTGAAAGAAATTAAAGGAAATACTTCTAATTAAGTTGAACCTTTAGCTTTTGATCCACATACATGCTTGATACTGTCATGAGGAGAAGAAATCAAACCATATGTTCACCAGGACATTCCACAGCTAGATACAGTTGATGCAAACTTCAGAGGATAATGAATAAAAACAATACATGCAACATGATGAGCACTCCAAGGGACGCAGCAAATCAAAGCACATATCCAGAATTCAGACACGGATTACTCAAGATTTATGAAGATTTGTAATCAAAACACTCTTCTCTTTCATTAAGTATGCAAAAGACATGTACATATACAGCAGCTTTGAAATAAGTCCTGAATATTTCAGCAATCAAATTTCAATTAAGTTTCGAATGAATATAACAAGGCATTCCACCACCTTTTATAGAATAAGGTGAGGAATCCGTTACAAAAGATCCACGGATCTGATTTATCAATACAAATCAACGGTCATCACTTCATGACATGTCAATTTTACAAAAGACACAAGTTGCCAGCTGGCAACTATCTATACTGCATATGCAAAATACTTCCCTTTCATGATGTAGCTTCATCATGTTCTTCATCTGATGCATGCGGGTCATCATCATGTGCATCACTTCCTAAACTTTCGCTATCCGGATGATGACGCTGCTGCATATGGGGCTGCATGCTGCTCTGGATTTGTTCGTATGACTGCACAACTTGGTCTATTCCTCCGCCATCTTGAGTCTTTGCCTTGATAATGGCGTGTTTGTGCGCTTCATACTTATCCCTGGTGTTATCCAGCTTATTCTTTCTGTCCTGCAGTGTCTCATTATAGGTCTCCATCTTGACCTTGATCCTCATCATTTTATTTATTATCTCTTCTGTCAAGTGGACTAGTGGACCATCATCTTCCACCTGGAAGTTATTACGCAGAGCCTTGAGGGCAGAATCTTCATCTTGATTCTCTATCTTCCCTTCCACCTTGCCCTCTAATGCTTCGAGCATGTCTACTTCAATGCCCATTAAATCGCGTAGGCTCATGCTGATCTCCCTCAGCTTATTATTGCATCTCTTGAGGACTCCGCATTCGAACTGTACATCTTTATACCATATATCCACTAATAATGCAGTATTATTATTTAACACCTGCTTACTGATAAGCAGTTGTGGATTTATCTTCCTTATTTCGTCCAGCAGGCTGAGGACTTTCTCCAGTTTATAAGACCTTTTCCCAGTCTACATCTGCAACCTGTCCACCTTGGTTTTGGAGTCACTCAATATGCTCCATCTCTTCAAAGAACCTTTCATTATTTCAATGGCATCATCCAATGTGGATGACACCCATTTTCTGATTACGGACACCTCATGTTTCATGAGGTCCAGTTTATTTACCTCCTCCTGAGAAATGGCAGTCAATGGGACTGCAGCTTCACCTGTGGTATCCTCAGGGTTGGTTAAACCCTTAATGTATGCATGCAACTGAGCAATGTGCTCTTTATGTTGCTTATTCTTCTCCTTCTCTCTTTTCACCTTCTGAATTAGAGAGTCAATAATGTCTTTTCCCTCCTGACCTTCCTTCTCTTCATTGGCAAAACCTAAATCAACTGTGCTTATCTGGAACTCATCCACAGTGATTTTGCCTTTCTCTTTCTCTATGGCAGGCACAGCAATCTGTGCAGTCCTTCTCCCTGTCGCCGGATCTCTTTTGATGGCCGAAGTCATCCTGGCCTTCCTCCTGGGTTTCATTATATCCGCGGCGAACAGGGTGGAGACGTCAAACTCCTGAATCTCTAGTTCCTCCTCAACATTTACCTCCTTTTCTAACCATGGAGGCACCTGATCATGCTTCTCAGCATCATGATGCTGTTCACCTCTATCTCCTGTTTCCACCAATAAGCGTTGTGGAGATGGTGACTTTTCTTTTTCCGGCTCTTGATGCTCGCCTTGTTGTTGTTGATCCTGAGGTGCCTCCTCCTGTTGAGGAGCTTCTTTTTCCAGGGGAGCATCTTCTCTGTGTGGGGAACCTGGCGGTGTACCTGTAGGTAGATCATGATGATCATGATCTTTCTCCTTCGTTATTTCACCTGTCCCTAGTTCTTCCCCCTGTGGAGGTTGATCATCCTCCTTTTGTTTTTCTACTTCTGGTGGTATGTCCACCACCTTTGATATTGTAGGATCTGCCTGAGGTGATGGCATCTGCTCCGCAGCGGCTATCTATTCTGTACCTACAGCATCCACCTCTTGTGCCTTGTTGGCAGGATCCTCTATCACTTCTTTCTTCTTATCATCAGCCTTTGCTTCTTCTCGGACCTCTACTATAGCAGGTCCTACTGATGTATCCTGTGGGCTCTGTTGGCCTGATTCAAGAGCATGGCCTTCTGCTTCGGCCATCTCTATCTCCTTTGTCAGGTGGCCCTTATCAGGTGATCCTGCTGGCTGTTCAGGACTTGCATCCCTTTTCTCCGTCAAGTTGACCACTGCAAGACTTGTCACCTCGGCGATCAGTGTGTCCAGCCCTATGTCCTGAGCCACCTGCTCCGAGCTCTTCTATGGTTTTGGGCTCTTTTCTTGCTCCGCCTCTGCTTGTTTCATCTCTTCAAGCGTTGATTGGACAGATGGAGGCTTGTGAGGAGCCACACTGATGCCAGCAGCCGCAAGTGTTTCCATTTCTTGTGCAGCTACATCCTGCACCACCTCATCGTCAGACAAGTTTATTGTCTCGTCTAGCGAGACATGCTTTTCTGCTTGTGCCTGAGATGATTCCTTTTGTTGCTCTTCTGCAAGTTCTGTTTTGAACTTGACAATGGTAGGAAGTGGAACATTGTGCTGAAGTTCCTTCTGCACTTCACTACCTGCCCCTTGTACTTGCACTGGAGGTTGACTCATCTCACCTCTCATGGAGGTTCTTGTTTTCTTAGGTGTGGTAGGAACCAACACCTGCGGAGCTCTCCTCTTTCTTCTAATTACTAGTGGAGCTTCCTCCTCTTCTTCAGGCTCTTCCTCCATGAGGATATCCTTGCCTGGTTGTCTGGATGATTGACCCACTTCTTGGGTCTCTATGGTTCCAGCCTCTGCTGTCTTGGCTTTCTTGGGCTTAGGAGGAGAATCTGATTCTGATCCTGCTCTGGCTGCCTCCTCAACCGTGAATACTGCCCTTTCAATTATGACCCCTTTGGGTCCCTTTTCCACCCTCTTGCCCCTTGGGGCTCTCTTGCTTGGCTGCTGTGGTGGAGGAATCCTCTCTCCCTTGATCTTCCGCTTCTCCAGCAGGAAGTCATCATATTCGTCTGTGGGGATGTCCTACCCCTTCTTCTTGCTGTCCACCATGATGGCAACACCCTTTTTCTTCAATGCCTCTACCTGTGCATCTACCCAAGCTTGGGTCAAGTGTATGGTTCTAGCAAAGAATGGGTCCAAGGACATATCCTCCTGCATGGTGAGGTCAGGGGCAGAAATGGTATCATTGTATATCTTCTTCTGCTCGTATTCATCTGCCATGATCCTGCTGTCATCACTCTTCAGCTGCTGAGGGAGGGGTATGCAGTCAAATGTCCTGATCTGGTTCAGAGTCAACCTCTGATACCTCCTCCTCCTAGCCTCTGCCTCATCTTCGCAGTCAGCCCAAAAATCTTCTAGGTGCCTTTGGTGAATTGGCTTTCCTAGAATCTTCTGCATTCGGCCATAAGGATCATATGGTCTCGTTACTGGGAAGGGCAGTAAATTCATTTTGTTTAGAGTGACCATCACCTTCTTAATATTATCCGAGTCGGGGCACATATAGTTGCCGATGCTGACTGGGAACAAAATTGGTGGCAGCTTCTTGGCATCCTTATATGTCTGTATGATGGTGGAGCCCTGCCTAATAAACTCCATTAAAACTACTGCATCTGTAGGATATCTTGGCAGCATCAGGGGATGCCCTTCAAAACCTTCTATCCTGATGTAGGAAAAGGTGGCAAATTGGATGTACCATGCCCCATGCCTGTATACTGCCTCCTGAGCTTCCATGCTCAGTCTTTTTGTCCTGTCATCTTCCATGGTCCTTACCAGATGCATAGAGAATGCATCATTGACCAGTTTATAGTCCTTGATGTAATTGGTTCTTTGCAGCTGGGGATGATGATCCCAAATATAGGCTACATTTGTGCCTGTTAGCTTCCCATCTGTGGTTAAGGCATCAAACGTACCTCTATATGCACAGGAATAAACAATGTAAGAGGTCATATAGAAGGCACAATCTGAACCTCCGAGGTTCAGCAGCTGCTCATGCAGAGCATCACTTATGATTTGGCCCCACAGTGGCTTGATGTCTGCATATTGACACATCATTATTATGCCATACATCCAGTCTCTGAATTCTCCAGTATTAGGCTGGCCAGTCACCCTATTCAGTAGGGCAATCACATACTGATATTCTTCATTAAAATCAAATTTGAACATGTGCACAAGGAGCTTGGCCGCTGCATTATATGTGCTGTTCTCAGCCCGCCAAGCATACATGTTCTTTCTGGCTGTCTTCTTGTTGGCCTCATATTCTCTTTCAGACTTCTTCAAGTCTACACTCTTTACCTTGCTGCCCATTGGCAGTCCAAATGTTTGGGATAGACCTTTGATGGATAGGTCTGCATACACTCTCCCATGCTTCACCACCTGCCTCGTCTGAGGGTTGTAGTTCTGGGCGCACTCAATAACCAGCTCTAGAGATTCCATGGAGTAGGGGAAGCCAGCAGCGTTCCACATGCCGGATACAAACACGGTGTCCAATACTGGACTCTTATCTTGTCCATCATTCAGCTTGGCTGACCAAGCTTCCAGGTTGGTACTCCCCTGATGGGTATCTGTAATTGCCCCAAATTTAAACAGGACCCCTCTCTGTGAAGAGAACATAGGCCGGCTGAATTCTTCCTGATTCTTGACTGAGCATTTTTCAGCCATGGGTACCTGCAATTAACAACATTTCTTCTCACAACGGGATATGCATGTATACATATTGCAAATATCATGCCTACTGCATCAATTTCACATTACCTGCTTACATGGATATATAACCAGAACTTACAACATTATTTAGAAACAACACGATGAGGGTTTCATTTCACTTACCTGGTTATGCAGATATCTTTCTATACTAGTATATCGTTGAGATGCCCTTAATTCGGCTGCTGATCACCTTCTTTCCTCAATTTATGAGCTCCAGCCGCGCAACGGTAGCTGTTATGCAGATATGGAGGCTAGTGCTCTGTAAAACAATTTTAACACAGGTGAATGTAATAATGGTGGTTGAATTACCTTTTAACCTCGCAGTTAGGGTAAACTTAGGGTAACTCTGACAAGTTGGATCGCAATCTTTGATCATTCGTGCGAAAACTCAGGATCTCGCCAGACGTTTCATTGGGTTCCGGGGTCAGCGGGAATCACCTACCATATCCGCGCGCATTTAATGGCAATGGCAGGAAAGGGAGCAGGGGGATATTCATACGACAAGATATCATGAGGGCAGGATGATATTTCACAAATATCAGGTTGAGTTTCAATATCATCCTCCCTAGTCTTGAAATTGTTATCGCGACAAAATTCGGGTGACAACGCACCCTGCTTTCTTTTTAGCACATCAGGAGGATATTTCGGTCCATCGGGTGATATTTCAAAATATGATGATGACCTTCAAACTTACTCATTCTCCTTTCAGAATATCAGGATGACGTCGTCATGATATTTGTTCTTTGTATTGGAAATGTCTTATGACGTCATCGTCATATTGGGTGAACATGATCATGTTTACAAAATATCCTGTCGAAATGTAAATATGATGATGATGTCATCAGGATGTTTGTTTCTTTGTTTATCGTATTCAGATGATGTCATCAGGATGTTTGCCAAGGGTGATATTTTGCATCAGGATGATATTAACGAATATCGGTTTACTTTCAAAATATGATGCTCGCGATACAAAAGACCGTTCGACGGGGAAGACTTACTATCACTTAAAGTTGACGTCCAGATATTTGAACCGCAGGATATTATCGGGGGGACGTTTCAAATATGATGATGATGTTCTTCAAACAACACAACTGAGTTTATAAGATATGACCCTCTTCTTGCGAGTATCAGGTTTGACCAAGACTTTGACTGTTCATAACTCTCACATCCTGATGAATATCAGGGTGATGTAAAAGGCAAACCTGCATGAATTTTAATGCTCTTTCATAATATGTGGTCATATATATGAAATACGAATTTTGACAAACTGACCTCATATTGGGACTTACCTCATCTTGACTCCACATGATGATGAACATGACTGATTTTACCAAACCGCCAGAAAGCAGACAACACAAGCCAAAAGAAAAGTTGGGTCCCTGTTTTGCCAAGTCAAAATGGGGCGTGTTGTGTAACCACACAACAGGTAGATGGGTGGTAAGCATTTTGAGTAAGCTAGTAGCTTGCTGTAATAGGGTTATTTGGACTAAAACCAGCATTGTGGCTACTTGGGTATGGTTGGTATGAAGGTCCATTGACAGTATTTTCATAGTATGGGGGTAAGTATTGTTGATAACTGAGAGGGGGGGTGAATCAGTTATCTTAATTATTTTAACTTTCTGTTCTTCTTTAACAACTAGTGCAACATCAAATCATATAAGCATGCATAACCATGAAAGCAAAAATAAATCAATACACATAACACAATGATTTTGACGTGGAAAACCCTATTAAGGGAAAAAACCACGGGGTGACTAACCCAAGATTGTATTCTCTGTTAAAAGAATAAGGTAGTACAAATGACACTTGCTAATTAGGGCTCACTGCCCAAGCACACTGCTCACAAGAGGCTCACTGCCTACAATAGTTTATAGAAAGAAATCAAGTACTTGAACTGATGAGAAGCATCCATATATGCTGAGGTTTAGTTCCAGTTAGGCTCAATATACTGCACTTCATTCTTCCTTTGCTTTAGTGTTGCTGTTCTATCACATACCAGATCTGCATTACTTCTTCCACATTGCTCTCAACTTTTCTTCGCACTTCACCCTTCACACACACACCTTCACATCGAAATCAATCTGGTATATATATCTGCACCAAGGATTTCAACATCTTTCTAGTCAGCATCCAGAATACTCAATGTTTTCCCAAACTTTGGTCTGTCAGCTGAATCCTTGCTTACCAAGTGATGCATATCAAAGAGATACTTATAGAAGTCATCAATCATGTCAACCAATCATGAATGATCCCTCAAGAAACTTGATCACCATCAATATCTCATCTGGATTAAGGTCTGATGCTCTGCCGGTCAGTTCTTCCTTAGTCTACTCTGCCAAATAGGAAACTAACACTTAGGTGCTCATATCTTTTCACTCTTTCATCACCGGAGGCTCAATCTCTGGAATGTATTAGTCATGGTACTCCTCTTGACTTCCCCAAGTCCACACTTTACTGAGATACTTCCTCTGAGAGATCCGGACCTGATTGTCAGACCTTGATGTATGCTCTGTTCTTGCTTACCAGACCAAAATACTCTTCAGTCTGACTTCCGGTATAGTCATACCATGTCCTGCGGATGTGTGGGATGGACTTTGTTGCCATCAATGACAACACTCATGAAGCCACACAGTGTCTCTTGCCAACAATCTCCCCCTTTGGCATTAATGGCAACTCTTAGTGAAAAATGACTAAGTGTCACACTACACTCCCCCTTGGCTGATGCTCTATTCTAATGTACATTTTTTTGGAGCTCCCCCTTAGCTAGATTCCACATTTTTCACTACTCCTCACTCCCCCTTTGACATCAATGGCAAAGGGTAGAATCTATACACCAAAATTTCCAAAAATCAATCTATACTTGGCCAAATAAATATATATACATGTTATACTTACATATACTGAATTATATCTACAAAGGTGGTCTTCAACTGTACCACTTCTGTTACCCAACTCTTCTTTATTCTGTCCAAAATTGAAATATGACCACTTCGCAAAAATGCAAAAGCTTCTGCCCTTTTTAGGTCTGTCAGATCACCGGTCTGAGCTGTGGTTTGGGCATCAGTTAAGGCCTCATGCATGGCCTCTAACTTGGGAATTATTGTCCCTCTTAGTTCACTTAGCTTGCTTATTCTATTTTTCTTCTCCTTCTCAAGCTTCTTTATTTCATTTATAGCTACAATAGTCTGACATTCTTGATTTATTATGGAAGAGGTGAGAGGATCAAAATTTTGAGATAAACTAGATAGTTTGCTCTCTTGTTCTTCCAGCTTCTTGGTGATATCTGTTGTCACAGTGGACCAAGATAGACAAAATTTGTATCTTTAAGAGCATTTTCTAAGCTCTTTATCCCAATATCCAAATTTCTCCTATCATTTGATATTAGTCCCTGCACCTCAGAGAAACTCTTTCCCAAAAATTCTTTCCAGACTTTATCTTCTGTTGACTTCTCCAAAGAATCAAAATGTGTGCTAATAGAATTAAAAAGAGATTTCAAGTTACCGGATGAAGAGGCCGAAAGATCCTTTTGGAAGGATGGCATGATCTTCTCCAACACACTGGATGCAATCTCTATCATCTCACAGTCTTCCATGTGAGACTTCAGAAGTTTTTCTTTTTCCTTTGCTTGGGCAAAGGATGCAATCTTCATTGTTTGAACTGGGGAGAGGGAATCAAAATTGAATGGTCCTTGAAGCAGTTCCAGTTCATCAATCTCCATCATTTCTTTGGTCAAGAAATCTTTAACTATTTCTGTAGTGCCTCTTGCTAGAGACAGAGTCTTCTTTCCTTCTGCAGCCTCAAAACTGTCTCTTGGGGTCTTCTCTGTTTGATCTTCTTCTCTTCCCTTTACCTCTTCTTCTTGATTGATTTTCTCCTTTATTCTTTCTTCTCCTTTAGATCCAGAGTTTCCTGGGGAATCCGAATGAGAGATATTTACTTCTTCATGAACTTCCTTTTTTGGAACAGAGGAATCTAGGTCCTTGGTCTTCTCCTCGCCTAACTCCTTTGATTCTTCTGCACTTTTCTCTATGGAATCTTCCTTTGATGCACTTTGTCCTTCGACATTTATGGCAAGAGGTTCATCACTTATATCCTCTATGATAGGAAGATTGAATCTTTTGTATGCATTCCAGAGGATGTCTTCAGTCTCTTTTGCCACCTGCTCAGTCTCCCCGAGCATAAATTTGTTCGTTCTGGCTTTGCTCTGAAATTCATCCTTGCAATCCTTGAAGATCATGTTCATTTGTTTAGGAGTGATGGAAGGATAGAGCTGAATAGCTATATGTTCCCAGATTTCTAGGTCCTTTGCCTTAGCATTGTTCTTTCTTATTTCAAGTTCATTCTCTAGGCTTTTGGGAATTAGAGATATGATTTCAATAAATGCTTTATTATAGATGTTTAGATACCTGACTGTAGCATCTTGCAAGATCTTCTGGTCAGCTTCATTATATTCATCATAAAATTTAGTCATTAGTTTTAGGTTCCCATCCACAGTGACTGATTTGATGATATCATCAATGTAGAGAGTAGGCTTTTCAACAAATTCTTCTACCTTTTCTTCCTTGCTTTGATCGGTAGAGGATTCACTGGATGTTTTCTTCTTCTTCTTCATTTTCTTGACCTCCTCATCTGACTCTGTCTCTTCATCATCCTTTTGACTTATGTATGACCTTGTGGCCTTTGTCTTTGTTCTCTTTTCTCCTTTTTTGGATGTCTTTGCTTCCGGTTTTGAGGTTTTTGGACTCTTAGCAGGAGCAGAGCTCTTTGAGGATCTAGTCTAGGCAGGGGCTTTCACCGGAGCACTTTCTTTTTTTGCTTCTTTCCTTTCTTTCTCTGCCCTTTCTACCTTCTCTCTATTGGCATCAACTGTCTCCTTTGATATCCCATATCTCTTGGCAACTTCTTCTATTTCCCTTCTCATTTTTCTCTTGATTTCAGGCTGTCTCAGTTCAACATGAATTCTTACACTCAACTCTTGGAAGGTTCCAAACCTTTCTGCCTTAGGATCCTTTGGTTGACTTAGCAGGTGTTGGATATGCATCTCTAGGATTTTCTCATCAACCTCATACCCCATTGGCATAATCCAGACTATCCTTGGCTCCACTACCTCCATTAGGCATTGATTAGTGTCTACCATAAAGCACACTGTATCCTTGTATTTCTCAACCAATGATTGGGGGATTCTTTCTCTAGCCTACATCATACTTTGAAAGTTCTTGAAGTATCCCCAGAGTGCTGTACTTTGAGCCTTGGAATCACCAAGACCATACATGTAATCTCTGATTTGTATGGCAACCAGTCTGTCATTTTGCCATACCCAACCACTAGATCCAGGGAACTCATTCATGTAGTAAAAGAAGAGACATAATATCAGGCCACCATATTTGAATGAGTTCTTCTTGTCCTTTTTGATCTTTTGCAAGTTTTCCAATAGTTGGCTCAGAAGAAGCTCGCAAAGATCATAATCTACATTCTCCCTTAGCATCTGATAAGCTGTATAAATTATAGTTCTGGATACAGAATTCTCCTTGCTGGAGTGATATATCTTGTAGCCAATTATCATGGAGGCAAACTTGATATCCAGATCAGTGATATCTTCTATTGTCATTGCTCTCTTGTCAAATTTTGATTCGGTGGCCTCACTTACAGTTTGGTTTTTGATCGATTTGGGAGTAGGTAACTCACTGAATGAGTGCAATCCGGTTACCGCCCTAATAGCATCTTTTGTGATCTTGAATTGCCTCATCAACCACATGAAGTTGTCATGCACTCTACTCAGAACATACCGGACCCATTCATCTTCTGTAAAATAGGAGAAATAGATGCAATGTCCAAAATGCTTGTCCCGGATGGCCTTGTACTGAGGTTTGAGTTCAAATGATTCATCTATTAACTTCTTGTGATAGATATCCATCAACTTGGATTCCCCAAATTCCTTAATATTCACATGAATGTATGCCCTAACATCTTCTACATGCAAAACCCCATGTGGAATTCTAGAGAAGGCACCTAAAGGATCAACTTCTAGAGATTTGGAAGGGTGTTTCTTGAACTTAGGGTGTGGCCTATCAGTGATTTTGACAACATTCAGAGTAGCCATCTTTCAAAGGATTCAGAAAGAGATATTCAAGAGTGGAAAATACCTTTTATGCTTCTAGGGTTCATGATAAGAGCCGAAGAGATCACTGGTTCAATCAAATTCTGTAGTTGATCCTTGAGAGAGTTGAAGCAATCTTGTTGCAGAGCTCTTTCTTCCTTCTTCTCAAATGCAAATGTGTAAATGATGAACCAAAGAACCCTTTTATTTCTGCGCAAACCCTAATTCCATTTTGCAATAAATGCACAACTTAAGTCATTTCAGTTGCCTTGTTTTCCTTGTCTTGAGAGAGATCTTTCCGGATCACTGAGATGCACTTAGAGTTATTTTTGGTGATTATTGACAATCTATCTTCCTTTCTCTAAACATTCCATTTATCCGTAGATCAAGATATTTCAATTTAGAATCATACCAGATCTAATTGAGAGAGTCCTATTCTTACTAGATGACTATTAAACCGGATCAATCTTGGATGATTAACCTCTTCAAAAATTCTTGCGGAGCTTTTATATTTTCACCAAGGGTTATTAAGATGTCTCTTTGAGAACTCTTCAATCCGCAACTTTCCATGTGCCAATTTCAAGCACCAATTGACTGGCTGGGGGAAGTTGTTTTCTTTTGTGACTCCCCCTAAGCTAGAGCTCATCTATTTAGTTTCTGGAAGGAATATCAACATCAGATTCTGGTGCAGATCCATCCCCAACATTTTCTATACTTCTCTTCACCCAAATCTTGTTCATCTCCCTTTGAATTTCATCCGCATTCACTTTTCCTTTTCCTTTGTCTCAGTTTTGATTATGATGCATCAGACCCCTTTTCTCCTGATTCCTACTTCTGCAGAATTTGGTAATATGACCGGATCTATTAAAATTGTAGCAAACAACATTTCTTTACATATTTGACTGGTATCCTCTTGATCTACATTGATTAGCCATATGTCCCATTCTATTGCATGCAAAGCATCTACCATTGAATTAATTATTTATTTGCATATTTCTACATTCATGAGATTTGTGACCATACCTATTATAGTTGAAACACTATCTGGAGAAGGATGAATTAGTCTAATTCATTCTTCTTCTGCACTGATTTGCTTTATGACCAAAGTTATTACAATTGTGACAGTATCCATTAAAGGATGGATATCTTTGGGCATTTGGTTGTCTTACCAGAGGTCTTCTAGGCCTGTTCCTTAGATTTCCAGATCCAGAGTTCCTCTGACCAGATCCAAAGCTTTCACCTTTCTCATACCCTAAGCCTTGCTTGTCATCTACCCTCTTTTGGCTTTCAAGAAGAACTTCTAGTTGAGTAGAGCTTATCTTGAATTTCTCTTTGTATTCATTTGTTGTTTGAAGACCCCTTTTAATTGTGTCAATCTGATTCTCAAGTTGTTCTTCATTATCTCTAGCTTCTTCAAGATCAGATTCTAGATGTCTAATTATTCTATCCATTTTGTGGCAGTCTTCTGACTTCTCTTTAAGAGATTGTTTTAGATTATCTTCAATTTTTCTCTTTTCTTCAATTTCTTGGGTGAATTTCATAACCCCTGATTCCATTTCATGTCTTACCATAATGACCTCTTTTGATAGCTTCTCACATAACTTGTTCTTCTCATTTAGATCTTCATTAGTATAATTGGCTTCATTTTGACTTACTAATTGTTGAAGTAGCTCCTTTCTCTTTTTCATAGAGATACTCAGTTTCTGTTTTAGTTCATTTATGAAATCATCATCTTGTTTGAGTCTTTCCCTCAAGTTATTGACTTTAGAGTGAGATTGCTCAAGATCATCTAGGGTAGACTAAAGTTGATCCCTCATACCATACATATCCATTGAGATTCCTAGATCTTCCTCAAGCTGTTAAGCTCTGTTAGGAGGAACTTGGCTCTGATACCAATTGTTGATAACTGAGAGGGGGGGTGAATCAATTATCTTAATTATTTTAACTTTTTGTTCTTCTTTAACAACTAGTGCAACATCAAATCATATAAGCATGCATAACCATAAAAGAAGAAATAAATAAATACACATAACACAATGATTTTGACGTGGAAAACCCTATTAAGGGAAAAAACCATGGGGTGACTAACCCAAGATTGTACTCTCTATTAAAAGAATAAGGTAGTACAAAATGGCACTTGCCAATTAGGGCTCACTGCCCGAGCACACTGCTCACAAGAGGTTCACTACCTACAATAGTTTATAGAAAGAAATCAAGTACTTGAACTAATGAGAAGCATCCATATATGCTGAGGTTCAGTTCCGATTAGGCTCAATATACTGATCTACTGCACTTCATTCTTCCTTTGCTTTAGTGCTACTGTTCTGTCACATACCGGACCTGTATTACTACTTCCACACTACTCTCTACTTTTCTTTACACTTCGCCCTTCACACACACACCTTCACATTGAAATCAATCTGGTATATATATCTGCACCAAGGATTTCAACATCTTTCTAGTCGGCATCTGGAATACTCAATGTTTTCCCAAACTTTGGTCTGTCGGCTGAATCCTTGCTTACCAAGTGATGCGTATCAAAGAGATACTTATAGAAGTCATCAATCATGTCAGCCAATCATGAATGATCCCTCAAGAAACTTGATCACCATCAATATCTCATCCGGATTAAGGTCTGATGCTCTGCCGATCAGTTCTTCCTTAGTCTACTCTGCCAAATAGGAAACCAACACTTAGGTGCTCATATCTTTTCACTCTTTCATCACCGGAGGCTCAATCTCTAGAATGTATTATTCATGGTACTCCTCTTGACTGCCCCAAGTCTGCACTTTACTGAGATACTTCCTTTGAGAGATCTAGACTTGATTGTCTAACCTTGCTGTATGCTCTGTTCTTGCTTACTAGACCAAAATACTCTTCAGTCTGACTTCTGGTATAGTCATACCATGTCCTGCGGATGTGTGGGATGGACTTTGTTGCCATCAATGACAACACTCATGAAGCCACACAGTGTCTCTTGCCAACAGGTATACATATTGATTATGAAAATTTGACATTTCTACTCATATGAAGAGCTGTAAATAAGAATAAAAGATTGCTCTTTGAAACATACCGACACTTGATCTATTAAAACTAGTAGATCTTTGATCTGGAGTCACTAGATGTGTTTGAAGAACTTGCCTCCAAAGGCTGAGATTGCTAGTTGACACACAAGGAACCAGCAATGAAATGATGAGCTTTGAACTGTGAAAGTTCAAATGGTCCCATCGGACATACCAAAAACTTTGGTCAATCAAAGTATGCACCCAAATACTAAGCTATCAACATAGCTACATGTTGACACATGGGAACACTCCTAGGCCTATGGATTGCCTAAAACTTGGAGTGAACCTCCAGAGCGGGCCGGTTCCCTTGGTAAATCATCTAATCTAAAAGACTTCCTGAGGAAAGGGTTAAGAAGATAACTAAAAATTAAATTCTAAAACTTAAGGATATTTTGCCAGAAATTTATCTATTCACTAACTTGACTCACAATCAGCCTCACAAAGCCTTTTAGCCTCACAATTTAAATAAAACAATGCAATGCATAAATAATTTGCATGAAAGCTTGAAAGCTAGAGATTTGCATGAAGGACAAACACAAGTTTTATCACAACTTCAACCCACTAACTAGGCTAAACATAACATGAAACTCCCAAACTCAACCTTGCAACAATGAGACATAGGAAAGGGATTCAAAAATTGAATCACAATTGAATATCAAAACATTGACTGCAAAACAAATTAGAAAGCATGAAAAGGAGAACTCTGCTGCTATATTGAAACTGAAAAGAGTAGAAACTGAGTACAAAAATGTTTACAAAACTCTTTGCAGGTGAACAAGAGAGGAAGAAACAATAATCTGAACTAAGAAAAAACTACATTTCTTTCTCCTATATATGCCTCCAACAACCTCCTAAGGAAAAAGAAGGAAAACACTCTCAAAATAGCCATCCTTTTTCCATTTTTGAACTCCACAAAAAGCCTCCAAAAAAGTAGCCAAACTGCCTCCAAACTGAAGAGAAAAGCTGCCAAAATGCTGTCCCAAGTGGTCCCACCAAAATCTCCTCAAAATTAGGCTTTACCTGATCAATAAAAGCTCCAATTTACCCAGTTTTCCTCAATTTCACCTAGAAGAAAGCAAATCTAAAAGATATGATTTAGTCTAGATTTACTTTTCTTTAAACAACATAAAAATAACAATTATTAAAGCAATTTATAAAAGCATTTCTTTAATAATATTTTACAATGAAGTTTACAGTTTTATCTCCTAATTTGTCTTGATTTGATTCTTTATAAAACTATACAAGGATTTTGATTTTATCTTGCCAAGTATAATACATTTCATTTGAGCATTTGATTTTCTATAAAAATCTTAAAATTTTGAAGGCACTATTAAAAGTTTTGGAAAAATAAAAGACCCCTGGGGTCTGTCCTCCATTTGGTTTGTGAACATATCCTAAGGCATATTGACAAAGGGCCCAAAGGCATAAAACATCCTAAGTCATCAAGACTAAGCATATTGAAAGGTGAACACAATACCACAAGGGGTATTAGCTAAGGCAATAAAAATTAATTCAATGTGATAAAAATATCACAATCAAATTAGGGCATCATGTAACCCTAAGACAAAGCACTTGAATGCCCTAACCTTTCGGGCCCATTTTGCATTTTGGCTTTTGAAGAAGTCAACTTTGCTATTGGCCACCATTGGGCTAGGGTTTCAGCTTAAAACTCCTACATCTCTGCTACTACAAGGGATCTTCTTAAGGATTTTTGTAGGAAAATGTATGGTAAGCTATTCTCTATCACAAAATTGAACCATATTCTCCATTTCAATCACAAATTTATGGCTTTAAACCACGACTATAACATATTTTTGATGTATTTTCTCTCTATTTATTCACTGGTAAATCCTCATCTGCATATGAGGCTAACACTAGAAGCATTACTGAAGCTTTCACTTTGTGGTTTTGGATGGATCTTCTATAGTAGAAGAAACTTGGGTAAGTTTTATCATTCAAACTCCATATCTTCCTTTTGTTTGTTGCTGTATTATTCAATTCAAGCTTCAGAATTTGCAAAAAGAAAGAACTCCTTTTGTCTTTTCAAGAGATGGGCCATGGCTTCATGAGGAAGTTCTGGGTATTTTCACTTTTAATAAGCTTGCAAATCTTTTCATTTTTTGCATATAACCATACTGTAACTGCTCATTTTTGGGTGGAGAAAACAAACATATCTTCTAAGACATGCTGCAACCTCTTCATTCTAGGTATTCCTTCTTGAAAGTCCCATCCTATTGGATGTGACTCTATTGTTGTGGTTCAAAACATGGCCTCATCAGTAGTTTTGGGTCTACATTTTTCCTATGGTTGAGGGTTTCTTCATCTCTTGTTTAAAAAATGGCTCATGCCTGTATGTCACAGTGTGCACCATCATGAGATGGCTGTGTCTTGAAACTCTGGCTGTATGGGCTTTAGACATTTTAGACTTTGTATAGTAGGCCGTGGCATCTTTTGAACATGCTATAAGCTGCCCTAGCATTCATTTTACATGCACATCACCTTATCTTTATGATGGTTGGTCTTTCATTCAACATAGGTGAAGAAAATACACATTTTGGCATTACTTGTATTTTTCTTTCTTTGTATGAAGAGCCTGACCCACTAGCTCAATTCGAGCATACACTCTGGTTACATTTGATGATGGAAGCATATATGTTATGTTATTCTATTGGTCAATGGAGGCACCTTTGTTCATCTGTCAACTAATATGTTTACACATGACTGTTTTATCCTCATGATGACATAACCTTCTCATTTACATCTATGGCAGCCTATATATAAATGAAAACTATATATGCTCTCCTCCTATAAAAAAAAATGAACATTGAAACTTTATGACAACATTCTCTTCTGTTATTTCTGAACTAGAATATACATGTTGTATGTACCTTTATATTTATATCAGTGTGTCTGCACTTGGTATGTCTTTCATTTGCTCACTATGATAGATAAGCTCATTTATCTTGTATATACTTGGTATGACTACATTCAACTTCATATCAGATATTCTGTGTACTTTTCCTTTTATATATATCTCTAAGATGGAGTTCTTTGATGGTTTGAAGCTCGCTCTCTGATTACCATTGATGACTGCAGCGTAATACATACATTATTGATCATTGTGGCACTTTTGTATATCTGTTCAAATGATATGCTCACACATGACTATCTTCAAACTCACTATATAGCATATATATTTTTGAGTATAGCATTTATGTGCATAGTTGCAACTACACTACTCATCAGTTGGATTATTCATGTGTGCAATTATTACTTCACTTTTACAATTGCTACTACACATATGGCTGAAACAAGATGTATCATGGGGTGATGTTTCTCATGGATGAATTCACTATTATTTATTGCATACCTTGATGTGCTATCTCTTCACAAATAAGCATTATTTACCATGATCTCTTGTAGCTTCTTGATAGCTGCACTTTTAAGATCTCTTCCTACTATCTTTGTGAACTGAACTTGCACTGTATCTGTATGGCATCAATTTGACTGTCTTGTAGTTGATCATGAATGTTGTATGGCTTCCATTCTACTCCTTTGATGAGGACCTAAATGAATCATTTGTATGTTGTCCCTTGTGTATAAATATCATTGGGAAAGTACCTTTATGTTGGCATTGAATATTATTTGATCAGCAAAAGGTTGCTGTCCTCTTCATTTGTGTTATTTTCTCATATGCAAGGTTGCATGATGAGATTAGACTATTGCTTCTGAGCATCTTGAATGCATGATAAATGATAATGAGATAGACAATGAATGTAACCATGATGCGACAATGCCTCCTACTCAGATCATTGGGCAGTCTTGAAAAGAGCTCAATGCTCATTAATGGTTCTCACTTCATAACACCTTGAACTGACAATCATGGATGGGCATTGAGTTTGAAGATAATGCACTGACTTGATGTAGTACTCCTTCAGTTGAATAGGTTCTATTTGAGCACAATGAATATGAATTATTCCCTCCTGAAATTTAGGGGCAACATGTTGGGCTCAACCCTTGTGGGAGCCCACTTTGCACCACATGCTGAAATGTCTTCAAACTAGCAACATAACTTCTTCTATACCTGCACAGGAAGGAAACATGTTAGTTTTAAAATGGTGAAGCTCAATGATGTTTCATTTTCAGGCTCTCTTGTATATGAAAGATTTGACTATCTGATTTAGTACATCATAGGCAATATATTATGTTTCTATTGATATGCACATAGGAAACCATATCCAGAACTCTAACAATCCTTCTTGTCATGCTACAAGTTCATTCAAAGATTAGGAGCGAGGAGGAGCCAATGACAATGAAGATCAAACCAAGACTCCAAACAGACAATGATGGATATGCTCTTTTCCTTTCTTATCTTCAGATGCATAGTGTATTTCCTATGTTTGTACTGGTTCATCTATTCCCGTGGCTTGTGTGGGACATTTGATTTCTCTTGCTTTCTTTCAATGTAATGCTTATTCAATTGTTGTATCTCATTTGTAAAATTGAATGATTATTGTAATGAAATGAAATATCTCTTATCCATGATGAATCTTCTGCAAAGCAATGAATGATAAACTAATTTTCTCTCTTCTGTTATAACAATGACATCATAATCTAAACCTTTTCTTTTTCAAGAACCTTAAACTATGCAAAACCCACTCAGTAGAAAATGTTAAGAATCTTTCATCATAAAATGAAATAAATGTGCTTCAGCTCTGCCAATTTGAGTTGTAGGTGAAAAATTGGTAACAACTATATCATTTTTTATAGCCTTTAGTATAGGCACTGTACCGGTAGAGTTTAGTCTTGTGACTGCCCTTATGGCATCTTTGGGGATATTGAATGTAGAGTTAAGCCACATAAACTCATCATGAATTTGTCTTAAGACATACCAGACCCATTCATCTTCTACAAAAACTAGTAAGTCTATATATTGAATGAGTTTCTTTTCCTCCAATGCCTTATATTCTTCTTTTAGGTCAAATGTGTGACCACTTAAATGTTTTAGATATAGGTTTGTGAGTTGACTACCCTTGTGTTCCTCTAGGGCAACATGAATATAAATCCTAACATCTTTCGCATGCATCACACCGAATGAAATCTCTAAAAATACACCATTTGGATCGACCTCTGTTGATTTGAATGGATGCTTCTTGAATTTTGGCTGGGCTCTCTCAGTTATATCAATCACTTGTGGTGTTGCCATTTTTGTAAAGATTCAAATAAATTCACAGTAGGGTTTCAAATCTAAAGAATACATTTTTTTGTCAAATTAGGGTTTTGCTTGATCTTGCCTTGAATTGCTTTTGAAATCACTGTAGTTACATGGAATTTCACTTTAATTCACCTTAGACACTTGAGAGCTTAAATGCAAAATGAATTGTCTGTCGAATGAACCCCTTTTTAACCCTTTGTTTGTCTTGACCTAATCATCATAAATGCTATCTTTTAAAAAGTTGTCAAACCCTTCTCTGTTGAGTATAGTTGATTAGGATTGCTCCACAATGTTCCGCATTTGTTCCTTTTATTCTAGAATTTCTTTTAAAAGATTTGTCATATGAATCTTCACATCATATTCTCATGCTAGATCCCAGCACTAATTATCTAGCTAGGGGATTAGGATTTTTAAAATAGCTTCCCTTGAGCCAGAGCTCCCAATTTACTTCCTGAAGGAAGTACCATCACTAGAGGCTGGTACGGATTCATCCTTGACTTCAATTACATCTTTCTTTATCTAGATTTTTCCCATCTCTTTCTTAGTTTCAACTACAACCTTTTCCTTTCCCTTATCATTCCTTTGTTATGTATTTTTCCCTTTTGGAAAGTTGTTCCTTTTCACATTGTTGCTTCTGCAGAATTTTGCAATATGTCCAAGTCTATTGCAGTTATAACACAAAATGTTCCTTTGTCCTTGACTCCTTTCATTAAATGGATTCATCCTTGATCTACATTGGTTAGCCATATACCCAAATCTATTGCATAAAAAGAACTTTCTATTGAAAGATTGAGTATTTCTTGTATTATTAAAACCATTCCTTACTAGGCTTCTGCATTCATTTGATTTATGATCAATTTTATTGCAAATGAAACATTGACTAGAGAATGATGGAGTATTTTGATTCATTCTACTCCTACACTGAGTAGCCTTATGACCAAACTTATTGCAATTAAAATAATGGCCATTGAAAGATGGGTACCTTTGAGCATTTGGTTGCCTGACCAATGGTCTTCTAGTTCTTCTTCTCTAATTCTGGAACTAGTTGCCTTTGTTTTTCTTAAACTCAGTGTTTGCTTGGCCTGATTTTGAACTTTCTCCTTTTTCGAATGCCAAGCCTTGCTTGTCATCTGGGCTATTCTGACTTTCAATCAATTCCTCAAGCTTTGCAAAGCTTATTTTGAATTTTTCTTTATAGCTATTGGCTGCTTCCAGATCATATTTCAAAAGTAACACCTCTTTTCTCAGTTTTTCACATTCCTCAGACTTATCCTTCACAACATTATTCAGATGTTCTTCAACCTTTGTTTTTTCTTCAACTAGCATATATAGACTATCTAAGGATTCATTTGCTCCTTTTTATTGTTCACTTATCTCTTTCCTTCTATCCTGACACTTCTTGACTTGCTCTTTTAGTTTTAGAATACACTCATCAGCTTCTTTGATATTTTCCACCAAATCTTTGATACCTGCCTTAGACTTGTCAAGATCATCAAGAGTAGCTTGTAGTTGTTCATCAATTCTACCTAGATAACTTGATTTTGAAGAAGTAGGGTATCTTCTTGCTGCCATGTGTTCACCTTTCCAGATCTTCCTCATGCTGTTAAGCTTCTTCCAAGGAACCTTTCTCTGATAACTATTGTTGAACATAAAGAATAATGAGAGGGGGGTGAATTAGTATTCTACAAAATCACTTTTTCACATGATCTATAATTGATCTATAATCCAATTATCAAATTTAATAACATGAAAGCAAAATAAGCATAAGAACAACAACCATAAAGTCATAACACATAGACACAAGGATTTTTATGTGGAAAACCCAAAAAGGGAAAAACCACGCTAAGTGTTAGCTCACAATATATTATGATAGCAATATTGAATTACAAAAGGCTCACTGCCATACGGCTCACTGCCCAAGGACTCACTATCCAAAGAAGTGCTCACTACAGGAGGACTCACTATCCAAGAGAAAAATGGAAAAGAGAAGGAGATGAGTTCACTGCAAGTAGTGAACTATTACAAATGCATCTACTATATGCTAGAGTACAGTTCCATTTACAGCTTAGTATATAGTCTCAAGTGTCTTCATAATGTTTGCTCTACTTTTTCTGCTTTGCTTCACATATGCTCTACTTTTCTGCCCTTACTATCTTTTTCTGGTCATAAGATTGCCTTAGATTGCACACCTATTGAATTCACATGCTTGTCTCATTTCTCACACACCTAATGCTGAAATACATCAAGTATATATAGTCGCATCAAGAATTATCTCACAATCAAGTCGGCAAGCCCAACATGAAACATGTATACAAATGTTATACCTTGTCGACTTGAACTTGTGCACAAACAACAATGTGGACCCAAATAGATATACAAAAGTCTTCACATAGGTTAGGACCAATCATTCCATCACTTAGATTGATTGTTCAAACAATATATCTTTTCCACATATAGATCCAACATACTAGTCGGCTTATCCCTTAAGTACCTACTTGACCAAATTAACTGTCACATCATAACTTACACTGTAGACCATATGAGACTCTAAAAATCATATCCAACATTCATCATTTCAACCTCTTAACATACCTTCAAAACTGCAAGAAAAAATATGCTATAATGGAGGAATGCAGACCCTTTTACTTTGGTATTGTGTACTGTTCATGACTTAACTCTATTCACCCGAACTTAGATATTTCACCATATGACTTCCGGAGGAAGTCAGGACTTGAACATTGGAACATGTGATCACTAGGTAGCTATGAACAACATACCTGAACTATATACAAATGTCTTTAACTATGGAGGCATACCATCTCAAACACTGTACTTACTTTGTACAATGTATACTACCCATACTTAGTCATTTATTCTTCCAGAGTAAAGTCTCTTTGCCATGCCGATAGAAACCCTTTGTCTTGTTGCCATCAATGTCAACATTCAACATTCATCAGAGTAGTGTCTCTTGCCAACATTACTATCTTTTGTGCATGAGGTGTTACCCACACTCTCATATGAACTCATTAGATTCTTGACAATAGATTTTTCACTTGAAGCCTCTAATATTCTCAACCCAAGAATCTTCATGATGGACCTATACTTTATACTTCGCATCATTTCAATGAATAGTTGAAATCTTGTGGTCTCATTTAAGTTTTCAAAGAACACTCTCCAAATCATATGAGCATATCTTCTAGAAGTGTGTTTTGGAATCTTACCTTCCATTGGCTGCAAAATATTCTCATCAATATCAATCAAATACTTTGGCTTTCTATGCAAAATTCTAGGTGGTGTTAAGAAAGGTAAATTCATCTCAACATTAGGAATTTCATCAATATTTAAATGGGATGGGTTATATGGCATACCATTGATCAGAGATGGAATAGATGACATACCTTGAGGTTGAGGTAGGAACGATGGTGTACCTCCTTTCTCACATGTGAGTGATGATGTACTCTCAACTTGAGATGTGGTAGATGGTGTCCCTCCATCCTGACTTGTGGTAGAGGATGTGTCTCCAATTGTGGTATTCAAATCTCTCATAGCACGAAGATTTTGCATTCATTCCCTTTGTGCCACCAATACCATATCTCTTATTGATGGTTAAGGTTCCTTTTCAATTGGCATGTCTTCGACAATCGTGTCCAATTTTCTCTTCTCACAAAGTTCCCTCATAGCCACTGTTTTCTTTGTATTGTTAGCTTCTTTCTCTTCCTGTGTTGGTTTAATCCTTTATCGTTTCCCCGACATGATGGAGAATTTATCTGTAGCATGATAAAGAGATAAATATTAGTTCTTAAGAAATGAATATGGTTCCAAATTTTAGGTTTGTTTCCCTCAACATTTCTAGCACTTCCCACACTTTCCTTACAGTCAAAGAAGAGTTTTCAATCACATGGTGGAGGATTTTTCAGCCAATTACCATTGTTGAAGTATTCTTAGCTAGTCAAAGAAGAGTTTTCAATTCACTTTTAAAGGGCTCTTTCTAAAATTCAAGGTTAAAACACTTTACATAAGAGGCCCTATAAATTGGTGCTAATTTTATGTCTATAAGATATCAACATTGCAGCTGCATACTCAACTAAGTAGTAGATTTTATGGTAAAATTTTGAGTAGAAAAAGAGCCCCATATAGCACCCTACAACCATCAAACCAATTATTGGGTTGGAATATAGATATTCATTTAAGATATATGCCTCATTAATTTTATGCATCTTTGAAGGCCCTTATAAATTCCCCTTCCAAATTCATGGTCAAATTGTGACCATTTTTTATCTTTCAAGCCCTATAAATCAATTCCATTATGATGTTTTTGGGTCTCTTAGAGTTGATCACGGTGAGTGTACTAATCTTCCCTATGCCAACTTAACTTCTCATTTCAGCTTTAAGTTAGGGTGTGTAATGCCAGTATTGACATTAATTGTAAAGGGTGATATTTTCTAAAAATTAAGGCACTGATTTTTTATGGTGGTTTCAAATTGGTTAGTTGAGTAGTGGTTGTTGGGGATGGTGATTGTAGCTTATTATGAGAGGAACCTCCAGCAACAATATAATGAAAATTGCATGAAATAACAAAAATAGCGGAACACAGAAGGAATTTATTGATCATAGACCACTTCGAGGGGGCAACCTCCTTCGAGCAAGCTCAATACAATAAACTTATGGATGCCTTCATTGGCCTCAACACATACTTATATACTAAGTCTAATCTAAACAACTATTACTCCCCATGAATGTGGGATAATACAATATACTCACGGGATGACTTACAAAGCATATGCGTCCAACAACAATATACTAACAAAGTAAAGAGAAGGGTTAAACATAGGTTCCTAACATCCCCTCCCTCTTAGAAAAGATTTGTCCTCAAAGCTTAAGATGTGGAAATTATTGTTGAATCTAAAGGAGTGGTTCCCATGTAGCATCCTCTGGTTGCATTCCATGCCACTGAATTAATACCTCTGTGATGGATCGAGAGTGAAGATGATGAGTGCGCCTGTCGAGGATTGCCTCCAGCTCCAAAATGATGGATCCTTCGTTATCTAGTTTTGGTAAAATAGTTTGTGCTCTGATGTTGGTGCCAAGAACTTTCTTTAGACAAGAGACATGAAATACTGGATGAATGCAGGAAGGAGGAAGCTCCAATTTATAAGCAACTGACCCAATCTTCTGAAGAACCTTATATGGCCCATAGAACTTTGGAGCTAGCTTATGACACCCTTTGAGTTTCAGGGAGGATTGGTTGTATGGCTGTAGACGAAGAAAAACCATATCACCTACTTGAAAAGTGTGCTCAGAACGGTGCTGATCGGCTTGTTGTTTCATTTGATTTCTTGCCATGTGAAGATTGTCCTGCAAAATGCAAAGAATTTGATCTCAGGTTAAGAGAACCGTGTCAACTGCCTGAACTGGTGAACTGCTAGGGGTGTATGGAAGGAGCACTGGTGGTGCCTGACCATAGATTGCTTCATATGGAGTCATTTTAGATGTAGTGTGGTAGGAGGTATTGTACCACCATTTAGCAAGAGGGAGCCACTTTGCCCATTGATGCTGTTGTTTTGAGGTGAAGCAACAAAGATAAGTTTCCAAATATTTGTTGATAACTTTAGTCTGACCATCTATTTGTGGGTGATACCTTGAACTCATCTTCAGTTTGGTGCCAGTGTGGTGAAATAGTTCTATCCAAAAATGACTGGTGAAAGTTGCATCACGATATGAGATAATGGAAGAAGGGATTCCATGAAGACAGAAGATCTGGTCCATGAAAATATGTATGACTGAGGAGGTGGTATAGGAATGGCCAAGGGCACAAAAATGATTATATTTGGAGAGGCGATCAACCACAACCAAGATCACTATCTTCCCTCCAGATTTAGGGAGCCCTTTAATGAAATCCATAGAAATATATGTCCAAATCCATGTAGGGATGGGCAAGGGTTTGAGCAATCCAAGGAGTGTCATTTCACCCTTGTTGCCTTGGCAGGTATCACATTCAACCACCATTTGTTGAATTGCCCTTTTCATTCCCTTCCAAAAGAAGTTATGCCATGCCCGTTCATAAGTTTTGAGGAACCCAGAGTGCCCTGCCGATGGAGAAGCATGGAGTTCATAGAAGACAGCCTGTTGAAGATCTGTGCTCTGGGGAAGCACCAGAGGACCCTTGTATCTCAGAGAAGCACCATCCCAAGAGTAATGTGGTACAACAAAAGGGTTGTTGGCCAAATGCTGGATGATTTGAGATAATGAAGAGTCATTGATATAGCCCTACTGGACAAATTCCAACCAATTTGGAACAAGCATAGAAATAGCTAAAAGAGAAGCTTGGTCATCAAATGTGTGAGAAAGAGCATCCGCCACAATATTGTCTTTACCCTTCTTGTAAGTGATGTCATAGTCACAACCCCTAAGTTTTTTAACTCATTTCTATTGTACTAGAGAGGAGACCCATTCTTCTAGGAAATATTTCAGACTCTGGTGATCAATCTTGATACAGAAATGATTCCCTAATAGGTATGGCTACCACTTCTATACTACATGCAAAATAGCCATCATTTCCTTCTCATTTGTAGAGAGTACTAAATTCTTACCTGAAAGGGCTTTGCTGGTGAATGCAATGGGATGTTCATCTGGAAGGAGAACAACACCAAGTCCATTGCTGCAAGCATCACTCTCAATAGTGAAGGTCTTGAAAAAATATGGCATAGCTAGAACAGGTGTAGTGCACATAGCTTGTTTCAGTTTTTCAAATGCACACTTAGCAGCATGTGTCCATGCAAAAGCATCATTTTTCAACAGAGCTATTAATGGAGTTACAATCTTCCTGTAATCCTTGACAAACTTGCAGTAGTAGCCAGTTAGTCCCAAAAATCCATGAAGGCTCTTGAGTGTCTGAGGATGCGGCCAATTTTTCATGGCATCTATTTTGGCAGGATCCACTCGAACGCCTTGGGCTGAAATAATATGCCTGAGATACTCCACTTCCTCCTGCCCAAAAACACATTTAGACTATTTTGCATAGAGATGATGATCAGAGAGAAGTTGCAGTACAAGATCCAGATGCTGGAGATGCTTAGCCCATGTTTTACTATAGATAAGGATATCATCAAAGAAGACTAGAATGAATTTCTGCAAGTAGGGCCAAAATATTTTATTCATCAATGCCTGGAATGTGGAAGGAGCATTAGTGAGGCCAAAGGGCATGACCAAAAACTCATAGTGGCCATCATGTGTGCGGAAAGCCATTTTAGGGATATCATCCTCATGAACCCAAATTTGGTGATACCTAGAACGAAGATCCAACTTGAAGAAAAAATGAGTGCCATGAAGCTCATCAACAATAGAAATCAGAAACTTATCCTTGATAGTGATGTGATTAAGTGCTCAGAAGTCAATGCAGAGGTGCCATGACCCATCTTTTTTCTAAACAAGAAGAGCTAGTGATGAAAAGGAATTGGTACTAGGGTGAATAATACCTTGCTTCAGTAAGTCCTGAACGAGCATCTCAATCTATGTCTTTTGGTGAAATGGGTAGTGGTAGGGCCTGATGTTGGGAGGAACACTTCCAGGAAGGAGCTGAATATGATGGTCCTTTGGTCATGAAGGTGGCAATCCCTCTGGTTTAGCAAAGACACATGCATATCTATCCAAAATTCGTTGTAGATCTAAAGGAGTAGTGGAGACCACTGATGGTTGCATCTGAATGGAATGGAGCTGAGCAATGACACCATGTGAATTCTTCTTAAGGAGCTTTTCCATGCGATGTGAACTGATGATGCTGAGAGACCCTGGTTGCAATCCCTTCAATGTGTGTTTTTGCCCATTGTTTGAAAACTGCATCTAAAGTTTAGCAAAATCCCATAAGATGGGTCCAAGTGTGCGTAACCATTGAGCTCCCAAAACCACATCACATCTGCCTAAGGGCAAGGCAAACATGTCAGAGCATAGGTTATAATCTCCAATAGAGATACGCACATTGTGACACTTCCCTTTGCAAGGTAATGTGCCCCATTAGCAATCATGACTTCAAAGCTAGAGCAAGGATGTACAAAACAATTAGCCTGTTTGGTGATTCAAGGGTCAATGAAGTTATGAGTGCTACCAAAATCAATGAGTATTGTAAGAGGGATCTTCTTGAAGTAAACCTTTACCTGCATGGTTTGTGGGGTGGTGACTCCTGCTAAAGCGTGGAGAGAGATCTTTGGGTGGTCGTCCTGAGAAGGAGGGTCAATAGGCAGCTGCTGAATGCCGACCTAATCATCTACTATATCCTGAGCATCTTCATAAACTTCAGTTGCAGGCAAAGAATCCACATCCAAGAGATAGAGCTTTTGCTCAACACATCTATATCCCTGAGTGAATTTCTCATCACAATTATAAAAAATCCCTTTTTCTCTACGTGCCCGCATCTCTGCTTCAGACAAATGCTTGATAGGAGTTGTGCTAGGAGCTGGCGTGATTGGAGGTCTTTGGGAAACCATATTTCTGAATGGAACAAAAGTGGATTTGGAGCACTGTTGAGTTGTGATCTTGTCCTCACCAACTTAGCCAACCCTAGGACTTCCATCATTGTGCTGGGACGGAACATTTTAACCTCAGATCGGATTGCATCCTTCAGACCACTGACAAAACAACTCCTGAAGAAGTCATTAGATAATCGCTCTATGTGATTGGCTAGTTTCTCAAATTCTGTCTGATATTCTCTCACAGTGCCAGTTTGACAAAGTTTAGTGAGTGCTCTTGTGAAGTCATCAAAAGCACTAGGGCCAAATCATTGCAAAATGAGTTTGCAAAAATCTGTCCATTTTGGTTCTTCATGAGCCTTTATGTACCAACAAAACCATTGAAGGGCTTCATGTTCCAAATGAAAGGATGTAAGTGGGACTTTGTTGACATCAAAAGTATTATGCAGGCTGAAATATTATTCTGCTCAGTATATCCATCCAGTCGGATCATCACCATTGAAGCGAGGAAAATCAAGCTTTGACCCACGAAAATTGGTGGAAGAAGAGAACCCAGTGTCTGCAGAAGACTCTGGGTGCTGTCTATTGTTCATGGTTGAATGCTGAAGATTGAGGCTGAGAATTTTTTCATCCAGATCTTGGAGTTTGGTCTTGAGGGTTGCAAGTTCATCCTCCATGCTTTTTAATCCTGCAGGGGTGACAACCATAACCAGGAGTTTTTTTTTTTGGAATGGGTAGAAAAATAAAAATAGAAACTTTTTTAGTAAAGGAAAATTTGGATTTGGGAAAAACTCTGATGGGTAATTGGGGTTTGACTAGGTTTTGGACACTTTCTGAGGGATAGGGAAGTAGAAAATGGGGATTTCAAAAGCGGGGTGAAAGAATGGGAGAATTTGTCCAAGAAGGACAAAGGAGCAGAAATAGGAAATGAACACTGTGGCAAAATTTGAAGGCGATTGGGTGAGAATCGAAGAAGTTATGGCAAACTCAAAAATAGACAAATTTGGGATTTCTGGCTTTGATAAGTGGAATTTGGGATATGGTCCTCAAGGAAGGAAAAATGCAGAATGGAATTTCAGCGGTTCCAGTGAATTTTTAGAGGAAACGGAGCTAAAGTAAGGAAGATATGGCAAAAAAATAGAAATTTTTTTACTTTTTTTCCTTCTGGAAACAATCTGCAATGGCTTTGGATAGATGCAATCTGCGATTTGACAGCTGGAAATAAATATGGACCCCAGGTATGTTCGACTTCCTAAAGGTTTAGAGGATTCACTCGGCTACCAATGCTGTCTAAAAGCTTGCATATTGGGGCAGTATCCCTCACTCCACAGATCAGGTAAAACTGATAACTGCTTTGCCACAAATGATAGCTCTTGGTTTACCTCACGGATGGGAACTAGTCAATCAGGTAGGGGCCGTTGCCCTTTTTGCTGGTAGGTCCTCTCAATGGGCCAGCTACTTCAGGGTTCCTGTGGTACTCCTCACAATGAGTTTTAGGGCTATGCCCAGGCATTTCCCACAGCTAAGTGGATAGGGATTATTCCCTGATCTGAACTTGCAATTGAAATGAATAATACAAATGCAAGGAAAAAAGAACTACTGCAATAATCACAGCACCCAGAGGCCACTGCAAAAAAAAATTTAGCAGAAATTCCACCTAGCGAGCCCAAGAAAGCACTCTGATACCAGATGAGAGGAATCTCCTGCAACAATATAATGAAAAATGCACAAAATAAGAGAAATAGCAGAACACAGAAGGAATTTATTGATCATAGGCCACTTCGAGGGGGCAACCTCCTTTGAGCAAGCTCAATACAATAAATTCATGGATGCCTTCATTGACCTCAACACGTACTTATATACTAAGTCTAATCTAAACAACTATTACTCCCCATTAATGTGGGATACTACAATATACTTGTTATCACCCAGATTTGCACCCTTGCGGTAGCCGTGAAACTTCAGCAATCTGGAGTAACATGGGAATGATCTCTAAGTGTGGGACTTTGCTAAATGAGATTAGACCTCCAGAGAAGGCCAGCCTCCTTAACTGGTTATCACCTAAAACTACTAAATCTTAAGAGGGAAAAGGGAGAAGGAATTCTTTTGAATGAAAGATGAACTGAAAAACTTGAAAAGTAAAGGGTGATTCACCAAGTTACATAAAAGAGCTCCTATAGCACTGAGAAAATGCACAGCATAACCAAATACAACAAATAAGCATACACAGATTGAACTAATCCTAGCAGAGGTGAGAAACCAGATGATTGAAAGGAACAATACATTCACAGGAATCATATGTAAATTCACACTAAACTAAAACTTAGTCCAAAGAGGCAAAATAACTTGCATATATTTAATGGGAAGGCAAAGCTACAGTAGCAGAAAGCTTTGTTTGGAAATAGAAAAAGCCTCAATGCTCAAAAAATTTCCAACCTTATTTACATCACTCGAATGCATATATATAGCATTCCAAAACTAACCTAGGTCGGTTACAAAAATTCGCTCCATTGGCTACAATAGAAAAAACTCTTGAAGGGACGTCCAACTGCAAGGAGTTATGGCGTCAAATATCTGGAATTGGGCAGATAAAAGATATTTTTTAGTCTTTAATGCAGCTGCTACATCATCGATCTGAAACAAGGCGGTGGAGAAATATCTTTTATCATTAATGCGAGCATCTTCATCCTTGTACAGTAATGAATGCAAGAAATATTTGCATCTACTCAAAATGGTCACTGAGATGTCCATTCGCCCAAAACATGCAAATCCAGATCTGAAAATGAAAAGTAACAAAAACCCCTAAAAACCCTGCCAAATGAAAGAGGGGACAAAAACATGCATCTTTGCCTCTTGCAGCATGCTAAAATTCACTAAAATGGAGGAAATAAAGGCGGTCAAAGTTTTGATCAATTGCTTGTATATATCACTTTGCACCTATGTATATATCGCTATGCACCTATGTATATATCGGCATCTGAATCGGCCTCTGAAACTTCCTTTGGATATGTATGGCGCTTTGTATATCGGGCTATGAAATGTCCTTGTATGTTCAAAAGTATGTCACCTCCTTGTATTTCGGATTTGTATATGCATACAATCGCCTTTGTATGTGCGGGCCCCACCTCTTGTATCTCCTTTGTATTTGCAAACATACAAGTTGCGGACCCCAAAATAACCATTAGCTGTGTTTGATTTCCCTATTGGGTCCGACTTGTATCATTCCTCTTTGTATATTTCTTTGTATGTGCAAATATACAAAGCACTTATACATACAAGCCGTGGACTTGATGCCTGAATATGCCAGAATTTGATCTTCAAGTTAGGTCCACCTTGCATCACCTTTGCACCTTTGACTTGTATATTGTAATATACAATTGCAAATATACAACCCGGACTTCAAACTTTAATAAAGCTTTTTGAAAAATACCTTCGGGTTTGGCTTGTATGTGATCTTTTGCATGTATATCAACCTTGTATCTTTGACTTGTATGTACGAACATGCAATCGCATATATACAAGGCACTATTCATGATATACATTGGCCTTTGAATGTTCCTCTTTTGTATGCGTGGCCTTTTGTATATCTGACTTGCATCTTTTCTTTGTATGTTGCCGATATACAAATGCCTTTGTATATTGTGTGTCCCCTTTCATATACAAACTGATTTGTATATTGACCTTGTATGTTTGATATACAAAGGCTTTTGTATGCATCTCTTCGTATGTACCCAATGCATGCCAAATATACATTGCCCTTTGTATGTTTGTCCTTTGTACATCGCTGCCGATATACATTCAACTATAGCTGATGCATATTATCTTTGCATATTGGACTTGCATGTGCGAACATACAACCCGATATACATTCCACTGCACAGTCTCACTTGTATGTCCACTCTGTACAATCTCCTTTGTATACCCGTGGGCCCCACCTCTTGTATGTCGGTGACCACCTCTTCTATGTCGGTGATATACAAACACCTTTGCATGTTTGGCCTTGTATGTTTCAATTGTATGTTGGCCTTGTATATCGGCCTTGTATGTGCAAACATACAACCCGATATACATTCTCCCTTTGCACATTGACCCTTGTATATTTGCTTGTATGCTGCCAATGCATTTTTTCCTTTGCATATTCCTCTTGTATGTTCCAAACATACATTGGCGAATGTATATTGCGAATGTACATTCAAAAATGCATATTTAAATACAAGCATGAAACTAAGAAATCCTAGCAATAGAAAATACTTGAAGTTAAAAGTTTTCTGGGTTTTTCTGGGTTTCTTGCAAAGATTCTCAAAGTGAGACTTTTGGAAAATTTTGACAAGGCACAGCATAAATATTTGAAGGATTTAAGCTTTGTATGGGCATCTTCTAAATATTTTCAAGGAAAATATAAGGTGAACTGTTTAACTCTGGGCAGAGGAAAATAGGTCAACAATTTGGTGACCTCTATGGGGTGTTTGCCTACTAAACAATTAGACCAGTGGCCTTAAGCATCCATTGGGCATGGAGTCATACCAAAACTAAAAATATATCTTTGTCAAATGATTCTGACCTTAGCAACTAAGGATATGGGCAGTAAAGAATATCTTAAAGACCAAACCAAGACAAAAATGCTGAAGGCAACCCCTCTAACTGTGCTAGACAACACTTAGGGAAAACAAACAAAAGGAATCTAAACTATTATGCAGCAACACTTATTTGAAAGCAAGAAATCTAATCTACTGCTTTAGAAGGTAGGTCATACCTCAAAACACCTCTTTAGGTGTGTTCCATTGACTGGGATAGGTAAATTTTGTCCATCCATGCTTGATAACTGAAATGCATTGTGCTCCTTGCATTCAATAATGAGAAATGGGCTACTCCACATGTTGTCAAACTTGGAGTGCTTTCCTAGTCTGCTTTTCAACTCATCCCATTTGAGCACCATATCACCCTCCCTAAAGATTTTGGAAGAGGCCTTCTGATCAAAATTTCTTTTGGTTTGAAGCTGATGATACTCCATAGTTTTCATAGCCCTATCTCTAATTTCTTCGAGCTCTATAAGCTGAGCATATCTAACAGCCATGGGATCCTCTTCCTCAAACATCTCCAGCTGATTCATGATATCCAGTGTTGGCAGCTCCATAGATATAGGCAATCTTGCCTCTTTCCCATAAACTAACATATATGGAGAGTTCCCAATAGACCTCTTGGGAGTTATTCTGTCTACCCATAAGACATATTTCATATTATTGTTCCAGGTCCTCTGGTTGTCCTCCATTGATCTTTTAATGATCCTTATGAGATTCTTGTTTTTAGATTTAGCCAAACCATTACCCTATGGGTAATAATTTGATGAAGTATTTAGGTAGATCCCATTCTTAATAGCCTAATCAGTTGTCTTTAGTCCAACAAAGGCTAAAGCATTATCGGAGATGATTGATTCAGGCACCCCAAATCTGGATATCAAATCTTGGTAAAAATTTAAAACAGTATTTTCATTTGATTCCTTTAGAGCCAGTGCTTCATTCCACCTTGTGAAATAATTTGTAGCTGTAAGTATCCACCTGTGGCCTACACTTGATGGTGGGTTAATGGGACCTACAAAATCAATGCCCCATCTCATGAAGGGCTGTTCTACTTGAATTGGCTGTAGGGGTAGAGCTGGCAGCCTTTCTTTGCCTGCAAAAATGGCACATTTTACACATTTTCTAGCCCATGTATGGGCATCCTTGAATAAGTTGGGCCAGTAATATCTAGCTCTCAATTTTTTCCAAGCAGTGGTCTTTGGTGCAAAATGACCCCCTGCTATCCCATCATGAAACTCACAAAGCACTTTATCAGTCTGATCATAATCAATGCATCTTAACAATACACCATTAAAATCTTTTCTAAAAAGGGTGCCATTTATTAAAACATATGGAATGGACTACAGTCTAAAGTACCTTCTCTTGGTTCTATTTAAATCTATCAGATATTTGCTAGTTTGCAAAAATTGAGTCATGTTACTCACCCAACTTGTGCCCACTGCTTTTGTATCATCCTGAGGAGCATCTTCAATGGTCAGAAGCACATTCTCCTCCTTTTCTATTTCATTCTTAGAACTGGAAGCAAGTTGTTCACTGGGTCCTCTACCTCTAACAAGCTTGGTTATCTTAATCTCCACGTCATATTCCATGACCTTGGTGATCCAACTAGCCCTTTTCTCATTTACATCTTTTCCTAACAGGAACTCTTTGGCACTAGGATGAGCGACCATCAAATGTATCTTGTTATTAGAAACAAGATGCCTAAACTTTTTTAGACTCCTTACCATTGCAAGGACATGCTTCTCCATGAAGCTATACCACTGCTCATACTCCTCCAGCCCCTGACTAAAGAATGCGGTTGGCTGTTCAAAGCTGTCACTCTGTTGCTGTACTAGAATCGCAGAGATTGTATCCAGGCTGCCATAAGCATATAAAATAAAATCTTTGGAGAAGTTAGGATTTACCAGAGTTGGTACACCTGATAATGCTTCCTTTATGGACTCGAAGCTGAGTTTGGCCTCCTTCGTCCAACTGAACACTGTACTCTTCTTCAACATAGATGTTAGAGGCTTCAATAGATTTGCAATATTGGGAATAAATCTTTGCAGAAAATTAATTCTGCCAATAAAACTTTGTAGTCCCTTCTTATGGCTGGGTAAAGGCAACTCCAGAATAGCTCTTACCCTTTCAACATCAATGGTAATGCCTTCTTTTGACACAACGTGCCCTAGCAACTTGCCCTCATGCACAGTGAAAATGCATTTCTTTGGATTGAGAGATATCTCGAATTCTTTGCATCTCTCAAATACCTGCCTTAAGTGGGATAAATGCTCAAATGCATTCTTAGAAAAAATTGCGATGTCATCTAGGTACACCAGCACCAATTTATAAGCAAACCCTTAAAAGCCATATCCATAGCTCTCTGAAAAGTAGAGTCCGCATTTGAAAGACCGAAAGGCATTCTCCTATGGGCCATGGTGCCCCATTTAGTGGTGAAAGCAGTTTTAAACTGATCCTCCTCCTTGACTAACACTTGATTATATCCAGAATATCTGCCAATCAAGGAGAATCTTTCAGAACCAGCCAATACTTGCAGAATTTACTCCATTGAGGGCAATGGGTAGTGGTCTTTTAGGAAGGCTCTATTGATGTCTCTGAAGTTGACACACAGTCTGGTCTCTCCATTCTTTTTCCTCATAGGGACAAGGTTGGAGACCTAAGAAGTATGCTTGATCAGGAAAATGATCTTTCCTTTGATTATCTTAGTCAATTCTTTAATCATCATGGGCTCCAGCTTCGGGTTTAGAGGTCTTTGCTTCTGCCTCACAGGTTTTGTGTCTGGTTCTAATTCTATGGTATGCTGGGCAATATGAGGGTCAAACCCCTTTAGGTCTAAATAATCCCAAGCAAACACATCTTCAAACTCTTGATAAAGAGCAATAAAAGCTCTTCTATCCTTAGGTGAATAGATTTTCCCAATTTTGAGAAGCTTACCTTTGAATATTTCTAGCTCCTCGTAATGCTCCTCTTTAACCTGCATGCTGGTTTTGCTTTTCTTTAGCTGATCATCAGTCCCAAAAATAGATTCCAAGATTACCAATCCCTTGGGTAGCTTGTTTGTCCTTAACTGAATAACTTGACCATCCTCATATTGCTGTTTGAGTTTATCCTGATTCATCATGGAAAACTCATCCTCCTCTAATAGAAAATGCAGGATCTGCTCATCACTCTCAAAAACTTGCCAATAAATATTATTGTTAGGGATAGAAGGCCTGTCCACTATTTTTACATGAGGTTGTACCCTCTCTCTTTGAATATCACTGGGGATGTCAAATTGAGCCCCAATTATAGCTAACCTATCTGCATGATAGTTCTGACTTCTTGGAATAGAGATTAGATTGAAAGCATCAAACTCCTCAATCATATGCCATACCCTGTGTTTGTAGCATTTCAAAATATCATTTTTTGTAACATGCAGCCCTCTCACCTGATTTACAATGAGTTCATTGTCACCATAGACCTACAAACAACCAAGTTTCCTCTTTCTTGCCCACTGCAAACCTTGGATTAATCCTTCATATTCAGCAGTGTTATTTGTACATGAAAAGGCAAAACGGAAAGAAGAATAGTATTTTTCACCTTGCGGGGATACAAGCATTGCACCACCTCTAGATCCATTCCTGTTCCTTGAGCCATCAAAGTACATTTTCCATACTCATTTTGCTACTCATACTGATGTTCTGTATCCTTTACCAGATTTGGAATTGTTGTTTCAGGATCATGTAGTATGTAAATTCCCATACCAGTTTCTTGGATGTGTCCCTCAGGGTTATCAACAACATTTTCTGAGGCCCACTCCTTTAGAAGCACCTCTGGTATACTTTTAGCTTGTAGCTCTTGAGCAGTAACAAGTTCAGGATCATCAGAAATAATGCAATTTGTAGCTCTATGTGATGATTTGAAAGCAATTTAAATTTTAGGGTTACTTTTGTGCCATATCTAGTCCTGAAAAACATGTGGGACCAGTCCGAGGATAAATATCCTCCTATTTTGGCCGTGAATTCTCTTGATAAACACATGGCAAAATAAGGAGGCAAGTCTATAATAAATACCTCCTGGGAAATGGAAACATTTGGGCAAGTGTGTAGAGTGAGGCCTAGGTCTTTGATCACACCTACAGTTTTAACAGCTGTGCCATCTAACTGAAGCACACCTTTCTCCAAGGGTTGGTACTTCAATCCTAATTGATCTGTAATTTGTTTCGGCATCACATAACTACTTACACCACTATCAACCATGTAATTATGTACTAACTTGTCTCCAATTATCAATGACACATAAAATGGGAGTGGTTTGGAATTTTTGTTTGGCTATTTGTTGTTATCCTGGGATGAATTGGTAAGGACAGCCCTATTTGGGTCAGCAGTTTTATCATTGGACACTTTCAAATCAGACAAGGCAGATTGCAATATGTCTTTTTGGCCTAGGATGGCTAAAGAATCCCACATAGACATTGTCACATTCATCTTCTTCATATTTTCAATAATATTGAAAGGTGGAGTGGCATTTACCTTTTGTTGTGACTTTGTAGCAACAATATCAACCTGCAAATGAGGCATTTCCCTTGTTGCTACTGAAGTGTTTCTTTGTAAAATGTGGGGAACATGGGAAGTAGAAGCACTAGCATGTGCTTTCTCTTTATTTGCTGCTAGATCTACTTCATAGCCCCTCTTCTTGGCTCTTGTATTGGCTGCAACTGGAGTATTATCACTGTTTACGCCACACAATTCACCTTCTTGCCAATTTATGAAGGTAGAATCATTTTGAGGCTGGTCCTGCTATTGCACAGCCCCATCATGAGGTGCATTTGGCTGTGAGACTGCAACATTCTATACCATCAGAGCCTGATTTATAACCCCATTCGAGCAGGCTGCCTGATTATGTGGTTGATTGCATGGAAAACACCATTCATATTCAGCTGCAAGGTTATTCTAAGTAGGAACAAGGTCCTTGACAACATTAATGGGCACTGGATTGTAAGGCTGAAAAGGCCTTTGGTTCACATTCTGCCTAGTACCCTGGTAATTGCTTTGATAAGGTGGCCTATTAGCTTGGTATGGTTGGTTTTGCCCTTGGAAAGGCTGATTTTACCCTTGAGGTTGTGGCTGATAAGGTTGCTTGTTCTGGGACTACTGCTTTTTAATGTTTACCAACTCATTCCCAAACATTTGTAAGATATTTTCTATTTTTTGTTGGCTATTTTTAATATCTTTTAACTCTTGAGATGAGCTAGAAGAAGTAGTTTCGAATTGACAGCACTTGGTAATGCTGTAGTAGTAGGTAAAGAGGCAAAATATGGAATTGGTAATGGCATTGAAGCTTGAATCTCAGGGAAGATGGGCATTGGTGGTCTAGGTGCTATTTTTCTGGCCTGAATCAGGCTATTCTCTGCCCTAATAGCTATTTCATATGCATCAGGTAAACTAGTACCTCCTAATGATTGTATCATCACTGAAATATCACTATTTAGGGCTTTCAAAAAATATAGAAAAGCATATTTAGCTGGAGGCCTTACCATGGCAGGAATTCTGTCCCATGTCTTCTAAAATTTGAAGTTGAAATTTGTTATTTGCTCCTGGGGAGCTCTCTTTATTGTAGTCATCTATTCAACCAGTGACAAGTTGTCTGATTTATCTTGAAATTGCTTATTTAACTTGTCACCTAGATCATCTCAGGTTGTAATGGTTTGCATTGTTAAACTCCTAAACCATTGCAATGCTTTTCCCTTCAAAGAGGCAGCCAGCAGCCTGATGGCTACATTCTCCTGGGTCACATGATGAACACCACATAGAGAAGCTACCTCTCTAATGTGCTCAATAGGGGTAGTTTGATTCTCCCCTGTGAAATAAGGTAGACTCTTCAAAGCTACCATAGGTATAACATCATGTACTATTAATTCAATGGGCTACCCCTATCAAAAGCCACAAATGGCTGATTCCTTGCCATTTGAATGACTAGAGGTAGGATTGCTTGAGTTGCTACAGGAACTACAGGGGTAACTGGCCTGAAATTTGGTGGAGTTGATTGTAACCTTTTAGAGACTGAAGTCCTTACTACATCTCTACTCCATCTTCTAGGTGGAGATAGCTGCAAGTAGTCAAATGTACTTGAACTCCTAGTTTGAATCTTTCTCATAAAATGTTACAGCAGAATTGATCTGCTTGTCTCTCCTCAATCTGAGTCACCAGATATGTAAGTTTTATCCTCTTACAGGTCTAAAAATCACTGGTTGCACGTCAAAACTAGTAACAAAAGATAGTATTTGATTTGTCATCTAACTCTCGGTCCCACCGAGCGTGCCAGAAACTATTGTAACCCAGATTTGCACCCTTGCTACAGCCGTGAAATTTCAGCAATCTAGAGTAATATGGGAATGATCTCTAAGTGTGGGACTTTCCTAAATGAGATCAGACCTCCGGAGAAGGCTGACCTCCTTAAATAGTTATCACCTAAAACTACTAAATCTTAAGAGGGAAAAGGGAGAAGGAATGCTTTTGAATGAAAGATGAACTAAAAAACTTGAAAAGTAAAGGGTGATTCACCAAGTTACATAAAAGAACTCTTACAACACTGAGAAAATGCACAGCATAACCAAATACAACAAATAGGCATACACAGATTGAACTAATCCTAGGAGAGGTGAGAAACCAGATGATTGAAAGGAACAATACATTCACAGGCAATCATATGTAAATTCACACTAAACTAAAACTTAGTCCAAAGAGGCAAAATAACTTGCATATATTTAATGGGAAGACAAAGTTACAGTAGCAGAAAGCTTTGTTTGGAAACAGAAAAAGCCTCAATGCTAAAAAAAATTCCAACCTTATTTACATCACTCGAATGCATATATATAGCAATCCAAAACTAACCTAGGTCAGTTACAAAAATTTGCTCCATGAGCTACAATAGAAAAAAATCTTGAAGGGACGTCCAACTGCAAGGAATTATGGCGTCAAATATTTGGAACTGGGCAGATAAAAGATAATTTTTAGTCTTTAATGCAGTTGTTGCATCATCGATCTGAAATAAGGCGGTGGAGAAATATCTTTTATCATCAATGCGAGCAGCTTCATCCTTGTGTAGTAATGAATGCAAGAAATATCTACATCTACTCAAAATGGTCACTGAGATGTCCATTCGCCCAAAACATGCAAATCCAGATCTAAAAATGAAAAGTGACAAAACCCCCTGAAAAACCCTGCCAAATGAAAGAGAGAAAAAAACATGCATCTTTGCCTCTTGCAGCATGCCAAAATTCGCTAAAATGGAGGAGATACAGGTGATCAAAGTTTTGGTCAACTGCCTGTATATATTGCTTTGCACCTGTGTATATATCGCTATGCACCTATGTATACATTAGCATCTGAATCAGCCTCTGAAACTACCTTTAGATATGCATGGCGCTTTGTATATCAGGCTATGAAATGTCCTTGTATGTTCAAAAGTATGTCACCTCCTTGTATTTTGGATTTGTATATGCATACAATCGCCTTTGTATGTGCGGGCCCCACCTCTTGTATCTCCTTTGTATCTACAAACATACAAGCTGCGGACCCCAAAATGACCATTAGCTATATTTGATTGCCCTGTCGGGTCTGGCTTGTATCATTCCTCTTTGTATATTTCTTTGTATGTGGAAATATACAAAGCACTTATACATACAAGCCGCGGACTTGATGTCTGAATATGCCAGAATTTGATCTTCAAGTTAGGTCCGCCTTGTATCACCTTTGCACCTTTGACTTGTATATCACAATATACAATTGTAAATATACAACCCAGACTTCAAACTTTTATAAAGCTTTTTGAAAAATACCTTCGGGTTCAACTTGTATGTTAGGAATGCATGCTTTGCTTATATGTGATCTTTTGCATGTATATTGGCCTTGTATCTTTGACTTGTATGTGCGAACATGCAATCATATATATACAAGGCACTATTCATGATATACATTGGCCTTTGCATGTTCCTCTTTTGTATGCATGGCCCTTTGTATATTTGACTTGCATCTTTTCTTTGTATGTCACCGATATACAAACACCTTTGTATATTGTGGGTCCGCTTGCATATACAAACTAATTTGTATATTGACCTTGTATGTTTGATATACAAAGGCTTTTGTATGCATCTCTTCGTATGTGCCCAATGCATACCGAATATACATTACCCTTTGTATGTTTGTCCTTTGTACATCACTGTCGATGTACATTCAACTATAGCTGATGTATATTATCTTTGTATATTGGACTTGCATGTGCGAACATACAACCTGATATACATTCCACTATACAGTCTCACTTGTATGTCCACTTCGTACAATCTCCTTTGTATACCTACGGGCCCCACCTCTTGTATGTCGGCGATATACAAACATCTTTGCAAGTTTAGCCTTGTATGTTTCAATTGTATGTTGGCCTTGTATATCGGCCTTGAATGTGCGAACATACAACCTGATATACATTCTCCCTTTGCACATTGACCCTTGTATATTTGCTTGTATACCGCCGATGCATCTTTTCTGTTGCATATTCCTCTTGTATGTTCCAAACATACATTGGCGAATGTATATTACGAATGTACATTCAAAAATGCATATTGAAATACAAGCATGAAATAAGAAATCCCAGCGATAGAAAATACTTGAAGTTAAAAGATTTTTGGGTTTCTTGTAAAGATTCTCAAAGTGAGACTTTTGGAAAATTTTGATAAGGCATAGCATAAATATTTGAAGGATTTAAGCTTTATATGGGCATCTTCTAAAGATTTTCAAGGAAAACACAAGGTGAACTGTTTAACTCTAGGCAGACAAAAATAGGTCAACAATACTCACGTGACGACTTACAAAGCATATGCGTCCAACAAGAATATACTATCAAAGTAAAGAGAAGGGTTAAACATGGGTTCCTAACATATTATTAGGTGGATAGGTGTAATTGCTCTTAAGTCTAATGAAGGTAGATCTCATGACTCTTCTAGGAAATGTGTAATGTCAAACAATAAACTATCTTTAATTTTTAATTCCTCTCTTGCTGCCTTAAAGTTTGTCAAAGCTATCTAAGGAAGGGGTGTGGATGATGAGTGCACCGAGACTTAAAGCATATATTAGAAGTGGTTTTGTGGACAATCTAGCTACTTTCATCCCTTTAATGAAATGGTGGTTAAGGCTTCTTGAGTTTGTACTCCCAAGCCACTTTGAAGGTATGTGTTCAGCACCACTAGAAAACTTCTTCGCAAGTAAGAACTTAGTTTTAGTTGTATAGAAATTTTTTAGGTTTAATATTTCTTTGGGTGCTAGCTATGTTTGTTTAATAGTTGTCAGATCATTATTAGATGTTCTATGGTTGTCTTGACTAGTTTATGTTGGAGAGGAGTGTATTGTAATCCCATTTTTTTTACTTTTTGAATTTGAATAAAGGAACTTAGTTTTGCAACTAGGATACTATGTTCCTATTGATCATTTTGATAAATTCATGTTTTGGATTGATGATGTCTTTCATGTGCAGCTACAAGTCTACAGGTATAACGAAGAAATTCAAAGCAATAAAAATTTACAACTGTTTGGGAAGAAATTTAGAGCATGGGCTACAAATTCCCTATTAGACATGTATACAAAATGTGGAACCATAGACAAGGCACATGAACTATAAGCACAAAATATATAAACCATACAAGTGATATAAACATTTATTCAATAAGGAATGATAAAGTAATTCAATTAGAATTAAGGAAAACGTAACTTAGAACATGTGTACAGACTTGACATACCTAAAAAATGGAGATTCGAATGGAGAGAGTACCCAATTATGTAGTCTTTTTTTCTTCTTGCATCAAACTCCTCAACAATTTGAGTTTTTCACCACTTGCTTCCTTTTCAACATTCAATTGAATAACACTCAAATAGAATTACTAACAACAATACAATTGACCAATGTATAATGTTAAATTCCTATAATTAATCACAATTAACATTGCAACACTACAAAAATTGAAACTTGAATTGATATATATCAAAATTGATGTGAAAACTATGTTATTTCCTCCTTAAGTTGGCAAACCAAAAAAAGGTGGTGGAAAGTTCATGCAAAGGTGGTAGAATGTGAAAAATGTGCATGTGCTCTTCCCAACAACATAAAAAAGCTTTCTTTCTGTCAGAACACGCGCATAACCAGAAGAAAACAGAGCATGTGGGCCTAGATCACGGGTGTCCTACCCTTTTTACCATTTGAATAGAAAGCCATAACGTGCTCGTGTTATAACGCGCTTGCGTTATAACACGAGCACGTTATGGCTTGCTATACAAAACTCTATATTATTCATTTCTCGATCTCCTCCTTACCCATCTTTCCCTCAAGTTGTCAACTTCACTCTCTCATGTATTTCTCCTATCTCTCTATTGTCAATTCAAGTATGCACCCTTGTTAAGTTTTGTGAAAACTTAACTACCTATTGAAACATGGAATCATTCTTGGATGTGGGTCTCCTTTCATGAGAACGAATCTCTAGAGTGAGTTGGTTCTCTTATAATTCCTAAACTACTGACTTGAGGGGAAAAGGATAGAAGGATATAATTGAAATGCAAACTAACTCTAGAATCTAAACTTGATGAATCTCTATCACTCACAAAACAGATCCTCTAACTTGAATCCTCACAATTCCACTGATAATTTATTCCTTAGGTAATTTGCAATGAGGTTTGGATCAAACACAGACTGCAACTAGGAAAAATGAAATTTAACTGTATTGAGACATAATAAAGGACAAATAAAGTCATAATATAACATCTGATCAAGACTGCAAAATATGTGAAATAGGATGATTTGCTATTAGAACTAGAAGGAGTACAATGCATGAAAAATAAAATGTGTGACCCAACTACCTATATACAACTTTGCCTGAGAACAAGAGAGAAGAAACTGATGCTAACTGACTGAGAAAAAACTAAGTTTTTCTCCTACAAATGTCTCCAAATGATCTCCTCTGAAGAAAGTTGAAAAAGCTCCTAAAAATAGACCCTAAGTCCATTTTTGAGCTACTCACAAAAGCCAAAAATAAAGCATTGGATCTGTCACCAATTTGGAAAATAAGGCTCCAAAATTGCCCTCTCATGTGGTCCAACCATAAAACTACTTTTCTCTTCTCATGCAAGCTCCAAATTTGTCTTATATGACTCTAAATAAAACAAACCAAAAATGAGATATTTGATCTGTTTTCTTAGCCTATTAATTGCCTAAAAATAGTTAAACTTTAAAAGCAATTTATAATTTCATTGCTTTAAAGTTAACTTTACAATGATATGGCAATTTAAATCAATATCCTACTCGATATGATTTCTTTACAAAAATAAAATGATATCCAGTTTATGATTTCACCAAGATATTTACAAGATATCATAAATGATTTTCTATAAAAATCATAAAAAAATGAAATACTACATGTATTTGCAAAAAATAAATGAAAGCCTTAAAAGGCTTGACACCATGGCCTCCATGTGTCAATATTCTTCCACCTCATCTCTGTCCATATGCCTCAAAAAAATGCCAACTCACTTTCCATATAGTGCCACCATGTCGCATTTGACCCCTTTGACCATGTTATCATTTTGCATACTCTTCACATCTCCAAAGGTTATTGTTTGGTTTTATGCATAAACTGAAATATGTGAAGGAAAAGAATTAATGCATAAGTGGGAGGTCAAAGACACTCAACCACATGCATAGTCAAATGATATTTAGACTCCCATGTGAGTCGACCACATATGAGATGAATACCTTGCAAAGATTCTAAAGGAACAAGCCTTGTTCACTCATGATAATGTCTACCTTTGAATTCATAAACTAAACCATATTCTTCAGCTGTCAGCCACCTCTCCTTATAATTACTAGGCACCATCGATCATAAGGTGTTGACCCCAATCTCATTTGGATAAAAATGATTATGTTGTTTTGTATGGTCAAAAATGAAAAGGACGTCGAAACAAAAGCAAATGTAACCCTAAAACTTCAGTCATTTTTATTTTGTTGGCATTGAGTTTGGCTCTGCAACTGTGGCCACCGACATGGGGTTTCATGCTTTGTATTTCCTTTGTCCATTCGATGGCTTTTGAGGTCGAAAACATTGCACTTCTTCAGCCAAAATGACTGGCTGCACTTGGTAAGTTAGACTTGAAGCTTTAAAATGACATTTGACTATATTTTCATGGCTTCTGTTTCTTAAATGGTCATGGCCATGTAGCTCTTTCTCTAGTTTTCTCTATTTTGACATATGTAGCTTGGCTTTTCTGTGTTGAACTTTGTGAAAATGGCAAAAAATGACAAAAATTCAGTTCATCTAGCCATGACCATAGTCTTATCCCTCTGCCACACCATATGGTGAGTCCTCAATATCACTACTTCCACTGTGGCTTCTCATCATTGCTACTTTCATTTCTGTATGTACAACTATGATGAGGGTTTCATATTTTTGTTTGCTAGGTATGTGAAATATCTTCACACATGGCATGACCATGGCATGTAACACATTTTGTAGCTTCACTTTATCATTTGATGTAAAATTTTTTGAAGTTTCTTTGGCTGTGAGATGGGGTTTCATTTTACACTACACATAACTTCTTTTCCCTTGCAGCCATGTCTGTAATACTTCACTCTCACTTTGCTCGACTGTATATTGTAAGAAGAAAGGAGACTCCTTTTTAAACCCGATAAGGGTTTCATGTTTATTCTATATAAACAATCATTTACCATGGCCTTGCTTGGACAACTTTACTTAACCATTTCTCCTTTTCAACACTACAAAAAAAATGTTGGGGTTCTGGAAACTTGAACATGGGTATTTGGAAAAAAGAATGTGAATGGCATTATATGCCACGGCCTGATTATGAATGTATCTCTACACTTTTACTTCACTGTATAAACCCAGATTCTCCAAAACTGAACAAGGGTTTCTATCTTTTTGAACACAAAATTGCTTCCTGTAGCATGCATTGGCATATGATATCTTCTCAATTTCTTATACTGTCATTATTGAGCTATAATCACTGTCATTGTTTTAAGAAGAGTGATGGTTTCATATACTGTTCTTTACCTCTGTAGCTCTATTTTCTCTTTCATGGACTTTGCATATGAAGTATATACTGTTGGCTTGAATTTGGAACTCCTCTTCTTTCTGTAGCAGAAAATATACTTTCATTTCTATAGCTTTACTTGTCCATTCGGTGGATTGTAGTAATTAGATATTTCAAACATGATTGATGACCATGGCTGTGTCATGACATTGTAGCATTGTAACAAATGAAGTGACCTACTTGTTTTGTATACACTGTAGCACATGATGACTTTCGCTGTCCCTTTTTACTATGACTTCATCATATCAAATGCATTATGTAAGTTGTCCTCTGCCACATGATAATGATGTTCTATTGTAGCATATGTGATGAAGTGTTCTTTTTGATTCTCCTAAAGTTTGTCAAAGACAAAATGAGCCATTTGGACTGGCTGTCTTGTATTCTTCTACTACAGTTCTGCAATACTATCATGTTTCTTTTATAGATATGCAATGAATATAACATGTGATACACACTGTTTTGATGCTCAACTTAATAGTAGCAAAATGTGAGGCATAATTGGGTATATTTCATCATTTAAAAGGTAGTTGATGTAATTTGAATATGAATTTGATTCTTCCACTCCACTTAAATGAGAAAGTATGATGCTTGGTATTCACCTTTCTTTGCAACTTGCTTACTGGTTTATAATGAATAATCAATTTGATCATGGATGAGTAAGCAATCCTCAAATAGTCAACACTTGTGAACACTTATCTTTATCAGCCTGATGATTATAAATGCATTGTGTACTCCTGATCATTATCATACCTGAGAATGCCATTTCCATGCTAGTTGGAGTAGTGACAAATCTATTATATGCATTGAGTTTTGTTCCCCATCAGTTCAGGTCATGTTCTTGGTTGCATTTCATACTTTGAAGTGAAATCATGGTCATGTTTTGAAATGGAATTGATGCATATGATTGTCTTGTTACTCCTTCAACTTATCATGTGAATGTCATCAATGATTTTCTTCTTTCTATTCATACCTTCTGAGATCAAGGGGCAACAGCATGCTGGGCTCAACCCTTGTGGGAGCCCATTTGACACCACATGCTGAATGTCTTCAATCAGCTTCATGATTTGTCCTATACCTACACATGAAACAAACAGATTAGAATAAAATAATGATGCTCTATGTTTGCTTCTCTTTAGTTCCTTCTGCATATGGATATTTCTCATTTGATCAATGCATTATAACTAAAGTATTGTGCCTCTCTTGATAGATGAAGGATTTTTATAACCAGAGATTCTAATGGGTCTTTTTCCACAATTTTTTAGGTACATGCCGAGGTCGGGAGCAGGATTGGAGGCTACTACGAAGATCAACCAAAACAAGGCAATGATGGCTATGTCTTTCCCTCTTCTTTCATTAGATGCATAATATTTTATTTGTATTTGCATGAGTTCATCTATAACCCACAGCTTGTGTGGGACATCTAATATGTCTTAGTTTCCTTCAATGCAATGTTTATTCTCTTATGTATTCAAACTTGTAAATGAATAACCATTGTGGTGAATGAATACTTATCTCATTTAACTTCTCTGCAATGCAATGAATAATTGAAACTTTTCTTTTTGCATCTGAACAACTGAACTACATTTGTTATAATAATTATGCAACTAGCACATAATAAAAATAAATCAAACCTCATATCAAAAATGATAAATGTTAAATTTGCTCAACCAATTTTGAGCTATGGTAAAAAAATGGTAACATTTCTGGTGACTTCTGCTATATGCTTGCCTGCTAAGCATTTGACTAGTTGCCTTGACATCCATTGGGCATAGAGTCATACTTTGCTCATTCCAAACTCAGAAAACACTAAAACTCTGCACTTCAACTAGCTCAAACAGCAACAGAAAAACTGAAAACAAACTCTACCGAAAGCAAACTAATAGGCCCTGATGGCCAAAACAAAATGCAGAAAAAAAATGTGCACGAGCACTTATTGACTAAAAAACACTAACCTAAACCACTCTAACTAGCCATGGACGGTGGTCAAACATATCCATTTACTGTTTGAGTGAAATAACTCCCTTCCTAACCAATTGAGGATTTTTCTCATACTCGCAAACTGACAATAAGGAGTGAGAAACAAGGACACTCCTTACAAAATGCTATACCACATCTGAAAAATTACAACCAAAGATTTGAATCCCTTGATTCCATTCAAGCATACCTCTGATTTGTCATGAACGAGCAAGCTAGTTCTGCTACTCCAGAACTATAATCTCATCTTCAGGAGAACTAAAAATGCTTTGAACCTTGCTAGTTACTCCATTGGCCAAATCCCTAATAGGGTAACGTCTTGTAAGGATGTAGCTTGAATTTTCATTGCTGATTTCAGTCTCATTGGCTGCCTCCTCAAACACAACTGCTTCTGGCTTTGGCTGAGACGTGACTTTAACCTTGTGTTCCTCCACAAACAAGCTATCCTGATGTGATTGTTCCTAGAACAGTCCTTGGGCTAAATGGCCTTCATCACACCTTGTTAGTTCATCTGCATTTCCTTCATCAATACTAACTAACAAAGGAAGGTCAACAAATAGAGCAATCGAAACCTGAGTTCCAACACTCTCCTTTACCTCCCCATCTTGTTGTTCCATACATTCCGCCTTAAAAGATGAATGTTTGACATCCAAATTTGAAACAAAAAGCTCAAGATCATCCCAAAACATATCTTATTCACATTCCTCTTCAATTTTTGATGAAAGAGGACCAATTTTTACCTCCAGGTAGTTCTCAGTTAGCTGTGTAAATTGTATGATAGGCTCTCTTTCAATATCCTCTACATGATCCAAAATCTCCTTGCCAAATCGTTTAGTTTCAAACAATAGCTCACCAGATGATTGATGATCCTCATGCTGCTCTGGAACTACTACCTCTGGTATGAGTATGTTCTCTTCCTCTAGTTCAACAAAACTAGGTAATTGATGGAACAAGGTTACTGGATCTTCTTCATGATCTAGTGCCTTCTCGTATGAGACTTGGGCTTCTAGTCTTTGGAATTGAAGGCTTTCACCCTGTGACTTCTGCATCCTGCCTTCATGCATCTCATGAACAACTTTAGAAATTTTTTCAAATGACTCAAAATTCAAAGGGTTCAACATCATATTTGAATCTACTTGTTGTGTACACATAGCAATAGCCTTTTCAGGTGAATCAGCCTTTTGCACTAGTTGATTTTCCATAAAAATTTTAACATCTTTTCCAACACAAGGAACCTCTTTGGTGCAAACATCGACAGATTCATCGGAAGGGATCCTCTCTTGCTCCATCCTTTTCTGTTCTAACTGGTATTTCTCTAAAGCTACATGCAGTAAATTCACTGGCCTATCTCTATTTTGTTGGTCAACAAACTGATCTTGAAAGTTGACAGGCTCCTCAGCAAAAGTAGATCTTCTGAGACTTGGGAAGCTGTACTTACGTACCTCTTTTTGAGTAGGTTATTCTAGGATAGCAGGGGCTTCTTGAGCTTGGGCAAGCAAGAGCTTGGTTTGTGCAGCTACTTCTCTTTCAAGATTCTCTTCAAATTGTCTCTTTCGTGTCTCCCACTCCTCATCAGAAATAAAGACCTCACACGGTGGCTGATTTTGAATCATAATATGCTCAGACCATACCAACCTAGGTTCTTGCAAGGGTAAAGAGTTCTTGAAACTAGGAATCTTGACCTTGGTAGGGATAATAGGTTAACTTTGATTGAAAGATGCAAAATTATACTCACATACCTCATTCTGAAAGGGCTGATTTTGAATGACAGGAACCACTTGAATTTGTTGCCTATGCTTTTGATGGAGTAAAACCCTCATGAAGATATGCCTGATAGGCTAATTCATCCCACTGCCGATTGTACTCATGTTCCCTCTCAAGCTCCTCCATCTGCATATTAAAGTCTAACAGAATGTTGTTAAGATCCTTATTTTGAGAACTTTGAAGCTGATTGTAAGATTGGGTAGGAATAGGCATGTGGTAAGCATCCTTAGTATTTGGGCTAAAACCAATATCATGGCCACTTGTGTATGGTTGGTAAGGAAGCTGAGCAGGGGTGGGTGGGTGGTAATTACACTGTTGTGCATGTTGGTATGCTACTGCTGCATGGCTGTTCAGAATAAAACCAACTGCATGATTGCTCTGATATAGCTAACAAGATGACTGATTGGTAATACCATCATGATATGGTGGATGATATGAACTGATCATCTTGAAACTAGAGAATAATATGTAGAGTCGCTAAGTATGCTAGTTGCTTGCCTCCAAAGGCCAGATTCATTGATACACACACCAAATATTAGTGATAATGATCAAACTATTGGACTGAAATAGTCCAACTAGTCCCACCGAGCATGCCAAAAACTGTTGTCAATTCAAGTATGTACCCTTGTTATGTTTTGCGAAAACTTAACTACTTGTTGAAACATGGAATCATTCTTGGATGTGGTTCTCCTTTCATGAGAAGGAATCTCCAGAGTGAGCTGGTTCTCTTATAATTCTTAAACTACTGACTTGAGGGGAAAAGGATAGAAGGATGTAATTGAAATGCAAACTAACTCTAGAATCTAAACTTGATGAATCTCTATCAATCACATAATAGATCCTCTAACTTGAATCCTCACAATTCCACTGATAATTTATTCCTTAGGTAATTTACAATGAGGTTTGGATCAAACACAGACTGCAACCAGGAAAAACTAAATTTAACAGTATTGAGACACAATAAAGGACAAATAAAGTCACAATATAACATTTGATCAAGACTGCAAATTATGTGAAACAGGATGATTTGCTATTAGAACTGGAAGGAGTACAATGCATGAAAAATAAAATGTGTGACCCAACTGCGTATATACAACTCTACCTCAGAACAAGAGAGAAGAAACTGATGCTAATTGACTGAGAAAAAACTAAGATTTTCTCCTACAAATGTCTCCAAATGATCTCCTCTGAAAAAAGATAAAAAAGCTCCTAAAAATAGACCCTAAGTCCATTTTCGAGCTACTCATGAAAGCCAAAAATAAAGCACTAGATCTGTCACCAATCTAGAAAATAAGGCTACAAAATTGCCCTCTCATGTGGTCCCACCATAAAACTACTTTTCTCTGCTCATGAAAGCTCCAAATTTGTCTTATATGACTCTAAATAAAACAAACCAAAAATGAGATATTTGATCTGTTTTATTAGCCTATTAATTGGCTAAAAATAGTTAAACTTTAAAAGAAATTTATAATTTCATTTCTTTAAAGTTAACTTTACAATGATATGGCAATTTTAATCAATATCCTACTCGATATGATTTCTTTGCAAAAATAAAATGATATTTGGTTTATGATTTCACCAAGATATTTACAAGATATCATAAATGATTTTCTATAAAAATCATAAAAAATGAAATACTACACATATTTGCAAAAAATAAATGAAAGCCTTAAAAGGCTTGACACCATGGCCTCCATGTGGCAATATTCTGCCACCTCATCTCTATCCATATGCCTCAAAAAATGCCAACTCACTGTCCATATAGTGCCACCATGTTGCATTTGACCCCTTTGACCATGTTATCATTTTGCATACTCTTCACATCTCCAAAGGTTATTGTTTGGTTTTATGCATAAACTGAAATATGTGAAGGAAAAGAATTAATGCATAAGTGGGAGGTCAAAGACACTCAACCACATGCATAGTCAAATGATATTTAGACTCCCATGTGAGTTGACCACATATGAGATGAATACCTTGCAAAGATTCTAAAGGCACAAGCCTTGTTCACTCATGATAATGTCTACCTTTGACTTCATAAAATAAACCATATTCTTCAGTTGTCGGCCACCTCTCCTTATGATTACTAGGCACCATTGATCATAAAGTGTTGACACCGATCTCATTTGGATAAAAATGATTATGTTGTTTTGTATGGTCAAAAATGAAAAGGACGTCGAAACAAAAACAAATGTAACCTTGAACTTTTGTCATTTTCATTTTGTTGGCATTGAGTTTCGCTTTGTAACTATGGCCACCGACTTGGGGTTTCATGCTTTGCATTTTCTTTGTCCATTCAATGGCTTTTGAGGTCGAAAACATTGCACTTCTTCAGTCAAAATGACTGGCCGCACTTGGTAAGTTAGACTTGAAGCTTTAAAATGGCATTTGACTATATTTTCATGGCCTCTGTTTCTTAGATGGCTGTAGCCATGTAGCTCTTTCTCTAGTTTTCTCTATTTTGACATATATTGTTTGGCTTTTCTGTGTTGAACTTTGTGAAAATGGCAAAAAATGACAAAAGTTTAGTTCAGCTAGCCACGACCATAGTCTTATCCCTCTGCTACACCATACTGTGAGTCCTCAATATCATTGCTTCCACTGTGGCTTCTCATTGTTGCTACTTTCATTTCTGTACGTGCAACTATGATGAGGGTTTCATATTTTTGTTTGCTAGGTATGTGAAATATCTTCACACATGGTACGGCTATGGCAATTTAACACATTTTGTAGCTTCACTTTGTCATTTGATGTAAAATTTTTTTAAGTTCCTTTGGTTGTGAGATGGGGTTCATTTTACACTACATAGAACTTCTTTTCCCTTACGGCCATGTCTGTAATACTTCACTCTCACCTTGCTCGACTATATATTGTAAGAAGAAAGGAGACTCCTTTTTAAACCTGATTAGGGTTTCATGTTTATTCTGTATAAACAGTCATTTACCATGGCCTTGCCTGGATAGCTGTACTTAACCATTTCTCCTTTTCAACACTGCAAAAAATAATGTTGGGGTTCTAGAAACTCAAACATGGGTATTTGGAAGAAAGAATGTGAATGGCATTATATGCCATGACCTCACTATGAATGTATCTCTACACTTTTACTTCATTGTATAAACCCAGATTCTTCAAAAGTGAACAAGGGTTTCTATCTTTTTGAGCACAAAATTACTTCCTGTAGTATACACTGGCATATGATATCTTCTCACTTTCTTATACTATCATTACTGAGCTATAATCACTGTCATTGTATACCTCTCATGACTCTAGATATTTCCCTTCCTCTCCACCTCTCTCCCTCCTCCTTACCCATCTTTCCCTCAAATTGTCAACTTCACTCTTTCATTTTATTATATCTCTCCCCTCACCTCTCTATCTTGTTGCAAGTATGGGCCTAACTGGTATTGTCATTGATGTCAACATACTCCTGTTGCATTAATGGTAAGGTTTGGATGAGCCATGAGCTGAGGATATTGAGAAAATTAGTCTCAATCAGGAACAGTGAAGAACAATGATGACTGTAAGGCAAAAGTCCAAGATAGGATGATGATCAGAGGATGCAGATTAAAGGGTTTGAAGATAAGTGTCTGTAGGAGATCTAGTAGAGATTTCAGAGGTCCGCATGAAGATATGAAGAAGTTGTGGCCGCTCAAGTAAAACCAGTTCCAGTAGGTGTTCAGAGGTGATAGAGTGTAACAAGAAAGGTCCGGTGAGATCTGGAAATGAAGTTTCCTATTCTGTGGATTTAAGGGAGTTTTGAGGAAGTCTTTGTGGTGTATTAACTCTATTTGTTCATTGTTTGAAGGTCCGCAAGCATCTATTCCTTTGTGACAGTAATGATAGACTGTGTTCTTGAGGTTCCAGATGAAGGAGAGAAGGATATCAGTAGGAAGAAGAAGTGTGGATATTCTTGGTGATTTAGGCAAGCTTGTGGAGGTCTTTGGATCATATCCAGTTCATGTTGGTGGTCCGTATTGAAGTTGGAGCTCGTAATTAAAGAGTAACTTCTGGATGATGGTGTTCTTCTTGAGACAGGCCGACCGGATGAGTTATCCATCTAGCGGATAATCTTATGAATGTTTGCCGACTTAGATGATCATTCCTAAGTCGATGCCTTGTATAAATAAGGGATTGCAAAGTTAGTTTGAAGTTGTCCTTATGGTGATGAGGGTGTGGTAGTGAGGAGGAGAGTGAAAGGCAAAGCAGAAGTATTGGGCTTAAATGGAACTGATTCAAGCATGGTGAAGATGCTATTCTCTAGTTCATGTATGTGATATTTATTTCTTTGTAGATAGTGTCTCTTGTAGGCAGTGAGCCTCTTGTGAGCAGTGTGCTCAGGCAGTGACCCCTAATTGGCATGTGCCATTTTGTTCTTTCTATTCTTCTAACAGAGAATACAATCTTGGGTTAATCACCCCGTGGTTTTTCCCTTAACTGGGTTTTCCACGTCAACATATTTGTGTTTTATGTGTTGATATGTTTTTGCTCTTGATTTGAATGCATTATGGTTTATGGCTAATATATAGCTAATCACCAAAGTGTTTAATTGGAGAAAGTTTTGAACAACTGATTCACCCCCCCTCTCAGTTGTGTGCCCTAAGTCTAACAATTGGTATCAGAGCCAAGTTCCTCCAAACAAAGCCTAACAGCTTGAGGAAGATCTGGGAACTCAAATGGATGTGTATGGTATGAGGCAACAACTTCAGTCTGCCCTAGATGATCTTGAGCAATCAAACTCTGAAGTCAATGAATTGAAGGAAAGACTCAAACAAGCTGATGATTTCATAGATGAACTAAAAGGGAAATTGAGTGTCTCTATGAAAAAGAGAAAAGATCTACTTTAGCAATTGGCAAATCAAAGTGAAGATAATGGTACAAATGAAGATCTGAAGGAGAAAACCAAGTTATGTGAAAAGTTATCAAAAGAGGTCACTATGGTAAGACATGAAATGGAATCAGGAGTTATGAAATTCACTCAAGAAATTGAAGAGAAAAGAAAAAATAAAGATGACCTAAGACAATCTCTCAAAGAGAAGTCAGAAGACTGCCACAAAATGGATAGAATAATCAGGTATCTAGAATCTGATCTTGAAGATGCTAGAGATAATGAAGAAAAACTTGAGGATCAAATTGACACTCTTAAAAAGGATCTTCAAACAATAAATGAATACAAAGAGAAATTCAAGATAAGTTCTGCTCAACTTGAAGTTCTTCTTGAAAGCCAAAAGAGGGTAGATGACAAGTGTGGCTTGGGATATGAGAAAGGTGAAAGCTCTGGATCTGGTCAGAAGAATTTTGGATCAGGAAATCCAAGGAACAGGCCTAGAAGACCTCCGGTAAGGCAACCTAATGCTCAAATATATCCATTTTTCAATGGATATTGCCACAACTGCAATAACTTTGGTCATAAAACTAATCAGTGTAGAAAGAGAATGAACTAGACAAATACATCCTTCTCCGGATAGTGTTTCAATTGTAAAAGGTATGGTCACAAATCTCATGAATGCATAAATATTCAAATGAACAATTCATTCAATGGTAGATGCTTTGCATGCAATAGAATGGGACATATGGCTAATCAATGCAGATCAAGAGGATATCATTCAAATATGTAAAGAAATGTTGCTTGCCACAATTGCAATAGATCCGGTCATATTGCCAAATTCTGTAGAAGCAAGAATCAGGACAAAAGGGGTCCAGTTCATTATAATCAGAATCAAGACAAAGGAAAAGGAATAGTGAATGTGGATGAAGTTAAAAGTGAGATGAACAAGATTTGGGTGAAGAGAAGTACAGAGAATGTAGGGGATGGATCTGCACCAGAATTTGGTGCTGATATTCCTTCTAGAAATTAAAAAGTGAGCTCTGGCTCAGGGGGAGACACAAGGAAAACCATTTTCCCCTAGCTAGTTAATTGGTGCCTGAAATTTGCACATGGGAAGTTGTGAAATAAAAGGTTTCTCAGAGAAACATCTAAAGAAAGCTTGGTAAAGATATGGAAGATCTGCAGGAAGATTTGAAGAGTCTAATCTTCCAAGATTAATCCGGTTTAACAGTCATTCGGTAAAACAAGATTATCATAGTTAAATTCAATATGATTCAAATTCGAGGCATTTTGTTCTATGGATAGATCAAGTGTTTGGGGAAAGTAAGATAATTTGTTATTATCCACCAAGAGTAACTCTAAGTGCATCTTAGTGATCCGAAAAAATCTCTCAGGACAAGGAGTACTAACAAGAAGGAGAATTACTCAAGATTCAGAAGAGTATTGTTTGATTTTAAAGATTGAACCTAAGACAGTGAATGAAGCTTGCAATGATGAAGACTGGACTAAAGCAATGGAGGAAGAGCTGGTGCAAATAGAGAAAAATCACACTTGGGATCTTGTTCCCAGACCTAGAAACAAGAATGTGATTGGAACCAAATGGGTCTTCTGAAACAAACTAAATGAAGTTGGTGAAGTAATCAGAAATAAAGCCAAATTGGTCTGCAAGGGCTACTCTCAAATAGAAGGAATTGATTTTGAAGAAACTTTTGCTCCGGTGGCAAGAATTGAAGTAGTCAGATTATTTCTTGCCTTTGCTGCCTTCAAGGATTTCAAGGTATATCAGATGGATGTCAAGTCGGCCTTTCTGAACGGTGACTTGGAAGAAGAAGTGTATATAGAGCAACCAGATGGATTTCAGTTGTCTAATCATGGTGATATGGTCTGTAAGTTGAAGAAGGCACTGTATGGATTAAAGCAAGCCCCAAGAGCCTAGTATAAAAGATTGGATAAGCATCTTTTGAAGATTGGTTTCAATAAAGGTACTACTGACAGTAACTTATATTTCAAAATTGATCATGAAAACATCTTGATTATTGAAGTATTTATTGATGATATCATCTTTGGTAGAAGAGATAGTATGTGTACAAATTTTGCAAATCAAATGAAAAGTGAGTTTGAGATGTCTATGCTTGGTGAAATGAATTTCTTCTTGGGTCTGCAAATTATTCAAACAAAGAAAGGAATCTTCATTTCTCAGACCAAATATGTGAAAGAATTGTTGAAGAAATTTGGGATGGAAGTTTCAAATCCAATGAATACTCCCACGGCAACCAGATGTAAGTTGAGCAAAGATGATGACTCTCCTAAGGTAGACCAGACAAAGTATAGATTAATGATTGGAGGATTGTTGTATCTCACTCAAACTAGACCAGATATTATGCAAGCTATTGGTCTTGTTGCTAGATTCCAAGCTGATCCCAGAGAATCCCATGTCATGGCAATCAAGAGGATTTTTAGATATCTAAAAGAGACGGTTGAGTATGGTCTGTGGTATCCTAGAGATCATGATTTCTCTCTTCATGCATATACAGATGCTGATTGGGCAGGAGATGTGGATGACTGGAAGAGTACCAGTGGTGGAGCATTCTTTTTGGGAAAGAGATTGGTTTCTTGGCTAAGAAAGAAACAAGAGGCAATATCTCTGTCTACAACTGAAGCAAAATATATTGCAATAGTAGGTAGTTGCACTCAAGTTTTGTGGATGAAGTAGATGCTAAGAGATATCAAAATAGAATATGAGGAACCTATCACAATCTTCTATGATAATCCAAGTGCTATAAGTATATCTAAGAATCTGGTATTGCATTCAAAGACTAAACACATATCCATCAAGTTTCACTTTTTAGGAGAGCAAGTGAACACGAATGAAGTCAGATTGGAGTTTGTACCCTCCAAGGATCAGATTGCAGACATCTTTACTAAACCTCTACCTAAGGACTCTTTTGAGTATCTCAGGGAGAAGTTAGGGGTTATTGCTCCTCCGGGGATGAACTAAGGTGCACTAAGGTGCATCAGTCCGGTGGACATCACAGTCATATCTTGTGATCCGGATTGATGGGAGCTGCTACTCAGGGGGAGCAATAGATATGATTCCAAAGTGTTGGAATTGCAAGTATGTGCCCTTTGCCATTGATGTCAAAGGGGGAGAGAAGACATGTGAAAAATAAGTGGTTGATGATCAAAGGGGGAGAAGTAAAGGGAGAGAAGACATGTGAATGGTTGTTGTTGATAGGGGTGTTGGCAAGAGACACATTGGAGCTTCTTGATTGTTGTCATTGATGGCAACAAAGGTTATCCCACACATCCGCAATGCATGATAAGTTCTCACCGGAAGTCAGATTGAACAAGTGTTAAGGTCCGGTAAGCAAGAACAGAGCAGTTAGTAAGGTTCGACAGACAGGTCTGGATCTCTCAATAGAAGTATCTTAGTGAAGTGCAGATTTGGGGAAGTCAAGAGGAGTATCTTGACTGATAGATTCCAAGGTTTGAGCCTCCGGTGTGGAAAGGATAAAGAGATGTGAATGCTTGAGTGTCGGGTTCCCAAGTGACAGTGTGAACAAAGGAAGAACTGACTGGTAGAACATCAGACATTATTCCAGATGTGTTACTGATGTTGGTAAAGGTTATGAAGGCATAAATTATGTTTGGCTGACATGATTGATGATTTCCACAAGTATATCCTTGATCCGGATTACTTGGTAAGCAAGGATTCAGCCGACAGATCAGAGTTTAGGTAAAATATTGACTATTCCGGGTGGCGACTAGAAAGGTGATGAAATCGCTTGTGTAGATATATATACAAGATAGATTTAGTTATGAGAGGTGTTGTGGTTGTAAGTGATGTGTGAAGGAAAGCAGTAAAGCTGAATAAAAGCAGAAAGGAAGATCCAGTATGTGAAAGAAAAGCAGCATAAAAGAAGAGGAAAGATGAAGTGCAGTAGATCAGTATACAGAGCCTAACCAGAACTGAACTCTAGCATATGTTGATACTCCTTATCAGTTCAAGTATTGTATTACACTCTTTATAAATTATAGACAGTGTGTCTCTTGTAGGCAATGTGCCTCTTGTGAGCAGTGTGCTCGGGCAGTGAGCCCTAATTAGCAAGTGCCATTTTGTACTTCCATTCTTCTAATAGAGAATACAATCTTGGGTTAAGCACCCCATGGTTTTCTCCTTTAATAGGGTTTCCACATCAAAAATATTGTGTCATGTGTATTTCTATTTCATGGTTATGTTTGCTTGTTTGAATTGATGCTACACTAATTATTAAGAAAGTTTAGAAAGCTGAAATAATTAAGATAACTGATTCACCCCCCACTCTTAGTTATCAACAATTGGTATCAGAGCTAAGTTCCTCCTAAACAGAGTCTAACAGCTTGAGGAAGATCTAGGAATCCAATTGGATGCATATGGTTTAAGGGAGCAACTCAAGACTGCCCTTGATGATCTTGAGCAGTCAAACTCTGAAGTCAATGAATTAAAGGAAAGACTCAAACAGGCTGATGATTTCATGAGAGAACTAAAAGACAACTTAAGTCTCTCTATGAAAAAGAGAAAGGAGCTACTTCAACAATTGGCAAGTCAAGGTGAAGCAAATGATGCAAATGAAGATCTAAAGGAGAAAACCAAGTTATGTGAAAAGTTATCAAAAGAAATCATTATGGTAAGACATGAAATGGAATCAGGAGTTATGAAATTCACTCAAGAAATTGAAGAGAAAAGAAAAACTAAAGATGACCTAAGACAATCTCTCAAAGAGAAGTCAGAAGACTACCACAAAATGGATAGAATAATCACGCATCTTGAATATGATCTTGAAGATGCTAGAGATAATGAAGAAAAACCTGAGGATCAAATTGACACTCTTAAAGAGGATCTTCAAACAACAAATGAATACAAAGAGAAATTCAAGATAAGTTTTGCTCAACTTGAATTTCTTCTTGAAAGCCAAAAGAGGGTAGATGACAAGCGTGGCTTGGGATGTGAGAAAGGTGAAATCTCTGGATCTGGTCAGAAGAATTTTGGATTAGGAAATCCAAGGAACAGGCCTAGAAGACCTCTGGTAAGGCAGCCTAATGCTCAAAGATATCCATCCTTCAATGGATACTGCCACAACTGCAATAACTTTGGTCATAAAGCTAATCAATGCAGAAGGAGAATGAATCAGACTAATACATCCTTCTCCAGATAGTGCTTCAACTGCAAAAGGTATGGTCACAAATCTCATGAATGTAGAAATATGCAAATGAATAATTCATTCAATGGTAGATGCTTTGCATGCAATAGAATGGGTTATAAGGCTAATCAATGCAGATTAAGAGGATATCAATCAAATGTGCAAAGAAATGTTGCTTGTCAAATTTGCAATAGATCTGGTCATATAGCAAAATTCTGTAGAAGCAAGAATCAGGATAAAAAAGATCTGGTATATTATAATTAGAATCAAGATAAGGGAAAACAAAAAGTAAATGCGGATGAAGTTCAAAGTGAGATGAACAAGATTTGCGTGAAGAAAAGTACAGAGAATGTAGGGGATGGATCCACACTAGACTTTGGTGCTGATATTCCTTCTAGAAATTAAAAAGTGAGCTCTAGCTCAGGGGGAGACACAAAGAAAACCTTGTTCCCCCAGCCAGTCAATTGGTGCCAAAACTGGCACAAGGAGAGCTGCGGATTAAAAGGGGTCATACAAGAAACATCTAAAAGGGTATGGTAAAGATTTGAGAGATCCGCAAGAAGATTTGAAGAATCTAATCCTACCAGAATTGATCTGGTAAAACAATCTTCCAGTAAAAATAGATTCCTTACAAGTTTGGTCTAGTATGATTCAAACTATGGTGTCTTTATCTGCAAATAGATCAAATGACTAATGAAAGGAAGATAGATTATCACTACTCTCCTAGAATAACTTCAAAATCTCTCTCAGTGATCCGGAAAGGTTTTGTCTCTGAATAAGGTAAACAAGGCTAACCGGAATGAATTAGGTTGCACATTTATTGTAGAATGAAAATTAGGGCTTCTCAAAAATAAAAGAGTTCATTCGCTCATCATTTGTACACTCACATTCGAAGAAAAGAGAAAAGGAGCTCTGTAACTACTTCTCCCAAAGATCAAGATGATTCTTCATACAGCTCAATCCAGATTTCATCGTGTGTGCCCTAAACAGCGTAAAAGGTATTCTTCGTTCTTGATATCTCTCAGTAAGATTCCTTGATGATGGCTACTCCGAATATAGTAAAGATTTCTGATAAACCTCGCCCCATATTTAAGAAGCATCCATACAAATCCTTGGAGGTAGATCCCCTAGGAGCCTTCTCTAGTGTTCCGCATGGTGTTTTGCACACAAAAGATATTAGGGTTTACATACACGCAAATGTTGAAGAGTTTGGGGAATTCAAACTAAGAGATATCTATCACAAACAATTGATAGATGATGCTTTTGAGCTTAAACCAGAATATAAGGGCATCCAGGAGAAACATTTTGATTAGTTCATTTATTTCCCCTACTTTGAAGAAGATGAATGGGTTTGGTATGTGTTGAGTAGGGTACATGACAACTTTCTATGGCTTAACAGACCTTGCAAGATCACCAAGGAAGCAATTAGGGCAGTAACTGGTTTACACTCCTTCGAAGGAATACCTGTCCTCAAATCTGTCAAAAACAACATTGTAACTGAGGCCACCAGATCAAAATTTGATAAGAGGGCAATGACCATTGAAGATATTACTGACCCGGATATCAAGTTTGCATCTATGATAATAGGATACAAGATATATCACTCCAGTAGGGAGAATTCAGTATCCGGAACTGCAGTATATACTACCTATGAGATGCTGAGAAAGGATGCAGAATATGATCTCTGTGAACTTCTTTTGAGCCAATTAATGGAAAACATACAGAATATCAAAAAGGACAAGAAGAACTCCTTTAAATATGGTGGACTAATATTATGCCTATTTTTCTACTTCATGAATGAGCTGCCCGGATCAAATGGATGGGTATGGCAAAATGACAAACCGGTAGCAATTCGGATCAGAGATTACTTGCATGAACTTGGGGATGCTAAGGCAAGGAATACAACTCTGTGGGGTTACTTCAAGCACTTTCAAAATACAATGCAAGTCAGAGAAAGAATCCCCAAATCAGTAGTTGAGAAATATAAGGATACAGTGTGCTTCATGGTAGACACTGATCAATGCCTAATGGAGGCAGTAGAGCCAAGGACAGTCTGGATCATGCCTATGGGGTATGAAGTCGATGAACAAATTGTAGAGATGCATGTTCAACACATGCTTAGTCAGCCAAAGGACCCAAAAGCAGAAAGATTTGGAACCTTTGAAGAACTAAGTGTGAAAATTCATATAGAGCTAAGGTAGCCAGAGATCAAGAGGAAAGTGAGAAAAGAAGTAGAAGATGTTGCCAAAGGCTTTGGCATCTCAAAGGAGGCACTTGATGCCAACAAGAAAAAGATGGAAAGGGCTGAGGAAGAGAAGAAGAAGTCAGAAAAGAAAAATGAGGAAAGGGCTCCGACAAAACCTTCCACCCAGACCAGATCATCAAAGAGATCTGCACCTACCACTACCAAAGGCTCAAGGACATCAAAATCAGAAGCACAATCATCCAGCAAAGGAGAGAAAAGAACAAAGACAAAAGCTACAAGAGCTTATGCCAGTCAAAGGGATGAAGAGGAGACTGAATCTGATGAAGAAATCAGGAAAATGAAGAAAAAGAAGAAAACATCTAGTCAACCCTCTATCGGACAGAAGGAAGAAGAAAAGACAGAGGAATATGTTGAAAACCCACTCTTCACATTGATGACATAATCAAATCAGTCACAGTGGACAGAAATCTTCAGCCAATGGTTGAGTTCTATGATGATTATGGTGAAGCAGATCAGAAGATATTGCAAGATGCCACAGTCAGGTACCTAAATATCTACAACAAAGCATTCATTGAAATTACATCTTTGATCCCCAAAAGCTTGGAGAAGGAACTAGAAATAAGAAAGAACAATGCCCAAGCCAATGACCTAGAAATCTGAGAATAGATAGCAATTCAGCTATATCCTTCAATCGACCCCAAGACAATGAATATGGTATTCAAAGATTGTAAGGATGAGTTCAGAAGCAAAGCAAGGATGAATCAACTTGTGCTTGGTGAGACTGACAAGGTAACCAAGGACACAGAAGAGATCCTCTGGAAGGCCTTCAAAAGATTTAATCTTCCTATTATAAAGGACTTGGGTTCTGACCCCTCGACCACAAGTGTTGCAGAAGAGTCTATTGAGAAAATAACAGAAGAGGTAATGAATACCAGTGCAGAAATAGCTAAGGACTTGGAATCCTCTGCTCCGGAAGAGGTGGCCCATGAATAGACCAACATCACTCCTCCGGTTTCCTCTGCTAACTCCGAATCCAAAGGAGAAGAAAGAATAAAGGAGAAAGAAGCAGAGGTGAAGGGAAAAGAAGATATTAGTACAAAGGTTGTGGAAGGGGAGAAAGCTCCAAAAGACAGTTCTGTGACTGCAGAAGAAAAGAAAAATCTGTCTTCGGTAAGAGACACTGCAAAATCAGTCAAGGACTTTTTGACAAAAGCAACTATGGAGATTGATGAACCAGAACTATTAAAAGGGCCATTAAATTTTGACTCTCTATCTTTGGTGTAAACAATGAAAATAGCTTCATTTGCAAATGCGAAGGTCAAAGAGAAACTACTGAAATCTCACATGGAAGACTGTGACCTTATAGAGGTAGCATCCGGAGTGTTGGAAAAGATCATTCCATCTTTTCACAAGGATCCCACAGCCTCTTCCTCCAGTAATCTCAAAACTCTAGTCAACAGTGTTAGCACACATTTTGATTCTCTAGAGAAGTCAGCTGAAGAAAAGGTCCGGAAAGAGTTTTTGGATAAGAGATTCTCCAAAGTACAGGGTCTGATAACAAATGACAGGAGAGTTATGGATATTGGGATAAAGAGCTTAGAAAATGCTCTTAAAGATGGTGGAAATATGTACAAATTTTGCTTATCTTGGCCCACAGTGACCAAAGATATTGAGAGGAAAGTAAAAGAACAAGAGGATAAACTATTAAGTCTGTCCCAAAGTTTTGATCCTCTCTCATCCTCCATAGTAAATCAAGAGTGTCAGACAATTGCAATCACAAATGCAATAAAGAATTTTGAGAAGGAAAGGAAGAACATAATTAGCCGGATGGGTGAACTTAGAAGGATCATTATCCCTAAGTTAGAGGCCATGCATGAGGCCATAAGTGATGCTCAGACTATCACCTAAACCAATGATCCGACAGATCTTAAGAGGGCAGAAGCTTTTGTGTTTCTGTTGAGCAGTCATATTTCAATTTTGGATAGAATGAAGCAAAGTTGGGCTACAGAATTTATTCAATTGAAGACAACTTTTGCAGACATGCTTCAGTATATGTAAGTATGCCATATGTATATACTTATGCAGCTAAGTATAGTTGAATTTTTGAATGTTTTGATATGCAGACCCTACCCTTTTGATGCAGAGGCATCCACACTATAACCTTCGCATACAGCATGGATGTCTGCAGCCCATCCTCATCATCATCATCTTCGCCATCATCATCATATTCCGCTTTACACTGTCCGCATCATCATCATATTTCGGACAATCACGATTATCCTCCTGCCGACTACTATTCACCTCCTCCGTTTTCCTCCTAACATCATCATCATGATGTTCAACTAACGCAAACTTCCTCCTGTTGCACTGTTCATCGGGCGCCGAACTCCATCGGCATCATCATGATATGCGACACTCTCTTCGTCAGCAGGATAACCAATATCCGGTTGCCCCAAAGATCCTGATGACGACCACTTCAGCACCTTTCCTTCGATGCTCCACCAGCCGACGACACAAGCAACAGCATCATGATCTGCTTTACCCGGTTCTCTCGAAACCTCCTGATGATGCTAATACAACCTTCTGCCGATACCCAAGCACTTAACAACGGCAGGATAAACTCGCATAGGGGGATATCTCAATATCCTGATGACGATGACGTCATATCCTGATGACAATGACGTCACCCAATATCCTGATGACCTCTTCAACACTTAGTCAAAAAAACAAACTTTCACTCTCGCATCTACTCGCGATACGCGGATGATTGGCACTCCCGATAGATGATCCTGATGCCGATACGCTCCTCCTCAGCTCCTCCTGATGATGATCACCCCGATGCACTTGCACTTCATGCAATCGAAAGCATCATGCCGATCTCCTCCACTTATCCGGATGACGATACCCGAACTGACTGCAGGATATTCACCAAGATATCCTGATGATGCCGTTTTGACGAACTTCTTCACTTAGCGAAATTTCACTTCGCCGATCCTCCAGGGATGACCCGATCTAACCTCAGGGTGATCTTCCACACTCTATCTTATCAGCTCGACCTAGCACATACCCATGCTAGGGTCTTCAACACCTCTTGACGGCGAACCTGCACACCTGCATGCGAACAGAAAACAAACTACAACCTAATCTACTGTACATCACCATTCCACCGATCAGACGGATCAACTGGTGGAATGGATCAGTGAATCCATACAGCCACCAAAACAGCAAATCAATCAAGCAATGGAATGCAACAGAGGATGAACACAAACAGGAACACTTTATTTGATTTCAAAAGATGCAAATACAATGATCAGTTTCTCTCGCTCTGCCTCACTCTCGCAAAGTTTGATCGATGATATCTGTCTGTATCTCTAATATCAAACGATCCTCATGCTTAAATAGATTATCCTACGAGTACTACTGACCTGACTCCAAGCGGCTGGGAACTCTCCAGGCGGCTGGGAGATCCAACCGGACCCTACAGCATGACAGCTGTTCTAACAACCTTAACTAAAAATAGCAAAAGCCTGGTCAGCATGATCTTATCATGATCAGCGTGACCTTATTACATGCAATTGGTCTTAACAGACCTTCTTGGAATCATAAACAAGACCTAAAACTACTAACTACCTCATGGAGGCCAGCTGTTAGGTAGGTGCCTCTGCACCATACTCCCCAAAAGAAAAGAACTCATGTCCCATGAGTTTAGTATGTGGAAGTCCTCCACCTTTACACTTTGCCTTGTCAATAGTCTGACCTGCTCCAGCTTTGTCTGCTGCTGTCTCTTGGCTGCTCCAAGACTTCTGAACTGTAACTTGCTTTCTGGCAAGTAAATCCTCATGCCTGTTGATGTAGGCCCTTCTCAGGTTGTCTCTGTGTTTGTCAGATTGTCTGACCAGAACCTCTTTCTGAACTGCCTCTGTGGTGTTCAACTGTATCTTTCTTTCAATCGTTATAGGACAAGCAATAGTCCCAACTATGACAACATCCTTGTCATTCCTCTCAACTGATGGTTGGTTGCACCCCAGTTTCTGAACCTGCTGCTGACCTCTGTCAGTCACAACTGAAATGTTCTTCAGCTTGTTGTCTGTAACAACTCCTTTCCCTGCAGTGTCCTCAACTGCCTTTATGCCTGCTCCTCTAGGCATCTGCACAAATTCCTTCTTTCCCATTAAAATGATTTGAGCTGCCTTCTGTACTGCAGCTTTTGCCTGCAATGGCATCAACTTAATAATCTTCCCATCCTTCTTGATGGTGTAGGTATTAGCATACCCATCATACAGTACCCTTCTGTCAAATTGCCATGGTCTACCCAACAGTAGGTGACAACATTCCATAGGCAAAATATCACACAAAATTCTATCCTGATATGCTCCAATCTGGAAATCCACATATGCCTGTTCAGAGACAAAAAGTGATTGACTATCACTCACCCAAGATGTCTTGTAAGGGTGTGGATGTGGAATCCTTTCCAAATGCAGTTTATCCACCATTTCTTGAGATACCATGTTGTCTGTTGAACCAGTATCAATGACAACCTTACATACCTTACCTTTGCTCTTACATGTGGTCTTGAAAAGAGCTCTTCTTTGCATCAGATCCTTTGATGCCTGCAAACTAATTCTCCTTAACATCAATGATTCTCCACTCTCTGGATATCCAACATTATCAGGATCTCTGTTTGAACTCTGTGCACTTTCTTCTACTTTCTCTTCTTGCACAAGTTGTACTCTCTTGTCACTAGTTCTATCATTTCTGGATGATGAACCTTTGTTTTCTGGACATTTGAAAGATGGATGACCAAACTCACCACAGGTGTAACATTTTCCTGAAAATGTAGTAGAACCTCTACCACCTCCAAATCTTCCTCTATTACCTTTCCATCCACCTCTGAAATCAGACTGTCCATGTCCTTTACCAGTGTCTTCTTGACCCTCATTGGTTTGCTTTTGTGCAGGGGCTGTTCCTCTTCCCCTATTGTTTCCTCTTCCTCTCATGGACTTATCATGTCCTCTATTCATCTTTTCTTCAATCCTGATTGCCATTTGATAACAATCTTCCACATTCTTAGGGTTAGCTAACACTAACTCATCCTGTATGTTAAACCTCAAACCAGCCAAGTACCTAGCCACCTTTTCTACCTCATTCTCATGATGACTAGATCTCATACTTAACAGATAAAATTCCTCAGTATATGATTTCACATCCCTGTCTTTCTGCTTTAAAAATTGCAGCTTCTTAAACATCTGGATTTCATAATCCCTTGGCAAGAATTTACCCTTGATCCTTGCTACCATCTTATCCCATGAAGTGATCTTAGACTTCCCTTGTTTCCTTCTCTCAGATTGTACATAATCCCACCATACCAAAGCATGACCTCCTAACTTGGTCTTTGCAATCTTTACCTTCTGATCCTCAGCAACATCTTCACATTCAAAGTGATTATCAAGTGCAGCAATCCAATCTAACAACTCATCTTCATTCAAGCTTCCAGTATACTTGGTAACATCAACCTTTACCTTAGGTTTATCATTCTGCACTGCCTTTAACAGTTTTGCCAATCTCTGGTCTTCAGCATCCAGATCTTCAGCTACCTCTTCATACTCTTCAACAGTATCTTCATCTTCTTCAGACTCACTGTCTTCCACTTCCCTCTTTTTGTTCTTTTCCAGGGCTGTCAGCCTGGCTTGAAGTGCTTCAGCAAGCTCCTTCATCTTCCTCATCTCTCTAGCATGTTTCTCCTTCAGTTCCTGCAATTCCCTTGCAGTACCACTACCTTTCGGAGGCATTTTGTCAACCTCTCAATCAACACACAACACTCAATCAACTCTACCTCTGCCCTTTCGGTGACAGAATCAACACACAACAGCCCAGACCTTTTGCTGAGCTCTGATACCACTATGATGCAGAGGCATCCACACTATAACCTTCGCATACAGCATGGATGTCTGCAGCCCATCCTCATCATCATCATCTTCGCCATCATCATCATATTCTGCTTTACACTGTCCGCATCATCATCATATTTCGGACAATCACGATTATCCTCCTGCCGACTACTGTTCACCTCCTCCGTTTTCCTCCTAACATCATCATCATGATGTTCAACTAACGCAAACTTCCTCCTGTTGCACTGTTCATCGGGCGCCGAACTCCATCGGCATCATCATGATATGCGACACTCTCTTCGTCAGCAGGATAACCAATATCCGGTTGCCCCAAAGATCCTGATGACGACCACTTCAGCACCTTTCCTTCGATGCTCCACCAGCCGACGACACAAGCAACAGCATCATGATCTGCTTTACCCGGTTCTCTCGAAACCTCCTGATGATGCTAATACAACCTTCTGCCGATACCCAAGCACTTAACAACGGCAGGATAAACTCGCATAGGGGGATATCTCAATATCCTGATGACGATGACGTCATATCCTGATGACGATGACGTCACCCAATATCCTGATGACCTCTTCAACACTTAGTCAAAAAAACAAACTTTCACTCTCGCATCTACTCGCGATACGCGGATGATTGGCACTCCCGATAGATGATCCTGATGCTGATACGCTCCTCCTCGGCTCCTCCTGATGATGATCACCCCGACGCACTTGCACTTCATGCAATCGAAAGCATCATGCCGATCTCCTCCACTTATCCGGATGACGATACCCAAACTGACTGCAGGATATTCACCAAGATATCCTGATGATGCCGTTTTGACAAACTTCTTCACTTAGCGAAATTTCACTTCGCCGATCCTCCAGGGATGACCCGATCTAACCTCAGGGTGATCTTCCACACTCTATCTTATCAGCTCGACCTAGCACATACCCATGCTAGGGTCTTCAACACCTCTTGACGGCGAACCTGCACACCTGCATGCGAACAGAAAACAAACTACAACCTAATCTACTGTACATCGCTATTCCACCGATCAGACGGATCAACCGGTGGAATGGATCAATGAATCCATACAGCCACCAAAACAGCAAATCAATCAAGCAATGGAATGCAACAGAGGATGAACACAAACAGGAACACTTTATTTGATTTCAAAAGATGCAAATACAATGATCAGTTTCTCTCGCTCTGCCTCACTCTCGCAAAGTCTGATCGATGATATCTGTCTGTATGTCTAATATCAAACGATCCTCATGCTTAAATAGATTATCCTACGAGTACTACTGACCCGATTCCAAGCGGCTGGGAACTCTCTAGGCGGCTGGGAGATCCAACCGGACCCTACAGCATGACAGCTGTTCTAACAACCTTAACTAAAAATAGCAAAAGCCTGGTCAGCATGATCTTATCATGATCAGCGTGACCTTATTACATGCAATTGGTCTTAACAGACCTTCTTGGAATCATAAACAAGACCTAAAACTACTAACTGCCTCATGGAGGCCAGCTGTTAGGTAGGTGCCTCTGCACCACCTTTTCCATTGATGTCAAAGGGGGAGTGAAGAGAAGTGAAAAATGTTGTAGCCAGATAAGGGGGAGCTCCAGAAAATGTACATAAAGATAGCGCATCTACTAAGGGGGAGTATAGTATAACACTTAGTCATTTTTCACTAAGTGTTGCCATCAATGCCAAAGGGGGAGATTGTTGGCAAGAGACACATTGGAGCTTCTTGATTGTTGTCATTGATGGCAACAAAGGTTATCCCACACATCCGCAATGCATGATAAGTCCTCACCGGAAGTCAGATTGAAGAAGTGTTGAGGTCCGGTAAGCAGGAACAGAGCAGTCAGTAAGGTTTGACAGACAGGTCCAGATCTCTTAGTAGAAGTATCTCAGTGAAGTGCGGATTTGGGGAAGTCAAGAGGAGTATCTTGACTGATAGATTCCAAGGTTTGAGCCTCCAGTGTGCAAAGGATAAAGAGATGTGAATGCTTGAGTGGCGGGTTCCCAAGTGATAGTGTGAATAGAGGAAGAACTAATTGGCAGAACATCAGACATTATTCTGGATGTGTTACTGATGTTGGAGAAGGTTATGAAGGCATAAATTATGTTTGGCTGACATGATTGATGATTTCCACAAGTATATCCTTGATCCGCATTACTTGGTAAGCAAGGATTCAGCCGACAGATCAGAGTTTAGGTAAAATATTGACTATTCTAGGTGCCGACTAGAAAGGTGTGAAATCACTTGTGCGGATATATATACAAGATAGATTTAGTTATGAGAGGTGTGTGGTTGTAAGTGATGTGAGAAGAAAAGCAGTAGAGCAGAATAAAAGCAGAAAGGAAAATCCAGTATGTGAAAGAAAAGCAACATAAAAGAAGAGGAAAGATGAAGTGCAGCAGATTAGTATACAGAGCCTAACTAGAACTGAACTCCAACATATGTTGATGCTCCTTATCAGTTCAAGTATTGTATTACACTCTTTATAATTTGTAGACAGTGTGTCTCTTGTAGGCAATGTGCCTCTTGTGAGTAGTGTGCTTGGGCAGTGAGCCCTAATTGGCAAGTGCCATTTTGTACTTCCATTTTTCTAACAGAGAATACAATCTTGGGTTAATCACCCCGTGGTTTTCTCCCTTAACAAGGTTTCCACATCAAAAATATTGTGTCATGTCTATTTCTATTTCATGGTTATGTTTTCTTGTTTGAATTGATGCTGCACTAATTATTAAGAAAGTTTAGAAAGCTAAAATAATTAAGATAACTGATTCAGCCACCCTCTCAGTTATCAACAAGGGGGAGCTGTGACAGTAAGAATAAGTTCTTGACTTGATGGTTAAAACAGTTTTTCACATCTTATGTTGCCATCAATGACAAAGGGGGAGATTGTTGCAAGTATGGGCCTAACTAGTATTGTCATTGATGTCAACATACTCCTGTTGCATTAATGATAAGGTTTGGATGAGCCGTGAGTTGAGGATATTAAGAAAATTAGTCTCAATCAGGAACAGTGAAGAACAGTGATGACTGTAAGGCAAAAGTCCAAGATAGGATAATGATCAGAGGATGCGGATTAAAGGGTTTGAAGATAAGTGTCTGTAGGAGATCCAGTAGAGATTTCAGAGGTCTGTATGAAGATATGAAGAAGTTGTGGCTACTCAAGTAAAACTAGTTCTGGTAGGTGTTTAGAGGCGACAGAGTGTAACAAGAAAGGTCCGGTGAGATCTGGAAATGAAGTTTCCTATTCTACAGATTTAAGGGAGTTCTAAGGAAGTCTTTGTGGTGTATCAACTCTATTTTTTCATGGTTTGAAGGTCCGCAAGCATCTATTCCTTTGTGACAGTAATGACAGACAGTGTTCTTGAGGTTTCGGATGAAGGAGAGAAGGATTTCAGTAAGCAGAAGAAGTGTGGATGTTCTTGGTGATTCAGGCAAGCTTGTGGAGGTCTTTGGATCATATCCAATTCATGTTGGTGGTCTGCATTGAAGTTGGAGCTCGCAATTGAAGAGTAGCTTCTGGATGATGGTGTTCTTCTTGAGACAGGCCGACCAGATGAGTTATCCATCTAGCGGATAATCTTATGAATGTTTTCCAACTTAGATGATCATTCCTAAGTTGATGCCTTGTATAAATAAGGGATTGCAAAGTCAGTTTGAAGTTTTCCTTGTGGTGATGAGAGTGTGGTAGCGAGGAGGAGAGCGAAAGGCATAGAAGAAGTATTGGGCTTAAATGGAACTGATTCAAGCATGGTGAAGATGCTATTCTCCAGTTCATGTATGTGATATTTATTTCTTTGTAGATAGTGTGTCTCTTGTAGGAAGTGAGCCTCTTGTGAGCAGTGTACTCGGGCAGTGAGCCCTAATTGGCATGTGCCATTTTGTTCTTTCTATTCTTCTAACAGAGAATACAATCTTGGGTTAATCACCCTGTGGTTTTTCCCTTAACCAGGTTTTCCACGTCAAAATCTTGGTGTCTTATGTGTTGATATGTTTCTGCTCTTGATTTGAATGAATTATGGTTTATGGTTAATATACAGCTAATCACTAAAGTGTTTAATTGGAGAAAGTTTTGAACAATTGATTCCCCCCCTCTTAGTTGTGTGCCCTAAGTCTAACATATCTCTCACCTTTATCTGCCCTTCACCTCTCTACCTCTCCCATCTCTATGTCTCTCAGTCACTCCTTGTCTACCTCTCCATCCATCCTTAGCCATCTAGGTCTCTAACTTAACCCTAAACCCTAAACCTTATCCCTAAAGCCTCAACCCTCAACCCTTAAACCTTAAATCCTAAACCCTATCCCTAAACCCTCAACCCTTGATACTATACCTTAAACCCTAATCCTTTATCCCTAACCCTAAACCGTATCCCTAAAGCCTCAACCCTCTAACCTTAAACCCTAAATCCTAAACCCTATCCCTAAAGCCTCAACCCTCAACCCTTAAACCTTAAATCCTAAACCCTATCCATAAACCCTCTACCCTCAACACTATACCTTAAACCCTAATACCTCAACCCTAAACCCTTAATACCTCAACCCTTAAACCCTCAACCCTTAAACTCTAAACCCTTGACCCTTAAACCCTAAACCCTTAAACCCTCAACCCTATCCACCCCTCTTCTCCCCTATCTACCTCAACCCCATCTCACCCCTATCTCTCTCACCCAACTCTCCCTAGGTTATAGGTCTCTCAATTGTATATCTCTTACAATTCTCTACATATTTCCCTTCCTCTCCACCTCTCTCCCTCCTCCTTACCAATCTTTCCCTCAAGTTGTCAACTTCACTCTCTCAGTTTATTATATCTCTCCCCTCACCTCTCTACCTCTCCCCTCTCTACGTCTCTTAGTCACTCCTTATTTTTCTCTCCACCTGTCCTTATCCATCTAGGTCTCTCACTTAACCCTAAACCCTAAACCTTGTCCCTAAAGCCTCAACCCTCAACTCTTAAACCTTAAATCCTAAACCCTATCCCTAAACCCTCAACCCTCAACACTATACCTTAAACCATAATCCCTTAACCCTTAACCCTAAACCCTATCCCTAAAGCCTCAACCCTTAACCCTTAAACCTTGAACCCTAAACCCTAATCCCTTAACCCTCAGCCCTAAAGCCTCAATCCTCAATCCTTAAACCTTCAACCCTAAACCCTATCCCTAATCCTTCTACCCTTGACACTATGCCTTAAACCTTAATCCATCAACCCTTAAACCCTTAATCCTTCAAACCTTAAACCCTCAAACCCTAAACTCTCAACCCCTAGATACCCTCAACCCCTTAAACCTTAAACCCTTAAACCCTATACCCTATACACTTAACCTTGGACACTCAACCTTGAACATTATCCCTCAACCTTCAAACCTCTACCCTATACCCTATACCCTCAGCCATATACTTATGCCCTAAACCCTCAACCCTCATCCATATGCCTTATACCCTCAACCTTAAATCCTAAACCTTATATCTTAGACACTCAACCTTGAACATTATCCATAAACTCTCACCCCTCTACCCTATACCCTCAACCATATACTTAAGCCCTAATCCATCAATCCTCAACCCTATACCTTAAACCCTGGAGCCTACACCCACAAACCCTCATCCCTATACCCTATAACCTCACCCTTATACCCTAAAACATGAATATTGTGCCTCAACCCTATACTTAAAACCCTAAACCCAATATCATAAACCCTAATTCCCATGCCTTACACACTTAATCTTATACACTCAACAAGCTAAATCTATCCCTCAACTGTAACCCTCAACCCTCTACCCTCTACCTATTACTTAAGCCCTAATCCATCAACCCTCAACCCTATACCTTAAACCCTAAACCCAAAAACCTCAACCCTCAACCCTATAAACTATACGGGCTCAGGTGCTTATATACCCTAAACCCAAAACCCTTACATACATACATACAAGCATACATACATACATACAAACATGCATACATATAAGCATGCATATATGTACATACATACATACATACAACCATACATATATACATACAAGCATATATATACATACATACATATAAGAATACATATGTATACATATAGGCATATACATACATATATCAATACACACATACAATCCAAGCATGATATAACGCGAGCACGTTATAATGCGCTTGCGTTATGTTGAACTTGGCAAACATTAGGTAAACTTGTAAAAGAAAAATTGCAAAACATAATGCGAGCGCATTATAACATGCTCACGTTATATTTTACTTTGGGAATCCCAAGCCGTAGGCTTGGGATTTGCTTTGGATTTCCAACCCAAAGGCTTGGAGTGCCTTCCCAACATCCAAAGACGTGTTTTTGCATATTCTATAGGATTTCACATAATTTCGTTCGTGCTAACCCTCAGATTGTTAGGGTTAGCTGGCAGAAGATATCAATTAAATGCAAATAAAGATTAAACAGAGAAATGGAAATACACAGAAATAATAACAACGAGAGACAAGTTTTAATGTGGTTCACCCAAACTCGGGCTACATCCACTAAACAGAGAGTCCAATATTATTATCCAGTAGATCAAACCAATTACAATCAGCAATCCCTGCAACTCAATACCGCTGCAAAATGCTACAATACAATATCAAAACCCTAACCCTTAGCCGCTTTTTATCAAGCTTTTGTCAGTTACAAAATAGGGTTTTCTTATGTCGGTCAATGAAAAAATTAACTTCCGGTGCATTATAAAATAATAAAATTAACTTCCGGGTCAAGGGGCAGCGCCCCTTGCTACCCTTGGACCCCGCAAGGGGCGCTACCCCTTGACCCCGTAGGAATTTGGGGGGAAACCACACTGATAAAAGTAGGGTAAATATAACCTCCGAGTCTGATTAGGCTCCATATAACCACAATCTCCCACTTGGAGACTGATTAGACTCCACACCATATCATCTCCCACTTGGATACTGATCATAACACCACTGACCCTGTAGCTCCCACTGGAAATAAGCACCCTGGACTTGGCTGTTCTATTTTTGTTGTGTTCAGTCTAGAAGACCAACTGAAGCTGAAGAGGAGCTCAGCTTCTCCCTTGTCATTGCCTTTGTCAACATATCGGCTAGATTTTCATCTGTATGTATCTTTGCCAGCTGTAACTGTCCATCATCCAACACTGACCGAATGAAGTGATACCTCAACTATATATGTTTGGTCTTGGAATGCAAGGCAGAATTCTTTGCAAGATGTATGGTACTCTGGCTATCCATAAACAAATAACTGTTAACCTGTTGTGTGCCCAATTCATTCATGAAAGATTGTAGCCATATCATCTCCTTGCTTGCCTCTGTTGCAGCTACATATTCTGCCTCTGTGGTGGATAAAGCAACCACCTTTTGTAACCTGAAAATCCAACTCACTGCTGTTCCACCTACAGTAAAGACATAACCTGTAGTACTCTGCCTGGTATCAATATCTCCTGCCAAATCTGAGTCTACATAGCCTGCTAAAATAGTATTAGAGCCCCCAAAACATAAGTGTTTATTGGATGTACCTCTCAAATACCTGAGAATCCATTTTACTGCATTCCAATGCTGTAATCCGGGATGACTCATATATCGGCTAACGACTCCTACAACATGGGCAATATCTGGTCGCGTGCATACCATGGCATACATTAAACTGCCTACAGCTGAAGCATATGGTACCTTGGACATTTTCTCTTCCTCCTCTTGTGTCTTAGGACACATGTCCTTAGTCAATTTCAAATGACTAGGCAAAGGTGTCCTGACAGCTTTAGCATTCTCCATGTGGAATCTCTGTAACACCTTTTCAACATAAGCAGCCTGAGATAGAGTTAAATTTTTGTTCTGCCTATCTCTGCAAATTTTCATACCAAGGATTTGTTTTGCTGACCCCAAATCCTTCATATCAAATGACTGTGCCAACTGCTGTTTTAACTCTCTTATGTGATCCATGTTAGACCCAGCTACAAGCATGTCATCAACATATAAACATAAAATAATGTAGCTGTCATTATCTAACCTCTTAAAATAAACACAATGGTCAGAATTACACCTGCTGAAGCCTTGCTCAGCCATAAAACTATCAAATTTCAAATACCATTGCCAAGGTGCTTGTTTCAGGCCATACAAACTCTTCTTCAATCTATAGACTAGTTTCTCCTTGCCTTTGACCTCAAATCCTTGGGGTTGTTCCATATATATCTCCTCCTCCAAATCACCATGGAGAAAGGTAGTTTTAACATCTAGTTGTTCTAAATGTAAATCTTCAGCAGCCACAATACTTAAAACAGTACGAATAGAAGTCATCTTGACAACCGGAGAAAATATCTCATCAAAATCAATGCCCTTTTTCTATGCAAATCCTTTTACAACTAACCTGGCCTTAAATCTTTTCTTACCTCGATCTTCCTCTTTCAGCCTGTAAACCCATTTATTTGGTAAAGCCTTTTTACCTGCAGGTAACTTACATAATTTCCAAGTCTGATTTTTTAACAAGGAGTCCATTTCTTCTTTCATTGCAAGCTCCCACTGAACCTGTGTATCCACCTGCATAGCTTCATCATACCCTTCTAGTTCACCAGCATCTATTAACAAAATAGAATACAAAGAGGGAGAAAACCTTTCAGGAGGTCTACTTATCCTTGTGGACTATCTAACATTCACTGGAGTTTGTGGTATTTCTGGTTGCTGTTGCGGAGCATGAGGAACCACTGGAACATCACTATTTGGAGTATCATCCAGCACCACATAATCCTTTTCTTTCTTCTCATGCTGCTGCAACTGATCTTTGTACAACACCTTCTCATTGAATATAACATCCCTGCTTCTCACAATTTTCTGATTTTCAAAATCCCAAAGCCTATAACCAAATTCATCAATGCCATATCCAACAAAGGTACATTTTTTTGATTTTGCATCCAGCTTGGTTCTATTTTCAGAATCTATATGTGCAAATGCTTCACAGCTGAAGGTTTTTAGAAAAGAATAACTCACCTTCTTGCCTATCCATGCTTCCTCTGGAATACCACAGCCCAAAGGAACTAAAGGACCTCTGTTAATTAAATATACAGCAGTGTTGACAACCTCTGCCCACATGTTTAAAGGCAGTTCAGCATGCAATCTCATGGTCTTTGCATGCTCCATTATTGTCCTATTCATGCATTCAGCCACTCCATTTTCCTGTGGAGTCCCTAGAACCATTTTCTGCCTACGAATTCCATTAAAGGAACAATAATATTCAAATTCTTTGCTGCAATACTCACCGCCATTATCAGATCTGAGACATTTTAATCTTTTACCCATCTCATTCTCAACCAAGCTTCTCCATTTCTTAAATGTTTCAAATATATCAGATTTCTGTCTAAGGAAATAAATCCAGACCTTCCTAGTTGCATCATCTACGAATGTAACATAATACCAAGAGCCACCGAGAGAAGATACCTGAGCTAGTCCCCATACATCTGTATGCGCAAGCTCCAATTTTTTATTTTTCTTTTGCTTCCCATCCTTGAGAAAACTGACTCTCTTTTGTTTTCCATACACACAACTTTCACAGAAATCTATATTAATACATTTCAGACCTGGTAAAACTTTTTTAGAATGAAGTACTTTCATACCTTTTTCACTCATATGCCCAAGTCTGTTATGCCACAGTGTTGTCTCAGAACCTGCATCAACTTTTCCAGTCTCTTCCTGCAAACCTGCAGCAACTGTTCCTGAACCTGTTTGTTTTTTCTCTGTAACAGCTAAAGTAGAAGGAACAGTATGACCTGTACAAAGATATAAGGTGCCTACTTTCACACCTTTTGCTACTACTAAGGTACCTTTTGAAACCTTCCAATTTTTATCAGTAAATGTAATAGTGCAACCTTGTTCAGTTAGCTGCCCTGCTGAAATTAAATTCCTACTGAGCCTTGGAACATGCCTTATCTCTTGTAGTAGCCAATGATTTCCATTCTGCAACTTAATCTTGATTCTTCCCTTTCCAACAATCTGACAGGGTTCATTATCTCCCAAATAAACCAGTCCAAAATCCCCTTGGACATAATCAAGGAAATAACTTCTATGGGGCGTAGCATGAAATGAGGCCCCTGAATCTAAAACCCATGAATCATTAGCATTATCTAGGGAAAGAATCAAAGCATCATCTTCAGAATTATTGCTTACCACATTTGCTTCCTTATTGCCTTCTTGTTTGTCTCCTTCTTTGTTTTTCTGAGACCAACAATCTTTCTTTAGATGACCTGGTTTTCCACAGTACTAGCAATCCTTCTATCCTTTGGTTTGGGATCTTTTGTCCTTTGATTTTCCTCGTGACTTCCCATGACCTCCAGAACCTTTTCCTCTCTCTTTTGATCTGCCCCTGCTTTCTGCATTCAAAACACTGCCTGATTTGGATCCACCTGAGCTTTTCTTACGAATTTTCTCACTCAGAATAACACCAACAACATCATCAAATTTTAGGGTATTTGAACCAGAAACAGAGTTACTAACTGCCATTACCAAACTATCCCAGCTTTCAGGCAATGAACATAATATCAAGAGAGCTCTAACTTCTTCATCAAATTTTACATTTATAGAAGTCAATTGACTGACAATCGTATTAAATTCATTTAAATGACCTGTCAGAGATCCACCTTCAAACATTTTTAAATTAAACAACTGCTTCATGAGAAATACCTTATTTGAGGCTGAGGGTTTTTCATACAATTTTGCCAAAGCTTTCATCAGACCATTTGTTGTCTTCGCTTCCGTTATATTGAATGCCACCGACAGTGCCAGGCACAACCGAATGGTTCCCAGTGCCTTTCTGTCAAGAAGATTCCAATCCTCATTAGACATTGTTGCCGGTTTCTTGGCTACTCCTTCCAACGATCTCCATAAATCCTTTTGATAGAGGTAATCCTCCATCTGCATCTTCCATAACTGATAGTTCTGCCCATTGAATTTATCAACCTTCATTTTACCCTCGTCTGCCATTGCTCCCACTCAACCGTGAGACTTTCCTACAGACGATAATCGAACACAACCTGCTTTGATACCACTTGTTAGGGTTAGCTGGCAGAAGATATCAATTAAATGCAAATAAAGATTAAACAAAGAAATAGAAATACACAGAAATAATAACAACAAGAGACAAGTTTTAACGTGGTTCACCCAAACTCGGGCTACATCCACCAAACAGAGAGTCCAATATTATTATCCAGTAAATCAAACCGATTACAATCAGCAATCCCTGCAACTCAATGCCACTGCAAAATGCTACAATACAATATCAAAACCCTAACCCTTAGCCGCTTTTTATCAAGCTTTTGTTGGTTACAAAATAGGGTTTTCTTATGTCGGTCAATGAAAAAATTAACTTCTAGTGCATTATAAAATAATAAAATTAACTTCCGGGTCAAGAGGCAGCGCCCCTTACTGCCCCTGGACCCCGCAAGGGGTGCTACCCCTTGACCCTGTAGGAATTTGGGGGGAAACTATGTCGATAAAAGTAGGGTAAATATAACCTCCGAGTCTGATTAGGCTCCATATAACAACACAGATTTGCATGTGTTTCAAGGTCAAACAAATCGAACACCTGGGCAATGTTAGGCTTTCTCTTAGCTATTTAATGATATAATTTTTTTCACATTTTAACAATGTTAAGCCTTTCATCTTTAATTTCTTTTGTTTGTGTGTCTATTTTTGGGCAAAAACTAGTGTTTGGTCTTTTTTTCATTATAAATTACCATTCATTGAAATTTTAAATAAATTACATTTTTAGAAACTAGACTCCATTCTACACATATTAAAATAAAAACTTTCAATTAGTTTTCAAATATTACAGGGGTAGCATGACCAAAATTCTATTTTTTAGGATGTGTCCACTTTGAAAATTAGTAAGAAATCAAATATTCATTAAAAAATTATTAGAAAAATTGGGCATAAACTACATGTTGTTAGCTAATTTCTCACTGAAGTGATTTTAAAAATACCAAAAAAATTTAACTTTTTGAGGGAGCCACAAAACACACCATGTTATGTTTTTTGACAGAAATAACAACAATTTCTGTGGCTCCCTTTTTTGAACCCCTTAATCTATACCATTTTCAAAAAAAAATTAGTAGTTTAGAAAGTAGACTCGGAGCACTATGAACATTGTTTTGTTGTATCTTAAAATTTTGAGTGTAACTATGCTCAATTTCTCATCCAAGGTCAATATTTCTTGATTTTAGAAAAAAAGTGGCCACTTAAGACCCCTTTTTGGCCCCCCATCTTCCTGCACTTACCCATTATTCCATTATTATATAACATTATTAAATATAATAATATTTACTAGTACCTACCTTCATAGTACTATTGCAATTGCTATGGCTTATCTAGTGATTAATCTAGCAAGAGTAAACCAATCAAAACATAGTATAAAGTTTTTTGTTGGGCAAATTTGAATTAAATTTGAACTTTTCCTATGTGAACATGAGAAAATTTTAACAAAAAAAATTGGAGAAATTATTTATCTCTATTGTGATTGGCTAAAAAAATGACCTCTTCTCGAGGGATTGTCGGAGATACTATTTTTAGTGCAACAAACACCTAAAATTGAGGAGGTAATTTCGGTTAGAAGTGAGGAGGTGGCAATGGTAACAATTTAATTTTTTTTGAGTGAAACAAACACCTAAAAATAAGGAGCTAAATCTCATTACAAGGGAGGAGGTGGCAATGAAAAACAAATAATTTTATTAAATTGTTAATTTGATTATTATTATTATTATCCAAATGATTTTTTAAATATTTTTATGAGTGAGTCAATATTTGCCAGAATTTGGTTATGAAACAATTGATTTTTGCATATTAGTTATTAAAATGTTATATGATTATTATCATTATTATAATCATAAAATTGTTATAATATTTATATTATTATAATATATAATGATTTAATGTATTTGTCAGTTTTCTATAGTTTTTTAAATTATTTTGAGTCAATATTTACTAGAATTTGGTTATGAAACAATTTATTTTTGCTTATTGCTTATTAAAATGTTATATGATTATTATCATTATTATAATTATAAAATCATTGTAATATTTATATTATTATAATATATAATGGTTTAATGTATTTGTCAGTTTTGTATAGTTTTTATTATTATTTTGGGTATAAAAATATTAAAAATAACTAACAAATTAAATTATTTTTTATTAATATTAATATTATTATTTTATTCTCTTATGTTTGCTAAATATTAAAAATTAGTAACAAATTAATATATTATATTATTATTATAATTATATTATTGTAATATTTATATTATTATAATGATATAAATTATTTGTCACCATTCTATTGTTGTTTTATAATAATAATAATAATAATAATAATAATAATAATAATAATAATATAGTTTAATTTGTATTCAATAAAACAATATAATAATAATAATAACAACAACAACAACAACAACAACAACTACCCATAAAAAAAATAACAACAACAACAAATAATATTTAGATGGGATTATTGATTTTACATATAAATGGAATTATAATTTTTTTACTAACAAATTAATATGTTTGCTTAAATAATGAGTGACCAAATTAAAATATTGTTGTGATATAAATGTTTATATATTATTATTATTAATTATTATTATGAGTGAGTAAATTTTTTCAGAAATTTGGTTATGAAACAAGTAATATTTGGTTATTAAAGGATTTTTTTAAGTTAGACAAATATTATTTTTCTTTAAATGTGTATTAATGTGTACTGTTTGATAGAAATCTATAACATTTTGATTTAATTTATTCCTAGTTTATATATTCTTCAAATGTGTAGTTCGTCCACCAAATATAAACTTAGAAATAAAAATTTATGGTACAAGTAAAAAACAATCTTAAAATTATTAACTATTTATTATTTTAAAATTAAGAAGGAAACAATTTATAGTTCATTATTCAAAGCAATAAACATATGAATGTTATTCTGAACACAGAAATAGGTCTGTAATGTTTTTCTAATTACATTATTTTTATTTTTTTGTTTTTTATTTCAATGATAACAAGTTAATAATATTTGTGTTACTATTTTTGGTTTGATTTCTTTGATTTTGTTTTAATTGTAATTGTAGTTGAGCCGACATTATTTTGGGTGGATTTCTTCATCTATACAAAGTTAGGAGAGGGCATTGATTCAGCTATAGTGGTTGTCGTACCTATTACATTGGCTTTTCTTTAAATCATTCATGTTGGATAGGGGTTTGTGTTGCACTAAAAGACTCTCAAATGTCTTGAAACTAAAAGACTCTTATGAACGGTTTCCTATGTCTTGGTAGAAGATTAGTGCATCTCCTTATGGATATGAGAAACTTAATTTAGCTACTGGAAAATTTATCACATGTACTCTCTTCATCTTCAGTTTTCTATCATTTTGTGTAATAGTTGTCTTTACCATTGTGATCTTGGCAATACAAAGTAAATAGTGAGAATTTGTTAACCACATGTTGCTCTTTAAATGGCCCATTTGCATGATTTAGTCATATCGTATTCTTCTCATGAGTTCTTGAATAACTTTTTCATATAGACTACTTTTTGGTTTTACTTTGTCCATAGTTGTATTTGAAAGCCATATTCTAAAAGGAAATGCTTTAAATTAAATTAATAAGTGTTTATACAACCCTTGATTGATACCAAAGATTGAAAATTTTAGAAGAAAACAAAGATATTGTATTTAATTTTAATTATAATATTATTATAAATTTATTATAATTATTATATTACTATAATATTATATTTTAATTATAATTATAATATAATATTATATTTATATTATTATTATAATATTAAATATAATAATATTATATTTATATTACTATTATAATATTATATATGATTATATTATATTTATATTTATTATTATATTATTATATTATATTATATTTATGTTTATGTTTATTATTATATTATTATATAATATTATTATAATAGTCTAATATCAATTAATATAATATATCAAGTGTTATAATAAATATTAATAATATATTTAATATTATTATTATTACAATTATAAATAATAACGATTTTTTTGGTTTGACAAAAAGTAAATTTAAAGTTTACCTAATGAATTAAAAAATTAGAATAAAACACAACTATAATTACAACTAAAACACATACTATAATTACAACACTACAAAGTAGGTACTTCACACTTGTTTATATTATTACATTATAATAATAATATATTATTATATAATATATAATATAATATAATTATATATTATATTATATATTAATAATATATTACTAATATAATATTATTTTTTATAAACCCTAACTATTTTATAGTACTAATTATTAAAAACCCTAATTATTTTAAATCAAAATTATATAGCATAACATTATTAAATATAATAATTAAATTCATATTATTATTACATTATTATAAAAAGTTCATTAAATTAATATATAATTATATGTATAACATGTAATTTATTGATTAAATTAATCTATAATTATATGGTATAACATTATTAAATATAATAATATTTATTACCTATTTCAAAATCTAACCCTATTTAACATAATAATAACACTAACCCTAATGCCAAGCATAATCCCAACCCTAATTTGAACCCTAATTATATTTCTAACCCTAACCTGAACTCTAACCTTAATCCTAACACTAATATTAACCCTAACCCTAATTATAATAAATAGATTAATTATTAGATTAATTATAGCTCTAACTCTAACCTAAACACTAACTAATGTTAACCTAATTTTAACCTCTAACAATAATTCTAAATATAATATATAATATAATCATATTTAGAATTATTATATAATAGATTATATAATTTTAATTATTTTAAATAAATAAATTAATATTATATTATATTTAATAATTATTATAATATATTATAAATTTATTATTATTATATATTATTATAGTATATATTATTATTTTTTGTCACATATTATTATTATATATTACATGTTATTATTATTATTATGTGATTATAAATAAATAAATTATTATATATATTACAATGAAATGAAATTATTATATTATATTATAAATAGCCACCCCATTCTAAAATTTCAGTCATGAAATGATTTTTTGTTAGTCTGACATGCACGTCTAGGTTCAATAGCCGTTGCAATCATACGAAAGCTTCTATGCCATACTTGGGAGAGGGTTTACGGGCATGGGCCAGCAGATGGACATGCCTGATGGCTGCATAGCCAGCTCCCTAAAATAGCCCCTAACCAATCATAAAATCAGGTTTTGGAAATTTGTGTACTACAAAAATGCTTGAAAAAAAAATCCTTAGAGAATGCAAAATTTTTTCCCCTCTGTGTACATATTCCAAGGCCCAACAAATACATGCAAGCCAAAACAATAGTTACCTTGCCTATGGTAGGGACTAATAATTGTTAATCAATTATGTAAGAATATCTACTCAATCATGTGCATTTATATCTAGCTTTAATAAGGAAGGAAAACTAATGTCACCCAACCATATAAGAATAAAAGAAAAGAACATCATGAATACCATAAATAAAAGAAAGATAAATCTTTGTCATAACACTAATAAAAATAAGAAATAATAAGTTGGGAATTCATTCTATGAAATAAGTAGCTGAAATCAAAAGCATTCATGTATCATATATAATAGAATAGTAAGAGGAACAATGCCATAGGAAGTGTGGCATGTGCTCATTAAAAATCTCTATATAGATTTACTATATAGTGGCAACTTCAATATGATAGTAGCAGTTTCATTTGAACAAGTTAATCTATGTACTTTGATATATGTTGAATTGAGTTAATTGGTATTTGAGTATAAAAATGAAGTTAAGCAAACATATGGAACTAATTATTTTATTGTGCATTGGATATAAGATTAAATTAGAACATATATTTGTTCTTACCTTGCTTTGATGATTCTCTAATTAGGTTGTATGTAATAGAGATTGGTATAGATGGATAGAATCTTATTGTATTTAAGAACATGGAATATGAACTGATTATCCTGAAGAGTTTGCTTACTAAATCATGATAGTTAGGAGTTGTCTCCTATTGATGGATGTTTGTTAGTTAGTGTTATGATAGTTGTAGAACATAGAAAATAGTAATTGGTACTATGCATGTGATTTTTGTATGGATGGTGTGGTTGATTTTTCAACCTAGTTGCATCTAAATATAGCAAATGTTGGTCATATATTTGATTTGTTTGTTAGTATACTTGTGTATAAGGCATGTTTGTGTAGGCACAAGTGGACATATTTTTCCCTACTTCTCTTCACTTAGTGCTTGTGTACCTTGGAAACCATAATCATTGCTATGCATGTGTTCTTGTATAAAAGATTAAATAGTTAGTGTCCAACACACTTGAAGACCATCTCTTCTTAAGTAATATTGTAAGAGAGTCAACTCTCACCTTAGACTCATAGTATCCACATTCTCGTGCTCTGGTTGGGCAAGAGCCCATAGGATACACATAGGTACATATTAGGTCCCTTACCATCACTAGAGCCAATAGATTCTCTAACTAAAGACTTGTGGCCAATTGGTATACAATTTTTCATCTAATAGGGTTTCGTAGAAAGGTGCTTGTGTGAACCACTTTGGAGATGCATGCCTCAGTGTGGTATGAGACTTAGAATGGGTGTTAGGGTGTGATCCTCACATTTGCACTCTTACGTTGTGCTTCCTTATATTGCATCCACTTTTAGTGTTGTGTCATGCATTATCATTGTGTCTACAATCTTATATTTTTATTCCTTAGGTGTATTCATTGTTCCTCATGTGTCATGCATTGTCTTCCTTAGAGTATTTTTTCATATTCGGTGTTTTAAATGATATGTGTGAAGTGTGTTGCATATACTTTATTGTATTGGAATGATTATTTGGTATGAATATCTATGTGAATGAGTGTTGTGAATTTTGTGCTATGTGTTTATGTGTTTTGAGATCTATAATTCTTGTATATGCTATGGACTAATTTAAAGAATGAATTAAGAAAGATAAATATTGGAGTGCCACACCTTTGCAATATGGATGGATGCTTCTTTTTCTTGACTACTATATGGGATGAAAGTGACTTCCTCTGATGGTAGGTTCAAGTCTTCCCAAATTGGCAATAGATATTGGTAGAGATCATGAAGAGTCTAGAAGAGGAATTATACATGTTATTTGTATTGTATCTATAAGTCTACATATGGATGTCACATATTCAACTTATGTTTAGATGTAGTCATGAATAATGTATTGAATAGTTATAGTTTGACCCATTGTAACAATAATTTATTGAGTTATATTTGATGAGACTCCATATTGTACATATGGTTTTACTTAGTAATAAATGGTTAATGATATGTTGTGATATCTTTATATTTCTTGCATGGTTTTAGATATTGGATTAATGTAAAATTGCTAAAGTAAAGAAAATTTTTTGGTCACATTTTTTAAGGTTGATACATTGGTATCAGAGCACAATTCAAACATTAGGGACTTGAGCCTACTAGTGAACCATTGGAGGACAGTATTGCAAAACACTTAGGAGACTATCATGAATTCTCTTTCTTGATGAGGTTGGGAAAAATGATAAGGTGAAATTTTTGATATATACCTTTAGAGGGTGCAACCACTTGGAGTTAAGGTAAGAGAATTGGAGAGAATTCTCTAAAGAAAAAATGAATTTTGGAAGAGGTTTGGAAAGATAAGTTCTAAGTAATAAGTGGTTGAGAGTGGTAACCATAGGGGACCAAACTAGAGGTGTAAGATGAGTATTCTATAAAACTTCACTATCCAATTCTTAGAAGAGAAGTGTTGAAATCAATTTATGTAAATCTTGATTAAGGACAGGGTGGTACTAAGTAGAAGTCATAGAGGTATATCTATTTTTCCTAAGGCAGAAAGCTTGAAATGAAATTATGTTTTTGGAGGAGAGTCTTATATCCTTGAGAGAAGAAATTTGAGTATTAAAAAGGTTTGAGGCCTATCTTTTAATATTCAAAATCCATTAGAGTTTAGGGATGTATTGAAGATTCATTAAAAAACTTTAATTTTGGGCCTAGTTGGCACTTGTATGTAAACAAAGTAAATTTTGGCTAACATTCATTGAAATTAAAATTTTCTTATTCTTGCATGATTTTATTTGTGTGGAGACATGGATGGGACTCAATGTGATTTATTTTTGAATTGCTAGATGTAGTGTGTATTTTTTCATACTAGATATTCTATCTTCTTATGTTTAGAATTCCTTGAGTTGTAAGGACTTGAGAATGTGTCTATGATGGAAAAAGTACACGAGAGTAAATGATAAGTCTATAAGTAATTGAAAAATTCAATATTTTTTATGAAATGAAACCCTAAGGAAGTTTCCAAATTATTAGAATGGTGAATTTTTTATTGAATGAAATTTTTTAGTGTAAGTATGGTTGCTTCGAGAATTTGACATTCTTGTGAATAGTCGCTTGAGGATTTAAAACAATTGTATCTTTGGTTTACTTATCATAATTTAAATAGACATGAATGTCTTGAATATCTTAGTGAGTATAAAGTTTAATTCCTTTGTATAAAGGTCATATTTGTTGTAGCAAAAAGAAATCTAATGGTTAGAGATGTCTTTATCATTATCTTTATTACATGCTATGGTGGGTTGTGAAAGGAAGAAAGGTATGTAGAAACACTTCCTACACCAATCTAATGAGGAAAGAGTTGTGCAAATTTTTAATCCTTATAGTTACAATGAAGAAGATTCACACCATTAAAACATAAAATCAGCAATAAGCAAACACTATCATAACACATGTATAAGTGGGGAAAACCCTTATAAACCCCACACTCCAAAGAAGACCAATGTATTATATGTAAATAATGATGGTTACAATACACTTCCAAAGATTATCTCTTATAGGAGTTCACCAACATACAGTTTTTGGAGTAATTCTAGCAGCATAACAGTACTTGGAAAAATACCATACTGCACTACTCCATAAGCACCTTATTTATAGAATTTTACAAGAAATAGAGAAACCTTCAAGAGGTGGGAATCCAAATGGCCACATGGCCCAAATCCCAATGCCTCTCTACATACAAGGAAACTTTTCCACCATTTCATGCAAAGATGCTCTTACAACACTTACAATTGTAAGAGGATTCTGTCATAAATAACAAGACTTATTGTTGTAAGAGGAATCCTGTCATAATTGGTTATTAATAGAAGAAGCATCGTACAACTTTTCATATTCCTCCTTGGGCATCCAACTTTGTCTTCATTCCCCATTCAAATATGCTTTATGATAGTTGTCATAACTATCATAACAATGATTTGATTCCTTTCTATTACTAGCTCTAAGACATGTCATAGAATCTATCATATGCAATGATGACTTACACACTTCACAACATGTGTCGACACATGGATCAATTAATGCCACCTCAAATGAGATGCCTACTTCCTCATGTCAGGGTAAAACCATCCTTGTCACGTACCAAGTCACCTCCCAATAGGATGACAACTCACCGTGTCAACTCCCATAAGATGACAAAATAGCACGTGCATACATATTTTCAACATAGGAAAATAATAGAATATTAAATAAATACAAATGATAAGAACTTGCAAAGGTTGAAAGACCTTAATTCCCAAAATTCTTGAGAGCCAATAGAACACAAGAATCTAATTGCTAGGGGCCAAAAGGCCCATAGACTTTGAACACCATCTAAACTTCTCTATGCTCATAGGTTTAGTCAAGGAACCTACAACATTCATCAAAGTATCAACTTTCTCCAAATTTACTCTTCCATCTTCTACCATATCATGAACAAAATGATATTGAATGTTAATGTACTTTATTCTTGCATGGAAGGTCAAATTCTTCACCAAACATATGACACTTTGATTATCACAACAAATAGTAATCTTCCCTACATCAAAACCAACATCAGAACACAATCTCTTAAGCCAAATGACTTCCTTACAAGCATGAGTTGATGCCATGTACTCAACTTCTATTGTGGATAAAGTGACTACATCTTCTCGCTTACTCATCCAACTAATAGCACCACCAAACAACATGAAAACATACCCATTGGTGGATCTTCTATTGTCAATGCCACCTGTCCATTCCAAATCCACAATTCTATGAATATAAACTATGTGCAAAGTACCTATAGGATAACCATGATAATATAAGGAATTTACTCATAAGTACCCCACAAGTATCTAAAGACTCTCTTCATTGCATCCCAATGTACTCATCCAAGATTAGCCATAAAATGACTAAGGACTCCCACTACTTGGGCAATGTCTAGTCTTGTATAGACCAGAACATACATCAAGCTACCAACTGCACTAGCATAAGGTACTCTAGCCATTTCCTCCATCTTAGTAGGAGATTTTGGACAATACTCAACCAATAACTTTGTCCCCATCATAACAGGGACACACAACGGTCTACAAGTTGTCATGTGCTAAATCTCTCCAACACTAAGTTCACATACTTACTGTGGCCTAACCAAAGTTTTATAATAGATCTATCTCTTTTAATTTCTATCCCCAAGATGTACCTGACTGCCCCTAAATCTTTCATTTAAAACTGTGCTAACAACTAAGACTTCAAATCAAATATAAAAAAATTACCATTACCAAAGAACAACATATCATCAACATACAATGCAATAATGAGAATGTGATCATTATCCATTTTGTAATAAACACAATGATTTGATTTCGATCTCAGAAATCCCAAATTCAACACAAAGTCATCAAACTTTTGGTACCACAACCTAGGAGACTATTTTAAACCATACAAAGATTTCTTCAACTTGCAAACCAAATGTTCTTTACCTTTCTCAATGTAGTGCTTTGGCTATGACATGTATATTTCTTCCTCCAATTCACCATGAAGGAAAGTTTTCTTCACATCGATCTGCTCAAATTCAATATCATACATTGTAGCAAGTGACATTAAGAATCTAATAGATGTTAGCTTAGTAATGGGAGAAAAAATATTACCATAATCAATTCCCTCAACCTAGGAATAACCCTTTGCAACCAACCTTGCCTTATACTTCTCAACATTGCCATCAAAACCAACTTTCTTCTTAAACACCCATTTACAAGCAACAAGTTTACATCTATTAGGCAAAGGTACCACATCCCAAGTATTATTATTATTTAATGTTATCATCTCTTCTTCCATGGTCTCTTTCCAAGAATCTACATAATTCATACCCATAGCCTCCTTTACAATCCTAGGCTCATTAGTGTTAGTAATCAAAGAAAAAATATAATTTGAATCAATAAGTGAAAACCCATACCATTCAAGTGGTTTGCTTACTTGAGTGGACCTCCTCACAGTGGAGGTTGAGGTTCTTCATAATTTAAACTTTTAGAATTGCTAGAGCTTTCCTCTTCTTTAGGTCCCTCATGGGCTTCTAGTTCAGCTTTCTCAAGTGTAGGGAAACTGAACCACATCTTCTTTCTTCTCTTTCTCTGTTGGTTGTAAAACAATGGAAGAAGGAACATTAATAGGACCAAAGACATCATAATGTATCAAGTTGTCTTCCATTTTCAAGTCCTTTTGGCCTGAAAATGCTTTGAACAAAAGTTGTCTTCCATATCTGAGCTTAAAACTCCCATTCTGCAACTTTGTCAAATGATCTCCAAATCAGATGAAACGAAAGTCAATATTGACTTTCTCAAGAATCATAGACATGATGGAATAACTAGAAATTCTTCCAGTATAACCATAAATGTTGTAATCACCTAGATCTCACAAAACACATATGCAAGACCCCATAGGTTAAAATATTTTCGTCAAACTTTTTTTATTCTCTAGATCATCTGAAGATGCAATAGAAGAGCATACTAGTTTCAACAAACCTGCAAGTAAATCTTATTAGCCCTCCCAAATCTCTCAAAAAGGAAACTAAAATCTATTCTGTACTGGGATAGCTCTAATATCATGTTAGAATCTGAAAAGATGATTAACCCAGAAAACTAGTGCAAATGAATAGATATTAAACTATGAATACAAATTATATGAAATCAAAATAATAGCATAGAGTTAGTCTCCACGATATTAAAACAAATGCTCCAAAATAAAATAGTATTAATAGGATGCAAAAGCAAAATATACAAAATACAAGCTAGGAGGTGACTATAAATAGACTAGAAGAGATGGGAGAGGTGGCAAATATGACCAATGGGTAGAGTCCACCACAATAGCCTAAAATAGGCAAGTGCAACTCCCATGGAAGATGCTGACACCTTGCAACCACCCACACTAATAGTCACTTAATTGACCCTAAGCAAGCTTAATTTAACATGTGTAGGAAAAACCTAGGAATATTGGAAAATAAATAACCCAACTAGGAAAATAAAAGCCTACACTAGTAGTATTAGGTCCATTTTGTATCAAAAGTTGATTTTTGGCCATTTGTGGACCCTAAGACTATTGTAATATGGTAAAAATATTTGTAAACACACTAAACTATAAAGTGCCAAACTTGTAATCTTTGGGGGGTGACTTATGATCTAATGAAAAGGGGGGGGGTGTCTTGTGTGTCTTCTTTGAGTTTTTGCATTCTCTTTTTCTGCACAACAACTACAAACTACAATCTTCTTTTCTGCATAAGATGGATCAAACAATAATTCCTAATTTAACTCCATATAACTATTTCAATTGGAAATAAAAAATAACAATCTATCTCAATAAGCAATGGTTGTATAAGATAACAATGGGGCTTGAAACTGAACCAATTCTAATTACGGAAAAGCCAAAATGGTTTAAGAAGTGTGATGAGGCATTTGGTACCTTGTGCATGTTTGTGTCTCTATATTTGATTTTTCATATTTAGATTGTTTCTACACCAAATGTTGTATGAACTACTTTGGAAAATCTCTTTGGTATGCATGATGATTTATAATAGGACATCTACTAGAGAATGAGCTCACAGCGTTAAGCCATTCTAGTTTTGATACTATACAAAACTTCTTCACTAAGCTAAAATCCATAATATTATAATTTAAAAAATGTGGAATTGAGAAGAAAGATTCTCAATTGATCTTAAGTATTCTTTCTAATTTTAGTCCAAACTATTCAGGTTGTTTTTGCATTTCATGCTACTAAAAGTGCCTTGGGAACCACTTATAAAATGCCTCAGACTCTTGATGAATTTTTAAATGAACAAGTACAAAGGAGCAAGATAAGTTGGTTCAAATGGGTACAATTAAACTTTTTAAATCTCATGCCTTGGCTATAAATTAGGTCACTAAAGATCAGAAAGGGTTTGACAAGTAGAATAAGAAACAACAAAACTAAGGAGAGAAGAAACAAGATAAAAAATTAGCTATCTCTAATGTAGCCAATCAAGCTTCTTCTTCCAACGGTGACAAGCCTAAGAAGGAGAAGGCAAATTCCTATTGTAAGAAACTTGGTCATGATGAACACAAGAGTTTAAAGAAACAAATTGATCACCTTACGTGCATCTTCTTGAAAATAATAATATTAAGGTATCTAATTCTATCAAATAGAGTTCATCTCAGGAATCTTCAAAGGACACAAATAAAAGTAAGGGGAAAGGGAAAGGCCCTAGTTGTTGTTGATTCATAGCCCGATACCTAGATCATTGAATCGGGTGCTTCGCACCACATGGTTTTGTCACAAGATGGTTTTGCCTCTTTGGAGCCATGTTCTATGCCATCTATACTAATGGGTGATGACACTCCTATTGAAGTGTATGGGAGAGAGTTTGTTGGCATGGGTGAAGGAACATTTTAGGATGTTCTTTGTACTCCACCTTTGTTAACTAATCTCCTATTTGTCTATTAGATCACTCACACTAGATTCTAGAAATAAAGTTGAGTTCACACCAAACATAGTGGTAATCAGTGAGTTGCACAGTGGGTCTATAATTGTTGTGGGGAATGCTGATCATTAGTCTAGACTATATCACTTTTTTCACTTTGTTCTTGATTCTCCTTCACTTTTCTCACTCACTCAGATGAGGTGAGTTGATTGTGGCATCAACTATTTGGCCACATGAACTACCACTACTTGTAATAGCTCAGTCAGTAAGACATGGTTTCAAGGTTTCCTTCTATTTGATTTTCTAATGGAGTTTTCCAAGGGTACATTCTTGGTAAGCACCCTAAAGAGAAATATAATAAAGACAAAGCATGGAGGGCCACACAGCTTCTAGAGTTAGTACATAGTGACTTGGCAAGACCATTTCCACATCCTTCTTTCAATAGGGCTAGATATATTCTGACTTTCATTGATGATCTTTCCAGATACATGAGTATATTTTCTCAAATAAAATTTTGAGGTCTTTGAGTCTTTTTATGACTTCAAATTTTTTGTAGAGAACCAATCTAGGAAGGCCATCAAGATTTTTTTATAGATAATGGGGAATATGTCAACCATAGGTTTGACCAATTTTGTACTTTTGAGGGCATTGAACTTCAGCACATAGTTCCCTATAGTCCACAATAGAATGGTGTCATAGAATGCAAGAATAGGCCCTTGAAAGAGATGGCCAACTATATGATTCACTCTAGATCAATGTCACCTTAGTATTGGGTAGAGGCCATCAACTATGCATGTTACATCTAGAACTGAGTTCCTCACTAAGCTATGAAGGGGATTATTCCTTTTCAAGCTTGGCCTAGTCGAAAGCCCATAGTAAAGTAGTTTTGAGTGTTTGGTTCTCTTACATGGGCCCACATTCCAGTAGAGAAACACAAGGTTATGGATCCAAATAGAAATCCTTGCATATTTGTTGGGTACCCAGATGGTGTCAAAGGCTATAGGCTTCTTCACCCTACCACTCATGAGTTATTCATCGAGAGGAGTGTTCATTTCAAGGATGATGCTTCCAATTCTTCTCCTATCACTTCTCCATCTACAATAACTTTAGAGATGTAGTGACATGATGATAGTTCTTCTAAGGATATTAATCCTCCTGATCTTGATTCAAGGAGTCTTATTCCTCCACTTTAGATGGTAGGCTCCACATCTCTTCATTATTTTAGCTTCTGATCCACAGTCCTTTCAGGGAGCTTCTGGTATCCCCAAGTGGGATGTTGCTATGTAGAAAGAGTTTGATTCCTTGGAGAGGAACTATCCTTGGGATTTAGACCCTTTTCCTAAGGGAAGAAAACTTGTTTGATGCAAGTGGATGTATCAAACATTTCCATAGATGGGTCGGTTGATAATCATAAGGCTTGCCTAGTCACTAAAGGATTCTCCAATTTTTTGGGGGATTGACTACTTTGAGGCTTTTGTCCCAGTTGCTAGAATGAACTCCATCCAACTTGTCCTTGTTATTGCTACAACGCATTGTTGGGAAGTTCATGAGATGGATGTGAAGAGTGCCTCTCTTCACGATGACCTTCAAGAGGATATATACATGGAAATGAGTCATGAGTTTAACTAGGTCAATTGGTGGATTAATTAACTTAGTTTAACTATAAAGTCAAGAGTTGAACTACTAATATCAACTCACTCAATCTAACTAAGGCAAAGGTGGCCTTGACTAAATAGAGGTGAAATATAATTACCATCAATCAAGGATTGATGGCGTAGTGGTGGCACTTGTGTACCTCAAGTCAAGGTGAACACAGTGCACATGTCATGTGACTACACTGCTCATCCCACATCATTTCTTGTTGCATAAAACATTGGAATCACATGGTTTAAGCCTCCCTAGGATGGAAATTTATTTTAGTTCATTATACAAAAATGTTTATGTATTATGCCCCCAAGGACAATTACATGTATGATGACACTTTATACGTTGAGTGCATTTGCATTAACACCCTCCAAATAGCTTAATGTAGACACCCTTATTAATTAGACTTTGTGGCACTTTATAAGAAGTGTGATTACAATACTTGTTATGTTTTCTAGGTTTTCAAAGGTATAACAAAAGAATAATATGTTGAAAGTATAATTTGATAATATGATGAGAGAAAATGAATATCATGTACATGATAAAACATTCACTTTAACAATAGAAGCCAAAAAGGAGTCTATTTGAGCAAGTTATGGCCATCTTGAGGTCTCAAAATGGGAACTACGTAGTAAAAATTCTCAGAAAACTTACCCTATTTCAAAAAATTGTTTACAAAATGTCCTTTGTATGGCCAATGAAAGGCCTCCCAAAGTTGACTAGCATTTAAAAAAAAAAATGAGAGGGGGGTCTATTGCTAGGTGGTGGACTTGCAGCTTGTGGCTGGAATACTAATGGTGTTTGAGTGGCAAGATGGTGGTGAGTTAGTGGTGTCACTAGTGGTGTGTTGGAGGTGGCAGTAAGGTAGCATGTTGGAGCTAGGTGGAGAACTAGGTGGCAAGGCTTAAAGATGCCAAAAAATTATAATGCCCATCGAAAAATAGTTTTGTGGGGGTTTATTGTAGGTGAGACCCAAGGTGGGACTTGCCACACTTGTGGTGGTAGGTGGGGTCCTATATTTTCCATGGTAGGGCATGGTGTACCCTTGTCTTGCATAGTGTTATTTGTGCTTTTTAAAACACAAGTTTTTCATTTTTTTTCAAAATTTTTAAACTTTTGATTTTTTTAAAACTAAAAAATAATTCTTTTAAAAAATTTGCATGGAAAGAATATTTTCTTTGTATATACATTAGGCCTATGTAGATAGGTCATGTATGACTAATGTTTTTTAATTTTTCTACAAGTTGCTTTGAATTTGACAAATGTTATGTTGATTTGTAGGTTCTTGGCCCTCTCAAATGCAATCGTGCACTCTATTTTGGGCCAAAATACTCCAAAAACTAAGTTGTTCATAAAATATACCAGAGTTGTATGTAGCTAAAATATGAAACTTCAAAAACTCCAAATCGAACAAAATAAAACAAAATTGTTATTTTTTTTGGCTACTTTGGAAATGATAGTGAGATTTGATCTAACCTAGGAATCACCAATGTGAAGCTTTCAATATGAATCTCTAGATGAAACCTTCTCCTTAGTGGACATGAACAAACTCTAAACACCAACAATGCTCTAATACCACGTAAGATTTGGTGGGAATCTAATCACATGAGCCTAGATCTAGGTGCAAGAAGAAAGATAAATAGCTACAAGCACAAAATAAATGATACAATATACAAGAACGCAATCTACTCCAAAATAGAGGAAATCAATAATCAAATCAAGTAAACTATTAAATGAATGGATGAAGTACATATAATAGGAAACCTACATGAATGAATCAAGGGGATGACATGTCTAGTGGTCATGATTTTAATGAGTTTAACTACCAATCAGTAGATTAGTTAACTAAGTCTACCTATGAGGTCAAAGTTGAACTATCAACTAATGGACCAGTTAACTCAATCTAACTAAGAAAAAGGTGGCCTTAACTAAACATAGGTGGCACATAACTACCATCAATCAAGGATTGATGAGGTAGTGGTGGAACTTGTGTACCTCAAGTCAAGGTGAACACAAGTCATTATTAGCTACTGAGATGAGAAAAAATAATTATTCCTAATATCCTAAGTAAACTTATTAAATAGGTGCAATATCACACTTAGGTATAACATATCTATGGTGAAGTAAATATTACACCAGAAACTAACAAGCCATGTCTTCTATGGAAAATGAATGACTTTTACAATGCTTTATGATCTATTAAGAAATAGTCCATTTGGTGGTCTCTTGTAATCACTTTCTAGGATAGACCTCCTAAAGTTTCTTGGGTTCATGCTCCAACATTTTTCATAGGGACATGAAGATTCTTCTAGATCTCTTCTTAAGGATCACCAAAAATTGTTGTCCTGGCCTGAGGCCAAAATGAAATACAGAGTTCCTAATTAGGATTTTGAATCCTTCCAAACTATTCTCTATTCTATTCCTACATAAATGCTTCACAAAATCAAGGTTAGGTATAAAAAAACCTTGGTGGAAAGATTAGAAATAGTATCTTGATATACCATTTCATAATTACAAACTTCACAAAGGATATGTTTGACTCTCTCCATATCTGCATATGGTGCAAAAAATCAATAATATATAGCCTTTATAGTCTTCAACTGACTCACTATAGTATAAATTTTAAATTGTTTGGTTAACCATTCTTGAATTGAAACTTGCTCACTTTTCTTAGTGTATTCTCTCCTAGGGTCTTACCATTAGATCTAGATTGATCTATTTGACAATTTCTGATCTTTCTTGTCCTTTCTAGGATAGAAAACTCTCAAATATTTTCTATTTTTGCATCAGAGACTAGTTTTCTTGGAATTGGATCTGGGACCTCTTTAATCCTTTCAAACCTAAGCCTTTTTCTTAGCATTTGATTCTCATGAGAGATTTCCTTGGAACTCATGCTAAGTTTACGTAGATATGTCATGCTTTCAAAGTGAAAACCTTGTTCAACATTCAGGAAAATAGAAATTCAATTCATTTTTAGGAGCTTTTGTTGATAATCATTTCCTTATGCGGCCGTGAAGGTTGTATTCCCACTAGAGAGATTGATCTATATCATTGATGCAGGAGCATCCACTGGTGTAAGGGAAATCTTGCATCACCCAAAAAGAAGTTAATTCAAAATCATTGTAGTTGTTTTTATTTCTTTCCATAATTAGTGTTTTTGGTTCCATAATCCCCTGAATAATAATGTAGAACTTTCAGTTTTCCCAAATTGCTAAAAATAGTAAATTGCTATTTTTAGAAAGTTTGCATTTGAGCACGGAATGAAGTCAAAATTTACAAGAAGTTACATAATGGAAATATAAGACCTTTGGCGAAGGAATCACATGAAGATCATTTACGAGCTGAAAGATATTAAAGTTTCCGTTTCCTGAAAAATGCCTAAAAATTATTCAAACTCAGGTTTGAGGCACTAAATGGCCTCGTACGGGCCCGAAATGGCCAGAACCAATAGAGCTAGTTCTTAGCATGTAGAGCACTCCGCGAGCTTTCCGACACATAAAATGGTTCGTCAATCAGAGTCACGGATCAAAAGTTATGGCTCCCGGAAGTTGACCTATTTTTGGAGGGAGATGCAAAATTTGAAATTAGGTTGTTGGCCCAAAAAGGCTATTAATAACCATTTTTGGGAACCCTAGGCAATAGCGGAGTTAAGGGGGCAAGTGTAGAGTCAATAATAGGTAGGAAAACAGAAACCCTAGCTGATTTGGGGGTTACAGAAGGTGGAAGATTCCAGAGCCTGGTGATGGTAGCTGTAGTGTGTTGCAGCCTGTAGAGGACTGATTCCTCTGATTGTAATTAAGCTTATGTAATGTAATGAGTTGCCTAGATCAATAAAAGAAAGTTCTATTCTTTGTGTTCAATTTCTATTATTGTGTGTTTTATGATTTACCCCCTTCATCAAGTGGTATCAGAGCAAGGGTTCCTGAGTGTGTTGACAGATCGCCGACTGTGAGGTAGTTTGCACTAGGACCTAAGGTTGTGGGTTTGCTGCGGAGACCAAGATGCCTCCACGAAGAAATTGTGTTGGGAGGAATGCTTTGATAGAAGAGGGTTTTAGAGCCCTACAAAGACAAATTGATGCATTGCAAGAGGAGCTACGAAGAGGGTTTGAGCTGAGGGTAAGAGAAGAAAGTGAAGATGAAGCTGAAGAAGAGCTATCTGAGGAAGAATAAGAAGCCACCGGAGATGCTGTAGAAGTTAGGTTGTTGAGGGCCATTTCAAAGATCGAAAAGAGGCCCAGGATTGAAGTTTCTACATATTCTGGAGATTTGAATCTAGAACAGCTTATTGATTGGATCAATGACATGGAAGAGTATTTTGAGTATGAAGATGTGGAGGACCCAGATCGGGTAAAGTTTGCAAAAATAAAGTTGAAGGGCCACGCCAATATTTGGTGGAAGGAGGTCCAATTAGAAAGGAATAGAAGAGGAAAAGGAAAGATCACCAGATGGGATCGGATGGTGGAGAAACTGAAGAAGCAGTTCATTCCTGTGGACTATGAGATGGAGTTGCTGAAGAAGCTGCAAGGACTGAAGCAAGGTAACAAATCTGTTAAGGAGTATACAAAAGAGTTTTATAAAATTACTATCAGGACAGGCCATGCAGAGCCCAACAAGGAGAAGGTAGCCCATTACATTAATGGGTTGAGGCTGAGTATTCAAGAGGAGTTGAGCCTAGTAAGAATGACCACCATAGAAGATGTGTACCAGTTTTCCCTGAAGGTGGAAGAGAAGTTGAATAAAAGATTTGACAGCAAGCAAAGGGGAAGAGGTCAAGGTGGAAGGACTGGTGGAAGACCCTATGGAGGCCGTAATGAAGATCAAAAGAAAAGTGAAGAAGCAGGCACCAGTTGAAATCAAAGAGGGGATAATACCTACCGCCCTAGTGACCAAAACAATGGTGATCAAAGAGGAATAGGAAGAGGCAGACCTGGGTAAGGACTTGGAAGAGGATGTTTCAGAGGAGCTTGTTTCCAATTTGGAGAAGAAGGGCATAGAGCATATGAGTGTCCGCAACATCAAGGAAGGACAAATAGAAGACCTAAAGGTAATGCACGAGTTGCACATGTAGATGAAGATGTACATTCTGAGCATTCTGAAGATGCTGAAAGGGGAGAAACCCTAGTTGTCAGAAGAACTTTGTTGAATGAGGAGAAAGAACCCAATCAGAGGAAGAGTTTATTCCGCACAAGGTGCAAATGTGAAGGTAAGTGTTGTGATATTATTATTGACAGTGGAAGCACTGATAATTTGGTTTCAGAAGAGATGGTTGACAAGTTGAAGTTGACAAGAAGAAAGCATCCACATCCATATCGGATTGCATGGTTGCAGAAGGACCATAGAGCTTTGGTCAATGAGCAGTGTTTAGTGAAGTTCAAGATTGGTGACTACCATGATGAGATGCTGTGTGATATCATACCAATGGATGCATGTCATATACTGTTGGGGAGGCCATGGCAGTATGATAGGAGCGCTGTCCATGATAGCCGTGCAAACACATATTCCCTAACAAAGGATGGAGTTCGTCATAAGTTGAAGCCCTTAAAGGAGGTGGAAGAAAAGGTATGTAGTACTGCTAGAATTTGTTTGGTAGATGGTAGGAAATTTTTGGAGGGTATGAAGCATAAGCGTCAATGCTTTGCATTGATTCCTAAGATTAGTCAAGAGAAATGTGAAGATGTACTAGCAGAAGTTTCAGATATGTTGGAAGAGTTCCAGGACATTATCTTTGATAATGTACCAGAAGGTTTACCACCAGTAAGGAAGATAAGTCATCAAATGGATTTGATACCAGAAGCCAGTTTGCCAAACAAGGCAGCCCATAGAATGACCCCTGCAGAGAATGAAGAGCTAAACAGACAAGTTCAGGAGTTGTTGAGGAAGGGACTGATAAGGGAGAGCCTAAGTCCATGTGCAGTACCTGTAGTACTAGCACCAAAGAAAGATGGAGAATGGAGGATGTGTACAGACTCTCGAGCCATCAATAAGATAACGATCAAGTATAGATTTCCATTGCCAAGAATGGATGACATCATGGACTGTTTGAGTGGAGCCAAATACTTCACAAAAATTGACCTGAAGAGTGGGTATCACCAAATCCGTATCAGAGAAGGGGATGAATGGAAGACAGCCTTCAAGACAAAGGAAGGTTTGTATGAGTGGTTAGTCATGCCATTTGGGCTAACCAATGCACCAAGCACATTCATGCGGCTCATGAATGAGGTACTAAAAGAATTTTTGGGAAGTTTTTTTATTGTTTATTTTGGATGATATTTTGATTTTCAGTAAGACTTGGGATGAGCATTTGATGCATATCAGAAGAGTTCTAGAGAAGCTGAGGGAGGAGAAGTTGCTGATTAATCTGAAGAAATGTAGTTTTGCAAAGAAAGAGTTGGTATACCTGGGATTTGTTGTCTTAGAGGAAGGTCTTAAGATGGACCCAGAAAAGGTAAGGGCTATCATTGAATGGCCTACACCAAGGAGTGCAACGAAGGTAAGATCTTTTCATGGTTTGGCAAGTTTTTACAAGAAGTTTATCAGGAATTTTAGTAGCATTTGTGCACCCCTCACTGAGACAATGAGAGGGGATAGAAAAGAGTTTAGATGGACTAAAGGAGTAGACAAGAGCTTTGATACATTGAAGCAGAAAGTTGTAGAACAACCTGTTTTGGCACTTCTAGATTTCAATAAGGTATTTCAGGTAGATTGTGATGCTAGTGGTAGTGGTATAGGAGTTGTTTTGAGCCAAGAAGGTAAGCCCATTGCCTATTTTAGTGAGAAGCTTAATGATGCCAAGAAAAAGTATTTTGTTTATGATCAAGAATTTTATGCAATAGTTCAGGCTTTGAAGAAATGGAGACATTATTTGTTGCCAAAAGAGTTTGTTTTATATACTGATCATCAGGCTTTGCAGTATCTTAATAGTCAAGGGAAGTTGAACCAAAGGCACTTAAAATAGGTTGAGCTTTTGTAGAGTTATACCTTTGTTTTGAAGCATAGGAGTGGGAAGTCCAACAGAGTTGTAGATGCCTTGAGCAGAAGGCAAAATTTATTGATAGAAATGAAGATAGAGGTTGTTGGGTTTGATGAGCTCAAAAGTTTGTATCCTGAAGATCTAGATTTTGCAGAAGCTTGGAAAGCTTGTCTGGAGCCTGTTACTTTGGATAGGACAAAATGGTTGGATTTCATAATCCAAGATGGCATGTTATTTAGAGGAAGCTAGTTGTGCATTCCGAGGAGTTCCATGAGAGAGAACCTGATTAAGGAGAAGCATAGTGGAGGATTGGTTGGACACTTTGGTTGAGATAAGACCATTTCTATTGTTGGTGAAAATTATTATTGGTCACAGTTGCAGCAAGATGTGAGGAAGTTTGTGCAGAGTTGCAGAGTATGTCAGATGGCAAAAGGAACAAGTCAAAATATAGGATTGTATCAACCATTACCTGTACCAGAGAAGCCATGGGTACCCGCAAGAAACTGGGTCCACATATAGGGGAAGTCGCGCGGGCAAAAAAAATACCGCCGGTAACGGGTACCCATTTTCAAAGAAACGGGTACCCGTTTAGGAACGGGCGCCTGAGCCTAAACAGGTACCCGTTTAGTAACGGGCACCCGAGCCTAAACGGGTACCCATTTTCAAAAAATTATATATTTAAAAAAAAAGAGCTCTACGGGCTCATTTTCACACACAGAGGACGACAGCGACAGTGGATAGCAAGAAACGGGTACGCGTTGCCAAGGACCAGACAAGGAAAACAACAGAGTTTTTTTTGCCCTCTCACCTCCTCTCGCCACCTCGTCACCCTCGAGCTCTTCCAGGTTGGTTCTCTACCTATCTTTAGCTTGTTTTAAATGCTTTTTTTCCTAATTGTAGGGTTAAAATGAAAATTAGGGTTTTATTTGTTATTTAAGGGTTTTACTTGTTATTAGAATTTTGTGATTGTATGTTACTGCAAACCCTAAAACCATGTTACTGCAAACCCTAAAAAACTTAAACTATAAACCCTAAAAAATTGAAACTATAAACCCTAAAACCATGTTGTACTACAAACCCTAAAAACCTAAACTATAAACCCTAAAAAACCAAATTATAAACCCTGAAACCATGTTGTACTGCAAACTCTAAAAACGTAAACTATAAACCCTAAAAAACCAAACTATAAACCCTAAAACTATGTTGTCCTACAAACCCTAAAAACCATGTTGTCCTACAAACCCTAAAAACCTAAACCCTAAACCCTAAAAAACCAAATTAGTATATGTAATATAATGATAAAAGGGATAAGTTTAAAGATGAAAATGTATCAAGAGGAGGCATGTAGATGCTTCAGTGTTGATGATTAACTTAGGGTACACTAAATGTATCAAGAGGAATATTGAGGAATCATATAAAACTATATACCCTATTTTTTATTTATGTCATTGTTGGCTATAAGACTATACCCTATCTTTGATATCTATCATTGTTGGCTATTAGAAGTTCCTGTCTGATATGCCAGTAAGGTTGCTATCACCAAAAATATAAGACATAAAGTCTAATGGACCCAAATCATCTTCTTGTAAAACATTATGATCATTGATTAGGGGTTAATTTTGTGTCACTTAATTATTAGATATATCGAAATTACAAGTATCCAATAATAGTTAAATGATATTCCTTTACATTTATTTGTGAACCTGACCATAGTTTTCACTTGAGTGTAATGTATATGAACCATATTAAACTCCTAGACTCTTTCCATTCTATGAAATATCACATTATTTAAGGGTCCATATTAAAATAGAACGATATTTGGTCATATGTATTTAATAATGGAATACCATAAGCCTTTTAAGATCCACATGATACTCACCAAAACTATAAGATATAAATTCTAATGGACCCCAATCATCTTCAAGTGTAAGGCACTATGATCATTGACTAGGGGTTCATTTTGTGTAACACAACTGTTAGATGTATTGAAATTGTATCCAGTAATAGTCAAATGGATTTCCTTTATATTTATTAGTGAACTTGACATTCCATCACCTAGGATTTTATAGTACTAGTTTGGCCTTTTTTAAATTACAGTTCTTAGATCTAATTTCTCACTTTTATCTTTTTCTTAAATAGATTTACCTACGGTTTGCATTCATCCTTGTTTATCTTTTCCTATCATATCTTGATTAGGGTTTGAGCATGTAAATAGTGATATATACCTTTTTGATTCAACCTATCTAGAAGCTTGGATAATCTTTTGTGACATGTGATCCTTCCATCCTTGATACCTTCATGATACATTTAAATGATGGACCAATGAGGATGTGTTTTCTATAGCCTGTGTTGTTCTAGTTATATACTTGTTTTACCTGCTTCCCTTGAGGATAGTGTTTATCCAACACGTTTGATGCACTATGGCCATAAGATTTTATGCATGGATTTAAATGTACATTTTATCAGTTGTGGTAAACTTATCCATAAGTTTCATGTAAGAAATGAAAAATAAATTTATAGTCCACTATGGTTTGAAAAAAATTCACTACAACTTTAAACTTGGAATAACAAATTTGCATCTATATTTTACTTCAATAAATAATTTTCTCTCCTCTTGTTTTAGTTTTAGAATTAAATATGATTTAGATAACATCAATGTATTAACTAGCACCCAATGGTGACATTTGTAGACCTATGCTAATTCTCATTTAGTTTTGGGTCTAGATTCTAGTAGATGGATTAATATAGTTGCATATCAACATACGGTGTGTAATCTTATATGAAGTTGGGATCATTCCTTGATCCTTCACCTACCCTTAGTTCATTTAAAAATATTGAGGAAAACATTCTTCTACCCTTGACATCCACATTTTATAGTTTCAAATTTACAATTTAGGGAACTTGACATCCACAATTTAGAGTTTCAAATATAAATTTTAGGGTTCTAAAGTAGATGTTTAGGGCTTCACTTTTCACCTTTTAGGGTATCAAAATGATGTATTAGGGTTTGAAAATTCACGTAATAGAGTTTTAAAATGACATTTTAGGGTTTCAAATTCTCATATTAGGGTTTGGAAATTAACATTTAATTTTCTCTCCTCTTGTTTTAGTTTCACAATTAAATATGATTTAGATAACATCAACATGTATTAACTAGTGCAATGGTGACATTTGTAGACCTATGCTAATTCTCATTTAGTTTTGGGTCCATTCTAGTAGATGGATTAATATAGTTGCATATCGACATATGGTGTGCAATCTTATATGAAGTTGGGATCATTCCTTGATCCTTCACCTACCCTTAGTTCATTTAAAAATATTGAGGAAAACATTCTTCTACCCTTGACATCCACATTTTATAGTTTCAAATTTACAATTTAAGGAACTTGACATCCACAATTTAGGGTTTCAAATATAAATTTTAGGGTTCTAAAGTAGATGTTTAGGGCTTCACTTTTCACCTTTTAGGGTATCAAAATGATGTATTAGGGTTTGAAAATTCACGTAATAGAGTTTTAAAATGACATTTTAGGGTTTCAAATTCTCATATTAGGGTTTGGAAATTAACATTTAATAAGGTTTCAAAATGATATTTTAGGGTTTTTACACTTCAGTAGAAGGTAACTCATATTGTTGGAATACAATGTTGTAGTATTGGTATAAATGTAGTCTTTAACAAGGTCACTATTGTTATAAATGTAGTATTGGTAATAAATTTAGTATAAAAGTAACATGCAATGTTCAATTAAGTCATAATCTGTACCGCTCTTTTGAGACACATGAGAAGCCTATAGTAAAATTGGAGTTAATATAGGAAGAGAAATAGGAATGATAGCTCTAGCAAATTGAGTATAATGCTATTAATTAGAAAATATAACTTTTCTAAGTTAAGAGCAATAAATGAATAGAAATGAAATACTATTTACAAAATTGAGCTTAACTTAGAACCTATAATGTCAGGGCATCACGTAGACATCTTCATGTCACACCATCACAATTGAGCTTACCTTAGAAGCTAGAAGTAGCTTGATTAATAGAGAAATGGGAATCTAATACACTTGGCATGCACTTTTAAATTTGGACTATATATAAGGTGTCAAAATGTAACTTCCATTATAATTTTGAGAAAAATGATGATACGACAAGACCTTGTTAGGTAGAGTGACACCTTGGTGTATGACTAGGACCTAGAACCTACAACCTTGTCCACTATGTGAATTTAATGATCTAAAAATTTAGACATAGCTTTATGTTGTAATTTTTTGCATAACTTCCTCTTGGTAATTTTTGTGAGATCTTTTTTCTAATTATTCCATATTTTATCTATAAATACCAATTCTATAGTTCAAAAACCCTCTAAAAAATGGTTAAAGAGGAATGAAGTAGGAAGGAGAATATAATATTTTAGGGAAATGTTGGATTAATTTAAGGAGACATTGGTATGAGGCATCATCATTTGATTGAATATTATATGATAAACTTGTGCATGTGTTTAATTTTCAAGTATTACGTTCTCTCTGAATTCATAGATATTTTAAACTAAATCATTTATAGATCTATTCTAGATTAAGTTTAAATTTATAGATATTTGTTTGTAAGTTTTCAATATATATATATATATATATATATATATATATAAATTGTGAAATTATACATTTGTAAGTTTTTTATATGAATTTACATATTTGAAAATTTGCAGGAGACAGATCTAATGGATGACCAGAGTCCAGATGAATTTTTAATAGATGACATTCTTTATGAAACCCCCCCACCCCGTGATCCACCTCAAAACCCCCCACCCCATGATCCACCTCAAAACCCCCCACCCCCTCCATTTGATGAGGCCCGATTGCAGCAAAACATTAATGAAAATATTAATACAATTGAGGAGAACATTAATTTGATTAATAATCAAACTCACTTGATGCCTCCGCATGTGGTTCGGTTTGCATCTTCGATGCAAACCATTATTGATTCTGTTAGGTCTATCGATGCAGACCTAAATAGATTTAAGCTTTGGCGGGAGGAGAGGAGGCAATTCTATGCAGATGGTCTTTCATATAAAGACATCCATGACCTCCACATTACAAAACAAACATTAGCCCCATTTTTTCGTCACCCAAAAACTAATCAACCTATAGCTGCAACAAAAAAAAGAATATCAATTAAGTGGTGTACGCATGAGGGGATTTTGAGACATTTTTAGGATTGGTGGTGGATGGTGTTTGATCACCCACCACATGCTAATTGTGAGGTGCCACTATATTTTTTGAGAAAATTATGGGTGGAGTTTCAATTGGGTCAAAAACCCAATTATTTTGATATGAGAGATTTTCAGGGTGTTGGTCATGGCATGCCACAACACAGACCAGGGGCACGAGTTGACCCCAATCGACCTGTTCCTCCTGCTCCTATGGTTGCTCCTGTTTTGCCCACGATTCCTGCACCTATTCAGCAGCAGTTAGTTTTGTCGACATTAGGAGCATTGAGTAGACTCTCAGGCAATCTCACTGAATAAGCTGCCCACATGGCAGCTGAATTCAGTGGTGGAGAGCATCATGGAGGAGTCAATGCATCTCAGCATAGAGCCCCAGGCCTGTCAAGGGCACATTTGTGTACAAATTGCAATCAACCATGTTATGGTCCTGCTCCTACATCCACATCAGATGCAGCTACAGCCGGAGTGGAGTCATACTTAGATCTACTATATTCGGATGATAATCCTACACAGGTACATTGACCACATTTTATTAAATATTTCAAGTGTATAATTTGAACGTAGATCAAATTTTTTATAAATAAATTAATGAATTAATTTATATAATTGTAAACTATTTGTTGTACAGATCTCAAGTCGCTCTAGGGCCACATCACGATTTGATACATTGAGTTTTGCATCGACAGCTGTAGAGGTTGGCACACCTTACGGGGTAAACCAATATATCTTAACCCTAAAACCATATGTATCTAATTCTAGTTTAATTTTTCTTTTGAAACTTATCAATATTATATTTTAAATTAACAAACTATGTATAATTAAATAAATAACTATATACATACATGTATCTGAAACACTACTATTGCAGCGAGGCTCAGGTCATGTGGCAGTTCCCATGTCTGACCGACCACCTGGCTCAGGTGTTTCTTCCATTGATCTTCCATCGACAGCTACTATGCCTGAGTATTCCCTGGTGTGTGTTTCAAAAAATTGTACTAAATTTGTACTAAGTTTCTTTTTTTGAGTTTATATAAATTTGTATATGCACCCATATATATGTAAGTGCAGGATGATAGGAGTGAGACTATTGGTCAAGTTGGTACTCAGGGACAAATTCATGAGCCATCTACACATTTTCAGGTCCTAAACTTTACTTTAAAATTTTCTATATGTGCAATTTCTAGGTCTTTTTTTGAGTTTATATAAATTTATATATGCACCCATATATATGTAAGTGCAGGATGATAGGAGTGAGACTATTGGTTAGGTTGGTACTTAGGGACAAATTCATGAGCCATCTACACATTTTCAGGTCCTAAACTTTACTTCAAAATTTTCTATATGTGCAATTTCTAGGTCTTTATATGCTAATTTTAAATTGTAACTTATTTCAAACTTGCTTTATTTGAAATTCTAGCAATTAGCAAGTGAAACTTTTGGTCACGAAGATGAAATAGTTATACTACCTGCACAACAAAATGTGGGAAGTGAGACGGTAATTTAAATGCACACTTTAAAGCCTACATTTAAATATTTAATTTCATATGTCATTTTTAAAATTTTTAAATCTGATTACAACTTCTTTCTCTTGTGTGTACAGCATGAGGTAGATCCATCCATTTCACGAGGAAGAAAGAGGCCTCTTTCAGATTTGAACTTGAGTGATGATCATCCCTGACATAGAGTTTTATTTCATAGACTAAACTATATGATGTGCACATAATTTTTTTATATATGCCATTCTAGGACTTTGACTATCTATGTCGAACTTGCTATGACATGTTCTTCTAGATATATTTCAGTATTTCATGAACTGTGATTTGTATTTATTTATATGCTGATGATGAGTAGATGTTTTAAAGTACACATTTCATGGGTCCTACCTAGATATTTTATAGTATTTCATGGACTTATCTAGATCTAGATCTACATGTATATATTATTGAGTATATATGCTTGAATGTAGTTTAGTGTGTTAAATATGCTTCATTGTTAAATATGTTAAATATGCTTCATTGTTCACTTCTAGATTATAAATTATTTAATTGAGATGTATGTTTGAAGATTTCTCTCTACTACATTTTTAAATTTTTAAGAAGTGATTAAATGCATTATGGTTCAATAGTTTTTCTTGAAATAGTGAACAAAAAGAATGCCAAAAGTTTGGATTTTGGTAACAAAGTGTTTAGTAGATCCATCAATGTTATATGTGTTATCCCTCTCAAATTTGTCTCACTAGAAATGCCAAAAATGGATTCAACCTTAAGGATGTGATTCTTTTCTAAAATAATGTGTCATTGCCAAGAACATACTACCATCAATACTAAAGAGTTTCTATTAAAATATGTGAATTGAAACACCACATATCATGACATCAACTATTCCATAAAAGTTTGTGATAGTGGCCCTCACCCTAGAGTAATTTAAGTTGAAGTAGTGTTAGAATTACTAATAAACTAAAAAACTTTATCCTAGGGTGGTGGGACATTTATCCTAGGGTGGTGCGACTAATAAACTGAAATTTACACATGCCTTCCAAAGCCTCTACCACTTCCTTGACATTTTTAACATTGTTCGAATTTGATAGGAGGGATTTATGTCACCTCCTCCTCATCTTAATTCTCATAGTAGATAGAATCATCCAATTTAGCATCAAGATGAAGGTTTATCTTCATTATCGTAGAAATATCCTCCAAGGCTTTGTGCATATGCTCATGCCACACATTGAAGATGTGGAATTTATCTAAGTAGCAATATAGAAATCCTTAGCCTAACCTTCTACCCCTTTAATATCATTGTATAGAAGGTAGATACAAGTAACATTTGATAGCATGGAGGCACAACTTAGGGATTGAGTTGAATGTAACAAAATTATTCTTCCCAACAAATGCTAGATGTTTAGGAGCAATTTAATGATTTCTTCCATTATCTGCCTAGTCTAGAATATAATTACCTTTTCTTTTGATATGTTTGAAGGAGATAGATTTAAACTTATTCACCAAGTTTCTAGATTCCAATAGAATAGTTTCCAATAACCACTTGAGCTTCATCTATGCTTTTTCATATGATCAATGTTGATCTTGGAATCTCCTTCCACACTAAGGGATATCTTGTTTAGTTTCCAAGTCATCTTGAGGCCCTGGATATCATGGACCTAGAATCTACCATATTATTGTTCTTGACACCAAAATCATAAGCTAAGATAGGTAGAGGTTTTCCCTTATCATCTCTTAATAAACATACTCCTCCTACTTCACTAGGATTACCCTTGGCTACCCATCAAAATTTCAAGCTTAATCCATCCCAATGTAGGTGTGGACCAAAGGGTGTGAATATCAACATGGGTATCTCCTTGTTTTAACCTTATTCAAAGCAACCTTGGCCAATTATGGGCCTAATCCACCTCTTCTAGTATGATCATATATTCCTCTTTACCCCAACAATCACCAAGTTCCTAAATGCACCATATTTCTTTAAAATAGTCCAAAATTTGGGATGCATATTCACATTTCAGAAATACATGATGATTGTCCAGAGACTTCCTTAAATGTGAATATGCATCCCAAATTTTGGACTATTTTAGGTTTGTCACCTTTCCCATTGTATCAATCATTATGCATAGTGAACAATCTATTAACTGCCTCACAAACCTAAATTAAGTTTGGTGTTACAATTATCTAATGGATAAATTTGGTGTTACAATTATCTAATAGATAAATTTAGGGCACTTTATAACAAGGTAATTTACCTAGGATAAACCTACAAAATCACGATAAAATGATAAGGATGTTAGACTCACCTAGTTAGCCTCAATTGAGATACATTTATCCTTTAAATGATTGTGGTCATCCTTTGATTACAAAACCTTCTTGATATATATCATTTGTATAGTCCTTGAAATTTTATTAATTTGCAACCGAGACTTTGTTATCATCTTTCTTACTTAACCACTATAATAGCCAAAACTTCCTTGGCCTTTGGAAGTTGAATCACATATAGTTTCTCATAAAGGAAAGGAATTAAAGAAGAGATTCCTATGAATATTTTCCCAATTCAAAATTACTTTACATCTTCAACATACCTAGTTCCTAGTGTGGAATTCATATTTGTTTGGTTTAATTTTTTTGAATTATAATATAGGTCTTCTACTTAGGGGACCCATCCTTACTAAATAGTTTAGAAAACATATATAAATGAGTGTGCTAACAACCCAAGACTAGGCATAGCAGTAGAAAGCACAACATCCCATAAAGGTTTCTAAACTACCCATATGCAACTATATATCAATACCCCAATACATATAGCAAGCACAAAATTCCAACACAACTAATAGAAAGCTAAAAAACAAACAAAACACCAAACCACATCAACATCTTGAGGGAGCTTTGGCACTCCCTAATGCATCGAACGTCCCACTCCTCATAGAGAGATTTCCATTTGTCATAGGCCCTATTGTGCACACCATTCCCAAACACACTTACAAGCTCCACCAAAAGAACCTTTGGACACTTTGCATTCTCTAGTCCATGAAAGTTGACACATTTCTAGACCTCTACACATTGTATAGAACAAATGACAATTAATCCATAAACTTAGGACCGTAGCTAGATGCCTCACTTTGATACATCACATATGGATTTAAAAATGAGATACTTCCAACTTCCTTTACCTTCAATCAACCACCTCTAATGGCTATCTAAAATGTGTATTAAAAGACTAAGACAACATGTCTCAAATGTGGAACATTTAAACTTGCATCACACATAAATAAATAGTATACAACACAAGAATTCAAACTTGGGAGAAACTCTCAACTAGGCATAAAATTCTCAAAAGAGTGAGCAATGCTTCTAATGACACTAATTCATAATATATAATGGCTTTTACATAGCCTTAACATAACTTAAATTATCCAAATGCACAATTCTCTAAAATGGATCATGACCTACAACTCCTCTTGCAATGGTGGAGAATGAAGGATGAGAGCTCCATGCATGGGTTCCAAACACCACTTAAATAGTAGTCCAAAATTTTATTGCAACAATCCCAATTGACTTTGCATGCAACCTCTCTTCCAACCATAATCAACTATCTAGTTAGTCATAACGCTTTGAATCTTTATCAACCAACCAGCTTCACAAGCTTTACTGTAAACTTACAACATGGCTCTGGTCTATTTGCAATCTATACCTCTATCAAGGACTCTCAATAACTGTATCAACCTACATACAATCAACACTTTTGCTTTCAAGATGCCACCAACTTTTCTAAGCTTTGTCTCCAAAAGACATCATTCTTTGTGGACTTCAACCATGTATGGCTCTGTCTAATACAACCTACTTTAAATGACTCCAACACTCTACTAATCACATAGCTAGTTCTGTGCAACAACCAACCAATACCTATATTAAGTCTCTAAGCTCTGCCCAAGCATGTTCAACAAAGTTCAACCATGAATGGCTCTTTGCAAGCCTCCGTCACAAATCTCAAACAATTCAAATCAAGAAGAAACTAAAAGGTTCAATTCAAATCAAGTATCCACACAATATAAGCTACAAAAAAAATTATCACAATTTGAAATTATTTAAGAAGTAGCATTCAATTCTTGTAGAGAAACTAAATCTTTTAAAGAAGAAACTATCTAAGGAAATTCATTTAAATCTTATCCACACAATATAAGCTACAAAATTTTTTATCACATTTGGATTTAATTATTCAAGTAGTATTCAATTCTTGTAGAGAAACTAACTCTTTTAAAGAAGAAACTACAAAGAAATTCAATTTTCTTATCCACACAATATGAGATACAAATAAATTTATCACAATTTGAAATTATTCAAGAAGTAGCATGAACAATTCTTGTAGAGAAACTAGAACTCTTTTAAAGAAGAAACTATCTAAAGAAATTCATTTGAATCTTATCCACACAATATACTTGATCATCAATTACTGTGAAAACCTCTTGACTAACATTAGTTTGACATGACTACAAAATTGATCTACAATTTACATTATGATCAAATATTGTAGTGGCAATCATGGAAAAATCTACTTGTAGGATACACCTGCAAGAAATAATGAATGTAAATGAGAATGAAAGAATATGTACCAAAAACACAAAATATTAATGCAATATGTACTAAATAACAAAAAAGAGGATACAACTTGACGATGGCTTAAGGGGAGCTAAGAGGATGTCTTAAGGGGATACATAAGAGGATGGATTTAGGGGATGTATAAGAGGATTAATTAAAAGGGGAGCTAGAAGAGGATGTCTTAAGGGAATACAAAAGAGGATAGCTTACTTGGAGAGATGTACACTAGTCAATTTACAAAGTATAAAATAAAACTTGATGGCTTAAGGGGATGGAAGAGGATGGCTTAAGGGGAGCTAAGATGACATCTGAATTAAGGGGATGTACAAGTGGGTGTCTTTAGAGGATGGATGATAAATATTTGAGTATATATATATATATATGTAATTACCTAATTTGCGTTCACTTTTAGTTGAAGACTACAAAATTGACCTCACATAGTTGTATGGTGATAACTTCTATTGACAATCATGCACATTTGACTACTTGTCTAGGATACACCTGCAAAAAGTAATGTTCAAATGTACAAGTAAATTAACTATATATTTCTATGGGTTGATACAAAATTTAAGACAAGGGGAATAATATAGAAGCTGAAATGAGAATGAAAGAATTTAACTTGGGGATGTAAGAGTATTGTTTACTTACCTGAAAATTTATTCCATTGTACCATCTGCATCCTCATTTTTTTGTAATGCATCTATAATTGACTCATGTTCTTCCATCGAAAGTGTCCATAACTGTTTATTAGAAGGTTTGCCTTGATATCTGACTAGTTTTATATTTGTTGCCACAACCAAATGTGAGTAGTGTATGATCTTCTTATGCGTTTCATAATCTTCAAATGCAGGCACACCATTCCTTCTTATTAGATATTTTCATAGCCAAGTGCCAACAACAACCACAGAACCTGTTGGATACTCCATGTTATCATCATCTACTCTAGGATGTAACAACTTTTGTTTTGTCTCAACAAATCGAGCCAACCAATACTCGGTTTCCTCTTCATTGCCCTCAGGTGCAATAACAGCATAGACATGTCCTACAAAAAAATTATGTAATTCAATAAAGTGTGACATGTATCTAAATCACATATATTTGTGGATGCATAGATATATAATTAATTATATACAGGATGTACAAAAAAATGACAATAAAAAAAATTGAAAACAAAAGTACCTTCTTGTACAAGGTCTGAAACACGATCATAGTCATCTGATGCAAACATTTGATTATCATCTTCAATTGTTGTTTCAAGTTGATCTTGTGTTTCTGTAGGTGTCAAAGATCTTTGTTTCCATTCTTCAACCCATTCTGTATTTTCACATGCTCTCCAATCACCTGTAATACAAAATTGACAAAAACATGCAAGCTCCCTAGTCCATATAGTCCATGTGCTTGCATTTGAACTCTTAAATGAATGCCATTTTGTTGATCCAGTTATTGTTTCACAATCAAGTCGAGTAGGAATATTCTCTTCTTCAACTAACCAAAAGAATCGTCGAATTGTAGAGTTCTGACTTGATCCCATAGATAACTTTTCATTACACCAATCCACAATAGCACGTGCATCTCTAAATTTGGCTGTATCCTCAAATTTTAGTTGCTCTCTAGCAAGAGCTCTTTTCACACATGCTCCAGCTCCATCATGTTCTCCTTTACCATGTCCAGCTTCAAAAAAACTCCACATATGTTGGATATTGATTTCTTTGTGAGCCCTACATAGCCAATAAAACATTCTTACATTTTTGAATTGCCCTGTACAATTATCTGACCATATGAAATGTTGTGTCATTTGGATTCCTCTTTCTTTTAAACTTTCATAAAATTTTGTGAAACAATATTGCACAAACTTTGAAGAGTGTAACCAGTTATCACTCAAATAGAAATGATACTCCCTCAATATTTTTCTATTATCTTCTGTACTATCATCTGCATGTCTATATACAATATGAACAAATATGGCCACCTGCACTGAATTATAATACTGAGATTGAATTTCCTCTTGTGGAGCAAGAGTATAGTTTTCTGCAAAGTCAACCACTGATAGGATAGTTCCAATTGGAAAGGTGTTTTTACATGAACGGAATTGTCCATCAAGCCACTGAGCATATTGGGAGTGTTTGACATATTTGGATACAATATTATCCTTAAAATCTTTGATGAATGCATGCACACAAATTTTTTCAGTGACTAACTCACAATGCTTTCCAATTTTTCCATCTTTTAAAGAATATTCAACATTCTTGAATCTTTTCACATCTACTAATTGTTGTCCAAATTCATGTGAAATATTTTCATGCATACATTCTCCTAACAATGAAAAGTTGCCACATCTATTGCATTGTCCAGAAATACGTGCTTTTGAATAAAATAAGTATCCAGTAGATGTTTCACAAAACAAACCTGCTACAAACTCCTTAATTGTTTGAGGTGGCATATTAATACCACATTCCTGCATAATTTCATTAGTATGCAAAGTAGAACGTATATATCAAAAAAGATCATAATAATAACGAAATTGCACATGAGTTTTACAACAACAAGAGATTCACTGTTTATTAATTTTCACATACCAAGGTTTACATTTCTCAAAAGATCTTTAGCTTATGGTAATATTAAAAGGTTCTAACACTAAATCATCTAAGAATTTTTTATATAATTCAGTTTGAGTCATGTCTAATAGATGTTTTGGATGAGGATCATGAATTTTAGACCCCACTCATAATTTTAAAACATCTCTAACATTAGATGATACCCTTGTATTATCATGCCAATATTTTTCAATTAAAGATTTGATTTCACTATTTAATTTCATGTCATACCTTGGGAGTCTACCACTAAAACTCCAACATTGGTTAATTGGATCTTTTTCAATAGATTCTCTTCTCTTTGCTGCTCTTCTCAAAGTTTTAGGATTTATCTTTAGAATTTCACTTGTCTTACTTATCATTCTTTTATTAGAAGATGATTTATTGACTAAAGCAGTTGTTATAGCTCTTCATGCTGCATTGCTATCTTTAGATCGACTCTTTTTACCAATAGAATCAATAGCATTAGCAACACTAGATTAAACTTGTTTCATTGATTCATCTTTTTTTTAGGTTTTACAAATATGCCTAACTTTTTCATTACTTTTCGCAATTTCCACATCTTCATCAATTGCATCATAAGTTGACATTGAAATCCAAGACTTTTTCTATAAAAAAAATCTTTATATAATCTATTTGCATGAGTTCTCATTTGCCTCCAAGAAATCTTACCAGGAAGATTATCTAAGACATTTCTTTCAATCTCAAATAAAACATTTTTATTTTCACTCCTAAAAGGGATATCATTCTCATTCATATCATCAATAGGTGGGTTTGAAGACATACCTGGATTTGTTTCTATAGTCGTGTTTTCCATATCATTGAAAGTTGGCTCCGAAGACACACTTGGATTTGTTTCTATAGTCGTGTGTTCTATATCAATGAAAGTTGGCTCCAAAGACACACCTGGATTTGTTTCTATAGTCCTGTTTTCCATAACATTGAAAGTTGGCTGTAAAGACATACCTGGATTTGTTTGTATAGTCACATTTTCCATATCTTCGAAAGTTGGGTTTGAAAACATACATGCATTTGTTTCTATAGACACATTTGCTTCCAAATTCACCATTTCTGCATTTGCATCATCTACATTCATCCCATCATTTTTACTCTCTTGAATGTCTTTCTCTTCAATACTCATGGAACTAGATGCTTCAATATTCTTCATCTCTTGAATCCTTGCTCTTCTATCTCTTTGCCTTTTGGCTTCTTTCTCTCTATTTGCTTCAATTTCTTGAGGTGTCATTACCCTCCTTTATTTTTTTCTTTGACGTTAATTTGATCCCATGATTACCAAGCCCTCTTGATAAAATAACAATTGATACTTAATCTAATTTCATAATTGATGTCCTTATTTGAACTTTTGAAGCAGAATTAGATGTAGATCCTTTGTTCCATAGATTTTGAAGTAAAAGGTAGATGTAAAAATAAAAACCCTCTTGCTTTATTCCTCTTGAAAATAGCTCATGCACTTGATTTCACTTCAGAATTGTTCATATGATTGACTCCTTTCAAAATCTGAATAGAATATGACCTGTTAAGAGATTCCACAAAACAATTGTAAGTAAAAAAATGCAGAAATTGTCGCTGTCACGCCGTACGTATCAGACTTGCAAGTTGCAGGGATACAGGGAAAGTACTTTTTTTCCTAATATGAGAAATAACAGGTATAATAGAAACGGGTACCCGTTATATAACGGGTACCCGTTATGTAACGCGTACCCATTTTATAACGGGTACCTATTATTTGAAATTAGAAATCTCCGCCGCTTTTTCCCTAACGTTTGCTTAGGTTTTAGGCTCGAGATAGGCATGGTTGACCGACCTTGAGCCTTGGACCTGCAAATTTTTTTCTAAGTACAAAACAAGAAGAAACACTGAGTTTACCTGTATGGCTGAGGGCTTTTTTTTCTGAATTTTTTTACGAAATGAAAACCCATTACAGATGACATTGTCTAGTTTTCAAATATATAATTTTTTTTGTTATTGGACATATTCTTCTATTTATTATTTAATTTATAAGCAAACTAGTCTAAAAACTTGAAATGACAGGTGTTTGTATTTTTTTAATAACTTTTAATTTTTAAAATTTTTTTTAAAAAAAATTATATGTTATCAATCTACACATCATTCTTTAGATAATAAAAAAAAATTAATTTTATGATTTTTTTTGCTCAAATTATGTTGGCCGTACACAAGGGGTTTTCAAAAGTACCAATTAGGCCTAATAAAAAATTAATAAAAAAAAAATTATTTAGAAAAAAATTATAAAAAAATATCCTCATCAAACTTCATTGTACTACACATGTTTTCCCAAAAGGATTTTAAAAAATAATTTTATTTAGGTCATATTATGTTGGCCGTACACGTGCATGGTATGGTAAAAAAAAGTGACTTTTAAATAGTGGTTTTTAGAAATGCCTATTGAAAATTAATTTGTATCATCTGGGTATTGAAAAAAATTACATATTTAGAAATTAGACTCCGAGTACTACATTTTATATTTAGTGACTTTTTTAAAGATTCCATTTCTAAGTGCTTCAAATTTTAAGGTCAAATGCGACAAATTCTAAAAATCAGGAAAAACACTTCCACTTTTTGGCCAAAAAGTGGACCCAACTTCTTGCACTGACCCCCATGGGATGATATTAGTATGGGTTTTGTTCTTGGTTTACCAAGGACACAGAGAGGGCATGATTCTATTTTTGTGGTGGTGGATAGATTCTAAAAAATGGCACATTTTATTCCTTGTAAGAAGACTAATGATGCTGTTCATATTGCAGAGTTATTTTTCAGGGAAGTGGTGAGACTACATGGTCTACCAAAGAGCATAGTTTTAGATCGAGATACCAAGTTTGTTGGTTATTTCTAGAGGACATTGTGGAAGAAGTTGAAGATAGATTTAAAGTTTAGTTTTGCACACCCTCCACAGACTGATGGACAAATTGAAGTGGTGAATAGGAGTTTGGGTAACCTGCTACGATGCTTAGTAGGAGATAAGCTTAAGGGATGGGACTTGATTTTACCACAGGCAGAATTTGCTTACAACAATTTTGTCAATAGGAGTATTGGTAAATCACCATTCCAGATTGTATATGGCAATAGCCCAAGAAATGCTTCTGAGTTAAGGAAGCTGGACAATGGAGAAAAAACAAGTGCTAAAGCTGAAGACTTTGTAGAACATCTGAAGAATTTGCACGAAGAAGTGAGAAAGCACATTAATAAAATAAATATTTAGTACAAGGCTAAGGCAGATCAGAAGAGGAGATATAAGGAATTCCAGGTAGGAGATGAAGTCATGGTTCACTTGAGAAAAGAAAGGTTCCCAATTGGAACATACAATAAGTTGAAAATGAAGAAATTTGGACCATGCAAAATTTTGAAGAAACATGATTCAGGAAATGCATATGAGGTAGAGCTGCCGAGTGGGATCAATATTTCTCCTGTTTTCAACATTGCTGATTTATCAGAATATCATGAAGGTGGAACAGAGGATGGACCAACAGAAGAACAGTGGAGTATTCCGGCATCTACTTCAACAGAGGAGATAGAAGAGATCTTGGATAGCCGTGTGGGAAGAAATACTCGGAATAAGCAATATGAAGAATATCTGGTAAAATAGAAAGGAAGGCCTGTTGAAGATTTTTCTTGGTTGTCTAAGGCAGAGGTTGACCGTTTGAGTTTTCCTCACACAAACACATGAGACGTGACAGGGTCACTTCTCAAATTACCCTGGGTGTCTGATGCAGGAGCATCCAGTGGTGTAAGGGCAATCTTGCATCACCCAAAAAGAAGATAATTCAAAATCATTGTAGTTGTTTTCATTTCTTTCCATAATTAGTGTTTTTGGTTCCATATCGCCTGAATAATAATGTAGAACTTTCAGTTTTCCCAAACTGCTAAAAATAGTAAACTGCTATTTTTAGAAAGTTTGCATTTGGGCACGGAATGAAGTCAAAATTTATAGGAAGTTACATAATGGAAATATAAGACCTTTGGCGAAGGAATCACATGAAGATCATTTACGAGTTGAAAGATATTAAAGTTTCCATTTCCTGAAAAATGCCTGAAAATTATTCAAACTCAGGTTTGAGGCACTAAATGGCCCGGTACGGGCCCGAAAATGGTCAGAACTAGTAGAGCTAGTTTTTAGCGTGTAGAGCACTCCGCGAGCTTTCCGACGCATAAAACGGTTCGTCAATTAGAGTCCCGGATCAAAAATTATGGCTCCCGAAAGTTGACCTATTTTTGGAGGGAGATGCAAAATTCGAAATTAGGTTGTTGGCCACCAAAAAGGCTATTAATAACCATTTTTGGGAACTCTGGGCAGTAGTGGAGTTAAGGGGGCAAGTGTAGAGTCAAGAATAGGTAGGAAAATAGAAACCCTAGCTGATTTGGGGGTTACAGAAGGTGGAAGATTCCGGAGCCTGGTGATGGTAGCTGTAGTGTGTTGTAGCCTGTAGAGGACTGATTCCTCTGATTGTAATTAAGCTTCTGTAATGTAATGAGTTGCCTAGATCAATAAAAGAAAGTTCTATTCTCTGTGTTCAATTTCTATTATTGTGTGTTTTATGATTTACCCCCTTCATCAATCATATAGGGCGGATGTCATAGTTGCTATTAGATGGGAATGTTGTATTCCCGCCCACCCTCATATATCTAATCTATATAGGGGCACACCATATACTAAATCCATGATTTTATTCTAATGTTATCTACAAATACAGGTGCAAGCTAGTAAAGTTGCTCACCTACATGTGCTTCTTGGTCATTGGGGTATGCACCCCAAATGGTTGCAAGAGTCTCACTATCTTCTCTCTCTCATAGGGGTTAGTGCCCTCCTTGAGGGAATTGATAAGGACATAATCACAATTATTGTAGACATGATTATCACCCACCTTAGCATAAAACTTAGGGTCATAATGCTTGTTGTTGTTCTCTTTAACTTTGTCAGCCTTCTATCTCTCGATAGTCCCATGACAAGGGTGCTCTTGGTTGGCTGTGTAGTATACAATTTCCTTGTTTGTAATTGACCATCTCTCCTCCCATGAGGAATGAAACTTAACCACTAGAACATGATAATGATGAAGGCACCATTATGGGTTGGAAGCCAATTCTTGATGGTTGGGGTAAGCTTGATGATCATGACCTATGTCTTGCTATATAACTCTTGTTGTCTAACGATTTAGTTTGTTGCTATTTTGTCTTATGTGTTCGATTAAAACTTGGCCTTACATAAGCTTTGGAATGTGATACCAATCCTCCCATCTTTTTTTCTTATAAATATGATGTGATATACTTCTTTATACAAAGTAATATATAAAATATTAATTCATTAAAATAAAGTTTATTAAAAAATAAACCGTTTCTTTCGGTACTACAATACCTTTAAGTAATGATAGATTACTTTTGATAATCCCTAAACATGTAAATTACAATGCTTCCGGCTGCAGCTTGCCTCATTGCCAACGATATCATTATCACCATAACTGATAATCTCCATCTCTTCATCTCCATATCTAGGACTCACTCAGATTACTTTCTCACTCACCCACTCCTGCTCTTGCTTGCCTTACATTGCCAGCGTTTCTCCGCCTTATATACACACGCATCTTCCTTTCTCTGTCATCTGTTGCGTCCTAGATTAGGGATAGGATTCCGTTTGGGTCGCTATAGGGTGGGATGGCCATATGAGCAGCCGCTTACACACCCACATTCATTTCTGATATTTTATAGTCGTTAGGCTTTTTAATTTTTGTTCAACTGTAGAGTACTCACCAGAGAACACGCCAAATGCTGTGGTCGCCTGTCATCAACAAATTATTAATAGTTTCGTTACATCACACTGTTGGAACCATATATAAGAACATGGCCGGTGACTGTAAGGAACGATAAATATAAGCATTTATCCCTATCAATTCCTTCCGTTAATGTTTTTATTAAGCAAGCCCTCTAAAAGCAGTCCTGTTAAAGACAAAGACATGATGCATTGCAGAATAGATTTGGTTATGATATGTATATGTAATGGTGAAATTAACATATCCATACCACTTCCTATTTAGTTTAGTTTTGTGCTTATATCGATGAGAATGTTTTAATGTAGTAATATATTGATAAGTAGCATACTTTTGTGTTAGGTTTTGGTTTGCAGTTTGATTCCTATTTATTGTTATTTTATCTCTATTTATACTAATCTCCATACATTAGCTATCTATTCATCCTTATTTCGCCCTATTGACATCCATTTGCATACATTCATTTCCTATCTTGAGATTACCAACTAATCCCTCCAAATCATTTTTGAATGAATGGGAATTGATTTAGGTCAATCTTGAGGAGTATGGGCATGATCTTTGAATGCCAGAGCTTTATCTTCAAATTCCAACTTTGTTGCCCCTTTTTACAAAGGGTTATGAACCAACCTAGTACATGTTTCATGTGAAAGCATTTATTGTGCATTTAAAAGGATATCAATCATTAGTCTTGAAGGAGGTTAAAATGAATAATTAGAGCACATCTTAATTTTAAAGGGGAATAGAAGAACCAGGCTATGTGACCCTCCAACCAGACTATCTAAATCTTAGCTAATATTTCCTTTTTTTTTTTTTAAAAAAAAAGAGAAAGGTGGTGAACCACCCATAAATTAATAAAGAGAAAGAGTTACAGAGCTGAAAACACATCCAAGGAGGGCAGCCAAGCAGATCAACAGGCCCAAAAACAGTCTGTAATACATAATATACGTCACCCAAGTCCTGACGCAGAAGAGGGGACAACAAACGGAGTAATCCAAGAGTAAGACGATCTGCCTACTCCATTGCATCAGAAGTCCCCACCGCTGGTATGCCTCCTCGGATGACATCCTGATCATCAAAAAAATCCTTGGGTCGCTAAACTGCACAGGAGCTGAAAACTCCTCTTTAATTTATTTGTCAGAGGCTGGAGGAAGAAAGTTAAAACCGCATGAAGGAGAAAGGATAGCTCTACACAGCAGAACGAAGACGGTCAACACACAAAACAAAGTCAGCCAAAAAGATACATCACCCCTACATCGGAAAGACACATAGCCATCGGCTAATATTTCCTTTTAATATCAATTTAAAGACTAGATTAACCTCCTAATAGTTTAACTTGAAAACAATTTCACCTATCTAATTTTAAATTATTAAGTTCCATATATTGGCATGTTTACTTGAATTGGCAAGTAACCCAACTCTGAATACCTAAATAGTAATGTTTTTCTCTTCGTCTAGTTCCCAAAATTCCTGTTACTAGGCTTGTAGTCGGTTGTCCTATATAAACCATGGTTTATATGGCACGCACCAACTCCTTCGAGAGTCAAACTTTTAGCATGTAAAAGAGGTTTATAGCAAATAAATCTAGACTAGAGAAAAAATATTTAATCAAGTTTAAGAATTTTGTTGAGTCTGGGGAATGTGGATCTAAAGACTTTGAAGATTGTAATTTCCCTCTGAAGTCTCGTTGATGGCAAAAAGAATTATAATCCCGTTTAACTTGATTCTAAATTTCTAAGTCTAGAGATTTAATGTTTGCAGATGGTTCTACGGTTTACACCTAGCTTCAGGGAATTCTCTCTAACTTGACTGAACTGAGATGGTAGTAAACAACTATCACAACTCCCTGTTAACTAGGATGGCACAAGCCTGTGTCCCATTCACGCAGACCCATAAACTTATGTGGGAAAATAACTAAGGCAAGGCTTTTATATGCTAGATCTGAAATGAGGTTAAGTTATATTTTATTTACAATTTCAACATCATTACCATTTAGAGTAGTCTTGTCCATGTTTTGTTCATAGACAAATGTTCCAAGCAGATTCCAAATGGGAAATCCAATTTCAATTCAAATAATTAGGATGTTTTGGTTCTAGGCTAGGATTATCTTCCCAGAATGAAGATCTCTCTAGAGTAGACACATGACTTTCCACTTTCCACATGGTGTGTCAGGGAACACTCAGGAGGAAAACTTGTGGAAAATGACCAGGGCCTACCACCTTAATTGGACATTTTGGAATCAACCCATGCCACTCCCCAAGTAACTCTAGAAGGATTAATGACCAATATTTGTGGATTTCATTTCTAACTTATTTGATTTGAAATGGACTTTAGACCCATTTTTCTTTGGAGCATTCTAGGATAATTTAAAAAGGAATAGGGTCTCAAAAATTATTCAAATGTAAAGTCATTTCTAATTGGGTTAAGCATATGTTTGCCTGCTGAGTAATTTTTGAAAACTTGGCTAGGGCATGGACAACTCCATATTTATGAATTTTGGAGATGGGTTTTCAACAGAGATTTCGAATGCAACTAAGAGGGAAGTTGATTACTAAACTCAAACAATGAATGGTCTTAGTGAACAACCCTTCAGTCATGAAATTGACTTTCTAATATAAATCATATATCAGGTTTCTCAAAAAGGCAACTCGACTCTACCATAGAAATGGTCATGTTGCAGCCACTCATAGTAAACTGACACGTTGTCCTGTCGGCTGTTTTAATTTTTTTTACTCCAATTGAATTTGACAAATCTGTTCGACCTGTTCAGATGATAATTATTGACTATTCCGTATCACCAATTTTTGGATATAGTTGATTTGTGTCAACCTGTCAGTAAGTTTTCAATTGCCGATGCATTTACAATGCACCAGTTGTTTCATCTCTTCCTATTGTAGCTAGGTTTGATACACTCTCACGTAGAATGGGTACAACCTTTGGATTACCCTACAAAGCATCATTGTATGTGAGTTAGACTAGGAATTGGGCTATATATAGAACCTATAGAGCTTGTGTAATTCATCCTGCATTTTAAGGCATAAATTTGGCTACAAACCATCCATACACAGAATTCACATAGGATCTTATGCACATCCGCAAAAGGGTGTTAATAATCCATACATTACATTGTCAGGATTTATTTACTTTATTATTATAATATTCACTTGTCTAATTATTCATCCTTGATACCTTAAAGTTTAAAAGATCTTACTCAAATTCTTATGTTTCTTATAGAGGCAAACATACACTGAATAGCCTAGCAACATTCATATAGAGCAATCTTGAAGCATGTATCAACTCACATCCTCTTGGATACACTTGTTAAATCAAGCATATATATATAAATATATAAATATATATATATATATATATATTCTCACGAGGAAAAGAATGTACATTATTCAACTTGACTAATAGATTTTCTTGTTTAATCATACAATCATGAACTTTTCACAAAGATATTCTTAGCCAACAATTAGATTATGTCCAAGTTCTAATTAACATCAATATGCTAATCAATATCTCTATGTGTCGACTGTGTGTGCCTCCCTTTTATTACAAGAATTTGAAGATCATCATTTGGAAGGCTAATAAGCTTTGTCACTTACTATTGAGTGGAATTTTGATATGACTTGTATGATGCATCTTGGATCCCTTAACTCTATGTGACCAATCCCTAGACAATCTATGGTTAAGATTCATTCATGTGACTATACATGCATATATACAAATCTAATAAGAATTATCATACAAATGCAAATACTAAAAAGAAACTAAGACTGTGGAAATGCTACTTACACTAATTTATGAGGAGACATATAGAAAATAAATCTAAACAATTTAAAAAATAAATAACACACAAAAACATTCACCATAATAGAGAAATTTATCCCGAGAAAATGCTTTTAAGAAAAAACCTAGTTTCAAGAGTGTTGGTGTCTTTTGTATTATCAACAACAATGTGATTACAATATAGTTCAGGAGCATACACCCTCATGCATCACTATGTTTGGAGATTTTCTAGGAGCATAACAATACCTAAAAATACACTATATGAAACCTCCATCTCTAGCACCCAATAAATAGAAGAGGAATAAACCACAAACAATTCATGATTTTTGAAAATCATGAGCTAATCCCATGACCTAGGAATGATGTCCATACCAAGGGAATAAATTCCAATGCCTAAATCTAAGCCTTGATCTACTAGATAAAAATAGCACATTCCTTACATCTATCATAATCTATCATAGGGCATCATAAACACCTCACCAACATGGGCATTCCATTTTGGCTTCATTATCTCCATTCAAAGATGCTCTATGACACATCAAATGTGTGTCATAAGTTGTTCAACATTCCAAGCCAACAATGTAACTCGCCTCTTACATTCTCTTATGTGTGTCATAGATTATCTTACATTTCTTACACACTCTTAGATTGTCATATATACTCTTATACATCTTATATGACAAGGGGCTTTCTTAAGTACATATGTTAGATCAAAGCATACACATGGAAAAAAGGCCAACTCATAGTGGGCTGTCCTTTTTCATGAAAGCTTACAAATAATTAATAAATATTAAATAAAGCAACCATTTTAATTGCAAGGTGTATGACACACTTATTCCAATAAATACCACATCTATAATTATAAGTTAATTTCTAGTTTTAGATTTAGATATCGCAAAAAATGTTTCTAGAGTTTTAGTAGCTAGTGTGGAGGGTTAAACAAAGGAATCGGGTAATTGTTCCACTTGGTCATCCTCACAGTGGGTAACTAGTGCAATTGGGGTATAATTGGTGAAGTGCATGACTTCCAACAACATTTGTAGACTAAATTTAAATTATTGAGATTCCATGAAATACATGTAAACTTCTCTATGCTATCCTTCTTGTCAATAACTTTGACACCATCCACTCTTAATGCACACTTACACACTAGACATAACTCATAGGTCAATCTAAGACACACTTATAGACTAGGAGGGCTACAACCTCTCCAATGGGCTCAAGCATTCATGATCATGGAAATCTAGCTATAACATATTCCACCCAACTACAACGAAGGTGACCATTTGGATTCACCTTTATTCTCCATTGGTTATCATAACTTGGTTAGGGTTTGAGCATACCTCTTTATGCCCACCCTACCTAACTTTGTAGTGCCTCTACAATTTAATTTTTAAATGTTTATTAACTAAAATCTTAATTTTTATCATTCCCTACCTTAGACACATATCATTTATCTATCTTTTGTGGGTTTAGGTCTTCATGTGTGTGTGTGTGGATGTGTGCCTATGTGCATGTGTGTGTGTGTGTGTGCGTGTGTGTGTGTGTGTGTGTGTGTGTGTGTGTGTGTGTGTGTGTGTGTGTGTGTGTGTGTGTGTGTGTGTGTGTGTGTGTGTGTGTGTGTGTAGACAGATAGATGGATAGATTCATCAATCGATCAATCGATCAATTGATAGATAGATATCAAGGGTTATAAGGTGTTCTCATGGTTTATCAATTCCTATACTTTGATCCTTGATGACATGGCATCCTTCTTCCATATTGATAATATTTGATGTTTCATGAATGAGTTATTTTTATGCATATATACCTTATCCTCTTTCATGGACTTACTATTTTTCCTTATATTTTGAGAGACTTTACCTAATTTGTCTACATGATTCATGGTGATACACTTTGTGGTGTTCATTATTTCACATCTCATGGTACCTATGATTGTATTGTACCTAGTGTGTCCACATTACAAGATAATATATTACATTATGATGTTGGTTCACTTGCCTCTCATATAGATGTTATTAATACTTCATTACCTCCTTTCTCATTATATGATGCTATTATTTCTCCTAGGGAGGAGTTATTACATGATTATGATGGTTTCACTAATGATTATCCATATATTAAATCATGTTTGCTTCCTAATTATGAGTCTTTAGATGATGTTATATTATTGACTGGTTAGTTTAGATTTCATTTGGGTGATAACACTTTACAATGTTCCAATTCATCTTACTTTATCATTCATTTATGGATCTTGCTTACTTCATCATTCATTTATGGTACTATAAAACCATCCTCAATTTGAATAGTACTTGATCCCAAAATTGAAAGTTGTGTTGAATCCCCCACTATAATCTATGAAGTAGTACAATCTAAAAGTGAAGTGACAATATCTGAGGAATTTTTCATATGATGAGAATCCCCTGAGTCAACTATTCAAATCAATGTTGAAGACAAAGGCCATGCAGAAAGAGCTTGGCCTTTTCCTATATTGGTGGAAGGAGACTTAGACTCAGATGAAATAGTGTGGTGCTAAATGACTTCCTCTAAATCCTCTAGTCTCTTCCAACGTCTGGTTATGGCATGTCCCTCTTTGCCACAAAAATTGCAAGGTTCTCCTGATTTCTTGTCTGTGTTGGAGGAAGACTCACTAGACTTTGAATATTTGTCATTCTTAGAAGTGGATTAGTTTTTTCTATTTTGTCTTCTATTTTGGCTTGGAGGAACTCCCACTACTTGATGAAGAATATTTCTTAGGATTTGTTGCTTATTTACTTTCCCTTTGGATGACTGTGCTACCAATGCTTGGGTTTTGGAACTAGAAAGAGCATCTAATTATGCCAACTTAGCCTATTCCTATGTCAAATAATCATAAAAACTTAAAAAGAAGGCATGATAAATGAATCACCCTATGCATCCATAGTAGAATAGAATGTAGAAGAGAAGACCTAAAATGGAGAATTAGAAAATGCATTATTTTTCAATCTTTTCATTTCCACAACCCTACAATAGTGACTTGAGTGACTTGAATTTCACCCAAAAGTACTCAATGGAGGAAAAGGAATCAGGTGCATATGTAGTCAATCCTACCTCAATTTGTACTATTGAAAACTCAATAATTATTTGAAAAACCTCCTTGTACTTATCCTAGATGTACTTAGGAGTTTTACAAGATTTAATGTGAAACAACAAGCTATCTAAAAAATGCAGTGCAATTAATCCCATGGCCTCATCCCTCTTGTTCCTATATGAAAATCTCTTATATGAACTTGAGTGGAATTAGGTGGTGTATCATCCAATGTGGACTATAATCCCTTGGACATGAGCAATCTAGTCATCTAAGGTTTCCAAGTGTGATAATTGTGTGGCATAAGATGCTCAATGGAAGAGGTTTCTACCATTTTATGTTTCAATTTTGAGTTTGTAAAAGATGATTGATTTGCTGGAATGAAATGTTTTCTAATCCTTTAACATATTTCAGGGAGAAAATTAAACCCCCCATAGTAAGAAAAGTGAACTCTTTTTGCAAGTTTTTACAACAATAGAGAAAAAATAAAGAGTTCACTTTAGATGGAATTTTTGTGTACTTGGAAAAGAATCTAGAAAAATAAATTGATAGCTGCATAGATCTCATAAACAACTTTCTAGAACCTATTCATTTTTGAAAAATGGACACCATATGCCCAAGTTATGTCTGATTTTGTGTAAGTTCTCCAAAAGGATCTTCAAGGACAAAAGAAGGCACCTCATGTTTAGGCCCTAGTCACCCATGTGACCAAGTATTGGAGGTTAGGGAGTTGGTGGCCTGCAATCAAGGCCCTATTCACCCATGTGACTAGGGGTTGGTGACTGGGTACTAGTTGCTGGCAGTGCACCAATGGAGAGGGGGTAGAGTTGCTCGAGGCATAGTGAAGGGTAGGGAAGGGTGGTAGAGCTACTTCCTGGGTGTTGATCAACTTGTGGAAGATTGTGGAGCACCCAACTAAGGCATGATAGGTTGGAGGAGGGTGGTTGATCTATTGGGAACACTAGCATGAGGTAGTCGAGGGAGGGTCTACAGTAGTTAACAAGTGGTGGCTCATCAAAAACCAAAGCTAGTAGTGGTGATCATTGAATCTAGAGATTGAGATGTGTCATAAATCCCCAAATTTTTCCTTTAAATGCTTCAAACCAAGTGGTGATTTGACACCAAAAAAACTAGAGGAAATGGTGGCAAAAAAATGCCCAAATGCACCATTAGGAGAAACAAGAACCATGCTTGCAATGTCATAGAAATCTATAACCCCTCAAAAATGTCTCAAAAATTTTTGAACTCTATTTTCAGCATTTGGACAAGCAATCCTAGGGTTTTGATGCCTTTTGGACTCAAAAGTGAGGTCTATTTTTCTTTATGAGGTTTCTTGTAATACCGTATAGAAAAAACCCTCTAAAATCAAGAAGGGGTTTGTTGATTCAATTCTTTGATACCATGTTGGAATACATGTACAATAATATATTATCAAAAGCCAAAAAACCTTCTACAAATGAGAATTGTAATAGAAATTGCTATATCTCTTAGGAAAAAATGAATTACAAAAATTACAATGTAATGAAATGACCTTGCTATATAGGCAAGGATAAAATACCTAAGTAAGCTTAATAAAAAAGATGTGATTCCCCTAGTGTTACGAAAATATTGGTAAGGTAATGTATGTGATGCCATCAAGGAAATCGCGACTCCCTTAATGTAAAATGTGGTAATAGGAGCCAAATATGTAAAGGGGGAAGCAATGATTCCCTAATCATAATGATATATAGCAATGAAGGTGAAAAGTATAAAGAAGGAAGACATGATGACCCTCAATGTAAATGGATATGGCAATGGAAGTGCAATCTATAGCGATGGGGAGAAATGATTCCCCTTAATGTTGAGAGTTATAGCATGGAAAGGTCAAGCACTTGTAGAGAAGGAATGATGCCTCTAATATAGCTATAGATGCCATGGATGTAAAGACGAGTACAAATAGTGTAAAATAAAAGGGGGCAATTCATGGTGCCCCCTAAAGAAGATGGCTCTAAAATCATGATATGGAAAGAATAGGCTCAATAACTAATTCAAACAGTGTGATGTATCAAAGTAAGTTCCATGTGTAAGCTCTAGGGAATGTGACATATCAATCTAAGCTCAATCTATATGCTCTAAAAATAAAAATATGTTATTATGATATTATGGCATGTAGGCTAAGGAGAAAGCATAGTAAATATAGCATTAGAATATTTGATGTAAGGAAAACAACATGAATTAGAGTGGTAAATATTGAAAATGGTAGAGCAAATGAATATATTAAACCATTGGACATAAATAAATGTATAGAATAATATATTATTGTGTTTTTAATGATGTTGCAATATAGTTCAATGGCTTTTTAAAGACTTATTATTCTCGTATATAACTTCTTACGGGAAAGTAACTTCCCAAAACCTAACTTATAAACTAACATTTAACTAATAAATGTAAACCTTAATTTATTCTAACACCCCCCTGAAGGTTTACATGTAATAAAACTAACATTGCCCCCTTTATTACATTGTTCCTGTAATAGTACCAAGGGACACCCCTGAATGCTAACATACTGAAAAAGCTGATTACATAATATGAATACATATTTTATAGAAGATCTTCTCCCAAAGAACAAATCCTGAAAGGGCTCCATCATGCTATCTTGTCTACCCTCGGAAAGGTGTAGCTTTGAGCTATGTTCTTGAGCTCTTTAGTCCCGAACTCTCAAATCACAGAGTCTTGAATTATTCGACAATGAACCCTAAAAGATACAACAGATCTTTGCCATTGTCTAGTGACCACGAATGGGTATAATTCTCAATCACATACTCTTTGAAGCTTGTTGGACAACAATCCATATTGAGCTCAACATCAAATCCCAAACCTGTCTCCAAAATAAAATCTTCACAAAACATACATTCTTAAAATCTGTCAGCATTAACAAAGAAAAGCAAAGCAACCAAAACCAAAAATGCTTCTCATGCAAAGAATCATCTCAAAGTGAGAAGCTAACTTGAGATGATGGAAAATCCTCCATCCTCTGATGTCGCCTGGCTCCAATATGACTATGTTACACTCTATCCATCTGATGTCTCATTAGACTCTTTGATAGCAAGAGCATGTGCTTTTGAAATCTCTATCAAGTGTAGCACATATAACCCCAAGAGTACAAACATAGAGTGACATGATACAATTTTCATTTGAGAGTGTTGGACTCAACCAAAAATTTGCCTTTTCACAGATTTCACCTCAACCAAAAATATGCCTTTTTCACAAATTTCACAAAAATAGAATAGGTCCTTATAACTCCTTATTATGTTTCCAAAAATAGCTATGAACCTTATTCTTCCAAATGTAAATAGCATTCCAAATAACACAAAAGTAATGTTTTTAAATGCAAACTTACTATTGTGCGTTCAAATCAACCTAAAATGCTGCACAATTTACTCTCTCTATAAACCTAATTTGCTATATGTTTGATGGCAAGATGCAAAATAAAAATGTATGCCAATGAATAAATCATTTCAACTCTGCACGTCATTCGCCTTTCATGATAGCAGCAAAAAAAATTTTAATGGAAAGAGGATTTTCTAATCACCATGGACAAAATGCATGGTTAATTTCCACTCTCTGCCTCCTTCACGTGCTTTACTTTGGACAGCTTCCAAATATTTAAATACTTTTGTATGTTTTACCAAGTAACAACAAATTCCACACTTGGAATTTCCAAGCCCACTTTTCTTTCAATCTTCTCAAACGTAGCCTAGCCACATCTATACCCTTGTCACATCAAGAATGAGTAAAAGATATCTTCAACACCTTGCTTGCACATCAGATATATTAAATGCAAAAGAAGACTGCAACAAACCTCCATTCAATGCATCCTGGAAGGTAAATGAGTAGAAGCAGAGGAGGAGCGGCCTGTGAAGAAACAGTGAAAGCAAAAACCTAAAGAGAGTGGTGCAGTGCAAAAACAAAATAGCACAGATGATAATAGCGATCTCATCTAAAGGCATAAGTCTAAAAATAGAGAAAATGGGAAGTGCAGCGGCGGCCACCAAGTTTATTCCATTACACACCCTTTGTTCATTTAGTCTCCATGCCACATGAACCACCTTCAAACTTTCTACTTCTCCATGATGGATAACCGCTCTGATACCATATTGAAAATGGTAGAGAAAACGAATATATTAAACCATTGCACAGAAATAAAAATATAAAATAATATATTATTGTGTTTTTAATGATGTTGTAATACAATTCAATGGCTTTTTAAAGCCTTATTATTCGCGTATATAACTTCTTATGGGAAAGTAACTTCCCAAAACCTAACTTATAAACTAACATTTAACTAATAAATGTAAACCTTAATTTATTTTAACAGTAAAAGGTAGAGGCCACAAAAGCATGAGTGGATAAGGATAATCGGGAAAGAAAAAAGATGAATAAGTAACCCAAGTGGGTAAATACAAGTGAAGTTAAAGATAAATCAAGCATGAGAGTAAAAGATGGTATAGGCAAGAATAGGAGGAAATAAGTCAAGGAAGGAAAATGGAAACCAAAATGCCCACCAAATGGGAAAGACAAGTATGAAAGTAATAATGTACTAGATAGAATAGGTAAATAGGGGACAACAAACTTATAAGGGAAAGGTCAAAAGTGAAGATAAAAAAGTAAAAGTCCAAAAGAAAAAATAAGGTTTAGGTATATATGTGTATATGCTATAGAGGTGTTTGTAAATAAATCAATAAACTTTTTAGGTGCCCTATTTGACACATTAGGTTTTGGCTCATCTAAGAGATAATATTCATCTTCCCAACATAAATCTTCCTTGGCATTGAGATTTCATGTTCTATTGCTTCTTGTTCTTCTTTGCTTTCCTTTTCAGTTACATGTACATTTTGTCTCGATATTTCTTAATACTAGGTGTAAATACATGATCAATAGATATAACATTAGGTACTTATTTCTTACCCATTCTTGTTTCTTAACTTGTGGAACTGTGATGGAAATATATGCATTTGATGCACCATAAATTCATGCTTTTCCACATAGTCTTTTGCACATGAAATTTTTGTATGACTTTCATTTCTTTCTTTTTCTCTTGTTTGATGTTTTCTTTCTTTTTTCTCATCCTTTTGTTGTTTAGGTGCACTACTCTCCACTTTAGGTTATTTATGTTTTGGTTTTTGTTTCTTCTTTTGTTGTTTTACTTTTTCTTGAAACATATCTTGAAATGATTTATGAATGCCTTCTTCCCTCATATGGGGTTTCTTTTGGAGTTGGTATATAAGTATCTAAATTGAAGTGATTCGACTCCTTAATTGGTTTAAACCTATCTCTTATGACTCTTTGTTTATGAACAATTTTAAAACACTAATGTATCGTAGAATGAAGTACTTTTAAATGTTCTATCCATGGTCTTCCATGTATTACAAAGAATAGATATATAGCAAGGATGACATGGCATAAGACTTGTATCATTTTTGTCCAAACTCAAGTGGTAAGATGACACAAGTCGACATCTTAATTAGCATTCGATTTGTTATCTTTAAATAAACCACGGAATGGGAGTATGATTGTGGGTTTATGTTTGTACATACTAAGAGATCCTCTATGCATATGTTGTATTGGTATGTAGGATTAATAAGAACATCATAGTTTATTGTTTCTGATATTAAACTTGCTATAGATCTAGATTATTGTTTTGGTTACAAATCTTAAAGGGGAGTGACATATCACAAATATTAAATATTATAACATATGAATGGCGTGTCACAAATATTATTATAACAATATGTTATTGTCCCAATAGTAAGATGCAAATTACCCCTGCAAAACAAGAAGCTTGTAGATGATACTAGCTAAGAATAGTATGGCAATAGTAGGTGACTATGACTAGGCCAAGGACAAGAGCTAGACAGAATTCTTGATGGCTGAGCTGTAACCATTTTGGAGGTCGTAGTATCTAGACCAGAGCATGACTCCACCATAGTTGGAAGAGGTGCGGATTTGAGGGAGCATATTGGAGATGAGGGTGTTTGGAGGAACGTAGCCAGTGCCGGCAGCTGCAGAGGAAGCGGGAAGGCCGAGGTATATCTGAGCAGAAGAGGGAAGAGAAGAAGTCCACTGCTTCCAGGCATCGAGGAAGTCCCCACCATATTGACAAGGAGGGTTGTTATAGAATTGCACCCAGTGAGAGAAGCACCTTCACTCCTCTGCTCTGGCATGCCTTGATATCGCTACTCAACCCACTGCAGCTCCCTGCCGTGTACGGATCGCAGTGCCCCGCCAGATTAATCATGGGCGTCTGTCCGTTGCCGAAAGTAGCCAGAAACGCCAGGATTACGATCTTGTAGTTGCCCGTCGAGCAAGTGCTGCTTAAGCTGCCTTCGTTACCATTCTATCCCCAGTAAATTACAATGCTTCCTGCTGCAGCTTGCCTCAATATTATTATAAATACCATTATCACCATAACTGATGATCTCCATCTCTTCATCTCCATATCTAGACTCACTCAGATTACTTTCTCACTCACCCACTCCTTGATCTCTTGCTCTTGCTTGCCTGACCTTGCCACCGTTTCTCCGCCTTATATACACACGCATCTTCCTTTCTCTGTCATCTCTTGCGTGCTAGATTAGGGATAGGATTCCGTTTGGGTCGCTATAGGGTGGGATGGCCATATGCTCTCCCATTCATTTCTGATAAGACTTTTCATTTTTATTCAACTGTAGAGTACTCACCAGACATTATTAGTAGTTTCGTTACGTGACGTTGGAAGCATATATAAGAACATGGGCTCTGACTATAATAAACGATAAATATAAGCATTTATCCCTATCAATTCCTTCCCTTAATATTATATATATTATCTTTTTGCTACAGTTGTGACTATAATATGGCTTTTATATTTTTATCAAGCATGCCTTCTAGAAGCAGTCCTGTTAATGACAAAGATACGGTGTATTGCAGGGTAACATACCCATACTACTTCCTATTTAGTTTCTATTTAGTTTTGTGTTTATATCGATGAGAATATAGTAACATATTGTGTTAGATTTTGGTTTGCGGTTTGATTTCTATTTATTGTTATTTTATCTCTATTTATACTAATCTTCATACTTTTGCTATCTAATTATCCTTATTTCATCCTATCGGCATCTACTTCCATACATTTGTTCTCTATCTTGAGATTTCCAACTTATCCCTCCAAATCATTTTCAAATGGTTCGAGATTGATTTAGGTCAATCTTGAGAAGTATGGGAATGATCTCTGAATCCCAAAGCTTCAAGTTTAAATGCTAATTTTGTTGCCCCTTTCTACAAGCCATTATGAACCAACCTAATACATGTTTCATGTGATATGTTATAACATGGTATCTAAAGACATTTATTGTGTATTTAAAAGATATCAATCATTATGATGAAATTAAAATGAATAATTAAAGCACATTTCAATTTTAAAGAGTAATAAAGGAATAAGTCTATGAGAGACTTGAACCACTCTATCCAAATCTTGACTAATTTTTCCTTTTAAAGACTAGATTAGCCTCCTAATAGTTTAACCTAAAAACAATTTCACCTATTTAATTTTAAATTATTAAGTTGCAAGTATTGGCATGTTTACTTGAATTGGCAAGTAACCCAACTCTGAATACCTAGAAATAGTAATCTTTTTCTCTTCGTCTTGTTCCCAAAGTTCCCGTTACTAGACTTGTAGTCGGTTGTCTAATATAAACCATGGTTTATATGGCACACACCAACTCCTTTGGAGAGTCAAACTATTAGCATGTAAAAAATGTTTATACCAAATAAATTTCGACAAGAAAATTTATTTAATCAAGTTTAAGAATAGTGCTAGTGTTTTTGGAAAAACTATTTTGCTTTTTTGTCTCAACGTTTTGGATCACACTCCATGATCCATCATCAGGAGGAAAGGAAGAGAATGCAAATGAGTTTGATTTGCAGAGAGGTTTCTTAAAAAGAGAGAACATAGGTAGGCACAGAAGACAAGAAAAGCTAGAGGAGACACATAAAGGAGAAGAAAAGAGTAGATAAGTTTCCAAGTAAATAAAAATAAAATAGACAATAAAGAACAAAAAATTGAAACAAGAAAATAAATAGAGAGATCCTAAAAAATAAAAACAAACAAATAAAAATAGTTGTAATGCATGTGTTAATTTGTAAGGCATGTTTTAATTCCAAAAAAAATTGAAATAAGAAAATAAACAGAGAGATCCTCAAAGAGTAAAAAACAAACTAGTTTAAGAAGTTTGTTTAGTTTGGGGGAATGCGGAGCTAAAGACTTCCTTGAAGATTGCAATTTCCATCCGAAGTCTCATCGATGGAAAAAAACATTATAATTGAGTTTAACATGATTCCAAGTCTAGAGATTTAATGTTTAAAGATGGCTATAGGGTTTACACCTAGCTTCAGGGAATTCTCTCTGACTTAACTTAGCTGCGATGGTAGTAAACAATTATCACAACTCCTTGTTAACTAGGATGGCACATGCCTATGTCCCATTCGTACAAACCCATAAACTTTTATATGCCAGACCTGAAATGAGGTTAAGTTATATTTTATTTACAATTTCAACATCATTACCCTTTAGAGAAGTCTTGTCCATGCTTTATTTATAGACAAATGTTCCAAGTAGATTCCAAATGTGAAATCCAATTTCAATCCAAATAATTAGGATGTTTTGGTTCTGGGTTATCTTTATAGAATGAAGATCTCTTCAAAGTAGATGTATGACTTTCCAATTTTCTCATGGCATGTCCAGCAACACTCAAGAGGAAAACTTGTGGAAAATGAGGAGGGCCTACCAATTTAATTGGACACTTTGGAATTAATACATGCCACTCCATGAGTAACTCTAGAAGGGCCAATGTCCAAGATTTGTGGATTTCATTTCTAACTTATTTGAATTGAAATGAATTTTAGACCAATCCAAAAAACCAATAATTTGTTCTGATTCCAAATGAAGATTTTGAAATCAATTTACTGTTCCTTCAGTCAAAATAATAACAGTAGGAAAACAAAAGAAACTACCACTTTCATCATTCAATCTCCAGTCTATTAAACCCACTTACAACAAAGAACACTAAAGATCTCCATTCAACACTCCTCATAATTACACAATGCAAAACATAACACTGAATTGTCCTCTTTTCATTATGAAATTTTTGTATATTACTTCTAAATTGACTTATCATACAATAGTCTCAACGCACTCTACTTAAATATCATCCACTTCAATGGTCAAACAATCAATAGCAATTTTACAACTCATTCACAATAAAAAGTGGTAAATATTTGTCCTATTTTTATTGGCCAAAATTGAACTTTGACTGTTGAAGTGAATGATATTTAAGAATAGCCGTCTCAACACATCTCTTTATAGAGATTACAAGGGTTCTAACTATAGAAAGAGAAGAGTATCCAAAAATATCACTAGTCATGCAACTTTAAATTAAGCGATATGCAATAGTAGATTAGTATTACAATAAAATTGATCTCTTCTTTTTTTAGGTCTTTTTACCATGCATCATGCATGGATACTATTATAAAAATAACAACTACAAATAAAAACTCCTAAATATATTTCGTTCCATATTCCTCCATGGGAAGCATCAATTATTAGCATACTCCCCCTTGTTGTTGAGTAGACTAGTTGATCACGGAGATTCACTGCCTAGTCTTGTAGACCCATTTAGTGCTTGAGCTTCATTGCCTAGTCTTGTAGATCCACTTTGATGGAGGAGCATCCGTTCCTCAGAAGCAAGTTTTGGTTTGCTATCTCTTGTTTTGTGTTTGTTCTCAGGTCTTCACACCCAATTTTTGGTTTGATTGGATTGATGGTTAGTTCTTCTTGGTTTTCTTTAGCCTTCAAAGCTTATTGTTCAGCTTAACCCAAGTTTTATGAACATTTGTTATAGAGGCAATCTATGATATAAGAATTGGAAAAGTGGATGACATGACACACATCGAATGTAAAGAGAAAAGAAATTCTGTTAGGTTTGTCTTTTTCTCGTTGGAGAAGTTAGTTGTCTTGGACTCCAAGATTTTGAGAGTGCTAAAGAGTGGATGGGGGTTCATCTGATAGAAAGAAGGGAAAAAGAAAGAAAAGAAAAACCAACGAGATAGTTACATGACCCTGTTCCTAAAAGTTTTTGTTTTGGAGAATAATTTTCAGATTTAGTTAAGAGGGAAAAAGTTCATTGGATAGTCTAGGGAGAATACTCTATGTTCATCAGGCCACAGTAATGAAATATGGAACATATTACTACAGGACAACATGAATAAAATGAAGGATGCTATGATACAAGTCAGTTTGGATAGGAAGAAACTCATCGTTGTTTTGTTTTGAATCCCTCAACGTGACTCTACAACGAAATAAAGACTTTTTGTGAGTATGGAGGAGCCCATACTTGTAAGGATGTTAAAGTAGTGGAAACAACTTCCTACGTCAATCTTGAGGAGAGACAATATGAAAAACTTTTTAAAAACTGATCTAATAGTTATAGAAAATTCAGAAGCACATTTAAAACATGAAATAAACAATAAAACACAAAACACCAGATATACATGGGGAAAACCCTTTTAGGTGAAAAACCCCACACTCCAAAAGCCTACTCAATGTATTCTAAATCTAATAACAAGATTACATACACTTACAGAGCAAGTTTATTACAGGAGTATCACCAGTAAACAACTCTGGAAGAATTTCGGTACCATTCTGACAGCATAACAATACCTGCAAACTCACTATGTAAACAACTCCTCAAGCCTCCAATTTATAGACTTCTAGCTATACAAGAAACTACCTATGGTTTTACAAAACCATGTGCAAGGCTTCTCAGCCAAGATTCTAGTCCCAAAATAAGCTCTCACGTCCAAAATGAAATCCCTTATTTTTGACCCTTACAGATGTCATAGAATCTGTCATAATATGCCTAAAAATAGGCCTTCCATAATATACTATCATGTGGGCATCTTTTGACACCTAAAAAACTAATTTTCAAAGCACCGACAATGTGTAACAGCTGTAGGAAAATATTAAATAAAAATAACTATAACGGGGAATGTGTAGCAAGGTTGAGACACCTCGTTTCCCAACATTTTCCCACTTGTCGAATACCTTGCAAGGGCTAGGGGAATAACATCATCATGGATCAACTGCTAGGGGCCAAATGGCCCATAGACTTGGAACACCACCTAAATTTTGCTATGCTCATGGGCTTAGTTAATGCATCCGCAACATTCGCCACAGTCTCTACCTTTTCCAGCTTCACCCTGCCATCCTCGACCATATCTCTCACGAAGTGATACTAGACATCAATGTGTTTGGTCCTGGCATGAAAAGTTGGGTTTTTCGCAAGGCAGATTGCACTCTGACTGTCATAATAAACTGTAACTATACCCTATTTCAATCCAATATCTGAACACAAACGCTTTAGCTAAATGACTTCTTTACAGGCATGAGTAGCTGCCATGTACTTTGCCTCAGTAGTGGACAAAGCAACCACATCCTGTCGCTTGCTCATCCAACTGATTGCACCACCATTAAGAGTAAACACATATGCATTGGTGGATCTTCTGCTATCGACATCACCAGCCCAGTCTGAATCCACAAAACCATGAATACTTAGAATGCTGATCTCCTATACCATGAAAACAAATAGAGTACTCTGATGTACCCCACAAATATTTGAAGACCCTCTTAACTGCATCCCAATGCACTCTTCCAGGATTAGACATATAACGAGAAAGAACTCCCACTACTTGGGCAATGTCTGGTCTTGTACAGACCATAGCATACATTAAGCTTCCAACTACACTCTGGTAACTCTGCTCATGTCTTCCATCTCTGATGGGGATGTAGGATATTGTGCAATAGAGAGCTTCGTTCCCAATGTAACATGAACACAAAGTGGTTTACAATCTTGCATGTTAAACTTTTGCAAAACTAAACAAACATACTTACTCTGGCCAAGCCATAGCTTTCTGTTCTCATGATCTCTTCTGATCTCCATCCCAAGTATGTGTTTTGCTGCACTAAGATCTTTCATTTCAAATTTCATAGAGAGATGAGATTTCAATTCTGCAATCAAACCTTTGCCTTTTTCAATAAACAACATGTCATCAACATATAAAGCAATTACCAGGAAATGATGACCATCAGATTTAAAATATACACAGTGATCAGATTTAGACCGTACAAATCCCAAACTCAACACATAAGTATCAAATTTCTAGTACCACATCCTAGGACTTTGTTTAAGGCCATACAGAGATTTCTTTAACTTACAAACCAACTTGCTTTTACCTTTTACCATGTAGTGCTCTGGCTGTGTCATATAGATTTCTTCCTCCAAATCACCATGAAGGAAAGTAGTTTTCACATCCATTTGTTCAACCTCTAGGTCATAAGCTGCTGCAATAGATAATAAAAACTGAATGGATGTCATTTTAACAACAGGAGAAAAAATCTCACCGTAATCAATACCCTCAACCTAAGAGTATCCCTTCGCAACCAACCGTGCCTTATACTTTTCAACATTTCCATCTGAACCAATCTTTTTCTTAAAGACCCATTTACATCCAACAGGTTTACGTCCTTCAGGCAAAGGTACAAGGTCCCATGTATCATTTCTTTCAAATGCTGCCATCTCTTCATCCATGGAAACTTTCCAGGACTCTGCATCATTCATACCTAAAGCCTCTTGCATAGATCTCAGTTCATCAATATTAGTATTCAAAGCAAATATACACTTCCAATCATCAGGTGAATACCCATAACTTTCACGTGGTTGCCTATGCCTTGTAGACCTTTGAACAAGCTAAGGTGGAGGTTCTTCCACTTCTTCCTTCTCTTCTCCCTCTCCTGAAGATTCAGAGCTTGATGAGCTCTCCTCAACTTCTTGTCTATCTTGGGGTCTCGATTCAACATTCTCAGGCATAGAAAGAAGTTGAATCACATCCTTTTTCTGATCAATTTCTTTATGCTGTTTTGGCTGAAAAGTAACAGGAGAAGATTTAGTCTCTCTAAAAACAACACTTCTAGAATAAATTACTTTATGTGCAACAGGGTTCCAAAGCTTGTATCCTTTCACACCATAGCCATAGCCGATGAAGATACATTTGATAGCCTTAGAATCCAACTTTGTTCTCTTCTCCTTAGACACATGTTCATATGTCTCACAACCAAAAACTCTTAGATGTCTAAGTGAAGGCTTTTTCCCCAACCACACCTCCATTGGCATTTTATGAACAAGCACTGATGTAGGAGATCTATTTATCAAATAACAAGTAGTGGCAATAGCTTCAGCCCAAAACGTTTTTTCTAGACCAGCTCCACTCAACATGTTCCTAGCCTTCTCCATCAACGTTCTGTTCATTCTTTTAGCAATTCCATTCTACTGAGGAGAATACAGGGTTGTCTTTTATCTTTTAATCCCACAATTTGTACAGAATCTGTCAAAATCTGCAGAATAGTACTCACCGCCATTGTCAGTCCTCAAACATTTAATTTTCTTTCTAGTCTGATTTTCAACCATAGCCTTAAACTCCTTAAACTGACTGAAAACTTCAGATTTACTCTTTAAAAAATATACCCATGTCCTCCTATTGAAATCATCAATGAAGGTAACATAATAAACTGATTTACCAATAGAAGCAACATTAACAAGACAAAATACATCTGAATGGATTAGATCCAAAATACATGAATACTTATGAGAAGACGAGTAAAACTGAACACAGTTCTATTTGCCATAAATATAGTGTTCACATAAATCAAACTCTAGATTGCAACCATTCAAACCTTCAACAAGGTTCTTATTTATCAGGGCTTTCAAACCCTTCTATCCAATGTGGCCAAGTCTTTGGTGCAATAACATGGTCTTCTCTGCAGGCAACTTTGATTCGGTAGATAGAGCACCCTTGGGTACCTAGAAGCCATGACCAGCCACAGAAGAGGAAACCATCTCTTTTTCCAGTGAAGTATTTTTTGGCTTGATTTTATCAGAAGTGTTATTGTACTCAACCGTGCATGCATCAAGCTCGTATAATGTACCCAATCTACTTCCTCTTGCTATCACCATAGCACCTCTCACCATTTTCACACCTACTTCATAAAACTATACATGCACACCTACATTTATTAGCTTGCTAACAGATAATAAATTTCTTGCTAGTCCTGGGATATGCAAGACACCATCAAATCTTCTAACTCTACCATCAAAAAACTTCACATGAATACTACCATGGCCAACAATGTTAAGGAAATAATTATCACCCAAATACACCTTACCACCATTATAGTTTTCATACTTACTAAACCAGTTTCTGTTAGGAGTCATGTGGAAAGATGCACTTGAGTCTATCAACCATGCATTATCACCTGCACAAGTGGCCAAGGCTGCAATAAAGGCATCTCCATCTTTCTTTTCGGACACAGAGTCAGAATCTTGCTTCTTCTCCTTCTTTTTCTTTTCTTCTTTACATTCCTTTCGGAAGTGACCGGATTTGCCACAATTCTAGCATATTACCTTGAACTTACCAAGAGATTTTGATCTCCCCTTATTCTTGGACTTGGAATGGCCACGTTGCTTCTCATCTTTGCCTCATTCTTTTTGTCTTCCTCAAACACTCAAAACCTCTTTGGCATTCAGAGAGACCTTCCTTCTCATCTCTTCAAAAAGTAGAGAACCAACAACATCCTCCATCATCAAGACGACTGTAGTGCTCCCAATAGCCATAACTAGGTTGTCCCATGAGTCTGGCAGTGAACACAGCAAAATTTGCCACCTTTCTTCCTCATCCATTTTAACCCCAACTAAGGTCAACTGAGTCACCAACATATTGAATGTTTCTAGATTCTCAGAAATTCATCCACCTTCTTCCATTCTCAAGGAATACAACTTCTTCCTCAAGAAAATCTTATTCACTAGAGATTTAGCTTGATATATCTCACCCAACTTCTTCCAAAGCTTCTTCGAAGTGGGTTCTTTGTGGACATTTATCAAAATCGAGTCTGCAAGACACAGTCTAATGAGACCTTTAGCTTTTCTATCAATTACATCATATTTTGCAACCAAATCTGGATCCACAGGCCTATGGATATTTTCATCCACTGCATCCCATAGATCGCGGTCAATCAATAGATCTTCCATCTTCAGCTTCCACATTTCAAAGTTCATGCCAGAAAATTTTTCAACCCCAATCCTCCTAGATGTGCTTGCCATCTGAAAAAGCCTGCAACAAGATCAAAACGTATCCTCTGCACAAGTCCCCACTCAAACCTTGATTAGCACAAAAAATCCAACAACACACAACTGAAACCAAAGGTGATCAAGCTCTGATACCACTTGTAAGGAAGTTAAAGTAGTGGAAACAACTTCCTACGCCAATCTTGAGAAGAGACAATATGCAAAACTTTTTAAAAACTGATCTAACAACTACAAAAAAATTAGAGGCACATTTAAACAATGAAATAAACAATAAAACACAAAACACCAAATATATGTGGGGAAAACCCTTTCGGGTGAAAAACCCCACACTCCAAAAGCCTGCTCAATGTATTCCAAATCCAATAACAAGATTACATACACTTGTAGAGCAAGTTTATTACACGAGTATCACCAGTAAACAACTTTGAAAGAATTCCGGTACCATTCCAACAGCATAACAATACCTACAAACTAACACTATGCAAACAACTCCTCAAGCCTCCAATTTATAGACTTTTGGCTATACAAGAAACCACCTGTGGTTTTACAAAACCATGTGCAAGGCTTCTCAGCCAAGATTCCAGTCCCAAAATAAGCTCTCACGTCCAAAATGAAATCCCCTATTTTTGACCCTTACAGATGTCATAGAATTTGTCAGAATATGTCTAAAAATAGATCTTCCATAATATACTATCATGTGGGCATCTTTTGACACCTTCAAAACCAATTTTCAAAGCACAAACAATGTGTAATAGCTATAGGAAAATATCAAATAAAAATAACTATAATGGGAAATGTGCAACAAGGTTGAGACACCTCGTTTCCCAACAATACTGGCATCATACCCTCCAGAATACATCCGCCTTGACTGATTTCTCCTCATTGTGAAGGCAAGCTGGGAATGACATTGCTGTTTGGAAGATTTGACTGGCTTTCATCTCATTGTGGATCCATTCTAGAATTATATATCCTTTGTCTCAGGCAGTCTGGTAACTAAAGAACCACATGCAAGCTGTTCGATCATTTGGCATAGTGGGAAGACAAACCTTGTGTATGTAGGTGCGTAGAGCAACAAAAAGAACCAAAGGAAACAAATGGCAGGATTGAGAAGAATTGTTTGGAACAGTCGTTCCTGATTTGAGAGTTGGAATTTACTGAGTGAAGAAAGAAAATAAAGGAAAATAGTTAAATTGAAGATTTATTCCTCTATTCTGTTACAACAATCTGTATCTTGTGTTAGAACAATTTCTAGCAGAATTTAAGAACTCCAGCAGCATATTTGTTTTATCCCTTAGTAAATTGCTGATTTGAAAAACAATAAACCTGTTTTAGTTTATGTCCATGTTTGGTATCTCCAGTTGTTGATTTCGTGAGAATAATACTGTTCTTTTGGGAGCTAGTTTGTGAGCCTGTATATAAGTACAAGATCCTAAACGGGTTCTTGCATTGGACAAAACTATAAGCTATATGGTTGTTTGCTCATGTGGCATTACACTTAAAGTATTTATTCATTTCTTTTCACATGGAATCTTTGTAAATTCCCAAATATCATTCCTATAAATGGAATCCATTTTTTCTTGCATTGCTTGCAATCAAATGCTATTAGAACATGCATCTTCAAAAGATGGTGGAAATTTTACTGTCATTGATGACCAAACACTCCCCCTGCATCAAAAATAACACATTTGGACACTTCTCTGGACACAACAATAGTCGGTAGTGAGGACCCATAGTCTTCCAAATTGCATGACACATTTCTTTGTGCTTGCTAGAAATTTCCTCTATTATTTACTTTTAGACCACAACCTTTCATACAACAAGAAAATGACTTCCTTTGAGTCATAGAAAACAATCATCAGTCGTGAACTCAAATATTCAATCTTTGCATGATTCATTTTCTGTTCAACATGTGAATACTTATGCTTGTACAAACTTTTAAACATATTCATGACCTTTTGCCAATTTGATCCATCAACCCATCCACAATTCATCTGCATACAATTTGTCATAGATTCCTTCTTCTACTCTTTATTTCAACACATCTTTTCAGAAGGATTCTTCAATCCACAAATACTACATCCTATTACAATGAGAACACTTGGAACACTGCATTTCTTGAACTGGATTTTTCTAACTATATTACATGAAATTTCTTTAGCTCTAACATATCCAAGGCCTTCATTGTTTGGCCTCACACTTTGTTCAATGGGCTCTCTAATTCCTTGCCCATACTTTCCCAAACCTTTTCTATCATAACCTATTATTTTCATAATCTTAAAACCAACATTCTTTGCAAAACATTCTTTGTTATTATCATCACAACCATAAGCAAGATTTGTAGATTCAAAGACATATTTAACCTTACACTCTTTATTTGAAGAAGCTTTAGCTATATCACATGTGTCAAACTTTTCATCAAATGAAGAACACAAATCATTTGTATCACATGAGGCATTACCTAGTGAAGGCTTAGACCTTAGACGCTCATTTTCCTTCAGGTATGCTGCAAGTAATTGATCTAACTGATTATTGTATTCCTTCAATTTTGATAACTCATCCTTTCGAGAACTATTTTCCTTTTCTAACATCTTCAACTCTTCTTCCAATTCTTCACTTTTCTTTTTAACTTTCTTTAGTTCTTTAAATTCCAAAATATTATTTTCGCACATTAAATTTGTATTTTCTTTCTTCACTCTTTTACCAATCTTTCCCATTGATTTTAACCACACAAAAGAACCACTTAAACGATATCTTCAAATATGTTTTAAAAACTATCCAAATGTCTAAAGTTTTTGACAAACCTTACCTCAACTAATTTCTTCCAATGGATTCACACTTGCCAAAACATTGCCTAAATTTCAATACTCACTACAGATGTTGCAAAATCTTTTACCATAATATCTTAGTGAATCTTCAAGATTACACTACTACAACTACACCAAAGTTATTTTCCTACAACTGAAAATATTAAAATCTATTGGGAAAAGAGTTAGCATTTGACAAGATGCATTATTAGAGAGATCTAAAAGCAAAAATCTATAACCCAAAAAAACCAATAACCCGCTCTAATACCAAATGAAGATTTTGAAACCAATTTACTATCCCTTCAGCCAAAATAATAACAGTAGGAAAGCAAAAGAAACAACCAATTTCATCATTCAATCTTTAGTCTAGTAAACCCACTTACAACAAAGAACACAAAAGATCTCCATACAACACTCCTTAGAATTACACATGCAAAACATAACATTGAATAATCTTCTTTTCATTATGGACTATTTGTATATTACTTCTAAATTAACTTATTATACAATAGTCTTAATGCATCTCTTTATAGAGATTATAAGTGTTCTAAATATAGCAGAGAAGAGCATCCAAAAATATCACTAGTCATGCAACACTTAAATTAAGTGATATGCAACAGTAGTTTGGTATTACAATAAAATTGATCTCTTCTTTTTTTTATCTTTTTACCATGCATCATACATGAATACTAATATAAAAATAACATCAACTATAAATAAAAAATACCTAAATATAGCTTGTTCCATATTCCTCCATGTGAAGCATCAATTATCAACATTTTCTTTGGAGCATTCTAGGATAATTTAAAAAGGAATAGGGTCTCCAAAATTATTCATATGTGAATTCATTTGTAATTGGGTTAAGCATATCTTTGGATGCCAAGTAATTTTTTAAAACTTGGCTAAACCATGGATGACTCCTTCATATTTATGAGTTTTGGAGATGGGGTTTCAACAAAGATTTCCAATGTAACTAAGAGAGGAGAGTTGATTACCAAACTCAAGCAATGATTGGTCTTAGAGAACAATCCTTCAGTCATGAAATTGGCTTGCTAATATAGATTGTGTATCAGGTTTCTTAGAAAGGTAACTTGACTTTGCCATAGAAATGGTCATGTTGCAACTAGGTTTGCTACACTCTCATGTAGAATGGGTACAATCTCCAACTTTCCCTACAAAACACTATTGCATGGGAGTTAGACTAGGAATTGGGCTATATGTAGAGCCTATGGAGATTGTGTAAATCATCCTACATTTTAAGGAATAAATTTGGCTACAAAGCATCCATACACAAAATTCACATAGGATCTTATACAAATTAGCAAAAGGATATTAATAATTCATACTTTACATTCTTAGGATTTATTTACTTTATTATTATAATATTCACTTGTCTAATTATGCATACTCAACACATTCAACATCAATAGATCTTACTCAAATTCTTATGTTTCTTAGAGAAGAAAACATACGTTGAATATCCTAGCAACATTCATATAGAGCAATAGTGCAACATATCAACTCGCATCCTCTTAGATATACTTGTTAAATCAAGCATACATGTAGAGATTCTCACGAGGAAAAGAATGTACATTATTCAACTTGACTAATAGATTTTCTTTGATTAATCATATAGTCATGAACTTCATAAAGATATTGTTAGCCAACAATTAGATTATGTATAAGTTCTAATTAACATCAATCTACTAGTCAATATCTCTATGCGTTGACTATGCGGGCCTCCTTTTTATTACAAGAATCTGAATCTATCATCCTTTATAAGCCTAATAAGTTTTGCTTCTTATTATCGTGGAACTTTGATATGACTTGTATGATCTAGCTCCAATCCCCTAACTCTACGTAACCAATCCCTGGATAATCTATGGTTAAGATTCATTCATGTGACTATACATGCATATATTTAAATCTAATCAGAATTGCCATATAAATGCAAAAGCTTAAAGGAAGGTAAGACTATGGAAATGCTACTTACACTAATCTATTAGAGGAGATGTACAGAAAATACAATCTACACAATTTAAGAAAATAAATAACACACAAACACAATCACCATAATAGAGAAATTTATCCTAGGAAAATTCTTTTAAGAAAAAAACTAGTTGTAAGGCTGTTGGTGTCTTTTTGTATTATCAATAACAATGTGATTACGATACAATTCAAGAGAATACACTGTCATGTATAACTATGTTTGGAGAGTTTCTAGGAGCATAAAAATACCTACAAATACACTATATGAAACCTCCATCTCTAGCACCCAATAAATAGAAGAGGAAGAAACCACAAATAATTCATGATTTTCCAAAACCATGAGCCAATCCCATTACCCAAGAATGATGTCCTTACCAAAAGAGCAAATTTCAATGCCTAAATCCAATTCTTGTTCTACTAGATAAAAATAACACATTCCTTTTATCTATCATATGGTATCATAGGGCATCATAACCACCTCACCATCTTGGGCATTCCATTTTAGCTCAATTATCTCCATTCAAATATGCTCTATGACATGTCAAACGTGTGTCATAAGTTGGTCATATGGTCTTATCTATGTCTTAGATTATCTTACATTTCTTGCACACTCTTACATTGTCATAGATACTCTTTACACATATTATATGACAAGGGATTTTCTAATTTTCTTACATATATCAGATAAAAGCATACACATGGAAAAAAGGCCAAGTCTTATGTGGATTCCATTTTTCATGAAATCTTACAAATAATTAATAATATTAAATAAATCTATCATTAGAATTTCAAGGTGTACGACACAATCATTCCAATAAATACCATGTCTATAATTATAAATAAATTATAGTTTTTAGATTTAGATATCATGAATTATTTTTCTAGAGTTTTAGTAGCTTGTTTGGAAGGCCAAACAAAGGAATTAGGTAATTGTTCCACTCGGCCATCCTCACAGTGGTTAATTGGTGTAATAGGGGTATAATTGGTGAAGTGTATGACTACCAACAACATTTGTATCTTGAATAAATTATGGAGATTCTATGAAATACATAAACATCTATATGATATCCCCCTTCTCAATAACTCTAACACCATCCACTTGTAACACACACTTACACACTAGATGTAACTCATAGGTAAATCTAAGACACATTTATAGATTGGGAGGGCTACAACCTCTCCAATGGGCCCAACCATTCATGATCATGGAAATCTAGCTATAATAGATTCAATCCAACTACAACCAAGGTGAGCATTTGGATTCATCTTTATTTTCCATTAGTTATTATAACATGATTAGGGTTTGAGGATACCTTTTTGTGACCATGACCCTAACTAACCTTGTAGTGCCTCTACATTTAATTTTTAAATTTATTTATTAACTTTAAAATTTTAATTAATATCATTCCCTACATTAGTCACATATCATTTATCTATCTTTAGTTGGTTTAGGTCTTTTGTGGTTGATATCCACTAGACCCATACTCATCCTCCCTTAGACTGTGCTTCATTGATAGATAATTTATCATGTGGATTCCTATTACTCTTTGTTTTAGGATTATCTTAATGTATGTATGTCTGTATGTATGCATAGATAGATGGATAGATCAATCGATAATCAATAGATAGATAGATATCAAGGGTTATAAGGTGTCCTCATGCTTTATCAATTCCTATAATTTGATCCTTGATGACATGGCATCCTTATTCCATATTGATAATATTTCATATTCCATGAATGAATTATTTTTATGCATATCTACCCTGTCCTCTTTCATGGACTTACTATTTTTTTCTTTTATTTTAAGATACGTTACCTAATTTGTATACATGATTCACGGTGATATGCTTTGTGATGCTCACTATTTTACATCTCATGGTACCCATGATAGTATTGTACATGGTTACACATTACAAGATGATAAATTACATTATGATGTTGGTTCACTTGTCTCTCATATAGCTGTTATTGATACTTCATTACCTTTACATGATGATTTTGATGGTTCCACTAATGAAATAAATACATTAAATCATATTTACTAGCTAATTATGAGTATTTATATGATGTTATCTTATTGACTAGTCAGTTTAGATTTTATTTGGGTGATAACACTTTATAATGTCCTAAATTATCTAGCTTACTTTATGATTCATTTATGGATTTGACATGCAAATTCAATTCTCATTTTTCCTTTGATATTGTGCTTAGGGATAGTATGTCCACATAGTTGAGCCTCCTCATCATCCATCTTTTTATGATTATCCCACTCTATCTCTACTAGTTATATGGCATATCCATCTTCATACTAAACCATCTCCCCTTTAAAATGCAGGTCTACTTTTCATGCTATAAATATACAATAGTTATCATACAATCAAGAATACACATCAAAATAAGGGGAAATAGAATAATTTGAATGAACAACTTAAGGGTCCTCCGATAAATCTTTATCTTTGGGATTTGATGCATTCATTTGAAACATATAGGAATATTTTGAGACAAGATTTATCTAGAATCACCATCCTGCCTATGTTACTCCAAAATATGCCATCTTTTTTTAAGGCCATCTACAAAAATAAATCTAAGATTTCTTTCAATTCTTATGATTTTCTTCCTCCAAATATCATTAAGGAACATCGGTTAGCATTAGACATTTTGGTTAAATATTGGGATATTCTAGTTAACCAAGGTCTATTTAGCCATGCATCTAATTTAGATATATTTAGTAAAGACTTCTTGGATTTAATTAAAGTTGACTCCTCTAATTTACCAAATTTTGAGGTCTCCATAAAAAGGTTTGATAATATGGATTACCAATCTCTTAGTTGTGTTACTTTTCCTATTACTTTGGGACTTATAACACTTACTATAGTTTTTCACGTAATGTTTGGTGCTTTAGTGTATAACATTGTTTTAGCTCATCCGTAGATTTATGAAATGGTTAATGTTCCCTAAACACTACATTAAACTTTCAAAATTATTCATAACTATAGAAGACATGTATAGGAACAACTGAATGTGATTCCTTTCAATTTTGTCAACTAGTTGAGAAAAATAATATCTTAGTACCTCCTAATTGATTGACTATACCAACAATGACATTGGAAGGCTCTCCCCATTTATCCACACCTTATGTTGATCCTAGAGATGATTGGGGATCTCTTGAATTTACACCATCATGTGATAAGGAACATAAAGTGTACAGTAAACTACTAAAACATGGTTCTCCGTCTTCTATAGATCATACTACACATGGTCAGTCACCTTTGGCTCTTCATGAAGATAATATTCAAGTGAAGGTATTATCTCTTATAAATCCAAGGATAGAAATGAATCTACTTGTAGTTTATCTCCTTTTGAATTATCTATTTAATATGGTAAATGATTTTCCATTCTACAAAAACATGGATATAATTGAAAAGGTTTAGGTTCAAAACAATAGGGCATATTAGAACCTATTCAATTATCACAAGACTAGGACAATAAGGGTTATAGGTTATTCTTCTAAAAATGATAAGGGTATGAAAGCAACATCAAACACAATATTCCAATCAACTTGCATTTTTAATCATGCCATAGATCTAGAATTGGTGCATCCTGATCTCATATGTAAGGACCTACTAGATACAACTCCTCCCATCCACATTTAGTAGTGATGAGGAAAATCCTAATATTTTATGTCTTAATGAGGATTTACCTAAGTTCCATTATGACACAAGTTTTCCTATGTTCTCAATAGTTGTTCTTATTTAAGGAAAACCTCTCCTCCACTAGGTGATCCTTCTGATATATCTTTTACACTATCTACTTCACCATTCATTGAAGATTGAAACATATTAGTTGTTGGAGGTACCTTTGATGTAAAAATGGATAAGCCAAATAAATAAAAGTAATACAAATTGGTGAGTGTTTGAACATTTTTTAACATCATTATATTTCCATATTACTTCAAGAATATGGTGACTTATTTTTAGGGACTTACCAAGAAATGTGAGGGATATTAAAGAAATTGCTATGAATAATAGTTTTCTTCACCTTGATGCAAAACTAGTGAAACAAAAGATTAGGAAATTACATCCAAAAATAGCATTGATGGTTAAGGAAGAACTAGAGAAGATGTTAAAAGTTTATTTGATTAAACCCATTGATTATTCCCCCTGGACTAGATATATGGTCCTAGTGGCCAAACTTGATAGGCTTTTGCATGTATGTACTAATTTTAGAGACTTAAAAAAGCATCACCGAAGGATGACACTCCACTACATAACATTCATATTATTGTAGATTCTAATATTGGGCATGAGATATTATCCTTAATGTATGGAGTTTTTAGATACAATTAAATTATGATTAATCCCTAAGACTAGAACATAAGAATAATTTCATAACTCCATGGGGTACATTTTGTTATGTCTTATTTCTTTTGTATTGAAGAATGTTGTCAAACCAATTATCAAAGGGTTAAAAGCCTTAATTTCTATGATCTAGTACATAATATCTTAGAAGACTATGTAAATTAGATTTTAGGAAAATCTAAGAAATTAATAGACCATCTTCAAGGCTATGGACTATATTTGAGATATTATGGAAATCTCAAGTCCGATACCTTATATAACTATTTACTACAATACTTTCATTATAATTTTTATTTATATTCAATTGTAGAGTACTAATTAGACAACACACTAGATGTTGTGGTTGTCTATCATCAACAAATTATTAATAATTTTATTATGTGATATTAGCTAGAAGAATATATAAGAATATGGTTGGTGATTGTAATAAATAGTAAATATAAGAATTTTCTTTCTCAATTCCTTCTATTAACATTTTATATTATCATTTTTCTATAGTTACATGTATAATATGGCTTTTATATATTTTTATCAAGCATGTCCCCTAGAAGTAGTCCTCTTGTCATGAAAATGATATGTCATATTACATAATAGATTTGGCTATGGTATGTATTTCTAATGTTGAAATTAGCACACCTATGCCATTTCCTATTTAGTTGTGTGCACATCTTGATAAAAATATCTTAAAGTAATAACATATTAATAAGTGGTATACTCTTGTGTTAGGTTTTGGATTGTGGCTTGATCCATATTTATCATGTATTACCCCTATTTGCACCAATCTTCATGCATTTGCTATCTATTCAATCTTTTCTCAACTCCATTGGTATCACTTTCCATTCATTTGCTACCTACCTTGACATCACCAACTTAGCACTGAAAAGTATTTTTTAGTGTGTTAGGAACCTTATTTAGCTATATAGTAGCTAGTATTAGTTCAATGCATATGATTTGTAAGTTTCCCATAGGTAATAATTAAATAATGGTGTAGATGCAAATGTTTTTATGTCACCCCACTAGTTAATTAGAATAAAGTTTTTATCTCACAAGCGTGGGATGGTAGTAGTTGTCTTTAGAAAGAATCTATATATTGTAATGTCTTCCCAAGGGGAAAGTACCTTGGAAAGATAATACAAACCTGTTGGGAATTAAGGTGTCTCAACCTTTGCAAGTTCCTAGAATTTGTATTTATTTAATATTTGATTACTTGCCTATGTTGAAAATATGTATGTACATATTATTTTTTCATCTTGTGTATTTTATCATCTAGTGGGAGTTGGCACGATGAGTTGTCATCCTACTAGGAGGTGACTTGGAAGGTGACAAGGATGGTATTTTCTTCACATGAGGAAGTAGGCATCCCATTTGAGGTGGCATTAATTGAGCCATGTGCTGGTATCTTGTGAAGTGTGTAAGTCATCATTGCATATGACAGATTCTATGACATGTAAGAGTTGGTAATAGAAAGGAATCAAATCACTATTATGATAGTTATGAAATATATTATAAAAACTATTTAAATGGGGAATGAAGATAAATTTGGGAAACCAAGGAGGAATATGATAAGTTGTAAGAGGCATCTGTTATTAATAGTCAGTTATGATAGGATTCCTCATACAACTGTAAGTCTTGTCATTTATGATGGATTCCTCTTACAACTGTAAGTGTTGTAAGAGTACATTTGTATGAAATGGTGGACAAGTGTCCTTGTATGTAGAGATGCATTGGGATTTGGGCCATGTGGCCATTTGGACACCCACCTCTTGAAGGTTCCTCTATTGCTTGTAAAAGTCTATAAATAAGGTGCTTGTGGAGTAGTGTACTATGGTATTTTTGTAGGTACTGTTATGCTACTGAAATTGCTCTAGAAATTGTATGTTGGTGAACTCTTATAAGATCTAATCTATGGAAGTGTATTGTAACCTTCATTATTTATAGATAATACATTAGGCTACTTTGGAGTGTGGGGTTTTTCTTCTGTAGGGGTTTTCCCCATGTATACCTATGTTATGGTATTGATTACTTATTGCTAATTTTATGTTTTAATGGTGTGAATCTTCTTTATTGTAACTATAAGGATTAAATATTTGTGCAACTCTCCCCTCATTAGATTGGTGTAACAAGCATTTCCACATACTTTGATTCCTTTCAATTGGTATCAGAACCTAGCTAGTTTTGGTTCCTAGTGTTGGATAGAAGGTTTTTGTACTACTCTTCATTTGAGTGGGAGCTTGAGCAGAGTATTTTGTTATCTTGTTGTAAGAAGGAAATGGCTAGCATATCTGGAATAATAGAGATATAGAAGTTTAATAGTGGCAACTTTGAGTTGTAGAAACTCAAGATGGAGGATATGCTTGTAGATAGAGATCTGTGGGTTGCAATATTTGAAAACAAACCTTTGGGCATGAAAAAAGTGTTGACCTCTTGTTGGCATTGGTAGTTATTTGGCATAGATGTCAAACTATTTGGCACATTCAGTTGGTTTAGATAGCTTGTGTTCACTTTCATTGGTGGGTGACATGAGTTTTATATGAGCTTCAGTGGATAGTGGTAAATGTCTTGTTGTTACATTTCATCATTGACAATAGCATACTTAGTTTGATATGTTTGTGGTATTGTATGTAATTAGAAATTGTTCATTTGGCAATGGTATTGGTAAGCTCTTCATATTTGATGAAGCAATATTACATATCATGCCTTGATCATTATGTTGATAAGGGTATTCTCCATGGTTCATAGCAGTGACTTCACTTGTGTCTTGATTGATCTTCAATTCATCTTATCATGAGGCTTCAATTGGCACCATACTTGTTTTACATTAGAAGGTGGACTTTATTGAAAGACTTGTTGTGTTGAAGATCATGGTTGATACAATATCATGAAATGTTATAAAGATATTGTTAAGGGCTTAAAAGGTTTTAAAAATGGTTTTTAAATTATTTGGAAATAAAGTCATTAAGACTTTAGAAAAATGAGAACAGGCATTTACAAGTTGTTGAGGCATCTTTAACAGTTTGAAGGGATATTAAGTCATTGAAATCACTGGCCTCATCTAGTGTTACCGAGTTGTAAGGTGAAAGACATATTGTATGTTGAACTTGCATGAGATTCATTTTGCATTGTTTGAGCTTGGGTTATGCATTAGAGAACTTAGGGTTTGAAGGTTTCATGAAGGTTGATTCACCAGCTACATGAGGTTGTTGAGGATGTTATCATGGTGGTTGATTGTAGTAAGTTTTCTTTCGGTTATATGGTGTAGAAATGTTTGAATATATATATATATATATATATAAAAGAGCATTTTATGCATTATGTGACAGAGATAAGGAAAGGTCTTTGAGTTTATTGCGTTGGTTGGTTAATTATCATACTGATATCACATAGCCTGTTGCAAGTATGGGGCTAACCGGTGTTGTCATTGATGTCAACATACTCTTGTTGCATTGATGTCAAAGATTGGATGAGCTGTGTGCTGAGGATATTGAGAAAATTAGTCCTATCAAGAAACAAAGAAGAATAGTAAAGACAATGAAGCTCTTTGAAGTAAAGATCCTAGGTAAGATGAAGATCAAGGAATACGCATCAAAGGGTTTGTAGATATGTGTCTAAAGATGATTGAGTCAAGATTTGAGAGGTCCGCATGAAGATTTGAAGAATTTATGGCCACTTGAGTGAAACTGGTTCTAGCAAGTGTTCAGAGGTGACAGAGTGACACAAATAGGTCTGGTAAGATCTGGAAATGCAATATCATGTTTTGCGGATTTGATGGAGTGTTTAGGAAGCCAATGTGAATCGACAACTCAATTGGTTCATGGTCTGGAGGTCTGCAAGCATTTATTCCAATATGACAGTGATGACAAAATGTGTTTTTGAGGTTCCAGATGAAGATGAGAATGATTTCAGTGGATAGAAGTGGTGTGGATGTTCTTAGTGATTCAGGCAAGCTTGTGGGGGTCTCTAGATTGTGTCTAGTTCATGTTGGTGATCCGCATTAAAGATTGAGCTCGTAACTAAAGGTTTACTTCTGGATGATGAAGTTCTTCCTAATCATGGCCGACCGGATGGTTTGCACATCTTGTGAATGATCTTGAAGATGTTCTGTGAAGCATGGCATGTTCCTCAAAGAAGATTGAAGTCCCAGATATGTGTGGCCAACTGTGTGGTGATTCGCATGAAGTCTTTTGTAATAAGATAAGTTGTATTTGTGTGTTTTCTTTGTAATAAAATAAAGTGTATATTGTGCTGACTTTGATGATTATCCCAAAGTTAATGTCTTGTATAAATAAGAGTTGTGAAGTCATTTCAAAGTATCAATGTGGAGATGAGGAAGTGGTAGAGAGGAGAAGAGTGAAAAGCAGAGCAGAAGTGTTGGGCCTAAATGGAATTGACTCAAGCATGGTGAAGATGCTAATCTTCAGTTCAAGTATGTAATATTTATTATTATGTAGATAGTGTGTCCCCTGTAGGTAGTGGGCCTCTTGTGAGTAGTGTACTCAGGCAGTGAGCCCTAATTGGCATGCACCATTTTGTTCTTCCTATTCTTTTAAGAAAGAATACAATCTTGGGTTAGTAATCCCGTGGTTTTTCCCTTAACCGGGTTTTCCACGTTAAAATCTTGGTGTCATATGTGTTAATGTATTTCTGTTCTTGAATTATTGAATTGTGCTTCCATGATTGATTTATTATTATATTGTTGAATTACAAGAAGGATTTAAGTGCTTAAAGAAAAGAAAGTTTTGAGACAACTGATTCACCCCCCCTCTCAGTTGTCTGTCTTAATTCAACAATTGGTATTAGAGCTAAGTTCCTCTAAAAGAGATTAACCGCTTGAGGAGATCTAGGATGTCTTCCTACAAGAAGGATAGTCTGAGGTTTGATGGAACTAATTACACTCTTTGTAAAAGCCGCATGGAATGTCACTTGCAATGTATGGGAATGCAATATTGGACCGTAACTTCAAAGAAGTATGTTCCTTCAAAGAATGGCCTGACAATTGTAGATGAAATCAAAGATGCTGAAGACAATCTTCAGGCTAAAGAAGCTTTACTAAGTGTCTTATTTGATTCAATGTTGACAAATGTTATAGATTTAAAAATTGCATATGAGATTTGGGAAAAACTAGAACTTCTGCATGAAGGAGACAAATATGTTAAGTGTGCCAAGCTACAGAGTCTAAAAGGAAAATTTGAAAACCTGAAGATGAATGAAGATGAGAATATCACTACATTTATACCAAAAGTAAATGAGCTTGTTTGTGGCATTAGGTGTGCAGGTGGAATCTTGGATGAGGATGAGATTGTTGCCAAAGTTCTTAGATCCCTACCTCTTGCTTACAAACACAAGGTTGCTACTATTGAAGAATTCAGATCCTTATCAAATATCACAATAGATCAATTGGTTGGAAAATTAGCTGCATTTGATTTGGCCAAGTTTGGAGATGCACCCCCCAAGATTGAATCTGCATTCAAAGCTAGTGCCTTTATAAAAGGCAAACAAAGGTATGATTTAGGAGAAAGCTCCTCAAGGAAACTATCATGGTATGAAAAAGTAAGAAAAGACCTAGAAGAAGATGAAGCAAAAGCTGCTCAACTTGAAGCCCTTATTGCAAAAAGACTGCCAAGAGGATCTGGTAAGTATGAAGGAAAATTACCCTTCAAATGTTTCAACTGCAACAAGATTGGTCATTTTGCCTTAAGATGTCCAGAAAGGTTTTCAAGGACAAATCCAAACAAATCAAGATTTCAAAAGAAATGTTACTATGTTCATGAAGATGATGATGATGAAGGAGTAACAGATGATGAATCAGAGACGGGAAACAAATCCAAAAGTGACTGGGTGTTTATTTCCATCAAGGAAGAAGATCCAATGCCCTCTGAATCTATCAATCATAAAATGATAAAAAGAGCTCTAGTTGCCCAAGTTAAAGAAAAGGATGATTGGGTCATTGACAGTGGATGCTCCCACCATATGACTGGTGACAAAAATAAGTTCATAGATTTGGAAAGATATGAAGGAGGAGTTGTAAAATTTGGTGATAATTCTGCTGGCAGAATTAGAGACAGAGGAACTATTTCTTTTGATGGAAAGAACAAAACCAGTGACGTACTACATGTTGAAGGTCTGAAGCACAATCTTCTCAGTGTTGGGTAGTTGGTGGACAAAGGCTATGATCTCTGATTCAAAAATGGAAAATGTAAGATCTTTGAAAGTTTTGGAACATACGTTGCATCCAGTGCCCAAACAAAAGGTAACATCTTCCACTTGGTTGGTACTGGCAAAAGTTGTTTATTTGTTCAAATTGATCAGAGTTGGTGTGTCACGTGAATTTTGATAATATCATCAAGATAAGCAACACTTAGGCTGTAAGAGATCTTCCAAGATTGATGAAACCTACTAACAGTTTGTGCAAAGAATGTCAGTTGGGTAAGCAGAGCAGAGTCACATTCAAAAGTAAGGAACATTCTTCTACCGAATTGTTAGACTTAGTGCATATTGATCTATGTGGACTGGCAAGAATTAGGAGTTTACAAGGTGACATATATTTCATGTTACTAATTAATGATCATTCCTGGATGATGTGGGTGACTTTCCTAAAGGAGAAATCTGAAGCTCTTGAGAAATTCAAAATATTCAAGGCTATGGTAGAAAATGAAACCAGATTAAACATAAAGTGTCTTAGGTCTGATAGAGGTGGAGAATTCACATCCGGAGAGTTCATAGAATTCTGTGAGAAACATGGGATAAAAAGACACTTGTCTACTCCAAGGACTCCACAACATAATGGAGTAATGGAGAGAAAGAACCAGACCATCTAGGAAGCATCTAGAACCATGATGATGGAAACAAATGTTCCTCAAATCTACTGGAGAGAAGCTGTAAGCACTGCTGTCTATACTCTTAATCAAGTATAAATCAGAAGCAATATTGGTAAGACTCCCTATGAACTCTAGTTTGGCATCACTCCTACTGTGAAGTATTTCAAAGTCTTTGGTAGCAAATGTTACATTAAAAGAGATGAATACCTTGGCAAATTTGATGCTAGAAGTGATGGAGGAATATTCTTGGGTTATTCTACTCAAAGCAAAGCATACAGGTGTTATAACAAGAGATTGAGAAAGATTGTAGAAAGTACAAATGTGAAGGTTGATGAAGGAAATGAAAAACCCTCAAGGTTTTATGACTATGAAGAAGATGATCAGAATGATGTTTTGGTTCAAGCCCCTTCTAAAATTTAGATCCAGACTGATCCGGAGAATCCTGAAATACAGGAAGAAGAGACAAGTTTGAATGAACCTATCCAAGAAATAGAAGTACAAGAAGTTCCCAAAACTCCTAGGTATGTAAGATTGAATCATTCTGAAGACCAGATCATAGGTGATAAAAGAAAAGGTGTTCAAATAAGAAGAAAGATTGCTCAAGACTAAAAAAAGTATTGTTTGATCTCAAAGATTGAACCAAAAACAGTAAGTGAGGCATGCAATGATGAAAGTTGGACTAAAGCAATTAAGGAAGAGTTGATGCAGATTGAGAAAAATCACACTTGGGATCTTATTCCTAGACCTAGAAACAAAAATGTGATTGGAACCAGGGGTCTTCCGAAATAAACTGAACGAAGATGGTGAAGTAGTCAGAAACAAAGTCAAATTGGTCTGCAAGAGTTATTCTCAAGTAGGAGGAGTTGATTTTGAAGAAACTTTTGCTCTAGTGGATAGAATTGAAGCAGTCAGATTATTTCTTGCCTTTGCTGCCTTCAAAGATTTCAAAATATATTAGATGGATGTCAAGTCTGCCTTCCTAAATGGTGACTTGGAAGAAGAAGTATACATTGAGCAACCGAATGGATTTCAATTATTTGATCAGGGTGATATGGTCTGCAAGTTGAAGAAAGCTCTGTATGGACTTAAACAAGCCCCAAGAGCCTGGTATGAAAGACTAGACAAACATCTTTTGAAGATTAGTTTCAACAAAGGTACTATTGACAGTAACTTGTACTTCAAAATTGATCATGAAAATATCTTAATTTTTTAAGTGTTTGTTGATGATATCATCTTTGGAGGAAGAGATAATATGTGCAAGACTTTTGCAAATCAAATGAAAAGTGAATTTGAGATGTCTATGTTTGGGGAAATGAATTTCTTCTTGGGTTTGCAAATCACTCAAACAAAGAAAGGAATCTTTATTTCTCAGACCAAGTATGTGAAAGAATTATTGAAGAAATTTGGGATGGAAGACTCAAAACCAATGAATACTCCCATGGCAACTGGATGTAAACTGAACAAAGATGATGACTCTCCTAAGGCTGATCAGGAAAAGTATAGGTCAATGATTAGAGGACTACTATATCTTACTCAAACTAGACCTAACATTATGAATGCTATTGGTCTTGTTACCAGATTCCAAGCTGATCCTAGAGAATCTCATGTCATGACAATCAAGAGGATTCTTAGATATCTAAAAGGAACAGTTGAGTATGGTTTATAGTATCCTAGGGATCATGATTTCTCTCTTCATGCATATACAGATGTGGATTGGGCAAGAGATGTGGATGACCGGAAGAGTACCAGTGGTGGTGCATTCTTTTTGGGGAGAAGATTGGTTTCTTGGCTAAGCAAGAAACAAGAGGCAATATCTCTATCCACTGCAGAAGCATAATATATTGCAGCAGCAGGTAGTTGCACTCAAGTATTGTGGATGAAGCAAATGCTAAGAGACATCAGAGTGGAGTATGAGGAACCTATCACAATCTTCTGTGATAACTCAAGTGCAATAAACATTTCAAAAAATCTAGTGTTGCATACAAAGACAAAACATATATCCATCAAGTTTCACTTTTTGAGAGAGTAGGTGAACAAGAATGAAGTCAGATTGGAGTTTGTGCCCTCTAAGGATCAGATTGCAGACATCTTTACTAAACCTCTTCCTAAGGACTCCTTTGAGTATCTCAGGGAGAAGTTAGGGGTTATTACCCCTCTGGTTCTTAATTAAGGTGCACTGATGTGCATCAGTCTGGTGGATCTCACAGTCATATCTTGTGATCCGGATTGATGGTAGGAAGCTGCTACTTAGGGGGAGTAGTTTGTATGATTCTGATTGATGCAAGTATGTGCCCTTTGCCATTGATGTCAAAGGCGAAGAGAAGACATGCAAAAAAAAAAAGTGGTTGCTAATCAAAGGGGGAGCAGTAAAAGAAGAGAAGACATGTGAATGGTTGTTGTTGATAGGGGGAGCTATGCCGGTCAGTGAGGAGAAGCTCTTGTCTTGATGGTTAAAACATTTTTTCACATCATATGTTGCCATCAATGACAAAGGGAGAGATTTTCGCAAGTATGGGCCTAACCAGTGTTGTCATTGATGTCAAAGATTGGATGAGTTGTGTGCTGAGGATATTGAGAAAATTAGTCCTATCAAGAAACAGAGAAGAACAGTAAAGATAGTGAAGCTCTTTGAAGTAAAGATCCTAGCTAAGATGAAGATTAGGGAATGCACATCAAAGGGTTTGTAGATATGTGTCTAAAGATGATCAAGTCAAGATTTGAGAGGTCTACATGAAGATTTGAAAAAGTTATGGCCATTTGAGTGAAACTGGTTCTGGCAAGTGTTCAGAGGTGATAGAGTGACACAAATAGGTCCGGTAAGATCTAGAAATGCAATATCATGTTATGTGGATTTGATGGAGTGTTTAGGAAGCTAATGTGAATCAACAACTCAATTGGTTCATGGTCTGGAGGTCCGCAAGAATTTATTCCAATATGACAGTGATGACAGAATGTGTTCTTGAGGTTCCGGGTGAAGATGAGAATGATTTCAGTAGATAGAAGTGGTGTGGATGTTCTTGGTGATTTAGGCAAGCTTGTGGGGGTCTCTAGATTGTGTACAGTTCGTGTTGGTGATCCACATTGAAGATTGAGCTCGTAATTGAAGGTTTACTTCCGGATGATGAAGTTCTTCCTAATCATGGCCAACTAGATGATTTGCACATCTTGCGGATGATCTTGAAGATGTTATGTGAAGCATGGCATGTTCCTTAAAGAAGACTGAAGTCCCAGATAGGTGTGACCAACTGTGTGGTGATTCACATGAAGTCTTTTATAATAAGACATGTTGTATTTGTGTATTTTCTCTGTAATAAAATAAAGTGTATATTGTGCCAACTTTGATGATTATCCCAAAGTCAATGTCTTGTATAAATAAGAGTTGTGAAGTCATTTCAAAGTATCAATGTGGAGATGAGGAAGTGGTAGAGAGGAGAAGAGCAAAAAGCAGAGCAGAAGTGTTGGGCTTAAATGGAACTGACTAAAGCATGGTGAAGATGCTAATTTTTAGTTCAAGTATGTAATATTTATTATTCTGTAGACAGTGTGTCTCCTGTAGGCAGTGGGCCTCTTGTGAGTAGTGTGCTTGGGTAGTGAGCCCTAATTGGCATGTGCCATTTTGTTCTTCCTATTCTTTTAACAGAGAATACAATCTTGGGTTAGTCACCTCGTGGTTTTTTCCTTAACCGGGTTTTCCACATTAAAATCTTGGTGTCATATGTGTTAATGTGTTTCTGCTCTTGAATTATTGAATTGTGCTTCCATGATTGATTTATTATTATATTGTTGAATTACAAGAAGGATTTAAGTGCTTAAAGAAAAGAAAGTTTTGAGACAACTGATTCACCCCCCTCTTCGTTGTCTGTCTTAATTCAACATAGCCATGTTATATGAATTATATTTACTTTTATAATCATGCTGAAAGCATTTGATGAAGAAGTTTGTAATGAGCAGTAAGAAGGCACTTTAAGTGCAGATTCTAATTGTTTATACATTTAGATTCTTGAGACTCAAATGAAAATGAGATAATCAAGAAATGCTTTGCATTGAAGTAGAGATTATACTCTGTATTTTTGCTTTCTGAATCATTTTGATGTGAAAATGTTTTGTCAGTGAGGCAGTTGTATTTGCTAGTGAGGCATACTTGTAACCAATGAGGTTTCTTGTGTAGCCAGTGAGGCTTTACTAGTGAGGCATGTTGTGTAGCCAGTGAGGCTTTGCCAATGAGGCATAAATAGTAGTGAGTGAGGCTGTGTAATTAGTGGGATTTTATTAAGCTAGTGAGGCAACTTCTTGAGTGGTTTTTTTATCCCTACGAGGGTTTTCCACTCATAAAAATACTGTGTTATGACCTTCTTTTGTGTTATGCCTCTTTTGAGTTTTTCATGTGGTTTAAAGATCTGATATTGGCTGTCACATTTGAGTACATTCTTGAAACTGAACTTTTCATGATTATAAAGAAGTCCTATGTTTTGAAAAATAATTGAATTCAAATTTGGTTATTGAAACACTGATTCACCCCCCGCCCCTCTCAATGTTTCCTATACTCTAACAAGTGGTATCAAAGACATACCCTTGCATAAGTCTAACCAACTTAGGGTTTCCTAGTAGTGGAGTATTCATTAAGGCAAAAAGTAAAAGAAACAAAGTAAAAAGAAATACCCAGCAGAATGTTGAACAACAAGTACCACTTAAACCTAGTCCCAAAGATGATTTTGTAGTGAAGAGTGTAGACAAAGAAGGAGATCACTTAGTGAGTGTTTTTGAACAAGAGTTTGATGAAAATGAATATGAGATTGATATGGAAGGTGAACTCATCTATGCTCTTGATGATATTAAGAAACTTAGATTGGAGAACCAAACGTTAAAATTGTAGCTACAAGAGGAAAAAGAATCTAAGACCAAAACTCTTTTAGACTTTCAAGATGCAGAAAAATAGATAATAGATTTGAAGGTTCAAAATACAGAAGTTAATAAAATAGAAGATATCAATAATCAGCTAAGGGCCAAAGAAGTTGATTGTGAAAAGTATGAATCTGAGATAGTATCTTTAAGAAATGAATTAGGAAAAACTTCTTCAAAGTTACACAAGACACTCCAATTTGAAAAGAGTACTGAGTGTTTATTTGATATGTTGGACAAGAAAAAACATCACAAGGATGTTACTGGTTTAGGCTTTGTAGAAGGACAGAGTTCTAGAGTTAGAAAAACACCAAGGAAGAAGATAGATCTAAATTTTCATTCTGCTACTTCTAAGACTGAAGACAAGGAGAAGATAGTAGAAGATGTTTCTGCACAAGCCAACAAGAATGAGTTCAAAAGATTTTTTCATTCAAGATAGCATCAAAAAATCCAAGTTTGAAAATACTTTTCATGGTTATTGCTATTCGTTTTATGAATTTGGTCATAAGACAATAGATTGTTTTGTGCATGCAAGGAAAGTTGAATGCTCAAATTATAGAAGAAATATTATATGTTATAAATGCAACTATCCAGGTCATACTATAAAGTTTTGTACTATACACGTCAGAAATAATGCTTCTAGATTTTCAAGGAAATATAGTTCTTTTGCTTCTTTTCCTAGTAACTACTTTAGATGTAATAAGGTTGGTCATAAAGCACAATACTATAGGAGTGATTTATTGAAATAGTTTAATTTTCAAAAGAAGCAAAGGTTTGTAAAATTTTGGAGAAGGAAATAAAAGAAAGAGGTAGAAGAATTTGAGCTTGTGCATGCTGCACAAGAAACACCTGAGAATGCATAAAGAATAGCATGAGGTTAGGGGGATATAACTATTGAGGTATTATTCAAACCCCTAGAATATCAACAAAGATATAACTTGTTGTAGATATCTACCAACAACTTTATGATTATTTCCTAGTGTTATCACTGTGATCATGTTGAGGAAAGTATTATACTTTAGCATGGCATCCAATCATTCATTTCAGTGATGCTTCATGTTATTGTTTTGTGCTTCAATGTGCTCCAATGAGCTTCAAGTACAATGACCTTTTGTGATTGTTTGATGGTTTGTTACTTTCGTTATGATATCATTCTTTATAATGACAGAGCATATTAAGTCATTTTATGCAAAAGTCAGTTAGTTGTCTTGGACGGTTATCTATTTCTTGGAAATGTTTTGATGCAAAGGAGTGTTGAGCCTTTATTCATGCTTGGCCTACGTATATCTTTGGTCTATTGAAACAATAAATGTTAATGGGAAAAGGTTTTCATGACACTTTATGTTTGCAAAATCCATGAAATATTTCCTATTTCTTCAAGGGAGAATATTAGTTATTATGAATCTTGACAATGCTTTTATTATGGCTTACATGTTATGGATCTTGAATAGTGTTTTCCTTGTTTGCTTTCTTTGTTCTAGATTGACACTGGTGCTGTGCATTTGGTGCAAAAGCACCTTGGCAAATTAATATTGCCCTAGACAAATATTTGAGTTTTATTAAATTTGTATGCTTCCACATTGTAATGAGGTTTATCAAGTCATTTTTATGTGTTTAGGTCATTAGGAGTTTCAAAAATGCAAAATATTGCAAACCATGTAAAGGTTGTCAATGTAAAATTAGAAAAAAGATGCAAACTTGGAAGGTGAAGAGTCATTTGGCTCTTGGTTTGCTCCAAATCAGTTATGAACTGAAGAGACATGTTTTAATGCCTTTAAAAGTCCTTGTAACCATGAAGAATTGGTGGGTGGTTGAAGATTTGAGCATGGAATGAGAAAAAACAATGTTTTCCTGTATTTTCCTTCATAAATTTGCTGTCTTTTGCTATTGTACGGCCCTATATGGAATTGAATGGATGTCTAATGGATTGAAAATGTTATATCCTTCAACCACCTTCCATTTGCTTCTTGTCCCATGCATTTTTATTTAGTTTTGTGAAAGATATGAGTGTTTTATGGACTACAATTTTCTGATTTTTCCTGCAACAGTCCCATTGCAGCGTTTGGTACGGTTTTGTATGGACATATATAGGAGCAAACCATATATTATTGGAAATATTATTGAGTCTACTTTCCATTTCTTTTTGTTTCATCAAATTTTATTAAGATTTGAATAAGTTATGGCATTTTTGGTGAGGGCAGGTCTGAATGCTGCCTAGGGTTTGTAGTTTTGGGAAAAGAGTCATAACTTTCTCTCCTACCATTGGATCTTCATGAAAATTGGATGAAAAGTTTGTATTAATGTTTTATTCAACCTAACAAAATAAATTGGATTAGTTCTTTGATTTTTTAATGTTGCTGAGGATAGTTTTGGTCCTCCTACCTCTGCATCATATTGGTATCAGAGCTGGCGAAAGATTTGGGTGGTGTGTATTTTTTTTCCTGTCACTGAGAAGGCAGGTGAAGAGCGAGAAGATCTTGCTTGTGTAGATAGATTGCCGAGGGAGGCAATCTACACCTTTTAGATTTTGTGTTGCTCAGTTGTTTGGTTGCAGGTGCTTGGTCCATCTAGCTGCGAGAAAGAAGGATGTTTTCTGAGGTTGTGTGTGTTGGCAAACAAGATGAGGTCTGTCATGACCATTCTCCAATAAAGATTTGGCTGGAGAAGGGTGCATAGAGAAACCACTAAGGAGAGAGTGGTAGATGCATCACCAGGATCTGTTGTTGGGTGAGATGAATGGTTTGGTTGGTTGTGAAGCAGCGTGTAGGATGGATACCTGAAGAAGCACTTGATGTTGCAGCCCGAAGAATACTCCACTGATGGGAGTAGAAGGAGCCTAAGGATGCTCTGTGAAGATGGTAGTTTGTTTTGTTGGTTGGTTGGTCACCATTTCTATAGATTGGAAGATTGTAGCTGAGAAGATTGAAGATAAAGACAGAGGAAAGAGACTTTTGTTGCAGATACATTTCCAAGGGACTTGGAAATTTTGTTGGTTGGTTGTATGGTGCAGGAGCACCTTGGCAAATTAATATTTCCCTGGACAAATCTTTGAGTTTGATTAAATTTGTATGCTTCCACATTGTAATGAGGTTTATCAAGTTATTTTTATGTGTTTAGGTCATTAGGAGTTTCAAAAATGCAAAATATTGCAAACCATGTAAAGGTTGTCAATGTAAAATTGGAAAAAAGATGCAAACTTGGAAGGTGAAGAGTCATTTGGCTCTTGGTTTGCTCCAAATTAGTTATGAACTGAAGAGACATGTTTTAATGCCTTTAAAAGTCCTTGTAACCATGAAGAATTGGTGGGTGGTTGAAGATTTGAGCATGGAATGAGAAAAAACAATGTTTTCCTATATTTTCCTTCATAAATTTGCTGTCTTTTGCTATTGTATGACCCTATATGGAATTGAATGGATGTATAATGGATTGAAAATATTATATCCTTCAACCACCTTCCATTTTCTTCTTGTCCCATGCATTTTTATTTAGTTTTGTGAAAGATATGAGTGTTTTATGGACTGCAATTTTCTGATTTTTCTTGCAACAGTCCCATTGCAGTGTTTGATACGGTTTTGTCTGGACATATATAGGAGAAAACCATATATGGTTGGAAAGAGTATTGAGTCTACTTTCCATTTATTTTTGTTGCATCAAATTTTATTAAGATTTGAATAAGTTATGGCATTTTTTGTGAGGGCAGGTCTGAATGCTGCCTAGGGTTTGTAGTTTTGGGAAAAGAGTCATAACTTTCTCCCCTACCATTGGATCTTCATGAAAATTGGATGAAAATTCTGTATTAATGTTCTCTTCAACCTAACAAAAGAAATTGGATTAGTTCTTTGATTTTTTAATGTTATTGAGGATAGTTTTGGTCCTCCTACCTCTGCATCAGCATTGGATTGAAATGGTTGCACAATCTTGTATGATAGTGATGTTGATTGGTCTATGTTGTTGCAACATCCTTCCTTGATTCCCATGATAGCCTTCAAACTGAGATAAAGACAACTTGTATTTTTCTTTTTGGCTGATAATCAGTGATTATTATGTTGGAGTACTTGACAACACTGAGAGGGGGGGGGAGTGAATCAGTGTTGTAGAAAACAAAACACTTTTATTTCAAACTTTAAAAAACAAAAGTAGTTGCTGATTTAACCTTTATCAATGCAAGAAACTGTACATTAAAGAACTGAACATTCAAGTATGAAGGATAAATGAACCATACAACAAATGAGACCATAACATGAAGATTTTAGGAGTGGAAAACCCTCATGGGGCAGAAAAACCACTCAGTAAGTGCCTCACTGGCTTAATCATCAAAAACACCAAATTACAAAGCCTCACTGGCCTTTATGTCTCACTAGTTACAAAATGCCTCACTAGAAACATAAGCCTCACTAGCAATGATCATATTGTCTCACTGACATGATCACTTACAACTTTTCAAAGATCAGATGAAAATATACAATACAGAGGGTTTCTTTGTTTCTCTACAATCTAGATCGTGACAGTCTCATTTATTTGAGACTCAAGAATACATAACCAAAATTGTGCACATCAACTCAGAAATATTTTTGCATCACAACACACTACTATTATCTCAATGATAGTGTAAATACAATATCATCAAGATCATATCAGGTGTTTACATCTTATGCCTGTTTATACTTTCTCAGTGCCTTCCTTCTTTCATGAAATAGTTTGAATCTATAACTCAAATAGTTTAACTATGCATAGAATTTGCCTTTTGAACAAATAACTAATAGAGCCATATAGTTGAACAATTCCATTTACAAAATTGATTTGAGGTCATTACAAGGTTTATCCCATTTGGTTACAACAACTATTCAAAATAATCATTAAACTATCTTTTCAACAGTAGTAAACAAGATAGTTAATAAACTGTCTAATCTGTCAAGAAAAGCCTTTGAAGAATCAAATAAAAAATTCCATCATGGAAAAACCCTTAGGTCATTGTGGGTATTTATTTTTCAAACCTTTAACAGTTTATGCTCAATAAACCCTGCCATTAAGAGAAAGAATAATCAACAAATCTTGGCAAACCCTAACCAAGATGAAAGTAGACAGTTTAAAACCATTTTGTGTTCGACCCAATTGTTGATAATTGCCTTTCAACAAATAAATGAAATATATATATATATATATATATATATATATATATATATATATATATATATATATATATATATATATATATATATATATATATATATATATATATATATATATATATATATATATAATGACATCTCATTGTCTCAAATAAGGATAAACTCAAATATATGTGACAGAGAGACCTCTCGGGTCAAAGAAACCCCAAGTCTCATAAGAAAAGAAAACCAACAAACTAAGATATGCTTTTAAGACTGTCAAGGAACCTCCCAACCAAGAAATCACAAAGGTACAATAAAAATCCCTTAAATAAAAGCTTCAATAGAAGAACTTCATCTTAAGAACCAAGAAACACAACATAATACTCTTCTTGTTGTCTTTCTTCAGTAAAATAGACTTAGTCAACATAGTAAATAATGGCTTCATTCACCCATTATATAGCTCAGAAACCCTTAACAATAAACCATGAAAAATGAACCTTCAAATAAAAATAATATCACCTGAATAGTTCCGACAAATGAAGTCTTTGAGTCCAAAAACTAACTGTCAAGTTGAAGCTCACTGTTGCTTTGTCAAATCTTAGAGATCATCCTCACCATCACAACTGAATCTTGAGATACTTTGAATAAAATTGTAACCCTAAGTCGAGAGTAGCATGTTACAATGTTTAAGGTTACAAAATGAGATTCTAAAAACAAGATTCCCACTGTATACATCTCTTGACTACATGTCCCGGTGTGCCCTAAAGTGGCTCGATGACATCATAATAAAAATGAACCTTGTTACCTATTATTAAAACTGAAACCTACTGATTAGGTTAAATAGCTTAAGTGGCTCGTATGTGACATATTTATAACATTGAAATTAAAATCAAATGTCACCTTTTAAACAAATCAAATGACAAGGTAATGCCTTTAGTGACCCTTAGTCACCTTGTCTCATTTAATGTATCAAATGATGACCTCATAAAAATGAGTATGTCAAATTGATCAAGAAGTGTCATCATGTAACATATCAACTGAACCAATGCAACTTAGCTTATAGGAAGACGGAGTAGGATCTCAATTGTTGTACCAGCTTACCAAACCAATTGAACTCATGCCTTAGTAATATAGAGTTGCAAATACCATTTGACTTTCCTCTAATCAAATGAAGATCACCAAGAATGAAATCCCTTCACAAAAATCATGTTCAATGATGCCATTCAAAATGAAACAAATAGGTTTGTGTTCCTTTGAAAGTGGCCAAGGCTTTATAAGAACAACTCCACAGAATCTGAATATTGATCAAACTGAAACAAGCAACCTTTCATATCAATGATGACTTTAATGAATAATACTTGCATATTGGATTAAGAGAAGATAACCAAGTGCCTAATTCAATTGCAACACAACCATATTACCAAGAAAACATCATTGTAAAATATTATGCAATTTTGAGCCCATTGTCATACCAAGTCAACTAAAAGCTACCAGGCTCACTGTCACAAATAACAATAGCCAATACCATCCTTAATTATCATTGTACCACAAACCTAAGAGTTTGTGTATTTGTCATCAAGGACAACAACTAAGACGACAACATATTACATTTTGATTATGGTATATTTCTCACAGTATGTTAAGGATAGATGATTTACAGTCAACGACCAAATCTTAATAACAAAGTTTTTTTGTGGTAAGTGATTCTAATGGTTAGTTGGAATAGTGGAAACAATTTAGAATAGTGATGTTATTGAAATATAAACCTTGAAACAATGATCTTGAAACATAAGTTTTCTACAAGGGGAGTAATTTACTTTAAAGTGAACAGTGCCTTTGAGTTACAGAGTCTTGAGTCTTGAACATGAAAACTACTAATGTGATTTGCTTAAGGTTCTTACCACTTGTCTTAGTTACTTTTCTTAAGACACTTCCTCGTGATCATAGTTCTTTCCTGGACAATTGTTGAGAGTCATTGTTAGTGATATTGTGACATTGCCACACAATCCATAGAGACTTTGTGGATGATCAGTTTATGTAATAGTTACATAATAGTGAACAAATTTTTGATAATATTGGTAAAGTGTACTTGTGGACAGTGATTTCTATATTGACTTGGGTTCATTGTGTTTGCTTGGAAGATTTATCATGTTTATAGATTGTGGTTTATCATGTGGTAACTGTCTTGAAGGGATTATGATTACATAGAGAAGGCATGCCTTTGCTTCAGTTGTTGTTGGTCTCATAATACTTAGTGCATTGAATTTTTGTTTTTAGATTAACATGACAATTTGATGTTGTGGATTTTTGTAGTTCTATGATAAAAGTGTGTAGAAAAGAAGCTTGTTGCTACCTCTATATGGAACTCATTTGCAGGGGAAGCTTCATTGTGTATCAGAGTGAACGCAAAGTTCAAATGAACAAACATATGTTGCATTGGGTCTATTTTATTCATGGTGATATTGACGTAATTAGTGGAACTAACCAATGTTGGTGATATACATCTTTCTACTCAGAATGACTATTTTTTCTTGATGCTTTGATAGTGTGGTTTTGATGGATGAGTATAACAGTTTTCTTTGTCACAATGCTCCCTTGCAAACTGTGAAACACTTCTTGATGATAGTGACACTTTAATCTTGTTGACATACCATGACTTCATTGATAGTTTGTTGACTCTTGGTTATTTTCATGATGCTGAGTTTACAGTTAGTAAATTGGTAATTATGATGCATTAATACAAATCTTTAAATGCATTATTATAGAGATGGCATTTGATGCATTGGGTATTGGTAAGGCATTGTCATGATGCATTGATGATTCCTTTGTTGATTTAGTGTACAGTTGGCCATGGTTTTAGGGGGAGCTTCTAAGCGTACTCTTTATCCCTGATGTTTTTCATGTTACTCTTTCATTTCCAATTTTTGTATGCAGTTTTTTGATACAATGAAGTGTCCATGCAATCAATTTTTTATTCATTGTGTATGTGTGATGCTTTGATGTGACCAGGCATGAACAAATTGAACACCATGTTTTGTTGTTTCAATTTGTGATCCCTTTTCATATTCTTGCACCATGGATATACAATGAAAGTTGGCATGGCAGTGATATGCATAGTTATGATCTTCCATACTTGGTGACATGTGGTTTGACAGTTTTCTATAGTCATTATATTAGTGATTTGATAGTGGCATCTTTCCTTTGGTCTAACAGTTTGATGTTTCCTATGGCAGATTGATTTTTTGGTATATGGTTCATGTACATAGGTTTCAAAGTTATTGGTTTCTATACACTTATTTTGGTGCTTGATATTGGATACCTTTCAGTTGTTATTGTTGATGGTAGAATTTTTGGTATACTATTGACACTTTGTTGTTGGAAATATTTCTATTGATCATTTGATAGTTGGTTGATATGATTTGAACTGAGGATAGTGGCAACATGATACAATTGATATTCATTCATTTTGATGGTATTTGGCACTATATTTGGTAACAAAAATCTTCTCTCAATTTTTGTTGTCCCTGACTTTTGGCATTCTTGTCAAAAGGGGGAGATGAACAATCATTACTTCAGTTTCAATTTCATTATAGTTACAATAATATTTCAGTTATTTCATTATAGTTACAATGATATTTCATTCTTGTACTTGCTATGCTTCATTGGATAGTGATAGGATGTTTGAGCTATTTGTTGTATGAGCTAACAATTTATAATAGGGGGATAGTGCACTTTGTTTTGTTGATTATTCATTCCTCATGGTGATGTTTAATATTATTCATGATGAAGTTGGATGTCATCATGATGGTGTTGGTATTGGTGCTAATCTCAGTACACTTTAGTCTATATGCTTGACAAGTGTTGGTTATGGTACTACTGGTTCTATTTCAGTTTTTCATGTTGGTAGTGACATTTCTTGATGCTTAAAATTAGTTGATGGTAAGTGACGGGTTGTTTGACATCAATGCCAAAGGGGGAGTTTATTAACCCCTTGTTGGCATTAGCAGTGATTTGGCATAGATGTCAAACTATTTGGCATATTCAGTTGGTTTAGACAGCTTGTGTTCACTTTCATTAGTGGGTTACATGAGTTTTATATGAGCTTCCGTGGACAGTGATAAATGTCTTGTTGTTACGTTTTCTCATTGACAATAGCATACTCACTTTGATATGTTCTTAGTATTGTATGTAATTGGCAATTATTCATTTGACAGTGGTATTTGTAAGCTCTTCATATTTGAAGAAGCAATACTACATATCATGCCTTGATCATTATGTTGCTAAGGGTATTCTCCATGGTTCATAGCAGTGACTTCACTTGTGTCTTGATTGATCTTCAATTCATCTTATCATGAGGCTTCAATTGGCACCATACTTGTTCTGTATTAGAAGGTGGACTTTATTAAAAGACTTGTTGTGTTGGAGATCATGGTTGATACAATATTGTGAAATGTTATAAAGATATTGTTAAGGGATTAAAAGGTTTTAAAAAGGGTTTTTAAATTGTTTGGAAATAAAGTCATTAAGACTTTAGAAAAATGAGAACCGGCATTTACAAGTTGTTGAGGCATCTTTATTAGTTTGAAGGGATATTAAATCATCAAAATCACTGGCCTCATCTAGGGTTACTTGGTTTTAAGGTAAAAGACATATTGTATGTTGAACTTGTATGAGATTCATTTTGTATTGTTTGAGCTTGGGTTATGCAGCAGAGAACTTAGGGTTTGAAGGTTGGATGAAGGTTGATTTGCCAGCTACATGAGGTCATTGAGGATGTTATCATGGTGGTTAATTCACTAGCTACACGAGGTCATTGAAGACGTTATCATGGTGGTTGATTGCAGTAAGTTTTCTTTCAGTTATATGGTGCAAAAAGGTATGAAGTTCAATATATATATCAGATCATTTTATGCATTATGTGACAGAGATTATTGCTTAGAAAAAAATAGAGATAAGGAAAGGTCTTTGAGTTTATTGTGTTAGCTGGTTAATTATCATACTGATATCACATAGCCATGTTATATGAATTATATTTACTGTTATAATCATGCTAAAAGCATTTGATGAGGAAGTTTGTAATGAGCAATATGAAGGCACTCTAAGTGCAAATTGTAATTGTTTATACATTTATATTATTGAGACTCAAATAAAAATGAGATAATCAAGAAATGATTTGTATTGAAGTAGAGATTATACTCTGTCTTTTTGCTTTTTGAATCATTTTGATGTGAAAATGTTTTGTCAGTGAGGCAATTGTATTTGCCAGTGAGGCATACTTGTAACTAGTGAGGTTTCTTGTGTAGCTAGTGAGGCATGTTGTGTAGCCAGTGAGGCTTTGTCAGTGAGGCATAAATAGTAGTCAGTGAGGCTTTGTAATCAATGGGATTTTATTAAGCCAGTGAGGTCATTTCCCAAGTGTTTTTTATCCCTATGAGGGTTTTCCACTCATAAAAATACTATGTTATGGTTCTTTTGTGTTATGCCTCTTTTGAGTTCTTCATGTGGTTTAAAGATCTGATATTGGCTTTCACATTTGTGTACATTCTTGAAAATGAACTTTTCATGATTATAAAGAAGTCCTATGTTTTGAAAAACAATTGAATTCAAATTTGGTTATTGAAACAATGATTCACCCCCCCTCTCAGTCTTTCCCATACTCCAACAAAAAGAAGATTGGGATCTCATGAATGGATCAAGGAGATGACATGTCTAGTGGTCACAAGTTTAATGAACTTTTAACTACCAATCAATGGATTAGTTAACTATGAGGTCAAAGTTGAACTATCAACTAATGGATCTATTCACTCAATTTGACTAAGATAAAGGTGGCCTTGACTAAACATATGTGGCACATAACTACCATCAATCAAGAATTGATGAGGTAGTGGTGGCACTTGTGTACCTTAAGTCAAGGTGAACACATGTCATTATTAGCTACTTAGATGAGAAAATTTAATTATTCCTAATATCTTAAGTAACTTATTAAATAGGTGCAATATCACAGTTAGGTATAACATATCTAAGGTGAAGTAAATATTACACCAGCAACTATCAAGCCATGTCTTCTATGGAAAATGAATGACTTTTACAATGCTTTATCTATTAAAAAAAAGGTCCCTTTGGTGGTCTCTTTTAATCACTTTCTAGGATAGACCTCCTAAAGTTTCTTGGGTTCATGCCCCAACGTTTTTCATAGGGACATGAAGATTCTTCCAGATCTCTTCTCAAGGATCACCAAAAATTGTTGTCTTGGCCTAAGGCCAAAATGAAATACAAAGTTCCTAATTAGGATTTTGAATCCTTCCAAACTATTATCTATTCTATTCCTACATAATTGCTTCACAAAATTAGGGTTAGGTATAAAAAAAACCTTTGTGGAAAGATTAGAAATAGTATCTTCATACACCATTTCATAATTACAAACTTCACAAAGGATATGTTTGCCTCTCTCCATATCTACATATGGTGCAAAAAGTCAATGATAGATAGCCTTTATAGTCTTCAATTGACTCATTATAGTATAAATTTTAAATTGTTTGGTTAATCATTCGTAAATTGAAACTTGCTCACTTTTCTTAGTGTATTCTCTACTAGGGTCTTACCATTAGATCTAGATTGATCTATTTGACAATTTCTGATCTTTCGTGTCCTTTCTAGGATAGAAAACTCTCAAATCTTTTCTATTTTTGCATCAGAGACTAGTTTTCTTGGAATTGGATTTGGGACCTCTTTAAGCCTTTCAAACCTAAGCCTTCTTAGCATTTGATTCTCATGGGAGATTTCCTTAGAACTCATGCTAAGTTTACCCAAACATGTCATGCTTTCAAAGTGAAAATCTTGTTCAACATTTAGGAAAATAGAAATTCAATTCATTTTTTAGGAGCTTTTGTTGATAATCATTTCCCTATGCATTCGTGAAGGTTATATTCCCACTAGAGAGGTTGATCTATATCATATAGGGTGGATGCCATAGTTGCTATTAGATGGGAATGTTGTATTCCCACCCACCATCATATATCTAATCTATATAGGGGTACACCATATACTAAATCCATGATTTCATTCTAATGTTATCATTCAAATATAGGTGCAAGCTAGTAAAGTTGCTCACCTACATGTGCTTCTTGGTCATTGGGGTATGAACCCCAAATGGTTGCAAGAGTCTCACTATCTTCTCCCTCTCATAGGGGTTAGTGTCGTCCTTGAGGGCATTGATAAGGACATAATCACAATTATTGTAGACATGATTATCACCCAGCTTAGAATAAAACTTAGGGTCATAATGCTCGTGGTTGGTCTCTATAACTTTGTTGGCCTTCTATCTCTCCATAGTACCATGACAAGGGTGCTCCTAGTTGGCTCTATAGTATAAAATTTCCTTGTTTGGCATTGACCATCTCTCTTCCCATGAGGAATGAAACTTAGCCACTAGAGCATGCTAATGATGAAGGCACCATTATGGGTCAGAAGCCAAGAAGGTCTTGATGGTTGGGGTAATCTTGATGATTGTGACCTATGTCCTGCTAGATCTATAACTCTTGTTGTCTAACGATTTAGTTGCTTGTTATTTTGTATTACATGTTCGATTAAAACTTGGCCTTACATAAGCTTTGGAATGTGATGTCAATCCTCCCATTTATTTTTCTTATAAATATGATGTGATATATTTCTTTATACAAAATAATATATAAAATATTTATACAAAGAATAGATATATAGCAAGGATGACATGACATAAGACTTGTATCATTTTTGTCCAAACTCAAGTGGTAAGATGACACAACTCAACATCTTAATTAGCATTCCAATTGTTATCTTTAAAGAAACCACGGAATGAGAGTATGATTGTGGTTTTATGTTTGTACATACTAAGAGATCCTCTATGCATATGTTGTATTGGTATGTAGGATTAATAAGAACATCATAGTTTATTGTTTCTGATATTAAACTTGCTATAGATCTAGATTATTGTTTTGGTTACAAATCACAAATATTAAATATTATAACATATGAATGGCGTGTCACAAATATTATTATAACAATATGTTATTGTCCCAATAGTAAGATGCAGAGTACCCCTCTAAAACAAGAATCTTGTAGATGATACTTGCTAAGAATAATATGGCAATAGTAGGGGACTAGGACAAGGACTAAGGATTAGACAGAATTCTTGATGGCTGAGCTGTAACCATTTTAGAGGTCGTAGTATCTAGACCAGAGCATGACTCCACCATAGTTGGAAGAGGTGCATATTTTGGGGAGCACATTAGAGATGATGGTTTTTGGAGGAACGTAGCCAGTGCCGGCAGCTGCAGAGGAAGCGGGAAGGCCAAGGTATATCTGAGCAGAAGAGGGAAGAGAAGAAGTCCACTGCTTCTAGGCATTGAGGAAGTCCCCACCATATTGACAAGGAGGGTTGTTATAGAATTGCACCCACACATAGTCGAAAAGGCCAGTCATGAGAGCAGTCCCCAAGTATGCGTCGGGGAATGGGCACTGAGGAGCTGCGGTGACATAGACCTTCTTACCTCCTTGGTAACCCTTCACGTACTTGGCCAGACTTCCCCAATGCTCTGTGGTGCCCCCCTCTATGTCCAGGTCAATCCCGTCCAGAACAGCGTCTCCGAGGGGCCTGGAGTTGGAATGGCCTCCCAGATAGTTGTCCCACAGATAGGATGCCACGTTCTTGGCATTTGCGTCATTGCTCAAGTAGTAGCTACCCGGTCAATCCTCTACTCTGGCATGCCTTGATATCGCTACTCAACCCTGAGGAGTATGGGCATGATCACTAAATCCCAAAGCTTTAAGTTCAAATTCCAACTTTCTTGCCTCTTTCTACAAGTCGTTATGAACCCACCTAATACATGTTTCATGTGACATGTTGTTATATCATGGTATCTACAAACTTTTATTGTGCATTTAATAAATATCAATCATTAGTTCTGAAGGAGATTAAAATGAATAATTAGAGCACATTTCAATTTTAAAGAGCAATAAAGGAATGAATCTATGTGACACTCCATCTAGTCTATCCAAATCTTGACTAATTTTTCCTTTTAATATCACTTTAAAGACTAGATTAACCTCCTAATATTTTAACCTGAAGATAATTTCACCTATTTAATTTTAAATTATTAAGTTCCAGGTGAACTCCTAATACCTAAATAGTATTCCTCTCTCCATCCAATTCCTAGAGTTCTTGTTACCATACATGTAGTCAGTTGTCCAATATAAACCATGGTTTATATGGCATTCACCAAATTCTTTGGAGAGTTAAACTCCTACCATGTAAAAGAGGTTTATTCCAAATAAATTTGGACCAAACAATTATTTAATTGAGTTTAAGAATTTTGCTAAGTCTGGGGAATATGGAGGTAAAGAATTCCTTGAAGATAGTAATTTTCATCTAAAGTCTTGTTGGCTATGACAAACATTATAATCTAGTTTGACGTGATTCTAGGTCTAGAGATTTAATCTTTGTAGATGGTTCTAGGGTTTACACCTAGCTTTAGGGAATTCTTTTTGACTCATCTTGGCTATGACTGTCCTTGTTAACTAGGATGGCACATGGCTATGTCCCATTTATGTAAACCCATAAAATTTTATGTGGGAAAATGACTAAGGCATTCCTTATATATGATAGACCTAAAATGAGTTTTATGTTACATTTTATTTACAATTTCAACATCATTACCCTTTAGAGTAGTCTTGTTCATGTTTTCTTCATAGATAAATGTAGAGCTAACAAAAAGGATCTTTGAGGACACGCCAAACTTATGTGCCTACGATTACATGTTCTTTTTTGCTTTTGTAGTAATTAAATAAGCAAATCTTGCTCTTGGGAATAGTAATTTAATTATTGCAATTTCCTTGATAGGCTAGTTAGATTGTTTTAATTAGTTTATTTTCAAGCAATTGCAGTTTTAGATTAGATTTTCAATTTTGTACTTTCATTTCATAGCATAGTTTGAAAAGACCTGCAGAAAACACAAAAATATAGATCAAGTGCATTAGGTAAAATCATGGTTAAATTGCATTCATATCTAATTTCCTAGATTAATTAAGTCACTTTCATTCCAAAATCATAGAAAAGAAAAAAACAATTGCTTTGCATACATTTAGTTGCATTCATTCAAAAACATCAAAAATACCAAAAACAATAGAAAACCAGAAAAACCAAAACAAACAAGTACAAAATCCCTCGATCCCATCATGAGGTCAATCAATTCAATTAAAGAAAAAATCAAAGTAAACCTTAGGTATTTACCCCAAATCAATGCAAACCAACTCGTGGTAAACTCAAACCAACTCTCTCCATTCAAGCACACGGATGTTCCCTAGAATTAGAGGTGAGTGGGTGAGGGTGATCCTAGAGGAGATCGAAGCTATCCACACTAGGCCTCAATAAGCACAACTAACAATTCAAGAAAAAGAACACAGGCTTAGGCTATTTGAAAAAATACATCACATCCAACAAATCCTTCAAGCAAGAGAGGAAAGATTCTGGTGCATTAGACTCATAAAAGATTACAAGAGACAACAAAATAGATGTTGGATTATCGTAAAACCAAATAGGAGATAGGTGACTAGTGACCCTTTGGGTTATATCATTATCTACAACAATGGTCATTGAACATAACATAGCAAACAATCCCTAGGAAAGGCCCTAGGATCCGCTGACCATTCTTTGAGAAGTCCAACTCCCAAGTGAGTAGGATCACCCCTGTGTCTCGCCTCCTCTTGAGTTACTTGTACCATGAGAGCGAGAGTGATGTGGAGGTTCACCCGTGACAAGAAGAAGGGTCTGTGTGCTCTGTCAAAGTTGACTCGACCACCTCAAGCTATTGAGTCACATTTTGAAATGTACATATTTTGGTGAACCCGATGTGAAGAGCAAAACCATTTGGTCAAGCTTTTTGTGTGTCATTGTAGGATCCTATTTCAAACTTTCTTTCACGATCATTTTTATCTTAGCTATTAGTTTCATCTTTGTTCTTTCCATCTTCGCCATCACACGTGCCATTTATTCTATGGTGTTTATGACACCCCCGAATATGATGGAACTGGATTTGAACTTAGGGAATTTTCCCTCTAGGGAGCTAGAAACTCCTTTCGATAGGTATGTGCCATATGACCCAAATGCACTAGTCTCAATTTGTAATGACTATGAAGACTCAGACTATGAATATGATAGAAGAGAACCAAGGTGTTATTTTATGTTTAACAATCCTGCATGGGAACACACTTCAGTAATTCAACCTGTGCCTCAAAAGGTACAAAGAGTACAAATGAGGTCAGTGATCCATCAAGTGGATCAACCTTCAACAAGAAATTCAAGCACTCACCTAGATGATGAAGTAAGGTGACTCAAAAATAATTACAAGAAGCTAGGGAAGCCCAAGAGGCCTTACGTGTTGCCTTGCAAGAAGAACGATGCGAGAATACCTTGTGAAAAAAGGTAGGAGTGCTAAATCATGAAAACATACTGTAGACATCCTAAATTGACCAAATCCCTGATTATTCCTAATTATCCCTAATTATCCCTAGTAATTATTCCCTAAATTATCCCTTAATTAATCCTAATCATTACCCCTCACATATGATTTAATTAATTTTAATTAATTAATTAAATCTTCCCCTTTTTATACCATCTCCCGTAAATAATAAATTTAAATTTAATTTATTATTTACCTAAAAAACTAAAAACCTAAAACCAAAACCTATTCGTAAAAATTAAAAATAATTAAAAACCCATGCAACTACCTTACCGTTCACCTACTATTTAGTGTTCAACTACTCCCGTTATTGAAACCGTCCCACCAAAAATTCATAAAAACCCTACCTTTATTCTCAATTACATTACACACATACACATATGAGCTTGGAGTTATTTGCTGGATTTGAGCAACCACATTTTAATACCTTTAGGTTTAACATTTACAGTTATTGATGTCAATAGTTTTATCTTTGATCTCTTGATGTTGCATTAAATATAGATTTTAGGGTTTTGTAATAATTTCAAATCTCTTTCAATGAAATTTATATTTTGTGCAAACATATATGCACTAAGATTCTGAGAAATGAAGAAGTACCAAGAGGCCCTACACCTATGCATCCCATTGCAATGTTAGTGCAACGAATTAGAACCCTTGAATCAGAGCAATGTGTTCCAAAAAGATGACAAAAATCACATGAAAATACTAGGGTTGAGCAAGACCAGGGGCATCTCAAAACCCCCTATTTGAACTACTACTCTCAAAATAGAAGTAATGACATAGTCTCGAATGGGAATCTACTAATGAAAATATTCAAACAGCTCAAGATAGTCAAGCAAATTAGGCTATGGCTTCAGGGTATCAAAGGCCACCCATGGGATTGATGTTGTCAATCTCGTAGTCTCAAAATATCTTTTTTGGAATGTACCTAGAATATCTAAAAGAACCACTTAACTTGGTCATAAGAAGTTTGGCATTACCATGAACTTTGTTGGAACTTTGTTAGGATGGGGCTACTGTGAAGATCTTTCTGAAAACATTAGAAGGGATAGCATTGGAGTGGTATTACCATTTTCCAGAGGCTTTGATACACTCATTTCAGTAGCTAATAGGAGAGTTTGTCATGGATTTTGACATGAACAAACTCGTGAAAACAAGAATTTGATAATTTCTCAGGATGACACAAGAATCGAATGAATTAGTGACACATTTCATCACTTAGTGGAGGCAAGTTCTTTACTCATCAACAAGTTCTCTAAACATGGACCATTGTGAATTGTGCAACCTCTTCTTGCATGCTTTGAATAGAGACACAAGAGAGGAAGTATAGAAATTGCCATACCAGTCATATGAGGAAGCTTTGGAAAGTGCCTTGCAAATCAATCAAGCAACTATTGACAGTGGCCGTAGAACTTATGGATCAAATGGTCAATTAGTGAATGATAGTAATGTGTCTACCATTAATATTCTCAAAAATAATAGAAACACAACTACTAATGGAGTAACAAATCAACCCCCGGTTAAGAAAGTAAGGGACGACTACAATGGGAGAGACTATTAACCCATGAATGTTAATGCAATAGATCATCCCTGAAACAACACATATTATCCAATGGATAATTACTAGTCATGGAATCGAAATAGAAATGGATATGATAGTAGATATGAATGGCCCCCCTTTGAATACAATTAGTTATGTTCCTTCCATAGAACTAAGGGGCATAGCATAGAGTCATGCATAGAGTACAATAGATTCATAGCAAGGTTACTGGAGGATCAATAACTCTTGTTCATAGAAATGTTCTTGAATTTACAGGAAGTCACATTGGATAACAATAAAGGTTTGAAATAAACACAAGCATCCATAGCTCTGTAGAATGGAGACATGAGAATCTACCAAGATCCATTTCCCACACATAGAAATATAGAAATAAATGACCAAAAAAATGCAACTAAAAGCACTAATGGAAATATCTTTGCATAACTGGGACCTAAAGGAGAGTCCATGATGTTAGGCTTGGTTGAAATATTGCATGAATAAGAAGAACTTGACAATGAGAAAAAATAAATCCATGAAGGAGTAATCTCAGTGGTAGAACCAATACCTACTCCTCTCAAACCTTATGAGTTAATTGAAGATTTGAAGAAAACTTATGCGCACATCTCATTTATCGATCTCCTTAAGAAATCTCCTTTGCACTTCTCGGCGCTTTTAAAAGAAATTAGGTTGAAATATCTGGATCAAATCACACCTCCACGTAGCGAACAAATCAAATAGGTCAACTTTGACACACATCCACCTAACACCAAATTGAAGGACCCAATATTCTTCTTTGACCTAAAGAAAATGACTTCTAAGGTAGAGCTGACCAAGAAAGGAGATCCTATATAATATTTATAGGTGTGGATTTATGACACATACATTAAGTGAACTTTAATCGACGATGGGGTTGCAGTGAATATAGTCCCATTTTCCCTTTTGGAAAGGATGGGTTATGGTCACACCAACATCATGACATCATGAGATACTTTAAGAGGGAACGACAATCTAAAGGCAACTACCATAGAAAAGATCACATTGCCAGTGTCTCTAGGACTAAAAACAATCCTAACAACATTCTATGTCATCGATAAGGACACAAAGTATAATCTTCTGCTTGAAAGATAATGGATACATATGATGAAATATGTGCCATCCATCTTATTCCAAGAAGTTTGATTCTTACATCTCGGAAAGGTTTATGTTGCTAAAGGAGATCCAGAATCCTTTAGTATGATCAAGACAAACACAACAAACAAAAAGATTGGGATCCACATTGACTATGAGCTTCCAACAAACAAAATTTCTATCCCCAACCTAACACCATAACTGATTTGCATTAAGAGGATAGAAACTCTTGCGAAAATAGTAAATAGTATAGAAGTGAAAAGGCTAGAAAAAGTGATAGCGCAAAAACAAAAAGAGATACCACAAAAACAAAATGAGATAGTCCCTAAGGAAATGACAACAAAAATCATGGAGAGGTTAGAAAAAGGACCTTTCAGTTTCTCTTAGAAATTATCATGATCAACGTGTCAAAGGAAGAACCAATTTATAAGATTTTCCCCTACATAAGAGAAAAACCTCATTGAATTGAAGGACCGGAATTCAAAACAATTACATTAGATCTAAAGGATGTGGATCCGCATGCCTTTTTAACCCCAAGGAAGATTCAACAAAAAGTTACACTCCATTAACACCACCAAGTGAGTCATATGTTCCTAAAACACAAGAAGAGAATGAATCCTACAAGCTAGTCACACCCTCGGAAGAGTCTTATATTCCATTAACACCACCAACAAAAGACAAACATTCAAGAAGAAGTCAATTCCATAGACAACGAATTGTCAAATGTTCTAGAATTTATTTACCAAGAGTGTTCATAGTTTCTCAACCCTAAGACTAATCAACCACCTCTACTTCGGTGCAATCAAATGAACTTGACGAATGGGAAGTACCCCTAGTACAAATTGAGATGGTTGAGAGAGTGTTAGATGAAGATGAGGTAGGTGAGGGAAAATTGCATAAGGAGTGGTAAATGCGAGTAATAGTTGGAACAAATGATCTTGTCATATTTGAGTTGCCAGAAAGATACATAGGATACTCGATGGACTTAAGGCTTGGGCCTAATGGAAAGATGAGTATAAGATTTGTTCCTCCAGATGAACAAAGGGAGCCTCAAACTCCCTTCAAGTTATTTCAATTTTTGCAAAGCATTCAAGATCGACTGGAGGTAAATATTTACATACAAGATAAGTTTGATATGCTTATGGAACCATTGAGATGCAATGGCTGGACTCCCTCACACCAACATGCTTTTCAAGATTTACTTCATCGTACTTTACCCAGAGAAGTCTTGAAACTAAGAGGGCTAGAAAAAACTAATCCTACGGCACCCTACAAAATAGGAGATCTAGTCTAAGAAGAGGTAGCACAAAGAACAAGAAACATAGAAAGAAAATAAAATTTCATGAAGATTAGAAAGTACCTTACATGGTTAAGGATGATGTTGGTAATAATGCGTATCTCTTGTGCGTGATGGAAGGTGAAGAGTTTGGTGAAATAGTCAATGCCTTTCACCTCAAAAAGTACTGTCTAAAAGTCATAGAAATCATAAAACATAAAAATACAAAAAAATATGTTTATTCCAAAAAAATTACAAAACCTCAAAAAAAAATGCTTACTACATTTTTGCATCATTCTGTTCATCTTGCATCTTAGTGAGTGACTTGCTCTTATTTGATTTTGGTTTCAGTAAGGAGTCTAAGATTGCATCTAGGTATAGTGTGATCCTTTTAGTCTTTGAGATCTCTTAGATTTGCAATCAGCACTTCTCCTTTTACATTTCCAATGATTCCAATTAATACCTAGTTGTTAGCTCTACATTGATCCTAGTTTTAATGATTCATGCTGTTAAGTTTAAGCAAAATTAGTATTCAAACCTACAATGTTCAAAATAATCAGCTTACAAGTGGACCTTCCCCTTTCTTCCCTAGTAGAAAGGAAGTCTGACTGGACTATGAAAACTTTTTGTGGTACTCAGCCCCTTATCTTTCCTAGCCGAAAATGCCAAGAGGATCATAACTTTGCAGGAAGCAATCTAAAATATGAGTGAATAAAAATAAGTGATAAAAAAAAAGAGTGATGACAAAAGTGAGAATAGAGAAACCAAAGTTGATATATATCCAAAATACTTAGAAAGTTCAAAACCATTAATTTCCCTAAAAGTCAAAATATCAAAAAAATGAGAAAATCAAGTGAGGCATTGCAAAAATACAAAAAAGGAGAAAAAGCATAAAAAGGAGAGTTACAAAAAAATAGTGATAGAGAGAAGATTGTTGAATGGCCATACCCTTGAGTGGAGATAAATCTAAGCTCGAAGCTTGAAGGGTGATATTCTATCAGAGGAAATACAAGAGAAAGGTACAAAGCACACACTCGCACTAGCTGATCAAAGCTAACAGTCTAAATGTCTTTAGTACCAATTTGTATGTTGGGACCCTTATTTTTTACCTATTTCCTTTACCCCAACTCTATCTTGTTTTCCATCTATGATCTAAGTCTAGAGAATGCCAATAAAACTTGTTACTTGTCTAAGTTGAATGCTTGTCAAAAAAATTTATCTAGATAACGATCAGTGTTCATCCTCGAACAAAGCTAAAAATTCAAAAGAACTCCATCCCTTCCCCATTCCCACTTGAGTTCTAAAATCCTATCTCATATAGTTAAATAGGTCTCATATACCAGGATAATATGCAATCCCCTAATTTGAAAATCTCATTAAAGAGAAGTCACATTGTTTGTTCCATCATACATTCATATCAAAATCATAAAATGATCCAAAGTAATAAAATCAATGTCATAACTCATAACATGCCATAGAAATAGAAGCATATTTGCATTATGTGTCTCTACATTTCACATCATTCACTCCTTTTTCATATATTCTAAAAAAGATTGAAAACATGTCATAACCATTATGCACTCATCCTTAGAGGTAGAGATCTAAATAAGAAAAAAATCTAAAATTTCCAAAGAGCACAAGAGATAGGCATATACAACAGTTATGACAATAAGAGCAGATTTTCATTAATACATCAAAGGTTCAAAGCTTAAAGCCTCTACAACAGAAGAGGAAACAAGAGCTAGAAGCAAAATGCTCTCATGAGATATAAAGGCTCCCCATGCAAGGGGGGAGGATAAGAAAAAAAGAAGTGAAAAGGTTTCTAAGGTTGAGTCTTCCTAATAGAGTCGTCAAGACTCTTGCTCCTATGCTGCAAATGCACTAGACTCTCCATGAGACCTATGAGAATGAGGGAATCTACTAGGAGCCTAAGAATGCGAAGGACCAACTTTGTTATATTATGAATCAAATCATCAAACTCCCAAACGAACCACCTCTTGAAGAATAGAATTATCACCCTCAAGAGTATGAATCTTATCTCTCAAAGCAAGATTATCTTGGCAACCATGATAAGTAGGGGTGAAGATATCAATGTGTTAACTAGCCCCAGTAGGCAAGTGAGGATCCTCAAGAAGTCACTCTCATGAGAAACTAGTAAGGGGAGCCACCAAATCAATAAAAGTATCATAGAAGAATGTCCTCCACTCCTTGGCACTACCTAAGGAAGAAAAGAAAGAGTGTTAACTCCAAATCAACAAGAAGAAGCAATAAAAGGAAAGAGGGAAGAAGAGGATACTTACGAGGATCACCAGTCTACCAAGTAGGATAAAAATTCCTAATGACCTTAGCAAGATCGACCAGGTCATGGGTTGGGGGACTAGCCTCTGAAGCTCCCATATCATTTGAAGATATCTCAACCTCTTCCCCAACCTACTTCTCACCATCACTATCTCTCAAGGGATCATACTCCTCATCGCTTAAGTCATTAATCTCCTCAGCAACCACTAATCCATGAGATTGAGGTCCTCTTGTGTGTTTCTGTCGCAACTGTACAACATGACCTAGTCTAGTAATAGGAATTCCAGGAGTCAAAGGTGTCCAAGTGACCATCATCTCCTTAGTCTCCCTGGATCTCCTAAATAGTTCTATAACAAGTGGGAACTGGGGGAAAGTCCTTTGGATAGTCCTCCCCAAACTATTGAAGGACCCGATGGGAGTGATGTGCCTCAACTACACCTAGTCTATTTGTCAGATGTGTGACATCTTTGTAGTAATCTTGAATCTATTTATCCCTTGACCATAAACCCTCCATGTCAACATAATGGTCGAGGATGAAGTCGACATTTGTCAGGGTAGCCACCATTTGTGTACTAGAATCAAAATAGCCAAGGCGGCTCCATCATAAAGACGCTAGTAATTTAGGATTAGATGGGAGCATATCCTTATGGTATGGATGAATGTGCTCAACAATCCATGTCATGACCAAAGAGGGATGGCTGAAAGCAAGTGCCCCCATCTCGTAATACAATATAAATCTTAGTAGACCATGGCTAGGATATCAACACCCCAGGCAAATGTTGTGCCCTACTCAATATGATGTATGATGGGTGTCTAGCACCATCGAAGTCTCACTAACCCCTTGTCCCCTGATAGTCTAGATGGGATCAAACCAATGAGAAACCTCTACAAAGGAAATTTTTTTTAGGCTAGAATTGGAGAGATGAAGTATGGAAAATTGTATTGATTCAAAAAAAAGGAAAGAGTACATCATATAAAAAGACAAAAAAAATAGTTGAACTACCAAAATTGAAAAGAAAAGTAAAAATAAAACTAAATAAGTAATTATAATATAACAAAAATATGTAAACCTAAAGATTAACACATTAACATCCCCCCTTAATATGAATGGTTTAAACCAAGCATGCATAAGAATTTCTCAAGCTTCTCTCTTCCAAGCGCTTTGGTAAGAATATCATCAGGTTGATCTGTAATGGGACAATATTTGAGTTGTACACTACCATCTTTCACATGATTTTGAATCAAATGGAACTTGGTGTTGATGTGTTTGGTTGAATCGTGAAAGACTGGATTCTTTGCCATTTTGATCACAAATTGATTGTCAATAAGAAGAGGTGTGGATGAAACCTATTGTTCCTGTAAATATTCAAGAATTCTATGAAGCCATAAGATTTTCTTGGTTTCCTGAGAAGCATCTATATATTCATCTTCTATAGATGATAGAGTTGGCATTAGCTGCTTCTTAGATTTCCAAGAAATGACTGCTGAGTCTAGATGCATGCAGAAACTAGAAGTAGATTTTCCATCTTCCAAGTCACCTACATAATCAGAATCTAAATATCCAACCAAACATAAATGTGTTGCCTTGGAGTATTTGAGCCCATAGTTTTGAGTGCCTTTAAAATACCAAAGAACTCTTTTGGAGGCTAACCAATGATGTTCTCTCAGTTGTTGCATGAATCCAGAGAGAACTCCAACAACAAAATAAATATCTGGACGAATAGTTGTTGCATAAATCAAACTTCCAACAAGTTGTCTATATTGAATTGCATCAACCAATGCTGCAAAGTCATTTGAAGTGAGCTTCAAATTTTTCTCCATAGGAGTACTAAGTGGTTTGCATTCAGACATGCCAAATTTTCTCATAAGTTCAATAATATATTTTTGTTGAGTGATGAAGATATACTTGGGTTTTTGAATCACCTCAATACCCAAATAGTAATGAAGATGTCCCAAGTCAATCATTTCAAACCCTTGCTTCAGTTTGTCTTTCATAGTTTGATTATAAGCCTCATTATTACTAGTGAGAAATAAATCATCCACATAAACAACTAGATATACAACAATGTGATCATCTTGTTTGACAAAGAGAGTTGCATCATCAGATTCAAAGTGCTTGAAATTCAACTTCAAGAGATGCTTGGTGAGTTTTTCATACTAGGCTCGGGGGGGATTGCTTTGAACCGTACAATTATTTTATGAGCTTTCACACTTGGTGTTCTTGACCATTGATTGCATATCCTTTTGGTTGAGCCATATATACTATTTCTTTGAAATAACCATTCAATAATGCAATAAGCATTTTAATTCAACATTTATAATATTTAATTAAACCAGAGTGGTACAAGGTGAGCAATGATTTTATATGATTCTCATCACCATGAAGTATTTTGTATTATGGGGGAGAAATAGCCAATGAGAGAAACTAAACTATTTTGAGATTTTCACCCTTGAGCCTCTTTCCCAATTCACAAAGCTTATGGCATGTATTGAACTTTTTTGAATGACGTACTCACCCAATGCTGGGATGAATGTGGGATGATTTCTCAAACCAAGTAATGTGCGGTAACCATTTTAATTCAACATTTTAAATATTTAATTAAGTCAGAGAGATACAAGGTGAGCAACGATTTTATATTATTTTCAACACCATGAATAATTTGGTATTATAGGGGAGGAATATCTAGTGTGAGAAAATAAACTAATTTGTGCTTTTCACCCTTGAGCCTCTTTCCTAATTCACAAAGATTATGGTGTGTATTAATCTTTTCTAAATCACCCAGTCACCCCATGCTGGGATGAATGTGGGATAATTGCTCAAACAAATCAATGTGTGGTAGGCATTTTAATTAAACATTGTTAATATCTAATTAGATCGAAGCAAGGTGAGCAACATTTTTATATTATTATCAATAGCATGAAGAATTTTCTATTATGGGGGAGGAATAGCTAGTGTGAGAAACTAAACTATTTCAAACTTTTCAACTTCGAGCCTCTTTCCCAATTCACAAAACTTATGGTGTGTATTTAACTTTTTAAAAATCACTCACTCACCCCATTTTGGGATGAATGTGAGATAATTGTTCAAATCAAGCTGTGTGTTGTAAGAATTTTAATTTAACATTTTTAATATTTAATTAAACAAGAGGGGTACAAGGCGAGCAATGATTTTACATTGTTATCAATACCACATGAAGCATTTGCTATTATGAGGGATGAATAGCTAGTGTGAGAAACTAAACTATTTTGGGCTTTTCACCCTCGAGCCTCTTTCCCAATTTACATATATTATGGTGTGTATTGAAGTTCTAAAAATCACCCACTCGCCCCATGCTAGGAGGAATGTGAGATAATTTATTAAATCAAGAAGCATGTGGTAAGCATTTTAATCAACATTTTTGATATTTAATTAAACTAGAGTGGTACAAGGTGAGCAAAAATTTTATATTATTCTCAACACCATGAAGCATTTGCTATTATGGGGAAGAATAACTAGTGTGAGAAACTAAACTATTTCAAGATTTTCACCCTCGAACCTCTTTCCCAATTCACAAATCTTATGGTGTGTATTGAACTTTTTAAAATCATCCTCACCCCATGTTGGGATGAATGTGGGATAATTTCTCAAACCAAGTAGCATGTAGAAAGTATTTTAATTCAACATGTTTAGTATTTAATTAAATCAGAGCAATGCAAGGTGAGCAATGATTTTATATTATTGTCAACACTATGAAGCATTTACTATTATGAGGGAGGAATAGCCAATGCAAGAAACTAATCTATTTTAAGTTTTTCACCCTTGAGCATCTTTCCCAATTCACAAAGCTCCCAAATTGGGATGAGTTCCCTAGTTCAATCTGTCCTTTTTGGCCTCTTTAAAGTTGTATATCTACCTCTATAGGCAATATTATTTGTGTTGACTCATATATATTTTTATCTACTCATCATTAAAAGTATGTCTATGTTGAGTTGAACCTAGGTTGATCTTTCTAAACTTTTGAAAATTTCTATTCATATTAAGATTGGCTGGTTGCATCATATGCAAAGAGTTATCTATCTGAATATACCAAATACCTATTATAGATGCCAATCCTCTAAAAGTAAGATCATAGATTATCCTAGAAATAGTAACATCAATAGCCAATCCAAATCTAAAACTTTCTATTGACATTTCTCCTCAAAAACATGAGCAAGGATGGACCACAATGAGGAATTGTAAGAATAACAAGTCTAGTGGGAGAAAGAACCCATTTTCTAATGGTGGGTCACAACAAAAGAACTCTTAGATCCTTTAGTTTCAAAGGCTCTTAATGTAAGGAAAACGAGATTAGTGTCTCCCAAAATATTGATAAATTCTCCAAAGAGGTGAGCAAACCTCAATTTGTCAAAATGTCACTTGCTACCATCATTATATATTTTCAAACATAAATATTGGGTTCTTCTCCTTCCTCCTCTCCTTATGTGAATTCAAGGTACTCTCATAGCTTGGATTGGAGCTTGGACAATGGTGAATACATTATAGATAAGTGGAGGAATTTCAAAGTGGTCATTCAACTTGGAAGATACAATCTAATGATCAAAAGTGAGTTGTTATAGAATAGCTATGTAGCTCTTAACGAGCTTGATAGTGATAATATCCCTTTGGATTATCACATTCCATGAATTTTATCTCACAGAATGTTTGAGGATTGAAAAACTTCACATAAAAGTGTATTGAGTGGAATACCTGACAAATATTTGCAAACTTGGAAATTCCTTTTTTGCAAGAAGTTGAAATTTTAGACTTTTTGCTTTCTATAGTTTGCTATGTCAAATTGCCAACTAGCCACTTTTTATGTAGCAAGAATGAGGAAATATGAGGGGATGTTGCAACATTTATTTCTCTGAAATGGTAGCCATACTTAGTGGATCATGGATGTGATCCCACCAACAAGGATTTATAGGACCTCTTCAATATTGATAATCACTCTTTTGGTGTTATTAATATTTATGCTTCCAATGATGTTGTTAAAAGATCTATCATTTGGCATTAGATTGCTAACTCAACTCCTACCATAACTTGGGTTGTGTGTGGAGACTTTATATTGTAAAGTGACATCAAAATAAGTGGGGTAATATCCTAATGTGTTGGACAACTAGTGAGAGGGAAGCTTTGTACTGCATGCACAATAATTCTGGCCTTTTTGATACCAATATTGGCCACCATCATAATCAATCTACATGGAGTAATCTCTATTCTAGATTTGAAAGAGTTCTCAAAATGGATTGATAGATCCATTTTATCAACTCAATATTTCTTTTATTTATCAGTTATTTTTCCTTTTAAGTCAAGAGCCTTTGCCAAAGATCAAAGAAGGTCATCAAATCTTAACAAAGATTCCTACCATTCTTCATGGTTTTGTCTAGACAATTATTAGCAAGCTTTCAAATCTCATGAAGCCTCTCCTAAATTAGATAATACTCTCCAACAATGCATTAATGTGTTTCCTTTTTGTCTCTCCACTTCTTAGTGGGTGTTGTGTGAACAACCTCACTTAGGATGATCTTCATGAGGTAGTCTGCACCATAGCCAATAGAAACGCTCTAGGATGTGATGGATTTCCTTGTGAACTCCATAAGGTATTATGGGATATGGTTGGCACTAGTCTTTCTAAAGTCTACCTAGAGGTGCACCTTTAAAACTATTTATATAATATTATCAATAAAGGTGGTATCAAATTCATACCTAATCTAGAGATCCAAAAGACATCTACAACTGTAGGTTGATCACATTTCTTAATGCCTACTACAAAATCATTACAAAGGCCCTTGATCTCAAGATTCACCATTTTTTCTTTCTAATTGTTCATCCAAAGAAAAATGGTTCATCAAATCCAAATATATTCTTGACAATATCATTGTTGTGTTGGAAGGATTGGAATAGCCCAAGCATTATCAACAACAAGCCATTTTTATCAAATTTGATTTTACAAAGGATTTGAACACATTGAATGACTACTTATAATTGCAATACTATAGACCATGGGTTCTGGTCCCAAATTTTAGTGCTATGCATAATTACTCTATGCTAATGTGTCTACTTGTATTACTATTAATGGTCACTAGTCCTCTTCTTTTAGGCTTTTCTATTCCATATGGTAGGGATGTCTAGTTGCCTGTGCACTCTATGCACTAAATATTGAAGGGTTTATCTATCTTTGAGCTCATGTAGTTTCCCACAACCTAGTTAAATGTATCAATTTGAAGTCCCATTTCCACCCAATAGAGCTTGTCAATGGTTACTTTGTTGATGAATCTTTTCTCACTCTATTAGAAAATAAGGATAATGTCAAATACACTCTCCAATGCTTGGATACTTTTTGTTTACCCTCTTGTTTAAATATTCAATAGTACAAAACCTAGTGTTATATACATTCCTTTCTACCTTAGCCTAATTGGCTCAATTCTTTTAGTTAGAAATGGATTGATCATGGAGAGGTTTTTGAATTTCTTAGCATCCCCTTTTCCTTTCAAGATTAGACTCCTTCTTTGTTGTGGAAATTTTTCATTACCTATGTTGAGAAGAAATTAGCTTATTGGATCACCAAACCTCTATCTATTGTAGGAAATTTCAAGTTTGTTCTAAAGTTCTTCCTACTAATCATGTTTATTACTCTTCTTGTGGGGTGCCCTCTAAAGCTCCTTATCAAAATCTTGAAAATATTTTAAGAGATGGTGGTGAGTTAGTGGTTCTAGTATTGGTGCATTGGTGGTGGCGGTAATGCTATATGTGGGTTCTAAGATGTTTGGGCAACAAAGTTTTGGCATATGGTGGGTGGAGACTAGGTGGCAAGGCTTGAACCTACCAAATAATTATAGTGGCCACTAGAAAATAATCTTGTGAGAGCGTAAGGGAAGTGGGGCCTGAAGTGGACCCTACTAGGTCCTTATCGTGGAAGGTGGGGTCCCATCCCTACCATGGTAGGGCATGGTGTACCTTGTCTCGCATATCACTATATGCACTTTTTAAAACAAAAGTTTTTCATTTTTTTTTTGTTTTTATATTTTATTTAAACTTTCAATTTTTAATTTCGTTTTTAAAAAATAAAAAATAAGTTTTAAAAGAAGTGCAAAAAAAGATTTTCTTTGTACCTACATTAGGCTTGTGTAGGTAAGTCCAGGGCTTAAATTTGACAGTCAACCTTGCCTGTCAAGCAATTTTTTTATGACAGTTATCTATTCAATAGCGCCTTTAAAATACTCTGACATACATTAGTATAAGTAAATTATATAGAAACCAAATATATATATTATCATAATCATATATAAATTTTGACAGTTTGTCCAAAATCTCTCCTTTCATCTGATACAGTCTTTTCAAAATTTTAGTTGTATTTTACAGCTAAAATGCCTAAGTACAGCTATACAATTGTCAAATTTAAGCACTGGGTAGGTCGTATGACTATTTTTCTTTCTTTTTCGATGAGCTACTCTGGATTTGACAAATGTTATGTTGATTTGTAGGTTCTTGTCCCTTTCAAATGCAATGGTGCACTCCATTTTGTGCCAAAATACTCCAAAAACTAAGTTGTTCATAAAATATACTAGAGATGTATGTAACTAAAAAATAAAAAAACTTGACTAAAAAATGTCCAAATTAGATGAAGTAAAAGTCAATTGTTACTTTTTTGGCCACTCTAGAAATGATTGTGGGCTTTGATCTAACCCAGGAATCACCAATCTAAGGCTTTCAATGCAAAGCTCCAAATGAAACCTAATTAGTAGACAGAAATAAACTCCAAACACTAGAAATTCTTTGAAACCATGTAAGATTTGGTGTGAATCTAATCACACCATTAGATCTAGATTGATATAATGGTCTTACCATTTGATCTAGATTGATCTATTTGAGAGTTTCAAATCTTTCTTGTCCTTTCTAGGATAGAAAACTCTCAAGCATCTTTTCTAGTTTTGCATAAGAGACTAGTTTGCTTGGAATTGGACTAGGATCTCTTTAAGCCTTTCAAACCTAAAACTTTGTCTTAGCATTTGAATCTCTTGGGAGGTTGTTGTGGAACTCATGCTAAGTTTACCTAGATATGTCATGCCTTCAAATTGAAAATCTTGTTCAACATTTAGAAAAATAGAAATTTAGTTCATTTTTAGGAGCTTTTATTGATAATCATTTCACTATGTATACCAAATCCATTATTTGTTCTAATGTTCTCATGCAAATATATGTGCAATATAATAAAGTTGTTTGCCTACATGTGCTTCTTGGTCATTGGGGTATGCACCCCAAATGGTTGCAAGAGTCTCACTATCTTCTCTCTCTCATAGGGGTTAGTCTCCTCCTTGAGGGCATTGATAAAGACATAGTCACAATGATTGTAGACATGATCATTAGCCACCTTAGCATACAACTTGGAGTCATAATGCTCATGGTTGATCTCGATAACTTTGTTGGCCTTCTATCTCCCCATAGTCCCATGAAAGGGTGCTCTTGGTTGGCTATATAGTAGAAAATTTCCTCGTTTAGCATTAAACATGTAGTTTTACTATCCTTAATGATATGATAAAAAGCTATAGATTATTATTTATCATATTGAGGTGCTATAGATCTAGATTATCATTTTGGCTACAAATCTTAAAAAGGAGTGACGTGTCACAAATATTAAATATTATAACATATGAATGACGTGTCACATATATTATTATAACAATATGTTATTGTCCCAATAGTAAGATGCAGAGTACCCTGTAAAACAAGAAGCTTGTAGATGATACTAGCTAAGAATAGTATGGCAATAGTAGGGGACTAGGACATGGACAAGGACTAGGACTAGACAGAACTCTTGATGGCTGAGCTGTAACCATTTTGGAGGTCGTAGTATCTAGACCAGAGCATGACTCCACCATAGTTGGAAGAGGTGCGTATTTTGGGGAGCACATTAGAGATGAGGGTGTTTGGAGGAACGTAGCCAGTGCCGGCAGCTGCAGAGGAAGCGGGAAGGCCGAGGTATATCTGAGCAGAAGAGGGAAGAGAAGAAGTCCACTGCTTCCAGGCATCGAGGAAGTCCCCACCATATTGACAAGGAGGGTTGTTATAGAATTGCACCCAGACATAGTCGAAAAGGCCAGTCATGAGAGCAGTCCCCAAGTATGCGTCGGGGAATGGGCACTGAGGAGCTGCGGTGACATAGACCTTCTTACCTCCTTGGTAACCCTTCACGTACTTGGCCAGACTTCCCCAATGCTCCGTGCTGCCCCCCTCAATGTCCAGGTCAATCCCGTCCAGAACAGCGTCTCCGAGGGGCCTGGAGTTGGAATGGCCTCCCAGATAGTTGTCCCACAGATAGGATGCCACGTTCTTCGCATCTGCGTCGCTGCTCAAGTAGTAGCTACCTGCTCCTCCGCCCAGTGAGAGAAGCACCTTCACTCCTCTGCTCTGGCATGCCTTGATATCGCTACTCAACCCACTGCAGCTCCCTGCCGTGTACGGATCGCAGTGCCCCGCCAGATTAATCATGGGCGTCTGTCCGTTGCCGAAAGTAGCCAGAAACGCCAGGATTACGATCTTGTAGTTGCCCGTCGAGCAAGTGCTGCTTAAGCTGCCTTCGTTACCATTCTGTCCCCAGTAAATTACAATGCTTCCTGCTGCAGCTTGCCTCAATATCATTAATACCATTATCACCATAACTGATGATCTCCATCTCTTCATCTCCATATCTAGACTCACTCAGATTACTTTCTCACTCACCCACTCCTTGATCTCTTGCTCTTGCTTGCCTTACCTTGCCACCGTTTCTCCGCCTTATATACACACGCATCTTCCTTTCTCTGTCATCTCTTGCGTGCTAGATTAGGGATAGGATTCCGTTTGGGTCGCTATAGGGTGGGATGGCCATATGCTATCCCATTCATTTCTGATAAGACTTTTCATTTTTATTCAACTGTAGAGTACTCACCAGACATTATTAATAGTTTCGTTACGTGACTTTGTTGGAAGCATATATAAGAACATGGCCGGGGACTGTAAGAAACGATAAATCTAAGCATTTATCCCTATTAATTCCTTCCATTAATAATTTTATCAAGCATGCCCTCCAGAAGCAGTCGTCCTGTTAATGACAAAGATACGGCGTATTGCAGAATAGATTTGGCTATGATATGTATTTGTAATGGTGAAATTAACATACCTTACCACATCCTATTTAGTTTTGTGTTTATATTGATGAGAATGTGTTAATGTAGTAACATATTGATAAGTATTAGGTTTTGGTTTGCAGTTTGATCCCTATTTATTGCTATTTTATTTTTATTTATATTAATTTTTATACATTCACTATCTATTCATCCTTATTTCACTTTATTGACATCTATTTTAATACATTTATTCCCTATCTTGATATTATTAACTTATCCCTACAAATTATTTTCTAGCGACTCAGGATTGATTTAGGTCAATCTTGAGGAGTATGGGAATGATCTCTGAATCCCAAAGCTTCATGTTCAAATTCCAACTCTGTTGGTCCTTTCTACAGGCTATTATAAACAAACCTAGTACATGTTTCATGTGACATGTTGCTATATCATAGTATCTAAAGACATTTATTGTGCATTTAAAAGATGTCGGTCATCAGGATGAAGGAGGTTAAAATAAATAATTAGAGCACATTTTTATTTTAAATTGCATGCTAGCCATGAAAAATCTATTTTATGCAATCATCTCAAACTAACCCAAACTCAAAGGGGAAACCATACATAGAGATACGTGTCCATAATGCGTGGGGGAACACCAATACATGAAGGAATAACCAAACAATGGTAGTGGGAGGTCTCTATATTAGCTCATATTAGGGCATGGTGCCAGTAAACCCTAATGAAAAGTGTAACATGTTAGGTTTACAACATGTGTGAGACCATCATTTGTGAAGAGAACTTGAACATTGAATTTAGGCCAAAAAGCACTATGAAAATATACATTAACATGCACACATCTAAAAGGTGGTCAAACAATCCATGTTGTGTAGTAGCAGATCTAATGGATGGAATATGGTGCCTAACAAACTTGTGCTCTCATAAGGATTGAGCACTTTCTATGTTGTATGTGCTACCAACACCTTCCACATGGCCTAGGTGGTGGGGTCGAATCTTTGTAAGTTGCAGATGTGTGTCGGCAACGGTAACATGCCTAGTTATTGTTGTGGTGCCTAGCTGGCACTCTCTTATTCAATGAATGGGACCACATGTTGCCATGTGGCGACACATAATGCAACATATCACTATGTACATGCTCATAGGTCAAACATCACTTCCTATAGTGTTAACCCATCAAATTTAAGCCAAATAGTAATGAATGCTTATAACACTAAGGTTGCCCTACACAAAAGAGATGTAATGGTCAATGTTGAACAAAGGAGATCCAATAGTGGAGATTCTTGATTCTTGGTTTGGAGATGCCTGACTCTTGTCTGCCAATTATGTGCTAGTAATCTAGGAGCTTTAGGTGTCAAATACAAAGCACTATGCTTGTTAAATTTAAGGTGAAAGGTAACGAACAAATATAATATAAAGGTTGCACTACTAAAAAGACATCCAACAACTAGCACTAGTCGATAGGGATCTAATGGTGTAGATTTTGGCACACAAAAATGAAGCTATTGCTCATGGTTTGGCCATTGTGTGCTGGCCAACCATGAAGCAACATGTGGCTCACCCCATCCTACCATTATTCAAAAGATATTGTTCACATTAGCATAAGGTTTATTCAGTATTCCAAAGACTTATAGACTATGTTTTTGTTATCCCAAAGGAAATTTAGGCTACTCTAAGGGTAGTCTAGACATGTATTTGACTACTATAGTGGATTTTAACTTAAAAGGGCCACCCTTAATGGTAAAATTAGACCAACATGAACTCAAAAGGCTCTTCTAAAGTATGAAATCCCACAAAGAATGCAAAATCCCCTTATTTTTAAGCACATAGGATTTATAAATAAACATTATGGCCACATTAAACACATGATTAGGAACATAAAGGAAAAACATGACTCCAACTTGTTTTAAAAGAACCAATAGGACCATGATGCCTTCAATCAATCACAAGCCTTGTTTATATAGTAATCCAAAACCTCAACGATGATTCACATTGGCTACAATGTGGCACAGAGCTCTAGGCCACATGAAATGTGTAATCAACCAGTGTTAACAAATCTAAATTCATGTAGTGATAATAGAATGGAGAATCCACATATTGTGATAAACTTACATCCTCTTAGGCCCAATGATTCTTCACATATACTCCTTTGTTGGTGCAAACTACAAATAATTTGGTGCAAGTGGGAAAAGTTACAACTGTGTGAATCTATCATCCTAGTAGATATTCACAAACCAAATCATAGCCTTTTGATGATCTAATTCTTCTAAAACATGGATATGACATCCATTCATCACTATAAAATACATTCTTAAAATTGTAAAGCCAAATCTAAAAGTGCAATGAATGTGGTGGCTTCTTTTGTAACTAACTAATGACTATTAAAACCAACAAACGAACAAATGAACTCAAAGAAAACATTTTTAGATGATGCAAGATTGCCTCAACATCTAGGTATGCTCCTACATCAAACACCTAGGGTTGATTAAAAAAATGAGTCCCTCACTTTCTAGGATAGTTTGCTCTTGCCTGGGAATTCCAACCTATAACTTCCTTGACCTATTCTTTCAACCTTTTCAAGTATGCCTCAAGTGATCTATTCTATGTGCTTCCTTCCTCCATGGTGTTTTCCATCTCATAGAGCTTCCTCTTTTGGATTTGTTGTACTCTAATCATGCTCTTCACCACATCCTTTTGGTCTCCTTTCACCCACAATCCTCTTGCCTTTTCTATCTTCATCAACTTGTTTCCTCCATTTCTTGCTCACCTTCTTTGTTGGTTCACTTTAATGTCGCATACACATTAGTACTTCTTCCTACTATATCTTCTACTATCTGATATTCCTCTGTAGAACTCCTCATCTTACCCCTCATCTATCCTATCCTCTAGATGGCTTCCCTTTAGTGGCCTATGCTCCAACATTCCATCTTTTGTGGTATCTCCTCTATAGTTGTGGTATTGTTTGACAAGCTTGTCGTGCCATAGAGCCTTGGAATCATTGCATAATGCTCATCCTCAATGGAAAATCAAGCACTATTACAAAACTACTCCTCAATCTCATTCAACGACATTATCCTATGTTTCTTGCTATCCTTCCATCTTTTGTATGCATTAGCTCTTCAATCATATACAACACTTCTAGCAAATTGCCAAGGCATTCCCAAAAATATATGGCACACATCCATTGTTGCAATGTCACATAACACCTCATCATAGTACACACCTATATTGAATCTCACCAAAAATTGTTCCTCCACTTGTATTTTGTCTTCCTTCTACAACCAACCGATCCTATATGGGTGCAAATCCTTCAACCTCTTCAATCCCAACTTATCAACTATCTCTTTAGATACTAAGTTGTTTGTAGTACCACTATCCACCATAACATTACAACACTTGCCTTCTGCCTTGCATTTGGTCTTGAACAAATTCTTCCATTGTACCAATTTTATTTTGTTGTTGCACCACAATGCTCTCCTCAAGACAAGTGATTCTCCATGTTTTGGATCCATGTCCGAACTAGGTGACCTCTCATCCATAAATTCTATCCTTTCTCTACCTTCCACTCTCTTCCCTCAACACTCAAATGCTCTATGTCCTTCCCCATACTTGAAATAGGTTCCTCTGAAAGATCTTGTCTCAATCCTCTCATATCCTCCTCTACCTTATTGATATCCATCTTTGTGGTTTATATTATTTAATTATTCATCCTTGCAATAGTATTTACCAACATATGTACCTCTATGATAGGTATTGTTGTCATCTCTTTGGTTGTTATAGTAGAATTCACCATCTTCTCTATCTCTTTGGTGGGTGTTTTGGTTTCCTCCTTCATTGCAATATAATATACCTCTCTCTTGGCCCAGTGGGTATTCTCCTCTATCACCAGATCTCATCATGCTACTATTGGATATTTCTTCTTTCTTCTTTTGGTAGTTATACCTCTCTTCTAGCCTCAAATTTAGTTTCGTTTTTGTGGTGAGGGCTAGTTGGTAAGCTTCTTCTACTATTTGGATGTTTCACATGCCCAACTCCTCTCAATTAGATTCCCTCAAATGCTTCATGTATTTTTCTACCTTCTCTACTCCTTCAGGTCATGGTGTCCAGAATAGATTTTCAAACTATAGTTTTCCTTAGTATATTCTTTGACAATCATGTTTCTCTATCTCAAATTATGTAGTTTGTTTAATAAATCTAACTAGTAATTTGTAGGAATGAACTTTGATTTCATCTTTTCTTTTCTTTTTTTTAAAAAAATGGTGGTGGATCACGTGGACATATATTGATTAATATAAGACAATTTACATAAGAAAAATAAACCAACCAACCAGTATATCCTCTATTTTATGTTAGCAGAGCCAAAAATCATACATTTTGGGCCCTATAATGTCCTAGAATGATTGTCTTAGGAAAAAATGGTAATTGCTAGAGACAATATTAAGAACAAAGAGATAAAAAACACAACAAAACACCCTGGAATTTTAGTAGTCAAGCTCAAGAAACCTAACCCATTGTTAAGGGTCCTCCCTCTCCCTCTCCCTGGGTCCATGAGAAGCCACTTGTGCTTCCATTGGTGCCATCATGCTCAGTGCAGGTGTGTTTGACACATTTGAGCTATCTGGCTCATTCTGATCATCCAAGAGAGATATATCATCACATGATTTGATAGTCATTTGGGAAGGTGGGGGGACTAGTCAAAGGAATGCATCCCAAGCAATTGGATAAAAGTAAAAACATCTCTACACCTTGCTATCATCTGTTTGGAGAAACTAGGGTTGTGGCCCCTCCATTTGAGTCCACTTATTTACACACTCAGCTGCTGGGGATGTTATTAACATTTGTATCAGGAAAAGACCTCCCACCATAGCTTCACCCTTCATTAGGTCATATCCTTGTAGTACATGTTTCCATCTCTCCAAACTGTAGATAATACAAAACCAGGCCCATTCCAATGGCATGAATGTAATGTCTATCTTGGACTATGTCCATGATGTTTGATAGGAGGGTGGAGATGATATCTAACCATTGAAGTATTTTTTGATAACTGAGAGGGCGGGGGGGGGGGGGGGGGGGGGTGGGGGGGGGGGGGTGAATCAGTTATCCTAATTATTTCTTCTTTCTGAACTTTCTTATTAATCAATGCAACATTAATTCAAATAAGCAAACATTACCATGAAAAGGAAAAACACATGACACAATATTTTTGATGTGGAAACCCTATTAAGGGAGAAAACCATGGGGTGATTAACCCAAAGATTATTCTCTGTTAGAAGAATAAGGAAATACAAAATGGCACTTGCCAATTAGGGCTCACTACCCGAGCACACTGCTCACAAAGGAGGCACACTACCTACAAGGAGACACACTGTCTACAAAAGAATGTTATACAATACTTGAACTGATTGGAAGCATCCACATATGCTAGATTTTAGTTCCGGTTAGGCTCAGTACGCTGATTTGCTGTACTTCATCTTTCCTCTTCTCTTATGCTGCTTTCCTTTCACATACCGGACCTTCCTTATTGCTTTTGCTCTATTCTGCTTTTTTTTTTTGCATACCACATATATCCCCACAACACTACTCACAACTAAATCCATCCTTTATATATATCCGCACAAGTGATTTCATTATCTTTCTAGTCGGCACCCGAAATAGTCATTCTTCTCACAAACTCTGTTCTGTCGGCAGAATCCTTACACATCAAGTAATGCGGATCAAGCATATACCTGTAGAAATCATTAATCATGTCGGCCAAACATGATTCATGCCTTCATAACCTTTAACACCATCAGTAACACATCCGAAAAGTAGTCTGATGTTCTGTCAGTCAGTTCTTCCTCTGTTCACACTGTCACTCAGGAACCTGGTACTCAAGTATTCATATCTTTTGCCTCATCTATCACCGGAGGCTAAAACCTTGGAATCTATCACTCAAGGTAGTACTCTTTACTTCCCCAAATCTGCACTTTACCAAGATACTTCTTTTGAGAGATCTAGACCTGTCTGTCGGACCTTGCCATATGCTCTGTTCTTGTTTACCGGACCACACAATTCTTCACTCTAACTTCTGGTAGAGACACACCATGTCCTGCGGATGTGTGGGATGAACTTTGTTGCCATCAATGACAACAATCATGAATCCATATAGTGTCTTTTGCCAACAATCACCCCCTTTGGCATTGATGGCAACACTTAGTGAAAAATGACTAAGTGTTTACACTATGCTCCCCCTTGGCTAATGCTCTATCTTTATATACATTTTTTGGAGCTCCCCCTTAGTTGGATTCCTCATTTTTCACTACTCCTCACTCCCCCTTTGACATCAATGGCAAAGGGTAGGGTTCACACATCAAAATTTTCAAAAATTTACTATAATTAGCCGCATAAGTATATATATACAAGTTGTACTTACATATACTTAAGTATGTCTGCAAAAGTGTTCTTCAACTGTACAACTTCTGTCGCCCAACTCTGCTTCATCCTGTCCAAAATTGAGATATGCCCACTCAACAGGAATGCAAATGCATCTGCCCTTTTTAGATCTGTCAGATCATTTGTCTGGGCTATGATTTGAGCTTCACTTATGGCCTCATGCATGGCCTCTAACTTAGGGACAATGATCCTCCTAAGTTCACCCATCCGGCTGATCATGTTCTTCCTTTCCTTCTCAAAATTCTTTATTGCATTTGTGATTGCAATAGTTTGACACTCTTGATTTACTATGGAGGAAGAGAGAGGATCAAAACTTTGAGACAAACTTAGTAGTTTATCCTCTTGCTCTTTTATTTTCTTCTCAATCTCTACTGTTACTTTGGACCAGGAGATACAAAATTTGTATATTTCACCACCATCCTTAAGAGCATTTTCTAAGCTCTTTATCCCAATACTCATATTTCTCCTATCATTAGTGATTAATCCTTGTACCTCTGAGAATCTCTTATCCAAAAACTCCTTCCAGACCTTTTCTTTAGTTGATTTTTCTAGAGAATCAAAATGTGTACTAACACTGCTGACTAAGGTTTTGAGATTACCAGAAGAGGAGGCTATGGGATCCTTTTTAAAAGATGGTATGATCTTTTCCAGCACTCCGAATGCAGCTTCTATCAACTCACAGTCTTCCATATGAGACTTTAGGAGTTTTTCATTAGCCTTAGCATTTGTAAATGAATCTATCTTCATTGTCTGTACCAGAGAAAGAGAATCAAAATTGAATGGACCTTATAGAAGCTCCGGTTCATCAATCTCCATTGTTTCTTTGCTCAGAAATTCTTGGACAGTTTGTGTAGTGTCTCTTGCTGGAGATAGATGTTTCTTCTCTTCTGCAGTCTTGGAGCCGTCCTTTGGAGTTTTCTCTCCTTCTACATTCCCACCACTAGCAGTTGTGGTTTTCTCTGCTGAAGTCTTCTGTCCTTCTGCAACCTTTGCACTGTCACCTTCTTTTTCCTTCACCTCTGCTTCTTTCTCCTATGATTTTTCTTCTCCTTTAGATCTGGAGACTATAGGGGAAACCAGAGGGGAAATGTTGGTCTGTTTTGGGCCCACCTCTTCTGACATTTTCTCAGGAGTTTCTTCTGCAACATTTGTAGGATCAGTACCCAAGTCCTCTATGATAGGAAGATTAAATCTTTTGAAGGTTTTTCAGAGAATCTCTTCAGTGTCCTTGGCTACCTTGTTGGTCTCACCAAGCATAAGTTGATTCATCCTTGCAGTCTTTGAATACCGTGTTCATTATCTTGGGATCAATTGAAGGATATAGCTAAATAGCTATCTATTCCTGGATCTCAAGGTCTTTTTCCATGGCATTGGTCTTTCTCATTTCCAACTCCTTCTCTAGACTCTTAGGAATTAGAGAGATAATTTCAATAAAAGCTTTGTTGTAAATGTTCAGATAACTGATTGTAGCTTCTTACAGGATCTTTTGGTTGGCCTTATTGTAATCATCATAGAATTCAGCCATTGGTTGAAGGTTTCCATCCACAGTGACTAATGTGATTACACTTTCTAGGGATAGGGTGGGCTTTTCAACAAATTCCTCTGCTATTTCTTCCTTGTCTTGGCCTGTGGAGGGCTGACCGGATCCTTTTTTCTTCTACTTCTTTATTTCCTTTACCCCCTCATCTGATTCGGTTTCTTCTTCATCTCTTTGACTTGCATAAGCCCTTGTGGATTTTGTCTTTGACCTTTTCTCTCCTTTGCCGGATACTTGGACTTCCAGTTTTGAGCTTTTAGCTAGGATAGGTGCTGGTCTCTTTGAAGATCTGGTCCGGGTGGAAGTTTCTACTGGAGCACTTTTCTTGTTTCCTTTTTCTGCCTCTTTCTTCTCTTCATCAGCATTTTGTCTCTTTTCCTGATTGGCATCAAGTGCCTCCTTTGAGATCCCAAGGCCTTGTGCAATATGTTCTACTTCTTTTCTCACCTTCCTTTTCATCTCTGGTTCTCTGAGTTCCACATGGATCTTTACACTCAGCTCCTCAAAGGTTCGAAACCTTTCTTCCTTTGGATCTTTAGGCTGACTCAGCATGTGTTGAACATGCAGCTCCATAATCTGTTCATCAACTTCATACCCCATGGGCATGATCCAGACTATCCTTGGTTCTACTACCTCCATTAGGCACTGATCAGTCTCTACCATAAAGCAGATTGTGTCCTTGTATTTCTCAACAAGAGACTGGGGAATCCTTTCTCTTGATTGCATCATGTTCTAAAAGTTTTTGAAGTGTCCCCACATGGCTGTATTTCTTGCTTTAGCATCCCCAAGCCCATGCAAATAGTCTCTGATCTGAACTGCTACCGGTTTGTCATTCTGCCATACCCATCCATTTGATCTGGGCAACTCATTCATGAAGTAGAAAAATAAACATACTATTAGTGCACCATATTTGAAAGAGTTTTTCTTGTCCTTTTTGATCTTTTGTATGTTTTCCATTAACTGGCTCAAGAGAAGTTCACAGAGATCATATTCTGCATTTTTTCTCAGCATCTCATAAGCCGTGTATACTGCAGTTCCGGATACTGAATTCTCCCTACTAGAATGATATATCTTGTATCCTATTATCATAGATGCATACTTGATATCTGGGTCAGTAATATCTTCAATGGTCATTGCCCTCTTATCAAATTTTGATCTGGTGGCCTCTGTGACAATGTTGTTTTTGACAGATTTGAGGACAGGAATTCCTCTAGAGGAATTTAAACCAGTTACTGCCCTAATTGCTTCCTTGGTGATCTTGCAAGGTCTATTCAGCCATAGGAAGTTATCATGCACCCTACTTAAAACATACCAGACCCATTCATCTTCTTCAAAGCAGGGGAAATGAATGAATTGATCAAAATGCTTTTCCCGAATGCCCTTATACTGAGGTTTGATCTCAAATGAATCATCTATTAACTACTTGTGGTATATGTCTCTTAGTTTTAATTCCCCAAACTCTTCAATGTTTGCATGTATATAAACCCTAATATCTTCGGTGTGCAAGATGCCATGTGGAACACTAGAAAATGCACCTAGGGGGTCTACCTCCAAGGATTTGTATGGATGTTTCTTAAATGTAGGGTGAGGTCTATCAGAGATCTTTACTATATTCAGAGTAGCCATCATCAAACAATCTTACTAAAGGATATCAAGAATGATAAATACCTTTTACATAGGTTAGGGCACATGAAGAAATCCGTATAGAGCTGTATGAAGAGTTGCCTTGATCTTTAGGAAGATTGTTGTTTGAAGAGCTCCTTTTCTTTCTTCTTTGCATGTGAGTGTACAAGTGTGTAAATGACAGACAAATGAACTCTTTTATTCCAAGAAGCCCTAATTTTCACCCTACAATAAATGCGCAACCTAATTCATTCCAGTTTTCCTAGTTTTCCTTGTTCAAGGAGGAAGAAACTCATCCGGATCATTATGATTCCCTTGTGATTGATGTTAGTGATGAATCATCATATCCACTTGTCCTTATGATCATCTTATGTATCCGCAGATCAAGCTGTATCAATTTGGATTCATACCAGGCCAATCTTGTGAGAAACCTGTTTTACCGGAAGACTTGCTTAACCGGACCAATTTTGAAGGAATTGAACCTTTTAAATTTTCTTGCGGATCTCTCAGATCTTTACATGACCTTCTTTACATGTTTCTCTAGAAACCCTTTGATCTGTAGCTTCTCATGTGCCAATTTTAGGCACCACTTAACTGGCTGGGGGAACAAGGTTTTCTTTGTGTCTCCCCCTAAGCCAGAGCTCACCTTTTAGTTTTCAGAAGGAATATCAGCACCAGAGTCTAGTGCGGATCCAACCTCTACATTCTCTGAACTTTTCTTCACCCAAATCTTGTTCATCTCATTCCTAACTTCATCCGCATTCACCTTTTATTTACCCTTATCTTGATTCTGATTATGATATACCGGACCTCTTTTCTCCTGATTCTTGCTTCTACAAAATTTTGCATTATGACCAGACCTATTACAGATTTGGTAAACAACATTTCTTTGCATATTTGACTGATATCCTCTTGATCTGCATTGATTAGCCATATGACCTACTCTATTACATGCAAAGCATCTACCATTGAATGATTTGTTCATTTGCATATTTCTGCATTCATGAGACTTATGACCATACCTTTTGCAGTTAAAACACTATTCGAAGAAGGATGAATTAGTCTAATTCATTCTCTTTCTATACTGATTAGCTTTGTGACCAAAGTGATTGTAGTTGTGGCAGTATCCATTGAAGGATGGATATCTTTGAGCATTGGGCTGTCTTACCAGAGGTCTTCTAGGCCTGTTCCTTGGATTTTCTAATCCAAAATTCTTCTGACCGGATCCGGAGCTTTCTCCTTTCTCATATCCCAAACCACATTTGTCATCTACCTTCTTTTGACTTCCAAGAAGAACTTCAAGTTGAGCAGAACTTATCTTGAATTTCTCTTTATACTCATTTGCTGTTTGAAGATCCCTTTTTAGAGAGACAATTTGATCCTCAAGTTTTTCTTCATTATCTTTAGCATCTTCAAGATTAGATTCAAGATGTCTGATAATTCTATCCATCTGGTGGCAATATTCTAATTTCTCCTTGAGAGATTGTCTTAGATTATCTTCAGTTTTTCTTTTCTCTTCAATTTCTTAGGTAAACTTTATAACTCCTGATTCCATTTCATGTCTTACCATAATGATTTCTTTTGATAACTTTTCATATAACTTGGTTTTCTCAGTCGGTTCTTCATTTGCATTATTTTCTTCACCTTGTCTTACCAATTACTGAAGCAGCTCCTTTCTCTTTTTCATAGAGACTTAATTTGTCTTTTAGTTCTCTCATGAAATCATTAGCCTGTTTGAGTCTTTCCTTTAATTCATTGACTTTAGAGTTTGATTGTTCAAGATCCTCAAGGGCAGTCTTGAGTTGCTCCCTTAAACCATATGCATCCATTTGGACTCCCAGATCTTCCTCGAGCTGTTAGACTCTGTTAGGAGGAATTTAGCTCTGATACCAATTGTTGATAATTGAGAGGGGGGGTGAATCAGTTATCCTAATTATTTCTTCTTTCTGAACTTTCTTATTAATCAATGCAACATTAATTCAAATAAGCAAACATTACCATGAAAAGGAAAAACACATGACACATTATTTTTGACGTGGAAACCCTATTAAGGGAGAAAACCACGGGTTGATTAACCCAAAGATTATTCTCTGTTAGAAGAATAAGGAAATACAAAATGGCACTTGCCAATTAGGGCTCACTGCCTGAGCACACTGCTCACAAAGGAGGCACACTACCTACAAGGAGACACACTGTCTACAAAAGAATGTTATACAATACTTGAACTGATTGGAAGCATCCACATATGCTGGATTTTAGTTCCGATTAGGCTCAGTACACTGATCTGCTGTACTTCATCTTTCCTCTTCTCTTATGCTACTTTCCTTTCACATACCGGACCTTCCTTACTGCTTCTGCTCTGCTTTACTTTTTTTTGCATACCACATATATCCCCACAACACTACTCACAACTAAATCCATCCTTTATATATATCCGCACAAGTGATTTCATTATCTTTCTAGTTGGCACCCGGAACAGTCAATCTTCTCACAAACTTTGTTTTGTCGGCTGAATCCTTACACATCAAGTAATGCGGATCAAGCATATACTTGTAGAAATCATTAATCATGTCGGCCAAACATGATTCATGCCTTCATAACCTTTAACACCATCAGTAACACATCCGGAAAGTAGTCTGATGTTCTGTCAGTCAGTTCTTCCTCTGTTCACACTACTCAGGAACCCGGTACTCAAGTATTCATATCTTTTGCCTCATCTATCATCAGAGGCTAAAACCTTGGAATCTATCACTCAAGGTAGTACTCTTTACTTCCCCAAATCTGCACTTTACCAAGATACTTCTTTTGAGAGATCCGGACCTATCTGTCAGACCTTGCCATATGCTCTGTTCTTGTTTACCAGACCACGACATTCTTCACTCTGACTTCCGGTAGAGACACACCATGTCCTGCGGATGTGTGGGATGAACTTTGTTGCCATCAATGACAACAATCATGAATCCATATAGTGTCTTTTGCCAACAGTACTCTATCCTCCATTCCTTCGAGCCATCTCTGACTATAGAGATTTTAGATTGTAAATTGTGCCATCATGTAATCAGTGTCAAAAATCTGATTGAGGTCCATTATTTGACTCTTCCTCTAATCTTCGACTCCCATGGAATGACTAGAAATAGGGGATATTGGTTGATGCTTTCGTTCTCCATCTATGTACCCATATAAAGAAAAAGGAAAAAAGAAACAAAAAGAGAGTACAAAGAGAAAATCTTGCTGTTTTAATTCATGATAGTATTGTTGTCAATTCAAGTATGCACCCTTGTTAAGTTTTACGAAAACTTAAGTACTTGCTAAAACATGGAATCATTCTCAGATGTGGGTCTCCTTTCATGAGAACAAATCTCTAGAGTGAGTTGGTTCTCTTATAATACTTAAACTACCGAGTTTAGGGGAAAAAGGATAGAAGGATGTAATTAAAATTCAAACTAATTCTGGAATTTAAACTGGATGAAATTCTATCACTCACAAACAGATCCTCTAACCTGAATCCTCACAATTTCACTGATAGTTTATTCCTTAAGTAATTTGCAACAAGGTTTGCGTCAAACACAAACTGCAACTAGGAAAATTAAATTTTAACAGTATTAAGACATAATAAAGGACATAAAAAGTCACAATATAACATTAGATCAAGACTACAAAATATGTGAAATAGGATGATTTTCTATTAGAACTGGAAGGAGTACAATACATGAAAAATTAAAATGTGTGAGCCAACTGCCTGTATACAACTCTGCCTGTGAACAAGAGAGAAGAAACTAATACTAACTGACTAAGAAGAAACTCTATTTTTCTCCTATAAATGTCTCCAAATGATCTCCCATGATGAAAGCTGAAAAAGCTTCTAAAAATAGACCCTAAGTCCATTTTCGAGTTACTCATGAAAGCCAAAAATAAAGCACTGAATCTGTCACCAATCTATGGAATAAAGCTGCAAAATTGCCCTCTCATGTGGTCCCACCATAAAATTGCTTTTCTCTACTCATCAAAGCTCCAAAAATTTGTCCTTAATGAATCTAAATAAAACAAATCAAAATGGAATATTTGATCTATCTTATCAGCCTATAAATTGCCTAAAACAGTTAAACTTTAAAAGCAATTCATAATTTCATTGCTTTAATGTTAACTTTACAATGATATGGCAATTGTAATCAATATCCTATTCGATATGATTTTTTGCAAAAATAAAATGATATCTGGTTTATAATTTCACCAAGATATTTACAAGATATCACAAAATGATTTTCTATAAAAATCATAAAAAGATGAAATATTCCACATATTTGCAAAAATAAATGAAAGCCTTTAAAGGCTTGACACCATGGCCTCCATGTGTCAATATTCTGCCACCTCATCACTATCCATAAGCCTTGAAAAATGCCAACTCACTACCCATATAGTGCCACCACGTTGCATTTGACCCCTTTTGACCATGTCATCATCTTGCATACTCTTCACATCTCGAAAGGTTATTGTTTAGTTTTATGCATAAATTGAAATATATGAAGGAAAAGAATAATGCATAAGTTGGAGGTCAAAGACACTCAACCACATGCATAGTCAAATGATACTTAGACTCCAATATGAGTCGACCACATATGAGATCAAGACCTTGCAAGATTCTAAAGGCACAAATCATGTTTACTCATGATAATGTCCACCTTTGACTTTATAAAATAAACCATGCTCTTCAAACTATTGGCCACTTTCTCCTTATGATTACTAGGTACCATCGAACACAAGATGTTGACCCTGATCTCATTTGGATAAAATGATTGTTTTGTTTGCATGGTCAAAATATGAAAAGGATGTCGAAACAAAAGCATGCAACCCCAAAACTTCGGTCATTTTCATTTTGTTGGCATTGAGTTTGGCTCTGCAACTGTGGCCATTGACTTGGTGTTTCATTCTCTGCATTCTTTGCTACATTTCTGGTCTTCTGTGGTCATGAACATTACACTTCTTGAGCCAAAATAACAGGCCATACTTGGTAAGTTTAAATTTGAAGCTTTAAAGTGTTATTTGACTGCATTTTAATGGCTTTTGTTTCTTAAATGGCCGTGACCATGCTGCTCCTTCTCCAGTTTCTGAATTTGATATATATCTTGCTTGGTTTCTCTATGTTGAACTTTGTGAAAAAATAGCAAAAAAGACAAGGTCTTTAGTTGGGCCGCGACCATAGTTTTCTTCTCTGCTACACCATGCCATACGATGAGTCCTCAATATCTTTGCTTCCACTATGGCTTCTTTCATTTCTGTCTATATGAATTGTGATGAGGGTTTCATTTTTTAATTAGCTGGGTGTCTTAAAATACCTCATACATGGCATGACTATCGCATATAATACATTCTGTAGTTGGCTCTATGTCTTTTGATCTAAATTTTTTGAAGTTCCTTGTGTTTGAAGTGAGGGTTTCTTTTATATTACACAGAACTTCATTTGTCCTTTGTGGCCATGTCTACAACACTTCACTCTCACCTTGCTCGACTATGTATTGCAAAAAGAAAGAAGACTTTTTTTTAAACCTGACAAGGGTTTCATGTTTTTACTGTGCAAACAGGAACCTCACCTACGACCTTGCCTAGACAACTTTACATTACCATTCTTTCTCTCCAACACTACAAAATATGTTGGGGTTTTGAAACTCGATATGGGTATTTTGAAAAATGAATGTAAATGGCATTATATGCCACGACCTAGTTATAGATGTATCTCTACACTTTTCACCTCACTATATGACCCAGATTTTCTCAAAACTGAACAAGGGTTTATATCTTTTGAGCACAACACGATCTTCCTGTAGCATACTTGGCATATGATATCTTTTCTCTTTCTTATGTTGTCACTGTTGAGTTATATCCACTATCATTATTTTAAGAAGAGTGATGATTGCATACACTATTCTCTACTTCTGTAGCTCTACTTGCTCTTTCATGGACTATACATATGAAGTTTATACTATCAGTTTTGAACTTATAACTCCTCTTCTTTCTGTAGCAGCATATATGTCTTCATTTCTGTAGCTTTACTTGTCCATTAAGTGGCCTATACCAATTAGACACTTCAAACATGATTGATGACCATGGTTGTATCATGACATTGTGGCATTGTAACAAATGAAGAAGTCACTTACTTGTTTTATATATACTGTAACACATGATGACTTTTGTTGTTCCTCTTTACTATAACTGCATCATATCAACTGCATTATGTAAGATGTCCTGTAGGACATCAATTAGGTCCACTGTATTTGATGTCACTAGTTTGACAGATCTCACTTCTTATAATGAAAATTTTGTTTGAGCTCATTCATGACTAGATGTAGCCATGCACTTATACACTTTATTTTGTCACAAAATGACATTATGGTTGTCTTGTATTCTTCTGCTACAGATCTACTATACTGTCCTATTTCTTTTATAGATATGCATTGAATGTAATATGTGATACAAACTCTTCTAATGCTCAACTTATTAGTAGCATAATTGGATATATTTCATCATTTAAAAGGCAACCTATGTAATTGAATTTTGAATTTGATTTCACCACTCCACTTAAGTGAGAAAGTATGATGTTTGTTACTCACCTATCCTTGCAAACTTGCTTACTGGTTTATAATGAATACTCCAATTGGATTATTGATCATGGATGAGTAAGTAATCGTCAAATAGTCAATACTTGTGAACATTTATTCTTTTATCAGTCTGATGACTATAAATGGTTTGTGTACTCCTGATTATTATCATGCCTAACAATGTCATTTTCATAACATTTCAAGTAGTACATAAGTTGTTATATGCATTGAATTTTTCCCTTTACTAGTTCAGGTCATGTTCTTGGATGCATTTCATACTTTGAAGTGAAATCATGGTCATGTCTTGAAATGGGACTGATGCATATGATTGTCTTGCTATTCCTTCAGCTTGTCATGTGAATGTCATCAATGGTTTTCTTCTTCTATTCATCCCTTTTGAGATCAAGGGGCAGTAGCATGTTGGGCTCAACCCTTGTGGGATCCCATTTGATACCACATGCTGAAAGTCTTCAATTAGCCTCATGATTTGTCCTATACCTGCACATGAAACAAACAGATTAGAATAAAACAATGATGGTCTTATGTTTTCTTCCCTTCAATTCTTTCTACATATGGATGTTCTCATTTGATCAATGCATTATAACTAAAGTATTATGCCTCTCCTGATTGATGAAGGATTTTCATAACTAGAGCTTCTAATGGGACCTTTCCCACAATTTTTTCAGGTACATGCCGAGGTCAGGAGTAGGACTGGAAGCTACTATGAAGATCAACCAAAACAAGGTAATGATGGCTATGTCTTTCCCTCTTCTTCATTATATGCGTAGTATTTTATTTGTATTTGTATGAGTTCAGGTATAACCCACAACTTGTGTGGGACATCTAATATGTCTTAGTTTCCTTCAATGCAATGTTTATTCTCTTATGTATTCAAACTTATAAATGAATAACCATTGTGGCGAATGAATACTTGTCTCATTTTACTACTCTACAATGCAATGAATGATTTGAAACTTCTCTTTCTACATCTGAACAACTGAACTACCTTTGTCATAATAACTATGCAACTAGCACATAACAGAAATAAATCAAACCTCATTCAAAAATGATAAATGATAAATCTACTCAACCAATTTTTGAGCTGTGGTAAAAAAATGGTAACATTTCTAGCAACTTCTGCTATATGCTTGCCTGGTAAGCATCTGACTAGTTGCCTTGACATCCATTGGGCATAGATTCATACTTTGTCCTTCTAAAAAACTTAAAAAACACTGTAATTCAGCACTCCAAAAGTTCAAATAGCAACAAAAAACTGAAAACAAACTCTACTGAAAGCAAACTAACAAGCCCTGATGGCCAAAACAAAATGCTGAAACAAATGTGCATGAGCACTTATTCACTGCAAAACTAGTCTACTATGTACAAAAGAAGTCTCTTATCCTCAGAGGCAATGCTTGAGGTGGATCCCATTAATTGGGATAGACAACAACTCTCCACTCAACTTGGACAGCTAAAATGCATTGTTTTCTTTGTACTTTGTGATAACATAAGGCCCATCCCAAATGGCATCAAATTTAGAATGCTTACCTAGCCTATTCCTTAGTTCATTCCACTTGAACACCAAATCTCCATCAATAAAATTCCTTGGTTTTTCTCTCTTATCAAATGTATTCTTCATCTGGGTCTGATGCACATCAAGTTTTCTTAAGGCCTCTTTTCTTGTTTCTTCTAGCTCCATGAGTTGAGCTAGTCTGATTACAATAGGTTATTCTTCTAGCAGCTCAAGTTCTTTGATAAAGGCCAATATAGGCAATTCAACTGAAATAGGTAACTGGGCCTCTTTTCCATAATTAAGCACACATGGGGAACAACCAGTAGCCCTCTTAGGTGTAATTCTGTCAGCCCATAGAGATAACTTTAACTTTTCATGTCAACTTTTCTGATTGTCTTCAATAGTCTTCTTGATGATCCTTATCAGATTTTTGTTGGTAGATTCAGCCTGCCCATTACCCTGTGGTTAATAGTTAGATGAAGTATTCAAATAGATATTATTTTTGACAGACCAATCTAAAATTCTTAATCATAAAAAGGCTAGACCATTATTAGAGATGACTGAATCTGGTGTACTAAATCTTGACAGTAGGTCCTGATAAAAACTTAGGATGACAGATTCATTTGCCTCTTGTAAGGCATCAGCCTTGGTCCACTTGGTAAAATAATCTGTGACAGTCAAAATCCACTTATAGCTTGCACTTGAAGGCTGGTTTATTGGTCCTATGAAATCCAATCCCCACTTTGCAAATGGCTATTCAACTTTAATAGGATATAGGGGTAAGGCAACAAGTCTTTGCTTACCTACAAATAAAGAACACTTCTCACATCTTCTCACCCAAGCAAAAAAATCTTTAAACAAATTAGGTCAGTAATAAGCAGCCTGCATAATCTTTAAGGTAGTTGTTCTAGCTACAAAGTGACCTCCTAAAGGTCCATTGTGAAACTCTTCTAATAGTCTATCAACTTGATCAGGTCCAACACACCTTAGAAATACACCATTAAAGTCTCTCCTATATTGAATACCATCAATAATAGCATAAGGAGTAGCTTGCAATCAAAAATACCTTCTACCTACCTGTCTAAACTAATTGGACACTCACTGGTCTGCAAATAATGCATCATTTGATGCACCTAGCTATTTGTTTGAGCTGGTGTATTGGCTGGTTCATTATTATTTAGCACTATTTTGATGTCTTCTTAATGTTCTTGCTCAAATTCTTCACTTTCAGCAAGTTGCTCGCATAAACCCTTACCTCTAATTAGCTTGGTTACTTGGATGTCAACATCAAATTCCATAACTTTGGTTATTCAACCAGCTCTCTTGTCATTTATATCTCTGTTTAGTAAAAAACTCTTAACAATGGGATGAGCAACCTTTAAGTGAATTTTATTATTAGACAGCATGTGTCTAAATTTCTTGAGGCTCCTTACAATTTAGAAAAAATATGTTTTTCCACAAAAGAGTACTTTACCTCATACTCGTGTAGCACTTGGTTGAAAAATACAACTAGCTAGTCTAATCCTTCATCGTTTTGCTGACATAACATTGCAGAAATAGTGTCAGCTCCTCCAAAAGCATATAAAATTAAATCCTTCTCATAATTAGGATTGATGAGGGTAGGGGCAGTAGCGAGGGCTTCCTTTATCTGCTTGAAGCTTCCTTTTCCCTCCTTTGTCCAGCTGAATGGCACATTCTTTTTCAATGTGGTAGTAAGAGGTTGTAACAAAGCTATAATATTTGGAATAAACCTCCTAACAAAATTAATTCTGCCAAGAAAGCTCTACAAGCCTTTCTTATGTGCAGGCAACAGTAAATCTAGAATAGCTGAAACTCTCTTAGGGTCAATAGTAATACCTTCTTTTGAAACAATATGACCAAGGAGTCTTCCTTCATGAACTGAGAATATACATTTTTTAGGGTTCAATGAAACTCCAAACTCCCTGCACCTCTGAAAATCTGCTTCAAGTGGTCAAAATGATCATTAGAATCTTTAGAAAAAATAGTTATATCATCTAGATAGACCAACACTATTCTGTTCATAAGACCATGGAAGCCCATATCCATTGCCCTCTGAAAGGTTGCCCCTGCATTGGACAAACTGAATGGCATATTCTGATAGGCCATGGTACCCCACTTTGTTGTGAATGTAGTTTTGTATTGGTCATCTTCTTTGACCAAAATTTGATTATATCCAGAGTATCCATTTAACAAAGAGTACCTATCAGAACCTAAAACAGCTTGTAGTATTTGTTCCATGGAAGGAAGAGGGTAATGGTCTTTCAATGAGGCTTGATTTATATCACAGAAATCGACACAAAGTTAGATTTCACCATTCTTCTTCCTAACTAGGACCAAACTAGAAACTTAGGAGGTATGTTTTATTGAGAAAATGATACTGCTCTCAATCAGTTTATTCAACTCAGCCTTCATGAACTGTTCAAGTTTGGGATTGAGGGCTCTTTGCTTTTGCCTAACAGGCTTGGCATTAGGCTCTAACTCTATGGTGTGTTGGGCCAAACCAAGATCAAAACCTCTCAAGTCCTTATACTCCCATGCAAAAACATTAGAAAAATCTTGACATAATTGAATAAAAGACTGTTGTTCTTCTCTAGTACATACATTTCCTAGTTTTAGCAGCTTGTCCTTGAAAATTTCTATGGTTTGATATTGTTCTTGCTTCACTGTCATGCTGCACTTATCTTTTCTAAACTAATCATCAGTGTTAAACACTAATTCTAATGTGACTAATCCCTTGGGCAACTTGTTGGTCCTTAATTAAACAATTCGATCTTCAAGTTACTGCTGATATTTATGCTGATTATCTGCTACAAATTTAGCCTCTGCACTTAAAAAACTCAAGATTTGTTCATCACTATTAAACACTTGTCATGAAACACTATTGTTAGGTATAGAAGGCCTGACAACTATCTTAACATATGGTTGTACCTCAACATTTTGAATCTGATCAAGAATCTCAAATTAAGATCCCAAGGCTACCAACCTATCTACATACTTATTTTGATCCTCGGGAATTGAAATTAGATTAAAAGCATAAAAAAATTCAATTGAATCCCACACTCTATGCTTGTATTTTTGGAGCAGATCATTTTTAGCAACATTTAGATTCCTAACTTGGTTAACGATCAACTTAGAATCTCCATAAACTTGAACATATTTGATACCTTTTTTTCGAGCCCATTCTAAACCATGGATTAGGGCCTCATACACAGCCACATTATTTGTGTAGTTGAAGGTAAACCTTAAGGAAGCATAGTGTTTGTCTTCTTGAGGTGAAATTAACATATTACCTCCACCAGCACCCGTCTTGGCCTTGATCCATCAAAGTACAACTTCCAAAGCTGATCTTCTTGCTGTTCTAATTGATTTTGATCCTTAATCAGATTAGGAATCACTGCATTAGGTTCCTATATCATATAGATGCCTAATCCTACCTCATCTGTGTGATGAAAAGGGTCACTTTCATGATCTTCATCTGTCCAATCATCTAAATTTATGTCTTTTATAGGTGCATTGGGATCTAGGCTCATGGGTTCATCTTGCTGCCCATGGGTGATGTAGAGATTAGTATTTATTGGGCTAGGAACATAGGGCTCAATATGGTCTTTTGCAAGTGGTTCAGATTGTATTGTTACTTTTGTACCATATCTCATTCTGAAGAATAAATGAGTCCAGTCAGATGAAAGAAACCCACCCAATTTGGCTGTGAACTCTCTAGAAAGGCAAATTGCAAAACTAGGTAGAAGGTTAATAAATGTCTTGATGAATGGAAAAATTAGGACAAGCATGTAATATGAGTGGCAGATTTTTTATTATACTCGCAATACTAAGTGTAAACCCATCTAACTAAACTACTCCTTTTGCAAGGGGCTCATAAACCAATCCTAATGAGTCAGCTACACTATTGGGCATAACTGAACTACTTGCCCCTGAGTCTACCATACAGTTATGAACCAATTTATCACCAATAATGAGACTTAGATAGAAAGGGGGTGGTTTTACCTCATTTGCTGACTGCCCACACTTGATCTCAAAACTGTTAGCAAGTACAACCTTGGCCTTCTCATGATTCGAATGCTCAGAAAATGATAGTTCAACCAATGCCTCTTGCAGCAAATTATTTTGGGCTAGGATGCATAAAGCATCCATAAATAACATGCTCACTGTAGCTTTCTTAAGATGATCAACTATATTAAAAGCAACAGGGGTTACCTTATGATGGCCTCTTGTTGCACTACATCAATCTGACCTTGTGAAGACTATTGTTGCATTTTGGGCTATTCTTTCACTGGTATTGTTTGGTCCCTTTGTAGAATTTGTACTTTCTGCTGTGATGGATAAACTTGGTTTTTATCCCTTACAGCCTACTGTTGTACTACAACAGCTTGCTGGTTTACATCTGTAGCTCTTAGTTTTAACCTTGTGTTAGCTGAAACAGGTGTACTTTACTGATTCTGACCTTGGAAATAATTTATACCACAAAAATTAGATTCTTCCCAATTCATTAAGACTACATCATCCTTATTCTGCTAAGTTGAAACTTCACCATTAACCCCCTCTGAACTTGCATACCTGTTTTGAACCATGAGTGCTTGATTTCTCACTCCATTCATGCAGGCAGCTTGACTATGTGGTTGGTGACATGGATAACATTAGTCATTGTCCTAGACCAGATTATTCTATGTGGGTACAAGCTCTCTTGAGGTACTAGCAGTATTTGGATTATAAGCCTGAAAAGGTCGAGGGTTATAGTTCTTTCTTTGCCCCTGAGGATCATCATGAAAGGGTTCCCTATATTACCGATTGGGCTGATATAGGGTATTTTGTTGATTAGGCTGATACTGATTTTGATAGGGAAAACATTTCTCCATATTTACTAGCTTATTTGCAATTGTCCTTAATGTATTTTCCAACTCTAAGGTACTTTGGGTTTGAATTAGGACAGTGGTTTGTTGGGCTATTTGATATCTTATTGCTAGAACAGGTGGGATAGAAGCTAAAGGAGGCACTGCCATAGGCACTGATGGCTGTATTTCAGGGAAGTGGGCAAAGGAGGCCTAGGGGCTATCTTTCCTACCTAAATAAGGTAGTTTTCTGCTCTAACAATGATCTCAAAAGAATTTGGAAGGGTGGTCCCTCCTATGGACTGTATCATTATGAAAATTTCATTGTTTATAGGTTTAAAGATAAAATAGAAAAACATGCCTTGGCAAAGGTTTTACCGTTGTGGGAATCCTATCCCAGGTTCTCTGAAATTGGTAGTTGAAATCAACCATGTGTTTATGGGGTGCCCTGAGAGATGATTAGACTTGTCCTCGAAGTGTTTGTGTAATCCATCTCCTAGTAAGTCCCAGGATGTTATTGAATTTTCAGCAAGTCCTCTGAACCACTGTAAAACTTTTCCTTTTAATGAAGCAGCTAAGAGTTTGAGTACCATGTTTTCTTGAGTGCCATTGTGTATAGAACACAAGGTTGCTACATCTTGAATATGTTCAACAGTAGTAGTATGATCTTCTCCAGTGAAATAAGGTAAACCTTTAGGGGTTGCCATTTGAATATCATCTCTTTGGGCAAGTTGTAATGGGTTTCCCATATTGAAAGCAACAAATGCATACAGCCTAGCCATTATAGGTATCTGGACTATCAACACCGGACTTCTTCTTTTGACCGGGATTTTAGATCTGAATCAGGAAGGTGTAGACTTAGATCTTCTTGATGACTCAGCTATTCTGTTTGTTGATCTACCTCTCCTCCAAGGTGTAGACAATTGTAAGTAGTCAAACAGGTCTAGATTAGACCTAGTTTTCATAAGCTGCAAGCACTAATCTGCATACCAAACCAGAGGGAATGAGTCACCAAGTATATTGAAAGCCTCCAAAGGCTGGTAAAACTACTACATATACCAGAACAATAGCTATGAGGGTTCAAATTTCTCTAAAATTACTTCCAGAGTCCCATCAGGCATGCCAAAAATTGTTGTCAATTCAAGTATGAACCCTTGTTAAGTTTTCTGAAAACTTAACTACTTGTTGAAACATAGAATCATTCTCAGATGTGGGTCTCCTTTCATGAGAACGAATTTGATGAAAGGGGTAAATCACAAAACACACAACAACAGAGATTGAACACATAAAATAGAACTTTCTTTTATTGATTTGGGCAACTCATTACATTATAGAAGCTCAATTACAATCAGAGGATGAATCCTCTACTGGCTGCAACACATTACAGCTTTCCCAACCTCAAGACTCTAGAATCTTCAGCCTTCTGTCACCCCAAATCAGCTAGGGTTTTTGTTTTCCACCTATTCTTTATTCTACACTTGCCCCCTTAACTCTACTACCGCCTAGGGTTCCAAAAATAGTCATAAATAGCACTTTTTTGCGGCCTCCAGCTAAATTTCAAAATTTGCAACTCCCTCCAAAAGTAGGTCAATTTCTAGGAAGCATAAATTTTGTTCCGGATGTCTGATTGACAAACTATTTTAAGCATCAGAAAGCTCACGATGTGAACTATCACACTAGAAATCTGTAAACGGATTTCCATCAACTTTTTGGGATGTTATGAGATGTTTTAGTGCCTCATATCTCATTTCAGAAATTTTTAGGGGCTTTTCAGAAAACAAAAATTTTAATACCTTTCAGTTCACAAATGATCTTTGCCTGATTCCTTCGCCAAAGGTCTTATATTTCCATTATGTAACTTTATGTAAGTTTTTGCTTCAATCCATGCCCAAATGCAAACTTTCCTAAAATAGCAGGTACACTTTCCAAAATAGGTAGGTTGCTATTTTTAGTAATTTTGGAAAAACTGAAAGTCCTACATCATTATTCTAGATATTATGGAACTAAAAATACTAATTATGGAAAGAAATGAAAACAACTACAATGATTTTGAATTATCTTCTTTTTGGGTGATGCAAGATTACCCTTACACCATTGGATGCTCCTGCATCAAACACCCAGGGTAATTTAAGAAGTGACCTATCACGTCTTAGATGTTTGTGTGAGGAAAACCCAAATGGTCAACCTATAACTTAGACAACCAAGAAGAATCTTCCACAGGCCTTCCTTTCTATTTTACCAGATATTCTTCATATTACTTGTTCCGAGTACTTCTTCACACATGGCTATCCAAGATCTCTTCTATCTCCTCCATTGAAGTAGATGCTGGAATACTCCACTGCACTTTTGTTGGTCCATCCTCTGTTCCACCTTCATAATATTTGGATAAATCAGTAATGTTGAAAACAGGGGAAATATTGATCGCACTTGGCAACTCTACCTCATATGCATTTCCTGAATCATGCTTCTTCAAGATTCTGCATGGTCCAAATTTCTTCATTTTCAACTTATTGTATGCTCCAATAGGGAACCTTTCTTTTCTCAAGTGAACCATGACTTCATCTCCTACCTAGAACTCCTTATACCTCCTCTTTTGATCTGCCTTAGCCTTGTACTGAATATTCATCTTATTAATGTGCTTTCTCACCTCTTCATGCAAATTCTTTAGATGTTCTACAAAGTTTTCAGCTTCAGCACTTGTCTTTTCTCCATTGTCCAGCTTCCTTAACTCAGAAGCATTTCTCAGGCTATTGCCATATACAATCTAGAATGGTGATTTACCAGTACTCCTATTGACAGAATTGTTGTAAGCAAATTCTGCCCGTGGTAAAATCAAATCCCATCCCTTGGGCTTATCTCCTACTAAGCATCATAGCAGGTTACTCAAACTCCTATTCACCACTTCTGTCTATCCATCAGTCTATGGATGGTGTACAGAACTGAACTTCAAATCTGTTTTCAACTTTTTCCACAATGTCCTCTAGAAATAACCAACAAACTTGGTATCTCGATCTGAAACTATGCTCTTTGGTAGACCATGTAATCTCACCACCTCCCTAAAAAATAACTCTGCAATATGAACAACATCATTAGTCTTCTGGCAAGGAATAAAATGTGCCATCTTTGAGAATCTGTCTACCACCACAAAAATATAATCATGTCCTCTCTATGTCCTTGGTAAACCAAGAACAAAATCCATATTGATATCATCCCATGGCTTCTCTGGTATAGGTAATGGATGATATAGCCCTGTATTCTGACTTGTTCCTTTTGCCATCTAACATACTATGCAACTCTACACAAATTTTCTCACATCCTACTACAATTGTGGCCAATAATAATTTTTACCAACAATAGCAATGGTCTTAGCTCGACCAAAGTGTCCAGCTAATCCCCCACTATGCTTCTCCTTAATCAAGTTCTCTCTCATGGAACTCCTCAGAATGCACAATTAGCTTCCTCTAAACAACATGCCATCTTGGATTATGAAATCCAACCATTTTGTCTTGTCCAAAGTAACAGGTTCCAAATAAGCTTTCTAGGCCTCTGCAAAATCTAGAACTTCAAGATACAAACTTTTGAGCTCATTGAACCCAACAACCTCTATCTTCATTTCTATCAACAAATTTTGCCTTCTGCTCAAGGCATCTGCAACTCTGTTGGACTTCCCACTCCTGTGCTTCAAAACAAAACTATAGCTCTACAAAAACTCAACCCATTTTAAGTGCCTTTGGTTAAACTTTCTTTGACTATTAAGATACTGCAAAGCCTAATGATTAGTATATAAAATAAACTCCTTTGGTAACAAATAATGTCTCCATTTCTTCAAAGCCTGAACTATTGCATAAAACTTCTGATCATAAACATAATACTTTTTCTTGGCATCATTAAGCTTTTCACTAAAATAGGCAATGGGATTACCTTCTTGACTCAAAACAACTCCTATACCCCTACCACTAGCATCACAATCTACTTGAAATACCTTATTGAAATCTGGAAGTGCCAAAATAGGTTGTTCTACGATTTTTTGCTTCAATGTGTCAAAGCTCTTGTCTACTACTTTAGTCCATCTAAACTCTTTTCTATCCCCTCTCATTGTCTCAGTTAGGGGTGCACAAATGCTACTAAAATTCCTGATAAATTTTTTGTAAAAACTTGCCAAACCATTAAAATATCTTACCTCAGAAGCACTCTTTGGCATAGGCCATTCAATGATAGCCCTCACTTTCTCTGGGTCCATCTTAAGACCTTCCTCTAAGACAAAAAATCCTAGGTACACCAACTCCTTCTTTGCAAAACTACATTTCTTCAGATTAATCAACAACTTCTCCTCCCCCAGCTTCTCTAAAACTCTTCTGATCTGCATTAGATGCTCATCCCAAGTCTTACTGAAAATCAAAATATCATCCAAATAAACAAAAACAAAACTTCCCAAAAATTCTTTCAGTACCTCATTCATGAGCCACATGAATGTGCTTGGTGCATGAGTTAGTCCAAATGGCATGACTAGCCACTCATACAAACCTTCTTTTGTCTTGAAGGCTGTCTTCCACTCATCTCCCTCTCTAATACGGATTTGGTGATACCCACTCTTCAGGTCAATCTTCGTGAAGTACTTGGCTCCACTCAAACAATCCATCATGTCATCCATTATGGGTAATGGAAATTTGTACTTGATCGTGATCTTATTGATGGATCGAGAGTCTGTACACATTCTCTACTCTCCATCTTTCTTTGGTGCTAGTACTGCAGGTACCGCACAGGGACTTAGGCTGTCTCTTATCAATCCCTTCCTCAACAACTCTTGAACTTGTCTGTTCAACTCTTCACTCTCTGCTGGAGTCATTCTGTGGGCTGCCTTATTTGGCAAACTGGCTCTTGGTATCAAGTCCATTTGATGACTTATCTTCCTCACTGGTGGTAAACCTTCTAGTACATTATCAGAGATGATGTCCTAAAATTCTTCCAACATATCTGAAACTTTTGCTAGTACATCTTCACATTTCTCTTGACTAATCTTAGGAATCAATGCAAAGCAATGATGCTCATGCTTCATACCCTCCAAAAATTTCCTACCATCTACCAAGCAAATTCTGGCAGTACTACATACCTTTTCTTCCACCTCCTTCAAGGGCTTCAACTTATGATGAACTCCATCCTTTGTTAGGAAATATGTGTTTGCACGGCCATCATGGACAGTGCTCCTATCATACTACCACAGCCTCCCCAATAGCACATGACATGCATCCATCAGTATGATAGCACACAGCACCTCATCATGGTAGTCCCCAATCTTGAACTTCACTAAACACTGCTCATTGACCAAAGTTATGTGGTCCTTCTGCAACCATGCAATCTAATATGGATGTGGGTTCTTTCTTCTTGTCAACTTCAACTTGTCAACCATCTCCTTTGAAATAAGATTATCAGTACTTCCACTGTTAATAATAATATCACAACATTTACCTTCACATTTGCACCTTGTGTGGAATAAACTCTTCCTCTGATTGGGTTCTTTCTCCTCATTTAGCAAGGTTCTTCTAACAACTAGGGTTTCTCCCCTTTCAACATCTTCAGAATGCTTAGAATGTGCATCTTCATCTACATGTACAACTCGTGCATTACCTTCAGGTCTTCTATTTGTCATTCCTTAATGTTGTGGCTACTTGTATGCTCGATGCCTTTCTTCTCCACATTGGAAATAGGTTCCTCTGAAACCTCCTCTTCCAGGTCCTTGCCCAGGTCTGCCTCTTCCTCTTCCTCTTTGCTCACCATTTTTTTGGTCATGAGGGCGGTAGGTATTATCCCCTCTTTGATTTTGACTGGTGCCTACTTCTTCACTTTTCTTTTGATCTTCATTATAGCCTCCATAGGGTCTTCCACCAGTCCTTCCACCTTGACCTCTTCCCCTTTGCTTGCTATCAAATCTTTTGTTTAGCTTCTCTTCCACCTTCAGGAAAAACTAGTACGCATCTTCTATGGTGGTCATTCTAACCAGGCTTAGTTCCTCTTGAATACTCGGCCTCGACCCATTAATGTAACGGGCTACCTTCTCCTTGTTGGGCTCTGCATGGCCTGTCCTAATAGTAATTTTATAAAACTCTTATGTATACTCCTTAACAGACTTGTTACCTTGCTTCAGTCCTTGCAACTTCTTCAACAACTCCATCTCATAGTCCACAAGAAGGAACTGCTTCTTCAGTTTCTACACCATCTGATTCCATCTGGTGATCTTTCCTTTTCCCCTTCCATTCCTCTCTAATTGGACCTCCTTCCACCAAATATTGGTGTAGCCCTTCAACTTTGTTTTTGCAAACTTAACCCAATCTGGGTCCTCCACATCTTCATACTCAAAATACTCCTCCATGTCATTGATCCAATCAATAAGTTGTTTTGGATTCAAATCTCTAGAATATGTAGAAACTTTGATCCTAGGCCTCTTTCTGATCTTTGAAATGGCCCTCAACAACCTAACTTCTGCAGGATCTCTGGCAGCTTCTTGTTCTTCCTCAGGTAGCTCTTCTTCAACTTCATCTTCACTTTCTTCTCTTGTCCTCGGCTCAAACCGTCTACGTAGTTTCTCTTGCAATGCATTGATTTACCTTTGTAGGGCTCTAAAACCCTCTTCCGTCAAAGCATTCCTCCTAACACGATTTCTTCATGGAGGCATCTTGGTCTCTACGACAAACCCACAACCTCAGCAACTGGTTGAAACTACCTCACGGTCAGTGATCTATCTACACACTTAGGAACCCTTGCTCTGATACCACTTGATGAAGGGGGTAAATCACAAAACACACAACAACAAAGATTAAACACATAAAATAGAACTTTATTTTATTGATCTAGGAAATGTTGGTGATTGTTTTGATACAATCATAACAATAAGTTAAAATTCACATATAATGAACTGAAACTATACTTGAAAGATAAGAAGGAATCTTTTGAGATTCAACTAATCCCAAGTCTACAATGGTTCGGTTGGTTAAGTTCAGTTGGTCAATGTGAAGCTGTAATGTTCAAGGGGCCTTACGTAGTTTAGGTTTGTTTGGTGGTTTACTGGACTAAGAATATGCAAAAAGGTCATGAGATATGTCAATACTTTTCATTCCTTTGCATAAAAGTGTTACTGTGCTGCAAGTTTTAGATGGTTTTCTTGAATTTTTGCAGCTCTCTTCTTTATCTGTTTATGAAAACTGTCTACTTATAGCTCTGTTATGCATGCTTCTTCAAATTTGAGACAATTTCCTTTAGATTTCTACGTTTTCAGCTAAATATTCAGATGGGTTGGGAAAAGTTAGAAAGATCTAATCTATACCTCATTTAATCTACCAAAGGATCTAATTGTTTCTGTTATGCACTATGTAAATACCACAGTAATTTGATCAAATCCACAGTAAAAACCTTAAATGTAAGTCCTGAGCATTTTCACAAACATACATTTAAAATTGCAAGCTCTCAAAGAAAATATTTCAAAACACAAAGAAGAGCAGGAGAACACTCAGAAGATAGATGCAGAACTCCAGATTCTATTGTATTAGAAACGAATAGTCATACATGATTTACAATATAGGAATGACTCTTAGTTTCATTGATCATACTACAGAGAACTTACAAGCTTTACAGATACAGTAAGGCAGCCAGACATTCCACGCGCACCTTACTGCAGACAAACAGGCGACCTCCTTCTTCTACCTCTAAACTATGCTAACTTGCTGTATGTTCCTAAAAGAAAAAATCCTGTTGTAGCCACTGTTGTTTTCCTAAAATCCCTGTTGTAAAGTTTTACAGTGTAGAGAGGCACAATATAAAGACAATCTGATTGTCCTCACTACAGCAGAAAACCTAACTGAACCCTTGGTTCAAACCCCTGGTTACAGCAATAAATACAGGTGAACCAGCTCTTCAAAATATCTCTGAGCAGTGTCAAATCTGGGCGAAATATTGCCCCTTCTGAGAAGTTCCGGCAGCTGGGTAATAACTTCTGTTTGTCTGTTGTAGTAATACTCTCAGCTACAACCTTGTTCTTTACTTGAATGGCCTTGACTTTTTCGCACTTTGTCTTTATCTTCCTGCTCTTGAGATCAGATTTCCTTCCTCCATGAGGTCACTGTGTTGACTTTCCAGCTGCTTCCTCAACTGCAAGCCTACAAGACAAGACAAGCAATAAGTATTTCATTTATCACATAAACAGCAGGAAATTAAAATAATCATTTAAATCCAGGTGACTGCGCAAAATTGTGGAAATCGGATTCAAAATACTCTCAAAACGCGTTCAAAATGCATTCAGACCGCCCAAAACCCATCGGGTCAACCATCGCTGACCGAAAAAAATGCCACGGGCGCCAAAAAATGGTTTAAAACTCCACCGCTTCATTTCCCGCCCATCGGCATGACTATCGCTATTGGCGTGTCAAAAAACATGTTGGCCGATATTCTCTATTTGGCCGATGTTCACTTCATCTGCATGATATTTTGGAAATATGATGCTCTCCCTTCTGAAGGTCCAGATGACGTCATCAGGATGTTTCGCTTCTGCATATTGGGGAAAAGAACAACATCATCATCATCATCATGTTGAAGGAGAATAGGAGGATATGGAATATGATCCTGCTGCTGAGGAAAGGAAAATGATGGTGACATCATCGTCATATTCGGGCTTCATTAAAATGCAAAAGATGACATCATCATCATGTTCAGTTAAGATCAGGGGATAATTGTGATATCGGGTCACCTAAGGAGCATGATCAGGTGGTGAATGTAAAATGACCCCTTTTGTGGCCAATGCAACCCTCTCGAAAGATCAGGATGATGATGATCATCAGGATATTTGGGGCTTTTGTCGAACTTAGAATAAGACGTCATCATCATATTCGCTAACCGGATCATGTTTTAGAAAATATCCTGCTGAAGGGAAATGTGATGATGATGATCATCAGGATATTTGCAAAAGGTCATATTTCTCGACAGGAGGACTTCACGAAATATCGGGTAGACAAACAAGATCATGATGATCTTGACAATATGATAGGATAAAAAATATGATGATCCTCCTCATCGAATTATCATGATGTCGTCATCATCATATTTCGTCCTTGAAGCATGAGGATGAATTGAGGTCATCATCAGGTTTGCGCTAGGGTGATATTTAAAATTTGATTATGCTGTTGAGGAATGGAATATCACCCTCCCTTAAAAGATAGGGTGATCATCATGATCATGCAAAAGGAGATCAGGAGGATATGAAGACGTCATCATCATCTTAGCGAATTTCAGCAAATATCAGGATGATGACCCTCCGATAGAATTTTAACATGCGCATGCAAATTATGCAGATGGTGGATTTTCTAAGTCAGGGCGATTATTATAATATCAGCATGATATTATAATATTAGGCGATGTAAAAATATCATGATGCGCGCGATGCAAAAGACCGCTCGACGGGGAAAACTTACTATGACTCAAAGTTGACGTCCAGATATTTGAACCTCAGGATATTATCCGGGGGGGCGTTTCAAATATGATGATGATGTCTTCATACAGCAAAACCGAGTTTATAAAATATGACCCTCCTAAAATCATGATGCTCACGATGCGCATAAGGCCATTTGACGGGTAAAGGGCACTATCACCTAAGATTGACGTCTGGATATTGCAACTGCATGATTTTTATCAGGTGATAGACCAAGATCATGATGACCTTGATAACATGACAAAATATGATGATCACTTGCGATTATCAGGTTTGACCAAAACTTTGACTGTGCATAACTTCCACATATGGACGAATTTTCAAGTGAAGTAAAAGGCAAACCTGCATGGAATTTCAAGCTCTTTCTAAATATGAGGTCACAGAAACAAAATATGAACTTTGACAAACTGACCTCATGATGATGATGCACCGACTCATTTTTACCAAACCGCCAGAAAGCAGACAAACACAAGCAGAAGCAAAAAGCAAAACATCAGCAGGGGTCCCCATTTTGCTAAGGAGCAATAATGGGGCATGTTGTGAACATCACAACAGGAAACTCATTACATTACAGAAGCTCAATTACAATCAGAGGATGAATCCTCTACTAGCTGCAACACATTACAACTTTCCCAACCTCAAGACTCTAGAATCTTCAACCTTCTGTCACCCCAAATCAGCTAGGGTTTTTGTTTTCCACCTATTCTTGACTCTACACTTGCCCCCTTAACTCTACTAACGCACAGGGTTCCCAAAATGGTCATAAATAGCACTTTTTGGCAGCCTCCAACTAAATTTCAAAATTTGCAACTCCCTCCAAAAGTAGGTCAACTTTCGGGAAGCATAACTTTTGATTCGGGTGTCCGATTGACGAACCGTTTTAAGTGCTGGAAAGATTGCAATGTGAACTATCATGCCATAATCCATAAATGGATTTTTGTCAACTTTTTGGCATGTTATGGGATATTTTAGTGCCTCATATCTCGTTTCAAAAAAATTTAGGGGCTTTTTAGAAAACAAAAACTTTAATATCTTTTAGGTCACAAACGATCTTTGCCTGATTCCTTTTCCAAAGGTCTTATATTTCCATTATGTAACTTTATGAAAGTTTTTGCTTCAATCTATGCCCAAATGCAAACTTTCCTAAAATAGCAGGTACACTTTCCAAAATAGGCATGTTGCTATTTTTAGCAGTTTTGGAAAAACTGAAAGTCCTACATCATTATTCTAGATATTATGGAACCAAAAACACTAATTATGGAAAGAAATGAAAACAAATACAATGATTTTGAATTATTTTCTTTTTGGGTGATGCAAGATTGCCCTTACACCACTAGATGCTCCTGCATCAGAATCTCCAAAGTGAGTCGGTTCTCTTATTATACCTATTATTATACCTAAACTACTGACTTGAGGGGAAAAATGATAGAAGGATGTAATTAAAATGCAAAATAATTTTGGAATTTAAACTGGATGAAATTCTATCACTCACAAATAGATCCTCTAAGCCAAATCCTCACAATTTCATTGATAGTGTATTCCTTAAGTAATTTGCAACAAGGTTTGCAAACACAAACTGCAACCAGGAAAAACTAAATTTTAACAGTATTGAGACATAATAAAGGACATAAAAAGTCACAATATAACATCAGATCAAGACTGCAAAATATGTGAAATAGGATGATTTGCTATTAGAACTGGAAGGAGCACAATACATGAAAAAATAAAATGTGTGAGCCAACTGCTTGTATACAACTCTACCTGTGAACAAGAGAGAAGAAACTGATGCTAACTGACTGAGAAAAAAAATTGTTTTTCTCCTATAAATGTCTCCAAATGATCTCCCATGAAGAAAGTTGAAAAAGCTCCTAAAAATATACCCTAAATCCATTTTCGAGCTACTCATGAAAGCCAAAAATAAAGCATTGAATCTGTCACCAATATGTGAAATAAAGCTACAAAATTGCCCTCTCATGTGGTCCCACCATAAAATTGCTTTTCTCTGCTCATGAAAGCTCCAAAAAATTGTCCTATATGGCTCTAAATAAAACAAATCAAAATAGAATATTTGATCTGTCTTATTAGCCTATAAATTGTCTAAAATAGTTAAACTTTAAAAGCAATTCATAATTTCATTTCTTTAAAGTTAACTTTACAATGATATGGCAATTGTAATCAATATCCTATTCGATATGATTTTTTACAAAAATAAAATGATATCTGATTTATAATTTCACCAAGATATTTACAAGTTATCACAAAATGGTTTTCTATAAAAATCATAAAAAGATAAAATATTACACATTTTTACAAAAAATAAATGAAAGCCTTTAGAGGCTTGACACCATGGCCTCCATGTGTCAATATTCTGCCACCTCATCACTATCCATATGCCTCGAAAAATGCCAACTCACTATCCATATAGTGCCACCATGTTGCATTTGACCCCTTTTGACCATGTCATCATCTTGCATACTCTTCACATCTCCAAAGGTTATTGTTTAGTTTTATGCATAAACTGAAATATATGAAGGAAAAGAATAATGCATAAGTGGGAGGTCAAAGACACTCAACCGCATGCATAGTCAAATGATACTTAGACTCCAATATGAGTTGACCACATATGAGATCAAGACCTTGCAAATCTTCTAAAGGCACAAGCCTTGTTTACTCATGATAATGTCCACCTTTGACTTTATAAAATAAACCATGCTCTTCAAAGTGTCGGCCACTTTCTCCTTATGATTACTAGGCACCATCAAACACAAGGTGTTAACCCTGATCTCATTTGGATAAATTGATTATGTTGTTTGCATGGTCAAAATATGAAAAGGATGTCGAAACAAAAGCAAATGTAACCCTAAAACTTCGATCATTTTCATTTTGTTGGCATTGAGTTTGGATCTACAACTGTGGCCGCCGACTTGGGGTTTCATTCTCTGCATTCTTTGCCCCATTTCTGGTCTTTTGTGGTCGCAAACATTACACTTCTTGAGCCAAAATAACAGGCCGCACTTGGCAAGTTTAAATCTAAAGCTTTAAAATGTTATTTAATTGCATTTTAATGGTTTATGTTTCTTAAAGGGCTGTGACCATGCTGCTCCTCTAGTTTCTCAGTTTGATATATATCTTGCTTGGTTTCTCTATGTTGAACTTTGTGAAAAAATGGCAAAAAAGACAAGGTCTTCAGTTGGGTCACCGCCATAGTTTTCTTCTCTGCTACACCATGCCATATAGTGAGTCCTCAATATCTTTGCTTCCACTGTGACTTCTTTCATTTATATCTATATGAATTGTGATGAGGGTTTCATTTTTTAGTTAGCTGGGTGTCTTACAATACCTCATACATGACACGGCTATGGCATATAATACATTTTGTAGCTGGCTCTATGTCTTTTGATGTAAAATTTTTGAAGTTCCTTGTGTTTGAAGTGAGGGTTTCTTTTATATTACACAGAACTTGATTTGTCCTTTGCGGCCGTATCTACAACACTTCACTCTCACCTTGCTCGACTATGTATTGCAAAAAGAAAGAAGACCGTTTTGGTTTCATGTTTTTACTATGTAAACAGGAACCTCAGCTACGGCCTTGCCTGGACAGCTTTACATTACCATTCTTTCTCTCCAACACTGCAAAATATGTTGGGGTTCTGAAACTCGATATGGGTATTCTGAAAAATGAATGTAAATGGCATTATATGCCACGGCCTAGTTATAGATGTATCTTTGCACTTTTCACCTCACTGTATGACCCAAACTTTCTCAAAATTGAATAAGGGTTTATATCTTTTGAGCACAACACTCTTCTTGTAGCATACTTGACATATGATATCTTTTCTCTTTCTTATGATGTCACTGGTGAGTTATATCCACTGTCATTGTTTTAAGAAGAGTGATGATTGCATACACTATTCTCTACTTCTGTAGCTCTATTTTCTCTTTCATGGACTATACATATGAAGTTTATATTGTCAGTTTTGAACTTAGAACTCCTCTTCTTTCTGTAGCAGCATATATGTCTTCATTTCTATAGCTTTACTTGTCCATTCAGTGGATTATACCAATTAGACACTTCAATCATGATTGATGACCATGGTTGTATCATGACATTATGGCATTGTAACAAATGAAGAAGTCACTTACTTGTTCTGTATATACTGTAACACATGATGACTTTTGTTTTTCCTCTTTACTGTAACCGCATCATATCAAATGCATTATGTAAGATGTCTTATAGGACATCAATCAGGTCCACTGTATCTAATGTCACCAATTTGATAGATCACTTCTTATAATGAAAATTTTGTTTGAAATCATTCATGACCAGATGCAACCATGCACTTATACACTTCATTTTGTCACAAAATGACATTCTGACTGTCTTGTATTCTTCTTCTATAGATCTGCTATACTGTCCTGATTCTTTCATAAATATGCATTGAATGTAATATGTGATACACATTGTTCTGATGCTCAACTTATCAGTAGCATAATTAGATATATCTCATCATTTAAAAGGTAGCTTGTGTAATTGAATTCTGAATTTGATTTTGTCATTCCACTTAAATGAGAAAGTATGATGTTTGGTACTCACCTATCCTTGCAAACTTGCTTACTGGTTTATAATGAATACTCCAGTTAGATTATTGATCATGGATGAGTAAGCAATCCACAAATAGTCAATACTTGTGAAAATTTATTCTTTTATCAGTCTGATGACTATAAATGCATTGTGTACTCCTGATTATTATCATGCCTGGGAATGTCATTTTCATAATAGTTGGAGTAGTACATAAGTTGTTATATGCATTGAATTTTTCCCTCTATTAGTTCAGGTCATGTTCTTGGTTGCATTTCATACTTTGAAGTGAAATCATGGTCATGTCTTGAAATGGGATTGATGCATATGATTGTCTTGGTATTCCTTCATCTTGTCATGTGAATGTCATCAATGGTTTTCTTCTTCTATTCATCCCTTCTGAGATCAAGGGGTAGCAGCATGCTGGGCTCAACCCTTGTGGGAGCCAATTTGATACCACATGCTGAAAGTCTTCAATCAGCTTCATGATTTCTCCTATACCTACACATGAAACAAACAAATTAGAATAAAACAATGATGCTCTTATGTTTGCTTCCCTTTAGTTCCTTCTGCATATGGATGTTCTCATTTGATCAATGCATTATAACTAAAGTATTATGCCTCTCCTGATTGATGAAGGATTTTCATAATCGGAGCTTCTAACGGGACCTTTCCTGTAATTTTTTCAGGTACATGCTGAGGTCGGGAGCAAGACTGGAGGCTACTATAAAGATCAACCAAAACAAGGAAATGATGGCTATGTCTTTCCCTCTTCTTCATTAGATGCATAGTATTTTATTTATATTTACATGAGTTCATCTATAACCCATTGCTTGTGTTGGACATCTTATATGTCTTAGTTTCCTTCAATGCAATGCTTATTCTCTTATGTATTCAAACTTATAAATGAATAACCATTTTGGTGAATGAATACTTATCTCATTTTACTTCTCTGTAATGCAAGGAATGATTTGAAACTTCTCTTTCTGCATTTGAACAACTGAACTGCATTTGTCATAATAACTATGTAACTAGCACATAACAGAAATAAATCAAACCTCATTAAAAAATGATAAATGATAAATCGGCTCAGCCAATTTTTGAGTTGTGGTCAAAAAATGGTAACAAGTATATATCGCTAGAGTGGATATAAATACTAATATGTGAGGTAGCTTAGATTTATTCCTTTTGTCACCATTGCAATCTTTTCACCCCCTGATATGGCATCATTCATTAAAGATTGCTTGATTCTATTATAAAAGATGGAAACCCTTTCCTAATTTTGAGCATATGACCATTTATAGCTCTAGTTTGTTATGTCCCTTTAGCATTTACAATATATCCTTCTTGTGTTGACATGGTTGCTGGATCCCTAGTGAGAGCTTATCTATTAAATGTGATTGACTTGTTCATCTACCTCCTGTCTGAGCTTTTTCAAATGGATAATGAAGATATGGATCTGTATTGTGCAGGTGGCTTTCTGAAGATTTATCATACTATTCAGGTCTTGGGATTGATGAAACAACCTGGTGATTTCATGTAGACAAGAGGCCTTTGAAATTATTTCATATGCTTAGCATTAGTGATTGACATCTTCTCATGTTTTTCAAAATCTAAGATCATTTATTATAGCTATTCTTTCTAAGGATTACTTAAGCATACTAGTCCTTGTGGACTAGGATAGCCATTCATGTCTTTCGTGTCTTCGAGGATCCATGTTGTGTAAGGCCTCTCAAACTTCCTCTAGTAATATTGTTATGATAAGACTTTCTTGGAGAATATTTACAATAAACTTCTTCGTCTCTTTGTGATGACACCTATTGGAGGTTATATGACAGGGTAAGTGCAAGAAGTTGGGTCCACATAGAGGGGAAGTCATGGGCAAAAACAAATCTCGACAGAAATAGGCAATCATTTTAAAAGAAATGGGTACCCGTTTAGGAATGGGTACCTGAGCCTAAATGAGTACCCGCTTAGAAATGGGTACCTGTTTAGGAATCGGTGCCAAGTGAAATATAAATATATGTTTAGGAATGGGTACCCATTTCTATAAAGATATTTGAATTTGAAAAAGAAGACTACGCACTTTTTTCCCCCATACAAACGGGTACCCATTCCTAAAAGCTTAGGCTTGAGAAAGGCATGGTAAGCCAACCCCTTGCCTTGGACCTGCAAGTTTTTTTCTAAGTACAGAACAAGAGAAAAGACTAAGTTTACCTATATGGCTGACAATATTATTTTCTAAATTTTTTTATGAAATTAAAACTCATTACAGATGACAGTGTCTAATTTTCAAATATGTAATTTTTTTTTTATTGGACTTGTTTTTCTATTTATTATTTAATTTATGAACAAGCTAGTCCAAAAACTTGAAATGATAGGTGTTTGTATTTTTTTAATAACTTTTAATTTTTAAAGTTTTTTGAAAAAAAATTATGTCATCAATTTACACATCATTCTTTACACAATGAAACAAAAATTTATTTTATGATTAGTTTTACTCAAATTATGTTGGTCATACACGTGCATGGTATGGTAAAAAAAAAAGTGACTTTTAAACAGTGGTTTTTAGAAATGCCTATTGAAAATCAATTTGTATCATCTGGGTATTAAAATAAATTACATATTTGGAAACTAGACTCTGAGTACTACATTTCATATTACTAACTTTTTTTTAAGATATAATCTTTAAGTGCCTCAAATGTTCAGGTCAAATGTGACAAATTCTAGAAATCAGGGAAAACACTTCCACTTTTTGGCCAAAAAGTGGACCCAACTTCTTGCACTAACCCGACAACAGTGCATCACAATTAGTTTCAACTAATCTATGTTATATTTTTGAGTTGTCTCTGAAGTATTTTTATTGTTAACCATCTCCATGGATTATGTTATTTAATGATATGTAGCATTTGATTATATATGTATTCTATGGGAATGTTGCTTAGCACATTTGATTATCCTTATTATGGTCATTCATGTATTAGAAAGAGATTTATGCTTCTATGTAGAGTGGAAAATGTATTGGATTATCTTGTGAATGTAGTATTTATTTTAAGTTGCATGGAAGACTAAATGATTCACTAATGTTATAATTAGTTGTTGTTACATTATTGCTTCAACTATTTTATCGTAACTGACATTGAAAATAAGTGTGCAAGAATTGAACCAGTGGATATGGGGAAAACACTTGGAGACCTGTTGTGGTTCCCCAATAAGCTGACCTAGCCTATTTGGAGAGGCTTAGGTCCATTGTATGGTCATGTGTTGTTGTGTCAGTATCAAGTGTGTTGGGTTCTTGTTATCATGACATCATTATGCTAATGGTAGTGTTGTGAATGTGAATCATGGTTGTCAATGTGAGTCGTGATATGCCAACTTCTATAATGTGAAAGTCTTGCGTGAAGTGGGATTAAATAATGGTCTAACCTTATTATTATTTAACAAGTCGATATATTTCCTTTTAAAAAAAGAAGATAAAAAGAAAATATGAGCCTAAGTCAATAAGTCTAGGTGGGACCCCCTTGGAAGCATAATAAGGTTGAAGAAATTGTTTGTTTAGCACTTTTTTTGGGGTAATTTATTTATGTCAGGAATGGAATAGGAAAATTAATAAAATGAGTTTTTAATTCAGAATGAGCCATGTGGAGAAAAGGGGAATTAGTTTAGTGGAACAACAAGTTAAAGACACATGTTGTCCACACCTTGAGACACATGCAGTCTTAAAGAGGATTAGGTGGAGGTAGGTAAGGAGAGAAGGCATATTGTTTTTATTGTAAGAAAAGATTGGGGTTCTACTTTGATATTCACCATTAGGCTATAAAAGTTGAAAAAGAAAAAAAAAAGGAAAGAACAGAGGAAAACTAGAGAGAGGATTGGGAAGAAAGATAGAGGTGGAGAGGGAGATATTTGTGGACCTAAACCAGCCCACCAATCCAACTGAGTACTCTAAGTAGGAATTTTACCTGTCTAGTGTGCAATAGCTTAGGAAATTAGAGTAGAATTTGTGCCTTTTAATTTTATTGTAAAGAAACAAAAAAAAGAAAATAATATTAAAATAAATTACTAAGTTCAAAACATCAAGAGCATATAAACAAAATAACTAAATTGCAGAAAGTTAGAGTGGTGTTATGATTAAGTTTTGTTGTGTGCCAATGTGTTGTTAATTTTATGTGTAATTACTGTGTATGGGTGTTAAAAAAGGTGTGTTGTTTATGCTATAACAATTCTGTGTAGGGTGGAGAAGTCAGGTACCTGTAGGAGACTATGGTGGGTAAGAGTACCTCGAATGTTCTATTTAAAGTTTTTTTTTCTAAGGGTAAGAGTACCCTGTGGATAATACTGAGAAAGTTTGGGTAAGAGTACCCAGTACAATGTATTTTGGAAATTGATTGGGTATGAGCACCCCATAGAAAATTTCTATGAAATAATTGGGGTAAGAGTACCTTGCAAATGTATAAGAAGGGTATGAGTACCCATGTGAAGTAAATTTCTGCAATAATGATGATTTGGTCTTCCTACAACCTTACTCAAATGTTGGCCTATCCGTCCTAATGTGTTACGATGTAGTAATGTACCATGCATTTTTCATTGTAATTCAGCTATCTAAAAATTAATGCAACAAACTATATTAAAAAACTCTCACTGTCCTCACCAATCTTCACTACACCCTTGACTAATTTTGGGCTTTAAAGTAATAAATTCCATTTTTCCACTCGACCTCTTGGATGACATACACCTGCAATCAAAAAATGTCAATAACCCCAAAGATTTTTGACTGCTATGGTACCACTCGATCTTTAAACTAGGGTGGATACCCCATGTGCATAGTCATCAACAAACAAATTTAATGCTGAGATCTCTTAATAGATAACACGCACCTTGAAAACTATTTCTACCACACACAATGGAATTCAACTTAGAAGGAGGGTGGCGTTTACCAGACCCTAACCCACCTTTTTGATCAAATTTTCTTCACTGTTAGGAGCTCTCTCTCAGCTTGGTAGTTGCCACTTCTGAGAGAACCCTAAGTGCAGCCAAAAAATAGAAAAAAAAGTAAAAATACAAGAAAGAGCATAAAGAATGGATATTAGGGTTTTTGGGAGGAGTGTGCCCTAATTAGGGCACGCTAAGCATCCTCACTGTTGGAGGAAATTGGGATTCACACAATTAGAGGGGACGTGTATATTCCTCTCAAAACTTTAATTTCAATTAATTCCTTCAGCCATGTCCTTTAACTCATACTACTTTTTTGTTTGAAACCTCTTTCAAGAAGTTGGTTGTTATTATTTTTTAAACATGATGCCTATATTTCCAACGATGGTATTCTTGTTCTTGGATGATGAATTAATTTAAGGACATAATTATTTTATGTATACTTTTCGCTACTACTAGCACTATATTTGTTTTCCATAGAATAGTCTTTAAAATAGTAATAGAATGTATTCTTTTATTTCTTTTATGTTTTGAACATTAGGTGTTCTTTTCCAATGAGTTCCTTAGCCTTTTACTTAGCTGAGTTAATTTTTATAACTTTAGAGGCTTTAAAAAAAATTAATGTATGCTTTGATCATATTGAGGAGTAATTATGTCAACTATAAATTATTTCATGTTTTGGCATTGGTTAGTCTTGAGTTTATTCAAATATATTTATATTTCCTTCATTATATAATTTGTTAGGGGAAAAAGGAAAAAAAAAAAAGAAAACATAACGCTCATTTAGTTGCTTGTATTATGTTCCATTAATTGTGAATTTAGTTGTAGTGATCATTTACGAGAACTAATTTGTAAGGTGATAATATCATCTTATTAACTTTGTCTAATACAGGATATTGATTTCAGTGTGTTGTAAAACTATTATGATTAAATATATTATTTTCACAACAATAAGATGAGTACATTAATTAGTTCATAGTGCTTTAATTTTTATCTCATCATAAAATTTACTTTCTTTTATTTATTATTATAATATTTTTTAATAAAAAATAAAAAATGGGCCCTATAGATAGTAAAAGGGTATTTCTTTTTAAAAGAATAAAATAATTGCAACAATGTGTGTTCTAGTTAAAAAGGTAATTCCTTTATATCTTGAGTAAAATATATGCATAGTAAAATGTGAGTAAAATATTTGCTTAGTAAAATGTTAATGTTAATGTGTATCTAGTAAAAAGGTATTTCCTTTAAAAGAGGAAAATATTTGCAACAATGTGTGTTCTAGATAAAAAGGTAATTCCTTTATATCTTGAGTAAAATATATGCATAGTAAAATGTGAGTAAAATATTTTCTTAGTAAAATGTTAATGTTAATGTGTATCTAGTAAAAAGGTGTTTCCTTTAAAAGAGTAAAATATTTGCAACAAGGTGTGTTCTAGTTAAAAAGATATTTCCTTTATATCTTGAGTAAAATATATGCATAGTAAAATGTTAATGTGTATTCTATTGATATGAGGGATTAGAATGAATAATTGTAGTTTAAATTTTCTTTTTAGCATAGTAACTCATTAAGCAAATGGTAAATTTAAGTTTTGCACATGAATTCTTTCTTGACTATTGTTAGGTGTCATGAAAAGCATGATGCCACAGTAGAATTTTACTAGCTTTAAACAAAAAGAAAATTTAGGATTTTGTGTCATATTCACATGTTTGAGATGTGGGCATGACACATTGCTAGCTGATTAGGTAATTCCCTTTGTTGTGAACTAAGAAACATCTCTTCAGGTTGATCAATGGCTTTGTTAGCTAGTGCATCTACCACCTAATTTCCTAGAGGGTATGTTCTTAAGGTTTGTATTGGGAAAAAACCTCCCACAATAGCTTCACCCTTCATTGGGTCATATCCCTGTAGTGCAGGTCTCCATCTCTCTAAACTATATAGATAATAAAAAACTAGGCTCGTTGCTATGAAATGAATGTAATGTCCATCTTGGACTATGTCCATGATGTTCGATAGGAGGGTGGAAATGATGTCTGACCAATGAAGTATTCTATTCTCTGTTCCTTCTAGCCATCTTTGACCATAGACATTTCACCTAGAGTGGATATAAATACTAATATGTGAGGTAGCTTAGATTTATTCCTTTTGTCACTATTGTAGTTTTTTCACCTCCTGAGATTGCACCATTCATTAAGGATTGTTGGATTCTTTTATCAAAGATGGAAATCCTTTCCTCAGCCCACTGTAGCTCCCTAATGTGTATGGATCATAGTACCCCACCATATTAATCATGGGCGTCTATCTGTTGCCAAAAGTAGCTAGAAACGCCAGGGTTACGATCTTGTAGTTTCCCGTTGAGCAAGTGCTGCTTAAGCTACCTTTGTTACCATTTTGTCCCCAATAAATTAAAATGCTTCTTACTGCAGCTTGCCTCATTGCCAACGATATCATTAATACCACTATCACCATTATTGATGATCTCCATCTCATCATCTCCATATCTACTCACTTAGATTACTTTCTCACTCACCCACTCTTGCTCTTACTTGTCTTAGCTTTCCAGCATTTCTCTACCTTATATTCACATGGATCTTCCTTTCCCTATAACACCCTGCTAGGAAACCCCAGAGAACAACTCAACTATGCTATACAAAAAAGACATTTTTTTAAAGGAAAAAAATAACAGAGAGATGTAAATCATATTTATTCATAACATCAGGTTAAGCTTAACCTCTAGGGTTCCACAGCTACATTACTAATAAACTATTAACAAGATCTAACCAACATTATGAATTAACTAACAACCATAGTTCATTCAAATCTAATTGCATGAATTTAGTAAACACATACATTTCCATATTGTATCATCAGAAAGGTAGACATCAAGATCATGAATACAAGATTTCAAGTACATATACAATTTTCTTTACATGAGAGTGCATCATTACAATGTTAACAATATCACTTTTCTAAATACATTGGAGTACATACATCAACACAATAGTACATGAATATCTGTCTCCTCAAGCTAGAATAGGATTCAAAATCTGGAATAAGAGATACATCTTTCTTGCACATGAACAACAACAAGAGAAACCAATGGAGATATAAGCACAACCACCCGACCATGTGGAACCCTAAGGTCCACCCCCTGTGCTAGGAGATAACAATAAGGTCCCACAACATGAAACAATTAAGAAGACAGGAACACAACACAAAAGGCTAACATGACTCCATCATACAAGTACACATGACATTCACAATAGAGTCACCACTTCCTCCAAATTCAAAAAGATAATAGACTAATAGGTGCAAGGACTACACATGACTCCAAAACAACACCAGTCAATAAGGACATCACAAGTAACTCAAACATCACTTCTAGAGGCATTCACAAAACAAAGGGGAGAACACAACTAGAGAATGCTAGACCACATTAGGGATGAGTGTCATCGCATGGTCCTAGTATGGGTGACCCTGACAGTCTCTAGCTAGATGTCAGCCCCCATCCATGGGTTACCCTGATAGTATCTCGCTAGGTGTCAGCCCCCATCTATGGTTACCCTAACAGTCTCTCACTAGACGTTGGCCCCATAGGGTGACACATGTGGAACCAACATTCCTTTTGTGAGGACAAGGAAGTTGATTTTGCCAACCATGGCCTTCTTATCTCATCCTTAGCTTGAACGAGCACTATAGGCATGAGTGAGACATCCAATTATCTTGATTAGTGTGAAAACTACCCAACCCTCTAAATTTATTATTAAGTTATCACTGGATTAACAACTTCCAATGGGTTACCCTAACAAGCCACTTTGGGCACCGGCCCCACATTGAAAGCCACTCCCCCTTCACTGCATTTAGATTCTCAAAGCCCAAAACAAAACCCAAGCATGAACTATCACATTTCTCATCATGATACATTTACAACACAAAATATACATCATTTCACATTACATAGAGTAAGGCATTACCCATCTTGCATAGTTATCATAACCACATGAATAGGTACACTGAGCAAGGCATTATCCATCTTGCACAGTCATCATAACCACATGAATCCATAAACAGAGGGGAGTCAACATATAACCAATACATATTCAACCATTAGCAAGATTACATAATCACAGGAGTCATACACATGACTACCCCTTTTGGCCTCTAGAATCAACTTTTCCAAATGACGCAAACACTTGACACACTAAACACTATGGTCTCACATCACATTCACTCTTAAATGCACATAATAAACTAAGATGCTTCCTCAATATTTCAATTACAATACCACAAATGCAACATATAATATGATGCACTAGATTATGGGTCATAAAGAATGTAACATTAATCATCTACCAAACACAAAGTGAATCGATCTCTATAATGCAAAACAATAATATTCTAACTACTATGATCATATGATATATAAGTGCCCACAAGTAACAATATTTTAACCAATAGATCCCAAGACTTAATTTAGTTTTGTTTAATTAAAAATGATTGCAATCAACATGTAAATAACCCTAAGGCATACATACTAAAACACAACAATTATTTAAATGCAATTCTTATCACAGTGAGGGACTATCACCACAATTATAATCATACAATAGAGTATGAATAACCATAACACATGAATGCAATACCAATGGCTACAAAATTCACTAAACAACTATTTACAATGATGTAGATTTCATTAATAAGCTAGGCAATTTTGTAAACACTATTACATATCACTGTATAAGCAAGACTAAATGCCTATAATATTAGAATGCTATAAATATATTACACTAGTTAGAATCACAAGATACAAAAACCCGTAGCTACAAAAAAGAAACTTGTTCTAAGGTTAGCTTGAGAGGAAAGGAACACATAACAACAAAAAATTCCTATAGTTCTAACATCTTCATCAAATTTACCCCATTTTAACTGCATGCAAATGATAATATCATAACACATTTAAGGGATTACTACAATTTTCCAAAAGGTTCTAGTATTACTACCTAAATATTTACCCACCTATCATATATAAGGCTCTCTAGTTGATAATAAGGAATTATTATTATGGAAGGTCAAACAATTATGGCTACTCAAAATCATTGCTTAAGGAAAACTAGCATAAGATAAAACAATGTTTCTTAATATAAAGACTTAAATAGATTAAAGGAGCTATATTCTCATTAACACTATTACTCATCACATCCCTGTACATGCCCATAATAATAGAAGGCTCACTAGTTTGTAAAAATTACCTAGGGGATAATGAGATGTATAACTTCATTATAAAATAAAAACAAGTCTGTAGTTTAAGACATTTACAACAAATACATTACTAAACCTCTTTACATTTTAATTGTCAGAAGACAATTACTAGATATCAATTCAAGTTTAATAATAGGCTAAGTAAACAAAGATTTCTTATCCATAAATTTTTCCATATTTATCAGATATCATATGAGCAATACAAAGGAGCATTCATAGAAATCACTGAAGCATTTTAAGTTTATGACTTTTTCAAAGACATAGTAAATAAGGCAGTTTTCTGTATTCAGTCGACTAGTTATGCATGCTTTACATAAGACTAAAGTTAGCTCTTTGTTTAGAATAGAAAATTTCTAAATGTAGTCTATTAAAGCAAGTGCTCGTGCCTTCCAAAAGAAATAGCATTAAATATGCAATCAACACCTGGAAAACTTAGAAAATAATGGCACATGAAATTGATTGTAGGATATGAATAGAATAGATTTGTAGATTTAATAACAACAACCAAGATGACACAGGAATGTCTCTCACTAATTGATACATATCTCTGAATTAGCAACCTGGGTAATGCTAATATATCGATATGATTTTCATAGGTAAGAGTTGAATCTTATAGAAAAATTTCAAAGAAACCTAGTTCAAAAATATAGAGTTATTGGTGACGCAACTAACTGTTTTAACAGAGATGAAACGAGTGAGAGGTAGATAGTCACAAAATATTCATATCTCCAAAATGACAAACTAGGTAAGGCTGATTTTTGGATATGATTTATATAACTAGGTCGTACACCATATATAAAAATTATAGAGGAATCCAGTTCACAAAAATAAAGTGATGGCTAATGTAACAGACTGTTAAAACAGAGATGAAATGGGTGAGAAATAAACAGTCACAAAATATTCATATCTCCAAAATGACAAACTGGGTAAGACTAATTTTCAGATATGATTTAGATAACTACGTCGTACACCATATATAAAAATTCTAGAGGAATCCAGTTCATAAAAATAAAGTTATGGCTAACATAACAGACTGTTAAAACAAAGATGAAATGGATGAGAGATAAACAATCACAAAATATTCATATCTCCAAAACGACAAACTAGGTAAGGTTCATTTTCAGATATGATTTAGAAAACTAGGTCATGCACCATATATAAAAATTCTATAGGAACCTAGTTCATAAAGATAAAGTTATGGCTAATATAGTAGACTGGTTTCAGAATATATAGAAGAGAATTCACAAAATAATATAAAGCTTACATATTACAAATCCATATCACTAAATGTAATGCAACAATAAACCAATTTCATATCTCAGTCCATACCTGGAATATTACTTCTATCACATCTTCACAAAAATTTTCAGCTTGCATCCATTTTCCCCCAAGTCTTTTCTTCTGGAAGCTATGGTTTATGGTGCCAAAAGAAAAATGAAAACTTCCTGAGAGAGAGAGATCATGAAACATAAAACATATTCTCCTCCTTTAAATGCACGCTTCTTCCCCAAATTATATCTTTAAATTTTAAAATAAAGTTGAGCATGCATAACCACCCCCATAATAAAATTAGTCTCTTACTCAAAAGAAGCACTTATTTCTAAGATTCCCTCTATAATGGCAATAAATTCTGCCTTTAATACTTCCTTACAACATGCTATTTTAACCAGACAATAATCTCTCTCTAATTTTATTTATTTTAGAATTTGATATATATATATATATATATATATATATATATATATATATATATATATATATATATATATATATATATATATATATATATATATATATATATATATATATATATATATATATATATAAGTTTTTATGATAACTCATAAATATTATAAATTTATTTTTATTGCCACTAACAAAACATTTACTTGTTTATAAAATATTTTTGTTTTAATTTTATCAATTAGATTCCCATTTTAACAACACTTTATTTTTCCTCATTGTAATTATTATTATTTATTGACCATAAAATACAATATAATATAATTTCCCATAAGCTTAAATTTACATAAAAGCATCTATATTTATTTATTTATCAAAAGTGCCTTCTTAACTTACTAATTTTATTTTAATGCAACAATTAACCAAAGCAATAATCAAATAATTCTAAAGAAAATAACCCAAATGCCAAACAATTCCTGACACTGCATGATCGAAAAGCATGTCCACAATGACAACGACTGACTATCATGTCCATATAGACAACACTGACTAGGTGCAAAACTGGATACTCATCCTTTTCAAGGATGATGGCTAACTAGGGGACCATATGTTATCTCCATTCAACAATTTCCATTGGGTTTAAGGCACGCTTAGACCTATCAATTTAGGTGGAGTTGATGCCTGGTACCTGCAACCTGTAGCACACAACACGGTCTATGCACAAGTATAATAAATATCAAACAATCACAGAGTGAAAGAGAATTGCAACGTTATTGGACGCTCACGAATGAGTGGTATGACATTGTCTCTTTTCACACCACACAATAATCAGATCATCCTATAATACAAAATCAGTTGCATAGAAATCAATTCTAACATATGACAATCATAGTAATATCAACATCATAATCACTTGAATGTCAAACAATGTCAGAGCATATGGATTATCGGTGTCGCAAAAAGGATTATCAATAACACATGCTAATTGTCATATGAAACCACACATGAGGATAATCAGGAATGTCACCAATATGAATGTAGCATCTACCAACATCATATAATGTACAACATCAACTGTCTAACATAGCCTAAATATTCCTATTATTTTACCTTCATCTTCATTCTCCTTAGCCAAACTATTTGCACATCCAAGATGAGAATGGAGGGGCACTACATTCCCTATCATCTATTGCATGCTAGGATTGGAATATGATTGTGTTTGGGTCACTATAGAGTGGGATGGCCATATGCTTCTAGAAGTAGCCACTTACACGCCCACATTCATTTATATTATTTATCAACTGTAGAGTACTCACCAGACTACACGCCAAATGTTGTGGTCCCTTGTCATCAACAAATTATTAATAGTTTTGTGACCTCACATTGTTGGAAGCATATAGGAACATGGCTGGTGACTATAGAAAATGATAAATATAAGCATTTATCCCTATCAATTCCTTACATTAATATTTTTATTAGGAAAGTGTTGTTAATGACAAAGACATGATGTATAGTAGAATATATTTAGCTATGATATGTATTTGTAATGGTGAAATTAACATATCCATACCACTTCCAATTTAGTTTAGTTTTGTGCTAATATTGATTAGAATGTTTTAATGTAGTAACATATTGATAAGTAGCATATTGAGTCTATGTTAGGTTTTGGTTTGTGGTTTGATCTCTATTTATTGTTATTTTATCTTTATTTGTATTAATCTCTATGCATTCCCTATCTATGTTAGACTTAGGGCATACAAATGAGAGGGGGGGGGTGAATCAGTTGTGTGAAACTTTCTCTTTTTAAACACTTGAATCTTCTTTAGTGATTAGCATAATATTAATCATGAACCATAATGCATTCAAATCAAAAGAAGAAACATATCAACACACATGACACCAAAATTTTGACGTGGAAAACCCGGTTAACGGAAAAACCACGGGGTGATTAACCCAGGAATGTATTCTCTGTTAGAAGAATAGAAAGAACAAAATGACACATGCTAATTAGGGCTCACTGCCCGAGCACACTGCTCACAAGAGGCTCACTGCCTACAAGAGACACACTATCTACAAAGGAATAAGTAACACCTTTATGAACTAGAGAATAGCATCTTCAGCATGCTTGAATCAGTTCCATTTAAGCCCAATACTTCTGCTCTGCCTTTCGCAGTTCTCTTTGCTACCACACACTCATCACCACAAGACACTTCAAAATGAATTCACAATCCCTTATTTATACAAGGCATCGACTTAGGAATGATCATCTAAGTTAGAAAACACCTACAAGAACATTCGCAAGACGTGTAATACATCCAGTCAGCCAGTCTCAAGAAGAACACCAATATTCATGGTTATTCTTCAAATGCAAACTCTAACTTCAATGTGGATCACCAACATTAACTGGACATGATCCAACGATCATCATAACCTTCCCTGAATCACCAAAAACATCCGCACTTCATCATCCTACTAGAATTCTTCTCTCCTTCATCCGGAGCTACAAGAACACAGTCTATCATCACTATCATAAATGAATAGGCTCTTCCGGACCTTCAACCCACGAACTAATCTAGTTGATACTTCACAGGGATGTCCGTAACACTCCCTCAGATCCGCAGAACGGGATAATGAAATGCTAGATCTCACCGGACCTATCTATGGCCTTCTGTCACCTGTGAACACCTGCCAGAACTGGTTCTACTTGAGCAACCATAACTTCTTTAGATCTTCATGCGGACCTCTGAAATCTTGACTGGAGCATCTCAAGACTTATATCTACAAACCTTTTAAACCGCATCCTCTGATCCTCAACCTATTGAGGACTTTTACCTTCTTGTCATCACTGTTCTTCACAGTTCCTGATTGAGATATATTTTCTCAATATCCTCAGCACACAGCTCATCTAATCCTTCTCATTAATGCAACATGAGTATGTTGACATCAATGACAACACCAGTTAGGCCCATACTTGCAACAATCTCCCCCTTTGTCATTGATGGCAACATATGATGTGAAAAACCATGAAGACAAGAACTTCTCCTTGCTGTTACAACTCCCCCTAACAACAACAACTATTCACATGTCTTCTCTTCCTTTATTGCTCCCCCTTTGATCAACAACCACTTGTTTTTCATAGGTCTTCTCTCCCTCTTTGACATCAATGGCAAAGAGCTCATACTTGTAACTTCACTACTTTATAACATACCAGCTGCTCCCCCTGAGTAGTAGCTCCCTTATCATCAATCTAGATCACAAGATATGACTGTGATATCCACTAGATTGATGCACATCAGTGCATCCTAGTTCATCACTGGAGGGGAAATAACCCCTAACTTCTCCTTGAGAAACTCAAAAGAGTCCTTGGGAAGAGGTTCAGTAAAAATATCTGCAAGCTGATCCTTGGAGGGCACATACTCCAATCTGACTTCACCCTTGTTCACTTGCTCTCTCAGAAAGTGAAACTTGATAGATATATGCTTAGTCTTAGAATGCAACACCAGATTCTTAGAAATATTTATTGCACTTGAATTATCATAGAAAATTGTGATAGGGTCCTCATATTCTACTTGAATATCTCTTAGCATCTGCTTCATCCACAAAACTTGAGTGCAATGTATTCTACTTCAGTTGTAGACAGGGATATTGCCTCTTGTTTCTTGCTTAGCCAAGAAACCAACCTTTTTCCCAAAAAGAATGCTCCTCTACTTGTACTCTCCTATCATCCACATCTCCTGCCCAATCTGCATCTGTATATGCATGAAGAGAAAAATTATGATCTCTAGGATACCACAGACCATACTCAACTATTCCTTTTAAGTACCTAAAAATTCTTTTGATTGCCATGACATGAGATTCTCTAGGATCAGCCTGGAATCTTGCCACAAGACCAACAACCTGCATTATATCTGGTCTAGTTTGAGTGAGATACAATAATTCTCCAATCATTGATCTGTACTTTGTCTGATCTATCTTAGGAGAGTCATCATCTTTGCTCAACTTACATCCAGTTGCCATGGGAGTGTTCATTGGCTTTGAATCTTCCATTCCAAATTTCCTCAACAATTCTTTCACATATTTAGTCTGAGAGATAAAGATTCCTTTCTTTGTCTGAGTAATTTGCAAACCCAAGAAGAAATTTATTTCACCGAGCATTAACATTTCAAACTCACTTTTCATTTGATTTGCAAAGGTTTTACACATACTGTCTCTTCCTCCAAAGATGATATCATCAACAAATACTTCAACAATCAAGATGTTTTCATGATCAATTTTGAAATATAGGTTACTATCAGCAATACCTTTGTTGAAACCAATCTTCAAAACATGTTTCTCCAGTCTTTCATACTATGCTCTTGGCGCTTGCTTTAGACCATACAGTGCCTTCTTTAATTTGCAGACCATATCACCATGCTTAGATAACTAAAATCCATCCGGTTGTTCAATGTACACTTCTTCTTCTAAGTCACCATTCAGGAAAGCAGATTTGACATCCATCTGATACACCTTGAAATCCTTGAAGGTAGCAAATGCAAGAAATAATCTGACTGCTTCAATTCTTGCCACCGGAGCAAAGGTTTCTTCAAAATCAATTCCTTCTATTTGAGAGTAGCCTTTGCAGACCAATCTGGCTTTATTTCTGATTACTTCACCGACTTCATTTAGTTTGTTCTGAAAGACCCATTTGGTTCCAATCACATTCTTGTTTCTAAGTCTAGGAACAAGATCCCAAGTGTGATTTTTCTCAATTTGCATCAACTCTTCCTCCATTGCTTTGGTCCAATTTTCATCATTGCAGGATTCATTTATTGTCTTAGGTTCAATCTTTGAAATCAGACAATATTCATCTGAATTTTGAGCAATTTTCCTTCTAGTTTGCAAACCTTTGCTTTTGTCACCTATGATCTGATCTTCAGAGTGGTTCAGTCTTACATACCTTGGAACTTTGGGAGTTTCTTGCACTTTTGCTTCTTGATTAGGCTCATTCAGACCTATCTCTTCTTCCTAATTTACTGGATTAGTCTGAATCTGACTTTCAGGAGAGGATTGAGGTCCTTGAACCAGAACACCATTCTGATCATCTTCATCATACTCATAAAACCTTGAGGGTTTCTCTATTCCCTCATCAACCTTCACATTTGTACTTTCTATCATATTTCTTAGTCTCTTGTTATAACACCGGCATGCTTTGCTTTGAGTAGAGTAACCCAAGAATATTCCTTCATCACTTCTAGCATCAAACTTGCCTAAATCTTCATCTCTTTTGATGTAAAACTTGCTACCAAAGACTCTAAAATATCTTACAATAGGAGTAATCCCAAACCAGAGTTCATAAGGGGTCTTACCAGTATTGCTTCTGATTTGAACTTGATTAAGAGTATAGACTGCAGTGCTGACAGCTTCTCTCCAATAGATCTGAGGAACATTTGCTTCCATCATCATAGTCCTAGATGCTTCCTGGATGGTCCGGTTCTTTCTCTCCACTACTCCATTCTGTTGTGGAGTGCTCGGAGTAGACAACTCTCTCTTAATTCCATGTTTCTCAGAGAATTCTATGAAATCACCAGATGTGAATTCTCCACCTCTATCAGACCTCAGACATTTCAACTTTATTCTTGTTTCATTTTCTACCATAGCCTTGAATATTTTGAATTTCTCAAGAGCTTCTGATTTCTCCTTTAGAAAGGTTACCCACATCATCCTGGAATAGTCATCTATTAGCAGCATGAAGTATCTATCACCTTGAATACTTCTGGTTCTTGCTGGACAACAAAGATCAGTGTGAACTAAGTCCAATAGTCTGGTAGAAGACAGTTCCTTGCTTTTGAATGTGACTCTGCTCATCTTACCCAACTGACATTCCTTGCATAAGTTATTTATAGGTTTCACCAATTTTGGAAGATCTCTTACAGCCTGAGTATTGCTTATCTTGATGATATTATCAAAATTCACATGACACATCCTTCTATGCCATAACCAACTTTGATCAACTTGAACAAATAAGCAGCTTTTACCAGTACCAACCAAGTGGAAGATATTACCTTTAGTTTGAGTACCAGATGCAATCTCTATTCCGGATCTTTCAAAGATTTTGCATTTTCCATCCTTGAATCAGAGATCATAGCCTTTGTCCACCAACTGTCCAACACTGAGAAGATTGTGCTTCAAACCTTCAACATACAGTACATTACTAGTTTTGTTTCTTCCATTAAAAGAAATAGTTCCTCTTCCTCTAATTCTACCAGCAGAATTATCACCAAACTTCACCACTCATCCTTCATACCTTTCCAAATCTATGAACTTATTCTTGTCACCTGTCATGTGGTGAGAGAAACCACTGTCAATGACCCAATCATTCTTTTCTTCAACTTGGGCAGCGAGAGCTCTTTCTACAACTTTATGATTGATAGACATAGAGGATATTGGTTCTTCTTCCTTGATGGCAATAAACACCCATTCACTTCCAGATTTGTTTCCTGTCTCTGATTCATCATCTGTTACTCCTTCATTATCTTCTTCATGAACATAGTAACAATTCTTTTGGAACCTTGATCTGTTAGGATTTGGCTTTGAAAATCTTTCCAGACATTTTGAGGCAAAATGACCAATCTTATTGCAGTTAAAACACTTAAAAGGTAATTTTCCTTCATACTTACCAGATCCTCTTGGCAGTCTCTTTGCAATGAGGGCTTCAAGTTGAGCAGTTTCTACTTCTTCTTCCAAGTCTTTGCTTGCTTTTTCATACCATGACAATTTCCTTGATGAGTTCTCTCCCGGATCAAATCCTTGTTTACCTTTCACAGAGGCACTGGATTTGAATGTAGATTTAGTTTTGGGGGGATCATCTCCAAATTTGGTCATTTCAAAAGCAGCCAGTTTGCCAGCCAATTGGTCTCTTATGATAGTTGTATGGGCTCTGAATTCATCAATGGCAGCAACCTTGATTTTGTAAGAGGCAGGAAGGGATCTGAGAATCTTACCAACAATCTCATTTTCATCCAAGACTCCACTAGAATTTCTAATTCCACAAACCAGCTCATTCACTCTTCGCATAAAAGTGCTAATATTTTCATCATCTCTCATCTTCAGTTTTTGAAATTTCCCTTTTAGACTCTGTAACCTTGTAGATTTAACATACTCATCTCCTTCATGCAGAAGTTCTAGTTTAATCTAGATCTCATAGGCAATTGGTAGGTCAATAACATTTGAGAGCTTTGAGTCAGTTAATGTGCTTAGAAGAGCCTCTTTGGTCCACAGATTGTTTTCAGCATCTGTAATTTTATTTAGGGTTGTCGAACCACCCTGTGGAGGTACATACACTTTTGTGACCATGGATCAGTACGCCTTTCCCATACACTGCAATTGACATTTCATGCGACCTTTCCAAAGAGAAAAGTTGGTTCCATCAAACTTCAGACTATCCTTCTTGTATGACGACATCTTGGATCTCCCCAAGCAGATAAGCTCCTTTTAGAGGAACTTAGCTCTGATACCAATTGTTAGACTTAGGGCATACAACTAAGAGGGGGGTGAATCAGTTGTGCGAAACTTTCTCTTTTTAAACACTTGAATCTTCTTTAGTGATTAGCATAATATTAATCATGAACCATAATGCATTCAAATCAAAAGAAGAAACATATCAACACACATGACACCAAGATTTTGACATGGAAAACCTGGTTAAGGGCAAAACCATGGGGTGATTAACCCAAGAATGTATTCTCTGTTAGAAGAATAGAAAGAATAAAATGGCACACGCTAATTAGGGCTCACTGCCCGAGCACACTGCTCACAAGAGGCTCACTGCTTACAAGAGACACACTATCTACAAAGGAATAAGTATCACCTTTATGAACTAGAGAATAGCATCTTCAGCATGCTTGAATCAGTTCCATTTAAGCCCAATACTTCTGCTCTGCCTTTTGCACTTCTCTTTGCTACCACACACTCATCACCACAAGACACACTTCAAAATGAATTCACAATCCCTTATTTATACAAGGCATTGACTTAGAAACAATCATCTAAGTCGACAAACACCTACAAGAACATCCACAAGATGTGTAATACATCCGGTCGGCTAGTCTCAAGAAGAACACCAATATCCATGGTTATTCTTCAAATGCAAACTCTAACTTCAATGCAGATCACCAACATTAACTGGACATGATCCAATGATCATCATAACCTTCCCTGAATCACCAAAAACATCCGCACTTCATCATCCTACTAGAATTCTTCTCTCCTTCATCCAGAGCTACAAGAACACAGTCTATCATCACTGTCACAAATGAATAGGCTCTTCTAGACCTTCAACCCACAAACTCATCTAGTTGATACTTCACAGGGATGTCCTCAACACTCCCTGAGATCTGCAGAACAGGATAATGAAATATCAGATCTCACCGGACCTATCTATGGCCCTCTGTCACCTCTGAACACCTCCCAGAACTAGTTCTACTTGAGTGACCATAACTTCTTTAGATCTTCATGTGGACCTCTGAAATCTTGACTGGAGCATCTCAAGACTTATATCTACAAACCCTTTAAACCATATCCTCTAATCCTCAACCTATTGAGGACTTTTACCTTCTTGTCATCACTATTCTTCACAGTTCCTGATTGAGACTTATTTTCTCAATATCCTCAGCACACAACTCATCTAATCCTTCTCATTAATGCAACATGAGTATGTTGACATCAATGACAACACCGGTTAGGCCCATACTTGCAACAATCTATTCATTCTTATTTCATTCGATTAGTATCCATTTTCATACATTCATTTCCTACCTTGAGATTACCAATTTATCCTTACAAATCATTTTTGAGTGACTAGCGATTGATTTAGGTCAATCTTGAGGAGCATGGAAATGATCTCTGAATCCAAAAGCTTCAAGTTCAAATTCCAACTTTGTCACCCCTTTCTACAAGCCATTATGGACCAACCTAGTACATGTTTCATGTGACATGTTGCTATATTATGATATCTAAAAACATTTATTATACATTTAAAGATATTCAATCATTAGGATGAAGGAGGTTAAAATGAATAATTAGAAAACATTTCAATTTTAAAGGGAAAGGAACAAATCTATGTGAGACTCCAACTAGTCTATCTAAATCTTGGCTAATTTTTCCTTTAATATACTAGATTAACCTCCTAATGGTTTAACTTGAAGACAATTTCACCTATTTAATTTTAAATTATTAAGTTCAAAGTATTGGCATGTTTACTTGAATTGGCAAGTAACCCAACTTTGAATACCTAAATAGTAATATTTTTCTCTTCATCTAATTTCCAAAGTTCCTGTTACTAGACTTGCAGTTGGTTGTCCAACATAAACCATGGTTTATATGGCACGCACCAACTCCTTTGGAGGGTCAAATTGTTAGCATGTAAAAGACATTTACTTCAAATAAATCAGGAGTAGAAAAATTATTTAATCAAGTTTAAGAATGTTGTTGAGTCTGGGGAATGCAGAGCTAAAGACTTCTTTGAAGATTATAATTTCCCTCTGAAGTCTTGTCGATAGAAAAAAAAAAAAAAAAAACATTATAATCCAGTTTTAGTTGATTCCAAGTCTAGAGATTTAATCTTTGTAGATGGCCTAGGTTTAGGGAATTCTCTCTAACTTAACTCAGCTGCAATGGTAGTAAACAATTAACACAACTTCCTATTAACTAGGATGACACATGCATATATCCCCATAAACTCTCATGTGGAAAAATGACTAAGGCAAGGCTTTTATATGCCAGACCTGAAATGAACTTAAGTTATATTTTATTTACAATTTCAACATCATTACCCTTTAAAGTAGTCTTGTCCTTGTTTTGTTCATAGACAAATGTTCCAAGTAGATTCCATATGTAAAATCCAATTTTGGATGTTTTGGTTCTGGGTCAGGGTTATCTTTCAGAATGAAAATCTCTCTAGAGTAAGTACATGACTTTCTACTTTCCACATGGTGTGTTCGGCAACACTCAGGAGGAAAACTTGTGGAAAATGAGTAGGGCCTACCACCATAATTGGACACTTTGGAATTAACACATGTCACTCTACGAGTAACTCTAGAAGGACCAATGGCCAAGATTTGTGGATTTCATTTCTAACTTATTTGAATTGAAATGGATTTTAGACTCATTTTTCCTTGGAGCATTCTAGCAAGGCTAAAATTTGACAGTCCATCTTGCCTGTCAAGAATTTTTTTTTCCCACAGTTTAGTCTTCTTTATTGCCTTTCACATGACAATTAATTTATTTTAATGTAAGTAAAATTTTATATAAGAAATAGAAGAAATATGAAATATTGTGCAATTTACAAAAAAATTAATTGTTTGATGTGTTGGAATGAAAGGAAGACCATTCTTTATATAAAATATTCTATTAAAAACATTCAAAGAGTATTTACAATTTTTAAAAAAATCTAAAAATTTGAGTTTTTTTTAAAATAATAGAAGTTTCTATTAAAAAATAGAAGTTTCTTTCAAAAAAAAATTAAAATAAAAGGAAAAAACATAAAAAAACACACAAGGTATATATATAGAGATATATATGTGTGTGTGTTTATATATATATATATATATAAACACACACACACACACACACACATATATATCTCTGTGTGTGTTTTTTATGGTTTTTCCTCTTATTTTTAAATTCTTTAATAGAAACTATCTGTGTATGTGTTTTTATGTTTTTTCCTTTCATTTTTAAATTCTTTAATATAAACTTCATATATATATATATATATATATATATATATATATATATATATATAGTTAGATTTTCATATTAATTTTTTTTTCTACAGTTTCTAAAATAAATTACATGTATGTTAATACATTCAAATACTTATTTTTACTATATTTTATAGTTAAAATCTTTAATACAGTTATATAACTATCAAATTTAAGCCCTACATTCTAGGATAATTTGAAAAGGAATAGGGGCTCCAAAACTATTCAGATCTGAAGCAATTTCAAATTGGGTTAAGCATATTTCTGGATGTTGAGTAATTTTTTAAAACTTGGAAAGGCATGGACAACTTCTCCATATTTATGAATTTTGGAGATGGGTTTTCAAAAGAAGATTTTGAATATAGCTAAGAGAAAATTTGATTACCAAACTCAAGTAATGAATGGTCTTTTTGAACAACCCTTTGGTTATGAAAATTTCTTGTTAATATAAATAACGTATTAGATTTATCAGAAAGGCAACTCGACTTTAACATAGAATTGGTCAGTTTGCAACTAGTTCTGATACACTCTCATGTAGAATGGGTACAACCTCTGGCTTGCCCTACAAAACACTATTGCATGGGAGTTAGACTAGGGATTGGGCTATATACATAACCTATAGAGCTTCTGTAAATCATCTTGCATTTTAAGGTATAAATTTGGCTACAAAGCATCCATACACATAATTCATTTAGGATCTTATGTAGCAAAAGGGTATTAATAATCCATCCTTTACATTCTTAAGATTTATTTACATTATTAGTATAATATTCACTTGTCTAATTATTCATACTCGATACATTCAAGATTAACAGATCGCACTCAAATTCTTATGTTTCTTAGAGAAGAAAACATACACTGAATAGCCTAGCAACTTTCATATAGAGAAATCTTGTAGCATATCAATTCGTATCCTCTTGGATACACTTGTTAAATCAAGCATACATATATAGATTCTCACAAGGAAAACAATGTACATTATTCAACTTGACTAATAGATTTTCTTAGTTTAGTCAAACAATCATGAACTTTTCACAAAGATATTCTTAGCCAACAATTAGATTATGTCCAAGTTATAATTAACATCAATCTGCAAATAAATATCTCTATGTGTTGACTGTGTGCCTCCTTTTTATTACAAGAATATGAAGATCATCCTTTGGAAGGCCAATAAGATTTGTCACTTACTATCATGGAACTCTGATATGACTTGTATGATTTATCTTGGATCCCTTAACTATACGTGACCAACCCCTATAGAATCTATGGTTAAGATTCGTTCATGTGACTATACATGCACATACATAAATCTAATAAGAATATTCATACAAATGCAAATACTAAAAGGAAGCTAAGATTATGAAAATGCTACTTACACTAATCTATTAGAGGAGATGTACAAAAAATACAATCTAAACAATTTAAGAAAATAAATAACACACAAAAGAATTCACCATAATAGAGAATTTATCCTAGGAAAATACTTTTAAGAAAAAACCTGGAGTTGTAAGGGTGTTGGTGTCTTTTGTATTATCAATAACAATGTGATTACAATACAATTCAATAGCATACACCCTTATTCATCACTAACTAGATGTTTAGAGAGTTAATGGAGAACTACAAGAATAACTAGTCTAAAGGGGCAAAGAACCCATTTTCTAATGGTGGGTCACAACAAAAGAACCCTAAGATCCTTTAGTTTCAAAGGCTCTTGGCAAGGAAAAAGATATTAATGTCTCCCAGAATCTTGAGAAATCCTCCAAAGAGGTGTGTAAACCTCAATTTATCAAAATTTCTTTTGCTACCATCAATATATCTTCTCAAACAAAAATATTGGGTTCTTCTCTTTCCTCCTCCCCTTAAGTGAATTCAAGGTATTATCATATCTTTTCTTGAATCTTGGACAATGGTGAATACATTCTAGATAATTAGAGGAATTTCAAAGTAGCTATCCAACTTGGAAGTTATAATCCAATGATAGAAAGTGAGTTGAACTACAAAATATCTATGTAGCTCTTAATGAGATTGATAGTGATAATATGCCTCTAGATTATCACATTCCATGAATTTTCTCTCATGGAATGTTCAAGAGGCTTGCCAAACCTCACATGGAAGTATACTATTTTAAATATTTGGCAAATATTTGCAAATTAGAAATTCATTTTTTGCAAGAGGTTGAAATTTTAGCCTGTTTTCTTTCTATAACTTTTGCTATGTCATATTGCCAACTACCCACTTTTTATGTAGCAACAATGAGGCAATATGTGGGGGCATTGCAAAATTTATTTCTCAGAAATGGTATCCATACTTAGTGGACCATGGAGGTGACTCCACCAACAAGGATGTATGGCCCCTCTTGAATACTGATAATCACTCTTTTTGTGTTATTAATATTTATGCTTCCAATGATGTTGAAAGATCTAATCTTTGGCATCATATTGCTAACTTAGCTCCTACCATAAATTGGTTTTTGTATGGAGACTTTATATGGTGAAGTGGCATTAGATAAGTGTGGTAATCTCCCCATGTGTTGAACAATTGGTGAGAGGGAAGCTTGGTACTAAATGCACAATAAATTGACCCTTTTTTATCCATATATTGGCCACCATCATAATCAATCTACATGGAATAATCCCTACTCTATATTTTAAAGAGTTATCAAATGGCTTGATAGAGGAATGTTATCAAATCAATCTTTCTTTTATTCTAGTTAGTTATTTGAGCCTTTGCTAAAGATTGTCGTTTTGTACCACTTATTGATAAAGTTTTACATTGAATGGTAGTTTGCAAAGCCCAAGATGAAGAAACTAGTTTTTGTTAACAAGTGTTTATTCACTCATTAGCTAACCCTTTCCCATATTTAATGTGTTTGGATATTGGAGCCATGTCCTCAATATTAGATTGGATGGATTTAATGGTGGAATAATGCTATCAAGTGTACCTCCCACTTTCTTCACATTGATGGGTGTCAATTGGAATGCTTTTTCCACCACTTATATGATTTTATTATCTCAAAGCTTCATTGTGCCACCATTTATTTGGAAGAGAAACCATTTATTTTTATCTCCAACTATGACTGGCCAAACTTCACCAATATAAATAAATTGTTAATAATATTTCTACTATATGAGCTCAAACCAAATCCTAGCTTCACTAGATTAAAATTGTGGACAACATTTGCAAGGAATTATTTCAACCCTCTAGAGATCATAATGTCTTGTAGTCAATTAAGTAGTTCAAAGAAAGCCAACAAATCTTAACCAAGCTTCTTACCATTCTTCATGATTTTGGCCACCATTATTAGTAAGTTTTCAAATCTCATGAGGCCTCTCCTAAGTGAGATAATGCTCTCCAATTGTACATTAATGTGGTTTATTTTGAGCTCTCCACTTCTTAGTGGGTGCTATGTGAACAACCTAACTTAGGATGACCTTCATGAGGTAACATACACCATAGCCAATGGGAAAGATCTAGGATGTGATGGACTTTTTTGTGGACTTTATAAAGTATTATGGGATATGGGTTTATCTATCTTTTAAGTCATTTTATTTCCCACAACCTAGTTAAAGGTGTCAATTTTAAGTCCCAATTCCTCCCAGTATCTTGTCAATGGTGACTTTATTGATGGCTATTTTGGTACTCTATCAAAAAATGAAGATAATATCAAATAGACTCTCCAATTCTTGGATATTTTTTGTTTAGCCAAACATTTTAAGTATTCAATAGTAAAAAACTAGTGTTATAGACATTCCTTTCTACCTCAACTTAATTGGCTCAATTCTTTTGGTTACAAATGGATTAATCATGGAGAGTTTTTTAGATTTATTAGCATCTCTTTTACCTTTCAATCTTCTCCTTCTTTGTTGTGGCAAGTTGTCAATTCCCATGTTGAGAAGAAGTTGGCTTATTGGATCACCAAACCTTTGTATATTGTAGGAAATTTGAAGTTTTTCCTAAAGTTCTTGCTACTACTCATTTTTATTACTCTTCCTTTGGGGTGCCCTCTAAAGCCTCTTATCAAAAGATTGAAAATGTTTTAAGAGATTTTTTTATGAGATTCCTCTAGTGAAAGAAATGGTTTTCTTTAATGTCCACCCATGTGTAACTCATACCTTGTCTTGTTATTTCTTATAATTATATTAAAGGATATATTAAGTTGATTATTATATTATGTAATTGCGAGATGGATTTGTGCCTTGCTAGATTACACATACTCATTGGTCATTATATGTTGCTTCATCTATGATCTCCATTATTCAATTTGATGCTTTGCCTTGAGTGTGCAGGATATATTTATATACTTTTTTGACCAATTTATGAATGTGAAGGAGAAGACATGAATTCACTTGACCATCTCATCTTGCCCAATCCTATGGCCAAGTTATTGACCCTATGTTTCATGTGGTATGTTGGTTTCTTAACGCATACTATTGAGTTGTGAATAGAAAGATGCTTCTAGTGTTTATCTAGTTTTTCTGTAACTTAAATCATTTATTATTCTTGACCTTTGTGTTGTGTGTAAACTCATAAAGTGTTTGTGTCCTTTGTGTGAAATTAGTTAACTTGAATTCTCTTTCACTTTATTAGTTTTTTGAAATGATTGTTGTGAAGTGTTTGCAAATAACCTTAATGCTTTAAATGAGAAATTAAATTAATTTAATTTCCATTGTGGAATGATCTTATTCATTTTAATATTATGATATTTTGGAAATGCATTATGGATTAAAAGATTTTTTTGGGCTTTAAGCCAAAGCCAAATTAATTTAATTAAGAAAAGAAATGTCTATTTGCATTAATTTTGGAAATGTAATTAATGTATCATTTTTCCATAAAGGTTTATTTATTATATGGAAATTACATTTTCTATTTAGTTGGAATTCAAATTAATTTGTAAAGGTTAGAGGGAAATCTTATTTAAGTTATTTATATTGAATAACTTTTTTATTAAGCATATGGTCTAGAAAATAGATAAATTTGTAAAAGACATTTTTGAAATAAAATATTTATACAAAAATGGATAAAAGAAAATAATCTCTCTCTCTCTCTCTCTCTAAAAAAAAATGGAGATGCTTTTCTTGGAAGTGGATTTAGCTTGGGTTTCGATTGCATAAGAGTAGAAAAACTGATTGCTTGTGTGGGTGTGTGCTCCAAAGGGATTTTCTCCATTATTTGCAAGTTGAAGTCAGAAAAGTAATCCTCTATTTATTTATGCTTTTAAAATTATAATTTCTATCTTTTCAATGCTCACAATAGGTGGATGGATATGGCTTATTCAATTATAGGAGTATATTGAGTGATTTATATGCATTTAGAAATAGATTGATTTAATTGATTGCTTTCAATTTATTTTTAAAAATGCAAGAAAAGATGCCAATTTATGGCAAAATTTTCCTATAATGATTTGTGAGTAGGAAAGATTTAGATTGAGTAGTTAGTGTTTTTGTGCATGTTAGGACCATAAGGGTATTTTTAGATTTTGGAAATTTTGTGTATTTTGAGAAATTAAATTTGGTGTTCTTGAGGGATGTCTTCTATTATGGATTTGAGAAATTTTATGGTTTTTCCCTCTTTTTGAAAAATGAAAAGTGTGTTTAAAACCTTAGTTTTCATTATTATTTTGTGAGACAAAAAGTCTCATGTGGGATATATGACTCCCTACTTTATGGACATGAGTATCACATGTTTTGTCCTTGTTTTCCATGCTTTGACTTTTTTGCTCAAAGTTGACATTTTTATAGGCTTTATGTTAGATTTGTATATTTCTACCCTTGTGGACATGAGTGTTATGTGTTTTGACCTCATTTCTATTGTAAATATGTGCCTGATGTGTTGTCATTGATGTCAACATATCCTTCTGTCAGAAATAGTGAAGACAGTGCAAAGGAGTGATCAGTATTTCCAGTAAGGTGAAGATCAGAGTTTGCGGATTAAAGGGTTTGTATAGGGTTGTCTATTATTGCTCTAGTTGAGATTTGAGAGATCCGCATGAAGATTTGGTGAAGTTATGGCCCTTTGAGTAGAATAGGTTTTTGTAGTTGCTTTGTGATGATAGAGTGGCAAGAAGTTGGTCCGAATTGGTCTAGTATGAGAATATTGTGATCTGTGGATCTAGAGGCATGTCTAGGATGTTGGTGTGTTCCCTCAACTTGAGTGGTTCATGGTTTGGAGATTCGGAAGTAATCTTTCTAGTATGATAGTCATGGTAGTGTGTGTTCTTGAGGTTCAATATGAAGATGTGAGTGATTCTGGTGATACGAAGTGGTGTGGTTATTCCTGTTGACTTAATTGTGCTTATGGTGGTTTCTAGATAGTGTGGCTATTGTGTTGGTGGCCCGCATTGAAAAAGGAGCTCGTGATTCAAGGTTTCCTCTTGGTTGTTGTCGTTCTTCCCAGTCTTGGCCAACCGAATGTTCCTAGTGTGTTGTAGATGATCTAAAGATCATTTTATGAGGCATGGCATGTTAATAGAGGAAGATTCAAGTCTCAGCTATGATTGGCCGACAGTGTAAAGATCCACATTAAGTTTGGCTGACCTTGTTGATCATTCCAAGATGGATGAAGTGTATAAATACTTGTTGAAGAGTTGTCAAACATCATCCTTGAGCGAAACAGATTAAATCTGAATAAATGATCAGAAGCAGAGAAGAGAAGAAAAGGAGTGAGAGCAATATAGAATGTGAAGTTAGTAAAGAAGAATCTAGGGAAAAGCAGAAGTTTTTGAGCATTCATTGAAACTGAACCAGTCATGAAGTAGATGCTATTTTGTAGTTAATTCATTCTACTCTAAATTAATTTGTAGGTAGTGAGCCTCCTCTTTTGAGCAATGAGCTCTAGACAGTGTGCCCGAAGGCATGTGCCTTCTATTTTTCTAAAGTACTTTTAATAGGGTACAAATCTTTGTGCGTTAACCCCCACTGTGGTTTTTCCCTTAACTGGGTTTCCATGACAAAATCTTGGTGTCAAGTGTGTTGATTATGTTTTTTCTCTTACGTTGTTGATCTATGCTTTAATATTTACATCACTAATCTGGTAGTAGGATAATAAAGGAGGTTAAAAGCAGAAAATTTTTAAATTGTGTGACAACTAATTCACCCCCCCTCTCAGTTGTCCGATCTAATTCCAACAATTGGTATCAAAGCTAGATCCTCTTATAAAAGCCTGACCGCTTGAGGAGATCTAGGATATTGACCTATAAGAAGGATAGTCTAAGATTTGATGGAACAAATTATTCTATTTGGAAGAATCACATGGAGTGCCATTTACAATGCATGGGTGATAACCAGTGTTGAGTATAAACCTCCAGAGAAAGGTCCTTCAACTCCAAATCAAGTCAAAGATGCTGAAAATAAACTTTGAGCTAAAGAAGCCTTGTTGAGTGCCCTGACTGATTCTGAAATGACAAATGTCTTTGGTCTAAAAACTACTTATGAAATTTGAAAAAAGTTGGAATATCTGTATGAAGGTGATAAATATGTCAAATGTGTCACGCTACAAAGTCTGAGAGGAAAATTTGAAAGTATGAGGATGAGCAAAGATGAAAACATCACAATCTACATGTAAAAAATAAATGAACTTGTGTGTGGTATCAGGTGTGCTGGTGGAACTTTGGAAGAATCAAAGATTGTATCAAAAGTACTCAGATCTTTACCTGATTCATACAAACACAAGGTTGCTGCTATAGAGGAGATCAAGACTATCTCAGATGTTACAAGAGATCATCTAGTTGGCAAAATTTCAGCTTTTGAATTAAGTGAGTTTGGTGATTCTCTTCCCAAATATGAATCTACATTTAAGGCCAGTCTATATGGAAAACAAAGATATGATCTAGGTGAAATCTCTTCTACAAGATCAAACAAATTAGTGAAGACAAGGAAGGATCTTGAAGATAATAAACTTGAAACTACTGATCTTGAAGCTCTTCTCGCCAAAAGATTACCAAGAGGATCTGGTAAGTATGAAGGAAAATTTCCACTCAAATATTTTTCTTGTAATAAGATTGGTCATTTTGCCTCAAGATGTCCAGAGAGGTTTTCAAAACCAAACCCTAACAGATATCAAAATCAGAACAAATGTTACTATGTCCAAGAAACTATGAAGAAGATGATGAATCTGATCATGGAGGTTCCCCTGAAAATGATTGGGTGTTTATTGCCATTAAAGAAGAAGATTTGGTGTCTACTAAATCTGCTAGCTATGCAAATATGGAAAGTGCCTTAGATGCTCAAGTTGTTGAGAAAGATGAATGGGTGATTAATAGTGGATGTTCTCATCATATGACTGGAGACAAGAGTAAATTTGTGAATTTTGAAAATTATGAAGCTGGGCTTGTGAAATTTGGAGATAACTCAGCTGGTAGAATCTGTGGCAAAGGATCCATCTCTTTTGATGGTAAGAATAGTACAAATGATGTTCTATATGTGGAAGGACTGAAACATAATCTTCTCAGTGATGGATAGTTGGTTGATAAAGGTTATGATCTTTAATTCAAAGACAGAAAGTGCAGAATCTTGGAGAGTTTCGGAACTAAAATTGCATCCGGTACTCAAATTAGAGGTATCATTTTTCATTTAAGTAGCTCTGGCAAAAGTTGTTTGATTGCTCAGATAGATCAAAGTTGGTTATGGCATAGGAGGATGTGTCATGTGAATTTTGATAATATTGTCAAAATAAGTACCACTTAGGCTGTGAGACCTAATAGCATGTGTAGAGAATGTCAATTGGGGAAACAGAGCAAGATTTCATTCAAAAGTAAGACTTACTAGTGTTTTAACAAGAGGTTGAAAAAGATTGTTGAAAGTCCTAATGTTAGAGTTGATGAGAACAAGGAAGGATATTCTAGGTTCTGTAGATATGATTCAAATGATCAAAATGAAAGTCAAAGTCAAGGAAGGTTAGTTTAAACTCTGACTCAAATGCAAATTGATCCAAAAACTCCAAAGACTCAAGGAATTAGTATAGATGTTGAGGAACAAGCTCAAGAAATAGAAGCCCAAGCAATTCCCAAAACCCCTAGGTATGTAAGAATGAATCATCTCAAAGATCAAATCATAGGGGATAGAAATAAAGGTGTTTGAACTAGGAAAAGAGTTGTTGAAGATCAAGAAGAAATTTGTTTGATTTCAAGGATTGAACCTAAATCAGTTGATGAAGCCTGTACTGATGAAAATTGGGTAAAATTAATGAAAGAAGAATTAATGCAAATTGAAAAGAACCACACTTGGGATATTGTTCCTAGGCCAAAGGAAAAAAATGTAATTGGAACCAAATGGGTCTTTCAGAATAAACTAAATGAAGATGGTGAAGTGGTAAGAAACAAAGCAAGGTTGGTATGCAAAGGCTATTCTCAAGTAGAAGGAATTGATTTTGAAGAAACCTTTTCTCCGGTGGAAAGAATAGAAGCAGTCAGATTGTTTCTTGCATTTGTTGCTTTCAAATATTTTAAAGTGTATCAGATGGATGTCAAATCAACATTCGTGAATGGAGATTTGGAGGAAGAAATCTACATTGAGCAATCGGAAGGATTTCAGTTATCTGATCAAGGTGACATGGTTTGTAGACTGAGAAAAGCCTTGTATGGACTCAAGAAAGCTCCAAGAGCCTAGTATGCAAGATTGGATAAATATTTGCTTAAGATAGGTTTTAGCAAAGGTATTGCTGATAGTAATCTTTACTTCAAGATTAATCATGAGGACATCCTGATTGTTGAGGTCTTTGTTGATGATATCAATTTTGGTGGAAGTGAATGTATGTGCAAAGTATTTGTTGACCAAATGAAAAGTGAATTTGAAATGTCTATGTTTGGAGAGATGAATTTATTCCTAGGTCTACAAATTGTTCAGTTAGACAAAGTTATCTTTATATCTCAGTCCAAGTATGTGAAAGAATTACTGAAGAAGTTTGGAATGGAAGATTCAAAGCCAGTAGGTACACCTATGGTAACCAGATGCAAGTTAAGTAAAGATGATGATTCACCCAAGGCAAATCAAAAAAGGTATAGATCAATAATTGGAGGATTGCTCAATCTAACCCAGACCAGACCTGAAATCATGAATACCATTGGACTTGTTGCTAGATTTCAATCTGATCCAAAAGAATCCCACATTGTGGCAGTCAAAAGAATTTTTAGATATCTCAAGGGGACAATTGATTATGGATTGTAGTTTCCAAAAGACAATGACTTTACTCTTCATGCATACACAGATGTTGATTAGGCAGGAGATATGGATGATAGAAAAAATACTAGTGGTGGTGCCTTTTTCTTGGGAAGAAGATTGGTCTCTTGGATGAAAAAAAAGCAAGAGGCAATATCTTTGTCTACTGCAAAAGAAGAATATATAGAAACAACAAATCATTGTACTTAGGTTCTGTGGATGAAGCAAATGTTGAAGGACATCAGAGTTGTGTTTGAGGAGTCAATCACAATTTTTTGTGATAATTCTAGTGCAATAAGTATCTCAAAGAATCTAGTGTTGCATTCAAAGACAAAGCATATATCTATCAAATTTCATTTCTTGAGAGAGAAGGTAAATGAGAACGAAGTCAAGTTGGAGTTTGTGTCATCCAAATATTAGATTGCAGATATCTTCACTAAGCATCTTCCCAAGGATACCTTTGAATATCTCAGAGAGAAGTTAGGGGCTATTACCCCTCTGAATCAGAACTAAGATGGACTAAGGTACATCAGTCCAATGGAATTCTTAGTCATATCTTGAGATCCAGATTGATGTTCAGAAAATACTACTCTAAGGAGTAGTCAGCATGTAAACGTTGGAGATCAATCTGAAACAAAAAAGGGATTAGATGATTGCAACCATTGATGTCAAAGGGGGAGAGAAGTCATGTGAAAAACTTGGAAGTAAGTAGTTACTAGTGAAAGGGGTGTTAGACTTAGGGCACACAACTAAGAGGGGGGTGAATCAGTTGTGCAAAACTTTCTTCCAATTAAACACTTAACTCCACTTTGTAATTCAGCAATATAATAATAAATCAATCATGGAAACACAATGCAACAAATTAAGGGAAAAACCATGGGATGATTAACCCAAGATTGTATTCTCTGTTAGAAGAATAGAAAGAACAAAATGGCACATGCCAATTAGGGCTCACTGCCTAAGCACACTGCTCACAAGAGGCTCACTGTCTACAAGAGACACACTATCTACAAAGAAATAAGTATCACCTACTTGAACTAGAGAATATCATCTTCACCATGCTTGAATTAGTTCCATTTAAGCCCAATACTTCTGCTCTACTTTTTGATCTCCTCCTCACTACCACACTCTCATCTTGACAGGGACAACTTTGAAATGACTTCGCAATCCCTTATTTATACAAGATGTCAACTTAGGAATGATTATCTAAGTCGGCAAACATCAACAACAACATCCGCAGGATGTGTGACTCATCCAGTCAGCCAGTCTCAGAAAGAACACCATCATCCAGAAATTATTCTTTAATGTGAGCTCCAACTTCAATGCGGACCACCAACATGAACTGGATATGGTCCAAAGACTTCCACAAGTTTATCTAAATCACCAAGAACATCCATACTTCATTTGCTTACTGAAATCCATCTCACCTTCATCCGGAACCTCAAGAACATAGTCTGTCATTACTGTCACAAAGGAATAGATGCTTGCAGACCTTCAAACCATGAACCAATCTAGTTGACACTCCATATAGACTTCCTCAACACTCCCTCAAATCCGTAGAACAGGACAATGCAATTCTGGATCTCACCAGACCTGTCTGTATCACTCTATCATCTCTGAACACCTATCAGAACCAGTTTTACTTGAGTGGCCACACCTTCTTCAAATCTTCATGTGGACCTCTAAAATCTCTACTGGATCACCTTAAGACATATATCTACAAACCCTTTAATCTATATCCTCTGATTCTCATCCTATCCTGGACTTTTGCCTTACTGTTATCATTGTTCTTCACTATTCTTGATTGAGACTAATTTTCTCAATATCCTCAGCTCACAGTTCATCCAATCATTATCATTAATGTAATAGGAGTATGTTGACATCAATGACAACACCATTTAGGCCCATACTTGCAACAATCTCCCCATTTGGCATTAATGGCAACATATGATGTGAAAAACTGTTTTAACCATTAAGACAAGAACTTCTTCTCACTGTCACAACTCCCCCTATCAGCAACAACCATTCACATGTCTTATCTCCCTTTACTGCTCCCCCTTTGATCAAAAACCACTTGTTTTTCACATGTCTTCTCTCCCCCTTTCACATCAATGGCAAAGGGCACATACTTGCAACTCAAACACTTCAGAATCATACCTACTGCTCCCCCTAAGTAGCAGCTCCCCATCATCAATCCATATCACAAGATATGACTGTGATATCCATCAGACTGATGCACCTCAGTGCACCTTAGTTCATCACCATAGGGGCAATAAACCCTAACTTCTCCCTGAGGTACTCAAAAGAATCCTTAGGTAGAGGTTTAGTAAAGATGTCTGCAATCTGATCGTTGGAAGGTACAAACTCCAATCTGACTTCATTCTTGTTCACTTGCTCTCTCAAAAAGTGAAACTTGATGGATATGTGTTTAGTCTTTGAATGCAACACCGGATTCTTAGATATATTTATTGCACTTGAGTTGTCACAAAAGATTGTGATAGGTTCCTCATACTCCACTTTGATATCTCTTAGCATCTGCTTCATCCACAAAACTTGAGTGCAACTACCTACTGCCGCAATATATTCTACTTCAGTTGTAGATAGAGATATTGCCTCTTATTTCTTGCTTAGCCAAGAAACCAATCTCTTCCCCAAAAAGAATGCTCCACCACTGGTACTCTTCCAGTCATCCACATCTCCTACCAATCTGCATCTGTATATGCATGAAGAGAGAAATCATGATCTCTAGGATACCACAAACCATACTTAACTATCCCTTTTAGATATCTAAAAATCCTCTTGATTGCCATGACATGAGATTCTCTAGGATCAGCCTGGAATCTAGTAACAAGACCAACAACCTGCATAATGTCTGGTCTAGATTGAGTGAGATACAATAGTCCTCCAATCATTGACCTATACTTTGTCTGATCAGCCTTAGGGGAATCCTCATCTTTACTTAATTTACATCCGATTAACATGAGAGTATTCATTGGTTTTGAATCTTCCATCCCAAATTTCTTCAACAATTCTTTCACATATTTGGTCTGAGAAATGAAGATTCCTTTCTTTGTTTGAGTGATTTGTAGACACAAGAAGAAATTAATTTCACCAAGCATGGACATCTCAAACTCACTTTTAATTTGATTTACAAAAGTTTTACACATACTATCTCTTCATCCAAAAATGATATCATCAACAAACACTTCAACAATCAAGATGTTTTCATGATCAATTTTAAAATACAAATTACTATCAGCAATACCTTTGTTGAAACCAATCTTCAAAAGATGTTTGTCCAGTCTTTCATACTAGGCTCTTAGGGCTTGCTTCAGTCCATACAGAGCCTTCTTCAACTTGCAGACCATATCACCATGATTAGACAATTGAAATCCATCTGGTTGCTCAATGTACACTTCTTCTTCCAAGTCACCATTCAGGAAGGCAGACTTGACATCCATCTGATACACCTTGAAATCCTTGAAGGAAGCAAATGCAAGAAATAATCTGACTGCTTCAATTCTCAGCACCGGAGAAAAAGTTTCTTCAAAATCAACTCCTTTTATTTGAGAGTAACCCTTGCAGACTAATCTAGCTTTATTTCTAATTACTTCACCAACTTCATTGAGTTTGTTCCGGAAGACCCATTTGGTTCCAATCACATTCTTGTTTCTAGGTCTGGGAACAAGATCCCAAGTGTGATTTTTCTCAATTTGCATCAGCTCTTCCTCCATTGCTTTAGTCTAGTTTTCATCATTGCAAGCTTCATTCACTGTCTTAGGTTCAATCTTTGAAATCAGACAAAACTCTTCTGAATCATGAGCAATTCTCCTTCTTGTTTGTACTTCTTTTCTTTTATCACCTATGATTTGATCCTCAGAGTGGTTCAATCTTACATACCTGGGAACTTTGGAAAATTCTTGCACTTCTGATTCTTGATCAGGCTCACTGAAACTCAACTCTTCTTCTTAATTTTCTGGATTAGTTTGGATCTAACTTATAGAGCAGGCTTGGGCTCCTTGAATCAGAACACCATTCTAATCATCTTCATCATATTCATAAAACCTTGAAGGTTTCTCAATTCCCTCATCAACCTTCACATTTGTACCTTCTATCATCTTTCTTAGTCTCTTGTTATAACACCAGTATGCTTTGCTTTGAGTAGAGTAACCCAAGAATATTCCTTCATCACTTCTAGCATCAAACTTCCCTAGATCTTCATCTCTTTTGATGTAACATTTGCTACCAAAGACTCTAAAATACCTTACAGTAGGAGTAATGCCAAACCAAACTTCATAAGGAGTCTTACCGGTATTACTTCTGATTTGAACTCGATTGAGAGTATAGACTGCAGTGCTGACAACTTCTCTCCAATAGATCTGAGGAACATTTGCTTCCATCATCATGGTCCTAGATGCTTCCTTGATGGTCTAGTTCTTTCTTTCCAGTACTCCATTCTGCTGTGGAGTCCTAGGAGCAGATAACTGTCTCTTTATTCCATGTTTTTCACAGAATCCTATGAACTCACCGGATGTGAATTCACCACCTCTATTAGACCTCAGACATTTCAATTTTAATCCAGTTTCATTCTCTACCATAGCCTTGAATATTTTGAATTTCTCAAGAGCTTCTGATTTCTCTTTTAGAAAGGTTACCCACATCATCCGGGAATAGTCATCAATTAGTAAAATGAAGTATCTGTCACCTTGCACACTCCTGATTCTTGCCGGACCACAAAGATCAGTATGAACTAAGTCCAATAATCTGATAGAGGACAATTCCTTACTCTTGAATGTGATTCTGTTTAGCTTACCCAACTGACATTCTTTGCATAAGCTATTAGTAGGTTTCACCAATTTTGGAAGATCTCTTATAGCTTGAGTATTGCTTATCTTGATGATATTATCAAAATTCACATGACACATCCTCCTATGCCATAACCAACTCTAATCAACTTGAACAAATAAGAAACTTTTATCAATACCAACCAAGTGAAAGATATTACCTTTTGTTTGAGTGCCGGATGCAATCTCTGTTCCGGAACTTTCAAAGATCTTGCATTTTCCATTCTTGAATTGGAGATCATACCCTTTGTCCACCAACTATCTAACACTAAGAAGATTATGCTTCAAACAGTCAACATATAGTACATTACCAGTTTTGTTCCTTCCATCAAAAGAAATAGTTCCTCTACCTCTGATTCTACCAGCAGAATTATCACCAAAATTTACCACTCCTCCTTCATACCTTTCCAAATCTATGAACTTATTTTTGTCACCTGTCATATGGTGAGAGCAACCACTGTTAATGACCAATCATCCTTCTCTTCAACTTGGGCAGCCAGAGTTCTTTCCATAGTCTTATGATTGACAGATACAGAGGACATTGGATCTTCTTCCTTGATGACAATGAACACCCATTCATTTCTAGATTTGTTTCCTATCTCTGATTCATCATTTGTTACTCCTTCATTATCATCATCTTCATGTACATAGTAATAGTTCTTTTGGAACCTTGGCTTGTTAGGATTTTGCCTTGAAAACCTTTCCGAACACCTTGAGGTAAAATGACCAATCTTATTGCAGTTAAAACACTTAAAAGGTAATTTTCCTTCATACTTACCGGATCCTCTTGGAAGCCTCTTTGCAATAAGGGCTTCAAGTTGAGCAGTTTCCACTTCTTCTTCTTCCAGATCTTTTCTTGCTTTTTCATACCATGACAGCTTCCTTGATGAACTCTCTCTCGGATCAAACCTCTGTTTACCTTTAACAGAGGCACTGGCTTTGAATGCAGATTTAGTCTTGGGGGGTCATCTCCAAACTCTGTCATTTCAAATGTAGCCAATTTTCCAGCCAATTGATCTCTTGTGACAGTTGTATGGGCTCTGAATTCTTCAATGGCAACAGCCTTGATTTTGTAAGAAGCAGGTAGTGATCTGAGAATTTTGCCAACAATCTCATTTTCATCTAGAACTCCACCAGCATTTCTAATTCCACAAACAATATCATTTATTCTTGGCATAAAAGTAGTAATATTTTCATCATCTCTCATCTTCAGATTTTCAAATTTCGTTTTTAGACTATGTAACCTTGCACATTTAACATACTTGTCTCCTTCATCCAAAAGTTCCAGTTTTTGCCAAATCTCAAAAGGAGTTGGTAGGTCAATAACATTTTAGAGCTCTGAATCAGATAATGCACTTAGAAGAGCCTCTATAGTTTACAGATTGTTTTCAGTATCTATGATTTCATTTTGGGTTTTCGGACCACCCTATGGAGGTACATACTATGTTGTAGCCATGGTCCAGTACGCCATTCCCATACATTGCAAGTGACATTTCATGCGACCTTTCCAGAGATTAAAATTGGTTCCATCAAACTTCAGACTATGCTTCTTGTAAGACAACATCCTAGATCTCCTCAAGCGGTTAAGCTCCTTTTAGAGGAACTTGGCTCTAATACCAATTGTTAGACTTAGGGAACACAACTGAGGGGGGGTGAATCAGTTGTGCAAAACTTTCTTCCAATTAAACACTTAACTCCACTTTGTAATTCAGCAGTATAATAATAAATCAATCATGGAAACACAATGCAACAAATTAAGAGCAGAAACACATCAACACATAAGACACCAAGATTTTGACGTTGAAAACCCGATTAAGGGAAAAACCACGGGGTTATTAACCCAAGATTGTATTCTCTGTTAGAAGAATAGAAAGAACAAAATGGCACATGCCAATTAGGGCTCACTACCGAAGCATACTGCTCACAAGAGGTTCACTGCCTATAAGAGACACACTGTTTACAAAGAAATAAGTATCACCTACTTGAACTGGAGAATAGCATCTTCACCATGCTTGAATCAATTCTATTTAAGCCCAATACTTCTGCTGTACTTGTAACTCTCTTCCTCACTACCACACTCTCATCTTGACAAGGACAACTTTGAAATGACTTCGCAATCCCTTATTTATACAAGACATCAACTTAGGAATGATCATCAAAGTCAGCAAACATCAACAAGAACATCCACAAGATGTGTGACTCATCCGGTTGGCCAGTCTCAGAAAGAACACCATCATCTGGAAGTTATTCTTAAATGCGAGCTTGAACTTCAATGCGGACCACCAACACAAACTGGACATGATCCAAAGACTTCCACAAGCTTGCCTAAATCACCAAGAACATCCATACTTCATCTGCTTATTGAAATCCATCTCCCCTTCATCTGGAACCTCAAGAACATAGTCTATCATTACTATCACAAAGGAATAGATGCTTGCGGACCTTCAAACCACGAACTAATCTAGTTGACACTCCACAAAGACTTCCTCAACAGTCCCTCAAATCCGCAGAATAGGACAATGCAATTCCAGATCTCACCGGACCTGTCTGTATCACTATGTCATCTCTGAACACCTACCGGAACCAGTTTTACTTAAGCGGCCACACCTTTTTCAGATCTTCATGCTGACCTCTAAAATCTCTACTCGATCACCTTAAGACACATATCTACAAACCCTTTAATCCACATCCTCTGATCCTCATCCTATCTTGGACTTTTGCCTTACTGTTATCACTATTCTTCACTGTTCCTGATTGAGACTAATTTTCTCAATATCCTCAGCTCACAGCTCATCCAATCCTTATCATTAATGCAACAGGAGTATGTTGACATCAATGACAACACCATTTAAGCCCATACTTGCAACAAGGGGGAGTAGTAAAGAAAGTGGTTGCAGGTGTGACAAGAGAAAGGGGGAGAAGTTCTTGTCTTGATGGCTAAATTAGTTTTTCACATCATATGTTACCATCAATGACAAAGGGGGAGATTGTTAGAAATATGTTCCTGATGTGTTGTCATTGATGTCAACATATCCTTCTGTCAGAAACATTGAAGACAGTGCAAAGGAGTGATCAGTATTTCCAGTAAGGTGAAGATCAAAGTTTGAAGATTAAAGGGTTTGTATAGGGTTGTCTATTGTTGCTCCAGTTGAGATTTGAGAGATCCATATGAAGATTTGGTAAATTTATGGCCCTCTGAGTAGAACAGGTTTCTATAGTTGTTCTGTGATGATAGAGTAACAAGAAGTTGGTCCAGATTGGGCCGGTATGAGAATATTGTGATCTATGGATCTAGAGGCAGTGGTTCATGGTTTGGAGATCCGGAAGCAATCTTTCTAGTATGACACTCATGGTAGTGTGTGTTCTTGAGGTTCAGTATGAAGATGTGAGTGATTCTAGTGATGCGAAGTGGTGTGGTTATTCCTGTTGACTTAATTGTGCTTGTGGTGGTCTCTGGATCATGTGGCTATTGTGTTGGTGGTCCGCATTGACAAAGGAGATTGTGATTGAAGTTTTCCTCTTGGTTGTTGCTATTCTTCTTAGTCTTGGCCGACCAAATGTTCCTAGTGTGTTGTAGATGATCTAAAGATCATTTTATGAAGCATGGCATGTTAATAGAGGAAGATTCAAGTCATAGCTATGATTAGGCGACAGTGTAAAGATCTACATTAAGTTTGGCCAACCTTGTTGATCATTCCAAGATGGCTAAAGTGTATAAATACTTGTTGAAGAGTTGTCAAACATCATCCTTGAGCAAAACAGATTAAATTCGAATATAGGATCATAAGCAGAGCAGAGAAGAAAAGGAGCGAGAGCATTATAGACTGTGAAGTTAATAAAGAAGAATTTGAGGCAAAGTAGAAGTTTTTGAGCATTCATTGAAACTGAACCAGGCATGAAGTAGATGCTATTTTTCAGTTAATTCATTCTATTATAAATTAATTTTGTAGGTAGTGAGCATCCTCTGTTGAGCAGTCCGCCCGAAGGCATGTGCCTTCTATTTTTCTAAAGTACTTTTAACAGGGTACAAATTTTGTGGGTTAACCCCCACTGTCGTTTTTCCCTTAACCAGGTTTCCATGTCAAAATCTTGGTGTCAAGTGTGTTGATTATGTTTCTGCTCTTATGTTGTTGATCTATGCTTTAATGTTTACATCACTAATTTGGTAGTAAGATAATAAAGGAGGTTAAAAGCAGAAAAAGTTTAAATTGTGTGATGACTGATTCACCCCCTCCTCTCAGTTGTCCAGTCTAATTCCAACAATTTCTCCATGCTTTGACCTTTTTGGTCAAAGTTGACTTTTCAATCAAAGTTGACTTTTGGACTTAGGAGTGGGCACCTAGTCTCCTTATGAGTTACTAGTAGAAGGCCATAACCCTTGTACATCATTATTTTATCTTGATTGTAGTATGTATATTTATTTGACATGATGATGTCACATTTTGTTTTTCATGCTATGTCCATTTATGAAAATGATGAATTAGCATGCATTAATGGATTAAGTGTAATATGGATTTGGAGTATTTTCCCTTCTCTTCTCAACTACATTGGTATGAAATGGTTAGTGTTGATGAATATAAAATGATATGTATGTGAATTTCAAAGTATTGATGTTCCTTGTGTTAGACTCTTTCCTTTCTCCTACTTTAGTTGGGTCATGAGTAACTTGTGGTGAATTATTCATTGGACCCTTGATATGTGTGTAATCAAGTGTGGGTAGATGCATTGAATTCTATTAGTTTTATTAATACCCTTGGCACTTGTGTTGGGTGTGTGTGAAACCCATGTTCAACCCTTATGTGGATTATCTTGAAGTCTTGCTTGAGACCTTGTTGTGTGTGAGATTGGTCATGTCATAAGTGTATCCTTGATCTTATCTCTCCATAGATCGAGGTTTTCCTAGAGTGGCATAGAGATATATTGCACTCAATGATCGTAATATGGTTGGGAGGTGGGAAACATTTCCCATTGGTCCCCTTTCTAAAGATTGCTTGGGAGCTTGAAGAGTTCCTGGCTTGGTTCACTTTGCCATCTTGGACTATGCCTTGAGTTATCTAAAGATATAATCATGCGTCATTATATTTATCTTGTATTTGATCTTAGTTTATGCCCATCATTGTATTATGTGGATGTGGGATTATAATTGTAATAATTAATGTGTTATGTAATTTTTTAGAAGATGCATATGTAGGTGGTAGTTTTCCTTTGAGCATCTTATATGTTACTATTCATGCTTTTGTATGTGCTTAAGAGATGTTTGATTTCATGATTGTTTATATGATGTTGTCTTAATTAAATGGAATTCTTTATCGCATCATGTTGTTGCTTAGTCCTATTGCAAGGAAAACTAGAATTTTAATGTTCATGAATTATGTTATGCTTTCCTTTCAATTCTTGTGAGAGTCTTGTCTTACCTCATTGAGTGAGAAGAATGTACCTTGCTATTTTTATTCCTTGATTATTTTTCCTATCCCATACTTGTAATTTGAAAAAATAGTCAAAAACTACATGCAAAATGGGTTTCCAGTCCGAAGTTACAAGTTGCAATAGGTCCCCAAAACTTGAACTGCAGAAGGTTCGGAGTCTTGAAGTCTTCTGCACATTGCATTTTGCAAGTTTCGATTAGTTTCTAGATTTTGAGGTCATGGGAAGTCTAGAGTTTAGAGTCTCATTTCTTTGAAGTTCGTGTTGTCTAAGGGGTTGAGGTTTGAAGTTTACCCAACACTTGCAAGTTGCAATTGCAGTTGAAACCCTAAAGCCTGAATTGTCAAGGATTTCTTGTTCTATAATTTTGTTGGGCTTTTACATATTGTGAGTTGCTTTCTAGACCTAAAGTTTGACATGCATGATGTGATTGATCCCCAAAGTCTTAAGTTGACCTAAACCCATGAATCCAAGTCTCTTCACATAATGTAGAGTGCAAAATGTAGTTGTTTCTAGAAACCCTAGTGGGTGTTGCAAGTTTTGAGTTGTAGTCTAAAGTTGAAGTTTGAGGTAGCATTAGGCATAGTTGTAGCTCAAGAAAGAAATTTAAAATGCAAGTCTAGACTACAAGGCCTAGTCCTAAGGCTAAAGGAAAAACCCAACCTAGTGTAGGTTCTTCCTTGAAGTCTTATCCTTTAGAAATTTTGAGTCTTTGCTTCATGTATCTTCAAGATATCAGAGGGAATGTTTAGTAGGAATGTTGTAAGGGATTTTTAGTGGCCTTGGAAATCCTGACTCTCCTCCTTGTCTTATTTTCTATGAAAACCATGGTGTTTTGTCCCATGGTGTTTTTAAGTCTTTTGCTTGTGTCACCTTGCATTGTGTATTGGTGTGTGTGCTAAGTGTGTCACTACTAATTGTTATAACACCTTGGGCATGTAAGAGTGTTGTGTGTCTTGCTCAATGCCACTTTTGTCTTGCAAAAAAATGTTTCTCTAGTTTTTGTCCATTAATGTCTTTCAAGTGTAAGTTTGGGGCATTAAATTGTCACAAGGTTTCCTAGGAGTTCTGTTATCTCCCTCATGATTCACGATGTGTTGGTCTTATTTACTTTCAACATCAAGGCATAAATGTGTGTGCTAAGGGGATTGTTACAGCCCTAGAGGAGAATGTAGGCTTGAAAATATCACTTCATCATAGTATGTTTTCTAGTGTTCCTTATGGTCATAAAGTCTAGAGAGAGATGGGATTCCATCATATTCTCATTATGAAGGAACTTGTGTAGATTAAGAACACATTTTTTATTAAAAGCATATGAAAGGCTTACAAAGCTATTGTAAGATTTTATGGGAATATAATCATACAAGCCTAGATCTAGGTACATGAAAAAAGTTACAATAGCTGCAAGCACAAAAAATGATCTAATATGAAAGAAAAATATCTATTCTAGAATAGAGGAAGTCAATAATCAAATCAAATCAACCATCAAATGAATGGATGAAGTAAATATAAATAGGCCACCTATATGCATGACTCAAGGAGATGACATTTCTAGTGGTCATGAGTTTAACTTCCAGTTATTGGATCAACTAACTTTGTTTAACTATGAAGTCAAGAGTTGAACTACCAAGATCAACTCACTCAATCTAATTAAGACAAAGATGGCCTTGACTAAATAGAGGTGGCATATAATTACCATCAATAAAGGATTGACTTGGTAGTGGTGGCACTTGTGTACCTCAAGTCAAGATGAACACAATGCATGTAATGTGACTACACTGCTCATCCCACATCATTCTACGTTGTGTAAAACATTTGAATCTCATGGTTTAAGCCTCCCAAGGATGGAACTTTATTTTAGTTCATTATTACAAAAATATCTATGTATTATCCCCCCAAAGACAGGTACATGTGTGATGACACTTTATAAGTTGAGTGCATTTGCATTAACACCCTCCAAACAACTTATTGTAGACACATTTATTAAGTAGACTTTGTGGCACTTTATTAGTTAAGTGTGATTATGTAATACTTGTTATATTTTCTAGGTTTACAAAGTTCTAACAAAATAACAACATGTTCAAAGTAATAGGAGCCAAAAAGGAGTCTATTTGAGCAAGTTGTGGCCCTCTTGAGGTCTCAAAATGGGAACTCTATAGAAAAAATTCTAAGAAAACTTAATTTCCTTACATCAAATATGATATCTTTTCATGTAAGGAAAATAATGAATTAGAGTGGTAAAAGATAGAGGCCACAAAAGCATGAGTGGATAAGGATAATTGGGAAAGTAAAAAGAAGAATAAGTAACCCAAGTGGAGAAATACAAGTGAAGTTAAAGATAAATCAAGCATGAGTGTAAAAGAGGGTATAGACAAGAATAGGAGGAAATAAGTCAAGCAAGGAAAATGGAAACCAAAATGTGCACCAAATGGGAAAGACAAATATGAAAGTAATAATGTACTAGAAAGAATAGGTAAATAGGGGACAACAAATTTATAAGGGAAAGCTCAAAAGTGAAGATAAAAAGGTAAAAGTCCAAAAGGAAAAATAAGGTTTAGGTATATATGTGTATATACTATAGAGGTGTTTGTAAATAATTCAATAAACTTCTTAGGTGCCCCATTTGATACATTAGGTTTTGGCTCATCTAAGAGATAATATTCATCTTCCCAACATAAATCTTCTAATTGTTTCATGTTCAATTGCTTCTTGTTCTTCTTTGCTTTCCTTTTCAATTACATGTAGATTTTTTCTTGATATTTCTTAATGCTAGGTGTAAATACATGATCAATAGATATGACATTAGGTACTTATTTTCTTACCCATTCTTGTTTCTTAACTTGTGGAACTGTGGTAGAAATATATGCATTTGATGCACCATAATTCAATGCTTTTCAACATAGTCTTTTGCACATGAAATTTGTGTATGACTTTCATTTCTTTCTTTTTCTCTTGTTTGATGTTTCCTTTCCTTTTTCTCATCCTTTTTTTGTTTAGGTGCATTACTCTCCACTTTAGGTTATTTATGTTTTGGTTTCCTTTCTTCTTTTGTTGTTTTACTTTTTCTTGAAACGTATCTTGAAATGATTTATGAAAGCCTTCTTCCCTTATATGGGGTTTCTTTTGGAGTTGGTATATAAGTATCTAAAGTGAAGTGATTCAACTGCTTAATTGGTTTAAACCTATCTCTTATGAATCTTTATTTATGAACAATTTTAAAACACAATTATATTGTAGAATGAACTACTTTTAAATGTTCTATCCATGGTCTTCCATGTATTACAAAGAATAGATATATAGCAAGGATGACATGGCATAAGACTTGTATCATTTTTGTCCAAACTTAAGTGGTAAGATGACACAACTCGACATCTTAATTAGCATTCCATTTGTTATCTTTAAAGAAACCACAGAATGAGAGTATGATTGTGGTTTTATGTTTGTACATACTAAGAGATCCTCTATGCATATGTTGTATTGGTTTGAAGGATTAATAAGAACATCATATATTATAGAATTCCACTACTTCCAGGCATCAAGGAAGTCCCCACCATATTGACAAGGAGGGTTGTTATAGAATTGCCCACACACATAGTCGAAAAGGTCCGTCATGAGAGCAGTCGCCAAGTATGCGTCGGGGAATGGGCACTGAGGAGTTGCGGTGAAATAGACCTTCTTACCTCCTTCATAACCCTTCACGTACTTGGCCAGACTTCCCCAATGCTCCGTGGTGCCCCCCTCAATGTCCAGGTCAATCCCGTCCACAACAGCATCTCCAAGGGGCCTGGAGTTGGAATGCCCTCCCAGATAGTTGTCCCACAGATAGGATGCCACGTTCTTTGCATCTGCGTCACTGGCCAAGTAGTAGTCACCTGCTCCTCCGCCCAGTGAGAGAAGCACCTTCACTCCTCTGCTCTAGCATGCCTTGATATCGCTACTCAGCCCACTACAGCTCCATGGCGTGTACAGATCACAGTGCCCTGCCAGATTAATCATGGGCGTCCGTCCGTTGCCGAAAGTAGCCAAAAACTCTAGGATTACGATCTTGTAGTTGCCCGTTGAGCAAGTGCTGCTTACGTTGCCTTCGTTACCATTCTGTCCCCAATAAATTACAATGCTTCCTACTGCAGCTTACCTCAATATCATTAATACCATTAGCACCATAACTGATGATCTCCATCTCTTCATCTCCATATCTACTCACTCAGATTACTTTCACTCACCCACTCCTACTCTTGCTCTTGCTTGCCTTACCTTGCCACTGTTTCTTCACCTTATACACATGCATCTTCCTTTCTCTATCATCTCTTGCGTGCTAGATTAGGGATAGGATTCCGTTTGGGTCGCTTTAGGGTGGTATGGAATAGTCGTTAGGCTTTTTAATTCAACTCTAGAGTACTCACCAGACAACACTCCAAATGTTGTGGTTGTCTGTCATCAACAAATTATTAATAGTTTCGTTACATCACACTGTTGGAACCATATATAAGAACATGACCGGTGAGTTTAAGAAATGATAAATATAAGAATTTATCCCTATCAATTCCTTCCATTAATATTTTTAGCAAGCATGCCCTCTAGAGGCAGTCTTGTTAATGACAAGGATATGATGTATGCCAAAATAGATTTGGCTATGATATGCATGTGTAATGGTGAAATTAACATATCCATATACCACTTCCTTTTTAGTTTAGTTTTGTGCTTATATTGATGATAATGTTTTAATGTTGTAACATATTGATAAGTACCATACTTTTGTGTTAGGTTTTGGTTTGTGGTTTGATCCCTTTTTATTGTTATTTTATCTCTATGTGTACTAATTTACATACATTCTCTATATATTCATCCTTATTTCATCTTATTGACATCCATGTAATAAGGTCATTTAGACCATGTTGGACTTGTATGAGTCTATTTTGAGTCTTAGGGAGTCAGTTTGGAGTCATGTGTCAAAAATTGTAAAAATTATCAAATTGTCACAAAGTTGTCAAGTGCAATTTAGCAATTTTATCATAGGGTGGAAGATGAACAATTAGTAGTTGAATTTGTAAATGTTGGGATAAGTTTGAAAAGGCATAAATAGCCTTAATCCATCATTGTAAGGTGTTGGAGTGGTTGGGAATACATTTGGAGATCAAATAATGCAAGAAAACTCAGTTTTTTTTTGTTTTTTTGTTTTTTCTGAATTTTGACTATTTTTTCATTGTTCCCAAGGCTAGTATGGCCCTTTACATCCTGATAATGATTTGCAACCAATTGGGTTTGATAGTACTCTAAATCTTGTTTCGTTTGGAGTTGGTTTCATCAATTTTTATTATGTTTTGAGAAAGTTACGAAAATTTTACTAAAAACTGCTTGTAAACCTAGGGTTTGTGAGCCTGAATGGCAAAAATGTGATTTGAAGCACTTGCCATTGTTGAAAATTTCTAAAAATCGGTGGAATGGAAGGTTTTAACATGTTATTTCAAATTTTGAAAGTGGGTATTGCAGGAAATGAAGTTTTGGGTGAATTCCAAGCAGCCCCAGCCTGATTTTCTTATGTTTTTGGCTTGTTTGAATAGGTTGAGGTAGGGCTTTGATAAACGGTAAATTGGCTATTGTCCCAATTGACAAAATTGGTGGATTTAGACCCCATGAAATGTGTGGAGCACCCTGGATTTGAGTTTTGTGTTGTGGGTTTTAAATCTTATAGACTTGCTTTGCAAAATAAGCCTAATTAGGCGGTAGCAACAAGTTTTTGAGGGATACGTTCCAAAGTAACCCCACCTACATTTAAGATATATTATAGAAGGGCTTAGTAGGTATCCAAATTAGTTTTTAGATCGTGGGTTTGAGATGTCTTCTGAAAATTATGTCAAAATTAACCTTTTTGTTGTTCTCATCAAAGCATAGTGGAAGATTGTGAGAAAAGTCATTTGTTGAAGTGTGTTTGTTTGATTGAACCCTCCATGCTTTGCATCAACATACAAAGATATGCTTAACCCAATTAGACATGACTTCAAATTTGAATAATTTTGGAGACTTTATTCATTTTTAAATTATCCGAGAATGCTCCAAATCAAAATGAGTATAAAATCCATTTCAAATCAAATAAGCTAGAAATGAAATCCACAAATCTTGGACATTGGTCCTTCTAGATTTACTTGGCAAGTGGCATGTGTTGATTCCAAAGTGTCCAATTAAAGTGATAGGCCTTGATGATTTTCCACAGGTTTTCCTCGTGAGTGTTGCCTGACATGCCATGTGGAAAGTGGAAAGTCATGCATCTACTCTTAAGAGATTTTCATTCTGGGAAGATAACCCTGACCTAGAACCAAAACATCCTAATTATTTCTATTGAAATTGGATTTCACTTTTAGAATTTTCTTGGAACATTTGTTTATGAATAAAATGTGGACAAGACTGCTCTAAATGGTAATGATCTTGAAATTGTAAATAAAATATAACTTAACTTCATTTCAGGTCTGGCCTATAAAAGCCTTGCCTTAGTCATTTTCCCACATAAAAGTTTATGGGTTTGCATGAATGGGACATAGGCTTGTGCCATCCTAGTTAATAGGGAGTTGTGATAATTGTTTACTACCATCGCAGTTGAGTTAAGTCAGAGAGAATTCCCTGATGCTAGGTGTAAACCTTAGAGCCATCTGCAAACATTAAATCTCTAGATTTAGAAATTTAGAATCAAGTTAGACTGGATTATAATGCTTTTTTCCATCAACGAGACTTCAGAGGGGAATTACAATCTTCAAAGAAGGCTTTAGATCCGCATTCCCCAGACTCAACAAAATTTTAAACTTGATTAAATAATTTTTCTCTCATCCAGGTTTATTTGGTATAAACCTCTTTTACATGCTAATACTTTGACTCTCCAAAGGAGTTGCTGTGTGTCATATAAACCATAGTCCACAACAAAAAGTGGTAAATATTTATTCTATTTTTATTGGCCAAAATTGACATTTGATTGTTGCAGTGGATGATATTTAAAAAATCATCCACTTCAATGCTTAAACAGTCAATAGTAATTTTACACCTCATCCACAACAAAAAGTTGTAAATATTTGTCCTATTTTTTTTGGCCAAAATTGACATTTGATTGTTGAAGTGGTAAATATATAATATGTTATTATGAGATGATAGCATGTAGGCTAAGGAGAAAGCATAGGAAATATATCATTAGCATATTTGATGTAAGGAAAATAATGAATTAGAGTGGTAAAAGATAGAGGCCACAAAAGCATGAGTGGATAAGGATAATTGGGAAAGCAAAAAGACAAATAAGTAACCCAAGTGGGGAAATACAAGTGAAGTTAAAGATAAATCAAGCATGAGTGTAAAAGAGGGTATAGACAAGAATAGAAGGAAATAAGTCAAGCAAGGAAAATGGAAACCAAAATGTGCACCAAATGGGAAAGACAAGTATGAAAGTAATAATGTACTAGATAGAATAGGTAAATAGGGGACAACAAACTTATAAGGGTAAGGTCAAAAGTGAAGATAAAAAAGTAAAAGTCTAAAAGGAAAAATAAGGTTTAGGTATATATGTGTATATGCTATAGAGGTGTTTGTAAATAATTCAATAAACTTTTTAGGTGCCCCCTTTGATACATTAGATTTTGGCTCATCTAAGAGATATCCCCACATAAATCTTCTAATTGTTTCATGTTCTATTGCTTCTTGTTCTTCTTTTCTTTCCTTTTCATTTACATGTACATTTTTTCTTGATATTTCTTAATGCTAGGTGTAAATACATGATCAATACATATGACATTAGGTACTTATTTTCTTAACCATTCTTGTTTCTTAACTTGTGGAGCTGTGGTTGAAATATATGCATTTGATGTACACCATAATTTCATGCTTTTCCACATAGTCTTTTGCACATAAAATTTGTGTATGACTTTCATTTCTTTCTTTTTCTCTTGTTTGATGTTTTCTTTCCTTTTTCTCATCCATCTATTGTTTAGGTGCATTACTCTCCACTTTAGGTTATTTATGTAATGCACCTAAACAACAAAAGCATGAGAAAAAGGAAAGAAAACATCAAACAAGAGAAAAAGAAAGAAATGAAAGTCATACACAAATTTCATGTGCAAAAGACTATGTGGAAAAGCATGAAATTATGGTGCATCAAATACATATATTTCCACCACAGTTCCACAAGTTAAGAAACAAGAATGGGTAAGAAAATAAGTACCTAATGTCATATCTATTGATCATGTATTTACACCTAGCATTAAGAAATATCAAGAAAAAATGTACATGTAATTGTAAAGGAAAGCAAAGAAGAACAAGAAGCAATAGAAAATGAAACAATTAGAAGATTTATGTTGGGAAGATGAATATTATCTCTCAGATGAGCCAAAACTTGATGTATCAAAGGGAGTACCTAAAACGTTTATTGAATTATTTACAAACACCTCTATAGCATATACACATATATACCTAAACCTTATTTTTTACTTTGGACTTTTACTTTTTTATCTTCACTTTTGACCTTTCCCTTATAAGTTTGTTGTCCCCTAATTACCTATTCTATCTAGTATATTATTACTTTCATTGAAACAAAAAATAAACTCTTCTTTCTATTAGATTTTGGGTAGACAACTGAGAGGGGGGGTGAATCAGTTGTCCAAAACTTTCTTCCAATCAAACACTTAAATCCACTTTGTAATTCAGAAGCATAATAATAAATCAATTGTGGAAACACAATGCATTAAATCAAGAGCAGAAACACATTAACACACAAGACACCAAGATTTTGATGTGGAAAACCTAGTTAAGGGAAAAACTACGGGGTGATTAACCCAAGATTGTATTCTCTATTAGAAGAATAGAAAGAACAAAATAGCACATGCCAATTAGGGCTCACTGCCTACAAGAGACACACTGTCTACAAAATAATAAGTATCACATACTTAAACTGGAGAATAGCATCTTCACCATGCTTGAGTCAATTCCATTTAAGCTCAATACTTCTAATTTGCCTTTCACTCTTCTCCTCTCTACCACATTCTCATCGCCACACAACCACACGCTTGAGATGACTTTGCAACTCCTTATTTATACAAGATATCAACTTAGGAATAACCATCCAAGTCAGCATACATTACAGAGCAAGTATATAAATGCAACATGACTAATTACAGAAAGACTTCACGCGGATCAACACACTATCGGCCACCCAGATCTAAGACTCCAATATTCCTTTAGGAACATGCCATTCTTCATAGAACATCTCCAAGATCATTTGCAGGTTGTGTAACTCATCTGGTCAGCCAGACTTAGGAAGAACATCATCATCCGGAAGTAGTTCTTCATTTACTAGCTCAATCTTTAATGCGGACCACCAACATGAACTAGACACAATTGAAAGACCTCCACAAGCTTTCCTGAATCACCAAGAACATCCACACTACTACTATCTACTGAATTAATTCTCTCCTTCATCCAGAACCTCAAGAACACAGTTTGTCATCACTTTCATATTGGAATGGATGCTTGAGGACCTCTAGATCATGAACCAATTTAGTTGTCACTTCACATGGACTTCCTAAACACTCCATCAAAACTACAGAATAGGATAATGCACTTCCGGATCTCACCGGACCTATCTGTATCACTCTGTCACCTCTGAACACCTTCCAGAACTGGTTTTACTTAAGTGGCCATAACTTCTTTAGGTCTTCATGTGGACCACTGAAATCTTTACTGGATCATATCAAGACACATATCTACAAACCCTTTGAAGTGCATCCTCTAATCTTTATCTTAACTAGGATATTTACCTCACTGTCTTCACTGTTCTTCTATGTTCCTGATTAGGATTAATTTTCTCAATATCCTCAACACACAGCTCATCCAATCCTTATCATTAATACAACAAGAGTATGTTGACATCAATGACAACACCAGTTAGGCCCATACTTGCAACAATCTCCCCCTTTGTCATTGATGGCAACATATGATGTGAAAAACTATTTTGACCATCAAAACAAGAGCTTCTCCTTACTGTCACAACTCCCCCTATCAGATACAACCATTCACATGTCTTCTCTTCCTTTCCTACTCCCTCTCTGATTAGAAACCACTTTTTTTTTACATGTCTTCTATGCCTCTTTGACATCAATGACAAAGGGCACATACTTGTATCACTTCAGAATCATACCAGCTGCTCCCCCTGAGTGGTAGCTTCCCAAACATCAATTCGGATCACAAGATATGACTGTGAGATCCACTAGACTGATGCACATCAGTGCACCTTAATTTAGAACTAGAGGGGTCATAACCCCTAACTTCTCCCTGAGATACTCAAAAGAGTCCTTAGGTAGAGGTTTAGTAAATATATTTGCAATCTGATCTTTGGAAGGCACAAACTCCAATCTGACTTCATTCTTGTTTACTTGCTCTCTCAAAAAGTGAAACTTGATGGATATATGTTTAGTCTTTGAATGCAATACTGGATTCTTAGATATATTTATTGCACTTGAATTATCACAGAAGATTGTGATAGGTTCCTCATACTCCACTCTGATGTCTCTTAACATTTTCTTCATCCACAAAACTTGAGTACAACTACCTGCTGCTACAATATATTTTGCTTCAGCTGTGGACAGAGATATTGCCTCTTGTTTCTTGCTTAGCCAAGAAACCAATCTCTTCCCTAAAAAGAATGCTCCACCACTGGTACTCTTTCGGTCATCCACATCTCCTGCCCAATCTACATCTGTATATGCATGAAGAGAAAAATCATGATCTCTAGGATACCACAATCCATACTCAACTATCCCTTTTAGATATCTAAAAATCCTCTTGATTGCCATGACATGAGATTCTCTAGGATCAGCTTGGAATCTGGCAACAAGACCAACAACATTCATAATGTCAAGTCTAGTTTGAGTGAGATACAACAGTCCTCCAATCATTGACCTGTACTTTTTCTGATCAGTCTTAGGAGAGTCATCATCTTTGCTCAATTTGCATCTGGTTGCCATGGGAGTATTCATTAGTTTTGAGTCTTCCATTCCAATTTTCTTCAACAATTCTTTCACATATTTGTACTGAGAAATGAAGATTCCTTTCTTTGTTTGAGTGATTTGCAGACCCAAGAAGAAATTCATTTCCCCAAACATGGACATCTCAAATTCACTTTTCATTTGATTTGCAAAGGTTTTGCACATACTATCTTTTCCTCCAAAAATGATATCATCAACAAACACTTCAACTATCAAGATATTTTCATGATCAATTTTGAAATACAAATTACTGTCAGCAGTACCTTTGTTGAAACCAATTATCAAAAGATGCTTATCCAATCTTTTATACCAGGCTCTTGGGGCTTGCTTCAGTCCATATAATGCTTTCTTCAACTTGCATACCATATCACCATGATCAGACAATTGAAATCCATCTGGTTACTCAATGCATACTTCTTCTTCCAAGTCACCATTCAGGAAGGTAGATTTGACATCCATTTGATATACATTGAAATCCTTGAAGGTAGCAAAAGCAAGAAATAATCTGACTGCTTCAATTCTTGCCACTGGAGCAAAAGTTTCTTCAAAATCAACTCCTTCTACTTGGGAGTAACCCTTGCAAACCAATCTGGCTTTGTTTCTGACTACTTCACCATCTTCATTCAGTTTGTTCTAGAAGACCCATTTGGTTCCAATCACATTCTTGTTTTTAGGTCTGGGATCAAGATCCCAAGTGTGATTTTTCTTGATTTGCATCAGCTCTTCTTCCATTGCTTTAGTCTAGTTTTCATCATTGCAAGCTTCATTCACTATCTTAGGTTCAATCTTTGAAATCAGACAATCCTCTTCTGAATCTTGAGCAATCCTTCTTCTAGTTTGTACACCTTTTTTTTATCACCTATGATCTAATTTTTAGAGTGATTTAGTCTTACATACCTGGGAACTTTGGGAGTTTCTTGCACTCCTGATTCTTGAATAGGTTCATTCAAACTTATCTCCTCTTCCTGATTTACTAGATCAGTCTAGATCTGAATCTTAGAAGGAGCTTGGACTCCTTGGATCAAAACATCATTATGATCATCTTCATCGCATTCATAAAACCATGAGGGTTTTTCAATCCCTTCATCAACCTTCACATTTGTACTTTCTATAATCTTCCTCAATCTCTTGTTATAACACTGATATGCTTTGCTTTGAGTAGAATAACCCAAGAATATTCCTTCATCACTTCTAGCATTAAATTTTCCTAGATCTTCATCTCTTTTAATGTAACATTTGCTACCAAAAACTCTAAAATACCTCATAGTAGGAGTGATGCCAAACTAAAGTTCATAAGGAGTCTTAGTGGTATTGCTTCTGATTTGTACTCAATTGAGAGTATAGACTGCAGTGCTTACAACTTCTCTCCAATAGATATGAGAAACATTTGCTTCCATCATCATGGTTCTAGATGCTTCCTTGATGGTCTAGTTTTTTCTCTCCACTACTCCATTCTGCTGTGGAGTCCTAGGAGTAGACAACTGTCTTTTTATTCCATGTTTCTCACAAAATTCTATGAACTCACCAGATGTGAATTCTCCACCTCTATCAGACCTCAGACATTTTAATTTTAATCCGGTTTCATTCTCTACCATAGCTTTGAATATTTTGAATTTCTCAAGAGCTTCTAATTTCTCTTTCAGAAAAGTAACCCACATCATCTGGGAATGGTCATTAATTAATAACATGAAGTATCTATCACCTTGCACACCTCTCATTCTTGCCAGACCATATAGGTTAGTATGAACTAAGTCCAATAATCTGGTAGAGGACCGTTCCTTACTTTTGAATGTGACTCTATTCTACTTACCCAACTGACATTGTTTGCACAAGCTATTAGTAGGTTTCACAAGTCTTGGAAGATCTCTTACAGCCTAAGTGTTGCTTATCTTGATGATGTTATCAAAATTCACATGACACATTCTCCTATGCCACAACCAACTCTGATCAATTTGAACAAATAAGTAACTTTTACCAATACCAACCAAGTGGAAGATATTACCTTTAGTTTGAGTACCAGATGCAATCTCTGTTCTGAAACTTTCAAAGATCTTGCATTTTCCATTCTTGAATCAAAGATCATACCCTTTGTCCACCAACTGCCCAACATTGAGAAGATTGTGCTTCAGACCTTCAAAATATAGTACATTACTCGTTTTATTCTTGCCATTAAAATAAATAGTTCCTCTTCCTCTGATTCTGCCAGCAAAATTATCACCAAACTTTACCACTCCTCCTTCATACCTTTCCAAATCTATGAACTTATTTTTGTCACCTCTCATATGGTGAGAGCATCCAATGTCAATGACCCAATCATCCTTTTCTTCAACTTGGGCAGCTAGAGCTCTTTCCAAAATTTTATGATTGACAGATTCAAAGGGCATTGGATCTTCTTCCTTGATGGCAATAAACACCAATCACTTCCAGATTTGTTTCCTGTCTCTAATTCATCATCTGTTACTCTTTCATTATCATCATCTTCATGAACATAGTAACAATTCTTTTGGAACCTTGATCTATTAGGATTTGGCCTTGAAAATATTTCTGAACACCTTGAGGCAAAATGACCAATCTTATTACAGTTAAAACACTTAAAAGGCAATTTTCCCTCATACTTACTGGATCCTCTTGGCAGTCTTTTTACAATAAGGGCTTCAAGTTGAGTAGCTTCTGCTTCGTCTTCTTCCAGGTCTTTTCTAGCTTTTTCATACCATGATAATTTCCTTGAAGAGTTTTCTCCTGGATCAGACTTTTGTTTTCCTTTAACAGAGGCACTAGCTTTGAGTGCAGATTTAGTCTTGGGGGGGCATCTCATAACTCAGTCAACTCAAATGCAGCTAATTTACCAACCAATTGATCTCTTGTGATACCTGAAATAGATCTAAATTCCTCAATAGCAGCAACCTTGTACTTGTAAGTATCAGGAAGGGATATGAGAACTTTTCCAATGATCTCATCTTCATCCAAGACTCCACCAGCACATCTAATTCCACAAACAAGCTCATTTACTCTTGGCATAAATGTAGTGATATTTTCATTTTCTCTCATCTTCAGATTTTCAAATTTTCCTTTCAGACTCTGTAGCTTGGCACATTTAACATGCTTGTCTCCTTCATGTAGAAGTTCCAGTTTTTCCCAAATCTCAAAAGTAGTTTGTAGGTCAACAACATTTGTCAGCTCTAAATTAGACAATGCACTTAGAAGAGCTTCTTTAGTCTACAGATTGTTTTTAGCATCTGTGATTTCATCTACAAATTTCAGACCATTATGTAGAGTATACTTCTTTGAAGCCATGGTCCAATACTGCATTCCCATACATTGCAAGTGACATTGCATGCAACTTTTCCAAAGAGTAAAAGTGGTTCCATCAAACTTTGGACTATACTTCTTGTAGGATGACATCCTAGATCTCCTCAAGTAGTTAAGCTCTTTTAGAGGAACTTAGCTCTGATACCAATTGTTAGATTTCGGGAAGACAACTGAGAGGAGGGGGTGAATCAGTTGTCCAAAACTTTCTTCCAATCAAACACTTAAATCCACTTTGTAATTTAGCAGCATAATAATAAATCAATCATGGAAACACAATGCATTAAATCAAGAGCAGAAACACATCAACACACAAGACACCAAGATTTTTACGTGAAAAACCTAGTTAAGGGAAAAACCACGGTGTGATTAACCCAAGATTGTATTCTCTGTTAGAAGAATAGAAAGAACAAAATGGCACATGCCAATTAGGGCTCACTCCCTGAGCACATTGCTCACAAGAGGCTCACTGCCTACAAGAGACACACTGTCTATAGAATAATAAGTATCACATACTTGAACTGGAGAATAGCATCTTCACCATGCTTGAGTCAATTCCATTTAAGCTCAATACTTCTGCTCTACCTTTCGCTCTGCTCCTCTCTACCACATTCTCATCACCACACAACCACACCCTTGAAATGACTTTGCAACTCCTTATTTATACAAGACATCAACTTAGGAATAACCATCCATGTCGGCATACACTATAGAGCAAGTATATAAATGCAACATGACTAATTATAGAAAGACTTCACATGGATCAACACACTGTCGGCCACCCAGATCTGAGACTCCAATATTCCTTTAGGAACATGGCATTCTTCATACAACATCTCCAAGATCATCCGCAGGATGTGTAACTCATCTGGTCAGCCAGACTTAGGAAGAACGTCATCATCCAGAAGTAGTTCTTCATTTACTAGCTTAATCTTTAATGCGGACCACCAACATGAATTGGACACAATCCAAAGACCTCCACAAGCTTTCCTAAGTCACCAAGAACATCCACACTACTACTGTCTACTGAAATCATTCTCTCCTTCATCCGGAACCTCAAGAACATAGTCTGTCATCACTGTCATATTAGAATAGATGCTTGCAGACCTCTAGATCATGAACCAATTGAGTTGTCACTTAGCATGGACTTCCTAAACACTCCACCAAAACCGCAGAATAGGATAATGCACTTCCAGATCTCACTGGAGCTATCTGTATCACTCTATCACCTCTAAACACCTCTTAGAACCGGTTTTACTTAAGTGGCCATAACTTCTTTAGATCTTCATGTGGACCACTAAAATCTTTACTGGGTCATCTCAAGACACATATCTATAAACCCTTTGAAGCGTATCCTCTAATCTTTATCTTAACTAGGATCTTTACCTCACTGTCTTCACTGTTCTTCTCTGTTCCTGATTAGGAATAATTTTCTCAATATCCTCAACACACAACTCATCCAATCTTATCATTAATGCAATAGGAGTATGTTGACATCAATGACAACACTGTTTAGGCCCATACTTGCAACACTTTCATCACCTCATTCATCTCTTCTTTGTGTACATCTTGTGTGTCACTAAAGCTTGTAAACAATTTATGAGTTTTGTGACCTGGTACCCTAATTAAAACACTCTTGTGTGAAGAAGTCTTTGAATCATGGGTTCTAATGCTTTGAATAGCATTGATATTAACACATTGGAACTTGAATTTGCAAGCCCAATCACATAAGAAGGTCAATAACTTTTTCTTGATATCCCTATTTCACATATTCTAGGAGCATCAACTTTTCATGAATCCATCAACATAGATGACTCTGTGGCTCATGTTCTTGAAGCTCAACTTCTAAAATTAGACACAAAGTTGGCTAATTTTCAATGATTTGTAAAGTCAAAACATATAGCTGAGGATGTCATCCCTGTTGTTGAGAGTCTAAGAAGTCTACTACTCAAGGGACAAGAAGGATTAGAAGTCTTGCGTGGCCTAGCTCATATAGTGCATAAAAACATTTTATGTACATCTAGTTGCAACAAAATAATCACTAATGTGACTTCTTCTAATCAAATAGGGACCCAAGTGTCGACACCCATACCAACACTCCCTATTCCTATATACACTTCTACTATTCTTAGCAGAACTACACAACCTAGTAACAATGCTACCACATGTGTTAGGTTGTCTACTAGGAATCTCGTTCATCATTATAGTTTAGCTCCCTTCAGTTATATGAATACTACACCTAGTGTCACCTTGCCTACATCAAATCAAACTAAGCCTAATATAACTTTTCAAAAGGACAATCATATAGTATCACAACCTATGGTTAGTCCTATCCATTCATACCAATCTCAACCTAGTTCACCTTTTGACCCCATCATCAATCAACTTTTGCAAAATATGAAATCCATCCAACAACAATTAGCAAGCATAAACTAAAGTCCCACCAAACCCTCTACAAAATCACATTATATTCACATCCCTTAGTCGTATCTTATTCTAAGAGCTCAAATGTCTGAGAAGTTTGAAACCCATCACTTTGAGAAGTATAATGGGAAGGGAGACCCTAATAACCATGTGGCAGCCTTTACATCTATGTGTAGTGATTTCTTCATTGAAGATGCAATGTTGGCAAAACTCTTTCCTAGGTCACTCAAAGACTTAGGCTTGGATTAGTTTTTCTTATTTCCTCCAAATTCAATCACTTGTTTTTCACAACTAATCAATAAGTTCCTCAAACACTTTCAAGCAAACATTGGACCTCAAGTCTCTTTGACCGACTTGGTTCATTGCAAACAAGGAATAAAAGAGAAAGTAACAAATTTTATGGGGAATTATCAAGCTCTATTTTCACAAGTTCAATATTCTATTTTGGATGCTGATGTATAAAGAATCTTTATTGGAAACTTACAACTTCACATCCGTGATAAGATATTGTTGATGTGTTATGATTTTTTCACTCATCTTTGCATGATTCTCTATGATTACCAACTTTTAGTTAGTTAGTATGAGAATAATCCTTCATCAGCTCCTATTGGTCAATCTGAAGCCTCACACAATCATTCATTCAAAAGACACAACAAAAATTTCATCAAAATCAATGCAATTTCAGCCAATAATATAAGAAAACATGTGATGTCTACATCATCTCTTACTCCCACCCCATATAGATTGAAATCATAGACAAGACATTTCACACCATTATCAGAGTCTCTTTAGTCTATAAGGACACAACTTTTAAACAACAATCTCATCAATATTCCACCCATTAGACCTGTTGGTTTTTTCCCAGACTGGATGCTTATTCCCATATTTCCCTACAAGGTAGCCATCAGTGATCAACAGGACCTCTGGGCCAGGGGCCAACAGTGTAGGAGATAGACTCTATATTTTATCTCCTCTTCTTCTTCAGGCTCTACAAGACCTAGGGGGGTATTCCCTACTCAACATCCATGAGGATATGCATACAAAGGCTGGGATGCTGACAGAAAGTAGATAAGTCCTTCTGTAAGTAGACCAAAACTGAAAGATAAGAGCAAAGGGGCTAGCTTTGGGCCTATTTGCAGTTGTAGACAGAGGACTGAGGATCCTAAAACTAATTCTAATGTCCTAATGGTTGTTTTAGATTGTGATTTGTAGTTTAAGTTTGGATGCAAAGCTGGACATGGTTGTAACACAAGCACAAAGCAAGATTGGTGCCTATCCAGGGCCTGGAGTCAGTAGACATACACCTGTGAATGATCAACATGAACAGCTAAAACTAGATTTCAGGGGGATATATGTGATATCTGCCTTACAGATATCTCCCAATATAGAGTGTTAAGTTATCTCTACTTATGGCATCCCTACTGCAGTATACCCTTCCCAATGTTCAACCTGAAAACAGTTTAATCTACCCCTTGAGCAGAAGTTAAAAGATCAGACATTCAACATAGGAATTCTATGCTCTAGAATCTAAACATTACCCAAATATCTAGATTCAGAAGAAGAATACATGCAATAATGGAGACAGAATTAACACAACACATGCTAAGATAGCATTTCTCATATAAGATCAATCATGAAATCAGTGGGTTCATGCCAAAAACATACAACAAGAGATACATAAACTCACAGGTTAAGCTGTACAGAGCAACCAGATCAGCTTGTTTTGAATTACAGAGCCAAAAATATTCAACTTTCAACAACCACAAATGAGTAACACTTCCTGCTTATAACAGCCAGGTAGTGTACCACAGCAATTAATTACATGGTTGACCAAAAATCCCGCCAGATACACAGTATCAGCAAAATGGCGCTCAACGCATTACCAGATTGGCGCCCAAACATGAATGCAGCAGGTAGGGGAGGAGACAGGAAGATATCTCGAGCCCTGCGCCACTGTCCGTCGATGTACACCTTCAATCAGGTACCAGATCCGCCCATACCTCTGCAACCTTCGCCATTAATGGCGCACCAACCCGCGGCCTCGGGAAAATGTCAATTCTGCATCGCAACCATTTCCGCCGAGATTCATCATCATGATATTTGAAAATATGCAGGATATCAATTATCCCACATGCACCCCGCAGCAACCTCCTTAACACTTTATATACTAGGTCATGAGCATATATGATGTCGGTGCTTTTGCTCCTGACGACACTAGTATAAGACTTCATCATCATCATCCTCCAGCAGCATGATATCCTGTCGCTTGAAATATCACCCTGACGTCAGCATCATCACCACAATATCACCTACATGATAATCACCTTCATCCGCACAACCTGATCCATCGGAGGAACATCCTCCTGCTGAGCCTATACCAAAAGTCTGGCCGATGAACATCCTGATGACGTCATCATCATATCTACCTACTGCGCACCTCCTCATATCCGGATGACGTCATCATCATATTTGCAAATATCAGGGGATCTCCACAAGATGATCAGTGTTAGAAATATGACCCCCCCGGACCTTGATGACGTCATCATCATATCGACATCAGGATGATATTCGGAAGATAACCGGATATTTGGAAATATCATCCTGATGCACAAATATCATGTTGCACTGTAGCTCCACTATAAGATTGGGGCGATAGATGAATATGATGATGCTTGAAAAGATCACCCCCACTAGATAATGCACGAAGCCGGCAGGAGGATATCTCCTTGATATCAGCATCATCATGACGCTGGAACAAACATACATCCGGGTGATATTCAAAAATGAAAATATCACCCCCTCCTTCGGAAATATCATGATGCAGATAGGCAGAGAAATAGATATCACCCTGACATAAGAATGACGTCAACATCATCAGGATGATAAAACAACGAACATGAAGTGATACAACATCATCAGGATGATATTGACTAAGATCATCCTGACGTTCAAAATATGATGACCCCAGTGAATATCGGGTCACACTTAAAACTCTTCAACAACATCATCAGGATGATCATAACCAAGATCACCCGATGATAAAAATATCACCTCGGCGAAATATCATGCAGGCAGAAAATATGATGACCCCCGCAAGCAACACGGTGATAACTGGAAATATGATGATGATGATGACGACCCTTAAGAAAAAACAAGTCAGGTCAAACAACCCAGAGAATAATCCCTTCAGAAGATCGGGGCAACATCATCATCATAAAAGGGCAAGGTGATAATTGGAAGATCACTGGATACTTGAAAAAATCACCTCCACAAGCAAATCAGGGCACACTGTAGCTCGCCAGCAGGATCAGGATGATATCCAGACATCACCCGATATTGAAAAATGATGATCCTGATGAACAACAAGTTGACAGAAAACATGATAATGCAGACCATCATCGAAGACAAGATGATGATGATGATCTCCTCCTCAAAGAAAATATGATGCCGCAGCTGAACAATGCTGAGGAGGTCCAACACTTAGGAAAATGGGCAAGAAGATATAGGGTTCAAATGAAGAAACCCCCTAAACATGAAAAAATCACCCCTCAGGTCAAAAAGAGTGCTAACACTGGCTCTGAATGGGGACGTGCAGGTGAAAACCTGCAGCGAGAACCAGATCTCCGGGCAGACCAGACAAAAAGCCAAAAAGCACGAGCTGTACAAGGCATTTACACTACATACATGTTTTTACAAATGTGCACAGCAACACGTCATTTATGCAAAATAGAACTTAAGGAATTGGCCATGCACAGGCAATTCCAGAACTTCACCATCTAGGGCCTGAAGGAAATAAGAATCCTCCCCATGAGTATTGCAAACCTGATATGGGCCCATCCATAAGGGTTCAAATTTACCATGTTTACCCTTTTCCTGACCTTTAGCATTCCAAATGAGCACCAGATCATTGACTTGAAACTTCCTTTTTGTAGTTCTCCTGTCAAACTGATATTTCACATCTTGTTGTCTTTTGAGATTGATCTGGTGGGCTTTCCTTCTGTTTTCATCCAATGCAACCAGCTGATTCACTCTTTCTGTCATGGAATCTTCAATCTCCTCATCATTTTCCTGAATGAATCTGTAAACTGGTAGGAGATTGTTTATGGGCAATCTAGCTGATGCACCATATACTAGCTCAAAAGGTGACTTCCCAATAGCCCTTTTTACTGTCACTCTGTCAGCCCATATTGCTAAGTTCAATTTTGAGTCCCAAGCTCTCTTATTCTTGTCCAATATCCTCCTGATAATTTTCATGATGCTTTTATTGCTTGATTCTGATTGACCATTCCCTTGTGGGTGATATGGTGATGTATATGACAGATTTATCCCATACCTGTTGCAAAAATCAACAAATTCACCTGATCTGAAGCACATAGCATTATCAGTGACTATCTTAAATGGTACTCCAAACCTGATGATAATATTTTCTAGTATGAAATCTGTCACCACCTTACTTGTAGCTCTCTTAGTTGGAATGGCCTCAATCCATTTGGTAAAGTAATCAGTTGCCACCAAAATCTAACTGTGTCCCCCACTTGATTTGTCTGCAATTTCCCCTATGAAGTCAATTCCCCATTGCTGGAATGGAGCATCCACAGTTACAGTTCTGAGGGGTAAAGCACCATCATATTTCAGCTTTCCTGAAAATCTTTGGCAAGGGTCACACTTTCTCACTAACCTTTGTGCATCTGAAAAGAGAGTGGGCCACCAATATCCTGCTCTGAGAATTTTATGAGCTGTTGTTTGGGCAGTATAATGTCCACCACACAATCCTTTATGCATATCAATCAAAACATTGTTAGCCATATCCTCATCCACACATCTCAGCAGCACACCATCAGGGTTTTTCCAGTATAGCTCACCTTGAACAATAACATACCTGATTGCATGTAACTTTAAAGTCCTCTTTTGACTGTCACTGAAATGGGAAGGACAATTCAGATTTTGCAAGTAGTAGATAATATCCTTGTACCATTCAGATCCTGATACATTTACACTCTCATCTTGGACTGCATTAACTTGGCATGCTTCCAAGTTTGACTGTGCCATCATCTTGGCTAATCCTTGTCCTCTTATCAACTTAGTAACTTGTATGTCTATGTTGAACTCTTGCAGTTTGTTTATCCATCTGCACCTTCTTCCAGTCACCTCCTGCTGAGTGAATATGTCTTTGACTGCTGCATGAGGTACATATGCAATTATATATGATCCTACCAAGTATGGTCTGAAACTTTTGATGGCTCTGACTAGTGCATATGCCTGTTTTTCCATAATATCATACTTTAACTCAGAGGCCTGCAAGGACATACTGAAGAAAGCGATGGGCTGTTCAAAACCATCTTCGTTTTTCTGTAGCAAACATGCAGCAACAGTATGAAAGGAAGCAAATGAAAATACTTGGAATGGCTTAGAAAAATCAGGAGATTTAAGAACAGGGGCCATCTTGATTGCCTCTTTAATACTCTGAAATGATTCTATTGCTTCCCTTTCCCAGTTGACAGTTGCATCCTTCTTCATCATCTTGGAAATGTTCCTTGTGGTTTCTGCAAAGTTGGGAACAAATCTCCTAACAAAATTTATTTGTCCAAAGAAGGACTGAACTCCTTTTACAGTTTTTGGCATTTGAATCCTGTCAATAGCAGCCACTCTCTCTGGATCTATCCTGACTCCATCCTTGGAAACAATATGTCCCAGGAGCTTTCCTTCAACTACCCCAAAGGCACACTTCTTTGGATTTAAAGAAATACCATACTCTAGTGCTCTTATGAAAATCTGCTCCAGATGCAAACAATGCTGCTCCTCTTTCTTTGAGTAAGCAGTCAGGTCATCCTGATATATAGCCAGGATTGAATCAATCAGCCCTGCAAAAGCAACATCCATTGCTCTTTGAAATGTAGCACCTGCATTGGTTAGTCCAAATGGCATTCTAACATACACATAAGTTCCCCATGGAGTGGTAAAGGCAGTCTTATACTGTTCTGATTCCTTCACCTTCACCTGATTATAACCTGAAAATCCATCCATCATGGATAAGAGTTCACAACCAGTCACTCTTTGCAACATAGCTTCCATATTAGGCAGTGGATAGTTATCCTTTAAAGAGGATACATTCAAGTTCCTGAAGTCAACACAAAGCCTAATATCACCATTCTTTTTTCTGACTGGGACAAGGTTAGACACCCAAGTTGAATGTCTGATTGGCACAATTATTCCAGCCTCCCTGAGCCTTTTGAGTTCTTCTTGCATCTTGGGAGCTAAGGTAGGATTAATAGGTCTTTGCTTTTGTCTAAATGGCTTAGCTCCAGGCTTCAATGGGATCTCATGCTGGAATAAATCTTCCCTATAGGCTTTTAGGTCCTCATATGACCAAGCAAAAACATGTTTATACCTTTTCAGTAATGCAATCAGCATACTCCTAATGTGTGGTTTGAGCTGTTTACCAATGTATACCTTCTGAGGGGCCTGAGATGTCCCCAAATTTATCTCCTCTAAATCTTCCTTATTTGTGGGAGATGTCCTTGTGACCAGTTTATCTCTACTGTCAAAAGCTCTTTCCAAAGCTACCAACCCTCTAGGGATTTTATTGGTCTTCAATTGAATTATCTCTTTTCCCACAAGAGTTTCTTTTCCATTTACAGTCTCTACAAAAGCTTGGAAATCAATTTCTTGATTCTCATATTCATCTATGCAGTGCAAAAATTTCAACAAATCCCTATCATCATTAAACACTTGCCAACTGCATATATTTTCTGGTACTGCAGGCCTAATTTTAATTTCTACATTTGTAACACCTGACAGAGTGATGTCATCTGGCCTTATTGCAACATTGGCTAAGAAATCAGCCATAACATTTTTTGACCTTTCGACCCAGCCTATTGAAAATGCATCAAATAGTTCAATGGTATCCCAAACAACATGCTTGTATTGTTTCAATCTTTTATTTTTTGCAGCATACTTATCTCTAATTTGGGATACAATCAGCTCAGAATCCGCAAATACTCTTAACATCTTAATTCCATGTTTGAGAGCAATATTTAGGCCTAAGAGTAAAGCCTCATATTCTGCAATGTTGTTTGTGCAATCAAACCTCAGCAAGAAAGAGAACTTGAGGAGCTTACCAGTTGGAGACAGGAAAACAACTCCAGCTCCAGAGCCTTCTTTTGCACAAGCTCCATCAAAAAACATGGTCCATAAGCCTTGCTGATCCAGCTCTTCAATGCAGACATTTTTCTTTTTATCTTCTGTATCATCTGAGACAACCTTGAAGTTGTCATAGTCAGTGTCTACAAAGCATACTTGTTCATTTGCTTCTTGGTCTTCCACTGTCTCTGATGATCTTTGTTCTCTGATTAGCTTAACATCCCTGCCATTCATTGGAATCATGGCATATGACAGGTCCAGCTGCATACTTCCACCAATTAGTGCTGCCCATCTCCTTGACAACAACATACCATACTGTGGCTTGATGTCAACCACTGTTATATTCATGTTATATCTCTTTTCAGGAAATGCTGCCAGTTTGAAATCTACATCCTTCATGATTCCAATAACTGGTACCTCTCTGGCATCCATAGCATAACATTTTCCACATGCCTTGTCAATTTTCAATCCAGTTTGTTGCATGATGGCCAAAGGCATGACATTTGTAGATGCTCCAGAGTCAAGCATACAATTTCTAATTATTTTTCCATTTATAACCAGGGAAACATAAAATGGTTCCACTTGTGAAGGACACTTTGTATTAGTCACTCCTAAATAGACTTCAGGAGTCTCATCTTCTTCATTACACATGACATGTCTTTCACCCTGGGTCTGAACATTTTGTTTAGCTTGAAAAGGTACCCCTGAGATTAGGGATATTGTCCTATTCTTGATCTCTTCCACTTTCATGAGTTCCATAAGTGGAACAGAGACTTTTACCTGAGAGAGGACCTGAGCTATATCAAATGGAGCATAATTTTGTATAACAGTTGTAGCTTGCTCCACAATCTTGCTTTTATCCTAAGCTGATTTAGCTTTTACTTTCATAGTTCCCTGATCATCATTCTTGTATTGGGAACCTTTACTTTGATCTTCAGCCTGAGGGATTTTGTTTTCTGGTCCTTGAAATTCATGACCTGTTCTGCGTCTAAAGTTCTGTTTATTATTTGCCCACTGCCTTTTTTGTGGTTCAGTTCCTTTATGACCATGCACTAGCTGACCTGCAGAAATATCTTCTGGCTGATGTGGGCTGCCTACTTGATTTTTACCTCTGAGATTGTAGTTGCTTTTGACTTGAGCAACTGCTGCAGCTGTGAAGGCTCTAATTTCCTCATCAGAAGGTCGTTGTAAGTTACTCAGAAAATTGTGTGAGTTCTGAGCATACACATAGTTATCTTCATTATCTTCATCATATGGGAACTGTTGGCAGGCCTGAATTTGATGATCTGTATTCTCATCAGCATCATAAAGAGTGTATCCATTGCCTATGGACATCATATTAACATCATCATCCTGCACATGATGTGGCTCATTACATTCATTACAAGATGTAGCATTATCATACAAGGATTGAGCAATCATACACTGTGACTGTGAATGTGGCATCTGACAAATTATACACCATGGAGCATCATCAACAATATTTATAGCTTTCTTTAGAGGATCAGGAGTTTCTTTGACATGTTGAGCCCTCTGATTTGTGTTGTTACGTGGGAATACAGGCTTACCATCATGCCAATTGGTGTTATAAGGCATATCATGTAATGATGGCCTCTTTTCCTGCCTTTGATAGACTTGCCTATCAGGACCCATCCCTTTTTCACTTCTAGCTAATCTATAGCTTAGGTCCTTAACAACATTTGCCAATTTGTCTATCTTATCTTCAGGGGCAGATGTATTACCTTGAGTGTTCTGAGGCTTGTTTGGATTCTGCAGAATTTTTACATCATCCCTTCTATTTGTCTTGCCCGATGCTTTCCTGTTGTTTTCAATATTCACTGCAATTCTGAAAGCATCCCTAAGAGTAGCAGGACCTTTATCTCTTAATCCATATGCAGTTTTTGCATCAAAGGCATTGATATACAATATTATGCACATTGGTTCATTTGGCCTCATGTGATGTGGCAATTTGTTCAACACTTTAGTAAATCTTGCATTAAAGTCTGCAACCTGCTCATTTGACCCTTTAGTGATACTGGTGAACTCATTTACAAAAAAGCTAGGGTCAGTTTTATCACCATATTGCTCCTTGAACATCCTTATAAAATCATCCCATGATGAAATACTCCGGTCAGGCAGATTCTTGTACCATTCTCTTGCCTCATCTATTAAGGATTGCATGAATGACTTCATGAAAACATCCTCATGTTCAACCTCAAAGTTATCCATGACATTTTGAAAGGCTTTTAGATGATCTTCTCGTGACACTGTGTTGTTTCCTGAAAATTTAGGCACTTGCAGCCTCAGATGCTTGTCAATGGGGTTAGGATACCCAGGAATACCATCAAACACCAGCTGCCTGAATCTATCTAACTACATAGGCTGTCTGTTTAACTGATTAACATTAACATTTCTGTTTGCATTCTGGTTTCCTGCATTGTTCAGTGGTATCCTAGCATCATTCACATTTTCTCTCTCATCATGATGCTGATGTTGCACTTCATATCTTTGCTGATGTCTCTGCACATTTGCATTCTCTAGGGTAGGAACTGAATCATTTTGGGCAGTTCTTAAGGCTTGCACTTTCTGCTTCATATCATCTCTGATTTTCATGGCTTGTAGATATTCTAGTTCTGCCCTTAGACTTCTGATTTCTTCAGCTAACTGTTCATCCTTAGGCCTGGAGGTAGATGGTCTCATGCCACTCTGGTCATCATCTTCATCATCCCTCAGAGACTCTGCCTCTTCAAACCTTTCACTAGGGTCCAGAAAAGGGCGTTCTTGGAACACCTCTGACCTCATTCTCATGCTACCACCCTGTTGCCTCTCATATGCACCTTGAATATCAGCTTCTGCATTTGAAAAGTAAGGCACATGCTGTCCTGATGGCCTAGGGTTATCTTGTACATCATCATTTTTTCTGGGGGAACCCTCATGACTAACTGAGACAGCTCCCTTTCTTCTGTACATCATTCTTCTTGTTACTGGTAACTCTTCAAATAAAGGATTTTGTTGGGATCTTCTCCCCTGCATATAAATTTTACTTTGACCGGTTGGGAGATTACTTCGGAGTCGCCACCTATTACTAGGAACTGTTTTCTTTTGAAAACCAGGGTTCTTTCACAAATTCCCCAGCAGAGTCGCCAATTTCTGTTGGTTTTTTCCCAGACTGGATGCTTATTCCCAGATTTCCCTACAAGGTAGCCATCAGTGATCAACAGGACCTCTGGGCCAGGGGCCAACAGTGTAGGAGATAGACTCTATATTTTATCTCCTCTTCTTCTTCAGGCTCTGCAAGACCTAGGGGGTATTCCCTACTCAACATCCATGAGGATATGCATACAAAGGCTGGGATGCTGACAGAAAGTAGATAAGTCCTCCTGTAAGTAGACCAAAACTGAAAGATAAGAGCAAAGGGGCTAGCTTTGGGCCTATTTGCAGTTGTAGACAAAGGACTGAGGATCCTAAAACTAATTCTAATGTCCTAATGGTTGTTTTAGATTGTAATTTGTAGTTTAAGTTTGGATGCAAAGCTGGACATGGTTGTAACACAAGCACAAAGCAAGATTGGTGCCTATCCAGGGCCTGGAGTCAGTAGACATACACCTGTGAATGATCAACATGAACAGCTAAAACTGGATTTCAGGGGGATATATGTGATATCTGCCTTACAGATATCTCCCAATATAGAGTGTTAAGTTATCTCTACTTATGGCATCCCTACTATAGTATACCCTTCCCAATGTTCAACCTGAAAATAGTTTAATCTACCCCTTGAGCAGAAATTAAAAGATCAGACATTCAACATAGGAATTCTATGCTCTAGAATCTAAACATTACCCAAATATCCAGATTCAGAAGAAGAATACATGCAATACTGGAGACAGAATTAACACAACACATGCTAAGATAGCATTTCTCATATAAGATCAATCATGAAATCAGTGGGTTCATGCCAAAAACATACAACAAGAGATACATAAACTCACAGGTTAAGCTGTACAGAGCAACCAGATCAGCTTGTTTTGAATTACAGAGCCAAAAATATTCAACTTTCAACAACCACAAATGAGTAACACTTCCTGCTTATAACAGCCAGGTAGTGTACCACAGCAATTAATTACATGGTTGACCAAAAATCCCGCCAGATACACAGTATCAGCAAAATGGCGCTCAACGCATTACCAGATTGGCGCCCAAACATGAATGCAGCAGGTAGGGGAGGAGACAGGAAGATATCTCGAGCCCTGCGCCACTGTCCGTCGATGTACACCTTCAATCGGGTACCAGATCCGCCCATACCTCTGCAACCTTCGCCATTAATGGCGCACCAACCCGCGGCCTCGGGAAAATGTCAATTCTGCATCGCAACCATTTCCCGCCGAGATTCATCATCATGATATTTAAAAATATGCAGGATATCAATTATCCCACATGCACCCCGCAGCAACCTCCTTAACACTTTATATACTAGGTCATGAGCATATATGATGTCGGTGCTTTTGCTCCTGACGACACTAGTATAAGACTTCATCATCATCATCCTCCTGCAGCATGATATCCTGTCGCTTGAAATATCACCCTGACGTCAGCATCATCACCGCAATATCACCTGCATGATAATCGCCTTCATCCGCACAACCTGATCCATCGGAGGAACATCCTCCTGCTGAGCCTATACCAAAAGTCTGGCTGATGAACATCCTGATGACGTCATCATCATATCTGCCTACTGCGCACCTCCTCATATCCAGATGATGTCATCATCATATTTGCAAATATCAGGGGATCTCCACAAGATGATCAGTGTTAGAAATATGACCCCCCCGGACCTTGATGACGTCATCATCATATCGACATCAGGATGATATTCAGAAGATAACCGGATATTTGGAAATATCATCCTGATGCACAAATATCATGTTGCACTGTAGCTCCACTATAAGATTGGGGCGATAGATGAATATGATGATGCTTGAAAAGATCACCCCCACTAGATAATGCACGAAGCCGGCAGGAGGATATCTCCTTGATATCAGCATCATCATGACGCTGGAACAAACATACATCCGGGTGATATTCAAAAATGAAAATATCACCCCCTCCTTCGGAAATATCATGATGCAGATAGGCAGAGAAATAGATATCACCCTGACATAAGAATGACGTCAGCATCATCAGGATGATAAAACAACGAACATGAAGTGATACAACATCATCAGGATGATATTGACTAAGATCATCCTGACGTTCAAAATATGATGACCCCAGTGAATATCGGGTCACACTTAAAACTCTTCAACAACATCATCAGGATGATCATAACCAAGATCACCCGATGATAAAAATATCACCTCGGCGAAATATCATGCAGGCAGAAAATATGATGACCCCCGCAAGCAACACGGTGATAACTGGAAATATGATGATGATGATGACAACCCTTAAGAAAAAACAAGTCAGGTCGAACAACCCAGAGAATAATCCCTTCAGAAGATCGGGGCAACATCATCATCATAAAAGGGCAAGGTGATAATTGGAAGATCACCGGATACTTGAAAAAATCACCTCCGCAAGCAAATCAGGGCACACTGTAGCTCGCCAGCAGGATCAGGATGATATCCAGACATCACCCGATATTGAAATATGATGATCCTGATGAACAACAAGTCGACAGAAAACATGATAATGCAGACCATCATCAAAGACAAGATGATGATGATGGTCTCCTCCTCAAAGAAAATATGATGCCGCAGCTAAACAATGCTGAGGAGGTCCAACACTTAGGAAAATGGGCAAGAAGATATAGGGTTCAAATGAAGAAACCCCCTAAACATGAAAAAATCACCCCTCAGGTCAAAAAGAGTGCTAACAAGACCTCTCAATCAAAGTAAGATGCAAGCATCTTCTTTTGATTCGAAGTCCTTTTGTCAAATTCACTGCATCGTCAGTCATGGCACTGAAAGATGTAAGTGTCTTAAACACAAAGTTTAAGACCTCATTGATTCCAATATCATCCAAGTTGTTGGTGTAAATGAAAAAGGAAATAAATCATGGGCTCCACCTAATTAGAATCTAAAAATATATACAAATCTATTACCTCATTAGGAATCTAATGTTGCTTATACTATTCAAGAACAAGACAATCAAGGTGATGTTTGCATGGTAGATGCCTACCCTCATAAAGAGTGAGTAGAACCTAAACTAGTTATGTCATTTACTTCTCATGATGCTACTATTGAAGCTCCTAGAATGGACCTCTATACATCACCATTCAAATCAATGATAAACTTATAAGAAGTGCTATGGTAGATCCTATATGCATTGTAAATGTAGTAACTAAAGAGTTTCTCTACATGCATGGTTTACACTGTGATAACTACAATGTATCAGAAATCATGATTAGAGCACACAATGGGTCTATCCTTCCAATTCTTGGTGCCTTGACCCTTGCCATCAAGGTTGGTCCAAGATTGTTGGATGTTACTTTTTTCATCATTCTCACAGGTGGCAAATGAAGTTAAGCCTGAATCGAAGGTTCTTCTCCATCCCCAAGAATCTAGTAGATATGTTGAGTTTCTCCCTCTACTAGCCATTCAAGGACAATGAGGCAACTACCTAGCACAAAATAGACCTCCCCGTAATCACAATATTACTTTTTTCCCACCTGCCTCTGTGAAGACTAGTGGAAATCAATCAGTTGCACATGTATTATTCTTTGAGGTTTCTCAACCACTTGTGGATGATCAAGTACTTCCACGTGTTTCACAAGTTGAGAAGGAAGAGCATCTCGTACTAACGAACCCTCCCCTCATGGTCTCTCAACCTTTGGTGGTTCCTCTTGTTTCTTCTAATTTTCCTGAAGCAAAGGAAGAAGAGGAACCCACATTAGAAAATATTATGTGGTTCCCTTAAAAAACATCACAAATAACGCTAAGCAAAAAAAAATTGTGAGAGAAAGAAATAAGCATCATGATGTTATGGCTTGCCTTGCTGCAGGAGAGGAGTATCTCCCTCCTCGGAAGCATTTATCACTGACAAATGCAAAAGAGACATCAACTAGTGTTTTGTCTCTTCTAGAGAAGGACAAGGCTTCACAACCCACAATAAAACCTATCATGCTATATTCTGATACCAAATTTGAAGATAATAATGATAAAAGTATGGCTCTTGTTCCTTACACCACACTTTCTATAGTTCCTCTTCCATCTTTTCCACCTTACCAAATTGATGATGAGAAAGATTAGGAGGATGATTTGCTTTAGGTCAACTTGTGAGTGTGGCCCCTTATTTTTATTATTTCATGAGTGTATGTGATTGTTTTCCCCATAATGTATTGCTTGATGATTTACTTATGTTGTTTTTGTTGTTGTAAAGCACTCTTTGGATGACCCTCGACACCCTTGTATTGCAAGGATACAAAGGGACCGGAATTCATTGTGACATTCTCTCTATTTGTATCATCATTCTTCTATATGTCATAATTTGTATTGTTGTTTCCTTTGGGGATGATGTAAGACATAGGATGATTTGACATTCTCCCTTGTTGAGCCAAGGTTTATTTGATTTTATGTGATAGTTCTTCCTTTATTTTTGTATTTCTACCAACTAGCCGATGATGACAGTTCCAAATATTTATTGTCTCAAGATATCTTCTCTTATACACCCATTCATATACTGACACATGTCAGGTAGATCCCTTTGTGTTATTACTTTATATGATTAAATATAACTTGTTGCTTCTTTGTATGTTTTGATTTATATGGCACCTTGTTTCTATGCTCAGCATCATACCATGACTACACACACCATCATCTATCATGCTTGTAGTATCACCTTGGTTTGACTTTTGTGGGGGCAACCCCTTGTTGCGATGTCGTTTATTGGGAACACATATCATATGGGCATGTTCTTCTAAAAGGCTCTTGTTCCTATCATGTGGTTTTTTTCTACCGTAAAGCAATTGCTCCCTGATAGGAGTTAGCAATTACTTTAAGGTGGGGGTATACATTGCGCTATGCTCTTTTTATTACATACTTGTTTATTATAGTTGGTATGGAACTCACCTAGTGATTCGATGGTCCTCACTAGCCTGTGATGTTTCCATTTGGTCCATGAGCCACATAGTACAATGGTGTTTTCTAGCTCATGTGCTTCATGTGACTTGTCGTGGTCACCTAGTAATTCAATGATCCTTACTAGTGTGTGATCCATGAAGGCACTTCTCTTCACACAACTCCTAGCAATAGAGAGAACTAGCATTAGAGTCATGTGCCTTGTGTATTTATTTCCATGTTTGTTTATTTGATATATTGTTTGAACTTGTATTCCTTAATGATTCCATGTGTTTTGTGTGTCTTCATAATGTTTTCCATGTGTATTCTATGTATTCTTTATGCCTTATATGTATTCTTGATCTCAAGCATGTATGCATTGTGTATGGAATGTATTACCTTTGTGTATTGTGTGTCTCTTGCATGTATTCCTATATATTATTTTAGTACCCCACATATGTGGGAATTATGTTGCAATGTTTTGCATGTTAGAATCATAAGCTTAGGGGCTACTAATAGTCCACAACTTGGTAGAATTCTTTGGAAACTATGTTTTTGTTCTTGAAGTATATCTTCTCCTTACTTTAGTGTGAGTTCGAATGTAAGTTCGTACCCATGCTAAAGTGGGGGCTAAATGTTATGCAAAAAATTGTGTACACTTGTTAATTAGGACCTTTTTTAACACCTTTTGAACATTAAATGATTAAATCTTGATCATGATGAATAAACCTAACAAAATAAAGTTAGGAATGGTCTAAGCTGGTGCAGTCATGGTTAGGATGGTCCACAAAGTGAACAATCTAGACCATGCAGCAAGAGTAAACACAACGAAAACAACTCAAAAGTAGAATGCAAATGCAGATTCAGTCATTCAGTTATCATAGATCCAAAATACAGAGATGCCGGCAACATGTGGACTACAATTAGGGCTCATAGGCCTGATTCCTCGGTCACAATACATGCACAGGATATAGCTTTGGAGCACCTTCGCAAAGAATTCAAACTATTATCTATCTCTACATGTTTTCACTACTTTTCTATGCATCTATTACATGAATATATATCATCTCTAGAACACAAGATTCTTCCGCGTCGGCCAAGGATGGCTACAAAATCCAACAAAAGAGATGTAACATGTGTACACGAATAGGTTGGACCTAAACAAATGGGAATCCTTCACAAGTGAATGAAATAACATGTGGATCTCAAGGAAGGTTGGTCACAATCCAAATAACATTGAATGATGTGTCATTTAGCTCTGCAAGTTGTGAAATGCTCCACAAGTCTTCTCCTTTAGCTGATTGTCTAAGACTGTCAAGATGCTTTGTTCTAAGAAAATAGTTGATCTTCTAATAGCGATATCTTTCCAATACCTGATCCATATGATCTAAATTTTGGATATGATGTGCATGAAGGCATCTCGATGCTAAGTCTACCTCTACAAGGTCTAAAATGAAATTGTGGTAGAATGCAGACTAAAATACTGAAATAGCTACTGACTGAGCTGAGTGGAATGAACTAGAAAATGAAAGAAAACAAAATGAAATAAAAATGTTGTTGGTTGATGCAAGATTACTCTTGAACTAGGGATGCTCCTGCATCAGACATCTAGGGTTGTTGAAAAAGTGAGTCTCTTACTTTGCTAGGGCTAGAGGGAAACCAAGATGGTCCACCTCAGATTGAGAAATCCATGATGAATCTTATTTCAGTCTACCTTTCCACTTTACAAGATATTCTTTGTATTGTCTTCCTTTGGTGTTGTAGCCAATTCTACTATCCAAGATGTCCTCAATCTACTCTGGTGCTTATTGTGGTAACTACTTCTTCAAAACTTCTTCAATGTTGTCACTAAATTTTGCTTCATGATACTGCTGTAGGTCTATAATGTTGAAAATAGGTGATATGCCCAATATCTTCAATAACTCCACTTCATATGCATTTCCTGAATCAAACTTTCTGAGTATCCTACATGGTCCAAACTTCTTCATCTTCAACTTATTATATGTCTCAACTGGAAATCTTTCTTTTCTAAAGTACACCATCACTTCATCTCCAACTATAAATTCTTTGTGTCTCCTCTTCGCATTTGCTTGCTCTTTATACTTACTATTCATCTCCTCCAAATGCTTCTTAACTTGATTATGCACTTTCTCCATGTGTCCTACAAATTCTTCTCCTTCTACACTCCTTTTGTCCTCCATGTTGATATCTCTTAACTCTACTACTCCTCTAGGGTTAAATCCTATCATAATCTCAACTGGTGTTTTTCTGATACTCCTACTCACTAAATTATTGTATGCAAACTCTACTTGTCATAGAATCAAATATCAATTTCTTGCCTTCTCTCCAACCAAACATCTCAACAAGTTTCCAAACTCCTATTCACTACCTCTGTCTATCCATCAGTCTATGGATGAAATGCTAACCTAAACTTCAAATCTATCTTCATCTTCTTCCAAAATGTCTTCCAAAAGTATCCAAGAAATCTTGTATCTTTGTTTGAAATTATGCTCTTAGGTAATCCATGCAATCTCACAATCTCCTTGAAAAATAGGTCAGCCACATGAACTACATCAAGCTTCTTCTTACAAGGTATGAAATGTGTCATCTTTGGAAATCTATCCACCACTACAAATATTGAATCATGTCCTCTCTATGTCTTAGACAATCCCATTATGAAATCCATGCTTATGGCTTCCCAAGGTCTCTCTAGTACTATTAAAGGTTTGTACAATCCATTACTCTGACTACTTCCTTTTGCAACTTGATAAACTCTACAACTCTGTACAAATTTCCTAACATACTTATGTATCTAAGGCCAAAAGTAATTTTCACTTACCAAATCCACTGTCTTATCAATGCCAAAATGTCCTGCCAATCCACCACTGTGCTTCTCCTTCATCAAATTATCTCTCATTGAACTTCTAGGTATGCATAACTGGTTTCCTTTGAATAACATATCTTCTTGAATGAAATAATCCAACCACTTACTCCTATCTGTCACAATAGGTTCTTTACATGATTTCCATGGTTCTGCAAAATAAAGATCTTCCTCATACATATTCTTCAATTCTTCAAATCCTAACACTTCAACTCTCATCTTTGTCAGCAAGTTCCTTCTCCTAATCAATGCATCTGCAACTTTGTTTGATTTTTGACTCCTATGCTTTAGTACAAAAATATAACTCTGCATGAACTCTACCCATCCAATATGTCTCTGATTCAACTTTCCTTGACTATTCAAATACTACAAAGCTTGATGATCTATATACAACACAAACTCCTTAGGCAACAAGTAATGTCTCAACTTCTTCAAGGCTTGAATTATGAACTCCTACTCATAAAATGAATATCTTCTCCTTGCATCATTCAACTTCTCACTGAAATATGCTATAGGTCTAACTTCTTGACTCAACACTACTCCTATTGCATTTCCACTTGCATCACAATCTACTTGAAATACCTTATTGAAATCTAGTAATGCCAATATAGGTTTCTCTATCACTTTCTTCTTCAACAATTCAAAAATTTAATTTTCTCCTGATGTCCACTTAAAGTTTTTTTGTCACCTCTCATTGTCTCTATCATAGGGTTACACACTGAACTAAAAATTCTAATGAACTTTCAGTAGAAACTAGCTAATCCATGAAATGATATAACTTCTCCAATGCTCTTAGGTGTAGGTCACTCAACAATTGCTCTTACTTTATCACGGCCCATCTTCAGTCCTTCTGCAAAAACCACAAATCCCAAATATACCAATTCTTCCTTCATGAAACTACACTTCTTAATGTTTATCAACAATTTCTCTTCTCTCAATCTCTGCAATACTTGTCTCAGGTGCCACAAATGTTCTTCCTTTGTCTTATTGAAAATCAAAATATCATCCAAGTATACAATAACAAACTTACCCAAGAATATCTTCAAAACTTCATTCATCAACCTCATAAAAGTACTCGGTGCACTTGTCAATCCATAAGGCATCACTAACCACTCATACAATTCTTCATTTGTCTTAAATGCAGTCTTCCATTCATCTCCTTCTCTAATTTTGATCTGATGGTATCCACTCTTCAAGTCTATCTTTGTAAAATATTTTGCTCCACTCAAACAATCCATAATATCAGTCATCTTAGGTAAAGGGAATCTATAATTAACTGTGATCTTGTTGATTGCTCTAGAGTCTATACACATTCTCTATTCTCCATCCTTCTTCGGTGCTAACACTGCAAGTACTGTACAAGGACTCAAACTTTCTCTGATCAAACCTTTCATCATCAACTCATGTATCTATCTATTCAATTCTTCATTCTCTACCGGTGTCATTCTGTGTGCTACTTTGTTCGGCAAACTCGCTCCAGGTATAAGATCCATATGATGACTAATACTCCTGATTGGTGGCAATCCTTCAAGTATATTATCTGATATGATGTCTTCATACTCTGTTAGAAACTCAGTTATCTCCTCCAGTTGTGATTCTTTAGTCTTTAGATTTTCAGACTTCTTAGGAATCAAAGCATAACACATATTCTCGTGTCTCAAACCATCGAGAAATTTTCTTCCATCTACCGAACAGATTCTAGCATTCCCACATACTTCACTCTTAGGATCATCTTCTAAAGGAATCAAAGTAATTTGCTTTCTATTTGATGTTATGGTGTATGTATTCCTTCTCCCATCATGTATAGCTTTTCTATCATACTATCATGATCTACCCAAAAATATATGACATACATCCATAGGTATAATATCACACAATACTTCATCATGATAAGATCCAATATGAAATTTCACCAAACATTGTTCACTCAGCAATACATTATGATAATCCTAAATTCATGCTATCTGATATGGCTTAGGGTGTTTTAATCTTTCCAACTTCAACTTAGTCACCATCTCCCCTGAAACTAAATTATCTGAACCACCACTATCAAGTACAACTTTACAACATTTAGCTCCTGATTTGCATCTAGTTCTAAACAAACTTTTCCTCTGTGGTGGTTCCTCATTTGTCTCTACTTGAAATAGTGCTCTCCTCATGATTAATGATTCTCCTTTCTTAGATTTGCCAACTGAACTAGGTGATCCAGCAGGTTCTTCCACATAGGCTGCTCTTCCACTATTCTTTGTCTTCTTTCTTATACTCCCTTGATGACATTCAAATGCTCTATGTCCTTTACCTCAACACTTAAAATAGGTTCCTCTAAATGTTCTCATATCAGGTCCTCTTCCATCTCTTCTGTATCCTTCACTCCAGTATGAACTAGGGTTTCCTCTACGGTAGAAAGTTTTGTCATCTCGAGCTGGTATACATTATTATCTCTATTCTTCTTGTTGAATGTGCTCTCTTGTCTATTCTACTATACATATGATCTCTCTCCTCCAGAAAATGTTCTACCTCTTTGAAATTTACCTCCTCTACCACTCTGTCTTTGCTCATGCTTCTTGTTCAATTTTTCTTAAACTTTCAGGGCAAACTGATATGCTTCTTCCAATGTTGTCATTCTCACCAAACTTAGTTTTTCTTGAATGTTTAATCTTGGTCCATTGATGTATCTATCTACTTTCTTCTTTCTTTCTTCACTATGTCCTGTCCTTATGATCATCTTATGAAATTCTTCGGTGTACTCCTTCATAGATTTCTCCTTTTGTCTTAGGTTCTGCAATCTCTTCAACAATTCCAACTCATAGCTAGTAGGTATAAACTGATTCTTCAATTTTGTCACCATTCTATCCTATTTTGTAATCTTCTCTATTCCTCTTTTGTTTCTATCCAATTGAACTTTTTTCCACTATAGAGCAACATGTCCTTTCAGCTTTGTCTTTGCAAACTTCACCTTCTCCGAGTCTTCAATTTCTTCATAGTCAAAGTATTCTTCTAAGTCATTTATCTAATTAATCAGCTCCACAGGATTCAAATTGATAGTATAATTTGGTACATCAACTCTAGGTCTTTTCCTAATTTTTGAAATATCTCATAACATTTTCACTTGATCTGATTCTTCTTCTTCATCTCCTAGGGTTACTTCATTTTGATTAATGGATTGAAATTCTTCATCATCATCACTTTCAATATTAGGTCGAGGTGTAAGTCCTCTTTTCCTATCTTCTTCAACAACATCCAAGTGAACTCACATCATTTTCATCATTTCCATCATCTCATCGATTCTTCTAGCCATAGTACCAACAACAAGTATTCTCCTCGATGGCATCTCTTCCTTGGATCAAATGTAACTGCCTCAAGTTTGGTGATCAGGCTACAAGGTGACAATTGCCTCACAATCCACGATCAGTTGATAACACAAGTAGTCTACCTCAGATTTTGAGATCTGTTCACAACAAGATCTTATAGAATTTCTTCACCAACTTTGCTCTGATACCACTTGGTGTAGTCACAGTTAGGAGGGTCCACAAAGTGAATAGTCTAGACCATACAACATGAGTAAACACAACATAAACAACTCAAAAGTAGAATGTAATTATAGATTCAGTCATTCAAAATGTCATAGATCCAAAATACAGACATGTCGACAACATGCGGGCTATAATTAGGGCTCACAGGCCTGATTCCTTAGTTACAATAGATGCATAGGATATAGCTTTGAAGCACCTTTGCAAAGAATTCAAGCTATTATCTATCTCTATATGTTTTCACTACTTTCCTATGCATCTATTGCATGAATATATATCATCTTCGGAACACAGGATTCCTCTGCGTCAACCAAGGATGGCTACAAACTCCAATGGAAGAGATGTAATGTGTGTACATGGATAGGTCAAACCTAAACAAATGGGAATCCTTCGCAACTAAATGGAATAGCATGTGGATCTTAGGGAAGGTCGACCACAATCCAAAAAACATTGAATGATGGGTCATTTAGCTCCGCAAGTCATGAAATGCTCCACAAGTCTTCTCCTTTAGCTGATTGTCTGAGATTGTTAGGATGCTCTATTCTAAGAAGATAGTTGATCTTCTGATAGTGATATCTTTCCAGTACCTAATCCAAATTATCTAAATTTTGGATATGATGTGCATGAAGGTGTCTCGATGCTAAGTCCAACTCTACAAGGTCTAAAATGAAATTGCGGTAGAATGTAGACCAAAATACTGAAACAACTACTGACTGAACTAACTGTAATGAACTAGAAAATGAAAGAAAACAAATTTAAATGCAAATGTTTTTGGTTGATGCAAGATTGCTCTTGAACCAGGGATGCTCTTGCATCATAATCCCACCTTAAAAGATACTCCCCAGTGTTTTTTGGGCTAAAAGACTGGATGCCTAGTGCCCTAGTCCTAGAGGGTTACTTTGGGTGAGTGTAGGATCATCGTGGGCCAAACAGTGGCAATAGAAAAAAATCATGTCTTTACTTAGCCAAATTTGTAAATTAGGAAGTTTGACTTTCATAGGCATGTAAGAATATTCATTTTCGTTTGGAATACCAAACCAAAACAAATATCCATTTATAACAGATATCTATTTGGAATGGATATTTGTTCCAAAATGGATATCCATTTTGTGGAAGATAAAAAGTGAAAAAGATGCTACATTTTGCAAACCCGTGGCTTGCAAAACGTAGACCTCTTCCAAAAATAGATATCAGAGATCTTAGAATGGATATCTGATACCAAGAGGTATGGTTCACGCATTTTTTGTTTGTTTTGTATATTCAAGTATTTTTTTTTTGGTTTTTTATCCTAAATGGGTATGTTTTATATTTTAAATAGGTAAAATGGATGAACAACATGAAAACCCAAACCCTCCCCCTCCAACAATCGAAGAAAAAATTGAAAGAAACATTGATCAAATAAGTAGGATTGTAGAAATGTATTGCTGCCACCCTCGATTGTCTTCAATGACATTGAATTTAGGGGGAATTATTACTCATGTTTGAACCCTCACAAGCCAACATGAATCATTTAGGCAATGGAGGGAAACCAAGAAGGCAGAATATGGTGATGGTTTATCATATGATCAAGTGAAAGAGTTAGGCATTACCAAAGCTATGTTAGCCCAATATTTTATCAATCCTAAAATCAAATTGCATGTTGATGTTCGTAAGCCTAAGTATTCAATCAAAAGGTGTACACATGAGGGAATTAGTTAGAATTTTTTGGATCATTGGTGGATGGTTTTTGATAAACCACCCAACAACAATTTAGATGTACCTTTGTATTTCCTTCGTAAACTATATGCAGAGTTTGTAATGGGTCACCATGTAAATTCTTTTGATTTTAGAGAGTTCCAGGGAGTAGGTAAGGAAATGCCTCAAGATAGACCTAGGGCAATGAGACAAGTACAAGGTCCTTTTATTCCCCCTCCTGCTATCCCTTCTCCACCCTCAACTCAGCACCCAGACATTGTTGTAAATGCAACACAATAGGGCCTCAACACTCTTTGACTGAGCACTTGATTACACATACTTCTTAGTTTGCACAACCACATGATGTTGGTAGTGATATTGGATCACCCGATGTTACTAGACCCTTCTCGTCCACACATGTTTGTGTGCCCCATCATTGTATTTTTTGCAATCAGTTATTCTTAGGTCCTCTTATGGAGAGTAGTGAGTGACCCTTGAATACTTCAGAGTATGATGTCCCTTCATGAGATGAGGTAGAGAGGTCCAAAACTCAAGATCAGGGATCAGGGACAAGAGCAGAAGTATAAGCATTAGTGGATTGTAGAGAAAGAGAAGAGCATGACTAATCTTTTATACAAGTAAAATTTAAAGTTAAATTTCATGGTGTATTCCATTTGAACAATATTAACAAATATTAGTACTAATGTATCTAAGGGGGATAACAGTTGATGACAGAGGAGGAGTTGACAAAAGTTCATCATGGAACTTTTTCTGCCATCTAATTTGGCTTTGATTTGCCGGTATAATTTTTTCTACACATCAACTTTTTTTATTGTATGCATCGATTTCTTTGTGAGTAATTATATATTAATTTATATATTGATGTTAATTTAATTTTATAGTCAATCCAAAATGTGAATGATGTGGCATCTTTTCCAATGGTCTTTACTTGAACTCTTGATCAACCCAAGGGACCATCATTTGTGGAATGACTTTTTGAATGCTAACAAAGGGTGGAGGTAATTCGATTGAACTATACTTTAATTGATAATTTAGAAAACTTAAATATTTGATTATAGTCATTTAGATAAATAATAAAATAGAGAATAGATAAATTGATATAGTAATTTAAAAATTATTATGATTATTTGTATACATAGAGTCTTACATTCTTGTCATTTTTCATACAGGAGATATTAGTTGGTTCATCCATGACAAGTCTTTCTCAATCGATGTAGGAGGCTGGTGGTATGTTCTTGTTTTCTAGTAGATAAGTTTTTGTGTAGTGCACTCTAGATTGTTTATGTGTAACACATATAACATTTTTTAATTTATACATTTCCTTTTTTGTTTAATAATTATATATTAATTTATTTTGAATGTTACTTTACTTTCATAGTCTCTTGAGAATGTGAGTGATTTGCCACCTTTGCCATCATGCTTTAGTAGGACACCTAATCGTCTTAAGAGAAAATCATTTGTAGAATGATTGTCTGAATGACAAGAAAGAGTCGAGGTAATTGAATTAAATTTTTCTAAATAATTCATAGTTTATAGAGGTCTTATAGTTGATTTTAGTGATTTAGATGTATGTTAATAAATGAAAGTTCTAAATTGTAGTAGATAAGATTCTATTTACTAACTCTAACTAATTTATATTTACCATTGAAGAAATTAATCAAATTTGTGGTTTGACTTGTTAATGCAGTCAACTTTGCCTCCATCAACTACTAGACATCATGGTACAAAGATGACACTTTTTGAGGATCCATCACAGAGTGAGGATTCACCAAATACATAGGGTCTAGTGGACCTTTATATTTAATGCAGCTATTCATGTAGATTGTATATAGATTTTGAGACATGGCATATGCCACATTTTGTAAAAAATGTTTTGAGTTGGCATATTTGCCAAATATTTGTATATTTCTACCATTATGGATAGATTTTAATATATACGTTCCTTGATATACAATATAATTTAAATTCCTTATGTACATGTATTCCTACTTTGAAACTTAAAAGTTTAATGTATAATAAGTTTACAATGGTTGAGTTATGATCAATAACATGTTATAGATTGATTTATTGTTATATATGATTGGTTTTCTTGGTAGAAAGATGATATATGTAGTTTCATACCTCAAGACATAACTTGATCTTAATAGCCACATGATTGTAGTTTTACTTAGATATAGGATTTTCATGAAATGACAAATTTGAATGGTTCACACATGTGCAGAGCTATAGAAAACTTTTATCTCCTCCATCATGTAGATTGTATATAGATTTTGAGACATGGCATATGCCACATTTTGTAAAAAATGTTTTGAGTTGGCATATTTGCCAAATATTTGTATATTTCTACCATTATGGATAGATTTTAATATATACGTTCCTTGATATACAATATAATTTAAATTCCTTATGTACATGTATTCCTACTTTGAAACTTAAAAGTTTAATGTATAATAAGTTTACAATGGTTGAGTTATGATCAATAACATGTTATAGATTGATTTATTGTTATATATGATTGGTTTTCTTGGTAGAAAGATGATATATGTAGTTTCATACCTCAAGACATAACTTGATCTTAATTGCCACATGATTGTAGTTTTACTTAGATATAGGATTTTCATGAAATGACAAATTTGAATGGTTCACACATGTGCAGAGCTATAGAAAACTTTTATCTCCTCCATCATGTAGTTGTAGCTCTTCATTTTTTATGTACAAATATCAAAAAGTAGTTTTAGATGACTACTTTCACCATCAAAACTTCATTTCTAGCCTCCTTTCCTAATGTTTCCTCAAGTTTCGATCTTAATCAGGACATCTGCAATCTAGAACAATAATTTGGTACCTCATGGAATGTTGCAACAATCATATCTAAGGCTGAAATTCTAGTATAAGATTGTAAAGTTCATTTTCATTCAGTTCCATGACCTTGATTCCTTTATCTTTGACCATTTCTAGCTATGATTGTGTAGGTACAATAGTGATATAGGTCTAAAAATCAAGTAGTTTCATGGCTGGTATAGAAAATTAGGAGTTTGATATGTTGTCACAACAACACTTTGCCAAAAGGTTTTCAAAATTAGGTCAATGGGAAAATCTACAGTTGGATATCAGCCCCCTCCACAATAACCTCTCTCTGTTTTGACCAACTCAACATCATTTGATCGTGCCAACAGCAGATGCATTCTTGAAAAATGCCTCAGTGACATGTAGTATAAAGGTGCCAGGAGCCATATTTTTTTGTTCCTCACCCTGTGGGACCTAATGGACAATACCAATAGGTTGGGGTGGGTGGGTTTATGCTAGCAGAGGCCTTGTTTCATTCTCCAAGTGTCCCAATCGAATCGGGCTATAGTGTACCAACAAAGTCTCTTAAGAGACATAAGAGTAAAAAATTGCCAGACTTTAACATAGTAGTTCTGGCACTTTGTGGCACCTACAAATGATCTATTTGTACCTATAGCTAGATGTCAGGCATGTCCACAATAACCTCTCTTGGTCTTGACCAACTCAACATCGTTTGACCATGCCAACAATGGATGCATTTTTTAAAAATACCTCAGTGACATGTAGTGTAAAGGTGCCAAGAGCCATATTTTGTGCTCTTCACCTTGTGGGACCTAATGGATGGTTCCAATAGGTTAGGGTGGGTGGGCTTATGCTAGAAGAGGCCATGTTTTATTCCCTAGGTGTCCCAATCAAATCGGGCTACAGTGTATCGGTAAAGTCTTTTAAGAGACCTAAGAGCAAAAAATTGCCAGACTTTGACGAAATAGTTTTTGCACTTCGTGGCACCTACAACTAGATGTTAGGCCCCTCCACAATAATCTCTCTCAGTTTTGAATATCTCAACATCATTTGAGTCATTTAGTATATCATAGAATTCAAATACAAATTGGTTGGCAACATGCAAGCTTATAATTAGGGTTCACAGGCATGATTTCATAGTTACATAATATGCACAAGATATAGCTTTGAAGCTCCTTCGTCAGAAATTGAAACTATCAACTATCTCTATGTGATTCACTACTTTCCTAGATATCTATTACATCAATTTATATCATCTCCAGAACATAAGTTTTCTCTATTTTGGCCAAGGAAGATCACAAACTCCAATGAAGAGCCGAAATGTGTGTAAATGGATAGGTCAGACCTAATCATTAGAACTCCTCCGCAAATGAATGGAATGGTGTGTAGGTCTTGGGGAAGGTCAGCCATGAACCAAACAACATTGAATGATGTGTCATTTATCTCCACAAGTCTTCTCCTTTAGCTGATTATCTGAGACTGTTAGGATGCTCTGTTCTAAGAAAATAATCAATCTTCTGATAGTGATATCTTTCTAATACCTGATCCAAATGATCTGAGATTTAGATATGATGTGCTTGAAGTTGTCTAGATGCTAAGTCCAGCTCCACATGGTCTGAAATGCAACTATGGTAGAATACGAACCAAAATATAGAAACCGCTACTGACTGAACTGAACTAGAAAAATGAAAAGAAACAAACTGAAATGCAAATGTTTTTGGTTGATGCAAGATTACTTTTGAACTAGGGATGCTCCTGCATCAGACATCTAGGGTTGTTGAAAAAGTGAGTCCCTCACTTTGTTGGGGCAAGAGTAAAACCAAGGTGGTTCACCTCATCCTGAGAAATCCAAGATGAGTCTTCTTCCAGTCTACCTTTCCACTTCACAAGATATTCTTTGTATTGCTTGCCTCTCGTGCTATGTCTGACTCTGTTGTCTAATATATCTTCAATTTTCTCTGGTGCTTGTTGTGGTAACTACTTCTTCAAGTCTTCTTCAATTTTGTCACTGAACTCTACTTCATGATACTGATATAGGTCTACAATGTTGAAAATAGGTAATATATCCAATGTCTCTGGTAACTCTACTTCATATGCATTTCCTGAATCAAACTTTATGAGTATCCTACATGGTCCAAACTTTTTAATCTTCAACTTGTTATATGTCCCAACAAGAAATCTCTCTTTTCTCAAGTATACCATCACTTCATCTCTAACTGCAAATTCTTTGTCTTCTCTTCTCATCTACTTTCTCTTTATACTTACTGTTCATTTCCTTCAAATGTTTCTTCACCTGATTATGTACTACCTCCATGTGTCCTCCAAATTCTAAATTGTTGCTGCACTCCTTTTCTCTTCCATACTGATGTCTCTCAACTCTGCTACTCCTCTAGGGTTAGTTCTAGTCACAATCTCAAATGGTGTTCTTTCGGTACTCCTATTCACTAAATTATTATATGCAAAATCTACTTGTGATAGAATCAAATCCCAATTTCCTACCTTCTCTCCAACCAAACATCTCAACAAGTTTCTCAAACACCTATTCACTACCTTTGACTGTCCATCTATTTGTGGATCAAATGTTGAACTAAACTTCAAGTATGTCTTCATCTTCTTCCAAAGTGTCTTCCAAAAGTATCCAAGAAATCTTGTGTCTCTATCTGAAATTATGCTCTTGGGTAATCCATGCAATCTCACAATCTCCTTGAAAAATAGGTCAGCTACATGTACTACGTCAATTGTCTTCTTACAAGGTATGAAATGTGCCATCTTTGAAAATCTGTCCACCACTACAAATATTGAATCATGTCCTCTTTGTGTCTTCATCAATTCCATTATGAAATCCATGCTTATGTCTTCCCAAGGTCTCTCTGCTACTATCAAAGGTTTATATAATCCAGTATTCTGACTACTCCTTTTGCAACTTGACAAACTCTACAACTCTGCACAAATTTCCTAACATCCTTATGTATCTGAGGCCAAAAGTAATTTTCACTTACCAAAGCCACTATCTTATCAATGCCAAAATATCCTTCCAAACCACCATTGTGTTTTTCCTTGATCAAATTGTCTCTCATTGAAATCCTAGGTATGCATAATGGGTTTCCTTTGAACAACATATCTTCCTAAATGAAATAATCCAACCACTTATTTTTGTCTATCACAATAGGTTCCTTACATGGTTTCCAAGGTTCTGCAAAATCAAGATCTTCTTGATACCTTTTTTTTAATTCATCAAATCCTAACACTTCAACTCTCATCTATGGCAGCTAGTTCCTTCTCCTACTCAACACATCTGCAACTTTGTTTGATTTTCCACTCCTATGCTTCAATACAAAAGTATAACTCTGCAAGAACTCCACCCATCTCATATGCCTCTGGTTCAACTTCCCTTGACTGTTCAAATATTGCAAATCTTGATGATTTGTATACAACACAAACTCCGTAGGTAACAAATAATGTCTCCACTTCTTCAAGGCTTGAATTATGGTGTAGAAATCTTGATCATAAATTGAATATCTTCTCTTTGCATCATTCAACTTCTCACTAACACTGCTCCTATTGCATTCCCACTTGCATCACAATCTACTTGAAATCTAGTAATGCCAACACAGGTTGCTCTGTTACTTTCTTCTTCAACAATTCAAAACTTTTATTTGTTCCTGATGTCCACTTAAAATCTTTTCCATCACCTCTCATTGTCTCTGTCATAGGGTTACATACTGAACTGGAATTTCTGATGAACTTCTAGTAGAAACTAGTTAATCCATGAAATGATCTGACTTCTCCAATGCTCTCTAGTGTAGGCCATTCAACAATTGCTCTCACTTTCTCAGGGTCCATCTTTAATCCTTCTGTAGAAATCACAAATCCCAAGTATACCAGTTCTTCCTTCATGAAACTACACTTTTTGATGTTTATAAACAATTTCTATTCTCTCAGCCTCTACAATACCTGTCTTAGGTGCCACAAATGTTCCTCCTTTGTCTTACTAAAAAATTAGAATATCATCCAAATATACAATAACAAACTTACCCAAGAATTTCTTCAAGACTTCATTCATCAATCTAATGAAAGTACTCGGTGCATTTGTCAATCCAAAAGGAATCACTAACCAATCATACAATCCTTTATTTGTCTTAAAAACAGTCTTCCATTCATCTCCTTATCTGATTCTAATCTGATGGTATCCACTCTTCAAGTCTATCTTTGTAAAATATTTTGCTCCACTTAAACAATCCATAATATCATCCATCCTAAGTAAAGGAAATCTATACTTAACTGTGATCTTGTTGATTGCTCTAGAGTCTGTACACATTCTCCATTCTCCATCTTTCTTTGGTGCTAACACTGTAGGTATTGCACAAGGACTCATACTTTCTCTGATCAAACCTTTCCTCAATAACTAATTCTTCATTGTCTATTGGTGTCATTCTGTGTCCTACTTTGTTAGGCAAACTAGCTCCATGATAAGATCCATGTGATGACTGATACTCCTAATTGGTGGCAATCCTTTAGGTACATTGTCTGATATGATGTCTTCATGCTCTGTTAGCAACTCAGTTATCTCATCTGGTTATGATTCTTTAGTTTCTATCTTCAAGGTTTCAGGCTTCTTAGGAATCAAAGCATAACACATATTCTCATGTCTCAAACCATCTAGAAATTTTCTTCCATCTACCAAATAGATTCTAGCATTCCCACATACTTCACTCTTATGATCATCTTCCAAAGGAATCAAAGATTCTCTTTCCATTTGATGTTATAGTATATGTATTCTTTCTACCATCATGTATATCTTTTCTATCATACTGCCATGGTCTACCCAACAAAATATGACATACATCCATAAGCATAATATCACACAATACTTCATCATGATAAGATCCAATATGAAATTTCACCAAACATTGTTCACTCACCAGTACCTTATGACCATCTTGAATCCATGCTATCCAATATGGCTTAAGGTGTTTCAATGTTTCCAACTTCATCTTAGTCACCATCTTGATTACAACTTTACAACATTTACCTCTTGATTTGCATCTGATTCTGAACAAGCTTTTCCTCTGCAGTGGTTATTCATTTGTCTCTACTTGAAATAGTTCTCTCCTCATGACAAGTGATTCTCCTTTCTTAGGTTTACCAACTGAACTCAGTGATCCAATAGGTTCTTCTTCCACATAAGCTTCTCTTCCACTATTCTCTATTCTCTTTCTTGTATCCCTTGATTACATTCAAATGCTCTATGTCCTTCACCTCCACACTTGAAATAGGTTCCTCTAAATGTTCTCCTATCAAGTACTCTTCCCTCTCTTTTGTATCCTTCACTTCGGTATGGACTAGGGTTTGCTCTGCGGTAGAAAGTTCTGTCATCTCCATGGTATGCATTGTTATCTATCTTCCTTCTTGAATGTATTCTCTTGTTTGTTTTTCTCCGCATATGATCTTTCTCCTCCATTAAATGTTCTACCTATCTGAAATTTACCTCCTCTATCTCTCTGTCTCTGATCATGCCTCTTGTTCAACTTCTCTTCAAATTTTAGGGCAAACTAATACACTTCTTCCAATGTTGTCATTCTTACCAAACTTAGTTCTTCTTGAATGTTCAACCTTAGTCCATTGATGTATCTAGCCACTTTATCCTTGCTTGCTTCACTATTTCCTGTCCTTATGATCATCTTATGAAATTCAATAGGAATTATTTGATCTTCTTCAATAGCATCCAATCAAACTCGCATGGTTTTCATCATCTCCATAATCTCATCCATTCTTCCAGCCATTGTACCAACAATAGGAATTCTCCTTGGTGGCCTTCTTCCTCAGATCAAGTGTAACTGCCAGAAATTTGGTGATTAGGCTACATGACAATTGCGTCACAATCGGTGATCGGTTGACAACACAAGTAACCTACCTTAGATTCGGTGATCTATTCATAGCAAGATCTTATGGAATTCCTTCGCCGACTTGGCTTAATTTGCTCCCAAAGATTCAAACTTTTTCTCTAATACCACTTGGTGCAGTCATGGTTAGGAGGGTCCACAGAGTGAACAGTCCTGACCATGCAACAAGGGTAAACACAACATAAACAACTCAAAGGTATAAAGAAAATGTAGATTCAATCATCCAGTATATCATAGAATTCAAATACAAATTGGATAACAACATGTGAGCTTACAATTAGGGTTCACAGGCCTAATTTCACAGTTACAGAATATGCACAAGATATAGCTTTAAAGCTTCTTTCCAATAAATTCAAACTATCAACTATCTCTATGTGATTTAGTACTTTCCTATACATCTATTACATCAACTTATATCATCTCTAGAACATAAGGTTCCTCCGCGTCAGCCAAGGAAGATCACAAACTTCAACGAAGAGCTAAAATGTGTGCACATGGATAGGTAATACCTAATCATATAGAACTCCTCTGTAAATGAATGGAATGGTGTGTGGATCTCAAGGAAGGTTGGCCATGAACCAAACAACATTGAATGATGTGTCATTTATCTCCACAAGTCGTTAAATGCTCCGCAAGTATTCTCCTTTAGTTGATTCTCTGAGATTGTTAGGATGCTCTGTTCTAGGAAAATAGTCAATCTTCTGATAGTGATAGCTTTTTGGTATTGACCCAAATGATCTAGGATTTGCATATGATGTGCTTGAAGGTGTCTAGATGCTAAGTCCAGCTTTCCAAGGTCTGAAATGTAAATGTGGTAGAATGTAGACCAAAATATAGAAACTGCTACTAACGGAACTAAATTGGAAAAATGAAAAGAAACAAACTAAATTGCAAATGTGTTTGGTTGATGCAAGATTGCTCTTGAACCAGGGATGCTCCTGCATCACTTTCAAATAAAAATAATTATTGCTGATTATGGAACATTGTCATACCTTAGGAGACATGCCCTAAGAGACATGAATGCAAAGTGAGGAATCATAGGCAAGGCACATGAATAGTTTGGAGGAATACCTCAAGAAATGTTGTCTAATGGAATGCCATGATTGCATGATATAAACAAAATGGATTTGTTGAAAAAGGATTTAAACACTTTCAAGAAAATACAATTGGCAGGTGTAAAGTCAAATTTCACAACCTTTTCTAGCATCCTCCTTTATCTAAAACTTGTCATCTATATGAAGTATTGTTGCATGGACTAGAACAGAAAATGGAGGTAGAGGGCCAGTGCTGTCCTAATTTTAAAAATACAGTCATACTCTACCCTATGATAGTCATGAGGGTATGAGGGTAGTATTGTGGATGGTAGTCCATGTGCCAAAAGGATTACTATCAATGATGTCACCTCCAAGGTTCATCAAGAGAATGACCTAGCAATGAAGTGAACCACCAGCTAGAAGAAGGAAACATAAGGTTTCAAGGAGGATTTTAAATAAAAATAATTGTTGTTGATTATGGAGCATTGTCATGCCTTAGGACAATCATAAAATAGATGTTTGCTATTGTATTATGAAGGATGCCCATGGAAAGGAGAAGCTAGGTGTTGTCTTAGGAAGTGTGAAGACCATCCAAGGGGCAATGATGAGGTCAAAAAACTAAGGATTATGAAGGAGAAAGTTTGAAGGAAGGTTTCCAAAAGACTCTAATACTATGATAGTCATACTGGATTGATGTACATAAATAGTTTTGTTCTTTTAAGACTGTCATGAGTATTGTCATAAAGGAAAATGGGGCTGCCAAGAGACTATTACATGATCCTATAGCTAAGTGAAGATGGAGTGCATGATCCTTTTCATGATTTATAGCCAAATACATGACTATTGCAGCCTTCCATGAAGCTTATATTCTCTTTTCCAAATCTAAGTGCAACGTTCCTAAGTGTCCACTTTTTTATGCAATTTGTGGCTGTAAAGACAAATTCTACAACCTTTGCCAGCATCCTCCCTGCATGTGCCAAAATGGGATCTTTGGAATGGGATATGGACATCCATCAAAGAATGAAGGATATGGGAATTCTTTCAGATGTTGTAGTTGCAACTGTCCTAAGAGACATGAATGCAAACTATGGAAGCATAGGCAAGACACATGAACTGTTTGGTGGAATACCTCAATAAATGTGGTCTAATGGAATGCCATGATTGCAAGATATGAACAAAATGGATTTGTTGAAAAAGGCTTTAAACACTTTCGAGAAAATGCAATTGGCAGGTGTAAAGCCAAATTCCACAACCTTTGCTACCATCCTCCCTACATGTGCCAAAATGGGATCTTTGGAATAATGAACATCCATCAAAGACTGAAGGATATGAGAATTTTGTCAGATGTTGTAGTTCCAGTTACTGTGTGATACATGTATGCAAAATGTGGAAGCATAGACAAGGCACCTGAACTGTTCGACAAATCACATCAAATACATGTCATCTCATGGAATTCCTTGATTGCAGGATATGCACAAAATGAATTTAGAAATTAGTATGTAGAAAAAGCTAGAAAGAACTGTTAAGAAATATAAATGAACACTAAAAATTGTACCTCAGGTCTATGATGTCATGCAAAATAACCTCATTTGTAGTCCTGTATAGGACCAAAAGTATGCATTATAGTTAAAGAAACAAGATTTTCAATAAAACAATTCTAAAAAATAGAAAAAAACAAGAACAAGTTAAGATAAAAATTGTCATACCTGTCCATCTAGAAGTTTAAATGCTAGTCAAACATACCTGAGGTGTCATCTCTTACCTTCAGAGTATCCAATATTACTTAATGATCAACATTACTAATTATCCAGAGTTGTGTTATTTTTGGTTTTACATGATGCTTTAGTAACTTAACATTTGTTGTTACATCTAGGTGCAAATACATCAATATGGTTTTATGATTCTCAAAGTCTTCAAAGGTAGAGATGCAATTATTTCTAATCATATATGTTCACAACCAAGTCCTAGCAATAATAACTGATCCTATAGAATATATGAACCCATCATCATCTGAGAATTAACTTTTCCTTTCCCTGTACACATTGTGTCAACCAATAGTCTAATCTCTCTTCATTTCCATGTGGTCCAACAACTACATAAACATGACCTGGTTGTACAAAGTCTAAAAGATGTTCATAGTCAAATGAACTCTACATGTCATTGACTAAAGATGATTGACCTTGAGATAAATGGTTTAAATATCATCGAATCCATGCATCTATCCACTCACTTGACTCACAATTATCCCAATCATATTTAATACAACTCTGACAAAAACAAGCTAATTCTCATGTCCAAATAGTCTATGCACTTGCAACTAAGATTCAAAATGAATGCATCTTTAACAATTCATTGATTCTCTGACAATCTAATTTCTCTCTCACTATCCTCTCATCAACCAACCAAAAGAACTTGTGCACTTCTTCAAATCAAGAGCCATTACTTGTGACAATGCATAGTTACACCACTTAACAATAGAATCTGCATCACTAAATGTAGTACCACCTCTAATATTTATTTGTTCTTTAAAAAGAGCTCTCTTCATGCATGCATCCACTCCATCATGTTCACTTTTTCCATGCCTAGCTTCAAAAAATCCAAATATGAGGTATAACCTTCTCTACATGCATTCTACTCAACCAATAGAACATACGAGCATTCTTGAATTGACCAGTGCTATTATCTAACCAAATGAGATGTTGATCCATTCTAATATCTTTTTCTTGCAAGAACCCATAAAATTGTTGAAAACAATATTGCACATACTCTAATGAATGAGATTGATCATCACTCATGTAAAAATGGTATTCTCTAGAAATCATCTTGTTCTCTTTCATACTCTCGGGCGCATGTCTATATGTGATGTGAACAAAAATAGCAATCTGAATATAATTGTAGTACTAGGATTGCACTTTATTTTGGGGTTGCAACATGTAGATTTCTACAAAATCAACTACAGAGACAATAGTTCCAATCAGGAAGAAGTATTTACACATCCTGAACTATTGATCTAACCATCGAGACCTGTGGCTATGTCTGGCATACTTGTAGAAACATTTTTTTCTTAAAATCATGAATATAATCAGCAATACTTTCCTCACTTACAATCAACTCATATCTAGAACTTTCACCTCCACTTTTCAAACCATATTTCATTGTTTCATATCTCTTTTTCTCAGCCATTCTCTTTCAAAAATCATGCTCGCTGCTCTCATGAAAACATGATACAAACTTTGATAACCCACCATATTGTAAACACTTTTCATTTAGAAAATCATTCTTGTAGAAAATGCAACCATCATCTCTAATACATAGAAATAAATCAAATAAGTCCCTAGATGACTTTGGTAGTTGAATTACATCGCACTCCTGCAAGATTTCGTTAGTGTGCAAAGTAGAATGAATATTACATAATAATTATTGATACATAGAAAACTCTACATGGTATTTGCAACATGTATTATGAATTTTAAGAGGAACACAATAAAAAGGCTTAAGAGATTCAAATTCTCTTTGTGAGATTGTCATACCTGGGTGTGTGTCACAATATTTGTTTGTACAATGTTGTTTGGCTACATTCCAAGTAATGTTTAGGATGTGGTGTGCGGTCTTTATAACCAATTCTTAACTTTAAAACATCTTTTGCATTCAGTGATACCCTAGAGTTAGTGTGCCAAAATTGTTCAATTTCTTCCTCTGTGTTATTGATTAGCTTCTTATCAACTCATGGAAGCCTACCACTGAAAGCCCAAGTATCATTTCAAGGAGGACTATCTAGTCTTGATCTTAATACTAGTGCTTTTGACAATGTTTTATGATTCAATCTTAAGTCAACACAAGTTTGCCTCATTAATTGAGCCTTTCTTAATTGTTTTCTTACTATTGAGGTTGTTATTATTCTACGAGTATCTCTTTTATCTTTCTCCTTGCTAGTCTTTCTGATAGAATTGAGTGCATTGAAAAGACTTCTAACAATAATTTTATTTCGATCAGACACTTTGTTTAACCAAATCTTTAATTTCTTTAGTGAAGGTCTCATTTTGTACATCTTTAGTAATTGTACAAAAAGTTGGTACTGTTCGATTAATGTCTTATTCTCAAAGTATTCATTGAAGAGTTTTGAAGCCCACAACCAAACCATTTGTGACGACCTCTTGCCTTCAAGTTTTTCCATTATGTTCTCATCAAATTCAAGTAACCATTTTGGGGTTCCTGGATGTTTTCCAATTTCATCATGCTTATTCTTTTCTTGACAAATGCCCTCTCTTCTTAGATACATTGATTTTCATTGCTTCATCCATGTTATCAACCTCATCAATTTTATCAACAAATGGATTATGGAGTACAAATTCAACATCATGAGGTTCATATCCACTTTCTTCAAGTTCATGTCTTTGTTTTTCTTCTTCTTATTTGTCTATGGTATTGCTCTTATCAATAGGTGTTTCATAACATTTTCATTTGCAATATCATGGTCAATTTAATTTTTATCTAACATTGCATTATAATCAACATTAACACCTTCAATTTGCATGTCATTAGATGGTAAAGAAGAAGCTTCACCTTGATGAGCATCCACCAAACCCGGTCTTTCAATCCTTTTCCTTGCTCTATTCTTTTCCCTAATTGCTTCAATTTCCTCCAATGTAACTTTCTTCCTCCTTTTTGCTTTACGATGACTATTGCTCCCCATTAGGGGAATGCAAATATCATCCTTATGATTGTAATAAGAAAATTGCGTGTCCAAAAGAGCATAAAAGTGTCTTTTTTACTGTAACAGGTAGAGATCATGGGTTTTTTGATAGTAGAGGCTTTGTGGGCATGGTTTTCGGGCCCAACAACATTCCTTTTATCTTTTTTTATCTTTTACATAACTGATATCTATTTCTCAAAATGGATATCCGTTACCTAAAGCCCAATTCTTTGGACAATGGATATCTAGTAACAGATATCCCTTCTACAAAATAAATATCTATTTTGTAAAATGGATATCTGTTTTGTAAAATGATATCCATTATGTTTTCCTCTTAAAACATGAAGCATATGTAATCTACAAAGTATACACATAAATACATGCGAGGCATGAAGCATATAAGCACACATTATACACGAAGTATGAAGCATACTCATAGATACACGTAATACACATAAGTACATATGAAGCATGAAGCATACACATAAATTCACATGATACATGTAATACATAGAACATGAATCATACACATAATACACGAAGTATATGTGTAAATACACATAATACACGTAGCAAGAAGCATACACATAATACACCAAGTATATGCATAAGTACATGTAATATAAGAAGCATGAAGCATACATGTAATACAAAGTATTCACGTAAATACACATAATACATGAAGCATGAAGCATACGTGTAATACATGAAGTATACACATAAATATATGTAAGATACGAGGCATGAAGCACACACGTAAATACATGTAATATACATGAAGTATGCACATAGATACACGTAAGTCACGAAGCATACACATGAATATATGTAAGTCATGAAGTATACACATGAATACATGTACTTGTCATGTGAGAGGAACCTCCTACAACAATATAATAAAAAATGCATGAAATAATAGAAATAGCAGAAACACAGAAAGAATTTATCGATCGCAGGCCACTTCGAGGGGGCAACCTCCTTTGAGCAAGCTCAATACAATAAATTTGTGGATGCCTTCATTGGCCTCAACACATACTTATTTATTAAGTCTAATCTAAACAACTATTACTTCCCATGAATGTGGGATAATACAATATGCTCACAGGACAACTTACAAAGCATATGCATCCAAATATAATATACTAACAAAGTAAAGAGAAGGGCTAAACACGGGTTCCTAACATCACCTCCCTCTTAAAAAAAACTTTGTCCTCAAAGCTTAAGATGTGGAAATTATTGCCGAATCTAAAGGAGTGGTTCCCATGTAGCATCCTCTAGTTACATTCTGTACCATTGAATTAAGACCTCTGTGATGGATTAGGATCAAAGCTTATGGGTGTGTCTATCAAGGATTGCCTTTGGCTCCAAAATGATGGATCCTTCATTATCCAGTTCTGGTAAAATAGTTTGTGCTCTGACATTGTTGCCAAGAACTTTCTTTAAACAAGAGACATTAAATACTGGATGAACGCAAGGAGGAAGCTCCAATTTATAAGCAATCGACCCAATCTTCTGAAGAACCTTATATGGCCCATAGAACTTCAGAGGTAGTTTATGATGCCCTTTGAGTTTTAAGGATGATTGCTTGTATGGCTATAGACAAAGAAAAACCATATCAGCTGCTTGAAAAGTATGCTCAGAATAGTGTTGATCAGCTTGTGTTTCATTCAATTTCTTGCCATGTGAAGATTGTCCTACAAGATGCAAAGAATCTAATCCCAGGTTAGGAGAACTGTGTCAACTACCTAAACCAGTGAACTGCTGGGGGTGTATGGAAGGAGCACTGGTGGTGCCTGACCATAGACTACTTCATATGGAGTCATTTTAGATACAGTGTGGTAGGAGGTATTGTACCACCATTCAGTGAGAGGGAGCCACTTTGCCCACTAATGCTGTTGTTTTGAGGTGAAGCAACGAAGATAAGTTTCCAAACATTTGTTGATAAATTTAGTCTGACCATCTATTTGTGGGTGATACCCAAAACTCATCTTTAGTTTGGTGCTAGTGTGTTGAAATAGTTCTATCAAAAAATGACTGGTGAAAGTTGCATCACGATCTGAGACAATGGAAGAAGGGATTCCATGAAGATGGAAGATCTGGTCCATGAAAATTTGTGTGACTGAGGAAGTTGTATAGAGATGGTCGAGGGCTCAAAAATGACTATATTTCGAGAGGCGATCAACCACAATCAAGATTATTGTGTTTCCTCCAGATTTAGGGAGCCCCTTAATGAAATCCATAGAAATATCTGTCCAAATCCATGTAGGGATGGGGAAGGGTTTGAGAAGTCCAAGAAGGAGTGTCATTTCACCCTTGTTGTGTTGGTAGGTATCACATTTAGCCACCATCTGTTGAATTGCCCTTTTCATTCCCTTCCAAAAGAAGTTGCACTGTGCCTGCTCATAAGTTTTGAGGAACCTAGTGTGCCCTGTCGATGGAGAAGCATGTAGTTCATAGAAGACAGCTTGCTGAAGATCCGTGCTCTGGGGAAGCACCAGTCAACCCTTGTATCACAGAGAAGCACCATCCCAAGAGTAATGTGGTACAGTAGAGGGGTTAGTGGCCAACTTTTGAATAATCTGAGATAATGAAGAGTCATTGACATAGCCCTGCTAGACAAATTCCAACCAATTTGGAATAGGCATAGAAATAGCTAAAAGGGAAGCTTGGTCATCAAATGCGCGAGAAAGAGCATATGCCACAATATTGTCCTTACCCTTCTTGTAAGTGATCTCATAGTCATAACCCATGAGTTTGTTGACCCAATTCTATTGTGTTGGGGAGGAGACCTATTGTTCCAGGAAATATTTTAGACTTTGGTGATTAGTCTTGATGCAAAAATGATTCCCTAGTAGGTATGGTTGCCACTTTTGTACTGCATGCAAAATAGCCATCATTTCCTTCTCATATGTAGAGAGTACTAAATTATTGCCAAAAAGGACTTTGCTAGTGAATGCAATGAGATGTTCCTCTTGAAGGAGAACAACACCAATTCCATTGCCGCAAGCATCACTCTCAATGGTGAAGGTCTTGGAAAAATCTGGCATAGCTAGAATAGGTGTAGTACACATAACTTGTTTCAATTTTTCAAATGTACACTCAGCATCATGTGCCCAGATAAAAGCATCCTTTTTTAATATAGTTGTTAATGGAGCTACAATCTTCCTGTAATCCTTGACAAACTTGCGATAGTAGCCAGTCAGCCCCAAGAAATTACGGAGGCTCTTGAGTGTCTGAGGATGTAGCTAATTTTTCATGGCATCTATTTTTGTAGGATCTACTCAAACCCCTTGGGTTGAAATAATATGCCCAAGATACTCCACTTCCTCTTGGACAAAAACACATTTAGACTGTTTTGCACAGAGATGATGATCAGAGAGAAGTTGTAGTACAAAATCCAGATGTTGGAGATGCTCAGCCCATGTTTTACTATAGATGAGGATATCATCAAAGAAGACCAAAATGAATTTCCGTAGGTAGGCCTGGAATATTTTATTTATCAATGCCTAGAATGTTGAAGGAGCATTAGTGAGCCCAAAGGGCATGACCAAAAACTCATAGTGGCCATCATATGTGCGGAAAGCCATTTTAGGGTTATCATCCTCATGAACCCGAACTTGGTGATACCCAGAACGAAGATCCAACTTGGATAAAAAATGAGCACCATGAAGCTCATCCACAACAGGAATCAGAAACTTATCCTTAATTGTGATGTGATTAAGTGCTCGAAAGTCAATGCAGAGGGTCATGGCCCATCTTTTTTTCTGGACAAGAAGGACTGGTGAAGAAAAGGAACTGGTACTAGGGTGAATAATACCTTGCTTCAGTAAGTCTCGAATGAGCATCTCAATCTCTGTCTTTTGATTAAATGGGTAGTGGTAGGGCCTAATGTTGGGAGGAATGCTTCCAGGAAGGAGTTGAATATGGTGGTCCTCTAGGCTTGAAGGTGGCAATCCTAGTAGCTCGGTAAAGACACATACATACCTCTCCAAAATTTGTTGTAGATCTGAAGGAGTAGTGGAGACCGATGATGGTTGCATCTGAATTGAATGGAGCTGAGCGATGACATCATGTGAATTCTTCTTAAGAAGCTTTTCCATGCGATGTGAACTTATGATGCTGAGAGACCTTGGTTGTAAGCCCTTCAATGTGTGTTTTTGCCCATTGTCTAAAAATTGCATCCAAAGTTCAGCAAAATCCCATAAGATGGGTCTAGGTGTGCATAACCATTGGGTTCCCAAAACCACATCACATCCGCCTAAGGGCAAGGCAAACATGTCAGAGCTCAGGTTATAATCTCCCATAGAGATACGCACATTGCGACACTTCCCTTTGTAAGGTAATGTTCCCCCATTGACAATCATGACTTCAAAGTTGGAGCAAGGATGGAAAAAATAATCAACCTGTTTGGCGATCTGAGGGTCAATAAAGTTATGAGTGCTACTAGAATCAATGAGTATTGTAAGAGGGAGCTTCTTGAAGAAACCCTTAACCCGCATGGTTTGTGGGGTGGTAACACCTAGTAAAGCATGGAGAGAGATCTCTGGGTCATCTTCCTGAGAAGTAGGGTCAACGAGTAGCTGCGAAGTGTTGACCTGATCAGCCACTATATCCTAAGCATCCGCATAAACTTTAGTTTCAGGCTGAGAATCCACATCCAAGAGGTAGACCTTTTGCTCAACACATCTATGTCCCCAAGTGAATTTCTCATCACAATTATAACAAAGCCCTTTTTCTCTACGTGCCTGCATCTCTGCTTTAGTCAAATGCTTGATGGAAGTTGTTATAGGAACTGATGTTATTTGAAGTCATTAGGAAGCCATATTTCTGAATGGAACAAAATTGGATTTAGATCATTGTTGAGTTGTGATCTTGTGCTCTGCCAATTTAGCCAACCCTAGGGCTTCCATCATTATGCTGAGATGAAACATTTTAACCTCAGAGCGAATTGCATCCTTCAGACCACTGACAAAACAAGTCCTAAAGAATTCATTAGACAATCCCTCTGTGTGATTGGCTAGTTTTTCAAATTTTGTTTGATATTCTCTCACAGTGCCTGTTTGGCACAGTTTAGTGAGTGCTCCTGTGAAGTCATCAAAAGAACTAGGGCCAAATCGTTGCAAAATGAGGTTGCAAAAATCTGTCCATTTTGGCTCTTCATGAGCCTTGATGTACCAACGGAACCATTGAAGGGCTTCATGTTCCAAATGAAAGGATGCAAGTGGGACTTTGTTGGCATCAAAAGTATTATGCAGACTGAAATATTGTTCTACCCGGTATATCCATCTAGTCATATCATCACCATTAAAGCAAGGAAAATCAAGCTTCGGCCCACAAAAATTGCCAAAAGAAGACAACCAGTGTCTGCAGAAGAGTTTGGCTGTCGTCTATTGTTCATGGTTGAATACTAAAGATTGAGGCTGAGAATTTTTTTATCCAAATCTTGGAGTTTGGTCTTGAGGGCTGCAAGTTCATCCTCCATGTTTTTTACTCCTGTGCGGGTGACAACCATAACCAGGAGATTTTTTTTTTGGGGGGGGGGGGGGAATGGGTAGAAAAACAAAAATAGAAACTTTTTTAGTAAAGGAAAATTTAGATTTGGGAAAAACTCTAATGGGTAATTGGGGTTTTACTAGGGTTTGGACACTTTCTAAGGGAAAGGGGAGATGAAAATGGGGATTTTAGAAGTAGGCTGAAAGAATGGGAAAATTTGTCCAAGAGGGACAAAGGAGTAGAAATATGAAATGGACACTGTGGAAAAATTTGAAGGCTATTGGGTGAGAATCGAAGAAGTTATGGCAAACCCTAAAAATAGACAAATGTGGGATTTATAGCTTCGATAAGTGGAATTTGGGATAGGGTCCTCAAGGAAGGAAATATGTAGAATGGAATTTCAGGGGTTCTAGTGAATTTTGAGAGGAAACCGAGCTAAAGCAAGGAAGATATGGCAAAAAAATAGATTTTTTTTTTGGAAACTGCCAACTACTCTGGATGGATTCAATCTGCAATTTGCCAGCTATCAATAGATATGGGTCCCAGGTATGTTTGAATTCCTAAAGGTTCGGGGGATTCACTTGGCTACCAATGTTATCTAACAGCTTGCGTATTGGGGCAGTACCCCTCACTCCATAGCTAAGGTAAAACTAATAACTGCTTTGCCACAAATGATAGCTCTTGGTTTACCTCATAGATGGGAACTAGTCGATCAGGTAGGAGTCGTTGCCCTTTTCGCTGGCAAGTCCTCTCAATGGGCTAGCTACTTTGGGGTTCCTGTGGTACTCCTCACAATGAGTTTTAGTGCTATGCCCAGGCACTTCCCACAGTTAAATGGATAGGGATTATTCCCTAATCTGAACCTGCAATTGAAATAAACAATATAGATGCGAAAAAAGAACTACTGCAATAATCACAGCACCTAGAGGCCACTGCGGAAAAACAAAAATTAGTAGAAATTCCACCCAGCAAGCCCAAGAAAGTGCTCTGATACTAGATGAGAGGAACCTCCTACAACAATATAATGAAAAATACACGAAATAATAGAAATAGCAGAAACAGAAAAGGAATTTATTGATCACAGGCCACTTCGAGGGGGTAACCTCCTTTGAGAAAGATCAATACAATAAATTCATGGATGCCTTCGTTGGCCTCAACACGTACTTATATACTAAGTCTAATCTAAACAACTATTACTTCCCATGAATGTGGGATAATACAATATGCTCATGGGATGACTTACAAAGCATATGCGTCCAAATATAATATACTAACAAAGTAAAGAGAAGGGCTAAACACGAGTTCCTAACATCATGAAGTATACACTTGAATACACATCAGTCATGAAGTATACACATGAATACACTACAAGTCATGAGGTATACACTTGAATACACGTAAGACATGAAGCATATACATGAATGTACATAAGGCATGAAGCATACACGTAAATAACTGTAATATACATGAAGTATGCACATGGATACACGTAAGTCATGAAGCATACACATGAATATATATAAGTCATGAAGTATACACATGAATACATGTAAGTCATGAAGTATACACTTGAATACATGTCAATCATAAAGTATACACAAGAATACACTACAAGTCATGAGGTATACACTTGAATACACGTAAGACATGAAGCATATACATGAATGTACGTAAGGCATGAAGCATACACATAAACACGTGTAATATACATGAAGTATGCACATGGATACATGTAAGTCATGAAGTATACATACATGAATATACGTTAGTCACAAAGTATACACATGAATACATGTAAGTCATGAAGTATACACTTGAACACATGTCAATCATGAAGTATACACATGAATACACTACAAGTCATGAGGTATACACTTGAATACGCATAATACATGAAGCATATACATGAATGTACGTAAGGCACTTGCATTGTGTCCTTGCCACCTAGGTCCTTCATTTCTTATGTAAATAAATTATGATATTTGGTACAAAGGACTACAAAACATTTGGATGTGAGCCTACTTGTGTTGCATCTATGAAATGCACTACAATTTGTATTGCATATGCTTTCTAAGACCTTCTCTAGATTCCATCTTACTCTAGGTTTCTATTTCTATGTCCACTTTCTAGATTTTATTACTATATTCTTAGTTTTTCTATTGTCTCTTAGTTGAAAAGAAAAAACCATAGTGCTTTTTCTAGGGAATGAGCATAGTTTTGATTAGGTGAAATACATTTAGATCTACATTTAAATCACTATGTTGGATTGTATATCAAAAATATAGTTTTATGTTTTAAGATGTCTATCTATAAGAAATTAGAAGGTTGAAATAAATAAAATCAATTTCCCCCTATTATAATAGGAAGTGTGGATGATAGAGGAAAACAATCAAGGAGAAGGGAGAAAGTAGGTGTGGAGTAATAAGATGGTTGTAATGTCAATGTAGATTCCCCAAGGGGAAAAATAGAGAAATGTCCAAAAGAGATGATAGAGTGAAAAAGATAACGAAAATAAACTAATATAAAAATAGGATTTGAACAAGACTATGCCCCGAAGAGTGTAATGGTCGGTGTGATGATATAGTGGTAAATGAGATGAAAGAGGAGAAGGTGAAGTTTCAAATAAAGTTGATAGAAGATCAAAGATCAGAAAATAACAAGATATAATGTTATTATAAGTGCTAAGTGAAATGATGTAGAAGGATAATATGGAGAATAGGTTGTAGGAAAAGAAGGTATAGAGGCACAAGGAGTCACAACATATTCAAGTGAATTTCATAATGCCATCCTAATCCTATACACCAAGATGGTAAGAAAATTTCTTTCAACTATAAAATAGAAGTACACCATGTACATATGGAAAAGTAGAAGTGTATAGGAGAAGTGTATAGTGTATGTGAAATGTAAGATATAGGAGATAATGTGAAAAGACAAGGGAGTAGCATAGAGCTTTACATGAATCATTCAAGGGACTAGTCAATGTGTAATCTTGGGTTTTAGGAGACTGAGGAAAGGCAAGTGTATAAGGGGATTGTGGATGAAGGAAGTGAAGTGATATGATAAAGTAGGGATCCAATTTTAGGTCATGTAGACCATAAGAAAGTGAAAAGAAAACATCTGCAACTCAAGATTTCAATCCTAGACTTAAATTGAAGGATAGCTTATAGGTTGATTCAATATAAAAGGAATTAGAGAAGTGGGACTACTTGATCAAGTGGAGTATTTTCTTTGACTTGATTTAATTTTTGAGATATCGATTTGAATTGCTTTGATTAGCACATGCTTTTTTCTTTTTATTTTCATTTATTTTTCTATCTTTTTTGGAAGGGATGTCACCCCCATAGCCTAACCCCATGAAACTAGGAGGATGTGTTCATCACCAAAGGCAAGACCCAATTAATATAGACATCTTTTTATTGTGCATGCAAATAAAAGATTGATTTATTTGAGAACTCTAAAATTGATGAGCTAGAAGAAGGGTGATCCACCTATGTGCCTCTAGGAATAACTAGTGAGGTCATATATTGGGAAGGTAGAAGGGGGAAACAAAAATACATGAACCTAATCATGGAAAGACTAGATAGCATAAGTTAAGTGTAGATAAGCTAATAGTAAATGCAATAATGAAATGGTGGAATGTGGATGGCTTGAATATTTAAGTCTAGAACCACTACATCAAAGTACTTATCATGGAAAGAGAGAGATAAGGAGTGCATGGGATTCATGATAGGGAGGAGGTAAGTAGCATGATAGAGTTAAATACATGTAAGACGTGAAGCATAAACATGAATGTACGTAAGGCATGAAGCATACATGTAAATACATGTAATATAAATGAAGTATGCACATGGATACACATAAGTCATGAAGCATACACATGAATATATGTAAGTCATGAAGTATACACATGAATACACGTAAGTCATGAAGTATACACATGAATACACTATAATTCATGAGGTATACACTTGAATACACCTAAGACATGAAGCATATACATCAATGCACGTAAGGCATGAAGCATATACACATAAATACATGTAACATATATGAAGTATGCATCTGAATACATGTAAGTCACAAAGCATACACATGAATATACATAAGTCACAAAGTATACACATGAATACACATAAGTCATGAAGTATACACTTCAATACATGTCAGTCATGAAGTATACACATGAATACACTACAAGTCATCAGGTATACACTTGAATACATGTAAAACATGAAGCATATACATGAATGTACATAAGGCATGAAGCATAAACACACATACCACAAGGTTTTGGGTAGGTAGAAATGGATATCAAATGGATATCTGTTTCTAGGAAACATATATCAATTTCTGGCTATCTAAAATGGATATCCATTATTAACCGAAGCAAAATAGATATCTGTTAGTAATGGATATCCATTTTGCTTCAGTTTTTCCTTGTATTTAGGCTTGGGACTGTCATAGTTGACTTTCCCTGAATTCTAATATTTTTGCAGGTTTCATTCTCTTCTTCGAACTTCACCCTTCGTGCTGATGACTTTTTTTTATGCAAAATTGATAAAATGAAAAGGGTTTATTGAAGAAATTATCATCTTTCTAAAAATATAAGATTTACTTGGTTATCATTTTATTAAATAATTATTAATAATTTTCTATATAGCGTGTGTCTAAAATCCTAATGGACACATTGATTGAAAAACATCCATAACTTTCAAACCATTTCACCTTTTTGAGATCCGAAAGTTGTACCACACTCTATGCTTTTCTGGCTATAGGTTTAAAAAAATTTGAATTCTATTTTTTTTTATTGAGTTAGGTTGGCTGGAAAATTACTTTTTACTTTTTAAAAAAAGTCACAGTAAAAAAAATCATAACTAATTATTTTATTGGAATTTTTTTTAAAAAAAATATGTGTCACATCCGAGCATGCATCCTCTAATTATTTTGAAATATTAAAAAAACAAAAATTTGTTCATAGTTAGGTTGGCTGGAATGACACCCACTTTTTATTTTTTTCTAAAAAATTTAATAGTTGTGAATTGAAATATTCATTTTTTTAGTAAGTAAATTTAGTTTTTTTTTTTTTTTAAATAGTAGCCCATAAACTAGATTCAATTCTCTACAAAATTTGTTATTACATCTTTTTCAAATTGTGTAGATAATCCATTCAAATTTTCAAATGAACTTGATTAAGTCCAATTTTTAGTATTTTCATTTCCATTTAGAGGTATAGTTTGGCCCATCATGATCTTGCACATACCCATTAGATCATTTGTTTTGTTCTTGTAGCTATTGTAAATTTCTTCATGCAACTAGATCTATGCTTTGGTGATTAGATTCCCATAAAATCTTACAATAGTTTAGCAAACCTTTCATATGATTTTAATCATAAACTTGTCCTAGATCTAAACAAGCTCCTTCATAATGAGAATAGGATGGAATCCCATCTCTCTCTAGGCTTTATGAGCATAAGGAACAACAGAAAACATACTATGATGAAGTAATTTTTTGAATCCTACATTCCCCTATAGGGCTGTAATAATCCACTTAGCACACAAAGCTATGCCTTGATGCTAAAATTAAATAAGACCAAGACATCTTGAATCATGAGTGAGATAACAAAAATCCTAGGCAACCTTGTGAAAATGTAATGCCCCAAGATTACACTCAAGATAATAATGGAAAAAACTAAACAAACATTTTTTTCAATACAAAAGTGGCATTAAGTGAGCCATATAGCACTCTTACATTCCCAAGGTGTTATAATAATTAGTAATGACATACTTAGCATGCACACCATTTCATGATGACACTATTATATTCCCAAGGTGTTATCACAATTAGTAGTGACATACTTAGCATGCACACCACTACATGATGCAAGGTGACACAAGTGGAAGGATTAAAAACACTAGGGGGGAAACACCATAGTTGGCATAGAAAATGAGACAAGGAGGAGAGTCAAGATTTCCAAGGCCACTAAATATCCATTACAACATCCCTACTAAACCACCCCTTTGATATCTCAAAAATACAAGAAGCATAAAGTCAAAATTACCAAAGGATCAGACTTCAAGGAAGAACCTACATTAGGTCAGGGTTTCCCTTCATCCTTGTAACTAGGCCTTATAGTCAAAACTTGTATTTCAGGTTTCTTTCCTAAGATGTAACTATGCCTAATGCTCTCTCAAACTTTAACTTCAGACTGCAACTCACAACCTGCAACACACATTTAGGCTTCAGGAAACAACTAGAGTTTTCACTCTACATTATGTGAAGTGACTCTAGTTCTGGGTTCAGGTCAACTTCAAAATTTGGGGATCAATTGCAACATGTACTTCAAATTTCAAGCTTGAAAAGTAACTCGCAATATGGAAAAGCCCAATGAAAGTCTAGAATAATACATCCTTGACAATTAGGCTTTAGGGTTTCATTTTCAATTTCAACTTGCAAGTTTCAGGTCAACTCCGAACCCTAACCCCTTAAAAAACTCAAACTTTAGAGACTAAATGCAACCTGCAACATGTAATGAGAATTTGAACTCTAAATTTCCCACAACATTATAATCTAGAAACTAATAGCAACTTCCAACCTATAATGTTTGGCAGACTTCCAAACTCTAGACCTCCTACAATTTAGGTTTTAGGGACAATTTTCAACTTGCAACTTCAGACCGGCAATCCATTTTGCATGTGGTTTCAGACTATTTTTCCAACTTGCAAGAAGGGAGTAGGAAAAAAAGACTCAAGGCATAAAAATAGAAAGGTACATTCTCCTCAATCAATGAGGCGAGAAAAGATTCTCACAATAATTGAAAGGAAAGCATGTATTCTAACTTTCCTTACAATAGGACTAAGCAACAACATGATGTAATAAATAATTCCATTTCATTAAAACAACATGCTACAACCAATCATGAAATCAAGCATCACTTAAGCACTTACAAAAACATTCAAATAGTAACATCAAAGATTCTCAAAGAAAAACTATCACCTATAGATGCATCTTCTAACAAATTACATAACACAATAATTATTAAAATTATAAATATGCATCCACATGACACAAGGATGTGCATAAACTAAGATCAAATACAAGATAATTACAATGATACATGATTATATCTATACATAACTCAAGGCATAATCCAAGATGGCAAAGTGAACCAAGCCAAGAACTCTTCAGTCTCCCAAGAAGTCTTTATTTAGAAAGGGGGCCAATGGGGAATGTTTCCCACCTCCCAACCATATTACCATCATTGAGTGCAATGCATACATTCTATGCCACTCTAGACAACTCCTGAGCTATGAAGAGAGTGTTGGCAAGAGACACTATATGGATTCATGATTGTTGTCATTGATGGCAACAAAGTTCATCCCACACATCCGCAGGACATGGTATGTCTATACGGAAGTCAGAGTGAAGAATGTTGTGGTCCGGTAAACAAGAACAGAGCATGTGGCGAGGTCCGATAGTCAGGTCCGGATCTCTCAGAGGAAGTATCCTGGTGAAGGACGGATTTGGGGAAGTCAAGAGGACTACCTTGAGTGATAGATTCCAAGGATTTAGCCTCTAGTGATAGATGAGGAAAAAGATATGAATACTTAAGTATCGGGTTCCTGATTGGCAGTATGGATAGAGGAAGAACTAACTGGCAGAACATCAGACATTATTCTGGATGTGTTACTAATGATGGTAAAGGTTATTAAGGCATAAGTTATGATTGGCTGACATGATTGATGACTTCTACAAGTATATCCTTGATCCGCATTACTTGGTATGCAAGGATTCAGCCGACAGATCAGAGTTTGTGGAAAATATTGACTATTCCGGGTGCCGACTAGAAAGGTGATGAAATCACTTATGTGTATATATAAGATGGATTCAGTTGTGAGCAATGTGTGGTTGTTTGTGATGTGCAAAGAAAAGTAGTAGAGCCGAATAAAAGCAAAAGGAAGATCCAGTATGTGAAAGAAGAGTAGCACAAAAGAAGAGGAAAGATGAAGTGCAGCAGATCAGTATATAGAGCCTAACTGGAACTGAACTCTAGCATATGTTGATGCTCCTTATCAGTTCAAGTATTGTATCACACTCTTTATAAATTGTAGACAGTGTGTCTCTTGTGAGCAGTGTGCTCGGGCAGTGAGCCTTAATTGGCAAGTGCCATTTTGTAATCCTATTCTTCTAACAGAGAATACAATCTTGGGTTAATCACCCAGTGGTTTTCTCCCTTAACAGGGTTTCCACGTCAAAAATATTGTCATGTGTATTTCCATTTCATGGTTATGTTTGCTTGTTTGATGCTGCACTAATTATTAAGAAAGTTCAGAAAGTAGAAATAATTAAGATAACTGATTCACCCCCCTCTCAGTTATCAACAATTGGTATTAGAGCCAAGTTCCTCCTAACAGAAGTCTAATAGCTTGAGGAAGATCTGGGAATTCAAATGGATGCATATGGTTTAAGAGAACAACTCAAGACTGCCCTTGATGATCTTGAACAGTCAAACTCTGAAGTCAATGAGTTAAAGGAAAGACTCAAACAGGCTGATGATTTCATGAGAGAACTAAAAGACAAATCAAGTCTCTCTATGAAAAAGAGAAAGGAGCTACTTTAGCAATTAGCAAATCAAAGTGAAGCCAATGATACAAATGAAGATCTAAAGGAGAAAACTAAGTTATGTGAAAAGTTATCAAAAGAAATCATTATGGTAAGACATGAAATGGAATCAGGAGTTATAAAGTTTACCCAAGAGATTGAAGAGAAAAAAAAAACTAAAGATAATCTAAGACAATCTCTCAAGGAGAAATTAGAAGATTGCCACAAGATGGATAGAATTATCAGATATCTTGAATCTGATCTTGAAGATGCTAAAGATAATGAAGAAAAACTTAAGGATCAAATTGTCTCTCTCAAAAGGGATCTTCAAACATCAAATGAATATAAAGAGAAATTCAAGATAAGTTCTGCCCAACTTGAAGTTCTTCTTGAAAACCAAAAGAGGGTAGATGACAAGTGTAGTTTGGGATATGAGAAAGGAGAAAGCTCTGAATCCGGTTAGAAGAATTTTAGATCAGAAAATCCAAGGAACAGGCCTAGAAGTCCTCTGGTAAGGCAGCCTAATGCTCAAAGATATCCATCCTTCAATGGATACTGCCACAACTGTAATAAATTTGGTCATAAAGCTAATCAATGCAGAAGGAGAATGAATCAGACTAATACATCCTTCTCCGAATAGTGCTTCAACTACAAAAGGTATGGTCACAAATCTCATGAATGCAGAAATATGCAAATGAACAATTCATTCAATGGTAGATGCTTTGCATGCAATAAAATGGGTCATATGGCTAATCAATGTAGATCAAGAGGATATCAATCAAATATGCAAAGAAATGTTGTTTGCCAAATTTGCAATAGATCCGGTCATATAGCAAAATTCTATAGAAGCAAGAATCAGGATAAAAGAGGTCCGGTATATTATAATCGGAATCAAGATAAGCGAAAACAAAAAGTAAATGTGGATGAAGTTCAAAGTGAGATGAACAAGATTTGGGTGAAGAAAAGTATAGAGAATGTAGGGGATGGATCTGCACCAGACTCTGGTGCTGATATTCCTTCTAGAAATTAAAAAAATTGAGCTTTGGCTCAGGGGGAGACACAAAGAAAACCTTGTACCCCCAGCCAGTCAATTGGTGTCGGAACTAGCACAAGGAGAGCTGCAGATTAAAAGGGGTCATACAAGAAACATCTAAAAGGGGTATGGTAAAGATTTGAGAGATCCACAAGAAGATTTGAAGAATCTAATCCTTCCAGAATTGATCCGGTAAAACAGTCTTCCGGTAAAAATAGATTCCTTACAAGTTTGGTCTGGTATGATCCAAACTATGGTGTCTTGATCTGCAAATAGATCAAATGACTAATGAAAGGAAGATAGATTATCACTACTCTCCTAGAATAACTTCAAAATTTGTCTCAATGATCCGAAAAGGTTTTGTCTTTGAATAAGACAAACAAGGAAAACCAGAATGAATTAGGTTGCGCATTTATTACCGAATGAAAATTAGGGCTTCTCAGAAATAAAAGAGTTCATTCGCTCATCATTTGTACACTCACATACGAAAAAGAGAGAAAAGGAGCTATGCAACAACTTCTCCCAAAGATCAAGATGATTCCTCATATAGCTCAATCCAGATTTCATCGTGTGCCCTAAACAGCGTAAAAGGTATTCTTCGTTCTTGATATCCCTCAGTAAGATTCTTTGATGATGGCTACTCTGAATATAGTAAAGATTTCTGATAGACCTCGCCCCAAATTTAAGAAACATCCACACAAATCCTTGGAGATAGATCCCCTAGGAGCCTTCTCTAGTGTTCCACATGGTGTTTTGCACATAGAAGATATTAGGGTTTACATGCACGCAAATATTGAAGAGTTTGGGGAATTCAAACTAAGAGATATCTCTCACAAACAACTGTTAGATGATTCATTTGAGCTTAAACTCCAATACAAGGGCCTCTGGAATAAGCACTTTGCACAATGCATACATTTCCCCTATTTTACTGAGGATGAATGGGTCAGGTATATTTTGAGCAAAATACATGACAACTTCATGTGGTTAAATGGCCCATTCAAAATCACAAAAGATGCCATCAGGGTAGTTACCAGATTACACTCATCCGGTGGGATTCCTGTTCTTAAATCTGTCAAGAATCAAACTGTGAGTGAGGCTACCGGATCCAAGTTTGACAAAAGAGCAATGACAGTAGATGACATCTCTGATCCGGATGTCTTGTTTGCCTCCATGATCATTGGATATAAAATATATCATTCTAGCAGGGAAAATTCAGTACCTGGAATGACCATCTACACCACTTATGAAATGCTAAGAAAGGATGCAGACTATGATGTTTGTCAGCTCCTTTTGAACCAACTCTTGGAGAATCCACAAAAAATAAAGAAAGATAAAAATAATTTATTCAAGTATGGTGGATTAATATTGTGCTTATTCTTTTACTTTATGAATGAGCTTCCCGGATCTAGTGGCTAGGTGTGGGAGAATGATAAACTAGTAGCTATCCAAATCAAAGATTATTTGCATGGACTTGGTGATGACAAAGCACAAAATATAGCTCTGTGGGGTTACTTCAAGCACTTTCAAAATACAATGCAAATCAGAGAAAGAATCCCCAAATCAGTAGTTGAGAAATACAAGGATATAGTGTGCTTCATGATAGACACTGATCAATGCCTAATGGAGGCAGTAGAGCCAAGGACAGTCTAGATCATGCCTATGGGGTATGAAGTTGATGAACAAATTGTAGAACTGCATGTTCAACACATGCTCAGTTAGCCAAAGGACCCAAAGGTAGAAATATTTGGAACCTTTGAAGAACTAAGTGTGAAAATTCATACAGAGCTAAGGCAGCCAGAGATCAAGAGGAAAGTGAGAAAAGAAGTAGAAGATGTTGCCAAAGGCTTTGGCATCTCAAAGGAGGCACTTGAGGCCAATAGGAAAAAGATGGAAAGGGCTGAGGAAGAGAAGAAGGCATAAAAGAAAAATGAGGAAACTGTTCTGGCAAAACCTTCCACCCGGACCAGATCATCAAAGAGTTCTGCACCTACCACTGCCAAAGGCTCAAGGACTTTAGAATCAGAAGCACAATCATCTGGCAAAGGAGAGAAAAGAACAAAGACAAAAACCACAAGAGCTTATGTCAGTCAAATGGATGAAGAGGAGACTGAATCTGATGAAGAAATCAGGAAAATGAAGAAATAGAAGAAAACATCTGGTGAACCCTCTACCGGACAAAAGGAAGAAGAAAAGACAGAGGAGTATATTGAAAAACCCACTCTTCACATTGATGACATAATCAAATCAGTCACAATGGATGGAAATTTTCAGCCAATGGTTGAGTTCTATGATGATTATGGTGAAGCAGATCAGAAAATATTGCAAGATGCCATAGTCAGGTACCTAAATATCTACAACAAAGCTTTTATTGAAATTATATCTCTAATCCCTAAAAGCTTGGAGAAGGAACTAGAAATAAGAAAGAACAATGCCCAAGCAAAAGACCTAGAAATCTGGGAACAGATAGCAATTCAGCTATATCCTTCAATCGATCCCAAGACAATGAATATGGTGTTCAAAGATTGCAAGGATGAGTTCAGGAGCAAAGCAAGGATGAATCAACTTATGCTTGGTGAGACTGACAAGGTAGCCAAGGACATAGAAGAGATCCTCTGGAAAGCCTTCAAAAGATTTAATCTTCCTATTATAGAGGACTTGGGTACTGACCCATCAACCACAAGTGTTGCAGAAGAGTCTACTAAGAAAATGATAGAAGAGGTAATGAATACTGGTGTAGAAACAGCTAAAGACTTGGAATCCTCTACTCCGAAAGAGGTGGCCCATGAACAGACTAATATTTCTCCTCCAGTTTCCCCTGCTGACTCCAGATCCAAAGAAGAAGAAGGAATAAAGGAGAAAGAAGCAGAGGTGAAGGAAAAAGAAGATAACAGTCCAAAGGTTGTGGAAGGAGAGAAAGCTCCAAAAGACAGTTCTGTGACCGCAGAAGAAAAGAGAAATCTATCTCTAGCAAGAGACACTGCAAAAACTGTCCAAGATTTCCTGAACAAAGAAATAATGGAGATTGATGAACCGGAGCTTCTACAAGGACCATTTAATTTTGATTCTCTTTCTCTGGTATAGACAATGAAGATAGCTTCATTTGCTAATGCAAAGGCTAAAGAAAAACTCCTAAAGTCTCACATGGAAGACTGTGAGTTGATAGAAGCTACTTCCGGAGTGCTAGAAAAAATTATGCCATCATTTCAGAAGGATCACATAGCCTCCTCATCCGGTTATCTCAAAACTCTAGTCAATAGTGTTAGCACACACTTTAATTCCCTAGAGAAGTCAGTAGAAGATAAGGTCCGGAAGGAATTTCTTGCAAAAGGATTATCAGAGGTACAAGGGTTGATAATTAATGATAGGAGAAATATGAATATTGGGATAAAGAGCTTAGAAAATGCTCTTAAAAATGGCAGAGAAATATACAAATTTTGTTTATCATGGTCCAAAGCAACATTGGACATTGAGAAGAAAGTAAAAGAACAGGAGGACAAACTAACAAATCTATCAAAGAACTTTGATCCTTTCTCATCCTCCATAATAAATCAAGAATGCCAGACTATTGCAGTCTTGAATGAAATCAAGAAGCTGGAGAAGGAAAAGAAAAATAGAATCAGTAGGTTGAGTGAGCTCAGAGGGATAATTGTCCCTAAGTTAGAGGCCATGCATGAGGCCATAAAAGAAGCTCAAATCATAGCCCAGACAAATGATCCAATAGATCTAAAAAGGGTAGATGCATTTGCATTCCTATTGAGCGGTCATATATCAATTTTGGACAAAATGAAGCAAAGTTAGGCTACACAATTCATTCAATTGAAAACAACTTTTGCAGACATACTTTAGTATATGTAAGTATTCCATATGTATATACTTATGCGGACAAGATTTTGAAAATTTTGGTATGCGGACCCTACCCTTTGCAATTGATGTCAAAGGGGGAGTGAGGAGCAATGAAAAATGAGGAATCCAACTAAGGGGGAGCTCTAGAAAATGCATATAAAAATAGAGCATCAGCCAAGGGGGAGCATAGTGTAAACACTTAGTCATTTTTCACTAAGTGTTGCCATTAATGCCAAGGGGGAGATTGTTGGCAAGAGACACTATATGGATTCATGATTGTTGTCATTGATGGCAACAAAGTTCATCCCACACATCTGCAGGACATGGTAGGTCTATACCGGAAGTCAGAGTGAAGAATGTTGTGGTCCGGTAAACAAGAATAGAGCATGTGGTGAGGTCCGACAGTCAGGTCCGGATCTCTCAAAGGAAGTATCCTGGTGAAGTATAGATTTGGGGAAGTCAAGAGGACTACCTTGAGTGATAGATTCCAAGGTTTTAGCCTTCGGTGATAGATGAAGAAAAAGATATGAATACTTGAGTATTGGGTTCCTGATTGGCAGTATGGACAGAGGAAGAACTGACTGGCAGAACATCAGACATTATTTCAGATGTGTTACTAATGATGGTAAAGGTTATTAAGGCATAAGTTATGATTGGCTAACATGATTGATAACTTATACAAGTATATCCTTGATCTACATTACTTGGTATGCAAGGATTCAGCCGACAGATCAGAGTTTGTAGAAAATATTGACTATTCTGGGTGCCGACTAGAAAGGTGATGAAATCACTTATGCGTATATATATATATATATATATATAAGATGGATTTAGTTGTGAGCAATGTGTGGTTGTTTGTGATGTGCGAAGAAAAGTAGTAGAGCCAAATAAAAGAAAAAAGGAAGATCCAGTATGTGAAAGAAGAGCAACACAAAAGAAGAGGAAAGATGAAGTTTAGCAGATCAGTATACAGAGCCTAACTGGAACTGAACTCTAGCATATGTTGATGCTCCTTATCAGTTCAAGTATTGTATCACACTCTTTATAAATTATAGACAGTGTGTCTCTTGTAGGTAGTGTGCCTCTTGTGAGCAATGTGCTCGGGTAGTGAGCCCTAATTGGCAAGTGCCATTTTGTAATCCTATTCTTCTAACAGAGAATACAATCTTGGGTTAATCACCCCGTGGTTTTCTCCCTTAACAAGGTTTCCACGTCAAAAATATTGTGTCATGTGTATTTCCATTTCATGGTTATGTTTGCTTGTTTGATGCTGCACTAATTATTAAGAAAGTTTAGAAAGTAGAAATAATTAAGATAATCGATTCACCCCCCCTCTCAGTTATCAACAGAGAGAAGATCAAGGATGCACTTCTATCTCAACTAATCTCACACACAACAAGGTCTCAAGTAAGACACGAAGATAATCTACATAGGGGTTAAACATGGGTTTTACACAAACCCAACACAAACACCAAGGGGATCAATAAAACTAATATAATTCAATGTACACCTACACTTGAATACACACATATCAAGGGTCCAATACATATATCACCGTAAGTTACTCATTATCCAACCAAAGTAGGAGAAGGGAAATATTTTAACACAAGAAACATCAATAGTTTAGCCCGCATGGGTAGCCTAGTTGGTTTGAGTCTTGGGTTTGCTCCCCAAGGTCTTGGCTTCGACTCCAAGTCCCATATTTATCCAATGCATGTGGCTTGTGAGCAATTGCATGCATCCCTAGGGGATTACTCTCTTCTCAACTCGCCCCTCCTGTCCCTAACTTGGAAATAAGTAAGACCAAGGTAAGGCAGGTTGGGCACTGGCTGGGTTGAGGGGATACACCTATGGTTATCAAAGAAAAAAGAAACATCAATAGTTTTAAACTCACATATATATCATTTCCTACTCATCAACTCTAACCATTCCATAATAATACAGTTGAGAAGAAAAGGGAAAATACTTCAAATCCACATTACAATTCATCCATCAATGCATGCTAATTCATCATTTTCATAAATGGACATAGCATTCAAAAAATAAAATATGACATCATCACATCAAATAAATACTAAAATCAAGATAAAACAATGATGCACAAGGGTTATTGTGTTCTATCAATAACCCACAAGGAGACTAGATACCCATTCCTAAGTCCAAAAGTCAACTTTGATAAAAAAAATCAACTTTGACCAAAAAGGTCAAAACATGCAGAAAGGAGGTCAAAACATGTAACACTAACATCCATGAGGGTAAAAATATACAAATCTAACATAAGGCCTATAGAAAGGTCAACTTTGACCAAAAAATTCAAAGCACAGAAAATGAGGTCAAAACATGTGACACTTATGTCCATAAGGTAGGGGATAATATTTCCCACATGAGACATTTTGTATCACAAAATAATAATGAAAACTAAGATTTTAAACACAACTTTCATTTTTCAAAAAGACTGTTAGGGGCCTTTTCCCTATGGATTGGTTGAGAACTTCATGAGTTGTAGAGTGTGTCTACTAAGCAACGTAGAAAGGTTTGAAGTGCGGTTGCATGGGTGGTTGATGGTCGGGGGCCTTTTCCCTATGGACTAGTTGAGAATTTCACTAGTTGTAGAGTGCATCTACCAAGCAATGCAAAAGGGGTTGAAGTGTGGTTGCATGGGTGGTCTGGATAGAGCTCTGTAGGGTCACCACTTTTACTTATTGCAGGACATTGTGCACAATTATTGGGAGGTCTTCAAGGTGATTCACTTGCTGCATCTACACACCCATATTGGGCTCTGCATCCTCCCAAAGTTCTCAACATGGGAGAAGATACATCTGGACCACCAGAGGTAGAAGACCCAATAGCCTTGTTGGTCCCCCTATCCATTGAACAAGAGGATGAATAGGCAGATCCACAATAGGGGGCATGAAGTCTTCTTCCTCTATGTGATGTTTGATGTTGTAGGGGTGATAAATGTTAGTTTTTTTTTTCGTATGTTTCCTTTGTTTTGTTTTTGTTTTTCTCAGATGGTGGCCATATATGTTTTTGGTCTTCATTGTTTACTTGGCTTTGGCAGTATAGAGCCTTCCATATATATTTTTGTAAATCTTTTTATTATCAATATATGTCTAGGAGGTTCTCCACCTTTCTTTTTTTTTAAATAAAAAGAGGGAAAAACCATAAAAAAATCCCCAAATCCACCATTGAAGACATCCCTTACAAACACCAAAAAATAATTTCTCACAATACACAAAATTTCTAAAATCTAAAAATACCCTTATGGTCCTAACATGCACAACAACACTCTTTTTGAACAACTCAATTTAAATATTTCCTACTCAAAAACCATTATAGGAAAATTTTGCCATGACTTGGCCTCCTTTCTTGGATTTTCAAAAATAAATTGAAAGCAATCAATTAAATCAATCTATTTATAAATGCATACAAATCACTCCATATACTCCTATAATTGAGTAAGCAATATCCATCCACCTATTGTGGGCATGGCAAAGATAGAAATTATAATTTTAAAAGCATAAATAAAAGGGGAATACCTTTCCAACTTCAACTTGAAAATAGTGGAGAAAATACCTTTGGAGCACACACCCAAACAAGCAATCATTTTTGCTACTCTTATGAAATTAAAACCCAAGATAAATCCACTTCCAAGCAAAGAATCTCCATTTTGCATCCATTGAGAGAGAGAGATGTGAAACCCTTTTTTTTCCTTTTATATCTTTTTGCATAAATAATTTTTTTCAAAAAGATCTTTTACAAAAATATCTATTTTCTAAACCATGTGCTTAATAAAAAAGTTATTCAATCTAAATAACTTAAATAATATTTCCTTCTAATCTTTGTAATATAATTTGAATTCCAACTAAATAGAAAATCTAATTTACACTTAATGCAAATAGACATTTCTTTTCTAAATTAAGTTAATTTGGCTATGGATTAAATCCCAAATTGTCTTTTAATTCATAATGTATTTCCAAGATATCATAATATTAAAATCCATAGGACCTTTCCATGATGGTAATTAAATTAATTCAACTTCTAATTTAAAGCATGAAGGTTATTTGCAAACACTTCACAACAAGCATTTTAATAAACCAATAAAGTGAAAGAGAATTTAAGTTAACTAAATTCATGCAAAGGACACAAACACTTTACATGCTTATGCACAACATAGGGGTCAAGAATAATAAATGATTCAAATTAGAGGCAAAATAGATAAACACCAAAAACATCCTTGTATTCACAACTAAATAGGATGCGTTAAGCAACCAACATACCACATGAAACATAGGGTCAATAACTTGACCATAGGATTGGGCAAGGTGAGATGGTCAAGTGAATCCATGTCTTCTCCTTCACATTCATACAAATTTGTAAAACACCTATATAAATATATCCTTCACACTAAAGGAAAATCATCAAATTGAATAATAGAGATCATAGCTGAAGCAACACATAATGACCAATCTCTTAAAAGGATCTCAGTCTTTCGATAAGAGGCTTTAGGGGGAACCACAAAGGAAGAGTAATAAACATGAGTAGTAGAAAGAACTTCAGAAAAGACTTGAAATTTCCTAGAATAGACAAAGGTTCAATGATCCAATAAGACAATTTCTTCTCAAAATAGGCAATGACAACTTGCCACAACAAAGGAGAGGCTTGAAAGGTAAAAGGGATATAAGAAATCTAAAAAACTCTCCATGATCAATTCATTTCCAACCAAAATAATTGAGCCAATAAGGCTGAGGTAGAAAGGAATGTCTATAACTCTTAGTCTTCTACTATTGAATACTTAAAATGGAGGCTAAACAAAAAATATCCAAGAATTGGAGAGTCTATGTGATATTATCTTCATTTTATGTAAGAGTGAGAAAAGAGTCATCAATAAAGTCACCATTGACAAGATATTGGGAGGAATTGGAACTTCAAATTGATACCTTTAACTAGGTTATGGGAAATAACATGAGTTGAAAGATAGATAAAACCATATCCCATAATACTTTATAAAGTCCACAAGGAAATCCATCACATCCTCGAGCTTTCCTATTGGCTATCATGTACATTACCTCATGAAGATCATCCTAAGTGAGGTTGTTCACATAGAACCCACTAAAAAGTGGAGAGCTCGAAGGAAACCACATTAATGCACTATTGGAGAGCATTATCTCACTTAGGAGAGGCCTCATGTGAGATTTGAAAACTTGCTAATACTAGTGGACAAAAGCATGAACAATGGTAGGAAGCTTGGTTAAGATTTGTTGGCTTTCTTTGAACTACTTAATTGACTACAAGACTATTGAACACATAGAAGTACTGAGAGGGGGGGTGAATCAATACTTAATCAAATTATTTTTCATCCAACAGTATTCAAACTAATGTAAGCATGAGAAACACATGAACACAAAAGCAAACAACCATAACACAAGATTTTACGTGGAAAACCCTAGAAGGGAAAAACCATGGTGAGTCTTCAACCTCTGCTACACAATACTTATCTAACTCAACTATTCCTTTCACAAACACTAACTACTTCAACCTTTTTTTGATGTCAACAACCTCTGCACAACTATCTCACTTCTTCACAACTACAATACCAACATCTGCAACATCAAAAAAACTTCATAAACCCTTCTTAGTCATCACAATTTCTACAATCACGTCCACAACATAATTACTTCACATGAACTAATCCTTTCCACACTTCATCATTATATCTGCTTCTGTGGTAAGTTTATATGAAGATAATCAATGGAATGACACAATACATAACATGCACTCACTCAACAATTTTGATCTTACATTTATATCTTCTACAATCTTCAAAATCTTTCACCTTGGTTGGTCAAGATGAAATGTGTAACATGAAATGTTTAATGGCCACAACAGTTAGCTCTAAAACATATGCAGTAATTAGGAATCCAATGTGGTTCAAGAAAAAAGCATAATCAGGTCCTATATTACCTTAGCAGACTCTTCCAAGCTGGCATACACACCAAACACATGGAAAAACTTTAACATACACCAAGTTGGCTCTGCAAACACTTATCCTTCCTTGCATTTAGCTCCAAACCTAAAGTGGTACCAGAGGAGACAAAATTTCATCATGCAGACCACACAATGAATATTATATGACTTACAAAACACTCTTGTACACTTCTTAATATCATTTTAGGATATTTCATGCTGGCACAAACACTTGAACTCTTATGTTGGTGTCCTTAACAAACTTTGCTTACATAGTCTTAAGATAAAACAATGAAAAACATAATTGCAGTGAACATTATCATTTGAAACTTGAACATCACATGTATCAACCAACCATATGAGCTTATAATTCAATCAACAAGGCCAAATACCATTGTGTGGTGAACTACGGTGGCCTCAACTATCTTGCTATGCTTACTTCAATTAGCACCAAGGCATGTCTTCACACAACTAACTCCAAAGAAGCAACTGCGGTACTCATTATCACTTGAAACTTGAAATACTCATACCTTTGACTCATATCTACTTGTCCTTTAAGACACAACATCATATTTTCATCTATGGAGAAGTGTAAAGCATTCTCCTATCTCTCTGTGACTGCACTTACCATGTTCCATTATTGTCTTCATTCTTCTGTCTCTAAAACACCTTGCAGTAAACTTTATGAACTTAAATTTGAAAAATAGATACCTAAGTGTAATACCTATCCATCTATCTAATCCACATGCCCATATCTCCAAATGCATTAGAATACAGTACATTCTTTTGATCCTGTAACACCTTTCCTAACATGCATTATACTTAAACAATTTTTCTTCAAGTTTTTGCAACTTTCTCCATCAAGTGGCAAACACAAAGAGTTCATATCACCATCATACAACAAGACTCCAAATTAACAGACTTCAAACATAAACATTTTCACAACATATCAAAGATTTGAACTTACACATGAACTTCAGAAGATATGGTATGATTGTGTATAGATGATATTGATACACCTCCTTTTCATCACAACTCTTCTTATCAACTTCCTTAGTTTGCTTCTTTGACCATATTAGCATATGTACGTCACTTTTCTTTCTTCCTCACAACACTTCTAACTACTTACTCTCATGTCTTCATTGATCACCATACTACTATAATTTCTCCCTTTGACATCTCTGATGACATCACTTCCAACCTTCCACAACACAACACTTCATACCACTGTTGACATCAGTGACAACACCTATGAAACAAAGACATTATGAACTCTCAAGGGTTGAAAGAATTCCTTGGGAATGTTGTCCTCAATTTTAATCTAGTGAAGATAGGATTTGGTTTGAGCTCCTCTAGTAGAAAGAATATTAGCAATTTGTTTCTATTCGTGAAGTTTGGCCAGTCATAGTTGGAGATAAAAATAAATGGCAGCACAATGAAGCTCTGAGATAATAAAATTATATGAGTGGTGAAAAAACATTCCAATTGACACCCATAAATGTGAGGAAAGTGGGAGGTACACTTGATAGCATTATTCCACCATTAAATCCATCCAATCTAATGTTGAGGATGTGGCTCCAATTTCTAAACACATCAAATATGGGAAAGGGTTTGTTGATAAGTGAATACACACTTGTTAATGAAAATGAGTTTCTTCATCTTGGGCTTTGTAAACTACCATTCAATGTAAAACTTTATCAATAAGTGATACGAAATGACAATATTTGGCAAAGGCTCAACAAACAAGGAAAATAACTAACAAGAATAAAAGAAAGATTGAGTTAATAGCATGCATCTATCAAGCGATTTGATAACTCTTTCAAATCTAGAGTAGAGATTATTCTATGTAGATTGATTATGATGGTGGCCAATATAAGGATCAAAAAGGTCCAATTTGTTGTGCAATCAGTACCAAGCTTCCCTCTCACCAGTTGTCGAACACATAGGGAGATTACCACACTTATCTAATGCCACTTCACCATATAAATTCTCCAAACACAAACCAAGTTATGATAGGAGCTAAGTTAGCAGTCTGATGCCAAAGATTAGATCTTTCAACATCATTGGAAGCATAAATATTAATAACACAAAAAGAGTTATTATCAATATTGAAGAGGGCCCATGCATCCTTTTTGGTGGGGTCACATCTATGGTCAACTAAGTATGGCCACCATTTTGGACAAACAAATTTTGCAACTCCCCCACATATTGCCTCATCGTTGCTACATAAAAAGTGGCTAGTTGGCAATATGGCATAGCAAAATTTATAGAAACAAAAAAGGCTAAAATTTCAACCTCTTGCAAAAAATGAATTTCCCATTTGTGAATCTTTGTCAAATATTTAAAACAATATGCTTCCCAGTGAGGTTTGTCAAACCTCAAACTTTCCATGAGAGAAAATTCATGGAATGTGATAATCCAAAGGCATATCATTAAGAGCTACATAGATATTTTGTAACAACTCACTTTCTATCATTGGATTATAGCTTCCACGTTGGATAGCTGCTTTGAAATTCCACTAATTATCTAGAATGTATTCACCATTTTCCAAGATCCAAGAGAAGATATGAGAATACCTTGAATTCACTAAAGGATAGGAGGAGAGAGAAGAACCCAATATTTTTGTTTGAGAAGATATATTGATAGTAGCAAGAGACATTTTGATAAATTGAGGTTTACACACCTCTTTGGAGGATTTTTCAAGATTTTGGAAGACACTAATATCATTTTTCTTACTAAGAGCCTTTGAAACTAAAGGATATTAGGGTTCTTTTGTTATGACCCACCAATAGAAATTGGGTTCTTCATCCCATTGGACTAGTTATTCATGCAGTTCTCTATTGACTCTCCAAACATAGTTGGTGATGAATAACAATGTATGCTCTTGAATTGTATTGTAACCACATTGTTATTAATAATACAAAAGACACCAATACCCTTACAATTGGGTTTTTTCTTAAAAACATTTTCCTAGGATAAATTTCTCTATTATTATGAATGCTTTTGTATGTTATTTATTTTCTTAAATTTTTTAGATTATATTTTTTGTACATCTCCTCTAATAGATTAGTGTAAGTAGTATTTTCATAGTCTTAGCTCGTTTTAGTATTTGCATTTGTATGATGATTCTGATTATATATATATATATATATATATATGAATGTATAGTCACATGAACGAATCTTAACCATAGATTGTCTAGGGATTGGTCATGTAGAGTTAGGGGATCCAAGACAAATTATACAAGTCCTATCAGAGTTCCATGATAGTAAGTGACAAAGCTTATTGTCCTTCCAAAGGATGATCTTTAGATTCTTGTAATAAAAAGGAGGCACACATAGTCGACACATAGAGATATTGATTAACAGGTTGATGGTAATTAGAACTTAGACATAATCTAATTGTTGGCTAAGAATATCTTTGTGAAAAGTTCATGATTGTATCATTAAACAAGAAAATCTATTAGCCAAGTTGAATAATGTACATTCTTTTCCTCGTGAGAATATATATATTCTTGATTTAACAAGTGTATCCAAGAGGATGTGAGTTGATACATGCTGCAAGATTTCTCTATATGAATGTTGCTAGGATATTCAGTGTATGTTTTTTTCTATAAGAGACATAAGAATTTGAGTAAGATTTGTTAATATTGAAGATATCGAGTGTGAATAGTTAGACAAGTGAATGTTGTAATAATAAATTTCATAAAGCCTGACAATGTAATGTATGGATTATTAACACCCTTTTGCAGGATTTCATAAGATCCTACATGAATTTTGTGTATGGATGCTTTGTAGCCAAATTTATGCCTTAAAATGAAGGATGATTTACACACTAGTCTAACTCCCATGTAACATTGGTGTTTTGTACCTGGAAGCTATAGGTTGTACCTATTCTACATGAGAGTGTATTGGACCTAGCTGCAACAAGAAGAGCTTAAACAACTAGTGTGTTGTAAATACACCAGTAGTTGAAAACTTACTGACATGTTGGCACAAATCGACTATATCCAAAAATAGGTGATTTGAAATAGTCAATCATTATCAGTTGAATAGGTCAAAAGTATTTTTCAAATTCAATTAGAGTCAAAAAATTTAAAATGTAGCTGACACAACAATGTGCCAGTTGTTTACGGTGAGTGATTGCAACATGACCATTTCTATGGTAGAATCAAGATGCCTTTCTGAGAAACCTAATAGATGTTTTATATTTGCGAGCCAATTTCATGACTGAAGGGTTGTTCATTAAGACCATTCATTATTTGAGTTTGGTAATCAACTTCTCTCTTAGTTGCATTCAAAAGCTCTATTGAAAATCCATCTCCAAAATTCATAAATATGAAGGAGTTGTCCATGCCCTAGCCAAGTTTTAAAAAATTACTCAACATGCAAAGATATTCTTAATCTGATTAGAAATGACTCCAAATTTGAATATTTTTGGAGCCCCTATTCCTTTTCAAATTATCCTAGATTGCTCTAAGGAAAAATGGGTCTAAAATCCATTTCAAGTCAAATAAGTTAGAAATGAAACCCACAAATCTTGCCCATTGGTCCTTCTAGAGTTACTCAGGGAGTAGCATGCGTTAATTCCAAAGTTTCCAATTAAGGTGGTAGGCCCTACTTATTTTCCACATGTTTTCCTTTTGATTGTTTCTGCACATGCCATGTGAAAAGTGGAAAGCCATGTGTCTACTTTGGAGAGATCTTCATTTTGGGAAGATAACCCTGATCCAAAACCAAAACATTCTAATTATTTAGATTGAAATTGGATTTCACATTTGGAATCTTCTTGGAACATTTATCTATGAATAAAACATGGACAAGACTCCTCTAAAGAGTAATGATGTTGAAATTGTAAATAAAATGTAACCAAAGCTCATTTTAGGTCTAGCATTTAAAAGCCTTGCCTTAGTCATTTTCCCATGTAAAAGTTTATGGGACATAGCCATGTGCCATTATAGTTAATAGGGAGCTATGCTAATTGCTTACTATCATTGTAGCTAAGTTAAGTCAAAGAGAATTTCCTAAAGCTAGGTGTAAACCCTAGAGCCATTTGCAAAGATTAAATCTGTAAACATAGAAATTTATAATCAAGTTAAACTAGATTATGATGCTTTTTGCCGTCAACGATAATTTAGAGGGAAATTACAATCTTCAAAGAAGTTTTTAGATCCACATTCCCTAGACTCAACAAAATTCTTAAACTTGAGTAAATAAAATTTCTCTAGTCCAGATTTATTTTGTATAAACCTCTTTTACATGCTAACAGTTTCACTATTTGAAGGAGTTGGTGCGTGCCATATAAACCATGGTTTATATAGGACAACTGACAACAAGTCTAGTAACAAGAATATTGGGAACTAGATGAAGAGAAAAATATTACTATTTAGGTATATTCAAAGTTGGGTTACTTGCCAATTCAAGTAAACATGCCAATACTTATAACTTAATAATTTAAAATTAAATAAGTTAAATTGTCTTCATGTTAAACTGTTAGGAGGTTAATCTTGTTTTTAAATTGATATTAAAAAAGAAAAATTAGCCAAGATTTAGATAGATTGGTTGGAGTGTCACATAGACTTGTTCCTTTATTCCCCTTTAAAATTGAAATGTGCTCTAATTATTCATTTTAACCTTCTTCATCCTGATGACTCACTTCGTGTCTGGTAATAGGAACTCTAGGAATTGGATGAAGAGAGATGGATTACTATATAGGTATTCAATGTTGGTTTACTTGCCAATTCAAGTAAGCATGCCAATACCTGCAACTTTTTAATTTAAAATTAAATAGTTAAAATTGTCTTCAAGTTAAACGATTAGGAGGTTAATCTAGTCTTAAAATTGATATTAAAAGAAAAAATTAGCCAAGATTTGGATAGGTTGGTTGGAGTGTCACATAGACTTGTTCCTTTATTCCCCTTTAAAATTGAAATATGCTCTAATTATTCATTTTAACCTCCTCATGACTGATATCTTTTAAATGCACAATAAATGTCTTAAGATACCATGATAAAGCAATATGTCACATGAACTATGTACTAGGTTGGTTCATAACGACTTGTAGAAAGGGATGACACAGTTGAAATCTAGACTTGAAGATTTGGGGTTCAAAGATCATCCTCATACTCCTCAAGATTGACCTAAATCAATCTCGAGTCATTCAAAAATGATTTGTAGGGAAAGAATGTATAAAAATGAATGTCAATAAGATGAAATAAGGATGACTACATAGAGAATGTATGTAAATTAGTACACATTGAGATAAAATAACAATAAAAAGGGATCAAATCACAAACCAAAACCTAACACAGAAGTACGGTACTTATCAATATGTTACAACATTAAAACATTATCATCAATATAAGCACAAAACTAACCTAAATAAGAAGTGGTATATGGATATGTTAATTTCACCATTACAAATGCATATCATAGCCAAATCTATTCTGCAATACGTCATATCCTTGTCATTAACAGGACTGCTTCTAGAGGGCATGCTTGATAAAAATATTAGTGGAAGGAATTGATAGGGAAAAATGCTTATATTTATCGTTTATTATAGTCACCGGCCATGTTCTTATATATGGTTCCAACAATGTCACATAACGAAACTATTAATAATGTCTGCTGAGTACTCTACAGTTGAATAAAAATGAAAAGTCTTATCAGAAATGAATGTGGGCGTGTAAGCGGCTGCTTCTAGTAGCATATGGCCATCCCACCCTATAGCGACCCAAACGGAATCCTATCCCTAATCTAGCACGCAAGAGATGACAGAGAAAGGAAGATGCGTGTGTATATAAGGCGGAGAAACGGTGGCAAGGTAAGGCAAGCAAGAGCAAGAGATCAAGGAGTGGGTGAGTGAGAAAGTAATCTGAGTGAGTCTAGATATGGAGATGAAGAGATGGATATCATCAGTTATGGTGATAATGGTATTAATGATATTGAGGCAAGCTGCAGCAGGAAGCATTGTAATTTACTGGGGACAGAATGGTAACGAAGGCAGCTTAAGCAGCACTTGCTCGACGGGCAACTACAAGATCGTAATCCTGGCGTTTCTGGCTACTTTCGGCAACGGACAGACGCCCATGATTAATCTGGCGGGGCACTGCGATCCGTACACGGCAGGGAGCTGCAGTGGGTTGAGTAGCGATATCAAGGCATGCCAGAGCAGAGGAGTGAAGGTGCTTCTGTCACTGGGCGGAGGAGCAGGTAGCTACTACTTGAGCAGCGACGCAGATGCGAAGAACGTGGCATCCTATCTGTGGGACAACTATCTGGGAGGCCATTCCAACTCCAGGCCCCTCGGAGACGCTGTTCTGGACGGGATTGACCTGGACATTGAGGGGGGCACCACGGAGCATTGGGGAAGTCTGGCCAAGTACGTGAAGGGTTACCAAGGAGGTAAGAAGGTCTATGTCACCGCAGCTCCTCAGTGCCCATTCCCCGACGCATACTTGGGGACTGCTCTCATGACTGGCCTTTTCGACTATGTCTGGGTGCAATTCTATAACAACCCTCCTTGTCAATATGGTGGGGACTTCCTCGATGCCTGGAAGCAGTGGACTTCTTCTCTTCCCTCTTCTGCTCAGATATACCTCGGCCTTCCCGCTTCCTCTGCAGCTGCCGGCACTGGCTACGTTCCTCCAAACACCCTCATCTCTAATGTGCTCCCCAAAATACGCACCTCTTCCAACTATGGTGGAGTCATGCTCTGGTCTAGATACTACGACCTCCAAAATGGTTACAGCTCAGCCATCAAGAATTCTGTCTAGTCCTAGTCCTTGTCCATGTCCTAGTCCCCTACTATTGCCATACTATTCTTAGCTAGTATCATCTACAAGCTTTTTGTTTTACAGGGTACTCTGCATCTTACTATTGGGACAATAACATATTGTTATAATAATATTTGTGACACGCCATTCATATGTTATAATATTTAATATTTGTGACACGTCATTCCCCTTTAAGATTTGTAACCAAAACAATAATCTAGATCTATAGCACGTTTAATATCAGAAACAATAAACTATGATGTTCTTATTAATCCTACATACCAATACAACATATGGATAGAGGATCTCTTAGTATGTACAAACATAAAACCACAATCATACTCTTATTCCGTGGTTTCTATAAAGATAACAAATCGAATGCTAATTAAGATGTTGAGTTGTGTCATCTTACCACTTGAGTTTGGACAAAAATGACACAACTCTTACGCCATGTCATCCTTGCTATATATCTATTCTTTGTAATACATGGAAGACTGTGGATAGAACATTTAAAAGTAGTTCATTCTACAATACATTAGTGTTTTAAAATTGTTCATAAATGAAGAGTCATAAGAGATAGGTTTAAACCAATTAAGGAGTTGAATCACTTCACTTTAGATACTTATATACCAACTCCAAAAGAAACCCCATATGAGGGAAGAAGGCATTCATAAATCATTTCAAGAAAAAGTAAAATAACAAAAGAAGAAACAAAAACCAAAACATAAATAACCTGAAGTGGAGAGTAATGCACCTAAACAACACAAGGATGAGAAAAAAGAAAGAAAACATCAAACAAGAGAAAAAGAAAGAAATGAAAGTCATACAGAAATTTCATGTGCAAAAGACTATGTGGAAAAGCATGAAATTATGGTGCATCAAATGCATATATTTCCATCACAGTTCCACAAGTTAAGAAACAAGAATGGGTAAGAAATAAGTACCTAATGTTATATCTATTGATCATGTATTTACACCTAGTATTAAGAAATATCGAGAAAAGATGTACATGTAATTGAAAAGGAAAGCAAAGAAGAACAAGAAGCAATAGAACATGAAATCTCAATGCCAAGGAAGATTTATGTTGGGAAGATGAATATTATCTCTTAGATGAGCCAAAACCTAATGTGTCAAATAGGGCACCTAAAAAGTTTATTGATTTATTTACAAACAACTCTATAGCATATACACATATATACCTAAACCTTTTTTTTTCTTTTGGACTTTTACTTGTTTATCTTCACTTTTGACCTTTCCCTTATAAGTTTGTTATCTCCTATTTACCTATTCTATCTAGTACATTATTACTTTCATATTTGTCTTTCCCATTTGGTGGGCATTTTGGTTTCCATTTTCCTTGCTTGACTTATTTTCTCCTATTCTTGTCTATACCCTCTTTTACTCTCATGCTTGATTTATCTTTAACTTCACTTGTATTTCCCCACTTGGGTTACTTATTCATCTTTTTTCTTTCCTGATTATCCTTATCCACTCATGCTTTTGTGGCCTCTACCTCTTACTATTAGAATAAATTAAGGTTTACATTTATTAGTTAAATGCTAGTTTATAAGTTAGGTTTTGGGAAGTTACTTTCCCGTAAGAAGTTATATGCGGGAATAACAAGACTTTAAAAAGCCATTGAATTGTATTGCAACATCGTTAAAAACACAATAATATATTATTCTGTATTTTTATTTTTGTGCAATGGTTTAATATATTCATTTTCTCTACCATTTTCAATATGGTATCAGAGCGGTTATCCATCATGGAGAAGTAGAAAGTTTGAAGGTGGTTCCTGTGACATGGAGACTAAATGAACAAAGGCCGTGTAATGGAATAAACTTGGTGGCCGCCACTGCACTTCCCATTTTCTCTATTTTTAGACTTATGCCTTTAGATGAGATCGTTATTATCATCTGTGTTGTTTTGTTTTTGCATCGCACCACTCTCTTTAGGTTTTTGCTTTCACTGTTTCTTCACAGGCCGCTCCTCCTCTTCTTCTACTCATTTACCTTCCAGGATACATTGAATGGAGGTTTGTTGAGGTCTTCTTTTGCATTCAATATATCTCATGTGCATGTAAGGTGTTGAAGATATCTTTTACTCATTCTTGATGTGACAAGGGTATTGATGCGACCAGGCTACGTTTGAGAAGATTGAAAGAAAACTGGGCATGGAAATTCCAAGTGTGGAATTTGTTGTTAGTTGGTAAAACATTCAAAAGTATTTAAATATTTGGAAGTTGTCCAAAGTAAAGCACGTGAAGGAGGCAGTGAGTGAAATTAATAGTGCATGTTGTCCTTGGTGATTAGAAAATCCTCTTTCCATAAAAAAATTTTCTGCTGCTATCATGAAAGGTGAATGACGTGCAGAGTTGAAATGATTTTTTCATTGGCATACATTTTTATTTTTCATCTTGCCATCAAACATATAGCAAATTAGGTTTACAGAGAGAGTAAATTTTGCAGCATTTTAGGTTGATTTGAACACACAACAATAAGTTTGCATTTAAAAACATTACTTTTGTGTTATTTGGAATGCTATTTACATTTGTAAGAATAAGGTTCATAGCTATTTTTGGAAACATAATAAGGAGTTATAAGGACCTATTCTATTTTTGTGAAATTTGCGAAAAAGGCATATTTTTGGTTGAGGTGAAATTTGTGAAAAGGCAAATTTTTGGTTGAGTCCAACACTCTTAAATGAAAATTATATCATGTCACTCTATGTTTGTACTCTCGGGGTTATATGTGCTACACTTGATAGAGATTTCAAAAGCACATGCTCTTGCTATCAAAGACCCTAATGAGACATCAGATGGATAGAGTGTAACACAGTCATATTGGAGATAGGCGGCATCAGAGGAGGGAGGATTTTCCATCATCTCAAGTTAGCTTCTCACTTTGAGATGATGCTTTGCATGAGAAGCATTTTTGGTTTTGGTTGTTTTGCTTTTCTTTGTTGATGCTGACAGATTTGAAGAATGTATGTTTTGTGAAGATTTTGTTTTGGAGTCAGGTTTGGGATTTGGTGTTGAGCTCAATATGGATTGTTGTCCAACAAGCTTCAAAGAGTATATGATCAAGAATTATACCCTTTCGCAGTCACTAGACAATGGCAGAGATCTGTCGTATCTCTTAGGGTTCATTGTCAAATAATTCAAGACTCTGTGATTTGAGAGTTTGGGACTAAAGAGCTCAAGAACACAGCTTCAAGCTACACCTTTCCAAGGGTAGACGAGACATCATGATGGAGCCTCGCTTGGTTAACGATTTGTTCTTTGGGAGAAGATCTTCTATAAAATATGTATTCATATTATGTAATCATCTTTTTCAGTATGTTAGCATTCAGGGGGGGTCCATTGGTACTATTGTAGGAACAATGTAATAAAGGGGGCAATGTTAGTTTTATTACATGTAAACCTTAAGGGGGGGTGTTAGAATAAATTAAGGTTTACATTTATTAGTTAAATGTTAGTTTATAAGTTAGGTTTTGGGAAGTTACTTTCCTGTAAGAAGTTATATACGGGAATAATAAGTCTTTAAAAAGCTATTGAATTGTATTGCAACATCATTAAAAACACAATAATATATTATTCTATATTTTTATTTTTGTGCAATGGTTTAATATATTCATTTGCTCTACCATTTTCAATATTTACCACTCTGATTCGTGTTATTTTCCTTACACCAAATATTCTAATGCTATATTTACTATGCTTTCTCCTTAGCCTACATGCTATAATATCATAATAACATATTTTTATTTTTAGAGCATATACATTGAGCTTACATTGATATGTCACATTCCCTAGAGCTTACACATGGAGCTTACTTTGATACATCACACTGTTTGAATTAGTTATTGAGCCTATTCTTTCCATATCATGATTTTAGAGCTATCTTCTTTACGGGGCACCATGAATTGCCCCCTTTCACACTATTTGTACTCCTCTTTCCATCCATGGAATATATAGCTATAGTAGAGGCATCATGCATTCTCTACACTTGCTTGACCTATCCATGCTATAACTCTCAACATTAAGGGCAATCATTTCTCCCCATCACTATAGATTGCACTTCCATTGCCATATCCATTTACATTGAGGGTCATCATGTCTTCCTTCTTTATACTTTTCACCTTCATTGCTATATATCATTATGATTAGGAAATCATTCCTTCCCCCTTTACATATTTGGCTCCTATTACCACATTTTACATGAAGGGAGTCATGATTTCCTTGATGGCATCACATACATTACCTTACCAATATTTTTGTAACACTAGGGGAATCACATCCTTTTTATTAATCTTACTTAGGTATTTTATCCTTACCTATATAACAAGGTCATAAATCATTACATTGTAATTTTTGTAATTCATTTTTTCCTAAGAGATATAGCAATTTCTATTACAATTCTCATTTGTAGAAGGTTTTTTGGCTTTTGCTAATATATTATTGTACATGTATTCCAACATGGTATCAAAGCATTGAATCAACAAACCCCTTCTTGATTTTAGAGGGTTTTTTCTATACGATATTACAAGAAACCTCATAGAGAAAAATAGACCTCACTTTTGAGTCCAAAAGGCATCAAAACCCTAGGATTGCTTGTCCAAATGCTGAAAATAGAGTTCAAAAATATTTGAGACATTTTTGAGGGGTTATAGATTTGTATGACATTGCAAGCATGGTTCTTGTTTCTCCCAACGGTGCATTTGGGAATTTTTTTGCCACCATTTCCTCTAGTTTTTTTTGGTGTCAAATCACCACTTGGTTTGAAGCATGTAAAGGGAAAATTTGGGGATTTATGAGGCATCTCAATCTCTAGATTCAATGATCACCACTGCTAGCTTTGGTTTCTGTTGAGCCACCACTTGTTAACTACCGTAGACCCTCCCTCGACTACCTCATGCTAGTGTTCCCAATAGGTCAATTGCCCTCCTCCAACCTATCATGCCTTAGTTGGGTGCTCCATAATCTTCCACAAGTAGATCAACACCTAAGAAGTAGCTGTACCACACTTCCCTACCCTTCATTATGCCTCGAACAACTCTAGCCCCTCGCCATTGGTGCACTGCTAGTGACTAGTACCCAGTCACCAACCCCTAGTCACATGGACGACTAGGGCCTTGATTTCAGGCCACCAACACCCTAACCTCCAATACTTGGTCACATGGGTGACTAGGGCCTAAACCTAGGGTGCCTTCTTTTGTCCTTAAAGATCCTTTTGGAGAACTTACACAAAATCAGACATAACTTGAGCATATGGTGTCCATTTTTCAAAAATGAATAGGTTCTAGAAAGTTGTTTATGAGATCTATGCAGCTATCAATATATTTTTCTAAATTCTTTTCCAGGTACACAAAAATTCCATCTAAAGTGAACTCTTTATTTTTTCTCTATTGTTGTAAAAACTTACAAAAAGAGTTCACTTTTCTTGCTATGGCGGGTTTAATTTTCTCCCTAAAATATGTTAAAGGATCAGAAAACATTTCATTCCAACAAATCAATCATTTTTTGCAAACTCAAAATTGAAACATAAAATGGTAGAAACCTCTTCCATCGAGCATCTTATGCCACACAATTATCACACTTGGAAACCTTAGAATACTAGATTGCTCATGTCCAAGGGACTATAGTCCACATTGAATGATACACCACCTAATTCCACTCAAGTTCATATAAGAGATTTTCATATATGAACAAGAGGGATGAGGCCATGGGATTGATTGCACTGCATTTTTTAGATAGCTTGTTGTTTCACATTGAATCTTGTAAAACTCCTAAGTAGATCTAAGATAAGTACAAGGAGGTTTTTTGAATAATTAATGAGGTTTGAACAATACAAATTGAGGTAGAATTGACTACATATGCACTTGATTCCTTTTCCTCCATTGAGTACTTTTGGGTGAAATTCAAGTCACTCAAGTCACTATTGTAGGGTTGTGGAAATGAAAAGATTGACAAAGAATGCATTTTCTAATTCTCCATTTTAGGTCTTCTCTTCTACATTCTATTCTACTATGGATGCATAGGGTGATTCATTTATCATGCCTTCTTTTTAAGTTTTTTATGATTATTTAACATAGGAATAGGCTAAGTTGGCATAATTAGATGCTCTTTCTAGTTCCAAAACCCAAGCATTGGTAGCACAGCCATCCAAAGGGAAAGGAAATAAGAAACAAATCCTAAGAAATATTCTTCATCAAGAAGTAGGAGTTCCTCCAAGCCAAAATAGAAGACAAAATAGAAAAACTAATCCACTTCTAAGAATGACAAATCTTCAAAGTCTAGTGAGTCTTCCTCCAACACAGATAAGAAATCAGGAGAACCTTGCAATTTTTGTGGCAAAGAGGGACATGCCATAACCAAATGTTGGAAGAGACTAGAGGCTTTAGAGGAATTCATTTAGCACCACACTATTTCATCCGAGTCTAAGTCTCCTTCCACCAATATAGGAAAAGGCCAAGCTCTTTCTGCATGGCCTTTGTCTTCAACATTAAGTTGAATAGTTGACTCAGGGGATTCTCATCATATGAAAAATTCCTCAGATATTGTCACTTCACTTTTAGATTGTACTACTTCATAGATTATAGTGGGGGATTCTACACAACTTTCAATTTTGGGATCAGGTACTATTCAACTTGAGGATGGTTTTATAGTACCATAAATGAATGATGAAGTAAGCAAGATCCATAAATGAATGATAAAGTAAGTAAGATGAATCGCGACATTGTAAAGTGTTATCACCCAAATGAAATCTAAACTAACTAGTCAATAATATAACATCATCTAAATACTCATAATTAGGAAGTAAACATGATTTAATAGATGGATAATCATTAGTGAAACCATCATAATCATGTAATAACTCCTCCCTAGGAGAAATAATAGCATCATGTAATGAGAAAGGAGGTAATGAAGTATTAATAACATCTATATGAGAGGCAAGTGAACCAACATCATAATGTAATATATTATCTTGTAATGTGGACACACTAGGTACAATACAATCATAGGTACCATGAGATGTGAAATAATGAGCACCACAAAGTGTATCACCATGAATCATGTAGACAAATTAGGTAAAGTCTCTCAAAATATAACAAAAAATAGTAAGTCCATGAAAGAGGATAAGGTATATATGCATAAAAATAACTCATTCATGAAACATGAAATACTATCAATATGGAAGAAGGATGCCATGTCATCAAGGATCCAAGTATAGGAATTGATAAACCATGAGAACACCTTATAATCCTTGATATCTATCTATCTATCAATTGATCGATCGATCGATTAATGAATCTATCCATCTATTTTTCTATACATACATACATGCATACACACACACACACAAGCACACAGGCACACATCCACACACACACACATGAAGACCTAAACCCACTAAAGATAGATAAATGATATGTGACTAATGTAGGGAATGATAAAAATTAAGATTTTAGTTAATAAACATTTAAAAATTAAATTGTAGAGGCACTACAAAGTTAGGTAGGGTGCACACAAAGAGGTATGCTCAAACCCTAACCAAGTGATGATAACCAATGGAGAATAAAGGTGAATCCAAATGGTCACCTTGGTTGTAGTTGGGTGGAATCTGTTATAGCTAGATTTCCATGATCATGAATGCTTTGAGCCCATTGGAGAGGTTGTAGCCCTCCTAGTCTATAAGTGTGTCTTAGATTGACCTATGAGTTATGGCTAGTGTGTAAGTGTGTGTTGAGAGTGGATGGTGTCAAAGTTATTGACAAGGAGGATAGCATAGAGAAGTTTACATGTATTTCATGGAATCTCAATAATTTAAATTTAGTCTACAAATGTTGTTGGCAGTCATGCACTTCACCAATTATACCCCAATTGCACTGTTTACCCATTGTGAGGGTGACCGAGTGGAACAATTACCCAATTCCTTTGTTTAACCCTCCACACTAGCTACTAAAACTCTAGAAACATTTTTTGTGATATCTAAATCTAAAACTAGAAATTAACTTATAATTATAGATGTGGTATTTATTGGAATAAGTGTGTCATACACCTTGCATTTAAAATGGTTGATTTATTTAATATTTATTAATTATTTGTAAGCTTTCATGAAAAAGGACACCTCACTATGACTTGGCCTTTTTTCCATGTGTATGCTTTGATCTAACATATGTACTTAAGAAATCCCCTTGTCATATAAGATGTGTAAGAGTATCTATGACAATCTAAGAGTGTGTAAGAAATGTAAGATAATATATGACACACATAAGAGAATGTAAGAATCGAGTTACATTGTTGGCTTGGAATGCTGAACAACTTATGACACACATTTGATGTGTCATAGAGCATCTTTGAATGGAGATAATGAAGCCAAAATGGAATTCCCATGTAGGTGAGGTGTTTATGATGCCCTATGATAGATTATGATAGATGTAAGGAATGTGCTATTTTTATCTAGTAGATCAAGGCTTAGATTTAGGCATTCAAATTTGTACCCTTGTTATGGACATCATTCCTGGGTCATGGGATTACCTCATGATTTTCAAAAAATCATGAATTGTTTGTGGTTTATTCCTCTTCTATTTATTGGACGCTAGAGATGGAGGTTTCATATAGTGTATTTGTAGGTATTGTTATGCTCCTAGAAAATCTCCAAACATAGTGATGCATGAGGTTGTATGCTCATGAACTATATTGTAATCACATTGTTGTTAATAATACAAAAGACACCAACACCCTTGAAACTAGGTTTTTTCTTAAAAGCATTTTCTTGGGATAAATTTCTCTATTATGGTGAATGTTTTTGTGTGTTATTTATTTTTTAAATTGTTTAGATTTATTTTCTATATGTCTCCTCTCATAAATTAGTGTAAGTAGCATTTCCATAGTATTAGTTTCTTTTTAGTATTTGCATTTTTATGATAATTCTTATTATATTTGTATATATGCATGTATAGTCACATGAATGAATCTTAACCATAGATTGTCTAGGGATTGGTCACGTAGAGTTAAGGGATGCAAGATGCATCATACAAGTCATATCAAAATTCCACTCAACAGTAAGCAACAAAGCTTATTGGCCTTCCAAATGATGATCTTCAAATTCTTGTAATAAAAGGGAGGCACACATAGTCGACACATAGAGATATTGATTAGCAGATTGATGTTAATTAAAAGTTGGACATAATCTAATTGTTGGCTAAGAATATCTTTGTGAAAAGTTCATGATTGTATGATTAAACAAGAAAATCTATTAGTCAAGTTGAATAATGTACATTCTCTTCCTTGTGAGAATATATATATGCTTGATTTAACAATTGTATCCAAGAGGATGCGATTTGATACATGCTTCAAGATTGCTCTATATGAATGTTGCTAGGCTGTTCAGTGTATGTTTTCCTCTATAAGAAACATAAGAATTTGAGTAAGATCTTTTAATCTTTAAGGTATCGAGGATGAATAATTGGACAAGTGAATATTATAATAATAAAGTAAATAAATCCTGACAATGTAAAGTATGGATTATTAACACCCTTTTATGGATTTGCATAAGATCCTACGTGAATTCTATGTATGGATGCTTTGTAGCCAAATTTATGCCTTAAAATGTAGGATGAATTACACAAGCTCTATAGATTCTATATATAGCCCAATTCCTAGTCTAACTCACATACAATGTGTAATGCCCCAAGCTTTCAAACAAGACAATAGCCAAACAAACACCGAACCAACAAATTTTTCATGTTTGCAAGTGCAACATTTACATGTCGCATTGTACTCACGCACACACAAGGTGTTGCAACATGTACAACAACACCTAAAAAGACATCACCATTGCACAATGCAAGGTGGCACAAGCGGAAGACTTCACCCATCATGTGACAACTCACCATGATGACCAAGAGAGAGGCAGAGCTCACTCCATGACGAGGATCAGATACATGTCCATGACCTCTCTCCCTTGTGAACACATGGAGTAGGATGAGGGTGACATCCACCTCAGTCCATTCCATGATGACACAAGACATCGCAAACACAAGGGTAACACTCACCCATGGGATAGTCCAACTAGGAGTTACGATTCCTCAACCAACTAGAATGGTCACTAGTCAAACTCATGTAAAGGCACACATCCCAATGCAAAGGAGGGAATAATCTAAGAGTGCATATCACATCATGGAAATGACACCAAAACACCTATGAGGATAAAAATAGTAATCAACGCCAAAGATGATTCATTTTAACCAAAAAAATTAAGCTGTCGAACCAATTATGTCCACATATCAAAAAGGACAAAAGTGATACAAAAGGCTATGTATGTTCGACACCAACGTCGACACATGCCAAAAGAAAAGATAGGACCCTCACCACCTATTTGGGATGAATGCGATCCAACACAAACATATCCATATACATAAAATACAACATCAAATAATTGAGTCTAAACATGCTAACATAGCTAGATTCTAACATGTAAAATCTATCAAAACATGCCAATGTCCTCACAAATCGAGGTGTGGAAAAATACAAGATGATATCCAATAATTACAATATTCGAAGGGCTTCATCCTAAACATAGATGAATCATAATATGTCCTAACTTCTTGTGTATGCGATGTTGTAAGTTAATTTTGATGTTAGATCTATAGGAATGTTTTGTTGTTCTATATTCCTTTCCTCTCAAGCTAACCTTAGAACAAGGTTCTTTCATTGTAGCTTTAGTTTTTGTATCTTGTGCTTCTAACTAGTGTAAGAGATTTATAGCTTTCTAATATTATAAGATTTTAGTCTTTCTTATACAGTTATATTTAGTACTATTTAAAAAATTGTCTAGATTATTAATGAAATCTACATCAGTTGTAAATATTGTAATAATTGTTGTGTCTAATTTGTATGTCTTAGGGTTATTTGCATGTTGTTTGCATTCATTTTAATTAAATGAAATTAAAATAAGTCTTGGGAATTATTAGTTACAGCTCTATATTGTTGAGATAGATGCACTTTATATTTGTTAGATGATTGATTATGAAAATATTGACGAAGGACCTTAATTAATGATGTACATCTGAGAGTGAATGTGATGTGAGACCATTGTGTTTAGTGGTGTCAAGTGTTTGTGTCATTTGAGAAAATTATTTCCAGAGGCCTAGGAGGGTGTGATTATGTAGGGGTTGGTTATGTGTGCATCATGTGAGTTGAATGAACTGCATGCTTGAAATGTTGCCTCCTAATCATGTTGGTATGATACATGTGCAAGATGGGTAATGCCTTGCTCAGTGTACCTACTCATGTGCTTATGATGACTATGCAAGATGGATAATGCCTTGCTCTCTGTGATGTGAAATGATGTATATTTTGTGTTGTAAATGTATCATGATGAGAAATGTGATAGTTCATGCTTGGTTTATGTTATGGGTTGTGAGAATCTAGATGCAGTGAAGGGGGAGTGGCTTCCAATGTGGGGCCGGTGCCCAAAGTGGCTAGCTAGGGTAACCCATTGGGAGTTTTGTAATCAAGTGATAACCTAATAATAAATCTAGGGGTTAGGTAGTTTTCACACTAATTAAGATAGTTGGATTCCCCACCCATGTATGTAGTGCTCGTTCAGGCTAAGGATGGGATGAGAAGGCCTGGTTGGTAAGATCAACTTCCTTGTCCTCACAAAAGGAATGTTGGTTCCACATGTGTCACCCTATGGGGCCAGTGTCTAGTAAGAGACTATCAGGGTATCCATAGATGGGGCCGGTGCCTAGCGAGAGACTATCAGGGTAACACATGGATGGGGCCAGCGTCTACCTAGAGACTGTCAGGGTAACCCATGTGAGGACCATGTGATGACACTCATCCCTACTATAGTCTAGCATTCCCTAATTGCTTTTCCCCATTCGTTATGTGGTGGCCTCTGGAAGTGTTGATTGTGTTAGTAACATGTATTGCATTAGAGTCATGTGTAGTCCTTGTTCCTTTTAGACTACTATCTACCTGACTGTCTATTTTAGTGGGACCTTATGTTATCTCCTAGCACGGGGGTGGACCTCATGGTTCCACATGGTCGGCTGGTTGTGCTTTATTCCATTGGTTCTCTGGCATCAAGGTTCATATTCAAAGAAGATGTATCTCACCTGATTCCAGTTTTGCACCTGTATGTGAAGATAAATAATTGTACTATTTGTATCTAGACTTGTGTATCAATGGAACTCATTATGTAATTTGATGTATTTAGAAAGAAGGAGTTTTTGTAAAATAGAAATTATGTAATTCCTCTTGTAAGATAAACTATTCTACACTTGTAAACATTATTTCAATGATGTTGATGTATGTATCTGATGATGTAATCAAGTTGTTAGTTTGAGTTATTTGAATAAACTATGTATGTTGTTGATTATTGTTTAATTTCAATAATCCACCTATGTAATCCCTAGAGATGCTAGTTTAACTTGTTTATATTAGACTATGTTATGTTTTGTTATCATTATTTCTATTTTAAAAAGAAAATTGCCCTTTATATTGCTAGGTTAAACTTAACTCTCTAGGGTTTCATGGAGGGGAATTACAATGCTAATGATATATTTCCTATCCTTTCTCCTTATCCTACATTGTATGATCTCATAATGACTTTTTTTATTTTTAGAGCATATGCATTGAGCTTACATATCAATATGTCACACTCCCTAGAGATTACACATATAGATTACTTTTATATATCACACTTTTATAATTATTTATTAAGACTATTCTTGTCATATCATGATGTTAGAGATATCTTCTTTAGGGCACACCATGAATCACCCCCTTTTATACAATTCGTACTCCTCATTTCCTATTTTAGTGAGAAGCTTAATGATGCCAAGAAAAAGTGTTATGTATATATGATCAGGATTTTTATGCTATAGTTCAATCTTTGAAGAAATGGAGAGATTATTTATTACCAAACGAGTTTATTTTATATATTGATCATGTTAGGATTTACAATATCTTAATAGCCAAGGAAAGTTGAATCAAAGGCACTTAAATGAATCACCCCCTTTTACACTATTTGTACTCTTCTTTCCATATCCTTAGCATCTATACCTATATCAAGGGCATCATTCCTTCTCTCAAATAAATTGATTTTGCCATGCTATAACTCTCGACCTTAAGCGGCATCATTTCTCCCCCTCACTATATATTGTACTTCCATTGCTATATCCCTTTACATTGAGGGGCATCATCTCTTCCTTATCTATACTATTCACCTTCATTGCTATATCATTATGATTAGGGAATCATGCCTTCCTCCTTTATATATTTGGCTCCTATTACCACATTTATATTAGGGGCATCATTATTTCCCTGATGGTATCACATACATTACCTTACCATCCTTTTACAATAGGTGAATCACATCTTCCCCTACAAATTATTATTTTTCTTCCTAGGTCTATATTACTACTAGGGACCTATTGCTTTACCTCCACCATAGTGTGCTCATGCTCATGGATACCACATTGGGGGCATATTTATATCCTAGTGACCTATGTGCTTACATGGGTGTTCTTGGCCACTAAGGGCCACATAACAATGAACACTTGCCCATGCTCAATGCAACCTAACAATTTCCTAGATCTTATCCTCAACCCATAAATGATCACCATGTCTTATAATTATAGATGTTATGCATAATTGTACACTATGTATTCACTCTTATTATATTAATTTACATGATTACATTCTTATGCATTTATCTCTAGATCACATTTACTTTCATGTATCATTTTGCCCTCTCCAACACTTCAATGTAGTGTATAGATACAACCAATTGTAGGGGACACATATTGTCACTAGCACTCTTATGTTGAGCTTTTACGTAGTGATAGGTGCTACATAGAGTCTTGTGATTTTGACCAAATGTGTCAATATCACAAGATAATCCATGCAGTCCATTTGCCTTTCCATCTTTTGGCCATTGATCTAAACACAACATTATTATTTTTCAAACATGTAAAATCTCCTAACTTTACTCATTTGTTGTTTTTTCCTATTTCCTAGATAGTTAAAAAGATCCCATTTTGTACCCTATTTGTATTTACATAAATTAAGAGATGAGCATTATATATTTTTAATCTATTTTACAAGCTTCCATGTAGAACATGTATACCAAAGGACAAACCTACATGGTCACATCCTACAAGGTACATTACTTTCTATGGACCTCCTTTCATAACATTTGATGCCTAAATATTTACATTACATGTATGTTGTGAGCACAACATAATTTGATAAGTGTGACAATTTTAAAATTCAGATGGATCTCAAAATGGGAGCAAAATTTAATGGTGAAATTTAATAGATTGTCCTTTATGACAGACTATTCTGGCACCCTCCTCTATTGCGGAGTCTATGGCTAGTGTTGAGATTCCTTCATTGTCATTAAACATTATGAGATCATTGACTCTCACGTCACCTAAGGATTTTGAGGAGGATGTTGCACCTACAGCCATCCTTCCATGTTATGGTGATGGATCTTCACCTAGTACCACTCTAGTTGTGGTCATGCTATCTTGTCAACCTCCATCTTGCCATGATGATTGATATTGGGAGAAGGATGACCTACTAGTTTCTAACCTTGAGTAGTAATACCTTCATGTCATTTGTTTGTATATATGTGTGTGGTTTGCTTGATTATTTTCTATCCCCATGTGCTTGCTTGATGTATACTTGTTAGTGTTTCCTAGAGGACCCATACTTCACCCATATAAGGACAAGGATACAAGGGAAACAAAAATGTTGTGGCATTCTTGTATATGTACCTAAATTCTTCTATTTGTCATAACCTTAGTTTTTCTTGATATTAGATGAAAAATGAGCAATGAAATTGCATGCCAAACCCATAAATGAATGATAAATTAAGCTAGATGTTTCAAGACATAGTAAAGTGTTATCACCCAAATAAAGTCTAAACTAACTAGTCAATAAGATAACATCATCTAAATACTCATAATTAGCATGTAAATATGATTTAATATATGGATATTCATTAGTGGAACCATCAAAATCATCATGTAAAGGTAATGAAGTATTAATGACATCTATGAGAGACAAGTGAACCACCATCATAATGTAATATAGCATCTTGTAATGTGACACTAGGTACAATACTATCATGGGTACCATGAGATGTAAAATAATGAGCATAACAAAGCATATCACCATGAATCATGTAGACAAATTAGGTAAAGTCTCTTAAAATATAAGGAAAAAATAGTAAGTCCATGAAAGAGGATAGGGTAGATATGCATAAAAATAGTTCATTCATGAAACATGAAATATTATCAATATTGAAGAAAGATGCCATGTCATCAAGGATCAAAGTATAGGAATTGATAAAGCATGAGGACACCTTATAACCCTTGATATTTATCTATCAATCAATCAATCAATTAATTGATCTATCCATCTATCGATCTATAGATACATACATACATATGAAGATAATTCTAAAAAAAGGAGTAATAGGAATTAATAGATAAATTATCTATCAATGAAGCACAATCTAAGGGAGGATGAGTATGGGTCTAGTGAATATCAACCATAAAATCTACCTAAACCCACTAAAGATAGATAAATGGCATGTGACTAATGTAGGGAATGATATAAATTAAAATTTTAGTTAACAAACAAATTTAAAAATTAAACTATAGAGGCACTACAAGGTTAGTTGTGGTGGGCACAAAGAGGTATCCTCAAACCCTAATTAAGTTATGATAACCAATATAAAATAAAGATGAATCCATGTCTAGTGTGGAAGTGTGTGTTATGATTGGATGGTGTCAGAGTTATTGAGAAGGGTGATAGCATAGAGATGTTTATGTATTTCATAGAATATCTATAATTTATTCAAGCTACAAATGTTTTTGGCAGTCATACACTTCACCAATTATACCCCTATTGCACCAATTACCCATTGTGAGGGTGGCTGAGTGGAACAATTACCTAATTCCTTTGTTTGGCCCTCTAGACAAGCTACTAAAATTCTAGAAAAACAATTCTTGATATCTAAATTTAAACACTAGAAATTAATTTATAATTCTAGACATGGTATTTATTCCAAAACAAGTGTGTAGTACACATTGAAATTCTAACGAATTTAATATTTATTTTAATTATTTGTAAATCTTTTATGAAAAAGGGCATCCCACTAACAATTGGCCTTTTTTACATGTGTATGCTTTGATCTAATATATGTAATAAAATCCCTTGTCATATAAGATGTTTAAAGAGTATCTATGACAATGTAAGAGTGTGTAAGAAATATAAGATAATCTAAGGCACACATAAGAGCATGTAAGAGGGGAGTTACATTGTTGGCTTTAAATATTGACCAGCTTATGAAACATGCCTGATATGTCATAGAGCATATTTGAATGGAGATAATGGATCTAAAATGGAATACCCAAGTTGGTGAGGTGGTTATGATGCCCTATTATAGCTTATGACAAATGTAAGGAATGTGTTATTTTTATCTAGTAGATCAAGACTTGGATTTAGGCATTGGAATTTGCACCCTTGGTATGGACATCATTCTTGGGTAATGGGATTGGCTCATGGTTTTGGAAAATCATGAATTGCTTGTTTAACCATAGATTGTCCAGGGATTAGTCATGTAGAGTTAGGGAATCCAAGGTCATATAAGATTTACATGATAGTAAGAAACAAAGATTATTGGCCTTCCAAAGGATAATCTTCATAATCTTGTAATAAAAAGGAGGCACACACAGTCAACGCAAAGAAATAGTGACTAGCAGATCAATGTTAATTAGAACATAGACATAATATAATTGATGGCTAGCAATATCTTTGTGAAGTTCATGATTATATGATTCAACTAAGAAAATCTATTAGTCAAGTTAATAATGTACATTCTTTTCCTCATGAGAATGTAAACATGTATGCTTGATTTAACAAATGTATCCAAGAATATGTGAGTTGATATGCTGTACTATTGCTCTATATGAATGTTGCTAGGCTATTCAATGTATGTTTTCTTCTCTAAGAAACATAATAATTTGAGTAAGATCTATTAATCTTGAATGTGTCAAGTATGAATAATTAGACAAGTGAATATTATACTAATAAAGTAAATAAATCCTAAGAATGTAAAGTATGAATTATTAATATCCTTTTTCTGGTTTGTATAAGATCTTACTTGAATTCTGTATATGGATGCTTTGTAGCCAAATTTATGCCTTAACGTGGGATTATTTACACAATCTCCATAGGCTCTGTATATAGCCCAATTCCTTGTCTAACTCCCATGCAATGGTGTTTTGTAGGGCAAGCTAGAGGTTGTACCCATTCTACATGAGAGTATCAAACCTAGGTGCAACATGACCATTTCTATTTTAGAGTTGAGTTACCTTTCTAAAAAACTTGATACACAGTTTATATTAGCAAGCCAATTTCATGATCAAAGGGTTGTTCTGAAAGACCATTCATTGCTTGAGTTTGGTAATCAACTTGTCTCTTAATTACATTCAAAATCTCTATTGAAAACCCATCTCTAGAATTCATAAATATGAAGGAGTCGTCCATCCCTTAGCCAAGTTTTAAAAAATTACTTGGCATTGAAAGATATACTTAACCCAATTAGAAATGACTTCAAATTTGAATAATTTTGGAGACCCTATATTCATTTTTAAATTATCCTAGAATGCTCCAAAGAAAAATGGGTCTAAAATCCATTTCAAAACAAATAAGTTAGAAATGAAATCCATAATTCTTGGTCATTGGTCCTTCTAGAGTTACTTGGGGAGTGTCATGTGTTAATTCCAAAGTGTCCAATTAAGGTGGTAGGCCCTGCTCATTTTCCACAAGTTTTCCTCCTATGTTGCTGGACACGCCATGTGGAAAGTGGAAAGTCATTCATCTACTTTGGAGAGATCTTCATTCTAGAAGATAACCTTGACCCAAAACCAAAACATCCTAATTATTTGGATTGAATATGGATTTCACATATGGAATCTGCTTGGAACATATGTGTATGAACAAAACATGGACAAGATTGATCTAAATAGTAATCATGTTCAAACTGTAAATAAAATATAACTTAACCTCATTTCAGGTCTGGCATATAAAAGCCTTGCCTTAGTCATTTTCTAACATAAAAAGTTTATGGGTCTGCACAAATGGGACATAGGCATGTTCCATCCTAGTTAATAGGGAGCTGTGATAATTATTTACTATCATTGCAGTTGAGTTAAGTTAGAGAGAATTCCTTGAAGCTAAGTGTAAACCCCAGAGCCATCTATAAACATTAAATCTCTAGACTTGGAATCAAGTTAAACTCTATTATAATGCTTTTTTTCATCGATGACACTTCAGAGGGAAATTACAATCTTCAAGGAAGTCTAGATTTATTCGGTATAAATGTCTTTGACATGCAAATAGTTTGACTCTCCAAAGGAGTTGATGCATGCCATATAAACCATGGTTTGTATTGGACAACTGACTATGTAAGTCTAGTAACAGGAACTTTGGGAATGAGATGAAGAGAACAAGATTAATATTTAGGTATTCAGAGTTGGGTTACTTTCCAATTCAAGTAAACATGCCAATACCTTCTATTTAATCATTTAAAATTAAATAGGTGAAATTGTCTTCAAGTTAAACCATTAGGAGGTTAATCTAGTCTTTAAAGTGATATTAAAAGGAAAAATTAGCCAAGATTTGGATAGACTAGTTGGAGTGTCACATAGACTTATTCCTTTATTCCCCACTTATTCCTTTATTCTCCATTAATATTGAAATGTGCTCTAATTATTCATTTTAACCACCTTCATCATGATGATTGATATCTTATAAATGGACAATAAATGTCTTTATATACCATGATATAGAAACATGTCATATGAAACATGTAATAGGTTGGTTTATAACAATTTGTAGAAAGCGGAAACAAAGTTTGAATTTGAACATGAAGCTTTGGGATTCAGAGATCATTCACATACTCCTCAAGATTGACCTAAATCAATCTCAAGACACTTGAAAGTTATTTACAGGGACAAGTTGGTAATGTCAAGATAGGGAACAAATGTATGGAAATGGATGCCAATAGGGTGAAATAAATATGGATAGATAGTGATTGTATGGAAATTAGTACAAATAGAAATAAAATAACAACAAATAGGGATCAAACCCCAAACCAACACCTAACACAGAAGTATGCCACTTATCAATATGTTACAGCATTAAAACATTCTCATCAATATACGCATAAAACTAAACTAAATAGGAAGTGGTATGGGTATGTTAATTTCACCTTTACAAATACATATAAAAGCCAAATCTATTCTACAATATGTCATATCTTTGTCACTAACAGGATGACTGCTTCTAGAGGGCATTCTTGATAAAAAAATATTAAAGCCATATTACAGTTCAAACCTAACGAGTCTTCTCAAATTACTTGCTCACCTTGGATCTCACTAGATTCGATACCACCTTGTTGGTGATAGAGGTGATCATAATCTAACTTAGTGCTCCAACATTAGAAGAAACTTCTATTCAACTTGATGATAAAACTATTTACATTTGTATCAATTTATAGAGGACTTCATTTTACAACTACAACCATCTAGAAATGTTTTTCAATAACCCTAGATAGGAGCATGCTAGAAACGTACTAATCCTCTTGTAGAAACATCCTAGACCCTTCTATACTAGTTTCATTCTAGTCTTTTTCTAATTAAAACTAATTATAGAAATACAATAATTAGTTATCAAAATGGTCAGAGAAATTATGCATTCCAACAAATGTTGCTAGCCTATTCAGAGTATGTTTTCTTCTCTAAGAAACATAAGAATTTGAGTAATATCTATCAATCTTGAATGTGTATGAATAATTAGACAAATTAATATTATTATATTAATAAAGTAAGTAAATCTTGGAAATGTAAAGTATGGATGATTAATACCCTTTTGTTGGTTTGTATGAGATCTTATGTGAATTATGTGTATGGATTCTTTGTAGCCAAATTTATGCCTTAAAATGTAGGATGATTTGTGCAAGCTCTATAGGCTCTATATATAGCCCAATTCCTACTCTAACTCCCATGTAATGGTGTTTTGTAGAGCAAGAAGAGGTTGTACTCATTTTACATGAGAGTGTATTAGACCTAGCTACAACATGACCATTTTAATGGCAAAGTCATGTTGCCTTTTTGAGAACCCTTATAGATGATTTATATTAGCAAGCCAATTTCCTAACCAAAGGGTTGTTCCCTAACACCATTCATTGTTTGAGTTTGGTAATCGACTCCTCTCTTAGTTGCATTCAAAATCTCTGTTGAAAACTCATCTCTAGACTTCCTAAATATGAAGGAGTTGTCCATGCCTTAGCCAAGTTTTAAAAAATTACTTAGAATCTAGAGATATGCTTTAGCCAAGTTTTAGAAATGACTTCACATCTCAATGATTTTGGAACCCCTATTCCTTTTTTAATTATCCTAGATTGCTCTAAGGGAAAATTCATCTAAAATCCATTTCAATTCAGATGTTAGAAATGAAATCTGCAAATCTTGGCCATTAGTCCTTCTAGAGTTACTCTTGGAGTGGCAAGTTTTACTTCCAAAGTGTCCAATTGAGGTGCTAGGTCCTGCTCATTTTCCACAAGTTTTCCTCTTGATTGTTGTGGGACACCCCATGTGGAAAGTGGAAAGTCATGTGTCTACTCTGGAGAGATCTTTAGTCTAGGAAGATGACCCTGAACCAAAACCAAAACATACTAATTATTCAAATTGAAATTGGATTTGCATCTAGAATTTGCATGGAACATTTATCTAAGAAGAATTCATGGACAAGACTACTCTAAAGGGTAATGATGTTGAAATTATAAATAAAATGTACCTTAAAGCTCATTTCAAGTTTGGCATATAAAAGGCTTGCCTTAGTCTTTTTCCCACATAAATGTTTATGAGTTACATGAATGGGACATAGCCATGTGCCATCTTAGTTAATAGGGAGTCATAGTTGAGTTAAGTCATAGAGAATTCCCTAAAGCTAGGTGTAAACCCTAGAGCCATTTGCAAAGATTAAATCTCTAGACTTATAATCAAGTTAAATTGGATTATAATGTTTGTTTCCATCAACGAGACTTTAGAAAGAAGTTACAAGCTTCAAAGAAGTCTTTAGATCAACATTCCCTAGACTCAACATAATTATTAAACTTAATTAAATAATTTTTCTAGTCCAGATTTATTTGGTATAAACCTCTTTTACATGCTAACAATTTGACTCTCTAAAGGAGTTGGTGCGTGCCATTAAAACCATGGTTTATATTGGACAACTGACTACAAGTCTAGTAATAGGAATTTTGGGAAGTAGATGAAGAGAAAAAGATTACTATTTAGGTATTCGGAGATGGGTTACTTTCCAATTCAAGTAAACATGCCAATACCTAGAACTTAATAATTTAAAATCAAATGGGTGAAAATGTCTTCAAGTTAAACCATTAGGAGGTTAATCTAGTCTTTAAATTTTACTAAAAGGAAAAATTAGTCAAGATTTGGATAGACTGGTTCGAGTCTCACATGAGACTCGTTCCTCTATTGCCCTTTAAAATTGAAATGTGCTCTAATTATTCATTTTAACCTCCTCCATCCTAATGATTGATACCTTATAAATGCACAATAAATGTCTTCAAATACCTTGATATAACAACATGTCACATGAAACATGTATTAGGTTTGTTCATAACAGCTTGTAGAAAGGGGCGACAAAGTTGGAATTTGAATTTGAAGCTTTGGGATTCAGATATCATTCTCATACTCCTCAAGATTGGCCTAAATCAATACTGAGTCACTCAAAGATGATTTGCAGGGATAAGTTGATAATCTCAAGATAGGGAATGAATGTATGGAAATGGATGTCAATAGAGTGAAATAAGGATGAATAGATAGCGAATGTATGGAGATTACTACAAATAATGATAAAAACATTCTCATCAATATGAGCATAAAACTAAATAGGAAGTGGTATGGGTATGTTAAAATTTGACCATTACAAAAATATATCATAGCCAAATCTATCCTGCAATACACCGTATCTTTATCACTAACAGGAGAACTGCTTCTAGAGGGCATGCTTGATAAAATTATAAAAGACTAGCAAAAAGATATTATATATAATATTAATGGAAGGAAATGATAGGGATAAATGCTTATATTTATCGTTTATTACAGTATCGGTCATGTTCTTATATATGCTTCCAACAATGTCACGTAACGAAAGTATTAATAATGTCTGGTGAGTACTCTACAGTTGAATAAAAATAAAAAGTCTTATCAGAAATGAATGGGATAGCATATGGCCACCCCACCCTATAGCGACCCAAACGGAATCCTATCCGTAATCTAGCACGCAACAGATGACATAGAAAGGAAGATGCGTGTGTATATAAGGCGGAGAAACGGTGGCAAAGTAAGGCAAGCAAGAGCAAGAGATCAAGGAGTGGGTGAGTGAGAAAGTAATCTGAGTGAGTCTAGATATGGAAATGAAGAGATGGAGATCATCAGTTATGGTGATAATGGTATTAATGATATTGAGGCAAGCTGCAGCAGGAAGCATTGTAATTTACTGGGGACAGAATGGTAACGAAGGCAGCTTAAGCAGCACTTGCTCGACGGGCAACTACAAGATCGTAATCCTGGCGTTTCTGGCTACTTTCGGCAACGGACAGACGCCCATGATTAATCTGGCGGGGCACTGCGATCCGTACACGGCAGGGAGCTGCAGTGGGTTGAGTAGCGATATCAAGGCATGCCAGAGCAGAGGAGTGAAGGTGCTTCTCTCACTGGGCGGAGGAGCAGGTAGCTACTACTTGAGCAGCGACGCAGATGCGAAGAACGTGGCATCCTATCTGTGGGACAACTATCTGGGAGGCCATTCCAACTCCAGGCCCCTCGGAGACGCTGTTGTGGACGGGATTGACCTGGACATTGAGGGGGGCACCACGGAGCATTGGGGAAGTCTGGCCAAGTACGTGAAGGGTTACCAAGGAGGTAAGAAGGTCTATGTCACCGCAGCTCCTCAGTGCCCATTCCCCGACGCATACTTGGGGACTGCTCTCATGACTGGCCTTTTCGACTATGTCTGGGTGCAATTCTATAACAACCCTCCTTGTCAAGACCTAGCAGGGCCCACTTCAGGCCCCACCTCCCTTACGCCCTCACAAGATTATTTTCTAGTGGCCACTATAATTATTTGGTAGGTTCAAGCCTTGCCACCTAGTCTCCACCCACCATATGCCAAAACTTTGTTGCCCAAACATCTTAGAACCCACATGCAGCATTACCGCCACCACCAATGCACCAATACTGGAACAACTAACTCACCACCATCTCTTAAAATATTTTCAAACTTTTGATAAGGGGCTTTAGAGGGCACCCCACAAGAAGAGTAATAAACATGATTAGTAGGAAGAACTTTAGAACAAACTTGAAATATCCTAAAATAGATAGAGGTTTGGTGATCCAATAAGCTAATTTCTTCTCAACATAGGTAATGAAAAATTTCCACAACAAAGAAGGAGTCTAATCTTGAAAGGAAAGGGGGATGCTAAGAAATTCAAAAACCTCTCAATGATCAATCCATTTCTAACTAAAAGAATTGAGCCAATTAGGCTAAGGTAGAAAGGAATGTCTATAACACTAGGTTTTCTACTATTGAATATTTAAACAAGAGGGTAAACAAAAAGTATCCAAGCATTGGAGAGTGTATTTGACATTATCCTTATTTTCTAATAGAGTGATCAACAAAGTAACCATTGACAAGCTCTATTGGGTGGAAATGGGACTTCAGATTGATACATTTAACTAGGTTGTGGGAAACTACATGAGCTCAAAGATAGATAAACCCTTCAATATTTAGTGCATAGAGTGCACATGCAACTAGACATCCCTACCATATGGAATAGAAAAGCCTAAAAGAAGAGGACTAGTGACCATTAATAGTAATACAAGTAGACACATTAGCAAAGAGTAATTATGCATAGCACTAAAATTTGGGCCTTTTGGTAAACAAATTTGTCACCGCAAAGTAACCTTTGAAATTGACCCATTGCCCTTAAAGCGGTGACTAAATAGTCCCAACAGTTGGAGAAGTTATTACTAGACTAACAACTTTCCTCTGCGTTTGAGAGGGGCAGCTCCCTCGTATGATAGGGGTATTTGTGGTTTTTGTGTACTTTAATCTTGAAAGTACAAAAACGAAGAAAAAGAAAATAACAAGAGAAATGGGCATGTAGAAACCCTCATGGTAGACGTACGAAAACCAACAGGAGTTTCACAATCTTATTGAAAAGTATGAGGGGGTTTCACCACAAAGCTAGAAACCACTTTCCTAAACTCTATGATGGATCTCATGACATATATGCAACAACGATGAAGAAGGATGGCAAATCTCAACATACAAAGAGATAATTTATCTTAACACTTTCAAATCAAGATACCGAGGCATGATTGTGTTTCATCACCTCAATTGCATGCTTCAATGGATAACTTTGATTTACACAAATACATAGAAAGATCACCAATTTGACATACGAGAAAATAGAAATCATAACTCAAAAATACATCAAGAACATACGAACTGAAATGCAATTCTTCATTATCTTTTTGCCAAAGTAAACTATACAAAGTGTAAGCCAAAAATATTCCAAAAAGTCTCTTCCTAAGTTCCCCCTTAAGAGTTCTCTCTAAAGAGTCCCCCCCCCCCCCATTTTACATTTGAAATAGCCTTGTATTTATAGGTTTCCCATAACTACTTTGTAACTACCTGATAACTACTTCATAACTACCTGATAACTACCTTTTTGAAATACAATAGAATAATGAACTTTATTTTTGGTTACAATAAGTGACATAAGTCACTTTTACAAAAAGGTAACTTAACACTTGTGACTTTCAAGTTGTGGATTTGGCTAGGTCCTTTCCATTTCTATTCTACTCCTTTTCGGTAGTCATCTCTTTGATTGTTTCTTGGCATCTCTTTCCAAGTGCTTGAAATATGGTAGATGAAATCAGTCCGCTAACTCTGCATAATAATTGCCATGAAGAACCACATATGTATTGATGGGGATTCAACAAAGTGGTAGCTTTGTATCCACTAGAATACTCATATCCTACTCAACATGATCACTACTCCCAATACTTGAACTTATGGAGAGATAAATGTGATGATCATTCGAAGCAACAACAACGATATGTATCCACTGTATGATGAATATCCCCATGACTATTCGAATTTCCTCTTCATGCAACTTTCATAGGAAGATCGTCTCCCTCCTTCCCTGAATCTTAGGCTCTTACCTCAATTGCAATCATAAAATTCCATCACCATTCACTAATGTTTTGAGAAGCACTTCTCATATCCAAAATGAATGTGTGCATTTTCAACACCAGGAGATTTTAAACCATGAATAATGTAATATGGAGATGGAGATTCATTAGAAATTATAAGACCTCTCATGATTGAGACTACCTATTTCTGAACTTCTATTGTACTCGAGCCACAACTACATCTTTGTGTAGGTTCAAATGAAAATTTGAAAATCATGAAGCTTGACTTGTTATCTTTTGTACTCACATTTCCACACTAGGGCTTGCCCTCCTACTCTGACATTGTTTCAAATAATTTCACTTTAGAATTAATACGTTTGTCCTCGTCTTTCAATGTTGCTGAAATAGTGCTCACACTTCAAGTCAATAAAATTGTGCTTGTACTTTGATTTCACTGTCTTTTGGTAGATATCCATAGCTTGATCATAAAAAATCCCATCTCCATGCTCGAAGGATTGCATTCTGACAAATTAGATATTCTCATTATGGAATGTACAAAGAAAATGCTCAACCATACTCTGATTTTGGCATGAGCGGAGAAGTTGACGGTGAATGCCGAGGAAGATGGCGTTGTAACCGATGGTTACATCTACTTGTAAACTTTGAGCTTTTTCAATAAATGTGAAGATCCCGCAATCTTTATCTGGAGATGATGATGCTTTTTCTATATAAGTCCAATGCTTATTTATGCATTCACATTAGGCACGTATCAATTTGTCATCTTCACAGTCCTTGAAATGGCATCTCTTGGATGCATTCGTTGAAACTCCATGGGATGACAATAAACTGTTCATGGTGTCAAACAATCTGATAGGTATACCATCGACCATGAATACAACTCGGAGACCTTTTCACAATGAATGAAAGTCTTGTATTGGGCTCAACTATAAGCAAAGCCTCTGCTCTCAGTGTGTCTCCTTCATCACTTCGCACAACATTCTCTTCTCTCTAAGAGCTTGCTTTCCCATGACATTTACTTTCAAGGAGTAGCTTGCGGTATTTCAGAGGCTCAAGGAATACGCCGTTAGGAACAATAGATAAGTTTAGAAACCTTTCCAAAGGTGGGAGGTGATGTCTGCTCTTTCAACTCATGAGGCTACGTTTCTTCACAAGTTTGCTTTGCCATTTCCTCTTGTTTTGATGAATATCCACATTAGCCGTGAGAATGTTGGCAAGGACTCGTTTTTGATAGAGGGTTTTCGGGGTCTTCAACAAATACATTTAGTGCATATCAAAAATCATCCCTCCATTGTGCTTTGCTGAACAACCCCATCCTACAATTGGTGCATTCAAGCATTCAGTCAAACAGTCCAAATATGTTATCTGTGCTTCCACAACTTATCTTTCAAGGTGCCTGTAAAGATTCATGTACTTTGTCTGTGCGAAACTTCTCATATTGGTGCGGACTTGGAAGATGTGGTTGAAGCTTCCTAACAAATCCATCTTGTGAAAGATTTGACAGTCATTGTTGTCCAGGGGACTGTATCTCGTAATTACGCAGTACCATTTCATTGAAGCATTTTATCAAACAGTTCTCGTGCTTCATCTATAGGTGATATTTTGTCAAACCTTTCGCATGATCTGTTCACGCTTCTATATTCTGCATACAAATCTACCATGGCTTTTGCAAATGCAAGATCTAATAAAAATCTATTCTTAACATACTTTGATGGATGTTCAGGCACTGTTCTAAAGCATCTAGTTTGACACAGGCAGGGAGGGTGCTCGCAATGGCTGTGAAATTTGGCTTTACTCATGCCAATTACCTTTGATAGTTTCTAAACACTTCTAAACATCTCCATTTTATGTATATCCAGCAACCACGGCTTCTATAAGACCGCATTGCCTCTTGTTTAAAAGTTCACGAGCCGTCTCTATACTCCCACATTTTGCTCATATACCAACTGAGGTAGCTACAAGTACATTTGAACAAAACCCCTCCCTTCTAAAAGCTTCAATGAACTATCATACTCTATTCGAATGCTCTCATTTATCTTTATTGACAGGTAAAGGTCGTAGATTTGGCTTCACACCTACAAATTACATTTGCTCAAAAGTCTTTTATAGCATCCTCAATGAATCTTTATGCACATATCCCACAACCATTGTGGTACATATGACCACATTTCTCTAAGGGATTTATCAAACAGTTGACGAGCTTTCCATATGCTTTCACATTTTGCATACCAATCCGCCTGAGTATTTCAAATTATAACACCTTTTCATTTCTTTCTTATCCACGTGAATGCTTAGGAAAGGTTCTTAATATCATTCACAAATTAGTTTTAAAACATTTACAACTGCATAAATAAGTTGCTTCACATTCCCAAGTTGCATTTGCTAAAAAATTTCAAACAAATCCGCTACATGCAATTCGATCTTGGGTAGTTATAATAACTACTTGTTTCCATTCGTCAACTTTTTTTACATTACTTCACAACCTTCCTCGGTAACTTACACAAATTTCAAAACCTTTTAACTTTATCCAAAGCAAGTTTGAAAATAATTACTCCTTTAGTTGGCTTTGGTAGTTATGATAACTACTTTACATTTTGGTCATTGACTTTGAAAGTGTGCTTCAACTTATTAAAAGCCACAACTTGTACTTTGAAAAAGTGTAACTTTGGAGGAGTTATTAAAAACTAAAGCCCAAACCTTCATTTTAGTTATCCAAAAGTGCAAGTTGACGTGAACTTTGCTGAATGTGAAAGTGGACATCAATTTAGTCAAAAGTGCGCGCGAACTTAGCCAAACTCGAAAGATGACGCAAACTTAGCCAAAAGTGTGAGTTGACGCCAACTTTCACTTTTTCTTAAGTAGGCCAAAAATAACTTCTTTTATGAAAGAAAACTCTTCACTTAACCAAATTCACATGTGATATCTTTTCAACTTAGGCGAATTTGCAACTTGTGAACTATGCAGGAGTAAGAAATGGTGAAAAGTACATAACTTTCAACTAGAAAGTCAGATCATCATGAAATTTTGTCACATTGTCCATATTAACATTATAAATCTCCGTGTCAAACAAATTTGCTCCAGCCCTTACAAAAACTACAATTTTATTGTTTCTGCCAACTGCCTGCCGAAAAATTGAAAGTTTAAAATCTCTCAAACCATAAGATTTCTTGGTCCAAAAAGTTGCCACATCAGGTGAAATGGAGTCACGGACACTGCCATAAACATTATTTTGTACCATCTGTCATAGATTTTCAATATTTAATTGTTTTCATAAAATGCCGTAAACTGGATAAGTGTGCCCGAGAAACTCAGTAAAATGATGAGCGTCTCTGCTCCAAAATGATGTTGTTATGCAAAGTTCAATGTAGAGAAATAGATTGTGACATCTCAGAAATAAGTTATCTCAATGACTCATGCAGGAAAAATGTGACACTAGAGAAAGGGTTCAAAGCATGATTAGATTTGTCATTTTGACACAAAAAGTTTAAATTTGGAAGCGTTGAAAACGAGGCTAACAGGACCAAAACCCATGCTCTATAGTATTGCAATTATAAGTAGTCATTCAATGTGTTCAAATCCTTTGTAAAATCAAATTTGATAAAAATGGCTTGTTGTTGAGAATGCTTGGCCTATTCCAATCCTTCCAACACAACAATGATATTATCAAGAATATATTTGGATTTGATGAATCATTTTTCTTTGGATGAACAATTAGAAAGAAAAATGGGTGAATCTTGAGATCAAGGGCCTTTGTAATGATTTTGTAATAGGCATTAAGAAATGTGATCAACCTATAGTTGTAGATGTCTTTTGGATCTCTAGATTAGGTATGAATTTGATACCACCTTTATTGATAATATTATATAAATAGTTTTAAAGATGCACCTCTAGGTAGACTTTAGAAAGACCAATACCAACCATATCCCATAATACCTTATGGAGTTCACAAGGAAATCCATCACATCCTAGAGCTTTTCTATTGGCTATGGTGCACACTACCTCATGAAGATCATCCTAAGTGAGGTTGTTCACACAACACCCACTAAGAAGTGGAGAGACAAAAAGGAAACACATTAATGCATTGTTGGACAGTATTATCTAATTTAGGAGAGGGTTCATGAGATTTGAAAGATTGCAAATAATTCTCTAGAGAAAACCATGAAGAATGTAGGAATCTTTGTTAAGATTTGATGACCTTATTTGATCTTTGGCAAAGGCTCTTGACTTAAAAGGAAAAATAACTGATAAATAAAAGAAATATTGAATTGATAACATGGATCTATCAATCCATTTGAGAACTCTATCAAATCTAGAATAGAGATTACTCCATGTAGATTGATTATGATGGTGGCCAATATTGGTATCAAAAAGGCCAGAATTATTGTGTATGTAGTACAAAGCTTCCCTCTCACTAGTTGTCCAACACATTAGGATATTACCCCACTTATTTCAATGTCACTTTACAATATAAAGTCTCCACACACAACGCAAGTTATGGTAGGAGTTGAGTTAGAAATCTGATGCCAAATGATAGATCTCTTTCAACAACATCATTGGAAGCATAAATATTAATAACACCAAAAGAGTGATTATCAATATTGAAGAGGTCCTATAAATCCTTGTTGGTGGGGTCACATCCATGATCCACTAAGTATGGCTACCATTTCAAAGAAATAAATGTTCCAACATCCCCTCATATTTCCTCATTCTTGCTACATAAAAAGTGGCTAGTTGGCAATCTGACATAGCAAACTATAGAAAGCAAAAAGTCTAAAATTTCAACCTCTTGCAAAAAAGGAATTTCCAAATTTGCAAATATTTATAAAGTATTCCACTCAATATACTTTTATGTGAAGTTTTTCAATCATCAAACATTTCGTGAGATAAAATTCATGGAATGTGATAATCCAAAGGGATATTATCACTATCAAGCTCATTAAGAGCTACATAGCTATTCTATAACAACTCACTTTCTATCATTAGATTGTATCTTCCAAGTTGAATGACCACTTTGAAATTCCTCCACTTATCTATAATGTATTCACCATTGTCCAAGCTCCAATCCAAGCTATGGGAGTACCTTGAATTCACATAAGGAGAGGAGGAAGGAGAAGAACCCAATATTTATGTTTGAAAATATATAATGATGGTAGCAAGTGACATTTTGACAAATTGAGCTTTACTCACCTCTTTGGTGAATTTATCAAGATTTTGGGAGACACTAATCTCCTTTTCCTTACATTAAGAGCCTTTGAAACTAAAGGATCTAAGGGTTCTTTTGTTGTGACCCACCATTAGAAAATGGGTTCTTTGTCCCACTAGACTTGTTATTCTTACAATTCCCCACTGTGGTCCATCCTTGCTCACATTTTCGAGGAGAAATGTTAATAGAAAGTTTTAGATTTGGATTGGCTATTGATGTTCCTATTTCTAGGATAATCTATGATCTTACTTTTAGAGGATTTGCATCTATAATAGGTATTTGGTAGATTGAGATAGATAACTCTTTGCATATGATGCAACTAGCCAATCTTAATATGAATAGAAATTTTCAAAAGTTTAGAAAGATCAACCTAGGTTCAACTCAACATAGACATGCTTTTAATGATGAGTAGAGAAAAATATATATGAGTCAACACAAATAACATTACCTATAGAGGTAGATATACAATTTTAAAAAGGCCAAAAAGGACAAATTGAACTAGGGAACTCATCCCAATTTGGGAGCTTTGTGAATTGGGAAAGATGCTCAAGGGTGAAAAACTCAAAATAGATTAGTTTCTTGCATTGGCTATTCCTCCCTCATAATAGCAAATGCTTCATAGTGTTGACAATAATATAAAATCATTGCTCACCTTACATTGCTCTAATTTAATTAAATACTAAACATGTTGAATTAAAATAATTTCTACATGCTACCTAGTTTGAGAAATTATCCCACATTCATCCCAACATGGGGTGAGGGTGATTTTAAAAAGTTTAATACACACCATAAGATTTGTGAATTGGGAAAGAGGTTCGAGGGTGAAAATATTGAAATAGTTTAGTTTCTCACACTAGTTATTCCTCCCCCATAATAGTAAATGCTTCATGGTGTTGAGAAAAATAAACCTTGGCCTTCCCGCTTCCTCTGCAGCTGCCGGCACTGGCTACATTCCTCCAAACACCCTCATCTCCAATGTGCTCCCCAAAATCTGCACCTCTTCCAACTATGGTGGAGTCATGCTCTAGTCTAGATACTACGACCTCCAAAATGGTTACAACTCAGCCATCAAGAATTCTATCTAGTCCATGTCCTTGTCCTTGTCCAGTCCCCTACTATTTCCATACTATTCTTAGCTAGTATCATCTTCAAGCTTCTTGTTTTACAGGGGTACTTTGCATCTTGTTATAATAATATTTGTGACACGCCATTCATATGTTATAATATTTAATATTTGTGAAATGTCACTCTCCTTTAAGATTTATAACCAAAACAATAATCTAAAACCATAGCACATTTAACATCAGAAACCATAATCTACGATGTTCTTATTGTTGGTGTTGGAAATAAGCCACACCCGAACCGATGATGGACTGGTCCAAGAGGGGCCAGTAGCTCAGTGGTAGAGCACTCTAGCAGTGAATGGAAGGTCCTAGGTTCGAGTCCTAGCTGGTCCATGTCTCAACACTTATTAATCCTACAAATCAATACAACATATGAATAGAGGATCTCTTAGTATGTACAGACATAAAACCACAATCATACTCTCATTCTGTGGTTTCTTTAAAGATAACAAATGGAATGCTAATTAAGATGTTGAGTTGTGTGATCTTACCACTTGAGTTTGGACAAAAATGATACAAGTTTTATTACATGTCATCCTAGGAATACATCTATTCTTTGTAATACATGGAAGACCGTGGAAAGAACATTTAAAAGTAGCTCATTCTATGATACATTAGTGTTTTAAAATTGTTCATAAACAAAGATTCATAAGAGATAAGTTTAAACCAATTAAAGAGTTGAATCACATTACTTTAGATACTTATATACCAACTCCAAAAGAAACCCCATATGAGGGAAGAAGGCATTCATAAATAATTTTAAGATACGTTTCAAGAAAAAATAAAACAACAAAAGAAGAAACAAAAACCAAAACATTAAAAACTTAAACTGGAGAGTAATGCACCTAAACAACAAAAGGATGAGAAAAAGGAGAGAACATCAAAAAAGAGAAAAAGAAAGAAATGAATGTCATACACAAATTTCATGAGAAAAAGACTGTGGAAAATCATGAAATTATGGTGCATCAAATGCATATATTTCCACCATAGTTCCACAAGTTAAGAAATAAGAATGGGTAAGAAAATAAGTACCTAATGTCATATCTATTGATCATGTATTTACACCTAGCATTAAGAAATATGAAGAAAAAAATGTACATGTAATTGAAAAGGAAAGCAAAGAAGAACAAGAAGTAATAGGACATGAAACAATTAGAAGATTTACGCTGGGAAGATGAATATTATCTCTTAGATGAGCCAAAACTTGATGTATCAAAGGGGGAACCTACAAAGTTAATTGAATTATTTACAAACACCTCTATAGCATATACACATATATAACTAAACCTTATTTTTCCTTTTGCACTTTAACATTTCTATCTCCACTTTTGACCTTTCCCTTATAAGATTGTTGTCCCCTATTTACCTATTCTATCTAGTACATTATTAATTTCATACTTGTCGTTCCCATTTGGTGGGCATTTTGGTTTCCATTTTCCTTGCTTTACTTATTTCCTCCTATTCTTGTCTATACCCTCTTTAACACTCATGCTTGATTTGTCTTTAACTTCACTTGTATTTCCCCACTTGGGTTACTTATTCATCTTTTTTCTTTCCCAATTATCCTTATCCACACATTCTTTTGTGGCCTCTATCTTTTACCACTCTAATTCATTATTTTCCTTACATCAAATATGCTAATGATATATTTCTTATGCTTTCTCCTTAGGCTACATGCTATAATCTCGTAATAACATATTTTTATTTTTAGAGCATAGACATTGAGCTTACATTGATTGTCACACTCCCTAGAGCTTACACATGGAGCTTACTTAAATGATACATCACACTTTTTGAATTAGTTATTGATCCTATTCTTTCCATATCGTGATTTTAGAGCTATCTTCTTTAAGGGGAACCATGAATTGCCCCCTTCTATACAATTTGTACTCATCTTGCCATATACATGGCATCCATACCTATATTAGGGGCATCATGCCTTCTCTAAAAGTACTTGACCTTGGCATGCTATAACTCTCAATATTAAGTGGAATCATTTCTCCCCTCACTCTACATTGCACTTCCATTACCATATCCATTTACATTGAGGGACATCATGTCTTCATTCTTTATACTTTTCACCTTCATTGCTATATCATTATGATTAGGGAATCATGCCTTCCCCTTTTACATATTTGTCTCCTATTACCACATTTTACATTAAGGGAATCATGATTACAAGAGACCACCCAAGGGACTATTGTTTGGTAGATTACCATTGTAAAAGTCATTCACTTTCCATAGAGGACATGGCTTGATAGTTGTTGGTGTAATATTTACTTCACCTTAGATATGTTAAATCCTAAGTGTGATATTGCACCTTTTGATAAGTTTATTTTGAATATTAGTAATAAATAATTTTCCTCATCTATGTAGCTAATAATGACATGTGTTCACCTTGACTTGAGGTACACAAGTATCACCACTACCTTGTCAATCCTTGATTGATGGTAGTTATGTGCCACATTTATTTAGTTAAGACCACCTAAGTTGTCTTAGACAATTGAGTAAACTAATCCGTTGATTAATATTTCAACTCTTGACTTTATAGTTAGACTGAGATAACTGAATCACTAATTGGTAAATAAACTCATGACCACTAGACATGTCATCTCCTTGAGTTATGTATCTAGGTGGCCTATTTATATATACTTCATCCTTTCATTTGATGGTTAATTTTATTTGATTATTAATTTACTCTATTTTTTAATAGCTTTTGTTCTTGCATATTGCATCATTTATTTTATTCTTATAGCTATTTTAACTTTCTTCATGCACCTAGATTTAGGCTTGTCTGATTAGATTCACACCAAATATTACATGGTTTCAGACCATTGTTGGCATTTGGAATTTATTTGTGTCCACTAAGAAGGTATCATTTGGAGCTTTGCATTGGAAGCCTTAGATTGGTGATTCCAAGGTTAGATTATAGCGCACTATCATTTCTAGAGTAGCCAAAAAAGTAACAATTGACTTTTATTTCATCTTATCTAGACATTTTGTAGTTAAGTTTTTTCATTTTTTAGTTACATACATCTCTAGTATATTATTGAACAAATTAGTTTTTGGAGTATTTTGATGCAAAATGGAGTGCACCATTGCATTTGAAAATGCCAAGAACCTATAACATTTGTCAAATTTAGAGTAGTCTTTAGAAAAAGCAAAAAAAAAAACTCATATGACCTACCTACACAAGCCTAATGTAGGTACAAAGAAAACATATATTTCATGCACTTTTTTTTTTTTTAAAGAAAATTAGAAATTGAAAGTTTCAAGAAAATTTAAAAAAAAACAAATGAAAGTTTTTTTGTTTTAAAAAGTGCATATAGTGCTATGCGAGACAAGGGTACACCATGCCCTACCATGGTTGGGATGGGATCCCACCTTCCACCGCAAGGGTAGTAGGGCCCACTTCATGCTCCAGCTCCCTTATGCCCTCACATGATTATTTTCTAGTGGCCACTACATTTTTTTGGCAGCTTCAAGCCTTGCCACCTAGTCCCCACCTACCATAGGCCAAAACTCTACCACCCAAGTAGCTCAGATCCTGCATGTCACCTTACCACCATTAATGCACCAATAGTGGAAACACTAACTTTCCACCATCTCTTAAAAGATTTTCAGGTTTTTGATAAGGAACTTTCGAGGGCACCCTACAAGAAGAGTAATAAACATGATTAGTGGCAAGAAATTTAGAACAATCTTAAAATCTCCTACAATAGGCAAAGGTTTGGTGATCCAATAAGCCAACTTATTCTCAGTACAAACAATGAAGTGGGTCAGTGCAAGAAGCTGGGTCTAGTTTTTGGCCAAAAAGTGGAAGTGTTTTCCCTGATTTTTAGAATTTGTCACATTTGACCTAAACATTTGAGGCACTTAAAAATTGAATCTTAAAAAACATTAGGAATATGAAATGTATTACTCGGCGTCTAGTTTCCAAATATGTAATTTATTTTAATACCCAGATGATACAAATTAATTTTCAATAGGCATTTCTGAAAACCATTGTTTAAAAGTCACTTTTTTTTTACCATACCATGCACGTGTACGACCAACATAATTTGACCTAAATAAAATTATTTTTCTAAACCCTTTTGGGGAAAGATGTGTAGTATAGTGAAGTTTGATGAGGATATTTTTTTATAATTTGTTTCCAAATAAATTTTTTTTTAATTAATTTTTTATTGGCCTTAATTGCTGTTTTCAAAAACCCTCATGTATGACCAACATAATTTGAGCAAACCTAATGATAAAATGATTTTTTTTTTCATTGTGTAAAAAATGATGTGTAGATTGATGACATATAATTTTTTTTTCAAAAAAATTTAAAAATTAAAAGTTATAAAAAAAATATAAAGCACCTGTCAATTCAAGTTTTTAGACTAGTTTGCTCATAAAATAAATAATAAATAGAAAAACAAGTCCAATAAAAAAAATTACATATTTGAAAGCTAGACACTGTCATCTATAATGGGTTTTAATTTCGTAAAAAAAATTAGAAAAAAAATGTCGTCAGCCATATAGGTAAACTCAGTCTTTTCTCTTGTTCTTTACTTAGAAAAAAACTTGCAGGTCCAAGGCAAGGGGTTGGCTTACCATGCCTTTCCCAAGCCTAAGCTTTTAGGAATGGGTACCCATTCTAAAATGGGTACCCGTTCCTTTTGTATGGGAAAAAAAAGTGCACAGGCTTTTTTCTCAAATTCAAATATGTTTCTAGAAACGGGTACCCGTTTAGCATCGGGCACCTGTTCCTAAATGGGTACCTATTTCTAAGTGGGTACCCATTTAGGCTCAAGTACCCGTTTCTTTTAAAATGGGTACCCGTTTCTATCGGGATTTTTTTCCCCACGACTTCCCCTCTATGTGGACCCAACTTCTTGCACTTACCCAAATATTTCCACAACAAAAAAAGAGAATTGTGAAAGGAAAAGGGGATGCTAAGAAATCTAAAAGCCTCTGCATGATCAATCCATTTCCAACCAAAAGAATTGAGACAATAAACCTAGGGTAGAAAGCAATGTTATAACACTAGGGTTTCTATGATTAAATACTTAAACAATAGGGTAAAGAAAAGGTATCCAATCACCGGAGAGTGTATGGGACATTATCCTTATTTTCTAATAGAGTGAGAAAAGAGTCATCAACAAAGTAACCATTAACAAGCTCGATTGGGTGGAATTGGGACTTTAGATTGATACATTAACCAAGTTGTGGAAAACAATATGAGCTAAAAGATAGATAAACCCTTCAATAGTCAGTGCATAGAGTGCAAGGGCAAGAGGACATCCCTACCATATGGAATGAAAAACCTAAAAGAAGAGGACTAGTGACCATTAATAGTAATACACGTAGATATATTAGTATAGATAAATTATGCATACCACTAAAATTTGGGACCAAAACCCATGGTATATAGAATTGCAGTTATAAATGGTCATTCAATGCCATAAAATCCTTTGTAAAATCAAATTTGATAAAAATGGCTTGTTTCTGAGAATGCTTGGTCTATTCCATTTCTTCCCACACAACAATGATATTGGTAGGAATATATATCGAGTTGATGAATATATTTTTCTTGGGATGAACAATTAGGGGAAGAAAATGGTGATTCTTGTGATCAAGGACCTTTGTAATGATTTTGTATTAGACATTAATAAAGGTGATTATCCTACAGTTGTAGATGTATTTTAGATCTCTAGATTAAGTATGATTTTGATACCACCTTTACTGATAATATTACATAACTTAGGGGTCATCCCACAATAATGGGTTACACTTTTTTGTAAAACTTGACATTGAAATCAACATTTTGAACTAAATCTTCACTTTCTGACACCTATAGCCGCTAAACCATTGGGAATTTGAAGATGATGTGAACTAGTGATTTGTGAGATTTTCTCTATAGATTCTAAAAATGTTTTTTTTTAAAAAAATTTGGAATTAAATTGTAAATTTTTTTGCATCTCCTTTTTATAACTAGTTTTCAATAGTAAACAACATTTTTTAAAGTGATGTGTATTCCATAACACATAACTTTTTTCTACAAAGGATAAAATTTTGATTCTTTTGAATTCAGATTGGTAACACCAATATCTAGGGCATGCATTTGGTTTCATAATGTTTTTCTGAATTTTTTTAATTAAGTTTTGAAGTCAAACCAATTATAATTTAGACATAGGCGTATGCCATAAAACATAACTTTTTCTGTATGTATCGAAATTCTTTTTTTTTTTGTTGAAACAAGGACATCAATACCTAGGGTATACATATATTTTAGAATTTTTTTCATTAATTTACTAATTTTCCATGTGTGTAGAACATAGAACTTGATGTTCGGTGAAAAACCTATGTTTAGTAAAACTAAAAAAAAAAATCATAATAAAATCAAAATATATCAAAACTATACTCGTTGCAAATCTCATTTCGAGGACTACGATCCTCCAATTTAGCTTGGCAAAGGTGAATCCATTTGGACCATCAACTAGGCTTCGAAAGCCAAAATTTTGCAGAAGAAGGGGGAAGGGAAGGAGGGAAGGTGTCTAGTGAGAGTCTTCGCTCGAAGACACCTATGAACGAAGGTGGGTGACATCCTTCATTTGAAGTGTAGACTCCTTCGAACGAAGGTCCAAACATGGCATGTAAATCCCCGTAATGATCACCTTCATTCAAAGGTGCCTTGCATTAAAAAATATTATCTTTTTTTTTAACTGCCGACCTTCGTTCGAAGGCATGTTGACTTATTTTTTTTAATGTTTTAATTTTTTGTATTGCATATAAATATAGGATATTTTTTTGTTTTATTTACAAATCAATGTAACAAGATAAATTCACATTTTTGTTTTGCAAGGGAGGAGGAAATCTTTGAGAGAAGAATTTTCAAGTTATATTTTACAAAGAAGGAGATGGGAAACAAAAAGACAAGACAAAATAAGACTACATGAAAGTATTCTGCAGAAACTATAGAAAGATTGAATGAAGAAAGATTGCAAAAATATCATAAACAAAAACAAGGTATGCATATATTTTCTTTTCTATTTTTAATCTAGGTCATTTCATTTATGCTTAAATATATACATGTATTGATGAATCATGTAGTAGGATGTCATTTAATCTAGGTCACTTGATTTATGCTTAAATATATACGCATTGATTTCATGTAGCTAGGATGTAATTTAGTTTAAGTCATTCCTCATTCTTGGCTATAATCCCCACCCCTCTACCTAAAGATAACTACCCCTCTCTCTCTCTCAAGTTGCCCACTCTCTTTACCTCTACCTCTCCCTCACTGGGACCTCCCTAGCTATCTCTCTCCCTCTCTCCAACCTTCTCTCTTCTTCCTTTTATACTATTTTTCTCAACTCTATCTTTAACAAGTGGGTTATGTGTTAGTAAATCTAGAGGAAGTGTGTCATGCTTGTAATTTCTAAACATTACCAAAAGGAACCTTTTGCTTGTGGTAGCTTAGATTTTGTCATCATATAAATTATAGTTGAACCTCTTTAACAAGTAGCTACTAGATTAATTATCTTGTAAGCTAGAACTCCATTTAGAGCCAAAGGTTAGTCCTTTAAATTCTAGTCTCATCCTTCTTTTCATTAGTTAGTTCTCTAGAAAAAAATGTATAGGAAAATTTTCTTCTCGTGGTCATCTTTAATGGAGATGATAGTACTTGTTGCATTAACTTGGTGAGATCTATTTCTTTTCTCATTTGATTTTCCTTGAATTCAAATTGAGCTTAATGAACTTCACTACCTTCAATCCATGGTGGGGTTTCTCTTTGCTTTAATCTTAGGCCTATTTTGCTACATTATGTTGCTACTTATATAAGCCCTATCTTTTCTTTACAAGTATTCTTATTTCATTTTTATCTTAAATATATTCATACAAAGAATTGCATGATTTGTTAAATCATTCAAGGCTCTAACAGCTATCTTACCATATTATGTATAGGAGATTTCATATATATCAAATTGTACATCTTACTTCAATATTTATGCACACTTACACACTTATCCTAAATGGTATAACTACCTAGATGTATCTTACATACTCATATTTGTCGCTTGTGTGCATGAGTCCATATATATCACTTGTGGTCATAAATATTAGTTATTACATGTACATGTATATTAATTTTTATGGTAATTTGATCATATGTTGGCTCTTTAAAATATATCAAGACTTGGTTCACTAAATTAAATAAGTTTTCTTTAATATGTATTTCCTTAATGTGTGATACAAAAACTGGAGCAAATGTTACTGAAGAACACATAGTTGATGTTAGCCCAGAGGAGGCCCAAGTGCAAACAATGGATGTTGGAGAGGGGTCAAGATCGCTTCCTTTGACTGGTATGGATGAGCATATTAATCTAGATAAAGAAGTGAAGGGAAAATTTTCTTATAGAAATTTAGATCATTTACTTAAAATGGATATTAATAAATTAAAACATTATGCTGGACAACCTAGATGTACTGATAGGAGGTCAATGAATAAAACTACAAAGGAAATAATTGCTCATTTCGATAATCTTGATACACTTGGCTGAACCCAATTGTTATCAATTGTACTTCTTAGTAAGGAGCTACATGAGCCATCACAATTGTTGGGTGTAGATTTGTCATTGAAAAAGGGGAAAGGTTCACACCTAGAAAAAGATATTGTTGAAAATGTTAAAAAAAGGTTTGGCTTCCATTGGGAAAAAATCTTGATCTATGGATAAGTCCATTTCAAGAAGATTGATGTTGACAAGTATTTTAAGTGAAAAAAATTACAAAAGAAGACAATTGTCTTTGATTTCAACTAAGATTAGTTTTAGTAGAAAGATAGTAACAAAATATGTGAAAAGGAGAAAATTATTGGATGATAGTACCTCGGAAGGCAATTGGGCAATTATGTGTAGAGCTCCTTGATCTAACAGGATTCAAGATGTTGTTAGGAACTTGATTTCAACCTTTTGGAATGATAATACTCGTGCTTCATCAAATAGTAGAGATATTATCAAACACATAATTGGGCCCAATAGTTATGAACTAGATACAAAACATTGGCTAGACATAACACAACATGAGATGTATGTGGACTTTTGTAATTCAAATCCAAATATAAAGATTGGACAAAAAATGTTTGAAAGGTTAAGGCCATATTATGTGAAAACAAACAAGTTTTTTGAAACTTCTTATTGTCATTATCATATTGAATTTGATCTCTACTATCAAGTGTTTCAAAAGATTTGTGAAGACAGTGATGGTTTTGTAAATGCACCTCCTAAATGGGTAAGTCAGTTCATAGCATCCATCTTATGTGATAAATCAGATGATGATAATAGAAGTTCTGGTCAAATAAACTGCATAAAAGGTCTTTGTGAAACTTGTGGAAATTTGGCTAAAATACCTTTGCAAAACAAAGATATCGACCCAATGTTCAGTTGGTAAATTACAAGAGTTATAAGTACATAAAATTTCAAACAAAAAATGGGGAAAAATCCACAAGGTTAGATTATGTAGAAGAGGAGATACCTATTGGAACATTTATGGAAAAAAATTGTAAATTGATACAACCATACATACATCATATTTTTTTTGGTAAGTGGCAAGCACAACAATTTAAAACATTATGAGATACTTTCTCACCTAGAACAATTTTATCTATAGTCAACTTTGCATAAAATTACTCTTTTGTACATCAAAAAGAGATTCAATCACAATATTACTTTTCAGAGTAGATCACTATTATAGTGCATGTGTGTTATCAACATGCACAATTGGATTTGGATGGTGTTGAAAGTACATTTGAAGCACAAGTCAATAAGAAAGAATATTACTTTTTAGATTAGTGATGATAAAGAGCATGACACACATTTTGTACAACATTGCTTTAAGAATTTTTTTGAATATTTGGCAAGCATGGGTGTAAATTTTGAAAAGCATTTTGTATGTTCAGATGGATGTGTGTCACAATTCAAATCATCAAGGCCATTTTATGCACTATGTAGATATCATCGAAATGACAATATACCATATGTTTGGAGTTTCTTTGCGAGGGCATGGAAAAGGTGAACATGATGGCGCACGAGCTTGCATCAAATGTGCTCTAAGAAACATCAAATGAATTATGAGGGAGATCATATAAATGATGCACATGATGTTGTTGAATAGTGTAAGTCACACTTTCCATGAAATGAGGTCGGCACATCTTCAAGAACAAACCGATACATTCCACATAGAGTATTTTGGGAGATATCAGGTATGTATTGTTTGAATTTATTTAATGTACTTTAAATATATATTCATATATGATATGTGTACATGAGTTTGTTTATTTTAGTTTGAATTAAATTATTTCTATTATATTCATAATGTACAATATAATAAATTTGTAGGTGTGGATAGAAGATCAATGCATGGATGCAAGAGGGTAGAGAAAAAAAGATCTTTGCATTGTGTCATGAGTACATATAGCCAAACATGGATGTTGCGCATTAGGGATTACTCTTATTTTTGTTATGAGTGCATGTTGGGAGATTTTGAGAATTGTAAGAACCAACAACATGGATATGTCAGTGAATGGGAAAATGTGCCACTAGTTGTTACCAACACATACAACGAAGCTGAGGATAAAATCTTTAAAGATATTCCTTTGATTTCAACTGATTATAACCATATTTCAAGATTGATTAAAAAAGGTATGTGTGTACATATATATAAATTATATAAGATATCTCTAAATTTTTTAAGTTACAAATTTTAGACATGTAAATTTGGTGCAGGAGATGTTTTTGCAGTCATAGTAGAGGTTGGAAATATAGAAGACATTAGTTATTATTTATTGTGTTGCATAGAAGAGAGACAAAAGCTAATAAATCCATAAACAAGTGATGGAATGATGTTTCCCACAGGTTTAACTTTATTTAATATATTTTTAAATAATTTTGAATTTGTTACATATGTACATGTCAAGTACCTCAAGAGTGATTTAAACTTTCAATTTATATTATAATTTATGTTATGTCTTACCAAGAAATGATAATGCTATACATGTTCATAGATACATAGGTTACATTTACCTTGAAAATGTTATGTCTTACCATGGAATGTTGTTGAACCCACAGGTTCAGTTGTAGTGCAAGGGACATATCTCAAACAAGTCAAGATTGTTCAACATGAGATTCACTTTATTGATTATCAACCTAAGAACAAGGTATATCAGTATAGTCACCTAGTAATTGCTACCATCCTATCTCTTCATATAGTTTCAAACACACGTGGACGTCATAAGTGGAGACTAGATAGTGATGATCATAAGAGAATATTATATGTCATTGAAGAGCGAGTTGAACCACTTGATGTGGTATGAAAAATATACAGATGAAGAACTTACAATTTTTAATGTTTTGAAGACCTAAATTCACTATCTAGATCTATGTTCATGTATTAATTGTTTTACAATTTATGCAAGTTAAATTAATAGTTCTTTTGTTGAACAAATTTTAAATTTCAATATGCGGTTCTTAATGTACAAATGATCTCTCTATTAGAAGTCATGTAGAGAATGCACTAGATTCTTATTCAAGCATGCACAATATGATAATTTTTTAATTCTTTTATTTAATTCTATATATGCTCTTTGAACATGCTACAATACATACATATGCACTAGAGATGTCACAATATAAATTAAACTAAAATTAATGTTTTCAACATCAATGCACAAATCATCACTACACAAGTGAAAGTATCAACCTGTCATGTGATGACCTCACCATGATGGCCATACAAGAGGGTAGAGTTGCCTCTAATCATGGTGATTATGAATTAAAACCCCTATGGAAAATTCTTAGAAAAAATGTTGTTGAATATGCTTATTGATAACTTTTATGTTTTTATTTCATGATTGAACCTATGCAACTTTTATAGATTCGCTAATTTCATAAGTTAAGTTTGAATTACAAGTTATTGTTTCAGGTTCAATTTTATGAGTGAATTTAGTGAGTATATGCAAATTGATTAAATACACATCTTTGGATATCTAGGTCATGTTTATTATAAATTATTTTTAATAAGATGTGGTTATATGATTAAATGTGGTTGGGTTGGTGTCAGATTTTGATATTATGATATTATGATATTAGGCATATATTTGCCAATGGTAATTAAATAGATGGTAATATATCTATTTACACTTTTCATTTCCAAAAACATAAATTTACTATAATTTAGATTAGATTTACTTACAAGTTTGTCTTCTATCTTTGTAATAAATTTGTTCTATACATTAGTAAGTAAAAAAGAAAGAAAATTTAACTATTTTAAATTATGAAAACCAACTTAGGCGTAGTTCAAAAATTTAAATCTTTTGAAGTAAGAAAAAGATCCAAGTAAGTAGCAACCATAAATCATTAAAAATAAACATAAACACAAAGTTACAAACTATATTTTTAGAAAAATTAAATGATCTGCCACAGGTATTAGTAGCTAGATACATAAGTTGGTGGAATTTTATTTGTTATGTTGATCACCCCTCTTGTTGTCAAAGGTGGTCAAACCCTCCTAGTTATCCTCACTAAACTTCAATAGATGTCTCAACTCTTATGTTCCATACATTAAATTAAAATAAGTTTTGGGAAAATTTATGATAAAATATCTAGGAGATTTAATGATAACCTATTTTAATATCAATGTATTCCTTAAAATGTCAAAAAAAATTAACCTTGAAATACACACATTTTTGAGGACAAGGAGTATATAATTTATTTTTTGATAATATATAAATTTCCATAAGTGTTTGATGAATGTATCAACAAAATACAATTTAGAGGAAAGGGAAAACTAAAAAAATAAATGCAATTTAATTTTTTAGTTTATCCTTATCAAACACTTCAAAACTGTGTGCCCAAGGAGAGAAAACAAAGCATTTTTTCTTGACAAAGCATAGACATTTCTTAACAAGATAATTAATATATAGGATTGGAAAAATTGAAAAACTCTCAAGGTCATGTTTTGGGTACAATGGAGTTGGACTCATGAGGAATTCACTTAGTAAACCTATGTCATATCATGTTCAATCATTGGGCACTAAATAATATCTATAGTTGTATTTCCACCCATAAATATCTTATTTAAAAAGCCCTTTCTAATAGAACTGTTACTAATTTTTTGTTCACACTTAAAATTAGTTGGACCTAAGTGTAATTGTTCAGAAGGAAAAATAGAAACTTCAAAGTTATGCATTCCTTGAATGGTTGATGCCTTGACAGAGTAGAGAAGGATATCCAGTTGTCAGGATAACCCATCAGTCCAATCAGGGCTGATAAGCTATCATGACAAAAGAATTGATTGTCAAGAAATCAAACATTCAAGGAGATACAGTTGTTCTACATAGTTTGATCTTTCATGAGTTATAAGTTAAATTGATTATTTAGTTAATTAGTTTTGAATAAAAGAAAGAAAGATATTTGTATTGCATTGTTATTTCATGTCATGTTTTAAATATACATTCAGATATCTGTTACTTTATCTCATGCATTGATTGAAAAAGAAAATACATATATATCATATGCATAACATAAACTAATTGATCATGTTTAAAAGAAGTGTTCAAATGTGTCCCACACAAGCCGTGGGAGTAACTAGACTGAGCAATTGCAGACATGCAAGCTATGTATCTGTTTGATAAAAGAAAAGAAATGAACATTTGATAAATCTAAACATCCATCATTGCCTGATGATGGAGATTGCTATTGAAGCCGGCCTTCAAGCCTTCAGTCTTCACTCCAATCCATCATCAGTTGAACCTGTAAAATTTTGGGGAGATCCCTGTTAGTGCTTTGGATGTTTACAATTATCACATGCTTTTATCAAACAGAGACATCTATTTATCACATCATGCATTTAGATAAGAAATCAAATTAGATAATGACACAAAATAGGAAGAAATCATGAAGAAGATCAATCAATGCTATCAGGTACTTTTTATGCTAACTTGTTTATTCACTGTGCAGGGATAGGGCAAGTTTTGTTGTTGATTTTAAGACTAATAAACATGTGGATTAAATGTGCCTCCCACAAGGGTTTGAGCCCAGCCTATTTCTTTTCATTTTTTTTGAAAAGAGTATTAGAAAAGATAGGATGCATCATTCTAAGCTATATCATGCATCATCTAATCAACTTAGATAAAGATATGTCATCATGACATTGTTACAATTGATTGGAGCAAATCAATGTGACATGATACATGTATTCAAAGCTTCAAACCATCAAGATGCATGGAGATACAGTGAACAATTCAGGTGAACCAACACTCTATACCAGGTATTTCTCATATTATTCTTATATTGTTAAAGATGATCAAAGGTTAATAGTGATATCCCATTCAAGTTGCAAATATTTCATAGAGACAGTCAATCAAAATGCCACATGGAATAGCAGATGAAACAACTTACATGGCAAGACAATCATATAAACACTATGCCAACTTGACTGTCATAAAGGAAAGCCTCATGGGAAAATATGAGTTAAGTGTAGATTTCACATGCTAGAGGCCAAAGATGCAAGTGACAGATGCATACAACATGCTCTCTAAAGATCACTCATCAAATGATAAAGACTGTCACTTAATACCAGAAATCTTAAAAGAAGAACAAGCTAGGAGCAACATTGCTAGGAGCAGCATATATATATGATCACTGACATAACAATCAAGTACAAATTCAAAAAACAAAAGACTGTCATGTCTAGCAAAAGAGGATTCAAATACATTGAGCACAGTGGAGTGTTAAGAGTGCTACAGCCCAAAGATAACAAGTCAACAAATACCATAAAGAGAGATATATTGTGAGAACAAAGATACAGATACAGACATCTTCACTACTAACAGCTAGGACAATGATCATGAAGTGGCTTATATAAGAAAAAGATAGATAGAGTATATTTTAGTTGCCATATCCATCTACAGGAGTAGATCAAATGATGAAGGAGAAATAGTAGAAGAAGAACATGATACATGCCAGATGCTACAGTATTGATGATTGACAAGGAACATGAAATTCACAAGGTAAACAATCCTCTTTCTTCTATGCCATTTGTTCTATCATAATACAGTCATAGTAAATAGATAGCTGAGAAGAGAAATGCTTGATATGCATGATACATAACATCCAAATCATGAGATAGGTAGTCAGTATACACAAGGACAGCTACAGGTGTAAGGAAAGATATGAACATGTTTAAGCATGCTACAAGTGCATTTCAAGAATGCCACAGATAGTCAAGGAGAAGATAGCATGATATCTATGCCATGGTAGAATTCAGTTATAGTAGAAAGACAGTTACACAGTCAAAAGATGATGCCACATGACAACAGTCCATCATATTACAGTTAGCAACCTGAGGAGATATATCATATGCAAATAAGCTAAAGAGACCATTTATGCTATAGGAGAGCCTCCCAGGAGTACCAATGTATGATAAAGATAGAGGTAGCTGATACTGGTTATCATTTAGAATATCAAAAGACTTGCTATTATACCTAGTAGCTATAGTGGAGGGTAAATAAAGGCAAAGGTGTATCATTAATAGCATGACAGTCACAAGGAGAAGGTCAATAAGGTGCTATAAAGAAGGAAAGATTTCTCATCAAAAAAATGTATACCCATATCAAGATATCAAACCCTAGTGCTCATTTTTGCACCCACAGTCAAGATGATTCAGCTAAAAGAGAGAAACAGTCATAGCATGCCAAAAGAGAAAAGTTTCTCATGCTAACATGTATACTCATTTGCAAATTAAACAAGGTCTTTTCAAAGAAATATCAAACCCTTGTTTCTTTTGCATTTACAAGTAGAAGAAGGAGTAGTGAATACCACAGGAGAGCAACCATGCAGATAGAAACCATGAAAGTGTAAGATGAGCAAACCCTTGATAGAAGGTTCAAACCCTTGTTTTTTCTCTTCAGTTATAGTCAAAGGAGAAAGAGATAACAATGAAGAGCATGTCCATGGCAGTGTGAAAGAATTTTTTTGCAAGAAGGGTTGAAACCCTAGTTTCAAAACTGAACAAACCCTCGACAGTCTGCACTTTTTGATGCCTGTATACAGATGGAGCATAGCCATAACAAGTAGAGGCTTTGAAAATGCAAAAAGATGTCAAAACCCTTGTTTGAAAAATTCAAACCCTCAGGATTTCTGCATTTACAAACAAGTCAAAAGGAGATATATATAGTCATGGCCGACAGTGATAAGCCATTTTTTTGCCAAAAAATGCAATACCCATGACCACATACAACCTTTACCATTTTCAAACTATAAAAAGAGACAAATAAAGCTACAGAGGATAAAAAATGACAAGAACTTATCTCTTTTTGTTGACAAGAAGGGAAGATATATCCACGGCCACATAGTGGCCTTAAGCTTTCAAGAATAGATGAAGAGCATGAAAGAAGAAAGATATAGAAACATGAAAGAAAGGTGTTAAAGAATGCTTAATAAAGAGAAGAGAGTTATTCAAAAGAAGAAGGCCACGGCCATGAAAGGATAAAGCTACAGATCAATAAAATGCTTCATATAAAACTCAAACAAATGTTACCTTCCCCATTAACGGTGTAGAGTTCCAAGGTTTCAACCAAGAAGATGCCATTAAGAGGAGTGAAAAAACCAGAGCCATGATGAAAGCATTCAAACCCTAGGTCAATGGAGCAAGGTTGTAGAGCATAGAAGAAAGAAGACCAAATGAAGAATGAGCAACTTTTAGGGTTGGCTCTTTGTTTGTTCAAAAGATTCTTTTCTCTCAAGTGTATTTTTTGACTTACAAAAACAAATAATTACCTTATCCAAAGGAGTGCCGTGGTCAAGACCTTTTTCTTGAAGATCGTAGCCATCATAGCATGAAGTGGCCGATAGCAATACTTAGGACTTAATTCTTATTAAGTCAAGAAGGCCCATATGATGGGAGAGAAAGGCTTTATGCCTTATAAACTTTTTGAAGATTCCTTGGTGGTCAGGTAATGCATAGACAAAAATTCACATGCTAGAGTTCCTTGTCTTTATTCAAAACATCAAAAGGTTGAATACTTCAATATTATGCATGGTGGCTAACAAAACCAAGAAGGTGTGATTTTTGATATGGCATGCATGAGGTTGTGTATGGAGTTTTCCAAGGTAAGAAATTATGCATGATGGGAGTATAATGGTGGCAGTATATGATGATGCAGTGATGGAGTCGTGGAGTTGATTTCTTTCCTTTCTTGACTTTAAGTTACATATGGAGATATAAGGTGGTCTAGACAATGTAGTGATATATATGTGCACTAAGACATCAAAGGGGAGTCATAAGGATGTTATGCATATTGTTTGATGCATGGAGTGACTCAGTTTTTTTTAGTTTGCAGAGGAAGATAAATGTTTTCTCATTGATCTTGGAGTGTTAAGGATAAAAAATTGTGCCTCAATGTGTAGTTGAATCATGCAAAATAGGGATATTTTCTCACATGGAGATATAAGGAGTTTTTTTTTTCTAAGTCCTATTTGTGTTCATATCATGCAAAATAGGCAAATGTAATTGGAGTGATAAGGAGTGATATTTTTTCTTCTAGTCATGCACTATTTTTCAAAATCATTAATTGTAAATAAATAATAAAGTGATATTTTCCAAATTACTTTATTATTTTTCACAAGTTGTAAAATCAAAAATAGAACCAATTGTAACCAATAATAAAGTAATTTTCTATTACTTTATTATTTACTCACAACCAATTTTGCTCATGCAAAGTCATACAAATTGATTAGTGGAGTTAACTAGGCCACCCAGAAGGTTTTGCATGACTTTTAGGAGTACTTTTAGGGTCCTTGGTCAATTTTTTTGGTCAAACACATGGAGAGGCCCAAATTGAAGCTATTTTTGCTCAATTTGTGGCAATTTTAAGCCCTATTTTTGAGGATTTTGGAGGTTGCTCGGGAATGATTATTTTTAGAAGCAGTTATTTGCAAGTCCATATTGTTTGCATGCCTCTTAGAGAGAGCAAACCTATATATTGTAAAACAAAAGTTTATTTTTGCTAGTTCTTGATTCTCATTTTGATTCAGACAGATTGGAGAATTCTTGTAGCTCACCTTTTACAGTTTTATTGAGAGATCGGTAGGTTACAAGTTATACTTTTGTCTTCTTTGCAGAGCGTTACTTTATTTATTTCAGATCAGTTGAATTATCTTCCTTTTAGTGCTAATTGTTGAAGTGATTTTGATGAAATTTTGTTGTGTTTTATTATTAAACCTTTAAAATTATTGTCTCACTTCCTTGCTCGCAGCATTAAGCATATATTCATCATAGCTCTTAGGTTGTGTTAACTAGAAATAGTCTTTTTGTGTTGTGAAAAAAACATTTCCTTCATAAAAACCTATTTTCAAACCTTCCTTAGAATCACTTTTGTGATATTTATGCCAAGTTTGGATTGTGTAAAAGTCATATTTCTAAGCAAACATTGTGGATTAGATTGTATTTTTTTTATCCAAATTAGGTGCATCACCAATTTTTACCTTTAAGCATTATTTTAGTTTCTTTCTTCCCTTTTCCAAAATAGTAAAAACATACATCTCAATAGAACATTTGAAGGGAACTAGCCCATAATTTGGAGGTCTAATCTCATCATAGGGCACCCACAACCTGAGATTAGTCCCATGTTACATGGAATTGCAGTGCTTTATCAGCCTTGCATACGGGTGCAATTCCTAGTGATAACAATAACTTTCCAAGAAAGCTATTTCCTTATATTTTGACTAGATATTCCCACTACTCATTTTGTATGACATGATTTATATACCCTTTTATTTCCTATCCTTGTAATTTGGTTAGTAAATTTCCTTTTTGGTACCTACCTAAGAATCAATGTTATACTACTATCACATTAATGTCATTGAGCTATATAACCACTATAACTTCCAAGATAGAGGTTAGTCCCACTTTGTGTTGTATATCTAGTGTTTGAACACACAACCAATATTTGTGTCTTTCAATGACTTACCAATCAGTCTACACCATGGGGGTTGGTTAGTAGATTTCATTACCACTATCCTAAAATCAAGTTATTGGAGTATTAAAATATAAAATACTAGAAACATTTTGATTTTTGAAGATTATTTTTCATTTTGACAAAAGGTATAATATTTATGTATAATTATTAAAATAATTTTGATTGGTAAGTTGAGAGGTATTAAACTTGGGCCTATCCAATTCATTGACCTTGTAAGGAATTGAATTTCAGTGCACGCACTAAAATAATGCCACCCCTAACCAATAAACCATATCATCATCAATAAATTAAATTTTGAATATTTCAAATCATTAATTTTTAAAAATATCTTAATTATAATTTTCAGAAATAGTTCAATAAAGAAAATGAGAAGAAATTATAAAAACATTACATTAAACATAATATTAAATACCTTGAATTCTAACATTACAAATAATTATTGTTAAAATGCCAAATACTTCTATTTATCTTAGAAATTGTGTTACAGCCAAAAAAATAATTTGTTTGATGCATGTCTTATATCAATTGTTCAAAAAATGATCAAATGTTTATTTTGATATTAAAATTTTTTATTTTGTTTATAGGAAATGAAAAGAAGGACATTATGAAGTCTCCAATTCTAGCTAAGAGACCTAGAGGTAGACCTTCAAGCAAGAAGAAACAAGTTTTTGAAGAGACTGAATGCTCATCTCCACCTAAGAAACAAAGAGGTCATCCTCCAAAGTGGTAAGATTAAGAGAAACATTATTTAAACATATTTTGTAAATAGAGTCTACTATAAATTAATGCAAATGGGAAATTAAATTAATTATATTGATTGGTTTTAGGAACAAGAAAAAGTTGTCCCAACAAATACCTTATACAAAGGAACATTGGATGTAATATTATAAATTTCAACTTTTAGAGATGTAGAGAGATTTCACTCAAATAAAAAGAGAGGTGGTTGAAATTCAATTCCAACAAGTTGTACAAGATAAGAATATGGTTGAATTGAAAAATGATAAAAAAACCTTACAAAACAATCAAGTAGACTCTTCAAACAAATGAAGAAAGAAATGTTGGATCTTCAATTTGATCAAATTTTTCAAAATGAAAATATAACAAAAATGAAAAAGGATATGGATACCCTCATTACAAGGGTGGCCTTGTCTACTTTCATGGATCATGAATAAATCAAGCAAATATGAAGACACCACAAAGCTAACAAAATTATATTATAAGAAACAAGTAGATAGAACCAAATTTTTCTTAACTTTTTTTATGAATTATATTTACTTATCTGTGCTTATCCATAGTGGAAAATCTAAAAGATTATTTATTCAAAGGTAAATTTTAATGGTATATTTATATTAGATGAAAGAATATCTAATACACAATTAATAGATTTTGAAAAGCTTATTTTTTAAATATGAAAATTATAACATATTTTTATTAATTTTATAATTTTGTGTCCTTTTTTTCTTTCAATGTATGTTATCAATGCTCTTTTTTCAATATTATTGTTACCATTTTTTCACCACAGCTCAAAAACTGGCAGAGCTGGTGTAACAAATTCATTTTTAAAGTGAAGGTTAATATTCTTCTGTTATAAGTTATTTGCATAGTTGTTTGTATTTCAGTGATATTGAAGTTCAGTTGTTCAAGAAAAGAAAAGATTGTAATGAAATAACTTGCACAATGGAAGAAGATGATATGAAATATTCTGCAAAAACTTGATAATAACTAAGAATAACAGGCCACTTCGAGGGGGCAACGTCCAAATATCTCCAATGAGAACACACTTCACAATATGGTGATGAAATAAGACTCACATCCTCCTATATATACCTAATTATGATTAGGATGAATAAACACACTCCTATATAAGACCTAGTCTGACCTATCTAACTAAATAATAATATAATAATGATAACATGACTTAATTAGGAGTTAAGATAGCCACAAGCCAACTATTCATAACCCTATGTACACTAATATTAAGGGTGTAGCATGCCCTCCCTCTTCAAAGAAGCATTGTCCTCAATGCTAACCAAATGTGGATTCTTTTGAATGAACTCCTTGTCCTCCCATGTAGCCTCTTCAACTGGTAAATTCTTCCATTGGATGAGATACTCAGTGAGGGTTCTATACCTCAGCTTCTTCGTGCATGTTTGAAGAATGCACTCTGGTTCCAATATGATTCTTCCTTCTTCATCAAGCTCTGGTAACATTGTCATGGATGGACTTTTGAGTCTACTAGCATTCTCCAAGATAGAGATATCGTAGAAAGGTTGTATGATTTTTGATTTAGGTAACCTCAATTTGAAGTTGATGTTGTCTATCCTTGTTGAACCTTTATGAGGCCCATACAAATCAGGTTCCCTCTTGTGATCTAAAGCTATAACTACTTTCTTGAAAGGTGAAGCAGGAATCTTTGGCTTTTGCACTTCCACTGACAATAATTGAGCCACACCTTTATCCACATCTTTTTTAGTGACATTTGGTATGCACTTACCAATTGTGGACTCTTTGCACATAAACCCCGTAGCTCATATTTTTTATCCCCAGAGTAGAAGCGCATGAATAGTTCCTAGAAATTCATCTCAATTGTGCCCAAGGTAGTAAGCCATTGAACTCCCAAAACAATGTCTACTCCAACCATGGGTATAGCAAACATAGGGCTATCTATCATGTAGTCTCCCATGGTGAGTTTAATGCCATGGCATTTCCCTAAACAATTGACTGTACCACCATCTGCAATCATAACTTGGAAGTCGGGGGTAGGGTAGACAAAACAATTTAAATTTGCTGCTAGTTGCTTGTTGATGAAGTTATGTGTACTCCCCGAGTCAATCAATACTGTGACTATTTGTTTTTTAAGGAAACCCCATACCTTGAGTGTTTGTGGGTTATTAATACCTAATAGTGCATGACAAGAGATAGTTGGTTGGACATCTTTAGAGTCATCTACCACCACCACTAGATCTTCTTCATCCTTATCTTCATCATAGGTAGCCTCAATATAGAACAACTTCTTCTCATCACATTTATGTCCTTTATGATATTTTCCATCACAATTGAACATAACCCTTTTACCTTTTTCTCTTCCAATTGTTGAGGTGTCAACATAATAGGATGAGTAAATGATGATGCAAGAGCCTTGTCAACTTTGTTACTAGGTAATTCCTCCCTTCTATTAGCCAAAAATTTTTCCTCCACTTGTCTCGCCATAATCATTGCTTCAGAGATAGAATTTGGACAAAACATGCATACCTCATGTTGAATGTGATCCTTGAGACCACCCAAGAATAAATCATTCAAGTTCTCCTCTATAATTATATCCACTCTTAAGGATAGATTTTATAATTGCTGAATATAATCCTTAACTGATCCTGTTTGTTGAAGTTTAGCTAGTTGGCTAAAGAAATTGTCGGTCACACTGTTTCTATATTGTGCTTGGAGTTTCTCTGTAAAAACTGACCATGACACAGTGAGACCCTTCTTCTTTTGATGAGTACAAAGCCAATGATACTAAATGAATTGATCTGGTTCTAGATATAGGGAAGCCATCATGACCTTTTGTCCATATGGGATTTGATGTACTTCAAAAAAATTCTCCATTTGGTTTATCCATGTTAGAGGATCCTTGCCAACGAATTGCCATCGAACTTGCGCATATCTACCTTGGGAAACAAATTGCTAGATCCCATAGGAGTATTAAAATTTGTGTTAGTATTAGCCGACTTGAAGGTTTTACCTTGGTTGCTTGAGAACTCCTTTCTTGGTTCATTCATATAGGTGCTTAACATGCTTCATATATCTAATATATCTCCTCTTAGATCACATATATCCTTATTCATTGAGGACACCTCTTCCTTGACCTTACTTATTTCCTCATTGGGATTACTATCCTCTATTGTTTCCCCATCCTTATCAGAGGATTTCCCCGATGTGGCAGCATTCTTTTTGCCTCTTGTTGCAGGCCCTATCATGATGGAAACCAATATTTTTGAAATAAATCATACAAATGACATGTAATTCTCTAAAATGTTTACTGTAACTTAATAGGGCCAAGATACCACTTACCCAGAAAAAACTCCAAAAAATTAGCAAATTTACTACCTTGAGAGCGAATTTGTTGGAAACCCTAATTTTCCAATAACTTGCTTATTTTTACTTCAATTTCTCCAACCTTTGGATTGTAGGATCCTCTATTATGTCTTCAAAAACCCAATACAAATTATGCTCCAATTTGGTAGGATGTGAGAGATATGTAGATCTCAAATAAATTGTGTAGAAATCATAATTCTGTAATAATTCGCTCAAATCTACTCCAATTCCTATAAATATGAACTGTGGCTTATTTAATATGGTCTTCAAAAACCCTTTAAAAATATTTAAAAAATTCTCTAAAATCTGAAATTTATGCTCTTCCCAAAATCGCCTCCAATATTGAGAAAAAATCTTGCCTCTACGGTGCCAAGATCATGCTCTGATACCACTTGTAATGAAATAACTTGCACAATGGAAGAAGATGATATGAAATATTCTGCAAATACTTGATAATAAATGAGAATAACAAGCCACTACGAGGGGGCAACCTCCAAATATCTCCAATGAGAACACACTTCACAGTATGGTGATGAAATAAGACTTGCATCCTCCTATATATATCTAACTATGCTTAGGATGAATAGACACACCCCTATATAAGACCTAGTGCGACCTATCTAACTAAATAATAATATAATAATGATAACATGACTTAATTAGTAGTTAAGATAGCCACAAGCCAACTATTCAAAACCCTATGTACACTAATATTAAGGGCATAGTAAAGGTTTTCAGATCATTCATTTCATTACAGAACATTCAAGGGAGAGATAAGTATTTCATTCACTACAATGATTATTCGTTTATAGATTGAGATACATAAAAGGATAAACATTGCAATGAAATAAATAATGACAGATCAAATGTCCCACACAAGCCATGGGAATAGTTGAACAAATGCAAATATAAGAAAAATGCTATGCATCTAAAGATAGGGGAGAGAAAGTCATAGCCATCATTACCTTATGAGGTCTTCAATCTCCAAGGTTTCCATCATGTTCCTACTCCCGATCTCCAATGAGAACCTGTAAAAGTTGGAAAAGGTCCTATTAGAGCTTCGGTTATGAGATCTCTATGTCCTATCAGAAGAGGCATGACACATTGCTTATAATGCATTGATCAAATGAACATCATTCACATGCAAGAGGAACTGGGAAAGAAACAATCATGGAACTTCATTATTTTTATTCTAATTTGTTTGTTTCATGTGCAGGTATAGGATAAGTCATGTAGCTGAATGAAGACATGATAGCATGTGGTGTAAAATGAGGCTCCCACAAGTGTTGAACCCAGCATGCTGCCTCCCCTTAATCTCAAAAGGGATGGAATGAAAAAGAAAGATCATTATTCACATTGCCTAAATTGAATGACAAACTGAAGGAGTAGAAGGCAATCAGATGCATTGGTGTCAAGAACAAGATACACTCATGATTGTAGTTCAAAGAATAAAATGGAATCATAAGAGTAAACTGAACTCATCTAGGACAACATTTAATGCACAAAAATAGCTATCATCATTGCTTCAACTACCATTGAGGAAATGGAATTCACAGCATAAAAAACAAATAGCAGACACATGGAGTAGATTGAAGAGTGCACAAGGGCAGCCATGATGGCATAATTGCAAAGATATAATAGTACATATGATTTTGATAGTCAGGATATAGTTGTAGGTGATGTCTATGTGATACTCATATTGGCAAAGTGAAAGGGCTAGAATGATTTATTCGATATGTATATGCATTTGCATTTGATATGATATACTGAATTAAGAACCAAGAGTCAATGCAATAAGGTAGATTTGATTGAAGCATCTAGTATATGCATATCAGAAATAAACATAGATACAAGTCATCATAGTTTCTTTTTTACATTACTTGGTTTGTTTCAGAAAAAGTATGAGTATAACTGCATGATCGATGTTAAATACAAGGACAGATAGCTACCACATATGATGTCATGATTACAATAATCTCAACTAAAAGTATTTGATATCATACTGCCAATCTGTCATTTAAGATACATGATCAATTACAAGATACATACATAAGCATGTTGCCTCAGACCAAGTGAAGTAAATGAGACAAGTTGGAACAACAAATGTTGCATATTCATCCACAAGGGATGTTGTCTCAAGTAATAAATGCCAAATGGATCCACAAAGAGATGCTCTGTCAGGTTATATCCTTCTCATTTTGTGACCATATCAAGATATGTATAATATCACTTCATCATGTTGTCTCAAGTAATAAATGCACTTCAGAGAAATGGTGTTACTATAGGATTAAGTGTTGATTAGAAATGTCATCATTCAATAAGGTTTCATCAATGAGGATTTTCACAACTATAATAGCCAATGAAAGATGCCATACCATATGTGGCGTATGCATACAAACAATGAACTCAATCAACATCAAGTGTATATGCTACAGGTTAAGTAATCATATCAGGTATGTACATATCAAAATGGTGACATCTACAGAAGATATGAAGACTCAAAAAGAACAACCAACTGGTAATCATCATGTATCTCATATGCCATTATACAGTAAGGAAAAAGATGCAGCATCATATTAAATCATACATCATGTTACAGAGTAGCCTACAAAAGAAGATGTAATAAGAATAGCTAAAGGTTCATAGAGTGTAGATGCAATGAGGATTTTCACTATATTATAGCTAATGAAAAGATGCCATATCATAGTGGAATTTGAAACAATATGTGATATATGCATACAAATAGTGAACTGGAATATACCAAATATATCAGATACAACATGTGTTTGATAGATGAAACCAAGAATGGGACAGCATCTACAATGGAGGGAAAGAATGATGCAGAATGGAGATAAAAGATTTGAACTCATAGCACAGGTAGAAGTTGTATTTTCTCATTGTTTCAAGAGCCATATAAAATTTTATGCACCGCCAGATAAGGAATTTCCTCATTATGGGTCAAACTTATTTGTGTTCATAAAACAACAAACTCAATATAGGAAACAAATGGAGTTCCAATCCATAGCCATTTTTTTGAATAAACATCATACACAGGTGTATAGCCACGGCCCCATGGCCACAAATACAAATGTAGATCAGAAGAAAAAGTTTAATGTATTATGCCAACTGTGGCCTTCAAGCATACAGTATAGATCAAAGATACAGAGGTTCAAAGAAAGAATTTTACCTTTGTTTCTGAGCAGAGGTATCTATATTAGGATCTGGGTTTCACCCACTTTACTGACCTCAAATGCTCTGACCCATTGTTCATATTAGCACAAGATAACAAGGAACACAAAGAAATGCCTCAGTCGAAGTCATAGTTATAAGAAAACTAACAATGAATCTCAGAGGTAACAAAGATGGATCATAGATGTGGCTGAAGTTTTTACCTTTCTTTTGTTTGTAAAAACTATATGAAAATGGTGAACAATGAAGGAGTGCAAACCCTAGTGATGGAGGCCCATGGTAAAAGATATCAAAGATCCCCTCATATAGTAAAGCAATGAACACAAACTCAAACCATCAGATATGCACAAGTGGCAGCTCAAAAGCCATTTTCAATCTCAGAAATTGAAAAGAAATCAAGAATATAAGTTACATATGCCAAGACAGAGTGTTCACATTTCTTTTATGTGTAAAATCCATCAAGGCCGTGACCAGAAGCAACATGAAGATGAATATTTTCAAGATGAAACCATAGTTTCATGTTAGCAGTGCATAGAGAGCCATTTTCCTCAAAAAGTTACAAGTCAAAACGAGCCCATCATTCGTGGTAGCCAAAGGAAGAACAAAGTACGTACAAATAGCAAAGGTTGAGTTTCTCCCTCTAAACCCTCATCAAATGGTGGTAGAGAGTAGAGTCATGTTTCTCAAAGTCAAAATTGCAAAGTGGAAATGGCGCAAAAAGTTAGGCCTTGGGTCTTTTTAACTTCAGGGTTTCAAAATCCCTAAGACCTGATGAGGTTTTTGTCACATTATTTTAAAATTCAAAGTGCCTTCCTAATACCCCTGAGGGTATTTTGTTCTTTTGCATATGCTAATGCCTAGGCTTATGTCTTGAGGCCCCTTTTCACAATTGAAAGACAAACCAACATCCCATATGCGTTAGTCCAACTTGATTTTATTGCATAGCCTTGAACCCATTTGGTCACCTTGGAATTCTTTCATTCACTTTGAAAGATGAAACATAGGTCATATACCTTTAGTACCATATGCAAACCTTTTGAAATATGAAATAGGTTCATATGCCTTAGGTGTATCTTTTGCAGAACTAGGTGATGGTCAATCCTCATTGGCTTTTATTTTTGCAAACATCATATAGTGCCCTTGATTATTTTTATGATTTTTTATGGAAAAATCAAATATTGTAAATGCAATAGACTTGGTGAAATTATAAGCCATGTGTATTTATTTTTTTGCAAAATCAAATCAAATAGGGGAATAAAATACAACTGCTACATTGTAAAATTTGTTTTAAAGCAATAGTTTATAAATTGCTTTAAAATCAAACTATTTTTAGGCAGTTAAAACTAGTAAAACAAATCAAATATTCCTTTCTTGATTTGTTTTATTTTGAGGCAAATAAAGACAAAAATTGAGGTTTCATGGGTAGAAAAAAGTAGATTTTTGGTGGGGCCACATGAGGGAGTCTTTTGGCACTTTGCTTTCATAGTTTGGACACATCTTGAGAGCTTTTATTTTGGCTTTTCTGAGGAGCTCGAAAATGGACTTGGATGTCTATTATTAGGAGCTTTTTCCCATCTTTCTTTTAGGGAGATTTTTCACACGATATATGGCAAAGATGTACTTCTTTTTAAAAAGTTCCAATTGCAGTTTTTGGCAGAATAGAGTAGAGATCAGAGTTTAGGATATCAAAGTCTTCCTCTCACACTAAGAGTGTTGTGTTCAGTCTATGTACTCATTGTTCCTTCATTTATAGAGCAGTAGTTTTTCTTCACTTTTGCCTCTATTTTTGCAAGATTGATTCGATATTATACTGTGATAAGTATTTATCCTCTATTTTGTCTTGATTTTGTGATAGATATGCAAATATTTTTCTTGGTTCAGGTTGCATGTCGTGTTTTAATTAAACCTTCATGCAAAATATTTATGAATTAGGTAGAATCAAGTGTTATGAAGATTAAAGTTCTACAGTCTGACTGTGAGTAAGATGTGATAGGAGTTTAGTGTTGGTGCATCACCTTAAAAATTTATTTTAGTTATTTATTTCAGTATACCTCTCTCATCCCTTTTCTCACACAAGTCATTAGATTAGAAAATTTTAAGGAGAACCAGTTCACTTTGGAGATTCACTTTCACTATAGGAAACCCACATCTTGAGAGTGTTTCCATGTGTCAACAGATAGCTAAGTCTTCTATAAGCTTAGAATAGGGTGCATATCTGATTGATAATAGTTTTTGGCCCTGTGGGATGAAAGCACATTGTTTTCTTTGATGTTTGGTAAGCATGGCAAGATTTCATCCTTTCAGAGGTAAAAACAACATACTTGGCAACTCAAATCTCTGATTTTCAAGAAGATCTAGTGAACAACACATGAAGAAGGTCACATACTGAAGGATCGGGTGTTTTCTTCAGTATCAATAGCCTTTGGATGAAAAATTAATAAACACCCTAGCGATTCTAAGTAAATGGCCAGACCGTATCCTTTTGTTGCATTTAATGGGGGCAGCCTGTTACAACTGGTCCAGCATGATGACATTCCAGCTGTAACCCTCAAAACCATACTTCACCAAAGAGGACCACACCACAACTGTTGAGCACATTCAGGATGTGGCAACATTGTGTTCAGTACATAATGTTACCCAAGAGAACGTAGCAATCAGACTCTAAGCTGCATCACTAAAAGGGAAATCTTTGCAGTGTTTAGAGGACTCACAGTAGGCTCAATCACATCATGGGATGATCTGGGAGATGGATTGAACAAACATTTTGAGGACAAATCTGATCTTTTGTCTCTACTGCAGTAGTTGAGTACCATCAAGAGGCATCCGCATGAACATATGTTTGATTTCAACTACCAATTTCAAAGGACTTGGGATAGGATTCATGCAATGGTAAAACCCCTACCAAAACATGCTTTTTTATTCTATCTTAGAGCTTTAAATAGTGAAATTTCTGTTATGATTTAGTCTCTGGGTGGATCTACCCTTCCCGATGCTTTTGAGATTGTTCTTAGAGCAAAAAATTGCCTTATTTAGGTAGGGAAAATAGCCCCAAGGCCTCCCTTACCCATTTTTCCGCAAATCCAACCATCTATGCCAATAGTAGTGCCTCTTTTGGCTATTGTCCTAGCTGTTCCAACCATAGGATACCAAGCTATAACCCAAGAAGTCGATGTCCCAGTCCAAGCTCAAGAATTCCAATAGCTCCAAAACACGATTAAAATCATGACAAATGAGTTTGTTAATATCAAGAGGCAGTTTGGTCAAGAACATAAACCTTACCAAGCCCCATATCAGCCCAATCAGTAGAATAGGGCATCCTTCCAAACTAATCTATAGGGCCAAAGAAGAAATTATAACCCTGAGGTGGTTTTTATGAATTGGCAAGACACTGATTTTTGTGATGTGAATTATCCCCAAGGCTAATAGATGGGTTTTGAATGCAAACAGACTCCCCAGGAAATCAAACTCCCAAATTTTAGAAGTTCTAAATTTGCTCAGGAGCCTATCTGCATTCAAGACCAGTCCATTAGTCTTCAGCTTCAGCCATATCAAGAACCCAAACCAATCAAAATCTTAGTTTTCAAACTAGCAGTTGAAAGATCAAATAAGCAGGACGTTGCTGTTGTTTGCGCTGCAGTCCCAACTGATTATGAGCACAATGAATATGTAAAGGAAGTTGATTCAAACTTGATCATGAACCTGTTGCATTTTGATTCATTTGACAAGTTTTTTTATGCTTTTTATAAGATGAATCAAAGTAGGATGTAGATATTGGAGGATGATAGTCTTCAATTGCAAAGACACATCGCTAAGGTTCAAAGGGAGAATAGACTGGAAGAGGAAAATGATGTAGTTTTCTTGTTTGATCAGCTTCCCGTTTATGTTGGAAATGATAAGGACAACATGCAGGAATCAAACTTATCAGCTGATTTGAAACAGCCAAAAGATATTGCAGAAGATGATGCACTACTGTTTCAAAAAGATAGTGATGAGATTGAGACCTCGATTCAGTTTGGAGAGTAAATAGGTGGTTTTGCTTTTGAATCTAGCATGCTCATTTTGCATGAAGACCCTAACTACTAGGCTGAACACAAGGTTGAATCAGATCAGATTCTTTATGAGGATGAGGCATTTAGTTTGTTCTCAGAAATCCCACTGTACTATAATGAAGAAGCTGACATGAATGAGACTAAGGCAACTTGTCTTGATGAGCAATCAAGTTGACTAGATGAAGATGACCAACCTGTCCAAGATAACCTCATACTTGATTGTCAAGATCCTGACTGTTTGGCTTGTAGGGAGATTACCACTCTGCTAATTTTTTGCAACAATCAAAAGCCCAAGCCAGTGTGAAATGACGATGATAAATAGTATGAGGAGAATTAGTTAAGCAAGGCACAGATTTGGGAAGAATCAAGTGAGGATATCCATGACACAAAATAGCTTGAAACTGATGCTATGCAAATTGATGGTATGTTGAAAGAGGTTAGTTTGTTGTTTGACCACTTACCATCATTCATTGGCAAGAAGGCTATTATTTTAGAATGTTCTTCATTGACTAATAATGTGTATTCTAAGCCTAATCCAACTCTAGTTAAGAGCCTATTAAGAGTTGATAGCTTTGACAAGTTGTTATCAACCCTAACAGAGGAGGAGGGCCCATTGACTATGGAAGAAGTAACATGGTAGGTTATCATGCAAAGTGGAGGTGATGTTGTTGTTTTTAATCATTTAGATTGCTTTCTCTATGATCTAAATCCTTTGAGGGGATGTCCTATAGGTATCTGGCCAGGTTGGAAACCAACAAGAAAGAACAACCTCTGAGTGACATTGATTCAGATCATCAAGAAAGGTACCTAGTTGAGAATTATCAGTTTACTTGTTCATTTGATCAGTTTGCCAAACAAGTTAGATGGGTGAGTAATTGCATGATCCTAATCAGAGAGGTGTTGCAGCTATTTGATGGCTCTTTGTTTCTATTCAACCTCTTACAATCGAATCACAAGTTTATGAAGTATTACAGAGTGCGGAGAAAGGGCAGTTATTTTCTTGAACCTGTGAATGGTTTTGTTTGACCATCAATTGTGGGATGCTTAGAATAGGATAGAGTAGTGTTGTAGTTAATAAGTGCTTCATGCACATTTCTTTTAGTATTTTTGTTTCCCTAAATGCTGCTACACAAGTTTTCTGGCCATCAGGGCCTGTTAGTTTGCTTTCAGTTTAGTTTGTTTTTAGTTTTATGTTGCTATTTAAACTAGTTGGAGAGCTAAATTTTACTATTTTTTGAGTTTGAGCGAGCAGAGTATGCCTCTATGCCTAATCGATCAGTGAGGCAACTGATGATGATGCTTAGTAGGCAAGTATGTAGCAGAAGTCGCCAGAAATATTACCATTTTTTCACCACAGCTCAAAAACTAACAGAGATGATGCAACAAATTCATTTTTAAAGTGAAGGTTAACATTCTTCTATTATAAGTTATTTACATAGTTGTTTATGTTTTAGTGATATTGCAGTTCAGTTTCTCAAGAAAAGAAAAGATTTTCAGATCATTCATTGCATTACAGAATATTCATAGGAGAGATAAGTATTTCATTCACTACAATGATTATTCATTTACAAATTGAGATACATAAAAGGATAAACATTACACTGAAAGAAATAACTATAGATCAAATGTCCCACACAAGCCATGGGAATAGCTAAACAAATGCAAATATAAGAAAAATGTTATGCATCTAAAGATAGGGGAGAGAAAGTCATAGCCATCATTGCCTTATGAGGTATTCAATCTCTGAGGTTGCCATCCTATTCCTACTCTTGATCTCTAATGAGAACTTGCAAAAGTTGGAAAAGGTCATGTTAGAGCTCTGGTTATGAGATCTCTATGTCTTATCAGAAGAGGCATACCACATTGTCTATAATGCAAGTTGATCAAATGAACATCATTCACATGCAAGAGGAACTGAGAAAGAAACAATCATGGAACTTCATTGTTTTTATTCTAATTTGTTTATTTCATGTGTAGGTATAGGGTAAGTCATGTAGCTGATTGAAGACATAACATGTGGCGTAAAATGAGGCTACCACAAGGGTTGAGACCAACATGTTGCCTCTCCTTAATCTCAAAAGAGATGGAATGAAAAGGAAAGATCATTATTCACATTGCCTAAATTGAATGACAAACTGAAGGAGTAGAAGGCAATCAGATGCATTGGTGTCAAGAATAGGATACACTCATGACTGTAGTTCAAAGAATGAAATGGAATCATAAGAGTAAACTAAACTCATCTAGGATAGCATTTAATGCACAAAAACAATTGTCATCATTACTTCAACTACCATTGAGAAAATGGAATTCACAACATCAGAAATAAATAGCAGACACATGGAGTAGACTGAAGAGTGTACAAGGGCAGCCATGATGGCATAATTGCAAAGATATAATAGTACATATGATTTTGATAGTCAAGATGCATTTGTAGGTGATGTCTATGTGATACTCATATTGGCAAAGTGAAAGAGCTAGAATGATTTATTCAATATGTATATGCATTTGCATTTGATATGATATATTGAATTAAGAACCAAGAGTCAATGCAATAAGGAAGATTTGATTGAAGCATCTAGTATATGCATATCAAATATAAACACAAATACAAGTCATCACAGTTTCTTTTTCACATTACTAGGTTTGTTTCAGAAAAAGTATGAGTATAACTGCATGATCGAGGTTAAATACAATAACAGATAGCTATTAGAGACCACATATGATGTCATGATTACAATAAGCTCAACTGAAAGTATTCGATATCATACTGCCAATCTATCATTTAAGATACATGATTAATTACAAGATACATACAGAAGCATGTTGCCTGAGACCAAGTGAAGTAAATGAGACAAGTTGGAACAACAAATGTTGCATATTCATCCATAGGGGATGTTGTCTCAAGTAAAAAATGCCAAATGGATCCACAAAGAGATGCTCTATCAGGTTATATCCTTCTCATTTTGTGACCATATCAAGATATGTACAGTATCACTTCATCATGTTGTCTCAAGTAATAAATGGACTTCAAAGAAATGGTGTTGCTACAGGATTAAGTGTTGATCAAAAATGTCATCTTTCAATAAGGTTTCATCAATGAGGATTTTCACAACTATAATAGCCAATGAAAGATGCCATACCATATGTGGTGTATGCATACAAACAAGGAACTCAATCAACATCAAGTGTATATGCTACATGTTATGTAATCATATCAGGTATGTACATATCAAAATGGTGACATCTACAGAAAATACAAAGACTCAAAAAGAATAGCCTACTGATAATCATCATGTATCTCATCTACCATTATATAGTAAGGAAAAAGATGTAGCATCATATCAAATCATACATCGTGTTACAGAGTAGCCTATAGAAGAAGATGCAGAAAGAACAACTAAAGGTTCATAGAGTGTAGATGCAATGAGGATTTTCACTATATAACAACTGATGAAAAGATGCCATATCATAGTGGAATTTGAAATAATATGTGATATATTTATACAAACAGTGAATTGGAAAATAACAAATATATCAGATACAACATGTGTTTGATAGATGAAACCAAGAATGGGACAACATCTACAGTGGAGGGAAAGAATGATGCAGAATGGAGATAAAAGCTTTGAACTCATAGCATAGGTAGAAGTCATATTTTCTCATTGTTTCAAGAGCCATACAAAATTTTATACACCGCCAGATAAGGAATTTCCTCATTATGGGTCGAACCCATTTGTGTTCATAAAATAGCAAACTCAATATAGGAAACAAATGGAGTTCCAATCCATAGCCATTAGCCGCAGCCCCATGGCCACAGATACAAATGTAGATCAGAAGGAAAAGTTTAATGTGTTATGCCAGCCGTGGCCTTTAGGCATATAGTATAGATCAAAGATACAGATGATCAAAGAAAGAATTTTACCTTTGTTTTTTAGCAGAGGTATCTATATAATGATGTGGGTTTCACCCACTTTACTGCCCTCAAAAGCTTTGACCCATTGTTCATATTAGCACAAGATAACAAGGGACACAAAGAAATGCCTCAGTCAAAGTCATAGTTACAAGAAAACTAACAATGAATCTCAGAGGTAAAGAAGATGGATCATAGATGTGGCTGAAGTTTTTACCTTTATTTTTTTTGTAAAAACTATATGAAAATGGTGAACAATGAAGGAGTCCAAACCCTAGTGATGGAAGCCCATGGTAAAAGATCTCAAAGATACCCTCATACAGTAAAGCAATGAACACAAATTTGAACCATCAGATATGTACAAGTGGCAGGTCAAAGGCCATTTTCAATCTCAGAAACTGAAAGGAAATCTAGAATATAATTTACATATACCAAGAAAGAGTGTTTACCTTTCTTTTCTATGTAAAATGCATGGAGGTCATGACCAGAAGCAATAGGAAGACGAAGATTTTCAAGATGAAACACTAGTTTCATGTTAGCAGCACATAGAGAGGCTTTTTCCTCATTACGTTACAAGTCAAAATGAGCCCATCATCTGTAGTGGCCAAAGGAAGAACAAAGATACAAAGAATAAAGTGCATACAGACAACAAAGGTCAAGTTTCTCCCTCTAAATCCTCATCAAATGTGGTAGAGAGCAAAGTCATGTTTCTCAAAGTCAAAATTGCAAAGTGGAAATGGCTTAAAAAGTTAGGGCTTGGGTCTTTTTGCCTTTAGGGTTTCAAAAGCCCTAAGACCCGATGAGGTTTTTATCACATTATTTTAAAATTCAAAGTGCCTTACTAATACCCCTGAGGGTATTTTGTTCTTTTACATATTCTAATGCCTAGGCTTATGCCTTGAGGCCCCTTTTTCACAATTGAAAGACAAACCAACATCCCATATGCCTTAGTGCAACTTGATTTTATTGCATAGCCTTGAACCCATTTGGTCACCTTGGAGTTCTTTCATTCACTTTGAAAGATGAAACATAGGTCATATACCTTTAGTACCATATGTAAACCTTTTGAAGTATGAAATAGGTTCATATGGCTTAGATGTATCTTTTGCAGAACTAGGTGAATGTCAAGCCTCATTGGCTTTTATTTTTGCAAACATCATATAGTGCCCTTGATTATTTTTATGATTTTTTATGGAGAAATCAAATATTGTAAATGCAATAGACTTGGCAAAATTATAAGCCATGTGTATTTATTTTTTTGCAAAATCAAATCAAATAGGGGAATAAAATACAACTGCTACATTGTAAATTTTGTTTTAAAGCAATAGTTTATAAATTGCTTTAAAATCAAACTATTTTTAGGCAGTTAAAACTAGTAAAACAAATCAAATATTGCTTTCTTGATTTGTTTTGTTTTGAGGCAAATAAAGATAAAAACTGAGGTTTCATGGGCAAAAAAAAGCATATTTTTGGTGGGCCACATGAGGGAGTCTTTTAGTACTTTGCTTTCACAGTTTGGACACATCTTGAGAGCTTTTATTTTGGCTTTTCTGAGGAGCTCAAAAATGGACTTAGATGTCTATTATTAGGAGCTTTTTCCCAGCTTTCTTTTAGGGAGATTTTTCACAAGATATATAGCAAAGATGTACTTCTTTCTAAAAAGTTCCAGTTGTAGTTTTTGGCAGAATAGAGTAGAGATCAGAGTTCAGGATATCAGAGTCTTCCTCTCACACGGAGAGTGTTGTATTCAGTCTATGTACTCATTATTCCTTTAGTTATAGAGTAGCAGTTTTCCTTCACTTTTTCCTCTATTTTTGGAAGATTGATTTGATATTACACTGTGATAATTAGTTATCCTTTGTTTTGTCTTGATTTTGTGATAGATATGCAAATATTTTGCTTGGTTAAGGTTGCATGTCATGTTTTGATTAAACCTTCATGCGAAATATTTATGAGTTAGGTAGAATCAAGTGTTGTGAAGATTAAAGTTCTATAGTCTTACTGTGAGTGAGATTTGATAGGAGTTTAGTGTTGGTGCATCACCTTAAAAATTCATTTTAGTTATTTATTTCAATATACCTTTCTCATCCCTTTTCTCAAACAAGTCATTAGATTAGAAAATCTTAAGGAGAACCAACTCACTCTGGAGATTCACTCTCGCTATAGGAAACCCACATCCTGAGAGTGTTTCCATGTGTCAACAGATAGCTAAGTCTTCTGTAAGTTTAGAATAGGGTGCATATCTGATTGATAATAATTATCTTCTAATTTCTAAAGTTTCAATATTATCTTCTTGTGGCTTAGGGATCATAGATAAAAAATTATAATGAAAGTATTTTATGAAATCATAATATGATAGATTTTAAAGAGAATCAACTCAAAGAAAATTGAAATATTAGTCATTTTTTAAGCATGTTAATTTCATTAATTCAATAGGAGCAAATAGGTGTGTTTTTAGATGCTATATTTCTCTTTACCTATGAGTTTGTAGTACAAACACAGCTAACATGGTACTAAATAAGTGAGTAGATATAGAAGTCCAAAAATAGCTACTATATACTTAACAACTAGATATTGCATGAACAACTAGATGTTATGTTCAACAATTAAGATGGTATTGCGCTTAGCAACTAGATATTGAATAAGCATGTGATAGTCCCTCTAACCATATTAAAGTATATCTCATGTCAAACATATAAAATTTATATCCATGATATAAATGTATTGAATCATTTGAACATGTAATCAATTCCATTTTAAGTTATGTATCATCATTTAACATAAATCATGTCCACAAAAGTATTATCAAACATGAAAATGTCTAGAAACATGTGCTGCAAATGTAGATAGAAATGTCTACAAACATGTAGAAATGTCCACAAACATGCACGTAGATAGAAATGTAGATGAAAACATGTAGATCTAGAGAAAGGTCTAAAAACACATGTAGATAGAAATGTCCTCAAACATGTATAAATGTCCACAAACATGTAGAAATGTCCACAAACACACATGTACAAATGTATCTATAGAAATGTCCATGTAAACATGTACAAATAGAAATGTCTGAAAACAAATATATCTAGAGAAATATCTAGAGAAACATGTCTAGGCAGTGCTACCGATAGCCTAGTCATCATGTTGGCTGGGAGTTGAGTGACCCAAGTCTGAGTGAGCATCCTACTCTGATGGATGCATTGAGCCCTAGAGATAGTACAACACATGTACATAAAAGTGTACAAATTATGTTAAATTAGAATAATGTTAAATATATATATGTACATGCACACGTACAAATTATATGCATTTCCACATGTAAGTACATGATTTAAAAATTTAAAACTCACCTATCTACTAACATTACTGCCATCAGTTGAATCATGCCTGCGTACACGGTCCATCCCCAGACTAGGTGTAACATGAGCTAACCACTACAATATATATATATATATATATATACACACACAAAACATTAGGACTCTTTCTAGCAAAGTACTTTAAGTTAATTTAATTTAATTTCATGTTTAAATCATGCATGCGTGCACATACGCATGTACATACCTGTGTATCAGGTGCTATAGGATCCGTTACAATGATTGCATCCAATACCTCCTTGGCTAGCTCAAGTAATGAAGAGTGAAGTGGACTATGCAGGCGAGTTGGCATCGAAGAGCCTAAATGTAGAAGCATATCCACATAACCTGACGATCCCATCTGCAACTGCAACTCCTCAAGTGAATCTAGGGAGGGCTGGGATGTCTGATGCTCAACATGAGGGGTAGGTGTATCTTCCTCTGCAGTAACTAAATGATTTGTGGGTGGATCAAGATGTGGAGTACTACCAGGCACCTGATGAGAAGGTCTTGTAGCCTGACTGGATCGTGACCTAGTCTGTGAACAGAAAGCTCTACCCACGTCCTCTAACCTCGTGCAAAGGGATACACATATCTAATGCAATAAAAGCATATGACTCCAATAGGTCCTCAGAAAGATAACTCGCTATAGTCCAAAGCATATGGTCTCCTATAAGACCACCTATGTCTATAAGTGAAGGAACAACCGCGATAGCATAAGGATCAGTAGCATGATCTAATGGTCTGGATCATTTACGATGACTCATCAAATATATTCCCACATGATTAGAAGATATAATAGATGTGGTAGCTACAATATCACTAACACTATCGATTGCTTCCCTTTGGGAAGCGATGACAACCTAATCATCAATAGGGGCCAGTGCTAGGGAGATAGCAAGCATCCTCTCCCTAACCAAGGCCCTATAAATTGGAGCTTATTGATCTAGTCAATGATAGGAATCTCTATCAGTAACCCTGCCCCTCCCCTGACCAAAATATGTTGGCAAATCCAAGTAGTTGACCTTGAAGCCCATATGAACCTCTCCATATGACTGATGTGCAAAATATAAAGGAATTTGGTTGTTATTGGGATAATGACCATGAGCAGTAAGAAAACATGGATATATCAATGGGGCCATAAGAGGGTCTTCACATCTAGTCACTTGGTAGCCACTCACATTAGGCCTACCAACATAATATGGGAAACATTAGGATTTGATAGTCTCTTTCGAGATAGTAAGCTAAACAGAAGTAAGAGAAACATCACCAGTAACCTCTTGCCGCATCTGAGCTAGAATAGCAGCAAGAGTATCACCCAAATAAGCATGGGTATCTCCTAGACTCTATCTAATGCATTGCAAGCTAGATAAAATTGATTGACATGTGTCCCTATAAACCCCAGTTGTGTTGGAGTAAGAAAGAACACCTATCCATCTCTAAATCTTAGTATCTGTATGTGTAAATATAGAAGGTCCAGGAGGTGGTGGCGTATGTGCCATGATATATATATTGACTTGAATTTTGTGCACAAAAATAAATTGCTTATTCCAATGTACATGTGTGCATATCTAGTACTATGTATCTAAATTAATTTTTAAATTTAACATCTAAGCCAAGAACATACATTCTAGTTCACTAAGTGAAAAATTAAAATTTACATGTTTGAAATGTAAATGATAACATGAAAAGCAAGTGCAATAACTTAAAGGATTGCTTCAAGAAGGAACGAATGATGGAACTTTGTTGATCACAAGATAAAATTCAAGCTGAACAAAGACTCAATATCACTGCTAATCAAAAGAGAAGATAAAGTGAATGATTTGGAGTACTAAACTTCCTATCATTATTGTGGGAAGAAGTACTTACAATTTAACCTTATTTATAGGTCTCTATAGTTGCATTAGGATGGCCATGTTGAACCAATTCTCTACACTTGATGGTCTTGATATGTCTCACCAACATCAAATTGATCTAGTGTCTACTTTAGAAGTTGTGGAATAAATGTATCAACATACACACCTACATCAAAGTAGATAGGGATGTTGTGTTACATGCTCGAGCCTATCAATGTATACAATTTCTTGTTTCTGACTTGTTGAGGTTGCTTATCCCTAGTGATTTAAGCTTGTTGCAAGTATGGGTCTAACCGATGTTGTCATTGATGTCAACATACTCCTATTGCACTAATGATAAGGATTGGATGAACTGTGAACTGAGGATATTGAAAAAATTAGTTTCAATCAGGAACAGTGAAGAACAGTGATGACAGTAAGGTAAAAGTCCAAGATAGGATGAAGATTAGAGGATGTGGATTAAAGGGTTTGTAGATATGTGTCTTAAGGTGGTCCAGTAGAGATTTCAGAGGTCCACATGAAGATCTAAAGAAGGTGTGGCGATTCAAGTAAAATCGGTTCTGGCAGATGTTCAGTGGTGACAGAGTAATATAGATAGGTTCGGTGAGATCCGAAAATGAAAGATCCTACTCTACGGATTTGAGGGAGTGCTAAGTCTCTATGGAGTGTTATCTAGATTAGTTCATGGTTTGAAGGTCCAGAAGCATGTATTCTTCTGTGACAGTAATGACAGACTATGTTCTTGAGGTTCCAGATGAAGAAGAGATGGTTTTTAGTAAACAGATAAAGTGCAGATGCTCTTGGTGTGTCAAGATTTCTTGTAAAGATCTTTGTATTGTGTCCAGCCTGTATTGGTGATCCGCATTAGAGTTGGAGCATGCAATTGAAGAATAACCTCTGGATGATGATGTTCTTCTTGAAATAGGCTGACCGGATGAGTTATCCATCTAGCGAACAATCTTGTGAATGTTTGCCGACTTAGATGATCATTCCTAAGTCGATGCTTTGTATAAATAAGGGATTGCGAAGTTAGTTTGAAGTTGCCCTTGTGGTGGTGAGTGTGGAATAGTGAGGAGGAGAGCGAAAGGCAGAGTAGAAGTATTGGGCTTAAATGGAATTGATTCAAACATGGTGAAGATGCTATTCTCTAGTTCATGTATGTGATATTTATTTCCTTGTAGATAGTGTGTCTCTTGTAGGTAGTGAGCCTCTTGTGAGCAGTGTGCTCAGGCAGTAAGCCCTAATTGGCATGTACCATTTTATTCTTTCTATTCTTCTAACAGAGAATACAATCTTGGGTTAATCACCTCATGGTTTTTCCCTTAACCAAGTTTTCCACGTCAAAATCTTGGTGTCTTATGTGTTGATGTGTTTCTACTCTTGATTTGAATGCAATATAATTCATTATTAATATACTGCTAATCACTAAAAGGTTTTTAAGTGTATGAAGAGAGAAAGTTTTATACAACTGATTTACCCCCCTCTCAGTTGTATACCCTAATTCTAACAATTGGTATCAAAGCCAAGTTCCTCTAAAAGGAGCTTAACCGCTTGAGGAGATCTAAGATGTCGTCATACAAGAAGGATAGCCTGAAGTTTGACGGAACAAATTTTAATCTATGGAAAGGTTGCATGAAGTGTCACTTGCAATGCATGGGTATGGCATACTGGACCATGGTTACATCACAGTATGTACCTCCACAAGGTGGTCCAAAAGTTGCAAATGAAATCACAGATGCTGAAAACAATCTGTGGACTATAGAAGCCCTTCTAAGTGCATTATTTGATTCAGAGCTCTCAAATTTTATTGACCTACCAACTGCTTTTGAGATTTGGAAAAAATTGGAACTGTTGTATGAACGAGACCAGTATGTCAAATGTGCAAGGTTACAGAGTCTGAAAGGGAAATTTGAAAACCTAAAGATGAGAGATGATGAAAATATTACTACTTTTATGCCAAGAGTAAATGAGCTTGTTTGTGGAATTAGAAATGCTGGTGGAGTCTTGGATGAAAATGAGATTGTTGGCAAAATTCTCAGATCCCTTCCTGCTTCTTACAAAATCAAGGTTGCTACCATTGATGAATTCAGAGCCCATACAACTGTCACAAGAGATCAATTGGCTAGAAAATTGGCTGCATTTGAAATGACAGAGTTTGGAGATGATCCCCCCAAGACTGAATCTACATTCAAAGCTAGTGCCTTTGTTAAAGGTAAACAAAGGTTTGATCCGGGAGAGAATTCATCAAGAAAACTATCATGGTATGAAAAAGCAAGAAAAGATCTGGAGGAAGAAGAAGTAGAAACTACTCAACTTGAAGCCCTTATTGCAAAGAGGCTACCAAGAGGATCCGGTAAGTATGAAGGAAAATTGCCTTTTAAGTGTTTCAACTGCAATAAGATTGGTCACTTTGCCTCAAAGTGTCCGAAAAGATTTTCAAGACCAAATCCTAATATATCAAGGTTCCAAAAGAATTGCTACTATGTTCATGACGAAGATGATAATGAAGGAGTTACAGATGATGAATCAGAGACATGAAACATATCCGGAAGTGATTGGGTGTTTATTGCCATCAAGGAAGAAGAACTAATGTCCTCTAAATTTGTCAATCATAAAATTGTAGAAAGATCTCTAGCTGCTCAAATTGAAGAAAAGGATGACTGGGTCATTGATAGTGGTTGCTCTCACCATATGACAGGTGACAAAAATAAGTTCATAGATTTGGAAAGGTATGAAGGAGGAGTGGTAAAATTTGGTGATAATTTTGCTGGTAGAATCAAAGGAAGAGGAACTATTTCTTTTGATGGAAGGAACAAAACCAATAATGTACTATATGTTGAAGGTTTGAAGCACAATCTTCTCAGTGTTGGACAGTTGGTGGAGAAAGGTTATGATCTCTAGTCCAAGAATGGAAAATGCAAAATCTTTGAAAGTTCTGAAACAGAGATTACATCCGGTACCCAAACTAAAGGTAATATCTTCCACTTGGTTGGTACTAGTAAAAGTTGCTTATTTGCTCAAGTTGATCAGAGTTGGTTGTGGCATAGGAGAATGTGTCATGTGAATTTTGATAATATCATCAAGATAAGCAATACTCAAGCTATAAGAGATCTTCCAAAATTGGTGAAACCTAATAGCTTGTGTAAAGAATGTCAGTTGGGCAAGCTGAGCAGAGTCACATACAAGAGCAAGGAATTGTCTTCTACTAAATTATTGGACTTAGTTCATACTGATCTTTGTGGTCCAGCAAGAATCAGGAGTATGCAAGGTGATAGGTACTTCATGTTGCTAATTGATGACTATTCCCAGATGATGTGGGTAACCTTTCTGAAAGAGAAATCAAAAGCTCTTGAGAAGTTCAAAATATTCAAAGCTATGGTAGAGAATGAAACCGGATTAAAATTGAAATGTCTGAGGTCTGATAGAGGTGGAGAATTCACATCCGGAGAGTTCCTAGAATTCTGTGAGAAGCATGGAATAAAGAGACAGTTGTCTGCTCCTAGGACTCCATAGTAGAATGGAGTAGTGGAAAGAAAGAACCAGACCATCCAGGAAGCATCTAGGACCATGATGATGGAAGCAAATGTTCCTCAGATCTATTGGAGAGAAGCTGTCAGCACTGCAGTCTATACTCTCAATCGAGTTCAAATTAGAAGCAATACCGGTAAGACTCCTTATGAACTCTAGTTTGGCATTTCCCCTACTGTAAGGTACTTCAAAGTCTTTGGTAGCAAATGCTACATCAAAAAAGATGAAGATCTAGGAAAGTTTGATGCTAGAAGTGATGACGGAATCTTCTTGGGTTACTCTACTCAAAGCAAAGCATACCGGTGTTATAACAAGAGACTGAGAAAGATATTAGAAAGTACAAATGTGAAGGTTGATGAGGGAATTGAGAAACCCTCAAGATTTTATGAACATGATGAAGATGATCAGAATGATGTTCTAATTCAAAGAGCCCAAAACTCTTCTGAAAATTAGATTCAAACTGATCTAGAAGAAGTGTTAAGTTTGAATGAGCCTGATCAAGAAGCAAAAGTGTAAGAAACTCCCAAAATTCTAAGGTATGTAAAACTAAACCACTTTGAAGATCAGATCATAGGTGACAAAAACAAACATGTGCAAACTAGAAGAAAGATTGCTCAAAACTCAGATGAGTATTGTCTGATGTCAAAGATTGAACCTAAGACAATAAATGAAGCTTTCAATGATGAAAACTGGACCAAAGCAATGGAGGAAGAATTGATGCAAATTAAGAAAAATCACACTTGGGATCTTGTTCCCAGAGCTAGAAACAAGAATGTGATTGGAACTAAATGGGTCTTAAAGAACAAACTAAATGAAGTTGGTGAAGTAATCAGAAATAAAGCCAGATTGGCCTGCAAAGGATATTCTCAAATAGAAGGAGTTGATTTTGAAGAAACTTTTGCTCTGGTAGCAAGAATTGAAGCAGTTAGATTATTTCTTGCATTTGCTGCCTTCAAAGATTTCAAAGTATATCAGATGGATGTCAAGTCTGCCTTCCTAAATGGTGACTTGGAAGAAGAAGTGTACATTGAGCAACCAGATGGATTTCAATTGTCTAATCAGGGTAATATGGTCTACAAGTTGAAGAAAGTACTGTATGGACTGAAGAAAGCCCCAAGAGCCTGGTATGAAAGATTGGATAAACACCTTTTGAAGATTGGTTTCAACAAAGGTACTGCTGACAGTAATTTGTATTTCAAAATTGATCATGAAAACATTTTTATTGTTGAAGTATTTGTTGATGATATCATTTTTGGAGGAAGAGATAGTATGTGTAAAACTTTTGCAAATCAAATGAAAATTGAATTTGAGATGTCCATGCTTAGTGAAATGAATTTCTTTCTGGGTTTGCAAATCACTCAAACAAAGAAAGGAATCTTCATTTCTCAGACCAAATATGTGAAAGAATTGTTGAAGAAATTTGGGATGGAAGACTCAAAACCAATGAATACTCCCATGGCAACCAGATGTAAATTGAGAAAAGATGATGATTCTCCTAAGGTTAATCAGACAAAGTATAGGTCAATGATTGGAGGGCTGTTGTATCTCACTCAAACCAGACTTAACATAATGCAAGTTGTTGGTCTTGTTGCTAGATTTCAAGCTGATCCTAGAGAATCTCATGTCATGGCAATCACGAGGATTTTTAGATATCTAAAAGGGATAGTTGAGTATGGTCTATGGTATCCTAGAGATCGTGATTTCTCTCTTCATGCATATACAGATGCTGATTGGGAAGGAGATGTGGATGACCGGAAGAGTACCAGTGGTGGAGCATTCTTTCTGGGGAAGAGATTAGTGTCTTGGCTGAGCAAGAAATAAGAGGCAATATCTTTGTCTACAACTGAAGCAGAATATATTGCAGCAGGAGGTAGTTGCACTCTAGTTTTGTGGATGAAGCAGAAGCTAAGAGATATAAGAGTAGAGTATGAGAAGCCTATCACAATCTTCTGTGATAATTCAAGTGCAATAAGTATATCCAAGAATTTGGTGTTACATTCAAAGACTAAGCATATATCTATCAAGTTTAACTTTCTGAGAGAGCAAGTGAACAAGAATGAAGTTAGATTGGAGTTTGTGTGATCCAAGGATCAGATTGCAGATATCTTTACTAAACCTCTACCTAAGGACTGTTTTGAGTATCTCAGGGAGAAGTTAGGGGTTATTGCCCCTCTAGTGATGAACTAAGGTGCACTAATGTGCATTAATCTGGTGAGTGTCATAGTCACATCCTGTGATCCAGATTGATGTTGGGAAGCTGCTACTCAGGGGGAGCAGCAGGTATGATTCTGAGATGGTGGATTTGCAAGTATGTGCCCTTTACCATTGATGTCAAAGGGGGAGAGAAGACATGTGAAAAACAAGTGGTTGATGATGAAAGGGGGAGCATCAAAGGGAGAGAAGACATGTGAATGGTTGTTGCTGATAGGGGGAGTTGTGACAGTAAGGAGAAGTTCTTGTCTTGATGGTTTTTCACATCATATGTTGCAATCAATGACAAAGGGGGAGATTGTTGCAAGTATGGGTCTAACCAGTGTTGCCATTGATGTCAACATACTCCTGTTGCACTAATGATAAGGACTAGATGAGCTGTGAGCTGAGGATATTGAGAAAATTAGTCTCAATCAGGAACAGTGAAGAACAGTGATGATAGTAAGGTAAAAGTCTAAGATAGGATGAAGATCAAAGGATGTGGATTAAAGGGTTTGTAGATATGTGTCTTAAGGTGGTCCAATAGAGATTGCAGAGGTCCACATGAAGATCTGAAGAAGGTGTGGCGGTTCAAGTAAAACCAGTTTCGGTAGATGTTCAGTGGTGACAGAGTAATACAGATAGGTCTAGTGAGATCTGAAAATGAAAGATCCTACTCTGTAGATTTGAGGGAGTGCTAAGGAAGTCTCTATGGAGTGTTATCTAGATTAGTTCACGGTTTGAAGGTTCGGAAGCATGTATTCTTCTGTGACAGTAATGACAGACTGTGTTCTTGAGGTTCTGGATGAAGAAGAGATGGTTTTTAGTAAACAGATAAAGTGTGGATGCTCTTGGTGAGTCAAGATTTCTTGTAAAGATCTTTGTATCGTGTCCATCCTGTATTGGTGATCCGCATTGGAGTTGGAGCCCACAATTGAAGAATAACCTCCAGATGATGATGCTCTTCTTGAAACAGGCGACCAAATGAGTTATCCATCTAGCGAACAATCTTGTGAATGTTTGCTGACTTAGATGATCATTCCTAAGTTGATGTTTTGTATAAATAAGGGATTACGAAGTCAATTTGAAGTTGTCCTTGTGGTGGTGAGTGTGGAGTAGTGAGGAGGAGAGTGAAAGGCTGAGTAGAAGTATTAGTCTTAAATGGAACTAATTCAAGCATGGTGAAGATGCTATTCTCCAGTTCATGTATGTGATATTTATTTCCTTGTAGACAGTGTGTCTCTTGTAGGCAGTAAGCCCTAATTGGCATGTGCCATTTTATTCTTTCTATTCTTCTAACAGAGAATACAATCTTGGGTTAATCACCCTGTGGTTTTTCCCTTAACCATGTTTTCCACGTCAAAATCTTGGTGTCTTATGTGTTGATGTGTTTTTGCTCTTGATTTGAATGCAATATAATTCATGATTAATATACTGCTAATCACTAAAAGGTTTTTAAGTGTTTGAAGAGAGAAAGTTTTATACAACTGATCCACCCCCCCTCTTAGTTGTATGCCCTAAGTCTAACAAAGCTCGCCTACCAACATACAATTTCTTCTCTGATGTAGGTGTGTATGTTGATGTTGTTCCACAACTTCCAAAGTAGACACTAGTTATCATGGATGTTGGTGAGACATATTAGTCATCTTGTAGAGAATTGGTTCAACATGGCCATCCTAATGCAACTATAGCTCTGTATAAATAAGGTTAAATTGTAAGTACTACTTCCCACAATAATGATAGGAAGTTCAGGACTCCAAATCATTCACTTTATCTTCTCTTTTGATTAGCATGCCCCTTATATCTCTTTTGATTAGTAGATGATGTACCTGGTCTACACATAAAATTAAATTGTTTTCAAACTAGATGTATATCAAGAATTATTATACTTACATTTAACAGGTTATTTATAGGTCTCTATAGTTGCATAATAGGATGGTCATGTTGAACCAATTCTCTACACTTGATGGTCTTGATATGTCTCACCAACATCATTCATCTAGTGTCTACTTTGGAAGTTGTAGAACAAATGTATCAACATACACACCTACATCAGAGTAGATAGGGATGTTATGTTACATGCTCGAGCCTATCAACATACAATTTCTTGCTTCTGACTTGTTGAGCTCGCTTATCCCTAGTGATTTAAGCTCGCCTATCAACATACAATTTCTTCTTTGATGTAGGTGTGTATGTTGATGTTGTTCCACAACTTCCAAAGTAGACACTAGTTATCACTAATGTTGGTGAGACATATTAGTCATCTTGTAGAGAGTTGGTTCAACATGGCCATCCTAATGCAAATATAGCTCCATATAAATAAGGTTAAATTGTAAGTACTACTTCCCACAATAATGATAGGAAGTTCAGGACTCCATATCATTCACTTTATCTTCTCTTTTGATTAGCATGCCCCTTATATCTCTTTTGAGTAGTAGATGTACCTGGTATACACAAAATTAAATTATTTTCAAAATAGATGTATGTCAAGAATTGTTATACTTACATTTAACAGACCTTATTTATAGGTCTCTATAGTTGTATTAGGATGGCCATGTTGAACCAATTCTCTACACTTGATGGTCCTGATATGTCTCACTGACATCATTGATCTAGTGTATACTTTGGAAGTTGTGGAACAAATGTATCAACATACACACCTACATCAGAGTAGATAGGGATGTTTTGTTACATGCTCGAGCCTATCAACATACAATTTCTTGCTTCTGACTTGTTGAGTTCGCTTATCCCTGGTGATTTAAGCTCGCCTATCAACATACAATTTCTTCTCTGATGTATGTGTGTATATTGCTGTTGTTCCACAACTTCCAAAGTAGACAATAGTTATCACTGATGTTGGTGAGACATATCAGTCATCTTGTAGAGAATTGGTTCAACATGGCCATCCTAATGCAACAATAGCTCCGTATAAGTAACCTGTTAAATTGTAAGTATAATTCAACACATAATTGTCTATTTCAAGCAATTTAATTTTACGTGTAGACTATGTCATATACTAATTTTTTTAAAAATATTTACTTGTACAAAACTTTATTTATACCTCTAGATAGTTGCATTAGGATGGCCATGTTGAACCAATTCTCTACACTTGATGACTGATATGTCTCGCCAACATCATAACATGTGATAGTGTCTACTTTGGACTGTGGAACAAATGTATCAACATACATGTCCTACATCAGAGTAGATAGGGATGTTGTGTTGCACTCGCCTATATCAACATACAATTTCTTCTCTAATGTAGGTGTGTATGTTGATGTTGTTCCACAACTTCCAAAGTAGACACTAGTTATCACTGGTGTTGGTGAGACATATCAATCATCTTGTAGAGAATTGGTTAAACATGGCCATACTAATGCAACTATAGCTTGGTATAAATAAGGTTTTGTAAGTATAATTTGAAACACATAATTGTCTACTTCAAACAATTTAATTTTATGTACATAGACTGTGTTGAATCTAATTAATTTTTTTTTAAAATATGTACGTTTTTATGCTCGAGCAGATATATATTTTAACACATATATGTTTTAATCTAGAAAGTTATATTTACCTATGTTAACCTTTCAATAACACACATATATGTGTAATAGAAGTTATAATTAAATAAATGAAGTACATTTCCAATAGCATTATCATATTCCAACACGTTTTAAATAGTTGAACAAGAGGGAAGATTTCATTTCTAAAATGCATGGATGATTCTTTTCCTTTTCAAAGTAGAGAGAGAGAGAGATTTTAACTTTTCCACATATACATGTGTAATGTTACATGTATCAGTGTCATAAAAATGAATACCATGTGTGCAATAAAACATTTAAGTCATTCCTACTCCATACACTTAAATCTTTCTTTGTGAACACACTTAGGTCAAGGGAGAGAGAGATAAAGAGATTTCTTTTGAAATCATTATAGCACATAGGTTCAGCAATTAAAGATATAAAATAATGAACATTACACACTAAGAACATAGATACAACCAATGACTATATACAATATACATTCATATATTTCCATGGTAACTCAATATGATTGTAGAGGATAACTAATGTGTTGTAGACTTAAAATAATTTAGGGGTAAACCTATCTAAACAATCCACTCTATCATTGTACTTCCTACATTAAATTATCAACCAAGGAGCATAAGCTTATGATGGAACTTGCACTATATATGCCTTTAGAAACTCATACTCTCCTAAACTAGCCTATTCAATCCTATTCAGGTAATTCTACTTTACTGAAATTTATAGAAATGTAAGAATAGTAAGAATAGTTACAGAACCTAGTGGCTACGGGTACCTTCAACATAAGCTATAGATAACTGCTAATGATAGGAAATTGTAGAATTAACTCAAAACAATTGAAATGATAAGAGAACTAATGCTAATCTCTGGAGGACTTAAAGTAGAAAAAGCATGCACTCATTCATGAATCACAACTACTGGAAATAATAATCAAGATATTTTACTTAACTCACAATGCAATTTATGAAATAGTAGAGAAACAATTTTAACTAGAAATGCATAAATAAATAAGGAAATATGTGTGTTGTCAATTCAAGTATTCACTTTTGCTAGGTTCGTGGAAACCTAGCTACCTGTTGAAACATGGAATCATTCTTGGATGTGGGTCTCCTTTTATGAGAATGAATGTCCAGAGTGAGTTGGTTCTCTTATGATTCCTAAAATAATGACTTGAGGGGAAAAAGGATAGAAGGATATGATTGAAATGTAAAATTGAGCATTTATAACTAATCTTGATGAATCTCTATCACTCACAAAATAGATCCTCAAACTTGAATCTTCACAATTCGATTGATATTTTATCTCTTAAGTGATTTGCAACAATGTTTGGATCAAACACAAACTGCAACTAGGAAAAGGCTAAGTTTTAACAACATTGAGACATAATAAAGGACATAAAAGTCATAGTACAACATCAAATCAAGACTGCAAAATATGTGAAAAAGATGACTTGCTATTAGAATTGGAAGGAGTACAATGCATAAAATGAAAAAAATGAGCCAACTATCTGTATACAACTCTGCCTGTGAACAAGAGAGAAGAAACTAAAACTAATTAACTGAGAAAAACTAAGACTTTTCTCTATAAATGCCTCCAAAAGATCCCCTTAGAAGAAAGCTGAAAAAGATCCTAAAAATAGACCCTAAGTCCATTTTCAAGCTACTCACAAAAGCCAAAAATAAAGCTCTGGATCTACCACCAATCTGGAAAATAAAGCTGCAAAACTGCCCTCTCATGTGGTCCCACCATAAAACTAATTTTCTCTGCTCATGAAAGATCTAAAATTTGTCCTATATGACTCTAAATAAAATAAATCGAAATGGGATATCTAATTTGTTTTATTAGTCTATAAATTGTCTAAAAATAGTTAAGTTTTAAAAGCAATTTGTCAATGATTTCTTTAAAACTAACTTTACAATGCTATGGCAATTTTATTCTATATCTCCATTTGATAAGATTTTTGCAAAAAAAATAAACAATATCTGGCTCATTATTTTGCCAAGATATTTTACAAGATATCATGAATGATTTTCTATAAAAACCATAAAAAGATGATGAAAATATTACATATATTTGCAAAAAAATATGAAAGCCTTGAAGGCCACAAATGCATATCCATGTGTCAATTTTACCACCTCATCCATGTCTTCATGTCTTGGACAATGCCACCTCACTACCTATACAAGTACCACATGTCAAATTTACCCCTTTGACCATGCCATTACTCATGCATGCTTTTCACATCTCCATTTGTTCTCTGCTTTGACCTTGTGCATTTGAAATATATGAGAGGAATAAAATAATCATTAAATGCATCAAGTGGGAGGTCAAAGACTCTCGACCACATGCATAATCACAAGGCATCTCGACCATATGCATGACACTTTGACTGCACTAGGTGTTAGCCATACTGAAGGTTTGAATGTTTATCAAAAGCATAAACTTCATCCACTAATGATATCCACCTTTGACTTGCAAAGATCAAACAAAAAGAGGGAATGTCGACCCCTTCAAATCATGATTGGTAGGCACCATTGATTGCAAGGTTTTGACCATGATGCTATTTGGATAAAATACATATGTTTGTTTGCAAAGTCAAAATGAGAAAAGAACGTCAATCAAAACAACAACACGAACCCTTAAAGTTAGTCATTTCATTTGTTGTTTGCTATTGAGTTTGCTTCGCAACTCTATGCCGCCGACTTGGGATTTAATGGCTCTGCATACTCTCCTCCATATCTGGTCTTCTGTGGTCGAAAACATTGCACTTCTTGAGTCAAGATGACATGCCAAACTTGGTGAGTATGCCTATAAAGCTTAAAATGGCATTTTGACTTTACCTTAGTGGCATTTCTTTCTTAAATGGCCACAACCATAGTTGCTCTTTCCTCAGTTTCTTAGCTTGATATCTATTTGATTGGCTCTTTCTGTGTTGAACTCTGTAAACATGGTAAAATGACAAAAACTTCAAGATGGGCAGCGACCATGATAGCTTTCCTCCTCTGCGACTATACTGTGAGTCCTCATTCTTTCTTTCTACTGTGCCTTCTTTTCACTTCTGTATGTGCAAAAGTGATAAGGGTTTCATTTTTACTAGTGGGGTATCTCAAAATACCTTAATACATAGCATGGTCGTGGCATAGAATGCACTATGTAGCTTGTTCTTTATCATTTGATACGAAAAATTTGAAGTTTCCTTGACTGCGAAATGAGGGTTTCTCCTTACATTACTCGGGAACTCTTTTTCCTCTGCGGCTATGCATACTAACACTCTATACTTGCTTTGTTTGACTGTATCTTGCAAGAAGAAAGAAGACTCTTGAAAACTTGACAAGGGTTTCATTGTTTTCACTATATACATAGTCATATCTACTACGGCCTTGACATAGACAATTTTCTTTACCATTCCTCTTCTCCAACACTACAAAAATGTTAGGGTTTTAAAAACTTGACATGTGTATTTTAAAAAATGAACATGAATGGCATTATAGGTTACAGTCCAGCTTAGATATATCTCTGCAGTTTTTCATTTCACTGTATGAACCAAAAATTGAGAACTAAAATAAAGGTTTATCTTTTTTTAGTACAAAAAATACTGTAGCATACATTGCACATGATATTCCTTTTCTCTTTCCTTATGCTATTATTGCTGAGTCATATTCACTGTCATTGTTAAAAAAAGGTGAGGATTTCATATGTTGTTCTCTATTTCTATAATTCTATTTGCTAGTCTAGTGGAGTGTAGCAAATACACATTTCAAACATGACTGATGACTTCATGGTTGTTCTTCTCTGTACTTTATCATATCAAATTCATTATGTATGATCTTCTATAGGACATCAATCAGGTCCACTGTACCCTATGTCACCTATTTGACAAATCATTTCTTATGATGAAGATTTTGTCTGAACTCATTCATAACCAGATACAGCTATGCACTTACACTTCACTTGATACATAATGACATTTTGGCATGAAAGATGATAACCACACCTATTTAACTATTCCTCTGCCACATGATAATGATATTCTATTGCAACACATGTAATGAAGTGTCTTTTTGATATTGTCAAAGACAAAATGGGGCATCTGATCTGGCTGTCTTGTATCCTTTTAATATAGATCTGCAATACTAGCATGTTTCTTTCATAGATATACATTGAATGTAGTATGTGATATACACTGTTCTGATGCTCAACTTGTCTGTAGCAAAATGTGAAGCATAATTGGATATATTTCATCATATGAAAGGCAACTTATGTAACTTAATTCTAAATTTGATTTTTCTACTCCATAAAAATGAGAAAGTATAATGCTTTGGTACTCACCTATTCTTGCAAACTTGCTTACTAGTTTATAATGGATACTCCTATTGGATTATTGATCATGGATGAGTAAGCAATCCTCAAACAGGCATGCCTTGTGAACACTTATTATTTTATTAGTCTGATGATCATATATGCATCATGTCCTCCTGATCATTACCATGCCTGACAATGTCATTTTCATGACAGTTGGAGTAATGACATCAATTGTTATATGCATTAAGTGTTGTCCTTCATTAATTCAGCTCATTTTCTTGGTTGCATTTTATTCCTTGAAGTGAAATCATGGTCATGTCTTGAAATGGGACTGATGCATATGATTTTCTTTGCTATTCCTTTAGCTTGTCATGTGAATATGATCAATGATTTTCTTCTTTCTATTCATCCCTTCTGAGATCAAGGGGAAGTAGCATGCTAGACTCAACCCTTGTGGGAGCCCATTTGATACCACATACTGCATGTCTTCAATTAGCTTCATGATTTATGAGTCCTATAACTGCACATGAAACAAACAGATTAGAATAAAACAATGATCCTCTTTGTTTGCTTCTCTTCAATTCCTTCTACATATGAATGTTTCTCATTTGATCAATGCATTATAACTAAAGTATTATGCCTCTTCTGATAGATGAAGGATTTTCATAACCAGAGCTTCTAACGAGACCCTTCCCACAATTTTTTAGGTACATGCCAAGGTTGGGAGCAGGACTGGAGGCTACTATGAAGATCAACCAAAACAAGGCAATGATGGCTATGTCTTTCCCTCCTCCTTCATTAGATGCATAGTATTTTGTTTATATTTGCATGAGTTCAGCTATAACCCATGGCTTGTGTGGGACATCTGATATGTCATGGTTTCCTTCAATGCAATGTTTGTTCCTTTATGTATTCAAACTTGTAAATGAATAACAATTGTGATGAATGGATACTTATCTCATTTTACTGCTCTGCAATGCAATGAATGATTTGAAACTTTTCTTTCTTTCCTGAACAACTGAACTACATTTGAAGATAATAACTATGCAACTATCTCATAACATAAGTAAATCAAACCTCATTCAAAAATGATAAATGTTAAATCTGCTCAGCTAATTTTTGAGCTCTGGTAAAAAAATGGCAATATTTCTAGTGACTTCTGCTATATGCTTGCATACTAAGCATCTGACTAGTTTCCTTGACATCCATTGGGCATTGAGTCATACTCTTTCCTTCTCAAAAACTCAGAAAACACTGTAATTCAGCTCTCCAACAGCAATAGAAAACTAAAAACAAACTCTATTAAAAGAAAACTAACAGGCCCTGATGGCCAAAACAAAATGCTGAAAACAAACATGCATGAGCACTTATTCACTGCAAAAACTACTCTACTATATACAAAAGAAGTCTTTTATCCTCAGAGGCAATGCTTGAGGTGGATCCCATTAACTGGGATAGACAACACCTCTCCACTTAACTTGGACAGCTGGAATGTATTTTTTTCTTTGCACTTTGTGATAACATAAGGCCCATCCCAAATGACATCAAATTTAGAATGCTTTCCTGGCCTGCTCCTCAGTTCATTCCACTTGAACACCAAATCTCTGACAATAAAGTTCCTTGGTCTTTCTCTCTTATCAAATGCATTCTTCATTTGGGTTTGATGCATATCAAGCTTTCTTAAGGCCTTTATCCTTGTCTCTTCTAGCTCCATGAGCTGAGCTAGCCTGATTACTAGAGGTTGCTCCTCTAGCAGCTCAAGTTCTTTTATAAAGGCCAATGTTGGCAATTCAATTGAAATATGTAAATGAGCCTCTTTTCCATAAGTAAGCACATATGGGGAACAACCAGTATCCCTCTTAGGTGTAATTATGTCAGCCCAAAAAGCTAACTTTAACTTTTCATGCCAAGTTTTCTGATTGTCCTCAATAGTCTTCTTGATGATCCTTATCAGATTTTTGTTGGTAGATTCAGTTGCCCATTACCCTATGGGTAATAGTTAGATGAAGTATTCAAATAGATATTATTTCTAACAGACCAATCTAAAATTCTCAATCCTAAAAAGGCTAGACCATTATTAGAGATGATTGAATCTGGTGTACCGAATCTTGACACTAGATCCTAGTAAAAACTTAGGACAACAGATTCATTTTCCTCTTTTAAGGAGACAGCCTCAGTCCACTTCGTAAAATAATCTGTGGCAGTCAAAATCCACTTGTGGCCTGCACTTGAAGGAGGGTTTATTGATCCTATAAAATCCAGCCCCCACTTTGCAAAATGTTGTTCAACTTTAGTAGGATGTAGGGGTAAGGCAACAAGTCTTTGCTTATCTACAAATAAGGAATAGTTCTCACATCTTCTCACCCAAGCAAAAGAATCTTTAAACAAGTCAGGCCAATAATAACCAGCCTGCATAATCTTCAAGGTAATTGTTCTAGCTACAAAGTTGCCTCTTGAAGGTCCCTTGTGAAACTCTTCTAACAGTCTATCAACTTGATCAGGTCCAACACACCTCATAAATACACCATTAAAGTCTCTCCTATATAAAATACCATCAATAATAGCACAAGGAGTAGCTTGTAATCAAAAATACCTTCTACCTGCCCTGTCTAAACCAATTGGGCACTCACTAGTCTGCAAATAATGCATCATCTGATGCACCCAACTATCTGTTTGAGCTGGTGTATTGGCTGGTTCATTATTGTTCGGCACTATCTCAATGTCCTCTTGATGTTCTTGCTAAAACTCTTCATTTTCAGCAAGCTACTTGCATAAGCCCTTTCCTCTACTCAACTTGGTTACTTTGATGTCAACATCAAATTCCATAACCTTAGTTATCCAACTAGCTCTCTTGTCATTTATATCTTTGTTTAATAAGAAACTCTTGACAGTGGGATGAGAAACCATTAAGTAAATTTTTTTATTAAATAGCATGTGTCTAAATTTCTTGAAGCTCCTTACAATAGAAAAAACATATTTTTCCACAAAAGAGTACTTTACCTCATAGTCATACAGTACCTAGCTGAAAAATGCAATTGGGTGCTCTAAACTTTTATCGTTTTGCTGACATAACACTGCAGAAATGGTGTCATCTCCTCCAAAACCATATAAAATGAAATCCCTCTCATAATTAGGATTGATGAGGGTAGGGGCAGCAGCGAGGGCTTCATTTATCTGTTCGAAGCTTCCTTTTCCCTCCTTAGTCTAGTTGAATGGCACATTCTTTTTCAACATGGTAGTAAGAGGTTGTAACAAAGATGCAATATTCGAAATAAACCTCCTAACAAAGTTAATTCTACCAAAAAAGCTCTGCAAGCCTTTCTTATGTACAGACATCAGTAAATCTAGAATAGATGAAACCCTCTCAGAGTCAATAGTAATACCTTCTTTTGAAACAATATTACTAAGGTGTTTACCTTCATGAACTAAGAATATACATTTTGGGGGTTTAATGAAACTCCAAACTCCCTGCACCTCTAAAAAATCTGCTTCAAGTGGTCAAAATGATCATTAGAATCTTTGGAAAAAATAGTTATATCATCTAGATAGACCAACACTATTCTGTTAATAAGACTGTGGAAAGCCATATCCATTGCCCTCTGAAAGGTTGCCCCTACATTAGACAAACCAAATGGCATTTTTTGATAGGCCATGGTACCCCACTTAGTTGTGAATGCAGTTTTGTATTGGTCCTCTTCTTTGACTAGAATTTGATTATATCTAGAGTACTCATCTAACAAAGAATACCTATTAGAACCTAAAACAACCTATAGTATGTGTTCCATGGAAGGAAGAGGGTAATGGTCTTTCAATGAGGCCTAATTTAAATCAGAGAAATTGACACAAGGTCGGATTCACCATTCTTCTTCCTGATTCGGACCAAATTGGAAAACCAGGAGGTATGTTTTATTGGGAAATGATACTACTTTCAATCAGTTTATTCAGCTTAGCCTTCATTAAGTGTTCAAGTTTGGGATTTAGTGGTCTTTGCTTTTGCCTAATAGGCTTGGCATTAGGCTCTAACTCTTTGGTGTGCTAGGCCAAATCGGGATCAAAACCTCTCAAGTCTTTATACTCCCATACAAAAACATCAAAAAATCCTTGACATAATTGAATAAAAGACTGTCGTTCTTCTCTAGTACATACCTTTCCAAGTTTTAGTAGCTTGTCTTTGAAAATTTCTATGGTCTGATAGTGTTCTTGCTTCACTAACATGCTTCACTTATCTTTTTTGAACTGATCATTAGTGTTAAACACTAGTTCTAATGTGACTAATCCCTTGGGCAACTTATTGGTCCTCAACTGAACAATTTGATCTTCAAATTGCTGTTGATATTTATGTTGATTATCAACTACAAATTTAGCCTTTACACTTAAAAAACTCAAGATTTGTTCGTCATTGTTAAAAAACTTGCCATGAAACAATATTGTCAGGTACAGAAGGTCTGACAACTATCTTAACATATGACTATACCTTAGCATTCTAAATCTAATCAGGAATCTCAAATTGAGATCCCAAGGCTGCAAGCCTATCTACATACTTATTTTGATCCCTGGGAACTGAAATCAGATTAAAAGCATCAAAAAAATCAATTGAATCCCACACTCTATGCTTGTATTTTTTGAGTAAATCATTTTTAGCAACATTCATATTCCTAACCTAGTTAACGATCAACTTAGAATCTCCATAAACTTGAACAGATTTGATACCTTTTTTCTGATCCCATTCTAAACCATGGATTAGGGCCTCATACTTAGCCACATTATTTGTACAGCTTAAGGTAAACCTTAAGGTAGCATAATATTTGTCTCCTTGAGGTAAAATTAACATATTACCTCCACCAACACCCATCTTGGTCCTTGATCCATCAAAGTACAGCTTCCAAAGCTAATCTTGTTGTTCTAACTGATTTTGATCCTTAATCAAATTAGGAATCACCACATCAGGTTCCTGTATCATATAGATGCCTAATCCTACTTCATCCGTATGACAAAAAGGGTCACTTTCATGATCTTCATCTACCTAATTATCTAAATTTATGTCTTCTATAGGTGCATTGGGATCTAGGCTCATGGGTTCATCCTGCTGCCTGCGAGTGATGTATAGATTAGCATTTATTGGTCTGGGAACATAGAGCTCGATATGGTCTTTTGCAAGTGATTCAGATTGTATTGTTACTTTCGTACCATATCTCGTTCTAAAGAACAAGTGAGTCTAATCAAATGAGAGGAACCCACCCAATTTGGCTGTGAACTCTCTAGAAAGGCAGATTGCAAAACTAGGTAGAAGATCAATGATGTAAATTTCTTGATGAATGGAAAAATTAGGACAAGCATGCAATGTGAGTGGCAAACTTTTGATTATCCCCACAATACTAAGTGCAAACCCGTCTAACTAAACTACTCCTTTTGCAAGGGGCTCATAAACCAATCCTAATGAGTTAGCTACACTTTTGGGCATAACTGAACTACCTGCCCCTGAGTCTACCATACAGTTATGAAAAAATTTATCACCAATAATGAGACTTAGATAGAAAGGGGGTGGTTTTACCTCATCTATTGGTTTCCCACTCTGAACTTCTAAACTATTGGCAAGTACAACCTTGGCCTTCTCTTGATTCAAATGCTTAGAAACTCATAGTTCAGCCAATGCCTCTTGCAGCAAATTCTTTTGGCCAGGGATGCGTAAAGCATCCATAACTAACATGCTCATTGTATCTTTCTTAAGATGATAAACTATATTAAAAGAAATAGAGGTTACCTTATGATGTCCTCTTGCTGTAACTATATCAATCTATCCTTGTGAAGACTGTTATCGCATTTTAAGTTGTTCTTTCACTGGTACTATTTGGTCCATTTGTAGAATTTGTACTTTCTGCTGTCGTATAGGGGCGGTTTGTGACAGATAAACTTGATTTTTATCCCTTATAGCCTTCTGTTGAGTTAAAACTTCACCATTAACCCCCTCCAAACTTGCATAGCTATTCTGAACCATGAGTGCTTGATTTCTCACTCCATTCATGCAGGAAGCTTGATTATGTGGTTGGTGACATGGGTAACACCAATCACTATCTTGAACCAAATTATTATGTGTAGGCACAAGGTCCTTTGAGGTACTAGCAGTATTTGGATTATAATCCTAAAAAGGTTGAGGGTTATAGTTCCTTTCTGTCCCTAAGGATCACCCTAAAAGGGTTGCCTATATTGTTGATTGGGTTGATATTGGGCATTTTGTTGGTTAAGTTAATACTGATTTTAGTAAGGCAAGCATTTCTCCATATTACTAGCTTATTTACAATTGTCCTCAATGTATTTTCAAGCTTTGGGGTACTTTGGTTTTGGACTGGGACAACAATTCCTTGGGCTGTTTGATATCCTATTGCTGGAACAGGTGGTATAGCAACTAGAGGAGGTACTGCCATAGGCACTGATGGTTGAATTTCAGGGGAAATGGGTAAAGGAGGCCTAGAGGCTATCTTCCCTGCTTGAATAAGGTAGTTTTCTACTCTAACAATAATCTCAAAAGAATTTGGAAGGGTGGTCCCTCCCATAGACTGAATCATTATAGAAATTTCATTGTTTAAAGCTTTAAGATAAAATAGAAAAGCATGCCTTAGCAAGGGTTTTACCATTGTGGGAATCCTATCCCAAGTTCTAAAAAATCAGTAGTTGAAATTAGCCATATGTTCATGGGGTACCCTTTTGATGGTGCTTAGTTCTCCAGCAATGAGAGATGATCAGACTTGTCCTCAGAGTGTTTGTGTAATCCATCTCCTAGTAAGTCCCAGGATGTTATCAAATTTTTAGCAAGTCCCTTGAACCACTGTAAGGCTTTTCCTTTTAACGAAGCAGCCAAAAGTCTAAGTGCCACATTTTTTTGAGTGACATTGTGCATGGAACAAAGGGTTGCTACATCTTGAATATGTTCAGCAGCAGTAGTATGATCTTCTCCAATGAAATAAGGCAATCCTTTCAGGGCTACCATTGGAATATCATCTCTTTAGGCAAGTTGTAATGGGTTACCTGTATTGAAAGCAGCAAATGCATACGACCTAACCATTATCTGTATTTTGACTATTAGTACTAGACTTCTACTTCTTTTAATTGGGCTTATATATTTGAATCGTGAATGTGTAGACTTTGACATTCTTGATGAATCAGTTGTTCTGCTTGCTGATATGCCTCTCCTTTTAGGTGTAGACAGTTGCAAATAGTCAAATGGGTCTGGATTAGACCTTGTTTTCATAAGCTACAAGCACTAATCTGCATACCAAACCAGACGAAATGAGTTGCCAAGTATATTGAAAGCCTCCAAAGGCTGGTAAAATTGCTGCATATACCAGAACAACAGCTATGAGGGTACAAATCTCTCTAAAATTGCTTCCAGAGTCAAACCAGGCATGCCAAAAACTATTGTCAATTCAAGTATGCACCCTTGCTAAGTTCACAGAAACCTAGCTACCTATTGAAACATGGAATCATTATCGGATGTGGGTCTTCTTTTATGAGAATAAATCTCTAGAGTGAGATGGTTCTCTTATGATTCCTAAACTAATGACTTAAGGGGAAAAAGGATAGAAGGATATGATTCAAATGTAAAACTAAACATTTATAACTAATCTAGATGAATCTCTATCACTCACAAAATAGTTCCTCAAACTTGAATCTTCACAATTCCACTGATATTTTATCCCTTAAGTGATTTGCAGCAAGGTTTGGATCAAACACAAACTGCAACTAGGAAAAAACTAAGTTTTAACAGCATTGAGACATAATAAAGGATAGAGAAGTCACAATACAACATTAGATCAAGACTGCAAAATATGTGAAAAGGATGATTTGCAATTAGAACTAGAAGGAGTACAATGCATAAAATGAAAAAAATGAACCAACTATCTGTATACAACTCTGCCTGTGAACAAGAGAGAAGAAAATGAAACTAACTGACTGAGAAAAACTAAGACTTTTCTCCTATAAATGCCTCCAAAATATCCCCTTAGAAAAAATCTGAAAAAGCTCCTAAAAATAGACCCTAAGTCCATTTTTGAGCTACTCATGAAATCCAAAAATAAAGCTCTGGATTTGCCACCAATCTGGAAAATACAGTTGCAAAATTGGCCTCTCATGTGGTCCCACCATAAAACTACTTTTCTCTACTCATGAAAGCTCTAAAATTTGTCCTATATGACTCTAAATAAAACAAATCGAAATGGGATATCTGATTTGTTTTATTAGTCTATAAATTGTCTAAAAATAATTAAGTTTTAAAAGCAATTTGTCAATGATTGCTTTAAAACTAACTTTACAATGCTATGGCAATTTTATTCTATATCTCCATTTGATAAGATTTCTGCAAAAAGAAAAACAATGTCTAGCTCATAATTTCACCAAAATATTTTACAAGATATCACAAATGATTTAGTATAAAAACCATAAAAAGTCGATGAAAATATTACATATATTTGCAAAAACTATGAAAGCCTTGAAGGCCACAAATGCATATCCATATGTCAATTCTGCCACCTCATCCCTATCTTCATGTCTTGGACAATGCCACCTCACTGCCTATACAAGTGCCACATGTCAAATTTACCCCTTTGACCATGCCATTACTCATGCATGTTTTTCACATATCCATTTGTTCTCTGCTTTGACCTTGTGCATTTGAAATATATGAAAGTAATAAAATAATCATTAAATGCATCAAGTGGGAGGTCAAAGACTCTTGACCACATGCATAATCACAAGGCATCTCAACCATATGCATGACACTTTGACTACACTAGGTGTCGGCCATACTGAAGGTTTGAAAGTTTATCAAAAGCATAAACTTCATCCACTAATGATACCCACCTTTGACTTGAAAAGATCAAACAAAAAGAGGGAATGTCGGCCCCTTCAAATCATGATTGCTAGGCACCATCAATTGCAAGGTTTTGACCACGATGCTATTTGGATAAAATACTTATGTTTGTTTGCAAAGTCAAAATGAGAAAAGAACATCGAACAAAACAACAACACGAACTCTAAAAGTTAGTCAATTCATTTGTTGTTTGCTGTTAAGTTTGCTCTGCAACTCTATGCCGTCGACTTGGGATTTCACGGCTCTGCATACTCTCCTCCATATCTAGTCTTCTGTGGTCAAAAACGTTGCACTTCTTGAGTCAAGATGATAGGCTGAACTTAGTGAGTAGGCCTCTGAAGCTTAAAATGGCATTTTGACTTTACCTTAGTGGCATTTCTTTCTTAAATGGCTGTGGCCATAGTTGCTCTTTCATTAGTTTCTTAGCTCGATATCTATTTTCTTGGCTCTTTCTGTGTTGAACTCTGTAAACATGGCAAAATGACAAAAACTTCAAGATGGGCTGTGGCCATGATAGCTTTCCTCCTCTGTGACTATACTATGAGTCCTCATTCTCTCTTTCTACTATAGCTTCTTTTCATTTTTGTATGTGCAAAAGTGATGAAGGTTTCATTTTTACTAGCTGGGTATCTCAAAATGCCTTCATATATAACACAGTCGTGGCATAGAATGCACTATGTATCTTGTTCTTTGTCATTTGATATGAAAAATTTGAAGTTTCCTTGACTCCAAAATGAGGGTTTCTCCTTACATTACTCAGGAACACTTTTTGCTCCATGGCTATGCCTACAAACACTCGATACTTGCTTTGTTTGACTGTATCTTGCAAGAAGAAAGAAGACTCTTGAAAACTCGACAAGGGTTTCATTTTTTTCACTATATACATAGTCATATCTGCTACGACCTTGACACAGACAGTTTGCTTTACCATTCCTCTTCTCCAACACTACAAAAATGTTAGGGTTTTGAAAAATTGACATGGGTATTTTAAAAAATGAACATGAATGGCATTATATGTTACGGCCCAGCTTAGCTATATCTCTACATTTTTTCATTTCACTGTATGAACCAAGATTTGAGTACTGAAATAAAGGTTTATCTTTTTTTAGCAAAAAAATACTATAGCATACACTACACATGATATTCCTTTTCTCTTTCCTTATACTGTTATTGCTGAGTCATATTCACTGTCATTGTTTAAAAAAAGGTGAGGATTTCATATGTTGTTCTCTATTTCTGTAGTTCTATTTGCCAGTCTAGAGGACTATAGCAAATACACATTTCAAACATGACTGATGACTTCACTGTTGTTCTTCTCTGTACTTTATCATATCAAATCCATTATGTATGATCTTCTGTAGGACATCAATAAGGTCCACTATATCCTATGTCACCAGTTTAACAAATCATTTCTTATGATGAAGATTTTTCCTGAACTCATTCATAACTAGATACAACTATGCACTTACACTTCACTTGATACATAATGACATTCTGGCATGAAAGATGATGACCACACCTATTTAACTATTCCTCTACCACATGATAATGATGTTCTATTGCAACACATGTAATGAAGTGTCTTTTTGATATTATGAAAGACAAAATGGGGCATCTGATCTGGCTGTCTTGTATCCTTTTAATATAGATCTGCAATCCTAGCATGTTTCTTTCATAGATATACATTGAATGTAGCATGTGACATACACTGTTCTGATGCTCAACTTGTCAGTAGCAAAATGTGAAGCATAATTGGATATATTTCATCATATGAAAGGCAACTTATGTAACTTAATTCTGAATTTGATTTTGCCAATCTATAAAAATGAGAAAGTATAATGCTTTGGTACTCACCTATTCTTGCAAACTTGCTTACTAGTTTTTAATGGATACTCCTATTGGATTATTGATCATGGATGAGTAAGAAATCCTCAAATAGGCATGCCTTGTGAACACTTATTCTTTTATCAGTCTGATGATCATATATGCATCATGTCCTCCTAATCATTACCATGCCTGAGAATGTCATTTTCATGACAGTTGGAGTAATGACATTAGTTGTTATATGCATTAAGTGTTGTCCTTCATCAGTTCAGCTCATGTTCTTGGTTGCATTTCATCCACTGAAGTGAAATCATGGTCATGTCTTGAAATGGGACTGATGCATATGATTTTCTTTACTATTCCTTTAGCTTGTCATGTGATGTGAACAATAATTTTCTTCTTTGTATTCATCCCTTCTGAGATCAAGGGGAAGCAGCATGCTGGGCTCAACCCTTGTGGGAGCCCATTTGATACCACATGCTGAATGTCTTCAATCAGCTTCATGATTTGTCCTATACCTGCACATGAAACAAACAAATTACAATAAAACAATGATGCTCTATGTTTTCTTCTCTTTAGTTCCTTCTGCATATGGATGTTGCTCATTTGATCAATTCATTATAACTAAAGTATTATGCCTCTTTTGATAGATGAAGGATTTTCATAACCGGAGCTTCTAACGGGACCCTTCCCATAATTTTTCAGGTACATGCTGAGGTTGGGAGCAGGACTGGAGGCTACTATGAAGATCAAACAAAACAAGGCAATGATGGCTATGTCTTTCCCTCCTCCTTCATTAGATGCATAGTATTTTGTTTTATATTTACATGAGTTTAGCTTTAACCCACGGCTTATGTGGGACATCTGATATGTCATGGTTTCCTTCAATGCAATGTTTATTCCTTTATGTATTCAAAATTGTAAATGAATAACCATTGTGATGAATGAATACTTATCTTATTTTACTGCTCTGCAATGCAATGAATGATTTGAAACTTTTATTTCTTTCCTGAACAACTGAACTGCATTTGATGATAATAACTATGCAACTATCTCATAACAGAAGTAATTCAAACCTCATTCAAAAATGATAAATGTTAAATCTGATCGACCAATTTTTGAGCTGTGGTCAAAAAATGGTAACAATGTAAAGTGAAGATTAGTTCCTTGAGTGGCCAGCTCAGGGTCTATCTCACTTAACTGGAAATCAAATCTACTTCAGATTCTCACACATTCTCATAACACATAGTTGTATTCAATTCATATCATAAATAGAATCTTTTTAGATTGTATTCAATAAAACATGTCTGGATCTTCCAACATAGAAAAATATAGTAATAGCTGAGCAACTATAAAATAAAGTAAGTTGGAAAAACTAACTTGACATCGAACTCATCCCTCCTAACTTATACAGAAACGGGAGAGTTTTTCGCAACTACCAACTACCTTCAACCATCAATCAATTCCTAGATGCTAGGATACAGAGTAAGATTGATTTATTAACTCCAATTGCACAGAGGAAGGAGAGTTCTATTTAGATAAGAATTCCTATAAAATGGCTCATTTACAAAACACATAAGCTATGATTAGAATCTTAGAACAAGTCTTCTTCTTCTGTATTTATTTTTCCATAATGATCATGTTCAACTTTAGTTAGCGCTTGATTGTGACTTCCTTTAATGTCCTATTTTACAATGTGCTACGAATTCTCCTTTCCTCAATGCCACATACTCGTTGCTGCACATGAGTTAATCCATAGAACATATGCATGCAAATAACCTTCATAATTAAACTATAAAATCTCATCTATATGCATACATACTCATGTCTAACTCATTCAATTGACAAATATTATCACCATGTTTCATATTGATAGAATAGGTTCAAGGTTTGAAGAATATATAAAAAGACAACATATTATGATGGTAATGTCTTGGAAAAGTATTTGGAATATCATAGGCATAAAGTCTGAAAGCATATAAAAATAACATAAAAGAAGCCAATATTTGAACCCATCATTTCCCCCCAACTAGAATTTTGCTTGTCCTCAAGAAAAATACTCAATTAAACACCTAGGGGAAAAGATTATAATGCAAAGTAATCTTCCTAAGGTACATAACCTCTTTGACCCCCTATTCTTGCTTGAGATAAAAACCATTATAGCATGCAAGTCTATCCATCCCGATTGATTCTGCACTCCCACACTCATCATTTTTTCCTCCTGCCCAATGTGGTACTGGATAAAGGAGAATAGGAGGGTGATAAGTAAGGGGTATCCATGCCACTCCTCTTCGCTCTAAAATTTGGATGTACCTGCAAAATCTCTCAAATATATTCATAAAATTGTGGAAAGAGTGAGGCTCTTTCTTCTACAATTTTGGGGTTAGACTATCCCATCTATTTTGCACATACCTCTGGTAGTTATGAAGAATAGACACTACTAACCACTATATCCTTCTATAATCCTTGAGTCTCAAATCCATAATTACTTTACCTGGACCCTTATGAGAGAGGAGTGCTAACCATTGGGTCATGATCACATCAAGATTTAAGGATTCTTTTGTAATCTACAATGGTACTTTCTTTTCTTATTCTTCATACCTATCCATTAGTTCCCCTCTAAGCTGCTCATTCCTAAAGGAAGATGACAGTGCTTTAACTTGAAAATCCCCAACATAAATTAAGGGGTTCCACTCTGTATCTTCTTCCATCAAGTAATTGTGCAAACAATATTCACACAACTGATCTTGTTCCTCTAGACTGACTTCTTGAAATTACTGGAAAAAATGATGCCTTGAATAGATAGAAATAGGCTGATCATTAATGAATCTATTAAACTAAAAACTGAGAAATCTTTCTTTAAGAAACAATGCATAAACTCTAGGTGGAGGTCTACACTCAATGATTTGAATTGCTCTATCAATTACCTTTGTTAGCTTCCCTTCCAACCTTTTCAATTCAAAATTTTTACTTTCTAATGATGCATTAAGAATCTATTTCTCCTTCTCCTAGTTTTCCTTTTCTTGCTTGAATGCGTTATTGAAATTCATCAATTCAAAACCCAAAGATAGAATAGTAAGGCATGTTAGAGGTCTTATTATAGAAGGCTATAGAATTGGTGCTTCTCTTCCCTCATTTTCCATTTTACTCTCAGCCACCTGTGCTAATAGATCCATATTGGTTCCATGACAATAGGTTTGAATTTTCTCCTCCAACTCTTGTATTCTTATCTCTTTTTCCTTATCCTTTTCCTCATACTATTTCACTTGTTCTTCTAATTGTCTTATCCTATCAAGGGCTTCTTGAAGTTCTTGCCTTATATTCCTATCTTCCAACAACTCTTTTTCTTTTCCAGAATAAAAAATTTCATCCTTATTTCTAGTGACATAAAAAATTTCTTTAGCAAGGCTACTAGGAACTGATTTTCCCATCTTCTTTGCAATGAAAATGTCTTTTAAATCAGAGCTAGAGGATGAAAAAACATACCTTCCTTGCTTAGCAGGTATACTAGCATCAGTAGGAGCATTCTTAGGGGCATTTCCTTCCTTTTCTGAAGCTATGTCCAAAAGTGTTGGATCTTGCTACTGTCGTGCTTCTTCCTTTTCTACTTCCCCTTGTTCCTCATCAACTCTTTTTCATACATTCTACCTCTTCAGCCTTCCTGAATGCCTAGGTGTGATAGTTTCTGGCTTGTCTTCACTTTTTCTCTTTTTCTTACTTCCCCTCTTCTTTCTCTCCCCTGCATCCTTCTCTTTCTCAACACCCTTATGCTTCTCTTCATTCTTCTTACTCTCCTTCTTCTTAGAAGAAGTAGAAGGATCACTTCTCATAGCTCCTATCATAGGTTTAGGGTTCTTCTACTGTCAATGGCCTAGTTTCTGGAGGAATTTCCTCCTATGGATCTTCCTATTCAAGTTCAACATCTAGTTCTGGCTCTTATTGAGGTTCATCTACTTCCAATAATTCTAAAATATCCATTCATTACTTAAAATCATCCCAATCAACTTGTGGGGGTTGAATTCTCAAACTCCTTTTAACCAATAGAGCTATCAAACAATGATGGGACAATGTAGTCTCTATTTGCCTTTTCTAATACTCAAATGTCATTCTTTTCAACATATTATGAAGATAATTGGGAACATTAACCAGCTTGTCATGATACAGGTGCTTCAACAACTTAAAATGTGTAGTATACAACAAATTATGTCAACCCTCACAAGTAATATATTTGATAATATATGAAGCATATTTCCCCCAAAAGAATGGAAGGGATAATCTCTTTGTACCTTGTGTGGTTGAGTATAGGTTCTCTCCATGCTCACAGAATTCTTCCCTCACCACAACTACATCAGCACAAGATGGATACTCAGACCCTATACGTGGTAATCCAGTGACTTGGGCAATGGTTGTTTCAGAGGCATCCACAACCAATCCCCTAACTATTGCTTCATCATACTGCAACAATACTACAAAATCCCTTGCCATTTCATTATTATACTCCATTAATTTTAGAAAGTAGTCTAACCACCCCACTTTGGTAAAGAATGGTAGAACCAATACATCCTCTAATATCTCCTTATCCACCGATGGCTCAATTCTGATAACATCACCCCCCATTACACCTGTATTTTGCACTCTCATCAATTCTAAATTCTACCTAATTTCAATTCTACCACCTTCAGAAGACTACCTTTCAATTCTCTCCCCCCCCCCCAACTATAGCTTTTAGAGCTCTTTTTTACAAAAATTTTTAAAATTTTAGCTCACTCACAGGGAAACAATAAGCTCACAATTTAGGGTAGCTCAACTATTGTGGAAAATGGCACATGAAAACCTTGATAGCTTCTAAAAACTTGGTGGCAAAAATAAAAATAAAAAAATAACTGACCATATACCCCTCCCCCCAACTAAAAGGTGAAGTAACCACACTTCATGAATGAATTTGCAGGGATGAAAGAGTAATGATGAAAAGGACAGGGTGATATATTGCCGCATGCATGAAATAAACAATAAGTAATAATGAATATAAATAGAAATTTTACGTTAATCATTAAAGGTTACCTTATGTGCATATATTATGGAGAGCATTGAGTGACGCGTCTCGGAACTAGAGAGTATGTACTTGGAATTTATTAGGCACGAGCAGAGTGATATGCATAGAGTAGATGGAAGGGTGGCGGGTATGTCAGAATTGATGCGATGTGACAAATCGCAATAGTTGATACAATAGCTTATGAATGTAATTTGAACAAGTATGCCACAACCGTTGGTTTATTGAAAATGGATGAAGCACATGCAGAGGGAATAAAATGTGTAGGAAGAAGAATGGAATTTTTCTAAAGTATTGAAAATTTCTGCACACACTTGTTGCTACAGGCACCCACAATACAGGTCTCAACCAAATGTGTACAAAAACACTATATCAGGTCTGAACTACAACATGTCCCTATTACATGTTAAACTTAGGTCCCTTTGAGAGTGAAAAATAGGTCCCTCTGAAGTTAACTATGCTCATTATGGATAATGTGTTGTGTGTGCATGTGAATTATAAAGCATGAAAAATTAGGTCTTAGTGACAGGGGTTGAGTAGTGCAACTCAACATCTGCATCACTAGATAGGATTGGTGGATCATCTTCTGATGGTGTATTAGTTGGTGTTACAGAACCTTCATCATGAGTGCTAGGAGTACCATACTGAGTAGCTAGAGAAACAAGAAAGTCATCCTTCTGAAGTAGCTTCTTATATAGTTTTAGCTTGTGTCCATTTACTAGTAATGAAAACTAAACCTCATCAATGGTCTATAATTAGACTGCACCATTAGGAAAGACTTGTTTAATCTTATAGGTTCCCAACCGATGAGACTAAAGCTTGCCCTTGAAGTCTTTGTATCTTGAATCCTAGAGCAATGCCCAATCACCAGCAGTAAATTCTTTAGTCTTGATATATTTGTCTTGTCATTTGACTCTTTGTTTCTGTATGAGCTCTCTATGGTGGATGGCTTCTAATCATATTTCATCTAGAGCATTCAAATGTTGTAGCCTGTCCTATTGAGCTGCTATCAAATCCATCCCTAATTCTACTGCTATCACTAGGATTTCATATTCAAATTCTATAGGCAAGACTATTGTCTTGCCATAGACCAATTCATAGGGTGTAAACCCTATAGTTATCTTCCAAGTATTCTATATGCCCAAACAGCTTCTAGTAGCCTAGAAATCCAATCTTGTCTATGAATCTATACTGTTTTTGTCAAGATGTTCTCAATTTCTCTGTTTGTGACTTTAACCTGACCATTAGCCTGACGATGGTAGGGAGCGGACTTCTTGTGTCTAATCTGATATTCGTCTACCAGCTTAGTGATTAAATCTGATGTGAATTGTGGGCCTTGATCAGTCACTATCTCCCTTGGTACACCATATCTAGTGAAGATGTCCTCATACAAAAATTTTGCCACATTACCATCTCTAGCAAACTGCAAGGCTTTAACTTCCAACCACTTGGTTAAGTAATCAGTACATACTAGGATATATTCCTTATTGTTTGAAGTAGGAGAGATAGGACCAACAAAATCTAGTGCCCACTTATCAAAAGGAGCTAATGAGATTTGTGGCTACAAAGGCATTTCATCACTTCTTGTAGGTCTCCCCATCCTCTGACACCTATCACATCTTTTAGTATACTAGACAACATCTTTATGAAGTGTTGGCCAAAAATATCATGTTGTCAATATTTTGAAGGTTGTCCATTTAGCTGCAAAATGTCCCCCACAAGGTTCATCATGATAGGCCTTCAATATATCAAATACCTCATCCTCTCTAATACATCTTCTCATAATACTATCTATGCCAGTATAGAATAGGAATCCAGAAATCCAAGATTAAGGAAAACATTTGTGAACTAGCTGCCTTTTCTCCCTTAGAGAAAAGTAACCTACAATCTGCCCTAAAACCAAATAATTAGCTATATCTACATACCAGGGAGTGTGTATGTTGAGATCAAAGAGATACTCATCAAGAAAAGAGTCATCAACCACTCCTTATGTTGATTGTGTAGGTAGTCTAGACATAAAATCAGCAACTACATTAGCCTTACCTGGCTTGTCAACTATGGTGATGTCAAATTCTTGCAATAATAAAAACTATCTTACAAATCTTCCACCCATTATTGGCTTATTCATTAAATATCTAATTGCTGCATGATCTATGTGTATGAACACTTTATAACCAGTAATGTAGTGTTTGAATTTGTTGATGGCATAAACAACTGCCAACATCTCTTTTTCTGTCACAGTGTAGTTCAACTCAACCCCCTGCAAATTTTTACTTACATAGTATATTGCATACTCCTTAGTTCCTTCTTTGTGGCCTAGAACTGCTCTAATGGTGAAGACTAATGCATCTATGTGGATGTGAAAAGGTAGTGTCCAATTTGGACCTCTGAGAACTGGAGCCTGTGTCAAGGATGCTTTTAAATTTTCAAAGGAAGTCTGACAATCTGGTGTCCATTCAAATTAACTATCCTTTGTCAATTGAGTAAACAGAGGTGCATCAATTTTGCTAAATTCTTGAATGAACCTCCTGTAATAACCTACATGTCCCAGGAAGCTCCTTACATCCTTCTATTTTTGTGGAATAGGCAAAGTAGAGATAATTTTAATCTTCTTTGGGTCAATTTGTATGCCTACACTTGAGATAAAATGTCCCAAAACTATTCCTTGTGTCATCATCAGAAAACACTTTTCATTACTCAAAGATAGGTTGTGCTTTGTGAATCTCTTCAAAACTTTCTCCAAATTGTGTAAAGCTTCATCATATGTTTCACCATATGTGGTGAAGTCATCCATATAAATTCCCATGCTGTCATGGATAAAATCAAAGAAAATACTGAGGACTACTCTTTGAAATATGGTTAGAGCGTTGCATAGACCAAAGGGTAAGACAGAATATGCATAGGTCCCCCAAGGGCAAGTAAACATTGTCTTATCCTGATCCTCTGGTGCAATCTTGATTTGGTTATAGCCACAAAAACCATCAAGAAAGGAAAAATATTTCTTGCCTACCAAAGAGTCAAGAACTTGGTCAATAAATGGCAATGGAAAGTGATCTTTTCTGGTAGCAGTATTTAGTTCTCTGTAATCAACACAAACTCTCCATTTGCCACCTTTCTTGGGCACTATGACTAATGGTGAAATCCATTCACTGTCTGAAATTGGGTATATAAAGCCTGCATCCAAAAGCTTTTGAAGCTTAGTTTTCACTATCTCTCTAAGACCGGGGTTCATGCACCTCTGCTGCTGCCTAATAGGTCTATAGTCATCATCAATGTATATTTTGTGCATGCATAAGGCAGGATCAATGCCTTTCATGTCACTGTAATTCTAGGCAAATGTTGTTGAGTGTGTCTACAATACTTCATGCAGGGATTGATATTGTTCATCAGTCAATGCATTATTAATAGTCAACATCTTTCCTGGCTTGATTTCTAATTGTTTGGACAGTTCTTGTACAAAAGACAAATCAAAGCTAGGTAATATTGGTAAGCATTGTTGGGGTAATAAAGCATGAAATATTTGGGATACATGCACTGAGGAACTGCTAGGTATTATGCTACTCAAAGGGTCTTGTAAGCAGAATAGATAGTTCTGCTACTGCGGGTTCCTCCCATAGTCATTCTATATAATGTAAGCAATTAACTCATCTTCATCCTGAATATCCAATAAGGGGTTGCATTCAATAGTCATCAAGGTTTGCAGGGAATAGCTATCCTCATCTTCTAGGGTAGGCTAAATGGTCTGCTCAAGCTCATGGTATGGTTGGACTGGTGGATATAAAACCAATTTCTTGGTCACAGTCCCATTGGATATGATCATGTTACCAGACCTATAACCTATCAATACATTAGTAGTGGCAAGCCATGGTTTGCCTAGTATAAGAGGATAACCAACAAGGTTATCCTTTGGCTACAGGACTATGAAATCAATAGGGTATTCCCAAGAATCTAATGCAATGACCAAATCCTCAATAACTCCTTCAAGTTTGGCTGTAGACCTATCAGCTAATTGCAAGACTATCTGAGTAGGCCTAAGGTTGTTCAATTGGAGTGTCTACATTGTCTCCTTAGTCATTACATTAGTTGCAACACCTAAATCTATCAGAGTATTCTTAATTAGAGTCCCATTGATTTTGGCACCCACCACCAGACTACCGGGATTTGTATATTTGAGAATGGTTATGTTCCCCAACATTGTGTCAGCTAGGTTGCCCAAAACATGAACTATCTTTGGGTTTATTCTCTTTCTTCTTGGTTTCTTGATGCAGAGATCTCAGATAGTCTTAGTGTAGGTGGGAATATCTTTGATGTCTTGGATTATGGGAATCTTTATGCTTATGTCTTGCAACTAGCCTATGAGGTCATTTTCAGACCGTGATGTTTGTTTCTAGATAGCCAAGCATTCAGGGAAAGGAGGCCTAGGATGTGAAATGGTCTAAGGTTCTTGAGTTGATTCAAGTTCCAAAGGTGGTTTATCTGAGGCCTCTTATGTGGGTTCTTCATCTTCAAGTTCTGTAATTTGGGGAGATGAAGGACCTGCAAGTTGCTTCCTTGATCTGAGATGAACATTACTCACTTCCACCCCATAGGTGGGATATTACATCACCTCATTAGTATAAGCCCGTTGAACAGGCTTGTTGTTAGGGTTTGGTGTAGGTTTGGTAGGGATTTGGGTAGGTCTAGGAGGTGGATTTTGAGGTGTTGATGAAATCATTATGGCTAGCTGCTATGGTTGAGATGGAATCATAGGTTGTTGGAAATGTATATTTTGTTGCCATTGTTGGCCCTTGTTCCATTGAGGCTACCACTATTGTTGCTGAGTGGGCCATTGGGGGTTATAGTTGGGACCTTGAAATTTTTTTTGAGGCTTTGGGTTTGGCTGTTGTTGATTCCAACCAGTTTTTGGAGTAGGCCATTGTGGTTTTTTCCATGCATTTGGATTTCTAGGCCACTGTTGAGTATTCCAAGAAGAGAAATTTTGGTTTGTAGTAGGAAAGGGTGAATTATTAAGTGGATCAAAGGGCATACCATGTCTTTGCTGCCAAGGTCTTCTTTGAGCTATTAATAATAGTTGCCCATCCTCCCCTTCAAATGGTTGTAACTTTGGCCTTTCAATCTTCTCTTGCTAGATACTGGCCACCCTCTTGCATTTACAATTGGCCATCCTCTACCTATAGCTGGGGCAGTATATACATTGAGGAGTGTCACTTAAACCCTAATGTTCACGTAAACCCTAATGTGGATGTATATATAATTTGATAACAATGATTTCCTTAATGTTGATTGTATTGAGATCAACACAGATGACCAAGAAGACTAGAATCAAGATGCATATGTGACTAAACAAGATATTTGTCTTACAATACAAGTTTTAATAGATGTATTGAAACAAGTTGAATCCCCTAATCAAGTGGCCAGTCTCTTTTATAAGGTATTAGTGGGATTTCCTCATGGCATGGAAATATTACAATATTTTACATCTTTAATGAATATTTCTAAAGGTGTATCCTCCAATCCATCTTGACTTTCCAATATCAACCCCTTTACTTCCATACCTACTACCACAACCAAACCTAGGGTTACCCCTAATGCTTCCATTGCACTTATCTTATTCACTTTTGGCTTCAATCCCCAATATGTCCTTCCAAAAGGCTATACTCCATCTTTCTTCACCCCATAACAACATTGCTTCTAGAATCCCACCTATTCCACTCCCATCACTTATATCTAGATACTACTATTACACTCTCTACTCATGTTATTCATACTATCTCCTCATCCCAAACCATAACTAACACTTCTCATAATGTGTCCAACCCATTTGCCACCATGTCCATGCCTCTTACATCCCAAGATCATCTTTACCCATTCTACCATTTCCCATACTCAAAATAACTATTTTGTTTCCACCACCACCTTGGATACACTCATGGAAGTGATAGATAAACTAAAGAAATAAGTTAAGGATAACAAGAAAGATACTATTGCATACAATCCTCAACATCACACAACTTTAGGTTTTGAGGTTGTTACATGTTCATTACTTGTTGGAATTGTGGTTCCTCTCTTTGAGATGTACAATGGAAAAGGATAACCTAATGTCCATTTATAATAATTCATAGTAGCATGTATTGACATTAATTATGATGATGTGATCTTAGATAAGCTTTTCCCATAAACCCTTAAGGACTATGTTATTAAATGGCTTTATTCATTACCTATGGGCTTAATCAAGTCTTTTGGTTATATTGCTATTGCATTCTTACAACACTTTCATATAAATATGGTATTAAAGATTAACGTTAATGACCTTAATAGATGCACACAAAAGAGAAATGAGCCTGTCAATGACTATGTTTTTCAATTTTAATCTTTGTGTGGCAAGCTAAAACACTAATTTAATGATGATGAATTAAAAATCATGTTTCTTTAAATATTACTTCTAGTGATAAGGAATAGTTTGAACTTAATTACATTTCCATCGATTAAAGACATATGCACACATTCGAGGAATCTTGAGGTTAAAATTTTAGCATCTAATACATAAGGTTCATCATCATCTCAATCTTTCTATCCTTCTAAGTTTCAAAAGTCCTATACTTTTTCAAAGGGTAATAATATGAAGGAAAATGTAGATCAAGTTGATATTAAATTTTTGTTTCTTTCGGTTAAACCAAATCCTTCTAGGAAGTTTACTAAGCTTCAATAATTTATGTAATATGTGCTTCAAATCATGTTAATTACTAACACTCCCTCCCATCTATCCATTAGATCCCAATAAATCATTTCCTAAACCATATAATGATCAAGCATTTTGAATGTATCACTGTGTTAAATGACATTATACTCAAACTTGCATAGGTCTTAGAAACAAGGTACAAGACCTTATTGACAATAATATAATCAAAATTAATGGGGTTAATTATAATTGAACTCCATCTATTGGACCCATATATAGCAGATTATAAATTTACACAAATATATTTCCATATCATTCTAACAATGTTGAAGCACTTGATAAGAATAACAATGCTGCTAATGTCAAATGTGATGACATATCACATGGTCATTATTTTGTGGGATCCATTGAAGCTAATGATACATCTTATTCTTCTATTCCTTTGGATAAACTAATTTCATTTTATGATGAGGAGATCCCAAAAATAATCACTATGGATGAATATAAATCATAGCAAAGATGAGAGAATGGGAGATCTATGATGTTCTTATTGATCCTACAAACTGATACAACATATGCATACATGATCTCTTAGTATGTAAAAACATAAAACCAAAATCATACTCTCATTCCATGGATTCTTTAAACATAACAAATGGAATTCTAATTAGGACATTAGGTTGTGTCATCTTACCACTTGATTTTGGACAAAAAATGAACAAGTATTATGCCATGTCATCTTTACTATAGATCTATTCTCTATTATGGGACCTGAAATTATCCTATTTCCTATGTTTTTTTCCTATTTTTATAGAACATTACCTGAGACTTTATATTGACATTTGAATTTCAAAGCACTAATATTGATATAAAATATGTGTATAAATGTTTGTGTGTATTGATAATTATTTTCAAAATATGATAGTATGTTATGTTGATTATGGTTATTTTTGGTATGGAAGTATTATAAAATGTAGCTAGCCTTCTATGCAACAAAGTGATAGATACTTGTAGCTAAGGTTGTTGTGAACTTACAGCCATAGGAATAATTATCTGTAGCTAAAGAAGTAGGCACCTATAGCCAAAGGAGAAAAATCAAAATATGAAGGAATTAGTCTCCATGGTAATGATTCGACTCAGCAGCAATTGCCTAGCAGTAGTAATGATTTTTGCAAACAACAAGGAGAAACTCACAGTAGTAGTAGATGGTGGCAAAGGACTGGGTGATCCTTTAACAAGGATTGCATAAAGATATATCTTTGTTTGCATGATTCTATTATTTCTATTTCTTTCATTATAGTTGAAGAGTTGTATTGGAATTATATTCCTTGAATAGTTTTTTTTACAAGCAAGTTTCCTATTTATGCTTTTCCAGAATAAGGACAGTCCTCTTCCTATGTTTCAAGAAAGAGTTGACATGTGTAGTTTAAGTTGTTAAGAGTCCAGTTAGTTAAGGATAGTTGGAATGTGTCTATATATTCAGAAGATTCTATGTAATAGAGATCTAGAGATTTTCATTAGCAGCTTAGTTTGTATTATGTTTTTTTTTAAATCAATAAAGATATTTTCAGATTTAGTCAATGTGTGCAATGTACAGTTAGATATTTGATTAAGATCTTGTGAGGATATAGTTAACCCAAGTAAGGGCGCACTTGAGGTACAATTGTAGCTCTCTTGTTAATGTTAGTTATTAATAGCTTCAATAATTGTAAATAACTTGTTTCATATAAATAATTGATTGTTGATAGTTGAAGTAGTGTGTGCCTATATCTTAACAAAATCACACATAGCAACTACTGTGTTTGACTAAAGTTTATAATATAGATTTATTTTCAGTTATAAGCAATTATTTTTTTATACACAAGCTCTTGGGATAGCTCTCATAAATCCTTAAGCTATACATATAGTACAGTTTCCATCCAAGAAGATACATCCCTAGTTTGACATGATAAATGTAACACATTATAACTAGTGGGTCACTTGATAAGGGATACCCTGATCCATTGAATAGATTGCATACCTTTACTGCATCAGATTTACTAGTTAATAATGGAGTTGGACACTTTGTATTACATGGAATACCATGGATAGAGCATTTTAAAGTAGTTCATTCTATGGTACATCAATGTTTTAATTTTTTTCATACAAGAAGAGTCATGATATTAAAAGAGATAGGTTTAAACCAATTATAGACTTGAATCACTTCACTTTATATACTTATATACCAACTCCAAAAGAAACTCCATATCAGGGAAGAAGGCATTCATAAGTTATTTCAAGATATGTATCAAGAAAAACTAAAACAAAAAAACAAGAAACAAAAACCAAAACATAAAGAGCCTAAAGTAGAGAATAATGCACCTAAACAACAAAAGGATGACAAAACTGAAAGAAAATATCAAAGAAGAGAAAAACAAAGAAATGAAAATCATCCACAAATTTCATGTGCAAAAGACTATGTTGAAAAGCATAAAATTATGGTGCATCAAATGCATATATTTCCACCATAGTTCCACAAGTTAAGAAACAAGAATGGTTAAGAAAACAAGTACCTCATGTTATATCTATTGATCATGTGTTTATACATAGCATTAATAAATATCAAGAAAAAAGTGTAGATAAAATTGAAGAGGCAAGCAAAGAAGAACAAGAAGCAAAAGAACATGAAAAAATTAGAAGACTTATGTTGGGAAGATGAATATTGTAGTGCTCCTCATTTTGCTTTCTGTTAGACTGATAGCTATTCTAGACATTATGACATGTTGTAGACTCACTATTATGATGATTAGTTGATGATACCTAGTTGATGATAGACCTTCTATGATGACATTTGATGATGTTTTAATTACTAGTGTTTATGTTTATGCTATGACTGGTTTTTGGACATACAAGATGTTGTGGATTAATTCTATGCTTTATGTGTTATCTGATCATGGTTGTGATGCTATTATAGGTGATTGCTCGTATTTGATCGTATGTAACTAATTGTCCTATCTTGATTGTTTAGTAACTGATTGTGATGCGTAATGTAGTTATTTGTTTGATATGTTCTATGAAAGGAACAATGTCATATTACTCATGCGTGACTACCCTACTATACTGTGATTTCCTTTCACGATGTGTATGTTTGAGTGATTACATATATCTACATGTCTGACCGTGTTGTTTGCTATAGGTTGCAGCTTTCTGGCATCAAATCCACCTAAATTCATAGGGTGTAAACATTGTAGTTGTCTTCCAAGTAGTTCTATATACCCAAACAGCTTCTGGTAGCCTAGAAACGCAATCTCATCTATGAAGCTATATTGTCTTTGTCAAGATGTTCTCAATTTCTCTGTTTGTGACTTCAACCTGACCATTAGCTTGAAGATGGTAGGGAGTGGACTTATTATGTCTAATCTGATATTCCTCTACCATCTTAGTGATCAAATCTAATATGAATTGTGGGCCTTGATCAGTCACTATCTCCCTTGGTACACCATATCTACTGAAGATATCTTCATACAAAAACTTTGCCACATTTCCATCTCTAGAAAACTATAAGGCTTTAACTTCCACCCACTTGGTTAAGTAATTAGTACATACCAAGATATATTCCTTGTTGTTTGAAGTAGGCAAGATAGGACCAACAAAATCTAGTGCCCACTTATCAAAAGGAGCTAATGAGATTTGTGGCTACAAAGGCATTTCATCACTTCTTGTAGGTCTCCCCATCCTCTGACACCTATCACATATTTTAGTATACTAGACAACATCTGTTTGAAGTGTTGGCTAGTAATATCATGTTGTCAATATTTTGAAGGCTATCCTTTTGGCTGCAAAATGTCCCCCACAAGGTTCATCATGATAGGCCTTCAATGTTTCAAATACCTCATCCTCTTTGATACATCTTCTCATTATATTATCTGGGCTAGTATAGAATAGGAATGTAGAAATCCAAGAATAAGGAAAACATTTGTGAACTAGCTGCCTTTTCTCCCTTGGAGAAAAGTAACTCTGGCCTGAAACCAAATAATTAGCTATATATGCATACCAGGGAGTGTGTATGTTGAGAGCAAAGAGATGCTAATCAAGAAAAGAGTCATCAACCACTCCTTCTATTGATTGTTTAGGCAGTCTAGATAGAAAATCAGCAACTACATTAGCCTTACCTGGCTTGTCAACTATGGTGATGTCGAATTCTTACAAAAACAACAACCATCTTAGAAGTCTTCTACCCACTATTGGCTTATTCCTTAATTACCTAATTGCTACATGATCTGTGTGTATGAACACTTTATAACTAGTAATGTAGTGTTTGAATTTGTTGATGGCATAAACAACTGCCAACATCTCTTTTTCTGTCATAGTGTAGTTCAACTCAACCCCCTACAAATTTGTACTTACATAGTATATTGCATACTCCTTAGTTCCTTCTTGCTGGCTTAGAAATGCTTCAATGGTGAAGTTTGATGCATCTATGTGGATGTGAAAAGGTAGTGCCCAATTTGGACCTCTGAGAACTGGAGCCTGTGTCAAGGATGCTTTTAGCTTTTTAAAGGAAGTCTGACAATCTGGTGTCCATTCCAATTAACTGTCCTTTGTCAATAGAGTAAATAGAGGTACATCAATTTTGCTAAAATCTTGAATGAACCTGCTGTAATAACCTACATGTCCCAGGAAGCTCCTTACATCCTTTTGTTTCTATGGAATAGGCAGGGTAGAGATAATTTCAATCTTCTTTGGGTCAACTTGTATGCCTGCACTTGAGATAAAATGTCACAAAACTATTCCTTATGTCATCCTCAGAAAACACTTTTCATTACTCAAAGATACGTTGTGCTCTGTGAATCTCTTCAAAACTTTCTCCAAGTTGCGTAAAGCTTCATCATATGCTTCACCATATGTGGTGAAGTCATCCATATAAATTCCCATTTTGTCATGGGCAAAATCAGAGAAAATACTGAGGGCTACTCTTTGAAATGTGGCCGGAGCGTTGCATAGACCATAGGGTAAGACATAATATACATAGGTTCCCTAAGGACAAGTAAACATTGTCCTATCCTGATCCTCTAGTGCAATCTTGATTTGGTTATAGCCACTAAAACCATCAAGAAAGGAAAAACATTTCTTTCCTACCAAAGTGTGAAGAACTTGGTCAATAAATGGCAATGGAAAGTGATCTTTCCTGGTAGCAGTATTTAGTTCTCTATAATCAACACAAACTCTCCATTTTCCACTTTTCTTGGGCACTATGACCAATGGTGAAATCCATTCACTCTCTAAAATTAGGTATATAAATCCTGCATCCAAAAGCTTTTGAAGCTCAATTTTCACTATCTCTCTAAGAGCGAGGTTCATGCGCCTTTGCTGCTGCTTGATAGGTCTATAGCCATCATCAATGTATATTTTGTGCATGCATAAGGCAGGATCAATGCTTTTCATGTCACTGTAATCCTAGGCAAATGTTGTTGAATGTGTCTACAATACTTCATGCAGGGATTGCTATTGTTCATTAATCAATGCATTGTTAATAGTCAACATCTTTCTTGGCTTGATTTCTAATTGTTTGTATAGTTCTTGTACAAAAGAGAAATCAAAGCTAGGTAATACTAGTAAGCATTGTTGGGGTAATAAAGCATGAAATATTTGGGATACCTCCTCTAAGGAACTCCTGGGTATTATGCTTCTCAAAGGGTCTTGTAAGTAGGATAGATAGTCCTGTGCTGCGCGTGCCTCCCACAGTCATCTTTTATAATGTGACGAATTAACTCATCTTTTTCTTGAATATCCAATAAGGGGCTGCATTTAATAGTCATCAAGGTTTGTAGGGAATATTTGTCCTCATCTTCTAGGGTAAGTCAAATGGTCTACTCAAGCTCATGGTATGGTTGGGCTGGTGGATATAAAACCAATTTCCTGATCACAGTCCCATTGGATATGATCATATTACCAGACTTGTAACCTTTAAATGCATTAGCAGTGGCAAGCCATGGTCTACCTAGTATAAGAGGATAACCAGCAAGGTTAGCTATTGGCTACAAGACTATGAAATCTATAGGGTATTCCCAATAATCTAATGCAATGACCAAATCCTCAATGACTCCTTCAGGTTTGACTGTAGACCTATCATCTAATTGCAAGACTGTCTGAGTAGGCCTAAGGTTATTCAATTGGAGTGTCTACATTGTCTCCTTAGTCATGACATTAGTTGCAGCACCTAAATCTATTAGAGTATTCTTAATTAGAGTCCCATTGATTTTGGCATCCACCACCAGACTACTTGGATCTTTATATTTTGGAATAGTTATGCTCCCCAACATTATGTCAGCTAGGTTTCCCAAAACATGAATTGTCTTTGGGTCTATTCTCCTTCTTTTTGGTTTCTTGATGTAGAGATCTCAGATAGTCTTAGTGTAGGTGGGAATATCTTTGATGGCTTGGATTATGGGAACCTTTATGCTTATGTCTTGCAACTAGCCTATGAGATCATTTTTAGACTGTGCTGTTTATTTATGGATAGCCAATAATTCAGGGAAAGGAGGCCTAGGATGTGAAATGGTCTAAGGTTCTTGAGTTGATTTAGGTTCTAAAGGTGGTTTATCTAAGGCCTCTTCTGTGCGTTCATCTTTAAGTTCTGTAATTTGGGGAGATGGACCTGCAAGTTGCTTCCTTGATCTGAGATGAACATTACTCACTTCCACCCCATAGGTGGGATATTACATCACCTCGTTAGTATAAGCCTGTTGAACAGGCTTGTTGTTAGGGTTTGGTGCAGGTTTGGCAGGGATTTGGGTAGGTCTAGGAGGTGGATTTTGAGGTGTTGATGGCGGTATTATGGCTAGCTTCTATGGTTGAGATGGAATCATAGGTTGCTGGAAGTTTGCATTTTGCTGCCATTGTTGGCCCTTGTACCATTGAGGCTACCACTGTTGTTACTAAGTAGGCCACTGGGGGTTATAGTTAGGACCTTGGAAATTTTGTTGAGGCCATGGGTTTGGCTATTGTTGATTCGAGCCAGTTTGTGGAGTAGACCATTGTGGGTTTTGCCATGCATTTGGATTGCCAGACCACTATTGAGTATTCCAAGTAGAGAAATTTTAGTTTGCAGTAGGAAAGGGTGAATTATTAAGTGGATCAGAGGGCATACCTTGTCTTTGCTACCAAGGTCTTCTTTGAGCTGTGAAGAATAGTTGCCCATCCTCCCCTTCAAATGGTTGTAATTTTGGTCTTTCAATCTTCTCTTGCTAGATACTGGCCACCCTCTTGCATTTAAAATTGGCCATTTTCTACCTACAGCTGGGGTAGTATATACATTGAGGAGTGTCACTTAAACCCTAATGTGGATGTATATACAATCTGATAATAATGATTTTCTTAATGTCGATTGTATCGAGATCAACATGGATGACCAAGCAGACTAGAATCAAGATGCATATATGACTAAACAAGATATTTGTCTTACAATACAAGTTTTAGTAGATGTATTGAAACAAGTTGAATCTCCTAATCAAGTGGCAAGTCTCTTTTATAAGGTATTAGTGGGATTTCCTCATGGCATGGAAATATTACAATATTTTACATCTTTAATGAATATTTCTAATGGTGTATCCTCCAACCCATCTTAACTTTCTAATATCAACCCCTCTACTTCCATAGCTACTACCACAACCAAACCTAGTGTTACCCCTAATACTTCCATTACACTTATCTTATTTACTTTTGGCTTTAATCCCCAATATGTCCTTCCCAAAGGCTATACTCCATCTTTCATCACCCCATTACAACATTGCTTCTAGAATCCCACCTATTCCACTCCCATCACTTATATCTAGATACTAAGATTACAACCTCTACTCATGCTATTCATACTATCTGCTCATCCCAAACCATAGCCAACACTTCTCATACTGTGTCCAACCCATTTCCCACCATGTCCATGCCTCTTACATCTCAAGGTCATCTTCACCCATTCTACCATTTCCCATACTCCCAATAACTATTTTGTTTCCACCACCACCTTGGATACACTCGTGGAAGTGATAGATAAACTAAAGAAATAAGTTAAGGATAACAAGAAAGATACTATTGCATACAATCCTCAACATCATAGAACTTTAGGTTTTGAGGTTGTTACATGTCCATTACTTGTTGGAATTGTGGTTCCTCTCTTTGAGATGTACAATGGAAAAGGAGACCGTAATGTCCATTTATAATAATTCATAGTAGCATGTATTGACATTATTTACGATGATGTGATCTTAGATAATTTTTCCCATAAACCCTTAAGGACTATGTTATTAAATGGTTTTATTCATTACCTATGGGCTTAATCAAGTCTTTTGGTTATATTGCTATTGTATTCTTACAACACTTTCATATAAATATGGTATTGAAGATTAATGTTAATGACCTTAATAGATGCACACAAAAGAGCAGTGAGCCTCTCAATGACTATGTTTTTCAATTTCAATCTTTTTGTGGCAAGCTAAAACACCAATTTAATGATGATGAATTAAAAATCATGTTTCTTTAAATATTACTTCTAGTGATAAGGAATAGTTTGAACTTAATTACATTTCCATCGATTAAAGACATATGCACACATTCGAGGAATCTTGAGGTTAAAATTTTAGCATCTAATACATAAGGTTCATTGTCATCTCAATCTTTCTACCCTTCTAAGTTTCAAAAGTCCTATAATTTTTGAAAGGGTAATAATATGAATTAAAATGTAAATCAAGTTGATATTAAATCTTTGTTTCCTTCAGTTAAACAAAATCCTTCTAGGAAGTTTACTAAGCTTCAATAATCTATGGAAGATGTGCTTCAAATCATGTTAATGACTAACACTCCCTCCCATCTATCCATTAGATCCCAATAAATCATTTCCTAAACCATATAATGATCAAGCATTTTGAATGTATCACTGTGTTAAATGACATTATACTCAAACTTGCATAGGTCTTAGAAACAAGGTACAAGACCTTATTAACAATAATATAATCAAAGTTAATGGGGTTAATGATAATTGAACTTCATCTATTGCACACATAAATAGCAGATTATAAATTTACACAAATATATTTCCATATCATTGTAACAATGTTGAAGAACTTGATAAGAATGACAATGTTGATAATGTCAAATGTGATGACATATCACATGGTCATTATTTTGTGTGATCCATTGAAGCTAATGATACATCTTATTCTTCTCCTCTTTTGGATAAACTAATTTCATTTTATGATGAGGTGATCCCAAAAATAATCACTATGGATGAATATAAATCATAGCAAAGATGAGAGAATGGGAGATCTATGATGTTCTTATTGATCCTACAAACTAATACAACATATGCATACATGATCTCTTAGTATGTACAAACATAAAACCAAAATCATACTCTCATTCCATGGATTCTTTAAACATAACAAATGGAATTCTAATTAAGACATTGGGTTGTGTCATCTTACCACTTGATTTTGGACATAAAATGAACAAGTATTATGCCATGTCATATTTGCTATAGATCTATTCTCTATTATGGGACCTGAAATTATCCTATTTCCTATGTTTATTTCCTATTTTTACAGAACATTTCCTTGAACATTACCTGAGACTTTATATTGACATTTGAATTTTAAAGCACTAATATTGATATAGAATATGTGGATAAATGTTTGTGTGTATTGATAATTATTTTCAAAATATGATAGTATGTTATGTTGATTATGGTTATTTTTGGTATGGAAGTATTATAAAATGTAGCTAACCTTCTATGCAGCAAAGTGACAAATACTTGTAGCAAAGGTTGTTGTGAACTTGCAGCCATAGGAATAATTACCTATAGCTAAAGGAGTAGGTACCCATAGCCAAAGGAGAAAAATTGAAATATGAAGGAATTATTCTCCACGGTAATGATTCCACTCACCAACAATTGCCTAGCAGTAGTAATGACTTTTGCAAACAACAAGGAGAAGCTCACAGTAGCAATAGATGGTAGCAAAAGACCGGGCGATCCTTTAACAAGGATTGCATAAAGATATATCTTTGTTTGCATGATTCTGTTATTTCTGTTTCTTCCATTATAGTTGAAGAGTTGTATTAGAATTATATTCCTTGAATAGTTTTAATTACAAGCAAGTTTCCTATTTATGCTTTGCTAGAATAAGGATAGTCCTCTTCCTATGTTTCAAGAAAGAGTTGACATGTGTAGTTTAAGTTGTTAAGAGTCTAGTTAGTTAAGGATAGTTGGAATGTGTCTATATATTCAGAAGATTCTATGTAACAGAGATCTAGAGATTTTCATTAGCAGCTCAGTTTGTATTATGTTTTTTTTTTAAATCAATAAAGATATTTTTAGATTCAATCAATGTGTGCAATGTATAGTTAGAGATTTGATTAAAATATTGTGAGGATATAGTTAACCCAAGTAAGGGCCCACTTGAGGTACAATTGTAGCTCTCTTGTTAATGTTAGTTATTAATAGCTTCAGTAATTATAAATAACGTGTTTCATATAAATAATCGATTGATGATAGTTGAAGTAGTGTATGCCTATATCTTAACAGAATTACGCATAGCAACTACTGTGTTTGATTAAAGTTTATAATATAGATTTATTTTCAGTTATAAGAATTTTTTTTATACACAAGCTCTTGGGATAGCTCTCATAAATCCTTAAGCTATACATACAGTACAGGTGCCATCCAAGAAGATATGTCCCTAGTTTGACATGATAAATGTAACACATTATAATTAGTGGGTCACTTGATAAGGTATACCCTGATCCATTGAGTAGATTGCATACGTTTACTACATCGGATTTACTAGTTAATAATGGAGTTGGACACTCTGCATTACATTGAATACCATGGATAGAACATTTAAAAGTAGTTCATTCTATGGTACATCAGTGTTTTAATTTTTTTCATATAAGAAGAGTCGTGATATTAAAAGAGAGGTTTAAACCAATTATAGACTTGAATTGCTTCACTTATATACTTATATACCAACTCCAAAAGAAACTCCATATCATGGAAGAAGGCATTCATAAGTCATTTCAAGATATGTATCAAGAACAACTAAAACAAAACAAAAAAGAAACAAAAACCAAAATATAAAGAGCCTAAAGTGGAGAATAATGCACCTAAACAACAAAAGGATGAAAAAAATGAAAGAAAATATCAAAGAAGAGAAAAAGAAAGAAATGAAAATCATCCACAAATTTCATGTGCAAAAGACTATGTTGAAAAGCATAAAATTATTGTGCATCAAATTCATATATTTCCACCATAGTTCCACAAGTTAAGAAACAAGAATGGTTAAGAAAACAAGTACCTAATGTTATATCTATTGATAATGTGTTTATACATAGCATTAATAAATATCAAGAAAAAAGTGTACATAAAATTGAAGAGGGAAGCAAAGAAGAACAAGAAGCAAAAGAACATGAAAAAAATTAGAAGACTTATGTTAGGAAGATGAATATTGTAGTGCTCCTCATTTTGCTTTCTGTTAGACTGATAGCTATTCTAGACATTATGACATGTTGTAGACTCACCGTTATGATGATGAGTTGATGATACCTAGTTGGTTGTAGATGCTATGATGACATTTGATGATGTTTTAATTACTAGTGTTTATGTTTATGCTATGACTAGTTTTTGGACATACAAGATGTTGTGGATTAATTATGTGCTTTATGTGTTATCTGATCATGGTTGTGATGCTATTACAGGTGATTGCTCGTATTTGATCGTATGTAACTAATTGTCCTATCTTGATTGTTCAGTAACTAATTGTGATGCGTAATATAGTTATTTGTTTGATATGTTCTGTGAAAGGAAGAATGTCACATTACTCATGTGTGAGTACTCTACTACACTATGATTTCCTTTCACAGTGTGTATGTTTGAGTGATTACATATATCTACATGTCTGAACGTGTTGTTTGTTCTAGGTTGCAAGTATCCGGCATCGAAATCACCTGAATTAACAGGTCTGAGCATGCTTTGACCAAGGGAAAATTTTTAAAAGGAGTTTACATAAGGTCCCTAGTTGTCATCATCCTTGAAGAGGATGAGTCTTCAATTTTGCATCCAGTCGTTGTCATCAGTTTGGGTAGGACTGTCTATCTCCGTTGCTATGGTCTGACTTGTCGATCATGTAAAACAGTCAGGTATCAGTCAACATTGGATTAAATAGGTTGTAATTATTTGATTTGGTTTATGCTACATTATAATAAAACTATTAAGTCAAGTAGACAAATTTGATAAATTCATACAAATAAATAATTGAATGTAAATAAATTTGATAAAAAAACTATGATGAGTTGTTTATTAATTATAAACAATTTAATTGGTTTGTAATAGATAAAAATAATAAAAATAAAATAAAATGCATAAACAAATATATTGTTAGCTCAAAGGTTATAAAAATAAAGTTATAAATAAATTATAATATATACTAAAATAAATATATATATATAGTAAATATTAAAATAAATAAAATAGAATTTCATGGTTGTAAAGAAGATTATGTGTTGCATTGTTATAAATTTAATAAAGAGGAAATGGTTGTCATATACTTGGCATAGGATCATGTGTTGTGCTTCCTAAAAAGGTGGAAGAAGGTTTTGGAAGGAAGGGGAGGATCTCTCTAAAATGGAATTTGGAGGATGAATTGGGAGGCATGAAAATTGGTGTTGTGACACCTGTAAATGTGTTGATCTTTTCATTACAAAAGCATTATTCTTTTCCCTACAAAAAATGTGCTATCAGAAGGATAGGGTGGAAAGAGTATCTAGAGAAGATGCACCAGTACCAGAACTATCACAATTTGTGCCACACGGATCTCACCAGGACAATCACCGCAGATACTCCCTGTACGTTTATTAAGTTATTCTATTGAAATATCTCTTTAGGACTTTCTACATGTTGCTTGTGTCTATGATTGTTTATGAATGTTTCTGGATTTAACTGTGTAAGTATTTTTGTGTTTATGCTTTACAAATTGTGACTGCATGTCCTTTTTTGTTTTCATCAAGCTCCAGCCTACGTAACTTTTGACCATTTGTGACAAGCGGGAGATTTGTAGTTTTCATCGATATCATTTATTTTAATTTTTGTTTGTAAATATTGATTCTTGCATAACTTACCTTTATTAACAGTGACAATGCAATTATTTTATTTGATCATTCACATTTTCCATGTCTGATTTACATTTAAGAGCACAATTCATTTACAAATAGGCTGAAATAACTATCCCTTCAAGTGCTTAGCGTTGCAAAAGTAATAATTATAGGTTGCTCTGAGTGTATGTTGTACACATTGATAAGGAATATTCTACAACCCATTTGCTATAGCCTACTGGTAATGGAGGGGCACTTTACCACAACTGGTTGCAGGATCTAGTCTCCCCTACCAATTACATTTATTTTACACCAGCCAATTGTGTTTGCTTAGTAGTTTCTAAGGCCTTCTCAACAAATTTGTTTTGTGCATATCCTGTAATCATTGAATACCATAAGATGATGTCTCTTTGAGGCATCTATCAAATCGTTCACAAATTCTTTTTGTACATATCCTGTAATCAATGCATTTCAATCTCTATTGCCTGAAAGCTCTCTAAAACATTTTCTACAGATCCTTTTTGTGCGTTTTATGTAATCAATGCATTTCATGGATATCATCTCTCTGAGGCGTCCTATCAAACAGCTCACATTTTGCATACATGATTACCAGTGTAGTTGCAATCATAGCATTTGATGATTTCATCTATCCTCTATGTAATGATGGATGTATAAAACCCCATTCCAAGTTTCCATATTGGCACCGGTTGGAAGAATGTTGGCAAGGCAGAGTATCTAGTTGTTAACCTACCAATTGCATTTGCTTGTAAGTTTTTTTAAAGTCTTTTAAGCAAATCCATTTTTTTGGCGTCAGCTGGAATCATTGCATTCCATGGGATGACATCCCTTTGAGGATTCTATCATACAGTTTGCATGCCTGTCTATGCATTTACATTAGATTTTGCTTGAAAGTTTCTAAAGCCTTTTCATCAAATCCACTTTGTGCGCTAGGGCTTTTTCTGTGGTCTTGTTTGGTCTCTCTCATCGGATGATCTAGACATCAGTGAATTGGATATAGTATTTGATGCAATTTTAATACTTTATAACCCTAAAATTGATTGGATAGTTTCAGATTTCAGTTAAGTTTATAATGAATTGTTGGGATTTGGAATGTTAGGATCATGTATTAATAGTGGGGTTTAGGGTTTAGGGTTTAGGGTTTAGAGTTTAGGGTTTGATTTCCCTGTTGATTTATTTAAAAAAAAAATTGCTTAAGGCTTTGATTGAGGTGTGAGTGATAGTGAACTGCTTGTCCGATTAGACCAATGGGAGAGGATTCCCCTAACAAAGGGCTCATAGAATGTTAGAGAATTTCCCCACTCAGTCAACCCTTAGGGAGAAGGGAGAGGACACCCTTGACGAAGGAGAGAGAGGAGGTGGATCACAAGCTTACCTTGTTTAGTTTGTGTTAGATGCAGGAGAGACACATGTATACCAGGAGAAAGATTGATTGCCTTAACTATTATTCTTGTTCTGGAAGTTTATACATGATAACTGTGAGTAAATATAGGGAGTTGAAAATTAGTATTCTAGTTTCCTTCTACCTTCTTCAATTAGCAGTAAATCTTTCTTTAGCTTGAATAATTTCCTTAAATTCAAATGTAGTCATGCTAATTAGACTTGCTATTTTGTATTATAATAATAGCATAGAGTATGATTTATCATTAAGTTGGTGTTGATGTGAGATTTGATAAGATAACATGCTCATAAGCAACAATAATATTGTAAATTAATAGGAGTGAATAAAGAATGTTTTAGTAATTAGTCAAATTGAGTTAATGTAAAATTAGATTTGTCAGATAATAAAATTTAACGATACTTATTACTTGTCTTTGGATGAAAAATACTTTCTATCCAATGATCTATGGTATATATTATTATTATTATTATTATTATTATTATTATTATTACTTCAAAATGCAATAGGTGATTAGTTAAATGTAAATTAGAAATTTAGAATAATCTTATTATCCATTGTTATTGAGAATTGTAATTCTTTACTTGGAATGGTAAAATCATCAGGTAAGTTAATTTAATAAGATAAAGAGTTATAATTGTTTTGATGGGAGTATATTTTTATAGATAAGTGTATATTTAAATCTATATATATATATATATATATATATATATATATATATATATATATATATATATATATATATATATATATATATATATATATATATATATATATATATATATATATAGAATTGGATTACTAAGTCAAATATAAATTAAATGTATTGACATAGATATATATCTATAAAAATAGAAATACGTATTTATAGGAATAATAGATGGAGAAAAAAAGAAGTTTATTTTGTTATTGGTTAAATGTCTATTTATGAAAGTAAGAAAATAGGTAGATAATTAGGTTAAAATGATTTACCTAAAATGAGGTCATTGAATGATTTGGTAAATTAATTAGATTGTTCTGATGTATTTATTTTAATTTGATTCAATGAAAATTGATACATTTATAGATGTAGATATTGATAAAATTTAATTAGTATTGAATTTATTATGATTTACTAGTTGAAATTTGATAAGTAGGTTTGCAATTAGGTTTGTAAACAATGTATTTAAGATTTGATTTATAAGTTTGTTCTAGAAAATTAGTTGATTACGAGTGGAATTGTATAAGGCAAATGGAACTTGTGTAAGTCGTATCAGTGGTCATAATAAGGGTCATGTTGTCAAGGTTTAGTTTTCCAGAGGAATAGGCTATGATGTCTTGATTTCATGTTGATGCTATGTAAATGTATCATCATGTGGAATGAACTCCTTCATGGATGTAGTGGTTCACTAATTGTATTGAACATACATGAAAATAATGTGTTGGATTTTGTAAATGGGGAGACATCGGTAAATGTAAAAGGAGTATGTTGTATATGGATTGCCTCACTTGGGAGCTATGGATAATGAATTGAGAGTTTGTCCTTGTGTTTATTCTTTAGCATGCAAGAAGGTTAATACCTTGCATTGCTCATGTATACTTTTTGTTATGATGATAATTACCTTGCTTGATGAGTAGGGTCTTCTAGATGCAGATAGGGGAGTGGCTTTCAATGTGGGGCCGGGGCCCAACATGGCTAGCTAGGGTAACCCATTGAAGGTTTGTAATCAAGTGATAAACTAAAATGAAATAGGGGAAAAGGCTAGATTACACATTAAATAAGATAATTGGATTCCTCACCCATGCCTGTCATGCTTGTTTAGACTAAGGATGGGATGAGAAGGCCTAGTTGGCAAAATTAGCTTCCTTGTCCTCATGATAGGAATGTTGGTTCCACATGTGTCACCCTATGGGGCAGGTGTCTAGAGAGAGACTGCCAGGGTAACCATAGATGGGGGCCAGCGTCTAGTGAGAGATGGCCAGGGTAACCTATGTCAGGACCATGCGATGACACTCTTCCTACTACAGTCTAGAATTCCTTAGATGTGTACTCCCCATTCATTATGTGATTGCCTTTGGAAGTGATGATTGAGTTGCTTGTGATATTGACTTGTGTTGTTGGAGTCATGTGTATTCCTTGTTCCTTATAGACTACTGTTTACCTAACTGTTGTTGTAGTGGGACCTTATGTTATCTCCTAGCACGGGGGGTGGACCTCAGGGTTCCACATGATCGGGTGGATGTGATTATCTCCATTGGTTTTCCCTTACCATTGTTCATGTGCGGGAAGGATGTATCTCATGTGACAGATTCCAAATCCTATACCAATTATGGAGACAGTTATTTATGCTCATGTACTAGCCTTGTGTATCAGTTAAAACATAATGTATGTATTCCAATATAATCAGAAGCAAAGATAGTGTAACCATTGCAATGCTGTACTCCTATGTATAGGAATTTGTATATGCACATGTAGTTCTATATATATGATCCTATTGATTACTTATATGTTGTTATGATATGGAAATGTATGTGTTTATCCATTTAATGCAATAGATTCAGAATGAATTAGGGTTGTTAGTTAAATCCTGATGTATGGGAGATTATGTTAATAGTTTTGTTAGTAATGCATCCATGAAACCCTAGAGGATAATGTTTAGTTTATTGATATGTATAGATATGTTAAACATTACTTTGTTATCTCTTCCATTTAAAAAATAAATTTTCCTATTTGTATAGTATAATTGTGTTGTTCTCTAGAGTTCCATGGCGGTGTGTTACATCTGGTATCAGAGCCCAATTCTAACACTGGGTACTCTAGTTTTATATAAGCCCACTATGTTGTTCTAGTTGCCTAAACTCTGAAGATTATGTCTTTTTGTCATCCTCACCTAACAACCTGAAGTTGTCCTTTGGCAATGTCTATGTAGGAAGATTCCTAGAGGTTGAATTGGCCTCTGGAGCTAGAATAGCTGTAGAATCCCTCATGTATGGTTGTGGTTTGAGGATTGGTCCTCTTTACCACGATGGATCTTCACATCATACCCTTAGGATCTTATGATATAGTGTTGGGTATGGATTGGTTGGATTCTTATCGAGCAATGATAGATTGCTGGCGTAAGTCAATGTGGTGTTTGGATGATTTTGGCAATGAGGTAGAAGTAGTTGTCATTTAGAGACCCATTTCCTTGCATATGATTTCTGCCATGCAGTTGAGGAGATGTATGTGTCAAGGTTTCCAGTTATTTGTTATGACAGTTAATGATTTGGAGTTAGGGGAGAGTCGAGAGGTGTCCCTCGATGATCATCCTATCCTTAAAGAGTATGTAGATGTCTTTCCTAGAGAGATTATGGGAATGCCACCTAAGCGTGATATCAACTTCAAGATAGACCTTGTTCCCAAAGCAGAACCTATCTCACAAGCTTCATATCGGATGACCACTCAGGAGCTTAAGGAGCTTTGGTTGCAACTAGAGGAGTTGTTAGCAAAGGGGTTTATTCATCCTAGTGTCTCTCCTTGGGGAGCACCTATCATTTTTTTGAAGGATAGGTCACTTCGATTGTGGATTGACTATTGACAGCTAAATAAGGTGACTATGAAGAATAGATATTCCTTACCACAGATTGATGACCTCTTTGATCAGATTAAGGGGGCTAAGGTGTTTTCAAAGATATACCTAAAGTTGGGGTATCATCAATTGCGTATCTTTGAGGCAGACATCCATAAGACAGCATTTCGCACTCGCTATGGGCACTATGAGTTCACAGTTGTGCCATTTGGGTTGATGAATGCACCTTCTGTGTTTATGAGCGTGATGAATGGTGTATTTTGTACTTACCTCAATAGATTTATCCTAATGTTCTTGGATGACATATTGATTTACTTGAGGACTATTGAGGAGCATGAGGAGCATTTGCAATAGGTCATGAAGTGTTTAAGAGAGAATCAGCTATATGCAAATCTGGCAAAGTTTGAATTCTTTCAGACAGAGGTGAGACATTTGGGGCATGTTATTTCTGATATGGGCATTGATGTGGATCCTTCAAAGATTCAAGCCATTATGGATTGGCATGTGCCCACTAATGTTTCTGAGGTTCACAGTTTCATGGGTTTAGTAGGCTATTACCAATAGTTTGTCCAGGGTTTTTCGAAGATAGCTCACCCTATAGCTTCCCTTCAGAGGAAAGGAAAGAATTTTGTTTGGTCAAAGCAGTGTCAGGCAGTCTTCAAGATTCTCAAGGAGTAGTTGACTAGTGCACCCATTAGTAGTTACCGACCCTACCGAGGATTTTGTGGTGTGTACTGATGCATCTTTGGAGGGTCTGGGAGCAGTTTTGATGCAGGACGGTCGCGTGATAGCCTATGAGTCTCGTAAACTCAAGGATCACAAATTGAACTATCCCACGCATGATCTAGAATTAGCTGCCGTCGTGCATGCCTTAGTGAGATGGAGGCATTTTCTATTGGGGCATCAATTTGAGCTACATAGTGATCACCATAGTTTACATTACATATTCTCGCAACCAAACCTGAATGCTAGGCAGAGGCAGTGGATGGAGTTCCTTTGTGAGTACATTTTTGAGGTGAAACATATCTATGCTAAGGAGAATGTTGTGGTAGATGCTCTTAGTCAGCCAAGACATGAACTTTCAGCAGTCACTCTTGGAGTGGATTTGAGGGGTCACATTCTTGCAGAACTTCCTACTGATAGTTGGTATTAGGAGGTGAAGGTAGAGGTTGAGTCATGTAGACCCTTGGAGGGTAGATTTTCTGGTTATTCTCTTGACTCGGATGGTCTCTTGTGGCACTTAGGTCGCATCTATGTTCCTTCTTGAGAGGGTCTTCATACCCCAATTATGTTGGAGGCACACCGAACACCCTATTCAGCTCATCTGGGTGTCAAAAAGATGCACGCAGACCTCCATTAGTTGTACTTTTGGGTCGGAATGAAGAGGGATATTGCTGATTTTGTCTCGAGATGTCTAGAGTGTCAAAGGGTGAAGGTAGAACATCAGCATCCCGCAGGTCTTCTTTAGCCACATCTTGTTCCATAATGGAAATGGGACATCATTTTAGTGGACTCTATAGTCAGTTTTCCTGTTTCCTCTCATCATCATGATGCCATTATGGTCACTATAGACATGTTGACTAAGGTAGCACATTTATCTCATGTTCAGTCTTCATATAATGCTTCTTTTGTGGCCAGAATTTTCATGGAGGATATAGTTAGATTGCATGGGATTCCTTGTAAGATCATCTCTAATAGAGATCTAATGTTTACTTTAGCTCTCTGGACGTCCTTACAGCATACATCAGGGACTCAATTGAACTTTAGTTCAACTTACCATCCAGAAACTAATGGGCAGATCGAGAGGGTTAATCAGGTCCTTGAGGATATGCTCACGATGTATGTCATGGATCAACAGACTCATTGGGAGGATTATTTGTACTTGGTGGAGTTTGCGTACAATAACGAGTATCATAGTTCTATTGGTATGTCTCCTTTTCAGGCTTTGTATGGTCATCCTTGTTGGACTCCACTAAGTTGGGATCATCTTGAGGACAGAGTTCTCCTAGGACCACAGATGCTCCAGGAGATGGAGCAATAGGTTGATCATATTAGAGAGTATTTGGTGGTAGCACAAGACAAGCAGAAGAAATATGCAGATGCCATAGGGTTGATTGTCAGTTCTCAGTTGGAGACCAGGTGTTCTAGTAGGTGCATCCACAAAAGAATTTGATCCATTATGGAAAAGGCTCCAAGCTCACACTGTGTTTTGCTGGGTTATTCAAGGTTTTGGAGAGAATTGGTCCTATTGCATACTATCTTGCTTTTCCGCCCATTCTTTCATGCATCCATGGTGTATTTCATGTTTCTATCCTCAGGCCATATTATCTAGATATTTCTCATGTTCTTGACTAGAATGCTTTAAAGGTAGATGATGGGCAACTAGCTTTGGAGCCCGTAGGTATTTTGTAGCATAGGAAACTCACCATCAGGGGCAGAGATGTGGAGCAGGTAGGGGTCTAGTGGGATCCAAAAGATGAGGCTTCAGCTACCTGGGAGGATAAATCCCAGATGTGAGAGTTATATCTATACTTGTTTGTAGGCTTCCAAGAGTAAGCCTGGTTCTAGGTGGGAGGATGTAGTGCCCCTCATTTTTCTTTTTGTCAGACTGATAGCTATTCTAGACATTATGACATGTTGTAGACTCACTGTTATGATGATTAGTTGATGATACCTAGTTGATGATAGACCTACTGCTATGATGACATTTGATGATGTTTTAATTACTGGTGTTTATGTTTATGCTATGACTGGTTTTTAGACATACAAGTTGTTGTAGATTAATTCTGTGCTTTATGTGTTATCTAATCATGGTTGTGATGCTATTATAGGTGATTTCTCATATTTTATTGTATGTAACTAATTGTCCTATCTTAATTGTTTAGTAACTGATTGTGATACATAATGTAGTTACTTGTTTGATATGTTCTGTGAAAGGAATAGTGTCGCATTACTCATGCGTGAGTACCCTGCTACACTATGATTTCCTTTCATGGTGTGTATGTTTGAGTGATTACATATATCTACATGCTCAACTATGTTCTTTGCTATAGGTTGCAAGTATCCAGGATTGACTCCACCTAAATTAATAGGTCCAAGTATGCCTTAACAATGGAAATTTGTTGAATGGAGTTACAATAAGGTCCCTAGTCGTCATCATCCTTGAAGAGGATGAGTCTTTAGTTTTGCATCTAGTTGTTGTCATCAGTTTGGGCAAGACTGTCTATCTCCGTTGTTATCATCTTGCTTGTCGATCATGTAAAGCGGTCAGGTATCATTCAACATTGGATTAAATAGGTTGCAATTGTTTTGATTTGGTTTATGCTACATTATAATAAAACTATTAAGTCAAGTAGACACATTTGATAAATTAATGCAAATAAATAATCGAATGTAAATAAATTTGATAAAAAAACTATTATGAGCTATTTATTAATTATAAACAATTTAATTGGTTTGTAATTGATAAAATTAATAAAATAAAATGAAATGCATAAAAAAATATATTGTTGGCTCAAAGGTTATAAAAATAAAGTTATAAATACATTATAATATATAATAAAATAAATATATATAGTAAATACTAAAATAAATAAAATAAAATTTCATTGTTGTAAAGGAGATTATAGGTTGCATTGTTATAAATTTAATAAAGAGGAACTGGTTGTCTTATAGTTGGCATAGGATCACGTGTCATGCCTCCTAAAAAGGTGGAAGAAGGTTCTGGAAGGAAGGGGAGGATCTCTTTAAAAAGGAATTTGGAGGACGAATTGTGGGGCATGAAAATTGGTGTCGTGACTCCTGTAAATGTGTTGATCTTTTCATTGTAAAAACATTATTCTTTTCCCAACAAAAATGTTGTGATTCACCTGTCAGAAGGATAGGGCAGAAAGAGTATCTAGAGAAGATATAGCAACGCAAGATCTATCGCAATCTATGGCACACAGATCTCACCAGGACAATCACCGTGGATACTCCTTATACGTTTATCAAGTTATTATGTTGAAATATCTCTTTAGGGCTTTCTACATGTTACTTGTGTTTATGATTGTATATGAACATTTCTATATTTAAGTGTGTAAGTATTTTTGTGTTTATGCTTTACAAATTGTGACTGTGTGTCCTTTTTTGTTAGAATCAAGCTCCAGCCTGCACAACTTTTGACTATTTGTGACAAGCGGGAGATTTGTAGTGTTCATCGATATCGTTTATTTTAAGCTTTGTTTGTAAATATTGATTTTTGCTTAACTTGCCTTTATTAACAATGACAATGCCATTATTTTGTTTGATTGTTCACATTTTCCATGTCTAATTTACATTTAAGACCACAATTCATTTACAAATAGGCTGAAATAACTGTCCCTTCGAGCGCTTAGCATCGCAAAAGTAATAATTACAAGTTGCTCTGAGTGTATGTTGTATACATTGATAAGGAATATTGTATATCCCATTTTCTATAGCCTACCGGTAATGGAGGGGCACTTTACCACAACTGGTTGCAGGATCTAGTCTCCCCTGCCAATTGCATTTATTTTACACCAGCCAATTGCATTTGCTTAATAGTTTCTAAGGCCTTCTCAATAGATCTATTTTGTGCATATCCTGTAATTATTGAATACCATGAGATGACATCTCTTTGAGGCATCTATCAAAACATTCACAAATCCATTTTGTACATATCCTGCAATCAATACATTCCAATAACTATTGCCTGAAAGCTCTCTAAAACTTTTCCTACATATCCTTTTTTTGCATTTTCTATAATCAATGCATTTCATGGACAACATCTCTCTGAGGCGTCCTATCAAATAGCTCACATTTTGTATAAAAGATTACCAGTGTAGTTGCAATCACAACATCTGATGATTTCATCTATCCTCTATACAATGATGGATTTCCAAACCCCACTCCAAGATTCCACACTGGCACTGGTTGGAAGAATGCTGGCAAGGCAGCGGATTTGGTTTCTTAACCTGTCAATTGCATTTTCTTGTAATTTTTTTTAAAGTACTTTAAACAAATCCATTTTTTTGGCATAAGCTACAATCATTGCATTCCATGGGAGGGCTTCCCTTTGAGGATTCTATCATACAGTTTGTGTGCCTGTCTGTGCATTTACATTAGATTTTACTTGAAAGTTTCTAAAGCCTTTTCAACAAATCCGCTTTGTGCGCTAGGACTTTTTATGTGGTCTTGTCTGGTCTCTCTCATCAAATGCTCTAGACATCAGTGAATTGGATACAATATCTGATGCAATTTTAATACTTTATAACCCTAAAATTGATTGGATAGTTTCATATTTGAGTTAAGTTTATAGTGAATCATTGAGATTTGGAATGTTAGGATTAGGTATTAATAGTGGGGTACAAAGCTCATTCTAAGGGATGGAGCTAGACTTTTGATTAAAATTTGGCTTGGCCATTTCCCTATTGAATTTATTATAAAAAAAATTGCTTAAGAATTTGATTGAGCTGTGAGTGACAACGAACTGCTTGTCCAGTTAGACCAATGGGAGAGGATTTCCCTAACGAAGGGCTCATAGAATGTTAGAGGATTTCCCCACTTAGTGAACCCTTAGGGAGAAGGGAGAGGACACCCCTGATGAACGAGAGAGAGGAGGTGGATCACAATTTTACCTTGTTTACTCTGTGTTAGATGCATGAGAGACACGTGTATACTAGGAGAAAGATTGCCTACCTTAACTATTATTCTTTTTCTAGAAGTTTATACATGATAACTATGAGTAAATATAGGGAGTTCAAAATTAGTAATCTAGTTTCCTTCTACCTTCTTCAATTAGGAGTAAATCTTTCTTTAGCTTGAATAATGTCCTTAAATTCAAATGTAGTCATGCTAATAAGACTTAATATTTTGTATTATAATAATAGCAGAGAGTATGATTTATCATTAAGTTGGTGTTGATGTGAGATTTGATAAGATGACATGCTCATAAGCAACAATAATATTGTAAATTAATAGGAGTGAATAAAGAATGTTTTAGTAATTAGTCAAATTGAGTTAACGTAAAATTAGATTTTCAGATAATAAAATTTAACGATACTTATTACTTGTCTTTGGATCAAAAATACTTGCTATCCAATGATCTATGGTATATATTATTATTATTATTATTATTATTATTATTATTATTATTATTACTACTACTACTACTACTACTACTTCATAACGCAATAGTTGATTAGTTAAATGTAAATTAGAAATTTAGAATAATGTTATTATCCATTGTTATTGATAATTGTAATTCTTTAGTTGGAATGGTAAAATGATCAGGTAAGTTAATTTAATAAGATAAAGAGTTATAATTGTTTTGATGGGAGTATATTTTTATAGATAAGTGTATATTTAAATATATGTATATTGAATTGGATTACTAAGTCAAATATAAATTAAATGTATTGACATAGATATATATCTGTAAAAATAGAAATATGTATTTATAGGAATAATAGATGGAGAAAAAAGAAGTTTATTTTGTTATTGGTTAAATGGCTATTTATGAAAGTAAGAAAATAGGTGGATAATTAGGTTAAAACGATTTACCTAAAACGAGGTCATTGAATGATTTGGTAAACAAATTAGATTGTTCTGATGTATTTATTTTAATTTGATTCAATGAAAATCGATACGTTTATAGATGTAGATGTTGATAAAATTTAATTAGTATTGAATTTATTATGATTTGTTAGTGGAAATTTGATAAGTAGGTTTGGACTTAGGTTTGTAAACAATGTATTTAAGATTTGATTTATAAGTTTGTTTTAGAACAATTAGATGATTACGAGTGGAATTGTATAAGGTAAATGGAACTTTTGTAAGTAGTATCAGTGGTCATAATAAGGGTCATATTGTTGAACTTTAGTTTTCCAGAGGCATGGGCTGTGATGTCTTGATTTCATGTTGATGCTATGTTCTAAATGTATCATGATGTGGAATGAAGTCCTTCATGGATGTAGTGGTTCATTAATTGTATTGAACATGCATGAAAATACTATGTTGGATTTTATAAACTGGGAGACATCGGTAAACATAAAAGGAGTATGTTGTATATGGATTGCTTCACTTGGAAGCTAAGGACAATGAATTGAGATTTTGTCCTTGTGTTTATGCTTTAGCATGCAAGAAGGTTAATACCTTACACTGCTCATGTATACTTGTTGTTATGATGATAATTGCCTTGCTTGATGAGTAGGGTCTTCTAGATGCAAGTAGGGGAGTGGCTTTCAATGTGGGGCCAGCGCCCAAAGTGGCTAGCCAAGGTAACCCATTGAAGGTTCGTAATCAAGTGATAACCTAAAATGAATTAGGGGGAAAGTGTAGATTGCACATTACACAAGATAATTGTATTCCTCACCCATGCTTGTACTATTTATTTAGACTAAGGGTGGGATGAGAAGGCCTGGTTGGCAAAATTAGATTCCTTCTCCTTACAAAAGGAATGTTGGTTCTATATGTGTCATCCTATGGGGCCGGCGTCTAGAGAGAGACTGCCAGGGTAACCATAGATGGGGACTGGCATCCAGTGAGAGACGGCCAGGGTAACCCATGTCAGGACCATGGGATGACACTCTTCCTACTGCAGTCTAGCATTCCCTGTATGTGTACTACCCATTCATTGTGTGATTGCCTCTAGAAGAGATGATTGAGTTGCTTGTGATATTGACATGTGTTGTTGGAGTCGTGTAGTCCTTGTTCCTTATAGACTACTATCTACTTGATTGTTGTTGTAGTGGGACCTTATGTTATCTCCTAGCACGAGGGGTGGACCTCAGGGTTCCACATGGTTGGGTGGATGTGGTTGTCTCCATGAGTTTTCCCTTGTCATTGTTCGTGTACAGGAAGGATGTATCTTGTGTGATAGATTCCAGATCCTGTAACAATTATGGAGATAGTTATTTATGCTCATGTACTAGCCTTGGGTATCAGTTAAAAAATAATGTATGTATTCAAATGTAATCAGAAGTAGAGATAGTGTGAATATTGCAATGATGTACTCATATGTATAGGAATTTGTATATGCACATGTAATTCTGTATACATGATCCTACTAATTACTTATCTGTTGTTATGATATGGAAATGTATGTGTTTATCCATTTAATACAATAGATTCATAATGAATTAAGGTTGTTAGTTAAATTCTGATGTATGTGAGATCATGTTAATAGTTTTGTTAGTAATGTAACAATGAAACCCTAGAGGATAATGTTTAGTTTATTGATATGTATAGATATGTTAAACATTACTTTGTTATCTCTTCCATTTAAAAAATAAATTTTCCTATTTGTATAGTATAATTGTGTTGTTCTCTGGAGTTCCATGGTAGTGTGTTACATCTGGTATCAGATCCCAGTTCTAACACTGGGTCCTCTGGTTGTCTTTTTGTCATCCTTGCCTAACAACCCGAGGTTGTCCTTTGGCGGTGTCTATGTAGGAAGATGCCTAGAGGTTGAATTGGCCTCTAGAGCTAGAATATACGTAGAATCCCTTGTGTATGGTTGTGGTTTGAGGATTGGTCCTCTTTACCATGGTGGATCTTTGCATCATACCCTTAGGATCTTATGATATAGTGTTGGGTATGGATCGGTTGGATGCTCATCGAGCAGTGATAGATTGCCAATGTAAGTCAGTGCGGTGTTTGGATGATTTTGGTAGTGAGGTAGAAGTAGTTGTCATTTAGAGACCCATTTCCTTACGTATGATTTCTGCCATGCAGTTGAGGAGTTGTATGTGTCAAGGTTGCCAGTTGTTTGTTATGATCGTTAATGATTTGGAGTTAGGGGAGAGTCGAGAGGTGTCACTCCATGATCATCCTATCCTTAATGAGTATGCAGATGTCTTTCCTAGAGAGATTTTGGGAATAACACCTAAGCGTGATATTGACTTCAAGATAGACCTTGTTCTTGGAGCAAAACCTATCTCATGAGCTCCGTATCGAATGACCAATTAGGAGCTTAAGGAGCTTCGGTTGTAGCTAGAGGAGTTGTTAGCAAAGGGGTGTATTCATCCTAGTGTCTCTCCTTGGGGAGTACCTGTCATTTTTGTGAAGAAGGACAGGTCACTTTGATTGTGTATTGACTATCGATAGCTAAATAAGGTGACTGTGAAGAATAGCTATCCCTTACTGCGGATTGATGACCTCTTTGATCAGATTAAGGGGGCCAAGGTGTTTTCAAAGATAGACCTAAAGTTGGGGTATCATCAGTTGCGTATACTTGAGGCAGACATCCATAAGACATCATTTCGCACTTGCTATGGGCACTATGAGTTCACAGTTGTGCCATTTGGGTTGACGAATGCACCTTCCGTGTTTATGATCCTGATGAATGGTGTATTACGTACTTACCTCGACAGATTTGTCCTTATGTTCTTGGATGATATATTGATTTACTCGAGGACTATGGAGGAGCATGAGGAGCATTTGCAATAGGTCTTGTAGTGTTTAAGAGAGAATCAGCTATATGCAAATCTGGCAAAGTGTGAATTCTTTTAGATAGAGGTGAGACATTTGTGGCATGTTATTTTTGATAGGGGCATTGATGTGGATCCTTCAAAGATTCAATCCATTATGGATTGGCATGTGCCCACTAATGTTTCTGAGATTCATAGTTTCATGGGTTTAGCAGGCTATTACCAACAGTTTGTCCAGGGTTTTTTGAAGATAGCTCACCCTATAGATTTCCTTCAGAGGAAAGGAAAGAAGTTAATTTGGTTGAAGTAGTGTTAGGTATCCTTCAAGATTCTCAAGGAGCAGTTGACTAGTGCACCCATTTTGGTAGTTACCGACCCTACCGAGGATTTTGTGGTGTGTACTGATGCATCTTTGGAGGGTCTAGGAGTTGCTTTGATGCAGGATGGTCGTGTGATAGCCTATGAGTCTCACAAACTCAAGGATCATGAATTGAACTATCCCACACATGATCTAGAATTAGCTGCCATTGTGCATGCCTTAGTGAGATGGAGGCATTTTCTCTTGGGGCATCGGTTTGACCTATATAGTGATCACCATAGTTTACATTACATATTCATGCAACCAAACATGAATGCTAGGTAGAGGCAGTGAATGGAGTTCCTCTGTGAGTATGATTTTGAGGTGAAATATATGTAGGGTAAGGAGAATGTTGTGACAGATGCTCCTAGTCGACCAAGATATGTACTTTCAGCAGGCACTCTTGGTGTGGATTTGAGGGGTCACATTCTTGCAGCACTTCCTACTGATAGTTGGTATTAGGAGGTTAAGGTAGAGGTTGAGTCATGTAGACCCTTGGAGGGTAGATTTTCTAGTTATTCTCTTGACTCAGATGGTCTCTTGTTGCACTTAGGTCACATTTGTGTTCCTGCTTCAGAGGTTCTTCATACCCTAATTATGTCGGAGGCACACCGAGCTCCCTATTCAACTCATCTGGGCGTCAAAAAGATGCACGCAGACCTCCATTAGTTCTACTTTTGGGTCAAAATGAAGAGGGATATTGTTGATTTTGTCTCGAGGTGTCTAGAGTGTCAAAGGGTGAAGGCAGAACATTAGCATCCCGCAGGTCTTCTTCACCCACATCTTGTTCCAGAATGGAAATGGGACATCATTTCAGTGGACTTTATAGTCAGTTTGCCTATGTCCTCTCATCGTCATGATGCCATTATGGTCACTGTGGATAGGTTGACTAAGGTAGCACATTTCTCTCCTGTTCAGTCTTCATATAATGCTTCTCTTGTGGCCAAAATTTTCATGGAGGATATAGTTAGATTGTATGGGATTCCTCATAAGATCATCTCTGATAAAGATCCAGTGTTTACTTCAGTTCTCTGGACGTCCTTACATCATACATTGGGGACTTAGTTGAACTTCAGTTTAGCTTACCATCCAAAGACTGATGGGTAGACCGAGAGGGTTAATCAGGTCCTCAAGGATATGCTCACGATGTATGTCATGGATCAGCAGACTCGTTGGGAGGATTATTTGTACTTGGTGGAGTTTGCGTACAATAATGAGTATCACAGTTCTATTGGTATGTCTCCTTTTCAGGCTTTGTATGGTCATCCTTGTCAAACTCCACTTAGTTGGGATCATCTTGAGGACAGAGTTCTCCTAGGACCAGAGATGCTCCAGGAGATGGAGCAATAGGTTGATCGTATTAGAGCGTATTTGGTGGTAGCGCAAGACAGGTAGAAGAAATTTGTAGATGCCATAGGGTTGATTGTCAGTTCTCGGTTGGAGACCAAGTGTTTTAGCGGGTGCATCCGCAAAAGAGTTTGATCCATAATGGAAAAGGCTCCAAGCTCACACTGCACTTTGTTGGGTCATTCAAGGTTTTGGAGAGAATTGGTCCTGTTACGTACCATCTTGCTTTGCCGCCCAGTCTTTCATGCATCCATGATGTATTTCATGTTTTCGTCCTCAGGCCATATTATCCAAATATTTCTCATGTTCTCGACTAGAATGCTTTACAAGTAGAGGATGGGCAGCTATCTTTGGAGCCTATAGGTATTTTGTAGAATAGGAGACTCACCCTCAGGGGTAGAGACATGGAGAGGGTAAGGGTCCAGTGGGATCCAAATGATGAGTCTTCAGCTACTTGGGAGGATGCATCCCAGATGCGAGAGTTATATCCATACTTGTTTCCAAGCTTCTAGGAGTAAGCCTGGTTCTAGGGGGAGGATGTAGTGCCCCTCATTTTGCTTTTTGTCAGACTGATAGCTATTCTAGACATTATGACATGTTGTAGACACACTGTTATGATGATTAGTTGATGATACCTAGTTGATGATAGAACTACTACTATGATGACATTTGATGATGTTTTAATTACTGGTGTTTATGTTTATGCTATGACTAGTTTTTGGAGATACATGTTGTTGTGGATTAATTATGTGCTTTATGTGTTATCTAATCATGGTTGTGATGCTATTATAGGTGATTGCTCATATTTGATCATATGTAACTAATTGTCCTATCTTGATTGTTCAGTAACTGATTGTGATACATAATGTAGTTACTTGTTTAATATGTTTTGTGAAAAGGAATAGTGTCGCATTACTCATGCGTGAGTACCCTGCCACACTATGATTTCCTTTCATGGTGTGTATGTTTGAGTGATTACATATATATACATGATCAACCATGTTATTTGCTACAGGTTGCAAGTATTCAAGATTGACTCCACCTGAATTAACAGGTCTGAGCATACCTTAACCGATGGAAATTTGTTGAACGGAGTTAACATAAGGTCCCTAGTTGTCATCATCCTTGAAGAGGATGAGTCTTCAATTTTGCATCTAGCCGTTGTCATCAGTTTGGGCAGAACTTTTTGTCTCCGTTGTTGTCATCTTGCTTGTCGATCATGTAAAGCGGCCAGGTATCATTCAACATTGGATTAAATAGGTTGTAATTGTTTGATTTGGTTTATGCTACTTATAATAAAACTGTTAAGTCAAGTAGACACATTTGATAAATTAATGCAAATAAATAATTGAATGTAAATAAATTTGATAAAAAAACTATTATGTGTTGTTTATTAATTATAAACAATTTAATTGCTTTGTAATTGATAAAATTAATAAAATAAAATAAAATGATATACATAAACAAATATATTGTTGGCTCAAAGGTTATAAAAATAAAGTTATACATAAATTATAATATATAATAAAATAAATATATATGTATAGTAAATATTAAAATAAATAAAATAAAATTTCATTGTTGTAAAGGAGATTATAGGTTGCTTTGTTATAAATTTAATAAAGAGGAAATGGTTGTCATATAGTTGGCATAGTATCATGTGTCATGCCTCGTAAAAAGGTGGAAGAAGGTTCTGGAAGGAAGGGGAGGATCTCTCTAAAAAGGAATTTGGAGGATGAATTGGGGGGCATGAAAATTGGTTTTGTGACTCCTGTAAATGTGTTGATCTTTTCATTGCAAAAGCATTAATCTTTTCCCAACAAAAAATGTTGTGATTCAACTGTCAGAAGGATAGGGTGGAAAGAGTACCTGGAGAAGATGCAATAGCACTAGAACTATCACATTCTATGGCACACAGATCTTACCAGGACATTCACCATGGATACTCCCTATACGTTTATCAAGTTATTCTATTGAAATATCTCTTTAGGGCTTTCTACATGTTGCTTGTGTTTATGATTGTATATGAACATTTCTGTATTTAACTATGTAAGCATTTTTGTGTTTATGCTTTACAAATTGTGACTGCATGTCCTTTTTTGTTTTCATAAAGCTCCAGCCTGTGCAACTTTTGACTATTTGTGAAAAGCGGGAGATTTGTAGTTTTCATCGATATCGTTTATTTTAAGCTTTGTTTGTAAATATTGAGTCTTGCTCAACTTTCCTTTATTAACAGTGACAATACCATTATTTCGTTTGATCGTTCACATTTTCCATGTCTAATTTTCATTTAAGACCACAATTCATTCATAAATTGGCTGAAGTAACTGTCCCTTGGAGTGCTTAGCATCGTAAAATTAATAATTACAGGTTACTCTGAGTGTATGTTGTATACATTGATAAGGAATATTCTACAGCCCATTTGCTATAGCCTATTGGTAATGGAGGGGCACTTTACCACAACTGGTTGCAAGATCTAGTCTCCCCTGCCAATTGCATTTATTTTACACTAGCCAATTGCATTTGCTTAATAGTTTATAAGGCCTTCTCAACAGATCTATTTTGTGCATATCCTGCAATTATTGAATACCATGAGATGACGTCTCTTTGAGGCATCTATCAAACCATTCACAAATCCATTTTGTACATATCCTGCAATCAATCCATTCCAATCATTATTGCCTAAAAGCTCTCTAAGACTTTTCCTACATATCCTTTTTGTGCATTTTCTGTAATCAATGCATTTCATGGACAACATCTCTCTGAAGCGTCCTATCAAACAATTCACATTTTGCATAAATGATTACTAGTGTAGTTGCAATCATAGCATCTAATGATTTCATCTATCCTCTATGCAATGATGGATGTCTAAAACCCCATTCCATGTTTCCATACTGGCACTGGTTGGAAGAATGCTGGCAAGGCAGCGGATCTGGTTTTTAACCTATCAATTGCATTTGCTTGTAATTTTTTTTAAAGTCTTTTAAACAAATCCTTTTTTTTGGCATCAGCTGCAATCATTACATTCCATGGGAGGGCTTCCCTTTGAGGATTCTATCATACAGTTTGCATGCCTGTCTGTGCATTTACATTAGATTTTGCTTGAAAGTTTCTAAAGACTTTTCAACAAATCCGCTTTGTGTGCTAGGACGTTTCCACTGGTCTTGCCTAGTCTCTCTCATGAGATGCTCTAAACATCAGTGAATTGGATATAGTATTTGATTAATACTTTATAACCCTAAAATTGATTGGATAGTTTCAGATTTGAGTTAAGTTTATAGTGAATCATTGAGATTTGGAATGTTAGGATCAGGTATTAATAGTGGGGGTACAAAGCTCATTCTAAGGGATGGAGATAGACTTTTGATTAAAATTTGGCTCAGCCATTTCCCTATTGAATTTATTATTAAAAAAATTGCTTAAGGCTTTGATTGACGTGTGAGTGACAGTGAATTGCTTGTCCGGTTAGACCAATAAGAGAGGATTCCCCTAACGAAGGGCTCATACAATGTTAGAGGATTTCCCCACTCAGTCAACCCTTAGGGAGAAGGGAGATGTCACCCCTGACGAAGGAGAGAGAGGAGGTGGATCACAAGCTTACCTTGTTTACTCTGTGTTAAATGCCTGGGAGACACGTGTATACTAGGAGAAAGATTGCCTACCTTAACTATTATTCTTGTTCTGGAAGTTTATACATGATAACTGTGAGTAAATATAGGGAGTTGAAAATTAGTAAGCTAGCTTCCTTCTACCTTCTTCAATTAAGAGTAAATCTTTCTTTAGCTTGAATAATGTCCTTAAATTCAAATGTAGTCATGCTAATTAGACTTGCTATTTTCTATTATAATAATAGAATAGAGTATGATTTATCATTAAGTTGGTGTTGATGTGAAATTTGATAAGATGGCATGCTCATAAGCAACAATAATATTGTAAATTAATAAGAGTGAATAAAGAATGTTTTAGTAATTAGTCAAATTGAAATAACGTAAATTTAGATTTGTCAGATACTAAAATTTAAATATACTTATTACTTGTCTTTGGATGAAAAATACATGCTATCCAATGATCTATGGTATATATTATTATTATTATTATTATTATTATTATTATTATTTCAAAATGCAATAGTTGATTAGTTAAATGTAAATTAGAAATTTAGAATAATGTTATTATCCATTGTTATTGATAATTGTAATTCTTTAGTTGGAATGGTAAAACCATCAGGTAAGTTAATTTAATAAGATAAAGAGTTATAATTGTTTTGATGGGAGTATATTTTTATAGATAAGTGTATATTTAAATATATGTATATTGAATTGGATTACTAAGTCAAATATAAATTAAATGTATTGACATAAATATATATCTGTAAAAATAGAAATATGTATTTATAGGAATAATAGATGGAGAAAAAAGAAGTTTATTGTGATATTGGTTATGTGGCTATTTATGAAAGTAAGAAAATAGGCGGATAATTAGGTTAAACGATTTACCTAAAATGAGGTCATTGAATGATTTGGTAAATAAATTAGATTGTTCTAATGTATTTATTTTAATTTGATTCAATGAAAATTGATACGTTTATAGATGTAGTTGTTGATAAAATTTAATTAGTATTGAATTTATTACGATTTATTAGTTGAAATTTGATAAGTAGCTTTGGAATTAGATTTGTGAACAATGTATCTAAGATTTGATTTATAAGTTTGTTTTAGAAAATTAGTTGATTACGAGTGGAATTGTATAAGGTAAACAGAACTTGTGTAAGTCGTATCAGTGGTCCTAATAAGGGTCATGTTGTCGAGCTTTAGTTTTCCAAAGGCATAGGCTGTGATGTCTTGATTTCATGTTGATGCTATGTTGTAAATGTATCATGATGTGGAATGAAGTCCTTCATGGATGTAGTGGTTCATTAATTGTATTGAACATGCATGAAAATACTGTGTTGGATTTTGTAAATGGGGAGACATCGGTAAACGTAAAAGGAGTATGTTGTATATGGATTGCTTCACTTGGAAGCTATGGGCAATGAATTGAGAGTTTGTCCTTGTGTTTATGCTTTAAAATGCAAGAAGGTTAATAACTTACATTTCTCATGTATACATGTTGTTATGATGATAATTGCCTTGCTTGATGAGTAGGGTCTTCTAGATACAGGTAGGGGAGTGGCTTTCAATGTGGGGTTGGGGCCCAAAGTGGCTAGCCAAGGTAACCCATTGAAGGTTCATAATCAAGTGATAACCTAAAATGAATTAGGGGGAAAGGGTAGATTGCACATTAAACAAGATAATTGGATTCCTCACCCATGCTTGTAGTGTTTATTTAGACTAAGGATGGGATGAGAAGGCTTGGTTGGCAAAATCAGCTTCCTTGTCCTCACGAAAGGAATGTTGGTTCTACATTTGTCACCCTATGGGTCCGGCATCTAGAGAGAGAGTGCTAGAGTAACCACAGATGGGGGCCGATGTCTAGTGAGAGACGACTAGGGTAACCCATGTTAGGACCATGTGATGACACTCTTCCTACTACAATCTAGCATTCCCTAGATGTGTACTCCCCATTCGTTGTGTGATTGCCTCTGGAAGTGATGATTGAGTTGCTTGTTATATTGACCTATGTTGTTGGAGTCATGTGTAGTCCTTGTTCCTTATAGACTATTGTCTAGCTGACTGTTGTTGTAGTGGGACCTTATGTTATCTCCTAGCATAGGGGGTGGACCTCAGGGTTCCACATGGTCGGGTGGATGTACTTATCTCCATTGTTTTTCCCTTTTCATTGTTTGTATGTGGGAAGGATGTATCTTGTGTGACAGATTCCAAATCCAGTACCAGTTATGGAGACATTTATTTATGATCATGTACTAGCCTTATGCATCAGTTACAACATAATGTATTTATTCAAATGTAATCAGAAGCAGTGATAGTGTGAACATTGCAATGATGTACTCATATGTATATGAATTTGTATATGCACATGTAATTCTATATACATGATCCTGTTGATTACTTATATGTTGTTATGATATGGAAATGTATGTGTCTATCCATTTAATGCAATAGATTCAGAATGAAATAAGGTTAGTTAAATCCTGATGTATGTGAGATCATGTTAATAGTTTTGTTAGTAATACAGCCCTGAAACCCTAGAGGATAATGTTTAGTTTATTGATATGTATAGATATGTTGAACATTACTTTGTTATCTCTTCCATTTTAAAAAAAAAATTGTCCTGTTTGTATAGTATAATTGTGTTGTTCTCAGGAGTTCCATGGTGGGGTGTTACAAATATTATCTCTTAGATGAGAAAAAACATGTGGTATCAAATGCGGCACCTAAATTTTTTATTGAATTATTTACAAACACCTCTATAACATATATACATATATACCTAAACCTTAGTTTTCGTTTTGGCCTTTTACGATTTTATCTTCACTTTTAACCTTTCCTTCATAAATTTGTTGTCCCCTTTCTAACTATTCTATTTGGTACATTATTACTTTCATACTTGTCTTTCCCATTTTGTGGGCATTTTGGTTTCCATTTTCCTTTCTTGAATTATTTCCTCCTATTCTTGTCTACACCCTCTTTTACACTCATTCTTCATTTATCTTCAACTTCACTTGTATTTCCCCACTTGGGTTACTTATTCATCTTTTTTCTTTCCCAATTAGCTATATCTAGTCATGCTTTTGTGGCACTTGTTTTTTACCACTTTAATTCATCATTTTCCCTACACGAAATATACTAATTATATATATTTCCTATGCTTTCTCCTTATCCTACATGCTATGATCTCATAATGGCATATTTTTATTTTTAGAACATATACATTAATCTTACATTGATATGTCACAGTCCCTAGAGCTTACACATAGAGCTTACTTTGATACATCACACTTTTAGAATTAGTTGTTGAGCCTATTCTTTCCATATCATGATTTTAGAGCTATTTTCTCTAGGAGGCACCATGAATCACCCAATTTTACACTATTTGTACTCCTCTTCCCATATCCTTAGCATCTATACCTCTATTAGGGGAATCATGCCTTCTCCTAGAGGAATTGATCTTTCCATGCCATAACTCTTAACATTAAGGGGCATTATTTCTCCCACTTACTATACATTGCATTTCCATTTCCATATTCCTTTACATTGAGGGGAATTATGTCTTCCTTCTCTATACTTTTCACCTTTATTGTTATATCATTATGATTAGGGAATAATGCCTCCCCCCTTTACATATTTGGCTCCTATTACTACATTTTACATTAGGGGCATCATAATTTCCTCGATGGCATCAAATACACTACCTTACCATCCTTTTACACTAGGGGAATGACATGTTCCTTTACAAATTATCATTTTCCTATCTAGATCTATATTACTATTGGTGACCTACTACTTTACATCCACCATTGTGTGGTCATGCTCTTGGATGCCACATTGGGGGCATATTTATATCCTAGTGACCTATGTTACTACATGGGTGTTGTTGGCCACTAAGGGCCACATAACTATTTACACTTGCCCATGTTGGGGGTAACCTAGCAATTTCCTAGATCTTATCCCCAGCCCATATATGATCACCATCCCTTATCATTCTAGATGTTATACATAGTTGTACACTATGTATTCACTTTTATTACATTAATTTACATGATCACATGCTTACACATTGTAACATCTAAAATTGCACACCCTACAATTTCACATTACTTTTTGTACCCTTCTAATGACCCCCTCGTGTAGACTCAGCATATGCCATTTTTCAAACATTGAACCATCTCAAAAATCTAAATTGATACATTGCTTCTTGTTGCAAGTATGTGTTAATCGGTGTTGTCATTGATGTCAACATGTTTGTGTTGTCATTGGTGTCAGCTGTGTCTTCTGATGAATTTATTGTTGTTTGATTCAGTTGCTTTGCTAAAAGGTGATTTGGATGCCTTGTATAGATGTTGAAGGTGTTGAACATATGCTTATGTGGCTGGGTTTCCAAGTGCTTTTGAGAAAATTTTATTAATATTGGAAATAGTGTGTTGAAGGAGTCTTCTAGCTTACAGAGTATTGTTTCAGTTTCTACTCTGCATTTCTTCTATGTTAGAGATTTGATTGTGTGGTTTGGATATGTTGTTGAGAAGTGTTTGAAGATGCTAAATCCATAATTTGGTACTTCGGATCGCTGTGTAGTGAAAGTTATGTTCACCAGTTTGAAGACAGTGTCTGACAGTGTTTGTAATGTGTCTAGGAGAAAGTATTTTGCTCTACATTTCTCCATAGAATGGTTTCAGGTGTTGTGGTTCAAGATATATGCTTTTAAGGTCCTTATCTATATTCCATCCAAAAGGTTTCTTATTTGGTGCTTCAAAAAGCAATTTATTGTGTTGTAGAGTTTGACAATGTTGTTGTGTTCAAGTGAAAGTTATTTTTGGCTAAATTTGCTAATTTTCAAGTGAATTCAAGATATTCATGGATGTTTCTAGATTGTTTTAAAGCCTTGTGTATGGTCTGCAAGTTATGGTTGTGATCATGGAAGTGTGTGATCAAGAATTCCCTATTTCTACACTATTTGGTTGACCTTGAATGTTTGTGCTGATTAAGGAATTGATTTGGTGATTATGTGAGTTTTGTGTAACATGCTAGGATAGATTTAGGTCTGATCTAAGGCACAAAGTGGTTTTCCTTCATTCCTTTATCTTGTGGAATGTTTTGGTCTAGACCTAATTCAAAGATTATGTGTTTGCTGACATTGGAGACTATTTCAAGGATTGAAGATTGTGTTGCCAACCTTAGAGATTGATTTCAAGGCTAATGGTGGTATAAATAAGTGTCAAGAGTTCATATGTGTGTGTACAAGAATGGGGGACATAATGTATATAATGTGAAGTTGATCAGGGCAGTACGAACTTTCATGTGTTAGGCAACCAGATGTAGCAAGCAGAAGGTGCATACCATCTTTCGGTATAGATGTGAAGATGATGTTTGTTGTGTTTCATTGGAACTAAACCCATGCATGTGTCAGATGCAATTATATTAGTTCATCCTTGGTAGTGCACCTCTTCTTCTTTCTTCTTCTTTTGGATAGTGAGTCCTTGGCAGTGAGCCTCTCTTTTGTGGGCAGTGAACCCTTCAGCAATGAGCCTCTTGTAATTCAGTATTGATACTACTTTATATTGTGAGCTAATCCTCACCATGGTTTTTCCCTTTTAGGGTTGTCCACATAAAAATCCGGTGTTCTCTTGTGCATGGTATTGATGTGTTAAGTTTATGTTATTTGCTCTTCATGTTTAATCTTCATAATAGATTAAGGGTTTAAGTGAACTGATGTGGATGTGATTATGTTTATTGGGGTTTGAAGTTTTTGATACAACTTATTCACCCCCCCTCTCAGTTGTCTTGTGCCTTCAACACTTCTAAAATTTTATGAGCTTCTATGTTGAAATTTAGGCCATTTTCCTAATAAGAGAGTGCAACATGTAGATATCTATGCAACATATCAATGTCTTGTACCATATGATGCCATAATATATACATTGTGGTTACATGTCACCATTTCATAATGGTCACTAGCCATCATAATGCCTCCCACAGATGCACTAGGCTATTCTAGGTGTCATTCTTTCAGAAGAATCCAGAAAAATAGAAAGTACATTTGATTACTAGAAAAATTAAAAAAAAAAATTTCTTCTAATAAACTAAGAAAGAACAATATAAAAATGACAAAAATCTTTTAAGTATTTTGTTATAGCTACAAAACTGCCTTTTATCTCTATGCTTACTAATTTAGCTTTGAGGTTTCAAGCACAAATTCACAATCACAAGACTTTGTTCCTAATGCAATACAAGGAGGACTCAAAACCATGGAAACATACTTCACAACAATGGGCTCAAATGAGTAAGTTGCACAAACAACCTTCTCAAAGGCATCTTTCTTCTTCAAGGGCATAACTTGGTTTCCAATTACTCTAACCATACAAGGTTAACATATACCACTTTAAATCTCAAGGACCCCAACACAACATACTCCAACACTTAATTTTCACAGAAACCCAAGACAACTAGTACTTCCTTTGTTATTAGGCCACTAGCCTTGTAGCCCTCTTTTTAGGTCTCTCATACAATAAATTTTGTTATGGGCATGATCCCAATTAAAAAAAGACATTTATGAGTACCCATTATCCCCATTGACAACATATCAAAAGATGAGGATAGGTTTCTTCAGACCAAACCCCTCAAAAATGCACTATTGTTGTTTGCAAGTAGGCCTAATTAGGTTGCTTCAAGGAGGGTTTATTGGATCTAAGACTCCCAAACACCAAATCACTTCTCCAAATTCTCAAACACATTACATTAGAATTGTAATTCTTTATAAAACATTATCCATAAGTTTCCAAGTGGGTTTCTTCTAACCCTAGCCATTAGGGTCTTCAAAAGGGCAAAAACCACACTATGATAGCCTAGGGATTTCTCAAAAAGGCATAAGAACTTATTTGTTTACCCTGAAACTTAGAGAATATTAAATATTATGTCTTCACAGACATTCACACTAATTTTTATGAGATTTCATTGGAGAAATTAAGAGTTATTGAATTTTGATTGCTTGCTGCCCCTTACAAATCTGAACTTAACCGCCTGGAGTAATTTTGCAATATCTAGAGATAAAATCAATGAAATTGAATGTTAAAAAAAATAAAATGAAACTAGGTTCAATCTACTATCATCCACATTTGATAATATTTCAAAATATGACTATACAGGGCCGTACAGTACGCTGCAACATGATTGTTACAGGGGAAATGTAGAAATTTTAGTCACTAAAACCCTCATAACTTCTTCAAAACTTAATGAAATTAAATGAAACCAATTGCAAAAGGAAGAGTATATTTAATGTACCATAAATTACAACTAGGTTTGTGTCAGTTCCAAGTCGTACAAGACCATACAATTGCAAAAAACAAAGATAAAATATAGAAAAATAGAGTTTTCTTCATTGTTTTCTTGTTCAATCTTCATACATCTTTCTCTGCCTATACAAAATGGCTCATAAGAGAATATTTAAACTTTTTCCCATCTAAAACTAACTCACCAACTGACCCAACCACTTTTTGAATCCCAAATGACCATTGGTCTTGCAATTTTGTACTTTTATAACCTTTAAATGACAACCTCTTATATTTTGTTTACAAAATTGGACCAAATAGACTTCAAATTGACCTCTAACTATCTTTAACACACAAAAATGACCCAAATGATCTAGTGACATCATCAATGTGGCCTCTTGGGCCTTATTACAACATTAAAATATCAAAATTGAATACAAGACTCAATATGGCCTCATGGAGGCATGTGATCAAATAGGTGCTCCTGCACCACCTCCTGCATCCTATTTTGCAAAGTTTGAATCCAAGGAGAGGATAGCTTGTGTAAGAGACTTAAAAGGGTTGGAGCTTCTCCCAAGATTCATCTTAGTTGCTCACCTTCATTCTCCAAAGAATCCATACTCATTGTGCATTTCAATAAGTACCATAAAATGTTGTGCTCTCTTAAATCCATTTGTTAATTGCTTACAAACCAAGCTTCCTAAAAATATTTACATTTTTTGATAAATCCATTTATAAAGCACTAGAAATGAATCCATGGGGAAGAATCCATCTCTCCACTAGGAATTCCCTTGTTTTCGACCACCTTGAAAAATCCCTATCCACTTTCCTAAACTGATTTGCCATCCTTTTCACTTTTGCACACTAGGCATAGTGTCCTCTCTATAGATAAAAGGGGTACTCCTAAAATCACTTTTGTCAGTACATCCTAGACACATTTAGGTGCACACACATTCTAAAAACTTCTTTATTAGTTTGACTATTTGTGGAAGTTGAAATACCAAAGCAGGTGTTTGACCACTCTTGGAAAATTCATTTGCAGTCCCAAATTTCTTCTCAAATCACCATTGAAAATAGGTTATTCAAGGGACATCAGTCATAGGAAGGTTTTTTGGTGTTAATCTTATTATTTTTATTATAAATTCTATTATCTTTGTTTTATCTTATTTTTCTATCTACTCAAATATTATGCTTTCTGATGAGGGTGTACTCCACACAACACAAGAACAAGAACAAATTATAAGCTTCAAACTACAAACACATGATTTACGTGGGGAAAACCCTTTTAGGTGAAAAACCCAACACTCGAAAAGTAGTTCAATATATTATTTAGAGACTCAACAAGACTATAATATACTTGCAAGACAAGTTTTCACAAGAGTGTCTCCAACTAGAGATCCAAATGCAACTCAAGATCTATCATGTACTTCCACCTACAACCTCTATCTTAAGCACCTAATATATAGGACCTACAATACATGAAACTGTTAAATAGTAATACAAAACCATGAGCTAAAACCACCCAAAAGTGGCACCTAAATTATCTACCAATAAAAGATGCCTTATGATGTGTCAAAACACTCATCAACATGTGTACCTTCCCTTAACAACTCTTTTCTGTGTCTGACACATTTTTTACATTCTCCAATATAGGAGGCCCAACTTCTGGAGGCCATAACTTTTGATCTGAGTGTCTAATTGAAGAACCATCTAATGCATTAGAAAGCTCATGAAAAAATGAACTTAAAGGGGTGTTTGGATTTGCAACCAACTATTGGGCCTATAAGAAACCTCTAAGTGCCTCAAAATTGATTTCAAAACTTTTTCCATGAACCTCAAAAACTACAACTTTAATATCTTGAAATCCAGACATCATCTTGGGCTGAAATTTACTAAGAATGTTTATGTTGTTATTATGAAGATTTAGGGAAAATTTCAAGCCCAACCTCTTCTCAGATGTATGCTTACTAAAAATGGTAAGTCCTAGTATTCTCATCCTTTTTGGAAACTTTGAAGGTTCCAAACCATTATTCAAGAAAATGGGTATTCGTGAAAACTAGAACTAAAAAGAATAGAAAAAAATCAATTTTATTTTTTTGGTGATAGAAGATTGCCCTTCACCTCTGGATGCTCTTGTGTCACTTTTGTTTTGTCTCACTATGCTATATAGATTGATTTCCTGATCATACAAGTGAGCCAAGAGCATATCTAATAAATTCTAGCCAACTATACTACTATTGAAAATAGTGAGCACATACATAGGAAACTAGATCAAAACCATTATTGCATAATGATATCAAAATATAGAATAATATATTATTAAATTAGGATTAAATATTTCATTACAATACAATGGCTTTTTAAAGCCTTACATTTTTTTGTGAATAACCAACTAACCTACATACAGGAATAACTCCCAACAAACTAACTATTGATTTATTTACTAAAAAAATAACTTTTATAGATTTATTACTAACTATATATAATAAACTATATAATGATGTAATAAATCCAACATTCCCCCCTTATTACATCAATTTGAGCAAGGGACATAACATTACAAGGACTAAACACAAAATCCCTTCTAGAAACTTTGATGAAGCACCTTCACCAATTCTCCTTGCTCACCCACGAAATACCAAATTGAATATGTCAATGGATCTCCTAACTGTCAAACTTGCAAAATTCTTTGTACCACATGAGAGAACATAATCCCACTTTCCATGCATGATGAGAGAACACAACTCTCCTCCAAGAGTCCATAGCTCCACTAAGTGTGTCAATAATCCCTCCTCTAGTGTTGCATCTGAGAGAACAACTCTCCTTCTCTGAGAGTCCACAACTCCACTGAGTGTGTCCATAATCCCTCCTTCTGGGAACACAACTCTCCTCCTTCAAGAGTCCACATTCCTCCAAAAGTGTTAATATCCCTCCTCCAATGCTATGGAAACCAAATCTCTCGTCCAATGTACAAAATGAAATACACTAAGGTGAATACGCAAACTGCACCCATACGTACTGCCAAATCTACCAAGCCCCCCTTGCTCTATGAAGGGACACAAATTAATGGTGCTTCTCATGCAAGGCATCATCTCCAAGTGAGAAGCTATCTCAAGATGACAATTATCCTCTTGCCTTTGATGCCTCCTACCTCCAGTATGACCTTATTACACTTTATCTATTTGATGTCTCATTAATCTCTCTGATACCACAAGCATGTGAGTCTTTGAAAGCTTAATCAATATAAACAATACCTTCAAGCATATATATAAAACCCATAAAATAATAGGATGTCAAATTCAACCAAAAATGCATCCTTTACAATAAAAAACTTATAAATGGCTTCAAAAAATTAATAAACTCTTATATCCCCAATGAAGACCCTTGTTTTTAAACTTTGCATCTATAGAAAAAAGTATAACAATACCTAAATTTGAACCCACAACCACTTAACTTCAAGTGTATTGAAGTAACTGACTTTCTCATACACCATACATGATGAAATTCAACTCACAAATAATTTATCTTTAGGATTTCTTATGAACTCCACACAAATTGTTTAACTCTCCTTATTCTAAGGAATTCACTCCTCTTTAAAAAAATTTAACTTTCTCAAAAAATTGTTTTACTCCAATACTTTAAAAACTTAAATCATGTGGCTTTTTTTTAAAATATCATAAGATAATAGTAAGGGAAATAAAATTTAAATGCATCATTTTAACTTTTCACATATTTCTTGATTTTTTTCATGGCTTGGATGAATCTCACACCGCTATTTTTTTGCTCATTTTTTCACATCAAATTGCTCATCAAATACTCACAATTTCCTCAAAACATTTTTGGGTTTTATTCCTCTCATCATTAGATTTCCAAAACTTTTTGAATTTCAACATTTGTTATTAAATGACAAAGATATTGTAGTTTTAGTGAGACTACATTAGACTATTGTAAAAAGACATAATTCTAAAATAAAAACAATTTTCTAGCAAACAAAATGGTGCTCATACTCTCTTGAAATAATATGTTTGTCATTGGTCAATAATATTATTTCCCTTCTCTCATTCGTTCAGTAAAAAATCATGAATATTGTCCATGGCTTCTTAAAAAAGCTCCTTTCCAACTCCCATAACTGTCTACTCCTTTGATACCATATTGAAAATGGTGAGCACATACATAGGAAACTAGATCAAGACCATTATTGCACAATGATACCAAAATATAGAATAATATAGTATTGAATCAGGATTAGATCTTTGATTACAATGCAATGGATTTTAAAGCCTTACAATTTTTTGTGAATAACCAACTAACCTACATACAGGAATAAATCCCAACAAACTAAATATTGATTTATTTACTAACAAACTAACTTTTATTTATTTATTACTAACTATATATTATAAACTATATAATTATGTACTAAATCCAACAGCTAGATCCTGCCATCCAATACAATGCCATAAAAATGATAGTGCTTAGTGTAAACATTTGCATGGTACATAGTCATTCATGGCTAAGGTCCCCAAAATTCTATGACAGGTTTAGTTTTCTATGTTATTCTATTTTTTGAAGTCCATTTCCAAAAATATTTCATTATTTAGTCTTCTTTGTAGGATTCATATAAAGTTTGGAAGAAGTTAAAATCTAGTTTAGAAATCAACTCTGTTAAATTAGATTTGAGTTTAATTAGGGTAGGTCTCTCTTTTTCTCCATCACATTCTTTGGTGAACCTATGCCTTTTATGCCCACATAGAGCTTACTTTGATACATCACACTTTTAGAATGTTGAGCCTATTCATGCCATATCATGATTTTAGAGCTATCTTCTTTAGGAGGCACCATGAATCACCCAATTTTACACTATTTGTACTCCTCTTGCCATATCCTTAGCATATATACCTTTATCAAGGGCATCATGCCTTCTCCCAAAGAACTTGATCTTGCCATGCTATAACTTTCGACATTAAGGGGCATCATTTCTCCCCCACTATACATTGAGGGGCGTCATATCTTTTTTCTCTATACTTTTCACCTTCTTTTCTAGATCATTATGATTAGGGAATCATGCCTTCCCCCTTTACGTACTTGGCTCCGATTACCACATTTTACAGTAGGGGCATCATGATTTCCTCGATGGCATCACATACACTAGCTAGAGAGGATGAAGAGAGATGGAGGGAAAGATAAAAGAGATAGAGATAGAGGGAGAGTAGATAGAGATATCTAGAGATGATGAGAGAGAGACATAGAGATATATATATATAGAGAGAGAGAGGGGGGGGAGGATAGAGAGATATAAGGAGTCTCTCTCTCTCTCTCTCTCTCTCTCTCTCTCTCTCTCTCTCTCTCTCTCTCTCTCTCTCTCTCTCTCTCTCTCCCCTTTTTCTATCTTTATCTCTATATCTCTCTATCTCTCCCTCTCCCTCTATCTCTTTATGTTTTTCTCTCACTATCTCTATATGTCTCTCTCCCCCCCTCCATCTCTTTCTATCTTGAGCTTGCTATCTCTTTATATATCCCTCTCTCTCCCTCTCTCTCCCTCCCTAGGAAAAATTAGGAGGTTAATCTAGTATATTAAAAGGAAAAATTAAGTTAAACCATTAGGAGGTTAATCTAGTATATTAAAAGGAAAAATTAGCTAAGATTTAGATAGACTGGTTGGAGTGTCACATAGACTTGTTCCTTGCCATTTAAAATTGAAATGTTTTCTAATTATTCATTTTAACCTCTTTCATCTTGATGATAATGCATAATAAATGTCTTTAGATACAATGATATAGTAAATGTTACATGAAACATGAACTAGGTTGGTTCATAATAGCTTGTAGAAAGGGGTGACAAAGTTGGAATTTGAACTTGAGGCTTTGGGATTCAAAGATCATTTCTGTACTCTTCAAGATTGACCTAAATCAATCTCTAGTCACTCAAAAATGATTTGCAAAAATAAATTGATAATCTCAAAATAAGAAATGAAAGTATGAAAATGGATGTCAATAAGATGCAATAAGAATGAATAAATAAGGAATGCATGAGGATAGAATAACAATAAATAGGGATCAAACCACAAACCAAAACCTAACATAGAGGTCGCACAAATCTAAACTAAATAGGAAGTGGTATGGATATGTTAATTGAACACCATTACAAATACATATCATAGCCAAATCTATTCTGCAATACATCATGTCTTTGTCATTAACAGGACTGCTTCTAGAGGGCTTGCTTGATAAAAATATTAATGGAAGGAATTGATAGGGACAAATGCTTATATTTATCGTTTCTTACAGTCACCGGCCATGTTGTTATATATGGTTCCAACAGTGTGATGTAACGAAACTATTAATAATTTGTTGATGACAGGCGACCACAGCATATGGCGTGTTGTCTGGTCAGTACTCTACAGTTGAACAAAAATTAAAAAGCCTATCGACTATAAAATATCAGAAATGAATGTGGGTGTATAAGCGGCTGCTTCTAGTAGCATATGGCCATCCCACCCTATAGCGACCCAAACGGAATCCTATCCCTAATCTAGCACGCAAGAGATGACAGAGAAAGGAAGATGCGTGTGTATATAAGGCGGAGAAACGGTGGCAAGGTAAGGCAAGCAAGAGCAAGAGATCAAGGAGTGGGTGAGTGAGAAAGTAATCTGAGTGAGTCTAGATATGGAGATGAAGAGATGGAGATCATCAGTTATGGTGATAATGGTATTTATAATGATATTGAGGCAAGCTGCAGCAGGAAGCATTGTAATTTACTGGGGACAGAATGGTAACGAAGGCAACTTAAGCAGCACTTGCTCGACGGGCAGCTACAAGATCGTAATCCTGGCGTTTCTGGCTACTTTCGGCAACGGACAGACGCCCATGATTAATCTGGCGGGGCACTGCGATCCGTACACGGCAGGGAGCTGCAGTGGGTTGAGTAGCGATATCAAGGCATGCCAGAGCAGAGGAGTGAAGGTGCTTCTGTCACTGGGCGGAGGAGCAGGTAGCTACTACTTGAGCAGCGACGCAGATGCGAAGAACGTGGCATCCTATCTGTGGGACAACTATCTGGGAGGCCATTCCAACTCCAGGCCCCTCGGAGACGCTGTTCTGGACGGGATTGACCTGGACATTGAGGGGGGCAGCACGGAGCATTGGGGAAGTCTGGCCAAGTACGTGAAGGGTTACCAAGGAGGTAAGAAGGTCTATGTCACCGCAGCTCCTCAGTGCCCATTCCCCGACGCATACTTGGGGACTGCTCTCATGACTGGCCTTTTCGACTATGTCTGGGTGCAATTCTATAACAACCCTCCTTGTCAATATGGTGGGGACTTCCTCGATGCCTGGAAGCAGTGGACTTCTTCTCTTCCCTCTTCTGCTCAGATATACCTCGGCCTTCCCGCTTCCTCTGCAGCTGCCGGCACTGGCTACGTTCCTCCAAACACCCTCATCTCTAATGTGCTCCCCAAAATACGCACCTCTTCCAACTATGGTGGAGTCATGCTCTGGTCTAGATACTACGACCTCCAAAATGGTTACAGCTCAGCCATCAAGAATTCTGTCTAATCCTTAGTCCTTGTCCTAGTCCCCTACTATTGCCATACTATTCTTAGCAAGTATCATCTACAAGCTTCTTGTTTTAGAGGGGTACTCTGCATCTTACTATTGGGACAATAACATATTGTTATAATATTATTTGTGACACGCCATTCATATGTTATAATATTTAATATTTGTGATATGTCACTCCCCTTTAAGATTTGTAACCAAAACAATAATCTAGATCTATAGCAAGTTTAATATCAGAAACAATAAACTATGATGTTCTTATTAATCCTACATACCAATACAACATATGCATAGAGGATCTCTTAGTATGTACAAACATAAAACCACAATCATACTCTCATTCCGTGGTTTCTTTAAAGATAAGAAATCGAATGCTAATTAAGATGTCGAGTTGTGTCATCTTACCACTTGAGTTTGGACAAAAATGATACAAGTCTTATGCCATGTCATCCTTGCTATATATCTATTCTTTGTAATACATGGAAGACCGTGGATAGAACATTTAAAAGTAGTTCATTCTACAATACATTAGTGTTTTAAAATTGTTCATAAACAAAGAGTCATAAGAGATACGTTTAAACCAATTAAGGAGTTGAATCACTTTGGTTTAGATACTTATACACCAACTCCCAAAGAAACCCCATATGAGGGAAGAAGGCATTCATAAATCATTTCAAGATATGTTTCAAGAAAAAGTAAAATAACAAAAGAAGAAACAAAAACCAAAACATAAATAACCTAAAGTGGAGAGTAATGCACCTAAACAACAGAAGGATGAGAAAAAAGAAAGAAAACATCAAACAAGAGAAAAAGAAAGAAATGAAAGTCATACAGAAATTTCATGTGCAAAAGACTATGTGGAAAAGCATGAAATTATGGTGCATCAAATGCATATATTTCCATCACAGTTCCACAAGTTAAGAAACAAGAATGGGTAAGAAATAAGTACCTAATGTTAATATCTATTAATCATGTATTTACACCTAGTATTAAGAAATATCGAGAAAAAATGTACATGTAATTGAAAAGGAAATAGAACATGAAATCTTAATGCCAAGGAAGATTTATGTTGGGAAGATGAATATTATCTCTTAGATGAGCCAAAACCTGATGTGTCAAATAGGGCACCTAAAAAGTTTATTGATTTATTTACAAACACCCTTATAGCATATACACATATTTACCTAAACCTTATTTTTTCTTTTGGACTTTTACTTTTTTATCTTCACTTTTGACCTTTCCCTTATAAGTTTGTTGTCTCCTATTTACCTATTCTATCTAGTACATTATTACTTTCATACTTGTCTTTCCCATTTGGTGGGCATTTTGGTTTCCATTTTCCTTGCTTGACTTATTTCCTCCTATTCTTGTCTATACCCTCTTTTACTCTCATGCTTGATTTATCTTTAACTTCACTTGTATTTCCCCACTTGGGTTACTTATTCATCTTTTTTCTTTCCCGATTATCATTATCCACTCATGCTTTTGTGGCCTCTACCTTTTACTGTTAGAATAAATTAAGGTTTACATTTATTAGTTAAATGCTAGTTTATAAGTTAGGTTTTGGGAAGTTACTTTCTCATAAGAAGTTATATACGGGAATAATAAGGCTTTAAAAAGCCATTGAATTGTATTGCAACATCATTAAAAACACAATAATATATTATTCTATATTTTTATTTTTGTGCAATGGTTTAATATATTCATTTTCTCTACCATTTTCAATATGGTATCAGAGTGGTTATCCATCATGGAGAAGTAGAAAGTTTGAAGGCGGTTCTTGTGGCATGGAGACTAAATGAACAAAGGCCGTGTAATGGAATAAACTTGGTGGCCGCCACTGCACTTCCCATTTTCTCTATTTTTAGACTTATGCCTTTAGATGAGATTGTTATTATCATCTGTGTTGTTTTGTTTTTGCACTGCACCACTCTCTTTAGGTTTTTGCTTTCACTGTTTCTTCACAGGCCGCTCCTCCTCTTCTTCTACTCATTTACCTTCCAGGATGCATTGAATGGAGGTTTGTTGCAGTCTTCTTTTGCATTCAATATATCTGATGTGCAAGTAAGGTGTTGAAGATATCTTTTACTCATTCTTGATGTGACAAGGGTATAGATGCAGCTAGGCTACGTTTGAGAAGATTGAAAGAAAAGTGGGCATGGAAATTCCAAGTGTGGAATTTATTGTTACTTGGTAAAACATACAAAAGTATTTAAATATTTGGAAGTTGTCCAAAGTAAAGCACATGAAGGAGGCAAAGAGTGGAAATTAACTGTGCATGTTGTCCTTGGTCATTAGAAAATCCTCTTTCCATTAAAAAATTTTCTACTGCTATCATGAAAGGTGAATGACATGCAGAGTTGAAATGATTTATTCATTGGCATACATTTTTATTTTGCATCTTGCCATCAAACATATAGCAAATTAGGTTTACAGATAGAGTAAATTGTACAGCATTTCAGGTTGATTTGAACACACAACAGTAAGTTTGCATTTAAAAACATTAATTTTTTGTTATTCGGAATGCTATTTACATTTGGAAGAATAAGGTTCATAGCTATTTTTGGAAACATAATAAGGAGTTATAAGGACCTATTCTATTTTTGTGAAATTTGTGAAAAAGGCATATTTTTGGTTGAGGTGAAATTTGTGAAAAGGCAAATTTTTGGTTGAGTCCAACACTCTTAAATGAAAATTATATCATGTCACTCTATGTTTGTACTCTCGGGGTTATATGTGCTACACTTGATAAAGATTTCAAAAGCACATGCTCTTGCTATCAAAGAGTCTAACGAGACATTAGATGGATAGAGTGTAACACAGTCATATTGGAGGCAGTGGCATTGGAGGATGGAGGATTTTCCATCATCTCAAGTTAGTTTCTCACTTTGAGATGATGCTTTGCCTGAGAAGTGTTTTTGGCTTTGGTTGTTTTGCTTTTCTTTATTGATGCTAATGGATTTGAAGAATGTATGTTTTGTGAAGATTTTGTTTTGGAGTCAGGTTTGGGATTTGGTGTTGAGCTCAATATGGATTGTTGTCCAACGAGCTTCAAAGAGTATATGATTAAGAATTATACCCTTTCGCGGTCACTAGACAATTTCAGAGATCTATCATATCTCTTAGGGTTCATTGCTGAATAATTCAAGACTCGGTGATTTGAGAGTTTGGGACTAAAGAGCTCAAGAACACAACTTGAAGCTACACCTTTCCGAAGGTAGACGAGACAGCATGATGGAGCCCCACTTGGTTCAGGATTTGTTCTTTGGTAGAAGATCTTCTATAAAATATGTATTCATATTATGTAATCATCTTTTTCAGTATGTTAGCATCCAGGGGGGGTCCCTTGGTACTATTGCAGGAACAATGTAATAAAGGGGGCAATGTTAGTTTTATTACATGTAAACCTTAAGGGGGCGTGTTAGAATAAATTAAGGTTTACATTTATTAGTTAAATGTTAGTTTATAAGTTAGGTTTTGGGAAGTTACTTTCCCGTAAGAAGTTATATATGGGAATAATAAGTCTTTAAAAAGCTATTGAATTGTATTGCAACATCATTAAAAACACAATAATATATTATTCTATATTTTTATTTTTGTGCAATGGTTTAATATATTCGTTTGCTCTACCATTTTCAATATTTACCACTCTGATTCGTGTTATTTTCCTTACACCAAATATTCTAATGCTATATTTACTATGCTTTCTCCTTAGCCTACATGCTATAATATCATAATAACATATTTTTATTTTTAGAGCATATACATTGAGCTTACATTGATATGTCACATTCCCTAGAGCTTACACATGGAGCTTACTTTGATACATCACACTGTTTAAATTAGTTATTGAGCCTATTCTTTCCATATCATGATTTTAGAGCTATCTTCTTTATGGGGCACCATGAATTGCCCCCTTTTACACTATTTGTACTCCTCTTTCCATCCATGGCATCTATAGCTATATTAGAGGCATCATGCCTTCTCTACAAGTGCTTGACCTTTCCATGCTATAACTCTCAACATTAAGGGGAATCATTTCTCCCCATCACTATAGATTGTACTTCCATTGCCATATCCATTTACATTGAGGGTCATCATGTCTTCCTTCTTTATACTTTTCACCTTCATTGCTATATATCATTATGATTAGGGAATCATTCCTTCCCCCTTCACATATTTGGCTCCTATTACCACATTTTACATTAAGGGAGTCGTGATTTCCTTGATGGCATCACATACATTACCTTACCGATATTTTTGTAACACTAGGGGAATCACATCCTTTTTATTAAGCTTACTTAGGTATTTTATCCTTGCCTATATAGCAAGGTCATTTCATTACATTGTAATTTTTGTAATTCATTTTTTCCTAAGAGATATAGCAATTTCTATTACAATTCTCATTTGTAGAAGGTTTTTCATCTTTTGCTAATATATTATTGTACATGTACTCCAACATGGTATCAAAACATTGAATCAACAAACCCCTTCTTGATTTTAGAGGGTTTTTTCTATACAGTATTACAAGAAACCTCATAGAGAAAAATAGACCTCACTTTTGAGTCCAAAAGGCATCAAAACCCTAGGATTGCTTGTCCAAATGCTGAAAATAGAGTTCAAAAATTTTTGAGACATTTTTGAGGGGTTATAGATTTGTATGACATTGCAAGCATGGTTCTTGTTTCTCCCAATGGTGCATTTGGGAATTTTTTGGACACCATTTCCTCTATTTTTTTTTGGTGTCAAATCAACACTTGGTTTGAAGCATTTAAAGGGAAAATTTGGGGATTTATGAGGCATCTCAATCTCTAGATTCAATGATCACCACTGCTAGCTTTGGTTTCTCTTGAGCCACCACTTGTTAACTACCATAGACCCTCCCTCGACTGCCTCATGCTAGTGTTCCCAATAGGTCAACCGCCTTCCTCCAACCTATCATGCCTTAGTTGGGTGCTCCACAATCTTCCACAATTTGATCAACACCTAGGAAGTAGCTCTACCACACTTCCTACCCTTCACTATGCCTCGAGCAACTCTACCCCCTCTCCATTGGTGCACTGCTAGTGACTAGTACCCAGTCACAAACCCCTAGTCACATGGGTAAATAGGGCCTTGATTGCAGGCCACCAACTCCCTAACCTCCAATACTTAGTCACATGGGTGATTAGGGCCTAAACCTGGGGTGACTTATTTTGTCCTTGAAGATCCTTTTGGAGAACTTACAAAAAATCAGACATAACTTGGGCATACGGTGTCCATTTTTAAAAAATGAATAGGTTCTAGAAAGTTGTTTATGAGATCTATGCAGCTATCAATTTATTTTTCTAGATTCTTTTCCAAGTACACAAAAATCCCATCTAAAGTGAACTCTTTATTTTTTCTCTATTGTTGTAAAAACTTGCAAAAAGAGTTCACTTTTCTTACTATGGGGGGTTTAATTTTCTCCCTAAAATATGTTAAAGGATTAGAAAACATTTCATTCCAACAAATCAATCATTTTTTGCAAACTCAAAATTGAAACATAAAATGGTAGAAACCTATTCCATCAAGCATCTTATGCCACACAATTATCACACTTGGAAACCTTAGATGACTAGATTGCTCATGTCCAAGGGATTATAGTCCACATTGGATGATACACCACCTAATTCCACTCAAGTTCATATAAGAGATTTTCATATAGGAACAAGAGGGATGAGGCCACGGGATTGATTGCACTACATTTTTTAGATAGATTGTTGTTTCACATTGAATCTTGTAAAACTCCTAAGTAGATCTAGGATAAGTACAAGGAGGTTTTTTGAATAATTAATGAGTTTTGAATAGTACAAATTGAGGTAGAATTGACTACATATGCACCTAATTCCTTTTCCTCCATTGAGTACTTTTGGGTGAAATTCATGTCACTCAAGTCACTATTGTAGGGTTGTGGAAATGAAAAGATTGACAAAGAATGCATTTTCTAATTCTCCATTTTAGGTCTTCTCTTCTACATTCTATTCTACTATGGATGCATAGGGCGATTCATTTATCATGCCTTCTTTTTAAGTTTTTTATGATTATTTGACATAGGAATAGGCTAAGTTGGCATAATTAGATGCTCTTTCTAGTGCCAAAACCCAAGCATTGGTAGCACAGTCATTCAAAGGGAAAGGAAATAAGAAACAAATCCTAAGAAATATTCTTCATCAAGTAGTGGGAGTTCCTCCAAGCCAAAATAGAAGACAAAATAGAAAAACTAATCCACTTCTAAGAATGACAAATCTTCAAAGTCTAGTGAGTCTTCCTCCAACACAGACAAGAAATTGGGAGAACCTTGCAATTTTTGTGGCAAAGAGGGACATGCCATAACCAGATGTTGGAAGAGACTAGAGGCTTTAGAGGAAGTCATTTAGCACCACACTATTTCATCCAAGCCTAAGTCTCCTTCCACCAATATAGGAAAAGGCCAAGCTCTTTCTGCATGGCCTTTGTCTTCAACATTGAGTTGAATAGTTGACTCAGGGGATTCTCATCATATGAAAAATTCCTCAGAAATTATCACTTCACTTTTAGATTGTACTACTTCATAGATTATAGTGGGGGATTCTACACAACTTTCAATTTTGGGATCAGGTACTATTCAACTTGAGGATGGTTTATAGTACCATAAATGAATGATGAAGTAAGCAAGATCCATAAATGAATGATAAAGTAAGTGAGAGGAATCGGGATGTTGTAAAGTGTTATCACCCAAATGAAATCTAAACTAACTAGTCAATAATATAACATCACGTAAATACTCACAATTAGGAAGCAAACATGATTTAATAAATGGATAATCATTAGTGAAACCATCATAATCATGTAATAATTCCTCCCTAGGAGAAATAATAGCATCATGTAATGAGAAAGGAGGTAATGAAGTATTAATAAAATCTATATGAGAGGCAAGTGAACCAACATCATAATGTAATATATTATCTTGTAATGTGGACACACTAGGTACAATACAATCATAGGTAACATGAGATGTGAAATAATGAGCACCACAAAGTGTATCACCATGAATCATGTAGACAAATTAGGTAAAGTCTCTCAAAATATAAGGAAAAATAGTAAGTCCATGAAAGGGGATAAGGTATATATGCATAAAAATAACTCATTCATGAAACATGAAATATTATCACTATGGAAGAAGGATGCCATGTCATCAAGGATCAAAGTATAGGAATTGATGAACTATGAGAACACCTTATAACCCTTGATATCTATCTATATATTGATTGATTGATCGATCAATTGATGAATCCATCCATCTATTTTTCTATACATACATACATGCATACACACACACACAAGCACATAGGCACACATCCACACACACACATGAAGACCTAAACCCACTAAAGATAGATAAATGATATGTGATTAAGGTGGGGAATGATAAAAATTAAGATTTTAGTTAATAAACATTTAAAAAGTAAATTGTAGAGGCACTACAAAGTTAGGTACGGTGGGTACAAAGAGGTATGCTCAAACCCTAACCAAGTTATGATAACCAATGGAGAATAAAGGTGAATCCAAATGGTCACCTTGGTTGTAGTTGGGTGGAATCTGTTATAGCTAGATTTCCATGATCATGAATGCTTGAGCCCATTGGAGAGGTTGTAGCCCTCCTAGTCTATAAGTGTGTCTTAGATTGACCTATGAGTTATGTCTAGTATGTAAGTGTGTGTTAAGAGTGGATGGTGTCAAAGTTATTGACAAGGAGGATAGCATAGAGAAGTTTACATGTATTTCATGGAATCTCAATAATTTAAATTTAGTCTACAAATGTTGTTCGCAGTCATGCACTTCACCAATTATACCCCAATTTCACTATTTACCCACTGTGAGGGTGACTGAGTGGAACACTTACCCAATTCCTTTGTTTAACCCTCCACACTAGCTACTAAAACTCTAGAAACATTTTTTGTGATATCTAAATCTAAAACTAGAAATTAACTTATAATTATAGACGTGGTATTTATTGGAATAAGCGTGTCATACACATTGCAATTAAAATGGTTGATTTATTTAATATTTATTAATTATTTGTAAGCTTTCATGAAAAAGGACACCCCACTATGACTTGGCCTTTTTTCCATGTGTATGCTTTGATCTAACATATGTACTTGAGAAAGCCCCTTGTCATATAAGATGTGTAAGAGTATCTATGACAATCTAAGAGTGTGTAAGAAATGTAAGATAATATATGACACACATAAGAGAATGTAAGAGGTGAGTTACAATGTTGGTTTGGAATGTTGAACAACTTATGACACACATTTGATGTGTCATAGAGCATCTTTGAATGGAGATAATGAAGCCAAAATGGAATTCCCATGTTGGTGAGGTGTTTATGATGCCCTATGATAGCTTATGATAGATGTAAGGAATGTGCTATTTTTATCTAGTAGATCAAGGCTTAGATTTAGGCATTGGAATTTGCACCCTTGGTATGGACATCATTCCTAGGTCATGGGATTAGCTCATGATTTTCAAAAATCATGAATTGTTTGTGGTTTATTCCTCTTCTATTTATTGGACGCTAGAGATGGAGGTTTCATATAGTGTATTTGTAGGTATTGTTATGCTCCTAGAAAATCTCCAAGCATAGTGATGCATGAGGGTGTATGCTCCTGAACTATATTGTAATCACATTGTTGTTGATAATACAAAAGACACCAACACCCTTGAAACTAGGTTTTTTCTTAAAAGCATTTTCTTGGGATAAATTTCTCTATTATGGTGAATGCTTTTGTGTGTTAGTTATTTTTTAAATTGTTTAGATTTATTTTCTATATGTCTCCTCTTGTAAATTAGTGTAAGTAGCATTTCCACAGTCTTAGTTTCTTTTTAGTATTTGCATTTTTATGATAATTCTTATTAGATTTGTATATATGCATGTATAGTCACATGAATGAATCTTAACCATAGATTGTCTAGGGATTGGTCATGTAGAGTTAAGGGATCCAAGATGCATCATACAAGTCATATCAGAATTCCACTCAATAGTAAGTGACAAAGCTTATTGGCCTTCCAAATGATGATCTTCAAATTCTTGTAATAAAAGGGAGGCACACATAGTCGACACATAGAGATATTGATTAGTAGATTGATGTTAATTAGAACTTGGACATAATCTAATTTTTGGCTAAGAATATCTTTGTGAAAAGTTCATGATTGTATGATTAAACAAGAAAACCTATTAGTCAAGTTGAATAATGTACATTCTTTTCCTCGTGAGAATATATATATATATATATATGCTTGATTTAACAAGTGTATCCAAGAGGATACGAGTTGATACATGCTTCAAGATTGCTCTATATGAATGTTGGTAGGCTGTTCAGTGTATGTTTTCCTCTATAAGAAACATAAGAATTTGAGTAAGATCTTTTAAGCTTTAAGGTATCGAGGATGAATAATTAGACAAGTGAATATTATAATAATAAAGTAGATAAATCCTAACAATGTAAAGTATGGATCATTAACACCCTTTTGCGGATTTGCATAAGATCCTACATGAATTATGTGTATGGATGCTTTGTAGCCAAATTTATGCCTTAAAATGCAGGATGAATTACACAAGCTCTATAGGTTCTATATATAGTCCAATTCCTAGTCTAACTCACATATAATGTGTAATGCCCCAAGCTTTCACACAGGACATTAGCCAAACAAACACTGAACCAACAAATTTTTCGTGTTTGCAAGTGCAACATTTACATGTTGCATTGCACTCACGCACACACAAGGTGTTGCAACATGTACAACAACACCTAAAAAGAAATCACCATTACACATTGCAAGGTGGCACAAGCAGAAGACTTCACCCATCGTGTGACAAATCACCACGATGACCAAGAGAGAGGTGGATCTCACTCCATGACGAGGATCAGATACATGTCCATGACATTGCTCCCTCGTGAACACTTGGAGTAGGATGAGGGTGACATCCACCTCAGTCCATTCCATGACAACACAAGACATCCCAAACACAAGGGTAACACTCACCCATGGGATAGTCCAACTAGGAGTTATGATTCCTCAACCAACTAGAATGGTCACTAGTCAAACTCATGTAAAGGCACACATCCCAATGCAAAGGAGGGAATAATCCAAGAGTGCATATCACATCATGGAAATGACACCAAAACACCTATGAGGCTAAAAATAGTAATCAATGCCAAAGATGATTCATTTTAACCAAAAACATTAAGCTGTCGAACCAATTATGTCCACATGTCAAAAAGGACAAAAGCGATACAAAAGGCTATGCATGTTTGACACCAACGACGACACATGCCAAAAGAAAAGATAGGACCCTCACCACCTATTTGGGATGAATATGATCCAACACAAACATATCCATAAACATAAAATACAACATCAAATAACTGAGTCTAAACATGCTAACATAGCTAGATTCTAACATGTAAAATCTATCAAAACATGCCAATGTCCTCACAAACCGAGGCATGGAAAAATACAAGATGATATCCAATAATTACAATATTCGAAGGGCTTCATCCTAAACATAGATGAATCATAGTATTTCCTGATTTCTTGTTTGTGCGATGTTGTAAGTGAATTTTGATGTTAGATCTATAGGACTGTTTTGTTGTTCTGTATTCCTTTCCTCTCAAGCTAACCTTAGAACAAGGTTCTGTCATTGTAGCTTCAGTTTTTGTATCTTGTGTTTCTAACTAGTGTAAGAGATTTATAGCATTCTAATATTATAGTCTTTTAGTCTTGCTTATACAGCTATATTTAGTAGTATTTAAAAAATTGTCTAGATTATTAATGAAATCGACATTAGTTGTAAATATTGTAAATAATTGTTGTGTTTAATTTGTATGTCTTAGGGTTATTTGCATGTTGTTCATATTCATTTTAATTAAATGAAATTAAAATAACCCTTGAGAATGATTAGTTACAGCTCTATATTGTTGAGATAGATGCACTTTATATTTGTTAGATGATTGATCATGAAAATATTGACGAAGGATCTTAGTTTATGATGTGCATCTGAGAGTGAATGTGATGTGAGACCATTGTGTTTAGTGGTGTCAAGTGTTTGTGTCATTTGGGGAAATTATTTCCAGAGGCCTAGGAGGGTGTGATTATGTAGGGGTTGGCTATGTGTGCATCATGTGAGTTGAATGAACTGCATGCTTGAAATGTTGCCTCCTATTCATGTTGGTATGATACATGTACAAGATGGGTAATGCCTTTCTTAGTGTACCTACTCATGTGCTTATGATGACTATGCAAGATGGATAATCCCTTGCTCTGTGTGATGTGAAATGATGTATATTTTGTGTTGTAAATGTATCATGATGAGAAATGTGATAGTTCATGCTTGGTTTATGTTATGGGTTTTGAGAATCTAGATGCAGTGAAGGGGGAGTGGCTTCCAATGTGGGGCTGGTGCCCAAAGTGCCTAGCTAGGGTAACCCATTTGGAGTTTTGTAATCAAGTGATAACCTAATAATAAATCTAGGGGTTGGGTAGTTTTCACACTAATTAAGATAGTTGGATTCCTCACCCATGTATGTAGTGCTCGTTTAGGCTAAGGATGGGATGAGAAGGCCTGGTTGGAAAGATCAACTTCCTTGTCCTCATGAAAGGAATGTTGGTTCCACATGTGTCACAATATGGGGCCAGCATCTAGTAAGAGACTGTCAGGGTATCCGTAGATGGGGGCCGGTGCCTAGCGAGAGACTATCAGGGTAACCCATGGATGGGGGCTAGCGTCTACCTAGAGATTGTCAGGGTAACCCATGTTAGGACCATGTGATGACACTCAACCCTACTACAGTCTAGCATTCCCTAATTATTTTTCTCCATTCATTATGTGGTGGCCTCTGGAAGTGTCGATTATGTTAGTAACCTGTATTGCATTGGAGTCATGTGTAGTCCTTATTCCTTTTAGACTACTGTCTACTTGACTGTCTATTTTAGTGGGACCTTATGTTATCTCCTAGCACAAGGGTGGACCTTAGGGTTCCACATGGTCGGCTGGTTGTGCTTTATTCCATTGGTTCTCTAGCATCGAGGTTCATATTTAAAGAAGATGTATCTCACTTGATTCCAGTTTTGCACCTATATGTGAAGACAGATAATTGTACTATTTGTATCTAGACCTGTGTATCAATGGAACTCATTATGTAATTTGATGTATTTAGAAAGAAAGAGTTTTTGTATCATAGATATTATGTAATTATTTCAATGATGTTGATATATGTATCTTATGATGTAATCAAGTTGTTAGTTTGAGTTATTTGAATGTATGTTGTTGATTATTGTTTAATTTCAATAATGTAGCCATGTAATCTGTAGAGATGCTAGTTTAACTTGTTTATATTAGACTATGTTATGTTTTTTTATCATTATTTCTATTAAAAAAAAAAATTGCCCTTTATATTGCTAGGTTAAACTTAACTCTCTAGGGTTTCATGGCGGGGCATTACAATGCTAATGATATATTTCCTATTCTTTCTCCTTATCCTACATTGTATGATCTCATAATGACATTTTTTATTTTTAGAGCATATGCATTGAGCATACATTTCAATATGTCACACTCCCTAGAGATTACACATAGAGATTACTTTTATATATCACACTTTTATAATTATTTATTAAGACTATTCTTGTCATATCATGATGTTAGAGATATCTTCTTTAGGGCACACCATGAATCACCCCCTTTTAAAAAATTTGTACTCCTCATTTCCTATTTTAGTGAGAAGCTTAATGATGCCAAGAAAAAGTGTTATGTATATATGATTAGGATTTTTATGCTATAGTTCAAGCTTTGAAGAAATGGACACATTATTTATTACCAAAGGAGTTTATTTTAAATATTGATCATGTTAGGCTTTACAATATCTTAATAGCCAAGGAAAGTTGAATTAAAGGCACTTTAATGAATCACCCCCTTTTACACTATTTGTACTCTTCTTTCCATATCCTTAGCATCTATACCTATATCAAGGGCATCATTCCTTCTCCCAAATAAATTGATTTTGCCATGCTATAACTCTCGACCTTAAGCGGCATCATTTCTCCCCCTCACTTTATATTGTACTTCCATTGCTATATCCCTTTACATTGAGGGGCATCATCTCTTCCTTATCTATACTATTCACCTTCATTGCTATATCATTATGATTAGGGAATCATGCCTTCCTCCTTTATATATTTGGCTCCTATTACCACATTTATATTAGGGGAATCATTATTTCCCTGATGGTATCACATACATTACCTTACCATCCTTTTACAGTAGGTGAATCACATCTTCCCCTACAAATTATTATTTTTCTACCTAGGTCTATATTACTACTAGGGACCTATTGCTTTACCTCCACCATAGTGTGCTCATACTCTTGGATACCACATTGGGGGAATATTCATATCCTAGTGACCTATGTGCTTACATGGGTGTTCTTGGCCACTCAGGGCCACATAACCATGAACACTTGCCCATGCTCAATGCAACCTAACAATTTCCTAGATCTTATCCTCAGCCCATATATGATCATCATGTCTTATAATTATAGATGTTATGCATAATTGTACACTATGTATTCACTCTTATTATATTAATTTACATTATTACATTCTTATACATTTATCTGTAGATCACATTTACTCTCATGTATCATTTTTCCCTCTCCAACACTTCAATGTATTGTATAGATACAACCAATTGTAAGGGACACATATTGTCACTAGCACTCTTATGTTGAACTTTTACATAGTGATAGGTGCTACATAGAGTCTTGTGATTTTGACCAAATGCATCAATATCACAAGACAATCCATGCAGTCCATTTGCCTTTCCATCTTTTGGCCACTGATCTAAACACAACATTATTATTTTTTGAACATGTAAAATCTCTTAACTTTACTCATTTGTTGTTTTTTCCTATTTCTTAGATAGTTAAAAAAGATCTCATTTTGTACCCTATTTGTATTTACATAAATTAAGAGATGAACATTATATATTTTTCATCTATTTTACAAGCTTCCATGTAGAACATGTATACCAAAGGACAAACCTACATGGTCACATCCTACAAGGTACATTACTTTCTATGGACCTCCTTTCATAACATTTGATGCCTAAATATTTACATTACATGTATGTTGTGAGCACTACATAATTTAATAAGTGTGGCAATTTTAGAATTCAGATGGATCTCAAAATGGAGGCAAAATTTAATGGTGAAATTTGCATATCCATGTCATTTGCCATTTAGTTTTGTGCCCATTTTGAGGAAATGTCTTGATACATGTACATATCAAGAAAAGGTGCTATATTATAAAACTTTGAGCTCATTACCCTAACCTTTACCTATCCATATACAAACATATTTATTTTACATGCATATTTAACTTTTACATGGATGTTGTGAGTACTACATACTTTGAGATGCATTTAATCATTTTAGGATTCCCATGCACCTCAAAATAAGGGAAAACTTTAATGGTGAATTTTTCATATCCAAGACCAACATTCCCCCTTCATCCTCAGGATCTTCCTTGTTTGGTTTTGAGTTGGAAGAGGCTCCTCCTCCCACTTTTGTTGGTCTTGTAGACCCAATCCCTGATGTTAGTGCTAAGTAGCAGTAATAAATTGTCCTTTATGACAAGACTATTCTGGAACCGTCCTCTATTGAGGAGTCTACGGCTAGTGTTGATATTCCTTCATTGTCATTAATCTTTATGAGATCATTGACCCTCACGTTACCTAAGGATTTTGAGGAGGATGTTGCACCCACAGCCATCCTTCCATGTTATGGTGATGGATCTTCACCTAGTACCACTCTATTTGTGGTCATGCTATCTTGTCAACCTCCATCTTGCCATGATGATTGATATGGGGAGAAGGATGACCTGCTAGTTTCTAACCTTGAGTAGTAATACCTTCATGTCATTTGTTTGTATATATGTGTGTGGTTTTCTTGATTATTTTCTATCCCCATGTGCTTGCTTGATGTATACTTGTTAGTGTTTCCTAGAGGACCCATACTTCACCCACATAAGGACATGGATACAAGGGAAACAAAAATGTTGTGGCATTCTTGTATATGTACCTAAATTCTTCTATTTGTCGTAACCTTAGTTTTTCTTGATATCAAATGAAAAATGAGCAATGAAATTGCATGCCAAACCCATAAATGAATGATAAAGTAAGCTAGATGTTTCAGGACATTGTAAAGTGTTATCACCCAAATAAAGTCTAAACTAACTAGTCAATAAGATAACATCATCTAAATACTCATAATTAGCATGTAAATATGATTTAATATATGAATATTCATTAGTGGAACCATCAAAATCATCATGTAAAGGTAATGAAGTATCAATGACATCTATGAGAGACAAGTGAACCAACATCATAATGTAATATAGCATCTTGTAATGTGTCACTAGGTACAATACTATCATGGGTACCATGAGATGTAAAATAATGAGCATAACAAAGCATATCACATTAAATCATGTAGACAAATTAGGTAAAGTCTCTTAAAATATAAGGAAAAATAGTAAGTCCATGAAAGAGGATAGGGTATATATGCATAAAAATAGTTCATTCATGAAACATGAAATATTATCAATATTGAAGAAGGATGCCATGTCATCAAGGATCAAAGTATAGGAATTGATAAAGAATGAGGACACCTTCTAACCCTTGATATCTATCTATCAATTAATCAATCAATCAATCAATTGATCTATCCATCTATCTATCTATAGATACATACATACATATGAAGATAATTCTAAAACAAAGAGTAATATGAATTGATAGATAAATTATCTATCAATGAAGTACAATCTAAGGGAGGATGAGTATGGGTCTAGTGAATATCAACCATAAAATCTACCTAAACCCACTAAAGATAGATAAATGGCATGTGACTAATGTAGGGAATGATATAAATTAAAATTTTAGTTAATAAACAAACTTAAAAATTAAACTATAGAGGCACTACAAGGTTAGTTGTGGTGGGCACAAAGAGGTATCCTCAAACCCTAATCAAGTTATGATAACCAATAGAAAATAAAGATGAATCCATGTCTAGTGTGTAAGTGTGTGTTATGATTGGATGGTGTCAGAGTTATTGAGAAGGGTGACATCATAGAGATGTTTATGTATTTCATAGAATCTCTATAATTTATACAAGCTACAAATGTTTTTGACAGTCATACACTTTACCAATTATGCCCCTATTGCACCAGTTACCCATTGTGAGGGTGGCTAAGTGGAACAATTACCTAATTCCTTTGTTTGGCCCTCTAAACAAGCTACTAAAACTCTAGAAAAACAATTCTTGATATCTAAATTTAAACACTAGAAATTAATTTATAATTCTAGACATGGTATTTATTCCAAAACAAGTGTGTAGTACACATTAAAATTCTAACGAATTTAATATTTATTTTAATTATTTGCAAGATCTTTTATGAAAAAGGGCATCCCACTAAGAATTGGCCTTTTTTACATCTGTATGCTTTGATCTAATATATGTAATAAATGCCCTTGTCATATAAGATGTTTAAAGAGTATCTATGACAATGTAAGAGTGTTTAAGAAATATAAGATAATCTAAGGCACACATAAGAGCATGTAAGAGGGGAGTTACATTGTTAGCTTCAAATATTGACCAACTTATGACACATGGATGACATGTCATAGAGCATATTAGAATGGAGATAATGTATCTAAAATGGAATGCCCAAGTTGGTGAGGTGGTTATGATGCCCTATGATAGCTTATGACAAATGTAAGGAATGTGTTATTTTTATCTAGTAGATCAAGACTTGGATTTAGGCATTGGAATTTGCACCCTTGGTATGGAAATCATTCTTGGGTAATGGGATTGGCTCATGGTTTTGGAAATCATGAATTGCTTGTGGTTTCTTTCTCTTCTATTTACTAGGTGCTAGAGATGGAGGTTTCATATTTTGTAGGTATTGTTATGCTCCCAGAAACACTTCAAACATAGTTAGTGATGCATGAGGGTGTATGCTCTTGAATTGTATTGTAATCACATTGTTATTGATAATACAAAGACACCAACACCCTTACAACTAGAATTTTTCTTAAAAGCATTTTTCTAAGATAAACTTCTCTATTATAGTGAATGTTTTGTGTGTTATTTATGTTCTTAAATTGGTTAGATTATATTTTTTGTACATCTCCTCTCATAGATTAGTATAAGTAGCATTTCCATAATCTTACTGTCCTTTAGTATTTGCATTTGTATGAAAATTTTGATTAGATTTATATATATGCATGTATAGTTACATGAATGAATCTTAACCATAGATTGTCCAAGGATTAGTCATGTAGAGTTAGGGAATCCAAGCTCGATCATACAAGTCATATAAGATTTACATGATAGTAAGAAACAAAGATTATTGGCCTTCCAAAGGATAATCTTCATATTCTTGTAATAAAAAAGAGGCACACACAGTCAACGCAAAGAGATAGTGACTAGAAGATCGATGTTAATTAGAACATAGACATAATATAATTGCTGGCTAGAAATATCTTTGTGAAGTTCATGATTATATGATTAATCTAAGAAAATCTATTAGTCAAGTTAATAATGTACTTTCTTTTCCTCATGAGAATCTATACATGTATGCTTGATTTAACAAATGTATCCAAGAATATGCGAGTTGATATGTTGTACTATTTCTCTATATGAATGTTGCTAGGCTATTCAATGTATGTTTTCTGCTCTAAGAAACATAATAATTTGAGTAAGATCTATTAATCTTGAATGTGTCAAGTATGAATAATTAGACAAGTGAATATTATACTAATAAAGTAAATGAATCCTAAGAATGTAAGTATGAATTATTAATATCCTTTTTCTAGTTTGTATAAGATCTTACTTGAATTCTGTGTATGGATGCTTTGTAGCCAAATTTATGCCTTAATGTAGGATTATTTACACAATCTCCATAGGCTCTATATATAGCCCAATTCCTAGTCTAACTCCCATGCAAAGGTGTTTTGTAGGGCAAGCCAGAGGTTGTACCCATTCTACATGAGAGTGTGTCAGACCTAGTTGCAACATGACCATTTCTATTTTAGAGTCGAGTTACCTTTCTAAAAAACTTGATACACAATTTATATTAGCAATCTAATTTCATGATCAAAGGGTTGTTCTCAAAGACCATTCATTGCTTGAGTTTGGTAATCAACTTGTCTCTTAGTTACATTCAAAATCTCTATTGAAAACCCATCTCCAGAATTCATAAATATGAAGGAGTCGTCTATCCCTTAGCCAAGTTTTAAAAAATTACTTGGCATTGAAAGATATGCTTAACCCAATTAGCAATGACTTCAAATTTGAATAATTTTGGAGACCCTATATTCCTTTTTAAATTATCCTAGAATGCTCCGAAGAAAAATAGGTCTAAAATCCATTTCAAAACAAATAAGTTAGAAATGAAATCCACAATTATTGGTCATTGGTCCTTCTAGAGTTACTTAGGGAGTGTCATGTGTTAATTCCAAAGTGTCCAATTAAGGTGGTAGGCCCCTGCTCATTTTCCACAAGTTTTCCTCCTATGTTGATGGACACGCCATGTCAAAAGTGGAAAGTCATGCATCTACTTTGGAGAGATCTTCATACTGGAAGATAACCTTGACTCAAAACCAAAACATCCTAATTATTTGGATTGAATATGGATTTCACATATGGAATCTGCTTGGAACATTTGTTTATGAACAAAACATGGACAAGACTACTCTAAATAGTAATGATGTTCAAACTGTAAATAAAATATAACTTAACCTCATTTCAGGTCTGGTATATAAAAGCCTTGCCTTAGTCATTTTTTGACATAAAAAGTTTATGGGTCTGCACGAATGGGACATAGGCATGTTCCATCCTAGTTAACAGGGAGTTGTGACAATTGTTTACTATCATTGCAGTTGAGTTAAGTCAGAGAGAATTCCTTGAAGCTAGGTGTAAACCCTAGAGCCATCTGTAAACATTAAATCTCTAGACTTGGAATCAAGTTAAACTCTATTATAATGCTTTTTTTCATCGATGACACTTTAAAGGGAAATTACAATCTTCAAGGAAGTCTAGATTTATTTGATATAAATGTCTTTGACATGCAAATAGTTTGACTTTCCAAAGGAGTTGATGCGTGCCATATAAACCATGGTTTATATTGGACAACTGACTATGTAAGTCTAGTAACAGGAACTTTGGGAATGAGATGAAGAGAAAAAGATTAATATTTAGGTATTAAGAGTTGGGTTACTTTCAAATTCAAGTAAACATGCCAATACCTGCTATTTAATCATTTAAAATTAAATAGGTGAAATTGTCTTCAGGTGTAACCATTATGAGGTTAATCTAGTCTTTAAAGTGATATTAAAAGGAAAAAATTAGCCACAATTTGGATAGACTAGTTGGAGTGTCACATAGACTTATTCCTTTATTCCCCACTTATTCCTTTATTCCCCATTAATATTGAAATGTGCTCTAATTATTCATTTTAACCACCTTCCTTATGATGATTGATATCTTATAAATGGACAATAAATGTCCTTAGATACTATGATATAGAAACATGTCATATGAAACATGTAATAGGTTGGTTTATAACAACTTGTAGAAAGGGGAAATAAAGTTTGAATTTGAACATGAAGCTTTGGGATTCAGAGATCATTCCCATACTCCTCAAGATTGACCTAAATCAATCTCAAGACACTCGAAAGTTATTTGTAGGGACAAGTTGGTAATGTCAAGATAGGGAACAAATGTATGGAAATGGATGCCAATAGGGTGAAATAAAGATGAATAGATAGTGATTGTATCGAAATTAGTACAAATAGAAATAAAATAACAACAAATAGGGATCAAACCCCAAACCAACGCCTAACACAAAAGTATGCCACTGATCAATATGTTACAACATTAAAACATTATCATCAATAAAAGCATAAAACTAAAGTAAATAGGAAGTGGTATGGGTATGTTAATTTCACCTTTACAAATACATATCAAAGCCAAATCTATTTTACAATATGTCATATCTTTGTCACTAATAGGATGACTACTTCTAGAGGGCATGCTTGATAAAAAAATATTAAAGCCATAGTACAGTTCAAACCTAACGAGTCTTCTCAAATTACTTGCTCACCTTGGATCTCTCTAGATTTGATACCACCTTGTTGGTGATAAAGGTGATCATAATCTAACTTAGTGCTCCAACATTAGAAGAAACTTCTATTCAACTTGATGATAAAACTATTTACATTTGTATCAATTTATAGAGGACTTCATTTTACAACTACAAGCATCTAGAAATGTTTCTCAATAACCCTAGATAGGAGCATGCTAGAGACTTACTACAACAAATCCTCTTGTAGAAACATCCTAGACCCTTCTATACTAGTTTCATTCTAGTCCTTTTCTAATTAAAACTAATTATAGAAATACAATAATTAGTTATCAAAATGGTCGGAGAAATTATGCATTCCAACAAATGTTGCTAGCCTATTCAGAGTATGTTTTCTTCTCTAAGAAACATAAGAATTTGAGTAAGATCTATCAATCTTGAATGTGTACGAATAATTAGACAAATGAATATTATTATATTAATAAAGTAAATAAATCTTGGAAATGTAAAGTATGGATGATTAATACCATTTTGTTGGTTTGTATGAGATATTTTGTGAATTTTGTGTATGGATTCTTTGTAGCCAAATTTATGCCTTAAAATGTAGGATGGTTTGTGAAAGCTCTATAGGCTCTATATATAGCCCAATTCCTACTCTAGCTCCCATGTAATGGTGTTTTGTAAAGCAAGCAAGAGGTTATACTCATTTTACATGAGAGTGTATTAGACCTAGCTACAACATGACCATTTTAATGGCAGAGTCATGTTGCCTTTTCGAGAACCCTTATAGATGATTTATATTAGCAAGCTAATTTCCTAACCAGAGGGTTATTCTCTAACACCATTCATTGTTTGAGTTTGGTAATCGACTCCTCTCTTAGTTGCATTCAAAATCTCTGTTGAAAACTCATCTCTAGACTTCATAAATATGAAGGAGTTGTCCATGCCTTGGCCAAGTTTTAAAAAATTACTTAGAATCTAGAGATATGCTTTAGCCAAGTTTTAGAAATGACTTCACATCTCAATGATTTTGGAACCCCTATTCCTTTTTTAATTATCCTAGATTGCTCTAAGGGAAAATTCATCTAAAATCCATTTCAATTCAGATGTTAGAAATGAAATCTGCAAATCTTGGCCATTGGTCCTTCTAGAGTTACTCTTGGAGTGGCAAGTTTTACTTCCAAGTGTCCAATTGAGGTGCTAGGCCCTGCTCATTTTCCACAAGTTTTCCTCTTGATTGTTGTGGGACACCCCATGTGGAAAGTGGAAAGTGGAAAGTCATATGTCTACTCTAGAGAGATCTTCATTCTAGGAAGATGACCCTAACCCAAAACCAAAACATACTAATTATTCAAATTGAAATTGGATTTTGCATCTAGAATTTGCATGGAACATTTATCTATGAAGAAATCATGGACAAGACTACTCTAAAGGGTAATGATGTTGAAATTATAAATAAAATGTACCTTAAAGCTCATTTCAGGTTTGGCATATAAAAGGCTTGCCTTAGTCTTTTTCCCACATAAATGTTTATGAGCTGCATGAATGGGACATAGCCATGTGCCATCCTAGTTAATAGGGAGTCATAGTTGAGTTAAGTCAAAGAGAATTCCCTGAAGCTAGGTGTAAACCCTAGAGCCATTTGCAAAGATTAAATCTCTAGACTTACAATCAAGTTAAATTGGATTATAATGTTTGTTTCCATCAACGAGACTTTAGAGGGAAGTTACAAGCTTCAAAGAAGTCTTTAGATCAACATTCCCTAGACTCAACATAATTATTAAACTTAATTAAATAATTTTTCTAGTCCAGATTTATTTGGTATAAACCTCTTTTACATGCTAACAATTTGACTCTCTAAAGGAGTTGGTGCGTGCCATTAAAACCATGGTTTATATTGGACAACTGACTACAAGTCTAGTAATAGGAATTTTGGGAAGTAGATGAAGAGAAAAAGATTACTATTTAGGTATTCGGAGATGGGTTACTTTCCAATTCAAGTAAACATGCCAATACCTAGAACTTAATAATTTAAAATCAATTGGGTGAAAATGTCTTCAAGTTAAACCATTAGGAGGTTAATCTAGTCTTTAAATTTTACTAAAAGGAAAAATTAGTCAAGATTTGGATAGACTGGTTCGAGTCTCACATGAGACTCGTTCCTCTATTGCCCTTTAAAATTGAAATGTGCTCTAATTATTCATTTTAACCTCCTCCATCCTAATGATTGATACCTTATAAATGCACAATAAATGTCTTCAAATACCTTGATATAACAACATGTCACATGAAACACGTATTAGGTTTGTTCATAACAGCTTGTAGAAAGGGGCGACAAAGTTGGAATTTGAATTTGAAGCTTTGGGATTCAGATATCATTCTCATACTCCTCGAGATTGGCCTAAATCAATACTGAGTCACTCAAAGATGATTTGCAGGGATAAGTTGATAATCTCAAGATAGGGAATGAATGTACGGAAATGGATGTCAATAGAGTGAAATAAGGATGAATAGATAGCGAATGTATGGAGATTACTACAAATAATGATAAAAACATTCTCATCAATATGAGCATAAAACTAAATAGGAAGTGGTATGGGTATGTTAAAATTTCACCATTACAAAAATATATCATACCCAAATCTATCCTGCAATACACCGTATCTTTATCACTAACAGGAGGACTGCTTCTAGAGGGCCATGCTTGATAAAATTATAAAAGACTAGCAAAAAGATACTATATATAATATTAATGGAAGGAAATGATAGGGATAAATGCTTATATTTATCGTTTATTACAGTATCGGTCATGTTCTTATATATGCTTCCAACAATGTCACGTAACGAAACTATTAATAATGTCTGGTGAGTACTCTACAGTTGAATAAAAATGAAAAGTCTTATCAGAAATGAATGGGATAGCATATGGCCACCCCACCCTATAGCGACCCAAACGGAATCCTATCCCTAATCTAGCACGCAACAGATGACATAGAAAGGAAGATGCGTGTGTATATAAGGCGGAGAAACGGTGGCAAAGTAAGGCAAGCAAGAGCAAGAGATCAAGGAGTGGGTGAGTGAGAAAGTAATCTGAGTGAGTCTAGATATGGAAATGAAGAGATGGAGATCATCAGTTATGGTGATAATGGTATTAATGATATTGAGGCAAGCTGCAGCAGGAAGCATTGTAATTTACTGGTGACAGAATGGTAACGAAGGCAACTTAAGCAGCACTTGCTCGACGGGCAGCTACAAGATCGTAATCCTGGCGTTTCTGGCTACTTTCGGCAACGGACAGACACCCATGATTAATCTGGCGGGGCACTGCGATCCGTACACGGCAGGGAGCTGCAGTGGGTTGAGTAGCGATATCAAGGCATGCCAGAGCAGAGGAGTGAAGGTGCTTCTGTCACTGGGCGGAGGAGCAGGTAGCTACTACTTGAGCAGCGACGCAGATGCGAAGAACGTGGCATCCTATCTGTGGGACAACTATCTGGGAGGCCATTCCAACTCCAGGCCCCTCGGAGACGCTGTTCTGGACGGGATTGACCTGGACATTGAGGGGGGCACCACGGAGCATTGGGGAAGTCTGGCCAAGTACGTGAAGGGTTACCAAGGAGGTAAGAAGGTCTATGTCACCGCAGCTCCTCAGTGCCCATTCCCCGACGCATACTTGGGGACTGCTCTCATGACTGGCCTTTTCGACTATGTCTGGGTGCAATTCTATAACAACCCTCCTTGTCAATATGGTGGGGACTTCCTCGATGCCTGGAAGCAGTGGACTTCTTCTCTTCCCTCTTCTGCTCAGATATACCTCGGCCTTCCCGCTTCCTCTGCAGCTGCCGGCACTGGCTACGTTCCTCCAAACACCCTCATCTCTAATGTGCTCCCCAAAATACGCACCTCTTCGAACTATGGTGGAGTCATGCTCTGGTCTAGATACTACGACCTCCAAAATGGTTACAGCTCAGCCATCAAGAATTCTGTCTAGCTCTTGTCCTTGGCCTAGTCCTAGTCACCTACTATTGCCATACTATTCTTAGCTAGTATCATCTACAAGCTTCTTGTTTTGCAGGGATAATTTGCATCTTACTATTGGGACAATAGCATATTGCTATAATAATATTTGTGATACGTTACTCCTCTTCTAAGATTTGTAGCCAAAATAATAATCTAGATCCATTTTATCATATCATTAAGATACTAAGACTACATGTTTAAGTATTATCAAAAGTAATTTATATTTTTTTATCATATCATTAAGGATCCTTTAAAGCATGACATATCTAGGTAAACCATGAGCGTTATGAACCCAAGTTCTGTGTTGAGGTGGCTAATAATCATGTTTATAATCATTGTGACTGTGTCCTTATCAATGCCCTCAAGGAGGGAACTAACCCCTATGAGAGAGAGAAGATAGTTAGACTATTGTAACCAACTGGGGTGCATACCCCAATGACCAAGAAGCACATGTAGCTGAGCAAATTTGTTATCTTGCACTTGTATTTGCATGAGAACATTAGAATAAATAATGGATTTAGTATACATAGAGAAATGATTGTCAACAAAAGCTCCTAAAAAATGAACTAAATTTCTGTTTTTCTAAATGTTGAACAACATTTCACTTTGAAAGCATGACATATCTAGGTAAACTTAGAATGAGTTCCAGGGCAATCTCCCAAGAGAATCAAATGCTAAGAAAAAGGATTAGGTCTAAAAGGCTTTAAGAGGTCCCATATCAAATTCCAAGCAAAGTAGTCTCTAATGCAAAACCAGAAAAGACGCTTGATATTTTTCTATCCTAGAAAGCACAAGAAAGATTGGAAACTCTCAAATAAATCAATCTAGAAATAATGGTAAGACCCTAGTAGAGAATACACCAAGAAAACTGAGCAAGTTTCAATTCAAGAATGGCTAACTGAACAATTTAAAATTTGTACTACAATGAGCCAGTTGAAGACTATTTTGGCCATCTATCATTGAGTTTTTACACCATATGTAGATATGGAGAGATCCAAGGATATCCTTTGTGAAGTTTGTAATTATGAAATGGTGTATCAGGATACTAATTCTAATATTTCCACCAAGGTTTTTTTATACCTAACTCCAATTTTGTGAAGCATTTTGTAGGAATAGAATAGACAATAGTTTGGAAGGATTTAAAATCCTAATTAGGAAGTCTATATTTCATTTTAGCCTTTGGACAAGACAACAAATTTTTAGTGATCCTTGAGAAGAGATTTGGGAGAGTCTTCATGCCCTTATGGAAAAACTTGAAGGCACGAAACCAAGGAACTTTAAAAGGAGATCTATCCTAGAAAGTGATTACAAGAGACCACCAAAGGGACTATTGTTTGATAGATTACCATTGTAAAAGTCACTCCCTTTCCATAGAGGACATGGTGTTGTAGTTGTTGGTGTAATATTTACATCACCTTAGATATGTTCTATCCTAAGTGTGATATTAAACCTTTTCTATAAGTTTATTTTGAATATTAGTAATAAATTCCTCATCTATGTAACTAATAATGATGTGTTCACCTTGACTTGAGGTACACAAGTGCCAACACTACCTCATCCATCCTTTATTGATGGTAGTTATATGCCACCTTTATTTAGTTCTAAGTCCACCTTTGTCATAGTCAAATTGAGAAAACTAATTTGTTGATTAATAGTTCAACTCTTGACCTTATAGTTAGGCTGAGCTAACTGATCCACTAATTGGTAGTTAAACTCATGACCACTAGACATGTCATCTCCTTGAGTCATATATCTAGGAGGCGTATTTATATGTAATCCATCCTTTCATTTGATGGTTAATTTGATTTAATTATTAATTTACTCTATTTTGGAATAGCTTATGTTCTTTCATATTGCATCATTTATTTTATTCTTGTAGCTATCATAACTTTATTCACACACCTAGATTTAGGCTTGTGTGATTATATTAACATCAAATCTTACATGGTTTCATACCATTGTTGGTTTTGGACTTTATTTGTGACCACTAAGAAGGTATCACTTGGAGCTTCGCATTGAAAGCCTCAGATTGGTGATTCCTAGGTTAGATTAGACCCCACTATCATTTCTAGAGTAGCCAAAAAAGTAACAATTGACTTTTATTTCATCTTATTTGGACATTTTGTAGTTATGTTTTTTCACTTTTTAGTTACATACATCTCTAGTATATTTTCTAAATAAATTAGTTTTTAGAGTATTTTGGCACAAAATGGAGTGCACCATTGCATTTGAAAGTGCCAAGAACCTAATAATCAACATAACATTTGTCAAATTTGAAGCATCTTGTAGAAAAAGAAAAAAAAATTTAGTCATATGACCTACCTAAACATGCCTAACTTAGATACAAATAAAATATTCTTTCCATTCACTTTTTTAAAAGAATTATTTTTTACTTTTAAAAAAATCAAAAGTTTTAAAAAATTGAAAAACAAAAAAAAACAAATGAAAAACTTGTGTTTTAAAAAGCACATATAGCACTATGTGAGATAAGGGTACACCATGCCCTACCATGGCAAGGATGGGACCCACTTGCCACAACAAGGGTGGCAGGCCCCACCTTGGGCCTCACCTACAATACACCCCCATAGGACTATTTTTTGGTGGCCACTATATTTTTTTGGCATCTTCAATCCTTGCCACCCAGTCTCCACCCACCATGTGCCAAAACTTTGTCGCCCAAGTAGCTCAAATCCTGCATGTTGCCGTACTACCACCACTAACACACCACTAGTGACACCACTAACTCACCACCATGTTGCCACTCAAACACCATTAGTATGCTAGCCACAAGCCACAAGCCTGCCACCCAGCAATAGACCCCCCTCTCATTTGTTTTTTTAAATACTAGTCAACTTTGGGAGCCCTTTTATTAACCATACAAAGGGTTTTTGTAAGCAATTTTTTTGAAATAGGGTATAATTTTGTGCTCTTCACAATGGTATAATTTATTTCCATGCATCATGCCTATTTTTTGAAATTATGTTTTCTTAGAATTTTTGCTATAGAGTTCCCATTTTGAGACCTCAAGAGGGTCATAAATTGCTCAAATAGACTCCATTTTGGCTCCTATTTGTATAGTGCATGCTTTATCATGTACATGATATTCATTTTCTCTCATCATATTATCAAATTATACTTTCAACATCTTGTTCTTTTGTTAGACCTTTGAAAACCTGGAAAACATAACAAGTATTGTAATCATACTTAACTTATAAAATTCTACAAAGTCTACTTAAAAAGGGTGTCTACGTTAAGCTATTTGGAGGGTGTTAATGCAAATGCACTCAACTTATAAAGTGTCATCATACATGTACTTGTCTTTGGGGGGATAATACATAGACACTTTTGTAATAATGAACTAAAATAAAGTTCCATCCTAGGGAGGCTTAAACCATGGGATTTCAATGTTTTACACAACAAGAAATGATGTGGGATGAGCAGTGTAGTCACATGACATGCATTATGTTCACCTTGACTTGAGTTACACAAGTGCCATCACTACCCCATCAATCCTTGATTAATGATAATTATATGCCACCTCTATTTAGTCAAGGCCACCTTTGTCTTAATTAGATTGAGTTGATCTTGGTAGTTCAACACTTGACTTCATAGTTAAACTGAGATAATTGATCCACTAATTAGAAGTTAAACTCATGAGCACTAGACATGTCATCTCCTTGAGTCATGCATCTAGGTGGCGTATTTATGTGTACTTCATCCATTGATTTGATGGCTGATTTGATTTGATTATTGACTTCCTCTATTCTAGAATAGATTTTGTTATTTCATATTAGATCATTTGTTTTGTGCTTGTAGTTATTGTAACTTTCTTCATGTACCTAGATCTAGGCTTGTGTGATTAGATTCCCATAAAATCTTACAATATATTTGCAAGCCTTTCATATGCTTTTAATCACAAATTTGTCCTTGATCTAAATAGGTTCCTTCATAATTAGAATATGTTCTAGAATCCCATTTATCTAGACTTTACAACCATAAGGAACACTAGAAAACATACTATGATGAAGTAATATTTTCAAGCCTACATTCCTCTCTATGGCTGCAATAGTCCACTTAGCACACAAATCTATGCCTTGATGTTGAAAGTAAATAAGACCAAGACATCTTGAATGATGAGGGAGATAACAAAACTCCTAGTAAACCTTGTGAAAATTCAATGCCTGAATCTTACACTCAAGACATTAACGGATAAAAACTAGACAAACAATTGTTTTGCAATACAAAAGTGGCATTAATAAAGACACACAACACTCTTACATGCCCAAGGTGTTATAACAATTAGTAATGACACACTTAGTGCACACGCCACTACACAATACAAGGCGACACAAGTAGAAGACTTAAAAACACCATGGTTGGCATATAAAATGAGAAAAGGAGGAGAGTCAGGATTTCCAAGGCCACTAAAAATCCCTTACAACATTCCTACTAAACAACCCCTCTGATATCTTGAAGATACAGGAAGCATAGAGTCAAAATTTCTAAAGGATTAGACTTCAAGGAAGAACCTACACCAGGTTGGATTATCCCTTCAGGCTTACAACTAGGCCTTGTAGTCTAGACCTACATTTTGGGTTTCTTTCTTGAGTTGTAACTATGCCTAATGCTACCTCAAGCTTCAACTTTAGGCTTAAACCCACAACTTGTAACACCCACTAGGGTTTTGAGAAACAACTACATTTTGAACTCTACATTATCCAAAGAGGCTCTGATTAGTGGGTTCAAGTCAACTTCAGACTTTGGGGATCAATCATATCATGCACTTCAAACTTTAGTTATGGAAAGAAACTCGCAACATGTAAAAGCCCAACAAAATTCTAGAACAAGACATCCTTGACAATTTAGGCTTCAGGGTTTCACTTGCAATTGCAACTTGCAAGTGTTTGGTAAACTCCAAACCTCAACCCCTTAGATAACTTAGACTTCAGAGACTAAATATAGCCTACAACATGCAATGAGACTCTAAACTCCAGACTTCTCATGACCTTAGAATCTAGAAACTAATGGAAACTTGCAACATGCAATGTGTAGAAGACTTCCAAACATTAAACCTCCTACACTCTAGGTTTCGAGGACTAATTGTAACTTGCAACTTCGGACTGAAAACCCATTTTGCCTATAGTTTCAGACTCTTTTTTTCCAAATTGCAAGTAGGTAGTAGGAAAAATATCAAGACATAAAAATAGCAAGGTACATTCTTCTCACTCAATGAGGCAAGACAAGACTCTAAGAAGAATCAAAAGGAAAGCATAACATAATTCATGAAAAATAGCATTCTAACTTTCCTTGCAATAGGACTAAGAAACAACATGATGCAATAAAGAATTCCATTTATTTAAAGCAACATCCTACAACCAATCATGAAATCAAACATCACTTAAGCACTTGCAAAAGCATGAATAGTAACATCTAAGATTCTCAAAGGAAAACTACCACCTACACATGCATCTTCTAAAAAATTACATAACACACTAATTATTACAATTATAAGCCCACATCCACTTGATACAATGATGGGCATAAACTAAGATCAAATACAAGATAATTATATTGATACATGATTATATCTTTACACAACTCAAGGCATAATCCAAGATGGCAAAGCAAACCAATCCAAGAACTCCTTAAGCTCTCAAGAAATCTTCAAAAAGAGGACCAATGGGAAATGTTTCCCACCTCCCAACTATATTACCATCATTGAGTGCAATAGATCTCTATGCCACTCTAGGCAACCCTCGATCTATGGAGAGAGAAGATCAAGGATGCACTTCTAGCATGACCAATCTCACACACAACAAGGTATCAAGAAAGACACTGAGATAATCCACACAAGGGTTGAACGTGGGTTTCATACACACCCAACACAAATACTAAGGGGATCAATAAAACTAATAGAATTCATTGCATGCCCACACTTGAATACACACATATCAAGGGTTCAATGCATAATTCACAAGTTACTCATGACCCAACTAAAGTGGGAGAATGGAAAGAGTCTAACACAAAGAACATCAATACTTTTAAATTCACATACATATCATTTGATATTCATCAACGCTAAGCATTCCATACCAAAGCAGTTGAGAAGAGAAGGGAAATCACTCCAAATCCATATTACACTTCATCCATTAATGCATGTTAATTCATTATTTTCATAAGTTGACATAGCATGGAAAACAAAATATGACATCATCATGTCAAATAAACATACATACTACAATCAAGATAAAACAATGATGCACAAGGGTTATGGTCTTCTACTAGTAACCCACAAGGAGACTAAGTACCCATTCCTAAGTCCAAAAGTCAACTTTGACCAAAAAGGTCAAAACATGGAGAAACGAGGTCAAAACACATAACACTCATGTCCACAAGGGTAGAAATATACAAATCTAACATAAGACCTATAAAAATGTCAATGTTGAGCAAAAAAGTCAAAGAATGGAAAATGAGGTCAAAACATGTGACACTCATGTCCATAAGGTGGGGAATCATATCATCCACATGAGACTTTTTGTCTCACAAAATAATAATGAAAACTAAGGTTTTAGACACAATTTTAATTTTTCAAAGCGATAGGAAAACCATAAAAATCTGCAAATCCACCATGAAGTCATCCCTCAAAAACACCAAAATTTAATTTCTCAAAATACACAAAATTTCCAAAATCAGAAAATACCCTTATGGGCCTAACATGCACAACAGCACTAACAACTCAATTTAAATCTTTCCTACTCTAAAACCATAACTTGGCCTCTTTTCTTACATTTTTTAAAAAAAAATTGAAAGCAATCAATTAAATCAATCTATTTCTAAATGCATACAAATCACTCCATATACTCTTATAATTGAATAATCCATATTCATCCACCTATTGTGGGCATGGCAAAGAGAGAAATTATAATTTTAAAAGCATAAATAAAAAGGGGAATACCTTTCCAACTTCAACTTGCTAATAATGGAGAAAATCCCTTTGGAGCATACATCTACACAAGCAATTAGTTTTTCTACTCCTATGCAATCCAAACCCAAGATAAATCCACTTCCAAGAAAAGCATCTCCATTTTGAGAAGAAGAGAAGAGGGAGAGAGAGGGGAGGGGGGCAGGGGGGGGTGTAGGGGGGATGAGAGCAGAGTGGGGAGAGAGAGATGAAACCCTTTTTTCCTTTTATCCCTTTTTGCATAAATATTTTTTCAAAAATCTCTTTTACAAAAATATCTATTTTCTAAACCATATGCTTAATAACAAAGTTATTCAATATAAATAACTTAAATTATAATATTCCTTCTAATCTTTGCAAATTAATTTGAATTCCAACTAAATAGAAAATGTAATTTCCATATAATAAATAAACCTTTATGGCAAAATGCTACATTAATAACATTTCCAAAATTAATGAAAATAGACATTTCTTTTCTAAATTAAATTAATTTGGCTATGGCTTAAAGCCCAAATAATCTTTTAATTCATAATGCATTTCCAAAATATCATAATATTAAAATGTGTACAAGACCATTCCACAATGGTACAATTAAATTAATTCAATTTCTCATTTAAAGCAATAAGGTTATTTGCAAACATTTTACAACAACACAAACACTTTATAGATTTATGCACAACACATGGGTCAAGAATCATAAATGATTCAAATTAGAGGCAAACTAGACAAACACCAGAAACTTCCTTCTATTCACAATTAAATAGGATGGATTAAGAAACCAACATACCACATGAAACATAGGGTCAATAACTTGACCATAAGATTAGGTAAGATGATATGGTTAGGTGAATCCATGTCTTCTCCTTCACATTCATAAATTCATCAAACAACTATATAAATATATCCTACACACTCAAGGAAAAGCATCAAATTGAATAATGGAGGTCATAGCTGAAGCAACATATAAACCAATGAGGATGTGTAATCTAGCAAGGCACAAATCCATCTCACAATTACATCATTTAATAATCATCTTAATATATCCTTTAATCTAATTATAAGAAAGAACAAGATAATGTAAGAGTTACACATGAAACTATCTGTAGATCATAATACCATCAAAAAAGGGGCTCTGCAAGTTGTTTGAGGGTTCTAGTTCCCCTCCATGAACAATTTGTAGGGTCTCTCATAGGAGTTGAATATTGGTCCTCTTTGTTCTCTTTATTCTACATTTATCATAAAATTTCATTGTCTGTTTGTTGAAACATTAGTTTTATGAATTTGTAGACACCCATTTTCCAATCTTCTTATCCTTCCCTATTTTGGTTTTTAGTTTTATAGAAATTATTTGGTTTTCTTTTGAAATTAGTCACTGGCACTTCCCACCAAGTAGGGTTTAGTGGTTACAAGTCTTGAGACGTGTAAAAGGAGTCTGGTGGTGCACGCATCTGGTCGTGGCATTTACTCCTCGACTGGTAAAGTTAATGGCCAAAGAAGATGAAAATAATGATAATTCAGTTGGGAAAAATGGTGTGGCGAACATTGCAGGGAAATCTTTCAAAGAGGCACTAGATGTTCACCATGCTGCCCCTTCACCCGAAGATGCAAGATTCATGGTACAAGAAGAGGGAAATGAGGGTCGTTGTGGTAGTGAGAATGGCAGAGCTGAAGACAAAGAAGCCCTAGGATGAGTGCATGAGGGTAAGAATATTGGATTGCCTATAAAATTAGTCCTTCAGCCAAATTTTGGTATGCAAGTAAATGTCGAGGAGAATAGGTTGAAAAATGTGGCATTGTTTTTTGTGTGTTTGGATTTGGATAAACTGCCTATAAGAAAATTTTTTGACTATTGGCTATACTCTGTTTAGGGCAAAAAGATGGGGGTTTATATTTCTTTTTGTAGAATGATTTCGAAAGTCATTTTTGTGATAATCCTTAAAAATCATGCTATACAAAAGAAAATTTTAGAGAGAGAGATGTGGAATGTAGGCAGATCCTTGTTTAAAGTGTTTCAATGGAGCCCTATGTCTTCCATGCATGATATTAAGTTCTTCTCAGTCCCCAGATGGCTACTAGTTAAGGACTTACCTATTCAGCTTTGGGCATTTTTGCCTAATTTACTAAAACCCATGGTAAAAATTTTAAAAGTAGAAGATTCATGGATGACTTTACCTCATTTGGATGCTAGGATTCTGGTGTCCCTCAAACTAGGGATTCATATACCTAAGGTGTTACAAGTGAACCTTGAGAATAAAATTGTTGAATGTGCAATTGTCAGCCTTGAAAGGAAGCTAGGTGTGCAGAAATCACTTCCTACACTAATCTAAAATGGAGAGATGAGTGCAAATTTGTTTTAATCTTTATAGTTACAGAACATTAAACACAACAATGGAGATATTACAGCAATACACAACACAAGAATGTAAGACAGAAGAGAGAGAGAGAGAGAGAGAGAGAGAAGATATAACATGGGGAAAACCCTTACAGGTAAAAAACCCCACACTCCAAAACACATCTCAATTGTATTATATAAACAATGAAGTTTACAACACAGTTACAGAGCCAATGCTCTTGCAAGAGTCTTCGACACTCATATCTAGAGACAAACCAGAAACATAATTGTACCTGTCAATCACATAATGCATCTCCACTCCAAGCACCTATTTAAATAGAAGTTACAAGGCGAAAATGAACCTTTCCTGAGATGGGCGTCCAACTTGGCCTCATGGCCCAAAACCCATGCCTAAGGACACTTGTCCAACACTAAAGCATGGTCATGACACTTGTCATATCACCCCATCCCAATATGGTCACCTATTCTCAAGTTGGGCAATGACAGATGCTCTTATGCATCTTATGACTGTCATAGAATTTGTCATACTGACAATACTTACATTTGTAAGAGAATCTGTCATACACTGACTAAAAATAGCATATTGTCTTACAACATGCCATAACTCTTCTTGGGGTGCCCAAAGAAACCTTCTTCCAAGATGCCTTTTGACACATGTCTTCACCTGTCATAGAACATTCCGTTTATGACTCTTACGCATCATAGATTCTATCATAGGAATCTGTCATAACCATTTTGGTCAAGATTCACTTACACACTAGTCAAGATAATGACACATGGTAGAAAACCTCTACCACACAAAGGGGATGCCTATCTCCACATGGAGTGAGTTGACCATCCTATTCATCTTACAAGTGGAGTAACAACTCATTGTGCCACTTCACACTAAATGACAAAATAGGATGTGCAACAAAAATTACAACATAGGCCAAATAAATAAATACATTACAATAAATAAATGCAAGGAATTGCCAAGGTTGAGACACCTTAATTCCCAACATTCTCCCACTTGTTGAACACCTTGTAAGAGACAATGGAAAAGATAAGATTTAACTGCTATAGGTCGAGAGGCCCATAGACTCCGAACACCATCTGAACTTCTCTGTGCCCACAGGTTTTGTCAATGCATCTACAACATTCTTCAAAGTGTCTACCTTCTCCATATTCACCTTCCCATCCTTTACCATGTCTCGTACAAAATGAAATTGAACATCAATATGCTTTGTTCTAGCATGGAAAGTTGGATTCTTTTCTAGGCAAATCTCACTCTGATTGTCACAACAAATTGTAATCTATCCTGCATCAACACCAATATCTGAACACAATCTCTTAAGCCAAATGGCTTCCTTGCAACCATGATTTTCTGCCATATACTTAGCTTCTATCATGGACAAAATGACCACAGGTTGCCACTTACTCATCTAACTAATTACACCACCAAACATAGTAAACATGTAAGCACTTGTGGATCTCTTGCTATCAATGTCACCCGCCCAATCAGAATCCATGAATCCACGAATACAAACTGAATGTGGAGGTCCTGTAGGATTACCATGATAGCATATGGAATACTCGGAAGTAGCCCTCAAATATTTGAACACTCTCTTAACTGCATCCCAATGTACCCGTCCAGGATTAGCCATAAATTGACTAAGGACTCCCACTGCTTGGGTAATGTCTAGCTTGTACAGACCATAGCATACATCAAATTGCAACAGCACTAGCATAAGGTACTCTACTTATGTCCTCCACCTCACTAGGAGATTTTGGATAATCATTAACAGAAAAATTTTTGTCCCCAAAGAAATAGGAACACACAATGGTCTACAATCTACCATATTGAACGTATCCAACACGGTCTTCACATACTTACTCTGGCTTAACCAAAGTTTTCTATTAGCTATGTCTCTTCTGATTTCCCTTCCCAGAATGTATGTGGCTGCCCCTAGATTTTTCATATCAATTTGTGCTGACAACTGAGACTTCAAATTAGAAATCATATTCTTACCATTCCCAATTAACAACATATCCTCAACATACAATGCAATAATGAGAATGCGATCATTATCAAATTTATAATACACACAATGATCTAATTTTGATCTCAGAAATCCAACCAACAACACAAAGGCATCAAACTTCAAGTACCACATCCTAGGAGACTGCTTCAAACCATACAAAGACTTTTTCAACTTGTAAACCAAATTTTCTTTACCTTTATCTATGTAATGCCCTGGTTGTGACATGTAAATCTCTTCCTCCAAATCACCATGAAGGAATGTTGTCTTCACATCCATCTGCTCCACCTCTAAGTCATAAGCTGCTACAAGAGATAACAGGAACCAAATAGATGTCAGTTTTGTAATGGGAGATAAAATTTCACCATAATCAATTCCCTCCACATGTGAATACCCCTTCACAACCAATCTGGCCTTGTACTTTTCAACACGGCCATCTGCACTGAATTTCTTCTTGAACACCCATTTGTATCCAACAGGTTTATATCCTTCAAGCAAAGGCACCAAGTCCCATGTTTTATTCTTCTCCAAAGAAGCCATCTCATCTTCCATGGCCTCCTTCTAGGAACCTGCATCTTTCATGCCCATAGCCTTTGTCATAGTTCTAGGCTCATCAGTGTCAATAAGCAAGGCAAAAGCACAACCAGAATCAAGTAATGAATAACCAAACCTATCAGGTTGCTTCCTTGTTCATGTAGACCTCCTCAAAGGATGAGGTTGAGGTTCTGCTTCTTCTTCTAAGCTTTCAGAGCTGCTAGAGCTCTTCTCATCATCAAGTCTCACAGGGTCTATCAGTTCAGTCTTCTTAGGGGTAGAAGGAAACTGAACCACATCCTCTTTCTTTTATGTTTCTTCTAGCTATAGAACAATGGGAGAAGGTGTTATCTCTCTGAAGATAAAACTTCTGCTATAAAACACTTTTTCAGCTACAGGATCCCAAATCTTGTATCCTTTCACACTGACACCATAGCCAATGAAAATACACTTAACATCCTTGTTCTCCAATTTAGATTGTTTCTCCCTAGGCACATGTGCATATGCCTCACAACCAAAAAAATAAAGATGTCTAACAAAAGGCTTCTTACCAACAAGAGCTAATGTAGGAGACTTGTTTACTAGGTAGAAAGCAGTGGCTATAGCTTTAGCCCAAAACTTTTGTTCGAGGCTTGCTCCACTAAGCATACTCCTAGCCTTCTATATCAGTGTTCTGTTCATCCTCTCTTCAACTCCATTTTGTTGTGGGGTGTATGGAGTTGTTTTATGTCTTTCAATCCCTTGCTCTTTACAGAACTCATTGAACTCTACTGAACGAAACTCACCACCATTGTCAATTCTCAAACACTTAATCTTTTTACTATTCTGATTCTCAACAAAAGCTTTAAACTCTTTAAACCAACTAAAGACTTCAGACTTGCTTCTGAGAAAATAAATCCATGTCCTTCTACTGTAATCATCTATGAAAGATACAAAATATATAGATTTGGAAATCAAAGGACACTAACAGGACCAAACACATTAGAATGAATAAGGTCCAACACACCAGAAGACTTGTGAGAACTAGAGTAAAACTAAACATGGTTTTGTTTTCCATATATACAATGTTCGCAAAAATTGAACTCAAGATTAAAATCATTTAAACCCTTAATGAGGTTTTTAGTTTTTAGGGTTCTAAGACCCTTCTCACCAATGTAGCCAAATCTCTTATGCCATAACATTGTCTTTTCAACAGGAAGCTTAACTTCCAAAGCATGAGCACCCTTGGGTACCCAAAATGCACTACCATCAGAATTAGATACAATAGATTTCTTCACAACTAGTTCAGATGGTGGGGATGAAGTGACTGCAGCTCCTTTCTTTGAGTCAAAAGAACTATTGCACTGTAAAGTGCATGCCTCTAGCTAAAACAGAGTACCTCTCTGAGTACCCTTCGCAAGCACCATAGATCCTCTAGTCATCTTGCATCCGTCCTTCGAAAAGACAACCTACACACCTGCATCATTCAACTTACTTAGAAAAAGTAGGTTCTGTGCCAAGCTTGGGATGTGCATGACCCCGGTGATCCCCTTCACTCATCCATCAAGGAATTAGGTTAAGACTCTTCCACGACCAACAATCTTCAGATGAGAATCGTCACCCAGGTACACTCTTCCACCATCGAACTCTTCATACTTCATGAACCAACTTTGATGCAAGGTCATGAGGAATGATATAGTAAAATCAATCAACCACACATCATTAGATGCATGGGTGGCCAGGGCTACGATGAAGGCATCACCATCATCTTTTCACTTGTCAAAATCTGAGTCTGGGACATTCCTCTTCTTCTTTTTCTTTTCCTCTTTGCATTCCTTTTAGAAATGCCCAGTTTTTCCTTAGTTCCAACAAAGAGCCTTAGACTTTCTAGGACATTTGGATCTCCCATGGGATTTGGATCTACCCTTCTCATCTTTCTTGTCCTTCTTCTTCCCTTTCTCTTTGGGTCTTCCACAAACCGCAAGAGCCTCTTTGGCTGCTTCAGAAAACTTTCTTCACATCTCTTCAGATAACAACGAAGATACCACTTCATCCATTTTGAATGTGGATGCGGTGCTCCCAATAGCCATAACAAGACAATCCCACAAGTCCGGCAAAGAACAAAGAAAGGTCATACAACAATCCTCCTCCTCCATCTTCACACCAACATAAGTTAACCATGCAACTAACATGTTGAAAGCATTCAGGTGATCTACAAGAGATCCTCCATCCTCCATCCTCATAGAATACAACTTCTTTCTCAAAAAAAGCTTGTTCATCAGGGATTTGGCTTGATAAACATCTCCCAGCTTCTTCCAAAGATCTTTTGTGGTCTTCTCCTCATGGACATTTAATAGGACAGAGTCAGCTAGATTGAGTCTTATCAGACCCTTAGCTTTCTGATCTTTGAGATCTCAATCATCTTGTGCCATTGCAGTTGGTTTTACAATGGAAATGGTTTCCCATGGTCTCGATCAACAAGCATGTCTTCCATCTTAAGCTTCCATAACTCAAAATTTGTGCCATTGAACTTCTCCACCTCTAATCTTCTAGATGTGCCTACCATCTCCTTCCTGCAACATGATTCAGAATACTCTGCACAAACTCCCACTCAACCTAAGATTAGCTCAAAAAACCCCTACCCAGTAGCTAGAACCAAAACTGGCCAAGCTCTGATACCAACTGAAAGGAAGCTAGGCGTGTGGAAATCGCTTCCTACACTAATCTAAAGAGGAGAGATGAGTGCAAATTCATTTCAATATTTATAGTTACAGAATGTTAAACACAACAATGGAGATATTACATCAATACACAACTCAAGAATGTAAGACAGAAGAGAGAGAGACAAGATATAATGTGAGGAAAACCCTTACGGGTGAAAAACCCCACACTTCAAAACACGGCTCAAATGTATTATCTAAACAATGAAGTTTACAACACAGTTATAGAGTCAATGCTCTTGTAGGAGTCTTTGACACTCGTATCTGGAGACAAACTGGTAGCATAACTGTACCTGACAATCACATAATACATCTACACTCCAAGCACCTGTTTAAACAGAAGTTACAAGGAAAAGTGAACATTTCTTGAGATGGGCATCCAACTTGGCCTCACAGCCCAAAACCCATGCCTAGGGACACTTGTCCAACATTGCAGCATGGTCATGACACTTGTCATATCACCCCATCCCAATATGGTCACCTATTCCCAAGTTGGGCAATGACAGATGCTCTTATGCATCTTACGACCATCATAGAATCCATCATACTGACAGTACTTATAGTTGTAAGAGAATCTATCATACACTGACTAAAAATAGCATATTCTCTTGCAACATGTCATAACTCTCTTTGGGGCACCCAAAGATGCCTTCTTCCAAGATGCCTTGCGACACATGTCTTCACCTGTCATAGAACATTTCATTTACAACTCTTACACGTCATAGATTCTGTCATAGGAATCTGTCATAACCATTTCGGTCAAATTCACTTACACACTAGTCAGGATGCTGACATATGATAGAAAACCTCTACCACACAAAGGGGACATCTATCTCCACATGGAGTGAGGTGACTATCCTAGTCATCTTACAAGTGGAGTGACAACTCATCGTGCCACTTCACACTAAATGACAAAATAGGATGTGGAACAAAATTACAACATAGGCTAAATAAATAAATACATTACAATAAATAAATGCAAGGAATTACCAAGGTTGAGACACCTTAATTCCTAATAGGCCTAGGAGGACTTAATTCTTGTTTTTTATGCAAATCTGATGGGCACTTTAAGAAAGTGTTGTGATGTTCACAACACGCCCCATTTTACCCTGAAGCAAAATGAGGACCCCCTATTGTTCTTTTGCTTTTGTGTGGTTTGGTCCTGCTTGCTTAGCAGTATGGGTAAAAATCATTGGTACTTGAAAGTCAAAATGCACAGTGCATTTGGGAGAATACTTGTGGTTAGTGAAGTGAGCTTGAAAAATAAGCTAAGGTTTCCTTTTGAACCATTTGAAAATCCCTTGTATTTTCAAAGTTATGCAATTGTTGTGAAATTTCAATAGTAAAGAAAATTTGTATCTCATATACATATTTCTTTGCATGTATGTTGGGTGTATTGTTTTAAGTCGTCAGACCTTAGTAGTAAAAAGGGGATTTTATTCATTTTTTTCACATTTGTATATCAAGTGTCAAACTAGAATATACAAATGTGGACCAGATCGAGCTTTAGGGTATATGGCATAAAACTTGAAATCTGCATCACTTTGCATATTTTCACATGTATGAATGCTTGTATAAGATATACAAATTCCAAAACATACATGCATGGACATCCAAAAATATCCAATTCAGTTCATAAACATTTGTATGGCATATATATGTATTCCCGTATACATTTCCATAGTATACAAACTGGACCCGACAATCTTTTAGGGTGCATTTCATAAAAGTTGAGATCTAAAATTGTAGGTATAAAAGTTCGTATTTGTTATACAATCTCAAAATATGCATACTTGGACCTGAAAACTGATTCAATCGAACCTAAAGTACATAGATGCATAAACAAAGGGAAAGAGAAAGTCTAAGTCAAACATCCTTTTTAGGCATCAAAATTTGTATGTATCAGAGATACAAAAGGATATACAAATGGTTTATATACAAGCTGGAACCAAAATTAATTCCAATTCAATTCATAAAAAGGTAAGGTCCGAATTTGTATGCATGTTATGATTCCATCTGATATACAAAAATGAAATACAAAGAGATATAAAGGAAAAACAAAGGAAAATGTGAAGGCGATATAATATGCATATTCTTAGATACAAAAGTAAATTTAAATGTGAAAAGAACATTATGCAAAATTTATATATGACATCGGTATTTGTCTTGTGTATCTTAGGTGAAGAATTGGTATATGAAATACAAAGTGGAAAAGTGCATTTTAAAATGGTGAAAAAGAGATCCAAAATTGCAGAGTTCATACAGAGTAAGGTGAATTACGGTGAAAGGAGACAAATTGCAAAGTGAATGTAGTGGTAGTAAAAAGGAGAATGGTAAAGGTTTGTGTAAATGGGATAATGGTCAAACAGTTACATGATTCAGGATGTCGCCCAGACAGAAAAAAACTAAAGTGAAGAAGATTACTAGAAAAGAAGTGAAGAAGGAAATGATGAAAAGAGAAGAATTCCCTCACAACGGATATAACTCAAACATCTAATACTACAGGAGGGTTTGTGGCAGACATAGCAAGTGGAGATTTTGAATCAAATACACTGCTATAGAGTCAAACGGAAAAATTCAATATAGAAGATATTTCAACATTTGAAAGATTCCAAAGGCATCCTTTGTGCTGAGGAATATTCTTTTAGTTATTTTGAGGGACAGTTGGGAGATCTTTTCCACCGTTGATTTGACTTGGTTTGAATGCAAATGATTGATTAAATTTTGTAACTGTAGCAAGGGGAAATTCAATTCTATATAAGAAACCCTACTAGAATTTTAGTGACATAGGGATTTACAGAGGGTTTTACAATATTGCTTTGAATGCAAAAGGAAGTGATTTGTGGAAATACTTTGAGCATCAGTAGTTTAGAAAGGAGGTCGCCTATGTCTACATAAAGGAGCGTTGGAATGTCTTGCCTCTTTCATGCATCTGTAAAAAAGTTTGTGAGTTTTGGTAATTTCAATTGATTCAATAGAAGTCATTGTTACATTGTAAATTCGAAGTGACTTTATATATGAAATGAATGCAAACATTAGATTTCTATGTCTATTCCAGAGTGTCATCTAATTCAGGCAATTGTTTGATATATCTCTTTCTAAAAGATTGCAATTCCATATGTACGTTCGTAAAATTGCTCAGGATTTGCATATGAGAATTTAATTGCTTTTGAATTGTTTAGGATCATATGTCAAGCTTATTATATGTGGATAGAAGAACATTATATCTTGTCTAAACAATATTTCTAACCCTTATCTTTTCTATTTTCTTTATCAGTAGTAAATAATCAGCACGCACACAATTATCTAAAGGAGATTATCATTGATTCAATTAAAGACTAGTGAATTGCAAAGATCTTTAACAGTTTTCATATAAATCTGAAGTACAAAGTATGTTTTCATTGAAATTCATACAAATCTTTGTAGTAAAATGGTAAATGTATGCAAAGGATCACTAGTTATAGTATAATTTGTAGTTATTTGCAAAGTATAAGTAAATACAGCCAATACACATCCCTAAAATCATGTAAGGCCCCTTGAACAAACAACTCACAACAAACTATTGAACTTTCCAACATAGTCAAGAACTGACTACTAGAGCCTCGAGGTTGAGAATCATCCTTGGATAATTCTCCATACCTTCCAGGAAAGATTAAGTTCTTTGTGAATTTATCTCATGTTGCATATGTGTAAAAACATACATCAATAGAAAGATTGCCCAATAATAAAATTGACAAATGTTAACAATCATTTTGAACTAGGGGATTCTGCTAAAAATATTCTTGGCTCAAGGGGTGGTGGGCATAGAAGTGTCCTAGATGCTAAGGAAAAAAATATTATTCCTCTAATGTCTAAGCCTATTCTGTGCTCTTGACCTCCCTAGCCAAGCTCCGTGTCTCTGGAAGGTGCTCTTAAAGAAGTTAGGAATAGCTTAGAGAAATTAAAATTGGAGGATATCCCCTCTGGTGATGATGTGTTTGGCTCTTCCGAGATGGTTGAGTCTACACCATTCCCCTCTCCTTCTATTCACAAGCATAATTTGGTCTTTGGCGGTAGTATTACTAGTAAACCTGAAATTTCCCCTCCGGAAGTCATTATCCCCTCATAGAATGCTATGGAAACAGATGTTTCAAATATAGTGAACCCTCTTTCTGATGAGGACAAAGCAATCTAGGATTTAGTTTTGGAAGGTGATAATAATCCAATTGCTATAAGTTTAGACCAATCCTCTACTATAAGGAAGTCAGGTATTACTGAGAAGCCATTAAATGTTGGAGATAACTCAGGATTGGTTCCCACTAAGAAAAATGTGCAACAGCTTGCTCTGATGAAAATTAGAGAAGATTTGTTGGCGAGGAAAATGAAAATTTAAGTTGTGCAAGAACTTGGGCTCCCCTCTCAATCTAGACCACCAGACCCATTGAAGGCTGATTCTGAAATCCCCATTAAGGTAGTCGAGGTTGCCAAGGATGGAATGGATGATGTAGAAGAAATTGTGGCATGTCCAAAGGGAGAGAGAGGTAGAAAAAAGAGGAAGTATGTTAGAAGGATGTTCAATGACTGTAAAAAGGGTGAAAGGAGGGAAGCTTCCTAAGTGTTTTGATAATATGGGTGTTTCTAAGGATGAGGCCCAATGAGCTGGATCATAGATTTATTAAATTTCTTCTCCATGAAATGCATCAATTGGAATGTGAGGGGCTTAGAATCCCCATATAGAAAGTACATTGTTAGAGATCTGGTTAACAAGCACAAGAACATTGATTTTCTAATGCTACAGGAAATTAGAGCTACTAATTTTCAGTTAGATAATGTACTTAGATTCATTTGGAAGGATTCCCTTAAAATTCATACAAGGCATGGTAAGGGAAAAGGAGGCACTGCAATCCTAATAAAGCTAGAGTGGGGGTCGTATATCTCACAATCTAAATTCTCCCCTTGTAATAGGGCGGCCTGGACCTACTTTGATAAAAATGGAGAGAAATTTGGCATTTTCTCTCTTTATGCATCAAATGATCATAGAGAAAGGGGGGGCTATGGGAATGGTTAATCACTCATCTCCCAAAGATCCCATGGATTTTTGCATGAGACTTCAATATGGTCGAAAGAAGAGAAGATAAGATAGGAGGTAATAGTGCAGAGTGGAAAGGCAATGAAAAAAAAATTTGGCTCAGTTATAAGAAGTCCCTTAGGTTGATGGATCCTCTGGAAGGTGCTAAGAGCAAAAGTAATGGAATCTAGTTTACATGGTGCAATGCCATGTAATAGAAGAATATACAGTAGACTTGACAGGATGTATGTTAATAAAGATTTTTTTCAGTTTAAAAATTCTCAGTGGGATAATCCAGTCAGAGTAATACCAAATTCTTTATCTGATCATCATCCAATATGTGTAGAAATTCTCTTTATTACTCATGACATTGTTTCTAAGCCTAAAGCAACAAACTCTTTTAAACTCAATGTCATGCTACTTGATAATGAAGACTACAAACAAGGTATATTGTCAGTTAGGAATATCATTAAAAGTACTCATGTCCACCATAATGCCAACAATACCGGTCAGTTCTTATCAAGGCATGTCAAGAAGTATTTCAAATCTATGGTAAAAAATATGTGATGGATAGAAGAAAGGAGGAAAGAGAGCTTAAGAAAGAATTTTTGGAATCTGAGAAAAAACTACAAACTACCCCATTTGATGATGATTTGATTGCTTCAATGAGTGCTACTAAAAAAAACACAGATGGTTTGAGACCCTCAGAGCTCAAAGTGCTAAAAATAGGGCTAGGATGAACTGGATTAAGGGTGGAGATAGGGGATCTAAATACTTTTTCAATATATTAAGGAGTAAGTTCAGACAAGAACATATTGAGTCTATCACAGAAAATGGCACTACATACACAGATTTGAGTGATATAAAGAAAATGTTTAAAAACTTCTATGAAAACCTCTTCAAAGCCGAAGATGGGAATGCAGATTGTATTGATACAGAGAGGCTTTGTACACTAATTTGTCCTAGAAAAATTGATGAGTCTATGGTAGAGAAGCTGAAGCAAAATGTATCCAAAGAAGAAATTAAAAATGTCATAATATCAATAAGTAATTACGAGTCCCCCGGGATAGATGGAGTACTTCCATTGGAATTCTATAAAACCAATATTGAATGGGTTATTGATGATCTCTTTAATGTATATAAAGAGGCCATAGGGAAGGGAACATTACAAAAGTACATTTTAATAGAGGGATTATTAAACTTTTGCCCAAAGGTGGTGATAAATCCAATCTGAGAAATTGGAGGCCTGTTACCTTACTCAATGTCTCATATAAAATTATTGTCAAGTGTTGGCAAGAAGACTATTTGATGTTTTACCCTCCATAATAAGTGTGACACAAACAAGATTCAGTAAAGGCAGATATATCTTGGAAAACCTTTTAACTAGCTGGGAGGCTACTCACTGGGCTAAGGAATCTAGACAGAATGCTAGGAATTTATTATTAGATTTTGAAAAAGCATACAACAGAGTGGAATGGTCATTCATAATATGTGTTCTCAAGGCTTTCATGTTTCCAATGGAATTTGTCAGGATGGTAGAAATTCTTTTTAGGGATGCCTCTGCTCAAGTTGAAATCAATGGGGTTCTCACTTCTTCCTTCCTAATGGGGAGATCCATTAGACAAGGTTGCCCTTTGGCTCTTGCTTTATTTGTTATTGCCTCTGAAGCTTTATTTTATATTGTGAGAACTGATAGAATTTTGGGCATCTTTAAAGGAGTTGAGCTACCAGATGGAACTCCTCGGTTTAACATGTAGTTTGCAGATGATACTACCCTATATCCTATGATAGAAAAAGAAAATCTAAAAAACTTAAAGATCAGATTAGATAAATTTTTCTCTGCCTCAGGTACCAAAGTCTCTTTTAACAAATATACTTTTATTGGCTGGTCTGAATCTCCTCCTGATTGGCTTGGTGAAAATGAGTGGTAATGCGAAGGTCCCAAAAAGCTAGTAAGATTTTTAGGAATTCCTTTTTCTATTGATCCCTCTCTCAAACATATGTGGGATTGGTTATTTTCTAAAATAGATATTAAACTCAAGAATTGGAATAGAAAAGCTCTATCCTTAGCTGGGAGATTTCAAGTGTGCCAAAAAATTATGTTAGTTTATACTATGTACTATGCATCCATGTGGCTATTCTCTAACATGCAGATAGAAAGTATTTAGAAAGTGATTAAATTCTTTCTTTGGTCTGATGGCAAAGGGAAGAGTAAGAAACATTTTGTTAAATGGAAATGGTGTTGTATTTGTAAAGACCATGGGGGACTTGGCTTAAAAGATCTAAAGTTACAAGGGTTGCCTTTAGTCGCTAAATGGATTGTAAATTCAATGGATGGCAATGAACCATGGAAAATATTAGTGAGAAACAATATCAAACTAGCTAGGCCGAGAGGATATTTAGGTTGGAATAACTTTTATGCTTATGACTATCTTTTTGGGGACTTTAAAGTGAAGCCCTTTGGGTCGGTGGTTTTTGCCTCTATTTGGAAAGCTTGGGAAGGTATCAAAAAACTTATCTCCTGTTTAGGAAGGGATAGCTCTTTAGCTCAGTGGGGAAAGCATAGTTCTATCTGGTGGTCATTAAAGTATAAAGAAAGGCATGTATCTCTCATTCAAGGTTGCTCTAGCCTCAAGTGGCATAAAATGGGCTTGTCTACCTTTCAAGATGTTGTCACCTCATGTGGTTTTAAAAGTTGGGAAAGTTTAAAATCTGATTTTGGGCTAAAAGATACTCAAAGAAGAACATATTTTGTGCTCTTTTCAGATTACTCAAGCAACCCTACTCAGCCAAGTCTTCTGTGTGAATAGGATTGGTTGGGTAAACTGAGATAGAAAGATGGATTCAAGCTGAAGGTTTGTGAATCCAAAAGGATCTGTAAGGTTCTTGGGAACTCAAACAAGATCTTTGAGCATTGTTTCAAGACTTGGAACTACGATGTAAGTTTTAGGAAGTTAGGTTTTTTTTTAGGTCTTTTTGGACTAAGCCCTTGGAACCCAAGAAAGGATGCTTTAGATTGTTATTAAGCCTAAAAAATTTACTAGTTGGTCATAACAGTTATGTATGTAGTATCTGTAATATCTATGAGAACTGTGATCATATCTTTTTTGAGTGTCCTTATGCTTGTCAAGTCTAGAATTTGTTTATGGGCAAAGTACCAAACTAGTCTTTATGTGATCTGATGTGCAAGTTTGGGATTTTATTTGGTCATGTTTCTGGTTTTGATTCTAAAACTAATTTGTTTTGGCTAGTATTGACAACTAAAGTTTTATGGAGTTTGTAGAAAAAGAGGAATGAGGACCAATTTCAAGGCAATCTAATATTTCTTACTGGGTCTAATGCAAGACTCACGCAAGATGATCTCTTCATACAAGTGGCAATGCCAATGGAAAATCAACTGGTTAATGTATCGAAGGCTGTAGAGAAGGAGTGTTTTTCAATACAAGATAATGATGGTGCTCTGTCAAAGATGGGACTTCAAGACACAAGTAAAGCCTGCCAATCTTTCAACATGAGACTGGAAGATTTACAAAAGAGATTCAAAAATTTACACCTTGCAAGATCTAGGCATGAAAATAGATCATAGGACTTAGACATTTGCAATGATACTCCCATATACTCTGAGGATCAAATGGTGTATATTGATGGAGATGGAATTGGTCACATAGATTTGGAACCAGAAATATATTCTTCAGCGATGGATTTGGTAGATACTGAACTAGTGTCAGAATATGTTCCTTCAGAAGCCTCAGAGGAAATACATATTGCTGATTAGATAGCAAATTAATATGTTAGAACTGCTTTTTGATATTTTGATCATTACAATGCATAAATAGATCTATACTCACATGTAAATCTTGTCTTACTTTTGTATTAAGTGATATAATATGTGAAGTCCTACTATGGTGGCTTGCTTGGCCATGATATATGTATCTATACAGCTTCAATTTTGGTAATATAAATGAACTATCTTTAATCCAAAAAAAATGAGTTACACATGGGTCCAGACATTAAAGAAAACCTTTTCTTTGATTAGAGGAAGCCCATTAAAAAATCTCTTAAATTCTTTTCAATCTTTTGATAAGAGGCTTTAGAGGGCACCCCAAAGGAAGAGTAATAAACATGATTAGTAGAAAGAACTTTAGAACAAACTTGAAATTTCCTACAATAGACAAATTTTTGGTGATCCAATAAGCCAACTTCCCTCAACATGGGCAATGACAACTTGCCACAACAAAGAAGGACAAGCTTGAAAGGCAAAAGGGATGCTAATAAATCTAAAAAACTCTCCATGAATAATCCATTTGCAACCAAAAGAATTGAGCCAATTAGGTTGAGGTACAAAGGATTATCTTTATAATATTGAACACTTAAAATGGAGGCTAAACAAAAATTATCCAAGCATTGGAGAGTCCATTTGATATTATCTTAATTTTCTAATAGAGTGAGAAAAGAGTCATCAATAAAGTCAACATTGATAGGCTATTGGGAGGAATTGGGACTTCAAATTGGTACTTTTAATCAAGTTGTGGGAAATAACATGAGTTAAAAGATAGATAAACCCTTCAGTAGCTAGTGCATAGAGTGCAATGACAAGAGGACATCCCTGCCATATGGAATGTGTAATGTTCCCTTCCTAGACAACACATAGATGAGTAGTGGTTGGCCTATTACTAGGGTTCCCATAGGTCAGCAAAGTGGTTAGGGGACCTATCCAGGGGTAGTGGAGCTTTACTGGGAGTCTTTCGAACCCTTCAATTTGGTGTCAGTTGATGAATCTAGGGGTTGAATAGTAATATAAAATTAGAAAAGGAATAGTGAATAGTGAATAGTAATAGAAAATTAGAAGAGGAATAGTGAAAAGTGCCCACATCCTAGTATCACAATGTTGTTTTTAAAAAGTGGCACTTCCCTTTTCATGAGAAAAGACCCTCAAGGTGGGCATGGCCTCTTGGAGGGAATATTTTATTGTTTTTTTATGGAAAAAGGGTCATGGCTGCTATAAAGCAAAGTATTGGGCTCATTTTTTAGCATACTATTCTCATTTTTCATAAAAGCTAATTACAGGTTTGAGCTCTGGAAGAGGATTTTAGTAGCAAGTAGATCTTCTGAGGATGAAATCCCTTGGAGGATAGTGAATTGGATGATAACCCAGTTCACAAAATAAGGAAATCTACTCTGGGTTTCCGTTTCGGCTTCATTAGACTTCATTATAGGTTGATATTGCAGTTGGAGTGATTGCAGCAGTGGGTTATTAGGGTATAATTGTAGATTGGGTCTTATTATCAGCATATATCCTCATTTCAGTTCCTTTACCAGTTGGCCGTTCAAAATGGAAGTCATTTTCAGTCAAACCCTAGCTGGGAATTAGGGTTTCAGCAATTAATTGTTCCATAATTTAAGCGTTGGCTTCCGGGTATGTGTTTATCATATTGGATATTCAAATGTTTCATATGTATTAGGTTTAATAGTGTTCTAATAGTTTGATTAAGTCTAGATTAGACCTGAGCTTTTGTAATCAGACTTATGTTTAGTGAGAAATAGAGCTTGTTTTGGTGTGGTATTGCAATGTTTATTTGTTGGTTATATTTCTTTTCATTCGGTATATGAATATTGCAATCAAAACCATTTCATATCCACACAAACATCAAATAACAAAGTTAGAAAATCAAAATAGTAGTCAAGAAATCAGAATTCATTAGTTTGCACAACAATTGTTTGACAAAATGCCAAGGGGTCAAAATTGAAAAATCAAGGCAGATTTAGAAGGGATACTTCAAAGGTATCAGAGCCATAATCCTGCTAGCCTGTTGGGTAATGATTGCATTCAATTGGTGTGAAATCAGTTGTGCACAAGTCAGTTTGGAGTTGGTTTTTAGTTTGAACAGCGAAAAAGGTCATCATGGCAAAGTTGTTTAGCAATAAACAGGCATGGAAGGAATTTAAACAAACACAACACAAGACCATACGTAAATTACAGTGTTTAGATGATTCACTTTCAAAATTTGGACTCTCTAAAGGATCATCTCCTTCTACTAGCAAAGGTCCAATGCCACAAGACCAGGAAGTAGAAGTGCTTAGCATATTTGAGGAGTATAGCACTCTTCCTCAACAGGTTAAGGAGAATTTCCCTTTCAAGGACTATATGGACATGCATCCCAAACTTTGTCACAAAATTGACCAAGTAAGGAAGAAATATCACACTATAGCTTATGATTTGTTTACACATGGAATGGATAGAAAATTTTCACATATGGTTGATACAACTCTGCATGAGAATGATTTGGTGTCTTCAAGTTCCAATGAGGTATGCAAAAATTTATATGATGAATTCGATAGACATGCTAATTTGACTCAAGAGGACATGGGGACAGCCTTGGGTAATGATTTGTCTACATCATCTTTGCATGAGGTTTCACTTGAGGCCTCTACATTAGAGGCTAGCATAGAGCATGTTAGTGATTTGGAAAGCAATGGTATGGATTCTTTGAGTGATCATAAAGCATCTTCTAGTGTGATAGTTGATTCCCATAATGTCACATCACCTACACATGATGAAGAATCAGACTATGGCAATCACGGATATTTGGAACAAAAGCCTTTGGTTTGGGAAGACTTGCAAGACTATTCGGTGGTGAAGGAAGATAAAATAGCTCAAGCATTGTCAAGAATGGATAGCACTCACAAACACCTAGAAGACCTCATTTGGACAGCCCAAAGAGAGGAAAGACAAAAGGGAATGAGACATGGTATCTCTCATTCACATTTGTAGTCTTACAAGGAAGCATTGGAATTTATGGAAGATGACTACTTGCAATTGCTTAGAGATAGAGACATGGCTGTCAAGTTGGTGAAAGAAGAAAATAGAGAGATTGTTGATCTTTGTCTTCTTTTGAGTATTTCTAATCATTCCTTGCATAATTCAGAAAATCAGTCCCTTATAGAAGCTACTCCTTGGGTACAATATGACAAGGCAAATGGTGTAGGAGTTGAACAAGTTGAGAAAAGGATTGAAGAATCATACAATGAGGTACCTTGCAGCCTTGTGACATTTAGTGATGAAGACTTCTTTGAGCCACTTCCACCCCTAATTACTTGGGAAGAAGATGAGACAAATCAAGACTTGATGGTGTTTGATGACTACAATGTAAGCATAAAAAGGGATTCCAAAGGTCTGATTTGGGACAGTGATATTCTTCCTCATTCTTATGAGATTACTACTCTTACACATGGAAGAACTTGTGAAGATGAGTCTACAAGTGTTGGTAAACAAAGTGTAAGTGTTGGGGTTGAAATTTTCAATGGAGATGCACTTGTGAAGCTTGAAGACATGGTACAAGAATGTGACAGGTATTCTGACTTTTATAACAAGTGTCATATTCCTTCACTCCATCATGAGGTAACAAGTTCACATAAGGATGATAGTACCATAGAGTTTTCTATAGATGGCGCTCAAAAATTAGCTGTTGAAAATGGAATTTGTGTGGTGAATTCAAGTCATAAGAATTCTAATTTTGTGTATCAGACTGGGGAAGATGTGGAAAGGACACAATGGTTGTGTGATGGGTGGTCTAGAAGAGCTAACAAGGCCAAGATGCTTGCTACCCAAGCAAGACAACATTTACAAGAGGTCAAGGAAAGATGCAATCTGATAGATAATGCAAGAAGACAAAGAGAATCACACATTAGATCCTTATTTCTTTCAAAAGAAGAATGTGTGGATGTTGAGTATACAAGGGAAGAACTTCTTCAGGTAAGCCCACAAGAAGAGAATGTTGAGTTGTGTGAAGAAGAAAGGAGGAATGATTTAGGAAACTTAGTCTGGGCATCTACTTTGCATCATGAGATCTATGACTTTCCTCTTTTAGAGAGCTATTTGAAGGCTCAAAACAATGATGATATTGGTCACACATTTGATGGATCAGCCACAAGTGTTATATCCATTTGTGTAGAATGGAACATTATTGATTTCAATTTGGTTAGTCATGCATCATCTACAATGGAAGGACAATTATTAAGATCATATGAAGCATTTTGTCTTAGAGAGCTGATTAGGGAGACTAAGAGGTTGCTTACTAAGAAGATCTTGCATTTTGATAATGTTTGGTTTGTCCTGCATACTACACTTTGGAGTTTTCTAGTAAGGGAAAACATATCAATTATGGAGGTGATGGTTTGGATTAAAAAATGGGACAGCAATCTTTTGACATCACATGAGCATAAATCCAAGCTAGATGGTGGTGACAAGAAATGTAGTATGGTAGACATTCATGAAAAGATAGATAAGCATGAGGTGATGGTGTCTACAGTGGGAACTCCTACTTGCCAACAATCTAAATTTATAACAGTAGTGGGAAAAGAACATGAATCAAATTGTATGTTGATGCCTCACCCTTATGATGTTGATACTTTGATTGAGTATAAGGATGGCATAGCTTCAAGATTTGATATGCTACAAGATTGGGTTGCCAAGTGTATGCAAGTGTGCTCTTGCATTGAAGTTTTCCAGGGTAATGAAAGAAAAAGGTACAATTAGTCTTAAATCTCTGGTTGGGGATAGTAGCATTATACTCTCTCATTTACATGAACTTACAACCCCTATTCATGGAGTAATTGGTGACAATGAGTTTCCAAATGACAACGTACATGATGCATTGGTTAAGCATGGCTATTTTGATACATTGCTTCTTCCAAGAGGACTAAATTTGTTTACTTTAAAATAACAGCCATAAATCTGTCCAAAGAAACTTGTAACATACACCACTCTATACATGATGAGAAGCAGGATTTCTCTAATTCTGAGTTTGTAGATGATGTTTTCAACATTAACAAGAATGAAGTGGTGTTAGGTATTCAATGGTTGAAATCTCTTGGAAAATTTGTCCAAGACTTCAGCAAGATGATATTAGAGTTTACTCATAGGTATAAACACATTGTGCTTAAGACACTAAAGAATGAGACAAAGGATGGGACAGTTAAGAGCATGTTTGTTTTCTCTAACATTGATGACTTCAAAGGCATGGATAAGAATGAAGAATTCAGTCCTAATTTTCTGATTTTGAGCAGCAGGGATATATCCTCACTTCCTAATTATATTGTAGCTTCTTTCCATTGGGAAAGGAGTGATATTGATTCTACTTTGATTGGTACACAAGTTACATGCACTGGTCATAATAATTCAATTGATGCAACTCTCTATAGGATTGATTTTAGACACTTTGGGGCAGCTGATATAAAACAGTCCCAAAAGATGATTGATGGTTGGTTAGAGAGAGCAAAACAAGCCAAGATGAGGGCTCGAAAGGCCAAGTTTCATCTTCAACACATTCGTGACATTCACCATTCTTTAGATGATGATGAGCAAATGCTGCCTAATTCAGAAAGCTCAGTTGTTGTTGGTCATTTTCTTGATGGTGATGATGTTGTTGTTGATGATATTCTTAGTGAACCGGCTGCTCAAGAGTTATCTTGGGTGAGTAATGACGACATCTACACTACACATTTGGGTTTATCACGAAATCCTTATGATGTGGCAACAGTTTATTTATTGATTGGCGATTTCATATTCTTAGATTCATCATGGGTTAGGGACAGCCCCAGTTGGATTCATATGACACTTCTGGTTTCCTCTTGGGCTACTTTAGCTATTCAATTGCTTGGAAGTGTGTGGAGTCATGTTCATGGGTTGGACATGGGATGTGAGATGGATTCCTTAGGTTTGTATTGGTTTGATGATATCCTTGATATCACCTACATTGCTGGTTTGAGTTATGATAGTGAGATTTGGCGACCATTCATGTGGGTTGTTTGGCACGTGAGAGTCCATGACTACATAGTCTTACTGATCTACTTAAATGGATGGATTCTTCATGGTCATAGGATGAGATATCTCTTCTTAATCTTTTATAGCAGGCTCTATATTTTTGTATGGAATCCAGGTATTGATTTATTTGGTGCATTATTTCAGATGGATTTTATTGAGGTTGTTTCATGGCTTTTGGTATGATATTGGTTTCATCAGAGTGGAGAAGCAGGTATGTTGGTAGGATGGACACATTTTTGAGATGATATCTTATGTCATTTGTTCATCTATATTGTGTTGTTGACATGTGTAACCACTTGGGTTATGATTAGATGGAGACTCTTGTCATTGGGCAATAAATTTTAGTATGCAGATTTGTTATTGCTTGAGGGCAAGCAATCCCAAGAAGGGAGAACTGTAATGTCCCCTTCTTAGATGACACATAGATGAGCAGTGGTTAGCCTATTACCAAGGTTCCCATAGGTCAACAGAGTGGTTAGGGGACCTATCCAGGGGTAGTATAGATTTGTTGGGAGTCTTTTGAGCCCTTCAGTTTGGTGTTAGTTGATGAATCTAGGGGTTGAATTGAAAATATTAAGGTTTCCTTTAATGGAATAGTGAAAAGTGAATAATAATAGAAAATTAGAGGAGGAATAGTGAAAAGTGCCCCCAGCGTAGTAGCACAATGTTGTTTTTAAAAAGTGGCACTTCCCTTTTCATGAGAAAAGACCCTCAAGGTGGGCATGGCCTCTTGGAGGGAATATTTTATTGTTTTTTTATGGAAAAAAGGTCATGGAGGCTATAAAGCAAGGTATTGGGCTCATTTTTTAGCGTACTATTCTCATTTTTCACAAAAGCTAATTGTAGGTTTGAGCTTTAGAAGAGGGTTTCAAAAGAAAGTAGATCTTCTGAGGATGAAATCCCTTGGAGGATAGTGAATTGGACGACAACCCAATTCACAAAATAGGGAAATCTACTCTAGGTTTCCGTTTGGACTTCATTACAGGTTGATATTGCAGTTAGAGTGATTACAGCAGTGGGTTATCAAGGTATAATTACAGATTGGGTCTTATTATTAGCATATATCCTCATTTCAATGCCTTTACTAGTTGGCCATTCAAAATGGAAGTAATTTTCAGTCAAACCCTAGTTGGGAATTAGGGTTTCAATAATTAATTGTTCCATAATTTAAGTGTTGGCTTTCGTGTATGTGTTTATCATATTAGGTATTCAAATCTTTCATATATATTGGGTTTAATAATGTTTTGACAGTCTAATTAAGTCTATATCAGATCTGAGCTTTTGTAATTAGACTTATGTTTAGTGAGAAATAAAGCTTATTTTGGTGTGGTATTGCAATGTTTATTTGTTGGTTATATTTCTTTTCATTTGGTATATGAATATTGCAATCAAAACCATTTCATATCCACACAAACATAAAATAATAAACTCACAAAATCAGAACAACACTCAGGAAATCAGAATTCATTAGTTTGCACAACAATTATTTGACAAAATGCCAAGGGGTCAAAATTGAAAAATTAGGGCAGATTTAGAAGGGATACTTCAGAATGGAAAAGCCAAAAAGAAGAGGACTATAATAGTAATACAAGTACACACATTAGCAAAGATAAATTAGGCATAGCACTAAAATTTGGGACCAAAACCCATGGTCTATAGCATTATAATTATAAATGGTAATCCAATGCGATCAAGTTCTTTGTAAAATCAAATTTGATCAAAATGGTTTTTTGTTGAGAAGGCTTGGCATATTTCATTCCTTCTCACACAATAATGATATTATCAAGAATATAATTGGATTTGATGAATCAAATTTTCATAGGATGAATAATTAGAGGGAGAAAATGGAAAATATTGAGATCAAGGACCTTTGTAATAATTTTATATCAAATATTAAGCAAGGTGATCAACCTCCAATTGTAGATGTATTTTGGATCTCTAGATTTAGGTATGAATTTGATGTTACCTTTATTGATAATATTACCTAAATATTTTTAATGATACGCTTCAAATAGAATTCAAAAGATCATTCCCAACCATATCCCATAATACTTTATAGACTCCAAAAGGAAATCCATCACATCTTAGAGCTTTCCCATTGGATATGGTGTGCACTACCTCATGAAGACAATCCTAAGTGACATTGTTCACATAGTACACACTAAGAAGTTGAGAGCCATAAAGAAACCACATTAATGCACTATTGGAGAGGATTATCTCACTTAGGAGAGGCCTCAAGAGATTTGAAAACTTGCTAATAATGGTGGACAAAAGCATGAAGAATGATAGGAAGTGTTAGATAAAAGAAAAACCTATAATCCAATTGTTAATATTTTGTTTCCTTCATTGATGATGTCTCAAGGTTTACCTAGATTTATTTTATGTGTCACAAATCTAAAATTTTCACTAAATTTAAGGAATTTAAAGTTTTAGTTGAAAAGAAATCAAACCATAAGATAAAGGTTTTGAGATCTGACAATGGAGGGGAATACTGTTCTAAGGAATTTTATGAATTCTATAAGCATGCAGGTATTGTTAGACAAAAGACAACTCCATATACACCACAACATAATAGAGTGGCAGAAAGTATGAATCAGACAATAATGGAAAGAGCTAGAAGTATGTTGAGTGAATCACAATTGAACAAATGCTTTTGGGTAGAAGCTGTGTGTACTACAAACTACTTGGTTAACAAATCTCCATGTAAGGCTCTTGTTTCAAGTCCTTATGAAATGTGGACAGATAAGAAACCTTTTGCTTCACATTTAAGGATATTTGGTTGTGAGGCTTATGTTAATGTTCCTAAAGAAAAATAAACTAAGTTGGATCCAAACGCTGAAAAGTGTACTTTCATTAGATATGTTGATAATGTAAAAGGTTATAAGATTTGGAATCCACTAACCTGAAAGATTATCTATTCTAGAGATGTTATTTTTAGGGAACTTAGTGTTATTTCAAAACCTAAACCACCAAAGTAAAAAGAAGAAAAGGTGAAGAAAGTGCACTTTGAATGAGAGCATGAAGATGCACCTCAAGAAGAACATAATTATGGATTAGGGGGTAAAGAAGCAGAAAAAGACTCAAGTGAAAGTTTTGATGAAAAAGAATCTGTTGTGACAAAAGAAGTTGGTACAAATGAGCATGCAGAAGAACCTGAAGAGTCTATTAATCCACTTCTAAGAAGATCCACAAGACAACGAAACCTAGTTGATAGGTATATCCCACCAAATTTCCATTGTGTATTTACTTTAATGAGTACTGATGATGAGCCTAGATCCTATAGGGAATCTATTCATGCAGATGATAGTGAGTCTTGGTAGTTAGCCATGCAAGAGGAGATGATGGCTTTAGACTCTTGCAACACTTGGGATCTTGTTCATTTACCCAAATTAAGAAAGGCCATAGGATGCAGTGGCTCTTCAAGAAGAAGTTTAGAGCAAACGGTTCATTAGATAAGTACAAGGATAGACCGGTAGCCAAGTGCTACTCCCAGAGAGAGCGAGTTGATTTCAGTGAAATATTATCTCTTGTTGCTAAATTAACTTCTATTAGATTTCTTTAATCCTATTGGTGCAACTTTTGATTGGGAAATTGAGTAAATGGATGTTAAGACTATTTTTGCATGGAGATCTTGAGGAAGAAATTTACATGCAATAGCCTATAGGTTTTGAGGTAAAAGGGAAAGAACATTGGGTTTGCATATTGAAAAGGTCTTTTTATGGTTTGAAAGAGTCCCCCAGAATGTGGTACCAAAAGTTTGACTCATTTGTGTTGAAATTGGGTGTTTTTAGAAGTGAGGAGGATCAATCTATGTACATTCATTATATTGATGATTCTATTTTGATCATTGCATTGTATGTTGATGACATATTATTTTTTAGCAATACTAAGGTTATGATCAGTGAATTGAAAGCCCAAATTTTAGTTGCATTCGATATGAAGGATCTTGGAGCAGCCATATATATTCTAGGTATCAAGATCAGAAGGGATAGAGGTATCAGAAAGCTTTGGTTGTCTCAGAGTAAGTATGTGAATAACATTTTGCAAAGATTTAGTATGCAGGATTGTAATGCAGTTAGAATTCCTTCACTCATTGGTACTAAGCTTTCATTAGATATGTGTCCAAAGAATGAGGATGATTTAGAGGATATGTCTAATGTGCCATATGCTAGTGTTGTAGGGAGTTTGATGTATGCAATGGTTTGCACTAGACCAGATATTTCCCAAGCAATGGGAGTTTTGAGCAGATTTATGTCTAACCCTGGTAGACAACATTGGAATTATGTGAAGAAGGTGTTCAGATATCTAGCAAGTACTCCTAATTACTATTTGGTTTATTCTAGTATTGGCAGTGCTGAGAAAACTTTGGACATACAGGGATTTGTTGATGCAGATTGGGTAGGTGACTTGGATAGTTGGTCTGCTAGTAGCTATGTGTTTACTTTGTTTAGTGAAGTAGTGAGTTGGATGAGCAAAAGGCAGCCAACGGTTACTTTGTCCACCACTGAAGCAGAGTATATGGTTTGTACTCATGTCTCTAAGGAGGTAGTTTGGTTGAGGAGATTGTGTACAGGAATTGTTTGGCCAAGAATCCTATGTATCATGCTTGGACTAAGCATGTTGATTTACAGTATCACTTTGTTTGAGAAATGGTTGCAAATGGATAGATTGAGCTAAAGAAGGTAGACACTCAGGAGAATGTTGCAGATGATTTGACCAAGCCTGTGAGCATAGAGAAATTTATTTAGTGTAGAGAGGCCATGGGCCTTGTTTCTAGTGCCTGATTATTTTATTGTTTTCCTATGGGTATTTACAATGTATGATGTTAAGTGGGAGAATGTTAGGATTAAGATGCCATCAACCTTGTAAATCCTATGTAATTTATTAATCCTATTATTGTTTGTAAATCACCCATAAGAGATGAAAGGTTTAACAAACAACTATCTTGTTTCAACCACATGTTTATATCCAGTACCCAATGCTAATTTGTCCACAACGGTGGGTTACAGGGGGGTTTCCCCTCTGCAAGGGGTCTAGGGGTCATGCACCTCAGTGAGGGTTTAGGGGTAGCACCCTTGAAACCACATTTTATTTATATTTTATCATTGTAAATATGGACCGTTTGTTATTAGATCACAGATCCGATAGTAGATATTATGTCATTTTTCTTGCCCTAGAAGGCAACCCCCTTTTATAAGGATATTTTTACTACTTTTTTAGTAGAGTTGAGAGTAATAGGCATAGCTAGATTGAAGACTGAAGAAGAAGAGGAAGTGCATGTATTATAATCTAATATTTGAAGATCATATAGCTTGGAGCCTCTTTTCTTGGTGGAGTTTTTTACCTGAAAGGGTTTTCTCCATGTTACATATTGTGTTATGTGTTCAGTTCTTAATGCATGTCATTTATGTGTAGTGGGTTTTATTTTTGTTGTAATCTCTATTGATTCTACATTGTTCAGAGGACATAAATAAGGTTTTACTCATATTCCCATTGTGTGGTTTGCACCTTTATTTCTAACAACAACAGCTCCCAAAATGTTGAGTAAACCATAATCTCCAAACCAAGAAAATGAACAAGCTCTTGTAAACCAAGAACCAATCCATCACCACCAACAATGCACCTGCATAACAATCATGTCATGCCAATATCCTAAACAAACAAGGAACATCCATGACACCATGATCACCACCCAATGTACCTACACCAAATTCCCATCAAGTCTCACACAACTATACTGGTCATATAGTCAACAACCATATGTCCCATATCATGACTATATCAGGTAATACCATCTCTCTCTATATATCATAATGAAAAGGAAACCAATGAAGCATGTGACTAAACCAAGACACAAATCAGAATCTGCATTAGCACTCAAACACTATGGGCATAGACAACCCACATTCAAGTCATATATGCAACCTGTAAGCATCGAGAACGTAAAATATTGCACAACATGATCTCACAATGTAGCATGCAAATTCAACAATACATTTATAGTGTTGTCAATAAAGGATAATCAAAGATAAACCTATAAGTTTGCTATGACCCAAACACCAAATCACCTCATAGTTGATTTTCCATCAACTCACAAAAGCACCATAAGTCAAAGGAGCCAAACATGAAACAAACTAAACAAACCTCATAATATTATCTTCAAACTTTCACGACTGCGTAGTTCTCAAAAATCTCTTTCCAACACCTATAAGAAGTCCAAAATTTGACTCCGTATGCACAAGTTATGCCCTGGCAAAGCTCAAAATTCACATCTATCTTCCAAATAGAAAATTCTAGTCTAAATATTAAAATCTAGAAAAAATTCTAACACCACTACGTAGTACATGGAGAAAGATTTATGTTGATTATAAGAAGTTGAAATTTTGATATCCTGGGTGAAAGTTATGCCCTCTAGAAATAATTTGGCCAACTAGACAATAAAATTGACCCTGGTGGCCCTATGGTGGTTGGTCGGTGGCCATCTAGTTCCCCTTGCCGCTTCTGCCTGAGCGGCACTTTGGTGGTGGCAAATTTGAAATTTTTTTAAAAAGGTTTTAATTTTTAAATTTTTCTTTTAAATTTTTTATTGCCATCTAGGGGTGGGCCCTAGCCCATGACTAGGGGCCTAAGGCCCACTGGCCATGGCACCCCTACTAGTCAAGGTTGGCTATTGGCACTAGCAAGATAGGCACAGGGTACGGGGGGTACGACTCCCCGACCCAAAATTTTATTTATTATTTTTTTAATTAAACTTTTTTAGCAGACTTTAGGATAAATTTTTTAAAATATATTATGAAACATCAACCGTACCACGATGACGTAGGTCCTGTGCCTACATAATCTTCTAACAATGTTGTATAGTATGCAATATTCCCCTACAATATTCCCTTTAGGTCTAAAAATGGATAAAAAAAATTCATCTCAAAATATAATCAAATTATATGTTTTTATCCATATTGGACTATATTCAATGGCAGGGTTTGTTTTTTCCCAGGAGGCTTTATACAAAAGATCACCTCCAAAATCCCCCATACAAAGAGCCCAAAAGAAAACCCACTTGCTAAATCTCCATCAAACCCTAGATCTACAACAACCCAAGTCTACAAACAACCTTGTAAACCTGAAAATGCCTTCAATCCTTTCTTGCAAAGCCATAGTAGACACAAAATCCACTCATAGCAAGGGTTATACAAATAGGAATATCCTCCTAAATCATGGCAACCAAGCTCTGATACCAAATTTTGGAAATTTGCAACCATAAAGATAATTTTCTCATAACCCAATGACAGATTAATATGCAAACTTAGTCTTCAAAATCCACATGCAAAATAAATAGACAACATGCTATCAAAGGTGACACAAGATATAACCTGGGAAAACCCTCCATGAGGGAAAAAAACTAGCCTCCAAAACCATCCATCTCTCATGTATTATTCAGCAATAAAGATTACAATACATATGTAGAGTCTCCATGAATACACCTAAAGAATCAAGCTCTCTACATGCACTCCATGTGAACAAGCATTTAACCACACATCCCATGCCATGCTTCATACCCTCACATGTGCAACCTACAAGAGATGCTCAAACAAGCCAAACCTAGCCAACAACTCAAACAACCAACAAGCCAACCTCAACAACTACCCGTGTGTTTTCTTTTATAAGATATGCTCACAAAAAAACTACATGTAGTATGGTAAAATCATATTATCCAAAACCACAAGCACTCTAAAACTATTGACCCCCACATTTAATTATTGGTAATGAGTTTTCTTTTTTTCCCAATAATTAAATAATTACAAATAAATAATTAATTACTCTATGTGTCCCACACACATAAAATAATAAACCCAATGTTACATACAACTTTTACAAGTAGCAACCAAATAAATATCTAATGTGGCTAAACACATCGATTAAGATGCACCACAAATAAATATTTATTTTACATAAATAAAATAATACCAATGTTATATAAGGTATACAACACAGCTACTCCAACATATCCATGCCATTTACCATTTAGTTTTGTGCCCATTTTCAGGAAGTCTCTTGATGCATGTACATATCAAGAAAAGGTGCTATATTATAAAAATTTGAGCTCATTCCCCTAACCTTTAACTATTCCTACACACACATATTTATTTTACATGCATATATGTTGTGAGTACTACATACTTTGAGATGCATTTAATCATTTTAGGATTCCCATGCACCTCAAAATAAGGGAAAACTTTAATGGTGAAATTTTCATATCCAAGACCAACATTCTCCCTTCATCCTTAGGATCTTCCTTGTTTGGTTTTGATTTGGAAGAGGCTCCTCCTCCTCCTACTTTTATTGATCCTGTAGACCCAATCCCTGATGTTAGTACTGAGTAGCACTAGTAGATTGTCCTTTATGACAAGACTATTCTGGCACCCTCCTCTATTGAGGAGTCTATAGCTAGTGTTGATATTACATCCCTATTATCACACTATATGAGATCATTGACCCTCACCTCATCTAAGGATGTTGAGGAGGACATTGTACCAACAGCCATCCTTCCATGTTCTGGTGATGGATCTTCACCTAGTACCACTCTAGTTGTGGTCCTACTAGCTTGTCGGCCTCCATCTTGCCATGATGATTGACATTGGGAGAAGGATGACCTACTAGTTTCTAACCTAAGTAGTAGTACCTTCATGTCATTTGTTTGTATATATGTGTGTGGTTTGCCTGATTATTTTTTATCCCCATGTGCTTGCTTGATGTGTACTTGTTAGTATCTCCTATAGGACCCATGCTTCACCCATAAGGACATGGATAGAGGGGAAACAAAAATGTTGTGATATTCTTGTATATGTACCTAAATTATTGTAATTATCGTAACCTTAGTTTTTGTTGATATCATACGAAAAATTAGCAATGAAATTGCATGCCAAAACCATGAAAGAATGATAAAGTAAGCTAGATGTTTCAAGACATTGTAAAGTTTCATCACCCAAATAAAGTCTAAACTAGTCAATAAGATAGCATCATCTAAATACTCATATTGTAATCAAAATCATCATGTAAAGGTAATGAAGTATCAAAAACATCTTTATGAGAGATAAGCAAACCAACATCATAATGTAATATATCATCTTGTAGTGTGTCACTAGGTACACTACTATCATGGGTACCATGAGATGTAAAATAATGAGCATAACAAGTAATATCACCATGAATCATGTAGACAAATTGGTAAAGTCTCTTAAAATATAAAGAAAAATAGTATGTCCTTGAAAGAGGACAGGGCAGATATGCATAAAAAAATTCATTCATGAAACATGAAATATTATCAATATTGAAGAAGGATGCCATGTCATCAAGGATAAAAGTATAGGAATTGATAAAGCATGAGGACACCTAATATCTATCTATCTATCGATCGATCGATCAGTTGATCTATCCATCTATCTATCTATACATACATGCATACATATGAAGATAATCCTAAAACAAAGAGTAATAGGAATCCACGTGATAAATTATCTATCAATGAAGCACAATCTAAGGGAGGATGAGTATGGGTCTAGTAAATATCAACCATAAAAGACCTAAACCCACCAAAGATAGATAAATGACATGTCACTAATGTAGGGATTGATATAAATTAAAATTTTAGTTAATAAACAAATTTAAAAACTAAACTATAGAGGCACTACAAGGTTAGTTGGGGTGGGCACAAAGAGGTATTCTCAAACCCTAGTCAAGTTATGATAACCAATGGAAAATAAAGATGAATCCAAATGGTCACCTTGGTTGTACAGTTGGGTGGAATCTATCATAGCTATATTTCCCTGATCATGAATGCTTGGGCCCATTGGAGAGGTTGTAGCCCTCCCAATCTATAAATGTGTCTTAGATTGACCTATAGGAGTTACGCCTAGTGTCTAAGTGCATGTTATGGTTGGATGGTGTCAGAGTTATTGAGAAGGGGAATAACATAGAGATGTTTATGTATTTCATAGAATCTCCATAATTTATTCACGCTACAAATGTTGTTAGCAGTCATACACTTCACCAATTATACCCCTGTTGCACCAGTTACCCATTGTGAGGGTGACCAAGTGGAACAATTACCTAATTCCTTTGTTTATCCCTCCAAACAAGCTACTAAAACTCTAGAAAAACAATTGTTGATATCTAAATTTAAACACTGGAAATTAATTTATAATTCTAGACATGGTATTTATTGGAACAAGTGTGTCGTACACCTTGAAATTCTAATGATAGATGTACTTTTAATATTTATTAATTATTTGTAAGCTTTCATGAAAAGTGGCATGCCACTAAGACTTGGCCTTTTTTCCATGTGTATGATTTGATCTAATATATGTAAGAAAATCCCTTGGCATATGAGATATGTAAAGAGTATATATGACAATGTAAGTGTGTAAGAAATGTAAAATAATCTAAGGCGCATATAAGAGCATGTAGGAGGGGAGTTACATTGTTGGCTTCAAATATTGACCAACTTATGAAACACATTTGACATGTCATAGAGCATATTTGAATGGAGATATGGAGCTAAAATGGAATGCCCAAGTTGGTGAGGTGGTTATGATGCCCTATGATAGCTTATGACAGATGTTACAAGGAATGTGTTATTTTTATCTAGTAGATCAAGACTTGGATTTAAGCATTGGAATTTGCACCCTTGGTATGGACATCATTCTTGGGTAATGGGATTGGCTCATGATTTGGGAAAATCATGAATTGTTTGTGGTTTCTTCCTCTTCTAATTACTAGGTGCTAGAGTTGGAGGTTTCTTATTTTGTAGAGATTGTTATGCTCCCAGAAACTCTCCAAAAATAGTTAGTGATGCATGAGGGTGTATGCTCATGAATTGTATTGTAATCACATTGTTATTGATAATACAAAAGACACCAACGCCCTTACAACTGGGTTTTTTTCTTAAAAGTGTTTTCCTAAGATAAATTTCTCTATTATAATGAATGTTTTTGTATGTTATTGATTTTCTTAAATTGTTTAGATTGTTTTTTTGTACATATCCTCTCATAGATTAGTGTAAGTAGCATTTCTATAATCTTACCTTCCTAAGTTACTATTTGCATTTGTATGATAATTTTGATTAGATTTATATATATGCATTTATAGTCACATGAATGAATCTTAACCATAGATTTGTCAGCGATTGGTCACATAGAGCTAGGGGATGCAAGCAAGATCATACAAGTCGTATAAGAGTTCCACGATAGTAAGCAACAAAGCTTGCTGGCCTTCCAAAGGATGATCTTCATATTCTTGTAATAAAAAGGAGGCACACACAGTCAACGCATAGATATATTGACTAGCATATCGATGTTAATTAGAACTTAGACATAATCTAATTGTTGGCTAACAATAACTTTGTGAAGTTCATGATTATATGATTAATCTAAGAAAATCTATTAGTCAAGTTGAATAATGTACATTCTTTTCCTTGTGTGAATCCATACATGTATGCTTGATTTAACAAGTGTATCCAAGAGGATGTGAGTTGATAAGCTACACTATTGCTCTATATGAATGTTGCTAGGCTATTCAATGTATGTTTTCTTCTCTAAGAAACATAATATTTTGAGTAAGATCTGTTAATCTTGAATGTGTCGAGTATGAATAATTAGACAAGTGAATATTGTACTAATAAAGTAAATAAATCCTAAGAATGTAAAGTATGAATTATTAATATCCTTTTGTTGTTTTGTATAAGATCTTACTTGAATTATGTGTATGGATGCTTTGTAGCCAAATTTATGTCTTAAAATGTAGGATGATTTACACAATCTCCATAGGCTCTGTATATAGCCCAATTCCTAGTCTAACTCCCATGGAATGGTGTTTTGTAGGGCAATCCGATGGTTGCACCCATTTTACATGAGAGTGTATCAGACCTAGCTGCAGCATGACCATTTCTATGGCAAAGTTGAGTTGCCTTTCTAAGAAACTTAATACACAATTTATATTAGCAAGCCAATTTCATGATCGAAGGGTTGTTCTCTAAGACCATTCATTGCTTGAGTTTGGTAATCAACTCGTCTCTTAGTTGCATTCAAAATTTCTGTTGAAAACCCATCTCCATAATTCATAAACATAAAGAAGTCATCCATCCCTTGGCCAAGTTTTAAAAAATTACTTGACATCCCGAGATATGCCTAACCCAATTATAAATGAATTCACATTTGAATAATTTTGGAGACCCTATTCATTTTTAAATTATCCTAGAATGCTCCAAAGAAAAATGGGTCTAAAATCCCTTTCAAATCAAATAAGTTAGAAATGAAATCCACAAATCTTGGCCATTGGTCCTTCTAGAATTACTTGGGGAGTGGCATGTGTTAATTCAAAAGTGTCCAACTAATCTGGTAGGCCCTGCTCATTTTCCACAAGTTTTCCTCCCGAATGTTGCCAGACACACCATGTGGAAAGTGGAAGGTCATGCGTCTACTCTGGAGAGATCTTCATTCTGGGAAGATAATCCTGACCTAGAACCAAAACATCCTAATTATTTGGATTGAAATTTGATTTCACATTTGGAATCTGCTTGGAACATTTGTCTATGAACAAAACATGGGCAAGACTGCTCTAAACGGTAATGATGTTGAAATTGTAAATAAAATATAACTTTAACCTCATTTCAGGTCTGGCACATAAAAGCCTTGCCTTAGTCATTTTGCCACATAAAAGTTTATGGGTCTGCGCGAATGGGACATAGGCATGTGCCATCCTAGTTAACAGGGAGTTGTGATAATTGTTTACTACCATCGCAGTTGAGTTAAGTCATAGAGAACTCCCTGAAGCTAGGTGTAAACCCTAGAGCCATCTGCAAGCATTAAATCTCTAGACTTGGAATCAACTTAAACTCGATTATAATGCTTTTTTCCATCGATGACACTTCAGAGGGAAATTACGGTCTTCAAGGAAGTCCGTATCTCTACATTCCCCCAGACTCAGCAAAATTCTTAAACTTGATTAAATAAATTTTCAAGTCCAGATTTTTTTTTTATAAACGTCTTTTACATGCTAACAGTTAGACTCTCCAAAGGAGTTGATGCGTGCCCTGTAAACCATGGTTTATATTGGACAACCGAACTTTTGGGTACGAGACGAAGAGAAAAAAATTACTATTTAGGTATTCAGAGTCGGGTTACTTGCCAATTCAAGTAAACATGCCAATACCTGCAACTTAATAATTTAAAATTAAATATGTATAATTGTCTTTAGGTTAAACCAATAGGAGGTTAATCTAGTCTTTCAATTGATATTAAAAGGAAAGTTACCCTAGATTTGGATAGTCTGGTTGTGTCTTACATAGACTCTTACTTTATTGCTCTTTAAAATTGAAATGTGTTCTAATTATTCATTTTAACCTCCATCATGATGATTGATATCTTTTAAATGCACAATAAATGTTTCAGATACCTTGATATAACAACAAGTCACATGAAACATGTATTAGGTTGCGGCTGGGTTTAAACAGCACACACTAAGCTTTGACTTGCTTAGGTGGCTAGTGGGCCCCTCTCTTATTGACACATTAACAAAACAGAATAAGAGAAAGGGTCCACCAGCCACCTAAACAAGTCAAAGCTTAGTGTGTGATGTTTAAGCCCATGTCTAGGTTGATTCATAAAGACTTGTAGATAGGGCAAGAAAGTTAGAATTTAAAATTAAAGTTTCGGGCTTCAGAGATCACCCAATACTCCTCAAGATTAACCTAAATCAATCCCAAATCAGTCAAAAATGAGTCGTATGGGTATGTGTATGTTAATTTCACCATTACAAATACATATCATAGCCAAATCTATTCTGCATTACGCCGTATCTTTGTCATTGACAGGACGACTGCTTCTAGAGAGCATGCTTGATAAAATTATTAATGATCAATCGTTTCTTACAGTCACCGGCCATGTTCTTATATATGCTTCCAACAAAGTCACGTAACAAAACTATTAATAATGTCTGGTGAGTACTCTACAGTTGAATAAAAATGAAAAGTCTTATCAGAAATGAATGGGATAGCATATGGCCATCCCACCCTATAGCGACCCAAACGGAATCCTATACCTAATCGAGCGCGCAAGAGATGACAGAGAAAGGAAGATGCGTGTGTATATAAGGCGGAGAAACGGTGGCAAGGTAAGGCAAGCAAGAGCAAGAGATCAAGGAGTGGGTGAGTTAGAAAGTAATCTGAGTGAGTCTAGATATGGAGATGAAGAGATGGAGATCATCAGTTATGGTGATAATAGTATTAATGATATTGAGGCAAGCTGCAGCAGGAAGCATTGTAATTTACTGGGGACAGAATGGTAACGAAGGCAACTTAAGCAGCACTTGCTCGACGGGCAACTACAAGATCGTAATCCTGGCATTTCTGGCTACTTTCGGCAACGGACAGACACCCATGATTAATCTGGCGGGGCACTGCGATCCGTACACGGCAGGGAGCTGCAGTGGGTTGAGTAGCGATATCAAGGCATGCCAGAGCAGAGGAGTGAAGGTGCTTCTCTCACTGGGCGGAGGAGCAGGTAGCTACTACTTGAGCAGCGACGCAGATGCGAAGAACGTGGCCTCCTATCTGTGGGACAACTATCTGGGAGGCCATTCCAACTCCAGGCCCCTCGGAGACGCTGTTCTGGACGGGATTGACCTGGACATTGAGGGGGGCACGACGGAGCATTGGGGAAGTCTGGCCAAGTACGTGAAGGGTTACCAAGGAGGTAAGAAGGTCTATGTCACCGCAGCTCCTCAGTGCCCATTCCCCGACGCATACTTGGGGACTGCTCTCATGACTGGCCTTTTCGACTATGTCTGGGTGCAATTCTATAACAACCCTCCTTGTCAATATGGTGGGGACTTCCTCGATGCCTGGAAGCAGTGGACTTCTTCTCTTCCTTCTTCTGCTCAGATATACCTCGGCCTTCCCGCTTCCTCTGCAGCTGCCGGCACTGGCTACGTTCCTCCAAACACCCTCATCTCTAATGTGCTCCCCAAAATACGCACCTCTTCCAACTATGGTGGAGCCATGCTCTGGTCTAGATACTACGACCTCCAAAATGATTACAGCTCAGCCATCAAGAATTTTGTCTAGTCCTTGTCCTACTCCCCTACTATAATTACCATACTACGCTGCTTCTTGTTTTACAGGGGTAACTTGCATCTTACTATTGGGACAATAACATATTGCTATAATATTTGTGATATAACGTTACTCCTCTTGTAGCCAAAATAATAATCTAGATCCATAGCACGTTTAATATCAGAAATAATAATCTATATCTTTTTATCATATCATTAAGGATACTAAAATTACATGTTTAAGTATTATCAAAAGTAATCTATATTTTTTTATCATATCATTAAGGATCTTTGAAAAAATGACATATCTAGGTAAACCATGAGCGTTATGGAGATCAACAATGAGCGTTATGACCCCAAGTTCTATGTTGAGGTGGCTAATAATCATGTTTATAATCATTGTGACTATGTCCTTATCAATGCCCTCAAGGAGGGAACTAACCCCTATGGGAGAGAGAAGATAGTTAGACTGCTGCAACTAGTTGGGGTGCATACCCCAATGACTAAGAAGCACATGTAGCTGAGCAAATGTATTAGCTTGCACTTGTATTTGCATGAGAACATTAGAATAAATCATGGATTTAGTATACATAGAGAAATGACTATCAACAAAAGCTCCTAAAAAATGAACCAAGTTTGTACTTTTCTAAGTGTTGAACAACATTTTCACTTTGAAAGTATGACATATCTAGGTAAACTTAGCATGAGTTCCAGGCTAATCTCCCAAGAGAATCCAATGCTAAGAAAAAGGTTTAGGTCTAAAAGGCTTAAAGAGGTCCTAGATCCAATTCCAAGCAAACTAGTCTCTGATGCAAAACTAGAAATGATGCTTGAAAGTTTTCTATCCTAGAAAGGATAAGAAAGATTGGAAGTTCTAAAATAAATCAAACTAGATCTAATGGTAAGACCCTAGTAGAGAATACACCAAGAAAAGTGAGCAAATTTTAGTTCAAGAATGGTTAACCAAACAATTTAAAATTTAAATACTATAATGAGTTAGTTGAAGACTATAAAGGCTATCTATTATTAATTTTTTGCACCATATGCAAATATGGAGAGAGGCAAACATATCCTTTGTGAAGTTTGTAATTATGAAATGGTGTATCAAGATACTACTTTAATCTTTCCACAAAGGTTTTTTATACCTAACCCTAATTTTGTGAAGCATTTATGTGGGAATAGAATAGACAATAGTTTGGAAGGATTCAAAATCCTATTTAGGAACTTTGTATTTCATTTTGGCCTTAGGCCAAGACAACAAATTTCTGGTGATCCTTGAGAAGAGATCTAGAAGAATTTTCATGTCCCTATGAAAAATGTTGGTGCATGAACCCAAGAAACTTTAGGAGGTATATACTAGCAAGTGATTACAAGAGACCACCAAAGGGACTATTTTTTTATAGATTCAAAGCATTGTAAAAGTCATCTGCTTTCCATAGAAGACATGGCTTGATAGTTGTTGGTGTAATAAATACTTCACCTTATATATGTTATACCTAAGTGTGATATTGCACCTATTTAATAAGTTTACTTAGGATATTACGAATAATTAATTTTTCTCATCTAGAAGTAGCTAATAATGACATGTGTTCACCTCGACTTGAGGTACACAAATGCCACCACTACCTCATCAATCCTTGATTGATGGTAGTTATGTGCCACCTATGTTTAGTCAAGGCGACCTGTGTCTTAGTTAGATTGAATGAACATGTCCATTAGTTGATAGTTCAATTCTTGACCTCTAGTTAGACTGAGTTAACTAATCTACTGAATGGCAATTAAACTCATGACCACTAGACATGTCATCTCCTTGATTCATTGATCTAAGTTTCCTATTATGTGTACTCCATCCATTCATTTAATATTTTACTTGATTTGACTATTGAATTTTGGAATAGATTGTGTTCTCTCATATTGTATCATTTGTTTTGTACTTGTAGCTATTTAACTTTTTTCATGCACTTAGATCTAGGTGCATGTGATTTGATTCCCACTAAATCTAACATGGTATTAGAGCATTGTTGGTGTTTAGAGTTTGTTCATGTCCATTAAGGAGAAGGTTTCATTTGGAGATTCACACTGAAAGCTTCAAATTGGTGATTCCTAGGTTAGATCAGAGCCCACTATCATTTCTAAAGTAGCCAAAAAATTAACAATTTTATTTTATTTTGTTTGAATTGGACATTTGAAGTCAATTGTTTTTTCATTTTTAAGCTACATACATCTTTGGTATATTTTATGAACAACTTAGTTTCAGGAGTATTTTGGCCCAAATGGAGTGCACCATTGCATTTGAAAGAGCCAAGAGCCTACAAATCAACATAACAGAACTGTCAAATTTGAAGCATCTTGTAGAAAAAGAAAAAAAAGTAGTCATATGACTTGCCTACATAGGCCTAATGTAGATACAAAGAAAATATTCTTTCCATGCACTTTTTTTAAACGAATTATTTTTTAGTTTTAAAAAAAATCAAAGTTTAAAAAAATTGAAAAACAAAAAAAAAAATGAAAAACTTGTGTTTTAAAAAGCACATATAGCACTATGCGAGACAAGGGTACACCATGCCCTACCATGGCAAGGATGGGACCCCACCTAACACCACAAGGGTGGTAGGCCCCACCTTGGGCCTCACCTACAATACACCCCACAAGACTATTTTTGGTGGCCACTATAAATTTCTGGCATCTTCAAGCCTTGTCACCCAATCTCCACACACCATATGCCAAAACTTTGTCACCCAAGTAGCTGCCTTACTGCCACCACCAACACACCACTAGTGACACCACTAACTCACCACCATCTTGCCACTCAAACACCATTAGTATTCTAGCCACAAGCCACAAGTCCACCACCCAGCAATAGATTCCCCTCTCATTTGTTTTTTTAAATACTAGTCAACTTTTGGAGGCCTTTTATTGGCCATAAAAAGGGCTTTTTGTAAGCAATTTTTTTGAAATATTTGTAAGCAATTTTTTTGAAATAGGGTAGAATTTTGTGCTCTTCACAGTCATATATTTATTTCCATGCATCATTTCCTATTTTTTGAAATTAGTTTTTCTTAGAATTTTTCTATGGAGTTCCCATTTTGAGACCTCAAGAGGGCCATAACTTGTTCAAATAGACTCCTTTTTGGCTCCTATTTTTAAAGTGCATCCTTTATCATGTACATGATATTCATTTTCTCTCATCATATTATGAAATTATACTTTCAAGATCTTGTTCTTTTGTTAGACATTTGAAAAATTGTAAAACATAACATGTATTGTAATCACACTTAACTTATAAAGTGCCACAAAGTCTACTTAATAAAGGTGTCTACATTAATCTATGTAGAGGGTGTTAATGCAAATGCACTCAACTTATAAAGTGTCATCATACATGTACTTATATTTGGGGGGATAATACATAGGCATTTTTGTAATAAGGAACTAAAATAAAGTTCCATCCTGGGGAGGATTAAACCATGGGACTCCAATGTTTTACACAACAACAAATGATGTGGGATGAGCAGTGTGGTCACATGACATGCATTGTGTTCACCTTGAATTGAGGTACACAAGTGCCACCACTACCCAATCAATCCTTGATTGATGGTAATTATATGCCACCTCTTTTTATTCAAGGCCACCTTTGTCTTAATTAGATTGAGTTGATCTTGGTAGTTAAACTCTTGACTTCATAGTTAAACTAAGTTAATTGATCCACTAATTGGAAGTTAAACTCATGACCAATAGACATGTCATCTCCTTGAGTCATGCATCTAGGTGGCATACTTATATGTACTTCATCCATTCATTTGATGGTTGATTTGATTTGATTTGATTATTGACTTCCTCTATTCTAGAATAGCTTTTGTTCTTTCATAGTAATTCATTTTTTGTGCTTGCAGCTATTGTAGCTTTCTTCATGTACCTAGATCTAGGATTGTGTGATTAGATTCCCATAAAATCTTACAATAGCTTTGTAAGCCTTTCATATGATTTTAATCACAAATAGGTTCCTTCATAATGAGAATATGATGGAATCCCATCTCTCTCTAGACTCTACAACTAGAAGTAACACTAGAAAACATACTATGATGAAGTAATATTTAAAGCCTACATTCCCCTCTAGGGATGTAATAATCCACTTAGCACACAAATCTATGCCTTGATGTTGAAAGTAAATAATACCAAGACCTCTTGAATCATGAGGGAGATAACAAAACTCCTTGGAAAACTTGTCAAAATTTAATGCCCCAAGCTTACACATGAAAGACATAAATGGATAAAAACTAGACAAACAATTTTTTTGCAATTCAAAAGTGGCATTAAGTAAGCCACACAAGACTCTTACATGCCCAAGGTGTTATAACAATTATTAATGAGACACTTAGTGCACATACCACTTCACAATGCAAGGTGACACAAGAAGAAGACTTAAAAACACCGTGGGAAAAACACCATGGTTGGCATAGAAAATGAGACAAGGATGACAGTCAAGATTTCCAAGGCCACTAAAAATCCCTTACAACATTATTACTAAACAAAAACTCTGATATCTTGAAGATAGAGGAAGATTAGAGTCAAATTTTCCAAAGGATCGGACTTCAAGGAAGAACCTACACTAGGTTGGGTTTTCCCTTTATCCTTGCAACTAGGGCTTGTAGTCCAGACTTGCATTTTAGGTTTCTTTCTTGAGCTACAACTATGCCTAATGCTACCTCAAACTTCAACTTTACACTACAACTCACAACTTGCAACACCCACTAAGGTTTCAAGAAACAAATACATTTTGCACTCTACATTATGCAAAGAGACTTTGGTTCATGGGTTCAAGTCAACTTTAGACTTTGGTGATCAATCGTATCATGCACTTCAAACTTTAGGTCTAGAAAGCAACTTGCAATATGTAAAATCCCAAAAAAAGTCTAGAACAAGACATCCTTGACAATTCAGGCTTCAAGGTTTCACTTGCAATTGTGACTTGCAAGTGTTGGGTAAACTTTGAAACTCAACCCCTTAGACAACTCAAACTTCAGAGACTGGATGCAACCTGTAGAGATAAAACTCTACATTTTTTTTCAATTTTCTATGGTAAAGTATCGGCATACTACTGGCATGTTTATGTTGCAAATATAACCTGCCCGGATTAAGCCAAGTGTCAGCACAGCGGGGTTTCAAAGAGGCGAGAGAGTAAAGTTTCTCATAAGCTACACAGAGGCACCACGTAGTGGGACTGTGGAAAAATAACAAGTGCAGAGTCTTGTGATCATAGAAGTCACCAAGTGTCTTTATTTGAATCTATAGCGCTCAAGAGTGCCAGAGGTGCCACGTGTCTATGTTCACATTCCTTCTCTCTCTTCTTTTTATAAATTTTCTAAGTCATTGTAGATTGTGCCATGTGTCATGATGGTAGGGATTCAAGGGAAGTCTTTAGCAAAAGCTTTTAGAATGAGTGCCTATGCGATGCGTGTCCCTTTTACAGAGAAGGCAGAGCCTACCACGTGTCACATCTTCTATGTGTTTTATTGTAAGTGTCGAAGCAATCCCTGGTGGGGCCCAAGGTATTAAAGGCTATTTCTAAAGAGAAGCAAACATTGCCATGCGTTGCAATGGTGGGTGTTTGAAGAGGGAAAATAGAGGAGACTTTGAAAAGAAGTACAGTAATGCTACATGTCCAAATTTTGAAGTTGGCGGAGCTCTCCACGTGTCTAAGTATTGACTAAGTCTTTTGGCAAGGAATAAAAGAAGTTGAGTTACCACGTGTTGCAATGGTTCTCATTTGGAGAAGGTTTTAGAAGAGACCCAGCCCGAGGAGTGCTAAGGCGCCCCATATCCACTTTTGAGTCTTTTTTGAGGCCCGCAGAGGCTGCCATCTATCCCAACTGCACTGGCAATCATTGAGTCATATTTACTGCACCAGTTGACCGATAGGAATACGAGATATAGGCAGAAGAATCTAGAATATCGGAGACTCACAGTGACTATTGCAATAAACAGGGTCAAGGCTGAACTTCAAAATCCAGAGAAATCTCCTACACGTGGGCCACTACCAGAATGACTCCAGTTCAATTACGTAGGTAGTTAGAGAATCTCAGCAGCTACCATGTCCTGAGCCCTAGTTTTCATGCTACAAATAGGGGTTTTTTTGTAATCATTGATATCATATACAAGGATAAAAAAAGTAATTTATGCTAAGAGTTTTGCTATGAGACCAGAATTGTGTCATTTGCCTTTGCAGTCATTTTTTAGAAAGAAAAGCATTGTGGATCTGTGCATGTTTTGTGCCTTACATACTCTGTTGAATCTATTAATGAAAGAAGCTTATGTTTTGTGCCATTTGTGATGTCTTTCTGGGTCTTTCTTGCAAATTTCTTTGAGTTTAGCCTCTAAATATAAATCTGTTTTATAATATGTTTTATAATCTGTTTATGTTGATCATGCATACAACTCTTTAACATAATAGAAATCATAAAGATTTAATCACTGTGCTTATTGTAGAATTAGAATATAAATCTGGCGCATCGCCTTAGGAGTTATTTACATTGTATCTATAATATTGTTTTTTCTTCCCTTTCTAAAACCCCCATTGAAAAGGAAGAGCTAGCTTCTATAAACTCTGGAGGTTACTTCAAGAATCAATCACACATCCTTGAAGTTTCCCATGTTGGTGATGGATTAAGCCTATAAATTTATACATCAATAGTTTTGGTACTCCCAGTGGGACCTTTTCTAGATTCTTGATCAAAATCATATGAGCCAGAGATCGGGAAGGAGTCAAAGCCACAGACTGACCACCAGAGCCCAGTCAACTGATAATCCAGGAGTCTTATTGCCACCTTTATCAGCCACTCCAAGAAGAAGGATAAATCAATCAGCCAAAGTACCAGGAATAGCCATGGCAGCTCCTGTTCCTCCTATTCTGCCATGAAACTTTGAAAATTGGAACAACAGCAAACCCCTTGTTCTCCCAACACCACTAGATACCTAGGACCCAATTCCTCCTAATGCTTTGAAAGCATTACCCAAGTTTACAAGAGAAGAGTCCAAGACTCTGGGAGAGTATCTCCAAGATGTGGCAAATGTTTGTGCTGTGCATTTTATCATGGAACAAAATGTTTCTATTAGATTATTGGAAACTTCTTTCAAGGGGAAAGTTGTAGATTGGTACAAGTCCCTAGCCTCAAATTCCATCTCTACTTAGGATCAGTTGGGAGATGCCTTCTTTGCAATATTTAGTGAAAAGGGTGACAAATCATCCCTGCTATAGCAACTGATCACCATAAAGAGAGCACCCCAAGAAGCAATAACGGATTTCAACACTAGGTTTCAAAAAACTTGGGATAGAATCCCTGCAATAGCTAGGCCATCAACAAGTATGGCAATTATATAATTTTATCTTAAGGCTTTTAATTCTAATATCTCAGTCATGATTCAATCCTTAGGAGGACAGACCTTACCTGTGGCATATGAATTGGCTGTAAGAGTTGGGAATAGCCTGATAGATGCTGGGAAATTGTCTCCAAGGCCTCCCATGCCTTTGTTTCCAGAGATTTCTATCCCTCTACCACAAGAAGTCCCTAATACTCCATCAGTCCCTATGCCTATGTACACTTTTCCTCTACCTCAACAACCTACTACATCAATACCTTCTGCCCCTCCATTGGAAATGGATGATGTCACTTGAATATTTTTAGAACCTTTTCAAATGAAATTATTAACCTCAAGAGACCTACAGACTGCTTATCCAAAGCCTCCTTACCATGGATTCCAAGGGAGTAGGCCTGCATACTAGCCAAACCAATACCATGGGGCACAAAGACTAAATTATCCTTAGCCGTCAAACCAGCTGGTTCCAGTATCTACACCATTACAAGTTGTCCCAGCTAACCCAGGTAGAGAATGGTTCCTGGGAAAAATAATATGGCAGAAGAGTCAACTGCTTGGTGTTTTCCTTGCAATAATGCACATATGCCCAGAGATTGCCCTAGAGGCAACTTATAGCAGAAGGTAGCAGAGCAAAGAAGAATGGAGGGTCAAGCTATTGTGTCTTCTAAATCTTTCCCATATCAGTCACCTGGCAAGAAGAATACAATGATGGTGGCCCAAATGCAAGGAATGTTGATTCAGCAAGAAGGAGAAATTGCCCCAAAGCATGCCCTATTTTCATGGATTGAAGAAGATTCAGTGTTTCTAATGAAGCATCCACCTCCAAGAATCCCCTAGTACAGTCTGATTACTTCACTAGATCAAAAAAAAGAATGGTTGAATAGCCTGAAGCTAACCCCAATGAGGTGGCTAGAGTTCCTCCATTCTAATCTTAATACACTCCCACTTCAAGACAAGAAGTATCCATGGCAGCTCAGAATCAAGGTGTCTCCAACCCAGTGATGGAAAGAACCAGATACCCCTACTATCCTAAGGCACAAACGTTGGGGCATATAATGTGGTAGAGTAGTTAAAGAAAACCCCTGCAAATGTATCAACATGAGATATGCTAGCTATCCCTAAGTAGAAGTCACTATTGCAAGAAGCCTTGCAGTCCCAGACATATCCTAGAGCTGTTAACGCAAAAGGAGGCATAGACAAAGGAAAATCTCAAAACAAAGATGCTCCACCTCAGGGGACAGCCGCTCTGGTAAACACCAAAGAAGAAGCAAGTAAGTCTAAGCCAAACCCCTTTTATTTGACCCTAATAGTGGGAAAGAAACTATTACATAATTCCATGATAAACTCAGGGGCTAGTACTATAGTCATGCCCAAACAAATAGTAGATGCCTTAAAATAGAGTACGAACCACTAGCTAAAGGAGTTATGCAATTAGATGGGAAGTCTGTCCAAACCATAGGAATCATCAAGAAACTCCCTTACATCTGTATACTTGTCCAAATATAACTATCTTGCAAGATGTAGCAATCATTGACATTCCTCCTGTCTTTGGATTATGTCTATCTAGAGATTTTACTGCTAAAATAGGAGGGTATATATGTCACTAGATTGGTCACACTTGATCCTAAGAACTAAGTATGGAACAAAGATGAAGGTGCTATCTAAGCCCCTATCTAAAGAACATATTACTGAGGAACTAGCACCAAGGTTTGAAGCATCTCATTCTATGATGAATAGAGAGGGCAGAGCTTTTATTGAGGATATAGGGGAATGGATTGTACAAGATCAAAATGAAGAAGAGAACAATCATCTGATGTCTATGATGCAGAGTGAGCCCTATGGCAACTATGACTCTACTGGCTTAGGAACTTATGTAACATTTGAGGAAGATCAAGAGATACCCAAAATAATGGGTCGAGAGACAACTAAGAAGAAAGATTCTAATGAAGACTCTGAAATATGGACCTTAAACTTTGATGGAGCCAAGAGTAGGAATGGTGTAGGAGCAAGTATCTTTCTTACCTCCCCAAAAGGAGAAAAAATCCTCAGAGCCATACGCTTCTAGTTTGCTTGTAAAAATAATGATGTTGAATATGAGTCATTGGTACATGGTCTAATTTTAGGTAAAAGGAAAGGAATAAAGAATCTAACAGTCAAGGGAGATTTAGAGCTAGTTATAAAATAGATTAGAGAGAAAGCTGTGGCAAAAAGTGTGAGAATGAGTTCATATTGCCACAGGATTTGGGACCTAATTGATGGCTTTGATGCTTTCAATATAGAGGTCGTACCTAGAACTTAGAATACTGAAGTAGACAAGATGGCACAAATTGGCTCCTAGTTTGACCTAGTGAGTGATCTGCTTATCAATAATGAGGCAGTGAAGGTTATTATCAGACCAGCAATCCCCGACAATGATTAAAACTAGCAAGTCTTCAACAGCAACCTCCAAGTCCTTTTGTTTTTACAGCAGTCTAGAGAATTTGCTAACCAGTTGCATCCTAAGATTGAGGAAGCATATGGTGATCAGATCATCCAATTGAAGTCTAATAAGCTCCCAAGAGGGTTGATAACTGTAGAAAACATATTCGACCCTGATGATGCAAGCCTAGACAAGAGAAAGTTCATGGCAAGCAAAGAAGATTCTTCTGAAATTGAGGTCAGAAAAGGAAGAAAGATAAAAGTAGGTAATGCCACTACTAAGGAGGAAAAGGATAAGTTAATTTCCTTATGCAAGAAATTTGATAGTGTGATTGCATGGACCTATGATGATCTCTACGGTTACAATAGAGACATTGTCCAACATACTATAGAGCTTGTTGAAGGATCAAAGCCTGTTCGCTAGAAAAAGAGACCAGTGAATCCTAGAATTGAACCTTTAATGGTGGATGAGTTACAAAAGCTTCTTAAATCTAAGATTATTTTCCCAATCAAGCATTCAACCTGGGTGTCTAATCTAGTGCCAGTGAGAAATAAAAATGGAGACATTAGACTCTGTGTGGACTTCAGAGACCTAAACAAAGATTCATTAAAGGATCATTACCCCCTTCCATCCATGGAGCAGATCTTATAAATAGTAGTAGGATCAGAAAGATTTTCTCTGGTTGATATTTTTTTTGAATACAATCAAATCTGGTTGACAGATGAAGACCAACACAAGACAGCGTTCACCACCAAATGGGGAACTTTTGTGTACACAAAGATTACCTTTGGTCTCTCAAATGCTAGTGCTACTTTTTAGTGCACTATGGATATAGCATTTAAGGGGCTCATAAATAATATCATTCTAATTTATTTAGATGATCTCATTGTATTTATGAAAAATACCAAAGATCACTTTGAGCATTTAGAAGCTATCTTTCAGAGGTGTTAAGAATTTGGGATTTCTTTAAATCCTAAGAAATGTGTTTTTGGTGTACCTCAAGGGAAGCTACTGGGGCATATTGTTTCAAAGGAGGAGATTTCTATTGACCCGGAGAGAGTCAAGGCCATAATGGACTTATCCTTACTTGTCAACAAAAAGGCAGTACAGTCTTTGCTAGGGAAAATCAATTTTGTCAGCAGATTCATATCTTATTTTGTAGGGTTAATCAGGCCTATTACTTTGATGTTGAAGAAGGATCTAACCTTTAAATGGATAGATGAGGGAAGCCAGGATTTTGAAGAATTTAAGAAGGCCGTCTCCACTTCCCTAGTACTCCAGAACCCAGATTTTAGCAAGGACTTCATAATGTACGTGTATGGAGGTGAGTACAGTATTGCAACCATTCTAACTTAGAAAGATGATAAAGAAGAGGGAGAACATCCAATTACATTCTTCTCTAGGACTTTAAGGGAGTATGAATGCAAGTACAATTTTGTTGAGAAGAAAGCTTATGCAATAGTTAAAGGACTAAAAAAGTTTAGACACATGGTAACAGGGAATAAAATCTTGATATTAGTAGCTCATTCAAGTGTTAGAGAGTACATTATGGAAGGTGAGATCACAAAGAAAAGAGCTAACTAGATAACCAATATTTTTGAGTATGATGTAGAAGTAAGGCCTACCAAACTAGTCAGAGGAAGAGGACTTTATCAATATATTGTCCAAGACACAGAGGCACTAACATCGAAAGGGATAGAAGATGAAATTGTATTAAGGCTACAAGAGCCTAATCAAGAATCTTGGGTTAATGACAGGATGTAGTTCATGAGAACTGGTATTTTCCCTTGTATGTTCTCCCTTGACAAAAGAAGATATTATAAGCAGCAAGGGGTTAGTTTTATCTTAATTGATCACATTATTTTTAAAAGAAATCTTGATGGAATCTTACTAAGGTGTGTTGAAAAGAATGAAGCTCAAAAGATACTACACAAACTACATCACTAAGCCTCAAGAGGACACTTTTCAAAAAAAACTACTACCATCAAGATTACATGGGCTAGGTACTATTGGCCTACATTGTTTGCAGATTGCCATCAAATGATTAAGGAGTGTCAGGCTTGCCAATTCTATGTTGGGAAGAGAAGAAATGCAACTTTGCCTCTGAGTCCCATAGTGGTAGATGAACCTTTTGCACAGTGGGGTTTGGATTTCATAGGACTGATTAATCCAATCTCAAGTATTGGATAGAAATGGATCCTTACTGCAACTGATTATTTTACAAGGTGGAGTGAAGCAGTCCCACTTAGAAAAGCCACTAAAAGGGTGATTCTAGATTTTCTTGAAGGAATAACCGCTCACTTTAGTCCACCCCGCACTATCATATTTGATAATGCTAAGGCATTTTTGGGAACCAAACTATCAGAGTTTGCTTTAAAAAATGGAATATATTTGAAGACTTCATCCAACTATTACCCGCAAGGCAATGGTTTGGTAGAGTTGACAAATAAGAATCTAATTAGACTCATTAAAAGAATGGGAGCTGATCATCAGAAGGATTGGCATAAGTATCTCAATTCAACACTATGGACTGAAAGGATCATGCCTAAGCAAGTGATTAAGATGTCTCTTTATGAACTGGTTTACGACAAGAGTGCAGTTATGCCATTGAATATAGAGATTCATGTCGTACAGTTAATTAAACAAATGGAGATAGAAGAGAATGGTCCAATGCAAGTGAGGCTTGCAAAATTACTGGAAGTATAAGAGAAAAGAGAGTTTGCAAATTAGTCCCTAATGAACCATCAATAGGCTGTAAAGATTTGGTTTGATCAAAGGGCTTCTGAACCAAATTTTGAAGTCAGGTCTCTAGTTTTGAAATGGGACAAAAGAGATTCTAATCCAGGACGACACAACAAGTTTGATTCATTGTGGACTAGCCCTTTTAAGATTCATGCCCGTAAGCAACAGAATGCATTTGAGCTAGAGACTATGGAAGGAGGACCAGAAGAGATTCTTGTCAATGAGATCTTTTTGAAACACTTCACATGATTTCAAATTTTGCCTCTGTATCATAGTTAGATAGTTTCCTTTAAGTTTTGTTTCCTTTCCCATTTGTTTTCCTGCTTTCTTGAATATGTATTCCAAGAACACATGTCCGCAACACATTGGCCTCTATATTTAGCATTTATACTTCCCTCAGAGCTGTTAAAAGGGTACCTCCATTTCAAGGGTGATAGCCAATCATGTCAAAAGATCACTGCCTTTAATGTCAAGTTGGCACACAATCTTCTGCAGATTTAGAATAATATGCTAATTGTCACTATGGAGAGTCTTCTAGAGTCATTAATTAGAAGTGACGGTCCATTTAATGCATCATTAATGCCTATGCCAAGCCAAGAAGTTAAGTGTCCCTTCTATTTTCATTTTGCCTTATCTTTGTTCAAAGTCTTTTGAATTCCCTTTGCCTTCATTCCAAGTCTCAACCTTCATCAAAATTCTAGTTGTAGCAATGAGTCTAGTTGCAAGTCTCTAGAGTCTCTTAAGTCTTGTGCATAGGTTAACTTGTAGAATTACAGAGATGGAAGGGGAGGAGTCTGCCAAAAGGGTTGCCACAGGAGGGTCTATTTGATTTTCTAGAAAAATGGCAGAATAGTAAACCCTACATGTCTACAAAGGTACAGCCAAGAGTTAACGACCCAAGAACCAAACCCTTGGAGAAAGGGAGAAATGTCAACCCCTCACAGGTAGAAGATTACGTAGACGACATCTTTGACCCTCGAATATCCAAAAATCCAAAGAATCTAAGAGAAGGAGCACATGTAAGATGTCTCTACGAGCCAAGAAGGGTGAGTCTAAGACTTTTGGCAAGAGGATTTGGACTTCTCAGTTGGCCCAATTAATGGTCCCAACCGTCCATTCTTATCCAGAACTAGTCCAGCTATTTGTGAGCCTCTTCAACCCACAAACCTCAACAATCCAAAGAAACAATTTCATGCTCCAGATTAGCCCTAAGGTGATTAGGGACATGTTGGATCTATACCATGACCAAAATGCTAGTTTTGCCAATATACCCAAGTTGTAAAATGTATGGAGCAAAGTCCAAATGAAGCTTAGGTTCCTGAATACAAAGTTACATCTAGATGATAACAACACTCAATTGCCCACATTGCCTATGGCCCAACAACGGTTCACCACGGATGTGCAGGATGCACTATCTATGCTAGCCTTCATTTTTTGATATGATGAAGATGCAAATGTGTATGATTGGCAAATGGCGGCCATCTTCAGACTCAAAATGGTAGATAAAGCTAGTGAATATAGATTTAACTTCTTAGAGCATATCTCATAGGCCATTATTGAGCAGTTGTCCAATTTTTTTGACATGCAAACTTTTAGGTACTCAACATATCTTTTTCACCTAATCTTGTATCAAAAATTTTGGCTTTTTCAACATCATATGCACTTAGATATGTATGACCTAGAAGTAGATAGCAAAAAAACCATTCCTATGTCTACATGGACCCATGTCCTTTCAAAAACCTCAGACCCTTATGAGTTTGCTAAGTGTTTTGTGGCTCCTATTTTTGAGCAATTAGAGTCTGAAGCTATTGTGAACAGAGTGACACCTAGTTTAAGGGGGCTCTTAGTAAACTCCAAGATTCCTTGTGACTATTTCTTTGGGGCCCATTTTACAATCATTAGACTTCATGGTTTTGCTGGTGAGCCAGTTTTGCTCCCAAAAGTTTTAACTCCTAGAGTCACAGCCTTGGAAGTGGGTCGCCAGTTATCAATTATTGACAATAATTTTAGCAACAAGAAGAAGAAGTTTTATGATATCCCTTGAACAAAAGGAAAGATCACAATAAGGAAAAGGGAGACTGAATATCTTATGTTAAAAAATCTAGCAGGTTATGGTTTTGTGATGGTTCAAGATAAATGGAATAATGATCCGAACAGTTTCTTGGCATCCTGGATTGTGAATAATAAAGTTTCCACAGTCTTTATTCATGAGAGTCAACCTTTCTGGGAGCAGAAAAGGTCACCAAAGCAAGATACTCCAGAGGTCTATGTAGAGCTCACAAATATACCCGGTGAGGGTCCCAAGCCATGGGAAACTTTTTACACTGTCGAGCAGGAATATGATCCCAAGAAGCTTATGACCCATGGTTTGAATCTGACTCTGCGGAACAAAGATTGGTTGGCTGAAAAGATAGCAGCCTATTAGAAATATAGGTAGGAGATTTCAGATACTACTAGAACCTTTGGTCAAGTGGCAATTGATGAAGAATGGGAGAGGCTATGGGATGATTACCACATGACTCCCGTATCAAGCCTAGACACAAGAAATCTTTCGGGCCACTCAAAGGAGACAGAGGAAATAGAAGAAACAGAGGAAGCAACTGAACAAGTCCCGAGGGCTCCTTGGCCGCAACCTCTTAGTATTATTGAGCAACAGAAGGATGCACAACTATCATCTAATGAGACCCATATAGCTTCGATATCTGGGGGTCTTGGAGTGGCCATTTCTCAACAAACACTCGTGTCTATGCAAGAGGCAATGGAGGAAGAGAACCCTAAAGACACAGTAGAAAGAATCCTGACGAGGAAGCGCAAGCTAGTACTACAACAAGAAACTAAGGAGGATGTTTTAGAGGCCCCACAACAACAAGTTCTCACAACAATGGTGGTGGTTCAGGTAAGTATTCCTCCTCCCTTTTCTCCTTCTTCATCTTCTTCTTTAATGGAGGTGGAAACCCAATTATCCTACTCTTCCATGCCTCCTACCACCTCCGATGTGCCTTTACAGTCTTTTGCGCCTACTACCAGTTCACCGGCCTTAACCACATCTCAGGCTATTACATTGCTTTTGTTTTCCCCATCTATGCCCAGGAGGGCTATGCCTCAAATCGACCCCAGCCAGCAGATTACAACCATTCCCTATGGCCTACCACAAGGTCATCCTTTTGTTGGAGGACTCATTACTTCCCCACCTACATTTCAAACCCAAGTGGACACTGCTAGAAAAGCAAGGGCAGCCAGAAGGGAGAAGAAAAGAATGAAAGAAAGCAAAAACCCCACTACTCCCCATGTGAAATCTCTTTTTGATCCCATCCAACAGTCCCTGACCATCACTCACATGACTCCCAATATAGTCAAGCCACTTGAGCAAATGAAGTTAGAGGATTATACTATGAATGCATTGGCTATGGACATGACTCACTTTAGGCCTCAAGACAAAGTTGAACTGATGAATGAGACTTCTGCAGTAGTTACAATTGACTACCTGAAGGTAACAACAAAGCTTCAAAAGGTAGAAGCAAATTTGGTAAAAACTAAGGCCACAATTAATAGCCTTTCTGCTAAGATAAAGGCCAAAGATATTGAGATTGACACCTTGAATAAGGATTTGCAATCTACTATGTCCCTTGAGATATATCAAGCATCACAGACCAAATTCATAGACTTACAAGCTGAATTGACATAGGCTAAGGCCATTATCACCACTTTGCAGCAAGAAAAGGCCCTTGAAGAGAAAAAGTGCCAAGACAAGATTCAAGAGGTGTCTCAGGTGTAACAGAGCCTTTAGGCAGAACAGAAGCAGAGCAATACCTATCAAACTCAATTCATGGCCGAATAAGAGAAGACCAAGCAATTGACCATTGAATTGAGTCAGAGACCCCAGAATACTGGAGTCCTAGAGATGGTAAAGGAGCTCTATGTGTCTTCATGGTAGAGAATCTTCTAGGAAGTTTTACAGCTTAAGCCTGCCCTCAGTTTCCTTTTAAAATCTCAATAGTTCTATGAAAAGGTAGAGTCTTCAGTTGAGGCCACTTTATATACTATCTCTTTAAGGGTCTTAGATTCTTTGCTCCTATTGTAGAAATTTTATGATGCTACAGATGAAGCTTTATTGACAGCAGGAGTGAGTGATAGAATGACTGTAGCAGAAAAGGTTAATGAGGTTCTGAACTGCAACAAGATGCAATACCCTACTAAATATTCTGAAGGAAGATGTCAAGGGCATGAAGGGACATATAGAGAAGCTAGTGCAAATGGCGCTTCCATCTCCTTTCCCCAACAATAGCATAGTCTTAATGATTGATCAAATTAAGGCCCTACTGCTGCTGAAGCAAAATGATAAGATTATTTTCCAAAGTCTGAGTGACTTGTCAAGTGTAGGGGAGGTTAAATTAGTTCTAATTCCCATGGCCTAGCTTGAGTTTTAGTTGCATTCAGTGGTGCAAATCCTTGAGTCTTTCTCGCACAAGGATATCATCAATTTCGATCTCGCATTCCAAGCTCTCCAGAAGAGAAAAGGCTTGTCAGATTCAGAATGGTCTGGGTATCAGGTCCCGTTGTAGAAACTATGAATCCCTTTTGTTGTGGCGGTGCATTTTTGCAATTTTCTATCTTGTGTATTTCTTGGGTTCTCTCTATGTAGGCATAGAGTCCCGAATGAGTCATAAAGAACTGTAGAGATAAAACTCTACATTTTGTTTCAATTTTCTGTGGCAAAGTATCAGCATACTACTAGCATGTTTATGTTACAAATATAACCCGTGCGGATTAAGCCAAGTGTTAGCACGGTGGGGTTTCAAAGAGGTGAGAGAGTAAATTTTCTCATAAGTTGTGCAAAGGTGCCACATGGCGAGACTGTGGAAAAATAACAAGTGTAGAGTCTTTTGATCATGGAAGTTGCCAAGTGTCTTTATTTGAATCTGCAGTGCTCAAGAGTGTGAGAGGTGCCAAATGTCTATGTTCACATTCCTTCTCTCTCTTCTTTTTATAAATTTTTCAATTCATTGCGGATTGCACCATGTGTCATGATGGCGGGGATTCAAGGGAAGTCTTTGGCAAAAGATTTTAGAATGAGCACCTGTGCAACATGTGTCCCTTTTACAGAGAAGGCGGAGTGATGCAGGAGCATCCAGTGGTGTAAGGGCAATCTTGCATCACCCAAAAAGAAGTTAATTCAAAATCATTGTAGTTATTTTCATTTGTTTCCATAATTAGTGTTTCTAGTTCCATAATCTCCCAAATAATGATGTAGGACTTTTAGTTTTTTTCCAAACTGCTAAAAATAACAAATTACCAATTTTGGAAAGTTTAACTACCATTTTAGGAAACTTTGCATTTGGGCACGGATTGAAGAAAAAAGTTACAGAAAGCTTCATAACTAAAATATAAGACCTTTGGCGAAGGAATCAGGCAAAGATCATTTGTGAGCTGAAAGATATTAAAGTTTTTGTTTTCTGAAAAGCCCCTGAAAATTTTTGAAACGAGATATGAGGCACTAAAACATCCCATAACATCCCAAAAAGTTGACAAAAATTTGTTTATGGATTTTTGACGTGATAGTTCACATGATGAGCTTTCCGGCGCTTAAAACAGTTCATCAATCGGACAACCGGATCAAAAGTTATGCTTCTCAGAAGTTGACCTACTTTTGGAGGGAGTTGCAAATTTCAAAATTTAGCTAGAGGCCACCAAAAAGTGCTATTTATGACTATTTTGGGAACCCTGGGCAGTGGTAGAGTTAAGGGGGAAAAGTGTAGAGTCAAAAATAGGTGGGAAAATAGAAACCCTAGCTGATTTGGGTTACAGAAGGTAGAAGATTCTAGAGCCTGGTGATGTGTAGTTGTAGTGTGTTGCAGCCTATGGAGGATTGATTCCTTTGATTGTAATTGAGCTTCTGTAATGTAATAAGTTGTCCAAATCAATAAAGAAAATTCTATTTTATGTGTGTCATTTCTGTTGTTGTGTGTTTTATGATTTACCCCCTTCATCAAGTGGTATCAGAGCAAGGGTTCCTGAGTGTGTAGACAGGTAGCCAACCATGAGGCAGTTTGCACCAGGACCTGAGGTTGTGGGTTTGCTATAGAGATCAAGATGCCTCCACAAAGAAATCGTATTGGGAGGCATACTTTGATGGAATAGGGTTTTAGAGCCTTGCAAAGGCAAATCGATGCATTACAAGAGGAGCTACGAAGAGGGTTTGAGCTAAGAACAAGAGAAGAAAGCGAAGATGAAGCTAAAGAAGAGCTATCTGAGGAAGAATAAGAAGCTATAGGAGATCCTGCAGAAGTTAGGTTGTTGAGAGCCATTTCTAAGATTGGAAAGAGGCCCAGGTTCAAAGTTTCTACATATTCTGGAGATTTGAATCCAAAACAGCTTATTGATTGGATCAATGACATGGAGGAGTATTTCGAGTATGAAGACGTGGAGGACCCAGATCGGGTCAAGTTTGCAAAAATAAATTTGAAGGGTCATGCCAGTATTTGGTGGAAGGAGGTCCAATTAGAGAGGAACAGAAGAGGAAAAGGAAAGATCACCAAATGGGATCAAATGGTGGAGAAACTGAAGAAGTAGTTCATTCCTGTGGACTATGAGATGGAGTTGTTGAAGAAGCTGCAAGGACTGAAGCAAGGTAACAAGTTTGTTAAGGAGTTTATAGAAGAGTTTTATAAGATTACTATTAGGACAAGCCATGTAGAGGCCAATAAGGAGAAGGTATCTCATTACATTAATGGTTTGAGGCCAAGTATTCAAGAGGAGCTGAGCCTGGTCAGAATGACCACCACAGAAGATGTGTACCAGTTTTCCCTGAAGGTGGAAGAAAAGCTAAATAAAAGATTTGATAGCAAGCAAAGGGGAAGAGGTCAAGGAGGAAGGACTAGTGGAAGACCCTATGGAGGTTGTAATGAAGTTCAAAATAAAAGTGAAGAAGCTGGCACCAATCAAAATCAAAGTAGGGATAATGCCTACCACCCTCATGACCAGAACAATGGTGAGCAAAGAGGAAGAGGAAGGGGCCGACCTGGGCAAGGACCCGGAAGAGGAGGTTTCAGAGGAACATGTTTCCAATGTGGAGAAGAAGGGCATCAAACATATGAGTGTCTGCAACATCAAGGACGGACAAATAGAAGACCTAAAGGTAATGCACGAGTTGCACATGTAGATGAAGATGCACAATCTGAGCATTCTAAAGATGTTGAAAGGGGAGAAACCCTAGTTTTTAGAAGAACTTTCTTGAATGAGGAGAAAGAACCCAATCAAAGGAAAAGTTTATTCTGCACAAGGTGCAAATGTGAAGGTAAGTGTTGTGATATTATTATTGACAGTGGAAGTAATGACAATCTTGTTTCAAAGGAGATGGTTGACAAGTTGAAGTTGACAAGAAGAAAGCATCCACATCCATATTAGATTGCATGGTTGCAAAAGGACCATAGAGATTTAGTCAATGAGCAGTGTTTAGTGAAGTTCAAGATTGGAGACTACCATGATGAGGTGCTGTGTGATATCATACCGATGGATGAATGTCATATGTTGTTGTGGAGGCCATGGCAGTATGATAGGAGCGTTGTCCATGATGGCCATGCAAACACATATTCCCTAACAAAGAATGGAGTTCTTCATAAGTTGAAGCCCTTGAAGGAGGTGGAAGAAAAGGTATGTAGTACTGCCAGAATTTGCTTGGTAGATGGTAGGAAATTTTTGGAGGGTATGAAGCATGAGTGTCATTGCTTTGCATTGATTCCTAAGATTAGTCAAGAGAAATGTGAAGATGTACCAGCAAAAGTTTCAAATATGTTGGAAGAATTTTAGGACATTATCTTTGATAATGTACCAGAAGGTTTACCACCAGTGAGGAAGATAAGTCATCAAATGGATTTGATTCCAGGACCCAGTTTGCCAAATAAGGTAGCCCATAGAATGACTCCAGCAGAGAATGAAGAGTTGAACGGACAAGTTCACGAGTTGTTAAGGAAGAGACTGATAAGGGAGAGCCTGAGTCCATGTACGGTACCTGCAGTACTAGCACCAAAGAAAGATGGAGAGTGAAGAATGTGTATAGATTCTTGAGCCATCAATAAGATCATAATCAAGTACATGTTTCCATTGCCAAGAATGGAAGACATAATGGATTGTTTGAGTGGAGCCAAGTACTTCATGAAGATTGACCTGAAGAGTGGGTATCACCAGATCCAAATCAGAGAAGGAGATGAATGGAAGAAAGCCTTCAATACAAAGGAGGGTTTGTATGAGTGGTTAGTCATGCCATTTGGGCTAACCAATGCACCGAGAACATTCATGTGGCTCATGAACGAGGTACTGAAAGAATTTTTGGGAAGTTTTGTTATTGTTTATTTAGATGATATTTTGATTTTCAATAAGACTTGGGATGAGCATTTGATGCATATCAGAAGAGTTTTATAGAAGCTGAGGGAGGAGAAGTTGCTGATTAATCTGAAGAAATGTAGTTTTGCAAAGGAGTTGGTATACCTAGGATTTGTTGTCTCAAAGGAAGGTCTTAAGATGCACCCAGAAAAAGTAAGGGCCATCATTAAATGGCCTACACCAAGGAGTACAATAGAGGTATGATCTTTTCATGGTTTGGCAAGTTTTTATAGAAAGTTTATTAGAAATTTTAGTAGCATTTGTGTACCCCTAACTGAGACAATGAGAGGGGATAGAAAAGAGTTTAGATGGATTAAAGGAGGAGACAAAAGTTTTGACACATTGAAGCAGAAAGTTACAGAGCAACCTATTTTGGCACTTCTAGATTTCAATAAAGTATTTTAGGTAGATTATGATGCTAATGGTAGTGCTATAGGAGCTATTTTGAGTCAAGAAGGTAAGCCCATTGCCTATTTTAGTGAGAAGTTTGATGACGCCAAGAAAACATATTATGTCTATGATCAGGAATTTTATGCTATAGTTTAGGCTTTGAAGAAATGGAGACATTATTTGTTGCCAAAAGAGTTTGTTTTATATACTAATCATCAGGCTTTACAATATCTTAATACTCAAGGAAAGTTGAATTAAAGGCACTTAAAATGGGTTGAGTCTTTCCAAAGTTATACTTTTGTTTTGAAGCACAGGAGTGGGAAGTCCAACAGAGTTGCAAATGCCTTGAGCAGAAGGAAAAATTTGTTGACAGAAATGAAGATAGAGGTTGTTGGGTTTGATGAGCTCAAAAGTTTGTATCCTAAAGATCCAGATTTTGCAGAGGCTTGGAAAGCTTGTCTAGAACCTATTACTTTGGACAGGACAAAATGGTTGGATTTCATAATCCAAGATGGCATGTTGTTTAAAGGAAACCAGTTGTGCATTCTGAGGAGTTCCATGAGAGAGAACCTGATTAAGGAGAAGCATAGTGGAGGATTGGTCAGACACTTTCATCGAGATAAGACCATTGCTATTGTTGGTGAAAATTATTATTGGCCACAATTGCATCAGGATGTGAGAAAATTTGTGCAGGGTTGCAAAGTATGTCAGATGGCAAAAGGAGCAAGTCAGAATACAGGTCTATATGAGCCACTACCTGTACCAGAGAAGCCATGGGATGATATTAGTATGGATTTTGTTCTTGGTTTACCAAGGACACAGAGAGGACATGATTCAATTTTTGTGGTGGTGGATAGATTCTCAAAGATGGCACATTTCATTCCTTGCAAGAAGACTAATGATGTTCATATTGTTGAATTATTTTTCAAAGAGGTGGTGAGATTACATGGTCTACCAAAGAGCATAGTTTCAGATCGAGATACCAAGTTTGTTGGTTATTTCTGGAGGAGATTGTGGAAGAAGTTGAAGACAGATTTGAAGTTCAGTTCTATACACCATCCACAGATGGAAGTGGTGAATAGGAGTTTGGGTAACCTACTACGATGCTTAGTAGGAGATAAGCCCAAGGGATGGGATTTGATTTTATCACAGGTAGAATTTGCTTACAACAATTTTATCAATAGGAGTTCTAGTAAATCACCATTCCAGATTGTATATGGCAATAGCCCAAGAAATGCTTCTGAGTTAAGGAAGCTAGACAAAGGAGAGAAGACAAGTGTTGAAGCTGAAAACTTTGCAAAACATCTGAAGAATTTGCATGAAGAGGTGAGAAAGCACATTAATAAGATGAATATTTAGTACAAGGCTAAGGCAGATCAAATGAGGAGATATAAGGAGTTCCAAGTAGGAGAAGAAGTCATGGTTCACTTGAGAAAAGAAAGTTTCCCAATTGAAACATACAATAAGTTGAAAATGAAGAAATTTGGACCATACAGAATCCTAAAGAAGCATGATTCAGGAAATGCATATGAGGTAGAGCTACCGAGTGGGATCAATATTTCCCCTGTGTTCAACATTGTTGATTTAACAGAATATCATGAAGATGGCACAGAGGATGGACCAATAGAAGAATAGTGGAGTATTCTGGCATCTACTTCAATGGAGGAGATAGAAGAGATCTTGGATAACCATGTGGTCCAAGAAGTACTCGAAACAAGCAATATGAATAATATCTGGTAAAATGGAAAGGAAGGCCTGTTAAAGATTCTTTTTAGTTCTCTAAGACAGAGGTTGACCATTTTCATTTTCCTCAAACAAACACCTGAGACGTGACAAGGTCACTTCTCAAATTACCCTAGGTGTCTGATGCAGGAGCATCCAGTGGTGTAAGGGCAATCTTGCATCACCCAAAAAGAAGTTAATTCAAAATCATTGTAGTTGTTTTAATTTATTTCCATAATTAGTGTTTCTAGTTCCATAATCTCCTGAATAATGATGTAGGACTTTCAGTTTTTTTCCAAATTGCTAAAAATAGCAAACTGCCAGTTTGGGAAAGTTTAACTGCCATTTTAGGAAACTTTGCATTTGGGCATGGATTGAAGTAAAAAGTTACAGAAAGCTTCATAACTAAAATATAAGACCTTTGGCAAAGGAATCAAGCAAAGATCATTTGTGAGCTGAAAGATATTAAAGTTTTTGTTTTCTGAAAAGCCCCTGAAAATTTCTGAAACGAGATATGAGGCACTAAAACATCCCATAACATCCCAAAAAGTTGACAAAAATCTATTTACATATTTTTGACATGATAGTTCACATTGTGAGCTTTCCGGTGCTTAAAATGGTTCATCAATCAGACACCCAGATCAAACATTATGCTTCTCGGAAGTTGACCTACTTTTGGAGGGAGTTGCAAATTTTGAAATTTAGCTAGAGGCCACCAAAAAGTGCTATTTATGACTATTTTGGGAACCCTGGGAAGTGGTAGAGTTAAGGGGGAAAAGTGTAGAGTCAAGAATAGGTGGGAAAATAGAAACCCTAGCTAATTTGGGTTACAGAAGATAGAAGATTCTAGAGCCTGGTGATGTGTAGTTGTAGTGTGTTGCAGCCTGTGGAGGATTGATTCCTTTGATTGTAATTGAGCTTCTTTAATGTAATAAGTTGTCCAAATCAACAAATAAATATTCTATTTACTGTGTGTCATTTCTTTTGTTGTGTGTTTTATGATTTACCCCTTCATCACGGAGCCTATCACGTGTCACATTTTCTATGCATTTTATTGTAAGTGTCGAAGCAGTCCCTGGTGGGGCCCAAGGTATTAAAGACTATTTCTAAAGAGAAGAAGACATTGACATGCGTTCCAATGGCAGACATTTGAAGAGGGAAAATAGAGGAGACTTTGAAAAGAAGTACAGTAATGTCACATGTCCAAATTTTGAAGTTGGCAGAGCTTGCCATGTGTCTAAGTATCGGCTAAGTCTTTTGGAAAGGAATAAAAGAAGATGAGGTGCTACATGTTGCAACAACATGCATTTGGAGAAGGTTTTAGAAGAGACCCAACCCGAGGAGCACTAAGGTACCCCATATCAACTTTTGAGTCTTTTTTGAGGCCCACAGAGGCTTCCATCTATCCCAACTGCACTGGCAGTCATTTAGTCATATTTATTGCACCAGTTAACCAATAGGAACACGAGATATAGGCAGAAGAATCTAGAATATCAGACTCATAGTGATTGTTGCAACAAACAGGGTCAAGGTTGAACTTCAAAATCCAGAGAAATCTCCTGTGCATGGGCCACTAACAGAATCACTCCAATTCAGTTACGTAGGCAGTTAGAGAATCTCAGCGGCCGCCATGCCCTGAGCCCTAGTTTTCATGTTACAAATAGGGGGTTTTTTGTAATCATTGATATCATATACAGAGATAAAAAAAGTAATATATGCTAAGAGTTTTTCTATGAGAATAGAATTGTGTCATTTGCCTTTGCAATCATTTTTCATAAAGAAAAGCATTGTGGATCTGTGCATGTTTTGTGCCTTATGTACTCTATTAAATCTATTAATGAAAGAAGCTTCTATTATGTGCCATTTGTGATGTCTTTCCAGGTCTTTCTTGCAAATTTCTCTAAGTTTAGCTTCTAAATATAAATCTGTTTTATAATCTATTTATGTTGATCATGCATACTATTACCGCCTGTATGAGCAGTCTGGTTTCAGGTATTTTAACTCGCAGGCATCTTCTAAGAATTCAAAATTCTAACACTTTGGGCCTCTGCAGTTGTAAAGAATGGTGAAAAAATCAGTTATATGCATTTCGCAATGCATATCGGGTCCAAAGGGGTGAATACACAAAGGGGGAATATTTCACAGATTCCTGGGAATATTCCCACTTTGTATGTCGGGTCATATACAAAGCAAAATATACAAGGAGGTGCAAATATACATTTGCTACAGTGGCGAGGCAGAGATGCATGTGGTGGGGCCCGTGGATATACAAGGTCAAATGTATATGCAATATACATTCGGGCACACGTACAATGGTTAGATACATTGCAGGAATATTCTGGAGAAGATTCCTTATTTGTATGTGCAAGGGAATGTACATTGAAAATTATACAAAGGCTCGCGACATGCAAAGTGAGCAGTGCAAAGGAGAGAGAAAATGGTCGGGCCCACCAGTTGTATACAAAGGCAGTCATATGTATGCCGATGTACATTCAAAGCATACAAGTGAAATATGCATTTTGGAACCGAAGGAGAAGTCAGATGCAGTGGATAAAAGTTTGAAATTTGCCTTGTATGTATGAGGCGATGGATGCAAGCAAAGGGACATACAACCCGGACGCAATAGAGGAGTAAAATGCAGTGAATAAATATTTTAGGTCCGTGGGTTGTATAAAGCACTTGTATATGCTGATATACAAGCCGATGTGCAATGAAGGGCATACAAGTCAGATTTGAACAGATTCTCAAATTATTCTAATAAAATTTGAGGTCTGACTTGTATATAAGGTGTTTATATATGCATATGTTTTTGCATATACAAGGGCGAAAAGGCAAAATGAGAACTAGAAAAGCCAGCGATAGAAACATGAGGTACCTCCGTGGCACGATCTGATTGGCCAGTGACTTGGTCAACTTTTTTTGGCATCGTTAATCCTAGCGATGGGGAGGTGATCGACAGCAGTGTTTTAATGTCCAGTAGCGAAGGTTTTCTTTGTATGTGGCTGCATTTTTTTTTAAGCGAGAAAACTTTTGATGCATCCGATGCTGCATTTTTTAGGGGTGCGGGTAGGTTGATCTTAATGGCAGCGCTTGCAGGGGTACGTTGGGTGGAATGACAGGCCAACCACAATTTTAAGATGAAAATTTGGAAACAGCGGCACATCTCCCGATTCTACCTGTTTCCTCTCCTTCCTTTGTTTAGTGCATTGATGATTTTAAGCACCATTTTCGAATGCATTGTATCTAGTAGACTTTTGTCTGGCCTTGTAATTAATTTTGCTAAGGACACAGTCTTGGTATAAAAAGCAGACTATGTTACTCATTAGTGGTTGTTGAAGACTTGGGCATTTTTTTTGTAAATAACAAAATACAAAGCATTTCCTGTCTGTTGTATCTTTGTGGAGTTTATGTGTTGCATCTGAGTTGTATCTTGCACATATGTTTAGTTTCAGTGTTAATGTTATATGAAAAATGCTTCTTGCATGTGTTTTGTTGTCTGTCTCCACTTGTTGTATGCATTTCTTCTTCAAAATTTGGTTGCTAAGGGTTTCTCAAATTCTAGAATACAGATTTATGTATTGCATGCTTAATCTCTAACTTCCATTCAAGGAGTGGATAAATCATTTTAGGTTGAGTGTGGAGGAGATTGTATGTCAGCTGGGATATCCATAAGCAGAGATAGTTAAATACCCATTCTTGGGTGATGTTTGTAAGGAAAGCATCAATCTAACCCCTTGAAACTCGAATGACAATTGCAAGCCATTCTCATGTATACGTCTATGTGACTCCTTGCCCTGAGATAGGCACCAGTCTGCCCTTGTGAAGTAGTTATGATCCAAAACCCCTGTCTTGCATCCAAACCATCAATTTCAAACCATTCCATAACTTTCACCTGTTAGTTGTAGGAGTAGGATTAGGACCCATGCATACTCTCATCCACAACCAAACAAACTTGTCCAAGAATGTTGCCAACCTTGTGATGTATCATGCACATCTTGGTCTACACATGAGAGTATTCTGCCTGTTGTTGTCAAGCTAAACCTTTCTGTCAGTGGGCTAGTCAATGTTACATCTTTAGCTATAGGGATACCCCCCTTTGGTGCAGTAGAACCAGAAGTGAAGGGGAGGCAGCTCATGCAACCTCCCATATCTGTTGACCAAATCTGCCTATGCATTGGAACTAGAAAACCCTCTGTCGATTCGGGAGGTAACACATACAACTCTTTATCATAACAGAAATCATAAACATTTAATCACTATGCTTATTGTAGAATTAGAATATAAATCTGGCACATCGCCTTAGGAGTTATTTACATTGTATCTGTAATCTTGTTTTTTCTTCCCTTTCCAAAACCCCCATTGAAAAGGAAGAACCGGCTTCTATAAAATCTAGAGGTTACTTCAAGAATCAATCCCACATCCTTGAAGTTTCCCATGTTGGTAATGGATTAAGCTTGAAAATTTATACATCAACACAACCTACAACATGCAATGAGACTCTAAACTCCATACTTCCCAAGACCTCAGAATCTAGAAACTAATGGTAACTTGTAACATGCAATGTGCGAAAGACTTCCAAACTTTGAAGCTCCTGCACTTCAAGTTTTGGGGACTGATTGCAACTTGCAACTCAAGAGTGGCAACTTATTTTGCATGTAGTTTCAGACTATTTTTTTTCAAATTGAAAGTAGGGAATAGGAAAAATAATCAAGGCATAAAAATATCAAGGTACATTATTCTCACTCAATGAGGCAAGACAAGACTCTCACAAGAATCGAAAGGAAAGCATAACATAATTCATGAACATTAGCATTCTAACTTTCCTTGGAATAGGACTAAGAAACAACATGATGCAATAAACAATTCCATTTAACTAAAACAACATCCTACAACCAATCATGAAATCAAACATCACTTAAGCACTTACAAAAGCATGAGTAGTAACATCTAAGATTCTCAAAGGAAAAATACCACCTACACATGCATCTTCTAACAAATTACATAAGGCAATAATTATTACAATTATAAGCCCACATCCACATGATACATTGATGGGCATAAATTAAGATCACATACAAGATAATTATAATGATACATGATTATATTTGTACATAACTCAAGGCATAATCCAAGATGGTAAAGTGAACCAAGCCAAGAACTCTTCAAGCTCCCAAGAAATCTTTAGAAAGGGGACCGATGGGGAATGTTACCCACCTCCCAACCACATTACCATCATTGAGTGCAATATATCTCTACTCCACTCTAGGCAACCTTTGATCTATGGAGAGAGAAGATCAAGGATGCACTTCTGGAATGGAAAATCTCACACACAACAAGGTCTTAAGCAAGACATCAAGATAATCCACACAAGGGTTGAACATTTTTTCACACACACCCAACACAAACACCAAGGGTATCAATAAAAATAAAAGAATTCAATGCACACCCACACTTGAATACACACATTTCAAGGGTCCAATGCATAGTTCACCACAAGTTACTCATGACCCAACTAAAGTAGGAGAAGGGAAAGAGTCTAACACAAGGAACATCAATACTTTTAAATTCACATACATATCATTTTATATTCATCAACACTAACCATTCCATACCAATGCAGCTAAGAAGAGAAGGGAAAGAACTCTAAATCCATATTAGACTTCATCCATTAATGTATGTTCACTCATCGTTTTCATAAATGGACATAGCATGTGATGGAACTTGTGAAAAATCTTGTGGTCCTGGGTCTCGCTTCCCCATTTCTGAGTTTTTGTTGGCTCTATATGAGTTGGGGTTTATCTGAACAATTTCTAGGGTTTATGATTGGCTTTTTAAATTTTTAAAAAATCCAACTTTTGGTTGCTATGGTGAGTTGGTCTAATTTACATTGACTGGTCGATCCGATCCCTGGTTAGTCTTGTTATGATTTATGCCTTTCTCTTCATGTTCTAATCTGCCCTTTGTGCCTAGGTATTGTCGTCTTGCCCCTTGTCATCAAAACTCATGTCAAATTATTAAACTTATGAAATATTTGTTTTATATATCCTAATTCCAAGTTGAATATGTTTTAAATGGTCCCCCATTACTCATGTTACCTAGCGAGTCCCCCTTTTAAAACAACCTTTTGTGCATGTGCACAATTATATCACTTAGGTTCCCCCCATCGCATTTCTTCTTCGCATCATAATTTTCTTTTTGGCATTTTGAGGCCAAATGCAATGTGCGATGGAGTTCTCCTTTGATAGGTGTCTACTTTTTGGTGCATCATGCAGTGTCTTCACATTGCAAATTCGTTCATGAAGGAGGAAATAACGATGTGGCATACACTAGTGCTTCGCTCCCCACCACATGGCTGCATCACCCTTCATTGCAGGTGGTCTTCACATCATGATTTGTTTTTTGCGCTCCAGGAAGAAATGTGATGTGTGATGGCTTCCTCAGTATAGGTGTCATTTCCATAGCACATCGCATGGACTCCTTGCATCACAATTTGATCTTGAAAAAAGGAAAAGGATGGGCAATGTGCGATGAAGGTATAGATTGCCACAATGTGTCCTCATCTTAGCTCGTCGCAGCTATTCTTTGCATCGCAAATTGTATAAGGATGGAAATACATAAAATGTGAAGTGCGACAAACCTTATAAACTAAGGTTTTCTGTAAAGTATGTTCCCTGCTAGGTGTCAATGGTGATAGCCATCACAAAGGTCCGTCACATGATGGTTTATGAGAACCGAGATTAATCCTAAGTGTGATGTACAATGGTGTTAAGGCAGGTTGGCGGCAAAGGGGAGTTAAAAGGAGGAGCCACGTGGCACTTCCTCCACTCATCGCCACAATCTGATGTATCTCATATTACTTAAAGGAATGATATTACTTTGTGTGAAGTGCAATGGGTGTGATGGAGATGGTATTAATATGGTATATCCCCTACCGGTGTCAGTGTAGTGGTCCATCGCAAGGGTCCTTTGCATCGTGGTTTGAGATCCAAGGAGCAAGGTAGAATAGTGATGATGCAGAGGCATCCACACTATAACCTTCACATATAGCATGGATGTCTGCAGCCCATCCTCATCATCATCACCTTCGCCATCATCATCATATTCCGCTTTACACTGTCAGCATCATCATCATGTTTCCTAAAACCAACAGCATCATCATATTTCGGATGATCACACTTATCCTCCTGCCGACTACTGTTCACCTCCTCCGTTTTCCGCCTAACATCATCATGATATTCAACGGGCGCAAACATCCTCCTGTTGCACTGTTCATCGGACGCCAAATACTATCGGCATCATCATGATCTTCAACACTACCTTCGTCAGCAGGGTATCCAAATATCCGGTTGCTCCAAATATCCTGATGACGATCACCTTCAGCACCTTGCCTTCGATGCTCCAATAGCCGACGACACAAGCAACAGCATCATGATCTAATTCATCCGGTTCTCTCGAAACCTCCTGATGATGTTCAACCTTCTGCCGATACCCAAGCACTTAACAACGGCAGGATAAACTCGCATAGGGGGATATCTCAATATCCTGATGACGATGACGTCAGATCCTGATGACGATGACGTCACCCAATATCCTGATGACCTCTTCAACACTTAGCAAAAAAACCTGAACTTTCACTCCCGCATTTACTCGCGATACGCGGATGATGGGCACTCCCGATAGATGATCCTAATGCCGATACGCTCCTCCTCGGCTCCTCCAGATGATGATCACCCCGACGAACTCGCACTTCATGCGCTCAACTGCATCATGTTCATCTTCACTTATCCGGATGACGATGCCCAAACTGACTGCAGGATATTCACCCAGATATCCTGATGATGCTGTTTTGACGAACTTCTTCCCTTAGCAAAATTTCACTTCGCCGATCCTCCAGGGATGACCCGATCCAACCTCAGGGTGATCTTCCACACTCTGTCTTATCAGCTCGACCTAGCATATACCCATGCTAGGGTCTTCAACATCTGTCGACTGCGATCCTACACACCTGCATGCGAACAGAAAACAAACTACAACCTACTCTACTGTACATTACCATTCCACCGATCAGACGGATCAACCGGTGGAATGGATCAGTAAATCCATGAAACCACCCAAACCAGCAAATCGATTACACAAAGGAGATCAAGCAGAAAACGAAACAGGATCTTTATTGATTTCAAAGATGCAATACAATATACTGCTTCTCACATAGCACAAATGAACTCCTCTGCTTAATGCAATACTATACTGCTGATCGATGATCTATAATCAACCGATCTCATGCTTAAATAGATTATCCTACGAGTACTACTGACCCGACTCCAAGCGGCTGGGAACTCTCCAGGCGGCTGGGAGATCCAACCGGACCCTACAGCATGACAGCTGTTATAACCAACTAACTAAAAATAGCAAAAGCCTGGTCAGCATGATCTTATCATGATCAGCGTGACCTTATTACATGCATTTGGTCTTAACAGACCTTCTTGGAAACACAAACAAGACCTAAAACTACTAACTGCCTCATGAAGGCCAGCTGTCAGGTAGGTGCCTCTGCACCATACTCCCCAAAAGAAAAGAACTCATGTCCCATGAGTTTAGTATGTGGAAGTCCTCCACCTTTACACTTTGCTTTGTCAATAGTCGGACCTGCTCCAGCGTTGTCTGCTACTGTCTCTTGGCTGCTCCAAGACTTCTGAACTGTAACTTGCTGTCTGGCAAGTAAATCTGCATGCCTGTCAATGTAGGCCTTTTTCTCACATACCCTGTGTTTGTCAGGTTGCCTGACCAGAACCTCTTTCTGAACTGCCTCTTGAACTTCTGAAATGTTCAACTCTGTCTTTCCTTCAACTCTTATAGGACAAACAATAGTCCCAACTATGACAACATCCTTGTCATGCCTCTCAACTGATGGTTGGTTGCACCCCTGTTTCTGAACCTGCTACTGACCTCTGTCAGTCACAACTGAAACGTTCTTCAGCTTGTTGTCTGTCACAACTCCTTTCTCTGCAGTGTCCTTATCTGCCTTCATGCCTGCTCCTCTAGGCATCTGCACAAATTCCTTCTTTCCCATTAAAATGATTTGGGCTGCCTTCTGTACTGCAGCTTTTGCCTGCAATGGCATCAACTTAATAATCTTCCCATCCTTCTTGATGGTGTAGGTATTAGCATACCCATCATACAGTACCCTTCTGTCAAATTGCCATGGTCTACCCAACAGTAGGTGACAACATTCCATAGGCAAAATATCACACAAAATTCTATCATGATATGCTCCAATCTGGAAATCCACATATGCCTATTCAGAGACAAAAAGTGATTGACTGTCACTCACCCAAGATGCCTTGTAAGGGTGTGGATGTGGAATCCTTTCCAAATGCAGTTTATCCACCATTTCCTGGGATACCATGTTGTCTGTTGAACCAGTATCAATGACAACCTTACATACCTTACCTTTACTCTTGCATGTGGTCTTGAAAAGAGCTCTTCTTTGCATCATATCCTTTGATGCCTGCAAACTAATTCTCCTTAACATCAGTGATTCTCCACTCTCTGGATATCCATAATTCTCAGGACCTCTGTTTGAACTCTGTGCACTTTCTTCTACTTTCTCTTCTTGTACCAGTTGTACTCTCTTGTCATTAGTTCTATCATTTCTAGATGATGAACCTTTGTTTTCTGGACATTTGAAAGATGGATGACCAAACTCACCACAGGTGTAACATTTTCCTGAAAATGTAGTAGAACCTCTACCACCTCCAAATCTTCCTCTATTACCTTTCCATCCACCTCTGAAATCAGACTGTCCCTGTCCTTTACCAGTGTCTTCTTGACCCTCAATGGTTTGCTTTTGTGCAGGGGCTGCTCCTCTTCCCCTATGGTTTCCTCTTCCTCTCATGGACTTATCATGTCCTCTATTCATCTTTTCTTCAATCCTGATTGCCATTTGATAACAATCTTCCACATTCTTAGGGTTAGCTAACACTAACTCATCCTGTATGTTAAACCTCAAACCAGCCAAGTACCTAGCCACCTTTTCTACCTCATTCTCATGATGACCAGATCTCATACTTAACAGATAAAATTCCTCAGTATATGCTTTCACATCCCTGTCTTTCTGCTTTAAAAATTGCAGCTTCTTAAACATCTGGATTTCATAATCCCTTGGCAAGAATTTACCCTTGATCCTTGCTACCATCTTATCCCATGAAGTGATCTTTGACTTCCCTTGTTTCCTTCTCTCAGATTGTACATAATCCCACCATACCAAAGCATGACCTCCTAACTTGGTCTTTGCAATCTTTACCTTCTGATCCTCAGCAACATCTTCACATTCAAAGTGATTATCAAGTGCAGCAATCCAATCTAACAACTCATCTTCATTCAAGCTTCCAGTATACTTGGTAACATCAACCTTTACCTTAGGTTTTTCACTCTGCACTGCCTTTAACAGTTTTGCCAATCTCTAGTCTTCAGCATCCAGATCTTCAGCTACCTCTTCATACTCTTCAACAGTATCTTCTTCTTCTTCAGACTCACTGTCTTCCACTTCTCTCTTTTTGTTCTTTTCCAGGGCTGTCAGCCTGGCTTGAAGTGCTTCAGCAAGCTCCTTCATCTTCCTCATCTCTCTAGCATGTTTCTCCTTCATCTCCTGCAATTCCCTTGCAGTACCACTACCTTTCGGAGGCATTTTGTCAACCCCTCAATCAACACACAACACAATTCAACTCTACCTCTGCCCTTTCGGTGACAGAATCAACACACAACAGCCCAGACCTTTTGCTGAGCTCTGATACCACTATGATGCAGAGGCATCCACACTATAACCTTCGCATATAGCATGGATGTCTGCAGCCCATCCTCATCATCATCACCTTCGCCATCATCATCATATTCCGCTTTACACTGTCAGCATCATCATCATGTTTCCTAAAACCAACAGCATCATCATATTTCGGATGATCACACTTATCCTCCTGCCGACTACTGTTCACCTCCTCCGTTTTCCGCCTAACATCATCATGATATTCAACAGGCGCAAACATCCTCCTGTTGCACTGTTCATCGGGCGCCAAATACTATCGGCATCATCATGATCTTCAACACTACCTTCGTCAGCAGGGTATCCAAATATCCGGTTGCTCCAAATATCCTGATGACGATCACCTTCAGCACCTTGCCTTCGATGCTCCAATAGCCGACGACACAAGCAACAGCATCATGATCTGATTCATCCGGTTCTCTCGAAACCTCCTGATGATGTTCAACCTTCTGCCGATACCCAAGCACTTAACAACGGCAGGATAAACTCGCATAGGGGGATATCTCAATATCCTGATGACGATGACGTCAGATCCTGATGACGATGACGTCACCCAATATCCTGATGACCTCTTCAACACTTAGCAAAAAAACCCAAACTTTCACTCCCGCATTTACTCGCGATACGCGGACGATGGGCACTCCCGATAGATGATCCTGATGCCGATACGCTCCTCCTCGGCTCCTCTAGATGATGATCACCCTGACGAACTCGCACTTCATGCGCTCAACTGCATCATGTTCATCTTCACTTATCCGGATGACGATGCCCAAACTGACTGCAGGATATTCACCCAGATATCCTGATGATGCCGTTTTGACGAACTTCTTCCCTTAGCGAAATTTCACTTCGCCGATCCTCCAGGGATGACCCGATCCAACCTCAGGGTGATCTTCCACACTCTGTCTTATCAGCTCGACCTAGCATATACCCATGCTAGGGTCTTCAACATCTGTCGACCGCGATCCTGCACACCTGCATGCGAACAGAAAACAAACTACAACCTACTCTACTGTACATTACCATTCCATCGATCAGACGGATCAACCGGTGGAATGGATCAGTAAATCCATGAAACCACCCAAACCAGCAGATCGATTACACAAAGGAGATCAAGCAGAAAACGAAACAGGATCTTTATTGATTTCAAAGATGCAATACAATATACTGCTTCTCACACAGCACAAATGAACTCCTCTGCTTAATGCAATACTATACTGCTGATTGATGATCTACAATCAACCGATCTCATGCTTAAATAGATTATCCTACGAGTACTACTAACCCGACTCCAAGCGGCTGGGAACTCTCCAGGCGGCTGGGAGATCCAACCGGACCCTACAGCATGACAGCTGTTATAACCAACTAACTAAAAATAGCAAAAGCCTGGTCAGCATGATCTTATCATGATCAGCGTGACCTTATTACATGCATTTGGTCTTAACAGACCTTCTTGGAAACACAAACAAGACCTAAAACTACTAACTGCCTCATGAAGGCCAGCTGTCAGGTAGGTGCCTCTGCACCAAGTGATATGCGATGAGAACACAAGGAAAGAAGGGAGTTGGTGGAAGGGAGCCATGTGGTGGCTTCTCATTTCATGGTCTAGCTTCTTCACATCACATTTGATGACATTGGCCTCTAGGCAAGGGGGCGATGTATGGAGGAGGCGTGATAGCATTGTTCTTGTTATGGCGTGCTCTCATCCACGACCTAAATTCAAACACATGAGTGCTAATAGATTTTGTCTCCTGTGGAGCATGTGCCTCGTGGGTTGTTGTGATCCATTTCTCTATAATTGCATTGTGTTTTGAATATTCCCTCCATGATCTCACAGTTACTCTTGCTATTTTGAAGAGTGAATGTTTGTCAAATGAAAATCTGGCATGTGTCAATTAACCTAAGGCTTGTTTTTGATCCCCTGTTTATATAAAAGGGAGACCTAGGCTAATTGTATGGGGGTTGTTGTTTAATTTGGGAAGAATTATTCTAATGTAGAGAATAGATATAATTTTTGTTTAGGTCTATTCTAGGTGTTGAAGTTTTGAGTCTTGTGATTGTTATTGTTGTATAACAATACTGTCATTTCTAGAATGCAAATGGCATATTTCCTAAGCCAATGTTCTCCATTTTTTGCTTCATATGAGTTATGAATGAAATGAATCAAAGATCATTTAGTTCATCTTCATTGTCTTTCCTTTGATTTTTGTTCATTGTTAATGCACTTGTTCAAAGAATGAGTTAAAGTTGCTTTAACAGAAATAAAAGTTCATGTGAATGTATGCAAGGATCATTAAGTATTGTTGGTTTTAGATTTATGAGAGCAAGTGGTGTAATGTATCATTTATTAGCTCTGTTGTGATAGATAGAACATTGTTATAGGTTTTCAATTGCTTGATTTAGACTCCATGCCCAATGGATAACACACTGGTCACCATAATTGTGTCTATGTTACAATCTTCTAGGTTTCTCACAACATCTACATTCAAAATCAAATTTAGTCTTCACTTTCTATAAGAATGTATGTTTGAGTAATGTCCTACAATATTCTCATGCTTTTAAACTGATAAATACTATGAGATTTGTCAACTCTTTAGGTTTCTCATCTATTAAGCAGCACTTAGGAGAATATATCTGTTATGTTACAATGTATGTGATAATTGGCACGCGAGTATGTAAAGGTACATTGTAGGGACCACCCTCTTGGGTTTTGTAGAGTGTAAAGTGTAGAGGGAAATTTTAACAAACTTTCACTTGTTTGTTGGCTAATCCCTCCTGATTGCTAACCATTGAATTTGACAAATTCATAGGTAATTAGTGAGATCAATTTAGGTATTTAAAAAACACCAACAGATTGGTGACCCTGTTGGGGAAGAATTAGGAACTATGTCTTATCCTGAGTCATAGCTCAATTACTACATCCCCACATTTACAAATACCCAAACTCTTGTAGCACATTATTGAAAGGGTCTACCCATTAGAGTCACCAACAAAATGGTGACTCTATTGGGGACAGTTGTTTATAATAAGATGGAATTAGTCTAGTAGTTTTTCATGGGTGTTTAGAGTTTTCATATTTTTAGTGCAATATCATTCCCTTTAGAAGGTGGTGACTTTGCTTGCTTTTGAACCAGTGGGTCAAAAGAAAGAATCATCTATATATGGGGTATATGCACAAAGATGGGGGACCAAAAAGTTTCCACATGACTTTTTGGTCCCATACAAGTCATAACACGAGCACGTTATAATGCACTAGCGTTATGGCTTGGTAATACCAAGCCCTGTGTTATTATGTGAGTCACATTATAACAGCTCACATTATAAAGTGAGTCACGTTATAACAGCTCACATTATAAAGTGAGTCACGTTATGGCTTGGTAATACCAAGCCATAACGTGACTCACTTTATAATGTGAGCTGTTATAACGTGACTCACATAATAACACAAGTGCATTTTAAAAAAGAAAAACTCTCTCTCTCTCCCTCTCTCTCTCACTCTCCCTCTCCCTCTCCCTCTCTCTCATTCTCTCTCTCTCCCTCCCTCCCTCCCTCTCCCTCTCTCTCTCCATAGAAAGAGAGAGACAGCCAAATAGACAAAGAGATAGAGAGACAGAGACATAGACAAAGACAGAGCGAGAGCGAGAGTGAGAGAAAGAGCAAGAGTAGGCAAGTGAGAGTGAGAGAGCGAGAGCGAGAGAGTGAGAGAACAAGAGTGAGAGGGAGAGGGAGAGGGAGAGGGAGAGGGCAAGGGAGGGGGAGGGGGAGGGGGAGGGAGAGGGAGAGGGAGAGAGAGAGAGAGAGAGAGAGAGAGAGAGGGAGGGAGGGAGGGATGGGGGAGGGGGGAGGGAGGGGGAGGGGGAGAGGGAGAGGGAGAGGGAGGGAGAGAGGGAGAGAGAGAGAGAGAGAGTGTGTGTGTGTGTGTGTTTAGGGTTTATGGGTTAGGGGTCAAGGTTTAGGAGCATTATTTAGGGTTTATGAGTTTAGGGTTGCTTAAGTTTAGGGTTTAGGGGTTTAGGGTTGCTCAGGTTTAGGGTTTAGGGTTTCTCAGGTTTAGGGTTTAGTGATTAGGGGTTAGGGTTTACGGTTTAGAAAGAGATAGGGAGAGGGGACCAATAGAGATTGGGAGAGATAGAGGAGACAGAGGGGAGAGATAGGGAGATACAGAGTGAGGGACATGTCCAGAGACATAGGGAGAGAGATTGAGAGGTAGAGGGAAGATAGAGATATGAAGATAGGGGATATATATGGAGATAGATGTTTTGGGTTTCTTGGGTTTAGGGTTTAGGGGCATTATTTAGGGTTTATGGTTTAGAGGTTAGGTGTTAAGGTATAGGGGATAGAGAGAGAGGATCAATAGGGAGATATAGAGGAGACCAAGGGGAGAGATATAGAGATAGAGAGTGAGGGACATGGCTAGAGATATAGGGAGAGAGATTGAGAGGTAGAGGGATGATAGAGATAGGGAGATTAGGGAGAGATAGGGAGATAGAGGTTTAGGGTTTAGGGGTTAGGGTTTAGAGGCATTATTTAGGGTTTAGGGGTTTAGGGGTAGAGAGATAGGTTCAGGGTTTAGGGGTTAGGGTCAGGGTTAGGGGAATTATTTAGGGTTTATGAGTTTAGGGTTGCTCAAGATTAGGGTTTAGGGTTTATGGGTTAGGGGTTTGGGATTTAGGGGAATTATTTGGGGTTTACGATTGCTCGGGTTTAGGATTTCATGCCCAAAAAACAATCTCTCTATCTTTATCTCTCACTCCCATCTTTACCCTCGTCTCCTCTCTGTCTCTCTCCTAGGGTTGCTTAGGTTTAGGGTTTAGGGGTTAGGGGTTAGGTTTAGGGTTTAGGTTTAGAGGTTAGGCATTAAGGTTTAGAGGTTTAGGGTTTAGGGTTTAGAGAGAGAGAGGACCAATAGGGAGATATAGAGGAGACTGAGGGGAGAGATAGGGAGATAGAGAGTGAGGGAAATTATTTAGGTTTTAGGGTTGCTCAGGTTTAGGGTTTAGGGGTTTAGGGTTGATCAAGTTTAGGGTTTAGGGGTTAGGAGTTAGGGTTTCTCTCTCTCTCTC